>CP136060.1:79966839-85556923 GCA_032464435.1 Aegilops umbellulata | reverse complement strand
TTCTCTTCTTCTTCGTTCTTCTTCTTCGTCTTCGTCTTCCTCTTCTTCTTCTTCTTCTTCTTCTTCTTCTTCTTCTTCTTCTTCTTCTTCCTTCTTTTCTTCTTCTTCTTCTTCTTCTTCTTCTTCTTCTTCTTCTTCTTCTTCTTCTTCTTCTTCTTCTTCTTCTTCTTTGCCGTCCGCCCCCCTTTGCCGTCCGCTTTATTACTCTTTGCCGTCCGCTAGCAGGCGGCAAAGAGGGGCCCCGTTACGTTTTCCCTAATCAGCCCGTTAGTGTGGGCCACCTGACGACAAAGAACTGGCTGATGGCAAAGAAGGTCTTTGCCATTAGCCAGTTCTTTGTCGTCCGTTTTTTGTAAGCTGACGGCAAAGAGCTCCTTTGCCATCAGCTGGCTGACGGCAAAGAACTGGGTGAGGGCAAATTCTCTAATTCTAGTACTGTATGATCGATGGTCAAACATGGGCCAATAACAGGCCACATTATGGTCGTAAACGGGCTAGAGTTGGAATCGTCCGTTCATGGGCTGACCATAACGGGCCATCGTTAATAGGCCGTATTTGATGACGCTATGAAAACGGACCAACGTATTAATGGACCACAAACGGGCCGACTGTAACCACGGGCTGAATTTGGCCCACAAATAGAAAATGACAGTAACATGTCGTAAGTAAACGAATGCTGGAAATGAGCCCAAGAATAAATGGGCTCTGAGAAGGCCGAAAGATAACATGGGCTGGAAACGGCCAAAGGGAATAACGGGCCGTTAATGGGTATAAAGTGATACATTGTTCATCACGGGCCAGTTTCACCACGGGCCGTTGATGGGTGTAAAGTGATACACTGTTCATTACGGGCCAGTTTCACCACGGGCCGTTAGTAGGCCAAGAGTTACATAGGGCCTCGTATGGGCTGAAAGACGTCATGGGCCATACATGGGCCAGAAGTGAAAACAGGCTGGAATCATATTGGATGGCCCAGATGACGCTACTGGGCCTAATTCGGATAGGTCGTAACGGGTCGTGGGTTAGCGGGCTGTAAATGGGCTATATCCGAACATGTCGTTAACAGGCTTTCCATGGGCCGGCCCGCCAGCTTTTGACCAAGTCAAACGGGTCGGCCTTTACACAGGCATGGGCCTCTGTTGGGTCGTGCCACGTGTCGACGTATCATAGGCGTCTATCTGACCCACTGACGAGGTGACACGTGTTTCGTCCGGCCAATAAGAATTTTACACGTGGAAATTTCCCATTGGTTGGGGCTGTTAACGGTTATTGGATCCAAAACCCGACCCGATAGCTTAACGGCGTTCCGTTACGGTGGATGCCACGTGTCGGTCACCCTTGACGAAAGCACTTCTGTGACGCGTGATTTATCGTCATGGAAGTGGACACTTCCGTGATGATAATTTTGGTAATGTCATGGAACACTTCTACGACAGCACAGGTATGACTATCTTGCTTCTGTCATAAATTTGTCATGGATGTACATGCATGACAAAAAAAGTGACCTACTGTAACAAACACGTATCATCACGGAAGTGTATTTTTTTGTAGTGGAGGGTGGTGGAGGACGCCCGTGCCGACGCCCTGAGTGCAGTCGGGCCCAAGCGCCACATCTACGGTTGGCGGTACGTGGAAAGGGTGCACGCTTCCAGCGAGGAGGAGTACCTATTGGTGCCGGATCACCACACCGGTGAGATCGCGCTCGCCCGCCGGCAAGCCGCCAATCAGCACCTGCGAGTTGCGAGGTTGAGGAAGAGGCATTGTGTCGGCGCGCTGGGAAACGGCCGCGCACCAGGGCACTCGTGGCGCGCCGCAAGCGCTCCTGCGAGCGTTGTGGCTTTTAGGAGGAGTATAATTTTTGTTTCATAAGGCGATCTCATTAGTTTTGGGACGCAAATGATAGATCCTGAACGTTCAGGAATTTTTAGCGTCCTTAATTAAGTATGTAAAAGGGAAAGTTTGGAAACCTTGTGTATTCGTACGCATTTTGCAAGTATGTGCATATAGCACAAACTTTACTATATACTATCGCACTACACGTCTCTCTCCATATATGCTTGCAGACTGTGCTACTCCCTCCGTCCAGGTCAATAAGTCATCTTTGGTTGTGCACCGTGACCAAGAAGGAGGGAAGACTTATACACCTAGACGGAGGGAGTACTACCATTACTTATGTACGTGCAAATGCACGTTTTAACATTACGATGAGGTTTTTGTAAAAGTAGAAAAACAGCACCAGTCAAGCTTGTGAAACGATTCAGTGCAAAACAAATGCAAAAATGCTCGTTTGATTGTTTACTTTTAGCTTCCTTCTTTGTGGTTATTTCTCTGTCGTACTTTGTACGGAGTATCTCACTGGTTGGAAAGGCATGCAAATTCCCAAACCACTTCCTACACCCTGTATCGAATTTTTTGCCTAACAAGTTGTGCCGCACAATTGGAATTCCAACTTGAGTACTACTACTAGTAGGAGTACCAGGGGCCAGTTCTTTTAGGCTTCTAGATTAGTAATCCCATAACTACTACCTCTGTCCTGGTTTATTAGTCCCCATTGTAATCTGTGTCAAATTTTGATCATAAATTTAACTAATAAAATGTTAGTGCATGTCACATGCACTACTCCATCCGTCTAGGTGAGTAAGTCATCTTAGGCTGTGCACCGTGACCAAGGAGGAGGAGAGAACGAGAAACGTTAATGTTTATCTGCTAATTAATAGTATTGCATGCAATGAACTAACCACTGCATGTCGTGTTTGATATCTCAAGTCATTAAAAGCATGCACACTCTTTATCTCTTATTGGTTGATATGTCAAGAAACAAGAAACGAGGTAGAAGTTAATGCACCGCGCCTAAGTGTTTTGGGATTATTTGGTTTTCGTAAGATGACTTACACACCTAGACGGAGGGATTACAATGGTGAGGAATAAACCAGTTAAATCTTTGGTCAAAATTTAGCACAAATTACAATGGTGAGGAATAAACCAGGACGGAGTAGTAGTTTAGAAGCCCAAATAAATGAGTGAGGCGCCTTATTGTTACTCTCCACTGTGACTAGTCTTGTGGGAAAAGCTGGGGAAGCCGCCAAAAGAACTGGCCCTAGGAGTAGTAGCTAGGGATCGAGTGTGCGAGATGAACCGGAGAAAGTAAATGCAGAGAGATGAAATGCAAAAAAGACGGAGGGATGTGATGGTTGCTTGTCCGTTTATTTTACCAGGCCACTTATTACTGGGAGTGGTTGGGTTTTGTGATATGACGGCTTTACTGCCGCGCCACGAGCGGGGTGAGAGGTGAGACTCCCGTGCAGCGCCGCCCTCTACACTTGCACTACATCGGTCGTGGTTTATTAGTCCCCCATTGAATTTGACTGAAGATTTAACTGACAAAATGTTAGTGCATGTCAACAAAAACTATATCGTTGGATTCGTATTTGAACATAGTTTTGAATGATATAATTTTAGGTGACATGCATCAGCATTTATCATACTATATATAATGTTAGTTCAATTTTTGGTCATACTAATCTATAGTAGTAAGGTGCCCGTGCGTTGCACCGAAGAGTGAAATGCATTGATCGGGGAGTTGTTTATTTTGACAAAGGATGTGGGGGTCATCTCATGTGTAACGGGTATCGATAGGTTTCTTCGAATATTATTTCATCTCTAGAGCTCACAAACATCCGGGTGAAATAGATAAAAAGGTATATTTTGCAAACAAAAGTGTTCAACTGTTCAACCTGCATCCAAAACTTGTGAAGAAATAACACTTATTGTGCTTTGCAAGAAATGATCTTTAAGAATTAGTTTTTGAGTATCGATTGTTATACATGTTGGCTACAGATGACATGGCACTTTCTTATAGTCAACAGTTGGCTCTACTATTAAGTAATATTAACCATGCCCTTATACACCTAGACGGAGGGATTAAATCAGGATGACTTGCAAGCGGGCAGAGGAGATGTATGAAATGGTTCATCGTAAGTCTTTCACCAGTATTGTAGTAAAAATTCATACATGGAAGATTCTAGACTAAACCATAAATGGATACACTTTTATTCATGCGCGATACTCCAATAGAGCAAGATCCTGCATGGAAGTCTCCACATGCTTAGACAGCGGATTACATTGAGCGAAGACTAATGATCAATATTTAACTTGATAATGCGTATGTCCAGCTGAATCTCCTTGGAGTCCCCGTGCACCGCGTCGGCGGGTAAAGGATGACATGGGTTTTCCAAGTCCACATTGGCGGAATAGTCCCAGCTCCCCAGAGTCCAAGTCCGGTCGATGAGGGCGGTGTCGCCGCCCACGCGACCCGGAGGGGTAGTAACACTGACCACGCACCCGTACATCGGCCTCGTGTCAGTGTCAGCATCAGCGGCGTCGCCCCTGATGCACATTACAAAGACGGGGCGACGGCCTGCGCGGGCCTCGCCGGTGCCCACGATCAAGAGGAAGACGTTGCCTTCCTCCTCCGAGACTAGCAGGCGGCGGTGATCCTCTAGCGACTCCGGCATGGTGAACGGGTAGCACGTCTCGTACTTGATGTTCTCTGCCAAGGGCCAGCAGTGACCGCTGCATGCATCCGTGAGGTGATGCACCATGTCCGTCGGCGAGCCACAAAATGGCATCGGGCACTCATAGCAGTGGACGAAGGGCTCCTTGGAGGCATCGACCAGGCCGTCCATGAAACGGGAGTGGCTGTAGGGGACGTTGCGCGAGTTGAATATATGAGCAAGTTACTACGAGATTTAATCCGAATAAGCACAAAATAAATCATGACGGATATAACAGAGATGAAACTTATTATGTGGACTAGCATAGTAGTAGGATGCAGAGTAGAAACATGAATTCTACCACGATTTCGAACAGGAAGGATAGAAACACATACGGTGCAACGGGAGCAGCACCGTTGGCGTTGAGGTTGTTGCCCATGTCCAAACACCACGTAGACACGGTCTTTGAGCACGGTTCGCAGTCGTTCCATGCTCGGGCATTGAAGTTTGTAACTATTTTAGATTAGAATATACTACTCCTCCGGTGCTACTAGTAGAGCAAAGTCCTACTCTACTACTCTACTCAAGCAAGTTAGGGCATAGCACTGTAGGGAGTACCAGTACTGTGATCACTCAAGCAAGTTGTCTGGCATCGACATGACCCTACGCTGCTGGTATGTGTCTCGTAAGTCAAGCGGCATGCTGTAGTCATCATCACCTGTCCACTTCCCGCAGCACATATTCGCTTCTCCATCTTTGTCCGCACATAATCTCGTCCAATCTTCCATACCCGCTAAGGCCCCCCCCCCTCGTCCGAAACCAAAGCACTAACAATGGCAGAACCAAGCAGCGTCCGCCGAAAGAGTGGCTGGAATTCGCTCCCCACAGGGGTAATCAAGCTCATTGTTTCGCTTGTGGACAATCTCAGTACCATGCCGCTCGCCGCGTGCTCGTCGGGGCTGTACCGTTTACTCAAAGCCCTCAGGTCGGAGCTTTTTAAGCCAACTCCTTGCTTGCTGATGCTGCCTGATCTTTAGAAACGGCATGTCACGCAGCATAACGATCGTAGGGTGGCGAGCATCAACCCCCTTGACTGCGATCCGAACCCCGTCAGCCTCAACTACATTAACGGTATGTACTGGGTCGGCATGAACACGTCTTGGATGGTGCTCGTCGACGGTCGCGGCAGCTGGATGCTCGTGGAGGTCTACACCCGGCGATTGATCCCCCTTCCTTCGATTAACACTGCACTGCTTTGGCACCGCCGCCCAGAATACTCGGAATCTTACAGTAGCCAACATGATACCAAGTTTGATTTGCTCAAGGTTGTAATCTGCCAAGTGCCCACGAGATCTGCGAATTATAAAGACTTCAGGCTAATTGCGTTCTTCAACCGTGGTCTCACCTATCTGACAGGTCACTGCGGTAAGTGGATAAATCTGCACGTCCATCGCAGGATCATACATCCTCCATGGTTCTCTGATGCCATTGAACACAAGGGCTTCATTTAGCTGTCGACTCCTTCTATGGCTGGACGTATTGCTGGCCTACTCCAGTCATCGCTACAAACGGCTGTTACAGCAGTATGTTACTTTCCTATGATATCATGATGGCTTGCTTATATTACTGTCAACATTTGCTGAAAAAATATTCATGCTCATAACATGTTGTTCTTAAGATTGACTAAATCAAGAGCCCTTTTTTATTTGACTCCAACTTGATATGATGTTGTAGGCCGCCTGGTGTCCCTACCCTTCCTAATCCCAGAACCTTTCAAAGAAAAGCGGCATGGCAGTTGCAGGTGGTTCCTGGCTCGATCAGACGATGGTGAAAGATTGATGATCGCTCGCACGTACCGGACGTGTTGTTTCGCGGAATACAATCACCGTCACTTCAAGGTCTTTGAGCAGGATCCCAGCTTCTCTGGGCCTTCAGGAAATTTTGACTGGAGGCTGGTAAGTAGCCTTGGTACACGCTCTCTGTTTGTCGGACTGAATTATCCGATTAACCAGGAGATAACCAACGGCAAGGATCATGATGGCAGCACGGTTTCGTTCATCAGGCAAAACTGTGTGTACACGGCGTGCCATGCGTCTATGCATGCACCATACCCTGATATGTGCCGCCACGCTCTGCAGCCCAAAGTAGGAGAGAGGGTCGCAAGTATCAGACTTCGACCTGCTGGCTGGAGTTTCCCCCGTCAGGCACCCATCTGGTTCAAGCCGTCAGCCAATCTCCACAGCTTAATAAATAGTAACGTCTAACTGAGCCAGTTAGTTAGATGCGTACACTTGGTGTAGTAGGATCTTTATTTAGTTTGATGCATACACTTGTTCTTTTTTGGTAGCCCTTTTGTAATGCTGGCTGATGTTTGGTTTGGAAGAAAGAGCTGCGTCTTCACTCTTCTGGCCTGCTTACTGCTTCTGTTGCACCCCCAGCCCTGGTTGTTGCTGCTGCTGTTTTCAATGTACAATCAGTAGTATATTTCGTCTTTTGGTTGAATAAATGTGTTGTTAGAACGACAAACACAATGTTTTGAAAGTCGTTGCATGGTTCGATCCTTTAGTGCCCCGTATCGTACGTAGCGCATACTATTTTTCATATGGAACATATTTTCCACTTGTTGATAACATGCAGCCCACTGATGAAGGCCCAATAGAGAAGCCCATAATTAACTGGAAGGGAGGCTCTCACGATCCAGCCCAGGTACATGCTCATGGTCCCCTAAACATAAATAAATAAATAATGCTAAATGCTCATGCACTAGTTCTTTGGGAAAATAGGTAGCCCAGTATTTCTTTTTGAAGAATACCCAAGCTAGGCCTATTTGTTTTCTCCGAATTACAGGGCTGCAAATCTTTCAAGACGAAGAGGGATGCATTCCGGCCTGGCTTAAGAGTATGGTCAATGTCTGTTAAAAGTAATATCAAAAGGGGTTGAAAATTCCAAAAAAATTATAGCAAATGGGATATAAGTTTCTTTTTTTGTTTTTGTTCTTCACTGATATCTTATACGTATTTCATTGGATTTAACATGACATAGTACTAATTTATTTTTAAATTTGTTTTAGTATGCCTATTAATTTTTGGACTAAGAATATTTCGTTCCCCAGCAAAACTTTACGAATTTTCAAAATTTCCCACATATTTAGTTAATTTTTTGACCCTGGTACTGACCAGAAAATGGCCAACAATTCTAAAAACTAGTCGTCTACCCGTGCATTCGCACGGGCTAGCCCATTTATTCATGTACCTATTTGTGTCAGTATCCATAACAATAGATGTAGATCTATTGTAAAAGTCGAGAGTTGTTAAATTATTATTTTGAACATTGTGACTTATGAAACACTAAGATCTAGTGTATAATTTGAAATGTGGAAGTTTTCTATCTGTGGTTGTTACTTTTTTTATTGGTGATGGAATTACTGTTTTATCAATAATTCATTGTTCTCTTCATATTTGGCCCTTTCCACCATTCTAGTCATCTTTTTTACTTTGCCTATTTAGGCGGACTTCTTACTCTCTTCCATTGTGGCCAATTCTACATTTTTTCCTGCAACACTTAGACGTATTATATATTCAACAATAGAATTTGTTCTATCTATGATTCTTTTGTATAGAATCTCATGACCTTTGTAGTGAGAATGGAGAGTATATTTTTTAATGTAATACTCGCTCTGTATTAAAATATAAAACCTTTTTTTATACAATGACAGTGTCAAAAAAAGTCTTATATTTTGATACGGAGGGAGTAGTAATTTATTTGCAGGGAGTGGTGACGTCCATTTTGATTTTTAAAAATGTCAGAAAGGTAAAACATATTTTTTTTATTTTTCTTGCATATCTTTTTGGTATTTAACCTGTATTACTCCTCGTATAGTTTTATTATGTATATTATTTAATATATGAAACAAAATTTAGTTTGGTAAATATTGTATTTTCTGTACTCAGTTAGTCAGAGACACGTGGCTACTAAGTTGTGTGTATTTTACTATGTATTTTATTAGTGATTGATGACTAATTTTGTCCTGAATCATCGGTAGGTCTTCTGTCCTGTCTAGTGTGCTCCGTCTGAGCGGCGGCATTAGAGCGGCTGCGCCGGGGTCTCTCTTGGATAACGCCCGCATCAGTGCCCTCGCAAAGTCCTTCTCGCGAATTGCAGCGTAGTGTCGGCCGGAGCGCCGGTCATCTGGCTGTTCCCCTTTGCGGTCTGGTATGGCGTCTCCGTCGAATCTGCTCTGCTAGCTGCTCCCACGTTCGCATCGTCGAGCAGAGTCATCCAGCAGCAGATGGAATGTGTCGTGGAGCTAGCTGGTACGGTTAGTGGTGTTCACGGCTACCAAATTAGTTGTTTCATTAATTTATTTAGGAATCACGTATTATTTGTGAAACTGGATCTGATTTGCTGGGTCTATTTAAGAAAGAATAGTCATAGGAATTGAGAAAATGATCTTTGCTTCCTCTATGCTTCTGTACCTTCAGTGAATCTGTACTCCACATCGGTGATTCATACAAAATGCATCTTGGATTTCGCAAATTAGTTCTGAGCCATTACATGTAGATGCAGATAGAAGCACCTTGCTCACAAATATAATATTGCAGAGATAATAATTTTAAACAGAAAAGGCAGCTATGTCTGCATTACATTTAGAATAATAAAATGATTTTACTTGTTCTAATTATAGCTGGAACCAAGAAAATTTCTAAAATATATATCCTTGTAAACAATGTTTTTTGAAACGCTGTCAGATGGGCGCTCTTCATCCGCTATGAGTATCTACAATCCATTTCTGCTTGTAGCCCTTGACATTGCAACCTAATATTGACCGTAAGTGAACACTTGCCTTTATAATCATGGTTCGACCTTTTTGAGAGATAGCCCATGACTTCTGTTCATAGTCATAGCAAAGCACACTGATATTGGGTATTTTCTCCTTTTTAAAATGAAAAGCCATTTTGAATCAGTTGGTGGAAGATAATTCGTGGGATGTAAACTCTGTCACCAATTTTAGGTCCTGTTATGATCTGACCTTCGACGAACCGCCTTCCTAGCTGTGTTATTGTTAGTATGGTCCCATTGCTATGTCTTGCAATTTGGTTGATGTTTGTCATAAGCATTACTGGTAATCCGGTACTTTCAGCCTTAGTTCATGATTTGGTATTCCGAAATGTTAAGACTATTTAGAAACTCAGCTGGGTACAACATATGTTCATCTTCCACCATTGACATTGCTTTGCATGTTGTATCTAAACTGAGAAATTACCTCTTCTCCTGGAATTTGTGTCAAGATGTAGGTGTTAATCTCGTCGACATTCTCGTTTCTTGGGCACAGGATCACTCTCCCCTCTAGGTATGTCTTATGAGTGTACCTGCTTTGTAAGTCATGCTTTTGGGTTATCTCCTTCATGTAAAATTAGGTCTTCCAGGATGATTAGCCAATCTTCTATATGTGTCATTACCGATGTTTAGTATCCAGCTTGCGAATTCCATTGTCTTTTCATGACTACCTTCAGATGAATTCACACGCATATTTTCTGTGAGTCGGTACTCCTCAAAGTTCTTCCATAGGTAGGATCTCTTTATAGATGCGGATATGATATGTTCCCTTTTCCCCACTGGTATAACTGGTAGGATTTTCCTGAAGTCACCTCCCAAGACTATTGTCATTCCTCCAAACGGTCTATGCTTGGCATCCTCATTTGTGAATCGAAGAATGCCCATCAAACTCTTGCCTAGTGCCTCAAAACAGTGATTGTGTTTCATGGGTGCTTCATACCATATTATTAGTGAACTTTTCTTTATTAGCTCTGCAAGAAATATTCCTTGCTTGATGTTGCACGTGGACTCGTTAGTGACCTTCAGCAGATTGTGGAATACCACCTGAAGCTACTGCCAGAAGCCCAGAACTATCTTCCCTTCAGACCATAATTTCGTCGTAAATGCTTTCAATAGAAACGTCTTTCCTGTTTCAGCATATCTGTCGCCGAAAATCAATTTGCTGAGCCATCCTCTGATTATCGTTCTTGGATCAGTGACCTAAACTTGTTACCTTACTTTTCATTACCTTGCCATGTATCATAGTGCCCTGAAACATAATAATATAGTGAGAAGATGCATCGATATATAACCCATAGTAGTCTATTTATGTTGCAAAACCATATTCTTTTACCAATCAACTGACCTCTTCATCTAGTTGTATCATGTCAAGGCTAATAAGTTCATTGTTGTTGAGTTAATAGCATCCCATATCCCAATTACTCTGACCTTCATTTTCCAGGAATCCTTCCCATTGGTAATCGCACTGAGCATATCATATGCCATCGTTTGAAAGAAAAAAAAGGATTTGACCTGTAAGTAAAACCATATTATTTTACGAATGAACTGACCTCTTCATCAAGTAGTATCATGTCAAGGCTAAGATGTTCATTGTTGTTGAGATTAATAGCATCCCATAGCCTAATTACTATGACCTTCATTTTCCAGGAATCCTTCACATTGGTAATCGCATGGAGCATATTGTATGCCATTGTTTTAAAGGAAAAGAAGATTTTACCTGTAAGCGAACACAATTCTGAAGATTAGTACTGGTTTAGTCTCTGCCAAATCCGAGGCTTTCACTGGTTGTCAGGTACTCCCTCCGTTCCGAATTACTTGTCACAGGTATGGATGTATCTAGATGAATTTTAGTTCTAGATACATCCATTTCTGAGACGAGTAATTTGGAACGGAGGGAGTAGTTTGTAAGAAATAGGAGGTGCTGGCGATCATAAAATCTTCATTCGAGGTGGCTGAAAAACTGGGGGAGAAAGCAACTCAGCAGAGACACAGCCTTCGTACATAACAGGAGAAGCTTGATCAATGAAGATGTTGACAACCAACAGAGTCTCCTTGATGTTGAGATGGCTTGTGCTGGGCTACAGGTTGAATTTATAAGCTAGCCTTATGGGCTTAATTGTGATCCGAGCCGATCTCCATGAGCTATCCAGAGAGTATGTGAGAGGATCTGGAATTGAATCCCTAGATATAGCAACAGTATTGAAAAATATATAGTTGTTCCAATTATAAACGGGCCAAAAAAAATTCAAACCAAATCAGTGTGAGAAGAGAAACCTGATCTAGATGAGAAACAGACTTTTAATGTGATGAGATCCGTGAGCGCACAACATCCATGTCCCAACTTCTTTGCCCCTGAGCGGATGGTCCATCCCCAACTTCTTTTGCTTGTACTATTTGAGAGACAGAAACGGATCCGTTCTCCACGCGAGAAGGAAGAGAGACATGAGAGACGTGAGAGATCGAGAGAGGCAGAATAAGATTTGAGAGAGACGTGAGAGATCGAGAGAGGTAGAGTAAGATTTGCTTCAGGCTGCTTTTTAGATTTTTTAGACAATTGCTGTTTTTTTTGAGAATCTGCTGTTTTTTTGGGGGAGAGGAAGATATGGTGGAGGGCATTATGGGCCTCTCTTTCAGCTTCAATGATGTTGGGCTTTTCTAGCCTATGTGTTTTCGGAATTAGTATAGGTATAGATAGATAGATGGAAAACGGGCTGCAATAAATTCCATATGAATTAGAAAATGAGTAAGAATTATAAAAATAATAGCAAATGGGTTGTACACGCCACAGATTTTGAGGCTGACTTGTTTACGCAAGGCTTTGTCAGTGAACACACGATTCTAGCAGCAGTGACTGTTGGATGTTCATCCAACGACCGACGTGCTTCTTCAATCTCTGATCTTCCTGCTCCAGCCGCCTAAACTAGCGCCGGCGGGACTGCCTGCTCCCTCCTCTTGTGGCCCGCTGTGATGCCGCGCAGGCTTCCCCGGCCCATCCTACTCCCTCCGCTGGCCTGGCCGCACGCAATCAACTGCCTCCTTATTACGTGAAAAAATGATTCCTCCCACTAACATCTGGGGCGCACCGGTTGGGAGGCTGACCTGTGGGCCTACTAAGTTGACGTGTACGCAGGGCTTGTCAACTTAGTCAACAAACGATTCTAGCAGTAGTAACCGTTGGATTTGAATCGAACGGTCCTGCTGCTTCTTCAATCGCTGCTCTTCTTGCACCAGCCGCCCAAACCAGCGTCGGGGAGACCGCCTGCTCCTGCCTCCAGTGGTCGGTTGTGCTGCAGTTGAGGCCTCATCGCCCCCTACTACTCCCACCGCTAGCCAAGCCCTGCGGCGACGGTAGCCTCACATTGCAGCCGAACCAGTGAACTCTCGTACTCCTCTCCGCGTGGGCATCCACTGGCGTGTCTTCCCCGGCTCCACGTCGTCCCCTTTCTAGGCCTCGCCGTCGTCCACCGCCTTGGTGCTCTCGGCGCGGCGTGGTCAACATGGTCAATGATATTCCATCGGGAGAGTACTGTACGTGGAGAGGCTGACAGCTGGGTCCACAGCCACAGTCTAGTTTTTTTGTGATTTGCCAAGTAAGTCGCTTTGTCAGGCCTGTTGGGCTGTAAATCTTTCAAGACGAGGAGAGTTTTCATTCGGCTGGCCGAGAAAATGGCCCATCAGTAATGAGAAATGGGGTGTACATTTTTAAAACACATCAAACCGGCAATTAGTTTCAAATATCTTTTTTTTCATTTCGAGATTTTAAATTACATTAATTTTTATGCTTGGAGAATTTGTTGGATTTTATATTGATATACATTTATTTTTAAAATTAGTTTGAATGTGAGTCGAAATTTCGGGATTAAAAACAGTTCGGACCGCACCGAAATATGCAAATTTTGTATAAATTTTTAACCGTGGCCACAATATGGGATGTAATGCTAACAAAAAAATATGGGCTAAAAAACCTTAATAATTAGCAAATGGGCTGTAAATTATTAGAAATAATGGCAGATGGGCTATATACTGTTTTCCACAGATTTGAGGCTTTCCAAAAAAAAGGTTGACGCACAAGCAGTGACTGTTGGATGGCCATCCAACGGCCGTCGTGCTTCTTCAATATCTGCTCTTCCTGCTCCAGCCGCTCAAACAAGCACCGGCGGGACTGCCTGCTCCCTCCTCCCCGCGGCCGGCTCTGCTGCCGCGCAGGCCTCACCGCCCCACCGTACTCCCATCGCTGGCCTAGCCATCCCTCTACTCACCCACACCTGCTGTTATTCTCCGGCGACCGCAGACGAACCAGTAAACCCTCGTACAGTCGTACTCCCCTCCGCGTGGGAAACAATTGCCGAGTCTTCCCTGGCTCCGTGTCGTTCCCTTCCTAGGCCTCGCCGTCGTCCACCGCCCTGGTGCTCTCGGCATGGCCTGGTCAACGTGGTCAACGACCGACATGCATCGGAAGTGGACTGTACGTGGAGAGGCCGACAGCTGGGTCCACGGCCGCACGCAAGTAAATGCCTCCTTATTACGGGAAAAATAATGAGTCCTCCACCTGACATCAGGGACCCACCGGAAGGGCCTTTGTATTTTGCGGAAAAAACGTTACCGCCGCTGACAGATCGGACCCACCAGCTATATCTTCGCACGCAAGGAAGTGCCTCCTTATTACGCACAAAAAATGAATACTCCCCCTGTTAGCTGGGACCCAGTATAGTGGCAGGCTGACTTGTGGGCCTACTAAGTTGACGGGGACGGAGGGCTTTGTCAACTTAGTCAATACGCACGATTCTAGCTCCAGTGACCATACGATGTCCATCCAACGGCCGTAGTGCTTATTCAACCTCTGGTCTTCTTGCTCCAGCCGCCCAAACCAGCGCCGGTCGTGCCTCGTGCTCCTGCCTCCCGTGGCCGGCTGCGATGCGGCAGAGGCCTCACCGCCCCTACTACTCCCACCGCTAGCCAGGCCATCCCTCTACTCACCCACTCCCCATGTTATTCTGCGACGACGGCAGCCTCACACCGCAGCGAACCAGTGAACCCTCGTACTCCTCTACGCGTGGGCATCCACTGCCGTGTCTTCCCCGACTCCGCGTCGTCCCCTTCCTAGGCCTCGCCGTCGTCCACCGCCCTGGTGCTCTCGGCGCGGCGTGGTCAACGTGGTCAAGGAACGGCTTTCATCGGACATGGACTGTATGTGGAGAGGCTGACAGCTGGGTCCACGGCCGCAGCAAGGAAGTGCCTCCTTATTACGTGCAAAATAATTATTCCTCCACCTGACAGCAGGGACCCACCTAACGGGCCACCGTATTTCGCGAAAAAAACATTTCCCCCCTGACTGCTGGGACCCACCAGCTACATCTTCGCACGCTAGGAAGTGCGTGACAGTCGGGACCCACCTGGTCGAAGCGTACGTAGCGTTGTCATTCTGGTCGCGAACGTGTACGTACATATATACTGGTGGATGTAGAGGCGCGCACGTGTCGTTGTAGAGGCGCGCACGTAGCATGTACACGTACGTACAGCGGTCAGGGTGCAAGAAAGAAAATACGGCCACGTATGTGTACATACGGGCGGGGTCTCGAACGCCTACTCACGCATACGTACCGCGAGGGCTCGTGTACATGGCTGGGTCGGAACGGAGAAACAACGTCGTCGTCGTGTTCATGGGGAGGCAACGGAATGCTCGTGTTCATGGGGAGGCAACGGAATGCGTCGTGTTCATCGGGAGGCAACGGAATGCGTCGTGTTCATCGGGAGGCAACGAAACGCGTGGGAGCCAACCGGCTGGGTCGGAACGGAATGTGTGGTCGTGTTCATCGGGAGGGCTTGGACGGAACAGGCGATGGAAACGAGGCCTGGCGTACCGCAAAACGGAGGAAACGGACCTCCTACGTTCGGAACAGGGTCCTGTTGATCGGGAGGGGTGTGCGTACCGCAAAACGGAGGAAACGGACCTCCTACGGTCGAAACAGGGGTCCTGTTGATCGAGAGGGGTGTGGCGTACCGCAAAACAGACGAAACAGACCTCCTACGGTCGAAAGGGGGTCCTGTTGATCGGGAGGGGTGTGGCGTACCGCAAAACGGACGAAACGGACCTCCTATGGTCGAAACGGGGGTCATGTTCATTGGGAGGGGTGTGGCGTACCGCAAAACGGGACTCCACGGGATACTTTTCATCTCCACCGTCGACCTCCTCCAGCCTCCACGGGCTACCGTCGACCTCCTCCAGCCTCCACGGGCTCCTGTTCATCCAGCCTCCACCGCGCGCTACTCCACCGGCTACTGTTCAACCACCCCTCCACGGGCACCCCTCCACCGTCTACTGTTTATCCAGCCCTCCACGCCACGGGGTCCTGTTCAACCACCCCTCCACTGGCACCCCTCCATCGTCTACTGTTCATCCAGCCCTCCACACCACGAGGTCCTGTTCATCCAGAGGCAACGCCACCGCTCACTGTTCATCCAATCGATCGGCTTCAGTTAGCAGCAGTAGCGAAGGAATCGCTCGATCGAGTTCAGTTAACAGCCATCGATCGATCGCTCGGGTTCAGTAACGCGTAGCCTGCAGTGCAATCGCTCGGGTTCAGTTAGAGCGCAACGCCTCGCTCGGGTTCAGTTAGAGCCAACGCCTCGCACACACGCGCGTACGTGTACGAGTGAAACGCGCATCGCTCGGCCCCCGATCTCCCACCGTAACCGGGAACTCCCCGAAATTTTCCTCCCCCTCGCTTCTACCACGCCTTTTTCCGTCATGGACGGCCCAAAGAATGTCATGCAGCTGCGTCTCCGGCCAGCCCAGGACGAAAAGCCCATTTTCTGTCATGATTTTTTGTCATAGAAGTAGGAGCCCACCACATCTATGATGATACCGGGTTTTGTCACAATTATAGTCATAGAAGTGTCATATGTATGACAGAAAAAAAATTCGTTCGGCCCAAAATGTCACGGATATGTCTTTTTTTGTAGTGTTCACAGGCTCCGCATAAGTGATCCTTGAGGAATTTGACATTCTTAATGCCAGTGACATGCTTCTTCTTCGCAAGCGTGTGCAAATTCCTCATGCCTGCATGACCAAGTCATCGATGCCATAGCCAGCCTTCTGAAGCTTTTGCAAGTAGGCACACGGCTGGTTGTGGTCCTGTAGAGAAATCAACAATATACAAGTCTCCTCTCCTAAAGCCTTCGAAGACTTTGGAATTGTCAGCTTCCATGATCACAATACAATGATACTTGCCAAAGACAACAACCATATCAAGATCGCAAAGCATTGAGACAGACATGAGGTTGTATCCTAAGGACTCGACAAGCATGACTTTGCCCATGTGTCGATCCTTTGAGATCGCAACCTTACCTAGACCCAATACCTAACTTTTGCCTTTGTCAGCGAAGATGATATGCTTCAGATGCAATGGAGATAAGGGAGCATCCATCAATATATTCTTGTCACCAGTCATGTGATTTGTACATCCACTATCGAGGAACCACTCATTGGCTTTGGGTTGATCATCCTGCAGATGAATTAGTGCAGCTTACGAACTCATATACTTCATTAGTGAAGAATATGACATCACAATTCATCAGATCAATTTCATCAAGTAATAGAATAGGTAAAGCAATAAGAGGACGTGAGAAATGAGAGTTCATTTCTTCATGATTAGCCTGCGTCCTGTCAGGCATACTCAGGTCTCCAGCAAATTCTTCAGACGTTCACGCACGTCTGGAGACTTGACCCTGCAGAAGAAATTAGTTCTTTTTCTTCAGCACCCACATCCGAAGGGGTGGCAAAGAGTTCATCACTCTGCGAGCTCCATACGAGAAAGGTGGCATAGAATCTAGTCCATTTCGTTTCACATAAGAGGGGTTAGGATAAGCATATGAATAAGCAGAGAAATTCTTCGAGGACTTATGAACATAATGGTTAGAAGAATAATGCTCATATTCATAGCCCTTAGCTCTTCCCTGCAAAACAGAGGTGTTAGCACAATGATGTTCATATGAGGACTTGGATCCTTTTGAGGACTTTGATCCACGCGAGGAATTAGGTCCGTATGAGGACTTGGATCCATATGAAGAATTTGGCCCATATGAAGAATTTGATCTAGGGTTCCTATTCTTCACACGTGGTGTCATGAGGACATTCACCTGAAGACTTTCAAGGCACCTTTTGGGAACCCAGATTTTCTTCATAGAGGAACCGTTCCTGCAGTTAATGCCAACATATCTAGCAAATACTTCACCATTCTGATTTTTGAACAGTTTATAGTTGGAGTCAAATGACTCATCAGAAGAATGAGGAGATTCACATGTAAAGCCAGATAAATTGGATGGATCAACTGGAGGTCCCTTTGCAGCAACCCATGAGGTTTTGGGGTACTGCTCAGGCTTCCAGTATGTACCATCAGCATTGAGTTTCCTCTCAAAGGCAATACCTCTTTCCTAGGGTTCCTATTGAGGATCTGCTTTTAAGCACATCACAAAGAGTCTGATGCCCTTTGAGGCTTTTGTACATGCCTGTCATGTACAATTCCTTCAGCCCTGCATCATCAGTGATACTAGCAATGTCCTCAGATGAGGACTTAGTGATAGCAGAGGCAAGTGAAGAATTTGTAGCATTAGAAGCATTTGAACATTCAGGTGAAGAATTAGTAGATTCACGTTCAATGCACTTCAAGCATGGAGGAACAAATTCTTCCTGAGCAGCGTTGATTTGTTGAGCAAGTAATGAATCACGCTCCTTCTGAAGATCTTCATAACTCACTCTTAGCTTTTCAATATCTTGCTTTCTTTGAAGAAATTCATAAGAAAGCTTCTCATGATCAGATAAGAGAGTGTTATGATGACCCTGAAGGTAGTCAAACCTAGACTGAAGTCTCTGAAGACTCTCAACCAAGGCTTTCGACTGATCCATTTCTTCACCCAACATATCATCGCTCTTATTTAGAATGTATTGAACTTTTTCCAAAGCTCTTTGTTGTTTAGTGGCAAGGGAAGCAAGTTTGACATAGCTGGATCCAAATTCATCGCCAGATTCATCATCACTGGATTCAGATAGATAGCATTTAGTTACCTTTGCATCTTTTGCCATAAGGCATAGTGTAGAAGATGATGATTCTGGTTCGAATGTCATCGCTTTGAGTGATTCCTTGAAGTCCTCAAACCAAGGATCATGACGGGTTCGATGGCCTTCATAGACCTCAGAGAGACGGTCCCAGATAAGCTTCGCATGATTGAGATGCATGATGTTCCTGATCTGATTTTGAGACAGACAGGAGCAGATGACGGCCTTTACTGTGAGGTTGAGAAGGGTGAACTTGCGAATGTCATCAGCTTCTGCCATCTTGCACAAATCGGTAAGACCAATCTCAGTGACGGTCCACAGCTCACTATTCATCGCCATGAGACGCTTCTTCATCATGGCCTTCCACTTGGGATACTCGTGACCGACAAAGATGGGGCAAGACACGGTCTTCATTCATGTGGTCGACATAACTAACTCCAGGCGGTTAAACCAAAATCACACAGAACAAGGGAGTACCTTGCTCTGATACCAATTGAAAGTGCGTTATATCGACTGGAGGGGGGGGGTGAATAGGTGATTTTTATGAATTCTTCACTGAGGAATTTCTGGGTGAGGAAATTCCTTAGCGAAGAACTACTTGCAGCAGAATAAGTACTCAAAAATAAACAGAACAGAACACAAGCATGGTCATCATGATGAAATGAAGACAAGCACAGAGTACAGAAAGCGTAAACACATGATAACACAGGATGAAGACAAACAGACTGAAGAAATTGAATTGAGAAAATTGAGAAAGTCTTCAGTCAAAGTCTTCAAACACAGATATGAACAAGTGCACAACACAGTTATGAGGAAATGAAAGATTTGAGGAAATAGAACCAGTAAGCTTGGTGAAGACAATGATTTAGTAGACCAGTTCCAACTGTTGTCTCAGTTGTACGTCTGGTTGGAGCGGCTAGGTATTTAAACCTGAGGACACATTGTCCCAGACACATAGTCCTCACTGTATTCTCCTTGAGCTAAGGTCACACAGACCTCGCCCAATCACTCATGGTAAGTCTTCAGGTGACTTCCAAACCTTCACAGACTCGGTCACTCAGCATTCCACAATTTCCTCTTGGATGCTCACATCATGACGCCTAACCGTCTAGAAGAAGCACAGTCTTCAAAGGTAACAAGCGTCGGATCTACGCAAGATCAATCTCTTCAGTGATGCTCAATCACTTTGGGTTTGTACGTGTTTGAGTTTGGGTTTTACTCACTTGATGATTTTCGCTCAAAGTACTCGGAGGATGGGATGTTCTCAAATGACAAGTGTCAGTTTCTCTTGGAGCAGCCAACCAGCTAGTGGTTGTAGGGGGCGGCTATTTATAGCCTAGGGAGCAGCCTGACATGATAAGACATAAATGCCCTTCAATGATATGACCGTTAGGTGGGTAGATATTTTGGGA
This sequence comes from Aegilops umbellulata, assembly GCA_032464435.1. NCBI lineage: Eukaryota > Viridiplantae > Streptophyta > Magnoliopsida > Poales > Poaceae > Aegilops > Aegilops umbellulata. Next base: position 85,537,127 of record CP136060.1, on the reverse strand, counting down.
CAGCTGGCACAAGGCACAGCAACGGTCGGAAATTTGAGTATCAAATTCCTCAAGGCTATCATGTTCCTCACTGTGTAGGTAATCCGCACTAGCGAATCCCTAACTCCTCAGTCAGAATAAATTCCTCAGATACCAGAAGACCTTTGTCTCTGTCACTGAAGAATATGACTGAACTATATGAGATTTCCAAAGGCTTCACTCGAAGGGATTGGTAGGTGTAGGATTTCGAGTTGAGCATCACATGGAAATTGTTCCTTAGTATTTCCTCGACCCCCTTTAACAGTACGGTGTTTCCTATGACTCAAGAAAGAGAAAATAAAACTATGAAAACAAAAGTCTTCATGCTTCATGTTACTCGAATGAATACCAAGTCTTCAAGGTCACACCAATTTCTTCACTTTCAAAGTCTTCAGAAAGTCTTCAGAGATCCAAAGTCTTCAGTCGAAGAACTTCATTTTTAGGGGTCAACTTTCTCTGTAAATATCAAACTCCTCATAGACTTATAGTCCTATGTACACTGATAAACACATTAGTCTCTTAACCTATAAGTCTTCAATACACCAAAATCACTAAGGGGCACTAGATGCACTTACATAAACAGGAACAAAAAGAAAAAAGAAAAATAAAATTGGGTTGCCTCCCAACAACCGCTAGCGTTTAACACCCCTAGCTAGGCATAAGGCAAGAATAGATCTAAGTATTGCCATAATGATAAGGCAAATCGCGAAAACTCATCTCATACTCCCTACGTTCAGCAGCAAGCTTTCTTTGCGGCAGGCAAAAGTAATCAAAAGGGCCAAATTTAATGGGATAAAAGTCCCCAAGATCAAGCTGGGGAGGTATTGGTTCCTCCCTTGGCCCCTCATATTGCACAACCAATTCATCATTATAAGCATTCTATTGGCAAAAAGTCATGAGCCTTTGTTCAAGAGAAAAACCTAACCCATTGTTCTGAATAGCAAAATTATCATTAAGTTCAGAAATCCTATCAACTAGAGCATCGGTAGGAACCTTCTTTCTAAGTTTTTCATTATAAGCAACATGATCTAAAGATCGTAAACGCATTATGTCTTCTTGATTAAAAAGGATAGCTTCTATGGGAGGACGGCCAGCATCCACCCTATAATGCGCAAAATTTTCATTGTCCTCTTTCATTATAAATCTGAACTCATGTGCTAAAAAGATAGTCATTGCTCGCTTAATAGAAGAATGCTCAATATTGGAAAATTCTAGAAAAATCCTTTGTATGCAAGGATGCATATGAGTAAATTGTCTTTCAAGTTCAACTACGAGAAAAGATATAGCATCCGCTAGACTACCAGTTCTATGAAGAATAGACCCACCCAAAGTGGGCAGAGCACCGGGACAAGTAAAGAAATCTTGAATAACTCCTTTTCCAATAATATTACCACTACCAATCTGACACTTTTTAGTGTGTAAAATAGTAGGTTATTCATGAGGATTATCAAAAGCATCAAAGTTTCCCCTGTTGTTACTATTATCCTTTTCAATGATATCCTCCCCAGTTTCAGACATGATGGCAACAAACCGCACTAAGAACGAACACACAAAAAACAAGCGAAAAGAGGCGAAGAAAAAGCAAAGGGTTTTCCGTTTTAGAAGTGGGGGAGAGGAAAACGAGAGGCAAATGGCAAATAATGTAATGCGAGGGAGAAGAGTTTATGATGGGTATTTGGTATGTCTTGACTTGAGCGTAGATCTCCCCGGCAACGGCGCCAGAAATCCTTCTTGCTACCTCTTAAGCATGCGTTGGTTTTCCCTTGAAGAGGAAAGGGTGATGCAGCAAAGTAGCATAAGTATTTCCCTAAGTTTTTGAGAACCAAGGTATCTATCCAGTAGGAGATTACACGCAAGCCACCTAGTACCTGCACAAACAATCAAGAACCTTGCAACCAACGCGATAAAGGGGTTGTCAATCCCTTCACGGTCACTCGCAAAAGTGAGATCTAATAAAGATAGTAAAGTAAATATTTTTCAGATTTTTGTTGTATAGATTGGAAAGTAAAGATTGCAAAATAAACGACGACAGAAATTGGCAACTTGACGAGAAACTAATATGATGTAAAATAGGCCCGGGGGCCATAGGTTTCACTAGTGGCTTCTCTCAAGATAGCATATATTACGGTGGGTGAACAAATTACTGTCGAGCAATTGATAGAAAAGCGCATAGTTATGAGAATATCTAGGCATGATCATGAATATAGGCATCACGTCCATGTCAAGTAGACCGAAACGATTTTGCATCTACTACTATTACTCCACACATCGACCGCTATCCAACATGCATCTAGAGTATTAAGTTCATAAGAACAGAGTAATGCATTAAACAAGATGACATGATGTAGAGGGATAAACTCAAGCAATATGATATAAACCCCATCTTTTTATCCTCGATGGCAACAATACAATACGTGCCTTGCTGCCCCTACTGTCATTGGGAAAGGACACCGTAAGATTGAACCCAAAGCTAAGCACTTCTCCCATTGCAAGAAAGATCAATCTAGTAGGCCAAACTAAACCGATAATTCGAAGAGACTTGCAAAGACATCAAATCATGCATATAAGAATTCAGAGAAGAACCAAATAATATTCATAGATAATCTTGATCATAAATCCATAATTCATCGAATCTCGGCAAACACACCGCAAAAAGTATTACATCGAATAGATCTCCAAGAACATCGAGGAGAACTTTGTATTGAGAACCAAAGGGAGAGAAGAAGCCATCTAGCTAATAACTATGGACCCAAAGGTCTGTGGTAAACTACTCACGCTTCATCGCAGAGGCTATGGTGTTGATGTAGAAGCCCTCCGTGATCGATTCCCCCTCTAGCAGATCGCCGGAAAAGGCCCCAAGATGGGATCTCATGGGTACAAAAGGTTGCAGCGGTGGAGAAGTGTTTTCGTGGCTCCCCCTGATGTTTTTAGGGTATCCGAGTATATATAGGCGAAAGAAGTACGTCGGTGGAGCTCTGTGGGGCCCATGAGGGTGGGGGCGCGCCTACCCCCCTGGGAGCACCCTCCTGCCTCGTGGCCGCCTCGCGGAGTTCCAGACTTCAACTCCAAGTCTTCTGGATTGCGTTTGTTCCTAGAAAGATCACCATGAAGGTTTCATTCTGTTTGGATTCTGTTTGGTATTCCTTTTCTACGAAACACTGAAATAGGCAAAAAAACAGAAACTGGCACTGGGCATTCGGTTAATATGTTAGTCCCAAAAATAATATAGAAGAGCATATTAAAGCCCATTAAACATCCTAAACGGGTAATATAATAGCATGGAATAATAAAAAATTATAGATATGTTGGAGACGTATCAATGTATCGTTGCTACTAGGGATAAAAAGACGGGATCTATATCTACATCATGTCATCGTTCTTATTGCATTACTCCATTTTTTCATGAACTTAATACACTAGATGCATGCTGGATAGCGGTCGATGTGTGGAGTAATAGTAGTAGATGCAGGCAGGAGTCGGTCTACTAATCTTGGACGTGATGCCTATGTAATGATCATTGCCTGGATATCGTCATAATTATTTGAGGTTCTATCAATTGCCCAACAGTAATTTTTTTACCCACCGTTTGCTATTTTTCTCGAGAGAGGCCACTAGTGAAACCTACGGCCCCCGGGTCTTCTTTCTCATATATTTGCCTTGCAATCTACTTTTCCTTTGCATTTTTATTTAGATCTATTAAACCAAAAAATACAAAAATACCTTGCTGCGTTTTATCTCTATTTATTTTATTTGGCGTTCGATCTCTCAATCTACTATAATTACCTCATGTCAACTTGCCAATTTCTGGCGTCGTTACGCGAAAGGGATTGACAACCAATTTAACACGTCGGGTTGTGAGGTGTTGTTATTTGTGTGCAGGTGTCGTTTATGTTGTGTTGCTTGGTTCTCCTACTGGTTCGATACCTTGGTTTCATAACTGAGAGAAATACTCTACCGTCCATGTGCTACATCATCCCTCCCTCTCCGGGGAAATACCGACGTAGTTCCAGCTACCAGTAGTGTCGTCCCGAAGGATCTCTCCAGGCCGCTGATACGTCCATTTTGCATCATGTTTTCCTACTGTTATTTATGATGTTTTTATCCATAATAATTCTTTTTGGAGTAATTCTAATGCCTTTTCTCTGATAATATGCAAGGTATACACAAAGAGGGAGAATTCCGGCAGCTGGAAATCTGGACTTGGAAAAGCTACGTCAGGCCACCTATTCTACACAACTCCAAACAAGCTGAAACTTCACATAGATTTTTTATCAAATATATGATGAATATTGGAGCAAATAACTACCAGAGGGGGCCCACCAGGTGGGCACAACCCACCTGGGCGCGCCAGGGAGCCGAGGAGCGCCCTGGTGGGTTGTGCTCACCCAGGCCCACCTCCGGTGCTCATCTTTTGGTATATAGGTCATTTTGACCTAGAAAAAATAAGGAGAAGACTTTCGGGATGGAGCGCCACCGTCTCGAGGCGGAACTTGGGCAGGAGCACTTATGCCCTCCGGCAGAGAGATTTCGCCAGGGGAACTTCTCTCCCTGAGGGGGCAATCATCGTCATCATGATCACCAACAACTCTCCCATCTTGGGGAGGGCTATCTTCATCAACATCTTCAACAACACCATCTCATCTCAAACTCTAGTTCATCTCTTGTGTTCAATCTTATTACCGGAACTATAGATTGGTGCTTGTGGGTGACTAGTAGTGTTGATTACATCTTATAGTTGATTACTATATGGTTTATTTGGTGGAAGATTATACGTTTAGATCCAATATTCTATTTAATACCCCTCTGATCTTGAGCATGATTATCATTTGTGAGTAGTTACTTTTGTTCTTGAGGTCACGGGAGATATCAGGTTGCAAGTAATCATGTGAACTTGATATGTGTTCAATATTTTGATAGTATGTATGTTGTGATTCCCTTAGTGGTGTCATGTGAACGTCGACTACATGACACTTCACCATATTTGGGCCTAAGGGAATGCATTGTGGAGTAGCAGTTAGATGATGGGTTGCGAGAGTGACAGAAGCTTAAACCCCAATTTATGCGCTATTCCGTAAGGGACCGATTGGATCCAAAAGTTTAATGCTATGGTTAGAATTTATTCTTAATACTTTTATCTTAGTTGTGGATGCTTGTGGGAGGGTTAATCCTAAGTAGGAGGTTTCTTCAAGTAAGAACAACACCTGAGCACCGGTCCACCCACATATCAAATTATCAAAGTAGCGAACACAAATCGAACCAACATGATGAAAGTGACTAGATGAAATTCCTGTGTACCCTCAAGAACGCTTTGCTTATTATAAGAGACCATTTTGGCCTGTCCTTTGCCTTAAAAGGATTGGGCTACCTTGCTGCACTTTTGTTACTACTATCGTTACTTGCTCGTTACAAATTATCTTGCTATCAAACTACTCTGCTACTTACAATTTCAGCACTTGCAGACATTACCTTGATGAAAACCACTTGTCATTTAATTCCGCTCCTCATTGGGTTCGACAATCTTTACTTATCGAAAAGAGCTACAACTTATCCCCTATACTTGTGGTCATCAAGGCTATTTTCTGGCGCCGTTGCCGGCGAGTGAACCGCCTTTGGTAAGGGAACATTTCTATAGTGTGCTGAAATTTATTGTCACTGGTTACTGTGGAAAACAATCCTTTGAGGGGTTTGTTCGAGGTATCTTCACCTCGACCAGAACCACAATTATCTACCCCTCAACCTACTGCACCTACTGAAAATATTGAATATGAAATTCCTTCGGGTATGATAGAACAACTGCTAGCTAATCCTTATGCAGGAGATGGAACTGAACATCCTGATATGCACTTGATATATGTGGAACAAATTTGTGGATTGTTTAAGCTTGCAGGTTTACCCGGAGATGAAGTTATGAATAAGGTTTTCCCTTTATCCTTTGAAGGGAAAAGCATTTGCATGGTATAGGCTATGCAATGATATTGGATCTTGGAATTGGGATCGATTGAAATTGGACTTCCACCAAAAAATTATCCTATGCATCTAATTCATCGTGATCGAAATTATATATATATATATATATATATATATATATATATATATATATATATATTAGACTTCCACCAAAAAATTATCCTATGCATCTAATTCATCATGATCGAAATTATATATATATATATATATATATATATATATATATATATAATTTTTGGCCTCGTGAAGGAGAAAATATCGCTCTAGCTTGGGGGAGGCTTAAGTCAATATTATATTCATGCCCCAATCATGAGCTCTCAAAAGAAATTATTATGCAGAATTTTTATGCTCGGCTTTCTCGTAATGATCAAACCATGCTTGATACTTCTTGTGCTGGTTCTTTTATGACAAAGACTATTGAATTCTGGTGGGATCTTTTGGAAAGAATTAAACGCAACTCTGAAGATGGGGAACTCGACGAAGGTAAAGAGTCAGGTATTAAACTTAAGTATGATTGTGTTAAATCTTTTATGAATACCGATGCTTTTCAAAACTTTAGCACTAAATATGGACTTGACACTGAGATGGTAGCCTCCTTTTGTGAATCATTTGCTACTCATGTTGATCTCCCTAAAGAGAAGTGGTTTAAATACCATCCACCTATTAAAGAAGAAATTAAAGAACCGGCTCCAATTAAAGAAGAAACCATAATTTATAATGTTGATACAGTTGTTCCTTCTGCTTATATTGAGAAACCACCTTTCCCAGTAAGGATAAAGGAACATGCTAAAGTTTCAACTATGGTTAACAAAAGCTATATTAGAACACCTAAACCTGATGAACAAATCAAAGTAAAACCTAGTATTGCTATGGTTAAAGATCTCTTGGAAGAAGATATAGATGGGCATGTTATTTACTTCTGTGAAGAAGCTGCTAGAATTGCCAAACCTGATAAAAAGGATAAACATAGACTTGCTGTTGGCATGCCTGTTGTCTCAGTTAAAATAGGAGATCGCTGTTATCATGGTTTATGTGAAATATGTGCTAGTGTGAGTGCTATTCCTTACACCTTATATCAAGAAATTATTAATGGCATAGCACCCGCAGAGATAGAAGACATAGATGTTACTATTAAGCTTGCTAATAGAGACACTATATCACCAATTGGGATTGTTAGAGATGTTCAAGTCTTGTGTGGAAAAATAAAATACCCTACTGATTTTCTTCTTCTTGGTTCCCCACAGGATGACTTTTGTCCCATTATCTTTGGTAGACCTTTCTTGAACACCGTTAATGCTAAGATAGATTGTGAGAAACAAACTGTCGGTGTTAGTTTTGGTGATGAGTCTCATGAGTTTAATTTTTCCAAGTTTAGTAGAAAGCTTCATGAAAAAGAATTGCCTAGTAAGGATGAAATAATTGGTCTTGCTTCTATTGTTGTGCCACCTACTGATCCTTCTATAACAATATTTGCTAGACCATGAAAATGATTTACATATGCATGAAAGAAATGAAATAGATAATATTTTCTTTGAACAACACCCTCTGCTTAAACACAATTTGCCTATTGAAACTCTAGGAGGTCCTCCTCCACATAAAGGTGATCTTGTGTTTGAACTAAAACAATTGCTAGACACTTTGAAATATGCTTATCTTGATGAAAAGAAGATATATCCTGTTATTATTAGTGTTAACCTTTCAGAACATGAAGAAGAAAGATTATTGAAAGTTCTAAGGAAGCACTGAGCTGCTATTGGATATACTCTTGATGATTTAAAGGACATTAGTCCCACTCTATGTCAGCATAAAATTAATATGGAACCTGATGCTAAACCCGTTGTTGATCACCAACGTCGGTTAAATCTGAAGATGAAAGAAGTGGTAAAAACGGAAATATTAAAACTTTTGGAAGCAGGTATAATCTATCCCATAGCTGATAGTAGATGGGTAAGTCATGTTCATTGTGTCCCAAAGAAAGGAGGCATTATTGTTGTTCTTAATGATAAGAATGAACTTATTCCACAAAGAATTGTTACAGGTTATAGAATGGTAATTGATTTTAGAAAATTAAACAAGACAACTAGAAAAGATCATTACCCTCTGCCTTTTATTGATCAAATGCTAGAAAGATTATCTAAGCAGACACATTTTTTCTTCCTTGATGGATATTCTGGTTTTTCACAAATACCTGTCTCTCAACCTGATCAAGAAAAGACCACTTTTACTTGTCCCTTTGGAACTTATGCTTATAGACGTATGCCTTTTGGTTTATACAATGCACCTGCTATCTTTCGAAGATGTATGACTGGTATATTCTCTGACTTTTGTGAAAAGATTGCTGAGGTTTTCATGGATGACTTTTCTGTTTATGGGAAGTCTTTTGATGATTGTTTAAGATATCTTGATTGAGCTTTGCAGATATGTGAACAAACCAATCTTGCCTAATCACAAACAGTTCATCCGAGTGAACCATATGATGTACATCGCACACACCTTCATCTGGCTACCCGTTTCTTTTGTTCCTCCTCATCGCAAACAGTTAATTGAACTGAACCGTATGCCTTGCATCACACACGCAACTAAAATCTGAACCGTGTTTGATGCATCCTCCATCAGAAACGATTTGCACCTTTTTTGACGGGTTTTTTACACCACCGTTTGCGATTATTGCATCGCACCCAATTTCATCAAAGGGTCTCTGATTGTAGTGTCACGTTAGCAGCATCCTACAGTAGTGGTGACTAATGAGTTAGTTATGGGATGATGCATTACAGAACGAGTAAAGAGACTTGCCGGTAACGAGATTGAACTAGGTATGAGGATACCGACAATCGAATCTCGGGCAAGTAACATACCGATGACAAAGGCAATTACGTATGTTGTTATTATGGTTTGACCGATAAAGCTCTTCGTAGAATATGTACGAACCAATATGAACATCCAGGTTCCGTTGTTGGTTATTGATCGGAGATGTGTCTCGATCATGTCTACATAGTTCTCGAACCCGGAGGGTCCGCACGCTTAACGTTCGATGATGATTTGTATTATGAGTTATTTGTTTTGGTGACTGAAGATTGTTCGGAGTCCCGGATGAGATCACGGACATGACGAGGAGTGTCGAAATAGTCGAGAGGTAAAGATTGATATATTGGATGATTTTATTTGGACACCAGAATGGTTTCGGGACGTTTCGGATATTTATCGGAGTACAGAGCGGTTACCGGAACCCCCTAGTGAAAGTTATGGGCCTACATGGGCCATAGGGGAGAGGGAAGGCAGCCCACAAGGGGTGGCCACGCCCCCTCCCATAGGGAGTCTGAATTGGACTAAGGGAGGGGGCGCACCCCCTTTCCTTCTCCTCTTCCCCCTCCCTTCCCTCTTCCCCCCTCCACGAGAAGGAAAAAAGGTGGGGCGAATCCTACTAGGATTGGAGTCCTAGTAGGACTCCCCTCTCCTTGGCGCGCCCCTGGTGGCTGGCCTCCTCCTCTCCCTCCTTTATATACGTGGGCAAGGCACCCCTTGGAGACACACCAATTGTTCCAAGCCGTGTGCGGCGTCTCCCTCCACGGTTTACTCCTCTGGTCATATTCATGTAGTGCTTAGGCGAAGCCCTGCGCAGATCACATCACCATCACCGTCACCACGCCGTCGTGATGACGAAACTCTCCCTCGACCCTCACCTAGATCAAGAGCTCGAGGGACGTCATCAAGCTGAACGTGCGTAGAACTCGGAGGTGTCGTACGTTCGGTACTTGATCGGTTGGGTTGCGTAGACGTTCGACTACATCAATCGAATTAACCTAATGCTTCCGCTTTTGGTCTACGAGGGTACGTGGACACACTCTCCCCCTCTCGTTGATATGCATCTCCTAGAGACATCTTGCATGATCGTAGGAATTTTTTTGAAATTGCATGTTGTGTTCCCCAACAGTGGCATCTGAGCCAGGTCTATGCGTAGATGATATGCACGAGTAGAACACAAAGAGTTGTGGGTGATGATAGTCATACTGCTTACCACCAACGTCTTATTTTGATTCGGCGGTATTGTTGGATGAAGTGGCCCGGACCAACTTTACATGACCACGTTCATGAGACCGGTTCCACCAATAGACATGCAACTTGTTTTGCATAAAGGTGGCTGGCGGGTGTCTGTTTCTCCAACTTTAGTTGAATTGAATTTGACTACGGCCGGTCCTTGTTGAAGGTTAAAACAACACACTTGACGAAAAATCATTGTGGTTTTGATGCATAGGTAAGAACGGTTCTTGCTAGAAGCCCGTAGCAGCCACGTAAAACTTGCAACAACAAAGTAGAGGACGTCTAACTTGTTTTTGTAGGGCATGTTGTGATGTGATATGGTCAAGACATGATGTGATATAAGTTATTGTATGAGATGATCATGTTTTGTAAAAGTTATTGGCAAGTGGCTGGAGCCTTATGGTTGTCGCTTTATTGTACGCAATCGCCATGTAATTGCTTTACTTTATCACTATGCAGTAGCCATAGTTGTAGAAGCAATAGTTGGCGAGACGACAACGACACTGTGATGGGGATCAAGGTATCATGCCGGTGACAATGGAGATCATGATGGTGCTTTGGAGATGGAGATCAAAGGCACAAAATGATGATGGCCATATCATGTCACATATTTTGATTGCATGTGATGTTTATCTTTTATGCATCTTATTTTCTTAGTACGGCGGTAGCATTATAAGATTATCCCTCACTATATTTCAAGGTATAGGTGTTCTCCCTAAGTATGCACCATTGCGACAGTTCGTTGTGTCGAGACACCACGTTATGATTGGGTGTGATAAGCTCTACGTTCACATACAACGGGTGTAAGACAGTTTTGCACATGCAGAATACTCAGGTTAAACTTGACGAGCCTAGCATATACAGATATGGCCTCGGAACACTAAGACCAAAAGGTCGAACGTGAATCATATAGTAGATATGATCAACATAGAGATGTTCACCATTGAAAACTACTCCATCTCACGTGATGATCGGACATGGTTTAGTTGATATGGATCACGTGATCATTTAGATGCTAGAGGGATATCTATCTAAGTTCTTAAGTAATATGATTAATTGAACTTAAATTTATCATGAACTTAGTCCTAATAGTTTTTGCATATATATGTTGTCGTAGATCAATGGCCCGTGCTATCGTTCCCTTGAATTTTAATGCGTTCCTAGAGAAAGCTAAGTTGAAACATGATGGTAGCAACTACATGGACTAGGTCCGTAACTTGAGGATTATCCTCATTGCTGCACAAAAGAATTCCGTCCTGGAAGCACCGCTAGGTGCAAGGCCTATTGCAGAAGCAACTCCGGACGTTATGAACGTCTAACAAGCTAAATCTGATGACTACTCGATAGTTCAGTGTGCCATGCTTTACGGCTTAGAATTGGTACTTCAAAGACGTTTTGAACGTCATGGAGCATATGAGATGTTCCAAGAGTTGAAGTTAATATTTCAAGCAAATGCCCGAGTTGAGAGATATGAAGTCTCCAACAAGTTCTATAGCTGCAACATGGAGGAGAACAGTTCTGTCAATGAACACATACTCAGAATGTCTGGGTACCATAACCACTTGACTCAGCTGGGAGTTAATCTTCCGGATGATAGTGTCATTGACAGAATTCTTCAATCACTGCCACCAAGCTATAAAGGCTTCGTGATAAACTACAATATGCAAGGGATGGAAAAGACAATTCCTGAGCTCTTCGCGATGCTTAAGGCTGCGGAGGTATAAATCAAGAAGTGCATCAAGTGTTGATGGTTCACAAAACCACTAGTTTCAAGAAAAAGGGAAAAGGTAAGAAGGGGAACTTCAAGAAGAATAGCAAGCAAGTTGCTGCTCCCGGGAAGGAGCCCAAGTCTGGACCTAAGCCTGAAACTGAGTGCTTCTACTGCAAAGAGACTAGTCACTGGAAGCGGAACTACCCCAAGTATTTGGCGGATAAGAAGGATGGCAAAGTGAAAGGTATATTTGATATACATGTTATTGATGTGTACCTTACTATAATGCTCGTAGTAGCGCCTGGGTATTTGATACTGGTTCTGTTGCTCATATTTGCAACTCGAAACAGGGGCTACGGATTAAACAAAGATAGGCTAAGGACGAGGTGCGATGCGTGTCAGAAATGGTTCCAAGGTCGATGTGATCGCCGTCGGCACGCTACCTCTACATCTACCTTCGGGTTTAGTATTAGACCTGAATAATTGTTATTTGGTGCCAGCGTTGAGCATGAACATTATATCTGGATCTTGTTTGATGCGAGACGATTATTCATTTAAATCAGAGAATAATGGTTGTTCTATTTATATGAGTAATATCTTTTCTGGTCATGCACCCTTGATGAGTGGTCTATTTTTGTTGAATCTCGATCGTAGTGATACACATATTCATAATATTGACGCTAAAAGATGCAAAGTTAATAATGATAGTGCAACTTATTTGTGGCACTGCCGTTTAGGTCATATTGGTGTAAGGCGCATGAAGAAACTCCATGCAGATGGGCTTTTGGAATCACTTGATTTTGAATCACTTGATGCTTGCGAACCATGCCTCATGGGCAAGATGACTAAGACTCTGTTCTCCGTAACAAGGGAGCGAGCCACTGACTTATTGGAAATAATACATACTGATGTATATAGTCCGAACGTCGTAACATTTGAAAATCATTTGAAAAGTTCAATGAATTTCAGAGTGAAGTGGAAAATCATCGTAACAAGCTAATAAAGTTTCTACGATATGATCGCAGAGGCGAATATTTGAGGTACGCGTTTGTCCTCATTTGAAACAATGTGGAATAGTTTCGCAACTCACGCCACCTGGAACACCACAGCGTAATGGTGTGTCTGAACGTCGTAACCGTACTTTGTTAGATATGGTGCAATCTATGATGTCTCTTACCGATTTACCACTATCGTTTTGGGATTATGCTTTAGAGACGGCTGCATTCACGTTAAATAGGGCACCATCTAAATCTGTTGAGACGACACCATATGAACTGTGGTTTAGCAAGGAACCTAAGTTGTCGTTTCTTAAAGTTTGGGGTTGTGATGCTTATGTGAAAAAGCTTCAACCTGATAAGCTCGAACCCAATTCAGAGAAGTGCGTCTACATAGGACACCCAAAAGAAACTGTTGGGTACACCTTCTATCACAGATCCAAACGCAAGGTCTTTGTTGCTAAGAATGGATCCTTTCTAGAGAAGGAGTTTCTCTCGAAAGAAGTGAGTGGGAGGAAAGTAGAACTTGATGAGGTAATTGTACCTTCTCTCGAATTGGAAAGTAGTACGTCACATAAATCAGTTCTAGTGATGCCTACACCAATTAGTGAGGAAGTTAATGATGATGGCCATGAAACTTCAGATCAAGTCACTACCGAACCTCGTAGGTCAACCAGAGTACGTTCCGCACCAGAGTGGTATGGTAATCCTGTTCTGGAAGTCATGTTACTAGACCATGACAAACCTACGAACTATGAGGAAGCGATGATGAGCCCAGATTCCGCAAAATGGCTTGAGGCCATGAAATCTGAGATGGGATCCATGTATGAGAACGAAGTGTGGACTTTTGTCGACTTGCCCGATGATCGGCAAGCCATAGAAAATAAATGGATCTTCAAGAAGAAGACCGGCGCTGCAGTAATGTTACTGTCTACAAAGCTCGACTTGTTGCGAAAGGTTTTAGACAAGTTCAAAGGAATTGACTATGATGAGACCTTCTCACCCGTAGCGATTCTTAAGTTTGTCAGAATCATGTTAGCAATTGCCACATTTTATGATTATGAAATTTGGCAAATGGGTGTCAAAACTGCATTCCTTAATGGATTTCTTAAAGAAGAGTTGTATATGACGCAACCAGAAGGTTTTGTTGATCCTAAAGGTGCTAACAAAGTCTGCAAGCTCCAGCGGTCCATTTATGGATTAGTGCAAGCCTCTCAGAGTTGGAATATACGCTTTGATAGTGTGATCAAAGCATATGGTTTTATACAGACTTTTGGAGAAGCTTGTATATACAAGAAAGTGAGTGGGAACTCTGTAGCATTTCTAATACTATATGTGGATGACATATTGTTGATTGGAAATGATATAGAATTTCTAGATAGCATAAAAGGATACTTGAATAAGAATTTTTCAATGAAATACCTCGGTGAAGTTGCTTATATATTGGGTGTCCAGATCTATAGAGATAGATCAAGACGCTTAATTAGACTTTCACAAAGCACATACCTTGATTAAGTTTTAAAGAAGTTCAAAATGGATCAGTCAAAGAAAGGGTTCTTGCCTGTGTTACAAGGTGTGAAGTTGAGTCAGACTCAACGCCCGACCACTTCAGAAGATAGAGAGAAAATGAAAGTCATTCCCTATGCCTCAACCATAAGTTCTATCATGTATGCAATGTTGTGTAGTAGACCTGATGTGTGCCTTTCTATAAGTTTAGCAGGGAGGTACCAAAGTAATCCGGGAGTGGATCACTGGACAGTGGTCAAGAACATCCTGAAATACCAGAAAAGGACTAAGGATATGTTTCTTGTTTATGGAGGTGACAAAGAGCTTGTCGTAAATGGTTACATCGATGCTAGCTTTGACACTGATCCGGATGACTCTAAGTCGCAAACCGGATATGTATTTATATTGAATGGTGGAGCTATCAATTGGTGCAGTTCCAAGTAGAGCGGGATCTACGTGTGAAGCGGAGTACATAGGTGCTTCGGAAGCAGATGATGAAGGAGTTCATATCCGATCTAGGTGTAATACCTAGTGCATCGGGTCCAATGAAAATCCTTTGTGACAATACTGGAGCAATTGCATTAGCAAAGGAATCCAGATTTCACAAGAGAACCAAACACATCAAGAGACGCTTCAACTCCATCCGTGATCAAGTCAAGGAGGGAGACATAGATATTTGCAAAATACATACGGATCTGAATGTTGCAGACCTATTGACTAAGCCTCTTCCACGAGCAAAACATGATCAGCACCAAGACTCCATGGGTGTTAGAATCATTACAATGTAATCTAGATTATTGACTCTAGTGCAAGAGGGATACTGAAGGAAATATGCCATAGAGGCAATAATAAAGTTGTTATTTTATATTTCCTTATATCATGATAAATTTTTATTATTCATACTAGAATTGTATTAACCGGAAACTTGATACATGTGTGGATACATAGACAAAACACCGTGTCCCTAGTAAGCCTCTACTAGACTAGCTCATTAATCAAAGATGGTTAAGTTTCCTAACCATAGATATGTGTTGTCATTTGATGAATGGGATCACATCATTAGGAGAATGATGTGATGGACAAGAGCCATCTGTTAGCTTAGCATAATGATCGTTAAGTTTTATTGCTATTGATTTCTTCATGACTTATACATATTCCTCTGACTATGAGATTATGCAACTACCGAATACCGAAGGAACACCTTGTGTGCTATAAAACGTCACAACGTAACTGGGTGATTATAAAGATGCTCTACAGGTGTCTCCGAGGGTGTTTGTTGGGTTGGCATAGATCAAGATTAGGATTTGTCACTCCGAGTATCGGAGAGGTATCCCTGGGCCCTCTTGGTAATGCACATCACTATAAGCCTTGCAAGCAATGTGCATTGGTACGCGTCGGTGCTATACAAACGGTTTTTAACCCCTTTCCGCAATGGCATTTGGAACCGTCGCCTAGTGAGTGACGGCGATAGGGAGGTCCTTCCCACACGACCCAGAAACCGTTGGGGATTGGGACCCTAAAGTACTCCTACTTATTTGTGCTCGCATTGCCATCACACTCGGTATTCTGTGGTGCTACGTATGTTTACGATGCACGGCCCATCACAAACGGTTCACTATTATAGAATGTGTATGATAAGCATACAATCACACACATTCGCTTTTCCCAAACCGTATGCGATAACTAATTAAGAATATTAGCTAATCATCGTACGAGTGTCGGACAGGATTACAAAATGTCAGACCGTCATAACATCATCGTACATGACAATTATCGCACACGCTTTTCTATGGTGCAACGTTTATGATGCATACTTCATCAAAAACAGTTCATGGTTGCGAATCGTGTACGATAAGGCAACTAACACAAACGTTTAATTTGCCCGCACCATTTGTGATATTGTCTGACATCACACACGCTTTGCAAACGGCAACTGTGTGCATGCTTGCACACGTTTACTCTCCGTGAACCATTTCGGATTATGGTGTATATCGCAAACCTTTGTGTTTTACCAACCGTGTGTGCCGTAACGACTTGGAGAGCGTAATTTCACCGTAATTTAATTGTTGCTATTTCAAATTGTACTGGATTTGAATTTGAATTTGAATGTATGCTACAGCTTTATTCATATCCATCAGGTTCAAACAACCAATGCATTATTCGATTCATAGGTACATATGTTCAAGAATTATATAAGAACCAAATAAAGAATGATGAACCACAGTTGTATACTTGTACTATTAAAGACGGTAAAGAAAGTGGTGAAATACATTCTGGTTGCTGAACAAGGTGAAGCGGAATGCCCATATTGTGCCCTCCTCCATGCAGAAGGCACGCACGACTCTAGTCCAACCCCTTGTGATGGCCGACCGCCCATCCTTCACGGTCTTCATGAAAACATCTAGATAATCATCGTGTTCTGGTAGAAATACTTTAACCTTTGCATGCCCACCAATCATATAGTTTGAGAGGTAATCTTGAGTAAGGCGGTAAAAAGAAGGTTGTAGAGTTCTTACTTACCATCCTGCAGTTCGTTGTTGTCTTGGATAAAGTGTAAACAAATAGTTTAATTGCCATCTTTGGACCCATTTTACTAACAATCTTTATCAGCTTCCTCACTTGATGTTGGTTCATCGATATCTCATTGCCCTATATGCAGAAAGGGTCAAAGCGCGGATCTTTACCAACGACATATGTACCTAAAAGCACCAAGTTAATACTAGAAGCTAAACAACAATTGCACAATGATGTAGTACAACACTCTTTTATAATATCTTATAACATCCAATACACTCACATATTAGATGAATTAACATCTTATATTATGGGCCGGAAGGAGTTTAGTGCATTCTTACAAATTATCGGCTGATTAACTGCTGCTGTATCCATGGATTACAATTAGTTTGAGCTAGTTTGGGCTCAAGTAGCCCTAAAGTATATATAAACATGAGGGCTAGTTTGAGCTTGTTTCACCTATAACCCACGCAAAAAACTATCCAACCCAAGAGGTGCTAATTGGAGCTAGTTCTCCTAGTGCATTTATTGTCAATCTAACCCTGCCATCCAAACAACTCTTTGGATGGAGTTAGTTCAGGGTTAGTCATGAGCTAGAAACTAACTCTAACCTCTAGCTAAGTTGAGTATCCAAATAGGGTCGTGTTGTTGTTGTTGTTGTTGTTGTTGTTGTTGCTGCTCTTCTACGTATATCTAGACATCATCAGAACATTAATGTAACACTCTTCCTTGTTGCTATGTAGCCTAGGATTGCATATTTAGACATTAAGTACAATGCATGTTGCTATGTAGCCTCAGATATATTACATATGGCCCTAGTTAACCTAACAATAAATGGGTTGCAGATATATTCAGTTAAAAGTCTGATTCATCGATTAGTCCCTTATCAGCCCTCGGCCTATATGGTACCAGCTACCGATATCCTGAACAGTGAGCATATATAAGCCATGGGATGAAACTAACCTCGATGGAAAACAACAGTCGTTCCCAAAATTGTCTTGTGTAGGTACATCGAGAAGCATGTTAAGCACAACAGGCTAAACATCAACCAAAATTATCCATGGCAGACAAAATAATCTCCAAAAGATAGCTTCAGTGTGTAGGTTTAAGCACATTAGTAAAGCAAAACAAGTGGAAAGGTGTGTTAACTGCAACAGGCCTAACATTTAACAACAAGCAAACATAGTCATTCAAACCGGTATTGTGTATTATGTCGGTCTAAGTACACTGGTTATTGTTAAATAGAAATGGAAAGGCGTGTTACCTACAAGATGTAGCAACCAAATGTAGTCATTCATAGTGGTATTGTTGAAACTGGTAGTGATGAAATTGAACTGCACAGATCATACTTGCACATATAAAACATCACGTTGTGAATAACTGGAATAAACAAGGTATACTACGAACAACAAAAGATAGCATTTGAAACTGGACATATGCTAACTACAAACAACCGAACAATCAAAAAACTTTAGATGAGGCATATGCTAGCTATAACAGGCTTAACAGCAAGCAAATATATGCATTCCTATCGGTATGTTTAAAACTGGATTGATGAAGTGTACTGCACACTAAATAATTGCACATATAGAGCATCACATTGTGAACAACTGAAATAAACAAGGCATACTGCAAACAACCATATATAGCAATTAACTACAAAAGGGACTCAACAAAACAAATCATGGGTTTCCCCCTGTGAAGAGGCACGACAAAACAAATCATGGGTTTCCTCACTTGTCACAGATGGGCTCGTCCCTGTGGGAAGAGCACGGACCCTAGATGCGTTGCATGTTGTCGCAGAGCTCCTTCCCCTTGGAAGAGCACGGCTGTAGGGTGCCCTCACTGATGTAGCAGACGGGCGCTTTCCCCTTGGAAGAGCAAATGGTCTCTTTCCCCTTGGAAGAGCCGAAAAGGGTGCCCTCCTTGTGGTCGCCGTCGATGAGGTCTGACTTGGAAGCTGTGGATCCCAAGCCAGCGTCGCAGAATGTGTCCTTCAGAAATGACAAAAGGGGCTCGATGGCGATGTAGGATGGCAAATTGTTGACAGCAAGCCCGAGGAGATCAGGGGCGGGTCCATGGATGAGATCGACAGCGGTTGAACCCGAGGGGTTGGGGTGGGCCACTTAACCTGTGACATAGTCCGCCTCAGTTCGTCGCTATTGATGACCTCGATGTCGTAGCCGGTGGCCGAGACATGCCCGCATACTCTAGACCGCTGCTTGAGTGCATGCCGCCAGTAATGGTCGTCAGCTTCCTTGGTGACGTCGGGCGAAGAGACCACGATACACCTCTTTTGGGCCAGTTGCTCCTCGAGCTCCACGGGAAGCGTAGCCGGGCTTAGGCTGCGACGCTCTGGAGTGGGGGATGGGGATCTGTGGGAAAGGGGGCATTTGGCAGGCGTCATCTAAGAAACTCAGGGCGGCCTAGGTATGGAGATCGGTGGGTAAGTTGCACAGGCAAACCGGCAGATGTTGACAAGGGAGGCCTTGAGGCGGCGGCGGGGGGGGGGGGGGGGCTTGCTAGGGTTTCGAGCGAGGGAGTGTGTGTGTGTGTGTGTGTGTGCGTAGGGGGGCGGGGGTGTTTGAGGAAATGACGCGGGTACTAAAAATTTTACTACGCGGGAGTCAAACATGGGAGTGAAATGCCGGGGCTATTGAAAATTTTGATGATGGTGCATCGCACACGGTCCGGAGATAACAACCGTGTGTTATGAAACAGAAAAACCTTCGAGCCGGGTAGATATTTTTGAGGGATGCAGGCGGGATTGGGAACAAGAAACATCGCACACGGTCCAGAGATAACAACCGTGTGTTATGAAACAGAAAAACCCTCGAGGCGGGTAGATATTTTATAGGGATGCAGGCGGGATTGGGAACAAGAAATATCCCACACGGTCGAAACACAATAACCATGTGTTATCAAACATAAAAAAGCAGCAAGCGGGTAGATATTTTTGAGAGGGGAAGCCTCGTCGAGCCCAACGTACTGTGTGGATGTGTGCGTGACAGGGGCATCGGCGTGGCACACAGTTAGTTTGAGTGAACCGTGCCTGTTGCGTCATCCGATCGACTTCTAATGTTCATAGATTTGGCGAAAAATGACGCGGAAGAGGGTCAGAACACGAACACACTTGCATGTGGACCAAATTTATGTATGAAAAGGGTGGTTTGATTTTCAAATACCAAATGCAACTTTGATGTGGCACCTATCTTGCAAAGCGCACGGTATTGCTTGCCCCCACCCCCCTCGTGTCGGCACGAAGGGGATCATAAGCTATGAATGCATGCCCCCTTCCCCCCCCAACCAAGGTTCACCTAGCAAAGTGTGAAGTAGCTAGAAGCCCCCCTTCCTCATGTCGGCACGAAGGGAATCCTAAGCTATCAATGCATCCCCCCCCCAACCGAGGTTCACCTAGAAAAGTGCGAAGTAGCTAGTAGCCCCCCTCCCTCGTGTCGGCGCGAAGGGAATCCTAAGCTATGAATGCATGCCCCCCCAACCAAGGTTCACCTACCAAGGTGCGAAGTAGCTAGCAGCCCCCCTCCCTCGTGTCGGCACGAAGGGAATCCTAAGCTATGAGTGCATGCCGCCCCCCCCCCCCCAACCAAGGTTCACCTAGCAAAGTGCGAAGTAGCAACTAGCAGCACCCCCCCCCTCGTGTCGCCGCGAAGGGAATCCTAAGCTATGAATGCATGCCCCCCCAACCGAGGTTCACCTAGCAAAGTGAGAAGTAGCAGCCCCCCCCCACACACTTCCAATCGGCGGGCCGGAGAGGCATATCTCACCAAGATAGATCGTAAAATGGACCAAGAACAATCCACCTTGATCGTACAACCTCTCTCTTGTTGTTGGTCAAATTGATGGTCGTCCATGCGACCCCGGAGATGGGCTAGCTCGCCAATAATCACGCAAGTAGCTAGTCCCCGAAGACAACCACTGCATGCGTGTTGCCCAAACATATGTATGGAGAGGTGTGTTTTTTTAGTAACAATGGAACAAGTTTGATGTGGCACCGCGATTTCGAACTAGAAATCCCCACATTGAGTGAGGATTAGGTTGACGATGCATATGTATGTTACACCACACTTCAAGCCAACGACGGGGGATTCATGCATGCATGCGTGCATAGTATATGTGCTCAAACTTAATTAGGTCTGAATCTCACCATGACCTATACTACAATAACACGAACCAAATGAAGAATCCGCCATGGTAACCTATCTTGTTGTCGGTCAAGGTGATCATGGATGTCCACGCGGGTGCACGAATATATAGGCTTGTCGCCGATAACCACGCGAGGGAGTGTACCATTTGAAGGCAACCACTACATACATATGTATGGAGGTGATTGCTACCTCTTGAGCACTGCGTTGGATTTCCTTGAAGAGGAAAGGATGATGCAGCAAAGTAGCATAAGTATTTCCCTCAGTTTTTGAGAACCAAGGTATCAATCTAGTAGGAGGCTACGCGCGAGTCCCTCGTACCTACACAAAACAAATAACTCCTCGCAACCAACGCGATAAGGGGTTGTCAATCCCTTCACGGTCACTTACGAGAGTGAGATCTGATAGATATGATAGGATAATATTTTTGGTTTTTTGTGATAAAGATGCAAAGTAAAATAAAAGCAAGGTAAAAAGCAAAGGAAATAACTAAGTGTTGGAAGATTAATATGATGAAGATAGGCCCTGGGGCCATAGGTTTCACTAGTGGCTTCTCTAATGAGCATAAGTATTTTACGGTGGGTGAACAAATTACTGTTGCAATTGACAGAATTGAGCATAGTTATGAGAATATCTAGGTATGGACATGTATATAGGCATCACGTCTGAGACAAGTAGACCGACTCCTGCCTGCATCTACTACTATTACTCCACTCATCGACCGCTATCCAGCATGCATCTAGAGTATTAAGTTCATGAAAATAGAGTAACGCCTTAAGCAAGATGACATGATGTAGAGGGATAAATTCATGCAATATGATTAAAACCCCATCTTGTTATCCTCGATGGCAACAATACAATACGTGCCTTGCTGCCCCTACTGTCACTGGGAAAGGACACCGCAAGATTGAACCCAAAGCTAAGCACTTCTCCCATTGCAAGAAACATCAATCTAGTAAGCCAAACCAAACTGATAATTCTAAGAGACTTGCAAAGATAACCAATCATACATAAAAGAATTCACACAAGATTCAAATATTGTTCATAGATAATCTTGATCATAAACCCACAATTCATCGGTCTCAACAAACACACCGCAAAAAGAAGATTACATCGAATAGATCTCCAGGAGAGAGGGGGAGAACATTGTATTGAGATCCAAAAAGAGAGAAGAAGCCATCTATCTACTAACTATGGACCCGAAGGTCTGAGGTAAACTACTCACACTTCATCGGAGAGGCTATGGTGTTGATGTAGAAGCCCTCCGTGATGGATGCCCCCTCCGGCAGAGCTCCGGAACAGGCCCAAAGATGGGATCTCGTGGGTACATAAGGTTGCGGCGGTGGAATTAGGTTTTTGGCTCCGTATCTGATCGTTTGGGGGTACGTAGGTATATATAGGAGGAGGGAGTACGTCGGTGGAGCAACAGGGGGCCCGCG
The DNA here is from genome assembly GCA_032464435.1 of Aegilops umbellulata. NCBI lineage: Eukaryota > Viridiplantae > Streptophyta > Magnoliopsida > Poales > Poaceae > Aegilops > Aegilops umbellulata. The sequence goes on along the minus strand of CP136060.1, from coordinate 85,514,776 downwards.
AGGGTGGAGGGCGCGCCCCCTACCTCGTGGCCTCCTCCCTTGTTTCTTGACGTAGGGTCCAAGTCTCATGGATCATAATCTTCCTAAAAATCACGTCCCCGAAGGTTTCATTCCGTTTGGACTCCGTTTGATATTCCTTTTCTACGAAACTCTGAAATAGGCAAAAAAACAACAATTTTGGGCTGGGCCTCCGGTTAATAAGTTAGTCCCAAAAATAATATAAGAGTGGATAATAAAGCCCAATATTGTCCAAAACAGTTGATAATATAGCATGGAGCAATCAAAAATTATAGATACGTTGGAGACGTATCAGTGATGCATGCATGCATGTTTGAATACCATTTCACAACATTCATGTGGCGCGTGCGTCAAAAATCATACACTAGCTCCCCACACAGAGCGAGATCGGTTCATGACGTGTCATTGTACTAGCCACTTCGACTCGATGGGAGAGATTCATGCGAACACATGCATGTGTGTGTGCTCAAACTGTATCATGCGTGTCATCCCAGAGCATGGCCTATATATATATTCTGTTACCCCCCCCCCCCCGTTCAGTTCGATGATATAAACCATGCAAGTACAGGGGCGAAAAATAGCTCAGTACAAACATACACATATATTAGTACGACTACTCTGTTTTTCAGACGAGAAAATAGAATGATCCGTCATGCCGTATTCAAAATTACTCTTAAACGGTTGTGAAGTAGAGAAAACGTTCAACATGACTAAGTTTCGCATTTTCGATAGCTATCCAATGGTATATTTTTTGCCATATTTTGACAAACTTTTTAAAAAAATCGCGTTCAAAATCAAATTTGACCATATTCGAATTCGTTTTTAAACCGTAAGGAATTAGAAAAACATTTATATACGAAACAGTTGCGCATTTTCCGTAGCTTTCCAACGCCGTATCATTTGCGGCAATCCGACAACCCGTTTGCAAAAAAATCGCGAAAATACGTTTCGCCCAGAATTTCACCATATTCCAAATTAGTTTTAAATCATATAGAATTAGAAAAAACAATACATATATGAAAGATGCGGATTTTCACCAGCTTTCCAACGCCATTTTATTTGCTCAATTCCGACAAACGGTTTGAAAATTGAGTCCGAAATACGATTCACGTTTTCGGTTTTGAAAAAAACGGTTTTTTCAAAACTGCTCTTAAATCATAATGATTTTGCAAAAACTTTCAATATACCTGAAATATGGTTGTCAAGAGCTTTCCAACGATATATTACACGCCCCGTTCCGACAAAAAAATTGCATCAGTACAACCACTTTGAAAACATCAGTACAACCGCTTTGAAGATGTCAATACAACCGCCTGAAATCGTCAGTTCGAGTAGGGTAACAGAATAATATTCTGTTACGCGTAACAGAATAGCCATTTGGGACACCTAGGTGTCCAGGCACCTAGCCTAGATGCCGTTAGGTTGAATCATAGCATAGTTATTGGGTCTGACCCGTTAACAAATAGGTTTATATTCTGAATTATATCTCATCATTAAGAAAAAAAGTTTCCATATGCATGTTTGTCATTCATACCCTGTTCGAACTTTCCGAAAGTAATTGACGTCTGCCAATTGAATACCTTACAAAGAATTTTGCATGGCGTGGCCATTATGGAAAGGGAATATGATGGCAATGGAATGCCTTCCAAGGACGCGGATGTCATCAACGGGCCATTGTTTGAACAAATCAAGCCGATTAAAATAATTTTCCATCGTACCTTCAAAATAATTTTGCATCGCGTGTCAATTATGGAAAGGTATAACTAGTCAATTAAATACCTTGCAAAGATGCGCGCCTAATTAATGGTCCATTGTTTGAACATTTCAAACTGAAATGATTTCCCAATAAAGGTATTTTATCATTACGAATTTCTGTAAAACAATCATCATTTGTTGAATGTTATTTATTTTATTAGTCTGGGTCATGTAGGTATGTACCTGTAATAAAAATATAATTTCTCTTCATTTGTTAGTCTGGACGTGTGGGTATGTACCCATGATAGGTGCAAATTAAAATGTAAAGTTATTTTATTATTATGAATTTCTGTAAAAATAGTTAATCATTGAATGTCATTCATTCTATAAACGTGGATATATCATAAAGATTATCTTTAGTTGCACCAGTGGCTAAATCTTCAGGGTATATTAAAAAAACAAGTGCGTAATTTTATTCCTTCTGGTACTCGGCAAGGAAAAAGGACGATACTCGGCAAAATGCAAGTTCACCAAGTTCCTGCTGCCTGGGTATTTCTCGACGATATTTATATAAAGTCGGCAAAATGTGTGTGGGTAGGCACTGTTGAATAATGTGCATGGTGTTGTGTAGGTATCTCTCGACGATAAGTATATAAAGTTGGGGGTATCTAATACCTATTACTATATAACAACCATGTAGGTATGCAACTTGTGTACTACATACTCACAAAATTTGGTGGATTATAAGTTGACTATATGAAGTTATGTATGTCATTGTAAGATCGTTGGTATATGCCTTTTAAGTTTGTACAAGAAATTCTAGGTATGTCAATTATGGTCGGGTGCACATAGGGAAATGGTAAATAATGCAATGTAGGGTGATAATGGCATATAATACTATATGGCGCACCAATTTGTTCTCACTATATAGTTCGGTCGTTGGTACCGGATATACCCAATGTAAAAGCAAAATGCACAGTTAGATGGTATTTTCTCTACTACATTTCATTGTTGGGTATGAGATACCCATTAAAATAAGCCATACGAAAATGCGGTACATCCATATTGTTTTAGGAAATTGAAAAGACTTTGTACCAGTGTGTTAGTGTACAAGATACCTATAGAATACCCAAGAAGTAACCTTTTTTATTATTAGTAGGAGACTTTGAGTATGTTCATTGGGCATATAACACTATGGGTATCACACATTAGGTATACGACACCATGTGGAACTAATACAGGCAACTGATACCTACTATATTAAAACTTGAAAAGGTTAGGGAGTGTACAACTATATTTTTAGGCCTTATGCCACATCAGTGGGTACCCAATTCCTTGGAAAAATGGGTGTAATAAATGTGATTTGCCAGTTATAAAATTTAGAAAGTAGAATATGGTGTGATGGTTAGGTATTAGGTTGTGCAACTATATCTGCCGCACAGGGGTAGCGTCATGCTCTATATATATCCTGAAAATAATACCCAAAATCAGCATGGTAATTTTCCTAATATATGGTTCCTTTTGTGTATCTAATTCCTAAGAAAACAAAAGTATGAACAATGTGACTCATTTTAATACTTAAATTTTTAAAAATAGGTGAGATTGTTGCCCAAAATATGTGGCATTACAAGCCAATTACAAGTTCCAACACACAATTAGAGATCAAAGACAAAAGGAGATCACTTATCATTTGATACGCATGTATCTCTCAAATTTGGTCATGTCTATTCACAACCATATTACATCCCGATTTTCATGACTAACATTTTCTATCACATCCAAAATTGCAACTACAGATCATGCAAGATAGAAAACGAAGAAGTGTACAATTAAATCGCATGTATCCTCATTCGCTTCTCTCGCATGCTAATTGTGTTCGACATTGTCACGAAAAGCCTTCTTTGTCAACCATCCAGCACATCTCAGCATTAGCTTGGCGGCTCTGTGTGCATAGATCTTTTTTTGTAGATCTATCACAAGAGAGTCACAATAAAGTTAACTGAAAAGAAATAAAAAATACAACACTATCCAATTAGATGAACAAAAAAAGCTTTGAACACAAAGGGAAATGAGAGAATAAATTACCAGATATATTGAAGTATCCTCACCATTATACACCTATGAGAAAAATGGCACGTACCTCGCTATAGAAGCTATTCGTATAAGTCAAAAAACTACAAGCACATGGCTGAGATTTGTAGACGAGACAAGGTTTGCGAATTACAACTTTAACTTCAATCATGTTTCACAGAAATATTTGCACAGAGTACATGAATCCTACATACCTCACAGGACCATAACTTTGACTAACATCAAGAGAGAAAAAGGTGACATCAGGTATTATTTTAATGTTCCTCGAGGTGGTAGCTCAGTTGTCCGGGCGGTCATAGTCTCCATGGTGTATTCCTCGATCATGGTCGTGAGCATGGAAAGGTAAAAGAATGTGGCGAAGAGGTGGAGATAACTGCAGTTGAAAAAGAAATAGGTAAATTGCTATAGATGTAATGGAGAAAAAACAGCATGCGAGCGCCATCAGCGACTGCGACGGTGACGATGGCAACCATGGCCACGCGGGGTATGCTAGTGTAGAAGAAGGACGAGGGATAGGTGAATCACGTAGGTATGCAAATGCGTGATTGGATTTGGTCCAGTTTTAATAGCTAGCCAAATTAGGGCATGTACGTGGGCTCCTATTTCTGGTAAAGAATCAAATTAGAGGGCATGCATCTTTCATATTTGGAAAGAATCGAATTAATGGGAAACAACATAATATGAACAATTATGGAGAGGAATATATCATGCTCATGCAATAATGTTTGGAAGGTGAGAATAGTCCAGAATTGGGACGCACCTAGGTATTTAAGAATGACTAATGAATGCTGTTAATGGGTGTAGCAATCGAAACCCGATATGCATAGGCAGGATCATCCATTGATCCAACGGCTGATGCTCTAGGTGCCCAGACACCTAGGTGCCCCAGTTATTTTACCTATATATATGTGTGGGGGGGGTGTGTGTGTGTGTACCGTATTACAAGCAAAAATAATAATCCCCTCCTAAGTCAAATTAACCTCTCTTGTGTTGTCAGGCAAAAGGTAGTGATGGACTAAGCGGGCCCACAGATGGAAAGCATCGATATCGCTAATAACCGCTTAAGTGGGTGCAAGAGGACAACCACCACCGCTTTGCATGTGGGCCAAACATATATATGTTGTATACCAAAAATGCACAACTTTGATGTGCCACATGCCTCAAAAACCGTAAACCATGCACCCACACAGAGCGAGGTTCCTGAAGCGTACTACATATGATGGTCCCCTTCCCCCCTCTTCACCGCATATTATATGCTCCTCCCGTAATATGTACAACCAAAAAGAATCCTCATCGATGGTGAAATTAATTAACCTCTCCCGTTGTAGGTCAAAGTGATGCATGCATGCATCGACGATGGCCTCGTGGGCCCATAGATGGAAACGTCACACGTGAGTGTCCTAGCTAGGACAACCACCACGTGCATGCATTTGGCCCAAAGAGGTGTTGTGTGATATTTGAATAGCCAATTTCACAAATTTGATGTGGCATGTGCCTCGGAAACCCAAAAGTCCCGACACTGAGTGAAGTGTACTTGTTCACGGACGCGTACGTATAGTATATATGCTAGTCCCCTCCCACCTCTTCGACGCATACTATATACCACCATAACACAAACAAAAAAGATTCTACCTTGTTGGTCAAATTAACCTCACTGCCGGCTGGTCGTCAAAGTGATGGACGACGACCTCGCGGGCCCACAGAAAGCGTCACATGCGAATATCGAGTGTCGTGTGGGACAACCATCGACTACATGTGGCCAAAACATGTATATATGAAAGGGCTGTGTAATGTTTTAAATAATGAATTCACGACTCTGATGTGGCACCGGCATGCCTAACAAAATGGCCAACCCACACGGTGGCTCACAACTCATAGTGTACTACGAGCCACCCGTCACCCCCAGACGAACACACCCACACACATACCGCGAATCCACCGCAACTATGATGCATGTTAAATTAATTAGCCCGTGTTGAACATATGTTATCAAAGGAGGGACGTTTTAATTTCGAATGAGATCATTAAGACGTTTTAGTACATTAATTATTGATTTTCTACAGGTATAATGTGCAAAAATCAAATTTGAGCTACATGCACACATGACAGTGCACCTAAATGGATTGCAAAAACACATGTGCCTCACTGGGTGCATGTTTACTCCCTGCAACAAATTTCAAACATTGAGAATTTTGATTTTTAAATTCTAATGCATCCAAAGCTTATTTGAAGTTCATGAAACTTATCGTGTTGTCATATGAACACCAATACAAAGTTGCATTGTACTTTTTTTGTCAAATTTGATACCAGTTTTGATGTAATGTTTATCTAATTACAAACGGGAAATTATTAATAATTGGGAACCAATATCCCAAACGGATTATTTATTCGAAGAGAGTTAGACCAACAACGGATGCGTGCCATGCTTCGGTTAAGCAATAAAGCGGCAGCATTAATCATCCAAATAGAAAAACAATATACGTGCCGCCGTGCGACCTGTGTGCCGTGCGAACAGGCGTGAGTTGACGGGACACATGCGAGCAGTCCGCCGCGCAGGTAGACCTGGAGGCGTGCGTGCAGGTGTGTGAATTGACGGAGGTGTGCTCGCTGCGCGGTGTCATCGGGAGGCGTGCGAGTAGCTCTGTGAAACTTTGGTAGGCATGCTAGCAGTCCATTGCGCAGGCTCGCCGGGAGGCGAGCCAACGGTTTGACCGCCGCCCGCCTCTCTCCCACAACTCCCACTACTCCGCACCCCGATCCTCACTACACACACAATCCTCTCTCTCCGCTTGCATCCACAACGCTGCTCTCAGTCCTCAAAGCCGTCAGTGTATGAGGATGCCGCCGAAGCACCCCATCCGAGGGAGTGGCGACGCCGGGGCTGCTAAAGCACCGGAGCACAGCGTGGAGATGGAGACAGAGGTTGCCGTCACCGCCGGCGGGTTATCGCTGCACCCTGACGTCATCGACGGCGTTGAGCTTCCACAGCCGGAGGCGGAGTTCCACACCGACTCTGGTGACGACCCCGGCGACGACTCCGACGACCACTCGGCGACGACTCCGACGACGACGGACAGCTGGTTGGTCATCTATACCCATTTATGTGTCAAATAGATCATAGGGTTTCTCTGGTTACTCCTGCCTCCCCTTTTTGGAATAGAAATCCTATGGTTATGTTCTCCCAATAGATGAAATCTGAAGTTTCATTAGATCTGTGTAGTGTATTGATTGTTTGAATGGTACAAGTGATAAGTGATTAGTTGTTTCATCTATGCAAATGATTTCTGCTAGTAATCCGACTAGGGTTAGTGTTCGTGCTAATAATTCCTAGCCAGGACTTGTCAATTGATTTTGAATGACCTACATATGTTTGTGCCGTTATTTTCTTCAAGATTGGTCTGTACATAGAATACTATGCTTAAAAATTGAACCATAATCTCTGGATATGTATAAATAAATAGCCATAAATTCCTAATCCTACTTCACAGCATGTAATCATTGATTTGATGCCAAATTTGTTTTACTATTTGTATAGGTGTTGTCTGACGATGTGGACAGCGAGGATGAAGATGTCCAGAGGAGGTACAAGAGGCAAATCCTGAGGGAGCTTTATGCGGGAATGCATAACAGGCATATAAGGACATGGAACGGCGGCTATCAATGCCCATTTTGTAACCACAAGATTCATGACGCGTATCTAAGTGTTCTGGCGCATGCAAGAGGACGGGTCATTGGCTCCTTCAAGCAGAAGTATTCTCGCAGGGTGGCGCACATCGCGTACACCGAGTACCTGGAGAAGCTTCAGGATCGTGCCGGCATGTGAGATGCGATGTGGGATCGAACTATGTACGCTTGAGTATATGCTTAATGACGGTTGAACTATGTACTTATGGTTGAACTATGCTTGTGTACGTGTACGCTTATTATCTATGTCTGAGTATGTTTAATCTATGTTTACTTATGTCTAACCATGGGATTTGGATGCAATCAGTTCGGTTGATGGAATCTACCTCCGTCTTGGTTTATTGATCCCCTTTGTAATTTGTGTTAAATTTTGACCAAAGGTTTAACTGATAAAATGTTAGTGCAGGTCAGCAAAAATTATATTGTTAGATGGGTATTTGAGCATAGTGTTCAATGATATAATTTTGGTGACATGCATAAACATTTCTTAGTTAAATATTTGGTCAAAATTTGGTAAAAATTACAAAGGGGACCAATAAACCAGGACAGATGTAGTACGTCAATCACACACGGTTCCCAAAATTGGAACCGTGTGCAATGCCTTTCATTTTGCATGTTGCGTCAACCACACACGGTTGGCTCTAGCAAACCGTCGCCTCCAAAATACTTTGTGGGATAGAAAATCCTCACCATCCCCACGTCACAAAAACTCTCACCCCACCCGCCACCCCTCTGGTCCCCATTCACACCTGCACAAGCTCCTCCGCGTCTATGCATGGCACCACCTATTGTGGAGGTAAACACTTAGCTCGACGCATGCCGCCACCGCCAGGCTGCCGGCAAAGCCCACCGCATTTTGCCACTTCCGCTTGCCGCCGCCTATCGCCATCGACTTTCTCAACGCTGCTCGTGGTCGACCCAGCTCCGCTCGGTTGGGGAACCTGCCGTACTGAGGGTTCTTTCTCATGGACAACAATGTAACTAATTTAATGAGATATTATCTCATCTCTTATCCCAGTTCATCTGCCTCCTTTAATCACCCGGCCGAAATCGCCGTGAATTCATTTTTATTCGAGCTAATTTGAGGGTCTTCTTCCGTTCATAGAGTGTAAAGTGAGCAGACACATCAGGACCTTAGGGCCTCCGCCAGACATTCCATCTCACCATACCAGATGACTTGAGGATGCGCGTGTATGTTCAATCTCACCATAATTCAGCTGGCATGGCCTACTTTCCTAAACATATTCTAAATATTACTACATTTGGATAAAAGGTGCCACATGCACCATATACGTCAAAGGGAATTTCCACCCTCTTCTTTCTATATTAGGCAAATTGATAATGTATTGTTCTTTCGATTACTCTCATATTTCCATGACATCATGTTTACCCTATCTGTTTAATTATAAATTTTTGTCCTTTGATTTCGACTGTTGTACAGTTCTTTCCATTTGGGCCCAGATTTGCATGTTACCATTTTTTCTTTAACAATCCTACCATTTTCTGCAGCGCGCCCCTTGCTATGCAACAGAATATGTAGTGCACAATCTTTCCCTTTACATAAATCAAGACTTCAGGGATGTCATACTGCACACAAACCATGGATTTACAATTGTTGCTACTATAATACTTGATGAACGTGGTGACTCCTATTTTCGCACTAGCTTTTGGAAGGAAATTGCTAAGTTTTATGAACTGCAAGCTGGCACTAGAATTGCACTGCACATAAAAGGGCCTGGTCATGAGATATATGGTAACTTCCTCGACGATATCATCCGTCCAAACTTTGTTCAAAGTAAGTTTTCTTTTCAACTATCTGCATGTTGACTTACCCAGCAATATCAAATGAATTGTGTAGTATTTAAGCAACCAACTGTTATTCCCTTTTCTTACTATATTCCTACCTAATAACTTCTAGTTACCAATACACTTTTCTATTGCCCTGTTTTAACTAAATATTCCCTGTACTCCCATTTCTACCAGAAAGCACCGCTGACAAGGAGACTCCAGAGGTGGACAATGGGGCTGCCAACAAGCAGAGGCGGGGCGAGCTAGAACCGCAAGCGACTCCAGCAGGCCTAGACTTCATCAGCAGCCTCCCCGATGATATGTTGACAGTCATCATCTCCCTCCTCCCAATCAAATATGGGGCGCGGACAACCGTCCTTTCCCAGCTGTGGCGCCACCTATGGAAGTCCAGCCCTCTCGACCTCATCATCACCCATGAGCTCTGCCATGGCTATCGCAAAAGCTTGGGTGCGTTCTCCAAGACCCTCGGTAGTCACCTTGGCCCAACCAGAGGCCTTAGAATGGGCAAGTTCCATTCCAACGGCAAGGACCAAGCCAAGCTTGACGACTGGTTCCGATCCCCCACCCTAGATCGGCTCGAGGAGCTCACTTTTGATGATGGGCATATGCGGTCATTGCCAACGTCTGCACTGTGCCTCGCGCCCACGCTGTGCGTCGCCAAGTTCAGGAACTGCCATCCCCCTTAATGATGCGCCCGCTCTTATTCTACCATGACTGAAGCACCTCGAGCTCATCGTCGTGTGCCTCTCAAACGGTGACATGGAGCGCCTGCTCCATGGTTGTACTGCACTCGAGTACCTTCGTCTTCAGGCGATCAATGGGTTGAGTACCTTCCACATCACCTCCATGACTCTCCGGACTATTTATGTGTGTTGCTGGTGCGGCAGGAAGACATCACAAGATGTGTACCACAGTATGGTCATTGAGGACACACCTGCACTTGAGAGATTACTTGTAGTTGATCAAGAAGGTCCAACAAGAATCAATGTCATTTCTGCGCCGAAATTGACAGTGGTGGGCTACTCGTCTAACAAATACTCCGAACTTGTTATTGGATCCACCCCCGTTCAGGTACAACAACCGCCTTCTACCTCTCCTTCTACAAATTAACATTATTTCTAATTTTGAAGATGTTTGTTCGTCTGTTATTCAGAAAATGATTTCGACAAGCTTGACCCCGAAACTATGCACATTGAAGGTCTTGGCACTAGAATCTATCGGCCCCAACCTGGAGCAAGTTGTCAGTTTCCTGAGATGCTTTCCGTGCCTGTAGAAGCTATATATCGAGGTGATGTTCCTTTCCTGTTAAATGTTAACCATAAGGGAGTTCAATTTGTGACACTTTTTTTCCAAGTTTACGATGACAATGTACTACGATTTCTAAAGGATTCTTTTGGAGGATTTCAGTACATACATGCCCCCCATATTGGTTGCTTGATCCATATGGTTACAATCAATAAGCATTTCTCCTTTGGATTCATTCGTACTAGTTTTCTTAGGGAACTTTTCATCCACTCCAACCTCTTGTGAAGAAGGCTACATTTTTCTAGAATGTAATCAAATGCCCATGATAATCATGTCAGATCAAAGATGGCATGTTAGTGCATTTTACAAATCCTGCAAACCAAATAGGCCTGTAGTAATGTTCAAAACTGCATGTAGGCACTAACACGTTTTCTTCTTTTGCAGATAAGATTAGGCCCAATGGTGGATAATGTGATACAATATAACAATCACATCGAATGCCTAGATCTGCATCACTCAAAAATTACTTTGAACTCCTATCGAGGGACCTTACCGGAGATTATATTCGCCAGGTTATTTGTTCTCAGACCAAGGGTGTTGAAGGAAATGAGGTTTTCCCTACATTTATTTCGCAAAAATGAATGGTTTGTTGATCAGCGCCGGCGCGTGCGGCAGAATAGAATAGGCTCCAAAAATGTTGAATTTCATTTTGGAATTTCAGATGACAGAGTAATCGGAAGTCATCGTGTCAACCCCATACATGACTTCTCAGTGCTGACCCCTTTGCAAAAATTGTGAGGTTTCAAAACCAGACTTAGAAGTGGTAATATTAGTTTGAACCTCTCTGGTATCCATGTTCACCGGAAAAGCGCGGGCGTTTGCAGCTGATGAGCTGAATTTCATTTCTAATACCAGTTTGAACCTTGTAATCTTCGAATTTGAGCCATATAACTCTGGAATTTGAACCTTGTAATATTTTGAGCTTTTGTGGTACAATCGTTGAAATGGCATCGTATGAGACTCGTATATTGGTAGCACTATTTTGACCTTAATATGCAATGGTCTTAGATTTTATTAACCATTCTCGAATCTTTTACCTTGTCGATCTCACAGCACACGATCTGTATAGCTAACTCGACTGCGATCTTCGACATTATTGCACATAGTGGGTTTCTTCCACCGTGTGCCACGTAGAGCGCATAATTAATTATCGCACTCGAGTGTCCATCATCACCCTTCTGTGTAACTTTGACCTCATCACCCACGGGTAAACTTATGACCGAAGTCATTTCACACACTTCGTTTTTACAAAGCTTTTTGCCAATAAACACCCATGATTTGTCCCTCTTCTAGCCGACGCATGGCCAAACTAGCCAGGTGAGAAGCTTGCATGGTAAACTGCACGGTAGCGTGGGAACAGGCTCACCAACGATACATTTGGCGCCTCTTCGAGCCCACGCGTGCGGTGCGGTGTTGTCAAGCGTGCACTGGAATCCTCCGCTATGAATGCCATGACAAGACGTGATGATTACAGGCCGGCCGGCCCCCATTTATTACAGCGGACATTTAACCCTTGTGTCTCTTCAACCTTTCGATCGCGCCCCACCATTGCAAGAAGCACACCCACCACGAGAAATTCTTAGAGGTATCCTGCGCGGCTCTAATGGCGCTCCGAGCGGCTGCCGACGAAGAGCAGCAGTTCACCATGTGTGCTGTGGTGGACACCCACAAAAGGTTCATGGACCTCTCGGTGGTGTACACCAACGACCCGGTCTGGGTGGAGCACTCCATCCACATCATGGAGCTGTTGCTTGCCGAGGAGAAGTACAAGGTGGTCGGGTTTGACCTCGAGTACACCTGTGCTCGTGCCGGGTCTCGTCCCAAGGTCACTGTCGCCCAGATGTGCGTGCGCCACCGCGTCCTCATCTACCACTACTACCTGGCCACAAGGCCTTGTGAGCCTTTCGCCAGGTTTGTCAACAACCCGCACTACATGTTCGCTACGGTGGACATCACCAACGATGTAAAGGCGCTAGATAATTCGGGCATCGCCTGCCAGAATCTTATCGACATCTAGGGCCGATACAAGATCTGGGGCAGCAAGGAGCATGAGAAGGACTCACTAGTTCACCTCGTCGAGGCCATTATCGACCCCTACTATAGAGACATGAAGGATTTGTGCAACAAGGACAAGCGTGCTTGGCACTCGGCCTGGATGGAGAAACTCGACAAAGCTCACACCGTGTGCATGGCCAAGGAGGCGTACACGAGCTACGACATGTATAGGCGGATCATTGAAATGAGGAAGTGCCTCCTTCCCCAAAACGGCCAGGGATCCAGCTGGAAGCAGAGCAATGACAAGCATCGTCGCAACAATAAGTAGATGATTAGATCCTCGTTTCTCCTAGTTTAGTATGCATGTAATTGCTTACTTTGGTGTGTGGAAATGTTATGTGTGTAGTCACTTGTGTAATTGTATGCTTAATTTGGTTATGCAATGCTGTCTTTTTAAGTATATATGTTGATGCTCTGTAGACAGAGTGTAGATGTTGTGCAGACAAAGACAATCACATCGCACACGGACTAAACAATGGAACCCGTCAGTGATGTTTTCATTAATCACTCACAATTGTATACCAGCAATCGTTTGATCACAACACACATGGCTTGTTAGCAGCAATTATCTGTGTTGTTATCGGTCTTCGCACACGTTTCCGATTACAAACCTGTTTGTTGCATATCACACACATCTTGTTAAGTTGAACCGTTTCTGTTCTCTTGTCTCAACGCAAACAGTTCATCCGAGTGAACCGCATGCCGTATATCGCACACACCTTGATTTGGCTGACCGTTTCTTTTGTGTTACCTAATCACAAATAGTTCATCCGAGTGAACCGTATGCTGTACATTGCACACACCTTCATCTGGCTGCCCGTTTCTTTTGTTCCACCTCATCGCGAAAAGTTAATTGAACTAAACGGTATGCCTTGCACCGCACACGCAACTAAAATCTGAACCGTGTTTGATGCATCCTCCATCGCAAATGATTTGCACCTTTTTGACGTTTTGTTTACACCACCGTTTGCGATTATTGCATCGCACATAGTTTCGTCGAAGGGTCACTGATTGTAGTGTCGCGTTAGCAGCATACTGCAATAGTGGTGACTAATGAGTTAGTTACGGGATGATGCATTATGGAATGAGTAAAGAGACTTGCCGGTAACGAGATTGAACTAGGTATGAGGATACCGACAATTGAATCTCGGGCAAGTAACATACCGATGACAAAGGGAATTACGTATGTTGTTATTGCGGTTTGACCGATAAATGCTACCTCTTGAGCACTGCGTTGGATTTCCTTGAAGAGGAAAGGATGATGCAGCAAAGCAGCGTAAGTATTTCCCTCAGTTTTTGAGAACCAAGGTATCAATCCAGTAGGAGGCTACGCGCGAGTCCCTCGTACCTCCACAAAACAAATAACTCCTCGCAACCAACGCGATAAGGGGTTGTCAATCCCTTCACGGTCACTTACGAGAGTGAGATCTGATAGATATGATAGGATAATATTTTGGTATTTTTGTCACAAGGATGCAAAGTAAAATAAAAGCAAAGTAAAAACAAAGGAAATAACAAAGTGTTGGAAGATTAATATGATAAAGATAGACCCAGGGGCCATAGGTTTCACTAGTGGCTTCTCTCAAGAGCATAAGTATTTTATGGTGGGTGAACGAAATTACTGTTGAGCAATTGACAGAATTGGGCATAGTTATGAGAATATCTAGGTATGATCATGTATATAGGCATCACGTCCGAGACAAGTAGACTGACTCTGCCTGCATCTACTACTATTACTCCACTCATCGACCGCTATCCAGCATGCATCTAGAGTATTAAGTTCAAGAAAACAGAGTAACACCTTAAGCAAGATGACATGATATAGAGGGATAAATTCATGCAATATGATAAAAACCCCATCTTGTTATCCTCGATGGCAACAATACAATATGTGCCTTGCTGCCCCTACTGTCACTGGGAAAGGACACTGCAAGATTGAACCCAAAGCTAAGCACTTCTCCCATTGCAAGAAGAACCAATCTAGTAGGCCAAACCAAACTGATAATTCGAAGAGACTTGCAAAGATAACCAATCATACATAAAAGAATTCAGAGAATATTCAAATATTGTTCATAGATAATCTTGATCATAAACCCACAATTCAACGGTCTCAACAAACACACCGCAAAAAGAAGATTACATCGGATAGACCTCCACGAGAGAGGGGGAGAACATTCTATTGAGATCCAAAAAGAGAGAAGAAGCCATGTAGCTACTAACTATGGACCCGAAGGTTTGAGGTAAACTACTCACACTTCATAGGAGAGGCTATGGTGATGATGTAGAAGCCCTTTGTGATGGATGCCCCCTCCAACGGAGCTCCGGAACAGGCCCCAAGATGGGATCTCGTGGGTACAGAAGGTTGCGGCGGTGGAATTAGGTTTTTGGCTCCGTATCTGATCGTTTGGGGGTACGTAGGTATATATAGGAGGAAGGAGTACGTCGATGGAGCAACAGGGGGCCCACGAGGGTGGAGGGCGCGCCCCCTACCTCGTGGCCTCCTCCTTTGTTTCTTGACGTAGGGTCCAAGTCTCCTGGATCATAATCTTCCTAAAAATCACGTTCCCGAAGGTTTCATTCCGTTTGGACTCCGTTTGATATTCCTTTTCCGCGAAACTCTGAAATAGGCAAAAAAACAGTAATTCTGGGTTGGGCCTCCGGTTAATAGGTTAGTCCCAAAAATAATATAAAAGTGGATAATAAAGCCCAATATTGTCCAAAACAGTAGATAATATAGCATGGAGCAATAAAAAATTATAGATACATTGGAGACGTATCAATAAAGATCTTCCTAGAATATGTAGGAACCAATATTAGCATCCAGGTTCCGTTGTTGGTTATTGTTCGGAGATGTGTCTCGATCATGTCTACATAGTTCTCGAACCCGTAGGGTCCGCACGCTTAACGTTCGATGACGATTTGTATTATGAGTTATGTGTTTTGGTGACCGAAGATTGTTCGGAGTCCTGGATGAGATCACAGACATGACGAGGAGTCTCGAAATAGTCGAGAGGTAAAGATTGATATATTGGATGATTGTATTTGGACACCGGAATGGTTTCGAGATGTTTCGGATATTTATTGGAGTACCGAGGGGTTACCGGAACCCCCGGGGAAAGTTATGGGCCTACATGGGCCATAGGGAATAGGGGAGGCAACCCACAAGGGGTGGCCGTGCCTCCCTCCCATAGGGAGTCCGAATTAGACTAGGGGAGGGGGCGCGCCCCCCTTTCCTTCTCCTCTTCCCTCTCCCTTCCCTCTTTCCCCCTCCATAAGAAGGAAAAAGGGGGGCGAATCCTACTAGGACTGGAGTCCTAGTAGGACTCCGCTCTCCTTGGCGCGCCCCTGGTGGCCCACCTCCTCATCTCCCTCCTTTATATACATGGGCAGGGCACCCCTTGGAGACACACCAATTGTTCCAAGCTGTGTGGGGCGTCTCCCTCCACGGTTTACTCCTCTGGTCATATTCATGTAGTGCTTAGGCGAAGCCCTGCATGGATCACATCACCATCACCGTCACCACGTCGTCATGCTGACGAAACTATCCCTCGACCCTCTGCTGGATCAAGAGTTCGAGGGACGTCATCGAGCTGAACGTGTGATGAACTCGAAGGTTCCTTACATTCGGTACTTGATCGGTTGGATCGTGAAGATGTTTGACTACATCAACCGCGTTAACCTAACGCTTCCGCTTTCGGTCTACGAGGGTACGTGGACACACTCTCCCCCTCTCGTTGCTATGCATCTCCTAGATAGGTCTTGCGTGATCGTAGGAATTTTTTAGAAATTGCATGATATGTTCCCCAACACTATGCTAATTACATTGTTGCTAAATATTTACCACCTAGCTTTACTTATAAGCAAAAGAAAAAAGTCTTCTATGATTTAAGACATTATTTTTGGGATGACCCACATCTTTATAAAGAAGGAGTAGATGGTATTATTAGACGTTGTGTACCTGAGCATGAACAGGGACAAATCCTACGGAAATGTCACTCCGAAGCTTATGGGGGGCATCATGCTGGAGATAGAACTGCTCACAAGGTATTGGAATCTGGATTTTATTGGCCTACTCTCCTCAAGGATGCACGTAAGTTCATCTTATCTTGTGATGAATGACAAAGAATAGGTAATATCGGTAAGCATCAAGAAATGCCTATGAATTATTCACTTGCTGTTGAACCATTTGATGTTTGGGGATTTGATTACATGGGACCTTTTCCTTCCTCTAATGGGTATACACATATTTTGGTTGATGTTGTATATGTTACTAAATGGGTAGAAGCTATTCCAACCAGTAGTGATGATCACAATACCTCTATTAAAATGCTTAAGGAAGTTATTTTCCCAAGGTTTGGAGTCCCTAGATATTTAATGACTGATGGTGGTTCACATTTTATTCATGGTGCTTTTCGTAAAATGCTTGCCAAGTATGATGTTAACCATAGAATTGCATCACCTTATCATCCTTAGTCTAGTGGTCAAGTTGAACTTAGCAGTAGAGAAATAAAACTAATCTGGCAAAAGACTGTTAATAGGTCCCGGAAGAATTGGTCTAAAAAATTAGATGATGCACTCTGGGCTTATAGAACATCATATAAAAATCCTATGGGTATGTCTCCTTATAAAATGGTTTATGGAAAAGCTTGTCATTTGCCTCTTGAGTTAAAGCATAAAGCATATTGGGCAATCAAAGAATTCAATTATGACTTCAAACTTGCAAGTGAAAAGAGGTTATTTGATATTAGCTCATTAGATGAATGGAGAACCCAAGCTTATGAAAATGCAAAATTATTCAAATAAAAAGTTAAAAGATGGCATGACAAGAGAATCCAAAAGCGTGAGTTTAAAGTCGGGGAATGTGTTCTTTTGTAGAACTCTTGTTTCAGATTCTTTGCAGGAAAACTCCTCTCAAAATGGGAAGGCCCGTATGTTATCGAGGAGGTTTATCGGTCTGGAGCCATCAAAATAAATAATGTCGAAGGTACTAACCCGAAGGTTGTCAATGGGCAACGAATAAAACATTATATCTCAGGTACGCCCATTAATGTTGAAAGTAATATTATTCAAACTTTGACACCGGAAGAACACATAAAAGAGTCCTTCCGAAACACTCCAGAATCATGAAAATAAGGAGGTACGTGATACGGTAAGTAAATGGGCTAAGAAAAATCCGCAAAAATATTTTTTGTCAGTTTTGGAATATTTAGAAAAATAGGAAAATAAGAAACTTCCAGGAAGCGTACCCTGGTGGGCATAAGACAACCAAGTGGGTTGTTCCCACCTAGGACACCTTCCGGACTCCGTTTTTCTATAGCTTGCTTGTTTCCCAAGATAAAAAAAATCTATATATACTCCCCGAACATGTTGATCACTGTATCGCGGAGAAATCTTCTGTTTTCTTTTCCTTGCTATTTTCTGTCAGATCCCATCTACCATGGCCGCCTCAAGCTCCTCCAAGGACAAGTTCTTCAAGAACATTATCAACCCATATCTGCGGGAGGTGGTGTAGCACCCTCAGGTCATCCAGATGCATGAGGGGGTGCTTCACCTTCACGATGTGCCATGTCCCAAGGGCACGGGAACCATGGAGGCCAGGCTTGAAGCCATCGAACAAGATGTCTTCCGTTGCAAGGGGATGGTGGAGCATGGACTCAATGCCAATCACCTCATGATCACGGACCTCTCCCATGATCTCAAGGTGGATGGCAAGCCCATGAAGGACATCGTCTTCACCCTCAACAAGCCAATCAAATTTCTCCAAACCAGATCTACGATCTCCAAAACCAAGTATTTGAATATGAGGCGAGGTTTAAAGGTACGAGTTTTTCTGGTAGTTGTAGGACTCGTGAGACTCACTCCTCCTCTTATGATGTTGGACCTCTGCCATGGGAACCCGAGGACAAGATATTTTCTTCATCTCACCACCACCATCTTCTTCACCACCAAAGGAAAACTGAGTATCAGGTATGGGCAATCCCCTTGGCTTCTGCCAAGCTTGGGGGAGGTGCCCTGGTATCGTATCATCCCCACTATCTTTTTGTCTTTACTTATTTTAGTTCGATTTTTTGCTTTAGATGAATAAAAGTTTAGTTAGATCCTTTCTTCTTTGAGAGTTTTCTTAGTGATCTATCCTTGTAATCGTGTGCAAGATATATAATAAAGTTTAGTTTGAGTTTTCACTTTTTTACTTTCTTGTTGCAATTAAAAAGAAAAGAAATAAATAAAAGGAAAGGAAATAAATAAAAGAAAGGAAATAAATCAAGAAGATCATGTACTAATCTTATGGTAGGTGATAGCACCACATAAGGAAAAGTATAAGTAGAAAATTTTATTAGAGTTGACAAACATAGCATTAGTCAATACGAAACTCGTGAAAGAATTAATAAGGGAAGAGAATATTCACATATAAATATACTATCCTAGAAACCTTTTGTGATTGTGAGCCCTCATCAAAATATTATATGCCAAAGTTATTGATGTTGGACAAGGAAGACAACTTAATGATTTATGTTTGTTCATATTCGCATAGAAGTCATATTGTCATAGATCCTTTATGTGGTGCTTGCCCCCTATCTTTCCAAGCCAAAAATTCCGCACTAAGTAGAGATACTACTTGTGCATCCAAAAACCCTTAAACCCAAATCTTATTTTGAAGTGTCCACCATACCTACCTAGGGATTGAGCAAGATCCCTCAAGTAAGTTGTCATCGGTGCAAAAGGCAATAAAAATTGCTTCTAAAAGTGTGAGATCATTTAGTGTAAGATAAAATTGAGCATTGCACGAACTTGTGATTGTGAAGAATAAAAGCGATAGACTACGTAATAAAGGTCGCTCTCACAAGGGGCAATGCAACATGACGTTCTTTTGCACTAAGGGGTTGAGCATACAAACAAATAAGAGCATGGTAACCTCTTCTCCCCTCTGCGAAGGGCCTATCTTTTACTTTTATGTATTTACTTTTATGCAAAGAGTCAAAGTTTTCTCTCTGTTCCTTTTTATTTTCTCCTTTGGCAAGCATCATGTGGAGAGGAAAGATCTAGGCACATATGCCCAGTTGAATATGTGTAGCATGAGTTATTATTGTTGACATCACCCTTGAGGTGAATACATTTGGAGGCAAAACCAGAAGCCCCTATCTTCTTATTTGTCCAGTTGAAACGTTTTGCTCATGTGTATGCGGTGAGTGTTAGCAATCATAGAAGACTATATGATGGTTGAGTATGTGGACTTGCCTAAAGGCTCCGATACGTGACTCTTCCTGAAAAGATGATGAATTGTAGTTTCAAAATTCACTGAGAACATAGTTTGTTGGTTTCTAATAGAGTTTTTGATTTATACTTTGATTGTGTGATGAACTGTTACTTATTCATGAGAAGTATATGCTAAAAGTTCTATGACAAAAGCCTTATGTTTAATTTTGTTGTTGTTATAACAATGAACATGATGCTTCTATGTCCGTATGTTGTTTTTATCGACACCTCTCTCTCTAAGCACGTGGAGATGTTTTTCGATTCGGTTTTTGCTTCAGGACAAGCGAGGTCTAAGCTTGGGGGAGTTGATACGTCCATTTTGCATCTTGTTTTCCTATTGTTATTTATGATGTTTTTATCCATAATAATGCTTTTGGAGTAATTCTAATGCCTTTTCTCTCATAATATGCAAGGTATACACAAAGAGGGACAATTCTGGTAGCTGGAAATCTTGTCCTGTAAAAGCTATGTCAGGCCACCTATTCTGCACAACTCCAAACAAGCTGAAACTTCACGGAGATTTTTTTTACAAATATATGATGAATATTGGAGAAAATAATTACCAGATGGGGCCCACCAGGTGGGCACAACCCACCTGGGTGCGCCAGGGAGCCCAGGCGCACCCTGGTGGGTTGTGCTCACCCAGGCCCACCTCTGGTGCCCATATTCTAGTATATAGGTCATTTTGACCTAGAAAAAATAAGGACAAGACTTTCGGGACAAAGCGCCACCGTCTCGAGGCAGAACTTGGGCAGGAGCACTTTTGCCCTCAGGCGGAGCGATTCCGCCGGGGGAACTTCCCTCCCGGAGGGGGAAATCATCGTCGTCATCATCACCAACAACTCTCCCATCTTGGGGAGGGCTATCTTCATCAACATCTTCAGCAGCACCATCTCATCTCAAACCCTAGTTCATTTCTTGTGTTCAATCTTGTTACCGAAACTATAGATTGGTGCTCGTGGGTGACTAGTAGTGTTGATTACATCTTGTAGTTGATTACTATATGGTTTATTTGGTGGAAGATTATATGTTCAGATCCAATATGCTATTTAATACCCCTTTGATCTTGAGCATGATTATCATTTGTGAGTAGTTACTTTTGTTCTTAAGGTCACGGGAGAAATCATGTTGCAAGTAGTCATGTGAACTTGATATGTGTTCGATATTTTGATAGTATGTATGTTGTGATTCCCTTAGTGGTGTCATGTGAACGTCGACTACATGACACTTCACCATATTTGGGCCTAAGGGAATGCATTGTGGAGTAGCAATTAGATGATGGGTTTCGAGAGTGACAGAAGCTTAAACCCCATTTTATGCGCTATTCCGTAAGGGACCGATTGGATCCAAAAGTTTAATGTTATGGTTAGAATTTATTCTTGTTACTTTTCTCGTAGTTGCGGATGCTTGCGGGAGGGTTAATCATAAGTAGGAGGTTTGTTCAAGTAATAACAGCACCTAAGCACTGGTCCACCCACATATCAAATTATCAAAGTAGCGAACACAAATCGAACCAACATGGTGAAAGTGACTAGATGAAATTCCCGTGTACCCTCAGGAACGCTTTGCTTATTATAAGAGACTGTTTTGGCCTGTCATTTGCCTTAAAAGGATTGGGCTACCTTGCTTCACTTTTGTTACTACTATCGTTACTTTCTCATTACAAGTTATCTTGCTATCAAACTACTCTGCTACTTACAATTTCAGCACTTGCAGACATTACCTTGCTGAAAACCACTTGTCATTTCCTTCTACTCTTCATTGGATTCGACACTCTTACTTATCGAAAAAGAGCTACAATTGATCCCCCTTTACTTGTGGGTCATCAGCCGCAGAGGGGTGGGCGAAGCTGCCGAGATGATGCCCGAGGGTAATACCTCGGCTGCCGAAGACATGGGGGTGCGACCCCCATGGCGACCGACGGCGGGGGCCCTGACCAGTCTGGCCCCCAGCCGGACATTATTCCGGAGACCAACGTGGCTTCGGAATCGGGCGAGCAAACCCTTTTGAAGGAGCAAGAGCGGAAGGATGCCATCGGCAAGTGTGAGTCCTTGGAGGAGAAGACTACGGCCCAAGCGGTTGAACTCGCCAAAGCCCCCCAAGAGGCCAAAGAGGCACGGACCGAGTCCCTGGGTGCTCGTGAGGAGATCCGGCAGGGCGAACAGATAGCGGCTAGTAAGCCCTTTCTTTTGCAGAGTATATTTGGGGGTCAAAGATATGCCTTGCTCACTCGACTGTGGAGTTCTCCAGACGCCTTTGCAGATCTTCCGAGGAGTGCCACCTACGCGCACAGTTCTTCCGAGTCCAGGAGGGGAACTCAACAAAGAAGCTGTTCTAGTCATAGTTCCTAGCGTTGGAGCACCCGACGCTGTTGAACAACCAGATGAAGCAACTGTCGGAGCTGCATAGGATGTCCGGCTTGGCCATGAAGGATATCATAGTCCGACTTTGGCCAACCGAACCCGTTCCTAGCAGCTACTTCGGCTTAGTGAGGCGACTCGTCGATGCGCTACCCCGAGTCGAAGCTGTGAAGCACTCGGCATACATAGAGGGTGCGTGGATGGCCTTTGCCCGTGTCAAGATGCACTGGGTGAAGATGAAGGACGCCAACGTGGCAACCGCAGGCCCGCCTGAAGGCAAGGACCACCGCAAGCCGGAGAGGTACTTTGAAGATGTCCTAGCGGGTGCCCGAATAGTAGAGGGCCAATGCTCAAAGGATGTTATATTTGAGTAAATGTATCAGGGCTGTCCAAGCTTTGTTTTATGAACCAAGGCTTGTAATATATTTATGCCTTTATCTGGAATTATATTCCTCCTGTGCGGCCATTTTAATTCTGAAAGTTTGCCAGTCGTCGGCTTCATCCCCCACATAGATGCTACGGGGGTGTTCGGTATAGTGTGTTATCACACTTTACCCAACGTCTTGGTCCGTAAAGGAGGCGTCTGTCAAGTGAACCAGGCAATCAGACTATGTGTCTTTATTAATTTCACTTAGCCACAGGAGTTTGACGGTGGGGCTAAGTACTAGCCCCTGGTGAGTATGCGGCTGTCCGAACTAGGATGCCTTTGTCGCCTGACTGGACGAAGACTAGCCCTTCGTGTAACATGGATCAAATCACAAAAGATTTGTAGTAAGTCACCGAATCACCGACCAGCTCTCGCCATATCATGACAGTCAGTTTTCGGCTTTCTCTACTGAGGTGTTTGACCGGACGAACCAGAAACACAATCGCAGTAGTTCTCCCTTTACTACCTTAGCCGAACTAGCGGAACGTAAGGTGGTAATCACAGGAGCCGGGCAACCCAACTATACACCAAAGACATGATTCAGACCGGATGCATATAATGCAATATTCGGGACGCCGAAGTATACCCTAGAAGTGTTCGGACTTTTGAAAATATACGTGGCCGAATAGAGCCCCCGACATTCAGGCTAGACCAAAGTATATGTGGCAATCTGAAGCAAGGAGGGAATACAGATGGTAAAATAAACCAATACCAAACAAGGGTTGGCGATAAACTGTTTCCTTTATACTCTAATTAATACGTCAAGACATGCTATTACTGATAATGCCATAAACATCAAGGCTATTTTACATGCCGAGAATTTGTACACAAGGGGAAGCTGTATACAGGGCCTAAAAAGAAAAGGTAGTCTTGAAGATCCCATTGATGCCCTGCCGCATGTCTGCGCCATTTCTCCTTGGTAAAAAAATCCTTTGAGAGGAGCAGTCGACGGTTGTTTATAAAAAGGGGCATGGAAAAGAGCCCTTGCACGACTGTAGGGTAGCTAGGTTTTAATGAACCTGTAATATGAGAGGGAAAAGGAAGGAAAAAAGGTTTAGGTCCAAATAGGGTCAGGCCGCACTATAGATCTTGTCCGCAGTGTGCCTTCGTCGTTGCCCAAGGTATTTTAAGTGCGTAATTATGCACACGCGGTTCATATGCCGCGGTTTTATGGGGCAATCGGCGGAGGCGAAACTGCTAGTCCAGCTTTGGATCCATCAAGTTGTCGTTCTGTAGAGTAGATCGGACTCGCTTAGTAGTGTCCGGGGTCTTGATGACCGATGAAGTGTTTGGCTTGATGAGGCCGCTCTGCACCTCGGCTGCAAGGGCCGCGGTGTGCTCCTCAGTACGGAGGGAGAGCTCCATGTTTCCATTGACTGTGATTAACACCGCGCAGTCCGGGCATTTTGAGCTTTAAATACACATAGTGCGGGACTACATTGAAACAGGCGAAGGCAGTTCCTCCGAGCAGCGCATGATATCCGCTACGAAAGGGGACAATGTCGAAGATCAAGTCTTTGCTTCAGAAGTTATCCCGTGAACCGAAGACTACTTCCAATGTTAACGAGCCCGTGCAGCGGGCCTCTACGCCGGGTATCACTCCTTTAAAGGTGGTGTTACTAGGCTTGATTCTTGAAGGGTCAATGCCTATTTTACGAACAGTGTCTTGATAAATCAAGTTAAGACTGCTGCCACCGTCCATAAGGACCCGAGTGAGATGATATCCATCAATGATTGGGTCGAGTACTAGGGCCGCCGAACCTCCGTGCCGGATACTGGTTGGGTGGGCCCTGCGATCGAAGGTGATCGGACAAGCCGACCATGGGTTAAACTTTGGGGAGACAAGCTCTACGGTGTAGACATCCCTTGGTGCGCGCTTGCGCTCCCTCTTGGGGATATGTGTGACATATATCATGTTCACTATTTTCACCTGAGGGGGAAATTTCTTCTAGCCCCCGGTGGGCGGTGGGCGGGGCTCATCATCATCCTCACTTTGAGGCCCTTTCCCCTTGTGTTCAGTATTTAACTTACCGGCCTGCTTAAAAACCCAGCAGTTTCTATTGGAATGGTTGGTAGGCTTGTCGGGGGTGCCATGAATCTGGCAAGGCATGTCGAGTATCTTGTCCAAATTAGATGGACCGTCCCTATTTCTTTTGAATGGCTTCTTCCGCTGACCGGGTTTAGAGCCACTGAATACGGCGTTGACCGTTGTTTCTTCAGTTTCATCATTATTGTTCCGACGCTTGTTTTTGTTACGTCATGGCCTTCCGCTGCCATCCCTGGCCTCCGAGGTGCCAGGGTCGCTGGTACTGTTGCTTCTACGAGCCAACCAGCTATCTTCGTCCGCGCAGAAGAGGGTCATGAGTGCAGTAAGAGCTACCATAGTCTTTGGCTTTTCCTGACCGAGCTGTCGGGCGAGCCATTCGTCACGGGCGCTGTGCTTAAAGGCCGCTAAGGCTTCGGCTTCCGGACAGTCAACAATCTGGTTCTTTTTAATTAAGAACCAAGTACAGAGTTTGCGGGCTGACTCTCCGGGTTGCTGGACTATGTGACTAAGGTCATCGACGTCCGGTGGCCGGACATAAGTACCTTGGAAGTTGTCTTGAAAGGCATCCTCCAAATCTTCCCGGCTGCCAATAGAGTTCTCTGGGAGGCTGTTTAACCAGTGTCGTGCTGGTCCCTTTAGCTTTAGGGGGAGGTATTTAATGGCGTGGAGGTCATCGCCGCGAGCCATGTGAATATGGAGAAGAAAATCTTCAATCCATACAGCGGGATCTGTCATTCCATGGTATGCTTCAGTGTTTACGGGCTTAAACCCTTCTGGAAACTAGTGCTGCATTACCTCATCGGTAAAGCACAAGGGGGGTGTGGTGCCTCTGTATCGGGCAACGTCACAACGGAGTTCGGATGACATCCGTGTTCGGTTTTCGGCCTGAGTTTGGTTATGCTTATCGCGCCAAGCTTGATGGCCGTTGTCTCGTGTTGGAGCACGTCCCCTTGATCCGTAGATTGATCTAGTCTAACCGGCTTTATTGTCCAGGTCCTGATGTAAGTCATAGGTGTAGCCCGGAGCTGCTACCTCTTTGCTTCGGCGGCGAGGTGGCGCGGGCTGGTGTTCGGCATAAGCAGCCGCTTTGTCCCGTCCACATGGTAGTCGGTCTGGTTCGTCAGCGTGATTATATCTTGACGGGATTGGCTCAAGGGCCTCGTCGTCGAATTGTGGTAGTAGCCGACGTTTCGGATAACTCTTTTTGGGCGCTCGAGGCCATATTCTTTGGCAGCCGGGACCTTGGTCGATCTATCGTTGAGCGTGTCATGTTCAGCTTGAAGCTGTTGTTGTTTATTTTTTAGGTTCCTCGCTGTGGCGATTAGCTGTCGCCTGAAGCGCTCTTGCTCAAGGGGCTCCTCTGGCACAATGAAATCTTCGTTGCCGAGGCTGACATCCTCCTCGGAGACAGGTAGATAGTTACTATCTTCCGAATCCTCATTCTCGACAGGTTCGTCGGGGTTAACTTGCCCCTCCTCCCATTCATCCTGCTAGGATGCAGGCTCGACGGGATCTTCGGGGTCTTCAGCGTCATCCGGGGTGTTATTGCCTCCGGTGCCGGTATTATTGTCTTTTTCCTGGCACGATCGTGGGCGTCACCGCTAACGTTGGTGCTTTGGTGGTGCTTCAACGGGCTTGTCCTCAATCGGGTCTTGCCTGTCGTCGTTGTCCTTT
Source organism: Aegilops umbellulata (assembly GCA_032464435.1). NCBI lineage: Eukaryota > Viridiplantae > Streptophyta > Magnoliopsida > Poales > Poaceae > Aegilops > Aegilops umbellulata. Next base: position 85,488,357 of record CP136060.1, on the reverse strand, counting down.
TTGGGTGTATCTACCATATACACGTCGTATGTAGAGGTGGCCGTACAATACCCAGTGATAGGCGGATTTTGGCCTGGGTCGGCTCCGGCATCGTCGTCCATACCGTCGATGTCTTCGGAGGCATAGTCTAGCATGTCGGTTAAGTCCTCGACAGTGGCTACCAAGTGGGTGGTGGGTGGGATGCAAAATTCCCTGCACTCAACCCCTAGTTCGGGTTGGGCGTAGTTCAGAAGCAACGCTTCGGTGATGGAGAGAGATCGCATTAAGTCCAGAGCTTCACTTAGAAGTTAAAACTGGACGAGTGGATGAGGATCTGCAGAGCTGGGCCTAATGAATGTCGCTCGGCATTGCCCAATGGACGCAGACCTCAAAAGTTCGGAGTTAACATCCAGAGGCGAGTTCGGCTTCCTGACGACAGGGAGAACCCTGTTTAATTCCAGGTCTACTGATAATATGGCCGCCTCTGGGTCTCCGACAAGGAGCTCCGTAGTAGGAGAGGGTCCGGTGGGGTTCATACGCCCGTCTTCGGACAAGGTGGTCCGCTCTGGATCTAAGGTCAGGGCAGGAGCGATAGTTGATCCTTGAACGGAGCCTGATGGTGGACACGAAGCCGAGAAACCTTCAAAGATCAAGTCTCCTCGGATATCAACGACATAGTTCAGGCTTCCGAACCTAATCTAATGACCAGGGGCGTAGCTGTCGATCTGTTCAAGGTGACCAGTTGAATTGGCACGCAGAACGAAGCCGCCAAACACCAAAAGTTGACCAGGGAGGAAAGTTTCCCCGAAAATAGCACCATTGTTGATGATCGAACGAGCCATCGAACCTTCTACCGATGACATAGTGGAACTCTCAATGAAAGCACCAATGTCGGTGTCAAAACCGGCCAATCTAGGGTAGGGGGTCCCGAACTGTGCGTCTGAGGATTGAAGGTAACAAGGGACTAAGGGGACACGATGTTTACCCAGGTTCAGGCCCTCTTAATGGAGGTAAAACCCTACGTCCTGCTTGATTGTCTTTGATGAGTATAGGGGTTACAAGAGTTGATCTACCTCGAGATCGTAATGGCTAAACCCTAGTTGTCTAGCCTATGTAAATTCTGATAGCCTCTACGGACTAAACCCTTCGCTTTATATACACACTGGAGGGGGCTAGGGTTGTACAGTCGGTTTGTAGAGGAAGGAAATTACATATCCGGACACCAATCTTGCCATCCACGCATAGGCGAGTCCTACCCGAACACGGGGGAAGATCTTCTGCCTTGTATCTTCACGGCCCATCAATCCGGCCCATATCACATAGCCCGGACACGCGAGGACCCCCTAATCCAGGACTCCCTCAACGGGAACCGTGGAGACCTGGCTCGAAGCTATGGAGCGGGAAGTCTTCAAGTGCAAGGGAATGGTGGAACGTGGACTCAATGCCAATCACCTCATGATCGCGTACTACACCCGTGATCTCAGAGTGGATGGAAAATCCATGAAAGACATCGTCTTCACCTTCAACGAGCAAATCAACTTTCTACAAAGCCAAATCTATGATCTCCAAAACCAAGTCTTTGAATATGAGGCAAGGTTTAAATGTATGAGTTTGGCTGCCAGTTGCAGGACTCAAGAGACTCACTCCTCCTCTTATGATGGTGAGCCTTTGCCATGGAAACCTGAAGATAGGATCACTACTACCTCACCACCACCACCTTCTTCATCACCAAACGAGACTTGTGTTCATGGTATGGACACTCCCCTTGGCTTGTGCCAAGCTTGGGGGAGGTGACCCGGTATCGTATCACCACCACTATCTTTGCCTTTATCTACTTTATTTCGATCCTTAGTTATCTTTTGATTTAGTTGAATAAAAGTTTAGTTCAATCCTTTCTTTTTGAGTGTTTGCTTAGTGGTCTTTCTATCGATGTAATCGTGTTCGAGATATATAATAATGAGTAGTTTGAGTTTTGTTTCTTTACTTTAATGTTTCAATAAAAAGAAAGGAAAATAACTGAAAAAGATCGTATGCTAATCTTATGGTAAGTAATGACATCACATAAGGAAAAGTATAAGTGGTAAAATTTGTTGGAGATTGACAAACATAGCATTAGTCAATGATGCAATTCATGAAAGAATTAATAAGGGAAGATAAGATTCACATGAAAATACACTATCATGGACATCTTTTATGATTGTGAGCCCCCATTAAATATTTTGTGTCAAAATAGTTGACATCGGACAAGGAAGACAACGTAATGATTTATGTTTGTTCATATTCACATAGAAATTATATTGTCATAGATCTTCTAACATGTGGTGCTTGATCAATATCTTTTATAGCCAAAAATCCCGCACTAAGTATAGATACTACTTGTGCATCCAAAAACCCTTAACCCAAATCTTATTTTGAGAGTCCACCATATCTACCTATGGATTGAGTAAGATCCTTCAAGTAAGTTGTCATCAGTGCAATAAAGCAATAAAAATTGCCTCTAAAAGTGTTGGATCATTTAGTGTAATAGAAAGTTGAGCGTTGTACGAACTTGTGATGGCAAAGAATAAAAGCGACATACTGCATAATAAAGGTTGCTATAATAAGGGGCAATATAACGTGATGTTCTTTTGCATTAAGGGATTTGGCATACAAACAAATAAGCACATGACAACCTCCGCTTCCCTCTGCGAATGGCCTATCTTTTACTTTTATGAAGAGTCAAAGTTTTCTTCTCTATTTTTTATTTTCCTCTTTCTGACAAGCACCGTGTGGTGAGGAAAGATCTAGGCACATATATCCAGTTAGATATGAGTAGGCATGAGTTATTATTGTTAACACCACACTTGAGGTGAATATGTTGGGAGGCAAAACTATAAGCCCCTATCTTTCTATGTGTCTGGTTGAAACTTTTTGTTCATGGGTACGTTTGTGAGTGTTAGCAATCATACAAGATTAAATGATGGTTGAGTATGTGGAATTTCCTAAAGGCTCCGACACGCGACCCTTCCCAAAAATATGATGAAGTGTAGTTGCAAAGTTGACTGAGTACATAGTTTGTTGGTTTTCAATAAGGTTTATGCTTTATACTTCGATGTTGTGATGATTTGTTACTTGTTCATGAGAAGTTATATGATAAAATTTCTATAAAAAGTTTGTTGTTTTTGTAAAAAAAATATACATGATGCTTCTATGTCCATATTTTGTTTTTAACGACACCTCTCTCTCTAAGCATGTGGACATGTTTTTCGATTTCGGTTTTCGCTTGAGGACAGACGAGGTCTAAGCTTGGGGGAGTTGATACGTCCATTTTGCATCATGTTTTCCTACTATTATTTATAATGTTTTTATGCATAATAATGCTTTATGGAGTAATTGTAATGCCTTTTCTCTCATAATATGCAAGGTTCGCACAAAGAGGGAGAATGCCGGCAGTTGGAATTCTGGACCTGAAAAAGCTACGTCAGAGTTACCTATTTTGCACATCTCCAAATAAGCTGAAATTTCATGGAGATTTTCTATGGAATATATAAGAATTATTGGAGCAAATAACTACCAGAGGGGGCCCACTAGGTGGGCACAACCCACCTGGGCGTCCTAGGGCCCCCAGGCGCGCCCTGGTGTGTTGTGCCCTCCTCGGCCCACCTCCGGTGACCATCTTCTGGTATATAGGTCATTTTGACCTAGAAAAAAAATCAGGAGAGGACTTTCAGGAAGAAGTGTCGTCGTCTTGATGCGGAACTTGGGCAGGAGCACTTTTGCCCTCCGGCGGAGCGATTCCGTCAGGGGAACTTCCCTCTCAGAGGGGGAAATCATCGTCATCATCATCACCAACAACTCTCCCATATTTGGGAGGTAAATCTTTGTCAACATCTTCAATATCACCATTTGTCGGTGGGTGCGACACCTATGGGATCACAAGAATCCCTACTACGGTTAGCGGGGCGCGGGGTCGTGAGAAGAGCGGATCTAACAAGTAGTACACAGTTTGTTTATCCAGGTTCGGGCCGCGAGGATGCGTAAAACCCTACTCCTGCTTTGGTGGATGTATATTCTTGTTCTTGAACTAGCTATGGGGCGTTAGGAGCTCCAAAAAGGCGAATCCTTTCCCTCGTCGCCTCGGGCCTCCTTTTATAGAAAAAAGGGTTGCCACAGTGGCACACAGGAGGTGGAAAGGGTACAGTGATGCGAAGTTATCCCTCGCGTTACATGACAAGGCGCATTTAATGCATCTTGCTTAGGTGTCCTTGCTTTATCGGGGGCGGGGGTGAAGCTCGTCCCGTTCATTGCCGCTTCTTCTTGTGTCGACACGCGCCCTGGCCAGCGACGCCTGTGATGCCATGTAAGTAGGCACACAGCTGAGGTGGCGCAGTGGTGGGTCTTCACGAAGATCTGCATGCCGCCACGCAGGTGCCTGCCCAGGTGGTTGGGTCGGCAGCTGCATGCGTACGTCGGTGGAGGTTTAGTCGGCGTGGGCCTGGTGGTGGTCCTGTGGATGCCATCGGCAAAGGCCTTGCCGGGGCCCCGGCAAGGGTCTTGCCGAGGCGCCCGCTTTCATCCCCAGCAAGGCGCTTGCCGGGGGTCTTGTGGTCTTCCTCGGCCGGGATCCTGCCAAGGGTCGTCATCTTCTAGTGCGTATCTGATCTTGAATGTCTTCACAAAGATCTGCATGCCACCGCGGAGGGGGATCCTGAATCCTTGCCCCACGGGGGCAATGGACTCAAGGGTGATTTGCTCCATAGGCGTGGGGCGAGTTGCCGCGGCAAGGGTCTTGCCGGGGTTGCTAAAACTGTCTCCCGGCAAGGACCTTGCCGGGGGAGTCCGCTTCGTCCCTTTTGCTCTTCGTGGTCTTGGCCTTGGCATCACTTCTACCTCTTCTTGAGCTTCGGTCTTACTCTGGCTCACCTCCCTTGCCTTGTTTGGTGTAGTGGTGCCCGTGGCTCAGACTGCCCGTGCACAGTTATAGGGGTACAAAAAGTGTACCCCTCTTTTTGTACACCGACAGGAGCCCCCGGGCCTGGGCCACACATAAGCGCGACGTGTTGTTGGGCTAGGCCCAAAAACGGTGCGCGGGCAGGCGGGGCGGTTTTTACCGCGGTAAGATTTTTCGCGCGCTGCGCTTCCCACAACTCGCGCGCGTGGCGCGGTATGGGGAGGTGCGTGTGACGTGGGCGGCATGCCTGGGGCGGGCTTCTGCACGCATGTGTCACGTCGTAGTAAAGGGGCGGTTCGCGCCCTCCCCATAAACTGAGGGAGGCGTGGAGGCGCGGCCCATTTACTGAATGGGGCCAAGGCGCGGTCCTCAAGGCGTCCACTCCCCATGATCACGGGGTGGGGAGAGGTCGCCTCACCTGTCCCCTCGGTTCTGCACGTCCGCCACGTGTCTCCCATGCGTTTGGGGTGGCAAACCGTGGAGGCGGGAAACCAGGTCGTCACTGGTCGGGGCAGCGGGTCGGCCCTGGCTCCCTGCGCCTCCCGTGTCTTGATTGTCCGAGCGGGGCGGCCAAGCCCCAACCCCGTTCTTTTGTAAAGAGCGGGGGGGGGATGGCGTCCCGCATTCTTCCATCTTCTTCTTCCTTCAGCTTCTGCCCCTCTCTTCCATCCGTCATGGAGAGAGGAAATCCCGGTCCTTCAACGGTGGCAGCGAGGATTGCCGCTCGACAACGCGCCCTTCCTCCTCCTGTGTCTGCGGTGGCAGAGCCGGCTGTGAGGGGAAGGGGGAGGGGGCGAGGCCGTGGGCGTGGCTGGGGCGCTCGGGGAAGAGGAGGACGGGGTGGCGCGCCGGCCTCGCCCCCGCCAGCAGATCCCCCTCCAATGGAGGGCCATGTTGGGGATGACCCCTATGAGTTCTTCGTCAGGCTGCGCCGACCGCCGCATCGTCGTCTTCGTCTCCCGACTCCATTCGCGCGGGAGATGGAGCTGGATCTGCCGGAGTCATTGCGGCTGCACATGAGGGGCTGCGAGATCAGTGGCACGCGGGTCTGCGTCGACTTCCCCGCTCCTCACATGATGTATCTTCGTCGGGGATGGAAGACGTTTGCTCATATCCACAGCTTGACAGAGGGGCTCACTCTCCATTTTAAGCTGATGGAGGGTGGCCTTCTCTCCGTCAAGGTCTTTGGGCACTTTGGGACTCGTACAAGGTGCTGCGTGGAGAGCTCTTCCGATAGTGAAGATTCCTCCTCAAGCGAGAGTGACGAGGAGGACAGCGGCATCGACGACGAGGGCGGTAGGCGGCAGGATGACGGGTCCGACTAGGTGTCGGGTACCGCTCCGCGTGGCACCGGCAACCCCATCATCCGTGTCACTGGCTCCTTGAACTTCTCGGGGTCGTCTCCTTGGGCGGCTGGCGTTGGGAGGCTGCGGAAGAGGAAGAGGGCGGGCGGCAAGGCCGTCAAGTCGGAGTACGCGGGCACCGATGCCTTCGATGCGTACTGACGTCCTGCCGCCTCATCTTCGAGCTCTGCTTCCGGCGCCGCCATCACCATCCAGCCTTTGGACGGCCACCAAGATGTTCCCTTGGTGTCTTCTGCCACCCGTAGCTCGCCTAGGAGATCCTTTTGCCCTTCTCGCCTCCTTGACCTGCCTCCTGAGGAGAGGGACAAGAAAGGGATTACGGGCACCTTATCTCTTTTTAGTTTGTAAGCCTTCGGGCCTTTGTTGAATTTAAAACTTGTAATCCTCTTATTCATGTTTTTCATTCCCTATGGACTGTACCTGAGCGGAATGTTTTTAATGAAAAAGGGATGTTTGCCGGGTCATTTGTTTGTGGGTGAAACCCACGACAAGGAATAAATCCTGGATATCTTCAAGATAAACATTTTCTTGCCCGGCAACAGGCCTCGCCATCTCCCCACTTCGCTCGATCTTCCTCACGCCTTTGGCGGAGGCCAGGATGAAGTGGGTTTAGGCTCCTCGTCCTATCCCTTTGTTACCGCGAGTACGACCAAACTCGGTCCCAGGAACGGGCCCTAGGGCCTAGAGTTAGGGGAGCACGGTAGTTTGGGGATAAAACGAGGTTTCACATACCTCAGTCCATAAGGGAATGCATGATAAGGGATGAAAAACTTATCTGAATCTGCAGCCCCCGGCAACCCTGGTTTGCCGTGGGTGAATCTTCGCTCTTGTAGTCCCCGGCAATGCTGGCTTGCCGGGGCCTAGAAGCTGGCCCGTTCCCTTTTTTCCCCAAGTGGTTTGGCAAGGATATATGTGTGTCCTGCGAACCAGAGAAGACAAAAGAAAGACAAAGAGACGCAAACTCGACCTCTAAGCTAGGGGTTAGCCGCCGCTAAGCACTATCAACCCTAACCAAGGACGAGACTCAACCTAGCATGCATGCTATAACTTAGGGCCCTAGCGCTTCGTTTATTTATGCTTAGGGTCTGCGCCTGGCTTTGTACAAAGGGTTACATGCGTCATCGGCAAGGCTTGTACAAAAGGTGGCTTGTCGGGGGGCCCGACAAGCCGCGCCTCACGGGTAAAACTTGCGAAGATGCTCAATGTTCCAGGAGTTACTCACTGGAACAGCATCTTCGGTCTCCAGGCGGACTGCGCCGGGCCTGGTGACTCGTATTACCCGATAAGGGCCTTCCCACTTCAGTGTCAACTTGTTGGAATTCTTGGCCGATTGAATGCGCCGAAGAACAAGGTCGCCTTCCTCAAAGCTTCGGGCACGGACCTTGCGGCTATGGTAGCGGCGCAAGGCTTGCTGGTAGCGGGCTGCTCTCACAGCCGCCCGAAGACGATCTTCCTCAAGGAGCGTTGCGTCATCTTGCCGCAGTTGCTCTTGCTCAAGCTCATCATAAGCGAGTACTCGAGGTGACCCGTATATGAGTTCAGTGGGGAGAACTGCTTCTGCCCTGTATACTAGGGCAAAGGGTGTCTGGCCGGTGGCTCAATTTGGCGTCGTTCTGATTGACAAAAGAACCGTCGACAACTCATCAATCCAGCGCCTTCCACTCTTGTGCAGCCTGTCAAAGGTCTTTGTCCTTAAGCCTCGCAGTACTTCAGCGTTTGCTCTCTCAGCTTGACCATTGCTTCGTGGGTGAGCAACGGAAGCAAAACAGACTTTGCTGCCGAGGTCTTGGGTATATTGCATGAAGGTGCGGCTTGTGAACTGTGTGCCGTTGTCGGTGATGACCCTGTTGGGTACACCAAAACGGCACACTAGTCCCTTAAAGAATTTGACGGCTGACTGAGCTGTGACCTTCCTCACTGCCTCCACCTCTGGCCACTTTGTGAACTTGTCGATTGCGATGTACAAGTACTCAAAGCCCCCGACAGCGCGGGGGAAAGGGCCCAGTATGTCGAGCCCCCAGACCGAGAAGGGCCAGGAGAGAGGAATGGTTTGAAGGGCTTGAGTTGGCTGATGAAGTTTCTTTGAATGGAACTGACACGCTTCACACCTGGTGACTAGTGTCGTCACATCATGGAAGGCAGTGGGCCAGAAGAAGCCTTGCCGAAATGCCTTGCCGGCAAGGGCTCTTGACCCTATGTGGGATCCACATATGCCTCCATGTATCTCCGCCAACAGCCCCAGTCCTTCCTCTCGAGGGATACACTTCAATTTCACACCGTTCGGTCTCTTTCTGTACAGGACGTCATCGACGAACTGGTACATAGCAGATCGACGGGCTACTTTTTCCGCTTCTTCCTGCTCTTCAGGAAGTTCCCCAGTTTGGAGGAATCGTACGGTATGTTGTGCCTACGCTGGAGCCTGGGGCTCGACGGTGAGGACTAAAAGCATTTCCTCCGCTATAGGAGCGGCTGTCTCGACGGCAAGAGCTTGATGCTCCGCCGGAGCTAGCCGTCCCGTGGCGGGCTCGTATCTCCGGCAACATTCTTGCCGGCGGTTCCGAGGAGCTCGGCGGGAAAGTACTTGCCGGGCCCTGATTTCCTCCTCTTGTTTTGCTCTGTTGATGGATCAACGGATGGCTGAGTTAGCTGAAGCACAAAGGTACCTGGTTCCACAGGTAGCTTGAGGGCAGCGCGCTTTGACAGGTAATCGGCGATGTCGTTCTCTGCTTGGGGAACGTGCTCCGCCTGTATACCATCAAAACGCTCTTCCAGCTTTCTCACTTCATCGACGTAGGCCTTCATCAACGGGCTCTGGTAATCTTTGTTGACTTGTTTGACGACAAGTTGCGAGTCGCCTCTGACAATGAGTTTCTTGATTCCGAGGTCTGCCGCGATCCTGAGACCAGCAAGCAGCCCCTCGTATTCAGCAGTATTGTTTGTTGATACCTCCCTGGGGAAGTGCATCTGGACCACGTACTTGAGGTGCTCTCCGGTGGGCGCAACAAGCAGTACGCCAGCCCCGGCGCCCTGTAAGGAGAAAGCTCCATCAAAGTACATGACCCAGTTGCAACTTGCCTCTTTGCTGGGGAGAACAGTCTCCTGGGTTTCTTCATCAAGCGTCGCGGTCCACTCTGCAACGATCTCCGCCAGGACTCGGCTTTGAATCGTCGAGGTACTCTCAAACTTGAGACCAAAGCTAGACAGCTCCAGTGCCCATTCTACAATTCTTCCCGTTGCGTCTGGATTGTGCAGTATCCGTTGCAGAGGGAGGCGAGTAACGATGGTGATCTCGTGCGCCTGGAAATAGTGACGCAGCTTCCTCGAAGCCATAAGAAGGTCCAAGAGTAGTTTCTGCACACCGGAGTACCTTGATCTAGCCCCCTGCAGGAGAGAGCTAACAAAGTAGACGGGGTGCTGCATCATTTTCTTCCCTGGCGGTCCTTCAACCGGCTGTGTCGTCTCTGCACCAACGGTATCAGGCTCTATCGCTGCTATCAACTCGTCATCAATTTCTCTCTGCGCCACTAGCGCGGCGCTGACCACCTGGTTCGTTGCCACCAGGTATAGCAGCAATGGTTCTTGTGGCCTAGGCGCAACTAGTATTGGTGTGGAGGAGAGATATCTCTTCAAATCTTGCAATGCTGCTTCGGCTTCTGGCGTCCATTCCATCGGGCCCGCCTTTTCCAAAATCTTGAGAAAGGGAAGGGCGCGCTCGGCGGACTTGGAAATGAACCTGCTCATGGTGGCAACGCAACCAGCAAGCCGACGTACATACTTGACCCGCTTGGGTGCTTCAATCTGTTCTATAGCTTTGATCTTGTCCGGATTGGCCTCTATCCCACGCTGTGACACAAAGAACCCAAGAAGCTTGTCGGACGGGACGCCGAAGACGCACTTCTCAGGGTTTAGCTTGAGATTGATCTTGCGTAGGTTCGCAAATGTTTCTTGTAAATCTGGTATAAGGGTTGCCCTGTTCTTGGTCTTGACCACTATATCATCCATGTAAGCTTCCATATTTCACATGGGGTGATTAATGTCGTTTTCTCTTTGTCTTCTCTTGTCATGAAGATCTGGTGGTAGCCGGAGTAGGCATCGAGGAACGACAACAGATCACACCCAGCCGTGGAGTCAACAATCTGGTCGATGCGCGCCAACGGGAAGGGGTCTTTGGGACAAGCCTTATTGATATCTGTGTAATCAATACACAGCCTTCACTTCCCATTTGCCTTGCGCACTACCACTGGATTGGCCAACCACGTTGGGTGGAGCACTCCTCTTACCAAACCCGCTGCTTCCAGTTTCCGGATCTCCTCTGTGATGAACTCTTGTCGTTCCAAAGCTTGCTCTCTGACCTTCTGCTTGACGGGCCGCGTATGAGGACAGACAACAAGGTGGTGCTCAATCACCTCCTTGGGAACGCCGGGGATGTCGGATGCTTGCCATGCAAACACATCGACATTCGCCCGCAGGAAGGTGACGAGCGCGTCTTCCTATTTGTCGTCAAGGGTGGAGCTTATGGTGAAAACCCCTCCTGTACTTCTTGTTCCTGCCGGTGGAGCTCTCTGGCACGTCCTCGATGGGAGCACTACACTCCGAAGAGGTGCGCTTGCCGGAGTGGGTGCCTGAGGTCTCACCGGTCTTCTTCTTTTTCCCTCCCGGGGTTCCAGCGGCAGGAGCAAGCGCTTTAGCAGTGGCGGCTGCTGCAACTGCTTGTTGGTAGAGTTGGTCAGCGCAAATTAACGCGTCCTTCTTGTCTGATGGGATGGTAATGATCGTCACTGGCCCCGGCATCTTAAGGTTGTTGTAGGCGTAATGCGACGCCGCCATGAATTTGGCAAGCGCTCGGCGGCCAAGGATCCCGTTGTAAGGCAAGGGGATCTTGGCAACGTCGAACACAATCCTTTCTGTCCTATAGTTCAGATCACTCCCAAAAGTCACGGGCAATGTGACCTTTCCCTTTGGTTGACTTCTTCCCGGGTTGACCCCCTGAAACGTGCCCGTCTCTTCGAGGTCTTCATCAGGAATCTGCAGTTTCTTGATCACGGTAGGCGAGATTAAGTTCAGACCGGCCCCGCCATCGACTAGCATCTTTGTCACCTTGAGGTTGCGTATTGTTGGCGAAACCAACAATGGCAAGCACCCGACTGCAGTAGTGCGATCAGGGTGATCTTCAGTGTAAAAAATGATAGGTGTGCTGGACCACTTCAGCGGCCTTTGGACATCAAACGATGGCTCTGCCGCTGTAATCTCACGCGCCCACTGTTTAAGCCGACGGTGAGAGGTATGCAGCGAGGCGCCGCCATCGACGCACATGGCCTCTGTAGCTTTCTGAAATTCTTGGTCACCAGACTCATCGTCCTCTTTGTGATCATCGTCTTCTGGCTTTTTGTCACGGCCCCGGGTGGGCCTCTCCTGCTGTTTATCCTTGCCGCGACGGCCCGCCTGGCTGTCACGCTTCTTGCCGGACCCCTCAGCACCGTCCTGGCCCTTCTCCTTGTCCCGCCTCTCATATTCAGCCCTCTGCTTTCAGCAAGGAGCTCAACCTGTCGGCAGTTCTGGAGATCATGGCCTTTGTTGCGATGGATCTTGCAGTATCGCTTGTCGGAGTTTCCTGGCTTCTCGGCAGCCGCCAAGGCCCGGCAGGCGACACATACGGCAATCTCCTTGCCGGGGTCATCTGCCTTGGTTTTCTTGGCGGAGCTGGCATCATCAGATCCCTCGACGGCAAGCACGGCTTTACCTTTGCGCTTCCTGTTGCGGCGCCGGCCTTTCTTCGCCGGGGCGGCAATATCTTCATCTGAAGAGTTGGTTTCCACGCCGGCATCTTCGCCGGGGTACTTCCTTCCCTCTTCAGCCTGGGCACATCTGTCAGCAAGAACATAGAGTTCTGCCACGTCTTTCACCTTGTTCATCGCCAGCTCTTCGCCCATCTTGCGGTTACGCACGTTTTGATGAAACGCGCTGATGATGGCGGCAGGGTGAACATCAGGGATATTGTACTGTACCCGGCTGAACCTCTATATATACTTGCGCAGACTCTCGCCTCCCTTCGGGGGAATGACGTGCAGGTCGCTCGCTTGGCCATGGGCTTGGTGACCTCCTGTAAAGGCGCCAACAAACTCATGGCACAAATCCGACCAGGAGGAAATAGAGTCTACTGGCAAGTGCATTAACCACGACATGGCGTTGGGTTTAAGAGCCAATGGAAAGTAATTCGCAAGCACCTTATCGTCGCGGGCTCCGGCAGCCTGCATTGCGATGGTATAGATGCTGAGGAACTCAGACGGGTGAGTCTTGCCATTGTACTTCTCGCCAACGTCAGGTTTGAAGGTGCGGTGAGTGGGCCACTAGAACTGCCGCACCTCACGGGTAAAAGCCGGACAGCCTAACTCGTAAGGTAGGACTCCAGGGCTCTCCGGGGCCGGGTGGTTCGCAGCAGGCCCTGCTCGCCTGTCGGACTGGTGGCACGCTCCGCGCCGGCGCTCGATAGTGGTTCGACCGTCTTCATGGGCTTGTTCCCGAAGAACTTCGCGCTGGTCACAGTGGGTCCATGGGTCGGACGACGCTATGGACATGTCGCCGCCCGTGACATCGCGACGAGCCGGCGTCCGTGGTACCGGATGGGGAGGAGGTGAATGCACCGTGGTCGCGGCGCCGCCGGCTTTTCCGCCACTGGTGCGTGGGACTCCATCGGAGCGTCGACCTGGGGGCTCCACCGGACTTGGTTCGTCTTTGTTGGCCACCGCAACAAGGCTTCGGATAGTGGCTCTCCATTCGTCGAGTTTTCCCGTAGTGGGAGGAAATCGAGGAGCAATTGCGCGCGCGCCAGGGCCTCTGCTCGCGTCGGTGGCAGCGGAACCTGCACGGATCGCGACGCGCTTCGACTTCTGACCATGTCAGAAGGAGCTCTATCACGATCCCGCGGTCGCATGCCGTTTTCACCAGCGCTTCGGTGAGCGGGCAGGTCTTCTACGTCCCGGGGTGGCGCTCGGGGCTCTTCCCGCGGCGACGCCCGGGATCTTCGGCACGATGACGCCGTTCGTCGCACGCTGCCTGGGAGGAGCACGCTGTTGGCGCCGGCGTGGGAGTCTTGGAGGCCCTTACGTCGCCTTCGGGTGATGCGGCAGCGATCTTGGAAGGCCCTGCGCCACCCGCGGAGGGCCTGGCTCCATCTTTGGATTTGGCGGTGTGTGGCCTGTTACCAGGCGCACGAACATCGCCGCCTCCCAAACTCCGGCTGCTGGGACGGTGTTGGTGTTCACGAGCGGCGCCCCGGGTCCTTTCTGCGACCGGTCCGCTGCTCGCTCGCGTCGGGACGGGTTGTCCGGCTTCCGACTGGGCAACCGCCAACGTCGTCTTCTTCTTGGGCGCCATGATGATGAAGAAGCGTCGAACTAACTGCTAAAGCTGATTCTCACAACTGCGTTCTCCTACCTGGCGCGCCAAAGATGTCGGTGGGTGCGATACCTATGGGATCACAAGAATCCCTACTACGGTTAGCGGGGCGCGGGGTCGTGAGAAGAGCGGATCTAACAGGTAGTACACAGTTTGTTTATCCAGGTTCGGGCCGCGAGGATGCGTTAAACCCTACTCCTGTTTTGGTGGATGTATATTCTTGTTCTTGAACTAGCTATGGGGGCGTTAGGAGCTCCAAAAAGCCGAATCCTTTCCCTCGTCGCCTCGGGCCTCCTTTTATAGAAAAAGGGGTTGCCACAGTGGCACACAGGAGGTGGAAAGGGTACAGTGATGCGAAGTTATCCCTCGCGTTACATGACAAGGCGCATTTAATGCATCTTGCTTAGGTGTCCTTGCTTTATCGGGGGCGGGGGTGAAGCCCGTCCCGTTCGTCGCCGCTTCTTCTTGTGTCGACACGCGCCCTGGCCAGCGACGCCTGTGATGCCATGTAAGTAGGCAGGCAGCTGAGGTGGCGCAGTGGTGGGTCTTCACGAAGATCTGCATGCCGCCACGCAGGTGCCTGCCCAGGTGGTTGGGTCGGCAACTGCATGCGTACGGCGGTGGAGGTTTAGTCGGCGTGGGCCTGGTGGTGGTCCTGTGGATGCCCTCGGCAAAGGCCTTGCCGGGGCCCCGGCAAGGGTCTTGCCGAGGCGCTCGCTTTCATCCCCGGCAAGGCGCTTGCCGGGGGTCTTGTGGTCTTCCTCGGCTGGGATCCTGCCAAGGGTCGTCATCTTCTAGTGTGTATCTGATCTTGAATGTCTTCACAAAGATCTGCATGCCATCGTGGTGGGGGCTCCCGAATCCTTGCCCCACGGGGGCAATGGACTCAAGAGTGATTTTCTCCGTAGGCGTGGGGCGAGTTGCCGTGGCAAGGGTCTTGCCGGGTTTGCTAAAACTGTCTCCCGGCAAGGACCTTGCCGGGGGAGTCCGCTTTGTCCCTTTTGCTCTTCGTGGTCTTGGCCTTGGCATCGCTTCTAGCTCTTCTTGAGCTTCGGTCTTACTCTGGCTCACCTCCCTTGCCTTGTTTGGTGTAGTGGTGCCCGTGGCTCAGACTGCCCGTGCACAGTTATAGGGGTACAAAAAGTGTACCCCTCTTTTTGTACACCGACACCATCTCCTCATAAACCCTAGTTTATCTCTTGTGTTCAATCTTTGTACCGGAACCTTAGATTGGTACTTGTGGGTGACTAGTAGTGTTGATTACATCTTGTAGTTGATTATTATATGGTTTATTTGGTGGAACATTATATGTTCAGATCCATTATGTTATTTAATACCCCTCTGATCTTGAGCATGATTATCATTTGCGAGTAGTTACTTTTGTTCTTGAGGTCACGGGAGAAATCTTGTTGCAAGTAATCATGTGAACTTGATATGTATTCGATATTTTGATGGTATGCATGTTGTGACTCCCTTAGTGGTGTCATGTGAACGTCGACTACATGGCACTTCACCTTATTAGGGCCTAAGGAAATGCATTGTGGAGTAGTTATTAGATGATAGGTTGCGAGAGTGACAGAAGCTTAAACCCTAGTTTATGTGTTACTTCGTAAGGGGCTGATTTGGATCCAAAAGTTTAATGCTATGGTTAGATTTTATCTTAATACTTTTCTCGTAGTTGCGGATGCTTGCGAGGGGGTTAATCATAAGTAGGAGGTTTGTTCAAGTAGGAACAGCACCTAAGCACCGGTCCAGCCACATATCAAATTATCAAAGTAGCGAACACGAATCAATCCAACATGATGAAAATGACTAGATGAAATTTCCGTGTACCCTCGAGAACGTTTTGCTTATCATAATAGACCATTTTGGCCTATCCTTTGCCTCAAAAGGATTGGGCTACCTTGCTGCACTTTTGTTACCGTCGCCGTTACTTACTTGTTACAAATTATCTTACTTTCAAACAACTTGTTACCGATTATTTCAGTGCTTGCAGTTAATACCTTGCTGAAAACCACTTGTCATTTCCTTCTGCTCCTCGTTGGTTCAACACTTTTACTTATCGAAAGGACTACGATTGATCCCCTATACTTGTGGGTCATCATGTGCGTCCACAAAACGTTCATTAGTTGTGAGCGTAAGATATGTGATATGCAGCATGATGCAGGTCATGAATGTAACTACCAGATGCAGATCATGTGTTGCTCTTGTGTGTGTAGTTATTGCTAAAGGTCGTTTGCATGGATCTCCTATTGGTTTGATAAACCTTGGTTCTTAACCAAGTGAAATACTTTCTGCTACTATACTACTTCATCCTTCCTCATGGGGGAAATCCGAACGCCTATCAGAAGTAGCAGAAGAATTGCTGACATCGCTGCTGGGGAGACTTCATCAAACAACTCAAGGTCCCTTCATGCACTTTATCATTTACTTGATTTTATTTAGCTCTCGTTGAAAATATAAAAAATATGTGTGCTTGTGTTGACATGTGCCTCCTATTTGCTTGCATATTCGCTTGCTAAAATATGGATCCCCTAGAAATTTTCTATTTGGGCCATCCTCGATCCATTTGTGCTCGTGTTGAAACCCAAACTAACTTAATTGAGAGAAAATTATTAGATGAGCATGTTTATTTTGTGCATCACAACTTGTCTAAAAAAGGAAGACACTTATGGGATCAAATACCTAGACTGGAATGCTATGCTCTAAATTTATGCGAAATACTTGATTTACTTGTTGCTCTGAGAATCCTAAAAAATACCTTCCTTCCAATATGAGTTTAATGATAATGAAATCTTATCTTCTAATGCCAAGGGTGTTTACAGTTATTATGATATTAAACAAATTGAAGAATTTATTACTTTGAAGGGTGCCTATAAAATTGCTGCTTTGATTAAAAGTATGATGTTACTCTTTACAAATCTATTTTTTTTCATTCTTAAATATTGCTATAAAATTATGACTCTAATGCCTATATTAAATATTATGTTAAGAAAATGTTGTTCAGGAAGAGATTGATACTTTGCAGGAATCTATAGATGATTGTTATGATCTGATTGAAATATCCCCTCTTGATGAATGTGATGATTGCTATTCTTATGGCCATGATATCAATATTAATGATGCTTATGGAGATAAACTTGCTACAGTTCCTTATCTTAAAAATGAAGTTATTGCTATTGTCCCCCACACTTGGCAGTCCTATTATTTTTTTGAATTATACCAACAACACTACATCGGAGAAGTTTGCACTTATTAAGGATTTGTGTTTACTATTATATATGATGATTTTAATGGATATAATATGCATGCGCTTGCTGCCACTACTTGCACTTACTATGAGAGAGGAACCACGTCTCCACCTTTCTATGTTTCTAATACAATGAAATTACATGGTGCTCCAGCACTAGGCACTGCCCCAGCCTATTCGTGCCATCCTGGCGTGCAAACACAACCAAGAAATCCTTCGGCCTGTAGGAATGGACAAAGACATGGTCCATCGTGATGCCCGGCTTTTCGTCCAACGCGATGAGAACAAACCTTTTTTCTTAGGACCGCAATAGCCGGCAAACGTTTCCTCGGGAGGATGATATCTGCAAACATTTCTATGACAATTTTTTTGAAAACACATGACAAAATTTTCAGAAATACATGTGAAATTTGCTCTCTTCACTAGAAGGAATTGCTGTCTACCTGCAACATAAAATATCACGAAAAACATTCGCAAGTGTAACCCCAGCGAACGTTCGCTGAAAAGCATTACCGTTTCCTTATTGTTTCCTCTGGCCACGAAGCCAAAGCACCAGAGGAGCCAGCGAGCCACCGCTGACCCGAGGGCACCGCCGCCCTCCTCCGTGCGCCGGTAGCCACTCGCCAGAGGGAGAGAAGGGGAGGGAGAGCGGCCGCCTAGGATGGGGGTCCTGGGAGACCGCTCGGGTTGGTGCTTCTGCTCCGGCGGCGGGGCCAAGCTGGAGCGGATCAAGTCGACGCTGCTCGCCACGAAGGGTCCCGCGCTCGCGGCCGTGTCCTTCCCTCGCGGCGGAGAAGGGGCAGGAGGAGGAGGTGGAGGAGGAGGAGGAGGGAAACGCGGGGGAGGCTTCCTCATCCACCGCGCCCTCCTGCTCACCACGCACAGGACCGTCCCATCAGCCGCCGTGGCGGGCGCCGCCGAGGTCCAGCTCAGCCACGGCCGCCTCCTGGCCCGCCTGGTGCCTCAGAGGTAACGAACCCCGAAGACATTGCTCGCATTTTCCTGCTTGGTTTTCGCTTGGGGTTGTTTGGCTGTGCAATGCGGTGCCAAATGGTTTGCATTTTTATGTGTCGGTTCCGCCCGGAAGTCGATTGATGTTGCATACTGCTCCGTGCAAAGATTTGACTATGCAACACCTTTGGCAATTTCTTTGCTCTGCACGCGTGCTCTGGCTGTTCATGTTGTACCATGGTGGAAGAAGATCTGGTTTTCGTCTTCAAATTTAGGAGAAGCTTATCGTTTTCCGTAGATTCTCAGTTGCAATGCTGTTAAAAATGGCTCAAGGTTTTGGCGGATTTGTGGGTCCATGCCATATCCGTTCCTCAGTTCTTGCATTTGGGCTAGAAGGCGCAATCTCAAGAGTTTGGTGGTGGTGTGGTTGACTTCAATATGGTTCAGGGAATTATTTGAGTTTGTCTTTGATTATGGACCTCGGCAATCTTGATGTTATTAATGCATCCAGTTATTGTAGCAACCGTACGTGCAAGGGGGGACACAATTTCGATTTCACTTTGGAAGATCAAATGCAACCAGGGGTAGATGGATTATAATATACTGCTATTACTTTAGTGAAAAATAAAGATATAATACATTATGGAGTAGCCAATTACTCCCTCAGTATCAAAATATAAGACGCTTTTTGACACTATCATGGTGTCAAAAAACGTCTTATATTTTGATAGAGAGGGAGTACCAAATAAGAATGTTCGCACCTTATGCAAGTCATAAAATGGCTTCTTGTCATGTGTTGATGTATGAAGGATTGAAGTTGATTTTGTACATACAGTAACCTGCTGTAGCCGCATAGGATCACCTCACCGCTCTGTACAGGTAGACATAAATTCTATTTAATTTTGGATGCTCGACTGATAAGAATTAATGGGAGGTAATATCTGCTGAAAGTGGTCCTTGGTTCCATTTATTCGCTCAATTCATGGGCGCAGGATGTCTTGTTTTTAATGCATTCTTTTCTCAGGTTGGGCTCAATCTGGATTTCCTTTAGAAAACTTTATAATCTAACAGTCCAACAACGTTTATAACTTTGTTGTATGAATTCTGTGAACAAGGAAAAGGGGATATCAGTGAAGTGGTTCGTGCGGAAAAAAGATGCAGCACGCTGTGCACGCATTCTTTGTGCTACTAGAGCTGGAATGAGCTTAGCAAGTACTCTATTTACTTTGCAGGAGCATTTACTCTAATGATCCTTTATCTGCCTTTGCTGTCATTTTTACCAGTTCTACATGTTGTTTCTTCATTTCAGGTTCTTCATTACTAGCCCCATTCTGGACCTTACAATAGTCGGGCTTGATGTCGTGGATGAAGGCTCAGATTCGCATGGGCAACAGCCTCATTTCCTGAAAACCTGCTTGAACCCCAGCTTGGAACTTGGCAGTACAGTTTTGCTCCTGGGCCACGCAAACAGAAGAGATTTGGCAGTAGGTGAGGGGAAGGTTGTTATAGCAACTGATAACCTTATAAAGTTCTCAACTGATGAAGTCTCATGGCATCCTGGATCTGCTGGTTTTGATATGAACGGGAATCTAGCTTTTATGGTCTGTGATCCGATGAAGCTTGCACCTTCTACACCTACAGGGTATGCTTCTGCATCATCAACTGCACTCCTTGCATCAAAGATGGATGTGCCAACACAATTTGGGATCCCCATCCCTGCAGTATGTGAATGGTTAAAACAGCACTGGAGTGGTAGCTTGGAAGATGTGAGCAAGCCAATGATGCCCCCTGCACGATTAATATCTGCTGCTGGACAACGAAGTGAACCTTCTTCTCTGAGTCATCTTCATTATATTAAGACCACTGAGCGAGAGGGTGTGGCATTGTCATCATCGCAGATGCCAGCAAGACCGACACGGCAGCATGGGTCATGCAGTTCAGCATCTGCCAAGATTTCATATGGTGAAAATGATTCTGTTAATTCACACTCCTTTCAAGGCCAACGAGATCCAGCCTCACAGATGCCCAGACCTAAGGAGCAACCTGGTTCGGTCATGGATAGCTTTCCTCCTGGGCATCCAAGATCTATTTTCTTACCGCTTCCTCTAAAGCAAATGATGCCTGTTGATAATAAGATCAAACCGAACTGCTCAGTTTCAGATGAATCACGGGTAGCTAATGCGCGAATCAACTGCGATGCTATGCACAATGTTGCTTACCAAGAAAACTGCTGGAATGAGGCGCAGTCAAGTTCTTCACCACCGGCAATATCAGAACAAGGAGACAAGAGGGACGGCTTCAGCAGTGGGGAGGAGACAATGTACTCCGCGGAAACTATGGAAAGCAGAAACATTCCCAGTCCAAAGGACAAGAGGCCCCAGATAGTTGGCCGGTCACAGAGTTTTGCGAACCATAGCAAATGGGATTCACCTAAAAGTGTTGAATCTTCGAAAGGGCCGCCCTCAAGGTCGCATACATTCATTCCTTTGAGAAAACCACACTTGCAAGCTGCATCAATTTCACAGAAAAGCCAGGTTTATTTTAGCCCCACTGTCTCCTCCAACATGAAAAAGAGGAACCTGTCTCATATTCCCATGAAACCTCGTCAAAGTGCTCAAGTCACCTCCAAGTGGATTACCTGATAGGATCCCCGTTCCCTCTCTCCAGATCATACAAAGATATCACATCTGTCGGTTTAGTCAGTTCCACTCAACATCTCCATTTTGCTGTAGTCATGTCATGTAAATGTATACTAGCTGTAAACCACGCGCTGACGATTCTTTGAGCTTAACCTTAGCTAGCATATTCCCATCTTTTTTATGCTTACTCTGTAGGGTAAAACGAATCATCGCCAGAAATATAGCCTTCTTTGTTTCAGTCAGGTACGCTGTTGAGGGCGCTGCGGCGAAGACCAAGATTCTGTGCAGGGAGCGATGTTCAGGAATGCTTTGCCACAGGCAATCAGACCTGTATTATCACCCACATTGTTATCCTGTCAGCTGAATAAGCGAACGGCTCCATGTTTTCTAAAACCAATACCTTCATGTTTTGCAAGCTAGAGCTTTTTCCATATGCATCCTGTTCTATGTGGTGATGTATGTTCAACCCACTGCACTGCATAAGCAACGTTGAGTCAAGATCTTTGTATGATTCTATATTTTTTATGGTCTAAAAGCTATACATTTTTCCTTTGTTTAACAAATTAATATAATATGGTGATTATTTTTAATATCTGCATTGAGAAATTTGTAATGCATCTTTTTGCACTAGGCTAGAAGAGCATATAACATTTTCTGGTACTAGACGAACACATTATCACAACATTGCGATCGTTTTTTTAGAACCGCGTGGACAAATTTGGACAGTCAAATCAAATGAGAAATAAGACTATAAATAAACTCGTGGCAATGGACCACGGGCCGCACTATTTGGACTTGGTTTGAAGGGGGAACAATTTGGACTCGCTGAGCTGCAAAGTGCAACGGGGTTGGTTGTTGGTTCCCCTTGCTGCTTCGACTTTTCCCGCCGTCCGATCCAAGATCGTGCGGACCACCGCTCGAGCCGCCGGCAATTGCATAGTCCGCGAGGACCCCGACGCGCGAGCCCACCCTCTACGGCCCGTCCCCCCCTCCCCGCGTCCGACGACCTGCTCCGCCGCGCCGATCGACCCCGTCTCGTCCACGCTGCCGCCGGTGATCCGGTAGCTGTTCCTCCCCGTTCACCCAGCCATACTTGTCTATGCACATCCCTCTCTTGTACCCACGTCTAGGGTTCATGGCTTCAGGGAGGCAGTCGAGGGGACAGCGCGCGACCGGAGGGGATGCGGCAGCAGCGGGGCGTCGGCAGGGGCGGGGGGCGGCGGGATCCCGGGCTGCTGACCAGGGTGGTGGACAAGGTCTTCCGCTTCGTCCGCCTCGCCGAGTTCGAGATCCTCTTCGTCCTCTTCTTCCTCATCGCCTTCATCCTCTTCAAGGATCTCGTAAGCCCGCACCCCTCTCGCCTTCTCTCCCCGTTGAACATTTCGCACCTGACTAACGAGTCA
Organism: Aegilops umbellulata; assembly: GCA_032464435.1. NCBI lineage: Eukaryota > Viridiplantae > Streptophyta > Magnoliopsida > Poales > Poaceae > Aegilops > Aegilops umbellulata. Next base: position 85,466,446 of record CP136060.1, on the reverse strand, counting down.
AAATTCTGGTGCGGCACCTGCTAGCAAGAGATCTACGTAGTAGTGTGGTCTATGCCCCAAATTGTCATCGTTCGCCTGCCTTTATGGTGATTGAGTGTTTATAGAGGAAGAATCAATTGAAACCGTAGAAGAGATGGTAGTAGCTAGCTTGGAATTTGGGAAGTATTCTGTCTGTGGCTTGGAATTTGGGCGGTGTTGAATAATAGAGGTCGAATGTAGGCATTGGTGTCCATGGTTACTGCTCGAAGCCTCCAACTATGCTATTCAAATTGAAACTATTAGGCTTGCTCGTCTGGATACAGTCTATAATGTAACTGTGAATCTTTTAGTCAGATCATGCTACTTGGAGGTAGAGATGTATCAGTGGTAAATCAGGCCTGTAGTGGAACAAGTGTAGTCTGCTTTTATATGATTTGCTATATCTGGTATTCTGGAATTTGCTATATTATTGTCTTGCACTAATTATTGAATGTGTCTTTTGTTACAGATGTCTCGACCAGACTACAACCAGATCTTTGTCAAGAAGCCTGATCAAGATGACCGCTGGCCTTAGAGGGTAGGATTCATAAAAATGTTCTTATTGTAGTGTAATCATCTTTTCTTACTGTGTTGCTGTATGTACATTCTGTAGAGGCTCATTTAAATTTCCTTGTTATGACTACTCATTCGATACTTTAAAGATGCTTTTGACATGCTGCTGCCTCCAGTTTTCTCTAATATTCATCTGCTCACTATTGCTTTTGTGGTTGTTTTGTATGAGCCCTGATTTTTCTGTTCTCTGCAAGCAAGCTGCCACATGATGTTAAGTGGGCATAGTGAAGTCACCTATATTTCTTCTCCACGGCATGACGTTTTCTTCATTTATATCATGTGACATCCCCATGAGCTCTGAGCGATTTGGTGTATGAAATGCAGTACTTTCTTTGGTCAGTAATGTGTGCCGAAGATTACCACCATTGAGGTCTGGACGATTGGCTCTGACGGTAACCTTGTTGAGAACAAGCTTATATGGTTCCTAGTCACTCGGAATCTTTGAAACCTAGATAAGCTATGCATCTTATTTTAGTCATCATTTGATGATGGGTCCTCCTTAAAGATCCAAATGGCGTTCTTCATTATCATAGAACAACTGAAGTTATTGATAGCTCTGCCTTGTAGAAACATGGTGTGTGACTATCAGATAAATATCTCACGATATCCACTACATAGATTCATGGGATCATGGTTATTAGATTTCACTACAGCTGTCATATACTCCCTCCGTCCCATAATACACTGTACTAGTGTTAAAAATGCTCTTATATTGTTGAACCGGTATGGGCCCAAGCCCATCAAGCCTTGTCACTTAGTCACTTAGGGCCCAAGCCCATGAGGAGGTACTGACCTAGAAGGAGGCATCCAGTCCTCCCGTTCTCAGTGAGCCGCCACACACATACGGAACAACCACAAACAGGGTGAGCCCGCGACTCAACATGGTATCAGGCGCAAGTGAGGTGCCGGGGACGACGGCGACGGTGATCTAGTCGCCGGCCGGCGACGGAGTCCGGTGTGGAGGCGGCGGCACATCTGAGCGGAGGCGCGTGCGGCTGAGCGTCACGGCGGCGTGCGCACGGCGGCTGCGCGGGCCATCGGGAAATCGACGGCGGCTGTGCGCGTGGAGGCGTGCGGCTGTGGCGCAGGACGAGGAGAAGAGCCGGAGGAGCGGCGAGAGTGCAGAGCAGGAGAGGCGTGCTGCGGTCATTCGCGCGGAGGGAGAGAGCGAGTCCGCACGGCTCTGCTCGTTGCCGTTGTGTCCTGGCTGCTGGGATTGAAGAGAGGAAGGTGCTGTCGCTGGGTTCGTCTTGGTCTGCTGCTGTTGCTTCGTGAGAGGAAAGAGAACCGAGCTGTGGGCTGCTGTTTCTGCTGTTTTGCGGCTGTGGGTAGAGGGGGAGAAAGATTAGAGGGCCTTGCTGTGTGTGTGCAGAGGACTGTGTGCGGCTGTGCTTGCTGCTGCTGTTGTTGGGTATGTAGAGGCTGTGTCTGAAGATGAGTGAGCCAACAGGCCTTGCTGAGGCTTTCGAGAAGTTAGCTAAGTTCCTCGAGGAGTCGAAATCTGGGGCCATCGTTCCTCGACAGGAAGTGGCTCAGAAGATCGAACTGTCGCCCATGGACATGAAGTTAGAGGGGACTACCAATTATCTGAGTTGGTCCCGGAGGGCGTTGCTGGCTGTGGAACAGAAGGAGCTTGATGGGCACTTGTTGGGTGTTGTTGCTGAACCTGGAGACAAGACTACTGTGGAGGGAAAGAGATGGAAGGTCATAAACTCTATGCTCATTGGCTGGTTGTTGAACTCGGTGATGCCCCCCATTGGACGCTCTGTGGAGGGGCTATCCACATCCGCTGCGATATGGACGACTATGTCCACTTTGTACTCAGGCAAGGGCAATGTCATGCTAATTGCTCAGATTGAGGGGAAGATAAGTCGGCTGCATCAAGGTGATGACATGTCAGTGATGGCATATGTGGCAGAGTTGCAGGCTCTATGGGCAGAGCAGGATAATTGCGACCCTCTGGAACTCTATGATGCGGCTTGCATCGAGTCAGGGCGCAAGTGGATTGCACGCAGGTGTGTGCTGAAACTGTTGGAGGGTCTTAGAGGTTGCTTTCATGGCAGGAGGGCATCCCTGTTGCACCAACCTCTTCTGCCCTCTATTGAGGAGGCTATTGCTGCAATGTCTCAAGAGGAGGTGCGGCTATCTCTTGAGCATGCAGACATGAAGGCTGTGCCGGCTTCGACATTTGCAGTCACTGAGCGCATGGAGTGGAGCGATCCCAACAAATGTCGTATCTGTGGGGAGACAGGTCACTGGAAGTGGGCCTATCCAACTCGTGGCAGAGGCAGGGGATACAACAGAGGGGGAACTAGCAGAGGCAAGAGGCTAGAGGCAGAGGTGGATACTCAGGGACCTCAAGGGGTCAGACTTCTATGGGCAGAGGTGGTTACTCAGGACACTCAGGGGATCAGAGGGCTCACATGACAGTGGCAGGAGACACTGGGACGTCAAAAGGCAAAGATGCAGATGATGCTGACTATGGAGACTTTGCTCTCTGGGCCTCCACTGATGAAGGTAATCCTGAAAAGGCATCTCTTGCTTCTAATGAGAGTGCTCCAGAGTGGGTTCTTAACTCTGGAGCATCTAAGCATGTTGCTAGTAAATCCTGTGTGTTTGAGTCTTACAATAAGCACCCTCCATCTCACACGGGCACTATGCAAACTGCTGATGGCACAAACCAGCCTGTCATAGGGGTCGGCACAGTCAAGTGCACTTCGACCATCTCTCTATTCTCAGTTTTACATGTGCCAGCTGAGGGAGTCCTGGATTAGGGGGTGTCCGGATAGCCGGGCTATAACCTTTGGCCGGACTCTTGGACTATGAAGATACAAGATTGAAGACTTCGTCCCGTGTTCGGATGGGACTTTCCTTGGCGTGGAAGGCAAGCTTGGCAATACGGATATGTAGGTCTCCTCCCATTGTAACCGACTCTGTGTAACCCTAGCCCCCTCCGGTGTCTATATAAACCGGAGGGTTTAGTCCATAGGACAACAAGAATCATACCATAGGCTAGCTTCTAGGGTTTAGCCTCTCTGATCTCATGGTAGATCTACTCTTGTACTACCCATATCATCAATATTAATCAAGCAGGAGTAGGGTTTTACCTCCATCGAGAAGGCCCGAACCTGGGTAAAAGCATCGTGTCCCTTGTCTCCTGTTACCATCCGCCTAGACGCACAGTTTGGGACCCCCTACCCGAGATCCGCCGGTTTTGACACCGACATTCGTGCTTTCATTGAGAGTTCCTCTGTGTCGTCATCTTTAGGCCCGATGGCTCCTCCGATCATCAACAGTGATGCAGTTCAAGGTGAGACTTTTCTCCCCGGATAGATCTTCGTCTTCGGCGGCTTTGCACTGCGGGTTAATTCGCTTGGCCATCTGGAGCAGATTGAAAGCTACGCCCCTGGCCATCAGGTCAGATTTGGAAGTTTGAACTACACGACCGACATCCGCGGAGACTTGATCTTCGACGGATTCGAGCCACAGCCGGGCACATCGCACTGTCTCGATGGGCATGATTTAGCTCTGCCGCCGAACAGTGTCCTGGAGACCGCACCTGCATCCGCTCCGACCTTTAATTCGGAGCCAACTGCGCCATCCGAGGACGTGTGGTTAGACGCCGCGGGGGCCGCAGCCTCAACGGCGATCGAGCCAAACACCTGCCTTATCCTTCGCAAGGCCCGTGACTCCACATTGCCGGACTCTTCTCCGGACTCTGAACCCACCGCGCCCCTGCCAATCGAATCCGGTTGGGCGCCGATCATGGAGTTCACCGCCGCGGATATCTTTCAGCACTCGCCCTTTGGCGACATACTGAATTCACTAAGGTCTCTCTCTTTGTCAGGAGAGTCGTGCCCGGATTATGACCGACAGGATTGGGATGCGAATGACGAAGAAATTCGACGCCCACCCACCACCCACTTTATAGCCACTGTCGATGATTTGACCGACATGCTTGACTTCGACTCCGAAGACATCGACGGTATGGACGACGATGTAGGAGACGAACAGGAACCAACGCCTATAGGGCATTGGAAAGCCACCTCATCATATGGCATATACATGGTGGATACACCCAAAGAAGGCAATGGCGATGGAACAGCGGGGGATGACCCCTCCAAGAAGCAACCTAAGCGCCGGCGTCAGCGGCGCCGCTCTAAGTCCCGCCAAAGCAAAAACGATGATACCGGCGCGGGAGATAATAACACCCCGGACAGTGTCGAAGACAACTCCCTCCAGCAAGATTAAGCGCAGGAGGATGGAGAAGCCAGCCCCCCTGAGAGAGCGGCAGACAGAGAGGAAGAGGATGATAATTACATGCCTCCCTCCGAAGACGAGGCAAGCCTCGGCGACGACGAATTTGTCGTGCATGAGGATCCCGTCGAGCAAGAGCGCTTCAAGCACAGGCTTATGGCCACGGCGAGTAGCCTTAAGAAAAAGCAGCAGCAGCTTAGAGCTGATCAAGACTTGCTAGCAGACAGATGGACTAAAGTCCTTACGGCCGAGGAATACGAACTCGAACGCCCCTCCAAAAGCTATCCAAAGGGCAGGTTGCTACCCCGATTAGAGGAGGAAGCATTTAAACCTACATCTCCAGCGCATGACGCGGCTGACCGGCCACCTCGTGGCCGCGACAGAGAGGCCTCTCGGCCCACAACTCAAGCCGCACCCCGGAGTCGCTCAAAAAATACCAAGGCACGGGGAAATGCGCTAGACCTGCGAGATATGTTGGAGGACAAAGCAAGGCAAACAAGATCGATCTACGGATCGCGTGGGCGCCCCACGGCACAAGACGATAACCGTCACGCCGGACACAGCAAAAGTAAATCCGGCCGGGCCGAACACAGCAGATAAAACTCATTGGAGCTATGTCGTGATATAGCCCAGTACAGAGGTGATGCACACCCGCTATGCTTCACAGATGAAGTAATGGATCATCAAATCCCAGAGGGTTTCAAACCCGTAAACATCGAATCATACGATGGCAAGATAGATCCTGCGGTATGGATTGAGGACTATCTCCTTCATATCCACATGGCCCGTGGTGATGATCTACACGCCATCAAATACCTCCCACTCAAGCTTAAAGGACCAGCTCGGCATTGGCTCAACAGCTTGCCAGCAGAATCCATTGGTTTTTGGGAAGATCTGGAAGCCACATTCCTCGACAATTTCCAGGGAACCTATGTGCGACCACCAGACGCCGATGACCTGAGCCACATAATTCAGCAGCTAGAGGAATCATCCAGATAATTCTGGACATGGTTCCTAACCAAGAAAAATCAAATCGTCGACTGTCCGGACGCAGAGGCCCTAGCGGCCTTCAAGCATAACATCCGCGATGAGTGGCTTGCCCGGCATCTTGGACAGGAAAAGCCGAAATCAATGGCAGCCCTCACGACGCTCATGACCCGCTTTTGCGCAGGAGAAGACAGCTGGCTGGCTCGTAGTAATAACATGTCAAAGAGCCCCGGTAATTCGGACACCAAGGACAACAGTGGTAGGCCATGTCGCAACAAGAACAAGCACCGCATTAACAGCGACAATGCTGAGGATACGACAGTTAATGCCGGATTCAAAGGCTCCAAGCCCGGTCAGCGGAAAAATCCATTCAAAACAAGCACTCCGGGCCCATCCAGTTTGGACCGTATACTCGATCGCTCGTGTCAGATACATGGCACCCCCGAAAAGCCAGCCAACCACACCAACAGGGATTGTTGCGTGTTCAAGCAGGCCGGCAAGTTAAATGCCGAAAACAAAGACAAGGGGCTACATAGCGACGACGAGGAGGAGCCCCGGCCGCCGAACAATAGAGGACAGAAGGGTTTCCCCCCACAAGTGCGGACGGTGAACATGATATACGCAACTCACATCCCCAAGAGGGAGCGGAAGCGTGCGTTAAGGGACGTATACGCGTTGGAGCCAGTCGCCCCAAAGTTCAACCCATGGTCCTCCTGCCCGATCACTTTCGATCGAAGGGACCACCCAAGGTTGTCAGAATCGCGATTCTGTTATACGATTCTACGACTTTATGATCCAAACTAACCCCTATGATTCTACGATTTTAGTTCATAGAATCTACGTTTTTACGATCCTGATAGTGAAGATTCTACGATTTGCGATCCAACCATCGGAGCTCCAATCCGATTCAAAATCGCGATTCTGACAACCTTGGGACCACCCCACTAGTATCCGCCATGGCGGATTTGCCGCATTGGTTCTTGAGGGAGTCCTGGATTAGGGGGTGTCCGAATGGCCGGACTATACCTTCAGCCGGACTCCTGGACTATGAAGATACAAGATTGAAGACTTCGTCCCGTGTCCGGAAGGGACTTCCCTTGGCGTGGAAGGCAAGCTTGGCGATGCGGATATTTAGATCTCCTACCATTGTAACCGACTTTGTGTAACCCTAACCCTCTCCGGTGTCTATATAAACCGGAGGGCTTTAGTCCGTAGGACAACATACAACAATCATACCATAGGCTAGCTTCTAGGGTTTAGCCTCCTCGATCTCGTGGTAGATCTACTCTTGTACTACCCATATCATCAATATTAATCAAGCAGGACGTAGGGTTTTACCTCCATCAAGAGGGCCCGAACCTGGGTAAAACATTGTGTCCCTTGTCTCCTGTTACCATCCGCCTAGATGCACAGTTCGGGACCCCCTACTCGAGATCCGCCGGTTTTGACACCGACATTGGTGCTTTCATTGAGAGTTCCTCTGTGTCGTCGCCATCAGGAAGGATGCCTCGTCCCGTCTTTAAAGACGGCACCGTCGCTAAAAGAGCTTTGGTTGTCGGCCAAACTCTCCGACTAGGTGGTTTTCTTATGACCGCCTGTTCGGCTGCTATGCCAACAATGACCTCTCGGGTCATCAAAAGCAATCTTCATGTCAGCTCGGAGCTCCATGAACGAGCTCTTGGATCGCATAGCCGCCCTGGGGGTCACTACGGATTACGACCAGGTTGGGCCTAAACCCGATCTAATAGAAATTATCTCTCCCCAAGTCACCCATCACGTTGCCGTGGTAGAGGGGCAGTGCGGCGACCCTTCATCTATCTTAAGGACTAACTACATCCGGATTCCCGATCCCTCCAAGCCGGATATCCGCGGAGGGAAGGATGTAATTCAAGACCTGAACTTAGAATCAGGTGACAGGCTAGATTCATTGGACAACATCCAAGAGTCCAAACTTCAGAGTTCGGAAACTCCTTGGATTCTGAGTCTCAGATTGGGTGAGGTTTCGGGTTTAATACCTCCCGCCCACCCGAACATAAGCGATCTATCCCAAATCAGGCAACAGCCCGAAGAAACAGTACATCATTACTGGGCCAGATTCCTCCTGGTTATGAACAGGATAAAGGAGTGCCACGAGGGAGACGCAATGTCAATCTTTTGCAATAATTGCACGGACAAGGGAATCCTCAACGCCATAAGTCGTCGTGATATCACACGCTTTGCTGACTTGGCGTCCATAGTACAAAGGTACTGTGCGATGGAAAGCGCCTGGAAAACCGAAATAAAATTTTGGGATAATCCGGCCCTGAATAGAAACCCCGTCCGGAATAAAAGGGTGAATCGTCGACAAACACCCGGGTTAAATACCAAAAAGCAAAAACCCTCTACAGGGCATGGAACCGTACTGGAAGGATGGCTTAATGGACCCTGTAGAATTCACAGTACGGAGGGCGCCACACCAACTCATAGCCTTAGAGCATGTTGGATACTCCGGCAGGTGGCCAAAATTGGCGAAGATCTCCTAACTCCGGAGGCCACAGAAAGCCACCCCAGGGACACCAATACAGTATTAGCAGTCTTCGAGACTTTCGCATCAAATAATATGCGAAAAAGAACACTCCGCAGCCTTGCCGAAGTCTACCAAGTAGCAACAATAAACCCATGGAGTGACACGGCTATTACTTTTAATGCCAGTGATGAACCTAAATTCCAAACAGCCCGAGCACCAGCCGCATTGGTCCTCAGTCCAGTAGTGGACGGCTTTCGCCTCACCAAAGTACTCATGGATGGAGGCAGCGGATTAAACCTCATTTACGAGGAAACCCTTCAAAAAATGGAAATAGACTGGAGCCGCATTGAGCGAAGCAGCACAACCTTTAGAGGAATAATACCAGTCGGGAAGCGCGCTGTACAGGAAAAATCACACTAGATGTGGTGTTCGGCACGCCGGATAATTACAGGTCCAAAGAGGTCACGTTCCATGTGGCCTCGTTCAGTAGCGGATACCACGCTCTGCTCGGGCGGGAAGCATTTACAATCTTCCAAGCAATACCCCATTACGGGTACATGAAGCTCAAGATGGCCGGGCCAAACGGAATCATCACTCTCGCTAGTGATCCGGACATAGCACTCCGCGCCGAAAATAAGACAGCCGCACTGGCCCTTGAGGCACTATCCGAAGCCCTATCGGCTGAGGAGCTGACTGCGCGGTGAACAGGGACGACGTGATACTCGACAAGAGATCCAAGTCCACCTCCTTTAAACCAGCGGATGAAATAGTCAAATTCTAGGTCCATCCAATGGACCCCAATAAAACAGCTTCCATCGGGGCGCAATTAAACCCTGATGTAGACGCTGCACTGCGAGAATTCCTACGTGAAAATTGGGACATCTTTGCCTGGCACCCTTCAGACATGCCAGGAATCCCACGCAGGCTGGCCGAACATAGCTTAAATATCCTAAAAGGATTCAAACCTGTCAAACAAGCTCTTCGGCGTTTTTCCGAACCTAAGAGACAGGCCATGGGAGAGGAGCTAGCCAAGCTATTGGAGGCCGGATTCATCAGAGATATAAAACATCCGGACTGGCTAGCAAACCTGGTGATGGTACCAAAGAAGGACAAATCCTGGCGCCTGTGCGTTGATTTTAAAGACCTTAACAAGGCTTGCCCAAAGGATCCCTTCCCCCTCCCCGCATTGATCAAATTATCGACGCCACCGCAGGACACGATTCGTTGTGTTTCCTCGACGCATATTCCGGCTACCATCAAATCAAGATGGCAGAATCAGACCAAGCCGCAACGACATTCATCACACCATACGGCCCATTCTGCTTCAACACGATGCCCTTTGGGCTCAAAAACGCCGGCGCAACATATCAGCGCATGATTCAAACATGTCTGGCAAACCAGATCGGCAAAACAGTGGAGGCATACGTGGATGATGTGGTCGTAAAAACAAGACATGTCGAATCTCTAGTAGACGACTTGAGGCTTACATTTGACAATCTCCGAACATACGGCATCAAGCTCAACCCGGAAAAATGCGTTTTCAGCGTTCCAGCCGGAAAGCTCTTGGGCTTCATTGTATCCGGTAGAGGAATTGAAGCAAATCCTGCCAAGATCCGAGCTTTGTCACAATTGGATATCCCGAAGGATCTCAAGCAGATACAAAAATTAACCGGATGCATGGCGGCTCTAAGCCGCTTCATCTCCCGTTTGGGAGAAAAGGCACTACCCCTCTATCGCCTCCTTCGGCGCACTGAACACTTCGAGTGGACGGATGCCGCCACGGCCAGACTCGACGAAATAAAAGCCATATTGGCAACAAACCCAGTCCTGGCCGCGCCGAACATCGGTGAGCCAATGCTATTGTACATTGTAGCAACCCACCAGGTTGTAAGCGCAATGCTCGTCGTCGAACGAGAAACGGACGGACACAAATTCCCCCTTCAAAAGCCGGTCTACTATGTGTCCACTGTCCTCACTCCATGCAAATCACGGTACCCGCATTATCAAAAGATTGCATACGCGGTATTCATGGCATCCCGGAAGCTTCGACACTACTTTCAAGAGTGTTCGATAACAGTGGCCTCGGAAGTACCACTCAACGATATTATAAACAACCGCGACGCAACGGGCCAGATTGCAAAATGGGCCATTGAGCTCCTCTCGTTCGACATAACTTATAAGCCACGGCGAGCTATAAAATCGCAAGTTATGGCCGACTTCGTCGCAGAATGGACGGAGGCCGAACTCCCTAAAGAGGACGGCACATATTCAAACTGGATCGTGCATTTCGATGGCTCCAAAATGTTGGCTAGTCTGGGGGCTGGCGTTGTCTTGACGTCCCCCAAAGGAGACACAGTTCAATATGTACTCCAGATTATGTACACAGACTCCAACAATGCAGCTGAATACGAGGCCCTTCTACATGATCTTCGGATGGCAGTATCCATGGGTATTCAATGCCTAGAGGTGCGAGGGGATTCGAACCTCGCAATATCCCAAATAAACAGAGACTTCGATGCCAAGGACCAAAAAATGGCAGCTTATCGCAACGCCGTCCTAAAAATGTCAGCTCGGTTCGAAGGGCTCGAATTTCATCATATAGCCCGGGAGAACAATCAGGCGGCAGATGTCCTGGCACGCATCAGTGCAAAACGCGACGCAGTCCCCCCCAATATCCTCTTGGAAAGGCTGTTCAAATGATCCGTAGTATGGGAAGGGGAATCCGGCAATAGCAGCCCGGACTCAACCGCACTGCACAATGCCGAACAATCTGACACAATTGGAGGCTCTGCCAATGAAATCACACCTTCAGCCCACGTAACAATGGCCGTCATCGCCCCGTGGACAGAACCGTTCCTAGCCTACCTTACTAGGCAGGAACTCCCAGAGGACCAAAACGAGGCACACTGCATATGTTGGGGAACGTTGCAGAAAATTAAAAATTTTCCTACGGTTTCACCAAGATCCATCTATGAGTTCATCTAGCAACAAGTCATGGGAGAGAGAGATTGCATCTACATACCACTTTGTAGATCGCGAGCGGAAGCGTTCAACGAACGGGGATGAAGTAGTTGTACACACCGTGATCCAAATCACCGGAGATCCTAGCACCGAAAGCACGGCACCTCCGCGTTCAACACACGTACGGTCAGCGTAACGTCTCCTTCTTCTTGATCCAGCAAGGCAAAGGAGAGGTTGGGGAAGAAGACTCCAGCAACAGCACGACGGTGTGGTGATGGTGGAGCCGCAGTACTCCGACAGGGCTTCGCCGAGCTCTACGGAGGAGGAGGAGGTGTTGGAGAGGGAGAGGGAGGCGCCAGGGCATTGGGTGTTGAGCCCCCTCTCCCCTCCCCCTTTATATAACCCCTTGGGGGGGCGCTGGCCCTAGGAGATGGAATCTCCTGGGGGGGGGGGGTGGCGGCCAGGGAGGGGGGCTTGCCCCCCAAGCAAGGGGGGCGCCCCCTTTAGGGTCCCCCCCCAACCCTAGGCGCATGGGCATTTGGGGGAAGGCGCACCAGCCCACATAGGGCTGGTTCCCTTCCTCACTTTGGCCCATGGAGCCCTCCGGGATAGGTGGCCCCACCCGGTGGACCCCCGGGACCCTCCGGTGGTCCCGGTACAATACCGATAACCCCGAAACTTGTCCCGATGTCCGTATGAGGACTTTCCATATATAAATCTTTACCTCCGGACCATTCCGAAACTCCTCGTGACGTCCGGGATCTCATCCGGGACTCCGAACAACATTCGGGTTACTGCATATACATATCTTCACAACCCTAGCATCACCGAACCTTAAGTGTGTAGACCCTACGGGTTCGGGAGACATGCAGACATGACCGAGAAGGCTCTCGGGCAATAACCAACAGCGGGATCTAGATACCCATGTTGGCTCCCACATGCTCCACGATGATCTCATCGGATGAACCACGATGTCGAGGATTCAATTAATCCCGTATACGATTCCCTTTGTCAATCGGTATTTTACTTGCCCGAGATTCGATCGTCGGTATCCCAATACCTCGTTCAATCTCGTTACCGGCAAGTCACTTTTCTCGTATCGTAATGCATGATCCCATGATCAAACACTTTGATCACACTGAGCTCATTATGATGATGCATTACCGAGAGGGCCCGGTGATACCTCTCCGTCAAGCGGAGTGACAAATCCCAGTCTCGATCCATGTCAACCCAACAGACACTTTCAGAGATACCCGTAGTATACCTTTATAGTCACCCAGTTACGTTGTGACGTTTGGCATACCCAAAGCACTCCTACGGTATCCGGGAGTTCCACGATCTCATGGTCTAAGGAAAGGATACTTGACATTGAAAAACTCTAGCAAACGAACTATGCGATCTTATGCTATGTTTAGGATTGGGTCTTGTCCATCACATCATTCTCCTAATGATGTGATCCCGTTATCGATGACATCCAATGTCCATAGTCAGGAAACCATGACTATCTGTCGATCAACGAGCTAGTCAACTAGAGGCTCACTAGGGACATGTTTGTTGTCTGTTATTCACACATGTATTACGATTTCCGGATAACACAATTATAGCACGAATAAAGACAATTATCATGAATAAGGAAATATAATAATAATGCTTTTATTATTGCCTTTAGGGCATATTTCCAACAGTCTCCCACTTGCACTAGAGACAATAATCTAGTTACATTGTGATGAATCGAACACCCATAGAGTTCTGGTGCTGATCATGTTTTGCCTTAGGGAGAGGTTTAGTCAACGGATCTGCGACATTCAGATCCGTGTGCACTTTACAAATCTCTATGTCTCCATCTTGAACATTTTCACGAATGGAGTTGAAGCGACGCTTGATGTGCCTTGTCTTCTTGTGAAACCTGGGCTCCTTTGCAAGTGCAATAGCTCCAGTGTTGTCACAGAAGAGCTTGATTGGCCCCGACGCGTTGGGTATGACTCCGAGGTCGGTGATGAACTCCTTCACCCAAATTGCTTCATGTGCTGCCTCCGAGGCTGCCATGTACTCCGCTTCACATGTAGATCCCGCCACGACGCTTTGCTTGCAACTGCACCAGCTTACTGCCCCACCATTCAAAATATACACGTATCCGGTTTGTGACTTAGAGTCATCCAGATCTGTGTCGAAGCTAGCGTCGACGTAACCTTTTACGACGAGCTCTTCGTCACCTCCATAAACGAGAAACATTTCCTTGGTCCTTTTCAGGTACTTCAGGATATTCTTGACCGCTGTCCAGTGTTCCTTGCCGGGATTACTTTGGTACCTACCTACCAAACTTACGGCAAGGTTTACATCAGGTCTGGTACACAGCATGGCATACATAATAGAACCTATGGCTGAGGCATAGGGGATGACGCTCATCTCTTCTATATCTTCTGCCGTGGTCGGACATTGAGCTGAGCTCAATTTCACACCTTGTAACACAGGTAAGAACCCTTTCTTAGATTGATCCATATTGAATTTCTTCAATATCTTATCAAGGTATGTGCTTTGTGAAAGACCTATGAGGCGTCTCGATTTATCTCTATAGATCTTGATGCCTAATATATAAGCAGCTTCTCCAAGGCCCTTCATTGAAAAACTTTTATTCAAGTAGGCCTTAATGCTGTCCAAGAGTTCTATATCATTTCCCATCAAAAGTATGTCGTCTACATATAATATGAGAAATGCTACAGCGCTCCCACTCACTTTCTTGTAAACACAGGCTTCTCCATAAGTCTGTGTAAACCCAAATGCTTTGATCATCTCATCAAAGCGAATGTTCCAACTCCGAGATGCTTGCACCAGCCCATAAATCGAGCGTTGGAGCTTGCACACTTTGTCAGCATTCTTAGGATCGACAAAACCTTCCGGCTGCATCATATACAATTCTTCCTTAAGGAAACCATTAAGGAATGCCGTTTTGACGTCCATTTGCCATATCTCATAATCATAGTATGCGGCAATTGCTAACATGATTCGGACGGACTTCAGCTTTGCTACCGGTGAGAAAGTCTCATCGTAGTCAATTCCTTGAACTTGTCGATAACCCTTAGCGACAAGCCGAGCTTTATAGATGGTCACATTACCATCCGCGTCTGTCTTCTTCTTAAAGATCCATTTATTTTCTATCGCTCGCCGTTCAACGGGCAAGTCAGTCAAAGTCCATACTTCGTTTTCATACATGGATCCTATCTCGGATTTCATGGCTTCCAGCCATTTGTCGGAATCCGGGCCCGCCATTGCTTCCTCATAGTTCGAAGGTTCACCGTTGTCCAACAACATGATTTCCAAGACAGGGTTGCCGTACCACTCTAGTGCGGAACGTGTCCTTGTGGACCTTCGAATTTCAGTAGGAGCTTGATTAGAAGCATCTTGATCATCATCATTAATTTCCTCTCTAGTCGGTGCAGGCACCTCAGAAACGTTTTCTTGAGTTTCGCCATTCTCCGGTTCAAGAGGTAACACTTCATCAAGTTCTACTTTCCTCCCACTTACTTCTTTCGAGAGAAACTCTTTCTCTAGAAAGGATCCATTCTTGGCAACAAAGATCTTGCCTTCGGATCTGAGGTAGAAGGTATACCCAACAGTTTCTTTCGGGTATCCTATGAAGACGCATTTTTCCGACTTGGGTTCGAGCTTCTCAGGTTGAAGTTTCTTGACATAAGCATCGCATCCCCAAACTTTTAGAAACGACAGCTTAGGTTTCTTCCCAAACCATAATTCATACGGTGTCATCTCAACGGATTTCGACGGAGCCCTATTTAAAGTGAATGCGGCAGTCTCTAAAGCATAGCCCCAAAAAGATAGCGGTAAGTCGGTAAGAGACATCATAGATCGCACCATATCTAATAGAGTGCGATTACGACGTTCGGACACACCATTACGCTGAGGTGTTCTAGGCGGCGTGAGTTGTGAAACTATTCCACATTTTCTTAAGTGCGTGCCAAATTCATGACTCAAGTATTCTCCTCCACGATCTGATCGTAGAAACTTGATCTTTTTATCACGTTGATTTTCAACCTCACTCTGAAATTCCTTGAACTTTTCAAAGGTCTCAGATTTGTGTTTCATTAAGTAGACATACCCATATCTACTCAAGTCATCAGTGAGGGTGAGAACATAACGATAGCCACCGCGAGCCTCAACACTCATTGGACCGCACACATCGGTATGTATGATTTCCAATAAGTTGGTTGCTCGCTCCATTGTTCCTGAGAACGGAGTCTTGGTCATTTTACCCATGAGGCATGGTTCGCACGTGTCAAATGATTCATAATCAAGAGACTCTAAAAGTCCATCTGTATGGAGCTTCTTCATGCGTTTGACACCTATGTGACCAAGGCGGCAGTGCCACAAATATGTGGGACTATTGTTATCAACTTTAACTCTTTTGGTATTCACACTATGAATATGTGTATCATCACGTACGAGATTCATTAAGAATAAACCATTAACCATCGGAGCATAACCATAAAACATATCTCTCATATAAATAGAACAACCATTATTCTCGGATTTAAATGAGTAGCCATCTCGAATTAAACGAGATCCAGACACAATGTTCATGCTCAGACTTGGCACTAAATAACAATTATTGAGGTTTAAAACTAATCCCGTAGG
The DNA here is from genome assembly GCA_032464435.1 of Aegilops umbellulata. NCBI lineage: Eukaryota > Viridiplantae > Streptophyta > Magnoliopsida > Poales > Poaceae > Aegilops > Aegilops umbellulata. The sequence continues at coordinate 85,450,497 of CP136060.1, read as the reverse complement.
TAAATGTAGAGGCAGCGTGCCGACGGCGATCACATCGACCTTGGAACCATTCCCGACGCGCATCGTCACCTCGTCCTTCGCCAGTCTTCGTTTATTCCGCAGCTCCTGTTTTGAGTTACAAATGTGAGCAACTGCACCGGTATCAAATACCCAAGAGCTACTACGAGTACTGGTAAGGTACACATCAATTACATGTATATCACATATACCTTTGGTTTTGCCGGCCTTCTTGTCCGCTAAGTATTTGGGGCAGTTCCGCTTCCAGTGACCACTTCCCTTGCAATAAAAACACTGAGTCTCGGGCTTGGGTCCATTCTTTGGCTTCTTCCCGGCAACTTGCTTACCGGGCGCGGAACCTTCCTTGCCGTCCTTATTGAAGTTCTTTTTACCCTTGCCCTTCTTGAACTTAGTGGTTTTATTCACCATAAACACTTGATGCTCCTTCTTGATTTCTACCTCTGCTGATTTCAGCATAGCATATACCTCAGGAATGGTCTTTACCATCCCCTGCATATTGTAGTTCATCACAAAGCTCTTGTAGCTAGGTGGAAGCGACTGGAGGATTCTGTCAATGACCGCTTCATCCGGGAGATTAACTTCCAGTTGAGTCAAGCGGTTGTGCAACCCAGACATTTTGAGTATGTGCTCACTGACAGAGCCATTTTCCTCCATCTTACAGCTAAAGAATTTGTCGGAGACTTCATATCTCTCGACCCGGGCATGAGCTTGGAAAACCATTTTCAGCTCTTCGAACATCTCATATGCTCCATGTCTCTCAAAACGCTTTTGGAGTCCCGGCTCTAAGCTGTAAAGCATGCCGCACTGAACGAGGGAGTAATCATCGCAGCGTGACTGCCAAGCGTTCATAACGTCTTGTTCTGCTGGGAGAATAGGTGCGTCACCCAGCGGTGCTCGTAGGACATAATCTTTCTTGGCAGCTATGAGGATGATCCTCAGGTTCCGGACCCAGTCCGTATAGTTGCTACCATCATCTTTCAGCTTGGTTTTCTCTAGCAACGCGTTGAAGTTGAGGACTACGTTGGCCATTTGATCTACAAGACATATTGTAAATATTTAGACTAAGTTCATGATAATAAAGTTCATTTAATCAAATTATTTAATGAACTCCCACTTAGATAGACATCCCTCTTCTAGTCATCTAAATATTACATGATCCGAGTCAACTAGGCCGTGTCCGATCATCACGTGAGACGGACTAGTCAACATCGGTGAACATCTTCATGTTGATCGTATCTTCTATACGACTCATGCTCGACCTTTCGGTCTTCTGTGTTCCGAGGCCATGTCTGTACATGCTAGGCTCGTCAAGTCAACCTAAGTGTTTCGCGTGTGTAAATCTGTCTTACACCCGTTGTATGTGAACGTTAGAATCTATCACACCCGATCATCACGTGGTGCTTCGAAACAACGAACTGTCGCAACGGTGCACAGTTAGGGAGAACACTTTCTTGAAATTATTATGAGGGATCATCTTATTTACTACCGTCGTTCTGAGTAAACAAGATGCAAAACATGATAAACATCACATGCAATCAAATAATAAACGTGACATGATATGGCCAATATCACATAGCTCCTTTGATCTCCATCTTGGAGCTCCATGATCATCTTGTCACCGGCTTGACACCATGATCTTCATCATCATGATCTTCATCATCGTGTCTCCATGAAGTTGCTCGCCAACTATTACTTCTACTACTATGGCTAACGCGTTTAGCAATAAAGTAAAGTAATTTACATGGCGTTTCTCAATGACACGCAGGTCATACAAAAATAAAGACAACTCCTATGGCTCCTGCCGGTTGTCATACTCATCGACATGCAAGTCGTGATTCCTATTACAATAGCATGAACATCTCATACATCACATATAGATCATTCATCATTCATCACAACTTTGGCCATATCATATCACAAAGCACTCGCTGCAAAAACAAGTTAGACGTCCTCTAATTGTTGTTGCAAGTTTTACGTGGCTGAATTAGGGTTCTAGCAAGAACGTTTTCTTACCTACGTTAAAACCACAACGTGATTTGTCAACTTCTATTTACCCTTCATAAGGACCCTTTTCATCGAATCCGCTCCAACTAAAGTGGGAGAGACAGACACCCGCCAGCCACCTTATGCAACTAGTGCATGTTAGTCGGTGGAACCGGTCTCACGTAAGCGTACGTGTAAGGTTGGTCCGGGCCGCTTCATCCCACAATACCGCTGAAGCAAGATAAGACTAGTAGCGGCAAGAAGAGTTGACAACATCTACGCCCACAACAAATTGTGTTCTACTCGTGCAATAGAGAACTACGCATAGACCTAGCTCATGATGACACTGTTGGGGAACGTTGCAGAAAATTAAAATTTTTCCTACGGTTTCACCAAGATCCATCTATGAGTTCATCTAGCAACAAGTCATGGGAGAGAGAGATTGCATCTACATACCACTTTGTAGATCGCGAGCGGAAGCGTTCAACGAACGGGGATGAAGTAGTTGTACACACCGTGATCCAAATCACCGGAGATCCTAGCACCGAAAGCACGGCACCTCCGCGTTCAACACACGTACGGTCAGCGTAACGTCTCCTTCTTCTTGATCCAGCAAGGCAAATGAGATGTTGGGGAAGAAGACTCCAGCAACAGCACGATGGTGTGGTGATGGTGGAGCCGCATTACTCCGACAGGGCTTCGCCGAGCTCTACGGAGGAGGAGGAGGTGTTGGAGAGGGAGAGGGAGGCGCCAGGGCATTGGGTGTTGAGCCCCCTCTCCCCTCCCCCTTTATATAACCCCTTGGGGGGGTGCTGGCCCTAGGAGATGGAATCTCCTAGGGGGGGCGGCGGCCAGGGAGGGGGGCTTGCCCCCCAAGCAAGGGGGCGCCCCCTTTAGGGTTTCCCCCCCCAACCCTAGGCGCATGGGCCCTTGGGGGAAGGCGCACCAGCCCACATAGGGCTGGTTCCCTTCCTCACTTTGGCCCATGGAGCCCTCCGAGATAGGTGGCCCCACCCGGTGGACCCCCGGGACCCTCCGGTGGTCCCCGTACAATACCGATAACCCCGAAACTTGTCCCGATGTCCGTATGAGGACTTTCCATATATAAATCTTTACCTCCGGACCATTCCGAAACTCCTCGTGACGTCCGGGATCTCATCCGGGACTCCGAACAACATTCGGGTTACTGCATATACATATCTTCACAACCCTAGCGTCACCGAACCTTAAGTGTGTAGACCCTACGGGTTCGGGAGACATGCAGACATGACCGAGATGGCTCTCGGGCAATAACCAACAGCGGGATCTGGATACCCATGTTGGCTCCCACATGCTCCACGATGATCTCATCGGATGAACCACGATGTCGAGGATTCAATTAATCCCGTATACGATTCCCTTTGTCAATCGGTATTTTACTTGCCCGAGATTCGATCGTCGGTATCCCAATACCTCGTTCAATCTCGTTACCGGCAAGTCACTTTTCTCGTATCGTAATGCATGATCCCATGATCAAACACTTTGATCACACTGAGCTCATTATGATGATGCATTACCGAGAGGGCCCGGTGATACCTCTCCGTCAAGCGGAGTGACAAATCCCAGTCTCGATCCATGTCAACCCAACAGACACTTTCAGAGATACCCGTAGTATACCTTTATAGTCACCCAGTTACGTTGTGACGTTTAGCACACCCAAAGCACTCCTACGGTATCCGGGAGTTACACGATCTCATGTTCTAAGGAAAGGATACTTGACATTGAAACACTCTAGCAAACGAACTATGCGATCTTATGCTATGTTTAGGATTGGGTCTTGTCCATCACATCATTCTCCTAATGATGTGATCCCGTTATCGATGACATCCAATGTCCATAGTCAGGAAACCATGACTATCTGTCGATCAACGAGCTAGTCAACTAGAGGCTCACTAGGGACATATTTGTTGTCTGTTATTCACACATGTATTACAATTTCCGGATAACACAATTATAGCACGAATAAAGACAATTATCATGAATAAGGAAATATAATAATAATGCTTTTATTATTGCCTCTAGGGCATATTTCCAACAGCATAGTGCGGCGATCTAAAGCCTACAAAGTCCATGCGGGAGAGCTTTATAAGAAAAGCACTACCGGAGTCCTTCAAAGGTGCATCTCCAAAGAGGAAGGGCGGAACTTGCTGTCTGAAATTTACGCCGGACTCGGTGGTCATCACGCTGCAGCTCGGTCCCTTGTAAGCAAGGTTTTCCGTACAGGCTTTTATTGGCCAACGGCCCGGGCAGACGCTCAAGACTTAGTCCAACGATGCGTCGGTTGCCAGCTTTTTGCAAACCAAAGCCATATGCCACCCACCGCCCTCCAAACTATCCCCATAACTCAGCCCTTTGCGGTCTGGGGGCTTGACATGGTGGGACCCCTTAAAGGTGGAACCCACAAGAAAAAATACTTACTGGTCATGGTGGATAAATTCACCAAATGGATAGAAGCCAAGCCTGTTAAAACGGCCGAATCCGGACCGGTGATAGACTTCATATCTGGGGTCGTACACCGTTATGGCGTCCCCCACGCCATCATCACTGATAATGGCACGAACTTTACGGCCGACGAGGTAAAACTCTGGTGCAAAAACATGGGCATCAAGCTCGATTATGCTTCCGTCTATCACCCACAAACTAACGGACAGGTCGAACGTGCAAATGGTCTTATCATGAGCGGCATCAAACCCAGATTAGTGCGGTCCCTTAGGCCTTGTTTGGATACACAGTTTTACCAGTACTAGTTTTCCGTAGACTCGCATAACCGCCTAACAAACTAAAACCATGTTTGGGCTTTCCACCAAAAACATGGATAAGCAGGATTTGGTTTCCACAAAACCAGGAATATGCGTTTTGTGAAAAACGACTAATAGTTGTTTTTGGGAAAACACGATCATAGAAACCCACCGCAACTGATTTTTTCTAGTTCCACTTCTTTCGCAACAAATCCATTAGAGCTGATTTTAGATTAATCAGGAGCTTGGATGGCCGGCGTGCATGCAAATTGACGCTGAGCATCAGCTCTCTACCGTCGGCCTGTACGTTGATGGAAGCGGATGTCGCCGTTCGCGCGGGCCGAGTGGAAGCGTTCACTACCGTGCACGTGCCGTGTTGGCGAGGGGAAGTAGCCACCGCCGTGCGCGTAGCCGGAGTCGTCAAGAAGAAGCGGTCGATGCCGTCGTCCGCGCGCGGTGAGTCGTCGAGGGAAAGCGGCTGCTGCTGTGCGCTCAGGGCGAGTCCCCAGTTGAAAGACGTTGCCGTCGTCCGCAACCAGCAGCTGGGCTTACCAAACATAGTTTTCTATAAACCGGTTATTCACAAAATAGTAGATAAAACTGGTTTTCCTAGAAATAAGCTGAAAACGCATTTTCTATAATCTTATCGCTAATCTCCATTATCCAAACAACCACTTAAGGAATCTAACACGCACTGGGTAGAGGAGCTCGACTCCGTACTCTGGGGGCTGCGGACCACGCCGAATCGCACCACCGGATATACACCATTCTTCATGGTGTACGGCGCAGAGGCAGTTTTGCCCTGCGACATAATTCATGACTCACCTCGAGTGCGCATGCACGAACAAAGAGAAGCTGAGCTCGATCGGCAGACAGTCTGGACGCCTTGGAGGAGGAGCGCGACGTGGCAAAAGCCCGTTCCGCATTCTATCAATAGCAGGCTCGAAGATATCAAAACAGAGAAGTACGGGCCAAAAATTACAACGTTGGCGAATTAGTTCTACGCCTACCGGACAAGAAAAAGGACAAACTCAAGCCCAAGTGGGAAGGTCCCTTCATCATCGACCAAGTCCTGACTGGTGGTGCGTACCGCCTGCGAGATGCATCAGATAACCAACTCGAGCCGAACCCATGGAACGCAGCACGTCTCCGAAGATTCTATGCCTAGCGCCGGACTCTGTGTTCGTCTCCTTCCTCTGTCCATTTTTTATACTTTCTGTCTTACATTTCTCTCCTTCTCACCTTACTTTCTATTATAAGCCGTTCAAGGCTCAATAAGTGACGCGCTACCCGCGCTCATTAAACCTGGGGGCTTCTTTCAATAGAAGCTTATTCATATGGGCTTCATGCCCAACACATGTGTCACACTTCCGCATGTACCTTTATTCACCATTATATGCATCGATATGACTTAAGTTTTGGCCAAGCTGGGTTGCCTGGCTCCTGTGCTTACCCCTACATTCCCGATTGTTCGGCTAGGTGGTAAAGGGAGCACCTCTGTGATTGTTACTGCCGGGTCAGCCGGATGTGTACCTCGGACTGGGTGAAGCCGAAAGCTAGCGTTCTTAAGGGAATATTCGGTCGGTGAACTAAAGATGATCTTTCACTTATTTACTTACGCGCCCCCAGATGTTTTTTTTCCTGCGTGCCTTTTTCGCAGAATGGGCATGCACTTTAGGGCATGCCTCCCAGGGAAAGGAACCCCTAACAAAACTATTCTCCCTGGAAGATGTTTCTTACTAACCATGTAATATAACATAACTAGTTGGGCACTTGTCTGTTCAAGCACTAATGACCCCTACGCCTGGTCTCCATGCATATCCCGGTTCTTATATAACAACAAGGGTATTCGGACACACTTCGGACCGTCAGGTCCCGAGGTCGAAGCGAAAAGGTCGGCCATGACAAAAGATCTACAATCCGGCTAGAAGGCATTTCACATGTCAATTAAAATTACATAGTCATTTTGACTAATTGTATTCCTCTTCAATACCATCTAACAGGCTGTCTAGTTTACAGTCCTGCTGGGAATACTTTGCGGCCAATTCTACTTGGCCATATACTAAGCTTACAGGGATCTCCTTCCCATCGGGCCCCACAGATCCGACCTCGGCCATGTGATTTGGGTCAGCCTTCGTGTACCGCGTCTTCACCATGGCCCAGGCCTCCCTAGCGCCTTGACGGTAGGCCGATATCTTCCACAATCAGAAGCGCCGCCGCGCTCCTTTCAGCTTCTCTGCAAGCTCTCCAAGGCCTTCAGGCATGGAGAAGGATGGCCACAAGGCCTGGATGACGCCTTGCATCACCTGCCGGACTCTCTCGTGCAGTTGCATGAGCTCGGGGAGAAGATCACCCGTAGAACCGGGCATCTCCTCTGCAGGACGACCTGTTAGCATACCTACAGACATTACTCTGTTAGCCGACTTCTTCGCTGAACTTTTTTTCATCAAAGTTCGTTTAAGCACTTACTAAATATGCTGCGTCGAAGTCGCTGATTCTCCTTAGCGGAGTCTGACAGTTGGGCACGAACATCTTTCAGTTCAACGCCCAGCTTGGTGTTGGCATCCTGAAGATCATTCTTCTCCCGCCTCACCTTTGTCAGCACGCTCTCACCAGCCTTTAGCCGGCGTAGGAGTTGTTGCTTTTCCGGATCTAGTCCGGCGTCATCTGCAATTTCATTTGTCGGATTTACAACTATGCTGCACTTCACATAAAACCTATCTTTTTGAAGCATATATTACTAAAGGGGGTCTCCCTGGGCTCCCCTGTCGCGGCTAGTGCGGCCTCAAGAAGGGCTTTGCACTCTTCAAGCTCCTGGGACAGTTGGGTATTCTTCTTTGAAAGAACCTGCATATTACATGATCCTTAAATCAGTTAATTTAATTGCTTCAAGTCTCGGGGGCTATAGATATACATAACCATCAAATCTTCTTACCCGTATGTCTTTCACATACTGCTCCGTGGCTCTGGCTAGACTATTTTGAGCGGCACGGAGGTACGCGTCTCCCGAATTGAAGGCATCCAATGCCTCCGGGGAGAAACAAGCGTCGCGAAGAACGGTCCGGCGACGCATGTGGTTCATGGCACTCTCCACCTCGGAATTGGTGGCAGACAACCTATCCGCATCCTCCGTTGGAGAAGTGTCCGGTGCGCACCTCGTGTTCGCCTCCGCCTCCGGACCAGGCTTTGGAGCCTGGCTGGTAGAGGCGCGATTGGAAGCCTCTCCGGATATAGTCCGGCGAGGTCTCTTTGTCCTGAAGAGAGCACGGGCGATTACATGCCTTGAAGGAATAACATCAGGGGATGAGAGGACACGTTGTACCTTTGCACCGGCGTCCCAGTCCGGACCGCACTCCTTTTCAGCCCTTGGGGCCCCTCGTTGGCTGGCCGCCGCAGGCTCGGCCTCCCGCCTCAAAGACCTCCTCTGCAAAACACGGTTGTTATACGGTCATCGAAAACACGCGAGGACGGGTCCCTTTTCAAAGTACTGGGATTTCGATCTCAGTTACCTGGGAGGCTGGGAGTAGCCCTGGGTAATCGACCGTAATGGCCACCAAGGCGTTGACCTTGCTTAATTGATGGAATACCCCATCAATTAGCTCCACAGATATGTCCGGATCCTCTTGGGAGGCCGGGTCGAGGGACCGTCCCGGATCCTCGGGTTGTGGAGGGGGGCTGTTTATCTCTTTAACAGCCTGGCGCAGTTCCTGCGTTGAAGTCGTCAGACTATCTACTTGACAGTAGGAATACAAAACGGATGGACAAGTGGAAGTGCCCACTTACCCAGTTTGGAGGATTATACATGGTAAATCCACCCCGAGGGTTGACGCGGAGAAATTCCTCCTCTTCTCCCTTGTACAAAGTGGAAAAGATCTTTATCAGAGGGCAGCCGAGTCCGGCCCCTTACGACCGTGACGGGTGGCGTCGTCCTCCCCGTTGAAATCCCACATGGGGTGGCCCCTATATTGAAGCGGCTGCACCCCCCGCATGATGCATATGGCCATGACTCCGATCATGGTTAGTCCGGAATGAGCTAATAATCCTATCCGGCTCGTCAGGTAAAGGACGTCCTTGTCACTTTCCCTCTGAGGGCTCCGTGGACGCCAGCTTAGGCGCTTCTTTAGGGGGGCATTGTCGAACTCAGGGAGGCCGATCCGAACAGGATCCGACAGCGGGACATCCTCTATATAAAACCATTCCTAAGGCCAATTCTCGGACGCCTTCTTTGGGGTTCCGGATAAATATCCGGTCCCGGCGATGCGCCACACTTCGGCTCCGCCCACTTGATATATTGACCCCTCCTGAGAACGGGGCACCAGGCAGAATAGCCTCTTCCACAGCGCGAAATGAGCCTCAACACCCAAAAACAACTTGCAGAGGGCTACGAAGCCCGCGATGTGCAATATGGAGGCAGGCTTTAGGTTGTGCAGTTGGAGACCATAGAACTCCAGGAGCCCCCGGAGAAACAGATGAATTGGAAATCCGAGCCCTCTTATTAAATAAGGGACAAGGCATACCCGCTCTCCTTTGGAGGGATTGGGGGCGCTCTCCGCTTGCTCTCTGCCATTATAGGTGGCGAGTCCGACTCGAATCGGGACCATATAGGCCGGAGGGAGGAATCCCTTGGTCTGAAGCGATACTAGCTCGCTATGCGGGATGGAACACCTCTCCCAGTCTCCGGGCTTAGGACTGGAAGGGTGAGAGGAGGAGTTGCAATGGCTGGCCATGGTGGAATGGACCTTTGTTGGATGCGCTCTGATGAATACTCGCGGAAGGGAGAAGATGTGATTTGGATCTAAATCCCCATCCCTTTGAATAGGCGGCTCATTTACGCTGCTAGGGGTGTGAGTGTAAAAACGCCCAGACTTTTCGTATTCGTTTGACACGTGGAAGGCGGCCATTACTGGGCGTAGAAGCCAAGGAGCACTACATTCACAACAGACCAGACATTATTCAGCAGGTACAAGGAATTTGGAGAAGAACCCGCATTGCAATGCCGAAGACAATTTGCGCACCGGACTCGTCGTCATTGAAGCCTGGTTCGGGGGCTACTGAGGGAGTCCTGGATTAGGGGGTGTCCGGATGGCCGGACTTGTTGGGGAACGTAGTAATTTCAAAAAATATCCTACGCACACGCAAGATCATGGTGATGCATAGCAACGAGAGGGGAGAGTGTTGTCTACGTACCCTCGTAGACCGAAGCGGAAGCATTGACACAACATAGAGGAAGTAGTCGTACGCCTTCCCGATCCAACCGATCCAAGCACCGTTACTCCGGCACCTCCGAGTTCTTGGCACACGTTCAGCTCGATGACGATCCCCGGGCTCCGATCCAGGAAAGCTTCGGGGAGGAGTTCCGTCAGCACGACGGCGTGGTGACGATCTTGATGTTCTACTATCGCAGGGCTTCGCCTAAGCACCGCTACAATATGACCGAGGTGGAATATGGTGGAGGGGGGTACCGCACACGGCTAAGGAACGATCACGAAGATCAACTTGTGTGTTCTAGGGTGCCCCGTGCCCCCGTATATAAAGGAGCAAGGGGGAGGGGCGGCCAGCCAGGAGGGGCGCGCCAGGGAGGAGTCCTACTCCTACCGGGAGTAGGACTCCCTCCTTTTCCTTGTCCAAGTAGGAGAGGGGGAAGGAAGGGAGAGAGGAGAGGAAGGAAAGGGTGGGGCGCCCCCCCTCCTAGTCCAATTCGGACTAGAGGGGGAGGGGGCGCGCGGCCTGCCCTGGCCGCCCCTCCTCTTCTCCACTTTAGGCCCATAAGGCCCATTAACCCCCGGGGGGTTCCAGTAACCCTCCGGTACTCTGGTTTTCTCCGAAATCACTCGGAACACTTCCGGTGTCCGAATATAGCCGTCCAATATATCGATCTTTATGTCTCGACCATTTCGAGACTCCTCTTCATGTCCGTGATCACATCCGGGACTCCAAACAAACTTCGGTACATCAAAATACATAAACTCATAATGAAACAGTCATCGTAACATTAAGCGTGCGGACCCTACGGTTCGAGAACAATGTAGACATGACCGAGACACATCTCCGGTCAATAACCAATAGCGGAACCTGGATGCTCATATTGGCTCCTACATATTCTACGAAGATCTTTATCGGTCAGACCGCATAACAACATACGGTGTTCCCTTTGTCATCGGTATGTTACTTGCCCGAGATTCGATCGTTGGTATCTTAATACCTAGTTCAATCTCGTTACCGGAAAGTCTCTTTACTCGTTCCGTAATACATCATCTCACAACTAACTCATTAGTTGCAATGCTTGCAAGGCTTATGTGATGTGCATTACCGAGAGGGCCCAGAGATACCTCCCCGACAATCGGAGTGACAAATCTTAATCTCGAAATACGCCAACCCAGCATGTACCTTCGGAGACACCTGTAGAGCTCCTTTATAATCACCCAGTTACGTTGTGACGTTTGGTAGCACACAAAGTGTTCCTCCGGCAAACGGGATTTGCATAATCTCATAGTCATAGGAACATGTATAAGTCATGAAGAAAGCAATAGCAACATAATAAACGATCGGATGCTAAGCTAATGGAATGGGTCATGTCAATCACATCATTCTCCTAATGATGTGATCCCGTTAATCAAATAACAACTCTTTTGTTCATGGCCAGGAAACATAACCATCTTCGATTAACGAGCTAGTCAAGTAGAGGCATACTAGTGACACTCTGTTTGTCTATGTATTCACACATGTATTATGTTTCCGGTTAATACAATTCTAGCATGAATAATAAACATTTATCATGATATAAGAAAATAAATAATAACTTTATTATTGCCTCTAGGGCATATTTCCTTCAGTCTCCCACTTGCACTAGAGTCAATAATCTAGTTTACACAGTAATGATTCTAACACCCATGGAGCCTTGGTGCTGATCATGTTTTGCTCGAGGAAGAGGCGTAGTCAACGGGTCTGCTACATTCAGATCTGTATGTATCTTGCAAATCTCAATGTCTCCCACCTGGACTAGATCCCAGATGGAATTGAAGCGTCTCTTGATGTGCTTGGTTCTCTTGTGAAATCTGGATTCCTTTGCCAAGGCAATTGCACGAGTATTGTCACAAAAGATTTTCATTGGACCCGATGCACTAGGTATGACACCTAGATCGAATATGAACTCTTTCATCCAGACTCCTTCGTTTGCTGCTTCCGAAGCAGCTATGTACTCCGCTTCACATGTAGATCCCGCCACAACGCTTTGTTTAGAACTGCACCAACTGACAGCTCCACCGTTTAATGTAAACACGTATCCGGTTTGCGATTTAGAATCGTTCGGATCAGTGTCAAAGCTTGCATCAACGTAACCATTTACAATGAGCTCTTTGTCACCTCCATATACGAGAAACATATCCTTAGTCCTTTTCAGGTATTTCAGGATGTTCTTGACCGCTGTCCAGTGATCCACTCCTGGATTACTTTGGTACCTCCCTGCTAGACTTATAGCAAGACACACATCAGGTCTGGTACACAGCATTGCATACATGATAGAGCCTATGGCTGAAGCATAGGGAACATCTTTCATTTTCTCTCTATCTTCTGAAGTGGTCGGGCATTGAGTCTTACTCAACTTCACACCTTGTAACACAGGCAAGAATCCTTTCTTAGCCTGATCCATTTTGAACTTCTTCAAAACTTTGTCAAGGTAAGTGCTTTGTGAAAGTCCAATTAAGCGTTTTGATCTATCTCTATAGATCTTAATGCCCAATATGTAAGCAACTTCACCGAGGTCTTTCATTGAAAAACTCTTATTCAAGTATCCCTTTATGCTATCCAGAAATTCTATATCATTTCCGATTAGTAATATGTCATCCACATATAATATCAGAAATGCTACAGAGCTCCCACTCACTTTCTTGTAAATACAGGCTTCTCCAAAAGTCTGTACAAACCCAAATGCTTTGATCACACTATCAAAGCGTTTATTCCAACTCCGAGAGGCTTGCACCAGTCCATAAATGGATCGCTGGAGCTTGCACACTTTGTTAGCTCCTTTTGGATCGACAAAACCTTCTGGTTGCATCATATACAACTCTTCTTCCAGAAATCCATTCAGGAATGCAGTTTTGACATCCATCTGCCAAATTTCATAATCACAAAATGCGGCAATTGCGAACATGATTCGGACAGACTTAAGCATCGCTACGGGCGAGAAGGTCACATCGTAGTCAATCCCTTGAACTTGTCGAAAACCTTTTGCGACAAGTCGAGCTTTGTAGACAGTAACATTACCGTCAGCGTCAGTCTTCTTCTTAAAGATCCATTTATTCTCAATTGCTTGCCGATCATCGGGCAAGTCAACCAAAGTCCACACTTTGTTCTCATACATGGATCCCATCTCAGATTTCATGGCTTCAAGCCATTTTGCGGAATCTGGGCTCACCATCGCTTCTTCATAGTTCGTAGGTTCATCATGATCTAGTAGCATGACTTCCAGAACAAGATTACCGTACCACTCTGGTGCGGATCTTGCTCTGGTTGATCTACGAGGTTCAGTAGTAACTTGTTCTGAAGCTTCATGATCATTATCATCAGCTTCCTCACTAATTGGTGCAGGTGTCACAGAAACCGGTTTCTGTGATGTACTACTTTCCAATAAGGGAGCAGGTACAGTTACCTCATCAAGTTCTACTTTCCTCCCACTCACTTCTTTCGAGAGAAACTCCTTCTCTAGAAAGTTTCCGAATTTAGCAACAAAAGTCTTGCCTTCGGATCTGTGATAGAAGGTGTATCCAACAGTTTCCTTTGGATATCCTATGAAGACACATTTCTCCGATTTGGGTTTGAGCTTATCAGGTTGAAGCTTTTTCACATAAGCATCGCAGCCCCAAACTTTAAGAAACGACAACTTAGGTTTCTTGCCAAACCATAGTTCATAAGGCGTCGTCTCAACGGATTTATATGGTGCCCCATTTAACGTGAATGCGGCCGTCTCTAAAGCATAACCCCAAAACGATAGCGGTAAATCAATAAGAGACATCATAGATCGCACCATATCTAGTAAAGTACGATTACGATGTTCGGACACACCATTACGTTGTGGTGTTCCGGGTGGCGTGAGTTGTGAAACTATTCCGCATTGTTTCAAATGTACACCAAACTCGTAACTCAAATATTCTCCTCCACGATCAGATCGTAGAAACTTTATTTTCTTGTTATGATGATTTTCAACTTCACTATGAAATTCTTTGAACTTTTCAAATGTTTCAGACTTATGTTTCATTAAGTAGATATACCCGTATCTACTTAAGTCATCTGTGAAGGTGAGAAAATAACGATATCCGCCACGAGCCTCAACATTCATCGGACCACATACATCTGTATGTATGATTTACAACAAATCTGTTGCTCTCTCCATAGTACCGGAGGACGGTGTTTTTGTCATCTTGCCCATAAGGCACGGTTCGCAAGTACCAAGTGATTCATAATCAAGTGGTTCCAAAAGCCCATCAGTATGGAGTTTGTTCATGCGCTTTACACCGATATGACCCAAACGGCAGTGCCACAAATAAGTTGCACTATCATTATCAACTCTGCATCTTTTGGCTTCAACATTATGAATATGTGTGTCACTACTATCGAGATTTAATAAGAATAGACCACTCTTTAAGGGTTCATGACCATAAAAGATATTACTCATATAAATAGAACAACCATTATTCTCTGATTTAAATGAATAACCGTCTCGCATCAAACAAGATCCAGATATAATGTTCATGCTCAACGTTGGCACCAAATAACAATTATTCAGGTCTAATACTAATCCCGAAGGTAGATGTAGAGGTAGCGTGCCGACCGCGATCACATCGACTTTGGAACCATTTCCCACGCACATCGTCACCTCGTCCTTAGCCAATCTTCGCTTAATCTGTTGTAACGCCCCGGTTTCGATGCGCCAGGTGTCCGCCAGTTATTCGCCGTCGTTGCCATGCCATGTGCTTGCATGTTGCACTTTGCCATGTCATCATCTGCATTTCATATCATGTCATCATGTGATTCGCATACGTGTTCGTCTTATGAATCCGAGCATTTTTCCCGTGTTCCGTTTTGCAATCCGGCACTCCTATGTCCCCCGGCGTCCCCTTTTACCTTTTTCTCTGAGTGTGTATTAAACTTTCTCGGAATGGACCGAGGTTTGTCAAGCGGCCTTGGTATAGCACCGGTAGACCGCCTGTCAAGTTTCGGGTCATTCGGAGGTCGTTTGATACTCCAACGGTTAACCGGGTAACCGTAAAGGCCTCTTTTGTAATGCAGCCCAACACCCCTCCAAAGTGGCCCAAAACCCATCTAAGTCATCTCCATATTCTCGGTCGTTCGATCACGATCGTGTGGGCGAAAACCGCACCTCATTTGGAGCTTCCTAGCTCCTTCTACCTATAAATATGTGCCTCCCGTCCAAATTCGCGGATGATTTCCCCCGAAACCCTAGCTTCTTCCTCCTCGCGCCGTCGGACATGTCCATCCGCGCCGGACATGTCCGCCGGACACGTCGTTCCGGCCAGTGAGAGGCTGCCACGTCGCGCCGTCCCCGCTCCCGGCCAACCCGCGTCTGCCACGTGGGCGCCGCCACCGTCCCCGCGCCGCCGGCCCGCGGAGCCCATCCGGGGCCCGCGCGGGCCCAGATCCCGCCGCCGCCGAGGCGCCCGACCCCGCGCCGCTCCTCCGCCGCTGACCGCCGCCCGGCCGCGCTGCCCCGCCGCCTCGCTCGCCGGCGCGCCGCCTCCGCAGCCGCCGCGGCGCCCCGCTCCGCCACCGCCCGTGGTGCCCGCCGCCGCCTCCCGCGCGGAGCTTCCCCGAGCTCCTCGCCGGCGACCCGCCGCCCGCCGCGCCTGGCTGCCGCCGCGCCTAGCCACCCATCGCCCTCCGTCGCCATCGCCGGAAACCGACCCGATCCGATCTTGATCTGCTCTGAGGTTGACTTCCAGCCCCCCCCCCCCCCGAGTTTTCGTCCAAGTCCTTTTTCATGATTATATGGTTGCATGTTCATCGCATCATATCTCTGCACCCGTGGCTCCGTTTTGGGCGTGTAGCATGTCAAATTGTTTGTCTCGATGAGTACATCATTTCATCTCATTGCATCGTTTTCATTTCGGCTCATCTTGAGGCCCGAAATGCTGTTAGAAGAGGGCTATGTGATGTTAGTTTCAGATCTGTTTCAGTAGATGCACTTTTGTCATTTTTGCCATTATTGATGTGTGCACCCTATGAAGTTGAGTCCTACATGTGTTTTGTAATATGCCATGCCATCTTTACAGGGGTGTATGCCATGTATTTTTGTGATCTTTGTGGTGACTAGCACAAGCATGCAAACTAGGGATCATAATGTTGCTGATTCCAGAGACTTGGTTATTTCACTGTCATGTCCTGCTGTTATTTTTATGCCATGTGTTCATGTTGTTTCAGAGAGATATATGCCTCTTTTAAGCATGATCAGTAAGGGTGTTTTGAACATATGGATTTTCTCTATCCATCCATTCCTTTTTTTGTAATTATGGAGTGCCATAGCTTGAGTCAATCGAGCTCTACTTTTGCTATAAAATGTTACTGGCAGATTGTTTACATGTTATTCGATTTTGCCAAGCTTGTTGTAGTTGATACTTGCATGATATATTGTTGTTCTTGCCATGTCTAGCTTCTATGCCATGTCTTCTTGATGGATGTATGCTTAGTTTATCATGCAATGCTCTGAAGTGAGTGCATCGAGCTCGTAAACATGCCTACTTACTATCTATTTTTGACATGTCCAGTTTTCTGCCAAGTCTGAAAACTGTAACGAAACTTGCTTAATTGACATGGGTGTTATTATGTTTCCTGACCCCTTTTGGCTTATGGTCAGTAAGGGACTTTTGTTAAGTGCTTTGAGTGGACTCATTCGCCATATTTTGCTATGTCATGTTCCTGTAGCATGTTGTTTGCTTGCTCTAAACATGTCACCCTGATGTTAATTTCTGGCATGTTATTTTCACCAAGTCTGTGAAGCTGATATGTTTTGCACTTTTGCCATGCTTGTTTGAACCTGTTGTGGTGTGATTTAGCCGTAGCTCAGTGTTCTTCTTTTGTCAAGCATCTTGAGTAGATCACTGTCATATGCTTTGTTGATATGTTTGGGTGCAGTAGTTTAATTTCTTGTTGCATGCTAAGTGGCATCATGCTGTTAATTGCAGAATCTTGTCATTCTTGTTTTGCTCGTCATTTGCCAACCGTGCATCCGATTCCGGTGATCTTTATATCGATTTCAACCGAAATCACCTCACCTTTCCAGTGGCATACTTGGTTTGCCAAGATTATGCCTTGTTCATCCTTTTTCCTTCCGGAGCACGCATATGCATTGCATATCACATCTCGCATATCATGCCATGTGTATGTGGTGGTTGTTTACTATGTTGTTTGTTTGTTTCCGGGTTGCTTCTCTCGTTAGCTTCGGTTTCGTTCCGGAGTTGTGAGGATTCGTTCGACTATGTCCGTTTGTCTTCTTCATGGACTCGTTCTTCTTCCTTGCGGGATCTCAGGCAAGATGACCATACCCTCGAAATCACTTCTATCTTTGCTTGCTAGTTGCTCGCTCTTTTGCTATGCCTATGCTGCGATACCTACCACTTGCTTATCATGCCTCCCATATTGTTAAACCAAGCCTCTAACCCACCTTGTCCTAGCAAACCGTTGTTTGGCTATGTTACCGCTTTGCTCATCCCCTCTTATAGCGTTGTTAGTTGCAGGTGAAGATGAAGTTTGTTCCTTGTGGGAACATGGAGATGTTGTTCCTTATTGGAACATGTTTACTTGTTGGGATATCACAATATATCTTATTTAATTAATGCATCTATATACTTGGTAAAGGGTGGAAGGCTCGGCCTTATGCCTGGTGTTTTGTTCCACTCTTGCCGCCCTAGTTTCCGTCATATCGGTGTTATGTTCCCAGATTTTGCGTCCCTAACGCGGTCGGGTGATTTATGGGACCCCCTTGACAGTTTGCTTTGAATAAGACTTTTCCAGCAAGGCCCAACATTGGTTTTACCATTTGCCTACCACCTATACCTTTCCCTTGGGAGTAGCTAACCCGAGGGTCATCTTTATTCAGCCCCCCCGGGCCAATGCTTGTCTAAGTGTTGGTCCGAACTTGAGCCCTTTGCAGCGCCACCTCAAGGAAACTTGAGGGCTGTTTTAGTTGTACGGACTGCTCATCCGGTGTTGCCCTGAGAACGAGATATGTGCAGCTCCTATCAGGATGTCGGCGCATCGGGCGGCTTTGCTGGACTTGTTTTATTACTGTCGAAACGTCTTGTAGTCGGGATTCCGAGACTGATCGGGTCTTCCCGGGGAGAAGGAATATCCTTCGTTGATCGCGAGAGCTTATCATGGGCTAAGTTGGGACACCCCTGCAGGGTTTGAACTTTCGAAAGCCGTGCCCGCGGTTATGTGGCAGATGGGAATTTGTTAATGTCCGGTTGTAGAAAACCCGAAGTTGATCTTAATTAAAATACATCAACCGCGTGTGTAACCATGATGGTCCCTTCTCGGCGGGGTCCGGGAAGTGAACACGGTGTTGGAGTTATGCTTGACGTAGGTTGTTCTAGGATCACTTCTTGATCATAGTTGTTCGACCGTGCTTTTGCCTTCTCTTCTCACTCTCATTTGCGTATGTTAGACACCAGATATGCTAGTCTCTTGCTGCAGCTCCACCTCACTACCTTGTCCTACCTTTAAGCTTAAGTAGTCTTGATCTCGCGGGTGTGAGATTGCTGAGTCCCCGTGACTCACAGATACTTCCAAAACCAGTTTGCAGGTGCCGATGAAACCGTGCAGGTGACGCATCCGAGCTCAAGGAGGAGTTCGATGAAGATCTTATTCATTGTGTTGTTTCGTTTCAGTTGATCAGTAGTGGAGCCCAGTCGGGACGATCGGGGATCTGTGTAGCATTTGGGGTAGTCTTCTTTTATTTTGGTTCCGTAGCTGGACCTTGATTGTATCTGTATGATGTAATGCTTTACTCATGTATTGTGTGAAGTGGCGATTGTAAGCCAACTATGTATCTCTTTCCCTTATGTATTACATGGGTTGTGTGAAGATTTCCTCACTTGCGACATTGCTTTCAATGCGGTTATGCCTCTAAGTCGTGCTTCGACACGTGGGAGATATAGCCGCATCGAGGGTGTTACAAGTTGGTAATCAGAGCCAGGCCCGACCTTAGGAGCCCCCACTGATTGATCGTTTTTAGCTTCCGAGTTGTGTCTAGAAAAATGTTATGAGTCTTAGGATTATATATATCGGAGAGTTTAGGAATTCTTTTTACTCCTCAGTCCCTTCGTCGCTCTGGTGAGGCCTCCTGACGTAGAGTTTTGACTCTTCTCTTCTCAAATTTCACTAAAAAAAATTTAGGATCACGCGGGTATCTTAGAATCGTTCCGATGGTTTTGTGTTGACAACATTGTCTTGGTGCCTCCTGTCAGCAGGGGTTTAGTGGAGGTGTCCCGGGGAGTGGAGCTCCGAGGTGTTGTCGTCATAATTTTATCGTTGCAGTTCTGGAATACCTGAGTTTAGTACGCCGACATCAAAAATCTCTTTTGTACAGTTGTTGGTGAGATAACCCTGATAGCCCAGTACTGAGGCGAGTGCGGGAGTATTGCCATAACTCGTATAACGGATGTTTTTTCGAAGGTTGAGGTAGACGATTTCCGAAGGTTTATTGGTTATGTGTTGAAGGATGGATACAGCTGGATCTAGGTATTGTTAGTTTGGGTGATATATTTTGTGTCCCCTGTATCCCCAACACCTGATTGCATAACCAGAAAGTTTCGAGAGTTTATAAGTGGGAATTCAAGTATCTCGTAGGATATCTTTCCTACAGACACATGATACGATATGGGGTCTATCATATGTTTGTTCCCGACTTATTCTGCAAGCCAAATCCTTGTTTTGTTTTGGTTTGTGGTATTCGAGTTGCTTCGAAGTCAAGTGTTGATTCCATACCTTTTCTACGTGGTGTTCTCATATTCCTATGTGGATACTAATCCTTCTTGATCATTGGGGTTGTCATGTAAATCCTTTTTCAACCGGTGTGCTTCCCTTCAAGTTCATCATATTCGTTCAATTTCTGCCAGATCATTTAACAGTTCTTTGCAACGGTGTTTGCTTCATCCGTTCCAAGTTGTCTTTGTTTTCCCGCCCTCCCACGCTTGTTTCTTCAAGGACGCAGATTTCTTGATCAAGTATCCATTTTATTGATGTGAAGCCTCTCCATTCTTCTCCTTCATGTTCTTACCCGGTGTTTCTCATGATGATGCTAACGGAGCCTCAAGTTTATAATTATTTGTTCTTTTATCTTCCCCGGTGTGTTCAATGCAATCTTTCGATGGTGATCACATCTTTTCCTCGTTTCAATACCCTCTCATACCGGTGCACCTCATAATGTTTCACTTCTCGCTATTCATTTGTTCCGGAGTGATGAAGATATCTCAGAAGATTCAAGTTTCCATTCTCAATTCACTCAATTTATTTTGAGGATGCTATCTCATTCAAGCCATTTAAATCAACCGGTGCAATCTCTCTTTTCAAGCAATCGTTCAACCATTCTTTTGAGTGGGCCCTAACCCACATGTCTTTTCCCAGGATCTTACCTGACTCTTCTAATTTTCCCGGAGCTTCTAAAATTCTTTTCAAAGTTTGATGTAAGAATGAATTATCATCAGTCATATGTATTTCTCCAAAATCTTTCAAATTCTTTCATCGTTGGTTCAACCTGTCTAATTTTCATCCCGGAGTATCTCAACAATTGATGGCGGTGTTTCTCATCGTCATTCTCAACATTTGAAGACCGAAGAAGAGTTTCTCTTAAATCTTGCTCCATTCTCTTCAAGATTCATTGTTCTAGCTTGTTGCCATCCTCTCATAATTGTTTTCGATTGTGAGAATAATTTTCACCCATCCGGAGCATTTCAGGAGTTTTTTTCAGTTTGATTCCCCGAAGGCCATCATTTCATCTCAGAATTATTCATTCTCAGCTTCGTCTATCGTTCTCCAAATCTTACAGGTGCATCTTTCAATATTCTCTAATCAGTTCATGATCTCTTTGTTGGAAATATGCCCTAGAGGCAATAATAAAAGCATTATTATTATATTTCCTTGTTCATGATAATTGTCTTTATTCGTGCTATAATTGTGTTATCCAGAAATCGTAATACATGTGTGAATAACAGACAACAACATGTCCCTAGTAAGCCTCTAGTTGACTAGCTCGTTGATCAATAGATAGTCATGGTTTCCTGACTATGGGCATTGGATGTCAATGATAACGAGATCACATCATTAGGAGAATGATGTGATGGACGAGACCCAATCCTAAACATAGCATAAGATCGCATAGTTCGTTTGCTAGAGTTTTCCAATGTCAAGTATCCTTTCCTTAGACCATGAGATCGTGTAACTCCCGGACACCGTAGGAGTGCTTTGGGTGTGCCAAACGTCACAACGTAACTGGGTGACTATAAAGGTATACTACGGGTATCTCCGAAAGTGTCTGTTGGGTTGACACGGATCGAGACTAGGATTTGTCACTCCGCTTGACGGAGAGGTATCACCGGGCCCTCTCGGTAATGCATCATCATAATGAGCTCAATGTGATCAAAGTGTTTGATCACAGGATCATGCATTACGGTACGAGTAAAGTGACTTGCCGGTAACGAGATTGAACGAGGTATAGGGATACCGACGATCGAATCTTGGGCAAGTAAAATACCGATTGACAAAGGGAATCGTATACGGGATTAATTGAATCCTCGACATCATGGTTCATCCGATGAGATCATCGTGGAGCATGTGGGAGCCAACATGGGTATCCAGATCCCGCTGTTGGTTATTGCTCGAGAGCCGTCTCGGTCATGTCTGCATGTCTCTCGAACCCGTAGGGTCTACACACTTAAGGTTCGGTGACGCTAGGGTTGTGAAGATATGTATATGCAGTAACCCGAATGTTGTTCGGAGTCCCGGATGAGATCCCGGACGTCACGAGGAGTTCCGGATTGGCCCTAAGGTGAAGAATTATATATAGCAAGTGCAGTTTCGGCCATCGGGGATGATCTGGGGGTCACCGGTATTGTACCGGGACCACCAGATGGGTCCCGGGGGTCCACCGGGTGGGGCCACCCATCCCAGAGGGCCCCATGGGCTGAAGTGGGAAGGGGGGGCCAGCCCTTAGTGGGCTGGTGCGCCCCCCAAGGCCCACCCCTGCGCCTAGGGTTGGAACCCTAGGGTGGGGGGGCGCCCACTTGCCTTGGGGGGCACTCCACCCCCCTTGGCCGCCGCCCCCTTTGGAGATTCAATCTCCCAGGGCTGGTGCCCCCCCCAGGGGCCTATATAAAGGGGGGAGGGGAGGGGGGCAGCTGCACCCTTTGCCTTGGCGCCTCCCTCTCCCTCTCCAACACCTCCTCCTCCTCCATAGAGCTCGGCGAAGCCCTGCCGGAGTACTGCAGCTCCATCACCACCACGCCGTCGTGCTGCTGCTGGAGCCATCTTCCTCAACCTCTCCTCTCCCCTTGCTGGATCAAGAAGGAGGAGACGTTACGCTGACCGTACGTGTGTTGAACGCGGAGGTGCCGTCCGTTCGGTGCTAGGATCTCCGGTGATTTGGATCACGTCGTGTACGACTACCTCATCCCCGTTCCTTGAACGCTTCCGCTCGCAATCTACAAAGGTATGTAGATGCATCCGATCACTCGTTGCTAGATGAACTCATAGGTGGATCTTGGTGAAACCGTAGGAAAATTTTTGTTTTCTGCAACGTTCCCCAACACTCTTCGTTCTCATGTATCTAAATCCTAGCAAGCATCTTCGTTCATTTGCTAATTCTTCCCGGTGTTTCCTTATCT
Organism: Aegilops umbellulata; assembly: GCA_032464435.1. NCBI lineage: Eukaryota > Viridiplantae > Streptophyta > Magnoliopsida > Poales > Poaceae > Aegilops > Aegilops umbellulata. Next base: position 85,427,828 of record CP136060.1, on the reverse strand, counting down.
TTTCTTCGTTCATTTTCAATTCTTGCGGTGGTTCGTTCAAGAGTTCTGTTTCTTTGTTATCATATCAATTCATTCATTCTTTCCAATCCTACCGGTGGTTCGTTGAAGACCTTCCTAAGTTTGTGCCATATCTATCTTAATCCTTTATACGGGAATAAGTAGTATGCCAAATCCATTGATTGTCATCAATTTAATTTGTGAAGGATGAGCATAATGTAATTCTTGTTCTTGTTTCATTCAAGTGATTAATTCCTTCTTCCGGAGTTCGTAATGGTATCAATTTCTCAGTTCTTTGTTGTCCATATTTCTTTCCGGAGTTCCAAGTTTTCTTGGTGATATCGACCCCAAGCTTCATCTAAATCATTGCAAGGCTTCAATCTTATTCTTTTCATCCTACATTTCTTTGTGATCATTCTTTTATTACCGGAGTTCTTTATGGAGGCTACATGATGATTCACAAAGGATTTAATTCCTTCTTGAAGTGTTCATCGAGATTCTTTTCAGAGGAGCTCAAGTATTCTTTAACATGCATTTTAAAGTGCAATTCTTTCAACCGTATCATTTGAGGTGGTGTTATGTCATTCTCGACAATTTGAGTTCGCGTTTCATGGTTCACATGTTGTCAAGAATGAGGTATTTTAAATCCACCAATCTCTGCATTGGAGTTATCTTGGGATATATTTCACCTAAAGCCTTCCATTGGGAATGTTGCTATTATGGTGCTTATAAATGACCCAAGTTCTTCTTTTACCCTCCCGGTGATATAAGTTTCAATCTCCTTGTTGATCTCAATCCAATCTATTGTTTTCGTTGGTGGTAGAAGCTCACCTCATAATTTTGAGATGTTTCTATAAGCCCACTACAAACTTATTCTTTTTCGTTCCTAGTTTTTCCAACAACTCCGTTCAATCCTTCTTTTTAAGGAGGCTCTTTGAAATTCAATTGTGATAGAAGTTGTTGTTCTCTTCTCTGTTCTCTTGATTCCACCCTTTCATTTGTCCCGAAGGCATTGTGATGTTTTCTTCAACCCATCATCTCATTTTGGAGATGATGTTCTTTTCCTTGCTTATCCATTTAACCGGAGTGTCGTGCTTTCATTCGAGCTCTCTCATCTCATCGAGTCTTGCATCTCTTCTCAACAGGAGTGCTGTCTGAAATCTTTCTTACCCCTTGTGCCATTCTTTTAATAGTTCCGGAGGCAGTGTGTTGTTAATTTCAGCAAGTATCCGCTCATCTTGTCAAGATCATGTTCAAATCCCTTCCATTTTCAGCCGGAGTGCTGCCCAAATCATGTCATTCTTATTCCTTCTCTATCTTGTTTTAACCGGAATGGTTTCAATATCTATCTTATCACTAAACCGCTGGGTTCTCGTCATATCCCATGTTTCTCTTTTCTAACGGAGTGTTTTCATCTTTGTTCATCTTCGTTGTTTTCGTTCTTTCATTTTTGCTGAACCTCTGAAGGTTCTTTGGGTTCACTCTTTTGTCAAAGAAGCAACTTAGCTTTACCTCTTCTCTTTCTCTTCCGTTTTCCCCTCCGGTGCCATCCTAGATCTCGGGATGAGATCCTCTCGTAGTGGTGGAGTGTTGTAACGCCCCGGTTTCGATGCGCCAGGTGTCCGCCAGTTATTAGCCGTCGTTGCCATGTCATGTGCTTGCGTGTTGCACTTTGCCATGTCATCATCTGCATTTCATATCATGTCATCATGTGATTCGCATACATGTTCGTCTTATGAATCCGAGCATTTTTCCCATTGTCTGTTTTGCAATCCGGCACTCCTATGTCCCCCGGCGTCCCCTTTTACCTTTTTCCGTGTGAAGACACATTTCTCCGATTTGGGTTTGAGCTTATCAGGTTGAAGCTTTTTCACATAAGCATCGCAGCCCCAAACTTTAAGAAACGACAACTTAGGTTTCTTGCCAAACCATAGTTCATAAGGCGTCGTCTCAACGGATTTATATGGTGCCCCATTTAACATGAATGCGGCCGTCTCTAAAGCATAACCCCAAAACGATAGCGGTAAATCAATAAGAGACATCATAGATCGCACCATATCTAGTAAAGTACGATTACAATGTTCGGACACACCATTACGTTGTGGTGTTCCGGGTGGTGTGAGTTGTGAAACTATTCCGCATTGTTTCAAATGTACACCAAACTCGTAACTCAAATATTCTCCTCCACGATCAGATCGTAGAAACTTTATTTTCTTGTTATGATGATTTTCAACTTCACTCTGAAATTCTTTGAACTTTTCAAATGTTTCAGACTTATGTTTCATTAAGTAGATATACCCGTATCTACTTAAGTCATCTGTGAAGGTGAGAAAATAACGATATCCGCCACGAGCCTCAACATTCATCGGACCACATACATCTGTATGTATGATTTCCAACAAATCTGTTGCTCTCTCCATAGTACCGGAGAACGGTGTTTTTGTCATCTTGCCCATAAGGCACGGTTTGCAAGTACCAAGTGATTCATAATCAAGTGGTTCCAAAAGCCCATCAGTATGGAGTTTCTTCATGCGCTTTACACCGATATGACCCAAACGGCAGTGCCACAAATAAGTTGCACTATCATTATCAACTCTGCATCTTTTGGCTTCAACATTATGAATATGTGTGTCACTACTATCGAGATTTAATAAGAATAGACCACTCTTTAAGGGTTCATGACCATAAAAGATATTACTCATATAAATAGAACAACCATTATTCTCTGATTTAAATGAATAACCGTCTCGCATCAAACAAGATCCAGATATAATGTTCATGCTCAACGCTGGCACCAAATAACAATTATTCAGGTCTAATACTAATCCCGAAGGTAGATGTAGAGGTAGCGTGCCGACCGCGATCACATCGACTTTGGAATCATTTCCCACGCGCATCGTCACCTCGTCCTTAGCCAATCTTCGCTTAATCTGTTGTAACGCCCCGGTTTTGATGCGCCAGGTGTCCGCCAGTTATTCGCCGTCGTTGCCATGCCATGTGCTTGCGTGTTGCACTTTGCCATGTCATCATCTGCATTTCATATCATGTCATCATGTGATTCGCATACGTGTTCGTCTTATGAATCCGAGCATTTTTCCCGTTGTCCGTTTTGCAATCCGGCACTCCTATGTCCCCCGGCGTCCCCTTTTACCTTTTTCTCTGAGCGTGTATTAAACTTTCTCGGAATGGACCGAGGTTTGTCAAGCGGCCTTGGTATAGCACGGGTAGACCGCCTGTCAAGTTTCGGGTCATTCGGAGGTCGTTTGATACTCCAACGGTTAACCGGGTAACCATAAAGGCCTCTTTTGTAATGCAGCCCAACACCCCTCCAAAGTGGCCCAAAACCCATCTAAGTCATCTCCATATTCTCGGTCGTTCGATCACGATCGTGTGGGCGAAAACCGCACCTCATTTGGAGCTTCCTAGCTCCTTCTACCTATAAATATGTGTCTTCCGTCCAAATTCGCGGATGATTTCCCCCGAAACCCTAGCTTCTTCCTCCTCGCGCCGCCGGATATGTCCATCCGCGCCGGACATGTCCGCCGGACACGTCGTTCCGGCCAGTGAGAGGCTGCCACGTCGCGCCGTCCCCGCTCCCGGCCAACCCGCGTCTACCACGTGGGCGCCGCCACCGTCCCCGCGCCGCCGGCCCGCGGAGCCCATCCGGGGCCCGCGCGGGCCCAGATCCCGCCGCCGCCGAGGCGCCCGACCTCGCGCCGCTCCTCCGCCGCCCACCGCCGCCTGGACGCGCTGCCCCTCCGCCTCGCTCGCCGGCGCGCCGCCTCCGCCGCCGCCGCCGCGGCGCCCCGCTCCGCCGCAGCCCGTGGTGCCCGCCGCCGCCTCCCGCGCAGAGCTTCCCCGAGCTCCTCGCCGGCGACCCGCCGCCCGCCGCGTCTAGCCACCCATCGCCCTCCGTCGCCGTCGCCGGATCCCGTCCCGATCCGATCTTGATCCGCTCTGAGGTTGACTTCCAGCCCCCCCCCCCAGTTTTCGTCCAAGTCCTTTTTCATGATTATATGGTTGCATGTTCATCGCATCATATCTCTGCACCCGTGGCTGCGTTTTGGGCGTGTAGCATGTCAAATTGTTCGTCTCGATGAGTAAATCATTTCATCTCATTGCATCATTTTCATTTGGCTCATCTTGATGCCTGAAATGCTGTTAGAAGAGGGCTATGTGATGTTAGTTTCAGATCTGTTTCAGTAGATGCACTTTTGTCATTTTTGCCATGATTGATGTGTGCACCCTATGAAGTTGAGTCCTACATGTGTTTTGTAATATGCCATGCCATCTTTACAGGGGTGTATGCCATGTATTTTTGTGATCTTTGTGGTGACTAGCACAAGCATGCAAACTAGGGATCATAATGTTGCTGATTCCAGAGACTTTAGTTATTTCACTAAGTCATGTCCTGCTGTTATTTTTATGCCATGTGTTCATGTTGTTTCAGTGAGATCTATGCCTCTTTTGAGCATGATCAGTAAGGGTGTTTTGAACATATGGATTTTCTCTATCCATCCATTCCTTTGTTTGTAATTATGGAGTGCCATAGCTTGAGTCAATCGAGCTCTACTTTTGCTATAAAATGTTACTGGCAGATTGTTTACATGTTATTCGATTTTGCCAAGCTTGTTGTAGTTGATACTTGCATGATATATTGTTGTTCTTGCCATGTCTAGCTTCTATGTCATGTCTTCTTGATGGATGTATGCTTAGTTTATCATGCAATGCTCTGAAGTGAGTGCATCGAGCTCGTAAACATGCCTACTTGCTATCTGTTTTTGACATGTCCAGTTTTCTGCCAAGTCTGAAAACTGTAACGAAACTTGCTTAATTCACATGGGTGTTATTATGTTTCCTGACCCCTTTTGGCTTATGGTCAGTAAGGGACTTTTGTTAAGTGCTTTGAGTAGACTCATTCGCCATATTTTTCTATGTCATGTTCCTGTAGCATGTTGTTTGCTTGCTCTAAACATGTCATCCTGATGTTAATTTCTGGCATGTTGTTATTTTCACCAAGTCTGTGAAGCTGATATGTTTTGCACTTTTGCCATGCTTGTTTGAACCTGTTGTGGTGTGATTTAGCCGTAGCTCAGTGTTCTTCTTTTGTCAAGCATCTTGAGTAGATCACTGTCATATGCTTTGTTGATATGTTTGGGTGCAGTAGTTTAATTTCTTGTTGCATGCTAAGTGGCATCATGCTGTTAATTGCAGAATCTTGTCATTCTTGTTTTGCTCGTCATTTGCCAACCGTGCATCCGATTCCGGTGATCTTTATATCGATTTCAACCGAAATCACCTCACCTTTCCAGTGGCATACTTGGTTTGCCAAGATTATGCCTTGTTCATCCTTTTTTCTTCCGGAGCATGCATATGCATTGCATATCACATCTCGCATATCATGCCATGTGTATGTGGTGGTTGTTTACTATGTTGTTTGTTTGTTTCCGGGTTGCTTCTCTCGTTAGCTTCGGTTTCGTTCCGGAGTTGTGAGGATTCGTTCGACTACGTCCGTTTGTCTTCTTCATGGACTCGTTCTTCTTCCTTGCGGGATCTCAGGCAAGATGACCATACCCTCGAAATCACTTCTATCTTTGCTTGCTAGTTGCTCGCTCTTTTGCTATGCCTATGTTGCGATACCTACCACTTGCTTATCATGCCTCCCATATTGTTAAACCAAGCCTCTAACCCACCTTGTCCTAGCAAACCGTTGTTTGGCTATGTTACCGCTTTGCTCAGCCCCTCTTATAGCGTTGTTAGTTGCAGGTGAAGATGAAGTTTGTTCCTTGTGGGAACATGGAGATGTTGTTCCTTGTTGGAACATGTTTACTTGTTGGGATATCACAATATATCTTATTTAATTAATGCATCTATATACTTGGTAAAGGGTGGAAGGCTCGGCCTTATGCCTGGTGTTTTGTTCCACTCTTGCCGCCCTAGTTTCCGTCATATCGGTGTTATCTTCCCGGATTTTGTGTCCCTAACACGGTCGGGTGATTTATGGGACCCCCTTGATAGTTCGCTTTGAATAAGAATTTTCCAGCAAGGCCCAACATTGGTTTTACCATTTGCCTACCACCTATACCTTTCCCTTGGGAGTAGCTAACCCGAGGGTCATCTTTATTCAGCCCCCCCGGGCCAATGCTTGTCTAAGTGTTGGTCCGAACTTGAGCCCTTTGCAGCGCCACCTCAAGGAAACTTGAGGGCTGTTTTAGTTGTACGGACTGCTCATCCGGTGTTGCCCTGAGAACGAGATATGTGCAGCTCCTATCAGGATGTCGGCGCATCGGGCGGCTTTGCTGGACTTGTTTTATTACTGTCGAAACGTCTTGTAGTCGGGATTCCGAGACTGATCGGGTCTTCCCGGGGAGAAGGAATATCCTTCGTTGATCGCGAGAGCTTATCATGGGCTAAGTTGGGACACCCCTGCAGGGTTTGAACTTTCGAAAGCCGTGCCCGCGGTTATGTGGCAGATGGGAATTTGTTAATGTCCGGTTGTAGAAAACCCGAAGTTGATCTTAATTAAAATACATCAACCGCGTGTGTAACCATGATGGTCTCTTCTCGGCGGGGTCCGGGAAGTGAACACGGTGTTGGAGTTATGCTTGACGTAGGTTGTTCTAGGATCACTTCTTGATCATAGTTGTTCGACCGTGCTTTTGCCTTCTCTTCTCACTCTCATTTGCGTATGTTAGACACCAGATATGCTAGTCTCTTGCTGCAGCTCCACCTCACTACCTTGTCCTACCTTTAAGCTTAAGTAGTCTTGATCTCGCGGGTGTGAGATTGCTGAGTCCCCGTGACTCACAGATACTTCCAAAACCAGTTTGCAGGTGCCGATGAAACCGTGCAGGTGACGCATCCGAGCTCAAGGAGGAGTTCGATGAAGATCTTATTCATTGTGTTGTTTCGTTTCAGTTGATCAGTAGTGGAGCCCAGTCGGGACGATCGGGGATCTGTGTAGCATTTGGGGTAGTCTTCTTTTATTTTGGTTCCGTAGCCGGACCTTGATTGTATCTATATGATGTAATGCTTTACTCATGTATTGTGTGAAGTGGCGATTGTAAGCCAACTATGTATCTCTTTCCCTTATGTATTACATGGGTTGTGTGAAGATTTCCTCACTTGCGACATTGCTTTCAATGCGGTTATGCCTCTAAGTCGTGCTTCGACACATGGGAGATATAGCCGCATCGAGGGTGTTACATCTGTGGTCCCTGTTTCGAGTTGCAAATATTAGCAACAGAACCAGTATCAAATACCCAGGTGCTACTGCGAGCATTAGTAAGGTACACATCAATAACATGTATATCACATATACCTTTGTTCACCTTGCCATCCTTCTTATCCGCCAAATACTTGGGGCAGTTCCGCTTCCAGTGACCAGTCTGCTTGCAGTAGAAGCACTCAGTTTCAGGCTTAGGTCCAGATTTGGGTTTCTTCTCCTGAGCAGCAACTTGCTTGCTGTTCTTCTTGAAGTTTCCCTTCTTCTTCCCTTTGCCCTTTTTCTTGAAACTAGTGGTCTTGTTGACCATCAACACTTGATGCTCCTTTTTGATTTCTACCTTTGCAGCTTTCAGCATTGCGAAGAGCTCGGGAATTGTCTTATCCATCCCTTGCATATTATAGTTCATCACGAAGCTCTTGTAGCTAGGTGGAAGTGATTGGAGAATTCTGTCAATGACGCAATCATCTGGAAGATTAACTCCCAATTGAATCAAGTGATTATTATACCCAGACATTTTGAGTATATGCTCACTAACAGAACTATTCTCCTCCATCTTGCAGCTATAGAACTTATTGGAGACTTCATATCTCTCAATCCGGGCATTTGCTTGAAATATTAACTTCAACTCCTGGAACATCTCATATGCTCCATGATGTTCAAAACGTCGTTGAAGACCCGATTCTAAGCCGTAAAGCATGGCACATTGAACTATCGAGTAGTCATCAGCTTTGCTCTGCCAGACGTTCTTAACGTCGTCAGTTGCATCAGCAGCAGGCCTGGCACCTAGCGGTGCTTCCAGGACATAACTTTTCTGTGCAGCAATGAGGATAATCCTCAAGTTACGGACCCAGTCCGTGTAATTGCTACCATCATCTTTCAACTTTGCTTTCTCAAAGAACGCATTAAAATTCAACGAAACAACAGCACGGGCCATCTATCTACAATCAAACATAAACAAGCAAGATACTATCAGGTACTAAGTTCATGATAAATTTAAGTTCAATTAATCATATTACTAAAGAACTCCCACTTAGATAGACATCCCTCTAATCCTCTAAGTGATCACGTGATCCAAATCAACTAAACCATGTCCGATCATCACGTGAGATGGAGTAGTTTCAATGGTGAACATCACTATGTTGATCATATCTACTATATGATTCACGCTCGACCTTTCGGTCTCCGTGTTCCGAGGCCATATCTGTTATATGCTAGGCTCGTCAAGTTAAACCTGAGCATTCCGCGTGTGCAACTGTTTTGCACCCGTTGTATTTGAATGTAGAGCCTATCACACCCGATCATCACGTGGTGTCTCAGCATGAAGAACTTTCGCAACGGTGCATACTCAGGGAGAACACTTTTACTATGATAATTTAGTGAGGGATCATCTTATAATGCTACCGTCAATCAAAGCAAGATAAGATGCATAAAAGATAAACATCACATGCAATCAATATAAGTGATATGATATGGCCATCATCATCTTGTGCTTGTGATCTCCATCTCCGAAGCATCGTCATGATCACCATCGTCACCGGCGCGACACCTTGATCTCCATCGCAGCATCGTTGTCGTCTCGCCAATCTTATGCTTCTACGACTATCGCTACCGCTTTGTGATAAAGTAAAGCATTACAGGGCGATTGCATTGCATACAATAAAGCGACAACCATATGGCTCCTGCCAGTTGCCGATAACTCAGTTACAAAACATGATCATCTCATACAATAAAATTTAGCATCATGTCTTGACCATATCACATCACAACATACCCTGCAAAAACAAGTTAGACGTCCTCTACTTTGTTTGTTGCAAGTTTTATGTGGCTGCTACGGGCTTTAAGCAAGAACCAGTCTTACCTACGCATCAAAGCCACAACGATAGTTTGTCAAGTTGGTGTTGTTTTAACCCTCGCAAGGACCGGGCGTAGCCACACTCGGTTCAACTAAAGTTGAAGAAACTGACACCCGCCAGCCACCTGTGTGCAAAGCACGTCGGTAGAACCAGTCTCGCGTAAGCGTACACGTAATGTCGGTCCGGGCCGGTTCATCCAACAATACCGCCGAACCAAAGTATGACATGCTGGTAAGCAATATGACTTATATCGCCCACAACTCACTTGTGTTCTACTCGTGTATATAACATCAACACATAAAACCTAGGCTCGGATGCCACTGTTGGGGAACGTAGTAATTTCAAAAAAATTCCTACGCACACGCAAGATCATGGTGATGCATAGAAACGAGAGGGGAGAGTGTTGTCTACGTACCCTCGTAGACCGAAGCGAAAGCGTTGACACAACATAGAGGAAGTAGTCGTACGTCTTCCCGATCCAGCCGATCCAAGCACCGTTACTCCGGCACCTCCGAGTTCTTGGCACACGTTCAGCTCGATGACGATCCCCGGGCTCCGATCCAGCAAAGCTTCGGGGAGGAGTTCCATCAGCACGATGGCATGGTGACGATCTTGATGTTCTACTGTCCCAGGGCTTCGCCTAAGCACCGCTACAATATGACCGAGGTGGAATATGGTGGAGGGGGGCACCGCACACGGCTAAGGAACGATCACAAAGATCAACTTGTGTGTTCTAGGGTGCCCCCTGCCCCCGTATATAAAGGAGCAAGGGGGAGGGGCGGCCGGCCAGGAGGGGCGCGCCAGGGAGGAGTCCTACTCCTACCGGGAGTAGGACTCCCTCCTTTTCCTTGTCCAAGTAGGAGAGGGGGAAGGAAGGGAGAGAGGAGAGGAAGGAAAGGGGGGCGCCACCCCCCCTCCTAATCCAATTCCGACTAGAGGGGAAGGGGCCGCGGCCTTCCCTGGCCGCCCCTCCTCTTCTCCACTTCAGGCCCATAAGGCCCATTAACCCTCGGTGGGGTTCCGGTAACCCTCCGGTACTCCGGTTTTCTCTGAAATCAGGAACACTTCCGGTGTCCGAATATAGCCGTCCAATATATCGATCTTTATGTATCGACCATTTCGAGACTCCTCGTCATGTCCGTGATCACATACGGGACTCCGAACAAACTTCGGTACATCAAAATACATAAACTCATAATGAAACAGTCATCGTAACGTTAAGCGTGCGGACCCTACGGTTCGAGAACAATGTAGACATGACCGAGACACATCTCCGGTCAATAACCAATAGCGGAACCTGGATGCTCATATTGGCTCCTACATATTCTACGAAGATCTTTATCGGTCAGACCTCATAACAACATACGGTGTTCCCTTTGTCATCGGTATGTTACTTGCCCGAGATTCGATCGTCGGTATCTTAATACCTAGTTCAATCTCGTTACCGGCAAGTCTCTTTACTTGTTCTGTAATACATCATCTCACAACTAACTCATTAGTTGCAATGCTTGCAAGGCTTATGTGATGTGCATTACCGAGAGGGCCCAGAGATACCTCTCCGACAATCGGAGTGACAAATCTTAATCTCGAAATACGCCAACCCAACATGTACCTTCGGAGACACCTGTAGAGCTCCTTTATAATCACCCAGTTACGTTGTGACGTTTGGTAGCACACAAAGTGTTCCTCCGGCAAACGGGATTTGCATAATCTCATAGTCATAGGAACATGTATAAGTCATGAAGAAAGCAATAGCAACATACTAAACGATCGGGTGCTAAGCTAATGGAATGGGTCATGTCAATCACATCATTCTCCTAATGATGTGATCCCGTTAATCAAATAACAACTCTTTTGTTCATGGTCAGGAAACATAACCATCTTCGATTAACGAGCTAGTCAAGTAGAGGCATACTAGTGACACTCTGTTTGTTTATGTATTCACACATGTATTATGTTTCCGGTTAATACAATTCTAGCATGAATAATAAACATTTATCATGATATAAGGAAATAAATAATAACTTTATTATTGCCTCTAGGGCATATTTCCTTCAGGACTATACCTTCAGCCGGACTCCTGGACTATGAAGATACAAGATTGAAGACTTCGTCCCGTGTCCGGAAGGGACTTTCCTTGGCGTGGAAGGCAAGCTTGGCGATGCGGATATTTAGATCTCCTACCATTGTAACCGACTTTGTGTAACCCTAACCCTCTCCTGTGTCTATATAAACCGGAGGGCTTTAGTCCGTAGGACAACATACAACAATCATACCATAGGCTAGCTTCCAGGGTTTAGCCTCCTCGATCTCGTGGTAGATCTACTCTTGTACTACCCATATCATCAATATTAATCAAGCAGGACGTAGGGTTTTACCTCCATCAAGAGGGCCTGAACCTGGGTAAAACATTGTGTCCCTTGTCTCCTGTTACCATCCGCCTAGATGCACAGTTCGGGACCCCCTACCCGAGATCCGCCAGTTTTGACACCGACAGTTCTAGACCCAATCATTGACGGATTTCACCTCACTCGAGTCCTTATGGACGGCGGTAGCAGCCTGAACCTGCTTTATCAGGATACAGTGTGGAAAATGGGCATAGATCCCTCAAGGATTAAACCCACAAAAAACGACCTTTAAGGGCGTCATACCAGGTGTAGAGGCCAACTGCACAGGCTCAGTTACACTTGAAGTGGTCTTCGGATCCCCGGATAATTTCCGAAGCGAGGAGTTAATCTTCGACATAGTCCCGTTCCGCAGTGGCTATCACGCACTGCTCGGGCGAACCGCATTTGCAAAGTTCAATGCGGTGCCGCACTACGCATACCTTAAGCTCAAGATGCCAGGACCTCGGGGAGTCATTACGGTCAATGGAAACACCGAACGCTCTCTCCGAACGGAGGAGCACATGGCGGCCCTCGCAGCGGAAGTACAAAGCAGCCTCTCAGGGCAATTCTTCTGTCCGGCGATAAAACGTCCGGACACTGTCAAGCGCGCCCGGAGTAACCTACAACAAGACCGCCTGGCACGTTCCGAGCAAGCATAGGAATACGGCCCCAACCCCAGCCCTCGCAAAATGGCGAAATCTGTGCTACGCGTACATAATTACGCTCTGGAAATACCATGGGCACAGGGGGAGGGGCACGATCACGGCACGCCCAAAACGCGGCTTAACCGCACCAGGGGCTGCCGATTTTTTTATTTTTTCTTACTTTCAGGACTCCACTCTCCGGAAGACCTGATCGGCAGTACAATTGCCGAACGAACGATGCGACAACCAGGGATGCAGAAGGCTACGCCACACTATGGAACTCCCAGGTGGTCTCTATAACGAGCAAAATACCTGTTTTACATTCCATTCCGTAGCTCGCCCCTGGAGGGGACATGTTAAATAGTCCCATCTCCTGCTTACCGCACTATTTGTATCGTTCTGCTCTTAATGCACTTTTCTCGAATAAACAATGCTTAGCCTCAGACTATTATGGCATTCTCTATTCATTCCTTTTCATGTATACATGTTCATCCATGACATTAAGCACCCGTACACTTTGGTACGGCCAATACGCCAGGGGCTCAAGCACCCCATAATACGGCGTGAGAAGTCCTAACACTTTCATAAGTGCGGCACTCCGAACTTATAGCATTATATGCATCAGCTCCGAATCATGTCTTTGGTCGATAGTTGGGTTTGCCCGGCTCTTGTTTTGGTACCTTACGTTCCGCTATATCGGCTAAGGTGGCACTAGGAGAACTACTGCGATTGTGCCCCGGTTGAGCTGGGCTAAGCACCTCAGTAGAGAAAGCTAAAACTGACTGTCATGATAGGGCGAGAGCTGGTCGCTGTTCGAGAGGTTTCGAGTCCCTAAAGACTTATGCCGCTTCGAGCGAGGAGTCGGCTTTGTCCGGCCTAGGAGTGTATAACGCCCCGAACTCGGTCTTCCGAACACTAGGGGCTTCGCCGAAATTTAAAATTAAAGAATTCTCTGGCTAAGTGAGAGCGATAATGCACTATAGTCCGATTGCCTTGTTCATTGTGCTGAGCACCTCCCTCGAAGGACCCAAGAATGGGAAAAAGAGTGCTCAGGTTTATCCCGAACACCCCAGCACTCGTGGCATGGGGGCAGAAGCCGACGACTCGCCATCTCTCAGATTTAATAAACGGCCGCATAGAAGGTAATATTTTAAATTAAAACAAGCATTGCATCGCGCATATGAACAAGTTTTCAGCGTACAGGGTAACACGAGCGAGTTTACTCAAATATTACATCCTTGGAACATTCATCCGCCACAAGGCGGGCACCCTTCAAGACGCCCTCATAATACATCTCGGGATGGCGATGCTCCTTACCCTACGGTGGCCCGTCCTTCACCAGCTTCTCAGCATCCATCTAGCCCCAGTGCACTTTAGCATGGGCAAGCGCCCTACGGGCGCCCTCAATGCAGACAGAGTGCTTGATGACTTCAAGCCACGGACAGGCATCCACCAGCCGCCTCACCAGCCCAAAGTAGCTCCCAGGCATGGCCTCACCAGGCCACAGCTGGACTATGAGACCCTTCATGGCCTGTTCGGCCACCTTATGGAGCTCGACCAGTTGCTTCAGCTGGCCACTCAAGGGCATTGGGTGTCCGGTCTCAGCATACTGAGACCAGAACACCTTCTCCGTCGAGCTCCCCTCCTCGGCCCGGTAGTAGGCGGCGGCATCTGACACACTACGGGGCAAATCTGTGAATGCTCCTGGAGAGCTCCGGACTCGGGTAAGTAACAAGTAATTCACTTTCACGTGCTTGCTTTGCATAAAGAATGCCTTACCCGCCGCTATCTTCTTCATCGCCTCAATTTCCTGGAGGGCCTTTTGGGCTTCGGCCTTGGCAGACTTGGCGCTTTTGAGGGCCGCGGCGAGCTCGGACTCTCGAGTCTTTGAGTCCAGCTCCAAAGTCTCATGCTTCTTCACGAGAGCATGGAGCTCTTGCTGCACCTCGCCAACCCTTGCCTCATGTTTCTCCCGCTCGGTGCGCTCCGTGGCCGCCTTCTTTTCAGCCTCGGAAAGCGCTTGCTTCAGGGTCGCCACCTCTGTCGTGGCCCCTAGCACACCAATAACGATCCTGTAATTTCTCGCAACTGCATTTATACACACACACACACACACACACATAGACAAGGCATTACGTACCTTGGTTCTCCTCGAGCTGCTGCTTGGCAAGACCGAGCTCTTGCTCGGACCGCTCGAGGTTCTGCTTCAGCGCGTCAACCTCCGCAGTCAGTGCGGCAGAGGCCAGCGGCGAAGCCTGCATATGCATATCGACATAATCATGTTAGACTCCAGCGAATATTATTAGATCCTCTATTCGGCTTTTCTTTGTGAACGCCAAACAGAGCATCAGGGGCTACGGTCTATGCGGTAATATTTTCATATATTTTTTACATACCTCAAAGCCTGTCAGCAGGCTGGCACAAGCTTTAGTCAGCCCGCTCTTGGCGGACTGAACTTTCTGGATCACCGCACTCATGATAGTGTGGTGCTCCTCGTCGATGGAGGCGTCGTTAAGCACCTCCAGCAAGTTATCCGGTGCCTCCGGTTGGGCGGAGGTCACCGGCACGGTAGGCTTGCCCTTCTTAGTAGGGGGCCGCCTGCCGGAGTCCGGAACCGCTGAAGGTTTCGGTGCGGTGTTCGGCCCAGGGCCGGACTTGGAGCCCTTGGGAGCCTTGCTCCCTTTGTGCCTGCAGTCCGGAAGGTCGCCTTCCGGCGCCTCCAAGACTACCTCCCCTCGGTTGGGAACCCCTTGAGACAATACCTCGGCATTATCCGTAGGATGAGGGGAGGAGGTGGCCGGAAGTGAAGTGTTGTTCACATCCGACAAACCCAAGGAACCGCTCGACGACACATCGAGCCGGGCTTTGGGCGGACGGCATAATTTTATTCGGCGTCAGGAGAAGCTGTGCAATAAAGGAACACTATGAGTCACTCTGGTGTCCAGATACTTACGACTTCGCCAGGGGCTTGGCCCTGGGCGGCCACTCCTCTTCGCTGTCGGCGGCATTGATGGAGTAGTCCGGAGGAAGGGTCCTTCCCTTCTTGGACCCTCCGGCCTCCCCAGTTGGGGCGTCCTTCCTTTTCTTTTCTCCCCCTGCTGGGGAAGAAACCTCTCTTTCCTCCTCCTCGTCTTCATGGGAGGAGTGCGCCTCGGAGTCGTCGGATGATGAGTCCGACACCACCGGGCACCGGGAACTCTTTCGGGTTCCCATGGCCTTCTTCTTCGGCACCACATAGGGTGCCGGAACCAGCAGCTCCGCCAAGCGGGCGTCCGCTGGGCCTTCGGGAAAAGGAGCCGGATAGTTGATCTGTCCGGCCGTCTTCTGCCAGTCCTGTCAAAGGTACGGGAGTTTAGATCCTGCATAGAGTTAAACTATGAAAAACAAGTATCCTGTAAGAGGTAAAGCCGCTTACCGCGCTGGCTTGGCGCTTCGCGCTGAATCCACGATCTTCGGTAAGAGGGGGAGGAACCTCGGCTCCCTTGAATAGCACCTTCCAGGCATCCTCGTGCGTCGTGTCGAAGAGCCTGCCCAGAGTTTGGTGCTGGGCCGGGTTGAACTCCCACAAGTTGAAGGCCCGTGTTGACACGGGAGGATCCGGCGGATGAGCATGACCTGGACTACGTTGATGAGTTTGAGCTTCTTGCTCACCAGGTTTTGGACACATATTTGGAGTCCAGTCAGCTCTCCCGAACTACCCCAGGACAGGCCCTTCTCTTGCCAGGAGGTGAGCCGCGTGGGGATGCCGGATCGGAACTCGGGGCTGCTACCCATTCAGGGTCACGCGGCTCGGTGATGTAGAACCACCCCGATTGCCACCCCTTTATGGTCTCCACGAAGGAGCCCTCGAGCCATGTGACGTTGGGCATCTTGCCCACCATGGAGCCTCCACACTCCGCCTGGCGGCCGCTCACTACCTTCGGCTTGACATTGAAGGTCTTCAGCCATAAGCCGAAGTGGGGCTGGATGTAGAGGAAAGCCTCGCACACGACGATAAACGCCGAGATGTTGAGGATGAAGTTCAGGGCCAGATCGTGGAAGTCCAGGCCGTAGTAGAACATGAGCCCCCAGACGAACGGGTGGAGAGGGAAGCCCAATCCGCGGAGGAAATGGGTGAGGAACACTACCCTCTCATGGGGCCTGGGGGTGGGGATGAGCTGCCCCTCATCTGGGAGCCGTGCACGATGTCGTCGGGCAGGTATCCGGCTCTCCTCAGCTTCTTGATGTGTCCCTCCGTGACGGAGGAGACCATCCACCTGCCTCCGCTCCGGACATGGTTGGAGAAGGTTGAGGTGGGAAAAGCAGACTTGGGCGCTGGAGCTCGAGTGTGCGAAAATGGATGAGCAAAGGAGGAAGAAGGCGTGGATGAAAGGGCGAATCCTTATCCCCTTATATGGGCGGACGAAACTATGTGTCCCCACCAGCCTGGTAAAACTCGCTTGTCCCCCAAGCGCCGTAATCAATGGCACAATTGGGTTACCCACGCTCGTATTGATGAGAATCCCATGATAAGGGGAAACGATCTCTTCTTCGACAAGACGTGCCAAGGAAACCGCCTCGCAAAACGCACTAAGGTGGGACGACAAAAAACGATTCGAATAAAGGCTTGGCTGTGGTGTGATGTCATGCTACGGAATACGTGAGCAGATTAGATTTGTGTGAATATTATTCTCTCTACGGTAGTATGTGGAACTTGTTTTGCAGAGCCGAACACGATCCTCGTGTTCAAAATCTTCTATGAAGTATTCGGAGGAGGAACCCGCCTTGCAATGCCGAAGACAATCTGCGCGCCGGACTCGTCGTCATTGAAGCCTAGTTCAGGGGCTACTGAGGAAGTCCTGGATTAGGGGGTGTCCGGATAGCCGGACTATAACCTTTGGCTTGACTCTTGGACTATGAAGATACAAGATTGAAGACTTCGTCCCGTGTCCGGATGGGACTTTCCTTGGCGTGGAAGGCAAGCTTGGCAATACGGATATGTAGATCTCCTCCCATTGTAACCGACTCTGTGTAACCCTAACCCCCTTCGGCGTCTATATAAACCGGAGGGTTTAATCCGTAGGACAACAACAATCATACCATAGGCTAGCTTCTAGGGTTTAGCCTCTCTGATCTCGTGGTAGATCTACTCTTGTACTACCCATATCATCAATATTAATCAAGCAGGAGTAGGGTTTTACCTCCATCGAGAGGGCCCGAACCTGGGTAAAAACATCGTGTCCCATGTCTCCTATTACCATCCGCCTAGACGCACAGTTCGGGACCCCCTACCCGAGATCCGCCGGTTTTGACACCGACACCAGCTTTTCCTGTCAATTTTGTCTCTTTCAGTGCTCTAATTGATCAAATTGACTGTCGTGTGATCCTTGACAAATTCGGTTGCGTGATTCAGCAGCGACTGACGAGTCAGACGGTTGGGACTGGCACTAGGCGTAGGGGGCTCTGGTACATGGACCAGGAGGTGCAGCCGGACTTGGTGTGTGCTGCGACCATGGAGGACAAGGAGAAGGAGGCGATGTTCCATCACTGTAGGATGGGCCATGTATCTTTTGATAATATGGGTAGAATCTTTCCGGGTGTTATGCGTGGGATAGGCAAGGGCAAGTTGACATGTGATGCTTGCGAATATGCCAAACACACACGAGCTTCATATGTGAGTAAGGGGCTAAGGAGCATATCTCCTTTTATGCTTATTCATTCGGATGTATGGAAGAGCCCAGTTGTATCAATGAATGGAATGAAATACTTTGTTACATTCATCGATTGCTATTCTCGTATGACTTGGATTTATTTGATGCGTCAAAAAGATGGGGTGTTTAGCTGTTTTCAGAATTTCCATGCCTTGGTGAAGAATCAGTTTCAGGTGCAGGTGCAGGTGATCAGGACTGACAATGGGACAGAGTATGTGAACAACACATTTGGGGCTTACTTTTCTGATCAAGGTATTCTTCATCAAACTTCATGCCCAGACACCCCTCCTCAGAATGGAGTGGCAGAAAGGAAAAATCGGCATATTCTTGAGGTTGCCCGGTCATTGATGTTTACGATGAATGTGCCCAAATTCTTGTGGAGTGAAGCAGTTATGACAGCCACATACTTGATCAACCGGACACCATCAAGAATACTAAGCATGAAATCTCCCTGTGAGCTAGTATATGGAGAAACTAAGTTTGTTGTTCCCCAAAAGTTGTTTGGTAGTACTTGTTTTGTTCGAGATCACCATCCTTCTGTTGGAAAACTTGATCCGCGAGCAGCGAAGTGTATTTTTCTGGGCTATTCTTCTAGTCAGCAGGGATATAAATGTTGGTGTCCCTCAGAGAAACGCAGGTTTGTCAGTATGGATGTAACCTTCAGGGAGTCTGAGCCATTCTATGGTGAGCCAACAGATCTAAGTGTGATGTTTCAAGAGCTTGACCATTTACACTCTGTGTAGGATGGTCAAGAGGGGGAGAAGGCTGTATCTCACACTCAGGAGGATTCTGTGGGCACTAACATTAATGATGATGTGCAGGTTCAAGTCCAGCCAATTGTGGGTACAATTCCGGTTGGTACTCTCACTGATGGTGATGTGCAGGTACAGGTCCAACCAACAGTGGGTTCCATTCAGATTGGTAATTTCCAGCTCCCTGTTCGAGATCGGTGGTAGAAGATCCCCATAGTGTACTCTCGACGAGAGCCTCAAGTGCCACAGGTGCATGATTCATCTGACACTCGTCTGGTATATTCTCGGCGACAGCCACTTGTGTAGGAGGGGGAGCAACAAGTGCAGGGGGAGCAGTCAGTGCAGGGGGAGCAGCAAGGCAGTGGTGTAAGCTCATCTGACACAGTGGAGCTACCTATTGCGTTGCGAAAGGTGACACATGAAGCGGCACAGAAGGCTTTACCACCGAAGGTTTTTTATGATCATGACATTGGAAATTTTGTGTCTTATGAGGCTTTGTCTCCTTCCTATAGAGTGTTTGTTGCCTCTCTTCAAACTGTGTCAATCCTGAAGGATTGGAAGGCTGCAAAACAAGATCCGAAGTGGCGTGAAGCATTGATAGAAGAGTTGGAAGCATTGAGGAAAAACAAGACGTGGATGCTAACCACATTGCCGGCAGGAAAGGAAGCAGTGAGTTATAAGTGGATCTATACAGTGAAGCGGAATCCTGAGGGGAAGGTGGAATGATATAAGGCTAGATTGGTCGCCAGAGGATATAGTCAAACTTATGGAATTGACCATGACGAGACGTTTGCTCCAGTGGCAAAGATGAACACCGTAAGCATATTGGTTTCCTGTGCTGCAAACTTTGGGTGGAAAAATGCCGTCTTGCATGGTGAGTTGTAGGAAGAAGTGTACATGGAGATACCACCAGGTTTTGGTACTTCACGGACCACGGGGAAGGTATGCAGGCTGAAGAAACCCTTGTATGGACTGAAGCAATCGCCGAGGGCTTGGTTCAATAGGTTCAGACGTGTTGTCCGTGCTATGGGGTATGGTCAATGTAATGGTGACCACACGGTGTTCTACAGACACTCACTCTCTAATCGAAAGATCACCATTCTTGTAGTTTATGTGGATGACATTATCATCACTAGAGATGATGAGGAGGAAATAAAGAGATTGAAGGGGTGTCTGAGCAATGAGTTTGAGGTGAAGGATTTGGGCAACCTAAAATACTTCCTTGGGATTGAAGTGGCTCGGACAGAGAAGGGAATATCTTTGTGCCAAAGGAAATACACCTTGGATCTCTTGAGTGACATGGGCATGATGGGATGTCGTGTAGCCCCTACGCCGATTGAACAAAATCATCAAGTGATAGCTCAGTCAGGCGAGCTGGTGAATAAGGAAGATTATCAAAAACTGGTTGGGAGGTTATTGTACTTGTGTACGTATGTCGTGGGTGTGGTGAGCAGATACATGCATGAACCAAGGAGTGGGCATCTTGATATTGTGCACAGAATTCTGAGATACTTGAAGGGGACTCCGGGTAAAGGGTTGTGGTTTGCGAAGAGTGGACACCTTGAGGTGGATGGCTATAGTGACTCTGATTGGGCCAGTTGTCAAGATGATAGAAGATCAACTTCTGGCTACTGTGTGTTTGTGGGAGGAAACTTGGTGTCGTGGAGAAGCAAGAAACAGACTGTTGTGTCTAGATCAACAGCAGAAGCCGAGTATAGAGCATTATCTCAAGGGTTATGTGAGATGCTCTGGGTGAAGTACCTACTGAGCGAGTTGAAACTTCTGAGGAAGGGACCCTTGAAGGTGTGGTGTGACAATCAGTCAGCTATAGCCATTGCTAATAACCCAGTTCAGCATGATAGGACAAAACATGTGGAAATTGATCGCTTCTTCATTAAGGAGAAACTTGATGCTGGCATCATCAGTCTTACTCACGTCAGCTCTGGGCAGCAGTTTGCAGATTGTTTGACAAAGGGACTAGGAACGAAGGACTATAACTTGGCATGTGACAAGATGGGGATGATAGATATCTACCACCCATCTTGAGGGGGGGTGTTGAACCGGTATGGGCCCAAGCCCATCAAGCCTTGTCACTTAGTCACTTAGGGCCCAAGCCCATGAGGAGGTACTGACCTAGAAGGAGGCATCCAGTCCTCCCGTCCTTAGTGAGCCACCACACACATACCGAACAGGCACAAACAGGGTGAGCCCGCGACTCAACATATATTATGGGACAGAGGGAGTAGTTTCCACTAGTGGATATTTGTTTTTGGTCATATAAGGTGCATTGGGCATTTGGGTGCCACCAGACTTCACTATTAGTGATATCCGAGCTTTTATTTGCTGATTGTTATTACTACATGAATCTAGAGCAAAGGAAATTGAAGGCTGCTTAATAATAGGTTAATGGGACAAATGTTGTTGTGCAGCTTAGTGCTTGGATTGAATCATCGTTCAAAGTGTTTCTTAAAATGAGCACAGTGGCTGCTAGAGAAAGAGAATGTTTGATGTGATATAGCATGCCTTCAATTTGACATGCACATATCAATTCATTTTACAACTGGAGAGTTCTGGGATATCCATTGATCGATATCGGAGTTCTCGCATATCTGAAATTTAGTACATTCAAACTTGCGGCAGTTTTCTGGGGAAACATGTTTTCTTGTGAAACGAAGTTTTTGGCGTCTAATTTTGGTGTGGGAACGACAGTATCATCTGTTTCTAGATAACCAACATGATAAACCCCTATATCTAACTGGTTCTTCTGTGAAGGAAAGCTTACTTTACATCTTAGTATTGTGGTACTAGATTGCTGGTCAACTCTAGAAACTCATCGAGAAACCTTGGTAGACCATGTCTTGTTTAGCACCCATTTTCATTTTTCATGTTACTTTGGAAGTGGAATGTCAAAATTTCATTTTTAATGCCAAGTTTCTGTCTCAGTTTGATCTGCTCTCGGTATGACTTGCCCTAACGCCGAAATGATGGATTGTTTGCGGGAGAAAAAATAGCCCATACAATGCATGCTCACTGTCATGTGGGGCGCTGCGTACAGGCGCAGGTCGCGTACCCAGGAGCAGTAGCCGACGGCCACAGCTGGCGAGGCATGATCGGAGCAAGGAGTCCTGATCCTACGTTGGTTCCTAGGGTTCAGGACTAGTTAGTTTCCTAGTTTGTTAGAAGCCCATAAGGCCTTTATATATCCTGTAATCTGCACCCTTTGACGCAAGCAATAAATCATTATCTCCTACCTCCTCCTCTACTCCTAATCTCTTCTCCTGCACCATGAGCAGTTAGGCAAAAACCCTAGCACTCCTATCAACCGAGACTACAAACTACGTAGTCGAGATCCTGCTGTCTTGGGCACCGAGGTCCTTGACAACTTGGTATCGGGTTCCAGGCGATCCTCTTCCTCGTCCGCGCTCCATCCGCAGCCCGCCGCCACCCCTGCGTCCGCGCCAAGCACACCTCCATCGCCACCATCCGCCGCCGCCTCGGTCACTTCCGGCATGGCAAAACCAACCACCGTTGATCTGGCCAAGATGATCGGGGCCTTGACTGCAACGGTGGCGTCCCTGCAGACGTCCGTCGCCGCACTCCAGAAGGACAAGTCCGCCTCCTCGTCGAGCGTTGACGGCGCCCACGATGGGCAGCACCACAATGATCGACCGCCCCGGTTTCAGAAGATGGACTTCCCCAAGTTTGACGGCAAGTCAGATCCTCTCGCATTCATCAACAGATGTGAGTCCTTCTTCCATCAACAACGGATCGCCGAGGAGGAGAAAGTGTGGATGGCATCATACAATCTCGAGGGTACTGCCCAACTATGGTATATGCAGGTTCAGCGCGATGAGGGCACTCCTCTGTGGCGCCGCTTCACCGAGCTGCTCAATCTCCACTTCGGGCCACCTCTGCGCGCTAACCCGTTGGGCGAACTAATGGCGTGCAAGCGCACAACGTCCGTCGTCGACTTCCAAGAGCGGTTTGAGGCGCTCCTCCCCCGGGCAGGCATCTTAACAGAGACACAGAAGGTTCAGATCTTCACCGCGGGACTCCAGCCACCCCTCAGCCTCGACGTGGAAATCCACAACCCGCAGTCCCTCGCCGTCGCCATGAGCCTCGCCCGCAAATTGGAGCTGCGCGACCAGTGCGCGCTCGCCTCCGCGCCACCGGTGCGTTTTCAGCAGAAGGGCATCCCGCCGGTGCCCGTACCACGCCTCGCGCCCCCCGCACCGGCTCCACCAGCCGCACCCCAGCATGCCCCCAATCTGCCGGAAGGGCGCCCAATCAAACGCCTGTCACAGGCAGAGATGGAGGAACGCTGTCGCCTGGGCCTATGCTTCAATTGTAATGATAAGTTTGGCAGGGGCCACAACCGCGTGTGCCAGCGCATCTTTCTCCTCGACCTGGCGCTGGACGACGACGACGACGACACGGCCTCCGCCACCGCTGATGCCTTGCCGGCCGACCCTCGGATCTCGCTCCACGCGATCTCCGGCGTGCGCATGAGCGAGACCATGCAGATGCATATCACCCTCGGGGGTGTCTCCCTCCTTGCCCTGATCGACTCAGGCTCCACCCACAACTTCATCGCCGAGGAGGCGGCCGCTCGTGCTACACTGCTATCCCCCACCATCGAGAAGGTGCGTGTCATGGTGGCCAATGGCGAGCGCGTTCCGTGCCAGGGCGCATACCGCGTCGTGTCCTTCCGCATCGACTAAGAGGCGTTCTCGGAGGATTTCCTCGCCTTGCCGCTCGCGGGCTATGACGTTGTCTTGGGCACACAGTGGCTGGAGACGCTTGGACCGATCCTGTGGGATTTCCGCGCCCTCTCCATGACGTTCTGGCGGAGGGGCCATCGGGTCTGCTGGCGCGGCATTGCAGGACCGGACGGGCCAGCCCTGAAATCATGCAATGGCCGTGATTTCCTCGACGCCATCATCACCGAGTTCGACGGCATCTTCGCCGAACCCTCCGACGTGCCACCACCCTGCAGCCGCGACCACGGCATCACCCTGCTGCCCGGTTCCGCCCCAGTGGCCGTCCGTCCGTATCGCTACCCGGCCGCGCACAAGGACGAGCTGGAGCGTCAGTGCACTGCCATGCTCGCCCAGGGCATCATCCGAGCGAGTTGTTCCGCATTCTCATCGCCGGTACTGCTGGTCCGCAAGCCCGACGGGTCCTGGCGCTTCTGCATCGACTACCGCGCCCTGAACGCCATCACCGTCAAGGATGCGTTTTCGATCCCGGTGGTGGACGAACTCCTCGACGAGCTCCGTCGCGCTTGTTTCTTCACCAAGCTCGACTTGCGCTCCGGCTACCACCAGGTTCGGATGCGTGCGGAGGACATCCCAAAGACTGCCTTCCGTACCCACGACGGCCTCTACGAGTTCCTAGTGATGTCGTTCGACCTCTACAACGCGCCTGCAACATTCCAGGCACTCATGAACAATCTGCTGCAGCCGTACTTGCGCCGCTTCGTTCTCGTCTTCTTTGACGACATCCTCATTTTCAGCGAGACGTGGGTAGACCATCTCCGACATGTGCGCACCGTCTTCACCGTCCTGCACCAGCACCGGCTCTTCGTCAAGCGATCCAAATGCGCGTTCGCCGTCGAGTCGATCTCCTACCTGGGTCACACCATCTCCACTGCAGGAGTGGCCATGGATCCGGAAAAGGTGCAGGCCGTGGCCGATTGGCCACAGCCGCGCTCGGCCCGCGCGGTCCGGGGGTTCCTCGGCCTTGCGGGGTACTACCGCAAGCTTGTCAAGGAGTTTGGCGTGGTTGCCGCGCCACTGACGGCCCTCCTTCGCAAGGATGGTTTCTCCTGGTCGCCGGAGGCGGCAACAGCTTTTACCGCCCTCAAGACGGTGGTCACCACGGCTCCCATCCTCGCGTTGCCGGACTTCACGCGGCCGTTCATCGTCGAGTGTGATGCCTCTACATACGGCTTCGGGGCCGTCCTTCTTCAGGACCAGCACCCGGTGGCTTTCTTTAGCCGGCCGGCCGCGCCACGTCACCGTTCCCTGGCAGCATATGAACGGGAACTCATCGGCCTGGTGCTCGCTATTCGTCATTGGAGACCATACCTCTGGGGGCGCCAATTTGTGGTAAAAACTGATCACTACAGTCTTAAATTCCTACTTGACCAGCGTTTGGCAACCATTCCGTAGCATCATTGGGTCGGCAAACTACTGGGGTTCGACTTCACCGTGGAGTACAAGGCCGGTAGTACAAACACGGTGGCGGACGCCCTTTCCCACCGTGACATGGAGGAGACGTCGGTCATGGCGATATTGGGTCCTCGCTTCGACTTCATTGATCTCCTCCGGCAAGCTACGTCAACCGACCGGGCGCTCGTCGCGCTGCGTGAGCAAGTCCGAGCACTTGCACCCCGTCGGTCTGCTGCTGCCGCTGCCGGTGCCCACGGGCGTGTGGACTGACGTCGGCATCGACTTCGTGGGAGCGCTCCCTCGTGTGGGCGGGAAGTCCGTCATACTCACCGTGGTGGATCGCTTCAGCAAGTACTGCCACTTTGTGGTGATGGCCCACCCGTACACGGCAGAGTCGGTGGCACAGGTGTTCTTCGCCGAGATCGTGCGCCTCCATGGCGTTCCGCAGTCCATGGTTTCGGACCGCGACCCCGTCTTCACCTCGGCGCTTTGGCGGGAGCCCATGCGCCTCACCAGGACGAAGCTGCACATGATGTCGGCATTTCATCCTCAGCCGGATGGCCAAACGGAGGCTGCTAACAAGATCATTGTTATGTACCTGCGTTGCCTCACAAGGGATCGTCCGCGACAGTCGCTACGGTGGCTTCCCTGGGCTGAGTACATCTACCACACCGCCTACCAGACGGCGACCCAAGAAACTCCGTTCAAGCTCGTGTATGGACGTGACCCTTCCACTATTCGCTCTTACGAGCCAGGCGACACAAGGGTGGCGGCCGTGGCAAAAAGCATGGCGGAGCGAGACGAGCTACTCGCTGATGTCCGCTATCGACTACAGTAGGCGCAGGCGGTCTACAAGTCCTACTACGACAGACGCCATCGCGACGTCAGGCATGTAGTGGGCGATTGGGTGTGGCTTCGTCTTCGCCAGCGCGCCGCATCTTCTCTCAACTTGCCAACCAGGGGCAAGCTCAAGCCACGCTTCTATGGGTCGTATCGCATTTCCGAGGTCGTCAACGACGTCGCCAACCGCCTTGAGCTACCGGTGTGATCGCGCCTCCATGATGTGTTCCACGTGGGCCTCCTCAAGAAGTTCTTCGGCACGCCTCCAACTGCACCGCCGGGTTTGCCTCCAATCCACAACGGTGCGGCTGTTCTGGAACCAGAACGCGTGACTCGTTCACGCCTCGCACGCGGCGTTCGCCAGCTCCTTGTCCACTGGAAGGGCGAGGCTGCGTCGTCGGCAACATGGGAGGATCTTGACAGTTTCGTCGAGCGCTACCCCACTTTTCAGCTCGAGGATGAGCTGCTCGTCAAGGGAGGAGAGATGTCATGTGGGGCGCTGCGTACAGGCACGGGTCGCGCACCCAGGAGCAGCAGCCGTCGGCCACAACTGGCGAGGCATGATCGGGGCAAGGAGTCCTGATCCTACGTTGGTTCCTAGAGTCCAGGAGTAGTTAGTTTCCTAGTTTGTTAGAAGCCCATAAGGCCTTTATATATCCTGTAATCTGCACCCTTTGACGCAAGCAATAAATCATTATCTCCTACCTCCTCCTCTACTCCTAATCTCTTCTCCTGCACCATTGAGCAGTTAGAAAAAACCCTAGCGCTCCTATCAACCGAGACTACGAACTACGTAGTCGAGGTCCTGCTGTCTTGGGCGCCGAGGTCCTTGACACTCACAGACTCGACCGGAGATCAACTCTCTGACTGAAGGATGTAAAGGATCATGATTTCGAGAAGGTAACTGGACTATTGATTGCCAGCATTTTGTTGGGACGTCAAAATCATGTAAAATACATAGATGTTTGTTGTTCGTCATAACTTTCACGTGGTCCCTTGGAATCGGGAGGTTGTCACGTAAGAATCAAGTTCATTTCCTGTAATGATAACATTGGAAGCTTTGGTTTGAGGTACTCCTACTAGCATCCAGAAATAAGAGAAGGAAGCTCCACCGAGCTCTCATAGAGATCAGTGACTCTCGGCCGTCGGATCGGTTTCCTTGATGCGTTTTCGGCCATCGGATCGACCCGCTGGAAGACCTCGTCCGTCGGATAAAAAAAAGTTACTGTTGGAATGAATAGTTACCCCCGTTTTGTGCCACCGCCTGTAAAATTGGGTGGCCGCTGAGGGCATTTTCGTAATTTCGCCTAGGGTGTATAAAAGGCGACGGCCCGCATGGAGATGACCTAGCCGCTCCCCGGCCCGCACTCGCGCCCCCTCCCTCGTCCTCGCCGCCCCACCCGCATCGTCCCGCCCTCTTCTCTCCCTCTCCCTCCCTCAGTCCTCGCTGCCCCGCCCGCATCGCCGCCGCCCCGCCCCGCGCCGCCTCTCCCCGCCCCACCCCGCCCCGCCCCGCGCCGCCCCTACCCGCCCCGCGCCGCCATCTCCTTCGCCTACCAGGCCGCCGCCGCCCCGCCGTCTCCTCGACCTAGTCGATCACCCCGGCGCGGCCACCGTCGACGGCGAGGAGGAGGAGCACAGCGGGAAGGAGGAGGACAGCCAGGGGAGGAAGGACGGCATCATATACATGGCCCTGGCTCAAAGTCAGATTTGAGCCATCAGAAATGATACTATCCGTTCGTCGATGCTGATTACTACTCTCTGCGTTCGTAAGTATAAGAGCAACTCCAACGCGCCGACTCATTTTATCCGCACACGTTCGTTTGAGTCGAACAGAAAAGTCGACCAACGCGCCGACTCAAATGGACGCACGTCCGTTTTTCGTCCGCCTGCCGACCCATTCCCGGCCCATTTTTTAGCCTTATTTGTGTCGGCGTGGACACGAGACGGATGCGTGCGGCGCCCGCCTACTCCTCCCCCTGGCCCGCTAGTAGGTGGCACATTGGTCATCCTCTCCCATTCCAATAGGAAACCCTCGCCCGCCTCCTTCGTCGACGCCGTCACCGCCCATTTCCCGGTGCCTATGCCAGCTGCCAGTGCCGCAACATCCCCCAACCCTCCTCCAACGCCGCCACCTCCCACGTCGCCGCCACCGCCGTCTCGCCGTCGGGGCTCCGAAAGCATCCCAGCCCCACCTCCCGGACACAGCCGCGACCAGGGAGCCGCCCTGCCAGCTCCTTCGTTCTGACATCGGCTTGCTCGTCGGATGCCGGCACGCTCGTCAGACGCCGCCAGGGCAGCCAGCTGGTCCGAGGGCGGCGCGACTCCCTTCGCCGGCCGGCTCCTTCGTCGACGACGCACAAGCTGTTCGACAGGTTGCCAAGGTACAGAATGGACTCCGCCGGCGAGTTCTTTTTCCATAATTTCCTTTGCGACTCCGACGATTCCTCGTGCGATGAGGACGAGGAGATCTTGGCTGCCGTGTTGGTCCATCACCACCTCAATAGCCAGCGGCCGTTGTTCCGTGGCTCTATTCCGGGGCACCTTCCGGCGTTGAATCGTAACCGAGAGAGCAGGCATTTCCTTCTTTGGAAGGACTACTTTGACACAACGAACCCATTGTTCAAACATCAGAAATTTCGGCGTCGTTTCCGTATGAGTAGGCATCTTTTCAACCGTATTAGAGAGGGGGTGGTTGAATACAATGAGTATTTCGAGTGCAAAGAGGATGCCCTTGGTAAGATTGGCTTCTCCTCTTATCAGGAATGCACTGCAGCCGTCCAGATGCTTGCATACAGAGTGCCCAATGATCTCATTGACGAGTACGTCCGTATGAGCGACTCTACATGCCTAGACTCCATGTACAAGTTCTGCAAGGCTGTGATTGCTTTGTTTGGCCCCGAGTACTTGAGAGAGCTGACTCCTCAAGATACATACCGCTTATTGGCGATGAATGCCAGCAGGAGCTTCCCAGGGATGCTTGGCAGCATAGACTGGGAGTGGAAGAACTGTCCTTCTTCTTGGCAAGGGCAATATAAGGGCCACGTCAGGGATTGCACTGCATACCTAAGGTCGTGGCATCACAAAATCTCTGGATCTGGCACTCTTTCTTCGGCATGGCCGGA
This sequence comes from Aegilops umbellulata, assembly GCA_032464435.1. Taxonomy (NCBI): domain Eukaryota; kingdom Viridiplantae; phylum Streptophyta; class Magnoliopsida; order Poales; family Poaceae; genus Aegilops; species Aegilops umbellulata. Next base: position 85,399,139 of record CP136060.1, on the reverse strand, counting down.
TCACACAATGATATCAACGTGCTTCAACGCTCGCCGGTGTTTGCAAGGCTTGCCAAAGGCAACACCCCACCGGTGAATGTTACTATCAACGGCCGCAACTACGACAAATGATACTGCCTAGGTGACGGTATCTATCCTCAGTGGACCACTATTGTGAAGACAATCCCCAACCCTGTCGGAGAGAAGAGAAAAGATTTGCCCAAGAGCAAGAGAGTGCTAGGAAGGACGTCGAGCGTGCCTTTGGTGTTTTGCAATCTCGATGGGGCATCATTCGGTATCGTGCTAGGACTTGAAGCACGAAGAAGCTATGGGAGGTGGTGACTGCTTGTGTGATCATAATATGATCATAGAAGATGAGCGTCCTGAACGTATCTACGATCAAGGGTTTCAGTTTCAGGTGAGAATGTTGTGCCTGAGCATGGAGGAGCGGCAACGTTTGAACAATTCATCCAATTTCATCATGAAATGCGTGATTGAGAAACTAACATGCAGCTGCAAAAGGATTTGGTCGGGTATATGTCAGCTCATGTTGACAACCATAGATGTATCCTTTTTATTTGGCTTGTAAAACTATGTGAGAATAATTTAATTTATATTTAGGCTTGTAAAATTATGCTTTATATTCGGTTGTGAAAACTATGCTTCCTTGTGAAACTATATATTTGCTTGTGAAATATGCAAAGTGTTCATTAAAAATGAAGGCCAGCCGGCCACGCCGGTAAATATGGGTCGGCGCGTTGGGCGCACTGCTGACCCAAAACAAAAAGAGGGCGGACAGCGAGCGAGTGGCTGACTCAAATGGACAAAAAACGAACAAATGTACCGTTCATTTGAGTTGACGCATTGGAGTTGCTCTAAGTGCTTTTAAAGATTTCAATGTAGACTATATACGAAACAAATGAGTAAATCTGCAATTTAAAATTTGTCTATATTCAGTAGTAGGAACGGGGGAGGAATCAGTTTCATGCACTCCAAGTGCGACGCACACGCGTCGCCCAAGTCAAAGCAATCTTTCAAGCAAAACAAAAGAGAAAGATACTCGTACTAGCATCTTTATCGCGATTCACGAGGCCCGATGCGTCAACGCTTGCACGTGCGTGAGCGAGTAGTAAATCCAGGGAATTCTTGGTCACAATGGGGAGGGGAGTCGGGCAGAGTTTGGTTGAATCCAACCCGACGCAAACAGGCCCCCCCTTTCCAATGGTGCGGCCTGACCTTTGTTTGAGTGCAGGCTTTCTTTAGCGACCTCCCTAGCACGTCCGGTAGCCCCACGTCGCTGCACTTGCGTACGGCGCGTCCCGTTCTATGCACATGGCACGAAAAATATTGTCTATTCATTCTAGCAGACGAAGTTGGACGCGATTTTTCCTCAGAAAGAAAAGTTGTAGTGTAGTACGCGAATCCTGGGTAGCATGAGAGCTCACGCGTTCCAGCGTTGCGTGACAAGGGCGGGGCGGTGGGTGAGCGCGCGAATCGGCACGGGACGGCGCGTCGGTGACACGGCAGGGGGCAAGAGAGAGCACGGAGCGGAGCGGCCAGCTAATATTTTCGAGCACTGGGCCCGTCCGTGGCCGGTCCACTCCACCCCCCACGCCGCCCCGACCCCGAGAGAGGCCGAGGCCGAGATCCCGGCCTCTCGCCGCCGCCCCCTCCCCTCCCCTCCCCTCCCCTCGCGCAACCCCCCACCCCACCCACTCGATCCGCCCGCCCCGATGCCTCGGCGCGCCCTCACCCTCCTCCTCCTCGCCCTCGCCGTCTCCGCCCCCTTCGTCGCCTCCGCCGCCTCCGCCGCCGGGGACCAGGTCAGCGCCCCTCGCCCTTCGCTCCTCACCCACCCCCACGCGGGCGTCGCCTCTTCCCCGTTTGCCGGCTGCCGAGCCCCCCTCCGACCCCGGGAGCGTGGCTGATTTTGTTTTCCTCTCTCCAGTTTCAGGGTGCGCACGATGCCGCCGCCGGCAACGCCACCACCACGCGCCGCCTCGACCGCCGCACCAAGGTCAGCTGACACCGCACGCGCTGCGCCCTGGTTTTGGGAGCTCACTTGTTGTTGGTCTCACACGAAGGCCTCCCCTGCCTGTTCTGTTGCCTCCCAGATGTTCGTCCACACGGCGCGAGGCGTCATCGGCGGCGGAGGCGACGCCGGCGTCGAGCAGGAGTCCGAGCTGGGCCTCTTCGACGCCTTCTTCGCCAGCCTCTCCATGATCCTCGTCAGCGAGGTGACCTGCCATTTCTCGGATACAAATGCAGAAATGCTACCACTCCAGTGTTTCTGAATTTGCTCTCCTGCCTACTGTTTATGTTCTTATTACTGGGTGCTGTGTGTTCATGCCTTGCTGGGTAAAGATTGGCGACGAGACGTTCATCATTGCGGCTCTCATGGCGATGCGGCACCCCAAGTCGACGGTGCTCTCTGGGGCGCTGTCGGCGCTGGTTGTCATGACGGTATGTGAAACCGCAGCATCTGTTTGTTTGGCAGAATAGGATCGCAGTTTAGTGTTAATTACTCCTGCTGCGTTCTATGCTGTTTTAGGTACTATCAACCGGGCTTGGCAGGATCGTTCCGAACTTGATATCGAGGAAGCACACTAACAGCGCAGCAACTGGTATTGACTTATCTGATTGTTAGCTTGATGTCCATGATTGCTCAAGCTGGTCTGAGGTTTTAGTAGTAGTAGATTTATATTCTTGTGCATGGACATCCTGGACGTTGGAGAATATTGGTTAAATCATCAAATGAAATGGCACAATATGACCATAACTGTTCCAAAAGCATTGATAAACGTTTTAACATGAACTTGCTAAATATTGATCTCTACAAGTACCTGAAATATGCATTAGATGGCCAACATTGTCCAAAAACCAAATGGTTCAGTTTTGACATATTAGTAGATAGAAATTCAAAGGCTTGATACTTGCACCTGCATTTGCTAGAATCCTTCAGAATTAGTGCCTCTGTATAAATACAAGCTCTGCAAATTCTTGTAATGTTGTAATTATAGATAAATGTCTTTCCCCAGTTACGTGTTGATTTATTTCTCTCGGAGCCCAAGCAAGCCTCTAAATTAGAATACAAAAGTTGCATAAGCAACTATCTTCCGGTTTTCTTCTATCTTTGTTTTACTTATGTGTAAGAGTTGAGACAGCAAGACATATGGAGAGCTATGCTGGGATTGCCAGTTTAAGTTACGAAACGGAGCAAAGCAGAAACCAGGAATGCACCGCTCCATGGCCCACTCAGTCACTCACTCAAAACCACAGAAAAGGACCCCCCTTCCACTACATCAGCCATTTTCCTTTAGTCCGCTGACTCATCCCTTCCACAATGGTTGCCATTCCTGTAAGAAGATGCACGCCAGTAGGGTGAGACTGATAGATCAGCTTATCTTTAACCAAGATCTTATGTCTAGTTAGTGCCCAGCAAGCACCAAGCAGTGTCAAAACCAAATCACAACATTCAAACTATAATGTCATTATATAAATAGATCTCCTTATGGACTGTGTTCTCCTAACAGTCCAAACAAATTCAAAATCTAGCTATCGGGAAGTAAGTGTTGGCAAAAAGAAAGAAGCACATTTAGTTACCATGGAAATGTGCAAGTGCTAGTGAGGCTTCAAACTGGGTTCCCGAACTTGTGCACAACTGTGGACTAAACTCTTCTTCGCCTTTTTCATGGAAGGCCTAGTGCAAAATTAGTGATACATCTAAGGAGATTTGACCACACCAACTTCACATGAGTTTGGCAAACCGGGATTGAAAAATCATACTAAGGAGCTTCCATCGGTCTTATCATGCTTATAATACATTGTTAATTACACATATATATTCTTTAAATCTCAAGTAAGATATTTCGTGAAATATGCATGTTTGCCAATTTTATAGTACTAGCATACAGTTAATTCACCAGTTCGTCTAATACCTAACATCCTCCTTTTGTTTTTGTGCTTCAGTCCTTTACGCGTTCTTTGGGCTGCGACTGCTTTACATTGCTTGGAGATCAGATTCTAGGGCATCACAGAACAAGGAAATAGAAGAAGTATGTGCATTTTCTTACATGGCTCTTCACCTCTACAGCTGAGAATTAGCTTAGTGTTGTTTGTTTACCACATAAACTGCTAATCATAAAACATCTGTCTGGGTTGCGATTCAATTTCTCAAAATACTGAATCAGACTGCTGAAGCATAAACATTAAGGGCATGTTCTGAAGTCCTCCCAACTCTCTCAATTCCAAAAATCCAGCTTCTCAGCCTAGCTTCTCGCTCCACGCAGCAATTCACGTCTGTTCTGCACCGAAAACAGCTTCTCCATCGCCATCTTGGGCTTCCTGCGGCTGTAGTGCCATGTTGGGCTGGATGGAGATCGTCAAATGGGCTGCATGTGGCCCAAATGAAAGGACAGACCTGCTGAGCATGCTTCCACGATGAGAAACGGGAGGAGAGATATGAAACGAATCGTTTTCTTCACTTGGCGGTGGCAGCCCTTGTAATTTCAGCCAACTCCAAGCTTCGGTGGATTTCTGAAGCTGTGATTTCCTAGCTTCTCAAACTCCTTCAGATTTACACTAGGATCGACAAGGGCTTCTCGAAGCTAGCTTCCTGGAGCTAAAACGTTTGGCTCAGCTCCGCACATTCAGATTATGAAGCGTGGAGCTGGAGGACTTCAGAACAGGCCCTAATTCATGTAGATACACTCTTCCTTTTGTGTCAATAGCGGTTTTAGCATCAACTGGATATGTGTATCATGCATCCCTGCTGGCTCGATCCTGTTCTTTTAATTTTTTTGGTGTGCTAATTTAAACACCTTATAATTTTTGATCGCTTGAAATATGCAGGTACAGGAAAAGCTGGAAGCAGGTCAAGGGAAATCAACATTTAGACGTGTCTTCTCAAGGTTATGTACTCCTATTTTCTTGGAGGTACATTTCCCGTCCTTTTCTCATTTATGATTTAATGATTCTTTCTTGATAACTATGTTTTCTACATCTCATTTGAGATGTAATTATATAGGATTGAGAAATTTTACAACTCCCTTTTTTGTCTTGCATAGTATATTTCTGTTCACGCCAACTGTGCATATACAATGCTTGATAAACCTTCAGTGACGCTGCAATGAGTGTGATGTCTATCAACGGCTTGATGTATGACTTCTTTTTTATGATTCAGTCATTTGTGTTGACTTTCCTAGCTGAGTGGGGCGACCGAAGTCAGATAGCTACAATTGCGGTATGACTTATTTCCCTTAAGCAATCAAATTCTCAATTTGTATGTGGTCAAGCAAAAATCCATTTTAACTGGTAGCATGTTTCAAAATGCAGCTGGCTACGCACAAGAATGCTGTAGGTGTTGCCATTGGAGCAACCTTGGGGCACACCATCTGCACGTCATTCGCAGTGGTGGGCGGCAGCATGCTGGCGTCGAGGATATCGCAAGGCACTGTAGCCACCATTGGAGGCCTCCTCTTCCTTGGCTTCTCTGTATCATCATACTTCTACCCACCATTGTAATCGCACCCTGTGCTTCCTGCATCATTTTTTTTCATTTGTTGGTAAGATCACACTCCGTAAGCCCCGTCACCTCATCTTAGCGGCATGTGATGCCTGGCATACAGTGTTTCGTTGTACCACGACACTCTGATATATGTATGGAGTAGGGATATGATCACTGCTAATATATACAAGTTGACCCGATTCCAAGAAATGGGTATCCTGAGCCCTGATTGCTTTGTCAATCTGACAGCATTTCTTGGATATGACCACTGTAAAATATTGATGTTACATCTAGCTAAACTCTTAACCAACTAGCGGCAATGGCCAGCCGGCTTGGCTAGTAGTTGAACCACCAGCTCCACCGGCCGATGATCTTGCCGACGTACTGGTGGTCGTGTTTCGTGTAGTGGCACATGGTGGGGAAGATGCCGAGGATGTGCTTGCAGTCTCTGAGCAGCAGGTCTCCGACGAGCTTCTTGTCCCGGTGCTGCCACGGCGCCGCCTTGGTGGCGTGCCTCCCGGTGACGAGGAACATCTGGCCATCCTGGAACAGGTAGCGGCACCCGCCGGCGTTGACGGCGCAGAGCTTGGCGTAGGGCTCGCTGCTGTTGAAGACGACCACGTCCTGGAGGAAGTTGCCCATGTAGCCCCACTTGCAGAGGATGGCGTAGTGGTCGGTCTGGGGCTGGAAGAAGGCGTGCTGCGGCTTGTAGGGGTCCAGGATGAAGTAGTGGAAGTACTCCCAGTTGCCCGCGAAGGCGGCGCGGCAGCTCAGGATCATCTGCCCGCCGGTCATGGTGCTCAGCATCCCCACCGTGTGGTTCTGCTCCGGCGACGCCACCGCCACCTTGGGCCCCGGCGCGTGCGGGGACAGCATGCCCACGAAGATGACGATGGACGGGATCGCCACGAACACGAACGGGATGGAGATGATGGTCAGCCGCCGTAGCAGGTCCTTCTTCTTGTCCTCCATCAATCAAATCAGTCTCCTAGCTAATTTATTATTATCAGGTCTCCTCTTTTTCTCCTGCCTTCTTGATTGGTAACTCCTCTGGGTGATTGTGTGGCTGACGAGGTGCTGCGAAATATAGGAGCTGCCCTGCAGAACAGAACAACGTGCGAACGTGATGCATGTGTCGATCTGCATAGGCATGGTGCTTATATTTAGAAGAGGGGAGCCTATTATTAGGTCATTTGTCGAATTGTGGTTGACAAAAATGATTTTTTTTTGCTCTAGTTGAACATTCAATGATTCGACCAGAAGATCTAAAAGAAAACACAAACAAGTTTATTTGTTTGATTCATGACCAACCGGCAACCTTAAACTGCATGCTCTGCGTTCCAAAACCGTTCTTGCTTGTTTTAAAAAAAAAACGTTCTTGAAGATTGCTTGCGACATCGATTACATCTTGCGAGGTTGCATGCATGGAGATATGTCAAAAACTGATGCAAGAGCTTGAGGCATATCTATTCGCAACGTGTACCTGCAGATTGGATTTGGCCGGAGTGGATCACGGCGACGGCCGATCGTTCTGCTCGGTTTGTATGTCTCGCCGGTCGCTTGTGCATAGGAGGATTGGGACGGAGGCGAGGAGCAAGGGAAGAAATGGAGAATGAGGCGAACCGGCAAAAGGAAGATCGTTGCTGGCGTTGTTTCCCGGGCGAGAGAGGAAGGAAAAGCGTGCATGGAAGATAAATGGTGCATATATATATATATATATATATATATATATATATATATATATATATATATATATATATATATATATATATATATATATATATGTTAGTCGCCTTGCTGCTACGTAAGAGCATCTCCAACAGCCGCGCTATGCGCCGCGCGCAAAAAACCTGTTTGGCGCGCGCGCTTCGGCTGGTTTGGCGCGCCCGCCCGCGCTGGCTCCAGCAGCCGCGCTATAATGCAGCGCGCGCGCGCCGCTCCAGCAGAGCGCAAAAATACAGCGCGCGCGCCGCACAAACCACTTATTATACATAGCAAAAATGATCAAACAAATAAAACAAATCAACGATAAATAGTTCAATTTCCTTATCATTACAACTCAAACAAATAGTTTATCATTTAGTACAACAAATGCAATAAACACAATAAATAGTTCATGAACAATACAATGTCGAATGCAGATATCATCATGCTCTTTGTCGTCCATGCCATGCCCACCACTCTTCAATCAAATCATTCTGAAGTTCATTGTGCGTTGATTGACGCCGAATGGCATGATAGGAGGCAACAAAACGGGCTACCCTTTCAGCCCTCCGCCGCACTCACACGGGATTTCCCAAGAGCTCATACTGTGAGTAGTCTAAATCTTGGCCACGCTCATTCTCAATGATCATGTTGTGCATGATCACACAAGCGTGCATGATGTACCAAAGCATTTTTTGATCCCAAAATCTAGCCGGTCCTCTCACAATAGCAAATTGGGCTTGCAAAATCCCAAATGCTCTCTCCACATCTTTTCTAGCTGCCGCATGAACATTGTGGAAGTCAAGATTTTTCTTACCTTCCGGCTTTTTCAACGGCTTCACGAAGGTTTGCCACTTTGGATAGATGCCATCCGCTAGATAATAGCCATAGTTGTACATACGACCATTTGCTACAAACTGCACCGGTGGCAACTCACCGTTTGCAATCTTATTCATAAGTGGTGACCGGTTGACAACATTGATGTCATTCACAGATCCAGGCATTCCAAAGAATGCATGCCAAATCCAAGTCTCCTGATCGGCCACCGCTTCAAGGGTTATAGTGGAACCCTTTTTTTGCCCGTGGAATTGCCCATGCCATGCCTTTGGACAATTCTTCCAACTCCAATGCATGCAATCTATTGAGCCAAGCATGCCAGGAAATCCGCGAGCTTTGTTCATCGCCAATAGCCTTGCGGCGTCTTCAACATTGGGAGCTCTCAAATACTCCTCGCCAAACACTTGCACAATTCCCACTGCAAAGCGCTTGACACACATGATGGCTTGGCTCTCACCCATAGCCAAGTGATCATCAACAAGATCAGCCGGTATACCATATGCCAACATACGCAAAGCGGCTGTCACCTTCTGAAAGGTGCTATGACCGATCTCTCCGGCGGCATTCCTCCTTTGCTGGAAAAAACGGTCATGGCTCGCTAGTTTCTCTGCAATGCGCCTGAACAACTCGGTGCTCATCCTAAACCGGCGACGAAAATACGACTCTGGGTATATGGGATTCTCCGCAAAATAATGCCTGATCAATCTGTTGTGGGCATCGATCCCGTCCCTCCAAATTTTCTGCCGACCCATAACCGAACCACCGTGCTTCGTTTTTTTTAATATGCATAGCTAGGATCATTGCAAGATCCTCCTCCTCTTCCATATCAAATTCTTCTTCGGAAGAATCATACGACGAACTCATCTAGCACAACGCGGCGGGGCGCTCCAGCGGTCGCGCAAAAACGGCGCGCGCGCAAAAACGGCTTGGGCGCGCGGACAAAAACGCTTAGCCGCGCCGTTAATTTGGGGCGCCAGCTGCAGCGCGCGGCACACTCCAGCGCTCGCGCCCGCACATCCTCTCCCACCTGCACCCCGTCCGGTCGCGCCGCCGCCGCCGCCCGCGCCCCCGGCGACCGTTCAGGCTTCCCTGGCCTATCCCCGCGCGCCCGCGCTTCCGGCCCTTCCCCTCCTAGTCCCGCCGGCCATCGCGCGCCTCCGTCGTCCGAGGAACAGCGCCCGAGCGCTCGCTGCCGCGCCGCGCCCGCAAGGTGTTTGACAAAACGCCTACAAGGTATGTATTGCTCAAACTTCATGAATTTGATGCATGTTTTGAATTGTAGTTTTTATAGTATAGTATTGAACATTGTAGATGAGTTCGTCGTATGATTCTTCCGAAGAAGAATTTGATATGGAAGAGGAGGAGGATCTTGCAATGATCCTAGCTATGCATATTAAAAAAAACGAAGCACGGTGGTTCGGTTATGGGTCGGCAGAAAATTTGGAGGGACAGGATCGATGCCCACAACAGATTGATCAGGCATTATTTTGCGGAGAATCCCATATACCCGGAGTCGTATTTTCGTCGCCGGTTTAGGATGAGCACCGAGTTGTTCAGGCGCATTGCAGAGAAACTAGCGAGCCATGACCGTTTTTTCCAGCAAAGGAGGAATGCCGCCGGAGAGCTCGGTCATAGCACCTTTCAGAAGGTGACAGCCGCTTTGCGTATGTTGGCATACGGTATACCGGCTGATCTTGTTGATGATCACTTGGCTATGGGTGAGAGCCAAGCCATCATGTGTGTCAAGCGCTTTGCAGTGGGAATTGTGCAAGTGTTTGGCGAGGAGTATTTGAGAGCTCCCAATGCTGAAGACGCCGCAAGGCTATTGGCGATGAACAAAGCTCGCGGATTTCCTGGCATGCTTGGCTCAATAGATTGCATGCATTGGAGTTGGAAGAATTGTCCAAAGGCATGGCATGGGCAATTCCACGGGCAAAAAAAGGGTTCCACTATAATCCTTGAAGCGGTGGCCGATCAGGAGACTTGGATTTGGCATGCATTCTTTGGAATGCCTGGATCTGTGAATGACATCAATGTTGTCAACCGGTCACCACTTATGAATAAGATTGCAAACGATGAGTTGCCACCGGTGCAGTTTGTAGCAAATGGCCGTACGTACAACTATGGCTATTATCTAGCGGATGGCATCTATCCAAAGTGGCAAACCTTCGTGAAGCCGTTGAAAAAGCCGGAAGGTAAGAAAAATCTTGACTTCCACAATGCTCATGCGGCGGCTAGAAAAGATGTGGAGAGAGCATTTGGGATTTTGCAAGCCCAATTTGCTATTGTGAGAGGACCGGCTAGATTTTGGGATCAAAAAATGCTTTGGTACATCATGCACGCTTGTGTGATCGTGCACAACATGATCATTGAGAATGAGCGTGGCCAAGATTTAGACTACTCACAGTATGAGCTCTTGGGAAATCCCGTGCGAGTGCGACGGAGGGCTGAAAGGGTAGCCCGTTTTGTTGCCTCCTATCATGCCATTCGGCGTCAATCAACGCACAATGAACTTCAGAATGATTTGATTGAAGAGTGGTGGGCATGGCATGGACGACAAAGAGCATGATGATATCTGCATTCGACATTGTATTGTTCATGAACTATTTGTTGTGTTTGTTGCATTTGTTGTACTAAATGATAAACTATTTGTTTGAGTTGTAATGATAACGAAATTGAACTATTTATCGTTGATTTGTTTTGTTTGTTTGATCATTTTTGCTATGTATAATAAGTGGTTTGTGCGGCGCGCGCGCGCTGTATTTTTGCGCTCTGCTGGAGCGGCGCGCGCGCGCTGCATTATAGCGCGGCTGCTGGAGCCAGCGCGGGCGGGCGCGCCAAACCAGCCGAAGCGCGCGCGCCAAACAGGTTTTTTGCACGCGGCGCATAGCGCGGCTGTTGAAGATGCTCTAAGCACCACATTTTTTTGGGCGATGCGAATTTACGCTTAAGATGTTTTTTTTTCAAAAACCGACACGCGGGATAATGGCTCTCGCATTGCACTAGAAGGAGAATCTGTTTGGTTAGCGTGTCTCTAATGCTCTTTTTTAGGCGTCTTCACCGGCAACCCGTAAACTTTTCCGCATCCGTCCGCGAACAGGCGGATCGATCCGTGAACACAGATGCAGGAGGCCACCATCCAACGTTGTCTGCATATATTTTAACCCATATTTGAACTAACCGAATAAAATTCATGCAAACCGCCGATATTTATTAAAGTTTGGATAAAAAATATAGCACAAATCATTCATACATACCATGCAACTTAAGCCTAGTACAACAATATCTTTAATTCGACTAGACTAACCGAATCTCCAACAAGTTTCTCATCAGTGGATCATGTCGTCCCACATATACTCCCCCTTCAGCTTCATCCAACATTGTGTGTACGTAAATGGCCGTCCCTTTGTCCTGTGGTACATCACGGCGGTGCGTGCGGGCTACATAATGTGTATACTAACATTGAGTGAATGAATGGTTTAAACAAGTTGAGTAAGAAAAAGCAAAACTTACGATCTCCTCTGCCGCCTTGCCTCCAGCTGACGAACCACTTGACAAAACTTGGTGACGCCGGTCTGGATAGCGTACCAGCGATACTTTAACGACCTTATATTGTGTTGTTGAATGATGTACATGTCATAGGGCGCGATGTGCTTTTGTGCGTGAAACGGTTCATGCACTTGCTGCCAGAAGGTCCCCCCTTTGCTCCCGCCTACGTAATTCGCGGATACGGCCAACCTCGCATCGCACAACAACTCATCCTCCATTGTCGAGTAGCTCGCCATCTTTTGTACCAACTTCGAAAATAAGCTCAACGGCATTTGACTGGAAACTTGTCGACACGTGGTGTCCACCATGGAGGTCGCCGACAAGGGGGCAGTGTGTACCTGGGTACAAATGGCTCCACTATGGACAACGCCGTCGTAAAAGGCGACCAGGGCGCGTTGATGCTGGTTGCGGGCGTCCAACAATGTCTCTGTAGCAGCCGAAGACGTACAGGACGACGGGGGAGGTGGAGGGTGCGGATGCAAAGCAAGGGGGAGAAGGGGCGTTGTGGAAGAAAATGGGATCGAGAGGGGGGGATTGGGTGGGCCGAGGGTGTCGGAGTCCTACGTGGCTGTTGTCCGGAGTCCTGCAACCCCCCCCTTTGTCTCTAATTTGCAGGAGAAAACACATCCGGACCGCGTTGGATAACTTTTGCGGTTCGGAAAATGCAGTCTGGACATATGCGTGCGGTTTGAGAGCCGGCGTTGAAGATGCCCTTATTTTAGCTTACGAGGTGAATGTCCCTGTGTTGCTGAGGAGTATGTATGACAATACGAGTGATATGTTTAGGTTGGTCCTAATATGAAACCTTATGTTCTTTTTAAGCAGCATAGATGCTAGAATATTTTTGGTGCAAGTTATTTGATATTATCAATAGAAAACTTAAGTTCATATAATATCTTGATGTAAACTACCAACATTCAAAAACTGAAGGAAACCAAGTAAGAAGAGTGTTGATATAGTATTGTAGGGAGTCAAGGAAATATGCCCTAGAGGCAATAATAAAGTTGTTATTTATATTTCCTTATATCATGGTAAATGTTTATTATTCATGCTAGAATTGTATTAACCAGAAACTTAGTACATGTGTGAATACATAGACAAACAGGGTGTCACTAGTATGCCTCTACTTGACTAGCTCATTGAATCAAAGATTGTTAAGTTTCCTAGCCATAGACATGAGTTATCATTTGATTAACGGGATCACATCATTAGAGAATGATGTGATTGACTTGACCCATTCCGTTAGCTTAGCACTTGATCGTTTAGTTTATTGCTATTGCTTTCTTCATGACTTATACATGTTCCTATGACTATGAGATTATGCAACTCCCGAATACCGGAGGAACACTTTGTGTGCTATCAAACGTCACAACATAACTGGGTGATTATAAAGATGCTCTACAGGTGTCTCCGATGGTGTTTGTTGAGTTGGCATAGATCGAGATTAGGATGTGTCACTCCGATTGTCGGAGAGGTATCTCTGGGCCCTCTCGGTAATGCACATCACTATAAGCCTTGCAAACAATGTGACTAATGAGTTAGTTGCGGGATGATGCATTACGGAACGAGTAAAGAGACTTACCGGTAACGAGATTGAACTAGGTATTGAGATACCACGATTGAATCTCGGGCAAGTAACATACCGATGACAAAGGGAACAACGTATGTTGTTATGCGGTTTGACCGATAAAGATCTTCGTAGAATATGTAGGAACCAATATGAGCATCCAGGTTCCGCTATTGGTTATTGACCGGAGACGAGTCTCGGTCATGACTACATAGTTCTCGAACCCGTAGCGTCCGCACGCTTAACGTTCGGTGACGATCGGTATTATGAGTTTATGTGTTTTGATGTACCGAAGGTTGTTCGGAGTCCCGGATGAGATCACGAACATGACGAGGAGTCTCGAATGGTCGAGACATAAAGATCGATATATTGGAATGCTATGTTTGGACATTGGAAGGGTTCCGGGTGAGTTTGGGCATTTACCGGAGTACTCGGAGGTTATCGGAACCCCCCGGGGAGTATATGGGCCTTAGTGGGAGAGAGGAGGAGGCGGCCAAGGTGGGGGCGCGCCCTCCAAGACCAATCCGAATTGGGAAGGGGGCCGGCCCCCCTTTCCTTCTCCCTCTCTCCTTCTTCCTTCCTCTCCTACTCCAACTAGGGAAGGGGGGAATCCTACTCCCGGTGGGAGTAGGACTCCCCTAGGGCGCGCCATAGAGAGGGCCTCCACTCCCCTCCTCCACTCCTTTATATACGGGGGAGGGGGTACCCCATAGACACAAGTTGATTGTTTAGCCGTGTGCGGTGCCCCCTCCACAGATTTCCACCTCGGTCATATCGTTGTAGTGCTTAGGCGAAGCCCTGCATCGGTAACTTCATCATCACCGTCATCACGCCGACGTGCTGACGAAGCTCTCCCTCGACACTCAGCTAGATCTAGAGTTCATGGGACGTCACCGAGCTGAACTTGTGCAAATCGCGGAGGTGCCGTACTTCCGGTACTAGGATCGGTCGGATCATGAAGACGTACGACTACATCAACCGCGTTGTCATAACGCTTCCGCTTTCGATCTATGAGGGTACATGGACAACACTCTCCCCTCTCGTTGCTATGCATCACCTAGATGGATCTTGCGTGTTCGTAGGAAAAGTTTTGAAAGTACTGCGTTCCCCAATAGTGGCATCCGAGCCGGGTCTATGCGTAGATGTTATATGCACGAGTAGAACACAAAGAGTTGTGGATGATAATAGTCATACTGCTTACCAGCATGTCATACTTTGATTCGACGGTATTGTTGGATGAAGCGGCCCGGACCGACATTACGCGTACGCTTACGCGAGACTGGTTCTACCGACGTGCTTTGCACACAGGTGGCTGACGGGTGTCAGTTTCTCCAAACTTTAGTTGAATCGAGTGTGGCTACGCCCGGTCCTTGTTGAAGGTTAAAACATCACACTTGACAAAAAATTGTTGTGGTTTTGATGCGTTAGGTAAGAACGGTTCTTGCTCAGCTCGTAGCAGCCACGTAAAACTTGCAACAACAAAGTAGAGGACGTCTAACTTGTTTTTGCAGGGCATGATGTGATGTGATATGGTCAAGACGTGATGGTATATAAATTGTTGTATGAGATGATCATGTTTTGTAATAGTTATCGGCAGCTGGCAGGAGCCATATGGTTGTCGCTTTATTTTATGAAATGCAATCGCCATGTAATTGCTTTACTTTATCACTAAGCGGTAGCGATAGTCGTAGAAGCAATAGTTGGCGAGACGGCAATGATGCTTCGATGGAGATCAAGGTGTCACGCTGGGGACGATGGTGATCATGACGGTGCTTTGAAGATGGAGATCAAAGGCACAAGATGATGATGGCCATATCATATCACTTATATTGATTGCATGTGTGTTTATCCTTTATTCATCTTATTTTGCTTAGTTTGGCGGTAGCATTATAAGATGATCTCTCACTAAATTTTAAGGTACAAGTGTTCTCCCTGAGTATGCACCGCCGTGAAAGTTCGTCGTGCCGAGACACCACATGATGATCGGGTGTGATAAGTTGTACGTTCACATACAACGGGTGCAAGCCAGTTTTGCACACACAGAATGATAGAGGCAAAGGTGTCCCGATGTTTCGATGAGATGGTGGCTATCGTTTCTGTGGGAGTCGACCTTGACGATCCGACTACGAACGTGCGAGACGTCACGCCTTAGCAATCGCTAAACCAACTTCCGAGGGTTATTGACCACGCCGGAGCACGATCAACCTGACCACGAGGGCCTGTTTCCTGCGGGCAAACGAAGAACAAGCAAGAAACTAAGATTGCAATCTGGATATTGCGAATATAAGAGGAAAGCTTTATTAATGAAGGTGGGGTTCTATGACGCCTTGGTCTGGTCGTTGAACACAAACGAAGTACGCGAAGTTGCAGCTATGGCGAACTTTTGATCTAAACAAAACCCAAAGTCTAAACGATGTCCTAGGGGCTGTATATATGGAGGAAGAGGGGGGGGGGGATTTCGTGGCCCTTGGAGGAGGGGTCCGAAACCCACCCTAACTCTTGTTTCCCCACACATACGGACTCTAAAAACAGCCTATATTGAAGTATTTCGAAATTACATGGGCCTGGCCCAAAAAGAAGGTGACGCAGCACCTAGAATAGCCTCTAGACGAAAATTATGAAGTGGCATCTTGTATATTTCGTCCAAGGCTTCATGCACTCATTATGGTGGCTTCAAAGTCCTGAAATCATCACTTGAAACTCTGTTCTTGTTTCCCTTGCGCATGCCATCAACTCCATGCTTGTTCTTGCTCCAATGATCATCCTTCTCCAAGCTAGGCCCTTCATTTGTAAGCAAAACAAATGTATCCAATTTAGGCAACATCATATTCTCATGAACATTATAATCATTACCAAGAAACGGAAGTACCTGATAATTCAATTGGCGTGCGCGAGCTCTAGTAATTGGTCCAGTATGTATAGCAGCAGGGGATGTGGGTGTAACAATGGTATTGATGTCCTCATCATCCTCCCCTTCTTGAAATGAAGTCGTCCTCGACGGAAGCTCATCTTCCTCACCCAAATAAGGCTTCAAATCTGCAATGTTAAAAGTGGGACTAACCCCAAAATCTGCAGGCAACTCAAGTTTATATGCATTATCATTTATTTTCTCTAACACCTTAAAAGGACCATCAGCACGTGGCATTAGCTTTGATTTGCGCAAATTAGGAAATCTATCCTTACGCAAATGTAACCAAACAAGATCTCTAGGTGCAAACACAACATGTTTTCTACCCTTATCTTCAGCAAGTTTATATTTAGCATTCATACGCTCAATGTTTTCCTTAGTTAACTCATGCATTTTTAAAATCAATTCAGCACGTTCTTTAGCATCAAAATTAACCTTCTCCGAAGATGGAAGAGGCAACAAATCAATAGGTGCACGGGGTAGGAAACCATACACAATTTCAAAAGGGCACATCTTAGTAGTAGAATGCAATGAACGATTATAAGCAAATTCAATATGAGGCAAGCATTCTTCCCACATTTTCTTATTATTCTTCAAAACAACCCTAAGCATAGTAGACAATGTTCTATCGACTACTTCAGTTTGTCCATCAGTTTGGGGGTGACAAGTAGTACTAAAAAGCAGTTTAGTCCCCAACTTAGCCCATAAACATCTCCAAAAGTGGCTAAGAAATTTAGTATCACGATCTGAAACAATAGTATTTGGCACACCATGCAAGCGAATAATTTCACGAAAGAACAAATCAGCAACATTAACAGCATCATCGCTTTTATGACATGGTATAAAGTGTGCCATTTTCGAGAATCTATCCACGACAACAAATATACTATCCCTCCCCTTCTTTGTTCGAGGTAAACCTAAAACAAAGTCCATAGATATATCCTCCCAAGGAACACTAGGTACAGGCAAAGGCATATATAAACCATGAGGATTGAGTCGTGACTTAGCTTTTTGACATGTAGTGCAGCGAGCAACAAAATGCTCAACATCCCGTCTCATCTTTGGCCAAAAGAAATGTGTAGCAAGTATATCCTCCGTCTTCTTCACGCCAAAGTGTCCCATTAGTCCTCCTCCATGCGCCTCCTGCAATAACAAAAGACAAATGGAGCTAGCTGGAATGCATAGCTTGTTAGCACGAAACACAAATCCATTGTTAACGACGAACTTGTTCCATGTTCTTCCTTCTTTACAATTCTGCAATACATCTTTAAATTCAGCATCATGCACATATTGATCTTTGATGGTCTCCAAACCAAATATTTTAAAGTCAAGTTGTGAAAGCATAGTATAACGACGAGACAATGCATCAACAATAACATTTTCTTTACCCTTCTTGTGTTTAATGACATAAGGGAAAGTCTCAATGAATTCAACCCATTTAGCATGTCTACGGTTCAGTTTAACTTGACTTTTAATGTGTTTCAAAGATTCATGATCAGAATGTATAACAAATTCTTTGGGCCATAAATAATGTTGCCATGTTTCTAAGGTCCGAACAAGAGCATATAATTCTTTATCATAAGTAGAATAGTTCAGACTAGGCCCACTCAATTTTTCAGAAAAGTATGCAACAGGTTTGCCATCTTGTAATAACACACCTCCTAATCCAATTCCACTAGCATCACATTCAAGCTCAAAAGTCTTATTAAAATCAGGAAGTTGGAGTAAAGGAGCATGTGTCAACTTATCTTTCAATACCGTGAAGGCTTCTTCCTGTGCGGTACCCCAAACAAAAGGCACATCCTTCTTTGTAAGCTCATTGAGAGGTGCAGCAATGGTGCTAAAATCTCTCACAAAACGCCTATAGAAACCAGCGAGTCCAAGAAAACTCCTTACTTGTGTGACCGTTTTGGGCTGCGGCCAACTCTCAATAGCTTCAATCTTGGCTTTATCAACTTCAATTCCCTGTGGAGTAACAACATAGCCAAGAAAAGATACTCGGTCGGTGCAAAAGGTGCACTTCCCAAGGTTACCAAACAAACGTGCATCACGTAGAGCATTAAAAACAGCACGTAAATGTTCCAAATGCTCTTCCAAAGATTTGCTATAAATCAGTATATCATCAAAATAGACTACCATAAATCGTCCAATGAAAGCACGTAAAACTTCGTTCATTAGTCTCATGAAAGTACTAGGTGCATTAGTTAACCCAAAAGGCATGACTAACCACTCATATAAACCAAACTTAGTTTTAAATGCTGTTTTCCATTCATCTCCCAATTTCATGCGAATTTGATGGTATCCACTACGCAAATCAACTTTGGAGAATATTGTAGAGCCACTCAATTCATCAAGCATATCATCTAGCCTAGGAATAGGATGACGATAACGAATAGTAATATTATTAATGCCTCTACAATCAACACACATACGCGACGTACCATCCTTTTTAGGCACTAGTATAATAGGAACAACACAAGGACTAAGAGATTCGCGTATATAACCTTTGTCGAGCAGCTCCTGTACTTGACGCATATTCTCCTTCGTCTCCTCTTGATTGGTACGGTATGGTGCACGGTTGGGTAGCGATGCACCGGGAATTAAGTCAAATCCCTCGAATAGGTGGTAATCACGGTGGCACGTCTTGTGGGAAGACGTCAGCGAACTCCTGCAAAATGTTAGTGACAGCAGGGGGCAAAGAGGAAGGCACATCCTCAAATGAAAATAATGCCTCTTTGCACACAAAAGCATAGCAAACAGATTTGCTAGAATCTAGCTCATCAATATCAGATTTGGTGGCAAGTAAACATGCACTTTTTAGTTTAATTTCAGAAGCAACATTAGATGGTTTATTATTAGGCTTCATTTGTTGCTCAAATTCTTTTGCCACAATCTGATTTTCACTCTTATTTTTCTCCTGTTTTGCTTTATTAGCTCTATTAATATTATCTTTCAAAATGGAATCAGGAGTCATAGGAAGCAAAGTAATATTTTTATCCTTATGAACAAGAGTATACTGATTGTTTCTACCATGGTGTACATAATTTTTATCAAATTGCCATGGTCTACCAAGTAATAAGGAACATGCTTGCATAGGTACCACATCACAATCAACATAATCAGCATATGTAGAGATACTAAAATGCACACGAACAGTACGTGTTACCTTAACCTTACCGCTGTTGTTGAACCATTGGATGTAGTAAGGATGTGGATGTGGTCTTGTGGTGAGAGAAAGCTTCTCCACCATCTCCATGCTAGCCAAGTTGTTGCAGCTCCCTCCATCTATGATGGCGCGAATAGAATGTTCCTTCACAACTCCCTTTGTATGGAACAAATTATGCCTCTGATTTTGCTCAGCTTGTGTAACCTGCACACTCAAAACACGTTGAGCAACTAAACATTCTTACCTGTCAGCATCTTCAGCAGCCATGTATTGCGTCTCATGATCAGAATCATCTCCACCGTGTTCTTCATGTGTAATAAGAGCCAAAGTCTCCTCATCATAGTCACTAGCGGACTCATACCCACCATCCTCAGTAACAATCATCACACGCTTAGATGGGCATTCTCTTGCATAATGACCTCCACCCTTGCAACGTCGACAAATAATATCATGTGTTTGCCCTGTTGATGCCATGGATGAAGAAGAGCTCTTTGCAGGCCCATAAGGTGTGCTCTTGGCAGATAGTGGTGATTGTGCCTGCTTTACTGTATCACGGTTGGAGGTGGCAGCCGACGGAGGTGCCGGTGTAGCAGAACGTGTGGAAGTAGATGATGCACGTGGTGTCCATGATGAAGGTCGACCTGCAGAAAAGTTAGTTCGTGCCAATGCCTGTCGATCCTGCACTTCACGTTCAGCTTTACAAGCAAGATGGAATAAACGAGTGATATTATTATGATCCTTATAGTCTAGAATGGTTTGAATCTCTCTATTTAATCCACCCAGAAAACGTGCAAGCATAGCTTCATTCTCCTCAACAATACCACATCTAATCAAGCCAGTTTGTAATTCCTGATAATATTCTTCTACCGAATTTTTTCCTTGTCTTAAGCGCTGCAATTTTTGAAGTAATTCACATTGATAATATGGTGGAACCCAACGAGTACGCATAGCAGTTTTCAAAGCAGCCCAAGTAGCTGGAACAGGATATAATCTACAATGTTCAGACCACCAAACACATGCAAAGCTAGTGAAAGCACAAACAGCAGCAGGAACACGTCTCT
Organism: Aegilops umbellulata; assembly: GCA_032464435.1. NCBI lineage: Eukaryota > Viridiplantae > Streptophyta > Magnoliopsida > Poales > Poaceae > Aegilops > Aegilops umbellulata. Next base: position 85,378,862 of record CP136060.1, on the reverse strand, counting down.
CCTCAGGATATTGTAAACATGTAAATTGTTGTTCAGTTTCTAACTCCCAAGTAAGATATATATCAGGAACATATCTACCCTCAAATGGTGGAATATTCAATTTTAGTTTAGGGAGATGGTCATGATCTCGTACCTGAGGGGGAGCCCTAACATTGCCATTATTTGCATGTGGACGACCTGGTGGTTGTGGTGCTGGTGGTTGCATGTAGTTCTGATGTTGATCAACCTCATCCTCATAATCTCCCACATAATCATGCTCCCCCACATCAGCAGTAGGAGCCACAGAAGTATCAACAACAGCACCAGCAGCTTGGCCAGGCTGAAGAGGGACACGGGTCGCTCGGCGGAGGGCTGTTTCGCGATGTGGAGGTAGTCGTTGTTGTTTTTGTAGAGGTGCGTTAGGTGCAGCCGGTGGTGGTGGTGGTAGACGCGCGAGTAACTCATTGAACTTGTTATCGAGCTTTGTTTCGAACGCCTTCTCAATGCCATCTATCTTCTCCATGGCCTCTTCAAATCTATTGAGCACATCTTCCACCTGTCCACTCATCATTTGTTGAAACTTATCATGTAACGCTTTGTTTGTCATGTTCTCCCAGTCAGTCTCGTCGGCTTGTGATCCTGCCATGGTTAGGAGCAATAGAAACACACAAGAATATGATCCTACAGACTACTAATAAGAGGTGGTGGTGGGAGTCACAAATCCGTCAAGCAAAACTCAAATTCTTACCAGTTCTTACCCAGCAGCAGGCGGTGATCGGCAACCGTTGTAGTCAAAACTCTCAAAAGCTTGGATAGAGCGATTGCCAGGGAGAGTCAAACGCACGACGTAGATGTATGTGGAGCTGGGAAGGCTTATAGTATGGTAGCAAAAAAGGGTCAGCAATAATCAATTCAGAGATGCAAAGTTGAATAAACGCTCAACGACGGTACTGTGCTGGTCCTAGGCTAGACCGTGCTAGAGACGCGAGCCTAGAACACTAACAAAATCACAGCGCTGCACGGAAACAAGGGAAAAGCACACTCTGGAATTTATTTTTTCGCTCTGTTTTTTTTGCGCTCCTCTTTTTTTTTGCGAAAAATCACTATAATGGCGAGTGTCTTAAAACTCTTCCCAGGTCAAACTGACAAGATGCGTATGAAATTTTTTGACAAATTATTTTTTTGGAAATCAGGGCAGCGACGATGAAAAAGTGCGACCAAAAATCACTATGATGGCGAGTGTCTTAAAAGACTCAGAACAGCCTAAAAATAAGATAGGAAAAAAATATTTTCGGTCGCCGAAATTTTGGCCTAAAAACAGCCCGGGGGTCTCCAAACTCTTTTTTTCCCGAGACCTACGCAGGCAAGGAAACACGAATCGGAATTTAGATGGCTCTCGAAAACAAACCTAATATGAGAAGACTCGGATTGGTGGTGGATATATGGTGGTGGTATATGGCAGCGGTGGTGGTATATGGTAGCGGTGGTGGTATATGGATACAGATTGGTGGTGGTATATGGATACGGATTCAGAGCGGTGGCGGAGAAGCAATGATGGTAGATGGCAAGGCAATGATGATGGTGCGGCGGCGGCGTGACAACTTATGACCAGAACTCGAAACTCTAAAAGACTAGACTCTAAGACCAGCAACTTGACACGACGATGCAACCGCAAATTCAACAAAGCAAAAACCCTAAAAAGATTATGCAAAGGTGTCCCGATGTTTCGATGAGATGGTGGCTATCGTTTCTGTGGGAGTCGACCTTGACGATCCGACTACGAACGTGCGAGACGTCGCGCCTTAGCAATCGCTAAACCAACTTCCGAGGGTTATTGACCACGCCGGAGCACGATCAACCTGACCACGAGGGCCTGTTTCCTGCGAGCAAACGAAGAACAAGCAAGAAACTAAGATTGCAATCTGGATATTGCGAATATAAGAGGAAAGCTTTATTAATGAAGGTGGGGTTCTGTGACGCCTTGGTCTGGTCGTTGAACACAAACGAAGTACGCGAAGTTGCAGCTATGGCGAACTTTTGATCTAAACAAAACCCAAAGTCTAAACGATGCCCTAGGGGCTGTATATATGGAGGAAGAGGGGGGGGGGATTTCGTGGCCCTTGGAGCAGGGGTCCGAAACCCACCCTAACTCTTGTTTCCCCACACATACGGACTCTAAAAACAGCCTATATTGAAGTATTTCGAAATTACATGGGCCTGGCCCAAAAAGAAGGTGATGCAGCACCTAGAATAGCCTCTGGACGAAAATTATGAAGTGGCATCTTGTATATTTCGTCCAAGGCTTCATGCACTCATTATGGTGGCTTCAAAGTCCTGAAATCATCACTTGAAACTCTGTTCTTGTTTCCCTTGCGCATGCCATCAACTCCATGCTTGTTCTTGCTCCAATGATCATCCTTCTCCAAGCTAAGCCCTTCATTTGTAAGCAAAACAAATGTATCCAATTTAGGCAGCATCATATTCTCATGAACATTAGAATCATTACCAAGAAACGGAAGTACCTGATAATTCAATTGGCATGCGCGAGCTCTAGTAATTGGTCCAGTATGTATAGCAACAGGGGCTGTGGGTGTAACAATGGTATTGTTGTCCTCATCACATAATACTTGGGTTAAACTTGACGAGCCTAGCATATGCAGATATGGCCTCGGAACACTGAGACCGAAAGGTCGAGCGTGAATCATATAGTAGATATGATCAACATATTGATGTTCACCATCGAAAACTACTCCATCTCACGGGATGATCGGACATGGTTTAGTTGATTTGGATCAAGTGATCACTTAGATGATTAGAGGGATGCCTATCTAAGTGGGAGTTCTTAAGTAATATGATTAATTAAACTTTAATTTATCATGAACTTAGTACCTGATAGTATTTTGCATGTCTATGTTGTTCTAGATCAATGGCCCGTGCTACTGTTCCTTTGAATTTTAATGTGTTCCTAGAGAAAGCTAAGTTGAAGGATGATGGTAGCAACTACACGGACTGGGTCCATAACTTGAGGATTATCCTCATTGCTGCACAGAAGAATTACGTCCTGAAAGGACTGCTAGGTGCAAGACCCGTTGCAGGAGCAACGCCGGACGTTGTAAACGCCTGACAGAGCAAAGCTGATGACTACTTGATAGTTCAGTGTGCCATGCTTTACGGCTTAGAACCGGGACTTCAATGACGTTTTGAACGTCATGGAGCATATGAGATGTTCTAGGAGTTGAAGTTAATATTTCAAGCAAATTCCCGGATTGAGAGATATGAAGTCTCGAATAAGTTCTATAGCTGCAAAATGGAGGAGAATAGTTTTGCGAGTGAGCATATACTCAAAATGTCTGGGTATCATAATCACTTGACTCAGCTGGGAGTTAATCTTACGGTTGATAGTGTCATTGACAGAGTTCTTCAATCACTGCCACCAAGCTACAAAAGCTTTGTGATGAACTATAACATGCAAGGGATGGATAAGACAATTCCCGATCTCTTCGCAATGCTAAAGGCTGCGGAGGTAGAAATCAAGAAGGAGCATCAAGTGTTGATGGTCAACAAGACCACCAGTTTCAAGAAAAAGGGTAAAGGGAAGAAGGGGAACTTCAAGAAGAATGGCAAGCAAGTTGCTGCTCAAGTGAAGAAGCCCAAGTCTGGACCTAAACCTAAGACTGAGTGCTTCTACTGCAAAGGGACTGGTCACTGGAAGCAGAACTGCCCCAAGTATATGGCGGATAAGAAGGATGGCAAGGTGAACAAAGGTATATGTGACATACATGTTATTGATGTGTACCTTACTAATGCTCGGAGTAGTGCCTGGGTATTTGATACCGGTTCTATTGCTAATATTTGCAACTCGAAACAGGGACTACGGATTAAGCGGAGATTGGCTAAGGACGAGGTGACAATGCGCGTGGGAAATGGCTCCAAAGTCGATGTGATCGCCGTCGGCATGCTACCTTTACATCTACCTTCAGGATTAGTTTTAGACCTGAATAATTGTTATTTGGTGCCAGCGTTGAGCATGAACATTATATCTGGATCTTGTTTGATGCGAGACGGTTATTCATTTTAATCCGGAAATAATGGTTGTTCTATTTATATGAGTAATATCTTTTATGGTCATGCACCCGTGAAGAGTGGTCTATTTTTGTTGAATCTCAATAGTAGTGACACACATATTCATAATATTGAAGCCAAAAGATGCAGAGTAGATAATGCTAGTGCAACTTATTTATGGCATTGCCGTTTGGGTCATATTGGTGTAAAGCGCATGAAGAAACTCCATACCGATGGACTTTTGAAATAACTTGATTATGAATCACTTGGTACTTGCGAACCATGCCTCATGGGCAAGATGACTAAAACTCCGTTCTCCGAAACAATGGAGCGAGCAACAGATTTGTTGGAAATCATACCTACTGATGTATGTGGTCTGATGAATATTGAGGCTCGCGGCGGGTATCGTTATTTTCTGACCTTCACAGATGATTTGAGCAGATATGGGTATATCTACTTAATGAAACATAAGTCTGAAACATTTGAAAAGTTCAAATAATTTCAGAGTGAAGTGAAAAATCATCGCAACAAGAAAATAAAGTTTCTGCGATCTGGTCGTGGAGGAGAATATTTGAGTTACGAGTTTGGTCTTCATTTGAAACAATGCGGAATAGTTTTGCAACTCACGCCACCCGGAACACCACAGCGTAATGGTGTGTCCGAACGTCATCATGGTACTTTATTAGATATGGTGCGATCTATGATGTCTCTTACTGGTTTACCGCTATCATTTTGGGGTTATGCTTTAGAGCCAGTTGCATTCACGTTAAATAGGGCACCATCTAAACCCGTTGAGACGACATCTTATGAACTGTGGTTTGGGAAGAAACCTAAGTTGTCATTTCTTAAAGTTTGGAGCTGCGATGCTTATGTGAAAAAACTTCAACCTGATAAGCTCGAACCCAAATCGGAGAAATGTGTCATCATAGGATACCCAAAGGAGACTGTTGGGTACACCTTCTATCACAGATCCGAAGGCAAGACATTCGTTGCTAAGAATGGATCCTTTCTAGAGAAGGAGTTTCTCTCGAAAGAAGTGAGTGGGAGGAAAGTAGAACTTGATGAAGTAACTGTACCTGCTCCTTATTGGAAAATACTTCATCACAGAAATCAGTTCCTGTGACTACTACACCAATTAGTGAGGAAGCTAATGATGATGATCATGTAACTTCAGATCAAGTTACTACTGAACCTTGTAGGTCAAGAAGAGTAAGATCCGCACCAGAGTGGTATGGTAATCCAGTTCTGGAGGTCATGTTGTTTGACCATGACGAACCTACGAACTATGAGGAAGCGATGATGAGCCCAGATTCCGCGAAATGGCTTGAGGCCATGAAATCTGAGATGGGGTCCATGTATGAGAACAAAGTGTGGACTTTGGTTGACTTGCCCTATGATCGGCAAGCCATCGAGAATAAATGGATCTTCAAGAAGAAGACTGACGCTGATGGTAATGTTACTGTCTACAAAGCTAGACATGTTGTGAAAGGTTTTTGTCAAGTTCAAGGAGTTGACTATGATGAGACTGATACGTCTCGAACATATCTATAATTTTTGATTGCTCCATGCTATATTATCTACTGTTTCGCGCAATATTGGGGTTTAGTATCCACTTTTATATTATTTTTGGGACTAACCTATTAACCGGAGGCCCAGCCCAGATTTGCTGTTTTTTTGCCTATTTCGGTGTTTCGAAGAAAAAGGAATATCAAACGGAGTTGAAACGGAACAAAATCAACTGGAGAAGTTATTTTTGGAAGGAAAGCCACCAGATAGACTTGGACTCTACGTCAGGAGATACGGGAGGTGCTCACGAGGGTGGGGGGCGCCCCCCTAGGGCGCGCCCCTACCTCGTGGGGCCCCCGTAGCTCCTCCGACGTACCCCTTGCACCCATATATATACTCTTGTACCCTAAAACTTCCAGAAGGGAGATTTTATCAGAAGTTACGCCGCCGCAAGCCTCTGTAGCCACGAGAAATCAATCTAGGCCCTCTCTGGCACCCTGCCGGAGGGGGCCATCATCCCCGGTGGCCATGGAGGAGTATCCCGGAGGGGTCTTCATCACCATGAAGGCCAAGGACCAGAAGGTGGAGGCCATGGAGGAGGAAGCACAAGGGGGAGAACCTCTCCTCCTCTCTTCTGGTGGCGTCGGAGTGCCATCGGGAGGGGAATCATCACCACGGTGATCGTCTTCATCAACGTCACCATCATCATCACCATCCTCATCTCTTTTACACGGTCCACTCTCCCGCACACCGCTGTAATCCCCTACTTGAACATGGTGCTTTGTGCCACATATTATGATCCAATGATGTGTTGCCATCCTATGATGTTTTGAGTAGATATCTTTTGTCTTTGGGTTGATTGATGATCTAGATTGGTATGAGTTGTATGTTTTACTTTGATGCTGTCCTATAGTGCTCTCCGTGTCGTGCAAGCGTGAGGGATTCCCGCTGTAGGGTGTTGCAATACGTTCATGATTCTCTTATAGTGGGTTGCTAGAGTGACAGAAGCTTAAACCCGAGTAAGAGGGATTGTTGCGTATGGGAATAAAGAGGACTTGATGCTTTAATGCCATGGTTGGGTTTTACCTTAATGATCTTTAGTAGTTGCGGATGCTTGCTAGAGTTTCAATCATAAGTGCATATGATCCAAGTAGAGAAAGTATGTTAGCTTATGCCTCTCCCTCATATGAAACTGCAATAGTGATTACCGATCTTGTTAACAATTGCCTAGGACAATTCCGCACACCGATCCACCAATATTCCACACTCGCTATTTATAATATTTAGTAATATATTCTAACTTTATGATAACAACACCTACTTTTATGTTTTAGCTCTGCGTTACCTTGCAAAGTTATCCTCTTCATACCCACAACATAGTTTTATTTCTCGTTGCTAGTTGGAAGCAAACGTTCGATGCATGTAGAGTCGTATCAGTGGCAGATAGGGCTTGAGAGAATATTGATCTTACCTTTAGCTCCTTGTGGGTTCGACACTCCATACTTATCACTTCCACCTTTGGAGAGTGCTACGATGATTCCTTGCACTCGGGGATTATCAAGCTCTTTTCTGGCACCGTTGCCGGGGAGCAATAGCGTGGGGTTGATATTCTCGTGTGTGCTTGTTTACTTTCTTCACTAAGTAGATTTTGTTTTTCCTTTTTGTTTCTGTTTAGTAGTGGGTGAAACATAAAATAATTTAAAATTAAAATACAAAAAATTATTACTTGCCACTCATGCCTAAAAGTTTTTCCAAAAGAGAAGTGATTGGAAGGTTTTGCATTGAAGAAGTGAGGGTCGACCTTGAACACTTGTGTTCATGCTCATGGAAACAATGTAGAATTTTTCATGGAAGTTTCTCTGTAAATAATTATCCCCTTTGTATATATTCATTGTATTATAAAAATAAATGTGCCAAGCTTGGTTTTAGGATGATTAGATTGCTTGTTTGCTTTGTGCAGAATAAAAACAGAAACTTTGGCTGTAGTGAATGAATTAACGTTTTTAACTGGAAAGTCAAATGGTTCTGATTCTTTTTGCACATTACTTCTGTACAAATTTGTCAATTTTTCAAATTTATTTTATAATTTTAGGAGTTACATAAGTTTGCCAAACTTCCAGATTACTACAGACTGTTGTGTTCTTAACAGATTCTGTTTTGCATGTGTTGTTTGCTTATTTCGATGAATCTATGGCTAGTATTGGAGGGTATGAACCATAGAGAACTTGGAATACAGTAGGTTTAACACCCATACAAATAAATAATGAGTTCATGACAGTACCTAAAGGTAGTGATTTGCTTTGTTACACTAACGGATCTCACAAGTTTTTGTTAAAGTTTTGTGTGGATGAAGTGTCCGAAGGTCGAGAAGCTATCAATATGAGAAGAATAAAGAGAGGCAAGAGTTCAAGCTTGGGGATGCCAAAGGAACCCCAAGTAAATATTTTAAAGTATACTCAAGCATCTAAACTTGGGGATGCCCCGGTTGGCATCCCATCTTTCTTCTTCAACAAATATCGGTATACCTCGGTTTTTGTTTTGTTCACATGCTTTATGTCCTTTGTGTTTTTGTTTTTCCTTAAAGAACTATGCTAGCATGAGTTATCCCTTCATTGATTTATAGAATACTTCATGTGCTTCACTTAAATCTTTTAAGTACGATCTTATAGAATTGCTCTTTGTGCTTCACTTAAATCTTTTGAGTATGGTTTTATAGAATGCTTCATGTGCTTCACTTATACACTTTGAGTTTGGATATTGGTTAGTTGTAGAATGCTCCATGAATTTCACTTATATCATTTGGAGTATGAATAATACTATCATTTAAAGTGGGTTTGGAAGAGTGTCAACTTTAGTAATTAGTGATCCCACTATTTTGGAGGTGTTGAATCTTAATGTGATATTTATGAAAGTGGATTTGGAAGAGTGTCAACTTTAGCTAGTGATGACTCCACTATTTTGGAAGAGGTTCCAATTGAGTATGAGAACAAATTTGTTATCCATGATGCTACTGAAAATTATTATGAGGGAGGAATACATGCTTGTAGGAGTTGCAATAATATCAAGTTCCCTCTCCATGTGCTTAAAGTTTTGAAGTTATACTTGTTTTGCCTTCCTATGCTAGTTGATTGTTGTTCTTATAAGTTGTGTGCTCACAAAAATCCCTAGGCATAGGAAGTGTGTTAGATTTAAATGTGCTAGTCATATTCTTCAAGATGCTCTCATTGTGCTTTAATTCCCATCTTTTATGTGAGCAACATTAAAATCATCATGCCTAGCTAAAAGGCATTAAAGAAAAGCGCTTGTTGGGAGACAACCCAATATTTACCCTTACTGTTTTTGTGTCTCTACATGATTAAGCTACTTTAGTAATCATGTTTTATAGCTTTTGTTTCAATAAAGTGCCAAGTAAGACCTTTGGGAAGACTTGCGTGAAAGTTAATGCGATCTTGCTGTAAAAAACAGAAACTTTGTGCTCACGAGAATAGATGTCATTTTTTTTACAGAAGAGTGATTTTAAGTTGTTTCTTTTTGCAGAAGATTAATAGACAAATTCCTCACGTCCACCAATTTATTTCATAATTTTTGGAGTAGCAGAAGTATGACTATTGTTCAGATCATTACAGACTGTTCTGTTTCTGACAGATTCTATTTTCATTCAATAGTTTGCTTGTTTTCTAGTTTCTATGGCTTATATTCTTAAATATAAATTGTAGAAATGATATGGTACAGTAGGAATTGTGTGATAACAATTATGAACCTTGTCTTTGACAGTATCAAAGTGAATGGTTCGCTCTTTATCATACTAACCTATCTCACGAAGTTTGGTTAAGTTTTGTGTGGTTGAAGTTTTCAAGTTTTGGGTGAGATATCGATATGAGGAGAATAAGGAGTGGAAAGACCCTAAGATTGGGGATGCCCAAGGCACCCCAAGGTAATATTCAAGGAAGACTCAAGCGCCTAAGCTTGGGGATGCCCCGGAAGGCATCCCCTCTTTCGTCTTCAAAACTATCGGTATACCTTACTCGGAGCTATATTTTTTATTCACCACATGATATGTGTTTTGCTTGATCGTATTTTCAATTTTACTTGCTGTTTGAATAAAATCATTGGATCTGGAATATTGAATGAAAAAGAATCCTCCCGTGGCTAGTTAATTATTTGACTACTCAGTGTTCTTCACTCATATCTTTTGGAGTGGTTTTTCAATTGCTCATGTGCTTCATGTATATCCTATGAGTAAATGGTTGAATAAATTGAAAGTCATAAACCTGAATTTATATATGTTTCATATGCTTATAACATGGGGAGTAATGACTTCACACATAATAAGTATGGGTAGTAAAACTTATTGAAAGTTAGCAAGCGTAGAATTGGTCAGTTGAACAATTCATGAAAGAATATTAAAGGAAGAGGAATTTCACATATAAATATACTATCCTGGACATATTTTATGATTGGGAGCACTCATTAAAATATGACATGCTAAAGAGTTGATGTTGGACAAGGAAGACAACGTAATGAGTTATGTTTTCTTATATCTGAGATAAAGTATGTTGTTAGGGATCCTCTAACATGTTGAGCTTGCCTTTCCCCCTCATGCTAGCCAAATTCTCAGCACCAAGTAGAAATACTACTTGTGCTTCTAAAATCCTTAAACCAGTTTTGCCATGAGAGTCCACCATATCTACCTCTAGATTGAGTAAGATCCTTCAAGTAAATTGTCATCGGTGCAAAGCAATAAAAATTGCTCTAAATATGTATGATTGATTGGTGTGGGAGAAATAAGCTTTATACGATCTTGTGATGTGGAAGTAACAAAACCGACGGACTACATAATAAAGGTTCATATCACAAGGGGCAATATAAAGTGACGTTCTTTCGCATTGAGATTTTGTGCATCCAACCATAAAAGCGCATGGCAATCTCTGCTTCCCTCTGCGGAGGGCCTATCTTTTATTATTATCTTCTACCTTATGCAAGAGTCACGGTGATCTTCTTCACCTTTCCTTTTTCATTTTATCCTTTGGCAAGCCCAGCATGATGGAAAGAACCTGATATATATATATCTAATTGGATGTAGGGGAGCATGAGTTATTATTGTTGACATCACCCTTGAGGTAAAAGGTTGGGAGGCGAAACTATAAGCCCCTATCTTTCTCTGTGTCCGATTAAAACTCCATAACCACAAGTATTGCATGAGTGTTAGCAATTGTGAAAGACTACATGATAGTTGGGTATGTGAAGTTTGCTAAATCAAAGCTCTGACATAGACTCTTCCTGAAAATAGGATGAATTGCAATTGTTTGATGACTGAGAATATTGTTTGTTAGTTTTCAAGAAAGTTTATGATCCATACTTTAAACTTGTGAATTGCTTGTTACTTGATCATGAAAAGCTTTATGAGATGAGCTATTGTTATGATATGTAATGTAACGCCCCGGATCTGCTGCGCCAGGTGTCCGCCAGTTATTCGCCGTCGTTGCCATGTCATGTGCTTGCGTGTCGCTCTTTGCCATGTCATCATCTGCATTTCATATCATGTCATCATGTGCATCACATTCGCATACGTGTTCGTCTTATGCATCCGAGCATTTTCCCCGTTGTCCGTTTTGCAATCCGGCGCTCCTATGTTCCTCGGCGTCCCTTTTTACCTTTTTCTGTGTGCGGGTATTAAACCTTCTCGGAACGGACCGAGGCTTGACATGTGGCCTTGGTATAGCACCGGTAGACCGCCTGTCAAGTTTCGGGTCAATCGGAGGTCGTTTGATACTCCAACGGTTAACCGGGTATCCGCAAAGGCCTCTTTTGGTGCAGCCCAACACCCCTATCAAAGTGGCCCAAAACCCACCTAAGTCATCTCCATGTTATCGGGCGTTCGATCACGATCGCGTGGCCGAAAACCGCACTCCATTTGGAGCTTCCTAGCCCCCTCTACCTATAAATAAGTGCTCCCCCCGGATTCCTCGCGCAGCTGAAACCTTAGCAAACTTCCACTCCGCCGCCGGACGTGTCCGCTCCCTCGCCGGACGCATCCACCGCCCACTGCCACGTCGCAGCGGCCAATCAGGGCGCGCCACGTCACCCGCGCCGCCGCCCCAGCCTATCGCTGCGCGCCACCTCGCCCTCCCTCTCTCTCCTCCACCGCGCGGCCCGCCGGGCCCAGGCGGGGCCCGCCCGGCCCCTCCGCTCGCCGCCGCCGCCGCACGCCCGTGGGGCTCCCGAGCCGCCGCACGGCTCGCCGCCGCCCGACGCCATCGCTGGCGCCGCTTCGCTCCGCCGCCCGGCCGCCGTCCCCGCCGCCTGTTCTCCGCCGCCTCCCTCGACCCTCCAGGCCAGTCTCGCCGTGCTCCTCTCCTTCCCCTGTCTCTCTCTCTCTTCCCTCGAGCTCCCTCTCTCTCTTCGCTAACCGCCGCTGCCGGCTTGTGCAGCTCGCCGCCCTGTCCCCGCGCGACCTCGACCTCCGCCGGAGACGGGCCCCCACGGCCAGATCCGCCCGGAACCAGCGCCGGCGTGCTCCCCAGTTCCTCCCTACGCCTGCCGCCGGCAGCGCCGTCTTCCCTGCCTCCCGCTCATGCCCGTGCGCGAGGAGGACGACGCTCCACGTCCGCCTGGTCCTCCCCTGCCTAGCGGGCCTCGTGGGCCGCGACCCCGGCCCAGTTCCCCCCAGCCTGCCCGATCCACCTCCCCTTCGCCTCTGGGCCAAAGCCCATGGTGAGGACCCGATGAACCCGCGCCCTGTGCATCTTTTAGCATTCATCGCCCGATTCTGTTTTTTTTCTAAGTACCTAAATTTCAACGTTCTGATGTTATGTTTGACCTGCCATAACCTTGCACCCGTGGCTCCGTTTTGGGCGTATAATATGTCAAATTGTTCGTCTCGAAGAGTACATCACTTCATTCCATTGCATCAGTTTCATTTGAGCTCATCTTGATGCCCTAAATGCTGTTAGAAGAGGGCTAGTTGATGTTAGTTGCTGGATCTTATCTGAACATGCACTTTTGTCATTTTTTCCATGATTGATGTGTGCATCCTATGAGGTTGAGTTCTACATGAGTTTTGAAATATGCCATGTCACCTATCCAGGGAATTTTGCCATGTATTTTTGTGATCTATGTGGTGACTAGCACAAGCATGCAAACTAGGTAACTTATTGTTGCTGATTTCAGAGACTTAATAATTTCACTAAGTCTCTGCCTGCTGTTATTTTTATGCCATGTGTTCATGTTGTTTCAGAGAGATCTATGCCTCTTTTGAGCATGATCATTAAGGGTGTTTTGAGCATATGGATTTGGTCTATCCATCCGTGCCTTTGTTTGTATTTATGGAGTGCCATAGCTTGAGTCAATCGAGCTCTACTTTTGCTATAAAATGTTACTGGCAGATTGTTTACATGTTATTCGATTTTGCCAAGCTTGTTGTAGTTGATCCTTGCATGCTATGATGTTGTTCTTGCCATGTATAGCTTCTATGCCATGTCTTATTGATGTATGTATGTTTAGTTTACCATGAAATGCTCTGCAGCGAGTACATCGAGCTCGTAAACATGCGTACTCGTTATCTGTTTTTGACATGTCCAGTTTTCTGCTAAGTCTGAAACCTGTAACGTAACTTGCTTAATTTACATGGGTGTAATCATATTTTCGGATCCTTTTTGGCTTATGGTCAGTAAGGGACTTTTGTCAAGTGCTTTGAGTAGGTTCATGCCGTGCCTTGCTTTGCTATGTTCTGATCCTGTAGCATGTTGTTTCATTGCTCTAAACATGTCATCCTGATGTTAATTTCTGGCATGTTATTTCCACTAAGTCTGTGAACCTGTTATCTTTTGCACTTTTGCCATGCTTGTTTGAACCTGTTGTGGTGTGATTTAGCCGTAGATTAGTGTTCATCTTTCGTCAAGCATCTTGAGTAGATTACGGTCATATGCTTTGTTGATATGTTTGGGTGCAGTAGCTTAGTTTATTATTGCTTGCTAAGTAGCATCATGCTGTTAAGGGCAGATTCTTGTCATTCTTGTTTCGCTTGTCATTTGCAAACCGTGCATCCGATTCCGGTGATTTTTATATCGATTTCAACCGAAATCACCTCACCTTTCCAGTGGCATACTTGGTTTGCCAAGTTTATGCCTTTTTCATCCTTTTTCCTTCCGGAGCATGCATATGCATTGCATACCACATCTCGCATATCATGCCATGTTTATGTGGTGGTTGTTTACTTTGTTGTTTGCTTCTTTCCGGTGTTGCTTCTTCGGGTTAGTTCCGATAACGTTGCGATTGTGAGGATCCGTTCGTCCACGTCCGTTTGTCTTCTTCATGGACTCGTTCTTCTTCCTTGCGGGATCTCAGGCAAGATGACCATACCCTCGAAATCACTTCTATCTTTGCTTGCTAGTTGCTCGCTCTTTTGCTATGCCTATGCTGCGATACCTACCACTTGCTTATCATGCCACCCATATTGTCAAACCAAGCCTCTAACCCACCATGTCCTAGCAAACCGTTGTTTGGCTATTTTACCGCTTTGCTCAGCCCCTCTTATAGCGTTGTTAGTTGCAGGTGAAGATGAAGCTTGTTCCTTGTTGGAACATGGACATGTTGTTCCTTGCTTGGAACATGTTTACTTGTTGGGATATCACAATATATCTTATTTAATTAATGCATCTATATACTTGGTAAAGGGTGGAAGGCTCGGCCTTATGCCTGGTGTTTTGTTCCACTCTTGCCGCCCTAGTTTCCGTCATATCGGTGTTATGTTCCCGGATTTTGCGTTCCTAACGCGGTCGGGTGATTTATGGGACCCCCTTGACAGTTCGCTTTGAATAAGACTTTTCCAGCAAGGCCCAACATTGGTTTTACCATTTGCCTACCACCTATCCCTTTCCCTTGGGTCTGATCAACCCGAGGGTCATCTTTATTCAGCCCCCCCGGGCCAATGCTTGTCTAAGTGTTGGTCCGAACTAGAGCCCTTTGCAGCGCCACCTTAAGGAAACTTGAGGGCTGGTTTTAGTTGTACGGACTGCTCATCCAGTGTTGCCCTGAGAACGAGATATGTGCAGCTCCTATCAGGATGTCGGCGCATCGGGCGTCTTTGCTGGACTTGTTTTGTTACTGTCGAAAGGTTTTGTAGCCGGGATTCCGAGACTGATCGGGTCTTCCCGGGGAGAAGGAATATCCTTCGTTGATCGCGAGAGCTTATCATGGGCTAAGTTGGGACACCCCTGCAGGGTTTGAACTTTCGAAAGCCGTGCCCGCGGTTATGGGCAGATGGGAATTTGTTAATGTCCGGTTGTAGAAAACCCGAAGTTGATCTTAACTAAAATACACCAACCGCGTGTGTAACCGTGATGGTCTCTTCTCGGCGGGGCCCGGGAAGTGAACACGGTTGTTGGAGTTATGCTTGACGTAAGTAGTTTCAGGATCACTTATTGATCATAGTTGTTCGACCGTGCTTTGCCTTCTCTTCTCGCTCTCATTTGCGTATGTTAGCCACCATACATGCTAGTCGCTTGCTGCAGCTCCACCTCACTACCCTGTCCTACCTTTAAGCTTAAATAGTCTTGATCTTGCGGGTGTGAGATTGCTGAGTCCTCGTGACTCACCAGATAATTCCAAACCAGTTTGCAGGTGCCGATGAGACCGTGCAGGTGATACACCCGAGCTCAAGGAGGAGTTCGATGAAGATCTTGTCCTTTATGTTGTTTTGTTCTAGTCGATCAGTAGTGGAGCCCAGTTGGGGTCGATCGTGGACCTTTTGTCGCTTTTGGGGTTTCTTCTTCTATTTTGGCTCCGTAGTCGGGCCCTGATTGTAACTGTTTATGTAATGTTTTATTCATGTATTTGTGTGAAGTGGCGATTGTAAGCCAACTATGTATCTCTTTCCCTTATGTATTACATGGGTTGTGTGAAGATTACCTCACTTGCGACATTGCTTTCAATGCGGTTATGCCTCTAAGTCGTGCTTCGACACGTGGGAGATATAGCCGCATCGAGGGCGTTACATTTAATGATGCTAGAAAAAGTGATTGGAATTATCATTGATCAAACTTAAGCACTTACTAGCATTCCACATCAAAAATTATCTTTTTTATCATTTACCTACTCGAGGACGAGCAGGAATTAAGCTTGGGGATGCCTGATACGTCTCGAACGTATCTATAATTTTTGATTGCTCCATGCTATATTATCTACTGTATCGGGCAATATTGGGCTTTATTATCCACTTTTATATTATTTTTGGGACTAACCTATTAACCGGAGGCCCAGCCCAGATTTGCTGTTTTTTTTGTCTATTTCAGTGTTTCAAAGAAAAGGAATATCAAACGGAGTCGAAAGGGCACGAAATCAACTGGAGAAGTTATTTTTGGAAGGAAAGCCACCAGATAGACTTGGACTCTACGTGAGGAGATACGGGAGGTGCTCACGAGGGTGGGGGGCGCCCCCCTAGGGTGCGCCCCCTGCCTCGTGGGGCCCCCGTAGCTCCTCCGACATACCCCTTGCACCCATATATACTCTTGTACCCTAAAACTTCCAGAAGGGAGATTGGATCAGAAGTTCCGCCACTGCAAGCCTCTGTAGCCATGAGAAATCAATCTAGGCCCTCTCCGGCACCCTGCCGGAGGGGGCCATCATCACCGGTGGCCATGGAGGAGTATCCCGGAGGGGTCTTCATCACCATGAAGGCCAAGGACCAGAAGGTGGAGGCCATGGAGGAGGAAGCACAAGGGGGAGAACCTCTCCTCCTCTCTTCCGGTGGCGCCGGAGTGCCATCGGGAGGGGAATCATCGCCACGGTGATCGTCTTCATCAACGTCACCATCATCATCACCATCCTCATCTCTTTTACGCGGTCCACTCTCCCGCACACCGCTGTAATCCCCTACTTGAACATGGCGCTTTATGCCACATATTATGATCCAATGATGTGTTGCCATCCTATGATGTTTTGAGTAGATATCTTTTGTCTTTGGGTTGATTGATGATCTAGATTGGTATGAGTTGTATGTTTTACTTTGATGCTGTCCTATAGTGCTCTCCGTGTCGCGCAAGCGTGAGGGATTCCCGCTGTAGGGTGTTGCAATATGTTCATGATTTGCTTATAGTGGGTTGCTAGAGTGACAGAAGCTTAAACCCGAGTAAGAGGGATTGTTGCGTATGGGAATAAAGAGGACTTGATGCTTTAATGCTATGGTTGGGTTTTACCTTAATGATCTTTAGTAGTTGCGGATGCTTGCTAGAGTTCCAATCATAAGTGCATATGATCCAAGTAGAGAAAGTATGTTAGCTTATGCCTCTCCCTCATATGAAACTGCAATAGTGATTGCCGGTCTTGTTAACAATTGCCTAGGAAAATTCCGCACACTGATCCACCATTATTCCACACTCGTTATTTATAATATTTAGTAATATATTCTAACTTTATGATAACAGCACCTACTTTTATGTTTTAGCTCTGCGTTACCTTGCAAAGTTATCCTCTTCATACCCACAACATAGTTTTATTTCTCGTTGCTAGTTGGAAGCAAACGTTCAGTGCACGTAGAGTCGTATCAGTGGCAGATAGGGCTTGAGAGAATATTGATCTTACCTTTAGCTCCTTGTGGGTTCGACACTCCATACTTATCATTTCCACCTTTGCAGAGTGCTACGATGATTCCTTGCACTTGGGTATTATCAGAAACCTTCTCACCCGTAGCGATGCTTAAGTCTGTTCGAATCATGTTAGCGATTGGTGCATTTTATGATTATGAAATATGGCAAATGGATGTGAAGACTGCATTCCTGAATGGATTTCTGGAAGAAGAGTTGTATATGATGCAACATGAAGGTTTTATCAATCCAAAGGATGCTAAAAAGTGTGCAAGCTCCAGCGATCCATCTATGGACTGGTGCAAGCATCTCGGAGTTTGAATAAACGTTTTGATAGTGTGATCAAAGCATATGGTTTTATACAGACTTTTGGAGAAGCCTGTATTTACAAGAAAGTGAGTGGGAGCTCAGTAGCGTTTCTAATATTATATGTGGATGACATATTGTTGATTGGAAATGATATAGAATTTTTGGATAGCATAAAAGGATACTTGAATAAGAGTTTTTCAATGAGAGACCTCGGTGAAGCTGCTTATATTTTGGGCATCAAGATCTATAGAGATAGATCAAGACGCTTAATTGGACTTTCACAAAGCACATACCTTGACAAAGTTTTGAAGAAGTTCAAAATGGATCAAGCAAAGAAAGGGTTCTTGCCTGTGTTACAAGGTGTGAAGTTGAGTCAGACTCAATGCCCGACCACTGCAGAAGATAGAGAGAAAATGAATGCAATGCTGTGTACCAGACCTGATGTGTGCCTTTCTATTAGGTTAGCAGGGAGGTACCAAAGTAATCCAGGAGTGGATCACTTCACAACGGTCAAGAACATCCTGAAATACCTGAAAAGGACTAAGGATATGTTTCTCGTTTATGGAGGTGACAAAGAGCTCGCCGTAAATGGTTATGTCGATGCAAGCTTTGACACTGATCCGGATGACTCTAAGTCACAAATCGGATACATATATATATTGAACGATGGAGCTATAGGTTGGTGCAGTTCTAAGCAAAGCGTCGTGGTGGGATCTACGTGTGAGGCGGAGTACATAGCTGCTTCGGAAGCAGCAAATGAAGGAGTCTGGATGAAGGAGTTCATATCCGATCTAGGTGTCATACCTAGTGCATCGGGTCCAATGAAAATCTTTTGTGACAATACTAGTGCAATTGCCTCGGCAAAGGAATCCATATTTCACAAGAGAACCAAGCACATCAAGAGACGCTTCAATTCCATCCGTGATCAAGTCAAGGAGGGAGACATAGAGATTTGCAAGATACATACGGATCTCAATGTTGCAGACCCGTTGACTAAGCCTCTCTCACGAGCAAAACATGATCAACACCAAGACTCCATGGGTGTTAGAGTGACTGTGTAATCTAGATTATTGACTCTAGTGCAAGTGGGAGACTGAAGGAAATATGCCCTAGAGGCAATAATAAAGTTGTTATTTATATTTACTAATATCATGATAAATGTTTATTATTCATGCTAGAATTGTATTAACCAGAGACTTAGTATATGTGTGAATAAATAGACAAACAAAGTGTCACCAGTATTCCTCTACTTGACTAGCTCGTTGAATCAAAGATGGTTAAGTTTCCTATCCATACACATGAGTTGTCATTTGATTAACGGGATCACATCATTAGAGAATGATGTGATTGACTTGACCCATTCTGATAGCTTAGCACTTGATCATTTAGTTTATTGCTATTGCTTTCTTCATGACTTATACATGTTCCTGTGACTATGAGATTATGCAACTCCCAAATACTGGAGGAACACTTTGTGTGCTATCAAACGTCTCAACGTAACTGGGTGATTATAAAGATGCTCTATGATGTCTACTACGCAACCTTCTTCTTGTAGATGTTGTTGGGCCTCTAAATGCAGAGGTTTGTAGGACAGTAGCAAATTTCCCTCAAGTGGATGACCTAAGGTTTATCAATCCGTGGGAGGTGTAGGATGAAGATGGTCTCTCTCAAGCAACCCTGCAACCAAATAACATAGAGTCTTTTGTGTCCCCAACTCACCCAATACAATGGTAAATTGTGTAGGTGCACTAGTTCAGCCAAGAGATGGTGATACAAGTGCAATATGGATGATAGATATGAGTATTTGTAATCTGAAAATATAAAAACAGCAAGGTAGCAAGTGGTAAAAGTGAGCGTAAACGGTATTGCAATGCTTCGAAACAAGGCCTAGGGTTCATACTTTCACTAGTGCAAGTTCTCTCAACAATAATAACATAATCGGATCATATAACTATCCCGCAACATGCAACAAAGAGTCACTCCAAAGTCACTAATAGCAGAGAACAAACAAAGAGATTATTGTAGGGTACGAAACCACCTCAAAGTTATTCTTTCGGATCGATCTATTAAAGAGTTCGTACTAGAATAACACCTTAAGACACATATCAACCAAAACCCAAATGTCACCTAGATACTCCAATGTCACCTCAAGTATCCGTGGGTATGATTATACGATATGCATCACACAATCTCAGATTCATCTATTCAACCAACACAAAGAACTTCAAAGAGTGCCCCAAAGTTTCTACCGGAGAGTCAAGATGAAAACGTGTGCCAACCCCTATGCATAAGTTCACAAGGTCACTGAACCCGCAACTTGATCACCAAAACATACATCAAGTAGATCACGTAAATATCCCATTGTCACCACAGATAAGCACATGCAAGACATACATCAAGTGTTCTCAAATCCTTAAAGACTCAATCCGACAAGATAACTTAAAAGGGAAAACTCAATCCATTACAAGAGAGTAGAGGGGGAGAAACACCATAAGATCCAACTATAATAGCAAAGCTCGCGATACATCAAGATCGTGCCAAATCAAGAACACAAGAGAGAGAGATCAAACACATTGCTACTGGTACATACCCTCAGCCTCGAGGGTGAACTACTCCCTCCTCGTCATGGAGAGCATTGAGATGATGAAGATGGCCACCGAAGAGGGATTCCCCCCTCCGGCAGGGTGCCGGAACGGGTCTAGATTGGTTTTCGGCGGCTACAGAGGCTTGCGGCGGCGGAACTCCCAATCTAGGTTATTTTCTGGAGGTTTCTGTATTTATAGGAATTTTTGGCGTAGGTCTCACGTCAAGAAGGTGCCCGAGTTGTCCACGAGGTAGGCCCACACGCCCCGGGGGGGTGCGCCCCCACCCTCGTAGACGGCCCGCAACTCTTCTTGCCCAACTCTTCCACTCCGGAGTCTTCTTTTGGTCCATAAAAAATCGTCAAAAATTGACACGTCAATTGGACTCCGTTTGGTATTCCTTTTCTGTAAAACTCAAAAACAAGGAAAAAAACAAAAACTGGCACTGGGCTCTTGGTTAATAGGTTAGTCCCAAAAATCATATAAAATAGCATATAAATGCATGTAGAACATCCTAGATGGATAATATAATAGCATGGAACAATAAAAAAATTGTAGATACATTGGAGATGTATCAAGCATCCCCAAGCTTAATTCCTGCTCGTCCTCGAGTAGGTAAATGATAAAAACGGAATTTTTGATGTGGAATGCTACCTAACATAATCTTCCATGTAATTTTCTTTATTGTGGCATGAATGTTCAGATCCGAAAGATTCAAGATAAAAGTTTAATATTGACATAAAAATAATAATACTTCAAGCATACTAACTAAGCAATCATGTCTTCTCAAAATAATATGGCCAAAGAAAGTTCATCCCTACAAAATCATGTCATGCTGCATTTTCGTCACACAAGAATGCTCTCATCATGCACAACCCCGATGACAAGCCAAGAAATTGTTTCATACTTTAGTAATATCAATTTTCAACTTTCACGCAATATATGTGTGTGAGCCATGGATATATCACTATGGGTGGAATAGAGTATGATGATGGGGGTTATGTGGAGAAGACAAAAAAAGAGAAAGTCTCACATTGACGCAGCTAATCAACAGGCTAGGGAGATGCCCATTAATTGATGTCAATGCGAGGAGTAGGGATTACCATTCAACGGATGCATTAGAGCTATAAATGTATGAAATCTCAACAAAAGACACTAAGTGGGTGTGCATCTGACTTGCTTGCTCACGAAGACCTAGGGCATTTGAGGAAGCCCATTGTTGGAATATACAAGCCAAGTTCTATAATGAAAAATTCCCACTAGTATATGCAAGTGACAAAATAAGAGACTCTCTATCATAAAGATCATGGTGCTACTTTGAAGCACAAGTGTGGAAAAAGGATAGTAGCATTGTCCCTTTTTTTCCCGACAATGCTCTATTAATGATGATCATCACACTTCTATCTCGATACTAGAACAAAGTATGACTCTATATGAATGCCTCCGGCGGTGTACCGGGATGGGCAATGAATCAAGAGTGACATGTATGAAAAATTATGGATGGTGGCCTTGCCACAAATACGATGTCAGCTACATGATCATGCAAGGCAATATGACAATGATGAAGCGTGTCACAATAAACAGAACGGTGGAAGTTGCATGGTAATATATCTCGGAATGGCTGTGGAAATGCCATAATAGGTAGGTATGGTGGTTGTTTTGAGGAAGATATAAGGAGGCTTATGTGTGATAGAGCGTATCGTATCATGGGGTTTGGATGCACCGGTGAAGTTTGCACCAACTCTCAAGGTGAGAAAGGGCAATGCACGGTACCGAAGAGGCTAGCAATGATGGAAAGGTGAGAGTGCGTATAATCCATGGATCAACATTAGTCATAAAGAACTCACATACTTATTGAAAAAATATACAAGTCATCAAAAACCAAGCATTACGCGCATGCTCCTAGGGGGATAGATTGGTAGGAAAATACCATCGTGTCGGTTGGAAACGACACCTATGGGATCACGAGAATCCCTTTCTACGGTTGCAGGGCGCGGGGGTCGTGAGAAGAGCGGATCAAGCAGGCAGTACACGATTCCTTTATCCAGGTTCGGGCCGCAGAGATGCGTAAAACCCTACTCCTGCTTTGGTGGATTATATGCTTGTGTTCTTGAGCTAGCTATGGGGTGTGAGGAGCTCCAAAAAGCTGAATCCTCCTCCTGGTCGCCTGTGGCCTCCTTTTATAGGGAAATGGGCTGCCACAGTGGCACACATGAGGTGGAAAGGGTACAGCGATGAGAGGTTATCCCTCGCATTACATGACAAGGTGCATTTAATGCGCCTTGCTTTATCGGGGACGGGGGAGAGCCCTGTCTCGTCCGTCGCCGCTCTCTCCCGCGTCGACACGCGCCCTGGCCAGCGGTGCCTGCGATGCCATGTAGGCGGGCAGGCAGCTGAGGTGGCGCAGCGGTGGGTCTCCACGAGGATCTGCATGCCGCCACGCAGGTGCCTGCCCAGCTGGTTGGGTCGGCAGGTGCCTGCCCAGCTGGTGGTGGAGGCGGACTGGTGCGGGTCCGATGGTGGCCCCGTGGGTGTCCTCGGCAAGGGTCTTGCCACGGCCCCGGCAAGGGTCTTGCCGGGGTCCCGACAAGGGTCTTGCCGTGGCGCTTGCTGTCATCCCCGGCAAGGCTCTTGCCGGGGGCCTTGTGGTTTTCCTTGGCTGGGATCCCGCCAAGGATCATCTTCTAAAGTGTGTATCTGGTCCTGAACGTCTTCACAAAGATCTTCACATCACTACGGGGATGCCTCCCGAATCCTTGCCCCATGGGGGCAGTGGACTCAAGGGTGACCCGCTCCGTAGGTGTGGGGCGAGGCTGCCACGGCAAGGGTCTTGCCGGGTTTGCTAAAACCACCTCCTGGCAAGGATCTTGCCGGGGAGGGGGGCCCGCTTCGCCCCCTTTGCTCTTTGTGGTCTTGGCGTCGTCCCGCTCCTCTTTGACTTTGGCCTCACCTTGGTTCTACCTCCCTTGCCAGGCTTGGTGCGGCGGCGCCCGTGGCTCAGACTGCCCGTGCACAGTCATAGGGGTACAAAAGGTGTACCCCCTCTTTTTGTACACCGATAGGAGCCCCCGGGCCTGGGCCGCACATGAGCGCTACACGTTGTTGGGCCAGGCCCAAGAACGGTGCGCGGGCAGGCAGGGCGGTTTTTACCGTGGTAAGTTTCTTCATGCGTTGCGCCTCCCAGGCTTCCCGCGCGTGGTGCGGCGTGGGGAGGTGGGCGTGACGTGGGTGGCATGCGTGGGGCTGAGCTCCGCATGCATGCGTTACGTCGTAGTAAAGGAGGCGGTTCGCGCCTTCCCCATAAATGGAGGGAGGCGTGGAGGCGCAGTCCATTTACTGGACGGGGCCGAGGCGTGGTCTTCGAGGCGTCCACTCCCCACGATCACGGGGTGGGGAGAGGTCGCCTCATCCGTCGCCTCGGTTCTGCACGCCTGCCACGCGGCTTCCATGCGCTTGGGGTGGCGAACGGTGGAGGCGGGAAACCAGGCCGTCGTGGGCCAAGGCAGCGGGTCGGTCCCAGTTCCCTGCGCCTTCTGCATCTTGATTGGCTGAGCGGGGTGGCCGAGTCCCCACCCCGTTCCTTTATAAGGAGCAGGAGGGGGAGGACGACGGCCCGCATTCTTTCATCTCTTCTTTCCTTCAGCTTCTGCTCCCCTCCCTCTCATTCGCCATGGAGAAAGGGAACCCTGGTCCTTCAACAGTGGCGACGAGGGTCGCCGCCAGACAACGCGTCCCTTCTTCTCCTGCACCTGTGGTGGCAGAGCCAGCCGTAAGGGGAAGAGGAAGGGGCGAGGCCGTGGGCGAGGTCGAGGGCGAGGCCGAGGTGCTCGGGGAAGAGGTGGACGGGGCGGCGCGCCGGCCTCGCCTCCGCCAGCGGTTCCTCTTCCCATGGCGGGCCACGTTGGGGACGACCCTTGTGAGTTCTTCGTCAGGCTGCGGCGGCCGCCTCGCCGTCGTCTTCGTCTCCCGATTCCATTTGCGAGTGAGATGGAGTTGGACCCGCCCGAGACACTGAGGCTACACATGAGGGGCTGTGGAATCGGCGATACGCGAGTCCGCGTCGAATTCCCAGCCCCTAATGTGATGTATCTTGGTCGAGGGTGGAAGACGTTCGCCCGTATCCACCGTCTGATGGAGGGGCTCACCCTCCATTTTAAGCTGATGGAGGGCGGTCTCCTCTCCATCAAGGTCTTCGGGTGCTTCGGGACTCGGGCAAGGTGTTGCGTGGAGAGCTCCTCTGATAGCGAAGACTCCTCCTCGAGCAAGAGTGACGAGGAGGACAGCGGCAGCCACGACGAGGGTAGCGGGCGGCAGGATGACGGGTCCGACTAGGTGTCGGGCGTCGCTCCGTGCGGCACCGGTGATCCCATCATCCGTGTCGCCGGCTCCTTGAACTTCTCGGGGTCGTCTCCTTGGGCGGCTGGAGTAGGGAGGCTGCGGAAGAGGAAGAGGGCGGGCGGCAAGGCCGTCAACTCGGAGTATGTGGGCACGACGCCTTCGACGCGTGCTGACGTCCTGCCGCCTCGTCTTCGAGCTCTGCCTCCGGCGCTGCCATCACCATCCAGCCTTCGGACGACCACCGAGATGTTCTCTTGGTGTCTTCTGCCACCCGTAGCTTGCCTAGGCACCCCTTTTGCCCTTCTCGCCTCCTTGACCTACCTCCTGAAGAGAGGGACAAGAAAGGGATTACGGGCACCTTATCTTTTTTTAGTTTGTAAGCCTTCGGGCCTTAGCTGAATTTAAAGCTTGTAATCCCATCATTCATGTTTTTCATTCTCCATGAACTGTACCTGAGTGGAATGTTTTTAATGAAAAAGGGGATGTTTGTCGGGTCACTTGTCTTGCGGGTGGAACCCACGTCAAGGGGTAAAACCCTTGATATCTTTAAGATAGACACTTCCTTGCCCGGCAGCAGGCCCTGCCGTCTTCCCACGTCGCTCGACCTTTCTCACGCTTTCGGCGGAGGCAGGGATGAGGCGGGTTCAGGCTCCTCGTTTCGTCCCTTTGCTGCCGCGACTACGACCAAACCTGGCCCCAGGAACGAGCCCTAGGGCCTAGAGTTAGGGGAGCACGGTAGCTTTAGGAAGAAACGAGGTTTCGCATACCTCAGTCCATAAGAGAATGCATGATAAGGGATGAAAAACTTATCTGAGATTGCAGCCCCCGGCAACTCTGGTTCGCCGTGGGTGAATCTTTGTACTTGCAGTTCCCGGCAACACTGTCTTGCCGGGGTCCGGATGCTGGTCCGTCCCTCTTCTTCCCCTTCTTTTCTTATCCTCAAGTGATCCGGCAAGGATGTCCGAGCTCTGCGAACCAAAGCAGACAAAAGAACGGAAAAGAGACGCACACTCGACCTCTAAGCTAGGGGTTAGCCTCCGCTAAGCACTATCAACCCTAACCAAGGACGAGACTCGATCTAGCATGCATGCTATAACTTAGGGCGCCAGCGCTTTATTTATGCTCAGGGTCTGTGCCTGGCTTTGTACAAAGGGTTACATGCATCATCAGCAATGCTTGTACAAAAGATGGCTTGCCGGGAGGCCCGACAATCCGCTCCTTATGGGTAAAACTTGCGAAGGTGCTCGATGTTCCAGGAGTTACTCACCGAAACGGCATCTTCGGTCTCCAGGCGGACTGCGCCGGGCCTGGTGACTCGTTTTACCCGATAAGGGCCTTCCCACTTTGTCGTCAACTTGTTGGAATTCTTGGCCGATTGAATGCGCCGAAGAACAAGGTCGCCTTCCTCAAGGCTTCGGGCATGAACCTTGCGGCTATGGTAGCGGCGCAAGGCTTGCTGGTAGCGTGCTGCTCTCACAGCCGCCCGAAGACGATCTTCCTCAAGGAGCAGTGCGTCGTCTTGGCGCAGTTGCTCTTGCTCAAGCTCATCATAAGCAAGCACTCGAGGTGACCTGTATATGAGTTCAGTGGGGATAACTGCTTCTGCCCCGTATACCAGGGCAAAGGGTGTCTGGCCGATGGCTCGATTTGGTGTCGTCCTGATTGACCAAAGAACCGTCGGCAACTCATCAATCCAGCGCCTTCCGCTCTTGTGCAGCCTGTCAAAGGTCTTGGTCCTTAAGCCTCACAACACTTCAGCATTTGCCCTCTCAGCCTGCCCGTTGCTCCGTGGATGAGCGACGGAAGCGAAACAGACCTTGCTGCCGAGGTCCTGAGTATATTGCATGAAGGTGCGGCTTGTGAACTGCGTACCGTTGTCGGTGATGATCCGGTTGGGTACACCGTAACTGCACACTAACCTCTTGAAGAACTTGACGGTCGACTGAGCTGTGACCTTCCTCACCGCCTCCACTTCTGGCCACTTTGTGAACTTGTAGATGGCTACGTACAAGTACTCAAAGCCCCAGACAGCGCGGGGGAAGGGGCCCAGTATGTCGAGCCCCCAGACCGAGAAGGGCCAGGAGAGAGGAATGGTTTGAAGGGCTTGAGCTGGTTGATGAAGCTTTCTTGAATGGAACTGGCACGCCTCACACCTGGTGACGAG
Organism: Aegilops umbellulata; assembly: GCA_032464435.1. Classification (NCBI taxonomy): domain Eukaryota; kingdom Viridiplantae; phylum Streptophyta; class Magnoliopsida; order Poales; family Poaceae; genus Aegilops; species Aegilops umbellulata. Next base: position 85,352,340 of record CP136060.1, on the reverse strand, counting down.
TGTTGTTGCATCCTGGAGGGCGGTGGGCCAGAAGAAACCCTGCCGGAATGCCTTGCCGGCAAGGGCTCTCGACCCAATGTGGGATCCACATATGCCTCCATGTATCTCTGCCAACAGCTCCAGTCCTTCCTCTCGAGGGATGAACTTCAATTTCACACCGTTCGATCTCTTCATGTACAGGACGTCATCGACGAACTGGTACATGGCAGAGCGACGGGCTACTTTTTCCGCTTCTTCCTGCTCCTCAGGAAGCTCCCCTGTCTGGAGGAATCGGACGGTATGCTGTGCCCACGCTGGAGCCTGAGGCTCGACGGCGAGGACTAAAGGCATTTCCTCCGCTATAGGGATGGCCGCCTCGACGACAAGAGCTTGGCGTCCTGCCGGAGCTAGCCGTCCCGTGGCGGGTTCAGTGTCCTCGGCAACATCCTTGCCGGCGGCTCCGGGGAGCTCGGCGGGAAAGTACTTGCCGGGTCCTGATTTCCTTCTCTTGTTCTGCTCTGTTGATGGATCAACGGATGGCTGAGTTAGCTGAAGCACAAAGGTACCTGGTTCCACAGGTAGCTAGAGGGCAGCGCGCTTCGACAAGTAATCAGCGATATCGTTCTCCGTTCGGGGAACGAACTCAGCCTGGATACCGTCGAAACGCTCTTCCAGCTTTCTCACTTCATCAACGTAGGCCTTCATCAACGGGGTCTGGTAATCCTTATTGACTTGCTTGACGACAAGCTGCGAGTCGCCCCTAACGATGAGCTTTTTGATTCCGAGGTCCGCCGCGATCCTAAGACCGGCAAGCAGCCCTTCGTATTCCGCCGTGTTGTTTGTTGACACCTCTCTAGGGAAGTGCATCTGGATCATGTACTTGAGGTGCTCTCCGGTGGGGGTGACGAGCAATACGCCAGCCCCGACACCCTGGAGGGAGAAAGCCCCATCAAAGTACATAATCCAATCGCAACTTGCCTCCATGCCGGGGAGAGTAGTCTCTTGGGCTTCTTCATCAGGTGTGGCGGTCCATTCTCCAATGAACTCTGCCAGGACTCGGCTCTGGATCGTCGAGGTACTTTCGAACTTGAGGCCAAAGCTGGACAGCTCCAGTGCCCATTCCACAATTCTCCCCGTCGCATCTGGGTTGTGCAATATCCGCTGCAGGGGGAGGCGAGTGACGACAGTGATCTCGTGTGCCTGGAAGTAGTGACGCAGCTTCCTCGAGGCCATGAGAAGGCCGAAGAGCAGTTTCTGCACACCGGAGTACCTCGACCTAGCCCCCTGCAAGAGGGAGCTGACGAAGTAGACCGGGCACCGCATCACTTTCTTCTTTGGCGGCACCTCGACCAACCGTGTCGCCTCCGCACTGGTAGTATCGGGCTCTGTTGCTGCCATTATCTCGTTGTCGACCTCCCTCTGCGACACTAGCGCGGTGCTGACCACCTGGTTCGTTGCCGCTAAGTATAGCAGCAACGGCTCCTGGGGCCTGGGCGCAACTAGTGTTGGTGCGGAGGAGAGGTACTTCTTTAAATCTTGTAATGCCGCTCCGGCTTCTGGTGTCCACTCCACCGGGCCCGCCTTTTTCAGGATCTTGAAAAAGGGAAGGGCGCGCTCGGTGGACTTGGATATGAACCTGCCCAGGGCAGCGACTCAGCCGGCGAGCCGGCGCACGTCCTTGATCCGCTTGGGTGCTTCAATCTGCTCTATAGCTTTGATCTTGTCCGGGTTGGACTCTATCCCTCGCTGCGACACAAAGAACCCGAGAAGCTTGCCGGACGGGAGGCCAAAGACGCACTTCTCAGGGTTCAGCTTGAGGTTGATCTTGCGCAGATTTGCAAACGTCTCCTGCAAGTCTGATATGAGGGTGGCCCTGTCCTTGGTTTTGACCATGATGTCGTCCATATAAGCCTCCATATTTCTATGGAGTTGGCGCTCAAAACCAATCTGGACCGCCCTCGCAAACGTCGATCCAGCACTCTTCAACCCGAAAGGCATCTGTATGAAACAATCCGTACCACATGGGGTGATGAATGCTATTTTCTCCTCGTCTTCTTTTTTCATGAAGATCTAGTGGTAGCCGGAGTAGGCATCGAGGAATGACAGGAGATCACACCCAGCCGTGGAGTCAACAATCTGGTCGATGCGCGGCAATGGGAAGGGGTCTTTAGGACAAGCATTATTGATATCTGTGTAATCAATACACAGCCTCCACTTCCCATTCGCCTTGCGCACCACGACCGGATTGGCCAACCACGTCGGATGGAGCACTCCTCTTACCAAACCTGCTGCCTCCAGTTTCCGGATTTCTTCTGTGATGAACTCTTGTCGTTCCAAAGCTTGCTTTCTGACCTTCTGCTTGACAGGCCCCGCATGAGGACAAACAGCAAGGTGGTGCTCAATCAACTCCCTGGGAACGCCGGGGATGTCGGAAGCTTGCCATGCAAACACATCGACATTCGCCCGCAGGAAGGTGACGAGCACGTCTTCCTATTTGTCGTCAAGGGTGGAGCTTATGGTGAAAGCTCCTCCTGTGCCGTCCTCGTTGACGGAAACCTTCTTGGTTCCCGGCGGCATGGCCATGGACCTCTTGCTTCCGCCGGCAGAGCTCTCTGGCACGTCCTCGACGACAGCGCTACACTCCGAAGAGGTGCGCTTGCCGGAGTGGGTGTCCGAGGTCTCACCGGCCTTCTTCTTCTTTTTCCTCCCGGGGTCCCGGCAGCAGGAGCAAGTGCCCCAGCGGCGGCAGCTGCTGCGACTGCTTGCTGGTACACTTGGTCAGCGCAAATCAGCGCATCCTTCTTGTCGGAGGAGATGGTGATGACCGTCACGGGCCCTGGTATCTTCAGGGTATTGTAGGCGTAGTGCGACGCCGCCATGAACTTGGCCAGTGCCGGGCGGCCAAGGATCCCGTTGTAGGGCAAGGGGATCTTGGCAACATCAAACACAATCCTCTCTGTCCTGAAGTTCAAGTCGCTCCCGTAAGTTACGGGCAACGTGACCTTTCCCTTGGGTTGGCTTCTCCCCGGGCTGACCCCCTGAAACGTGCCCGTTTCTTCGAGGTCTCCGTCGGGGATCTGCAGCTTCTCGACCACGGCAGGCGAGATCAAGTTCAGACCGGCCCCGCCATCTACTAACATTTTCGTCACCCTGAGGTTGCGTATCATCGGTGAAACCAACAATGGCAAGCACCCGACCGCAGTAGTGCGATCAGGGTGATCCTCAGAGTCGAAAATGATAGGTGTGCTGGACCACTTCAGCAGCCTCTGGGCATCAAACGACGGCTCTGCTACTGTAATCTCTCGCGCCCACTGTTTAAGCCGGCACCGAGAGGCATGCAGCGAAGCGCCACCGTCAACGCACATGGCCTCTGTAGCTTTCTGGAACTCTTGGTCGCCGGACTCATCGTCCTCTTCGTGATCGTCATCTTCTGGCTTTCTGTCACGGCCCCGAGTGGGCCTCTCTTGTTGCTTATCCTTGCCGCGACGGCCCGCCTGGCCATCACGTTTCTTGTCAGATCCCTCAGCATCGTCTTGGCCCTTCTCCTTGTCCCGCCTCTCATATTCAGCCCTCTGCTTCTCAGCGAGGAGCTCAACCTGTCGGCAGTCTTGGAGAGCATGGCCTTTGGTGCGATGGATCTTGCAGTATCGCTTGTCGGAGTTGCCTGGCTTCTCGGCGGCCGCCAACGCCTGGCAGGCGACACATCCGGCAATTTCCTTGCCGGGGTCACCTGCCTTAGTCTTCTTGGTGGAGCCGGTGTCGTCAGACCCCTCGACGGCAAGCACAGGTTTCCCTTTGCGCTTCCTGTTGCGGCGTCGGCCTTTCTTTGCCGGGGCGGCGGTGTCCTCTTCAGAACAGTCGGTTTCCACGCCGGCATCTTCGCCGGGGTACTTCCTCCCTTCTTCAGCCCGGGCACATTTGTCCGCGAGAACATAGAGCTCCGCGACATCTTTCACCTTGTTCATTGCCAGCTCTTCGCGCATCTTGCGGTTCCGAACGTTCTGATGGAACGTGCTAATGATGGCGGCGGGGTGAACATCTGGAATATTGTACTGCACCCGGCTGAACCTCTGTATGTACTTGCGGAGACTCTCACCTCCCTTCTGGGGAATGACATGGAGATCGCTTGCTTGGCCGTGAGCTTGATGACCTCCAGTGAAGGCGCCCACAAATTCATGGCACAAATCCGACCAGGAGGAGATGGAGTCTACCGGCAAGTGCATCAACCAGGACATGGCGTTGGGTTTAAGAGCCAACGGGAAGTAATTTGCAAGCACCTTATTGTCACGAGCTCCGGCAGCCTGCATCGCGATGGTGTAGATGCTGAGGAACTCGGATGGGTGGGTCTTGACTTCTCGCCCATGTCAGGTTTGAAAGTGCGGTGAGTGGGCCACTGGAACTGCCGCAGCTCACGGGTAAAAGCCGGGCAGCCTACCTCGTAAGGCAGGCCCCCGGGGCTTTCCGGTGCTGCGTGGTCCACAGCAGGCCCCGCTCGCTTATCTGACTGGTGGCACGCTCCGCACCGGCGCTCGATGGTGGTCCGAGCATCTTCATGTTCCCGATCCCGAAGGACCTGGCGTTGGTCCTGGTGGGTCCGCGGGTCGGACGATGCTATGGAGATTTCGTCGCCCACGATGTCGCGACGGGCAGGCGTCCGTGGCACCAGGCGGGGAGGAGGCGAGTGCACCATGGTCGCGGCACCGCCAGCCTTCCTGCCACTGGTACGCGGGACTCCGTCAGAACGTCGACCCCGGGGCTCCGTCGGGGTCGGCTCATCTTTGTTGGCCACCGCAACAAGGCTTCAGATGGTGGCTCTCCATTCGTTGAGTTTCCCCGTAGTGGGAGGAAAGTCGAGGGGCAACTGCGCGCGCGCCAAGGCTTCTGCTGGCGTCGGCGGCAGCGAAACCTGCACGGATCGCGACGCGCTTCGACTTCTGACCATGTCATAAGGAGCTCCATCACGACCGCGTGTTCGCACGCCGCCTTCACCGGCGCCTCGGTGAGCGGGCAGGCCTTCTACATCCTGGGAGTGGCGCTCGGGGCTTTTCCCGCGGCGACGCCCGGGGTCTTCAGGGCGATCATGCCGCTTGTCGCGCGCCGCTTGAGAGGAACGCGCCGTCGGCGCCGGAGTGGGAGTCCTGGAGGCCCTCGCGCCGCCAGCGGGTGGGGCAGCAGCGACCTCAGGAGGTCCCGCGCCACCTGCGGAGGGCCCGGCTCTGTCTCTGGATTTGGCGGCGTGCGGTCCGTTACCGGGAGCACGAACATCGCCACCTCCCAAACTCCGGCCGCTGGGACGGTGTTGGTGTTCGCGAGCAGCGCCCCGGGTCCTTTCGGCGACCGGTCCGCTACTCGCCCGCGTCGGGACGGGATGCCCGGGGTCCGACGGGCCAACCGCCACCGTTGTCTTCTTCTTGGGCGCCATGACGATGAAGAAACGTCGAACTAACCGCTAAAGCTGATTCTCACAACTGCGCAGCCCCTGCCTGGCGCGCCAAAGATGTCGGTGGGAAACGACACCTATGGGATCACGAGAATCCCTTTCTACGGTTGCAGGGCGCGGGGGTCGTGAGGAGAGCGGATCAAGCAGGCAGTACACGATTCCTTTATCCAGGTTCGGGCCGCGGAGATGCGTAAAACCCTACTCCTGCTTTGGTGGATTATATGCTTGTGTTCTTGAGCTAGCTATGGGGCGTGAGGAGCTCCAAAAAGCCGAATCCTCCTCCTGGTCGCCTGGGGACTCCTTTTATAGGGAAATGGGCTGCCACAGTGGCACACAGGAGGTGGAAAGGGTACAGTGGTGCGAGGTTATCCCTCGCATTACATGACAAGGCGCATTTAATTCGCCTTGCTTAGGTGTCCCTGCTTTATCGGGGGCGGGGGAGAGCCCTGTCTCCTCCGTCGCCACTCTCTCGTGCATCGACACGCGCCCTGGCCAGCGGCGCCTGCGATGCCATGTAGGCGGGCAGGCAGCTGAGGTGGCGCGGCGGTAGGTCTCCACGAGGATCTGCATGCCGCCACGCAGGTGCCTGCCCAGCTGGTTTGGGTCGGCAGCTGCATGCGAACGGTGGTGGAGGCGCGACTGGTGCGGGTCCGATGGTGGCCCCACGGGTGTCCTCGGCAAGGGTCTTGCCGCGGCCCCGGCAAGGGTCTTGCCGGGGTCCCGACAAGGGTCTTGCCGTGGCGCATGCTGTCATCTCCGGCAAGGCTCTTGCCGAGGGCCTTGTGGTTTTCCTTGGCTGGGATCCCGCCAAGGATCGTCTTCTAAAGTGTGTATCTGGTCCTGAACATCTTCACAAAGATCTTCACATCACTACGGGGATGCCTCCCGAATCCTTTCCCCAGGGGGGCAGTGGACTCAAGGGTGTCCCGCTCCGTAGGTGTGGGGCGAGGCTGCCACGGCAAGGGTCTTGCCGGGTTTGCTAAAACCACCTCCCGGCAAGGATCTTGCCGGGGAGGGGGGGCGCTTCGTCCCCTTTGCTCTTTGTGGTCTTGGCATCGTCCTGCTCCTCTTTGACTTTGGCCTCACCTCGGTTCTACCTCCCTTGCCGGGCTTGGTGTGGCGGCGCCCGTGGCTCAGACTGCCCGTGCACAGTCATAGGGGTACAAAAGGTGTACCCCCTCTTATTGTACACCGACACATTGCTCGTCCCCGACCGCCACTCATAAGGATGAGAATCAAAGAACACCTCATGTTTCAAATTTGTTACACAACGGTTACCATACGTGCATACTACGGGACTTGCAAACTTCAACACAAGTATTTCTCAAATTCACAATTACTCAACTAGCACGACTCTAATATTACCATCTTCATATCTCAAACCAATTATCAAGTATCAAACGTCTCATAGTATTCAATGCACTTTATATGAAAGTTTTTATTATATCCCTCTTGGATGCCCAACATATTAGGACTAAATTCATAACCAAAGCAAATTACCATGCTGTTCTAAAGACTCTCAAAATAATATAAGTGAAGCATGAGAGATCGTCTATTTCTTCAAAATAAAACCACCGTCGTGCTCTAAAAAGATATAAGTGAAGTACTAGAGCAAATGACAAACTACTCCAAAAGATATAAGTGGAGATCAATGAGTAGTTGAATAATTATGTAACTATGTGAAGACTCTCTAACATTTAAGAATTCCAGATCTTGGTATTTTATTCAAACAGCAAGCAAAACAAATGAAAATAAAATGACGCTCCAAGCAAAACACATATCATGTGGTGAATAAAAATATAGCTCCAAATAAAGTTACTGATGAACGAAGACGAAAGAGGGGATGCCATCCGGGGCATCCCCAAGCTTAGGCTCTTGGTTGTCCTTGAATATTACCTTGGGGTGCCTTGGGCATCCCCAATCTTAGGATCTTGCCACTCCTTATTCCATAGTCCATCGAATCTTTACCCAAAACTTGAAAATTTCACAACACAAAACTCAACAGAAAACTCGTAAGCTCCGTTAGTATAAGAAAATAAATCATCACTTTTTGTACTGTTGTGAACTCATTCTAAATTCATATTGGTGTTAAACCTACTGTATTCCAACTTCTCTATGGTTCATAACCTCCGATACTAGCCATATATTCATCAGAATAAGCAAACAACACATGAAAAACAGAATCTGTCAAAAACAGAACAGTCTGTAGTAATCTGTATCAAACGCAAACTTTCTGTAACTCAAAATTCTACCAAAATAGGACGACCTAAATAATTTGTTTATTGATCTACTACAATTGTAATCAATATTTTATCACGTTATGGTGATTTTTAACAATTGTTTTCGTGAGCAGAAAGGTTTTGATTTTCCAGCAAGATCAAATAACTATCATCCAAAAAGATCCTATAGGTTTTACTTGGCACAAACACTAATTAAAATATAAGACCACATCTACCCAGAGGCTAGATCAAATATTTATTACTAAACAGAACCAAAAATCAAGAAACAAAAATAAAATTGGGTTGCCTCCCAACAAGCGCTAACGTTTAACGCCCCTAGCTAGGCATGATGATTTCAATGATGCTCACATAAAAGATAATAATTGAAACATAAAGAGAGCATCATGAAGAATATGACTAGCACATTTAAGTCTAACCCACTTCCTATGCATAGGGATTTTGTGATCAAACAACTTATGGGAACAATAATCAACTAGCATAGGAAGGCAAAACAAGCATAACTTCAAGATTTTAAGCACATAGAGAGGAAACTTGATATTATTGCAATTCCTACAAGCATATGTTCCCCCCTCATAATAATTTTCAGTAGCATCATGAATGAATTCAACCATATAACCAGCACACAAACCATTCTTTTCATGATCTACTTGCATGGAAATTTTATTACTCTCCACATAAGCAAAATTCTTCTCTTTCGGAATAGTGGGAGTATCATAAGAGAGTCGAATACTATAAATTGTTTCCACGTTAAAAGAGTAGTGTCCAAAAAAAGGGTAATCATAATCATGACAAGTTTTATAAATATAATCATCACTACTCTTTATAGCATAAGTGTCATCACGATAATCATCATAAATAGGAGGCAGGCTATCATCATAATAAATTTGCTCATCAAAACTTGGGAGGCTAAAAATATCATCTTCATCAAACATAGCTTCCCCAAGCTTGTGGCTTTGCATATCATTAGAGCATCTCTATCAGACCCCGCATAAGTGGTCAAACCCGCAAAAAGTTTGCGTTTTACAGTTCTGGGCGAAAAAAGTGTCCAAAACAGAAACCGTAAAAGTAGTCCAACCCGTAAATTTTTTAAGGGCCACCGCAAATGCACACCCGAAACCCTTATATTTGGAGGTTGGAAGGCCGAATATAGGGGCCCCGTATACCGGTCAAACCTCGTCAGAGCAAACACGCCACCGCGGAGTTTGCCGGAATTCGCCCTAAACTCGCCGGAATTCATCACCGCACATCGGAAAAGGCCACTAGACGCCGCAATCGATCGTCGCCGGTTCGAATTGGACGAGCTTGACATCGTCGTGGCCTCCCATGACCTCAGCCTGGCTGTCGGAATCCTCCCGACGCGGCAGGCAAAGGGGCACAGCTCGCCTGGCAATAGAGCAAGGCGCGGACGAAGGAGGCGACAAGGCATGGCTGGCAAGGCTGGGCGCGGACGACGGAGGTGTAGCGACCCGACCCGAATGGATCAAGTCTCTATGCTTAAGTGTCATCCCTGGATCGGTATGCTGACACACACAGTACTCGAGGATTTATCACAGAGGTAAATCACATGTACAAAGTAACGTAAATACTATTACCTCAATCCAATATAGCAGAAGCAACAAGGTTGTGGATTCCCATCAACACCAACGGCAAAGTTGAGTGTAGAAATCGTAACCCTAACGTATCACTTACTCGTTGTAAGAAACCTGCAACATGAGACGTTGCAGCCCGAAACTCGTCAGTACATTGAATGTACTGGCAAATTCACACCATAGAGAAAATGATGAACAATGGCTATCACTACATGCATATATGGCTGGTGGAAAAGCTCTATGGTTATAAGGTTTTTGCGAAAAAGCCAATTTTTCCCTACTGCAAAGGAATAAATTTTATTTAACTATCATGGTGGTTGTTAAACATTGAGAATGGTTGTCAGCATCCTCAATCCCAATTAAAGTAATCATCATTAAAACCCAACAATATTAATTTTAGAAGTAACATGATGAGATTCACATGATATCTAAGTACTAGATACTCAAAAATGTCCATAACCGGGGACACGGCTAACCATGATTAGTTTGTACACTCTGCAGAGGTTTGCGCACTTTTCCCCACAAGACTCGATCTCCTCCGTTGGAATTCTCGCACTACATGGTGTTTGAGAAACGGATGACCGAGACATAGTCTTTCAGAAGCGCTAGCACCTTACGATGTGATAGACCGTACCAACCTACATCCCCTACATCTGCTAGTCTACCACTGTAAGAGTTCGCACGACCTAGTCAACTATGCCAGAGCCCATAATGTCTTGTGGCTGCACACGGAAGTTTCTAGTTTGAATAATCTCATGATCCCTTTGAGCCAGGGTGGCGGTCCAAAAATAAAACAAGCAATCCTGGAATACCCAGGTACCTCAATCCACCTAGATGTGTGTTCAAGTTGCCACCTTAGATAAACCATTAATTAACAAACTCACATCTGTCATGGATATCACTCACCCAATCCACGTCTACTAGCATAGCATGGCATAATAAGCAAACGTAGAAGTAACTCCCAAAGGTTTGATAATAAAACAGGTAATAGGTACTACCTCATCTACTTCCCATCCCACAATTTAATTAGATCCTAATCATGCAGTGTTTGAGGATTGATCTAATGCAATAAAAACTAGGTATGAAAGAGATATGATCAAAGTGTGAACTTGCCTGCAATGTTGATGAAGATGATTCGCACTCAAAACTCTTGATAGTTCTACTCGTCACACTCCGGCCAATCTATCGTAAGCAAGCAGTAGTAACCACACATAAGCAATCACTCAAAAGATCAAAAAGATCGAAGAAGACGATTCGGAAAACATCAAAACCAAGCAAATAACTCTTGCAACATAAAACAATTTCTAACAGTACCAAAATTGTGTGAATTTGGCCTTATCAGAAAGTTTAGGTCAAGAGCTTCGATTTGCAAAAAGAATCAACTCAAACGGAGTTACGAAACTCAAGTTATGATCAAATGAAGTTTGAATTCAAATCTGGTCTAATTCAAATTTTAAACTTTTCAAAGACATGTTTGAGTTGGATTACTGGAAAGAGGGGATCATAACGAAGACGTGGGCATTGGTTTCGTTGAATTTGGATAAACGAGTAGAAAGATGTGATCGTTTGAAAAACATGGACTATTCTGTAAGAAAAACTAATTGCAACCGGGTCCCTAGCTACGTGGCAGAATCTTACTGGCTGTAACTGTTCGCTTCAGAAGTTTATCGAACGAACGTTCGTCAATTAAAGAAAAACGATTCGAGGAAAAAACTAGCCGATCTAATCCTAGCCCTAGATCTACGATCGGACGGACGAGGAGAGACGGGGCGTACCGCGGCGGTTGGGCTCGACGTCGCCGTAGAAGACGGCGGCAGCGGCGTCGGCTTCGAGCGGGCGGCGGCTCTGGTGGTCCTCTGGTGTGGCCGTGGGGTTGGGAAGAAGCGGCGCGAGGTGGTGAAACCTATGGCGGGGTCGACGCTCGGCTGCGGCGTCGGTACAGCGCGGGGCTTGGCGGCGGAGCTCGTCGGATCTCGCGAACTCCGGCGAGTTCGCGTGGAGCGTGGGGAGGGTCTCGGGCCTTCCGGTTAGAGGCAAAACGAGGCCGGGGCCTGGCTATATATAGGAGGGGGCGAGGCTTGGGCGAGGGGCAAGGTGGGGAGGAGAGTCCAGGGTGGACTCGGCGTCGGCCGACGGCGTATAGGAGAAGGACTCCTGCTGCCTTGCGGGAGGAGGAAGAGGACGCGGGGCCCACCTGTCGGCGTCCGCGGGAGAGAGAGGGAGGGAATGGGCGACCGGAGCGGAGGCGTTTTGCGCGAGGGGAAGAGGCCATGGGCCGATCCGGCTGGGCCGTGGGGCGGAGAGAGGGAGAGAGAGAGAGCAGTGCTGGGCTTCGGCCTAGCACTGTTCAAAGAGTTTTTTTTAGAACAGCGCCAAGAAAATAAAGAAAACCTTAAATAAAATAAAAAAACTATAGGCATATAATATATCAAAATTTGCAGGAAAAGGTTTTCTACAACTTGGACATTTTTCTAGCATTAAATAAAATACGCACAAATTCTAATAATTCAAACAGTGCTCCTGTTCTAATAAAATCCAGCAAAAATCATTTTGAAAATACCAAAACTAATTCAAATTTATTTCTCTCCAATTTTCTATTGTAGGGAATCATGTTACCCTAATTTACATATATTTTATTTTTGAAGAAAAATAATTTGACTAAAACTCAAATGACTCCAAATTGAAAATAATTTCAAAAGGACTTTGAATTAAATTATTTGAAACTCCCAACTCATATTTCATATGTTATGAAGAAGTCATTTTATCTTCGCTCGTGAAAATCATTGAGTTGCATAAATTTTCTGAATGGAATTCAAATATTTTTCAAACACCCTTTCATTTAATTAAATGGAAGAAGTCATGTCATCTTCTCTCCAGGGTTTTGTGATGAAAAGAATTTGAATTCAGGGAGATCATAAAAGCAAAAATGAAAGTTTGGGAAAGTCCTTTTATTCCCTCTCATTTAACTTTCAAAAAGTTTCGAATTCACCCACTTTCAGACAATCAATCAAACAATCAATCAAATCTATCTATTTATTATAACATTCCAAAATTTAGAATTTTGGGATGTTACAGGAGGCGACGGGGCGTGGCCGGCGAGGCTGGGCGCGACCGGCGCGGTGATGGGGCGCGATCGGCAGGGACGGGGCGCAACCGATGGGCGATGGGGCGCGGCCGACGGGCGACGGGGCATGGCCTGCGGGCGATGGAGCGCGGCCGGCTGGAGGAAGGGGCGGCAATGGCCGGACTGGAGGAAGTAGCTCTTTATTCCTGGTTTATAGTAACTGTTCGGCCGCGCTAGTTTTCGACCCACAAACGTGATCTTCGTGAAACTGCAAACACGTTTTGCAGGTCAAGTTTTTGCGGGGTCTGCTAGAGTTGCTCTTAGCATCATGGGTATTCAAAGAATTCATACTAACAACATTGCAATCATGCTCATCATTCACATATTTTATGCCAAGCATTCTATGTAATTCTTCTTCTAGTACTTGAGCACAATTTTCATTCCCATCATGTTCACGAAAGACATTAAAAAGATGAAGCATATGAGGCAACCTTAATTCCATTTTTTTGTAGTTTTCTTTTATAGACTAAACTAGTGATAAAACAAGAAACTAAAAGATTCGATTGCAAGATCTAAAGATATACTTTCAAGCACTCACCTCCCCAGCAACAGCGCCAAAAATTGCTTGATGTTTACTACGCAACCTTCTTCTTGTAGACGTTGTTGGGCCTCCAAGTGCAGAGGTTTGTAGAACAGTAGCAAATTTCCCTCAAGTGGATGACCTAAGGTTTATCAATCCGTGGGAGGTGTAGGATGAAGATGGTCTCTCTCAAGCAACCCTGCAACCAAATAACAAAGAGTCTCTTGTGTCCCCAACACACCCAATACAATGGTAAATTGTATAGGTGCACTAGTTCGGCGAAGAGATAGTGATACAAGTGCAATATGGATGATAGATATGAGTATTTGTAATCTGAAAATATAAAAACAACAAGGTAGAAAGTGGCAAAACCGAGCGTAACCGGTATTGCAATGCTTCGAAACAAGGCCTAGCGTTCATACTTTCACTAGTGCAAGTTCTCTCAACAATAATAACATAATTGGATCATATAACTATCCCTCAACATGCAACAAAGAGTCACTCCAAAGTCACTAATAGCGGAGAACAAACGAAGAGATTATTGTAGGGTACGAAACCACCTCAAAGTTATTCTTTCGGATCGATCTATTCAGGAGTTCGTACTAGAATAACACCTTAAGACACATATCAACCAAAACCCTAATGTCACCTAGATACTCCAATGTCACCTGAAGTATCCATGGGTATGATTATACGATATGCATCACACAATCTCAGATTCATCTATTCAACAAACACAAAGAACTTCAAAGAGTGCCCCAAAGTTTCTACCGGAGAGTCAAGATGAAAACGTGTGCCAACTGATAACCCACAAGTATAGGGGATCGCAACAGTTTTCTAGGGTAGAGTATTCAACCCAAATTTATTGATTCGACACAAGGGGAGCCAAAGAATATTCTCAAGTATTAGCAGTTGAGTTTTCAATTCAACTACACCTGGATAACTTAATATCTGCAACAAAGTATTTAGTAGCAAAGTAATATGGAAGTAACATTAATGGTAGCAAAAGTAATATTTTTGGGTTTTGTAGTGATTGTAATAGTAGCAACGAAAAAGTAAATAAGCAGAGAACAATATATGGAAAGCTCGTAGGCATTGGATCGGTGATGGAGAATTATGCCGGATGCGGTTCATCATGTAACAATCATTACATAGGGTGACACAGAACTAGCTCCAATTCATCAATGTAATGTAGGCATGTATTCTGAATATAGTCATACATGCTTATGGAAAAGAACTTGCATGACATCTTTTGTCCTACCCTCCCGTGGCAGCGGGGTCCTGGCGGAAACTAAGGGAAATTAAGGCCTCCTTTTAATAGAGTACCAGACCAAAGCATTAACACACAGTGAATAAATGAACTCCTCAAACTACGGTCATCACCGGGAGTGGTCCCGATTATTGTCACTTCGGGGTTGCCGAATCATAACACATAGTAGGTGACTATAGACTTGCAAGATAGGATCAACGACTCACATATATTCATGAAAACATAATAGGTTCAGATCTGAAATCATGGCACTCGGGCCCTAGTGACAAGCATTAAGCATAGCAAAGTCATAGCAACATCAATCTCAGAACATAGTGGATACTAGGGATCAAACCCTAACAAAACTAACTCGATTACATGATAGATCTCATCCAACCCCTCACCCTCCAGCAAGCTTACGATGAAATTACTCACGCATGGTGGTGAGCATCATGAAATTGGTGATGGAGGATGGTTGATGATGACGACGGCGACGGATTCACCTCTCCGGAGCCCTGAACGGACTCCAGATCAGCCCTCCCGAGAGAGTTTAGGGCTTGGCAGCGGCTCCGTATCGTAAAACGCGATGAATCCTTCTCTCTGATTTTTTTCTCCCAGAACACAAATATATGGAGTTGGAGTTGAGTTCGGTGGAGCTCCAAGGGGCCCACGAGGCTGGGGGCGTGTCCAGGGGGCAGGCGCGCCCCCCACCCTCGTGGACAGGGTGTGGGCCCCTTGGCCTTGATTCTTTCGCCAGTATTTTTTGTTATTTCCAAAAATAATCTCCGTGGAGTTTCAGGTCATTCCGAGAATTTTGTTTCTGCACATAAATAACACCATGGCAATTCTGCTGAAAACGACGTCAGTCCGGGTTAGTTCCATTCAAATCATGCAAGTTAGAGTCCAAAACAAGGGCAAAAGTGTTTGGAAAAGTAGATACGACGGAGACGTATCAACTCCCCCAAGCTTAAACCTTTGCTTATCCTCAAGCAATTCAGTTGATAAACTCAAAGTGATAAATAAAAACTTTTACAAACTCTGTTTGCTCTTTTTGTTGTAAATATGTAAAGCCAACATTCAAGTTTTCAGCAAAGATTATGGCTAAGCATATTCACAATAACACTTAGGTCTCATGTTTACTCATATCAATGGCATAATCAACTAGCGAGAAATAATAATAAATCTCAGATGACAACACTTTCTCAAAACAATCATGATATGATATAACAAGATGGTATCTCGCTAGCCCTTTCTGAGACAGCAAAACATAAATGCAGAGCACCTTTAAAGATCAAGGGCTGACTAAAGATTGTAATTCATGGTAAAAGAGATCCAGTCATAGTCATACCCAATATAAATTAACAGTAATGGATGCAAATGATAGCGGTGCTCTCCTGCTGGTGCTTTTTAATAAGAGGGTGATGACTCAACATAAAAGTAAATAGATAGTCCCTTTGCAGAGGGAAGCATGGATTTGTGGAGGTGCCAGAGCTCAGTTTTGAAATAGAGATGAATAATATTTTGAGCGGCATACTTTCATTGTCAACATAACAACCAAGAGATGGCGATATCTTCCATGCTACACACATTATAGGTGGTTCCCAAACAGAATTGTAAAGTTTATACTCCCCCTCCACCAACAAGCATCAGTCCGTGGCTTGCTCGAAACGACGAGTGCCTCCAACTAGCAACAGTCCCGGGGGAGTTGTGTTTGCAATTATTTTGATTTGATTTGCATAAATCATGGGACTTGGCATCCCGGTGACCAGCCATTTTCTCGTGAGTGAGGAGCGGAGTCCACTCCTCTTGAGAATAACCCGCCTAGCATGGAAGATACGGACAGCCCTAGTTGATACATGAGCTATTCGAGCATACAAAACATAATTTCATTTGAAGGTTTAGAGTTTGGCACATACAAAGTTACTTGGAACGGTAGGTAGATACCGCATATATGAAGGTATAGTGGACTCATATGGCATAACTTTAGGGTTTAAGGAATTGGATGCACAAGCAGTATTCCCGCTTAGTACAAGTGAAGGCAAGCAAAATACCGGGAAGCGACCAACTAAAGAGCGACAACAGTCATGAACATGCATTAAAATTAATAAACATTGAGTGCAAGCATGAGTAGGATATAATCCACCATGAACATAAACATCGTGAAGGCTATGTTGATTTGTTTCAACTACATGTGTGAACATGTGCCAAGTCAAGTCACTTAAATCATTCAAAGGAGGATACCACCCTATCATACCACATCACAACCATTTTTAATAGCATGTTGGCACGCAAGGTAAACCACTATAAACTCCTAGCTAATTAAGCATGGCATAAGCAACTATAATCTCTAATTGTCATTGCAAACATGTTTATTCATAATAGGCTGAATCAGGAACAATGAACTAATCATATTTACATAAACAAGATAGGTCGAGTTCATACCAGCTTCTCCCATCTCAATCAGTCCATCATATATCGTCATAATTGCCTTTCACTTGCATGATCGAACGATGTGAATAATAATAATAGTGCACATGCATTGGACTAAGCTAGAATCTGCGAGCATTCAATAAACAGGAGAAGACAAGGCAATATGGACTCTTGGTTAAATCAACAATAATGCATATAAGAGCCACTTAAACATTTTTATTATGGTCTTCTCCTATCGACCCCCAAAGAAAAGAAAAGAAATAAAACTATTTACACGGGAAAGCTCTCAACAAGCAAAAAAAGAACAGGAAATCTTTTTGGGTTTTCTTTTAATTATTATACTACAGCATGAAAGTAAACTAGCTAAAAGCTACAACACATTTTTTTGTTTTTCTTAAGGTTTATCAAACACACAAGAAGAAAGCATAGAAAGAAAATAAACTAGCATGGATATTATAGTGAAAAAGTATGAGCACCGACAACTAGCAATGAGTGTGAGAACATAAATGTAATGTCGGTGGGAAATACGTACTCCCCCAAGCTTAGGCTTTTGGCCTAAGTTGGTTTAGTGCCATGGATGGCCTGGCGGATATCCAAAGTTGTAGTTGAGGTCGTACTGAGATGCAGCGGTCATTGCATCGTGGGCTGCAGCTTGGAGGCGAGCTATATCAGCCCTCCTCTTATACTCTTCCGCATCTTCTCTGGTTATAATATATCTCCCTTTTGCCTGAAAGTCAAAGAAAGTAGAAGCAGGGAGAGCGACGTGATAGGTGCGTCGTCTGTCAAAGATTAGTCGGTACTGGAGGATCTGATCGTTCCTCTCAACAAAATGATGACGAACCATGGCCTCATAATCCAAATAAGCAGGAGGTAACTCAATATCATCCTGACGTATGGCTACACCAAGAAAATTAGCTATACGGGTTGCATAAATTCCACCAAAGAAATCTCCATTAAATCTATTATGATGCAACCTATGTGCAACAATGGCTCACAAATTATAATGTTTATCTCCTAACATAGCACTCCTGATAATACTGAGGTCAGGGACACACATGTGACATGCTTCATCCTTACCATTTATGCACCTACCTATGAAGAGAGCAAGATAATGTATAGCAGGAAAACGAATGCTCCCTATGGTAGCTTGTGCTATGTCTCTAGATTCCCCCATAGTTATACTAGCAAGAAAATCTCTAAATTCAGATTTGCGAGGTTCACTAGCACTACCCCATTGTGGAAGTTTGCAAGCAGTGGCAAAATCCTCTAAGTCCATAGTATAAGAATTTTCATAAAGATCAAACAAGACAGTTTGAGAATTGCGTGAAGATGAAAATTCAAACCTCCTCACAAAGGAACTAGTAAGATAGTGGTACTGGCAGCACTTTTCTGCCTCGAAGCTCACAAGATCAACATTACACAAATATGCGTTAAATTCTTTCTTAATTCCTGCTTGATCCATGAAGTCCTCTGAAGGCCATTCGCAAGGCCGCACGGGAGCATTCCTTGGTGGCTCATCATCAACATCACGCATTGCAAGCCTGGGTCCTTGCTTCCTTGAAGAACAACCTTGGTACATTTTCCTAAACATATTTCCTCCTCTGATTTTTTTTGAAAATTTTAGTAACTTCAAATAAAAGTGAACCAAACTCCACAAAATTGATAGCAATTACTCCTACAAGTTCCTAGAGCCTATATCATGCATTAGAACTACTTGGAACCATATAAATTTGACATGCAAGCTCAAGAACACGGTCACCTAGGCAGCACAAATTTGCAATGAATAAAGCACTAGAACAAAAACTAATTGGACTAATGGAGGAGTCACATACCAAAGAACAATCCCCCAAGCAGTTTTGTGAGAGGTGCTTTGAGCAAGGAGATCGAAAATCGTAGCAAAATGATCCAGAACTCGTGCTTGAGCTGCATGGTGATTTTTTTTGGGAGGAATAAGAAGTGTGTGGTGGCTGGCATAAGTGGAGGTGGGCCACCATGGGCCCACGAGGCAGGGGGCACGCCCAGGGGGTGGGCGCGCCCTGGACCCTCGTGGCCAGGTGCCAGCTCCCCCTGCTGTGTTCTCAGTGCCAGATATTCTCAAATATTCCAGAAAAAATCATATTAAATTGGCAGGGCATTTCGAGAACTTTTATTTTCGGGGTATTTTTATATTGCACGGATAAATTAGAAAATAGACAGAAAAATACTATTTTTACTTTATTTCAACTAAATAACAGAAAGTAAAAGAAGGGTACAGAAGGTTGTGTTTTCTAACTTCATCCATCTCATGCTCATCAAAAGGAATCCACTAACAAGGTTGATCAAGTCTTGTTAATAAACTCATTCCGAATAACATGGAACCGGAGAAATTTCGAATAACACTATGTTACCTCAATGGGGATATGCACATCCCCTATAATAAGAATATCATATCTCTTTTTGACAGTAGGAAGAGGAAATTCAAAACCTCCAAAAATAATCGATGGAATTTTTCCAATAGAGTTGATACTATGAACTTGAGGTTGTTTCCTCGGAAAGTGTACCGTATCCTCATTACCATTAACATGAAAAGTGACATTGCCTTTGTTGTAATCAATAACAACCCCTGCAGTATTCAAAAAGGGTCTTTCAAGAATAATAGACATACTATCGTCCTCGGGAATATCAAGAATAACAAAGTCCGTTAAAATAGTAACATTCGCAACCACAACTGGCACATCCTCACAAATACCGACAGGTATAGCAGTTGATTTATCAGCCATTTGCAATTTTAGTAGGTGTCAAATTATTCAGGTCAAGTCTACGATATAAAGATAGAGGCATAACACTAACACCGGTTCCAAGATCACATAAAGCAGTTCTAACATAATTTCTTTTAATGGAGCATGGTATAGTGGGTACTCCTGGATCTCCAAGTTTCTTAGGTATTCCATCCTTAAAGGTATAATTAGCAAGCATGGTGGAAATTTCAGCTTCCGGTATCCTTCTTTTATTTGTAACAATATCTTTCATATACTTAGCATAAGGATTCATTTTGAGCATATCAGTTAATCGCATACGCAAAAAAGATAGGTCTAATCATTTCAGCAAAGCGCTCAAAATCCTCATCATCCTTTTTCTTGGATGGTTTAGGAGGAAAAGGCATGGGTTTCTGAACCCAAGGTTCTCTTCCCTTAACGTGTTTCCTAGCAACAAAGTCTCTCTTATCATAACGTTGATTCTTTGATTGTAGGTTATCAAGATCAACAACAGGTTCAGCTTCTACATCATTATCATTGCTAGGTTGAGCATCAACATGAACATTTTCATTAACATTATCACTAGGTTCATGTTCGTTACCAGATTGTGTTTCAGCATCAGAAATAGAAATATCATTTGGATTCTCAGGTGGTTCAGCAATAGGTTCACTAGAAGCATGCAAAGTCCTATCATTTTTCTATTTCTTCTTTTTAGAAGGACTAGGTGCATCTATGTTATTTCTCTGAGAGTCCTGCTCAATTCTCTTAGGGTGGCCTTCAGGATACAAAGGTTCCTGAGTCATCTTACCAGTTCTAGTAGCCACTCTAACAGCATAGTCATTATTCTTACTATTCAATTCATTGAGCAAATCATTCTGAGCTTTAAGTACTTGTTCTACTTGAGTGGTAACCATAGAAGCATGTTTACTAATGAGTTTAAGTTCACCTTTAACTCTAGACATATAATCACTCAAATGTTCAATCATATAAGCATTTTGTTTTAATTGTCTACCAAAATAAGCATTAAAATCTTCTTGTTTAACAATAAAATTGTCAAACTCATCTAAGCACTGTCTAGCAGACTTAATAGGAGGGATTTCAGCTTTATCATATCTATAGAGAGAATTTACCTTTACTACCTTTGTCGGGTTATCAAGACCATGAGTTTCTTCAATAGGTAATGAATTAAGATCATATATTTCTTCAACATGCGGTAAATTAAGACCATGTATTTCTTCAATAAGATGTAAATCTTAACATCTTCTGCTTTAATACCCTTTTCTTTCATAGATTTCTTTGCCTCTTGCATATCTTTAGGACTGAGAAATAGAACACCCCTTTTCTTCGGAGTTGGTTCAGGAAATGTCCAATTATTTTCATTGGTCAACATATTATTCAATAGAATTTCAGCTTCATCCGGTGTTCTTTCCCTGAAAACAGAACCAACACAACTATCCAGGTGGTCTCTGGAAGCATCAGTTAGTCCATTATAAAAGATATCAAGTATTTCATTTTTCTTAAGAGGATGATCAGGCAAAGCATTAAGTAATTGGAGAATCCTCCCCCAAGCTTGTGGGAGACTCTCTTCTTTAATTTGCACAAAATTATATATATCCCTTAAAGCAGCTTGTTTCTTATGAGCAGGGAAATATTTAGCAGAGAAGTAATAAATCATATCCTGGGGACTACGCACACAACCAGGATCAAGAGAATTAAACCATATCTTAGCATCACCCTTCAATGAGAACGGAAAAATTTTAGGGCCACTTCCAGTTCTGCCCCTAACTCGAACCCACTACTCAGTTTTGCCCCTAGTTTTTGGGTATTCTCAGTTTTGCCCCTCTGCTGTTAGTGCCACTTATAGAAATGCCCCTCCACTCCGTTTCCGTCCAGTCAAGGCTGTTTGACCACTAACTTGCCGTCAGTTTGACATATTTGCCCCTCTTTCTTACATGTGGGCCCTCTCTTACCTCTTCACTTCACTCTCTCTCTCTCTGCTCTTCTTCAACCTCTTGACGGCTCGATTTGGAGAGGGGAGAGAGCGACCACAGCAGGATTCAGAGGCCGATGGTGGGTCGATTTGGAGGGCCGCGGCATGTCCACGTCGAGCTCGTCGGTGGCTTGCGAGGTAAGTGTGGCTCGTCGGTGGATCGATCTGGGGGGATTTCTGCCCCAATTAGGGTTCATCAGATTGGGGATTTCCTGCGTTTAGGTCGATGGTGTTGGTATTGTTCAATTTCAATCCAAGTTCTACCTCCCCCATCCGTTATTCTCTGGGCTGGAGATGAGCACGACGCGGTGGTGCGTAGGGCACGATCTCATCCCCGCTCGTCACGTCGCTTAGGGAGGTGCAAGCACGGGAAGAAGATTCTTAGGCTGCCCCCTAGATGTAAGGGATTAACTCTCATTGCCACTCTATCTGTCCTCTCATTTTGCTTTCATTATTTGCCAATTTTTTGTTGTATAATGTAAGATATAATTCTGCAGCTCCCTGATGAATGCGACTGGGTAGTTTGGATTGATCCTCCTCCCACAGATTGTGTTGCTCGTGCATTGGAGGAACTTCATGCTGGATAGGAGAAAAGCTGGCTAAAGTCCCATCATTGGGAGAGGAGGTTGATGTACTTAACAGAGAAGAACAAGAAAATCAAGTTGAAGATCAAGAAGAGAAATGAACTTATGCAAACATGGGGATTTGTCATAGTAATTTGCATTAGCATTTTGGCATCAGTTTTTTCTGAGTGGTTTAAGAATCCATACTAGCTGGATTATGGTATGTAATGAAATGTAATGTATTGCTGTGTGAGCTATCTTAATTAGTTGTATTTGTTCCAAAGCACATTGGAAATGGGTTTCATCTGGTGTAATGTGACAAGTTTTAACTGAAAATGAGTTTGCTATTTTGAGTATATTGTGTTCCATTTTGTAGCAATGTAGTAATGTGACAAAACTTGATAGTGCAGTAGTAATGTGACAAAACTTGACAGTGCAGTAGTAATGTGACAAAAATGACAGTTAAATGGGCACACTAGTAGCTGGACCAAACATAGGACATGATCACATTGAGACATAAGAGAGTTCACAACATTGTGCCACAACAAACTTCAAATCTAGTACATGACCTTACAATTTTCACACCCACGACAAATTTTCACAGCATTACAAGTACTACCACATCTACTTGTTCTTCTTGCTCCTGGTATTGCAAGCTGGGTTTGAAGAGAGCCTAGAAATCCTCCTGGTGCTCACAGTTTTGCTCACAACCTTGTTTGGAGTAGAAGAACTGGTAGGATTATTGCTTCTAGTGACAGAACCTATAATCTCCTCTTCTGCAATTTTGAACTTCTTAAGTGGTGACTGTCCCCTCTCAGGTGGTCTTTTGTAGTTCTTTCTTGGGCTGCAAAGTCACAAATAAATGGGAGAGGTCAATTAGGAAACATTGAAGAATTTAGGAAATAACTTCAAAAATAAACCAAAAAAGGTACCTAACTGCACTACTGACTGTTGTTGCATATGCAGAAGTTGCATTTGCATTAGCAGCATCTCTAGCACTTGCATTTTTTTCACTTACATCATCTCCAGCAGTTGCATTTGCATTTGCAGCATCTTCAGCACTTGCATTTGCATTAGCAGCATCTCCAGCACTTGCATTTGCATTTACATCATCAGCAGCAGCATCTGCCATAGTTTTATTAGTAGCAGTTTTTGCATCAGTAGCAACATCAGTTGCTTCATCATTTTTAGACAGAGGTTCATCATCAGCATTATCAGCACCCCAATGTTCTTCCTCTCCAAATGCAGGGTCAATGGACTCTTTGCAGTGGCTGCCTTTGTGCCCAAGCTTCCAACATCTTGAACACTTATTCTTTCTTCCTCCAAGTCCTTTTCCCTCTGATTTAGCCCTAATTCTTGTCTTCCTAGGTCTACCAGGTGGCCTATTTTGCAATGGAGCACTCAATTTAAATCCTGGGTGTACAACATCCCATTGTTGCCTGCCCTCCAGAAGTGGCAAATTATCAGCATAAGTAGCCTTGAATTTTGCCATAGAGAAATACTCATGAACATACTGATCAATCTCACTAACAGGACCTCTCATTGAAGTGATAAAGTACAATGCATGTATGCATGGTTGTCCTGTAATTTGCCACTTTCTACAACTACAAGTATGTGTTTGCAAATTAACAGGATATCTCCACTCTCTTTTTTCCTTGTCAATTGCAGTAATCTCTGCCTCAAATGTGCTTCTTTTCACTATGGACATATCAAGGTCTTTTGATTTTGCATGAAGCATAATCATGATTTTTGGGATTACGATGTGCCCATTGTATGTCCCAGCTGCAATCTGCTGTCTCAAGTCAAACTTTTCCATTATGAACTGCCTAATTTTGTCAAGCAAGTCCACAATGTGTATCCCCTTCCACTTCTTAATTTTGGAATTGAATGACTCAGCTAAATTGTTATTGACATAATCAACTTTGCATATTTCATTGAACAAGGCCCTGGCCCATAGTTTGCTATGATGCTCTTCTAGGTACTCTTTCACACCAGGTTTGCTGTATAGCTGTCTAAGATGATAATTGTATTTTTTTCATGCTATATGTCAATGAACAGGGCCACAAATTATCATCAAAAAAATTTCCTCTAATTTTTTTGGAGAAATTAGCTGCCAAATGCCTCATGCATTCCCTGTGCTCAACTCCTGTGAATACATCTTCAACAGCAGTATCTAGTCCTTTGCATGCATCTGTGTGGATGACAAGACCTGGTGGATGTCCTATTAGTTCTTTTAAATTCTGGAAAAACCATGTCCAACTATCTGTATTTTCAGAGTCAACAACTCCTACTGCTACTGGGAAGATCCAGTTGCAAGCATCCACTGCACATGCACTCACAAGTTGGCCTTTATATCTGCTATTCATTGTTGTGCCATCTACTGCAAGATAGGGCCTACATCCATCTAAAAAACCTTGCCAGCATGCTTTGAAAGAAACAAACACTCTTCTAAAGCACTCTTTTTGTCTAATCCTTCCAACTATTTTGTACCATACAGTGTGCTTGTCAATGTTAACTACACTTCCAGGAGATGTTTTCCATGGTGGGGATCGAAGCCGCTAGGGTTCGGGTGAGGGGGCGATTTGGGGGAGAGAGCTAGGGTTAGGGTCGAGCGAGAGAAATAGCAGAGAGAGAGTGAAGCGAAGAGGTAAGAGAGGGCCCACATGTAAGAAAGAGGGGCAAATATGTCAAACTGACGGCAAGTTAGCGGTCAAACAGCCTTGACTGGACGGAAACGGAGCGGAGGGGCATTTCTATAAGTGGCACTAACGCCAGAGGGGAAAAACCGAGCATACCCGAAAACTAGGGGCAAAACTGAGTAGTGGGTTCGAGTTAGGGGCATAGATGTAAATGTCCCAATATTTTAAGGATATAAAAGTAGCAGGTTCTCCCATCATTAGTGAGCATGGTGGTTATATCATTTAATTTAGTAAGATGTGCCACAATAGTTTTAGATTCATAGCCATAAAAAGGATCAGATTCAAAGTAATTATATCAGGATCAATAGAGAATTCATAATCCTTATCAGTAACAAAGATAGGTGAAGTAGCATAAGCAGGATCATATTTCATTCTAGCATTCAGAGTTTTTTGTTTCAGCTTAGCTAATAATTTCTTAAGATCACTTCTATCATTGCATGCAAGAAAGTCTCTAGTAGTTTCTTCATCCATAACATAGCCCTCAGGCACAACAGGCAATTCATATTTATTGGGAGAGCCTTCATCATCACTTTCATCAATATTATAAGTTTCAATAATTTCATTCCCTCTATCCCTAGCAAGTTGTTCATCAAGAAATTCACCAAGTGGCACAGTAGTATCAAGCATACAAGTAGTTTCATCATAAGTATCATGCATAGCAGAAGTAGCATCATCAATAACATCCGACATATTAGAATTAATAGCAGAAGCAGGTTTAGGTGTCGCAAGCTTACTCAAAACAGAAGGTGAATCAAGTGCAGAGCTAGATGGCAGTTCCTTACCTCCCCTCGTAGTTGAGGGATAAATTTTTGTTTTCGCGTCTTTCAAGTTCTTCATAGTGACCAATAGATATAAATCCCAAGTGACTCAAAGAATATAGCTATGCTCCCCGGCAACGGCGCCAGAAAATAGTCTTGATAACCCACAAGTATAGGGGATCGCAACAGTTTTCGAGGGTAGAGTATTCAACCCAAATTTATTTATTCGACACAAGGGGAGCCAAAGAACATTCTCAAGTATTAGCAGTTGAGTTGCCAATTCAACCACACCTGGATAACTTAATATCTGCAACAAAGTATTTAGTAGCAAAGTAATTTGGAAGTAATAGTAATGGTAGCAAAAGTAATATTTTTGGGTTTTGTAGTGATTGTAATAGTAGCAACGGAAAAGTAAATAAGCAGAGAACAATATATGAAAAGCTCTTAGGCATTGGATCGGTGATGGAGAATTATGTCGGATGCAGTTCATCATGTAACAATCATAACAGAGGGTGACACAGAACTAGCTCCAATTCATCAATGTAATGTAGGCATGTATTCCGAATATAGTCATACGTGCTTATGAAAAAGAACTTGCATGACATCTTTTGTCCTACCCTCCCGTGGCAGCGGGGTCCTAGCGGAAACTAAGGGATATTAAGGCCTCCTTTTAATAGAGTACCGGACCAAAGCATTAACACATAGTGAATACATGAACTCCTCTAACTACGGTCATCACCGGGAGTGGTCCCGATTATTATCACTTCGGGGTTGCCGGATCATAACACATAGTAGGTGACTATAGACTTGCAAGATAGGATCAAGAACTCACATATATTCATGAAAACATAATAGGTTCAGATCTGAAATCATGGCACTCGGGCCCTAGTGACAAGCATTAAGCATAGCAAAGTCATAGCAACATCAATCTCAGAACATAGTGGATACTAGGGATCAAACCCTAACAAAACTAACTCGATTACATGATAGATCTCATCCAACCCCTTACCGTCCAGCAAGCCTACGATGAAATTATTCACGCATGGCGGTGAGCATCATGAAATTGGTGATGGAGGATGGTTGATGATGACGATGGCGGCGGATTCCCCTCTCCGGAGCCCCGAACAGACTCCAGATCAGCCCTCCCGAGAGAGTTTAGGGCTTGGCGGCGGCTCCGTATCGTAAAATGCGATGAATCCTTCTCTCTGATTCTTTCTGGGCCCACGAGGCAGGGGCGCACCCAGGGGGGCAGGCACGCCCCCACCCTCGTGGACAGGGTGTGGGCCCCCTGGCCTTGATTCTTTCGCCAGTATTTTTTATTATTTCCAAAAATAATCTCCGTGGAGTTTCAGGTCATTCCGAGAACTTTTGTTTCTGCACATAAATAACACCATGGCAATTCTGCTGAAAACAGCGTCAGTCCGGGTTAGTTCCATTCAAACCATGCAAGTTAGAGTCCAAAACAAGGGCAAAAGTGTTTGGAAAAGTAGATACGACGGAGACGTATCACCAACCCCTATGCATAAGTTCACAAGGTCACTGAACCCTCAAGTTGATCACCAAAACATACATCAAGTAGATCACGTGAATATCCCATTGTCACCACAGATAAACACATGCAAGACATACATCAAGTGTTCTCAAATCCTTAAAGACTCAATCCGACAAGATAACTTCAAAGAGAAAACTCAATCCATTACAAGAGAGTAGAGGGGGAGAAGCATCATAAGATCCAACTATAATAGCAAACCTCGCGATACATCAAGATCGTGCCAAATCAAGAACACAAGAGAGAGAGAGAGAGAGAGAGAGAGATCAAACACATAGCTACTGGTACATACCCTCAACCTAGAGGGTGAACTACTCCCTCCTCGTCATGGAGAGCGCCGGGATGATGAAGATGGCCACCAGAGAGGGATTCCCCCTCCGGCAGGGTGCCGAAATGGGTCTAGATTGGTTTTTGGCGGCTACAAAGGCTTGCGGCGGCGGAACTCCTGATCTAGGTTATTTTCTGGAGGTTTATGTATTTATAGGAATTTTTGGCGTAGGTGTCACGTCAAGAAGGTGCCCGAGTTGTCCATGAGGTAGGCCCACACGCTCGGGGGGCACCCTCGTAGACGGCCCGGGACTCTTCTGGCCCAACTCTTTTACTCCGGGGTCTTCTTTTGGTCCATAAAAAATCGTCAAAAATTGGCACGTCAATTGGACTCCGTTTGGTATTCCTTTTCTGTAAAACTCAAAAACAAGGAAAAAGCAGAAACTGGCACTAGGCTCTAGGTTAATAGGTTAGTCCCAAAAATCATATAAAATAGCATATAAATGCATATAAAACATCCTAGATGGATAATATAATAGCATGGAACAATAAAAAATTATAGATATGTTGGAGACGTATCACTCTACAGGTGTCTCCAATTGTGTTTTGAAAGTGCGTTATATCGACTAGAGGGGGGGTGAATAGGCGATTTTTATGAATTCTTCACTGAGGAATTTGCGGGTGAGGAAATTCCTTAGCGAAGAACTACCTGCAGTGGAATAAGTACTCAAAAGTAAACATAACAGAACACAAGCATGGTCATCATGATGAAATAAAGACAAGCACAGAGTACAGAAAGTGTAAACATAGGATAACACAGGATGAAGACAAACAGACTGAAGAAATTGAACTGAGGAAATTGAGAAAATCTTCAGTCAAAGTCTTCAAACAGATATGAACAAGCACACAACAACTGTAATGAGGAAATGAAAGAGTTGAGGAAATAGAACCAGTAGGCTTGGTGAAGACAATGATTTGGTGGACCAGTTACAACTGTTGTGACAGTTGTATGTCTGGTTGGAGCGGCTAGGTATTTAAACCCGAGGACACACAGTCCTCACCGTATTCTCCTTGAGCTAAGGTCACACAGACCTCGCCCAATAACTCGTGGTAAGTCTTCAGGTGACTTCCAAACCTTCACAAACTCGGTCACTCGGCGATCCACAATTTCCTCTTGAATGCTCTAGTCCATGACGCCTAACCGTCTGGAAGATGCACAGTCTTCAAAGGTAACAAGCGTCGGATCCATGCAGGATCAATCTCTTCAGTGATGCTCAATCACTTTGGGTTTGTAGGTGTTTGGGTTTGGGTTTTCCTCACTTGATGATTTTTGCTCAAATTCCTCGGAGGATGGGATGCTCTCAAATGACAAGTGTTAGTTTCTCTTGGAGCAGCCAACCAGCTAGTGGTTGTAGGGGGCGGCTATTTATAGCCTAGGTAGCAGCCCGACATGATAAGACATAAATGCCCTTCAATGATATGACCGTTAGGTGGGTAGATATTTTAGGACAGCTGGCGCGTAGCATAGCAACGGTCGGATATTTCAGGCTCAAATTCCTCAGGGCTATCATGTTCCTCACGGTGTAGGCAATCCGCACTGGCAAATTCCTAACTCCTCAGTGAGAACAAATTCCTCAAAGACCAGAAGAACTCTGTCTCTGTCACTGAAGAATATGACTGAACTGTATGAGATTTCCAATGGCTTCACTCGAAGGGATTGCTAGGTGTAGGATTTTGAGTTGAGCATCACTTGGAAAATTTTCCTTAGTATTTTCTCGACCCCCTTTAATAGTACGGTGTTTCCTATGACTCAAGAAAGAGAAATTGAAACTACGAAAACAAAAGTCTTCACGCTTCATGTTCCTCGAATGGATACCTGATAACCCACAAGTATAGGGGATTAATTGTAGCCTCTTTCGATAAGTAAGAGTGTCGAACCCAATGAGGAGCTAAAGGTAGAACAAATATTCCCTCAAGTTCCATCGACCACCGATACAACTCTATGCATGCTTGACGTTCGCTTTACCTAGAACAAGTATCAACCTAGAAGTACCTTGTAGGTGTTTTTGGATAGATTTGCAAGATAATAAAGAGCATGTAAATAAAAGCTAGGGGCTGTTTAGATAAATATACAACTAAATTAGTTTTAGTAGAGAGCTTTTTGTTACGAGAAAGTTATTTGTCCCTAGGCAATCGATAACTAGACCGGTAATCGTTATTGCAATTTTATTTGAGGGAGAGGCATAAGCTAACACACTTTCTCTCCTTGGATCATATGCACTTATGATTGGAACTCTAATACGTCTCCAACGTATCTATAATTTATGAAGTATTCCTGCTATTATATTATCCATCTTGGATGTTTAATGGGCTTTACTATGCACTTTTATATTACTTTTGGGACTAAACTATTGACCCAGAGCCCAGTGCCAGTTTTTGTTTTTTCCCTTGTTTCAGTGTTTCGTAGGAAAGGAATATCAAACGGAGTCCAAACGGAATGAAACCTTCAAGTTAATTTTGGAAAGAAAGAAATACGGGAGATTTGGAGTGCATGTCAGGGGATCAACGAGGAGAGCACGAGGCAGGGGGCGCGCCCTCCACCCTCGTGGGCCCCTCGTGGCTCCCCTTACCAACTTCTTTCGCCTATATATTCCCATATACCCTAAAACCTTCGGGGAAAAGAATAGATCGGGAGTTCCGCCGCCGCAAGCCTCTGTAGCCACCAAAAACCAATCAGGATCCTGTTCCGGCATCTTGCCGGACGGGGGATCCCTCACCGGTGGCCATCTTCATCATCCCGGCGCTCTCCATGATGAGGAGGGAGTAGTTCACCCTCGGGGCTGAGGGTATGTACCAGTAGCTATGTGTTTGATCTCTCTCTCTCTCTCTCTCTCTCTCTCGTGTTCTTGAGGTGGTACGATCTTGATGTATCGCGAGCTTTGCTATTATAGTTGGATCTTATGATGTTTCTCCCCCTCTACTCTCTTGTAATGGATTGAGTCTTCCCTTTGAAGTTATCTTATCGGATTGAGTCTTTAAG
This sequence comes from Aegilops umbellulata, assembly GCA_032464435.1. Classification (NCBI taxonomy): domain Eukaryota; kingdom Viridiplantae; phylum Streptophyta; class Magnoliopsida; order Poales; family Poaceae; genus Aegilops; species Aegilops umbellulata. The sequence continues at coordinate 85,322,168 of CP136060.1, read as the reverse complement.
GATTTGAGAACACTTGATGTATGTCTTGCCGTGCTTATCTGTGGTGACAATGGGATATCACGTGATCCACTTGATGTATGTTTTGGTGATCAACTTGCGGGTTCCGCCCATGAACCTATACATAGGGGTTGGCACACGTTTTCGTCTTGACTCTCCGGTAGAAACTTTGGGGCACTCTTTGAAGTTCTTTGTGTTGGTTGAATAGATGAATCTGAGATTGTGTGATGCATATCGTATAATCATACCCACGGATACTTGAGGTCACATTGGGGTATCTAGGTGACATTAGGGTTTTGGTTGATTTGTGTCTTAAGGTGTTATTCTAGTACGAACTCTATGATAGATCGAACGGAAAGAATAGCTTCGTGTTATTTTACTACAGACTCTTGAATAGATCGATCAGAAAGGATAACTTTGAGGTGGTTTCGTACCCTACCATAATCTCTTCGTTTGTTCTCCGCTATTAGTGACTTTGGAGTGACTCTTTGTTGCATTTTGAGGGATAGTTATATGATCTAATTATGTTACTATTGTTGAGAGAACTTGCACTAGTGAAAGTATGAACCCTAGGCCTTGTTTCAACGCATTGCAATACCGTTTGTGCTCACTTTTATCGCTTGCTACCTTGCTGTTTTTATATTTTCAGATTGCAAATACTCATATCTATCATCCATATTGCACTTATATCACCATCTCTTCGCCGAACTAGTGCACCTATACGATTTACCATTGTATTGGGTGTGTTGGGGACACAAGAGACTCTTTGTTATTTGGTTGCAGGGTTGTCTGAGAGAGACCATCTTCATCCTACGCCTCCCATGGATTGATAAACCTTAGGTCATCCACTTGAGGGAAATTTTCTACTGTCCTACAAACCTCTGCACTTGGAGGCCCAACAACGTCTATAAGATGAAGGTTGCGTAGTAGACATCAAGCTCTTTTCTGGCGCCGTTGCCAGGGAGGTTAGTGCTTGAAGGTATTTCTTTAGATCTTGCAATCGAATCTTTTTGTTTCTTATTTTAGCACTAGTTTAGTTTATAAAAGAAAACTACAAAAAAATGGAATTGAGTTTACCTCATACGCTTCATCTTTTTAATATCTTTCGTGAGTATGATGGGAAGGAAAATTGTGCTAAAGTTTTAGAAGAAGAATGCATTAAAACATTTGGCACTAAATCTTTGAATGATGAGCATGATTGCAATGTTGTTAGCTTGAACTCCTTGAATATCCATAGAACTAATGAAGATTGCACTAGATATGATGAAAATGTCTCCTATAAACATGTCAATTTTTGTGAAGTGCATTGGGTTTGCAAGTACACACCAAATAGGGAAGATAGATATTGCAAGAGGCATAAGCATTTAGAAACTAAATTGTTGCAAGAAAGGCTAGATGTTCGTGCTAAAAGATTCAATATTTATCGCCATCCTTGTGAACTTTGCAATGAACATAGTCATTTAAAGCTCCAATGCTATTTGTTTCATGATCAAGTTGTGTCCAAAAATTGTGATAACTTGATTACCCTTGAGCATCATAAAGAGCTTAGTCTTCTTTTGGGTTATGAAGAAATGAAACGTATAACTGAGGGTATTCCAAAATTTAATCTCGATAAATTTCTTGATTTTGATCTAGAGGAAATTTATATGTATTGTGCGGTGAATTGCATTGAAAACCCTTATATTTCCAATTACATAAAGAAAAGAAAACAAATAGAGGATGAAGAGAATACTAATGAAAGGGAAGAGACTTCCCAATATCCTCCTATTATTTCTTATGATGAATCAGGTAACGAGGAGGAGCCTTCTATTCAACCAATCTCATTAATAAGGAGCTCCAAAAAGAAGATTAAACCCACACATGATGTGAAGAAGAAAAATAGAAGACGAAGAAGTAAAGGTAGAAAGATATCCCTCCCAAATGATGTTGTTCCTATTACTTATTGTGATGATGATAATTGCTATACTATTGGTGCTATCCATACTATTAATGATGAGAGTGATTATGCTTATGATATGAAAAGGCCCAAGCTTGGGGATGCTATGTTTGATGAAGCTGATGTTTTTGAGAATATATTTGCTGCAATTAATGTTTGTCCCAAGCTTGGGGATGCTACATTTAATGAATATGATATTTTTAGTCTCCCAAGTTTTGATATGCAAATTTATAATGATGATAGCATGCCTCCAACTTATGATGATTATATTGATGAAAGTGGGTTTGGAAGAGTGTCAACTTTAGGAAGTAATGATCCCACTATTTTGGAGGATGTTGAATCTTATAATATTTATGAAAGTGGATTTGGAGAGGTCATGACTTTATTTAGTGATGAATCCACTATTTCGGAAGAGGTTTCAATTGATTATGATGAGAACAAAGTTGCCACTTATGATGATTATTGTGATGAAACTTATGATATAAAGAGTAGTAATGATTATTTATAAAACTTGTCATGATTATGATTACCCTTTTTCTGAACATTACTCTTTTAATGTGGGAACAATTTATAGTATTCAAGTCTCTTATGATACTCCCATTATTCCGAATGAGAAGAATTTTGCTTATGTGGAGAGTAATAATTTTTTTATGCAAGTAGATCATGAAAAGAATGCTTTAGGTGCTGGTTATATTGTTGAATTCATTCATGATGCTACTGAAAATTATTATGAGGGAGGAATATATGCTTGTAGGAATTGCAATAATTTCAAGTGTCCTCTCTATGTGCTTAAAGTTTTGAAGTTATGCTTGTTTTGTCTTCCTAAGCTAGTTGATTATTGTTCCCATAAGTTGTTTGCTCACAAAATCCCTATGCATAGGAAGTGGGTTAGACTTAAATGTGCTAGTCATATTCTTCATGATGCGCTCTTTATGTTTCAATTCTTATCTTTTATGTGAGCATCATTGAAATCACCATGCCTAGCTAGGGGTGTTAAACGTTAGCGCTTGTTGGGAGGCAACCCAAATTTTTTTAGTTTCTTGTTTTTTGGTTCTGTTTAGTAATAAATAATTTATCTAGCCTCTGGTTAGATGTGGTTTTATGTTTTAATTAGTGTTTGTGCCAAGTAAGACCTATATGATCTTCTTGGATGATAGTTATTTGATCTTGCTGAAAATTCCAGAAACTTTCTGTTCACGAAAACAATTGTTTAAAATCACCAGAACGTGATAAATACTAATTCCAATTGCAGCTGATAAATAAACAAATTGTCTAGGTCGTCCTATTTTGGTAGAAGTTTTTGAGTTCTAGAAGTTTGCGTTAGTTACAGATTACTACAGACTGTTCTGTTTTTGACAGATTCTGTTTTTCGTGTGTTGTTTGCTTATTTTGATGAATCTATGGCTAGTAAAATAGTTTATAAACCATAGAGAAGCCGTAATACAGTAGGTTTAACACCACTAAAAATAAAGAATGAGTTCATTACAATAGCTTGAAGTGGTGTTTTGTTTTCTTTCGCTAACGGAGCTCACGAGTTTTCTGTTGAGTTTTGTGTTGTGAAGTTTTCAAGTTTTGGGTAAAGATTCGATGGACTATGGAATAAGGAGTGGCAAGAGCCTAAGATTGGGGATGCCCAAGGCACCCCAAGGTAATATTCAAGGATAACCAAGCGTCTAAGCTTGGGGATGCCCTGGATGGCATCCCCTCTTTCGTCTTCGTTCATTGGTAACTTTACTTGGAGCTATATTTTTATTCACCACATGATATGTGTTTTGCTTGGAGCGTCGTTTTATTTTCTTTAGCTTTGCTTGCTGTTTGAATTAAATACCAAGATCTGAAATTCTTAAATGAGAGAGAGTGTTCACATAGCTACATAATTATTTAACTACTCATTGATCTTCACTTATATCTTTTTGGAGTAATTTGTCATTTACTCATGTGCTTCACTTATATCCTACGAGTAAATGGTTGAATGATTTGAATGTCATAAATCTGAAATTATATATGTTTCATATGCCTTTCCCATGGTGAGTAATGCCTTCACATATAAGAAGTAGAGGTGGTAAATTTTTTGAAGGTTAGCAAACATTGTATTGGTCACTTGAACGATTCATGAAAGAATATTGAAGGAAGAGAGATTTCACATATAAATATACTATCTTGGACATCTTCTATGATTGTGAGGCCCATTAATTATTTTCAAACCTGAGCAAATTAGTTGAAGTTGGACAAGGAAGACAACATAATGAGTTATGCTTGGGTATATTTGTATAGAAGTTATATTGTTATGGATCCTCTAACATGTGGTGCTTGCTATTTAGAATGCTTTGCTAGCCAAAATATCTGTACTAAGCGGGAATACTGCTTGTGCATCCAAAATCCTTGAACCAAGTTCCTTCCATGAGTGTCCACCATATCTACCTATATGCGGTATTTACCTGCCGTTCCAAGTAAATTTGCATGTGCCAAACTCTAAACCTTCAAATAATAATCTGTTTTGTATGCCCGAATCGCTCATGTAGCGACTAGAAGCTAGCAGTATCTTCCATGCTAGGTGGGTTATTCTCACGATGAGTGGACTCCGCTCATCATTCACGAGAAAATGGCTGGTAACTGGGATGCCCAGTCCTATGATCAAAAGATCAAAAACAAATTCGCAAATATTTAAACAAAAATCCCCCAGGATTGTTGAAAGTTGGACGACACTCGTTGTTTCGGACAAGCCGTGGAGTGTGATTGTTGGTGGAGGGGGAGTAAAATCTTTACCTTTCTGCGTGGGAACCGCCTATGATGTATCTAGTATGGAAGATATTGGGAACTCTTGGTCGTTATGTTGACAATGAAAGCATGCCTCTCAAAATTATTTTCATCTTTGTTTTTGCTTTGAGCTCTGGCACCTCTGCAAATCCCTGCTTCCCTCTGCGAAGGGCCTATCTTTTACTTTTATGCAAGAGTCAGTAGTATTCCTTCTCATTCCAACCTACTCTTTAGTTGGCAAGCATCATGTGATGGAAAGATCTAAGTATATATGGCCATTCAAATATATTTGAGCATGAATTATTACTGTTGACATTACCCTTGAGGTAAAAGGTTGGGAGGCGAAACATTAAGCCCCTATCTTTCTCTGTGTTCGATGGATGCTATTTGTTCTAAAAATATGCTTTGAGTGGTAGCAATCATGGAAGAATATATGATAGTTGAGTATGTGGGATTTGCTAAATCAAAGCTCTTACATAGACCCTTCCTGAAAATAAGATGAATTTGCAATTGTTTGATGACTGAGAACATAGTTTGTTAGTTTTCAAGAAAGTTTATGGTCTATGCTTTAACATGTGAATTGCTTGTTACTTGATCATGAAAAGTTCTATGAGTTGAACTACTGTTATGACATATAATGATGCTAGAAAAGGTGATTGAAATTATCATTGATCAAACTTATGCACCTGCTAGCATTCACACTTCATAAATTATTTCTTTTATCATTTACCTACTCGAGGACGAGCAGGAATTAAGCTTGGGGGTGCTGATACGTCTCCAACGTATCTATAATTTATGAAGTATTAATGCTATTATATTATCCATCTTGGATGTTTAATGGGATTTACTATGCACTTTTATATTACTTTTGGGACTAACCTATTGACCCAGAGCCCAGTGCCAGTTTTTGTTTTTTACCTTGTTTAAGTGTTTCGTAGAAAAGGAAAATCAAACGGAGTCCAAACGGAATGAAACCTTCGGAAAAGTTATTTTTGGAAAGAAAGCAATACGGGAGACTTGGGGTGCACATCAGGGGATCAACGAGGAGAGCACGAGGCAGGGGGCGCCCACCCCCTGGGCGCGCCCTCCACCCTCGTGGCTCCCCTTACCGACTTCTTTCGCCTATATATTCCCATATACCCTAAAACCTTCAGGGAACAAAATAGATCGGGAGCTCCGCCGCCGCAAGCCTCTATAGCCACCAAAAACCAATCGGGACCCTGTTCCGGCACCCTGCCGGAGGGGGGATCCCTCACCGGTGGCCATATTCATCATCCCGGAGCTCACCATGACGAGGAGGGAGTAGTTCACCCTCGGGGCTGAGGGTATGTACCAGTAGCTATGTGTTGATCTCTCTCTCTCTCTCTCTCTCTCTCGCTCTCTCTCTCTCTCTCTCGTGTTCTTGAGGTGGTACGATCTTGATGTATTGCGAGCTTTGCTATTATAGTTGGATCTTATGATGTTTCTCCCCCTCTACTCTCTTGTAATGGATTGAGATTTCCCTTTGAAGTTATCTTATCGGATTGAGTCTTTAAGGATTTGAGAACACTTGATGTATGTCTTGCCGTGCTTATCTGTGGTGACAATGGGATATCACGTGATCCACTTGATGTATGTTTTGGTGATCAACTTGCGGGTTCCGCCCATGAACCTATGCATAGGGGTTGGCACACGTTTTCGTCTTGACTCTCCGGTAGAAACTTTGGGGCACTCTTTGAAGTTCTTTGTGTTGGTTGAGTAGATGAATCTGAGATTGTGTGATGCATATCGTATAATCATACCCACGGATACTTGAGGTGACATTGGAGTATCTAGGTGACATTAGGGTTTTGGTTGATTTGTGTATTAAGGTGTTATTCTAATACGAACTCTATGATAGATCAAACGGAAAGAATAGCTTCGTGTTATTTTACTACGGACTCTTGAATAGATCGATCAGAAAGGATAACTTTGAGGTGGTTTCGTACCCTACCATAATCTCTTCGTTTGTTCTCCGCTATTAGTGACTTTGGAGTGACTCTTTGTTGCATGTTGAGGGATAGTTGTATGATCTAATTATGTTATTATTGTTGAGAGAACTTGCACAAGTGAAAGTATGAACCCTAGGCCTTGCTTCAACGCATTGCCATACCATTTGTGCTCACTTTTATCGCTTGCTACCTTGCTGTTTTTATATTTTCAGATTACAAATACTCATATCTATCATCCATATTGCACTTGTATCACCATCTCTTCGCCGAACTAGTGCACCTATACAATTTACCATTGTATTGGGTGTGTTGGGGACACAAGAGACTCTTCGTTATTTGGTTGCAGGGTTGTTTGAGAGAGACCATCTTCATCCTACGCCTCCCATGGATTGATAAACCTTAGGTCATCCACTTGAGGGAAATTTGCTACTGTCCTACAAACCTCTGCACTTGGAGGACCAACAACGTCTACAAGAAGAAGGTTGCATAGTAGACATCAAACTCTAGCAAGCATCCGCAACTAGTAAAGATCATTAAGGTAAAACCCAACCATAGCATTAAAGCATCAAGTCCCCTTTATCCCATATGCAAACAACCTACTTACTCGGGTCTGTGCTTCTGTCACTCACGCCACTCACCATAAGAAAATCATGAACATATTGCAAACCCTACAGCGGGAATCCCTCACGCTTGCGCGACACGGAGAGCACCATAGGACAGCACCAATAATAAAGCATGCAGCTCAAACCAATCTTGATCATAAAAAAGCCCATAGGACAAAACGGATCTACTCAAACATCATAGGATAGCCATACATCATTGGGAAATAATATATAGCATTGAGCACCATGTTTAAGTAGAGATTACAGCGGGTAAGAGAGAGGTTAAACCGCTGCATAGAGGGGGGAAGAGTTGGTGATGATGGTGGTGAAGTTGTTGGTGAAGATTGCGGTGATGATGATGGCCACGGCAGCGTTCCGACGCCACTGGAAGTGAAGGGGAGAGGGGGGCCCTTCGTCTTCTTCTTCCTTGACCTCCTCCCTAGATGGGAGAAGGGTTTCCCCTCTGGTCCTTGGCCTCCATGGCGTGGGTGGGGCGAGAGCCCCTCCGAGATTGGATCTATCTCTCTATCTCTCTCTGTTTCTGCGTTCTATTCTGCTGCCCTTTCACCGTTTCGTATATATATGGATATCCTTAACTCCGATTGGACTGAAACCTTCGCCATGATTTTTTCCTCAAAATTAGCTTTCTTGCGGCCGAAGAAGGGCATCAACCGCCTTACGGGGAGCCCACGAGGGTCAAGGGTGCGCCCAGGGGGGTGGGGCGCGCTTGTTGGGGAACGTTGCAGAAAACAAAAATTTTCCTACGGTTTCACCAAGATCCATCTATGAGTTCATCTAGCAACGAGTGATCGGATGCATCTACATACCTTTGTAGATTGCGAGCGGAAGCGTTCAAGGAACGGGGATGAGGTAGTCGTACACGACGTGATCCAAATCACCGGAGATCCTAGCATCGAACGGACGGCACCTCTACGTTCAACACACGTACGGTCAGCGTAACGTCTCCTCCTTCTTGATCCAGCAAGGGGAGAGGAGAGGTTGAGGAAGATGGCTCCAGCAGCAGCACGACGGCGTGGTGGTGATGGAGCTGCAGTACTCCGACAGGGCTTCGCCGAGCTCTATGGAGGAGGAGGAGGTGTTGGAGAGGGAGAGGGAGGCGCCAAGGCAAAGGGTGCGGCTGCCCCCCTCCCCTACCCCCTTTATATAGGCCCCTGGGGGGGCGCCGGCCCTGGGAGATTGAATCTCCCAAGGGGGCGGCGGCCAAGGGGGGTGGAGTGCCCCCCAAGGCAAGTGGGCGCCCCCCCACCCTAGGGTTCCAACCCTAGGCGCAGGGGTGGGCCTTGGGGGGCGCACCAGCCCACTAAGGGCTGGCCCCCCTCCCACTTCAGCCCATGGGGCCCTCCGGGATGGGTGGCCCCACCCGGTGGACCCCCGGGACCCATCTGGTGGTCCCGGTACAATACCGGTGACCCCCAGATCATTCCCGATGGCCGAAACTGCACTTCCTATATATAATTCTTCACCTCCGGACCAATCCGGAACTCCTCGTGACGTCCGAGATCTCATCCGGGACTCTGAACAACATTCGGGTTACTGCATATACATATCTTCACAACCCTAGCGTCACCGAACCTTAAGTGTGTAGACCCTACGGGTTCGGGAGACATGCAGACATGACCGAGACGGCTCTCGAGCAATAACCAACAGCGGGATCTGGATACCCATGTTGGCTCCCACATGCTCCATGATGATCTCATCGGATGAACCACGATGTCGAGGATTCAATTAATCCCGTAAACGATTCCCTTTGTCAATCGGTATTTTACTTGCCCGAGATTCGATCGTCGGTATCCCTATACCTCGTTCAATCTCGTTACCGGTAAGTCACTTTACTCGTACCGTAATGCATGATCCCGTGATCAAACACTTTGATCACATTGAGCTCATTATGATGATGCATTACCGAGAGGGCCCGGTGATACCTCTCCGTCAAGCGGAGTGACAAATCCCAGTCTCGATCCGTGTCAACCCAACAGACACTTTCGGAGATACCCGTAGTATACCTTTATAGTCACCCAGTTACGTTGTGACGTTTGGCACACCCAAAGCACTCCTACGGTGTCCGGGAGTTACACGATCTCATGGTCTAAGGAAAGGATACTTGACATTGGAAAACTCTAGCAAACAAACTATGCGATCTTATGCTATGTTTAGGATTGGGTCTCGTCCATCACATCATTCTCCTAATGATGTGATCTCGTTATCATTGACATCCAATGCCCATAGTCAGGAAACCATGACTATCTATTGATTAACGAGCTAGTCAACTAGAGGCTTACTAGGGACATGTTGTTGTCTGTTATTCACACATGTATTACGATTTCCGGATAACGCAATTATAGCACGAATAAAGACAATTATCATGAACAAGGAAATATAATAATAATGCTTTTATTATTGCCTCTAGGGCATATTTCCAACAGTCTCCCACTTGCACTAGAGTCAATAATCTAGTTACATTGTGATGAATCGAACACCCATAGAGTTCTGGTGCTGATCATGTTTTGCCTTAGGGAGAGGTTTAGTCAACGGATCTGCGACATTCAGATCCGTGTGCACTTTACAAATTTCTATGTCTCCATCTTGAACATTTTCACGAATGGAGTTGAAGCGACGCTTGATGTGCCTGGTCTTCTTGTGAAACCTGGGCTCCTTGGCAAGTGCAATAGCTCTAGTGTTGTCACATAAGAGTTTGATTGTCCCCGACGCATTGGGTATGACTCCGAGGTCGGTGATGAACTCCTTCACCCAAATTGCTTCATGTGCTGCCTCCGAGGCTGCCATGTACTCCGCTTCACATGTAGATCCCGCCACGACGCTCTGGTAGCAACTGCACCAGCTTACTGCCCCACCATTCAAAATATACACGTATCCGGTTTGGGACTTAGAGTCATCCAGATCTGTGTCGAAGCTAGCGTCGACGTAACCCTTTACGACGAGCTCTTCGTCACCTCCATAAACGAGAAACATTTCCTTAGTCCTTTTCAGGTACTTCAGGATATTCTTGACCGCTGTCCAGTGTTCCTTGCCGGGATTACTTTGGTACCTTCCTACCAAACTTACGGCAAGGTTTACATCAGGTCTGGTACACAGCATGGCATACATAATAGAACCTATGGCTGAGGCATAGGGGATGACACTCATCTCTTCTATATCTTCTGCCATGGTCGGACATTGAGCTGAGCTCAATTTCACACCTTGCAACACAGGTAAGAACCCCTTCTTAGATTGATCCATATTGAACTTCTTCAATATCTTATCAAGGTATGTGCTTTGTGAAAGACCTATGAGGCGTCTTGATCTATCTCTATAGATCTTGATGCCTAATATATAAGCTGATTCTCCAAGGTCCTTCATTGAAAAACTTTTATTCAAGTAGGCCTTAATGCTATCCAAGAGTTCTATATCATTTCCCATCAAAAGTATGTCATCTACATATAGTATGAGAAATGCTACAGAGCTCCCACTCACTTTCTTGTAAACGCGGGCTTCTCCATAAGTTTGCGTAAACCCAAACGCTTTGATCATCTCATCAAAGCGAATGTTCCAACTCCGAGATGCTTGCACCAGCCCATAAATCGAGCGTTGGAGCTTGCACACTTTGTCAGCGTTCTTAGGATCGACAAAACCTTCCGGCTGCATCATATACAATTCTTCCTTAAGGAAACCATTAAGGAATGCCGTTTTGACATCCATTTGCCATATCTCATAATCATAGAATGCGGCAATTGCTAACATGATTCGGACGGACTTTAGCTTCGCTACCGGTGAGAAAGTCTCATCGTAGTCAACCCCTTGAACTTGTCGATAACCCTTAGCGACAAGCCGAGCTTTATAGATGGTCACATTACCATCCGCGTCTGTCTTCTTCTTAAAGATCCATTTATTTTCTATGGCTCGCCGCTCTACGGGCAAGTCAGTCAAAGTCCATACTTCGTTTTCATACATGGATCCTATCTCGGATTTCATGGCTTCTAGCCATTTGTCGGAATCCGGGCCCGCCATTGCTTCCTCATAGTTCGAAGGTTCACCGTTGTCTAACAACATGATTTCCAAGACAGGGTTGCCGTACCACTCTGGTGCGGAACGTGTCCTTGTGGACCTTCGAATTTTAGTAGGAGCTTGATTAGAAGTATCTTGATCATCATCATTAATTTCCTCTCTAGTCGGTGCAGGCACCTCAGGAACGTTTTCTTGAGTTTCGCCATTTTCCGGTTCAAGAGGTAACACTTCATCAAGTTCTACTTTCCTCCCACTTACTTCTTTCGAGAGAAACTCTTTCTCTAGAAAGGATCCATTCTTGGCAACAAAGATCTTGCCTTCGGATCTGATGTAGAAGGTATACCCAATAGTTTCTTTAGGGTATCCTATGAAGACGCATTTTTCCGACTTGGGTTCGAGCTTTTCAGGTTGAAGTTTCTTGACATAAGCATCGCATCCCCAAACTTTTAGAAACGACAGCTTAGGTTTCTTCCCAAACCATAATTCATACGGTGTCGTCTCAACGGATTTCGACGGAGCCCTATTTAAAGTGAATGCGGCAGTCTCTAAAGCATAGCCCCAAAATGATAGCGGTAAATCGGTAAGAGACATCATAGATCGTACCATATCTAATAGAGTGCGATTACAACGTTCGGACACACCATTACGCTGAGGTGTTCCAGGCGGCGTGAGTTGTGAAACTATTCCACATTTTCTTAAGCGTGTGCCAAATTCGTGACTCAAGTATTCTCCTCCACGATCTGATCGTAGAAACTTGATCTTTCTATCACGTTGATTTTCAACCTCACTCTGAAATTCCTTGAACTTTTCAAAGGTCTCAGACTTGTGTTTCATTAAGTAGATATACCCATATCTACTCAAGTCATCAGTGAGGGTGAGAACATAACGATAGCCACCGCGAGCCTCAACACTCATTGGACCGCACACATCGGTATGTATGATTTCCAATAAGTTGGTTGCTCGCTCCATTGTTCCTGAGAACGGAGTCTTGGTCATTTTACCCATGAGGCATGGTTCGCACGTGTCAAATGATTCATAATCAAGAGACTCTAAAAGTCCATCTGCATGGAGCTTCTTCATGCGTTTGACACCTATGTGACCAAGGCGGCAGTGCCACAAATATGTGGGACTATTGTTATCAACTTTAACTCTTTTGGTATTCACACTATGAATATGTGTATCATCACGTATGAGATTCATTAAGAATAAACCATTAACCATCGGAGCAAGACCATAAAACATATCTCTCATATAAATAGAACAACCATTATTCTCGGATTTAAATGAGTAGCCATCTCGAATTAAACGAGATCCAGACACAATGTTCATGCTCAAACTTGGCACTAAATAACAATTATTGAGGTTTAAAACTAATCCCGTAGGTAAATGTAGAGGTAGCGTGCCGACGGCGATCACATCGACCTTGGAACCATTCCCGACGCGCATCGTCACCTCATCCTTCGCTAGTCTTCGCTTATTCCGCAGCTCCTGCTTTGAGTTACAAATGTGAGCAACTGCACCGGTATCAAATACCCAAGAGCTACTACGAGTACTGGTAAGGTACACATCAATTACATGTATATCACATATACCTTTTGTTTTGCCGGCCTTCTTGTCCGCTAAGTATTTGGGGCAATTCCGCTTCCAGTGACCACTTCCCTTGCAATAAAAGCACTCAGTCTCGGGCTTGGGTCCATTCTTTGGCTTCTTCCCGGAAACTTGCTTACCGGGCGCGGCAACTTCCTTGACGTCCTTCTTGAAGTTCTTTTTACCCTTGCCCTTCTTGAACTTAGTGGTTTTATTCACCATCAACACTTGATGTTCCTTCTTGATTTCTACCTCTGCTGATTTCAGCATAGCATATACCTCAGGAATGGTCTTTACCATCCCCTGCATGTTGTAGTTCATCACAAAGCTCTTGTAGCTAGGTGGAAGCGACTGGAGGATTCTGTCAATGACCGCTTCATCCGGGAGATTAACTTCCAGTTGAGTCAAGCGGTTGTGCAACCCAGACATCTTGAGTATGTGTTCACTGACAGAGCTATTTTCCTCCATCTTACAGCTAAAGAATTTGTCGGAGACTTCATATCTCTCGACCCGGGCATGAGCTTGGAGAACCATTTTCAGCTCTTCGAACATCTCATATGCTCCATGTCTCTCAAAACGCTTTTGGAGCCCCGGCTCTAAGCTGTAAAGCATGCCGCACTGAACGAGGGAGTAATCATCGGAACGTGACTGCCAAGCGTTCATAACGTCTTGTTCTGCAGGGAGAACAGGTGCGTCACCCAGCGGTGCTCGTAGGACATAATATTTCTTGGCAGCTATGAGGATGATCCTCAGGTTCCGGACCCAGTCCGTATAGTTGCTGCCATCATCTTTCAGCTTGGTTTTCTCTAGGAACGCGTTGAAGTTGAGGACTACGTTGGCCATTTGATCTACAAGACATATTGTAAATATTTTAGACTAAGTTCATGATAATAAAGTTCATCTAATCAAATTATTTAATGAACTCCCACTTAGATAGACATCCCTCTTCTAGTCATCTAAGTATTACATGATCCAAGTCAACTAGGCCGTGTCCGATCATCACGTGAGACGGACTAGTCAACATTGGTGAACATCTTCATGTTGATCGTATCTTCTATACGACTCATGCTCGACCTTTCGGTCTTCTGTGTTCCGAGGCCATGTCTGTACATGCTAGGCTCGTCAAGTCAACCTAAGTGTTTGCATGTGTAAATCTGTCTTACACCCGTTGTATGTGAACGTTAGAATCTATCACACCCGATCATCACGTGGTGCTTCGAAACAACGAACTGTCGCAACGGTGCACAGTTAGGGGGAACACTTCTTGAAATTATTACGAGGGATCATCTTATTTACTACCGTCGTTCTAAGTAAACAAGATGCAAAACATGATAAACATCACATGCAATCAAATAATAAACGTGACATGATATGGCCAATATCACATAGCTCCTTTGATCTCCATCTTGGGGCTCCATGATCATCTTGTCACCGGCTTGACACCATGATCTCCATCATCATGATCTCCATCATCGTGTCTCCATGAAGTTGCTCGCCAACTATTACTTCTACTACTATGGCTAACGCGTTTAGCAATAAAGTAAAGTAATTTACATGTCGTTTCTCAATGACACGCAGGTCATACAAAAAATAAAGACAACTCCTATGGCTCCTGTCGGTTGTCATACTCATCGACATGCAAGTCGTGATTCCTATTACAATAGCATGAACATCTCATACATCACATATAGATCATTCATCATTCATCACAACTTTGGCCATATCATATCACAAAGCACTTGCTGCAAAAACAAGTTAGACGTCCTCTAATTGTTATTGCAAGTTTTACGTGGCTGAATTAGGGTTCTAGCAAGAACGTTTTCTTACCTACGTGAAAGCCACAACGTGATTTGTCAACTTCTATTTACCCTTCATAAGGACCCTTTTCATCGAATCCGCTCCAACTAAAGTAGGAGAGACAGACACCCGCCAGCCACCTTATGCAACTAGTGCATGTTAGTCGGTGGAACCGGTCTCACGTAAGCGTATGTGTAAGGTTGGTCCGGGACGCTTCATCCCACAATACCGCTGAAGCAAGATAAGACTAGTAGCGGCAAGAAAAGTTGACAAATCTACGCCCACAACAAATTGTGTTCTACTCGCGCAAGAAGAACAACGCATAGACCTAGCTCATGATGCCACTGTTGGGGAACGTTGCAGAAAACAAAAAATTTCCTACGGTTTCACCAAGATCCATCTATGAGTTCATCTAGCAACGAGTGATCGGATGCATCTACATACCTTTGTAGATTGCGAGCGGAAGCGTTCAAGGAACGGGGATGAGGTAGTCGTACACGACGTGATCCAAATCACCGGAGATCCTAGCACCGAACGGACGGCACCTCCGCGTTCAACACACGTACGGTCAGCGTAATGTCTCCTCCTTCTTGATCCAGCAAGGGGAGAGGAGAGGTTGAGGAAGATGGCTCCAGCAGCAGCACGACGGCGTGGTGGTGATGGAGCTGCAGTACTCCGACAGGGCTTCGCCGAGCTCTATGGAGGAGGAGGAGGTGTTGGAGAGGGAGAGGGAGGCGCCAAGGCAAAGGGTGCGGCTGCCCCCCTCCCCTCCCCCCTTTATATAGGCCCCTGGGGGGCGCCAGTCCTGGGAGATTGAATCTCCCAAGGGGGCGGCGGCCAAGGGGGGTGGAGTGCCCCCCAAGGCAAGTGGGCGCCCCCCACCCTAGGGTTCCAACCCTAGGCGCAGGGGTGGGCCTTGGGGGGTGCACCAGCCCACTAAGGGCTGGCCCCCCTCCCACTTCAGCCCATGGGGCCCTCCGGGATGGGTGGCCCCACCCGGTGGACCCCCGGGACCCATCTGGTGGTCCCGGTACAATACCGGTGACCCCCAGATCATTCCCGATGGCCGAAACTGCACTTCCTATATATAATTCTTCACCTCCGGACCAATCCGAAACTCCTCGTGACGTCCGGGATCTCATCCGGGACTCCGAACAACATTCGGGTTACTGCATATACATATCTTCACAACCCTAGCGTCACCGAACCTTAAGTGTGTAGACCCTACGGGTTCGGGAGACATGCAGACATGACCGAGACGGCTCTCGAGCAATAACCAACAGCGGGATCTGGATACCCATGTTGGCTCCCACATGCTCCACGATGATCTCATCGGATGAACCACGATGTCGAGGATTCAATTAATCCCGTATACGATGCCCTTTGTCAATCGGTATTTTACTTGCCCGAGATTCGATCGTCGGTATCCCTATACCTCGTTCAATCTCGTTACCGGCAAGTCACTTTACTCGTACCGTAATGCATGATCCCGTGATCAAACACTTTGATCACATTGAGCTCATTATGATGATGCATTACCGAGAGGGCCCAGTGATACCTCTCCGTCAAGCGGAGTGACAAATCCCAGTCTCGATCCGTGTCAACCCAACAGACACTTTCGGAGATACCCGTAGTATACCTTTATAGTCACCCAGTTACGTTGTGACGTTTGGCACACCCAAATCACTCCTACGGTGTCCGGGAGTTACACGATCTCATGGTCTAAGGAAAGGATACTTGACATTGGAAAACTCTAGCAAACGAACTATGCGATCTTATGCTATGTTTAGGATTGGGTCTCGTCCATCACATCATTCTCCTAATGATGTGATCTCGTTATCATTGACATCCAATGCCCATAGTCAGGAAACCATGACTATCTATTGATTAACGAGCTAGTCAACTAGAGGCTTACTAGGGACATGTTGTTGTCTGTTATTCACACATGTATTACGATTTCCGGATAACACAATTATAGCACGAATAAAGACAATTATCATGAACAAGGAAATATAATAATAATGCTTTTATTATTGCCTCTAGGGCATATTTCCAACAGCGCCCCCTGCCTCGTGCCTCCCTCGGGCACCGTCTCGCGTGGATTTTTCTTCCCATATTCTCCGAATATTCCAAAAATAATCTCTGTCTGTTTTTATCCCGTTTGGATTCCGTTTGATATGGGTTTCTGCGAAACATAAAACATGCAACAAACAGGAACTGGCACTGGGCACTGGATCAATATGTTAGTCCCAAAAATAATATATAAAGTTGCCAAAAGTATATGAAAGTTGTATAATATTGGCATGGAACAATAAAAAATTATAGATACGACGGAGACGTATCAGCATCCCCAAGCTTAATTCTTGCTCGTCCTCGAGTAGGTAAATGATAAAAACATAATTTTTGATGTGGAATGCTACCTAGCATAATCTTGATCATGTATCTAATCATGGTATGAATATTAAGACACGAGTGATTCAAAGCAATAGTCTATCATTTGACATTAAGACAATAATACTTCAAGCATACTAATAAAGCAATCATGTCTTTTCAAAATAACATGGCCAAATAAAGTTATCCCTACAAAATCATATAGTGTGGCTATGCTCCATCTTCACCACACAAAATATTCAAATCATGCACAATCCCGATGACAAGCCAAGCAATTGTTTCATACTTTTGATGTTCTCAAACCTTTTCAACTTTCACGCATTACATGAGCGTGAGCCATGGACATAGCACTATAGGTGGAATAGAATATGATGGTGGAGGTTGTATGGAGAAGACAAAAAGGAGAAGATAGTCTCACATCAACTAGGCGTATCAACGGGCTATGGAGATGCCCATCAATAGATATCAATGTGAGTGAGTAGGGATTGCCATGCAACGGATGCACTAAGAGCTATAAATATATGAAAGCTCAAACTGAAACTAAGTGGGTGTGCATCCAACTTGCTTGCTCATGAAGACCTCGGGCATTTGAGGAAGCCCATCATCGGAATATACAAGCCAAGTTCTATAATGAAAATTCCCACTAGTATATTAAAGTGATAACTCAAGAGACTCTCTATATGAAGAACATGGTGCTACTCTGAAGCACAAGTGTGGTAAAAGGATAGTAACATGGCCCCTTCTCTCTTTTTCTCTCATTTTTTTATTTTCTTTTTTTTTGTTTTTTTTTGTGGGCTTCTTTGGCCTCTCTTTTTATTTGGGCTTCTTTGAGGACGCAAATTTTTGGGACATGCGGCCACGCGATGCCGTAATCCAGTGCGTCCGCGCGCGCATCGCGATTGCTACTTAATATAGGCACATTCGCTATACCTGACATGTTAATCACCAGTGCTCGTGAATACTTCGCGTGATACGTCCCGCTAGTGGGCCAGAACTCAGAGGGCATTTATGTTCGTATGAATACAGGCTTGTCTGCCCATGTCACAGTTTGGGCGATGGCATAACTGCTCTTGCGATTGGCAGACATTATTAAGCACACAGACTCGCTGGTAACGTGTACTGTACTCAAGCCGTGGCCTTGGGAAAAGCGGAGACTTGCATAGTAGCATCTTAGACACTATATTTGATCCTACGTCTTTTGTTTATTTGGGTATTATCAAACGCGCTGACATTTGTTCATCCTATTCATACATTAGCATGTCGACTTTTTTGAGGGGGAGTTCAGGTTTGGGGTGCTCACTGCATAAGGCCATTTTCCATTAGCTATGCCCCGTGTCTGTTAGCTGGGTGGTATTTTCTCATCTCTCTCTCTCTCTCTCTCTCTCAGGTTAGCATTTTAATCTCAAAATCGATCCCGTCTGGTTGATTCTTAGGTATGGCACTAGGCGATCACATCTGTTTTGTCTGTTTGACCTTAGCATGAGCGATGATTTGGGGAAAGTCCTGGGAATGGCTCTTTGACATCATCTCCATGTCCATTAATCCCTATTGGGTGGCTGCATGGTTGTCAGGAGGCATTTATGCTTCATTGGCTGCCATTAAACGACCGACGGTAGCGTGTCAATATTTTATATCTGGTGGCTTAAAAGGGTCACTCCTTGCTGATTTGGTGCGTATCACATGAGGATTAAAATTAGACTTGCATGGTTGGCCGCCCAATGGAAATTAAACTGTCTTACTGCTCTTTAAGTACAACATATCAATCTACTTTATTAGTACATGAGCATGCTAGCAGTTACATGGAGCGACATGGTGCAGAAAATAAATACTTGTACTACATGTCACATGTCAGACGATCTAATGGGTTTATAGTGCTAAAAAAATGATGACGATGACGATCTTTTTGCTGTGTGGTTGAGCTTCAGTTGTTGTGGACGAAGAACATGGCCACAAGAGTGGCACGGGATGAAAAAGTTCGTAAGCCGCAAGAAGGGTCTACTCCTTGCTGATTCCTACACCCAGATCCTGCATCCTCCATGCCGCACAAAAAAAAATCGGCCTGAGAACGATAGATGGATGGAAAGGTCGATGGCGAACTTACACCCCCGTGTTGCACTCCGGGTAATGAATGAGAGGGAGAGGAGACACCAGCTGGGTTGCGGTGAAATGAGATGCAGGTGGTGTAGAGCTACGTTGGGACATAGATGAACACATACTTCTCAACTGCCGTTAGTCTATGAGGTGAGGGCAAGAGAAGATGAGTTGAGCAGCCAAAACAGGTGGGGAGAAGAACACATGCTTGTGAGCTGTGGTAAGACTGAGAGAAATGGAGAAGGAGCAATGAGAAGGAGGGTTGGGAAGCAATGACAAGCTAGCCCGAAGTTTAAAAAGACAGTGGAGAGCGTGGTGCAGCAAGCTGTTGGAACTGGGATGTAAATGTAATGAATGCGCCCCTCACTTCAATGCGTGAGCCTGCCTTGCAGGCCATCTCCTGCAGATGTCAGTTGCAAATACGCGGGCTATACCAAATGGCATACGGGGAATAGAAAATGTTATACCAGCCATAAGTATTCGAGTTGCACAAATCACATGGAAACATGCGGTGTGGATAACGACCGTGCATGGCCGCATGTCCACTCGCGATTTACCGCTTCTTTGGCCTCTTTTATTTATTTTTAAAGTCCGAAGTCTCATCCCGACTTGTGGGGGAATCATAGTCTCCATCATCCTTTCCTCACTGGGGCAATGCTCTAGTAATGATGATCATCACACTTTTTATTTACTTACAATTCAATATTACAACTCGATACTAGAACAAAGATATGACTCTATATGAATGCCTCCGGCGGTGTACCGGGATGTGCAATGATCTAGCGTAGCAATGACATAAAAAACGGACAAGCCATGAAAATATCATGCTAGCTATCTTACGATCATGCAAAGCAATATGATAATGAATGCTCGAGTCATGTATATGATGATGATGGAAGTTGCATGGCAATATATCTCGGACTGGCTATGGAAATGCCATGATAGGTAGGTATGGTGGCTGTTTTGAGGAAGATATAATGAGGCTTATGTGTGATAGAGCGTATCGTATCACGGGGTTTGGATGCACCGGCGACGTTTGCACCAACTCTCGAGGTGGAAAGGGCAATGCACGGTACCGAAGAGGCTAGCAATGATGGAAGGGTGAGAGTGCGTATAATCCATGGACTCAACATTAGTCATAAAGAACTCACATACTTATTGCCAAAATCTATTAGTCATCGAAACAAAGTACTACGTGCATGCTCCTATGGGGATAGATTGGTAGGAAAAGACCATCGCTCGTCCTCGACCGCCACTCATAAGGAAGACAATCAATAAATAAATCATCCTCCGACTTCATCACATAACAGTTCACCATACGTGCATGCTACGGGAATCACAAACTTCAACACAAGTATTTCTACAATCCACAACTACCCACCATCATGACTCTAATATCACCATCTTTATATCGCAAAACTATTGCAAGGAATCAAACATATCATATTCAGTGATCTACAAGTTTATGTAGGATTTTATGACTATCCATGTGAATGACCAATTCCTGTCATCTCTCTAAATAGATATAAGTGAAGCAAGAGAGTTTAATTCTTTCTACAAAATATATGCCCACGCTCTAACAAATATAAGTGAAGCAAAAGAGCATTCTACAAATGGTGGTTGTCTAAGTGAAGAGAAACAGCCAATCCAAACTTCAAATGATATAAGTGAAGCACATGAAGCATTCTATAAAGCCATACTCAAAAGATACAAGTGAAGTGAAAAGAGCATTCTATAAATCAACCAAGGACTATCTCATACCAGCATGGTGCATAAAAGAAAAATTAAAACTAAATGCAAAAGACGCTCCAAGATTTGCAAATATCGCATGAACGAAATGAATCCGAAAACATACTGATATTTGTTGAAGAAAGAGGGGATGCCTTCCGGGGCATCCCCAAGCTTAGACGCTTGAGTCTCCTTGAATATTTACTTGGGTTGCCTCGGGCATCCCCAAGCTTGAGCTCTTGCCTCTCTTCCTTCTTCTCACATCGAGACCTTCTCGATCATCGAACACTTCATCCACGCAAAACTTCAACAGAAAACTCGGTAAGACCCATTAGTATAATAAAGCAAATCACTACTCTAAGTACTGTTGCAAACCAATTCATATTTTGTTTTTGCATTGTGTCTACTGTAATATAGCTTTTCCATGGCTTAATCCACTGATAGAAATTGATAGTTTCATCGAAACAAGCAAACTATGCATCAAAAACAGAATCTGTCTAAAATAGAACAGTCTGTAATAATATGAACATTCACCATATTTATGATACTTGAAAAATTCTGCCAAAATTAGGAAAAATAAAAAATTGTATAGAAAGACAGTTCAAAAAGAATGAGAACCATTTGACATTCCAGTAAAAAAATGTAAAATCGTGCACTACAGCCAAAGTTTCTGTCCTGCACCGTACAAACCAACAAGCATTGTAAACATCCTAAACGCAAACCTTGGCACATTATTTTTATAATACAATGGAATCGTACAAGGGGATAATTATTTGTATTGAAAAGTTTCTGTAATCAAGATTCACAAAGTTTCCGTGAGCATGAACAAAGTTCAAGGCTAGCTCCCACTTCAACAATGCTCGTCTTTCTCACTTTCACTTTTCTTTTTGAAAAGTTTCGGGTTCCCATCTTTATTTTTTTTGTTTTTAAACTATAAAAAAGCACTCAACAGAAATAAATGACTCTCTAAAACTTCTGGGTTGTCTCCCTGGCAGCGCTTTCTTTAAAGCCATTAAGCTAGGCATATAGTGCTCAAGTAGTGAATCCACCCAGATCCCAAGGTATATCATAACCAATTTGAATTAGCAATGATTTGGCATTTAGTAGTGAGCACAAGGCAACATATATCATGCAACAAAGAAGTCTAACGCTCTTCCTATGCATCGACATGTCATAAAAGAACAATTCATCACCCAAAGTAAAGGCCAATGCATACTATAAACAGTTCCTTGCAATTTTATCGTGTTGGAAACATAGAGAGGTGGAGATATAGTTCCTCTCTCATAATAATTGCAAGTAGGAGAAGCAAGCACATGCATATTGTATTCATCAAAATCATCATGTGCAACGGTAAAAGGTAACCCATCAATATAACCCTTAATAAGTGCAAACTTCTCCGATATAGTGTAGTTTGGAGAATTCAAAAAAGATAATACGACTATCATGCGTGGGTGCAATAGCAACAATTTCATGTTTAACATAAGGAACTATAGCAAGTTCATCTCCATAAGCATAATTCATATTGGCATCTTGGCCACAATCATAGCAAGCATCATCAAAAAGGGATATTTCAAGAGAATCAACGGGATCATAATAGTCATCATAGCAATCATCCTTCGGTAAGAACGAAGGGAAATTAAACAATGTATGAGTTAAAGAGTTACTCTCATTAGAAGGTGGGCACGGGTAGCTAATCCGCTCTTCCTCCTTTTGTTCTTCGCTCTCCTCCTCATCTTTTTCATCCAATGAGCTCACAGTTTCATCAATTTCTTCTTCCATAGATTCCTGCAAAATATTAGTCTCTTCTTGGACAGCGGAGACTTTATCAATAAGCGCATCAATATAGGAATTATATTCATAATTATCATAGCAATATTTCAATATAGCAAAAATTTCAGGCCTATAAACATCATCATCAAAAGCTTCATACTTTTCAAACAAAGATTCAATTTCATAAGCACCCTTAAAAGCAACAAATTCTTTTATTTGTTCCACATCATAGTAATTATATACACCATTAGCATAAGAAACCAAGGTTTTATCATCATTAAATTTGCATGAAAAGGGAAGGTGTGGATCCTTCATCCTAGAGCAACAAGTATAATCATATCTCAATCAAAGTTGCCGAGCATACCAATGCAACATATGAATTTGATCCCATAATAGTTTCTCTTTTTGAGTCAAACGATAATCTCTAAAGTATTCACGTTGGTCTAATGTGTCTCCCATTACATAATTGAATGGGGTTTTCTCAGGATTATCAAAGTAGTACATAATATCTTTCACATAACCAGCATCGAGGGTTTTAGGAGGTTCCCCATCTCCATGAGTAGCAAGTACACCTAATTTTTTTTGGTATTTCGTGTTCCATATCCATAACTAAAGATAAAGAACAACTAAGAACAGCAAATAAAAATTACTTAGTGATAAAGCAGACAAGCACACACGAGAATATTCACCCCACGCTATTGCTCCCCGGCAACGGCGCCAGAAAAAGGTCTTGATTACCCACAAGTATAGGGGATCAACTGTAGCCTCTTTCGATAAGTAAGAGTGTCGAACCCAGCGAGGAGCTAAAGGTAGAACAAATATTCCCTCAAGTTCTATCGACCACCGATACAACTCTACGCACGCTTGACGTTCGCTTTACCTAGAACAAGTATGAAACTAGAAGTACTTTGTAGGTGTTTTTGGATAGGTTTGCAAGATAATAAAGAGCATGTAAATAAAAGCTAGGGGCTGTTTAGATAAAGATACAACTAAATTATTTTTAGTAGAGAGCTTTTTGTTATGAGAAAGTTATTTGTCCCTAGAGGCAATCGATAACTAGACCGGTAATCATTATTGCAATTTTATTTGAGGGAGAGGCATAAGCTAACATACTTTCTCTACTTGGATCATATGCAGTTATGATTGGAACTCTAGCAAGCATCCGCAACTACTAAAGATCATTAAGGTAAAACCGAACCATAGCATTAACGCATCAAGTCCCCTTTATCCCATACGTAAACAACCTACTTACTCGGGTCTGTGCTTCTGTCACTCACGCCACCCACCATAAGCAAATCATGAACATATTGCAAACCCTACATCGGGAATCCCTCACGCTTGTGCGACACGGAGAGCACCATAGGACAACACCAATAATAAAACATGCAACTCAAACCAATCTTGATCATCAAATAGCCCATAGGACAAAACAGGTCTACTCAAACATCATAGGATAGACATACATAATTGGTAAATAATATATAGCGTTGAGCACCATGTTTAAGTAGAGATTACATCGGGTAAGCGAGAGGTTACACCGCTGCATAGAGGGGGGAAGAGTTGGCGATGATGGTGGTGAAGTTGTTGGTGAAGATTGCGGTGATGATGATGGCCACGACAGCGTTCTGGCGCCACCGGAAGAGAAGGGGAGAGGGGGCCTCTTCGTATTCTTCTTCCTTGACCTCCTCCCTAGATGGGAGAAGGGTTTACCCTCTGGTCCTTGGCCTCCAAGGCGTGGGAGGGGCAAGAGCCCCTCCGAGATTGGATCTATCTCTCTTTGTCTCTGCGTTCTGTTCTGCTGCCCTTTCACCGTTTCGTATATATATGGAGATCCGTAACTCCGATTGGACTGAAACCTTCGCCGTGATTTTTTTCCTAAAAATTAGCTTTCTTGCAACCGAAGAAGGGCATCAACTGCCTTACGGGGAGCCCACGAGGGTCAGGGGCGCGCCCAGGGGGTGGGGCGCGCCCCCTGCCTCGTGCCTCCCTCGGGCACCGTCTCGCGTGGATTTTTCTTCCCGTATTCTCCAAATATTCCAAAATAATCTTCGTCCATTTTTATCCCGTTTGGATTCCGTTTGATATGGGGTTTCTGCGAAACATAAAACATGCAACAAACAGGAACTGGCACTGGGCACTGGATCAATATGTTAGTCCCAAAAATAATATAAAAAGTTGCCAAAAGTATATGAAAGTTGTATAATATTGGCATGGAACAATAAAAAATTATAGATACGACGGAGACGTATCAATACCTATTCTTCAAGGTCACACCAATTTCTTCACTTTCAAAGTCTTCGGAAAGTCTTCAGAAATCGAAAGTCTTCAGTCGAAGAACTTCATTTGTAGGGGTCGACTTTCTCTTAAATATCAAACTCCTCATAGACTTATAGACATGTGTACACTCACAAACGCATTAGTCCCTTAACTTATAAGTCTTCAGTACACCAAAATCACTAAGGGGCACTAGATGCACTTACATGTTTGTTGAGTTGGCATAGATCGAGATTAGGATTTGTCACTCCGATTGTCGGAGAGGTATCTCTGGGCCCTCTTGGTAATGAACATCACTATAAACCTTGCAAGCAATGTGACTAATGAGTTAGTTGCGGGATGATGCATTACAGAACGAGTAAAGAGACTTACCGATAACAAGACTGAACTAGGTATTGAGATACCGATGATCGAATCTCGGGCAAGTAACATACCGATGACAAAGGGAACAACGTATGTTGTTATGCGGTTTGACCGATAAAGATCTTTGTAGAATATGTAGGAAACAATATGAGCATCCAGGTTCCGCTATTGGTTATTGATCGGAGACGATTCTCGGTCATGACTACATAGTTCTCGAACCCGTAGGGTCCGCACGCTTAACGTTTGGTGACAATCAGTATTATGAGTTTATGTGTTTTGATGTATCGAAGGTTGTTCGGAGACCCGAATGAGATCACATACATGATGAGGAGTCTCGAAATGGCCGAGGCATAAAGATCGATATATTGGGATGCTATGTTTGGACATCGAAAGGGTTCCGGGTGAGTTCGGGCACTTACCGGAGTACCGGGAGGTTACCGGAACCCCCTGGGGAGTATATGGGCCTTATTGGGCCTTAGTGGGAGAGAGAGGAGGAGGCAGCCAAGGTGGGGGCGCACCCCCCAAGCCCAATCCGAATTGGGAAGGGGGTCGGCCCCCCTTTCCTTCTCCCTCTCTCCTCCTTCCTTCCTCTCCTACTCCAACTAGGGAAGGGGGAATCCTACTCCCGGTGGGAGTAGGACTCCCCTAGGGCGCACCATTGAGAGGGCCTCCCCTCCCCTCCTCCACTCCTTTATATACGGGGGAGGGGGCACCCCATAGACACAAGTTGATTGTTTAGCCGTGTGCGGTGCCCCCCTCCACAGATTTCCACCTCGGTCATATTGTTGTAGTGCTTAGGCGAAGCCCTGCATCGGTAACTTCATCATCACCGTCATCACGCCGTCGTGCCAACGAAGCTCTCCCTCGACACTCAGCTGGATCTAGAGTTCATGGGACGTCACTGAGCTGAACGTGTGCAGATCGCGGAGGTGCCGTGCTTTCGGTATTAGGATCGGTCAGATCGTGAAGACGTACGACTACATCAATCGCGTTGTCATAACGCTTCCGCTTTCGGTATACGAGGGTACATGGACAACACTCTCCCCTCTCGTTGCTATGCATCACCTAGATGGATCTTGCGTGTGCGTAGGAATTTTTTTTGAAATTACTGTGTTCCCCAACAGGGAGGTGATTGGTGGCACGCATATGAAGGAAATATGCCCTAGAGGCAATAATAAATTTATTATTTATTTCCTTATTTCATGATAGATGTTTATTATTCATGCTAGAATTGTATTAACCGGAAAATTAGTACATGTGTGAATAAATGAGGACTAAACGCCCCTGAAGAATATCATGTTGATGGAGGAGCGCCAATGTTGTTGGGGTCGTTTGTTGTTGTAGGGCCTGCTGCAGTGTCGTCCAAGTCTTCATGCTCGTCGGTTTCGCGTGATGAAGAATATGAGCTGGCCGCCAAGGAAGGAACCTTGACCTTCTTGTATTTCTTCGGTGGAGGTGCAGACCACTCAAAGTCCTCCTTGAGACCCATTTGCTTAAGATCTTCTTCACCATACAGATGAGATAAGATAGCCCAGGTGCGACCGAAGACTTCATGGAGGTAGTAATGGTTTTTCTTCACTGCATTATGTGTAGTAGTCATGTTGTGAAGAATAGAGCCAAACTGACGCTTAACCCATTTATGGTTTCGATCCACCTTCTGGTGAAGACTAAGAAGCAGCTCACGATCAGTCATCACTCTTGGAGCTGTGGCTTGAGGATTTGTCTTGGATGCATTAGCAACAGAATCATGAGTGACAGAGTCATCATTGGTGGAATAAGATGCAGCTTTGCGAAACTGACCATCGAATGGACGAATGCTTTATCAATAATAGCAGCAGCCTTGCCCTTTTCATCAGCTGAGGAATATGTCCGCTTGAGGACTTCAATCGGGGGCAAGTAGCTAAGGTGATTCTAAAAATCAGCCTTGTAGTTGAGTGAAGACCTTGTTCTGAGGAATCTCATAATCCAAGAAGCATAAGGCTTCAACTCAAATGGAGAGAGTGCAACATTTTCCAGAGTCCTAATGAAGAAATGTGATAGTTGACTGGAGTGCCATGTATGACGTTGAATAGCAGATTCTTCATGATACCAACAATTTCCTCATCAGATGAGTCGTGGCCTTTGATCAGACTCATTGTCTTCATCAGAATGCGATAGACAGTTCTTGGCACATAGAGCAATTCCCTCACGAGGAATTTGGTCCTTGGGGCTTGACCATGCTTCAGAGGCTTCATAAGCACTTGCATGTAATGAGCAGTGAGCTCAGGCTCTTGGTACAGGCAACGAGCTCCTTTAGGTGGGGGACTGATGGGTAGGGCGTGAAGTAATTCAGAGGCCGGTGCCTTATAATGAGTGTTTTCGGTGATCCAGTCCAACACCCAAGAGTTGATATCATCAACATCGCCTGTGATGTGCAGGGTTGCATAGAGTTGAAGAATGAGTTCTTCATTCCAATCAACAATGTCAGAGGAAAAGTTGAGGAGGCCTGCGTCATGAAGCACACTAAGGACAGGGGTGAAGCAAGGCAGTGATTCCATGTCCACGTGAGGAATATGCTCGTGGTCGAAGACTTTATCCTTGTTGAAGAGCAGTGAAGAATAGAAGTTGGACTGGCTGGCAGTCCAGAAGCGCTTCCTTCTAAGACGAGCAGAGTCATAAGGATTATAATCAGTGAAGAACACGTGCTCGCCGAAGAACTCATCAGCCTTGAATTTCTGCTTCTTCGAGAATGGATCCTTTGGCTTGGGCTGAGGAGTATTAGTCAATTGCATTACTACCTCAGGAATTGCAATCTCAGGTTCCACGGCCTGAGGAATTTTAGCTTCTTCTTCAGTGGCAGCCTGGGTCTTCAATTCTTCATTTACATTTTCTTCAGCACTAGTGGCTGGAATCTCTTCATGGACAGACAGGGTTGCACGAGGTTCTTCAGATCCCATTTGTACTTCAGTAGTGACAGGGGACTGAGGAATTTGTTGCAGAGGTGTGAACAAAGGAGAATTGGGGTGCTGACTTTCCCAAAAGTCATCATTCAGCACTGGTGTTGTACACCCAATGTCCACATCTTCATCTTCTTCTTGTTCTTCAACACCGGCCTCTTCAGCAGTGAACTGAGGCATGGGCGGTGAGACTTGTGGGGTTAAAGGGATTGCATCCACTTCAATTTCTTCACCCAGCTGCTCTGACGAAGCAGCAGAGGGAATGTCATCATCAGATTCACTTGGAATCACATATTCTTCATCAAAAGGAACAAGGTCCTTTGATGGCATGGATGAGACAGGAATAGCATCAATTGGGTTATCAAAAGAGCTGGTCAATGGCTTCATCTTCTTTGGAGCTGAAGAATCTGATGAAGTTGATGCCTTCCTTTTCTTCACAGCTGCACGCTCTGCAGCCTTGGTCTTCTTCACATCTGATGCAGATGGAAGGACAGGAGTTGGGGTAGGTGCAGAAGGAGCAGAGGAATTTGATTCAATTTCTTCAGGCACAACTGATGCAGTTGCCCTGACTTCTTCAGTTTCTTTAGGCGCAACACTAGTGGTTGCCCGGACAATTTCTTCAGCGGCTGGAATGCAGTCATCAGCCTTGGTACTTTAAGTTTCTTCAGCAGCCTGAATATCATCAGCGGTGCTGGCATTTTCTTCAGTCGGCTGAGCAGAAGCCTCAGCCTGAGGGTTTTCCTGTTGCATTGGGGCTGCAACCTTTGAAGTGAACTTTTCAGTCAAACTCACAAACCTGACTTTGGCTCCAAGCTAGTCAACATAGTAGCGATCAAATTCATCACTCAGTTGCTTGATCTCGGCTTGCAAGGCAACGAGTTCTTCAGGGGAAAGCTTTAGAACATTTTGCTTTAGAAAGCGTTGTTTCTTGTACTACGCTTTCTTCACTCTTCTTCCTTGTTCAAATTTCCATTTCTCTTCTTCAATGAAGGCAATCAAAACATGACTTTGACCAGGAGTGAGGTTCATCTCCGGCAAAGGTGTGTTGGGATCCTTGTGCCATAGGTCGATGAAGTCTAGGATCAACTTCGGATCAAGAAGCAATGGCACATTGCTGCCTTTGGCTCTAGCGGCCTTAACTTGCCAGCCTCTGATGATTTCGGCAAGTTCCTCATCATCAGCTTCGTCTTCATCAGACGGTACTTGGAAGGCGACCTGCTTCTTGTGAGGACTTGGTCGAGTGCCTCGTCCAGCAGTGGCCTTCTTCTTCAGCAAAGAGGGGCCAGTTGATGAATTTGGTGCAGCTGAGGAACTAGCAGAAGCTCCTGAGGCAATAGAGATGCATGTTGTCCTTTGGCACGTGGCGAGATGCACATGTGCTGAGGATTTGGACGGAGCAGCTGAGGAATTTGGCGGAGGAGCGGGAGCAGTTTGAGGAGTTGGTCGTGAGGGCTTTGAAGAATCTGGCCGTGAGGGCATTGCTGAGGAACTTGTCCGTGAGGGCATTGAGGGTGAAGCACTTGGCTTATGAGCAGGCTTCTTAGCCATGCCCTTCTTTGGCTTGCTTGCAGAGGCCTCGGCAGTGGTAGCAGCAGCAGCAGAGTCTTCATTAAATTTCCTCACTGCTTCTTTTGCCTGTTTGGCCAGTTTGGCCTGGCGCTTGGCCCATTCTTCAGGATAGTCCTCACCATGCTTGAGGCTGGTGGGATCTGCTACTTGGCCAGGTGCCAATGGAGGTCTTGAGCATGGAGGGGTAACAGCAAATTTCTTCATGTATTTGGGAGTAACATATATGTACTCCCTCCACTCTCTTGCCCATCTCCTCTCAATCTTCTGAATGTGCACCTTGCGCTGATTTTTATCCTCCCCAGGGGGTGTGCAGTACCCAGCATAAATGTCATCAGGGATTTCAAATGTTGTGTTGACCTCAGGCCTCTTTCCTCCCTTCTGTGGCTTCTTTCCATCAGCCATTTTCTTCAGCTGAGGAATTTGAACAATAGAATTCTCTAAAGAGGTGTGCAATTTTTCTTCAAGGAACGCTGCAAATGAGTTAAGTTGAGAACCTAGTGATTTAGCAGCGGACATGTGTACCTGTGAACAGAGTATAGTTGCGAGGAATTTGGAGAGGTCATATGCGTTCTCAGAAGTTTTTCAAAAAGAACAAGTTTGAGGAATTTGACCAGATGAGTCTTGAAGAATTTCACTAAGCGTTCTTTGTCTTAGGTTCCAGAGTTGTACAGATCAAAAATCCACACAATTGAGGAATCATGAAGAATAGTATAGCTTAGAGAAACGAATCAAGAATGGATGACATGTGAGGTGTTTTAGTGTGTGAGGATTTGAAGAAAAACACCTTTGAAGATTTTGTAGAAAACATTCGAATCAAAGAGGGCAGTTAAAGTAACCTTTAATTACCCTGAACAAAGAACACGATGAACGGGGAAGTGTAGATGTGAAGTTTGTCAGTTCAGATCTTCCACGCCCTAACTCGGCAGAGGAAGACAACTATGGCGGCGGCGGAGTGAAGAAATCCGCAGCCGGCGCGAGTACGACGACGACGAGGTTGAGGTAGTGAAGCTCTTCCTCACCGGCGACGATGAAGTAGCGGCGGCGCTAGGGTTTGAGAAGCTCGAGCTGGAGTGAGGTCGAGCGGAGTAAAATAGAAGTGAGGAAGGGAAGGGGTATTTAAAGCCACGGTGAAAACTGTTCGCCCGAAGAAATTGGACGAACGTGCCCCTGACCTTTCTCATTCGCTTGACATGTGTCACCCACGTACTGAGAGGTGGAGATCATGTGAGATTGTGGGTGAATAGATAAGTGTTATCGTGGAATGTGGAATGGTTTGAGCGGCAAAGCTGAAAATTTAGATAAGATAAGTTAAACGTTTCTTTCGCAGATTCTTCAACTGACAAGGACACGGTGAAGATTTTGAACGAGTTTCAAATAGAATGCACATGAAGAATTTGTGAATAGATTGGGTTGAGTATAGCATAGAGGGGGAAGGGTCCGATCACATTCACTTAGCAGAAAAAGCAACTTGAAGAAATAGCAATAAGTGAATGCTGTAGAGGACATAAACTCATATATATGTATATGTGTGTGTGTGTGTGTGTGTCTATATATATATATATATATATATATATATATATATATATATATATATATATATATATATATATATATAGCCAATGAAGAAAAACGACGGAAACAGTGAAGACAATGCAAAGTTGAAGAAAATGAACAAATGAGGAATTTCAAAACTGAGGAAAAACTCAAATTGAAGATTCTCAACTTTTGGTGGTGGCGTGACCCACCGTATAAGAATGATGATTTCAGGCACCGCGTACAATTGTCGTAGGGCTATGAGAATCAAATTCTTTGTTAATTACTTCACACTTAGAGTGTTAGTCTTCATTGATTGAAGAAAAATGTTTCTTCATGTGTTGCACATCTAAGTCGTCAATTTCGCATAAGTGTTAGGATGAGTGTCCTTTTCAAAGAACATTCGAAGATTCTCAGATATTTAGCTCACACCACAACTTGCTAAATCTCTTCTCATCCAAGGGCTTTGTGAAGATATCGGCTAGCTGTTCTTCAGTCTTCACATGCTCAATAGAAATGTCGCCCTTCAATACATGATCACAAAGAAAATGATGACGAATCTAAATGTACTTTGTCTTCGAGTGCTGAACTGGGTTGTGAGCAATCTTGATGGCACTCTCATTGTCATAGTAGAGAGGCACATTCTTCACGTTGACGCCGTAGTCCTTGAGAGTTTGCTTCATCCACAGCAATTGAGCACAGCAATAACCAGCAACAATGTACTCAGCTTCAGCAGTAGATAGTGATACGCAGTTCTGTTTCTTCGAGGACCAACAGACCAAAGATCGTCCGAGAAATGGCATGTGCCAGATGTTGACTTGTGGTCCACACGATCACCAGCAGAGTCAGAGTCTGAAAATCCAATGAGATCAAAAGCCGAGCCCTTGGGGTACCATAATCCAAGTGTTGGTGTGTGAGCTATATATCGAAGAATATGCTTCACAGCCTTATGGTGTGATTCCTTCGGTGTAGCTTGAAATCGGGCACACATGCAAACACTAAGCATAATATCTGGCCTAGATGCACATAAGTACAATAAAGAACCAATCATGGAGCGGTATACCTTTTGATCGGAGTCAATACCATTTTCATCAGTGCATAGATGGCCATTTGTGGGCATTGGAATTTTGATGCCTTTGCAATCTTGCATGCCGAATTTCCTCAGTACATACTTGAGGTATTCTCCTGAGATATGGATATGCCATTGCGTTGTTGACAAATTTGAAGACCTAAGAAGAATTTCAATTCTCCCATCATAGACATTTCATATTCCTCCCTCATCATATAACCAAATTCGTGAGTGTAACATTGGTCAGTACAGCCAAAGATAATATCATCAACATATATTTGGCACACAACAATTCACCATCATAAGATTTAATGAAAAGAGTAGGGTCAAGTGAACTGGGTTTGAAGCCTTCCTTCATAAGGAATTCCTTCAAAGTATCATACCACGCCCGAGGGTCCTGCCTGAGGCCATACAGGGCCTTATTGAGTCTGAAGACTTTGTCAGGATGCTTTGGATCTTCAAAACCTGGGGGTTGAGCAACATATACTTCTTCCTCAAGCTTACCATTGAGGAATGCACTTTTCACATCCATTTGATATAAAGTGATATAATGATGGTTAACATAAGCAAGTAATATGCGAATAGCTTCAAGTCTAGCAACAGGTGCAAAAGTTTCATCAAAATCAATTCCTTCAACCTGTGTGTAGCCTTGAGCTACAAGTCGTGCCTTATTCCTCACCACAAGGCCATTTTCATCTTGCTTGTTGTGGTAGATCCACTTTGTGCCAATGATATTGTGCGTGCGAGGATCTAGACATTTGGCCAGTTCCCGGACATTGTTGAGCTCGAAGTGATGTGATTCTTCTTGCATAGCTTGAATCCACTCAGGCTCCAGAAATGCTTCATCTACCTTAGTGGGCTCTGTGATAGAGACAAAAGCAAAGTGCCCACAAAAGTTAGATAAATGTGAAGCTCTTGAGCGTGTGAGAGGACCTGGTGCTTCAATGTCATCGATGATTTTCTCAATCTGGCGGGTTGTCGTCGAGGAATTTGATCAGCATTTTCTTCAGCACCATTTTCTTCAGGTGCATTAGCTCGACGTTCTTCACGTTCTGGAATGAATTCTTCAGCAGTTTCTTCGGTAGGAATGACATCCTCAGTAGCCTTGAACTTGATAGTTTCCTCAGGTGCTGGTTCATCTATCACAAAAGGTAGGTGCTATCTTTGCGAGCCATTAGTTTCATCGAACCGCACATCTACAGTTTCAATAACTTTGTGAAGAACGTTGTTGAAGACTCTGTAGGTGTGCGAGTCCTTTCCGTAACCAAGCATAAAACCTTCATGTGCTTTCGGTGCAAATTTTGAGTTGTTATGAGGATCTCTAATCCAACATTTAGCATCGAAGACTTTGAAATAACTCACATTGGGTTTCTTGTCAGTGAGGAGTTCATAAGCAGTCTTCTTGAAGAATTTGTGAAGATATACCCTGTTGATGATGTGGCACGCAGTATCAATTGCCTCAATCCAGAAACGACGAGGCGTCTTGTACTCATCAAGCATAGTGCAAGCTATCTCAACAAGAGTCATGTTCTTGTGCTCCACAATGCCATTCTTCTGAGGAGTATAAGGAGCAGATAGCTCATGAGTAATACCAAGTTCATTAAGATAGTCATCAAGACCAGAATTCTTGAACTCAGTTCCATTATCACTTGTGATGTGCTTGATCTTCACACCAAAGTTGGTTGAAGCCCTCAAGGAAAATCGTTTGAAGACTTCCTGCACTTCATGTTTGTAAGTGACAATATGCACCCATGTGTAACGAGAGTAATCATCAACAATAACAAAGCCATATAGAGATGCATCGTTTGTAACTGCAGAATAATGGTTAGGACCAAAGAGATCCATATGAAGCAATTCAAATGGTCGAGTAGTAGTCATGATAGTCTTCGCTGGATGTTTGGCCTTGGTCATCTTTCCAGCTTCATAGGCTCCGCATAAGTGATCCTTGAGGAATTTGCCATTCTCAATGCCAATGACATGCTTCTTCTTCGCAAGCGTGTGCAAATTCCTCATGCCAGCATGACCAAGTTGTCGATGCCATAGCCAGCCTTCTGAAGCTTTTGCAAGTAGGCATACAGCAGGTTGTGGTCCTGTAGAGAAATCAACAATATACAAGTCTCCTCTCCTAAAGCCTTCAAAGACTTTGGAATTGTCAGCTTCCATGATCGCAACACAACGATACTTGCCAAAGACAATAACCATATCAAGATAGCAAAGCATTGAGACAAACATGAGGTTGTATCCTAAGGACTCGACAAGCATGACTTTATCCATGTGTCGATCCTTTGATATCGCAACCTTACCTAGACCCAATACCTAACTTTTGCCTTTGTCAGCAAAGATGATATGATTCAGATGCGATGGAGATAAGGGAGCATCCATCAATCGATTCTTGTCACCAGTCATGTGATTTGTACATCCACTATCGAGGACCCACTCATTGGCTTTGGGTTGATCATCCTGCAGATGAATTAGTGCAACTTACAAACTCATATACTTCATCAGTGAATAATATGACATCAATTTCATCAGATCAATTTCATCAAGTAATAGAGCAGATAAAGCAATATGAGGACGTGAGAAATGAAAGTTCATTTCTTCATGATTAGCATGCGTCCTGTCAGGCAATCGCAGGTCTCCAGCAAATTCTTCAGACGTTTATGCATGTCTGGAGACCTGACCCTGCATAAGAGATTAGTTCTTTTTCTTCACCACCCACATCTGAAGGAGTGGCAAAGAGTTCATCACTATGCGAGCTCCATACGAAAAAGGAGGCATAGAAGCCAGTCCATTTCGTTTCACATAAGAGGAGTTAGGATAAGCATATGAATAAGCAGAGAAATTCTTCGAGGACTTATGAACATAATGGTTAGAAGAATAAAGCTCATATTCATAGCCCTTAGCTCTTCCCTGCGAAACAGAGGTGTTAGCACGATGATGATCATATGAGGACTTTGACCCTTTTGAGGAATTTGATCCGCATGAGGAATTTGGTCCGCATGAGGACTTGGATCCATATGAAGAATTTGGTCCATATGAAGATTTTGATCTGGGGTTCCTATTCTTCACAGGTGGTGTCATGAGGACATTCACCTGAAAACTTTCAAGGCACCTTTTGGGAACCCAGATTTTCTTCATAGGGGAACCATTCCTGCAGTTAGTGCCAACATATCTAGCAAATACTTCACCATTCTGATTTTTGAACAATTTATAGGTGGAGTCAAATGACTCATCAGAAGAATGAGGAGATTCACATGTAAAGCCAGATAAATTGGATGGATCAAATGGAGGTCCCTTTGCAGCAACCCATGAGGTTTTGGGGTACTGCTCAGGCTTCCAATATGTACCATCAGCATTGAGTTTCCTCTCAAAGGCAATACCCTCTTTCCTAGGGTTCCTGTTGAGGATATATTTTTAAGCACATCACAAAGAGTCTGATGCCCTTTGAGGCTTTTGTACATGCCTGTCAAGTACAATTCCTTCAGTCCTGCATCATCAGTGATACTAGCATTGTCCTCGGATGAGGAATTAGTGATAGCAGAGACAGTTGAAGAATTTGTAATATTAGAAGCATTTGAACATTCAGGTGGAGAATTAGCAGATTCACGTTCAATGCACTTCAAACATGGAGGAATAAATTCTTCCTGAGCAGCGCTGATTTGTTGAGCAAGTAATGAATCGCGCTCCTTCTGAAGATCTTCATAACTCACCCTTAGCTTTTCAAGATCTTGCTTTCTTTGAATAAATTCATAATTAAGCTTCTCATGATCAGATAAGAGAGTGTTATGATGACCTTGAAGGTTGTCAAACCTAGACTGAAGTCTCTGAAGATTTTGAGTCAAGGTTTTAGTGTGATCCATTTCTTCACCCAACATATCATCACTTTTGTCTAGCATGTTTTGAACCTTTTCAAAAGCCTTTTGTTGTTTCATAGCAATCTTAGCAAGTTTAGAGTGAGGTTTTCATCAGATTCATCCTCACTAGTTTTAGAGGAGGGATATTTGAGTACCTTGGCACCCTTTGCCATGAAGCAATAGGTAGGAGCGTAGTCGTCATTGCCTTCATCAGCCTTGTTGGTGAAGTCATTTTCTTCAGAGTTGAAGATAGACTTGCTGACGAATGCAGTAGAGAGGGCTAGGCTCGCCACACCGGACTCGGACTCCTCAGATGCCTCCTCTTCCTCATGTTCCTCAAATTCAGCCTCAGAGTCCATTTCCTTGCCAATGAATGCCCGAGCCTTCTTGGAGCTGCTCTTCTTGTGAGATGAAGACTTCGAGGATTTTGATGATGAAGACTTTGAAGATTTCTTCTTCTTCTTTGCGTCATCAGAATTGTAATCCTTGTATTTCTTCTTCTTTGATTCCTTTTCCCACTGAGGACAATCTTGAATGTAGTGACCAGGTTTCTTGCATTTGTGACACAGCCTCTTCTTGTAGTCACTAGATGAGGAATAATTGCTCCTTGAGGATTTTCCAAAGCGACCACATCTTGAGAACTTCTGGAATTTCTTCACGAGCAGTGCTAGCTCCT
The DNA here is from genome assembly GCA_032464435.1 of Aegilops umbellulata. Lineage (NCBI taxonomy): Eukaryota > Viridiplantae > Streptophyta > Magnoliopsida > Poales > Poaceae > Aegilops > Aegilops umbellulata. The sequence continues at coordinate 85,285,245 of CP136060.1, read as the reverse complement.
AGCTCAATTCTTCAGGATCACCAAGGCTACTACCAGAATCTTCACCTTCAGATTCAGAGACAGCCTTGGCCTTCAGTGCACGTGATCTGCCATAGCTCGAACCATAGAGATCTCTCTTCTCATCAAGCTGGAACTCGTGAGTGTTTAGCCTCTCGAGGATATTAGCAGGATCAAGTGACTTGTAATCAGCACGTTCTTGTATCATCAGTGCCAGAGTATCAAATGAGGAATCAAGCGATCTCAGCAATTTCTTCACCACCTCATGGTTGGTGATGTCAGTGGCACCAAGTTCTTGAAGCTATTTGAGATGTCAGTGAGGCGATCGAAGGTTTGCTGAACGTTTTCATTGTCGAGTATCTTGAAGCGGTTGAAGAGATTGCGAAGAACGTCAACACGAGAATCACGTTGAGTTGAGACTCCTTCATTCACTTTGGACAGCCTATCCCAGATAAGCTTAGCAGTTTCCAAAGCACTCACTCTTCCATACTGCCCTTTGCTCAGATGGCCACATATGATGTTCTTCGCTTGAGAATCGAGTTGCTTGAATCTCTTCACATCAGTAGCGTTCAGAGAAGGTGTGACTGAGGGAACACCATTTTCCACAACATACCAGAGATCGTTATCAATTACCTCAAGATGCATTCGCATCTTATTCTTCCAGTAAGGGTAGTCCGTCCCATCAAAGGTAGGACACCCAGCAGAGACCTTGATCATACCTGCGGTCAACATAACTAAAACTCCAGGTGGTTAAAACCAAAATCACACAGAACAAGGGAGTACCTTGCTCTGATACCAATTGAAAGTGCGCTATATCGACTAGACGGGGGTGAATAGGCGATTTTTATGAATTCTTCACTGAGGAATTTGCGGGTGAGGAAATTCCTTAGCGAAGAACTACTTGTAGCGGAATAAGTACTCAAAAGTAAACATAACAGAGCACAAGCATGTGGTCATCATGATGAAATGAAGACAAGCACAGAGTACAGAAAGCGTAAACACAGGATAAAGACAAACAGACTGAAGAAATTGAACCGAGGAAATTGAGAAAGTCTTCAGTCAAAGTCTTCAAACAAATATGAACAAGCACAGAAAAACTGTAATGAGGAAATGAAAGAGTTGAGGAAATAGAAACAGTAGGCTTGGTGAAGACAATGATTTGGTAGACCAGTTCCAACTGCTATGACAGTTGTACGTCTGGTTGGAGCGGCTAGGTATTTAAAACTGAGGACACACAGTCTCGGACACACAGTCCTCACCGTATTCTCCTTGATCTAAGGTCACACAAACCTCGCCCAATCACTCGTGGTAAGTCTTCAGGTGACTTCCAAACCTTCACAAACTCGGTCACTCGGCGATCCACAATTTCCTCTTGGATGCTCTAGAACATGACGCCTAACCGTCTAGAAGATGCACAGTCTTCAAAGGTAACAAGCGTCGGACCCACGTAGTATCAATCTCTTTAGTGATGCTCAATCACTTTGGGTTTGTAGGTGTTTGGGTTTGGGTTTTCCTCACTTGATGATTTTCGCTCAAAGTCCTCGGAGGATGGGATGCTCTCAAATGACAAGTGTCAGTTTCTCTTGGAGCAGCCAACCAGCTAGTGGTTGTAGGGGGCGGCTATTTATAGCCTAGGAAGCAGCCCAACATGATAAGACATAAATGCCCTTCAATGATATGACCGTTAGGTGGGTAGATATTTTGGGACAGCTGGCGCGTGGCACAGCAACGGTCGGATATTTCAGGCTCAAATTCCTCAGGGCTATCATGTTCCTCACGGTGTAGGCAATCCGCACTGGCAAATTCCTAACTCCTCGGTCAGAACAAATTCCTCAGAGACCAGAAGAACTTCGTCTCTATCACTGAAGAATATGACTGAACTATATGAGATTTCCAATGGCTTCACTCGAAGGGATTGGTAGGTGTAGGATTTTGAGTTGAGCATCACTTGGAAATTTTTCCTTAGTATTTCCTCGACCCCCTTTAACAGTACGGTGTTTCCTATGACTCAAGAAAGAGAAAATGAAACTATGAAAACAAAATTCTTCACGATTCATGTTCCTTGAATGGATACCTAGTCTTCAAGGTCACACCAATTTCTTCACTTTCAAAGTCTTCAGAAAGTCTTCAGAAATCCAAAGTCTTCAGTCGAAGAACTTCATTTTTAGGGGGTCGACTTTCTCTTAAATATCAAACTCCTCATAGACTTATAGACATGTGTACACTCACAAACGCATTAGTCCCTTAACTTATAAGTCTTCAATACACCAAAATCACTAAGGGGCACTAGATGCACTTACATGTTTGTTGAGTTGGCATAGATCGAGATTAGGATTTGTCACTCCGATTGTCGGAGAGGTACCTCTGGGCCCTCTCGGTAATGCACATCACTATAAGCCTTGCAAGCAATGTGACTAATGAGTTAGTTGCGGGATCATGCATTACGGAATGAGTAAATAGACTTACCAGTAATGAGATTGAACTAGGTATTGAGATACCAACATCAAATCTCGGGCAAGTAACATACCGATGACAAAGGGAACAACACATGTTGTTATGCGGTTTGACCGATAAAGATCTTCGTAGAATATGTAGGAAACAATATGAGCATCCAGGTTCCGCTATTGGTTATTGACCGGAGACGAGTCTCGGTCATGACTACATAGTTCTCGAACCCATAGGGTTCGCACGCTTAACGTTCGGTGATGATCAGTATTATGAGTTTATGTGTTTTGATGTACCGAAGGTTGTTCGGAGTCCCGGATGAGACCACGGACATGACGAGGAGTCTCGAAATGGTCGAGACATAAAGATCAATATATTGGAATGCTATGTTTGGATATCGGAAGGGTTCCGGGTGAGTTCGAGCAATTACCGGAGTACTGGGAGGTTACCAGAACCCCCTGGGGAGTATATGGGCCTTATTGGGCCTTAGTGGGAGAGAGGAGGAGGCAGCCAAGGTGGGGGCGCACCCCCAAGCCCAATTCGAATTGGGAAGGGGGCCGGCCCCCCCTTTCCTTCTCCCTCTCTCCTCCTTCCTTCCTCTCCTACTCCAACTAGGGAAGGGGGGAATCCTATTCCCGGTGGGAGTAGGACTCCCCTAGGGCGTGCCATAGAGAGGGCCGACCCTCCCCTCCTCCACTCCTTTATATACAGGGGAGGGGGGCACCCCATAGACACAAGTTGATTGTTTAGCCATGTGCGGTGCCCCCCTCCACAGATTTCCACCTCGGTCATATCATTGTAGTGCTTAGGCGAAGCCTTGCGTCGGTAACTTCATCATCACCGTCATCACGCCGTCGCGCCGACGAAGCTCTCCCTCAACACTCAGCTGGATCTAGAGTTCGTGGGACGTCACCGAGCTGAACGTGTGCAGATCACGGAGGTGTTGTACTTTCGGTACTAGGATCGGTCGGATCATGAAGACGTATGACTACATCAATCGTGTTGTGATAACGCTTCCGCTTTCGGTATACGAGGGTACGTGGAAAACACTCTCCCCTCTCGTTTCTATGCATCACCTAGATGGATCTTGCGTGTGCGTAGGATTTTTTTTAAATTACTATGTTCCCCAACAGGGAGGTGATTGGTGGCACGCATATGAAGGAAATATGCCCTAGAGGCAATAATAAAGTTATTATTTATTTCCTTATTTCATGATAAATGTTTATTATTCATGCTAGAATTGTATTAACCGGAAACAGTACATGTGTGAATACATAGATAAAACATAAGTGTCCCTAGTATGCCTCTACTTGACTAGCTCGTTTATCAAAGATGGTTATGTTTCCTAACCATAGACATGTGTTATCATTTCACGAACGGGATCACATCATTAGGAGAATGATGTGATGGACAATACCCATTCGTTAGCTTAGCATTATGATCGTTACAGTTTTATTGCTACTGCTTTCTTCATGACTTATACATGTTCCTCAGACTATGAGATTATGCAACTCTCGAATACCGGAGGAACACTTTGTGTGCTATCAAATGTCACAACGTAAATGGGTGATTATAAAGATGCTCTACAGGTGTCTCAGAAGGTATTTGTTGGGTTGGCATAAATTATGATTAGGATTTGTCACTCTGTGTTTTGGAGAGGTATCTCTGGGCCCTCTCGGTAATTCTCATCACTATAAGCCTTGCAAGCAATGTGACTAATGAGTTAGTTGTGTGGTGAAGTATTACGAAATGAGTAAAGAGACTTGCGGTAACGAGATTGAACTAGGTATGATGATACCGACGATCGAATCTCGGGCAAGTAACATACCAATGACAAAGGGAACAACATATGTTGTTATGCGGTTTGACCGTTAAAGATCTTCGTAGAATATGTAGGAGCCAATATGAGCATCCAGGTTCCGCTATTGGTTATTGACCGGAGATGTGTCTCAATCATGTCTACATAGTTCTCGAACCCGTAGGGTCCGCACGCTTAACGTTTGATGACGATTTGTATTATGAGTTATGTGATTTGATGCACCGAAGTTTTTTGGAGTCCCGGATGAGATCACGGACATGATGAGGAGTCTCAAAATGGTCGATAGGTAAAGATTGATATATTGGAAGGTAGTATTCGGACACCGGAAGGGTTCCGGAGTGTATCGGGTACATACCGGAGTACTGGAGGGGTTACCGGAACCCCCCGGGGAAAAGATATGGGCCCTATGGGCCATATGAGGGAGGCTAACTAGCCCACAAGGGGCTGGTGCGCCCCCCACAAGGGAGGAGGCCGAATTGGACTTGGGAAGGGGGCGCCACCCCCCTTTCCTTCTCCTACTCCCTCTCCTTCCCCTTTCCCCCTTCGGTAGAAGAAAAAAAGGGTGGGGCCGAATCCTACTAGGACTAGAGTCCTAGTAGGACTCCCCTCTTCCCGGCGCGCCCCTTGTTGGCCGGCCTTCTCCTTCCCTCCTTTATATGCGGGGGCAGGGGGCACCTCAAAGGCACAACAACATACAATTGTCTTAGCCGTGTGCGGTGCCCCCTCCACAGTTACACACCTCGGTCATATCGTCGTAGTGCTTAGGTGAAGCCATGCGACGGTAACTTCATCATCACCACCGCCACACCGTCGTGCTGACGGAACTCTCCCTCGTCCTCAACTGGATCAAGAGATCGAGGGACGTCATCGAGCTGAACGTGTGCAGATCGCGGAGGTGCCGTGCGTTCGGTACTTAGATCGGTTGGATCACGAAGACGTTCGACTACATCAACCGCGTTACTAAACGCTTCCGCTTTCGGTCTACGAGGGTACGTGGACACACTCTCCCCGCTCGTTGCTATGCATCTCCTAGATAGATCTTGTGTGATCGTAGATTTTTTTTTGAAATACTACGTTCCCCAATAGCATATTGTGGACCGCTGATCCGCGGCACGATTCGGAAATATGTTTGAGTATATCATTTGTCTCCCCTCCTACAACCCTCGGTAAATATTTGTAATTTTTTCACGATTTTAAAGCGATATACTTGTTCATTTGAGGCCCATTTCATGGGTACATATATTTTTATAAACAAGAGATGCAAGAAGTGGAACGCCTTAGTTGTGGAAAAACCATTCATTTTTTCTCTCTTCTATCCTGTCTGTTCTATTAGTCCATTATTCTTTTCCAAGAACTTGTCTTCAAGCAGCAATGGTGTAGAAAAAATAACATAACCAATTTTGTTCTTGACAATTGAAAGACATGAAACATATTGAGAAGACGAGCAAAGGTATATTTGAAATATTTCGGGAATATGTCAATTTTTCTTGTATGTGATCTACATTCAAGTTTCATGTTGGTATGGTGTTGTATATTTTTATGTATGTGTTGAGAATCTCATTGTTCATGTTTATGCTGCTAGTTGTCTGTCTTTGTAGTTGTTTTGATCTCTTCCAAGAACTCTTATATTGGACTTATAGAGTATTTATGGTATATAATATTTTTATTTGCTTTCCTACAATAAAAATAAAAATGGAGGTACCACATTTAATATGAAAACGTATTGGGGGTAAGTTTGATACACATAAACTTACAACTGTCAGAATAAACAAGTTAGTTATGGAAACCGATACTTAACTGACACATCACACATGAGTCCCCAATTAAGCTCCTGGCACTAATACTTAAGGTTATTTGATTGTATTAGTGACTTAACTGTAGGGGAACGTGCTACCTAACAACAATTTTATGCTAAACTATCACATCTAGGAACATTATGAAGAGGCGAGTCAGCTCAATGTCACCAACTAGCAGAGTAGCCAAAGCAGTGTAGATTGTAGCTCCCAACTGCGAGAATTTCTATGAGATGATCTGTTGTCTACAGTCGAAGTAGACGACCCCTCTGAGGTGTCCACATGTACCAAAGTAGTAATTCAGCAGCACTAAGTCAGTCCAAGAGAAGAGCTTTGAGAAGACGTAATCTAACTGGAAATACCATGGTCCCCGACGTTCCTACCATGCCACGTCAAACAGTTCACCCATGGAGATCCACACGTGGGCAGGGGCAAGCGCTATAGACCATGACGTCTCCCTATAATGCAAACGCCACTATGGGTGGCGTTACATGAAAGGGCCATGTCGTCAAAATGTTTGAAGGTAGGGTTATTTCATGCTAAACTTCATCATCAAGGTCAAAAACAGTGATTTGACCTTTGTTGCGGTTGACTTTCAAAGTTATGTGTGAAAACCTTATGGGGTTTGTGTGTGTGTGCGCGCCGGGGGGGTGAGGAAAACATACGTGCAGAGAGGTGTCATGAAGGACGAGCGAAACAGGGAGCCTTACGCCTTTTATAAGCAGGGTAGGTTGATAGAGAATGAAGTAGTTTCGATCTAGTGGTGCATGCTAACTAAAGTACTAAATGAAATAATTATGCGTTTGTGTGTAGAGTACTATAATTGTATCTGATGTAGCTTAATATTTGAGTTTGAGATTTCACGGGGTGAAAACCCCTCTACTTAATGCATTGTGAATTGTGAGGATGCACAACGAATAATAATAATAAGTACTTGTTTCTCGGATGTTTGCAACACTTAGCATCTCCAACGCGGGTCACAAAATGTCCAGACCGGATGGTCAGAACACCGCCCCAACTCTAGTCATCAAAATGTCCACGTCCTGGTCCGGACACATGAAATCCCACAAACCGTCCTCGAACTGGGAGGGGCTCTAGGGGAGTATGGACACCCGCCCGGGCCACTGTCACTTGGATTACGGTCCCCACAATAAACGTATCACACATATATTTCTCCTCTTGGTCCACCTAATCTATTGACAGTCATATCCCTAGTCTAATTTTGAGGGACATGGTTGGATGCTCGGGTTGTCCACGGACACGTTCAGACGTATCTACGGATACTTGATGAGGTTCGCTTGATGATCCACATTGGAGATGCCCTTAGCCTCGCTAGTGTGTGGGATGCAGTTGTTGCTGGGACCATCCCCAACATTGTCCCATCCTTCTCTAAGAGAAATATGTGGAAGGGTAAGCTCCTCATCCTGCCAAATTCTGGTAATCATCTCTGGTTCTTGGCCCATGAAGGGTTCTAGCATTTATTAAGACACGTTGTTAAATTTATAGGGATGGAGGTGTGTTAACGATGACATTTTGTGTCCATAAGAGTGGATTTCGAGCATGTTTAGCTGATGATTCGAAGAACGTGATCAAGAACTACTAGACAGATATGTTCGTACCTCAAATACTATGTTGTACTCCCTCCGTTCTGATTTACTCGTCGTGGTTTTAGTTCAAATTTGAACTAAAACCACGATGAGTAAATCGGAACGGAGGGAGTAGATTATTAGTCTTGTGATGAAAACTATGTCGTGGATAGTGACATGATCGACCGTCACCAGTGTCACCAATAATCGATGATGATGCACAAGAGGAGATGGCATTACATATTGTCTAAATTAGCTTTACTTTTGGAGGTATAATCTTTATCCACCCCCTCTATATTTGCTGGCCACTTGTACCCAAATATATCTCCTCTTCTGATACAGTTTGAAGTAAGGCTAAAAGCACTCTTTTCCCTTTTTGTGAAGACCATAAACCATAAAAGAACACCTTAGATGGAAATAAAAATAACGAACATGCCCAAGGGTATATTAACTCTGTTTATATGCGCCATCTCATGATATCGGGTAACCTGTGGGATATAGAAATGAGTTTTTATTATTACTGCAGGGAAGAGAGGTCGTAGAAACTGATTTGCTTATCACATTTGATTTGGGGGAGAATATCATACGGAAACCAACATTCAGTGAAAACCGATGAAAACCACGAGAAAAAGATGTTTTGAAGTTCCAAAAAAATCTGAAAAAGATGCGGGATGTTAAGAGGATGATGTTTTATTGCCACACAAAATTTCAAGTTGAAACACATTACAAGATGTGAGCTATGAAAAAGACAAAATAGCGTTGAATAGTGCCGAATAGTAATCTCACTATTTAGGGCTGAATTTATCTTTTTCATAGCTCACATCTCGTAATGTTTTTCAATTTGAAATCTTGTGTAGCAATAAAACATCACCTTCTTAACATCCCACATTTTTTCAGATTTTTTTTGAAACTTTAAAATATGGTTTGCACGAAGTTTTCACTGAATGTTGATTTCCGTATGATATTCTCCCTTGATTTGGAGTGTAGTATTTGCTTATCAGATTCTTTTCTAAGAAAATGCTTATCAGATTTGTCATGAAATTTGCTCATTGTTTTTTTAGAGGTAGCTCATTGTATTTGTTGGCCCCAAGTGTTTTTTTGGGATCAAGCCCCAAGTTCTGTGCTCGAAAACCGAAATCAGTCTCATTGCTGCCTACCACCACTTGGCACTCCTCCAGTGACAAGGGGGTCAACAGTATGGATCCAACATGACCATGGGCCTCGTCATCGACAAGGGGGTCTCGGCGTCTTGTGACTCGGAGGGTCGCTCGAGGCTGGTCTCCCCGATGGTTGCGAAGGTGGGCGCGCCTCGGGCCGCAGCAAGCTCTCCCAAGGTGGTGACCGGCCTTGGCGAGGGCGGGATGAAGCTCCAGAAGAAGATGGCGGGCCGCAAACCACCTGCGGTGGCGCCGACAAGCCCCCCTGCGGCCTGTGCAAGCGCGGCGGTCCCGCAGCGGCCGGTGGTGATGGCGCTGGCCTCCCCTGGGGGTCCGGCTGGGGGCACCTCGTCGGTCATCTCCCCCCGACTCAGATGCTCTTCGGGTGGAGGTGTCCAAGGTGGCGCACATCCCCACGGCTAGGCGGTCCAAGGCGGTGGCGTCCCCGGCGACTCTGGAGAGGGCAAGCTCTCGTCCGAAGGGTGCCAAGGGCAACATGCCATCCCTCCAGCGGGCCCAGCTCCTTCAGGCGCAGAAGAATCTCGAAATCGAAGGTAACCCCATGCCCCGCTTTATGATCTTTGAAGATTATTCAGATGCGTGCTTGGGTGGTATCTTAGCGGATAGTGGCGTGGCGATGTCTGACGCGGGGGAAGCGCACGAGGTGTTGTCTCTCATTCGCGCAAAGGAAATCGCGCAGGCGGCGCTTGCTCAGGCAGCACTGGCCCGCGTTGTGCCAGCAGCAGATGAAGCAGGGGCTTCTCTGGTGCCAGTTGCGTGGCCCGATCAGGAGGACCAAGTAGCAGGGGCTGCGCCGTCCTCCTCCAACCGTCGTCCTGCTAAGACACGGCGCGTGGCCAAAGCGGTTACCGCTCGCGGTATACGCCTACGCAATCGCATCATATAATGCGTTTCATCTTCTGGAACATCTGAGGCTTCGGCCACGCTGGGAGGCGGACCCAGTTAAAAGAGTTCATTAGGAACGAGGAAATCGACATGGTCGGCTTGCAAGAGACAATCAACGCCGAGTTCAACCATCGAGACCTGCTTGCTGTCGACCCGTTGGAGCGTTTTGTTTGGCATTGGGTGCCTGCGGTAGGTCACTCGGGGGGCTTGCTGCTAGGAGTTAACCTAGTTTGCCTAGAGGTGGTGGCTTGGGAAGCCGGCCGCTTCTTCCTGTCGGCACACGTGCGACACCGTGCCACTCTTCATGAGTGGGTGGTGATTGTCGTGTATGGTCCGGCCGATCACTCGCTTTCGCTCGAGTTCTTGGAAGAACTTCAGACCAAGGTGATGGCCTTGGGCGCGAGCAACCTACCTCTGCTGGTGGGTGGTGATTTCAACTTGATCCGTTCAGGAGCGGACAAGAATAACGGTATTATTAACTGGACAAGGGTGGCCATGTTTAATAATGCTATCGCATCCATGGCCCTTAGGGAAGTGGCCCGCGTGGGGGCTCGATACACCTCGACTAACAAACAGCTAACGCCGGTGCGATCGGTCTTGGACAGGGTTTTTATGTCCTTGGAGTGGGAGGTGTTGTTCCCCATGTGCTCTCTGCACGCCGAAACCAGGATTGGGTCGGACCACGTCCCCCTCATTCTTTCCTCGGGGGAGGAAAGGCTAAAACGCAGCCCGCGCTTTTTCTTTGAAACCGCGTGGCTGGAGTCTCCGGACTTTGAGAAAATCTTCCTTTCGAAATGGGAGAATTGTGTCGCTCGCATCGGGCGCGTGCGCGGTCCGATGGAGTTCTGGATTGCCGCAGGGGCGGGTATGCGTGCGGCTCTCAAAGGGTGGGGAGCTAACCAGGGTCGCGAGGATAAGCTGGTAAGAGCGCGCCTGACCGAGGAGCTCGCCCAGCTGGACGCTGCGACAGATGTGCGGATCTTTTCCGAGCAGGACTGGGCCCAGCGCTACGCGCTTGAAGCCCAAGTCGAGTCCCTCCTTAGGGCCGAGGAGGAGTACTGGCGCAGGCGCGGTGGAATAAAGTGGACGCTCAAGGGTGACGCGAACACGCAATATTTCCACGCATACGCAAATGGCCGACGCCGTAAGTGCGCCATCCTGAGACTTCAATCGGAGCAGGGGGCTCCTATTGCGGCAACAGGATATCGTCCAGCACATCTACGAGTTTTACATCCAACTTATGGGTTCCAGGAAGGAATCCAGGGCTCGACTTAGGGCGGATGTGTGGGACCCTGCGCTGTGGGTCACGAACGAGGAAAATGAGAACCTGAGCTTGGCCTTCCTCCCTGAGGAGATTGACAAGGCGACGCTGGGTATGAAATCTGACACTGCGCCCGGGCCGGATGGGTGGCCGGTGGCGATGTTTAAGCGGTTTTGGCAAGTGCTTAAAAATCCCATTTTCGACGTGTGCAATGGTTTTATGCGCGGTACGGTAGATATATCTCGCCTGAACTTTGGGGTTCTCTCTCTGATCCCCAAGGTCCTGGGTGCGGATCACATTAGACTTTTTCGCCCTATCGCTTTGATTAATGTTCCATTTAAAATATGTGCTAAGGCTTGTTCTACTCGCATGTCTCCGATAGCCCATCGCATTATTAGTAGAACCCAGTCGGCTTTCATTCGTGGCCGTAACATCTTGGAGGGGTCGTTGGTCCTTCAAGAAATAATCCACTCCCTAAAACGCACTCGACAACCCGCGATTCTCCTCAAACTTGACTTTGAGAAGGCGTACGACTGTGTGAACTGGGAGTTTCTCCGACAAGTCCTCCTGGATCGAGGATTCTCGTCGGTTTGGGTTCACCGCATGATGCAGTTGGTCTCGGGAGGCCAGACGGCGATTGCGGTGAATGGAGAAGTAGGGAACTTCTTCCTCAACAAGCGCGGGCTGCGTCAAGGGGACCCAGCCTCGCCGTTGCTTTTTAACTTTGTGGTGGACGCCTTAGGCGCCATGCTAGACAGAGCTCGTCTGGCCGGCCACATCAGGGGAGTGGTGGACAACCTAATCCCGGGAGGAGTGTCTCACTTGCAATACGCGGACGACACACTTCTCCTATTCGAGCCAGATACACACAGTATCGCTTCGGTCAAGGCTATACTGTTGTGCTTTGAACTCATGTCGGGGCTTAAAATAAACTTCCACAAAAGTGAAGTGGTGTCCATAGGGATGGACGCGACCGAAAGTCAACGGGTCGCCAACTTGCTTAACTGCAAACTTGGCCAGTTCCCGTTTACATATCTCGGTCTTCCCATTGCGGCGAAGAAGTGTAAAATCTCCGACTGGGAACCCCTCTCCTCCAAGGTTGCGAATAGGGTTTGCCCATGGAGGGGCCGTTTTATGTCTTCAGGGGCAAGACTAATCCTAACCAACTCCAGCCTCTCTTCTTTGCCCATGTTTGCCATGGGCCTGTTCTTGCTGGCGGACGGGGTACACTCTAAGTTTGACACACCGCGGTCCCGTTTCTTTTGGGAAGGAGCGGGACCGAAACGGAAATACCATATGGTTAAATGGCAGGCCGTGTGTCGTCCTAAAGCCCAGGGGGTCTTGGGATCATCAACTCCAAGTTGATGAACATCGCACTAATGTGCAAGTGGATTTGGAAAATGACTCAGGGCGAGACTGGCCTCTGGATCGACCTCCTCCGTGCAAAATATTTCCCGCATGAGAATTTTTTTGACGCGGCTCCCCATGGGTCTTCTTTCTAGAACTCCATTCAATCCCTCAAACCCTTCTTTGCCAGGGGTGCAAAGTTTGCGGTTAATAATGGACGCTCTACGCGTCTCTGGCTTGATCTTTGGATTGGCCAACGACCCTTATGGGAGGAGTTTCGCCAACTCTATTCCATAGCGGTCGAGCCCGAGCAACGGGTTGCCTCGGCTCTCCGCTCCTCCCCCCTGCATTAACTTCAGGCGCGAGTTAACGGGGCCGGAGTTGGCGGATTGGGATCGCCTTCAGGCGCTGCTTGCGGACGTCCGATTGTCGGATTCCGCGGATTCGATCTCGTGGAGGCTCTCGAGCTCTGGCAAATTCTCTGTCAACTCCCTGTACAGAGAGCTTTCCCGCGGCCAGATCCCGTCGGCGGTCACGGGCCTTTGGAAGGCTAAAATCCCGCTCAAAATCAAGGTCTTCCTTTGGCAACTCTGCCAAGATCGCCTTCCTACCTCTATTAACCTCGCGAAACGCAATGGCCCCGCTTCCGGCCCCTGTGCGCTGTGTGGGTTCCCGGAAGATGCTGACCACGCTTTCTTCCGGTGCTCTCTGGCTCGCTTTGCCTGGAGCGCGGTCCGTGCGGCCGCGGAAGTGGATTGGGATCCACGCTCCCGATCTGAGCTCGTGTCTTCCTTATCTCTGGTTCAAGGCACGTCTCGTAGGGTCATGTGGACTTGTGCGGCGGCTATGCTATGGGCTATTTGGAATATCCGTAACAAGTTTACTATTGAGGGTGTGTTTCCCTTGCATCCCGCTGACGTCATCTTCAAACGCATCATGTTCTTGCAGCAATGGGCCCCGCTGGAAAGACAACAGGACGCTGATCTCCACCGCCAAGCTATCTGCCGTCTTCGCGCCGTCTACTCCGAGTCACGGGCTCCGCCGTCTGATCAGTTGGCTGCCGCATAGGGTTGGGCAGTCCCTTTTGGTCCTCGTACCTTCCGAGCCTGCGTGCTCGTCGTTTGGGCTGTTATTGCCTTGTACCGCAACTCTTAGCTCATCTAGCGGTCTTTCCCTTAAACTATCGCCTCTTTAGGCGCCTTATGTTGGTCATGTGGTTGTGATACTCTGCCTAAGTTTGTGGGCTTTATTAATTTAAAGCCGGACGTCCCTGACGTCTATGTTCTTAAAAAAAAAAACCGAAATCACGGTCCATCATCATACCCACATACCGGGCCGGGCAGGGCCTCAGAATCTTGCCTAACCCCCCGAGATAAAATCCATTCCGGCGGTACGCATGGGCGCATCAGCTCCTCGCCCAGCCCACCAAACCCGCCCCGGCGCCACCGTCCCCTGACCAGCGAAACCGCCTCCCTCCCTTTCGCCGCCTCGCTGCCCACGCCGCTGCTCCGCTCGGTCCTCCCTCCGAGTCCTTTCCCTCGCCGCCTCCTGGTAAGCCTCGTCTCCTCCCCGTCTAGTCCCGCGTCGCGCTTGCCTGCCTGCTTGATCGCGTGTTGCTGGTGGGTTTCTCTCGGCCCCCCGAATCGGATCCGCGGCGCCGCTCTTGTGTGTTTCTCCGCCGGAATGCTCGGGTTCGTCATGCCTTGACGGCGGAGTTTTTCCCTGCCCTCGGCTCCGCCGGCGTTCCCGGTTGCTTTTCCGCCCTAAGCTGCGAAGCTCTTGATGCTCGCTACCGGAATGTTCGATTTCCTCTCGTCTTGTTAGTGGAGTTTTTTTTTTCTCTCGTTCTCCGATTTTTCGGGATTCTCGCTTCAGGAAAGTTATTGGCGTCGCTAACCCTTGATGGTCGCTGGGATTTTTGGTTTTGGTTGCTTCCTGACGGAGTTTTTTTTTTGGGTCATCTCTAGTCCGGTTCTTTCTCGCCCGTACTGTTCTGTTTTTGGGGTTCAGAATTCACCGACTCATTCTTGTTGTTTCTTAGTTTCCAGGCAGCAGGCGTGATGGTAGAGGAGAAGAGGGAGAGGGCGGAGGGGGCGTCCGACAGCCCGCAGAAGTCCCCGCGCCTGGACCCGCTGGCCGCGGCTGGTCCTGGATGCAGCGCCGCGTCTGCGTCTCCGACGGGGTGGAGCGAGTGGCCATCATCCGAGGAAGCGGAGGCGGCAACCAGCAGCGACAGTACTGTCGACAGTATGGACGACAGCGGTCGGTGCGACCACATACTTCTCGATCTGGATATGATCGTACATGATCTCAAGGTCGCAAACAAGGTCCTCAAGGAGCCTCGGAAGTGCCAGCGTCGTAATTGCAACACGACCTGGAAGGGAGCCAGTGAGGACGACCAAGGGATGATGAAGTGCATAGAGTGCGCCAATTTCTTCTGCTCGGGGTGGCCGGTGGACATAGAAAATCCGCAGGGACACGCCCGCTGGCACGCCGGCGAGCACCAGCATTGGGTTGCTCAGTGGTGCGATGAACCGAATTTGGGGTACTGCTTCTTGTGTGCACGCCCTATGAGGCTCAGTGACTGGAGCGAAGATGACTATGCAGTGGCGGCCAGAAACGAAAAGGATCAGCAGATGCCGGGGGATAGCGTTGCAAAGGATGGCTGGGGAACAATGGCCAGTGTTGCAAAGGATGGCTGGGGAACAATGGCCAGCGTTGCAAAGGAAGGGTGCGAGACAGGGCCTGCTGAGAACCCGCAGAAACCCCCGCCCATGGACCTTCTGCTGCTTGCGTCTGCGGCTGAGAACACGCAGAAATACCCGCACCTGGACCTGTCTGTGTCTAAGACGCCATCGACGGGGGAAGCAGAGGAGACCAGCGACTGCACATACGACATCGGGTCATGCGAACACTTGTTCAAGGACAGGGAGGAGCTGGATGATATGGTGCGTGATATCAAGACCGCCGAGAAAGCCCCAGAGTGCGAGCATTTCCCATGCACGACCACCTGCACCTGGAGGGGAGCTGCTGCTGGGTTGATGGTGTGCACGGAGTGCACCTCTACTTTCTGCACCGGGGAGAATGGGGACATGGAAAATCCGCAGGGACACGCCCGCTGGCACGCCACCAGGGACTACCATTGGGTTGCTCTGTGGTACAATGAACCATATAAGGGCTACTGCTTCGAGTGTGGGCACGTTCTGAAGCTCGGTCAGGACAAGCTGAGCGATGATGAGTGGGCAACTGTGGCCAGAAATAAAAGGGATGAGCGGGCAATGTCGGCTAGCAATGGATGGGATGAGTGGGGAACAGTGGCCGAGAGTTATACAAAGGATCTGTGGGCAATAGTGACCGGCGATGATGTGTCTGGGTACGCAAATGGAAATGGCTGTGTTATCAGAGGGTTGCCAAATCTTGGAAACACATGCTACATGAATGCACTGCTGCAGTGCCTCCTTGCGCTCGGTGAGCTGAGGACAACAATTTTAGGACCGGGTGCTCGGCTGGGGAGAATTGGTCTGCACCTGAAGCAATTGTTTGTGGAGACAAGCAGCACAAATGATGCCAGACGCCCGCTGGATCCAGAGATGCTATTGAAAGATATGCGGGTGTTTAATCCGCAGTTCAAGGGCTCTCTTATGCAGGATAGCCAAGAGTTTCTTACATCTTTGCGCAGTGCTTTGGAAGAGGAGACAAAGGACCTAAACAAATTGCATGGGGGTACAGAGTTTCGTACAATTGGCAATTCCATTTTCGGGGGCTGGTTGCGTCAGACCTTATACTGCATAAGTTGCTCAACTAAATCAGTTTTGGATCTGCAATTCGATGAGCTCCAACTGCCGCTGCCATCAAAGGATTGTCCAGCCAGAAGTGTTACGTTACCACCAATGACCAGAAGCCGTGGATCTCCGACGAAGACTCGTAAGGAACTATTCCAACAAACCGACAAGACTGATGGAGAAAAGATTCATACAATTTCTGAAGGCGGCGATTCTCAATTTCCTGGTTCAGAATTTGGAGATGAGGCCATGGAGAAAACACCCAAGCCTTTGCAAGTTGGTAAGTCTATGTGCTCCTCTAGCTAACTTAAAACATAGAATGTGGAACAGGCTGGCAGGTGCGGACTAGTGAGATCTAGTACCAGCTAGCTATTTTTCTGAACACAGGAACACATGACACTTTCCGGATGGAGCTCCGGTAATAGCTAAGTAGAGGAAATTGTGAAGGATACTTTTACATATGCATTAAAAATGTAGCAGCAAAGCCTTCGGGGTGGCTACGAAAAATTGGGCTGGATGTTTCACCAGTCTTAGCATGAAAAAAGTGTTTGGTATAGTGTGGTAGTTTAAATTGACATTTGAAGATAGCTCAGGGTCTTGAGTCCTTACCTTCATAAAATAAGTGTTACTCAAAATGGTTGGTTAACTTAAGCGTGTATGGACATTGTCGAAAAAAGAGAGCTTAGAACGTGGTGGATAAAGATTCTTAAATATGCAAAGGATGAGGGTTTCTGGTTGCATGATCTTGCCAATGCTGATAAAACTAAATCCCTGTATGCTTGAATCTGCAGATTCTACTGAAGTGGAGGATGTTGCCCACGGTCGTTTGCAGACTCAGAAAAATAATGTCCCACGAGAGATCATTGAAGTGCCAATAAAAGTTCTTGATTTCATTCCTAACTTGTTTGATGACATTGAACGAATGGATGAATCAATAGTAGATCCTCACAGTCCAGAAGATACTGGTCCACCTCCACTTGTTGATATAGAAGCCAAGGAGAACACTTACTCAGTAGAACTTACTACAGAAGACAAGGGGAGAGCTCAGAGCAGTGATATTACTGATGATGAGGCAGTACATATGAACTCTGTTGCATCGCTCGAGGACTGCTTGACACTTCTTTGCTATTGTCCGATGGGATGGAAATGTGATAACTGTTCCAAGGTTGTTGAGCTGCCGAGAACAAATGGAAGTGAAAATGGTGAACCGATGATAGCAAGTACCAATGTTAATCGAGCAGTTGAAGGAGACCAGACTGAATTATCAGGCAGGAAAACACGCCCAAGTGAACGATCTAATGATTTGAATAGCTTGTCGGTACATTGTACTTCTCCAAATAGACAAACACATGATTCAGATGCACATCATCAAGTTATTCTTTCTGAAGACAGAATTAGTGAAGAAATCACTTCAGGGATGAGCTATGATGAAAAGAACTCGGCCTCTTGCAGTACTACCAATAAAAATTCTGAAAGTCATGAAGTTGTTCAGGAAGCTGCACCTAGTTCCTTTTCAACTGATAAACAGACTGACCTGCTGAGTGCCCAGGATAGTCAGGATACCAGCGACCAAAATCAAGGCAGCGGGAAGCAGGTAAAGCTAGATGATCATAGTGCGCAACAAGTGGAAGAAAACCGAATTGAGCAGAAACATGAGACTGGTGGTTTTCAAATACAATTGATTGCTAAGCTGCCACCTGTGTTAACCATTCAACTGAAGAGATTCACCAATGCTCTTTCTAAAGTAAGAGGACATGTGAGCTTTAAGGAGATTCTTCATGCAGGACCGTTCATGGACCCCAGGTACCGACTTCTGATAGTTCTATACAGCAATTTCTAAGACTGTTCTTTTATGCCTGTTCCATTAAGTCCTTACCTTAGAAATCCAGCAACTATTTTGTGTCATAGTTTGCTTGTACAAAGCTTTAGGAGTATTCCTTCTCTACAAAAATAGGCATTGCAGGTTACAGAAATGTAGGTTTTGAACACAAAAAATATGTCAGACTTCAGGAATTTATATGTAAGTTTGTAAACTACTTCCTCCGTCCCAAAATAAGTGTCTCAAGCTTAGTACAAAGTTTGAGACACTTATTTTGGGACGGAGGGAGTACTTTATAGGTTCAGGTTCAGACTACAATTTTTTCTTGGTTCAGACTAGCATTTCGTACTTGTCAGGACACGATAATTGCAAGCTTAACTGAATCGTTTGAAGGCATCAGCTTAATTTGAGTGTGTACTGACAGCCTGATATGGACCAGATCACCAGAACCCTGTGCCATTGAAACTGTTAATTTTTCCTTTTTAGTATAGGATACCATATTGGAATATGTATCAGATGTCCAAGCCGTCGAGTACAAACTCTATTCACCTTGGCAGTGTATCAGTATCACTGACCAAGTTATGATTATATTATCATCACCTTGGTGTAGTGTATAACATTTTTGGCCTGTAGGTGATTAGTATATATATATATATATATATATATATATATATATATATATATATACGAACCTAACATCTTTGAACGGCCTGTTGAGAATTAGTATGAGCCTTTATTTCTAAGAGTTATGATTAGTAAGTACGTAATCAGTCTCTTGAGATACACCATATTGTTTTGTTAATCTGATAGAGCTTTCTTGTTAACAAATGTCCAGTTTGTTGTTTGAAGAAAGGCGTTGCATTGTTGGTACTCCAGCTTAATCTTTAGTTTTCCTTGCATCTGGTCTAACTATTTATTACTTTTTTCTACTCGTCAGTTCCCAGGACAAAGGTAACTCCAGCTATCGTCTAGTTGGTGTCATTGAGCACCGTGGCCACGCCTTGAGTATAGGGCACTACGTTGCTTATGTGAGGGCAGGTCGCAAGCAGCAGAGCAGTGGTTCTTCCTCATGGGTTTGCGCAACCGATCGCGACATCAAGGAAGTCCCTCTAGAAGAAGTTCTCGGGTGCGAGGCGTACATGCTTTTCTATGAGAGGATGGATGGCCGAGGCATATCTGGGAGTCTACCCACCAACTAACCAGACCAGATGGACAACGAGAAAGGATGCTCAAGTTTGAGATTAGCAAGCATGGCAATTGCCGAGTGTAGATAGATACACAGCGTAGTCATCACGTCCAATTTTGTTGCTTTGGCTGAGTCATTGCAATATTTTGCATTGGTTGCAGCATGTAGACTGCAGGGTAGTCTTTTTCCCTTTTTTGCGAATTGATTGCAGGGTAGTCTTTTTCCCCTTTTTGCGAATTGATTGCAGGGTAGTCAATTGGAAAGATGATCTTAGCGGGAGAAAAATACTTGAAAATAAAACCATCTTTACCCTTGTTCCATGAATCAATACTGTTTTTAGGCAAAGATGAAAACCAAGTTTTAGTACGATCTCGTAGGAGAACGAAAATAGCTTTAATTTAACAGTATCATTATCCATATCTTTTTTCTTTTGCATATCACATAATTCAACGAAAGTATTTAGATGGGATGCGGCATCTTCATTACGAAGGCCGAACAATTATTATTTCATAACAAGATTCAACAAAGCAGCATTGATTTGAGAAGATTATGGGGAGTAATCATAATACTAATAAAAAATCATTATTATTAGTGTTGAAAAAGTCACACAATTTGGTATTTTTTATACATCGTGACAAAGCAAGAAACCTAGCACACGAGTAAACAAAAGACGAACGAAAGAAGGGCGAATAAAAAGGCAAATATTTTTGTGTTTTTCTGAAAATGTTTTACAAATGGGGAAGAGGAAAACGAGAGGCAAATGGCAAATAATGTAAGTGCAAGAGATGAGAGTTTATGATGGGTATTTGGTAGACTTGATGCAGAACCTCCCCGGCAGTGGCGCTAGAAATTCTTCCTGCTACTTCTTGAGCTTGCGTTAATTTTTTCCTTGAAAAGGAAAGGGTGATGCAACAAAGTAGAGATAAGTATTTCCCTCAGTTAAGAATCAAGGTATCAATCTAGTAGGAGGCACAAGCAAGTCTCCAATCTATGTACCTGCACAAACTAACAAACATTTGCACACAATGCGAAAAAGGGGTTGCCAATCACTTCACGGTCACGAACAAGAGTGAGATCTAATAAAGATAGGTATAAAAGATAAATAAAAGAGCAAACTAAAGAAAATATAAATAAATTGCAGCAAGGTATTTTTGGGGTTTTGGTTTATATATCTGAAAATATATTATGGAAAATAGACCCGGAGGCCATAGGTTTCACTAGAGACTTCTCTCTTGAAAGAAACCATACAGTGGGTAAACAAATTATTGTCGAGCAATTGATAGAAAAATCACAAAGTTATGACGACATCTAAGGCAATGATCATGAATATAGGCATCACATCTACATCTACTACTATTACTCCACACATCGACCGCTATCCAGCATGCATCTAGAGTATTAAGTTCATAAGAATGGTGTAACGCCTTAAGTAAGATGACATGATGTAGAGGGATAAACTCAATCAATATGATGAAAATCCCATTTTTTATCCTTGATGGCAACAATACAATACGTGTCTCGCTACCCCTACTATGTCACTGGGTGAGGACACCGCAAGATTGAACCCAAAACTAAGCACCTCTCTTATTGCAAGAAAAACCAATCTAGTTGGCCAAACGAAACCGATAATACGAAGAGAAATACAAAGATATTTGATCATGCATAAAAGAGTTCAGAAAAGACTCAAATAATATCCATAGATAATCTGAACATAAATCCGCAATTCATCGGATCTTGACAAACACACCGCAAAAGCATATTACATCGGATAGAACTCCAAGAACATCGAGGAGAACATGGTATTGAAGATCATAGAGAGAGAAGAAGCCATCTAGCTACTAGCTATGGACCTGTAGGTCTGTGGTAAACTACTCACGCTTCATTGGAAGGGCAGCAAGGTTGATGTAGATGCCCTCCATGATCGAATCCCCCTCCAGCAGGGTGCCAGAAAAGGTCCCAAGATGGGATCTCACGGGAACAGAGGCTTGTGGCAGCGAAAAAGTATTTTGGTGGATGCCTCTGATGGTTCGGGAATATTTGAGAATTTATAGCAAATATTAGGGTTGTGGGACTCCCGAGGTGTCCACAAGCCAAGGGGCGCCCCTAGGGCACGCCCTGAGGGCTTGTGGGCCCCTCGGGACTCCTCTGACCCCCTCTCCAAGTCCTACGGGTGTCTTCTGGTCCAAGAAAAATCACCGCGAAAGTTTTATTTCGTTTGGACTCCGTTTGATATTCCTTTTCTGTAAAACTCATAAAGAATGAAAAAAACAGGAACTGGCACTGGGCTCAAGGTTAATAGGTTAGTCCCAAAATAATATAAAATAGCATACCAATGCATATAAAACATTCAAAACAGATAATATAATAGCGTGGAACAAAAATTATAGATACGTTGGAGATGTATCATAGTCTTATGATTTGTCTAGTACATTGTTATACTTTGGTGAACTCTATGTGTGTTTGATGTCTACTACGCAACTTTATTCTTGTAGACTCGTGCTGGGCCTCCAAGCGTAGAGTTTTGTAGGACAGTAGCAATTTTCCCTCAAGTGGATTACCTAAGGTTTATCAATCCGTGAGAGGTGTAGGATGAAGATGGTCTCTCTCAAGCAACCCTGCAACCAAATAATAAAAAAGTCTCTTGTGTCCCCAACACACCGAATACAATGGTAATTTGTATAGGTGCACTAGTTCGACAAAAAGATGGTGATACAGGTGTAATATGGATAGTAGATATTGGTTTTTGTAATAAGAACAATAAAAAACAGCAAGGTAGCAATTGATAAAACGGAGCACAAACGGTATTGCAATGCTTGAAAATGAGGCCTAGGGTCCGTATTTTCGCTAGTGCAATCTCTCAACAGTGCTAATATAATTGGATCATATAACCATCTCTCAACGTGCGATGAAGAATCACTCCAAAGTTCCTATCTAGCGGAGAACATAAGAAGAAATCATTTGTAGGGTACGAAACCACCTCGAAGCTATTCTTTCCGATTGATCTATCCAAGAGTTCGTACTAAAATAACAACAAGTTATTCTTTTCGATCGATCTATCAAGAATTCGTACTAAAATAACACCAAAGCAAATTCAGATTCATAATACTCAATCCAACACAAAGAGCATCAATGAGTGCCCCAACATTTCTACCAGAGAAACAAAAGACGAGAACGTGCATCAACCGCTATGAATAGATTACCCCAATGTCACCTTGGGAATCCACGAGTTGAGTGCCAAAACACATATCAAGTGAATCAATATGATACCTCATTGTCACCACGAGTATTCATATGCAAGATATATATCAAGTGCTCTCAAATTCATAAAAGTATTCAATCAGATAAAACGAAATCTCAAAGGGAAAACTCAATTCACAACAAGATGGAGAGGGGAAAACACTGTATGATTCGACTATATTAACAAAGCCCGCGATACATCAAGATCGTGACATCTACAAAACACGAGAGAGAGAGAGAGAGATTAAACACATAGCTACTAGTACAAACCCTCAGCCCCGAGGGTGGACTACTCCCTCCTCATCGTGGTGGCCGTCGGGATGATGAAGATGGCCACCGGAGATGATTCCCCCCTCCGGCAGGATGCCAGAACGGGATCTAGATTGGTTTTCGGTGGCTACAGAGGCCTGCGGCGGCAGAACTTCTGATCTAGGTTAACCCTGGTTTTTTTGAATATTTGATGATTTATAGGGCAAAGAGGGGGTGCGGGAGGCCACCAAGGTGGGCACAACCCACCTGGGCGCGCCTGGGTCCCCAGGCGTGCCCTGGTGGGTTGCGCCCCCCTTGGGGCACCCCCAGGTGCTTCTCTAGCCCACTAGATGTCTTCTGGTCCATAAAAAATCCACAAAAAGTTTCGTGGTGTTTGGACTTCGTTTGATATTGATTTCCTGCGATCTAAAAAACAAGCAAAAAACAACAACTGGCACTGGGCACTGGGTCAATAGGTTAGTCCCAAAAAATGATATAAAGTTGCTATAAAATGATTGTAAAACATCCAAGAATGATAATATAACAACATGAATACTTCATAAATTATAGATACGTTGGAGACGTATCAGCATCCCCAAGCTTAATTCTTACTCGTCCTCGAGTAGGTAAATGATAAAAGAAATAATTTATGAAGTGTGAATGCTAGCAAAGTGCATAAGTTTGATCAATGACAATTTCAATCACTTTTCCTAGCATCATAACAACAATTCTTTCTCATAAAACTTTTCATGTTAAAGTAGCAACCAATTCACATGTTAAGGTTCAAACAACGAATTCCCTTGAAAGTCAACAACTTATGCTCTCAGTCACCAAGCAATTGCAATTCAACTTATTCCACAAAGTCTAAGTAAGAGCTCCACATACTCAACCATCATATAGTCTTCTATGATTGCTAACACTCACCGCATACACATGAGCAAAATGTTTTAACCAGACACATAGAAAGATAGGGGCTTATAATTTCGCCTCCCAACGTATTCACCTCAAGGGTGACGTCAACAATAATAACTCATGCTACCCATATCCAACTAGATATATGTTCCTAGATCTTTCCTCACCACATGATGCTTGCAAAAAGAGAAAAATAAAAAGGAATATAGAGAAAACAATTGACTCTTGCATGACAGTAAATACATAAAAGTAAAAGATAGGCCCTCCGCAGAGGGAAGCAGAGGTTGCCATGTGCTTTTTGTTTGTATGCTCAACCCCTTGGTGCAAAAGAACGTAACGTTATATTGCCCTTTATGATAGCAACCTTTATCATGCAGTCTATCGCTTTTATTCTTTGCTATCACAAGTTCGTACAACGCTTAATTTTCTCTTACACTAAATGAACACTTTTAGAAGCAATTTTTATTGCCTTATTGCACCGATGACAACTTACTTGAAGGATCTTGCTCAATTCTTAGGTAGGTATGGTGGACTCTTGAAGATAAGATTTGGGTTTAAGGGTTTTTGGATGCACAAGTAGTATCTCTACTTGGTGCGCAATTTTTGGCTAGCAAAGATGGGGGCAAGCACCACATGTTGAAGGATCTATGACAATATAAATTCTATGTGAATATGAACAAACATAAATCATTACGTTGTCGTCCTTGTCCAACGTCAACAATTTTGGCATATAATATTTTGATGGGGTCTCACAATCACAAAAGATTTCCAAGATAGTGTATTTGCATGTGAAAGTTCTCTTCCTTCTACTAATCATTCAGGAATTGCTTGTATGACCAATATTGTGATTGTCAAGCTTCAAAAGATTTCACTTTCTAAACCCAACGTGAAGCTACCACTAGGCATGATATGAACATATAATTTCAACTTCATTATATTCAATTTATTCAACAATTTACTCATAGGATATAAGTGAAGCACAAGAGTAAATGTCAAACTAATCCAAAAAGATATAAGTGAAGATCATGCGAGTAGTTAAGTAAATGGGTAGCTAATTGAGTACACTCTATTATTTAAAACTTTCAGATCGAAGTATTTTATTAAAACAACAAGAAAAACAAAATAAAATGGCATTCCAACAATAGCACACATCATGTGAATAAGCAAAAACTTAGGATCAACCGATACTAACCGATAATTGTTGGTGAAGAAAGGTGGGATGCCTACCGGGGCATCCCCAAGCTTAGATGCTTGAGACTTCTTGAAATATTATCTTGGGATGCTTGGGCATCCCCAATCTTGAGCTTTTGTGTCTCCTTAATTCCTTTTATATCGCGGTTTCCCTAAATCTTAAAAACATCATCCACACAAAACTCAACAAGAACTCGTGAGATAAGTTAGTATAAACCAATGCAAAAACCTTATCATTCTCTACTGTAGCAAAGCACTAAAATTATTATTCAACATTGTATAGTAAATGCCTCTGCATATTTAATACTCCTATCCTCAAATAGAATCATTAAACAAGCAAACATATGCAAACAATGTAAACATAACAGCAATCTTCCAAAATAATACAGTCTGTAAAGAATGCAAGAGTATCAATACTTATTCAACTCAAAAAATTATGAAAATTTAACACACTGTAGAAAATTTATCAGAGCTTATTGTGTAAAAAAATTCAACATTTTATCACATTCTTAATTTTCTAGAGAATTTTTGCAACAACGATAAACTTTCTGTTTTCAAATAGCAACATGTAGACTTGCAAAATAAGCATAGTAAAGGCTATCATTGCCACTTTTATTGAAATAAAAGATGCAAAACATTATCCTAAATAACAGTAAGCAAATCCTAACAAAATAAAATGACGCTCCAAGTAAAACTTATATCATGTGACGAATGAAAACATAGCTCCAAGTGAGGTTACCGATAATGTTGAAGACGAAAGAGGGGATGCCTTCTGGGGCATCCCCAAGCTTAGTTGCTTGGATCTTCCTTGAATATTACCTTGGGGTGCCTTGGGCATCCCCAAGCTTAGGGTCTTGTCACTCCTTATTCTCCTCATATCGATATCTCACCCAGAAACCGTCGGGGATAGGGGGCCTTGGTGCATACAGTTGTCCCTATATAACCGTTTCAGATATCTCAAATATCCCAAACGCTTCATCCTTGCTAGTCGTTTGTGCTCGCATTGCCATTGCAGTCGGAGTTTTGTGGTTTTACCTAAAACCAGGCAGATTCCAGGCACAGGAGTTTTCCAGGCACGTACCAAACTGGCTCTACGTTTACGATGCTTGGCACATCACAAACAGTTCATGGTTATAAACCGTGTACGATAGGTAGACAATCACACACATTTAGTTTTCCCGCATCGTATGTGATAGTCTGACATCACACATGCTTTGCAAATACTGGTACGCGTCGGTGCTATACCAACGGTTTTTAACCCCTTTCCGCGACGACATTTGGAACCGTCGCCAAGTGAGTGTGGGCGATAGGGGGGTCCTTCCCACACGACCCAGATATCGTCGGGGATAGGCCCTCCTGGGACACAGGCTGGGGAAAAATGAGCTGGTGTGCGATCGGGCGAGGCATCGAAACCCGATCATTTCCGTTCGTGTGTACATCCCACACGACGAATCCCAAAAAACATTTCCGTTCATATGTATATCACACACAGTCAATCCAAGAAATACGTTTCCGTTCTTATGTACATCCCACACAGTCAATCCAGGGAAAACGTTTCCGTTCGTATGTATATCACACAGAGTCAATCCAAGGAATACGTTTCCGTTCTTATGGACATCCCACACAGTTAATCCAGGGAAAACGTTTCCGTTCATATGTACATCCCACACAGTTTTATGTGTAGGCTCGTGTGTGAAAGGTGTAACTATCACACACGCTCTGCCTTGGTTAACTGTTTGCTTTTATCAACTACATCACACACGATTTGATGAAGAATACTGTGTGGCATTGGGCTATCCATCACAAGCACTTTTACTGCTAGAACCGTTTGCAAAGTTCCATCACACATTTAGCAGGTTTATTAGTTTACAATTAATAATTCCAGTATTACGCAAATTCACATTTCATATCAAACAGTTGTTTGCCGTTTTCATATCATGCACATAAATATATTTTAACATCACAGTACGATAGCTACATGAAAACAACACAGTACAACATATAGCTAGTTCAACTTCATAATAACAATATTAGAACAATATATTCATTTCCCTAATCGAGATCATCTAGGCTCGTCTTATCCACCTCTGCTTTCAGTTCAGTAAGAACCTGTTTTGCACTGGCCAACTGGCAAAGTGCCTCCTCCTTCGCCAACACCCTCTTAGCAAAGTCTGATTTAAAAAATCTGAGCTCATTCTCCACCTTCCTCTTTTTATCCCGCATCTTCAAACATTCTTCAGCGTTGACAACACTTTCTCTGTTCTCTTCCTCATACATGCTCCAGAGCTTCGCTAGGCACATCTTCAAAGACTGTGGCCACTGTTAATCAACCCACTCCAAGTAAGAACACTTTCTTTCATCCTATAATATTTAAAACTAGATCAGTAACAATTGTAGGGGAAATGGGTTTATAGCAACATAGAAAATCATCAATGCTTAGAATTTTAAAAAACTGAAGAAACATGTTAATTATGACATATCTTCTCAAAAAGATCAATATGCAAATGAATTAATTGCTACTGAGACAACAACCAAATTCTGGAATATCAGAAGCTATAATTAACTACAACAACGCTACAAGTTCTTACTCATGTACAATAAATAACAAATTGGAGATCAATATGCAAATGAATTAATTGCTACTGAGACAACAACCAAATTCTGGAATATCAGAAGCTATAATTAACTACAACAACGCTACAAGTTCTTACTCATGTACAATAAATAACAAATTGAACATTTTATGAGGAAGGTAAATATAACTGCAACAGCGTAGCGACAATGTTTGGATGACAGCAAATTGATACTAGCAGGTGTGTACATGCACAAATTTAGTAACATAGAACTAATAGCACTAAGGCCGTCCACTACGTATGCCAAAACTGGTGTAAAGACAACTATTTCTACGTATGCCAATACTAGCAGGCGAGCCGATGCAGCAGAAAAAAATCAGGGACCCGGAATCCGGAGCACCTAGTTGCTCTGATGCCCAGTTCCTTCGTGCCATAAATATTTAGTATTTTACTGCTTGGCTGCTTGGATGTGTGGACGAAAGTTAGCTGCACAAACTGCTGAAGCGGTGCCAAATAATTTTCTAATGGCACCGCTGATAAGATGACAACAATTTTAGATACTAGGTACAAACTGTGACACTGTCTTAGGATGTGTTTGGTTGAAGGTGTGGTATGAATGGGTTGGGACCGTGATAGTGTCTGAATCACATCTAAAAAATGATTTGTAACAACGAAGGAGGGTCTAACCTTCTCTGCACATGCCGGAAACTTCCTCCCACTGTCCATAGATTCAAACGCAACTAGCTTCACGCATGGAGATTGATGGTGACAACGAGCAGATAGATCTTCAGCCACCCCACTCCATTCGTTGCCACTGATGGTCCTAGGGAGCTACAAGAGGAATAAATGACTCAAATCGACCGCCGGGTAAAAATCCTTCGTTCCAAGTCATAGCCCGAGAGAGAGAGAAGAGAGGCATACCCGGGTGGTGAAGAAGTCGTCGCCGGAGGAGGAACCGTTGGATAGGTCTTTGAAGAAGACCAGGGTGACCCCGGCAGTAGGATGCAAGACGGCGAGAGCGAGGAAGTGGCTATAGCTTAGGAAGGAAGGAAGGAAGGAAGAAACAGGGGAAATGTGACTTGTGGTCGGGGAGAAAAGCGGGTGGGGTAGATATTTTGGCGGTAGGCCAAAATTTTGGAAATGTGGAGGAAAACTTTGCGCGCGGTGCCGCCGGACCATTCACTTTGAACGATTGTGTGCATCGCAAACGATTCTTCTACCTTACGCGCATGGGATGAGTTTGATAATTCAAATTTTGGTGGAAATTTCCCCGGGTACGTCAATGCATAATTTAACATCGCTTGCTAATTTGGGCACACAAAAGAGCGTACAACAGAGATACCACACTTACTGAATCGAGCAATTTTAGTAATTAAACAGAGCCAGTTGACCTAAACATTGCTCTAACAAAAGACCAGCATTAAAAACAAAGCCTAAGTACGCATAATTTTAACAAATCTGCCGTCGCGCCGGCTTATGCATCGCCGATGTGAGATGAGACGTCGATGACTTGTCCTGGTGACATGCCGTCGTTGGTGGACTCCGCGTCCCCCCTGTTGAAGTCGACTGCGTCCTCGTCCTCGGCGCCACCCTCAAGGTTGTAGTACTCGTAGTAGTGGTTGCGCCAGAGCTCGTGTTGGAACTCCACCGCGGACTCCTCGACGGGCAGACTCTTCTCTACCTCGAACTCGGCCACGCGCAACTCCTCCTCCCGGCGCTCCTCGATCTCTGCCACCTCCTGCATCTCCAGCTCCTGCTTGGTGACCTCATGAGGAAGCAGGTGCTCCATGGTCACCGCCGCCTTTTCGGACGTGGGTTGCATGCTGGAGTCCGAGGTGGCCTGGAATATCTTGGCGTGTGCATCCTCGATCTTGGCGTGGATGGCCTCGACCGGGGCCAGGGCGACATCGGCGGCACAGACGGCAGCTCGAGCGCTCTCGGCGTTTGCTGGCACCGTCGCAGCAGCTGTTGCAGCCGTCTCGACTGCTGCAGCTGCCCTGTCGGCTGCCGCAGACGCCCTCTCGGCGGAAGCGGCCGTGCTCAATGCGGGTGCGGCAGCACTCTCGGCCTCGGGGGGGGGGGGGCACGGCCATCATACGAGCCTTCACGAAGCGTTTCCATGACGTCATCTTTGCAAGAAGGGGTGGAGGAATGGAGATCGGGATTCGTGGATTCGGGGGTTGCCGGCACTGGAGCAGACGAGCCGGCGGAGCTTAAGGAGGGAGACTTAAATATACCCAGATATTTTCATCGCAAACGGTTCCTAGAAAACAACTGTGTGTGATGTTGTAGATATTTTCTATTAGCTGTGAAAGACAAATTTGGAGTAAAGTGGCAACGGATGGTGTTTTAAATGTACGAGAAAATTTGTGGTACTAATACAACTGTCATGTCAAATTTTGGAAAATTTCAGGGGTCATTTGACCTTTTAAGACATTTATGTGATTGTCAAACCATTTAATGACTGTAATTGAAATTTGAACTACATGTACATGCAACAGCTAACCATAACGGTTTGAAAAGTCATATTTTGTGTACTTGTGTGCGATTTAATTCCATGTGCAGTAAATTGGAAAGAATTTTCAAACATATTGGTCTAACTGCTATGACACAATTAAGCATGGAGTGCCATGGCATTTAAATTCCAAAAAATAAAAAAAATCAAAAACACATGAAACCTTGGTTGATGTAATGTCATACCACCAAGATGATGTGATAAAAATTTTGGCATGTGTGACGAAAGTTTGGACACACACCCCTCACAAACCGGAGCAACTCACTAGAAGGCTCGTGGTTCCGAGAGAGAACAATGCATGTTGATGACGGACGGGAGATAGCTTCCTCTTACAGCCTTCAATTTTTTTCTACGTGTAACATGCACTAATACAACTGTCATGTGAAAATTTGGAAAATTTCAGGGGTCATTTGACCTTTTGAAGACATTTAAGTGATTTTCTAGCCATTTAATGACCGTAATTCAAATTTGAACTACATCCACATGCAACAGCTAACCATAACAGTTTGAAAAATCATATTTGTGTACTTATGTGCGAGTTAATTCCATATGCAGTAAAGAGAAGGAATTTTCAAACATATTTGTCTCACGACATGGACACATGCATGGAGTGCCATGGCATTTTAATTCCAAAAAATTCAAAAAATATCAGAAACACATGAAACCTTGGTTGATGTAATGTCATGCCACCAAGATTATGTGGTAAAAAATTGGCATGTTTGCTGAAAGTTTGGACACACACCCCTCACAAACCGGAGCAACTCACTAGAAGGCTCGTGGTTCCGAGAGGAAACAATGCATGTTTGATGACGAACATGAGATAGTTTCCTCTTATGGCCTTCATATTTTTTCTACGTTTAACGTGCACTACTACAACTGTAATGTGAAAAATTGGAAATTTCAGGGGTCATTTGACCTTTTAAAGACATTGAAGTGATTTTGTAGCCATTTAATGACCGTAATTCAAATTTGAACTACATCTATATGCAACGCCTAACCATAACGGTTTGAAAAATCATATTTGTGTACTTATGTGCGAGTTAATTCCATGTGCAGTAAATTAGAAGAAAATTTCAAACATATTGCTCTCACGGCATGGACACATGCATATGTATGCATGGAGTGCCATGGCATTTTAATTCTAAAAAATTAAAAAAATGATCAGAAACACATGAAACCTTGGTTGATGTAATGTCATGCCACCAAGATGATGTGGTAAAAAATTGGCATGTTTGACGAAAGTTTGGACACACACCCATCACAAACCGGAGCAACTCACTAGAAGGCTCGTGGTTCCGAGAGGAAACAATGCATGTTTGATGACGAATGGGAGATAGCTTCCTCTTACGGCCTTCAAATTTTTTCTATGTTTAACGTGCACTACTACAACTGTAATGTGAAAATTTAAAAAATTATAGGGGCCATTTGACCTTTTAAAGACATTAAGTGATTTTCTAGCCATTTAATGACCGTAATTTAAATTTGAACTACATCTACATGCAATTCTAACCATAACGGTTTGAAAAATCATATTTGTGTACTTGTGTGCGAGTTAATTCCATGTGCAGTAAATTAGAAGGAATTTTCAAACATATTGGTCTCACGACAGGGACACATGCATATGTATGCATGGAGTGGCATGGCATTTAAATTCCAAAAAAAATAAAAAATATCAGAAACACATGAAACCTTGGTTGATGTAATGTCATGCCACCAAGATGATGTCGTAAACAAATTGGCATGTGTGACAAAAGTTTGGACATACACCCCTCACAAACCGGAGCAACTCGCTAGAAGGCTCGTGGTTCCGAGAGGGAACAATGCATGTTGATGACGGACGGGAGATAGCTTCCTCTTACATCCTTCAATTTTTCTATGTGTAATGTGCACTAATACAACTGTCATGTGAAAATTTGGAAAATGTTAGGGGTCATTTGTCCTTTTGAAGACATTTAAGTGATTTTCTAGCCATTTAATGACCGTAATTCAAATTTGAACTACATCTACATGCAACGGCTAACCATAACATTTTGAAAAATCATATTTGTGTACTTGTGACCGAGTTAATTCCATGTGCAGTAAATTGGAAGGAATTTTCAAACATATTGGTCTCACAACATGGACACATGCATATGTATGCATGGAGTGCCATGGCATTTTAATTCTAAAAAATTAAAAAATAATCAGAAAAACATGAAACCTTGCTTGATGTAATGTCATGCCACCAAGATGATGTGGTAAAAAAATTGGCATGTTTGACGAAAGTTTGGACACACACCCCTTACAAACCGGAGCAACTCACTAGAAGGCTCGTGGTTCCGAGAGGGAACAATGCATGTTTGATGACGAACAGGAGATAGCTTCCTCTTATGGCCTTCATATTTGTTTCTACGTTTAACGTGCACTACTACAACTGTAATGTGAAAATTTGGAAAATTCTAGCGGTCATTTGACCTTTTAAAGACATTTAAGTGATTTTCTAGCCATTTAATGACCTAATTCAAATTTGATCTACATCTACATGCAACGACTAACCATAACGGTTTGAAAAATCATATTTGTGTACTTGTGTGCGAGTTAATTCCATGTGCAGTAAATTAGAAGAAAATTTCAAACATATTGGTCTCACGGCATGGGCACATGCATGGAGTGCCATGACATTTTAATTCCAAAAAATTAAAAAATGGCCAGAAAAACATGAAACCTTGCTTGATGTAATGTCATGCCATCGAGATGATGTGGTAAAAAAATTGGCCTGTTTGACGAAAGTTTGGACACAACCCCTCACAAACCGGAGCAACTCATTAGAAGGTTCGTGGTTCTGAGAGGGAACACTGCATGTTTGATGACGAACGGAGATAGCTTTCTCTTACGGCCTTCAATTTTTTTTTCTACGTCTAACATGCACTACTACAACTGTAATGTGAAAATTTGGAAATTTCAGGGGTCATTTGACCTTTTAAAGACATTGAAGTGATTTTGTAGCCATTTAATGACCGTAATTCAAATTTGAACTACATCTATATGCAACGCCTAACCATAACGGTTTGAAAAATCATATTTGTGTACTTATGTGCGAGTTAATTCCATGTGCAGTAAATTAGAAGAAAATTTCAAACATATTGCTCTCACGGCATGGACACATGCATATGTATGCATGGAGTGCCATGGCATTTTAATTCTAAAAAATTAAAAAAATGATCGGAAACACATGAAACCTTGCTTGATGTAATGTCATGCCACCAAGATGATGTGGTAAAAAAATTGGCATGTTTGACGAAAGTTTGGACACACACCCCTCACAAACCGGAGCAACTCACTAGAAGGCTCGTGGTTCCGAGAGGGAACAATGCATGTTTGATGACGAACAGGAGATAGCTTCCTCTTATGGCCTTCATATTTGTTTCTACGTTTAACGTGCACTACTACAACTGTAATGTGAAAATTTGGAAAATTCTAGCGGTCATTTGACCTTTTAAAGACATTTAAGTGATTTTCTAGCCATTTAATGACCTAATTCAAATTTGATCTACATCTACATGCAACGACTAACCATAACGGTTTGAAAAATCATATTTGTGTACTTGTGTGCGAGTTAATTCCATGTGCAGTAAAATAGAAGGAATTTTCAAACATATTGGTCTCACGGCATGGGCACATGCATGGAGTGCCATGGCATTTTAATTCCAAAAAATTAAAAAATGGCCAGAAAAACATGAAACCTTGCTTGATTTAATGTCATGCCATCGAGATGATGTGGTAAAAAAATTGGCCTGTTTGACGAAAGTTTGGACACAACCCCTCACAAACCGGAGCAACTCATTAGAAGGTTCGTGGTTCTGAGAGGGAACACTGCATGTTTGATGACGAACGGAGATAGCTTCCTCTTACGGCCTTCAATTTTTTTTCTACGTCTAACATGCACTAATACAACTGTCATGTGAAAATTTGGAAAATTTCAGGGGTCATTTAACCTTTTAAAGACATTTGAGTGATATTGTAGCAATTTAATGACCGTAATTCAAATTTTAACTATATATACATGCAAAGGCTAACCATAACGGTTTGAAAAATCATATTTTTGTGTACTTGTGTGTGAGTTAAAAAATCATCAGACGATGTAAATATGTGGTGTTCAAAAGAGAAAATGTAAAGATCTGGCAAGACAACCGGCCCCCACATGATTGGCACTCTATCTCATGGCTCGATGTTTGGTAGGTGAGTGGCGGGGATCATTAATAAGACACGGTTCTGTATTAGAAACCGCCAGCTATTATGTTCACACGCAAATTTTGCTGCGGGAATCGTGTGTAATTCAAACTACAGTACTCGCAAATTCCGGCGATCGGCGTGTGAACTATTCCCATCGATCTAGATTCCGGCCGCCAATAAATACTACCTTGCTCATGTCGTCCCACCTGCATTCTCATCTACATCCTCCCCTCGCTCTCTCTCTCTCTCTCTCTCTCTCTCAAATCTCTGCCATGGCGCCGTCGGTCTGCCCATGCGCCGACGAGGAGTCGCCGCCCCCCGAGGGCGCTCACTCGAATAGCAGCGACGAGGACCCATACGCGCCGCCGGACGAGGTTGTGCCAGACCCGCCCAACTTTGGATTGGTTTTGGGGCCAGTATAATCTTTGTCTATGGAAGTCGCTGCCGCCGGCTGAGAAAGCCAGACAAGTGGCGTTCAAGAAGGAGATAGCGGAGGAGGAAGCCAGGTACCAGGTGGCCTGTGAAGCCTGTGATGTCGCCTGGAAAAAGGAGGCGGCAGAGCTTTGGGGGCGGGTGCGTTGTCGTGCGGAGGAGGTGTACAAAGACGGGTACTTCACGAGGAAGGTCAAAGGCGCTGGGCGCCTCGTCGCTGCGTGGAGGTGGGCCGATAAGCTCCAGCGTGCCACCGACGAGGAGATCCGGTGGGCGCCCAACGAAATGGCAAGATCGTTCGCGCTTGTCCGCCAGCAAGAGGTAGATCGGTACGTCAAGCGCTGCGAGGCGGAGGACTGCCTCTGTACTGGGAAGATGCTGCGCACCAGGGAGCTGCTGGCGAGGGGCTGCCGGAATACTGGTCCCACGAGGGATTATTAGTTTTAGTATTGTTCGTTTTCAATTTTATGCATTGTACCTAGTAGTTAAGTATGACCACGTATATGTGATGACTATTGTACCTAGTAGTTATGCATTGTACCGGAATACTGGTCCCACGAGGAATAGAGTAACACTATTCTGATCCTGGGATCAGAATAACTATTTGGATCACAATCAGTCCTATATAAGACCTGATGGGACTTTCTTGATCCGTGAAAGCAAAAAAACAGAGCAACCCGACCGGCCCACTATCACATCCTGGACCGGCGCATAATCTACCCACGACCTTCCTTGTCTTCTCCAATCTCTCGATTCCTCCCATCTCCGGAACACCAGCGCCGCCATTGGCCTCCTCCGGCAGACCCGCCGCCCGCCGCCGCGGGGCCTCCTCCCGCAGACCCCCCCCCCCCCCCCCCCCGCCGCCGCCTGCCTCCTCCCGCAGAACCCGCTGCCACCGCGGGCCTCCTCCCGCAGACCCCGCCGCTGCCGCATGCCTCCTCCCGCAGAACCCGCCGCCGCCGCGGCCTCCTCCCGCAGACCCCACCGCCGCTGCGAGGTTCATCCCGCAAACCTGCCGCCACCGCGAGCTTCCTCCCGCAACCCCGCCGGCGGCCTCCTCCCGCAACCCCGTCGACGACCTCCTCCCGCATCCCCGTTGCCGGCAACGCCAATGTGCGTCCCTGCTGGATCCACCCGATCCAGTGCCGCCGTCGGTCGCCATTAACCCCGCCAGGCTACGACACCGGCGCCATCCACCCCGCTAGCCACTGTCCCCGCCTTCCACCCGTGACCCCGCGCTCGGCCAGCGTTGTTCCTCGTTTGCACACCTCTGATTCGCCATGGACGGTTTCCCCTCCTCTGCTCGAACTTCTTCTCCAACCACCGTCGTGCCATCCTGATGTTCGTTGGTGAAGCCCCGCAGGCATCGTGCTCAGTGGCGGAGCCAGAAAAATAGGATGAGGAGGGCCGAGTCTTGTTCAACCTTGTTGGGGTGGGTCAATCCATCAAAAACACCCATTTTAGCAAAAAAAAGTCACTGCTACTATTCATATATTAGGCCTAAATCACAGATGTTAGGGGGGGCCAGGGCCCTGGCTGGCACCCCCCTGTCTCCGCCACTGATCGTGCTCTGGATGTCATTGACGTTCTTCACAAAAAGGTGACTGTTCCCTGTAGATTTTGCGAAACCACCATTTTCTTCTGTAATAAGTATGGCTGCAGTCCAATGTGTTGACTGTTAGCAGGCCAATTGTGTTCATTGATCGAAAATTGTAGAAATGGCAAGAGCTCGGATGCAATTCCTTGTGATGCGATCTCATACAACAAGGTGAGAACAGAACTAGGCCCCACGTGAAGAATTGACAGACTAACTCCAATGGCAAGCATCATTCTAGTATTGTTGTTGGGCTTTTCACTTCTCTTCTCGAATGGACTATACATCGGATAGAGACTTGAAGCTTGAAGCTTATGCATCTGACACTTGTGCACTTCCTGAATGCTTGTCACTCACTCCTGTTTAGAATGCTTGTTCATGACACAAGTTTGACCAAAAAAATAAACAAAGAATATCTTCCTGAATGCTTGTGGCGGATTCTTGTTTGCCTATGTTTAAAAATTGTGTCTGCAGAGACCTATGTGCTGCTGGTGCTCGTTACCCGTGTGAATATAGGAATGAAGAAGTTCACTATCAGGAAGGGGAGAATATCACATGATGTGCAGAAAGAAGGTCGGAGTTCAGAATGATGTATGTGATCTTTGTGCTGTTTTTGGGGTGCATTTCCACATGGGGATGTGATCTCACTTCATCTTCCTCTGCGTGTGGTGGACGCCATGGCGAGCTCGCCGGATCCCTGCACAAAAATGTTGCAGTTCAAAAGAAATTAGGATACAAGTTCAAGGGCCCATGGTGAGTTAGAATTTTGTGTTAGGTTTCTGTTCATTTTCAACCTAGCGTGCCTTCTTGCCACATCTAACAGAAGATTCCAATTTTCTGAACATGTAGCATTTGTTTCTTGGGAGGTTGTCAGGTTTCATGAACATGAATCTTCTGTCGCATGTGTTTAGCAGTTACCTGGGGTTACTCAGCTCCTTCTGTCGGTTCACACAAACACATATCTTGCTTTCGTCCAACTTGTTGCAAGAAGTTGTTGCTTTTGTAAGGTTGCCTAGGAAAAGCTATTTGTCTCTGAATGCTAGCAGTAGCAGGCTGCACCACCCGGCGATGGAGTCGAACAAGCAGAAGTAGATCGTGAACGAACCCGTGGAGGTGGAGAGGCTGTTTTTTTGGTCATTTGATTTTCATCTGAGAGCACTAGTGTTGCTTGCTAGCTTCCCAATGGAGCTTCAAGGATTGCAGAGAACTCGAGTCCGATAAAAGAAGTATGATACTTGCAGGCAAACTATAGTACATAAAAAATGTGGTTGTATTTATGCCTGAATAGAAATAAGTGAATTGATGTCAGCCAAAAAATGTGGATTTGTTGTGCGTGTGTGTGCGTACTACACTGCATTGAAAAAGACTATTTTCTGTCATGTAGATCAAAGAAAGAACATATAAATTTTAAAAATGTGGATATACACATTTTCTATGTATGAGCAAAAAAAAAAGAAAAATGCATAGTTTTTTCCTTCTTTATTTTCATCTTTTTGATTGTGTGCTCTCCATGTGATTTTAAAAAATGTCCACAACGAAAGAAAATGTGCCCTCTTCCCTGTGTGGTCTGCACATTTGGTTGCTCCAGAAAAAAAGTGAGTGAAGTTCAAGTATTACTATTGCTGAAAAAAGTTAAAAAAAAAAGAATGAGGTGTTCACAAAGTCTGGTGCATTTGTCAACAGTAGAAGTTCATAAAATAATATGCTCAAGAGGAATGATAAAAAAGAGATTAGTTGATATGACAACCCCTTCGAGTCCAAAAATGAAAACCAGTGAAGTTCAACAAAAAACCCACTAATCCTAGAGTTCAAAAAATAAAATAAAAGGTTAAAACAAACTACGGAACATTCATGACATACGTATAGAAGTTCAGAGGGAGCTACGAGAGAAATTCAGAGAATAAAAAACTATGTAGGCACAAGAAAGAACAAACTTGTTTATTTCATGTAACAAATTCATTTGGATTTAAAAGTCGTGACTCAAGAGACGGGATGTGCAGAGAAGAAAAATCCACGGTGTAGACTTGAGTAATTCATGGCGGAAAAACCAATAAAAACCAAGAAGTTTAAATTAACTTAACATACCAGTTCAAGAACTCCATAGAAAAGAATTTTAATGTTTCTAAATAAACTAGAAGTTCAAATTAAAATAATGGTGCGGCTCAACGTTTATAAAATAAAGAGGATTTTTCCCGTTCCTAACCAATAAAACTAGGAAGTTCAAATTTAAAAAATGGTGAAGTTCGATGTCTATAATTTTTTGATTTTTTTCACATTATTAAAAAATAAAACCAAGAAGTTCAAAATTTTAAAACAAAGAAGTTCAAAAAAACTCTACTTTCCTCGTTACTTAACAATAAAACTAAGAAGTTCAAATTAAAAATAGGAAACACAATTTTTTTTTAAAAGATTTTCCCCATTTTTTTTAGAAAAACTACAAGTTCAAACTTCGCGAGAAAAAGCTATCAACACGGGAAATTTGCATGTTTTCAACAGCTTTCCAGCGGTATATCATTTGCTCAATTCCGATAAGTGGTTGGGAGTTAGGGGCAAAAAACAACAGTGAAAAAAACAGACAGAAGTTCAACCTCTTCACGCAGTGCATTTTCAGAGACTTTGTTTTTGCGATGAAGGCAGAACACATGATCTCAGAAGTTCAGATTGATAACCGCCAGAAGTTCACGTACTAGATGGTGTGCATTTTGTATTAAAAAAGGAATGAAAAAGCAAAGGCTAAAAGTTTTGTTGTTAGAAGTTCAAGTGCTCGGCCCGAGATAGTTCAAAAATTCTTATGAGAGAGGTTGAACAAAAATACGTGACAGAAATTCAAGGTGAAAACAATGAGAAGTTCAAGTACTGCAAGGAATGCATTTCAGGTGAGAATAAAAGTACAGAAAAATAAAAGCTTAAAAGGTTTGTTGAAAAGAAGCTCAAGTGCTCTGTCCGGAGAAGTTCAAAAATTCTTGCGAGAGAGGTTCACCTTGTATTTCCATGTTTGTTTTTTCCGTATAAAAATCGAATACAATTCTTTACTATAAAAATATAAGAAGGTGACGTTCAAATTGAAATAACAGAGAAGTTTGGAGTTTATTAGAACCTAGGATTTACCTGTTCAAAAAATAAAAAACACACCGCCATTTTTTGCACTTTTAAAAACAACTCATAAACGGAAAAAATGGTTGCTTGAAGTTCAAGTCTCGGCGATGAAAAGTTCAAAAAATTCTTGTGAGAGAGGTTCACCGTGTATTTAGATGTCCAAAATACATAAAAAATGTTATTTTTTGTGTTTTAGAATAATTATCTCAAACCAGAGAGAAGTTCAAAGTGATAACAGCCGGAAGTTCACGTACTACATGGTGTGTATTTCATATAAGAAAAATGCAATAAAGTGAAACAGAGTGAAGTTCAGACAGACTTGCCCCAGAAGTTCAACTACTTCACGCAGTGCAAAAAACAGCACATAAAAAACAGAGTGAAGTTCAAACAGACATGCCCGAGAAGTCCAATTACTTCACGCAGTGCTTTTCCATTCACGATGAAAGCAGAAATCATGACCTCATCATTTTGTAATTTCCTTCAAAACAGCAGGAATATTATTGGTGTAATTTCAAGTCCTCGGTCGGAGAAAGTTAAAAAAATTATTGTGAGAGAGATTTCTACAAAAAGAATATCATTTGTGTAACACTGACGAATGGATGAGAAAATTACAAACGAAAATACGTCAGAGAAGTTCAACGTGAAAACAACAGGAAGTTCGACTATTATAGTGAATGAATTTGAGATTAAAAACTTTTAAAATAGTCGCGAGTATGAAAAAACGATCAACACGGGAAAGTTGTGTGTTTACATCAGCTTTCCGCCGGTATATTATTTGCTCAATTCCGGTGAGTGGATGGAGAGCTACGACCAGTGGATCTAGAGCTACGGGCAAAAAAAGCACGTGAAAAACAGAGTGAAGTTCAGGTACACATGCCGAGAAGGTCAGGTTCTTCACGCGGTGCATTTTCGAAAAATCTGTTTCGAAATAAAGGCAGAACGAGTGATCTTGCCGTTTTCGAAATTACACAAAAACGGCTAGGAATCAGAGAAAAATATCAACATGAAAAAGTTTCGCATTTTTCGTAGCTTTTCAGCGGTATATTATTTGCCCCATTCCGATAAAGTTTGTAGAAATTACGGCAAAAATATGGTTTTAGCCATTTTCAAAACTGACATAAAACAGTAATTAATTAGGAGAAATAATATATACAAAAAAGTTTCGCCTTTCTTCAAGCTTTCCAACGCCATATCATTTGCTGCATTTGGATGTACGGTTAAAAAATTAGCTCAAAAATATGAACTCGATGGAACTTGTACCGTTTTCTAAATTACTTTTAAACCGTTTAAAATTAGAAAAAACTTTTAACATGAAAAAGTAGTGCATTTTCATAAGCTTTCCAACGCCATATTATTTGCCTCAATTGGATTTGCCGTTTAGAAGTGACATAAAAAATACCAACTCGGGTGTTCCGTTTGCGAAATTCTGTGATTTTCCAAATTACGCTTTAACCAGAGAGAATTAGAGAAAACTTTCAACATATGGAAGGAGCGATTTTGCAGCAGCTTACCAACGCCATATTATTTGCCTCATTCCGATAAACGGTTTAAAAATGCGATCGAAAATACGATTCACGTTTTTTGAACGAAGAAAAAACGGTTTTCAAAACTACTCTTAAACCGCTTACATTTTGCCAAAAAATTAACTTGGGTCATGATACTGGTGTTCATAGCTTTCCAACGGTATATCGCAAGCCCCAT
Organism: Aegilops umbellulata; assembly: GCA_032464435.1. NCBI lineage: Eukaryota > Viridiplantae > Streptophyta > Magnoliopsida > Poales > Poaceae > Aegilops > Aegilops umbellulata. The sequence continues at coordinate 85,244,435 of CP136060.1, read as the reverse complement.
TTGGACACCTTTTAGCTGAAGTTCAACCTAGTACTCGGGGAAGGTCAGGCGCGTTACTCGGGAATTTCGGGTTGTGATCAGAATATTATTCTGATCCCGTGATCAGAATAGTGTTTATGTGTATATATATATATATATATATATATATATATATATATATATATATATATATATTGAATTCCATTTTCTATCTGTTTTTCTATGCTAATTTGAATCTAGCTATTATCATCCACATATACAGAATGAAAAGCTTATATACACACATTGAAACAGAACATATAAGAACGGAAAACAGAGTACACACATTGAAACAGAGCAATACTATGATTGCTGTGAATACATAGCTATCCACATCAAAACAACTCAAAAAAATAAAACGCGTCGATGAGACCATGACCAGCAGCCCTTGCCTACGGTAGCTCTTGGCTCTGCCTGGACTCCTGCAAGCGTTCGTCCAAGCGGTCGACACGCTCGCGGTACATCTAGAGCGCGATCTCAAGCTCCAAGTTGGCTATTTCATCGGAGATCACCACCTCGAGGATGCGATGGCCATGTTCCTCTACTGCGCCCAGGTGGACACCTGGGCCAAGGAGGCGGTCGAGCCTACCGACCAGCGCGTTGGCATCGAGCGGGCCGCGGACAAGACGAACGACGCAACCCATGCGAACGGCGCGGCGAGCGTCTAGTGTAAGTACGGCGCGGCTGGCCTCTGATGCAAGTACGGCGCAGAGGGCTCTGCCCACTCCTGGCGAGGAATGGGGGTACTGACGGGACGTGTACCCAGCTGCGACGCCATGTCGACAACCGGCAAGCGTCGATGGATCCGCTCTTGCTGTGCGGCGCATCGCTCCTGTCTCTCTGCGGTGCTCCAACGGTCTCGCCGTGCAGCGAGCCGCAGCCTATCGGCGAAGACGCGCCTAGCTTGGTCTGCAGCGTGCCATCGATCATGTCGCTGACATGCTTGATCCGCGGCGCTCAAGCGCCTTGTGCCAAAGGTCTGCTCAACCCTGGCGATGACGCGCATCACGGGGTCATCCATCACCTTGCCGGGGAGCGCCTCGGCCTCGACGGGCCGTGGCGCCTGCTCATTTTCCTCGTCGACAAGGTTGATGGCAGATGAGGCTTTTGGTGGGTTGGCATGCTTGGAAAAGGTGGATGTTCTACAGGCTGCGCCTGTCGCCTCCGTGTGTCGCGCATCGCCTAGGTTTATGCGCAATATCGCTGGGTGGTGGGAAACATGTGAGGAAATGACGGGAAACGGTGGCGTCTTCATAAAACACCATCAATTAATGGAAACTTAGCATAGAAGGAACATCGAGCTAGCACAATAAGTAGATGATGATCAGATGAACACGGACCGCACTAGGGAACCCGTCGGTGATGAATTCATCAATCACAAACGGTTGAATACTAGCAAGCGTTTGCCCACAACACACATGGCTTATTCCATCACAAACAGGTCGGATGGATCAACTATATGCCATGTATCGCACATTGTCAAAAAATAATTCTGTAGACCTTCTTTAACATGTGTTAAAAAATAAAAAAAGGACCTTGAGGTTTAATTTGATAGATATGACCCATCCTATCAGTTAATTTAACATCAACACAACTTCCCAACCAGTCACCCATCTGATGGCTGCTCCAGCCTGAGCACACTTAACTTGAGAGTTCTCTTACATGAGCTACTGGTGGAACAACTAGTCCTTGCTGATATAGGATGCCTCTTCGCATCCTTATGGCGTATCCGGATGACCGCCCGTCCCCCAATGGCCAATAGATGTTGTGTAGACAGAGCATATCACATACGTCTTATTAGAAGCAATCGTGTGTGTTATTATCGGTCTTCGCACACATTTATGATTACAGACCTGTTTGCCACGTATCACACACATCTTGATATGTTGAACCATTTCTGTTCTCTTGTCTCAACGCAAACAATTCATCTGAGTGAACCGCATGCCCTATATCGCACACACCTTGATCTGGCTGACAGTTTCTTTTGTGTTGCCTAATCACAAACAGTTCATCCGAGTGAACCGTATGATGTATATCGCACACACCTTCGTCTGGCTGCCCGTTTCTTTTGTTCCTCCTCATTGCAAACAATTAATTGAACTGAACCGTATGCCCTGCATCGCACACGCAACTAAAATCTGAACCGTGTTTGATGCATCCTCCACCGCAAATGTTTTGCACCTTTTTTGACAGTTTTTTTACACCACCGTTTGCGATTATTGCATCGGACACAGTTTCATTGAAGGGTCTCTGATCGTAGTGTCGCGTTAGCAGCATCCTGCAGTAGTGAAACGATAACTATGTGCATTGTTACACACATTTCCTCTGCATGAACTGTGTCTGATTATGATGTATATCGCACATGTTGTGCTTTATTAACCGTGTGCGACGTAATGACTTGCACACCATAATTTCACCCTAATTTAATTGCTGCTATTTAAAATTGTACCTAATTTAAACTTGAAAGTAGGCTATAGTATATCCATCAGGTTCAAACAACCAATGCATTATTCGATTCACAGGTACATATGTTTAAGAATTACATAAGCACCAAATAAAGAATGATGAACCAGGGTTCTGTACTTGCACTATTACAGATGGTAAAGAAATAGGCGACAAACATTATGGTTGTTGAACAAGGTGAAGCGGAATGGCCCTATTGTGCTCTCCTGGATGAAGAAGGCACGCACGACTCTAGTCCAACCCCTTGTGATGGCCGGCCGCCAATCATGTAGTTTGAGAGGTAATCTTGAGTAAACTGCTTCTGGATCCACTTCAAAGGAAAAAAAATTCAGACATTGTCATCTAACACAACTCATTACGGGCAGTAAAAATAAGGCTACATGGTTCTTACTTACCATCCTGCAGTTCACTGTTGTCTTGCATAAAGTGTAAAAAAAATAGTTCGATTGACATCTTTTGACCCATTTTAATAACAATCTTTATCAGTTTACTCACTTGATGCTGGTTCCTGAATATCTCATTACCCCATACGCAGAAATGGTCGAAGTGTGGATCTTTGACAATGACATGTGTACCTAAAAGCGCCAAGTTAATATTAGAAGCTCAACAACAATTGCAAAATGATGTAGTACAACACTCCCTCCATCTCATTATATAAGATTTTATTACATGTATATCTAGACATCATGAGAACATTAAGGTAACACGAACATTAAGGTAACACTCTTCCTTGTTGCTATGTAGCCTGGGATTGCATATTTAGTCATTCAGTACAATGCATGTTGCTATGTAGCCTCAGATATATTAAATATGGCCCTACTTAACCTACTGATAAATGGGTTACAGATATATTCAGTGAAATGTCCAATTCGACGATTAATCCCTTATCAGCCACCAGGATATATGGTACCAGCTACCGAGATCCTGAACAGTGATTACATATAAGCAATGAGATGAAACTAACCTCGATGGAAAGCATCACTGTTCTCAATATTGTCTTGTATGAGTACATATAAAGGCATGTTAAGCACAACAGGCTAAACATCAACCAATTATATCCATGGTAGACAACATAATGTACAAATGATAGCTTCAGTGTGCAGGCTTAAGCATGCTAGTTAAGCAAAACAAGAAGTGAAAAGGTGTGTTAACTGCATCAAGCATAACATTTAAAAACAAGAAAATAGTCATTCAAATTGGTATTGTGCAGGTCTAAATTACACTAGTTATTGTTAAAAACGAAGAGGCATGTTAACTGCAATATCCTTAACAGCAACCAAATATCGTAATTCATAGTGATATTGTTGAAACTGTTATTGATGAAATTGAACTGCACGGCAAATAGTTGCACATATAGAGCATCACATTGTGAAGAATTGAAATAAACAAGGCATAAGGCCATCTCTAGCCGATCCTTTAAAAGTTAAAGGACTAAAGCCCGTAGTGGATATATATACTCCAACAATTTTTGGCCGTTTCTAGTCGATCCCCTAAACTTAATGTTGTAAACTTCAATTTGATCAAGTTCAAAGCAGGTTCAACCGAAAGTAGCATGCATTCAAACATAAACATAGATAGTTTTGCATAACTGAATATAAAACATAAATTTAAACTAAGCTAAACTACTTTCGGTTGAAGTAGAGGTCGAGATAATCCTTCCTCGTCAGGTACGGTGTGCCACGAGCCGGGTCCGAGACAGTGCCGTTGTCGGGGTCGTTGGGGAAGACACTCTTCCACTTGTCGATGTCGATCTCCTCGTCCTTGCAAACCTACCTCGACGCCCTCCGCGCCACCGTCCTTGCCACCTTCGACCTCGTCAGAGGAGAGCGCGATAACCTCGCCGCCCTCCGCGCTAGCAAAGATCGCCCGCTCTGCCCTCACGAGCTCCGGGTGCTGCCGGCGGAGCTCTTGCATGTAGGCCTCGTTGGCGGCCTTGGCCTCGAGGCGCTCCCACGCCTCGCGTTCCTCCCGTGCCATAGCCGAGCTCACCACCCCTGGCTCTGGTGGAACGAGGTGGACCAAACATGTGTCGATGGGTAAATTGAGCCTAGTCGCCATGCCGTGGTAGCATACTGCTACCTCCTGAGCACTGCGTTGGATTTCCTTGAAGAGGAAAGGGTGATGCAACAGAGTAGAGTAAGTATTTCCCTCAGTTTTTGAGAACCAAGGTATCAATCCAGTAGGAGGCTACGCGCGAGTCCCTCGTACCTACACAAAACAAATAGCTCAAAGCAACCAACGCGATTAGGGGTTGTCAATCCCTTCACGGTCACTTACGAGAGTGAGATCTGATAGAGATGATAAATAATAGTTTTGGTATTTTTGGTATAAAGATGCAAGGTAAAATAAAAGGCAAAGTAAAAAAGTAAAGCAATAATAAAGTGATGGAAGATTGATATGATGAGAATAGACCCGGGGGCCATAGATTTCACTAGTGGCTTCTCTCCAGAGCATAAGTATTCTAAGGTGGGTGAACAAATTACTGTTGAGCAATTGACAGAATTGAGCATAGTTATGAGAATATCTAGGTATGATCATGTATATAGGCATCACGTTCGAGACAAGTAGACCGACTCTTGCCTGCATCTACTACTATTACTCCACTCATCGACCGCTATCCAGCATGCATCTAGAGTACTAAGTTCAAGAAAATAGAGTAACGCCTTAAGCAAGATGACATGATGTAGAGGGATAAATTCATGCAATATGATAAAAAACCCATCTTGTTATCCTCGATGACAACAATACAACACGTGCCTTGCTGCCCCTACTGTCACTGGTAAAGGACACCGCAAGATTGAACCCAAAGCTAAGCACTTCTCCCATTGCAAGAAAAACCAATCTAGTAGGCCAAACCAAACTGATAATTCGAAGAGACTTGCAAAGATAACCAATCATACATAAAAGAATTCGGAGAAGATTCAAATATTGTTCATAGATAAACTTGATCATAAACCCACAATTCATCTGTCTCAACAAACACACCGCAAAAAGAAGATTACATCTAATAGATCTCCACGAGAGAGGGGGAGAACATTGTATTGAGATCCAAAAAGAGAGAAGAAGCCATCTAGCTACTAACTATGGACCCGAAGGTCTGAGGTGAACTACTCACACTTCATCGGAGGGGCTATGATGATGTAGAAGCCCTCCATGGTGGATGCCCCCTCCGGCGGAGATCCGGAACAGGCCCCAAGATGGGATCTCGTGGGTACAGAAGGTTGCGGCGGTGAAATTAGGTTTTTGGCTCCTGTTCTGATCGTTCGGGGGTACGTAGGTATATATAGGAGGAAGGAGTACGTCGGTGGAGCAAAGGGGGGCCCACGAGGCAGGGGGCGCGCCCTCCACCCTCGTGACCGCCTCCCTCCTTTCTTGATGGAGGGTCCAAGTCTCCTGGGTCATATCTGTTGAGAAAATCACGTTCCCGAAGGTTTCATTCCGTTTGGACTCCGTTTGATATTCCGTTTCTTCAAAACACTGAAATAGGCAAAAAACAACAATTCTGGGCTGGGCCTCCGGTTAATAGGTTAATCCCAAAAGTAATATAAAAGTGGAAAATAAAGCCCAATATGGTCCAAAACAGTAGATAATATAGCATGGAGCAATCAAAAATTATAGATACGTTGGAGACGTACCAGGCATCCCCAGGCTTAATTCCTGCTCGTCCTCGAGTAGGTAAATGATAAAAAAGGATTTTTGATGCGGAGTGCTAACTGGCATAATTTCAATGTAACTCTTCTTAATTGTGATATGAATATTCAGATCCGAAAGATTCAAGACAAAAGTTCATATTGACATAAAAATAAGAGGTAATATCACCAGTGGTGCTTAAACTTGTCATCAATGTTCACTTTAGTGTCTGAACTTGAATAATACGCTAAACTGGTTCTAGAACTTGGCACGAGCATGCAAATACAGTGCTAATCCAATCCACGGATGTATAATGGGCTGATGCGGCACCGTCTTATGCTAAACTGGTTCTAGAACTTGGCACAAGCGTGCAAATATGGTGCTAATCCAATCCACAGACGTATAATGGACCGGCGTCGCACCGTATTTTGATTAATTAGCATGCACATGTGGCATGGGACTCCCTTTCGACAAATGGCTTGCCATATATGTCTCCATGACTAGTGGACCCCACATGTCAGCACGAGGAAATCAAGGTAAAAAATTGCAACCGCTGGGACTCAAACTTGCGATGGGGGGTAGTAAAGGCATGCCCGAGCCAGTATGGTACACACTTTTGAATGACTAATAACAATAACTTGATTAATGTCCTGTGTAGGAACATGTTCCTGGCTTGTAAATCAATGCAACCCATTTCGCACATATTATATATTTTTGGAAATTTGTAAAAAGTAGGTAAACTAATATCACACTAAATAAATTTCGAGTATTTATGTGTTGTAAATATTATACGTACTAATAAGATAACTTATTTTTAAAATATTAATGTAGTTTCTAAAAATATTCACTTACTTACGTGCGGATTATATTGAAAACATTTAGTAAATACAAAAGTATTAATTGTATAGTAAATGTACAAAATTATGGATACAAACATTTTTTATTTATATTCACTTGTGATAACTTTCACACGTGGCATATATTCTTAATTTCTATATAACTTAAATAGAGTCACACGTATATATTTATAAAATCATAAAAAATATTAAATAATGATGAATATTTTAAAATTACATAAAAATTCTTAAATTACAAATGTATGAATTATAAAAATATGCATATATAATCATTCAAATGTTTGTATAGTTAAAACAATAATTATTAATTGTAATTTGTATTATTCTAAGTTATACATAAAATATAATCTGAAATACTATTTCATTCATATGATTTTTTTTCAAAAATAATCGTCAACACTTTTTTTAAATTACTTGACCATTTTGCTAAATATGTTATTTTTTGTATGTATAATATTTATAACACATGAATGTTTTAACATTTTTTTGCGAGTAATTTTAACATTTTTTAATTACTATCAGTATAATATACGTACATTTTACAAATACAAAAAAATTAAAAAAGCTGACAAGTGCAACGTGGGCCATTTAAAGTACACAAGCGTGTTCTTAAACCACACGAATGTGTTCATTTATAACTAGGAAACTTGAGTGGTCTATTGGTTAGGCTCGTCCTTGGCTAGCTTGAGTTGGTATGTTCGAGTTGTGGCGGGGATTTTTTTTATCATTTATTTACTTTTATTCTAACATATGACGCCCACTGCTCATGGAGACACACATAATGCTAATCAAATACGATGCCACGTCAGCGCGTTATACTTATGTGGATTGGATTAGCACCGTATTTGCACACTCGTGCCAAGTTCTAGAACTAGTTCGATGTATTTTTCAAGTTTAGGCACCAAAGTGAATGTTGGTGACAAGTTTAAGCACCACCGATGATATTACCTCAATAATAATAATACTTCAAGCATACTAACTAAGCAATTATGTGTTCTCAAAATAACATGGCCAAAGAAAGTTTTGTTGGAAATATGCCCTAGAGGCAATAATAAAAGCATTATTATTATATTTCCTTGTTCATGATAATTGTCTTTATTCGTGCTATAATTGTGTTATCCGGAAATCGTAATACATGTGTGAATAACAGACAACAACATGTCCCTAGTAAGCCTCTAGTTGACTAGCTCGTTGATCAATAGGTAGTCATGGTTTCCTGACTATGGGCATTGGATGTCAATGATAACGAGATCACATCATTAGGAGAATGATGTGATGGACGAGACCCAATCCTAAACATAGCATAAGATCGCATAGTTCGTTTGCTAGAGTTTTCCAATGTCAAGTATCCTTTCCTTAGACCATGAGATCGTGTAACTCCCGGACACCGTAGGAGTGCTTTGGGTGTGCCAAACGTCACAACGTAACTGGGTGACTATAAAGGTATACTACGGGTATCTCCGAAAGTGTCTGTTGGGTTGACACGGATCGAGACTGGGATTTGTCACTCCGCTTGACGGAGAGGTATCACCGGGCCCTCTCGGTAATGCATCATCATAATGAGCTCAATGTGATCAAAGTGTTTGATCACGGGATCATGCATTACGGTACGAGTAAAGTGACTTGCCGGTAACGAGATTGAACGAGGTATAGGGATACCGACAATCGAATCTCGGGCAAGTAAAATACCGATTGACAAAGGGAATCGTATACGGGATTAATTGAATCCTCGACATCGTGGTTCATCCGATGATATCATCATGGAGCATGTGGGAGCCAACATGGGTATCCAGATCCCGCTGTTGGTTATTGCTCAAGAGCCGTCTCGGTCATGTCTGCATGTCTCCCGAACCCGTAGGGTCTACACACTTAAGGTTCGGTGACGCTAGGGTTGTGAAGATATGTATATGCAGTAACCCGAATGTTGTTCGGAGTCCCGGATGAGATCCCGGACGTCACGAGGAGTTCCGGATTGGTCCGGAGGTGAAGAATTATATATAGGAAGTGCAGTTTCGGCCATCGGGAATGATCTGGGGGTCACCGGTATTGTACCGGGACCACCAGATGGGTCCCGGGGGTCCACCGGGTGGGGCCACCCATCCCGGAGGGCCCCATGGGCTGAAGTGGGAGGGGGGCCAGCCCTTAGTGGGCTGGTGCGCCCCCCAAGGCCCACCCCTGCGCCTAGGGTTGGAACCCTAGGGTGGGGGGGCGCCCACTTGCCTTGGGGGGCACTCCACCCCCCTTGGCCGCCGCCCCCTTGGGAGATTCAATCTCCCAGGGCCGGCGCCCCCCAGGGGCATATATAAAGGGGGGGCAGCCGCAACCTTTGCCTTGGCGCCTCCCTCTCCCTCTCCAACACCTCCTCCTCCTCCATAGAGCTCGGCGAAGCCCTGCCGGAGTACTGCAGCTCCATCACCACCACGCCGTCGTGCTGCTGCTAGAGCCATCTTCCTCAACCTCTCCTCTCCCCTTGCTGGATCAAGAAGGAGGATACGTTACGCTGACCGTACGTGTGTTGAACGCGGAGGTGCCGTCCGTTTGGTGCTAGGATCTCCGGTGATTTGGATCACGTCGTGTACGACTACCTCATCCCCGTTCCTTGAACGCTTCCGCTCGCAATCTACAAAGGTATGTAGATGCATCCGATCACTCGTTGCTAGATGAACTCATAGATGGATCTTGGTGAAACCGTAGGAAAATTTTTGTTTTCTGCAACGTTCCCGAACAGTGGCATCATGAGCTAGGTCTATGCGTAGTTCTTCTTGCGCGAGTAGAACACAATTTGTTGTGGGCGTAGATTTGTCAACTTTTCTTGCCGCTACTAGTCTTATCTTGCTTCAGCGGTATTGTGGGATGAAGCGGCCCGGACCAACCTTACACGTACGCTTACGTGAGACAGGTTCCACCGACTAACATGCACTAGTTGCATAAGGTGGCTGGCGGGTGTCTGTCTCTCCTACTTTAGTTGGAGCGGATTCGATGAAAAGGGTCCTTATGAAGGGTAAATAGAAGTTGACAAATCACGTTGTGGCTTTCACGTAGGTAATAAATCGTTCTTGCTTGAACCCTAATTCAGCCACGTAAAACTTGCAACAACAATTAGAGGACGTCTAACTTGTTTTTGCAACAAGTGCTTTGTGATATGATATGGCCAAAGTTGTGATGAATGATGAATGATCTATATGTGATGTATGAGATGTTCATGCTATTGTAATAGGAATCACGACTTGCATGTCGATGAGTATGACAACCGGCAGGAGCCATAGGAGTTGTCTTTATTTTTTGTATGACCTGCGTGTCATTGAGAAACGCCATGTAAATTACTTTACTTTATTGCTAAACGCGTTAGCCATAGTAGTAGAAGTAATAGTTGGCGAGCAACTTCATGGAGACACGATGATGGAGATCATGATGATGGAGATCATGGTGTCAAGCCGGTGACAAGATGATCATGGAGCCCCAAGATGGAGATCAAAGGAGCTATGTGATATTGGCCATATCATGTCACGTTTATTATTTGATTGCATGTGATGTTTATCATGTTTTGCATCTTGTTTACTTAGAACGACGGTAGTAAATAAGATGATCCCTCATAATAATTTCAAGAAGTGTTCCCCCTAACTGTGCACCGTTGCGACAGTTCATTGTTTCGAAGCACCACGTGATGATCGGGTGTGATAGATTCTAACGTTCACATACAACGGGTGTAAGACAAATTTACACATACAAACACTTAGGTTGACTTGACAAGCCTAGCATGTACAGACATGGCCTCGGAACACAGAAGACCGAAAGGTCGAGCATGAGTCGTATAGAAGATACGATCAACATGAAGATGTTCACCAATGTTGACTAGTCCGTCTCACGTGATGATCGGACACGGCCTAGTTGACTTGGATCATGTAATACTTAGATGACTAGAAGAGGGATGTCTATCTAAGTGGGAGTTCATTAAATAATTTGATTAGATGAACTTTATTATCATGAACTTAGTCTAAAATATTTACAATATGTCTTGTAGATCAAATGGCCAACGTAGTCCTCAACTTCAACGCGTTCCTAGAGAAAACCAAGCTGAAAGACGATGGCAGCAACTATACGGACTGGGTCCGGAACATGAGGATCATCCTCATAGCTGCCAAGAAAGATTATGTCCTACGAGCACCGCTGGGTGACGCACCTGTTCTCCCTGCAGAACAAGACGTTATGAACGCTTGGCAGTCACGTTCCGATGATTACTCCCTCGTTCAGTGCGGCATGCTTTACAGCTTAGAGCCGGGGCTCCAAAAGCGTTTTGAGAGACATGGAGCATATGAGATGTTCGAAGAGCTGAAAATGGTTTTCCAAGCTCATGCCTGGGTCGAGAGATATGAAGTCTCCGACAAATTCTTTAGCTGTAAGATGGAGGAAAATAGCTCTGTCAGTGAACACATACTCAAGATGTCTGGGTTGCACAACCGCTTGACTCAACTGGAAGTTAATCTCCCGGATGAAGCGGTCATTGACAGAATCCTCCAGTCGCTTCCACCTAGCTACAAGAGCTTTGTGATGAACTATAACATGCAGGGGATGGTAAAGACCATTCCTGAGGTATATGCTATGCTGAAATCAGCAGAGGTAGAAATCAAGAAGGAACATCAAGTGTTGATGGTGAATAAAACCACTAAGTTCAAGAAGGGCAAGGGTAAAAATAACTTCAAGAAGGACGGCAAGGAAGTTGCCGCGCCCGGTAAGCAAGTTGCCGGGAAGAAGCCAAAGAATGGACCCAAGCCCGAGACTGAGTGCTTTTATTGCAAGGGAAGTGGTCACTGGAAGCGGAATTGCCCCAAATACTTAGCGGACAAGAAGGCCGGCAAAACAAAAGGTATATGTGATATACATGTAATTGATGTGTACCTTACCAGTACTCGTAGTAGCTCTTGGGTATTTGATACCGGTGCAGTTGCTCACATTTGTAACTCAAAGCAGGAGCTGCGGAATAAGCGAAGACTGGCGAAGGATGAGGTGACGATGCGCGTCGGGAATGGTTCCAAGGTCGATGTGATCGCCGTCGGCACGCTACCTCTACATTTACCTACGGGATTAGTTTTAAACCTCAATAATTGTTATTTAGTGCCAAGTTTGAACATTGTGTCTAGATCTCGTTTAACTCGAGATAGCTACTCATTTAAATCCGAGAATAATGGTTGTTCTATTTATATGAGAGATATGTTTTATGGTCATGCTCCGATGGTTAATGGTTTATTCTTAATGAATCTCGTACGTGATGATACACATATTCATAGTGTGAATACCAAAAGAGTTAAAGTTGATAACAATAGTCCCACATATTTGTGGCACTGCCGCCTTGGTCACATAGGTGTCAAACGCATGAAGAAGCTCCATGCAGATGGACTTTTAGAGTCTCTTGATTATGAATCATTTGACACGTGCGAACCATGCCTCATGGGTAAAATGACCAAGACTCTGTTCTCAGGAACAATGGAGCGAGCAACCAACTTATTGGAAATCATACATATCGATGTGTGCGGTCCAATGAGTGTTGAGGCTCGCGGTGGCTATCGTTATGTTCTCACCCTCACTGATGACTTGAGTAGATATGGGTATATCTACTTAATGAAACACAAGTCTGAGACCTTTGAAAAGTTCAAGGAATTTCAGAGTGAGGTTGAAAATCAACATGATAGAAAGATCAAGTTTCTACGATCAGATCGTGGAGGAGAATACTTGAGTCACGAATTTGGCACACACTTAAGAAAATGTGGAATAGTTTCACAACTCACGCCGCCTGGAACACCTCAGCGTAATGGTGTGTCCGAACGTCGTAATCGAACTCTATTAGATATGGTACGATCTATGATGTCTCTTACCGATTTACCGCTATCTTTTTGGGGCTATGTTTTAGAGACTGCCGCATTCACTTTAAATAGGGCTCCGTCGAAATCCGTTGAGACGACACCGTATGAATTATGGTTTGGGAAGAAACCTAAGCTGTCGTTTCTAAAAGTTTGGGGATGCGATGCTTATGTCAAGAAACTTCAACCTGAAAAGCTCGAACCCAAGTCGGAAAAATGCGTCTTCATAGGATACCCTAAAGAAACTATTGGGTATACCTTCTACCTCAGATCCGAAGGCAAGATCTTTGTTGCCAAGAATGGATCCTTTCTAGAGAAAGAGTTTCTCTTGAAAGAAGTAAGTGGGAGGAAAGTAGAACTTGATGAAGTGTTACCTCTTGAAACGGAAAATGGCGAAACTCAAGAAAACGTTCCTGAGGTGCCTGCACCGACTAGAGAGGAAATTAATGATGATGATCAAGATACTTCTAATCAAGCTCCTACTGAAATTCGAAGGTCCACAAGGACACATTCCGCACCAGAGTGGTACGGCAACCCTGTCTTGGAAATCATGTTGTTAGACAACGGTGAACCTTCGAACTATGAGGAAGCAATGGCGGGCCCGGATTCCGACAAATGGCTAGAAGCCATGAAATCCGAGATAGGATCCATGTATGAAAACGAAGTATGGACTTTGACTGACTTGCCCGTAGAGCGGCGAGCCATAGAAAATAAATGGATCTTTAAGAAGAAGACAGACGCGGATGGTAATGTGACCATCTATAAAGCTCGGCTTGTCGCTAAGGGTTATCGACAAGTTCCAGGGGTTGACTACGATGAGACTTTCTCACCGGTAGCGAAGCTAAAGTCCGTCCGAATCATGTTAGCAATAGCCGCATTCTATGATTATGAGATATGGCAAATGGACGTCAAAACGACATTCCTTAATGGTTTCCTTAAGGAAGAATTGTATATGATGCAGCCGGAAGGTTTTGTCGATCCTAAGAACGCTGACAAAGTGTGCAAGCTCCAACGCTCGATTTATGGGCTGGTGCAAGCATCTCGGAGTTGAAACATTCGCTTTGATGAGATGATCAAAGCGTTTGGGTTTACGCAAACTTATGGAGAAGCCTGCGTTTACAAGAAAGTGAGTGGGAGCTCTGTAGCATTTCTCATACTATATGTAGATGACATACTTTTGATGGGAAATGATATAGAACTCTTGGACAGCATTAAGGCCTACTTGAATAAAAGTTTTTCAATGAAGGACCTTGGAGAAGCTGCTTATATATTAGGCATCAAGATCTATAGAGATAGATCAAGACGCCTCATAGGTCTTTCACAAAGCACATACCTTGATAAGATATTGAAGAAGTTCAATATGGATCAATCTAAGAAGGGGTTCTTACCTGTGTTGCAAGGTGTGAAATTGAGCTCAGCTCAATGTCCGACCATGGCAGAAGATATAGAAGAGATGAGTGTCATCCCCTATGCCTCAGCCATAGGTTCTATTATGTATGCCATGCTGTGTACCAGACCTGATGTAAACCTTGCCGTAAGTTTGGTAGGAAGGTACCAAAGTAATCCCGGCAAGGAACACTGGACAGCGGTCAAGAATATCCTGAAGTACCTGAAAAGGACTAAGGAAATGTTTCTCGTTTATGGAGGTGACGAAGAGCTCGTCGTAAAGGGTTACGCCGACGCTAGCTTCGACACAGATCTGGATGACTCTAAGTCACAAACCGGATATGTGTATATTTTGAATGGTGGGGCAGTAAGCTGGTGCAGTTGCAAGCAGAGCGTCGTGGCGGGATCTACATGTGAAGCGGAGTACATGGCAGCCTCGGAGGCAGCACATGAAGCAATTTGGGTGAAGGAGTTCATCACCGACCTCGGAGTCATACCCAATGCGTCGGGGTCAATCAAACTCTTTTGTGACAACACTGGAGCTATTGCACTTGCCAAGGAGCCCAGGTTTCACAAGAAGACCAGGCACATCAAGCGTCGCTTCAACTCCATTCGTGAAAATGTTCAAGATGGAGACATAGAAATTTGTAAAGTGCACACGGATCTGAATGTCGCAGATCCGTTGACTAAACCTCTCCCTAAGGCAAAACATGATCAGCACCAGAACTCTATGGGTGTTCGATTCATCACAATGTAACTAGATTATTGACTCTAGTGCAAGTGGGAGACTGTTGGAAATATGCCCTAAAGGCAATAATAAAAACATTATTATTATATTTCCTTGTTCATGATAATTGTCTTTATTCGTGCTATAATTGTGTTATCCAGAAATCGTAATACATGTGTGAATAACAGACAACAACATGTCCCTAGTAAGCATCTAGTTGACTAGCTCGTTGATCAATAGGTAGTCATGGTTTCCTGACTATGGGCATTGGATGTCAATGATAACGAGATCACATCATTAGGAGAATGATGTGATGGACGAGACCCAATCCTAAACATAGCATAAGATCGCATAGTTCGTTTGCTAGAGTTTTCCAATGTCAAGTATCCTTTCCTTAGACCATGAGATCGTGTAACTCCCGGACACCGTAGGAGTGCTTTGGGTGTGCCAAATGTCACAACGTAACTGGGTGACTATAAAGGTATACTACGGGTATCTCCGAAAGTGTCTGTTGGGTTGACACGGATCGAGACTGGGATTTGTCACTCCGCTTGACGGAGAGGTATCACCGGGCCCTCTCGGTAATGCATCATCATAATGAGCTCAATGTGATCAAAGTGTTTGATCACGGGATCATGCATTACGGTACGAGTAAAGTGACTTGCCGGTAACGAGATTGAACAAGGTATAGGGATACCGACAATCGAATCTCGGGCAAGTAAAATACCGATTGACAAAAGGAATCGTATACGGGATTAATTGAATCCTTGGCATCATTGTTCATCCGATGAGATCATCGTGGAGCATGTGGGAGCCAACATGGGTATCCAGATCCCGCTGTTGGTTATTGCTCAAGAGCCGTCTCGGTCATGTCTGCATGTCTCCCGAACCCGTAGGGTCTACACTTAAGGTTCGGTGACGCTAGGGTTGTGAAGATATGTATATGCAGTAACCTGAATGTTGTTCGGAGTCCCGGATGAGATCCCGGACGTCACGAGGAGTTCCGGATTGGTCCGGAGGTGAAGAATTATATATAGGAAGTGCAGTTTCGGCCATCGGGAATGATCTGGGGGTCACCGGTATTGTACCGGGACCACCAGATGGGTCCCGGGGGTCCACCGGGTGGGGCCACCCATCCCGGAGGGCCCCATGGGCTGAAGTGGGAGGGGGGCAGCCCTTAGTGGGCTGGTGCGCCCCCCAAGGCCCACCCCTGTGCCTAGGGTTGGAACCCTAGGGTGGGGGGGTGCCCACTTGCCTTGGGGGGCACTCCACCCCCCTTGGTCGCCGCCCCCTTGGGAGATTCAATCTCCCAGGGCCGGCGCCCCCCCATGGGCCTATATAAAGGGGGGAGGGGAGGGGGGCAGCCGCAACCTTTGCCTTGGCGCCTCCCTCTCCCTCTCCAACACCTCCTCCTCCTCCATAGAGCTCGGCGAAGCCCTGCCGGAGTACTGCAGCTCCATCACCACCACGCCGTCGTGCTGCTGCTGGAGCCATCTTCCTCAACTCTCCTCTCCCCTTGATGGATCAAGAAGGAGGAGACGTTACGCTGACCGTACGTGTGTTGAACGCGGAGGTGTCGTCCGTTCGGTGCTAGGATCTCCGGTGATTTGGATCACGTCGTGTACGACTACCTCATCCCCGTTCCTTGAACGCTTCCGCTCGCAATCTACAAAGGTATGTAGATGCATCCGATCACTCGTTGCTAGATGAACTCATAGATGGATCTTGGTGAAACCGTAGGAAAATTTTTGTTTTCTGCAACGTTCCCCAACAAGTTTATCCCTACAAAATCATATAGTTTAGTCATGCTCCATTTTTGTCGCACAAGAATGCTCTCATCATGCACAACCCCGATGACAAGCCAAGCAATTGTTTCATACTTTAGTAATATCAAACTTATAAACCTTCACGCAATACATGAGCGCGAGCCATGGCTATAGCACTATGGGTGGAATAGAATATGATGATGGGGGTTATGTGGAGAAGATCTCGCATCAAAGAGGCTAATCAATGGGCTATGGAGATGCCCATCGATTGATGTTAATGCAAGAAGTAGGGATTGCCATGCAACGGATGCACTAGAGCTATAAATGTATGAAAGCTCAGTAAAAGAAACTAAGTGGATGTGCATCCAACTTGCTTGCTCGTGAACACCTAGGGCACTTGAGGAGGCCCATTGTTGGAATATACAAGCCAAGTTCTATAATGAAAAATTCCCACTAGTATATGAAAATGACAAAACAAGAGACTCTCTATCATGAAGATTATGGTGCTACTTTGAAGCACAAGTATGGAAAAGGATAGTAGCATTGTCCCTTCTCTCTTTTTCTCTCATTTTTGTTCTTTTCTCTTTTTTTCTTTTCTCTTTTTTTGGGCCTTCTTTTTTTTCTTCTTTGGCCTTTCTCCCTTTTTTTATTCCTCACTTGGGACAATGCTCTATTGAATGATGATGATCACACCTCTATTTATTTACAACTCAATGATTACAACTCGATACTAGAACAAGGTATGACTTTATATGAATGCCTCCGGCGGTGTAACGGGATATGCAATGAATCTAGAGTGACATGTATGAAAGAATTATAAACGGTGGCTTTGCCACAAATACTATGTCAACTATATGATCATGCTAGCAATATGACAATGATGGAAGTGTCATGAAGAACGGTATGGTGGAAAGTTGCATGGCAATATATTTCGGAATGGCTATGGAAATGCCATAATAGGTAGGCATGGTGGCTTTTTTGAGGAAGATATAAGGAGGTTTATGTGTGAAAGAGCGTATCATATCACGGGTTTTGGATGCACCGACGAAGTTTGCACCAACTCTCAATGTGAGAAAGGGCAATGCACGGTACCGAAGAGGCTAGCAATGATGGAGGGGTGAGAGTGCGTATAATCCATGGACTCAACATTAGTCAAAAAGAACTCATATACTTATTGCAAAAATCTACAAGCCATAAAAACCCAAAGCACTACGCGCATGCTCCTAGGGGGATAGATTGGTAGGAAAATACCATCGCTCGTCCCCGACCGCCACTCATAAGGAGGACAATCAAATAACACCTCATGTTTCAAATTTGTTACATAATGTTTACCATACGTGCATGCTACGGGACTTGCAAACTTCAACACAAGAATTTCTCAAATTCACAACTACTCAACTAGCACGACTTTGATATTATCACCTCCATATCTCAAAACAATTATCAAGCATCAAACTTCTCTTAGTATTCAACGCACTCAAAACAAAGTTTTACAAATCTTGAATACCAAGCATATTATTATTATTATTAAGCAAATTACCATGCTATTTAAGACTCTCAAAATAATCTAAGTGAAGCATGAGAGATCAATAGTTTCTATTAAACAAATCCACCACCGTGCTCTAAAAAATATAAGTGAAGCACTAGAGCAAAACTATAAAGCTCAAAAGATATAAGTGAAGCACATAGAGTATTCTATCAAACTCCAATTCATACAAGACGCTCAAATGGTGTGTACAGCAAGGATTATTATGGTAAACTAAAAAGCAAAGACTCAAATCATACAAGACGCTCCAAGAAAAACACATATCATGTGGTGAATAAAAATATAGCTCCAAGTAAAATTACCGATGGAAGTAGACGAAAGAGGGGATGCCTTCCGGGGCATCCCCAAGCTTTGACTTTTTGGTGTCCTTGTATTATCTTGGGGGTGCCATGGGCATCCCCAAGCTTAAGCTCTTGCCACTCCTTGTTCCATAATCCATTAAAAAGATTTCACCCAAAACTTGAAAACTTCACAACACAAAACTCAACAGAAATCTCGTAAGCTCTGTTAGCGAAAGAAAACAAAAGACCACTCCAAGGTACTGTAATGAACTCATTCTTTATTTATATTGGTGTTAAACCTACTGTATTCCAACTTCTCTATGGTTTATAAACTATTTTACTAGCCATAGACCCATCAAAATAAGCAAACAACACACGAAAAACACAATCTGTCAAAAATAGAACAGTCTATAGTAATCTGTAACTAACGCAAACTTATGGAACTCAAAAACATCAGACAAAATTGGATGACCTAGGAAATTTGTTTATTGATCAGCAGCAATTGGAATCATTATTTTATCATGTTCTGGTGATTTTTAACAATGTTTTTCGTGAACCGAAAGTTTCTGGAAATTACAGCAAGATCAAATAACTATCATCCAAGAAGATCCTATAGGTTTAACTTGGCACAAACACTAATTAAAACATAAAACCACATCTAAACAGAAGGTAGATGGATTATTTATTCCTAAACAGAAGAAAAAGCAAAAAACTAAAAATAAAATTGGGTTGCCTCCCAACAAGCGCTATCGTTTAACGCCCTTAGCTAGGCATAAAGCAAGGATAGATCTAGGTATTGCCATCTTTGGTAGGCAATCCATAAGTGGCTCTCATGATAGATTCATATGGTAATTTTATTTTCTTCCTAGGGAAGTGTTCCATGCCTTTATTTAATGGAAATTGGAATCTAATATTCCTTTCCTTCATATCAATAATTGCACCAATCGTTCTAAGGAAAGGTCTACCAAGAATAATAGGACAAGAAGGATTGCAATCTATATCAAGAACGATAAATGTACGGGCACATAATTCCTATTTGCAACAATAAGAACATCATTAATTCTTCCCATAGGTTTCTTAATAGTGGAATCCGCAAGGTGCAAGTTTAGAGTGCAATCATCAAAATCGTGGAAATCTAGCAAATCACACAAAGTTTTGGGAATAGTGGAAACACTAGCGCCCAAATCACATAAAGCATAAAATTCATGATCCTTGATCTTAATTTTAATAGTTGGTTCCCACTCATCATAAAGTTTTCTAGGGATAGAAACTTCCAACTCAAGTTTTTCTTTATAAGATTGCACCAAGGCATCAACAATATGTTTAGTAAACGCATTATTTTGACTATAAGCATGGGGAGAATTTAGCACGGATTGCAACAAGGAAATACAATCAATTAAAGAGCAACTTTCATAATTAAATTCCTTGAAATCCAAAATAGTGGGTTTAACAACATCTAGGGTTTTATTCTTTTCAATCCCACTTTTATCAATTTCATCATCAAAATCTAAAAACTCCGAATTTTTGGAACGCCTTCTAGGTAAAGGTAGATCATATTCAGCCTCATCAAGATTCATATTGGAAAACAAAGATTTGATAGGGGACACATCAATAACTTTTAGATCTTCATCTTGATTTTCATAGGAATTGGAAGAACACGCTTTAATAAAGGCATCTTTCGTAGCACGCATCCTAGCGGTTCTTTCCTTGCACTCATCAATGGAAATTCTCATGGCTTTCAGAGACTCATTGATATCATGTTTAGGAGGAATAGATCTAAGCTTTAAAGAATCAACATCAAGAGAAATTCTATCAACGTTCCTAGCCAATTCATCAACTTTAACTAATTTCTCTTCAAGCAAAGCATTAAAATTCTTTTGAGAATTCATAAACTCTTTAACACTAGTCTCAAATTCAGAGGGCATCTTATTAAAATTTCCATAAGAGTTGTTGTACGAATTTCCATAATTATTAGAAGGATTACTAGGATAAGGCCTAGGATTAAAATTCCCTCTATACGCGTTGTTACCAAAATTATTCCTACCAACAAAATTCACATTCATAGATTCTTTATTATTCTGAATCAAGGTAGACAAAGGCATATCATTAGGATCAGATGAAACAATCTTAGTAGCAAATAATTTCATAAGTTCATCCATCTTTCCACTCAAAACATTAATTTCTTCTATCGCATGCACTTTTTTATTAGTAGATCTTTCAGTGTGCCATTGAGAATAATTAACCATAATATTATCTAGGAGTTTAGTAGCATCTCCTAATGTGATTTCCATAAAAGTGCCTCCCACGGCCGAATCTAAAAGATTTCTAGAAGCAAAATTCGATCCGGCATAAATTTTTTGTATAATCATCCACAAATTCAAACCATGAGTAGGGAAATTACGTATCATTAATTTCATTCTCTCCCAAGCTTGTGCAACATGTTCATGATCAAGTTTCTTAAAATTCATAATATTGTTTATAAGAGAGATGATCTTAGCGGGAGGAAAATACTTAGAGATAAAAGCATCTTTGCACTAGTTCCAAGAATCAATACTATTTTTAGGCAAAGACGAAAACCAAGCTTTAGCATGATCTCTTAGCGAAAAAGGAAATAGCTTCAACTTAACAATATCATTATCGACATCTTTCTTCTTTTTCATATCACATAAATCCACGAAGCTATTTAGATGAGTAGCGGCATCTTCACTAGGAAGGCCGGCGAATTGATCTTTCATAACAGATTCTACAAAGCAGTATTGATTTCACAAGATTCAGTATTGGTAAGAAGAGAAATCAGAGTGCCAAGGAAATCAGTATTGTTGGTATTGGTAAAGTCACACAATTTGGTATTATCTTGAGCCATCGTGACAAACAAGCAATCCAACACACGAGCAAAACGACAAGCGAAGAAAAAGGCAAACGGAAAAGAGAGGGCGAATAAAACGGCAAGGGTGAAGTGGGGGAGAGGAAAACGAGAGGCAAATGGCAAATAATGTAGTGCGAGAGATAAGGGATTGTGATGGGTACTTGGTATGTTGACTTTTGCGTAGACTCCCCGGCAACGGCGCCAGAAATCTTCCTGCTACCTCTTGAGCACTGCGTTGTATTTCCTTGAAGAGGAAAGGGTGATGCAGCAGAGTAGAGTAAGTATTTCCCTCAGTTTTTGAGAACCAAGGTATCAATCCAGTAGGAGGCTACGCGCGAGTCCCTCGTACCTACACAAAACAAATAGCTCAACGCCACCAACGCGATTAGGGGTTGTCAATCCCTTCACGGTCACTTACGAGAGTGAGATCTTATAGAGATGATAAATAATATTTTTGGTATTTTTGGTATAAAGATGCAAGGTAAAATAAAAGGCAAAGTAAAAAGTAAAGCAATAATAAAGTGATGGAAGATTGATATGATGAGAATAGACCCGGGGGCCATAGATTTCACTAGTGGATTCTCTCAAGAGCATAAGTATTCTACGGTGGGTGAACAAATTACTGTTGAGCAATTGACAGAATTGAGCATAGTTATGAGAATATCTAGGTATGATCATGTATATAGGCATCACATCCGAGACAAGTAGACCGACTCCTGCCTGCATCTACTACAATTACTCCACTCATCGACCGCTATCCAGCATGCATATAGAGTATTAAGTTCAAGAAAACAGAGTAATGCCTTAAGCAAGATGACATGATGTAGAGGGATAAATTCATGCAATATGATAAAAACCCCATCTTGTTATCCTCGATGGCAACAATACTATTGGGGAACGTAGCAGAATTTTAAAATTTTCCTACGTGTCACCAAGATCAATCTATGGAGTCTTCTAGCAACGAGAGGGAGAGGAGTGCATCTACATACCCTTGTAGATCGCGAGCGGAAGCGTTCAAGAGAACAGGGTTGATGGAGTCATACTCGTCGTGATCCAAATCACCGATGATCCTAGCGTCGAACGGACGGCACCTCCGCGTTCAACACACGTACGGAGCGAGGACGTCTCCCGCGCCTTGATCCAGCAAGGTGGAGGGAGAGGTTGAGGAAGAAAGCTCCAACAGTAGCACGACGGCGTGGTGGTGGTGGAGCAGCAGTACTCCGGCAGGGCTTCGCCAAGCTCTTAACGGAGGAGGAGAGGTGTTGGGGAGGGGAGGGGCCGCGCCTTGGGATGGGTGCGACTCCCATGTGCCTCCCCACTATATATAGGGGTGGAGGGGGCTGGTTTCTTGCCCTCCAAGTCCATTGGGGCGTTGGCAAAGGTGGGGGAAAGAAATCCCATCATTTCCTTTCCCCACCGATTGTTATCCCCCTTTTTAGGGATCTTGATCTTATCCCTTTGGGATATGATCTTATTCCTTCTAAGGGGGAATCTTGGTGCGCCTTGACCAGGGGTGTGGGGCCTTGCCCCCACTACCCACGTTCATGTGGGTCCCAATATGCAGGTGGGCCCCACTACGAAACCTTCTAGAATCTTCCCGGTACAATACCAAAAAATCCTGAACATTTTCCGGTGGCCAAAATAGGACTTCCCATATATAAATCTTTACCTCCGGACCATTTTGGAACTCCTCGTGACGTCTAGGATGTCACAGCGCTAGCATTAGCCTTACTTGTCTTTGCATCATCATCTTGCATCATGTTTACTTTTCACAAAAAGTTGAAATGGGGATGACAGAACCCTAGCACCTCCCCTGAAACCAATTAGGGTTTACTAAAATTGGTTTCAATGAACCCAAAATGCCTTCACAAAATGTTCATCATTTCTGGATTGGGCTAAAACCCCTGGCAAAAATGGTGCACACTTTTCTAGGACATTCTGGATTTTTGAATTAAATCATAAGTATTTTAATTTGGACATTTAAATTCTATAAAATATTTTAAATTTCCAAATAATCTTGAAAGCATTTGGGGGATATTGGAAATAGTTTCAAAAGAGCCCACAATTATTTTCATGATTTCTGGAAACGTTTTAGTATTTTTAATAAAGCCCAACAATTAAAAATAATAAAAAACAGAAAGAATTAGAAAGAGAGAGAGAAAAGCCAACCTGGCCACTTACCTGTGCGGCCCATTGAAAGGATCGATGCCGGCACCTAGAGGGGGGGGGTGAATAGGTGCTATTCCAAATTTTAATACTTTTTCAAATTAGGCTTGACAACATAGACAATTCACTAGATGTGCTACTAGGGTGAAACTCCTATGTGACAAGCTAGCAAAGCGGAAGCTAAACAAAGTAAACAACAAGGTAAATAAGGAAAGAAGTAACCGAAATGGAAGCACGCGGAGACGAGGTTATTCCCGAGTTCCTCCCAAAGGAGTACGTCTCGTTGGAGAGGTGTGAGCTTTGCCAACGTGCAAAGCTCAACGCCACAACAGGCTCACCTTCTTCTCCGATGAATCTTGCCACAAGGGTCACCACAAAGGCCAACCCCAAGGCTCAATCCACCTTCCACTATGGGTCCTTCAACGAGGTGGACACCGGACCTTTACAACCGCGTGAGGCACCACCCACAACTTAATTGGGGGCTCTCAAGCACCTACACCTGCTCAACAACTCAAGCAAGTAATCAAATACAACAATGGTGGTTAGGTTTTCCCAATGGAAATCCCAACCACTAAATCCTCAAGCAAATGAGAGGGGAAATGAAATTCCTTCGGTGAAGTAGTAGATCTCGGCCTTCTCCTTCAATCCTCCAAAGATCAACAAGTTTGAGTGGGAGGTTGGGGAGATCTCATGGATTTGAGGGGTCAGCTAGGGGTCCTTTTCTTGTGCTGGTCGAGATGAACAAGGAAGAAGAAGGAGGGGGTATAAATACCCCTCTCCAAAAACTAGCCGTTTGCTGGAATCTGGGGGGCGGATTATCCGCCCTAAGTGAGGGGCGGATTATCCGGTTTTAGGAAAATTGCCCCCTGAATAATCCGGGGCAAATACCCGGCAAAATATCCGCCCCCTATACAGAGAGCCGCGCCTTGTGGGTCGTTGGAAAACTTCTGGGGGGGCGGATTATCCGTCCCCTGCCTGGGGCCGGATAATCCGGTTTTCCTGGTTTTAATTCCTGCAGAGAAAACAGATTTGCTTCCAACAACTTTTGACCCAACGTGATGTGTGTCAAATGTATTAGACCTGAAATGCATCATCACAAGATTAGGTAAATCTTAAGTATTGATATCTAACACACAAAACACAAGGGATATATAGATGTCCTTTCAATCTCCCCCTTTTTGGTGTTAGATGACAATACTTAGATTTGCATAACAAATTATCACAAAAACTTTAAAACAGGTTCCTTAGAGATAAAAGGGCTCCCCCTATATGTGTGCATCAAATAATTTTGCATTTGAATACAAATGCTCAACACATAGGGCTTGCTATACAAATAGAAGAGCAATGAACAAGATTAAAATCAAATGAGATAACAAGGAGATAAATAAGCACATATTTGAGATGAGTATAAGAGTAGAGAGATCATACCATCACCATGATCTAAAGGTGTTCTCAAATAGTGCCCATGAATATTACCATTGGATGATCAATTCCATAAAGATATCATGAAACCATAGTTGATAATCCATATCACATAGATAACCATAGGTCTCCTTGTCTCATAGCTAGCATAAACACAGAGTAGCACAATATGGATAGTTCACAATAAGAACAAGATAGTAAAAAGTTTTTAAGGACACAAGCTATAAGAGGCAAAGACGGCAAAGACAAATCAAACAAGCTTGTGTCCAACCCATGCAAATCCAATCGTAGACCCTAATAGAACTCTTCTCCCCCTTTGGCATTAACTCCAAAAAGGAGAGGAAGAGCGATGCTACGTCCCATGAGATCACTCCGACTCCTCACGCTCCTCAGAAGCACTGACATCATAGTCTTCGTCATTATCAGTGTCAGCTGGTGGTGGAGAAGCTTCCTGATCATCATAGAGATGCCTCTCCATCCTGTGCCATGGGACTTGCTCGGTGTTCCACCTATGATATTCTGTAGGGACCGGGGCCTTTGGAGGAGAGCCTGTGGCATTGGTGACATGGTGAAGAATCAGCTGCTGAGTGTGAGCAATGTTGAGGCGGTCTTTGTAAGCATTGTACTGCTCCTTGTGAATGTTCACCTTCATGCAAAGCACATTGCGCTGAAACCAGCTCAGCTTCTTCACTTCTGTGGCAGTAGAGGACAAAGTCTGTGGCTTCTTGGGCTGAGACTGAGAGCTAGAGCGGCGAGCATCAGCCATAAAAGTGTCTGACCGAGCAGGAGTGGTCTTGGGTGGAATCATATAGGGCTTCTTGAATTTGTGCACCACATCGTCATCATCACTGAGATCATCATCATTGAGGGTGTGCTTGATAAGAGCCATGATGTATGGTGCATAGGGGATGGTGAGTCGAGAAACCATAGCATCATAGATCTCATTGAAGAGAAAGTCCATCACATCCAACGAGAAATCCTTGTCGGGGTCTTCATTTTGAGCAATCTCATGAGCAAGGCAAAGGAGGTCCACAAGTGACTTGCGAATGGCATCATTGTTCCCGCCACTTGGAGCAATGTTTTCCCTAAAGATACGGACCAGCTGCTCATACGGAGGGAGGAAACCTTGGTTGTAGCCAATTTTGCCATCAGGACCATACAAATCAGCTAGCCTCACCTTGTCAGTTCTTCCCGGAGAGTGCACACGAATACCACATGGAGTGGTGCCATTGAAGTCATAGCCCAGAACTTCTGCGAAGTCGTAGAAGTTGGCTTCACAAGGTGTCATGCCACTCATCCACTTGAGAGTGTGAGAATCATCTCCCTTCATTACCAAAGTGGAAAAGAACTGCTGGACAAGATGCACATTATAGTCACACTGGAACTCCATAAGCTTGGTAAGACCCATTTGTTTGATGATGAAAACTGCGTCATCAAAGTAGTCCTTGGACTTGAGGTATTTGGCAGAAATAGGTTGCATTGGACGCACTTTCATGGAGTGGTAGATGTCCTTGTAGATGAAGAGTTGTTCCTTGCACCAAAAGCTTGAATCCTCAATCTCAGTGTCACGAGGAATGCGATCATACCAGTCTCTCTGTCTGAGTGTGCAATATTCAGTCAAATCCATGGTCTTGTAATTTACCCGGGTCTCTTTCCCTTTCTTCTTTCTGCTTGCAGCCCTCTTTTGTTGCTGCTCTTGCCTTTCTTTCTCGGCTGCCCTCTTGGCTGCTTGCTGCTTTTGCCTCAGTACCTGCTCATCAACCATAACCCCCTCTTCATTCTGACGGAAGTATCTTGCCCTAGGACGCTTCTTCGGAGCACCGGAGGAGTTACCTGAGAGATTTAGAAGTGGGGGGGGGGGCAGCAAGGATAAGCACACACAAGTCACAAAGGAGGAGCTAAATAACTTAGAAGTGTAACCTATGTTGATGCATATGCTAGAACCAAGGATATTACATAGTGCTGAGTTCTGATTTTGGTCAGTAAAACCGGATTATCCGGTGCCTCGCAGGGGCGGATAATCCGCCCTGGAGACAGCAGCACTAGGTGATGTCAGATCTAGGTTCTAGTAACAGATCGGCACAAGGGTTACAAGTCTAAGGTATTTCAGCACGCAAACTACATCTAGGCAACACATCAACCAAGCAAAAAACACAAATAACTCCATCCATAGACCACAATGGTGAAGAACACCTAGGGTTAGGGAATGAAGGAGTTACCCTCGTCCATTGAGGAAACCACTTGGAGGAGATGAAGCCCGATGAGGAGGAGAAGGAGATCCCAATCCCCCGGACAATCCGGTGGGTGGAGGAGCTCCGGGGAGGCCTTGGAACAGCAGCCGGCGGTGGATCTAATGGGGAGAGGTCGGGGGTGGAAGGGAGAGCACGATTGGCTCCCCCACCCTGACCTCTCCTTTTGAGCTTGCGAAACCGCCAGGGCGGATTATCCGGTCCCAACTTGGGCGGATTATCCGCCCCCGGATTTTCCGGTTTTCACCAGAAAAATCCGGTTTGCTGTAACAAAGTCTCCCGAGATACAAAAACGACTTGTGTGCAAAGATAGACAGTTTTTAGGTGAGAGAAAGGCTTGGGTAAGATTTCCACACTGATATAGGTACTCCAAACTCAATCTTGCAAGAGGCAAATTAACACAAAGAAAGGCGAAGAGGCAAGAAGTACAAAAACAATACCAACTCTTCACTTAGGGAGAGGTCGGTGGCCTAGGCCACCATATATGAGTGAAGTGCTAGTTGGATAACCGCGAAGATGTATCTTGGGTCCCAACCAACATACTCATCATTTTAGGCTCATATTTCAACTAGTGAAGATAGAGACATGAATGATTACTTAATGTTGGCATAATGGGGGGAGGGATAGCCCCATGGATTAGGACCGCACTCCCCCTATTTCCATGCCTACATCTAAACGAGATATAGAGACAAGATATAGGTGAGTATGCAAGATGCTCAAGTCAAGCTCCTTGAATCAACGATATTTAGCTCATTCCTCAAATAGGTGAATCTTGCTTCATCAAGAGGCTTGGTGAAAATATCGGCAAGTTGATCCTTGGTTGGCACATATGCTAGCTCAATATCACCTCTTGCAACATGATCCCGAATGAAGTGATGACGAATCTCAATGTGCTTGGTTCTTGAATGTTGCACCGGATTATAGGCAATCTTGATAGCACTTTCATTGTCGCATAAAAGGGGCACTTTGTCACAATTGACACCAAATTCCTTTAAAGTTTGCCTCATCCATAACAATTGAGTGCATCCACTTGCGGCGGCAACATACTCGGCTTCGGCGGTGGAAAGGGATATGCAATTCTGCTTCTTGGATGACCAACTCACCAAGGACCTACCAAGAAATTGGCAAGCCCCGGAAGTGGACTTCCTATCATCTTCATCACCGGCCCAATCGGAATCCGTGTAACCAATAAGACCAAAACTTGAGCCTTTGGGGTACCATAGACCAAACTTTGAGGTATGAACCAAATATCGAAAGATTCTATGGACGGCCGCTAAGTGGCTTTCCTTAGGAGCCGCTTGATACCTTGCACACACCCCTACACTCAACACAATATCTGGTCTAGATGCACAAAGATAAAGCAAAGAACCAATCATAGAACGATAGAGTTTTTGATCGACATCTTTACCATCCGGGTTGAGCTTGAGATGCTTCTTAACACCTATTGGAGTTGCTTTGCCCTTTGCATCTTTCATATTGAACCTCTTGAGCATGTCTTGGGTATATTTCGCTTGATTGATGAAAGTTCCTCCAATAAGTTGCTTGATTTCAAATCCAAGGAAGAACTTCATCTCACCCATCATGGACATCTCGAACCTATCGGTCATAAGCTTTGAGAATTCATCATTAAAAGCTTTGTTAGTAGAGCCAAAGATAATATCATCCACATATAGTTGGCATATGAAAAGCTCCCCTTTAACCCTCTTAGTAAAAAGAGTGGAATCAATTTGCCCAACCTCAAACCCACGGTCTAGCAAAAGTTCCCTTAGATGCTCATACCAAGCACGAGGTGCTTGTTTGAGACCATAGAGAGCCTTGTCAAGCTTATAGACATGGTTAGGAAAGTTGAGGTCCTCGAACCCCGGGGGTTGCTTCACATATACCAACTCCTTGAGTGGACCATTAAGAAAAGCACTTTTAACATCCATTTGTTGCAATTTAAAGTTATGATGAGAAGCATAGGCAAGGAGGATACGGATGGACTCAAGGCGAGCCACTGGAGCAAAGGTTTCATCAAAGTCAACTCCTTCCACTTGTGAAAACCCTTGAGCCACTAATCTTGCTTTGTTCCTCACCACATTGCCATGCTCATCTTGCTTGTTCTTGAAGATCCACTTAGTGCCTATAACATTGCGGCACTCCTTGGGTTTCTCTACTAACTTCCAAACCTTGTTGCGCTCGAAGTTATGTAATTCATCATGCATTGCTTCTAGCCAATCCTTGTCTTCAATAGCATCACCAACTTTCTTGGGTTCAACCATGGAAATGTGAGCATGATGTTCACTAAAGTTGGCAAGTTGTCTTCTAGTTGTTCTTTTGTAAGCTAGATCTTCGGCAACATTATCAAGGTTTCTATCAATTTGCTTCAAAGCTCTTCTCATCTTGGCAAGACGACGGGCTTCGATTTCCTCATTGTTGCGAGGATAAATCTCTTGATCATCTTGATCGTTTGAGTCCCCATCTTGACTGTTCTCTTGGCCTTGATCATCAGTATGCTCACCCTCATGATTAGAGAGAAAAGGTTGATCTTGGCCTTGATCAGATTCTGCCCCAGAAACATGTTGAGTTGCAGGAAAAATCAAACCGGATAATCCGGCCTGGGAAGGGGGCGGATTATCCGCTCCTGCGCCACAAATCTGATCAGGTTGTTGAGGGTTTGGTTCTTGTTCTTTGGATGGTGTGCTTGATTCTTCTCTTGTTGGAGCAGGCTGAGCATGTGAAGATGATGGCTCCACTTGAGTAGAGCATAGTTCTTCTCGATCTACCATAAGGGGTACCTCAATGGGGCGGTGGAGACCGACTCCCATTCTTCCTATGGCATCTTGAGGTATTACATCATCTACAACACAAGCATCACCTAGCTCCACTTGGGAGTCATTAGATTCCTCGAATTCCACACTACAAGTTTCTACAACAATCCGTGAGGATACGTCGTAGACTCTATAAGTGTGGGACTCGGCACCATAACCAACAAATTTACCCTCTAAAGCTTTGGATTGAAATTTAGCCAAGCGAACTCCTTTGAGAAGATAGTAACACTTACAACCAAATACACGGAAGTAGGAGATTGTAGGCTTGTTACCGGTGAAGATTTCATAAGGAGTCTTGTTCAATTGTTTGCGAAAGTAGAGCCGGTTGGATGAATGACATGCGGTGGACACGGCTTCTGCCCAAAAGCTTTTTGGAGAGTTAAACTCCGCAAGCATGGTCCTAGCCATATCCAATAAAGTCCGGTTCTTCCTTTCGGCTACACCATTTTGTTGTGGAGTATAGGCCGCGGAATATTGATGACGAATTCCCTCCACACTAAGAAACTCATTTAGGGTGTAGTTCTTGAATTCGGAGCCATTGTCACTTCTAATGATCTTGATCTTCTTATTGTTTTGGCGTTGCACTTCATTGGAGAAGTCAATGACACATTGTTGAGTTTCACTCTTGAGCTTGAAAAAGAACACCCAAGTATATCTTGAATAATCATCAACAATCACCAAACAATATTTCTTCCCACCAAGACTTTCATCATGGATAGCTCCAAATAAATCAACATGAAGAAGCTCCAGAATATCCTTGGATGAAATGATGGTCTTTCTCCTATGGTGTATGTCATGCATCTTCCCTTCCATGCAAGGCCTACAAAGACGATCTTTGGCAAAGGAAACATTTTCTTTTAGTCCAAGGATGTGGCCACCCGTGTGGAGACTTTGCAAAGTCCTCATGTTGACATGGGCTAGTCGGCGGTGCCATAGCCAACCCATGTCCGTCTTTCCAAAGAGACACATTGGAGTTGTAGTGGTGACTTTTGCAAAGTCAACCACATACAACTCATTTTCAACGTGCCCTGTGAAAGCGACTTTTAGAGTATTGCTCCACATGAGTACCACAGTATTTTTATGAAAGAATGCGGAAAAGCCCATATAAGAAAGTGCTCTAACCGACAACAGGTTATAGCCCATGGTCTTGACAAGCATGACATCAACAAGCTTGATGTCCGGTGTTATCACCACCTTGCCAAGACCTAATACCTTGGATGAAGACTTGTCTCCATAAGTGACATTTGAAAGATTTAGCGTTGTGTTCAACTCCGTCATGATCTCCTTGCTTCCGGTCATATGACTTGTGCAGCCACTATCAAGTATCCATTTAGATCCACCGGAAGCATAGCCCTACAAGAGATCATTGCTTTGTTTTAGGTACCCATGTTGCAATGGGTCCTCTTTTGTTAGTAACAAGGGTCTTAGGAACCCAAATAGACCATTCAATTAACCCATCATAGGGACCAACATATTTAGCATAAACATCACCATAGTAATCACAATAGAGAACATAGTGAGGGTTAGCTTTTCCCGCAGAATCATTGGGAGTGGTGTTGCTCCTAGTAGCCTCACCACCCTCAATGGTATCCTTCTTGCTTGGTGCGGGGTTGGTCTTCTTCTTTTTCTTGTTTTTCCTCTTCTTGGCCTTAGCCACATAGCCTAGACCTTCCTTCCCAACATGAGGCTTTTCAAGCCTCTTCTCACTTTGGGAAATGGAAGCCTTGGCAAGCTCTTCCTTCAACCTAGCATTTTCCTCAAGAATATTTTCATGTTCACAAGGAATAGTAGAGGTGCTAGGTTTGTCACTTTTAGTCAATTGAATTTGAAGTTGTTCTTGTGACTTGAGTAAGTTGGAGTGTTCACTCTCCAAGGCCTTGTGAGCCTTTTCAAGCTTCTCCAACTCATCATGTAGTCTAGCAAGACCAACACCAAATTCAATCTTTTCTTTCTTAAGAGCTTTATATTTTGCATGTTCAAGATCACGCTCTTTAATGATTTGAGAAACAATTTTATTTTGAACCTCTTCAAGGCCCTTGAGTTTCTCCTCTAGAGCAAGACGAAGATCATTCTCTTCATCTAGAGCAATTATGAGAGAGGATTTCTCATTAGCATCTTCTCTCTCAATTTCCCCCTTTTTGTCAAGGAGATCAAGAGCCTCATGATAGAGACTCAAAATGCCCTCAAATTGCTTCTTGTCTTCTCCTTGCAAGTTAGCACGATAGGTTTCGAAGGCAACAATTTCTTTCTTAACCTCAAGACTAGTAGGATCATTCATATCAAGCATAGCCTTAGGAGAAGAATGTGAGGGTACCTCGGAGCTCTTGGCCATGAGACACATGGCTTGGGTTGGAGCATTCTCATTGGGGGAGTCGAAGAGTGAAGTAGGGGATGATGATGATGCAATGGCAACGGCGGCCATGGCACTCGTTTCTTCTCCTTCATCTTCACTTCCGGAGGAATATTCTTCTTCGGCCACCAACACCATTTTCCTTGGCCCTTTCTTGTTGAAGTGGGGCTTCTTCTTGATGGTCTTGGAGGCTTCCTTGCGTATAAGCTTGCCTCCATGGTCTTCCCTATTTTCAAAGGGACAATCCTTGACAAAGTGATAGCGGTCTTGGCAATTGAAGCAAGATCTTGCCTTGCCGCCATCCTTGGAGGTGTTTGCTCTTTTCTCTAGCTCGAGCTTGGCCTTATAGGGACTCTTCCAAAGTGTTCTTGCCGCAAGAGCAAGGTACTCATTATAAGTCTTGAACTTTTCATCGTCGGACATGGTGGAAGACTTGTCCACAAAGTCTTTTTCTTCTTGTTGGTCCACCACCTTGGCCTTCAAGGCGAGTGAGGTTCCCTTGCTCATGCCAATGGCACGGGCACGAGAGTCCTCGGCGTTCTTGGCGGCGACCTTAAATGCTTGCATTTCTTGCATCACCTCATTGGAAGACATCTCGTGATAGTTATACCTCCCTTGGAGAGACTTCAAGTCGGTGGGCTCAAAGGGCATGAGGGAGCTCACATACTTTCTCTTGATCCAAGCATCATTAATATGCTTGGCCCCAAGAGACTTGAAGGCGGAAGCAATGGCCTTGAGTCTCCGGTACATGTCTTCATGATCTTCACCTTCTTGCATGAAGAACCCCTCGGCTTGATTGCTCAAAGCTTCATAGCGGTTCCTTCTCATGCTTGCATTGCCGATGAAGGTCTCCGTGAGAGCATCCCAAGCTTCTTTGGCGGTGGAGAGATGTTGGACGAGAGGCAAGTGCTTCTCACCCACGGCAACGTGGATCATGTGAATAGCAATTGCATTGAGTTGCTTATCCACCAACTCTCTCCTTGATGGCCTGCTTGGGTCATTGCAATAGAACCCTTCGTTTATGATCCTCATGAGATCTATGCAAGCACTATTCAAATGAGATGTCATTAAGAATTGCCAATTGGCAAACATAATAGTATCAAGCTTAGGAGGATCGCCTCTAAGATTTACGTGAGGGTGAGGAATAGGGGGATCCGCGGAATATTGAAATGGAACATTTCCATAGACCGGTGGAACCCTCTTATCCTTATCGGAGGTGGAGGCATTATCTTTGTCGGCATTTTCATCCTCCTCCTTCTTGTCCCCGTCCACCTCTACTTTCTCATCCCCAAGGTCCCCTTGAGGAGAACCTTCGGGTTGAGGTTTGAGAGGGGTTTCGGTGGTTGGGGGAGGTGACGATGATGGAGTGATAGAAGCTATTTGTTCGAAGAGTTTTGTCATAGACTTGCGCATCTCTTCTTGATAAGTTTCCATGGTCGATTTCAATGTGTTGAAATCGGCCACGGAAACCATCTCGGTAGCTCCTATCACTTTATCAACGTTGTCCGGCATCTCTTAGGCGGTTAAGCCCGAATTAAGAGACAAGGCTCTGATACCAATTGAAAGGATCGATGCCGGCACCTAGAGGGGGGGTGAATAGGTGCTATTCCAAATTTTAATACTTTTTCAAATTAGGCTTGACAACATAGACAATTCACTAGATGTGCTACTAGGGTGAAACTCCTATGTGACAAGCTAGCAAAGCGGAAGCTAAACAAAGTAAACAACAAGGTAAATAAGGAAAGAAGTAACCGAAAT
Source organism: Aegilops umbellulata (assembly GCA_032464435.1). Lineage (NCBI taxonomy): Eukaryota > Viridiplantae > Streptophyta > Magnoliopsida > Poales > Poaceae > Aegilops > Aegilops umbellulata. The sequence goes on along the minus strand of CP136060.1, from coordinate 85,210,285 downwards.
GGAAGCACGCGGAGACGAGGTTATTCCCGAGTTCCTCCCAAAGGAGTACGTCTCGTTGGAGAGGTGTGAGCTTTGCCAACGTGCAAAGCTCAACGCCACAACAGGCTCACCTTCTTCTCCGATGAATCTTGCCACAAGGGTCACCACAAAGGCCAACCCCAAGGCTCAATCCACCTTCCACTATGGGTCCTTCAACGAGGTGGACACCGGACCTTTACAACCGCGTGAGGCACCACCCACAACTTAATTGGGGGCTCTCAAGCACCTACACCTGCTCAACAACTCAAGCAAGTAATCAAATACAACAATGGTGGTTAGGTTTTCCCAATGGAAATCCCAACCACTAAATCCTCAAGCAAATGAGAGGGGAAATGAAATTCCTTCGGTGAAGTAGTAGATCTCGGCCTTCTCCTTCAATCCTCCAAAGATCAACAAGTTTGAGTGGGAGGTTGGGGAGATCTCATGGATTTGAGGGGTCAGCTAGGGGTCCTTTTCTTGTGCTGGTCGAGATGAACAAGGAAGAAGAAGGAGGGGGTATAAATACCCCTCTCCAAAAACTAGCCGTTTGCTGGAATCTGGGGGGCGGATTATCCGCCCTAAGTGAGGGGCGGATTATCCGGTTTTAGGAAAATTGCCCCCTGAATAATCCGGGGCAAATACCCGGCAAAATATCCGCCCCCTATACAGAGAGCCGCGCCTTGTGGGTCGTTGGAAAACTTCTGGGGGGCGGATTATCCGTCCCCTGCCCGGGGCCGGATAATCCGGTTTTCCTGGTTTTAATTCCTGCAGAGAAAACAGATTTGCTTCCAACAACTTTTGACCCAACGTGATGTGTGTCAAATGTATTAGACCTGAAATGCATCATCACAAGATTAGGTAAATCTTAAGTATTGATATCTAACACACAAAACACAAGGGATATATAGATGTCCTTTCACCCATGAGCCGGCCCAGCCCACCTGGCCGTTGCCAGTCGTCTCCCACCTCTGCCAGTAGGAAGAGGCAGAGACAGCGCACGCGCGCGCGAGGCGCCACGCCTCCTCCTGCTTGCCGCCGAGCCTCTGGACGCGTGGGTGAACGCCCCGGCGTCGTCCCGATCCGCCCGACCCCTCTCACTCTTCCCCTGCTCTCTCCCTCGCCTCCGCACCTCGGACCGAACGCGCCCGTCGCCGCCGACGAGCACCACTGCGGCCATCGCCCCCCTCGTTCCCTCGAGCAGCCCAGAAGCACCGCCGCGTCCTCCTCTTCCTCTCCATCGAGCCGCGCCCCGTCGGACGCCTCGAAGCACCGTCCCCGACCCCTTCATCCTCCTCGGGTCACCGGAGATCCGCCTCGCCACCCCGCTCACTCCGACACCTCCCCGGCCCCGTCGTCTGCACTGGAAGACTCGCCGTGAGCCACTGAACCTCTCCCCTCCGCCTTTTCCTTCGCGCACGCCCCGTAGCCGCTGCCCCGTGAGCACCCGAAGCCTCCGTCCGCCATGGCCGGCGAGCTCCGTGCCCCGAGCCCCTCTGCTCCTACTAGATGCTTCAGCATGCTTCTGATGACCTTTAGGTGCTGCCTAGCACCTCCGTTTGCTCGCCCTCGAGCTGCAGCCCTGCGCCCATGGAACCCGAGCCCCGCCGCCGCTTGACCTCATCGCCGAGCCTAACTCCGGCAACCCCAGGGCCTCCCTCCACCTCCGTTGGATGCGGCCGAGTGCCAACTTTCCAACGGGACCACCCGCGGCCCAAGCAACCTCCTGTAGGTGAAACCCGAGCCACTCCGGTGCACACCCGCCGCGGATTTGGTCGCCGGCGTTCACACGCCGGTGGTGATAACGTGGCACCATCATTAGGGACTAAGTACCAACTTAATTACCCCCTGACCCACTGACACACGGGCCCCACGCCCTTAGTTAACCACAGTTTAAATTCCTGTTAGTTTTAACTAATCACCGTGGCCCCACGCGTCAGCGTTGACCTGGCTGACGTGGCCTCTGACCGACCCCACCCGTCAGTGACCCAAGCCAGCTTGTGACACTGACCAATGGGCCCCACTGGTCAGGTTTGACCCGGACCAGCGCCTCTTGACCTGCTGAGGTCAGCATGACGCAATGCTGACGCAGTAATAGGCTTTTCTGGATTTATTCTTATTCAGGTAATTTCAGAAAATAGTGCTAACTTCAAAAATTCATATAAAATCAACCGTAACTCAGAATGAAAAGATTTATGTATGAAAAATGATCAGAAGAATCCAATCTATCCATATGTACTGGTTTCATGCATGTTAGAGCAACCTAACCTTGCTGTTTAGATGAAACATGATAACACACTTATATGAGTTCATAGTTTAGGTTTGTATTTGAATCCTTGATTCAAATAAGCTCAAAACCTTCTGGTTGTAGTTGCATTAGCCCAACACACTCATTTTACCATGTCATGATCATGCATCATACTGTGCATTGCATTGATTGTGTTTCTTTCTCTATGTTGCCGGTATTTGTCCCCTCTCGATAGACGTGGTTCCGACGATGAGTTCGATGACACCGATGAAGAGATATATTATCTTCATAAGTGCCAGGCAAGCAAAAACCCCTTGTTCATTTCAATACAATCCCACTCTCTCGCTCCTGCTCTCTTTTACTGCATTAGGACAACAACGATTCATGTGTTACTTGCTGCGGTAGTTGAACCCCTTATCCTCTGCATGACCTGTCATTGCCACAGTAAATAGATGAAACCCACTAGCATGAGTAGGAGTTGTTTGAGCCATGATGTGCCTACTCATTCATGCTTGTTTTTCATGCCTGCTATTTCTTAGAGTTGTGTCAGGTCTGATTCATCGGGGGTGAATCGGAGGTGTGTGAACATGTCTTACTATTGAGAGCCAAGTGTGTGAACACGATTTGGTAAAGGTAGCGGTGAGAGGCCATGTAGGAGTACATGGTGGGTTGTCTCATTGTAGCCGTCCTCATGAACTGAGTTCTGTGTTTGTGATCCATGAAACAGTTACTACCACACATTGGGATCCTTAATTGACTCTCTCGGCTTCTTAATCACCCTTGTCCTCTGTCGAGGAGTTGCAAGTAGTTTCTGGTGTTTGTAGTATGTTGGGGGCCGTGCGCAGCGCTGACATGAGGGGTGGGATGTGTTGCGGTAGGCACGTGGCCGGGCCAGACGGGCGCCCTTTGGTGTCTCGGAACCCTGTACACATCGTTCGGGGCCGTATGTGGAAACCTCAGCCGGACTCCCTGCGGATGGAACCTGAATAGGTGATAAACCTAGACTAGAGACTTGAGTGTTTAGGTAGGCCCTGGCCGACACCCTCGCTGGGCTTCCGCTTGAAGGTTGCCGAGTACATGTCGTGTAAACGGCGATAAGTGGTGAGAGCGTGTGTGAAGAAGTACACCCCTGCAGGGTTAACATCATCTATTCAAATAGTCGTGTCCGCGGTAATGGACTTCTGGGTTGCCTATAACAGTTCATAGACAAGTGAAAGTGGATACTCTAAAACTCGCAAGATAAGCGTGAGTGCTATGGATGGCCTTCTCGTAGGGAGACGGGAGCGGATCCATAGTGGTGTACTGATATGGTGAATATGTGGACTCGTGTGCACCACCTCAAAAGAGTTACTTGCAGTCATAGTTTAGGTTAGCCACTGAGTCAACGCTGGCTTGCTGCAGTTAAACCCCACCACCCCTTTATTGATACCGATGCATATGTAGTTAGTTCTGATGTAAGTCTTGCTGGGTACATTTGTACTCACGTTTGCCTATTTTATGTTTTTGCAGAGAGACGTCAGTCTCGCTAGTAGTTCCATGCGGACTCCGAAGTTTAGCTTGTTACCTCAGCTACGATCTTGTGCCCTCGGCAAGATCTGGTAGATAGTCAGGCTTCTCAGCCTTCTTCATTTGTAGTTGTCTGTACTCAGACAAGTTAAGCTTCCGCATGTGCTTGTTGCTTGTATGCTCTGTATGTTGGGTCATGAGACCCATGTTTGTAATATGTCGCTCCTCGGAGCCTAATGAATAAATACTTTGAGTCGTAGAGTTATGTTGTGATGCCATGTTGTATTTACACATATCGAGCATATTGTGTGTATGATTGAAATGCTTGGTATGTGTGGGATCTGACAATCTAGTTGTTTATCCTTGGCAGCCTCTCTTATGGGGAAATGTAGTCTAGTGCTTCCTTGAGCCATAGTAGTCCGCTACAGCCCGGTTCACCGGAGTCCTGCTAGCCCAGCACTACTGCTCAGGACACTTGACTGGCCGACATGTGTTTCACTTCGTTCCTGTGTCTGTCCCTTCGGGGAAATGTCACGCGGTGACACCCGGAGTCCTGCCTAGCCTGCTACAGCCCAGCTCACCGGAGTCCTGTTAGCCCAGTGCTACAGCCCGAATTCGCACGCTGCTGACCGACATGCTCGAAGTTGATTCATGTATGTCTGTCCCCATGGGTTAGTGCCGCTTTGGGTTCACGACTAGCCATGTCGGCCCGGGTTCTTTGTCATATGGATGCTAGCGACACAATCATATACGTGAGCCAAAAGGCGCAAACGGTCCCGGGCCAGGTAAGGTGGCACCTGTGGGAATACCGTGCGTGAGGCCGCAAAGTGATATGATGTGTTACATGCTAGATCGGTGTGACTTAGGATCGGGGTCCTGACATGGGATCTCATCCGGGACTCCGGACAACATTCGGTAATCACATACAAGTCTTCCTAATAACCCTAGCGTCATCGAACCTTAAGTGTGTAGACCCTACGGGTTCGGGAAACATGCAAACATGACCGAGACAACTCTCCGGCCAATAACCAACAACGGGATCTGGATACCCATGTTGGCTCCCACATGTTCCACGATGATCTCATCGGATGAACCACGATGCCGAGGATTCAAGCAATCCCGTATACAATTCCCTTTGTCAATCGGTACGTTACTTGCCCGAGATTCGATCGTCGGTATCCCAATACCTCGTTCAATCTCGTTACCGGCAAGTCACTTTAGTCGTACCGTAATGCATGATCCCATGATCAACCACTTGGTCACATTGAGCTCATTATGATGATGCATTACTGAGTGGGCCCAGAGATACCTCTCTATCATACGGAGTGACAAATCCCAGTCTTGATTCATGCCAACCCAACAGACACTTTCGGAGATACCCGTAGTGCACCTTTATAGCCACCCAGTTACGTTGTGACATTTGGCACACCCAAAGCACTCCTACGGTATCCGGGAGTTGCACAATCTCATGGTCTAAGGAAATGATACTTGACATTAGAAAAGCTCTAGCAGACGAACTACACGATCTTGTGCTATGCTTAGGATTGGGTCTTGTCCATCACATCATTCTCTTAATGATGTGATCCCGTTATCAATGACATCCAATGTCCATGGTTAGGAAACCATAACCATCTATTGATCAACGAGCTAGTCAACTAGAGGCTCACTAGGGACATGTTGTGGTCTATGTATTCACACATGTATTACGGTTTCCAGTCAATACAATTATAGCATGAACAATAGATGATTATCATGAACAATAATAACCATTTTATTATTGCCTCTAGGGCATATTTCCAACAGTCTCCCACTTGCACTAGAGTCAATAATCTAGTTCGCATCACTATGTGATTGTAATGAATTCAACACCCATGGGGTTTGATCATATCTCGCTTGTGAGAGAGGTTATTAGTTAGCGGGTCTGAATCTTTCAGATCCGTGTGTGCTTTACAAATCTCTATGTCATCTCCTAGATGCAGCTACCACGCTCTATTTGGAGCTATTCCAAATAACTGTTCTACTATACGAATCCAGTTTACTACTCAGAATAATCTGGATTAGTGTCAAAGTTTGCATCGGCGTAACCCTTTACGACGAACTCTTTTACCACCTCCATAATCGAGAAAATTCCTCAGTCCACTAGTTACCAAGGATAGCTTTGATCGCTGTCCTGTGATCCATTCCTGGATCACTCTTGTACCCCTTGACTGACTCATGGCAAGGCACACTTCAGGTGCGGTACACAGCATAGCATACTGTAGAGCCTACGTCTAAAGCATAGCGGACGACCTTCGTCCTTTCTCTCTCTTCTGCCGTGGTCAGGTCTTGAGTCTTACTCAATACTCACACCTTGTAACACAGCCAAGAACTCCTTCTTTGCTGATCTATTTTGAACTCCTTCAAAATCTTGTCACGGTATGTATTCATTTGAAAGTACTATTAAGCATTTTTGATCTATCCTTATAGATCTTGATGCTCAATGTTCAAGTAGCTTAATCCAGGTTCTCCATTGAAAAACACTTTCCAAATAACCCTGCATGCTTTCCAGAAATTCTACATCATTTCTGATCAACAATATGTCAACAACATATACTCATCAGAAATTCTATAGTGCTCCCACTCACTTCTTTGGAAATACAAGTTTCTCATAAACTTTGTATAAACCCAAAATCTTTGATCATCTCATCAAAGCGTACATTCCAATTCCGAGATGCTTACTCCAGTCCTTAGAAGGATTGCTGGAGCTTTGCATACTTGTTAGCATCTTTCAGGATTAACAAAAACTTTCTGGTTGTATCACATACAACCTTTCCTCAAGAAAATCGTCGAGGAAACAATGTTTTGACATCCTATCTGCAAGATTTCATAAATAATGCAGTAACTGCTAATATAATTCCAACGGACTCTTAGCATCGCTACGAGTGAGAAAGTCCCATCGTAGTCAACTCCTTGAACTTGTCGGGAAACATCTTAACGACAAGTCGAGCTTTCTTAATGGTGACACTTACCATCATTGTCCGTCTTCCTTTTAAAATCCATCTGCACCCAACAGCCTTACGACCATCAAGTAGTTCTTTCAAAGTCTATACTTTGTTTTATACATGGATCCTCTCTCGGATTTTATGGCCTCGAGCCATTCGTCGGAATCCGGGCCCACCATCGCTTCTCCACAGCTCGTAGGTTCATTGTTGTCTAGCAACATGACTTCCAAGACAGGATTACGTACCACTCTGAAGTAGTACACATCCTTGTCGACCTATGAGGTTTGGTAGTGACTTGATCCGAAGTTTCATGATCACTATCTTAAGCTTCCACTTCAATTGGTGTAGGTGCCACAGGAACAACTTCCTGTGCCCTGCTACACACTAGTTGAAGTGACGGTTCAATAACCTCATCAAGTCTCCACCATCCTCCCACTCAATTCTTTCGAGAGAAACTTTTCCTCGAGAAAGGACTCATTTCTAGAAACAATCACTTTTGCTTCCGGATCTAAGATAGGAGGTATACCCAACTATTTTTGGGTATTCTATGAAGATGCATTCATCCGCTTTGGGTTCGAGCTTATCAGCCTGAAACCTTTTCACATAAGCGTCGTAGCCCCAAACTTTTAAGAAATGACAGCTTAGGTTTCTCTAAACCATAGTTCATGCGGTGTCATCTCAATGGAATTACGTGGTGCCCTATTTAAAGTGAATGCGGTTGTCTCTAATGCCTAACCCATAAACGATAGTGGTAATTCGATAAGAGGCATCATGGTATGCACCACATCCAATAGGGTGCAGCTATGATGTTCGGATACACCATCACACTATGGTGTTCCAGGCGGTATTAGTCGTGAAACAATTTGCACAATGTCTTAATTGTGTGCCAAACTCGTAACTCATATATTCATCTCTATGATCATATCATAGATATTTTATCCTCTTGTCACGACGATCTTCAACTTCACTCTGAAATTACTTGAACCTTTCAATAATTTAGACTTGTGTTTCAGCAAGTAAATATACTTAGCATCTACTCAAATCATCTGCGAAGTAAGAACATAACAATATCCACTGCGTGCCTCAGCACTCATTGGACTGCACACATCAAAATGTATTACTTCCAACAAGTTGCTTTCTTGTTCCATCTCACTGAAAACGAGGCCTTTCAGTCATCTTGCCCATGTGGTATGATTTGCATGTCTCAAGTGATTCAAAATCAAGTAAGTCCAAACGATCCATCTGTATGGAGTTTCTTCATGCATATCTACCAATAGACATGGTTCGCATGTCTCAATCTTTTAAAAAAACGAGTGAGTCCAAAGATCCATCAACATGGAGCTTCTTCATGCGTTTTATACCAACATGACTCAAATGGAAGTGCCACAAGTATGTGGTACCATCATTACTATCTTATATCTTTTGGCATGAACATGTGTATCACTACGATGGAGATTCAATGAACCATTCATTTTAGGTGCAATATCATTGATGGTATTATTCAAATAAACAGAGTAACCATTATTCTCCTTAAATGAATAACCGTATTGCGATAAACATAATCCAATCATGTCTATGCAAACACCAAATAACAATTATTTAGGTTTAACACCAATATCGATGGTAGAGGGAGCATGCGATGCTTGATCACATCAACCTTGGAAACACTTCCAACACATATCGTCATCTCACCTTCAGCTAGTCTCCGTTTATTCTGTAGCCTTTTATTTCGAGTTACTAACACTTAGCAACTGAACCGGTATTTTAATACCCTGGTGCTACTAGGAGAACTAGTAAAGTACACATTATAATGTATATCTAATATACTTCTGTCGACCTTGCCAGCCTTCTCATCTACCGAGTATCTAGGGTATTTCTGATTCAGTGACCGTTCGCCTCATTATAGAAGCACTTAGTCTCGGGTTTGGGTTCAACCTTGGGTTTCTTCACTAGAGCAACAACTGATTTGTCGTTTCATGAAGTATCCCTTCTTTCCCTTGCCCTTCTTGAAACTAGTGGTTTAACCATCAACAATTGATGCTCCTTCTTGATTTCTACTTTTGCGGTGTCAAACATCACGAGTTGCTCAAGGATCATCATGTCTATCCCTGATATGTTATAGTTCATCACGAAGCTCCAATAGCTTGGCGGCAGTGACTATGGAGAACCATCACTATCTCATCTGGAAGATTAACTCCCACTCAATTCAAGCGATTGTAGTACTCAGACAATCTGAGCACATGCTCAACGATTGAGCTTTTCTCCCTTAGTTTGCAGGCTTAAGAAACTTGTCAGAGGTCTCATACCTCTTGACGGTGGCACTAGTCTGAAATTCCAATTTCAGTCTTTGGAACATCTCATATGTTCTGCGACATTTCAAAAAATGTCTTTTGGTGCCACAATTCTAAACCATTAGTATTACGCACTGAACTATCACGTAGTCATCAAAACGTGTATGTCAGATGTTTCCCAACATCTACAGACGACGCTCGAGGTTCAACACACTGAGCGGTGCATTAAGGACGTAGCCCTTCTGTGCAGCAATGAGGACAATCCTCAGTTCACGGACCCAGTCCGCATAATTGCTACTGTCAATTCTCAACTAAATTTTCTGTAGGAACATATCTAAAACAGTAGAACCAAAGCGTGAGCTACGACATAATTTGCAAAGACCTTTTGACTATGTTCATGATAATTAAGTTCATCTAATCAAATTATTCAATGAACTCCCACTTAGATAGACATCCCTCTAGTCATCTAAGTGATACATGATCCGAGTCAACTAGGCCGTGTCCGATCATCACGTGAGACGGACTAGTCATCATCGGTGAACATCTTCATGTTGATCGTATCCACTATACGACTCATGTTCGACCTTTCGGTCTTCCATGTTCCGAGGCCATGTCTGTAAATGCTAGGCTCGTCAAGTCAACCTAAGTGTTTCGCACGTGTAAATCTGGCTTACACCCGTTGTATGCGAACGTTAGAATCTATCACACCCGATCATCACATGGTGCTTCGAAACAACGAACCTTCGCAATGGTGCACAGTTAGGGGGAACACTTTCTTGAAATTTTAGTGAGGGATCATCTTATTTATGCTACCGTCGTTCTAAGCAAATAAGATGTAAACATGACAAACATCACATGAAAATCATAAAGTGACATGATATGGCCAATATCATCTTGTGCCTTTTGATCTCCATCTTCGAGGCACGGCATGATCACCTTCGTCACCGGCATGACACCATGATCTCCATCATCATGATCTCCATCATCGTGTCTTCATGAAGTTGTCTCGCCAACTATTACTTCTACTACTATGGCTAACGGTTAGCAATAAAGTAAAGTAATTACATGGCATTTTTCTTTGACACGCAGGTCATACAATAAATTAAGACAACTCCTATGGCTCCTGCCAGTTTTCATACTCATTGACATGCAAGTCGTGATTCCTATTACAAGAACATGATCAATCTCATACATCACATATATCATTCATCACATCCTTTTGGCCATATCACATCACACGGCATATGCTGCAAGAACAAGTTAGACGTCCTCTAATTGTTGTTGCAAGTTTTTACGTGGCTGCTATAGGTTTCTAGCAAGAACGTTTCTTACCTACGCCAAAACCACAACGTGATATGCCAATTTCTATTTACCCTTCATAAGGACCCTTTTCATCGAATCCGATCCGACTAAAGTGGGAGAGACAGACACCCTCTAGCCACCTTATGCAACTAGTGCATGGCAGTCGGTGGAACCTGTCTCACGTAAGCGTACGTGTAAGGTCGGTCCGGGCCGCTTCATCCCACGATGCCGCCGAACCAAGATAAGACTAGTAACGGCAAGTAAATTGACAAAATCGACGCCCACAGCAACTTGTGTTCCACTCGTGCATAGAATCTACGCATAGACCTAACTCATGATGCCACTGTTGGGGAACGTAGCAGAATTTTAAAATTTTCCTACGTGTCACCAAGATCAATCTATGGACTCTTCTAGCAACGAGAGGGAGAGGAGTGCATCTACATACCCTTGTAGATCGCGAGCGGAAGCGTTCAAGAGAACGGGGTTGATGGAGTCGTACTCGTCGTGATCCAAATCACCGATGATCCTAGCGCCGAACGGGCGGCACCTCCGCGTTCGACACACGTATGGAGCGAGGACGTCTCCCGCGCCTTGATCCATCAAGGAGGAGGGAGAGGTTGAGGAAGAAAGCTCCAACAGCAGCACGACGGCGTGGTGGTGGTGGAGCAGAAGTACTCCGGCAGGGCTTCGCCAAGCTCTTAATGGAGGAGGAGAGGTGTTGGGGAGGGGAGGGGCTGTGCCTTGGGATGGGTGCGACTCCCATGTGCCTCCCCACTATATATAGGGGTGGAGGGGGCTGGTTTCTTGCCCTCCAAGTCCATTGGGGCGTTGGCAAAGGTGGGGGAAAGAAATCCCATCATTTCCTTTCCCCATCGATTGTTATCCCCCCTTTTTAGGGATCTTGATCTTATCCCTTTGGGATATGATCTTACTCCTTCTAATGGGGAATCTTTGGGATACGTTCATGTGGGTCCCCACATGCAGGTGGGCCCCACTACGGAACCTTCTAGAATCTTTCGGGTACAATACCGAAAAATCCTGAACATTTTCCGGTGGCCAAAATAGGACTTCCCATATATAAATCTTTACCTCCGGACCATTTCGGAACTCCTCGTGATGTCTGGGATCTCATCCGGGACTCCAAACAACATTTGGTAATCACATACAAGTCTTCCTAATAACCCTAGCGTCATCGAACCTTAAGTGTGTAGACCCTACGGGTTCGGGAAACATGCAGACATGACCGAGAAAACTCTCCAGCCAATAACCAAAAGCGGGATCTGGATACCCATGTTGGCTCCCACATGTTCCACGATGATCTCATCGGATGAACCACGATGCCGAGGATTCAAGCAATCCCGTATACAATTCCCTTTGTCAATCGGTACGTTACTTGCCCGAGATTCGATCGTCGGTATCCCAATACCTCGTTCAATCTCGTTACCGGCAAGTCACTTTACTCGTACCATAATGCATGATCCCGTGATCAACCACTTGGTCACACTGAGCTCATTATGATGATGCATTACCGAGTGGGCCCAGAGATACCTCTTCGTCATACGGAGTGACAAATCCCAGTCTCGATTCGTGCCAACCCAACAGACACTTTCGGAGATACCCGTAGTGCACCTTTATAGCCACCCAGTTACGTTGTGACGTTTGGCACACCCAAAGCGCTCCTACGGTATCCGCGAGTTGCACAATCTCATGGTCTAAGGAAATGATACTTGACATTAGAAAAGCTCTAGCAGACGAACTACACGATCTTGTGCTATGCTTAGGATTGCATCTTGTCCATCACATCATTCTCCTAATGATGTGATCCCGTTATCAATGACATCCAATGTCCATGGTTAGGAAACCATAACCATCTATTGATCAACGAGCTAGTCAACTAGAGGCTCACTAGGGACATGTTGTAGTCTGTATTGACACATGTATTACGGTTTCCAGTCAATACAATTATAGCATGAACAATAGACGATTATCATGAACAATAATAACCATTTTATTATTGCCTCTAGGGCATATTTCCAACAAATACAATACGTGCCTTGCTGCCCCTACTGTCACTGGGAAAGGACACCACAAGATTGAACCCAAAGCTAAGCACTTCTCACATTGCAAGAAAAACCAATCTAGTAGGCCAAACCAAACTGATAATTCAAAGAGACTTGCAAAGATAACCAATCATACATAAAAGAATTCAGAGAAGATTCATATATTGTTCATAGATAAACTTGATCATAAACCCGCAATTCATCGATCTCAACAAACACACCGCAAAAAGAAGATTACATCAAATAGATCTCTACGAGAGAGGGGGAGAACATTGTATTGAGATCCAAAAAGAGAGAAGAAGCCATCTAGCTACTAACTATGGACCCGAAGGTCTGAGGTGAACTACTCACACTTCATCGGAGGGGCAATGATGATGTAGAAGCCGTCCGTGGTGGATGCCCCCTCCGGTGGAGCTCCGGAACAGGCCCCAAGATGGGATCTCGTGGGTACAGAAGGTTGCGGCGGTGGAATTAGGTTTTTGGCTCCTGTTCTGATCGTCCAGGGGTACGTAGGTATATATAGGAGGAAGGAGTACATCGGTGGAGCAAAGGGGGGCCCACGAGGCAGGGGGCGCGCCCTCCACCCTCGTGACCGCCTTCCTCCTTTCTTGACGGAGGGTCCAAGTCTCCTGGATCATATCTGTTGAGAAAATCACGTTCCCGAAGGTTTCATTCCGTTTGGACTCCGCTTGATATTCCGTTTCTTCGAAACACTGAAATAGGCAAAAAAACAGCAATTCTGGGCTAGGCCTCCGGTTAATAGGTTAGTCCCAAAAGTAATATAAAAGTGGAAAATAAAGCCCAATGTGGTCCAAAACAGTAGATAATATAGCATGGAGCAATCAAAAATTATAGATACGTTGGAGACGTATCACGTACCTGCCAGCAGTCGTACTCCATGGCCGCGAGCTCGGCCGTGTGGAAGCTACCGAGCTACCGGCGGGTGTGGGTCTCCCGATCTGTAATCTTGGTGACCCATGTCCCCCACCGCCGCTGCCGGACCCCGAGGTAGGACCTCGTCGGCTGCCGGGTCCGAGGGAGGACGAGGAAGTCCTCGAACCGGCGTAGGGGCACGGCGGCGGGCGGATCGGGGGACCGACGACGGTGGATCGATAAAGAGCCCGCGAAGGACGACGGGGACACCTCTGTGGTCACCTCGCCGGCGTCGGGCAAAGAGGCCACGATAAACCTCTTTTTGGCCATTGGCTCCTCGAGCTCCCCAGCACACAGGCAGAGGTTGAGGATGGAGGCTACGGCGATGGCGGTACCAATGGTTTCGGGGATGGTGTGTGTCTGTGTGAGCGGAGGTTTGGGGAGTGTGTGGTGTGTGTGAAGGGGGGCAAGGTGGTGTTTGAGGAAAGACCGTGGCAACTGGAAATTTTACTAGGCGGGAGTAACAAGGCGGGGCTACTGAAAATTTGGATCAAGGGCGAGCAGATCTTTTTGAGATTGCGAGGGATGTAGAGGCGGGAGTAAAATGTAGGGGCCGGGGCTACTGAAAATTTGAATCAAGGGACTGAAGCAAAGCGGGAGTAACAGACATCGCACACGGTCCACACATACTAATCGTGTGCTATCAAACATTAAAACCTTCCACGCGGTAGATATTTTAGAGATTACGAGGCATTAGATATTTTCGAGACCGGGAGGCAAGTCTCGTGGACCCCAATCTACTATGCTGATGTGAGGGACAGCAGGGGACGGGCGTGGCACACGGGTAGTCTGACCGAACCGTGTCTGTTGCGTACCCAATCACAGACGGTTTCTACATCCAACTCGTGTGTTGTTTATAAATTTGGCAAAAAGAATAATGCAGGAGAGGGTCAGAACACGAACACACTTGCATGTGGACCAAATATATGTATGAGAATGGTGGTTTGATGTTCGAATACCCAATGCACAACTTTGATGTGGCACATGTCGCACAAAAGCACAATATTGCTAGTCAGTCACCCCCCTACGAACCCCACTTCATGCCGGCGGTAAGGGAATCCTAGCTACGTATGACTGCCCCCAAATAGCTAGGTCTGAAATCTCACCCTACCGTAACACAAAACCTATAGGAGTCGTAGTTACCACAACCTGCGTTTTCTATGCTGTATGTAGTATCTGTCAAAACCGAGAGTATGTACGTGTAGTATGTAGTATATATCAATGATTAGGTAGTATATATACTAATTTTTAGGTAGTATGTACCATGTTTTGAGTATGCTCTTTTTTACTTACAAATATGTACGTATTTCACAAATATAACAAAAACTATGGACTCATATGCAATTTTTTCATTAACTTGCTTTGAAATATCTTAGATATAGTTTATAAACATATTTAAAATAATAAAATAGTATATATAATACCACATGATAGTACATGAGATATGTGGGGTAACTACCACTAGGTGGTAGCATGGATTTTCCATATATATATATATATATATATATATATATATATATATATATATATAGGTAAAATAACTGGGGCACCTAGGTGCCTGGGCACCTTGTTCGGATCCAACCCGCTAATGCATTTGCTAGTTATAAATGATCACTACTATCCTTCCTAAAAATTTGCTTTCCTTTTCTGCGTGCATGCACATGTATCCTTTATGACCATTGATTGTAGATTGATTTCCACATGATTTATTCTAGGTATTAGAACCTATACCTACAAACGTATATACCTTATGATTTATTCTAGGTATTTTTAGATACCTACAAACATATATACCCTATAATTTGTTCCAAATAATTTGCATGCACGAATATACTTTATGATTTATTATAGATATTAGATACATATAGACGTATATACCCTATGATTTATTCTAGGTATTTTTAGATACCAACAAACATATATACCCTATAATTTGTTCCAAATAATTTGCATGCACGAATATACTTTATGATTTATTCTAGGTATTAGATACATACAGACGTATATACCCTACAATTTATTCCAAATAATTTGCATGCACGTATATACTCTATGATTTATTTTAGGTATTATATACCTACAAATGTAGTCCGATATATTTGTATGTGGATACTCAAGTTTAAAAAAAGTGTATACTTAAGATATTGCTGTAAATACCTCGATGTGAAATTTATTGGTATATACCCATAAATGTCACTACCTTTTTTTAGAATGGATATATATATATATATATATATATATATATATATATATATATATATATATATATATATATATATATATATATATGGCTAAAGATTGAAGGTTCTAAGCCATGTATCAGAGCCGGTTATTTGAGTATCGATGCTGTTGGAGTCTAGCTTCCGATCAATCCACTTCACTTCGGAGGACATAACAGCTTAAGAAGAAATCGAGATCAGGCCCGTGGAAAGCACACACACACGCCTGGGGAATGAATCCACTTTTTCATTCTCAATACTAGGGGGGGGCTTCTCCGATCGATTGCTTTCACTGTTATTCCCCAGATTGGCGAAATGACCTTTCGTCTTGCTTCCGTAAAATAATAAAATGTGCTTTCGCCAGAAGAAGAAAAAAGAAGATAGCTCAGTAAATGGCATTCAAGTAAAGTCGAGAAAGAGGCCTTGCTTTCGCACAGGAAGGAAAGAATTGACTCGGGTAAGTAAGCCCTATTGGGGGATTAAGGGCTCGAGTACGATTAGGGCTATTCTATTTCGCGTAACAGAATATTATTCTGTTACCCTACTCGAACTGACGATTTCAGGCGGTTGTACTGATTAACTTCGAGCGGTTGAATGCTTTCATTTCTGTTTAACAGAGCGTCTTCTTTAGTTCAAATCTTTTTTGTAATTTTTTTTATTGGAACGGGGCATGTAATATATCGTTGGAAAGCTCTTGACAACTACATTTCGATTATATTACACGTTTTTGCAAAATCATCACGGTTTAAGAGCAGTTTTGAAAAAACATTTTTGCCAAAACCGAAAACGCGAATCGTATTTTGGACTCAATTTTCAAACGGTTTGTCGGAATTGAGCAAATAAGATGGCGTTGGAAAGCTGGTGAAAATCCACATCTTCCATATATCTATTGTTTTTTCTAATTCTATACGATTTAAAAGTAATTTGAAAAACGGTGAATTCTGGGCGAAACATATTTTCATGATTATTTGCAAACGGTTTGTCGGATTGATGCAAATGATACGGCGTTGGAAAGCTATGGAAAATGCGCAACTTTTTCGTATAGAAATGTTTTTTCTAATTCCTTATGGTTTAAAAACAAATTCGAATACGGTCAAATTTGATTTTGAACGCGATTTTTTTAGAAGTTTGTCGAAATGGGGCAAATAATATACCGTTGGATAGCTATTGAAAATGCAAAACTTAGTCATGTTGAACGTTTTCTCAAATTCGCAATTGTTGATGAGTAATTTTGAATACGGCAAGACGGATCCTGCTGTTTTCCCATCTGAAAAACAGAGTACTCGTACTGATATATGTGTGTGTTTGTACTGTCTGTTTTTTGTAGAGTAATTTTGAATGGTTCTAAAAACAGAGTTTGTACTGATGTTTGCATGGTTTTGTACTAAGCGTGTTTTCACTAACTAGATTTTGATCTGTTTTTGGGTAATATTTTTGCTCGTAATTTTTTTAACTGTTTATTGTATTGTCGCACCTGTACTTGCGTGGTTTATATCATAGAACTAAATGATATTTGTTTTGAAAATGATGATGTTTTTTTATTCTTTTTTTGAACTAAACATTTTTTTACAACGATATTCTGGACTTCTCTTATTTTTCGGCTTGTGCTTTACCCATTTTTGAATTGCATGGGGTTTCTTTTTTGCTTGAACTTTTATAATTTGAATTTCTGTCATTTCTTTTATGCCGAACGGACCACCGTTTTTAACTTGTACTGATCAATATTTTTTAATTAAACCATTTTCCCTTTGTAGAACAGACCACTGTTTTTGGTTTGTACGAATCAGTTCATCCTCGCAGCTCCCCGCAAATCGACTTACTCTGTTTTGTCAGTATGGTTTTCCTCATAAATTTCTAAGGCTTTACAGTATCATCATCCTCGAACTAGCATGCTCGAACTAGCATGGTTTATAACGTTGAGCTGATTAATATTTTTTCAAAAAGAAAATGTTTTGTGATTTCTTTAACTCAACATTTTTTGCAATGATGTACTGGACTTCTCTCATTGTACGACTTTAAGTTTTTATCATTTGAATTTTCATGAGGTTTCTATTTGTTTGAGCTTTTTTACCAAACTTATATACGTCATGTTGAACTTACAACTTTTTAAATTGTGAACTTGTTGTGTTTTCACAACGCCAAAGCTAGCAAATAGTACGAGATTCACCCAACAAAGGGGCTAATTACATAGAGCTGCTGTAGTAATACAACGGTAAGTGGTTACCAACACACATACACATGAACTGATAACAAGGTAATGTACAAGTTCGTGTACAGTAACACTACAAGTTCACAAAGAAACCTGAAATATCCTCACATATTAGTTTTCCTGTAAACAAAAAAAAACATTAGACATATCAACTAGTAATTTAAATTGTGCCGAAAGCACATAATAAAGAATAGCCATCCTTACATCTTGGCATAATCAAATAGACTGCAGAATTTCCTTAACGAACTTCCACATGTTTTTGTGGATTGAACCTTATTCATTTTTCACATAGAGTAAACTGCAGTAGCATTTTATGTGCGGATGCAATCTGCTATAGAGAGAAATGGCAACCAAAATTACTGTCACTGCAATCTTCTTTTTATCCACACAATTCTTCCTAGCAAAACTTTTATGGTGATGTTAGGAGAAGCAGCAAGGAACAAGAACTGATGGGCGACCAGGAGGAGGCGTGCTTGGAGCGTAGGGTGTTACTGATACACTCGGCATCAGGGAATTTCCCACTTGCGCAAGATCAAACTGCAGCAGTTCATGATGGAAAGGCCGACTGCCTGGCTTGTCGGTGTGGTACAAACCCTAAATTTAGGGCTCCTATAAGCAGCAACATCAACACATGCATAGTGGGTAAACAGAACATGCAAAGTAGAAAGCAATCAGGCAAGCTCCGCACCTCCCTCGATCTGGAAAATCCTGAAAATAACCAAAATGGCCAAAGCTCAGAAGCATTTTACTTCACTAAAATCTTAACACTCGACGAGCTAAAGATAAAAAACTGAGTGCGGCTAATCTGCACCCGGGCTCAGCTGCACCCACGCTTAGAAAAAAATTCAAAAAAAATACTAGCAAAATTCAAAAAATTCCAATTTTTTTGTGGTGGTAGATAATTTGACGCGTGAGGTGCGCCCCAAAATTCAACTCATTTGAGCATCTGAGCAGCTCTCGGCAAAAAAGACAAGATCAGGGTCTGTAAAAATGTATACTGTTCACACACTGTTTTGACCCGATTTGTCTTTTTTGCCGAGAGCTACTCAGATGTCCAAATAAGTTGAATTTTGGGGCGCGCCTCACGCGTCAAATTATCTACCACCACAAAAAAAATTGGAATTTTTTGAATTTTAATAGTATTTGTTTTGAATTTTTTGCTGAGAGGGAGCAGATGAGCCCGGGCTCCAGGATGAATTATCCTAAAAAACTACCGATTATTACAATATCAGCGGAAGTTCTCTGTTAGAGGCTAAAAGAGATAGACCAAAAGAAATTTAGATCATAACAGAGATGCATTTACTGGGTTTTTTTGTAGGGTGGACTTATGTTCCTTTCTATGTAGTACTGAACTATTTGAAAGTTTGAAATCTAAACTTTTGTTCTTAAGTACCAATACTACATAACACATAAATCCAATTTGTTTATGTGTACCAATAATTTTGTTCTTTAAGTTTCTGCACTTTTTTTCCTATAACGACTATAATCATTTCTGTACCCCTGCCAATGATATTTTTGAACTTCAATTATAAATAAAGAACACATACTATAATTTAGATTGTCAGTCCACATAGGGGTCTTCTTCGGGGGTGAGCCTGGTTGCCGAAATAGCAGCAGCAACCATGGAGGGCTTAGGCTGGACTAGGCCGTACTACAGCAGCGCCAGCTCCACGAAAAAAAAGACCGAGCTCTCCATCTAGACAAATACATCCAAGAGAAGACGAGAGAAACATCAGCACATAGACTCACTGCTTTGGAAAAATGGCAAATACGTACTACATCTGCAGAATTTATAAAAATCTGGTGTTCCTTTTACCTCCTTGTCGCTCTTCTTATCTCAGGAGGAGTACATGGCCTTGGCGAATCCAATGATGTATTATAAACTCTAAATCTGTATAGAGGACAGGTTGGGTCTCAGGCTACTTAGAAAATCTATGAAAAACTGGCAATAGGACCAGCCTCAACATTTTCCACTTGTAAGATGAAACATAAAATATTAGTACTGGCACTAAACTAGCAGGATTACCTAAAACATAGTATTTCTAGTTTGAGCAGAAGCATCTATGAAACCAGATTGCATGTCTAACCACAAACCAAGACTAACATGTACTTTTTGCTTAGTCTGGGATGGACTGTCAGAATTTACAAAGCCACTTAATTACCTTGAGTGCACACATGATTTTTGGGGATTTCCTCAAGATTATGCACAATAAAGCATACAGACTTAAAAGAACAGACAAGCTGAACTGTAAACCAAAATAAATGGCCTCCTGGTTCCCCACATAGCAACTAAAACTTCAGTGATCATGCATCACCTTGGACCGTTGTATGTGCTTGACTTGGACGGTTGTGCAGCGCTCGGTGAAGATGGTGGTCGTGATTCTACTTGGACTGATGTCCGCGCTCCACTTGGACGGCTGCCAGTAACCATGGTGGACGAGCTCGTGGCTGAGGGTGGCCAATGCAACCACCGGGAACTATAGGTGGTCGTGCTTGTTATCGGCAGTGAACTCACACGAGTTGGAGGTGATGACGGGAAGCAGGGATCATGAGTGGCCTTCATCTCGCCGCCGAATACGGGGTGCTCGCGCTCGTGGACGCCGAGTACGGGATCGACAGCAAAACAAGACACTAGTGAAATCGAGCTATTCGTCGAGCTGCTGAAACATTTTTAGTATGGGTTAGATACAATTCCAAACTAGTACCTGAAAATCCCATCCCCATATATGCATGTCAAGCTTCAGAGTTGGAATTAATCTAAATAGAGCAATCTCAAAACATGTTGAACTGAAAGTTGGGCTTCCAGAACTACCGAATGTTTTGGGTTATTTTATGTACCCTTTTGTTATCTTTTTCTGAACTCCAAATCACAATTACAATTACAATACACACATGTATTACCTGGATCGAGAAACTTCACTTAACAATAGAGAAATTTATTTTGGCAAGAGGTAGCACCTGCTGCATACATATTTTGTTGCCTATACTTCTACGACATGGGATGGAACAGTACATGTATGTACAACTTCACTTAACAATAGAGAAACTTGTAGCAAGATATTCATTTCTCTGTAGACATATTATCAAACAGGTTGTGAGTACCATACCACCAAAGATAAAACATAGCACTCTTGTATATTTTTTTTCTCAGGGCAAAATATATTGTAGGTGGGCCTGGAGCTTGCCATTACCTCATGTTGTGCTTGTCCAACAAAGCATTGTTGTTATTTCAGCACAAAATATTTTTTTGCTAAGTTTGCTAGTCCAGCATCAGCATCTGGCCGTGTCCCATCAAATATCACTCCTATCTTTGTGGAAGTAGGACTCTGCAATTTTCCGTCAGTTCAAAGTGTATTACTGTAATAGTACAAATATCCATGGAATTGAAGATCTTATAAGTATAGAGTAACTAAAACTTCTGTAACTTTTCTGTTAATTCAAATGCATATGAGAATTACCATCAGAGGAGTATCTCCATAAAAAAAAGTCTGTGCTGAAGATCTGCAGCAGCAGTCACGACACTTTGACTCAGCCTCCAACAGTAGTTGCCCCCACGCCCCCGGATTACTGTCCTTGAACTTACCATTATTAGAACTTTTTGGTTCTCCACACATGCACTGAGAATTTGCATACTTCTTCACAAAATCAAACTTCTGAATATGGCTGATGGAGCCCCATCATTAAATCACAAATCTTCAGCTTGCAGTCAACATTCGCTAGAATATTCTTGGGTTTCAGATCCCGATGGAAAACATTTGCTGCAAAACCAACATGTAAGCAAACAATCAATACAGCAACATCAGATGAAAAAAGTCAAATGAACAATTATCACTTTTCCTTTGTGGAGCCTAATCAGTAATCACCTGCATGGATGTACTTCACTCCTCGGAGCAGCTGATACAAAACCAAACTGGGTTTTTAACACAGAGATTTTGAATGACTTTCTATATGCCTTTTATGAACTGATGATAGATATACATGAGGAACTGATATACTAGTATGGACCTATAGAGCATCATTTTTTTGCTACGAGAAAACACAATTCATCTTTTCCCTTTTAGTTATACATATCACATTTGATCAAGAATATTCAATTTGTGCTAAGCAAGCACACCCATCAGCACATGGAAGGCCTCATTGAAATGCGCTCAACCAGTCCCCAAAATTGAAAAAAAATATTACACAGGCGGAAGAAAACGAGAGGAAAGCTTCTGACCGCTGCTTTTGAACGACCCCTCGTTGAACGGCCTTGGTTGGCAGTGCTGAACGGACTGAGGGGGTGGCGGCTGTGAACAGCCTAGCCCTCCCTTGGATTCCACCACGAGGCACTAGGGAAGATGGGGAAGGGCGCAGTCGATGGCGCTGTGCCACGGCAAGGAAATGGGGCTGGGGCCGCAACGACGCTCTAGGGGAGGGAGCCGGTCGGCGGCGACGCACTGGGAAAGGTAGTTGGGCGGATCCAGGGTGCTCCTGCGATGAACGGCATGCGGTGGTGGCGTCAAACGGCCTGGAGTGATGGCGTCGAACGGCCATGGCGGCAGTGGGGGAGGAGGGACACGCCGGTGAGCAGGCCGGTGGCGCTTGGCCAAGCGGAGTATGGGGCGGCGTCACTTAGGATGTGTGCAGGCGGTGCGTGGCCGGGAAGTGGGGGCGGCGCGTCGCCGGAAGGTGGGGCGGCGCCGGGAAGAAGGTGGGGGGAGGGGCGGCGCCGGGAAGAAGGTAGGGGGAGGGGCGGCACTGGGAAGAAGGTGCCGGGCGGGCCGGCGCCGGGAAGAAGGTGGGGGGGCGGGGCGGCGCCGGGAAGAAGGTGGGGGCGGCGCGACGCCGGGAAGAAGGTGGGGGCGGGGCGGGGCCGGGATCCAGCCGGGGAGAAGGTGGGAGTGGGGTGTCGCCGGGATCCAGACGGGGGAGAAGGTGGGGGGCTGGCCATCGCCGGGATCCAGCCGGAGACGGGGGATGCAGGAGTGGGTGGGCTTGGTTTTCTTTTTTTCCTTTGGGCACCACCGGTTTGAAACTACAGATCGGCCCCTTATAGGCCGAGGGGTAACTTCCCCTTTCGCTTCGCGACAAAGGTGGACTGTGTGCTGACCCACAAATGTGTGCTTGTGGCGCGAGAAGGGTTAGACCACATACGAACCACATGCGGATTGCCCTACTATATGTATGAAAATGATGTGGTGTGTGATATTTAACTACCATTCATAACTTTTGATGTGGCATGTGTGCCTCACAAATTAACCGGACTTACCAGACCCCACGGAGTTTGCAGGTAGCGCGAAGTAGCCCCCCCCCCCACACACACACACACATGTCGAGGGGAGGGCATCTCACCAAGACGTACTGAAACACGGACCAAGCAGAATCTAACTTGGTCGCACAACCTCTCCCCGCTCGTTGTTGGTCAAAGTGATGGACGTCCACACGGCCCCGCAAAATGGGCTAGCTTGTCGCCGATAACCTCGCGAGGGGGTATTGTATGAAGACAAACCCACTATGTGCATGTGGCCCAAGTATGTATATGGAAGTGGTGTGTGTGGTGTTTCAATACCCAATGCGCAAATTTGATGTGGCACCATGCTTTGGAACCGTAAAATCCCCACACCGAGTGAGGGTTCACGACGAGTAGCATGTGCTCAAACTTAATTAGGCTTGGAATGGGTCGACCTATTATACGGTAACTCAAAGCAAAGAAGAAGAATATATCCACCCTGGTAACCTTTCTTGTCGTTGGTCGAAATGATGGACGTCCAGACGGGCCCACGAATATATATAGGCTTGCCGCCCATAACCAAGCGAGTGAGAGTGTGTCCAAAGACAACCATTATTGCATGCGTGTGTCCCGAACATATTGATGGAGTGCATGCATATGTGTTGAATACACGACCCAATGCACAACATTGATGTGGTGTGTGGTGCATGCATTGAAAATCGCAGAGGTCCCCACACAGAGCAAGAGATCGTTCATGACGTGTCATGTGCTCCCCCCATTCGATTCATCGGGATGGATTCATGTATACAGATGAGCTATTATATATATGTAATCTCACGTGCATCATGATCTATATCAAGACAAAACAAAAAATTAATCCCCTCCTAAGTCAAATTAGTTAACCTCTCTCGCGCTGAAAGTGATGGACCAAGCTGGTCACCCCCCTCGACACGTACTATATTTACACCTAGTAACACAACCCTAAAAGAATTAATCCTCCTTGTTCGTCAAACACTTACCTCTCTCTCGCTCGGTCAAAGTGATGGACGACGAAATCGTAGGCCCAACACAGAAGCGAAGCATACATCGCATGCTAGTGATCATCCTATATAGGACTACGTACCACCGTCTGCATGCATGTGGCCCAAAGAGCTATTTGTGTGATGTTTGAATATACAATGCAGAATTTTGATGTGGCACCATGTACATAGGAAACCAAAAAGTCCCCGCAGAGAGCGTGAGGTTCATGACGCGTGGCATGTGTTATATGTACGCCCCCATTCGACGCGTGGTATATATGTACTTCTACTGTTTAGCACAAACCAAAAAAGAATCATTCCTTGATGATCAAATTAACCTTTCTCTCATTGGGTCAAAGTGATGGACGACAACCTCGCATGCCCACGGATGGAAGCGCCACACGTGAGTGAGTTCCAATATATAGGGCAACCACCGCCTGCATGGTATTGCGTGATGTTTGAATACCAATATAATGTGCAAATTTGAGGTGGAACCTGCCTCGTGAACCAAAAAGTCCACACATGGAACGAGGTTACGACACGCATATATATAGAGTATTCATGTTCCCCCCTCCTTGACATGTATAAACTCACGTGATACGTCTCCAACGTATCTATAATTTTTTATTGTTCCATGCTATTATATTATCTATTTTGGATGTTTTATATGCATTAATATGCTATTTTATATGATTTTTGGGACTAACCTATTAACCTAGAGTCCAGTGTCAGTTTCTGTTTTTTCCTTGTTTTCGAGTTTCGCAGAAAAGGAATACTGATACGTCTCCAACGTATCTATAATTTTTTATTGTTTCATGCTATATTATATTCTGTTTTGGACATTATTGGGCTTTATTATACACTTTTATATTATTTTTGGGACTAACCTATTAACCGGAGGGCCATCCCAGAATTGCTGTTTTTTTGCCTATTTCAGAGTTTCTCAGTAAAAGAATATCAAACGGAGTCCAAACGGAATGAAACCTTCGGGAACGTGATTTTCGAAACGAACGTGATCCAGAGGACTTGGACCCTACGTCAAGACATCAACCAGGAGGCCACGAGGTAGGGGGCGTGCCTACCCCCCCCCAGGCGCGCCCTCCACCCTCGTGGGCCCCTATTGCTCCACCGACGTACTTCTTCCTCCTATATATACCTACGTACCCCAAAACTACCAGATACGGAGCCAAAAACCTAATTCCACTGCCGCAACCTTCTGTACCCGTGAGATCCCATCTTGGGGCCTGTTCTGGAGCTCCGCCGGAGGGGGCATCGATCACGGAGGGCTTCTACATCAACACCATAGCCTCTCCGATGATGTGTGAGTACTTTACCTCAGACCTTCGGGTCCATAGTTATTAGCTAGATGGCTTCTTCTCTCTTTTTGGATCTCAATACAATGTTCTTCCCCTCTCTCGTGGAGATCTATTCGATGTAATCTTCTTTTGCGGTGTGTTTGTTGAGACCGATGAATTGTGGGTTTATGATCAAGTTTATCTATGAACAATATTTGAATCTTTTCTGAATTCTTTTATGTATGATTGGTTATCTTTGCAAGTCTCTTCGAATTATCAGTTTGGTTTGGCCTACTAGATTGATCTTTCTTGCAATGGGAGAAGTGCTTAGCTTTGGGTTCAATCTTGCGGTGTCCTTTCCTAGTGACAGTAGGGGTAGCAAGGCATGTATTGTATTGTTGCCATCGAGGATAACAGGATGGGGTTTATATCATATTGCATGAATTTATCCCTCTACATCATGTCATCTTGCTTAAGGCGTTACTCAGTTCTTATGAACTTAATACTCTAGATGCATGCTGGATAGCGGTCGATGTGTGGAGTAATAGTAGTAGATGCATGCAGGAGTCGGTCTACTTGTCTCGGACGTGATGCCTATATACATGAGCATACCTAGATATTCTCATAACTATGCTCAATTCTGTCAATTGCTCAACAGTAATTTGTTCACCCACCGTAAATACTTATGCTCTTGAGAGAAGCCACTAGTGAAACCTATGGACCCCGGGTCTATTTTCCATCATATTAATCTCCCATCAACAAGTTATTTCCGTTGCCTTTTATTTTGCTTCTACTTTACTTTGCATCTTTATCATAAAAATACCAAAAATATTATCTTATCATATCTATCAGATCTCACTCTCGTAAGTGACCGTGTAGGGATTGACAACCCCATATCGCGTTGGTTGCGAGGATTTATTTGTTTGTGTAGGTGCGAGGGACTCGTGCGTGGCCTCCTACTAGATTGATACCTTGGTTCTCAAAAATAGAGGGAAATACTTACGCTGCTTTACTGCATCACCCTTTCCTCTTCAAGGGAAAACCAACGCAGTGCTCAAGAGGTAGCAAGAAGGATTTCTGGCACCATTGCCGGGGAGGTCTACGCAAAAGTCAACATACCAAGTACCCATCACAAACCCTTATCTCCCGCATTACATTATTTGCCATTTGCCTCTCGTTTTCCTCTCCCCCACTTCACCCTTGTCGTTTTATTCGCCCTCTCTTTTCCGCTCGTCTTCCTTTCGCCATGTCGGAATCAAAAAGGGGCAGGGTTTCTCTCTCAAGTTTTAGCGCTTTAGACAATCCTGCTGTTCTATCTAAACTCATAAATAAAGATACTATGGAAAAACCTGCCAGAGTTGTCAATGAGAATTTTAGCAATTTTGATGAAGATGATTCCGGAATTTTTTGTTATTTACTCGATGAAACTTTGAAAGATGCTTGGGATAGGCTGTTAAAGATCCGGGCTAACTATGTACCCCAATATCAAATTGAGATTTACCTAAAAGGCAATTATGTTGGGTTGCCCGTTTCATTCAAACAAGTTTTAGATTCTATTTTTGAAGAGGGTTTTCTTGAAAGGGACCCCATAGATACCTATGAAAATTTGAAAACTATATTTGGACACCCCATGAATGAAAAAGTGGAATCCACATCTCTTTTGCTCTCTTATCAAAACGAATCTATCAAAGAGATAAAAGCTATCTTAGATGCAAATTTCCGCAGCGTGCTTAATCTTTCTTCTACCATTAATAGTCACGTGCTTTATCAAAATAGAAATATTAATTCCATAGATAACAAGTTTTCCCTTTTCTTCCCTAAAACCAAAGATGGCAATACCTAGATCTATCCTTGCTTTTATGCCTAGCTAGGGGCGTTAAACGATAGCGCTTGTTGGGAGGCAACCCAATTTTATTTTTTAGTTTTTTGCTTTTTGCTTATTTTTAGGAATAAATATTTGATCTAGCCTCTGTTTAGATGTCTTTTTATGTTTTAATCAGTGTTTGTGCCAAGTTAAACCTATAGGATCTTTTTGGATGATAGTTATCTGATCTTGCTGAAAATTCCAGAAACTTTCTGTTCATGAAAATAATTGTTAAAAATCACCAGAACGTGATAAAATATTGATTCCAATTTCTGCTGATCAATAAACAAATTTTCTAGGTCGTCCTATTTTGGCTGAATTTTTGGAGTTCCAGAAGTTTGCGTTAGTTACAGATTACTACAGACTGTTCTGTTTTTGACAGATTCTGTTTTTCGTGTGTTGTTTGCTTATTTTGACGAATCTATGGCTAGTAAAATAGTTTATAAACCATAGAGAAGTTGGAATACAGTAGTTTTAACACCAATATAAATAAAGAATGAGCTCATTACAGTACCTTGAAGTGGTGTTTTGTTTTCTTTCGCTAATGGAGATCACGAGATTTTCTGTTAAGTTTTGTGTTGTGAAGTTTTCAAGTTTTGGGTGAAAGATTTGATGGATTATGGAACAAGGAGTGGAAAGAGCCTAAGCTTGGGGATGCCCATGGCACCCCAAGATAATCTAAGGACACCAAAAAGCCCAAGCTTGGGGATGATGCCCCGGAAGGCATCCCCTCTTTCGTCTACTTCCATCGGTAACTTTACTTGGAGCTATATTTTTATTCACCATATGATATGTGTTTTTGTGTCGGTGTACTAGAGTAGGGGTACCCTAGTATCCCGAACTTTTGCACGGGCAGTCGCAACACCCCGCGGCAAGGCTTGCCAGACGACCGCCAAGGTCCTCCGTGGTTCCCTTTGGAGCCATTCAAGAACAAAGTATTCAAACCAAAGACACAAGGCCCCGGCAGGAGGAGCTTGCCGGGAAGGCCACCCGAAGCACAAGACCCCGGCAAGAGGAGCTTGCCGGGAAGGCCACTCGAGGCACAAGACCCCGGCAAGAGGAGCTTGCCGGGAATGCCAACCAAGGCACTTCAGGGAACTTGCCGCGACGCGCCACGCGTCCCGGCAAGGAGCTCCCAGATGAGACAAGACAACGACCACGGCAAGGCACTTGCCGCGGCAAGCTACTACTCCGCAGCCCGTGCTCCAGCTCATCCACCAATGTGTCGCTCTGGGACCATTCCAGGCGTACGTGGCGAGAGGCTGTGTAGCCAGGGGATGCGGTGGCAAACGGCGCTGACAAGATAGCCATCGTGGCGAACGGTGGCGTCCCTGACGGTCCCTTTTCGCACTGTTTAGGCAACGCAAACGGGCATTTAATGCCCTTGTCCCCTGCCGTCAGAGTTAGGTATGTTACACTGTACAAGTAGCTGTACCCAACACAACATTTTTCCATTTTTACCCTTGGCTACGTTGCCACCTGTCGGTGACCCCTTGAGCATATAAAAGGAGGCCCATGCGCAACGTAGAAAGGGGAGAGGACACTCACGCTCGGTTTCGTTAGCAGTTTGCGTGTACTGTAGCACCCAGCGCTCCCGAGCAAGAACACAATACAATCCACAAAGCAGCAGTAGGGTTTTACGCATCCGTGCGGCCCGAAGCTGGGTAAACCCCTCGTGTGCCTCGCCTTGATCCGCTCTTCGCGCGACCTCCGCCCCCCGCCGAACCGAAAAGGGGCTCCGTCCCCATAGGTGCTCGTGGAGGCAGTTTCCCCCGGCATCTTTAGCGCGCCAGGTAGGGGGCCATTGAGGAGCGGCCGGCGGTTCTTTGGTCGATCCGGTCGACGCCAAATCGAGCCACTGGCCAAACACCTTTCGCTCTAGTCTATAGAGCAGAGGCAGTTCTCCCCACGGAACTCGTATGCGGGTCACCTCGAGTGCTCGCTTATGATAAGCTTGAGCAAGAGCAGCTGCGAGAAGATGACGCGCTGCTCCTCGAGGAGGACCGTCTTCAGGCTGCTGTGCGAGCTTCTCGCTACCAGCAAGCTTTGCGCCGCTACCATAGCCGCAAAGTTAAAGCCAGAAGTTTCGAGGAAGGCGACCTTGTTCTTTGGCGCGCTCAGTCCGCCAAGAATTCCAACAAGTTGACGCCGAAGTGGGGAGACCCTTGCTGGGTGAAACGAGTCACTAGGCCTGGCGCTGTCCGCCTTGAGACCGAAGATGGCATTTTCGCGCCAAACCCCGGTAAGCAATAACGAGCCATAAGGCTCCTTACCTTTATTTTCTCTTCTTTCTTTTCTCAAGGAAAGGAAGGTTCCCCTCGCCCACAAGTTTGCCGGGGGGAAGAAGAAGATAAGGGTGAGGACCAGGCGTCATTCAAGCAAGCTGCGCCTTGCCGGAGAGCAAACAACAGAAAAGCTAAGTTGCCAAAGTTTGAGCAATCAGATTTTTAAATTTTTAAGTTATCTTCCTTGAACGACCATGCCTTGTATGGAAAACCTGTGCGCGAAGGAACCAGCTCGTGGCTAGTTGCGCCCTTATTTTGTTTCGAGTCCGCTCAACAACTTAAGTGAGCTGCGACTAGAGTTGCGCCCTTACTTTGTTTCGAGTCTGCTCAACAACTTAAGTGAGCTGCAACTAGTTGTGACAAGGTTTCTTGTCGGTAACGGCACCGCCAGCAGGCTGCTGACGTCCCGCACTTAGCGCTCGCGGCAAGGGTGCCTGCGCCGGCAAGTTCCCTAAAAGCGTAGGGCAAAAGCATACAAAGGAAGGAGTCAAGTAAAGGAAATAACGTTGCAATTACTACCCAAAATAAAGTTATATGTTACAAGATAGCCTATCGCAGCTCTAATAGATTGTTCTCATAACCTGATCAACAACGACAAGGAAAAGAAGAAAATAGGCGGCCTAGTCCACGCGGTCGCCCTCAACCCTCTTGATCCCGCTCACCCTGTCCACAATGGGTGCGACGAGGGCCTCGAGCTCCTCCAGATCAGCTTCCGACGGCAGGGACCTGAGGACGTTGGTGAGGCGGAGGCCCGGGTTGCGGAAGGCCACTTTCATCAGCACCTTCTTGAGAGCTCCCGCGCAGATCTCACGCGACTTGTCGGCCAACTGCTTTGGGATCCTCTCCCGGAGTTGCTGGAGGGCCGTCGCCACGCCTTTGAAGAACAAGGTGAGCTTGGCGCTGGATGGGAGGTTCTCCTCAGTGGGATACCCGAGACCCTCCACCCCCAGCAGCGCCAACTCCTTGTCGACGTCTGCGGCAGCATTCACAAGACCCTCCGTCCACTGCTCCACGGTCTCTCTGAAGCTGTTCTGGGTGGTAGCGACGCTCTCCAGCAACGCCTTGTCGGCCTTGATCTCCTTCTTCAAGGCCGCCTCCTGCTCCCTGGCGCCGTCCAGCGTCTTGGTCAGAGCATCTAGCTTCAGCTCAAGATCGGCATTGGAGTCCTTGGCGGTGCTAAGCTCTTTGACCTTCTCGGCGAGGCGACCCTGCAGCTCACCAAAGGTGTAGCCGTCCTTCTCGCGCTCCTGCTTGAGTGCGGCAAGCTATCCACCGCTCGCCTTGAGGTCGGTCTCCAGCTGCACCACCTTCGTCTCCAGCTCCTTCTTGGCGGCCTCGGCAGCTGTGGCAGCATCCTGTGCTTCCTTGAGAGCCCCGCCAAGCGTTCGCTCGCGCGCAACGAGCTCCTCCTCGTGGCTGTCGAGGTCGACTTTCCGCTGCGACAACTCACCCTCCCGCGCAGATAGCCCCTCGGCGGCAAGTCGCTGTTGCTCTTCAACTTCAGCCTTCTCGAGGATAAAGGCTTTCTGCGCCTCGGCGAGTTGCTCCCGCTCCTCCGCCAGGGCCCGGAGAGCTTGCTGTCTCTGACCCCGGAGCTCCTCTGCGCGCTTCTCAAGATCCGCTCCCGCCTTCGCGGCAAGCGCCTCGCGGGACTCCAGCTTGGCCTGTCGAGCGCGGTAGAGCGACACCAGCTTCCGGAGCAGTCGCTCCTCCTCAGACTCGCCGCCGCTGCTGCTTGGCGCATCAACCAGCGTCAGCCCGGCGGAGGCGAGCACTTCTCCGTCGAAGGTTTCTCCCTCGACCGGCGCCCTGGAGCTTGACTCCCAGGGGAGCTTGATGAAGACATCGTCGCCGGCCTTCAAGTACACGCCTGGCTGGGGCTCTTCGGAGCCCGACGCTGCAGCGGCGGCGGGAGGGTCGGCGGTCGGCGTAGCGCCTGTCGCTCCTGCGGCCCCAGGGCCGTCAGTGCGATCGCCAGACCCCTCGTCAGCTGCTGCGGCAGCAGCTTTGGCGGCCTCTTCGCCGGCAGGATCGTCAGCGTCGACCGTTTCGTCGGTGACGACGGCGTTGTCGACAACGACCTCAGTCTTCATCGGCTCCGCAGTTGATGGGACTGACAGCCGGAAAAGGAAGAAAAGTCAAGCAAATATCCAAAAAGAAGATCAAGCAAAGAAGAACCCAAGGGAAGTTTCGAGGCAAGAGGGTTACCTGTGCCAGGATCTGCAGTCACGGTCTTCGTCGCCAAGGGGTCGCCGGTGCTGTCCCTTGCCGGGGACTTCTCCCTTGCCGGAGAACTCCCCCTTACCGGAGACTGCTCCCTCGCCGGAGACTGCTCCCATGCCGGGGACTGCTCCCTTGCCGGAGATTTCTCCCTTGACGGGGAACTCCCCCTTGGCGGTGTAGCCGTAGCAGGTGGCACGTCGGGGGCGGTCTTCGGACGCCCCTGGTGGAGCTGCTCTGCTCCTACACGAACCAACATTCAGATATCAGCAAACAAAGATTCTTCATGTGCGCCTAACAGCGAGAAGCAGACCATGTACTTACGCTGGGGGCTGCTCTGAAGACCAGTTGCCAGGTCCGGCAAGGTTGTCTCGGGCGCACCCCTTGCTGTCGTGGTGGGTTCGTCCTCGAGGATAATCAGCGGGACCTTGGCTCTCTTTGCCGCTCTCTGGGCCAGAGTCCTGAAAGGGAATGGGTTCAGAGTAAAGCAAATGAGTTGCAAGACAAAACAGCAAGAATTGAAGAAAAGCAAGTACGACGAGGATCTTACTCGTCTTCTTCCTCGTCGGAGCTGAGCGCAGAGAAGTCAAAGACTGGCTCGCCTCCGGCACGAGGGCGCGGAGGAGTAGGTTCCCTTGGCCGCTTGGCAGGAGGAGAAGCGGCAGTCCGGGAAGACCCCGCTCCAGTTGCCGCGGCGGCGTGAGGTGCTCCCGTGGCAGCAGAACTTGCCGCGGTGGAGCGCGTCGCGTGGCGCGGCAGCTGTTGACCCGTCTGCCGCTCCACCACATCTCCAGCCTTGCGGAGACGCCTTCTTGATGGAGCCGGGGGCTCTGCTTGCGACGAGCTGCCCAGAGGACGGGCAGAAGAGGAGTCGATCTCCGGCAAGCTACTCGTATCCTCGAGAGGCTCGCCCGACTCGGCGTCGTCCCCGGCGGGCTCCTCCTCGCCGGCGAGCTCCACTCGCTCGACAAGACTTGCCGCCTCTGTTGCCTCTGCCTCATCCACGGTGAACCCGAACTCACCCGCGGCCGCGGCTTCCGCCGCCTCTTCTAGCCTGGTGGCGATGCGCTCCATCTCCTCATCGGTGGTATCTCGGGTGAGGCCCTTCTGCTCGTCGGGGCGGATCGGCACCTCTACCAAGCCATCGAAGAACGCCTGCACAACGTCGTCTGCGGGCTCTTGCCAAGTTGGGTCGATCCCATGCGAGTCGCACAGCGGCATCATTGCAAGGATGCGGCTGAGCGAGGAATTGTTGCACAGAGGAACGACACCTTGCGGCAACCTGAACCATTCGGGATGCTCAGGGTCATGCTTGAACAGCTCCTTGAGCGTCCCGTCAAGCTCCAGGACAGTGAAATTGAAGTTGAGGCCCGGGCGCAGCCTCATGATATCCGCTGCATTCTGGAACTCCCAGGCAGGTCTCCTCCTCTCCTGCAGGGGGGCGATGCGGCGGCGAAGGAAATCCGCGCCAACGGCGCCTACAGTGAGCCCGGCAAGCCTGAGGCGTAGGATCCGGGCGACGGCAATCTTCAGCTTGTCGTCTTCCGGGGCCACGTTGCTCCAATCGCTACCGCGCACTGCTGCAGTTTGGCGCAGGGCGGTAAATGGCTGCGGGTTCTCCTCGACGATCCAGCACCAGTCTGCTCTCCACTCCTCCCATTTGCTGCGGAACTCTCCCTCCAGATAGGCCTCCTTCTTGCCGGTCTTTGAGATCCAGGCGATTCCGCCGGACAAAGGCTCTCCTCTCTCAACTCGAGGCGTAAAGAAGTGGCGAAAAAGGGCTACATTGGGGTGGACTCCGACAAAGTTTTCGCAGAGATGTGCGAAAACTGCCATGGTCAGGACAACATTGGGGGTGAAGTCAAGGAGGCGAAACCCGTAGGTGTTCATGATGTCGCAGAAAAATTCAGAGAAGGGCGGGCAAAGCCCGCAGTAGAAGAACAAGGCGAAGAAAGGGTATCCGGTCGGGGCTCTTGCCCGGGCGGCGGCTGGAAGTACCTTCGTGCGCGGGTGCGCCCGCGTCTCCGTCGACCAGAAGAGGTAGTAGTACTCCCTCAGCTCCTCCGCCTCGAGCTTGGGGGGGGGGGGAGATTGCCCGCTCCTTTCGCAGCGCCTCGAGCCGCTGCGCCTCGGCCGACTTCGTGGCCTTCCCCTTCCCCTTGTCGCCCTTCGGGGCCATGGCTGAAGCGGTGAAAGAGGTCGACGGCGTCGGTGGTGCTGGTGGCGATGGGGGGCGGAGCACTGCTCTCCTTCGACTTTGGGAAAAAGGGGGGTGGCGAAGGTTTTCGGTGTCAGAATAGCAACGGGCGGATGGGCGAACTGCCCTTGTTTCCCCTGCTTATAAGGAGGAGGGGGCGGACGTTTCGCTTTTCCCCGAATAAAGAAACCACCTACGACGTGACGCATGCATGCGGGACTCAGCCCCATGCACGCCGCTCACGTCGCACACGTCTCCTCCCACGACGCCGCAATCGACGCGTGCCGCTCGGGGAGGGCATGGTGGATACGGAGAAAGATACGGCGTGACTCAGGCCGCGAGTGCCCGTGCCCTGGTTTGGGCCTGGCCCAACAGCGCTCGGCACCGTGTATGGCCCAGGCCCGGGGGCTCCTGTCGGTGTACTAGAGTAGGGGTACCCTAGTATCCCAAACTTGTGCACGGGCAGTCGCAGCACCCCGCGGCAAGGCTTGCCAGACGACCGCCAAGGTCCTCCGTGGTTCCCTTTGGAGCCATTCAAGAACAAAGTATTCAAACCAAAGACACAAGGCCCCGGCAGGAGGAGCTTGCCGGGAAGGCCACCCGAAGCACAAGACCCCGGCAAGAGGAGCTTGCCGGGAAGGCCACTCGAGGCACAAGACCCCGGCAAGAGGAGCTTGCCGGGAATGCCAACCAAGGCACTTCAGGGAACTTGCCGCGACGCGCCACGCATCCCGGCAAGGAGCTCCCAGATGAGACAAGACAACGACCGCGGCAAGGCACTTGCCGCGGCAAGCTACTACTCCGCAGCCCGCGCTCCAGCTCATCCACCAACGTGTCGCTCTGGGACCATTCCAGGCGTACGTGGCGAGAGGCTGTGTAGCCAGGGGGATGTGGTGGCAAACGGCGCTGACAAGATAGCCATCGTGGCGAACGGTGGCGTCCCTGATGGTCCCTTTTCGCACTGTTTAGGCGACGCAGACGGGCATTTAATGCCCTTGTCCCCTGCCGTCAGAGTTAGGTATGTTACACTGTACAAGTAGCTGTACCCAACACAACATTTTTCCATTTTTACCCTTGCCTACGTTGCCACCTGTCGGTGACCCCTTGAGCATATAAAAGGAGGCCCATGCGCAACATAGAAAGGGGAGAGGACACTCACGCTCGGTCTCGTTAGCAGTTTGCGTGTACTGTAGCACCCAGCGCTCCCGAGCAAGAACACAATACAATACACAAAGCAGCAGTAGGGTTTTACGCATCCGTGCGGCCCGAAGCTGGGTAAACCCCTCGTGTGCCTCGCCTTGATCCGCTCTTCGCGCGACCTCCGCCCCCCGCCGAACCGAAAAGGGGCTCCGTCCCCATAGGTGCTCGTGGAGGCAGTTTCCCCCGGCACTTTGCTTGGAGCGTCTTGTATTATTTGAGTATTTATTTGTTATTTTACCACAATCATCCTTGATGTACACACCTTTTGAGAGAGACACACATGATTCGGAAATTATTAAAATACTCTATGTGCTTCACTTATATCTTTTGAGCTATATAGTTTTTGCTCTAGTACTTCACTTATATCTTTTAGACTACGGTGGTAACTTTTGTTTTATAGAAACTATTATTCTCTCATGCTTCACTTAGATTATTTGGAGAGTCTTAAATAGCATGGTAATTTGCTTAAATAATCCTAATATGCTAGGTATTCAAGACTAGTAAAAACTTTCTTATGAGTGTGTTGAATACTAAGAAAAGTTTGATGCTTGATGATTGTTTTGAGACATGGAGGTAGTGATATCAAAGTTGTGCTAGTTGAGTAGCCGTGAATTTGAAAAATACTTGTGTTGAAGTTTTCAAGTCCCGTAGCATGCACGTATGGTGAACGTTATGTAACAAATTTGAAACATGAGGTGTTCTTTGATTGTCCTCCTTATGAGTGGCGGTCGGGGACGAGCGATGGTCTTTTCCTACCAATCTATCCCCTTAGGAGCATGCGCGTAGTGCTTGGTTTTTGATGACTTGTGGATTTTTGCAATAAGTATGTGAGTTCTTTATGACTAATGTTGAGTCCATGGATTATACGCACCCTCACCTTTCCATCATTGCTAGCTTCTTCGGTATCGTGCATTGCCCTTTCTCATATTGAGAGTTGGTGCAAACTTCGCCGGTGCATCCAAACCCCGTGATATGATATGCTCTTTCACACTTAAACCTCCTTATATCTTCCTCAAAACAGCCGCCATACCTACCTATTATGGCATTTCCATAGCCATTCCGAGATATATCCATCTCTATCAGATCTCTATCAGATATCTTCCCCTGAAGCCCGCGCGCCGCAAGTACACCTACGCGGCCACGGAGCCCGTCGGCCAGAAGGTCAAGTGGACGGCGGAGGAGAAGCTGCGCGGCGGGGGCCGGGCGCTCAAGTGGGAGGCGGAGCTCGCCTCCCCCAACGACGACGGATTCGACCGCAAGTGGAGGTGGGAGGCCAAGTCCAAGGGCAGCGCCGGAGGCAAGATCGAGGAGATCCCCGAGGACAACACCGCCGGCTGCGACGCCATCCGCAAGATACGGTACTCAGCACAAAAGATGAGATTTTTGCGGGGGTTTGGGTTCTGTGGCCCGATCTGAACGAAATGTGTGATTTCCAGTAGAATTTCCAATAGATCCAAGTTACCTCTCGCTGGATTTGAGAGAAAACATGGAATTTTAGAGGATGCTAGTGTCCACACTCTAGATCTGTGCTTAGTACTGGCTACAGATTGACTGAACTCTGCTCTGAATGATATCAGCTTGAGGATTCTGCTCCCTTGCAATGCACTACTGTCATATGTGTACTGACCGCTTGACATTTGTCTCTCTTTCTAATGATGCAGGCTTTTGCCATGGGGAACGGCAAGGGGAAGGCCAAGGAGCTGTCGCCGCAGGATGCCGTGCTGCTCATCCAGATGAACTACAGGGCGCACCTCGCCCACCGCTCCCAGGTGCTCAGCTGCCTGCGCGATCTCGCCGTCGCCAAGGCCAAACTCAAGGAGCTCCGATCCCTCTTCTACAACCTCTCCTATAGGCGCCGCCTCTCGCACGACCACGAGGAGCGCCAGAGGTTCTCCGAGAAGATCATTGTCCTGCTCCTCACTGTCGACGCGCTCGAGGTGAGCTCCGTCACGGCCTGTTTACGATTGCCGATTGCTGATTGCTGATTGCATTGCTGTGTTGTGGATTTGAAATTCAGTTACTGCATACAGTGGTTAACACTACTAGTCGTCAAACCCGTGCGATGCACGGGCTAGTCTTTCTACTATATTTTACCATAAGAATTGGATTTTTTGGGCATTTAATCCATACATAGCAATAAGTGATGTCCTAACCAACAGATCCTAAGAATGAACCTTTTCTAAATTATGATTTTCTAGTGCAACGTGTACGCTACTAACCAACAGGTCAAATGGAACACACTTTATTCTCCGCATCATATACTTACGCCGGTGTAAAGAACCAAAGGGTTCATAGTTCACATATATAGACTATGTAGAGGAATCATCTTCCTCAACAAATTCTTTGAGAGTTTGACCTATGTCTCTCTCACCGTAAGAATATCAAAAAAATAATCTTTTAGAGCACGTGCCTCGGGGAAAGTGAAAAATGAATACTGAAACTGGTTTGTCACATGCATTATATTTGGTTTAATTTAAAAATATACAATTCAGATCAATCTGGATATTTTCTGCATGCATTACGTAGTACAGGGCCAGGTAGTAAGCATTCCAATCAACAAAAAATGTCGTAAGATAGATAATTTGAACGTACAGACCTTATACAAATAGTAGGTATGAAAGAAAAGAGAGAGACAACATAGTGGTAGAACATGGATATAGCAGATTTGGAGAAGTGCGATG
Source organism: Aegilops umbellulata (assembly GCA_032464435.1). Classification (NCBI taxonomy): domain Eukaryota; kingdom Viridiplantae; phylum Streptophyta; class Magnoliopsida; order Poales; family Poaceae; genus Aegilops; species Aegilops umbellulata. Next base: position 85,172,551 of record CP136060.1, on the reverse strand, counting down.
ATCATCTCGTATTACCTTTCCTCCTATAGTCCCCTTCAGAATGAAAATAATTACAGTATATGTGCTAAGTTAATCCATAAAAAAGGTAAAACAAAAAGAACTATACAAAAGCCAGATTCAGGTATTGCTTTTGAAAAATCTTTAAGCAATGCAACTTACAAAAACAACCATATATTTATCATTGATATTGTTAGTAAAAATTTATCATATATTTCAAAGTTCTCATAGCATCACTGCAAGATGCGAAACCATTTGCAGACATCTTATTATTTATCAAAAGCACGGTTTCTTTTTTTTGCAGGAATTCTATGCTATTTAGTTTCATATCGTTTTGTAATATGAAACTGCCAAAATAAAACTTAGGCGCCACAAATTGGGAAAAACTCAATATTTTTATTTACAATATATTGTTGCTTATTAACCTCAATCAGCCAAAACAGGTACCAGTGAAACACATCCTTATTAAATAGGCATATGATGTGTAATTTCATAAGCTTCTCTAAATATGAAACCGCCGAAATAGGATAACCAAGAAAAACTCGTATAGCTCAGAAAGAACGGGCTACTAATTGCACACCTCACCCGTCTCATATTCACATATATATGGACTACACGGATACATCGTTAATGATATTACAATCAGGTTACAAAAGAACTACTATGTATAGAAGACTCTGGCAATAGTGACTTCATTTTGTTGAGCCACAACTCTGTCTTCTGTTTCTTTGCAAAATGTGCATGTCATCAGTTTGTCTTACTTCATTTTGTTGAGATTTTTTTTCTTTGATAGGGAGGTCTTGGTCATGGAATTCATACAAGGAACCCCAATAATGAATCTCAGCAGTGAAATGTCTAAAAGAGGAATTGATCCTGCTGGTAAGCTTGCAGCAATGGCAAATCAGTAAGCCCCTTCATCCCAAAAGAGTATGGTTCTCATTTCCTTATTTTATGAGGCATACTCTCTCTCTCTCTCTCTCTCTCTCTCTCTCTCTCTCTCAAGTATCCTCTTAATGCGTCAGTACTACTAGAATGAACATATGGAAATTTCACACCATTTTGATCAGGCTACAACTAGTAGACCGAATAAAAATCCATAGCTATTGCCCTCCTTATATTTGTATTAAATTTTTATGTCAAACATGTCCTTTCTTCAATTCCTTTGAGTGCTCTAGCCATCTCAAAAGATATATTCTCCTTTAATGCAGGAAGATTCTGACGGATCTTACACTTGCTTATGGCCAAATGGTCTTGAAGGATGGCTTTTTCCATGCAGATCCACACCCAGGAAACATCCTTATCTGCAACAACATAGAGGCAAGTGATGCTTATTACAAAAATGTCAAGATATTTCCTTATGGCAAAGACCTATTTTTAGGTGAATATTCTTTAAAGGTGACCCTCTATTAGGTAGCTTTGCTTGACTATGGACAAGTGAAAGAAATGCCAGAGGATTTACGACTGGCTTATGCAAATCTTGTCATTGCCATGGCCGATGATGACCTTTTGAGAACTAAAGAAAGTCTCAGGTAAACTCAATCTCTTTTTATGTTAGGTCATTTTTCATGTGATAATTAGATCTATACAAGGACAGTAAATTCAAATCAATAGTCCTAGTTAAAAAAAATCGACTACTGGCCTGATATTCCTTAAGGGACCCTCTGTCCCCTCTCCATATTCTGGCTGTGGATCTCCTACCATCTATATGAGGCTTGGCGTGGACGTCAAGATGAGTGGCAGCTGATGCGGCTGATGCGGAATTATTAGAAGAGTAGTCGATGCAGCTGGTCATACTCTCACTCAGTATTTCTATGTATCAATATTATGTTGCTAATTATCCCCAATCTGCAGTCAATAGGTATCAGATGAACACTTGCTTATTTATAGAGCTGCAGGTAGGAATCAGTTAAGAGCAGTCGATGCAGCTGGTCATGCTCTATTTAACCTGTAGTTGTCAAAAAAAAAAATAGTTGTTGTCACATGTGATTCAGAACAAAAGATTATGAGAAAACAAACCTCATCTAGATGAGAAAACAAACCTTAACAAAACAATTGTGATGCAATACACTCCTTGAGCACGTCGGATCGACGCCCGAACTTGCTTGCACAATTTGAGAGCAACATGAATTGTTCCTGGGGCTAAGGAGACCATGGAGATTACATGGCCCGTTGTTGCTTCAGGTTGTTTTCTTAAAGGAGAGAGAAAGAGACGTGGAGAAGGTAGATACTTTTGGGGTGTCCTTGGCTTGTACGTGAAAGGACTGTGACCCTTATCTCTTTCGGCTTCTTCTCCTTTTAAGCGCTTTTGTATATCCTTTCATGTTTTTTTCTAACTTATCTTCACGGTTGTCGATAGGGAGTATCCCACTCGGCTTCTATTTCTTCTAACAGCCGTGAAAACTGCGAGTCTTCTAAAAAAAGATAGTTTGTTATTTGTGGGCCGTTCAAGAAGTTTTTTCTGGCTGATTTTTTCTTGGTCAAGATTTCAGCCAAGGATTACATGGATTAGATAGAACGGCTCTTATTTTCTGATTAATGTGTAATTTGTTGGGAGTCTATATATAATGGGAAACGCTTATCATCACCCCGCGGATGACAACAGCCGCATCCGCTATCTTCCATGCATGCCACGCGTTCAAGTGACTGCCACCTTCCCTGTATGCCACGCGTCCAAGTGAGGACCCGTATATCGTCTTTCATCGAACGCGCTTTCTGCAACATGTGCTTTGTTTCTGAAACATATGCGATGTTGCAATAATTTACGACATGTTTATGTTTCGCAACAAACCTCCGTTGCGGAAATTTCCTGCAATAAAATCTTAGTTGCAAAAATTTACAACAATACCTCAGTTACAAAAAAAAATTGCAACACAAGAGTTGTTGCAAATAGAAAAATTCTGCAACAAGACCTGTGTTGCAGAAATAATTTCGCAACAAGACTTGTGTTTCAATTGTGGAGATGCGCTCGGCCGCTCGATGTGGCTGATCTTACGGTTCGTGACCCGGCTGATCTTTTAGAAAGATCAGCCGGCAGACGCGTAGTGCGCCCCATATATAATTAGTATAGCTATAGATAGATACATACATATAGATAGATAGATAGATAGATAGATAGATAGATAGATAGATGTATACAAAATTACAAATAAAATACAGTATATTATGTTCTCTCTATCATAGTCATATCAGGTATACTGAATAGTGTACATTAAATCTTGATTATATAGCAATATATGTTTCATACTGTCACAATAATTACAGAAACTATACTCCCCAAAATCAATCCATTGATTGCCATGAGCTTCATAGTATTTCAACCTTATTAGATCAAACTAACACATGGTGTGCTATAGAAAATACTTCTAGATCTGACATAAATAGCTGAGTGGCTGAGTGAATAGCTTACCTGAAGCTGGAGAGACTGATCCCAGTAGCGCACACTCCAAAAGTTGATGCTGGTGACTGCATGCATCTTCTGCCCTTTGTAGCAGCCATTTATCTATAGATGCTGCTAAAATCACATCCCTGGTAATGCTCCTTTCCTCAACTCCACCATAATGTACGGATGGTTATGAATACAGTGGTGCAGACCTCTCTGCATCTAAACTTGAGCACACCTTTTGCATGAAACGTTTTCTAAAATACTCCCCACTATTGACATCAGAATCCATAACGTGTTGGTTCATGATCATCTCCACGTGCCTGCCTCTGCTCAGTCTAGGAGATTCGGAAACAAAGAGCACATGAGAGCATGCTCAACTTCCAATTCCTTTTTTATGTGAACATAATGACCTATACAGTGGTAGTTCGATCAGTGAGAAACTAATAGATGACATGCTCCTTTGCATCAAGTGTTCACTAGTTCATTAATAATGGGACCAATTTATTCTGCTGTCCAAAGATGTAAAAAACTGTAACCGGATATATGATATATGGCATCCAAGATTGCAGGTGAGTATATTCGGGAATTAATCCTTGGAGTGAACAACACAATGATAGGACACGATAGAAAACAAATTGAACTCGGACATCATAATAATCTTCACATTTTAGTTGCATCATAATAATCTTCTTCTTCTAGTCTTCTTCTTCTAACTTTCTTCTTTCCCATTTTACAGATTTGCTTAAGATCACGGAAGCTTGGGTTGATGGAATGCTTGTATTTATTTTTTGTTTTGACCTTGTGAAACTTGCTACCTATGGATGAAACTGTGTAATATTGATGAAACTATGTATATGTACGGATGAAACTTGCTACTATTGGTAACATGTATTGGATATATGTGTTCATGACTATTGGTAATATGTGTTAAACATGCTATATTGGTCATATAAATATATTTGTGTTTGATTTTCTGTGAAAGTGAATTGATATAAGAAAAAAACAAAATTAAATGGGGCAATATAGTCACTTTGCCATCTGCTGGCAGATGGCAAAGAGCTTTGCCATCAGCTGGCAGATGGCAAAGAGGCCACATGTCATCTACATGTAAAATTTGGGTTGGCCTATTTGGGCTCTTTGCCATCTGCCAGCAGATGGCAGAGCTCTTTGCCATGTGCTGGCAGACAGCAAAGCATGCAGCCTTTGCCATCTACTGGCACACGGCAAAGAGCCTGCAGCCTTTGCCATCTGCTGGCAGACGGCAAAGAGCCTGCAGCCTTTGCCATCTGCTGGCAGACGGCAAAGAGCCTGCAGTCTTTGCCATCTGCTGGCTGACGGCAAAGTATGCTGTTAGCCTTCTAACGAGGCTAACCCCGTTAAGAGGCTTTGCCATCTGCCAGCTGATGGCAAAGCCACAGGCTCTTTGCCATCAGCCAGCAGACGGCAAAGAAGCCTTTGCCGGCAGGGTTTCAGACAAACTGTTTGCCATCTGCTGGCAGATGGCAAAGCCTTTGCCATCCGCCGACCATGCCTTTGCCATCTGCCATGGCAGATGGCAAAGTGCCAGATTCCAGTAGTGCTTGTGCTTGAAAGTAGCACCATAATCTTCATGATAGAGAGTCTCTTGTTTTGTCACTTCCATATACTAGTGGAAATTTTCATTATAGAACTTGGCTTGTATATTCCAATGATGGGCTTCCTCAAATGTCCTGGTCTTCGTGAGCAAGCAAGTTGGATGCACACCCACTTAGTTTGTTTTGTTGAGCTTTCATATATTTATAGCTCTAGTGCATCCGTTGCATGGCAATCCCTACTCTTTGCATTATCATCAATTGATGGGCATCTCCATAGCTCATTGATTAGCCTCGTTGATGTGAGAATTTCTCCTTTTTTTCTTCTCCACATAACCCCCATCATTATATTCTACTCCACCATAGTGCTATATCTATGGCTCATGCTCATGTATTGCGTGAAGGTTGAAGAAGTTTGAGATTACTAAAGTATGAAACAATTGCTTGGCTTGTCATCAGGGTTGTGCATGATGAAAGCATTCTTGTGTGATGAAAATGGAGCATGACTAAACTATATGATTTTGTAGGGATGAACTTTCTTTGGCCATGTTATTTTGAGAGGACATAATTGCTTAGTTAGTATGCTTGAAGTATTATTATTTTTTTGTCAATATTGAACTTTTATCTTGAATCTTTCGGATCTGAATATTCATACCACAATTAAGAAGAATTACATTGAAATTATGCCAAGTAGCATTCCACATCAAAAATTCTGTTTTTATCATTTACGTACTCGAGGACGAGCAGGAATTAAGCTTGGGGATGCTTGATACGTCTCCAACGTATCTATAATTTTTTATTGTTCCATGCTATATTATATTCTATTTTGGACATTATTGGGCTTTATTATACATTTTTATATTATTTTTGGGACTAACCTATTAACCGAAGGCCCAGCCCAGAATTGTTGTTTTTTTGCCTATTTCAAAGTTTCGTGGAAAAAGAATATCAAACAGAGTCCAAACGGAATGAAACCTTCAGAAACGTGATTTTCGGAACGAACGTGGTCTAGAGGACTTGGAACCTACGTCAAGACATCAACGAGGAGGCCACGAGGTAGGGGGCGCGCCTACCCCCCAGGCGCGCCCTCCACCCTCGTGGGCCCCCTATTGCTCCATCGACGTACTTCTTCCTCCTATATATACCTACGTACCCCCAAACTATCAGATACGGATCCAAAAACCTAATTCCACCGTCGCAACCTTCTGTACCCATGAGACCCCATCTTGGGGCCTGTTCCGGAGCTCCGCCGGAGGGGGCATCGATCACGGATGGCTTCTACATCAACACAATAGCCTCTCCGATGATGTGTGAGTACTTTACCTCAGACCTTCGGGTCCATAGTTATTAGCTAGATGGCTTCTTCTCTCTTTTTGGATCTCAATAAAATGTTCTCCCCCTCTCTCGTGGAGATCTATTCAATGTAATCTTCTTTTGCGGTGTTTTTGTTGAGACCGATGAATTGTGGGTTTATGATCAAGTTTATCTATGGACAATATTTGAATCTTCTTTGAATTATTTTATGTATGATTGGTTATCTTTGCAAGTCTCTTTGAATTATCAGTTTGGTTTGGCCTACTAGATTGATCTTTCTTGCAATAGGAGAAGTGCTTAGCTTTGGGTTCAATCTTGCAGTGTCCTTTCCCAGTGACAGTAGGGGCAGCAAGGCCCTTATTGTATTGTTGCCATCAAGGATAACAAGATGGGGTTTATATCATATTGCATGAATTTATCCCTCTACATCATGTCATCTTGCTTAAGGCTTTACTCTATTCTTATGAACTTAATACTCTAGATGCATGCTGGATAGCGGTCCATGTGTGGAGTAATAGTAGTAGATGTAGGCAGGAGTCGGTCTACTTGTCTCGGACGTGATGCGTATATACATGATCATACCTAGATATTCTCATAACTATGCTCAATTCTGTCAATTGCTCAACAGTAATTTGTTCACCCACCGTAAATACTTATGCTCTTGAGAGAAGCCACTAGTGAAACCTATGGCCCCCGGGTCTATTTTCCATCATATTAATCTCCCATCAACAAGTTATTTTTGTTGCCTTTTATTTTGCTTCTACTTTACTTTGCATCTTTATCATAAAAATACCAAAAACATTATCTTATCATATCTATTAGATCTCACTCCCGTAAGTGACCATGTAGGGATTGACAACCCCTTATCGCGTTGGTTAGGAGGATTTATTTGTTTGTGTAGGTGCAAGGGACTCGTGCGTGGCCTCCTACTAGATTGATACCTTGGTTCTCCAAAACTGAGGAAAATACTTACGCTGCTTTACTGCATCACCCTTTCCTCTTCAAGAGAAAACCAACGCAGTGCTCAAGTGGTAGCAAATACCAAACGGAATAAAACTTTCACGATGATTGTTCTTGGACCAGAAGACACCCAGGAGACTTGGAGTGCAAGTCAGAAGAGCCAGGAGGCAGCCACAAGGGTGGAGGGCGCGCCCAGGGGGGTAGGGCACACCCCCAACCTTGTGGGCTCCTCGGTGGCCTCCTGACCTAGATCTTCCTCCTATATATACTCTTATACCCCAAAAACTTCTAGGGGAGCCACGAAACCACTTTTCCACCGCCGCAACCTTCTGTACCCGTGAGATCCCATCTTGGGGCCCTTTCTGGCATCCTGCCGGAGGGGGATTCGATCACGGAGGGCTTCTACATCAACACCATTGTCTCTCCGTTGAAGCGTGAATAGTTTACCTCAAACCTACTGGTCCATAGCTAGTATCTAGATGGCTTCTTCTCTCTCTTTGATTCTCAATACAAAGTTCTCCTTGGTGTTCTTGGAGATCTATTCGATGGAATACTCTTTTGCGGTGTGTTTGCCGAGATCCGATGAATTGTGGATTTATGATCAGCTTATCTATGAATATTATTTGAATCTCCTCTGAATTCTTTTATGCATGATTTGATATCTTTGCAACTCTCTTCGAACTATCAATTTGGTTTGGCCAACTAGATTGGTTTTTCTTGCAATCGGAGAAGTGCTTAGCTTTGGGTTCAATCTTGCGGTGCTCGATCCTAGTGACAGAAGGGGAACCAACACATATTTTATTGTTGCCATCGAGGATAAAAAGATGGGGTTTTCATAATATTGCTTGAGTTAATTCCTCTACATCATGTCATCTTGCTTAAGGTATTACTCCGTTCTTTATGAACTTAATACTCTAGATGCATGCTGGATAGCGGTCGATGTGTGGAGTAATAGTAGTAGATGCAAAATCGTTTCGGTCTACTTGAAGCGGACGTGATGCCTATGCTCATGATCAATGCCTTAGATATCGTCATAACTTTGCGCTTTTCTATCAATTGCTCGGCAGTAATTTGTTCACCCAACATAATAATTTCTATCTCGAGAGAAGCCTCTAGTGAAACCTATGGCCCCCGGGTCTATTTTCCATCATATAAGTTTCCGATCTACAATTCTAGTTTCCTATTTACTTTCTTTTGCAATCTTTTACTTTCCGTTCCATAAACCAAAAATACCAAAAATATTACTTTATTGTTTATCCATCTCTATCAGATCTCAGTTTGTGAATAACCGTGAAGGGATTGACAACCCCTTTGTTGTGTTGGTTGCAAGTTGGTGTTTGTTTGTGCTTGTATTCGGTGGCTTTCGCGTTGTCTCCTACTGGATTGATACCTTGGTTATCAGGACTATGGGAAATACCGCGCAACTTTCGCCGGTACCATAAACCCACCACATATCCTTCCTCAAAACAGCCACCATGCCTACCTATTATGGCATTTCCATAGCCATTCCGAGATATATTGCCATGCAACTTTCCACCGTTCCGTTTATTATGACATACATTATCATTGTCATATTGCTTTGCATGATCATGTAGTTTACATCGTATTTGTGGCAAAGCCACAATTCATCATTTTTTATACATGTCACTCTTGATTCATTGCACATCCCGGTACACCGCCGGGGGCATTCACATAGAGTCATATTTTTGTTCTAGTATCGAGTTGTAATTTTTGAGTTGTAAGTAAATAGAAGTGTGATGATTTTCATTATTAGAGCATTGTCCCATGTGAGGAAAAAAATAAAGGCCAAATAAAAAAAGAAGGCCCAAAAAAAGAGAAAAGAAAAAAAATGAGAGAAAAAGAGAGAAGGGACAATGTTACCATCCTTTTTGCCACACTTGTGCTTCAAAGTAGCACCATGATCTTCATGATAGAGAGTCTCCTATGATATCACTTTCATATACTAGTGGGAATTTTTCATTATATAACTTGGCTTGTATATTCCAACGATGGGCTTCCTCAAACGCCCTAGGTCTTCATGAGCAAGCAAGTTGGATGCACACCCACTTAGTTTTCTTTTTTGAGCTTTCATAAACTTATAGCTCTAGTGCATCCGTTGCATGGTAATCCCTACTCACTCGCATTAATATCTATTGATGGGCATCTCCATAGCCCGTTGATACGCCTAGTTGATGTGAGACTATCTCCTCTTTTTTGTCTTCTTCACAACCACCGTCTATTCCACCTATAGTGCTATGTCCATGGCTCACGCTCATGTATCGCGTGAAAGTTGAAAAGGTTTGAGAACGTCAAAAGTATGAAACAATTGCTTGGCTTGTCATAGGGGTTGTGCATGATTTGAATATTTTGTGTGATGAAGATGGAGCATAGCCAGACTATATGATTTTGTAGGGATAAGCTTTCTTTAGCCATGTTATTTTGAGAAGACATAATTATTTTGTAGGGATAAGCTTTCTTTAGCCATGTTATTAAACTTTTGTTTTGAATCTTACGGATCTGAACATTCATGCCACAATAAAGAGAATTACATGGATAAATATGTTAGGTAGCATTCCACATAAAAAATTCTGTTTTTATCATTTACCTACTCGAGGACGAGCAGGAATTAAGCTTGGGGATGATTGATACGTCCCCAACGTATCTATAATTTTTGATTGTTCCATGCTATTATATTATCTGTTTTGGATGTTTTATATGCATTAATATGCTATTTTATATGATTTTTGGGACTAACCTATTAACCTAGAGCCCAGTGCCAGTTTCTGTTTTTTCCTTGTTTTAGAGTTTCGCAAAAAAGGAATACCAAACGGAGTCCAAGCGGAATAAAAATTTCGCGATGATTTTTCTTGGACCAGAAGATACCCAGGAGAGTTTGATTCGATCATGGAGGGATTCTACATCAACACCATTGCCTCTCCGATGAAGCGTGAGTAGTTTACCTCAGACTAGATGGATTCTTCTCTCTCTTTGATTCTCAATACAAAGTTCTCCTTGGTGTTCTTGGAGATCTATTCAATGTAATACTCTTTTGCGGTGTGTTTGCCGAGATTCGATGAACTGTGGATTTATATCAACTTAAATATGAATATTATTTGAATATCCTCTGAATTCTTTTATGCATGATTTGATATCTTTGCAACTCTCTTCGAACTATCAATTTGGTTTGGCCAACTTGATTGGTTTTTCTTGCAATGGGAGAAGTGCTTAGCTTTGGGTTCAATCTTGCGGTGCTCGATCCTAGTGATAGAAGGGGAGCCGGCAGGTATTGTATTGTTGCCATTGAGGATAAAAAGATGGGGTTTTCATCATATTTCTTGAGTTAATTCCTCTACATCATGTCATCTTGCTTAAGGCGTAACTCCGTTCTTTATGAACTTAATACTCTAGAACTTAATACTCTAGACGTGATGCCTATGTTCATGATCATTGCCTTAGATATCGTCATAACTTTGCGCTTTTCTATCAATTGCTCGGCAGTAATTTGTTCACCCATCGTAATAATTTCTATCTCGAGAGAAGCCTCTAGTGAAACCTATGGCCCCCGGGTCTATTTTCCATCATATAAGTTTCCGATCTACAATTCTAGTTTCCTATTTACTTTCTTTTGCAATATTTTACTTTCCATTCCATAAACCAAAAATACTAAAAATATTACTTTACCGTTTATCCATCTCTATTAGATCTCACTTTGCGAATAACCGTGAAGGGATTGACAACCCCTTTGTCGCGTTGGTTGCAAGTTGGTGTTTGTTTGTGTAGGTATTCGGTGGCTTGTGAGGTTGTCTCCTACTGGATTGATACCTTGGTTCTCAAAACCGAGGAAAATACTTACGCTACTTTCCTGCATCACCCTTTCCTCTTCAAAGAAAAAACCAACGCAAGCTCAAGAGGTAGCATATACGTAACACAAACCAAAAAAGAACCATACTTGTTGGTCAAATTAGCCTCTCTCTCATTGTACGTTCAACTGGTCGACGATGACCTCGTGGGCTCACAGAGAGAGGCACACGCGAGTGATGTCATAGGACAAAATCACCGCATGCATGCGTCCATGTGTTATGTGATGTTTGAATACCCAATGCACAACTTTGACGTGGCACATGCTTCACAAACCGGAAACACACTACACCATGATGCGTGTAGCCCCCTCACTTCAAGCCGACGGGAGTGTGTACGCACGTGCTTGAACTTTGATATGGAATCCCACCATGATCCACACCACACACATGCCAAGATGAATCGACCTTTTGGTCAAATTAATGCCTCTCATTGTCGGTGGAAACTAAAAACCTTTGCGGCCTAACGAATGGGCACGTCGCTGATAACCGCACGAGGAAGAGTGTCCGAGAGGACCACCGATGCATGCATGTGGCCCGAACATTATGTATGAAAGGGCTGTGTAATGCTTTAAATAACCAATTCACGACTTTGATGTGGCATATATGACTCACAAATTGATCAATAATCCCACACAGAGGTTCATGACTCGTAGTGTACTGTCGGACCCCTCCCCCCACCCCCACACAGACAGACACACACATCCCGCACCACCACAGCCACTCTGAGGCATGTCAAACTTTTTCTGAAGTGAACATGTGACGAAAGGCTGAGTGTCGTGTTAATTAAAAAAATAGACATCATTCGACCGTTTTTATACATTGATTGATTTCCTAGGGATTTAACGTGCAAAAATCAAATTTGAGCTACATGTGCACCAAAATGGGTTGCAAAATCATATGTGTCCCTGGGTGCATGTTTCCATGTGCAAGAGATTTCAAAAAATTGAGAATATATATTTTTCAAATTCAGTAAATCCAAATCTTAGTTGAAATTCATGAAAATTATCGTGGTGTCATATATGGACACTAGTAGACTGTTGTATTGTATTTTTTCATCAACGAGACCCGTTCTGATATAATCTTCTTACAAACGGGAGATTTTTAGAAACTGGCAACCAATTTCTCATACGGATTATTTATTCGGACCGTGTGCATTAGACTGTGCCATGCTTCAGTTAAGCAGTAAAGCGGCAGAAAATAAACCAAAAAATATACGTGTTGCCACACGCCCCGTGTGCCGTGCGAGTAGTCGTGAGTTGACGGGACGCATGCGAGCAGTCGGCCGCGTAGGCATACCTGGAGGCGTGCGTGCAGGTGTGTGTATTGGCGAAGAGGCGTGCTAGTAGTTGTGTGAAATGATGGTAGGAATGGCATAAGTCCGCCGGGCAGGCTCACCGGGAGGCGAGACAGCTTTTGACGGCAGCCTGCCTCACTCCCACTGGTTCATATTAATTGCGCGCCCGAGCCGCCGGCCATAATAGGTGGCCGCACCCCCGGGCCATAGTGGTCACCAACATCTGGACTCTAGAGTGTATGAGGATGCCGCCAAAGTGCACCATCAGAGGGAGTGGCGACGCCGGGGCTGGTGAAGCACGCGCGCAACGCCTGAAGCTGGGCACAGAGGTTGCCGCCGTCGTCGATGAGGTCTCGCGCGGGCAGCAGCACGACCTTGACTTCGTCGGCGCCGTCGTGCCCCTCCCCCAGCCGGAGTCGGAGGTCAACAGCTACTCCAGCAACGACCTGTGACTCCGATGGAAAACCGGTTAGTCATCTAAATACCCATTTGTGCGGCAAACATATCATGTGTTCTCTCCGGTTAATCCCCCCCACCCCTCTATAATTTTTCTGGAATACAAATCCTATGGTTATGTTCTCTCAGTCCATGAAATGAGAGTAATTAAGATCCCTTAGATGCACGTAGTGTATTGATTGTTTGAATGTCCTACGTATATGATTTTGGCTAATAATCCGACTAGGGTTAGCTTGCGTGCTAATTATTTGTGGCCAGATCTTGAGAATTGATTTTGAATGTCCTACATATATGTTTGTGCCTTTTTTTCCTGATCTTGAGAATCGATTTTGAATGTCCTACATCTTATGCCATTTTTTCTTTCAGATTGGTATGGACACAGATGAGGCTCCGGCCAGCGCCGCCACCGGATGTAGATCTTGGACTCGGCTGTGCGGCCAGAAGCGCCCCCCTAGACCTGAGGAACCAGTTGAATCTCTGGCGGACCGCATCAGCGATCTCCCGGACGACATCCTTGGGGAGATCATCTCTCTTCTCCCCACCAAGGATGGCTGCCGCACACCAAGTCCTCGCATCTCGGTGGCGCACTCTGTGGTGCACCGCGCCTCTTAATCTCGACTGTTGTCAGCTATCTGTCAATGATGATTCTAAACTCCCTGGAGCCATCATCTCCTCCCACGAGGGCTCCGTTCAACGCATCTGCATCCCAACATGCTACCTGCTGGACATACCCTGCACGGTGGCTGCCTGGCTGACATCCCGTCAATTCGATAAACTCCGACAGCTTGAGTTCTACCATGACTATGTATGTAGCATGCCACAAACCGATGTATCTGTGCCCTCACCACCTATGTCCATCTCGTGGTTTTCTTCCTCTCTCCACACTGCCACCTTCGCCCGGTGCCATCTAGCAGACAATCTGGTACAAATGCTTCGACTCCCACTGCTAAAACAAACTTGCGCTTGTGGTGGTTGATCTGTCGAGGGCCGCACTGCACAACATCATCCACTCCAGCTGCCCTGCCCTGGAGCGCTTGTTGCTTGTTTTTGGAATGGAAATTCGTATCCGTTGTCTCAAAATAAAGTCACCCCACCTTGTAAGCATGGGATTTTTTTTTGGGCATGATCTCACCATCGAAGATGCCCCTTCACTCCAAAGCTTGCTCCTTGATTCTGTTATAGTACCTTCGCAAATAACTGTAGTCTCTGCGCCTAAACTGGAGACCTTGGGTGCAATTTGTGATCCTTTTAGATGGTTCAAGATGGTATTTAGCTCCACACCTATTGAGGTATTGTATATTATTCACGTAAACTTTCGTAATTTGCTTTTTCATTTGTGTGCATAAGTTAAGTATCATCTTGGAGTACACTTTTGGTACTAATATTATGTTCTATGCTCAATGAGGAGCTTGTCCATCATATCAGTGGTGGTGGATTCTTTCAAGACCTTACATATCAGTATGTGGTGTTTTGATGTGGACATGATTATTGGCTTGTTGCAATGCTTTCCATGTCTGGAGAATTTGGATATAACGGTGATGATTTCATGCACATTGAAAGCCCATATATAATGTACTATAATTAATCGTTCAGCTATCACTCTTTCAACATAATCTTTTTTAGACATTAAATGTTTTCAATCTTCATCTCTATTTAGGCACTAACACATGGACGAGAAGGTATAACCAATTGATGGTTCAAGATGCACCAGGATTTTCTCAGATCTCATGACATTCGTTTGAAGACAGTAACGCTGGAAGGATATGCATCCAACAATATAAACACTAGCTTTGTCACATTCTTCATCTTGAATGCGAGGGCACTATTGTCCGTGAGGATTAAGTTTTTAGACAACAAATTTCTTACGGCTGCAAGTGTTGAGCAACATAAAAAGAAGTTTCAGGTGGACCTAAGGGCTTCTGATTGTGCTCGGCTTCTATTTACAACAACTTGTCATCATGGACCAGTATAATTTCTGGGCCGGGATCTTGATTTCATGGATAAGACCGATCCATTTGATTGTGACTTCCAAAAACTTTGGTTGAGTTAGATGTCATTGTTCTGTTCAATCTAGATTTTGTCTAAACCTGATGAGCAATTAATCCTCGTGGTTTTGTACTATTTGTTAGCTGGAGTTAGATATTGTTGCCCTTTTCAACTTGGCTTTGACCCATATTTTCTTTCATACTAGGCCAATGACTTGCCATTTCTTTAATTAAGACATGGCTTATTAGCAGCAATCGTCTGTGTTATTATCAGTCTTCGCACACATTTCTGATTACAGACCTGTTTGCCACGTATCACACACAACTTGTTATATTGAACCGTTTATGTTCTCTTGGCTCAAAGCAAACAGTTAATTCGAGTGAACCGCATGTCGTATATCACACACACCTTGATCTGCCTGACCGTTCTTTTGTGTTGTCTAATCACAAACAGTTCATCCGAGTGAACCGTATACTGTATATCACACACACCTTCATCTGGCTGCCCGTTTCTTTTGTTCCTCCTCATCGTAAACAATTAATTAAACTGAACCTTATGCCATGGATCGCACACGCAACTAAAATCTGAACCGTGTTTGATGCATCGGCCATCGCAAATGTTTTGCACCTTTTTTGATAGTTTTTTACACCACCATTTCCGATTATTGCATCGCACACAGTTTCGTCGAAGGGTCTCTGATCATATTCTCGTGTTAGCAACATCCTGCAGTAGTGGTATAACAACATGAAATACTTCATAAATTATAGATACGTTGGAGATGTATCAGTGTTGTCCAATTTAAGGGCCGAGGCAACATGATCTCAAGAACTACACAGTTAACACATATTGCTTAGGAAATATGTGACCTCTGATGTGACAGGTGAAGGCATCTATGAGGACCAAAGACAACATGAGACAATGGTGATCCAATATAATTGCTGCTTGGTTTTGATCTGAGCACCTTAATTGTAGAGACGACACGCGTAGCAACAACGAAGCAGGACCATAAAGTGGGATGTAATCCTTCTAGGAGGAGTTCCGTGACCTTAGGGTGATCCGCCTACAGAACAAACGTATAAAACACTAGAAGCACGATACAAGATAACTGTATTACCTCAAATCTCTATGCACCTAATTTCTCCATTGCAAGAAACACAACTCTATTTTCAAGTCTATGTTATGTACTTTCAAGTGTTTTTATCGTTGTTACTACAAGCCTATCGTTCTTATCACTCTGATTTATTTGTCCACCGTGATAGTAACAATATTTACAGAATCACGGGTAGTTACTTCACATAAGAACTATGACACCTTATGTGTGACAGAAGCGCTAATATATATACTCTCTTATGCTCTTCGATTGGACGAGGACTAATTGAGATACTTCCATCAAAGTGCTACATATCTTGTGTGTCTTGCAGGGCATCAGGTTGATGTTTGGAGCTTCATTAAATTGTGGCGTTGACACATAGGCCGATGCCACTAATTGTCGGTGTCAAAACCGGCGGATCTCGGGTAGGGGGTCCTGAACTGTGCGTCTAGGATCGATGGTAACAGGAGACGGGGGACATGATGTTTACCCAGGTTCGGGCCCTCTCTATGGAGGTAATACCCTACTTCCTGCTTGATTGATCTTGATGAATATGAGTGTTACAAGAGTTGATCTACCACGAGATCGTAATGGCTAAACCCTAGAAGTCTAGCCTATGTGAATATGGTAATGAGTATCCTTATCCGGACTACTCTCTCCGGTTTATATAGGCACCTGAGAGATCTAGGGTTACATGGAGTCGGTTACATCAGTGGGAATCTACATAGTCGGTTGCCAAGCTTTCCTTCCACGCCAAGTAGAGTCCAATCCGGACACGGGTATAGTCTTCGATCTTCATGTCTTCATAGCCCATCAGTCCGGCCCAAAGGATTACAGGACGGACGCCCGAGGACCCCTTAGTCCAGGACTCCCTCAGTAGCCCCTGAACCTGGCTTCAATGATGAGGAGTCCGGCGCGCAGATTTGTCTTCGGCATTGCAAGGCGGGTTCCCTCCTTCCGAACTCCAGAATAGTCTTCGGGTGTAGTAAGTATATCCGGACCTATGCATATAATTACAGAGAATACAATATTCCGCGAGTCCAATTTGCTGATAACTGTTTATGACATCGTAACACGCCTGCCCGGTTACTATTTCCAACCGTTGGCTAGCACGTCGCCCCACGTCTCGGGGCGCGGTTTTACTGGCACGTATTGTCAAGGCAGAGATCGTGTTCCCTTATTCACAGGATTTTCATTAATGCAGGCGTGGGTAACCCAACCGTCCCCTGGGTACAACTCTTTGGAGACAGGTAAGTTTCGAGACCCAGGTGGAGACGCTCTGTATTTGGGGTCTTTATATAGGGACCCAGACTTGTCTTCTTCCTTTGCGCTTGCTCCTTCCTCAACCCTAGCCACCCCAAGTTCCAACCCTCGGGTTCCCATCGCCCCCAGCCCTAATCATGTCCGGATCCAGCCGTCAAGGCCGGTGGGTGGCTTCTTCTGTCACAGAGGAGGATATTGCGAAGCTCCGCGCAGCGAGGTATCTGGCACCGGAAATCCTTCATCGGCTTCCTGCATAGGGGCAGGTTATTCCTACCCCCAAATCCGGCGAGAGGGTAGTGTTTGTGTCCCACTTCCTCCATGGGTTAGGGTTCGCGCTTAACCCCTTCGTCCGAGGGCTCATGTTCTACTATGGGCTAGACATTCACGATCTGGCCCCGAACTCTATTCTCCTCATCTCGACATTTATCGTCACATGTGAGGCCTTCCTCCGGACTCCTTCGCACTTTGATTTGTGGCTCAAGACCTTTGACGTGAGGCCGCAGGTGACAGAGGAGGAGCAGGCAGAGTGCGGCAGCGTCATAATAGGCAAGCTTGCCAGCGCGGTTTGGTTTGAAGGATCTTTCGCCAAGTCTTCTGACCAATGGCAGCAGGGGTGGTTTTATATCAACGAGCCGCGGGGATCCAAGTGGGCAGCTACGCCTGCATTCTTACCTGGCCCTCCAATTCAGCTTGCTTCATGGATTAATAAGGGATTGGACTGGGGATCCGTCAATGAAGTGCAGACCCTGCAAGGTCGCATCAGAAGCCTTACCAAGAAGGGCATCGGTCTTGTGAACGGCGTTCAAGTAATGCTAGTCCGCCCGGACCCTGCCATGTCAGCGGCGGCCTCTTCGTATGTGAGAGTTTAATCCAGAATGACGGCGGCCTCTTCAACACTTCTTCGGCACCACGCACGGAGGAATGTGGAAATTATATTTCAGGGAACGAGAGCAATGGCCGGACACCACCGAAGATGTTGGCCTTGACTGCAATCATCCGGACACTGCGGTAAGTATTCAAACTCCGAACACCTTCCATTCAAGCATCTCTTGAAAAGATACTAAACAATTCGTCCCTATACAGGACTGGATAAAGAAAGCGGTGTTAATCTGGTGTCCGTCGCCCCTTCCCGAAGACTCTGCGACCGCCCTGCTGATGAGAATGCTGATTCCCACACCGTACCAGGTGTCTGCAGAGGGGCGCGAGAGCGGGGAGCCCAAAGCTGATACCCGCCCTAAGGATGAATTAGATGTTGTGTTCGGGGAAACCAAAACTCTTTTGCCCAAGGGCAAAGGTGCAGAGGAAGCCCTCTATGGCAAAAGAGGGCCGCTTCCGAAGATCAGGAGGGGAAGCCTTCCAAGAGAGGAAAAACGCCATCGTCGGGCAGTTTGGAACGGGCGAGCGATGCTCCCGTAGGGTTTTATGACGAGGACAAACCTCTGGCCAAACTGTAAGTGAAGCCGGGGCACTTTAAACGTACCTTATTCTTTTCTTATTAGTGAAGTAATCATCCGACATATGTACATCCACGCAGGTTAATGCCTAGTGTTTCTGAATCGTCCTCCTCCTCGGGAGACCTTCTTTCGGAGAAGATGGAGAGTGACACGCCATCTTCGGCCTCCTCACCCAACAGGGGGGATGATGCCGAGGTATCGTCCGGAAGGGCTCCTCCCGATCGTCAAGTAGTGCATGAAACAAAGAAGGCGTTACCCGAAGGTGGTGCCTCTGTCACTAAGGATCCGGGAATCAAGAATGACGGCCCCGAACCGTCCGGTTTACAGCCGGAGACGATTTTGGAGGCGAGTAAGCGGATTCCTTCAAAAGAATGTCGTACTCCGGCGGTAGTTTCCGAAGACCCCGGAGCACCGGAAATGCTGACGGACATGTTGCGGCGAGCATCCATTTCATAGGAGCATCGTGCCTTGATGGTTACGATGGTCGAAAAGGTTCTATTCACGAAAAGCGGATTGAACGGGGCCTTCTCGAGCCTTCTAAGAGGTTTTGAGGTTTGTGATGTAGTTTTGCCAATTGAATAATATTGACAGAATGCACCTGTTGTATATGCAGTAGCCCCTGAGACTCGGATTGCCTTCCGAAGGAAGCGATCGGAGGATCAAAAAGATATGCTCAGTTACTAACCTTGATTTAACTTGGAATACAGGCTGCCTCCCCTCCTGCGGCTACCCGAAATACAGAAGTGGCCGAACTGCAGCGAAAGCTGGATATTCCAGAAGATGACATTGCATTGATCAACAGGCGTCTTGAAAACTCGCAAGGTATATGTTTCGAGCATTCCTTACACCAGTGTGCTTGTAATGTAGGCCTGACGCCGAAAAGGTTTTTATATGAAATGTGCATGAGTGCAGATGGTGCTGCCGCCGTTGAAGCTCTTCGGGCGGAGCTAGCCCGGGCCAAGGAGCAGGCCCGGTGTAGTGATGCAGCTGCCGAGAAGGCATCGGCTGATCTAAGAGCCGAACAAGCAACTCGACGCCAAAATGAGGAGAAAATATCCGCACTGGCGCTTGAATTGAAGAATACTGCCAGCCGGTGTGAATACCTTGAAAAGGAGAATAAAGCCAAAATGGCTGAACTTGATAAGTCCGTACGAGAGGCGAGTGAGGCTCGGTCTAAATCTAGGGCAGCTCGTGAAGAGATTCGGCAGGCTAAGGAGATAGCGGCCGGTAAGCACTTTTTGCTTCAGACAAAGTTTGGCGATCCGGACTATGCTGAGCTGAACCAGGTCTGGAGTTCTCCGGCTGAATTTTTGGACTTGCCGAAGAGTTCTTTCGATGCGGCGCATTTCTACCAAGCACAAGAGGGGTATGCAATGGAGAAGCTTTTCTGGTCACAATTTTGGCGCATCAAAGCGCCCTCTGTTGCTGAATGAACAGATGTCCCAATGGGCCGAGCTTCATAGGATATCCGGCGACGCCATGAAGAACGTCATAATCCGGTTGTGGCCGAATGAGCCTGTTCCCAAGAACTACTTTGGCCTGGTGCGGCGTCTTGTTGATGCGGTGCCGCGTGTCGATGCTGCAAAGCGGTCGGCGTGCATTGAGGGTGCACGGATGGCCTTTGCCCGAGTCAAGACGTTCTAGGGGAAGATGAAGGCCGTCGATGTTGTGGCGAAGAGTCCGCCAAGGGCAAGGACCGTAATGAGCCGGACAATTATTTTGAAGACGTCCTGGAAGCCGCCCGCCTGATAGAGGGTCAATGCTCGAAGAACATAATGTTCGAGTGAGGTGTATTAAAATTGTAAAAGACAATTTTATAATTGATCTATTTTTATTTTTGCTCAAAAGATTGAATTCCTCCTGTGCGGGCGGCTTCAGCCCCCTCGTATGAAGTACGTGGGTGTTCGGAAAAGCATTTAATCACTCTTTATCCAACGTCTTGGTCCGTAAAGGAGGTGATAATGCAGCGAACCAGACAATCGGACTATAAGGCGTTAACACTTTCACTTAGCCATAGGAGTTTTATGGTGGGACTACGACATAGCCCCTAGTATGTATGCGGCATATAGTGCCTTACATATTTGATCTGAAAAAGATCCCTCGTGTGACACGAAGAATCGCTAAGGATTCCAAGAGGTCGTCAAGTGGTTGACCAGCTCTCGCTGCATCATGACAGTCAGTTTTCGGCTTTCTCTACTGAGGTGCTCATCCGGTTTAGACCATGGCACAATCGCAGTAGTTCTCCCTTTACTACCCTAGCCGATAGAGCAGAATGTAGGGTAGCAAGCACAGGAGCCGGGCAACCCAACTATTGACCAAAGACAAGGATTCGGAGCTGATGAATATAAGGCCAAACTTGCGACGCCGAAGTACGCTATAGAGTTGTTCGGACTTTTACTGGTGACTCATTTGTTCCCATACCGGGCCCCTGGCAAGTTATGCCGAGGTGCGTCTTGTAAGGCAGCTGTTACGGCCGGACTCAATGTAGAAGAGCATGGAAGATTAGTTCGGATAAAGTTTAATGGAAGTGGAGCAATATGCCAATGATAAATATATAGAAAGAGTGAAAACCACAACCCGGCTATTTGACATGCTCGGGGTTGGGAACGGAGGAAAAGGGCATAGTACAGGCTCAAAATAAAGAGTGCGGTCTACAAAAACTTATTTTGGACCTCCTGTCGCACGTCTGTGCCGCCCGTCCTCGGGGAGGGGGAATCCTTAACGGCCCTTAGTTGAGTGTACGGATCCGAACTCCGATAGAGTCCGATGTAGATGTTGTCCTGATGGTCACCTGTTTTTAAGAGATAATAAAGAAAAGTAAGGAATAGGTAAAAATGTTACGGGAATGCTTGCAGGGTTGTCCGTATTGTGCTTCCGCCGATGCCCATGGTATCTTGAGCGTGTAGTGATGTACGCGTGGTGTAAATCTTGCCAGTATAGTGGGTGGGTGGCGGAAGCTGAACTGCTATTTCTGTTCCGGGAGTGGTCGAATTTCGGAGGGAAACTGTTTCTGGCCCCTGGTGTTCGGCTGGCGAGCCGTTCCGTCGTCTTTATCGCCTGGTGGCCTCCTCCCCTTGTGCTCAGTGTTAAGCTTGCCTGCCTGCTTGAAGACCCAACAATTTCTGTTGGTATGGTTGGCTGGTTTATCAGGGTGACCGTGAATCTGACAAGGTCGATCCGATATCCTGTCGAGGGTGGATGGTCCATCCTAGTTTGCCTTTAATGGATTCTTCCATTGACCGGGTTTCGGATTGTGAAATCCGGCGTTGACCGCTATGTCGCATAATCTTTCGTTATTATTGTGACTCTTGTGTTCGGTTCGTCGTGGCTTGTCGTTGCCGTCTCGGATTTCAGAAGTGCTCGGGTCGCTGGCGTTGTTGCTTTTACGAGCGATCCAGTTATCTTCTCCTGCGCAAAAGCGAGTCATTAGAGTGGTAAGGGCTGTCATGGATTTAGGTCCTTCCTGGCCGAGGTGACGCGCTAGCCATTCATCCCAGACGCTATGTTTGAAGGCCGCAAGGGCTTCCGCGTCCAGACAGTCGACAATTTGGTTCTTTTTGGCTAAGAACCTAGTCCAGAGCTGCCTGGCTGACTCGCCGGGCTCCTGGACAATGTGACTCAAGTCATCGGCATCTGGCCGGACATATGTTCCTTGGAAGTTGTCCCGAAAAGGCGTCTTCCAAATCTTCCCAGTTGCCAATAGAATTTCCTGGCAAACTGTTTAGCCAGTACCGAGCTGGCCCTTTGATCTTGAGAGGTAGGTATTTAATGGCATGAAGATCGTCTCCGTGATCCATGTGAATATGGAGGAGGTAATCCTCAACCCATACCGCGGGATCTGTTGTTCCATCGTATGATTCGATGTTAATGGGTTTAAACCCATCTGGGAATTCATGCTCCATTACCTCATCAGTGAAGCAGAGAGGGTGTGCGGCTCCTCTATGTTGGGCCACACTGTGAAGCACCTCCGGCGGACTCCGCTTACGGTTTTCGAACCGGGCATGGTTGGGTTTGTTGTGTCCGAATAGATAACCGTCGTCGCTGGTCGGGGTATGTGCCCGCAATTTGGGTGTCGATTTTGTGTGTCCTGTTCTACCCTCCAGGTCTTGTTGGATGTCGCGAGTGTTCCCCCGAGATGCTTTATTCTTGCTTGGACGGCCGGATAGGTTGGTATGGTGCTCTGCTTGGGCTGCTGCTTTGTCCGGACCAGACTGTGATCGGCCCACCGCACAATTTGATGGTGGTGTGGGCTCCAACGCCCTGCCATTGTATCAAGGGAGCCACCTACTCTTGGGGTGGCCTTTGTCTAGGCTGCTAAGGCTGTATTCTTCGGCGGCCAAGACCTCGGTCCATCTATCATTGAGCAAATCTTGGCTCGCTTGAAGCTGCAGCTCCTTCTTCCTTAGGCTCCTTGCAGTGGCTATAAGCCGGCGTTTAAAGCGCTCTTGCTCGAGAGGTTCCTTAGGCACGATAAAATCCTCGTTGCCGAGGATCTCCTCTTCCTTGGAGAGTGGGAGATAATTGCTGTCCTCCGAGTCTCCACATGTGGCCTGTTCATGAGGGCTGTCTTGCCCGCTTTCCTGTTCCTCCTGTTCGGATTTTACCTTGACAGGGTCTTCATTGTCCAGAGTGTTGTCTTCTCTGGTGCTAGCAGTGTTTTCTCTTGAGCGATGTGACTTAGAGCAGCGTCGTGGGCGCCGGTGTTCGGACTGTGTATCAGGAGGTTTATCCTCGACTGGATCCTCCTTGTCATCGTTGAGAGTGTCGTAAGGTGTCTCTATCATACACACGTCATACCAGGAAGTGGTCATCCCATGTCTAGCGGGTAGTAGGCTCTGGCCTTGCCCCTCATCGTCGTCCATACCGTCGTTGTCTTCGGAGCGGGGGTCAGGGATGTTGGTTGGGTCTTCAACAGTGGCTATGAAGTGGGTGGCAGGTGGGAAGCAAAATTCTCCACCATCCGCCATAAGTTCGAACCGAACATAGTTCGGCGGCGAGTCATCTGCCAGGGATAGGGTTTTTTTAGTGAGTTTAGTAGGTAGCCCATGGGCGAGTGTTGGAAGACATTTGCGGCGCTGAACTTGAAGATTGATAACCGATCGAGATTGGTATCCGCGGGCTCGCAGGGTTCGGAACTCGACATCGGAGACGAGTCCGGGGTTCCGTTGATGCAGATACCGTATGAAGTGGAATCTGTGTGCGGCTCCAACACCGCAGAATCGGTAGTCCCCGTGATGGGATTGAGCTTCCCATCTTCGGACGACTTGATCTGCTCCGGATCTAAGGCCGGAGCTGCTATAGGAGCTATCTCCTGGATGCGGCCCGATGACAGGTTTAAGCCATGTTCATCGGGGCAACGGGGAGCGGTTGCCGCGGTCTCGAATCCATCAAAGATCAAGTCTCCACAGACGTCCGCAACGTAGTTCAAGCTTCCGAATCTGACCTGATGGCCAGGGGCATAGCTGTCGATCTGCTCCAGATGGCCAAGCGAGTTGGCCCGCAGTACGAAGCCGCCGAATACGAAGATCTATCCGGGGAGGAAGGTTTCTCCCTAGACGATGTCATTACTGACGATCAAAGGGGCCATCGAGCCCTTTGCCGACAGCACAGTGGAACTCTCAATGAAATCACCAATGTCGGTGTCAAAACCGGCAGATCTCGGGTAGGGGGTCCCGAACTATGCGTCTAGGATCGATGGTAACAGGAGACGGGGGACACGATGTTTACCCAGGTTCGGGCCCTCTCTATGGAGGTAATACCCTACTTCCTGCTTGATTGATCTTGATGAATATGAGTGTTACAAGAGTTGATCTACCACGAGATCGTAATGGCTAAACCCTAGAAGTCGGTTATATTGAGTATCCTTATCCGGACTACTCTCTCCGGTTTATATAGGCACCGGAGAGATCTAGGGTTACATGGAATCGGTTACATCAGAGGGAATCTACATAGTCGGTTGCCAAGCTTGCCTTCCACGCCAAGTAGAGTCCAATCCGGACACGGGTACAGTCTTCGATCTTCACGTCTTCACAGCCCATCAGTCCAGCCCAAAGGATAACAGGCCGGACGCCCGAGGACCCTTAGTCCAGGACTCCCTCACTAATTTCAAATCAAACTTTGTTTCACGCCTATAGTATCACAAGTACTACCCGCATGTTCCTTTTCCAGTGATTGTACTACTTCCTAACGGGCTACACTGGTGGGCTCCCTGCACTACGGACGTCTGCTAGATTTTGAATGCCAATAACTATACCGTATCAGTTAAATGCTCCGAGCCGACTCTGGTACTACTTGACGGAAATAGCGTTAGCGTCCAATTTTCATGTTGTGCCACTGACCAACTATTCCTATAAGGGTTTTCCAACTAGTGCCATCTTAATATTGCAGCAAATGTTTTGTCTCTTGAGCCTTGTGATCTTATTAATAATTCTCTGCACTTCCAACCTCATGCTCCAATCCTCCTTTAAACTCCTACTATCCAAATTCCTTCGCAGGGTCAAACACTTCAATCTGATCATTACATTGCAAGGCCCAAATTTTATTCTGATGCAACTTTCAAATGTAAAAATGCCTGGTTTATCTCAGGGATCAGCAACTACTGGTGTACGAGTTTATCTTTCTTTATCATTGGATATTTTAGCCTCATGCTCCAATCCTTCTTTAAACTCCTACTATCAAAATTCCTTTGTAGGGTCAAACACTTAAATCTAATCTTCGCATTGTAGGGCCCAAATTTTATTCTGATGTAGCTTTTAAATGTAAAAATGTTCCTGGTTTATCTCAAGGATCAGCAACTACTAGTGTTGGAGTTTATCTTTCTTTGTCCCTAGATCAAAATGAAGTAAACGTGCAGCTCGAGGCATCCACATCCATCACCAACACACCTCTTCACATTATCCAAACCACGTTTCTCACAGATTACCTTTCCTTGGTTTCAGTTGCGGTGAATGGGAGAATTTTAGAGGCATGTACTCCTTGGACTATCAAGAAAAACTTTAGTTGATTTCTTCTACTCTTCAATCATAGATGTTTCATATTTCAAGAGAGATAAATGGAATTGCTCATAATGTAGTTCATTGATGTCTACTACGCAACTTTATCCTTGTAGACGTTGTTGGGCCTCCAAGTGCAGAGTTTTGTAGGACGGTGGCAAATTTCCCTTAATTGGATGACCTAAGGTTTAGCAATCGGTGGGAGGCGTAGGATGAAGATGGTCTCTCTCAAACAACCCTGCAACCAAATAACAAAGAGTCTCTTGTGTCCCCAACACACCCAATACAATGGTAAATTGTATAGGTGCACTAGTTCAGCGAAGTGATGGTGATACAAGTGCAATATGGATGGTAGATATAGGTCTTTGTAATCTGAATATATAAAAACAGCAAGGTAACAAGTGATAAAAGTGAGCAAAAACGGAATTGCAATGCTTGAAAACAAGGCCTAGGGTTCATACTTTCACTAGTGCAAGTTCTCTCAACAATGATAACATAATTAGATCATATGGCAATCCCTCAACGTGCGACAAAAGTCACTCCAAAGTTCCTATCACGGAGAACATAAGATGAAATTTCTTGTAGGGTACGAAACCACCTCAAAGTTATTCTTTCCAATCAATCCATTGAGCTATTCCTATAAGTGTCACACACAACCCTAGAGTTTGTAGTAAAATAACACCATATGACACACATCAATCAACCCTAATGTCACCTAGATACTCCAATGTCACCACAAATATCCGTGAGTCAATTATACGATATGCATCAAACAACTTCATATTCATAATATTCAATCCAACGCAAATAGGCTCAAAGAGTTCCCCAAGATTTCTACCGGAGAAACAAGGACGAAAACGTGTGTCAACCCCTATGCATATTTTACCCCAATGTCACCTCGGGAATACACGAGTTGAGTGCCAAAATATACATCAAGTGGGTTAATAGAATACCCCATTGTCACCATGGGTATCCCACGCAAGACATACATCAAGTGTTCTCAAATCCCTAATAGTATTTAATCCGATAATAGTGAAACCTCAAAGGTAAACTCAATTCATCACAAGAAGGTAGAGGGGAAGAAACACCATATGATTCAACTGTAGTAGCAAAGCTCGCGGTACATCAAGATCGTGCCAAATCAAGAACATGACAGAGAGAGATCAAACACATAGCTACTAGTACATACCCTCAGCCCCGAGGGTGAACTACTCCCTCCTCGTCATGGAGAGCGCCAGGATGATGAAGATGGCCACCGGTGATGGTTTCCCCCTCCGGCAGGGTGCCGAAACGGGCTCCTGATTGGTTTTTCGTGGCTACAGAGGCTTGCGGGGACGGAACTCCCGATCTAGGTTTATTTCTAGGGGTTTCTATATTTATAGGAATTTTTGGCGTCGAGAACAAGTTAGGGGTGGTCCACGAGGAGCCCACAAGACCGGAGGGTGCCCCTAGAGGGTAGGGGCGCCCTTGACCCTTGTGGAGGCCTCGTGGCTCTTCTGTCCCAACTCTTTTGCTTCGGGGGCTTCTCCTGGTCCATAAAAAATCACTGTAAATTTTCAGCTCATTTGGACTCCGTTTGATATTCCTTTTCTGCGAAACTCAAAAACAAGGAAAAAAACAGAAACTGGCACTGGGCTCTAGGTTAATAGGTTAGTCCCACATATAAAATATCATATAAATTCATATAAGACATCCAAGATAGGTAATATAATAGCACGGAACAATAAAAAATTATAGATACGGGACGTATCAAGCATCCCCAAGTTTAATTCATGCTCGTCCTCGAGTAGGTAAATGATAAAAAATTGACGTGGAATGCTACCTAACATATTCATCAATGTAATCTTCTCTATTGTGGCAAGAATATTCAGATCCATAAAATTCAAAACAAAAGTTTGATATCGACATAAAAACAATAATACTTCAAGCGTACTAACAAGGCCATTATGTCTTCTCAAAATAACATGGCCAAAGAAATCTTATCCCTACAAAATCATATAGTCTGGGTATGCTCCATCTTCATCACACAAAGTATTAAAATCATGCACAACCCCGATGACAAGCCAAGCAATTGTTTCATAATTTTGATGTTCTCCAACCTTTTCAACTTTCACGCAATACATGAGCGTGAGCCATGGACTTAGCACTATAGGTGGAATAGAATATGGTGGTTGTGGAGAGGGAAAAAAGAAGGAGATAGTCTCACATCAACTGGGCGTATCAACGGGCTATGGAGATGCCCATCAATAGATATCGATGTGAGTGAGTAGGGATTGCCATGCAACAGATGCACTAGAGCTACAAGTTTATGAAAGCTCAAAAAGGGAACTAAGTGAGTGTGCATCCAACTCGCTTGCTCACGAAGACCTAGGGAAATTTGAGGAAGCCCATCATTGGAATATACAAGCCAAGTTCTATAGTGAAAAATTAACACTAGTATATGAAAGTGACAACATAGGAGATTCTCTATCATGAAGATCATGGTGCTACTTTGAAGCACAAGTGTGGTAAAAGGATAGTAACATTGCCCCTTCTCCCTTTTCTCTCATTTTTTATTTTTTTATTTTGGGCCTTCTCTCTTATTTTGTCTCTTTTTTTTTGTCCGGAGTCTCATCCCGACTTGTGGGGGAATCATAGTCTCCATCATCCTTTCCTCACATGGGACAATGCTCTAATAATGAAGATCATCACACTTTTATTTACTTACAATTCAAGAATTATAACTCGATACTTAGAACAAAATATGAATCTATATGAATGCCTCCGGCAGTGTACCGAGATTTGCAATGAATCAAGAGTGACATGTATGAAGTAATTATGAACGGTAGCTTTGCAACAAATACGATGTCAACTACATGATCATGCAAAGAAATATGACAATGATGAAGCATGTCATAATAAACGGAACGGTGGAAAGTTGCATGGCAATATATCTCGGAATGGCTATGGAATTGCCATAATAGGTAGGTATGGTGGCTGTTTTGGGGAAGATATATGGTGGGTGTATGGTACCGACGAAAGTTGCGCGGCACTAGAGAGGCTAGCAATGGTGGAAGGGTGAGAGTGTGTATAATCCATGGACTCAACATTAGTCATAAAGAACTCACATACTGATTGCAAAAATCTATTAGTTATCGGAACAAAGTACTACGCGCATGCTCCTTGGGAGATAGATTTGTAGGAAAAGACCATCGCTCGTCCCCGACCGCCACTCATAAGGAAGACAATCAATAAATAAATCATGATTCGACTTCGTCACAGAACGGTTCACCATACGGGCATGCTACATGAATCACAAACTTTAACACAAGTATTCCTACAGTCCACAATTACTGACTAGCATGACTCTAATATCACCATGTTTATATCTCAAAACAATCATATGGAATCAAACTTCTCATAGTATTCAATGCACTTTATATGAAAGTTTTTATTATATCCCTCTTGGATGCCCATCATATTAGGACTAAATTCATAACCAAAGCAAATTACCACACTGTTTAGAGAGACTCTCAAAATAATATAAGTGAAGCATGAGATTTCAACAATTTATTCAAAATAAAACTACTGTCGTGCTCTAAAAGATATAAGTGAAGCACTAGAGCAAATGACAAACTACTCTAAAAGATATAAGTGAAGATCAGTGAGTAGTCGAATAATTACGTAAGTATGTGAAGACTCTCTAACATTTAAGAATTTCATATCTTGGGATATTATTCAAACAGAAAGCAAATCCAAATAAAATAAAATGACGCTCGAAGAAAAACACATATCATGTGGTGAATAAAAATATAGCTCCAAGTAAGGTTATTGATGAACGAAAACGAAAGAGGGGATGCCATCCCGAGCATCCCCAAGCTTAGATGCTTGGTTGTCCTTGAATATTACCTTGGGGTGCCTTGGTCATCCCCAAGCTTAGGCTCTTGCCACTCCTTATTCCGTAGTCCATCAAAACTTTACCCAAAACTTGAAAACTTCACAACACAAAACTCAACATAAAACTCGTAAGGTTCGTTGGTATAATAAAACAAATCATTCACTTTGGTACTGTCAAGACAAGATATAACTTTTCTCACATGATGCCTACTGGACCCTATCATTTCTACAATTTATGTTAAGAAATATAAGCCATAGAAACTAGAAAACAAGCAAACAATGCATCAAAAACAGAATATGTCAAAACTGAATTGAAATCACACTTATGTAACTCCTAAAATTCTGAAAAATTACGACAATCCAGACAATTTGCATATCAATCTTGTGTAAAAAATTCAGATCCAAATCACGTTCTAGTGAATTTTAAAAATTCCTGGACTGGGAGCAAAATTTTCTGTTTTTGCACAGAATCAAGTCAACTATCATCCAGACCATCGGAAAGGTTTTACTTGGTACTTTATTGAAACAAAAGCTATAAAACATGATTACTACAATATCTTAATCATGTGAACAAGCAAAAACAGTAGGGGTAAATATTGGGTTGTCTCCTAACAAGCGCTTTTCTTTGATGCCTTTCTAGCTAGGCATGATGATTTCAATGATGCCCGCATAGAAGATAAGAATTGAAACATAATGGGAGCATCATGAAGCATATGACTAGCACATTTAAGTATAACCCACTTCCTATGCATAGGCATTTTGTGAGCAAACAATTTATGGGAAGAAGAATCAACTAGCATAGGAAGGCAAAACAAGCATAACTTCAAGATTTTCAACACATAGAGAGGAAACTTGATTGCAACTCCAACAAGCATATGTTCCCCCTCATAATAATTTTTAGTAGCATCATGAATGAATTCAACAATATAGCTATCATATAAAGCATTACTTTCATGATCCACAAGCATAAAAAATTTATTACTCTCCACATAAGCAAGATTCTTCTCATGAATAGTAGTGGGGGCAAACTCAACAAAATAACTATCATGTGAGGCATAATCCAATTGAAAATTAAAATCATGATGACAAGTTTCTGGTTATCATTATTATTTATAGCATACATGTCATCACAATTGTCGGGGGAAACGACACCTACGGGATCACGAGGAATCCCTTTTGCTACGGTTGGCGGGCGCGGGGCTGTGGAAAGAGCGGGATTGAGAGATCAACGCAGGGGATTATCCAGGTTCGTGCCGCAAGTGGTGCGTAATACCCTACTCCTGCTGGTTTGTGTTTATCTGCTGTTCTTGGACTAGCTAGAAAGCATGCAGGGTCCAAAAAGTCCGAATCCTTCCTTAGTACGCCACGGGCCTCCTTTTATAGTCAAAGGGGCTGCCACAGTGGCACACAGGAGGTGGAAAGTTGTACAGTAGTCGAGTCTATCTCCTGGCACCGTAGGACAAACGCATTTAATGCGCTGCCGACGTGCCCTTCTTGCTTTATCGGGGACGGCAAGGAAGCTCGTCCCAGCTGTCGCCGCCTCACCTGGCTTCGACGCGCGTCCGAGCTGACAAGGCGTGTAGCGCCATGCTGGCTGGCTGGCTGTTGAGTTGGTGCAGTGGTAGAGTCTTCACGAAGATCTGCATGCCACCACGCGGGTGCTTGCTGAGTTGGCCTAGAGGCCGCACGTCGCCACGCAGGTGCTCGCCTAGTTGGTGGGCTGGCAGCTGCATGGGAACTGCGATGGAGTCTTGGCAGATGTGGGCCTGGCTGTGGCCCCGCAGATGTCTTCGGCAAGGGTCTTGCCGGGGCCCCGGCAATGGTCTTTCCGCGGTGTCGTGGGCGTCCCCGGCAAGGGTCTTGCCGGGGGGACTCATGGGTATCCTCGGCAAGGGTCTTGCCAGGGGGACTCATGGGTATCCTTGGCAAGGATCTTGCCGAGGATCTTCGTCTTCTGATTCTCATCTAGTCTTGCATGTTCTTGGTCTTCACAAAGATCAGCATGCCACCACGGAGGCACCTCCCGAGCTTTGGTTCCAATGTGGTTGAGGGCGTCAGAACTCACATGCTCGAGGGTGGCAGCCCTGCTGGCGTTGGGCAAGTTGCCTCGGCAAGGTTCTTGCCGGGGCTGTGGAGGCCGCCCCGGCAAGGGCCTCGCCGGGGGAGTCCACCTCGCCCTTCTGCTCTTTGTGTTTCTGGCTTGGTGTTGGTCTGGTTATCTTGTGCCTTTGCTTCCTCTACCTCGCCAAGCGTGGCCAGGGGCGTGGGGCTGCGACTACCCGTGCACAAGTAAAGGGGTACAAAAAGGGACCCCTACTTTTGTACACCGACAACAATAATCATCATAGATAGCAGCTTTGCTCTCATAATCAATTGAAACCTCTTCCGAAATAGTGGATTCATCACTAAATAAAATCATGACCTCTCCAAATCCACTTTCGTAAATATTATAAGATTCAATGCCCTCCAAAATAGTGGGATCATTACCTAGATTTGACACTCTTCCAAACCCACTTTCATCAATATTGCAATCATCATAAATAGGAGGCATGCTATCATCATAATAAATTTGCACATCAAAACTTGGGGGACTAAAAATATCATCTTCATCAAACATAGCATTCCCAAGCTTGTGGCTTTGCATATCATTAGCATCATGGATATTCAAAGAATTCATACTAACAACATTGAAAGCATGCTCATCATTCAAAGATTTAGTTCCAAACATTTTATAAACTTCTTCTTCTAACACTTGAGCACAATTTTCCTTTCCATCATTTTCACGAAAGACATTAAAAATATGAAGCATATGAGGCAACCTCAATTCCATTTTTTTGTAGTTTTATTTTATAGACTAAACTAGTGATAAAACAAGAAACTAAAAGATTCAATTGCAAGATCTAAAGATATACCTTCAAGCACTCACCTCCCCGGCAACGGCGCCAGAAAAGAGCTTCGTTGACGGGATGTTGATACGTCGTATCTACTTTTCCTAACTCTTTTCCTCTTGTTTTGGACTCTAATTTGCATGATTTGAATGAAACTAGCCCCGGACTGACGCTGTTTTTAGCATAACTACCATGGTGTTGTTTTTGTGCAGAAATAAAAGTTCTTCGAATGGAACGAAACTTTGTGAGGATTTTCTATACAACAAAAGAGAATTTCTGGAGCCAAGAGTCACCTGAGGGGGGCACCTGGGTGGGCATGACCCACCAGGGCGCGCCTGCCCCCCAGGCGCACCCAGGTGGGTTGTCCACACCTGGTGGCCCAACAGACCTTGAAACCGATGCTATAAAATACTATTTTCTGAGAAAAAATAGGGAGAAAGAATTATCGCGATCCACGAGACGGAGCCGCCGTCACCTCCTGTTCTTCATCGGGAGGTCAAATGTGGAGTCCGTTTGGGGCTCCGGAGAGGGGGATCTTCATTCTTCGTCATCACCAACCCTTCTCCATCACCAATTACATGATGCTCCCCACCGGGAGTGAGTAATTCCTTCATAGGCTCGCTGGTCGGTGAGGAGTTGGATGAGATTCATCATGTAATATAGTTAGTTTTGTTAGGGCCTGATCCCTAGTATCCACTATGTTCTGAGATTGATGTTGCTATGACTTTGCCATGCTTGATGCTTGTCACTTTGGGCTCGGGTGCCATGAATTCAGATCTGAAATGTTTATGTTATCATCATTATATCCATGTTTTAGACCCATCTTACAAGTTATAGTCACCTACTATGTGTTATGATCCGGCAACCTCGGAGTGACAATAGTCAGGACCACTCCCGATGACGACCGTAGTTTGAGGAGTTCATGTATTCACCGTGTGTTAATGCTTTGTTCTGGTTCTCTATTAAAAGGAGGCCTTAATATCCCTCAGTTTCCAATTGGACCCCTCTGCCATGGGAGGGTAGGACAAACAATGTCATGCAAGTTCTTTCCATAAGCACATATGGCTATTTACAGAATACATGCCTACATTATATATATGAACTGGAGCTAGGGCCGTATCACCCTAGGTGATGAATGTCACATGATGAATATCATCCAACAAATTACCGATCCAATGCCTACGACTTTATCTATTATTGTTCTTGCTAAGTTACTACCGCTGATGTTACTGTTGCACTTGTTACAAAACTACTGCTATCACTGTTACGGTTACCATTGCTGCTGCTGCTATTATCAAAACTATCATATTACTTTGCTACTGATCATGTTGTTGCAGATAGTTAATCTCTAGGTGTGGTTGAATTGACAACTCAGCTGCTAATACTTGCAAATATTCTTTGGCTCCCCTTGTGTCGATTCTATAAATTTGGGTTCAATACTCTACCCTCGAAAACTGTTGCGATCCCCTATACTTGTGGGTTATCAAGACCTTTTTCTGGCGCCGTTGCCGGGGAGCATAGCTATATTTGTTGAGTCACTTGGGATTATTATCAATTTATCACTATGAATAATCTGGAGGATGCTAAGACTAAGATTTATCCCTCTAAGACGAGGGGGGTAAGGAACTGCCATCTAGCTCTGCTTTAGATTCGCCTTCTGTTATAAGCAAACTTGCAACACCACCACATGCTATTAATCCTAATATGTCGCAAGTTATTGATGATGCTACTTCTTCTATGAATGATACTTATGATGATACCAGTACTTTGCTTGATGATGATGATGTGCCACTTGGTGACTTTCTTGATGAACAAATTGCTAGAGTAAGACAACATGATGTTGTTGAATCTGATGATGAGCTTGAAACTGAAAATCTTGAAACACCTACTAGAACTAGCCCTCCTAGATATGAAATGCCTAAGGTACCAGAAGGTTATGTTATGAATGAGGAGACGACTAGAGATATTCTTGCTTGTAAGGATAGAGATGATCTAAATAAATTATTATGCAAGTATAAAGAAAAATCTCTGAATGCTAGGATGCAATATGATCCTAAGTTTGCTACCTCACCTATCTTTATTGATGATAAGGATTATTAATTCTTTGTCGACCCATAGTTGATTACTTTGGTTGAATCTGATCCTTTCCATGGTTATGAAACTTAAACTATTGTGGCACCTCTTACTAAGTTGAATGACATAGCCACCTTTTTTACTCATGATGAGAAGACTCGCTATTATTATATTCTTAAATTATTTCTGTTCTCACTAAAGGTTGATGCTAAAGCTTGGTACAATACTCTTGCTCCTGGTTGTGTGCGTAGTCCCCAGGATATGATTTATTACTTCTCTGAAAAATATTTCCCTGCTCATAAGAAACAAGCTGCTTTAAAGGAAATATTTAACTTTGTGCAAATTAAAGAAGAGAGTCTTCCCCAAGCTTGGGGGAGGCTTTGCCAATTGCTTAATGCTTTGCCTGATCATCATCTTAAGAAAAATGAAATACTTGATATCTTCTGTAATGGACTAACCGGTGCTTCTAGGGATTTCCTAGATAGTTGTGCTGGTTGTGTTTTCAGGGAACGAACTGTTGGGCAAGCTGGAGAATTATTGAATAACATATTGAAAAATTATGATGATTGGACTCTTCCCGAAACACCGCTTAAACCCACTCCAAAGAAGAGGGGTATATTATATGTCAGTCGTGAAGATATGCAAGAGGCAAAGAAATCTATGAAGGAAAAAGGTATTAAAGCTGAGGATGTCAAAAATTTCCCTCCTATTGAAGAAATACATGGGCTTGATACGCCACCACCACCTAAGGTGGTAGAGGTAAATTCTCTAATGAAGTTCAATGATAATGACAGTCCTCACAATATGCACCCTAGCCAATGCCTTTATGAGTTTTAAAACTACATTAGAAAACAAGACCGCTTCAATGCAAATGTTATGAAACAATTGAAATACAATTCTGATATGATTGCTCGCTTGAGTGACTTGTTATTTAGAATCTCAAATGATGTTAGAGGTGTAGGAAAGCATGCTTCTATGGTTCAAACTCAGTTAGAACAAGTTGCTAAATCTCAAAAAGAGTTGCTTGATGAAATGAATAATAATATCAATGATCATGCTGTTAGAGTAATGACTAGAGGAGGTAGAATGACTCGGGAACATCTTTATCCCGAGGGACACCCAAAAAGAATTGAACAAGACTCTCCCAGAGTTAACACTGATGCATTTAGTCCTTCTAAAAAGAAAAATAAGAAGAAAAATGATAGGACTTTGCATGCCTCTAGTGAACCTGAAGTAGAAAAACCTCCTGATAATGATAATGAAATTTCTATCTCTGATGCTGAAAATCAGTCTGGTAATGAACACTCACCTTCTGATAATGAAAAAGATGACGACGAGGTTCATGAAAATACTCAAACAAGTAGTAAAGAACCAGACAATGATGTTGAGATAGAACCTGTAGTTGATCCTGATAAACCACAACCCAAGAATACAAGATATGATAAAAGAGACTTTATTTCTATAAAACACGGTAAAGAAAGAGAACCGTGGGTTCAAAAACATATGCCCTTTCAACCTAAGTCAACTAAAAACAAAGATGATGAAGAATTTGAACGCTTTGCTGAAATGCTGAGGCCAGTCTTTTTGCGTACTCGCTTGACTGATATCTTAAAAATGCCTCCTTGTGCAAAGTATGTGAAAGACATCATCACCAATAAGAGAAAAATACCGGAAGCTGAAATCTCCACTATGCTTGCTAATTATACCTTTAAAGATGGAGTACATAAAAAACTTGGAGATCCGGGAATACCAACTATACCTTGCTCCATCAAAAGAAATTATGTGAAAACTGCTTTATGTGATTTAGGAGCTGGTGTTAGTGTTATGCCTTTCTCTTTATATAAAAGACTTCATTTGAATAAACTCACACCTACTGAAATATCTTTGCAAATGGCTGACAAATCCACTGCCATACCTATCGGTATTTGTGAGGATGTGCCCGTTGTTGCTGCTAATGTTACTATTTTGACTGACTTTCTTATACTTGAGATGCCCGAGGACGACAACATGTCAATTATCCTTGGTAGACCCTTCTTGAAAACTGCAGTGGCTGTTATTGTCTGCAATAAAAGCAAGGTCACTTTTCATATCAATGGTAATGAGCATACGGTGCACTTCCCGAAGATACAATTCCAAGTGAATGGTATTAATGTTATTGAAAAATCTTCGACAATCACTATTGGAAGTTTTCAACTACCTCTACCTACTGTTAAAAAGAAATATGAAATGCTTATTGTTGGCGACATTCATATCCCTGTTGAGGTAACCTAGTGATTTACGAAAGTTCTTAGATTTCATGCTAATCGAAAGTGGTTGTTAATAAGACTTGATCAACCTTATTAATGGATCATTTTTGAGAGGTATGAAGTTGATGAATTTAGTAAGCACTACCTTCTGTCCCTACTTTTTGTTTTTTTATTAGTTAAATAAAATAAAATGCCATGTTTTGTCTGTTTTTTGAATTTCCCGTGCAATAAAGAAAATGACCCACAAATAAAAGTTCTCACAAGGCTCTAGAAATTTAATACGATTTTTTCTGAATATTTAAGAATTTTTGGTGCGAATAACATTAGAGGGAGGTGCACCAGGTGGGCACAACCCACCTGGGCGCGCCAGGACCCCCAGGCATGCCCTGGTGGGTTGTGGTCCCCACGTGGCCCCCCTCACTTATCTCTTCATCCCACATCATCACCTACCTCCAAAAAAATCACCATTGCTCTCTCTCTCTCTCTCTCTCTCTCTCTCTCTCTCTCTCGTGTTCTTGCTCTCAAACCCGCAGATTTCGATCTCTTTGCTCGAAGCTTCGTTTCCGAAACTGTTCCGGGGGATTGTTGCTTGGTATGTGACTCCACCATTTGTCCAATTAGTTTTTGCTTTAGTGGTTTATATTTTGAATAATTAGCTACTCTTGGTGCTGCTGTAGATGAGCTTGCATGTTGAATTCTTAGAGTTCTAAGTAGTTTGAATGCTTGCTATGGCCTCTATGTATCCCTATGAGTAGTTGCTATCAATTTTGTGAAGTTTTGTTGAGAAAAATTTGTGGATTAAAATTTTCAGATTTTTTGTTCTTAGGAAATGGATGAATATCTTTAGGAAGTTTGCTTCCAAGAAGAACTCCAAGGGAGTTATTGGGGAGTCGTCTGACAATGATCTCCACCCTTGGAGATTGGCGGAAGTACGGCGGTGCGAATGGCCGCATACCCCGTTCATGGAAGGGGCTGAAATCCTTCAAGAGTTTACACAATATGCTGCTAATGCCTCACCGACTTCATCGCAGCTGAATGTGAACAGTATCATCTCCTCACAAACACCTTTGTTCAAAGTTTTAATTTCCTTCCTAGGAATAATCCTCATGAGGTGAAGTTTAATTTATACGCTGAGTTCCATCAGATACCTCTTATTGAGTTCTGTGAAATATGATTGCTTCCTTCTGATGGTGGTTTGGTAGAGCCTAGGCCAGTAGAGTTTGAGGCCTTTTATCGTACCTTGACAGTGGGAGATGAGAGAGGGGTGTAGGGTATCACTGCCACTGGCTTGCATTTTCCTGTTGTTCATTATTTCACCCTTTTTATTGCAAAATGCTTGCTTGCTAGAGAGAAGGTGGGTGCACTTAGTGCCCCAGACCTTGCTATTTTACCTCGTGCACTTGAGGGTGACAACACTTATAGCTTGGGGGCTATTGTGGCACGTCGCCTCCACATTAATAAGTCCAAGGGTAAAATACACGGTGGTATTTTTGCTACTCGTTTGGCGGCTCGCTTTAATGTTGAGATACGCTTTCATGATTATCCTTTGCCCAAGGTTTACCTAGATCGCGCAACCATGGAACACCACCAGTTTATTGCACGTGATTTCCCTAACATTCCTATTCCTTATAACCTAGTTTTCAGCGTTAACACTCGTGATATTATTCCATTGCCCGCTCCTTCTTTGTTTGATCATGTTGCCAGGGGTAGATACATGATTATGCCTGCGGATATCATCGCCTACCGGAACGACTAGGATGCAGCAGAGAAGGAGCCTCACAAGTGGGATTCGTGGATGCCCGCTCCTCAGCACTCCAACTACTATCCAGGCTACTGATCGATTACAAAGTTAGGCCAAAATCCTAAGCTTGGGGGAGTACGTGTTTCTCACCGACATTACATTCATGTTCACACATTTCATTTGTCGGTGTCCACACTTTTTCATTGTACTATCCATGTTAAATTTATTTTCTAGCTTTCTTCTTGTGTGTTTGAAAAACCTTAGAAAAAAAGATTTAGTTGTAGTTAGTTTACTTTCTATGCATGCTTAGTTGTAATACTAAAAAGAAAACCCAAAAATATTTCCTTCTTCTTTTGCTTGTTGGGAGTTTTCCCGTGTAAATAGTTTTTCTCATTTTTGCTTTTCCCTTTTATTTGCTTGTTCTAGAAAACCAAAAACTCCAAAAATATTTCAGTGTGTCTCTCTGAATTTATTTTCCTTTTTGTTTGATTCGTACCGAGGAGAAGACCATGATGAAAATGTTATGTGGCTCTCACATGCATAATTGTTGATCTAACAAAGAGCTCATTATACCTTGTCTTCTCCTGTTGAATAAAATGTTTGCAGATTCCAGCTTAGTCCACGCCACTCTTGCACTATTATTATTTTCACATCGTTCGCTCATGCAAGTGGAAGGCAATAATGACGATATTCGATGAACTGGCCGTGGCAGAGAGAAACCGATATGAACTTGACTTGTTCTGTTTTTGTAAATATGTTTAACCTAGTATCCATGATTTAGCCCGTTATGATTAAACATGTTTGCAATGACAATTAGAGATTATAGTTTCTCATGCCATGCATAAGTAGCTAGGAGTGGATAATGATTTATCTTGGATATCAACATTGCGTTAAAATGATTGTGATGTAGTATGATGATATGGTATCCTCTTCTGAATGTTGAGTGGCTTGACTTGGCACATGTTCATGCATGTAGTTGAATCAAAACCAACATAGCCTCTATGATATTTATGTTCATGGTGCTCATATCCTACTCATGCTAGTGTCCAATGTTACTTATGCATAATGCATGTTCATGACCGTTGTTGCTCTCTAGCTGGCCTCTTCTCAACCTAATTGCTAGCCTTCACCTCTACTAAGTGGGAATTCTGCTTGTACATAAAAAACCTTGAACCCAAGTTATCCCAGACGAGTCCACCATACCTACCTATATGCGGTACTACCCTGCCGTACTAAGTAAATTTTCATGTGCCACCTCTAAAAACTTCAAATAAATATCCTTTTTTGTGTGCCTGGATCGTTCATGGAATAACTCAGGTTCATGGAGGTGGTCGGTATCTTTGATGCTAAGCGGGTTATTCTCAGGTTGAGTGTTTATTCACTCACCATCGCACGAGAAAAGGGAGGTAATAGGGATTTCCAGTCCCGAACTCAAAATGCAAATAATTAAACAAAACTCCCCCGGGACTGTTGTTGGTATGGACGACACACGTTGTTTTCGACAAGCCGTGGAGTGTGATTGATGGTGGAGGAGGGTAAACCTTTACTTTTATCGCTTGGGAACTGCCACTAGCATGCTTAGCATGGAAGGTATTGATAACTGATGGTCATGAAGTAAACAAGAAAGGTGCATTTCTCAAAATATCATTTACCTTTCTTTTAAAACTTGAGCTCTGGCACCTCTGCGAATCACTGCTTCTCTCTACGAAGGGACTATCTATTTACTTTTATGTTGTGTCATCACCCTCTAAAATAAGTGCCAGAACCTGAGAGCACTACTTTCATGTTGATGCATTGTGTGTAGCTACTGTTGACTGCATCATGACTGGATCTTTTCTACCATGAATTACAATGTTTAGTCGCTGCTTGAACTTTGGAGGTGCTTTGCATTTATATTTTGCGGTCTCAGAAAGGGATAGCGAGATACCACTATTGTCATGTTATATCATGGTTGTTTTGATAATATGTTGCCATTCGAGATATCTTATTATTGCTCGCTAGCTGATTATGTCATTGATATGAGTTAATATAATTTTTAAGAGTTATTGTCGGCATGGTTAGTTATTATGTTGACTGAAAACCTGGGTGTTGTTTAAGCTTATTTATGCAAACAAGTGCAAAAGAGTTCATAAAAGTTTTTCTTTTTCACTTTTAGTTTATCAACTGAATTGCTTGAGGACAAGCAAAGGTTTAAGTTTGGGGGAGTTGATACGCCTCCAACTTATCTACCTTTCCTAACGCTTTTCCTCTTCTTTTGGACTCTAATTTGCATGATTTGAATGAAACTAACCCTGGACTGACACTGTTTTCAGTAGAACTACCATGGCGTTGTTTTTGTGCAGAAATAAAAGTTCTCGGAATTGAACGAAACTTTGCGAGGATTTTTTATACAATAAAAGAGAATTTATGGAGCCAAGAGTCACCTCAGGGGGACACCTGAGTGGGCACAGCCCACCAGGGTGCGCCTGCCCCCTCCCCCAGGCGCGCCCACAGGGGTTGTCCCCACCTGGTCGCCCTGCAGACCCTGAAACCGACGCTATAAAATCCTATTTTCAGAGAGAA
Source organism: Aegilops umbellulata (assembly GCA_032464435.1). NCBI lineage: Eukaryota > Viridiplantae > Streptophyta > Magnoliopsida > Poales > Poaceae > Aegilops > Aegilops umbellulata. The sequence continues at coordinate 85,131,546 of CP136060.1, read as the reverse complement.
AAATCAGGGAGAAAGAATTATCATGATCTGCGAGACAGAGCTTCCGTCACCTCATGTTCTTCATCGGGAGGTCAGATCTGGAGTCCGTTTGGGGCTCTGATGTCTACTATGCAACTTTATTCTTGTAGACACCTGTTGGGCCTCCAAGCACAGAGTTTTGTAGGACAGTAGCAATTTTCCCTCAAGTGGATGACCTAAGGTTTATCAATCTGTGAGAGGTGTAGGATGAAGATGGTCTCTCTCAAACAACCCTGCAATCAAATACAAGAAATCTCTTGTGTCCCCAACACACCCAATACAATGGAAAATTGTATAGGTGCACTAATTCGGCGAAGAGATGGTGATAAAAGTGTAATATTTATGGTATAAATATATTTTTATAATCTGAATAAATAAAAACAGCAAGGTAGGAAATAGTAAACGGGCAAAAAACGGTATTGCAATGCTTGAAAATGAGGCCTAGGGTCTGTACTTTCACTAGTGCAACCTCTCAAGAATGCTACTATAATTGGATCATATAACCACCCCTCAAAGTGCTATGAAGAATCACTCCAAAGTTCCTATCTAGCGGAGAACATAAGAATAAATTGTTTGTAGGGTACGGAACCACCTCAAAGCTATTCTTTCCGTTCGATCTATTCAAGAGTTCATATTAAAATAACACAAAGCTATTCTTTGCATTCGATCTATCCTAGAGTCCGTACTAAAATAACACCAAAGAAAATTCATATTCATAATACTCAATCCAACACAAAGAACTTCAAAGAGTGCCCCAAGATTTCTGCTGGAGAAACAAAGACAATAACGTGCATCAACCCCTATGCATAGATTACCCCAATGTCACCTCGGGAATCTGCGATTTGAGTGCCAAAACATATATCAAGTGAATCAATACAATACCCCATTGTCACCACGAGTATTCAATTGCAAGACATATATCAAGTGTTCTCAAATCCATAAAAGTATTCAATCCAATAACAACGAAATCTCAAAGGGAAAAACTCAATTCATCACAACAAGATAGAGAGGGGAAAACACCATATGATCCGACTATATAAACAAAGCCCGCGATACATCAAGATCATGACATCTCAAGAACACGATAGAGAGAGATTAAATACATAGCTACTGGTACAAACCCTCAGCCCCATGGGTGGACTACTCCCTCCTGATCGTGGTGGTTGCCGGGATGATGAAGATGGCCACCGGAGATGATTCCCCCCTCTGGCAGGGTGCCGGAATGGGGTCTAGATTGGTTTTCGGTGGCTAGAGAGCCTTGCGGCGGCGGAACTTCTAATCTAGGTTAACCCCAAAGGGTTTTGGAATATTTGTGAATTTATAGGGTAAAGAGGGGGTGCGGGAGGCCACCGAGGTGGGCACAACCCACCTGGGCGCGCCTGGGCCCCCAGGCGCACCCTGGTGGGTTGTGCCCCCCTCGGGGCACCCCTAGGTGCTTCTATGGCCCATCCTGGGTGTTCTGGTCCATAAAAAATCTCCAAAAAGTTTCACGGTGTTTGGACTCCGTTTGATATTGATTTCATGCGATGTAAAAAACAAGCAAAAAACAGCAACTGGCACTGGGTCAATAGGTTAGTCCCAAAAAATTATATAAAGTTGCTATAAAATGATTGTAAAACATCCAAGAATGATAAAATAACCGCATGAATACTTCATAAATTATAGATACGTTGGAGACGTATCAGCACCCCCAAGCTTAGTTCCTACTCGTCCTCGAGTAGGTAAATGATAAAAGAAATAATTTATGAAGTGTGAATGCTAGAAAAGTGCATAAGTTTGATTTCAATCACTTTTCCTAGCATCATAACAACAATTCTTTCTTATAAAATTTCTCATGTTAAAGTAGCAACCAATTCAAATGTTAAGGTTTAAACGATGAATTCTCTTGAAACCCAACAACCTATGTTCTCAGTCACTAAGCAATTGTAATTCAACTTATTCAACAGAGTTTAAGTAAGAGCTCCACATACTCAACCATCATATAGTCTTCTATGATTGCTAACACTCATCGCGTATACATGAGCAAAACGTTTCAACCGGACACATAGAAAGATAGGGGTTTATTGTTTCACCTCCCAACGTATTCGCCTCAAAGGTGATGTCAACAATAATAACTCATGCTACCCATATCCAACTAGATATATGTGCCTAGATCTTTCCTCACCACATGATGCTTGCCAAAAGAGAGAAATAAAAAGGAATAGAGAGAAAAACTTTGACTCTTTGCATAAAAGTAAATACTGAAAAGTAAAAGATAGGCCCTTCGTAGAGGGAAGCAGAGGTTGCCATGCGCTTATTTGTTTGTATGCTCAACCTTAGTGCAAAAGAACGTCACATTATATTGCCCCTTATGATAGCAACCTTTATTATGCAGTCTGTCGCTTTTATTCTTTGCCATCACAAGTTCCTACAACGCTCAATTTTCTCTTACACTAAATGATCTAACACTTTTAGAAGCAATTTTTATTGCATTATTTATCTAATGACAACTTATTTGAAGGATCTTATTCAATCCTTAGGTAGGTATGGTGGACTCTTGAAAATAAGATTTGGGTTTAAGGGTTTTTGGATGCACAAGTAGTATCTCTACTTGGTGCGGAATTTTTGGCTAGCAAAGATGGGGGCAAGCACCACATGTTGAAGGATCTATGACAATATAACTTCTATGTGAATATGAACAAACTTAAAACTTCCTTGTCCAACATCAACAATTTTAGCATATAATATTTTGATAGGGGCTCACAATCACACAATATTTCCATGATAGTGTATTTGCATGTGAAAGTTCTCTTCCTTATACTAATTATTCATGAATTGCTTGTATGAACAATATTGTGATTGTCAAGCCTCAAAATATTTCACTTTCTAAACCCAATGTGAAGCTACCACTAGACATGATATCATTTCAACTTCATGACATTCAATTTATTCAACAATTTACTCATAGGATACAAGTGAAGCACAAGAGTAAATGAAAAGCTACTCCAAAAAGATATAAGTGGAGATCATGAGCATAATATTTCTTTCTCTCAAATTAATTTAAGTGAAGAAAGAGAGAATTTCTTCAAAAATAATAAAGCACACCATGCTCAAAAAGATATAAGTGAAGCACTAGAGCAATTCCATAGAAAAGAGCTTCGTTGATGGGATGTGCGTGCCACTTACCTAGCCTCCCTAGCAACTATTTATGGACTCTATTTTATTTAAAAACTTTCATATCTAAGTACTTTATTGAAACAGCAAGAAAAACAAAATAAAATTACATTCCAAGGATAGCACACATCATGTGAAGAAGCAAAAAATTAGGATCAACCGATACTAACCGATAATTGTTGAAGAAGAAAGGTGGGATGCCTACCGGGGCATCCCCAAGCTTGGTTGCTTGAGACTTCTTGAAATATTATATTGGGATTCCTTGGGCATCCCCAAGATTGATCTTTTGTGTCTCCTTAATTCCTTTTATACCACGGTTTCCCTAAATCTTACAAATTCATCCACACAAAACTCAACAAGAACTCGTGAGATAAGTTAGTATAAACCAATGCAAAATATTTATCATTATCTACTGTAGAAAATCACAAAAATTATTATTCAACATTGCATACTGAATGCCTCTGCATATTTCATTCTCCTATCCTCAAATAGAATCATTAAACAAGCAAACATATGCAAACATAACAACAATCTGCCAAAACAGTACAGTCTGTAAAGAATGCAAGAGTATCAATACTTATTCAACTCCAAAATTTAAGAAAATTTTACCACACTTTAGAAAATTTATCGGAGCTTATTTTGCAAAAAGTTTCAACATTTTATCACATTCTGACTTTTCTAGGGAATTTTTGCAACATCGATAAACTTTCTGTTTTCAAACAGAAACATGTATACTTGCAAAATAAGCATGGCAAAGGCTATCAATGCCACTTATATCGAAATAAAAGATGCAAAACATTATTATAAATAACAGCAAGCAAATACTAACAAAATAAATTGACGCTCCAAGCAAAACACATATCATGTGGCGAATTAAACATAGCTCCAAGTGGGGTTACCGATAATGTTGGAGACGAAAGAGGGGATGCCTTCCGGGGCATCCCCAAGCTTAGTTGCTTGGATATTCCTTGAATATTTCCTTAGGGTGCCTTGGGAATCCCCAATCTTAGGGTCTTGTCACTCCTTATTCTCCTCATATCGACATCTCACCCAAAACTTGAAAACTTCAATCACACAAAACTTAATGGAACATCGTGAGATAGGTTAGTATGATAAAGAGAAAACCATTTCACTTTGGTACTGTCAAAGGCAAGATTCTAATTGTTTCCACACAATGCCTACTGTAGGATTGGAGCCATAGAAACTAGAAAACAAGCAAACTATGCATTGAAAACAGAATCTGTCAAAAACAGAACAATCTGTAGTAATATGTACTCAAACCATACTTTTGTACTCCAAACATTATGAAAAAATTAGGACCACGTTAGAAATTTGTATATTAATCTTCTTCAAAAATAATCAACTCAAAAGCACTCTTCATTTAAAAATGAGAATTATTTTTGTGAGCGCAAAAGTTTCTGTTTTTCAGCAAGATCAAATCAACTATTACCCAACATGATCCCAAAGGCTTTACTTGGCACTTTATTGAAACAAAAGTAATAAAACATGATCAATACAGTAGCATAATCATGTGAACACACAAAAACAGTAAGTAAAAGTGTTGGGTTGTCTCCCAACAAGCGCTTTTCTTTAATGTCGTTTAGCTAGGCGTGATGATTTCATTGATGCTTGCATAAAAGATAAGAATTGAAACATAAATAGAGCATCATGAAGCATATGAATAGCACATTTAAGCCTAACCCACTTCCTATGCATAGGGATTTTGTGAGCAAATTCATGGGAACAAGAATCATCTAGCATAGGAAGGCAAAACAAACATAACTTCAAGATTTTCAACACATGGAGAGGAAACTTGATATTATTGCAATACCTACAAGCATAAGTTCCTCTCTCATAATAATTTTCAGTAGCATCATGAATGAATTCAACAAAATAGCTATCACATAAAGCATTCTTTTCATGATCCACAAGCATAGAAATTTTATTACTCCCCACATAAGCAAATTTATTCTCATGAATAGTAGTGGGAGCAAACTCAACAAAATAACTATCATGGGATTCAAAATTAAAATCATGATGACAAGTTTCATGGTTATCATTATTCAATATAGCATACATGTCATCACCTTAATCATCATAGATAGCAACGTTGTTGTCATAATCAATTGCAACCTCTTCCAAAATAGTGGATTCATCGTCAAATAAAGTCATGACATATCCGAATCCACTTTCATCAATATAATCATCATAAATAGGAGGTGTGCAATCATCATAATAATTTTTCTCATCAAAACTTGGGGGACTAAAAATATCATCTTCATCAAATATAGCATCCCCAAGCTTATGGCTTTGCATATCATTAGCATCATGGATATTCAAAGAATTCATACTAGCAATATTGCAATCATGCTCATCATTCAAATATTTGGTGCCAACATTTTATTGACTTCTTCTTCTAACAATTGATCACAATTTTCTGAACCATAATTTTCAAGAAAGATATTATAAAGATGATCAATAATATGATGCAACCTTAATTCCATTTTATGTAGTTTTCTTTTATAAACTAAACAAGTGATAAAACAAGAAACTAAAAGATTCAATAGCAAGATCTAAAGATATACCTTCAAGCACTCACCTCCTCGGCAACGGCGCTAGAAAAGAGCTTGATGTCTACTACACAACTTTATTCTTGTAGACACGTCTTGGGCCTCCAAGCGCAGAGTTTTGTAGAACAGTAGAAATTTTCCCTCAAGTGGATGACCTAAGGTTTATAAATCCTTGAGAGGTGTAGGATGAAGATGGTCTCTCTCAAACGACCTTGCATTCAAATACAAGAAATCTCTTGTGTCCCCAACACACCCAATACAATGGCAAATTCTATAGGTGCACTAGTTCGGTGAAGAGATGGTGATAAAAGTGTAATATTTATGGTAGAAATATATTTTTATAATCTGAATAAATAAAAACAGCAAGGTAGTAAATAGTAAACGGGCACAAAAACGGTATTGCAATGCTTGAAAACGAGGCCTAGGGTCTGTGCTTTCACTAGTGCAACCTCTCAACAATGCTACTATAATTGGATCATATAACCACCCCTCAAAGTGCGATGAAGAATCACTCCAAAGTTCCTGTCTAGCAGAGAACATAAGAATAAATTGTTTGTAGGGTACAAAACCACCTCAAAGCTATTCTTTCCATTCGATCTATTTAAGAGTTAGTACTAAAATAACAAAAAGCTATTCTTTCCGTTCGATCTATCCTAGAGTCTGTACTAAAATAACACCAAAGCAAATTCATATTCATAATACTCAAACCAACACAAAGAACTTCAAAGAGTGCCCCAAGATTTCTACCGGAGAAACAAAGACATGAACGTGCATCAACCCCTATGCATAGATTACCCCAATGTCACATCGGGAATCCACGAGTTGAGTGCCAAAACATATATCAAGTGAATCAATACGATACCCCATTTTCACCACGAGTATTCAATTGCAAGACATATATCAAGTGTTCTCAAATCCATAAAATTATTCAATCCGATAACAACAAAATCTCAAAGGGAAAAACTCAATTCATCACAACAAGATAGAGAGGGGAAAACACCATATGATCCGACTATATTAACAAAGCCCGCGATACATCAAGATCGTTACATCTCAAGAACACGAGAGAGAGAGAGAGAGATTAAACACATAGCTACTGGTACAAACCCTCAGCCCCGAGGGTGTTACAAAACTACTGCTATCACTATTACCGTTACCATTGCTGCTACTACTATTATCAAAACTATCATATTACTTTGCTACTGATCACATTGTTGTAGATAGTTAATCTCCAGGTGTGGTTGAATTGACAACTCAGCTGCTAATACTTGCAAATATTCTTTGGCCCCCCTTGTGTCGAATCTATAAATTTGGGTTGAATACTCTACCCTCGAAAACTGTTGTGATCCCCTATACTTGTGGGTTATCAGATGTGAGTGTCGCTTACCTAGCCTCCACAGCAATGGCGCCAGAAAAGAGCTTGATGTCTACTATGCAAATTTATCCTTGTAGACGTTGTTGGGCCTCCAAGTGCAGAGTTTTGCAGGACAGTAGCAAATTTCCCTCAAGTCGATGACCTAAGGTTTATCAATCCATGGGAGGCGTAGGATGAAGATGGTCTCTCTCAAACAACCCTGCAACCAAATAACAAAGAGTCTCTTGTGTCCCCAACACATCCAATACAATGGTAAATTGTATAGGTGCACTAGTTCGGCGAAGAGATGGTGATACAAGTGCAATATGGATGGTAGATTTAGGTTTTTGTAATCTGAATATATAAAAACAGCAAGGTGACAAGTGATAAAAGTGAGCAAAAACGGTATTGCAAGGCTTGAAAACAAGGCCTAGGGTTCAAACTTTCACTAGTGCAAGTTCTCTCAACAATGATAACATAATTAGATCATATGGCAATCCCTCAACGTGCGGCAAGAGTCACTCCAAAGTTCCTATCGCGGAGAACATAAGATGAAATTGCTTGTAGGGTACGAAACCACCTCAAAGTTATTCTTTCCGATCAATCGATTGAGCTATTCCTATAAGTGTCACAAACAGCCCTAGAATTCGTAGTAAAATAACACCATATGACACACATCAATCAACCCTAATGTCACCTAGATTCTCCAATGTCACCAGAACTATCCGTGGGTCAATTATACGATATGCATTAAACAACTTCAGATTCATAATATTCAATCCAACACAAAGAACCTCAAACAGCGCCCCAAGATTTCCACCGAAGAAACAAGGATGAAAAATGTGCATCAACCCCTATACATAGATTACCCCAATGTCACCTCGGGAATCCACGATTTGAGTGCCAAAATATACATCAAGTGGATCAATAGAATACCCCATTGTCACCACGGGTATCCCACACAAGACATACATCAAGTGTTCTCAAATCTGTAATAGTATTCAATCCGATAATAGTGAAACCTCAAAGGTAAAACTCAGTTCATCACAAGAAGGTAGAGGGGAAGAAACACCATATGATTCATCTATAGTAGAAAAGCTCGCGGTACATCAAGATCGTAGCAAATCAAGAACAAGAGAGAGAGAGAGAGAGAGAGAGAGAGAAAGAGAGAGAGATCAAACACATAGCTACTGGTACATACCCTCAGCCCCGAGGGTGAACTACTCCCTCCTCGTCATGGAGAACGCCGTGATGATGAAGATGGCCACCGATGATGGTTTCCCCCTCCGGCAGGGTGTCGGAACGGGCTCCCGATTGGGTTTTCATGGCTATAGAGGCTTACGGCGACGGAACTCCTGATCTAGTTTTATTTCTGGGGGTTTCTATATTTATAGGAATTTTTGGTGTCGAGAACAAGTCAGGGGGTCCACGAGGAGCCCACAAGATCGAAGGGCGCCCCCAGGGGGGCAGGGTGCGCCCTCCACCCTTGTGGAGGCCTCGTGGCTCTTCTGGCCCAACTATTTTGCTTCGGGAGCTTCTTCTTGTCCATAAAAAATCACTGTAAATTTTTAGCTCATTTGTACCCCGTTTGATATTCCTTTTGCGAAAATCAAAAACAAGGAAAAAAACAAAAACTGGCACTGGGCTCTAGGTTAATAGGTTAGTCCCAAAAATCATATAAAATAGCATATAAATGCATATAAAACATCCAAGATAGATAATATAATAGCATGGAACAATAAAAAATTATATATACGTTGGAGACATATCAAGCATCGCCAAGCTTAATTCCTGCTCGTCCTCGAGTAGGTAAATGGTAAAAACATAATTTTTGATGTGGAATGCTACCTAACATATTCATCAATGTAATCTTCTCTATTGTGGAAAGAATATTCAGATCCATAAGATTCAAAACAAAAGTTTGATATTGACATAAAAACAATAATACTTCAAGCATACTAATTAATAAGGCAATTATGTCTTCTCAAAATAACATGGCCAAAGAAAGCTTATCCCTACAAAATCATATAGTCTGGCTATGCTCCTTTTCATCACACAAAGTATCCAAAGCATGCACAACCCCGATGACAAGCCAAGCAATTGTTTCATACTTTTGATGTTCTCAAACCTTTTCAACTTTCATGCAGTACATGAGTGTGAGGCATGGACATAGCACTATAGGTGGAATAGAATATGGTGGTTGTGGAGAAGAAAAAAAGGAGATAGTCTCACATCACTAGGCGTATCAACGGGCTATGGAGATGCCCATCGATAGATATCAATGTGAGTGAGTAGGGATTGCCATGCAACGGATGCACTAGAGCTACAAGTTTATGAAAGCTCAAAATGGGAACTAAGTGGGTGTGCATCCAATTCGCTTGCTCACGAAGACCTAGGGCAATTTGAGGAAACCCATAATTGGAATATACAAGCCAAGTTCTATAATGAAAAATTTCCACTAGTATATGAAAGTGACAACATATGAGACTCTCTATCATGAAGATCATGGTGCTACTTTGAAGCACAAGTGTGGTAAAAGGATAGTAACATTGCCCCTTCTCTCTTTTCTCTCATTTTTTTATTTTGGGCCTTCTCTCTCTTTTTTTTGCCTCTTTTTTGTCCGGAGTCTCATCCCGACTTGTGGGGGAATCATAGTCTCCATCATCCTTTTCTCACATGGGACAATGCTCTAATAATGAAGATCATCACACTTTTATTTACTTACAACTCAAGAATTACAACTCGATACTTAAAACAAAATATGATTCTATATGAATGCCTCCGGCGGTGTACCACGATGTGCAATGAATCAAGAGTGACATGTATGAAATAATTATGAAAGGTGGCTTTGCCACAAATACTATGTCAACTACATGATCATGCAAAGCAATATGACAATGATGAAGTGTGTCATAATAAACGGAATGGTGGAAAGTTGCATGGAAATATATCTCGGATTGGCTGTGGAAATGCCATAATAGGTAGGTATGGTGGCTGTTTTGAGGAAGATATATGGTGTGGGTGTATGGTACCGGCGTAAGTTGCGCGGTACTACAGAGGCTAGTAATGGTGGAAGGGTGAGAGTGCATATAATCCATGGACTCAACATTAGTCATAAAGAACTCACATACTTATTGCAAAAATCTATTAGTTATCAAAACAAAGTACTACGTGGATGCTCCTAGGGGGATATATTGGTAGGAAAAGACCATCGCACGTCCCTGACCGCCACTCATAAGGAAGACAATCAATAAATAAATCATGCTCCAACTTCATCAAATAACGGTTCACCATACGTGCATGCTACAAGAATCACAAATGTTAACACAAGTATTTCTACAATCCACAATTACTCACTAGCATGACTCTAATATCACCATCTTTATATCTCAAAACAATCATAAGGAATCAAACTTCTCATAGTATTCAATGCACTTTATATGAATTTTTTTATTATATCCCTCTTGGATGCCCATCATATTAGGAATAAATTCATAACCATCATATATGGATGGTAGATATAGGTTTTTGTAATCTGAAAAAATAAAAACAACAAGGTAACAAGTGATAAAAGTGAGCAAAAACGGTACTGCAATGCTTGAAAACAAGGCCTAGGGTTCATACTTTCACTAGTGCAAGTTCTCTCAACAATGATAACATAATTAGATCATATGGCCATCCCTCAACGTGCGACAAAAGTCACTCCAAAGTTCCTACCACGGAGAACATAAGATGAAATTGCTTGTAGGGTACGAAACCACCTCAAAGTTATTCTTTTCGATCAATCCATTGAGCTATTCCTATAAGTGTCACAAACAGCCCTAGAGTTCGTAGTAAAATAACACCATATGACACACATCAATCAACCCTAATGTCACCTAGATACTCCAATGTCACCACAAGTATCTGTGGGTCAATTATACAATATGCATCAAACAACTTCAGATTCATAATATTCAACCCAACACAAAGAACCTCAAAGAGTGCCCCAAGATTTCTACCGGAGAAACAAAGACGAAAATGTGTATCAACCCCTATGCATAGATTACCCCAATGTCACCTGGAATCCGCGATTTGAGTGCCAAAATATGAAGGAAATATGCCCTAGAGGCAATAATAAAGTTGTTATTTATATTTCGATATATCATGATAAATGTTTATTATTCATGCTAGAATTGTATTAAACGAAAACTTAGTACATGTGTGAATACATAGACAAATAGAGTGTCACTAGTATGCCTCTACTTGACTAGCTCGTTAATCAAAGATGGTTAAGTTTCCTAACCATAGACATGAGTTGTCATTTGATGAACGGGATCACATCATTAGAGAATGATGTGATTGACTTAACCCATCCGTTAGCTTAGCACTATGATCATTTAGTTTATTGCTATTGCTTTCTTCATGACTTATACATGTTCCTATGACTATGAGATTATGCAACTCCCGAATACCAGGGGAACACTTAGTGTGCTATCAAACGTCACAACGTAACTAGGTGATTATAAAGATGCTCTACAGGTGTCTCCGATGGTGTTTGTTGAATTGGCATAGATCGAGATTAGGATTTGTCACTCCGATTGTCGGAGAGGTATCTCTGGGCTTGCAAGCAATATGACTAATGAGTTAGTTACGAGATGATGCATTACGGAACGAGTAAAGAGACTTGCCGGTAACAATATTGAACTAGGTATGATGATACCGACGATCGAATCTCGGGCAAGTAACATACCGATGACAAAGGGAACAACGTATGTTGTTATGCGGTTTGACCGATAAATATCTTCATAGAATATGTAGGAGCCAATATGAGAATCCAGGTTCCGCTATTGGTTATTGACCGGAGATGAGTCTCGGTCATGTCTACATAGTTCTCGAACATGTAGGGTCCGCACGCTTAACGTTCGATGACGATCGGTATTATGAGTTTATGTGTTTTGATGAACCAAAGGTAGTTCGGAGTCCAGGATGAGATCACGGACATGACAAGGAGTCTCGAAATGATCGAGATTGATATATTGTATGACTATATTCGGACACCGGAATGGTTCGGAGGTGTATCGGGTATTTACCGGAGTACCGGGGGGTTACCGGAACCCCCCGGGGGGTTAGTGGGCCTTCATGAGCCCTAGTGGAAGAGAGGAGGCAGCAGCCAGGGAGGCGCGCCCCTCCTCAAAGCCCAAACCGAATTGGACTAGGGGCTGGGGGCGCCCCCCCTTTCCTTTCTCTCCTCCTCCTCTTTCCCCCTTCTCCTTGTGGAAGTAGGAAAGGGGGGATCCTACTTGGAGTAGGACTCCCCCCCCTTTGGGCACGCCTCCTCTTGGCCGACCTCCTCCTCCCTCCCTCCTTTATATATGTGGGAGGGAGGCACCCCAAAGGCACACCAAAGTTTCCGTGTGCGGTGCCCCCCTCCATAGAAATACACCTCGGTCATATTGTTGTAGTGCTTAGGCGGAGCCCTGCGGCGGTAACTTCATCATCACCGTCATCATGCTGTTGTGCTGACGAAACTCTCCCTTGGCCTAAGCTGGATCAAGAGCTCGAGGGACGTCATCGAGCTGTACGTGTGCAGATTGCGGAGGTGCCGTGCGTTCGGTGCTTGATCGGTTGGATCACGAAGATGTTTGACTACATCAACCGCGTTACTTAATGCTTCCGCTTTCGGTCTACGAGGGTACGTGGACACACTCTCCCCGCTCGTTGCTATGCTTCTCCTAGATAGATCATGCATGATTGTAGGAAAATTTTGAAATACTACGTTCCCCAACAGTGGCATCCGAGCCAGGTCTATGCGTAGATGTTATATGCACGAGTAGAACACAAAGAGTTGTGGGCGATAATAGTCATACTGCTTACCAGCATGTCATACTTTGATTCGGCGGTATTGTTGGATGAAGCAGCCCAGACCGACATTACATGACCGCGTTCATGAGACTGGTTCTACCGTCGTGCTTTGCACACAGGTGGCTAGTGGGTGTCTCTTTCTCCAACTTTAGTTTAATCGAGTGTGACTACGCCCGATCCTTGTTGAAGGTTAAAACAACAAACTTGACAAAAAAATCGTTGTGGTTATGATGCCTAGGTAAGAACGATTCTTGCTAAAGCCCGTAGCAGCCATGTAAAATTTGCAAAAACAAAGTAGAGGAGGTCTAACTTGTTTTTGCAGGGCTTGCTGTGATGTGATATGGTCAAGATGTGATGATATATAAATTGTTGTATGAGATGATCATGTTTTGTAACAGTTATCGGCAACTGGCAGGAGCCATATGGTTGTCGTTTTATTGTATGAAATACAACCGCCATGTAATTGCTTTACTTTATCACGAAGCGTTAGCGATAGTCGTAGAAGCAATAGTTGGTGAGACGACAACGATGCTTCGATGGAGATCAAGGTGTCAAGCCAGTGACAATGGTGATCATGACGGTTCTTTGGAGATGGAGATCAAAGGCACAAGATGATGATGGCCATATCATATCACTTATATTGATTGCATATGATGTGCATCCTTTATGCATCTTATTTTGCTTAGTTCGGCGGTAGCATTATAAGATGATCTCTCACTAAATTTCAAGGTACAAGTGTTCTCCCTAAGTATGCACCGTTGCGACAGTTGTGCCGAGACACCACGTGATGATCGGGTGTGATAAGCTCTACGTTCACATACAGGGGGTGCAAGCCAGTTTTGCACACGCAGAATACTCGGGTTAAACTTGACGAGCCTAGCATATGCAAATATGGCCTCGTAACACTGAGATCGAAAAGTCAAGCGTGAATCATATAGTAGATATGATCAACATAGTGATTTTCACCATTGAAAACTACTCCATCTCACGTGATGATCGGACATGGTTTTGTTGATATGGATCACGTGATCACTTATATGATTAGAGGGATGTCTATCTAAGTGGGAGTTCTTAAGTAATATGATTAATTGAACTTTAATTTATCATAAACTTAGTACCTGATAGTATTTGCATGTCTATGTTGTTGTAGATAAATGGCCCGTGCTACTGTTCCGTTGAATTTTAATGTGTTCCTAGAGAAAGCTAAGTTGAAAGATGATGGTAGCAACTACACGGACTGGGTCCGTAACTTGAGGATTATCCTCATTGCTGCACAGAAGAATTACGTCCTGGAAGCACCGCTAGGTGCCAAACCCGCTGCAGGAGCAACACCAGATGTTATGAACGTCTGGTAGAGCAAAGCTGATGACTACTCAATAGTTCAGTGTGCCATGCTTTACGGCTTAGAACCGGGACTTCAACGACGTTTTGAACGTCATGGAGCATATGAGATGTTGCAGGAGTTGAAGTTAATATTTCAAGCAAATGCCCGAATTGAGAGATATGAAGTCTCCAATAAGTTCTATAGCTGCAAAATGGAGGAAGAATAGTTCTATCAGTGAGCATATACTCAGAATGTCTGGGTACCACAATCACTTGACTCGGCTGGGAGTTAATCTTCCGGTTGATAGTGTCATTGACAAAGTTCTTCAATCACTGCCACCAAGCTACAAAAGCTTCATGATTAACTATAATATGCAAGGGATGGATAAGAGGATTCCCGAGCTCTTCGCAATGCTAAAGGCTGCGGAGGTAGAAATCAAGAAGGAGCATCAAGTGTTGATGGTCAACAAGACCACTAGTTTCAAGAAGAAGGGTAACTTCAAGAAGAACGGCAAGCAAGTTGCTGCTCAAGTGAAGAAGCCCAAGTCTGGACATAAGCCTGAGACTGAGTGCTACTGCAAAGGTACTGGTCACTGGAAGCAGAACTTCCCCAAGCATTTGGCGGATAAGAAGGATGGCAAAGTGAAAGGTATATTTGATATACATGTTATTGATGTGTACCTTACTAATGCTCGTAGTAGCGCCTGGGTATTTGATACTGGTTTTGTTGCTCATATTTGCAACTCGAAACATGGGCTACGGATTAAGCAAAGATTGGCTAAGGACGAGGTGGCGATGCGCGTGGGAAATGGTTCCAAATTCGATGTGATCGCCGTCGGCACGCTACCTCTACATCTACCTTCGGGATTAGTTTTAGACCTGAATAATTGTTATTTGGTATCAGCGTTATGCATGAACATTATATCTGGATCTTGTTTGATGCGAGACGGTTATTCATTTAAATTAGAGAATAATGGTTGTTCTATTTATATGAGTAATATCTTTTATGGTCATGCACCCTTGATGAGTGGTCTATTTTTATTGAGTCTCGATAGTAGTGATACACATATTCATAGTATTGAAGCCAAAATATATAAGTTTAATAATGATAGTGCAACTTATTTGTGGCACTGCCATTTAGGTCATATTGGTGTAAAGTGCATGAAGAAACTCCATGCCAATGGGCTTTTGGAATCACTTGATGCTTGCGAACCATGCCTCATGGGCAAGATGACTAAGACTCTGTTCTCCGGAACAATGGAGAGAGCAACAGACTTGTTCGAAATAATAGATACTGATGTATGCGATCCGATGAGTGTTGATGCTCGCTGCGGGTATCGTTATTTTCTAACCTTCATAGATGATTTGAGCAGATATGGGTATATCTACTTGATGAAACATAAGTCTGAAACATTTGAAAAGTTCAAAGAATTTCAGAGTGAAGTGGAAAATCACCATAACAAGAAAATAAAGTTTCTAGGATCTGATCGTGGAGGAGAATATTTGAGTTACGAGTTTGATCTTCATTTGAAACAATGCGGAATAGTTTCACAACTCACGCCACCTGGAACACCACAGCGTAATGGTGTGTCCGAACGTCGTAATCGAACTTTATTAGATATGGTGCAATCTATGATGTCTCTTACTGATTTACCGCTATCGTTTTGGGGTTATGCTTTAGAGACGGCTGCATTCACGTTAAATAGGGCACCATCTAAATCTGTTGAGATGACACCATATGAACTATGGTTTGGCAAGAAACCCAAGTTGTCGTTTCTTAAAGTTTGGGGCTGCGATGCTTATGTGAAAAAGCTTCAACCTGATAAGCTCGAACCCAAATTGGAGAAATGTGTCTTCATAGGATACCCAAAGGAGACTATTGGGTACACCTTCTATCACAGATCCGAAGGCAAGATATTCGTTGCTAAGAATGGATCCTTTCTAGAGAAGGAGTTTCTCTCGAAAGAAGTGAGTGGGAGGAAAGTAGAACTTGATGAGGTAATTGTACCTGCTCCCTTATTGGAAAGTAGTTCATCACAGAAATCAGTTCCAGTGATTCCTACACCAATTAGTGAGGAAGCTAATGACGATGATCATGACACTTCCGATCAAGTTACTACTGAACCTCGTAGGTCAACCAGAGTAAGATCCGCACCAGAGTGGTACGGAAATCCTATTCTGGAAGTCATGTTACTTGACCATGACGAACCTACGAACTATGAGGAAGCGATGATGAGCCCAGATTCCGCGAAATGGCTTGAGGCCATGAAATCTGAGATGGGATCCATGTATGAGAACAAAGTGTGGACTTTGGTTGACTTGCCCGATGATCGACAAGCCATAGAGAATAAATGGATCTTTATGAAGAAGACTGACGCTGACGGTAATGTTACTGTCTACAAAGCTCAACTTGTTGCGAAAGGTTTTTGACAAGTTCAAGGAGTTGACTAAGATGAGACCTTCTCACCCGCAGCGATGCTTAAGTCCGTCCGAATCATGTTAGAAATTGCCGCATTTTATGATTATGAAATTTGGCAAATGAATGTCAAAACTGCATTCCTCAATGGATATCTTAAAGAAGAGTTGTATATGATGCAACCAGAAGGTTTTGTTGATCCAAAAGGTGCTAATAAAGTGTGCAAGCTCCAGCAATCCATTTATGGACTGCTGAAGCCTCTCGGAGTTGGAATATACGCTTTGATAGTGTGGTCAAAGCATATGGCTTTATACAGACTTTTGGAGAAGCCTGTATTTACAAGAAAGTGAGTGGGAGCTCTATAGCATTTCTGATATTATATGTAGATGACATATTGTTGTTTGAAAATGATACTGAATTTCTGAATAGCATAAAAGGATACTTGAATAAGAATTTTTCAATGAAAGACCTCGGTGAAGCTGCTTATATATTGGGCATCAAGATCTATAGAGACAGATCAAGACGTTTAATTGGACTTTCACAAAGCACATACCTTGATAAATTTTTGAAGAAGTTCAAAATGAATCAAGCAAAGAAAGGGTTCTTTCCTGTGTTACAAGGTGTGAAGTTGAGTCAGACTGAATGCCCGACCACTTCAGAAGATAGAGAGAAAATGAAAGTCGATCCCTATGCTTCAGCCATAGGTTCTATCATGGATGCAATGTTGTGTACCAGACCTGATGTGTGCCTTGCTATTAGTTTAGCAGGGAGGTACCGAAGTAATCCAGGAGTGGATCACTGGACAACGGTCAAGAACATCCTGAAATACCTGAAAAGGACTAAGGATATGTTTCTCGTTTATGGAGGTGACAAAGAGCTCGTCGTAAATGGTTACGTCGATGCAAGCTTTGACACAGATCCGAATGACTCTAAGTCATAAACCGGATTCGTATTTATATTAAATGGAGGAACTGTGAGTTGGTGCAGTTCCAAGTAGAGCGTCGTGGCGGGATCGACGTGTGAAGCGGAGTACACAGCTGCTTCAGAAGCAGCATATGGAGGAGTCTGGATGAAGGAGTTCATATCCGATCTAGGTGTCATACCTAGTTCGTCGGATCCAATGAAAATCTTTTGCGACAAGCCCTGGCAAATTAATCCAGATTTCACAAGAGAACCTAGCACATCATGAGACGCTTCAATTCCATCTGCGATCAAGTCAAGGAGGGAGACATAGAGATTTGCAAGATACATACGGATCTGAATGTTGCAGACCCGTTGACTAAGCCTCTCTCAGGAGAAAAACATGAATAGCACCAAGAATCCATGGGTGTAAGAATAATTACTGTGTAATCTAGATTATTAACTCTAATGCAAGTGGGAGACTAAAGGAAATATGCCATAGAGGCAATAATAAAGTTTTTATTTATATTTCCTTATATCATGGTAAATGTTTATTATTCATGCTAGAATTGTATTAACCGGAAACTTAGTACATGTGTGAATACATAGACAAACAGAGTGTCACTAGTATGCCTCTACTTGACTAGCTCGTTAATCAAATATGGTTAAGTTTCCTAACCATAGACATGAGTTGTCATTTGATAAACGGGATCACTGTTGGGGAACGTAGTAATTTCAAAAATTTCCTACGCACACGCAAGATCATGGTGATGCATAGCAACGAGAGGGGAGAGTGTTGTCTATGTACCCTCGTAGACCGAAGCGGAAGCGTTGACGCAACATAGAGGAAGTAGTCGTATGTCTTCCCGGTCCAACCGATCCAAGCACCGTTACTCCGGCACCTCCGAGTTCTTAGCACACGTTCAGCTCGATGACGCTCCCCAGGCTCCAATCCAGCAAAGCTTCGGGGATGAGTTCCGTCAGCACGATGGCGTGATGACGATGATGATGTTCTACCGACGCAGGGCTTCGCCTAAGCACCGCAACAATATGACCGAGGTGGAATATGGTGGAGGGGGGCACCGCACACGGCTAAGGAACGATCACGAAGATCAACTTGTGTGTCTATGGGGTGCCCCCTGCCTGAAGGAAATATGCCCTAGAGGCAATAATAAAGTTATTATTTATTTCCTTATATCATGTTAAATGTTTATTATTCATGCTAGAATTGTATTAACTGGAAACATAATACATGTGTGAATACATAGACAAACAGAGTGTCACTAGTATGCCTCTACTTGACTAGCTCATTGATCAAAGATGGTTATGTTTCCTAGCCATGAACAAAGAGTTGTTATTTGATTAACGAGATCACATCATTAGTTGAATGATCTGATTGACATGACCCATTCCATTAGCATAGCACCCGATCGTTTAGTATGTTGCTATTGCTTTTATCCATGACTTATACATGTTCCTTTAACTATGAGAATATGCAACTCCCGTTTACCATAGGAACACTTTGTGTGCTACCAAACGTCACAACGTAACTGGGTGATTATAAAGGTGCTCTACAGGTGTCTCCGAAGGTACATGTTGGGTTGGCTTATTTCGAGATTAGGATTTGTCACTCCGATTGTCGGAGAGGTATCTCTGGGCCCTCTCGGTATTGCACATCACATAAGCCTTGCAAGCATTGCAACTAATGTGTTAGTTGTGAGATGATGTATTACGGAACGAGTAAAGAGACTTGCCGGTAACGAGATTGAACTAGGTATTGGATACCGACGATCGAATCTCGGGCAAGTAACATACCGATGACAAAGGGAACAAACGTATGTTGTTATGCGGTCTGACCGATAAAGATCTTCGTAGAATATGTAGGAGCCAATATGGGCATCCAGGTCCCGCTATTGGTTATTGACTGGAGACGTGTCTCGGTCATGTCTACATTGTTCTCGAACCCGTAGGGTCCGCACGCTTAAGGTTTCGATGACAGTTATATTATGAGTTTATGAGTTTTGATGTACCGAAGGAGTTCGGAGTCCCGGATGAGATCGGGGACATGACGAGGAGTCTCGAAATGGTCGAGACGTAAAGATCGATATATTGGACGACTATATTCGGACATCGGAAGGGTTCTGAGTGATTCGGGTATTTTCGGGAGTACCGGGGAGTTACGGGATTACGGGAGAAGTAATGGGCCTTGATGGGCTTTAGTGGGAAGAGGAAAAGGCTGCTGCGCCCCCCCCCCCCTCCCCTTTGGTCCGAATTGGACTAGGGAAAAGGGGGCCGGCCACCTCTCCTTCTCCTCCTATTCCTTCTCCCTTCCTCCCCTTTTGGTGGACTCCTACTAGGACTTGGAGTCCTAGTAGGACTCCATATGCTGGCCGCACCTTTTGCCTTAGCCGGCCTCCTCCTCCTCCATCCTTTATATACAGGGGCAGGGGGCACCCCAAAGACACACAAGTTGATCTACGGATCGTTCCTTAGCCGTGTGCGGTGCCCCCTTCCACCATATTCCACCTCGGTCATATCGTTGCAGTGCTTAGGCGAAGCCCTGCGCCGGTAACACATCAAGATCGTCACCACGCCGTCGTGCTGACGGAACTCTTCCCCGACGCTTTGCTGGATCGGAGCCCGGGGATCGTCATCGTGCTGAACGTGTGCCAAGAACTCGGAGGTGCCGGAGTAACGGTGCTGTGATCGGTTGGATCGCGAGGAGAACATACGACTACTTCCTCTACGTACGACTACTTCCTCTACGTTGTGTCAACGCTTCCGCTTCGGTCTACGAGGGTACGTAGACAAACACTCTCCCCTCTCGTTGCTATGCATCACCATGATCTTGCGTGTGCGTAGGAATTTTTTTTTGAAATTACTACGTTCCCCAACAGTGGCATCCGAGCCTAGGTTTTATGGTTTGATGTTATTTGCACGTGTAGAACACAAGTGAGTTGTGGACGATACAAGTCATACTGCCTACCAGCATGTCATACTTTGGTTCAGCGGTATTGTTGGACGAGACGATCCGGACCAACCTTACGCGTACGCTTACGCGAGACCGGTTCCCTCGACGTGCTTTGCACATAGATGGCTTGCGGAAGACTGTCTCTCCAACTTTAGTTGAACCGAGTGTGGCTACGCCCGGTCCTTGAGAAGGTTAAAACGGAGTCTATTTGACAAACTATCGTTGTGGTTTTGATGCGTAGGTAAGATGAGTTCTTGCTTAAAGCCCGTAGCAGCCACGTAAAACTTGCAACAACAAAGTAGAGGACGTCTAACTTGTTTTTGCAGGGCATGTTGTGATGTGATATGGTCAAGACGTGATGCTAAATTTTATTGTATGAGATGATCATGTTTTGTAACCGAGTTATCGGCAACTGGCAGGAGCCATATGGTTGTCGCTTTATTGTATGCAATGCAATCGCGATGTAATGCTTTACTTCATTGCTAAACGGTAGTGATAGTCGTAGAAGCATAAGATTAGCAAGACGACAACGATGCTGCGATGAAGATCAAGGTGTCGCGCCGGTGACGATGGTGATCATGACAGTGCTTCGAAGATGGAGATCACAAGCACAAGATGATGATGGCCATATCATATCACTTATATTGATTGCATGTGATGTTTATCCTTTTATGCATCTTATCTTGCTTTGGTTGACGGTAGCATTATAAGATGATCTCTCACTAATTATCAAGAAGTGTTCTCCCTGAGTATGCACCGTTGCGAAAGTTCTTCGTGCTGAGACACCACGTGATGATCGGGTGTGATAGGCTCTACGTTCAAATACAACGGGTGCAAAACAGTTGCACACGCGGAATACTCAGGTTATACTTGACGAGCTATGCATATAAGATATGACCTCGGAACACGGAGACCGAAAGGTCGAGCGTGAATCATATAGTAGATATGATCAACATAGTGATGTTCACCATTGAAACTACTCCATCTCACGTGATGATCGGACATGGTTTAGTTAATTTGGATCACGTGATCACTTAGAGGATTAGAGAGATATCTATCTAAGTGGGAGTTCTTAAGTAATATGATTAATTGAACTTTAATTTATCATGAACTTAGTCCTGGTAGTATTAGCATATCTATGTTGTAGATCAATAGCTCACATTGTTGCTTCCCTGTGTTTATTTTGATATGTTCCTAGAGAAAATTGTGTTGAAAAATGTTAGTAGCAATGATGCGGATTGGATCCGTAATCTGAGGTTTATCCTCATTGCTGCACAGAAGAATTTTGTCCTTGATGCACCGCTAGGTGACGGACCTTTTGCAGGAGCAGATGCAGACGTTATGAACGTTTTGCTAGCTCAATATGATGACTACTTAATAGTTTAGTGCACCATGCTTAACTGCTTAGAATCGGGACTTCAAAGACGTTTTGAACGTCATGGAGCATATGAGATGTTCCAGGAGTTGAAGTTAATATTTCAAGCAAATACCCGAGTTGAGAGATATGAAGTCTCCAACAAGTTCTATAGCTAAAAGATGGAGGAGAATCGCTCAACTAGTGAGCATGTGCTCAGATTGTCTGGGTACTACAATCACTTGAATCAAGTGGGAGTTAATCTTCCAGATAAGATAGTGATTGACAGAATTCTCTAGTCACCATCACCAAGTTAGTAGAACTTCGTGATGAACTATAATATGCAAGGGATAACGGAAAATATTCCCAAGCTCTTCGCGATGCTAAAATCGGCGAAGGTAGAAATCAAAGAAAAACATCAAGTGTTGATGGTTGACAAGATCACTAGTTTCAAGAAAAGGGCAAAAAGGAAAGAAGGGGAACTTCAAGAAGAACGGCAAGCAAGTTGCTGCTCAAGTGAAAAAGCCCAAGTCTGGTCCTAAGCCTGAGACTAAGTGCTTCTACTGCAAAGGGACTGGTCACTGGAAGCGGAACTACCCCAAGTGATTGGCGGATAAGAAGGATGGCAAAGTGAACATAAGTATATTTGATATACATGTTATTGATGTGTACTTTACTAGTGTTCATAGCAACCCCTCAGTATTTGGTACTAGTTCAAGTTGCTAAGATTAGTAACTCGAAACGGGAGTTGCAGAATGAACAAAGACTAGTTAAAGGGCAAGGTGACGATGTGTGTTGGAAGTGGTTCCAAGATTGATATGATCATCATCACACACTCCCTATACTTTCGGGATTAGTGTTGAAACTAAATAAGTGTTATTTGGTGTTTGCGTTGAGCATGAATATGATTTGATCATGTTAATTGCAATACAGTTATTCATTTAAGTTAGAGAACAATTGTTGTTCTGTTTACATGAATAAAACCTTCTATGGTCATACACACCAATGAAAATAGTTCATTGGATCTCGGTCGTAGTGATACACATATTCATAATATTGAAACCAAAAGATGCGAAGTTAATAATGATAGTGCAACCTATTTGTGGCACTGCCGTTTAGGTCATATTGGTGTAAAGCGCATGAAGAAACTCCATGCTGATGGGATTTTGGAATCACTTGATTATGAATCACTTGATGCTTGCGAACCATGCCTCTTGGGCAAGATGACTAAAACGACGTTCTCCGGAACAATGGAGCAAGCAACAGATTTGTTGGAAATCATACATACTGATGTATATGGTCCGATGAATATTAAGGCTCGCGACAAGTATCATTATTTTCTAACCTTCACAGATGATTTGAGCAGATATGGGTATATCTACTTGATGAAACATAAGTCTGAAACATTTGAAAAGTTCAAAGAATTTTAGAGTGAAGTGAAAATCATCGTGACAAGAAAATAAGGTTTCTACGATCTGATCGCGGAGACAAATATTTGAGTTACGAGTTTGGTCTTCAATTAAAACAATGTGGAATAGTTTCACAAATTCATGCCACCTGGAACACCACAGCATAATGGTGTGTCCGAACGTCATAACCGTACTTTATTGGATATAGTACAATCTATGATGTTTCTTACCGATTTACCAATATCGTTTTGGGATCATGCATTAGAGACAGCTGCATTCACGTTAAAAGGGGCACCATCTAAATCCGTTGAGACGACACCGTATGAACTATGGTTTAGCAATAAACCTAAGCTGTCGTTTCTTAAAGTTTGGGGCTGTGATGCTTATGTGAAAAAGCTTCAACCTGATAAGCTCGAACCCAAATCGGAGAAATGTGTCTTCATAGGATATCCAAAGGAAACTGTTGGATACACCTTCTATCACAGATCCGAAGGCAAGACTTTTGTTGCTAAGTTCGGAAACTTTCTAGAGAAAGAGTTTCTTTCGAAAGAAGTGAGTGGGAGGAAAGTAGAACTTGATAAGGTAATTGTACCTTCTCCCTTATTGGAAAGTAGTTCATCACAGAAAACTGTTCCTGTGACTACTACACCAATTAGTGAGGAAGCTAATGATGATGATCATGTAACTTCAAGATCAAGTTACTACCGAATCTCGTAAGTAAACCAGAGTGAGATCCGCACCAGAGTGGTATGGTAATCCTGTTCTGGAAGTCATGTTACTAGACCATGACGAACTTGCGAACTATGAGGAAGCGATGATGAGCCTAGATTCCGCAAAATGGTTTGAGGCCATGAAATCTGAGATATGATCCATGTATGAGAACAAAGTATGGACTTTGATGGATTTGCCCGATGATCGGCAGGCCATAGAAAATAAATGGATCTTCAAGAGGAAGACGGACACTGATAGTAGTGTTACTATCTACAAAGCTAGAATTGTCGAAAAAAAAGATTTTTCGACAAGTTCAAAGTATTGACTACGATGAGAGTTTCTCACTCGTATCTATGCTTAAGTCTGTTCGAATCATGTTAGCAATTGCCGCATTTTATGAAATCTGGCAAATGGATAAACAAAACTACATTCCTTAATGGATTTATTAAAGAAGAGTTGTATACGATGCAACTAGAAGGTTTTGTCGATCCTGAAGGTGTTAACAAAATATGCAAGCTCCAGCGATCCATCTATGGACTGGTGCAAGCATCTCGGAGTTGGAATATACGCTTTGATAAGTTGGTCAAAGCATATAGTTTTATCCAGACTTGCGGTGAAGCCTGTATTTACAAGAAAGTGAGTGGGAGCACTACAGCATTTCTGATAAGTATATGTAAATGACATATTATTGATCGGAAATAATGTAGAATTATTCTGTGAAGCATAAAGGAGTATTTGAAAGGAGTTTTTCGAAGAAGGACCTCGGTGAAGCTGCTTACATATTGAGCATCAAGATCTATAGAGATAGATCAAGACACTTGATAAGTTTTTTCAATAAGTACATACCTTGAAAAGATTTTGAAGTAGTTCAAAATGGAACAGTCAAAGAAAGAGTTCTTGCCTGTATTACAAGGTGTGAAATTGAGTAAGACTCAAAAACCCGACCACGGCAGAAGATAGAAAGAGAATGAAAGTCATTCCCTATGCCTCAGCCATAGGTTCTATAAAGTATGCCATGCTGTGTACCAGATCTATTGCATACCCTACCACTGAGTTTGGCAAGGGAGTACAATAGTGATCTAGGAGTAGATCACTGGACAAGCGATCAAAATTATCCTTAGTGGAATAAGGATATGTTTCTCGATTATGGATGTGACAAAAAGGTTCATCGTA
Source organism: Aegilops umbellulata (assembly GCA_032464435.1). Classification (NCBI taxonomy): domain Eukaryota; kingdom Viridiplantae; phylum Streptophyta; class Magnoliopsida; order Poales; family Poaceae; genus Aegilops; species Aegilops umbellulata. Next base: position 85,106,350 of record CP136060.1, on the reverse strand, counting down.
AAAGGTTACGTCGATGCAAATTTTTTGACACTAATCTAGATGACTCTAAGTATCAATCTAGATACATATTGAAAGTGGGAGCAATTAGCTAAAGTAGCTCCGTGCAGAGCATTGTAGACATAGAAAATTGCAAAATACATAACGGATCTGAATGTGGCAGACCCGTTGACTAAAACTTCTCTCACAAGCAAAAGTCACACTATAGTACTCTTTGGGTGTTAATCACATAGCAATGTGAACTAGATTACTGAATCTAGTAAACCCTTTGAGTGTTGGTCACATATCGATGTGAACTATTGCTGATAAATCACATGGCGATGTGAACTAGATTATTGACTCTAGTGCAAGTGGGAGACTGAAGGAAATATGCCCTAGAGGCAATAATAAAGTTATTATTTATTTCCTTATATCATGTTAAATGTTTATTATTCATGCTAGAATTGTATTAACTGGAAACATAATACATGTGTGAATACATAGACAAACAGAGTGTCACTAGTATGCCTCTACTTGACTAGCTCATTGATCAAAGATGGTTATGTTTCCTAGCCATGAACAAAGAGTTGTTATTTGATTAACGAGATCACATCATTAGTTGAATGATCTGATTGACATGACCCATTCCATTAGCATAGCACCCGATCGTTTAGTATGTTGCTATTGCTTTTATCCATGACTTATACATGTTCCTTTAACTATGAGAATATGCAACTCCCGTTTACCATAGGAACACTTTGTGTGCTACCAAACGTCACAACGTAACTGGGTGATTATAAAGGTGCTCTACAGGTGTCTCCGAAGGTACATGTTGGGTTGGCTTATTTCGAGATTAGGATTTGTCACTCCGATTGTCGGAGAGGTATCTCTGGGCCCTCTCGGTATTGCACATCACATAAGCCTTGCAAGCATTGCAACTAATGTGTTAGTTGTGAGATGATGTATTACGGAACGAGTAAAGAGACTTGCCGGTAACGAGATTGAACTAGGTATTGGATACCGACGATCGAATCTCGGGCAAGTAACATACCGATGACAAAGGGAACAAACGTATGTTGTTATGCGGTCTGACCGATAAAGATCTTCGTAGAATATGTAGGAGCCAATATGGGCATCCAGGTCCCGCTATTGGTTATTGACTGGAGACGTGTCTCGGTCATGTCTACATTGTTCTCGAACCCGTAGGGTCCGCACGCTTAAGGTTTCGATGACAGTTATATTATGAGTTTATGAGTTTTGATGTACCGAAGGAGTTCGGAGTCCCGGATGAGATCGGGGACATGACGAGGAGTCTCGAAATGGTCGAGACGTAAAGATCGATATATTGGACGACTATATTCGGACATCGGAAGGGTTCTGAGTGATTCGGGTATTTTCGGGAGTACCGGGGAGTTACGGGATTACGGGAGAAGTAATGGGCCTTGATGGGCTTTAGTGGGAAGAGGAAAAGGCTGCTGCGCCCCCCCTCCCCTTTGGTCCGAATTGGACTAGGGAAAAGGGGGCCGGCCACCTCTCCTTCTCCTCCTATTCCTTCTCCCTTCCTCCCCTTTTGGTGGACTCCTACTAGGACTTGGAGTCCTAGTAGGACTCCATATGCTGGCCGCACCTTTTGCCTTAGCCGGCCTCCTCCTCCTCCATCCTTTATATACAGGGGCAGGGGGCACCCCAAAGACACACAAGTTGATCTACGGATCGTTCCTTAGCCGTGTGCGGTGCCCCCTTCCACCATATTCCACCTCGGTCATATCGTTGCAGTGCTTAGGCGAAGCCCTGCGCCGGTAACACATCAAGATCGTCACCACGCCGTCGTGCTGACGGAACTCTTCCCCGACGCTTTGCTGGATCGGAGCCCGGGGATCGTCATCGTGCTGAACGTGTGCCAAGAACTCGGAGGTGCCGGAGTAACGGTGCTGTGATCGGTTGGATCGCGAGGAGAACATACGACTACTTCCTCTACGTACGACTACTTCCTCTACGTTGTGTCAACGCTTCCGCTTCGGTCTACGAGGGTACGTAGACAAACACTCTCCCCTCTCGTTGCTATGCATCACCATGATCTTGCGTGTGCGTAGGAATTTTTTTTTGAAATTACTACGTTCCCCAACACTGCCCCCGTATATAAAGGAGTGGAGGAGGGGAGGGCCGGCCCTCTCTATGGCGCGCCCTAGGGAGTCCTACTCCCACCGGGAGTAGGATTCCCCCTTTCCTAGTCCAACTAGGAGTCCTTCCATGTAGTAGGAGTAGGAGACAAGGAAGGGGAAAAGAGAAGGGAAGGAAGGAGGGGGCGCATCCCCTCCCCCTTGTCCAATTCGGACTAGGCCTTGGGGGGCGCGCGGCCTGCCCTAGGCAGCCCCTCTCTCTTTCCCGTATGGCCCAATAAGGCCCAATACTTCTCCCCAGTATTCCCGTAACTCCCCGGTACTCCGAAAAATACCCGAACCACTCAGAACCTTTCCGATGTCCGAATATAGTCGTCCAATATATCAATCTTTACGTCTCGACCATTTCGAGACTCCTTGTCATGTCCCCGATCTCATCCGGGACTCCGAACTCCTTCAGTACATCAAAACTCATAAACTCATAATATAACTGTCATCGAAACCTTAAGCGTGCGGACCCTACGGTTCGAGAACAATGTAGACATGACCGAGACACGTCTCCGGTCAATAACCAATAGCGGGACCTGGATGCCCATATTGGTTCCTACATATTCTACGAAGATCTTTATCGGTCAGACCGCATAACAACATACGTTGTTCCCTTTGTCATCGGTATGTTACTTGCCCGAGATTCAATCGTCGGTATCCAATACCTAGTTCAATCTCGTTACCGGCAAGTCTCTTTACTCCTTCCGTAATACATCATCTCGCAACTAACTCATTAGTTGCAATGCTTGCAAGGCTTAAGTGATGTGCATTACCGAGAGGGCCCAGAGATACCTCTCCGACAATCGGAGTGACAAATCCTAATCTCGAAATACGCCAACCCAACATCTACCTTTGGAGACACCTGTAGAGCTCCTTTATAATCAACCAGTTACGTTGTGACGTTTGGTAGCACACGAAGTGTTCCTCCGGCAAACGGGAGTTGCATAATCTCATAGTCATAGGAACATGTATAAGTCATGAAGAAAGCAATAGCAACATACCCATAGTTCACATCATCATGTGACCAACACCCAAAGGGTTTACTAGAGTCAATAATCTAGTTCACATCGCTATGTGATTAACACCCAAAGAGTACTAAGGTGTGATCATGTTTTGCTTATGAGAGAATCTTAGTCAACGGGTCTGCCACATTCAGATCCGTACGTATTTTGCAAATTTCTATGTCAACAATACTCTGCTCGGAGCTACTCTAGCTAATTGCTCCCACATTCAATATATATCTAGATTGAGACTTAGAGTCATCTAGATTGGTGTCAAAACTTGCATCGACATAACCTTTTACGACGAACCTTTTTGTCACCTCCATAATGGAGAAACATATCCTTATTTCACTAAGGATAATTATGACCGCTGTCCAATGATCTACTCCTAGATCACTATTGTACTCCCTTGCCAAAATCAGTGTAGGGTATACAATAGATCTGGTACACAGCATGGCATGCTTTATAGAACCTATGGCCAAGGCATAGGGAATGACTTTCATTCTCTTTCCATCTTTTGCCGTGGTCGGGATTTTGAGTCTTACTCAATTTCACACCTTGTAACACAGGCAAGAACTCTTTCTTTGACTGTTACATTTTGAACTACTTCAAAATCTTGTCAAGGTATGTACTCATTGAAAAAACTTATCAAGCGTCTTGATCTATCTCTATAGATCTTGATACTCAATATGTAAGCAGCTTCACCGAGGTCTTCCTTTGAAAAACTCCTTTCAAACACTCCTGTATGCTTTGCAGAATAATTCTACATTATTTCCAATCAACAATATGTCATTCACATATATTTATCAGAAATGCTGTAGTGCTCCCACTCACTTTCTTGTAAATACAGGCTTCACCGCAAGTCTGTATAAAACTATATGCTTTGATCAACTTATCACAACGTATATTCCAACTCCGAGATGCTTGCACCAGTCCATAGATGGATCGCTGGAGCTTGCATATTTTGTTAGCACCTTTAGGATTGACAAAACCTTCTGGTTGCATCATATACAACTCTTCTTTAATAAATCCATTAAGCAATGCAGTTTTGTTTTATCCATTTGCCAGATTTCATAAAATGCGGCAATTGCTAACATGATTCGGACAGACTTAAGCATAGATACGATTGAGAAACTCTCATCATAGTCAACACTTTGAACTTGTTGAAAACCTTTTGCGACAATTCTAGCTTTGTAGATAGTAACGCTACTATCAGCGTCCGTCTTTCTCTTGAGGATCCATTTATTTTCTATGGCTTGCCGATCATCGGGCAAATCCATCAAAGTCCATACTTTGTTTTTATACATGGATCATATCTCAGATTTCATGGCCTCAAACCATTTCACGGAATCTGGGCTCATCATTGCTTCCTCATAGTTCGCAAGTTCGTCATGTTCTAGTAACATGACTTCCAGAACAGGATTACCGTACCACTCTGTTGCGGATCTCACTCTGGTTTACCTATGAGATTCGGTAGTAACTTGATCTGACGTTACATGATCATCATCATTAACTTCCTCACTAATTGGTGTAGTAGTCACAGGAACAGATTTCTGTGATGAACTATTTTCCAATAAGGGAGCAGGTACAGTTACCACATCAAGTTCTACTTTCCTCCCACTCACTTCTTTCGAGAGAAACTCCTTCTCTAGAAAGGATCCATTATAAGCAACGAATGTCTTGCCTTAAGATCTGTGATAGAAGGTGTACCCAACAGTCTCCTTTGGGTATCCTATGAAGACATATTTCTCCGATTTGGGTTTGAGCTTATCAGGATGAAACTTTCTCATATAAGCATCACAATCCCAAACTTTAAGAAACGACAACTTTGGTTTCTTGCCAAACCATAGTTCAGATTGTGTCGTCTCAACGGACTTAGATGGTGCCCCTTTTTAACGTGAATGCAGCTGTCTTTAATGCATAACCCCAAAACTATAGTGGTGAATCGGTAAGAAACATCATAGATTGCATTATATCCAATAAAGTACGGTTATGACGTTCGGACACACCATTATGCTGTGGTGTTCCAGGTGGCATGAGTTTGTGAAACTATTCCACATTGTTTTAATTGAAGACCAAACTCGTAACTCAAATATTCTCCTCCACGATCATATCGTAGAAACTTTTATTTTCTTGTTACGATGATTCTCCACTTCACTCTGAAATTCTTTGAACTTTTCAAATGTTTCAGACTTATGTTTCATCAAGCAGATATACCCATATCTGCTCAAATCATCTGTGAAGGTCAGAAAATAATGATACTTGCCGCGAGCCTTAACACTTATCGGATCGCATACATCAGTATGTATTACTTCCGATAAGTCAGTTGCTCGCTCTATTGTTCCGAAGAACGGAGCCTTTAGTCATCTTGCCAATAAGGCATGGTTCGCAAGCATCAAGTGATTCATAATCAAGTGATTCTAAAATCCCATCAGCATGGAGTTTCTTCATGCGCTTTACATCAATATGACCTAAACGGCAGTGCGACAAATAAGTTGCACTATCATTATTAACTTTGCATCTTTTGGTTCAATATTATGAATATGTGTATCACTACTATCGAGATCCAATGAACCATTTTCATTGGGTGTGTAACCATATAAGGTTTTATTCATGTAAACAGAACAACAATTTATTCTCTTACTTAAATGAATAACTGTATTACAATAAACATGATCAAATCATATTCATGCTCAACGCAAACACCAAATAACACTTATTTAGGTTCAACACTAATCCCGAAAGTATAGGGAGTGTGCGATGATGATCATATCAATCTTGGAACCACTTCCAACACACATCGTCACTTCACCCTTAACTAGTCTCTGTTTATTCTACAACTCCCGTTTCGAGTTACTAATCTTAGCAACTGAACTAGTATCAAATACTGAGGGGTTGCTATAAACACTAGTAAAGTACACATCCATAACATGTATATCAAATATACTTATGTTCACTTCGCCATCCTTCTTATCCGCCAATCACTTGGGGTAGTTCCGCTTCCAATGACCATTGCAGTAGAACCACTTAGTCTCAGGCTTAGGACCAGACTTGGGCTTCTTCACTTGAGCAGCAACTTGCTTGCTGTTCTTCTTGAAGTTCCCCTTTTTCCCTTTGCCCTTTTCTTGAAACTAGTGATCTTGTCAACCATCAACACTTGATGTTTTTCTCGATTTCTACCTTCGTCAATTTCAGCATTACGAAGAGCTTGGGAATCGTTTCCGTTATCCCTTGCATATCATAGTTCATCATGAAGTTCTACTAACTTGGTGATGGTGACTAGAGAATCATGTCTATCACTATCTTATCTGGAAGATTAACTCCCACTTGATTCAAGCGATTGTAGTACCCAGACAATCTGAGCACATGCTCACTAGTTGAGCGATTCTCCTCCATCTTTTAGCTATAGAACTTGTTGGAGACTTCATATCTCTCAACTCGGGTATTTGCTTGAAATATTAACTTCAACTCCTGGAACATCTCGTATGGTCCATGACGTTCAAAACGTCTTTGAAGTCCCGATTCTAAGATGTTAAGCATGGTGCACTTAAACTATCAAGTAGTCATCATATTGAACTAGCCAAATGTTCATAACGTCTGCATCTGCTCCTGCAATAAGTCTGTCACCTAGCGGTGCATCAAGGACATAATTCTTCCGTGCAGCAATGAGGATAAACTCAGATCACGGATCCAATCCGCATCATTGCTACTAACATCTTTCAACACAATTTTCTCTAGGAACATATCAAAATAAACATATGAAAGCAACAACGCGAGCTATTGATCTACAACATAGATATGCTAATACTACCAGGACTAAGTTCATGATAAATTAAAGTTCAATTAATCATATTACTTAAGAACTCCCACTTAGATAGACATCCCTCTAATCCTCTAAGTGATCACGTGATCCAAATCAACTAAACCATAACCGATCATCACGTGAAATGGATTAGTTTTCAATGGTGAACATCATTATGTTGATCATATCTACTATATGATTCACGCTCGACCTTTCGGTCTCCGTGTACCGAGGCCATATCTGCATATGCTAGGCTCGTCAAGTTTAACCTGAGTATTCTGCGTGTGCAAAACTGGCTTGCACCCGTTGTAGATGGACGTAGAGCTTATCACACCCGATCATCACGTGGTGTCTGGGCACGACGAACTTTGGCAACGGTGCATACTCAGGGAGAACACTTCTTGATAATTAGTGAGAGATCATCTTAAAATGCTATCGTCAATCAAAGCAAGATAAGATGCATAAAAAGATAAAGATCACATGCAATCAATATAAGTGATATGATATGGCCATCATCATCTTGTGCTTGTGATCTCCATCTCCGAAGCACCGTCATGATCACCATAGTCACCGGCGCGACACCTTGATCTCCATCGTAGTATCGTTGTCGTCTCGCCAATCTTATGCTTCTACGACTATCGCTACCGCTTAGTGATAAAGTAAAGCATTACAGGGCGATTGCATTGCATACAATAAAGCGACAACCATATGGCTCCTGCCAGTTGCCGATAACTCGGTTACAAAACATGATCATCTCATACAATAAAATTTAGCATCATGTCTTGACCATATCACATCACAACATGCCCTGCAAAAACAAGTTAGACGTCCTCTACTTTGTTTTTGCAAGTTTTACGTGGCTGCTACGGGCTTAAGCAAGAACCAATCTCACCTACGCATCAAAACCACAACGATAGTTTGTCAAGTTGATGCCGTTTTAACCTTTGCAAGGACCGGGCGTAGCCACACTCGGTTCAACTAAAGTTGGAGAAACTGACACCCGCCAGCCACCTGTGTGCAAAGCACGGCGGTAGAACCAGTCTCGCATAAGCATACGCGTAATGTCGGTCCGGGCCGCTTCATCCAACAATACCGTCGAACCAAAGTATGACATGCTGGTAGGCAGTATGACTTATATCGCCCACAACTCACTTGTGTTCTACTCGTGCAAATAACATCAAACCATAAAAACCTAGGCTCGGATGCCACTGTTGGGGAACGTAGTAATTTCAAAAATTTCCTACGCACACGCAAGATCATGGTGATGCATAGCAACGAGAGGGTAGAGTGTTGTCTACGTACCCTCGTAGACTGAAGCGGAAGCGTTGACGCAACGTAGAGGAAGTAGTCGTATGTCTTCCCGGTCCAACCGATCCAAGCACCGTTACTCCGGCACCTCCGAGTTCTTAGCACACGTTCAGCTCGATGACGCTCCCCAGGCTTCGATCCAGCAAAGCTTCGGGGATGAGTTCCGTCAGCACGATGGCGTGATGACGATGATGATGTTCTACCGACGCAGGGCTTCGCCTAAGCACCGCAATGATATGACCGAGGTGGAATATGGTGGAGGGGGGCACCACACACGGCTAAGGAACGATCACGAAGATCAACTTGTGTGTCTATGGGGTGCCCCCTGCCCCCGTATATAAAGGAGTGGAGGAGGGGAGGGCCGGCCCTCTCTATGGCGCGCCCTAGGGAGTCCTACTCCCACCGGGAGTAGGATTCCCCCTTTCCTAGTCCAACTAGGAGTCCTTCCATGTAGTAGGAGTAGGAGACAAGGAAGGGGAAAAGAGAAGGGAAGGAAGGAGGGGGCGCAGCCCCTCCCCCTAGTCCAATTCAGACTAGGCCTTGGGGGGGGGGGGGGCGGCCTGCCCTAGGCAGCCCCTCTCTCTTTCCCGTATGGCCCAATAAGGCCCAATACTTCTCCCCCGTATTCCCGTAACTCCCCGGTACTCCGAAAAATACCCGAACCTCTCAGAACCTTTCCGATGTCCGAATATAGTTGTCCAATATATCGAACTTTACGTCTCGACCATTTCGAGACTCCTCGTCATGTCCCCGATCTCATCCGGGACTCCGAACTCCTTCGGTACATCAAAACTCATAAACTCATAATATAACTGTCATCGAAACCTTAAGCGTGCGGACCCTACGGTTCGAGAAAAATGTAGACATGACCGAGACACGTCTCCGGTCAATAACCAATAGCGGGACCTGGATGCCCATATTGGTTCCTACATATTCTACGAAGATCTTTATCGGTCAGACCGCATAACAACATACGTTGTTCCCTTTGTCATCGGTATGTTACTTGCCCGAGATTCGATCGTCGGTATCCAATACCTAGTTCAATCTCGTTACTGGCAAGTCTCTTTACTCGTTCTGTAATACATCATCTCGCAACTAACTCATTAGTTGCAATGCTTGCAAGGCTTAAGTGATGTGCATTACCGAGAGGGCCCAGAGATACCTCTCCGACAATCGGAGTGACAAATCCTAATCTCGAAATACGCCAACCCAACATCTACCTTTGGAGACACCTGTAGAGCTCCTTTATAATCACCCAGTTACGTTGTGACGTTTGGTAGCACACAAAGTGTTCCTCCGGCAAACGGGAGTTGCATAATCTCATAGTCATAGGAACATGTATAAGTCATGAAGAAAGCAATAGCAACATACTAAACGATCGGGTGCTAAGCTAATGGAATGGGTCATGTCAATCACATCATTCTCCTAATGATGTGATCCCGTTAATCAAATGACAACTCATGTCTATGGCTAGGAAACATAACCATCTTTGATCAACGAGCTAGTCAAGTAGAGGCATACTAGTGACACTCTGTTTGTCTATGTATTCACACATGTATCATGTTTCCGGTTGATACAATTCTAGCATGAATAATAAACATTTATCATGAAATAAGGAAATAAATAATAACTTTATTATTGCCTCTAGGGCATATTTCCTTCAGTCACATCATTAGAGAATGATGTGATTGACTTGCCCCATCCGTTAGCTTAGCACTATGATCGTTTAGTTTATTGCTATTGCTTTCTTCATGACTTATACGTGTTCCTATGACTATGATATTATGTAACTCCCGAATACCGGAGGAACACTTAGTGTGATATCAAACGTCACAACGTAACTGGGTGATTATAAAGATGCTCTACAGGTGTCTTCGATGGTGTTTGTTGAATTGGCATAGATGGAGATTAGGATTTGTCACTCCGATTGTCGGAGAGGTATCTCCGGGCCCTCTTGGTAATGCGCATCACTATAAGCCTTGCAAGCAATGTGACTAATGAGTTAGTTAAGGGATGATGCATTACGGAACGAGTAAAGAGACTTGCCGGTAACGAGATTGAACTAGGTATGATGATACCGACGATCGAATCTCGGGGAAGTAACGTACCGATGACAAAGGGAACAACGTATGTTGTTATGCGGTTTGATCGATAAAGATCTTTGTAGAATATGTAGGAGCCAATATGAGCACCTAGGTTCCGCTATTGGTTATTGACTGGAAATGAGTCTCGGTCATGTCTACATAGTTCTCGAACCCGCAGGGTCCGCACGCTTAACGTTCAATGACGATTGGTATTATGAGTTTATGTGTGTTGATGTACCGAAGGTAGTTCGGAGTCCCGGATGAGATCACGGACATGACGAGGAGTCTCGAAATGATCGAGACATAAAGATTGATATATTGGATGACTATATTCGGACACCGGAATGGTTTCGACGTGTATCGGGTATTTACCGGAGTACCGGGGGTTACCGGAACCCCCCGTGGGGTTAATGGGCCTTCATGGCCCTAGTGGAAGAGAGTAGGCAGCAGCCAGGGAGGCGCACCCCAAGCCCAAAACGAATTGTACTAGGTGTTGGGGGCGGCCCCCCTTTCCTTTCTCTCCTCCTCCTCTTTCCCCCTTCTCCTTGTGGAAGTAGGAAAGGGGGGGAATCCTACTTGGTGTAGGACTCCCCCCTTTGGGCGCGCCTCCTCTTGGCTGGCCTCCTCCTCCCTCCCCCCTTTATATACGTGGGAGGGGGGCACCCCAAAGGCACATCAAAGTTTCTCTTGGCTGTGTGCGGTGCCCCCCTCCACAGAAACATAGCTCGGTCATATCGTTGCAGTGCTTAGGCAAAGCCCTGCACCGGTAACTTCATCATCATCGTTATCACGCCGTCGTGCTGACGAAACTCTCCCTCGGCCTCAGCTGGATCAAGAGTTTGAGGGACGTCATCGAGCTGTACGTGTGCAGATCGCGGAGGTGTCGTGCATTCGGTGCTTGATCGGTTGGATCGCGAAGACGTTCGACTACATCAACCGCGTTACTTAACGCTTCCGCTTTCGGTCTACGAGAGTACGTGGACACACTCTCCCCGCTCGTTGCTATGCTTCTCCTAGATAGATCGTGCGTGATCATGGGAAATTTTTGAAATACTACGTTCCCCAACAAAATATACATCAAGTGGATCCATAGAATACCCCATTGTCACCACGGGTATCCCACGCAAGACATACATCAAGTGTTCTCAAATACATAATAGTATTTAATCCGATAATAGTGAAACCTCAAAGGTAATACTCAATTCGTCACAAGAAGGTAGAGGGGAAGAAACACCATATGATTCAACTATAGTAGCAAAGCTCGCGGTACATCAAGATCGTGCCAAATCAAGAACACGAGAGAGAGAGAGAGAGAGAGAGAGAGATCAAACACATAGCTACTGGTACATACCCTCAGCACCGAGGGTGAACTACTCCCTCCTCGTCATGGAGAGCGCCGGGATGATGAAGATAGCCATCGGTGATGGTTTCCCCCCTCCTGCAGGGTGCCGGAACAGGCTCGCGATTGATTTTTCTTGGCTACAGAGGCTTGCGGTGACGGAACTCCCGATCTAGGTTTATTTCTGGGGGTTTCTATATTTATAGGAATTTTTGGCATTGAGAACAAGTCAGGGGGTCCACGAGGAGCCCACAAAACCGGAGGGCGCCTCCAGGGGGGTAGGGGGCACCCTCCACCCTTGTGGAGGCCTTGTGGCTCTTCTGGTCCAACTCTTTTGCTTCAGGGGCTTCTTCTGGTCCATAAAAAATCACTGTAAATTTTTAGCTCATTTGGACTCCGTTTGATATTTCTTTTCTTGGAAACTCAAAAACAAGGAAAAAACAGAAATTGGCACTGGGCTTTAGGTTAATAGGTTAGTCCCAAAAATCATATAAGATAGCATATAAATGCATATAAAACATCTAAGATAGATAATATAATAGCATGGAACAATAAAAAATTACAGATACGTTGGAGACGTATCATTCATTTGTTTCTTAGGTCAGATGTTGAACCGGACATGTGTTGCTTTGCTTCACTCACAAGAACATGACCTACTCTATAGTTTCTCTTCTTCCTAATTTTCAGTTTCAAGGCTTTGTAATCCATGTTGTACGTTGCTACTGAGCCGAATGAAAATTTTGGCGCTTCCTGCGCCTTTTGTTTTAAAAAAAGAAGTTTCTTAGTGCAACCTTCATTAGTCATTACATGTGATGCACTTTTCGTAGAGCGACGCACCCAGCCCACCTCAAAATCATCAAGAGTTTGAAGGAATGTTTTGATTTTTTGAACCACATGCATGTATGCCGACATATCCTTAACTTGCTCGGTCATCATACGTATCACCCCCCTCCCCTCGACAATCAGTCTCCAAGACGAGCCTCCTCACATTGATTTCCATGGCATCTGATTGCATGACGACATGCGAACAGTTCGGCTAGCTCCGGAGCAGCAACTGAAGGAAAAAGATTAAACTTTCATTGTGGTCCCTCAGAACCGCACCTCCGCCACCAAATATTGATATCTTGGACATATCCCGCCGCTATTCACGCTTAGAGTTGATCTCCGGCGCCTAAAACTATGTGGGGCAATTTTATGGTGTGATGTCGGTTGCATTTATACATGCAACAACAAGAAGAAAAAGATTAGCTCGCTAAATCTCTCGAGAAAGATTTTTCTCATTAATTTTTCTAGTGTAAGAAAGTGGCTCACTATTTTTTGTCAAACAATTGGCTCATTATTATTTACTTAATTTGAGAAAAGTTGGCTCATTTTATTTTTGGAGATCAAGCTGGACATGGGGGTCTCCGGAACTAGGCCCAGCGGGCCTGGCCCGCTGCCACACGCACTCGCGGACTCGTGATCTTCGTAGAAGGAGGATTAGCGCCGTCAACAAACCCCCAAGCATAGCATTCGGCACGCACGGCCGCAACAGTTCCTCAGCCAGCCCAACAAACCCGCCCCGGCGCCCGCCACCGTCCCCGACCAGCGAAACCGCCTCCCGCTCCTCCCCACCTCCCTCCTCCTCCTCCTCCACCTTCTCTCGGCCTCGTCGCGGACGCCTCCCCCGGCTGCTCGGTTTCCTCCTCCGAGGCCCTCTCCCTCGCCGTCTCCTGGTAAGGCCCGCCTCCTTCTCCCCCGAATCCCGCTCCGCCGAATCGCTGGGTGCGCGCGTGCTTGCTTGCTTGCTTAATCGCGTGGTGTCGGTGGACCGGTGGGTTTCTCTCTCGGTCCCCGAATCGGATCCGCGGCGCCGCTCTTGCGTGTTTCTCCGCCGCAATGCTCGGATTCTTCGTGTGTTGACGGGGGAGGTTTTCCTTGTCCTCCGCCTCGCTGGCGTTCTCGGTTGCTTTTCCACCGTATGTTGCGAACCTCTTGATGCCTCGCTAGCGGAATGTTGCATCTCTTCTCGACTTGTTGGTGAAGTTTTTTCTCGTTCTCCGATTCTTCAGGATTTTTGCTTCAGGCGCTGCTAACTCTAGTCCGTACGGTTCTGGTTTGGGGGTTCAGAATTCACTTGACTCATTCTTGTTGTTTCTTACTCGGTTTCCAGGCGACAGGCGTGATGGTAGAGGAGAAGAGGGAGAGGGCGGAGGAGGCGTCCGACAGCCCGCAGAAATCCCCGCGCCTGGACCCGCTGGCTGGTCCTGGATGCAGCGACGCGCCTGCGTCTCCGACGGAATCGAGCGACGAGTGGCCATCGTCCGGGGAAGCGGAGGCGGGGACCAGCAGCGACAGTACCGGCGACGGCGGGCGGTGCGAGCACATACGCTTGGACCGCGAAGTCCTGGATATGCACGTGTATTATCTCACGGAGCAGCTGGGGGTGCGCCGGACGTGCCATCTTAGTAAGTGCAAGACGACCTGGAAGGGCAACGAAGGGATGATGAAGTGCATAGACTGCTCCAGATTCTTCTGCTCTGGGTGGCCGGTGAACAGGGAAAGTCCGCAGGAGCATGCCCTCTGGCACGCCGGCGAGAACACGCATTGGGTTGCTCAGTGGTGCGATGAACCGAATTTGGGATACTGCTTCTTGTGTGCGCGCGGTATGAGGCTCAGTGACCGGAGCGAAGATGACTATGCAGTGGCGGCCAGAAACAAAAAGGATCAGCAAGGACTGGGGGATAGCGTTGCAAAGGATGGCTGGGGATCGGTGTCCGGCATTGCAAAGGATGGGTGCGAGACGGGGGGCAAGAACCCGCAGAACCCTGAGAACACGCAGAAATACCCGCACCTGGACCTGCCTGCGTCCAAGGCACCTGTGTTGTTGAGCGAGTCGCCATCGACAGGGGAAGCGGAGGAGACCAGCGACTGCACATACGACATCGGGTCGTGCGAGCACTTGTTCAAGGACAGGGAGGAGCTGGATGATATGGTGCTTGATATCAAGACCGCCGAGAAGCTCCCAGAGTGCGAGCATTTCCTGTGCACGACCACCTGCACCCGGAGGGGAGCTGCTGCTAGGTTCATGGTGTGCACGGAGTGCACCTCTACTTTCTGCACCGGGGAGAAGGGGGGCATGGAAAATCCGCAGGGACACGCCCGCTTGCACGCCACCAGGGACTACCATTGGGTTGCTCTGTGGTACGATGAACCGTATAAGGGCTACTGCTTCAAGTGTTGGCACGTTCTGAAGCTCGGTCAGGACAAGCTGAGCGATGATGAGTGGGCAGCTCTGGCCAGAAATAAAAGGGTTGAGCGGGCAATGTGGGCCAGCAATGGACGGGATGTGTGGGGAACGGTGCCCGAGAGTTATGCAAAGGATTCGTGGGCAATAGTGACCGGCAATGATGCGTCTGGGTATGCTAATGGGAATGGCTGTGTTATCAGAGGGTTGCCGAATCTTGGAAACACATGCTACATGAATGCACTGCTTCAGTGCCTCCTTGCGCTCGGTGAGCTGAGGACAACGATTTTAGGACCGGGTGCTCGGCTGGGGAGCATTGGTCTGCACCTGAAGCAATTATTTGTGGAGACAAGCAGCACAAATGATGCCAGGCACGCGCTGGATCCAGAGATGCTATTGGAAGGTATGCGGGTGTTTAATCCACAGTTCAAGGGCTCTTATATGCAGGACAGCCAAGAGTTTCTTACATCTTTGCGCACTGCTTTGGAGGAGGAGACGAAGGACCTAAACAAATTGCATGGGGGTGCAGAGTTTCGTCCAATTGGCAATTCCATTTTCGGGGGCTGGCTGCGTCAGACCTTATACTGCATAAGTTGCTCAACTAATTCAGTTTTGGATCTGCAATTCGATGAGCTCCAACTGGCACTGCCATCAAAGGATTGTCCAGCCAGAAGTGTTACGTTACCACCAATGACCAGAAGCGGTGGATCTCCGACGAAGACTCTTAAGGAACTATTCCAACAAACCGACAAGACTGATGGAGAAAAGATTCAAACAATTGCTGAAGGCTGTGATTCTCAGTTTCCTGGTTCAGAATTTGGAGATGAGGCCATGGAGAAAATACCCAAGCCTTCACAAGTTGGTAAGTCTATGTGCTCCTCTAGCTAACTTAAAACATAGAATGTGGAACAGGCCCGCAGGTGTGGAATAGTGAGATCTAATACAAGCTAGCTATTTTTCTGAACACGTGAACAGATGACACTTTTGGAAATGGAGCTCTGGTGATAGCTAAGCAGAGAAAATTGTTGATGCCATTTTACATATGGAATAAAGAAGTAGCAGCAAAGCCTTCGGGGTGGCTACGAAAAATTGGTCTTGATATTTCAACAGTCTTATTATGGCGAAAGTGTATGCTATAGTGTAGTAGTTCGAATTGACATTTGAAGATAACTCAGGGTCTTGAGTCCTTACCTTCATAAAATAAGTGTTGCTCTAAAATGGTTGGTTAACTTAAGCGTGTATGGTTATTGTCGAGAAAAGAGACCTTAGAATGTGGTGGTTAAAGATTCTAAAAATATGCAAAGGATGAGGGTTTCTGGTTGCATGATCTTGCTAATGCAGATAAAGCTAAATCCCTGTATGCTTGAATCTGCAGATTCTACTAAAGTGGAGGATGTTGCACACGGTCGTTTGCAGACTCAGAAGAATGATGTCCCACGAGAGATCATTGAAGTGCCAATAAAAGCTCTTGATTTCATTCCTAACTTGTTTGATGACACTGAAGGAATGGATGAATCAATAGTAGATCCTCACAGTCCAAAAGATACTGGTCCACCTCCACTTGTTGATATAGAAGCCAAGGAGAGCACTTACTCAGTAGAACCTACTACAGAAGACAAGGGGAGAGCTCAGAGCAGTGATATTACTGATGATGAGGCAGTACATATGAACTCTGTTGCATCGCTCGAGGACTGCTTGACACTTCTTTGCTATTGTCCAATGGGATGGAAATGTGGTAACTGTTCCAAGGTTGTTGAGCTGCCGAGAACAAATGGAAGTGAAAATGGTCAACCGATGATAGCAAGTACCAATGTAAATCCAACAGTTGAAGGAGACCAGACTGAACTATCAGACAGGAAAAAATGCCCAAGTGAGCGATCTAATGATTTGAATAGCTTGTTGGTAGAATGTACTTCTCCAAGTAGACAACCACATGGTTCAGATGCACATAATCAAGTTATTCTTTCTGAGAACAGAGTTCGTGAAGAAATCACTTCAGGGATGAGCTATGATGAAAAGAACTCGGCCTCTTGCTGCACTACCAATAGAAAACCTGGAAGTCAGGAAGGTGTTCAGGAAGCTGCACCTAGTTCCTTTCCAACTCATAAACAGACTGACCTGTTGAGTACCCAGGATAGTCAGGATACCAGCGAAGGCAGTGGGAAGCAGGTAAAGCTGGATGATCATAGTGCACAACAAGCGGAAGAAAACCAAAGTGAGCAGAAACATGGGACTGGTGGTTTTCAAATACAATTGGTTACTAAGCTGCCACCTGTACTAACCATTCAACTGAAGAGATTCACCAATGCTCTTTCTAAAACGAGAGGACATGTGAGCTTTAAGGAGATTCTTCATGTAGAACCGTTCATGGACCCCAGGTACCGGCTTCTGATAATTCTACACAGCAATTTCTAAGGTTGTTCTTTTATGCCTGTTCTGTTAAGTTCCTACCTTTAGAAATCCAGTAACTATTTTGTTTCCTAGTTTGCTTCTACAAAAGCTTTAAGAGTATTCCTTCTCTGCAAAAACCGGCATTGCAGGTTACAAAAATGAAGGTTTTAAACACAAAAAATATGTCAGACTTCAGGAAGTTATATGCAATCTTGTAAACTATTTTATAGGTTCAGGTTCAGACTACAATTTTTTTCTGGGTTCAGACTAGCATTTCGTACTTGTCAGGATGTGATAATTGCAAGCTTAAATGAATTGTCTGAAGGTATCAGCTTAATTTGAGTGTGTACTGATAGCCTGATATGGACCAGAACCCTGTGCCATTGATTAAAACTGTTAGTTTTTCATTTTTGGTATAGGATACCATATTGGAATATGTATCTGATGTCGAGGCCGTCGAGCACAAACTCTATTCACCTTGGCAGTGTATCAGTATCACTGACCAAGTTATGATTATATTATCATCACCTGGGTGTAGTGTATAAAATCTGTTTGAAGTTTGGATTGTTAAGTATAGTTCTGGTTTTAGAATTGCAATTGGATGGATGTTATATTATTTATATATATACAAACCTAACATCTTTGAATGGCCTGTTGAGTATTAGTATGAGCCTTTATTTCTAAGAGTTATGATTAGTAAATACGTAATCAGTCACTTGAGATACACCATATTGTTTTGTTAATCTGATAGAGCTTTCTTGTTAACAAATGTCCAGTTTGTTGTTGGAAGAAAGGCATTGCATTGTTGGTACTCCAGCTTAATCTTCAGTTTCCTTGCACCTGGTCTAACTGTTTATTACTTTTTTCTACTCTTCAGTTCCGAGGACAAAGGTAACTCCAGCTATCGCCTAGTCGGTGTCATTGAGCACCATGGCCACGCCTTGAATGTAGGGCACTACGTTGCTTATGTGAGGGCAGGTCGCAAGCAGCAGAGCAGTGGTTCTTCCTCATGGGTTTGCGCAACCGATCGCAACATCAAGGAAGTCCCTCTAGAAGTTCTCGGGTGCGAGGCGTACATGCTTTTCTATGAGAGGATGGATGGCCGAGGCATATCTGGGAGCCTACCCACCAACTAACCAGACCAGATGGACAACGAGAAAGGATGCTCAAGTTTGAGATTAGCAAGCATGGCAATTGCCAAGTGTAGATAGATACACAGAGTCGTCATCACGTCCAATTTTGTTGCTTTGGCTGAGTCATTGCAGGACTTTGCATCGGTTGCAGCATGTAGATTGCAGGCCGGATGGTGTGTTCACACTGTTCATAACCATTTTTCTGTCCATGAGAAACTCATTTTTTGTGTGAAAAAAAAAACACTGGATCTGTTTTGTTAGAACAACATTGACTCCTTATCGGAAAAAAAGAACAACATTGACTGTGTAGGACAGCGGAAAACATGGAGCATATCCCTTTGAATATTGTTGTGATGGGTAGTATTCTCCAATTAATAACACCTTCAGATAACAGTTGATGATTGTTCTCAGCCTCTTCTTCTGGATGCGTGGATTATGTGTGTCGGAGTAGCGAGTATAGTAAGTCTGTATCCACGGGAAAATAAAATCTAACTCTTCGGTCGTGTGGACTGTGGAGAACGAAGAGATGTCTCCGGTCGTGTGGAGAACGAAGAGATGTCTCCAGTCGTGGATCGGCATTTTCGGCCGTTAGAAGACCTTGTCGGCCAACATAGGAACGCAGTCTCTCTTCGTTCTACAAGTGGACGATGGGGTAATATTTGTAAAATTTCTGAATAAGGGTATACATTTTCAGGATTTGATAAAAAAAAAGTCCGATGCCACATTGCTGCATGAAGGCACATCAATTTACTTATAAGTTTCTGTGCAGCACATCCAGTTAAAAGGACCCTCAATGCATCTGGACACTGGGTCACAGCCTAAACTCTAAGCACTTACCTCGAGCTAACCTTCTACAGAGCATCTATGGCCAGACGCCTCAAGCCGGTCTCAAACACCAGGACGAGCGACCCAGTGTAAAAAGAAACCGGCCTACGCAGACACCTTAAACCGGTCTCAAACGTAGGGGCTGACCGGCATCCCTCATATTCAGCTCAAATCTGGGGCAAATATGGGGCGGCCCGGCGCGTCTGCCACGTCGAATTGATGACCGGGTTCCACACGAAATCACCCGAAAACCCAACAGTTCGACGTGCATCTTCTCTAGTGAGGATGTGAACACCGCATGACGCCGCTCAGACTCACCACCTGAGGGCCAAAGTCCGGCTATTTAAGTCGGACGACAACCCCCATCCCTAGCCACATCCGATTCCTCCCCCTCCGCATGGTCAGCCCAAGCCCATCCACTTCTCTCCCTCTCTGCATCCCTCTTCCCTCGCCGTCCGCCTCCGCCATGGCCCGACAGAGGAAGACCACGTATTTGGATCTCCCAGTCTCCATCACTTCCAATTCTTGGTGGACAAGGTGGCCAAGAAGCTTGTACCGTGGGAGGGACAAAACATCACCACCATCAGAAGCACCAACCTCGTCAAGTCGGTGTTAACCTCTCAGGTGGTGTTCTTCATTACACCGCTAATTGCCCCTCAAGCACGATCCA
Source organism: Aegilops umbellulata (assembly GCA_032464435.1). Classification (NCBI taxonomy): domain Eukaryota; kingdom Viridiplantae; phylum Streptophyta; class Magnoliopsida; order Poales; family Poaceae; genus Aegilops; species Aegilops umbellulata. The sequence goes on along the minus strand of CP136060.1, from coordinate 85,086,427 downwards.
CAATGTTAACAAGCTCGAAAGGGCCTTTCTGTGGTCCAAGACGGACAAGACTACCGAAGCAAAATGCAAGGTCAATCGGCACGACATGTGCAACCCCTCGGCCTATGGAGGACTAGGGGTCCTCAACACCAACAAATTCACGCGGGCACTTAGGTTGAGATGGCCTTGGTATGAATGGAAAGAGTCTTCCAAGCTTTGGGTGGGCATGGGCAACCCTTGTGATGAAGTGGACCTTGATTTCTTCTACTCCTCCGCCCCCACCACGGTTGGGAATGGCGTGAGGACTCCCTTTTGGGACTCCCCTTGGGTTCTTGGGAGGAAGCCGAAAGATATTACCCCCCTTAGTTTTGAAGCATCTTCGAGGAAGAAGGGGAAGGTGCACGAGTCACTTATGGAGAATGCTTGGATTGCCAAAATCAAACTCACTCCCGAATTCTCTTGCGATCAAATCCATGAGTTTGTGGTCCTTTGGTCCCTCTTCTACGACTTCCAATTGGACAGTCTCGTGGAGGATGACAACATTCTTTGCAAGCACATTTTTAGTGGCCACTACTCTGCGACATCCACTTGCAAGGCACAAAATTTTAGGGAACACTCTCTCCCCTATGGACTAAGCGGTGTGGAAGGCTTGCCCCTAGGCCAAATTCTTCGTGTGGCTAGTAATACAAGATATGATCTGGACGACCGTCCGGTTGGCAAAGAGAGGGTGGCCAAATTGCGGCCTATGCGCACTTTGCAAGAGAGAACAAGAATCCGGACGGCATATTTTCTACAAGTGTCGCTTCATGCTTCAACTTTGGAGCCTCGTCAATGATTGGATTCATATTGGGAATATTGATACCTCTCCATGGCACTTGAAAAACTCCATGCAAGATTGGTGGATCACTCTTCGTGTGCCAACATTCCTCATAAAAAGGCTATGGCTTCTCTCACCATCTTGGTGAGTTGGAAAATTTAGAATGAGAGAAATGCAAGTGTCTTACATTAGAAGAGCGCCCCACCTCCCATTCTTTTAAATGTGATTTAAAAGGAGGTAATACTTTGGGTCAAAGCGGGGGCTAAGAAGTTAGGGAACATAATTTTGGGGGAGTAATCTTTTGGTTGTAAAGGTGTGCTGTAACAAAACTCTTTCCCCTCCTTAATTAATACGTGAGGCAAAACTTCTGCCTCCATTTGAAAACACACACAAAGTCTATTGCTGCTAGTTTGCCACACAAACTGGGTCAAGTATCAACAACGGGAACTTGCATCTATTTTATTTTCTATCTTTCTTCCTGAGATAATAGCTAAAAAAGTTCTGGAAAACATTGTTTTCTACTCCCTATGATTCAAAATAAGTGTCATGGTTTTAGTTCAAAGTGTCTTTCTTCTCAAGATTACATATTCTAAGAAAAAGTTCCCAAAATAAATACATTATCATGATGAAATAAAGTGATGGATTAGGCACAACTAATTCAAGCATGAATTATGCGAGAATGATCCATAAAGTAAAACTTAAATGTTGGTCCCTCTGATGAGTTGAGCCCTTTTGGAAACAAGTTTTAGAAAGGTTGAGAAAAAAAAGCAAGGGTGCACATGCCATTAAGAGAACACAGATGCAAATTTTTTGAACTAGAAAAGAAAAATAGACTGATATATGAACTTGCAATGAAATAAAATGGTACATGTACTTTCTTTGATTTTGTAGCAATTTGCACCCTGCACTTGGGCATGCTATGTACTCCATCTGGTACCTAAAATTGGTGTGTTTTGGACATTGATACGGTCTTCAAAATATAACTTGACCACTAGTTCCCATTGCACTAGGTACATGTACACCAAGTCAACAAGCAACAAAACCATAATAGTGTGAAATTAATTCTCAAGACAAATATACAAATACGGTTTTCAAGATCCCAATCTATATATTAAAACAGTATTGATGGTTAAGTATTTAACGTTCAACTTAAAACATGTCCAACCTCATTTGACTCACCCTTTTATGTACTTGAAATGAATGCATCAGCAGCAGCAATGTTTTTGGATGCCATTTCACCATCATCATAGTAGTTGGAAATTCCGTCTACTACAGTACATGTGGAGGATGATTGCGTAGATATAGAGGATGTTTCCAAAAAAAATGAACAAGTCAATTGCAACAATCCATGTATCAGCAGCGGTACTGTTGGCATCACCATCATCTCTCAACACAAAGTAGAGCAGACAGAGATCCTCCATACTCACAAGAGGGAAATTCTGGCACGACATGTGGAAGATGGCCATATCCATGAAAATACCAAAGTCATCATCGTGTAACTCAAGCACTTTTTCCCATGTCATATAGTCTGCCCTCAGCCTCACACTCTGGTGGCAAATCTAGAAGAATCAGGTGCCCAGTTCCTTGCAACAAGAACTGTGGTGCAAAAAGTGTCGACAAACATCAAAATGCTTCCTCGGGTGAAGCACACACTTCATAACAGATGCGGGCACCCTCTAGTGCCCAATTCAGGGTTTGCCAGGTCATCTATGGGAACCTTCACAGGCAGACAAATATATATGAGATTAGGGTCCAAGTAAGATACCATGAGGTAATTAGTATAGCATCGAAAATTGCCGCAGGGCACTGTTCGAAATATACCCTACATGCAATAATAAATTAGTTATTATCATATTTCCCTATTCATGATAATCGTTTATTATCCATGCTAGAACTGTATTGATTGGAAACTCAAATACATGTGTGGATACATAGACAACAACGTGTCCCTAGTGAGCCTCTACTAGACTAGCTCGTTGATCAAAGATGGCTATGGTTTCCTAGCCATGGACATGAGTTGTCATTTGATAACGGGATCACATCATTAGGAGAATGATGTGGTAGACAAGACCCATACTATAAACATAGCATGTGATCGTGTCAAGTTTATTGCTATCGTTTTCTGCATGTCAAATATATGTTCCTATGACCATGAGATCATGCAACTCACTGACACCGGAGGAGTATCTTGTGTGTACCAAACGTTGCAACGTAACTGGGCGACTATAAAGGTGCTCTACAGGTATCTCCGAGGGTGTCTGTTGAGTTGGCATGGATCAAGACTGGCATTTGTCACTCCGTATGACGGAGAGGTATCTCAGGGCCCACTCGGTAATACAACATCACAACAAGCTTGCAAGTAATGTGACCAATGAGTTAGTCACGGGATCTTGTATTACAGAATGAGTAAAGAGACTTGCCGGTAACGAGATTGAACTAGGTATGAAGATACCAACAATCGAATCTCGGGCAAGTAACATACTGATAGACAAAGGGAACTACATACGGGATTAGCTGAATCCTTGACATCGAGGTTCGACCGATAGGATCTTCGTAGAATATGTAGAAACCAATATGGGCATCCAGGTCCCGCTATTGGTTATTGTGTTGGGGAACGTAGTAATTTCAAAAAAATTCCCTACGCACACGCAAGATCATGGTGATGCATAGCAATGAGAGGAGAGAGTGTTGTCCACGTACCCTCATAGACCAAAAGCGGAAGCGTTATGACAACGCGGTTGATGTAGTCGTACATCTTCATGATCCGACCGATCCAGGTACCGAACGCACGGTACCTCCGAGTTCAGCACACGTTCAGCTCGATGACGTCCCACGAACTCCGATCCAGCAGAGCTTTGCGGGAGAGTTCCTCAGCACGACGGCATGATGACGGTGATGATGTTGCCACCGATGCAGGGCTTCGCCTAAGCACTGCTACGATATGACCGAGGTGGAATATGGTGGAGGGGGGCACCGCACATGGCTGGGAGAGATCAACAGATCAACTTGTGTGTCTAGAGGTGCCCCCTGCCCCCGTATATAAAGGATGGAGGAGGGGAGGCCGGCCAGCCCCTAGGGCGCGCCAGAAGTGTGGAGTCCTACTAGGACTCCCTAGTCCTAGTAGGATTCCTCCTCCCACATGGAATAGGAAAAAGGGAAGGGAAAAGTAGAAGGAAGGAAGGGGGCGCCTTCCTCCCTAGTCCAATTCGGACCAGATCATGGGGAGGCATGCGGCCACCTTTTGAGGCCTTTCTCTCCTTTCCCGTATGGCCCATTAAGGCCCAATACAAATTCCCATAACTCTCTGGTACTCCAAAAAATACTCGAATCACTCAGAACCTTTCCGATGTCCGAATATAGTCGTCCAATATATCGATTTTTTACGTCTCGACCATTTCGAGACTCCTCGTCATGTCCCCGATCTCATCCGGGACTCCGAACTACCTTCGGTACATCAAATCACATAACTCATAATACAAATCGTCACCGAACGTTAAGCGTGCGGACCCTACGGGTTCGAGAGCTATGTAGACATGACCGAGACACATCTCCGGTCAATAACCAATAGCAGAACCTGGATGCTCATATTGGCTCCTACATATTCTAAGAAGATCTTTATCGGTCAAACCGCATAACAACATACGTTGTTCCCATTGTCATCGGTATGTTACTTGCCCGAGATTCGATCGTCGGTATCTCAATACCTAGTTCAATCTCGTTACCGGCAAGTCTCTTTAGTCGTTCCGTAATACATCATCCCGCAACTAACTCATTAGTTACAATGCTTTCAAGGCTTATAGTGATGTGCATTACTGAGTGGGCCCAGAGATACCTCTCCGACAATCGGAGTGACAAATCCTAATCTCGAAATACGCCAACCCAACAAGTACCTTCGGAGACACCTGTAGAGCACCTTTATAATTACCCAGTTACATTGTGACGTTTGGTAGCACACAAAGTGTTCCTCCGGTAAACGGGAGTTGCATAATCTCATAGTCATAGGAACATGTATAAGTCATGAAGAAAGCAATAGCAACATACTAAACGATCAAGTGCTAAGCTAACGGAATGGGTCAAGTCAATCACATCATTCTCCTAATGATGCGATCCCGTTAATCAAATGACAACTCATGTCTATGGCTAGGAAACATAACCATCTTTGATCAAGGAGCTAGTCTAGTAGAGGCATACTAGTGACACTCTGTTTGTCTATGTATTCACACATGTATCATGTTTCCGCTTAATACAATTCTAGCATGAATAATAAACATTTATCATGAAAGGAAATAAATAATAAATTTATTATTGCCTCTAGGGCATATTTCCTTCAGTCTCCCACTTGCACTAGAGTCAATAATCTAGTTCACATCGCCATGTGATTTAACACCAATAGTTCACATCACTATGTGATTAACACCCATAGTTCACATTGCCATGTGACCAACACTAAAAGGGTTTACTAGAGTCAGTAATCTAGTTCACATCGCTATGTGATTAACACCCAAAGAGTACTAAGGTGTGATCATGTTTTGCTTGTGAGAGAAGTTTAGTCAACGGGTCTGCCAAAATTCAGATCCGTATGTATTTTGCAAATTTCTATGTCTACAATGCTCTGTACGGAGCTACTTTAGCTAATTGCTCCCACTTTCAATATGTATCCATATTGAGACTTAGAGTCATCTGGATCAGTGTCAAAGCTTGCATCGACGTAACTCATTTCAACTAACCTTTTGTCACCTCCATAATCGAGAAACATATCCTTATTCCACTAAGGATAATTTTGACCGCTGTCCAGTGATCTACTCCTGGATCACTATTGTACTCCCTTGCTAAACACAATGTAGGGTATACAATAGATCTGGTACACAGCATGACATACTTTATAGAACCTATGGCTGAGACATAGGGAATGACTTTCATTCTCTTTCTATCTTCTGCGGTGGTCGGGCTTTGAGTCTTACTCAACTTCACACCTTGCAACACTGGCAAGAACTCTTTCTTTGACTGTTCCATTTTGAACTAATTCAAAATCTTGTCAAGGTACATACTCATTGAAAATCTTATCAAGCGTCTTGATCTATCTCTATAGATCTTGATGCTCAACATGTAAGCAGCTTCACCGAGGTCTTTTTTTGAAAAAACACCTTTCAAATACTCCTTTATGCTTTACAGAGAATTCTACATTATTTCTGATCAACAATATGTCATCCACATATACTTATCAGAAATGCTGTAGTGCTCCCACTCACTTTCTTGTAAACAGGCTTCATCGCAAGTCTGTATAAAACTATATACTTTGATCATCTCATCAAAGCGCATATTCCAACTCCGAGATGCTTGCACCATTCCACAGATGGTTTGCTAGAGATTGCACATTTTGTTAGCACCTTTAGGATTGACAAAACCTTCTGGTTTCATCATATACAACTCTTCTTTAAGAAATCCATCAAGGAATGCAGCTTTGACATCCGTTTGCCAGATTTCATAAAATGTGACAATTGCTAACATGATTCGAACAAACTTAAGCACCGCTATGAGTGAGAAAATCTCATCGTAGTCAACACCTCGAACTTGTTGAAAACCATTAAGGATTGTAGTTTTGTTATCCATTTGCCAGATTTCATAAAATGCGGCAATTGCTAACATGATTCGGACAAACTTTAAGCATCGATACGAGTGAGAAGATCTCATCGTAGTCAACACCTTGAACTTTGTCAAAAAACCTTTTTCGATAAGTCTAGCTTTGTAGATAGTAACACTACTATCAGCGTCCGTCTTCCTCTTGAAGATCCATTTATTTTCTAAGGCTTGCCGATCATCGGGCAAGTCAACCAAAGTCCATACTTTGTTCTCATACATGGATCCTCTCTCAGATTTCACGGCCTCAAACCATTTCACGGAATCTGGGCTCATCATCGCTTCCTCATAGTTTGTAGGTTCGTCATGGTATAGTAACATGACCTCCAGAACAGGATTACCGTACCACTCTGGTGCGGATCTTACTCTGGTTGACCTACGAGGTTCGGTAGTAACTTGATCAGAAGTTTCATGACCATCATCACTAACTTCCTCACTAATTCATGTAGGCATCACTAGAACTGATTTCAGTGATGAGCTACTTTTCAATTCGAGAGAAGGTACAATTACCTCATCAAGTTCTACTTTCCTCCCACTCACTTCTTTTGAGAGAAACTCCTTCTCTAGAAAGGATCCATTCTCAGCAACGATTTTGCCTTCGGATCTGTGATAGAAGGTGTACCCAACAATTTCGTTTTGGGTATCCTATGAAGATGCACTTCTCCGATTTGGGTTCGAGCTTATCATTTTGAAACTTTTTCACATAAGCATCGCCGCCCCAAACTTTAAGAAACGACAGCGTAGGTTTCTTGCTAAACCATAGTTCATACGGTGTCGTCTCAACGGATTTATATGGTGCCCTTTTTAACGTGAATGCAGCTGTCTCTAATGCATAACCCCAAAAAGATAGCGGTAAATCAGTAAGAGACATCATAGATCGCGCCATATCTAGTAAAGTGCGATTACGAAGTTCAGACACACCATTACGTTGTGGTGTTCCAGGTGGCGTGAGTTGCGAAACTATTTCGTATTGTTTCAAATGAAGACCAAAATCGTAACTCGAATATTCTCTTCCACGATCAGATCGTAGAAACTTTATTTTCTTGTTACGATGATTTTCCACTTCACTCTGAAATTATTTGAACTTTTCAAATGTTTCAGATTTATGTTTCATCAAGTAGATATACCCATATCTGCTCAAATCATATGTGAAGGTGAGAAAATAATGATACCTGCCGTGAGCCTCAACACTTATCGGATCGCATACATCAGTATGTATTATTTCCAATAAGTCAGTTGCTTGCTCCATTGTTCCGGAGAATGGAGTCTTAGTCATCTTGCCCATAAGGCATGGTTCGCAAGCATCAAGTGATTCCAAAATCCCATCAGCATGGAGTTTCTTCATGCGCTTTACACCAATATGACCTAAACGGCAGTGCCACAAATAAGTTGCACTATCATTATTAACTTTGCACCTTTTGGCTTCAGTATTATGAATATGTGTATCACTACGATCGAGATCCAACAAACCATTTTAATGGGTGTATGACCATAGAAGGTTTTATTCATGTAAACAGAACAACAATTATTCTCTAATTTAAATGAATAACCGTATTGCAATAAACATGATCAAATCATATTCATGCTCAATGCAAACACCAAGTAACACTTATTTAGTTTCAACACTAATCCCGAAAGTATAGGGAGTGTGCGATGATGATCATATCAATCTTGGAACTACTTCCAACACACATCGTCACCTCGCCCTTTACTAGTTTCTGTTTATTCCGCAACTCCCGTTTCGAGTTACTACTCTTAGCAACTGAACCGGTATCAAATGCCGAGGGGTTGCTATAAAAACTAGTAAAGTACACATCAATAACATGTATATCCAATATACCTTTGTTCACTTTGCCATCCTTCTTATCCGCCAAATACTTGGGGCAGTTCCACTTCCAGTGACCAGTCCCTTTGTAGTAGAAGCACTTATTCTCAGGCTTAGGACCAGACTTGGGCTTCTTCACTTGAGCAGCAACTTGCTTGCCGTTCTTATTGAAGTTCCCCTTCTTCCCTTTGCCCTTTTTCTTGAAACTAGTGGTCTTGTCAACCATCAACACTTGATGTTTTTCTTGATTTCTACCTTCGTCGATTTCAGCATCAGGAAGAGCTTGGGAATCGTTTCTGTTATCCCTTGCATATTATAGTTCATCATGAAGTTCTACTAACTTGGTGATGGTGACTAGAGAATTCTGTCAATCACTATCTTATCTGGAAGATTAACTCCCACTTGATTCAAGCGATTGTAGTACCCAGACAATCTGAGCACATGCTCACTGCTTGAGCTATTCTCCTCCATCTTTTAGGTGTAGAACTTGTTGGAGACTTCATATCTCTCAACTCGGGTATTTGCTTGAAATATTAAATTCAACTCTTGGAACATCTCATATGGTCCATGACGTTCAAAACGTCTTTGAAGTCCCGATTCTAAGCCGTTAAGCATGACACACTAAACTATCAAGTAGTCATCATACCGAGCTTGCAAAACGTTCATAACGTCTGCATCTTCTCCTGCAACAGGTTTGTCACCTAGTGGTGCATCAAGGACATAATTCTTTTGTGCAGCAATGAGGATAAACCTCAGATCATGGATCCAATCCGCATCATTGCTACTAACATCTTTCAACTTAGTTTTCTCTAGGAACACATATAAAACATAGGGAAGCAACAACGCGAGCTATTGATCTATAACATTATTTGCAAAATACTATCAGGACTAAGTTAATGATAAATTAAAGTTCAATTAATCATATTACTTAAGAACTCCCACTTAGATAGACACCCCTCTAATCATCTAAGTGATCACGTGATCCAAATCAACTAAACCATGTCCGATCATCACGTGAGATGGAGTAGTTTTCAATGGTGAACATCACTATGTTGATCATATCAACTATATGATTCACGCTCGACCTTTTGGTCTCCAGTGTTCCGAGGCCATATCTGCATATGCTAGGCTCGTCAAGTTTAACCTGAGTATTCTGCGTGTGCAAAACTGTCTTACACCCATTGTATTTGAACGCAGATCTTATCACACCCGATCATCACGTGGTATCTCGGCACGAAGAACTGTCGCAACGGTGCATACTCAGGGAGAACACTTATACCTTGAAATTTTAGTAAGGGATCATCTTATAAAGCTACCGCCGAACTAAGCAAAATAAGATGTATAAAAGATAAACATCACATGCAATCAAAATATGTGACATGATATGGCCACCATCATCTTGTGCTTTTGATCTCCATCTCTAAAGTACTGTCATGATCTCCATTGTTACCGGCATGACACCATGATCTCCATCATCTTGATCTTTTATCAATGTGTCGTCACATGGTCGTCTCGCCAACTATTGCTCTTGCATAGCGATAAAGTAAATCAATTATTTGGCACTTGCATCTTATGCAATAAAGAGACAACCATAAGGCTTCTGCCAGTTGCCGATAACTTCAACAAAACATGATCATCTCATACAATAAAATATAGCATCATGTCTTGACCATATCACATCACAACATGCCCTGCAAAAACAAGTTAGACATCCTCTACTTTGTTGTTGCAAGTTTTACGTGGCTGCTATGGGCTTGAGCAAGAACCGTTCTTACCTACACATCAAAACCACAACGATAGTTCGTCAAGTTAGTGCTGTTTTAACCTTCTCAAGGACCGGGCGTAGCCACACTCGGTTCAACTAAAGTTGGAGAAACTGACACCCGCCAGCCACCTGTGTGCAAAGCACGCCGGTAGAACCAGTCTCGCGTAAGCGTACGCGTAATGTCGGTCCGGGCCGCTTCATCCAACAATATCGCCGAACCAAAGTATGACATGCTGGTAAGCAGTATGACTTATATTGCCCACAACTCACTTGTGTTCTACTTGTGCATATAACATCTATGCACAAAACCAGGCTCGGATGCCACTGTTTGGGAACGTAGTAATTTCAAAAATTTCCCTACGCACATGCAAGATCATGGTGATGCATAGCAATGAGAGGAGAGAGTGTCGTTCACGTACCCTCATAGACCTAAAACGGAAGCATTATGACAACACGGTTGATGTAGTCGTACGTCTTCACGATCCGACCGATCCAAGTACCGAACGCACGCACCTCCGAGTTCAGCACACGTTCAACTCGATGACGTCCCACGAACTCCGATCCAGATGAGCTTTGCGGGAGAGTTCCGTCAGCACGACGGCGTGATGACGGTGATGATGTTGCTACTGACGCAGGGCTTCACCTAAGTAGTGCTACGATATGACCGAGGTGGAATATGGTGGAGGGGGGCACCGCACACGGCTGGGAGAGATCAACAGATCAACTTGTGTGTCTAGAGGTGTCCCCTGCCCCCGTATGTAAAGGATGGAGGAGGGGAGGCCGGCCAGCCCCTAGAGCGCGCCAGAAGTGTGGAGTCCTACTAGGAGTCCCTAGTCCTAGTAGGATTCCTCCTCCCACATGGAATAGGAAAAAGGGAAGGGAAAAGGAGAAGGAAGGAAGGGGACACCCCCCCTGTTGAGTCCAATTCGGACCAGACCATGGGGAGGCGTGCGGCCACCTTTTGAGGCCTTTCTCTCCTTTCCCGTATGGCCCATTAAGGCCCAATACGAATTCCCGTAACTCTCCGGTACTCCATAAATACCCAAATCACTCGGAACCTTTCCGATGTTCCAATATAGTCGTCCAATATATCGATTTTTACGTCTCGACCATTTCGAGACTCCTCGTCATGTCCCCGATCTCAGCCGGGACTCCGAACTACCTTCGGTACATCAACTCACATAACTCATAATACAAATCGTCACCGAACGTTAAGCGTGCGGACCCTACGGGTTTGAGAACTATGTAGACATGACCGAGACACATCTCTGGTCAATAACCAATAGCGGAACCTGGATGCTCATATTGGCTCCTACATATTCTACGAAGATCTTTATCGGTCAAACCGCATAACAACATACGGTGTTCCCTTTGTCATCGGTATGTTACTTGCCCGAGATTCGATCGTCGGTATCTCAATACCTAGTTCAATCTCGTTACCGGCAAGTCTCTTTACTCGTTCCGTAATACATCATCCCGCAACTAACTCGTTAGTTACAATGCTTGCAAGGCTTATAGTGATGTGCATTACCGAGTGGGCCCAGAGATACCTCTCCGACAATCGGAGTGACAAATCCTAATCTCGAAATACGCCAACCCAACAAGTACCTTCGGAGACACCTGTAGAGCACCTTTATAATCACCCAGTTACGTTGTGAAGTTTGGTAGCACACAAAGTGTTCCTCCGGTAAACGGGAGTTGCATAATCTCGTAGTCATATGAACATGTATAAGTCATGAAGAAAGCAATAGCAACATACTAAACGATCAAGTGATAAGCTAACGGAATGGGTCAAGTCAATCACATCATTCTCCTAATGATACGATCCTGTTAATCAAATGACAACTCATGTCTATGGCTAGGAAACATAACCATCTTTGATCAACGAGCTAGTCTAGTAGAGGCATACTAGTGACACTCTGTTTGTCTATGTATTCACACATGTATCATGTTTCTGGTTAATATAATTCTAGCATGAATAAGAAACATTTATCATGATATAAGGAAATAAATAATAACTTTATTATTGCCTCTAGGGCATATTTCCTTCATATTGACCATAGAGGTGTCTTGGTCATGTCTACATGATTCTCGAACCCGTAGGGTCGCACGCTTAACGCTCGGTAGCGCTAGGGTAGTATTGAGATATTAATAGTGGAAAGTCTGAATGTTGTTCGGAGTCCCTGATGGGATCCGGGACATCAGAGGAGCTCCGAAATGGTCTGGAGGTAAAAACTTATACATGGGAAGTCATATTTTGGGCTCCGGAAAAAGTTTGGTTTTTTCGGTATTGTACCGGGAAGGTTCTAGAAGGTTACAGGGGTTCCACCGTGGGGCCCAACGACCTAGGAAGGGCCCACATGGACCGAGGGGTGGGGCTATAGCCCACTTAGGCTGGCCGCCCCATTCCCCAAGGCACATATTGTTTAAATCTAGAGATAAGGTCTTATCTCTAAATTTAAAGGGTTGAATCTAGAGATAAGATGTTATCTCCAAGTTTAAAGGGATTTCAACCTTGTGGCCGGCCCTAGATCGGTTTTGGACACCCTCCCTTGCCCCCTAGACTATATATAGATCGGGGAGGTGCATGGGGGCAGCCAACCCTTCAACCATGCCCATTGCCTCTCCCAACTCCTCTCACATTTCACTGGTACGCGCTTGGCGAAGCCCTGCCGGAGTTCCGTTGCCACCACCACCACACTATCATGTTGGTTCAGATCTCATCTACCTCCTCTCTCTCGCTTGATGGATCAAGAAGGAGAGGACGCTGCCGAGCCGCACGTGTGCTAAACTCGGAGGTGCCGTTCGTTCGGCACTTGATCGGGAGTTCGTGGACAGAATCGTGATCGGATCGCGAAGACGTTCGACTACATCAACCGCGTTTCTCAACGCTTCCGCTTAGCGATCTACAAGGGTATGTAGATCCAATCTCTCCTCTCATAGTTGTTCATCTCCTAGATCAATCTTGGTGAGCGTAGAATTTTTTTTGTTTCCCATGCCACGTTCCCCAATACTGGCATCATGAGCTAGGTATATGTGTAGATGACATCACGAGTAGAACACAAAGGAGTTTGTGGGCGTTGTTGATATTCAGATTTCTTCCTTCCTTGGTCTTTTCTTGATTCGGCGGTATTGTGGGTTGAAGCGGCATGGGCCAGCTTTACATGTCCACGTACATGAGACCGGTTCCATCGACAGACATGTGACTTCGTTGCATAAAGATGGCCGGCGGGTGTCTGTCTCTCCCACCTTAGTTGAATCGGATTCGACAAAGGCGGTCCTTGTAGAAGGTTAAATAGCAACTTGCATATCACCGTTCGGGCTTTGCGTTGGTAAGAATCGTTTTTGCTAGATACCCATAGAAGCCACGTAAAACATGCGACAACAATTAGAGGACGTCTAACTTGTTTTTGCAGGGTATGTTCTGATATGATATGGCCAAAGATATGATGAAATATATTTGATGTATGAGATGATCATGTTTGTAATAGTTTATATCGACTTGCATGTCGATGCATACGACAACCAGCAGGAGCCATAGGGTTGTCTTTAATTATTGTATGACCTGCATGTCAATCATTAAGCGCTATGTAATGCTTTACTTTATCGCTAAGCGGTAGCAATAGTAGTAGATGCATAGTTGGCATGAAAACCCCGATGGCAACACGATGATGGAGATCATGGTGTCGTGCCGGTGATGATGGAGATCATGCCGGTGCTTTGGAGATGGAGATCAAAAGCACGAGTTTATGGCCATATCATGTCTCTTATGATTTGCATGTGATGTTAATCCTTTTATGCATCTTATTTTGCTTAGGACGACGGTAGCATTGTAAGGTGATCCCTCACTAAAATTTCAAGATAAAATTATGTTCTCCCCAAGTGTGCACCGTTGCGAAAGTTCGTCGTTTCAAAGCACCACGTGATGATCGGGTGTGATAGACTCTACGTTCACATACAATGGGTGCAAGCTAGTTTTGCGCACGTGGAACACTTGGGTTAAACTTGATGAGTCTAGCATGTACATGCATGGCCTCGGAACACAAGTTACTGAAAGGTCGAACACGAGTCATATAGTAGATATGATCAACATGGAGATGTTCACCATTGAAACCACCTCATCTCACGTGATGATTGGACTTGGGTTGGTGAATTTGGATAGTGTTACACTCGGACAACCGGAGGGATGTTGATTTGAGTGGGAGTTCTTCGGTAACATGATTAATTGAACTCATTTATCATGAACATAGTCTAAATCGTCTTATGCAAATTATGTTGTAGTTAAATATCTCGCGCTATAGCTCCCTATTTTAATATGTTCCTAGAGAAAGACTAAGTTGAAAGATATTGTAAGCAATTATGCAGACTAGGTCCGTAGTCTGAGGATTGTCCTCACTGCTGCATAGAAGGCGTATGTCCTTGATGCACCGCTCGGTGTGCCAACCCCTCTAGCATCGTCTTTGGATGTTGTGAACATTTGGCGGACACGTTCTAATGACTACTTGATAGTTTAGTGCGCCATGCTTTACGACTTAGAATCGGGGCTCCAACGGCGTTTTGAACGCCACGAAACATATGAGATGTGTTGTGAAACGTAGCATGCAATTTGAAAAAAATTCCTACGCTCACGCAAGATCTATCTAGGAGATGCATAGAAAAGAGAGGGGGGGTGGAGTGTGTCCACGTACCCTCGTAGACCGAAAGCGGAAGCGTTTGACAACGCGGTTGATGTAGTCGATCTTCTTCTCGTTCCGACCGATCAAGCACCGAACGTACAACACCTCCGAGTTTTGCACATGTTCAGCCCGATGACATCCCTTGAACTCTTGATCCAGCAAAGTGTCGAGGGGGAGTTTCATCAGCACGACGGCGTGGTGACGGTGTTGGTGAAGTGATCCGCGCAGGGCTTCGCCTAAGCACTACGACAATATGTGATAGAGGCGAAGGTGTCCCGATGTTTCGATGAGATGATGGCTATTGTTTCTGTGGGAGTCGAACTTGATGATCCGACTACGAACGTGCGAGACGCCGCGCCTTAGCAATCGTTAAACCAACTTCCGAGGGGTTATTGACCACGCTGGAGCACGATCAACCTGACCACGAGGTTCTGTTTCCTGTGAGCGAACAAAGAATAAGCAAGAAATTGAGATTGCAATCTGGATATTGCGAATATAAGATAAAAGCTTCATTAATGAGGGTGGGGTTCTGTGACGCATTTGTCTGTTCATTGAACACAAACGAAGTACGCGAAGTTGCAGCTATGGCGAACTTTTAATCTAAACAAAACCCAAGGAAAAAGCTACTAGATGGATCTACTTATATAGGAGCAAGGGGTGGCGGCCATGGAGGTTGGAGGACATCCCAAGGCATCCTAAAACCAACCCTAGGTCGTACAAGGCTCATGGGCCCAAGTGGAGGTGATGCAACACCTTTGGACTTGTAGTTTGACTTGGATTCTGCTGCAACATCAGATTGTTTCGTCCATAACTCAATGCTCCGGATGAATTTGAAGGTGAACCCAATTGTGTTGGAAAGTGCACGAAATCTACTTTCCAACAAAAAAAATCGCCCAATTCGGAGTCCGTATGAAAGAGTTATTGGCGTTTTCAGTCAAGTATGTCTGTGCAGTCCGAATCTGAATCCAGAAGTGAGAAACTTTGTCTCTATCTTCTCTTGGCCAAAAAGTGACGTGAGAGGACCTTTTGAATAGCACATAAACTTCTCTTTTTCCCTTATCTTCATATGTGGATTGTACAAATATCCCATACACCTGCAATTAGACATGGCACAAAAGTCTGTGAAGTATTTTTGTCCTGGATGACATAAATAAATTATTGTATAGTTTGCATTAGAAATCACCTCACAAATATACATGTATGCAATATTTTTGGTCGTATCCAAGGTAGTAATGTCCTCATCATCCTCCCCTTCTTGAAAACAAAGCCGTCATCGGCGTTGCTTAATCTGAAATGTGGTTAACAAAAGAGACAAGGTATACATGTTGAATATGTATATGTCATCCATTTTTACTTCCCTTGATTTTTGCACATATGACACATGTATACATGAGTAACTTTCATAGTTCATAAAATATAAAGCCGAAATATTATCGCAAGAAGTAGAAGACATGAAAATATTGCAACTCGGTTTGCACATATAAGTGAAGCTCTTATTCATATCAAAAGATTGACAATGTTCATCATTAAACCATCCTAACATTGGTGAATAAACCTTACTTGCGTCAAATTTACATGCTACAACATGCTTAAATAAGCAAACATGCAATAAGTCATTGGTCACAGAATCATCATCAAGATTAGAGGTCATATCAAAATGATTAAACATTGATTCTTTTGCATCAATAGTTAATTCAATGGGTGCTCTCCAAATTGTTGGTATTTTAGTTTTCTGATCACATTACGCATTCATAACAGTAGCACAATTCTCTAAAATAGGTGGTGTGCCCAAATCAATAGGTAAATCAACACATGATGTATTCAAGTTAACTAGGCATGCATCATTCTCATGTGACAGTGGAAAATCTGTACCTTTGTCATTACCTCTTATGATAAACTTAGATGATGTAGGCACTCTCGATGGTGAAGTGTCACATGGTGGAGATGATGTAGTCCTCGCAACAACGGGTGTGGTTGTCATAGTATGCCTAGTAGTTGAAGAAACATCTGTATCAACACTTGGAATGTGCACCGTGCGCTTGTTCTCCTTGTGGGAAACACATCGTTTTATTTCCCGTTCAGCTTTGCAAGCAAGACGAAACAAATGTTCCATAGGATAACACTCTTCATGAATTAGTATTTCTTGAATATCACGGTTTAATCCTCCCCAAAATCTATCCATAAAATCTTCTGCACTTTCTTCTAAAAATGAGTGCAACAATGTAGTTTGTAAATCATCATAATATTTTGTTACCGTGTCAGTGCCTTGTTTTAAATGTTGTAATTTTTTAATCATGCCACGAGTATAATAAAAACCAACGAATCTATCTCTCATGACAAGTCTTAAATCATCCCAAGTAGTAGGTATAAAGTCAGGGTTTAACCGACAATATTCACTCCACCAAACTAAAGCAAAGCTACTGAAAGTACTAACCGCAACTTGAAATTTTTCATGCTCATCAAAATTATGGGAAGCAAATATAGCATTTATTTGGTACTCCCATTCAATATATAAATCAGGCCTAAAACGACCAGTAAATGGTGGCATGGAAACATTAACCTGATTATGTGCATTCTGATGTTGTTGCTCCTCTTGTGATGGTTGTTGTATTTTCTTAGGTGATGACAAATCTCCCACGATCGATGAAGCCCAAGAACTAACAACTCCGGAACATGCCATAGTGTCACATCCCTGGTTCTAGTAATGCCTAGTGCTAGGTGTCTGTGTCAAAACCGACGGATCTCGGGTAGGGGGTCCCGAACTGTGCGTCCAAGGCGGATGGTAACAGGAGGCGGCGGACACGATGTTTACCCAGGTTCGGGCCCTCTCGATGGAGGTAATACCCTACTTCTTGCTTGATTGATCTTGATGATATGAGCATTACAAGAGTTGATCTACCACGAGATCGTAGAGGCTAAACCCTAGAAGCTAGCCTATGGTATGATTGTTGTTGTCCTACGGACTAAACCCTCCAGTTTATATAGACACCGGAGGGGGCTAGGGTTACACAGAGTCGGTTACAAGGGAGGAGATCTACATATCCGTATTGCCAAGCTTGCCTTCTACGCCAAGGAGAGTCCCATCCGGACACGGGACAAAGTCTTCAATCTTGCATCTTCATAGTCCAACAGTCCGACTAAAGGATATAGTCCGACTGTCCGAGGACCCCCTAATCCAGGACTTCCTCAGTAGCCCCTGAACCAGGCTTCAATGACGATAGTCCGGCGCGCAGATTGTCTTTGGCATTGCAAGGCGGGTTCCTCCTCTGAATATTCCATAGAAGATTTTGAACACAAGGATAGTGTCCGGCTCTGCAAAACAAATTCAACATACCACTGTAGAGAGAATAATATTTCCACAAATCTAATCTGCTGACACATTCTGCAGCATGACATCACACTACGGCCTAGTCATTATTCGAACCGTTTTTCTCAACCAGCTACTGCACATATTGCGAGGCGGTTTTCTTGGCATGTCTTGTCGAAGCAGAGAACGTGTCCCCTTATCACGGTATTCTCATCAATACGGGTGTGGGTAACCCAGCCGCGCCATCAATTACGGCGCTTGGGGAATAAGCGAGTTTACAAGGCAGGTGGGGAGGCGTATAGTTTCTTCCGCCCTTATAAAGGGACAAGGATTCCTCTTTTTCACCCACGCCCTCTTCCTCCTTGCTCATCCATTCTTGCACACTCGAGCTCCAACACCCAAGTTCGCAGTTTCTCCTCAAACCACTTCAAGCATGTTCGTTGTGGGAGGCAAGTGGATGGTCTCCTCCTTTACGAAGGAGGACATCACAAAGCTACGGGGAGCCGGATATTTGGCCGCGGATATCGCACATCGGTTGCCAGATGCGGGGCAGATCGTCCCTACGCCAGAACCCCATGAGAGGGTGGTTTTTCTTACACACTTCGTCCGCGGACTGGGATTTCCCCTCCACCCATTTGTCCACGGGCTCATGTTCTACTACAGGATGGACTTTCACGATCTGGCCCCCAATTTCATTCTCAACATCTCGACGTTCATCGTTGTGTGCGAGGCCTTCCTCCTCATCAAGCCCCACTTCGGCCTGTGGCTGAAGACCTTCAACGTTAAACCGAAGGTGGTGGTCAGCCAGCAAGCAGAGTGCGGAGGCGCCATGGTGGGCAAAATGCCCAACGTCACCTGGCTCGAAGGCTCCGATGTGGAGACCATAAAGGGGTGGCAATCGGGGTGGTTCTACATCACCGAGCCGCGCGACACCAACTGGGTGGCGGTCCCCGAATTTCGATCCGGAATCCCCATGCGGCTCACCTCCTAGGAAGGGCCTATCCTGGGGTTCCTCGGTAGAGCTGACCGGACTCCAGACCTGCGTCAAAAACATGATGAGCAAGAAAATCAAGCTCGTCAATGTGGTCCAAGTCATGCTCTTCCGCCGGATCCTCCCGTGTCAAAGACGGGCATTCAATTTGTGGGAGTTCGACCCGGCCGAGCACCAGACGCTGCGAGAGCTCTTCGACACAACTTACAAGGACGTCTGGAAGGTGCTGTTCAAGGGCGCCGAAGTACCTCCTCCCCTTACCGAGGATCGCGGACTCTGTGCAAAGCGTCCTGCCAATCCGGTAATTCCTTTATATCTCATAAGATGTTTATTTTCCCTAGTTTAACCATGTGCGGGATCTAAGCCTGCACGCCATTTAATAGGACTGGGTAGCGACATTGGAGCAGATCGATTGTCCAGCCCCCCTGCCCAAAGATCCAGCAGATGCTCTCCTCACGGAGATGCTGGTTCCAGCGCCTTATGAGGTGCCGGCGAAGAAGGCCACGGGGGATCCAGAAGGGTCTCCGGCGCAAGGTTGTATCGGACTCATCGTCCAAAAACACCAAAGCGCACTCCTCCCACGAAAATGAGGAGGAAGAAGAGGAAAGTTCTCCCCCCCAGCCGGGGGGGGGGGGAGACAAGAAAAGGAAGGCCACCCCCTCAGGGGAGGACGAAGGGTCCAAGAAGGGAAGGACCCTCCTCCTAGACTGCTCCACGACGGCCGCTTTCAGCGACGAGGAGTGGTTACCCAGGGACAAACCCCTGGCGAAGTCGTGAGTATCCGGATACCATAATAATTATTGGTACGTCTTATTGTACTGTTTCTTATCACGCCGCGCATGATTATGCAGCCCATCCCGAGCCCACATCCATGTATCATCGTCGGATGATTCTTTGGGCCCGTCGGATATGAACATTGATTCACTCCCAACCGCCTCCTCCTCCCGCCCTACTCGGTGTTGTCTCAAAGGGGACTGAACCAAGGGGAGACAGTTCCGGAGGCGCCTCAAGGTGACACTCCAGGCATTGGGCGTACAAGGGGCAAGACTCCTCTAGGCCCTAACGCCGGGGGCAGCAAGTCTAGCCCCAAGCCGAATACGGCGCCGGAACCTCCAGTGGTTCCAGATTCTGTCAGGCAACCCCTCGCTAAGCGGGGCAAGCCGTCTGTGCCGATGGCCTCTGTTCATCCACAGGCATCGGACAACTTGCTGGAAGTGCTTCGCGGCGCTTCCATTGATGAAGAGCACCGCACCATTATGAGTGCGGTGGTCAAGAAGGTTCAGTCTGCCAAGAGCGGACTGACTGAAGCCTGTGCCAGCCTCCTAACAGGCTTTGAGGTAAGTAACCATATTATAAGAGAACGTTACCGCATAGACAGTAGCCCCTGATGCTCTGTTTGGTGTTTCACGAAGAAAGGCCGAATAGAGGATCAAATAATAACCGCAGGAGTCTAATCGGAATAATATGCATATGCAGGCTTCACTGCTAGCCGCTGCCGCACGTACTGCGGAGGTCGCTGCACTGAAGCAGGACCTTGAGCGGTCCAAGGAAGAGCTCGGCCTTACCAAGAGGCAGCTCGAAGAGAACAAATGTAAGTGATACCCTGTCTGTATATTGTAAACAAAAAATTGGTTTTAGAATAATAGGATCGTCATGAATTTTGCTAGGGGCCACGACCGAAGTGGCGGCCCTGTAGAAGGCACTATCCGAGGCCGAAGACAAAGTGGCCAAGGAGCGCATCGAGCGAGAAAAGCAAGAAGCCCGAGTAGGCGAGGTGCAGCAAGAGCCCCAGGCTCTCGCCAGAAAAGACGAGTCCTTGGAGCTTGACTCTAAGACGCAAGGGTCTGAGCTTGCAAAGGCCCTCGAAAGTGCACATCATGCCAAGGCCGAAGCCCAAAAGGCCCTCCGGGAAATTGAGGCGGTTAAGAAGATAGCGGTGGGTAAGGCATTCATTATGCAAAGCAAGCATGTGAAGGAAACTTTCTTTTTACTTACCCGAGTTCGGAGCTCTCCAGGAGCGTTCGCAGATCTACCCCACAGTGTGTCGGATGCCGCGGAGTTCTACTGGGCTGAGGAGGGGAGCTCGACGAAGAAGTTGTTCTGGTCTCAGTATACTGGGACCGAACACCCAATGCCCTTGAGCGACCAGCTGAAGCAACTGGTCGAGCTCCACAAGGCGGTCGAACAAGCCATGAAGGGTCTTATAGTCCGGATGTGGCCTGGCGAGCCCCTGCCTGATAGCTACTTCAGTCTGGTGAGGCGGCTTGTGAATGCCTGCCCACGGCTTGAAGTCATAAAGCGGTCTGTCTGCATCGAGGGTGCGCGCAGGGCATTTGCCCGGGCGAAGGTGCACTGGGCGAAGCTGGACGCCGAAAAGCTGGTGAAGGAGGGGCCGCCGGAAGGCAAGGAGCGTCGCTACCCCGAAAAGTATTATGACAGTGTCTTGAAGGGTTCTCGCCTTATGGCGGAGGAATGTGCTAAGGATGTAATAATCGAATGAATGTACTCATGTGATCCTGTAATATGAAATGAGTTCGTTTGCGCTATGCAACGCTTGTTAATTTAAAATATTACCTTCTGTGCGGACGTTTATGAAATCTGAGAGTTGGCCAGTCGTCGGCTTCTGCCCCATGTAACTAGTACTGAGGTGTTCGGGATAAACCTGAGCACTCTTTATCCCAATTTTGGGTCCTTCGAAGGAGGTGTTCAGCACAACGAACCAGGCAATCGGACTATAAAGCTTTATCACTCTCACTTAGCCATAGAAGTCTACAATTTTAAATTTTGGCGAAGCCCCTAGTATTCGGAAGGCCGAATTCGGGGCGCTATATACGCCTAAGTCGGACAAGGCCGACTTCTCGCCCGAAGCGGAAAAAGTCTTTAAGGACTTGAGACCTCTCGAACAGCGACCAGCTCTCGCCTCATCATGACAGTTAGTTTTTGGCTTTCTCTACTGAGGTGCTCGTCTGGAAGAACCGGGACACAATCGCAGTAGTTCTCCCAGTGCCACCTTAGCCGATATTGCGGAACGTAAGGTACCAAAACATGGGAGCCGGGCAAACCCAACTATTGACCCAAGACATGATTCGGAGCTGATGCATATAATGCTATAAGTTCGAGGTGCCGCACTGTCGAAAGTGTTCGAACTTCTCACGCCGTGTTATGGGGTATACTGAAGCCCCTGGCGCACTGGTTGTACCAGAATGTACGGGTGCAATTTGTCGTAAATAGGCAGACAAGGAAAAGAAAAAAGGAAAGGGGAATGCAATAATAGGCTAACGCTATGCATTGTTATTAAATAATACGTCAAAGCGTACAGATACAAGTAGTGCAATAAGCAAAAAATAGGGCCATTTGACATGTCCTATCCAAGGGCAAGTTGCGTGCGGGTATGTAAAACAGGTATTTTGATTGTTATCAGAGACCACCTGGGGATTCCCTTATACGTCAGCCGTCTTGCTTCCTTGGTATTTCCTTACCGCGATGAGTCCAACAATTAAACTACCGGAAAGGGCTTCCAGAGAGTAAGATCCTAAAAGAGAGAAAATGATGAAGGTATACAGCCCCTGGGGCGGTTGAGCCGCATTGTGGGACGTGTCGTAGTGGTGCCTTCGCCTATGCCCATGGTATCTTGAGTGCGTAGTTATGTACGCCGGCGCAAATTTCGCCACTTGACTGGGACTAGGACGGAGGCCGAATTGCTAGTTGAGCCCAAAACGTGCCTGCCGATCCTCCTGCAGGGTGCTCCGGACTCGCTTGAAGGTGTTCGGGGTCTTTTTCGCCGAATTAGCGGTTTGCCTAATAAGGCTGCTTTGCGCTTCTGCTGCGAGGGCCGCAGTGTGCTCCTCCGTGCGGAGCGAGCGCTCTATGTTTCCATTAACTGTTATAACCCCGCGTGGTCCTGGCATTTTGAGTTTGAGGTATGCATAATTCGGTACCGCATTGAATCTGGCAAATGTGGTTCATCCGAGCAGTGCGTGATAGCCGCTGCGAAAGGGGACGATATCGAAGATTAACTCCTCGCTTCGAAAGCTGTCCGGAGACCCGAAAACCACTTCCAGTGTGATTGAGCCTGTGCAACAGGCCTCCACACCTGGGATGACACCTTTAAAGCTGGTTTTGGTGGGTTTGATCCTCGAGGGGTCTATGCCCATTTTGCGCACTGTATCCTGATAGAGCAGGTTCAGGCTGCTGCCGCCGTCCATAAGGACTCGAGTGAGGTGAAATCCGTCAATGATGGGGTCGAGGACCAATGCGGCAGATCCGCCATGACGGATACTAGTGGGGTGGTCCCTGCGATCGAAGGTGATCGGAAAAGAGGACCACGGGTTGAACTTTGGGGCGACTGGCTCCATCGCATAGACGTCCCTTAGTGCACGCTTCCGTTCCCTCTAGGGAATATGGGTTGCGTATATCATGTTCACCGTTTTCACTTGTGGGGGGAACTTCTTCTGTCCTCCTGTGTTCGGCGGCCGAGGCTCCTCCTCATTGTCGCTATGCAGCCCCTTGTCCTTGTTTTCGGCATTCAACTTGCCGGCCTGCTTGAACACCCAGCATTCTCTGTTGGTGGCTTATCGGGGGTGCCGTGAATTTGACACGAGCGATCGAGTATGCGGTCCAAACTGGACAGGCCCGGATTACTTCTTTTGAATGCCTTTTTCCGCTGACTGGATTTAGAGCCACTGAATCCGGCATTGACTGCCGTGTCTTCGGCGTTATTGCCGTTGTTGCGGCGCTTGTGTCTATTGCGACGTGGTCTTCCATTGGCATCTGAAGTGTCAGGATTCCTTGATGTGTTGTTGCTGCGAGCCAGCCAGCTGTCCTCGCCCGTGCAAAAGCGGGTCATGAGTGTTGTGAGGGCTGCCATGGATTTCAGCTTCTCTTGGCCGAGGTGTCGGGCGAGCCACTCGTCCCGGATGTTATGTTTAAATGCCGCTAAGGCCTCGCATCCGGACAGTCGATGATTTGGTTCTTTTTAGTTAAGAACCGAGTCCAGAGTTTCCTGGCCAATTCCCCAGACTGTTGGGTTCTGTGGCTCAAGTCATCAACATCTGGTGGTCGCACATAAGTGCCCTAGAACTTGTCAAGGAATGCATCTTCCAAATTCTCCCAACTGCCAATGGAGTTTGCTAGAAGGCTATTCAGCCAATGGAGTTTGCTGGTAGGCTATTCAGCCAATGCCGAGCTGGTCCTTTGAGTTTTAGTGGGAGGTACTTGATGGCATGTAGATCGTCACCGCGGGCCATGTGGATGTGGAGGAGGAAATCCTCGGTCCATACCGCGGGGTCTGTTGTGCCATCGTATGACTAAAAGTTCATAGGTTTGAATCCTTCTGGGAATTCGTGATCCATTACTTCATCAGTGAAGCATAGGGGGTGTGCGGCACCTCTGTGCCGGGCTATGTCACGACGCAGTTCATACGAGTCTTGTCTGCTGTATTCGGCCCGGCCGGATTTGCTTTTAGTGTATCCGGCGTGACGATCATAGTCGCGCATTGGAGCACGACCCCCTGATCCGTAGATCGATCTTGTATGTCCTGCTTTGTTTTCCAATACGTCTCGCAGGTCCCGCGTGTTGCCCCGGGCCTTGGTGTTTTTGTTTATCTGGCAACAGGGTGCGGGCTGGACTTTGGGCTGGTATGCCCCTCTATCTCGGCCACGAGGTGGCCGATCAGCCGCATCATACGCTGGTAAGGTAGGTTCTGATGCTTCCTCCTCCAGTTGGGGTAGCAACCTGCGCTTTGGTTAACTCTTGGTTGGGCGTTCAAGTTTGTATTCCTCGGCCGCAAGGACTTCAGTCCATCTGTCCGCTAGCAGATCTTGATCAGCTCGAAGCTGTTGTTGCTTTTTCTTCAGGCTGTTTGCTGTGGCTATAAGCCGGCGCTTGAAGCGCTCCTGCTCGACGGGATCCTCAGGCACGATAAATTCTTCGTCGCCGAGGCTCGCCTTGTCTTCGGAGAGAGGCATGTAATTGTCATCCTCTGATTCTCCGTCTGCTGCCTGTTCCGGAGGACTAGCTTGTTCATCCTCCCGCTCGAGGTCTGGCTAGAGGGGATTATCGTCGTCTTCGGCACTATCCGGAGCGTTATTGTCTCTTGTGGCGGTATCACTGCTTTTGCTATGGCGGGACTTAGAGCGGCGCCGCTGACGTTGGTGCTTGGATTGCTTCTTGGAGGGGTTATCCTCCGCTGTCTTATCGCCATCGCCTTCTTTGGGGGTGTCCACCATGTATATGTCATATGATAAGGTGGCAATCCAGCGCCCTGTGGGCGGTGGTTCTTGTTCGTCTCCTGCATCATCGTCCATATCGTCGATGTCTTCGGAGCCGAAGTCGAGCATGTTGGTTAAATCGTCGACTGTGGCTACTAAGTGGGTGGTGGGTGGGGAGCGAATTTCTTCGTCGTCCGCATCCCATTCTAGCCGGACATAGTTCGGCCAAAGGTCTCCTGACAGGGAGAGAGACCTCAATGAGTTTAGCACGTCGCTGAAGGGCGAGTGCTGAAAGATATCCGCGGAGGTAAACTCCATGATCGGTGCCCAATCGGATTCGATAGGCACGGACGCAGGCGGCTCGGGGCCCATGGCCGGGGACGAATCCAACGGTTCGGCAACACGGGTCTCGTAGGAGGTGAAGTCAGTATTCGGCTCTATCGCTATTGAGTGAGCGGCCTTCGAGGCGGGGTCCATCCACCCGTCCTCAGATGGTGCAATTTGTTCTGGATTGAGGGCCGGAGTAGTTGCAGGTGTGATCTCCCGAACACTGTCCGACGACAGAGCTAAGTCATGCTCGTCGTGATTGTGCGGCGCACCTGACATGGGCTCGAACCCGTCGAAGATCAAGTCTCCGTGGATGTCGGCGGTATAATTCAAGTTTCCAAAGCTGACATGATGGCCAGGGGCGTAGCTCTTGATCCGCTCCAGATGGCCAAGCGAGTTGTCCCGCAGTACGAAACCGTAGAATACGAAGATCTGTCCGAGGTGGAAAACCTCACCCTGGATCGCATCGTTGCCGATGATCGAAGGAGCCATCAAGCCTTGTGGTGACGGCACACTGGAACTCTCAATGAAAGCACCAATGTCTGTGTCAAAACCGGCGGATCTCGGGTAGGGGGTCCCGAACTGTGCGTCTAAGGCGGATGGTAACAGGAGGCGGGGGACACGATGTTTACCCATGTTCGGGCCCTCTCGATGGAGGTAATACCCTACTTCCTGCTTGATTGATCTTGATGATATGAGTATTACAATAGTTGATCTACCACGAGATCGTAGAGGCTAAACCCTAGAAGCTAGCCTATGGTATGATTGTTGTTGTCCTACGGACTAAACCCTCCGGTTTATATAGACACCGGAGGGGGCTAGGGTTACACAGAGTCGGTTACAAGGGAGGAGATCTACATATCCGTATTGCCAAGCTTGCCTTGCACGCCAAGGAGAGTCCCATTCGGACACGGGACGAAGTCTTCAATCTTGCATCTTCATAGTATAGCAGTCCGGCTGTCCGAGGACCCCCTAATAACGGACTCCTTCACTAGGCTCTAGTGTTGCATCATGTCTACTTTTCTCAGAAAGTTGAAATGGGGATGACAGAACCCCCAGCCCCCCTTTAATCCAACTAGGATTTACTAAAATCTTTTTCAATGAACCTGAAATGCCCTTCTAAAATGTTCATCATCTTTGCCTTGGTCTGAAACCTATGACAAAAATGGTGCACACTTTTCTAGGACATCATAAGGTCACTGGATTAAATCATATGTTAATTGCATTTGGACATTTAAATGGTATAAATTATTTTAAATGTCCAAATAATCATAAACTAAAATGTCTACTGTTGGAAATATTCCAAACAGTGGGCATGAGAAGTTTCATGATTTTTTGCGTTAGTTTTAGTATTTTTAATAAAGCTCTAAAGTTGAAGAAAAATAGAAAAACAGAAACAATTAAGTAAGGGAGAGAGAGAAAGGACTTTACCTGGCGCAACCCACCTGGCAGCCCACTGGCCGGCCCAGCACTGTGCTGGCCCAGCGCCAGTCACCTGCTTCCTCTCGCCAGGCACACAAAGAGGAGCGCGCCCACGCACGCCGAGCTCGCCACGCAGCTCCCTGCCCCTCTGCTTCGCCTGGACAGCGCGACGACGCCTCGAAGTCCCTCCTCAGCGCCGCCCCGAACCCGCCGACACCCCATTTTCCCCCTGGCTCTCTCCTCGCCCTCTCCCTGCCATGGCCGTAGCCGCTGTTCGCTCGCCGTCGTCGCCTGCGTAGCCACTGCCTCCCCCTCGTCGCCCCGCCGTGTCCACGAGCATGGCCGTCATCCGCCTCATCGAGCTAACCGAGCCCCGAGCGCTCGCACGCCGTGGATACGCCTCCTCGACATCGTCTTCACCGCCCATCGCCGGAGATCCCCTTCGCCGCACCGCCTGCTCCAGCTCGTCCCCGACCTCGCTGACCAGCTCGTCAGGATCGCCATGAGCCCTGCTTCGTCCTTCCCCTCTTCGTTACCTCTCTCATGCACCGTACGCACCGCACCGAGCTCACCCACACCCGCCGCCGCCTGTGCTCACCGCCGGCGTAACTCCGGCCACGCAACGGCCTGGCCGTCATGTCCACCTTGCTCGTAGCACCATGTAGAGCACGTAGGTGTTAACCCCGCGCCTCCACGCTCGTTGTAGTGACAACCCCGAGCTCACCCGAGCTTCGGTAGCCGCCAACGTCATTGCCGGCGACGACTCCGGCCACCCCCGGACCAACCACCACCACCAATAGATGCGGCGCACCTCCAGCTCCCCGTAGATGCTGCCCGCGTGCCAAACCAGACGCTGTAGCAAAATCTCGATGCCCTCCATCGCGTTTTGGTCGCCGCCGGCAGAACTCCGGCGAAGCCGACGTGGCGCTGTCATTAGCCACTAATGACCCCGCTAGCTAACCCCTCTCTGACTGACTACTGGGCCCCGCTGCCTAATTAACCTTGGTTAGCTCCTGTTTAGACTTAACTAACCACACGGGCCCCACCGGTCAGTTTGACTTGGCCACGTCACAGGTTGACCGACCCCACACGTTAGTATTGACTTGCTGACGTATCCGTTGACCCGGCCCCACCTGTCAGTGACACTAACCAGCACTGTGTCAGTGACCAGTGGACCCCACTGGCCAGGTTTGACCCGGGGCAGCCCTGTTGACCTGCTGACGCCAGCATGACGTAATGCTGACGTAGTTAATCATTTTCTAGATTTAAAATAATTCAGAAAATTCAAGAAAATTGCCTAAACTTCTAAAAATCATAGAAAATCAATCGTAACTCCAAATGCAAAGATTTATATATGAAAATTGATCAGAAAAATTCAATATTTCCATCTGTACTAGTTTCATGCATGTCAGAACACTTTAACCATGCTGTTTAGATGAAACAAGTTAATGCACTAATATGACCTCTTATTTTGGGTTTGCATTTGAATCTTTGATTCAAATGAGCTCAAACCAACCTGTTCTAAGTTGCATTAGCCAAAACACACTCATTTTGCCATGTCATTGCATGCATCATATTGTTGCATATTGCCATGTGATGAATGTGCTTCGATGTGTTCTTCGTGGTTGGTTCTGCCTCCGAGGATATTCACGAGTATCCAACTGAAGGGCAGTATCCTTCTACCACTCCGTCAAGCAAGCAAAACCCCCTTGTTCATTTTGATACAATCCCACTCTATCGCTTCTGCTCTCTTTTACCGCATTAGGACAACAACGATTCAACTTTTACATGCTGCGCTAGTAGAACCCCTTTCCTCTCCTTGACCTATCATTGCCACAGTAAATAGATGAAACCCACTAGCATGAGTAGGAGTTGTTTGAGCCCTGATGTGCCTACTCATTCTTTCTTATTGTCATGCCTACTACTGCTTAGAGTTGAGTCAGGTCCGATTCATCGGGGATGAATTGGAGGTGTGTGAACATGTTCTACTGTTGAGAGCTAAGTGTGTGAACACGATTTGGTAAAGGTAGCAGTGAGAGGCCATGTAGGAGTACATGGTGGGTTGTCTCATTGAAGCCGTCCTCAGGAACTGAGTTCTGTGTTTGTGATCCATGAACAGCTACTACCACATGTTGGGCCCAGAAATATGACCCCGCTCGACTTATTAACCGCCCTTGTCCTCTGTCCAGGAGTTGCAACTAGTTTCTGGTGTTTGTAGGATATGTGTTGGAGGCCGTGCATAGCACTGACCCTAGGGGTGGTCTATGATGCGGTAGATACACCATGGCCCGATGTACCGAGTCGCCCGTTTGGTGTCTCGGGAACCCTGCACACATCGTTTGGGGCTGTGAGTGAAACCCCGGCCAGATCTCCTCGCGGATGGAACCTGAATAGGCGATAAACCTGGACTAGGGACTTGTGTGGTTAGTCAGGTCGTGGTCTACACCCACGTCGGCTTTCGCTTGAAGTCTGTCGAGCACATGTCGTGTGCAGACGCTAAGTGGTGGAAACATGTGTGAAGAAGTACACCCCTGCAGGGTTATAAATGATCTATTCGAATAGCCGTGTCCGCGGTAAAGGACTTCTGGGTTGCCTATAACAGTTAATAGATAACTAGAAGTGGATACTCTAAAATATGCAAGATAAGCGTGAGTGCTATGGATGGCATTCTCTTAGGAAGACGGGAGTGGATCCATAGTGGTGTATTGGTATGGTGAATATGTGGACTCGTGTGTGCCACCTCAAAAGAGTTACTTACAGTCGTAGTTCAGGATAGCCACCAAGTCAAAGCTGGCTTGCTGCAGTTAAACTCCACCACCCCCCTTTGTTGATACCGATGCATATGTAGTTAGTTCTGATGTAAGTCTTGCTGGGTACATCCGTACTCACGTTTGCTTAATTTATGTTTTTGCAGAGAGACTTCAGTATCGCTAGTAGTTCCGCGTGGACCTTGACGTTTAG
Source organism: Aegilops umbellulata (assembly GCA_032464435.1). Classification (NCBI taxonomy): domain Eukaryota; kingdom Viridiplantae; phylum Streptophyta; class Magnoliopsida; order Poales; family Poaceae; genus Aegilops; species Aegilops umbellulata. The sequence goes on along the minus strand of CP136060.1, from coordinate 85,056,511 downwards.
CTTGTTACCTCAGCTACGATCTTGTGCCCTCGGCAGGGTCTTGTGGATAGTCAGGCTTCTCAGCCTTTTTCATTTGTAGATGTCTGTACTCGGACATGTTAAGGTTCCGCGTGTGTTTTGACTTGTATGCTGTGTATGTTGGGTCATGAGAACAATGTTTGTAATACTTGGCTCCTCGGAGTCTAATGAATAAATACTCTGAGTCGTAGAGTCTTGTTGTGATGCCATGTTGTATTTGCACATATCGAGCATATTGTGTGTATGATTGAAATGCTTGGTATGTTTGGGATCTGACAATCTAGTTGTTTATCCTTGGTAGCCTCTCTTATGGGGAAATATAGTCTGGTGCTTCCACTGAGCCTTGGTAGTCCACTACAGCTCGGTTTACCGGAGTCCTGCTAGCCCAGCACTACTGCTCCGGAACACCTAGACTGGCCGGCATGTGAAACACTTCGTTCCTGTGTCTGTCCCTTCGAGGAAATATCACGCGATGGCATCCGGAGTCCTGTTAGCCTGCTACAGCCCGGGTTCCCAGAGTCCTGTTAGCCCAGTTGCTACAGCTCGGATTCACATGCTGCTGACCGACATGCTCGACGTTGTTTCATGTATGCCTGTCCCCGTAAGTTAGTGCCACTTTGGGTTCACGACTAGTCATGTTGGGCGGGGTTCTTTGTCATATGGATGCTAGCGACACTATCATATACGTGAGCCAAAAGGCACAAACTGTCCCGGGCCAGGTAAGGTGGCACCCGTGGGAATACCGTGCGTGAGGCTGCAAAGTGATATGATGTGTTACATGCTAGATCGATGGGACTTAGGATCGGGGTCTTGACAGCTTTGGTATCAGAGCCTGATTGCATGTAGGATTACCAAGCCAAACTGGTCGAAATTGAGTCTAGAAATGCTTTAGTTGTATAAGGGAATTGATTGTGGAAGGGAACGTAAGGCTCTTTTTACTCCTTTATCTTATGCCCTTCTGATCTGAGTCAAACTCTTCTTTTCTACGGGGTTTAAGAACTAGGCTTCTCATCTTTCTATTAGGATCACGTGTTACTAATCCGTAGACTTATAGGATTGATGGATTCAAGTCTCAGTTCAGTTTCTACTATTTCCGTATGTTCATAGCTGGCCTTAGAACCTTGATATTGTGACGTTGAGTGGTTATGCCACCATTTTTCAGGATGTCTCAAATCTTTCTGAGCATTTACAGTCGTTATGCTGTCGAGTCATCCCAGGTTTCTAAATAGTCTAATGCATTTGCAAATCCCTTCTTCCTATTCCCGGTGTCCTTTTGGGACGAATTAACCACACTAATCGGTGGGTTGAGGTACTCTGTTGCCTCGGCATATATGTTGGAGCTATTATTATGACCCTAGGTGTTTTAGGGAGTCACCTAGTAGTCTAGCCATGATTAGCGTTCCCAATGTGATGATTCTGGCCGTCATTCTCGAAAGCATCCCGTGATGCCATTTAGTAGTAGGTATTCTACTCTTGGGTTCTTGACCCAAGATTCACTCCACTTACCTCGTCTTGATAGTGTTGCTCGTACCTTTAGGATATTAGTAACCTTTGCGATAGTCCTCGAGGTCCATGGTATTTTCCTCTTCCAAATACCATGAACTACTTATGGCAGAAGTTCCTCGTTGAACCGAAAGATCAGAACAAGAGTGCTCTTGATGAGTTCTCCATTTAAAAATTGTGAATCTGCCAGTCCCTCCTCTTCTGCACGGGTTATCTGGAAGAAATATTTTGAACTCGTTCGACATGCTAATCTTTGCACCCACACCTCAAAAAATCATATGTTCCTTTGAGTTGTCCCTCTTTAGCTGTTTTCTGACCTTCATCTATCAATTGATAGTCAAGAGTATGCGTGCATTTGTTCATCGATGCCTATTATTCTTGTGGTCCGGCAAGCCATTCTATTCTGGAATGACTAAGAGAAACAAACTCCAGTACCTTGTCCGCTTTGAGGATTGGGTCAAAGTAGCTGTATTCCGTGGATCAAAATGCCAATCCAGTTTTTGCTCTGTTTACCTTGGAGTGTTACCATCTTTATGTCAAGAATGTCATGAGAATTGCACCACCTCTTATGAATTCTTGACGCAGTGATACTTCTCGCCATCATTATTCATTCCTCGGTCCCGTGTTGTTGTAACCGGAATGCCGACAAGTGAATTGTGATGTGTGAAATCAATACTCCGAGCAAGTCGTTGCTTTGTAGTAAATGGACAATATTCTCATTCTTAGCGTGTTGGTTATCAAATCATCATCCTAAGATTGATCGTGCTACCTAGTCCTTATTTCTGGTGCACTCTTCGATCCACGAGTTGGTATTGTGTCAATCCCTCACTCTTTCGATCATATCGTCTTGCCCTGAAAAGCAATATTATTCTCGAGCTTAGTAACATATCGGTGGTTCGTGATTTTCCGAATATCTTCTCGGAAGTATTACCAGGTTGTCACCTGACCGCTATGTTGAGTTCGTGATCAAGTTGGTTTTCTTGTAAACCACTCTTTCTCCAAGAATCTGTGTTAGGTACCTTTGAACTAATTGGTTAAGCTAAACAACAACTTGGAGAGTTGGAAGATAAAATCTTAATCCATTTAGTTCACTCCAAAGGGGATATCTTGCGTGTCTGTGTGTGTTGATGAGAGATGATATCTTCATCGATTGTTCCTCGTGATTGGTTGTTGAATCTATCGTCTTGTCGAAACCTTGATTTGAGTGTGGGCTATCGTCAAATCAAGTTAGAACAAAGGATGTTCATAATGTTGTCTTACTCGTGGTTGTTCCTCAAGCATACACCATTACATCCTTTGGTATGACCAATACTATCACACTGTTCACATAATGGTGGAATTCCATTGATATGGAAAATTCCGATGAGTTGCTATTGAGCCCATCAGCATCATTTTGTCTCCCCCATGATTCATCTTGAACATCAACCTAGTGCTGGAAACTTTGTAAGCAATGCCTTCGTGTTCCGTTCATGAAGCTTATGCTTGGATGGAAGAAGTGACTTCCTCGAATTCATGCGCATTTGGTGCAAGTTGCTGCCATGAGTTCGAGAAAGATTGTTTTTGTTTCCTCTGGTACCATCCCAAGTCAATTTTGCATGTGCGAATGTATTCTATGGTTTGGTAGATTAATTACCTCCACTCCATATGTATTCCCTAGCACACCAAGCCACCGATTGATTTGTTCAGAGAAAAGAAGTTAATGCGCTAATCCTGAAGGGCCCGGGCAGATATGCACAAGACTTCATTATCTCAATGATGGTTCCCAATCAGAACTTGGTAGTGTTTTATTGCAAGACTACCATGTGATCATGATTGTCTGGGACAACGTGTTCACATGTGTGTAGCTTAACCATCTCATGTTTTGGAGCTTACCATCATAGTTCACTTCCCGAGAATCTCGCAACGTCATCTCGTCGATTTGTGTTGCAAACTTTCTTTTCAGACATGCCTAGTCTGAAGTATCCTATCACCAATCGGATTTGAATCTCAGGCAGATATGATGGTTGGAACATTCCCAATAGTTGCACTTTGTTCCCAGCTTGCACCGCCATTGTGCCAAATTCCCATGGGCTGCCCTTCTCAGCAGTTGTTGTCCAAGATCATCTTCAAAAGTGGATTTACCATGGGTCACATCCATTTCAGATGATAAGCAAAAATCATCCATTGCGTTGTCTTCAACAAGGTAGTCCACATCATCCATTCTAGTCCAAGTATGTCATTCTTCCGAACTCCTTCAAATGATCGACTGTGATTGCCTTAGGCTGGTATGAAGAGTTTCAGTGATCTCTGAATCAAAAGTAATTCTTTTTGCCACTTAAGGGAATATTTCTGCGAGTCACCTTCCTTAAGATGTCTCGTTATGGTATCATGGCAACTCAACTCCTCGCTACATTGACAACCGTTCACCACCCTCTTAAGTGTGGAATTGTTGTCTACATAGTGAACCTTCGTCATCTGTTACACTCCATCCCTCCGGATGTATGTTTCATGTCTCAACTCGAGAGATGTTTCAATGTCTCATTCCGTGAGTTGATCATCAGTTGCTCGATATTCGAAAGCTCGATTCTTCTAGAGTTTTTCCTTTATTCTCATTGTCATGTTGGATGGAGTTCTCAGAGCAAGACATCGAGACAAAGAGGATGATTGAATGAATGTTCTTATGAAGTGCAACCTGGATCGTGCAGATTGTGTTAGCTTTGTGTCCCCTCTGTCTTCTTACCTCACGTCTTGAATCTCGGGACGAGATTCTTGTTTAGTGGGGGTGAGTTTTCACATCCCTGGTTCTGGTAATGCCTAGTGCTAGCCTCTGGTGTTGCATCATGTCTACTTTTCTCAGAAAGTTGAAATGGGGATGACAGAACCCCCAGCCCCCCCTTAATCCAACTAGGATTTACTAAGATCTTTTTCAATGAACCTGAAATGTCCTTCTAAAATGTTCATCATCTTTGCCTTGGTCTAGAACCTATGACAAAAATGGTGCACACTTTCCTAGGACATCATAAGGTCATTGGATTAAATCATATGTTTATTGCATTTGGACATTTAAATGGTATAAACTATTTTAAATGTCCAAATAACTATAAACTAAAATGTCTACTGTTGGAAATATTCCAAACAGTGGGCATGAGAAGTTTCATGATTTTTTGCGTTAGTTTTAGTATTTTTAATAAAGCTCTAAAGTTGAAGAAAAATAGAAAAACAGAAACAATTAAGTAAGGGAGAGAGAGAAAGGACTTTACCTGGCGCAACCCACCTGGCAGCCCACTGGCCGGCCCAGCACTGTGCTGGCCCAGTGCCAGTCACCTGCTTCCTCTCGCCAGGCACACAAAGAGGAGCGCGCCCACGCACGCCGAGCTCGCCACGCAGCTCCCTGCCCCTCTGCTTCGCCTGGACAGCGCGACGACGCCTCGAAGTCCCTCCTCGGCGCCGCCCCGAACCCGCCGACACCCCATTTTCCCCCTGGCTCTCTCCTCGCCCTCTCCCTGCCATGGCCGTAGCCGCTGTTCGCTCGCCGTCGTCGCCTGCGTAGCCACCGCCTCCCCCTCGTCGCGCAGCCGTGTCCACGAGCATTGTCGTCGTCCGCCTCATCGAGCTAGCCGAGCCCCGAGCGCTCGCACGCCGCAGTTACGCCTCCTCGACCTCGTCTTCACCGCCCATCGCCGGAGATCCCCTTCGCCGCACCGCCTGCTGAAGCTCGTCCCCGTCCTCGCTGACCTGCTCGTCGGGATCGCCGTGAGCCCTGCTCTGTCCTTCCCCTCTCTGTTACCTCTCTCATGCACCGTATGCACCGCACCGAGCTCACCCACACCCCCCGCCGCCTGTGCTCACCGCCGGCGTAACTCCGGCCACACAACGGCCTGGCCGTCATGTCCACCTTGCTCGCTGCACCACGTAGAGCACATAGGTGTTAACCCCGCGCCTCCACGCTCATTGTAGCGACGACCCCGAGCTCACCCGAGCTCCGGCAGCTGCCCACGTCATCGCCAGCGATGATTCTGGCCACCCCCGGACCAACCACCACCACCAATGAATGCGGCGCACCTCCAGCTCCCCGTAGATGCTCCCTGGGCGCCAAACCGGACCCCGTAGCAAAATCCCGATGCCCTCCGCCGCGTTTTGGTCGCCGCCGGCAGAACTCCGGAGGAGCCGACGTGGCGCCGTCATTAGCCACTAATATGACCCCCCTAGCTAACCCCGCTCTCATTGACTACTGGGCCCCGCTGCCTAATTAACCCTGGTTAGCTCATGTTTAGACTTAACTAACCACACGGGCCCCACAGGTCAGTTTGACCTGGCCACGTCACAGGTTGACCGACCCCACACGTCAGTATTTGACTTGCTGACGTGTCCGTTGACCCGGCCCCACCTGTCAGCGACACTAACCAGCACCGTGTCACTGACTAGTGGACCCCACTGGTTAGGTTTGACCCAGGGCAGCCTTATTGACCTGCTGACGCCAGCATGACATAATGCTGACGCAGTTAATCATTTTCTGGATTTAAAATAATTCAGAAAATTCCAGAAAATTGCCTAAACTTCTATAAATCATAGAAAATCAACCGTAACTCCAAATGCAAAGATTTATATATGAAAATTGATCAGAAAAAATCAATGTTTCCATCTGTAAAAGTTTCATGCATGTCAGAACACTTTAACCTTGATGTTTAGACGAAACAAGTTAATGCACTAATATGACCTCTTATTTTGGGTTTGCATTTGAATATTTGATCTCAAACTAACCTGTTCTAAGTTGCATTAGCCAAAACACACTCATTTTGCCATGTCATTGCATGCATCATATTGTTGCATATTGCCATGTGATGATTGTGCTTCGATGTGTTCTTCGTGGTAGGTTCTGCCTCCGAGGATATTCACGAGTATCCAACTGAAGGGCAGTATCCTTCTACCACTCCGTCAGGCAAGCAAGACCCCCTTGTTCATTCTGATACAATCCCACTCTCTCGCTCCTGCTCTCTTTTACTGCATTAGGACAACAACGATTGAACTATTACATGTTGCGGTAGTTGAACCCCTTTCCTCTACACGACCTGTCATTGACACAGTAAATAGATGAAACCCACTAGTATGAGTAGGAGTTGTTTGAGCCCTGATGTGCCTACTCATTCTTGCTTGTTGTCATGCCTGCTACTGCTTAGAGTTGAGTCGGGTCTGATTCATCAGGGATGAATTGGAGGTGTGTGAACATGTTCTACTGTTGAGAGCTAAGTGTGTGAACACGATTTGGTAAAGGTAGCGGTGAGAGGCCATGTAGGAGTACACGTTGGGCCCTGAAATATGACCCCGCTCGACCAATTAACCGCCCTTGTCCTCTGTCCAGGAGTTGCAACTAGTTTCTAGTGTTTGTAGGATATGTGTTGGAGGCCTTGCGTAGCGCTGACCCTATGGGTGGGCTATGATGCGGTAGATACACCGTGGTCCGGTGTACCGAGTCACCTGTTTGGTGTCTCGGGAACCCTGCACACATCGTTTGGGGATTTGAGCGAAACCCCGACCGGATCTCCTCGCGGATGGAACCTGAATAGGCGATAAACTTGGACTAGAGACTTGTGTGGTTAGTCAGGTCGTGGTCTACACCCACGTCGTCTTTCGCTTGAAGTCTACCGAGCACATGTCATGTGCAGACGCTAAGTGGTGGAAACATATGTGAAGAAGTACACCCCTGCAGGGTTATAAATGATCTATTCGAATAGCCGTGTCCGCAGTAAAGGACTTCTGGGTTGCCTATAACAGTTCATAGATAACTTGAAGTGGATACTCTAAAATATGCAAGATAAGCGTGAGTGCTATGGATGCATTCTCGTAGGAAGACGGGAGCGGATCCATAGTGGTGTATTGGTATGGTGAATATGTGGACTCGTGTGCGCCACCTCAAAAGAGTTACTTGCAGTCGTAGTTTAGGATAGCCACCGAGTCAAAGGTGGCTTGCTGTAGTTAAACTCCGCCACCCCCCTTTGTTGATACCGATGCATATGCAGTTAGTTCTGATGTAAGTCTTGTTGGGTGCATTTGTACTCACATTTGCTTAATTTATGTTTTTGCAAAGAGACTTCAGTATCGCTAGTAGTTCCGCGTGGACCTCAATGTTTAGCTTGTTACCTCAGCTACGATATTGTGCCCTCGGCAGGGTCTTGTGGATAGTCAGGCTTCTCAGCCTTTTTCATTTGTAGATGTCTGTACTCAGACATGTTAAGCTTCCGCGTGTGTTTTGACTTGTATGCTCTGTATGTTGGGTCATGAGACCCATGTTTGTAATACTTGGCTCCTTGAAGCCTAATGAATAAATACTCTGAGTCGTAGAGTCTTGTTGTGATGCCATGTTGTATTTGGACATATCGAGCATATTGTGTGTATGATTGAAATGCTTGGTATGTGTGGGATCCGATAATCTAGTTGTTTATCCTTGGTAGCCTCTCTTATGGGGAAATATAGTCTGGTGCTTCCACTGAGCCTTGGTAGTCCGCTATAGCCCGGTTTACCAGAGTCCTGCTAGCCCAGCACTACTGCTCCGGAACACCTAGACTGGCCGACATGTGAAACACTTCGTTCCCATGTCTGTCCCTTCAGGGAAATGTCATGCGATGACATCCGGAGTCCTGTTAGCCTGCTACAGGCCGGGTTCCCGGAGTCCTGTTAGCCCAGTTGCTACAGCCCGGATTCACACGCTGCTGACCGACATGCTCGATGTTGTTTCATGTATGCTTGTCCCTGTAAGTTAGTGCCACTTTGGGTTCACGACTATTCATGTCAGTCCGGGTTCTTTGTCATATGGATGCCAGTGACACTATCATATATGTGAGCCAAAAGGCACAAACGGTCCCGGGCCAGGTAAGGTGGCACCCATGGGAATACCGTGCGTGAGGCCGCAAAGTGATATGATGTGTTACATGCTAGATCGGTGTGACTTAGGATTGGGGTCCTGACACATAGTTAGTAGAAAACAAGAAACAAAATCTAGGAATAATGTTCCTATGAACTACTAGGATGTGGAGGTAAAACGCTCACAGTATAACAAATATCAATATCTTACAAGTTCTTACCATGCAACAAGTGGTGACAAGCAACTAGTGGTGTCAAATAACTCCTAAGATTGAGTAAAGCGATTGCAATGGGAACGTACGTATACCCAGTGTAGAAATATGTGGAGCTTGGAAGGCTTAAATATTTGGTAGAAAAAGTTTTGCAATAATCAATTCAGAGATGCAATGTTGAATAAACGCTCAACGACGGTACTGTGCTGGTCCTAGGCTAGACCGGACTAGAGACGCGAGCCTAAAACACTAATGAGGTCACGGTGTAGCACAACTAGCATCAATAAAGGATATGAAGTAGCTCTGGACAACAAGATATAAGTGGATATCATAATAGCAGTGAAGATAATGATGTGAAACAACAGCCAAGCAGGATATATCAACAACTTACTCTCCAACTTTTCTTTGAAAAGTTTGTGCCAATTTTCTAATAATTTTTCTCAAGAATGGCACCGACTCAAGCTTTCAAGCACAAAAAGAATCAGTCAATTCCTAGTTGATATGAGGAGTCAAAAAAAAAATCTAAAACTGGCTTGAAAAACTGGAATAAGCCGTGTTTGCAAACTTCGGAGGGCAAAAAGATCTATTTAGAAGCCGATTTTGAGGTGCCAAATACTGAAATAGCCTCTGCAACTATTTAGGTGCAACTCGTAGCTAACTTTTATTTGAGTACTCGCGGAGCCAAAACGGACTTCGTATGAGGAAGTTATGCCTGTTTTACTGAACAGTGCACAAAACAGATTCCAATCCAAATTCAACTACGAGATTGAGTCTAGATAGATCCGAATTTTGTTGTTTTCTCTCTTTTTTTCCTCACACTTTTTTTCTTCTTCTTTCTCTATTTTTTTTCTATGACTTTTTCTTACTTTTTTTTCTCTTTTTTTCTCTCACCCTCTTTCCAAAACAAACTAGATAAGATGCAGATTGGATCAAGCGAAGATGTGAACGATCTCAACTATGATTATGATAATGAACGGTGGGTAGGACATGGTGGAAATTGATGGATGGGTGGTGGATAGCGGAAGAGATAATGATGCAGCGGCGACATGACTAATGTGAACAGAACTCGGAACTCTAAACGAATTAGACACTAAGACCAGCAACTCAACACGATGATGCAACCGATAATTCAACTATGCAAGCAATGAAAAAAAATTGCAAAGGCTCAGACTGGCATGGACAAAGGATGAATAGATCGAATTTTTTTGTGGCTTTTTCTTGGACAATAGGTAAGAAAATAAATCTAATCTAGGAAAAATTGGAAATTCTCACCGAGCAACCTGAAAATTGATACCACTTGATAGAGGCGAAGGTGTCCCGATGTTTCGATGAGATGGTGGCTATCGTTTTCTGTGGGAGTCGACCTTGATGATCCGACTACAAACGTGCGAGACCTCACGCGTTAGCACTCGCTAAACTAACTTCGGAGGGGTTATTGACCACGCCAGAGCACGATCAACCTGACCACGAGGGTCTGTTTCCTGCGAGCAAACAAAGAACAAGCAAGAAACTGAGATTGCAATCTAGATATTGCGAATGTAAGAGGAAAGCTTTATTAATGAAGCTAGGGTTCTGTGACGCCTTTGTCTGGTCGTTGAACACAAACAAAGCACGCGAAGTTGCAGCTATGGGGAACTTTTAATCTAAACAAAACCCAAGGGAAAAGCTACTAGATGGATCTACTTATATAGGAGCAAGGGGTGTCGGCCAAGGAGGTGGGAGGACGTCTCAAGGCATCCTAAAACCAACCCTAGGTCGCACAAGGCTCATGGGCCCAAGCGGAGGTGATGCAACACCTTTGGACTTGTAGTTTGACTCGGATTCTGCTACAATGTCAGATTGTTTCGTCCATAACTCAACGCTCCGGATGAATTTGAAGGTGAATCCAATTGTGTTGGAAAGTGCACAAAATCTACTTTCCAACAAAAAAAGAATCACCCAATTCGGAGTCGTATGAACGAGTTATTGGCGTTTTGAGTCAGGTATGTCTGTGTAGTCTGAATCTGAATCCAGAACATGAGAGACTTGGACTCTATCTTCTCTTGGCCAAAAAGTGACATGGGAGGACTTTTTGAACATCACATAAACTTCTCTTTTTTCCTTATCTTCATATGTGGATTGTACAAATGTCCCATACACCTGCAATTAGACATGGCACAAAAGTTGTCGGTGTACTAAAGTAGGGGTACCTTAGTACCCCAGACTTGTGCACGGGCAGTTGTAGCACCCTGCGGCAAGGCCCGCCCCGGAAGCGCCAAGAGAAGACCAAGCATTCAAGACAAGGCCCCCGGCAAGAGGAGCTTGCCGGGTCAAGAAGACAAGGCCCCCGGCAAGAGGAGCTTGCCGGGCCGAGAAGGCAAGACCCCGGCAAGAGGAGCTTGCCGGGACGACTGCGCCCATGTAAGGCCATCCAAGAACAAAGTATAACCAGACAGAAGATCGAGCCCCCGACAAGAGGAGCTTGTCGGGAAGGCCGAACCCAGGCATCACAAGAGAAGCCCGCCGTGGCGCGCCAAGCGCCCCGGCAAGGCCTGATAGCTGGCACGCTATCAGGCACAGGAAGACGACCCCCGCGGCAAGCCACTTGCCGCGGCAAGATCGCCACCTCAAGGCTGCGCTCCAGCTCGCCCGCCACGCGTCACTCCGGGGCTTCCCCCGAGGGCACGTGGCGAGGCACCGCGCAGCCTGGGGCATGCGGTGGCATGCAGCCGCCATCGTGGCGAATGGTGGCGCACCTAACGGTCCGCCTCGGTGCTGTCCGGGCGACCGTGACGGGCATTTAATGCCCTTGTCCCCTACCGTCAGAAGTAGGTATGATAACACTGTGCCGCACTGTAGCGCCACCGTTCCCGCACTATTACAGCTACCACCCCTTTTTACACTTTTACCCCTCTCTCTCCTACGTTGACACCTGTCGGTGACCCCTTTGCGCTATAAAAGGAGGCCCGTGTGCGACGTAGAAGGGGGTTCCGGGGTTCGGAGAATCGGCACCCAGACAGCCATACGCTCGGTGCAGCTAGCTCCCCAAGCTCCCGAGCTCCCCAGTTCAATACAACCAAGCAGGAGTAGGGTTTTACGCGTCCATCGCGGCCCGAACCTGGGTAAACCGCCCGTGTGCCCGCTTCGATCTGCTCTCCGCGCTCCCTCCGCCCCCCTCCGGACAACGAAAGGGGCTCCGGCCCCATAGGTGCCCGCGGGGGACAGCCCGTCCGCCCCGACATCTTTGGCGCGCCAGGTAGGGGACGCGACAAGACGCCGAGGGACAGCCCGCTCCTGCGGATCCCAGGATCCGTCCAGTCGAAGCAGGTGTCCCCGGTAAGCCTTGCTCCGGCGAGCAGACCAGCGGTCTGAACGCCGGGGAACAGTCCGCTCCTGCGGATCCGAGGATCTGTCCAGTTGAAGCGGGGGTTCCCGACGAGCTTTGGCATTCCTTCCCACGGGCTCGTGTGCGGCCCTCCTCGAGTATCCGCTCGCGCAGAGTTCGGGAAAGAAGCAGCTGCTCCTTGAGGAGGACCGCCTTCCGGCTGCTGGGCGAACCGATCGCTTTCAGCGAACCCTGCGCCGCTCCCGTAGCCGCAGCGGATAGCGCCGGAAGCCGCGAAAAAGGCGACCTCGTTCTTCGGCGCGCTTCGTCCGCCAAGATCCAAACGAGTCGACGCCGACCGTGGGAGGAGTTTCGCCAGCGCGGTTGCCGGAACCTGTTTCCGCCAACCATCCTCTCTGCCCAAGTCTTGCCGCGGTCGCATGTGATCCTTGGCGCAGAGAGGGGCGCGGACCCCCAAGCATAGCTACGCCTAGCTCCGGAGGGTCGTGAGGCCCTGCGCCCTCACCTACCCCCAGGATGGGCTGGATGCTGCCCAAGGAGGTTTTACCCCACCGGGCGGCAAGCGATAAGAGAAGATAAGTTGCCGAAGCTCGAGCAATTGCTCCATTGATTTTTAAGAGTTATCTTCCTCGAACGACCGAGCCTTGGTTGAGAGGCCTGAGCGCGGAAGGACCGGCACGAGACTGGTTGCGCCCTCATTCCGTTTCGAGTCCGCTCAACGACTTGAGTGTGCTACACCCCGAGTAGCGTCCTCACTTTGTTTCGAGCTTGCCCGGCACCCCAAGCGTGCTGCGACCGCAGTCGCACCGTTTGCTTTGCTTTGAGCCTGCTCAACAATCTGAGTGAGCGGCAACCAGCCGCGGCCAGGTTTCTTGCCGGTGGTAGCCCCGCCAGCGGGTCGCTGACGTCCCGCGCTCGGCGCCCGTGGCAAGGCGGAGGCCTACGCCGGCAAGTCCCCGAAAGCGTAGGGCGGAAACAAACAAGGCGCCGGTCAAGTAGAGGGGATAACAGCGTGATGCATAGCCTAAGATGAAAAGTTATATTACAAAATGCCTTACTGCTGCCCTAACCAGCCGTTTCCGTGGCATATTTAACAGCGGCAGGAAAAGGGAGTACTTGTCCCTCAGCTCCACCGCACCGAGCTGGGGAGGGAACGTCGCCGTCTCCTTCCGAAGCACTTCAAGCTGTAGCGCCTCGGCCGATTTCGCAGCCTTCCCCTTCGCCTTATCGCTCTTCGGGGCCATGGCGAAGGCGGGGGAGGGAGATCGCCGGAGCTGACGACGACGGGCGCCCCAAGAACAAACCGCTGCTGCCTCTGAGAGGAGGAGGTGGCAGAGGTTTTAGAGGGGTAGTGACCGAGGGAAAGGCGAACCGCCCCTACTTTCCTCCGCTATAAGAGGGAGAGGTGGGAGGGGGGGACGCTTCGCCTCTCCGAATCAAGAGATCGTGCGCGACGTGACGCGCGCCTGCGCGGTTCAGCCCCGCGCACGCCACCCACGTCACGCTCACCTCGCACGCCCCGCCCCCACGACGCCGCGGTAAGCGCGCGCCGCCTGGGGAAGGCGCGGCGGATGCGGAGTTAAGGAGCAGCGCGACCAAGGCCATGCGTGCCCGTGCACCGTTAGGGCCTGGCCCAACAACGCTCGGCACCATGTGTGGCCCAGGCCCGGGGGCTCCTGTCGGTGTACTAAAGTAGGGGTACCTTAGTACCCCAGACTTGTGCACGGGCAGTTGTAGCACCCTGCGGCAAGGCCCGCCCCGGAAGCGCCAAGAGAAGACCAAGCATTCAAGACAAGGCCCCCGGCAAGAGGAGCTTGCCGGGTCAAGAAGACAAGGCCCCCGGCAAGAGGAGCTTGCCGGGCCGAGAAGGCAAGACCCCGGCAAGAGGAGCTTGCCGGGACGACTGCGCCCATGTAAGGCCATCCAAGAACAAAGTATAACCAGACAGAAGATCGAGCCCCCGACAAGAGGAGCTTGTCGGGAAGGCCGAACCCAGGCATCACAAGAGAAGCCCGCCGTGGCGCGCCAAGCGCCCCGGCAAGGCCTGATAGCTGGCACGCTATCAGGCACAGGAAGACGACCCCCGCGGCAAGCCACTTGCCGCGGCAAGATCGCCACCTCAAGGCTGCGCTCCAGCTCGCCCGCCACGCGTCACTCCGGGGCTTCCCCCGAGGGCACGTGGCGAGGCACCGCGCAGCCTGGGGCATGCGGTGGCATGCAGCCGCCATCGTGGCGAACGGTGGCGCACCTAACGGTCCGCCTCGGTGCTGTCCGGGCGACCGTGACGGGCATTTAATGCCCTTGTCCCCTACCGTCAGAAGTAGGTATGATAACACTGTGCCGCACTGTAGCGCCACCGTTCCCGCACTATTACAGCTACCACCCCTTTTTACACTTTTACCCCTCTCTCTCCTACGTTGACACCTGTCGGTGACCCCTTTGCGCTATAAAAGGAGGCCCGTGTGCGACGTAGAAGGGGGTTCCGGGGTTCAGAGAATCGGCACCCAGACAGCCATACGCTCGGTGCAGCTAGCTCCCCAAGCTCCCGAGCTCCCCAGTTCAATACAACCAAGCAGGAGTAGGGTTTTACGCGTCCATCGCGGCCCGAACCTGGGTAAACCGCCCGTGTGCCCGCTTCGATCTGCTCTCCGCGCTCCCTCCGCCCCCCTCCGGACAACGAAAGGGGCTCCGGCCCCATAGGTGCCCGCGGGGGACAGCCCGTCCGCCCCGACAAAAGTTTGTAAAGTATTTTTGTCCTGTATGACATAATTAAATTATTGCATAGTTTGCATTAGAAATCACCTCACAAATATACATGTATACAATATTTTTGGTCGTATCCAAAGTATTCATGTCCTCATCAATATGATCGGAGGCGTAAACTGTGGAGGGGGGCGCCGCACACGGCTAGGAATCAATATTGTGTGTTCTAGCGGTGCCCCCCCATATATATATAGGTGGGAGAGGGAGAGGGGTAGCAAGGGGCGCCCCAAGTAGGAGTAATCCTACTTGGGCGCCTCCTACAAGTCGGCCTCCCCCCTTCCATAAGTGTCAGAGGGGGAGGGAAAGAGAGGGGGGAGGGGAAGGAAAGGGGGAGGCCAAATCCTCCCCTTTCCTTCTCCCTTCCCTCCTTTCCTTCCCCCCTTATTTCGGCCTATAGGGGGCGCACTAGCCCCTTAGGGGCTGGTCTGTCTAACTCTTGGCCCATTAAGCCCATATAGCTTGTCGGGGGTTGCACTGAACACCTTCCGGTGACCCGATACGTACCTGGTACCCCCAGAACACTTCCGGTGTCCGAATACTATCATCCTATATATGAATCTTTACCTCTTCACCATTTTGAGACTCCTCGCCATGTCCGTGATCTCATTCGGGACTCCAAACAACATTCGGTCACCAAATCACAAAACTCATATAATACAAAGTTGTCATCGGACGTTAAGCGTGCGGACCCTACGGGTTCGGGAACTATGTAGACATGACCGAGACATCTCTGCGGTCAGTAACCAATAGCAGAACATGGATGTTCATATTGGTTCCCACATATTCTACGAAGATCTTTATCGGTCCTACCGTAATGACAACATACGTTATTCCCTTTGTCATCGGTATGTTACTTGCCCGAGATTCGATCGTCGGTATCTTCATACCTAGTTCAATCTCGTTACCAGCAAGTCTCTTTACTTGTTCTGTAATGCATCATCTCGCAACTAACTCATTAGTCACATAGCTTGCAAGGCTTATTATGATGTGCATTACCGAGAGGGCCCAGAGATACCTCTCCGATACTCAGAGTGACAAATCCTAATCTCGATCTGTGCCAACCCAACAAACACCTTCGGAGATACCTGTAGAGCATCTTTATAATCACCCAGTTACGTTGTGACGTTTGATAGCACACAAGGTATTCCTCCGGTATTTGGGAGTTGCATAATATCATAGTCGAAGGAATATGTATTCCACCCTGCACACAGATAACAAATCCTCGCAACCTGATGTGTTAAAGGGGTTGTCAACCCCTTCCAGGTACGGCGCCTCAAGTAGGCAAACAGACGTGAGATAAATTTGTAGCAAATTGATAGATCAAACGCCAAATAAAATAAATAAGAATAAAACACATCAAGGTATTTTTGGTTTAGTAGATCTGAAAATAAATGCAAAAGAAAATAGATCGCAAAGGCAAATAATATGAGAAAGAGACCCGGGGGCCGTAGGTTTCACTAGTGGCTATCTCGAGAAAAATAGCAAACGATGGGTGAACAAATTACTATTGGGAAATTGATAGAACCTCAAATACTCATGATGATATCCAAACAATGATCATTATATAGGCGTCACGTCCAAGATTAGTAGACCGACTCCTGCCTGCATCTACAACTATTACTCCACACATCGACCGCTATCCAGCATGCATCTAGTGTATTAAGTTCATGAAAAAATAGAGTAATGCAATAAGAACGATGACATGATGTAGACAAGATCTATCTATGTAGAGATAGACCCCATCATTTTATCAGGAACGATACATACGTGTCAGTTCCCTTTCTGTCACTGGGATCAAGCACCGTAAGATCGAACCCATTACAAAGCACCTCTTTCCATTGCAAGATAAATAGATCAAGTTGGCCAAAAAAACCAAATATCGGCGAAGAAATACGAGGCTATAAGCAATCATGCATAAAAGAGATCAAAGAAACTCAAATACTTTCATGGATATAAAAAGATAGATCTGATCATAAACTCAAAGTTCATCGATCCCAGCAAACACATCGTAAAACAGTTACATCATATGGATCTCCAAGAGACCATTGTATTGAGAAATCAGCGAGAGAGAGAGAGGAAGCTATCTAGCTACTAACTACGGACCCGAAGGTCTACAAAGAACTATTCACGCATCATTAGAGAGGCACCAATAGAGGTGGTGAACCCCATCCAAGATGGTGTCTAGATTGGATCTAGTGGTTCTGGACTCTGTGGTGGCTGGATGAATATTTCGTCGACTCCCCTAGGGTTCTGGAAATAATGGGGTATTTATAGAGCAAAGAGGCGGTCTAGGGGGCACACGAGGTGGGCACAACCCACCAGGGCGCGCTTGGGCCTCCTAGCGCGCCCTGGTGGGTTGTGCCCTCCTCGAGGCACCCCCAGGCGCAGCCAGGGCCCATTACATTCCTTCTGGTCCAAAAAATCTCCGTAAAGTTTCATTGCGTTTGGAGTCCGTCTGATATTGATTTCCTGCGATGTAAAAAACATGCAGAAAACAACAACTGGCACTTGGCACTATGTCAATCACTACTAGAAAAAGGGCTATAGATGGGATTGACACTAATGGCGCACCAGACAAGTGGTGCGCCATTAGTATATACTAATGGCGCACCACCTTCTGATACGCCATTAGTGTTGAAACTACTAATGGCGCACCCGGCCTGGGGTGCGCCATTAGTGTCCTAAATTTTTTTTTGAACTAGCGCGTCTGGCCAAACATACTAATGGCGCATCCTGGTACGGTGCGCCATTACTAGTTGTAACTAGTAATGGCGCACCAGTGACAGGGTACGCCACTAATGATTTTTTTTAATTATATTTTTTATTCATTTTGTTGGAAAACTACTAATGGCGCACTGTCCCAAAGTGCGCCATTACTAGTTCAAACTACTAATGGCGCACTGAGGCAGAGTGCGCCATTAGTATGATTTACTTTTTTCGCCAAACTACTAATGGCGCATCAGGCTCTGGTGCGCCATTAGTAACCTGGATTACTAATGGCGCATTTATGTCAGGTGCGCCATTAGTAAGTGGGCAGCAACAAGATATTTTGGGCAGCCTCTCCTACCCACACTCACTTTCTCCCCCACTTCATTCTCCACCTCCTCCTTGTCTCGGGTGCCTCCTCTCTTTCTCCTCATTTCCACCATAGATTCATTCAAATTAAGTGGTTAAATTACCTTGTTTTGATAGGTAAGTAAGGGGGAAGCTATATTTACGTTGTTCTTCCTACAACAATGTGCACATGCACTTTTTATGGCCTAGCTAGATCTATGTATGTTCGTGGTGTTGCATATGTTAGTGGTGTTGCATATGTGTTTGTGGTTGGAGGTGTACCGGTATTTGAAATGCGATAGTTGCCAATATTTTGCCGGAATGTTGATTCATTTCCGTTTCGGCGATAATTTTGGCATTAAGCATTCTTTTTGGTCCTATTTTTAGGGAAAGTCATGCCAAATTTTTTCTTGGTTCTAAAATATTGTTTTGCTCTACCCCGCAGGCAACCATGGTCCGCACGATGACCGAAGGCATCGTGAATAGGTTTTTGAGGTCCGCGAAGGCCGAGATGCTTCAAAAGAACGAGACGGAGATAAGATGTCCGTGTCGAAGATGCAAGCTGCAGAGCCTTATTGCGGACCCGGATTCCGGGCAGGTGCGGGACCACCTGCTCTTGCGTGGTTTCATGGATGGCTATCGGTGGCAAGGTGATGAAGATGACTACGAAGTCGTCCATGGGGGCCGGGCAAGAAATGAGGAAGGGCAGCAAGACAACCACCGCGGCTCGGGCGGGCGAGAAGACGAAGAATCCCCAGGAGATGATCATGACGGTGATGCTGTACACAGTCATGATGATGAGGAAGATGCCGGAGCAGACGACGGGCATGATCATGAAGATGATGATGCCGGCGGAGCAGACGACGGTGGACCATCGATGGGCTGGGTGCAGGACCCTTATATTCAAAAGCTGCTTCTCAAGCAGACGGATAACGCAAGAGCTGCCACCCGAGAGAAAGCCAAGGTGGATCAACTTGAGTTAGACGCGGTTACTCCATTGTATGAAGGATGCAGGCCCGAGGATACCCGCCTGAAAGTAACGCTCATGGCTCTGGAGATGAAGGTAAAACACAAAATGACGGACGCATGCTTCGACGAGAACATGTCATTCTGGCACGAACGTCTTCCAAAGGGGAACAAGTGCCCGGCCAGTTTGGAGGAGGCGAAGAAAATCGTGTGTCCTCTGGATTTACCGCACGTGAAATACCATGTCTGCATGAACAATTGCACCATTTATCGGGGCGAGCACGCGGAGTCTACCATATGTCCGGTGTGCGGCGTCACTCGATACAAGAAGAGGAAGAAAGCTCCTCGAAAAGTGGTGTGGTACTTTCCGATCACTCCTCGTCTGCAGCGGTATTTCGCGGATCCTAAGGTAGCAAAGCTCCTGCGTTGGCACGCGGATAGGGAGGAGAAGAAGCGAGAAGATGACGCAAATGATCCGGAGATAGATAAAAAAGACAAGATGCTGAGTCACCCTAAGGATGCGAGCCAGTGGCAAGCGTTGAATTTTGAATACCCAGAATTTGGGAAGGATCCAAGGAACATCGTGCTGGGCGCGAGCACCGATGGAGTCAATCCGTTTGGCAGCCAGAGAAGCACACATAGCACCTGGCCTGTGTTTGTGTGGATGTACAACCTTCCCCCCTGGTTGTGCATGAAGAGGAAGTACATTCACATGAGTATGCTAATTGAAGGGCCGAAACAACCAGGGAACGACATCAATCTGTATCTGGGGCTGCTGAAGGAGGAGCTAGACACGCTGTGGAAAACGCCAGCCAATACGTGGGACGCCGCAGAGAAAGAATATTTCCCTATGAGAGCCGCACTGCTCACGACGGTGCACGACTACCTCGGTTATGGATATCTCGCGGGGCAGGTAGTCCACGGATTTTCTGGATGCGTACGGTGCATGGACGACACAACGTATCGCCAGCTAGATAGAGATCCCGGGTCTTCGAAAACCGTGTTCATGGGACATCGAAGGTGGCTTCGCGACGATGACCCGTGGAGGAAACGCAAGGATCTGTTCGATGGTGAAACCGAACCCCGAAAACGCCCGTGTACAAGGAGCGGCGAGGAAATAGACAAGCTGTTGAAAAATTGGAAAGACTGCCCACTGCCGGGAAAGAAGCAAAAGGCGCCAGAGCCGGGAAAGAAGCGAAAGGCGCCAGAGCCGCTACTGAAGGTATGGAAAACGAGGTCTGTTTTCTGGGACTTGCCGTACTAGAAGATCCACCGTGTGCCTCACAGCCTTGATGTCATGCATATCACGAAGAACGTGTGCGAGAGTCTGCTTAGTACCCTGCTCAACATGCCAGAGAGGACCAAAGATGGGCCGAAAGCAAGGGCAGACTTGAAATCAATGGGCATCAGGCAGGAGCTTCACGCTATATATGATGATGATGATGATGATGAGGCGAAGCAGGACACAGAATGTCGTCGCAAAGGCAAAAAGGCCAAGAAGACCGGAAATGACTACCCTCCCGCGTGCTTCACTCTAAGTCAGGAGGAGATCGAGCAGTTTTTCACCTGCCTCCTAGGATTAAAACTTCCTTACGGTTACGCGGGGAAGATAAGCAGATACCTAGACCCAGCGAAGCAGAAGTTCAGCGGGATGAAGTCTCACGACTGTCACGTGCTGATGACGCAGATACTTCCAGTTGCAATCCGTGGGATCATGGACGCTCACGTCCGTGAAACGCTATTTGGCCTATGCAACTTCTTCGACGTCATCTCTCGGAAGTCGATTGGCGTGAGGCAACTCAGAAGGCTACAGGAAGAGATCGTGGTGATACTATGCGAGATTGAGATGTACTTCCCGCCCGCATTCTTCGACGTTATGGTGCATCTGCTGGTCCATATAGTGGAGGATATCATCCAACTCGGGCCGACGTTCCTGCACAGCATGATGCCGTTCGAAAGGATGAATGGTGTCATCAAAGGATACGTTCGTAACATGTCACGTCCAGAGGGAAGCATAGCCAGGGGCTTTCTAACCGAAGAGTGCATCTCGTACTGCACGAATTATCTAGGCATCGAGAACCCCGTTGGTCTGCCCGTCAACAGGCACCTCGGCAGGCTCGCTGGATGGGGTCACCGTGAGGGTCGCCGCGAAATGCATGTCGACTTCGAGGGTCGACTCACCGACTTTGAAAGAGCAAACCTAGTCGCGCTACAACACATAGACGTGGTCGATCCTTGGGTGGTAGAGCACAAAACCTTTATTAAGAAGACGTACAATGACCGAGGCCAACAGAGGACGGACGGAGATATACTCAAAGAGCACAACTCATGTTTCACGCGTTGGTTCAAGCAGAAGCTTCTGTCGTACCCTTTACATGAGGATTCTTTCGCGGAAGAACAACTCATATTCGCCTTGTCACAGGGCGCCGAGCACAACCTGATGACCTATGAGGCGTACGATATCAACGGCTACACATTCTACACTGAGGCCAAGGACATGAAGAGCGATGGTTATCAGAACTCCGGGGTAACGATGGAATCCTACACCGGTAACGACAAGGACAGATACTACGGAAGGATCGAGGAGATCTGGGAGCTGAGCTACGCTGGAGAGAAGGTCCCGATGTTCCGTGTCAGATGGGCCAAGAGCGTCCTAAAAGAAGACCGGTATTTCACCACCATGGTTATACCCGAAGCCAAATCCAAGACCGCGGGCGCAAACGTCACCGCGAAAAATGAGCCATGGGTACTGGCTTCCCAAGTGGACCAATGCTTCTTCATTACCGACCCATCAAAGACCAGCCGTGTTGTCGTGAGGAGAGGCAAAAGGAAGATCATCGGAATGGATGGCGTAGCCAATGAGCAAGACTTCGACAAGTACGGCGACCCGAGGATCGAACATGACGACGATGATGAAGTAGCAGCATACACCACAAGAAGAAGCAGGACCACCCTACCTAAAGGACGTCCGTTCCACAGAAGAACTCCATTTGCGAAAAAGAAGGGCAAGAAGATTGTTAACAGATAGCTAGCTAGCTAAGATCGTTTGTATTTAAATCGTAGACTTCATGGGCACTTTTTGAACTATCATGAATATTTTTAAATTTCATGGACACTCGATCTCGATCCCCCTCCATCTCGATCGCCAGATACGGTCCCCCTCGCCGCCGAGCACCCCCCGGTCCACCGGCCGCCGCCGCCGACCCCCCGCACCCTCGATTCCCCTACTCAACCGCCGCCGCCGACCCCCCGCACCCTCGATTCCCCTACTCAACCGCCGCCGCCGACCCCCCGCACCCTCCCCCGCTCCACCGGCATTATTGTTTGGTGATATTTTTAAAAAAATTATTACTGTCTTATAAAAAAATATTACTGTTATGATTTAAACAAGTTTGAACATATTTAAACACAAATAAGTATCAAACAACATTTTAAATGAAAAAAAAAATTTTGTGGAGCCTGGGAATCGAACCCAGGACCTCCTGGTGTGAGAACTGGCTGCTGACCAGTCGAGCTAATAGAGAGAGCTTGATGTGGTTCACGTCAGGTGGTAGATAACCTGTTGGCTCGGGCAGAAAAGAAAATACTAATGGCGCACCAGGGTGGGGTGCGCCATTAGCATGCATGTACTTATGGCGCACCGAGGTGTGGTGCGCCATTAGTATTGTTAGGCCCCCATCCATACTTATCCCCTCTCTCTCCCTCGCCCTCGCCCTCGATCCCCTTCTCCTCTCCCGACGCCACTGCCCCGCCGCCTCGACGCCGCCCACGCGCCCCCGTGCTCGCCGTCCCCGGCCGTGCTCGCTTCCCCCGCCGCACCCGACCACCTCCCTCACCGTCCCCCCGCCGCGCCGCCCCCTACCTGCTCATCTCCGGCGACCCCCTCCGCTCCGGTAAGCCTCCCGCTCCCTGCCTCTATCTCTCCCTCCCTCCCCCCTCTCTCTCTCATCGTGCGCGCCCCTCTTCTGCAGCAAATCGAGCGCCTCTCCCGCGACCGACCGCCGCATCGGCCCCTACCTGCTCGTCTCCGGCGACCCCCTCTGCTCCGGTAAGCCTCCTGCTCTCTCTCCTTCCCTCTCTCTCTCCCTCCCTCTCTCTCTTTCTGACCGTGCGCCCCCTCCTCTGCAGCAGAGCCCGTCTCCACCGCCGCCCGTGAGCCTGCCCGTCGTGCTGCTACTCTGCTTCTGTTAACTGCTTGCAGTGCTGCTGCTGCTGATGCTCCATCGCCCGTGCTGCTGCTGCTGACCATCTGTTGTTGATCCAAGTGACCGTGGTGCTACTGACTGATCTCTGAAGAAGGTACATCTACCTGAAAATTGTGTGCCTGATAGATCAAATGACTGTGTTGCTTGGCACTTAATAAGAGTGCTTGCATGCTTGATATGTCGGAACCATGAACCAGTATGCAGAAGATGAAGCATTAGGCGCATAAGCTTTTTATATGCACATAGTCCACAATTGTTAAATATGTATTCCTGAGATCTGCAATGGCGACAACGCATACTGTTGGTCGTAACAATGAAAGTTGAAAGCTTCTATTACATGTCTGCCCTTAGCAGAAGCTGCAATTGTTTCTTCATGCAAATTGAAAATGTGTTTGTAGCTTCCTCTCGCGCGCAGGCTGCACACACCTCGGACCGCGTGTGCCTAGTTCTTCCCGGGACGCTGCCCCGACCCTACTACCCACGCCATCAGGGGAGCTCGTCAAGGTATCATCCCCCCTCTCTCTCTCTGCTCTCTCCATCTCTCTGCTCTCATGAGTCGTTGGAATGCTCGTGGTGCTGTTAGGTGATGATAGCTAGATGCTATTTTTTTACCGTTCTAAATGTCGGTCGTGTTGGTAACGATAACGGGAGGCAGGGATCAGTGGTCGGGCATGGAGGCGTTTCTTTCGCTAGCTTAGTTTTATAAAAAGAGGTCCAGAGCTCTTCTTTTAAAACAGAGAAAATACCAAGGTTTTGCAAATACTGCAGTATTAAAAGCATCATTTTTAGTGGCAGCCAAACACCCCATAGTAAATAAAACTATGGTAATATCAAATACTGTAGTATTCTCAAAATACTTAGAAAAAACGGAGCAATCAAACGGGGCCTAACTTTAGACAAGGACAGGAAGGAGTACTTTTTGTTTAAAATGATTGAGCATTTGTGTTCTGTGGGGAAAAGATATCAATATTCACAGCTTATTAAAGATTTTGACCACAATATTGATACAAGAAGTTACTTCTATTGATAGACTATGTAATCAAGAAAGGATCAATAGATATTTTTTGTTTTTAATAGGCTGAACACCCACTGCCTACTTGAGTAAAGGAATAACCTGAGTTTCACTATCAGCAATAATGACATGTCCATAGTGGAAAACAGAGAATTGATTGCCAATATCATGGTAACTACTACTAAACTATGCAAGTTAAGTTTTAAAAACCAAGATAGTTTAGTAGTACAACAAGTAGATGCAGCAACAATGCCATCATTAAATAAACAAGCTGGTGCTATGATTGTTAGTGACGATCCCATAAAAACTATTACTAGGCTGGTCCAGAAATTAGTATATATATGACTAATAAACCTAACATATAGTGAGTCCAAAGTCCGAGCTCTCAATATTATCAAGAAACCAACATGTGCTAGACAATCTCATGAAGCACGTTGCAACTATCTATCTAACTTCTAGATTACTTGAAATAATTAAATTTTCAGTTGAGCAGTGCACACTGTAGTTCTGTTTGGATTAAATCCTCAAGTCCTCCGGATATATGTTTGGATGCTAGATGGTTCATGCATATTTCTGTCAACTTCATGTAGAATTAGATGGATGTATATGTCTGTCTACTTCTTCTAGAACTAGTGTATTACCAAGATTCCAACACTATTTATGTTGTATCCAGATTGAAAATACCAAGTACTAGTGTATTAAGTTGTTTCTTTGCTCTGAATTACTTGTGATGCCTCTGAATTACTTGTGATCACATTGAGAAAGACTTGTAAAGATGATGATCATCTTTTACAGAAAACAATTTGTGATGATTTTGCTAGTTTGCTGGGTTTTGTCTCCGACCAGTGTGTCGTGATGAATTTGCAGGTACCCCGAGAGGCCCTTGAGTTTGCCGGAATGTCGATTAACTTCCGTTCCGGCAAATTCGGGTACTCCATATGTCCTATTTTCAGCAAAGGTCATGCTGAAATTTTCCGTGAATTTTAGCATGACTTTGCTAAAAATAGGACATATGGGGTAGTTGTGACTAATGCATGGGCCGGGGTATCTTAGTAGTTAATTAAGTAGGATCAAGTGCCCCGGGGTACTTGTGACTAATGCATGGCTTTTAGGGTGCCTCGGCGTCGAAAAACCCTCAATGATAAAAGCTTAGATTTTAGGATGCCTCGGTGTCGACAAACCCTAAATGATGAGACCATGATCTTTTTCCTTGATAATAACCAACGTTTTGACCAAACATTGTTTCTATTTAGAGAGAAACATGGCAAACAACGATGAGGCAGGGGGTTCGGGCGGCAAGTCATTCTGGGAGCTGTCCCAGGAGATGGAGGAACAACCTCACTTGTATGAGGACACCGCCTTCCCCACCGATCCTGAGACCACTGATGGTGCCGCCGAGGATGACCCCACTGATGCCACCACTGATGGTGCCGCCGAGGATGCCACCACTGATGATGGCGGCGCACGCACAGATGGCAGCCAGAAGAGGCAACGGAAGGACCGGCGCCCGACCGTGCTCCGCACCCTCAAGGAGGAAGTTACTGAAGTGGACTCCGACGGGAATCCAACGGCGCCCGCACGAATAGTCAAGGGGTACTCGCTTCAGCTCGGGTGCATTCTCCGGAGCACCGTCTCGATCAACACCGAGAACCTGAGGCATCCTGACCGAGGGAATTTGCGCAACCTCCTCTTCACGAAGCTGCACGAACGATACAAGTTCCCCGCTGAATTTGAAAACACAAGCCTCAAAGGGAATAAAGTGAACAATGCTGCCCTCACGAAGATGAGCAAGGCCCTGTCTACTTGGAAAAGCAATGTGAAGAGAATGATCGAGAAAGGTGAGAGTTATGAGAAGATCAAGGAGAAAAATCCTTCGATCACCGAAGATGACTACAATGACTTCAAGATCAATTGCTCGAGCACCGCACACTCCCAATCAAGTCAGTGGGGGAAAGAAATGCGGGAGCTGAACTTAGGGGAACACACACTCGGTCCCGGCGGTTATAGAGTGGCGGAGCCTATATGGGACAAGGAGGAGGCGGACCGTGCCGAGCAAGGCCTACCGCCCCTCTTCGATAAATACGGTGACAAGCAGACCAGGAACTATGTCAGGGCCCGGTACAAGAAGGACCCGAAAACAAAGGAGCTTACCACGGATCCGAAGACCAGGGCGCTTGAGCTTGTTCTGGTAAGGAATACACCCCCGCGTAATTAGCTCCATATGGTTGCATTCTAATTAATGAAGCCGAATTTCTAAATGGTTCACATTCCTTCCGCAGGCGAGTGAAAGCAGTAGCGCGGGTTCGACTAAGAGCAACCCTTGGGACACCACTCTAAATAGGGCGTTGAATGTAATGAAGAACAAGGATAAGCTCAGTAAGCCGACGTCAGCTGGTCGTGTGGCCGGCAAAGGCTTGTCGACAAAATGGGGGTCATACTATAACACTGGTGGACGAAAGGAGAAAAAGACCAGCTCGGAAAGCCAGGCGCGCGAGGTTCAAGAACTCAGGGCACAAGTGGCGCGGATTTCGGAGATTGTCCAAAAGCAAGTGCAACAACAACTCGGAGCGACGATCACCGCCATTGTGCCTACCTTGATGCAGGGGTTGAGTGCGTGGATTGCGGGCGGCCAACAGGGGCCGCCCCCGATTCCTAGCTTCACGGCCAGCAACTCGCAGAACGCGATGGCGGGGCCATTGGGGTCTCCGGCGGAGGCGGCATTGGTGTCTCCGACGCCGGCACGGGAGCTTAATGCACCCGGGTGTACGCCGGCCGGCACCTCTGCAGCAAGCGGCCCCTCCGTCAACTGCACGCCCGCCGTTGGCGGTGCCTCGACATTAGCCGAGCTCGACGCCATCATCACCGTAACTAATTAAGCCTCTCTCGGCCGAGGACTTCATCTCCTTGCCTTTGACTGGGCATCCCTGACGCCCTACATGTTTTCGCAGGGCGCCGCCGACGTTCCGTGCACTCTCCTGCACTTCGTGAACAATGAGTTGGTCGATGTCGCCAAGGGCAAAATCGTTCAACCGGGCAACCCCTTGTTCCACGGTACGCAGATGCCACCCAACTTGTTTAGGGTTCAACTGGTTCGGGTGCTGCCAGGCTGCGATGAGTTGCTACCTCCGATTCGACCTGTCGGGGCCGACGATGATGACGTGATGACCCTCAGCGCCTGCCTGATCGGCTGGCCCCTGCTTTGGCCGAAGAGCCAGATTCGTTTGGGGGCGGGGGACACCACCCCAAAGACAACACTGCCAGTCGTGCCGGCGCCAAGTCGGCCCCATGGCAAGACCGCCGCAACGGTGCCGGACATCCCTATGCCACTGGATCCAAACATGCATATGGCACAGGATCAGAACGACGACGACGACGATACATTTGTCAACGTCGATCGGTACTTTGCCGATCATGGGTACGATGGCGACTTCATGGGGCCTGCTTCTCAAGAACCCAACCCAACAAAAGACGTGCGCGATGTAGCTGGTACCGCGGGGAAGCCAAGTTGCAACAGGCGTCGTCTGCCGTTCAGCTCTCAGGAGACGCCTCCAGCTGCCGACTTCACCGAGCCTCAGATAGGCGAGGTGCGAAATATTCTCAGCCCCAACACACTCAAGAAGGCGGTCTGTGAGCAGAACTCGGTCCCATTATAGGAGAAGAAGAAGGCACGCAAAAGAAAGACAAACAAGGGTGCGGGCCAGCCGGCAACGAGTACGATCCGTGCTCAGGACGGGCCACCTTCACCTGAGGATTTAATGAGGAGGGTGCATGTGGCCGGTAGGCCGATGCTACCGAGAAATATGCTCGATGTTGCAACCGGTTCTATGCGGAGTCTGCATGACAGTGTTCTTGCTTTGGAGAAGCGGCGTCTCAGAGAGAAGGATGTGGCATACCCGGTTTTCGTGGCCAAGGTGCCAGAGGGCAAGGGCTTTGTGGATAACTCCATCGGGGGTACGATCGTCCTGCGGTTTGATGACATCCACGCTATGTTGAACCTTCATCCGCTGCACTACACCTTCGTTCGGCTATTTTCGCTGAGTATGGAGATGCGGATCATTCGCGACAAGACCCCGGACATCGTGATAGTCGACCCCTTCTACATGCGTGCCAAGATCTTGGGCAGCGCTGGGGACCGGCAAGTCGCGAGTTCTTACCTCGAAGGCGTCATTCTGGCAAACCCAGATAAGGATAACTTCCTCGTGCCTTACTTTCCCGAGTAAGTCCTCCCCTCAACCGCCCCTAACATACGAATTCTTAGATTTCGATCGTTTTTTTTAACATTCCGTGTTTTCTGCAGTGACACACATTGCACGCTCATCCTCCTAAGCCCCAAATATTCCATGGCCACGTATTTCGACCCGGACTGTCAGTCGAACGTAGACTACACAAATGTCAAGAAGGTTCTTGATGATGTTCTCCCCGGCTACGCCCAATCTGGAGGCACCTTCAACAGGCCTATTCGTAAGTACGGCAAGCACGTGTTCTCGCACAATACGACGTTCTGCTGCGTCAAGCAGCCGACTGGCGGTCAGAAGGGTGCCTACTACGCCATCCATCACATGCGGGCGATCGTACGGGACCATCATCAACTTCTGCTACCGAGTAAACTCAAAGATTGGGCCGCGAGCGTGTCGGCAATCCAGGACGCGGACATCAGACAAGAATTCTTTCGCATCCAGTCGGAGTTTGCGGAAATCATCCATCAAGATGTCCTTCGGACCGCGGGGCAGTTCTACCTCAGATATCAACCGTCCAACAGTGAGATAGACGGAATGCTACAAATGCAGGCTGACAACGCCCGTAATTTCATGACTCCCACGATAGACGGCGGCTTCATCCACGCTCCGGTCCCTTGAGTCGAGAGTCGCTCCTTGTAATTAAACTTTAATGAACTTGTAGTATGTCTCTTTGGTTTCGAGAGTCGTTAAACTTAGATGTAATCGATGCTATTAATGTCTTGCTTTTCTCTTCCGATCGTTCTGTTGCATACTTATATATTGCTTATGTATTGTTTGTGAATTGGTACTAACGTTTGGCTAGTGCATAGCGATGCCATCGTATGTCGTCTACAAGGGTAAGGTTCCCGGAGTCTACGACGACTGAGAGGAGTGTCGGAGACAGGTTCACCGATTCAGCGGAAACAGTTACAAAGGGTACACCACTAGGGCCGAGGCCGAATCTAGATACGCCCGCTATCTAGCGGGAGAGGGGAGGGAGCGTTGGAGGAACCGGATGAAGACGAGTTCCATCGTGATGATGCTCATCGTGATGACCGCAGCTCTCTTCTATGTGATGGTAGTTTAGATGATCGATATCGACTTGTAATGTGAAGACAAACTCGCTACTCGCGGTCTCGAGACTTGTAATATAATGTTCTATCTTTGTTCGGTCTTTTCAATTCGGAGACTAATATGATGAATTGTATTCGGAGACTAATATGATGAATTGTATTCGGAGACTAATCTTTTATTGTATTCGATGAATCTGTTGTTGATGTGTGCTGTTTATATTTTGTCCAATTATACATTTTGTAACCTGTGCAAAAAAACAGAAAACTAAAAAATAAAAAAAACCTAATATTCATACTAATGGCGCATCACACAAAAGTGCGCCATTAGTATTCCAGAGGATACTAATGGCGCATCCCCGACAAGTGCGCCATTAGTATGCCTAGGTTACTAATGGCGCATCACCCAGAGGTGCGCCATTAGTATACCAAAGCACCTGGCTATACATGGTGCTGGTAGGCATACTAATGGCGCACCGTGCCCCATACTAATGGCGCACTCGTGGTGCGCCATTAGTATACCAGATACTAATGGCGCACCGGTGGTGCGCCATTAGTAAATATTACTAATGGCGTGCTACTAATGGCGCACCACTAATGCGCCATTAATGGCCAAATTAGGTGCGCCATTAGTAGCCCTTTTTCTAGTAGTGAATATGTTAGTACCAAAAAATGATATAAAATGAATATAAAATGATTATAAAACATCCATGATTGATAATATAACAGGATGGAATAAAAAATTATAGATACGTTGGAGACGTATCAAACACCAATAGTTCACATCTTTATGTGATTAACACCCATAGTTCACATTGCCATGTGACCAACACCCAAAGGGTTTACTAGAGTGAATAATCTAGTTCACATCGCTATGTGATTAACGCCCAAGGAGTACTAAGGTGTGATCATGTTTTGCTTGTGAGAGAAGTTTAGTCAACGGGTCTGTCATATTCAGATCCGTATGTATTTTGCAAATTTCTATGTCTACAATGCTCTGCATGGAGCTAATCCTAGCGAATTGCTCCCACTTTCACTATGTATCCAGATTGATACTCATAGTCATATGAATCGGTGTCAAAGCTTGCATCAACGTAACTCTTTACGACGAACTCTTTATCACCTCCAAAACCGAGAAAATATTTACTTAGTTCTCTAAGGATAATTTTGACTGTTGTCCGGTGATCTACTCCTAGATCACTATTGTACCCCCTTGCCAAACTCATGGCAAGGCACACAATAGGTCTGGTACTCAGCATGGCATACTGTATAGAACCTATGGCTGAGGCATAGGGAATGATTTTCATTCTCTCTCTATCTTCTACCGTGGTCAGGCTTTGAGTCTTACTCAACTTCACACCTTGCAACACAGGCAAGAACCCTTTCTTTGACTGATCCATTTTGAACTGCTTCACAACTTAATCAAAGTATGTGCTTTGTGAAAGTCCTATCAAGCGTCTTGATCTATCTCTATAGATCTTGATGCCCAATATATAAGCAGCTTCACCGAGGTCTTTCATTGAAAATTTCTTATTCAAGTATCCTTTTATGCTATGTAGAATATCTATATCATTCCCGATCAAAAATATGTCATCCACATATAATATTAGAAATGCTACAGGGTTCCCACTCACTTTCTTGTAAATACAGGCTTCACCATAAGTCTGTATAAAACCATATGCTTTGATCACCTCACCAGAGCATATATTCCAACTCCGAGATGCTTGCACCAGTCCATAGATGGATCGCTGGAGTTTGCACACTTTGTTAGCACCTTTAGGATTGGAAAAACCTTCTGGTTGCATCATATACAACTCTTCTTTAAGGAATCCATCAAGGAATGCAGTTTTGACATCCGTTTACCAGATTTCATAAAATGTGACAATTGCTAACATGATTCGAACAAACTTAAGCACCACTACGAGTGAGAAAATCTCATCGTAGTTAACAACTTGAACTTGTTGGAAACCTTTCGCGACAATTCGAGCTTTATAGATAGTAACATTACCATCAACGTCAGTCTTCTTCTTGAAGATCCATTTGTTCTCTATGGCTTGCCGATCATCGGGCAAGACAACCAAAGTCCATACTTTATTCTCATACATCGATCCTATCTCAGATTTCATGGCCTCAAGACATTTTGCAGAATCTGGGCACATCATCGCTTCCTCGTAGTTCGTAGGTTCATCATGGTCTAGTAACATGACTTCTAGTATAGGGTTACCGTACCACTCTGGTGACGAACGTGCTCTGGTTGTCCTACGAGGTTCGGTAGTAACTTGATCTAAAGTTTCATGATCATTATCATTAGCTTCCTCTCTTGTTGGTGTAGGCATCATGGAAACGGTTTTCTGTGATGAGCTACTTTCCAATTCGAGAGAAGGTACAGTTACCTGATCAAGTTCTACTTTCCTCCCACTCACTTCTTTCGAGAGAAACTCCTTCTCTAGAAAGGATCCATTCTTAGCAACAAGGATCATTCCTTCGGATCTGTGATATAAGGTGTACCCAACAGTTTCTTTTGGGTATCCTATGAAGACGCACTTCTCTGATTTGGGTTCGAGCTTATCAGGCTGAAGCTTTTTGATGCGTCTCCAACGTATCTATAATTTTTGATTGTTCCATGCTATATTATATTCTGTTTTGGATGTTTAATGGGCTTTATTATACACTTTTATATTATTTTAGGACTAACCTATTAACCGCAGGCCCAACCCAGAATTGCTGTTTTTTTGCCTATTTCAGAGTTTCGCAGAAAAATAATATCAAACGGAGTCCAAACGGAATGAAACCTTCTAGAACGTGATTTTTGCAACAAACATGATCCAGAGGACTTAGAACCTATGTCAAGAAAGCACTCAGGAGGGCACGAGGTAGGGGGCGCGCCTACCCCCCTGGGCGTGTCCTCCACCCTCGTGGGTCCCACGTTGCTCCATCGACGTACTTCTTCCTCCTATATATACCTACATACCCCCAAATTACCAGATACGGAGCCAAAAACCTAATTTCACCAGCGCAACCTTATGTACTCATGAAATCCCATCTTTGGGCCTTTTCCGGAGCTCCGCCGGAGGGGGCATTGATCATGGAGGGCTTCTACATCAACACCATAGCCTCTCCGATGATGTGTGAGTAGTGTACCTTAGACCTTCGGGTCCATAGTTATTAGCTAGATGGCTTCTTTTCTCTCTTTGGTTCTCAATACAAAGTTCTCCACGATTCTCATGGAGATCTATTTGATGTAATCTTTTTTTGCGGTGTGTTTGTTGAGAATGATGAATTGTGGGTTTATGATCAAGTTTATCTATGAACAATATTTGAACCTTCTCTGAATTGTTTTATGTATGATTGGTTATCTTTGCAAGTCTCTTTGAATTATCAGTTTGGTTTGGCCTACTAGATTGATATTTCTTGCAATGGGAGAAGTGCTTAGCTTTGGGTTCAATCTTGCGGTATCCTTTTCCAGTGACATCAGGGGCAGCAAGGCACGTATTGTATTGTTGCCATCAAGGATAACAAGATGGGGTTTATATCATATTGCATGAGTTTATCCCTCTACATCATGTCATCTTACTTAAATCGTTACTCTGTTCTTTTGAACTTAATACTCTAGATGCATGCTGGATAGCGGTCGATGTGTGGAGTAATATTAGTTGATGCAGGCAGGAGTCGGTCTACTTGTCGCGGACGTGATGCCTATATACATGATCATACCTAGATATTCTCATAACTATGCTCAATTCTGTCAATTTCTCAACAGTAATTTGTTCACCCACCGTGATACTTATGCTCTCGAGAGAAGCCACTAGTGAAACCTATGGCCCCTGGTTCTATTTTCCATCATATTAATCTTCCAACACTTAGCTATTTTTATTGCCTTTTATTTTACTTTGCATCTTTATCATAAAAATACCAAAATTATTATCTCATCATATCTATCAGATCTCACCTTCGTAAGTTACCATGAAGGGATTGGCAACCCCTTTATTGCGTTGGTTGTGAGGATCTTATTTGTTTGTATAGGTGCGAGGGACTCGTGCGTGGCCTCCTACTGGATTGATACCTTGGTTTTCAAAAACCGAGGGAAATACTTACGCTGCTTTACTGCATCACCCTTTCCTCTTCAAGGGAAAACCAACGCAGTGCTCAAGAGGTAGCACTTTTTCACATAAGCATCGCAACCCAAACTTTAAGAAATGACAGCTTAGGTTTCTTGCCAAACCATAGTTCATACAGTGTCGTCTCAACGGATTTAGATGGTGCCCTATTTAACGTGAACGCAACTGTCTCTAATGCATAACCCCAAAACGATAGTGGTAAATTGGTAAGAGACATCATAGATCGCACCATATCTAAAAGTACGGTTACGACGTTCGGACACACCATTACGCTGTGGTGTTCCAGGTGGCGTGAGTTGTGAAACTATTCCACAATTTTTTAAATGAAGGCCAAACTCGTAACTCAAATATTCGCCTTCGCGATCAGATCGTAGAAACTTTATTCTCTTGTTACGATGATTCTCCACTTTACTCTGAAATTCTTTGAACTTTTCAAACATTTCAGACTTGTGTTTGATTAAGTAGATATACCCATATCTGCTCAAATCATTTGTGAAGATCAGAAAATAACGGTACCTGCCATGAGCTTCAACACTCATCAGACCGCGTACATCGGTATGTATTATTTCCAATAAGTCATTAGCTCGCTCCATTGTTCCGGAGAACGGAGTTTTAGTCATCTTGTCCTTGAGGCATGGTACGCAAGTATCAAATGATTCATAATCAAGTGATTCCAAAAGCCCGTCTGTATGAAATTTCTTCATGCGTTTTACACCAATATGACCTAAACGGCAATGCCACAAATATGTTGCACTATAATTATCAACTTTGCTTCTTTTGGCATCAATATTATGAATATGTATATTACTATGATCGAGATTCAATAAACCATTCACATTGGGTGTAAGACCATAGAAGGTTTTATTCATATAAACATAATAACAACTATTCTCTGACTTAAATGAATAACCGTATTGGAATAAACATGATCTAATCATATTAATGCTCAACGCAAACACCAAATAACATTTATTTAGGTTCACTTCTAATCCTGAACGGGAGCCTTGGCGCAGTGGTAAAGCTACTGCCTTGTGACCATGGGGTCACGGGTTCAAGTACTGGAAACAGCCTCTTACAGAAATGTAGGGAAAGGCTGCATACAATAGACCCAAAGTGGTCGGACCCTTCCCCGGACACTGCGCAAGCAGGAGCTACATGCACTGAGTTTCCCTTTTTCTAATCCCGAAGGTAGATGCAGTGTGCGATGGTGATCGTATCAACCTTGGAATTACTTCTAACACACATCGTCACCTCGTCCTTAACTAGTCTCTGTTTATTTTGCAACTCATGTTTCAAGTTACTACTCTTAGCAACTGAACCAGTATCAAATACCTAGAGATTGCTATAAACACTAGTAAAGTACACATCAATAACATGTATATCAAATATACTTTTGTTCACTTTGCCATCCTTCTTATCTGCCAAGTATCTAGGGCAGTTCCACTTCCAGTGACCATTTCCTTTGTAGTAGAAGCACTCAGTTTCAGGCTTGGGTCTAGCTATGGGCTTCTTCATGGGAGTGGCAACTTTCTTGCCATTCCTTTTTGAAGTTTCCCTTTTTTCCCTTGCCCTTTTTCTTGAAACTAGTGGTCTTGTTAATCATCAACACTTGATGCTATTTCTTGATTTCTACCTTTGCTGATTTCAGCACCGCGAAGAGCTTGGGCATCGTTTTCGTCATCCCTTGCATATTATAGTTCATCACTATCGAATTACGGGTTCTGGCAAAACCCTTGAGGTTCGAACTCCAGGGTGCGCACGAAGATCTCTCTCCCTCTAGCTCACGCTCTCACCGCGATCTCAAAGCTTAGCTCGCCGAACCCGAAGAACAAGGGACACAAGAGTTTATACTGGTTCGGGCCACCGATGTGGTGTAATACCCTACTCCAGTGTGGTGTGGTGGATTGCCTTGCAGGCTGGGATGAACAAGTACAAGGGGATAACTACCTCCCGAGGAGAGGTGTTCTTGAGCTCGGTGAGCTTGTGTGTGTGTGTGTGTGTGTGTGGATGGGATGGATCTAATCCAAGATGAGTTGGGGCTGAATCAGTTGCCTCCTACGGTGGTGGCTACTTCTATTTATAGAGGCCCGGGTCCTCTTCCCAAATGTTAGGCAGGAAGGGATCCCACGACGGCCATTTTGAAGGAGGACAACTAGTACAAGCTATCCTGACAAAAGGTGGTCTTCGCCTACCAAAGGCTCTGGTGGTGATGCTGTCGTGGGCTCCACGATGACCTCCGTCCTGCCGTCCTGCTGGTCTTGGTCTCGTTGCACCGATATGGAAACCTTTGCCTGACGCCTCGGGACTCCTCACCCGCGCCTGCTGCTTTAGCACCGGAGAGGAAACCAATACTCTGCGCCTGTTGGCGCCCGCCTGGCCTTGGTCGTCATGGCTCACGTCACGGGAACCTCACGAGGTGCCCCTCGCCTTGATCTCTCCTCTCCTCGTGAGCCAGCCTAGTGAGGCTCCGCCTCGCGAGGCTTGCCCCCTCGCGAGGGTATTGAGTGTTTGCTAGTGAAGATGGTCCGTACCAGGCCGCTAGTGTAGCTACGCCGTGGGCCATAGGCAGGCAAGTCTGGGGACCCCCGTTCCCAGAACACCGACAATCACGAAGTTCTAGTAATTTGGTGATAGTGACTAGAGAACTCTGTCAATCACTATCTTATATGGAAGATTAACTCCCACTTGATTCAAGCGATTGTAGTACCTAGACATTCTGAGCACATGTTCACTAGCTAAGCTATTCTCCTCCATCTTGTAGGAAAAGTACTTGTGAGAGGTTTCATACCTCTTAACACGGGCATGTGTCTGAAATATCATTTTGAGCTTCTTGGAACATCTCATATGCTCCATGGCGTTCAAAACATTTTTGAAGTCCGATTCTAAGACATAAAGCATGGTGCACTAAACTATCAAGTAGTCATCATACCGAGCGTGCAAAACATTCATAATGTCTGCATCTGCTCCTGCAACAGGTTTGTCACCTAGTGGTGCATCAAGGACATAATTCTTCTGTGCAACAATGAGGATAATCCTAAGATCACGGACCCAGTCCGCATCATTGCTGCTATCATCTTTCAACTCATTTTTCTCGAAACATATAAAAAATAAACAGGGAGCTATATCGCGAGCTATTGATTTACAACAGAGATATGCAAAACTACCAAGACTAAGTTCATGATAAATTAAGTTCAATTAATCATATTAATTAAGAACTCCCACTTAGATAGACATCCCTCGAGTCATCTAAATGATCACGTGATCCATATCAACTAAACCTTGTCTGATCATCACGTAAGATGGAGTAGTTTTCAATGCTAAACATCTCTATGTTGATCATATCTACTATATGATTCACGTTCGACCTTTTGGTCTCCAGTGTTCTGAGGCCATGTCTGTACATGCTAGTCTTGTCAAGTTTTACCCGAGTATTCCGCATGTGCAAAACTGTCTTGCACCCGTTGTATGTGAACATAGAGCTTATCACACCCGATCATCACGTGGTGCCTCAGCACGACGAACTATCGCAATGGTGCATACTCAGGGAGAACACTTATACCTTGAAATTTTAGTGAGGGATCATCTTATAATGCTACCGCCGTACTAAGAAAAATAAGATGCATAAAATATAAACATCACACGCAAACAAAATATGTGACATGATAAGTCCATCATCATCTTGTGCCTTTGATCTCCATCTCCATGGTAGCGTCGTGGTCGTCTCGCCAACTATTGTTTCTACAACTATCGCTAATGCATAGTGATAAAGTAGAGCAATTACATGGTGTTTGCATTTCATACAATAGAGCGACAACCATAAGGCTCCTGCTGGTTGCCGGTGACTTTTAAAAACATGATCATCTCATACAATAACGTATATCACATCATGTCTTGACCATATCACATCACAACATGCCCTGCAAAAACAAGTTAGACGTCCTCTACTTTGTTGTTGCAAGTTTTACGTGGCTGCTACAGGCTTCTAGCAAGAACCGTCCTTATCTGCGCATCAAAAACCACAACAGTGATTTATCAAGTTTGCTGTTTTAACCTTCAACAAGGACCGGTCGCAGTCAAATTGATTCAACTAAAGTTGGAGAAACAGACACCCGCCAGCCACCTTTATGCAAAACTAGTTGCATGTCTGTCTGTGGAACCGGTGTCATGAACGTGGTCATGTAAGGTTGGTCCGGGCCGCTTCATCCAACAATATTGCCGAATCAAAATAAGACATAGGTGGTAAGCAGTATGACGATCACCGCCCACAACTCTTTGTGTTCTACTCGTGCATATCATCTATGCATAGACCTGGCTCGGATGCCACTATTGCCAAATGTAGCATGGAATTTCAAAAAAAATCCTACGCTCATGCAAGTAGGGGTGGACGTTCGGTATAAAACGATAATTCGGTTTCTACCGTTCGGTTTTTATTCAAATTCGGTTTGCAAAACTAGAAACAAAAAATGCTAACATAAATCAGAAAACCGAAAATTCGGTTAACCGACTGATTCGGTATAGTATTCGGTTAATACCGATCTGACCTTGCCTCTATAGACTGCGGTCAGAGTCCCCCTAATATAGCCAGAAGTCTCCACGTTTTGTCAGCAGCCAGGCGATGTGGGACTAAAGTCTTGCTAGCCGGACGCTCGCACGCACACTGCTTTTTTAGTGAAGAGTTACATGGGCTGGAGATGCCATTCACAAAAAATTGGGCCTTTATAGTACCACGTACATGTGGTCAGCCCAAGCAAGTGCGGCCACACATGATTGCGGGCACTGACTTGCGAGCGGCCGTAGTAGCCTGGCTACGTTCGTTTCTTTTTGTCGTTAGCTACCTGGGCACCAAGAAGCCACGCTTTGTGCTGTTCGTCGAGGTTACTTCAGTTTTTTCTTCGGTGAATCCCTATTAAGCCAAACCTGCCGAATTTAATTCGGTTAATACAGCTAGAAACCGAAATTTTCCGTAGCAGCAAAAAAACGAAAATTCGGTTTTTTTGATATCGGCTTCGGTTCGGTCTTCGGTTTGTCGGTTTTTATGCCGACCCCTACACGCAAGATCTATCTAGGAGATGCATAGCAATTAGAAGGGGAGAGTGTGTCCATATACCCTCGTAGACTGAAAGCGGAAGCGTTTGACAACGCGGTTGATGTAGTCGAACTTCTTCTAGTTCCGACTGATCAAGCACCGAACGTACGACACCTCCGAGTTCTACACACGTTCAGCCCGATGACGTACCTTGAACTCTTGATCCAGCAAAGTGTCGAGGGAGAGTTCTGTTAGCACGACGACATGGTGACGGTGATGGTGAAGTGATCTGCGCAGGGCTTCGCCTAAGCACTATGACAATATGACCAGAGGTGTAAACTATGGAGGGGGGCGCCGCACACAGCTAGGAATCAATGTTGTGTGTTCTAGAGGTACCCCCCCCACATATATATAGGTGGGAGAGGGAGAGGAGCAGCAAGGGGCACCCCAAGTAGGAGTGTCGGTGTACAAAAAGAGGGGTACACTTTTTGTACCCCTATGACTGTGCACGGGCAGTCTGAGCCACGGGCGCCGCCGCACCGAGCCCGGCAAGGGAGGTAGAACCAAGGTAATGCCGAAGCCAAAGAGGAGCAGAACGACGCCAAGACCAAGACCACAAAGAGCAAAGGGGACGAAGCGGGCCCCCCGGCAAGATCCTTGCCGGGAGGCGGTTTTTGCAAACCCGGCAAGACCCTTGCCGTGGCAGCTCGCCCCACACCTACGGAGCGGGTCACCCTTGAGCCCACTGCCCCCATGGGGCAAGGATTCGGGAGGTATCCCCGTGGTGGTATGCAGATCTTTGTGAAGACATTCAAGATCAGATGCACACTTTAGAAGATGATGGTCCTTGGCGGGATCCTAGCCAAGGAAAACCACAAGGCCCCCGGCAAGAGCCTTGCCGGGGATGGCAGCAGGCGCCACGGCAAGACCCTTGTCGGGGCCGCGGCAAGGCCCTTGACAAGGACACCCGCGGGGCCACCATCGGACCCGCACCAGTCACGCCTCCACCACCGTTCGCATGCAGCTGCCGACCCAACCAGCTGGGCAGGCACCTACGTGGCGGCATGCAGATCCTCATGGAGACCCACCGCTGCGCCACCTCAGCTGCCTGCCCACCTACATGGCATCACAGGCACCGCTGGCCAGGGCGCGTGTCGACGCGGGAGAGAGCGGCGACGGACGAGACAGGGCTCTCCCTCGCCCCCGATAAAGCAAGGACACCTAAGCAAGGCGCATTAAATGCACCTTGTCATGTAATGCAAGGGATAACCTCGCATCGATGTACCCTTTCCACCTCCTGTGTGCCACTGTGGCAGCCCCTTTCCCTATAAAAGGAGGCCCCAGGCGACCAGGAAGAGGATTCGGCTTTTTGGAGCTCCTTACGCCCCGTAGCTAGCTCAAGAACACAGACATATAATCCACCAAAGCAGGAGTAGGGTTTTACGCATCTTCGCGGCCCGAACCTGGGTAAAGGAATCATGTATTGCCTGCTCGATCCGCTCTTCTCATGGCCCCCGCGACCCGCAACCGCAGAAAGGGATCCTCGTGATCCCATAGGTGTCGTTTCCCACCGACATCTTTGGCGCGCCAGGTAGGGGGCGCAGTTGTGAGAATCGTCTTTAGCAGTTAGTTCGACGCTTCTTCATCGTCATGGCGCCCAAGAAGAAGACGACGGTGGCGGTTGGCCCGTCGGACGCCGGGCATCCCGTCTCGACGCGGGCGAGCAGCGGACCGGTCGCCGAAAGGACCCGGGGCGCTGTTCGCGAACACCAATACCGTCCCAGCAGCCGGAGTTTGGGAGGCGGCGATGTGCGTGCACCCGGTAATGGGCCGCACGCCGCCAAATCCAAAGACGGAGCCGGGCCCTCCGCAGGCCGCACGGGACCTTCCGAGGTTGCTGCTACCCCGCCCGCTGGCGGTGCAAGGGCCTCCAGGACTCCCACTCCGGCGCCGACGGCGCGTTCCTCTCAAGTGGCGCGCGACGAGCGTCATGATCGCCCCGAAGACCCCGGGCGTCGCCGCGGGAAAAGCCCCGAGCGCCACTCCCGAGATGTAGAAGACCTGCCCGCTCGCCGAGGCGCTGGTGAAGACGGCGTGCGACCGCGTGGTCGTGATAGAGCTCCTTCTGACGTGGTCAGAAGTCGAAGCGCGCCGCGATCCGTGCAGGTTTCGCTGCCACCGACGCCAGCAGAAGCCCTGGCGCGCGCGCAGTTGCTCCTCGACTTTCCTCCCACTACGGGGAAACTCGATGAATGGAGAGCCACCATCCGAAGCCTTGTTGCGGTGGCCAACAAAGATGAGCCGACCCCGACGGGGCCCCCGGGTCGATGTTCCGACGGAGTCCCGCGTACCAGTGGCAGGAAGGCTGGCGGCACCGCGACCACGGTGCGCTCGCCTCCTCCTCGCCCGGTGCCACGGACACCTGCCCGTCACAACGTTGCGGGCGACGAACGGACCCACCAGGACCAACGCCAGGTCCTTCGGGATCAGGAACATGAAGACGCCCGGACCACCACCGAGCGCCGGCGCGGAGCGCGCCACCAGTCAGATAGGCAAGCGGTGTCGGATCACGGGTTCCGGCAGACCCTTAAGGTTCGAACTCTGGGGTGCGCGCGGAGGTTATGCCCTCTACCTCTCCGTCTCGCAAGGATCTAAACTACAGAACGAACAGCACAAGAGACACAGGGTTTATACTAGTTCGGGCCACCATTGTGGTGTAATACCCTACTCTAGTTTGTGGTGGGTGGATTGCCTCTTGGGCTGATGAGGATGAACAGTACAAGGGAGAACAGCCTCGCGAGGTTCTGTTCTTGGCTAGGGGATGAACTGCTGGGGAGTTCAATCGCCCTTCTCACTCTCTGGGTGTGTT
Organism: Aegilops umbellulata; assembly: GCA_032464435.1. Classification (NCBI taxonomy): domain Eukaryota; kingdom Viridiplantae; phylum Streptophyta; class Magnoliopsida; order Poales; family Poaceae; genus Aegilops; species Aegilops umbellulata. The sequence goes on along the minus strand of CP136060.1, from coordinate 85,015,316 downwards.
GCTAGCTCTGTTCCTCGATCTCTAGATGCCTCTACCCTAGGGGTGGCTAGTCCTATTTATAGGCAAAGGCCCTGGGCCTCTTCCCAAATATTTGAGCGGGAAGGGCGCCAACAATTGGCCAATTCGAAGGGGAACATCTGGTACACTTATCCTGACTAAAGTTGGTCTTCGCCTGCCAAAGGCCCTGTGGTGACGCCGTTCTGGGCTCCATGGTGACCTCCTTCCCACCGTTGGACTGGTCTTGGTCTCGTTGCACCGAAATAGGTGCCTTTGCTTGATCCTCTCGCCTGCGCTTGCCCCCTTTGCACCAAAGAGGAAAGGGGAGGACACTGCGCGATCTGGCGCCCGCCTGGCACCCTTGGTCGTCATGGCTTGCATCATGGGCACCTCGCGAGGTACCCTGCCTTGATCTCTCCGCCTCCTCGTGAGCCATCCTGAGGAGGCCGCGCCTGAGGAAGCACCGCGTCGTCCACCCCGCGAGGCTTGGCCCCTCGCGAGGGTCTTGAGTCTTGTGTTGATGAAGATGGGCCACGCTGGGCCCCCATTTGAGCCACGCCGCAGGCCGCAGGCAGGCAAGTCTGGGGACCCCCGTTCCCAGAATGCCGACAGTAGCCCCTGGGCCCAAGGCGCGCCCGGACTTGGCCGTGCTGAAAGGCGAAAGGGCAAGGGCGAAGCGCCGTGGGCCCTAACAGCCTGCGGCCTTGAGCGCCGCGTGGCGGTTGATTGGACGTGGGCGGTACTGTTTTCCCACGCTCCCTTATTTTGCGTCGCGCTAGGTTGCCCCACAGTTGTACACAGCCGCCCCTCTTCCTGTTGCTCGACTGTCCCTTGTTCTTCCTCCCTCCGAACTCTGACTCTTGCCTCCAACCCCATCTCACATCTCCGCTCTCCCGTCCACCGCCATGGCTCCGACGAAGAAAGGGAAAGGGAAGAAGCCTGCATCTCCATCTCGCCCGCCGCCGCCGGTGGCGCCCGCCGTCGGCCACTCAATCATACTCAATATGGAGTGCCTGGACAAGCTCAGTCCTGCTCTGGCCACCGTCTTCAACGAGTGTGGAAGGACGACGGCCTGGCCTACGTCTCACTTCCCCATGGATAGGATTATCACTGAGGTTCACTATTTTGCCAACGCCTTGTGGGCGGGTCTGGTTCCTCCTTTCTCTGATTTCTTCAACGCCGTCCTCTCCCATTAACAGATCCACATGATGCATCTGGGTCCTGAATCCATTGCCCTCCTCTCGGTTTTTGCTTTTGTTTGCGAGGCGCTGATGGGCATCCCTCCTTCTGTTGCCTTGCTGCGCCACTTCTTCTCTTTGCGCCTTATCGACCCCACTCAATGCTCGGCATGCGTGAGCTTCGTCGCTGCGCCTGAGACTGCAGCTTCTGGCATTGACTTCAAGCTCCCCCCACCTTCAGCTGGGTTCCGTGAGCGGTGGTTGTACGTATGTCGGGGTGCCCAGCCCCCTACTGGTGAAGCCAACTTTGCCTGCTGTACCCAACTTTGGCTGGGGCCAGGAGACGCTCGAGAGCCCCCGGCTCGCCTTCGTCTGGCGCCGCTTCATGCTCTTGAAGAAGCTCGGCGTAACGGCGCCCAAGGTGGTGAAGGAGTTCCTATTGCGCCGCATTGCCCCTCTCCAGCGCCATTCTCGTCGAATGTGGGCCTTCAGCGGGCATGGTGATCGCATGAGGCTTCAGGAAGAAGACTTGATGGCCGCGGCGCTGAGGAAGGTGCTCTTGGTCCTGACTGGCGATCCCAACCCCGGTAGCATTCAGCGGGGAGGAGCTTTGCTGTACCTCTGCCAGAACAGGGATGACTTCGTGAGGCAGATGCCCCCTTTCGATGAGTGGGGGCTACGCCCTGCCGGCCTCCAAGGGCCTCGCGAGAACCCTGTGGTGGTGACTGCCCTTCCGGTCGGCCTAGGCGAATCCTCCTCAAGTGGTGGAGCAGGGAGGCAGGAGACAGCGGGGTTCGAGAGAGCCACCGATGATGTGACCACACCTGGCGATGCTCTTGATGGGGCAGCTCCTGAGGCACGTGCCGCCGAGGCTGCGGGCGAGGTGTAGCCCCTTCCGACGCTTGAGGCCGGGGCTCCTGAGCCCCCGGCCGTGCCCTCTGGCGAGGCAATTGACTGTGCGCTTCAGGCATGTGTCCTCGACGCAGGTCGCCTTGGTGCTCCGTCCTCTTCGCAAGTTGATCCTTGCACCCTTCTCCTGGGTCGCTTCCGTGTGGACTTTGAGGCCCTCCGGAGAAAAAGGGAGGCCCTAGGTGATGACTCCCCTTGTCGTCTGCTGAAGCGCCGGAAGTACTTCACCACCGACGAGTAAGCCTTCCCCTTTCCCTCCTCCTGATCCCCTTGTTGCGTCTACTGATCCTTGCTCTGCAGGCCCCTTCCTGCCAAGGTCATGGAGGCCGCTGAGGTGCCGCCTCCTTTGGCTCCACCTCCCCTGTCGCCCCAAGACGTCCCGAGCAGCACGGCTCTTGTGGTGAGGGCGAACGAAGGGGCGGACCGTTCTGAGGTGCCCCACAACCCTTCTCTTCCTGCGATCTTCCTTCGTGGGCCCTCTCTTGGCGTGGCCAGCCTGCCGTGGGCTTCTCATCTGGTCGCGGGCTGCGACTGGCTGAGGCGCCCCCCGCGCCCTTTGTCTGGAGATGTGCCGGCGCCAGGCCGAGCATCTGGCGTGGCGCGCCCGGCCGTCGTGGGGGTGCCAGCCCCCAGCCCCCTGCCCGGAGGGGGAGCGATGGTCCGCGGTCCTCGACGCCCGCTTGGGGCAGATGATGGTGTGGGAGACGTGCTCGAGCGTGCTCGGGAGCGCCGTGCCCACCGCCGCGAATTCCTTCGAAGGGCGAGCGGCGCAGTGGACCTGCTTGGGGAAGAGCTCGCTGATGAAGACGCGCGCCTGGAGGCCGAGGGCCTGCGCCTGGCCGCGGAGAGGCGTGAGCTGGAGGCCGCCGTCGTCCTCACGCGCCGCCAGCGCGACCTTGAAGACGAAGAGGCGAAGGCGTCGCTGGAGGCCTCCCGGGTGGCCCGATCCCAGGCCGCTGAAGAGGCCCTGAGAGCCGATCGACAGCGAGAGGCGGCGGAGGAGCGGGCTCGGGAGCTCCTGGCCCGATGCCACTTGCTGGAGGAGCAAGTGGAACTGCGTGAGGCGGCCCTTGTGTCGATGAGGGTGGCCTCTGGCGACCCAGCCGGGCTCCAGAGACGTGAGGAGGCGCTAACGCTGGAGGCCGCCGAACGTACCCGTGAGTACGAGCGGCTGGAGACGAGGGAGCGCCTGGTGACGCAGGCGGAAGATGAAGTCGCTGCTCGGGAGGCGCGTGTCCTGGAGGAGGTTGGTCTCCGGGTGGCGACAGCGCGCCAAGGCCTCAAGCGCGAGCTCGAGAGGAAGCTGGAGTTGATCCGGGTTGAGGCTGAGGGGAGAACCACAGCCCTGAGGGCCCAACGGGACGAGGCGACGCGGCAAGCCGACGCTTCCCGGGCCGCCCTCGAGGCAGCGCAAAAGGAATCGACTGCTCTCCAGGCCGAGGTGACCCGTCTTCGCCAGCGGGTGGAAGAGGCTGAGGCCATTGAGCGTCAGAATGCCGATGAGATACGCCAGTCGCAAGTCCTGGAGCACGTGCATGGCCCCATGCTTACTATGCTCAGGGATAGGGCCAACACAGCCTTGGGCAACATCTGCGAGGCAACTGTGGGTGAGCCGCACACAATCAACTATGCCGGCAACCTTCAGTTCTTCACTGCTGTGGTGACGCAGCTGGAGGCACGGTCGGCCAGGGCTAACAGGTTGGTGGAGGAGAGGAGCCATGCCCTGCTCGGGCGCGCCTTTTCTCGTGTCTTCATCCATCTTCAGAACATGGATCCCCAGTTCGACTTCGATGCCGCCATTGCCCCAGTCCCCCAGGCCGTCCGAGGCGATCTGGCGACCTAGGTAGAAAACAACGTGGATGCTCTCGTCCGGGCCTTTACTTCGGATGACGACGGCCTGATCGTGGCTGCCGACAAGGGCGGTGTGGTGGATGGTCCCGGCGCCGCTGACGATGATGCGGGCAGCGGTGGCGAGTCCAGCGACACCAGCGGCGGCTCGGGAGGTGCTCCTGAGGATGCCTTGGGGGATTTGTCTGACTGACTGCGTGTTGCTCCTGTCTTTTGCCCTGCAGGGATAGAACTCAGGTGTTTGGCCTGATGGTCGTGAGAGCATTTTTGGAGGGGAAGCCCCTCATGTAAAAGCTTGTGTAGATCGTATTAGCAGCTTATTATACTGTGCGAGCATCCGCGCCCGGCGGCTGGTTGGTTTACCTTTGTTTTGCGCAGGCCTCGAGGTGGCTCGTGGTGTCCTAAGAGTTCTCTGGTTGAAATCATAGGACGCGAAGTGCTGTCAGCGAGGGGCTTCACAGGCGCTGGCCCTCTTCACAGGCTTCGGGCCTTTTTATAAATGCGATAGCTTCACAGGCATTCGCCTTCTTCACAGGCTCCGGGCCTTTCCATAAACGCGATAGCTTCACAGGCATTCGCCTTCTTCACAGGCTCCGGGCCTTTCCATAAACGCGATAGCTTCACAGGCATTCGCCTTCTTCACAGGCTCCGGGCCTTTCCATAAGCGCGATAGCTTCACAGGCATTCGCCTTCTTCACAGGCTCCGGGCCTTTCCATAAACGCGATAGCTTCACAGGCATTCGCCTTCTTCACAGGCTCTGGGCCTTCTCCCGGGCGCAACGGCTTCACAGGCGTTCGCCTTCTTCACAGGCTCTGGGCCTTCTCCCGGGTGCAATGGCTTCACAGGCGTTCGCCTTCTTCATAGGCTCTGGGCCTTCTTAGGAAAAGACAACCTCTGCAGTCACCAAAAGGTAATCTCGTGAGGAAGCAACAACGGCAGACAGGGCTGCGCTCGAGCTAGGCCTGGCCCGACTCGCGAGGGGCTCGCGAGGGGAGGCAGCTGTGGTGAGGCGGTGACCAGAACGCAGAAATGGTTCGAACGAGACCAAGCACCCCTTCCCCGAAGACACACAAAGCTCAACTTTGAATTCAACTTAAATCCAGCGGGGGAAAAAGTTACAGCCAAAGGGAAAAGGCAATGAAAGCAGGCAAAAAGCCGCGTCCGGCACCTAATCTAGTTTTGGACGTCTTCTCACCAGCGCGGAGCTAAGTGTTGTCCACTGGGCGTGGGAGGGAGCCCCAGGGCCTGAGGCCGGCACCCCTGAGACTCCGGGGCGTGTACAGCCCCACTCATTATTATGTGAGAGTGTCACGGGGCGGCGAGCTTCACAAGCACTGGGCCTTCTTCACAGGAACCGACCTTGCTTCATATCGCCAGACGAGGGCCCCGCCTTGCGCCACACTCTAGTGCCACCAACAACGACCGGAAACCAGGACGCCGCCGGTGGGGTAGAGCGGTCGCCAGCGGTTCCCCCAATGACCACGGGTCCTCCGCTAGGGGCAGGCCCTCAGGCGCCTCCCCAGCGGAGGGCCTACCTTCTAAGAACACCTTGCTCCGAACGCCGCGGTGGTGATGTAGGATCCCTGCCCCTCTCCTGCAGCCCCCTGCGTCCTCCTCCCGAGGGGTAGGAGGCCGCGGGAGCGGGGCAGCTGCTCGCTGCGGTGACCTGCACCTCCTGTGACCCATGATTAGCGTACGCCTGCTCTTGAGGAATTAACGGTACCCGATAGTCGTCGCCTCCGGCGTGGCCGACGGAGCCGTCCTGGGGCTCCTGGAAGGGCTCGGCCTCTCGCGTCTCGTCTCCCTGGCTGGGGCTGAAGAGTGAGCCCTGCTCGCCCTCGTGAGCGTGCCCTTGGTCCATCATGTGAGGCACGTATTCTTCTGGCGCCGCCACCCCGAATGCTGTGCTGTAGTGCTCCATGCACCACGCGGCGTTGCTTGACGTGCCCACCGCGGGGTGGTAGCGCGGTTGCCCGCTGGCGCCGTGGGCCACACCGAGCCCCTCTCCTTCACGCGCCGGGGGCGGGGGTAGTGCCACCGCCAGTCTAGCGCCAGCGGGTTCGCCGGTATTGGGGTAGCCCTGAGGCCCGCGGGTGCGTGCGGGGCCTCCTCGTGCGCCGCCCTGGGCTTGGGGCGGAAGTTGGATGCAGAAGGGGTGAGCCCCCGAAGTGGCAAAGCCCAGGAGTTTGGCGACCCGTTCCAGCAGCACGTCACGGCCGCCCTCCAGCAGCCTGCATTGCAGCAGCTCCCGTGCTACCGTGAGCGCGGCCCTCGAGTTCGCCTGCTCCCGGCGGGTGTACGGTGTCGTAGTTGCGGCGTGGTTGGAGGCCCTTGCTACCGACCGCGCTTGCCGCGGTGAGAGGGTCGCGGAGGCTTGTCCGCGTCGCCCGCGGCCCGCAGTGCCCTACGGACCACGAGCTGCCTGGGGCGCGGGGTCGCCCAGGGCGGGCGGCTCCGCGCAGATGGGCCACGCCGCCCAAGGACCTTGGTTGCCCGCCTGGTCGCCGGACATGGTGATGACGATGCGACGGGAGGCGGAGCGGTAGGGAGGAAAATTCCGGCGCACCCCTACCTGGCGCGCCAAATGTCGGATCACGGGTTCCGGCAGACCCTTAAGGTTCCAACTCTGGGGTGCGCGCGGAGGTTATGCCCTCTACCTCTCCATCTCACAAGGATCTAAACTACAGAACGAGCAGCACAAGAGACATAGGGTTTATACTAGTTCGGGCCACCATTGTGGTGTAATACCCTACTCTAGTTTGTGGTGGGTGGATTGCCTCTTGGGCTGATGAGGATGAACAGTACAAGGGAGAACAGCCTCGCGAGGGTCTTCTCTTGGCTAGGGGATGAACTGCTGGGGAGTTCAATCGCCCTTCTCACTCTCTGGGTGTGTTGCTAGCTCTGTTGCTCGATCTCTAGATGCCTCTACCCTGGGGGTGGCCAGTCCTATTTATAGGCATAGGCCCTGGGCCTCTTCCCAAATATTTGAGCGGGAAGGGCGCCAACAATTGGCCAATTCGAAGGGGAACATCTGGCACCCTTGGTCGTCATGGCTTGCGTCATGGGCACCTCGCGAGGTACCCTGCCTTGATCTCTCCGCCTCTTCATGAGCCATCCTGAGGAGGCCGCGCCCGAGGAAGCACCGCGTCGTCCTCCCCGTGAGGCTTGGCCCCTCGCGAGGGTCTTGAGTCTTGTGTTGATGAAGATGGGCCACGCTGGGCCCCCATTTGAGCCACGCCGCAGGGCGCAGGCAGGCAAGTCTGGGGACCCCCGTTCCCAGAACACCGACAAGCGGGGCCTGCTGTGGACCACCCGGCACCGGGGAGCCCTGGGGGCCTGCCTTATGAGGTAGGCTGCCCGGCTTTTACCCGTGAGCTGCGGCAGTTCCAGTGGCCCACTCACCGCACTTTCAAACCTGACGTGGGCGAGAAGTACGGCGGCAAGACCCACCCATCCGGGTTCCTCAGCATCTACACCATCGCGATGCAGGCTGCCGGAGCTCGTGACGATAAGGTGCTTGCAAATTACTTCCCGTTGGCTCTTAAACCCAACGCCATGTCATGGTTGATGCACTTGCTGGTAGACTCCATTTCCTCCTGGTCGGATTTGTGCCATGAGTTCGTGGGCGCCTTCACTGGCGGTCACCAAGCTCATGGCCAAGCAAGTGATCTCCACATCATTCCCCAGAAGGGAGGCGAGAGTCTCCGCAAGTACATACAGAGGTTCAGCCGGGTACAGTACAATATCCCAGATGTTCACCCCGCCGCCATCATCAGCGCGTTCCATCAGAACGTTCGGAACCGCAAGATGTGCGAAGAGCTGGCGATGAACAAGGTGAAAGATGTCGCTGAGCTCTATGTTCTCGCAGACAAGTGTGCCCGGGCTGAAGAGGGGAGGAAGTACCCCGGCGAAGATGCCGGCGTGGAAACCGACTCCTCTGAAGAGGACACTGTCGTGGTTCTAAGTCTGACAGTAGAATGGGGGGTAGGAATGGAGAGGCAAGATCCTAGCTCTGGAGTAGTTGTGCACGCAAAGAGTTAACGAGTTCAGGCCCTTCTCGGAGGAAGTAATAGCCCTACGTCTCGGAGCCCGGAGGCGGTCGACTGGATTATATGCGTGTGTGTTACAAAGATGCGAACCCTTCTTCCTGTGGAGGGGGGGTGGCTTATATAGAGTTCGCCCGGACCCCAGCCAGCCCACGTAATGAAGGGTTTTAAGGTACATTAAGGCAGGGCGTTACTGGAAACGTCCTACATAAAGTGCTTATTAAGGCTATAAAGGATATTTAATTACAGACCGTTTGGATGCGGAGTGGCTCCTGTTCTTCCGATGGTCGAGTGAATCTTCATGGTCGAGTGTCTCCATGTTAGTCGAGTGAATGCTTGCCAGGTCGACTGGTAAGCAACCTCTTTTAGTAAGTGACCTTGGGGAGGGTACCCTTGGGCAGGCCCATGACCCTACCCCAAGTACATGACTTCATCATTAGCCCCCGAATGGATCGAGGTTTGAGTGAGGAAGGAGTTGATAGTCTTCCGACCTGCTTCTCGTGTTGAAAGTGTGTCTTGCTTTGGATTAAGGGCCTTGCAGTGATGGCTTCAAATTCTCTTTCAGTCGCCTTGATCCATTCTTTGTGTTCTGTCGAGTGAACTTCGTAGCCTTGAGGATCTCCGAGTGACAGATCGGCGGAGACCGCTGCTGTTAGGTTGGTTGCTCTGCGGTTAGCGGATTTCACGGGATCTGAATTTTGGGAAGCGCGCGAAGCGGAGAAAACCACGACACTCGGATGGGACGAGACGATGACGCCTCGATCTTCGCGCCGCCTTTTCCGCCACGTATCGCTCGTGCGCCTGTTGTGGGATTTGACGGGATAGCCCGGGTCTACCAGTCAGCCACTCGGATGTGGCCCCTTAAAAGCTGCCAGGTCTGGGTTTTCAACAGTGCGTTCTCTTCTTCCCTTCCTTCCTCGCAAAGTCCTCCGCCGCCTCCGCTCTCGCCCGAGCGCCATAGGTCCGTTTGAGCTTTCCGGCGACGATGGTGAAGGACAAGACGTCTGCCCTGGAGCGTGCGAAGAAGGCGGCGGTGGCGCAGGGAAAAGGAAAGAAATCCGCTCGGGGCGGATTTTCCTCGAGGGCTACTCTGCCCAGAGGCTGGATGCAGGGCGACTGGATGCCGACGGTGCTGAGGCAGGAGGATCTCGGCGATATGGTTGAGGGAGGGGCCATCCCTCATGAAGCTGCGCGTCTCCCCGGGAGAGAAGTCGAGCCCCAACCTCTCGATGGTGAGTGTGTGCTCCTTGCCACCCATATCGATCGCGGGTTTTCTCTGCCTCCTCATCCCTTTTTCCGGAGTTTCCTGAACTTCTTCGGAGCGCAGCTCCACCACTCTACTCCCAACTCTATCGTGTATCTGGCTGCCTTCATCTCCTTGTGTGAGGGTTTCTTGGGCTGTCGTCCCCATTGGGGACTCTTTAAGCATATCTTCACCTGCCGTTCCCAATCGGTCAAAAAGGCCAAGTCGAGTGACGAGAAGACGCAGGTGATCCAGCTGTGCGGAGGCCTGGCGATCCAGACGAGGGGAAAGAGTTCTTTCCCATCCATTACTTTCCCTGAGTCGGTCCGTGGTTGGCAGGTGACCTGGTTTTACTGCAAAGACCAGGCGACTCCAGGTCAGTCGACTGGACTTCCCCCTTTCTCTCTGGAACGAGCCCAAAAGCCTGCTTCTCTGAAAGTGACACCGGAGGAAAAGGCCCAAGTCAAAGTGCTTGGTCGGTCGAGTGGTTCAACTTGTCCGCGACGGCGTGACTGGCATGGACTTGCTGGAAGTCTTTCTTAAGAGGCGCATCCAGCCACTCCAGGCTCGTGACCATCCGATGTGGTTATATTCGGGTCTTGATGACACCACTCGGATCCACCCGGAGGAGGTTACTGACGAGATGCTAGAAGGATGGCTGTCGAGTATCACAGGAAACAAACACAATCCCCGAGGAGCCAGGAGGGTTCCTCCACTCGACATCACCTACGAAGTGGACCAGGTTAGACCTCGTGCACCTGACTGAGATCTTGTTTTCTTCATGTGTCTTCTTTGAATTGGTCGACTGGCTTTTGTTTTGTCTGTTGTTTCCCAGGAAACTACTGAGATGTACTCGACGCCCAACGGGGCAGAGGAGCCAACCAAAGAAGGGGAGGCGAGCGGAGGTGAAAGCGGAGATGAGCACGGCGAGTGGGAATCCGATGGCGAAGGGGAGGGAGACAACGACGTCTACTCCAGCGAAGAGGGGGAGGAGGAAGATGAACCTCCCCGCACGGAAAGGCGATCCAAGCTTACACATGACCCCGCGAGGGAACGTGGTAAGGCGACTGCTCCTGTTGGGCAGTCGTCGAAACGCCCTCGGACCTCTTCTCCTGCGCCGACTGAGAAGGCTCCCAAGCACCAACGCGCGACGCCATCCAAGCCGCCCAAGGCTCTGCCCAAGATGAAGATGACTGTCCCCACCATTTCTGGGTAATAACGATACTTATTTCCCTTTGTCGACTGTGGACGGATCCTCGGTCGATTCATTGAACCAACTGACTGACTTCCGACATTTGTAGTGCTGCTACTTCTGAGACCTCTGCCAAGGACAGAGACCAAGAGATGGAAGACGCTGTTACTTCCAACCTAGGTACAGTTACTGATGTTCTGTCATTGGTCGACTGAATATTTCTTGTAACCCTGGCCGATTGACTTTTCTTGCAGCTCCCCCTCATGTTATCAACTTGCCGGACGATGAAGATGACGAGCCGCTGAGAGCAAGAAGGAACCGGAAGGCATCGACTGGCAAGACCCCCCAATCTGCTCCGGTGTCTGAGGCTGTAGTTCAGGATGGTGGCGATGCCACTCGGACTTCCGTGACCTTTGCTGATCCTCTGACGAGCGAGCGGCCTTCGGCGTCGGCTACAAATCCGCCTTCGCTTTTTACTACATACCCTGCCCCAGAGGACCAAGTGAGTGCCGCAAAAGAGGCTATACGCCAGGCGGGCGTTATGATGGAGCAGGTGAAAGTTGTTTGGGATGCCATCCAAGCGGCGTATGACGCGAGTTCGGCTCTTCAGAGTAACGTCCAGGTCAGTCGACTCGACACTTGGTCTGTTGCGATGTGCTGTTCAAAAGAATCTCTTTTCCGAAGATCTTTATATCTGTACACCCACTGGGTGTGTCTGTCGGCCTTTGATCGAGTGGGGGCACGCTGAGTGCACCCACTGGGTGTAGTCCCCGAGACTACGGTGGACTGCTGGCAGTCGACTGTAGTCTTTATATTGCATTTCCGTATTTATACTTCTTCACTCGGTCTGGTCGGGCCAAGTCGAATGGAACTGTATGCGGTCGACTGCGGGCAGTCAATTTTTTTTGAACCAGTGGGGGCACGCTGAGTGCACCCACTAGGTGTAGTCCCCGAGACTGCTGTCGAATGTTTTGATTCGGCTGTAGTCTTAGAAACACTGACTGTTAGCCATGGCATTAGAATCGTATTTGGTCGACTGATCGATCAGGATTTTAAAAGATTACCGGTGGGGGCACGCTGAGTGCACCCACTAGGTGTAGTCCCCGAGGCTACTGTCGAATGTTTTGATTCGGCTGTAGTCTTAGAAGTGCTACAACTTTTCCCTTAGTCACTCGGAAGTAACTTGTCTTTGATATCTTTTGTCGATTGCCTCTTTGCAGAAGTCTTGCGAGCTTGTTGCTCATCTTGCTGAATTGAAGGAGAAACAAGTCCAGCTTAATCTTGACTTACAGTTTGCCCAGGAAAACTTGCAGAAGGCGAAGGATGACGCAAAAGGTATGGCTGGTGAGGATTCGACAGTTGTCTCTATTTTTCTGCCTATTCTCAACTCTGTCCTCATTAATGTTTTGCAGACCAACTGGAGGAGGCTCTGAGGAAGAAGTATCTTGACCTTGCAGAAGCACAGAAGGCGGCTTCGGAGAAAACGAAGCTTGCTGAAGAAAAGCTTGCTTCAGTTGGTCGGCTTGAAGACGAGAACGCCAAGCTGAAGTCTGCTCTTGACGCGGCCAACCAGGAAGCAAGTCGATTGAAAATGACAAGATTGCTCTGACTGACAAGGTTGGCGGTATGGCGGGGAAGCGAAAGGATCTGGAGGCTTACCTCGGAGGGCTCGCCAAAAAATTATTCCTCATGCTTGAAGGTAATCCCCTTACTCAATTGACTTGTCGTTGTCGACTCATCATTCAATTATAATACGGGACTGTACCTTTCAGAATTTTGTCAAAACTTCGAGGAAGAAACTGGTCGAGTGGAAACCAATCTGGACCCCATCAACTCTCTTGTGAAGGATGAAGCTGCCATGAATGTCCTCCGGCTGGAGTCTCGCGTCGCCAGTGTGGTGGACTACCTCGCTCGACTGAAGGCTGCAGTGTCGCGGATCGACTCTGCACTCTGGCCAAATCAGACACTTCAGAATGACCTCGAATCCTTGGTCACTCGACTGAACGAAGTGCCAAGTCGAGTGCATGAGTGGAAAAAGTCTTCTGCCAGGTGTGGTGCCGATGTTGCTCTGTCGTTGGTTCGTGTCCACTGCAAGGAGGCGCGAGAAGAGAAGCTGGCCGCCCTCCAAGTTGCCAATACCAGGAAGCATAATTTCCAGGACTTCATGGAGACCTTCATTGCTGCTGCCACTCGCATCTCAGACGGGATTGATTTGGACGAGTTTGTTGCACCATCCAGTCCTCCGCCGGAGGAGTAAAAAACTGCTGTGTCTCGCTTTAAATTTGCCTCGGAATGCCGAGTGGTTTATGTAACCGATAAACTCTGTCGAGCTTGGAGGCTCGAGTACTTTTTATTTGCGATCTAGGACCTTTTGATCTTATCCAAACTTGATTTATCGTTGAATACCTTCGTGGTTTGTCCATTGAGTGAGACTTGATCTTCACTCAAAATGACTTAGGCGAGCACAGGGCTGCATCTAAGCCTCCGACTGGGAGGATTTTAATTACTTAGGCGAGCACTGGGCTGCAGCTAAGCCTCCGAGTGGGAGGTCCGCTCTCCACTCGGTAGGATTTTTAATTACTTAGGCGAACACTGGGCTGCAGCTAAGCCTCCGAGTGGGAGGTCTGCTCTCCACTCGGTAGGATTTTTAATTACTTAGGCGAGCGTTGGGCTGCAGCTAAGCCTTCGAGTGGGAGGTCTGCTCTCCACTTGGTAGGATTTTGAATTACTTAGGCGAGCACTGGGGCTGTAGCTAAGCCTCTGAGTGGGAGGTCTGCTCTCCACTTGGTAGGATTTTTAATTACTTAGGCAAGCGCTGGGCTGCAGCTAAGCCTCCGAGTGGGAGGTCTGCTCTCCACTCGGTAGGGTTTTGAATTACTTAGGAGAGCGCTGGGCTGCAGCTAAGCCTCCGAGTGGAAGGTCTGCTCTCCACTCGGTAGGATTTTTGAATGTAGCTTCTGAAGGATAAGAATGAGATTTTAACTTCGCGGAAGGCTGGCTTTCCGCTCGGTAGGAATTTTAAATACTTAGGCGAGCACTGGGCTGCAGCTAAGCCCTCGAGTGGGAGGCTGGCTCTCCACTCGGTAGGATTTTTGAATACTTAGGCGAGTACTTGGACTGCAGCTAAGCCCCCGAGTGGGAGGCTGGCTCTCCACTCGGTAGGATTTTTGAATACTTAGGCGAGTACTTGGACTGCAGCTAAGCCCCCGAGTGGGAGGCTGGCTCTCCACTCGGTAGGATTTTTGAATACTTAGGCGAGTACTTGGACTGCAGCTAAGCCCCCGAGTGGGGGGCTGGCTCTCCACTTGGTAGGATTTTTGAATACTTAGGCGAGTACTTGGACTGCAGCTAAGCCCCCGAGTGGGAGGCTGTCTCTCCACTCGGTAGGATTTTTGAATACTTAGGCGAGTACTTGGACTGCAGCTAAGCCCCCGAGTGGGAGGCTGGCTCTCCACTTGGTGGGATTTTTACAAACTTAGGCGAAACAGGTTCGCGTCTAAGCCCCCGAGTGGGAGGCTGGCTCTCCACTCGGTGGGATTTTTACAAACTTAGGCGAAACGGATTCGCGGCTAAGCCACCCACTGGGGGAAATTTCGAAAAAGAAATAGCAATCTTCTGTGAAAATTATAACATTCTTGCTTTAGATAAAAGAACTACAGAGATACTTTTATTACATCTCAGTCGAGTGAGTTTCTTTTTTCAAGTGTAAAAAGGACGGAGCAACTCAGCATTCCAAGCTCGAGGCTCGTCGATCCGGCGATCAACGTTGTAGAGGTGATATGCTTCGTTGTGGAGGACTTTGGTGACGATGAAGGGGCCTTCCCAAGTTGGAGCGAGCTTGTGAGGTTTTTGCTGATCCACTCGGAGGACCAAGTCTCCTTCCTGAAAGGCTCGACTCTTCACGTTTCTCGCGTGGAACCGACGTAAGTCCTACTGGTAAATAGTCGAGCGGATTAGGGCCATCTCCCTCTCTTCTTCCAAGAGGTCGACTACATCTTGCCGAGCTTGTTCCGCTTCTGCTTCAGAGTATAGTTCGACTCGAGGTGCGTTCTGGAGAAGATCACTCGGAAGAACGGCTTCAGCCCCGTAGACCAGAAAGAATGGCGTTCTTCCAGTCGACCGATTAGGAGTGGTCCTTAATCCCCAAAGAACTGATGGAAGTTCGTCGACCCAAGCTCCTGCCGCGTGCTTGAGATCACGCATCAATCGAGGTTTCAGACCTTTGGGGATGAGGCCATTCGCACGCTCTGCCTGCCCATTCGACTGAGGATGGGCAACTGAGGCATAGTCGACTCGCGTGCCCTGGGAGGCGCAAAAGGCTTTGAATCTGTCGTTATCAAAGTTTGATCCATTGTCCGTGATGATACTATGAGGAACCCCATATCTGAATACCAGCTCCCTGATGAAACTGATAGCAGTGCTTGCATCGAGGTTCTTGATGGGTTTAGCTTCTATCCACTTGGTGAACTTGTCGACTGCGACCAGTAAGTGAGTGAAGCCGCTTCTACCAGTTCTCAGCGGTCCGATCATGTCTAGTCCCCAAACAGCGAAGGGCCAGACAAGTGGAATGGTCTTCAAAGTAGAGGCGGGCTTGTGCGACATGTTGGAATAAAACTGACACCCTTCGCACTTGTCGACTATGTCTTTTGCCATTTCATTCGCCCTCGGCCAGTAAAATCCCGCTCGGTATGCTTTAGCCACAATAGTCCGAGAGGACGCGTGATGGCCACAGGTCCCCGAGTGGATATCCTCAAGAATTATCTGACCTTCTTCTGGCGTGATGCACTTCTGGCCAACTCCAATCGCGCTTTCTCTGTACAACTGCCCTTTGATTACTGTAAAGGCCTTGGATCGACGGACGATCTGTCGAGCCTCTTCTTCATCTTCTAGGAGCTCTTTCCTCATAATATACGCGATGTAAGGCGTTGTCCAGTCGGGAGTGATGACTACAACTTCCATAATCAGGTTGACCATGGCTGGAATCTCCACTTCAGTCAGATCGTTGGCGCTCCTTGGCTGCGGAGGTTCTTCTGTGAAAGGATCTTCCTGTACCGATGGCGCATGAATGTGCTCTAAACACACGTCACTGGGGATGGCTTCTCTCTTGGACCCAATTTTTGCCAAGTCATCTGCAGCTTGGTTTTTCAGTCGTGGTATATGATGGAGCTCTAACCCCTCAAATCTCTTTTCCAACTTTCTCACCGCATTGCAATATCCCGTCATGGCTGGGCTTCGGACATCCCACTCTTTCATCACTTGATTAACAACTAGATCTGAGTCGCCATAGACCATAAGGCGACGGACGCCGAGTGAAATGGCCATACGTAATCCATATAGGAGTGCTTCATATTCTGCCTCATTGTTGGAGGAATCAAAGTGAATCTGGAGGACATATTTGAGCTTATCTCCTCGGGGGGAAACAAGTACAACCCCCGCACCGGACCCATTCAGCATCTTGGAGCCATCAAAAAACATAGTCCAGTGTTTCGAGTGAACTTGAGTCGGAAGTTGTTGTTCAGTCCACTCGGCGAGGAAATCAGCTATTGCTTGGGACTTGATAGCTTTCTTTGCCTCGAACTTGATATCAAGAGGAAGAAGTTCAATTGCCCATTTTGCCACTCAACCGGTTGCATCTCTGTTATGAAGAATCTCTGATAACGGGGCGTCGCTGACGACTGTAATGGAGTGATCAGAGAAATAATGAGCAACCTTCTTCGTGGTCATGTAAATCCCGTAAACAAGCTTCTGATAGTGAGGGTATCTTTGCTTTGACGGGGTCAGAACTTCAGAAAGGTAATAAACTGGGCGCTAAACTTTGAAGGCTTTCCCTTCCTCTTCCCGCTCAACCGTAAGAACGGTACTAACGACTTGTCCAGTGGCTGCAATGTAAAGCAACAATGGCTCTTTGCTGACAGGGGCAGCAAGCACCGGCTGGGTGGAGAGCAGGGCTTTTAGCTCTGCAAACGCTGCATCAGCTTCTGGAGTCCACTCGAACTTGTCTGACTTCTTCATCAGTCGGTAAAGAGGCAGTGCCTTTTCACTGAGCCTGGAGATGAATCGACTTAAAGCGGCCAAGCATCCAGTAAGTTTCTGGACATCGTGCACACGCACAGGGCGTTTCATTCGGAGTATAGTGCCAACTTTTTCAGGGTTAGCATCGATTCCTCGTTCGGAAACGAGAAAACCGAGTAACTTTCCTCCAGGGACCCCGAACGTGCTTTTCGACGGATTAAGCTTGATATCATACCTCCTGAGATTGGCAAATGTTTCAGCAAGGTCAGTCAACAGGTCGGAACCTTTTCGCGACTTGACCACTATATCATCCATGTATGCTTCTACATTCCGACTGATTTGTGTGATCAGGCACTTCTGAATCATTCTCATGAATGTAGCTCCAGCATTCTTGAGGCCGAAGGGCATGGTAACATAACAGAAACACCCGAACGGGGTGATGAAAGCTGTTTTTATTTCATCGAGTCCATACAGACGGATCTGATGGTATCCGGAGTAAGCATCTAAAAAAGACAACCTCTCGCATCCTACAGTCGAGTCGACTATTTGGTCGATGCGAGGAAGAGGAAAGTGATCTTTCGGGCAGGTCCGATTGACATGTTTGAAATCGATGCACATGCGCAACGACTTGTCCTTCTTCGGGACCATTACAACATTGGCAAGCCACTCGGAGTGGAAAATCTCACGAATGAAACCTGCCGCTAAGAGTCGAGCCACCTCTTCGCCAATGGCCTTTCTCTTCTATACGGCGGATCGTCGAAGATGTTCCTTAACTGGTTTGACCTTTGGGTCGACTCGAAGGCGGTGCTCAGCCAGTCCTCTAGGAACACCCGGCATGTCAGCAGGCTTCCATGCAAAGATGTCCCAGTTCTCATGGAGGAACTGGATGAGCGCTTCTTCCTATTTAGAGTCGAGTGTAGAGGAGATATTGGTCGGAGCCGCATTGGGGTCAGTCGGGTGGATGTGAACCTGTTTTGTCTCACCGGACGACTGAAATGCTGACTCTGTGGCGGGCTTCTTGGCTCGTAACAAATCACTCGGGTCTGCAGTCTTCTGGTACTCCTGTAATTCCATTTCGGCCATCTGAGCGTCAACAATTTTGGAGCCTTTCTGGAAGCACTCTTCAGCCTTCTTCCGATTACCCATGATGGTGATCACACCTTTGGGACCGGGCATCTTCAATTTGAGGTACACGTAGCATGGTCGGGCCATGAAACGGGCGTATGCTGGCCTTCCAAGGATGGCGTGGTATGCACTCTGACAATCCACGACCTCAAAGGTTAACTTTTCCTTCCGGAAATTCTTCACGTCACCAAAAACCACATCGAGAGCGATTTGGCCGAGTGACTCAGCCTTCTTTCCAGGAATGACTCCGTGGAAGCTCATGTTACTGGTGCTAAGTCTGGACATCGGAATGCCCATCCCTTTCAGTGTCTCTGCGTACAACAAGTTCAAACCACTGCCACCATCCATCAGAACTTTGGTTAGTCGAGTGCCTTCAATGACTGGGTCGACCACCAATGCTTGCCTCCCTGGGGTAGCAATGTGAGTCGGGTGGTCGGACTGGTCGAAGGTGATGGCAGTCTGGGACCATTTCAGAGAATTGGGTGTCGCCGGAGCGACCATGTTCACCTCTCGATTGATGACCTTCAATCGACTTTTGCTTTCGACGTCAGCAAAAATCATCAAGGTGGAATTGACCTGGGGGTATTCCTCACCGCTGTCTTCCTTGTCCTCGACTTTGTCTGACTCTTTCTCTTTGTCTTTGGCCTGTTTCCCTTGAAACTGCTGCATCAGGAGTCGACATTGTCGAGTGGTATGCTTTGGGTAAATGAGTTTACCCTCCTCGTCTTTCTTCGTGTGAATGTGACACGGTAAGTCCATCACATCGTTCCCATCCTGGTCTTTCACTTTCTTGGGGTTCCAGGGACCCTTGGGTTTCCCCTTAAACTTTCCTGGGGTCACAGCCAAGGCCTCTCCGAGTGCAGATGGCTCGGCTTTGCGCTTTTGCTTCCGACCGGAGTTTCCTCCGCCGGTCTCATTAGCGGCTGCTTTATACTTGCCACTCCGGAGCCTATCTTCTTCTTCACCGTTTGCATACTTGGTGGCAATTTCCATCATTCGACTCAATGTCATATCTCCGGTTCGACCGAATTTCAAACTCAGTTCTCTGTTCCTGACGCTTTCCTTGAAAGCACAAACTGCCTGGTGATCAGATACATTCTCGACTGTGTGATGTAAAGTGATCCACCTCTGGATATAATCCCTCAGAGTTTCACTCGACTTCTGAACACACGACTGTAATTCTGTCAACCCTGCTGGTCGCTTGCAAGTCCCTTCAAATGTCCTGACAAACACTCGGGCAAGATCCTCCCAAGTGTAAATACTGCTGGGTGCCAACTGGTTCAACCATGCTCTGGCCGACCCTTCCAACATAAGAGGCAAATGCTTCATGGCTACCTCGTCGTTGCCGCCCCCAATCTGAACAGCCACTCGGTAATCCTCGAGCCAGGTGTCAGGCTTGGACTCGCCGGTGAACTTGCTAACTCCAGCCGCCAACCTGAAGTTGGGGGGAATTACTGCGGCTCTGATTGCCCTGCTGAAACATTCTGGTCCTGATACACGAGCCCTGCTGCTGGAAGGAGCGTCTCTATCGTGGCCTCCTCTGTGAGCTCTATTCCTGTCGACCAAACCTTGAACGATAATGGATCTCGCATCAAAGCCTGGTTCCCTAGGGTCGACTGGAAACCTTCGCCTAGCACTGAGCTGGCGTCTGTCATCTTGCTGCCGAGAAACGTACGATCCACCCCTTGGGGGAGGAGTGGGCACTCGACGTCGATCATTGCGATCGAATCGGTGTTCGTACCGCTCACGGTCTTGATATTGAACATCGCGCCGGTCTCTACGTTCCCCATGCCTCGGAGGCGATCCTAGACTGTGAGCCGACTGTACAGAATTTGCAGCGATGGATCGGCTGTGAATCCTGTTACATGACTGAGATACCACTGAGTTCTGATCCCCCGCTGCCCCGAGCAAATCTCTGATCTGTAACAGACCTCTACCCTCCTCCGACTGAGAAGGTTGGATCGACTCTGCTATGCGAGCTGCAGATGCTAAATTCTGAATCGGGGTTCGGTATACCTGAGTTGGTGGCTGGAAGAGGCGGCGTCGACTGGATTCGGCGACTGGCGGTCGAGCGCGCTCGTCGAGTACCCTCTGAAGATTCTCCTGTCGAGTACGTTCAGCCAGGTTGGCCAAGCGCGCCTCCTCCAAGGCGCGTGCCTCGGGGGTTTCTCCAACGATAGGTGTGTGAAGCGCGTCCATGTTCCGGCGACGAAGTTCCTCCCTCTGCAGTGAGGTGAGAGGCTTGGGCCTGTACTCTTCATGGCCTCGCGCCGGGACTCCTCCCCCGGCAACCTCTTCGGTGTGGGGAAAACCGGGGGGACTGCGCGATCCGTCGACCATGAGTACCTCCGCCGCTGGATCGCTGCTGTCGCACTCGGACACAGTCTCTGCGGAGCCAGTCGACAGGTCGAACAGGCCGTAGAGTGATTCGTCGGGTTCAATCACCGCGACTTGGGGGATGGCCAACTGGCGGGCCAACGCATGCCTCACCCACCGCTGGAGTCTCGACCGACCAGAGCGCTTGCGCCAGCAGGAAACAGGGAGCGAGGACGAAACGGGTACCGACCCGTACTGGGCCGACGGTTGTCGCAGGAGGACGCCACGAATGCACGCGCGGAAGTGCGTCGCTCCGCGGGCGGGGAGCGCGCCACGTCAACTGGAGCCTCCTGGAGCCAAGCAGAATCATCGACGACGAAAGTGAGGGCGCCGAGACGGATCTCGCTCCCCTCGACCAGGATTCCGCTCGAAGACATGATGGGAGATGTCAAAAGAATCCCAACTTCTCCAGAAATTTGCTAGAACACCTGCCCCACGGTGGGCGCCAACTGTCGTGGTTCTAAGTCTGACAGTAGAATGGGGGGTAGGAATGGAGAGGCAAGATCCTAGCTCTGGAGTAGTTGTGCACGCAAAGAGTTAACGAGTTCAGGCCCTTCTCGGAGGAAGTAATAGCCCTACGTCTCGGAGCCCGGAGGCGGTCGACTGGATTATATGCGTGTGTGTTACAAAGATGCGAACCCTTCTTCCTGTGGAGGGGGGTGGTTTATATAGAGTTCGCCCGGACCCCAGCCAGCCCACGTAATGAAGGGTTTTAAGGTACATTAAGGCAGGACGTTACTGGAAACGTCCTGCATAAAGTGCTTATTAAGGCTATAAAGGATATTTAATTACAGACCGTTTGGATGCGGAGTGGCTCCTGTTCTTCCGATGGTCGAGTGAATCTTCATGGTCGAGTGTCTCCATGTTAGTCGAGTGAATGCTTGCCAGGTCGACTGGTAAGCAACCTCTTTTAGTAAGTGACCTTGGGGAGGGTACCCTTGGGCAGGCCCATGACCCTACCCCAGGTACATGACTTCATCAGACACCGCCGCCCCGGCGAAGAAAGGCCGGCACCACACCAGGAAGCGCAAAGGGAAAGCTGTGCTTGCCGTCGAGGGGTCTGACGACACCGGCTCCACCAAGAGGACCAAGGCAGGTGACCCCGGCAAGGAAATTGCCGGATGTGTCGCCTGCCAGGCCTTGGCGGTTGCCGAGAAGCCAGGCAACTCCGACAAGCGATACTGCAAGATCCATCGCACCAAAGGCCATGCTCTCCAAGACTGCCGGTAGGTTGAGTTCCTCGGTGAGAAGCAGAGGGCTGAATACGAGAGGCGGGACAAGGAGAAGGGCCAAGACGGTTGTCGGTGTCAAAACCGGCGGATCTCGGGTAGGGGGTCCCGAACTGTGCGTCAAGGCCGGATGGTAACAGGAGACAAGGGACACGATGTTTTTACCCAGGTTCGGGCCCTCTCGGTGGAGGTAAAACCCTACTCCTGCTTGATTAATATTGATGATATGGGTAGTACAAGAGTAGATCTACCACGAGATCAAGGAGGCTAAACCCTAGAAGCTAGCCTATGGTATGATTGTTGTATGATGTATATGATCTATCGACTAGCCTGGCCTCGGTTTATATAATGCACCAGAGGCCTAGGATAACAAGAGTCCTAGCCGAATACGCCGGCGGGGAGGAGTCCTTGTCTTGATCGCCAAGTCTTGTGGAATCTTCCTTGTATGCGGCAGCTGTCCGAACTGGCCCATGAGTATACGGCCACGGGGGTCCTCGGCCCAATCTAATAGATTGGGAGACGACATGGTGAGTACCTCCTAGTCCAGGACACCGTCAGTAGCCCCCTGAACCGGTCTTCAAGTTAGGGATGCTCCTCGATTCTTCCGAACTGTTATTCATCTTTGGTTGCCGGTCTTGAAAACTGGTTCAACAAATCTTCTTTATCTTCGATCTTGAGGATCGCCGAAATGCATTCGACGGGTTTACACGTCGGGTATCCGAGGAGCCCCTTTAAGTTTCCGGCCTTTATCAGTGCCTTGTTATTTTTATGCCACACATCGGGTTTGAAGTTGTCCCCGGGTGGCTGCGTCCTCTTGCGTCCGAGCTCCAACGCCGGACTGTATTCGAGGAGTATTGTTGCAGCCGAGCTCCAACACCGAACTGCATCCGAGCTCTAGCGCCGGACCGTATCCGAGCTCCAACGCCGGACTATGTCCAAGCTCCAACGCCGGACTGTATCCGAGCTCCAACGCCGTACTATGTCCAAGCTCCAACCCCGGACTGTATCCGAGGTGTCATAGATCACCTTGGTTCAGAAAAGTTGAAGGAGTTTAGCCGAGCTTAATGCCGGAAATGCCCTCTATGGAGCCAGCCACTAGCGCCCAAGCTTTATGCCGGACTGCTTCCGAGGTGGTGCACCACCCCGAATGTGGGCCGATTTTTGTTAATATTTTTGATTGGTGCAATTTATTCTCTGCCGAGATATATAGCCAGTAGCCCTCAAGGTGGGTATCGGTCTAAAACCCGAGATGCACATGAAGGATGACATAAGACCGCTGACCCCAGTAGCCGCTGAGACTCAGGTCGATTTGCAAAATCGGCCTGAGGATCAAGTCCTAGCTCGGCCGAATACTTCGGGTCACTAAAAGCGGCGTGCTCAGTCCTCGAGACTCAGGTTGGGTGCGGACGACCAACCCGAGGATCAAAATCTCCTCGGAAACCATATTGCACATAAAATTTTCTGCATTGGACAAGCAATGTAGTAGCCCCCGAGACACTGGTCGGGTGGCAACACCAGATCAGGGGATCGATGTGCCCCTTTAATATGTTTAAATAATAAGCCCGAAGCCCAGTAGCCCCCGAGCCTTAATGCGGGCACGGGTGGCCAAATTAAGGATCGATATCCATAGTAAAATCACAAATTGTGTGTAATGACTCTATGTATCCCATTACTTTACGTCATTTAATGCTCGGATCCGCATTGTACAAAACTTTGTTGATCGACCATCGGCTTCCAGCTCCTCGGCCAGTAGCCGAGGAGTGTTTGTCTTACTTTATAAAGCCTTTATGAGGGCAAAGATTTACGACAAACAAGGCAATCTGGCCATATGGTTTTATAAACAAAGGTACGCGGAGAGATATGTTATATTACTGTTTAATAGAAGAAATGTCTTCCAAAGAAAATAGTCCCGCTATCAGTTCCTTTCTTTGGGTTGTCATGCTAAGCATGATCATAAAACCTCAGCTCCAATGTAAGAGCAAAATATCGAGGATTTAGTTTGGGAGGCTAGTTAATAGCCCCCGGTAGTGTTCGGCGACAGTCGAGGTCAAGCCGTAAACACTTCGGCCGATGTTATGAATGGCCTGTTATTTAACATAGTCATCGGATCGCTGAGTTTATGCTTATTGTGACAGTCAGTTTTTGGCTTTCTCCACTGAGGTGCTTAACCATGTGAGCTGGAAGCACAATCGCAGTGGTTCTCCCTTTGCACGCCTAGCCAAACAAAACGGAACGTAGGAAGCAAGTGCAGGAGCCGGGCAACCCAACTATTGACCGAAGACACAATTCGAAACCGATGCATATATAGCAATATCTGAGAATTTTTTTGCCGAATCCCTAAAAGGTGTCCGGCGTTGCACTGCGAGACTAATGCTGGAAAAGCACAAATAGTTTAAAAGTGCCAAAAAGCTTGGAAAACCAAGAAACGTCAGTAAAAACATGACGTCCGAACAATATCAAGTGTTCGGTGCCAATCCGAAAATTGGTCTTTAGAAAAAAGAAGTGCTTCTGTCGTGCTTTAACATGATACATCCTATCTCAATACTTCGAGCGGGTCAGCCTACAGCTTCAACCTCCTATCCCGAGGGCGGAGTACTTCTCATCAGGCCAGTTTAGCAAACTAAACTCTAGCGGCTTTGAGAGAGAAATTAGGCTCCCCGGCTAGTGACCTCACACTCGTGTCGAAAAAAGGAGTGATAAATAATAATAATAAAACTTTGCAACGACTAAGAAGAAGAACACTTATTATAAAACGGCTCAAATGAACTTAAGAGCCCCCAAGTGACTTGGGTAGGAGAATGATTGCATGTACCGAAGTACTTATATCATATCTATGTTCAACCGAACTTTAAACGCGTCTTAACCGACCGTCGGCTTCTCCCTCTTCGGTCAAGGATCGAAAAGTGTTATGTACTCTATCGGTCGAGAATATTGACAGTGTTTCCAATAACCAGGCAATCAGGCCATAAGGCTGTAACAGACAAAGCGCGCTCAGGGAACTTATGCTATATTACTGCAAAGAGTAAGAAGCATCTTCAAAGAAAATAGTACCCCCACCGATACCTTTCTTCGGTGCTCATTGTTATTATGATACTTGTGCAATAGATTTTTTGTACTCATGAGTTCCGTTGTGTGCCGACCATCATTGAAAACTATAAGAGCGCTAGCTTTCGGCTTCACCCAGTATGAGGTCCGGCTCGGGCGAACCGATCGTGACAATCGCAGAGGTGCTCCCTTTACTCCCTAGCCGAATAGTCGGGAACGTAGGGGTAAACACAGGAGCGAGGCAACCCAGCTTGCAAATCGCTTAAGTCAATATGGTGCATATTGTGGCGTAATACACGAACAAGGAACGAAGCCGTACAAGTATAATCATATGCAACAGGAAAGGCTTCATAAAAGAAGCCCCCAAGTAAACGGGGTATTTAAATTTATGCGTCACAAACAAAGTTTGGACAAGGGAAAAAAATTTACAAGCAACTTTTTTCCAAAAAAGTATAATGCTTGGTCGAACCGAACACAAGTTAGAAATTAAAGCTTTGAGCATGAAAGCGACTTAGCTGGTTAATGTGTTCGAAGTCCGAGCTTGATGCGGGACAAGGTTCTATCCCCCAAGCCGGTCCCGAGGTGGCGGAGCGGAGAGCTCGACACGCCAAAGTGGTGACATAGCACGGTCGACGCAGACCGGCAGAGTGACGCCGAAGTCCCCGGATCATTTTACTGTGCACAAAAATAGTGCAAACGGGAGATAATAATACTAATGATAAAAAAATCGTTGCATAATGAATAATTTATGCAAAGTGAGCAATAAAAGAAATATGGCCTGGCACCGAAGTCAATGTCGATGCAGGGCGTCGGCGTGATGCGGTAAAGGCGTGGCAAAGCCTGAATTCGCAGGTCGGTCCGAGCTCCGGATGCGGCGTTCGCCGGACTTTGTACGGAAACTGACCGAACCACCATGCGACTGTCGTGAATGCGGCCACCATTTGATAGACCTGTGTATATATGATGGACAAACCAGAGTAATAATTCCTTGGGAAAAATGAACCCAAACAAGCAAAAAATATTAGGGATTGATAGCACCTGGTTTACTTGTTGTAGCAATCCGAAGGAAGGTGATTCCCAAAATTGGGACTCGCTCCGCACACCCATTGCCTGATGGGCGATAAAACAACGGCATGGCAATGCTGGTAAAGGTTGGCTCGCCGAGGCAAAGCCCTCGGCCCAGCTAACGTGACGGAGCTGGTCGGCTAGTGACGCCGAAGTGTCCAGAGTAGGTTGATGAAGAGATGGCGAAGCCCCCGGTCCAGCCGAGATGTCGAAGCCCCTATGTCAGCCGATGAGTCCAAGTAGGTCGGTGTGATGGACACCAGCTTGAAGAAGCGATAGTGCGGCCCTACCGATGCAGGTCGTGACGTGGTCGATGCTGGCTTGATGAAGCAACCGTGCGGCGATGCCGGTATGCCCGCTCCGGGTAATCCGTGGGGCGGCGATGTTGGTGATGATTTATCCTTCGTGATGCCGGACTCTTGCTCGGCTTGCTGAGATGATGATCCGAAGAAGTTGAGCTCGGCTCAACAAAGTGACGCCGTGTCTTAGCGCAGGTCGGCAGCCGTGGAGTAATATTGCCGGACTGGTTTGACACCAGCATGATGTTGAAGATCATGTTCAAAAGATCTTAAAGTTATTGGGATGTTTTCGGGAACAAAACACAATACCCCATAAAAACTTCCTTCAAAAGGGATGTCCGAAATCCCGTTCATAGAAAAGATGAACTCGGGTCGGATTCGTTTTCGCGCAGAAAACAGATCCGAAAAGTGATGCACTAATCGGAAGGTTTCGGAGTTTGGACGGTCGGATCGAGCTGAAATTTTGAGAGGTGGTAGATACGAGAATTCCGCAGCCGATCAATGGTTGGATCTTCCAAAGGACGTCCGAGCTAGAAGCTGGACACCACGCCCTAAACACATCCAAATTCCCGTCCAGATTTGACAGGGCTCCGGTATATCGTGGATTGCCAGAGATTCCTCCAGAACTCGACGAAATTTTCCAGGGTTGTTGTAGACTCAATTCCGCACAATTCCACCAAAGCGATCGTCAAAACGATACTCGAGGAGGTGGTGGCAGCAGATACGAGTTCACTGTCCAGAAAAACAGCACGGTCGCTTGAGGGCAATGTTGACGTTGAGTCCCCGAGCTCCATGGATGATTCCTTCATGATCTTGATAGAGATCGGAGTTGATGTTTGATGAAGGCCCTCGTCCGAACATGGTGATCCGAACACGGGGCGCAATTCTTGGTCGAACCAAGGTGACCAGTCGAGCTGGTGACGAAGATGCTGAAGCCGCAGTTGATCTGCAGGCGAGCCATCGATCCTTTTGTCGATCACACAACGAAACTCTCAATGAAAGCACCAATGTCGGTGTCAAAACCGGCGGATCTCGGGTAGGGGGTCCCAAACTATGCGTCAAGGACGGATGGTAACAGGAGACAAGGGACACGATGTTTTTACCCAGGTTCGGGCCCTCTCGATGGAGGTAAAACCCTACTCCTGCTTGATTAATATTGATGATATGGGTAGTACAAGAGTAGATCTACCACGAGATCAAGGAGGCTAAACCCTAGAAGCTAGCCTATGGTATGATTGTTGTATGATGTATATGATCTATCGACTAGCCTGACCTCGGTTTATATAATGCACCAGAGGCCTAGGATAACAAGAGTCCTAGCCGAATACGCCGGTGGGGAGGAGTCCTTGTCTTGATCGCCAAGTCTTGTGGAATCTTCCTTGTATGCGGCAGCTGTCCGAACTGGCCCATGAGTATACGGCCACGGGGGTCCTCGGCCCAATCTAATAGATTGACAGACGACGTGGTGAGTACCCCCTAGTCCAGGACACTGTCAACGGTGCTGAGGGATCCGGCAAGAAACACGACGGCCAGGCGGGCCGTCGCGGCAAGGATAAGTAACAAGAGAGGCCCGCTCGGGGCCGTGACAGAAAGCCAGAAGATGACGATCACGAAGAGGACGACGAGTCTGGCGACCAAGAGTTTCAGAAAGCTACAGAGGCCATGTGCGTTGACGGCGGCGCTTCGCTGCATGCCTCTCGGCGCCGGCTTAAACAGTGGGCGTGAGAAATTACAGCAGCAGAGCCGTTGTTTGATGCCCAGAGGCCGTTGAAGTGGTCCAGCACACCTATCATTTTTGACTCTGAGGACCACCCTGATCGCACTACTGCGGTCGGGTGCTTGCCGTTGTTGGTTTCACCAACAATACGCAACCTCAAGGTGACAAAAATGTTAGTAGATGGCGGGGCCGATCTGAACTTGATCTCACCTGCCGTGATCGAGAAGCTGCAGATCCCTGATGGAGACCTCGAAGAAACGGGCACGTTTCAAGGGGTCAGCTCGGGGAGAAGGCAACCCAAGGGAAAGGTCACGTTGCCCGTAACTTTCGGGAGCGACCTGAACTTTAGGACGGAGAGGATTGTGTTTGATGTTGCCAAGATCCCCTTGCCCTACAACGGGATCCTTGGCTGCCCAGCGCTGGCCAAGTTCATGGCGGCGTCGCACTACGCCTACAATACCCTGATGACGCCAGGGCCCGTGACAATCATCACCATCCCTTCGACAAGAAGGATGCGCTGATCAAGTGTACCAGCAAGCAGTCGCAGCAGCTGCCGCCGCTGGGGCGCTCGCTCCTGCTGCCGGGACCCTGGGGGGGGAGAAGAAGAAAGCCGGTGAGACCTCGGACACCCACTCCGGCAAGCGCACCTCTTCGGAGTGTAGTGCTGCCGTCGAGGACGTGCCAGGGAGCTCCGCCGGCGGAAGCAAGAAGTCCAGGGCCACACCGCCGGGAACCAAGAAGGTTTCTGTCAACAAGGACGGCACGGGAGGAGCCTTCACCATAAGCTCCACCCTTGACGACAGATAGGAAGACGCGCTCGTCACCTTCCTGCGGGCGAATGTCGATGTGTTTGCATGGCAAGCTTCCGACATCCCCGGCGTTCTCAGGGAGGTGATTGAGCACCACCTTGCTGTCTGCCCTCATGCGCGGCCCGTCAAGCAGAAGGTCAGAAAGCAAGCTTTGGAACGACAAGAGTTTATCACAGAAGAAATCCGAAAACTGGAGGCAGCGGGTTTGGTGAGAGGAGTGCTCCATCCGACGTGGTTAGCCAATCCGGTTGTAGTGCGCAAGGAAAATGGGAAGTGGAGGCTGTGTATTGATTACATAGATATCAATAAGGCTTGTCCTAAAGACCCCTTCCCGTTGCCGCACATCGACCAGATTGTTGACTCCACGGCTAGGTGTGATCTGTTGTCATTCCTCGATGCCTACTCCGGCTACCACCAGATCTTCATGACGAAAGAAGACGAAGAGAAAACAACATTCATCACCCCGTGTGGTACGTATTGTTTCATACGGATGCCTTTCGGGTTGAAGAGTGCTGGATCGACGTTTGCGAGAGCGGTCCAGATTGGTTTTTGAGCTCCAGCTCCATAGAAATATGGAGGCTTATATGGACGACATAGTGGTCAAAACCAAGGACAGGGCCACCCTGCAAATCTGCACAAGATCAACCTCAAGCTGAACCCTGAGAAGTGCGTCTTTGGCGTCCCGTCCGTCAAGCTTCTCGGGTTCCTTGTGTCGCAGCGGGGGATAGAGGCCAACCCGGACAAGATCAAAGCTATAGAGCAGATTGAAGCACCCAAGCGAATCAAGGATGTGCGCCGACTCGCTCGTTGCGTCGCTGCCCTGGGCAGGTTCATATCCAAGTCCGCCGAGCGCGCCCTTCCCTTTTTCAAGATCCCGAAAAAGGCGGGCCCGGTGGAGTGGACACCAGAAGCTGAAGCGGCATTGCAAGATTTGAAGAAGTACCTCTCCTCTGCAGCAACACTAGTTGCGCCCAGGCCCCAGGAGCCGTTGCTGCTATACTTAGCGGCAACGAACCAGGTGGTCAGCGCCGCACTAGTGGCGCAGAGGGAGGTCGACGACGGGGTAATGGCAGTAACAAAGCCCGACGCCACTAGTGTGGAGGCGACACAGTCGGTCGAGGTGCCGCCAAAGAAGAAAGTGATGGAGCGCCCGGTCTACTTCGTTAGCTCCCTCTTGCAGGGGGCTAGGTCAAGGTACTCCGGTGTGCAAAAACTGCTCTTCGGCCTCCTCATGGCCTCGAGGAAGCTGCGTCACTACTTCCAGGCACACGAGATCACTGTCGTCACTCGCCTCCCTCTGCAGTGGATATTGCACAACCCAGATGCGACGGGGAGGATTGTGGAATGGGCACTGGAGCTGTCCAGCTTTGGCCTCAAGTTTGAAAGTACTTCGACGATCCAGAGCCGAGTCCTGGCGGAGTTCATTGCAGAATGGACCGCCACACCTGACGAAGAAGCCCAAGAGACTGCTCTCCCCGGCAAGGAGGCAAGTTGCGATTGGATTATGTACTTTGATGGGGCTTTCTCCCTCCAGGGTGTCGGGGCTGGCGTACTGCTCGTCGCCCCCACCGGAGAGCACCTCAAGTACGTGATCCAGATGCACTTCCCCAGGGAGGCGTCAACAAACAACACGACGGAATACGAAGGGCTGCTTGTCGTTCTTAGGATCGCGGCGGACCTCGGAATCAAAAAGCTCATCATCAGGGGCGACTCGCAGCTTGTCGTCAAGCAAGTCAATAAGGATTACCAGAGCCCGTTGATGAAGGCTTACGTTGATGAAGTGAGAAAGCTAGAAGAGCGTTTCGATGGTATCCAGGCTGAATACGTTCCCCGAACGGAGAACGATATCGCCGATTACCTGTCGAAGCGCGCTGCCCTCAAGCTACCTGTGGAACCAGGTACCTTTGTGCTCCAGCTAACTCAGCCATCCATTGATCCATCAACAAAGCAGAACAAGAGAAGGAAATCAGGACCCGGCAAGTACTTTCCCGCCGAGCTCCCCGGAGCCGCCGGCAAGGATGTTGCCAAGGACACTGAACCCGCCACGGGACGGCTAGCTCCGGCAGGACGCCAAGCTCTTGCCGTCGAGACAGCCACCCCTATAGCGGAGGAAATGCCTTTAGTGCTCGCCGTCGAGCCTCAGGCTCCAGCGTGGGCACAACATACCGTCCGATTCCTCTAGACAGGGGAGCTTCCTGAGGAGCAGGAAGAAGCGGAAAAAGTAGCACGTCGCTCTGCCATGTACCAGTTCGTCGATGACGTCCTGTACAGGAAGAGACCGAACGGTGTGAAATTGAAGAGCATCCCTCGAGAGGAAGGACTGGAGCTGTTGGCAGAGATACATGGAGGCATATGTGGATCCCACATTGGGTCGAGAGCCCTTGCCGGCAAGGCGTTCCGGCAAGGTTTCTTCTGGCCCACTGCCCTCCAGGATGCAACGACACTCGTCACCAGGTGTGAGGCGTGTCAGTTCTATTCAAGAAAGCTTCATCAACCAGCTCAAGCCCTTCAAACCATTCCTCTCTCCTGGCCCTTCTCGGTCTGGGGGCTTGACATACTGGGCCCTTTCCCCCACGCTGTCGGGGGCTTTGAGTACTTGTATGTAGCCATCGACAAGTTCACAAAGTGGCCAGAAGTGGAGGCAGTAAGGAAGGTCACAGCTCAGTCAGCCGTCAAGTTCTTCAAGGGGCTAGTGTGCCGTTACGGTGTACCCAACCGGATCATCACCGACAACGATACACAGTTCACAAGCCGCACCTTCATGCAATATACTCAGGACCTCGGCAACAAAGTCTGTTTCGCTTCCGTCGCTCACCCGCGGAGCAACGGGCAAGCTGAGAGGGCAAATGCTGAAGTGTTGCGAGGCTTAAGGACCAAGACCTTTGACAGACTGCACAAGAGTGGAAGGCGCTGGATTGATGAGTTACCGACGGTTCTTTGGTCAATCAGGACGACACCAAATCGAGCCACCGGCCAGACACCCTTTGCCCTGGTATACGGGGCAGAAGCAGTTATCCCCACTGGACTCATATACGGGTCACCTCGAGTGCTCGCTTATGATGAGCTTGAGCAAGAGCAACTGCGACAAGATGACGCACTGCTCCTTGAGGAAGATCGTCTTCGGGCGGCTGTGAGAGCAGCACGCTACCAGCAAGCCTTGCGCCGCTACCATAGCCGCAAGGTTCATGCCCGGAGCCTTGAGGAAGGCGACCTTGTTCTTCAGCGCGTTCAATCGGCCAAGAATTCCAACAAGTTGACACCGAAGTGGGAAGGCCCTTATCGGGTAATACGAGTCACCAGGCCCGGTGCAGTCCGCCTGGAGACCGAAGATGCCGTTCCAGTGAGCAACTCCTGGAACATCGAGCATCTTCACAAGTTTTACCCATAAGGCGCGGCTTGTCGGGCCTCCCGGCAAGCCACCTTTTGTACAAGCATTGCCGATGATGCATGTAACCCTTTGTACAAAGCCAGGCGCAGACCCTGAGCATAAATGAAGCGCTGGCGCCCTAAGTTATAGCATGCATGCTAGATCGAGTCTCGTCCTTGGTTAGGGTTGATAGTGCTTAGCGGCGGCTAACCCCTAGCTTAGAGGTCGAGTGTGCGTCTCTTTGCCGTTCTTTTGTCTCCTTTGGTTCGTAGGGCTCGGATATCCTTGCCGGATCACTTGAGGATGAAAAAAAGGAGAAGAGGGACGGACCAGCATCTGGACCTCGGCAAGCCAGTGTTGTCGGGGGCTGCAAGTACAAAGATTCACCCACGACGAACCAGAGTTGCCGGGGGCTGCAGTTTCAGATAAGTTCTTCATCCCTTATCATGCATTCTCTTATGGACTGAGGTATGCGAAACCTCGTTTCTTCCTAAAGCTACCGTGCTCCCCTAACTCTAGGCCCTAGGGCTTGTTCCTGGGGCCAGGTTTGGTCGTAGTCGCGGCAGCGAAGGGACGAAACGAGGAGCCTGAACCCACCTCATCCCTGCCTCCGCCGAAAGCGTGAGACAGGTCGAGCGACGTGGGAAGACGGCAGGGCCTGCTGCCGAGCAAGGAAGTGTCTATCTTAAAGATATCAAGGATTTGCCCCTTGACGTGGGTTCCACCCGCAAGACAAGTGACCCGGCAAGCATCCCTTTTTCATTAAAAACATTCCACTCAGGTACAGTTCATGGAGAATGAAAAACATGAATGATGGGATTACAAGCTTTAAATTCAGCTAAGGCCCGAAGGCTTACAAACTAAAAAGAGATAAGGTGCCCGTAATCCCTTTCTTGTCCCTCTCTTCAGGAGGCAGGTCAAGAAGGCGAAAAGGGCAAAAGGGGCGCCTATACAAGCTACAGGTGGCAGAAGACACCAAGAGAACATCTCGGTGGTCGTCCAAAGGCTGGATGGTGATGGCAGCGCCGGAGGCAGAGCTCGAAGACGAGGCGGCAGGACGTCAGCACGCGTCGAAGGCATCGTGCCCACGTACTCCGAGTTGACGGCCTTGCCGCCCGCCCTCTTCCTCTTCCGCAGCCTCCCAACGCCAGCCGCCCAAGGAGACGACCCCGAGAAGTTCAAGGAGCCGGCGACACGGATGATGGGGTCGCCGGTGCCGCACGGAGCGGCGCCCGACCCCTAGTCGGACCCGTCATCCTGCCACCCGCTACCCTCGTCGTCGCTACCGCTGTCCTCCTGGTCACTCCTGCTCGAGGAGGAGTCTTCGCTATTGGAGGAGCTCTCCACGCAGCACCTTGCCCGAGTCCCGAAGCACCCGAAGACCTTGATGGAGAGGAGACCGCCCTCCATCAGCTTAAAATGGAGGGTGAGCCCCTTCGTCAGGCGGTGGATACGGGCGAACGTCTTCCACCCTCGACCAAGATACATCACATTAGGGGTTGGGAAGTCGACGCGGACTCGCGTACCACTGATTCCACAGCCCCTCATGTGCAGCCTCAGTGTGTCAGGCGGGTCCAGCTCCATCTCGCTCGCGAATGGAGTCAGGAGACGAAGACAACGGCGAGGCGGCCACCGCAGCCTGACGAAGAACTCACAAGGGTCGTCCCCAACGTGTCCCTCCATGGGGAGAGGAACTACTGGCGGAGGCGAAGACGGCGCGCCGCCGCGTCCTCCTCTTCCCCGTGCGCCTCGGCCTCGCCCACGGCCTCGCCCTCTCCCCCTTCCCCTCGCGGCTGGCTCTGGCACCGCAGGTGCAGGAGAAGGAGGGAAGCGTTGTCGAGCGGCGACCCTCGTCGCCACCGTCGAAGGACCAGGGTTCCCTTTCTCCATGGCGAATGAGAGGGAGGGGAGCAGAAGCTGAAGAAGTGAGATGGAGGAATGCGGGGCACCGACCCCCTCCCCCCCGCTCTTTATAAAGGAGCAGGGTGGGGGCTCGACCTCCCCGTTCCGCCAATCAGGACGTGAATGGCGCAGGAGACCGGGGCTGATCTGCCGCCCCAGCCCGCGACGGCCCGGCTTCCCGCCTCAACCAACTGCCACCCCAGGCGCATGAGCGCCGCGTGGCGAACGTGCAGGACCGAAGCGACGGGTGAGGTGACTTCTCCCCGCCCCGTGATTAAAGGGAGTGGGCGCCTTGGAAGACCACGCCTCGGCCCCGTCCAGTAAATGGGCCGCGCCTCCACGCCTCCCTCCGTTTATGGGGAAGACGCGAGCCGCCCCCTTTTTACTACGATGTGACGCATGCGTGCAGAGGCCAGCCTCACGCATGCCGCCCGCGTCACCCACGCCTCCCCACGACGCGCCACGCGCGGGTAGCGTGGGAGGCGCAGCGCGCGAAGAAACTTACCGCGGTAAAAACCTCCCTGCCTGCCCGCGCACTGTTCTTGGGCCTGGCCCAACAACGCGTAGCGCTTATGTGTGGCCCAGGCCCGGGGGCTCCTGTCGGTGTACAAAAAAAGGGGTACACTTTTTGTACCCCTATGACTATGCACATGCAGTCAGAGCCACGGGCGCCGCCGCACCGAGCCCAGCAAGGGAGGTAGAACCAAGGTAAGGCCGAAGCCAAAGAGGAGCAGAACGACGCCAAGACCAAGACCACAAAGAGCAGAGGGGACGAAGCGGGCCCCCCCGGCAAGATCCTTGCCAGGAGGCAGTTTTTGCAAACCCGTCAAGACCCTTGCCGTGGTAGCTCGCCCCACACCTACGGAGCGGGTCACCCTTGATCCCACTGCCCCCATGGGGCAAGGATTCGGGAGGTACCCCCGTGGTGGTATGCAGATCTTTGTGAAGACATTCAAGATCAGATGCACACTTTATAAGATGATAGGCTCTTGTCGGGGATGGCAGCAGGCGTCACGGCAAGACCCTTGTCGGGGCCCTGACAAGACCCTTGCCGGGGCCGTGGCAAGGCCCTTGCCAAGGACACCCGCGGGGCCACCATCGGACCTGCACCAGTCACGCCTCTACCACCGTTCGCATGCAGCTGCCGACCCAACCAGCTGGGCAGGCACCTGCGTGGCGGCATGCAGATCCTCGTGGAGACCCACCGCTGCGCCACCTCAGCTGCCTGCCCACCTACATGGCATCGCAGGCACCGCTGGCCAGGGCACGTGTCGACGCGGGAGAGAGCGGCGACGGACGAGACAGGGCTCTCCCCCGTCCCCGATAAAGCAAGGCGCATTAAATGCACCTTGTCATGTAATGCGAGGGATAACCTCTCATCGCTGTACCCTTTCCACCTCCTGTGTGCCACTGTGGCAGCCCCTTTCCCTATAAAAGGAGGCCCTAGGCGACCAGGAAGAGGATTCGGCTTTTTGGAGCTCCTCACGCCCCGTAGCTAGCTCAAGAACACAGACATATAATCCACCAAAGCAGGAGTAGGGTTTTACGCATCTTCGCGGCCCGAACCTGGGTAAAGGAATCGTGTACTGCCTGCTCGATCCGCACTTCTCACGGCCCCCGTGCCCCGCAAGCGCAGAAAGGGATCCTCGTGATCCCATAGGTGTCGTTTGCCACCGACAAGGAGTAATCCTACTTGGGCGCCTCCTACAAGTCGGCCTCCCCCCTTCCATAAGTGTTGGAGGGGGAAGGAAAGAGAGGCGGAGGGGAAGGAAAGGGGGATGCCGAATCCTCCCCTTTCCTTATCCCTTCCCTCCATTCCTTTCCCCCTTATTTCGGCCTATAGGAGTTGCACCAGGCCCTTAGGGGCTGGTCTGTCCAACTCTTGGCCCATTAGGCCCATATAGCTTGCCGAGGGTTGCCCGGAACCCCTTCCGGTGACCCGATACATACCCGGTACCCCCAGAACACTTCCGTGTCCGAATACTATCGTCCTATATATGAATCTTTACCTCTTGACCATTTCTAGACACCTCGTCATGTCTGTGATCTCATCCGGGACTCCGAAGAACATTCGGTCACCAAAGCACATAACTCATGTAATACAAAATCATCATCGAATGTTAAGTGTGCGGACCCAACGGGTTCGAGAACTATGTAGACATGACCGAGACACCTCTCCGGTCAATAACCAACAGAGGAACCTGGATGCTCATATTTGTTCCCACGTATTCTATAAATATCTTTATCATTCATACTGTAATGACAACATACGTTATTCCCTTTGTCATCGGTATGTTACTTGCCCAAGATTCGATCGTTGGTATCTTCATACCTAGTTCAATCTCATTACCAGCAAGTCTCTTTACTCATTCCGTAATGCATCATCCCGCAACTAACTCATTAGTCACACTGCTTGCAAGGCTTATTATGATGTGCATTGCCGAGAGGGCCCAGAGATACCTCTCCGACACTCGGAGTAACAAATCATAATCTCGATTTATGCCAACCCAACAAACACCTTCAGAGATACCTATAGAGCATCTTTATAATCACCCAATTACGTTGTGATGTTTGATAGCACACAAGGTATTCCTCCGGTATTCGGGACTTGCATAATCTCATAGTCGAAGGAATATGTATTTGACATGAAGAAAGCAATAGCAATAAAACTGAACAATCAATATGCTATGCTAACGGATGGGTCTTGTCCATCACATCATTCTGCTAACGATGTGATCCTGTTCGTCAAATGACAACACATGTCTATGGTTAGGAAACTTAACCATATTTGATTAATGAGCTAGTCTAGTAGAGGCTTACTGGGAACACGGTGTTTGGTCTATGTATCCACACGTGTATCAAGTTCCCGGTTAATACAATTCTAGCATGAATAATAAACATTTATCATGATATAAGGAAATATAAAATAAGAACTTTATTATTGCCTCTAGGGCATATTTCCTTCAAGATGTTCCAAGAGCTGAAATTGGTATTTCAGGCTCATGCCCGTGTTGAGAGGTATGAGACCTCAGACAAGTTCTTTGCCTACAAGATGGAGGAGAATAGCTCAGCCAGTGAGCATGTGCTCAGAATGTTTGGGTGCTACAATCGGTTGAATCAAGTGGGAGTGATACGTCTCCAACGTATCTATAACTTTTGATTGTTCCATGTTATTATATTATCTGTTTTGGATGTTTTATATGCATTAATATGCTATTTTATATGATTTTTGGGACTAACCTATTAACCTAGAACCTAGTGCTAGTTTTTGTTTTTTCCTTGTTTTAGAGTTTCGCAGAAAACGAATACCAAACGGAGTCCAAATGGAATAAAACTTTTGCCATGATTTTTGTTGGACCTGAAGACACCCAGGAGACTTGGAGTCCAATTCAGAGGAGCCTCTAGGTGGCCACAAGGGTGGACGGCGCACGCAGGGGGGTGGGGCGCGCTCCTGACCTTGTGGGCCCCTCGTAGCTCCCCTAATCTAATTCTTTCGCCTATATATACTCTTATACCCCAAAAACATCCAGGGAAACCATGAAACTTTTCCACCACCGCAACCTTCTGTACTCATGAGATCCCATCTTGGGGCCTTTTCCGGCATCCTATTAGAGGGGGAATCGATGATGGAGGGCTTCTACATCAACACCATTGCCTCTTCGATGAAGCGTGAGTAGTTTACTTCAGACCTACGGGTCCATAGCTAGTAGCTAGATGGCTTCTTCTTTCTCTCTTTGATTCTTAATACAAAGTTCTCCTCGATGTTCTTGGAGATCTATTTGATGTAATACTCTTTTGCGGTGTGTTTGCCGAGATCCGATGAATTGCAGTAATTTGTTCACCCGCCGTAATACTTTCTATCTTGAGAGAAGCCTCTAGTGAAACCTATGGCCCTCGGGTCTATTTTACATCATATTAGTTTCCCGTCAACTTGTCAATTTCTGTCGTCGTTCCCTTACTTTGCAATCTTTACTTTCCGTTCCATAAACCAAAAATACCAAAAATATACTTTACCTTTTATCCATCTGTATCAGATCTCACTTTGCGAATAACCATGAAGGGATTGACAACCCTTTTGTCATGTTGGTTGCGAGTTGGTGTTTCTTTGTGCAGGTATTCAGTGGCTTGTTGCGTAGTCTCATACTGGATTGATACCTTGGTTCTCAAAACGGAGGGAAATACTTATGCTCCTTTGTTGCATCACCCTTTCCTCTTCAAGGGAAAAAACCAACGCAATCTCAAGAGGTAGCAAGAAGGATTTCTGGCGTCGTGGAGATCTACGCCAAGCCAAGACATACCAAGTACCCATCATAAACTCTCATCTCTCGCATTACATTATTTGCCATTCGCCTCTCATTTTCCTCTCCCCCACTTCTAAAATGATTTTTGAAAAGATTTTCTTTTCCTTCGCTCTCCTTTTTGTTCATCTCTTTTTCCATGGCCGAATCTAGAAGAGCTTCGGGTTTTCTCCGAGGGTCAAGTACCTTAGATAACCCATCTGTCCTTTCTAAGCTTATAAATAATGATGCTATGGGAAAACTTACTGGGATAGTTGAGGAGGATTTCAATCTTGATGAAGATGATCCCGAAATTTTTCGTTATTTGCTTGATGAATCTTTGAAAGATGCTTGGGATCGACTATTGAGGATTCGAGCCAGCTATGTACCCCAATATCAAATTGAGGTTTACTTGAAAAACTTTTATTTTGGCCTCCCTCCTTCTTTTAAGCAAGTCTTAGATTCTATTTTTAAAGCGGTTTTCTTGGAGGGGATGCCATCGATACTTATGATAAGATGAAATACATATTCGAGCACCCCAAGGAAAAGGATGTTGAAACTTCCGCCATTATGAGTTTCTATCAAAACGAAATAATTAAAGAGATGAAGGCAAGTTTAGATGCAAATTTTTGCAATGTGCTTAATCTTTATTCTATGATCAATGGCCATGTGCTCTAACAAAATAGAAAGATAAATGCCATAGATAAGAAAATTTCTCTTTTCTTCCCAAATGCCAAAGAAGATAACACTTAGATCTATTCGTGTTTTTATGCCTAGCTAGGGGCGTTAAACAATAGTGCTTGTTGGGAGGAAACCCAATTTTATTTTTGTTCTTGCTTTTTAGGTCCAGTTTTGCTTTGAATAAATCATATAGCCTATGGTTAGATGTGGTTTTGTGCTTAAATTAGTGTTTGTGCCAAGTAAGACCTATGGGATAACCGGCGGGGATAGTTAATTCGATCTTGCTGAAAAACAGAAACTTTTGCGCTCACGAAAACAATTCTCATTTTTAGCCATAGAGTGATTTTTAGTTGATTCTTTTTTCAGAAGATTAATAAAAAAATATCTAGGACTTCCCATTTTCTCAGGATTTTTGGAGTTACAGAAGTATTCGAAATATCTAGATTGCTACACACTGTTTTGTTTTTGACAGATTCTATTTTTCACATGTTGTTTGCTTATTTTGATGCATCTATGGCTAGTATCGGGGGGCACGAACCATGGAAAAGTTGGAATACAGTAGATATTACACAAATATAAATAAATAATGAGTTCACAACAGTACCAAAGGTGGTGATTTATTTTCTTATACCAACGGAGCTTACGAGATTTTCTGTTGGAGTTCTGTGTTGTGAAGTTTTCAAGTTTTGGGTAAGGATTTGATGGACTATGGAATAAGGAGTGGCAAGAGCCTAAGCTTGGGGATGCCCAAGGCACCCCAAGGTAATATTCAAGGATGTCAAAAAGCCTAAGCTTGGGGATGCCCCGGGAAGGCATCCCCTCTTTTGTCTTCGTCTATCGGTAACTTTACGTGAGGCTATATTTTTATTCACCACATGATATGTGTTTTGCTTGGAGCGTCTTGTATGATTTGAGTCTTTGATTTTTAGTTTTACACAACCATCCTTTCTGTACACACCTTTTGGGAGATACACGCATGAATCGTGATTTATTGGAATGCTCTTTGTGCTTCGCTTATATCTTTTGAGCTAGGCAAAGTTGCTCTAGTGCTTCACTTATATCTTTTTAGAGCATAGCGGTGGTTTTATTTTATAGAAATTGATGAACTCTTGTACTTCACTTATATTATTTTGAGAGTCTCTAAACAACATGGTAGTTTTCTTTGGTTATAAAATTAGTCCTAATATGATAGGCATCCAAGAGGGATATAACAAAAACTTTCATACAAAGTGCATTGAATACTATGAGAAGTTTGATTCCTTATGATTGTTTTGAGATATGAAGATGGTGATATTAGAGTTGTGCTAGTAAGTAGTTGTGAATTTGATAAATACTTGTGTTAAGGTTTGTGAGTCCCATAGCATGCACGTATGGTGAACCGTTATGTAATGAAGTTGGAGCATGAGATGTTTTCTGACTGTCTTCCTTATGAGTGGCGGTCGGGGACGAGTGATGGTATTTTCCTACCAATCTATCCCCCTAGGAGCATGCACATAGTACTTTGTTTCGATGACTAATAGATTTTTGCAATTAGTATGTGAGTTCTTTATGACTAATGTTGAGTCCATGGATTATATGCACTCTCACCTTTCCGCCATTGCTAACCTCTCTAGTACCCCGCAACTTTCGCCGGTACCATAAACCCACCACATATCCTTCGTCAAAACAGCCACCATACCTACCTATTATGGCATTTCCATAGCCATTCCAAGATATATTGTCATGCAACTTTCCACCGTTCCGTTTATTATGACATACATCATCATTGTCATATTGCTTTGCATGATCAAGTAGTTGACATTATATTTGTGGCAAAGCCACCGTTCATCATTTTTTATACATGTCACTCTTGATTCATTGCACATCCCGGTACACCACCGGAGGCATTCACATAGAGTCATATTTTTGTTCTAGTATCGAGTTGTAATTCCTGAGTTATAAGTAAATAGAAGTGTGATGATTTTCATTATTAGAGCATTGTCCCATGTGAGAAAAAAAGAGAAAGGCCAAAAAAAGAGAAGGCCCAAAAAAAGAGAAAAGAAATAAAAAAAGAAAAAAAAGAGAAAAGAGAAAAGAATGAGATAAAAAGAGAGAAGGGACAATGTTATCCTTTTTGCCACACTTGTGCTTCAAAGTACAACCATGATCTTTTTTTTCGAGAGTACGCAGAATGCATACCATATTTTTATAGAAGAGAGAAAAAGTTTTTTTACAAGACTCGTGTGCGATGCGAACATCGTCACGAGTACACCAACTCCTGCAAGAAGG
This sequence comes from Aegilops umbellulata, assembly GCA_032464435.1. NCBI lineage: Eukaryota > Viridiplantae > Streptophyta > Magnoliopsida > Poales > Poaceae > Aegilops > Aegilops umbellulata. The sequence goes on along the minus strand of CP136060.1, from coordinate 84,974,730 downwards.
TAAAAGCTAATCTCTCACAAATCTAGCTAGACCGACAACTCCTACTCCCGCACATTTCCAAAGCTTGATGTCGTCGAAGATTTGATGAACGAGGTTTTCCGGTGTTCTGATCTGATCTAACCGATTAAACACCCTCGCGTTCCTTTGCTTCCAAAGCTGCCAAGCTGTCGCGATGATGAAGGAGTCGAGCCCTCGCTTATCCGCATCTTGATATGCTGCCCGAGTGCTTCCCCACCAATCCATGAAACTAGCATCATGGCTCGGCAAGTGCAAGTTGACATGTAGGTAGTCAAAGCATACATGCCACACTTGCCTCGCAAAGACACATTGTGCCAAGATGTGATCCGCATTATCCTCTTCTTGATTGCACGTGTAGCATGGGGATGGAGCGTCCTGCAGACCGTGCCTAGCTCTCCGGTCCGATGTCCACAGCCTGTTTTGGGAGACTAGCCAGGCAAAGATTTTGCATTTGAGGGGTGCCCAGCTTCGCCATATCCTCTGAGCGGCTACATGCCATGTTAACCCCTGGCAAAGACAGTTGTAAGTGGATTTCGTGGTGTAGACTCTTGAGGCGTCGCAAGGCCAAGTGAACTGATCCTCCTTCGATACATCTCTGCCAACCGTTGCGATTGCCTGCTGCAGGTGGATTAACTGCAAGTGTGCCATGAATGAAAGCCTATCCCTTATGTCGTGTAGCCACTCATCTTCCAGTAGGGCCTGCTGAACTGTTCTCTTGCTTTTTGTTCTAGCGTCCACCATGCTAGCGATCAAGGGGGCTATGTCGCCGACGGCGAACCCGTGTAGCCATCTGTCCGTCCAGAATAGGACCCTACTACCTTCTCCTACCTTGATTAGCACCATGCTATCAAAGACTGCCCTTGCCTCCCGATCCACCATGAGTTGTAGGCCTTGCCAAGGACGAGTGAAGTCAGTCCTCCTCAGCCACTCCCATCGCACTCTCATGGCTAGTCCTTGCAAATGTAGGTTCTTAACTCCCAATCCGCCAAAGCAGGTTGGCCTACAAATAGTTGGCCAAGCCACCATGCATTGCCCACCGTTCACAGAATCTTTCCCTGCCCAGAAAAAAGCGCGCATCCATTTGTCGATCTCATCGAAAACCCATTGGGGCGCGTCCATAACAAGTAGATGATGTACTGGCCGCGCCGAGAGCACACTCTTGACGAGCACAAGTCTGCCAGGCCTCTGTCTCAAGCCCCTTTGCCAAGATGGAATGAACTTCTTGGCCTGATCTAGCATGGGCTGCCAATCCGCTCGAGTTAGTTGATGAACACTAAGCTGAAGGCCTAGGTATTTGCAAGGCCATGATTCCATCCGGCAGTTCAAGAAGTGCTGAACTCTTTGTCCATCTTCCTGCTGCCCTTGTATCAGTATGGCCGAAGTTTTGCTGAAGTTAACTCGCAGCCCAGAAGCATGACCAAACACCTGAAGCATTGCCCTCACACAAGAAAGGTCCTGGGCTGTGGGACGAATGAAGAGAGCCACGTCATCAGCGTACAATGACAATCTCTAATTTGCCTTAATTCTGTTGAAGGAGGAAAGCACACCCTTTGCAGATGCCTTGCAGATGAGAGCGGACAAGACATCCATGGCAATGACGAAGAGTAAAGGGGAGCTGGGGTCTCCTTGGCGCAGTCCTTTGGCATGGGAAAATCTGCGGCATTGGGCTCCATTGACGATGACCTTGGTAGTCGCCGATTGAAGAAGAATCGCAGTCCATCTCAAGAACTTGTGTCCGAATCCTTTGGCAGCGAGGACTTCAAACAGGAACGACCACGAGATGGAGTCAAAAGCACGCGAGATGTCGAGCTTCAGGAACAGCCCTGGGGCTTTTCTGGCGTGAATCTTTCTGGCAACCTGCCTCACAAGGAGGAAGTTGTCGTGAAGGTTTCTTCCTTGAATGAACGCGTATTGATTAACATTCACCAGCTCTTGCATCCTTCTTTGTACTCTAGAAGCCATCATCTTGGAGAAGAGCTTCGAGAAGCTGTGCGGCAAGCTTATTGGGCGATAATCTCCGATTTCTTCTGCATCACCTTTCTTCGGAATAAGGACCATGAGTGCTCTGTTTAGTTTTGCAAAGCCCCTTCCATCGCAGACATACAATTTCATGATCGCGGCCATGATGTCCTGTTTTATAGTTGGCCAAGCTCGTTGACAGAACGCACCAGTAAATCCATCCGGGCCCGAAGCTCTATCCGGGTGCAGCTCCTTGATAGCACGCCACACCTCATCTTCTGTGAATATCTCGTCAAGCTCGTGAAGGTTAGCTGGCTGAATGCCAAGGAAATCAAGGTCCAGCGTGGTGTCTCTAGCGTGCTCGGTCCCCATCAGCTCTTCGTACGCAGAGGAGAAGGCTTCCTCAATCGCCGCCTGGTCTGTGACAATCTCCTCGCCGATTTTGATCTTGGGGATGAAGTTTTTGGTCCTCCTTCCATTTGCAAAAACTTGGAACAGCTTCGTGTTTGCATCCCCTTCTTTAACCCATCTCATTCTAGATCTTTGACGCTCGATGGTGCGCTCTAGGGATGCCATCCCTAGTAGAGCCAGTTTCAAGGTGCGTCTCAACTAAAGCTCCTGATTCGTAAGGATTCTGCTCTCCTGCGCCTTGTCCAGCCTAAAGATGATTAGGTTAGCCACCGCCATGAGAAGCTTGATGTTACCCGTTGTCCTCTGTCCCCATGCTTGCAAGGAAGCGGCGGCATTTCGGAAGAGCGTATCAAGCCTCTTGAAAGGGTCCACAATCAGATCACTACAAGTCCAAGCCTCCCTCACCGCATCATCAAAGCCTTCGAGCTTCAACCAATAGTTTTCGAATCTGAAGCGTTTCTTGGGGCATCCCATAGCTCCGGTAGTCAGAAGTAGGGGTGCATGGTCCGAGACTCCGGAAGACAAAGCTTGCAAAATGCAGTCAGGGTGCTCCAACTCCCAATCCACTGATAAAAGCACACGGTCAATCTTCGTCATCGTCGGCACATCACGCTCATTGGACCATGTGAACCTCCTGCCATGCATGTACATTTCTTTCAGTTCGTTGTTGTCTACAAAGCTTCTAAACTTGGCCATCATTCTTCTGTTAAGATTGGTGTTATTTTTTTCCGAGGCGTGTAAGATCATGTTGGAATCTCCTAACAACAGCCAAGGCCCTGGGCACATCGCTCTCCTAGCCTGAAGCTCTTCGAGGAATGCAGTTTTGAGCGCGTCCCCTTGCGGTCCGTAGACCACAGATATCCACCAGCTAGCTCCTGATCGGGTGTGGACCTGACCCGTGATGAGGTCAGCGTCACTCTGGAAATGATCTATCTCCAAGATGGTCGAATCCCAAGCTAGTAGGATGCCACCTCTAGTTTCCACCGCCGGCACATAAGCAAAACCGTCAAAGGACGGCCCTAAACATTGCAATACATTGTATCGATCGATTACATCCAACTTTGTCTCTTGAAGACACACTACGTTCACTTTGATGGTGGCTACAAACTCTCTAACCGCATCTTTCTTAGCCGGGCTGTTTAAACCCCTCACGTTCCAGCAAAGTATAGATGGGCTTGGATTCATGGAACCGAAGTGCACCACCCCTCCTGCTAGGCGCACACTTAGCGCACCACCACCGAGCTTGGGGCTCCCAAGTCTCCATGGACCGGCATTGACTTGCCGAACAGGGACGCAATGACGCGAATGTGTTGTTCCCGCAGTGGCGAGTCGAACATCCTCTCTCCGCCGGCGTCGCCTTTGAAGCGCCATGTCCAACAACACGCTTGGCAGCTCTGGTGGTTCGCCTTGGTGTGAACGGCTCCGCATCCGACCGCAATGCAGATGCCTGCACCTCTTTTAACAGGGGGGAGCCAGCTTCTTCATGATGTTAGCACAAAAGGCTTTGAGCTTTGCATAAGCAATGGCTTCCGGGGGGGGGGGGTCATTCCTTCCAGTGGCTCCACCCTGTGTATCGCCAGTTCCTCAACTTCTCCAGCCTTGCTCGGCACGATCGAATCCTGCGCTTCTCCATTTTCTGTAGCCAAAGGTGCAGCGGTGGGCGACGTAGGTGTGTTGCATGGCTGAGTCCCGCACGTAGTCACCTCTCCATGCAGTGGGCCCTCCAGGGCGTCCTTGGGATTGCCAGGCGCACGATCCACCTCGTGGTTTATCGAGACAACCAGCTCCATGCACGTGTTTGCTTGAGATTGGACTGGGGAAACATGCACCTGGGCGAGTGTCTCGGTGGTGGGGCACGATTCGGTCGCAGAGACCAACTGGGTGGCCGGCAGAGCTGGGGCCATGTCCACATAGACGCCCAGAGTTGGCTCCCTCGCCAGCAGGCCCACAATCTGTCCGCGCTGTGTGTCCCCCACAAGCTCAGATGGGATGGACGGATCTCCATGCTGTGTCGAGATTGGCTCCGGCTGGTTAACCCCAGCGCCCGAGGCACCAGCTGGCTGCATGACAGCCACACAGGCCTGGCCCCCACTTTCTGCACGTCCCAAGCTCTGACTCCGAGACGGCGAAGCTGGCCTATGAAGAATCCTAGGCGTGGTTTGGCTCTGGTTCCTTGAAATTCCTTGCCCCGACTGCCTCTGGCACGGTGATGGCGACCCGCCATGAGCTCCAATCATTGGTGTCTCTCCATTTGGCGCTTGATTTGAAATTCCACCTCTCGAGCCACCTGCAGGCCCCACCAGCCCAGTCAGCCAGTCAAAAGCCGATTGCCTTACTGAAAGCCTCTCTTTCACAGGCTAGGGCGGGCCCACAGGCGCGGTCCGGGTTCTAGTCTCCATCGGCGGCAGCCTCCATTCCGATGTCGCCGGCGGCACCTCCATCGCCGGCGAAATGGCCCTCGTAGTCCGTGAGAAGCCAGCCGCCCCTGTCTGATCTCTAACTCCAAACTGCCAGCTTGGTCGACGACGGGAAATGCCAGACCCTGACCCGCCGCCCGGAGATGGCGACGACAGTCCGCTCTGACCGCTGTCAGATGAGACCTCGACGCCCCAAGGTGGCTCGACGAAATCCCCGAAGTCCACCACCTCATCCAAATGGATTAACACCTTGTATTGCAATAGGGTTGGCTCACGCGGCGGGGCCGCGAGACCTGGTTCCGGCACCACGAGCTAGCACAGGGAGGGGATGGCATCCGAATTCTCAGTCCAAGCCGAGAGTTTGAACGAGGAAAGATCCCTTCTGGAGCTTGTTTCTGGCGCAATGGTGTCGACAAGGCAGGACGTGCCCAACAAATCCTCTGCCGTCTCCCTGTCCCAAGCATGCGGCGGTATCCCCTCAATCACCAGTGAGACTCTGCTGCTGAGTATAGAGTGCACCGCGAGCGCTTGGCGGTTCCATTGCCTGAAGAACAGCTTCACTCCATGGTACTCCAACGGCGGCCGATTGCTGACCCTGTTTCGGTGCTCTGCAGAAGAGAACACGACCAGGAAATCCTCCGGCCTGAACCTGTGGACAGACTCCCAACGCGAATCGATGTTCAAAATCTCCTTCAGCGCCTCTAGGATGAACTCAGGCTGCAGATCATGACGCGCGCCGCCCGCATATGCCACCATGGCGAATCTCAGTTTCTGCTCCAGGTCCTCCATGGAACGGGTGCGGCGGACGATATAGAGGTCGGCAGGATCGAACTCCTCTGCATTGACATCTCCCCGGTCAGCAGACGAGGGAAGGCGAGGCCAGACAGGCGCGCTCGGAGCGCCCCGCGATTGATGCGGCGGCGGTGGTGGCGGAGGGATTCTGGCCGGGTCCGCACGACCTCGCAGCGCCTCTTGCTCACGCCGAGCCACCTTGGCCAGAGCCTGACGCCGTAGATCCTCCTCCGACGAGGGGCTTCGGGGCCGCTTGCACTCCTTGGACTGGTGGCCCTCTTGACCACACCGGAAGCAAACGATGGCGTTGGTGCAGTCGTTTCTGAAGTGGCCCTCCTTGAGACATAGAAAGCACTTTCCATCCATGTCCGGCGACACCTCGCGCCGCACCGGCGCCGGTACCCCGCCCTGTCGGGCAAGATCCCGCTCAGCCTGGCACCGTCTCCAAAGCTCTCTCTTGGACGGCCTCGGCTGGACGAAGGCGGCCGTGGGATGGGATTCATCGTCTGCCTCTGCAGACGCCGAACCCTCGGAGCCCGGCACCTCCGAGCTGCCGGACAGCCCGAGCCCAGAGACCACGGGCCTCTCCCCGCGTCGCCCAGAGACCGAGGAAGCCGACTGCGGGCTGGCCATGGCGTCGTCAGGCATCACGCAAAGAAGGGGGGGAGGGGGCGAGCGGGAGCGCCTGGCCGGAGCGGCGGACGGCGGGGAGGGGGAGGGGGTGGGGACGCCGGCACCGGAGTGGTGCACGGCGGGGAGGCGGGGAGTGGGTGGACGCCGGCACCGGAGTGGTGCGCGGCGGGGGAGCGGGGGGGGGGGGGCAGGAGCGGGGGGCAGGAGCGAGGGGAGGAAACGAAACTGCCCACGTACGGGTTTAGCCCTAATGGAGCAGCCTGGACACAACAACCATGATCTTCATGATAGAGAGTCTCCTATGATATCACTTTCATATGCTAGTGGGAATTTTTCATTATAGAACTTGGCTTGTATATTCCAATGATGGGCTCCTCAAATGTCCTAGGTCTTCATCAGCAAGCAAGTTGGATGCACACCCACTTAGTTTTCTTTTTGAGCTTTCATAAACTTATAGCTCTAGTGCATCCGTTGCATGGCAATCCCTACTCACTCACAATGATATCTATTAATGGGCATCTCCATAGCCCGTTGATACGCTTAGTTTATGTGAGACTATCTCCCTCTTTTTGTCTTCTCCACAACCACCGTCTATTCCACCTATAGTGCTATGTCCATGGCTCATGTTCATGTATTGCATGAAAGTTGAAAAAGTTTGAGAACATCAAAAGTATGAGACAATTCCTTGGCTTGTCATCGGGGTTGTGCATGATTTAAATATTTTGTGTGATGAAGATGGAGCATAGCCAGACTATATGATTTTGTAGGGATAAGCTTTTTTGGCCATGTTATTTTGAGAAGACATAATTATTTTGTTAGTATGCTTGAAGTATTATTGTTTTTATGTCAATATCAAACTTTTCTTTTGAATCTTACGGATCTAAACATTCATGCCACAATAAAGAGAATTACATGGATAAATATGATAGGTACATTCCACATATTAAGCTTTTTTTTGTTTTTAACATTTACCTACTCGAGGACGAGCAGGAATTAAGCTTGGGGATGCTTCATACGTCTCCAACGTATCTATAATTTTTTATTGTTCCATGCTAATATATTATCTGTTTTGGATGTTTCATATGCATCAATATGCTATTTTATATGATTTTTGGGACTAACCTATTAACCTAGAGTCCACTGCCAGTTTCTGTTTTTTTCCTTGTTTTAGAGTTTCGCAGAAAAGGAATACCAAACAGAGTCCAAACGGAATAAAACTTTCGCCATGATTTTTCTTGGACTAGAAGACACCTAGGAGACTTGGAGCACAAGTCAGAGGAGCCTCGATGCGGCCACAAGGGTGGAGGGTGCGCCTAGTTACCTTGTGGGCCCTCGTAGCTCCCCTGACCTAATTCTTTCGCCTATATATGCTCTTATACCCCCAAAACATCCAGGGAAGCCACCAAACCACTTTTCCACCACCGCAACCTTCTGTACCCGTGAGATCCCATCTTAGGGCCTTTTTCGTCATCCTGCCAGAGGGGGAATCGATCATGGAGGGCTTCTACATCAACACCATTGCCTCTCTGATGAAGCGTGAGTAGTTTACTTCAGACCTACGGGTCCATAGCTAGAAGCTAGATGGCTTCTTCTTTCTCTCTTTGATTCTTAATACAAAGTTCTCCTCGATGTTCTTGGAGATCTATTTGATGTAATACTCTTTTGCGGTTTGTTTGCCGAGATCCGATGAATTGCGGATTTATGATCAGCTTATCTGTTAATATTATTTGAATCTCCTCTGAATTCTTATATGCATGATTTGATATCTTTGCAAGTCTTTTCGAACTATTGATTTGTTTGGCCAACTAGATTGGTTTTTCTTGCAATGGGAGAAGTACTTAGCTTTGGGTTCAATCTTGTGGTGTCCTTTCCCAGTGACAGTAGGGGCAGCAAGGCACGTATTGTATTATTGCCATCGAGGATAACAAGATGGGGTTTTCATCATATTGCTTGAGTTAATCCCACTACATCATGTCATCTTTCTTAATGCGTTACTCCGTTCTTATGAACTTAATACTCTAGATGCATGCTGGATAGCGGTCAATTTGTGGAGTAATAGTAGTATTTGTAGACAGGAGTCGGTCTACTTGACACGGACGTGATGCCTATATTCATGATCATTGCCTTACATATTGTCATAACTTTGCGCTTTTCTATCAATTGCTTGGCAGTAATTTGTTCACCCACCGTAATAATTTCTATCTTGAGAGAAGCCTCTAGTGAAACATATGGCCCCCGGGTCTATTTTACATCATATTAGTTTCCCGTCAACTTGCCAATTTCTGTCGTCGTTCCCTTACTTTCCAATCTTTACTTTCCGTGCCATAAACCAAAAATACCAAAAATATTACTTTACCATTTATCCATCTCTATCATATCTCACTTTGCGAATAACCATGAAGGGATTGACAACCCCTTTGTCGCGTTGGTTGCAAGTTGGTTTTTGTTTGTGCAGGTATTCGGTGGCTTGTTGCGTATTCTCCTACTGGATTGATACCTTGGTTCTCAAAAGTGAGGGAAATACTTACACTCCTTTGCTGCATCACCCTTTCCTCTTCAAGGGAAAACCAACGCAAGCTCAAGAGGTAGCAGGGAGTTTATCTTCCAGATAAGATAGTGATTGATAGATTTCTCCAGACACTATCACCAAGCTACCAGAACTTCATGATGAACTATAACATGCAAGGGATGGAGATGATCCCGGAGCTGCTCGCGGTAGGCCGCGGAGGTAGAAATCAAGAAGGAGCATCAAGTGTTGATGGTTGACAAGACCACTGGTTTCAAGAAGGGCAAGGGCAAGAAGGGAAACTTCATGAAAGGCAAGCCAGTTGCCGCTCCAGTGAAGAAACCCAAGGTTGAACCCAAACCCAAGATTGAATGCTTCTATTGTAAGGGGAACGGTCACTGGTAGCGGAACTACCCCAAATACTTCAGCAAAAGTATATTTGATATACGTGTTATTGATGTGTACCTTACTAGTACTCCTAGTGGCACCTGGGTATTAGATACCGGTTAATGACCCATAAGTATAGGGGATCTATCGTAGTCCTTTCGATAAGTAAGAGTGTCGAACCCAACGAGGAGCAGAAGGAAATGATAAGCGGTTTTCAGCAAGGTATTCTCTGCAAGCACTGAAATTATAGGTAACAGAAAGTTTTGTGATAAGATAATTTGTAATGAGCAACAAGTAACAAAAGTAAATAAAGTGCAGCAAGGTGGCCCAATCCTTTTTGTAGCAAAGGACAAGCCCGAACAAACTCTTATATAGATAAAAGCGCTCCCGAGGACACATGGGAATTATCGTCAAGCTAGTTTTCATCACGTTCATATGATTCGCGTTCGGTACTTTGATAATTTGATATGTGGGTGGACCGGTGCTTGGGTGCTGCCCTTACTTGGACAAGCATCCCACTTATGATTAACTCCTATTGCAAGCATCCACAACTACAAAAGAAGTATTAAGGTAAACCTAACTGAGGGAGTCCGGGATTAGGGGGTGTTCGGCCATCCGAACTATACCTTCAGCCGGACTCCAGGACTATGAAGATACAAGATTGAAGACTTCGTTCTGTGTCCGGAAGGGACTTTCCTTGGCGTGGAAGGCAAGCTTGGCAATGCGGATATTCAAGATCTCCTACCATTGTAACCGACTTCGTGTAACCCTAACCCTATCCGGTGTCTATATAAACCGGAGGGTTTTAGTCCGTAGGACAACAACTCCAACATACAACAATCATACCGTAGGCTAGCTTCTAGGGTTTAGCCTCCTTGATCTCGTGGTAGATCTACTATTGTACTACCCATATCATCAATATTAATCAAGCAGGACGTAGGGTTTTACCTCCATCAAGAGGGCCCGAACCTGGGTAAAACATTGTGTCCCTTGTCTCCTGTTACCATCCGCCTAGACGCACAGTTCGGGACCCCCTACCCGAGATCCGCCGGTTTTGACACCGACATTGGTGCTTTCATTGAGAGTTCCTCTATGTCGTCACTTTTAGGCCCGATGGCTCCTTTGATCATCAACGACGATGCGGTCCAGGGTGAGACTTTTCTCCCTGGGCAGATCTTCGTCTTCGGCGGCTTCGCACCGCGGGCCAATTCGTTTGGCCGCCTGGAGCAAATCGAAAACTATGCCCCTGGCCATCAGGTCAGGTTTGGAAGTTTGAACTACACGGCTGACATCCGCGGGACTTGATCTTCGATGGATTCGAGCCACAACCAAGCGTGCCGCACTGTCTCGGTGGGCATGATCTAGCTCTGCCGCTGAATAGTGTCCTGGAGGCCGCACGCGCGTCGGTTTCGACCCTTAATTCAGAGCCTGCGGTGCCGATGGAGGATGAGCGGTTGGACGCCACCTCAGGGGCTGCGATCTCAAAGGCGATCGAGCCGAACACCAGCCCCGCACTTTGCATGACCCGTGACTCCGAGGATCCGGATTCCCCTCCGGACTCCGAACCTCCCGCGCCCCTACCGATCGAATCCGATTGGGCGCCGATCATGGAGTTCACCGCCGCAGACGTCTTCCAGCACTCGCCCTTCGGCGACATCCTGAACTCACTAAAGTCTCTCTCTTTATCAGGAGAGCCCTGGCCGGACTATGGTCAGCAAGGATGGGATACGGACGATGAAGAAATTCAAAGCCCACCCACCACCCACTTTGTAGCCATTGTCGATGATTTAACCGACATGCTCGACTTCGACTCCGAAGACATCAACGGTATGGACGACGATGCAGGAGATGAATTAGAACCAGCAACTGTAGGGCGCTGGAAGGCCACCTCGTCATATGACATATATATGGTGGACGCTCCAAAAGATGGAGATGGCGATGGAAAAGCGGGGGATGATACTTCTAAGAAACATCCCAAATACTGACGTCAGCGGCACCGCTCTAAATCCCGCCAAAGAAAAAATGGTGATTCCGGCACCGGAGATAATACTACTCCGGATAGCGCTGAGGAACACCCCCTCCAGCAAGATTCGGCACAGGAAGATGGAGAAGCCAGCCCTCATGAGAGGGCGGCAGACCGAGAGGTTGAGGACGATAACTATATGCCTCCCTCCGAAGACGAGGCAAGCCTCAACGATGACGAATTCGTCGTACCATTAGACCCCGCCGAACAAGAGCGTTTCAAACGCAGGCTTTTAGCCACGGCAAGCAGCCTCAAGAAAAAGCAACAACAACTTAGAGCTGGTCAAGATTTGCTAGCTGACAGATGGACTGAAGTCCTCGCGGCCGAAGAGTATGAACTCGAACGCCCCTCCAAGCGTTACCCAAAGCGCAGGCTGCTACCCCGATTAGAGGAGGAAGCACCTACATCACCAGCGCATGACATGGCCGACCGGCCACCTCGTGGCCGCGACAGAGAGGCCTCTAAGCCCTCCACTCAAGCCATGCCCCGACACCGCTCAAAACATGCTAAGGCACGGGAAAACGTGCCAGACCTGCGAGATATGCTAGAGGACAAGGCGAGGCAAACAAGATCGATCTACGGATCGCGCGGGCGTCTGTGACACTCCAAAAAATTTTACTTGAATTTCAACAAAAAACTTTGTTGATTTTTGAAGAAGGTCATTTAAATCCTTTCAAAAACTTCTCTCTCAAAACTTTTTCCCTGGCAAGGATTTTATTTTTGTATCTTCTTCAACTCTGGTGTTTGATTATTAAAAACTTATTCTCTGATGGTTTCCTTCTCAAACATATTTTTGAATTTTTTTAAAAAGGAAACTCTATGAATTTTTGGGACTTCTCTCATTTTTGAAACCACACTTGGTTTTATCATGCCTCATGTGGTAAAACCTCTCAAGACCTCTTCTCCCACCTTGGAGCAACCTAAGTTCTCTGTTCCAACAAATCCAAGCCATTTTTGAATTTTATTTCATTTATTTTATCTCCAAAATCAATTCTGTCTTTTATTATGAGCCAAAGCAATTTTCAAAGCAAGTACCTTATTGACTTTGAATTTTGATCTCAAACCAACTCCTGTGGATTGTCCTTAGCATCCACAACCCAGAACCATCTTGCTCCACTCCTCCTCTTTTCAAAATTTTCAAATTTCAGCCTCTGCGAGTTTGGACCAGATTTGCCAAATTTGGTGAAATTCATATCTCCTCTTCTCCAAAAATTCCACCAAAATTCAGGCAGCCTCCTGGTGCAATGAGAGGCCACCCCACCAAGTTTCAGCTCAAGGAGAACCTCCTACATGCCAGAAACATTCTGTCGAACACCTGGCCAACATTGTTTTCAGTAAAATTCAGAAAAGTTCAGAGATGCAGTGTCGTTTCTTCGCCAGTGATCGGTCACCTGTCCACAGTGCACTTGGCGCATTGCGCACGACCCCTCCTCCCTGTCCAGAGCGCCGCACGCGCACTTGGCTGGTTCCTGGCATCGGTGGCGGCGAGCATCGCTGGAGCTGGCAGCTTCTGCGGTGGCCACGCCACCCGTGGCGGCCAACAGGAGACGGCGCCAGCTCGTAACGCCGTTCGGCGCCGCCCAACGCACCCCGGCCTTCCGCGTGGCCTCATCCACGCCAGCACACCCCGCTGCATCGTCGCCGTGGCCCGGCAAGCACAGGGCACGCTCTCTGCCGCCGATGGGCCCGCGCCGCCCCGTTCCGTCGAAACCCACCCCAAGCTCCTAATCCAAGCCCGTTTAACATCTGAATGGAGCCAGTGGACCTCCACGTTGATGCCTAACCTCCTAAACACCCCGATCAAGCACTGCACCGCCGTAATCCATCGCCGGAGAACTCCGTTCACGGCCACCGCCTCGGATCGCCTATAAAAGGGGACCCCGAGCTCACCCTCGAGCACGCACCACCACTGCACCTCACCAACACCCCGCCAGGCCACTAGGAGGACCTCGGGGAGGTCTCCTCCCCCGACTCCGGCCGCCCCGTTCCGCCTCGGCCTCCACCTCGATTCACTCCGGTGAGGCCGTCCCCGGCGCCCAAACTTCTTCAGTAACCTCCTCTGGCTACCAGAGGCCTAACCCCCTCCTCAATTTGCCCTCCGCATCACTCTCCGACGAGGCCCGCGACCACCCGAACCGCCGTCCGCCGGAGCAGGAGCCGTCGTCGACGTGGTGCTCGCCGGCGACCACCACCACCACCAACCAACGCGGAATGACGCCCTGACCACGTGGGTAACCTCCGATCCCCCTGCCTCGCCGTGGATCGCCGCCGGCGACCACCGCGACTCTCGGTCACCGTCGAGCTCTGCCGCCTCTTTTGAAATTTCAAACCTGACGGGCAGGACCCGCCTGTCAGCCTCTTTGTCCTTTCTAAACGAACCGTTTTCTGAAAGCGTCTTCTGTTAAAATGCGTTTTCCCTCTGGGCCGGCGTATTCTCTATCGAAGCGTTTTCTGTTTTTATAAGTTAGCCCCTGGAAACTTTTTGTTTCATTATAGATGAGTCCCTAGAAAAAAACCTTTATAACTTTTAAACAGAAGAGTATGTTTGATTGATTCTTTTTCTGTCCTCTTTAAAATTTTGTCTAGTTTTTTTATCAGATTTATTTGAAAAATATTTGGAGAAATTTTTGTGCACCTCACGGTATTTACGTTAGCGCATATGTTTTCTTTATACCGTAGATACCGAGGGAGGTGACGGAGCCGCGAACTTCACCGAGCTAGGCTCCGACTACTCTGAACCAGGCAAACATGTTTGAACTTTTGATATGATGAGTGTTTTGGCATGTTTGCATTAGGTAGTTCAATGGCATGTTTATGAGCATACCGATAAATGTCATATTACATGCAAAGTTGAGGCAAGTGAAGTTTCGAAAATCCATAAGTGGATGGATGTGAGTTTGCATGGCCATGTGTTGGCATGAGAATGGGTAAGATGGCAGTGTTGTAGCATGCCAGTCTTATGCCAGACTGCTTGACTTCAGTGTCAATCCGTATCGATCCAGTTCCATCCGTTTTCCTTCCCTGTACTACCACATGTCTTCCGCAAGGAATATGGCGTAGTAAGTTGCAAATCGCTTTCCTGGTACACACCAAAAGGAGAGGCCGTGATGATGGTTCCATGGCCCTGGATTAAAGCCAGTCATCCGGTCAGGGGACATGGGTGTTTCCGGTTGGGACCGAGAGGGGGGCACCCCTTAGAGCGCGCGTATATAAATTTGATCCCTGCTAATCGAGATTGTGATCTCCCCGTCTCAAAAGTTTTTCTTGGACGATGTCTAGGGTGATTCCTGGCATCGAGAGGTTGGATGGGTGTGTACTGGTTAGCTGTGTTTTCTTCCAAAATACCGTAAACGGAACTAGTCCTTCGTGACTATGGAAATCCGTTGGCTGTGGGAAATTTTTGTACAAACTCTGCAGAGTCATATATTCCTTGAATCATCTATTCTATGTCCAAGTCCGGTATTATCTTATCGTGACAAGTGTCAGTTTTGGTGACAGATACTCTGGTGAATCACATGAGTGCTAAGTCCGATTAAATGATTATTCCTATGGATGGACTAACCCATTTATTATCATGAGTTGATTATTTATTATGAGTATTATTTTCCTTGTGAATGTAAGCCCTTTCTGTGATGTCGCTTCGACGTCCGACTATGGCATTGTTATTTACTTTCAATATAAGCCCTTTCTGTGATGTCGCTTCGACGTCCGACTGTGGCATTGTTATTTACTTTCAATATAAGCCCTTTCTGTGATGTCGCTTCGACGTCCGACTGTGGCATTGTTATTTACTTTCAGTGTAAGCCCTTTCTGTGATGTCGCTTCGACGTCCGACTGTGGCATTGTTATTTACTTTCAATATAAGCCCTTTCTGCGATGTCGCTCAGATGTCCGACTGCGGCAGTACTGTTATTTACTTTCAATATAAGCCCTTTCTGTGATGTCGCCCCGATGTCCGACTGTGGCACGCATACCTTTTATTTTCAGTTTAAGCCCTTTACGTGGCGTCGCTTAGACGCCCGACTGTGGCATGACCTTTATTTATTTGTTCACCTTTCGAGGCGTCGCTTCAGACACCCGATCGTTTTCCTATTATTTTTGTTGGGTTTTCAGGTGGACTACCGCCGATTCCCTTTTTATTTACCTTGTTTACTAAATTGAATGTGCATTGGTAAATTTAATCATGACGCATTCATGCATGCATTTGTTATATCTTACGTCCGAAATGTCTTGCGAGTACTTTCAAAGTACTCACCTGGCTTGTTGATTTGGCCAGATGTTGACGAAGGAGATCTCATGGATGAAGAGTTCGATAGCGAGTCCAACGCATAGAGGAGTCCCAGCCAGTCTCGTGCGACCCTGGATTTGGTCACTGTATTATAACCGCTTCTGCTACCCGAATAAATCCGTCGAGCCTCACCTTGACGCTCGATAAGATGCTAGTTTAAGAGCAGTGTTATTCCACCATGTCTTTATTCTCGAGTCAGTAGTAGACCACCACACCACTGTGTAATATCCGCCATTATGTATAATTATTGGCGCGCTTGTAATAATTGGTTGAGCAACCTCAGCTCGACCCTGTAATATATTTTATGCTACTGGCTTATTGTATCAAGAGATTTGTCTACCAGTAAGGAGGATTTCTCCTCATACTAGACTCAAAAGATCAGTTTCTCAATAAATATTTTTATTGGAAAACCAGTCGTGACAGCGTCCCACGGCACGTGACCGTGATCGTCACTCCGGATACGATAAATCCGGCCGGGCCGAACACAATGGACAAAGCTCCTTTGAGCTGCGTCGTGATATAGCCCAGTACAGAGGTGCCGCACACCCACTATGCTTCATAGATGAAGTAATGGATCATAAAATCCCTGAGGGCTTCAAACCCGTAAACATCAAATCATACGATGGCACAACAGATCCTGCGGTATGGATCGAGGATTATCTCCTTCATATCCACATGGCCCGCGGTGATGATCTACATGCCATCGAATACCTCCCACTAAAACTTAAGGGACTGGCCCGACATTGACTCAACAGCTTGCCAGCAGACTCAATCGGTTCTTGGGAGGACCTGGAAGCCGCATACCTTGACAATTTCCAGGGCACTTATGTGCGACCACCGGACGCCGACGACCTAAGCCACATAATCCAGCAGCCAGAGGAATCGGCCAGACAATTCTGGACACAGTTCCTAACAAAGAAAAATCAAATAGTCGACTGTCCAGACGCGGAGGCCCTAGCAGCCTTCAAGCATAATATCTGCGGCGAGTGGCTTGCCCGGCACCTGGGACAGGAAAAGCCGAAATCTATAGCAGCCCTCACGACACTCATGACCCGCTTTTGCGCGGGAGAAGATAGCTGGCTAGCTCGCAACAACAACTTAACCAAGAACCTTGGCAATTTTGATACCAAGGACAAAAGCGGAAGGTCGCGCCGGAACAAGCAAAAGCGCCGCGTTAACAGTGAGAGCAACGAGGACACGGCAGTAAATGCCGGATTCCGAGGCTACAAATCCGGTCAGCGGAAAAAGCCATTCAAAAGAAATACCCAGGGCCCGTCTAGTTTGGACCGGATACTCGACCGCTTATGCCAGATACACGGCACCCCCGAAAAGCCAGCAAATCACACCAACAGGGATTGTTGGGTGTTCAAGCAGGCAGGCAAGTTAAGAGCCGAAAACAGAGACAAGGGGCTGCATAGCGACGATGAGGAGGAGCCCAGGCCACCGAACAGCAGTGGACAGAAGGGTTTTCCCCCACAAGTGCGGACGGTGAACATGATATACGCAACCCACATTCCCAAGAGGGAGAGGAAGCGTGCGCTATGAGACGTATACGCGCTGGAGCCAGTCGCTCCAAAGTTCAACCCATGGTCCTCCTGCCCGATCACCTTTGATCGAAGGGACCATCCCACTAGCATCCATCATGGCGGGTTTGCCGCATTGGTTCTTGACCCAATTATCGACGGATTTCATCTCACAAGAGTCCTCATGGACGGCGGCAGCAGCCTGAACCTTCTTTACCAGGATACAGTGCGGAAAATGGGCATAGATCCCTCGAGGATCAAGCCCACAAAAACGAACTTTAAAGGCGTTATACCAGGTGTACAGGCCAACTACACAGGCTCAGTAACACTTGAAGTGGTCTTCGGATCTCCGGACAATTTCCGAAGCGAAGAGTTAATCTTCGATATAGTCCCGTTTTGCAGTGGCTATCACGCCCTGCTCGGGCGAACCGCATTTGCAAAGTTCAATGCGGTGCCGCACTATGCATATCTCAAGCTCAAGATTCCAGGCCCTCGAGGAGTAATTACGGTCAATGGAAACACCGAGCACTCCCTCCGAACGGAGGAGCACACGGCGGCCCTCGCAGCAGAAGTGCAAAGCAGCCTTTTTAGGCAATTCTCCAGTCCTGCCGTTAAAAAGCCGGACACTGTCAAGCGCGCCCGGAGTAACCTACAACAAGACCGCCTGGCACGTTCTGAGCAGGCGTAGTAATGCGGCCCCAACCCCAGCCCTCGCGACGTAGCGAAACCAGTGCTTCGTGTACATAACTACGCTCTTGAAATACCATGGGCACAGGGGGAGGGGCACAATCACGGCGAGCCCAAAACACGGCCTAAACCGTACTAGGGACTGCCGAATTCTTTTTAATCTTTTCTTACTTTCAGGACTCCATACTTCGGATGACCTGTTCGGCAATTCAACTGTCGCACAAACGATGCAAGATCCAGGGAAGCAGACAAGCCATGCCGCACTATGGAACTCCCAGGTGGTCTCTGTTACGAGCAGTATACCTGTTTTGAATACAATTCCGCGGCCTGCCCCCGGCCAGGACATGTTAAATAGTCCAATATCTTTTGCTTATCGCACTATTTGTATCGTTCTGCTTTGATAGCAGCCTCTTTATAAACAATGCATAGCTTTCTGTCTATTTTTTGCATTATCCTCTTCCTATATATATGTTCATTAATGACATGTGGCACCCATACATTGTGGTATGGCAAATATGCCAGGGGAATCAGTACCCCTTAATATGGTGTAAGAAGTCCGAACACTTCATAAGTGCGGCACCCCGAACTTATAGCACTATATGCATCGGCTCCGAATCATGATTTGGGTCAATAGTTGGGTTTGCCCGGCTCGTATGTTTTGGTGCCTTACGTTCCGCTATATCGGCTAAGGTAGCACTAGGAGAACTACTGCGATTGTGCCCCTGTTGAGCTAGGCTGAGCACCTCAGTGGAGAAAGCTAAAACTGACTGTCATGATGAGGCGAGAGACCGGTCGCTATTCGAGAGTTTTTTCGGGTCCTTAAAGACCTATGCCTCTTAGAGCGAAGAACCGGATTTTGTCCGGCCAAGGCGTGGATAGCGCCCCGAAATCGGTCTTCCGAATACTAGGGGCTTCGCCAAAATTTAAAATTATAAAGTTCTATGGCTAAGTGAGAGTGTTCAAGCATTATAGTCCGATTGCCTTGTTCGTTGTGCTGAGCGCCTCCCTCGAAGGACCCAAACATGGGAAAAAGAGCGCTCAGGTTTATCCTGAACAACCCAGCACTAGCGGCATGGGGGCGGAAGCCGACGACTGGCCATCTCTCAATTTTTTGATAAACGGCCGCACAGAAAATAATATTTTAAATTCAACAAGCATTGCTTAGCGCATATGAACAAGTTTTCAGCGCACATGACAAACACGAGCGAGTTCATTCAAAAATTACATCCTTGGTACATTCATCTGCCATAAGGCGGGCACCAGCGAGAACATCCTTGTAATAGTTCTCGGGCTTGCGATGCTCCTTCCCCGACGGCGGCCCGTCCCTCACAAGCTTCTCACCGTCCAGCTTACCCCAGTGCACCTTTGCACGGGCAAGGGCCCTACGGGCACCTTCGATGCAGACACAGCGCTTGATGACCTCGAGCCTTGGACAGGCCTCCACCAGCCGCCGCACCAGTCCAAAGTAGCTCCCAGGCAGGGGCTCTCCAGGCCACAGCCGAACTATGAAGCCCTTCATGGCCTGTTCGGCCGCCTTGTGGAGCTTGGCCAGCTGCTTCAGCTGGTCGCTCAAGGGCACAGGGTGTCCGGCCTCAGCGTACTGAGACCAGAACACCTTCTCCGTCGAGCTGCCCTCTTCGGCTCGGTAGAATGCGGCGGCATCGAATATGCTGCGGGGAAGATCTGCGAATGCCCCTGGAGAACTCCGGATTCGGGTAAGTAACAAGTAGTTTACTTTTATATGACTGCTTTGCATAAGGAATGCCTTACCCGCTGCTATCTTTTTCACCTCCTCCAACTCTTGGAGGGCCTTCTCGGCTTCGGCATTGGCAGACTCGGCAGTCTTGACGGCCGCGGCGAGCTCAGTTGCTCTCGTTTTAGAGTCAAGCTCCAAACTCTCATGTTTTTTCATGAGAGCCTAAAGCTCTTGCTGCGCCTCGCCGACCTGCGCCTCAAATTTCTCCCGCTCATTGCGCTCCGAGGCCGCTCTCTTCTCGGCCTCGGACAGCGCCTGCTTGAGGGTCGCCACCTCAGTCGTGGCCCCTACAATAAGTATTACAATCCTGTCATTTTTGCAATTGCGTCTTTTTATAGACACTTTTTCTGTAAGGTATCTCTTACCTTCTTTCTCCTCGAGCTGCCGCTTGGCAAGGCCGAGCTCTTGCTCGGTTCGCTCGAGGCCCTGTTTCAGGGCACCCACCTCCGCAGTCAGTGCGGCGATGGCTAGCAGCGAAGCCTGCATACACATATTGACTTTTTCATTAGACTCCTGCGAATATTGATAGATCCTCTATTCGGCTTTTTCTTTCCGAACGCCAAACAGAGCATCAGGGGTTACTGTCTATGCGATAACATTTTCACATATTTTTCTTACCTCGAAGCCTGTTAAAAGGCTAGCGCAAGCTTCAGTCAGTCCGCTCTTGGCGGACTGAACCTTCTGGATCACCGTACTCATAATAGTACGGTGCTCCTCATCGATGGAGACGCCGTTAAGCACCTCCAGCAGACTGTCCGGCACCTCCGGTTGGATGGAGGCCGCCGGCCCAGAAGGCTTGCTCCTCTTAGAAGGAGTTCGCCTACCGCGGTCCGGAACTGTTGAGGTTTCCGGCGCGGTGTCCGGCTCAAGGCCGGACTTGGAGCCCTGGGGGGTCTTGTCCCCTCTACTCCTGGAGTCCGGGAGGTCGCCTCGCGGCTCCTCCAGGACCACCTCCTCCTGCCCCGAGCTTGTTGCGATGCCACTTCGGCATCATCCGCAGTGCGGGGGGAGACAGCGGGCGGAACTGAGTTCACGTCCGATGAATCCAGGGAGCCGCTCGACGACTCGTCGAGTCCGGCCTTGGGCGGACTGCATAATTACATTCGACGTTAGGGAAAGCTGTGCAAACAAAGGAATATCATGAGTTACTCTGGTATCTGAATACTTACGATGCCGCCGGACGCTTGGGCCTGTCCGGCCACTCCTCGTCGTCCTCGTCGGTGTTAGGGGAGTAGTCCGGCTGAGGGGTCTTCCTTCTCTTGGACCCTTCGGCCTCCCCCGTTGGGGCGGCCTTCCTTTTCTTTCCTCCCCCCGCTGGAGGGGGATAGGTTTCTTCTTCCTCCTCCTCGTTTTCACGGGAGGAGAGCGTCTCGGAATCGTCGGATGACGAGTCCGACACCACCATATGTCGGGCACTCTTTCGAGTCCCCGTGTCCTTCTTCTTCTTGGCCTTCTTCTCCGGCACCACATAAGGTGTCGGAGCCAGCAGCTTCGCTAAGCGAGCAGGGGCTGGGTCTTCGGGCAAGGGAGCCGGACAGTTAATCGGTCCGGACATCGCCTGCCAAGGCTGTCAAAGGTAAGGGAGTTTAGATCCCGCATAGAGTCAAACTATGGAAAAACTTAAACATCCTGTAAAAGGTGAAAGTAGCTTACCTTGCTAGCGTGACGCTGCGAGCTGTAGCCGCGGTCCTCGGAAGCGGATGCGGGAGCCTCGGCGCCTTTGGTTAGCACCTTCCAGACGTCTTCATACGTGATGTCAAAGAGCCTATTAAGGGTTTGGTGCTGTGCCGGGTCGAACTCCCACAGATTAAAGTTCCGTTGTTGACACGGGAGGATCCGGCGGACGAGCATAACCTGGACTACATTAACAAGCTTGATTGGCTTGTTCACCAGGGACTGGATGCATGTCTGCAATCCGGTCACCTCTTTTTCGTGGCCCCACGACAGGCCCGTCTCTTTCCAGGACATAAGCCATGTGGGGGGTCCGGATCGGAACTCAGGGGCCGTGATCCATTTCGGATCGCGCGGCTCGGTGATGTAAAACCACCCGGATTGCCACCCCTTCTAGGTCTCCACAAAGGAGCCCTCGAGCCATAGGACGTTGGCCATCTTGCCCGCCGTGGTGCCTCCACACTCCCCCTGGCTGCCGCACACCACCTTGGGCTTGACGTTGAAGGTCTTGAGCCAGAGGCCGAAATGGGGCCGGATGCGGAGGAAAGCCTCGCACACGACGATAAACGCCGAGATGTTGAGGACGAAGTTCGGGGCCAGATCGTGGAAATCCAGGCCGTAGTAGAACATGAGCCCCCGGACAAATGGGTGGAGTGGAAAACCCAGTCCGCCGAGGAAGTGGGGAAGGAATACTACCCTCTACTGGGGCCTTGGGGTGGGGAGAAGCTGCCCCTCCTCGGGAAGCCGGTGCGCGATGTCTTTGGACAAGTATCCGGCCTTCCTTGCTTTTTGACATGGCCCTCCGTTACGGAGGAGACCATCCACTTGCCTCCCGCTCCGGACATTGCTGGAGAAGGTTGAGGTGGGAAGTGCGGGCTTGGCCGCTGGAGCTCGGCTGCGCAGAAGATGGATAGGCAAAGGAGGAAGAAGGCGTAGGTAAAAAGGCGGATCCTTATCCCCTTATATGGGCGGATGCGGCTACGCGTCCCCACCAGCCTAGTAAAACTCGATTGCCTCCCAAGCGCCGTGATAAATGGTGCGGTTGGGTTACCCATGTCTGTATTGATGAGAATCCCGTAAATGAGAATCCCAACCGCACCATTTATCACGGCGCTTGGGAGGCAATCGAGTTTTACTAGGCTGGTGGGGACGCGTAGCCGCATCCGCCCATATAAGGGGATAAGGATCCGCCTTTTTACCTACGCCTTCTTCCTCCTTTGCCTATCCATCTTCTGCGCAGCCGAGCTCCAGCGGCCAAGCCCGCACTTCCCACCTCAACCTTCTCCAGCAATGTCCGGAGCGGGAGGCAAGTGGATGGTCTCCTCCGTAACGGAGGGCCATGTCAAAAAGCAAGGAAGGCCGGATACTTGTCCAAAGACATCGCGCACCGGCTTCCCGAGGAGGGGCAGCTTCTCCCCACCCCAAGGCCCCAGTAGAGGGTAGTATTCCTTCCCCACTTCCTCGGCGGACTGGGTTTTCCACTCCACCCATTTGTCCGGGGGCTCATGTTCTACTACGGCCTGGATTTCCACGATCTGGCCCCGAACTTCGTCCTCAACATCTCGGCGTTTATCGTCGTGTGCGAGGCTTTCCTCCGCATCCGGCCCCATTTCGGCCTCTGGCTCAAGACCTTCAACGTCAAGCCCAAGGTGGTGTGCGGCAGCCAGGGGGAGTGTGGAGGCACCACGGCGGGCAAGATGGCCAACGTCCTATGGCTCGAGGGCTCCTTTGTGGAGACCTAGAAGGGGTGGCAATCCGGGTGGTTTTACATCACCGAGCCGCGCGATCCGAAATGGATCACGGCCCCTGAGTTCCGATCCGGACCCCCCACATGGCTTATGTCCTGGAAAGAGACGGGCCTGTCGTGGGGCCACGAAAAAGAGGTGACCGGATTGCAGACATGCATCCAGTCCCTGGTGAACAAGCCAATCAAGCTTGTTAATGTAGTCCAGGTTATGCTCGTCCGCCGGATCCTCCCGTGTCAACAACGGAACTTTAATCTGTGGGAGTTCGACCCGGCACAGCACCAAACCCTTAATAGGCTCTTTGACATCACGTATGAAGACGTCTGGAAGGTGCTAACCAAAGGCGCCGAGGCTCCCGCATCCGCTTCCGAGGACCGCGGCTACAGCTCGCAGCGTCACGCTAGCAAGGTAAGCTACTTTCACCTTTTACAGGATGTTTAAGTTTTTCCATAGTTTGACTCTATGCGGGATCTAAACTCCCTTACCTTTGACAGGCTTGGCAGGCGAAGTCCGGACCGATTAACTGTCCGGCTCCCTTGCCCGAAGACCCAGCCCCTGCTCGCTTAGCGAAGCTGCTGGCTCCGGCACCTTATGTGGTGCCGGAGAAGAAGGCCAAGAAGAAGAAGGCCACGGGGACTCGAAAGAGTGCCCGGCATATGGTGGTGTCAGACTCGTCATCCGACGAATCCGAGATGCTCTCCTCCCATGAAAACGAGGAGGAGGAAGAAGAAACCTCTCCCCCTCCAGCGGGAGGAGGAAAGAAAAGGAAGCCGCCCCAACGGGGGAGGCCGAAGGGTCCAAGAGAAGGAAGACCCCTCCGTGGACTACTCCCCTAACGCCGACGAGGACGACGAGGAGTGGTCGGACAGGGCCAAGCGTCCGGCGGCATCGTAAGTATTCGGATACCAGAGTAACTCATGATATTCCTTTGTTTGCACAGCTTTCCCTAACGTCGAATGTAATTATGCAGTCCGCCCAAGGCCGGACTCAACGAGTCGTCGAGCGGCTCCCTGGATTCATCGAACATGAACTCAGTTCCGCCCGCTATCTCCCCCCGCACTGCGGACGATGACGAAGTGGCGTCGCAACAAGCTCCAAGGCAGGAGGAGGTGGTCCTGGAGGAGCCGCGAGGTGACCTCCCGGACTCCAGGAGTAGAGGGGACAAGACCCCCCAGGGCTCCAAGTCCGGCCTTGAGCCGGACACCGCGCCGGAAACCTCAAAAGTTCTAGACCGCGGTAGGCGAACTCCTTCTAAGAGGAGCAAGCCTTCTGGGCCGGCGGCCTCCGTCCAACCGGAGGTGCCGGACAGTCTACTGGAGGTGCTTAACGGCGCCTCCATCGACGAGGAGCACCGTACTATTATGAGTACGGTGATCCAGAAGGTTCAGTCCGCCAAGAGCGGACTGACTGAAGCTTGCGCTAGCCTTTTAACAGGCTTCGAGGTAAGAAAAAATATGTGAAAATGTTATCACATAGACAGTAGCCCCTGATGCTCTGTTTGGCGTTCGGAAAGAAAAAGCCGAATAGAGGATCTATCAATATTCGCAGGAGTCTAATGAAAAAGTCAATATGTGTATGCAGGCTTCGCTGCTAGCCACTGTCGCACTGACTATGGAGGTGGGTGCCCTGAAACAGGGCCACGAGCGGACCGAGCAAGAGCTCGGCCTTGCCAAGCGGCAGCTCAAGGAGAAAGAAGGTAAGAGATACCTTATAGAAAAAGTGTCTATAAAAAGACGCAATTGCAAAAATGACAGGATTGTAATACTTATTGTAGGGGCCACTACTGAGGTGGCGACCCTCAAGCAGGCGCTGTCCAAGGCCGAGAAGAGAGCGGCCTCGGAGCGCAATGAGCGGGAGAAATTTGAGGCGCAGGTCGGCGAGGTGCAGCAAGAGCTTCAGGCTCTCATGAAAAAAAATTAGAGTTTGGAGCTTGACTCTAAAACGAGAGCGTCCGAGCTCGCCGCGGCCGTCAAGACTGCCGAGTCTGCCAAGGCCGAAGCCCAGAAGGCCCTCCAAGAGTTGGAGGAGGTGAAAAAGATAGCGGCGGGTAAGGCATTCTTTATGCAAAGCAGACATATAAAACCAAACTACTTGTTACTTACCCGAATCCGGAGTTCTCCAGGGGCATTCGCAGATCTTCCCCGCAGCATATCCGATGCCGCCGCATTCTACCGAGCCGAAGAGGGCAGCTCGATGGAGAAGGTGTTCTGGTCTCAGTACGCTGAGGCCGGACACCCTGTGCCCTTGAGCGACCAGCTGAAGAAGCTGGTCGAGCTCCACAAGGTGGCCGAACAGGCCATGAAGGGCTTCATAGTTCGGTTGTGGCCTGGAGAGGCCCTGCCTGGGAGCTACTTCGGACTGATGCGGCGGCTGGTGGTGGCCTGTCCAAGGCTCGAGGTCATCAAGCGCTCTGTCTGCATCGAAGGTGCCGGTAGGGCCCTTGCCCGTGCAAAGGTGCACTGGGGTAAGCTGGACGGTGAGAAGCTTGTGAGGGACGGGCCGCCGCCGGGGAAGGAGCATCGCAAGCCCGAGAACTATTACAAGGATGTTCTCGCTGGTGCCCGCCTTATGGCGGATGAATGTACCAAGGATGTAATTTTTCAATGAACTCGCTCGTGTTTGTCCTGTGCGCTGAAAACTTGTTCATATGCGCTAAGCAATGCTTGTTGAATTTAAAATATTATTTTCTGTGCGGCCGTTTATCAAAAAATTGAGAGATGGCCAGTCGTCGGCTTCCGCCCCCATGCTGCTAGTGCTGGGGTGTTCGGGATAAACCTGAGCGCTCTTTTTCCCATGTTTGGGTCCTTCGAGGGAGGCGCTCAGCACAACGAACAAGGCAATCAGACTATAATACTTGAACACTCTCACTTAGCCATAGAACTTTATAATTTTAAATTTCGGCGAAGCCCCTAGTATTCGGAATACCGACTTCGGGGCGCTATCCACGCCTTGGCCGGACAAAATCCGGTTCTTCGCTCTAAGCGGCATAGGTCTTTAAGGACCCGAAAAACCTCTCGAACAGCGACCGATCTCTCGCCTCATCATGACAGTCAGTTTTAGCTTTCTCCACTGAGGTGCTCAGCCCAGCTCAACAGGGGCACAATCGCAGTAGTTCTCCTAGTGCTACCTTAGCCGATATAGCGGAACGTAAGGCACCAAAACATACGAGCCGGGCAAACCCAACTATTGACCCAAATCATGATTCGGAGCCGATGCATATAGTGCTATAAGTTCGGGGTGCCGCACTTATGAAGTGTTCGGACTTCTTACACCATATTAAGGGGTACTGATTCCCCTGGCATATTTGCCGTACCACAGTGTACGGGTGCCACATGTCATTAATGAACATATATATAGACAGAGGATAATGCAAAAAATAGACAGAAAGCTATGCATTGTTTATAAAGAGGCTGTTATGAAAGCAGAACGATACAAATAGTGCGATAAGCAAAAGATATTGGACTATTTAACATGTCCTGGCCGGGGGCAGGCCGCGGAATTGTATTCAAAACAGGTATGCTGCTCGTAACAAAGACCACCTGGGAGTTCCATAGTGTGGCATGGCTTGTCTGCTTCCCTAGATCTTGCATCGTTTGTGCGGCAGTTGAATTGCCAAACAGGTCGTCCGAAGTATGGAGTCCTGAAAGTAAGAAAAGATTAAAAAGAATTCGGCAGCCCCTAGTGCGGTTTAGGCCGTGTTTTGGGCTCGCCGTGATTGTGCCCCCCCTGTGCCCATGGTATTTCAAGAGCGTAGTTATGTACGCGAAGCACTGGTTTCGCTACGTCCCGAGGGCTGGGGTTGGGGCCGCATTGCTACAGTTGCTCAGAACGTGCCAGGCGGTCTTGTTGTAGGTTACTCCGGGCGCGCTTGACAGTGTCCGGCTTTTTAACGGCCGGACTGGAGAATTGCCTAAAAAGGCAGCTTTGCACTTCTGCTGCGAGGGCCGCCGTGTGCTCCTCCGTTCGGAGGGAGCGCTCGGTGTTTCGATTGACTGTAATTACTCCTCGAGGGCCTGGCATCTTGAGCTTGAGATATGCGTAGTGCGGCACCGCATTGAACTTTGCAAATGCGGTTCGCCCGAGCAGGGCGTGATAGCCACTGCGAAACGGGACTATATCAAAGATTAACTCTTCGCTTCAGAAATTGTCCGGAGATCCGAAGACCACTTCAAGTGTGTACTGAGCCTGTGCAGTTGGCCTCTACACCTGGTATAACGCCTTTAAAAGTGGTTTTTGTGGGCTTGATCCTCGAGGGATCTATGCCCATTTTCCGCACTGTATCCTGGTAAAGCAGGTTCAGGCTGCTGCCGCCGTCCATGAGGACTCTTGTGAGATGAAATTCGTCGATAATTGGGTCAAGAACCAATGCGGCAAACCCGCCATGACGGATGCTAGTGGGATGGTCCCTTCGATCAAAGGTGATCGGGCAGGAGGACCATGGGTTGAACTTTGGAGCGACTGGCTCCAGCGCGTATACGTCTCATAGCGCACGCTTCCTCTCCCTCTTGGGAATGTGGGTTGCGTATATCATGTTCACCGTCCGCACTTGTGGGGGAAATCCCTTCTGTCCACTGTTGTTCGGCGGCCTGGGCTCCTCCTCGTCATCGCTATGCAGCCCCTTGTCTCTGTTTTCGGCTCTTAACTTGCCTGCCTGCTTGAACACCCAACAATCCCTGTTGGTGTGATTTGCTGGCTTTTCGGGGTGTCGTGTATCTGGCATAAGCGGTCGAGTATCCGGTCCAAACTGGACGGGCCCTGGGTATTTCTTTTGAATGACTTTTTCCGCTGACCGGATTTGTAGCCTCGGAATCTGGCATTTACTGTCGTGTCCTCGTTGTTGTCGCTGTTAACGCGGCGCTTTTGCTTGTTCGGGCGCGACCTGCCGCTTTTGTCCTTGGTGTCCGAATTGCCAAGGTTCTTGGTTAAGTTGTTGCTGCGAGCTAGCCAGCTATCTTCTCCCGCGCAAAAGCGGGTCATGAGTGTCGTGAGGGCTGCCATAGATTTCGGCTTTTCCTGTCCCAGGTGCCGGGAAAGCCACTCGTCGCGGATATTATGCTTGAAGGCTGCTAGGGCCCCCGCGTCCGGACAGTCGACTATTTGATTTTTCTTTGTTAGGAACCGTGTCCAGAATTGCCTGGCCGATTCCTCTGGCTGCTGGATTACGTGTCTTAGGTCATCGGCGTCCAGTGGTCTCACATAAGTGCCCTGGAAATTGTCAAGGAATGCGGCTTCCAGGTCCTCCCAAGAACCGATTGAGTCTGCTAGCAAGCTGTTGAGCCAATGTCGGGTCGGTCCCTTAAGTTTGAGTGGGAGGTATTTGATGGCATGTAGATCATCACCGCGGGCCATGTGGATATGAAGGAGATAATCCTTGATCCATACCGCAGGATCTGTTGTGCCATCGTATGATTCGATGTTTACGGGTTTGAAGCCCTCAGGGATTTTATGATCCATTACTTCATCTATGAAGCATAGTGGGTGTGCGGCGCCTCTGTACTGGGCTATATCACGACGCAGCTCAAAGGAGCTTTGTCCACTGTGTTCGGCCCGGCCGGATTTATCGTATTCGGAGTGACGATCACCGCCACGTGCCGTGGGACGCCCGCGCGATCCGTAGATCGATCTTGTTTGCCTCGCCTTGTCCTCCAGCATATCTCGCAGGTCTGGCGCGTTTTCTCGTGCCTTAGCATGTTTTGAGCCGCGTCGGGGCATGGCTTGAGTGGAGGGCTTAGAGGCCTCTCTGTCGCGGCCACGAGGTGTCCGGTCGGCCATGTCATGCGCTGGTGATGTAGGTGCTTCCTCCTCTAATAAGGGTAGCAGCCTGCGCTTTGGGTAACGCTTGGAGGGGCGTTCGAGTTCATACTCTTCGGCCGCGAGGACTTCAGTCCATCTGTCAGCTAGCAAATCTTGATCAGCTCTAAGCTGTTGTTGCTTTTTCTTGAGGCTGCTTGCCATGGCTAAAAGCCCGCGTTTGAAACGCTCTTGTTCGGCGGGGTCTGATGGTACGACGAATTCGTCGTCGAGGCTTGCCTCGTCTTCGGAGGGAGGCATATAGTTATCGTCCTCAACCTCTCCGTCTGCCGCCCTCTCATGAGGGCTGGCTTCTCCATCTTCCTGTGCCGAATCTTGCTGGAGGGGGTGTTCTTCAGCGCTATCCGGAGTAGTATTATCTCCGGTGCCGGATTCACCGGTTTTGCTTTGGCGGAATTTAGAGCGGCGTCGCTGACGTCGGCGTTTGGGATGTTTCTTAGAAGTATCATCCCCCGCTTTTCCATCGCCATCTCCATCCTTTGGAGCGTCCACCATATATATGTCATATGACGAGGTGGCCTTCCAGCGCCCTACAGGTGCTGGTTCCTGTTCGTCTCCTGCATCGTCGTCCA
Organism: Aegilops umbellulata; assembly: GCA_032464435.1. NCBI lineage: Eukaryota > Viridiplantae > Streptophyta > Magnoliopsida > Poales > Poaceae > Aegilops > Aegilops umbellulata. Next base: position 84,945,531 of record CP136060.1, on the reverse strand, counting down.
TACCGTCGATGTCTTCGGAGTCGAAGTCGAGCATGCTGGTTAAATCGTCGACAGTGGCTACAAAGTGGGTGGTGGGTGGGCTTTGAATTTCTTAATCGTCCGTATCCCATCCTTGCTGACCATAGTCCTGCCAGGGCTCTCCTGATAAAGAGAGAGACTTTTGTGAGTTCAGGATGTCGCCGAAGGGCGAGTGCTGGAAGACGTCCGCGGCGGTGAACTCCATGATCGGCGCCCAATCGGATTCGATCGGCAGGGGCGCGGGAGGTTCGGAGTCCGGAGGGGAATCCGGATCCTCGGAGTCATGGGTCATGCAGAGTGCGGGGCTGGTGTTCAGCTCGATCGCCTTTGAGATCGCAGCCCCTGAGGTGGCGTCCAACCGCTCATCCTCGATCGGCGCCGCAGGCTCCGAATTAAGGGTCGGAACCGACGCGCACGCTTGGCTGTGGCTCGAATCCATCGAAGATCAAGTCCCCGCGGATGTCAGCCGTGTAGTTCAAACTTCCAAACCTGACCTGATGGCCAGGGGCGTAGTTTTCGATTTGCTCCAGGCGGCCAAACGAATTGGCCCGTAGTGCGAAGCCGCCGAAGACGAAGATCTGCCCGGGGAGAAAAGTCTCACCCTGGACCGCATCGTCGTTGATGATCAAAGGAGCCATCGGGCCTAAAAGTGACGACACAGAGGAACTCTCAATGAAAGCACCAATGTCGGTGTCAAAATCGGCGGATCTCAGGTAGGGGGTCCCGAATTGTGCGTCTAGGCGGATGGTAACAGCCTAACAGGAGACAAGGGACACAATGTTTTACCCAGGTTCGGGCCCTCTTGATGGAGGTAAAACCCTACGTCCTGCTTGATTAATATTGATGATATGGGTAGTACAAGAGTAGATCTACCACGAGATCAAGGAGGCTAAACCCTAGAAGCTAGCCTACGATATGATTGTTGTATGTTGGAGTTGTTGTCCTACGGACTAAAACCCTCCGGTTTATATAGACACTGGATAGGGTTAGGGTTACACATAGTCGGTTACAATGGTAGGAGATCTTGAATATCCGCATCGCCAAGCTTGCCTTCCACGCCAAGGAAAGTCCCTTCCGGACACAGGACGAAGTCTTCAATCTTGTATCTTCATAGTCCTGGAGTCCGGCTGAAGGTATAGTTTGGATGGACGAACACCCCCTAATCCCGGACTCCCTCATGTACCTTATGTATTCCTCTGGGGTTAAGGTTTCAATAACATTAGTTTCAACATTTATAGGATTACCTGAGATATAATGTTTAATTCTTTTACCGTTCACCACCTTCTGATTTGTGCCTTCGAAGTTTGTTGGGGATATTGCTATTTGGGGTAAACCGGCCCATAGGGCCCGGGTTAGCTCCGTCAAGGGACCCGAGATGTCAAAGCCCAAGGGGAAATAGAAGGGCCCGAAGCCTATAATCGGTTTAGAGGTTTACGGCGTAAACCGGCCTGAGGTAAACTTGCATTGTAAGTTTAGAATAGAGAGACCGACCCGGGCACGTTTATGAACCGGGGGTTGGGACTTTGCAGACCGATGGGCGTCACCCGTGTATATAAGGGGACGACCCGACGGCGGTTTAAGGACAGAGAACAACAACTCGAGGTTTAGGCGAAGCTTATCGCTCCCTAGCCCTCGAAACCCATCAATCCCATCACAACTAGACGTAGGCTTTTACCTTCATTGAAGGGGCCGAACTAGTATAAACTCTGTGTCCTTGCGTCCGCTCTAACCCCTTCAAACTAACCCGTTGCGATGGCTCCACGACTAAGTCCTTTTGCCAGGACATCTGCCGTGACAAATCCACGACAGTTGGCGCCCACCGTGGGGCTATCGCGAGATGGTTTCAAGTTTTTGGAGGGCCGCTTTGAAGGACTCGAGGGTTATGCTGTGGGTCGGATGACCAAGAGCCGCCGCGGAAAACTCTACATCGACAGCACAGGCTGGGGCCCCGACGCCGGCTCGATCGAGTACGGGTACCGGGTCCCCTTTGGCGGCATCCATGTTTCCATTGGCAAGATCGGAGAACCAGGCCCCGAGTTAGGCGTCTGCGCCGACCTCGTCGAGACAGCTCAGTGCACGAGTTCGACCCCGGCTAAACCGACCAGGAAGCACGCCTTCGTGGGAGTCATCCACGGAGGAAGCTACGAGGAAGGATCCGAATCCGGTGACGAAACCGCCATCTACTCCGGCGATGAAACGTCGACCGGGGAAACCGAATCTCTTTACCAGCTGCAAGATGATCGGATGGGGGGCGGCTCCGATGGCAACAGTATTCCGGACCCCTCTGATCTGCCCTATCGGGTTGGGATCTTCATGGCTGGAACACAGGCGGTGCCACGATCATCAACTGCAGCAGCAGCGATCTCCGGATCGGCAGCGGCAACGGCTGCGCGGGCAGGAGGCCCTACGGGTTCACCAGCCCAAGTTTTGTCAGACCTGTTTGATGCACTGACAGCGCTCATGGCGGAAGCCAACCCGGCGGATCAGGAGGTTCACAATGCTGAGATTGCCAAAGTGAGAGAGCAGATCACTCAAGCTAAAGCGGAGCTGGCAGCAGAAGAGATCAGGATGACGGCGGAGCGCGCCGCTTTGGATGCACAGGCTTACAGGCTCATGATGGACCAGAATGCGTCTCAGGAAGTCCTGAAGAGGAAATCCCGATCTCGATTGCCCGCAGCCCTCGACGCCCGAAATCTCTTCAACACCCCGGGGGTAAACCGTGCGGAGGCGACAGTCGGCGCCCCGGTTCAGCACCGGATAATAAACCTGCCTCGTCACACCACTGGTACACCACCGGCCGTGCCAACACCGTCAGGTCATTATTCCAACCCGATGGATAACCTCGTCGCGGCGGCGGCTCGATTGGAAGCCATTCCGATCGAAGGCGATTCACCGCAGGACGTAGAGACACGCCGGGTCAAGGAGCTCCTTAGGACCGCGTTGGCCCAACAAGAAGCATATTCGCAAAGCCGCGATCGGATTCACTCCACCCCTCGCCCCAGCGGGAGCTATAGTAGGCGCATGGAGGAGCCGGCTGTGTCAAGCAATGCCAGGCGTGAAGCGCTCCGCGGCAACAATCCGGCGGGCGTCGACAATGCTCAGGAGAATGTGGATCGCACCCGTGCGCGGGAGGCCGGATTAGCAGCTCAGCATCAGGCTCGTCAGCTTACACCTATCTTCCCAGCGGCTACGGTTGAACCGGGGGTGGTCTCCAGTTCTTTGGGAGTACCGTGCCTTGTTCCCGCTTTGCGCAACGTACGCCTACCCAAAGACTTCAAAGGCCCCCGCAAGGTACCAAACTACACGGCAGATCAGCCTCCGGAGACATAGGTGGAGATCTATGAAATGGCTATGGAGATGCTGGATGTGGATGACACGGCGTGTGCCAAGTATTTTACTATGATGTTAGAAGGAACGGCCCGGACTTGGCTAAAGAGCTTACCGCCTAATTCAATTAGTTCGTGGGCCCAACTGCGCGCCCGGTTTATCAAGAATTTCAAGGACACGTGCAAACAGCCAATGTCGATAGTTGACCTAGCAGCCTGCGTTCAGCAAGAAGGGGAATCAACTACCCATTGGGTACGGCGGGTATCAGAAGTTTTGCACTCGTCAGATCGCATCAACGCAGACACCGCCGTGGTGCTGTTGGAAAGCAACTGTCGGTTTGGCCCTTTGAAGCTAAAGCTGGGCCGGATGAAGCGTGATTGTACAGATATAGGAACGCTCATGACCGCTTTAGTGAAGTATGCGGATTCTGACAGTACCAAGGATCCTGACTCTGGTGATGACAAAGCAGGGAAGGGAAAGAAGAATAGCAACACCAAAGGCCAGCAACATCGACCGACAGGTAATGGAGGCGGGGGTAAGCGTAAACCGGACGGGAGCATGGACTTTGTGGCCAACACAAGTGCACAGAATAAAGGCCAGCGGCGTAAGGGGAAACAGCCAAGTTTCCGCGCAAATCCCGGTCCTAATCCAGAGCGTTTGAACTTTTTCTTAAAGCACGGAACAAAAGAGGAACCAGCAACCCATCTTTGGAAGGATTGTTATATCATGAAGGAATTCAAAAGTTCAAACACTTTCCAATATGATCACAGCTCCGGCGGCGGTTCAGGTTCCGGATCAGGATACGGTGGCGGAAATTCCGGTCCAGGGTTCCAGGATAATCCGGGCGGACAGGACAGCCGAAATAATCAAAGTAATCAAAGTGGTTACGGACAGCAGCAATCCGGGTATCAGAGCAACCCGAAACAGTTGAGTGGTGGACAGTATCATGTCTTTACTACAAGCTTGGATAAACAGGATAGAAAGCTTCAGAGGCGGGCAGTCAGTGCTATCGAACCGGCCACGCCTCACTATCTGCGCTGGTCGGAACAGCCTATCATATGGAGCCGAGAAGATCACCCTCCCAGGGTTTATAATCCGGGTCAGTTAGCATTGGTGGTGGCGCCTCAGGTGGGAGGTTATAAGCTCACCAAGGTGCTCATGGACGGAGGGAGCAGCATTAACATCTTGTATTATGAGACCTTCCATCGCATGGGACTGGTAGATAAGGATCTCAAACCGACCAACACCGTGTTCCACGGGGTGGTGCCTGGCAAGTCTGCATATCCGGTTGGTAAGATAGCCCTTGAAGTGGTCTTTGGCGATAGTCACGATTCCAGATCAGAGACGCTGACGTTCGAAGTGGTTAAAATCCAAAGTCCGTACCACGCTTTGTTCGGACGGCCAGCCTATGCAAAATTTATGGCACGGCCCTGCTACGTGTATCTGCAACTTAAGATGCCGGGTTACAAGGGCACTATAACGGTTCACGGCAGCCGTCGAATCGCTTTGGAATGCGAGGAAGGAGATGCGACTTATGCAGAATCGGTTTGTGCTATGGAGGAGCTAAGGCAGTACAAAGACAGTGTTGATCCGGAGGACATGACTTCATTAAAAAAGCCAACTACGGACCACGATCCGGCCTTGAAGTTCAAATCAGCGGCCGAAACTAAGCTTGTTGACTTCGTGCCTGGCGATTCATCCAAGCAGTTCAGCATCAGTGCAAACTTGGATCCAAAATAGGAAAGCGTGCTCATCGAGTTCATCCGTGAGAATCGGGACATCTTTGCATGGAAGCCGTCTGACATGCCTGGTGTACCGAGGCAACTCGCTGAGCACACCCTTAATGTGGATCCTAAGTATAAACCGGTAAAACAGTTCTTACGGCGGTTTAACGAAGAAAGACGTAAAGCGATTGGTGAGGAAGTGGCCAGGCTCCTGGCATCTGGGTTTATTATCGAGGTTTTTCATCCCGAGTGGCTTGCTAATCCGGTGCTGGTTCTTAAGAAAAATGGCACCTGGCGCATGTGTGTGGATTACACAGACTTGAATAAAGCTTGTCCAGCGGATCCTTTTGCTCTCCCCCGGATTGATCAAATCATTGATGCAACAGCAGGTTGCGAGCGTTTGAGTTTTTTGGATGCCTATTCGGGTTATCATCAGATCAAGATGGCAGTTAAGGACCAGGAGAAGACGGCGTTCATTACTCCCTTTGGAGCCTTCTGCTATGTGTCTATGCCCTTCGGGCTTAAGAGTGCGCAGGCTACTTACCAACGGTGTGTGCAAAATTGCCTCCACGAGCAGATTGGTCGTAATGTGCATGCTTATGTGGATGATATTGTGGTCAAGTCACGAAAGAAGGAAACCCTGGTTGATGATTTGAAGGAGACTTTCGATAACTTGAGAGTGTACCAAATGATGCTCAACCCGGCTAAATGTGTTTTTGGTGTGCCTGCAGGCAAGTTGTTGGGATTTTTAGTATCCCATAGAGGGATTGAGGCTAATCCGGAAAAGATCACAGCCATCACCTCCCTGGCCAAACCGAAATGCGTCAATGATGTTCAGCGCATGGCCGGACGGATTGCAGCGTTAAGCCGGTTTATCAGTCGCCTCGGTGAAAAGGCGATCCCCTTGTATCAAATGCTCAAGAAGACGGATCAATTTGTCTGGAGTACGGAGGCAGATAAAGCGTTTGAGGACTTGAAGCGGCAGCTAGTCAAACCGCCAGTTTTGGCAGCCCCTGTAGATAAAGAGCCGCTCCTGTTATATGTTGCTGCGAATGCCAGAGCAGTTAGTGTGGCGATGGTGGTAGAACGAAAGGAGGCTGGAAAGGAACATCCGGTTCAGCGACCGGTTTACTATATCAGTGAAGTACTTATCGAGTCCAAACAAAGGTATCCGCATTGGCAGAAGCTGGTATATGGTGTTTTTATGGCAAGCCGGAAGCTGAGGCAATATTTTCAAGGACACCCCATCACGGTGGTCAGTTCTTCTCCTTTGGGTGACATCATACAGAACCGGGAGGCGACCGGTCGGATTGCTAAGTGGGCTATCGAGCTCGGGCCGCACGGTTTAAGATACGTGCCCCGGACGGCTATAAAGTCACAAGCACTTGTCGACTTCATAAACGATTGGACAGAGTTAGAAGCGCCTGAGGAGAAGCCAGATAACACCTATTGGACTATTCATTTTGACGGGTCCAGACAATTGGAAGGCTCGGGGGCTGGAGTCGTTTTAACTTCCCCACGAGGAGATAAGTTTTGTTATGTCCTCCGTTTAATGTTCCCCTGTACAAATAATGCGGCTGAGTATGAAGCTTTGCTTCATGGTCTTCGGATGGCTAAAGAGATGAATCTGAGCAGAGTTAGGTGCTTTGGTGATTCGGATCTGGTGGCTCAGCAGGTATCTGGCACCTGGGATTCTAAGGACCCGCTCATGGCTGCGTACCGACGTGAAGTAGATATGGTAGCCGGGCATTTCAAAGGCTATCAAGTGGACCATGTGGACCGTAGAAAGAATGAGGCAGCAGACGCTTTAAGCCGCTTGGGCTCTCAGCGTAAACCGGTCCCACCCAATGTTTTCTTGGATGTATTGTATCACCCATCGGTACAGCTACCCGGTGAGCTGGAGTTGGCTGTTCCTGATCCGGAGGCTCAATTAGTGGCGGCTCTTCAGGTCACCCCGGATTGGACGCTCCCTTATCTGGCATATATGAACAGGGGTGAGTTGCCAGAAGACGAAAGCTTGGCTCGACAGATAGTACGGTGGTCCAAGTCTATGACCATTTTCAAAGGAGAGCTGCATCATCGCAACGTGTCAGGAGCGCTGCAACGGTGCGTATCCCCTGAGGAGGGGTGCGAGATATTACGTGAAATACATGAAGGGGATTGCGGCCACCACGCCGGTTCAAAATCATTGGTGGCTAAAGCGTTCCGCCACGGTTTCTACTGGTTAACTGCTCATGCTGATGCAGAAGACCTGGTCAGGTTATGTGATGGTTGCCAGAAATTTTCCAGACGAGCACACATACCGGCTCAAGAATTGAGGATGATTCCAATCACTTGGCCGTTTGCGACTTGGGGGCTCGATATGGTTGGGCCTTTTAAGCGTTCCAAAGATAAGAAGACCCACCTACTGGTGGCGGTTGACAAATTTACAAAGTGGGTGGAGGCAGAACCTGTCAGTAAATGTGATGCTGCCACGGCGGTTCGGTTTATAAAGAAGGTGATCTTCCGGTTTGGCTTTCCACACAGCATCATCACAGATAATGGTACCAATCTATCCAAGGGGGCCATGAAAGAGTTCTGTGCACGGGAGCATATACGGCTTGATGTTTCTTCGGTAGCGCACCCACAATCTAATGGTCAGGCAGAACGAGCGAATCAAGAGATCTTGAGAGGTATCAAACCCCGGCTTCTGGTCCCTTTGCAAAGGACGCCGGGTTGTTGGGTGGAGGAGCTACCGTCTGTATTATGGAGCATCAACACCACGCCTAACAGATCCACGGGGTTTACGCCATTTTTTATGGTCTATGGAGCAGAGGCGGTTCTCCCAAGTGATATACGACATGACTCACCTCGTGTGGCAGCATATGTTGAAGCGGACAACGAGCAGGCACGGCAGAACGCTCTTGACTTGTTGGATGAAGAGCGTGACTTGGCAGCTGCCCGTTCAGCGATTTACCAGCAAGATCTTCGCCGTTACCACAGCCGTCGGGTTAGGACCAGAACCTTTCAGGAGGGGGATTTGGTGCTTCGGCTCATCCAGGATCAGTCTGAACAGCATAAATTATCCCCGCCTTGGGAGGGACCTTTTGTGGTCAGCAAGAATCTAAATAATGGGTCATACTACCTGATTGATATTCGAGAGCGCAAGGATTCACGCACATCAGAGGAGGAGGTCAGCAGGCCGTGGAACATAGCTCATCTTCGACCTTATTATACATGAGACTTGGGCTCTGTTTATGTACATATCATGACCATGTATATATTATGATTAATACAATAAACCGAAACCTCGAGCAAAACGGGGTCTCTGCCGTTCTTCACATCATGCGTGGTTACTTGGAGTTGATTCGCTTTAATGCAATTTCTGGTTTACCCCTTGAGGTCGCTTCGAAGAGGATCAAAGTGAAGACTCCGGTTTATAGTCCGGTTCAAGGGAAGATGACTCCCGCAAAGCTTTGAGGCCCTTAAAATCCGGTTTAAAGATCCCGGTTCAAGCATGGGGCTTCCTGTTCAAACATAGGTCGTATTCGAACCAAAGAGAACATAGCTATTCAAACATGGGGCTTCCTGTTCAAACATAGGTCGTATTCGAACCAAAGAGAACATAGCTATCCCTATAAAGTCAGTTGGGGACCTAGTCGGCCTGAACCGTAGCTACACCTCCGGGGGGCTTGGTCATGTCTTGACGACGGTAATGCCTTCTGGCTGGCACATTTGCCACTGAATCAGTTGGGGACCTAATCGACTTGAACCGTAGATTACGCCTTATGGGAGCTCGGTCATGTCTTGATGATGGTAATGCCTTCTGGTCGGCTTTTTAGCCAATGAATCATTTGGGGGCTTGGTCGTGTCCGAACCAACGCAATGCCACTTGATCGGCCCTTGGCCACTGAGTCACTTGGGGGCTTGGTCGAATCCGAACCAATGCAATGCCATTTGACCGGCATATTTGCCACGATTCAGTTAGGAACCTAGTCGACCTAAACCGTAGCTACACCTCTTGGGGGCTTGGTTTATTTTGTCTTGACGATGGTCACGCCTTCTGAACGGTTCATAGCAACCACTATTTGCATGCGTTTTACTATCGCGTTGGCCTCTCGTATTTGGTTTTTGTTTTTTGCCTTTATTGTGGTATTTTTTGTTCTTCGGAACGTCAAGTGCTTTTAAACCGATTCAGCTGACACAGCCTGGTCCGTTTTTTAACCCGGAGGCAAGTTGCCCGGTTTGGCAAAGGCGCAGCACGGTTCATAGGGTCGAAAGATCTTGTGTACTCAGTAAAGACAGGAAACATAAAGTTGGTAAACGTCATTGGAAAGAGCATCAGTACCCATGCGCGAAGGCACATTCAAATGCAGAGGTATTAAACTATTTTATTACAAGGTAGCATAGTGCCTGAATATATTGTTCGTTGACGGATTAAACGTCACCAATTAAGGTGAACCGGAGCGTTGATTACGCCTGTTCGCCGCCTCGGTTCGAAGGCTGTGGATCATCTTGCGCCGCATCCTCTTGGCTACCCATTGGCTGGAAATCAGCAGTGGTCCAGTCGATTCCCATTAGCGCTTGAAAGACAGCTTCTTCGTGAATCAGCAAAGACGGTTCAATGTCAGGGGCGTAGGTATGCTTACGGATTGGAGGAATAAGGTTTTCCGCTTCAGGGACCGGGGCAGCTACTCGCCTGTTCTGGTTATCATATTGGGCTTGGTAATGGGTCAGATCTGCTTCTTCAGCCAATTGACAAGATAGGGGGCGCACCGCCCGGTTTATCGCCCTCAAATCATCTTCACCAAAGTCTGAACCATCTTCTTTCAAGCTGGGGTATCCTTGGGCCGCTTCGACAGGGTCGAAATCTGGTACCCACGCTTTGGCCCGGATCAAGGCAGTGATGGCTCCAGTTCGAGCAGCTGATCTTTTCAACTCTTCAATCCGGGCTGGAAGCATGGATAGCCTCTTTAACGTGTCTTGAATCAGAGACGGTGCAGGGTGGTTGTGCGATGCAGTGGTGATAGCTCTCTGTGCTCCGGAGTACAACTGTTCAATCAGAGTATAAGCAGCTTTGAGTTTCATCCGCACATCAGAACCCAAGTGTCCAATACGTGAGCCTGCAGTGTTTCAAGATGGATTACAAACCGGACATAGGATATAGCAGACAAGGTACAAATTGGAAGAAGGGCATCGAAAAATTTACCAAAGACGGCAGAGGTCATGGAGTGTATTTGTCGCTTCACGGTGGATAATTCATCGACCAGCGGTTTGAGAGCAGCTTCAGCATTTTCGGCCCTCTTCGTCAAAAGAGCTTTTTCAGTAGCCCAAACAGCTTGCTCCTTTTTGCGGTCTTCTTTCAGCTGTTCCATAACGGTTAAGGCATTGGTTAATTCCTCCTTCGCTTTTTCAGTTTCAGCCTGCTGGGTTTTTAAAGTTTTCTGAAGGTCCGAGACTTGTTTCTCTTTGGTCTTCAAATCCCCCTGCAGCAGGTCATCAGCAGTGTTCAGAAAATAGTGCACGGTTTGGAAGTATCAACCACACAAGCAAGTTATGTGCTCGATACTTGGGGGCTAATGCATACTTGATTTTAACACATGTTTTCCACTACAAAAAGTCCCAGGATTAATACAAGTATTAAAACTTGGCACTTGGGGGCTAATGGTTATTTAATGATGTTTCTGGTTAAAGGCTTATGTTGAAGCCCTGGGTTTTTAAACCGGACCTTAGTGGTCAAGGCAGCATGATTCGGGTTACCATCTCGGATTCGGATCAAATTGAGAAGCTAGGTTGTAATAGAAGGAAGCACAAGAGAGTTACCTCAAGTTTTTCTTTCATCATCCTGATCATACCAGCTTCATAATCGCGACTGGTGTACAGTCGGTTCAGGTACCCAGAATAAAGATCTTGGGCGCTTAAAGCGGCGTACGTTGAGGAGTCAACGTCCCATTTGCCCTTTATGGCCGAGATTTCATCCTTGGCAGTATGCTTGGCCAAAGTAGCAGTGTTCCCCGGTTCAGAGCGGCCAATGCCGGTAATCACAACATCATCATCCTTGGAGTCGCTGCTCTGCAGTGGCCCTGTCGGTTTATCAACAGTTCCAGAAGGGGGGATGGATTCCTCAACCCGAACAGGACTGGCAGGCGGATTAGTACGGCTGGCAGGTTTGGTAGGATTTTCTTCAGCACAGGTGTCATCTTGCGGAGATAGATAATTCTGAATATCTTCACGACCCAGAGCGTCAGCACCAGGAGTTTTCTCCGGTTCAGGAGCGGCAGTTCCTTCAGCCGGGTTATCCAGCCGAGCCTTCTTGCTCGGTCTAGGTTTAGCCCTGGAAAAAACCCAAAGATTGAAAAAACGGTGTAAGATGGATTAAGAGACCCGTACAGAGATATGTTGTGATCGATCCAACTTACCCAATAACTGTCTTCAGCGGTGGCAGTTGAGTGGCTGAAGATTCACCAGAAGATGAATGGGAAGTGACCTGATAATCGGAGTCAGATGGATTAAGAGGCTGACGAGTTAAACCTGCTTTAGGAGGAAAGCTAGCGCATAAATCAGAGACCTCTGAGCGGCGTTTCCGAACCGGGCTGTTCGGTAAACCGGCGGAGGTAACTACCTGGCCGCTATGCCGGGTGGTGCGTCGAGCTTCATGTTGCTGGGTCTTCACAAGAAATTTGGGATCCAAGTAAGCAAGAGGATGAGAAAATTTAATTTTCCGGTTTGCTTGGCGAGGTTTTTTTTCAAAGGCAAAGGAACGGCATCAGAAGAAAGAATAGTTACCTCTGGGCCTTCAGCATTGCTCGCTTCAGCGTCGTCCTGACAAATATCATCATCAATAAGACGTATAAAAAGTAAGCCAACTGAATCGAGGTCTACCCCAAGGTCCGGATTACCCACATCATCCTCCTCTAAATCCGGGGTAGAGGAAGCGGTGTTCCTTTTCTTCTGAGCGGGCTTCTTCACCCTCGTTTTGGGTCGGGTTACCTTTTCGGTCGGCTCTTGAAACTTCTTGCTCCAAAACGGATCATCTCCCTGTCTCAGAAAGGACTGGAGTTAGCAATATGTGTATAAGGAGATCATAAATTCTATAACAAACAGAGGGGAGATACTTACAACAGGTGGTTTGTTTGTGGCACAGAATGGAAGCAGGCCGGTTCGGGCGCAAACATATTCCGGTTCATTAAGCATCTTTTTCACAGCTTCAGTGACTTCGTCCTCCGTCAGCTGAATGTTGCAGTGCCTCAAAGGATCATCAACCCGGCCCGTGTATTGGCACATTAAACCGGAGCGGATGCTAAGGGGCAGGATGCTCCATGAAATCCAGCAACGGGCAAGATCTACCCCCGTTAAACCGTTAGCCATGAAGGCTCTGAGCTTGGACAGCTGAGGGGCATACTTACTCCTCTCTTTGGCGGTTAGCCTTGGGGGGAAGGGGTGTGTATTGCTAAGTCTCTCTAGACGGAAGCCGGGCAGTGGATTTTCTTCAGCAGGGGAAGTATCCTTGCAATAGAACCAAGTGTGATTCCATTCTTGCGGATGACTATGCAACTTGGCGTGAGGATAAGTCACCTCTTTCCTCTTTTGAATCGCCATACCACCCAGTTCCATATTAGGGCCGTCGGTGAATTCAGTACGTCGGTTCAAATGAAAACAGTCCCGGAACAGCTCTACAGTAGGTTCCTCCTGGAAGTACACCTCGCAAAGCACTTGAAAATGGCAGATATTCGTGACTGAGTTTGGACCAACATCTTGTGGGCGCAACCTAAAGTTAGCCAGGACGTCCCGATAAAATTTTGAACCGGGTGGATTAAAACCCCGGGCCAGGTGATCCGCAAACACCACCACTTCTCCCTCCTGTGGGGTAGGAGGACATTCGTCTCCTGGAACCCTCCAATGGATGGCATTTTTGCTACTCAAAGCGCCAGTCAGAACTAAGTTGTTTAGTTGGGTCTCAGTGATGCGAGAGGGAACCCAGTTGCATTCGTACACCTGTTTTGCCATGAGAAAATCTACAAGACAAAGGTGTTCCGGTTTGAGAACAAGTGTGAGTGTAAACCGAAGATGCTCTTATATAGAGTAAGGTTATCTATGATGATATCATCCAGCGGTTCATCAAGGGGACTAATGGATGTGTGGATTGGTTTGTTCGCTTTGCTAGAAGTTAAACCGACCAGATCTAACAGTTGTGAATATGAAAGCAGAAACAGATCCCGTACGGATTCTTTCAAAGCAATGGATCTACAGCTAGGGCGAAAAAGAAGTAAAAATATGAGGTTTGGCTCACAGCAGAACAACATAAGTTCGACAAGCAGGGAAATGAGTGAGATCTAAGGAGATGAGTACAGATTTATGGCGAACACTGAGAGGGACTACAAATCACGATACAGGTATCATCATCTGTTCGCAAAAGCTGCTATGGGGATGAACAAGAAACAGCAGCAGGATGACGAACCCTAGAACAGATCTAAAGCAAGAAGAACAGGGGCCTTACCGGGATCCAAACGGATGTGGAAAGTCGCCGCGGTGCTCTGGTCCGATCAGGTTGATGCAGCGGCCGGAGTTGATGCAGTAGCTGACGGCGGCGGCGGAGCTCCGAGGTCTGGGTCGCGAGGAAGACGAAGAAGGGGACGAAAGGGAGGAAAGGAAGATGGCTTTCAAGTCCTATTTATAAGGAGCGGCGCGCGTGTCAGGCGCGCGAATCCAGGGGCCGGTGATTTCGGGAGCCCAGCCGTCGCCCTGATTATTACGGATTAGCAAAAGGAGACGGCAAATTTGCGCTGACGTCATATCGGTTTACCGCAGCAAGAGGAGACGAAGAAACAGCGGTCTAACAGCCGCTGGAAAGCATTTGAAGACAGGAATTCTTATTAAGGATTGACATGAACCAGTTCAAATCAATCTGGGGCCTAATGTTGGGGATATTGCTATTTGGGGTAAACCGGCCCATAGGGCCCGGGTTAGCTCCGTCAAGGGACCCGAGATGTCAAAGCCCAAGGGGAAATAGAAGGGCCCGAAGCCTATAATCGGTTTAGAGGTTTACGGCGTAAACCGGCCTGAGGTAAACTTGCATTGTAAGTTTAGAATAGAGAGACCGACCCGGGCACGTTTATGAACCGGGGGTTGGGACTTTGCAGACCGACGGGCGTCACCCGTGTATATAAGGGGACGACCCGACGGCGGTTTAAGGACAGAGAACAACAACTCGAGGTTTAGGCGAAGCTTATCGCTCCCTAGCCCTCGAAACCCATCAATCCCATCACAACTAGACGTAGGCTTTTACCTTCATTGAAGGGGCCGAACTAGTATAAACTCTGTGTCCTTGCGTCCGCTCTAACCCCTTCAAACTAACCCGTTGCGATGGCTCCACGACTAAGTCCTTTTGCCAGGACATCTGCCGTGACAAATCCACGACAAAGTTGTTGATTTTTATGGCACCGGAACGATAGACCTCCTCGATAACGTAAGGACCTTCCCATTTAGAGAGAAGTTTCCCTGCAAAAAGTCTTAAACAAGAGTTGTATAGCAATACATAATCACCTACATTAAACTCACGCTTTTGTATCCTTTTGTCAAGCCATCTTTTAACTTTTTCCTTAAACAACTTGGCATTCTCATAGGCCTGGGTTCTCCATTCATCAAGTGAGCTAATGTCAAATAACCACTTCTCGGCGGCAAGTTTGAAATCATAATTGAGCTCTTTAATATCCCAATAATCCTTATGTTCTAGTTCGAGAGGCAAGTGACATGCTTTTCCATAAACCATTTTATACAGAGACATTCTCATTGGATTTTTATATGCAGTTCTATAGGCCCATAATGCATCATCAAGTTTCTTGGACCAATTCTTTCTAGATCTATTAACAGTCTTTTGCAAAATTAATTTGAGCTCTCTATTACTCAATTCTACTTGACCACTAGACTGTAGGTGATAAGGAGATGCAATTCAATGATTAACATCATACTTAGCAAGCGTTTTACGGAAAGCACCATGAATAAAATGTGAAACACCATCAGTCATTAAATATCTAGGGACTCCAAACCTTGGAAAAATAACTTCTTTAAGCATCTTAATAGAGGTGTTATGATCAGCACTACTAGTTGGAATAGCTTCTACCCACTTAGTAATGTAATCAACAGCAACTAAAATATGTGTATAACCATTAGAGGCAAGAAACGGTCCCATATAATCAAAGCCCCAAACATCAAATGGTTCAATAACAAGTGAATAGTTCATAGGCATTTCTTGACGTCTACTAATATTACCAATTCTTTGACATTCATCACAAGATAGGACAAACTTACGGGCATCCTTGAAGAGAGTAGGCCAATAAAACCGGATTGCAATACCTTATGTGCAGTTCTATCTCCAGCGTGGTGTCCTCCATAAGCTTCAGAGTGACACTTGCGTAGGATATGTTCCTGGTCATGCTCAGGTACACAACGTCTAATAACACCATCTGCTACTTCTTTATAAAGATGTGGGTCATCCCAAAAGTAATGTCTCAATTCATAGAAAAACTTTTTATTTTGTTGGTATGTGAAACTAGGTGGTATAAATTTAGCAACAATATAATTAGCATAATCAGCATACCATGGAGTAGTACTAGCAACATTTATGACATTTAATTGTTCATCAGGAAAGCTATCATCAATGGGTAGTGGGTCATCAAGAACATTTTCTAACCTAGACAAGTTATCTGCAACGGGGTTCTCAGCTCCCTTTCTATCAATAATATGCAAATCGAATTCTTGTAGCCGGAGAACCCATCTAATAAGTCTAGGTTTAGCATCTTTCTTTTCCATAAGATATTTAATAGCAGCATGATCAGTGTGAATAGTTACTTTAGAATCAACAATATAAGGTCTGAACTTATCACAAGCAAATACAACTACTAAGAATTCTTTTTCAGTAGTAGCATAATTTCTCTGAGCATTGTCTAGAATTTTACTAGCATATTGAATAACATTTAACTTCTTATCAACTCTTTGCCCTAGAAAAGCACCTACAACATAATCACTAGCATCACACATGATTTCAAAAGGTAAATTCCAATCAGGTGGTTGAACAATAGGTGAAGAGATCAATGCTTTCTTAAGTATTTCAAATGCTTCCACACAATCATCATCAAAGACAAATGGTATATCTTTTTGTAATAAATTAGTCAGAGGCCGAGAAATTTTTGAGAAGTCCTTAATGAACCTCCTATAAAAACCGGCATGACCAAGGAAACTTCTTATACCTTTGATGTCCTTGGGACATGGCATCTTCTCAATAGCATCAACTTTAGCTTTATCAACTTCAATACCTCTTTCAGAAATTTTATGCCCCAAGACAATACCTTCATTAACCATAAAGTGGCACTTCTCCCAATTCAAGACGAGGTTAGTTTCTTCACATCTCTGCAAAACTCGATCAAGGTTGCTCAAGCAATCATCAAAAGAGGATCCGTAAACGGAGAAATCATCCATGAAAACCTCACATATCTTTTCACAAAAGTCAGAGAATATAGCCATCATGCATCTTTGAAAGGTAGCAGGTGCATTACATAAACCAAAAGGCATACGTCTATAAGCAAAAGTACCGAAAGGGAAAGTAAAAGTGGTCTTTGATTGATCATCGGCTAACACAGGTATTTGAGAGAAACTAGAGTAACCATCTAGAAAGCAAAAATGTGTATGTTTGGATAATCTTTCTAGCATTTGATCAATAAAAGGTAAGGTGTAATGATCTTTTTTAGTAGCCTTATTTAATTTGCGGAAATCAATTACCATCCTATAACCTGTAATAATTCTTTGCGGGATCAATTCATCTTTATCATTAGGAACTACGGTCATACCTCCCTTTTTAGGAACACAATGGACAGGACTTACCCACTGACTATCAGCAACAGGATAAAGTATACCTTCCTCAAGGAGCTTTAGTATTTCCTTTCTTACCACTTCCTTCATTTTAGGATTTAGGCATCGTTGGTGATCAATAATTGGTTTGGCAACTTTCTCCAAATTTATTTTATGTTGGCATAGAGTGGGACTAATGCCCTTAAGATCATCAAGAGTATATCCAATAGCAGCACAGTGCTTCTTCAGAGTTTTCAATAATTTTTCGTCCTCCTTCTCTGAAAGGTTAGCACTAATAATAACAGGATATATCTTATTTTCATCAAGATAAGCATATTTAAGAGTATCTGGCAATGGTTTAAGCTCAAACATGGGATCACCCTTGGGTGGAGGAGGATCCCCTAGGATTTCAACAGGCAAGTTGTGTTTCAGAATATGTCCCTGTTTAAAGAACACTTCATCTATTTCCCTTCTTTCATTCATAAACATATCATTTTCATGGTCTAGCAAATATTGTTCTAAAGGATCACTAGGAGGCACGGCAATAGAAGCAAGACCAATAATTTCATCTTTACTAGGCAATTCCTCTTCATGGTGTTGCCTATGAAATTTAGAGAAATTAAACTCATGAGACATATCATCCAAACCAATAGTAACAATATCCTTTTCGCAGTCTATCCTAGCATTAACAGTGTTCAAGAAGGGTCTACCAAATATAATGGGACAAAATCTATCTTGTGGGGAACCAAGAACAAGAAAATTAGCAGGATATTTAGTTTTCCCACACAAGACTTCAACATCTCTAACAATTCCAATTGGTGATATAGTATCTCTATTAGCAAGTTTAATTGTGACATCAATATATTCTAACTCAGTAGGTGCAATATCATGCATAATTTCTTTGTATAAGTCAATAGGTATTGCACTAGCACTAGCACCCATATCACACAAGCCACGATAACAATGATCTCCTATTTTATCAGAAATAAAAGGCATGCCTACCACATGTCTTTGTTTATCTTTAGCACAGGGTTTGGCAATTCTAGCAGTTTCATTATAGAAATGAATAACATGCCCATCAATATTATCAGCCAAGGGATCTTTAACTATAGCAATATTAGGTTCAACTTTAAATTGCTTAGGAGGTGTATAGGTTCTAATATTGCTTTTACGAACCACAGTTGAAGCTTTAGCATGATCTTTTATCCTAACAGGAAAAGGTGGTTTCTCAACATAAGGAGTAGGAACAATAGGATCATTATAAGTGATAGTCTTTTCTTCAACTTTAATAGGTGCAGCTACTTTTACTTCTATGGGAGGATGATATTTAAACCACTTCTCCTTAGGGAGATCAACATGAGCAGCAAAAGATTCACAGAAAGCAGCTACTACCTCAGAGTCAAGTCCATATTTAGTGCTAAATTTACGAAAAACATCGGTATCCATAAAAGATTTAACACAATCAAACTTCGGTGTCATACCTGACTCCTTACCTTCATCAAGGTCCCAATCTTCAGAGTTGCATTTAATTCTTTCCAATAAAACCCATTTGAATTCAATAGTCTTCATCATAAAAGAGCCAGCACAAGAAGTATCGAGCATGGTGCGATTGTTATCAGAAAGCCGAGCATAAAAGTTTTGAATAATCATTTCTCTTGAGAACTCATGATTGGGGCATGAATATAACATTTATTTAAGCCTCCCCCAAGCTTGAGCGATGCTTTCTCCTTCGCGAGGCTAGAAATTATATATATAATTGCGATCACGATAACAAGATGCATAGGTTAAAACTTCTGATGAAATTCCAATTTCAATCATTTGTAGTTCCATGATCCCATATCATCACATAGCCTATACCATGTCAATGCATCTCCCTTCAAAGATAAAGGGAAGACCTTCTTCTTAATAACATCATTGGGCACACCTGCAAGCTTAAATAATCCACAAACTTCATCCACATATATTAGGTGCTCATTAGGTTGCATTCTTCCGTCTCCTGCAAAAGGATTAGCTAGCATTTTTTCTATCATACCCGAAGGAATCTCAAAGTAGACATTTTCATTTTCAGTAGGTTCAGTAGGTTGAGGAGAAACTCTTTGCTCTACTGGTCGGGGTGAAGATACCCCGAACAAGCCCCTCAGAGGATTACTTTCCATAGTAACAAGTGGCAGTAAATTTCAGCACACCATATAATTTTTTCCTTACCAAATTCCACCTACCAAAGGCGCTTCACTCCCCGGCAACGGCGCCAGAAAAGAGTCTTGATGACCCACAAGTATAGGGGATCTATCGTAGTCCTTTCGATAAGTAAGAGTGTCGAACCCAACGAGGAGCAGAAGGAAATGATAAGCGGTTTTCAGCAAGGTATTCTCCGCAAGCACTGAAATTATAGGTAACAGAAAGTTTTGTGATAAGATAATTTGTAACGAGCAACAAGTAACAAAAGTAAATAAAGTGCAGCAAGGTGGCCCAATCCTTTTTGTACCAAAGGACAAGCCTGAACAAACTCTTATATAGAGAAAAGCGCTCCTGAGGACACATGGGAATTATCGTCGAGCTAGTTTTCATCACGTTCATATGATTCGCGTTCGGTACTTTGATAATTTGATATGTGGGTGGACCGGTGCTTGGGTGCTGCCCTTACTTGGACAAGCATCCCACTTATGATTAACTCCTATTGCAAGCATCCGCAACTACAAAAGAAGTATTAAGGTAAACCTAACCATAGCATGAAACATATGGATCCAAATCAGCCCCTTACGAAGCAATGCATAAACTAGGGTTTAAGATTCTGTCACTCTAGCAACACATCATCTACTTATTACTTACCAATGCCTTCCTCTAGGCCCAAATAATGGTGAAGTGTCATGTAGTCGACGTTCACATAACACCACTGGAGGAGAGACAACATACATCTCATCAAAATATCGAACGAATACCAAATTCACATGACTACTAATAGCAAGACTTCTCCCATGTCCTCAGGAACAAACGTAACTACTCACAAAGCATATTCATGTTCATAATCAGAGGAGCATTAATATGCATATAGGATCTGAACATATGACCTTCCACCAAATAAACCAACTAGCATCAACTACAAGGAGTAATCAACACTACTAGCAACCTACACGTACCAATCCCAGACTTAGAGACAAGAATTGGATACAAGAGATGAACTAGGGTTTGAGAGGAGATGGTGCTGGTGAAGATGTTGATGGAGACTGGCCCTCTCCCGATGAGAGGAGCTTTGGTGATGACGATGGCAATGATTTCCCCCTCTCGGAGGGAAGTGTCCCCGGCAGAACAGCTCCGCCAGAGCCCTAGATTGGTTCCTCCAAGGTTCCGCCTCGTGGCGGCGGAGTCTCGTCCCGAAAGCTTGCTTATGATTTTTCTTCGGGCGAAAGACTTCATATAGCAGAAGATGGGCACCGAAGGGCCAACAGGGGGCCCACGAGGCAGGGGGCGCGCCCAGGGGGGTAGGGCGTGCCCCCACCCTCGTGGCCAGGGTGTGGGCCCCCTCTGGTATTTCTTCCGCTCGGTATTTTTTATTATTTCCAAAAATAACTTTTGTGGAGTTTCAGGACTTTTGGAGTTGTACAGAATAGGTCTCCAATATTTGCTCCTTTTCCAGCCCAGAATTCCAGCTGCCGGCATTCTCTCTCCTTATGTAAACCTTGTAAAATAAGAGAGAATAGGCATGAGTATTGTGACATAATGTGTAATAACAGCCCATAATGCAATAAATATTGATATAAAAGCATGATGCAAAATGGACGTATCACAGGTTCAGTTACTAACATTGGTAACTCGAAACAAAAGCTACGGAATAAACGGAGACTAGCTAAGGGCGAGGTGATGATGTGTGTTGGAAGTGTTTCCAAGGTTGATGTGATCACCATCACACGCTCCCTCTACCTTCGAGATTAGTGTTGAACCTAGACAAATGTTATTTGGTGTCTGCGTTGAGCATGAACACGATTAGATCGTGTTTATTGCAATACGTTTATTCATTTAAGTCAAAGAATAGTGGTTAATCTGTTTACATGGATAATGTCGGTGTCCTGGGAACGGGGGTCCCCAGACTTGCCTGTCTGCGGCCCATGGCGTGGCTCTGCTAGCAGGCCTGTACGACCCATCTTCATCAACAAGGCGTCCAAGACCCTCGCGAGGGGCCAAGCCTCGCGAGGCGGACGACACAAGACCTCCTCAGGAGCGGCCTCTCCGGGTTGGCTCGCGAGGAGCAGAGAGATCAAGGCAGGGCAAACCTCGCGAGGTTCTCATGATGTGAGCCATGACGATCAAGATCAGGATGGCGCAGCGAGCGCAGTGTCCTTGTTTCGCCTTTGTTGATAAGGAAGCAAGCGTAGGCGCGGAGTATCGAGGCATCAAGCAAAGGTTTCCATATCAGTGCAACAAGACCAACACCAGCAGGACGGAAAGACGGAGGTCACCATGGAGCCCAAGGCGGCGTCACCACCAGAGCCTTTTGCAGGCGAAGACTACTTTTGTCAGGATAAGTTGTACTAGCTGTCCTCTTTCAAATCGGCCGTTGTTGGCTCCCTTCTCGCTCAATATTTGGGGAGAGGACCAGGGCCTATATAACTAGGACTAGCCACCATCATAGGGGCGACAAAACAGAGCTCGATCTGATCTTTAGTTGATCCTTAGCCACACACCAAGCACAAGAACACCTCAACCCCAGGAGGCTGTTCTTCCCCTTGTATTGTTCATCATCAGCCCGAGAGGCAATCCACCACCACCACACTGGAGTAGGGTATTACACCACAACGGTGGCCCGAACCAGTATAAATCTTGTGTCCCTTGTGTCGTGAGTTCGTCGAGTTCGTTCTTGAGATCTTAGCAAGCTAGGGCGTGGATCGGTAGGGAAAGAACTTCATGTGCACCCCAGATTTCGAACCTTAAGGGTTTTGCCGGAACCCGTGATCCGACATTTGGCGCGCCAGGTAGAGGTGCGCCGAAGCTTCCCTTCCGTCCCTCCGCGTCCCGTCGCTTCATCGTCTCCATGGCGGACGCACGTGGTGCCCGCGCCGAACGTCGGGCTGCCCTAGCCACCCGCATCGCTCAGACGGACCCCGTCGGCGGGCCACCCCGTCGTTCTCCGTCTCCTGCCGCCAACGCCGCCATCGGCCTGGTGGGGAACGAGCAGCAAGCGTCCTTGTTGCACCCCTCGGTGCGACAGGACGGCCACATCGCCACTCCTTCGCTGACTCCCACTGGTTCGTCGTCCCACGCTCGTCGCGCTCCCACGGACGCACGGGCCGCGCTCCTATGGTGCACGAGCTATTGCGCTACCGTCCGGTCGACGACCTCTATGAGGACTGGCTCGACCGCATCGCCGAGCTTGTCCATGCCGCAGGGGGCTCCCCTGCGTCGTCCCTCTCTGTGCCTCGCCCTCCACCAGCTACGGGCAACGTAGCACACGGAGCGCCTCCGCCACCTCTGCACCAAGACGGCGCCCTGGCGCGAAGGCGCGCGGCTCCACAGCGCGACCCACCGCGTCCGGCGCCCGCGGATGAAGAAAGAAGCTGTCAATAAGTCCCTCAACTGCAAGAGAACGCTCCGCCACTCCTCCCACCGCCGCGCCAGGATCGCTTGCTGCAGCAAGGCCCCGCGCCGCTTGCCGTAGTGGCGCGCGGGCGTCAAGACCAAGCTCCACCTCCAAGATGGGCCCCGGTGACCACGGCCGGCTGCCACGCCTTCACCCCCGAGCTGTGTAGCGTCGCCTGGCCGGGCAAGTTCAAGCCAGATCTACCTCCTCGCTACGACGGCACCCCGACCCCGTGGAGTTCTTGCAGCTCTACAAACTGAGCATCGAGGCGGCCAACAGCGACGGGAAAGTCATGGCCAACTGGTTCCCCATGTTTCTCAAGGACGGCGCCCGTTCGTGGCTCCTGAACCTGCCTCCAGGCTCGATCTCCTCTTGGGACGAGATGCGCGACCGCTTCATCACCAACTTCCAGGGCACTCGCGACCGCCCACCGGCCGTGGGAGACCTGCGTAGCGTCAAGCAACAACCAGGAGAGACCCTCTAGAAGTACATCCAGCACTTCAATAATGTTCGTCTCAAGATCCCTAAGGTGACGGACGAGGCCATCATCTCTGCATTCTCCGATGGCGTCCGTGACGTCAAGATGAAGGAGGAGCTCGCTATCCACGAGGAGTTGTGCACATCCCTGGAGCTGTTCAACCTGGCGACCAAGTGCGCAAGAGCTGAGGAAGGGCGCCTCTCCCTCCTTGAGCTCCCGGCTGCGGACCAGGAGGAGAAGAAAGCCAAGGCCAAGGACATGAAGCGCAAGGGAGCAGCCGTGCTCGCGGCGGAGCCGGACACCAGGCGCGACAGAGATCAGCCCGAGTCATCCAAGGGAAACCGACCGTTCTGTGCCTTCCATAACCTGCATACCCACAACACCAGCGACTGTCAAGAGCTCAGAGCCATTTGTGAAGGACGCTTCGGTCGACGCCCCGAGCGCAATGCCCGGGGCTACGGCCGAGGAGGAGGATGTGGTGGCGGACGCTGGGACGATCGTGGCCGCGCCAAGAGTGGTGCGACCGGCCTCGTGAGGACTGCTGGCAGGATCAGCCTCGCGAGGGCGCCAAGAGGGATCAGCCTCATGAGGATCTTCCTCAAGGCAACGTTGGCCTTCCTCCACTACCGCCACCACGTGTTATTGCCTGCATCTTGGGCGGAGCTCAGGCCCCAGCCTCGCAGCATATCTTCAAACAATTTGCTCATGAAGTGAATGCAGTCCTCCCCAAGCTTCAGGCCACACGCCCGCTCAGGTGGTCCAAGTGCGCCATCACCTTCAGTTCGACAGATCAGCTCAAGTGCGCGGCAACCGCAGGCGCCCTCCCGATGCTTTGCTCCCCAGTCATCAGCAACGTGCAAGTCACCAAGACCCTCATCGACGGCGGCGCAGGGCTCAACGTCCTGTCTGTCGGCACGTTCGACAACCTCCAAGTACCGTATGATCAGCTTCAGCTCACCAAGCCTTTCTCAGGAGTGACCGACGGCTCCACCACACCGATAGGGCAGGTCCGCCTCCCCGTCACCTTCGGAGAAAGCAAAAACTACCACACCGAGCTCATCGACTTCGACGTCGCCTACATCCGCCTGTCATACAATGCCATCCTCGGGTATCCAGCCCTGGCCAAGTTCATGGCGGTGACCCATCACGGCTACAATGTCCTCAAGATGCCGGGAAGCGGCGGAATCATCACGGTCCCATGCGAAGAAAGAGATGTGGTGTGCCCTCGAGCGTGCCTTCCAGGCTGCAGCAATCGACGACCCCAACAGCAAGGGCGAGCGCCCTCCTGAGGCCACCCCCAAGAAGAAGAAGCAGTTGCGCCGTGCAGGACCTCAGGAGGGTGGCGACGCCAGAGGAGCCTCGTCAGGATCAGCGCCCGTGCCAGGGGCGCCTCCCTCCATCGCATAGGAAGGCGTGCCCGACGCCCTTCTTGGTCAAGTCTTGGGGGCTCTCTTCTGGAGGGCCTCAGACCTTGCCAGCATTGCGAGGGAGGCTCTCGGGCACCACTTGGAGGCGTGCTTCACGGCACGTTTCCCTCAGGAGGACACAGGGCGAGGAGCGCCCACCGCTCAGGAGTTCATCACCAGGACCACTCAGGAACTGCAAGACGCAAGGGCCACATGCGGCAACCGCCGCTCATGAAGCGCAGCTCCCCATCCAGGCGAGGATGCTGGGCTGCGGGTCTGCATCGACGTCCCAGGGCTCAACAGGGCCGCTTCTCAGGAGCCCTTCTGGCCTTCGCGTGCGGGCCATTGAGAGGGTCCACCGCACAGCTACGTTCGCATGCCTTTTGGCCTGCCGAGCGTGTCGTCCGCCTATCAGTGCAACCTGCGGAGCATCCTGGCGGCTGATGAGGCCAGGCACCATGCTGTGATGACGGAGATGGAGACAGTCCTCAAGGAACCACCTGGACCCCCCAGAGCCTCCCGAGGCTCAGGGCCCCGGTGGCTCATGAGGAGCAATTCCTTCGTCGTGTACCTTCAGCTGCCCCGACACCCCTTCATCAACATAATCAGGTAACATTTTCCAAGTCTATTTAGCTAGGAGCGCCCCCAGGGCTGCATCATTTCCAGGCCGCGTGGGTCCGTCCCTATGGCATGTATCCCTTTTTATGTCTTTAGCTTACCTTGCTGGGGGCGCCCCTCGGGCTGCATCTTCCCCAAGCCGCTCGGGCCTAACCCAGTGGCATGTATCTCCCCGCATTTACTTGAGCTAGTTTGCTTTCCATGCCTAATCTATCCATGATTATCACCTGTTTGACTCTCACCTCCCACGGGGGTTGCTCATGCTGGCACGGCGCTTGTGCACGGGTCTGTCCCTGCAACGTCGACAAATCTGAGCAGTCGAGCTCTGGCTCGCGGCACGCCCCGCGCACGTCACCTCACCAAGCCCTCAGTGCCTTCGTCTCCTCGCGAAGCAATCGGCGGCAGACTGGCAACCATAATGGCAAACTATGTTTCTCCTTGTGGTGGCTCGTAGGAATCTCAAGAGAGTGACAGCAGGCGGCACCGCGAGCTCCCTCTTCTCCCATGCGATCCGCTTGCGCGTTAAAAGGGGGTCTCCTAAGCATCGCGACTCAGGAGATCCTACTGGCTCTCTAGCCCTCACCCCCTGGCCTTGACCACGGCACGCGACCTGGCATACCAGCGGTGGCTGAGCTCGCTTGAGGGCTGGGACCTGAGGACGCAGAGCATGAAGGAGAGCATGGAGAAGAGGGGGAGGCTCGCACGGACCTGGCCTAGCTATGCATTAACACGGCGCATCGCAAGGAATCAACCCCAAACCGCCAAGATAATTCTCACGCTCAAATTGGCTAATCATTGGAGCCTAAGGGTCATGCTCGCCGCAGCCCTGTTGCGGCAACGCCGCCTCCCTTTCTTACCTTACCACGGCTGCTTGAGCGCTAAAGGGGACCTCCTGAGCATCGCTCCTTAGGGGCTCTTACTGGACCTCGGGCCGCTCACCTCCTGGCCTTGACCACGGCACGCGACCTAGCATTCCAGCGACGGCTGCAGCTTGCCTAGGAACCGGGACCTGTCAGCGTAGAGTAACGAGCTGTCGCGAGGTTGGAAAGGGGAGACCGATCCTAAACAGAGCATGCATTTGCAAATTTTCATAACAAGGATAGTATCAACAAAAGACATCACAAGCCATATCATTCTCCAATATACCAAGAACAAGTTTAAATGCCTCCACGAAGCATGATGCATGTTGCAGGGACCTGTCAAGTCGGGCAGTTGCCGAGGCAACGTGGGGAAGCGAAGACGCCCACGTCCAATCAACCGCCATGCATCGACAAAGGCCGCGGGCTTTTGGGGCCTGCGGCGCTCCGTACTTGACCTTTGGCTTCGCCTCGAAGCCAAGCCCGAGCGCGCCTTGGGCCCGGGGGCTACTGTTGGCGTTCTGGGAACAGGGGTCCCCAGACTTGCCTGCCTGCGGCCCACGGCGTGGCTCTGCTAGCAGGCCCGTACGGCCCATCTTCATCAACAAGGCGTTCAAGACCCTCGCGAGGGGCCAAGCCTCGCGAGGCGGACGACACAAGACCTCCTCAGGAGCGGCCTCACCGGGTTGGCTTGCGAGGAGCGGAGAGAACAAGGCAGGACAAACCTCGCGAGGTTCTCGTGACGTGAGCCATGATGATCAAGATCAGGCTAGCGCCAGGCGGGCGCCAGCGAGTGCAGTGTCCTTGTTTCCCCTTTGGTGCTAAGGAAGCAAGCGTAGGCGCGGAGTACCGAGGCATCAAGCAAAGGTTTTCATATCAGTGCAACGATACCAAGACCAGCAGGACGGCAAGACAGAGGTCACCATGGAGCCCAAGGCGGCGTCACCACCAGAGCCTTTTGCAGGCGAAGACTACTTTTGTCAGGATAAGCTATACTAGCTGTCCCCTTTCAAATCAGTCGTTGTTAGCTCCCTTCCCGCTCAATATTTGGGGAGAGGACCAGGCCTATATAAATAGGACTAGCCACCATCGTAGGGGCAACAAAACGGAGCTCGATCTGATCTTTAGCTGATCCTTAGCCACACACCAAGAACAAGAACACCTCAACCTCAGGAGGCTGTTCTTCCCCTTGTATTGTTTATCATCAGCCTAAGAGGCAATCCACCACCACCACACTGGAGTAGGGTATTACACCACAATGGTGGCCCGAACTAGTATAAATCTTGTTTCCCTTGTGTTGTGAGTTTGTTGAGTTCGTTCTTGAGATCTTAGCAAGCTAGGGCGTGGATCGGTAGGGAAAGAACTTCACGCGCACCCCAGTGTTCGAACCTTAAGGGTTTTGCCGGAACCCGTGATCCGACAGATAATACCTTCTATGGTCATGCACCCAATGTGAATGGTTTATTGAATCTCGATCGTAGTGATACACATGTTCATAACATTGATGCCAAAAGATGTAGAGTTGATAATGATAGTACCACTTTCTCGTGGCACTACCGCTTAGGTCATATTGGTGTAAAGCGCATGTAGAACCTCCATGCTAATGGACTTTTGGAGTCACTTGATTTTGAATCACTTGACACATGTGAACCATGCCTCATTGGCAAGATGACTAAAACCCCGTTTTCTGGAACAATGGAACGGGCAAAGTGACTTGTTGGAAATCATACATGTTGATGTGTGCCATCCAATGAGTGTTGACGCGCGTGGTGGATATTGTTATTTTCTCATCTTCACTGATGACTTGAGTAGATATGGGTATATTTACTTAATGAAGCATAAGTCTAAAACGTTTGAAAAGTTCAAGCAATTTCAGAGTGAAGTTGAGAATCATCATAACAAGAAGAGTAAATTCCTACGATTCGATCAAGGGGGAGAATATCTGAGTTATGAGTTTGGCAATCACTTAAGACAATGTGGAATTGTTTCACAGTTGACGCCACCTGCAACATGATGTCTACTACACAACCTTCTTCTTGTAGACGTTGTTGGGCCTCCAAGTGCAGAGGTTTGTAGGACAATAGCAAATTTCCCTCAAGTGGATGACCTAAGGTTTATCAATCCGTGGGAGGCATAGGATGAAGATGGTCTCTCTCAAACAACCCTGCAACCAAATAACAAAGAGTCTCTTGTGTCCCCAACACACCCAATACAATGGTAAATTGTATAGGTGCACTAGTTCGGCGAAGAGATGGTGATACAAGTGCAATATAGATGGTAGATATAGGTTTTTGTAATCTGAAAATATAAACGCAGCAACGTAACTAATTATAAAAGTGAGCACAAACGGTATTGCAATGCTTCGAAACAAGGCCGAAGGTTCATACTTTCACTAGTGAAAGTTCTCTCAACAGTAATAACATATTTGGATCATATAACTATCCCTCAACATGCAACAAAGAGTCACTCCAAAGTCACTAATAGAGGAGAACAAACGAAGAGATTATTGTAGGGTATGAAACCACCTCAAAGTTATCCTTTTGATCGATCTATTCAAGAGTCCATAGTAAAATAACACGAAGCTATTCTTTCCGTTCGACCTATCCTAGAGTTCGTACTAGAATAACATCTTAAGACACAAATCAACCAAAACCCTAATGTCGCCTAGATACTCCAATGTCACCTCAAGTATCTGTGGGTTTGATTATATGACATGCATCACAGAATCTCAGATTCATCTATTCAACCAACACAAAGAACTTCAAAGAGAGGCCCAAGGTTTCTACCGGAGAGTCAAGACGAAAACGTGTGCCAACCCCTATGCATAAGTTCACAAGGTCACTAAACCCTCAAGTTGATCACAAAAACATACATCAAGTATATCACGTGAATATCCCATTGTCACCATAGATAAGCACATGAAAGACATACATCAAGTGTTCTCAAATCCTTAAAGACTCAATCCGATAAGATAATTTCAAAGGGAAAACTCAATCCATTACAAGAGATAGAGGGGGAGAAACATCATAAGATCCAACTATAGTAGCAAAGATCACGATACATTGAGATCGTGCCAAATCAAGAACAGGAGAGAGAGAGAGAGAGAGAGAGAGAGAGAGATCAAACACACAGCTACTGGTACATACCCTCAGCCCCGAGGGTGAACTACTCCCTCCTCGTCATGGAGAGTGCCGAGATGATGAAGCTGACCACCGGTGAGGGATCCCCCCTCCGGCAGGGTGCCGAAATAGGGCCCCGATTGGTTTTTGGTGGCTACAGAGGCTTGCGGCGGCGGAACTCCTGATCTAGGTTATGTTTTGGAAGTTTGGGTATATATAAGGGGTGTTGGCGTCGGGAACAAGTCAGGGGGGCCTCCGAGGCGGCCATGAGGTAGGGGGCGCGCCCAGGGGGTAGGGCGTGCCCCCACCCTCGTGGGTGCCTCGGGACTCTTCTGGCCCATCTCCGATACTCCGTGGGCTTCTTCTGGTCCAAAAATAATCTCCATGAAATTTCAGGTCAATTGGACTCTGTTTGGTTTTCCTTTTCTGCGATACTCAAAAACAAGGAAACATAGAAACTGGCACGGGGCTCTAGGTTAATAGGTTAGTCCCAAAAATCATATAAAATAGCATATAAATGCATATAAAACATCCTAGATGGATAATATAATAGCATGGAACAATCAAAAATTATAGATACGTTGGAGACGTATCAAGCATCCCCAAGCTTAATTCCTGCTCGTCCTCGAGTAGGTAAATGATAAAAACATAATTTTTGATGTGGAATGCTACCTGACATAATTTTCAATGTAATTTTCTTATTGTGGCATGAATGTTTAGATCCAAAAGATTCTAGACAAAGGTTTAATACTGACATAAAAATAGTAATACTTCAATCATGCTAACCAAGAAATTATGTCTTATCAAAATAACATAGCCAAAGAAAGCTCATCCCTACAAAATCATATAGTTTGGCCATGCTTCATTTTCGTCACACAAAATGCTCCCATCATGCACAACCCCGGTGACAAGCCAAGCAATTGTTTCATACTTAGCCTTTTCAAACTCTTTCAACTTTTACGCAATATATGAGCTCAAGCCATCATATGATGTCAATGCAAGGTTATGTGAGAAGACAAAAAAGGGAGAAAGTCTTGCATCAACGCGGCTAATCAACGGGCTATGGAGATGCCCATAAATTGATGTTAATGCGAGGAGTAGGGATTGACATGCAATGGATGCACTAGAGCTATAAATGTATGAAAGCTCAACAAAAGAAACTAAGTGGGTGTGCATCCAACTTGCTTGCTCACGAAGACCTAAGGCATTTTGAGGAAGCCCGTCATTGGAATATACAAGCCAAGTTCTACAATGAAAAATTCCTACTAGTATATGAAAGTGACAACACAAGAGACTCTCTATCATGAAGATCATGGTTCTATTTTGAAGCACAGGTGTGGAAAAAGAATAGTAACATTGCCCCTTCTCTCTTTTTCTCTCATTTTTTTGTTTGGGCTTCTTTGGCCTCTTTTTTTATTTGGGCTTCTTTGGCCTCTCTTTTTTCATTCGGAGTCTCATCCCGACTTGTGGGGGAATCATAGTCTCCATTATCCTTTCCTCACATGGGACAATGCTCTAATAATGAAAATCATCACACTTTTATTTACTTATAACTCAAGAATTACAACTCGATACTTAGAACAAAATATGACTCTATGTGAATGCCTCCGGTGGTGTACTGGGATGTGCAATGAATCAAGAGCGACATGTATGAAAGAATTATGAAGGTGGCTTTGCCACAAATACGATGTCAACTACATGATCATGCAAAGCAATATGATAATGATGGAGTGTGTCTGTAACAGCCCCAAAATTGGGTTATCAATTTTCGTGTTGTTATTCTCTCCTGACACTCATTTTCTAAATTTTCTCCTGAGTTTGCTGGATGACTCTGAGAAATTTTGTCATTTCCAAACTTTCAAAACCTTGCTCATGTCTTTTTCAGTGGGCAAGACCTCATTTTCATCAGCTCAAATCCTCTCAAACCCTAAATTCCAAATCTTTGGAATTTGAATGTGGCCCTTGTGATTACAAAGGAGCCATCATTTTCCTTCCTCTGTTGATCCTCCCAATTGTTCCCAGAGATCCTCCTATCTTTCTGAACCTTGGATATGCAAAAATATTGCTAAGTCCAATGCAATATTTTTGAATTATGATTTATTCCTTTTCTTGCCTTTCTGAGGAATAAAATCCAAAGGCATAGCTAGCCAACTCCTAAATTCATGAGAATTGGTGGAATTGATACTTATGCCTAATCCAAGCTGTAGCAAGTATGTTGGCCATAATTAAATAAGGAAAATTGCCTTTTCCTATTTAATGCCAATATTGTATTTCTGCCATTTTCTAAAGGAACTACTATTTTTATAGCAGAGAAAATTCCCACATAAATTGTGGATCTTGTCCTTGCTATATAATCACTAGTTCTATCCAAATCTCATGATTCTACAGTTCAAAATTTGGCAGATGATCCAATGCAAGTTTCTGCCTTCTCTGGAATTTTGCAAAGGAAGTGCTTTATTACTAAGTCTAATTGAGCTGCAATTTTGCAGGGTGTTTAACATTGATAAATAACACTTGGATACCAAATATTAGCTCAATCCATGCCTCCTAGCTCCCTGTGCACTTTTTAAAAGTTTCTGACCAGAATGCAAATTTATGAAGGAAGTACCTTCATAGTGTTTCCAAATGGGATGAAAATTTTCCATCCTCACATGTATATCAAATAATTAGCCTCCACCCAAAATCAGCTCATTTCATTGAACTATGTGAGCATAGCAGCAATTCTTGTTTTCTCCCCAAATTTTCAGTTTGTGAAGCAAGTGTATTTTATCTTGCTCCATTATGGCTGATAATTTTACCAGGCCTTCTCCTATCTATATGATCCATCTCCACAAGGTTGTGGCTCATTTCACTTGACCAAATACCCTGAGGTTTTTTTTAAGTTTTTGGACAGAAATGATAGATGTGAAGGAAGTACCATTTTGGTGAGTCCATTTGGTATGAAATTTTTACAGCATCATGGTCTGTTAAAATAATCAGGCTTTGCCAAGTTATAACCTAAGCCATCACTCCTAGTAAGTGCTTCATCATGATTTAGTTTTTGGGCCAGATTTGGTGGTTGTACAGCAACTATGGTAAATAGTTGTCCATTTTACCTCAAAACTCCCAGGACCGTAGTCCTTTCTACCCTAAGCCTCCTACACAACTTATTTACCTTTTACCCTCTCTAGTTTAATCTCTAGAATGTTGCCAAGTTTGCAACAGCAAACTTGTGGGGCTTGTTTCACTCAGCTCCGTTTGTCTCTGCCCATCTACTTACCATGGTACTACTCCACGCTGGAAGAACTATGCGGTAGACATGAACATACCCCAGTAAAAACCCAGAGCGTGCCATGCCAGTGGTGACCACGAGTGTAACCAGCCAAAACGGTGGTCTAGCTACTGTTGTCGACGGCATCGCTGCTCCGACCGTCTCTAGCCTCGCTATTAATGTCCTACAGCTCCCCCTCGTAGTCGTCTTCCCTCTGGACCTCTGGCCCCCTTCATTTTCTTCTCCGGCGAGTCGTGCCAACGACTGGAATAGTGCGCTCCTGTGCATCGTCGTCTTCCTCCCCGATGTATTCTTCCTCCGTCCGTCCGCATGCCTTGCTCGTCTCCATGACTCTCTGGCACTCGTCTTGATCCTCCTCGTCGCCTTCCCGCCGCTCCCCGTGAGCTTTGGCCGCGCTTGCCAACGCTGCGACCTCGCCAGCGCACGGACACGTTGCATGCCGTGTGCCACCTCCTCCCCTCCCCCTAGAGCTCTCCCGCGGCTATTTAAGCAAGCCTAGAGCCCCCTCGCAGTCCCCAACCACCTGCAGCTCTCTCCCCCTCGCCTCGGAGCCTCTCCATCCCCTCCCCATCTCCATGGCCGCCGCCTGGGCCTGCTCAAATTTGAGCAATGGCGGGCACGCCTCTCCCTCTCTCTCCACCAGCAGTCTCCCCGGAGCCCATAGACCGTCCCCATTCCCTCCCCTCGCAGCCGGAGTGCCCTGTGGCCGCGCCCCTAGAACCACTGCCGCCGTCGCAGAGCTCTCTTTCGCCATCCTCGTCGCGGCTAGGGACTTCCCCGGCACCTGTTCCCTCTCAAGATGGGAGCGGCGTCCCTCCCGGAGCCCGCCGCCGTCCTCGTCCTGGTCGGAGGTGGCCGGAGCCGGCCGGCCCATCGCCGGCGATGCGTCTGGCTTCACCTCTTTTGTGCTGCGTCGGGGAAGAAGGAGACGGCCGTGTAGACAGTGGGAAGAATTAGGCAGAGCACCTTGGGTGTTGCCGATCTATATTGCATGTATATATAGGTTACAGGGGCGCGCGGAGCTCTGGATTACAGAGAGCGTGACGTGCGCATCGTGTGTAGGTTAGTGGGGATCATGCTGCATGCATGTCCCCTGGTCAGCTATCTATGTGAGCAGCATCACAACTGCTAACACCCCGCTACAGCTGCAGCGTCCGGTGGTCAGATGCACAAGCTGGAACGGAATTCTTCGAACGCTGGTGTTGGTAGCCCTTTCGTCATCACATCCGCGAATTGCTGTGTAGTCGGCACATGGAGCACGCGGAGCTGTCCAAGAGCAACCTTCTCTCGCACGAAGTGGATGTCGATCTCGATATGCTTCATGCACCGGTGATGAACGGGATTCGCCGCCATATAAACCGAAGAGATGTTGTCGCAGTACACGATCGTAGCCGTGCGGAGGGGGACATGGAGCTCCCCAAGGAGTTGGCGCAGCCAGCAACATTCAGCAACGGAGTTGGCGACGGCGCGGTACTCCGCCTCGGCGCTCGAGCGCGAGACGGTGGGTTGACGCTTGGACGACCAGGAGACGAGGGCGTCGCCGAGGAAGACGGCGTAGCCGAACGTGGAGCGACGCGTGTCGGGGCACCCTGCCCAGTCGGCGTCGGAGTAGGCGATGAGGTCGAGGGCGGCCGGCCGGTGCAGATGAAGACCGTGCGAAGAGGAGCCGCGGACATACCGCAGAATCCGCTTGACCAGAGCGAGGTGCTGGGCGCGCGGGTCATGCATGTGGAGACATGCCTGTTGCACGGCGTAGGCGAGGTCGGGCCACGTCAAGGTGAGGTATTATAGGGCACCCACCAGGCTCCGGTACTCGGATGGATCAGAGACCGGTGCTCCCGCGTCCTGACTGAGCTTGTGGCGCGTGTCGACCGGCGTGCTCACCGGCTTGCAGTTCGACATGTCTGCGCGGTTCAGCAACTCCTCGGCGTACTTGCTTTGGGAGAGGAAGAAGCCATGTGCGTTGCGGACGACGCTGATCCCGAGGAAGTAGTGGAGGGGCCCGAGGTCTTTCATGGAGAACTTGGAGCGGAGGCGCTGCTGAAGTTGGTGAAGGAGCGCCGGTGTGGACGCGGTGATCACAATGTCGTTGACGTACAGCAACAGGTAGGACACCTGGTCGGCTTGGCGCAGCACGAACAGCGAGGGATCCGAGCGGGCCGCGGCGAAGCCGATGGTGCGGAGGAAGCTGGCGAATCGGTCGAACCACGCCCGCGGGGCCTGCTTGAGCCCATAAAGGGAGCGGTCGAGGAGGCAGACATGCTCGGGGTGCTGCACATCGACGAAGCCAGCAGGTTGCTGGCAGTACACCCGCTCGGTGAGGAAGCCCTGGAGGAAGGCGTTGTTCACGTCCATCTGATGGACGGGCCACTCCCGGGCGGCGGCGATGGTGAGCATGACCCGGATGGTGGCAGACTTGACGACCGGGGAGAAGGTTTCGTCAAAGTCCACGCCGGGGCGTTGAGAGAAACCCCGGACGACCCATCGCGCCTTGTACCTCTCTAGCGAACCATCAGCCTTGAACTTATGCCGGAACAGCCACTTGCGCTCTTCGTCCACACCAAACCATGGCACACTGTCGTCCATATGTCATGCTTGTCAGTTAGGCAAAAGTGTTAGATTACCGTTTAGTTCTTCTGATCATGTGTCGTTTTTCCCTTTCCAACTAGTTCATTGTGACGTGTGGACATCACCTGTACTCAGTGTATCTGGCTACCAATATTATCTAGTGCTACTTGATGATTATAGCCACTTTGTATGGACGTTCCCTTTACGACACAAATCAGACGTGTATCCTACAATCAAAAACTTCCATGCGTTTGTTCGCTGCCACTTCCACCTTAACATACTCACCCTCCAAAGCGACAACGGCCGCGAGTTCGACAACACTGCCTTGCACTCATTCTTCGCCTCCGAGGGCATGCAGCTTCGCATGTCCTGTCCTTACACGTCGCCGCAAAACGGGCGCGCCGAGCGTGTGCTTCGTACACTCAATGACATCTCGCGCACCTTGCTCACTCACGCCTCCATGCCATATCACTTCTGGGCTGAGGCCTTGAGCACGTCCACTTTCCTTCTCAACCGCCGACCTTGTCGTGCCCGCCACAACCACACACCATTCTTTCTTCTGTACGGCATACACCCGGAGTACGCATCCATGCGTGTATTTGGGTGTCTCTGCTACCCCAACCTCGCATCCACAGCCCCTCACAAGCTCGCCCCACGTTCGCATTCGTGCGTTTTTCTGGGCTACTCCCCCAATCACAAAGGCTACCGCTGTCTTAATCGCGAGACTGGTCGTGTCATCACTTCACGTCATGTTGTCTTCGACGAAACACAGTTCCCGTTCGCTGCCATCACTCCCCCCGACGCCGCTCCTCCGGCTGACGACACTGAGCCCCTGCCCCCACAGCTCCACATTCCTCGTCGCCCTCACACCCTCCGCG
Organism: Aegilops umbellulata; assembly: GCA_032464435.1. Lineage (NCBI taxonomy): Eukaryota > Viridiplantae > Streptophyta > Magnoliopsida > Poales > Poaceae > Aegilops > Aegilops umbellulata. Next base: position 84,909,872 of record CP136060.1, on the reverse strand, counting down.
CACGTCCCGGCACAGCTCCCACTGCCCCACCAGTCTCTACCACCAGCCCCCCTTGCGGTGATGCCGCGAGCATGACTCCTCCTACCACCCCGTGCCCCAGCGCTGTCGTGCCAGCGTCGCCCGCTGCGCCCAGTTCCGTTAACGAACCACCCGCTGCCAAATGTCGGTGGAGACGGCGGCGAGGGCATGGTGAGGTTTGGACGTGGACACGGAGTAGAGATCGCCGTCATCATCACATCGGAGAATCACCCGCTTCGTCCTTCGTTCCTTAACAGAAAAACCGTGATCGTCAAATTCGACGTTAACAGGATTATCTTTAGCTAGGGCTTTGACTGAGATTAGGTTTTTGAGAAGGTGGGGGGAGACGAGGACGTTGTGTAGGTGGAGGGGGGAGGTGGTGGTGGGAATGCAGGTGTGTCCGGTGTGCGTTACGGCGAGCGAGTTCCCATTACCAACTGTAATACCAGAAGAAGTATAGGGGGACGATGAGAGGAGCATACCAGAGGAGGATGCCATGTGCGCGGAGGCGCCGGTGTCGAGGTACCAGTCGGCGGTTGGAGGCGCCGGCTGCGGCTGCTGGATGTGCATGCTGTTGAGAGCGTGCACGAGGGCATACTGGTCCCAAGCAGGCGACTGGCCACCCGCTCCACCGGTAGACGACGCCCCGTAGAGCGGGTGCGGCGGCACAGCGCCGGCAGTCCACTGCACGGGAGGGGCGGTCGTCGGGATCGGGTGCGGAGCGCCATTGCTGGGAGGCGCGTCGGAGTAGTGCGAGGTGATGCCGGCGAAGGGATGCGGAGCACCGGGGCGTGGGCCGAGCACGCCTGCGCCCGGAGCATGGGGGCGCCACGGCAGCGGCCACGCATGAACCATGCCGGTCCAAGGCGCGATGTTGGATGGCGTAACAGGGGCGGGCGATCGCGGCGAGGATGCCCCGCCGGAGTGGGAGCCACCACCAGAGGTGTCCACGGCCTTGCCCTTGCCGCGGTTGCGCCCCCCGCCGGAGTTGCCGCCTCCCTGGCGGCGAGGGTTGCCGCCTCCGCCGGAGTTGGACGGCACAGGTGTGCGGGCTGCGTGGAGCGCCATCTCGGAGGTGGTGTCCGCGGTCTGGCGGCTCTCTTCGAGGAGAAGGAACGCACGACAGCGGAGGAAGGAAGGGAATGGTGTCTGCATAGTGAGAATAGGGATGGCATAACGCAGGCGAGGGTGCAAACCTCGGAACATGTTCAGAACCTGCTCCCGATCCGTCACGAACTGCCCGAGGTCAGCGAGGCGGTCGGCGCACTCCTTGAGACGGCCGAAGTAGGTGATGAAGGAGGAGGAGCCCTGCTCGATGCGGTGGAACTCCGTCGCGAGGAACACCGCCTGATGCTCCTGGTTCTCCATGAACAAAGAGATGATGGAGGCCCAGACCTCCACCGCAGTCGCGTGGCGCTGATGGATGAGGCCGAAGATCTCCGGGCTCACGCGGGTGTAGAGCCAGGAGAGGATGTGGGCGTCGTCCTGAAGCCACGCCGGATCAGCACAGCGCGGGGCGCCGTTGAGGTGAGCGAGGACGCCGCTCTTCTGGAACATGACTTCGAACAGTGTGCGCCACTATGAGAAGTTCGGGGGCTGCAGAGTCAGGACGATAGGAACATGGTGGTTGATGAAGACTGCGGCGAGCGGGGAGGTGGGGATGGCGGCGGTCACCGCAGAGGGGGCGCCGGCGACGAGGGCGCCGGGGTTAGCTCCGAGGCCGAGTGCGGACGGAGTAAGGAGGGAAGGTGCAGAGGGACGAGGGGTGGCTGAGGCGGCATCCTCAAGCGCGCCGGTGAGGCCACGGCTGGGGCGAGGAGGGGGTGGTGGGGGAGGCGGCGGCGCGGGCATGCTCGCTGGGGAAGAAACGGCAGTGGAAGAGGCTTACAGGCGCTGGGAGAGGCCGGCCTCTGATACCATGTAGACAGTGGGAAGAATTAGGCAGAGCACCTTGGGTGTTGCCGATCTATATTGCATGTATATATAGGTTACAGGGGCGCGCGGAGCGCTGGATTACAGAGAGCGCGACGTGCGCATCGTGTGTAGGTTAGTGGGGATCGTGCTGCATGCATGTCCCCTGGTCAGCTATCTACGTGAGCAGCAGCACAACTACTAACAGGCCGGGACGAGGCGTTGACCTCGCCAGGCGGTCCCCACGCCTTTTCCCCGACCCCACATGGCAGTGACCCAGGCGCCCGACCCCGCTGTTGCCATGTTGACCCGGTTCTGCCAGCGTGGATAAGTGGCGGCGCCCCCGCCGCGATGTAGCTTTCCCCGCACGAAAGCGTATTTCTGGTAAATGTGTTTTCAATCTCAGAAGGCGTATTTCTCCTCTCATTCGACCGGGAATACGTTTCCCACTCCGGAAGACGTATTTTTAGAAAAGACACGCTCTGTTTAAACTACCAGGGACATGTTTGTAAAAATAGTTTTACACACTAGTCCCTGAGCTTTAAACGTCCGTATCTTTTTACCCGCAACTCCGAATGAGGTGAATCCAAAGCCCACGTCTTTGTTTCGTCAAGCCCGTTCCGGTGATATCATTTTCATAATATTTTCACATGGTGAAAATGACCATTTTCCCTTGCCCGTAAATAGCTCCCTTTGAGAGAGAGAGCTGTTTCCGGCAAATCTTTCCGCGATCGTTTCCCACTTCTTCCCGGAGTATTTGTCGACACCCAGGCAAGCCAACCTCTTATCATGAGCCCCGAACTTGCCTGTTGACTTTGCTTGCACCTTGTGTGTGTGTAGTTTCAGTTGTTTCTGATCGTTTTTCATCTGCGGTATTCTGTCATGCCTGTCATGCATGCTTGTGTTTTCATGATATCTTTGCCATGCTAATTATAATGTTATTATTAATAATGCCATGTCACTACTCTACTGTATTTGCATGTCATCATTATGAAATATTATGAGGATTGTAATGCACTGTTGATATGCTATTACTTGGTATTGTCACATTCTTTATGCTATAGTTGTGCACTTGAGAAGTTCGATATTTTGCCATGCATTTGTATGCTGCATGCTCATTGTTGAATTCATGTTAAATACGTTCATGATGATGGAGAAGGAAATAAAATGACTTAATAATAACAAACCTCCTCCGTCATCGATGGGATCGAGTCATAGTGCCGTCAAATCAAACTTTTTCAGTGCAGCCACATTTGCCTTTGTGGGAAGGCCTTAATGCGAGCTATTGTCATGACCTCTCGTCGCTGCCTCCCACTAGGTAAGGTTATGGGCGTGCTTACCCTGATTAGGTAGGCAGACATAATCTTGTGTGCTCGTTGATGAGATTATGGTACCGAGTCCCCGAGTGGGATTGTTTTGACCACGACGGTGGTCGGGGTGTCTTCGGTAGACACGGGGCCACCCAGGACCAGCCCGTTGGGGATTGGATCGGAGTGGCCGGGAGAGCGTCATGGTAGTAGGTCGGTTTGGTCGGAATATCGTTGGTCCACCCGAATGGGATGACGAGGCCATAGGTTCCGTAGTGTGGGTACAGTGGGCTACCTCTGCAGAGTGTATAAAGTCTATCGATAGCAACAGTTCATAGTAGGTCCCACTATCAGGTCTTGGTCGAAATGGAGGATAAACCTAAAATAATTAAGTTGGTAAATAAATATGTGATAACAAAAATATGGTGACTTGGACTATGAGATAGTCGTAAGGAGTCACGACGATATTTTGATATGATCACGAGACGAGGTTTCGGTGAGTGTTGGAGACCAAGTGTTGGTCGTGGTTGTGATCGCCGGAAAGATCACCGTTCGGTTGCGAGGCAACCCGTTGATAAGAGAGTCCGAGGGACTCGGTGTACAATTTTGGTTACATTGCATGAGTAATATATCATTATTTGCATTTAAAGAACCATGATAGAACAGAAGATGATTGCATAAAGTTAACACGCTATGTCTGCATTGGATATTATTGGTAGTTTATTTTCAGCATAGTTTCATGATGCCATGCCATGCTTTGATTGACATTTTAAATTATCCCATGATTAAGATGATATGCTATGTTCTGCCATTGCCATGTTAGAAGCATGATCTGATATGCCATGTCATTGCCATGTTAGTAGATGTTATGATTTTGTTCATGCTTAGTTGAATTTTTATCATGCCATGTTTAGTATTTGATATGAGGTAGGTTGTCGCATGTGCTCGGTTCTTGCTTTGTCTTCTGCGTGTTTGGATGCTATGTATTTGGTTGTCTTGCAAGTACATTCAATGTACTGACCTGGCGTGTCATGCTAGTTTTGTAGGTCATACCCGTAGTGTTCGCTTGATCCATCGTGCTAGGCCGTAACCTTGCCAGTCCTGTGAGTTGTGGAGCCCAGCCAGAGTTGTGTTGCTGCCAAACCAAGACTTCCGCTGCCATTTTAGTCAGACTTCCGCTGTCATTTAATAGCCTTAGGGCTATGCCAGATAATTGTATTCATCAATGATGTAATCTCTTATACATGTATTTGATGAATATTCTTGTACCTGGAATGTTGTATTATGGACCTGTCGTGCGTCAGGTGTTATCCTGGGCTGACGTGCGAAGGCCCCATGCTCCATGCGGATCGAGGTGCCACAAGGCATGGTATCAGAGTAGCCAGGCTGGCATAGGTTATCCTAGTATTAGATCACCGCTACCATTAACCTGTAATGACCCTAAGGGGTTTGACCTATCCATGGCATCCGGCATGGCCATTGTTAATCAACAGTTGGCGCAGTCGGGACCGACACGTCCTCACCCTGCTGTCCCCGCCTAGTTATCCGTGGCGTGAATAGCAACCGTATCCTTTCGGGTCGGCCACACTGCTCACCCTTCGCCATTAAGGGAAAGGGGCCACACCACGCGGGCATGTCCTGCATAGCTTCCTATAAATGCCCCCTTTATGCTCGCCGTATCGCTCACCCCTCAGTTAGCCATGTCCCTGCAGAGAAGCCTAGCTAGTAGCACTCCAGCCATGACTGGAACCTTCAAAGCTCCCAAGTTTCACAGCCGCACCCATGCCGTCAACCACCCCGGCTTTCCACCCCTTCTTACTAAGATGCTCACCAAAGCCTTTGGCTGTAAGGCTAGCCCCGATTACCTGGTGTTCAAATCGTCACCCATCCCTCACCTTCATCGCTTTGATGCAAGAGTGTGCATCAGCCTAGGAGCAAATGGCCAGCCGTTGGTTTTTAGGGTAGGGCCATGCCTACCTCTGATTTAGCCATTCAGGCCGCTGCTGTGGAGGCTATGCTTCACCTCCGAACTAGATACCAGTATTTGGCAGCAAGGTGTGATATCTGCTTCTACCCCATTGTGACAGAAGTAGGAATGCAGCCTTCTCCCGCTAGCCAAGGAGATGACCCCGCAATCGCTCGCCTGGTGCAGTATGTCACCGCCCAGGGGATGATGATTGCCCAGATACTTGCCGAGTTTCGAACTCTGGACAATGATGCGGTGCGAGTCATCAAGGAAGCTTACCGTGAGGCTCGTAAGTTCGCATCTGAAGTCCTTTTCCCAACGCCATCCGAACCAGTGCTATCCTCTCAACCCGTGTTGTGGCCTAGACCCAACATCGTCACTCTCGATAAGGCTCTTTTACAGATCCACCAGCAGCATTTGCTTGGATCAATTTCAGCCACACCCCCAGCAGCCGAACCCCAACCCATAGTGTTGTCGAACGATGAAGATGGAGATTGGCTCAGTCTTCGTCCTCCCGGAGAACCCCAGCAAGGCAAGTCTTCTGCATGACCTCAGTCACACAGTAAGATGATCAGTTTGTCGGTTCATCCTCGATATGAGGATAGAGCTATGTATCCCAAGTTGAGTTGTTTCATTCAGCGCGTAGCGCGTTCGTGCTTTGTTGTCTGCTGGTACTGTTGTAACCCGTATGCTGTGTTCTATGTATGCTTCTGTGCTTTCGTTTCTGTGCTTGTTTTTGCTTGTCCCTCTGTCAAGCAGAAATGTTTGACAGGGTTGACACTGTGTTGCCAACAAGATTTTAATTAGTAGATCACATACACTAAAATAGCATTGACCCATCTCGAGTCTATAATAAAATGCGCGCTGGTGTAGGTATATGTATACCAGGAGTACATATACCCGCTAGCATTAAAACACCCTAGAATGATTTTGCCTGGTGTGTTTTCCGTTGCATGTTTATTGTTTCTGTCTGTTTGCTAGTTTAGATTTTACTGCATACTGCACGCATACCCGGTTCACCCACGAGTACATTCGGGAAGTACTTGGGGAAATGCAAAGTCACATATCCCTCTCTATCCGTGCATACCCCATGTGCTGGATTTCCGACTCTAGAAACCTCGCAGAGGCATTTCCGCTTGGAAATTCCTCGTCTCTAATTCGTTTCCCGATTTCATTTCTGGAGGAACATTGCCAACTTTATTTCCTCAATCCAGTACATCTACTCCGATACAGATTTCACCCTCGATTCTACCTCGACACCTACATTTCATGGAGCTATCCACGAAATTTTCCTCGTACCCCGTGTGATTCTTGAGCTGGAGCAGCCACCTCACTTGCATCTGGACCCCCACCGCTACCGTCACTGCCTTGCGTGGCGCAGGTAGATCGCCACCACCGCTCCACCGCAGCACATGATTACTCCGCCGGCGCAAAGCGACGGAGAATCAAGCATGGAGGAGGACCACCCAGTGCGCCATCTTCTCCCACATCTCGAGCCACCATACCGAGCTGCGCGTTGTTCCGAGCTCGCTCAATCCTGATGAGAATCAGCAGGAGGAATGACAAGCCGATCAGTGTGCCCAGCAGCGCTGCGAGAAACAACCGCAACGCCACCAGGAACACCTCCTCGACGAAGGAGCTCGGCTCGATCTTGCCCAAACCGAAGAGGTAGCAGAGCGGCATTGTGCTTGTGCGTTGGAGGAGAGCCGCGCTGCCGTTTTTATATACCAACCCTGGTGTACGGTGAGCGAGGTCCAGGAGAACCGCTCCTCCCTCGATCACCGGCGTCCAGGAGGCGAATCCGTGAGCAGTGCCGACAAGGTGATGGTCCGCGACGTGAGTGCTCGCTGCACCAGCGCCGTGCACGCCGTGCACTATGGCTCTAGGGTCCTCATCGCCCTAGGAGCTATATGCGCACTGCGCCAAGCCGCACGCGGAGCAGCAGCGGAGGAGAAGCAGCAAGCCGGAGGTAGAACAAGGAGGCTGCCAGTGGGCCCTGGATCCACGTGTCAGCAGGTGAAACCACTGTTCATTGGGTGCATCTAGCATTTTTCGGGAGTTTGATCTCGAATGCCCATAGCCGTGAATATATCCAGGTTTGCCATATCCCTCCCCGGGTGTACCAATTATCGGTGCCCCTATCTCGTTTGAATTTAACCCAAGGGTTAAAAATTTAACCCCGAGGTTTTTCCCCGGAGTGGTTATTCTTTCATTTGTGTTGTAACTCTAGGAATGTCGAGGACTAGATTCTTTTTAACGGGGGAAGAGTTGTAACAACCCCAAAATTGGGTTATCAATTTTTGTGCTGTTATTCTCTCCTGGCACTCATTTTCTAAATTTTCTCCTGAGTTGCTGGATGACTCTGAGAAATTTTGTCATTTCCAACCTTTCAAAACCTTGCTCATGTCTTTTTCAGTGGGCAAGACCTCATTTTCATCAGCTCAAATCCTCTCAAACCCTAAATTCCAAATCTTTGGAATTTGAATGTGGCCCTTGTGATTACAAAGGAGCCATCATTTTCCTTGCTTTGTTGATCCTCCCAATTGTTCCAGAGATCCTCCTATCTTTCTGAACCTTGGATATGCAAAAATATTTCTAAGTCCAATGCAATATTTTTGAATTATGATTTATTCCTTTTCTTGCCTTTCTGAGGAATAAAATCCAAAGGCATAGCTAGCCAACTCCTAAATTCATGAGAATTGGTGGAATTGATACTTATGCCTAATCCAAGCTCTAGCAAGTATATTGGCCATGATTAAATAAGGAAAATTGCCTTTTCCTATTTAATGCCAATATTGCATTTCTGCCATATTCCAAAGGAACTACTATTTTTATAGCAGAGAAAATTCCCACATAAATTGTGGAGCTTGTCCTTGCTATATAATCACTATTTCCATTCTAATCTCATGATTCTACAATTCAAAATTTGGCACATGATCCAATGCAAATTTCTGCCTTCTTTGGAATTTTGCAAAGCAAGTGATTTATTCTTAAGTCCAATTGAGCTGCAATTTGGCAAGGTGTTTAACATTGTTCAATAACCCTTGGATACCAAATATGAGCTCAATCCATGCCTCCTAGCTCCCTGTGCAATTTTTAAAAGTTTCTGACCAGAATGCAAATTTGTGAAGGAAGTACCTTCATAGTGTTTCCAAATGGGAGGAAAATTTTCCATCCTAACAAGTATCTCGAATCATTAGCCTCCACCCAAAATCAGCTCATTTTATTGAACTATGTGAGCACAGAAGCAATTATTGTTTTCTATCCAAATTTTCAGTTTGTGAAGCAAGTGTATTTTATATTGCTCCATTATGGCTGATAATTTTACCAGGCCTTCTCCTATCTATATGATCCATCTCCACAAGGTTGTGGCTCATTTCACTTGACCAAATACCCTGAGGTTCTTCTGAAGTTTTTGGACAGAAATGATAGCTGTGAAGGAAGTACCATTTTGGTGAGTCCATTTGGTATGAACTTTTTACAACATCATGGTATGTTCAAATCATCAGGCTTTGCGAAGTTATAGCCTAATCCATCACTACTAGTGAGTGCTTCATCATGATTTAGTTTTTGGGCCAGATTTGGTGGTTGTACAGCAACTATGGTAAATAGTTGTCCATTTTACCTCAAAACTCCCAGGACCGTAGTCCTTTCTACCCTAAGCCTCCCAGACAACTTATTTACCTTTTACGCTCTTTGGTTTAATCTCTAGAATGTTGCCAAGTTTGCAACAACAAACTTGTGGGGCTTGTTTCACTCAGCTCTGTTTGTCTCTGCCCATCTACTTGCCATGGTAATACTCCACGCTGGAAGAACTATGCGGTAGACATGAGCTTACCCCAGTAAAAACCCCAGAGCGTGCCATGCCAGTGGTGACCACGAGTGTAACCAGACAAAACGGTGGTCTAGCTACTGTTGTCGTCAGCTTCGCTGCTCCGACCGTCTCTGGCCTCGCCATTAATGTCCTACATCTCCCCCCTCGTCGTCGTCTTCCCTCTGGACCTCTGGCCCCCTTCATTTTCTTCTCCGGCGAGCCGTGCCAACGACCGGAATAGTGCGCTCCTGTGCATCGTCGTCTTCCTCCCCGATGTCTTCTTCCTCCGTTCGTCCGCACGCCTTTCTCGTCTCCGTGACTCTCTGGCACTCGTCTTGATCCTCCTCGTCGCCTTCCCGCCGCTCCCCGTGAGCTTTGGCCGCACCTGCCAACGCCGCACCCTCGCCGGCACACGGACACGTTGCATGCCGCGTGCCACCTCCTCCCCTCCCACGAGCTCTCCCACGGCTATTTAAGCAAGCCTAAAGCCCCCTCGCAGTCCCCAACCACCCACAGGTCTCTCCCCCTCGCCTCAGAGCCTCTCCACCCCCTCCCCATCTCCATGGCCGCCGCCACGGCCTGCTTAAATTTGAGTAATGGCGGGCGCGCCTCTCCCTCTCTCTCCACCAGCAGCTTCCCCGGAGCCCGTAGACCGTCCCCATTCCCTCCCCTCGCCACCGGAGTGCCCTGTGGTCGCGCCCCTAGAGCCACCGCCGCCGTCGTAGAGCTCTCTGTCGCCATGCTCGCCGTGGCTAGGGACTTACCCGGCACCCGTTCCCTCTCAAGATGGGAGCGGTGTCCCTCCCTGTGCCTGCCGCCGTCCTCGCCCTGGTCGGAGGTGGCCGGAGCCGGCCGGCCCGTCGCCGGCGACGCGTCTGGGTTCACCTCTTGTGTGCCGCGTCGGGGGAAGAAGGAGATGGCCGGCCCCCGCCGCAACGCAGCTTTCCCCGCACGAAAGCGCATTTCTGGTAAATGTGTTTTCAATCTCGAAAGGCGTACTTCTCCTCTCCTTCGACCGGGAATACGTTTCCCTCTCCGGAAGACGTATTTTTAGAAAAGACACGTTTTGTGTAAACTACCAGGGACCTGTTTGTAGAAATATTTTTACACACTAGTCCCTGAGCTTTAAACATCTGTATCTTTTTACCCGCAACTCCGAAGGAGGTGAATCCAAAGCCCACGTCTTCGTTTCGTCAAGCCCGTTCCGTTGATGTCATTTTCATAATATTTTCACATATTGAAATGACTATTTTTCCCTTACCCGTAAACAGCCCCCTCCTAGAGAGAACTGTTTCCGGCAAATCTTTCCGCGATCGTTTCCCACTTATTCCCGGAGTATTTGTCGACCCCCAGGCAAGCCAACCTCTTAGCATGAGCCTCGAACTTGCCTGTTGACTTTGCTTGCACCTTGTGTGTGTGTAGTTTTATTTGTTTCTGATCGTTTTTCATCTGCAGTATTCTGTCATGCATGCTTGTGTTTTCATGATATCTTTGCCATGCTAATTAGAATGTTATTATTAATAATGCCATGTCACTACTCTACTGTATTTTCCTGTCACCATTATGAAATATTATGAGGATTGTAATGCACCATTAATATGCTATTACTTGGTATTGTCATGTTCTTTATGCTATAGTTGTGCACTTGAGAAGTTCGATATTTTGCCATGCATTTGTATGCTTCATGCTCATTGTTGCATTCATGTTAAATATGTTCATGATGATGGAGAAGGAAATAAAATGACTTAATAATAACAAACCTCCTCCGTCATCGATGGGATCGAGTCATAGTGCTGCCAAATCGAACTTTTTCAGTGCAGCCGCATTTGCCTTTGTGGGAAGGCCTTAATGCGAGCTATTGTCGTGACCTCTCGTTGGTGCCTCCCACTAGGGAAGGTTATGGGCGTGCTTACCCTGATCAGGTAGGCAGACATAATCTTGTGTGCTCGTTGATGATATTATGGTACCGAGTCCCCGAGTGGGATTGTTTTGACCACGACGGTGGTCGGGGTGTCTTTGGTAGACACGGGGCCACCCAGGACCAGCCCGTTGGGGATTGGGTCGGAGTGGCCGGGAGAGCGTCATGGCAGTAGGTCAGTTTCGTCGGAATGCCGTTGGTCCACCCGAATGGGATGACGAGGCCATGGGTTCTGTGGTGTGGGTACAGTGTGCTAGCTCTGCAGAGTGTATAAAGTCTATCGATAGCAACAGTTCATAGTAGGTCCCACTACCAGGTCTTGGTCGAAATGGAGGATCAAACTGAAATAATTAAGTTGGTAAATAAATATGTGATAACAAAAATATGGTAACTTGGACTATGAGATAGTCGTGAGGAGTCACGACGATATTTTGATATGATCATGAGATAAGGTCTCGGTGAGTGTTGGAGACCAAGTGTTGGTCGTGGTTGTGATCCCCGGAAAGATCACCGTTCTGTTGCGAGGCAACCCGTTGATAAGAGAGTTCGAGGGACTCGGTGTACAAGTTTGGTTACATTCCATGAGTAATATATCATTATTTGCATTTAAAGAACCATGATAGAACAAAAGATGATTGCATAAAGTTAACACGCTATGTCTGCATTGGATATTATTGGTAGTTTATTTTCAGCATAGTTTCATGATGCCATGCCATGCTTTGATTAACATGTTAAATTATGCCATGATTAAGATGATATGCTATGTTTTGCCATTTCCATGTTAGAAGCATGATCTGATATGCCATGTCATTGCCATGTTAGTAGATGTTATGATTTTGTTCATGCTTAGTTAAATTTTTATCATGCCATGTTTAGTATTTGATATGAGGTAGGCTGTCGCATGCGCTCAGTTCTCGCTTTGTCTTCTGCGTGTTTGGATGCTATGTATTTGGTTGTCTTGCAAGTACATTCAATGTACTGACCTGGCGTGTCATGCCAGTTTTGTAGGTCATACCCGTATTGTTCGCTTGATCCGTCGTGCTAGGCCGTAACCTTGCCAGTCCTGTGAGTTGTGGAGCCCAGCCAGAGTTGTGTTGCTGCCAAACCAAGACTTCCGCCACCATTTTAATCAGACTTCCGTTGTCGTTTAATAGCCTTAGGGCTATGCCAGATAATTGTATTCATCAATGATGTAATCTCTTATACATGTATTTGATGAATATTCTTGTACCTGGAATGTTGTATTATGGACCTGTCATGCGTCAGGTGTTATCCTGGGCTGACGTGCGAAGGCCCCATGCTCCATGCGGATTGGGGTGCCACAGTGTCATAATAAATGGAACGGTGGAAAGTTGCATGGCAATATATCTCGGAATGGCTATGGAAATGCCATAATAGGTAGGTATGCTGGCTATTTTGAGGAAGATATCAGGAGGCTTATGTGTGATAGAGCGTATCATATCACGGGGTTTGGATGCACCGGCGAAGTTTGCACCAACTCTCAAGGTGAGAAAGGGCAATGCACGGTACTGAAGAGGCTAGCAATGATGGAAGTGTGAGAGTGCGTATAATCCATGGACTCAACATTAGTCATAAAGAACTCGCATACTTATTGCAAAAATCTACAAGTCATCAAAACTAAGCACTACGCACATGCTCCTAGAGGGATAGATTGCTAGGAAAAGACCATCGCTTGTCCCCGACCGCCACTCATAAGGAAAGCAATCAAAGAACACCCCATGCTTCAAATTTGTCACACAATGTTTACCATACGTGCATGCTACGGGACTTGCAATCCTTAACACATATATTTCTCAATTCCACAATTGCCCAACTAGCATGACTCTAACATTACCACCTTTATATCTCAAAACAACTATCAAGTATCAAACTTCTCATATTATTTAATGCACTCTATATGAAAGTTTTTGTTATACCCATCTTGGATGCCTATCATGTTAGGACTAGTTTCATAACCAAAGCAAATTACCATGTTGTTCTAAAAGACTCTCAAAATAATATAAGTGAAGCATGAGAGATCAAAAATTTCTTCAAAATAAGATCACTGCCGTGCTCTAAAAGATATAAGTGAAGCACTAGAGCAAACGACAAACTACTCCGAAAGATATAAGTGAAGATCAATGACTACTTGAATAATTATGTAACTATGTGAAGACTCTCTAACATTTAAGAAATTCAGATCTTGGGATATTATTCAAACATCAAGCAAAACAAAATAAAACAAAATGACGCAACAAGCAAAACACATATCATGTGGTGAATAAAAATATAGCTCCAAGTAAAGTTATCGATGAACGAAGAAGAAAGAGGGGATGCCATCCGGGGCATCCCCAAGCTTAGGCTCTTGGTTGTCCTTGAATATTATGTTGGGGTGCCTTGGTCATCCCTGTCGGCGTCCTGGGAACGGGGGTCCCCAGACTTGCCCGCCTGCAGCCCACAGCGCGGCTCCACCAGCGGCCCTGTACGGCCCATCTTCACCAGCAAACACTCAAGACCCTCGTGAGGGGCCAAGCCTCGCGAGGCAGACGACACAAGACCTCCTCGGGGGTGGCCTCACCAGGCAGGCTCGTGAGGGGCGGAGAGATCAAGGCAAGGGACACCTCGCGAGATTTCTATGATGCAAGCCATGACGACTGGAGCCAGGCGGGCACGAGCATGCAGTGTCCTCGTTTCCTCTTGGATGCTAAAGAGGCAAGTGCAGGCAAGGAGTCCCGAGGCATCAGGCAAAGGTTTCCATATTGGTGCAACAAGACCAAGACTAGCAGGACGGCAGGACTGATGTCACCGTGGAGTCCAAGATGGCGTCACCACCAGAGCCTTTGGCTGGCGAAGACCACCTTTAGTCAGGATAAATTGTACTAGTTGTCTCCCTTAGAATTTGGCTGTTGTTGGATCCCTTCCCACTCAATATTTGGGGAGAGGACTAGGGCCTCTATAAATAGGACTAGCCACCACCATAGGAGGGGATCTCACCTCATCTGATCTCATCTCATCTGATCGGATCTGGGATCAGAGCCATTCCATCCACAGCCACACACAGGTGCTCCAAGCACAAGAACACCTCTCCTCAGGAGGCTGTTCTTCCCTTGTAGCTGTTCATCCTCAGCCCAAGAGGCAATCCACCACACCACACTGGAGTAGGGTATTACACCACGTCGGTGGCCCGAACTAGTATAAACTCTTGTGCCTCTCTTTCTATGGGCTCGACGCACTAAGCTTTGAGATTGCGGTGAGGGTGAGGGCGTGATTAGTTAGGGAGAGATCTTCATGCGCACCCCAGTGTTCGAACCTCAAGGCTTTAGCCGGAACCCGAAATTCGACATTTGGGGCACCAGGTAGGGGTGCGCCGAAGCTTTCGTCTCATCGATCCGCGTCCCGTCGCTTCGTCGCATCCATGGCGGACGCTCGTCAAGCCCGCGCTGAGTGTCGGGCCACCCTCACCGCCCGCGTCGCTCAGACCACTCCTGTCGGCGGGCCTCCCTGTCGTTCCCCGTCGCCCGCCACCAACGCCGCCACCGGCCTGGTGGGAAACAAGCAGCAAGCATCCTCGTTGCACCCCTCGGTGCGGCGGGACGGCCGCACCGCCACTCCATCACTAACCCCGGCCGTCCCGTCGTCTCACGATTGTCGCGCTCCCACGCATGCGCAGGACACACTGCTCATGGCACGTGAGCTCCTGCGCTACCGCCCAGTCGACGACCTCTACGAGGACTAGCTGGACCGCATCGCCGAGCTCGTCAGCACCGCAGGGGGCTCCCCCGCACCATCCCTCTTGCTGCCTCGCCCTCCGCCAGCTGAGGCCGACGTGGCTCACGGAGCGCCTCCACCACCTCTGCACCAAGACGGCGCCCTGGCGCCAAGGCGCACGGCCCCCCGGTGCGACCCACCGCGTCGGGTGCCCGCGCGAGAAGAAGGAAGCTGCCAAGAAGTTCCCCGGCCACAAGAGAATGTGCCCGCGCTCCCAGCACCACTATGACAAGACCGCGTGCCGCCTGCAGCGGCGGTGCGCGGGCATCAAGGGCAGGCTCCGCATCAGCAAAGGGCCCCGGTGGCCACAGTAGGCAGTCGTGCCTTCACTCCCGAGCTGCATAGTGTCGCCTGGTCGGGCAAGTTCAAGCCAGACCTGCCTCCTCGCTACGACGGCACCCCGACCCCGCGGAGCTCTTGCAGCTCTACGAACTGAGCATTGAGGCTGCCAACGGCGACGAAAAAGTCATGGCGAACTGGTTCCCCATGGCTCTCAAGGACGGCGCTCGCTCGTGGCTCCTGAGCCTGCCCCCGTGCTCAATCTCCTCCTGGGATGAGATGCGTGATCGCTTCGTCACCAACTTCTAGGGCACTCGCGACTGCCCTCTGGCCGAGGGTGACCTGCGCCGCATCAAGCAGCAGCCAGGAGAGACCCTGCAGAAGTACATCCAGTGCTTCAACAGCGTTCGCCTAAAGATCCCCAAGGTGATGGACGAGGCCATCATTTCAGCATTTTTTGATGGCGTCCGCGACGTCAAGATGAACAAGGATCTCGCCATCCACGAGGAGATATGCACGGCTTTGGAGCTGTACAACCTGGCGACCAAGTGCGCAAGAGCTGAGGAGGGGCACCTTTCCCTCCTCGAGCTCCCGGCTACCGACCTGGAGGAGAAGAAAGCCAAGGCCAAGGACGTGAAGCGCAAGGGAGTACCCATGCTTGCGGCGGAGCCAGATACGAGGTGCGGCCGAGACCACCCCGAGTCGTCCAAGAGCAGTCGACCATTCTGCGCCTTCCACAACGTACACAACCAGAACTCCAACGACTGTCAAGAGCTCAGGGCCATTCGAGATGGACTCTTCGGTCGGTGCCCCGAGCGCAACGACCGGGGATACGGCCGAGGAGGAGGACGAGGCGAAGGATGTTGGGACGACCACGGCCCTCGCGAGGAGTGGCACGACCAGCCTCGCGAGGACTGCTGGCAGGACCAGCCTCATGAGGGCGCATGGAGGGACCAGCCTCGCGAGGACCGCCCTCAGGGCAATGCTGGTCTTCCTCCATCGCCGCCACCGCCAAGAAGGAACGATGACCACTGAGGGAGTCCTGGATTAGGGGGTGTCCGGATGACCGGACTATAACCTTTGGCCGGACTCTTGGACTATGAAGATACAAGATTGAAGACTTCATCCCGTGTCCGGATGGGACTTTCCTTGGCGTGGAAGGCAAGCTTGGCGATACGGATATGTAGATCTCCTCCCATTGTAACCGACTCTGTGTAACCCTAGCCCTCTCCGGTGTCTATATAAACCGGAGGGTTTTAGTCCGTAGGACGAACAACAATCATACCATAGGCTAGCTTCTAGGGTTTAGCCTCTCTGATCTCGTGGTAGATCTACTCTTGTACTACCCATATCATCAATATTAATCAAGCAGGAGTAGGGTTTTACCTCCATCGAGAGGGCCCAAACCTGGGTAAAAACATCGTGTCCCTTGTCTCCTGTTACCATCCGCCTAGACACACAGTTCAGGATCCCCTACCCGAGATCCGCCGATTTTGACACCGACATTGGTGCTTTCATTGAGAGTTCCTCTGTGTCGTCACTTTTAGGCCCGATGGCTCCTCCGATCATCAATAGCGATGCGGTCCAGGGTGAGACTTTTCTCCCCGGACAGATCTTCGTATTTGGCGGCTTTGCACTGCGGGCCAATTCGCTTGGCCATCTGGAGCAGATCGAAAGCTACGCCCCTGGCCATGAGGTCAGATTTGGAAGTTTGAACTACACGGCCGACATCCGCGGAGACTTGATCTTCGACGGATTCGAGCCACAGCCGAGCGCGCCGCACTGTCACGATGGACATGATCTAGCTCTGCCGCCGAACAGTGCCCTGGAGGCTGCACCCGTGTCCGCTCCGACCCTTAGCTCGGAGCCGATTGATCCACTCGAGGACGGGTGGCTGGACACCGCCTCGGGGGCTGCAATCTCTACGGCGATCGAGCTGAACACCAGCCTTGTCCTCTGCGAAGCCCGTGACTCCAAGGTGCCGGACTCCGAGCCCTCCGCGCTCCTACCAATCAAATCCGATTGGGCGCCGATCATGGAGTTCAGTGTCGCGGACATCTTTCAGCACCCGCCCTTCGGCGACATTCTGAATTCACGAAAGTCTCTCTCTTTATCAGGAGAGTCCTGGCCAGACTTTGGTCAGCAAGGTTGGGATGCGGATGACAGAAATTCGACGCCCACCCACCACCCACTTCGTAGCCACTGTCAATGATTTAACCGACATGCTAGACTTCGACTCCGAAGACATCGACGGTATGGACGACGATGTAGGAGACGAACAGGGGCCAGCGCCTATAGGGCACTCGACAACCACCTCATCTCACGATGTATACATGGTGGACATACCTAAAGGAAGCAATGACGAGGAACAAAGGGACGCAACGAGGGATCGTTCCCTCGAAAAGCAGTCAAAGCGGCGATGTAAGCGCCGCTCCAAACCCTGCCTCGACAGAGACAGCAGCCATACAGACCCAGCCACAGACCAGGGCGAACCGGCGGACGACGAACATGCCACCGAGCAACCGTCCGAACAGGGCAACTTGGATAAACAAGCCGAACAACCCGTCCCCGGTGAAGATAACAGTCCGGACGACCTCACGCCGGACAAGTTCCTGGAGCAGAAGAACCTCCAGAAAAGGCTCGTCGCCACCGCGCGTAGCCTGAAAAAGCAGAAGCGGAAGCTCAAAACTGCGGATGATGCACTCAGAATTAGATGGAGCAAAGTACTCAACACCGCAGATAAATACGGCGGCAGCCGCCACACAAAGAGCTACCTGAAGAGAAAGCTACTGCCTGAATTTGATGAGGAGGCCCTAGAGCCCCCTAAATCAAAAAACAAGGAATCCACCCGGTCGGATAGACGACCTCATGGCCAACATAGAGCGGCAAGCGGCGCCGCACCCAAGCCAGCACGCGATCCACCCAAGGTTTCGCATCACAAAGATGGCCCAGCCAGATTTATCAACGAGCCAAGAAAGCAAGCTCTAGTAAGCAATGCAACACAACAAATATCCGAACAACACGGCACACCCAAGTACATGGGAGCCGCACACCCCCTATGTTTCATCGTTGAGGTGCTAGACCTTGAATTTCCAGCAGGATTCAAGCCTGTAAACATAGAGGCGTACGACAGAACAACAGACCCTGGAGTCTGGATTGAGGATTATATCCTCCACATACACATGGCCAGAGGAGATGACCTCCACGCCATAAAATACTTACCCCTCAAGCTCAAAGGGCCAGCCCGGCATTGGCTTAAAAGCCTTCCCGAAAACACCATTGGAAGTTGGGAAGAGCTCGAGGATGCTTTTCGGGCAAATTTTCAAGGGACTTATGTCCGACCTCCGGATGCGGACGATTTAAGCCACATAACTCAACAGCCCGGAGAGTCAGCCCGGAAACTCTGGAACATATTCCTTACTAAAAAGAATCAGATAGTCGATTGTCCAGACGGCGAAGCCTTAGCAGCTTTGAAACACAGCGTTCGAGACGAATGGCTCGCCAGACACCTCGGCCAAGAAAAGCCAAGAACAATGGCCGCATTAACAAGCCTCATGACCCGCTTTTGCATGGGAGAGGACAGCTGGTTGGCAAGATGCAGCACCAGCTACCCAAGTACATCCGGAGTCAGGGATGGAAATGGGAAACCATGACGCAAGAAGGACCAGCGGCGGAATAAGGGAAGCAGCCCGAAGAGCATGACAGTCAATGCCGGATTCAAAAGCTCTCGGCAGAATCAGAAAAAGTTACCCCTTAAGGATACCAGGGACAAGCTATCTAACCTTTTCGGATCACGGGTTCCGGCAGACCCTTAAGGTTCGAACTCTGGGGTGCGCGCGGAGATGATGCCCTCTACCTCTCCATCTCGCAAGGATCTAAACTACAGAAAGAACAGCACAAGAGACACAGGGTTTATACTAGTTTGGGCCACCATTGTGGTGTAACACCCTACTCTAGTTTGTGGTGGGTGGATTGCCTCTTGGGGCTGATGATGATGAACAGTACAAGGGAGAACAGCCTCGCGAGGGTCTGTTCTTGGCTAGGGGGATGAACTGCTAGGGGAGTTCAGCCGCCCTTCTCTCTCTTTCTCTACTTGTTCTTTGCTTGCCCTGGATACTCTCCTCGATCTCTAGATGTCAAGATGCCTCTACCCTGGGGTGGCTAGTCCTATTTATAGGCAAAGGCCCTGGGCCTCTTCCCAAATATTGAGCGGGAAGGGCGCCAACAATTGGCCAATTCGAAGGGGAACATCTGGTACACTTATCCTGACTAAAGTTGGACTTCGCCTGCCAAAGGCCCTGTGGTGACGCCGCTCTGGGCTCCATGGTGACCTCCTTCCCACCGTTGGACTGGTCTTGGTCTTGCTGCACCAAAATGGATGCCTTTGCTTGATCCTCTCGCCTGCACTTGCCCCCTTTGCACCAAAGAGGAAAGGGGAGGACACTGCGCGGTCTGGCGCCCGCCTGTCACCCTTGGTCGTCATGGCTTGCGTCATGGGCACCTCGCGAGGTACCCTGCCTTGATATCTCCGCCTCCTCGTGAGCCATCCTAAGGAGGCCGCGCCTGAGGAAGCACCGCGTCGTCCGCCCCGCGAGGCTTGGCCCCTCGCGAGGGTCTTGAGTCTTGTGTTGATGAAGATGGGCCGCGCTGGGCCCCCATTTGAGCCATGCCGCATGCCCCAGGCAGGCAAGTCTAGGGACCCCCATTCCCAGAACGCCGACAGTAGCCCCCGGGCCCAAGGCGCGCATGGACTTGGCCGTGCTGAAAGGCGAAAGGGCAAGGGCGAAGCGCCGTGGGCCCTAACAGCCTGCAGCCTTGGGCGCCGCGTGGCGGTTGATTGGACGTGGGCGGTACTGTTTGCCCACGCTCCCTTATTTTGCGTCGCGCTAGGTTGCCCCACAGTTGTAAACAGCCATCCCTCATCCTGTTGCTCGACTGTCCCTTGTTCTTCCTTCCTTCGAACTCTGACTCTTGCCTCTAATCCCATCTCACATCTCCTCTCTCCCGTCCTCAGCAATGGCTCCAATGAAGAAAGAGAAAGGGAAGAAGCCTGTGCTCCCATCTCATCCGCCGCCGTCGGCCGCCCCGCCGTCGGCCAGTCAATCATACTTAATCTGGAGTGCCTGGATAAGCTCAGCCCGGCTCTGGCCACCGTGTTCAACGAGTGCGGGAGGACGACGGCCTGGCCTACGTCTCACTTCCCCACCGACAGGATAATCACCGAGGTTCATTACTTTGCTGATGCCTTGTGGACGGGTCTGGTTCCCCCCTTCTCTGATTTCTTCAACGCCGTCCTCACCCATTAGCAGATCCATATGATGCATTTGGGCCCTGAATCCATCGCCCTCCTTTCGGTTTTCGCTTTTGTTTGCGAGGCGCTGATGGGCATCCCTCCTTCTGTTGCCTTGCTGCGCCATTTCTTCTCTTTGCGCCTTGTCGACCCCACTCAATGCTCGGCATGCGTGAGCTTCGTAGCTTCGCCTGAGACTGCGGCCTCTAGTATCGACTTCAACCTCCCTCCGCCTTCAGCCGAGTTCCGTGAGCGGTGGTTGTATGTTGATGTCGGGGTACCCAGCCCCCTGCTGGCGAAGCCGTCTTCGCCTGCTGTGCCAAATCCGGGCTGGGGCCAGGAGACACTCGTGAGCCCCCGGCTCACCTTCGTCTGGGGCCGCTTCATGCTCTTGAAGAAGCTCGGCGTAACGGCGCCCAAGGTGGTGAAGGAGTTTCTATTGCGCCGCATTGCTCCTCTCCAGCGCCATTCTCGTCGAATGTGGGCCTTCAGCGGGCATGGTGATTGCATGAGGCTTCAAGAAGAAGACTTGACGCCCGCGGCGCGGAGGAAGGTGCTCTTGGTCCTGACTGGCGATTCCAACCCCGGTAGCATTCAGCGGGGAGGAGCTTTGCTGTACCTCTGCCAGAACAGGGATGACTTCGTGAGGCAGATGCCCCCTTTCGAAGAGTGGGGGCTACGCCCTACCGGCCTCCAAGGGCCTCGCGAGAACCCTGTGGTGGTGACTGCCCTTCCAGTCGTCCTAGGCGAATCCTCCTCAAGTGGTGGAGCAGGGAGGCAGGAGACAGCGGGGTTCGAGAGAGCCACCGATGATGTGACCGCACCGGGCAATGCTCTTGATGGGGCAGCTCTTGAGGCCCGTGCCGCCGAGGCTGCGGGCGAGGTGCAGCCTCTTCCGACGCTTGAGGCCGGGGCTCCTGAGCCCCCGGCCGTGCCCTCTGGCGAGGCAATTGACTGTGTGCTTCAGGCATGTGTCCTCGACGCAGGTCGCCTTGGTGCTCCGTCCTCTTCGCAGGTTGATTCCTGTGCACCTCTCCTGGGTCACTTCCGTGTGGACTTTTAGGCCCTTCGGAGGAAAAGGGAGGCCCTAGGTGGCGACTCCCCTTGTCGCCTGCTGAAGCGCCGGAAGTACTTCGCCACCGACGAGTAAGCCTTCTCCTTTCCCGGCTCCTGATCCCCTTGTTGCGTCTACTGATCCTTGCTCTGCAGGCCCCTTCCTGCCGAGGTCATGGAGGCCGCTGAGGTGCCGCCTCCTTTGGCTCCACCTCCCCCGTCGCCCCAAGACGTCCCGAGCAGCACGGCTCTTGTGGTGAGGGCGAACGAAGGGGCGGACCGTTCTGAGGTGCCCCGCAGCCCTTCTCTTCCTGTGATCTTCCTTCATGGGCCCTCTCTTGGCGTGGCCAGACTGACGTGGGCTTCTCATCTGGTCACAGGCTGCGACTGGCTGAGGCGCCCCCCGCGCTCTTTGTCTGGAGATGTGTCGGCCCCAGGCCGAGCTTCTGGCGTGGCGCGCCCGGCCGTCGTGGGGGCGCCAGCCCCCAGCCCCCTGCCCGGAGGGGGAGCGATGATTCGTTCCTCCAGGCGCTTACCTGGGGCAGACGATGGTGTGGGAGACGTGCTCGAGCGTGCTCGGGAGCACCGTGCTCGCCGCCGCGAATTCCTTCGAAGGGCGAGCGGCGCAGTGGACCTGCTTGGGGAAGAGCTCGCTGATGAAGACGCGCGCCTGGAGGCCAAGGGCCTGCGCCTGGCCGCGGAGAGGCGCGAGCTGGAGGCCGCCATCACCCTCGCGCGCCGCCAGCGCGACCTTGAAGATGAAGAAGCGAAGGCGTCGCTGGAGGCCTCCCGGGTGGCCCGATCCCAGGCCGCTGAAGAGGCCCTGAGAGCCGATCGACAGCGAGAGACGGCGGAGGAGCGGGCTCGGGAGCTCCTGGCCCAATGCCACTTGCTGGAGGAGCAAGTGGAACTGCGTGAGGCGGCCCTTGTGTCGATGAGGGTGGCCTCTGGCGACCCAGCCGGGCTCCAGAGACGTGAAGAGGCGCTGTCGCTGGAGGCCGCCGAACGTACCCGTGAGTATGAGCGGCTGGAGACGAGGGAGCGCCCGGTGACGCAGGCGGAAGATGAAGTCGCTGCTCGGGAGGCACGTGTCCTAGAGGAGGTTGGTCGCCGGGTGGCGACAGCGTGCCAAGGCCTCGAGCGCGAGCTCGAGAGGAAGCTGGAGTTGATTCGGGTTTTGGCTGAGGGGAGAACCACAGCCCTGAGGGCCCAACGGGATGAGGCGACGCGGCAAGCCGACGCTTCCCGGGCCGCCCTCGAGGCAGCGCAAAAGGAATCGGCTGCTCTCCAGGCCGAGGTGACCCGTCTTCGCCAGCGGGTGGAAGAGGCTAAGGCCATTGAGCGTCAGAATGCCGATGAGATACGCCAGCGGCAAGTCCTGGAGCACGTGCCTGGCCCCATGCTTACTATGCTTAGGGATAGGGCTAACACAGCCTTGGGCAACATCTGCGAGGCAACTGTGGGTGAGCCGCACACAATCAACTATGCCGGCAACCTTCAGTTCTTCACTGCTGTGGTGACGCAGCTGGAGGCACGGTCGGCCAGGGCTGACAGGTTGGTGGAGGAGAGGAGCCGCGCCCTGCTCGGGCGCGCCTTTTCTCGTGTCTTCAGCCATCTTCAGAACATGGATCCTCAGTTCGACTTCGATGCCGCCATTGCCCCAGTCCCCCAGGCAGTCCGAGGCGATCTGGCGACCTGGGTAGAAAATAACGTGGATGCTCTCGTCCGGGCCATTACCTCGGATGACAATGACGTGATCGTGGCTGCCGACGATGGCGGTGTGGTGGATGGTCCCGGCGCCGCTGACGACGATGCAGGCAGCGGTGGCGAGTCCAGCGACACCAGCGGCGGCTCGGGAGGTGCTCCGGAGGACGCCTTGGGGGATTTGTCTGACTGACTGCGTGTTGCTCCTGTCTTTTGCCCTGCATGGATAGAACTCAGGTGTTTGGCCTGATGGTCGTGAGAGCATTTTGGGAGGGGAAGCCCCTCATGTAAAAATTTGTGTAGATCGTATTAGCAGCTTATTACACTGTGCGAGCATCCGCGCCCGGTGGCTGGTTGGTTTACCTTTGTTTTGCGCAGGCCTCGAGGCAGCTCGTGGTGTCCTGAGCATTCTCTGGTCGAAATCATAGGATGCGCAAGTGCTGTCAACGAGGGGCTTCACAGGCGCTGGCCCTCTTCACAGGCTCCGGGCCTTTTTATAAACGCGATAGCTTCACAGGCATTCGCCTTCTTCACAGGCTCCGGGCCTTTCCATAAACGCGATAGCTTCACAGGCATTCGCGTTCTTCACAGGCTCTGGGCCTTCTCCCGGGCGCAATGGCTTCACAGGCTTTCGCCTTCTTCACAGGCTCTGGGCCTTCTCCCGTGTGCAACGGCTTCACAGGCGTTCGCCTTCTTCACAGGCTCTGGGCCTTCTCCCGGGTGCAATGGCTTCACAGGCGTTTGCCTTCTTCACAGGCTCTGGGCCTTCTCCCGGGCGCAACGGCTTCACAGGCGTTCGCCTTCTTCACAGGCTCTGGGCCTTCTCTCGGGCGCAACGGCTTCACAGGCGTTCGCCTTCTTCACAGGCTCTGGGCCTTCTCCCGGGCGCAACGGCTTCACAGGCGTTCGCCTTCTTCACAGGCTCTGGGCCTTCTCCCGGGCGCAACGGCTTCACAGGCGTTCGCCTTCTTCACAGGCTCTGGGCCTTCTCCCGGGCGCAACGGCTTCACAGGCGTTCGCCTTCTTCACAGGCTCTGGGCCTTCTCCCGGGCGCAACGGCTTCACAGGCGTTCGCCTTCTTCACAGGCTCTGGGCCTTCTCCTGGGCGCAACGGCTTCACAGGCCTTCGCCTTCTTCACAGGCTCTGGGCCTTCTCCCGGGCGCAACGGCTTCACAGGCGTTCGCCTTCTTCACAGGCTCTGGGCCTTCTCCCGCGCGCAACGGCTTCACAGGCGTTCGCCTTCTTCACAGGCTCTGGGCCTTCTCCCGGGCGCAACGGCTTCACAGGCGTTCGCCTTCTTCACAGGCTCTGGGCCTTCTCCCGAGCGCAACGGCTTCACAAGCGTTCGCCTTCTTCACAGGCTCTGGGCCTTCTCCCGGGCGCAACGGCTTCACAGGCGTTCGCCTTCTTCACAGGCTCTGGGCCTTCAACCGAGCGCAACGGCTTCACAGGCGTTCGCCTTCTTCACAGGCTCTGGGCATTCTCCCGGGCGCAACGGCTTCACAGGCGTTCGCCTTCTTCACAGGCTCTGGGCATTCTCTCGAGCGCAATGGCTTCACAGGCGTTCGCCTTCTTCACAGGCTCTGGGCCTTCTCCCGGGCGCAACGGCTTCACAGGCGTTCGCCTTCTTCACAGGATCTGGGCCTTCTTAGGAAAAGACAACCTCCGCAGTCACCAAAAGGTAATCTCGTGAGGAAGCAATAGCGGCAGTCAGGGCTACGCTCGAGCTAGGCCTGGCCCGGCTCGCGAGGGGCTCGCGAGGGGAGGCAGCTGTGGTGAGGCGGTGACCAGAACACGAGAAATGGTTCGAACGAGACCAAGCACCCCTTCCCCGAACACACGCAAAGCTCAAATTCGAATTCAACTTAAATCCAGCGGGGGAAAAAGTTACAACCAAAGGGAAAAGGCAATGAAAGCAGACAAAAAGCCGCGTCCGGCACCTAATCTAGTCTTGGACGTCTTCTCACCAGCGCGGAGCTAAGTGCTATCCACTGGGCGTGGGAGGGAGCCCCAGGGCCTGAGGCTGGCACCTCTGAGACTCCGGCGCGTGTACAACCCCACTCATTATTACGTGAGAGTGTCACGGGGCGGCGAGCTTCACAGGCACTGGGCCTTCTTCACAGGAACCGGCCTTGCTTCATATCGCCAGACAAGGGCCCCGCCTTGCGCCACACTCTAGTGCCACCAACGACGACCGGAAACCAGGACGCCGCCGGTGGGGTAGAGCGGTCGCCAGCGGTTCCCACGACGACCACGGGTCCTCCGCCAGGGGCAGGCCCTCAGGCGCCTCCCCAGCGGAGGGCCTACCTTCTAAGAACACCTTGCTCCGAACGCCGCGGTGGTGATGCAGGATCCCTGCCCCTCTCCTGCAGCCCCCTGCGTCCTCCTCCCGAGGGGTAGGAGGCCGCGGGAGCGGGGCAGCTGCTCGCTGCGGCGACCTGCACCTCCTGTGACCCATGATTAGCGTACGCCTGCTCTTGAGGAATTAAGGGTACCCGATAGTCGTCGCCTCCAGCGTGGCCGACGGAGCCGTCCTGGGGCTCCTGGAAGGGCTCGACCTCTGGTGTCTCATCTCCCCAGCTGGGGCTGAAGAGGGAGCCCTGCTCGCCCTCGTGAGCGCGCCCTTGGTTCATCATGTGAGGCACGTATTCTTGTGGCGCCGCCACCCCGAATGTTGTGCTGTAGTGCTCCATGCGCCATGTGACATTGCTTGACGTGCCCACCGCGGGGTGGTAGTGCGGTTGCCCGCTGGCGCCGTGGGCCACACCGAGCCCCTCTCCTTCGCGCGTCGGGGGCGGGGGTAGTGCCACCGCCAGTCTAGCGCCGACGGACTCGCCGGTGTTGGGGTAGCCCTGAGGTTCGCGGGAGAGTGCGGGGCCTCCTCGTGCGCCGTCCTGGGCTTGGGGCGGAAGTTGGATGCAGAAGGGGTGAGCCCCCGAAGCGGCAAAGCCCAGGAGTTCGGCGACCTGTTCCAGCAGCACGTCGCGGCCGCCCTCCAGCAGCCTGCACTGCAGCAGCTCCCGTGCCACCGTGAGCGCGGCCCTCGAGTTCGCCTGCTCCCGGCGGGTGTACGGTGTCGTAGGCGCGGCGTGGTTGGAGGCCCTTGCTGCCGACCGCGCATGCCGCGGTGTGAGGGTCGCGGAGGCTTGTCTGCGTCGCCCGCGGCCCGCAGCGCCCTGCGGACCGCGAGCTGCCTAGGGCGCGGGGTCGCCCGGGGCGGGCGGCTCCGCGCAGATGGGCCACGCCGCCCATGGACCTTGGTTGCCCGCCTGGTCGCCGGACATGGTGATGACGATGCGACGGGAGGCGGAGCGGTAGGGAGGCAAATTCCGGCGCACCCCTACCTGGCACGCCAAATGTCAGATCACGGGTTCCGGCAGACACTTAAGGTTCGAACTCTGGGGTACGCGCGGAGATGATGCCCTCTACCTCTCCATCTCGCAAGGATCTAAACTACAAAAAGAACAGCACAAGAGACATAGGGTTTATACTAGTTCGGGCCACCATTGTGGTGTAACACCCTACTCTAGTTTGTGGTGGGTGGATTGCCTCTTGGGGCTGATGATGATGAACAGTACAAGGGAGGACAGCCTCGCGAGGGTCTGTTCTTGGCTAGGGGGATGAACTGCTAGGGGAGTTCAGCCGCCCTTCTCTCTCTTTCTCTACTTGTTCTTTGCTTGCCCTGGATACTCTCCTCGATCTCTAGATGTCAAGATGCCTCTACCCTGGGGGTGGCTAGTCCTATTTATAGGCAAAGGCCCTGGGCCTCTTCCCAAATATTGAGCGGGAAGGGCGCCAACAATTGGCCAATTCGAAGGGGAACATCTGGTACACTTATCCTGACTAAAGTTGGTCTTCGCCTGCCAAAGGCCCTGTGGTGACGCCGCTCTGGGCTCCATGGTGACCTCCTTCCCACCGTTAGACTGGTCTTGGTCTTGCTGCACCGAAATGGATGCCTTTGCTTGATCCTCTCGCCTGCGCTTGCCCCCTTTGCACCAAAGAGGAAAGGGGAGGACACTACGCGGTCTGGCGCCCGCCTGGCACCCTTGGTTGTCATGGCTTGCGTCATGGGCACCTCGCGAGGTACCCTGCCTTGATCTCTCCGCCTCCTCGTGAGCCATCCTGAGGAGGCCGCGCCTAAGGAAGCACCGCGTCGTCCGCCCCGCGAGGCTTGGCCCCTCGCGAGGGTCTTGAGTCTTGTGTTGATGAAGATGGGCCGCGCTGGGCCCCCATTTGAGCCACGCCGCAGGCCGCAGGCAGGCAAGTCTGGGGACCCCCGTTCCCAGAACACCGACAAACCTGAACAAAATCTTGGACAAGATATGTCAAATCCACAGTACTCCCGGGAAGCCTGCAAATCATACCCACAGAGATTGTTGGGTATTCAAGCAATCCGGCAAACTCAACGCCGAACACAAGGGGCTCGACACACCAAGTGAGGACAATGACGAACCACACAAGTAGAGCACCGGGAAACAAAGGAATTTTCCACAAGAAGTCAAAACAGTAAACTTACTTCACGTGACTAAAGGGGAAAACAGAGTGGCGCCTATAGAGTTACGCGCCACACGGCCTATCCCAAAGGAGTCTCGCCACTGGTTGTTAAAACCGATCACCTTCGACCATCAGGATTACTCTAAGAGCATCCGGAAAGCAGGCTGGACTGCCTTGATATTAGATCCAATAATCGACGGACTCCACTTTACACATGTCCTGATGGACGGCGGTAGTGGTCTAAACCTGCTATATCAGGACACAATCCGCAAAATGGGGATAGACCCAACAAAAATTTGTCATAGCAACACTTCCTTTCAAGGAGTAATGCCAGGCCCGGATGCCCATAGTTTGGGTTATCTCGAGCTAGAAGTTATGTTCGGCTCCCTCGATAACTTCCGTCGCAAAAAGCTAACCTTCCACATTGCCCCATTCTCAAGTAGCTATCAAGCACTACTGGGACGCCAAGCTTTTGCCCGCTTTAACGCAATACTGCATTATGCATCTCTTACGCTTAAGATGCCCGGTCCACGAGGCATCATCTCACTAAAAGGAAATATCGAGCGTTCCTTGAGCGTGAAAAAATATGCGGCTGCCTTGACAGCCATACATTAAAATAGCTTCAATAACAAAAGCATCTACCAGGTCATCCAGACCATGGACTCGGCTAGACGAGTCCGGAGGAAACATATAATTGATAAAGGTTTAGTAGCCGGACACCCATATACAAGGGGCTCCACGTATGTCAAATACGCGACAGCAAGGCTCAATTTTACCCGTCTTAAATTATACATTGTTTATCTAGTACAACGTACATTCCGCACTACTATTCTTTTTCTTTTTCAGCTAAGTTCCTCTCTTTTACAGATGAACACCATGCTACGCCCGTCGAGGACACGGCACAACGGAGACACAGGCGCAGACGTGCAACAGGGACCCGTCCCCAGGATTCTCTTTAGATTAAGACCCTGCGTAAACCTTTTTTACTGTCTCTTGTTGATACACATCCCCCGAATTCCCAGTATAGCCGAGGAGGAGGCTGGCGTCTTGGCATGTGGCCACGTCAGAATTCTGCACGTACCTAGATATCAGGGGCTTATTACCAAGGGCACTGTTCCACCTGTTTTCATAAAAGACCGAATACCTTAGGGCGTGTTCGGCGTCGCGAGTTCGGCCTTATATGCATCAGCTCCGAATCATGTCTTTGGTCAAATGTTGGGTTTGCCCGGCTCCTGTGTTTTGCTGCCTTATGTTCCGCTCTATCGGCTAAGGCGGCACCAGGAGAACTACTGCGATTGTGCCCCAGTTCAGCCAGGCGAGCACCTCAGTAGAGAAAGCCGAAAACTGACTGTCATGATATAGCATGAGACTGGTCAACCACTCGATGACCCGTCGGAATCTTTAGGATTCCTCCATATTAACGAAGGGCCCTTTCCCGACCAGGCACACACGCGCCCCGAGCTCGGGTGAGCGCGGTGCCACCAGGGGCTATTCAGTAGCCCCACTGTCAAACTCCTATGGCTAAGTGAAAGTGATAAAGCATTATAGTCCGGTTGCCTAGTTCGCTGCGCTATCACCTCCTTAATGGGACCAATACGTTGGATCAAGTTTTAAAATGCGCCTTCTGCGAACACCCCCGCAATATATGCGTGGGGGCTGAAGCCAAAGACTGCCATCTTTCAGGTTATATACACATATACATTAACGGCCGCACAGGAGGTATTTTAATTCTTGAAGGCACAAGTATAAAAAGCTCTTATATTCCATCGATACATTGTTTTACAATAATACACGTTATTCGAACATAATATCCTTCGAGCACTACGTCTCTATTAAACGAGCGCCCTGCAGAACTTCCTGAAAATAGTGCTCGACAGGTACTCGGCTCCCGTCCGAGTCTTGGGATGCAACAGCGGTGGCCTTCATCTCCACCCAATATGTCTTGACACGGGCAAGAGCCATCCGCGCACCCTCTATGCATGCTGACCTCTTCATCACATTGATATGCGGCACCGCACCAAGGAACTGCTGCACCAAGCTAAAATAACTCTTCGGTTCGGGCCTTTCCGGCCACAGATGACTCACGACATACTTCATGGTGAGTCCGGATAACCTATTCAGCTCCGCCCACTCGGCCAAACGATCGGTTAATGGAAGTGGACGCTCTGGATTGTGGAACTGCAACCACAAAAGCTTTTCCACTTCGTGATCCTCTTGATCTCGGAAGTGTTCGGCCGCGTCCGCGGCACTCGCTGCCAAATCTAGATAAGTGTCTGCCGTACTCCACAACCGGTCCAACGGAGCATATTTAGGATCCCCGAACTTCATCCGCAGCATAAAGGGTTTTCTAGCCGCGATATCTCCGGCCTGACGTAGCTCCTCCTTTATAGCTCTCATCGTAGAGCGAGCATCCTTGGCCTCGGTAGTGGCCTTCTCCAGGTCCGTCTGTTCCGCTCGATCTTCTTTTTCAAGAAGCTTGCAACGGTCAGCAGCGCTCTTCAACTTTACAGCCATCTCGGCCATTTTCTTCTTGCTTCAGCAGTGAGCAGCCTGTTCGGCTTTCAGCTCTTCAACCGCCTTTAAGGCAGCCGCATCACTTTTCCTGGCCTGCTCCTTGGATCGGGCAAGTTCTGCCCGAAGGTTCTCCATGGAAGCGGCACCATCTGCATCAAGCACACATGTTGTAAGATACGGGCCTCAAGCTCCTCTTACCAGGTGTCTCCGGAGAAATTACATACCTTGTGCCTCATCAAGCCGCTTGTTGACAAGCGCGATGTCGGCATCTGCCACGTCAAGTTGCCGCTTTAGCTCGGCAAATTCATCAGTCTGGCTAGCCACCAGACACTTCGCCACTTGCATAGGAAAGGCAACATATTATACTGGGGATTATGATCCTCTGCGCGTCGTCATTTTTGACAACACACAGAGTCTCGGGGGCTACAGTCTATATAGGGCGCATCTTTTATATGCGGAACTGTCAAAAGGTACATCATTTCGCGTACCTCAAAACTTGTCAGTAAACTTCGGACGGCCTCGTGCAACCCGCTCTCCGCAGATGCAATCCTTTAAATCACCGTACCCATCAATGCACGGTGTTCTTCTGAGATAGACGCTCGCCCGAGAAGATCCTTCAGCTCCTCTGACCATGCACCGGACGGTGCCGGACTCGTCTGATGGCCTTTTTTGAAGGCCGGACACGGAGGGCTTTGGGGGGCCATACGACTGCCTTCTGGTCCTGCCGGATTCGGAGAAACCCTCCATGACAACACCTCAGGGTCGCCTGCCTCGCAAGGCGGTACGGCAGGGGGAGGCGTGCCGCTCTCCATCATCTCCGGAAGAAGATCCCCCGAAGACGAGCTCTGCTGAGAGGAGCTGAGATCCGAACTACAAGGTCAAATTTCGGTTATTTTCCTCAGAAATAGAACAGGGATGTCTCTCATTTTAAACTCCCCTCTCTACTTACGGCTTGGTGGAGGGCTGATCCCCTTGGGGGCACAGTGCGACCGAGGCATCCCCCGGCGCGGGACCCTCTGACGAAGATTTCTTTCCCCGCTTTGAGACCATGGTCTCCGGGTCTTCAGAGGCGGTCCTCTTCTTCCCCTAGGTAGAGGAATTCTCGATTCCTCCTTTCCTGACAGCCTCCTTTGGGGAGGCGGTAGCTTCCTTGTTCCCCCCTTCACCTTCTTCCAAAGGCACAACCTCCAGCATCCTGGTTAACAAGGGATCTGGCATGGTCTCAGGGAGGGGGGCCGGACACCTGATTAACTTTTCTTTCGCTATCCACTCCTGTTTAAGGGACGGCTCTTTTAAGGGCGACTTTATGATAAATATGCGGATAGCGTGTCCAGGTACGGGGCTACTTACTTGAGTATCCGGGCGATTGCAGCTCAAACCTGCGTCCTCGGTTGAGTCCGGACACATTGCTTGTGATCCGAAGAACAATTTGTACATCTCCATGGGCGTCACGCCCATAAAATGTTGGAGAGCTCGTGGTCCCTCCGGAATGAACTCTCATAGGCGGAGGGGGCGACGTTTGCAGGGCGAGGTTCAGCGAATCAGCATGACCTGTGTCACTACAAACAGACTGATGTCTCTTTCTAGGAGATCTCGAATGCGGCCCTGCAACAAGGGCACATCCTTGGACGGCCCCTAGTCCAACCCTTTATTGACCCATGACGCTAGCTATGGTGGGGGACCCGAGCGAAAAGCAGGTGGCGCCACCCACTTGGTGCCCCTGGGAGCTGTGATATAAAACCACTCTCGTTGCCATAAGCTGAACTCCTCTTGAAAAGAGCCCTCGGGCCATGAAGCGTCAGCATTCTTGCTTATAACAGCACCTCCGCACTCCGCGTGCTGTCCCTCGATCATCTTCGGCTCTACTTTAAAGGTCTTAAGCCACAATCCGAAGTGAGGAGTAATGCGGAGGAAGGCTTCGCAAACGACGGTGAATGATGAGATGTGGAGGATGGACGCCGGAGCCAAGTCGTGAAATTCCAGCCCATAATAAAACATGAGCCCCCTCACGAAGGGGTCCGTCGGAAAGCCTAGCCCCCGAAGGAAGCGAGACACGAACACCATGCTCTCACCAGGCTTGGGAGTGGGAATAACCTGCCCTTGAGCAGGAAGCCTATGCGAGATTTCGTCGGTTAGATACCTGGCATCTCTTAGCTTTAGCACATCTTCTTCCGTAACGGAGGAAGGCATCCACCGGCCTTGAAGGTCGGAGCCGGACATCATCGAAGGTCTAAAGCGCCTGAATCTGGAGCTTTGGGTGTTGGAACTCGAGGCAAGAGGCGGATTCGATTGAGATTGAAAGAAAGGAGTCGAGCCTTGGTCTCTTTATAAAGAGGTTGAATACCAAGAGCCCTCCCCGTGACCGTTTGGGACTCGCCTTCAATCAAGGAGACGTACCAACGGGCATGATTGGGTTACCCACGTCCGTATTGATGAGAATACCGTAAATAAAGGGGACACGATCTCTGCTTTGATAGGACGTGCCAAGGAAACCGCCTCGCTAAATGCGCTGAGGTGGGATAGTAAAATAATTCGAATAAAGGCTTGGCCGTGGTGTGATGTCATGCTGCGGAATACGTCAGCAGATTAGATTTGTGCAAATATTATTGTCTCTACGGTGGTATGTGGAACTTGTTTTGCAGAGCGGGGCACTATCCTTGTGTTCAAAATCTTCTATGAAGTATTCGGAGGAGGAACCCGCCTTGCAATGCCGAAGACAATTTGCGCGTGGACTCATCGTCATTGAAGCCTGGTTCAGGGGCTACTGAGGGAGTCCTGGATTAGGGGGTGTCCGGATGACCGGACTATAACCTTTGGCCGGACTCTTGGACTATGAAGATACAAGATTGAAGACTTCATCCCGTGTCCGGATGGGACTTTCCTTGGCGTGGAAGGCAAGCTTGGCGATACAGATATGTAGATCTCCTTCCATTGTAACCGACTCTGTGTAACCCTAGCCCTCTCCGGTGTCTATATAAACCGGAGGGTTTTAGTCGGTAGGACGAACAACAATCATACCATAGGCTAGCTTCTAGGGTTTAGCCTCTCTGATCTCGTGGTAGATCTACTCTTGTACTACCCATATCATCAATATTAATCAAGCAGGAGTAGGGTTTTACCTCCATCGAGAGGGCCCGAACCTGGGTAAAAACATCGTGTCCCTTGTCTCCTGTTACCATCCGCCTAGACGCACAGTTCGGGACCCCCTACCCGAGATCCGCCGGTTTTGACACTGACAACGACCATCAGGACGAGGGGGCTGGGGGGTTCCAGGAGCCGCGTGCTATCGCCTACATCTTGGGTGGAGCTCAGGCCCCAGCCTCTCAGCGTATATTCAAGTAGTTTGCTCACGAGGTGAATGCAGCCCTTCCCAGGCTTGAGGCCACGCGCCCGCTCAGGTGGTCCAAGTGCGCCATTACTTTCAGCTCCGCGGACCAGCTCAAGTGCGCCCCCAATGCTGGCGCTCTCCCGATGCTCTGCTCACCCGTCATTAGCAACGTACAAGTCAC
Organism: Aegilops umbellulata; assembly: GCA_032464435.1. NCBI lineage: Eukaryota > Viridiplantae > Streptophyta > Magnoliopsida > Poales > Poaceae > Aegilops > Aegilops umbellulata. Next base: position 84,876,326 of record CP136060.1, on the reverse strand, counting down.
CAAGACCCACATCAACGGCGGCGCAGGGCTTAACGTCCTGTCCGTCGAGACGTTCGACAGCCTCAAAGTGCCATACGATCAGCTTCAGCCTACCAAGCCCTTCTGAGGAGTAACCGACAGCACCACCACCCCAATAGGGCAGGTCCGCCTCCCTATCACCTTCGGACAGCACGACAACTACCGCACCGAGCTCATCGACTTTGACGTTGCTCACATTCGTCTGCCATATAATGCCACCCTCGGGTATCTGGCCCTAGCCAAGTTCATGGCGGTGACCCACCACGGCTACAACATCCTCAAGATGCCAGGAAGCAGCGGGATCATCACCGTCCCCTGCGAAGAGAGAGATGCAGTGTGCTCCCTCGAGCACGCCCTCCAAGCCGCAGCGAACGAAGACCCCGACAGCAATGGAGCGCAGTACCCTCCTGAGGCCATCCCCAATAAGAAGAAGTAGCTACTCCGCACAGGGCCTCAAGGGAGCAGCGTCTCTGGCAGTGCAACATCAGGATCGGCGCCCGCGCCTGGAGCGCCTCCCTCCCTCGCATAGGAAGGCACGTCCGGCGCCCTCCTCGGGCAGGGCTCGGGGGCTTTCTTTTGGAGGGCCTCAGACCTAGCCAACATCATGAGGGAGGCGCTGGGCGTCACATGGAGGCATGCTTTGCGGCACATTTCCCTCATAAGGACACCAGGTGAGGAACGCCCGGTGCTCAGGAGTTCATCACCAAGGTCACTCATGAGCTGCAGGATGCAAGAGCCATGGGTCGCGACCGCCGCCCACCTGGCGCAGCTCCTCATCTAGGCGAGGATGGTGGGCTACGCGTCTGCGTCGACATCCCAGGGCTCAACGGGGCCGCTTCTCAGGAGCTCTTCTGTCCTTCGCGCGTGGGAGGCTGCGAGGGCCCACCTCATAGTTATGGTTGCATGCCATTCGGCCTGCCGAGCATGGCAGCCGCCTTCCAGTGCAACATGAAGAGCATCCTGGTGGCTCAGGAGCCCAGGCATCACGCTATCCTCGCAGAGACGGAGACGACCCTCGAGGAGCCGCCTGGACCCCCAAAGCCTCCCGAGGCACAGGGCCCCGGTGGCTCATGAGGAGCAACCCCTTCGCCACGCATCTTCAGCTACACCAACACCCCTTCGACAACGGGACCAGGTGACATTTTCTAAGTTTATTTAGCTAGGAGCGCCCCCTAGGCTGCATCATTCCCAGGCCGCGTGGGTCTGTCCCTGAGGCATGTATCCTTTTACATCTTTATCTTGCTCTGCTGGGGGCGCCCCTTGGGTTGCATCATCCCCAGGCCGCTCGGGTCCAACTCAGTGGCATGTATCATTCTTGCATTTACCTGAGCTAGTTTTCTTTTCATGAATAATCTATCTATGGTTATCACCTGCTTGATTCTCACCCACCATGGGAGCCGCGCGCTGATCGTCTTTCTTCATGATCCTTCGCATAAGAAGGCTAGGCACGGCGTCTGTGCTCGGGCCCATTCCTCCAGCATCGATAAATCCAACGGCTGAGCTCTGTCTGGCGAGCCAGCCCCATTCACGTCACCTCCTGGGGTTGTTGGTGCTTGTCCTTCTCGTGCGATAACCTCAGGAAATTCATTCAGCGCAAGTTGCCCAAGCGTACGCCACCCAGCCAGGTCCCTCGGACCTGGTCATCGCGCGCCCTCCCGAGCGGAGCCAAGGTATGAAGGTCGTTTGGATGTCAAGGGGGACTCCTGAGCACCGTGACTCAGGAGCCTAGCTGGCCACGTAGCCCCTCACTCCTTGGTCTCCTCCTGGTGATCCGGACGACCCAATGGCGGTTGAGGTATGCGTGGGGTCGGGCCCTACCGGCGTAGAACACTAGACCTATTCCTGCATTTCCTTTGTGTAAGTTGTTTGCGTGTCAAGGGGGACTCCTGAGCATCACGACTCAGGAGCCTAACTGGCCACGTATCCTCTCACTCCTTGGTCTTGTCCTGGTGATCCGGACGACCCAACGGCGGCTGAGGTATGCGCGGGTCGGGCCCTGCCGACGTAGAACATAAAGCGAATGGGAAGGAAATTGCAAAATATCAAGCAAATATTACAAGACATATTGTTCTCCCAATACCAAATGCAAGTTTAAATGCCTCCACGAGGCATGGCACATGTTGCAGGAGCTAAACAGGAAAGGAGTCGCCAGCAAGTCGTCTCGTCACCCTCGATCGTTGCCACCGTCGCCTGCAAGGGATGCTTCTTCTTCAATGGTGTCGCCTTCACATGTACCACCAGGCGGAGTCGTAGGATCAGTAGCACCGCCAGTAGAGGGCGCGGGAGCGAAGGAGCGGAACTTCTTCAGCAGGGCATGCACCTAACCCTTCACGGCTGCGGCAGCGGCCGCGCAATGCTTGTCGTCCACAGGCTCCAGCAGCTCGTCCAGATGGGTGGCAAGGTCGCATAGATGGAGGTGGCTGAAGACGCGTGTCAACACGGCTGAGGAAAGAACGCGGGCTTCTTCCACTGCCATGGGGCTGGTACCGCTCACGGCGTCCTCAAGCGCATCGACCAGATAAGGAAGCAGCTGGGCGGGTCCCTCGTTGTCAGTAGCCAGCGGCTCCTCCAAGCCCTTCTCGTAGAGTGACTGCAGCGCCGTCCGAGACCTATCCTCGAGGAGCTTGAAGGCCGCGCGGTCCTCAGGCTCTGGACTGCCAAGATAAGTCTCGCGCCTAGATTGACCCAGCACTACAGCATAGGATCCTCACCTGTGGCAGTCTTGTTACGGCAACATCGCCACCCTTTCCTGCCTCTCGGTGGTTGCTTGAGCGCCAAAGGCGACCTCTTGAGCATCGCGCCTCAGGAGCTCTTACTGGACCTCGAGCCACTCACCTCCTGGCCTTGACCACGGCATCGCGACCTGGCATACCAGCGACGGCTGCAGCCTGCCTGGGGACCGGGACCTGTCGGCGTAGAGCACCAAGCTGCCGCGGGGTTGGTAAGGGGAGACCGAGCCGAAACAAGACATGCATTCACAAATTTTCATATCAAGGATAATATGAACAGAAGACATTGCAAACTCTTTCCACGCCCCCATGGGGTCCATTTCGATTCCTCGCAGGGAACAAAAAGAAGGGAGTTCCTAGGAGCTCTATCTACACGCGCCAGGGCAGCCGACGCCATCATCAATAGTGGGCCATGGGAGGCCAGCACCAACCCCATCCAGATCAGCGACGGCGGCAGCCGGAAGCTGCAGCCTTGCTTCGGGCCCGACGAGAGCTCGAGGGCATGTAGCTGTCGTCGCTCATTTCAGGGGTCCCGTAGGGCTCGGAAGAGTCGCTGGACTCATGAGCGCTACTGCTGCTGCTGGAGGAGTTGCTGGCGAAGCCAGCGGCAAGCTCGGTGCTGGCCGCTGCGCTGCCCCAACGACCCCCTCCATGGCAGCACTCCAAGCGGCGACTTTCCACGTCGAAGACCTTGAAGAACATCATGGAGGCACCGTCGTACAAGAAGTGGTTGGCAAGGGCGCCTTCCGCACGGCAAACCCGAGCAACCTCGCCCCAGCCGCGGGTCATGAAGATCTTGTCGGGGAAACAGCTTCCACCTCCAATCCAGACGTCGGGGCATCACAGTCGGCGTGTTGCAGCCAAAGCTCGAGGGGGCCCCTCGGCGGAGAAGAACCGAGGAAAGCGGATCCAAGTGCGCGGAGGCATCGCCGCCCACATCGCGAGTTCGCGCGAGGAGTCCGCGGCGTGGACTCCTGGGGCGACTGTCACATCCCTAGTTCTAGTAATGCCTAGTGCTAGCATCTGGTGTTGCATCATGTTTAAATTTCAGTTAAACTTGAAATGGGGATGTTCAAACCCGAGCACCAAATGAAATGCAACTAGGATCAAAATAAAAATATTTTCAATGAACCTGAAATGCCCTTCAAAAAAGTTCATCATCTTCGCCTTGGTCTAGAACCTCTGACAAAGATGGTTCACATTTTTCTAGGACTGTATTGTGTCACTAAATTAAATCATACTCTATTTGCATTTGGGCATTTAAATGCTATAGAATATTTTAAATGTCCAAATAATCATAAACTAAAATATTTACTGTTGAAAATATTCCAAACAGTGGGCATGAGCAGTTTCATGATTTTTGAGTTAGTCCTAGTATTTTTAGAAAAGCCACAAAGATACACAAAGAAATAGAAAACAGAAATAAAAAGGAAAGGGGCCTACCTGGCCACCTACCTGGCGCAGCCCACCTGGCGGCCCAGCTGGTGACCCAGCCCACTGGCTGAAGCGGTCGTATTCAACCTCTGCCAGTAGGCACAGGTGTGTCGACGCCCGCGCAATCGAGGTCTCCACCTCCTCCTTGCCTGTCTGGCCTCCCTGGACTACGCCACGCTACCCCCGACTCTCTCTCGCTCTCCCTCGTCCCCATTCCCCCTAGCTCTCTCCCTCTCACCGGCCGAGCGCGTCTGTCGCCGCCATTCACTGCCTGCATAGCCACCGCCGCTCCCGTGTCGCCCCGAGCAGCCCAAGAGCTCCGCTTCATCCCCCTCTTCCTCCTCGACGAGCTTTGCAACGTCGGACGCCCCGAAGCACCGTCCTCGATGCCATCTTCGTCCTCTGCACCGACGGCAGCCATCGCTCGATTCGCCACCCATAGAGCGTCCCCGACCTTGCCCTCACGCTCGTTGGACTCGCGGTGAGCCGCTGGTCCATTCCCCTCTTCTTCCCATGCCGTTTGGCCGCTCTAGCCGTTGTTTCCGCCGGACCCGAGAGCTCGTTGTCGCACAGCCATGTCGTCGTCGTCATTTCAGACGCTCTAGCTCACGGGCAAGCACACCAACGTGCTCAGCGTCCCTCCACGAGCCCGTAGCCACCAACCGCTTTTCCTCCCGAGCTCCATAGCGTCGAACCCGTCGTTCCCGTAGCTCCGGCCTCCGCGCTTGTCGCTGCTGCCATCGCTTCGCTCCACCTCCAGCCGCCTCGATGCCACCACCCGGCGCGCCGTCGCGCCAGCTTTCCAGAGAGCCCCAGCCAAGCTTTGAATGAAGCACCATAGCTCGATCCCGAGCATCTCCACCGCGTGTGGCCATCGCCGGCGGCCTAACTCCCGCGAGTTGACGTGGCGCTGTCATTAGTCACTAATGACCTAGCTAACTAACCCCCTGGGCCACTGACGCATGGGTCCCACGCCGTAATTAACCCCAGCTTTATTTCTGCTTAATTTAACTATAACCCAACCAGACCCACATGTCAGGGTTGACCCTGCTGACGTGGCAGTTGACCAGGCCCACCTGTCGGCGACCCTAACCAGCCCTGAGTCACTGACCCATGGGCCCCACCGGTCAGGTTTGGCCCGGACCAGCCCCGTTGACTGACGTCAGGCTGACGCATTAATTATTTTCTGGAATTTTGAAATAAATCAGAAATGATTTATTATTTTAAGAAAATACCCAAAACTTCTAAAAATCATATAAAATCAACTGTAGCTCAAAATGTAATAAATTATATATGAAAAATGATCAGAAAAATATTAAGAATCTGTTTTCGGCATTCTCATGCATGTTTGAGAAACTTCCAGCCACTGTATATGACAATTTGAATTAATGGTATTTGGAATGCCTCATGTGGAGTTCAAATTTGAATCTAGTGTTCGAACCAACTCCATTTAAATCGTTGCTAGCTACATTAGCTCAAATCACAGCATATTGCCATGTCACATTCATGCATCATATTGTTGCATTGCATTGATGGTGTTTCCTCTCTGTTGCCGGTTTGGTCCCCTCTCAGTAGACGTGGTTCCGATGATGAGTTCGATGACACCGATGAAGAGCTATATTATCTTCAGAAGTGCCAGGCAAGCAAAACCCCCTTGTTCATTTTGATACAATCCCACTCTCTTGCTCCTACCCTCTTTTACTGCATTAGGACAACATCGATTCAACTGTTACATGCTGCGGTAGTTGAACCCCTTTTCCTTTGCATGACCAGTCATTGCCACAGTAAATAGATGAAACCCACTAGCATGAGTAGGAGTTGTTTGAGCCCTGATGTGCCTACTCATTCTTGCTTGTTTGTCATGCCTGCTACTGCTTAGAGTTGAGTCAGGTATGAATCATCGGGAATGAATTGTAATGGTGATGAACATGTCCTACTGTGTGTGAGCTAAGTGTGTGAACACGATTGGGTAAAGGTAGCGGTGAGAGGCCATGTAGGAGTACATGGTGGGTTGTCTCATTGAAACCGTCCTCAGGAACTGAGTTCTGTGTTTCTGATCCATGAACAGCTACTACCACACTTTGGGATCCTTAATTGACTCTCTCGACTTATTAACCGCCTTGATCTCTGTCCAGGAGTTGCAACTAGTTTCTGGTGTTTGTAGGATATGTGTTGGAGGCTGTGCGTAGCGCTGACCCTAGGGGTGGGCTATGATGTGGTAGATACACCGTGGCCCAGTGTACCGGGTGCCCATTTGGTGTCTCGAGAACCCTGCACACATCGTTTGGGGCTGTGAGCGAAACCCCGGCCAGATCTCCTCATGGATGGAACCCGAATAGGTGATAAACCTGGACTAGAGACTTGTGTGGTTAGTCAGGTCGTGGCCGACTCCCTCGCCAGGCTTCCGCTTGAAGGTTGCCGAGATACACGACGTGTACATGGTGGTAAGTGGCGAGAGCGTGTGTGAAGAAGTACACCCCTGCAGGGTTATAAATGATCTATTCAAATAGCCGTGTCCGCGGTAAAGGACTTCTGGGTTGCCTGTAGAGTTCATAGACAAGTGAAAGTGGATACTCTAAAATGTGCAAGATAAGTGTGAGTGCTATGGATGGCGTTCTCGTAGGTAGATGGGAGCGGATCCATAGTGGTGTATTGAATGGCGAATATGTGGACTCTTGTGCGCCACCTCAAAAGAGTTACTTGCAGTAGTAGTTCAGGTTAGCGACTGAGTCAAAGCTGGCTTGCTGCAGTTAAACCCCACCATCCCTTTGTTGATAATGGTGCATATGTAGTTAGTTCTGATGTAAGTCTTGCTGGGTACATTTGTACTCACGTTTGCCTATTTTATGTTTTGCATAGAGACGTCAGTCTCGCTAGTAGTTCCGCATGGACTTTGACGTTTAGCTTGTTACCTCAGCTACGATCTTGTACCCTTGGGAGGGTATTGTAGATAGTCAGGCTTCTCAGCCTTTTACATTTGTAGTTGTCTGTACTCATACATGTTTATGCTTCCGCTTGATGCTCGTATGCTCTGTATGTTTGGTCATGAGACCATGATTGTAATACTTGGCTCCTCGGAGCCTAATGAATAAATACTTGAGTCGTAGAGTTATGTTGTGATGCCATGTTGTATTTACACATATCGAGCATATTGTGTGTATGATTGAAATGCTTGGTATGTGTGGGATCCGACAACCTAGTTGTTTATCCTTGGTAGCCTCTCTTATGGGGAAATGTAGTCTTGTGCTTCCATGAGCCATAGTAGTCCGATACAGCCCGGATCACCGGAGTCATGCTAGCCCAGCACTACTGCTCCGGAACACTTGAATGTCCAGCATGTGATTCACTTCGTTCCTGTGTCTGTCCCTTCAGGGAAATGTCACGCGGTGACATCTGGAGTCCTGCCTAGCCTGCTACAGCACGGTTTACCGGAGTCCTGTCAGCCCAATGCTACAACCCGGATTCGCACGCTGCTGACCGACATGCTCGATGTTGATTCATGTTGCCTGTCCCCGTAAGTTAGTGCCACTTTGGGTTCACGACTAGTCATGTCGGCCCGGGTTCTCTATCATATGGATGCTAGCGACACTATCATATACGTGAGCCAAAAGGCGCAAACGGTCCCGGGCCATGGTAAGGCGACACCCGTGGGAATACCGTGCGTGAGGCCACAAAGTGATATGAGGTGTTACCGTCTAGATCAATGTGACTTGGAATCGGGGTCCTGACAACTTTGGTATCAGAGCCTGACTGCCTGTAGGATTACCAAGCCAAACTGGTCGAAGTCAAGTCTAGAAATGCTTTAGTTATATAAGGGAATTGATTGTGGAAGGGAACGTAAGGCTCTTTTTACTCCTTTACCTTATGCCTTCTGATCTGAGTCATCCTTTTCTTTCCTACATGGGTTAAGGACTAGGATCTCATCTCTCTATCAGGTTCACGTGTTACTAATCTGTAGAATCTTAGGATTTTTGGTTCCAGGCTTTAGTTCAGTTTCTACTACTTTTAGTATGTTGTCCGTTGAACCAGAACCTTGATATGATGTTGTTAAGTGACTATGCAAATCCTTGTGAATGTCTCAAATCTTTTTCTGAGCATTTACAGCCGTTATGCTGTCCGAGTCATCCCAGGTTTCTAGATAGTCTGATGCACTTGCAATCATTCCTCCATGTTCGTGATGTCCATTTGGGCCAGATTAATCCCACTAATCGGTGAGTTGAGGTACTCTGTTGCCTCGACATATTTGTTGGAGCTATTATTAAGACCCTAGGTGTTTTAGGGAGTCACTTAGTAATCTAGCCATGTTTTGTGTTCCCGGTGTGATGATTCTGACCACCATTCTCGAAAGCATCTCGTGATGCCATTTAGTAGTAGGTATTCTACTCTTGGGTTCTTGACCCAAGATTCACTCTACTTACCTCGTGTTGACAGTGTTGCTCGTACCTTTAGGATATTAGTAACCTTTGCGATAGTCCTCAAGGTCCGTGGTATTTCCTTCTTCCAAATACCATGAACTGCTTATGGCAGAAGTTCTTTTGAACCAAAAGATCACAACCAGAGTGCTCTTGACGAGTTCTCGATTCTATGTTGTGACTCTGTTAGTTCTACCTTCTCTGCATGGGTTATCCGGAAGAAATATGTTGAACTCGTTTGACATACTAACCCATGAATCCACAACTCAGAAAGTTATATGTTCCTTGAGTTGTTCTATTTAGTTGTATTCTGACCCCCGTCTATCGTTTGATAGTCAAGAGTATGCGTGCATTTGCTGTCGATGCATATTATTCTTGTGGTCTGTCAAGCCATTCTATTCCGGAATGACTAGGAGAAACAAACTCCAGTACCTCATCCATATCCAGGATCGGGTCAAAGCAGTTGTATTCCGCAGATCAAAATGCAACCCAGCTTTTTGATTATGTTCTACCCTGAAGTATTGCCCTCTTGATGTCAGGAATGCCATGATAATTGCACCAACTCTTATGAATTCTTGATGCATTGATACTTCTTGCCATCATCATTCGCTCCTCGGTTCTGTGTTGTTGCAACCGGAATACTGACAAGTGAACCGTGATGTGTGAAATCAATACTCCTAGCAACTGCATTGCTTGGTAGTTAAAGGGCAATATTCTCATCCTTAGCGTGTTGGTTATTGAATCACCATCCTAGGAGTGATCATGCTACCTAGTCCATTTTTGTAGGTGCACTCTTTGATCGGTGAGTTAGGATTTTGTCAAACCCTTGCTCTTTTGATCACATCGTCTTGCCTTGAAAAGCAAGATTGTTCTCGAGCTTAGTAACATATCAGTGGTTCGTGATTTTCCGAATATCTTCTCGGAAGTGTTACCAGGTTGTCACCTGACCTCTATGTTGAGTTTGTGATCAAGTTGGTTTCTTGTAAACCACTCCTTCTCCAAGAATCCGTGTTGGATACCCCTGAGCTAGTTGGTTAAGCTAACAACTTGGAGAGTTGGAAGATAAAAGCTTACCTAATTTAGTTCGTTTCAAAGGGATATCCTTGTGTTGTGTGTTAGTTGAAGAAAGATGATATATTCATCGATTGGTCCCTGTGACCAGTTGTTGGAACTATTGTCTTATCAAAACTTGATTTGAGCATGGGCTATCACCAAATCAAATCAGTACCAACGATGTTCATAATGTTGTCTTACTCGTGGTTGAATCCTCGAGCATACACCATTATATCTTTTGGTCTGACCAATGCTATCACCTGGTTCACATAATTGTGGAATTCCATCATAGGGAAGTCTCGATGGATTGTTGTTGAGCCCATTGACAACATTTTCATTCTGTCCATGATTCATGTTGAACATTAAGCTAGTATTGTAAACTTGTGTAAGAATTTTCTTCATGTCCCATTCATGAAGGATATGTTGGATGAAAGAAGTGACTTCCTATAATTCATGTGCATTTGATGCAAGTTGCCGCCATGAATTAGAGAAAGTTTGTTTTGTTTCCTCTGGAATCGTCCCAATTCAGTCATGCATACGTGCGAAGTATGCTGTGGTTTGGAGACTCGCAACCTTCATTCTATATGTATCCCTGGCACACCAAGCCACTGATTGATTTGTTCAAGGAGAAGAAGTTTCTTCTTAAGAGCTAGACTTACGCAAGGACTTTGATATCCTCGATGATGGTTCCCCACCTGAATTCGGTAGTGTTTTATTATAAGACTACTACGTGGTCATGCTTGTCTTGGACAGTGTGTTCACAGGTTTGTAGCAGAACCAGCTCATGTTTTGGAGCTTGCTATCGTAGTTTATTTCCCGAGAATCTCGCAACGTCATCTCGTCGGTTTGTGTTGCAAACTTTCTTTTCCATACATGTGTATGAAGTATCCTATTACCAACCAGATCTGAATCTCACGCAGATATGATGGTTGGAAAATCCCCAACGTTTGCATTTTGTTCCTAGCTTGCACCGCCATTATGCCAATTTCCCATGGGCTGCCCCTCTCAGTAATTGATGTCTAGGATCATCTTCAAATTTGGACTTACCATGGGTCCCATCCATTTCCAATGATAAGCAAAATCATTCCTTGCGTTGTCTTCAACAAGGTAGTCCACATCGTCCACCCTAGCCCGAGTATGTCACTCTTTCAAACTCCTTCAAATGATCCATTATAAATTGCCTCAGGCTAGTATGAAGAGTATCAATGATCTATGGATCAAAAGTAATTCTTTTTGCCACTTAATGGAATAATTCTATGAGTCACCTCCCCCAAAAGTTGCCCCATTATGAAATCATGGCAACTCAACTCCTCGCTATGTTGGCAACCGTTCACCACCCTCTTAGGTGTAGAATTGTTGCCTACCTAGTGAACCTTCGTCATGTGTTTCACTCCATCCCTCTGGACGTATGCTTTGTGTCTCAGCTCGAGAGTTGTTTCAGCGTCTCGCTCCATGAGTTGATCCTGAGTTGTTCAATCTTCTATAAGATTGATCCTTCTAGAGTTTTCCCTTTCCTTTCATTGTCATGTTAGTTGGAGTTCTCGGGGTAAGACATCGAGACAATGATGGTGATCGAATCAACGCCTTTATGAAGTGCAACCTAGATCGTGAAGATTATCTTAGTTTGTGTTCCCCCTTCATCTTACCCTACGCTTGAATCTCGGGACGAGATTCTTGTTTAGTGGGGGTGAGTTGTCACATCCCTAGTTCTAGTAATGCCTAGTGCTAGCATCTGGTGTTGCGTCATGTTTAAATTTCAGTTAAACTTGAAATGGGGATGTTCAAACCCTAGCACCAAATGAAATGCAACTAGGATCAAAATAAAAATATTTTCAATGAACTTGAAATGCCCTTCAAAAATGTTCATCATCTTCGCCTTGGTCTAGAACCTCTGACAAAGATGGTTCACATTTTTCTAGGACTGCATTGGGTCACTGAATTAAATCATACTCTATTTGCATTTGGGCATTTAAATGCTACAAAATATTTCAAATGTCCAAATAATCATAAACTAAAATATTTACTGTTGAAAATATTCCAAACAGTGGGCATGAGCAGTTTCATGATTTTTGAGTTAGTCCTAGTATTTTTAGAAAATCCACAAAGATACACAAAGAAATAGAAAACAGAAATAAAAAGGAAAGGGGCCTACCTGGCCACCTACCTGGCGCAGCCCACCTGGCGGCCCAGCTGGTGACCCAGCCCACTGGCCGAAGCGGTCGTATTCAACCTCTGCCAGTGGGCACAAGTGTGTCGACGCCCGCGCAATCGAGGTCTCCACCTCCTCCTTGCCTGTCTGGCCTCCGTGGACTACGCCACGCTACCCCCGAGTCCCTCTCGCTCTCCCTCGTCCCCATTCCCCCTGGCTCTCTCCCTCTCACCAGCCGAGCGCGTCCGTCGCCGCCATTCACTGCCTGCATAGCCACCGCTGCTCCTGTGTCGCCCCGAGTAGCCCAAGAGCTCCGCTTCATCCCCCTCTTCTTCCTCGACGAGCTTTGCAACGTCGGACGCCCCGAAGCACCGTCCTCGACGCCATCTTCGTCCTCTGCACCGACGGCAGCCGTCGCTCGATTCGCCACCCATAGAGCGTCCCTGACCTTGCCCTCGCGCTCGTTGGACTCGCGGTGAGCCGCTGGTCCGTTCCCCTCTTCTTCCCATGCCGTTTGGCCACTCTAGCCGCTGTTTCCGCCGGACCCGAGAGCTCGCTGTCGCACAGTCGTGTCGTCGTCATTTCAGACGCTATAGCTCACGGGCAAGCACACCAACGTGCTCAGCGTCCCTCCACGAGCCCGTAGCCACCAACCGCTTTTCCTCCCGAGCTCCATAGCGTCGAACCCACCGTTCCCGTAGCTCCGGCCTCCGCGCTTGTCGCCGCTGCCATCGCTTCGCTCCACCTCCAGCCGGCTCGATGCCGACACCCTCCGCACCATCGTGCCAGCTTTCCAGAGAGCCCCAGCCAAGCTTCGAAAGAAGCACCACAGCTCGATCCCGAGCATCTCCGCCGCGCCTGGCCATCGCCGGTGGCCTAACTCTGGCGAGTTGACGTGGCCCATCAGTCCGGCCCATGGCTACAGGCCGGACGCCCAAGGACCCCTTAGTCCAGGACTCCCTCGGTAGCCCCTGAACCTGTCTTCAATGACGAGGAGTCCAGCGCGCAGATTTGTCTTCGGCATTGCAAGGCGGGTTCCCTTCTTTCCGGATACTTCACAATGGTCTTCGGACGATCGAGTTCGGCTCGGCAGCACGAGCAACATATACTTCCATAGGGGGCATAATAGTTTATGAGTCCAATCCTCTGGCAACTTTTTACAACATGACATCATGTCCGTCCGGTCATTATTTCAAACCGTTGTTTCGCCTGTGGCCCCACGTTCCAAGACGCGGTTCTCATTGGCATGCCTTATCCAAGCAGAGATCATGTCCCCTTATTAAGGGATTCTTTTATCGACACAAACATGGGTAACCCAATCGTCCTTAGGGTACAACTCCTTGGGAATAGGCAAATTTTAAGGCCCGGGAGGAGGCCTTTGATATTCTCGGCCTTTATAAAGGGGCACAAACCTGCCTTTCATCTTCACACTTGCTTCTTCCTCGACTCTTACTACCTCAAGTTCCAACACCCAGGTTTCACCCTAGGCAAGCCTCAGTCATGTCCGGATCCAGCCGTCAAGGCCGGTGGGTGGCTTCTTCTGTCACAGAGGAGGATATCGCGAAGCTTCGGGCGGCAAGATATCTGACCGTAGAAATCCTCCATCGGCTTCCCGCAGAGGGGCAGGTTATCCCTACCCCTAGATACGGTGAGAGGGTCGTGTTCGTTTCCCACTTCCTCCGAGGATTAGGGTTCGCCCTTAATCCCTTCGTCCGGGGGATCATGTTCTATTATGAACTAGATTTTCACGATCTCGCCCCGAACTATGTTCTTCTCATCTTGGCGTTTATCGTCACATGTGAAGCCTTCCTCCGAATCCCTCCACACTTCTGCTTGTGGCTCAAGACCTTTAATGTGAAACCGCAAATGATAGAGGGGGAGCAGGCGGAGTGCGGTGGTGCCTCAGTGAGCCAGCTTACTAGCGCTATTTGGCTAAAAGGATCTTTCAAAGAATCTTCTGACTTATGGCAGCAGGAGTGGTTCTATATCACTGAGCCCCGCGGTTCCAAGTGCGCAGCTGCGCCTGCATTTTGATCTAGCCCCCCAACTCAGCTTGCATCATGGGTTAATAAGGGGTTGGACTGGGGATCAGTTGACGAGGTGCGGACTCTGCAAAGTCGCATCCGAAGCCACATCTAGAAGGAAATTGATCTCGCCAACGTTATTCAGGTAATGCTAGTCCGCCGGACCCTGCTGTGCTAGTGACGGCCTCTCCGCATGTGAGAGTTTAACCTAGAAGGGCCATGGACTCTTCGGCACTTCTTCGGCACTACGCACGAAGGAATGTGGAAATTATTTTTTGGGAAACGAAAACAACGGCCGGACACCACCGAAGATACCGGCCTAGACTGTAACCATCCTGATACCCCGGTAAGTACTCGTCCGTCGAACGCCTCATAATCAGATATCCTGTGGTAAGACACTGAGCAAACAATCTTTTTCCAGGGCTGGATAAAGAAGGTGGAATGGATTAGGTGTTCGGCGCCTCTTCCCGGAGACTCAGCGGACCCCGTGTTAACAAGGATGCTGGCACCAGCGCCGTACCAGGCACCGGTAGGGGAAGGCAAGGCGAAGAGTGAGAAGACCCGGGATGACCTTCGTTCCGGAGGTAAATTAGATACTGAGTCCGGAGAAATCGACATTTCCTCGCCCAAAGACAAAGGCGAAGAAGAAGAAAGTATCCCTACTCCACTCAGGAAGAAAAGGGCTGCCTCCGAAGGTTGGGAGGGGCGGCCTGCCAAGAGGGGCAAGATGCCACCGTCGAGCGGCTCGGGATTGGAAGGCGACGCCGTTGAACAGCTCCGTCGTGAGGGCAAGCCCTCAACCAAATCGTAAGTGAATCCGGGGCGCTTAGATAGCATCCCGCTCCTTCCTGTTACCAAAGAGACATGTAACGTGCCTGTGTATTTTTACAGTTCAGCACAGAGTTTTTCTACGCAATCCTCTTCTTCAGAAGATCTCCTCCCAAAGATGATGGAAAGCGAGACGCCTCCCCCGACCTACTCGCCCAATAAGGCAGACGACTCCGAAGTGTCATCCCAGAGGGTTTTTCTTGATCAACAAGTGGTGCAGGGGATGAAAGAAGCGGTACCCGAAGGTGGACCTCCAATCGTCCGGGATTCGGGGGCCAATAAGGAAGGCCCCAGACTGTCCGGTGTTCAGCCAACGATGATTCTGGAGACGGGTGAATGGGTTCCTACAAAGGATGGTCGTGCTTCTACAACTGCTTCCGGAGACTCGGCGGCGCCGGATATATTGATTGATATGCTACGAAAAGCATATGTCTCAGGGGAACAATGTACCTTGATGGGTATGGTGGTTGAGAAGATTCTGTCCGCGAAGAGCGGATTGAATGAAGCCTTCATGAGCCTGCTAAGAGGCTTCGAGGTTTGTGATGTAATGTTTTCAACTATATTTTATTTGCAAAGATGCACCTGTGTATAGGTAGTAGCCCCTGAGACTCGGGTTGGCTTCCCATGGGAGGCGAACGGAGGATCAAGAAGAAATATTCAAGGACTAATCTGATTAACTAGAACACAGGTTGCTCCCCCTGGCTACATCCCAGACTACGGATATTGTCGAGCTGCAGCAGAAGCTTGATGTGGTGGGGGATGACATTGCATTAATCAATATGCGTCTTGACGAGTCGCAAGGTATGTATTCGGAGCAGTCCTTACACATACATTTTTGTAATATAAGCGTGACGCTAAAAGTTATATACTGGGATATGCATGGCTGCAGATGGTGCTGCCGCCGTTGAGATTCTTCGGGCGGAGCTGGCCCGGGCCAAGGAGCAGGCCCGGTGTAGCAATGCGGCTGTCGAAAAGGCATCGGCTGAGGTAAAGGCCAAACAAGCTGCTCGGTGCCAAGACGAGGAGAAGATATCCACGATGGCGCTCGAACTGAAAAATGCTGCTGGCCGCTGTGAATTTCTTGAAAAGGAGAATGAAGCCAAAACGGCTGAACTTGACAAGGCCTTACGAGAGGTGAGAGAAGCGCGGTCTGAATCCAGAGCAGCCCATGAGGAGATCCGGCAAGCTGGGGAGATTGCGGCCGGTAAGCCCCTTTTTGCTACAGGCTAAGTTCGGCGATCCGAACTATGCTCAGCTTAACCAGGTGTGGAGTTATCCGGACGAGTTGTTAGACTTGCCGAAGAGTTCTTCCGATGCAGCGCAGTTTTACCAAGCGCCAGAGGGGTATGCAACGGAGAAGCTTTTCTGTTCACAATTTGGCACGTCAAAGCGCCCTCTGTTGCTAAATGAACAGATGTCCTAATGGGCCGAGCTTCATAGGATATCCGGCGCCGCCATGAAGAACATCATAATCCGGTTGTGGCCGACTGAGCCTGTTCCGAATAGCTACTTCAGCTTGGTGCAGCGGCTTGTTGATGCAGTGCCACGTATCGCTGCTGTGAAGCGGTCGGCGTGCATTGAGGGTGCACGGATGGCCTTTGCCCGTGTCAAGACATTCTGGGGGAAGATGAAGGCCATCGATGTTGCGGCGAAGAGTCCACCCAAGGGCAAGGACCGTCACGCACCGGAGCTTTATTTTGAAGACGTCTTAGAGGTCGCCCGCTTGATAGAGGGTCAATGCTCGAAAGACATAATATTCGAGTAAGGTGTATGATAATTGTAAAAGACAAATTTATTGTTAATTTATTTTTATGTTTTGCTCGAAAGCTTGTGTTCTTCCTGTGTGGCCGTTTTATATAATCTAAAATTTTTCCATTCATCGGCTTCAGCCCCCTCGTAGGAAGTACGGGGGTGTTTGGAAAAGCATTCGATCACTCTTGACCCAACGTCTTGGTCCATGAAGGAGGTGATAATGCGGCGAACCAGGCAATCAGACTATAGGGTGTTAACACTTTCACTTAGCCATAGGAGTTTTATAGGGGGACTACGCTATAGCCCCTGATATGTGTACGGCTTATTCCAATATGGTGCGTTACATATATCACCTGAAGAAAAAAAAGGTCCTTTGTGTGACACGGAGGGAATCACGACATATTTCGATAAGTCATCGAGTGGTTGACCAGCTCTCGCAGCATCATGACAATTGGTTTTCGGCTTTCTCTACTGAGGTGCTTGACCAGATGAACTGGAAGCACAATCGCAGTAGTTCTCCCTTTACTACCCTAGCCGATAGAGCAGAACATAAGGTAGCAAGCATAGGAGCCGGGCAACCCAATGTAACGCCCCCGATGTAACTTGCTTTAATTGTAATCCAACTCTTGCCATTTCCGGCTATGTGCTATGTTATTCCCTCCGTGGTTGGGTTCTCTCCGTTTTGCATTTTGGTCATGTCATGCATTTCATATCATGTCATCATGTGCATCGCATTCGCATACGTGTTCGTCTCTTTAATCCGAGCATCTTTCCCGTTGTCCGTTTTGCAATCCGGCGCTCCTATGTCTCCCGGCGTCCCCTTTTACATTGCTTCGTGAGCGGGTATTAAACATTCTCGGAATGGACCGAGGTTTGACATGTGGCCTTGGTATAGCACCGGTAGACCGCCTGTCAAGTTTCGGGTCAATCGGAGTTCGTTTGGTACTCCAACGGTTAACCGGGTAACCGTGAAGGCCTCGTGTGTGTTGCAGCCCAAAACCCCTTCAAAACAGCCCAATAACCCATCTAAGTCACTCCCATGTCCTCCGCCGTTCGATCACGATCGCGTGGGCGAAAACCGCACTCCGTTTGGAGCCTCCTAGCTCCTTCTACCTATAAATATGTGCTTCCCTCCTCATTTTTCGGGCAAACCCTAGTCCATTTCGTCCCCGCGCCGCCGGACGAAATCCCCGTCGCCGGACGCGTCCAGCCGCCACCTCACCGCGACCAATAGGAGCGTGCCACGTCGCCCAGCCGCCCGCCGCCGCCAACTGCGGGACGCCACGTGGCGCTCGCGGCCCACTTCGCCGCCGCCTCCTCCCCCGCGGGCCCGCGAGCCCGAGGCCGGCCCCCGCGGCCCGCGCCGCCGCCCGCCGGCCTCGCCTCCTCGCCCCGTCCGCCCTCCGCCTCGGCCCGCGGCTCGCCGATGCCGCACCGGCCGCGCCGCGCCCCGCCTCCGCCGCGGCCGCTCGCCGGCGCCGCACCGCGCCGCCACCGCGCCGCCTCGCCGCCCTCTCCGCGCCGCCCCGCCGCCCTCTCTGGCGCCGCGCCGCGCCCCGTCGCCGGCGTCGCCCTCACCATCGCCGGCCGCCGGCGGGCCCGACCCCGAGCCCGCCAGATCTGAGATCCACCTCGGGGTTGACTTTTACCCCCTCGAATATTTCTAAGTCCCAGCTTTTTCAATCATCATCGCAACTTCATCATGCCATAACTTTGCATCTGTGGTCCGTTTTGCGCGTATAATATGTCATTTTGTTCTTCTTGAAGAGTACATCATTCTGTTCCATTGCACCGTTTTCATTGGAAGTAATCTTGATGCCCGAAATGCGGTTAGAATAGGGCTAGTTGATGTTAGTTGCTGGATCTTATCTGAACATGCACTTTTGTCATTTTTGCCATGATTGATGTGTACCTCCTATGAAGTTGAGTCCTACATGAGTTTTGTAATATGCCATGTTACCTATCCAGAGAATTTTGCCACGTATTTTTGTGATCTATGTGGTGACTAGCACAAGCATGCAAACTAGGTCACTTGATGTTGCTGATTTCAGAGACAGTGATTTCACTAAGTCCCTGACTGCTGTTATTTTTATGCCATGTGTTCATGTTGTTTCCGAGAGATCTACGTATAATTTGAGCATGATCAGTAAGGGAGTTTTGAACTTGAGTATTTGCTCTATCCATCCATGCCTTTGTTTGCAATTTTGGAGCGTCATAGCTTGAGTCAATCGAGCTCTACTTTTGCTTCAAAATATTGCTGGCAGATTGTTTACATGTTATTCGATTTTGCCAAGCTTGGTGTAGTTGATCCTTGCATGATATTATGTTATTCTTGCCATGTTTAGTTATTATGCCATGTCTTATTGATGTATGTATGCTTGGTTTATCATGAAATGCTCTGTAGCGAGTGCATCGAGCTCACGAACATGCCTAGTCGTTAACAGTTTTCTGCCATGTCCAGTTTTCTACTAAGTCTGAAACCTGTAACGAAACTTGCTTAATTGTCATGGGTGTAAACATATTTTATGATCCTTTTTGGCTTATGGTAAGTAAGGGACTTTTGTCAAGTGCTTTGAGTAGATTCATGCCATGCCTTACTTTGCTATCTTATGAACCTGTAGCATGTTGTTCCGTTGCTCTGAACATGCCATCCTGATGTCAGTTTCTGCTTGTTATTTTCACTAAGTCTGGGAACTTGTTATCGTTTGCACTTTTTGCCATGATTGTTTGGACCTGTTATGTTGTGAATTAGCCGTAGCTCAGTGTTCATCTTTTGTCGAGCATCTTGAGTAGTTTACTGGCATATGCTTTGTTGCCATGTTTGGGTGCAGTAGCTTAATTATTTGTTGCTTGCTAAGTAGCATCATGCTGTTAATGGCAGATTCATGTCATTCTTGTATTGCTTGCCATTTGCAAACCGTGCATCCGATTCCGGCGATCTTTATATCGATTTCAACCGAAATCACCTCATCTATCCAGTGGCATGCTTGGTTTGCCAAGATTATGCCCTGTTCATCCTTGTCCTTCCGGAGCATGCATACGCATTGCATATCACCTCTCGCATATCATGACATGTTTTGCATCATGTTGCTTGCGCATTGCATCGTGGTTGATATTGGTTCCTTTGCTTGTTCTCTTGTCTTGGGTAGAGCCGGGAGACGAGTACGTGACCGAGGAACCTGTTGAGAACGCTTACGAGGACCAAGCTTTCGACAACTCTGAGAACCTTGCAGGCAAGATGACCATACCCTCGAAATCACTTCTATCTTTGCTTGCTAGATTGCTCGCTCTTTTGCTATGCCCATGCTGCGATACCAACCACTTGCTATATCATGCCTCCTATATTGCCATGTCAGCCCCTAACCATCCATGTCCTAGCAAACCGTTGTTTGGCTATGTTACTGCTTTGCTCAGCCCCTCTTATAGCGTTGCTAGTTGCAGGTGAAGATGAAGTTTGTTCCTTGTTGGAACATGGACTTGTTGTTCCTTGTTGGAACATGTTTAGTTGTTGGGATATCACAATACCTCTTATTTAATTAATGCATCTATATACTTGGTAAAGGGTGGAAGGCTCGGCCTTATGCCTGGTGTTTTGTTCCACTCTTGCCACCCTAGTTTCTGTCATACCAGTGTTATGTTCCCGGAGTTTGCGTTCCTTACACGGTTGGGTGATTTATGGGACCCCCTTGACAGTTCGCTTTGAATGAGACTTTTCCAGCAAGGCCCAACATTGGTTTTACCATTTGCCACCACCTACTCTTTTTCCCCCGGGTTTTCGCGAGCCCGAGGGTCATCCTTATTTTAGCCCCCCCCCCCCCGGGCCAGTGCTTCTCTAAGTGCTGGTTCGAACTGAGCAGCCTGCGGGGCCCCCTCGAGGAAACTCGAGGCCTGGTTTTACTCATAGCTTGACTTATCCGGATGTGCCCTGAGACCGAGATATGTGCAGCTCCTATCAGGATTTGTCGGCACAATCGGGCGGCTTTGCTGGACTTGTTTTGTTGCTGTCGAAATGTCTTGTAGTCCGGGATTCCGAGATTGATCGGGTCTTCCCGGTAGAAGGAATATCCTTCGTTGACCGTGAGAGCTTATCATGGGCTAAGTTGGGACACCCCTGCAGGGTATTATCTTTCGAAAGCCGTGCCCGCGGTTATGAGGCAGATGGGAATTTGTTGATGTCCGGTTGTAGAAAACCCGAAGTTGACCTTAACTAAAACACATCAACCGCGTGTGTAACCGTGATGGTCTCTTCTCGGCGGGGTCCGGGAAGTGAACACGGTTGTTGGAGTTATGCCTGACGTAGGTTGTTTCAGGATCACTTCTTGATCACTTTTAGTTTCTCGACCGTGCTTTGCCTTCTCTTCTCGCTCTCTTTTGCGCCGTAGCCACCATATGCTAGTCGCTTGCTGCAGTTCCACCTCACAAACCCCTTTTCCCACCTTTAAGCTTAAATAGTTTTGATCTCGCGGGTGTGAGATTGCTGAGTCCCCGTGACTCACAGATATTATCACCACAGTTGCAGGTACCAACGATGTCAGTGCAGATGTCGCGACCGAGCTCTCTTGGGAGTTCGATGAGGAACGTGGCCGTTACTATGTTTCTTTTCCAGCTGATCAGTAGTGGAGCCCAGTTGGGTGATCCGGGGATCTGTTTAGCATTTGGGGTAGTCTTCTTTCATTTTGGTACCGTAGTCAGACCTTGAGTGTAATCTGTATGATGGATGTTATTTATGTACTTGTGTGAAGTGGCGATTGTAAGCCAACTATGTATCTTTCCCCTTTATTTATTATATGGATTGTGTGAAGATTACCTCACTTGCGACATTGCTTTCAATGTGGTTATGCCTCTAAGTCGTGCCTCGACACGTGGGAGATATAGCCGCATCGAGGGCGTTACACCCAACCATTGACCCAAGACATGATTCGGAGCTGATGCATATAAGGCCAAACTCGCGACGCCGAAGTACGCTATAAAGTTGTGCGGACTTTGTTGGCAACTCATTTGTTCCCATACCGAGCCCCTGGCAGGTTATGCCAAGTGTCGGGGGATATCGGCCTCCACGAGCACCTATGGGGACGGAGCCCCTTGTCGGTTCGGCGGGGGCGGAGGTTGCACAAAGAGCAGATCGAGGAGACACACACACACAACGATTTTACCCAGCTTCGGGCCGCACGGATGCGTAAAACCCTACTGTTGCTTGTCTGGTTGATTCGAGTTCTTGCTCTGGAGCGCAAGAAGCTACAGTAAGTTGGAGCTGGACGTAGACGAGGGTCTACTGGGCGTCCTCTTTCGGGTCTGGATCCCTCTCCTCCTCTCGGGCCTTTTCTTCCCTCCCTACGAGCGCATGGGCCTCCTTTTATATGCTAAGGGGTTTCCCACAGGTAGCGGCGCAGGTGAGGGTAAAAATGGCAAGGAACTGTGCGAACAGTGGCCGCACAGTGCTATCACACCTAACTCTGACGGCGGGGGACAAAGGCATTAAATGCCCGTCTGGATCGCCTGAACAGTGCCGAGGCGGACCGTTAGGGGCGCCTCCGCTTGCCACGGGGGCGACTCTGCCAGCGTCGCATGCCACCGCGCGTCTCAGGTTGCGCGACGCCCCGCCACGTGCCTCCGTGGAAGCCCCAGAGCGACGCGTGGGCAGGTGAGCTGGAGCGCAGGCCTGAGGTGGTGGTTTGCCACGGCAAGTGGCTTGCCGCGGTAGTTGCCTTGCCGCACCTAAGAGCTTGCCACTCGTCAGGCCTTGCCGGGGCGCGGCGCATCGCGGCGGGCTTCTCTTGGGGTGCCTTGGCTTGGTCATCCCGGCGAGCTCCTCCCGCCGGGGCCTTGGTGCTTCGGCTTAGTCGTCCCGGCAAGCTCCTCTTGCCGGGGCCTTGCCGCCTTGGCCCGGCAAGCTCCTCTTGCCGGACCTCGCCTTCTAGCCCCGGCAAGCTCCTCTTGCCGGGGCCTGGTCTTCTAGGCTCGATCACTTGGCCTTCGTCCGGCCCAAAAAGGGCCGTGGAGACTCTTGTCGCTCCCCTGGCAAGCCTTGCCGCGGTACGCTACTACTGCCCGTGCACAAGTTCGGGGTACTAAGGTACCCCTACTTTAGTACACCGACAGGAGCCCCCGGGTCTGGGCCATACACGGTGCCGAGCGTTGTTGGGCCAGGCCCTAACAGTGCACGGGCACGCGTGGCCTGGGTTGCGCTGCTCCTTAACTCCGCGTCCGTCGCGCCCTCCCCAAGTGGCGCGCGCTTATCGCGGCGTCGTGGGGGGCGAGGCGTGCGAGACGTGCGTGACGTGGGTGGCGTGCGCGGGGCTTGAGGCCCGCAGGCATGTGTCACGTCAGGCACGATTCCTTCATTTGGAAAGGCGAAGCGCCCGCCCCCATTTTCAAATGGGGGAGGAGGCGTGGAGGCGCGGCTTGGTGAACGAACGGGGTCAAGGCGCGGCTTTTGGGGCGCCCGTCCCCACGATCACGGGGTGGGGAGAGGTCGCCTCATCCGTCGCCTCGGCCCTGCTCGCCTGCCACGCGTCCTCCATGCACTTGGGGTTGCGGTGGTGGAGGCGGAAAAAGCGGGCCGACGCGGGTTGATGTAGAGGGTCGGCCCCGTCGCCTGCCCTTCCTTTGCTTTGATTGGTTGGGCGGGGCGGCCGAGCCCCCACTCCGCCCCTTTATAAGGAGCGGAAGGGGGCGATGAGGGTCCGCACTCCTCCCTTCTTTCTTCTCTAAGATCCCTGGTCCCCTCTCCCCAACTGTCATGGAGAAAGGGAACCCTGGTCCTTCTTCGGTGGCGGCATGGGTTGTCGCCAGGCAGCGAGCCCCTCCTCCCCTTGCACCCGCGGCGGCGGAGCCAACCGTAAGGGGAAGGGGGAGGGGGCGAGGTCGTGGACGAGGCCGTGGACGGGGCCGAGGCGCTCGAGGCGGGCAGGACGGCGCGCCGGCCTCGCCTCCGTCGCCGGCTCCGTTTCCCCCGGCGGTTCATCTCGGGGACGACCCCTGCGAGTTCATCATCAGGCTGCGCCGGGCGCCTCGCCGTCGCCTCCGCCTCCCGGCCCCTTTCGCGGACGTCATGGAGGCGGAACAACACGAGACGCTGAGACTGCGCATGAGGGGCTGCGGGATCAGTGGTACGCGAGTCCACGTCGAATCCCGAGCCCCCGGCGTGATGTGTGTTGGCCGAGGGTGGAAGTCGTTCGCCCGGATCCACAGCTTGACGGCAGGGTTCACCCTCCATTTCAAGCTGGTGGAGGGCGATCTCCTCTCCGTCAAGGTCTTCGGGGACCTCGGCACCCGGGCTCGGTGCTGCGTGGATAGCTCCTCCGACAGCGAAGGCTCCTCCTCGAGCGAGAGTGACGAGGAGGGGAGCGACAGCGACGACGAGGGGGGCGGTCGCCGGGATGACGGGCACGACCAGGCGCTAGTCGCAGCTCCGCGTGGCTCCGGCGCCCCCATCATCCGCACCGCTGGCTCCGTGAACTCCCCGGGGTCGACTCCTTGGGCGGCTGGCCTAGGGAGGCTGCGGAAGAGGAAGAGGGCGAGCGGCAAGGCCGCTGCCTCGTCTTCCAGCTTCCCTCCAGACGCTGTCACCACCCCTGCGCGCGGTGGCGACCACCGGGGTCTTCTCTCCGGCCCGGCAAGCTCCTCTTGCCGGGGGGGCTTCGTCTTCTCGGGCGGACGGAGTGGCGAGGCTGCGGAAGAGGCTGGCGGCAAGGCCGTCAACTCGGAGTACGAGGGCTAGATGCCCTCGATAGCGTGTTGACGTCCCGCAGCCTCCTTCTCGAGCTCCGCTTCCGGCGTCGCCGTCTCCATCCGGCCTCCGGAGCCCCGGGGCGGAGCCCTGGATGCTCTCTTGGCGTCTTCTGCCACCCACAGCTCGTCTAGGCTCCCCTTTTGCCCTTCTCACCTCCTTGCCCTACCTCCTGAGGAGAGAGACAAGAAAGGGATTACGGGCACCTTATCTTTTTTTATCTTGTAAGCCCTCGGGCCTTAGTTGTGTTTAAATCTTGTAATCCCATTTTTCATGTTTTTCATTCTCTCTGAGCTGTACCTGAGTGGAATGTTTTTAATGAAAAGGGAGTGTTTGCTGGACCATTTGTCTCGCGGGTACATCCCGCGGCAAGGAGCGAACCCTTTGCACCGTTAAGATAGACACTTCCCTGCCCGGCAACGGACCCTGCCGTCCCCTCGCGCCCCTTGGCCCTCCTCACGCTCTTGGCGGAGGCAGGGAGAAGGCGGGTTCTGGCCCCTCGCTTCCTCTCCTTGCCGCCGCAGCTACTATCCGAAGCGGGCCCCGGGAACGCGTTCCGGGGTTTGCCGCTTAAGAGAGCACGGCAGCTTTTTAGGAGGAAGCAAGGTTTTCACATTCCGCAGCTCACGAGAGAATGCATGATAAGGGATGTAAAGACGTATCTGAGGTTGCAGCCCCCGGCAACTCTGGCTTGCCGGGGCGCGGGTGCTGGCTCGCCCTTCTCCCCTTCTTCGTCCTTGAGTGGCTCGGCAAGGGTATGCAACTCCCGCGAGCCAAAGGGAAAGGACGGGAAAAAGACGCGGACTCGACCTCTAAGTTAGGGGTTAGCGACTGTTAGGCACTATCAACCCTAACCAAGGACGAGACTCGACTCAGCATGCATGCTAAAACTTGGGGGGGCCCAGCGCGTCATTGCTGCCAGGGTCTGCGCCTGGCTTTGTACAAAGGATTACATGCGTCTGCGGCAAGACTTTTGTACAAAGAGTTGGTTGCCGGACGGGGTCCGACAACCGCGCCTTACGGGTAAAACTTGCGAAGATGCTCAATGTTCCAGGAATTGCTCACCGGAGTACCATCTTCGGTCTCGAGGCGGACGGCGCCGGGCCTCGTGACTCGTTTCACCCGGTAAGGGCCTTCCCACTTCGGTGTCAACTTGTTGTGTATCTTGGCCGACTGAACGCGCCGAAGAACAAGGTCGCCTTCCTCGAGGCTCCTGGCTTTAACTTTGCGGCTATGATAGTGACGCAGAGCTTGCTGGTAGCGAGCGGATCGCACAGCGGCCTGGAGACGATCTTCCTCGAGGAGTAGTGCGTCATCTTCACGCGACCGCTCTTGCTCAAGCTCATCATAAGCGAGCACTCGAGGTGACCCGTATACGAGTTCCGTGGGGGTAACTGCTTCTGCTCCATAGACTAGAGCAAATGGTGTCTGGCCGGTGGCTCGATTTGGCGTCGTTCTGACTGACCAAAGAACCGCCGGCAGCTCCTCGATCCAGTTCTGTCCGCGCTTGAGCAGCTTGTCAAAACTTCTGGTCTTGAGCCCGCACAGTACCTCGGCGTTGGCCCTTTCCGCTTGACCGTTGCTCCGGGGATGAGCAACAGAAGCGAAGCAGACCTTGGTGCCGAGATCTTGGGTGTACTGCATGAAAGCGTGGCTTGTGAACTGCGTACCGTTGTCGGTGATGATCCTGTTGGGGATCCCGAAGCGGCAAACAATCGACCTGAAGAATTTGATCACGGACTGGGCGGTCACCTTTCTCACCGGTTCCACTTCTGGCCACTTTGTGAACTTGTCGATAGCAACGAACAAGTACTCAAAGCCCCCGACGGATCGGGGGAAGGGGCCGAGGATATCGAGCCCCCAGACCGAGAAGGGCCAGGACAAAGGGATCGTCTAGAGAGCTTGAGCTGGCTGGTGTATCTTCTTGGAATGGAACTGGCACGCTTCACACTTGGTTACTTGTGCAGTTGCATCCTGGAGGGCTGTTGGCCAGAAGAAACCTTGCCGGAACGCTTTGCCAGCAAGTGCCCTGGCGCCAATGTGGTGTCCACATATGCCTCCGTGTATCTCCGCCAACAGCTTCTGTCCGTCTTCCTGGTGAATGCACTTCAATTTCACCCCGTTGCGTCCTCTTCTGTACAGTGCGCTATCGACGAACTGGTACATACTGGACTGCCGGGCTACTCTTTCAGCTTCTTCTTGCTCTTTGGGAAGTTCTCCTGTCTGGAGGAAACGGACGATCGGCTGCGCCCACGTCGGAGCCTGTGGCTCGATGACGAGGACTAAAGGCAAGTCGGCGGCTGCGGGAACATCAGCTTCTACGGCGAGGACTAGGGGCTCAGCCGGAGCTTGACGTTCCCCGGCAAGCTTGCCGGGGCGTGGCTTGCCGGGAGCGCCTGCTTCGTCGGGACAAACCCTGGGGCTTGCCGGAGCGGGCAGCTCCTCAGCACTCTTGGCGTCGATCTTGGGGACTCTCTTGGCGGCGGCTTCGGGAAGCTCTGCCGGGAGATAGTCGCCGGAGACCGATTTCCTCTTCTTGCTTGGCCCAGTCGATGGTGTCAAGGATGGCTGAGTCAGCTTGAGCACAAAAGTCCCTGGTTCCACAGGTAGCTTTAGTGCGGCGCATTTTGACAGGCCGTCGGCGATGTCGTTCTCTGCTCTTGGAACGTATTCCATTTGCAGGCCGTCAAAGCGCTCTTCCAGCTTCCTCACTTCATCAACGTAAGACTCCATCAACGGGCACTGGTAATCCTTGTTCACTTGGCGGACGACGAGCTGCGAGTCACCCCTGACAATGAGCTTCTTGATCCCAAGTTCCGCCGCAATCCTGAGACCGGCGAGCAAACCTTCATACTCTGTCGTATTATTGGTTGCTTGCTCCTTGGGAAAGTGCATCTGGACGACGTACTTGAGGTGCTCTCCGGTGGGCGCGATGAGCAACACGCCGGCACCGGCGCCTTCCAGCGAAAAGGCACCATCAAAGTACATCAGCCACTCTTTGGTTGCTTCCTTGCCGGGGATGCTCGTCTCCGGAATTTCTTCGCCCGGTGTCGGCGTCCACTCTGCTATGAACTCTGCCAATGCTCTGCTCTGGATGGTCGATGTGCTCTCGAACTTGAGGCCAAAGCTTGACAGTTCTAGTGCCCACTCGACAATCCTGCCTGTTGCTTCGGGATTCTACAGTATCCTCTTAAGCGGAAAGCGAGTGACCACTGTGATCTCGTGTGCTTGGAAGTAATGGCGCAGCTTCCTCGAGGCCATGAGGAGGCCGAAGAGCAATTTCTGCACACCAGAGTACCTCGACCTAGCCTCCTGCAGGAGGGAACTGACGAAGTAAACTGGGCGCTGCACCATCCTCTTGCTCTGCACTTCCCCTTGCGATTGCGCGGATCCGCCTTTGCCGGGGCCAGAGCTTGTCGGCGAAGCCCCCTGCTTGCCGTCGGACGCGCTTGCCGTGGTTGCTGGCTCGTCATCAGCTTCCCTCTCCACAACTAACGCAGCACTAGCCACTTGATTGGTTGCCGCTAGGTAGAGCAGCAACTTCTCTTGCGGTCTAGGCACGACAAGTATAGGAGCGGAGGACAGGTATTTCTTCAAGTCTTGCAGCGCAGCCTCCGCTTCCGGAGTCCATTTTACTGGACCTGCCTTTTTCAAGATTTTGAAAAACAGCAGGGCGCATTCCACAGACCTGGAAATAAACCTGCTGAGAGCCGCCACGCAGCCGGCAAGTCTTCGCACGTCCTTGACACGCGTTGGTGCTTCAATTTGCTCGATGGCCTTGATCTTGTCGGGGTTGGCTTCGATCCCACGCTGAGACACGAAGAACCCGAGGAGCTTGCCGGAGGGAACTCCGAACACGCACTTCTCGGGGTTGAGCTTGAGGCTGATCCTGCGCAAGTTCGCAAAGGTCTCTTCCAAGTCTTGAACCAAGGTTGCCTTGTCTCTGCTCTTGACCACAATGTCGTCCATGTAGGCCTCCACATTTCTGTGGATCTGTGGCTCGAAAGTAGTGTGGACAACCCTCGTGAACGTCGAGCCTGCGTTCTTCAGTCCAAAAGGCATCCGCACAAAACAGTACGTGCCGCATGGAGTGATGAACGTAGTCTTCTCTTCGTCTTCTTCAGTCATGAAGATCTGGTGGTACCCGGAGTAAGCGTCAAGGAATGAAAGCAGGTCGCATCCGGCCGTGGAGTCAACAATCTGGTCGATGCGCGGCAAGGGAAATGGATCTTTAGGGCAAGCTCTGTTGACATCGGTGAAATCGATGCAAAGCCTCCACTTCCCGTTTGCTTTGCGCACGACAACAGGATTGGCCAGCCACGTCGGATGGAGCACGCCTCTGACGAGGCCTGCCGCTTCCAACTTTCTGATCTCCTCCGCGATAAACTCTTGGCGCTCCACCGCTTGTTTCCTGACCTTTTGCTTGATGGGCCGCGCATGAGGACAGACGGCGAGGTGGTGCTCAATCACTTCCCTGGGAACGCGGGGGATGTCAGATGGTTGCCAGGCAAACACATCGACATTCGCCCGCAGGAAAGCAACGAGCGCGCCTTCCTATTTGGGGTCGAGAGTGGCACTGATGGTGAAGGTACCACCAGTGCCGTCCTCCTTGGCGGGCACCTTCTTGGTCGCTGGTGGAGCAGTCGTAGTCTCCTTGTGTTTACCGGCGGGGCTCGATGGTGCGTCCTCAACGGCAGCGCAGCGCTCCGAAGAGGCGCGCTTGCCGGAGTGGGCACCAGAGCATTCGCCAGGCTTGGCCTTCTTGCCGGCGGGGCTCGATGGCACGTCCTCGACGGCAGCGCAGCACTCCGAAGAGGCGCGCTTGCCGGAGTGGGTGCCAAAGCACTTGCCGGACTTGGTCTTCATGCCGGCGGGGCCCGATGGCACGTCCTCGACGGCAGCGTAGCACTCCGAAGAGGCGCGCTTGCCGGAGTGGGCGCCAGAGCATT
Organism: Aegilops umbellulata; assembly: GCA_032464435.1. Classification (NCBI taxonomy): domain Eukaryota; kingdom Viridiplantae; phylum Streptophyta; class Magnoliopsida; order Poales; family Poaceae; genus Aegilops; species Aegilops umbellulata. The sequence continues at coordinate 84,847,249 of CP136060.1, read as the reverse complement.
CGCCGGACTTGGTCTTCATGCCGGCGGGGCCCGATGGCACGTCCTCGACGGCAGCGTAGCACTCCGAAGAGGCGCGCTTGCCGGAGTGGGCGCCAGAGCATTCGCCGGACTTGGTCTTCATGCCGGCGGGGCTCGATGGCACGTCCTCGACGGCAGCGCAGCACTCCGAAGAGGCGCGCTTGCCGGACTTCTTCTTTCCCCCGGGAGCTCCAGCGGCAAGCGGGCCGCGGGCCGTTGCCGCTGTTGCGTCTCGGTATATTTGGTCGGCGCAGATAAGGGCATCCTTCTTGTCGCCGGGGACAGAAATGACTCTTATCGGGCCAGGCATCTTGAGCATGTTATACGCGTAGTGGGAGGCCGCCATGAACTTGGCGAGCGCTGGTCGGCCGAGGATCCCATCGTAAGGCAACGGAAAGTCGGCGACGTCAAAGGTGACCTTCTCAGTCCTGAAATTCAGCTCGCTGCCAAATGTCACCGGCAGCGTGATCTTTCCCTTCGGCTTGCTCCTTCCCGGGTTGATTCCTTGGAATGTGTCGGTTTCTTCGAGCTCACTGTCGGGGACTTGGAGTCTCTGGAGGAAAGCAGAGGAGATCAGATTCAAGCCGGCCCCGCCGTCAACTAGCATCTTAGTGACCTTGAGGTTGCGGATCGTTGGGGAAACCAACATCGGCAGGCACCCGACCGCGGTTGTGCGATCAGGGTGGTCCTCAATGTCGAAGATGATAGGCGTGCTGGACCATCTCAGGGGTCTGCGTGACTCGACGGGTGGCTCCGCTGCATTGACCTCCCGCACCCACCGTTTAAGCTGGTGGTGGGAAGTGTGCAGGGAGGCACCGCCGTCCACACACAAGACCTCAGTGGCTTTCTGAAACTCCTGCTCGCTGGTCTCGGGGTCTTCCATGTCTTCGTCGTCGTCATTGTCTTCGCCCTTGTCGCCCCCCCGGGGAGGTCTGTCTGCTTGCCGCTGCTTGTCCTTGCCGCGGCGCTCCCCCGGGCCGGGGCGCTTTGTGCCGGATCCCCCGCCACCTGCTTGGGCTCTCTCCTTGTCGCGTCGTGCGTACTCGGCCTTCTGCAGGTCGATGAGCCGCTCGACTTGCTTGCAACTCTGGAGGTCGTGGCCCCTGGTGCGGTGGATCTTGCAGTACTTCTTGTCGGTACCGTCTCGCTTATCGGCAGCGGCCACCGCCCGGCAGTTGGCGCACCCGACAATCTCCTTGCCGGGGCCTCCCGCCTGGGCTTTCTTGGCGGAGCCCTCGCTACCGGACTTCTCGACAACCAGTACCTCTGGGTTTTTCTTCTTTTTGCCATTCCGCCGCCGGCCTCTCCTTGCCGGGGCGGTACCTTCACTGTCGGATTCTCATTCTCCAACACTTTCTCCGGGGAGCTTCCTCCCCTCCTCAGCGCGTGCACACTTGTCGGCCAGGGCGTAAAGCTCGCTGACCTCCTTGATTTTGCACATCGCCATCTCCTCCCGCATCCTGCGGTTACGCACGTTCTGGTGGAATGCGCTGATCACCGCGGCGGGGTGGACGTCTGGGATGTTGTAGTGCACACGGCTGAACCTCTGGATCAACTTGCGCAAAGGCTCCCCCTCCTTCTGTACAAGCAGATGAAGGTCGCTCGCCTGGCCATGGGGTTTGTGGCCGCCCGTGAAGGCGCCAACGAACTGATGACATAGATCTAGCCAGGAGGAGATGGAGTCATCCGGCAAGTGCATGAGCCAGGATCTGACGTTGGGCTTGAGTACCAGCGGGAAGTAGTTGGCAAGGATCTTATCGTCCCGTCCCCCGGCAGCCTGCACCGCAATGGTGTAGATGCTGAGGAACTCAGACGGATGCGACTTGCCGTCGTACTTCTCGGGCACGTCGGGCTTGAAGTTCTTCGTGCTGGGCCACTGGACTTGCCGCAGCTCGCGGGTGAACGCGGGGCAGCCTACCGAATACGGCAGTTCGCCTGGTTCCCCCGGTGCGGGCATGTTTCCAGAGGGCTCAGCGCGCTGGTCTGATTGACGCCGCGCCTCTCTTCTGTGCTCGATGCGGGTTCGAGCGTCCTCTTCCCTTCGTTCATGAAGGACTTGGCGCTGGTCGCGGCGAGTTCGCGGGTTCGACGACGCGGTGGAGTCGTTGTCGAGGTGAGCCCGGCGAGTCGGCGACCGCGGCTTCTGGGGCGGGGAGTGCACGGTGGTCGCACCCCCGCCATTCTTGGCGCCATCGGTTCTCACCTGGGTGACTGGCCGCGGCTGCGACGCGCTGTGCTGCCGCGGAGTGTCGCCGTTGGCGAAACCGATGAGGCTCTGGATGGTTGCCCTCCAGTCGTCGAGCTTGTCCGCCGTTGGAGGGTAGTTTAGGAGCAGCTGAGCTCGCGCGAGAGCTTCCGCTGGGGTGGCGGGCAGAGGCTGCGAACGGCGCGAGGAGCGGGATGTGCTCGAACTCCTAACTATGTTAGAAGGAGCAACACCCGGTCCAGGCAGCCGCGCGACGCTCGTTCCGGCACGCTGGATCGCATGCTGGTCCTGAGCACCTTGAGACCCACCAGCACGGTCTGGGTCCAGCGAGCGTATGGTACCATGGGTACTATGACGCTGCTGGTTTCGCGCCTCCTGAGAGGGGCGCGGGGTGAGCTCGGACGTCGCGGGACCAAGAACTGGTTCGACGGCGCCCGTTCCTCCGCCAGCGTCCTCTCCACCACCCGTCTGCTCCATGGGCGGTGGGTTCGGTGCTGACGGACCGGTCGCCTCCGGAGCTTTCTTCTTCGGCGCCATGCTGGCGCAAACAATGAGAGTCTGGCTCGCGTGGACGCCGGATCTGATTCACACAACCTCGACGCTCCCCTACCTGGCACGCCAAAGATGTCGGGGGATATCGGCCTCCACGAGCACCTATGGGGACGGAGCCCCTTGTCGGTTCGGCGGGGGCGGAGGTTGCACAAAGAGCAGATCGAGGCGACACACACACACAACGATTTTACCCAGCTTCGGGCCGCACGGATGCGTAAAACCCTACTGCTGCTTGTCTGGTTGATTCGAGTTCTTGCTCTGGAGCGCAAGAAGCTACAGTAAGTTGGAGCTGGACGTAGACGAGGGTCTACTGGGCGTCCTCTTTTGGGTCTGGATCCCTCTCCTCCTCTCGGGCCTTTTCTTCCCTCCCTACGTGCGCATGGGCCTCCTTTTATATGCTAAGGGGTTTCCCACAGGTAGCGGCGCAGGTGAGGGTAAAAATGGCAAGGAACTGTGCGAACAGTGGCCGCACAGTGCTATCGCACCTAACTCTGACGGCGGGGGACAAAGGCATTAAATGCCCGTCTAGATCGCCTGAACAGTGCCGAGGCGGACCGTTAGGGGCGCCTCCGCTTGCCACGGGGGCGACTCTGCCAGCGTCGCATGCCATGGCGCGTCTCAGGTTGCGCGGCGCCCCGCCACGTGCCTCCGGGGAAGCCCCAGAGCGACGCGTGGGCAGGTGAGCTGGAGCGCAGGCCTGAGGTGGTGGTTTGCCGCGGCAAGTGGCTTGCCGCGGTAGTTGCCTTGCCGCACCTGAGAGCTTGCCGCTCGTCAGGCCTTGCCGGGGCGCGCCGCGCGCCGCGGCGGGCTTCTCTTGGGGTGCCTTGGCTTGGTCGTCCCGGCAAGCTCCTCCCGCCGGGGCCTTGGTGCTTCGGCTTAGTCGTCCCAGCAAGCTCCTCTTGCCGGGGCCTTGCCGCCTTGGCCCGTCAAGCTCCTCTTGCCGAACCTCGCCTTCTAGCCCCGGCAAGCTCCTCTTGCCGGGGCCTGGTCTTCTAGGCTCGATCACTTGGCCTTCGTCCGGCTCAAAAAGGGCCGTGGAGACTCTTGTCGCTCCCCTGGCAAGCCTTGCCGCGGTACGCTACTACTACCCGTGCACAAGTTCGGGGTACTAAGGTACCCCTACTTTAGTACACCGACACCAAGGTGTGTCTGTGAAACAACTATAGGGGCCAAATTCATTTGTGAAAAAGAAATTAATGACTAATGGTTACTTTATGGGTAAAAAGAACACAACCCCGCCTATTTGACATGCCCGGGCTCGAAGGTGGAGGAAAAAGGCATATTACAGGCTCGAAATAAAGAGTGCGGTCTACTAAAAGTTATTTTGGACCTCCTGTCGTACGTCTGCTCCGCCTGTCCTCGGCGAGGGGAATCCTTGACGGAAGTAGCCCCTTAGGTGAGTGTACGGTTCCAAACTCCGATAGAGTCAGTTAGATGTTTGTCCTTTGCGTCACCTGTTTTTAAGAGATAATGAAGAAAGAAAGAGTAATGTAGATAAAAATGTTATGGGAATGTTCGCAGGCTTGTCCGTATTGTGCTTCCGCCGATGCCCCTGGTATCTTAAGTGCGTAAAGATGTATGCGCGATACAAATATTGCGGGTATATGAGGTGGGCGGTAGAAGACGAACTGCTAGTTCCGCTCCGGGATTGGTCGGTCCTCGGGGAGAGATTGCATCTGACCACTGGTATTTGGTTGGTGAATCTCTTCGTCGTCCCTATCGCCTGGCGGCCTCCTCCCCTTGTGTTCGGCGTTGAGCTTGCCGGCCTGCTTGAAGACCCAACAGCTTATGTTGGTATGATTAGCAGGTTTATCAGGGTGGCCGTGAATCTGGCAGGGTCGGTCCAACATCCTATCTAGGTTGGATGGTCCATCTCTGTTCGCCTTGAGTGGCTTTTTCCGTTGACCGGGTTTGGGATTGCGGCGTTGACCGCTGTGTCGCATGATCTTTCATTATCATTGCGACTGTTGTTTTTGCTTCGTCGTGGCTTGCCATTGCCGTCTCGGATTTCGGAAGTGCCCAAGTCGCTGGCACTGTTGCTTTTACGAGCGAGCCAGTTGTCTTCTCCCATGCACAAGCGGGTCATTAGAGCGGTAAGGGTTGTCATGGATTTAGGTTCTTCTTGACCGAGATGGCGTGCAAGCCATTCATACCAGACGCTGTGTTTGAAGGCCGCAAGGGCTTCCGCGTTCGGACAGTTGATGATTTGGTTCTTTTTAACTAAGAACCTAGTCCAGAGCTTCCTGGCTGACTCTCTGGGCTGCTGGACAATGTGACTTAAGTCATCGGCATCCGGTGGCTGGACATATGTTCCTTGGAAGTTGTCCGAAAGGCGTCTTCCAGATCTTCCCAGCTGCCAATAGAATTTTCCAGCAGACTATTTAACCAGTACCGAGCTGGTCCTTTGAGATTTAGTGGTAGGTATTTGATGGCATGAAGGTCATCTCCACGGGCCATGTGGATATGGAGGAGGAAGTCCTCGATCCATACGGCAGGATACGTTGTTCCGTCGTATGATTCAATATTCATGGGTTTGAACCCGTTTGGGAATTCATGCTCCATTACTTCGTCTATGAAGCAAATAGGGTGTGCGGAGCCTCTATATTGGGCCACACTGTGACGTACCTCCGATGGAGTCCATTTGCGGTTTTTGGCCCGGGCATGGCTAGGTTTGTCACGTACGAATAGGTAGCCGTCGTCGCGTGTCGAGGCACGTCCTCGCGATCCATAGATCGATATTGTGTGTCATGCTCTACTGTGCAAGTCCTGTCGAAGGTCGTGTGTACAACCCTGAGTTGTTTAATTCTTGCCTTTACAGCCAGGTGGGGCGGTCTGGTGTTTGGCTTGAGTTGCCGCTTTATCCGGACCAAGTTGTGGTCGGCTTGCCGCATTGTGCGATGATGGTACGGGCTCCAGCGCCTCGTCATCGAACTGAGGTAGCAATCTACGCTTCGGGTAACTTTTGGCTGGGTCACTAAGGCTGTATTCTTCGGCGGCCAGGACTTCGGTCCATCTATCATTGAGCAGATCTTGGTCCGCTTGAAGCTGCAGCTGCTTCTTTTTCAGGCTCCTTGCAGTGGCTATTAGCCGGTGTTTGAAGTGCTCCTGCTCGAGAGGTTCCTCAGGCACGATGAAATCCTCGTTGTCGAGGCTCTCCTCTTCCTCGAAGAGCGGAAGGTAATTACTGTCCTTCGAGTCTCCGTGTATGGCCTGTTCATCAGGGCTAACTTGCCCGTTTTCCCGTTCCTCCAATTTAGAGGTTACCTTGATGGGGTCTTCATTGTTTTTGGCATCTTCCGGAGTATTATTTTTTCCGGTGCCCGTATTGCAGTCTTTGGAACGACGTGACTTAGAGCGGCGTCGAGGAAGCTAGTGCTTGGGCTATCTCTCAGGAGGTTTATCCTCAACTGGATCCTCTTTGTCATCGTTGTTAGTTTTTTCAGGCGCGTGCACAATGTATACGTCGTAGGAAGGAGGGGTCGTTCGTCGTCCAGTGAATGGTGGGTTTTGGCCCTGCTCCTTGTTGGCATCGTCGTCCGTACTTACGATGTCTTCGGGGCCGTAGTCAAGCATGTCGGTTAAGTCCTCGGCAGTGGCTATGAAGTGGGTGGCGGGTGGGAAGCAAAATTATCCATCGTCAACCTCTAGTTCGTACCGAACATAGTTCGGCTATGAGTCCCCTACCAAGGACAAGTTTTTTAACGAGTTCAGGACATCGCCCAAGGGCGAGTGCTGGAAGACGTCTGTGGCGCTAAACTCGAAGATCGATAAGCGATCAAGTCCGGCATCCGTGGACTCACATGGTTCGGAACTTATACCCAGAGAAGAGTCCGGAGTTCCGGTGACACGAGTATTGTGTGAGGTTAAGTCCATGTGCGGCTCCAACGCCGGGGAATCTGTGGCCTTCGTGGTGGGGTTGAGCCTCCAATCCTTGGATGCCGCAGTGTGCTTTGGATCTAAGGCCAGAGTGGTCACAGGAGCTATCTCCTGGATGCGGTCTGACGACAGATTTATGTCATGTTCATCAAGGTGACCAGGAGCGGTCGCCGCGGTCTCGAATCCTGCAAAGATCAAATCTCCACGGACGTCCACAGCGTAATTCCAGCTCCCAAATCTGACCTGATGGCCAGGGGCGTAGCTATCGATCTGCTCCAGGTGGCCAAACGAGTTGGCCCGCAGCGCGAAGCCGCCGAATAAGAAGATCTGTCCGGGGAGGAAGGTTTCTCCTTGGACAGTGTCATTGTAGACGATTGAAGGGGCCATCGAACCCTTTGGGGACGGCACAGTGGAACTCTCAATGAAAGCACCAATGTCGGTGTCAAAACCGGCGGATCTCGGGTAGGGGGTCCCGAACTGTGCGTCTAAGGTCGATGGTAACAGGAGACAAGGGACACGATGTTTACCCAGGTTCGGGCCCTCTCTATGGAGGTAATACCCTACTTCCTGCTTGATTGATCTTGATGAATATGAGTATTACAAGAATTGATCTACCACGAGATCGAGATGGATAAACCCTAAAAGCCAAGCGTGTATGACTATGGTAATGAGTCCCCCTCTTCCGGACTAAGTCCTCCGGTTTATATAGACACCGGGGAGATCTAGGATTACACAAGGTCGGTTACAAAGAAAGGAATCTACATATTTGGTCGCCAAGCTTGCCTTCCACGCTAAGGAGAGTCCTATCCGGACACGGGTGCAGTCTCCGGTCTTCGTATCTTCACAGCCCATCAGTCCGGCCCATGGATAGCAGTCCGGACGCTCGAGGACCCCTTAGTCCAGGACTCCCTCAGCGTGCGTCACCGCGGCGCGGCGACCCCGGCCCTGGCGCAGGTGGCAGCACTCGTCGCCTCTTCCTCCGGAGCCCTCCACTTGGGCGTACAAAGGCAGCGGGTATCCGGGAGGCGGCCGCTCGCACCAAGGCCTCGACACCTCTGGCCTCACGGCCATGTCGCGGCGGTGGCCCGGCCTCTTCTTCGGCGGAAGTGGCCCGGGCTCGTCGCGGGTTTTTTTTCCTTCTCTGCAGCCGACAACCTCCGAATAGGCGCCATGGGAGTCGCTACTAGCAATGGAGCGAGGAAGAAGAAGTGAGTGGAGCAGGAATAGATGAGCGACGGGGGCTCCGCTCCCTCCTCATTTATAGCGAGAGAAGGCCAACCGGCGATCCCCACGATCACAGGTAATGATGATTTTTCTCTGCATGCAACAGGGACTCGTCAAGTCCGACAGTTGCCGAGGCAGCATGGGGAAGCGGAGACGCCCACATCCAATCAATCGCCATGCGTCGAGCGGGGCCGTAGGCTGTTGGGGCCCGCGGCGCTCTGCACTTGCCCTTTGGCCTCGCCTCGAAGCCAAGTCTGAGCGCGCCTTGGGCCCGGGGGCTACTATCGGCGTCCTGGGAATGGGGGTCCCCAGACTTGCCTGCCTGTGGCCCACAGCGCGGCACCACGAGCGGCCCTGTACGACCCTTCACCAGCAAACACTCAAGACCCCCGCGAGGCAGACGACACAAGACCTCCTCGGGGGCGGCCTCATGAGGGGCGGAGAGATCAAGGCAAGGGACACCTTGCGAGATTCCTGTGACGCAAGCCATGACGACTGGAGCCAGGCGGGCACCAGCGCGCAGTGTCCTCGTTTCCTCTTTGGTGCTAAAGAGGCAAGCGCAGGCGAGGAGTCCGGCATCAGGAAAAGGTTTCCATATCGTTGCAACGATACCAAGACCAGCAGGATGGCAGGACGGAGGTCACCGTGGATCCCAAGACGGCGTCACCACTAGATCCTTTGGCAGGAGAAGACCACCTTTAGTCAGGATAACTTGTACTAGTTGTCTCCCTTCGAATTTGGCCGTTGTTGGATCCCTTCCCGCTCAATATTTGGGGAGAGGACCAGGGCCTCTATAAATAGGACTAGCCACCACCATAGGAGGGATCTCATCTCATCTGATCTCATCTCATCTGATCGGATCTAGGATCGGAGCCATTCCATCCACAGCCACACACAGGTGCTCCAAGCACAAGAACACCTCTCCTCAGGAGGATGTTCTTCCCTTGTAGCTATTCATCCTAAGCCTAAGAGGCAATCCACCACAGCACACTGGAGTAGGGTATTACACCACATCGATGGCCCGAACCAGTATAAACTCTTGTGCCTCTCTTTCTATGGGCTCGACACGCTAAGCTTTGAGATTGCGCCGAGGGTGAGGGCGTGATTAGGTAGGGAGAGATCTTCGTGCGCACCCCAGTGTTCGAACCTCAAGGGTTTAGCCGGAACCCAAAATCCGACAATCCCCAAGCTTAGGCTCTTGCCACTCCTTATTCCATAGTCCATCGAATCTTTACCCAAAACATGAAAACTTCACAACACAAAACTTAACAGAAAACTCGTAAGCTACGTTAGTATAAGAAAATAAATCACCACTTAGGTACTGTTGTGAACTCATTATAAATTCATATTGGTGTAATGTCTACTGTATTCCAACTTCTCTGTTGTTCATACCCTCCGATACTTGATACGTCTCCAACGTATCTATAATTTTTGATTGTTCCATGCTATTATATTATCTGTTTTGGATGTTTATGGGCTTTATTATGCACTTCCATATTATTTTTGGGACTAAACCTATTAACCCAGAGCCCAGTGCCAATTTCTGTTTTTCCCTTGTTTCAGTGTTTCGCTGAAAAGGAATATCAAACAGAGTCCAGACGGAATGAAACATTCGGGAAAGTTATTTTTGGAACGGAAGCAATCCAGGGGACTTGGAGTGCACGTCAGGGAATCAACAAGGAAGGCACGAGGTAGGGAGGCGTGCCCACCCCCCTGGGCGCGCCCTCCACCCTTGTGGGCCCCTTGTGGCTCCCCTGACGTATTTCTTCCGCCTATATATACCAATATACCCTAAAACCATCGGGGAACATAATAGATCGGGAGTTCCGCCACCGCAAGCCTCTGTAGCCACCAAAAACCAATCGGGACCCTGTTTCGGCACCCTGTCGGAGGGGGGATCCCTCACCGGTGGCCATCTTCATCATCCCGACACTCTCCATGACGAGGAGGGAGTAGTTCACCCTCGGGGCTGAGGGTATGTACCAGTAGCTATGTGTTTGATCTCTCTCTCTCTCGTGTTGTTGAGGTGGTACGATCTTGATGTATCGCGAGCTTTGCTATTATAGTTGGATCTTATGATGATTCTCCCCCTCTACTCTCTTGTATTGGATTGAGTTTTCCCTTTGAAGTCATCTTATCGGATTGAGTCTTTAAGGATATGAGAACCCTTTATGTATGTCTTGCATGTGCTTATCTGTGGTGACAATGGGATATTCACGTGATCTACTTGATGTATGTTTTGGTGGTCAACTTGCAGGTTCAATGACCTTGTGAACTTATGCATAGGGGTTGGCACACGTTTTCGTCTTGATTCTTCGGTAGAAACTTTGGGGCACTCTATGAGGTTCTATGTGTTGGTTGAATAGATGAGTCTGAGATTGTGTGATGCATATCGTATAATCATACCCACGGATACTTGAGGTGACATTGGAGTATCTAGGTGACATTAGGGTTTTGGTTGATGTGTGTCTTAAGGTGTTATTTTACTACGAACTCTAGGGCTGTTTGTGACACTTATAGGAATAGCCCAATGGATTGATCGGAAAGAATAACTTTGAGGTGGTTTCGTACCCTACCATAATCTCTTTGTTTGTTCTCCGCTATTAGTGACTTTGGAGTGACTCTTTGTTGCATGTTGAGGGATAGTTATATGATCCAATTATGTTATTATTGTTGAGAGAACTTGCACTAGTGAAAGTATGAACCCTAGGCCTTGTTTCAACGCATTGCAATACCGTTTACGCTCACTTTTATCGCTTGCTAACTTGCTGTTTTTATATTTTCAAATTACAAAAACCTATATCTACCATCCATATTGCACTTGTATCACCATCTCTTCACCAAACTAGTGCACCTATACAATTTACCATTGTATTGGGTGTGTTGGGGACACAAGAGACTCTTTATTATTTGGTTGCAGGGTTGCTCGAGAGAGACCATCTTCATCCTACGCCTCTCACGGATTGACAAACCTTAGGTTATCCACTTGAGGGAAATTTGCTACTGTCCTACAAACCTCTGCACTTGGAGGCCCAACAACGTCTACAAGAAGAAGGTTGCGTAGTAGACATCAAGCTCTTTTCTAGCGCCATTGCCGGGGAGGCTAGGTAAGCGGCACTCACACCCCGTCAACTAAGCTCTTTTTTGGCGCCGTCGCCGGGGAGGTGAGTGCTTGAAGGTATATATTTATATCTTGCAATCGAATCTTTTAGTTTCTTGTTTTATCACTAGTTTAGTTTATAAAAGAAAACTACAAAAAAATGGAATTAAGGGTGCCTCATATGCTTCATCTTTTTAATGTCTTTAGTAAAAATGATGGGAAAGAAAATTGTGCTCAAGTACTAGAAGAAGAATTACATAGAATGCTTGGCATAAAATATTTGAATGATGAGCATGAATGCAATGTTGTTAGTATGAATTCCTTGAATATCCATGATGCTAATGATATGCAAAGCCACAAGCTTGCGGATGCTATGTTTGATGAAGATGATATGTTTTGTCCCCCAAGTTTTGATGAGCAAATTTATTATGATGAAAGCATGCCTTCTATTTATGATGATTATTGCGATGATTTGTATGCTATTAATAATAATGATAACCATGAAACTTGTCATCATGATTTTAGTTTTCAATTGGATTATGCCTCACATGATAGTTATTTTGTGGAGTTTGCTCCCACTATTATTCATGAGAAGAAATTTGCTTATGTGGAGAGTAGTAAAATTTATATGCTTGTGTATCATTAGAATAATGTTTTATGTGATGGTTATATTGTTGAATTCATTCATGATGCTACTGAAAATTATTATGAGGGAGGAACATATGCTTGTAGGAACTGCAATAATATCAAGTTTCCTCTCTAGCTATGTGCTTAAAGTTTTGAAGTTATGCTTGTTTTGCCTTCCTATGCTAGTTGATTATTGTTCCCATAAGTTGTTTGCTCACAAAATCCCTATGCATAGGAAGTGGGTTAGACTTAAATGTGCTAGTCATATTCTTCATGATGTTCTCTTTATGTTTCAATTCTTATATTTTATGTGAGCATCATTGAAATCATCATACCTAGCTAGGGGCGTTAAACGTTAGCGCTTGTTGGGAGGCAACCCAATTTTTATTTTAGTTCTTTGCTTTTTGGTTCTGTTTAGTAATAAATAATCCATCTAGATTCTGTTTAGTTGTGGTTTTATGTTTTAAGTAGTGTTTGTGCCAAGTAAGACCTATAGGATCTTCTCGGATGATAGTTATTTGATCTTGCTGAAAATTCCAGAAACTTTCTGTTCATGAAAACAATTGTTAAAAATCACCAGAACGTGATAAAATACTGATTCTAATTGCAGCAGATCAATAAACAAATTATCTAGGTCGTCCTATTTTGGTAGAATTTTTTGAGTTCCAGAAGTTTGCTTAGTTGCAGATTACTACAGACTGTTCTGTTTTTGACAGATTCTGTTTTTCGTGTGTAGTTTGCTTATTTTGATGACTCTATGGCTAGTAAAATAGTTATAAGCCATAGAGAAGTTGGAATACAGTAGGTTTAACACCAATACAAATAAAGAATGAAATCATTATAGTACCTTGAAGTGGTGTTTTGTTTTCTTTCACTAACGGAGCTTACGAGTTTTCTGTTAAGTTTTGTGTTGTGATGTTTTCAAGTTTTGGGTAAAGATTCGATGGACTATGGAATAAGGAGTGGCAAGAGCCTAAGCTTGGGGATGCCCAAGGCACCCCAAGGTAATATTCAAGGATTACCAAGCGTCTAAACTTGGGGATGCCCTGGATGGCATCCCCTCTTTCGTCTTCGTTCATCGGTAACTTTACTTGGAGCTGTATTTTTATTCACCACATGATATGTGTTTTGCTTAGAGCATCATGTCATTTTATTTTGTTTTGCTTGCTGTTTTAATAAAATATCAAGATCTGAAATTCTTAAATGTTAGAGTGTCTTCACATAGTTGCATAACTATTCGGCTACTCATTGATCTTCACTTATATCTTTCGGAGTAGTTTGTCATTTGCTCTAGTGCTTCACTTATATCCTTTTAGAGCGCGGCGGTGGTTTTATTTTGAAGAAATAGATGAACTCTCGTGCTTCACTTATATTATTTTGGGAGTCTTTAGAATAGCATGGTAGTTTGCTTTGGTTATGAAACTAGTCCTAATATGATGGGCATCCAAGATGGGTATAATAAAAACTTTCATATAAGTGCATTGAATACTAAGAGAAGTTTGATACTTGATGATTGTTTTGAGATATGGAGATAGTGATATTAGAGTTGTGCAAGTCGAGTAGTTGTGAATTTGAGAAATACTTGTGTTCAAGTTTGCAAGTCTCGTAGCATGCACGTATGGTAAACCTTGTGTAACAAATTTGAAACATGAGGTGTTATTTGATTGTCTTCCTTATGAGTGGCGTTCGGGGACGAGCGATGGTCTTTTCCTACCAATCTATCCCCCTAGGAGCATGCACGTAGTTCTTGGTTTTTTATGACTTGTAGATTTTTGCAATAAGTATGTGAGTTATTTATGACTAATGTTGAGTCCATGGATTATACACACTCTTACCCTTCCATCATTGCTAGCCTCTTCGATACCGTGCATTGCCCTTTCTCACATTGAGAGTTGGTGCAAACTTCGTCGGTGCATCCAAACCCCGTGATATAATACACTCTATCACACATAAACCTCCTTATATCTTGCTCAAAACAGCCACCATACCTACCTATTATGGCATTTCCATAGCCACTCCGAGATATATTGCCATGCAACTTTCCACCGTTCCATTTATCATGACACGTTCATCATTGTCGTATTGCTTTGGATGATCATGTAGTTGACATAGTATTTGTGGCAAAGCCACCGTTCATAATTCTTTCATACATGTCACTCTTGGTTCATTGCATATCACGGTACACCGCCGGAGTGAAACTGCTAGTTATCGACTAGAGGGGGGTGAATAGGCGATTTTTATGAAAGTCTTCAAAACATGGAAGTTTCAAAGACAAACAATAGAAATGGACCTATTTCAATGCAGCGAAAGGTAGACTACACTAAGAAAGCCATAGTCAAATATGTAATGAAGTGAAATCACGAGGACAAAAAGCAGCTAGGTAGTAAAGATCAGGATGGAAGATAGTATGAAGCCAAACAGTAAAAGTAGTCAAGCAATGAAGACAATTAGGTAACACAGACAGGCAATGACTTCACGAAGACAAACTCTAAGTGAAGAGAGGGAGAGGATAGAACCAGTCACTTGTTGAGGACACATGATTTGTTGGACTAGTCCCAGTTGTTGTGACAACTGTACATCTGGTTAGGGAGGCTGAGATTCAACTCAGAAGACCGCGTCTTCACCTTATTCCCCTTGAGCTAAGGACACCCAGTCCTCGCCCAATTACTCTGGTAAGTCTTCAAGGTAGACTTCCGAACCTTCACAGACTTCGTTCACTGGCAATCCACAATGACTCTTGGATGCTCAGAACGCGACGCCTAACCGGCTGGAGGATTCACAGTCCTCAAGTGTAATAAGTCTACAGGACACGCAGACAGAAAGACTTTAGTGATGCCTAACACTCTTTGGCTCTGGGTGTTTGGGCTTTGTCCTCGCAAGGATTTCTCTCTCTCAAAAGCTTCAAGGTAGGTTGCTCTCAATACGACAAAAGCCGTGCACTAACTCTGAGCAGCCACGAATTTATGGTGTAGGGGGTGGGCTATTTATAGCCACTAGGCAACCCGGCCTGATATGTCCGAAATGACCCTGGGTCACTAAGGAACTGACACATGTTCCAACGGTCAGATTTCAAACACACACGGCAACTTTACTTGGGCTACAAGCAAAGCTGACTTATCCAGCTCTGGATAAGATTTGCTCTCATTGTCTTCGCTCGAAGACATAGGATTTGAGTTGAGCATCACTTCAGTCACTCTGACTTTGTTCACTTGGACCCCACTTAACAGTACGGTGGTTCCTATGACTCAACAAAGAAGAAAAGGAAACAATGAAACGACTAAGTCTTCGCGCTCTATAATCTTCACTCAATGTCTTCTCATGTCATAGTCTTCAATGTGAATGTCTTCATATACCACCACTGTCTTCAATGTCTTCATACATTTTTAGGGGTCGTCTCCGGTAGGTAAACCGAATCAATGAGGGACACTACCTGTGTTATCCTGCAATTCTCACAAACACATTAGTCCCTCAACCAGGTTTGTCGTCAATACTCCAAAACCAACTAGGGGTGGCCCTAGAAGCACTTACAATCTCCCCCTTTTTGGTGATTGATGACAAATTGGTTGAAGTTTTCAACGGGGATAAAGTATGTGAAATTGCAAAGGATAGGGTATTGTCTTCATAAGTGGCAAAGGCTCCCCCTGAAGATGTGCATATAAGTAATTTGCTTTTGGAATGAAAATGCACATGGCAGATTGTACTTGAGGAGATCCTCTTCAAGTTATGATGACAATTCATCATGCATGATAAGATATAACGAAGATAATGACATGCATAATGAAAAATGGACGTCTGCAGAATGACCTAAGTGCATAAGTTATCATCGCACATGCGGAATTTATCATCGCATCACAAAATAGCAAATAAGTACCAGATGACCATCGAGTTTAAGTGTTACAACTCAAAGAACCAAATGTATCAAAAGCGAGAGTTGTAAACACTAGGCAAAATATAGAGCAACCGCCCATTGGACCCGCTTGAAGACTATCAAACTCATATGCTTCTCCCCCTTTTGTCATTAAGGACCAAAAAGGTTTGAAGACACAGAGCATCTACTTGTTCCCATGAGGAGTAGGTGAAGCAGCAGGGTCGTCGGTGTTGGTCGGCGGTGCAGACGAACTTGGTGCAGTGTCGATTCGTGCTGAAGGTGGTGAAGTAGCATCGTCTTCATCATCAATGACACGGGCATTCACTGTTGCAGCAGAGGAGGAGAACTCAGAGTCTTCAAGAGACGGAGTGCGCCGTAGCACAGTCCTTCTTGGAGGTGCTGAGTCAAACTTGAAGCGTTCTGTGAAGCCATCATCTTGAAGATCATCTTCAGAGCACATAAGCGTCAGCCCTTTCCATGTACGCCGACAAGTTTCATGGGCGACAAAGGCATTTTTGGTGGCAAGATTGTGAATCATGTTTACGTCCACCAAGAGGCTTTTCATTTGACGCTTCAACCAGTCATGATGCTTATGTTGTTTCTGATGAAGGGCAACCAGAAGCTCTCGGTCATTGAGAACACGAGATCGCTTCTTAGGCCTTTGTGCAATGGTGCTTTCAGTGGCTTCAGTGAGGGCACGATGAGGTGCACGTGTAGTACCAGCCAGAGGATAAACACGAGTGACTGCTTGAACTCCTTCAATGCTTTGAGAGAAGCTTTGATTCTCAGCATTTTGAAGACTAAGGGGCTCCTTGGCAGGCTCTGGATAGATGGCTTCAACTGACATATCAACCTCAGGCAGAAAAATCAGATGATTGCGAGCAGAGGGCTGATAGTTGACAGCATAGTGAAGTTTGATCAGACGCATAATCCATGGAGCATAAAACTTTAAGCCAAAGAGATCAGATATTGATGCAGCAAGTTGGCGGATGAAGAAGTCTTGTGCATTGAAGCTTTTTCCGTGAAGAATATGAAAGACCAAAGTCTTCATTGCACCGTCAAGCTTGGCATGTGGAGAATGTCCTTTGATGGGCCAGAGAGTTCGCCTGGTAATGTAAGAGATGGTGCGGGGCAGATACTCAAGGTCTTCAACAAAGAACTCCTTAGGATATTCAGCATCGGGAGGCAAAGGCTTCATCATGCTAAGCATCTGAATCATGTTGGGTCCAGGCTTGTGAAAGATGCTTTCCATAGCAGCACTGTGAAGCTGACAACCAGGTTCATAAAGATCACCTGGAGTGGGCAGGCCAGTAAGCTCAATGACATCAAAGGCTTTGGCTTCATGATGAACATTGCATGTCATCCACTCAAGGACCCAAGTCTTCGGATCCCTGTTGTAGCCACGAATATGAAGAGTGGCATAGAATTGGAGCAGCAATTCTTCGTTCCGGTGCTCCTTGTCAGTGACGAACTGCAGCAGACCAAATTCTCTGAAGCAATCCAGCGCTTCTTCCAAACAGGGAAGACCAGTTATGGCTTCAGTGTCAAGACGCATATGTGGAAAAATGCGACCTTTATTGTATAAGATGCATGAGTAATAACTGCACTGCTGATAGCTCCAGAACCGATCAGAAGATATTCTTGCCTTAGAGTAGGGGTTCTTGGCGCTATCAAAGAAGGTGGTGTGTGCTTTGAAGCCATTGATATTGAATGATCCGGGTGCAGATGCAGTGCCTGGGAACCTGGGCAGCCTTGGCATTGGCTTCTGAACCTGAGGCTTGTGCTCGACGTGATAGTCAAACTGGGGACCAGCAGTAGGCGGAGGACAAGAAGAGGCCATTTGACAGTGATAAGCTGGCCGTAGTTGTATGCTTGCACGATAGTGTGTGGCCTTGGTGGCGGAACAGGAGCAGTGGCATCAACAGAGGCGTCAGGCTACACATTTGTTGCAGGTGCATCATTGGCTTCATTAGCTTCTGGCACATGGGCTGGTGCAGGCTCCACATTTGCTTCAACCATGACTACATCACTGGCTTCATTTGTGTTGGTGGTGGCAGCCTCAAGATTCTCAACCTCCACTTGATGAGCTGGAGGGTCGGGCATAGACACGTTCACTTCAGGAACAACTTCTTCAGAGATTGGGGGAGTAGGGACATGATCTTCTTCTTGTCTTTCATCGGCTGATGCAGCCGGATTATCTTCAGTAGCTTTAGCTTAAGACTCGGAGACATTCACAGTAGGAGTGGCTTCTGGGAACACTTGACGTGCAACAGATTGGTGGTGCACTACTCCTTCTGGAACGCTCGAAAGAGGGACTTGGGGCCTTGGTCCTTTGCGAAGACTGCGTAACGCTGGCGACGCCTGAGGAGATGGAGTTGGCTGGGCCTCAAAGTCATCCTCTTCTTCTTGTACAGGTGGTGTGACTTGTTGTTGGGGAGTATGCGGGGTGTCTTGTTGTTGTGGGTGATCAGCCCATGATGCATCCTGAGCAATTGGCGTCAGAGGACGACCAATGCTGATGAGTTCGTTGTTCGTGAGAACAGGCGATGATACCAAGTTGTGTTCGATCTGAGGAAGAACTACATCATCTTCAACATTGTCATGGTGACCAATGTCTTCAGCAGCGGTGGGGTCAACTGCTAGAATGCCTTCAGCTTCAGGAGCCTCCGTGGAAGCAGGCTCATGAACTATCATCCGTCGTTCCTGATGCGAAGAGTCAGGACGAGCAACTGAGATGGGTTCAACAACTAGGGGCTCTATGGGAGCAGCCTGATCCTTCTTGGTTTTGCGCTTCTTCTTGGAGGGAGCAACATCAGAGGCTTCAGGATTTTTCCTCTTCCTGGCTTCAACCTCGGCAGTCCTCGTCTTCTTCAATTCTGTAGCAGTTGACCTGACCTTTGACTTCGAGCCAGTCATGCTACTTGGGAAGACTATGCGAGGTTCTTCCTGCCTTGAAGGTGCAGATTGGTCAGTTGATGGCTTCTTCTTCTTTGCAGCCATTCTGGGGCCGATGCCAGGACGACCAGGAGCCTTGCGCTTTTCAGCCTCATTGTAGGCTTGCACACACTTGTCAGCCAGGCTCTTCATGCGCTCACGAGAACCTTTAGCTTCTTCACGCTTCTTGAGAAAGGCTTCTTTGAGCTCGTGCAGCATGACCTTGAAGTTTTTGACATCTTGCACGCTGAGACTTGCCATGTGCTTCTTGAACTGAGCTTTCTCATAGTCAATTTTGTGCTTCAGCTCAACTATGCGCTGAGCTAGAGCTAGCTCAGAAGCAATGGCGCCATTGAAAGAGACGCTGAGACCAATGGGAAGTTGCAAATCTTCAAAGCTGAGGTTGGGAGTACCAAACCACTCATCAATGAAGTTGTGGATGATTGCCACATCAAAGAGAGGCAAATCATTGAAGATTTCTGCTTCTTCCTTGCTCTTGATCAGTTGCTCAAGAGCGTCATCTGCAAGGTCTTCATCACTAGACAAATCAATGTGTTCGTCACGCAGAATGGCAGCAGGGGTCAAAGTCTGATCAGTATTCTTGACGTTTTTCTTTTTCTTCTCCGTCTTCTTGGAGATACGTGGCAGATCATCAGACTGCACACTGTCTTCAGGAGGTGCAGTGGCCAGTGGCTTCGCACGTGAAGCTTTAGGAGGAGCAGCTGATCTTGAAGCTTTAGCCTTCTTTGGCTTCTGCGGCTTTGGAGTAGGAGAAGGGGCTTCATCCGTGTCAGCATCATCATCAGAATGATCCACTTTGGCACCTTGAACAGAGATGTGGATGATGAGGCCATCAAGGTTGTAGAAGGGTCCGATGACATTGGGTTCTGCATCACGTGTGCCGTCAGCACGGGGAGTAGAGGGACCAGGGTTGAAGTCTAATCCCAATGAATTCTTGTTTTCCTTGGCCGATGCCTTTGCATGCTGGAAGTTGCGCTTGAAGAGATTATCGTCACGACACCAGAGCAGTGATGATGGGTCAGCATTTTCAGGCTGTGGTCCACGGACCATACAGGGATAGAAACCCTGTGCAATAGCTTCAGCTCTGTTCTTGGGTGGAAGGCTTCAAAAGAGAATATCACCCCAAGGACTCTTGATAGCATTCTTCTCAGCGTATTCCTGGGTCACGAACTTGTATTTAAACCATTGTTCGGCCCAATATCGTCGAATCCATTGGATTCGTGTCTTGCGCTGATTGTAATCCTGTTCTGGATCTGTCTTGTAAAGCTCTGAGAGGTCATCAGGCAAATCTCTTGACGTTCCCCCACGACGATGTCTGCCACCCTTCCTTACTGATTTCTCTGCAGCCATGAACTTCAAACTGAATGGCTTCAACACGTTCAAAGGCTTCAAAGGCTTTCGCAGGCTGGACAAACAGGAACTGGCTTCGGGAGAGTTAATGTGATGTTGTAAGAATTCTGTAAACGAATGCAGACTATGAGAATCAAGGGATTCTCCCACGGACATGTACCTGTGACAGCATTAGAGATGCGAGGGAAGGGGAAGAGGTCATATGCATTCTCAGAAGATTTTGAAGATAAATCAGTTTGAAGACATTGACCTCATGATGCGAAGACATTCACTTATATGTTGAGAGTTGGTTCCAGATTTGTACGAATCCGCGAATAAGTAAAAGTGAGGAATCTAACTAGATGTGAAGCTTAAGTGAATATACTAGGCAGTATGAGATGCAGACAGGATAGATCAAACATTGTGTAGGCAGAAACCTATTTTGGTAAACAGGATGAATCTTTGAGGATCAAAAGGACGGTAAAAATAGAGTTGTATTTACCACGCGAAGAACTGCTAGATGGGAAGAGTAGGAGACCGAGCAGTTCAATCCACCGTGCCCTAACTTGGCAACGGAGGACACCTACGGCAGCGCGGAAAGGACGATGTCCGCGACCGGCGTGAGGACGGCGTCGGAGAAGTCGCGGCAGCTAAGCGCTTCGTCGCCGGCGTCGTCGAGAGCTAGCGGTGGCGCTAGGGTTTTGACGAGGTGGAGAGGTGGAAGAAGGTTTTCTTGACCGCAGGGGACATGTATTTATAAGGAAGTGTGCGGCACAGCGCAATTACACAGGTGCCCTTGGCGGTTCACATCTGAGGAACACGTGGCAAGCATGCAACATACTTGGAGTTGTCCCACGTTCCCACGGCCACCAGGTTTGTCGGATGGTCGTTCCGGCTTCTCCGAATTTCAGGCAATAAGGATAGAGCATTTGAAACAGACTTAAAGTTTGTCTCTGTATCTTCTGCTGACAAGGATGTAGAGAAGACACTCGACAGTTTCAATGGAATGCATATGATTTGGACAGATAGAGTTTGGGACAGAAAGAGTAGAGAGGTTAGGGTCCGATCACATTCACTTAGTTCAAAAGATTCAACAAGGAATACATAGCTATAAGTGAATGCTGTAGAGGACAGAAAACTAATATGAATATCAGAAGACAATCAAATCAACATAGTGAAGATAATCATGAAGACAAGTTGAAATTGAAGACAAACCAAATGTGAAGACATATCAAATGTAACGCCATGAGTGAAACACTTCAAACAGAGAAATTTGGTGGTGGCGTTACCCACCGTATAGGAAGTATTAGACCCAGACACGGCGCACAATTATCGTGGCACTCCGAAGTCAAATTCCACGTTAATGTATTCACACTCAAAATGTAAGTCTTCATTGATTGAAGATATACTTTACTTCGTGTGTTGCACATCTAAGTCATCAACATGCATAAGTGTTAGGATGTGTGCCTGATTACAGGACATCTGAGGATTCCAAGATATTTAGCTCACACCGAAGGGCTTTGTGAAGATATCTGCTAGTTGCTCTTCAGTGTTGACGTGAATGATATCAATATCTTTTTTCATGACATGGTCCCTGAGAAAGTGATGACGAATTTCAATGTGCTTTGTCTTCGAGTGCTGGACTGGTTTGTTGGCAATCTTGATGGCGCTTTCGTTGTCGCAGAAGAGAGGTACTTGTTTCAGATTGATGCCATAGTCCTTGAGAGTTTGCTTCATCCATAGAAGTTGAGCGCAGCAAGATCCAGCAGCAATGTATTCAGATTCAGCAGTGGAGAGTGATACACAGTTCTGCTTCTTTGAAGACCAACAGACAAGTGATCGTCCTAGAAAGTGACATGTGCCTGATGTAGACTTGCGATCCACCTTGTCACCAGCATAATCAGCATCCGAGAATCCAACCAGATCAAACTCTGAGCCCTTTGGATACCATAATCCTAATGTTGGGGTGTAAGCCAAATATCTAAGAATTCGCTTCACAGCTAAGTGATGCAATTCCTTTGGTGCTGCTTGGAATCGAGCACACATGCAAACACTAAGCATAATATCTGGCCTAGATGCACATAGGTAAAGTAAAGAACCAATCATGGAGCGGTATACCTTTTGATCGAACTCTTTACCATTGTCGTCGGGACCCAGATGGTGTTTGGCTGGCATTGGCGTCATGTAACCTTTGCAATCTTGCATTCCGAACTTCTTCAGGCAATCTTTGAGGTATTTTTCTTGAGATATGAAGATGCCATTTCTTTACTGACGAATTTGAAGACCAAGGAAGAACTTCAGTTCTCCCATCATGGACATCTGATATTGCTCTTGCATCATGTGTCCAAACTCATCACTATATTTCTGATTGGTGCAGCCGAAGATAATATCGTCCACATAGATTTGGCACACAAACAGTTCACCATCATATGTCTTCGTGAAGAGTGTGGGATCGAGGGATCCAGGTTTGAAGCCTTTGCTCTTCAGGAAGTCTTTGATCGTATCATACCAAGCGCGAGGAGCTTGTTTGAGGCCATATAGTGCTTTGTTTAGCCTGTACACCATATCAGGATGTTTTGGATCTTCAAAGCCAGGAGGTTGTGCGATGTATACTTCTTCTTCAATCTTGCCGTTGAGAAATGCACTCTTCACATCCATTTGATATAGCAAGATGTTGTGATGGTTGGCATAGGCTAGCAGTATGCGAATAGCTTCAAGCCTAGCCACAGGAGCAAATGTTTCATCGAAGTCAATCCCCTCAACTTGAGTATGTCCTTGAGCGACGAGACATGCTTTGTTTCTGACGACTTGACCATGCTCATCTTGCTTGTTTCGATATATCCATTTTGTGCCTATTATGTTATGCTTGTGTGGGTCAGGACGCTTGACAAGTTCCCAAACATTGTTCAGCTTGAACTGTTGAAGCTCTTCTTGCATAGCTTGAATCCATTCAGGTTCCATAAAGGCTTCAGCAACTTTCTTGGGTTCTGATATTGACACAAAAGAAAAGTGCCCACAGAAATTAGCTAATTGTGTTGCTCTTGAGCGAGTAAGTGGACCAGGTGCATTGATGCTATCAATTATCTTCTCAATCTGTACTTCATTTGCAACACGAGGATGAACCGGACGAAGACTTTGCTCTTGCTGATTATTGTCATCATTGGGGGGATTGTCTTTAGGCTGAGCATTGTCTTCAGGTTGGTTAGGTGCAGAAATGATAAGTTCCTCTTCAGGCTGTGCTTCAGAAGGCATGATTTCACCAGTTCCCATTAGCTTGATAGATTCGCTGGGTGGAGCTTCGTCTAGTGTGCTTGGCAGGAGCTCTCTTTGTGAACCATTGGTTTCATCAAACCGCACGTCCACAGTTTCGACGATTTTGTAGAGATAGAGGTTGAAAACTCTGTAAGAGTGCGAGTCCTTTTCGTAACCGAGCATGAAGCCTTCGTGAGCTTTAGGTGCAAATTTTGACTTGTGATGGGGATCCTTGGTCCAGCACCTAGCTCCAAATACTCTGAAGTAACTAACATTTGGCTTCTTGCCAGTGAGGAGCTCATAGGAGGTTTTATTCAGAAGCTTATGGATGTAAACACGGTTGATGACATGACATGTTGTATCAATAGCTTCAGGCCAGAACTTTCTTGGTGTCTTGTATTCGTCGAGCATTGTTCAAGCCATTTCAATGAGTGTTCTGTTCTTGCGCTCTACGATGCCATTTTGCTGAGGTGTGTATGGAGCAGAGGACTCATGAGTGATTCCCATTGTATCCAGATAAAGTTCAAGACCAGTGTTCTTAAACTCAGTGCCGTTGTCACTTCTGATATGCTTGATCTTGACGCCATAATTGTTCATGGCTCGATTGGCGAAGCGTCTGAAGACATCTTGCACTTCAGTCTTGTAGAGAATTATGTGCACCCATGTATATCTTGAGTAATCATCAACAATGACGAAGCCATAGAGACAAGCAGTTGTTGTGAGGGTAGAGTAGTGAGTAGGGCCAAATAGGTCCGTGTGTAGCAGCTCGAAGGGTTGAGATGTCGTCATGATTGTCTTCGAGGGATGCTTTTCCCTAGTCATCTTTCCAGCTTCACAGGCAACGCACAAATGATCCTTCTTGAACTTGACACCCTCGCCTCCGATGCCATAGCCAACACTCTGAAGCTTTTGCAAGAAGACATACGGCAAGCTGTGGACCTGCTGAGAAATCTACCATGTACAGATCATCTTTCCAGTACCCTTCAAAGACTAGAGATTTGTCAGATTCCATAAGTACAAGGCAACGATATTTTCCAAATATCACAATCATGTTCAAGTCACAAAGCATTGAGACAGACATTAAGTTGAAACCAAGGGATTCAACAAGCATCACTTTATCCATGTGATGATCCCTTGAGATTGCAACTCTACCTAGGCCCAATACCTTGCTTTTACCAGTGTCAGCAAATGTGATGTGACTTTTATCGGATGGACGTAAAGTTGAGTCCATAAGAAGACTTCGAGCACCAGTCATGTGATTAGTGCATCCGCTGTCCATAATCCATTCTGAAGCACGAGGTGTCATACCCTACAGTACAGTTAGGGGGATAGGCTTCACCAAGAGCATTTGAAGCATAAACATTTGACGGGCAAGAGGATTATTGAAGCTCAGATCAAGATTAGGACTGATAGGATGAATGACAAACGATTTAGGAGCAAAATACATAGTGAGACCATTTGGGCATTTGATCTTGCGCCCTACAAGATGTTTTAGGTCCCCAGCAATAGCATCAGACGCCTTTGATTTCAGGCTGGAGACCTTTCCCTGCAAGAGAAAGTTAATTCTTCTTAACCACCCACATCTTGAGGGGTGGCTTAGAAGCAATGACTCTAAGTGCAGCATCTGGGAATTTCGGCTTTGGAGCCCTAGCAAATAGCCTTGCAGGAGATGAATGATACTCATATGAATAAGCAGAAAAATTCTTAGTTCTATGAACATAGCGGTTTGAAGACACACGCTCATATTCATAAGTCTGAGTATGATTTCCCTGCAAAACATTGGCGTTAGGGTGTCTTAGGTGAGTCCTCGGTCTGTATGAATCCTTTGGACCATATGAAGCCTTAGGTCTGGGGTTTGTCTTCTTCCCAGGTGGTGTCATGATGACATTCACCGGAAGATTCTCAAGACAACTTTTCGGAACCCAGATCTTCTTCATAGGTGGCCCATTCCTGCAGTTACTACCAACATATCTGGCAAACACTTCACCATTCTGATTCTTGAACAGTTTATAGTTTGCATCAAAGGATTCATCAATGACAACAGGGTTAGCATAGGTAAAGCCAAATAAGGTGGATGGCTCCACTGAAGGTCCCTTTGTAGCAACCCATGTGGTTTTGGGGTACTGCTCAGGCTTCTAGTAGGAACCATCAACATTCATTTTCCTCTCGAACCCAACACCCTCTTTCCTAGGGTTTCGGTTCAGGATCTGTTTTTTGAGGACATCGCACAGTGTCGGATGCCCTTTCAGACTTTTGTACATCCCTTTTTCAAGCAATGTCTTCAACCTAGCATTTTCATCAGCAATAGTAGTGGTATCCTCAGCAGAGGGGTTAGTTACCACATCAGTAGTTGAAGACAATACAACAGTAGCAGCAGTGGAACATTCAGCAACAGAGGTAGCGTTATCATGCTCAAGACATTTTAGACATGGTGGTTCAAATCCATCCTGAGTGGGACTGATCTGTTGAGCGCGAAGTGACTCATTCTCTTTTTGAAGATCTTCATGAGCCGCTCTCAATTTCTCAAGCTCTTGCTTCCTTTGAAGATAATCATAGGAGAGCTTTTCATGAGTGGTTGATAGCGTTTCATGACGACTTTCAAGTTCTTGGTACTTAGCATGAAGATTTTTTATGTCTTCAACTAAGGACTGTGAACGGGTCATTTCCGCGCCCAACAGGTCATCGCTTTTGTCTAACAGTTTTTGAGTATGTTCCATAGCCTTTAGTTGTTCAGTTGCAATTTTAGCAAGTGTTTTGTAGCTGGGTTTGGATTCACAATCGGAGTCATCTTCACTAGATGTTTGAAAGTAAGCATCGCGTGATTTTACCTTGGCACCACGTGCCATGAAGCAGTAGGTGGGAGCAGAGTCGTCCTGATCATTAGCTTCAGCGTTGGTGTGGAAGTCATTGTCTTCAGTGTTGAAGATGGACTTGGCAACATAGGTTGTAGCTAGATCCAGACTTGCAACGCCAGGGTCAGACTCCTCCTCAGACTCCACCTCCGCCTCCTCAGAAGCAGACTCCTCCTCTGAATCCATCTCCTTGCCAACAAAAGCATGAGCCTTGCCAGATGAGCTCTTCTTATGAGATGAAGACTTGGATGAGGACTTGGAAGAAGACTTTGAAGACTTCTTCTTCTTCTTGTCATCAGAATCATATTCCTTGCTCTTCTTCTTCTTCTCATTGTCCCATAGTGGACACTCAGAGATATAGTGTCCAGGTTTCTTGCACTTGTGACATGTTCTCTTCTTGTAGTCATGAGTGGAAGCTTCATCATTTCTTGAGCTGGATCGTGAAGACTTTCTGAAGCCCTTCTTCTTAGTGAACTTCTGGAACTTCTTCACAAGCATAGAAAGTTCCTTTCCAATATCTTCAGGATCATCAGAACTGCAGTCAGATTCTTCTTTAGATGAGGAAACAGATTTTGACTTCAAAGAGCGAGTTCGGCCATAGTTGGGACCATAGATATCTCTTTTCTCAGACAGCTGGAACTCATGCGTGTTGAGCCTCTCAAGTATATCAGACGGATCGAGTGTCTTGAAGTTAGGACGTTCTTGTATCATGAGGGCAAGGGTGTCAAAGGAGTTGTCAAGTGATCTCAGTAGTGTCTTGACGATTTCATGCTTGGTAATCTCAGTGGCACCGAGAGCACGAAGCTCATTTGTGATGTCGGTGAGGCGATCAAACATGAGCTGGACATTTTCATTGTCGTTTCTCTTGAAGCGGTTGAAGAGGTTGCGAAGAACACTGATCCTTTGATCTCTCTGGGTTGAGACGCCTTCATTGACCTTGGATAGCTAGTCCCAGACTAGCTTCGACGTTTCCAAAGCACTCACGCGGCCATACTGTCCTTTGGTCAGATGACCACAGATGATGTTCTTGGCAGTAGAGTCCAGTTGAATGAACTTCTTGACATCAGCAGGGGTGACACCTTCACCAGTCTTGGGAACGCCATTCTTGACGACAGGTCGACATCAATGGCTTCAAGATGCATGCGCATCTTATTCTTCCAGTAGGGATATTCAGTTCCATCGAACACGGGGCAAGCAGCGGAGACTTTGATTATCCCTGCAGTCGACATAGCTAAAACTCTAGGTGGTTAAACCGAATCACACAGAACAAGGGAGTACCTTGCTCTGATTCCAATTGAAAGTGCTAGTTATCGACTAGAGGGGGGTGAATAGGCGATTTTTATGAAAGTCTTGAAAACATGGAAGTTTCGAAGACAAACAATAGAAATGGACCTATTTCAATGCAGCGGAAGGTAGACTACACTAAGCAAGCCATAGTCAAATATGTAATGAAGTGAAATCACGAGGACTAAAAGCAGCTAGGTAGTAAAGATCAGGATGGAAGATAGTATGAAGCCAAACAGTAAAAGTAGTCAAGCAATGAAGACAATTAGGTAAAGCAGACAGGCAATGACTTCACGAAGACAAACTCTAAGTGAAGAGAGGGAGAGGATAGAACCAGTCACTTGTTGAGGACACATGATTTGTTGGACTAGTTCCAGTTGCTGTGACAACTGTACGTCTGGTTAGGGAGGCTGAGATTCAACTCAGAAGATCGCGTCTTCACCTTATTCCCCTTGAGCTAAGGACACCCAGTCCTCGCCCAATTACTCCGGTAAGTCTTCAAGGTAGACTTCCGAACCTTCACAGACTTCGTTCACCGGCAACCCACAATGACTCTTGGATGCTCAGAACGCGATGCCTAACCGGCTGGAGGATTCACAGTCCTCAAGTGTAATAAGTCTTCAGGTCACGCAGGCAGAAAGACTTCAGTGATGCCTAACACTCTTTGGCTCTGGGTGTTTGGGCTTTGTCATCATAAGGATTTCTCTCTCTCAAAAGCTTCGAGGTGGGTTGCTCTCAATACGACAAAATCCATGCACTAACTCTGAGCAGCCACGAATTTATGGTGTAGGGGTGGGCTATTTATAGCCACTAGGCAACCCGACCTAATATGTCCGAAATGACCCTAGGTCACTAAAGAACTAACACGTGTTCCAACGGTCAGATTTCAAACATACACGGCAACTTTACTTGGGCTACAAGCAAAGCTGACTTATCCAGCTCTGGATAAGATTTGCTCTCATTGTCTTCGCTTGAAGACATAGGATTTGAGTTGAGCATCACTTCAGTCACTCTGACTTTGTTCACTTGAACCCCACTTAACAGTACGGTGGTTCCTATGACTCAACAAAGAAGAAAAAAGAAGCAACGAAACGACTAAGTCTTCGCGCTCCATAATCTTCACTCAATGTCTTCTCATGTCATAGTCTTCAATGTGAATGTCTTCATATACCACCACTGTCTTCAATGTCTTCATACATTTTTAGCGGTCGTCTCCGGTAGGTAAACTGAATCAATGAGGGACACTACCTGTGTTATCCTGCAATTCTCACAAACACATTAGTCCCTCAACCAGGTTTGTCGTCAATACTCCAAAACCAACTAGGGGTGGCACTAGATGCACTTACACGGAGGCACTCATACAGAGTCATAATTTGTTCTAGTATCGAGTTTAGTTCATTGAGATGTAAATAAATAGAAGTGTGATGATCATCATTTTCTAGAGCATTGTCCCAAGTGAGGAATAAAAAAAAGAGAGAGAAAGGCCATAAAAAAGAGAAGGCCCAAAAAAATGAGAGAAAAAGAGAGAAGGGACAATGTTACTATCCTTTTACCACACTTGTGCTTCAAAGTAGCACCATAATCTTCATGATAGAGAGTCTCTTGTTTTGTCACTTTCATATACTAGTGGGAATTTTTCATTATAGAACTTGGCTTGTATATTCCAACAATGGGCCTCCTCAAGTGCCCTAGGTCTTCGTGAGCAAGCAAGTTGGATGCACATCCACTTAGTTTCTTTTGTTGAGCTTTCATATATTTATAGCTCTAGTGCATCCGTTGCATGGCAATCCCTACTCCTTGCATTAACATCAATCGATGGGCATCTCCATAGCTCATTGATTAGCCGCGTTGATGTGAGACTTTCTCCTTTTTTGTCATGTCCACAAACCCCCCCCCCCCTCATTATATTCTATTCCACCCATAGTGCTATATCCATGGCTCACGCTCATGTATTGCTTGAAGGTTGAAAAAGTTTGAGATTACTAAAGTATGAAACAATTGCTTGGCTTGTCATCGGGGTTGTGCATGATGAGAGCATTCTTGTGTGACGAAAATGGAGCATGACCAAACTATATGATTTTGTAGGGATGAACTTTCTTTGGCCATGTTATTTTGAGAAGACATGATTGCTTAGTTAGTATGCTTGAAGTATTATTATTTTTATGTCAATATTAAACTTTTGTCTTGAATCTTATGGATCTGAATATTCTTGCCACAATAAAGAGAATTACATGGATAAATATGTTTGGTAGCATTCCACATCAAAAGTTCTGTTTTTATCATTTACCTACTCGAGGAAGAGCAGGAATTAAGCTTGGGGATGCTGATACGTCTCCAACGTATCTATAATTTTTGATTGTTCCATGCTATTATATTATCTGTTTTGGATGTTTATGGGCTTTATTATGCACTTTTATATTATTTTTGGGACTAACCTATTTAACCCAGAGCACAGTGCTAGTTTCTGTTTTTCCCTTGTTTCAATGTTTCACAGAAAAGGAATATCAAACAGAGTCCAAACGGAATGAAACCTTTGGGAAAGTTGTTTTTGGAACGGAAGCAATCCAGGGGACTTGGAGTGCACGTCAGGGAATCAACAAGGAAGGCACGAGGAAGGGAGGCACGCCCACCCCCCTGGGCGCGCTCTCCACCATCGTGGGCCCCTTGTGGCTCCCCTGACATATTTCTTCTGCCTATATATACCAATATACCCTAAAACCATCATGGAACAGAATAGATCGGGAGTTCCGCCACCGCAAGCCTCTGTAGCCATCAAACACCAATCGGGACCCTGTTCCGGCACCCTGCCGGAGGGGGGATCCCTCACCGGTGGCCATCTTCATCATCCCGGCGCTCTCCAAGACGAGGAGGGAGTAGTTCACCCTCAGGGCTGAGGGTATGTACCAGTAGCTATGTGTTTGATCTCTCTCTCTCGTGTTGTTGAGGTGGTACGATCTTGATGTATCGCGAGCTTTGCTATTATAGTTGGATCTTATGATGTTTCTCCCCCTCTACTCTCTTGTATTTGATTAAGTTTTCCCTTTGAAGTTATCTTATCGGATTGAGTCTTTAAGGATTTGAGAACCCTTTATGTATGTCTTGCATGTGCTTATCTGTGGTGACAATGGGATATTCACGTGATCTACTTGATGTATGTTTTGGTGGTCAACTTGCGGGTTCAGTGACCTTGTGAACTTATGCATAGGGGTTGGCACACGTTTTCGTCTTGATTCTCTGGTAGAAACTTTGGGGCACTCTTTGAGGTTCTATGTGTTGGTTGAATAGATGAATCTAAGATTGTGTGATGCATATCGTATAATCATACCCACGAATACTTGAGGTGACATTGGAGTATCTAGGTGACATTAGGGTTTTGGTTGATGTGTGTCTTAAGGTGTTATTTTACTACGAACTCTAGGGCTGTTTGTGACACTTATAGGAATAGCCCAATGGATTGATCGGAAAGAATAACTTTGAGGTGGTTTCGTACCCTACCATAATCTCTTTGTTTGTTCTCCGCTATTAGTGACTTTGGAGTGACTCTTTGTTGCATGTTGAGGGATAGTTATATGATCCAATTATGTTATTATTGTTGAGAGAACTTGCACTAGTGAAAGTATGAACCCTAGGCCTTGTTTCAACGCATTGCAATACCGTTTACGCTCACTTTTATCGCTTGCTAACTTGCTGTTTTTATATTTTCAAATTACAAAAACCTATATCTACCATCCATATTGCACTTGTATCACCATCTCTTCACCGAACTAGTGCACCTATACAATTTACCATTGTATTGGGTGTGTTGGGGACACAAGAGACTCTTTGTTATTTGGTTGCAGGGTTGCTCGAGAGAGGCCATCTTCATCCTACGCCTCCCATGGATTGACAAACCTTAGGTTATCCACTTGAGGGAAATTTGCTACTGTCCTACAAACCTCTGCACTTGGAGGCCCAACAACGTCTACAAGAAGAAGGTTGCGTAGTAGACATCAAGCTCTTTTCTAGCGCCATTGCCGGGGAGGCTAGGTAAGCGGCACTCACACCCCGTCAACTAAGCTCTTTTCTGGCGCCGTCGCCGGGAAGGTGAGTGCTTGAAGGTATATATTTATATCTTGCAATCGGATCTTTTAGTTTCTTGTTTTATCACTAGTTTAGTTTATAAAAGAAAACTACAAAAAAAATGGAATTAAGGGTGCCTCATATGCTTCATCTTTTTAATGTCTTTCGTGAAAATGATGGGAAAGAAAATTGTGCTCAAGTACTAGAAGAAGAATTACATAGAATGCTTGGCATAAAATATTTGAATGATGAGCATGAATGCAATGTTGTTAGTATGAATTCCTTGAATATCCATGATGCTAATGATATGCAAAGCCACAAGCTTGGGGATGCTACTTGATGTATGTCTTGCATGTGCTTATCTGTGGTGACAATGGGATATTCACGTGCTCTACTTGATGTATGTTTTGGTGATCAACTTACGGGTTCAGTGACCTTGTGAACTTATGCATAGGGGTTGGCACACGTTTTCGTCTTGATTCTCCGGTAGAAACTTTGGGCCACTCTTTGAGGTTCTATGTGTTGGTTGAATAGATGAATCTGAGATTGTGTGATGCATATCGTATAATCATACTGATACATCTCCAACGTATCTATAATTTTTTATTGCTCCATGCTATATTATCTACTGTTTTGGACCATATTGGGCTTTATTTTCCACTTTTATATTACTTTTGGGACTAACCTATTAACTGGAGGCCCAGCCAGAATCGTTGTTTTTTGCCTATGTCAGTGTTTCGAAGAAACAGAATATCAAACGGAGTCCAAACGGAATGAAACCTTTGGGAACGTGATTTTCTCATCAGATATGATCCACGGGACTTGGACCCTCCGTCAAGAAAGCCAAGAGGCGGTCACGAGGGTGGAGGGCGCCACCCCCCCCCCCCCAAGGGCGCGCCCCCTGCCTCGTGGGCCCCTTGAAGCTCCACCGACGTACTCCTTCCTCCTATATATACGTACGTACCACCAAACGATCAGATACGGAGCCAAAAACCTAATTCCACCACCGCAACCTTCTGTACCCATGAGATCCCATCTTGGGGCATGTTCCGGAGCTCCGCCGGAAGGGGAATCGATCACGGAGGGCTTCTACATCATCATCATAGCCCCTCCGATGAAGTGTGAGTAGTTTACCTCAGACCTTCGGGTCCATAGTTAGTAGCTAGATGGCTTCTTCTCTCTTTTTGGATCTCAATACAATGTTCTCCCCCTCTCTCGTGGAGATCTATTTGATGTAATCTTCTTTTTGCGGTGTGTTTGTTGAGACCGATGAATTGTGGGTTTATGATCAAGATTATCTACGAACAATATTTGAATCTTCTCTGAATTCGTTTATGTATGATTGGTTATCTTTGCAAGTCTCTTCGAATTATCAGTTTGGTTTGGCCTACTAGATTGGTTTTTATTGCAATGGGAGAAGTGCTTAGCTTTGGGTTCAATCTTGCGGTGTCCTTTCCCAGTGACAGTAGGGGCAGCAAGGCACGTATTGTATTGTTGCCATCGAGGATAACAAGATGGGGTATTTATCATATTGCATGAATTTATTCCTCTACATCATGTCATCTTGCTTAAGGCGTTACTCTGTTTTCATTAACTTAATACTCTAGATGCATGCTGGATAGCGGTCGATGAGTGGAGTAATAGTAGTAGATGCAGGCAGGAGTCGGTCTACTTGTCTCGGCCATGATGCATATATACATGATCATACCTAGATATTCTCATAACTATGCTCAATTCTGTCAATTGCTCAACAGTAATTTGTTCACCCACCGTAAAATACTTATGCTCTTGAGAGAAGCCGCTAGTGAAACCTATGGCCCCCGGGTCTATTCTCATCATATCAATCTTCCATCACTTTATTATTGCTTTGCTTTCTACTTTGCCTTTTATTTTACTTTACATCTTTATATCAAAAATACCAAAAATATTATCTATCATCTCTATTCGAGCTCACTCTCGTAAGTGGTCGTGAAGGGATTGACAACCCCTAATCGTGTTGGTTGCGTTGAGCTATTTGTTTTGTGTAGGTACGAGGGACTCGCGTGTGGCCTCCTACTGGATTGATACCTTGGTTCTCAAAAACTGACGGAAATACTTATGCTACTTTGCTGCATCATCCTCTCCTCTTCGGGGAAATCCAACGCAGTGCTCAAGAGGTAGCAAGAAGAATTTCTGGCGTCGTTGCCGGGGAGTCTACGCAAAAGTCAACATACCAATTTTCAAGTTTTGGGTGAAATCTTTTGATGGATTATGGAACAAGGAGTGGCAAGAGCCTAAGCTTGGGGATGCCCATGGCACCCCCAAGATAATCCAAGGACACCAAAAAGTCAAAGCTGGGGGATGCCCCGGAAGGCATCCCCTCTTTCGCCTACTTCCATCGGTAACTTTACTTGGAGCTATATTTTTATTCACCACATGATATGTGTTTTGCTTGGAGTGTCTTGTATAATTTGAGTCTTCGCTTTTTAGTTTACCGTAATCATCCTTGTTGTACACACCTTTTGAAAGAGCCATGCATGAATTTGAATTTGTTAGAATACTCTATATGCTTCACTTATATCTTTTGAGCCTCATAGTCTTGCTCTATGTGCTTCACTTATATCTTTTTGAGCTTTATGGTTTTGCTCTATGTGCTTCACTTAGATCTTTTAGAGCACGGTGGTGGATTTTTTTTAAAGAAACTATTGATCTCTCATACTTCACTTAGATTATTTTGAGAGTCTTAAATAGCATGGTAATTACTTAAACATCTTAATATACTTGGTATTCAAGTTTTGTAAAACTTTATTTTGAGTGCGTTGAATACTAAGAAAAGTTTGATGCTTGATAATTGTTTTGAGATATGAAGATGGTGATATTAGAGTCATGCTAGTTGAGTAGTTGTGAATTTGAGAAATATTTGTGTTAAAGTTTGTGATTCCCGTAGCATGCATGTATGGTGAACCGTTATGTGATGAAGTCGGAGCATGATTTATTTATTGATTGTCTTCCTTATGAGTGGCGGTCGGGGACGAGCGATGGTCTTTTCCTACCAATCTATCCCCCTAGGAGCATGCGCGTAATACTTTGCTTTGATAACTTCTAGATTTTTGCAATAAGTAGATGAGTTCTTTATGACTAATGTTGAGTCCATGGATTATACACACTTTTCCTTCCTTCCACCATTGCTAGCCTCTCTAATACCGCGCACTTTTCGCCGGTATCATACACCCACCATATACCTTCCTTAAAACAGCCACCATACCTACCTATCATGGAATTTCCATAGCCATTTCGAGATATATTGCCATGCAACTTTCCACCGTTCCGTTTATTATGACACGCTCCATCATTGTCATATTGCTAGCAGGATCATGTAGTTGACATTGTATTTGTGGCAATGCCACCATTCATATTTTTTTCATACATGTCACTCTTGATTCATTGCATATCCCGGTACACCGCCGGAGGCATTCATATAGAGTCATATTTTGTTCTAAGTATTGAGTTGTAATTGTTGAGTTGTAAGAAAAATAAAAGTGTGATGATCATCATTTTTAGAGCATTGTCCCAAGTGAGGAAAGGATGACGGAGATTATGATTCCCCCACAAGTCGGGATGAGACTCCGGATGAAAAGAAAAAGAAAAAAAGAGGCCATAAAAAAAGAGAAAGGCCCAAATAAAAAAATAAAAAAAATGAGAGAAAAAGAGAGAAGGGACAATGTTACTATCCTTTTACCACACTTGTGCTTCAAAGTAGCACCATGATCTTCATGATAGAGAGTCTCTCATTTTGTCACTTTCATATACTAGTGGGAATTTTCATTATAGAACTTGGCTTGTATATTCCAATGATGGGCTTCCTCGAATTGCCCTAGGTCCTTGTGAGCAAGCGAGTTGGATGCACACCCACTTAGTTTCTTTTGTTGAGCTTTCATATACTTATAGCTCTAGTGCATCCGTTGCATGGCAGTCCCTACTCACTCACATTGATATCTATTGATGGGCATCTCCATAGCCCGTTGATACGCCTAGTTGATGTGAGACTATCTTCCCCTCTTTTTGTCTTCTCCACAACCACCATTCCATTCCACATATAGTGCTATATCCATGGCTCACGCTCATGTATTGCGTGAAGATTGAAAATATTTTGAAAATGTCAAAAGTATGAAACAATTGCTTGGCCTGTCATCGCGGTTGTGCATGATTTAAATACTTTGTGTCGTGAAGATAGAGCATAGCCAGACTATATGATTTGTAGGGATAACTTTCTTTGGCCATGTTATTTTGAGAAGACATAATTGCTTTGTTAGTATGCTTGAAGTATTATTATTTTTATGTCAATATGAAATTTTGTCTTGAATCTTTCGGATCTGAATATTCATACCACAATTAAGAAGATTTACATTGAAATTATGCCAAGTAGCGCTCCGCATCAAAAATTCTTTTTTATCATTTACCTACTCGAGGACGAGCAGGAATTAAGCTTGGGGATGCCTGATACGTCTCCAACGTATCTATAATTTTTGATTGCTCCATGCTATACTATCTACTATTTTGGACCATATTGGGCTTTATTTTCCACTTTTATATTACTTTTGGGACTAACCTATTAACCGGAGGCCCAGCCCAGAATTGTTGTTTTTTGCCTATTTCAGTGTTTCGAATAAACGGAATATCAAACGGAGTCCAAAAGGAATGAAACCTTCGGGAACGTGATTTTATCATCATATATGATCCAGGAGACTTGGACCCTCCGTCAAGAAAGCCACGAGGCGGTCACGAGGGTGGAGGGCGCCCCCCCCAGGGCACGCCCCCCTGCCTCGTGGGCCCCTCGAAGCTCCACCGACGTACTCCTTCCTCCTATATATACCTACATACCCCCAAACGATCAGATACGGAGCCAAAAACCTAATTCCACCGCCGCAACCTTCTGTACCCACGAGATCCCATCTTGGAGCCTGTTCCGAAGCTTCGCCGGAAGGGGAATCGATCATGGAGGGCTTCTACATCATTATCATAGCCCCTCCGATGAAGTGTGAGTAGTTTACCTCAGACCTTCGGGTCCATAGTTAGTAGCTAGATGGCTTCTTCTCTCTTTTTGGATCTCAATACAATGTTCTCCCCCTCTCTCGTGGAGATCTATTCGATGTAATCTTCTTTTTGCGGTGTGTTTGTTGAGACCGATGAATTGTGGGTTTATGATCAAGATTATCTATGAACAATATTTGAATCTTCTCTGCATTCTTTTATGTATGATTGGTTATCTTTGCAAGTCTCTTTGAATTATTAGTTTGGTTTGGCCTACTAGATTGGTTTTTATTGCAATGGGAGAAGTGCTTAGCCTTGGGTTCAATCTTGCGGTGTCCTTTCCCAGTGACAGTAGGGGCAGCAAGGCACGTATTGTATTGTTTCCATCGAGGAGAACAAGATGGGGTATTTATCATATTGCATGAATTTATTCCTCTACATCATGTCATCTTGCTTAAGGCGTTACTCTGTTTTCATTAACTTAATACTCTAGATGCATGTTGGATAGCGGTCGATGAGTGGAGTAATAGTAGTAGATGCAGGCAGGAGTTGGTCTACTTGTCTCGGACATGATTCCTATATACATGATCATACCTAGATATTCTCATAACTATGCTCAATTCTGTCAATTGCTCAACAGTAATTTGTTCACCCACCGTAAAATACTTATGCTCTTGAGAGAAGCCACTAGTGAAACCTATGGCCCCCGGGTCTATTCTCATCATATCAATCCTCCATCACTTTATTATTGCTTTGCTTTCTACTTTGCATCTTTATATCAAAAATACCAAAAATATTATCTATCATCTCTATCAGATCTCACTCTTGTAAGTGGCCATGAAGGGATTGACAACCCCTAATCGCGTTGGTTGCGTTGAGCTATTTGTTTTGTGTAGGTACGAGGGACTCGCGCGTGGCTTCCTACTGGATTGATACCTTGGTTCTCAAAAACTGAGGAAATACTTGCGCTACTTTGCTGCATCATCCTCTCCTCTTCAGGGAAATCCAACGCAGTGCTCAAGAGGTAGCAGCCACCACGCAGGTGCCCCCGAGTCTTGGTCTTGATGTTGTAGATGGTGTTAGAACTCTCAGGCTCAAGGGCGGCGGCCTTGCTGGTATTGGGCAATTCGCCCCGGCAAGGCTCTTGTCGGGGCTATGTAGGCTGCCCCGGCAAGGGTGTTGACGGGGGAAGCCCATCTTGCCCTTTTGCTCTTCATGCATGCCTCTGGCTTGAGTACTGCCTTAGCAGTATTGTACCTTTCCTTCCTCTGCCCCGCCAAGCATGGTCGCGGTTGAGGCTACGACTGCCCGTGCACAAGTAAAGGGGTACAGAAAGGCCCCTACTTTTGTACACAGAGAGATTACATTGATGAAAGTGGGTTTGGAATAGTGTCAACTCTAGGTAGTAGTGATTCCACTATTTTGGAGGGTGCTGAATCTTATTACAATATTGATGAAAGTGGATTTGGAGAGGTCATGACTTTATTTAGTTATACATCCACTATTTTGGAAGAGGTTGCAATTGACTATGCCATAAAGAGTAATAAATTTTCTATGCTTGTGCATCATGAAAAGAGTGTTGTATTTGGTAGTTATATTGTTGAATCCGTTCATTATGCCTCTGAAAATTACTATGAGAAAGGAACTTATGCCCTTACATATCTCACTAATATCAAGTTTCTTCTCTATGTGTTGATTGTTTTGAAGTTACACTTGTTTTGCCTTCCTATGCTAGTTGATTCTTGTTCCCATAAGTTGTTTGCTCACAAAATCCCTATGCATAGGAAGTGGGTTAGACCTAAATGTGCTATTCGTATGCTTCACGATGCTCTCTTCATGTTCCAATTCTTATCTTTTATGCGAGCATCATTGAAATCATCATGCCTAGCTTAAAAGGCATTAAAGAAAAGCGCTTGTTGGGAGACAACCCAAAACTTTTACCTACTGTTTTTGTGTGCTCACATGATTATGCTACTGTATTGATCATGTTTATTGCTTTTGTTTCAATAAAGTACCAAGTAAAGCCTTTGGGATCATGCTGGGTGATAGTTAATTTGATCTTGCTGAAAAACGGAAACTTTTGCGCTCACGAAAATAATTCTCATTTTTAACAGAAGAGTGCTTTTGAGTTGATTCTTTTTGCAGAAGATTAATATACAAATTTCTCACGTGGTCCTAATTTTTCAGAATTTTTGGAGTAGCAGAAGTTAGATAGTTATCCAGATCATTACAGACTGTTCTATTTTTGACATATTCTATTTTCAATACATAGTTTGCTTGTTTTCTAGTTTCTATGGATTATATTGCTCAATATAAATTGTGGAAATGATATGCTACATTAGGCATTATGTGGAAACAATTATGAATCTTGTCTTTGACAGTACCAAAGTGAAATGGTTTGCTCTTTATCATACTAACCTATCTCACAAAGTTCCGTTGAGTTTTGTGTGATTGAAGTTT
This sequence comes from Aegilops umbellulata, assembly GCA_032464435.1. NCBI lineage: Eukaryota > Viridiplantae > Streptophyta > Magnoliopsida > Poales > Poaceae > Aegilops > Aegilops umbellulata. The sequence goes on along the minus strand of CP136060.1, from coordinate 84,808,577 downwards.
TCAAGTTTTGAGTGAGATGTTGATATGAGGAGAATAAGGAGTGAAAACACCCTAATCTTGGGGATGCCCAAATCACCCCCAAGGTAATATTCAAGGAAGAATCAAGCAACTAAGCTTGGGGATGCCCCGGAAGGCATCCCTTCTTTCGTCTCCAACTATATCGGTAACCTTACTTAGAGCTATATTTTCATTCGTCACATGATATGTGTTTTGCTTGGAGGATCAATTTATTTTGTTAGCACTTGCTTGCTGTTATTTAGAATAATGTTTTGCATCTTTATTTTCAATAAAAATGACAAGGATAGCCTTTACCATGCTTATTTTGCAAGTCAACATGTTACTGTTTGAAAACAGAAAGTTTATGAGTGTTGCAAAAGTTCCTCAGAAATGTCAGAATGTGATAAAATGTTGAAATTTTTGCAAAATGAGCGTTGATATATTTTCTACAGTATGGTAGAATTTCATAATGTTTGGAGTTGAATAAGTATTGATACTCTTGCATTCTTTACAGACTGTACTGTTTTGGCAGATTGCTGTTATGTTTGCATTGTTTGCTTGTTTAATGATTCTACTTGAGGATAGGAATATTAAATATGCAGAGGCATTTAGTATGAATGTTGAATAATAATTTTAGTGATTTTCTACAGTAGAGAATGATAAGGTTTTTGCATTAGTTTATACTAACTTATCTCACGAGTTCTTGTTGAGTTTTGTGTGGATGAAGCTTTTGAGATTTAGGAAAATCGTGATATGAGAGGAATTAAGGAGACACAAAACCTCAAGAATGGGGATGCCCAAGGGACCCCAAGATAATATTTCAAGAAGTCTCAAGCATCTAAGCTTGGGGATGCCCCGGTAGGCATGCCACCTTTCTTCTTCAACAATTATTGGTTAGTATCGGTTGAGCCTAAGTTTTTGCTTCTTCACATGAGTTGTGCTATTCTTGGAATGTCACTTTATTTTGATTTTTCTTGTAATTTAAATAAAATACTTAGATCTGGAACTTTTAAATAAGAGAGAGTCCTCACATAGCTATTTATTTACTTAACTACTCGCATGATCTTCACTTATATCTTTTTGGAGTAGTTTGTCATTTACTCTTGTGCTTCACTTATATCCTATGAGTAAATTGTTGAATGAATTGAATATCATGAAGTTGAAATTATATCATGCCTAGTGGTAGCTTCACATTGGGATTTAGAAAGTGAAATCTTTTGAGGCTTGACAATCCCAATATTGGTCATACAATCAATTTACGAATAATTAGTATAAGGAAGAGAACTTTCACATGCAAATACACTATCATGGAAATCTTTTGTGATTGCGAGCCCCCATCAAAATATTATATGCCAAAATTGTTGACGTTGGACAAGGAAGACAACGTAATGATTTATGTTTGTTCATATTCACATAGAAGTTATATTGTCATAGATCCTTCAACATGTGGTGCTTGCCCCCTATCTTTGCTAGCCAAAAATTCCGCACTAAGTAGTGATACTAAATGTGCATCCAAAAACCCTTAAAACTAAATCTTATTTTCAAGTGTTCACCATACCTACCTAAGGATTGAGCAAGATCCTTCAAGTAAGTTGTCATCGGTGCAAAAAGGCAATAAAAATTTCTTCTAAAAGTGTGAGATCATTTAGTGTAAGAGAAAATTTAGCGTTGTACGAACTTGTGATGGAAAAGTAATAAAAGCGATGGACTGCATAATAAAGGTTGCTATTGCTACCTCTTGAGCACTGCATGGATTTCCTTGAAGAGGAAAGGATGATGCAGCAAAGTAGCGTAAGTATTTCCCTCGGTTTTTGAGAACCAAGGTATCAATCCAGTAGGATGCTACACGTGAGTCCCTCGTACCTGCACAAAACAAATAACTCCTCGCAACCAACGCGATAAGGGGTTGTCAATCCCTTCACGGTCACCTACGAGAGTGAGATCTGATAGATATGATAGGATAATATTTTTTGTATTTTTGTGATAAAGATGCAAAGTAAAAATAAAAGCAAAGTAAAAAAGCAAAGGAAATAACTAATTATTGGAAGATTAATATGATTAACATAGACCCGGGGGCCATTGGTTTCACTAGTGGATTCTCTCAAGAGCATAAGTATTTCACGGTGGGTGAACGAATTACTGTTGAGCAATTGACATAATTGAGCATAGTTATGAGAATATATAGGTATGATCATGTATATAGGCATCACGTCCGAGACAAGTAGACCGACTCCTGCCTGCATCTACTACTATTACTCCACTCATCGACCGCTATCCAGCATGCATCTAGAGTATTAAGTTCATGAAAACAGAGTAACGCCTTAAGCAAGATGACATGATGTAGAGGGATAAATTCATGCAATATGATAAAAAAACATCTTGTTATCCTCGATGGCAACAATACAATACGTGCCTTGCTGCTCCTACTGTCACTGGGAAAGGACACCGCAAGATTGAACCCAAATCTAAGCACTTCTCCCATTGCAAGAAAGATCAATCTAGTAGGCCAAACCAAACTGATAACACGAAGAGACTTGCAAAGATAACCAATCATACATAAAAGAATTCAGAGAAGATTCAAATATTGTTCATAGATAATCTTGATCATAAACCCACAATTCATCGGTCTCAACAAACACATCGCAAAAAGAAGATTACATCGAATAAATCTCCACAAGAGAGGGGGAGAACATTGTATTGAGATCCAAAAAGAGAGAAGAAGCCATCTAGCTACTAACTATGGACCCGAAGGTCTGAGGTAAACTACTCACACTTCATCGGAGAGGCTATGGTGTTGATGTAGAAGCCCTCCGTGATGGATGCCCCCTCCGGCGGAGCTCCGGAACAGGCCCCAAGATGGGATCTCGTGGGTACAGAAGGTTGCGGCAGTGGAATTAGGTTTTTGGCTCTGTATCTGATCGTTTGGGGGTACATAGGTATATATAGGAGGAAGGAGTACGTCGGTGGAGCAACAGGGGGGCCATGAGGGTGGAGGGCGCGCCCTGGGGGTGGGCGCGCCCCCCTACCTCGTGGCCTCCTCTTTTGTTTCTTGACGTAGGGTCCAAGTCTCCTGGATCATAATCTTCCTAAAAATCACGTTCCCGAAGGTTTCATTCCGTTTGGACTCCGTTTGATATCCCTTTTCTGCGAAACTCTGAAATAGGCAAAAAAACAGCAATTCTGGACTGGGCCTCTGGTTAATAGGTTAGTCCCAAAAATAATATAAAAGTGGATAATAAAGCCCAATAATGTCCAAAATAGTAGATAATATAGCATGGAGCAATCAAAAGTTATTGATACGTTGGAGACGTATCAGGCATCCCCAAGCTTAATTCCTTCTCGTCCTCGAGTAGGTAAATGATAAAAACAGAATTTTTGATGCGGAGTGCTACTTGGCATAATTTCAATGTAATTCTTCTTAATTGTGGTATCAATATTCAGATCCGAAAGATTCAAGATAAAAGTTTAATATTGACATAAAAATAAGAATACTTCAAGCATACTAACAAAGCAATCATGTCTTCTCAAAATAACATGGCCAAAGAAAGTTATCCCTACAAAATCATATAGTCTGGCTATGCTCTATCTTCACCACACAAAGTATTCAAATCATGCACAACCCCGATGACAAGCCAAGCAATTGTTTCATACTTTTGACATTCTCAAACTTTTTCAATCTTCACGCAATACATGAGCGTGAGCCATGGATATAGCACTATATGTGGAATAGAATGGTGGTTGTGGAGAAGACAAAAAAGGGAGAAGATAGTCTCACATCAACTAGGCGTATCAACAGGCTATGGAGATGCCCGTCAAAAGATATCAATGTGAGTGAGTAGGGATTGCCATGCAATAGATGCACTAGAGCTATAAGTATATGAAAGCTCAACAAAAGAAACTAAGTGGGTGTGCATCCAACTCGCTTGCTCACGAAGACCGGGCATTTGAGGAAGCCCATCATTGGAATATACAAGCCAAGTTCTATAATGAAAAATTCCCACTAGTATATGAAAGTGACAAAATGAGAGACTCTCTATCATGAAGATCATGGTGCTACTTTGAAGCACAAGTGTGGTAAAAGGATAGTAACATTATCCCTTCTCTCTTTTTTTTATTTGGGCCTTTTCTATTTTTCTTTTTTTATGGCCTCTTTTTTATTATTATTTTTTATTTTTCGTCCGGAGTCTCATCCTGACTTGTGGGGGAATCATAGTCTCCATCATCCTTTTCCTCACTTGGGACAATGCTCTAAAAATGAAGATCATCACACTTTTATTTTCTTACAACTCAACAATTACAACTTGATACTTAGAACAAAATATGACTCTATATGAAGGCCTCCGGCGGTGTACCGGGATATGCAATGAATCAAGAGAGACATGTATGAAAGAATTATGAACGGTGGCTTTGCCACAAATACGATGTCAACTACATGATCATGCTAAGCAATATGACAATGATGGAGCGTATCATAATAAACGGAACGGTGGAAAGTTGCATGGCAATATATCTCGAAATGGCTATGTAAATGACATGATAGGTAGGTATGGTGGCTGTTTTGAGGAAGGTATATGGTGGGTGTATGATACCGGCGAAAAGTGCGCGGTATTAGAGAGGCTAGCAATGGTGGAAGGAAGAAAAGTGTGTATAATCCATGGACTCAACATTAGTCATAAAGAACTCATCTACTTATTGCAAAAATCTAGAAGTTATCAAAGCAAAGTATTACGCGCATGCTCCTAGGGGGATAGATTGGTAGCAAAAGACCATCGCCCGTCCCCGACCGCCACTCATAAGGAAGACAATCAATAAATAAATCATGCTCCGACTTCATCACATAATGGTTCACCATAAGTGCATGCTACGGGAATCACAAACTTTAACACAAGTATTTCTCAAATTCACAACTACTCAACTATCATGACTCTAATATCACCATCTTCATATCTCAAAACAATTATCAAGCATCAAACTTCTCATAGTATTCAACACACTCATAAGAAAGTTTTTACTATTCTTGAATACCAAGCATATTAGGATTATTTAAGCAAATTACCATGCTATCTAAGACTCTCAAAATAATCTAAGTGAAGCATGAGAGATCAATAGTTTCTATAAAACGAATCCACCACCGTGCTCTAAAAGATATAAGTGAAGTACTAGAGCAAAACTATATAGCTCAAAAGATATAAGTGAAGCACATAGAGTATTCTAACAAATTCCAAATAATGTATGGATCTCTCAAAAGGTGTGTACAGCAAGGATGATTGTGGTAAACTAAAAGACTCAAATCATACAAGATGCTCCAAGCAAAACACATATCATGTGGTGAATAAAAATATAGCTCCAAGTAAAGTTACCGATGGAAGTAGACGAAAGAGGGGATGCCTTCCGGGGCATCCCCAAGCTTTGGCTTTTTGGTGTCCTTAGATTATCTTGGGGGTGCCATGTGCATCCCCAAGCTTAGGCTCTTTCCACTCCTTGTTCCATAATCCATCAAAATCTTTCACCCAAAACTTGAAAACTTCACAACACAAAACTCAACAGAAATCTTGTGAGCTCCGTTAGCGAAAGAAAAAACAAAAGACCGCTTCAAGGTACTGTAATGAACTCATTCTTTATTTATATTGGTGTTAAACCTACTGTATTCCAACTTCTCTATAGTTTATAAACTATTTTACTAGCCATAGATTCATCAAAATAAGCAAACAACACACGAAAAACAGAATCTGTCAAAAACAGAACAATCTGTAGTAATCTGTAGCTAACGCAAACTTTTGGAACTCCAAAAAACCAGCCAAAATAGGGCGACCTAGAAAATTTGTTTATTGATCATAAGCAATTGTAATCACTATTTTATCACGTTCTGGTGATTTTTAACAATTGTTTTCATGAACAGAAAGTTTCTGGAAATTACAGCAAGATCAAATAACTATCATCCAAAAAGATCCTATAGGTTTAACTTGGCACAAACACTAATTAAAACATAAAAACACATCTAACCAGAGGCTAGAACAAAGATTTATTCCTAAACAGAAGCAAAAGCAAAAAAACTAAAAATAAAATTAGGTTGCCTCCCAACAAGCGCTATCGTTTAGCGCCCCTAGCTAGGCATAAAAGCAAGGATAGATCTAGGTATTGCCATCTTTGGTGGGCAATCCATAAGTGGCTCTCATGATAGATTCAGATGGTAATTTTATTTTATTCCTAGGGAAGTGTTCCATGCCTTTCTTTAATGGAAATTGGAATCTAATATTCCCTTCCTTCATATCAGTAATTGCACCAACCGTTCTAAGGAAAGGTCTACCAAGAATAATAGGACATGAAGGATTGTAATCTATATCAAGAACGATAAAATCTATGGGCACATAGTTCCTATTTGCAAAAATAAGAACATCATTAGTTCTTCCCATAGGTTTCTTAATAGTGGAATCCGCAAGGTGCAAGTTTAGAGAGCAATCATCAAAGTCACGGAAATCTAGCAAATCGCACAAAGTTTTGGGAATAGTGGAAACACAAGCACCCAAATCACACAAAGCATAGAACTAATGATCCTTAATATTAATTTTAATAGTAGGTTCCCACTCATCATAAAGTTTTCTAGGGATAGAAACTTCCAACTCAAGCTTTTCTTCATAAGATTGCATCAAAGCATCAACGATATGTTTGGTAAAGGCTTTATTTTGACTATAAGCATGAGGAGAATTTAGCACAGATTGCAATAAGGAAATACAACCAACTAAAGAGCAATTTTCATAATTAAATTCCTTGAAATCCAAAATAGTGGGTTTAGCAACATCTAGGGTTTTGATTTCTTCAATCCCCCTTTTATCAATTTTAGCATCAAGATCTAAAAACTCCGAATTTTTGGAACGCCTTCTAGGTAAAGGTGGATCATATTTAGTCCCATCATTATCAAGATTCATATTGGAAAACAAAGATTTAATAGGGGACACATCAATAACTTTTAGATCTTCATCTTTATTTTCATAGGAACTAGAAGTACACACTCTTATAAAGGCATCTTTCTTAGCACGCATCCTAGCGGTTCTTTCTTTGCACTCATCAATGGAAATTCTCATGGCTTTGAGAGACTCATTGATATCATTCTTAGGAGGAATAGATCTAAGCTTTAAAGAATCAACATCAAGAGAAAATCTATCAACGTTCCTAGCCAATTCATCAACTTTAAGCAATTTCTCTTCAAGCAAAGCATTGAAATTCTTTTGCGAATTCATAAATTCCTTAAAACTATTCTCAATTTCAGAGGGAATCTTATTAAAATTTCCATAAAAGTTGTTGTAGGAATTTCCATAATTATTAGAGGGATTACTAGGATAAGGCCTAGGATTAAAGTTTCCTATATACGCGTTGTTACCAAAATCCTACCAAGAAAATTCACATCCATAGATTCATTATTATTCTCAATAAAATTAGACAAAGGCATATCATTAGGATCAGAAGAAACACTCTTAGTAGCAAATAATTTCATAAGTTCATCCATCTTTCCACTCAAAACATTAATTTCTTCTATCGCATGCACTTTTTTATTAGTAGATCTTTCAGTGTGCCATTGAGAATAATTAACCATAATATTATCTAGGAGTTTAGTAGCTTCTCCTAAAGTGATTTCCATAAAAGTGCCTCCCGCGGCCGAATCTAAAAGATTTCTAGAAGCAAAATTCAATCCGGCATAAAATTTTTGTATAATCATCCACAAATTCAAACCATGAGTAGGGCAATTTCGTATCATTAATTTCATCCTCTCCCAAGCTTGTGCAACATGTTCATGATCAAGTTGCTTAAAATTCATAATATCGTTTCTAAGAGAGATGATCTTAGCGGGAGGAAAATACTTAGAGATAAAAGCATCTTTGCACTTGTTCCAAGAATCAATACTATTTTTAGGCAAAGATGAAAACCAAGCTTTATCACGATCTCTAAGCGAAAAAGGAAATAGCTTCAATTTAACAATATCATTATCAACATCTTTCTTCTTTTGCATATCACACAAATCAACAAAGCTATTTAGATGAGTAGCAGCATCTTCACTAGGAAGGCCGACGAATTGATCTTTCATGACAAGATTCAACAAAGCAGCATTGATTTCACAAGAGTCAGTATTGGTAAGAGGAGCAATCGGAGTGCTAAGGAAATCATTATTGTTGGTATTGGTAAAGTCACATAATTTGGTATTATCTAGAGCCATCGTGACAAACAAGCAAACCAACACACGAGCAAACAAAAAGAAGCGAAAAAGAGGCAAACGAAAAAGAGAGGGCTAATAAAACGGCAAGGGTGAAGTGGGGGGAGGAAAACGAGAGGCAAATGGCAAACAATGTAATGCGGGAGATAAGGGATTTGTGATGGGTACTTGGTATGTTGACTTTTGCGTAGACTCCCCGGCAATGGTGCCATAAATCTTCTTGCTACCTCTTGAGCACTGCGTCAGATTTCCTTGAAGAGGAAAGGATGATGCATCAAAGTAGCATAAGTATTTCCCTCAGTTTTGGAGAACCAAGGTATCAATCCAGTAGGAGGCTATGCGTGAGTCCCTTGTACCTGCACAAAGCAAATAAATCCTCGCAACCAATGCGATAAGGGGTTGTCAATCCCTTCACGGTCACTTACGAGAGTGAGATCTGATAGATATGATAGGATAATATTTTTGGTATTTTTGTGATAAAGATGCAAAGTAAAATAAAAGCAAAGGAAATAACTAAGTGTTGGAAGATTAATATGATGAATATAGACCCGGGGGCCATAGGTTTCACTAGTGGCTTCTCTCAAGAGCATAAGTATTTTACGGTGAGCGAACGAATTACTATTGAGCAATTGACATAATTGAGCATAGTTATGAGAATATCTAGGTATGATCATGTATATAGGCATCACGTCCGAGATAAGTAGACCGACTCCTGCCTGCATCTACTACTATTACTCCACTCATCGACCGCTATCCAGCATGCATCTAGAGTATTAAGTTCATGAAAACAGAGTAATGCCTTAAGCAAGATGACATGATGTAGAGGGATAAATTCATGCAATGTGATAAAAACCACATCTTGTTATCCTCGATGGCAATAATACAATATGTGTCTTGCTGCCCCTACTGTCACTGGGAAAAGACACCGCAAGATTAAAAATAAAGCTAAGCACTTCTCCCATTGCAAGAAAGATCAATCTAGTAGGCCAAACCAAACTGATAATTCGAAGAGACTTGCAAAGATAACCAATCATACATAAAAGAATTCAGAGAAGATTCAAATATTGTTCATATATAATCTTGATCATAAACCCACAATTCATCGGTCTCAACAAACACACCGCAAAAAGAAGATTACATTGAATAGATCTCCACGAGAGAGGGGGAGAACATTGTATTGAAATCCAAAAAGAGAGAAGAAGCCATCTAGCTACTAACTATGGACCTGAAGGTCTGAGGTAAACTACTCACACTTCATCAGAGAGGCTATGGTGTTGATGTAGAAGCCCTCTGTGATGGATGCCTCCTCCGGCGGAGCTCTGGAACAGGCCCCAAGATGGGATCTCGTGGGTACAGAAGGTTGCGGCGGTGGAATTAGGTTTTTGGCTCTATATCTGATCATTTGGGGGTACGTAGGTATATATAGGAGGAAGGAGTATGTCGGTGGAGCAACAGGCGGCCCATGAGGGTGGAGGGCACGCCCTGGGGGGTGGGCGCGCCCCCCCTACCTCGTGGCCGCCTCTTTTGTTTCTTGACGTAGGGTCCAAGTCTCCTGGATCATAATCTTCCTAAAAATCACGTTCCCGAAGGTTTCATTCCGTTTGGACTCAGTTTGATATTCCTTTTCTGCGAAACTCTGAAATAGGCAAAAAACAACAATTTTGGGTTGGGCCTCCGGTTAATAGGTTAGTCCCAAAAATAATATAAAAGTGGATAATAAAGCCCAATAATGTCCAAAACAGTAGATAATATAGCATGGAGCAATCAAAAATTATAGATACGTTGGAGACGTATCAGCTATCATAAGGGGCAATATAACATGCCGTTCTTTTGCACTAAGGGGTTGAGCATACAAACAAATAAGCGCATGGCAACCTCTACTTCCCTCTGCGAAGGGCCTATCTTTTACTTTTCAGTATTTACTTTTATGCAAAGAGTCAAAGTCTTTCTCTCCATTCCTTTTTATTTTACTCTTTTGGCAAGCATCATGTGGTGAGGAAAGATCTAGGCACATATGTCCAGTTGAATATGGGTAGCATGAGTTATATTGTTGACATCACCCTTGTGGTGAATATGTTGGGAGGCAAAACAATAAGCCCCTATCTTTCTGTGTGTCTGGTTGAAACGTTTTGTTCATGTGTACAAGGTGAGTGTTAGCAACCATAGAAGACTATATGATGGTTGAGTATGTGGAGCTCTTACTTAAACTCTATTGAATAAGTTGAATTGCAATTGCTTGGTGACTAAGAACATAGGTTGTTGGGTTTCAAGAGAATTCATTGTTTGAACCTTAACATGTGAATTGGTTGCCACTATAACATGAGAAGTTTTATAAGAAAGAATTGTTGTTATGATGCTAGGAAAAGTGATTGAAATTATCATTGATCAAACTTGTGCACTTTGCTAGCATTCACAATTCATAAATTATTTCTTTTATCATTTACCTACTCGAGGACGAGTAGGAATTAAGCTTGGGGATGCTGATACGTCTCCAACGTATCTATAATTTATGAAGTATTCATGTCAATATATTATCATTCTTGGATGTTTTACAATAATTTTATAGCAACTTTATATCATTTTCTGGGACTAACCTATTGACCTAGTGCCCGGTGCTAGTTGCTGTTTTTTGCTTGTTTTTTACATCGCAGAAAATCAATATTAAACGAAGTCCAAGCACCGTGAAACTTTTTGTGGATTTTTTGTGGGCCAGAGCTGCAGCCAGGGGGTGCCCCGAGGGGGGCACAACCCACCAGGTCGCGCCCAGGTGGGTTGTGCCCACCTCGGTGGCCTTCCGCACCCCCTCTTTGCACTATAAATTCCCAAATATTTTGAAACCCTTCGGGGTTAACCTAGATCAGAAGTTCCGCTGCCGCAAGGCTCTGTAGCCATCGATAACCAATCTAGACTCGTTCCGGCACCCTACCGGAGGGGGGAATCATCTTCTGTGGCCATCTTCATCATCCCAGCGTCCACAATGATGAGGAGGGAGTAGTCCACCCTCGGGTATGAGGGTTTGTACCAGTAGCTATGTGTTTAATCTCTCTCTCTCTCTCTCTCTCTCTCTCTCTCTCTCTCTCTCTCTCTCGTGATCTATATCATGGGCTTTGTTAATATAGTCAGATCATATGATGTTTCTCCCGTCTATACTCTTGTTGTGATGAATTGGATCTTTACCCTTTGAAGTTTTGTTATGTCGGATTGAATATTCAGTGATGAGAACACATGATGTATGTTTTGCGTATGAATACTTGAGGTGACATTGGGGTATATTATTGTTTCACTTGATATATGTTATGGCATTCAACTTGCGGATTCCCGCGGTGATATTGGGGTAATCTTTGCATAGGGGTTGATGCATGTTTTTATTATCTTTTCTTTGATAGAAACTTTGGGGTCCCCTTATAGTTATTTGTGTGGATTGAGTATTATGAATATGAATTTGCTTTGGTGTTATTTTAGTACGAACTCTTGATTAGATCGATAGGAAAGAATAGCTTGCGTTGTTTTAGTACGAACTCTAGGATAGATTGAACGGAAAGAATAGCTTTGAGGTAGTTCCGTACCCTACAAACAATTTATATCTTTTGTTCTCCGCTAATAGGAACTCGGGAGTGATTCTTTATTGCACTTTGAGGGATAATCATATGATCCAACTATGTTAGCATTGTTGAGATGTTGCACTAGTGAAAGTACGGACCCTAGGCCTTGTTTTCAAGCATTGCAATACCGTTTTTGTGCCCGTTTACTATATGCTACCTTGCTGTTTTTATTTATTCAGATTATAAAAATATATTTCTACCATCAATATTACACTTTTATCATCATCTCTTCGCCGAACTAGTGCACCTATACAATTTTCCATTGTATTGGGTGTGTTGGGCACACAAGAGATTTCTTGTATTTGGTTGTAGGGTCGTTTGAGAGAGACCATCTTCATCCTACACCTCTCATGGATTGATAAACCTTAGGTCATCCACTTGAGGGAAAATTGCTACTGTCCTACAAAACTCTATGCTTGGAGGCCCAACATGTGTCTACAAGAATAAAGTTACCTAGTAGACATCAATCACCAACACCGTCACCACGCCGTCGTGCTGTCGGAACTCTCCCTCGACCCTCTGCTGGATCAAGAGTTCGAGGGACATCATCGAGCTGAACGTGTGTTGAACACGGAGGTGCCATACGTTCGGTACTTGGATCGGTTGGATCGTGAAGACGTTCGACTATATCAACCGCGTTAATCTAACACTTCCGCTTTCGGAAAACGAGGGTACGTGGAAACACTCTCCCCGTCTCATTGCTATGTGTCGGCGTCCTGGGAACGGGGGTCCCCAGACTTGCATACCTGCGGCCCACGCCGTGGCTCCGTTAGCGGCCCTATACGGCCCATCTTCACCAGCAAACACTCAAGACCCTCGCGAGGGGCCAAGCCTCGCGAGGCGGATGACACAAGACCTCAACGGGGACGGCCTCACCAGGCTGGCTCGCGAGGGGCAGAGAGATCAAGGCAAGGGACACCTCGCGAGGTTCCTGTGATGCAAGCCATGACGACTGGAGCCAGGCGGGCGCCAGCGCGCGCACTGTCCTCGTTTCCTCTTTGGTGCTAAAGAGGCAAGCGCATGCGAGGAGTCCCGAGGCATTAGGCAAAGGTTTCCATATCGGTGTAACGAGACCAAGACCAGCAGGACGACAGGACGGAGGTCACCGTGGAGCCCAAGACAGCGTCACCACTAGAACCTTTGGCAGGCGAAGACCACCTTTAGTCAGGATAACTTTTACTAGTTGTCTCCCTTCGAATTTGGCCGTTGTGGCATCCCTTCCCGCTCAATATTTGAGGAGAGGACCAGGGCCTCTATAAATAGGACTATCCACCATCGTAGCAAGGGGACGGGATTCAGATCATCCTCAACCACACAAGTTCACCAAGCACAAGAGCACCTCTCCTCCGGAGGCTGTTTTTCCCTTGTAGCCATTCATCCTCAGCCCAAGAGGCAATCCACCACACCACACTAGAGTAGGGTATTTCACCATATCAGTGGCCCGAACCAGTATAAACTCTCGTGTCTCTCGTTCTTTGGGTTCGTCGAGTTAGGCCTTGCGATTGTTGCGAGAGCGATCTAGGGAGAGAGAGATCTTCGTGCGCACCCTAGTGTTCGAACCTCAAGGGTTTGCTGGAACCCGAAATCCGACATTTGGCATGCCAGGTAGGGGTGCGCCGAAGCCTCTCTCCCATCAGCAGACCCGCCAGCACTTTGCAGCGCCAATGTCCGGCGACCTGAGGGCCGGCGCCGACCACCGGGTAGCTTGGACGGCCCGGGCGGCGTCGTCCGCCCAAGAAGACCTCAACCTCGCACCCCAGACGGCACGCGCACCGCCAAACGCTGTGGAGCTTGGGCGGCGCCGTTCGGCACCGTCCACCCTTACTCCGCGGCGCGCGCAGGCCGCCGCAAGGGCTTCAAGCTACGCTGCGACGACGGCGCCACACACCCGACGGGAACAGGCGAACATGAGACCCACGCTCACGGTGGCGGGGGAGCTGCTGAGATGCCGACTGATAGAGAGCGGCCGAGATGCGTTGTTGGACGCTGCAGCCAGGGGAGCACCGCTTTTCTGCTCCTCGCTCACGCCTCAGGCTGCGGCCGGGTCGCACGGCGGGCCTCGCCGCGCCCGTGTGCCCCTGGGCGCGCCAGGAGGTGTCGTCGACATCGGCGCGACCAGTGGTGTCGGACGCTCAATCGCACCCGTGCCACCTCCGATGGGCGCTGGCGCGGGCGTCGCCACCCTTGGCCCCGGCAGGACGCCGCCCTACCATCCTCAGGGCGGAGCGCTGGGCCGGGGACGTGGGGCGCGGGGCACTTCGGCGAGGTTTTCGGGGCGGTGGCCTCGGAGGCCTATGTGCCCCCGCATGATGGACCAGGAGTACACGCTGGAAGATGACCATGGCTCGTTCCTCGAGCCAGGATGGGAAGAGGAGGTGCTAGAAGCTGAGGCCTTCCAGGAGCCACCAGGGAGCCTCATCGACCATGCCAGCGACAACATCTACAGGGTACCGCTAATCTCTCAGGAGCAGGCTTATGCTAACCATGGGTCGCAAGTGGATCAGGTCACAGCAGTGGACGACGCCCCTAGCACGGCAGCCCCCCTTCCACCAAGGGGAGCGCACTGGGGGCTGCAAGGAAGGAGCCGGGAGCAGGCCACTCCTCGTACCCCGCGGAGCCGAGCATCGCCCGGAGGTAGGCCCTCTGCCAGGGAGGCGCTGGTGAGCCTTCCCCCCGGCAGCGGACCCGTGGTCGCCAAGGGCGCTGCTAGCGTCCCCTTTGCCCCTTGGCATCGTCCTGGTTTCCAGACGCCCCAATGGTGGTCGAGGGCAACGCAAGGCGGGGCCCTCGTCTGGCTATATGAAGCAAGGCTCACGCCTGTGAAGCTCTCCGCTCGTGACACTCTCACGTAATAATGAGTGGGGTTGTACACGCCCCGGAGTCTCCGGAGAGCCACCCTCGGGCCTCGGGGGCTCCCGCCCATGCCAAGTGGATGCGCCATGCTCCACGCTGGTGGAAGACCAGAAGACTAGACTAAGCGCCAGACGCGGCCATTTGCTTGTAACCTCTTTTCTGTAGCCCTATTTTCTGGCTTGGATTTAAGTTTGAAGTTGAATTTTCATTGGCATGCGCGGGGGGTGTCTTTTCTCGTTCGTGCGATTTCTTGCGATCTAGTTCCCTACTTCGATTCGGAGTTCGCACCTGCTGCCTCCCCCTCGCGAGCCCCTCGCGAGCGGGGGCTGGGCACAGCACACGTGCGCTGCGCACACGTTCTGCTATGGCTGACGCTTGCTTCTCGCGAGGCCCTCTCGGACAGATAGGCAGGCTCCTCAGAAACTCACGACCTCATGAGCCGGTTCGGGATCTGTCCTGACTAAGGTAATTTACAGCAACAAACTCGCGGTGGGACTTGCGGGCTCATAAAAACACATATCTAGCTTGGCCTAAGGAATAGAGGCAGTAATCTGTTTACATGAGGGGCTCCCCCTCCCAAAATGCTCTTACAACTTCCAGGGTCGTGCCCGAGCTTCCGCATGCAGGGTCAACGACAAGGAAGCACGGGCTTAATCGGACATATCGCTCACCACGTCCTCCGGGTCGCCCTTAGACGCGTCGCTGGCGTCACTGTCGCCATCGCTGGCATCATCGTCATTGCCGGCGTCGCCCTCACCATCGTCGACCACGTCACCTTCATCCACCACGGCCACCACCGTGTCGTCCTCGGAGGTGAAGGCCCTGACAAGAGCGTCCACATTGTCTTCCACCCAACGTGACAGGTCGCCCCGAATGGCCTCGGGTATGGGGGCAATGGCGGCGTCGAAATCAAAGTTGCGGTAGGTGTTCTGGAGGTGGCTGAGGACGTGTGAGAACGCACACCCGAGCAGGCCACGGCTCCTCTCTTCAATAAGCTCGTGAGCCCTCTCGGATCGGTTCTCCACGCATGTCACCACGTCGGCGAAAAAGCGGAGGTGACTGGCATAATCGTTCGCGTGGGGATGAGGGGCATGTTCGTCGCAAATGGCGACCAGCGCCGTGTTGGCTCTAATCCTGAGGTCTTGGAGCATGGGGGCGTGCACACGCTCCAGCGTCTGCCACCAAAGCGCTTCTTCCCTGCTCTGGTGTGCAAAGGACTCGGCGCTGGCGACCCGCCGCTAAAGAGAAAGCAGCTCGGCGTGGGCGGAGGCCATCTCGGCCTGCACTGAGACCAGGGCGGCTGCGGCGGCTTTCTCGTGCTGCTCCACCTCAGCCAACTCTGACCTGAGGGCAGTAGTCCTGCCCACAGCTTCGGCTTCCACGAGCTCCAGCTTCAGGTTGTACCTGCCAACAAGATCTGCGCGAGCCTCGGCTACCCGGCGGTCGACCTCCTCCTGGGCCTTGGCCTCGCGCGCACAGACAACATCCTTTGCATGGGCGACATGACGCTCCCTCGTCTCCAGCCGCTCGAGTTCGAGGCTGCGCTTTGTGGCCTCCAGCAACAGTGCTTCCTCGCGCCTCGAGATCTCCTCCATGCCGGATGGTGCACCCTTCATCGATGCCAAGGCGGCTCTGCGCGCATCCACCTGCTGCTCCAAGGAGGCGTTCAAGACCAGGAGCTCCCGCTTGCGCTCCTCAGCAACCGCATGATGCCCGTCTGCCTCCCTGACCTCCTCCAAGGCTCGGGCGCTGGCCTCGCGCGAGGTTGCCAGGGATGCCTCGGCCTTCGCATTGGCATCCTCACGCTAAAGGTGCCCAAGGTTGATAGCCATTCCTTCACGAGCCGGAGACCCTCGGCTTCAAGGCGCGCGTCTACATCCACGATTTCTCCACCGAGCCGGCGCATCGCGCCCATTGCCTCCCGAAAAAGCTCATGGCGGACGACGCTCCACTCGTGCGCAAGCTTAAGCATGCAACTCGGTTCGTCCCCCACAGCGGGGGTCGCTAGCGGGATCAGGGGCTGGGGGCTGGCGCCTCCTGGGCCACCGACCAGGCTTCAGCAGGGGCCCGTATGGGTTGAGGCTCGCTGCTTGAAGAGGAAGCCAAGGTCGAAGCCAACCAACCGCCTCCATAACCAAGGGAGGAGCCCTTGGCATGCTTGCTACACCCCAGGCGAGGCCACGAAGGAGAGACAGCAAAGGCGTGGGCTCGAGGCGCCAGGTTGGCGAGTTTGCCTCTCCGGCCAACCTCACGTCGGGGGCGGCACGCTGGCTTGGGGCACTCAAGGCTAGCGGAGGAGCCAAGGCAGGAGGAGACTGCTTCTCAGGAGACTTCACGGCCTTAGCAGGAGGGACCCTGAGGAGCCACGGTCAGGAGGGGAGCAGCACTTGAGAAATTACAAAGATAAGGTACTTACTCGTCTATGGCGATATACTTCCTCCGCTTCAATGGCCGGAGGGCATTACTGCTGCAACTTGGAGACCCTTTCCTCTTACAGAGCGCATCGAAGCCCAAACGGAGCCGGCCGAAGCGCTTGATGCAGCACCCAGCGCGGGGCGCGGCTGGTGAGGCTCCCGAGGAGGCGACCTCGGGATTACAGAGCTGAGGGGAGCCCTTGGGCTCCGCTTCACAATGGCCAGCTGAGACCTCAGGGGCTTCGGCCTCAGGAGCAGCGGATTGTGTCGCCCCCTCAGCTGCCACCCTAGGGCAAGAGTCGCGGGCTCCCGGGGATGACACCTCAGGAGCCTCGAGCAGCATCAACGCTTCAGCACCCGCGCCTCTGGCCTCCAGCGGTGCTTGCCTCCTGCATCCACTCTTGGGGTATGTTCGGCGCTGACGGCGAGGAGGGGGACCACGAAGACAGGGTTCTCGCGGGGGCCATCATGGCCGACTAGACGCAGCCCCCATTCATCGAAAGGGGGCATCTGCCCCGCGAACTGCACCCTGTTTGAGAAGCAGTACAAGAGACAGCCCTCCAGTGGCATATCGGCTGGCGAGGGGTCACCCGTCAGGACCTCAAGCACCGTCCTTCGTGCCTCAAGTGGAAGCCCTGACTCCTGAAGCCTCATGCGATCCTGGCCGACGGTCAGGGCTCACATCGGCTGGGAATGGCGCTGGAGTGGGGCGACGCAGCGTCGGAGGAACTCATTCATCACCATGGGCGCAGTCAAGCCAAGATCTTTCAGCCTCTTCAACCGGAGCCAGACGAAGGCGAGGCGGGGGCTCGCAAGCTTCTCATGACCCCAGCCGGAGCTGGGGACGACGGGCGCTGACGGAGGCAAGAGCAAGGGGCTGAGCACTCCGACATCCGCATACACCCACCATGTCCGAAACCCGCTCATAGACGGCGGGAGTTCAAAGTCAATCCCCAAGCCAGCCGTCGCCGCCACAGCCTAGAAGCTTAGGCACCCCGAGCACTGTTCGGGCTCGGTTAGGTGCAGCGAGAAGAAATGGCGCAGGAGGGCCACAGAGGGGGCAATGCCCACCATGTCCTCGCAGACAAAGGCAAAGACAGTAAGAAGGGCGACGGATTGGGGATCTAGGTGCAGCATATGGATCTGGTAATGGGAAAGCACGGCGTTGAAGAAGGCGGAGAAGGGAGGAACCAGGCCGGCCCACAGGGCATCAATGAAGAATTGGACCTCGGTGGCTGTCCTGTCGACAGAAGCTCGGGACGCAGGCCAGGCAACCGTCCCTCCCCATTCGTTGAAGCTGGTGGCGAGCGCCGGGCGGACCTTGCCCATGGCCTCCTGGTTGAGCACCAACGATCGACCGACGGCGGGCTCAATGGCTGGAGGTGGTCTGCCTGGGGACAGGGGCTTCTTCCCCTTCTCCGTTCGGTTCGGCGCCATGTGATGGAAAGGACAGAGCTTGGGTCGGATTGGGAGAGGAAGCTGAGGTTCGAGGAAGCGGAGGAGTTGGGGAGTGCGTCGCCAGCAATGGGGAAATAACTGTGTAGGATGCCATGGCCTCCTAGCCAGGCAGATATCAAGTCTGCATGGGGAAGCGGGGCCGCCCATGTCCAATCAATTGCCACGCATCGAGCGGGGCCGTAGGCTTTTGGGGCCCGCGGCACTCCGCACTTGCCCTTTGGCTTCACCTCGAAGCCAAGTCCGAGCGCGCCTTGGGCCCGAGGGCTACTGTTGGCGTCCTGGGAACAGGGGTCCCCAAACTTGCCTGCCTGCGGCCCACGGCGTGGCTCCGTTAGCGGCCCT
Organism: Aegilops umbellulata; assembly: GCA_032464435.1. NCBI lineage: Eukaryota > Viridiplantae > Streptophyta > Magnoliopsida > Poales > Poaceae > Aegilops > Aegilops umbellulata. The sequence goes on along the minus strand of CP136060.1, from coordinate 84,789,705 downwards.
GTATGGCCCATCTTCACCAGCAAACACTCAAGACCCTCGCGAGGGGCCAAGACTCGCGAGGCGGATGACACAAGACCTCATCAGGGAAGGCCTCACCAGGCTGGCTCGCACGGGGCGGAGAGATCAAGGCAAGGGACACCTCGCGAGGTTCCTGTGACGCAAGCCATGACGAGTGGAGCCAGGAGGGCGCCAGCGCGCGCAGTGTCCTCGTTTCCTCTTTGGTGCTAAAGAGGCAAGCGCAGGAGAGGAGTCCCGAGGCATCAGGCAAAGGTTTCCATATCGGTGCAACGAGACCAAGACCAGCAGGACGACAGGACGGAGGTCACCGTGGAGCCCAAGACGGCATCACCACCAGAGCCTTTGGCAGGCAAAGACCACCTTTAGTCAGGATAACTCTCGTGTCTCTCATTCTTTGGGTTCGTCTAGCTAGGCCTTGCGATTGTTGCGAGAGCGATCTAGGGAGAGAGAGATCTTCATGCGCACCCTAGTGTCCGAACCTCAAGGGTTTGCCGGAACCCGAAATCCGACACTATGCATCTCCTAGATAGATCTTGCGTGATCGTAGGAAATTTTTTGAAATTGCATGCTACGTTCCCCAACACACGTACCCTCGTAGACCAAAAGCAGAAGCGTTTGACAACGCGGTTGATGTAGTCGAACTTCTTCACGTTCCGACCAATCAAGCACCGAATGTACGGCACCTCTGAGTTCTGCACACGTTCAGCTCGATGACGTCCCTCGAACTCTTGATCCAGCAAAGTGTCGAGGGAGAGTTCCGTCAGCACGACGGTGTGGTGACGATGATGGTGAAGTGATCCGCGTAGGGCTTCGCCTAAGCACTACGTGAATATGACTGGAGGCATAAACTGTGGAGGGGGCGCTGCACACGGCTAACAATGTTTGTTGTGTGTTCCCCCCTCATATATATATATATATATATATATATATATATATATATATATATATATATATATATATATATATATATAAACTTGCTTTGAAATATCTTAGATATAGTATATAAACATATTAAAAATAATAAAATAGTTTATATGTATATAGTACCACATGGTAGTATATGAGATATGTGGGGTAACTACCACCGGGTGGTAGGATGGATTTTCCCTATATATATATATATATGTGTGTGTGTGTGTGTGTGTGTGTATGTATATATGTATATATATATACACACACACACATAAACAATATTCTGATCACGGGATCAAAATAATATTCTGATCACAACCTGAACTGCCTGAGTAACGGGCCTGAACTTCCCTCTGTACGAACCCGACTGAGGGAGTCCTGGATTAGGGGGTATCCGGACAGCCGAACTATATTCTTTGGCCAGACTGTTGGACTATGAAGATACAAGATTGAAGACTTCGTCCCGTGTCCGGATGGGACTCTCCTCGGCGTGGAAGGCAATCTTGGCAATACGGCTATGTAGATCTCCTTCCTTGTAACCGACTCTATGTAACCCTAGCCCCCTCCGGTGTCTATATAAACCGGAGGGTTTAGTCCGCAGGACCAACAACAATCATACCATAGCCTAGCTTCTAGGGTTTAGCCTCTCTGCTCTCGTGGTAGATCAACTCTTGTAATACCCATATCATCAATATCAATCAAGCAGGAGTAGGGTTTTACCTCCATCGAGAGGGCCCGAACCTGGGTAAAAACATCGTGTCCCTTGTCTCCTGTTACCATCCGCCTAGACGCACAGTTCGGGACCCCCTACCCGAGATCCGCCGGTTTTGACACCGACATTGGTGCTTTCATTGAGAGTTCCACTGTGCCGTCGCCATAAGGAAGGATGTCTCGTCTCGTCTTTAAAGACGGCACTACTGCTGGGGGAGCTTTGGCTGTCGGCCAAACTCTTCGGCTAGGTGGTTTCATCATGACCGCCTGTTCGGCTGCTGCTCCAATGATGACTTCTCGGGTCATCGAAAACAGCCTCCACATCAACTCGGAACTCGCCGAGAAGATGGATCCAATGGAGCTCTCTTCCCTAAATGAGATCTTGGATCGCATCGCCGCCTTGGGAGTCGCTATGGACTATGATCGGATTGGGCTTAAACCCGATCAAAGGGAGATTAATTCTCCACCGGTCACCCATCACATTGCGGTGGTGGAGGAACAATGCGGGGACCTTTCCTCTATCTTGAGGACTAAATATGTCCGGATTCCTGAGCCCTCCGGGCCGAATACCCATTTACCGGAGGACAACACCCAAGCCCTGAACCTAGAGTCGGCCAGCGAGCCAGGATTATCGGGCAACATCCCGGAACCCGAACTTCCAAGATTGGAAACTCCTCGGCCCCTGGATCTCAGATCGGGTAAGGGTTCAGACTCAATTCCACCCACCCACCCAAGCATAAGCGATCTTTCCCACATCAAGCAAGAGCCCCAGGAAACAGTACATCATTATTGGGCCAGATTCCTTCTTGTCATGAACAGGATTAAGGACTGTCACGAGGAAGACGCAATCTTATTTTTCTGCAATAATTGCACGGACAAGGGAATCCTCAATGCCATAAGTCGCCGTGAGATATCACGCTTCACTGACTTGGCGTCCATAGTATGACAATACTGTGCGATGGAAAGTGCCTGGAAAACCGAAACAAAATTTTGGGATAATCCAGCCCCGAACACACGCCCAGTCTGCAGCAAAAGGGTGTACTATCACAGGACACCCGAGTTAATCCCAAAAAAGCAAAAACCCTCCGCAGGGCATAGAACCGTATTGGAGGGATGGCTCAACGGACCCTGCAAAATCCATAGTACAGCGGATACCATACCAACACACAGCCTTAGAGCATGTTGGATACTCCGGCAGGTGGCCAAAAGTGGTGAGGATCTTCTTATCCCAGACGCCACAGAGCACCATCCCAGGGATAACAATATGGTACTAACAGTCTTTGAGACCTTCGCATCAAATAATAGGCGAAAGCGAACACTCCGCAGCCTTGCCGAAATCTACCACGTGGCAACAATAAATCCATGGAGTGACACGGCTATTACTTTTAATGCCAGTGATGAACCTAAATCCCGAACAGCCCGAGCACCAGCCGCATTGGTCCTCGGTCCAATTGTGGACGACTTTCGACTCACCAAGGTGCTCATGGACGGCGGCAGCGGATTAAACCTCATCTATGAGGAAACCCTTCAGAAAATGGAAATAGACTGGAACCGCATCGAGCGAAGTAGCACAACCTTTAGAGGAATAATCCCCAGTCGGGAAGCGCGCTGTGCAGGCAAAATCACACTAGATGTGGTGTTCGACATGCTGGAGAACTATAGGTCTGAAGAAATTACGTTCCAAGTGGCTCCGTTCAGTAGCGAATACCACGCCCTTTTAGGGCGGGAGGCGTTCACGATCTTCCAAGCCATACCCCATTACGGGTACATGAAGCTCGAAATGCCCGGGCCCAACGGAATCATCACTCTCGCTAGTGATCCGGACACAGCACTCCGCGCCGAAAACAAGACAGCCGCACTGGCCCTCGAGACATTATCCGAAGCCCTTGTGGCCGAGGAACTGACTGCGCTGTGCTCCACGGTCGACAGGGACGACTTGATACTTGATAAAAGATCCAAGTCCACCTCCTTTAAACCAGAGGATGAAATAGTCAAATTCCAAGTCCATCCAGCGGACCCTACAAAAACAGCCTCCATCGGGGTACAGTTAAACCCCACCGTGGACGCTGCACTACAAGAGTTCCTGCGCGAGAACTGGGACATTTTTGCCTGGCATCCTTCAGATATGCCAGGAATCCTGCGCAGGCTGGCCGAGCACAGCCTCAATATTCTAAAGGGATTCAAGCCTGTCAAGCAGGCTCTTCGGTGTTTCTCTGAACCTAAGAGACAAGCTATGGGAGAGGAACTAGCCAAGTTATTGGAAGCCAGATTCATTAGGTAAATAAAACACCCGACTGGCTAGCAAACCTGGTGATGGTACCAAAGAAGGACAAACCCTGGCGCCTGTGCGTCGATTTCAAGGACCTCAACAAAGCTTGCCCAAAGGATCCCTTCCCCCTCCCCCGCATCGATCAAATTATCGATGCCACCGCAGGACACGGCTCATTGTGTTTCCTCGACGCATACTTCGGCTACCACCAAATTAAGATGGCGGAGCCCGACCAAGCCGCAACGACATTCATCACACCATACGGCCCCTTCTACTTCAACACAATGCCTTTTGGGCTCAAAAATGCCGGCGCAACATATCAGCGCATGATTCAAACATGTCTGGAGAACCAGATCGGCAAAACAGTGGAGGCATACGTAGATGATGTGGTCGTCAAAACCAAACACGTGGACTCTCTAATAGACGACTTGAGGCTCACATTCGACAACCTCCAAACATACGACATCAAGCTCAACCCGGAAAAATGTGTTTTCGGTGTGCCAGCCGGAAAGCTCCTGGGCTTCATTGTATCCAGCAGAGGAATTGAAGCAAATCCGGCCAAGATCCGAGCTCTGTCACAGTTGGATATCCCAACGGACCTCAAACAAATCCAGAAATTAACCGGATGTGTGGCGGCTCTAAGCCGCTTTATCTCCCGCCTGGGAGAAAAGGCATTACCCCTTTATCGCCTCCTACGGCGCACGGAACACTTCGACTAGACGGATGCCGCCACAGCCGGATTGGAAGAAATAAAAGCCATACTGACAACCAACCCAATCCTGGCCGCGCCAAACATTGGCGAACCAATGTTGTTGTACATTGCGGCAACTCATCAAGTTGTAAGCGCAGTGCGCGTCGTCGAACGAGAAACGGACGGACATAAATTCCCCCTTCAAAAGCCGGTCTATTATGTATCCACTGTCCTTACTCCATGCAAGTCACGGTACCCACATTATCAAAAGATAGCATACGCGGTATTTATGGCATCCCGGAAGCTGCGACACTACTTTCAAGAGTGTTCAATTACGGTAGCCTCGGAAGTGCCACTTAATGATATTATAAACAACCGTGACGCCACAGGACGGATTGCCAAATGGGCCATTGAGCTCCTCCCATTCGACATAACGTACAAACCGCGGCGAGCCATTAAGTCGCAAGTATTGGCCGACTTTGTCGCCGGATGGACGGAAGGCGAACTTCCTAAAGAGTACGGCGCATACTCCAATTGGATCATGCACTTCGACGGCTCCAAAATTTTGGCTGGTCTGGGGGCTGGCGTCGTTCTGACGTCCCCAACCGGAGATACAGTTCAATACGTACCCCAGATAATGTATACAGACTCCAACAACGCAGCCGAATACGAGGCCCTTTTACATGGTCTCCGGATGGCAGTATCCATGGGCATCCAACGCCTGGAGGTGCGGGGGGATTCGAACCTCGTAATATCCCAAATAAATGGAGACTTTGATGCCAAGGATCCAAAAATGGCGGCCTATCGCAACGTCGTCCTTAAGATGTCAGATCGGTTCGAGGGGCTCGAATTTCACGATGTGGCCCGGGAAAACAATCAGGCGGCAAACGTCCTCGCGTGCATCGGCGCAAAACGCGATGCGGTCTCCCCAACATATTTTTGGAGAGGCTATTTAAGCCATCCGTGGTATGGGAAGGAGACACCGGTAACAATAGTCCGGACCCGGCCACAACGCCCGATACCGAACACTTTGACATAATTGGAGGCTCTGCCACCGAAATAACACCTTCCACCCACGTAATAATGGCCATCAACGCCCCGTGGGCAGAACCATTCCTGGCCTACTTAACTAGGCAGAAACTCCCCAAGGACCAAAATGAGGCACGCTGCATAGTGCGGCGATCTAAAGCCTATAGGGTCCATGAGGGAGAGCTTTATAAGAAAAGCACCACCGGAGTCCTTCAAAGGTGCATCTCCGAAGAGGAAGGGCGGAAGCTTCTGGCAGAAATTCATGCCGAACTCGGCGGCCACCACGCCGCAGCCCGGGCCCTTGTAAGCAAGGCCTTCCGTACAGGTTTTTACTAGCCAACGGCTCAGGCAGATGAACAGGACTTGGTCCAACGCTGCGTCGGTTGCCAGCTTTTTGCAAACCAAAGCCATATGCCACCCACCGCCCTCCACACAGTCCCCATTACCTAGCTCTTTGCGGTCTGGGGGCTTGACATGGTTGGACCCCTTAAAGGGGGAACCCACAAGAAAAAATACTTGCTGGTCATGGTGGATAAATTCACCAAATGGATAGAAGCCAAACCTGTTAAAACGGCCGAATCCAGACCGGTGATAGACTTCATATCCGGGGTTGTACACCGTTATGGCGTCCCCCACAACATCATCACTGATAATGGCACGAACTTCACTGCCGGCAAAGTAAAACTCTGGTGCAAAAACATGGGCATTAAGCTCGATTATGCTTCCGTCTATCACCCACAAACTAACGGTCAAGTCGAGCGAGCAAATGTTCTTATCATGAGCGGCGTCAAACCCAGATTAGTGCAGTCCCTAAAGGAATCTAACACGCACTGGGTAGAGGAGCTCGACTCCGTACTCTGGGGGCTGCGGACCACACTGAATCGTACTACCGGATACACACCCTTTTTTATGGTGTACGGCGCAGAGGCGATTCTACCCTGCGACATAATTCATGACTCACCTCGAGTGCGCATGTACGAAGAAAGAGAATCCGAGCTCGATCGGCAGGACAATCTGGACACCCTAGAGGAGGAGCGCGACGTGGCAAAAACCCGTTCCGCATTCTATCAGCAATAGGCTCGAAGATACCATAGCAGATAAGTACGGGCCAAAACATATAACGTTGGCGAACTAGTTCTACGCCTGCCGGAGAAGAAAAAGACCAAGCTCGAGCCCAAATGGGAGGGTCCCTTCATCATTGACCAAGTTTTGACCGGTGGAGCATACCGTCTGCGGGACGCATCGGATAATCGACTTGAGCCGAACCCATGGAACGCAGCCAAGCTCCGAAGATTCTACGCCTAGCACCGGACTCTGTGTTCGTCTCCTTCCTCTGTCCATTTTTTGCATATACATTATCTGTCCTTTATTTCTCTCCTTCTTCTTTTATTTTTCCCGATGCCTTCAAGAGCTAATTTGTGCCTCGCCTGCACACCATTGACGCACTAGCCGCGCTCATTATAGCTGGGGGCTTCTTACATAGAAGCTTACTTATTTATCCGGGCTTCATTCCTAGCACATGTGTCATCCTTCCGCATGTACCTTTTCTTCGCCATTATATGCATCAATATGACTTAAGTTTTGGCCAAGCTGGGTTGCCTGGCTCTTGTATTTATGCCCTACGTTCTCGTTAATTTGGCTAGGGCATAAGGGGAGCACCTCTGCGATTGTTACTGCCGGGTCAGCCGGATGTGTACCTCAGACTGGGTGAAGCCGAAAGCTAGCATTCTTAAGGGAATATTCGGTCGGTGAACAAAAGATGATTTTTTTATTTATTTATTTTCCATATGTGCCCCTAGATGTTTTTTCCTGCGACTCTTTTCGCAGTTCGGACATGCACTTTAGGGCATGCGTACCCAGGGAAAGGAACCCCTAACGGAACTATTATCCCTGGAAGATGTTTCTTACTAACCATGTAATATAACATAACTAGTTGGGCACTTGTCTGTTCAAGCACTAATGACCCCTACGCCTGGTTTCCACGCATGCCCCGGTTCTTACATAACCGAGAGGGTATTCGGATACACTCTGGACTATCGGGTCCCGAGGTTGAAGCGAAAAGGTCCGCCATGACAAATGATCTACAATCCGGCTAGAAGGCATTATACATGTCACTTTAATTAAGTCAATTTGACTGACTAAATTCCTCTTCTATACCATCCAACAGGTTGTCTAGCCTACAATCTTGTTGGGAATACTTTGCGGCCAATTCTACTTGCCCATACACTAAGCTAATGGGGATCTCTTTCCCATCGGGCCCCACAGGTCCGACCTTGGCCATGTGGTTTGGGTCAGCCTTGGTATACCGCGTCTTCACCATGGCCCAGGCTTCCCTGGCACCTTGTGTTGGGGAACGTAGCAGAAATTCAAAATTTTCCTACGTGTCACCAAGATCTATCTATGGAGAAACCAGCAACGAAGGGAAGGAGAGTGCATCTACATACCCTTGTAGATCGCTAAGCGGAAGCGTTCAAGTGAACGGGGTTGATGGAGTCGTACTCGTCGTGATTCAGATCATCGATGATCCTAGTGCCGAACGGACGGCACCTCCGCGTTCAACACACGTACAGCCCGATGACGTCTCCCATGCCTTGATCCAGCAAGGAGAGAGGGATAGGTTGAGGAAGACTCCATCCAGCAGCAGCACAACGGCGTGGTGATGATGGAGGAGCGTGGCAATCCAGCAGGGCTTCGCCAAGCACCGCAAGAGAGGAGAAGAACTTGGGAGAGGGAGGGGCTGCACCAAAGGCAAAAGGTGTGTCTCAAGAGGCCCTCTACCCCCACTATATATAGGGATCCCAAGGGGGGGTGCGCCAGCCCTAGGAGATCCAATCTCCTAGGGGGCGGCGGCCAGGGGAGGATTCCCTCCCCCCCCCCCAAGGCACCTGGGAGGTGCCTTACCCCCTTGGGACTCTTCCCTTAGGGTTCCCCCTTCACCCTAGGCGCATGGGCCTTAGGGGAAGTGGCGCCCCAGCCCACTTTGGGCTGGATCCCTTCCCACTTCAGCCCATGGGACCCTCCGGGATAGGTGGCCCCACCCGGTGGGCCCCCGGGACCCCTCCGGTGGTCCCGGTACAATACCGATGACCCCGAAACTTGTCCCGATGGCCGAAATAGGACTTCCTATATATAAATCTTTACCTCCGGACCATTCCAGAACTCCTCGTGACGTCCGGGATCTCATCCGGGACTCCGAACAACATTCGGTAACCACATACAAGCTTCCTTTATAACCCTAGCGTCATCGAACCTTAAGTGTGTAGACCCTACGGGTTCGGGAGACATGCAGACATGACCGAGACGTTCTCCGGTCAATAACCAACAGCGGGATCTGGATACCCATGTTGGCTCCCACATGTTCCACGATGATCTCATCGGATGAACCACGATGTCAAGGACTTAATCAATCCCGTATACAATTCCCTTTGTCTATCGGTACGATACTTGCCCGAGATTCGATCGTCGGTATCCTGATACCTTGTTCAATCTCGTTACCGGCAAGTCTCTTTTACTCGTTCCGTAGTACATCATCCCGTGATCAACTCCTTGATCACACTGTGCACATTATGATGATGTCCTACCGAGTGGGCCCAGAGATACCTCTCCGTTTACACGGAGTGACAAATCCCAGTCTCGATTCGTGCCACCCAACAGACACTTTCGGAGATACCCGTAGTGTACCTTTATAGCCACCCAGTTACGTTGTGACGTTTGGCACACCCAAAGCACTCCTACGGTATCCGGGAGTTACACAATCTCATGGTCTAAGGAAACGATACTTGACATTAGAAAAGCTTTAGCATACGAACTACATGATCTTGTGCTAGGCTTAGGATTGGGTCTTGTCCATCACATCATTCTCCTAATGATGTGATCCCGTTATCAATGACATCCAATGTCCATGGTCAGGAAACCGTAACCATCTATTGATCAACGAGCTAGTCAACTAGAGGCTTACTAGGGACATGGTGTTGTCTATGTATCCACACATGTATCTGAGTTTCCTATCAATACAATTCTAGCATGGATAATAAACGATTATCATGAACAAGGAAATATAATAATAATCAATTTATTATTGCCTCTAGGGCATATTTCCAACAGTCTCCCACTTGCACTAGAGTCAATAATCCAGTTCACATCGATATGTGATTGCAATGATTCCAACACCCAAGGTCACATCCCCATGTGACTAACACCCAAAGAGTTTACTAGAGTCAATAATCCAGTTCACATTACTATGTGATTAACACTCAATGATTTTTTGGTTTGATCATGTTATGCTTGTGAGAGATGTTATAGTCAACGGGTCTGAACCTTTCAGATCCGTGTGTCCTTTACAAATCTCTATGTCATCTCCTAGATGCAGTTACCACGCTCTATTTGGAACTATTCCAAATAACTGTTCTACTATACGAATCCAATTTACTACTTAGTATAATCTGGATCAGTGTCAAAGTTTGCATCGGCGTAACCCTTTACGACGAACTCTTTTCCACCTCCATAATCGAGAAAATTCCTTAGTCCATTAGTTACTAAGGATAACCTTGACCGTTGTCCTGTGATCCATTTCTAGATCACACTTGTACCCCTTGACTGACTCATGGTTTGGCACACTTCAGGTGCGGTACACAACATAGCATACTTTAGAGCCTACGACTAAATCATAGGGGACGACCTTCGTCCTTTCTCTCTATTCTGCCGTGGTCAGGTCTTGAGTCTTACTCAATACTCACACGTGTAATACAGCCAAGAACTCCTTCTTTGCTGATCTATTTTGAATTCCTTCAAAATCTTGTCACGGTATGTATTCATTTGAAAGTACTATTAAGCGATTTTGATCTATCCTTATAGATCTTGATGCTCAATGTTCAAGTAGCTTAATCCAGGTTTTCCATTGAAAACACTCTTCAAATAACCCTATATGCTTTCCAGAAATTCTACATCATTTCTGATCAACAACATGTCAACAACATATACTCATCAGAAATTCTATAGTGCTCCCACTCACTTCTTTGGAAATACAAGTTTCTCATAAACTTTGTATAAACTCAAATCTTTGATCATTATATCAAAGCGTACATTCCAACTCCGAGATGCTTACTCCAGTCCTTAGACGGATTGCTGGAGCTTTGCATACTTGTTAGCATCTTTCGGGATTGAAAAAAATCTTCTGGTTGTATCACATACAACCTTTCCTCAAGAAACTCGTCGAGGAAACAATGTTTTGACATCCTATCTGCATAATTTCATAAATAATGCAGTAATTGCTAACATAATTCAAACAGACTTTTAGCATTGCTACGGGTGAGAAAGTCTCATCGTAGTCAACTCCTTGAACTTGTCGGAAAACATTTTAATGACAAGTCGAGCTTTCTTAATGGTGACATTTACCATCATTGTCCGTCTTCCTTTTAAAATCCATATGTACCTAACAGTCTTACGACCATCAAGTAGTTCTTCCAAAGTCTACACTTTGTTTTCATATATGGATCCTCTCTCGGATTATATGTCCTCGAGCCATTCATCGGAATCCGGGCCCACCATTGCTTCTCCATAGTTTGTAGGTTCATTGTTGTCTAGCAACATGACTTCCAAGACAGGATTACGTGCCACTTTGAAATAGCACGCATCCTTGTCGTCCTACGAGGTTTGGTAGTGACTTGATCCGAAGTCTCATGATCACTATCATAAGCTTCCACTTCAATTGGTGTAGGTGCCACAGGAACAATCCTGTGCCTTGCTACACACTAGTTGAAGTGACGGTTCAATAACCTCATCAAGTCTCCACCATCCTCCCACTCAATTCTTTCGAGAGAAACTTTTCCTCGAGAAAGGACCCGATTCTAGAAACAATCCCTATTGCTTTTGGATCTAAGACAGGAGGTATACCCAACTGTTTTGAGTGTCCTATGAAGATGCATTTATCCGCTTTGGGTTCGAGCTTATCAGCCTGAAACTTTTTCACATAAGCGTCGTGACCCCAAACTTTTAAGAAATGACAGCTTAGGTTTCTTTAAACCAACGTTCATACGGTGTCATCTCATCGGAATTACGTGGTGCCCTACTTAAAGTGAGTGTAGTTGTCTCTAATGCCTAACCCATGAACGATAGTGGTAATTTGATAAGAGACATCATGGTATGCATCATATCCAATAGGGTGCAGTTATGATGTTCGGACACACCATCACACTATGGTGTTCCAGGCGGTACTAGTCGTGAAACAATTTCCACAATGTCTCAATTGTGTACCAAACTCGCAACTCAGATATTCATCTCTATGATCATATCATAGATATTTTATCCTCTTGTCACGACGATATTCAACTTCACTCTGAAATTACTTGAACCATTCAATAACCCAGACTTATGTTTCATCAAGTAAATATGCTCAGTATCTACTCAAATCATCTGTGAAGTAAGAGCATAACGACATCCACTGCGTGCCTCAGTACTCATTGGACTGCACACATCAAAATGTGTTACTTCCAACAAGTTGCTTTCTTGTTCCATTTTACTGAAACCGAAGCTTTCAGTCATCTTGCCCATGTGGTATGATCTGCATGTCTCAAGCGATTCAAAATCAAGTGAGTCCAGACGGTCCATCTGCATGGAGTTTCTTCATGCGTATATACCAATAGACATGGTTCACATGTCTCAATCTTTTCAGAAATGAGTGAGTTCAAAGATCCATCAACATGGAGCTTCTTCATGCGTTTTATACCAATATGACTTACATGGCAGTGCCACAAGTAGGTGGTACTATCATTACTATCTTATATCTTTTGGCATGAACATGTGTATCACTATGATCGAGATTCAATAAACCATTTATTCTAGGTGCAAGACCATTGAAGGTATTATTCAAATAAATAGAGTAACCATTATTCTCCTTAAATGAATAACCGTATTGCGATAGACATAATCCAATCATGTCTATGCTCAACGCAAACACCAAATAACAATTATTTAGGTTTAATACCAATCTCGATGGTAGAGGGAGCGTGCGATGCTTGATCATATCAACCTTGGAAGCACTTCCAACACATCTCGTCAGCTCACCTTTAGCTAGTCTCCGTTTATTCCGTAGATTTTATTTCGAGTTACTAACACTTAGCAACCGAACCGGTATCTAATACCCTGATGCTACTAGGAGTACTAGTAAAGTACACATTCACATAATGTATATCCAATATACTTCTACCGACAGCATTCTCATCTACCAAGTATCTAGGGTAATTCTGCTCCAGTGGCTGTTCCCCTTATTACAGAAGCACTCAGTCTTGGGTTTGGGTTCAACCTTGGGTTTCTTCACTAGAGCAGCAGCTGATTTGCCGTTTCATGAAGTATCCCTTCTTGCCCTTGCCCTTCTTGAAACTAGTGGTTTTACTAACCATCAACAATTGATGCTCCTGCTTGATTTCTACTTTCGCGGTGTCAAACATCGCGAATATTTCAAGGATCATCATATCTATCCCTGATATGTTATAGTTCATCAAGAAGCTCTAGCAGCTTGGTGGCAATGACTTTGGAGAAGCATCACTATCTAATCTGGAAGATCAACTCCCACTCGATTCAAGTGATTGTTGTACTCAGACAATCTGAGCACAAGCTCAACGATTGAGCTTTTCTCCCTTAGTTTGCAGGCCAAGAAAATCGTCGGAGGTCTTATACCTCTTGACGTGGGCACGAGCCTGAAATCCCAATTTCAGCCCTCGAAACATCTCATATGTTCCGCGACATTTCAAAAAATGTCTTCGGTGCCTCAATTCTAAACCATTTGTCACTATCGAACTATCATGTAGTCATCAAAACGTGTATGTCATATGTTCGCAACATCCACAGACCATGTTCGAGGTCCAGCACACCGAGTGGTGCATTAAGGACATAAGCCTTGTACTGTCCGCATAATTGCTACTATCAACTTTCAACTATATTTTCTCTAGGATCACATCTAAAACAGTAGAACTAAAGCGCGAGCTACGACATAATTTGCAAAATCCTTTTTGACTATGTTCAGGATAATTAAGTTCATCTTATGAACTCCCACTCAGATAGACATCCCTCTAGTCATCCAAGTGATTACATGATCCGAGTCAACTAGGCCGTGTCCGATCATCACGTGAGACGGACTAGTCAACATCGGTGAACATCTTCATGTTGATCGTATCTACCATACGACTCATGCTCGACCTTTCGGTCTTCTGTGTTCCGAGGCCATGTCTGTACATGCTAGGCTCGTCAAGTTAACCCTAAGTGTTTTGCATGTGTAAAACTGTCTTACACCCGTTGTATGTGAACGTAAGGATCTATCACACCCGATCATCACGTGGTGCTTCGGAACGACGAACTGTAGCAACGGCGCACAGTTAGGGGGGAACACTTTCTTGAAATTTTAATGAGGGATCATCTTATTTACTACCGTCGTTCTAAGCAAATAAGATGCAAAAACATGATAAACATCATATGCAATCAAATAGTGACATGATATGGCCATCATCACTTTGCTCCTTTTGATCTCCATCTTCGGGGCTCCATGATCATCGTCGTCACCGGCATGACACCATGATCTTCATCATCATGATCTCCATCATCGTGTCTTCATGAAGTTGTCACGTCAACTATTACTTCTACTACTATGGCTAACAGTTAGCAATAAAGTAAAGTAATTACATGACGTTTATGTTGACACGCAGGTCATAAATAAATAAATTAAAGACAACTCCTATGGCTCCTGCCGGTTGTCATACTCATCGACATGCAAGTCGTGATTCCTATTACAAGAACATGGTCATCTCATACATCACATATATCATACATCACATCCTTTGGCCATATCACATCACAAGGCATACCCTGCAAAAACAAGTTAGACGTCCTCTAATTGTTGTTTGCATGTTTTACGTGGCTGCTATGGGTTTCTAGCAAGAACGTTTCTTACCTACGCAAAACCACAACGTGATATGTCAATTGCTATTTACCCTTCATAAGGACCCTTTTCATCGAATCCGATCCGACTAAAGTAGGAGAGACAGACACCCGCCAGCCACCTTATGCATCTAGTGCATGTCAGTCGGTGGAACCGGTCTCACGTAAGAGTACGTGTAAGGTTGGTCCGGGCCGCTTCATCCCACAATGCCGCCGAATCAAGATTGACTAGTAACGGTAAGCATATTGAACAAAATCAACGCCCACAACTACTTTGTGTTCTACTTGTGCAAAGAATCTACGCAATAGACCTAGCTCATGATGCCACTGTTGGGGAACGTAGCAGAAATTCAAAATTTTCCTACGTGTCACCAAGATCTATCTATGGAGAAACCAGCAACGAAGGGAAGGAGAGTGCATCTACATACCCTTGTAGATCGCTAAGCGGAAGCGTTCAAGTGAACGGGGTTGATGGAGTCGTACTCGTCGTGATTCAGATCACCGATGATCCTAGTGCCGAACGGACGGCACCTCCGCGTTCAACACACGTACAGCCCGATGACGTCTCCCATGCCTTGATCCAGCAAGGAGAGAGGGAGAGGTTGAGGAAGACTCCATCCAGCAGCAGCACAACGGCGTGGTGATGATGGAGGAGCATGGCAATCCAGCAGGGCTTCGCCAAGCACCGCAAGAGAGGAGAAGAACTTGGGAGAGGGAGGGGCTGCACCAAAGGCAAAAGGTGTGTCTCAAGAGGCCCTCTACCCCCACTATATATAGGGATCCCAAGGGGGGGTGCGCCAGCCCTAGGAGATCCAATCTCCTAGGGGGCGGCGGCCAGGGGAGGATTCCCTCCCCCCCCCCCCCCCAAGGCACCTGGGAGGTGCCTTACCCCCTTGGGACTCTTCCCTTAGGGTTCCCCCTTCACCCTAGGCACATGGGCCTTAGGGGAAGTGGCGCCCCAGCCCACTTTGGGCTGGATCCCTTCCCACTTCAGCCCATGGGACCCTCTGGGATAGGTGGCCCCACCCGGTGGGCCCCCGGGACCCCTCCGGTGGTCCCGGTACAATACCGATGACCGCGAAACTTGTCCCGATGGCCGAAATAGGACTTCCTATATATAAATCTTTACCTCCGGACCATTCCGGAACTCCTCGTGATGTCCGGGATCTCATCCAGGACTCCGAACAACATTCGGTAACCACATACAAGCTTCCTTTATAACCCTAGCGTCATCGAACCTTAAGTGTGTAGACCCTACGGGTTCGGGAGACATGCAGACATGACCGAGACGTTCTCCGGTCAATAACCAACAGCGGGATCTGGATACCCATGTTGGCTCCCACATGTTCCACGATGATCTCATCGGATGAACCACGATGTCAAGGACTTAATCAATCCCGTATACAATTCCCTTTGTCTATCGGTACGATACTTGCCCGAGATTCGATCGTCGGTATCCCGATACCTTGTTCAATCTCGTTACCGGCAAGTCTCTTTTACTCGTTCCGTAGTACATCATCCCGTGATCAACTCCTTGATCACACTGTGCACATTATGATGATGTCCTACCGAGTGGGCCCAGAGATACCTCTCTGTTTACACGGAGTGACAAATCCCAGTCTCGATTCGTGCCACCCAACAGACACTTTCGGAGATACCCGTAGTGTACCTTTATAGCCACCCAGTTACGTTGTGACGTTTGGCACACCCAAAGCACTCCTACGGTATCCGAGAGTTACACAATCTCATGGTCTAAGGAAACGATACTTGACATTAGAAAAGCTTTAGCATACGAACTACATGATCTTGTGCTAGGCTTAGGATTGGGTCTTGTCCATCACATCATTCTCCTAATGATGTGATCCCGTTATCAATGACATCCAATGTCCATGGTCAGGAAACCGTAACCATCTATTGATCAACGAGCTAGTCAACTAGAGGC
The DNA here is from genome assembly GCA_032464435.1 of Aegilops umbellulata. NCBI lineage: Eukaryota > Viridiplantae > Streptophyta > Magnoliopsida > Poales > Poaceae > Aegilops > Aegilops umbellulata. Next base: position 84,773,205 of record CP136060.1, on the reverse strand, counting down.
TTACTAGGGACATGGTGTTGTCTATGTATCCACACATGTATCTGAGTTTCCTATCAATACAATTCTAGCATGGATAATAAACGATTATCATGAACAAGGAAATATAATAATAATCAATTTATTATTGCCTCTAGGGCATATTTCCAACACCTTGACGGCAGGCCGATATCTTCCATAATCGGAAGTGCCGCTGCGCTCCCTTAAGCTTCTTCGCAGGCTCTCCAGGCCTTCGGGCAGGGAGACGGATGGCCATAAGGCCTGGGCAACGCCTTGCATCACCTGCCGAGCTTGTTCGTGCAGTTGTGAGAGCTCGGGTAGAAGATCACCCACAGACCCGGGCATTTCAGCCGCGGGACGACCCGTCAGCATACCTACAGACATAACTCTGTTAGCCGGCTTCTTCGTCGAACTCTCCTTAAAGTTCGTTCAAGCACTTACTAAAAATGTCGCGTTGAAGCCGCTGATTCTCCTTCACGGAGTCCGACAGCTGGGCACGAACATCCTTTAGTTCCACGCTCAGCTGGGTGTTGGCATTCTGGAGATTATTTTTCTCCTGCCTAACTTTTGTAAGCACACGCTCGCCAGCTTTTAGCCGGCGTAGGAGATGTTGCTCATCCGGATTTACTCCGGCGTCATCTGCAATAGTTATTGTCAGATTTGCATGTATGCCGCACTCTATATGGTACCTATCATTCTAAAAAAAGGGGTTACCAGAGGAGGCCTTCTCGGACTCCTTCGTTGTGGCAGCTGCAGCCCGTAGCTGGGACTTGCACTCTTCAAGCTCTTGAGACAACTGGGTATTCTTCTCTCTAAGAACCTGCATAATATATATGATCCTTAAATCAGTTATTCTAACTGTTTCAAGTCTTAGGGGCTACTGCTATATGTAATCATCAAATTTTCTTACCCGTATATCCTTTACATACTGGTCTATGGCTCTGGCTAGACCACTTTGAGCAGCACAGATGTACGCGTCTCCTGAGTTGAAGGCATCAAATGCCTCTTGGGAAAAACAAGCGTCACGGAGTACAGCTCGGTGACGCCTGTGGTTCATGGCGCTCTCCACTTCGGAATTTGTGGCGGATATTTTATCTGCATCCTCTGTCGGAGGAGCATCCAGCGTATGCCCCGTATTCTCTTCCGTTTCTGTGTCCGGCCCTGGAGCCCGACTGGTTGAGGCGTGATTGGCGACCTCTTCGGATATAGTCCGGCGAGTGTTCTTCTTTCTAGAGAGCATGGGCGTTATTATGTCTTTAAAGACGACAACCATGGAGTGAGGTGTTGCAACATACCTCTGTGTCGGCGTCTCCATCCGGACCGCTTTCCTCTTTAGCCTGTCCAGCCTCGAGGCCCCTTGTTGGCTGGTCGCCACGGGCTCGACGCGGCGTCTCGAGGGCCTTCCCTATAAAAACACCTTTTGTGTACGGTGAGTGAAGTGCCTAAAGGCAAACTCTTTTCAAAATGTTGGGACTTTGGTCTCAGTCACCTGCGAAGCTGGGAGCAGTCCAGGGTAGTCGGCCGTAATGGCCACCAAGGCGTCGTAGCTGCTTAATTGGTAAAATACCCTATCAATCAGCTCCACGGATATGTCCGGATCCTCTTTGAAGGCCGGGTCGAGGGCCCGCTCAGGATCCTCTGGTTGTGGAGGTGGGCTGTTGATCTCCCTTACAGCCTTACGCAGTTCCTGCGATGAATTTGTAAGATAAAATATTTAACTATGGGAAAATGGAATGGACGGGCATAAAAAATGGCGACCTACCCAGCTCAGAGGATTGTACATGGAAAACCCATTCGGTGGCTTGATACGTAGGAATTCCTCTTCCTCTCCCTTGTACAAATCGGACAAGATTTTTGCTAGAGCAGCGGTCGAGTCCAGACCCTTGCGGCCGCAGCGGGTGGCGTCATCTTCCCCGTTGAAATCCCACATGGGGTGGCCTCAATATTGAAGCGGCAGCACCCCCCGCATAATGCATATTGCCATAACTTCGGTTATGGTCAGTCCTGATTGAGCCAATACCTTTATCCGGCCCATCAGGTAAAGAACGTCTCTGTCATCTTCCTCCTGGGGGCTCCGTGGCCACCAGCTCAGGCGCTTCTTCAAAGGAGCATTATCAAACTCGGGAAGGCCGATCCGAATAGGATCCGGAAGAGGGACGTCTTCCATATAAAACTACTCTGAAGGCCAGTCTTCGGACGCCTTTTTTGGGGTTCCGGATAGGTATCCGGTCCCGGCGATGCGCCATACTTCGGCTCCGCCCACCTGATATATTGACCCCCTCTGTGAACGGGGCACAAGGCAAAACAACTTCTTCCATGGTGCGAAATGAGCCTCGCAGCCCAAGAACAGCTCGCAAAGGGCTACGTAGCCAGCGATATGAAGTATGGAGGCAGGGGTAAGGTTATGCAACTGGAGGCCGTAGAACTCCAGGAGCCCTCGGAGAAACGGATGGATTGGAAATCCGAGTCCCCTTAACAAATAAGGGACAAGTCATACCCGCTCTCCCTTAGAGGGGTTGGGAAGTCTCTCCGCTTGCTCCCCGCCATTGTAGGTGGCAAGCCCGGCTCGAACCGGGACCATATACGCTGGGGGGAGAAATCCCTGGGTCTGAAGCTTCACTAATTGGTTGTGCGGGATAGAACACCACTCCCAATCTCCGGGCTTAGGGCTAGGGGAACGAGAGGAGGAGCTACGCTGCCCGGCCATGTTGGAATGGATTTTTTCGGGCGCGCTCCGATGAATGCTCACTAAGGAAGGATGGTGTGGTTTGGATCTGAGAATCCTCGTCTCTTTAATAGACAGTTCATTTGCATAGCTAGGGGGTAAATGTAAAAACACCCTGGCTCCTCACATTCGCTTGACACGTGGAAGGTGGCCATTATTGGACGCGAAAGCCAAGAAGCGCATCATTTACAAGGAGTCGGACACTATTTAACAAGTACTCGGAATTTGGAGAAGAACCCGCCTTGCAATGCCGAAGACAATCTGTGCGCCGGACTCATCGTCATTGAAGCCTGGTTCGGGGGCTACTGAGGGAGTCCTGGATTAGGGGGTATCCGGATAGCCGGACTATATTCTTTGGCCGGACTGTTGGACTATGAAGATACAAGATTGAAGACTTTGTCCCGTGTCCGGATGGGACTCTCCTTGGCGTGGAAGGCAAGCTTGGCAATATGGCTATGTAGATCTCCTTCCTTGTAACCGACTCTATGTAACCCTAGCCCCCTCCGGTGTTTATATAAACCGAAGGGTTTAGTCCGCAGGACCAACAACAATCATACCATAAGCTAGCTTCTAGGGTTTAGCCTCTCTGATCTCGTGGTAGATCAACTCTTGTAATACCCATACCATCAATATCAATCAAGCAAGAGTAGGGTTTTACCTCCATCGAGAGGGCCCGAACCTGGGTAAAAACATCGTGTCCCTTGTCTCCTGCTACCATCCGCCTAGACGCAGAGTTCGGGACCCCCTACCCGAGATCCACCGGTTTTGACACCGACACCGACCTTCGGGCTATCTTCGCAACTGTGACGCCTCCGATTCAATCGTACACTAATCATGCACGCAAACGTGTACGATCAAGATCAGGGACTCACGGGAAGATATCACAACACAACTCTAAAACATAAATAAGTCATACAAGCATCATAATACAAGCCAGGGGCCTCGAGGGCTCGAATACAAGTGCTCGATCATAGATGAGTCAGCGGAAGCAACAATATCTGAGTACATACATAAGTTAAACAAGTTTGCCTTAAGAAGGCTAGCACAAACTGGGATACAGATCGAAAGAGGCACAGGCCTCCTGCCTGGGATCCTCCTAACTACTCCCGGTCGTCGTCAGCGGGCTGCACGTAGTAGTAGGCTCCTCCAGAGTAGTATGAGTCGTCGTCGACGGTGGCGTCTGGATCCTGTGCTCCAACGTCTGGTTGCAGCAATCGGGTATAGAAAAGGGGAAAGGGGGAACAAGGCAACCGTGAGTACTCATCCAAAGTACTCGCAAGCAAGGAGCTACACTACATATGCATGGTATATGTGTAAAGGGCCATATCAGTGGATTGAACTACAGAATGCCAGAATAAGAGGGGGATAGCTAATCCTGTCGAAGACTATGCTTCTGGCAGCCTCCGTCTTACAGCATGTAGAAGAGAGTAGACAGAAGTCCTCCAAGTAGCATCGCATAGCATAATCCTACCCGGCGATCCCCTCCTCGTTGCGCTGTTAGAGAGTGATCACCGGGTTATATCTGGCACTTGGAAGGGTGTGTTTTATTAAGTATCCGGTTCTAGTTGTCATAAGGTCAAGGTACAACTCCGGGTCGTCCTTTTATCAAGGGACACGGCTATTCGAATAGATTAACTTCCCTGCAGGGGTGCACCACATAACCCAACACGCTTGATCCCATTTGGCCGGACACACTTTTCGGGGTCATGCCCGGCCGGGGAAGATCAACACGTCGCAGCCCCACCTAGGCACAACAGAGAGGTCAGCACGCCGGTCTAAATCCTATGGCGCAGGGGTCTGGGCCCATCGCCCATTGCACACCTGCACATTGCGAGGGCGGCCGGAAGCAGACCTAGCCTAGCAGGCGTTCCAGTCCAATCCGGCGCGCGCCGCTCAATCGCTGACGTCACGAAGGCTTCGGCTGATACCACGACGTCGAGTGCCCATAACTTTACCACGTAGTTGGTTAGTGCATATAGACCAAATGGCCAGACTCAGATCAAATACCTAGATCTCGTTAAGCGTGTTAAGTATCCGCGAACGCCGACCAGGGCTAGGCCACCTCTCTCCTAGGTGGTCTCAACCTGCCCTATCGCTCCGCCACAAAGTTACAGTCGGGGGCCGTCGGGAACCCAGGCCCACCACTACCTGTGTGGAACCACCTGCCCCTTCAGCCCCCATCTCCGAACAGTATCACAGGTAATGTAATAGTGTAAAGTATATAGTATATGCCCGTGATCACCTGCCGAAGTGATCACGGCCCAGTAGTATAGCATGGCAGACGGACAAGAGTGTAGGGCCACTGATGGAACGCTAGCATCCTATACTAAGCAGTAGGATAGCAGGTAAAGGTAACAACAGTAGTAGCAAGGACAGGCTATGCAGCAGTATAGGATTAACTAAAAGCAGTAACATGCTACACTACTCTAATGCAAGCAGTATAGAGAAGAATAGGCGATATCTGGTGATCAAGGGGGGGGGGGCTTGCCTGGTTGCTCTGGCAAGAGAAGGGCCATCAACTCCGTAGTCGTGCTGGGTAGCAGCGGCGTCGGTCTCGGTGTCTAGCGAGAAAAGAGGGGGAAGAAACAATAAATATTTAAGCAAACAGATGCATAGCGATGCATGACATGACAAGTATCGGTGCTAGGGGTGCCCTAACGCGGTATGAGGTGATACCAGTGAAGGGGGATAACATTCGGGAAAGTATCCCCGGTGTTTCGCGTTTTCGGGCAGAGGAGCCGGAGGGGGAAAGTTGCGAGTTTGATATATTAGGGGTGCGTGGCGGATGAACGGGCTGCGTATCCGGGTTCGTCTCGTCGTTCTGAGCAACTTTCATGTGTAAAACTTTTTCATCTGAGCTACGGATTATTTTATATTAATTTCTAAAGTTTTAACAATATTCGAGAATTTCTTTAATTATTAAAATTCGAATTAGTAAATAGCTAAACAGCTATGGGCACACATAAGTGTACCCAGCATTGCAACAAAGAGGCTGTCAGGTGTTGAGTCAACTGCTGACTCAGCATTGACTGTTGACTTGGTCAAATGGTGAACAGTGTATGTGGGACCCGCATGTCATTCTCACTGGTACATTTTAACACTGATTTAGCATTTAAACTTAGCGGTGGACCCCATCTTTCATTGCCACATATTGCATTAGGATTATTTTAAACTAGTTATTTAACAGGGGGGCACACGTCAGTGTCTAAGGTTAATCCTAATTAACCCTAAACACTAATTAAGCTGGCCGCTAGACAACGCACAGGGCCAGCAGAGGCCATCACCATGGCGCCCGTCGGGCACAAGGCGCCGGTGGCCAGGCCCAGCAGCTCGCACGGGGGCGGGTGACCGGCGCTGGAGGTAAGGAGAGGGCGAGACCGACAGGGCCGCACGCGCACTAGGGCACGGCGAGCGAGCAGGAGCAGCAGCGGTGTCAGGGCGGTCGCGGGTGGAGCGTGGTGGCCAGGCGGCGAGCGAGAGCAGCGGGGTGCGGCGAGCACGCGCGCATGCAGGTGAGGCCAGGGCGCGATCGAGGCAGGAGGAGCGCGATGCTCGGATGTGGTCACGCGAACACGGAGGCGGGCAGAGGAGGGGTCGAGGGGAAACGGACGTGGGGGCTCACCGGCCCTGTAGATGTGCAAAGGCATGCTCGGGGAGGGGCCGGAGTTGCGGTTCTGGCGACGGGGCGGCGGGCGTCGGGGCGGCGAGTGGCGTCGTCGGGGGCTCATCCAGATCCAGGAATGTGGAGGGGGACGGGACGGCGAGGCTAGGCGGCCTCTGCGAGGTGCGGGCGACCCGACGAACGGCAGCAAGGGGCGACGAGGTCCGGCGTCGTTGCCGTTGGGGGCGCTGAATACTTGGTGTCGTGGTCCAGCCCCGATCCAGACTGAGGGGGCGAGAGGGAGAGGTGGGGCTCGATCCTGATCCAGGTGGGGATCGGGGGGAGGGAGGTGGGGGAGTGGGGCGCTAGGGTTTCCAGTAGGTGGGGGGATAAGGTGAGGAGTGGGGTGGCCGGCTGGGCTCTTGCCCAGTTGGGCTGGTGGCCTGCTGGGCCGAAGCCCGTGGGGTTGTTTCCTTCTTCTTTTTTTCTTAGATTTAGTTCTGTTTATTTTATTTTCTTTATTCTCTTTTCTATTTTAATTCCCTTTTAAGTACTTAGACATTTTCTAAAAATGTGTTTACTTCACCATAACTTCCTATGCAATATTTGCCACAGTCCGAGCATTTTAGTTTTAATGTCTGAAAACTTTTATTGTTTGCGTCGGCTTTAAATTTTGAAATCCGAACTAGGTTCCGACCTAACACGAGTTTATCCACAGTAACGGAGGTGACGGGGCATCATTAGCGGGGATCACTCTAACTTAATTATCCGGGCGTCACAATTCTCCTCCACTACAAGAAATCTCGTCCCGGGATTTAGGACCGGGAGTAAGGGGGAAGGGATCTGGTTACGAAGTTCTAACGATTCTTCTCGGTCTTAATTGCTCTTCTCGAAGAGGTCAATCCATTACATTGATGTCTTCATTCCACTGCTTCAGGTCATCATTATGAAGTCTTCATCCTTTCTTCGGGGGTTCCATCGTTCTTACGAATAGGTAACGGGGCAGATTGGCAACCACAGTATGCTATAAGGGTAATAATCTGGGATTAACCCATGAATGATCATACGAGTACCTCTCGAGTTGAACAAATAAAACACATCGAGAGTAAAGTTCGGAGGTGCAATAAGAAGTTTCAAGTAGCCAAGCAATCGTTCAGTGCATAGCCAGATGATGAATGGGTTTCAGGGCAACGCGAATAAATATTGCGTCTGATACTAGAATAGGTCATCTCTAGGAAGGTGACCTGTGGATGCATACGGAGTCAAGCGCGAGGAATAACCTTGGAAACCGGGGTTACAGGAGAGTCAGGTTTCGATCCTGTGGAACTGTGGGTTATGGGCCCACCATGTGGTTCAAAAGTAGGAAGGACGGTGATATTTTGCACAGTCATGATAACAAGGCATGTTAGAGGATAGCCTATCAATTATGTCGGCAACGTCGGTACCAAGGGCGAGGGGCGAAGAGAACCATTTTCCTGCTTGTTGAACGAGGCGGACCAATAGGCGAAGTTCTCGTCCATCGGTGGTTACCGGAAAGTCATCAACAATAGTAACAGGGTCTTGCTGACAGAATTGTACACCAAGGTGTTTACATAAGCAGACGAATATTACTGCTTAGATCATATGGATCACAAGGAAGGTTAAATAAAACAATGGAAAGGAAAATGTGATCATCAGATCAAACAGAACAATGGAAGGAAAATGTGTTCGACACATGTACCAGGGGTATACCCTTCCCAAGGACAAGCAGAGCATGATATACGTGACAGGATATAATGTAGAAAACCCTTTAGGTAAGGGGAGAGAGGAATTTCATGACATTACCCATACAACGGTGTTTGGATAATTTAGCAGGAAACATTTAGCATTGGCTTCAAATGTTCTTGTTGAAAATCAGAGTACCATAGACACGCTTCGAAATAGCATTGACATGGTCATCAGGTGAAGATCAGACTTTGGAAACAGGAAGGATCCATCAGGAAAAACTTGTAGAGTAAGTCTTACAATTTCCTCATGGAAGAATGGATAACCTTGCTAATAAGGAAACTATAACAGCAGGTCATCCGGCCAGGTGTGCTGGACATGCCATCACCTTACCAGGTCATAAAAGACCAGTGTTATAACTCTTGGAAAAATGTTCCAACCATCATATGTGACCGAGATTCAGATCTGATCGGTGTTAGGATACCTCGGACTCAGGATGCATGAGAAGGGAAGGTGCAAAATGAATTGATGAGACGACATTGTAAGATTCTCGGGAAATCTACTATGGAAGCGAGTTCCGAAATAGGAGCTCATCATTAATCCAATGAAGGGATAAGGTGGTAGCTTATGAACTCAGCGACAATTTATCAAGGTTTCCAAAAAGATGTATTTCCACAAGTATGTTAACAAGGATATAACATTTGTCAGAACAAAATATATAATGATGTATGCTCGAGGAAAACATACACAATCAAACATTGGTTGAAGGGTGCGCCCGAAATATGGGTAGGGTTGCACGACCAATGTCAGAATGGTGATTCAGTAATCAATAGTCTAAGAATGAACAGCCGACCATTAACTTCAAAGTAATAGGGTTGCTAGAAGGGAAGAATCCAAACAACATCGTTCACTTGTTGGAATCAACACGGGGACCAAGAAAGAATGGTGATGGTGAGAAGTATCACTATACCAAGAATTTTTTAAGAGGGGATGAAATTCCCACGACATCCTTGACATAAAAGATGGTAATATTCCAAAGTAGAACATAACATAAGCTAGGTAGGAAGGAACTCAAGGTAATACACAACACATGAGCAGGTTTGTGTTGGAGCGAGAGCATTAACGTTGCCGATGATAATACAAAGCATCGAGGGGCAAGGATGGTATTTCCCATCAAGAATTCAATAGATATTTTGGAAGAGCTCAGAGTGTTGATGATCACGACACCTTTGTCGAAAGATTCCATGAGGCTGCCATTGAATAACGACGACATCAAGCAAAAGGAATGGTGAAGCAAAAGACCACTGGAACCACGGATACGACACAACCTTGGAATCAAGTATTGTTGTTCAAGACAATAATATATGACAAGGAAGATCGACGTAAGCTTAGCTCAGCGTCAAAAATTGTGTTCCAGGAAGAAGGACCAGGTAACACAGTTAAGATTTAGCACGTTAATGATATAGCCGATCAGGCTAGGAATGACATGATCGAGTACAAACTCGCAAGTAAAGCAGATTACTAAGAGTTGTTTAATCGTGACGCGGACTCGATTCAGTTATCGATGTCCTTGAGTGTTTAATAACTCGAAGCCCGTGAAAAACCGTAATCAGTGAGAATTCAGTACTTGATGAAGAACTCATAAGAAGTTATGCAGCTCCAAGATAATCTCGAGATACCAGGGGGGTAATACTCGAGGACGAATCAAAGTAGAGGTTGGACTGGGGTATTGCTCTACAAAAGACAAGTGCTTAAACTTGCACGAGAAATGGTATTTAAAGGAGAACATGATCGGAACCACGATTGCAAAAGGCCAGATCCCAGATATAAGATGAACTTATACCAAAGGAATAATTAATTTAAGAGAAGCTTTAATGATAAGATCTACATCGTGTCCATGGGCATGAACGCAAGGTTCAAGGTCGACTCCCACTTCGTCAATGTACAACCTTCCATTCACTTCTCGCTTTGATAAAGGCAATAGTGTTGAAAGTTTTACCTCGTGAAATAACAGATGAGTATGACTCGTGAAAACTTCCGAGTTCACACATATTAAGGAAGGCATAGGTTCAACCCGCCAGGCTATCATGGAAACATATACCACAAGCTTCAATAGTAAATACCACCAGCTCAAAAGCTGAGCATGGTTGAGAAAGCAGAGGATACAATTTACCAAAGGCATTATGTATCTGAGGGAAGGCTCACAAGGTTATCGAGTATGAAGGACGCTGTTGGATAAAATCCATTAAAGGATCTGCCGGTCCATAACAGAGCTGATGTAAGCATCGGCACACAATCATAAGAAGAAACAATGCAAAGGCATTGGAGTATTGAAACAACTGGCTAATTCAAAGCTCACATGTAAATGAATTATGATTTCCAAATCAAAGGATCAGAAGCAATCGTTCTGATCGAAAATGAATAAGTTCAATAGATTTAGAAGCACAACTGACCAAGGCATTGATTGGTCAAGAACCAGCTCATACCCAAATGACGTCTGAGCCGGAAGCATAATCCTAGGATTTGACTGATGATTGTGAACATTCGCAACGTATTGGATCAACGGAGTCAGAATGATAATGAGAAGAGATGTCAATAAGATTACGAGACTTATGAGATTAACCATAATGAAAGCAAGCAAGAATTTCAAGAGCAATAGGCTGCTTGGGATTTTTGGAAGATCGAATGGTATTTCAAAGACTTTTGTGGGCGGATACTCGGAAAGTGCGAGAAATTATTCTTAGGGATATTCATGTGGCGAAGAACTGCAAGGCAGTAGGCACAAAGTATTCTTGGAACAATAGAGAGGATTTCGAGGTATCTTATAATATCAGGATCAACGGGAATGTTTGTATGAATGGCAAGTGTATGCAGTTTTCATAGGGGTTGACGGTGGAAGGAAATCGCAAATGCGATGGCACAAAGACTCGAGAGAACATCGTAGAGTAAATTCGGAACCTTCTAGTGCAGCAGGCGATCATCTGAAGTGAGGGGCTCTCCGGGTGAAAGTGATAACGAGATCCTAATGTTAGATTTAGCAAAATTCATTTAACCCGAATAGAAGAGAGATCAGAGTCCCAGAGTATAGACAAGGAATAAAAGATCCTACTACCACCCAATGGCGACGTGTGCCCGTAAGACACACCGCCATGTTAGTAAAAGTTTTGTAATGTCTAAACTCGACTTCGGCCAAGGAGTGTGGAAGGGAGATTCCTACAGGCAGTCGGCTCTGATACCAACTTGTGACGCCCCCGATTCAATCGTACACTAATCATGCACGCAAACGTGTACGATCAAGATTGGGACTCACGGGAAGATATCACAACACAACTCTAAAACATAAATAAGTCATACAAGCATCATAATACAAGTCAGGGGCCTCGAGGGCTCGAATACAAGTGCTCGATCATAGACGAGTCAGCGGAAGCAACAATATCTGAGTACAGACATAAGTTAAACAAGTTTGCCTTAAGAAGGCTAGCACAAACTGGGATACAGATCGAAAGAGGCACAGGCCTCCTGCCTGGGATCCTCCTAACTACTCCCGGTCGTCGTCAGCGGGCTGCACCTAGTAGTAGGATCCTCCAGAGTAGTATGAGTCGTCGTCGACGGTGGCGTCTGGATCCTGTGCTCCAACGTCTGGTTGCAGCAATCGGGTATAGAAAAGGGGAAATGGGGAACAAGGCAACCGTGAGTACTCATCCAAAGTACTCGCAAGCAAGGAGCTACACTACATATGCATGGATATATGTGTAAAGGGCCATGTCAGTGGACTGACCAGCAGAATGCCAGAATAAGAGGGGGATAGCTAATCCTGTCGAAGACTACGCTTCTGGCAGCCTCCGTCTTACAGCATGTAGAAGAGAGTAGACTGAAGTCCTCCAAGTAGCATCGCATAGCATAATCCTACCCGGCGATCCCCTCCTCGTTGCCCTGTTAGAGAGTGATCACCGGGTTATATCTGGCACTTGGAAGGGTGTGTTTTATTAAGTATCCGGTTCTAGTTGTCATAAGGTCAAGGTACAACTCCGGGTCGTCCTTTTATCGAGGGACACGGCTATTCGAATAGATTAACTTCCCTGTAGGGGTGCACCACATAACCCAACACGCTTGATCACATTTGGCCGGACACACTTTTCGGGGTCATGCCCGGCCGGGGAAGATCAACACGTCGCAGCCCCACCTAGGCACAACAGAGAGGTCAGCACGCCGGTCTAAATCCTATGGCGCAAGGGTCTGGGCCCATCGCCCATTGTACACCTGCATGTTGCGAGGGCGGCCGGAAGCAGACCTAGCCTAGCAGGCGTTCCAGTCCAATCCGGCGCGCGCCGCTCAATCGCTGACGTCACGAATGCTTCGGCTGATACCACGACATCGAGTGCCCATAACTTTCCCACGTAGTTGGTTAGTGCGTACAGACCAAATGGCCAGACTCAGATCAAATACCCAGATCTCGTTAAGCGTGTTAAGTATCCGCGAACGCCGACCAGGGCCAGGCCACCTCTCTCCTAGGTGGTCTCAACCTGCCCTGTCGCTCCGCCACAAAGTTACAGTCGGGGGCCGTCGGGAACCCGGGCCCACCACTACCTGGGTGGAACCACCTGCCCCTTCAGCCCCCATCTCCGAACAGTATCACAGGTAATGTAACAGTGTAAAGTATATAGTATATTCCCGTGATCACCTCCCGAAGTGATCACGGCCCAGTAGTATAGCATGTCAGACGGACAAGAGTGTAGGGCCACTGATGGAACGCTAGCATCCTATACTAAGCAGTAGGATAGCAGGTAAAGGTAACAACAGTAGTAGCAAGGACAGGCTATGCAGCAGTATAGGATTAACTGAAAGCAGTAACATGCTACACTACTCTAATGCAAGCAGTATAGAGAAGAATAGGCGATATCTGGTGATCAAGGGGGGGGGGGCTTGCCTGGTTGCTCTGGCAAGAGAAGGGTCATCAACTCCGTAGTCGTGCTGGGTAGCAGCGGCGTCGGTCTCGGTGTCTAGCGAGAAAAGAGGGGGAAGAAACAATAAATATTTAAGCAAACAGATGCGTAGCGATGCATGACATGACAAGTATCGGTGCTAGGGGTGCCCTAACGCGGTATGAGGTGATACCGGTGAAGGGGGATAACATCCGGGAAAGTATCCCCGGTGTTTCGCGTTTTCGGGCAGAGGAGTCGGAGGGGGAAAGTTGCGAGTTTGATATGTTAGGGGTGCGTGGCGGACGAACGGGCTGCGTATGCGGGTTCGTCTCGTCGTTCTGAGCAACTTTCATGTATAAAACTTTTTCATCTGAGCTACGGATTATTTTATATTAATTTCTAAAGTTTTAACAATATTCGAGAATTTCTTTAATTATTAAAATTCGAATTAGTAAATAGCTAAACAGCTATGGGCACACATAAGTGTACCCAGCATTGCAACAAAGAGGCTGTCAGGTGTTGAGTCAACTGCTGACTCAGCATTGACTGTTGACTTGGTCAAATGGTGAACAGTGTATGTGGGACCCGCATGTCATTCTCACTGGTACATTTTAACACTGATTTAGCATTTAAACTTAGCGGTGGACCCCATCTTTCATTGCCACATATTGCATTAGGATTATTTTAAACTAGTTATTTAACAGGGGGGGCACACGTCGGTGTCTAAGGTTAATCCTAATTAACCCTAAACACTAATTAAGCTGGCCGCTAGACAACGCACAGGGCCAGCAGAGGCCATCATCATGGCTCTCGTCGGGCACAAGGCGCTGGTGGCCAGGCCCAGCAGCTCGCACGGGGGCGGGTGACCGGCGCTAGAGGTAAGGAGCAGGGCGAGACCGACAGGGCCGCACACGCACTAGGGCACGGCGAGCGAGCAGGAGCAGCAGCGGTGTCAGGGCGGTCGCGGGTGGAGCGTGGTGGCCAGGCGGCGAGCGAGAGCAGCGGGGTGCGGCGAGCACGCGCGGATGTAGGTGAGGCCAGTGCGCGATCGAGGCAGGAGGAGCGCGATGCTCGGACGTGGTCACGCGAACACGGAGGCGGGCAAAGGAGGGGTCGAGGGGAAACGGACGTGGGGGCTCACCGGCCCTGTAGATGTGCAAAGGCATGCTCGGGGAGGGGCCGGAGTTGCGGTTCCGGCGACGGGGCGGCGGGCGTCGGGGCGGCGAGTGGCGCCGTCGGGGCTCATCCAGATCCAGGAATGTGGAGGGGGACAGGACGGCGAGGCGAGGCGGCCTCTGCGAGGTGCGGGCGACCCGACGAACGGCAGCAAGGGGCGACGGGGTCGGGCGTCGTTGCCGTTGCCGTTGGGGACGCCGAATACTCGGCGTCGTGGTCCAGCCCCGATCCAGACTGAGGGGGCGAGAGGGAGAGGTGGGGCTCGATCCCGATCCAGGTGGGGATCGGGGGGAGGGAGGTGGGGGAGTGGGGCGCTAGGGTTTCCAATAGGTGGGGGGATAAGGTGAGGAGTGGGGTGGCCGGCTGGGCTCTTGCCCAGTTGGGCTGGTGGCCTGCTGGGCCGAAGCGCGGGGTGGTTGTTTCCTTCTTTTTTTCTTCTTAGATTTAGTTCTGTTTATTTTATTTTCTTTATTCTCTTTTCTGTTTTAATTCCCTTTTAAGTATTTAGACATTTTCTAAAAATGTGTTTACTTCACCATAACTTCCTATGCAATATTTGCCACAGTCCAAGCATTTTAGTTTTAATGTTTGAAAACTTTTATTGTTTGCCTCGGCTTTAAATTTTGAAATCCGAACTAGGTTCCGAACTAACACGAGTTTATCCACAGTAACGGAGGTGACGGGGCATCATTAGCGGGGATCACTCTAACTTAATTATCCGGGCGTCACAGCAACCGTGGCTTCCCCCGCGAAATATTCTGGTTAGTCGTGTTCTATATGATGTTAGTGTAATCTAGAAACATTTTTTAGCAACTAAATACCGGTTTTAAATAGGAATCTCACTCGTTGGCGGATTTTGCTCTCGGGTCGTGATGAAATTGCGTTTTTTGCAATTTTACTGCCTGAGTTGTTCGACCTGAACTTCTCCTAGTGCTAGGTTGAACTTCCGCCAACATTGCCCAAATGGGGCTTGCGATATACCATTGGAAAGCTATGTACACCAGTATCATGACCCAAGTTAAATTTTTGGCAAAATGTAAGCGTTTTAAGAGCAGTTTTGAAAACCATTTTTTCTTCACACAAAAAACGTGAATCGTATTTTAGATCGCATTACTAAACCATTTATCGAAATGAGGCAAATAATATGGCGTTGGAAAGCTGCTGCAAAACCGCTCCTTCCACATGTTGAATGTTTTCTCTAATTCCCTACGATTAAAGAGTAATTTGGAAAATCGTAAAATTTCGCAAACCGAACGGCCGAGTTCATATTTTCGATGTCATTTCTAAACGGCTAATCCAATTGAGGCAAATGATATGGCGATGGAAAGCTTATGAAAATGTGCTACTGTTCAATGTTGAAATTGTTTTCTAATTTTGAACGGTTTAAAATTGATTTATCAAACGGTCCAAGTTGCACCGAGTTCGTATTTTCAAGCTAATTTTTTAACCGTGTGTCCGAATGTAGCAAATGATATGGAGTTGGAAAGATCGAGAAAATGCGAAACTTTTTGGTATATATTGTTTCTCCCAATTCCTTACTGTTTTAAGTGAATTTTGAAAATGGCTAAAAAAGTATTTTTGTCGTAATTTCTACAAACTTTATCGGAATGGGGCATATAATATACCATTGAAAAGCTAAGGAAAATGCGAAACTTTTTCATGTTGATGGTTTTCTCCGATTCCAAGCCGTTTTCAAGTAATTTCGAAAATGGCGAGATCATTCGTTCTGCCTTTATCGCGAAACAGATTATTCGAAAATGCACCGCATGAAGAACGTGAACTTCTCGGCATGTCTACTTGAACTTCACTCTGTTTTTCACGTGCTTTTTTTGCCCGTAGCTCTCCATCCACTCACCGGAACACTCACCGGAATTGAGCAAGTGATATACCGGTGGAAAGCTGATGTAAACATGCAACTTTCCCGTGTTGATCGTTTTTCATACTCACGACTATTTTAAAAGTTTTTCAACTCAAATTCATTCACTATAGTAGTCAAACTTCCTGCTGTTTTCATGTTGAACTTCTGTGACCTATTTTCGTTTGTAATTTTCTCATCCATTTCGTAAGTGTTACACAAATGATATTCTTTTTGTACAAACCTCTCACGCAATATTTTCTTTAACTTTCTCCGACCGAGGACTTGAACTCACACAAATAATATTCCTGTCGTTTTGAAGTAAATTAGAGAAATGACGGGATCATGATTTCTGCCTTCATTGCAAATGGACACGCACTGCGTGAAGTAGTTGAACTTCTCGGGTATGTCTGTTTGAACCTCACTCTATTTTTGACGTGTTGTTTTTGCACTGCGTGAAGTAGTTGAACTTCTGGGGCATCTATGTTTGAACTTCACTCTGTTTCACTTTATTGTTTTTTTCTTATATGAAATACACACTATATAGTACGTGAACTTCTGGTTATTATCATTTTGAACTTCTCTTTGGTTTGAGAGAATTATTTTAAAACACAAAAAACAACATATTTTTATGTATTTTGGACATCTAAATACACGGTGAATCTCTCTCACAAGAATTGTTTGAACTTTTCCTCGCAGAGCACTGGAACTTCTAGCAACCATTTTCTTCGTTTATGAGTTGTTTTTGAAAGTACAAAAAATGGCGTTGTGTTTTTTATTTTTTGAACAGGTAAATCCTAGGTTTTAATAAACTCCGAACTTCTCTGTTATTTCAATTTCAACTTCACATTTTTTATATTTTGGGTAAAGAATTGTATTCGATTTTTATACGGAAAAAATCGAACATGGAAATACAAGGTGAACCTCTCTTATTTTTGAACTTCGTGGACAGAGCACTTGAACTTCTTTCAACAAACCTTTTAAGCTTATTGTTTTCTATTCTTATATTCTTATCTGAAATGCATTTCGTGTAGTAGTTGAACTTCCCGCTATTTTCACCTTGAACTACTTACGCGTATTTTGCTTCAACCTCTCTCACAAGATTTTTGAACTTTCTCGGACGAGCACTTGAACTTCTAGCAACAAAACTTTTAGCCTTTGCTTTTTCATTCTTTTTATTAATACAAAATGCACACAGTGTAGTACGTGAACTTCTAGCAATTATCAACCTGAGCTTCTCTCGGTTACTTGAAAATATATGAGTTTTTTATAAACGTTAAACCGCTCTACTTTTTTTGTTTTGAACTTCATTGTGTATTTTTTTAGAAATGTAAAAATTGGAGGTTTTTTAGAAATATCAAACTTCTTCGTTATTTGAAACTGAACTTATTGGTTTTATTCTTTAGTAACTAGAAAAATCCATTTTTTCAAATAAATATCAAACTGCTCTGCTTTTTCCAATTGAACTTCTTGGTTTTACTCTCTGGTAACGAGAAAACCTAAGTTTTTACATACATTGAACTACTCCGTTTTTTAAAATTGAACTTCTTAGTTTTTATCTTTAGTATGGGGAAAATGCCCAAAATGGTAGTGTTTTATGAGTTTCTAAATCCTAAGTTTTAATATACTTTGAACTTCTGTGTTATTTTAATTTGAACTTCACATATTTTATTTTTTGAGTAAAGAATTGTGTTCGGTTATTAAATAAACATCAAATTTGACATTTTTCTATTTTTTTGAACATCATGGTTGATTCTTTAATAACTCAGATATTTTAGTCTTTTAATGGTAAAATCCTAGATTTTTTCATAAACATCGAACCACTTTGTTATTTTAGTTCAAACTTCTAGTTTTTCCTTTATTTAGTTTTTAAAACCTTTTTTTAAACCTTTTTTAGTTTTTCCTTTATTTAAATTTGAACTTCCTCACTTTATTTTTTAGTAACGAGAAAAAATCTGATTTTTTATATACTTTGTATTTTTTTTAGTCTTGCGAGTTGAACTTTATATTTTTCTAAAACCTTTTTTAGTTTTTCCTTTATTTTAATTTGAACTTCCTCATTTTATTTTTCAGTAACGAGAAAAAATCTGATGTTTTTATATACTTTGTATTTTTTTAGTCTTGCAAGTTGAACTTTGTATTTTTTTTAAGTTTATTTTTGTTTTCCTTCTATTAACTCAGTCGTCTCGTGGGTTTGAACTTCTATTTCTGTTGAACATCAAAGTTAGTTTTTCTTTTTTTTTTCTACGACTCTCTTTTTGTCTCGCGAATTTGAAATTCATTTTCTTCATTTAAGTTTACATGAACAGGAATGCGTTGGACACATTGATCAATTTTTTTTATTGCTATTTCAATAGTACACTGAGTAAAACAAGCATAGTACATGCTTGAACACACTAACGAGAGTTCAGAAAAAACACGCACACGCTATGGAGTGCTAGAGAAAGGATTTTTTTTCTCTAAAATCTGTGATTTCCTTACCACATACAACTCTATCCTGTCCTCGTTCTCTCTTCTCATTTCTTTAACCCCAGATACCATCAAGTTAAAAAAACAAGGACAACAACAGCATCTAATCTCTCTTTGAAATCTATCTCTCATTCTCAAATTGAACAGCAGCAGCAGTGCACCAACAACGGCCAGAGGACACAGCAACGCGGAGCCGCAATAGCTAGCAATGGCTGACAACAGAAGGTAAGTAGAGGCTGGCAACAACAATCAGCGTTACACAATAACATATCTCAGAAAGAATTTTGGGGACGAAGAAGACGTTGGCTGGGATCGGACAAACCTGCCTCCTCTCCCATAGTAGACTTGCTGCTCGGGCCGATCTAGAACTTCTAGCAGACAGAACGGGGACAGAACGACGCGAGTTAAGTGGCCATGGCGGCGGTATCCGGTAGTTATAGCCCGGGTTTTCTTCCGGCGACCTGCAACTGCACGGGTTGGTCTCCGATGGTGGTGTCACGCGGGGAAGCCGGCCTTCCATCAGCGCACATGAGGACCAACCGCCCGCAGGAGGGGATGCACGCGGGATCAAGCATGTGGCTTATGGGACTGGAGGCGTGCCGGCTGCATCCTGTTTCATACGCACAACGCGCAGATGGACGATGGCGGCGCGGGACCGTCGCGACGGCCGGATCCGAGGACGGGTGTGGCGCCGAGGACGGATCCAGGGGCGGGGGCGACGCCGCGGTTGTTCTCGGGGCGGGAGCAACGCCGTGGTCGGTTCCCGGGGCGGGGCGGGGCGGCGACTGATGCTCGTGCCAGATGTGGAAGATAGGGAGATGGGGGCAGCGGCGACGAGGGAATTTGTTGCGGGTCGTCGGCGGGGGGCTGGGCGGCGACGCGTTGGGGGCGGGGCAACGGCGTGGTGGGCAGCGGCGCGACCGCGCCATGAGCTGGGCTCGGTGGAGACGAGGGAGTTTGGGGTCGGGGTGGTTTATGTTTTCTGTGAGTTCGGGAGGACCTCGTCGCCCTTTTATATATATATATATGACGCGCCGTGATCCAAATAGTTATTCTGATTCTGAGATTGGAATATTGTTATTATATATATGACGCGTCCTCATCACCCAGGATGCAGAATAAGTTATTCTTCACCCGACGTAATCTTACGATCATTTTATAATTAAATTACATTTGAAATTTAAATAGTTAAATTTCTATTGATTCATTACGTAAAATTTGGTATAAGAAAATAAAAATATAGGTAATAAGACAAAAAAAATGAAGTTTATGTATATTTTACACTATGTTTTTATGTTTGTAATCTTACATAACATAAAATATTTTTTATGACAATGATATATTTTCTTACGGTCTCTTTTTAAGTCAAAAATAAGACAAAACTTACGGAATGTAAAATTACAGTGCTTTGATGGTAAAATAGAGGGGGTGAAGAATAACTATTCCCCACCCAGGGTGCCAGCCAAGGGGGCACCCCAAATAGGTGGAATCCTACTTGAGGTCCTCCCAATTAAGCCTCCCCCCTTTTCTACTCCTATTCGGAGTAGGAAGGGAAGAGGGGGAGGGGGAATCCTATTCCCTTTTTTCCTTTCCTTCTTCCCCTTTCCTTCTTCAATTTGGCCAGCCCATATGGGGGGTAGCGCACCAGCCCCTTTGTGGCTGGTGTGTTTCCCCTCTTGGCCCATAAGGCTCATATCTTTTGCCGGGGGTGCCCGGAACCCCTTCCGGTGACCCGATAAGCACCCGGTGCATCCCGAAACACTTCCGGTGTTCGAATACCATCGTCCTATATGTCAATCTATACCTATCGACCATTTTGAGACTTATTGTCATGTTCGTGATCTCATCCGGGACTCCGAACAACATTCGGTCACCAAATCACATAACTCATATAATATAAAATCGCCATCGAACGTTAAGCGTGTAGACCCTACGGGTTCGAGAACTATGTAGACATGACCAAGACATCTCTCCAGTCAATAACCAATAGCGGAACCTGGATGCTCATATTGGTTCCTACATATTCTACGAAGATCTTTATCGGTCGAAGCGTTATGACAACATACGCTATTCCCTTTGTCATCGGTATGTTACTTGCCCGAGATTCGATCGTCGGTATCTTCATACCTAGTTCAATCTCGTTGCCTGCAAGTCTCTTTACTCATTCCGTAATACATCATCCCGCAACTAACTCATTAGTCACATTGCTTGCAAGGCTTCTTATGATGTGTATTACCGAGAGGGCCCAAAGATACCTCTCCGATACTCGGAGTGACAAATCCTAATCTCGATCTATGCCAACTCAACAAACACCTTCGGAGATACCTGTAGAGCATCTTTATAATCACCCGGTTACATTGTGACGTTTGATAGCACACAAGGTATTCCTCTGGTATCCGGGAGTTGCATAATCTCATAGTCAAAGGAATATGTATTTGACATGAAGAAAGCAGTAGCAATAAAACTGAACGATCAATATGCTAAGCCAACGAATGGGTCTTGTCCATTGATAACCCACAAGTATAGGGGATCAATTGTAGCCTCTTTCGATAAGTAAGAGTGTCGAACCCAACGAGCAGCTAAAGGTAGAAAAAATATTCCCTCAAGTTTTATCGACCACCGATACAACTCTACGCACGCTTGACGTTCGCTTTACCTAGAACAAGTATGAAACTAGAAGTATGTTGTGGGTGTTCTTGGATAGGTTTGCAAGAATATAAAGGACACGGAAATAAAAGCTAGGGGCTGTTTAGATAAAGACACAACTAAAATAGTAGTAGAGAGCTTTTTGTCACGAGAAAGTTATTTGTCCCTAGGCAATCGATAACTAGACCGGTAATCATTATTGCAATTTTATTTGAGGGAGAGGCATAAGCTAACATACTTTCTCTACTTGGATCATATGCACTTATGATTGGAACTCTAGCAAGCATTCGCAACTACTAAAGATCATTAAAGTAAAACCCAACCATAGCATTAAAGCATCAAGTCCCCTTTATCCCATACGCAAACAACCTACTTACTCGAGTTTGTGCTTCTGTTCACTCACGCCACCCACCATAAGCAAATCATAAACATATTGCAACACCCTACAGCGGGAATCCCTCACGCTTGCGCGACACGGAGAGCACGATAGGACAACACCAATAATAAAACATGCGACTCAAACCAATTTTGATCATCAAATAGCCCATAGGACAAAACAGATCTACTCAAACATCATAGGATAGCCATGCATCATTGGGAAATAATATATAGTGTTGAGCACCATGTTTAAGTAGAGATTACAGCGGGTAAGAGAGAGGTTACACCGCTGCATAGAGGGGGGAAGAGTTTGTGATGAGCGCTGAGCACCATGTTTAAGTAGAGATTACAGCGGGTAAGAGAGATGTTACACCGCTGCATAGAGGGGGGAAGAGTTGGTGATGATGGCGGTGAAGTTGTTGGTGAAGATTGCGGTGATGATGATGGCCCCCGGTGGCACTCCGGCGCCACCGGAAGCGAGGGGGAGAGGGGCCCCTTCTTCTTCTTCTTCTTCCTTGACCTCCTCCCTAGATGGGAGAAGGGTTTCCCCTTTGGTCCTTGGCTCCCATGGCGTGGGAGGGGCGAGAGCCCCTCCGAGATCGGATCTATCTCTCTGTCTCTCTCTGTTTCTATGTTTTGTTCTGCCGCCCTTTCACCATTTCGGGTATATATGGAGATCCGTAGCTCCGATTAGACTGAAACCTTCGTCGTGATTTTTTTTACCAAAAAATAGCTTTCTTGCGGCCGGAGAAGGGCATCAACCGCCTTACGGGTGGCCCACGAGGGTGGGGGCGCGCCCTCCTGGGGAGGGCGTGGGCCCCTGCCTCGTGGCCACCTCGGACACCATTTCGCGTTGATCTTTTTCCCAGATTTTCCAAATATTCAAAAAATAAGCTCCGTCCATTTTTATCCCGTTTGGACTCTGTTTGATATGGATATTCTGCGAAACCAAAAACATGCAGCAGACAGGAACTCGCACTGGGCACTAGATCAATATGTTAGTCCCAAAAATAGTATAAAAAGTTGCCAAAAAGTATATGGAAGTTTAATAATATTGGCATGGAACAATCAAAAATTATAGATACAACGGAGACGTATCATCCATCACATCATTCTCCTAATGATGTGATCCCGTTCATCAAATGACAACACATGTCTTGAAGGAAATATGCCCTAGAGGCAATAATAAAGTTATTATTTATTTCCTTATTTCATGATAAATGTTTATTATTCATGCTAGAATTGTATTGACCGGAAGCATAATACATGTGTGAATACATAGACAAACAGAGTGTCACTAGTATGCCTCTACTTGACTAGCTCGTTAATCAAAGATGGTTATGTTTCCTAACCATGGACAAAGAGTTGTTATTTGATTAACGGGATCACATCATTAGGTGAATGATCTGATTGACATGACCCATTCCATTAGCTTAGCACCCGATCATTTAGTATGTTGCTATTGCTTTCTTCATGACTTATACATGTTCCTATGACTATGAGATTATGCAACTCCCGTTTACCGGAGGAACACTTTGTGTGCTACCAAACGTCACAACGTAACTGGGTGATTATAAAGGTGCTCTACAGGTGTCTCCGAAGGTACTTGTTGGGTTGGCGTATTTCGAGATTAGGATTTGTCACTCCGATTGTCGGAGAGGTATCTCTGGGCCCTCTGGGTAATGCACATCACATAAGCCTTGCAAGCATTGCAACTAATGAGTTAGTTGCGAGATGATGTATTACGGAACGAGTAAAGAGACTTGTCGGTAACGAGATTGAACTAGGTATTGGATACCGACGATCGAATCTCGGGCAAGTAACATACCGATGACAAAGGGAACAACGTATGTTGTTATATGGTCTGACCGATAAAGATCTTCGTAGAATATGTAGGAGCCAGTATGGGCATCTAGGTCCCGCTATTGGTTATTGACCGGAGACGTGTCTCGGTCATGTCTACATTATTCTCGAACCGTAGGGTCCGCACGCTTAAGGTTTCGATGACAGTTATATTATGAGTTTATGAGTTTTGATGTACCGAAGGAGTTCGGAGTCCCAGATGGGATCGGGGACATGACGAGGAGTCTCGAAATGGTCGAGACGTAAAGATCGGTATATTGGACAACTATATTCGGACATCGGAAAGGTTCCGAGTGATTCGGGTATTTTCGGAGGTACCGGGGAGTTACGGGAATACGGGGAAGAGTATTGGGCCTTATTGGGCCTTAGTGGGAAGGAGCCAGGAGGTGGCGCGCCCCCCTCCGAAGCCCAGTCCGAATTGGACAAGGGGTTTGGGGGCGCGGCCCCCTCTCCCTTCCTTCTCCACTCCCCTCCTTTCCCCCCTTCTCCTAGTTGGACTAGGAAAGATGGAATCCTACTCCCGGTGGGAGTAGGACTCCCCTTGGCGCGCCCCCTCTAGGCCAGCCGCCCCCTCCCCCTTGCTCCTTTATATACGGGGGCAGGGGGCACCCTAGAACACACAAGTTGATCTTCGTGATCGTTCCTCAGCCGTGTGCGGTGCCCCCCTCCACCATATTCCACCTCGGTCATATTGTCGCGGTGCTTAGGCGAAGCCCTGCGTCGGTAGTTCATCAAGATCGTCACCACGCCGTCGTGCTGACGAAACTCTTCCCCGAGAGCTTTGCTGGATTGGAGTCCGGAGAACGTCATCGAGCTGTACGTGTGTCAAGAACTCGGAGGCGCCGGAGTAACGGCGCTTGGATCGGTCGGATCGGGCGAAGGACGTACGACTACTTCCTCTACGTTGTGTCAACGCTTCCGCTTCGGTCTACGAGGGTACGTAGACAACACTCTCCCCTCTCGTTGCTATGCATCACCATGATCTTGCGTGTGCGTAGGTTTTTATGGTTTGATGTTATGCACGAGTAGAACACAAGTGAGTTGTGGGCGATATAAGTCATACTGCCTACCAGCATGTCATACTTTGGTTCGGCTGTATTGTTGGATGAAGCGGCCCGGACCGACATTACGCGTACGCTTACGCGAGACTGGTTCTACCGCCGTGCTTTGCACACAGGTGGCTGGCGGGTGTCAGTTTCTCCAACTTTAGTTGAACCGAGTGTGGCTACGCCCGGTCCTTGCGAAGGTTAAAACGGAGTCTATTTGACAAACTATCGTTGTGGTTTTGATGCGTAGGTGAGATTGGTTCTTGCTTAAGCCCGTAGCAGCCACGTAAAATTTGCAACAAACAAAGTAGAGGACGTCTAACTTGTTTTTGCAGGGCATGTTGTGATGTGATATGGTCAAGACATGATGCTAAATTTTATTGTATGAGATGATCATGTTTTGTAACTGAGTTATCGGCAACTGGCAGGAGCCATATGGTTGTCGCTTTATTCTATGCAATGCAATCGCCCTGTAATGCTTTACTTTATCACTAAGCGGTAGCGATAGTCGTAGAAGCATAAGATTGGTGAGACGACAACGATGCTACGATGGAGATCAAGGTGTCGCGCCGGTGACGATGGTGATCATGACGGTGCTTCGGAGATGGAGATCACAAGCACAAGATGATGATGGCCATATCATATCACTTATATTGATTGCATGTGATGTTTATCTTTTTATGCATCTTATCTTGCTTTGATTGACGGTAGCATTATAAGATGATCTCTCACTAAATTATCATAGTAATAGTGTTCTCCCTGAGTATGCACCGTTGCGAAAGTTCTTCGTGCTGAGACACCACGTGATGATCGGGTGTGATAGGCTCTACGTTCAAATACAACGGGTGCAAAACAGTTGCACACGCGGAATACTCAGGTTATACTTGACGAGCCTAGCATATAACAGATATGGCCTCGGAACACGGAGACCGAAAGGTCGAGCGTGAATCATATAGTAGATATGATCAACACAGTGATGTTCACCATTGAAACTACTCCATCTCATGTGATGATCGGACATGGTTTAGTTGATTTGGATCACGTGATCACTTAGATGATTAGAGGGATGTCTATCTAAGTGGGAGTTCTTAAGTAATATGATTAATTGAACTTTAATTTATCATGAACTTAGTCCTGGTAGTATTAGCATATCTATGTTGTAGATCAATAGCTCACGTTGTTGCTTTCATATGTTAATTTTGATATGTTCCTAGAGAAAATTGTGTTGAAAGATGTTAGTAGCAATGATGCGGATTGGATCCGTGATCTGAGGTTTATCCTCATTGCTGCACAGAAGAATTATGTCCTTGATGCACCGCTAGGTGACAGACCTACTGCAGGAGCAGATGCAGACGTTATGAACGTTTGGCTAGCTCAATATGATGACTACTTGATAGTTTAAGTGCACCATGCTTAACGGCTTAGAATCGGGACTTCAAAGACGTTTTGAACGTCATGGACCATATGAGATGTTCCAGGAGTTGAAGTTAATATTTCAAGCAAATACCCGAGTTGAGAGATATGAAGTCTCCAACAAGTTCTATAGCTAAAAGATGGAGGAGAATCGCTCAATTAGTGAGCATGTGCTCAGATTGTCTGGGTACTACAATCGCTTGAATCAAGTAGGAGTTAATCTTCCAGATAAAATAGTGATTGACAGAATTCTCTAGTCACCATCACCAAGTTAGTAGAACTTCGTGATGAACTATAATATGCAAGGGATGACGAAAGTAATTCTCAAGCTCTTCGTGATGCTGAAATCGACGAAGGTAGAAATCAAGAAAAACATCAAGTGTTGATGGTTAACAAGACCACTAGTTTCAAGAAAAGGGCAAAGGGAAGAAGGGGAACTTCAAGAAGAACGGCAAGCAAGTTGCTGCTCAAGTGAAGAAGCCCAAGTCTGGACCTAAGCCTGAGACTGAGTGCTTCTACTACAAAGGGACTGGTCACTAGAAGCGGAACTACCCCAAGTAATTGGTGGATAAGAAGGATGGCAAAGTTAACAAAAGTATATTGGATATACATGTTATTGATATGTACTTTACTAGTGTTTATAGCAACCCCTCGGTATTTGATATTGGTTCAGTTGCTAAGAGTAGTAACTCGAAACAGGAGTTGCAGAATAAACAGAGACTAGTTAAGGGTGAAGTGACGATGAGAGTTGAAAGTGGTTCCAAGATTGATATGATCATCATCGCAAACTCCCTATACTTTCAAGATTAGTGTTGAACCTAAATAAGTGTTATTTGGTGTTTGCGTTGAGCATGAATATGATTTGATCATGTTTATTACAATACGGTTATTCATTTAAGTAAGAGAATAAATTGTTGTTCTGTTTACACGAATAAAACCTTAAATGGTTACACACCCAATGAAAATGGTTCGTTGGATCTCGATCGTAGTGATACACATATTCATAATATTGAAACCAAAAAGGTGCAAAGTTAATAATGATAGTGCAACTTATTTGTGGCACTGCAGTTTAGGTCATATTGGTGTAAAGCGCATGAAGAAACTCCATGCTGATGGGATTTTGGAATCACTTGATGCTTGCGAACCATGGCTCATGGGCAAGATGACTAAGACTCCGTTCTCCGGAACAATGGAGCGAGCAACTGACTTATTGGAAATAATACATACTGATGTATGCGATCCGATGAGTGTTGAGGCTCGCGGCAAGTATCATTATTTTCTGACCTTCACAGATAATTTGAGCAGATATGGGTATATCTACTTGATGAAACACAAGTCTGAAACATTTGAAAAATGTTCAAAGAGTTTCAGAGTGAAGTGGAGAATCATCGTAACAAAAAAATAAAAGTTTCTACGATATGATCGTGGAGGAGAATATTTGAGTTACAAGTTTGGTCTTCAATTAAAACAATGTGGAATAGTTTCACAAACTCATGCCACCTGGAATACCACAGCATAATGATGTGTCCAAATATCATAACCGTACTTTATTGGATATAGTACAATCTATGATGTTTCTTATCGATTTACCAATATCGTTTTGGGATTATGCATTAAAGACAGCTGCATTCACGTTAAAAAGGGGCACCATCTAAGTCCGTTGAGACGACACAATATGAACTGTGGTTTGGCAAGAAACCAAAGTTGTCGTTTCTTAAAGTTTGGGATTGTGATGCTTATATGAATAAGTTTCATCCTTATAAGCTCAAACCCAAATCGGAGAAATATGTCTTCATAGGATACCCAAAGGAGACAGTTGGGTACACCTTCTATCACAGATCCGAAGGCAAGACATTCGTTGCTAAGAATTGATCCTTTCTAGAGAAGGAGTTTCTCTCGAAAGAAGTGAGTGGGAGGAAAGTAGAACTTGATGTGGTAACTGTACCTGCTCCCTTATTGGAAAGTAGTTCATCACAGAAATCTGTTCCTGTGACTACTACACCAATTAGTGAGGAAGTTAATGATGATGATCATGTAACGTCAGATCAAGTTACTACCGAATCTCGTAGGTAAACCAGAGTGAGATCTGCACCAGAGTGGTACGGCAATCCTGTTCTGGAAGTCATGTTACTAGAACATGACGAACTTGCGAACTATGAGGAAGCGATGATGAGCCTAGATTCCGCGAAATGGTTTGAGGCCATGAAATCTGAGATATGATCCATGTATGAGAACAAAGTATGGACTTTGATGGATTTGCCCGATGATCGGGAAGCTATAGAAAATAAATGGATCTTCAAGAGGAAGACGGACGCTGATAGTAGTGTTACTATCTACAAAGCTAGAATTGTCGCAAAAGGTTTTCGACAAATTCAAGGTGTTGACTACGATGAGAGTTTCTCACTCGTATCTATGCTTAAGTCTGTCCGAATCATGTTAGCAATTGCCGCATTTTATGAAATCTGGCAAATGGATAAACAAAACTGTATTCCTTAATGGATTTATTAAAGAAGAGTTGTATATGATGCAACTAGAAGGTTTTGTCGATCCTAAAGTTGTTAACAAAATATGCAAGCTCCAGCGATCCATCTATGGACTGGTGCAAGCATCTCGGAGTTGGAATATACGCTTTGATAAGATGATCAAAGCATATAGTTTTATACAGACTTGCGGTGAAGCCTGTATTTACAAGATAGTGAGTGGGAGCACTACAACATTTCTGATAAGTATATGTAAATGACATATTGTTGATCGGAAATAATGTAGAATTATTCTGCAAAGCATAAAGGAGTATTTGAAAGGAGTTTTTCGAAGAAGGACCTCGGTGAAGCTGCTTACATATTGAGCATCAAGATCTATAGAGATAGATCAAAACGCTTGATAAGTTTTTTCAATGAGTACATACCTTGACAAGATTTTGAAGTAGTTCAAAATGGAGCAGTCAAAGAAAGAGTTATTGCCTGTGTTACAAGTTGTGAAGTTGAGTAAGACTCAAAACCCGACCACGTCAGAAGATAGAAAGAGAATGAAAGTCATTCCCTATGCCTCAGTCATAGGTTCTATAAAGTATGCCATGCTGTGTACCAGATCTATTGTATACCCTACACTGATTTTAGCATGGGAGTACAATAGTGATCTAGGAGTAGATCACTGGACAGCGGTCAAAATTATCCTTAGTGAAATAAGGATATGTTTCTCGATCATGGACGTGACAAAAAGGTTCGTCGTAAAAGGTTACGTCGATGCAAGTTTTGACACTAATCTAGATGACTCTAAGTCTCAAATCTAGATACATATTGAAAGTGGGAGCAATTAGCTAAAGTAGCTCCGTGCAGAGCATTGTAGACATAGAAATTTGCAAAATACATACGGATCTGAATTTTGGCAGACCCGTTGACTAAAGCTTCTCTCACAAGCAAAACATGATCACACCTTAGTACTCTTTGGGTGTTAATCACATAGAGATGTGAACTAGATTACTGACTCTAGTAAACCCTTTGAGTGTTGGTCACATGATGATATGAACTATGGGTGTTAATCACATGATGATGTGAACTATTGATGTTAAATCACATGACGATGTGATCTAGATTATTGACTCTAGTGCAAGTGGGAGACTGAAGGAAATATGCCCTAGAGGCAATAATAAAGTTATTATTTATTTCCTTATTTCATGATAAATGTTTATTATTCATGCTAGAATTGTATTGACCGGAAGCATAATACATGTGTGAATACATAGACAAACAGAGTGTCACTAGTATGCCTCTACTTGACTAGCTCGTTAATCAAAGATGGTTATGTTTCCTAACCATGGACAAAGAGTTGTTATTTGATTAACGGGATCACATCATTAGGTGAATGATCTGATTGACATGACCCATTCCATTAGCTTAGCACCCGATCGTTTAGTATGTTGCTACTGCTTTCTTCATGACTTATACATGTTCCTATGACTATGAGATTATGCAACTCCCGTTTACCGGAGGAACACTTTGTGTGCTACCAAACGTCACAACGTAACTGGGTGATTATAAAGGTGCTCTACAGGTGTCTCCGAAGGTACTTGTTGGGTTGGCGTATTTCGAGATTAGGATTTGTCACTCCGATTGTCGGAGAGGTATCTCTGGGCCCTCTCGGTAATGCACATCACATAAGCCTTGCAAGCATTGCAACTAATGAGTTAGTTGCGAGATGATGTATTACGGAACGAGTAAAGAGACTTGTCGGTAACGAGATTGAACTAGGTATTGGATACCGACGATCAAATCTCGGGCAAGTAACATACCGATGACAAAGGGAACAACGTATGTTGTTATACGGTCTGACCGATAAAGATCTTCGTAGAATATGTAGGAGCCAATATGGGCATCCAGGTCCCGCTATTGGTTATTGACCGGAGACGTGTCTCGGTCATGTCTACATTATTCTCGAACCGTAGGGTCCGCACGCTTAAGGTTTCGATGACAGTTATATTATGAGTTTATGAGTTTTGGTGTACCGAAGGAGTTCGGAGTCCCGGATGGGATCAGGGACATGACGAGGAGTCTCGAAATGGTCGAGACGTAAGGATCGGTATATTGGACGACTATATTCGGACATCGGAAAGGTTCCGAGTGATTCGGGTATTTTCGGAGGTACCGGGGAGTTACGGGAATACGGGGAAGAGTATTGGGCCTTATTGGGCCTTAGTGGGAAGGAGCCAGGAGGTGGCGCGCGCCCCTCCCAAGCCCAGTCCTAATTGGACAAGGGGTTTGGGGGAGCGGCCCCCTCTCCCTTCCTTTCCCCCCTTCTCCTAGTTGGACTAGGAAAGGTGGAATCCTACTCCCGGTGGGAGTAGGACTCCCCTTGGCGCGCCCCCTCTAGGTCGGCCGCCCCCTCCCCCTTGCTCCTTTATATACGGGGGCAGGGGGGCACCCTAGAACACACAAGTTGATCTTCGTGATCGTTCCTCAGCCGTGTGCGGTGCCCCCTTCCACCATATTCCACCTCGGTCATATTGTCGCGGTGCTTAGGCGAAGCCCTGCGTCGGTAGTTCATCAAGATCGTCACCACGCCGTCGTGCTGACGAAACTCTTCCCCGAGAGCTTTGCTGGATCGGAGCCCGGAGAACGTCATCGAGCTGTACGTGTGTCAAGAACTCGGAGGCGCCGGAGTAACGGCGCTTGGATCGGTCGGATCGGGAGGAGGACGTACGACTACTTCCTCTATGTTGTGTCAACGCTTCCGCTTCGGTCTACGAGGGTACGTAGACAACACTCTCCCCTCTCGTTGCTATGCATCACCATGATCTTGCGTGTGCGTAGGAATTTTTTTGAAATTACTACGTTCCCCTACATGTCTATGATTAGGAAACTTAACCATCTTTGATTAACGAGCTAGTCTAGTAGAGGCTTATTAGGGACACGATGTTTTGTCTATGTGTCCACACATATATCAAGTTTACGGTTAATAAAATTCTAGCATGAATAATAAACATTTATCATGATATAAGGAAATATAAAATAACAACTTTATTATTGCCTCTAGGGCATATTTCCTTCATGAGGGTGAGGTTCGCCGCGGCGTTGCCGACGTCCTCGTTGAGACGAGCGGTGAGTGCGCTGAGGAGGAGATCATCGTCAATCTTTGCGCCAATATCACAGAGCTCGTAAACGAGAGTCTTAAGGCGGCGACAATAGTCGTCGATGGAGGAGTTGTCCCGGTGGCATCCAAAAAAACTCTTGCTCCAAAAAGACGCAATGTTGAAGGCGATTGTCGGTGAAGAGCCCGTCCAGCTTGGTCCACATGGCGTGGGCGGCATCATCGTCTTGCACGACCGTCTGAAACAGGTCTGGCGAGATGGTGAGGAAAAATTACCGGATGAGCGTGGCATCGATGGTGGACCAGTCATGGAAGTCGGGGACGAGGCTGTAGTCAACGAAGCTGTCCACATGGTCGATGAGGTGGTACTCCCGGAACACGAGGGGGAATTAAGTCTTCCACACGTAGTACGAGGAGACCGTCTGGGGGAGACGAACCGGAACCCGCTCGTAGATTTTGAGGTTGCGGATGTCGGTGACGTCAGGAGGGTTGGCGTCAGTGAATGGGTTGGAGTTGATGGTAGAACCGGACGAGGTGACGGACGACATGACGGCGAGGTGGTGGTGCGGCTGGGGTTAGGGTCGGGTCAGCGACGGCGGCTGCGAGATGTGCAGCCGCGACTTCGGTGGAGGGGAGGGGTCGCGGCGGCAGAGAGGACCGGCAGCGGTGACGGGAGGTGATGGCAGCGACGCTCGGGTAGGGGCGGCGACTGCAAAGATCGTGGTTGCGGCGGACGGGGCAGCTGGGGCGATCGGGAAAGGCAGCGGCGGCAGGGGGTGGCGCAGCGGCGAGAGGGGAAGGCGGCGGTGGCAGCGTGACGGGAGGGGCGCCGCGGCGGCGGCTGGAGCAGCGATGACGCGAAGGAGGGCGCGACGGCGACGAAAGCTAGGGTTGAAACCTAAAAACTGATACCATGTATGTTGTGGGAATTGCACGATGTATTACTCAGGTGCAATCACACGTATATATGATGTACAATGATGGACCACGACCTCAACTATACAAGGAAACTAGGAGGTGGGCCCAATGCACAATATGCACACCACATATACTCAACAACTCCCACTATAACCAGCCTAAAGGAACAAACCACAGCAAACAACTGACAAACGGGGCGTTTTTTTTTGTACAAGATTGTTGGCTAAAAAATGTTTCATTTCAGAAAACAAAGTGAAAGCATTTTGGCTATATTAGTCGTCTGATGCTTAATTAGAGCAAAAATGAGGCGAGTAATTGGTGCAAGTATTTCTCAATATTGTTTTGGTTAAAAAAACAAAGCAAAATTATTTCAAATGTATTAGGCGTTTGATCCTTAATTACAACAAAAATGAGGAAATTTATTAGTGAAAATATTTGTGCTCAAGAATATTTCAGAAAACAAGGTGATTAATTATTGGAAGTATTTCAGCTCAAAAAAGTCTTGGTTCAAGAAACAATATGAAAGCATTTTGAATGTATTAGTCTTCTGGTCCTTAATTAGAGCAAAAACAAGATGGTTAATTAGCGTTTGCATATTGTCCGTGCTCTGGAGGACTCACCATGCATGAGTTAATCGGGCTATTAATCAAGACATGTTAATTTAGGAACTAACTATATGCGTGTCGTGACGAGGCATGAACTATGTATGCGGATCTCGGCGGCGTGGCGCAGTTGAGACTCGGTGCCCTACGTGCGGTGATGGACTCGCGCAGGGGGAGGTAGTTGTCTGACGCCATGGTGGCGTCGATGGCAGAGTGGCCTGACAAGGTAGAAGCCTCGATATCTGCTTTGAAAACGGACCTGTGGAAGATGGCGGCAATGACACATGTGAGTGCATCAGACCAGTTTATGCCCCAGACCCGGTATGTGGCTCGGCTGGGGCTTTCGGCTTTTGATGATAGGCTTAGGTGAGTGGTCTGGGTATTTGGCCCAGCTAGCACCCCTTCATCATATGGATAGGAGTAGTGGCATATGTTGCCAAGATGGCAAATTCAGACATATTGTTGAATGCTTTGTAAGGTCCTCAAGAACAATAAATAAAGTGGCCTCATGCATCTCCGAAAAGTAAAGGCTAGGGGGCATCCTCCTTTTCTAAAAAAGACAAGAAAAAGAGACCGGGAACAAATTAACCAGCAACAAGGGAGCTTATTGCAAATAGTGTACCCAGTTCGCTCCACCTGAATTTGGGCCATCAATCTTCCATCCGATGGTACAGATTCATTTTTTCTGTTCTTTCACCTAGGTTGTTTTTCTATCGTAGCCGCTCTTTTTTCGATTTAAAACAAAACTTTATTCATTTGAAATAACCAGTACATCGTTTGTTAGGATCATTACAATTTCATTTGGAGGTTCCTCAAACCAGTCGAAGAAAATCTAGCTAATCTAGCAAGTTCATGAGCTACTTTATTTGACTATCTATTACAATGTTCCAATCTAGTCGTGACAAAATCACAGGCATAATGATAACAATCCTCAAAAACTGCCGCCGCCGCTCCCGCTGATTGTCCTCCTTCCTGCATGGTCTCAACCATCTCAATGTTGTCTGAGTTGATGATTTGGCGGTTACACCCCGCCCTTTGCGCCATTGTTAGCCCAAATTTGAGAGCTAAAGCTTCAGCCATCAAAACATCCACACACTAGTCAATCTTTCCATTTCCTCCTGCAATGAACCTACCTTTGTGGTCTCTTAAGACTGCCCCCATCGTACCTTCAACATATCATGATCAAAAAAGACGTCAACATTAAGTTTCACAAAACCCCTAGGAGGACACTACCAGCACCCCTTTTTCATGTCCGCCTTTGGAGAAGATGCATTTACAAAGTTGAATGTGAGAGCTATGATCCTTATGCACTAGTCTCCGTCTTTCCCGCCATAGGTACCAAGCTGAAATAGCTACCATTTTACGTACATTTTGATATCCTATAATACTCAAGTCGTGGTCTGAAAGAAGTAGAAGATATTCCAATATTGCCTCCCCAGCAAAACCAACCTCACAAACTTTACCAATAATTACACTCTCCAAGAGGGGACTGCAGGGCGAGCGATGAGCCTTTTCACGTAGGCAGAAGAAAGTTCCTTTTATCCTGCTTCAATGGATTATGATCACGAAGGAAATTTCCTATTAGGAACATATGCAATGTTTGGTCATTTCTGTCATCTTATTGTCAAAAGCATATGTGGAATGCAATATAAACTGTAATACTTCTTGAAGAGACAATACTTGTTATTTGTATGCAATTTTCTAACTGTATTGTTAGAGAAAAGTCTAGTTTCTGTTAATGTAATCTTTAATATATTTTTATCTGCTGCCGGCAACTTCGAACTTTTGTTCCACTTTCTATTTATTCTCTAGTGAAGTAAGTAAAAGAAGTGTGATCCAATAACAGTACCTAGTATAGATGTAAGAAGGTGAAACGGGCGAACCCCATCTGGCACCGCTCCAACTTCTTCTTAGGCGGCGCACCAAGGGTGTGTATCCATTCCTGTAACCTTCTATTGTAGCCGTTCCTGGTTTGCCGTGTCTCCGGAAGCGTGTTCTGTTTTGTCAATTGTCAGGAAAAAAAAAGCAATCGTGTTCCGTGTGATCGATCCCCTTCTCCTTCCTCTGGAACCCTAACTTAAAGGCCGCCGTACTTCATCTCATACAGATCCACCCATATCCCCCAGCCCCGCCGCCTCATGGAAAGCGTCGTCCCACCGCCCCAACCGGGCGATGCTTGACGCGCTCACCGGGGCCTCCTCCTCCCGCCGCCCCAACCGGGCGATGCTTGACGCGCCCACCGGGGCCTCCTCCTCCCACCGCCCCAACTCCAACTGGGCGATGATCGATGCGTCCACCGGGGTCTCCTCCTCCCACTGCCCTAACTCCAACTGGGCGATGCTCGCCGGCGTCTCCTCCTTCCACCGCCCCAACATCGACGCGTCCACTGGCGTCTCCTCCCCCCACCGTCCCAACTGGGTTATGCTCGACTCCCACGTTCGTCTGAATTACGGTACTACCGCTCATCCCGATGACTGCAAAGACACGTATGCCGAAAGTAAGAACTCCATTGG
This sequence comes from Aegilops umbellulata, assembly GCA_032464435.1. Taxonomy (NCBI): domain Eukaryota; kingdom Viridiplantae; phylum Streptophyta; class Magnoliopsida; order Poales; family Poaceae; genus Aegilops; species Aegilops umbellulata. The sequence goes on along the minus strand of CP136060.1, from coordinate 84,737,794 downwards.
CGAGCCCGTTGGCGTCTGGTTCCGCACTGTGCCCCCCCCCCCCCCCCCCAGGGACCTCCCGCCTCTACCTCTTATGGATGAAGCGCGAGCGCTACAACCAGCGCTGTAACAGCGGGTCATCGGGAGTGATAGGCAGACGCCTGTCTTGGTCATACGGGGTGGAACCCCGAGTGGTGTCTGCCCACGGTAACTCCATCCTGCTGCAGCTCACCCCAAACGTGGGCCTGGGCGCCCGCACTCCAGACTTCTTCGTTTACACTATCCGCTCCCATGGGAAGCCGTTCCTTTTCCGTCTTCCTGCTTGCCTGAAAGAAATGTCAAGCGACCACCTCTTGCATGGTGGGTTACGGCATATGCTCACGATTACTCACATTGGCCTCCTTTCCTTTGGTGATCACTATGTGGTTGCGGACCTCCGGGTGTTACCAGTCGAAGAAGGTCATGACGCTGTTACCCCATTGGAGGCTCAGTTTTGCATTTTTCGTTCTGACAGCCCAGGTGGCTGGAGGCTTACACGGCCAATGATCAGGCATGAGAAGGATCAAGACAGGGACCTGCTGTGGTGGTCAACGGACACCGTGGTGCCTTGCGACAATTTTCTATGTTATGTTGATTACCTCCGTGGTATCCTACTTGGGACTGTCCTCAACGAGGACCCTCTTTGCTTTACATCCGTCTACCCGTGAAGGTTCCCGTTGGTGACCCCACAGACCCTGAATTGGGCACCAGAGGGTGTCCTCATCTTTTACGAAGTGTGTGTGTCACCCAAGGAAACGTGTTGATGTTTGTCGATATTGTTTGCACCACAGTCTTCGTTGCAGGTAACCCGGAACCCGATTCTTCTAGATTTGCCATTAGAGTGTGGAAGCTGGGGGCAGATTATATGATATGGGAAAAGTTGTTTGAGTTGCAAGATCATGAGCTCTGGTCTCTTCATGGATATGGCGATCTTCCACATGTCGTGCCAGAATTCCCTCTCGTGAGTATGGAGGATCCCTATCTGCTGTACATTGTGTTGAGAGATGATGGTGATGCCAACTGTGTCGATGCCGATACATGGATTGTTGCAATTGACTTGTCCAACGAAATTGTGCAATCATCCTCTACATCTACGCAGTCATCCTCTACATCTACTGAAGTAGACGGAATTTCCAACTACTGTGATGATGGTGACATGGCGTTCAGAAACATTGCTGCTGCTGATGCATTCATTCCGTGTGAGTTTTCCAAGTACATCAAAAAGGTGGATCAAACAAGGTAACTACACCTCATCTGCTATTCCTCCCCCCTCGTTCTTGCATACATAGGACCCCCTTTTGTTTCTTATCTACTACTGGGCAGTTGCGGCCTGCTACTATTAGAGTCTTGTTGATCTTACCTCATGATCATACATATTCATCATGTTTTCAAGGTTAGCCTTGTTAATTTAGACTATTTCACCGTTTGTGCTCCATGCTCTCTTTGTGCATCTCCTCTGTACATTGAGCTGTTGTATGCCAGTCTTTCTCCCCTGCAAGAGAACTGGTCAAATGAATTTTTCTGTGCTTCTCAAGGTTCTTTGAATGGAAGATCCATTTTACAGAGCATGCCTTTTAAAAAATCAATTACAGAGTACACATATCTTCAGTTTGCTATCCAATTTCCCACTAGAGCATTAAAACAAGACTTGCCACATGTACTTCTAATTTGTTGCACATTATATACCAAAACTGTAGGAACTAAAATATGCTCCCTCCAGTAAGCAAAAAAAAAAGTAACCTTCTGGACATGTCTTAAGTTGAACTTTGAATACCCAACCACAGATATTGTTTTGAATGTATAGATTGGGAACTTGAAAAGCATATTCATATATTTGTCTTGAGAAGTAATTTCAGAGTATTATAGTCTGTTGCTTGTTTTACATATCTATACTTCTATACTCCTATATAGTGTACCAGTGTGAACAATGATAGGAGATAGGTACACCCAAAACTGTCACCAGAATATCTTAGATGACTTGCATGCCATTGATTCACCGTATTGGACGGTGTTAAGTGCTCGAAACGCTAGACAAGTGCACCTGTACAGCCGCGAATCCCTGCATTCTTGGTCATCGATCAGTCAAATCGTACAGCTACCATTCCCTGTCCATGTGTGGTGGACAGGTTCTAGAAATTTCACTTGCATAGGTTAGCGACCTCCTGCACAGTGCACACACGATGGTGACCCCACAGTGAGAGGGAGAAATGCACGCACAACGACGCAGAGGAAGCAACAGGATAGGTTCACATAGAAGTACTGCCGTATGCATAGCCAATTAAATGAAGTATAATAATAAACGAGTATTTGTGAGACCGACCTGTGTCGAAAGACGTCTCTCGTCATGGGTGACGATCAAATATTTCCTTTTCCGATGATAGCGAATCTCAAGATGCATAAGATCACCAAAACCCAAATTAATTAGGGACTATATATTAAGTGCATGTCCATGTGTGGAAAATTTAGAATGGATTGCTTTGGATGTGATTATGCAGTGTAGTTTCCTTGAGATTTACTTGCTTGCTGCTAGGTCTAGTTTATTGCCTTAAGCCAGTCACCAACTAAGCTTATTCGTTTATCCAGGAGTATCTGTCGGCTCCAAGCTAGTCAGCTAAGGTGGGTGTAGGTAGGAAGGTTAATTAGGTTCTATATGATGCTAGAGTTGGCATGAGCTAGCTTTGCGTGGTCTTGTAGTACGTACAAGAGTGATACGAGCGTCTTGCAAGCGGTTTTTCTGTCGGGTGTGTGGAGAGAAGAGCGGAGAGAATAAACCGTGGCAGACAACACAAACGCACCAGCCAAATAATGCGAGAAATACCAAAAGAGGCTGATACAAGAGAGGAAGAAACAGCAAAAGAGAATTGCTATGTTAATTTTGGAATCCCGGCAAAACCGTACAAATGCCCAAACAGGCATTCATGACATTGCTTTTTTAAGGCTTTGCCTACTGCATTCTTGCACTTCTGTGATTTGACGTGAAGAATAAAAATGCTTCCATGAGTTCCCACTAAAAAGTATAAATCTCCTTTTGAAGTACCTGATAAATTTATCATAACATAGGTGCTTTAGATTCAATTCAAATGGTGTAGTATTATTTTGATACACAATAATCTGACATGCAATTCACGTAGTACAAATTACTAGTAGTGCAATGGGAACTAGTGGTCAAGTTACATTTTGGACAGTATCAGTGTCCAAAACATTACATGTGTGTGAACCAGAGGGAGTACTTAGCTTGTCCAAGTGGAGGGTGCAAATTGCAACAAAATCGGAGAAAGCACCTGTACCATTTTATTTTAATGCATGTTCATATATCAGTGTGTTTTCTTTTGTAGTTTAAAAAATCGCATCTCTGTCCTTTTGGTTGCATGAACCATTCCTGCTTGTTTTTTCTCAACTCTTTCTAAAACTTGGTTTCCGTCCAGTAGCCAAGACTGCTCAACTCATCAGAGTGACCAACATTTAGGTTTTACTTTATGGATCATTCCCGCATAATAATTCATGCTTGAATTTGTTGTGCCTAATCCATCACTTTATTTCGTCCTGATAATGTGTTGATTTTGGGAACTTATTATTAGAATATGTAATCTTGAGAAGAAAATAGAAGACAATGTTTTCCAGATCTTTTTGGTAGCTATAATCTTAGACAGAAAGATAGAAAATAAAATATTGCTGTGTGCATCTATAGATGCAGAGACCGCGGGCAGCGCCTCCTTTTTATGTAAAGAAGGTTAGCTCGGAAACTGAGACCAAATGTTTAGAGCTGAGGCTGTGACCCAGTGTTGAGATTTGGAGATACATCCGCGCGTCCCTTTTAACTAGCTGATTTGCTTGCTGCCTGTTTCGCAGTCTGCTACTGGCAGTGCTGCGCAGAAACTTATAAATGATGTGCCTTCGTGCAGCACTGTAGCATTGGCACAGTGGAGTGTTTGAGAGGAGGATTCTCTCTTGACTTGGCTTCATCACTAGTTTTCATGTCAAGGGCCGCTTTGAAACACAGAATAGGAAAATCAAATGTGTTTTTTACTGGAATGCAAGTGCAAAATTGCAAAAACAAGAGAAAATGGCCAAGAATACTTGTTTGGATGTAACATAGGGAAAAGAGAGTAAAGTTAAGTGCCTTGATCCTACATAAAAAACGGTTGCCATGGATGTTGACATTCTTATGGAATTGCAGCATCAGTAACCCCATAGGAATTTGGTAGCTCCATTTAATCCAAGCGGCATTTGTCCGAAGTTTCTATATTTCAAATAAGGCCTGATTAGTGATTAGTCAAAGTTGCCTATTGTGTGGGCCATACCTCGTCCTTCAGGGGACTTACTTTTAGAACAGTCATGGATTAATCTCTTGCCCAATGTCCTTGCTGTGCCAAGGATGGCTGAGGCTGTTGCTGAGCTCCAACTGGCTGGCTATAGACCGAGGGCAGCTGCCCTGGTGCTTCAGTGAGATTTGGGTTCGGAGACCTCCCTCTTCTCCTCTGCCCTGGTGCTTCAGTGAGATTTGGGTTCCGAGACCTCCCTCTTCTCCTCTGCCCTTGTGCTTCAGTGAGATTTGGGTTCCGAGACCTCCCTCTTCTCCTCGAGCTGCTGAGCACTATCCCATTTGATTTTGTGTACATATATGTAATATCACATCAGGTACATGAATATGCACGACAGTTGAGCTCCTTATTTCATCAATATTTTTGTTATAAATTATTATATCTGTACAAAAATAAACAAGGTGATTTAAGCATAAAACACTGTTCCACCTTCCTTTCTCATTTGACTATCTTTGTCTTTAGGTAAACATCAGAAAATTAAGTTTTATTCACCAATAGAACTGGATGTCTGAACCATAGTAGCCTGGTTCGCGGGTCGAGGGTGCGATCCCCGTTCCGGGGTCGATCGACCCCGATCGAGGGTCGGGGACGACGACAGGTCGAACTGGATCGATTGCCGGATCACGACCCCGATCGGTAACCACTGACCCAGATTGATAGGCGTGATTGCAAGAAGCCAGAATGCAAGATTGCGAGAAACATGTACGATGTCATGGGGAATTGATGCTTACCAGGTAATTGCACTACAAAATACTGAACTCTGCTGGCCTGCCGGAGTTCGGCCTTCCAGGATCCCCTGCTCGCCTGCAGAATTTGAGCTGACCACTGCCGTATGCAGCATCTCCCGTCCCGCACTCCCGCTGCCGCCATTGGTATGACCTTACGCGAGGGGCGAGCCGCTTGAGATTCCGACGCCGATTAGGGAACTACGATCAGAAGAATGGTGGGAAGGGCAAACAGGAGAGCGTGGAGCTGTGGAGGCTGACGGTAGGAAGCTTGAAGATGAATCCTTGCCGGACTGGTTGTTTGAAGATGAACCGATAAAGAGGACGAAGTGGGATTTGGGGATAGTTGTGCGACCAAACGCTTCGTGGGAAACTAATAATGGCAGATTGAGAGAAATCACGCCATGAGGGCTGACGGGTGGCCTCATTTTGTAATCTACTGTATTTCTTATTTTTATTTTGTGAACTATCAGGCGGGATTTCTTTCCCTCCTTGCAATATTGGGAAATAAATCGTTGCAGATCGTAAAGATCTTTCTTTCCTCCATGGCATCCATGCTTCGTACCAGGGTCATCGACCCGAAAACCTTTGGATTGCGACCCGCGTTCCCGATTAGCGTCCCGAAGATGTATATCCCTCGTCGAACCTCGTTCCTGAGGGGTGTCGACCCGCGACCTTCGACCCCGTTCCTCGACCAGGGCGACCAGGATTTCTGGCATATGGTCTGAACTGATGGTGAAGGTTGGGCAATCCACTATACTTTGACACGACAGCACCCCTCTCATGTGGCTTTCATGTGTAAACGCGGGCAGAAAGGGGACAAACAAAGTTTTAGTAAGTTTCATGCACCAACTTTTATTAGGAACTAAAAATCTGAAACTGTAGGGATGGTTACTTCGACAAAAATGACTATCTTAGCATTTAGCTAGTTAATTGGCAGCCTGACCATAAAAGTTGTTCAATAAAATAGTTGCATGGTAACATAACTTACTATGTTTTTTAAAAGGGTTAACTACTATAATGGTGAAGTGCTTGAGGATCTTGTACATAAAGGACAATGCTCATTATTTTACTCTGGTGGTTCATGTTAACTGCTAACTTATCGGAAGCACCTCATGAGCTTTAAACCCGGATTGTTAACGATTTCCATTATGATGTTTTGACTGCTTATATATTGTTATGATATGATCAGTGTGGGGACATTGATTTATATTTTAAAGATAAATACATGATGAGCTTGCTCTTTTGTGTATGTAAATGAACTCACTGAACTACGTAATTTTCAGGAAGAAGAATGGTTGATGATCCTGGTTGTATTTTTGGATGGACGGAACCAACCGAAGTATTGTGCTTGGAATACCATGGACACACTAGTTAAAGTTGTCCATTCAGTAATAGTCCATATCAGAATGTTGCTATAATGACTTTTCTGTTGAACATCTAGCCGTATTGGTTGATATCCTCGTTGTTAATTTATCTCTCCGCGACCGGGGAAGTGATATCTACTACTGTTATGCTATTCATGCTTTTTTGTTTTGGTTCTCTGCGTTTTCATGTCAGCATTTGTTTTAATCGTGAAACAGTAGGAGAGGCTCGTACTGAGGGGTGTATATTAATATAGGGGGAAGCGCACTTTTGGCTCTGGGCGGCGCACGCCCCCTGTATCCTGTCCGTCTGCAGGCGCTTTGAAATGTGCAGATAAAGTGTTTCTTTAGGTGTTCAAAAAAAAGTACTCCCTCCTTGCTAAATATAAGTTTTTGTAGAGATTTCGTTTGTAAATACTCCCTCCGTTCCTTGATATAAGGTGTATAGATTTTTAAGAAAAAGTCCAAAATATAAGGTGTATTACGACAACTCGTTTGGATAATTTTTTTTAGGGATTTAATTACATTTCCTTATATCATGTAAGCTTCTCTATTTTCTCATGTCAATTAGTCATCTGTAATCTCAACTCAAAACTTATGAAATTTTCCCTTCACGTGCGTTCTTTAATTTCCGTGCCAAATACTATACACCCTATATCTAGGAACGAAGGGAGTATAAGTCTTTGTATAAATTTCACAATGGACTACAAATGAAGTAAAATGAGTGAATCTACACTCTAAAATGCATCTACATATATCCGTATGTGGTCCATAGCGAAATCTCTACAAAGGCTTATATTTAATTTAGAAACGGAGGGAGTAGCGTTTTTAGTTAAAAGAGTTTTTATTCTTTACATAAATCAGCATACAGAGAAATACGGTATCAGTTCAGGCAGCACAACGCCAGAGAAATAAATGCACAGTCAATCAAAAGCTGCACATTAATGCCTCGACTAATCAGTCAACATGCAAGCTTGCTCTTGCTTGCTGCTTGTCTTACAAGGTTAATGCCTCGACTAATAAATGACCCATTCCACTGCATGCGGCTCAATCCACTCTGTATTAAGGCTGTTTTTTTAGGAGTACACAAATTACGTATCATAACTTTATAGAAGAGATAATTGCAAGTATAAAATTACTATCACTCGCTGCGAACAACGATTGTAGCAAGTACTCCATACCCAGACAAGTCCAAAGGACAAACATCGACAACACCACAACTACAAAGCAAAAGGGCTTGTTCAAATCAGAAAACGTCGCCGCGTCTCAACCGTTGTCGATCACCTCCGAAGAACAGCATCTCCCACCGAGTTTCTCTTGTCGACACACCATCCCCCCTTTGTGCCTAAAAGGAGGTGGCAAGAGGATGGCAGGACTCGATCTGTCCTGAGGAAGGCCCCGTCTTGGATTCACCAGCAACGGTCGTACATTGCACTGAAGAAGATCGATCATGGACGACAGTGTTCGCCGGAGAAGTGCAACATAGACCTCCAAATCATATCTCCAAGCACGATGCTCCCAGCAGAGGGATGAAGACGACGATGCCGCCATCGTGCCGATCCATCACCAAATCTAGGCTTTCGCCCGGATATACCTACCCACACCAAGTGAGCGAGGGAGATGGTGACACGCCTCGGCGACGCCTTCAAAGAGGAGAACGACACCCACGTGTGCCGTCGCCGCCGGCCCGACAAGAACCGGACAAGATTTTCATCCGGATGGCCACACATCTCCACACCTCTGAGGTTTGAGGCATCACTGTCCATGAAGCCTCGCACCGCCGCCACCGTAGCCCCTTGCTGTCGAAATGGACCACCAACACCCCGCACAGCTGAGAGAACGTGGCCCAAACTCCACCAACAACCCAGGCGAGGAGCAGCAGCCTCCAACCACCTCATGCAAGGACCAGAGCCACCGCGACGGCCGTCACCCGCTCTAGGGGACAGCCACGCAACGGACCAAACCCTCAGGCCCAGATCGAAATCCAGATCTGACCCGCCCCATCTCGCAGCAACTCCAGCGCCGGCTCACAGACGCGGAGGCCTTGAGTCCTTACCTTCATAAAATAAGTGTTGCTCAAAATGGTTGGTTAACTTAAGCGTGCATGGTTATTTTCGAGAAAAGAGACCTTAGAATGTGGTCGTTAAAGATTCTAAAAATATGCGAAGGATGAGGGTTTCTGGTTGCGTGATCTTGCTAATGCAGACAAAGCTAAATCCCTGTATGCTTGAATCTGCAGATTCTACTGAAGTGGAGGATGTTGCACACGGTTGTTTGCAGACTCAGAAGAATGATGTCCCACGAGATAGCATTGAAGTGCCAATAAAAGCTCTCGATTTCATTCCTAACTTGTTTGATGACACTGAAGGAATGGATGAATCAGTAGTAGATCCTCACAGTCCAGAAGATACCGGTCCACCTCCACTTGTTGGTAGAGAAGCCAAGGAGAACACTTACTCAGTAGAACCTACTGATGATGAGGCAGTACATATGAACTCTGTTGCATTACTCGAGGACTGCTTGACACTTCTTTGCTATTGTCCAATTGGATGGAAATGTGGTAACTGTTCCAAGGTTGTTGAGCTGCCGAGAAAAATGGAAGTAAAAATGGTCAACCGATGATAGCAAGTACCAATGTAAATCCAACAGTTGAAGGAGACCAGACTGAACTATCAGACAGGAAAACATGCCCAAGTGAGCAATCTAATGATTTGAATAGCTTGTCGGTAGAATGTACTTCTCCAAGTAGACAACCACATGGTTCAGATACACATCATCAAGTTATTCTTTCTGAGAACAGAATTCGTGAAGAAATCACTTCAGGGATGAGCTATGATGAAAAGAACTCGACCTCTTGCAGCACTACCAATAAAAAACCTGAAAGTCAGGAAGGTGTTCAGGAAGCTGCACCTAGTTCCTTTCCAACTGATAAACAGACTGACCTGTTGAGTACCCAGGATAGTCAGGATACCAGCGACCAAAATCAAGGCAGTGGGAAGCAGGTAAATCTGGATGATCATAGCGCACAACAAGCGGAAGAAAACCAAATTGAGCAGAAACACGGGACTGGTGGTTTTCAAATACAATTGGTTACTAAGCTGCCACCTGTACTAACCATTCAACTGAAGAGATTCACCAATGCTCTTTCTAAAACGAGAGGACATGTGAGCTTTAAGGAGATTCTTCATGTAGAACCGTTCATGAATCCCAGGTACCGAGTTCTGATAGTTCTACACAGCAATTTCTAAGGCTGTTCTTTTATGCCTGTTCCATTAAGTTCTTACCTTTAGAAATCCAGTAAGTATTTTGTTTCATAGTTTGCTTCTACAAAGCTTTAGGAGTATTCCTTATCTGCAAAAATCGGCATTGCAGGTTACGAAAATGAAGGTTTTAAACACAAAAAATATGTCAGACTTCAGGAATTTATATTTAATCTTGTAAACTATTTTATAGGTTCAGGTTCAGACTACAATTTTTTCTGGGTTCAGAGTAGCATTTCGTACTTGTCAGGGCATGATAATTGCAAGCTTAATTTAATCGTCTGAAGGTATCAGCTTAATTTGAGTGCGTACTGATAGCCTGATATGGACCAGAACCCTGTGCCATTGATTGAAACTGTTAGTTTTTCTTTTTTGGTAAGGATACCATATTGGAACATGTATCTGATGTCGAGGCCGTCGAGCACAAACTCTATTCACCTTGGCAGTGTATCAGTATCACTGACCAAGTTATGATGATATTATCATCTCATACTATGCTAGTGTATAAATTTTTGGTTCTGTAGGTGGTTAGGTGCCTTGAAACGCCTAACCAGGCAAAATATGTTTGAAGTTTGGGTTGTTAAGTATAATTCTGGATTGTTAAGTACAAATCTAATATCTTTCCATGGCTTGTGTTTAATTCAAAGAGTTTCTATTAGTACATAATCAGTCACTTCAGATGCTATTGTTTTGTTTATCTGATGGAACTTTCTTGTTAACACTGTTCAGTTGTTGTTCCAAGAAAGATTAACAATCTGATATAGATTTCTTGTTAACCTGGCAAAAAATGTTTAAAGTTTGGATTGATATAAGTGTAATTCTGGTTTAAGAATTTCAATGTTGGATGGATATTTATACAAGTCTAACATCTTTCAGAGGCCTGGTTAAAATTACTATGAGCCTTCATTTGTTAGAGTTTCGGTTAGTACATATTCAGTCACATAGAGATATACCGTGTAGTTTTTCTTAACCTGATAGAGCTTTACTGTTTAAAATGTTCAGTCTGTTTGAAGAAATACATATGATTGTTGGTACTCCTGCTAATGTTCAGTTTCTTGTTAATTGCTTCTTGTTTGACTGTTTATGTTTTCTCTAACCTCCAGTTCTGAGGATGAGCGGGGAATGGTGTGCGGCAATGATGCAGTTGGCCATGCATCTGGGTATGCTGATCTGGATAGCAATGTTACCATTGTTATACAGAATCTGGGAAAGACATGCTTAATGAATGCATTTGTTAAGCTGAGGGCATTGATTATAAGACCGGATAAACAAGCAGAAAGTCATGAAGCTGCTGTAAATGCTAAGTACCTTCCAACCGGGAAACAAACTGATGTGCTGAATGTCCAGGGTAGTCAAGATACTACTAGCCCACTCAATCAGGGCAGCGGGAAGAAGCCAAAGCTGGTTACTCGTTCAAACATTAAAAAAAGGCAGCCCGGTGCACGTCGCTCCCGGTTGCGCAGGGTCCGGGGAAGGGTCCAACCACATTTTTCAAACATTGATGTTCAGATTTTTGTGAAGAGCCTTGAGGGGAAAACAGTACCAGTACTGATCGATTTAAATAACCCTTCATGTCATCTGATGGATTTAATTGCAAAGAGGATGCTTTTTGATCCTGCAAAGCATTACATGGAGTACAGGGGCAGAATTATCAATCCTGAATCTGTATTGACCGATTATGGAATATGTAAGGATTCAACAGTCAACATCCGGGCCAGGATTCGGGGTGGTCAGATAATGCTTTCTGACTATATCCAAGATATCGAGCAAGTACTAATGCGAACTCAGCTACCTCACAACAATAGTTTAAGACCTGAGTTTACTGATGAAGGTTGCTCGATCCTTGAAACACTGACCAAGGAAGTGGTAGAGACCATAGCTAGGGGCTACTGTTGGGCAGGAGAGCTGACACTCTCTGACTTCTATGTGCACGAGGGCAAGGTTCATGCCTATGCCACAAATTTAGTGAGATCAACTCGAGGATCAATTAGAAGAAACTTAGCTGATCTAGCTGGTTTAATCGCAAACAATTTTGTCTTGGATGGTTACTTGCCAGCATATTTGGATCACCTTATATGGCTTCTTCAAAACCCTGGTTTCTTGAGTAGGAGAGTGCTGCGGAAGACATATAAGCTTCGTCTTCTGACGCATTGTTCATATGTCCCCTCTATGAACAGAATAAATATGGTTATTCAGCTGAAGATCTTCTATGATAAGCTGGACCAGGCAGAGAAGCTGCTTTTCATTGATGCATTGTTCCATTCCCGAATTGCGATGAATCCTCACTGGTACAACATTATAAAGTTCAACATTGTTCTTAAAAAAACCTTCAAGAAGAAAAAGGGTGGATACAACAATACTTACTTTGATGCTTTTCTGTTCGTACGGAATTTTTTTGTCCACTCATTTGCGAATGGACGGGTAAGTTTTAATACTGTCTTTGCATTCCTTTTATGTGCTATGATAGTCCTGTACTTGCTTTAGTCATTTGATATTCTGATTGATTATAAGATGTAACACACGGACAAATATGTGTATGCAGAGACACCTATGTTTGTTTTATACATCTATTATTTTAGCTATATCTTTGAATTCATTACATATTTTCCGAAGTTCTGATAGCTTCTTGTTGGACATACAGAATGGACATATTCAGCTGTACAGGTGTAACTCTGGATTGGAGGTTTTGATAGCTATTTTCTTTGGAAACTTCTTGCCAGAGTTCATTGGAATGTTGATAGAGCTAAACTTTAATATTTCACATCTGTAAGGGTTCTGAACTAAAGGTTGTGTACACAGTTGTTTTGAATTCAGTGAATAAAGTAATGTTTGTTTCCTGAACTCAGGGTTAGGTATTGCCTTCATCTTGATGTCAACTTCAATTGAAAAACTTCCGAAGATTGCAGGTACCAACTTTTGATAGTTCTACATAGAAATATTTAAGACCCCTTTTTATGCCAGTTCTAATAAGCTCAAATCATTAGAAATCTAGTAACTATTTTGTTTCATAGTTTGCTTGTAATAGCTTTAAGAATGTTCCTTCTCTTTGGCAAGAAAAATGCATTGCAGATCACAAAAAATAGGTCACGTTGATGGTTTTAAGCACAGAAAATATGTCAAACTATACAAAAAATATATACTTGTAAGTCTGTAAACTATTTTATAGGTTCAGACGACAAATTTTTCTATGTCCAGACTGGCATTTCATACTTCTCAGGACACGATAATTGCAAATCTTAATCGAATCGTCTGAAGGTATCATCCAGTTGTCGTGAATGTATATGAGGAAAAAGTTTATTTATTGTTGGTGGTTACGCCTAACCCGACAACCTTTTATTTTTTGTTGAAGTTCTATGGGTAATGATAATTCTGGATTAGTATTTTCACTTTTCAGCGTTAGATGGTTTCAGTGTTAGATGGATATACATCTTGCAGCGTCCGGTTGACAACTCCGACATCACTATGGCCTTAATTTCTTGGTTGACAACTCCGACAGTCACTTAAGTTGTACATCCTCTGTTCCTAAATGCAAGACGTTTTTGCAGTTCAACTTCTTACATTTAGAAACAGAGTTAGTACCATGTTGTTTTTATCTGATACAGTATGCATTTTGTTGTTTGAAGAAAGACATGGCATTGTTGGTACTCCAGCTAATCTTCAGTTTCTTGTTATCTGGTTTTATCTCAGTTCTGGTGAGCAGGTCGCAAGCAGAGAAGTTATTCTTCTTCATGAGTTTTGTGCAAGTGATCGCAACATCAAGGAAGTCCCTGTAGAAGTTCTCAGGTGCAAGGATGGATGACAGAGGCATGTCTGGGAGCCAGCCCACCTACTAACTAGATGGGGAACGAGTAGGGTGCTGAAGTTTGAGATGAGCAACTAACATAGAGTCATAGAGTAGTCATCACGTCAAATTTTGTTGCTTTGGCTGAGTCATTGCATTGCTTGCAGCATGTAGATTGCAGGGGTACTCAACTGGAGACAATCTGTCCAGTGTTATTGTTCCGTATCTTTTTCTGGGAACAATGTGTAGGACACTGGAAAAACATGAAACACTCTTCAGTTAAGATTCACCTTCAAATAACAGTTGCTGGATGTGCATGGATTATGGCTTAAAGCGATTTTCTGCTGGTTTTTTCTTTTGGTTAAGGTGCTCAACAGCTGGTTTCTGCCGCTGCTTATGTGTTTACAAATGTGTTCAAGTAGCGAGCGTGTGTCCCGTGGGCTGCTTTGGTTGCTCTTGAGCCCCAGAGTTCCAATGGGCTGCTGGTTTCTGCTGCTGTTTATGTGTAGGACACTAGGACCTCTTTGATTCTGTCTGCTTTGCCACGTGCGTTGTTCGCTACGAAGCTTCCCTGCCGTAGTGCTAGGGTTCTGTTTCTCTCGGGGCGATCCGCCGCCGGTAAGTACAGGTTTTCTTCCCTGCCGCTGGTGACCCTCATCGGCCGAGTTGGGACTGACGAGGGGGGATCCAACTGCCCAGTCTTGGCTTGGCCCTCACCTGCTAGTTTGCTACCTTCCAATCTTTAATGAATCATGTTTTTGCTCCGGAAATACCTTTTGAGGGGTTTTGGAGGGCTGGGGTTTCTCTCAAAGCCCGATCTGTCTCTCGGGTTAGGGAACGAAGATGTCAAAGGAAGCAGCGTTTGGGTCGGGAACGACAGATGATCTTGAGAAGATGATTCTGGAGCTTGGCCTATGCAAGGAGGATTTCGATGATGTCGTGTTTCATGAGAAGACGGTGCCGCCAGCTGCAACAAGATGGATGGCCTTGGCCAAGCTGAAGATGGATAAACCCTATAGCCAATTTTTTTTTTGACAAGAACCCTATAGCCAATTTTGGTTCTTCAAAAATATGAGAGCAGCGTGGGATCTCCCACAAGATGTTAAGATCAGGCATCTTTGGAGGATAATTTATCCTTGCAATTTTTCTGTCTTGGCAACTGGGAAAGGGTGATGCAAGAGGGGCATGGAATTTCTGAGGTACCATGGTCATCCTAACACCGTATGATGGAATATCAAAACCCTCGACGACCAAGCTGGGCACATTAGAAATTTGGATACATATCCATGATGTTCCCAATGGATATGCACATCTGATCGAGCCATTAGCTACGAAAGTGGGTGAAGTTCTATATGCCAAATCTTAGTCTCATGATTTTACTGGGAATTTTTATCGCGTTTGGGTGAGAATTAGTGTGCTCAAACCCTTGAAGAATGATGTGTTAATGATTAGGGATAACACACTACTGCAGGATGCTGCTAACGCGACACTACAATCAGAGACCCTTTGACGAAACTATGTGCGATGCATTAATCGCAAAAGGTGATGTAATAAAACCGTAAAAAAACGTTTGCAATAGCGGAGACATAAAAAACGATTCAGACTATAGTTGCGTGTGCAATGGGCAGCATACAATTCAGTCGAATGAACTGTTTGCGGTGAGCATAACAGAAAAACGGTCCGACATAAGGTGTGTGCGATATACAACATACAGTTCACTCGGATGAACTGTTTGTGATTAGGCAACAAAACAGAAACAGTCAGCCAAATCAAGGTGTGTGCGATATACGACATACAGTTTACTCGGATAAACTGTTTGCGATTAGCCAACACAATAGAAACGGTTCATCTTAACAAGATGTGTGTGATACGCGGCAAACAGGTCAGTTATCAGAAATGTGTGGGAAGACGGATAACAACACAGACGATTCCTGTTAACAAGCCGTGTGTGTTGTGAGCAAACGATTGCTGCTATACAATTATGAGCGATTGACGAAATTATCACCGACGGGTTCCATTGTTTAGTCTGTGTGCGATGTGATTTGCTCTGTCCGCACAACATCTATACTCTGTCTGCAGAACATCAACATATATACTTACTAGCAAGATGCCCATGCATTGCACGGAACATCAAGATGCATTTGTATAAGTAGTTTATCTTATGGGATAAAAGGATGAACGAGGGATAGCCTTATTTGTTAATGTGGAGAGGGGTGTGGGCACCTTTTTGTAAAATTGCCATAGTTTCCTCCCTATCTGTCAGATATAAATCGGACGACCTATATTGCAGGATGGCAGGCACACCATCATCACCAACTCTGCTTTTTATAAGAGTAGAGATAAGAGCAACATTGCATAACCAAATTAAGCATACAATTGCATAAGTGACTACACACATAACATTTCCACACACCAAAATAAGCAATTACATGCATATTAAACTAGGAGAAACGATCATCTAACCATCTACTTCTTGTTGTGGCGACGCTTGCCGTTGCTCTGCTTCCAGATGGATCCCTGATCATTTTGGGGAAGGAGGCACTTCCTCATGTCAACGATCCGCTTGTACATCTCGTAGCTCGTGTACGGCTCCTTGGCCGCGTACACGACGTGAGTTTTGTCGAGTTTTCCCATCCAGGCCGAGTGCCAGACACGCTTGTCCTTGTTGCAGGAATCCTTCATGTCTCTGTAGTAGGGGTCGATGATGGCCTCAGCGAGGTGAACCAGTGAGTCCTTCTCATGCTTCTTGCTGCTCTAGATCTTGTATTGGTCCTGGATGTCGACAAGATTCAAGCAGGCGATGCCCGAATTCCTGAGCACCTTTACATCGTTGGTGATGTCCACCGTAGAGAACATGTAGTGGGGCTGTCGACAAAACTGGCAAAACGCTCGCAAGGCCTTGTGGCCAGGCAGTAGTGGTAGACTAGGACGTGATTGCGTACGCACATCTGGGCGACGACGACCTTGGGACCAGACCTGGCACGAGCGCGCGTGTACTCGAGGTCGAACCCGACCACCTTGTACTTCTCCTCAGCAAGCAACAGCTCCACGATGTGGATGGAGTGCTCCACCCAGACCGGTTTGTTGGTGTAAACCACCGAGATCTCTGTGAACCTTCTGTGGGTGTCCACCACGGCATGCATGGTGAACTGCTGCTCATCGTTGGCAGCCGCTCGGAGCGCCATTGGAGCCGCACAGGATACCATCTAAGAATTCATCGTCGTGGCTGTGCTTCTTTCAATACTGGGGCGTGCTCGAAAGGTTGAAGAGACACAAGGGTTAAATGGCCGCTATAATAAATGGGGGCGGTCGTCCTGTAATCGCACGTCTTGTCACCGCGTTCATAGTGGAGGATTCCAGTGCATGCTTGAGCACCCCACACGCGTTTCGTTTGACCACGCGGGGCGGTGCGACCACATACTCTTCGACCTGGATATGGTGGTGCATGATCTCAAGGTCGCAAACAAGGTCCTCAAGGAGCCTCAGAAGTGTCAGCGTCGTAATTGCAAGACGACCTGGGAGGGAGCCAGTGAGGACGACCAAGGGATGATGAAGTGCATGGACTGCTCCTATTTCTTCTGCTCTGGGTGGCCGGTGGACAGGGATGATCCGCAGGGACACGCCCGCTGGCACGCCGGCGAGCACCAGCATTGGGTTGCTCAGTGCTGCGATGAACCGAATTTGGGATACTGCTTCATGTGTGCACGCCCTATGAGGCTCAGTGACTGGAGCGAAGATGACTATGCAGTGGCGGCCAGAAACGAAAAGGATCAGCAGATGCCGGGGGATAGCGTTGCAAAGGATGGCTGGGGATCAGTGTCCGGCATTGCAAAGGATGAGTGCCAAAGGGTGCCCAGAATTGCAATGGACGATGTTGCGTCTGGGTATGCTAATGGTGATGGCCACGTTATCAGAGGGATGCCGAACCATGGAGAAACATGCTACATGAATGCAACGCTGCAGTGCCTCCTTGCGCTTGAAAGGCTAATGGTCAGTTCACGAACAATGAAGAGGAAATCATAGATATTGCAAAGGGTTTTTTCTATGATCTGATTACAGGTGACTCAAATGTCAACCCTACGGGTTTGCTGAATCATATTGAGACTTTGGTTACAAATGAGATGAATGATAAATTAATGGAAGAGTTTACGGGAAAAGAGATCAGCGATGCCCTTTTTTAAGATTGGTCCGCTAAAATCCCCAGGGCCGGACAATTTCTCCGCGCGTTTTTACCAGCGAAACTGGGATGTTCTAAAAGAAGAGGTGGTTGGGGCTGTTAAGCAATTCTTTATGGATGGTATCATGTCGAGTGAGTTGAATACTACTACTATTGTTATCATTCCCAAGACTAACCAAGCGGTGGAGTTAAAAGATTTTCGGCCAATCTCTTTATGCAATGTTATTTACAAAGTGGTGTCGAAGTGCATTCTGAATCGCTTGAGACCGCTCCTGGACGACCTTATTGGCATTGAACACATCGCTTTCATCCCAGGAAGGCTCATTAGTGATAACACTCTTATCGCGTTTGAATGCTTCCATGCCATCCAAAGGGGGAGAAACTCAACACTAGTGGAAAAATTGCTAGCCACAACTTTCATTAGTGGCGCTCCATTTTTAACGAACGCCAGGACTATTTTTTCAAATAGTGATGGCGTTGAACAATTTTGTATGACATTGTACTACCATACCACTGGCGTACATTATTTCTTGCATGACATAGATATTTTCTAAGTTTTTTATGTGTGCTACCGTTTTCTATGGCGTGGCCCATTAGGCCTACACCAGCAATACCCATTGGGCCAACGCCAGCAAAAAGTGCCCTATCCAGTAAAAAACCAGTAAGTCAGATTCACTATGAACTCACATCGAACACTGTAGGATCGGAAGTATGTCTAGAGGGGGGGGGGGGGTGATTAGACTACTTGACCAAATAAAAATCTAGTCTTTTCCCAATTTTAGTTCTTGGCAGATTTTAGCTATCTTATCACAAGTCAAGCAATCTCCACACAATTCAAGCAAGCATGCAAAAGAGTATATGAGCAGCGGAAAGTAAAGCATGCAACTTGCAAGAATGTAAAGGGAAGGGTTTGGAGGATTCAAACGCAATTGGAGACACAGATGTTTTTGGCGTGGTTCCGATAGGTGGTGCTATCGTACATCCACGTTGATGGAGACTTCAACCCACGGAGGGTAACGGTTGCGCGAGTCCATGGAGGGCTCCACCCACGAAGGGTCCACGAAGAAGCAACCTTGTCTATTCCATCACGGCCATCGCCCACGAAGGACTTGCCTCACTAGCGGTAGATCTTCACGAAGTAGGCGATCTCCTTGCCATTACAAACTCCTTGGTTCAACTCCACAATCTTGTCGGAGGCTCCCAAGTGACACCTAGCCAATCTAGGAGACACCACTCTCCAAGAAGTAACAAATGGTGTGTTGATGATGAACTCCTTGCTCTTGTGCTTCAAATGATAGTCTCCCCAACACTCAACTCTCTCTCACAGGATTTGGATTTGGTGGAAAGAAGATTTGAGTGGAAAGCAACTTGGGGAAGGCTAGAGATCAAGGTTCATATGGTTGGAATGGAATATCTTGACCTCAACACAAGTGTAGGTGGTTCTCTCTCAAAAAATGTGTATTGGAAGTGTAGGTGTGTTCTGATGGCTCTCTCCACGAATGAAGAGTGGGTGGAGGGGTATATATAGCCTCCACACAAAATCTAACCGTTACACACAATCTGCCAAACTCGGTGGGACCGATGGTTAAACTCGGTCGGACCGATTCAGCAAACCTAGTGACCGTCAGGATTTTCGGTGGGACTGAGATGCAACTCGGTAGGACCGATATGGTTAGGGTTAGGGCATAACGTAATCTCGGTGTGATCGATTACACAAACTCGGTGGGACCGATTTTGGTAACAAGCTAACCAGAGAGTTGGTCAGGTAAACTTGGTGGGACCGATTCGCTCATCTCGGTGAGACCGAAATGTTACAAAAGGGAAACAGAGAGTTTACATTGCAATCTCGGTGGGACCGGTCGCTCACTTCGGTTAGACCGAAAAGTTACGAAGGGAAACAGAGAGATTACAATCCCATCTCAGTGAGATCGAGATCCCTATCGGTGAAACCGATTTGGCTAGGGTTTGTGGCAGTGGCTATGACATTTGAAACTCGGTGGCGCCGGATGGAAAGAATCGGTGGGGCCGAGAATGACTTTTGGTTTAGGTCATATGTGGATGTGGGAAGGAAGTTGAGGGTTTTTGGAGCATATCACTAAGCACATGAAGCAAGAGGCTCATTAAGCAACACCTCATCCCTCCTTGATAGTATTGGCTTTTCCTATAGACTCAATGTGATCTTGGATCACTAAAATATAAAATGTAGAGTCTTGATCTTGAAGCTTGAGCCAATCCTTTGTCCTTAGAATTTTGAGGGATCCACTTTCCTCATCCATGCCATTGCCATTCATTGAGCTTTTCCTGAAATATTAATCTTGGAATAATGTTAGCTCAATGAGCTATATGTTGTTAGGAATTACCAAAACCACCCAGGGATAGTTGCACTTCCAATCTCCCCCTTTTTGGTGATTGATGACAACATATAGATCAAAGCTTCGACAAATGATAATAAGAGTGAAAAGATATCTTCGCTTTGAGAAGTATGTGATAAGCAAGAGCTCCCCCTAAATTTGTGCATATTTTAAGATTTGCTTTGGACTGCAAATGCACAATGAGTTAGGATCATGGGTTACTCTTCCATGTCACATACATCTTGGTGGAGCGCTCAAAATGATAAGAATAAAATACATGCACTCATCACCAAGCAAAGTGAGTGATCATATAAGGATAAGTAAGATAATATCATCCAACAAGCATAAGTGTAGCTTATGATCAAACACATGATCATCAATGTCTCACAGATAAAAGCATAGTATCTCAAGCAAGCAAACAAAGTTCAACCAAGAAGACAAGAGAGAACAAAAGCAAACTCTCTCTCTCTCTCTCTCTCTCGAAGCCTATGATCTATACATTTTTCTCCCCCTTTGGCAACAAGTTACCAAAAAGTTCATAGAAAATGCATAGCACTAAAACGACTCTCAGGCTTGGTCTTCAGGTGGTGGAGTCCGGATAACACCGAGGACGAAGGCTTCAGTTGAAGTAGATGGAGCTGCTGGGGTAGGTGCTGGAGCTGGTGGTACTGAGGCTGTAGCTGGTGCAGAAGTAGTGGCTCTGGTGTCAGGAACTGGCACTGCAGATGATCTCTGAGCTCTAGGCACTCTAGCAAATGCATCAGTTGTTGTTTTGCCCTTCCTCTCCTGCATATCATCCTGTAATTTCTCCACAGCAGACTGAATCTCAGTTACTTTCACATCTAAGTCGTAGAACTTTTGTTCCATGATTCTTTCCAAGCTCTCTTGGTTTCGAGTCAGGGTGGTCAGTCCTTTCTCAATCCTCAGAGTTGATGCTATCAGATAACCGAGCTACTCCTGCTTGTTCTTAAGAAAGTACTCAGATGCCTCCTCCTGAGTTGGCATCTTGGCAGCTTTCTCCATCTTTGCCTTCTCCTTCTTTGCTTGAGCTTGTGTTGATGATGGTTCATCCTCGTTCATCACAACTTGATTGTCCTCAAAATCTGGATGGATGGGCATGTGTTCCTTATCCAACATGTATGTGCCTGTGCCCATCTTCGAGTTAATCAACTCCTGAATATGTGGGGCATATCCACAACTCCTCTTCTGATCAGCTGCTGTCCTCTTGATGGTCTCAACTATGAGGCTCATGACCTTGAACTTCTGTGGCACATCAAATATGTGGAGCAAGTTTATTGCATGGCCTCTGATCATTCTGTGATCACCTGACTTGGGCAAGAGAGTGTGCCTAAGGATCTAATTGATTGTAGGCAGCCCTGACAGCAAGTGTTTTACTGACCCAAACTGACGAGTCTCAAGATCTGCATCTGGAATTTCCTTGTACATGTTTGCCATAGAGTTGTGGTCCATCTTCTTCTTGGCATAGACATCCAAGTCATCTTCTTGCTCTTCCGGGGCATTGACCAGCTGAGCCCATTCTGCAACTGTAGACTGGTATCTAGTGCTTTCAGACATCCATACTATCCTGCCATCTGGATAGAAGTGTGCTATGGAGTAGAATTGCACTATGAGCTCCTCATTCCACTTTGTGAGCTTCTGCCCAACAAAGTCTGCAACTCCACAAGCTTTGAAGCTGTCAAGCACTCCAGGATAGTGTTCTTCACTCTCCTTGATATACTCCCAGTCAACCCACCTCATATCACACACTATGGGTTTCTTGTGCAGTAGCACTGTCTCATAGAAGTCTTGCTGTTCCTTTGTGTGGAATCTGTAATCAACAGCAGTCCTTCTCCTGGTGGCATATGGATCTGACTCTCTCCATAGCCTCAACCCCTAGTCTCTCATGATCTTCATGTTCTCAGCCACAGGATGAGCATCGTTGTGGTCTGGAATCTTGGGTTTGAGCTTCCTTAGAACTTGTCCTTCATCATCTTCTCCAGCAGCAACATCAGGCACTGGGGCCTTGTTCTTCTCAGCAGCAAATATGTTCCTGGTATTCCTCTTAGGTGCACTCTTGGGCTTGGAGGCAGCTTTAGGTGCTTCTTTGGGCTTTGATGATGCAGCCCCTGACCTTATAGCATCACCCATCAGCTTTTGTGCCTTAGGTGCTGGTGCAGCAACCTCTTCTTCCTCTTCTTCTCCCGCAGAATCTCTCCTCATGGAGGGTTTGCCAAGAACTCTGGTAGTAGTTGTTGGAAATATGCCCTAGAGGCAATAATAAAAGGATTATTATTATATTTCCTTGTTCATGATAATTGTATTTTATTCATGCTATAATTGTGTTATCCGGAAATCGTAATACATGTGTGAATACATAGATACCAACATGTCCCTAGTAAGCCTCTAGTTGACTAGCTCGTTGATCAACAGATAGTCATGGTTTCCTAACTATGGACATTGGATGTCATTGATAATGAGATCACATCATTAGGACAATGATGTGATGGACAAGACCCAATCCTAAGCATAGCACAAGATCGTATAGTTCGTTTGCTAGAGCTTTTCCAATGTCAAGTATCTTTTCCTTAGACCATGAGATCGTGTAACTCCCGGATACCGTAGGAGTGCTTTGGGTGTACCAAACGTCACAACGTAACTGGGTGACTATAAAGGTGTACTACGGGTATCTCCGAAAGTGTCTGTTGGGTTGACACAGATCGAGACTGGGATTTGTCACTCCGTATAACGGAGAGGTATCACTAGGCCCACTCAGTAATGCATCATCAAAATGAGCTCAATGTGATCAAAGTGTTTGATCACGGGATCATGCATTACGGTACGAGTAAAGTGACTTGCCGGTAACGAGATTGAACGAGGTATTGGGATACCGACGATCGAATCTCGGGCAAGTAAAATACCGATTGACAAAGGGAATTGTATACGGGGTTGCTTGAATCCTCGACATCGTGGTTCATCCGATGAGATCATCGAGGAGCATGTGGGAGCCAACATGGGTATCCAGATCCCGCTATTGGTTATTGGCCGGAGAGCTGTCTCGGTCATGTCTACGTGTCTCCCGAACCCGTAGGGTCTACACACTTAAGGTTCGGTGACGCTAGGGTTGTATAGAGATGAGTATGCAGTAATCCGAAAGTTGTTCGGAGTCCCGGATGAGATCCCGGACATCAGGAGGAGTTCTGGAATGGTCTGGAGGTAAAGAATTATATATAGGAAGTGCAGTTTCGGCCATCGGGAGAATTCGGGGTCACCGGTATTATACCGGGACCACCAGATGGGTCCCGGGGGTCCACCGGGTGGGGCCACCCATCCCGGAGGGCCCCATGGTCTGAAGTGGGGAGGGGAACCAGCCCATAGTGGGCTGGTGCGCACCCCCTTGCCCCCCTATGCCTAGGATTGGAAACCCTAGGGTGGGGGGGGCGCCCCACTTGCCTTGGGGGGCACTCCACCCCCCTTGGCCGCCGCCCCCCAGGAGATCCAATCTCCCAGGGCCGGCGCCCCCCAGGGGGCCTATATAAAGGGGGGGAGGGAGGGCAGCCGCACCCTGAAGTCTTGGCGCCTCCCTCTCCCCTGCTACACCTCTCCCTCTTGCAGAAGCTCGGCGAAGCCTTGCTGCGGTGACTGCTGCATCCAGCACCACGCCGTGGTGCTGCTGGATCTTCATCAACCTCTCCTTCCCCCTTGCTGGATCAAGAAGGAGGAGACGTCACGCTAACCGTACGTGTGTTGAACGCGGAGGTGCCATCCGTTCGGCGCTAGGATCTCCGGTGATTTGGATCACGATGAGTACGACTCCCTCAACCCCGTTCTTTGAACGCTTCCGCTCGCGATCTACAAAGGTATGTAGATGCACTCCGATCACTCGTTGCTAGATGAACTCATAGATAGATCTTGGTGAAACCATATAATTTTCTTATTTTCTGCAACGTTCCCCAACAGTGGTATCAGAGCCAGGTTTATGCGTAGTTCTCTTTGCACGAGTAGAACACAATTTGTTGTGGGCGTAGATGTTGTCAACTTTCTTGCCGCTACTAGTCTTATTTTGCTTCAGCGGTATTGTGGGATGAAGCGGCCCGGACCAACCTTACACGTACTCTTACGTGAGACAGGTTCCACCGACTGACATGCACTAGTTGCATAAGGTGGCTAGCGGGTGTCTGTCTCTCCCACTTTAGTTGGAGCGGATTCGACGAAAAGGGTCCTTATGAAGGGTAAATAGAAGTTGAAAAATCACGTTGTGGCTTTCAGTAGGTAAGAAAACCTTCTTGCTAGAACCCTATTGCAGCCACATAAAACTTGCAACAACAATTAGAGGACGTCTAACTTGTTTTTGCAGCAAGTGTTTTGTGATGTGATATGGCCAAAGTTGTGATGAATGATGAATGATATATATGTGATGTATGAGATCATGTTCTTGTAATAGGAATCACGACTTGCATGTCGATGAGTATGACAACCGGCAGGAGCCATAGGAGTTGTCTTTATTTTTTGTATGACCTGCGTGTCATTGAGAAACGCCATGTAAATTACTTTACTTTATTGCTAAACGTGTTAGCCTTAGTAGTAGAAGTAATAGTTGGCGAGCAACTTCATGGAGACACGATGATGAAGATCATGATGATGGAGATCATGGTGTCATGCCGGTGACAAGATGATCATTGAGCCCCAAGATGGAGATCAAAGGAGCTATATGATATTGGCCATATCATGTCACTATTATTTGATTGCATGTGATGTTTATCATGTTTTTGCATCTTGTTTACTTAGAACGACGGTAGTAAATAAGATGATCCCTCAAAATAATTTCAAGAAAGTGTTCCCCCTAACTGTGCGCCGTTGCGATAGTTCGTTGTTTCGAAGCACCACGTGATGATCGGGTGTGATAGATTCCAACGTTCACATACAACAGGTGTAAGACAGATTTACACATGCAAACACTTAGGTTAACTTGACGAGCCTAGCATGTACAGACATGGCCTCGGAACACAAGATACCGAAAGGTCGAACATGAGTCGTATGAAAGATACGATCAACATGGAGATGTTCACCGATGATGACTAGTCCGTCTCACGTGATGATCGGACACGGCCTAGTCGAGTCGGATCATGTTTCACTTAGATGACTAGAGGGATGTCTAATCTGAGTGGGAGTTCATTAAATAATTTGATTAGATGAACTTAATTATCATGAACTTAGTCTAAAAATCTTTGCATAAATGTCTTGTAGATCAAATGGCCAACGCTCATGTCAACATGAACTTCAACGCGTTCCTAGAGAAAACCAAGCTGAAAGATGATGGCAACAACTATACGGACTGGGTCCAGAACATGAGGATCATCCTCATAGCTGCCAGAAAACAATATGTCCTAGAAGCACCGCTAGGTGAAGCACCCATCCCAGAGAACCAAGACGTTATGAACGCTTGGCAGTAATGTGGTGATGATTACTCCCTCGTTCAGTGCAATATGCTTTACAGCTTAGAACTGGGGCTCCAAAAGTGTTTTGAGCAACACGGAGCATATGAGATGTTCGAAGAGCTGAAAATGGTTTTCCAAGCTCATGCCCGGGTCGAGAGATATGAAGTCTCCGACAAGTTCTACAGCTGTAAGATGGAGGAAAATAGTTCTGTCAGTGAGCACATACTCAAGATGTCTGGGTTGCACAACCGCTTGTCCCAGCTGGACATTAACCTCCCAGACGAGGCGGTCATTGACAGAATCCTTCAGTCGCTCCCACCTAGCTACGAGAGCTTTGTGATGAACTACAATATGCAGGGGATGGAAAAGACCATTCCTGAAGTATTTTCAATGCTGAAATCAGCGGAGGTAGAAATCAAAAAGGAACATCAAGTGTTGATGGTCAATAAAACCACCAAGTTCAAGAAAGGCAAGGGTAAGAAGAACTTCAAGAAGGACGACAAGGATGTTGCCGTGCCCGGTAAGCCAGTTGCTGGGAAGAAGTCAAAGAATGGACCCAAGCCTGAGACTGAGTGCTTTTATTGCAAAGGGAAGGGTCACTGGAAGCGGAACTACCCCAAGTACTTAGCGGACAAGAAGGCCGGCAACACTAAAGGTATATGTGATATACATGTAATTGATGTGTACCTTACCAGTGCTCGTAGTAGCTCCTGGGTATTTGATACCGGTGCCGTTGCTCATATTTGTAACTCAAAGCAGGAGCTGCGGAATAAGCGGGGACTGGTGAAGGACGAGGTGACGATGCGCGTCGGGAATGGTTCCAAGGTCGATGTGATCGCCGTCGGCACGCTACCTCTACATTTACCTACGGGATTAGTTTTAAACCTCAATAATTGTTATTTAGTGCCAAGTTTGAGCATGAACATTGTATCCGGATCTCGTTTAATACGAGATGGCTACTCATTTAAATCCGAGAATAATGGTTGTTCTATTTATATGAGAGATATGTTTTATGGTCATGATCCGATGGTCAATGGTTTATTCTTAATGAATCTCGAACGTGATGTTACACATATTCATAGTGTGAATACCAAAAGATGTAAAGTTGACAACGATAGTCCCACATACTTGTGGCACTGCCGCCTTGGTCACATTGGTGTCAAGCGCATGAAGAAGCTCCATGTTGATGGACTTTTAGAGTCTCTCGATTATGAATCGTTTGACACATGCGAGCCATGCCTCATGGGCAAAATGACCAAGACTCCGTTCTCCAGAACAATGGAGCGAGCAACCAACTTATTGGAAATCATACATACTGATGTGTGCAGTCCAATGAGCATTGAGGCTCGCGGAGGATATCGTTATGTTATCACTCTCACTGATGACTTGAGTAGATATGGGTATGTCTACTTGATGAAACACAAGTCTGAGACCTTTGAAAAGTTCAAGGAATTTCAGAATGAGGTAGAGAATCAACGTGACCGAAAAATAAAGTTCTTACGATCAGACCGTGGAGGAGAATATTTAAGTCACGAATTTGGCACACACTTAAGGAAATGTGGAATCGTTTCACAACTCACGCCGCCTGGAACACCTCAACGTAACGGTGTGTCCAAACATCGTAATCGCACTCTATTGGATATGGTGCGATCTATGATGTGCCTTACTGATTTACCGCTATCATTTTGGGGATACGCTCTAGAGACAGCTACATTCACTTTAAATAGGTCACCGTCTAAATCCGTTGAGACGACATCGTATGAATTATGGTTTGGGAAGAAACCTAAGCCGTCGTTTCTAAAAGTTTGGGGATGCGATGCTTATGTCAAGAAACTTCAACCTGAAAAGCTCGAACCCAAGTCGGAAAAATGCGTCTTCATAGGATACCCTAAGGAAACCATTGGGTATACCTTCTACCTTAGATCCGAAGGCAAGATCTTTGTTGCCAAGAACGGATCCTTTCTAGAGAAAGAGTTTCTCTCGAAAGAAGTAAGTGGGAGGAAAGTAGAACTCGATGAAGTACTACCTCTTGAACCGGAAAGTAGTGCAGCTCAGGAAAATGTTCCTGTGGTGCCTACATCCACTGAAGAGGAAATTAATGATGATGATCAAGGTACTTCGAATCAAGTTGCTACTGAACTTCGTAGGTCCACAAGGACACGTTCCACACCAGAGTGGTATGGCAACCCTGTCCTGGAAATCATGTTGTTAGACAACGGTGAACCTTCGAACTATGAAGAAGCGATGGCGGGCCCAGATTCCAACAAATGGCTTGAAGCCATGCAATCCGAGATAGGATCCATGTATGAAAACAAAGTATGGACTTTGACAGACTTGCCCGATGATCGGCGAGCGATAAAAAACAAATGGATCTTTAAGAAGAAGACAGACGTGGATGGTAATGTTACCATCTATAAAGATCGACTTGTCGCTAAGGGTTATCAACAAGTTCAAGGGGTTGACTACGATGAGACTTTCTCTCCCGTAGCAAAGCTGAAGTCCGTCCGAATCATGTTAGCAATTTCCGCATACTATGATTATGAGATATGGCAAATGGACGTCAAAACTCAAAACGGCATTCCTTAACGGTTATCTTAAGGAAGAACTGTATATGATGCAACCGGAAGGTTTTGTCGACCCTAAGAATGCTAACAAGGTATGCAAGCTCCAGCGATCCATTTATGGGCTGGTGCAAGCATCTCGGAGTTGGAACATTCGGTTTGATGAGATGATCAAAGCGTTTGGGTTTATGCAGACTTATGGAGAAGCCTGCGTTTACAAGAAAGTGAGTGGGAGCTCTGTAGCATTTCTCATATTATATGTAGATGACATACTTTTGATGGGAAATGATATAGAACTTTTGGACAACATTAAGGCCTACTTGAATAAGAGTTTTTCAATGAAGGACCTTGGAGAAACTGCTTATATATTAGGCATCAAGATCTATAGAGATAGATCAAGACGCCTCATAGGTCTTTCACAAAGCACATACCTTGATAAGATATTGAAGAAGTTCAATATGGATCAGTCTAAGAAGGGGTTCTTGCCTGTGTTGCAAGGTGTGAATTGAGCTCAACTCAATGTCCGACCACGGCAGAAGATATAGAAGAGATGAGTGTCATCCCCTATGTCTCAGCCAAAGGGTCTATTATGTATGCCATGCTGTGTACCAGACCTGATGTAAACCTTGCCGTAAGTTTGGTAGGAAGGTACCAAAGTAATCCCGGCAAGGAACACTGGACATCGATCAAGAATATCCTGAAGTACCTGAAAAGGACTAAGGACATGTTTCTCGTTTATGGAGGTGACGAAGAGCTCGTCGTAAAGGGTTACGTCGACGCTAGCTTCGACACAGATCTGGATGACTCTAAGTCACAAACCGGATACGTGTATATGTTGAATGGTGGAGCAGTAAGCTGGTGCAGCTGCAAGCAGAGCGTCGTGGCGGGATCTACATGTGAAGCGGAGTACATGGCAGCCTCGGAGGCAGCACATGAAGCAATTTGGGCGAAGGAGTTCATCACCGACCTAGGAGTCATACCCAATGCGTCGGGGCTGATCAAACTCTTCTGTGACAACACTGGAGCTATTGCACTTGCCAAGGAGCCCAGGTTTCACAAGAAGACCAGGCACATCAAGCGTCGCTTCAACTCCATTCGTGAAAATGTTCAAGATGGAGACATAGAAATTTGCAAAGTGCATACGGATCTGAATGTCGCAGATCCGTTGACTAAACCTCTTCCGCGAGCAAAACATGATCAACACCAGAACTCTATGGGTGTTTGATTCATCACAATGTAACTAGATTATTGACTCTAGTGCAAGTGGGAGACTGTTGGAAATATGCCCTAGAGGCAATAATAAAAGGATTATTATTATATTTCCTTGTTCATGATAATTGTCTTTTATTCATGCTATAATTGTGTTATCCGGAAATCGTAATACATGTGTGAATACATAGATACCAACATGTCCCTAGTAAGCCTCTAGTTGACTAGCTCGTTGATCAACAGATAGTCATGGTTTCCTGACTATGGACATTGGATGTCATTGATAACGAGATCACATCATTAGGACAATGATGTGATGGACAAGACCCAATCCTAAGCATAGCACAAGATCGTATAGTTCGTTTGCTAGAGCTTTTCCAATGTCAAGTATCTTTTCCTTAGACCATGAGATCGTGTAACTCCGGATACCATAGGAGTGCTTTGGGTGTACCAAACGTCACAACGTAACTGGGTGACTATAAAGGTGTACTACGGGTATCTCCAAAAGTGTCTGTTGGGTTGACACAGATCGAGACTGGGATTTGTCACTCCGTATAACGGACAGGTATCACTGGGCCCACTCAGTAATGCATCATCAAAATGAGCTCAATGTGATCAAAGTGTTTGATCACGGGATCATGCATTACGGTACGAGTAAAGTGACTTGCCGGTAACGAGATTGAACGAGGTATTGGGATACCGACGATCGAATCTCGAGCAAGTAAAATACCGATTGACAAAGGGAATTGTATACGGGGTTGCTTGAATCCTCGACATCGTGGTTCATCCGATGAGATCATCGAGGAGCATGTGGGAGCCAACATGGGTATCCAGATCCCGCTATTGGTTATTGGCCGGAGAGCTGTCTCGGTCATGTCTACGTGTCTCCCGAACCCGTAGGGTCTACACACTTAAGGTTCGGTGACGCTAGGGTTGTATAGAGATGAGTATGCAGTAATCCGAAAGTTGTTCGGAGTCCCGGATGAGATCCCGGATGTCACGAGGAGTTCTGGAATGGTCCGGAGATAAAGAATTATATATAGGAAGTGCAGTTTCGGCCATCGGGAGAATTCAGGGTCACCGCTATTGTACCGGGACCACCAGATGGGTCCCGGGGGTCCACCGGGTGGGGCCACCCATCCCGGAGGGCCCCATGGGCTGAAGTGGGGAGGGGAACCAGCCCATAGTGGGCTGGTGCGCCCCCTTGGGCCCTCCTGCGCTTAGGGTTGGAAACCCTAGGGTGGGGGGGGGGCGCCCCACTTGCCTTGGGGGGCACTCCACCCCCCTTGGCCGCCGCCCCCCAGGAGATACAATCTCCCAGGGCCGGCGCCCCCCAGGGGGCCTATATAAAGGGGGGAGGGAGGCCAGCCACACCCTAAAGTCTTGGCGCCTCCCTCTCCCCTGCTACACCTCTCCCTCTCGCAGAAGCTCGGCGAAGCCCTGCTGCGGTGACTGCTGCATCCACCACCACGCCGTCGTGCTGCTGGATCTTCATCAACCTCTCCTTCCCCCTTGCTGGATCAAGAAGGAGGAGACGTCACGCTGACCGTACGTGTGTTGAACCGGAGGTGCCGTCCGTTCGGCGCTAGGATCTCCGGTGATTTGGATCACGACGAGTACGACTCCCTCAACCCCGTTCTTTGAACGCTTCTGCTCGCGATCTACAAAGGTATGTAGATGCACTCCGATCACTCGTTGCTATATGAACTCATAGATAGATCTTGGTGAAACCGTAGAATTTTTTTTATTTTCTGCAACGTTCCCCAACAGTAGTGGTTCTGACTCTCTTTTTCTTTTTGTCTTGGCCACCAGCTTCCTCGTCTGACTCCATGGTAAACTTCATGGTTTCTCCAGTGGCAACCTTCCTAGGTTTGGAAGTGGGAACTCTCCTTGCAGGTGCCTTCTTATGCATACCTGACTTGGTGGCTGCAGCTGAGCCATATTCCTTCTTGAGCACTTTCTTGTTTGAAGTGGCTTCCTCTTCCTCTTCCACATAATCTTCATCCTTAGATTCTGAAGTTCTTCTCTTGCTTGCTCTAGTAGCAGCCTTTGGAAAGTTTCTTGGGGTTCTTCTGCTACCCTCATCTGAGCTGCTAGAGGGACTAGTGCCCTCACTCAAGTGAACCTGCTCCTCTGACTTGTTCTGGCTGTCACTTTGGTCAGACATGTTGCAAACACTGACTGCAGACCCTGTGAATAGATTGTAGATGAGATAGAGTGGATGAGCATCACAAAATGCAGAGATTTTTGCAAAAGAATGAGTCAAAAACTTAGTTTTAGTTTTCCACAGAAAGCATTTCGGATCAACCGATTTGCAAACTCGGTGATACTGAAGCAGCTTTTGGAACCTAAACTAGTGAACTCGGTCAGACCGAGTCACAGTTCGGTGGCACCGAGACTGCTAGGATTTCACAAAGTCCTGAACTCGGTCGCACCGATTTGCAATTCTCGGCCAGACCGAGAACCACATGTGCAATGGCCTTGGCCGAATCGGTGGATCCGAGTTCTGCAACCCGGTGGGTCCGAGATGGTTTCAGCGGAAACCTAACCCTAAATTTTCGATTCAATTCTGATCTATGGAGTGTTTTGACTAGATAGAAGCGTTTCAATCGTGGCAAGATTCATAATGAACACAATGTGCTAGGAATCGGACGGGAATAGCACTGTGATCGAGTCCATACCCTAGTTCGGCGATGAACTCGCTACGACGGCAATGGCGGAGACGAAATCCGTTGACGGCGGCGGAGACCAGCGACAGGGGGTGGCTGGCGACGAGCAGGACGATCCGGAGACCCAGGAGACAGAGCGAGCTATGCGTGGGCGAAGAGGTTTCGGAGAAATTTCCAAAATTTTGCCCGTGAGTATATATAGCCCGACCCTGTCGGTGTGACCGAGTGGAACAACTCGGTGGCACCGAGATGCATAACTGTTGATAGTTACAACAACTCGGTGTGACCTAAAAGTTCAAATCGGTTGCACCGAGATGAAAACCTAGATCGACTTAGTGATCTCGGTATGACCGAAATGGAGGAATCGGTCAGACCGAAACGCACAAAGAAGTTTTGGAAGTTTAAGTCTATGACAAATCGGGGACTCCGAGTGCTCCCCACACAGAGTGGTTTGAATCTGACTTGATCAAATTTTGTGATGTAGCATGAACAGAGTTTGAGACGAGAAAAGCATAGATAGCTAGAGAAGGTTCTTAGGCATTCTTGTCCATCCACTTGGTAAAAGAAAAGAAATCCAATCAATCAAAACAACAAGTGAATGTCCTCGAATGAGTAAAATATGCAATCAACATGCTCACACAATAAAATCACAATTGAAATATGTGGCAAAGCATGCACAACCAATTCTAGCATCTATCAAGCAATTGGCGATGACTAGGTCATCTATATATGAGTATATTGACTTAGGAGTCAAACGAGAACATTTGATCATAGGTCATACTCATCGTTTAAGCACAAGTGGGGTTACCACTTCTACATAAAGCATTGTTGTGTTCACACCATTAGAGTTGCTTTAGCTCAATTCTTAGAGTAAAGCTCCCCCTAGATGTGAGATCCCCCCTGAGAGGGATGAACTAACCTTGGGTTTTGTCGATGATGACTTCATGTAGATGTTGAAGATGTGGATGCTCAATGTTGATGCAGTTCATTTGGAGCTATCCATTGGAGTGAGTTGCACTTTCAATACCTACACGGGTTAGTCCCACAAGGAACAAACAAGGATATCCATAGACATAGAGTGGTGCACACACAAGATGATGTCTATGAAAGCTTTTAGGTTACCTTGTCCCTTGTCTTACCAACAAGAGGGTTTGTGACTCCTTGAACTAGTGCAAGATGTGGAAGTTGATTGCACTTGTTCTTGCCAAGATGGTAAGAGTGAAGTATGTTGGCGGAGTCACCCTCAAGAACTCTCTAGTTCTTCTTCTTCTGGATCCACACCATCTTGATGGGAATCCTTGGTG
Organism: Aegilops umbellulata; assembly: GCA_032464435.1. NCBI lineage: Eukaryota > Viridiplantae > Streptophyta > Magnoliopsida > Poales > Poaceae > Aegilops > Aegilops umbellulata. The sequence continues at coordinate 84,704,618 of CP136060.1, read as the reverse complement.
TTGTAATTGTACTTGATGAAGTGGAACTTGAAGTAGTCTTGGGAACCCACTTGACTAAGGTCTTGGGAGCTTCTTCAAATGCATCAATTTCCTCTTGAAGCTTGTCCTTGCCTTTTTGCTTGTAGTCTTGTGGTCGAAGATCATCTTGAGCTTGTGTCCCTTTGAAATAAGTTGGATCATACTTCTCTTGTTGAGGAACAAAATTTGTCTTGGGGTATTGATCTTCTTCCCACTCAACTCCATTGGCATTGAACTTTCGTTCAAAACCAACACCTTGATTCTTCCGGTGTCTTCCTTGCTTGCGCACAATTTCCTCGAATTGCTTACTCCCGGCAAGGCTCTTGTAAACACCTTTCTCTATAATTCCCTTCAATAAACTATTTTCTTGCTCAAGTGTAACTTGGCTAAGAGAATCATTAGTGGAATCTAGAGAACTACTAGAAGCAACAATATTGGATTTAGCATGATCATTGTTACTACTAGAGGAAGAATCTTTCTTGTTCTTGTTACCAGACTTGACTTGAGGCATGTAAGTGGATAAGAGTAAATGCTTGGCAATGTAAGAAGAACTTTTCTTACGAAGATCATCATTGATTGCTTTTAAGAACTCATGCTCTTGCTCAAGATTGAGCTTTTCAAAGCGTAATTTCTCATGAGTCCTTAAAAGTTCTCGATGATCTCCTAAGATAGTTTCATGAGCTAACTTAAGAGTGTTTAGTTCTTTAGTTAGAGACTCAATCTTCTCCTTATCATTGTCATTCGTTTTAGCATGATTAATTGACGTTTCATCATAGTATTCATCACTAGAGTTGTCAACAAGTAAATCATCATCACCTAACAAGTCATCCTCATCACTATTGAAATCAACATAATCGGGGTGTGATACCTTTGGGCCTTTGGCCATGAAGCATGTTCCAACTCCTTCATTTGGTGAGTCAAATATGTCGTAGGAGTTGGTTGTCACAAGTGCTAGACCGGCAACACCTTCATCTTGAGTATATTCGGAATCTGAGTGATAGCTTCTCTCGGAGTGGTTGTCGGAGTCGTAGCCAGATACCCATTCACCAACATGAGCTTGATGTCTTCGTTTTGTGTAGCTCCTTGATGACTTGTCCTTTCTTTCCAAATCCTTGCTTCTCCGTGAGTGTCTTCGTTCATAACGATCATCTCTACTCCTTCTTTCTCTAGATGGTGATTCTTCTCTTCTACTTCTTTTCTTGGGAGAATCTTCTCTTCTCTTGTAGGGAGCCGTACACTCATTTGAATAGTGTCCGGGCCTTCCACAATTGTAGCAGTTTCGCTCTCGACTAGAAGATCTTTTGTCATTGTAGGACCTTGACTTGGAGCTTCTATCTTTGCTTCTATTCTTATAGAACTTGTTGAAGTTCTTCACCATTAAGCTCAATTCTTCATTGAAGGTTTGTTTCTCACTTGATGATGTGGGGGCTTCACATGAGGCTTTGTAAGCACCACTTGACTTGTTGTGAAGTTCCTCTTTATCCTTGAGTGACATCTCATGAGCAACAGTTCTTCCGATGACTTCCGTTGGCTTGAGATCTTTGTAGTTGGGCATCATTTGGATCAATATGCACACGGTATCATATTTTCCATCCAAGGCTCTTAGGATATTCTTGATGATGAATCTATCGGTCATCTCTTCACTTCCTAAGCCGGCAATCTCATTTGTGATAAGAGCAAGCCTAGAGTACATTTCAGCGACACCTTCACCATCCTTCATTTTGAACTTGTCAAGTTGACTTTGAAGCACATCCAATTTGGATTCCTTGACGGAGTCGGTACCTTCGTGCATATCAATCAAAGTATCCCAAATTTCCTTTGCATTCTCAAGACGGCTGATTTTGTTGAATTCTTCAGGGCACAATCCGTTGAAGAGGATATCACAAGCTTGAGCGTTGTATTGCGGCATCTTCAACTCTTCCGCGGTAGCTTCACGGTTCAGTTCTTTCCCATCAAAGAATTCACCTTGCAAACCAATACACACAATAGCCCAAACGGCGGGGTTATGTCCAAGAATATGCATTTTCATCTTATGCTTCCAACTAGCAAAATTAGTTCCATCAAAGTAAGGACCTCTACGGTGATAATTTCCCTCGCTAGACGCCATACTCTCCTAGGTTGTGAAACCAAGGCTATGACCACGAAAAGCTATGGAAATCAAAGCAAATGGAGACCAAAGCTCTGATACCACTTGTAGGATCAGAAGTATGTCTAGAGGGGAGGGGGTGATTAGACTACTTGACCAAATAAAAATCTAGTCTTTTCCCAATTTTAGTTCTTGGCAGATTTTAGCTATCTTAGCACAAGTCAAGCAATCTCCACACAAGTCAAGCAAGCATGCAAAAGAGTATATGAGCAGCGGAAAGTAAAGCATGCAAATTGCAAGAATGTAAATGGAAGGGTTTGGAGGATTCAAACGCAATTGGAGACACGGATGTTTTTGGCGTGGTTCCGATAGGTGGTGCTATCTTACATCCACGTTGATGGAGACTTCAACCCACGGAGGGTAATGGTTGCGCGAGTCCATGGAGGGCTCCACCCACGAAGGGTCCACGAAGAAGCAACCTTGTCTATTCCATCACGGCCATCGCCCACGAAGGACTTGCCTCACTAGCGGTAGATCTTCACGAAGTAGGCGATCTCCTTGCCATTACAAACTCCTTGGTTCAACTCCACAATCTTGTCGGAGGCTCCCAAGTGACACCTAGCCAATCCAGGAGACACCACTCTCCAAGAAGTAACAAATGATGTGTTGATGATGAACTCCTTGCTCTTGTGCTTCAAATGATAGTCTACCCAACACTCAACTCTCTCTCACAGGATTTGGATTTGGTGGAAAGAAGATTTGAGTGGAAAGCAACTTGGGGAAGGCTAGAGGTCAAGGTTCATATGGTTGGAATGGAATATCTTGACCTCAACACAAGTGTAGGTGGTTCTCTCTCAGAAAACGTGTATTGGAAGTGTAGGTGTGTTCTGATGGCTCTCTCCACGAATGAAGAGTGGGTGGAGGGGTATATATAGCCTCCACACAAAATCTAACCGTTACACACAATCTGCCAAACTCGGTGGGACCGAATGGTTAAACTCGATCGGACCGATTCAGCAAACCTAGTGACCGTTAGGATTTTCGGTGGGACAGAGATGCAACTCGGTAGGACCGATATGGTTAGGGTTAGGGCATAACGTAATCTCGGTGTGACCGATTACACAAACTCGGTGGGACCGATTTTGGTAATAAGCTAACCATAGAGTTGGTCAGGTAAACTCGGTGGGACCGATTCGCTCATCTCGGTGAGACCGAAATGTTACAAAAGGGAAACAGAGAGTTTATATTGCAATCTCGGTGGGACCGATCGCTCACTTCGGTTAGACCGAAATGTTACGAAGGGAAACAGAGAGATTACAATCCCATCTCGGTGAGACCGAGATCCCTATCGGTGAAACCGATTTGGCTAGGGTTTGTGGCAGTGGCTATGACATTTGAAACTCGGTGACGCCGGATAGAAAGAATAGGTGGGGCCGAGAATGACTTTTGGTTTAGGTCATATGTGGATGTGGAAAGGAAGTTGAGGGTTTTTGGAGCATATCACTAAGCACATGAAGCAAGAGGCTCATTAAGCAACACCTCATCCCTCCTTGATAGTATTGGCTTTTCCTATAGACTCAATGTGATCTTGGATCACTAAAATATAAAATGTAGAGTCTTGATCTTGAAGCTTGAGCCAATCCTTTGTCCTTAGAATTTTGAGGGATCCACTTTGTAGGATCTTGAGAAGATGTGTCTAGAGGGGGGGGGGGGGTGATTAGACACTTAGTGCTAAAGTTGCAGTTTTTAAACTTTTTCGGTTTAAGTGGAGTTTAGGCACAATTTCAACATTCATAATACATATCAAGCAAGCATGCAAAGAGTATATGAGCAGCGGAAAGTAAAGCATGCATCTTGCAAGAATGTAAAGGGAAGGGTTTGGAGAATTCAAACGCAATTGGAGACACGGATGTTTTTGGCGTGGTTCGGATAGGTGGTGCTATCCTACATCCACGTTGATGGAGACTTCAACCCACGGAGGGTAACGGTTGCGCGAGTCCACGGAGGGCTTCTTTGCCGTCTGCCGTTTCTTTGCCATCTGCTTTTGGGTAGCTGATGGCAAAGAGCTTCTTTGCCGTCAGCTAGCAGACGGCAAAGAGCTGGCAGATGGCAAATTAGCTGATTCCAGTAGTCTCCACTAGTAGGCATGGGTGTAGGCATACCTTTGCATTTTTGCATATTGAACTTCTTGAATAAGTCTTTGGTGTACTTCGTTTGAGAGACAAATGTACCTTCCTTAGTTTTCTTGATTTGCAAACCGAGAAAGAATTTGAGTTCACTCATCATAGACATCTCAAACTTCTTCGACATTAGCTTTCCAAACTTTTCACTAAAAAGAGGGTTAGTTGAACCAAATATGATATCATCAACATAAATTTGGCAGACAAATAGTTCTCCATTAACCCTTTTAGTAAAAAGTGTGGAATCAATTTTTTCAATTTCAAAACCACTTGCAATAAGGAACTTGGTCAAGCATTTATACCATGCTCTAGTAGCTTGTTTAAGACCATAAAGGGCTTTGTGAAGTTTGTAAACATGATTTCGTTTCTTAGGATTGACAAAGCCGGGAGGTTGTTTGACATAAACTTCCTCCTCTATTTCACCATTTAGAAAAGCACTTTTAATGTCCATTTGGTACAAGGTGATATTATGGTGATTAGCATAGGCAAGTAAGATGCGAATGGACTCAAGTCTAGCAACGGGAGCATATGTCTCACCATAGTCCATACCTTCTACTTGTGTGTACCCTTGGGCGACGAGACGTGCTTTGTTGTGAACCACTTGTCCATCTTCATCTTGCTTGTTGTGAAACACCCATTTGGTACCAATGATGTTGTGGTTGTTGTCGGGCTTCTCAACCGGTGTCCAAACTTGGTTTCTCTCAAAGTTGTGTAGCTCTTCATGCATAGTGTTTATCCAGTCCGGATCTTCCAATGCTTCTTCAACCTTCATAGGTTCAATGCTAGAGATGAATGAATAGTTTTCACAAAAGTTAGCTAAACGAGTTTTTGAGCGAGTGATTCTCCCGGTTTGAATATCATTGTAGATTTGCTCGACGGGATGGTCCTTAGCAATTCTTGCTCGAACTTGTGAGAGCTTTTGCTTGGGTCTTCGTTGAACATCTTCTTCATCTTGTTCTTCTTCTTGGCCTTCTTCATTGTTGGCGTTGTCGTTCTCTTGCCGTGGTGGAGAAGGAGGTTGTTGACGCTCGTCTTGATGCATTTCCTCGTCTTGTTCATCTTGGTGTGTCCCACTTGTGGATGCTTCCGTATCAATTCTTGGTTCACCTTGTCGTGAAGTAGAAGCTTCCACTTGGACGGACGAGGTACTCCCCTTCACCTCCGTTGGACGAACTTTGCCAGTAGACAAGTCTTGGATTGCTTCTGAAGGGTCTTTGTCTCCTACATCAATTGGTAATTGCTCTACTTGCGAGCCATTAGATTCATCAAACTTCACAACCGTCTCTTCAACCTTTCGGGTGAAATTGTTGTAGACACGGTAAGTGTGAGAGTTTGAGCCATAACCAAGTAGGAAACCTTCATGAGATTTAGGAGCAAATTTTGAACGACGATGCTTATCAAGAATGTAACACTTTGAGCCGAATACTCGAAAGTATCCAACTTGGGGTTTGTTACCGGTGAGGAGCTCGTATGCCATCTTGCCGAGTAGCTTGTGAAGATACAAGCGATTTGTTGCATGACAAGCTGTCTCAACCGCTTCTGCCCAAAAGTGCTTCGGCGTCTTGTACTCATCAAGCATCGTTCTCGCCATTTCGATGAGCGTCCGGTTCTTCCTCTCAACAAATCCATTTCGTTGAGGTGTGTACGTAGCCGAGAACTCGTGTGAAATCCCTTCTTCGTCAAGAAAGGTGTCCACATTTGCATTCTTGAACTCCGTTCCATTGTCGCTGCGAACCTTCTTGATCTTCACTTCAAATTGATTTTGGGCCTTCCTAGCGAAGTTTTTGAAGATCTTTTGGACCTGCGATTTATCATCAAGAAAGAACACCCACGTAAATCTTGAAAAATCATCAACTATAACTAGACCAAAAGAATTTCCACCGAGACTCTTGTAGGCGTTGGGACCAAAAAGATCCATATGAAGTAGCTCGAGTGGCCTCCTTGTGGTCATGATGTTCTTCATGGGATGCCTTCCTCCAACCTGTTTACGTGCTTGACAAGCACTGCAAAGTCTATCCTTATCAAATATGACATCGTTAACTCCAAGGATATGATTTCCTTTAATAATCTTGTCAAGGTTTCTCATGCCAACGTGACCTAGTCGTCTATGCCACAACCAACATTTTGAGGATTTAGCAATAAAGCAAGTTTTAGGTTGTGCCTTTTTAGAGAAATCGACAATGTAAAGATCACCTCTACGTATACCGGTAAAGACCATTTTATGATTGTCTCGACGAAACACTTGGCAATCTACCTCAGTAAATAGGACATTGAAACCGAAATCAGCAAGTCTAGATACTGAAAGTAAGTTGTAGCCGAGAGATTCAACGAGCATGACATTTTGAATGGAGCTATCATGTGAGATGGCCACCTTACCAAGGCCAACCACCTTACCCTTTGAATTATCACCAAAGGTGACATATTTTCGAGGGCCGTCATTTTCAGCAAGCTCACGGAACATCTCTTCATCTCCGGTCATATGATCAGTACATCCACTGTCAAGAACCCATTCCTTTCCTCCTGACACATATCCCCGAAGATTTGCATAAGACCAAAATGTCTCATTGCATCATCAAGATCGAAGTCACTATCATCATCCTCATCATAGTATCCATGTTCAACATTGTCATGTGGTGGATCAAGTCCTAGAGAGGGTAATTCGTTAGAGTGAGTTTGACAATGATCTTGTCTATGAATTCTTGTAGCTTCGGAAATAATATCACCAATAATTCCAAAATCTCCTTTGGCACGTATAAGGTTTGTAAGCTCAAATAGACGATCACCATACATAGGATCACTAGTATTTATCTTACTCAAAGCAATAGACTTATGGAGAATTTAATCTAGATTTTTCAAGGAATAATTTGGAAAGTGTTCCTCAAGAAATTTCCATATAGTGTAAGCACACTTGAGAGTAGGCAAACATCTAATCAAGTTTCTAGGCAAGCCTCTAATGATGAGCTCAACAGTTCTAAGATTGCGAATCATGTCGATATCTTCATCTAGGGTAGGATGGATAGGATCAACATGAGGTGCACAAGGGCTAGCAATGTACTTGTTCAAATGATATTGATTGAAAATTACAAGCATCTCATTTTTCCACTCATGAAAATACTCTCCATCCAGAATAGGCACTCTATGTCTAAGACTCCCCAAAGTAGACTCATCCATCTTCCTCCAATGGTAATTAAACAAAGGCAATGGAGACCAATGCTCTGATACCACTTGTAGGATCTTGAGAAGATGTGTCTAGAGGGGGGGGGGGGTGATTAGACACTTAGTGCTAAAGTTGCAGTTTTTAAACTTTTTCGGTTTAAGTGGAGTTTAGGCACAATTTCAACATTCATAATACATATCAAGCAAGCATGCAAAGAGTATATCAGCAGCGGAAAGTAAAGCATGCATCTTGCAAGAATGTAAAGGGAAGGGTTTGGAGAATTCAAACACAATTGGAGACACGGATGTTTTTGACGTGGTTCGGATAGGTGGTGCTATCCTACATCCATGTTGATGGAGACTTCAACCCACGAAGGGTAACGGTTGCGCGAGTCCACGGAGGGCTCCACCCACGAAGGGTCACCAAGAAGCAACCTTGTCTATCCCACCATGGCCGTCGCCCGCGAAGGACTTGCCTCACTAGCGGTAGATCTTCACGAAGTAGGCGATCTCCTTGCCCTTACAAACTCCTTGGTTCAACTCCACAATCTTGTCGGAGGCTCCCAAGTGACACCTAGCCAATCTAGGAGACACCACTCCCCAAGAAGTAACAAATGGTGTGTTGATGATGAACTCCTTGCTCTTGTGCTTCAAATGATAGTCTCCCCAACACTCAACTCTCTCTCATAGGATTTGGATCTGGTGGAAAGAAGATTTGAGTGGAAAGCAACTTGGGGAAGGCTAGAGATCAAGATTCATATGGTAGGAATGGAATATCTTGACCTCAACACATGAGTAGGTAGTTCTCTCTCAGAAATAGGATGCTGGAAGTGTAGGCTTAGTCTGATGGCTCTCTCCACGAATGAAGAGGAGGTGGAGGGGTATATATAGCCTCCACACAAAATCTAACCGTTACACACAAGTTACCAATCTCGGTGGGACCGAATCAACAAACTCGGTCGGACCGATTTAGTAAACCTAGTGACCGTCAGTGATTTTCGGTAGGACCGATATGCAACTCGGTTGGACCGATTTGGTTAGGGTTAGGGCATAACGTAATCTCGGTGAGACCGATTACACAAACTCGGTGAGACTGATTTTGGTAATTAGCTAACCAGAGAGTTGGTCAGGCAAACTCGGTGGGACGGATTACTAAACTCAGTTGGACCGATTTTGGTAATAAGTTAACCAGAGAGTTTGCATTGTAATCTCGGTAGTACCGATTGCCTAAACTCGGTGAGACCGATTTTGGTAATGGACATACACAGAGAGATTACAATCCCATCTCGGTGAGACCGAGATCCCTATCGGTAGAACCTATTTGCTTAGGGTTTGGCAGTGGCTATGACATGTGAAACTCGGTGGCGCCGGATAGAAAGAATCGGTAGGTCCGAGTTTGGCTTTAGGTTTAGGTCATATGTGGAAGTGGGAAAGTAGCTGAGGGGTTTGGAGCATATCACCAAGCACATGAAGCAAGAGGCTCATTAAGCAACACCTCATCCCTCCTTGATAGTATTGGCTTTTCCTATAGACTCAATGTGATCTTGGATCACTAAAATGTAAAATGAAGAGTCTTGAGCTTGAAGATTTAGCCAATCCTTTGTCCTTAGCATCTTGAAGGAGTTCCCACATCCTTTAGTCCATGCCACTCCATTGTTGAACTTATCTGAAACATACTAGATAAAAGTGTTAGTCCAACAAGAGATATGTTGACATCAATTACCAAAACCACCTGGGGAGCACTTGTGCTTTCATACTTTCCTCATCCATGCCATGCCATTCATTGAGCTTTTCCTGAAATATTAATCTTGGAATAATGTTAGCTCAATGAGCTATATGTTGTTAGGAATTACCAAAACCACCCAGGGATAGTTGCACTTTCAAACACCCTTTTCTTCTTCGTCCCCCCTTCTCGACCAGCGTTGTTGCCGCCGCCGCCCGACCACGCCGCTCTTCGCTGCCAAAACTGCGCGGCCTCCGCCAACTCTGGCAAAGGAGGTGAGATCTCCCCTCTTCCCCTCCCGAATATTCTTCCCCTCCCCAAGCGCGTCTCCCTTCGATGGCGGATCTGGTCTAGAAAATTACTTTTGATAGATGGAGTAGATGATTGGTTTATATATCAATGGATATGGTAAATGTGTGTCTCCCTCTGGTGGCGGATCTGAGCTAGTTTAGTAGAAAATGATATATTTAGTAGAATGGATAGAATGTGTTATGTGTAGAATGGGAGTTTGTACATAGTTTCCTTAGAAATGTGCACTGAAGAAATCACGGCAAACCCTCATGCCCAAATTTTTTAGGCTGATAATTTGTTATAACTATCATCTGGTTCCAGAAGAAATAGAAAATAACATTGGAAGTTAAAAGTCTGGCACTTGTCGAGCTTTTCTATCGCTTGATCCTCTATAACCAACATATCTAGTTTGGTATGCAATTTGCTGTTGTAGGTCACCACATGCTATCTAGTTTAATTAGTTCTATACATTGCAATATTTGAACTACTTTACATTGGTGTAAATATTCGTGATATGAAATTGCATATTATCTTGATCGTATAGGCGATGTGCTTGTAGGCCATGGCAAATTCTAGAGGCAACAACGAGTCGGTGTGCAATGTGGACATGGCCAACAATGAATTCTTAGACACTTATGAGTATGTCACCAAGAGCATGCAAGGGGAAAATGACGAGCTAAAGGTGGAGATTAAAGACCTACACAAGGAGACTATTCGGCTCGTTAAGGAGACTAATCAACTTAGGGACGAGAGGGATAAGCTCATCGAGGTTCGGGATAAACTGAAGGAGGAGAGGAGACTCCTCAGGGCGGAGAGGATTGGCCTAAAGATGGACATAGATCATTTTAGAAGAGAAGGGCATGGGGATAGAAAGAAGCTTCGCCAGCTGGGAATACTGAAGGAAATATGCCCTAGAGGCAATAATAAAGTTATTACTTATTTCCTCATATATCATGATAAATGTTTATTATTCATGCTAAAATTGTATTAGCCGGAAACATAATACATGTGTGGATATATAAACAAACAGATTGTCACTAGTATGCCTCTACTTGACTAGCTCGTTACTCAAAGATGGTTATGTTTCCTAACCATGAACAAAGAGTTGTTATTTGATTAACGAGGTCACATCATTAGTTGAATGATCTGATTGACATGACCCATTCCATTAGCTTAGCACCCGATCGTTTAGTATGTTGCTATTGCTTTCTTCATGACTTATACATGTTCCTATGACTATGAGATTATGCAACTCCCGTTTACCGTAGGAACACTTTGTGTGCCACCAAACGTCACAACGTAACTGGGTGATTATAAAGGTGCTCTACAGGTGTTTCCGAAAATACTTGTTGGGTTGGCGTATTTCGAGATTAGGATTTGTCACTCCGATAGTCGGAGAGGTATCTCTGGGCCCTCTCGGTAATGCACATCACATAAGCCTTGCAAGCATTGCAACTAATATGTTAGTTGTGAGATGATGTATTACAGAACGAGTAAAGAGACTTGCCAACAACGAGATTGAACGAGGTATTGGATACCGACGATCGAATCTCAGGCAAGTAACATACCGATGACAAAGGGAACAACGTATGTTGTTATGCGGTCTGACCGATAAAGATCTTCGTAGAATATGTAGGAGCCAATATGGGCATCCAGGTCCCGCTATTGGTTATTGACCGGAGACGTATCTCGGTCATGTCTACATTGTTCTCGAACCGTAGGGTCCGCACGCTTAAAGTTACGATGACAGTTATTATGAGTTTATGCATTTTGATGTACCGAAGTCAGTTCGGAGTCCCGTATGTGATCACGGACATGACGAGGAGTCTCGAAATGGTCGAGACATAAAGATTGATATATTGGAAGCCTATATTTGGACATCGGAATGGTTCCGAGTGAAATCGGCATTTTACTGGAGTACCGGGGGTTACCGGAACCCCCCCGGGGGTTAATGGGTCCATATGGGCCTTAAGGGAAAAGAGGAGGGGCGGCCAGGGCAGGTCGCGCGCCCCCTCCCCCCTAGTCCGAATAGGACAAGGAAGGGGGGGGGGTGCGGCGCCCCCCTTTTTCCTTTCCCCCTCTCTCCTTCCTTCTCCTACAAGGCAAGGGAGAGGAGTCCTACTCCCGGTGGGAGTAGGACTCCTCCTGGCGCACCCCTTGGGGGCCGGCCGCGCCTCCCCCTCCCCTCCTTTATATACGGGGGCAGGGGGCACCCTAGGACACACAAGTTGATCTTCGTGATCGTTCCTTAGCCGTGTGCGGTGCCCCCCTCCACCATATTCCACCTCGGTCATATCGTTGCAGTGCTTAGGCGAAGCCCTGCTTGGTAGAACATCATCATCGTCATCACGCCGTCGTGCTGACGGAACTCATCCCCGAAGCTTTGCTGGATCGGAGCCCGGGGAGCGTCATCGAGTTGGACGTGTGCTAAGAACTCGGAGGTGCCGGGGTAACGGTGCTTGGATCAGTCGGATCGGGAAGACGTACGACTACTTCCTCTATGTTGCGTCAACGCTTCCGCTTCGGTCTATGAGGGTACATGGACAACACTCTCCCCTCTCGTTGCTATGCATCACCATGATCTTGCGTGTGCGTAGGATTTTTTTTGAAATTACTACGTTCCCCAACAGTGGCATCCGAGCCTAGGTTTTTATGGTTTGATGTTATGCATGAGTAGAACACAAGTGAGTTGTGGGCGATATAAGTCATACTTCCTACCAGCATGTCATACTTTGGTTCGGCGGTATTGTTGGATGAAGCGGCCCGGACCGACATTACGCGTACGCTTACGCGAGACTGGTTCTACCGCCGTGCTTTGCACACAGGTGGCTGGCGGGTGTCAGTTTCTCCAACTTTAGTTGAACCGAGTGTGGCTACGCTCGGTCCTTGCGAAGGTTAAAACGGCATCAACTTGACAAACTATCGTTGTGGTTTTGATGCGTAGGTGAGATTGGTTCTTGCTTAAGCCCGTAGCAGCCACGTAAAACTTGCAACAAACAAAGTAGAGGACGTCTAACTTGTTTTTGCAGGGCATGTTGTGATGTGATATGGTCAAGACATGATGCTAAATTTTATTGTATGAGATGATCATGTTTTGTAACCGAGTTATCGGCAACCGGCAGGAGCCGTATGGTTGTCGCTTTATTGTATGCAATGCAATCGCCCTGTAATGCTTTACTTTATCACTAAGCGGTAGCAATAGTCGTAGAAGCATAAGATTGGCGAGACGACAACGATGCTACGATGGAGATCAAGGTGTCGCACCGGTGACGATGGTGATCATGACAGTGCTGCGAAGATGGAGATCACAAGCACAAGATGATGATGGCCATATCATATCACTTATATTGATTGCATGTGATGTTTATCTTTTTATGCATCTTATCTTGCTTTGATTGACGGTAGCATTTTATAAGATGATCTATCACTAAAATTATCAAGAAGTGTTCTCCCCGAGTATGCACCGTTGCCAAAGTTCGTCGTGCCCAGACACCACGTGATGATCGGGTGTGATAAGCTCTACGTCCATCTACAACGGGTGCAAGCCAGTTTTTGCACACGCAGAATACTCGGGTTATACTTGACGAGCCTAGCATATGCAGATATGGCCTCGGAACACGGAGACCGAAAGGTCGAGCGTGAATCATATAGTAGATATGATCAACATAATGATGTTCACCATTGAGAACTAATCCATTTCACGTGACGATCGGTTATGGTTTAGTTTGATTTGGATCACGTGATCACTTAGAAGATTGGAGGGATGTCTATCTAAGTGGGAGTTCTTAAGTAATATGATTAATTGAACTTAAATTTATCATGAACTTAGTCCCTGATAGTATCTTGCTTGTTTATGTTGATTGTAGATAGATGGCCCGTGCTGTTGTTCCGTTGAATTTTAATGCGTTCCTTGAGAAAGCAAAGTTGAAAGATGATGGTAGCAATTACACGGACTGGGTCCGTAACTTGAGGATTATCCTCATTGCTGCATAGAAGAGTTACGTCTTGGAAGCACCGCTGGGTGCCAGGCCTGCTGTTGATGCAACTGACGACGTTAAGAACGTTTGGCAGAGCAAAGCTGATGACTACTCGATAGTTCAATGTGCCATGCTTTACGACTTAGAACCGGGACTTCAACGAAGTTTTGAACATCATGGGGCATATGAGATGTTCCAAGAGTTGAAGTTAATATTCCAACAGAATGCCCGGATTGAGAGATATGAAGTCTCCAATAAGTTCTATAGCTGCAAGATGGAGGAGAATAGTTCTGTCAGTGAGCATATACTCAAAATGTCTGGGTATTATAATCACTTGATTCAACTGGGGGTTAATCTTCCGGATGATTGCGTCATTGACAGAATTCTCCAATCACTTCCACCAAGCTACAAAGGCTTTGTGATGAACTATAATATGCAAGGGATGGATAAGACGATTCCCGAGCTCTTCGCAATGCTAAAGGCTGCGGAGGTAGAAATCAAGAAGGAGCATCAAGTGTTGATGGTTAACAAAACACCTAGTTTCAAGAAAAAGGGCAAAGGGAAGAAGAAGGGGAACTTCAAGAAGAACAGCAAACAAGTTGCTGCTCAAGAGAAGAAACCCAAGTCTGGACCCAAGACTGAAACTGAGTGCTTCTACTGCAAGCAGACTGGTCACTGGAAGCGGAACTGCCCCAAATATTTGGCGGATAAGAAGGATGGCAAGGTGAACAAAGGTATATGTGATATACATGTTATTGATGTGTACCTTACTAGAGCTCGTAGTAGCACCTGGGTATTTGATACTGGTTCTGTTGCTAATATTTGCAACTCGAAACAGGGACTACGGATTAAGCGAACACTGGCAAAGGACGAGGTGACGATGCGCGTGGGAAATGGTTCCAAAGTCGATGTGATCGCGGTCGGCACGCTACCTCTACATCTACCTTCGGTATTAGTATTAGACCTAAATAATTGTTATTTGGTGCCAGCGTTGAGCATGAACATTATATCTGGATCTTGTTTGATGCGAGACGGTTATTCATTTAAATCAGAGAATAATGGTTGTTCTATTTATATGAGTAATATCTTTTATGGTCATGCACCCTTGAAGAGTGGTCTATTTTTGATGAATCTCGATAGTAGTGATACACATATTCATAATGTTGAAGCCAAAAGATGCAGAGTTGATAATGATAGTGCAACTTATTTGTGGCACTACCGTTTAGGTCATATCGGTGTAAAGCGCATGAAGAAACTCCATACTGATGGACTTTTGGAACCACTTGATTATGAATCACTTGGTACTTGCGAACCGTGCCTCATGGGCAAGATGACTAAAACACCGTTCTCCGGTACTATGGAGAGAGCAATAGATTTGTTGGAAATCATACATATAGATGTATGTGGTCCAATGAATATTGAAGCTCGTGGCGGATATCGTTATTTTCTCACCTTCACAGATGATTTAAGCAGATATGGGTATATCTACTTAATGAAACACAAGTCTGAAACATTTGAAAAGTTCAAAGAATTCCAGAGTGAAGTTGAAAATCATCGTAACAAGAAAATAAAGTTTCTATGATCTGATCGTGGAGGAGAATATTTGAGTTACGAGTTTGGTCTACATTTGAAACAATGCGGAATAGTTTCGCAACTCACGCCACCCGGAACACCACAATGTAATGGTGTGTCTGAACGTCGTAATCGTACTTTACTTGATATGGTGCGATCTATGATGTCTCTTACAGATTTACTGCTATCGTTTTGGGGTTATGCTTTAGAGACGGCCGCATTCACGTTAAATAGAGCACCATCAAAATCCATTGAGACAACGCCTTACGAACTATGGTTTGGCAAGAAACCAAAGTTGCCGTTTCTTAAAGTTTGGGGCTGCGATGCTTATGTGAAAAAACTTCAACCTGATAAGCTCGAACCCAAATCGGAGAAATGTGTCTTCATAGGATACCCAAAGGAGACTGTTGGGTACACCTTCTATCACAGATCCGAAGGCAAGATATTTGTTGCTAAGAATGGATCCTTTCTAGAGAAGGAGTTTCTCTCGAAAGAAGTGAGTGGGAGGAAAGTAGAACTCGATGAGGTAACTGTACCTGCTCCCTTATTGGAAAGTAGTGCATCACAGAAATCTGTTTCTATGACACCTACACCAATTAGTGAGGAAGCTAATGATAATGATCATGAAACTTCAGATCAAGTTACTACTGAACCTCGTAGATCAACCAGAGTAAGATCCGCACCAGAGTGGTACGGCAATCCTGTTCTGGAAGTCATGCTACTAGATCATGATGAACCTACGAACTATGAAGAAGCGATGGTGAGCCCAGATTCCGCAAAATGGCTAGAAGCCATGAAATCTGAGATGGGATACATGTATGACAACAAAGTATGGACTTTGGTTGACTTGCCCGATGGTCGGCAAGCAATAGAGAATAAATGGATCTTCAAGAAGAAGACTGACGCTGACGGTAATGTTACTGTCTACAAAGCTCGACTTGTCGCAAAAGGTTTTCGACAAGTTCAAGGAATTGACTATGATGAGACCTTCTCACCCGTAGCGATGCTTAAGTCTGTCCGAATCATGTTAGCAATTGCCGCATTTTATGATTATGAAATTTGGCAGATGGATGTAAAAACTGCATTCCTGAATGGATTTCTAGAAGAAGAGTTGTATATGATGCAACCTGAAGGTTTTGTCGATCCAAAAGGAGCTAACAAAGTGTGCAAGCTCCAGCGATCCATTTATGGACTGGTGCAAGCCTCTCGGAGTTGGAATAAACGCTTTGATAGTGTGATCAAAGCATTTGGGTTTGTACAGACTTTTGGAGAAGCCTGTATTTACAAGAAAGTGAGTGGGAGCTCTGTAGCATTTCTGATATTATATGTAGATGACATATTACTAATCGGAAATGATATAGAATTTCTGGATAGCATAAAGGGATACTTGAATAAGAGTTTTTCAATGAAAGACCTCGGTGAAGCTGCTTACATATTGGGCATTAAGATCTATAGAGATAGATCAAGACGCTTAATTGGACTTTCACAAAGCACATACCTTGACAAAGTTTTGAAAAAGTTCAAAATGGATCAAGCAAAGAAAGGGTTCTTGCCTGTGTTACAAGGTGTGAAGTTGAGTAAGACTCAATGCCCGACCACTGCAGAAGATAGAGAGAAAATGAAAGATGTTCCCTATGCTTCAGCCATAGGCTCTATCATGTATGAAATGCTGTTTACCAGACCTGATGTGTGTCTTGCTATAAGTCTAGCAGGGAGGTACCAAAGTAATCCAGGAGTGGATCACTGGACAGCGGTCAAGAACATCCTAAAATACCTAAAAAGGACTAAGGATATGTTTCTCATATATGGAGGTTACAAAGAGCTCATCGTAAACGGTTACGTTGATGCAAGCTTTGACACTGATCCGGACGATTCTAAATCGCAAACCGGATACGTGTTTACATTAAACGGTGGAGCTGTCAGTTGGTGCAGTTCTAAACAAAGCGTCGTGGCGGGATCTACATGTGAAGCGGAGTACATAGCTGCTTCGGAAGCAGCAAATGAAGGAGTCTGGATGAAGGAGTTCATATCCGATCTAGGTGTCATGCCTAGTGCATCGGGTCCAATGAAAATCTTTTGTGACAATACTGGTGCAATTGCCTTGGCAAAGGAATCCAGATTTCACAAGAGAACCAAGCACATCAAGAGACGCTTCAATTCCATCCGGGATCTAGTCCAGGTGGGAGACATAGAGATTTGCAAGATACATATGGATCTGAATGTAGCAGACCCGTTGACTAAGCCTCTTCCACGAGCAAAACATGATCAGCACCAAAACTCCATGGGTGTTAGAATCATTACTGTGTAATCTAGATTATTGACTCTAGTGCAAGTGGGAGACTGAAGGAAATATGCCCTAGAGGCAATAATAAAGTTATTATTTATTTCCTCATATATCATGATAAATGTTTATTATTCATGCTAGAATTGTATTAGCCGGAAACATAATACATGTGTGGATATATAAACAAACAGATTGTCACTAGTATGCCTCTACTTGACTAGCTCGTTAATCAAAGATGGTTATGTTTCCTAACCATGAACAAAGAGTTGTTATTTGATTAACGAGATCACATCATTAGTTGAATGATCTGATTGACATGACCCATTCCATTAGCTTAGCACCCGATCGTTTAGTATGTTGCTATTGCTTTCTTCATGACTTATACATGTTCCTATGACTATGAGATTATGCAACTCCCGTTTACCGTAGGAACACTTTGTGTGCCACCAAACGTCACAACGTAACTGGGTGATCATAAAGGTGCTCTACAGGTGTTTCCGAAAGTACTTGTTGGGTTGGCGTATTTCGAGATTAGGATTTGTCACTCCGATAGTCGGAGAGGTATCTCTGGGCCCTCTCGGTAATGCACATCACATAAGCCTTACAAGCATTACAACTAATATGTTAGTTGTGAGATGATGTATTACAGAACGAGTAAAGAGACTTGCCGGCAACGAGATTGAACTAGGTATTGGATACCGACGATCGAATCTCAGGCAAGTAACATACTGATGACAAAGGGAACAACGTATGTTGTTATGCGGTCTGACCGATAAAGTGTTGGAAATATGCCCTAGAGGCAATAATAAAAGCATTATTATTATATTTCCTTGTTCATGATAATTGTCTTTATTCGTGCTATAATTGTGTTATCCAGAAATCATAATACATGTGTGAATAACAGACAACAACATGTCCCTAGTAAGCCTCTAGTTGACCAGCTCGTTAATCAATAGATAGTCATGGTTTCCTGACTATGGGCATTGGATGTCAATGATAACGAGATCACATCATTAGGAGAATGATGTGATGGACGAGACCCAATCCTAAACATAGCATAAGATCGCATAGTTCATTTGCTAGAGTTTTCCAATGTCAAGTATCCTTTCCTTAGACCATGAGATCGTGTAACTCCCGGACACCGTAAGAGTGCTTTGGGTGTGCCAAACGTCACAACGTAACTGGGTGACTATAAAAGTATACTACGGGTATCTCCGAAAGTGTCTGTTGGGTTGACACGGATCGAGACTGGGACTTGTCACTCCGCTTGACGGAGAGGTATCACCGGCCCCTCTCGGTAATGCTGTTGGAAATATTCCCTAGAGGCAACAATAAATTGATTATTATTATATTTCCTTGTTCATGATAATCGTTTATTATCCATGCTAGAATTGTATTGATAGGAAACTCAGATACATGTGTGGATACATAGACAACACCATGTCCCTAGTAAGCCTCTAGTTGACTAGCTCGTTGATCAATAGATGGTTACGGTTTCCTGACCATGGACATTGGATGTCATTGATAATGGGATCACATCATTAGAAGAATGATGTGATGGACAAGACCCAATCCTAAGCCTAGCACAAGATCATGTAGTTCGTATGCTAAAGCTTTTCTATTGTCGAGTATCATTTCCTTAGACCATGAGATCGTGCAACTCCCGGATACCGTAGGAATACTTTGGGTGTGCCAAACGTCACAACGTAACTGGGTGGCTATAAAGGTACACTACAGGTATCTCCGAAAGTGTCTGTTGGGTTGGCACGAATCGAGACTGTGATTTGTCACTCCGTGTGACGGAGAGGTATCTCTGGGCCCACTCGGTAGGACATCATCATAATGTGCACAATGTGATCAAGGAGTTGATCACGGGATGATGTGTTGCGGAACGAGTAAAAGAGACTTGCCGGTAACGAGATTGAACAAGGTATCGGGATACCGACGATCGAATCTCGGGCAAGTATCATACCGATAGACAAAGGGAATTGTATACGGGATTGATTAAGTCCTTGACATCGTGGTTCATCCGATGAGATCATCGTGGAACATGTGGTAACCAACATGGGTATCCAGATCCCGCTGTTGGTTATTGACTGGAGAACGTCTCGGTCATGTCTGCATGGTTCCCGAACCCGTAGGGTCTACACACTTAAGGTTCGATGACGCTAGGGTTATAAAGGAAGTTTGTATGTGGTTACCGAATGTTTTTCGGAGTCCCGGATGAGATCCCGGACGTCACGAGGAGTTCCGGAATGGTCCGGAGGTAAAGATTTATATATAGGAAGTATGGTTTTGGCCACCGGAAGTGTTCTGGGCATCACCGGTAGTGTACCGGGACCACCGGAGGTGTCCGGGGGTCCACCAAGTGGGGCCACAAGCCCCGAAGGGCTGCATGGGCCAAGTGTGGGAGGGGACCAGCCCCAGGTGGGCTGGTGCCCCCCCCACAAGGGCCCAAGGCGCAAGGGAGAGGAGAAGGGGGCAAACCCTAGGGCAGATGGGCCCTAAGGCCCATACTCCCTCCGCCTCCCTCTCCTCCCCTCTTGGCCGCCCCCCCTTTTTCTCATCTAGGGCTGCCGCCCCTCTAGGGGTGGGAACCTTAGAGGGGGGGCACCCTCCTCCCCTCCTCCTATAAATAGTGAGGCCTAGGGGCTGCCCACAACACGATCTGATCTCTCCCTCTTGGCGCAGCCCTACCTCTCTCCCTCCTCCTCTCTTGCGGTGCTTGGCGAAGCCCTGCAGGATTGCCACGCTCCTCCACCACCACCAGGCCATTGTGTTGCTGCTGGATGGAGTCTTCCTCAACCTCTCCCTCTCTCCTTGCTGGATCAAGGCACGGGAGACGTCACCGGGCTGTACGTGTGTTGAACGCGGAGGTGCCGTCCGTTCGGCACTTGGTCATCGGTGATTTAGATCACGACGAGTACGACTCCATCAACCCCGTTCACTTGAACGCTTCCGCTTAGCGATCTACAAGGGTATGTAGATGCACTCTCTTTCCCCTCGTTGTTGGTTTCTCCATAGATAGATCTTGGTGACACGTAGGAAAATTTTAAATTTCTGCTACGTTCCCCAACAAATGCATCATCATAATGAGCTCAGTGTGATCAAAGTGTTTGATCACGGGATCATGCATTACGGTATGAGTAAAGTGACTTGCCGGTAACGAGATTGAACGAGGTATAGGGATACTGACGATCGAATCTCGGGCAAGTAAAATACCGATTGACAAAGGGAATCGTATACGGGATTAATTGAATCCTCGACATCGTGGTTCATCCGATGAGATCATCGTGGAGCATGTGGGAGCCAACATGGGTATCCAGATCCCGCTGTTGGTTATTGCTCGAGAGCCGTCTCGGTCATGTCTGCATGTCTCCCGAACCCGTAGGGTCTACACACTTAAGGTTCGGTGACACTAGGGTTGTGAAGATATGTAGATGCAGTAACCCGAATGTTGTTCGGAGTCCCGGATGAGATCCCGGACGTCACGAGGAGTTCCGGATTGGTCCGGAGGTGAAGAATTATATATAGGAAGTACAGTTTCGGCCATCGGGAATGATCTGGGGGTCACCGGTATTGTACCGGGACCACCAGATGGGTCCCGGGGGTCCACCGGGTGGGGCCACCCATCCCGGAGGGCTCCATGGGCTGAAGTGGGAGAGGGGGCCAGCCCTTAGTGGGCTGGTGCGCCCCCCAAGGCCCACCCCTACGCCTAGGGTTGGAACCCTAGGGTGGGGGGGGGGGGGCGCCCACTTGCCTTGGGGGGCACTCCACCCCCCTTGGCCGCCGCCCCCTTGGGAGATTCAATCTCCCAGGGCCGGCGCCCCCCCAAGGGGCCTATATAAAGGGGGAGGGGAGGGGGGCAGCCGCACCCTTTGCCTTGGCGCCTCCCTTTCCCTCTCCAACACCTCCTCCTCCTCCATAGAGCTCGGCGAAGCCCTGCCGGAGTACTGCAGCTCCATCACCACCACGCCGTCGTGCTGCTGCTGGAGCCATCTTCCTCAACCTCTCCTCTCCCCTTGCTGGATCAAGAAGGAGGAGACGTTACGCTGACAGTACGTGTGTTGAACGCGGAGGTGCCGTCCATTCGGTGCTAGGATCTCCGGTGATTTGGATCACATCGTGTACGACTACCTCATCCCCGTTCCTTGAACGCTTCCGCTCGCAATCTACAAAGGTATGTAGATGCATCCGATCACTCGTTGCTAGATGAACTCATAGATGGATCTTGGTGAAACCGTAGGAAAATTTTTGTTTTCTGCAACGTTCCCCAACAGTGGCATCATGAGCTAGGTCTATGCGTAGTTCTTCTTGCGCGAGTAGAACACAATTTGTTGTGGACGTAGATTTGTCAACTTTTCTTGCCGCTACTAGTCTTATCTTGCTTCAGCGGTATTGTGGGATGAAGTGTCCCGGACCAACCTTACACGTACGCTTACGTGAAACCGGTTCCACCGACTAACATGCACTAGTTGCATAAGGTGGCTAGCGGGTGCCAGTCTCTCCCACTTTAGTCGGAGCGGATTCGATGAAAAGGGTCCTTATGAAGGGTAAATAGAAGTTGACAAATCACGTCGTGGCTTTCACGTAGGTAAGAAAACGTTCTTGCTAGAACCCTAATTCAGCCACGTAAAACTTGCAACAACAATTAGAGGACGTCTAACTTGTTTTTGCAGCAAGTGCTTTGTGATATGATATGGCCAAAGTTGTGATGAATGATGAATGATGAATGATCTATATGTGATGTATGAGATGTTCATGCTATTGTAATAGGAATCACGACTTGCATGTCGATGAGTATGACAACCGGCAGGAGCCATAGGAGTTGTCTTTATTTTTTGTATGACCTGCGTGTCATTGAGAAACACCATGTAAATTACTTTACTTTATTGCTAAACGCGTTAGCCATAGTAGTAGAAGTAATAGTTGGCGAGCAACTTCATGGAGACACGATGGTGGAGATCATGATGATGGAGATCATGGTGTCAAGCCGGTGACAAGATGATCATGGAGCCCCAAGATGGAGATCAAAGGAGCTATGTGATATTGGCCATATCATGTCACGTTTATTATTTGATTGCATGTGATGTTTATCATGTTTTGCATCTTGTTTACTTAGAACGACGGTAGTAAATAAGATGATCCCTCATAATATTTTCAAGAAGTGTTCCCCCTAACTGTGCACCGTTGCGACAGTTCGTTGTTTCGAAGCACCACGTGATGATCGGGTGTGATAGATTCTAACGTTCACATACAACGGGTGTAAGACAGATTTACACATGCAAACACTTAGGTTGACTTGACGAGCCTAGCATGTACAGACATGGCCTCGGAACACATAAGACCGAAAGGTCGAGCATGAGTCGTATAGAAGATACGATCAACATGAAGATGTTCACCAATGTTGACTAGTCCGTCTCACGTGATGATCGGACACGGCCTAGTTGACTTGGATCATGTAATACTTAGATGACTAGAAGAGGGATGTCTATCTAAGTGGGAGTTCATTAAATAATTTGATTAGATGAACTTTATTATCATGAACTTAGTCTAAAATATTTACAATATGTCTTGTAGATCAAATGGCCAACGTAGTCCTCAACTTCAACGCGTTCCTAGAGAAAACCAAGCTGAAAGACGATGGCAGCAACTATACGGACTGGGTCCGGAACCTGAGGATCATCCTCATAGCTGCCAAGAAAGATTATGTCCTACGAGCACCGCTGGGTGACGCACCTGTTCTCCCTGCAGAACAAGACGTTATGAACGCTTGGCAGTCACGTTCCGATGATTACTCCCTCGTTCAGTGCGGCATGCTTTACAGCTTAGAGCCGGGGCTCCAAAAGCGTTTTGAGAGACATGGAGCATATGAGATGTTCGAAGAGCTGAAAATGGTTTTCCAAGCTCATGCCCGGGTCGAGAGATATGAAGTCTCCGACAAATTCTTTAGCTGTAAGATGGAGGAAAATAGCTCTGTGAGTGAACACATACTCAAGATGTCTGGGTTGCACAACCGCTTGACTCAACTGGAAGTTAATCTCCCGGATGAAGCGGTCATTGACAGAGTCCTCCAGTCACTTCCACCTAGCTACAAGAGCTTTGTGATGAACTACAACATGCAGGGGATGGTAAAGACCATTCCTGAGGTATATGCTATGCTGAAATCAGCAGAGGTAGAAATCAAGAAGGAACATCAAGTGTTGATGGTGAATAAAACCACTAATTTCAAGAAGGGCAAGGGTAAAAAGAACTTCAAGAAGGACGGCAAGGAAGTTGCCGCGCCCGGTAAGCAAGTTGCCGGGAAGAAGCCAAAGAATGGACCCAAGCCCGAGACTGAGTGCTTTTATTGCAAGGGAAGTGGTCACTGGAAGCGGAATTGCCCCAAATACTTAGCGGACAAGAAGGCCGGCAAAACAAAAGGTATATGTGATATACATGTAATTGATGTGTACCTTACCAGTACTCGTAGTAGCTCTTGGGTATTTGATACCGGTGCAGTTGCTCACATTTGTAACTCAAAGCAGGAGCTGCGGAATAAGCAAAGACTGGCGAAGGATGAGGTGACGATGCGCGTCGGGAATGGTTCCAAGGTCGATGTGATCGCCGTCGGCACGCTACCTCTACATTTACCTATGAGATTAGTTTTAAACCTCAATAATTGTTATTTAGTGCCAAGTTTGAGCATGAACATTGTGTCTGGATCTCGTTTAATTCGAGATGGCTACTCATTTAAATCCGAGAATAATGGTTGTTCTATTTATATGAGAGATATGTTTTATGGTCATGCTCCGATGGTTAATGGTTTATTCTTAATGAATCTCGTACGTGATGATACACATATTCATAGTGTGAATACCAAAAGAGTTAAAGTTGATAACAATAGTCCCACATATTTGTGGCACTGCCGCCTTGGTCACATAGGTGTCAAACGCATGAAGAAGCTCCATGCAGATGGACTTTTAGAGTCTCTTGATTATGAATCATTTGACACGTGCGAACCATGCCTCATGGGTAAAATGACCAAGACTCCGTTCTTAGGAACAATGGAGCGAGCAACCAACTTATTGGAAATCATACATACCGATGTGTGCGGTCCAATGAGTGTTGAGGCTCGCGGTGGCTATCGTTATGTTCTCACCCTCACTGATGACTTGAGTAGATATGGGTATATCTACTTAATGAAACACAAGTCTGAGACCTTTGAAAAGTTCAAGGAATTTCAGAGTGAGGTTGAAAATCAACGTGATAGAAAGATCAAGTTTCTACGATCAGATCATGGAGGAGAATACTTGAGTCACGAATTTGGCACACACTTAAGAAAATGTGGAATAGTTTCACAACTCATGCCGCCTGGAACACCTCAGCGTAATGGTGTGTCCGAACGTCGTAATCGCACTCTATTAGATATGGTACGATCTATGATGTCTCTTACCGATTTACCGCTATCTTTTTGGGGCTATGCTTTAGAGACTGCCGCATTCACTTTAAATAGGGCTCCGTCGAAATCCGTTGAGATGACACCGTATGAATTATGGTTTGGGAAGAAACCTAAGCCGTCGTTTCTAAAAGTTTGGGGATGCGATGCTTATGTCAAGAAACTTCAACCTGAAAAGCGCGAACCCAAGTCAGAAAAATGCGTCTTCATAGGATACCCTAAAGAAACTATTGGGTATACCTTCTACCTCAGATCCAAAGGCAAGATCTTTGTTGCCAAGAATGGATCCTTTCTAGAGAAAGAGTTTCTCTCGAAAGAAGTAAGTGGGAGGAAAGTAGAACTTGATGAAGTGTTACCTCTTGAACCGGAAAATGGCGAAACTCAAGAAAACGTTCCTGAGGTGCCTGCACCGACTAGAGAGGAAATTAATGATGATGATCAAGATACTTCTAATCAAGCTCCTACTGAAATTCGAAGGTCCACAAGGACACGTTCCGCACCAGAGTGGTACGGCAACCCTGTCTTGGAAATCATGTTGTTAGACAACGGTGAACCTTCGAACTATGAGGAAGCAATGGCGGGCCCGGATTCCGACAAATGGCTAGAAGCCATGAAATCCGAGATAGGATCCATGTATGAAAACGAAGTATGGACTTTGACTGACTTGCCCGTAGAGCGGCGAGCCATAGAAAATAAATGGATCTTTAAGAAGAAGACAGACGCGGATGGTAATGTGACCATCTATAAAGCTCGGCTTGTCGCTAAGGGTTATCGACAAGTTCAAGGGGTTGACTACGATGAGACTTTCTCACCGGTAGCGAAGCTAAAGTCCGTCCGAATCATGTTAGCAATTGCCACATTCTATGATTATGAGATATGGCAAATGGACGTCAAAACGGCATTCCTTAATGGTTTCCTTAAGGAAGAATTGTATATGATGCAGCCGGAAGGTTTTGTCGATCCTAAGAACGCTGACAAAGTGTGCAAGCTCCAACGCTCGATTTATGGGCTGGTGCAAGCATCTCGGAGTTGGAACATTCGCTTTGATGAGATGATCAAAGCGTTTGGGTTTACGCAAACTTATGGAGAAGCCTGCGTTTACAAGAAAGTGAGTGGGAGCTCTGTAGCATTTCTCATACTATATGTAGATGACATACTTTTGATGGGAAATGATATAGAACTCTTGGACAACATTAAGGCCTACTTGAATAAAAGTTTTTCAATGAAGAACCTTGGAGAAGCTGCTTATATATTAGGCATCAAGATCTATAGAGATAGATCAAGACGCCTCATAGGTCTTTCACAAAGCACATACATTGATAAGATATTGAAGAAGTTCAATATGGATCAATCTAAGAAGGGGTTCTTACCTGTGTTGCAAGGTGTGAAATTGAGCTCAGCTCAATGTCCGACCATGGCAGAAGATATAGAAGAGATGAGTGTCATCCCCTATGCCTCAGCCATAGGTTCTATTATGTATGCCATGCTGTGTACCAGACCTGATGTAAACCTTGCCGTAAGTTTGGTAGGAAGGTACCAAAGTAATCCCGGCAAGGAACACTGGACAGCGGTCAAGAATATCCTGAAGTACCTGAAAAGGACTAAGGAAATGTTTCTCGTTTATGGAGGTGACGAAGAGCTCGTCGTAAAGGGTTACGTCGACGCTAGCTTCGACACAGATCTGGATGACTCTAAGTCACAAACCGGATACGTGTATATTTTGAATGGTGGGGCAGTAAGCTGGTGCAGTTGCAAGCAGAGCGTCGTGGCGGGATCTACATGTGAAGCGGAGTACATGGCAGCCTCGGAGGCAGCACATGAAGCAATTTGGGTGAAGGAGTTCATCACCGACCTCGGAGTCATACCCAATGCGTCGGGGCCAATCAAACTCTTCTGTGACAACACTGGAGCTATTGCACTTGCCAAGGAGCCCAGGTTTCACAAGAAGACCAGGCACATCAAGCGTCGCTTCAACTCCATTCGTGAAAATGTTCAAGATGGAGACATAGAAATTTGTAAAGTGCACACGGATCTGAATGTCGCAGATCCGTTGACTAAACCTCTCCCTAAGGCAAAACATGATCAGCACCAGAACTCTATGGGTGTTCGATTCATCACAATGTAACTAGATTATTGACTCTAGTGCAAGTGGGAGACTCTTGGAAATATGCCCTAGAGGCAATAATAAAAGCATTATTATTATATTTCCTTGTTCATGATAATTGTCTTTATTCGTGCTATAATTTTGTTATCCGGAAATCGTAATACATGTGTGAATAACAGACAACAACATGTCCCTAGTAAGCCTCTAGTTGACTAGCTCGTTAATCAATAGATAGTCATGGTTTCCTGACTATGGGCATTGGATGTCAATGATAACGAGATCACATCATTAGGAGAATGATGTGATGGACGAGACCCAATCCTAAACATAGCATAAGATCGCATAGTTCGTTTGCTAGAGTTTTCCAATGTCAACTATCCTTTCCTTAGACCATGAGATCGTGTAACTCCCGGACACCGTAGGAGTGCTTTGGGTGTGCCAAACGTCACAACGTAACTGGGTGACTATAAAGGTATACTACGGGTATCTCCAAAAGTGTCTGTTGGGTTGACACGGATCGAGACTGGGATTTGTCACTCCACTTGACGGAGAGGTATCACCGGGCCCTCTCGGTAATGCATCATCATAATGAGCTCAATGTGATCAAAGTGTTTGATCACGGGATCATGCACTACGGTACGAGTAAAGTGACTTGCCGGTAACGAGATTGAACGAGGTATAGGGATACCGACGATCGAATCTCGGGCAAGTAAAATACCGATTGACAAAGGGAATCGTATACGGGATTAATTGAATCCTCGACATCGTGGTTCATCCGATGAGATCATCGTGGAGCATGTGGGAGCCAACATGGGTATCCAGATCCCGCTGTTGGTTATTGCTCGAGAGCCGTCTCGGTCATGTCTGCATGTCTCCCGAACCCGTAGGGTCTACACACTTAAGGTTCGGTGACACTAGGGTTGTGAAGATATGTATATGCAGTAACCCGAATGTTGTTCGGAGTCCCGGATGAGATCCCGGATGTCACGAGGAGTTCCGGATTGGTCCGGAGGTGAAGAATTATATATAGGAAGTGCAGTTTCGGCCATCGGGAATGATCTGGGGGTCACCGCTATTGTACCGGGACCACCAGATGGGTCCCGGGGGTCCACCGGGTGGGGCCACCCATCCCGGAGGGCTCCATGGGCTGAAGTGGGAGGGGGGGCCAGCCCTTAGTGGGCTGGTGCACCCCCCAAGGCCCACCCCTGCGCCTAGGGTTGGAACCCTAGGGTGGGGGGGGGGGGCGCCCACTTGCGTTGGGGGCACTCCACCCCCCTTGGCTGCCGCCCCCTTGGGAGATTCAATCTCCCAGGGCCGGCGCCCCCCCCAGGGGCCTATATAAAGGGGGGAGGGGAGGGGGGCAGCCGCACCCTTTGCCTTGGCGCCTCCCTCTCCCTCTCCAACACCTCCTCCTCCCCCATAGAGCTCGGCGAAGCCCTACCGGAGTACTGCAGCTCCATCACCACCACGCCGTCGTGCTGCTGCTGGAGCCATCTTCCTCAACCTCTCCTCTCCCCTTGCTGGATCAATAAGGAGGAGACGTTACGCTGACAGTACGTGTGTTGAACGCGGAGGTGCCGTCCGTTCGGTGCTAGGATCTCCAGTGATTTGGATCACGTCGTGTACGACTACCTCATCCCCGTTCCTTGAACGCTTCCGCTCGCAATCTACAAAGGTATGTAGATGCATCCGATCACTCATTGCTAGATGAACTCATAGATGGATCTTGGTGAAACCGTAGGAAATTTTTTGTTTTCTGCAACGTTCCCCAACATAAAGATCTTCGTAGAATATGTAGGAGCCAATATGGGCATCCAGGTCCCGCTATTGGTTATTGACCGGAGACGTATCTCGGTCATGTCTACATTGTTCTCGAACCGTAGGGTCCGCACGCTTAAAGTTACGATGCCAGTTATTATGAGTTTATGCATTTTGATGTACCAAATTCAGTCCGGAGTCCCGGATGTGATCACGGACATGACGAGGAGTCTCGGAATGGTCGAGACATAAAGATTGATATATTGGAAGCCTATATTTGGACATCGGAATGGTTCCGAGTGAAATCGGCATTTTACTGGAGTACCGGGGGTTACCGGAACCCCCCCGGGGGTTAATGGGTCCATATGGGCCTTAAGGGAAAAGAGGAGGGGCGGCCAGGGCAGGCCGCGCGCCCCCTGCCCCCTAGTCCGAATAGGACAAGGAAGGGGGGGGGCGCCCCCCCTTTTTCCTTTCCCCCTCTCTCCTTCCTTCTCCTACAAGGCAAGGGAGAGGAGTCCTACTCCCGGTGGGAGTAGGACTCCTCCTGGCCCACCCCTTGGGGGCCGGCCGCGCCTCCCCCTCCCCTCGTTTATATACGGGGGCAGGGGGCACCCTAGGACACACAAGTTGATCTTCGTGATCGTTCCTTAGCCGTGTGCGGTGCCCCCCTCCACCATATTCCACCTCGGTCATATCGTTGCAGTGCTTAGGCGAAGCCCTGCGTCGGTAGAACATCGTCATCACGCCGTCGTGCTGACGGAACTCATCCCCGAAGCTTTGCTGGATCGGAGCCCGGGGAGCGTCATCGAGCTGGACGTGTGCTAAGAACTCGGAGGTGCCGGAGTAACGGTGCTTGGATCGGTCGGATCGGGAAGACGTATGACTACTTCCTCTACGTTGCGTCAACGCTTCTGCTTCGGTCTACGAGGGTACATGGACAACACTCTCCCCTCTCGTTGCTATGCATCACCATGATCTTGCGTGTGCGTAGGAATTTTTTTGAAATTACTATGTTCCCCAACAAATACTCCTTGATGAAGATTAGTTTTTAAGTAGCTAGCTAGTTTATCTTATTAGTTAGTGATGATTGAGTAACTAGAGTACTTGAGCGAGCAACTTTTGTGAAGTTTAATATCAACTTGTTGAGTTCACGAGCCTCTTATGTAATGATTATCTATTAAGTAAGTACCTAGTATTGATGAGTATTGTGTTCATTAATATCTATTAAGTAAGTAGCTAGTGTAGATGAGCAATTTTTTTATTGCCAAAAAACCATTTGCTGGAGTTGGACAAGTAGGCATGCCAGAGTTAAGATGAACTTAGTGCCGGCGTTGGACTGGTGATACGTCAACACGATGTAGGATACTGCTGACGTGTCCTCCAACGCCACCACTATTTTTTAGCAATGGCGCCATATTAGTGGCGTCTTGTGTCTATGCCAGTAAGGCAGTTTTTGGCACGCCATAGCTAGGCTTTTCTCCACTAGTGCAATGACTCTTTCTGCGCATTCAAGACGGACCTTTCAAAAGATTATGACTGTGTGGACTGGAAGTATTTAAAGGGTGTGCTCACTAAGTTGGGTTCCAACCCCAGATGGGTGAGTTGGGTCATGGCGTGTGTCACTTCTGTCCGTTATGCTATAAGAGTGAATGGGGAGCTTTCTGAGGAGTTCTCCCCTTCCAGAGGTTTACGTTAGGGTAATCCTCTTTCTCCCTACCTGTTGCTCTTTATCGCTGATGGTCTTTCTAGATTACTAAAGAATGCGGTAAATAAGGTGAACTCAGAGAACTAAAGATTGCTCGTTCTGCCCCTGGGATATCTCACTTATTTTTTACTGATGATATTACCCTATTTCTAAAGCAAATGGTCACCAAGCTTATGTGGTAAAAATGGCAATTCAGGAGTTTTTTAGGAGCACAGGCCAACTGGTTGTCCATGAGAAATGTTCCCTCCTTTTCAATTATGAGTGCCCTGTAACCAGGTTGGAAGAAGTGAAGGAAGTTCTTCGTGTCCAAAACTGTACTTTCGAGGAGAAATACCTAGGGCTCCCCACGCCGGAAGGGCGGATGAAGGCTGAGAAGTTTCAGCCTATTAACGATAGGTTCAGCAAAAGACTCTCAGACTGGAATGAAAAATATATGGCCATGGCTGCAAAAGAGGTTCTCATCAAATCTGTTGCTCGGGTGCTTCCCACTTACACGATGAGTGTGTTCAAGATGCCGATGAGTTTCCACGAAGATTATATGAAAGTCGTTAGGCAATTCTTCTGGGGGTGGGGGGAGCAAGGACAGGGAGGGTTCATTGGGCCTCTTGATAATGCTTGATCAAACCTAAAACCCAGGGGGGAATGGGTTTTCGTGACACTTGTTGCTTCAACCAGGCTCTCTTAGCGCGACAGGCTTGGAGATTAATCCAGTCGCTAGAGAGTTTATGTGCCCGCCTCTTCAAAGCAAGGTGCTACCCTAACGGCAAAGTCCTTGATACAGTGTTCTCTGGTGAAGCATCACAAGCATGGAGGGGAATCAAATTTGGTTTGGAGCTATTAAGGAAAGGAGTAATCTGGAGGATTGGGAATGGAAATTCCATATGTATTTGGAGGGACAATTGGATTCCTACAGAACCATCCCTAAAAATTATTGGCAACAGGAAACGGTCCAGGACTCGCAGAGTGTGTGATCTCTTCTTACCTTAGAGTAAGGAATGTAATGAGGAGTTGGTGAGAGAGGTGTTTTGGCCAAATGATGCGGAGGTGATCTTAAAGTTAAAGATCCCTATACATGAGATGGAGGATGCTCCGGCTTGGCACTATGAATCGTCTGGGCATTTCTTTGTCCGTAGTGCCTACAAGCTGGCATATAATTTGAAGCACTGTAATGACAGCCGGACCGGAAGTAGCAATGCTCCTAAGGGGGACAGGAATATGTGGAAGTTGGTGTGGAATGCTGATATCCCAAACAAGGTCCGGTCCTTTGGTTGGAGGTTGGCCTCTAATAATCTTCCTACAAAGCAGAACAAATGCAAAAGGAATCTGGAGATAGATGGTGCGTGAAATATATCTGGTACGGCAGATGAGAACAGTTTTCATGTTGTGGTGGAGTGTACCAAAGCCCAGGCCTTACGAGATCAGATGCGAGGGGTGTGGAATCTTCCGGAGGAAAGGGTTTTTAATTACAACGGGCCTGATTGGCTTCTAATCCTCCTTGCAAAAATCAAATCAAGGCAGTGGGGTTTGGTTTGGTGCTTCTAGTGTTCTGGCGTGCTTGGTTCCTTCGAAATGATGTGGTCCACAACCAAGGGAAGCGCTCCATTATAGACTCGGTTAAATTCCTGCAAAACTACATTGTGACTTTTTCGGGTGAATGCCTCGCCACTAATGATAAGGGAAAGACGCGGGTTGATGCGACTACTCCCAGGAAGTGCCATATGCCAGTGTTGAACAAATCTGGACCAAGCCTTGCGGGAAAGTCTAGTTGGACTAGACCTCCAGTGAGATGGCTGAAAGTAAACATGGATGCAGTGTTTGTAGCCAATTTGGGTGAATCTAGCGCTGGGTACATTATAAGAGATTACATGGGCAGACTTGCTAGAGTTGAGGGCGTAAAACTCCATGCCTGTGCAAATATCGAAGAGGCTGAAGTTTGTGCGTGTGTCACTGGGATGAAGGCTACTCTTGAGTTAGGAAATGAAAAGATCATCGTTGAATCTGATTGTGTTGCGGTTATTTTGAACATTTTGTCCCCTGCAACCCCTTTAGCAGCTTGGAGAGAGCATTGTATAGTGATTAGGGAACTTCTGCAAGATACATCGAACATTGTCTTTCGAAAGACAGAGAGAGGTGGCAACAAGTTTGCTCATGAATTAGCCAAGCTAACCCAGATCAGTGGTAGGGGGGCTGTCCATATGGGCCAACTATCACTGGATTTGGCATTGCTGGTGCTATCTGATTGTAATGACTATGATGATATTTTAATATAATTGCAATCTTTCCCTAAAAAAAGAATGGTTTGGCTCATTAAGAAAATTTGAGATCAAGTTGGACATGGGTCTCCTGAACTAGGCCCAGCGGGCCTGGCCCGCTGCCACACGCATTCACGGACTCGTGATCTTTCTAGAAGGAGGATTAGCGCCGTCAAAGGGGTCCAAAGTCCAAACCCCAAGCATAGCATTCGGCACGCACGGCCGCAACATTTCCTCGGCCAGCCCAACAAACCCGCGGCGCCCGCCACCGTCCCCGACCAGCGAAACCGCCTCCCGCTCCTCCCCACCTCCCTCCTCCTCCTCCACCCTCTCCCGGCCTCGTCGCGGACGCCTCCTCCGGCTGCTCGGGTTCTTCCTCCAAGGCCCTCTCCCTCGCCGTCTCCTGGTAAGCCTCGCCTCCCCCCCGAACCCCGCGTCGCTGGGTGCGCGCGTGCTTGGCTTGCTTGCTTGATCCCGTGGTGTTGGTGGACCTGTGGGTTTCTCTCTCGGTCCCCGAATCTGATCCGCGGCGCCGCTCTTGTGTGTTTCTCCGCCGCAATGCTCGGATTCTTCGTGTGTTGACGGGGGAGGTTTTCCTTGTCCTCCGCCTCGCTGGCGTTCTCGGTTGCTTTTCCGCCGTAATTAAGTTGCGAAGCTCTTGATGGTTGATGCTCGCTACCGGAATGTTGGATTTCTTCTCGACTTGCTGGTGAAGTTTTTTTTCTTCTCGTTTTCGGATTCTTCAGGATTTTTGCTTCAGGAAAGTTCATGGCGCTGCTAACTCTTGATGCTCGCTAGCGGAATGTTCGATTTCTTCTCGACTTGTTGGTGGAGTTTTTTCTCGTTCTCAAATTTCATGGCGCTGCTAACTCTTGATGCTAGCTGCGATTCTTCAGGGTTTTGGCTTCAGCAAATTTCGTCTGTTTGTTTCTCGTCCTTGGTTCAATCTCTAGTCTGTACGGTTCTGTTTGGGTGTTCAGAATTCACTTGACTCATTCTTGTTGTTTCTTAGTTTCCAGGCGACAGGCGTGATGGTAGAGGAAAAGAGGGAGAGGGCGGAGGAGGCGTCCGACAGCCCGCAGAAATCCCCGCGCCTGGACCCGCTGGCTGGTCCTGGATGCAGCGACGCGCCTGCGTCGTCGCTGCGTCTCCGACGGAGTCGAGCGACGAGTGGCCATCGTCCAGCGACAGTATGGACGACGGCGGGCGGTGCGAGCACATACGCTTCGACCTGGATATGGTGGTACATGATCTCAAGGTCGCAAACCAGGTCCTCAAGGAGCCTCGGAAGTGCCAGCGTCGTAATTGCAAGAAAACCTGGGAGGGAGCCAGTGAGGACGACCAAGGGATGATGAAGTGCATAGACTGCACCTATTTCTTCTGCTCTGGGTGGCCGGTGGACAGGGAGGATCCGCAGGGACACGCC
The DNA here is from genome assembly GCA_032464435.1 of Aegilops umbellulata. NCBI lineage: Eukaryota > Viridiplantae > Streptophyta > Magnoliopsida > Poales > Poaceae > Aegilops > Aegilops umbellulata. The sequence continues at coordinate 84,670,648 of CP136060.1, read as the reverse complement.
CGCGAGCACCAGCATTGGGTTGCTCACTGGTGCGATGAACCGTATTTGGGATACTGCTTCATGTGTTCACGCCATAGTTGCCATGTTTCCGGTACGGTGAGAACGAGGAACGGGAACGAGGGACGAGAGTCGGTGGCTGAAAAAATAGGGTACAATGAGGGTATACATCTCTGGTACGAATTTTTTATAGCGGGGACGCGATCCAATCCATTTGGGTACGATGAACCCGGTACGATACCATGGGTCGAGGAATGCAGTTCCTGAAGAATGACGACTCCCTGACGGTCAACATTCCTTGCTGTTAATGGATCCCTTGCAATTAATGAACTGGAGGAAGAACGAGGAGTCCTTAAAAAAAACGACGCGTGAGTAAATTATGCCTCATGTTTTGGCTGTTGGATCCTCGAACCTAAATCGAGGAGCAGGCTGCGGGGACGCCGAATCTTCATCGTAAGTAAATTATGCCTCATGTTTTGGCTGTTGGATCCTCGAACCTGAATCGAGGAGCAGGCTGCGGGGACGCCGAATCTTCATCGTATCGTACCGAATCTGACCTCGTTCCCGAATCCGATTCCGGGCCGATGAATCGGGATCGAGGGACGGCCTACCGTTCCCCGTTTCCGGCTACTATGGTTCACGCCCTATGAGGCTCAGTGACTGGAGCGAAGATGACTATGCAGTGGCGGCCAGAAATGAAAAGGATCAGCAGATGCCGGGGGATAGCGTTGCAAAGGATGGCTGGGGATCGGTGTCCGGCATTGCAAAGGATGAGCGGCAAAGGGTGCCCAGAATTGCAATGGACGATGTTGCGTCTGGGTATGCTAATGGCGATGGCCACGTTATCAGAGGGATGCCGAACCATGGAGAAACATGCTACATGAATGCAACGCTGCAGTGCCTCAGAGACGACGGGGGAGCATTGGGGACAAAGATTCGAAGTCCGGATGCTCATTTGGGGAGCATTGGTCTGCACCTGCGGGAGTTGTTCGTAGAGACACGCATTTCGAATGGAAGTGTTTCGAATGATGCCAGAGGCATGCTGGACCCATGCATGATACTGACAGCTATGCGTGACCGTTATCCGAATCGGTTCGAGGCCTGGAAGATGGAAGACAGCCATGAGTTCCTTCTGTCTTTAATCAATGCTGTGGATGCGGAGGTGGAGGAGGAAAATGGTGAGCATGTCTTGCGAGGGGGTGAAGTGTTTCCTACATTTCACGTTTCTCTTTTCGGGGGTCAGCTGTTTGAGACCACATCCTGCCAAAGGTGCCCGCCTAGTGATCCTAAACCCGTTGATTTCAGTGAACTCTGTTTGTCACTTCCAGAGAAGGATCCTCCAGCCAGAAGCGTTGCATCACCACCAAGGAACAAAAGCCACGGATCTCAAACTGACAAGAGTGATGAAGATAATAAGATTCAAACAATTGCTGAAGGCAGTACTTCTCCTATTCCCGGTTCAGGATTGGGAGATGGGGCAATGGAGAAAAACCCCAGGCCTTTGCAAGTTGGTAAGCCTATGCGCTCCTGTACTCAACTTAAAAGGCAATGTTGAGCGTCTGAGATCATACAACTTTTGAGGAAAGAATGCAGGAACATGCGCAATTGTGTGATCTATTATTTGCTATGTCTCTGAAAACAAGCAAATGGTACTTTTTGGAATGGAGCTTCATTACTAGCTAACCAGAGAAAACTGTCATGGACTTTACACATGGATAAAAGAAATAGCAGGAAAATCTTTTTGGGTGACTACATAATATCTGACAGGATGTTTCAGCAGTTTTAACATGGCAAAGGTGTTCACCGTAGTGTAGTAGTTCAAACTGCCATGGGAAGACCAGGGTCTTGACTCCTTACCATCATACAGTAGGTGTTACTCCAAATGGTTGGTCAACTTAAGTGTGTTTGGATACTGTCGGAAAAAAATAAACAGCTTAAAGTGTGCACAATTGTTATGATGGTAATTGTTATGGACGTTTTACACATGGATAGAAGAAATAGCAGGATAACCTTTGGGGTGGCTACATAAAATCCGACAGGATGTTTCAGCAGTCTTAACATGGCAAAGGTGTTCACCGTAGTGTAGTAATTCAAACTGCCATGGGAAGCCCAGGGTCTTTAGTCCTTACCATCATACAGTTGGTGTTACTCCAAATGGTTGGTTAACTTAAGCGTGTTTGGATACTGTCAAAAAAGATAAACAGCTTAAAGTGTGGACAATAAAGATTCTATGCAAAGGATGAGTGAGGGCTTCTGGTTGCATGGTCTTGCTAATGCAGATAATGCTAAGCCCTGTATTTTTGAATCTGCAGATTCTAGCGAAGTGAAGGATGTTGTACACGGTCATATGCAGACTCAGAAGAATGATGTCCCACAAGAGATCATTGAGGTGCTCAGTGCCCAGGATAGTCCGGATACCAGCACTCAAAATCAGGGTTGTGCGAAGCAGGCAATGCTGGATGATCATATTGCCCAACAAATGGAGGAAAACCAAAATGAGCAGAAAGATGGTCACAATACAGAAGGAAGTAACGGTCAGATGGAACCAACACAGATATTTGTTGAGACCGTTCTTGGTGTGACTATGTCACTACAGTTTGAATTAAGTAAATCTTCTCAAGAATTTGCGGAGGCAGTTGAAATGAGTACTGTATTCAATCAGACAGAACACTACTTGGAATATGGTGGCGCTATTTTACACTCAAAAACCAAATTGAATGAGACGGGCATTGGAAAGGGCTCAACGGTTCGTATTCGCACAAGGGTTTTGGGAGGAATACCGGATCAACAGACGTTGGTACTGGCCCAATTTCCTTTTGAAGATGGAATCTTAAGAATGATACAGATGCCAGATAGTGCCGACACTGAGCCAGAATTGACTCCAATGGGTTCCACCATTTTCAGAAATCTGATCAAGTTAGTAACTGACAGTTTTGATGCTGGTTTCTACTGGACAGAAAATTTGACATTCCATGACTTCTCAGTTGATGAGAAAGGAAGAGTATATGCACTGCGCCCACCTGTACCAATTTCTGATGTCCTGGTTCCTTTGGAGGCTGACCATGATCGCCATTATATGCATATTCGGAGCTGTTTTGGAGCCAACCTTGACGATCTTGCAGAGCATATTGAGTTATATTTCAGGATTCACGGGAAGTACCCCGCATATATGCAAAATTTGGTTAGAAAACTGAAGGAATTCAGACTGGTTGCTGGCCAATTAGAGCCAAGCTGTAAATTGGCGTTGCTTACGCATTTCGGCGGTCTTCCGTACATGTGCCGGATCAATATCGTTTTTCAGTTAAAAATCATACTTGACTCGTTGGGCTGGGCAGGAAGACTCGCTTTCTTTCGTGCAATTGAAAGGTGTAATATAAACAGTGAGTGGCAAATTAATGTTCAAGCCAACTGGGTTACTCAAATTACCTATGCCAAGGGCAGTTACGCCAGAGACAAGCCGAGTGCTTTCTTTGTTTCACACAATTATTTCTCACATTCTTATGGAAACGCTTGGGTAAGTGGTAACGCTTTCTCACAACTGCAGAGCATTTGTTGCCATGCTTTTAACATTAATCTTGTACTGAACTCAATGATCTACCGTTTTCTCAGATCAATGGGTACTGTTATTATCCATGCGATTCTGGACTTGAGATCCTACTTTTCAAGTGTCTCGGTGACTTCTTAGCAGAATTAATTGAAGAATTACTAGAGACGGGCTTTGATCTTTTTGACATGTATGCATACTGTGGTCTGGATATATTTTGTTAACTTTATGACTGTTACCTTTTCTGTTAAAAAGCCATCATTATAAAAATGAGCAAAAAACAAAATTACCGACGAATATGTATTTGACTATATTATTACACAGCGACATTTTGTTTTATATGCAAAGATGATAAATCTTGTGGTTCAATAATAGATCTAACTGTCAAATGAAATAAAATTGCTATATTTATTCGAATATGCCACCGTTATCAAGTGTAAGATCATGAATTGCATGTCATAGAAAGACCTTGTTCTGCAACTGAAGTGATGATTTTATTTTATTTTATTTGTACGCAGGCTCATGTCATGCTGTCCTAAGCTGGACTCGTGATGATGTCTTGCTCAGGTACTGATTCTAATAGTTCTGCAAGGCAATACTTTTCTTTTATGCCTGTTCCATTAAGTTCTTATCTTTAGAAATCCAGTAACTATTTTGTTTCATAGTTTGCTTCTACAAAGCTTTAGGAGTATTCCTTTCTTCCTTCTCTGCAAAAACCGGCATTGCAGGTTACAAAACTGAAGGTTTTAAACACAAAAAATATGTCAGACTACAGGAATTTATATGTAAGTTTGTAAGCTACTCCCTCCGTAAACTAATATGTCAGAGGGAGTATTTTATAGGTTCAGACTAGCATTTCGTACTTCTCAGGACACGATAATTGCAAGCTTAATTGAATCGTCTAAAGGTATCAGCTGAATCCGGGTGTGCACTTACAGCCTGATATGACCAGAACCCTATGCCATTGATTGAAATAGGATACCATATAGGAATATGTATCAGATGTCCTGGCCGTCGAGTACAAACTCTATTCACCATACAGACCTCACATCTTTCGATGGCCTGTTGAGAATTACCATGAGTCTTTATTTCTAAGAGTTTGACGAGTAAATACGTAATCAGTCACTTGAGATACACCATATTGTTCTGTTAATCTGATAGAGCTTTCTTGTTAACAATGTTTAGCTATCCTATTTCCGTTGCATAGGAAAATGGAAATATGGTGACAATTTGAACGGTCGAGCTGCGCCATGTATTTAGTTGCGATTTGAGTATCAACTGAATTTTAGTGTTCACTCACAGTTTCATTTGGACCAGAACCATGTACGATTGAAACTATTTTTTTGTATATGATATCATCATATTTGAGTATGTATAAGTTGTACTGACTGTCTGCCACAAACTCTATTCAACATAGCAGTGTAATTGGCGAAGTTATGGTTATGTTCTGAACTTATCATATCATGAAACGTTATTATAGTAGCATTTCCTTGTCTTTTGGTAGCTATGCTTAACCCGTCGACCTTTTATTTTTGTTGAAGTTTCCATTGGTAATTATAATTCTGGATTGGTATTTTCAACGTTAGATGGGTATACATCTTGCAGCGGCCTTAGTTTCTTGGCATTCGAATCAGTCACTTAAGCAGTGGAGAATCTCCTAGGCAGGCTTAAACAGGCTTGAGCCTGCCCTCCATCGATGCAAAATATTTTTTGAGTACTAGTTTGAAACTTGAAAGCCCAGCCCAGCCAGTCCATACCCCTTTCCAGCCCAGAGAGAATTTGCGCACGAGCAGCCCGCTGACTCTGTCGCAAGAATGTTCTTTTCCCTCTCGTTAGGGTTTTCTGCTCTCGGCGGCGACTCTGTCGCTCCCGTTGAGATCAGAACTTTTTCCCTCCCGTCGACCGATCACGAGAAGCGGCTGGGACTCTGATCCCTGCTGCCCCTCTCCTGGACGGCGGCTCGTTGTAGGGCAGAAAAGATCTCGAGTAGCCTGTCGTTGTGCAACAACGGGCTAGGGTTTGGCTTATGGCGGAGAAGATGGGATCTGGATCGGCGGCGACCGATGCCTCATCATCCGCGTCGGAGGTAGAGAAGATGATGGCGGAGCTGGGCCTGTGTGAAGATGATATGGATGATGTGGTAGTGGATGAGGGATCTATCCCCCAAGACGCAGCTAGATGGATGGCGGTAGCTAGGGTTCATATTGATAAACCCTATAGCCAAGGTTGGTTTTTCAGAAACATGCGAGCAGCCTGGGATCTGGCGCAAGTGGTGAACTTCAAGCCTCTGGAGGCGAACCTCTACACGTTGCAATTCCGATGCCTTGGCGATTGGGAAAGAGTCATGCAGGAGGGCCCCTGGAAATTTCGAGGACATGCGGTGATCATTACCCCGTATGATGGGGTGACTCAACCAACTCAAGTTAAGCTTGACACGCTGGACATATGGATTCAGATACATGATGTTCCTAGCCTGTATGGACATCTGGTGCCGACGCTGGCGTCCAAGGTGGGAGAAGTGAGAAGTGCTGTTTGCTGAGAGTTCCTCGCATGATTTCACTGGCAATTTTTACCGTGTCTGGGTGAAGATCAACGTCTACAAGCCCCTGAAGAATGCGGTGTCACTTGTAAGGGACTCCAAGAGGCAGATATACAGAGTCAAGTACGAGAGATTGCCGGATTGGTGTGCGGTTTGTGGCCATCTAGGCCACACGTTTAAGGAACACGGCGACGGTATTCACCCCAAGTCCGCACTAGTTTTTAAAGATCTTCGCGCCTCGTGGTCTATGAGACGGGGCGGCGGCCCTGGAGGGGAAAGGGGACGACGCGGAGGACGTCGAGGAGGCCGAGGTAGAGGAAACAGAGGGCCACCAAGAAACGATGAAGAAGAATATTGGAGAGATGATGATCATGAGGAAGGGGTGCAACCAAAGATGGATGACATGTCTGTTGATGACCCAAGCAGAAAGAGGATTGAGAGGGAGGAATCGGGAAAGATAGTCATGGAGAAGGAAAAGCAGCAGGGTGACCCAAGTGCGTCGGTACTAGCCATTGTCCCGGTGGGTGCTGGCATGGTCAGCCCCCCTTGATCAGAGACCCGAAGCGTTCAAGGAAGGAAGATGAGGAGAGGGAAAGCTCAAGCATCCCAGTGAAGAATTTGGCGGGCTCCTTCGTGGAGCGCCGCCGGGCCCAATGAGTGCTTTCTGCTGGAACTGCCGCGGTGCGGGCAACGCCGCGACAGTCCAAGAACTTCGCGATTTCGCGAGGAAGCTTGCCCCTACCCTTTTATGTATTGTTGAAACTCAGATAGAAGGATCTAGGGTAGAAAATTTAGCTGGCACTTTGGGGTATGATAATGCGTATGCTGTTGACAGTGAAGGTAGAAGTGGGGGTATTGGACTTTTTTGGAATAATGAAATAAAGATTGAAATTTTGGGTTACTCCCGTTATCATCTAGACGTATCTGTAGAGGAGGAAGGTCACGATGCTTGGAGAATGACGTGTGTATATGGTGAGGCCCAAACACACCTGAGATATCGAACTTGGGATGTTCTAAAAAATATATGCACATCTAGCTCCCTCCCATGGTTGTGCATAGGGGATTTCAATGAGGTTTTGCGTTCAAGTGAACATGACGGCATTGGGATGAGGAGTAATACCCAAATACAAGCTTTCAGAGACACGGTGGATATATGCAGATTGCTTGACATTGGTTATAAAGGCAGGCAGTGGACTTTTGAAAAGAGAGTGGTTGGGGGAACATACACCAGATGCAGATTAGACCGTGCACTGGCAAATGCACCATGGATGGCTCGGTTTGATAATGTTAGTCTTGAGCACCTAACGTCGGTTACTTCAGATCACAGTGCACTTTTTCTGGACCTGGGGCGAGGACAGGGAAAGCATAATGAACGCACCTTCCGCTATGAAGCAATGTGGGAAAAACACGAGGAGTTGAAAGGTTTTGTTCAGACCGAGTGGGCTGCGCAGGGCACATGCAATAATGTTCAGGAGCTGCATGATAAACTTCAGAGGGTGTCGGCGGGCCTAACGAGGTGGAGTAAGCAGTCCTTTGGAAGTGTTCGAAAGGAGACAAAAGATCTGAAGAAGAGGTTGGATGAACTACGGGGTGATCCGCTTAGGGTGGTGCCCACACACGTTGAACTAAAGACCAATGAAAGATTAATAGAACTGTATCATCGTGAGGAAATCATGTGGAGATAGAGAGCGAGAATTGAATGGCTGGCCTCGGGGGATAAAGATACCAAGTTTTTTCATATGAGAGCGAGCCTAAGGAGAAAGAAGAATATGATCAAAGCTTTGGAAAATTCACTGGGTGTATTGGTGGATGATCCGGCTGAGCTAAGGGCTATGGCGAATACATTCTATCAGAATTTGTATACCTCAGAAGGAGTGCAAGGAATACAACAGGTAATTGATCATGTACCTAGAAAGGTGATGGCTGCTATGAATGCTGACTTGTGTGCACCTTATACTAATGAGGAGGTAAAGACAACGCTTTTTCAAATGTTTCCCACTAAAGCATCGGGCCCCGATGGTTTCCCGGCCTTGTTTTATCAGAAGCACTGGGCTGTCTGTGGTGAGGATGTGACAAAAATAGTTCTCAGAATAGTTAAGGGAGAGGAAAGTCCGGAGGCTATTAACGATACAGTGTTAGTACTGATCCCCAAGGTGACTAATCCCAACCTTCTATCACAGTTCAGACCGATCAGCTTATGCAATGTGCTTTATAAAATTGCTTCGAAAGTAGTTGCGAACAGACTGAAACTTGTCTTACCAGATATTATCTCAGAGGAGCAATCTGCATTTGTACCAGGTAGAATGATTACTGACAATATAATATGTGCTTATGAATGCTTACATTTTATGAAGAGGAACAGGTCTAGAAATAACAGCTATTGTGCTCTGAAGCTTGATATGATGAAAGCCTATGATAGGCTGGAGTGGCCTTACTTGAGGGCAATTATGGAGAAGTTGGGGTTTGCAGCAAATTGGATTGACACAGTCATGACTATGGTTTCTTCAGTCTCATTCTCAGTTTTGTTCAATGGAGAAAGACTCGAGCGTTTTTACCCTTCAAGAGGAATTCGGCAGGGAGATCCTATCTCACCTTACCTATTTTTGATTGCAGCAGAGGGCCTTTCGTGCCTCCTGAAATCCAGTTCACAGTCATCTTCACTCACAGGTATTAGAGTGGCACCGACGGCGCCAGCCGTAAACCACCTTTTATTTGCAGATGACAGCCTGTTGCTTTTCAAGTCTAGTGTGGAGGATGCAGAAAGAGTTTCAAACCTACTGAACATATATTGCAATGCTTGGGGTCAGAGGATAAATAGGGGAAAATCATCAATTTTTTTCAGTAAAGGGTGCCCGCAAGGAGTAAGAGATGGAATGAAAAATATTTTGAATGTTCATAATGAGTCCCTCAATGAACGATATCTGGGAATGCCGATGGATGTTGGACAGTCAAAAAATGGTGTGTTTAAATACTTGCGTGATAGGGTTTGGGAGAAAGTGAAGGGGTGGATGCAGAAGTTGTTGTCGGCGGCAGGGAAGGAAATCCTCATTAAGTCAGTAGCGCAGGCTATACCAGTATTTTCAATGGCGTGTTTCAGGCTGCCAAGGGGACTTTGTGACAATATCACATCTATTATTCGTCAGTTCTGGTGGGGAAGCAGTAGGGGGAAACGCAAACCAGCTTGGGTAGCGTGGGATATAATGACTAAACCGAAGCACATGGGAGGAATGGGATTTAGGGACATGGAACTTTTCAACTTAGCTTTGCTCTCGAGACAGGCCTGGAAGTTATTGAATGAAACTGAGTCTTTAAGTGCTAGGTTGCTGAAGGCTGTGTATTATCCGGATGTGTCACTGCTACAGGCTGCATTGGGGCCGCACCCATCTCAGATTTGGCGGGCGATTCTAGATGGAAGAGACGTTTTGGCGCAGGGTGTGGTCAGAAGAATTGGTGATGGAGCCTCTACAAGGATTTGGGACCATAACTGGATCCCACGAGATAGTTACAAGAGACCGATTGCTTCATTGGTTACAGCCCCGCCACTAATGGTTGCCGATCTCATTGATACAACCACGGCTTCTTGGAGAGAGGAACTGATCCGAGCAGTTTTCACTGCTTTTGATGCGGAAGCAATTTTGAAGATTCCTCTCTGTACAAGACGGATAGCTGACTTCTGGTCCTGGGGCGAAGAACCACGCGGAATTTTTTCTGTTGGGTCTGCCTACCGCATGTTGGTTCGGACCAAATATGATAGAGAGGGCTGGCTGGAAGAGCGAGAGGCACCATCTTCAAGCGAGGGGGACAGCAGTGAATGGAGAGCCATCTGGAAGGTAGATGTACCAAGCAAAATCAAGGTTTTTCTGTGGCGACTTGCTCGACACTCAATACCATCGAGCGATGTGTTACACAGGAGGAACATGGCGACAACGGGAGCATGCAGACTGTGCGGGTCGCCGGACTCCTGGAGACATGCGCTTCTGAATTGTCCTATGGCACGCTGCACTTGGGCACTTTCTTCTGAGGTCATCGTGGACGAGCTGAGCTCTCAGCAACAAGAGTGCCCAAAGACATGGTTATTTGCAATGATGAAAGCGTTGAAATCTGAAGATTTTGTTAGGTTTTCAGTTTCACTTTGGGCCATGTGGGGAGCAAGGAGGAAAGCATTGTATGAAGGCCTTTTTAAACCACCCCAGGCGACGCATGACTTCATAAACTCTTATATATCAGATTTCCAGGTAATATCCCCAATGAGAGCAGGGACAGGGGGTGGATCCGTACCACATCCAACTTGGATTGCCCCTCCTGATGGTTTTGCGAAGCAGGATGTGGATGCAGCTGTGGGTAGTCGCAGTCGTTTTGGAGCTGTGTCGGCGATATGCAGAGACCAAGTCGGCAACTTCCTTGGAGCATCAGCCATTATTTTCAAACATATCAAAGATCCCACTACTTTAGAAGCAATGGCAGCACGTGAAGGTCTCGATCTAGCAGCTGATCTAAACATCACAAAGGCACAGGTTGCTACAGATTGCAAGGTTGTCACAAATGAATTTGGCAGGAGAAGCACTGCGGCATACGGACCAGTGATTAGAGAAATTGAGTTGCAAGCGTCATCTTTTATTTCATGTAAAATAGTTCATCAGTCTAGGAGCTCAAATTTCGATGCTCATAACTTAGCAAAGCATCTTTAACTCTTAACGTTGGCCGCCATGTTTGGTTAGGCCAGCGGGAAGGCATTCGATTCGTCCCTGTAAACATTGTGACGATGTAATAAAGCTTTGCGAGGTTGCCTCAAAAAAAAAAAGCTCGCTCCATCGTCTCGTGCAGTCGCTCCCGTTCCCTTGTGCGCTAACACTGAACCCACTCGAGACCAGACACCCTAGCTGCCTCCGGCCGCCGGATCTCTTCTTCGCGGCACCACCGGCCCACCGGATCTCTCCTTCACGCCGCCACAACGACGGCCGACCTCCCCAAAGCGACGCCCAGCTCTCCCCTAATCTGGTGCTCGTCCCCTCCCCCAAACGGCGGCAGACTGCATCTCCATCTGACCCGTCCCCAACCCAGCGCGGCCGGGGATTAGGGGCGAGGGGGTAGCCGGTTGCTGGGTCATCCGGGCTGCAGCGCCATCCGGCCGCTGCTGCCGCTGCTGCCGCTGCTCCAGATTCCTGAAGGTTGTATTATGTAGTTAACTAGTTATATAGTATGTATTCTGTAGCTACTAGCTAGTAGTCTGCCTGTTTATATGCTTTGCTATTTGGCTACTAATTCATGGTATAACGGAATAATGGTAGCTAGCTGTGAACGGTTGTTTGTTGATTCAATTGTTCAAGTACTAGAGAAGAGAACCGATATAGCTAGCTGTTTATTTAAGATTAATCCAGTATTAATCGCCATTCTTGTTTGTAGAAATGAAGAGAAAGAGAACTTTGCACAATTGTAGAAATGATGGTCATTTTGATAGAAATGTCTAACGTTTGATATTTTTCAAATAATTCCAAAAAATTACAGTAAATACTATGTGTGCCTAGTAGTATTATGGAAAATTTTGAGCTAATATGGGCTACAAGATATTGAGACATTGGCTATTTTGCTGAACAGAAGCAAATTTTGGTTCAAAATTTAACATTTCCAAAAATTCTGAAACAATTCTAGTAAATAATACATGTTCCCAGTAGTATTCTGGCAAATTTTAACCTTCTTTGGACAAAATAATTGTGAGCGAGTGGCATTTTTTCACACCGTTAATTTTGAGCCCGCCCTCAATTTTCTTCCAAGATTCGCCACTGCACTTAAGTGCTGTCTTTTTATCTGATAGAGTATGCATTTTGTTGTTTTCAAGAAAGACATGAGTGTTGGTACTCGAGCTAATCATCAGTTTCTTGCTAACTGAAATCCTTACGGATGGGTTAACTATTTTGATTTTGCTCTTGCCTTCAGGTCTGAGGACGAAGATAACTTGAGCTACTGTCTAGTTGGTGTCCTTGACCACTCTGGGACTCAAACGAATGGAGGGCAATACGTTGCTTATGTGCGGGCGGCAGGTGAAAACCATCAGAGCAGTGGTTCGTCCTCGTGGGTTGGCGCCGTCTGTCGTCAAGTCCAATTTTGTTGATTTTGGCGGGCTGGGTCATTGCAGTTGCAGATTTTGCATTGGTTGCAACTTGTAGCGAGGTCAGCTGGAGAGAAGCATTTTTTTCTGTCCATGAAAGTATATAGTAATTCTTGTCAGAATGACATGGGATAGGTACGACACTGAATACGTATTTTTTTGTGAGAAACGAGGTTGAATACACGTAGGAAGACACTGAATATTTTTTGCATTCTGCAATTAGATACACCTCTGAAAATAAGCATGCAGGGTTTTGAACTTGTTTTTTTTTCTGCATGGGGAGCATGCAATGAGAACTTGCTGTCTAAATGAACTGCTAGGCTGAAGCTGATTTCGTGGAAGAAAGTGGCTCATTAGTTTTTGTTGTCAAACAATTGGCTCATCTTAATTTACCCTTTTTTTTTAGAATCTGGCTCATTATAATTTACTTAATTTGAGAAAAGGTGGCTCATTTTTTCTTCTGAGATCAAGTTGGACATGAGTCTCCGGATCTAGGCCCAACGGGCTTGGCCAGGTGCCACTTGCATTCACGGACTCATGATCTTTCTAGAAGGAGGATTGACCCGAAATCATTAGTTGAGGAGCGCCCCCCCGCAAAGCAAAGTCAGTTGGGGAGTGCTCCCCGCGTGACAAGTGTCACGCGGAGCGCTCCTCAGACTTTTCCGGGACGCTCCACGCGCGACACTTGTTGCGCGAAGGGGCGCTCCCATGATTTTTGGTTTCCGTTTTTCCTTCATGGTTTACCCTTTTTTCACTTTCGTCCTTAAACATTTAATGTTTCGTAATATAGTTTTGATCTATTTCTGAGATCTGTTTCTCTCTCGCGTCGTCGACGCATCGTCGCCGCCTGGGCTTTTTTCTCTGTTTCCTTTTTCGCCTTCGTTGCCGTCCTCGCTGCGCGTCGCTGTTATCACCTGCCTACGGCGGCCCTTCTTCGCCGTGCATGGCGGCTTCACCGTTCGCGCCGTCGAGGTTGCCTACCGGCTGCCTTCGTTGGTTCCCTGTTTTCGGTTTGTTTTCCTTTTATTTTCCCATTATATTTCCAGGCAATGGAGATTTATGGGGTGAATATGGGTGGGAGCTTCCAACACTATCAAATGTCAACTTTCAACTCGGTTTGTGCAATCAGTTCTTAATAATCACCGTGTTCTTTGCAGGTATGGCTTGCCCTTTTTTGCCGTACGCCAGGTGGCCCTTGTTCCTCTTTTGATTCTTCTGCGGATGTGTTCACTGTGGTGCTGGATCGGTGAGGCATGTTGTAAGAAGATAATCATTTTTGTGTTCGTACTTATTTATTTATTTGTTGTTGATGTTGTTTTGAATGCAAAGTATTCCAGGTCTTGTTTATGTGATTATGATGGTTGTTTTGATTCGTTTTGCAGTATCTTCCATGTAGTGTTAGAGTTCATGTTGCTCGGTACATTGAGCAATGCAGGGTTTTAGCCATAAGGAGGGGTGACAAAGATACCGATCTCGCTCTTCACTCCAGTGAGGGTGAATAATATGGTGTTCTGTTTAGCCATGTTCGGGTGAGAAGCAAATTCCATGGTCCTTGGGAGGGATTGGTGATTGATTATGGTCTCCGTCATCGTGATATAATGAGTGTTAGGCTTGAGCACTATCGAACGTTGATTGCTGTTGATTTTTATCGGGGTGGAGATATGTTGTTCCCTTTACCTTCTGTTGGTAAGGTTTATTTTTAAAGAAAGTTTTGCCCTGTTTCACGTGACATTTGTTGCTGTTCCCTTGAACCTTTGAGATTTGATTTTGTAGAACTTGAGGATCTGAGTGACTCTCAGAAGGAACTTGTTGGCACTTGTTTTTACACTTGTGGTGTCGATCTCAATTATCAGCAACTGTATTTCATATCGCGACGACTCTTTGATGACAACTACATACTCTGTTGTCCTTTTGTCCACAGGAGTAATTCTATGAATGTTATAATGGTCATCATATGGCCAGATTTATTTTCCCTTGTTTTTTTTCTTAGTTTCTATTTATTAATTATTAATTATTTCATCTTTTCATAGTTTTGAAAATTTTGTTTATTTCCAATAGCTTGATGTTTTCGCCAGGTTATTCCTAGCATGGTTGTGAGGAGTTTGTGTCATTTCCTACGTCTGGCGTTTTGACTCTTGAAATTACTTTGTATTCTCATGATGATGATATATATGTGAGCATTGCTTGTTCCTACATTGGCTTGGGTGGTAGAATGGTGTTCAAGAAGCAAGGTTTCAGTGATTTTCTTCAGGCATCGTCTATTGAAGTAAACAACTTGGTGCTCATAACCTTCAAAGAGCATGATGGGAGGCTTGTTGTTATCTTCAGCCTTTTGCCGCAGTAATGTTGCTTATAGGCTGTGAAGTGGAAACAAATGTTATTTAAAAATCTATGGTAGAATATAATGTTATTTAGATATATAAAACCCATATGAACCTACCTGTTCATTGTTGTACTATGGATGTTGAAGACACAGGGATGTGCATCTCTGTTTTAGTTGTTTTTTGGGACAGATGTCAAATTATGAGAGGCACGGTTATACATAAATTAGAGGCATAGGCGTGCCTTTGTTTTCGATATGTTTCCTTTGACATGGACAGTCAAAGATGCATAGGCGTGTAGGTAATGGAGGCACGGTTATGCACAAATTAGAAGCATGGGTGTGCTTGTGTGTTTCAAATGCTTCTGTTTGGTACGTATAGACTGAGAATCAGGGTCATGAAGATAGTAGAGGCACGTTTATTTATAAATTCGAGGCACGGTCATGCTTTTGTGTTCGAAAATGTATACGTTGAGTATTTTGTTTAGTGTTGCTGCTTGTCCCTTGCCTCTGTGTTCCAAAAGTTTCTTCGCCAACATCTCTACTGAGAGAGGCACTGTTGTGATGCTAGAGAAGGCACATTGCTATAGTATGAAGAGTCATGTCCGTGTGTCTGTCGTCCC
Organism: Aegilops umbellulata; assembly: GCA_032464435.1. Classification (NCBI taxonomy): domain Eukaryota; kingdom Viridiplantae; phylum Streptophyta; class Magnoliopsida; order Poales; family Poaceae; genus Aegilops; species Aegilops umbellulata. The sequence continues at coordinate 84,655,519 of CP136060.1, read as the reverse complement.
AAGTTTTGTGCGCCAACAGGTTTAGTCGGAGAGGCACAGTTCGTCAACCTAGTGGATGCACGGTCCTATATTACCAAGAGCCACGGTTGTGCCTTTGTGTTTCAGTTATTTCAGTTGACACGTTTCCTGAGAGAGGCATGGCCTTGAACCTAGTCAATGCATGGTGGTAGATGCAGCAGAGTGACGGTCGTGGATGCAGTATGGTCACGGTGGTAGTTTCACCAGGAGTCATAGTTTTGGATGCAACAGAGTCACGATAGTAGATGCAGAAGAGTCATGATCGTGCCTCTGTGTTGTAGTTGAGGCGCGCTCCTATATTTAGGCAGTGTTTGATGTCAAATGGTGTCTGCGTGATTTATTTTGTTTTCAATGCACTAAGACTCTGAAAGTGCTCTCAGTGTTTTCTGCAATGGAATATCAAATTTGTGTTAAGTGCTCATACTGTTTCCAAAAAGCTCGACATGGATATATTGAAGGTCCTTAGAAATATTTCTGAAAGTGCTCACAACTATCTTGATTTAGCATTTTACAGAAAGTTAACAGTGATACAATCACATATTTTTACACAGCACCATTCGTTTTGTACAATAAGTATGATAAGTATAATACAATAACATGCGACGTCTTGACCTACCACTACTGCAGGATGCTGCTAACGCGACACTACGATCAGAGACCTTCGACGAAACTGTGTGCGATGCAATAATCGCAAACGGTGGTGTAAAAAAACCCGTCAAAAAAGGTGCAAAACGTTTGCGATGACGGATGCATCAAACACGGTTCAGATTTTAGTTGCGTGTGCGATTCAGGGCATACGGTTCAGTTCAATTAACCGTTTTCCATGAGGAGGAACAAAAGAAACGGGTAGCCAGATGAAGGTGTGTGTGCGATGTACAACATACGGTTCACTCAGATGAACTGTTTGTGATTAGGAAACACAAAAGAAATGGTCAGCGTGTGATGTACAACATACAGTTCACTCGGATGAACTGTTTGTGATTAGGCAACACAAAAGAAACGGTCAACCAGATCAAGGTGTGTGCGATATACAACACGTGGTTCACTCGGATGAACTGTTTGCGTTGAGACAAGAGAACAAAAACAATTCAATATAACAAATACCATAAATATTGCAAGGTTCAAATTCGAAGATTACAACGCCCAAATTCAAACATTGCAAGCTGCGTCATTTCTGAAAAGGGATCAGCCGCTCACAAGTCATGTATGGGTTTGACATAATGACTTCCAATTGCTTTGCCATATGCTCTTCCAATACGAAGTTTGGCATTTTTGGAGGCTCTTCCATTCCGCAGTACCTGCCGGCTCTGATAATCATACTATTCATCTTTCATAATTAAATGCGTATTCAACCTTAGTACCCTCAGCACCTTTGCTCTGGCAAGAAAGAACCTGGTGAGTGTAATCTCCGGTAAGGTCCCTCGGTAGGAATTCAAAGTAATATTTGAGAGATGCAGATCCAGGCACTTGATGTGATTGTCCTTATAAACATTATCCACCTCCGGGCCTATTATTATCTGCAAAATAAGAGAACATGTTAGTGCCTACATGCAGTTTTGAACACTGCTACACGCCCATTTGGGTTGCAGGATTTGTAAAATGCACCAACGTGCCATATTCGATGTGGCATGATTAACATGGGCATTTGATTACAATCTAGAAACATGTATCCTTCTTCACAAGAGGTTGGATTGGATGAAAAATTCCCTAAGAAAAATAGTACAGATGAATCCAAAGGAGAAATGCTTATGGACGATTGTAACCATATGAATGAAGCAACCAATATGGGGTGGGGGTGTATGTCCTAAAATTCTCCAAAATTCCTTCAGAGATCGTAGTACATTGTCATTGTAAACTTGGGAAAAGGTGCGAAAAATTGAACTCCCCTATGGTTAACATTTAACAGGAAAGGAACATCACCTCGATATACAGCTTCTTCAGGCACAGAAAACATCTCAGGCAACTGACAACTTGGTCCAGGTTGGAGCCGGCAGATTCTAGTGCCAACACCTTCACTATGCCCAGAGTCTGGGTGAAGCTTCGCTGGATGACAGATGAACATACATCTTCAAAACTAGAAATAACGTTGATATGAAGGAGTATAAGGTGACCGTTGTACCTGAAAGTTGTAGTATTTGACAGACGAGTAGCCCACCACTTTCATTTCAGCGCAGAAATGACATTGATTCTTGTTGGACCTTGTCGATCAACTACAAGTAATCTCTCAAGTGAAGGTGTGTCCTGGATGACCATATTGTGGTCCACCTTTTGTGATCTCTCGTTGCAGCACCAGCAACACACATAAATAATCCGGAGAGTCCTGGAGGTGATGTGCAAGGTACTCGACCAATTCATTGCTTGAAGACGAAGGAACTCGAGTGCAGTACAACCGCGGAGCAGGCGCTCCATGCCATCCTTTGGGATGCGGACGGCGACGAGAGCTCGAGGTGCTTCAGTCGTGGTAGAAAAAGAGCGGGCGCGTCATTAAGGGGGGGGGGGAATGGCAGTTCATGAACTTGGCAAGGCGCAGCGTGGGTGCGAAGCGGAGCACGGACGCTGGCAGCAAGCGCATATGCCCATCATTAAAACTGAGCTTCTCGAGCTGATCTATGGCGGGGGATCGGAACCACTCGTCAAGCTTGGCTCGGTCCTTGTCATTGGAATGGAACTTGACCGTGACAAGGCCTTTGATTGGGACATGGTGACTGCCGAGGATCTGGGAGAACGTATCCAGGCTTTCACGATAGCCATGGCAGAGCTTGTGGGCGTCGAGGAGGTCGACAGGGGTGAGGAGCCATAGGGGGCGCCACCGCCGGGAAAGGGCGGCTGTCCTCGCCCGATATTTGATTGGGAGGAGGGATATGATGACTATCAACATATCATCGGGGAGGTTGTTGATGAAGTCTAGGCCTGCTGGAGTCGCTTGCGGTTCTTTCTCGACCCGCCTCCGCTTGTTAGCAGCCTCGTTCTCCACCTCGTCAGCGGCGACGGAAACCTCTGTCTCCATATTCACGCCGTGCTCCGATGTTTCAGCAGCCCCGACATTGCCAGTCCCTCCGATGGGGCGCTTCGACGGCATTCTCGTACACTGACGGCTTTGAGGACTCAGAGCGGCGTCGAGGATGCGGGCGGAGAGAGAGGAATTGTGTGTGTGGCGAGGATGGGGGGGGGGGGGGGTGCGGCCGCTCCGCGCCGCCATTAATATAGACCAGTGGGAGCGAGGCGGGCGGCGGTCCAAGGCTGTCTCGCTTCCCGGTGAGAACGACTAGTATGAATGAAATTTATGCTTAATTACTGAATTTTAGTTGCAAAAAATAGATAGTGCTATTGATTTTTAGCTGCATATTTTAAAAAATCATAGTGTCTCTTGGCTTAGCGCCAAAGTCTGGCTTTAATTTCCATATCGTAATCTGAACCGTTTGCGTTGAAGAGATGCACAGATCCTGCGTTGAACAACTTGTACGCTCCCCGGTGAGCCTGCGCACCGGACTGCGCTCGCATGCCTCCCGTTTAATCAAGCAGCTGTCCACACGACACTTCCTATAGCCATTAAAACCAAGACACGTGGCGTCATGTGAATGGTTAATAGAACGCACATGGTTTGAATTATACAAATGTTTGAGATATTAAAGTGGCAGCTATTTTTTCAAAATGCCTTTGTTGGCTGTCATTATTCGAGTGCGCCTTCTCTCAAAATGGATACGAAAAATACCACAGCATGTCGGGTGTCATTCCATGATAGCATGCCAAGTTTCATGAATTTCAGACGAGGTTTGGATTTACTAGAATTTAAATACCAGGTATCTCAACCTTTTGTCAGCAACAACGGTGCCCTAGTGTTTGAAATTCATTCCCATTTCTTGCATGGGACCTAAGCATGCACCCAAGGACACATATTTGATTTTTCAACCAATTTATATGCACTGGAGCATGTGCATGTAGTTCAAATTTGAATTATGCACATAAATGTGTTGAAAACTCAGTTAATGCATAAAAATGTCCAAACGAACCCCGAAAAATCAAAAAAATTGAGACAACACTCCTGTTGTTCTATGTTGACACGAGAAAAAAATTTGAAAGCAATAAGAGACAATGGATATCGTTTCGTCCCCAAAGGTGGGTCGTTCCCTATCGAAACCATCATGCTTGTCGTGAGAAGTTCTGGTTTGTGAGAAGCTTATACCCAAACGTGCCCCAAAATGGGACAAAAAATTTACCACGGCATGTTGATGCCGCTCCATGATAGCACGCCAAGTTTCACGAATTTCAGACGAGTTTTGGATTTACTAGAATTTAAATACTAGGTATCTCAACGTTTTGCCGGCAATCAACGGTGCCCTGGTGTTTGAAATTCATTCCCATTTCTTGCATGGGACCTAAGCATGCACCCAAGAACACACATTTGATTTTTCAACCAATTTATATGTACTGGAGCATGTGCATGTAGTTCAAATTTGAATTATGCACATAAATGCATTGAATACTCAGTTAATGCATAAAAATGTCCAAACAAACCGCGAAAAATCACAAAAATTGACACAACACTCCTGTTGTTCTATGTTGACACGAAAAAAAATTGAAAGCAATAAGAGGCAATGGATATCGTTTCGTCCCCAAAGGTGGAACGTTCCCTATCGAAACCATCATGCTTGTTGTGAGAAGCTCTGGTTTGCGAGAAACTTATACCCAAATCTGCCCCAAATGAGACGAAAAATTTACCACGGCATGTTGATGCCGCTCCATGATAGCATGCCAAGTTTCATGAATTTCAGACGAGTTTTGGATTTACTAGAATTTAAATACCAGGTATCTCAATGTTTGCAGCCGAGTGACGGTGGCAGGGTGTTTGACATTCATTCACATTTCTTGCATGGGACCTAAGCATGCACCCAAGGACAAAGATTTGATTTTTCAACCAATTTATATGCACTGGAGCATGTGCATGTAGTTCAAATTTGAATTATGCACATAAATGCATTGAAAACTCACTTAATGCACAAAAATGTCCAAACGAACCCCGAAAAATCACAAAAATAACACAACACTCCTGTTGTTCTATGTTGACACGAGAATTTTTTTGAAAGCAATAAGAGGCAATGGATATCGTTTCGTCCCCAAAGGTGGGGGGTTCCCTACCGAAACCATCATGCTTGTTGTGAGAAACTCTGGTTTGTGAGAAGCATATACCCAAACCTGCCCCAAATGGGACACAAAATTTACCACAACATGTTGATGCCGCTTCTTGAGAGCATGCCAAGTTTCATGAATTTCAGAAGAGTTTTGGATTTACTAGAATTTAAATACCATGTATCTCAATGTTTGCGCCCGAGTGACGGTGGCAGGGTGTTTGACATTCATTCCCATTTCTTGCATGGGGCCTAAGCATGCACCCAAGGACAAAGACTTGATTTTTCAACCAATTTATATGCAATAGAGCATGTGCATGTAGTTCAAATTTAAATTATGCACATAAATGTGTTGAAAACTCACTTAATGCATAAAAATGTCCAAACAAACCCTGAATAATTCCAATTCTTTTATGACACACATATAGTCGCATGTTCACTTCAGATAAAAGGTCTAGCAATTCAAACAACGTCCATGGCTGCCGTGACCCCATTATGTAATTCAAATCAAGACGAAAAATCAAGTAGATCCCACACAGTTTATCATAACCAACTGTGTGAGATGTAGCACAAAATATCTTGGAGCGCAGTCCGAGTATAGTACGCCACCTTGCTTACGCGACAAGGTGCGACGGCTATAGTCCACAACCCACTCTGAATAAGGGACCGTGTCTGATGACACTTTGCGCGCCAGTTTTTCACTGAAGCGATTCCAAATTTTCAGCTTCCGCGGAAATATCTACCTCCCCGCCCCCTCCCCCTTACCAAAAGCCACATTTCCCCTGTTTCCGCCTTCCTTTCCAAGTTGAAACTTTCACTCCTTGCTTGCAGTGCCGCCTCCTCGCCGGCAACCCTCCTTCACGCTGCTCGGCCTCGCCTATCTAGGCAAGTAATCCACACCCGACCCCCATCCTCCTCCTCCTTCCACATCCCACATGCCCCGACCGCCGGCGTGAGCACGACACCTTCCACCCAAATCACCGACCCCTCCACCAAATAAGCACCCCCTTAAGCCATGGTGCACGCAGTATAGCCAGGATCAGAAAGGAGTATTTGGCAACGGAGAAGCAAATCTCGGCCGCACGCGCAGACGAGGTCACGATGGATGCCATTCGTGCTGACCCCTAGATCTTGGAGGAGCACCTCGCCGTCGAGGCCACTGTTGATGCCTCGCACGCCGACACCGTGACGCGGTTGGCTGCTTTAAACGATAGTTCGTGGCGTTTTCTCGAGGCCATCGTCGGTGCCTTCGGCGAAGACTATGAGGTGTTTTCTCAGCGTGCATGTGCTTACCTCATCTCGAGAGCTAGCAGGTTGGTGCCCAGAGCGGCTCAGGCAACTCACCACTACAATGAGGGCATCCATAATGCGGATGCCTCGCCCTCTTCCATGTCCAAGGAGCCAATCGTCATCGATATCTCTGACAATGAGGAGTAGCTTGTCTTATTAGCTCACTATAAGGACCCATGTTCAGTTTGCTAGCTACCGCCTTTCCTTAACAAATTCTAGTGAATTGTGCTATCTACTTTTACCATGCAATCTTCTACTATAGTGTATAGGTTCTATATGTCGTGCAATGTGGTGTTCAGTTAACTACTTGGTTCAATTCTGCAAATGTGCTGTTCAATTCTTCAGGGTGCAATATTTCCAAGTTGTTAAGCATGCTTGGTTTGGTTAACTGTCCGATCTTCTATTATGAGTGTTATATTGTGCAATGTGGTGCTCAGTTAATGTTTGGTTCATTTCTTGTGGTGTTTAGTTAAAGGAAAACTTTGTTTTTGCCATTCTAGCTTTTGCCAATTTTGCTTATGCCACTCTAGATTTTGACGTCTTACTTTTGCCACTCTTGGCTTTTGACAATACATCACAAATGCCATTCCATGGCAAAAATGATAATTTTTCATTTCACTTTTGCCACTCTTAGCTTTTGACAATGTATCATAATTGCCACTATGAAAATTTTGCTTTTGCCACGGAATGGCAAAAATGATATATTGTCAAAAGCTAAGAGTGGGAAAAGTGAAATGTCAAATTCTAGAGTGGCATAAGCAAAGTTGGCAAAAACTAGAGTGGCAAAAACAAACTTTTCCCTTTAGTTAACTGCTTGGTTCAATTCTGCAATGCGATGTTCAATTCTTGTAGCTGCATTATGTTATTGTATACCATGTGAGGAATAAATCAACTTTGGCTGTACTAAATGCATGAGAAACAAATACAATTGCTATATTTCCAAGTTGTTAAGCATGCTTGGTTTGGTTAACTGTTTGATCTTCTATTAGGAGTATGTTATATTGTGCAATGTGGTGCTCAGTTAACGTTTGGTTCATTTGTTGTGGTGTTTAGTTAACTGCTTGGTTCAATTCTGCAATGCAATGTTCAATTGTTGTGGCTGCATTCTGTTATTGTATACCATGTGAGGAATACATCGAATTTGGTTGTACTAAATACATGCGAAACAAATACAATTGCTATATTTCCAAGTTGTTAAGCATGCTTGGTTTGGTTAACTGTCTGATCTTCTATTAGGAGTATGTTATATTGTGCAATGTGGCGCTTAGTTAACGTTTGGTTCATTTGTTGTGGTGTTTAATTAACTGCTTGGTTCAATTCTGGAATGCGATGTTCAATTGTTGTGGCTGCATTCTGTTATTGTATACCATGTGAGGAATAAATCGAATTTGGCTGCACTTAATACATAAGAAACATATACAAGTGCTATATTTCCTAGTTCTTAATCATTCTTGGTTTGGATAAATGGGTTTTTCATGTGGCTTGAATTAATCTGATGAATCTGCAATGTGCTTATTTATCATCAACATATTTTACTGATAGCATGCGAACCCTTACTTAACCTGATGACTAACTACCTTATATGTGTTGCAGGGAAACAATGGGAAGCACTGAGGTTTACAAGATGGTACTAACTATTATACATTGCCTTTTTTATTCCTTTGGCCCATTTCCAATATAGAGAAGACATTTATGCACATCCTTATTTTCAGGGTTCACTCATGATTACCTCGCAAACCACCTCTGTGGTCGGGAGGCGAGGAAAGTTTTCATACAACACCCACAGTTCAATGTTGAAGTGTTCCTGAAGAGGTCAAAGGATGGACGGTCAATCATCCACATGCATTGGCCTAAAGTTGCAAAGACCTTCAACATGAATGAAGGCTCAATATTCGCCTTCCACTTCAGCAGTTTTCTAGATGAGATGCATCTCTCTATGTACCTTCTATGATGCTAATTTCGAAAGGTTCTAGATGTTGCATTTAAAACTTGCTGCCGGTGCAGTTGTGTAATGGGGTAGCTGAGTGCTAAAGCTATATCATGTTGTACTCTGATGTATTTCAATTATGAAATCCTGCTTCCTTAATATGGAAATGAAATATATTATGTGCTTAATATGAATTTCAATAAGATTAGTAAAGGGATTATTAATAATAGGGCAATTAGCCCGCTAATTGGCCAATTAGCTTGCTAATTGGGTTTTCCTATTGCAAATGGTTATTGAGAAAACACCGTGGGCCATGACCTCAGGCAACGCACATAGTTTATAGGAATAAACCATGTTGGATCAATGAACAATCACACACGACATTCTCTTGAAAACTATTTGCGTTACGCCACCTTGCGCAAACATTTTTCTTGGAGTGACTATGTGGGATGTATATACAAACGGAACGTTTAGCGGTGACTGATTGTGTGGGATGTACTTACAACCTGAAATGATTTCGCCTATATAATTGTATTTTTTTAGCACTATTGTACGTATTTCTGTATTTGAGTGCTCGTCGGTCGCACACGACCTCATTTTGCCGAGCGTGTGTGCCAGGAGAGCATATCCCCGACGGTTTCTGGGTCGTGTGGGAAGGCCCCCCTATCGCGCACACTCACTAGGTGACAGTTCCGAATGCCGTCGCGGAAAGGGGTTAAAAACTGTTTGTATAGCACCGACGTGTGCCAGTGTACTATAATCATAGTTACAACATATGTTCGCTCGGTATAAGTTAACTTACTAATTGAATTTAGACATCCAAAGGTATGATGCATTTGTACATCAGCACGCCACTATGTTCAAAATAAATAAGTAATATAGTACACACAACATCTTTGACCAACAATAATCATAGTTACAAGATATGTTCATTCAATCTAAATTAATATACTACTAGATACTACTAGTTGATTGTACACATCCAATTTTTGGCAGTTCACCACCCGCTATTTCCCTTCCGGCGCTTCCAGCCGCTTGAAAATCCATCGTCTTTGTTCTTAGGGGGCGGAGTCATTCCCTCAATGGTTGTTGGAGAAGATGACGTAGCCCGTCCTTGATGATTAAGATCCTATGGTACAACTTGTAGCTAACATACCCGTCTTTTGCTGCGTACTCAAGGTGTAGCGGGGGAAGCGGCTTCCACTCCCAGTACTGGTGCTTCTCCTTTGGGAATGATTTCTTCATGTTCTTGTAGGAGGGGTCGATGATGCCGATGCAAGGTCACCCATGGAGTCCCTTTCTCCACCAACCTTGATACAGAAATGCCTTTGGATGTCGACGTGGTGCTCATCTGGAATTCTGATCCATGCATGGGCAAGCATGATCTTGTCGCTCCTGGTGTCGATGCTAGCGAAAGTTATTGCCTTTTTTTTGCAGGAATTCAACCAATGCCTGGCAGCGCTCAGACCTGTAGTAGTGGTACACGAGGACATGTTGGCGCATAGCAAGTTGCAGGACGGCGATCTCTCGGCATCTGTAACTACTGTTACGTGTGTACTCGAGGTCGATGCCGACGAACTTGTTCTTCTGCTCCTGGAGCCATTGCTCGTATATTTTGACGATTCTCTCCATGGTCTTTGGGTTGTTAGTGTACACCACCTCTAGCATGGTTGTGCCATGGGCAGTGATGTGTTTTGTGTCTAATGTTATTTCCTCGTTCTCCATGGCTGCAGCAAGCCAGTGGTTTTTTTAGCGGACGACAAGGAATGGTCGAGGAAGAAGAGGCAACTGGATGCGGTAAAAAGGAATGTGATGGTTTCTTTGTCCTACAGAAAAGGTAGCCGACGAGCAGTTGGGACGTTATCCGGCGGTTCCAGGAGTTAACAGAAACAGGCGTCTGTTAGAGAAATTTTTTAGGGGTTTGAGCAATATACTTTTTACCGTAACGACATCACTCACTCGTTGTGCCTGTCTGTGCATGGTCTTGTTATTTTCACGCTGCACTTTTTTTTGTTGAATGAAATGTTTTATTCGTCATGTGCTGCCTTCGTATTCCAGCTATTTCGGATGATGCGCTTTCTTGGCCTATGAAGGTAGCCGAGTTAGTGGAACACGCATCAGAGTCACGATCATGCCTCAGTGGTCGAGACGTTTTTTTCCAGTTAACAATATCCCTTACTGAATGAGGCACTGTTGTTATGTTATTGGGTGCACACTTGTATATTTAAAAATAGTCACTAAAAAGACATAGTGCACAGTTGTAACATGGAGTTCTGTTTGGTGATTAATAAGACTCCTTTGAATAGATAGTTTGAAGAAATTAATAACACGATTTGTTATAGTTTTTGAAGCAAAAACTGTTTCTGCATTTGTCTGATTTTTGACTCACAATTGAAGAAAAAAATGATTTTTTGTTTCTTGAATCTTGGGATTCTAAAATTCGAAAAGGATCATTGCCAAAAGATCATTCCCATACTTCAAATAGCCAGTTGGTCCATAACAGTTGCATTAGTACCATTCTAATAACCAAACAAATAGCAAGCAGCCATTTGTGCTGGAGAGTCATCCTCACGAAACAACCACTGAACACCTCAGGAGAGGCACCGTTCCTTCCATTTTAAGTGCTGATACTAACAGAATCTATGGAATGCACTGGTTGGTGATGGACACAAAATGATCATTGCACTCTTTGAATGTGATTAGAACAATGTTCTCTTCAATAAAGAATGCAGCTGACAGGAACTCTCTGAAAGAAGATTTTTCAATTACCATCCTGCTGTCTTTTTTGCAGATGGAGTATGATGAAGGAGTGATGACATGGGTAGGTTCATCAGGAGCTTCAAGGGTTACCCTAGCATTGGTTGGCACATGCACCAATCTCTTCAGGGTGGAGACAACACTCTTTGGAATTTTTTGAAAGAAACAGAAATAAAAGAGAAATGAAAAGGGTTGATTTGTCATTTGAACACTCAAAAGAAATACTGAATATGCTGAGTGCGCAATCGATAAAATTGAAACTAATATATTTCTCAACATGTTCAAGTTCATAATTAAGCAGATAAAACATAAAATAAGAGAGCTACCAAAGTTTTGTTGGTGTTGGATTAATAAATTGTTTCTTTATAATTTTATTTATAAGCAAGATTAACTCAATATCATAGAAAAGTAAATGTAGACATACAAGCAAAGTTTGTTGGGTGTTTCAACAAGGACAGAGGTAACCAACCATGATGCTGTCTTTGGTGTTAGTGGCAATCAACACGTGGACAAACGGATGACAACGGACAAAAGGCGTTGTAGAAAGAAGCGTGTCTGGTCGTAGGTAAGCTCAATATCCCGAAAGTAGACAGAAAACTAAACGTGCTCGAAATCATCAAAAGAAAGATTGTTGAGATGTAGAAAAACACCAAATATACAAAGTTAGAACAAGAAATATATCCAACACGGGATTAACAATACTTAACATCAGGCATGTATATAAAAAATAGCGGAAAAATTTATTTTGGAAGATTAAATACCTACCAACGTGAGGTAATGGAGGTAGCCTTTTCTCACCCCGATATGTTTCTATCGCCAGATTCAGTTCCTCGCCTGGTAGTACAAATTCTATGCTGTCTCCAGCATGTAGACCATAATCATTGGCAAAATTGCACCAATCATCACTAAAGAACTTGGTGTAGTTAGCCCTATGCTTAAACAAAGCATTACAAGACCTTCCTTCATAGGTAAGAAGGGCTGGCTCAACCTGTTTGTTATGCAATATTCTTGCATCCTCCTTCCTCTCATCAATGTATTCAGCGAGAAAATCTCTGACATTACAAGGTGCATACTGGAAAAATATTAAAAATAAAAGGCTGTAAGTATAAATTCGAACTCATCGAACATCAACAATAAAAAAATTCTTAGAGTTCAGCCGAATATATGATAACAACATAATAGTATGATAAATTTATGACTATAGATTTTGGCATAGATGGATGATTTTTAAGTGAAACTAAATACATACTAAAATAATTAAGGCATAAACAGGAAAACTAATGGAAAAAGAACCAGAGTACAAGTACAAATAAGTGACAATAGGGGAACGTAGTATAGATGCAAAGGGACACGAAAAGTGGAACAATCACGATTTCAATCGTGTTGTAAGCAACTAATAGTTGTAATTCTACCAAAAGACTACTGATTAAGATACATAGATAACTATGGTAAACATGCTCACTAATCGTGCGCCTCCAGCAATTCTCATCAAGAATAACCTAAAACTCCTGGAGAGCTTCAGGATGTGGTTGGCAAGGGCTGTGTGGATGGTGGCAAGTAGGGTAAACCATACCTAGACAATTCAGAACAACTATGCTAAATCAATCAGACTATTATAGTTTAAAAGAAGCTTCAATGTCAACCAATTTAAACTATGAAAATACTAACATTACATAGTTTAATTACCAGGAAAGGTGTTAGAACAATGAAATACAGTAGGGTTGAAGGCTAAACAACTTTAATAAGGGATACCTCAAAAGAGAAAATAAGAGAGTTTGGTTTTTTTTGTTATTGGGGAAGAAAAAAATCTGACGAGATATATATGTACGGAGGTAGACAACAACTACAAATTGACCAGAAATCTATTCATCTACTCCCTCCATAAAGCAGTATGAGAGTGTTTAGATCACTGCTTTAGTTATGTAAAAGCTTTTATATTTCTTTAGATAAGGAAGTGTAATGCCCCGGATTCGATGCGCCAGGTGTCTTCCGTTTATTCGTCGTCTTTGCCATGTCATGTGCCCGCGTGTTGCATTTTGCCATGTCATCATATGCATTGCAACCTCATATTTTCAAAACTTGCATCCGAGCATTTACCCCGTTGTCCGTTTTGCAATCCGACACTCCTATGTCCTTCGGCGTCCCCCTTTCGTCTCTTGTTGTGAGCGGGTGTTAAACATTCTCGGAATGGACCGAGATTTGCCAAGCGGCCTTGGTACAACACCGGTAGACCGCCTGTCAATTTCGTGCCATTTGGAGTCCGTTTGATACTCCAACGGTTAACCGGGTAACCGCAAAAGCCCTCTTTGTGTTGCAGCCCAACAACCCTCCAAAACAGCCCATGATCCCATCCAAACCTCCTCCATGCTATCGGTCGTTGGATCACGATCGCGTGGCCGAAAACTATACCTCATTTGGACACTCCAAACTCTCTCTACCTATAAATATGTGCACCCCACCTCCAAATCCGGGTCCCGAAACCCTAGCTCCACCCTCCTCCGCCGCCGGACACGTCCGGATCAGACCGGACGCGTCCGCCGCCGCGCCCGCACCAACCGGAGCCTGCCACGTGGCAGACCACCGCCGCCCGCTGCGCCGGCCCGCCTGGCCCGAGGCCGGCCCTCCCGCTCCGCGCCGACCGGGCCAGTGCCCCGCGCCTCCCGGCCTGTGCGCGCGGCGCCGTCCGCCGCCTCGTCGCCCGCTTCTCCGCCTGGAGCCCCACCAGCATCGCCGGAGCTCCTCCCCGCCGCCGTCCTCCGCCGCCTCGCCGCTCGCTTCTCCGCTCAGAGCCCCACCAGTGCCGCCGGAGCTCCTCCCCGCCGCCGTCCTCCGCGCCCCGCCAACGGCCGTCGCCGCGTCCCGCAGGCGCCGCCCCGCGCCTCGTCGCCGCACCTCGCCGGCGCGCCCCCGCCCCGCCCGGATCCGGCCCGGAGCCACCTCCCCGGCGCTTCCTTGACCTCACCGGAGGCTCCCTCGGCTCCAACTCTGGCAAGCCGCCGCCTGCCTCGAAATCCACGCCAGATCTAGATCCAGACGAGGTTGCCCTGATTTCTGCTAAGTCCTGAAATTTGCATATTCTGGTGCCCACTTTGCCATGCCATAACTTCTTTCATGTAGCTCCGTTTTGTCCGTGCAATATGTCAAAATGTTCATCATGATTTGCTATTCATTTTGTTCCATTTTGACATGTTTGTTTGAGTTCATCTTGATGCCCTAATCATCGTTGCAAGAGTGCTATATGATGTTAACCTGCTGAAATTGTTATAGCTTGCTCATTTGTCATTTTTGTATCTTTTTGTGTAGTTTTCTTTTGAGCATAATGTCTATATGTTTTAGAAGCATGTCCATGTCATATTTACAGTGGTGCAATCCATGTATTTTTGTGTGCATTGTAGTGAGTGCATCAAGCTTGTGAAGTGGGTCACTTGCTGTTAATGTTCTATCAATGCTGAATCTGTTATGTCATGATGCTATGTAAACATGCTGCTACAAGTCATTCTATGCATAATCCGGAGCTGTTCACTAAAGATGTTTTGTTACACATGTTATGCTCTATCCAACCATGCCCCGTTTTGTATTTATGGAGGGCTCTAGCATGTCTTAATCTTGCTCTACTTTTGCTATAAAATGTTCCAGGCAGATTGTTTACATGTTAATAAATTTTGACGTGGTTGTTGTTAGTGATCCAAGCATGCTATGAACTTGCTCTTGCCTTGGTTAGCTTCATGAACATGTCCTCTTGCTGATGCTATGCTTATCTTGTTATGCAATGCTTTGTGATGAGTGATTTGAGCTCGCAAAGATGCCTTCATAATTCTGTTTATGCCATGCTCAATTTTGCTGCAAAGTCTGAATCTGTTTATGAAACTTGCTATGTTTACATGGTTGCCATCATAGCTTCTGTGCCTTTTGGTTCATGATCAGTAAGGTACTTTTGTTATATGCAATTAGTAGATTCATGACATACCTTTTGTTTCCATGATAGCTTCCTATAGCATGTTGTTTGATAGCTCTAAACATTGCAACCTGACGATATTTCTGCCATGTCCTGTGATTTCTGCCAAGTCTGTGAGCTGTTAGTATTTGCAATCTTCCCATGTCCTTTTGAGCATGTTTTAGTAATTTCTGGAGATAGCTCAGTGCTCATGTTTTGTCATATTACCTATGCATCATGTCCATGCCTTTTGTTTTCATGTTGAGATCCAGCACCATGTTGTTTTGATGCTTGCTAGTTGCCTAGGTGCTGTTTTGGATAGCTTGTCCTTTAAACTTGTTTCATGTGTATGTGTTGAACCGTTGCTCCGTTTTGAGTGTGCTCTATATGAAATTTGCTTAGTTTTGCATGTAGTTTCATGTTACCTTGTTGCATCCATGTTTTGGGGTGTGTGCTTGATGTTTGAATGCATTTTGCATCAATGCCATGTTTAACTTGTTTTGCTCATATCATCTAGGCCGTAACTCCGAATCTAATGAACTTTATATGTAACTTGACTAGATTTTCGAGTAGATCATCGTGATGCATGTTAACTTGCTGTTTAACAACTTGAACATAAGGTTTATTCAGATCCGGACCAATTTCGAAATTTGCATATGAGTACTTACCGGAAGTGTTCTATGTTGTTTCCGGCCTCATTTAAACTTGCTTTGATGTGTTGCTCTTATTTGCATCATCTCTTGCCATGAGTAGCTTCATGTAGCCTTGTCATGCATCATACTTGGTTGATCATCATGCCTTGTTCATGTGTGGTGTGTTTACCATGTTGTGCTTCTTCTCGAAAGTTCCCGTTTCGTTGCGATCGTGAGGATTCGTTCATCTACGGTTGGTTCGTCTTCGTGGCTTCATCTTCTTCATGGACTCGTTCTTCTTCCTAGTGGGATTTCAGGCAAGATGACCGTCACCTTGGATCTCATTACTATCATTGCTATGCTAGTTGCTTCGTTCTATCGCTATGCCGCGTTACCTACCATTTGCTTATCAAGCCTCCCAAATTGCCATGAACCTCTAAATTTTGTCACCCTTCCTAGCAAACCGTTGTTTGGCTATGTTACCGTTTTTGCTCAGCCCCTCTTATAGCGTTGCTAGTTGCAGGTGAAGATGAAGATTGCTCCATGTTGGATTATGTTTATGTTGGGATATCACAATATCTCTTATATTTATTAATGCATCTATATACTTGGTAAAGGGTGGAAGGCTCGGCCTTATGCCTGGTGTTCTGTTCCACTCTTGCCGCCCTAGTTTTCGTCATATCGGTATTATGTTCCCGGATCTTGCGTCCCTAACACGGTTGTGTGATTTATGGGACCCCCTTGACAGTTCACTTTGTATAAAACTCATCCAGCAAGGCCCAACCTTGGTTTTACCATTTGCCTCACCTAAGCCTTTTCCCTTGGGTTTTCGGAGCCCGAGGGTCATCTTTATTTTAGCCCCCCCGGCCAGTTCTCCTCTGAGTGCTGGTCCAAACCGAGCGATGTCCGGCGCCCCCTGGGCAATCAGGGTCTATGCCAACCCGACGTCTGGCTCATCCGGTGTGCCCTGAGAACGAGATATGTGCAACTCCTATCGGGATTTGTCGGCACATCCGGGCGGCTTTGCTGGTCTTGTTTTACCATTGTCTAAATGTCTTGTAACCGGGATTCCGAATCTGATCGGGTCTTCCCGGGAGAAGGAATATCCTTCGTCGATCACGAGAGCTTATCATGGGCCAAGTTGGGACACCCTTGCAGGGTTTGAACTTTCAAAAGCCGTCCCTGCGGTTATGTGGCAGATGGGAATTTGTTAATAGTAACTTGAAGTAAACTCTTCTAAAATACACCAACTGTGTGCGTAACCGTGATTGTCTCTTTTCGGGGTTGTTCGAGAGGAGAACGCGGTTTCTGGGTTATGTTTGACGTAAGTAGGAGTTCAGGATCACTTCTTGATCATTACTAGTTGACGACCGCTTGCTAAGCTCCTCTTCTCGCTCTTGATTCGTAAGTTAGCCACCATACTTTGCTTAGCCGCTGCTGCAACCTCACCACTTTACCCCTTCCTTACCCATTAAGCTTTGCTAGTCTTGATACCCATGGTAATGGGATTGGTGAGTCCTCGTGGCTCACAGATTACTACACCAACAGTTGCATGTACAGGTTATGCGATGATCATGACGCGAGAGCGATGGTTACTTGTGTTGGAGTTCTTCTTCTTCTTCGTCGATCTTGGGTTAGGTTCTTGGTCGGCAGCCTGGGCTAGCAGGGTGGATATTGCTTGAGTTTTTGTTTATGTTTCAGCCGTAGTCGGATGTTGATATTGTATATGACATTGATGTATTCTTCGGGCGTTTGTGCCTTTTGTATGTATCCCCATCTATTATGTAATGTTGATGTAATGATATCCACCTTGTAAAAGCGTCTTCAAGATGCGCTTCTATCCTTGGTGGGACCTTCGAGTTCCTTTAGGATAGGGTCGCATCTTGGGCATGACAAGTTGGTATCAGAGCCTCGACCGACCTTAGGAGCCCCCTTGATTGATCGTGTAGTTTGGCCGATGTCGAGTCTAGAACAAAAAAATTTCGGAGTCTAGTTATATCGGAGAGTAGGACTTCTTTTTACTCCTAAACCCCTTCGTCTCTCTGGTAAGGAATCGTGACGTAGGTGTTTTGAACTACTCCTCTTGTGACGCCCGGATAATTAGGCTACAGTAATCACACCCTAATGGTGCCATGTCATCGCAATTATTTTCTAAACCTCACTTTGTTCCAAACCGAATTCAAATTCAAATTAATATTGTCAAGTTATTAATTCTTCAAACATTAAAATAAAATTGTTTGTTAGGCTGCAAATATTCACTAATTAATTTTCATGAATAAACCAACATTTTTTGGAGATGTTTAGAAAGCCCCGGGCAAATAAAACAGTGCCCAAAACAGCCCCATTAATCCGTTTTAATTTATATAAAATTTAAATGAAATCTTTTTGCCTCCAAACTTTTTGTTCAAGTACTAGATAATTCCTAGTATTTGTTTTGACAAGTGGGACTTAAAAAAATCATTTGGTGGCTCAACTTAACATAAAACAGTAGCTAATAAAAGAAAGATATAAAAAAAATGAAAGAGAGGAAAACGGCACTATGCTCTTACGAGGCCCGGCACAGACTGTGCTAAAGCCTATTGTTACAGTGCATAAGGCCCAGCCCGCATTGGCCTTTTCCCCAACCTCTCACAAGAGGCAGAGAGGCCATGACGCGTACGACGTCCACCCGCCGATTGCCTCGCTGTCAAGCATCCCACGGCCCTCTGGTGGATAAGGAGACCGTCCCCGACGCCGCTGTCGAACCCTACCCTATCCACTTCTTCCCCCTTGCTCTCCTCCCCGATCTGGAGAGGCACCCGTACGAAGCCTTCGACACCGCCTTGTCGTTGACACGCTCCGGCACCACCCCGTCCCGCTCGAAGGCGCCCATGAGCTGCGCCTCGACGTCCTCTACCTCCACAACAACACTCACGAGCAGGGGCGTACTGTACAGTCGCCATCAAGCTCATCTTCACGTACATCGTCGCCGTCCGCCGTCGTTTGCCACTACTCAGGTCCGTCCTCGGCCACCCCGACCACGTCCCCGAGTCCACTGTGAGCTCCTCTGCCCGCTCCCCCTGCTCGCCCCCTCGATCCGTCGCCGTTTAGCCGCCCCGCACTCCAGCCGCCATGGCCGGAGCTCGAGCTCCCGTGCGTGCCCGCGCTGCTGCTGCTCTGGAACCGCTGCTGCCTTTGGCCCCCTGTGCGCGCCCGGCCGCTGCGCCCCACGCCCAGCCCACGCGCCCACGCCCGCCTCCTGCTGCTCACGCCTGCTACTTTGCTGCTGCTCATGCCACCGTTGTTGGTGCTCTCTGCTCCGGCCCATTGCTGCTGCTGCTCCTAATCCTTGCCACTGCTCTTTGCTACTGCGTGCTGCTTCCCAGCAAGGCTGCCCATGGTTGCTATGCACTTCGTGCATATACGTGCCTGTATGTTCTACTACCCAGCAAGGCCGCCCCAGTTAGATTAGTCTAGGAATAGATTAGGTTAGTTTATTTGTTTAGTTAGTGAGATGTGTAGATGACATGTGGCCCTTTCTAGATTAACTTAGTCTAGCTATTTTTATTAGCACATGTGACACTGACATGCGGGTACCCTAGAGATTAAACAAAAATCAAATTACCAACTATCTATGACAATTGGGTCCCGTTGGCATTGTTGACTTTGACTAGTCAACTCTGTCTGGGCTGTTGACTTTGACTCTGGCCCCACATGGCAGTCAAACAGCCACACTGGTAGTGTACACACCCTGGGTACACCTAGCTTTTAGTCATTTATTTTCGAAATAAAAGTTTTTCATAAAATCTTTTAATCTTTCAAAAATCATATAAAATAAACCGTAACTCGGATGGAAATAATTTATATATGAAAGTTGCTCAGAACGACGAGACAAATCAGGATACACTCTCCGTTCGTCCGCCACGCATCCTTAGCATAGCAAACACGCAACTTTCCCCCTCCGGCTCCTCTGTCCGAAAACACGAAACACCGGGGATACTTTCCCGAATGTTTCCTCCCTTCGCCGATATCACCTCATACCGTGTTAGGGCACCCCTAACACCGATACTTGTCATGTCATGCATCGCTATGCATCTGTTTGCTTAAATATTTATTGTTTCTTCCCCCTCTTCTCTCGCTAGACACCGAGACCGACGCCGCTGCTACCCAGTACGACTACGGAGTTGACGACCCCTTTCTCTTGCCAGAGCAACCAGGTAAGCCCCCCTTGATCACCAGATATCGCCTATTCTTCTCTATACTGCTTGCATTAGAGTAGTGTATCATGTTACTGCTTTCAGTTAATCTTATACTGCTGCATAGCCTGTCCTTGCTACTACTGTTGTTACCTTTACCTGCTATCCTACTGCTTAGTATAGGATGCTAGTGTTCCATCAGTGGCCCTACACTCTTGTCCGTCTGCCATGCTATACTATTGGGCCGTGATCACTTCGGTAGGTGATCACGGGCATATACTATATACTTTACGCTGTTACATTACCCGTGATACTGTTCGGAGATGGGGGCTGAAGGGGCAGGTGGTTCCACCCAGGTAGTGGTGGGCCTGGGATCCCGACGGCCCCCGACTGTTACTTTGTGGCGGAGCGACAGGGCAGGTTGAGACCACCTAGGAGAGAGGTGGTGAGGGAGTCCTGGATTAGGGGGTGTTCGGATAGCCGAACTATACCTTCAGCCGGACTCCAGGACTATGAAGATACAAGATTGAAGACTTCGTCCCGTGTCCGGAAGGATCTTTTCTTGGCGTGGAAGGCAAGCTAGGCGTGCGGATATTCGAGATCTCCTACCATTGTAACCGACTCTGTGTAACCCTAACCCTATCCGGTGTCTATATAAACCGGAGGGTTGTAGTCCGTAGGACAATAGAACCATACAACCATCATCATACACAATCATACCGTAGGCTAGCTTCTAGGGTTTAGCCTCCTTGATCTCGTGGTAGATCTACTCTTGTACTACCCATATCATCAATATTAATCTAGCAGGAGTAGGGTTTTACCTCCATCGAGAGGGCCCGAACCTGGGTAAAATAAAGTGTCCCTTGTCTCCTGTTACCATCCGACCTTGACGCACAGTTCGGGACCCCCTACCCGAGATCCGCCGGTTTTGACACCGACATTGGTGCTTTCATTGAGGGTTCCTCTGTGTCGTCGCTTTTTAGGCCCGATGGCTCCTTTGATCATCAACAACAATGAGGTCCAGGGTGAGACTTTCCTCCCCGGACAGATCTTCGTCTTCGGTGGCTTCGCTCTGCAGGCCAATTCTCTTGGTCATCTGGAGCAGATCGAAAGCTACGCCCCTGGCCATCAAGTCAGGTTTGGAAGCTTAAACTACACGGCGGATATCCGCGGAGACTTGATCTTCGACGGATTCGAGCCACAGCCAAGCGCGCCGCACTATCTCGAGGGGCATGATATAGCTCTGCCTCCGAACAGTGCCCTGGAGGCCGCACACGCTCCGGCCCCGATCCTTGACTCGGAGCCCGCTGCGTTCTCCGAGGATGAACGGTTTGACGTCACCTCAGGGGCTGCGATCTCAAAGGCGATCGAGCCGAACGCTAGCACCGCACTCCGCATGGCTCATGACTCCAAGGAGCCGGACTCTTCTCCGAACTCCGGGCCTTCCGTGCCCCTGCCGATCGAGTCTGATTGGGCGCCTATAATGGAGTTCACCGCCGCGAACATCTTTCAGTGCTCACCTTTCGGTGATATTCTGAATTCTCTCAAGTCTCTCTCTTTATCAGGAGAGCCCAGGCCGGACTATGGCCTGCGAGGTTGGGATTCGGACGACGAAGAAATTCAAAGCCCACCCACCACCCACTTAATAGCCACTGTCGACGATTTAACTGACATGCTTGACTTTGGCTCCGAAGACTTCGACGGTATGGACGACGAAGGAGGAGACGAACAAGAACCAGCACCTGTAGGGCGCTGGACCGCCACCTCGTCATATGATATATACATGGTGGATGCTCCAAAGGATGGAGATGGCGAGGGAACTGCGGAGGACGGCACCTCGAAAAAGCCGCCAAAACGCCGGCGCCAACGGCGCCGCTCTAAATCCCGCCACAGCAGAAACGGTGATTCCGGCACGGGAGATAATACTACCCCGGACAGCGCCGAAGAACACCAAAACCAGCAAGATTCGGCGCAGGAAGATGAAAAAGCCAGCCCTCACGAGAGAGCTGCAGAGCAGGAGGTTGAGGATGATAACTACATGCCTCCCTCCGAAGACGAGGCAAGCCTCGGCGACGATGAATTCGTCGTACCATCAGACCCCGCCGAACAAGAGCGCTTTCAACGCAGGCTTCTAGCCACGGCGAACAGCCTAAAGAAAAAGCAGCAACAGCTTAGAGCTGATGAAGATTTGCTAGCTGACAGATGGACTGAAGTCCTTGCGGCCGAAGAGCATGAACTAGAGCGCCCCCTCCAAAAATTATCCTAAGCGCAGGCCGCTACCCCAATCAGAGGAGGAAGCTCATGACATGGCAGACCGGCCACCTCGCGGCCGCGACAGAGAGGCCTGTCGAACCTCTAAACTAGCCATGGCCCGGCGCCGTTCAAACAAGGCACGGGAAAACGAGCCAGACCTGCGAGACGTACTGGAGGATAAAGCAAGGCAAACAAGATCGATCTATGGATCGCGCGGACGCCCGACGACACGTGATGACCTTCACTCCAGACACAGTAAATCCGGCCGGGCCGAACACAACAGGCACAGCTCTTCTGAACTGCGTCGTGACATAGCCTAGTACAGAGGCGCCGCACACCCACTATGCTTCACAGACGAAGTAATGGATCATAGAATCCCAGAGGGTTTCAAACTCGTCAATATCGAGTCGTACGATGGTACGACAGAACCGGCAGTATGGATTGAGGACTATCTCCTTCACATCCACATGGCACGTGGCGATGATTTACACGCCATCAAATATTTGCCCCTTAAGCTCAAGGGACCAGCCCGACACTGGCTCAATAGCCTCCCAGCAGACTCAATCGGTTCTTGGGAGGACCTGGAGGCCGCATTCCTCGACAACTTCCAGGGGACCTATGTGCGGCCACCGGACGCCGACGACCTAAGCCACATAATCCAGTAGCCAGAAGAATCGGCCAGGCAATTCTGGACACGGTTCCTAACAAAGAAAAATTAGATAGTCGATTGTCCGGATGCAGAGGCCCTAGCAGCCTTCAAACATAACATCCACGACGAATGGCTTGCCCGGCACCTGGGAGAGGAAAAGCCGAAATCCATGGCAGCCCTCACGACACTCATGACCCACTTTTGCGCGGGCGAAGATAGCTGGTTGGCTCGCAGCAACAACTTATGGAAGAAGCACAGTAATTCGGATACCAAGGACAAAAGTGGCCGGTCACGTCGGAATAAGCAAAAGCGCCCCGTTAGCAGCGACAGCAATGAGGATACGACAGTAAATGCCGGATTCAGAGGCCATAAATCCGGTCAGCGGAAAAAGCCATTTAAAAAGAATACCCAGGGCCCATCCAATTTGGACCGGATACTCGACCGCTTGTGCCAGATTCACGGCACCCCCGAAAGGCCAGCCAATCACACCAACAGGGACTGTTGGGTGTTCAAGCAGGCAAGCAAGTTAAGAGCCGAACACAAAGACAAGGGGCTGAATAGCGATGACGAGGAGGAGCCCAGGCCGCCGAACAACAATGGACAGAAAGGGTTTCCCCCACAAGTGCGGACGGTGAACATGATATACGCAGCACACATTCCCAAGCGGGAGAGGAAGCGTGCGCTATGGGACGTATACGCGATGGAGCCAGTTGCCCCAAAGTTCAACCCATGGTCCTCTTGCCCGATCACTTTCGATCGAAGGGACCACCCCACTAGCATTCGTCACGGCGGTTTCGCCGCATTGGTTCTTGACCCAATCATGGACGGACTTCATCTCACAAGAGTCCTCATGGACGGCGGCAGTAGCCTGAACCTGCTTTATCAGGATACAATGCGGAAAATGGGCATAGATCCATCAAGGATCAAGCCCACAAGGACGACCTTTAAAGGCATCATCCCAGGTGTAGAGGCCAATTGCATAGGCTCGATAACACTTGATGTGGTCTTCGGATCTCCGGATAACTTCCGAAGCGAAGATTTAATCTTCGATATAGTGCAGTTCCGCAGTGGCTATCATGCCCTGCTCGGACGTACCGCATTCGCTAAATTCAATGCGGTGCCACACTACGCATATCTCAAGCTCAAGATGCCAGGCCCTCAAGGAGTAATCACGGTCAGCGGAAACACCGAACGCTCCATGCGTACGGAGGATCACACGGCGGCTCTCGCGGCGGAAGTACAAAGCAGCCTCTTAAGGCAACACTCCAGTCCGGCCGTTAAAAACCGGACAATGCAAAGCGCGCCCGAAGTAACCTGCAACAAGACCACCTGGCACGATCAGAGCAAGCGTAGCAATACGGCCCCGACCCCAGCCATCGCACCATAACGGAGCCAGTACCTAGAGTACACAATTATGCCCTTAAAATTCCATGGGCACAGGGGGAGGGGCACATTAAACGGCATGCCTAAGATACGGCATCAAACGTACTAGGGGCTGCCGAACTTCTTTTACTTTCAGGACTCCATACTCTGGATACCTGTTCGGCAGTGTTGCCGCACAGACGATGCAAGACCCAGGAAAGCAGACAAAGCTACGCCGCACTCCGGAATTCTCAGGTGGTCTCTATTTCGAGCGATATATCTGTTTCTAAACTTCGCGGCCTGCGCCTGGTCAGGACATGTTAAATAGTCTAATATGTTTTTTGCTTATCGCACTACTTGTATCGTTCGGCTTTGATAAATAGCCTCCGTATAAACAATGCATAACTTTTTGTCTATCTTTTGCATTATCCTCTTATATATATGTTTATTAAATAACATGATCGTACCCGCACACCATGCTACGGCAAACCACCTCAGGGGCTTTATTACCCTTCTATCTGGTCGTGAGAAGTCCGTACACTTTCACAAGTGCGGCACCCCGAACTTATAGCACTATATGCATCGGCTCCGAGTCATGATTTTGGTCACATGTTGGGTTTGCCCGGCTTCTATGTTTTGGTGCCTTACGTTCCGCTATATCGGCTAAGGTAGCACTAGGAGAACCACTGCGATTGTGCCCCAGTTCAGGTGGGTTGAGCACCTAAGTGGAGAAAGCTAAAACAGACTGTCATGATAAGGCGTGAGACCGGTCGCTGTTCGAGAGGTTTTCGAGTCCTTAAAGGCTTATGCCGCTTTGAGCGAGGAGCTGGTTATGTCCGACCAAAGGCGTGGATAGCGCCCCGAATTCGGCCTTCCGAACTAGGGGCTTCGCCGAAATTTAAAATTATAACGTTCTATGGCTAAGTGAGAGTGTTCAACCATTATAGTCCGATTGCCTGGTTCGCTGTGCTGAGCGCCTCCCTCGAAGGACCCAACTATGGGAACAAGAGCCCTCAGGTTTATCCCGAACACCCCAGCACTAGTGGCATGGGGGCAGAAGCCGACGACTGGCCATCTCTCAATTTTTTGATAAACGCCCGCATAGAAAATAATATTTTAAATTCAATAAGCATTGCTTAGCGGATATGAACAAGTTTTCAGCGCACAGGATACAAATGAGCGAGTTCATTCAAATATTACATCTTTAGTACATTCATCCGCGACAAGGCGGGATCCGGCAAGAACTTCCTTGTAGTAGTTCTCGGGCTTGCGATGCTCCTTCCCCTGCGGCGGCCCGTCCTTCACCAGCTTCTCTCCGTCCAGCTTCCCCCAGTGTACCCTTACACGGGCAAGGGCCCTCCGGGCACCTTCAATACAGACGGAGCGCTTGATGACCTCAAGCCGTAGACAGGCCTCCACCAGCCGCCGCACTAGCCCGAAATAGCTCCCAGGCAGGGCCTCTCCAGGCCACAGCCGAACTAGTAAGCCCTTCATGGCCTGTTCGGCCGCCTTGTGGAGCTCGGCCAGCTGTTTCAGCTGATCGCTCAAGGGCACAGGGTGTCCGGCCTCAGAATACTGAGACCAGAACACACTCTCCGTCGAGCTGCCCTCTTCAGCTCGGTAGAACGCGGCGGCGTCGGATGCGCTGCGGGGAAGATCGAAGAACGCCCCTGGAGAACTCCGGATTCGGGTAAGTAATAGGTACTTTACTTTTATATTCCTACTTTGCATTGAGAATGCCTTACTCGCTGCTATCTTTTTCACATCCTCCAACTCTTGGAGGGCCTTCTGGGCTTCGGCCTTGGCACTCTTGGCGGTCTCAATGGCCGAGGCGAGCTCGGATGCTTGCGTTTTTGCCT
Organism: Aegilops umbellulata; assembly: GCA_032464435.1. Taxonomy (NCBI): domain Eukaryota; kingdom Viridiplantae; phylum Streptophyta; class Magnoliopsida; order Poales; family Poaceae; genus Aegilops; species Aegilops umbellulata. The sequence continues at coordinate 84,629,537 of CP136060.1, read as the reverse complement.
CAAGCTCCAAACCCTCATGTTTTTTCATGAGAGCTTGCAGCTCTTGCTGCACCTCGCCGGTTGAACCCCAAGCCTTTCTCGCTCGGCGCGCTCCTCGGTCGTTTTCTTCTCGGCCTCAGCCAGCGCCTGCTTCAGGGTTGTCACCTCGGCTGTGGCCCCTACAATAAGCAGCACAATCCTGTTATCTCTTTTTACAATCAAGCCTCTCTATAGGCACCTTTTCTTTTCCTTTTAGGGTATTTCTTACCTTCTTTCTCCTCGAGCTGCCGTTTGGCAAGGCCGAGCTCTTGCTCGGTCCGCCTGAGGTCCTTTTTAAGGACATCCACCTGCGCAGTCAGTGTGGCGGTGGACAGCAGTGAAGCCTGCATACGCATATTTGACTTTTTTGTTAGACTCCTGCGAAAATTACTAGATCCTCTATCCGGCTTTTCTTTCCGAACACCGAACAGAGCATCAGGGGCTACTGCCTATGCGGTAAATAATTCGACATATTTTTACTTACCTCGAAGCCTGTTAGAAGGCTAGCGCAAGCTTCATTCAGTCCGCTCTTGGTGGACTGAACCCTTTGGATCACCGTACTCATAACAGTACGGTGCTCCTCATTGATGGCGTCGCCCTTAAGCACCTCCACCAGATTGTCTGGCGCCTCCGGTTGGACGGAGGCCGCCGGCTCAAATGGCTTACTCCTCTTGGAAGGAGCTCGCCCACCGCGGACCGGGACTGTCGAGTCCGGCGCGGTGTCCGGCACAAAGCCGGACTTGGAGCCCTGGGGGGTTTCGTCCCCTTCACTCCTGGGGTCCGGAGGATTGCCTTGTGGCTCCTCCAGGACCACCTCCTCCTGCCTCGGAGCTTGTCGCGACGCCACTTCGGCATCATCTGCAGTGCGGGGGGAGACAGCGGGCGGAATTGAGTTCACGTCCGATGAATCCAGGGAGCCGCTCGACGAATTGACGAGTTCGGCCCGGGGCGGGCTGCATAAAGCACAGGCGATATTAGGAAAAGCCGCACATTAAAAGAATATCATGAGTCACTCTGGTATGCAAACACTTATGATTTCGCCGGACGCTTGGTTCTGTACGGCAGCTCCTCTCCGCCCTCTTCGGCGTCGAGGGAGTAGTCCGGCGGAGGGGTCTTCCTTTTCCTCGACCCCTCGGCCTCCACCGTTGGGGCGGCCTTCTTCTTCTTTGCTCCCCTCGCTGGAGGGGGAGAGCTTCCTTGTTCCTCCTCCTCGTTTTCACGAGCGGAGGGCGTTGCGGACTCATCAGATGACGAGTCCGACACCACCATGTTGCGGGAACTCTTTCGAGTCCCGGTGGTTTTCTTCTTCTTGGCCTTCCTCTCCGGCACCACGTAAGGTGCCGGAGCTAGCAGCTTCTCCAAGAGAGCTGGGGCTTGGTCTTCGGGCAGGGGAGCCGGACAGTTAATTGGTCCGGATACCTCCTGCCAAGCCTGTCAAAGGTAAAGGGAGTTTAGATCCCGCATAGAGTTAATCTATGTAGAAGAGCTTAACGAACCTGTCAAAGGTATAGATAGCTTACCTCGCCAGCGTTGCGCTGCGAGCTGTATCCGCAATCCTCGGAGGCGGATGTGGGGGACTCGGCGCCTTTGGTCAGCACCTTCCAGACGTCTTCGTACGTCGTGTCGAATAGCCTACTGAGGGTTTGGTGCTGCGCCGGGTCGAATTCCCACAAAGTGAAATCCCGTTCTTGGCACGGGAGGATCAGACGAACGAGCATGACCTGGACTATATTGGCAATCCGGATTGGCTTGTCCACCAGGGACTGGATGCATGTTTGCAAACCAGTCACTTCCTCCTCGTTGCCCCACGACAGGCCTGTCTCTTTCTAGGACATGAGCCGCATGGGGGGTCCGGATCTGAACTCAGGGGCCTCGACCCATTCCGGATCGCAGGGCTCGGTGATGTAAAACCACCCAGCCTGCCACCCCTTTAGGGACTCCACGAGGGAGCCATCGAACCAGAGGACGTTGGCTATCTTGCCAACCATAGCGCCTCCGCACTCCGCCTGGGTGCCGGACACCACCTTGGGCTTGACGTTGAAGGTCTTGAGCCAGAGGCCGAAGTGGGGGTGGACGCGGAGAAAGGCCTCACACACGACGATAAATGCCGAGATGTTGAGAACGAAGTTCGGGGCCAAATCGTGGAAATCCAGGCCGTAGTAGAACATGAGCCCCCGGAAAAAGGGGTGAAGTGGAAAGCTCAGTCCGCAGAGGAAGTGGGGAAGAAAAACTACCCTCTCATGGGGCCTTGGGGTAGGAAGAAGCTGCCCCTTATCAGGAAGCCGATGCGGGATATCCTTGGACAAGTATCCGGCTTTCCTTAGCTTTTTGATTTGAGCCTCCGTCAAGGAGGAAACCATCCACTTGCCTCCCGCTCCGGACATTGCTCGAGAAGGTTGAGGAAGGAAGAGCGGACTTGGGCGCTAGAGCTTGAGTGCGCAAGAGATGGATGGGCAAAGGAGGAAGAAGGCATAGGTAAGAAAGGCGGATTCTTATCCCCTTATATAGGCGGATGCGGTTATGCGTCCCCACCTACCTAATAAAACTCACTTGCCTTTCAAACGCCGTGGTAAATGGCGCGGTTGGGTTACCCACGTCCATATTAATGAGAATCCCGCTAAAGGGGGGCACATGATCTCTGCTTCGACAAGACGTGCCAAGGAAACCGCCTCGCTAAACGAGCTGAGGTGGAACAATGAAAACAATTTATGTAGAAGGCTTGGCCGCAGTGTTATGACGCACTGCGGGATACGTCAGCAGATTTGATTTGTGTTAATATTATTCTCTGTATGGCAATATGTGGAAACTTGTTTTGCAGAGCCGGACACTATACTTGGTGTTTACAATCTTTTTGAATAACTTGGAGGAGGAACTCGCCTTGCAATGCCGAAGACAATTTGCGGGCCGGACTCATCGTCATTGAAGCCTGGTTCAGGGGCTACTGAGGGAGTCCTGGATTAGGGGGTGTTCGGATAGCCGAACTATACCTTCAGCCGGACTCCAGGACTATGAAGATACAAGATTGAAGACTTCGTCCCGTGTCCGGAACGATCTTTTCTTGGAGTGGAAGGCAAGCTAGGCGTGCGGATATTCGAGATCTCCTACCATTGTAACTGACTCTGTGTAACCCTAACCCTATCCGGTGTCTATATAAACCGGAGGGTTGTAGTCCGTAGGACAACAGAACCATACAACCATCATCATACACAATCATACCGTAGGCTAGCTTCTAGGGTTTAGCCTCCTTGATCTCGTGGTAGATCTACTCTTGTACTACCCATATCATCAATATTAATCTAGCAGGAGTAGGGTTTTACATCCATCAAGAGGGCCCGAACCTGGGTAAAATAAAGTGTCCCTTGCCTCCTGTTACCATCCGACCTTGACGCATAGTTCGGGACCCCCTACCCGAGATCCGCCGGTTTAGACACCGACAGGTGGCCTGGCCCAGGTCGGCGTTCGCGGATACTTAACACGCTTAACGAGATCTGGGTATTTGATCTGAGTCTGGCCATTTGGTCTATACGCACTAACCATCTACACGGGAGTAGTTATGGGTATCCCGGCGTCGTGGTATCAGTCGAAGCCTTCGTGACGTCAGCAACTGAGCGGCGCGCGCCAGATTGGGCCGCGTAACGTGACTTCCGTTGTACTGGAGGTTGCTAGGTCTGCTTCCGGCCACCCTCGCAACGTGCAGGTGTGCTCAGGGCGATGGGCCCAGACCCCTGCGCGCTCAGGTTTAGACTGGCGTGCTGACCTCTCTGTTGTGCCTAGGCGGGGCTGCGACGTGTTGATCTTCCGAGGCCGGGCATGACCCAGGAAAGTGTGTCCGGCCAAATGGGATCAAGCTTGTTGGGTTATGTGGTGCACCCCTGTAGGGAAGTTAATCTGTTCGATAGCCGTGTCCCTCGGTAAAAGGACGACCCAGAGTTGTACCTTGACCTTATGACAACTAGAACCGGATACTTAATAAAACACACCCTTCCAAGTGCCAGATATAACCCGGTGGTCGCTCTCTAACAGGGCAGCGAGGAGGGGACAGATGGAGGCTGCCAGAAGTGTAGTCTTCGACATGATTAGTTATCTCCCTCTTATTCGGGCATTCTGTAGTTCAGTTCACCGATATGCCCCTTTACACATATCCCCATGCATATGTAGTGTAGCTCCTTGCTTGCGAGTACTTTGGATGAGTACTCACGGTTGCTTTCTCCCCCCTTTTCCCCCTTTCCTTTCTTTCTGGTTGTCGCAACCAGATGCTGGAGCCCAGGATCCATACGCCACCTTTGGCGACGACTCCTACTACACTGGAGGTGCCTACTACTACGTGCAGCCCGCTGATGACGACCAGGAGTAGTCTAGGAGGATCCCAGGCAGGAGGCCTGCGCCTCTTTCGATCTGTATCCCAGTTTGTGCTAGCCATCTTATGGCAACTTGTTTAACTTGTGTCTGTACTCAGATATTGTTGCTTCCGCTGACTCGTCTATGATCGAGCACTTGTATTCGAGCCCTCGAGGTGTAACGCCCTCGATGCAGCTATATCTCCCACGTGTCGAAGCACGACTTAGAGGCATAACCGCATTGAAAGCAATGTGGCAAGTGAGGTAATCTTCACACTACCCATGTAATACATAAGGGAAAGAGATACATAGTTGGCTTACAGTCGCCACTTCACACAATACATAAATGAACATTCATCATCCAGATTATACTCAAGGTCCGACTACGGAACCAAAATGAAAGAAGACTACCCCAAATGCTACACAGATCCCCGAATCACCCCAACTGGGCTCCACTACTGATCATCAGGAAAAGACACATAGTAACGGCCACGTTCCTCGTCGAACTCCCACGTGAGCTCGGTCGCGTCATCTGCACTGGCATCGTTGGTACCTGCAATTGTTGTGGTAGAATCTGTGAGTCACGGGGACTCAACAATCTCACACCCGCGAGATCAAGACTATTTAAGCTTATAGGTAGGATAGGGTTGTGAGGTGGAGCTGCAGCAAGCGACTAGCATATATGGTGGCTACAACGTAAAAGAGAGCGAGAAGAGAAGCAAAGCACGGTCGTGAAGCTAGAAGTGATCAAGAAGTGATCCTAGAGCAACCTACGTCAAACATAACTCCAACACCGTGTTCACTTCCCGGACTCCGCCGAGAAGAGACCATCACGGTTACACACGCGGTTGATGTGTTTTTAATTAAGGTCAACTTCGGGTTTTGTACAACCGGACATTAACAACTTCCCATCTGCCTCATAACCGCGGGCACGGCTTTCGAAAGATAATACCCTGCAGGGGTGTCCCAACTTAGCCCATTATAAGCTCTCACGGTCAACGAAGGATATTCCTTCTACCGGGAAGACCCGATCAGTCTCGGAATCCCGGACTACAAGACATTTCGGCAGTAATAAAACAAGTCCAGCAAAGCCGCCCGATTGTGCCGACAAATCCTGATAGGAGCTGCACATATCTCGGTCTCAGGGCACATCCGGATGAGACAAGCTACGAGTAAAACCAGGCCTCGAGTTTCCACGAGGGGGCCCCGCAGGCGGCTCGGTTCGAACCAGCACTTAGAGAAGCACTGGCACTGGCCCGGGGGGGGGGGGCTAAATAAAGATGACCCTCGGGCTCGCGAAAACCCGGGGGAAAAGAAGTAGGTGGTAGGCAAATGGTAAAACCAATGTTGGGCCTTGCTGGAAGAGTCTTTTTCAAAGCAAACTGTCAAGGGGGTCCCATAAATCACCCAACCGTGTAAGGAACGCAAAATCCGGGAACATAACACCGGTATGACGGAAACTAGGGCGGCAAGAGTGGAACAAAACACCAGGCATAAGGCCAAGCCTTCCACCCTTTACCAAGTATATAGATGCATTAATTAAATAAGAGGTATTGTGATATCCCAACAAGTAAACATGTTCCAACAAGGAACAACATCTCCATGTTCCAACAAGGAACAACATCTCCATGTTCCAACAAGGAACAAGCTTCATCTTCACCTGCAACTAACAACGCTATAAGAGGGGCTGAGCAAAGCGGTAACATAGCCAATCAACGGTTTGCTAGGACATGGATGGTTAGAGGCTGACATGGCAATATGGGTGGCATGATATAGCAAGTGGTAGGTATCGCAGCATAGGCATAGCAAAAGAGCGAGCATCTAGCAAGCAAAGATAGAAGTGATTTCGAGGGTATGGTCATCTTGCCTGCAAGGTTCTCAGAGTTGTCGAAAGCTTGGTCCTCGTAAGCGTTCTCAACAGGTTCCTCGTTCACGTACTCGTCTACCGGCTCTACCCAAGACAAGAACACAAGCAAAGGAACAACTATCAACCACGATGCAATGCACAAACAATATGATGCAAAACATGGCATGATATGCGAGATGTGATATGCAATGCATATGCATGCTCCGGAAGGACAAGGATGACCAAGGCATAATCTTGGCAAACCAAGTATGCCGCTGGAAAGATGAGGTGATTTCGGTTGAAATCGATATAAAGATCACCGGAATCGGATACACGGTTTGCAAATGACAAGCAAAACAAGAATGACAATAATCTGCCATTAACAGCATGATGCTACTTAGCAAGCAACAAGAAATTAAGCTACTGCACCCAAACATATCATCAAAGCATATGACATTGATCTACTCAAGATGCTTGACAAAAGATGAACACTGAGCTACGGCTAAATCACACCACAACAGGTTCAAACAAGCATGACAAAAGTGCAAAAGATAACAGGTTAACAGACTTAGTGAAAATAACAACATGCCAGAAATTAACCTCAGGATGACATGTTTAGAGCAATCAAACAACATGCTACAGGATCAGGACATAGCAAAACAAGGCATCGCATGAATTTAATCAAAGCACTTAACAAAGGTCCCTTACTAATCATAAGCCAAAAAGGATCAGAAAATATAATAACACCCATGTCAATTAAGCAAGTTCCGTTACAGGTTTCAGACTTTGCAGAAAACTGGACATGTCAAAAACAGATAACAAGTAGGCATGTTCGTGAGCTCGATGCACTCACTACAGAGCATTGCATGATAAACTAAGCATACACCCATCAAGAAGACATGGCATAGGAGATATACATGACAAGAATAACATCATAGCATGCAAGGATCACCTACAACAAGCTTGGCAAAATCGAATAACATGTAAACAATCTGCCAGCAACATTTTATAGCAAAAGTAGAGCTCGATTGACTCAAGCTATGGCACTCCATAACTACAAACAAAGGCATGGATGGATATAGCAAATCCATATGCTCAAAACACTCTTACTGATCATGCTCAAAAGAGGCATAGATCTCTCGGAAACAACATGAACACATGGCATAAAAATAATAGCAGGCAAGGACTTAGTGAAAATACTAAGTCTCTAAAATCAGCAACATTAAGTACCCTAGTTTGCATGCTTGTGCTAGTCACCACAAAGATCACAAAAATACATGGCATACATCCCTGGAAAGATAGCATGGCATATTTCAAAACACATGTAGGACTCAACTTCATAGGGTGCACACATCAATCATGGCAGAAATGACAAAAGTGCAAGTATCGAAACAGATCTGAAACTAACATCACATAGCCCTCTTCCAACGGCATTTCGGGCATCGAGATGAGCTCAAATGAAAATGATGCAATGAGATGAAATAATGTACTCATCAAGGCGAACAATTTGACATATTACACGCACGAAACGGAGCTACGGATGCAGATATATGATGCGATGAACACGTGATGATTATGCAACATATATGAGACTTGGTGGAATTTGGAGGAGGGTGAAAGTCAACCCTGCGGCACGCAGATCGAGGCCGAGGCAGCGGCTCGCCGGAGTTCGGCTGGAGGGAGGCCGGAGGAGGCGGGGCGGGGCGAGGAGAGGGGAGCCGCGGATCTAAGCGCCCGGCACGGATCCGGCGCGGGCGGCGGCGTGGGGCCGCGGGCGACGAAGGACGGCACGGGCGCGGCGGCTGCGGCGGCGCGGCGGCGGCGAGCGCGACGGGCGGCGCGGAGGAGCGAGGAGGCAGCGAGGCGGCGGCGCGAAGCGGGCGGCAGGGAGGCGCGCGGGGCTCGGGCGCCTGCGGGAGGCGGCGGCGCGGCGACCCGGGCCGCGGGGGCCGGATCTGGGCCCCGCGGGCTTCGGCGGCGGCGGGCGGCGGCAGCGCCACATGGCAGGCGCCGGTTGGCCGGGCGGCGGCGGACGGACACATCCGCTGCCCGGATTTTTGTCCGGCGGCGGCGGGAGAGGAATTTGTCTAGGGTTAGGGTGGATTGGACCCGGGATTTCGGAGGGGGAGGTATATTTATAGGTAGAAGGAGTTAGGAAGCTCCAAATGAGGTGAGGTTTTTGGCCACGTGATCGTGATCGAACGGCGATGGACATGGGAGTGACTTAGATGGGTTATTGGGCTGTTTGGAGGGGTTTTGGGCTGCAACACACATGAGGCCTTTACGGTTAACCGGTTAACCGTTGGAGTACCAAACGACCTCCGAATGACCCGAAACTTGACAGGCGGTCTACCGGTGCTATACCAAGGCCGCTTGACAAACCTCGGTCCATTACGAGAAGGTTTAATACCCGCTCACGGAAAAAGGTAAAAGAGGACGCCGGGGAACATAGGAGCGCCGAATTGCAAAACGGACAACGGGGAAAATGCTCGGATTCATGAGACGAACACGTATGCAAATGCGATGCACATGATGACATGATATGAAAAGCATGACATGAAAAAAATGCAAAACGACGGGAAACCCAACCACGGAGGGAATATCATATCACATTGCCGAAAATGGCAAGAGTTGGATTACAAATATGGCAAGTTACATCCGGGGTGTTACACGAGGCCCCTGGCTTGTATTATGATGCTTGTATGACTTATTTTATTTGTCGAGTTGTGTTGTGATATCTTCCCGTGAGTCCCTGATCTTGATCGTACACATTTGCGTGCATGATTAGTGTATGATTGAATCGGGGGCGTCACAAGTTGGTATCAGAGCCGACTGCCTGTAGGAATCCCCCTTCCACACTCCTTGGCCGAAGTCGAGTCTAGACTTTACAAAACTTTTAGTAACATGGCTGTGCGGCCCATGGGCCCAGGTCGCCATTGGGTGGTATTAGGATCTTTTATTCCTCGTCTATACTCTGGGATTCTAATCTCTCCTCTCGGGTTAAAATGAATTTTGCTAAATCTAACGTTAGGATCTCGTTATCACTTTCACCCGGAGAGCACCTTATTACCGATGATCATCTGCTGCACCAGAAGACCCTGAAGATACTCTCTGCTGTTAACCCGAGAACTTGTGTTCATCGCGTTTGCAATTCCCCTTCCACCGTCATCCCTTATGGATAACTACTTGAAGTTGTTATACTTACATTCATCCCCAGTTGGTCTTGTTATTACAAGATACCCCGAAATACTCGTCATTGTTTCGGTAATCCTTTGAGCTTACTGCCTTGCTGTTCTTTGTCACCAGAATACCCCTACGGATAATTCTCGCACTTATGGAGTATCCGCTCATCCCCCAGTTGTCCATGTGTTTCACAATGGTCTTTGAAATACTATTCGATCCTCCAAACATCCTTAGTACCTTATTGCTCTGCAATACTTGTCTGCTTGCCTGATGGATGCTTTCCATATGTCTGACAATATTCGTTAGTATCCTTAGGCACCGTCATTTTGATCGTATTGATTCAACATGGGTGCGAATGCACGCAATCATCAATTGACCCTTCTAAATATCTTTCCGGCTCAAACGTTATTTTGAACATGAGCAGGTTCTCGACCAAACTATTGTCGTCGATTGTGCCTCTGGTATATTCAACTTATTCATCCTTGATTAAGAGCGTCTGCTCATGATCTCTTGATTTGAAAATCATAATTCCTTTGCTATTTAGATGTTGGATTATTCAGATGTTCTATAAATCGATGCATTTGCATTCTTTCTTCCTCTGATTGGGTATCGATACTCACATCAGCTCCACTGTGGATCGCCATATCCACTGTTGGATTATTATCCGACAGTGTCCTTCATAATTAATCACCTTCTGAGTCTTTCCTAGGATACATAATGCCTTTGCGAAATTGTATCCTCTACTTTCTCAACCATGCTGTGCTTTTGAGCTAGTGATAATTACTCCCGAAGCTTGAGGTATATGTTTCTAAGATGCCCCAATGGGTTGAACCTGTACCTTCTCTAAAACCGTGTGAACCCGGAAGTTTTCACGAGTCATACTCTTCTGGTGCTTTGCCAGATAAAATTTCAACACTGCAACTTCTTCGAAGACGAGAAGTGAATGAAACATTATGCATTAAAGAAGTGGGAGTCGACCTTGAACTTTGTGTTCATGCCCATGGACCTGATGTGGGACTTATCATGGAAGCTTCTTGTAGTAATAACTATTTCCCTGATATAATATCCTTTGGTAACAGTGAATTGATCCTTTGCAATCGTGGTTTCAACCATATGTTCTTCTTAGATCCCATTTCTTGGTCAAGTTTAAGCACTTGTCTTCTGTGGATTAATACACCAGTCCAACCTTTACTTTGATCTTTGGTCGAGTATTACCCCTTGGTATCTCGAGGATATCATGCCATTGCACTACATATTTTGAATTTTTGATGAAGTACTACCCTTCCCTGTCTTTGTCACTTCATGGGTTCTGGGTTGTTTGTCAACCGAGAACACCGATAAGTGAATCAAGTCTGCACTCTGATTCAATAACTCTAAGTAATTTTCGTTACTTACGAGTTTAATAATCCTTCCAGTCATCCCAAGCCTGATCGGCTATATCATTATCGTGCTAAATTTTAACTGTGCTACCTGGTCCTTATTCCCGGAGCACAACTTTTGACGATGAGCTAAGCTTACGTCGATTTTCCTTGTCATATCATTTCGCCTTGAACAGCAAGCCCGATTTCGAATTTGTGTCGTACTAGTGGTTCAATTAACCTTTACTTCATCATTCATTTGACTTGATGTCATCATCGATCGATTACATCTTCATGAAATCTCTCGACAAATGTGTCGTGATCATCATCAACATTTTGAGCTCTTCCAGGATATCAATTGAATTCATGAAGAGAAATACCATCCTCGCCCCTCAATGGTTTGTGTTATCACCGACCACTTTATTGCCTTCCGTTCAACACAAACTTATTCGTGTTTTGTGTTATACCTTGAGATCCTTACTATCCAGCATTTGTTCTCCATTACCTTGGAGTATTACCATCTTTTATGTCAAGAATGTCGTGAGAATTTCATCACCTCTTAAAAAATTCTTGGTATAGTGATACTTCCCACCATCACCATTCTTTCTTGGTCCCCGTGTTGATTCCAACAAGTGAACGGTGTTGTTTGGATTCTTCCCTTCTAGCAACCCTATTACTTGGAAGTTAATGGTCGGCCGTTCATTCTTAGACTATTGATTATTGAATCACCATTCTGACATTGATCGTGCAACCCTACCCATATTTCGGGCGCACCTTTCAACCAATGTTTAATTGTGTATGTTTTCCTCGAGCATACATCATTATATCTTTTGTTCTGACAAATGTTATATCCTTGTTCACATACTTGTGGAAATACATCTTTTTGGAAACCTCGATGAATTGTCGCTGAGTTCATCAGCTACCACCTTATCCCTTCATTGGTTTAATGATGAGCTCCTATTTCGGAACTCGCTTCCATAGTAGATTTCCCGAGAATCTCACAATGTCGTCTCGTCAATTTATTTTGCACCTTTCCTTCTCAGGCATCCTGAGTCCGAGGTATCCTAACATCGATCAGATCTGAATCTCGATCAGATATGATGGTTGGAACATTTTTCCAAGAGTTATAAGACTGGTCCTTTATGACCCGGTAAGGTGTCCAGCACACCTGGCCGGATGACCTGCTGTTATAGTTTCCTTATTAGCAAGGTTATCTATTCTTCCATGAGGAAATTGTAAGACTTACTCTACAAGTTTTTCCTGATGGATCCTTCGTGTTTCCAAAGTCTGATCTTCACCTGTTGACCATGTCAATGCTATCTCGAAGCATGTCTATGGTACTCCGGTTTTCAACAGGAACATTTGAAGCGCAATGTTAAATGTTTCGTGCTCAATTATCCAAACACCGCTGTATGGGTAATGTCATGAAAATTCTCTCCCGTACCTAAAGAGTTTTCTACATTATATCCTGTCATGGATATCATGCTCTGCTTGTCCTTGGGAAGGATATACCCTTGAAATATGTGTTTAAACACATTTTCCTTTCCATTGTTCTGTTTAATCTGATAATCATATTTTCCTTTCCATTGGTTGGTTTAACGTTTTTTTGTGATCTATATGATCTAGGTAGTAATATTCTCCTGCTTATGTAAACACCTCAGTGTACCACTCTATCAGTAAGTCCCTGTTACTATTGTTGATGACATTCCGGTAACCGCCGATGGAGGAGAACTTTGCCTATTGGTCCACCTCGTTCAACGAGCAGGAAAATGGTTCTCTTCATCCCTCGCCCTTGGTATCGATGTTGTTGCCGACATAACAGGCAGGCTAACCTCTGACACGCCTTACTATCATGACCGTGCAAGATGTCACCACTCTTTATACTTTTAACCCATATGGTGGGCCCATAACCCACAGTTCCACAGGATCGAAACCTGACTCTCCTGTACAACCCTGTTTCTAAAGTTATTCCTCACGCTTGGCTTCGTATGTAATCACGAGCCACCTTCCATGTGATCACCAATTCTAGTATTAAACACAATACCTAATCATGTTGCCTTGAACCTTTTTCACGCCCAGTTTCAGCCATCGAGCGATTGCCTACCCGCTCGAAACTTCCCATGATACCTCCTTATTTTGCTCATGATTTTTTTCTTATGTTTCAATTCAGAGTTACTTTCGGTCATCTTCCCCGATGTTAGCTACCAGATAGTCAACCTTGCAGGGGTCCGTTCTTCCAAAATAACCCTGCTTTATTCTACCGTAAGTACGATTGAGTTCCCGAAGAAAGAATGCTGACTTCATCATGATGACTAGAAGTAGAGAAATGAAGACATCAATGTAGTGGATCTACCTCTTCGAGAAGAGCAACCAAGCCCAAGAACACTCGCTAGAATTTCGTAACCAGAACCTTCCCCCTTACCCCCCTCTTAAATCTCGGGACGAGATTTCTTGTAGTGGAGGAGATTTGTGACGCCCGGATAATTAGGCTACACTAATCACACCCTAATGGTGCCATGTCATCGCAATTATTTTCTAAACCTCACTTTGTTCCAAATCGAATTCAAATTCAAATTAATATTGTCAAGTTATTAATTCTTCAAACATTAAAATAAAATTGTTTGTTAGGCTGCAAATATTCACTAATTAATTTTCATGAATAAACCAACATTTTTTGGAGATGTTTAGAATGCCCCGGGCAAATAAAACAGTGCCCAAAACAGCCCCATTAATCCGTTGTAATTTATATAAAATTTAAATGAAATCTTTTTTGCCTCCAAACTTTTTGTTCAAGTACTAGATAATTCCTAGTATTTGTTTTGACAAGTGGGACTTAAAAAAACCATTTGGTGGCTCAACTTAACACAAAACAGTAGCTAATAAAAGAAAGATATAAAAAAATGAAAGAGAGGAAAAGGGCACTATGCTCTTACGAGGCCCGGCACAGACTGTGCTCATAAAGCCTATTGCTACAGTGCATAAGGCCCAACCCGCATTGGCCTTTTCCCCAACCTCTCACCAGAGGCAGAGAGGCCATGAAGCGTACGCCGTCCACCCGCCGATTGCGTCGCTATCAAGCATCCCACGGCCCTCTGGTGGATAAGGAGACCGTCCCCGACGCCGCTGTCGAACCCTACACTATCCACTTCTTCCCCCTTGCTCTCCTCCCCGATCTGGAAAGGCACCCGTACGTAGCCTTCGACACCGCCTTGTCGTTGAGACGCTCCGGCACCACCCCGTCCCGCTCGAAGGCGCCCAGGAGCTGCGCCTCGACGTCCTCTACCTCCACGACAACACTCACGAGCAGGGACGTACTGTACAGTCGCCATCAAGCTCATCTTCACGTACATCGTCGCCATCCGCCGTCGTTTGCCACTACTCCGGTCCGTCCCCAGCCACCCCGACCACGTCCCCGAGTCCACTGTGAGCTCCTCTGCCCGCTCCCCCTGCCGCCCCCTCGATCCGTCGCCGTTTAGCCGCCCCGCACTCCAGCCGCCATGGCCGGAGCTCGAGCTCCCGTGCGTGCCCGCGCTGCTGCTGCTCTGGAACCGCTGCTGCCTTTGGCCCCCTGTGCGCGCCCGGCCGCTGCGCCCCACGCCCAGCCCACGCACCCACGCCCGCCTCCTGCTGCTCGCGCCTGCTACTTTGCTGCTGCTCATGCCACCGTTGTTGGTGCTCTCTGCTCCGGCTCATTGCTGCTGCTGCTCCTAATCCTTGCCACTGCTCTTTGCTACTGCGTGCTGCTGCCCAGCAAGGCTGCCCATGATTGGTATGCACTTCGTGCATATACGTGCCTGTATGTTCTACTACCCAGCAAGGCCGCCCCAGTTAGATTAGTCTAGGAATAGATTAGGTTAGTTTATTTGTTTAGCTTGTGAGATGTGTAGATGACATGTGGCCCTTTCTAGATTAATTTAGTTTAGCCATTTTTATTAGCACATGTGACACTGACATGCGGGTACCCTAGAGATTCAACAAAAATCAAATTACCTACTATCTATGACAATTGGGTCCCGTTGGCATTGTTGACTTTGACTAGTCAACTCTGTCTGGGCTGTTGACTTTGACTCTGGCCCCACATGGCAGTCAAACAGCCACACTGGTAGTGTACACACCCTGGGTACACCTAGCTTTTAGTCATTTATTTTCAAAATAAAAGTTTTTCATAAAATCTTTTAATCTTTTAAAAATCATATAAAATAAACCATAACTCGGATGGAAATAATTTATATATGAAAGTTGCTCGGAACGACGAGACGAATCCGGATACACTCTCCGTTCGTCCGCCACACATCCCTAGCATAGCAAACACGCAACTTTCCCCCTCCGGCTTCTCTGTCCGAAAACACGAAACACCGGGGATACTTTCCCGGATGTTTCCCCCCTTCACCTATATCACCTCATACCGCGTTAGGGCACCCCTAACACCGATACTTGTCATGTCATGCATCACTATGCATCTGTTTGCTTAAATATTTATTGTTTCTTCCCCCTCTTCTCTCGCTAGACACCGAGACCGACGCCGCTGCTACCCAGTATGACTACGGAGTTGACGACCCCTCTCTCTTGCCAGAGCAACCAGGCAAGCCCCCCCCTTGATCACCAGATATCGCCTATTCTTCTCTATACTGCTTGCATTAGAGTAGTGTAGCATGTTACTGCTTTCAGTTAATCTTATACTGCTGCATAGCCTGCCCTTGCTACTACTGTTGTTACCTTTACCTGCTATCCTACTGTTTAGTATAGGATGCTAGTGTTCCATCAGTGACCCTACACTCTTGTCCGTCTGCCATGCTATACTACTGGGCTGTGATCACTTCGGGAGGTGATCACGGGCATATACTATATACTTTACGCTGTTACATTACCTATGATACTTTTCGGAGATGGGGGCTGAAGGGGCAGGTGGTTCCACCCAGGTAGTGGTGGGCCTGGGATCCCGACGGCCCCCGACTGTTACTTTGTGGCGGAGCGACAGGGCAGGTTGAGACCACCTAGAAGAGAGGTGGCCTGGCCGTGGTCGGCGTTCGCGGATACTTAACACGCTTAACAAGATCTGGGTAGTTGATCTGAGTCTGGCCATTTGGTCTATACGCACTAACCATCTACGCGGGAGTAGTTATGGGTATCCCGGCGTCGTGGTATCAGCCGAAGCCTTCATGACGTTAGCGACTGAGCGGCGTGCGCCAGATTGGGCCGCGTAACGTGACTTCCGTTGTACTGGAGGTTGCTAGGTCTGCTTCTGGCCGCCCTCGCAACGTGCAGGTGTGCTCAGGGCGATGGGCCCAGACCCTTGCGCGCTTAGGTTTAGACCGGTGTGCTGACCTCTCTGTTGTGCCTAGGTGGGGCTGCGACGTGTTGATCTTCCGAGGCCGGGCATGACCCAAGAAAGTGTGTCCGGCCTAATGGGATCAAGCGTGTTGGGTTATGTGGTGCACCCCTGCAGGGAAGTTAATCTGTTCGATAGCCGTGTCCCTCGGTAAAAGGACGACCCGGAGTTTTACCTTGACCTTATGACAACTAGAACCGGATACTTAATAAAACACACCCTTCCAAGTGCCAGATATAACCCGGTGGTCGCTCTCTAACAGGGCAGCGAGGAGGGGATCGCCGGGTAGGATTATGCTATGTGATGCTACTTGGAGGACTTCAGTCTGCTCTCTCCTATATGCTGCAAGATGGAGGCTGCCAGAAGCGTAGTCTTCGACATGATTAGTTATCTCCCTCTTATTCTGGCATTGTACAGTTCAGTCCACCGATATGCCCCTTTACACATATCCCCATGCATATGTAGTGTAGCTCCTTGCTTGCGAGTACTTTGGATGAGTACTCATGGTTGCTTTCTCCCCCCTTTTTCCCCCTTTCCTTTCTTTCTGGTTGTCGCAACCAGATGCTGGAGCCCAGGATCCAGACGCCACCTTCGGCGACGACTCCTACTACACTGGAGGTGCCTACTACTACATGCAGCCCGCT
This sequence comes from Aegilops umbellulata, assembly GCA_032464435.1. Lineage (NCBI taxonomy): Eukaryota > Viridiplantae > Streptophyta > Magnoliopsida > Poales > Poaceae > Aegilops > Aegilops umbellulata. The sequence continues at coordinate 84,612,822 of CP136060.1, read as the reverse complement.
GATGACGACCAGGAGTAGTCTAGGAGGATCCCAGGCAGGAGGCCTGCGCCTCTTTCGATCTGTATCCCAGTTTGTGCTAGCCATCTTATGGCAACTTGTTTAACTTATGTCTGTACTCAGATATTGTTGCTTCCGCTGACTCATCTATGATCGAGCACTTGTATTCGAGCCCTCGAGGCCCTTGGCTTGTATTATGATGCTTGTATGACTTATTTTATTTGTAGAGTTGTGTTGTGATATCTTCCCGTGAGTCCCTGATCTTGATCGTACACATTTGCGTGCATGATTAGTGTACGATTGAATCGGGGGCGTCACACCTCTTCCCTTCAATTTTTCTTTAGGATTACGCGGTTAGTTCTCGTTCATTGTCCTTTCTCGTTTCAATCTGGCGCACTTCTCTTCGAGTGGTTTCAATCCTCGTCATCTTTTGCAAGATCAGTCGTCAGTTCTTCCTCCACGATGTTGTTTCCCTGTCCGAAGTTGTCCTTGTTTTTCCCACCCGCCCACCCTTTTCTTCTCGAAGTCGGAGGCCTTAATCGAGTATCCATCCTACTCGTGCAAATCCCTTGCATTCGTTCCTCAATTATTTCAATAGGTGATTTCTCTTCAAGATATTTGTCGATTCCTCGTTCAAGTTGCCTATGTTTTTCCCGCCCTCCCACCCTTTTATTCCCGGAGTCTGAGCGTCTATTTGAGCATCAATTTCATTCGTACGGAGTATCTTCAGCCTTTCCTCAATTGTTTCAACCGGTGAATTTTCGTCTGGTTCATCAATGTTCGTCTTGTTTTCTTTTCGGTGGATCCAATTCAAGTTTTTCGTTGTCGATCGTATTCTTTCCCTCAGCTCAAAAATTTCCCTCTGATCGCTCGCCTCTCGCCATTTAATCCTTCCGGAGTGCTGAAGACATCTTTAAGATTCGTGTTTGCATTCTATTATTTTGAGGTTGTCACCTCATTCAACAATCGTTCCAGTGCATCATTCCTCATTCGACAATCCTTTCCAACGATGTTTCTATTCAATGGGCCCTAACCCACAGGTCTTTTCCCAGGATCTTACCTGACTCTTCTGATTTTTCCGGAGTTATTCTAAAATTCTTTTTGAAGTATGACGCAAGTATGAATTTCATCAGTCAGATGCTTTCTCCAAGATCTCTTCAAAATTCTTTCATGTTCGGGTCAATCTTTCTTTTTTTTCATTCTTCCGGTGTGTTTCAACAAATTCTGCAAGGTGTTTCTTGTCGTCAGGTGAAGACCAGAGTAGAGTTTTCCCTAAATCTTGTCCGTTCTCCTGGAGATTTGCGATGCTAGCTCGATGTTACCCTATCAAATTGTTTCTAGTCATGCAAATTCTTTTCATCCATCCGGAGTATTTCAAGAGTTGCTTTCCCTCTCGATCATCCGGAGGTCATCTTTTTGGAATATTTCTTCGTTCTAAGTTTTCAGCTTCGTTCTCTCAATTATTGTATATCCGTGCCCCTTCGTTCGTCTCAATATCCTTCCGGTGCTTCGTTCTAGTATTTCTTCAATCAGTTCGCGATCTCTTCGTTCGTTTTCATTTTCACGATGGTTCGTTGAAGAATTCCTTTTCCGTTGTTGTCGTTGCAATTCATTCGTTCTTTCCAATCCTACCGTGGCTCATGAAGACCTTCTCAAACTTCACGCTATATTCCCCCTTAATCCTTTTCAACGCGAATAAGTAGTATGCAAATCCATTGCTTCTCATCAATTTAATTGGTGGAGGATACGCACAACATAATTCTTATTCTTCTTGCATCTAGTTGATTAATCCCTTCCTTCCGAATTTGTTCATGATGAATATATTCTAATCCCAAGTGATTCCATCTTTTTCTTTTCTGGAGTTCCAAGCTTCTCGCTGGTTTCGTCGCGAAGCTCCATCTGAGTCATCGCAAGGCCTTAATCCTATTCTTTCCATCCTTTGAATTCTATCTCATCATCCTTTATTTTACCGGAGTTCTTCACGGAGGTTCATTAAGGATTTGATTCATTCTTCATGTGTTCATCAAGATTCTTGTTGGAGGAGCGCAAGTATCTTCTCTTCTTGCATCTCGAAGTGCAATTAATTCTCCATATTCTTTTGAAATGGAGTTTTGCATTTTTTCTTTCTTCTCAGCTATTTAATCTTTTCCGCTTGTGGTCGGTTATCACCTCATAATTTTGAGATGTTTTTCCATAAGTCCACAATAAGCTTATTCTTTTCGTTGTTGATTTTCTCAACAACTTCGTTCAATCTTTTCTTTGTAAGGATGCTTTTCAAATTCATTCGTGGTAGAAGATGTTTTTTTCTTCTCCGTTCTTTTCATTCCACTCTTTTAATTCTTCCGGTGGCATTGTGTTGTTCCTCTCTTCTACCTGAGTGCTCTCGACCTTGTCCATTTTCCCTCTCGCGTTCTTGTTTCACCTCATCCCTTTGCCCTTCCGTCTCGGTCCTAAGATCTCGGGACGAGACCTCTTGTTAGTGGAGGAGAGTTGTAACGCCCCGGATTCGATGCGCCAGGTGTCTTCCGTTTATTCGTCGTCTTTGCCATGTCATGTGCCTGCGTGTTGCATTTTTCCATGTCATCATATGCATTGCATCCTCATATTTTCAAAACTTGCATCCGAGCATTTTCCCCATTGTCCATCTTTCAATCCGACACTCCTATGTCCTCCGGCGTCCCCCTTTGGTCTCTTGTTGTGAGCGGGTGTTAAACATTCTCGGAATGGACCAAGATTTGCCAAGCGGCATTGGTACACCACCGGTAGACCGCCTGTCAAGTTTCGTCCCATTTGGAGTCCGTTTGATAATCCAACGGTTAACCGGGTAACCGCAAAAGCCCTCTTTGTGTTGCAGCCCAACAACCCTCCAAAACAACCCATGATCCCATCCAAACCTCCTCCATGCTATCGGCCGTTGGATCACGATCGCGTGGCTGAAAACTACACCTCATTTGGACACTCCAAACTCTCTGTACCTATAAATATGTGCACCCCTCCTCCAAATCCAGGTCCCGAAACCCTAGCTCCACCCTCCTCCGCCACCGGACACGTCCGGATCGTACCGGACCCGTCCGCCGCCGCACCCACACCAACCGGAGCCGGCCCGTGGCAGACCACCGCCGCCCGCTGCACCGGCCCGCCTGGCCCGAGGCCGGCCCTCCCACTCCGCGCCGACCGGGCCAGTGCCCCGCACCTCCCGGCATGTGCGCGCACCGCCGTCCGCCGCCTCGCCGCCTGCTTCTCCGCTTGGAGCCCCACTAGCGCCGCCGGAGCTCCTCCCCGCCGCCGTCCTCCGCCGCCTCGCCGCCCGCTTCTCCGCCTAGAGCCCCACCAGCGCCGCCGGAGCTCCTCCCCGCCGCCGTCCTCTGCGCCCTGCTGCCATCCAGCCGCGGCCCCGCCGCCGACCGCCGCCGCTTCCCGCAGGCGCCGCCCCGCGCCTCGTGGCCGCAACTCGGCGGTGCGCCTCCCGCGCCGTGCGCCGCCGCCCCGCCTGGATCCGGCCCGGAGCCACCTCCCCGGCGCTTCCTCGACCTCGCCGAAGGCTCCCTCGGCTACAACTCTGGCGAGCCGCCGCCTGCCTCGAAATCCGCGCCAGATCTAGATCCAGACGAGGTTGCCCCGATTTCTGCCAAGTCCTAAAATTTGCATATTCTGGTGCCCACTTTGCCATGCCATAACTTCTTGCATGTTGCTCCGTTTTGTGCGTGTAATATGTCAAATTGTTCATCATGATTTGCTCTTCATTTTGTTCCATTTTGGCATGTTTGTTTGAGTTCATCTTGTCGCAAGAGTGCTATATGATGTTAACCTGCTGAAACTGTTATAGCTTGCCCATTTGTCATTTTTGTATCTTTTTGTGTGATTTTCTTTTGAGCATGATGTCTACATGTTTTAGAAGCATATCCATGTCACATTTACAATGGTGCAGTCCATGTATTTTTGTGTGCTTTGTAGTGAGTGCATAAAGCTTGTGAAGTGGGTCACTTGCTGTTAATGTTCTGTCAATGCTGAATCTGTTATGTCATGATGCTATGTGAGCCTGCTGCTACAAGTCATTATATGCATAATATGGAGATGTTCACTAAGGATGTTTTGTTTTACATGTTATTCTCTATCCATACACGCCCTTGTTTGTATTTATGGAGTGCTCTAGAATGTTTTATTCTTACTCTACTTTTGCTATAAAATGTTCCTTGCAGATTGTTTACATGTTAATCAATTTTGCCGTGGTTGTTGTTAGTGATTCAAGCATGCTATAAACTTTCTCTTGCCATGGTTAGCTTCATGAACATGTCTTCTTGTTGATGCTATGCTTATATTGTTATGCAATGCTTTGTGATGAGTGATTTGAGCTCGCAAAGATGCCTTCATAATTCTGTTTATATCATGCTCAGTTTTGCTGTTAAGTCTGAATCTGTATATGAAACTTGCCTTTTGGCTCATGATCAGTAAGGTACTTTTGTTATATGAAATTAGTAGATTCATGCCATGCCTTTGTTTTCCATGATAGCTTCCTGTAGCATGTTGTTTGATAGCTATAAACATTGCAACCTGATGATATTTTTGCCATGTCCAGTGATTTCTGCTAAGTCTGTGAGCTGTTAGTATTTGCAATCTTGCCATGTCCTTTTGAGCATGTTTTAGTAATTTATGGAGATAGCTCAGTGTTCATGTTTTGTGAAGCTTTAACTGTACGTCATGTCCATGCCTTTTGTTTTCATGTTGAGATCCTGTACCATGTTGGTTTGATGCTTGCTAGTTGCCTAGTTGCTGTTTTGGACAGCTTGTCCTTTAAACTTGTTTCATGTGTATGTGTTGAACCGTTGCTCCGTTTTGAGTGTGCTCTATATGAAATTTGCTTAGTTTTGCATGTAGTTTCATGTTACCTTGTTGAATCCATGTTTTGGGGTGTGTGCTTGATGTTTGAATGCATTTTGCATCAATGCCATGTTTAACTTGTTTTGCTCATATCTTCTAGGCCGTAGCTCCGAAACTAATGAACTTTATATGTAACTTGACTAGATTTTCAAGTAGATCATCATGATGCGTATTAAATTGTTGTTTAACAACTTGAACATAAGGTTTATTCAGATCTGTACCAATTTCGAAATTTGCATATGAGGACTTACCTGAAGTGTTCTATGTTGTTTCCGGCCTCATTTAAACTTGCTTTGATATGTTGCTCTTATTTGCATCATCTCTTGCCATGAGTAGCTTCATGTAGCATTGTCATGCATCATACTTGGTTGAGCATCATGCCTTGTTCATGTGTGGTGTGTTTACCATGTTGTGTGCTTCTTCTCGATAGTTCCCCTTTCGTTGCGATCGTGAGGATTCGTTCGTCTACGCTTGGTTCGTCTTCGTGGCTTCATCTTCTTCATGGACTCGTTCTTCTTCCTAGCGGGATTTCAGGCAACATGACCGTCACCTTGGATCTCATTACTATCATTGCTATGCTAGTTGCTTCGTTCTATTGCTATGCCGCGTTACCTACCACTTGCTTATCAAGCCTCCCAAATTGCCATGAACCTCTAACTTTTGTCACCCTTCCTAGCAAACCGTTGTTTGGCTATGTTACCGTTTTTGCTCAGCTCCTCTTATAGCGTTGCTAGTTGCAGGTGAAGATGAAGATTGCTCCATGTTGGATTATGTTTATGTTGGGATATCACAATATCTCTTATATTTATTAATGCATCTATATACTTGGTAAAGGATGGAAGGCTCGGCCTTATGCCTGGTGTTTTGTTCCACTCTTGCCGCCCTAGTTTCCGTCATATCGGTATTATGTTCCCGGATTTTGCGTCCCTAACGCGGTTGGGTGATTTATGGGACCCCCTTGACAGTTCGCTTTGTATAAAACTCATCCAGCAAGGCCCAACCTTGGATTTACCATTTGCCTCACCTAAGCCTTTTCCCTTGGGTTTCCGGAGCCCGAGGGTCATCTTTATTTTAGCCCCCCGGGCCATTTCTCCTCTGAGTGCTGGTCCAAACCGAGCGATGTCCGGCGCCCCCTGGGCAATCATGGTCTATGCTAACCCGACGTCTGGCTCATCCGGTGTGCCCTGAGAACAAGATATGTGCAGCTCCTATCGGGATTTGTCGGCACATCCGGGCGGCTTTGCTGGTCTTGTTTTACCATTGTCTAAATGTCTTGTAACCGGGATTCCGAATCTGATCGGGTCTTCCTGGGAGAAGGAATATCCTTCGTTGATCGCGAGAGCTTATCATGGGCCAAGTTGGGACACCCTTGCAGGGTGTGAACTTTCGAAAGCCGTCCCCGCGTTTATGTGGCAGATGGGAATTTGTTAATATCCGGTTATAGTAACTTGAAGTAAATTCTTCTAAAATACACCAACTGTGTGCGTAACCGTGATTGTCTCTTTTCGGGGTTGTTCGAGAGGAGAACACGGTTTCTGGGTTATGTTTGACGTAAGTAGGATTTCAGGATCACTTCTTGATCATTACTAGTTGACGACCGCTTGCTAAGCTCCTCTTCTCGCTCTTGTTTCGTAAGTTAGCCACCATACTTTGCTTAGCCGCTGCTGCAACCTCACCACTTTACCCCTTCCTTACCCATTAAGCTTTGCTAGTCTTGATACCCATGGTGATGGGATTGCTGAGTCCTCGTGGCTCACAGATTACTACACCAATAGTTGCAGGTACAGGTTATGCGATGATCATGACGCGAGAGCGATGGTTACTTGTGTTGGAGTTCTTCTTCTTCTTCGTCGATCTTGGGTTAGGTTCCTGGTCGGCAGCCTGGTCTAGCAGGGTGGATATTGCTTGAGTTTTTGTTTATGTTTCATCCGTAGTCGGATGTTGATCTTGTATATGACGTTGATGTATTCTTCGGGCGTTTGTGCCTTTTGTATGTATCCCCATCTATTATGTAATGTTGACGTAATGATATCCACCTTGCAAAAGCGTCTTCAAGATGCGCTTCTATCCTTGGTGGGACCTTCGAGTTCCTTTAGGATAGGGTAGCATCTTGGGCGTGACAGGAAGGCGGTGTACCAGATCTAATTCTTCAGTAACTAACAAATCAAAACCCTAAACATAAACCAATAATAATTAAAATATCGTTTTCAAGACATAAACACGGATCGGAGCATACTAACGCATATATTTTATACCTGCAGAAGAAGACCAAGCAGCCGTCGACAAACGGGGATGGAGCAGAGGAAGTTTAGGGCAAGCACCGGTGACCAATATGTGAGAGAAGTATGACTAAGAAGTTAATTCAGAAACCCAATAAAAACCCTATAATAACTAAAGGGGAAGTTAGTGTGGGTGCGCCAAGAAGAACGAACCATAGAAGTAGACGATTGAACATGCAGATGGGTGGCGATGTGGCTCAGAGAGTCAGAGCGGATTGAAATATATGGAACGCGAGAGAGCAAGAGAAGGAATGAACGCTAGTTTTCCCCTGAAACTGAATGAATGATGATTGTAGAGGGTGCATGCATTCCGAGGGGTTACGGGGACACAAGATGTTTGGCTCTCCCAACTGCCTCCCACTGGACTCATCGAGCTGCCTGCCGTGTCTCACAAAACTACATGATGCAGGGTTCTAGAAGCTGATAAAACATGGTTGTGCTTCTGTGATTGAGACATTTTTAAACACATGTTCAATTAGATAGGCTTGGGTGTGACTTCAGGAGAGGTACGATAGTGACACTAGGAGATGCACAGTTGTTACACCAGGAGAGGCATGATCGTTACGTTAGGGGTGGCAAATTCATTGATGTGTCGTGATCCTGAGAGTCGCAGCTGTGAAAATGGAGAGGCACAAATCATTGTTCTTGAACGCCTCCTTGTGTTCAAACACAGAGGGGCACATGCGGTGATTTCGATGAAAAGGTGTGCTATGCCTCTTGTAATCAATGTCTCTCTAGTAGAGCCACTGTTTCTTTGTATGCAGTCACACATTCACAAAGAGAGTCACAGAGGCACGGTTGCACCTGAAGTAGAGCCACGGTCATGGCTCTGCGTTTGCAATATTTGTAGTCACATGTTCACCCGGAGAGCCATGCCGTGCTTCTGTTTTTCAAATGTTCCTTGGAACAGGTGTGAATCTCTATGAGAGTCCATGGTTATACTTGTTGAGGAACACAGTAATTTCAAAAAATTTCCTACGATCACGCAAGATCAATCTAGGAGATACATAGCAACGAGAGGGGAGAGTATGTGCACGTACCCTCGTAGACCGAAAGAGGAAGCGTTTAGTAACATGGTTGATGTAGTCGAACTTCTTCACGATCCAACCGATCGAAGTACCGAACGTACGACACCTCCGCGTTCAGCACACGTTCAGCTCGGTGACGTCCCTCGTACTCTTGATCCAGTTGAGGCCGAGGAAGAGTTCCTTCAGCATGCAGGCATGGCGACAGTGATGATGATTTTACCGGCGCTGGGCTTCGCCTAAGCACTACGACGATATGCTCGAGGTGTGTAACTGTGGAGGGGGGCACCGCACACGGCTAAAAGATCAACTTGTGTGTTCTAGGGTTCCCCCTCCCCACGTATATAAAGGAGAGAGGAGGGGATGGCCGGCCGGCCCCTAGGGCGCGCCCAAGAGGGGAGTCCTACTAGGACTCCATGTCATAGTAGGATTCCACCAAAAGGGAGAGAGGGGGAAGGAAGGGGAGGGAGAGGGAGTAGGAAAGGGGGGCGCCGCCCCCCTTCCCTTGTCCAATTCGGACTGCAAGGGGGGAGGGCGGCCTGCCCTGTCTGCTCTCTTCTCTCTCCAACAAGGCCCATGGTGGCCCATTAGTTCCCCCGGGGGGTTCCGATAACCCCTATGGCACTCCGGATTTATTCGAAACAATCCGGAACACTTCCGGTGTCCGAATAACATGGTCCAATATATCAATCTTTATGTCTTGACCATTTAGAGACTCCTCGTCACGTCCGTGATCTCATCCAGGACTCCAAACAAACTTCGGTCATCAAATCACATAACTCATAATACAAATCGTCATCGAACATTAAGCATGTAGACCCTATGGGTTCTAGAACTATGTAGACATGACCGAGACACATCTCCGGTCAATAACCAATAGCGGAACCTGGATGCTCATATTGGCTCCTACATATTCTATGAAGATCTTTATCGATCAAACCGCATAACAACATACAGTGTTTCCTTTGTCATCGGTACGTTACTTACCCTAGATTCGATCGTCGGTATCATCATACCTAGTTCAATCTCGTTACCGGAAAGTATCTTTACTCATGCCGTAATGCATCATCCCACAACTAACTCATTAGTCACATTGCTTGCAAGGCTTATAGTGATGTGTATTACCGAGAGGGCCCAGAGACACCTCTCCGATACACAGAGTGACAAATCCCAATCTTGATCTATGCCAACCAAAAAAACACCTTCGGAGACACCTATAGAGCATCTTTATAATCACCCAGTTATGTTGTGACTTTTGATAGCACACAAGGTGTTCCTTCGGTATCCGGGAGTTGCATATTCTCATAGTTAAAGGAATATGTATAAGTAATGAAGAAAGCAATAGCAATAAAACTTAACGATCATTATGCTAAGCTAACAGATTGGTCTTGTCCATCACATCATTCTCCTAATGATGTGATCTCGTTCATCAAATGACAACGCATGTCTATGGTTAGGAAACTTAACCATCTTTTATTAACGAGCTAGTCTAGTAGAGGCTTACAAGGGACACTGTGTTTTGTCTATGTATCCACACATGTATCAAGTTTCCGGTTAATACAATTCTAGCATGAATAATAAAAAATTATCATGATATAAGGAAATATAAATAACAACTTTATTATTGCCTCTAGGGCATATTTCCTTCAGTCTCCCACTTGCACTAGAGTCAATAATCTAGATCACATCGCCATGTGATTTAACACCAATAGTTCACATCTTTATGTGATTAACACCCATAGTTCACGTCGCCATGTGACCAACACTCAAAGGGTTTACAAGAGTCAATAACCTAGTTCACATCGCTTATGTGATTAACACCCAAGAGTAATAAGGTGTGATCATGTTTTGCTTGTGAGAGAAGTTTTAGTCTCTGCCATATTCAGATCCGTAAGTATTTTGCAAATTTCTATGTCTACAATGCTCTGCACGGAGCTACTCTAGCTAATTGTTCCCTCTTTCAATATGTATCCAGATTGAGACGCAGAGTCATCTGGATCGGTGTAAAAGCTTGCATCAGCGTAACTCTTTACGACGAACTCTTTGTCACCTCCACAACCGAGAAATATTTCCTTAGTCCTCTTTAGGTACATAAGGATAATTTTGACCGCTGTCCAGTGATCTACTCCTAAATCACTATTGTACTCCCTTGCCAAACTCATAGCAAGGTATACAATAGGTCTGGTACATGGCATGGCATACTTTATAGAACCTATGGCTGAGGCATAGGGAATGTTTTTCATTCTCTCTTTATCTTTTGCCGTGGTCGAGTTTTGATTCTTACTCAACTTCACACCTTGTAACACAGGCAAGAACCCTTTTATTTGACTAATCCATTTTGAACTTCTTCAAAAACTTTATCAAGGTATGTGCTTTGTGAAAGTCCTATTAAGCGTCTCGATCTATCCCTATAGATCTTAATGCTTAATATGTAAGAAACTTCATCGAGGTTTTTCATTTGAAAAACTCCTTTCAAATACTCCTTTATGCTTTCCAGAAAAAAATCCACATCATTTCCGATCAACAATATGTCATTCACATATACTTGTCAGAAAGGCTGTAGCGCTCCCACTCACTTTCTTGTAAATACAGGCTTCACCACAAGTCTGTATAAAACTATATGCTTTGATCATCTCATCAAAGCGTATATTCCAACTCCGAGATGCTTGCACCAGTCCATAGATGGATCACTGGAGCTTGCATATTTTGTTAGCACCTTTAGGATTGACAAAACCTACTGGTTGCATCACATACAACTCTTCTTTAATAAATCCATTAGTGAATGTAGTTTTGATATCCATTTGCCAGATTTCATAAAATGCGGAAATTGCTAACATGATTCAGACAGACTTAAGCATCGATACGAGTGAGAAAATCTCATCGTAGTCAACACCTTGAACTTGTCGAAAACCTTTTGCGACAGTTTGAGCTTTATAGATAGTAACATTACTATCAGTGTGTGTCTTCCTCTTGAAGATCCATTTATTCTCAATGGCTTGCCGATCATCGGGCAAGTCCACCAAAGTCCACACTTTGTTCTTATATATGGATCCTATCTCAGATTTCATGGCCTCAAGCCATTTTGCGGAATCTGGGCTCATCATCGCTTCCTCATAGTTCGTAGGTTCGTCATGGTCTGTAACATGATTTCTAGAATAGGATTCCCGTACCACTCAGTTGTGGAACATACTCTGGTTGACCTATGAGGTTTGGTAGTAACTTGATCTGAAGTTTCATGATCATCATCATTAGCTTCCTCACTAATTGGTGTAGGAATCACTGGAACTAATTTTGGTGATGAACTACTTTCCAATTCGAGAGAATGTACAATTACCTCATCAAGTTCTACTTTCCTCCCACTCACTTCTTTCGAGATAAACTCCTTCTCTAGAAAGGATCCATTCTTAGCAACGAATATCTTGCCTTCGGATATGTGATAGAAGGTGTACCCAACAGTCTCCTTTGGGTATCCTATAAAGACACATTTCTCTGATTTGGGTTCGAGCTTATCAGGTTGAAGCTTCTTCACATAAGCATCGCAACCCCAAACTTTAAGATACGACAACTTAGGTTTCTTGCCAAACCACAGTTCATACGATGTCATCTCAACGGATTTAGATGGTGCCCTATTTAAAGTGAATGCAGCTGTCTCTAATGCATAACCCCAAAACGATAGTGGTAAATCGGTAAGAGACATCATAGTTCGCACCATATCTAATAAAGTACGGTTATGACGTTCGGACACACCATTTCGCTGTGGTGTTCCAGGTGGCGTGAGTTGTGAAACTATTCCACATTGTTTTAAATGAAGGCCAAACTCGTAACTTAAATATTCGCCTCAATCAGATCCTAGAAACTTTATTTTCTTGTTACGATGATTCTCCACTTCACTCTAAAATTCTTTGAACTTTTCAAATGTTTTAGACTTGTGTTTCATTAAGCAGATATACCCATATCTGCTCAAATCATCTGTGAAGGTCAGAAAATAACGAACCCGCCGCGAGCCTCAACACTCATTGGACCTCATACATCGGTATGTATTATTTCCATTAAGTCTGTAGCTCGCACCATTGTTCTGGAGAACGGAGTTTTAGTCATCTTGCCCACAAGGCATGGTTCGCAAGCATCAAACGATTCATAATCAAGTGATTCCAAAAATCCATCTGCATGGAGTTTCTTCATGTGCTTTACACCAATATGACCTAAACTGCAGCGCCACAAATATGTTGCACTATCATTATCAACTTTGCATCTTTTGGCATCACTATTATAAATATGTGTATTATTACGATCGAGATTCAATAAACCATTTACATTAGATGTATGACCATAGAAGGTTTTATTCATGTAAACAGAACAACAATTATTCTTTGACTTAAATGAATAACCGTATCGCAATAAACAAGATCAAATCATATTCATGCTCAACGCAAACACCAAATAACATTTATTTAGGTCCAACACTAATCCCGAAGGTATAGGGAGTGTGCGATGGTGATCTTATCAAGCTTGGAATCACTTCCAACACACATTGTCACCTTGCCCTTAACTAATCTCTGTTCATTTTGCAACTCCTGTTTCGAGTTATTGATCTTAGCAACTGAACTGGTATCAAATACCCTGTGGTTACTTATGAACACTAGTAAAGTACACATCAATAACATGTATACCAAATATACTTTTGTTCACTTTACCATCCTTCTTATCTGCCAATTATTTGGGGCAGTTCCGCTTCTAGTGACCAGTTCCTTTGCAGTAGAAGCACTCAGTCTCAGGCTTAGGTCCAGACTTGGGCTTCTTCACTCGAGCAACAACTTGCTTGCCGTTCTTCTTGAAGTTCCCCTTCTTCCCTTTGCCCTTTTACTTGAAACTAGTGGTCTTGTTAACCATCAACACTTGATGCTCCTTTTTGATTTCTACCTTCGCAACCTTTAGCATTGCAAAGAGCTCGGGAATCGTCTTGTTCATCCCTTGCATATTATAGTTCATCATGAAGTTCTAGTAACTTGGTGATAGTGACTAGAGAACTTTGTCAATTACTATCTTATCTGGAAGATTAACTCCCACTTAATTCAAGCAATTGTAGTACCCAGACATTCTCCTCCATCTTGTAGGCAAAGTACTTGTTAGAGGTCTCATACCTCTCGACACGGGCATGAGAATGAAATACCAATTTCATCTCTTGGAACATCTCATATGCTCCGTGGGGTTCAAAACATTTTTGATGTCCCGGTTCTAAGCCAAAAAGCATGGTGCACTAAAATATCAAGTAGTCATCATACCGGGCTTTGTCAAACGTTCATAATGTCTGCATCTGCTCCTGCAATAGGTCTTTCACCTAGAGGTGCATCAAGGACATAATTCTTCTGTGCAATGAGGATAATCCTCAGATCACGGACCCAGTCCGCATTATTGCTACTATCATCTTTCAACTTAATTTTCTCTAGGAACATATCTAAAATATAGGGGAGCTACAACGTGAGCTATTGATCTAAAATATAATTTGCAAATACTATCAGGACTAAGTTCATGATAAATTAAAGTTCAATTAATCATATTACTTAAGAACTCCCACTTAGATAGACATCCCTCTAGTCATCTAAATGATCACGTGATCCATATCAACTAAACCATGTCCGATCATCACGTGAGATGGAGTAGTTTTCAATGGTGAACATCTCTATGTTGATCATATCTACTATATGATTCACGTTCGACTTTTCGGTCTCAGTGTTTCGAGGCCATATCTGCATATGCTAGGCTCATCAAGTTTAACCCGAGTATTCTGCACGTGCAAAACTGGCTTGCACCCGTTATATTTGAACGTAGAGCTTATCACACCCGATCATCACATGGCGTCTCGGCACGACGAACTGTCGCAACGGTGCATACTTAGGGAGAACACTTATGCCTTGAAATTTAGTGAGGGATCATCTTATAATGCTACAGCCGTACTAAGCAAAATAAGATGCATAAAAAGATAAACATCATATGCAATCAAAATATGTGACATGATATGGCCATCATCATCTTGTGCCTTTGATCTCCATCACCAAAGTACCGTCATGATCTCCATCATCACCGACATGACACCATGATCTCTATCAATGTGTCGTCACATGGTCGTCTCACCAACTATTGATTTCGCAACTATTGCTACCGTATAGCGATAAAGTAAAGCAATTATATGGCACTTCCATCTTATGCAATAAAGAGACAACCATAAGGCTCCTGCCAGTTGCCAATAACTTTTACAAAACATGATCATCTCATACAACAATTTATATGTCATCACGTCTTGACCATATCACATCACAACATGCCCTGAAAAAACAAGTTAGACGTCCTCTACTTTGTTGCTGCAAGTTTTACATGGCTGCTACGGGCTTCTAGCAAGAATCGTTCTTACCTACGCATCAAAACAAAACCAATTTTTCGTCAAGTGTGGTGTTTTAACCTTCAACAAGGACCGGCTGTAGTCAAACTCGATTCAACTAAAGTTGGAGAAACAAACACCAGCTAGCCACCTCTGTGCGAAGCACATCGGTAGAACCAGTCTCATGAATGCGGTCATGTAATGTCAGTCCGGCCGCTTCATCCAACAATACCGCCGAATCAAAGGAAGACGTTGGTGGTAAGCAGCATGACTATTATCGCCCACAACTCATTGTGCTCTACTCGTGCATATAACATCTACGCATAGACCTGGCTCGGATGCCACTGTTGAGGAGCACAGTAATTTCAAAAAAATATCCTACGATCACGCAAGATCTATCTAGGAGATGCATAGCAACGAGAGGGCAGAGTGTGTCCACGTACCCTTGTAGACCGAAAGCGAAAGCGTTTAGTAACGCTATTGATGTAGTCAAACTTCTTCTTGATCCAACCGATCCAAGTACCGAACGTACGGCACCTCCGTGTTCAGCACACGTTTAGCTCGATGACGTCCCTCGTACTCTTGATCCAGTTGAGGCCGAGGAAGAGTTTCGTCAGCACAATGGCGTGGCGACGGTGATGATGATGTTACCAGCGCAGGGCTTCTCCTAAGCACTACGGCGATATGCTCGAGGTGTGTAACTGTGGAGGGGGGCACCGCACACGGCTAAAAGATCAACTTGTGTGTTCTAGGGTGCCCCCTCCCCACGTATATAAAGGAAGGATGAGGGGAGGGCTGGCCAGCCCCTAGGGCGCGCCCAAGAGGGGAGTCCTACTAGGACTCCAAGTCCTAGTAGGATTCCACCAAATGGGAGAGAGGGAGAAGGAAGGAAAGGGAGAGGGAATAGGAAAGGGGGGCGCCGCCCCCCTTCCCTTGTACAATTCGGATTGCAAGAGGGGGGGGCTGCCCTGGCTTCCCTCCTGTTTCTCTCCAACAAGGCCCATGGTGGCCCAATAGTTCCCCCGTGGGGTTTCGGTAACCCCTCCGGCACTCCGGTTTTACCCGAAACAAACCGGAACACTTCCGGTGTCCGAACAATATGGTCCAATATATCAATCTTTATGTCTCAACCATTTAGAGACTCCTCGTCACGTCCGTGATCTCATCCAGGACTCCAAACAAACTTCGGTCATCAAATCACATAACTCATAATACAAATCGTCATCGAACGTTAAGGGTGCGGACTGATACGTCTCCGTCGTATCTATAATTTTTGATTTATCCATGCCAATATTCTACAACTTTCATATACTTTTTGCAACTTTTTATACTATTTTAGGGACTAACATATTGATCCAGTGCCTAGTGCCAGTTCCTGTTTGTTGCATGTTTTTTGTTTCATAGAAAATCCATATCAAACGGAGTTCAAACGGAATAAAAACTGACGGAGATCTTTTTTTGGAATATATCAATTTTTTGGGAAGTGGAATCAACGCGAGACGATGCCCGAGGGGGCCACGAGGCAGGGGGCGCGCCCCAGGGGGCAGGCGCGCCCCTGCCCCTCATGGACACCCCGTAAGGTGGTTGTTGCCCTTCTTTCGCCGCCAGAATTCCAATATACGGATAAAAATCATGTTCAAATTTCAATCCAATCGGAGTTACGGATCTTCGGTTATAAAAGAAATGGTGAAAGGGCAGAATCCAGAGTGGAGAAACAGATAGAGATAGAGAGACATATCCAATCTCGGAGGGGCTCTCGCCCCTCCCACGCCAAGAAGACCATGGACCAGAGGGGAAACCCTTCTCCCATCTAGGGAGAAGGTCAAGGAAGAAGAAGAAGGAGGGGGGCTCTCTCCCCCTCGCTTCCGGTGGCACCGGAACGCCGCCGGGGCCATCATCATCACCGCAATCTACACCAACAACTTCACCGCCGTCATCACCAACTCTTCCCCCCTCTATGCAGCGGTGTAACCCCTCTTTTACCCGCTGTAATATCTACTTAAACACGGCGCTCAACGCTATATATTATTTCCCAATGATGTATGGCTATCCTATAATGTTTGAGTAGATCCTTTTTGTCCTATGGGTTAAATGATGATCGTGATTGGTTTGAGTTGTATGTTTTATTATTGGTGTTGTCCTATGGTGCTCTCCGTGTCGCGCAAGCGTGAGGGATCCCCGCTATAGGATTTGCAATATGTCCATGGTTTGCTTATTGTCTGCGTTGCGTGAGTGACTGAAACACAAACACGGATAAGAGGGTCATGGCGTATGGGAATAAAGAGGACTAGATACTTTAATGCTATGGTTGGGTCTTACCTTAATGATCTTTAGTAGTTGTGGATGCTTGCTAGAGTTCTAGTCATAAGTGCATATGATCCAAGAAGAGAAAGTATGTTAGCTTATGCCTCTCCCTCAAATAAAATTGCAATAGTGATAACCGGTCTAGTTATCGATTGCCTAGGGACAAATAACTTTCTTGTGTGACAACAAGCTCTCTAAAACTAACTTAGTTGTGTCTTCATCTAAACAGCCCCTACTTTTTATTTACGCACTCTTTATTATCTTTCAAAACTATCCAAAGCCACCTACAAAGTACTTCTAGTTTCATACTTGTTCTAGGTAAAGCGAACGTTAAGCGTGCGTAGAGTTGTATCGGTGGTCGATAGAACTTAAGGGAATATTTGTTATACCTTTAGCTCCTCGTTGAGTTAGACACTCTTACTTATCTAAAGAGGCTACAATTGATCCCCTATACTTGTGGGTTATCAAGACTTTTTTCTGGCGCCGTTGCCGGGGAGTTATAGCATGGGGTGAATATTCTCGTGTGTGCTTGTTTGCTTTATCTCTAAGTAATTTGTATTTGCTGTTCTAAGTTGTTCTCTATCTTTAGTTATGGATATGGAACACGAAATACCAAAAAAATTAGGTGTACTTGCTACTCATGGAGATGGGGAACCTCCTAAAACCCTTGATGCTGGTTATGTGAAAAATATTATGTACTACTTTGATAATCCTGAGAAAACCCCATTCAATTTTGTAATGGGAGACATGTTGGATCAACGTGAATACTTTAGGGATTATTGCTTGACTCAAAAATGGAAAATATTATGGGATCAAATTTATATGTTGTATTGGTATGCTAGGCAACTATGCTTGAGATATGATTATACTTGTTGCTCTAGGATGAAGGCTCCACACCTTCCCTTTTCATGCAAATTTAATGATGATAAAACCTTGGCTTCTTATGCTAATGGTGTATATGATTACTATGATGTGGAACAAATAGAAGAATTCGTTGCTTTTGTGGGTGCTTATGAAATTGAATCTTTGTTTAAAGAGTTTGAAGATTTTGATGATTCAATTTATAGACCTGAAAAGTTAGCTATTCTTAAATATTGCTATGAGAATTATGAATTCAATTCCGATATTGATGATTTTATTGAGAGAGTCTCCGCTGTCCAAGAAGAGACTAATATTTTGCAGGAGTCTATGGAAGAAGAAATTGATGAAACTGTGAGCTCATTGGATGAAAAAGATGATGAGGAGAGCGAAGAACAAAAGGAGTAAGAACAGATTAGCTACCCATGCCCACCTTATAATGATAGCAACTCTTCAACTCATACATTGTTTAATGTCCCTTCGTTCTTACCGAAGGATGAATGCCATGATAATTGCTATGATCCCTTTAATTCGTTTGAAATATCCCTTTTTGATGAACTTGATGCTTGCTATGCTTGTGTCCAAGATGCCCATATGAATTATGCTTATGGAGATGAACTTTCTATAGTTCCTTATGTTAAACATGAAATTGTTGCTATTGCACCCATGCATGATAGTCCTATTATCTTTTTGAATTCTCCCGACTATACTATATCGGAGAAGTTTGCCCTTATTAAGGATTATATCGATGGGTTGCTTTTTACTACTACACATGATGATTTTGATAGATATAATATGATTGTGCTTTATGCTCCTACTTGCTATTATTATGATAGAGGAACTACATCTCCGCCTCTCCATGTTTCCAATATGATAAAATTGCAAGAAACTGCTTATGCTATGTATTGGCCTTTACTATGTGTGCATGAATTGTTCTTTTATGACATGCCTATGCATAGGAAGAGAGTTAGACTTCGTTGTTGCATGATATATGTTGCTTTGTGCTCACTACTAAATTACAAATCATTGTTAATTAAAATTGGCTTTGATATACCTTGGGATCCGGGTGGATCCATTACTTGAGCACTCTATGCCTAGCTTAATGGCTTTAAAGAAAGCGCTGTCAGGGAGACAACCCAGAAGTTTTAGAGAGTCATTTATTTCTGTTGTGTGCTTTTATAAAGTTTAAAAAATAAATAAATAAAGAGGGGAACCTAAAACTTTTTCAAAAAAAGGAAAGTGAGAAAGACGAGCATTGTTAAAGTGCTAGCCTTGAACTTTGTTCATGCTCACGGAAACTTTGTGAATCTTGATTACAGCAACTTTTCAACAAAAGTAATTACCCCCTTGTACAATTCCATTGTATTATAAAAATAATGTGCCAAGATTTTCCTTTAGGATGTTTACATTGCTTGTTGGTTTGTGCGGTGCAGAACAGAAACTTTGGCTGTAGTGCATGATTTTACAATTTTTACTGGAAACTCAAACGGTTCTGAAATTTTTTCCACTATCTTTCTATACAAATTTTTTATTTTTCCTAATTTTGGCAGAATTGTTGGAGTACCAGAGGTATGGAGAATTTTCAGATTACTACAGACTATCCTGTTTAAGACAGATTCTGTTTTTGATGCATAGTTTGCTTGTTTTGATGAAACTATCGATTTATATCAGTGGATGAAGCCATGAAAAAGTTATATTACAGTAGCTACAGTGCAAAAACAAAATATGAATTGGTTTGCAACAGTATTACAGTAGTGATTTGCTTTATTATACTAACGGATCTTACCGAGCTTTCTGTTGAGTTTTGTGTGGATGAAGTGTTCGAAGATCAAGGAGGTCTCGATGTGAGGAGAAGGAGGAGAGGCAAGAGCTCAAGCTTGAGGATGCCCAAGGCACCCCAAGTAAATATTCAAGGAGACTCGAGCGTCTAAGCTTGGGGATGCCCCGGAAGGCATCCCATCTTTCTTCAACAAATATCGGTATGTTTTCGGATTCGTTTCGTTCATGCGATATGTGCAAGTCTTGGAGCGTCTTTTGCATTTAGTTTTCACTTTTATTTTATGCACCATGATGGTATGAGATAGTCCTTGGTTGATTTATAGAATACTCCTTGCACTTCACTTATATCTTTTGAGTATGGCTTTATAGAATGCTTCATGTGCTTCACTTATATCATTTGAAGTTTGGATTGCCTGTTTCTCTTCACATAGAGAACCGCCATTTGTAGAATGCTCTTTTGCTTCACTTATATTTGTTAGAGCGTGTGCATATCTTTTGTAGAAAGATTTAAACTCTCTTGCTTCACTTATATCTATTTAGAGATATGACAGGAATTGGTCATTCACATGGTTAGTCATAAAATCCTACATAAAACTTGTAGATCACTGAATATGATATGTTTGATTCCTTGCAATAGTTTTGCGATATAAAGATGGTAATATTAGAGTCATGCTAGTGGGTAGTTGTGGATTGTAGAAATACTTGTGTTGAAGTTTGTGATTCCCGTAGCATGCACGTATGGTGAACCATTATGTGATGAAATCGGAGCATGATTTATTTATTGATTGTCTTCCTTATGAGTGGCGGTCGGGGACGAGCGATGGTATTTTCCTACCAATCTATCCCCCTAGGAGCATGCGCGTAATACTTTGTTTCGATGACTAATAGATTTTTGCAATAAGTATGTGAGTTCTTAATGACTAATGTTGAGTCCATGGATTATACGCACTCTCACCCTTCCATCATGCTAGCCTCTTCGGTACCGTGCATTGCCCTTTCTCACCTCGAGAGTTGGTGCAAACTTCGTCGGTGCATCCAAATCCCGTGATACGATATGCTCTATCACACATAAGCCTCCTTATATCTTCCTCAAAACAACCACCATACCTACCTATCATGAAATTTCCATAGCCATTCCGAGATATATTGCCATGCAGCTTTCATCATCATCATATACATGACTTGAGCATTTATCGTCATATTGCTTTGCACGATCGTAAGACAACTAGCATGATGTTTTCATGGCTTGTCCGGCTTTTTATATCTTTGCTACGCTAGATCATTGCACATCCCGGTACACCACCGGAGGCATTCATATAGAGTCATATCTTTGTTCTAGTATCGAGTTGTAAGTAAATAAAAGTGTGATGATCATCATTATTAGAGCATTGCCCCAAGAAAAAAAAGAGAGGCCTAAGAAGCCTAAATAAAAAAAGGGGCCAAAGAAGCCCGCCAAAAAAAGGAAAAAAAGAAAAAAAGGGGGCAATGTTACTATCCTTTTACCACACTTGTGCTTCAAAGTAGCACCATGTTCTTCATATAGAGAGTCTCTTGAGTTATCACTTTTATATAATAGTGGGATTTTTCATTATAGAACTTGTCTTGTATATTCCGATGATGGGCTTCCTCAAATGCCCGAGGTCTTCATGAGCAAGGAAGTTGGATGCACACCCACTTAGTTTCCAGTTTGAGCTTTCATACACTTATAGCTCTTAATGCATCCGTTGCATGGCAATCCCTACTCCTCACATTGACATAAATTGATGGGCATCTCCATAGCCCGTTGGTTAGCCGCGTCGATGTGAGACTTTCTCATTTTTGTCTTCTCCACACAACCTCCACCATCATATTCTATTCCACCTATAGTGCTATGTCCATGGCTTACGCTCATGTATTGCGTGAAAGTTTAAAAGGTTTGAGAACATCAAAAGTATGAAACAATTGCTTGGCTTGTCATCAGGGTTGTGCATGATTTGAATATTTTGTGTGGTGAAGATCGAGCATACACTACAAAAAAATACACTTCCGTGATGATACGTGTTTGTCACAGTAGGTCGCATTTTTTGTCATGCACGTACATCCATGACAAATTTATGATAGAATCAAGATAGTGATACCTGTTGACGGTGTCCTGGACTAGGGGTACTCACCACGTCGTCTCCCAATCTATTAGATTGGGCCGAGGACCCCCGTGGCCGTATACTCATGGGCCAGTTCGGACAGCTGCCGCA
Source organism: Aegilops umbellulata (assembly GCA_032464435.1). Lineage (NCBI taxonomy): Eukaryota > Viridiplantae > Streptophyta > Magnoliopsida > Poales > Poaceae > Aegilops > Aegilops umbellulata. The sequence goes on along the minus strand of CP136060.1, from coordinate 84,591,095 downwards.
TACAAGGAAGATTCCACAAGACTTGGCGATCAAGACAAGGACTTCTCCCCACCGGCGTATTCGGCTAGGACTCTTGTTATCCTAGGCCTCTGGTGCATTACATAAACCGAGGCCAGGCTAGTCGATAGATCATACACAACGATCATCATACACAATCATACCATAGGCTAGCTTGTAGGGTTTAGCCTCCTTGATCTCGTGGTAGATCTACTCTTGTACTACCCATATCATCAATATTAATCTAGCAGGAGTAGGGTTTTACCTCCATCGAGAGGGCCCAAACCTGGGTAAAATAAAGTGTCCCTTGTCTCCTGTTACCATCCGACCTTGACACACAGTTCGGGACCCCCTACCCGAGATCCACCGGTTTCGACACCGACATTGGTGCTTTCATTGAGAGTTCCGCTGTGTGATCGACAAAAGGATCGATGGCTCACCTACTGATCAACTGCGACTTCGGCATCTTCGTCACCAGCTCGACTGGTCACCTTGGTTAGACCAAGAATTGCTCCCCGTGTTCGGATCACCATGTTCGGACGAGGGCCTTCATCAAACATGAAGCTTCGGGGCTCAACGTCAACATTGCCCTCAAGCGACCGTGCTGTTTTTCTGGACAGCGAACTCGTATCTTCTGCTGCCACCTCCTCGAGTATCGCTTTGACGATTGCTTTGGTGGAATTGTGCGAAATTGAGTCTACAACAACCCTGGAAAATTTCATCGAGTTCCGATGGAGGAATCTCCGGCAATCCATAATATACCGGAGCCCTGTCAAATCTGGACGGGAATCTGGACGAGTTTAGTGCGTGGTGTCCAGCTTCTAGCTCGGGCGTCCTTTGGAAGATCCAACCATTGATCGGCTGTAGAATTACTATATCTACAACCCTTCAAAATTTCAGCTCCATCCGACCGTCCAAACTCCGGGAACCTTCCGATTAGTGCATCTCTTTTCGGATCTGTTTTCTGCGCGAGAACGAATCCGACCCGTATTCATCTTTTTTATGAACGGGATTTCGGACATCCTTTTTGAAGGAAGATTTGTATGGGATATTGTGTATTGTTCCCGAACACATCGCACTAACTTTAAGATCTTTTGAACATGATCTTCAACATCATTGCTGGTGTCAAACCAGTCCGACAATATTGCTCCACGGCTGCCGACCTGTGCTAGACACGTCGTCACTTTGTTGACCCGAGCTCAACTTCTTCGGATCATCATCTCGGCAAGCCGAACAAGAGTCTGGCATCGCGAAGGACAAATCATCACCAACATCGCCGCCCCACGGATTACACGGAGCGGGCATACCGGCATCACCGCACGGTCGCTTCATCAAGCCGACATCTACCACGTCACGACCTGCATCGGCCGGGCCGCACTGTTGCCCCTTCAAGCCGGTGTCCATCACGCCGGACTACTTCGACTCATCGACTGGCCTCGAGGCTTCGACATCTCGGCTGGACCGGAGGATTCATCATCTCTTCATCAACCTACTCCGGACACTTCGGCGTCACTAGCCGACCAGCTTCGTCACGATTGGCCGGACCGAGGGCTTCGCCTCGGCGAGCCAACCTTTGCCAGCATCATCTTCCTTTGGATTACTACAACAAATAAACTAGGTGCTATTAATCCTAATATTTTTTGCATGTTTGGGTTCATTTTTTCCAAGGAATTATTACTCTGGTTTGTCCATCATATGTTCACAGGTCTATCAAATGGTGGCCGCATTAACGACGGTCGCATGCTGGTTTGGTCAGTCTCTGTACATAGTCCGGCGAATGCTGCATCCGGAGCACGGACCGACCTGTGAATTCAGGCTTTGGCACGCCTTTACCGCATCACGCCGACGCCCTGCATCGACATCGACTTCGGCGCCAGGCCATATTTCTTTTATTACTCACTTTGCATAAATTATTCATTATGCAACGATTTTTTATTTATCATTATTACCATTATCTCCCGTTTGCACTATTTTTTGTGCACAGGAAAATGATCCGGGGACTTCGGCGTCACTCTGCCGGTCTGCATCGACCGTGCTATGTCACCACTTCGGCGTGTCGATCTCTCCGCTCCGCCACCTTGGGACCTGCTTGGGGGATAGAACCTTGTCCCGCATCAAGCTCGGACTGCGAACACATTAACCAGCTAAGTCGCTTTCATGCTCAATGCTTTAATTTCTAACTTGTGTTCGGTTCGATCAAGCATTATACTTTTTTGAAAAAAAAAGTTGCTTGTAAAAAAAATTTCTTGTCCAAACTTTGTTCACACATACTTGACGCGCTACCCGCGCTCATTATACCTGGGGGCTTCTTTAACAGAAGCTTATTAATACGGGCTTTATGCCCAACACATGTGTCACACTTCCGCATGTACCTTTTATTCACCATTATATGCATCGATATGACTTAAGTTTTGGCCAAGCTGGGTTACCTGGCTCCTGTGCTTACCCCTACGTTCCCGATTGTTCGGCTAGGTGGTAAAGGGAGCACCTCTGCGATTGTTACTGCCGGGTCAGCCGGATGTGTACCTCAGACTGGGTGAAGCCGAAAGCTAGCGTTCTTAAGGGAATACTCGGTCGGTGAACTAAAAGATGATTTCTTACCTATTTATTTACCTGCCCCCAGATGCTTTTCTGCTCTTTTTGCAGTCCGGACATGCACTTTAGGGCATGCCTCCCAGGGAAAGGAACCCCTAACGGAACTATTCTCCCTGGAAGATGTTTCTTACTAACCATGTAATATAACATAACTAGTTGGGAACTTGTCTGATAAAGCACTAATGACCCCTACGCCTGGTCTCCACGCATGCCCCGGTTTTTATAACCACGAGGGTATTCGGACACACTCCGGACTATTGGGTCCAGAGGTTGAAGCGAAAAGGTCCGCTACGACAAACGATCTACAATCTGGCTAGAAGGCATTCTACATGTCACCTTACATTATATAGTCAACTTTTACCCAAGTCACTTGGGGAGCTCTTATGTTTATTTGAGCCGTTTTATACTAAGTGTTTTTCTTCTTAGCCGTTGCAAAGTTATTATTATTTATCACTCTTTTTTTCGACACGAGTGTGCGGTCACTAGCCAGGGAGCCTAATTTCTCTCTCAAAAGCCGCTAGAGTTTAGTTTGCTAAACTGGCCTGATGAGAAGTACTCTACCCTCGGGATAGGAGGTTGAAGCCGTAGGCTGACCCGCTCGAAGTCTTGAGATAGGATGTATCATGTTAAAGCACGACAGAAGCACTTCTTTTTCTAAGACCAATTTTTGGATTGGCACCAAACACTTGGTATTGTTCGGACGTCATGTTTTTACTGACGTTTCTTGGTTTTCCAAGCTTTTTGGCACTTTTAAACTATTTGTGCTTTTCCAGCATTAGTCTCGCAGTGCAACGCCGAACACCTTTTAGGGATTCGGCAAAAACATTCTCAGATATTGCTATATATGCATCGGTTTCGAATTGTGTCTTCGGTCAATAGTTGGGTTGCCCGGCTCCTGTAGTTGTTTCCTATGTTCTGTTTTGTTCGGCTAGGCGTGCAAAGGGAGAACCACTGTGATTGTGCTTCCATCTCACATGGTTAAGCACCTCAGTGGAGAAACCCGAAAACTGACTGTCACAATAAGCGTAAACTGGTCAGCGATCCGATGACTATGTTAAATAACAGGCCGTTCTTAACATTGGCCGAAGTGTTTACGGCTTGACCTCGACTGTCGCCGAACACTACTGGGGGCTATTAACTAGCCTCCCAAACTAAATCCTCGATATTTTGCTCTTACATTGGAGCTGAGGTTTTATGATCATGCTTAGCATGACGACCCAAAGAAAGGAACCGATAGCGGGACTATTTTCTTTGAAAGACATTTCTTCTGATTAAACAGTAATATAACATATCTCTCCGCGTACCTTTGTTTATAAAACCGTATGGCTAGATTGCCTTGTTTGTCGAAAATCTTTGCCCTCATAAAGGCTTTATGAAGTAAGACAAACACTCCTCGGCTACTGGCCGAGGAGGTGGAAGCCGATGGTCGGTCAACAAAGTTTTGTACAATGCGGATCCGAGCATTAAATGACGTAAAGTACTTGGATACATAGAGTCATTACACACAATTTGTGATTTTACTATGGATATCGATCCTTAATTCGGCCACCCGTGCCCGCATTAAGGCTCGGGGGCTATTGGGCTTCGGGCTTATTATTTAAACATATTAAAGGGGCACATTCTGATCTGGTGTTGCCACCCGACCAGTGTCTCGGGGGCTACTGCATTGCTTGTCCAATGCAGAAAATTTTATGTGAAATATGGTTTCCGGGGAGATTTTGATCCTCAGGTTGGTCGGTCGCACCCAACCTGAGTCTCGAGGACTGAGCACGCCGCTTTTAGTGACCCAAAGTATTCGGCCGAGCTAGGACTTGATCCTCAGGCCGATTTTGCAAATCGACCTGAGTCTCAGCGGCTACTGGGGTCAGCGGTCTTATGTCATCCTTCATGTGCATCTCGGGTTTTAGACCGATACCCACCTTGAGGGCTACTGGCTATATATCTCGGCGGAGAATAAATTGCACCAATCAAAAATATTGACAAAAATCGGCCCACATTCGTGGTGGTGCACCACCTCGGAAGCAGTCCGGCATAAAGCTTGGGCGCTAGTGGCCGGCTCCATAGAGGGCATTTCCGACATTAAGCTCGGCTAAACTCCTTCAACTTTTCTGAACCAAGGTGATCTATGACACCTCGGATACAGTCTGGCGTTAGAGCTTGGACATAGTCCGGCGTTGGAGCTCGGATACAGTCCGGCGTTGGAGCTTGGACATAGTCCGGCGTTGGAGCTCGGATACGGTCCAGCGCTAGAGCTCGGATGCAGTTCGGCGTTGGAGCTCGGCTGCAACAATACTCCTCGAATACAGTCCAGCGTTGGAGCTCGAACGCAGGAGGACGCAGCCACCCGGGGACAACTTCAAACCCGATGTGTGGCATAAAAATAACAAGGCATTGATAAAGGCCGGAAACTTAAAGGGGCTCCTCGGATACCCGACGTGTAAACCCGTCGAATGCATTTCGGCGATCCTCAAGATCGAAGATAAAGAAGATTTGTTGAACCAGTTTTCAAGACCGACGACCGAAGATGAAGAACAGTTCGGAAGAATCGAGGAGCATCCCTAACTTGAAGACCGGTTCAGGGGGCTACTGACGGTGTCCTGGACTAGGGGGTACTCACCACGTCGTCTCCCAATCTATTAGATTGGGCCGAGGACCCCCGTGGCCGTATACTCATGGGCCAGTTCGGACAGCTGCCGCATACAAGGAAGATTCCACAGGACTTGGCGATCAAGACAAGGACTTCTCCCCACCGGCGTATTCGGCTAGGACTCTTGTTATCCTAGGCCTATGGTGCATTATATAAACCGAGGCCAGGCTAGTCGATAGATCATATACAACGATCATCATACACAATCATACCATAGGCTAGCTTCTAGGGTTTAGCCTCCTTGATCTCGTGGTAGATCTACTCTTGTACTACCCATATCATCAATATTAATCGAGCAGGAGTAGGGTTTTACCTCCATCGAGAGGGCCCGAACCTAGGTAAAATAAAGTGTCCCTTGTCTCCTGTTACCATCCGACCTTGACGCATAGTTCGGGACCCCCTACCCGAGATCCGCCGGTTTCGACACCGACACCTGTGCTGTCGTAGAAGTGTTCCATGACATTACCAAAATTATCATCACGGAAGTGTCCACTTCCATGATGATAAATCGTGCGTCACAGAAGTGCTTTCATCAAGGGTGACCGACACGTGGCATCCACCATAACGGAACGGCGTTAAGATATCGGGTCCGGTTTTGGATTCGATAACCCATTAACACCCCCGACGATGGGGATTCCTACGTGTAAAATCATTATTGGCTGGAGGAAACATGTGTCGGCTCACCATTGGGACAGATGTCATCCACTCATTGGACCCAAAGTGCCTATGATACGTTGACACATGGCACGGCCCAACAGAGGCCCATTCTTGTGAAAAGGCCGGCCCGTTTGACTTGGTCAAATGGTGGCGGGCCGACCCCCGGCAAGCCTGTTAACGGCCTGTTTGCATATAGCCCATTTACAGCCCGCTATCCCAGGGCCCGTTTACGGCCTATCCGAATTAGGCCCAGTAGCGTCATCTGGGCCGTCCAATATAATTCCAGCCCGTTTTAACTTCCAGCCCCTGTATGGCCGATGACGTCTTTCGGCCCATATGAGGCCCTTAGTAACCCTCGGCCCCTTAACGGCCCGTGGTAAAACTGGCCCGTAATGAACAGTGTATCACTTTATACGCATTAACGGCCCATTATTCCGGTGGGCCGTTTCCAGCCCATGATATCTTTCGGCCTTCTCAGGGCCCATTTATTCTTGGGCTCATTTCCAGCATTCGGTTACTTACGGCCCATTACTGTCATTTTCTTCTTCTGGTCCAAATTTAGCCTGTGGTTACAGTCGGACCGTTTGCGGCCCGTTAATACGTTGGGCCATTTTCATGTCAAAAAAAACCCGTTGGGCTGTTTTCATAGAGTTATCAAATACGGCCAATAAACGACCCGTTATTGTCCACGAATAGTACGACCCATGATTGGCGAAATGATGATATGCCCCGTAGAAGGCCCATGGATCCTACGGCCCGTAAAAGGCCCATCGATCCTACGGCCCGTATAGAAGGCCAATGGATCCTACGGCCCGTAGAAGGCCCATGGATCATACGGCCCACAGGAGGCCCATGGTTACAATAGTCCGTGTGTTGCCATGATTATTTTGGCCTAGTTTCCAAAAATAGGTTATTGTGGCCACTAGAAAAACACAGAAAAAGAACTGCAGTGACTACAAGCAAACAACTAAACAAGACAATAAGGAAATAAATAAGCAAGCAATTAATGCTAGCCTATTACCACTATTACACATATTACATCCACTAGGCATCAAATTTAGCCACCAGTGCTAATAGAGGGAACAAAGTAGCATATTACATACAGTGGCCGTCAAAATTGGCCACCAGTGCAAATAAATGTGGCAGCAAAACAAGAGCATAACTGAAACAACTTCATAAGAGCTCAAGAAACATTATCCTGGGTATCCACCATGCTGGCAATAAGCTTAGCAAGCTTATTAGCTTTGTCCTGTTTGGCGCTAAAATCCTCCAACGCTTACTGTTGCACCAGAAAGTATGCATCTGAATGCTCCAGGGACTTCCGCAGTCCTTCCGCTTCTTGTCGCAGCACAGCTAATCGATGTCTTTTAGCTTGTAGTTGAGACTCAAGAAACTGAACTGATTCAGACAGTGAGTTTGAATAGCTTGTGCGAGCGGTAGTGGCCAGTAACTCCAACACTAAACCAAGACAGGACTTTGGGGTTGTCTCAGTGTCTTCGAGATAGTCTTCCTTAGCTGTTTTATCAGCTTTCTTGGAGACCAACAAGGATGTGTCACTATCCTGAACCTTATCTGCATTACTTCCTTTACCATTGCTTAATAAGGCACTCTTCCCCAATATTCTGTCAGTATTCTAAAAGAAGAAACAAGCAGACACATAATAGTTTAGCATGTACTAGTATATGAAACTCATTTCGGTGAACCAGTTCATTAGTAAGGTGGACAGGATTAAACTACCAAGTCTTCTATTGCCAAGTACTAGTACATAATAAAAGCATCAAACAAACATATATCTATGTCCTATGGTCACTGCATTGTCTTGCCAAATCAAAAGAGAGACACGGTTCAAATCATATCAGTTCAAGACAAAGCAGCAGTGAAAGAATACAAAGCGTGGGAAACTACACGGCACAACAAGATTTCAGATGGGTACCACGGGTCTACATGTACAACAACACTATTGGCTCTGTTGTGATGCTAGTAATGTGCATGATATGAGAAGTCAACTGTATACACAATTGAAATTGAATCAACAGAGCTATTGATAAGAGCAAGCCTGTTAAAGAAACATGCGTGAACATACCTGCTGTGCCATTCAAGTTTTGTTTGGATCCTTCAATTTAAAAATAAGTTGTATGAGTAAATACAGTGATACAAGAGCAAAGCAGTATGCACGATAGCAATCATAGTTAAAAAAAGGCGCGCCTAAGCGAGCGCTTAAGCGCGCCTAGGCTCTAGGCGTTGGCGAAATGCATTGTGCATAACTACGCTTAATCTGTGCATAATTGCACATAAGCATGCGCTTTGGTCAGTAAAGCGCAAGGCGGTGGCAAAACACACAATTAACGCCTAGCGCTTTTTTGAACTATGATAGCAATGGAATCTTAAATTAGAACAGTTGTTCTTCAGGTTTAGGCACTTGTTCTACATGAACAGAGTACAGTAAGACGCAGGAATATAGTACTTAAAAACAGAAAATGAGCTCATAGACCTTACCACATTCTTGGCCCGGGACCAGTACAGAACAAGGCATTCCCAGTCATCGTCCAGTAAATGTGTCTCAGGAGAACGTAAGGGAATTTGATGTGTTTCTTTGCCGGTGAAGTACGTTTTCTTCAGGTAATTCCGATACTGCCACCAAGCATTCTTGAAGATAGCAGAGGTATTAGCACAGGTTACCTCATCATGTGTTTCCAAATCGGTCCTTCTCTATAGAGAAAAATGGGAAAACTTGCTGTATTATAACCATCATGGAGGTAGGATGTATGGGACAAAGCAAAGTAATTGACATGAATAACATTACTTACACAAAACTCCTGGACAAACACCTTCAACTGGCATTTTCCTTCATCTTCAGTATAATATTTCCAAGATGGGAAGATACGCACATATGATTTAACGACATCAAATGCGATAGATGCTAAACTACGACTAGTTGGTTGTGCTTCCTCCATAGGAATAGGCGTACTAACTGGTGGAGTTGGGGTTCGCCGTGGTAGTACTGGCCCTTTGGGAACTGGAGCTGCCTTACTAACTGCTCTTGTTTGGGAGCTCTGTGGTGGAGATGGTGCTGTGTCAACATGAACTGGGTTACTATCTGTTGGGGTTGGGGTTAGAATAGGTGAAGCTGGTTCTTTGTCCATCGCAGTAGGGGTACAGTCTGCGAGAGTTTGGGTTATGTGTGGTAGGGATGGTTCTCGTGCATGTACAACCAGGGTGCTATCTCCACCAAGAGGTAGCACTGTTTTATTTGAAGACCGTGTTTTTAGTCCGCTAGATGCTGGCATCACCCGCTCCAATTCAAATGGCTGATAAACAGGAAACATAGTTGAATGTACAGACGTTGTATGAGAGACAGATGCAATAGATAGTGTGGAGAAAAGAGGGCATGAAATAGTTGACATGTATATTGTTTAACTAAAACGGATAGCATGACATAATTTCACATATATGATGTCTATCTAAACTGGATAGCATAGCATAACATAATTCAAAGATATGATGAATAACTAAACTTGATCGCATGACATAATTCACCTACATGTTATCTAAGGAATCAGGATCGTATCATTTAATTCACATATGTGATTTATATGCTAAACAGAGGGCATTAGATATGATGTCTGAACTAAGAAGATGGTGTTGAATATTGTGTATATGATGTCTAATCTATGCAATTGTCAGGACCCCGATTCCAAGTCATATCGACCCAGCCGGTAAAACCTCATATCACTTTGCGGCCTCACGCACGGTAATCCCACGGGTGTCGCCTTACCATGGCCCGGGACTGAGGGAGTCCTGGATTAGGGGGTGTCCGGATGGCCGGACTATAACCTTTGGCCGGACTCCTGGACTATGAAGATACAAGATTGAAAACTTCGTCCCGTGTCAGGATGGGACTTTCCTTGGCGTGGAAGGCAAGCTTGGCGATACGGATATGTAGATCTCCTCCCATTGTAACCGACTCTGTGTAACCCTAGCCCTCTCCAATGTCTATATAAATCGGAGGGTTTTAGTCCGTAGGACGAACAACAATCATACCATAGGCTAGCTTCTAGGGTTTAGCCTCTCTGATCTCGTGGTAGATCTACTCTTGTACTACCCATATCATCAATATTAATCAAGTAGGAGTAGGGTTTTACCTCCATCGAGAGGGCCCGAACCTGGGTAAAAACATAGTGTCCCTTGTCTCTTGTTACCATCCGCCTAGACGCACAGTTCGGGACCCCCTACCCGAGATCTGCCGGTTTTGACATCGACATTGGTGCTTTCATTGAGAGTTCCTCTGTGTCGTCACTTTTAGGCCCGATGGCTCCTCCGATCATCAACAGTGATGCGGTCCAGGGTGAGACTTTTCTCCCCGGACAGATCTTCGTATTCGGCGGCTTTGCACTGCGGGCCAATTCGCTTGGCTATCTGGAGCAGATCGAAAGCTACGCCCCTGGCCATCAGGTCAGATTTGGAAGTTTGAACTACACGGCTGATATCCGCGGGGACTTGATCTTCGACGGATTCGAGCCACAGCCGAGCGCGCCGCACTGTCACGATGGGCATGATCTAGCTCTACCGCCGAACAGTGCCTTGGAGGCCGCACCAGTGTCCGCTCGGACCCTTAGCTCGGAGCCGACTGCGCCAATCGAGGACGGGTGGCTGGACACCACCTCGGGGGCTGCAATCTCTATGACGATCGAGTCGAACACCAGTCTTGTCCACTACGAAGCCCGTGACTCCAAGGTGCCGGACTCCTCTCCGGACTCCGAGCCCTCCGCGCCCCTGCCTATCGAATCCGAATGGGCGCCGATCATGGAGTTCACCGCCGCGGACATCTTTCAGCACTCGCCCTTTGGCGACATTCTAAATTCGCTAAAGTCTCTCTCTCTTTATCAGGAGAGTCGTGGCCGAACTATGGTCAGCAGGATTAGGGATGCGGATGACGAAGAACTTCGACGCCTACCCACCACCCACTTCGTAGCCACTGTCGATGATTTAACCGACATGCTAGACTTCGACTCCAAAGACATCGACGGTATGGACGACGATGTAGGAGACGAACAGGAGCTAGCGCCTATAGGGCACTGGACAACCACCTCATCTCACGATGTATACATGGTGGACACACGTAAAGTAAGCAACGACGAGGAACAAAGGGATGCAACAAGGGATCGTTCCCTCGAAAAGCAGTCAAAGCGGTGACGTAAGCACCGCTCCAAACCCCGCCTCGACAGAGACAACAGCCATACAGACCCAGCCACAGAGCAGGGCGAACCGGCGGATGACGAACATGCCATCGAGCAACCGTCCGAACAGGGCAACTTGGATAAACAAACCGAACAACCCGTCCCCGGCAAAGATAATAGTCCGGACGACCTCACGCCGGACAAGTTCCTGGAGCAGAAGAACCTCCACAAAAGGCTCGTCGCCACCGCGCGCAGCCTGAAAAAGCAGAAGCGGAAGCTCAAAACTGCAGAAGATGCACTCAGGATCAGATGGAGCAAAGTACTCAACACCGCAGATTAATACGGCGACAGCCGCCACACAAAGAGCTACCCGAAGTGAAAGCTACTGCCTGAATTTGATGAGGAGGCCCTAGAGCCCCCCAAATCAAAAAATAAGGAGGCCACCCGGTCGGATAGACGACCCCATGGCCAACATATAGCGGCAAGCGGCGCCGCACCCAAGCCAGCACGCGATCCACCCAAGGATTCGCATCAAAAGGATGGCCCGGCCAGGTCTATCTACGGGCCAAGAAAGCAAGCTCTAGTAAGCAATGCAACTCAACAAATATCTGAACAACACGGCACACCCAAATACAGGGGTGCCGCACACCCCCTCTGTTTCACCGATGAGGTGCTGGACCATGAATTTCCAGCGGGATTCAAACCCGTAAACATAGAGGCGTACGACGGAACAACAGACCCTAGAGTCTGGATTGAGGATTATATCCTCCACATACACATGGACAGAGGAGATGACCTCCACGCCATCAAATACTTACCCCTTAAGCTCAAAGGGCCAGCCTGGCATTGGCTTAAAAGCCTTCCCGAAAACACCATTGGAAGTTGGGAGGAGCTCGAGGATGCTTTTCGGGCAAATTTTCAAGGGACCTATGTCCGACCTCCGGATGCGGACGATTTAAGCCATATAACTCAACAGACCGGAGAGTCAGCCCGGAAACTCTGGAACAGATTTCTTACTAAAAAGAATCAGATAGTCGACTGTCCGGACGCTGAAGCCTTAACAGCTTTCAAACACAGCGTTCGAGACGAATGGCTCGCCAGACACCTCGGCCAAGAAAAAGCCAAGAACAATGGCCACATTAACAAGCCTCATGACCCACTTTTGCGCGGGAGAGGACAGCTGGTTGGCAAGATGCAGCACCAGCGACCCAAGTACATCCGAAGTCAGGGATGGAAATGGGAAACCGCGACGCAACAAGGACTAGCGCCGAAATAAGGGAAGCAGCCCGAAGAGCACGACAGTCAATGCCGGATTCAAAAGCTCTCGATAGAATAAAAAAAAGCTGCCCCTTAAGGATAACAGGGACGAGCTATCTAACCTGAACAAAATCTTGGACAAGATATGTCAAATCCACAGTACTCCCGGGAAGGCCGCAAATCATACCCACAGAGATTGTTGGGTATTCAAGCAATCCGGCAAACTCAATGCCGAACACAAGGGGCTCAACACACCAAGTGAGGACGATGACGAACCCCGCAAGCTGAGCACCGGGAAACAAAACAATTTCCCACAAGAAGTCAAAACAGTAAACTTACTTCACGTGACGAAAGGAGTGGCGCCTATAGAGATACGCGCCATACGGCCTATCCCAAAGGAGTCTCGCCACTGGTTGTTAAAACCAATCACCTTCGACCATCAGGATTACTCTAGAAGTATCCGGAACGCAGGCGGGACTGCCTTGATATTAGATCCAATAATCGAGGGACTCCACTTTACACATGTCCTGATGGACGGCGGCAGTGGTTTAAACCTGCTATATCAGGACACAATCCGCAAAATGGGGATAGACCCAACAAGAATTCGCCATAGCAACACTTCCTTTCAAGGAGTAATGCCAGGCCCGGATGCCCATTGCATGGGTTCTCTCCGGTTAGAAGTTATGTTCGGCTCCCCCGATAACTTCCGCCGCGAAAAGCTAACCTTCCACATCGCCCCATTTTCAAGTAGCTATCAAGCACTACTGGGACGAGAGGCTTTCGCACGCTTTAACGCAATACCGCATTATGCATCTCTTACGCTTAAGATGCCCGGTCCACGAGGCATCATATCACTAAAGGGAAATATCAAGTGTCCCTCGAGCGTGAAAGAATATGCGGCTGCCTTGACAGCCACACATTAAAACAGCTTCACCAACAAAAGCATCTACCAGGTCATCAAGACCACGGACTCGGCTAGGCGAGTCCGGAGCAAACATATAATTGATAAAGGTTTAGTAGCCGTACACCCCTATACAAGGGGCTCCGCGTATGTAAAATACACGACAATAAGGCTCAATTTTACCCGTCTTAAATTATACATTGTTTATCTAGTACAGCGTACATTCCGCACTACTATTCTTTTTCTTATCAGCTAAGTTCCTCTCTTTTACAAATGAACACCATGCTACGCCCGTCCAGGACATGGCACAACGGAGACACAGGCGCAGACGTGCAGCAGGGACCTGTCTCGAGGATTCTTTTTAGATTAAGACCCTACATAAACCTTTTTTACTGTCTCTTGTTGATACACATCCCCCAGATTCTCTATATAGCCGAGGAGGAGGCTGGCGTCTTGGCATGTGGCCACGTCAGAGTTTTGCACGTACTTGGACATCAGGGGCTTATTACCAAGGGCGTTGTTCCGCCCGTTTTCATAAAAAGACCGAATACCTTAGGGAGTGTTCGGCGCCGCGAGTTTGGCCTTATATGCATCAGCTCTGAATCATTTCTTTGGTCAAATGTTGGGTTTGCCCGGCTCCTGTGTTTTACTGCCTTACATTCCGCTCTATCGGCTAAGGCGGCACCAGGAGAACTACTGCAATTGTGCCCCGGTTCAGCCAGGCGAGCACCTCAGTAGAGAAAGTCGAAAACTGACTGTCATGATATAGCATGAGACTGGTCAACCACTCAATGACCCGCCGGAATCTTTAGGATTCCTCCATATTAACGAAGGGCCGTTTCCCGGCCAGGCACACACGCGCCCCGAATTAGGGTGAGCGCGGTGACCCCGGGGGCTATATAGTAGCCCCACTGTCAAACTCCTATGGCTAAGTGAAAGTGATAAAGCATTATAGTCCGGTTGCCTAGTTCGCTGCGCTATCACCTCCTTAATAGGACCAAGACGTTGGATCAAGTGTGAAAATGCGCCTTCTGCGAACACCCCCGCATTTTATGGGTGGGGGCCGAAGCCGAAGACTGCCATCTTTCAGGTTATATACATATATACATTAACGGCCGCACAGGAGGTATTTCAATTCTTGAAGGCACAAGTATAAAAATCTTTTATATTACATCAAAACATTGTTTTACAATAATACATGTTATTCGAACATAATATCCTTCGGGCACTGCGTCTCTATTAAACGAGCGCCCTGCAGAACTTCCTGAAAATAGTGCTCGGCAGGTACTCGGCTCCCGTCCAAGTCTTGGGATGCAATAGCGGTGGCCTTCATCTCCGCCCAGTATGTCTTGACACGGGCAAGAGCCATCCGTGCACCATCTATGCATGCTGACCTCTTCATTGCATTGATATGCGGCACCGCACCAAGGAACTGCTGCACCAAGCTAAAATAACTCTTTGGCTCGGGCCTTTCCGGCCACAAATGACTCACGACATACTTCATGGTGAGTCTGGATAACCTATTCAGCTCCACCCATTCGGCCAAACAATCGGTTAATGGAAGTGGACGCTCTGGATTGTGGAACTGCGACCAAAAAAGCTTTTCCACTTCGTGATCCTCTTGATCTCGGAAGTGTTCGGCCGCGTCCGCGGCACTCGCTGCCAAATCCAGATAAGTGTCCGCCGTACTCCACAACCGGTCCAACGGAGCATATTTAGGATCCCCGAACTTCATCCGCAGCATAAAGGGCTTTCCAGCCGCGATATCTCCGGCCTGACGTAGCTCCTCCTTCATAGCTCTCATCGCAGAGTGAGCATCCTTGGCCTCGGTAGTGGCCTTCTCCAGGTTTGTCTGTTCTGCACGATCTTCTTTTTCAAGAAGCTTACAGCGGTCGGCAGCGCTCTTCAACTTTACAGCCATCTCGGCCATTTCCTTCTTGCTTTGGCAGTGAGCAGCTTGTTCGGCTTTCAGCTCTTCAACCACCTTTTAGGCAGACGCATCGCTTTTCCTGTCCTGCTTCTTGGCTCGGGAAAGTTCCGCCCGAAGGTTCTCCATGGCAGCGGCACCATCTGCATCAAGCACACATGTTGTAAGATACGGGCATCAATCTCCTCTTACCAGGTGTCTCCGGAGAAATTACATACCTTGTGCCTCGTCAAGCCTCTTGTTGACAAGCGCGATGTCGGCATCTGCCACGTCAAGTTGCCGCTTTAGCTCGAAAAAATCATCAGTCCGGCTAGCCACCGGACACTTCGCCACCTGCATAGGAAAGGCGACATATTATACCTGGGATTACAATCCTCTGCGCGCCGTCATTTTTGACAACGCACAGAGTCTCAGGGGCTACTATCTATACAGAGCGCATCTTATATATGCGGAACTGTCAAAAGGTACATCATTTCGCGTACCTCAAAACCTGTCAGTAAACTCCTGATGGCCTCGTGCAACCCGCTCTCCGCGGATGCAACCCATTCAATCACCGTACCCATCAGCGCACGGTGTTCTTCTGAGATAGACGCTCGCCCGAGCAAACCCTTCATCTCCTCCGACCATGCACCGGACAGTGCTGGACTCGTCCGATGGCCTTTTTCGAAGGCCGGGCACGGAGGGCTTTGGGGGGCCATACGACTGCCTTCCGGCCCCGCCGGATTCGGAGAAAACCCTTCGTGATGACAACTCAGGGTAGCCTGCCTTGTAAGGCGGTACGACAAGGGGAGGCGTTCCGCTCTCCATCATCTCCGAAAGAAGATCCCCCGAAGATGAGCTCTGCTGAGAAGGGCTAAGATCCGAACTACAAGGTAAAATTTCGGTTATTTTCCTCAGAAATAGAATAGGGATGTCTCTCATTTTAAACTCCCCTCTCTACTTACGGCTTGGTGGAGGGCTGATCCCCTTGGGGGCATAGGGCGGCCGAGGCATCCCCCGGTGCAGGACCCTCTGACGAAGATTTCTTCCCCCACTTTGAGACCATGGTCTCCGGGTCTTTAGAGGTGGTCGTCTTCTTCCCCTGGGTACAGGAATTCTCAATTCATCCTTTCCTGACAGCGTCCTTCGGGGAGGCGGTAGCTTCCTTGTTCCCCCCTTTGCCTTTTTCCAGAGGCACAACCTCCAGCATCCTGGTTAACACGGGATCCGGCGTGGTCTCAGGGAGGGGGGCCGGACACCTGATTAGCTTTGCTTTCGCTATCCACTCCTGTTGAAGGGACAACTCTTTTAAGTGCAATTTTATGATAAATATACGGATAGCATGTCCGGGTACGGGGCTATTTACTTGAGTATCCGGGCGATTGCAGCTCAGACCTGCGTCCTCGGTTGAGTCCGGACACATGGCTTGTGATCCGAAGAACAATTTGTACATCTCCATGGGCGTCGCGCCCATAAAATGTTGGAGAGCTCGTGGTCCCTCCGTATTGAACTCCCACAGGCGAAGGGGGCGACGTTTGCAGGGCGAGGTTCGGCGAATCAGCATGACCTGCGTCACTACAACCAGACTGATGTCTCTTTCTAGGAGATCTCAAATGCGGCCCTGCAACAAGGGCACATCCTTGGACAGCCCCAGTCCAACCCTTCATTGACCCATGACGCTAGCTGTGGTGGGGGACCCGAGCGAAAAGCAGGTGTCGCCACCCACTTGGTGCCCCTGGGAGTTGTGATATAAAACCACTCTCGTTGCCATAAGCTGAACTCCTCTTGAAAAGAGCCCTCGATCCATGGAGCGTCAGCATTCTTGCTTATAACAGCGCCTCCGCACTCCACGTGCTGTCCCTCGATCATCTTCGGCTCTACTTTAAGGGTCTTAAGCCACAATCCGAAGTGAGGAGTAATGCGGAGGAAGGCTTCGCACATGAAAATGAACGATGAGATGTGGAGGATGGACTCCGGAGCCAAGTTGTGAAATTCCAGCCCATAATAAAACATGAGCCCCCTCACGAAGGGGTCTGTCGGGAAGCCTAGCCCCCGAAGGAAGTGAGACACGAACACCACGCTCTCACAAGGCTTGGGAGTGGGAATAACCTGCCCTTGAGTAGGCAGCCTATGCGAGATTTCACCGGTTAGATACTTGGCATCTCTCAGCTTTAGCACGTCTTCTTCCGTAACGGAGGAAGGCATCCACCAGCCTTGAAGGTCGGAGCCGGACATCATCGAAGGTCCGAAGCGCTTGAATCTGGAGCTTTGGGTGTTGGAACTCGAGGCAAGAGGCGAATTCGATCGAGATTGGAAGAAAGGAGTCGAGCCTTGGTCTCTTTATAAAGAGGTTGAATACCAAGAGCCCTCCCCGTGACCGTTTGGGACTCGCCTTCGATCGAGGAGACGTACCGACAGGCATGATTGGGTTACCCATGTCTGTATTGATGAGAATCTCATAAATAAAGGGGACACGATCTCTGCTTCGATAGAACGTGCCAAGGAAACCACCTCGCAAAATGCGCTGAGGTGGGACAGTAAAAACGATTCGAATAAAGACTTGGCTGTGGTGTGATGTCATGCTACAGAATACGTCAGCAGATTAGATTTGTGCAAATATTATTCTCTCTACGGTGGTATGTGGAACTTGTTTTGTAGAGCCGGACACTATTCTTGTGTTCAAAATCTTCTATGAAGTATTCGGAGGAGGAACCCGCCTTGCAATGCCGAAGACAATCTGCGCGCCGGACACGTCGTCATTGAAGCCTGGTTCAGGGGTTACCGAGGGAGTCCTGGATTAGGGGGTGTCCGGATGGCCGGACTATAACCTTTGGCCGGACTCCTGGACTATGAAGATACAAGATTGAAGACTTCATCCCGTGTCCGGATGGGACTTTCCTTGGCATGGAAGGCAAGCTTGGCGATACGGATATGTAGATCTCCTCCCATTGTAACTGACTCTGTGTAACCCTAGCCCTCTCCAATGTCTATATAAACCGGAGGGTTTTAGTCCGTAGGACGAACAACAATCATACCATTGGCTAGCTTCTAGGGTTTAGCCTCTCTGATCTCGTGGTAGATCTACTCTTGTACTACCCATATCATCAATAATAATCAAGCAGGAGTAGGGTTTTACCTCCATCGAGTGGGCCCGAACCTGGGTAAAGACATCGTGTCCCTTGTCTCCTGTTACCATCCGCCTAGACGCATAGTTCGGGACCCCCTACCCGAGATCCGCCGGTTTTGACACCGACTAGGACCCCCTACCCGAGATCCGCCGGTTTTGATCCCAATAGTAACCCCAAGTCCATAAGAGGAGTGGAGGGGTTCAGTGGCTCTATGATAAGATGGATATATCTTGACCGTGCACAGATATTGGCTTTGATTAAAGTCTCTAAAATGCTCCTCGACGATATATTCAGGATACCATCGGTAACCTGTCTCGACCATCGCTCGGACCAACATGGCCGTGTGACCACTCACATCGATTCAACGGGTCAAACGAACCACTTGGTTCTGGGAACGGGTGGCCATCTGAAAGCACAAAATAATGCAAAGGCATTAGAATTTCCTAGGAGAAATTGGACATCATAACGGCTGTAAATGCTCAGAAAAAGATTTGAGACTGTGGGGACCCCGACCCATAAGTCGTGATCACCGAATGTACGTGTACAGTGATCCCAGAGATCAATGCTCACTGAACACACAGAAGCTGAATAACAAGAGTCTTACATCCATACATACCGTATTACACAAGTAGGACCATTATGGTCAAGTCTTGAGTATAACATTGCAGCGGAAATCTTCGGCGATAACTTGGACCCATGCCATCTGCCTTAACCCTACAGGCATTCTGACTGGGAAGCGTCCTAGCTCGCATGTTCATCACCACAGTATTCTTCTACATATCATGTTCTTTCAAGCCTGGCCAATAAAATAACCAGTGGCAAGCCAATGAGTACTTTGAATGTACTCGCAAGCAACCCATGTTTTGGTTCAAGGTACAACAATGCATGATATAGGTAAATTTTTGCGGAAAGCTAGTTTTGAGTGCAACGACATGTTCAACAACTTGTAAGACATGCATCAGGAGAATTCAATTAACCATGAGGAGAGGTTACAAATATCAACATAAATAGAGTGGGCTCTAACCCAACTCAATTATGTCAAGTCCTTGACTTGACCCAAGTAGTTCTTCCCACACACACTGGTTTGAAAACATGTGGACGTAGTTTAAGCAGCACCGCCCAACTGTCCTTGACCGTGGACACGGCTATTCGAAAAGTTTAACACTCTGCAGAGGTTGCACACTTTACCCACAAGATCCGGGGAACTTCCGTGTCATCCACGACCCGCGATACCTCAAGTACCCGGGGTAAGCACCCGATCACTACCTTTCCCTAAACGACACTAACAAGGAGTCCACTCGTTGTTCCGTATCCTCACGATGTACATCATACGAGACTCGCTCGAGATCGTAACATCTGAGAGGGGACACAACGGTGTATCCGGTGCCCTGTAAAAACAGTCATGGCCGCCCTACCTGGCACGACCCCGTCCCGAGAGAGAGCACCAACTCTCCCCCGTCACTAGTAATGCGGGCTCCAAGCTAGTATCGGCCTAGGTAATCAATAATGCCCTTTCCCATATAAGGGTAGAGTGGTTGCGCATGTAAGGTTGGGACAGTCAACAAATCTTAAATCTAATCCGTTTTCGAAAACAACACACACACTTGCCTCGGTACACCACTTCGTCATCAAGCGGCTACCCATCTCATCATCTCCCTCGGGCATCAGTGGCACCCGATGGGGTTTTCGAAAAGTCCTTTGAAAATACTTTGTCTCCATCACCATGCATATTCCCGTCCCTTTTTGCGTAGCACTACCTTAGCATCCTATCTACTTCCACCGGCATAACCCTCATAAGGAGGTAGGGTCATGCACAATGCAAGTATCAATGAGGAAGTAACGGAGGCAACCCATCAAAGTGGCTACCACCTCATCATGATTTCGAAGCAACACTAATAAAGTGCTACATGACATGCATAAAAAGGGTCTCATAGACATGGTCAAAGGGCTGCTTGCCTGTTTTAACAAAGTCTTCGAGGTCTTCAAATATCTCTGGTCCAACTCCGAGCGTTTCGTTTACTTCGTCCACTATCGTCGAAACAACCATAATAAGCAACATGACAAGGCAAAAATAAAAGTGCTCTAAACATGTGAGTTGGACTTTTCTAGGACACCTCTGGTCATATGAGGAATGACCAAAGTGATTTCATTGGAATTGGGTAAGTGGATATTTCTAAACATTTTGATACGATGGAATCAAGGGGTTTATGGATTTGCAAGAAGTGCACAGAAACATATTTTTTGAAAAATGAGCAAAGGCACCCATTTAACAAAACATGATTTTAGAAGAATCTAAGAGTTGGTTTCACTGGAATTGGAGTTCAAATGATTTTCCTATGAATTTTCAAAGTTGACAAATATGAAGAAATGGCTCATTATTTTGTGTGGCACAGAAAGTATTAAGAAAAATGTTCATAAGCTAAGTTATGAACTTAGAAGCATCTAGGAATTTGAATCATGGCATTTGGATCAAATTTGAGCCCTCTATGATTTTCTAAAGTTTATGACAGAAATGGAAAAATGGGATTTTGTAATTATCTGTGAAAGAAATAATTCTGTAAAAATGTGCAAGTAGCACCATGTGATAGGGAATGAATTTAGAAACTACTAGAAATTTGAATCATCAAATTTGCAGTTAATTTGAACTGTTTATGGATTTTTGAAGTTGAATGGAAAAAGAAAAAGACAAAGGAAGGGGGGTTTATACCTATACTGTGCGCTTGGCGCAGCATAGAGCCGCAGCACACTGGGCCGGCCCAGTGGTTCGGCCACGTGGATGACAGGGCGACGTCGAAGGCGCCCAGCCGGAGTACGCTTCTCCGCGGGGTAGACGGTTAACCCGAATCCCGCCTTCACTTAAACGCCGGGGCCCGCCGGCTGAGTCGCTGACCCGCGGGCCCCACCCGCAGGGTCGTCTCCTTCCTCTCGCGCCCGCAATAGAGGGGATCGAGGCCTCGGTTGAGCGCCGGCCGACGCTTGCCCCCAGCGGCACAGGCCATCCCCGGCCAAGCTCCGGCCACCGGAGGGGTCGCCGGGGAGAGGCACGTCAGGGGGAGCCCTCGGAGACGGCAGGGGATGGCCGGAGCGCATCCGGCGACGGTCGTGGCGGACGGCCCCATCAGGCATTGGCGGCACCGGCACCACGAGGCACTGGATGATGCGGAGATGAGCGGGGGAGATCCGTAGCCTAGCGGAGGCTCTCCTGGAGGTCGAAGGAGAGGGGGAGGGGCTCTGGTTCGCCGGAGCAAAGTGGAGGCCGACGACGAACATGGTGGCCATGGAGAGGGCAGGCGGGCACGAGGGGCAGTGAGGAGGTGTCTGAGAGGTGCACAGGAGATAGGAGGTTCGAACCGAGGCGAGAGAAAGAGTCGGGGTGGCTTAAATGGGCGTGGCCGCGGTGCACCGTGGGTGGCGTCCACGGACGCGCTCGGGCGATCTTACAGAGGGGAGAGGAGAGAGGTTCTGGAGGGGGCCGGCAGCGTGCCGTGTACTGAACGTCGAGGCGACCTCGGGGGACACGAGGGGGAGGCCCTAGGTGGTCCGGTGGCTCGGGCAGAGAGCGGCTACTGTAGCGTCTTTGGCCATCATGGCCATTGTTTTGGCGCCTTGGGCGTGACCAATAGTGTCCAGCAGCTCTAGGGGGTAGTAAACAAGTGGGATGTGGCCTTGGATGCCCTGGGGAGCCAGTAGGAGAGGAGAGAGGTAGAAGAAGAGGGAGAGAGGGGCTGTCCAGTAGGGTAAATGGGGATGTTTCACCCTTCAATCATTGAGATGAGGCCAGGGAAGAGTTACTGGAGGTAGGAGAGGACTAGGAGGGGCTGTGGTAAAAAGTTGAGGCCATGGAGAAGAGTGGAAGTGGTCAAAACAGGGGTTTTAGTAAAAGGGCAGAAGGTGTTTGTTGCTAGTTTTGGCAAGAAGATGAACTCCAATTGCTATGATACTTAACAGGATGGAATGACACTCAGAAATAGGGTGTGTCACCAAATTTGAGCTCATTTGGGAAAAGTAGCCAATGTAACTTTGGTAAACCCTAGAAATCAGCAGAAATGGCTTTACCAAGATTTAGTCATGAAAATCTATTCTCCTTGATGCACCACTTGGTTTAGTGGCCTCATTTGGTCATGTGAACATGCTCACAAAAGTTCGGGTCAAGGAGAAAAAGTTGGCAGTACAAACTTGTTCAAATTTGGTTCTAGACAGAAAGGGTTTTGGGGTACTTTGATCAAGATAACATTCTTTCCAACTTGTGCCATTTGGTCTAGATGCATTATTACACCATTTGAGCATGTGCACCAAGTTTGAGAGCATTTGGACATGTTTGACAGTGCAAAAATGCTCAAACTTGAAAAAGGACAGAAGTGGTTTTGAGAGGGTTTCATGGGGTTATACTATTCTCCATGACATGGTACTTGGCAAGATCATCAAGAATGTCATATGTGACATGTTAGAATTTTCTTGGATTTTTATGAAAATATTTCCTATAGAAATATTTCAAATCCTTGAAATGAGAAAAAATGGTTTTGGGAGGTTTTGTCCAATATTTTGATCATGACCATGTGTTGAAACTCATATATATGGAAAATATATGCCCATTGAGTCTCCCTAATTTTTATCAAATATTTTTAAAGCTTTAAAATAATTTAAACCTATTTAAGACCATTTCTGGCCTCAAGAAAAATCCTTTAAATAAAATAGGAAAATAAATTTTAAAATTATATTTTTGTGGTTTCTGGGTAACCTATATCTAATAGGATTCAAAAATATTTTTGGAAAGATTTTTACTGCCCTTAATTAAGTACTTGCAGTGCAAACCTCAATCAAGGGTGTCGGTGTACTAAAGTAGGGGTACCTTAGTACCCCAGACTTGTGCACGGGCAGTCGTAGCACCCTGCGGCAAGGCCCGCCCCGGAAGCGCCAAGAGAAGACCAAGCATTCAAGACAAGGCCCCCGGCAAGAGGAGCTTGCCGGGCCAAGAAGACAAGACCCCGGCAAGAGGAGCTTGCCGGGACGACCGAGCCCATGTAAGGCCATCCAAGAACAAAGTATGCGAGACAGAAGATCGAGCCCCCGACAAGAGGAGCTTGTCGGGAAGGCCGAACCCAGGCACCACAAGAGAAGCCCGCCGTGGCGCGCCAAGCGTCCCGGCAAGGCCTGATAGCTGGCACGCTATCAGGCACAGGAAGACGACCCCCGCGGCAAGCCACTTGCCGCGGCAAGATCGCCACCTCAAGACTGCGCTCCAGCTCGCCCGCCACGCGTCGCTCCGGGGCTTCCCCCGAGGGCACGTGGCGAGGCACCGCGCAGCCTGGGGCATGCGGCGGCATGCAGCCGCCATCGTGGCGAACGGTGGCGCACCTAACGGTCCGCCTCGGTGCTGTCCGGGCGACCGTGACGGGCATTTAATGCCCTTGTCCCCTACCGTCAGAAGTAGGTATGATAACACTGTGCCGCACTGTAGCGCCACCGTTCCCGCACTATTACAGCTACCACCCCTTTTACGCTTTTACCCCTTTCTCTTACGTTGACACCTGTCGGTGACCCCTTTGCGCTATAAAAGGAGGCCCGTGTGCAACGTAGAAGGGGTTCCGGGGTCCGGAATGGTTCCCGGGGTTCCGGGGTTCGGAAATTCGGCATCCAGACAGCCATACGCTCGGTGCAGCTAGCTCCCCAAGCTCCCGAGCTCCCCAGTTCAATACAACCAAGCAGGAGTAGGGTTTTACGCGTCCATCGCGGCCCGAACCTGGGTAAACCGCCCGTGTGCCCGCCTCGATCTGCTCTCCGCGCTCCCTCCGCCCCCCTCGCCGGACAACGAAAGGGGCTCCGGCCCCATAGGTGCTCGCGGGGGGACGCCCGTCCGCCCCGACATCTTTGGCGCGCCAGGTAGGGGGCGCGTCGAGGTTGTGCGGATCAGATCCTGCGTTCGCGCGAGCGCGCTCTTCGTCAGCTTCTCCGAATTCGCTAGCTTCATCGACAACCAGAACGCCGGGGGACAATCACGCTCCTGCGGATCCCAGGATCCGTCCAGTCGAAGCAGGTGTCCCCGATGAGCCTTGCTCCGGCAAGCAGATCAGCAGTCTGAACGCTGAGGAACAGTCCGCTCCTGCGGATCCGAGGATCTGTCCAGTTGAAGCGGGGGTTCTCGACAAGCAGACTGCTGAGGAACAGTCCGCTCCTGCGGATCCGAGGACCTGTCCAGTTGAAGCGGGGGTTCCCGACAAGCAGACTGCTGAGGAACAGTCCGCTCCTGCGGATCCGAGGATCTGTCCAGTTGAAGCGGGGGTTCCCGACAAGCAGACTGCTGAGGAACAGTCCGCTCCTGCGGATCCGAGGATCTGTCCAGTTGAAGCGGGGGTTCCCGACAAGCAGACTGCTGAGGAACAGTCCGCTCCTGCGGGTCCGAGGACCTGTCCAGTTGAAGCGGGGGTTCCCGACAAGCAGACTGCTGAGGAACAGTCCGCTCCTGCGGGTCCGAGGACCTGTCCAGTTGAAGCGGGGGTTCCCGACAAGCTTTGGCATCCTTTCCCACGAGCTCGTGTGCGGCCCTCCTCGAGTATCCACTCGCGCAGAGACTGGGCAAGAAGCAGCTGCTCCTTGAGGAGGACCGCCTTCTGGCCGCTGGGCGAACGATTCGCCTCCAGCGAACTCTGCGCCGCTCCCGTAGCCGCAGAAGTTAGCGCCAGAAGTCGCGAGGGAGGCGACCTCGTTCCCCGGCGCGCCTCGTCCGCCGGGGTGCCGAACGAGTTGACGCCGACCGTGGGAGGAATCTTGCCAGCGCGGTTGCCGGAACCCGTTCCGCCAACCATCCTCTCTGCCCAAGTCTTGCCGCAGTTGCATGTGATCCTTGGCGCAGAGAGGGGCGCGGATCTCCAAGCGTAGCTACGCCTAGCTCCGGAGGGTCGTGAGGCTCTGCGCCTTTGCTTACCCCCAGGATGGGCTGGATGCTGCCCAAGGAGGTTTTACCCTACCGGGCGGCAAGCGATAAGAAAAGATAAGTTGCCGGAGCTCGAGCAATTGCCCCATCAATTTTTAAGAGTTATCTCCCTCGAACGACCGAGCCTTGGTTGAGAGGCCTGAGCGCGGAAGGACCGGCACGAGACTGGTTGCGCCCTCATTTCGTTTCGAGTCCGCTCAACGACTTGAGTGTCCTACACCCCGAGTAGCGTCCTCACTTTGTTTCGAGCTCGCCCGGCACCCTAAGCGTGCTGCGACCGCAGTCGCACCGCTTACTTTGCCTTGAGCCTGCTCAACAATCTGAGTGAGCGGCAACCAGCCGCGGCGAGGTTTCTTGCTGGTGGTAGCCCCGCCAGCGGGTCGCTGACGTCCCGCACTCGGCGCCCGTGGCAAGGCGGAGGCCTACGCCGGCAAGTCCCCGAAAGCGTAGGGCGGAAACAAACAAGGCGCCGGTCAAGTAGAGGAGATAACAGGGCGATGCATTGCCTAAGATAAAAAGTTATATTACAAGATGCCTTACTGCTGCTCTAACCAGCCGTTTCTATGGCATATTTAACAGCGGCAGGGAAAGGAGATAAAAGAAAGGGGCAGGCGGCCTGGTCCACGCGGTCGCCACCTTCGCCTCTCCGAGTAAAGAGATCATGCGCGACGTGACGCGCGCCTGCGCGGTTCAGTCCCGCGCACGCCACCCACGTCGCGCTCGCCCCGCACGCCCCGCCCCCACGACGCCGCGATAAGCGCGCGCCACCTGGGGAAGGTGCGACGGATGCGGAGTTAAGGAGCAACGCGACCAAGGCCACGCGTGCCCGTGCACTGTTAGGGCCTGGCCCAACGACGCTCGGCACCGTGTGTGGCCCAGGCCCGGGGGCTCCTGTCGGTGTACTAAAGTAGGGGTACCTTAGTACCCCAGACTTGTGCACGGGCAGTCGTAGCACCCTGCGGCAAGGCCCGCCCCGGAAGCGCCAAGAGAAGACCAAGCATTCAAGACAAGGCCCCCGGCAAGAGGAGCTTGCCGGGCCAAGGAGACAAGGCCCCCGGCAAGAGGAGCTTGCCGGGCCAAGAAGACAAGACCCCGGCAAGAGGAGCTTGCCGGGACGACCGAGCCCATGTAAGGCCATCCAAGAACAAAGTATGCGAGACAGAAGATCGAGCCCCCGACAAGAGGAGCTTGTCGGGAAGGCCGAACCCAGGCACCACAAGAGAAGCCCGCCGTGGCGCGCCAAGCGTCCCGGCAAGGCCTGATAGCTGGCACGCTATCAGGCACAGGAAGACGACCCCCGCGGCAAGCCACTTGCCGCGGCAAGATCGCCACCTCAAGACTGCGCTCCAGCTCGCCCGCCACGCGTCGCTCCGGGGCTTCCCCCGAGGGCACGTGGCGAGGCACCGCGCAGCCTGGGGCATGCGGCGGCATGCAGCCGCCATCGTGGCGAACGGTGGCGCACCTAACGGTCCGCCTCGGTGCTGTCCGGGCGACCGTGACGGGCATTTAATGCCCTTGTCCCCTACCGCCAGAAGTAGGTATGATAACACTGTGCCGCACTGTAGCGCCACCGTTCCCGCACTATTACAGCTACCACCCCTTTTACGCTTTTACCCCTTTCTCTTACGTTGACACCTGTCGGTGACCCCTTTGCGCTATAAAAGGAGGCCCGTGTGCAACGTAGAAGGGGTTCCGGGGTCCGGAATGGTTCCCGGGGTTCCGGGGTTCGGAGATTCGGCATCCAGACAGCCATACGCTCGGTGCAGCTAGCTCCCCAAGCTCCCGAGCTCCCCAGTTCAATACAACCAAGCAGGAGTAGGGTTTTACGCGTCCATCGCGGCCCGAACCTGGGTAAACCGCCCGTGTGCCCGCCTCGATCTGCTCTCCGCGCTCCCTCCGCCCCCCTCGCCGGACAACGAAAGGGGCTCCGGCCCCATAGGTGCTCGCGGGGGGACGCCCGTCCGCCCCGACAAAGGGGTTTTTGGAAAACTAATTTTTGAAAATACTATTTGGCCAAATTATTTTTGTAAGAAAATACTATATTCCACTATACACATGGCATGATCATTGGGAAGAAGTTTGGGTCAAGGAGATGAAGTATAGAAGGTGGAGTAGTTGACTTTAAAGAGCACTTGAAAAACCACACAGAGAAAACCAATTTCAAAATAAAAGCCAAATAATGCAAAAGTTTTTGTTGGTCCAAATTTTCATGCTTTATTAATGCAAATGAAATGTTACAAAATGCAGGGTGTGACAGAGACATTCACAACAGTTTGCAAAACCACTCATCAACATCATATCAAGGTTCTGGTTCGAATGGCAACACACTAAAAATAGTAAAATCTAAACTGGGTCGTAACCAACAATCCTATAATTACTACGGATTAGTAACACATGAACCTGATAGAGAGAAGAGAGCCTAGTCCTTAACCCATGTGGAATGAGAAGAGAATGACTCAGATCAGAGGGCATAAGGTAAAGGAGTAAAAGAGCCTTACGTTCCCTCCCACAATCAATCCCCCGACATATAACTAAAGCATTTCTAGACTCGACATCGACCAGTTTGGCTTATCGAACCTACAGGCAGTCCGGCTCTGATGCCAACGTTGTCAGGACCCTGATTCCAAGTCATATTGACCCAGCCGGTAACACCTCATATCACTTTGCGGCCTCACGCACGGTAATCCAACGGATGTCGCCTTACCATGGCCCGGGACCGTTTGCGTCTTTTGGCTCACGTATATGATAGTGTTGCTAGCATCCATATGACAGAGAACCCGGGCCGACATGGCTAGTCGTGAACCCAAAGCGGCACTAACCCATGGGGACAGGCATACATGAATCAACTTCGAGCATGTCGGTCAACAACGTGTGAATCCGGGCTGTAGCACTGGGCTAACAGGACTCCGGTAACCCGGGCTGTAGCAGGCTAGGCAGGACTCCGGATGTCACCGCGTGACATTTCCCCGAAGGGACAGACACAGGAACGAAGTGAAAGACATGCCGGCCAGTCAAGTGTCCTGAACAGTAGTGCTGGGCTAGCAGGACTCCGGTGAACCGGGCTGTAGCGGACTACTATGGTTCAAGGAGGCACTAGACTACATTTCCCCATAAGAGAGGCTGCCAAGGATAAACAACTAGATTGTCGGATCCCACACATACCAAGCATTTCAATCGTACACACAATATGCTCGACATGTGTAAATACAACATGGCATCACAACAAAACTCTACAACTCAAGTACTTTATTTAAAGGCTCCAAGGAGCCGTACATATCATGTTCATACAGATAGGGGTCACATGACCAGACACTCAAGTCATACAAACATACAAGCACATGCGGACGCAAACTAGTCTGAGTACAGACACTAAAAAGAAAGAAGGCTTGACGAAGCCTGTCTATCTACATAGGCCCTTCACAAGCTTAGATCACCACCTGGGTGGCAAGTCACTCGTCAATGTCGAGATCTACATAGAACCCATCCGAAGGGGCGGTGTTGTCGTCTGAAAACATTAATTAAAGCAACATGAGTACAAAGGTACTCAACAAGTCTTACAACAGATCCTACTATACATGCACATTCCCAAGAAGGTAGTGGAGTTATTGCAGCAAGCCAGCTTTGACTCTTGGCTAAGCTATCCTACGAGACACCACTTGTAAAATAGTTTTCGCACACGAGTCCACCAATCACCATCACAATACTCCACCGTGGATCCTCCCTCGTCATCCTACGAAGGGGCCATCCACGGTACTCACACTTATCTTGAAGCTTTTAGTAGTAACCATTTACTTGTCTATGAACTGCATAAGCGACCAAGTAGTCCTTTACCGCGGACGCGGCTATCTGAATAGTCTCATACCCTGCAGGGGTGTTGTCGGTGTCAAAACCGGCGGATCTTGGGTAGGGGGTCCCGAACTGTGCGTCTAGGCGGATGGTAACAGGAGACAAGGGACACGAAGTTTTACCCAGGTTCGGGCCCTCTTGCTGGAGGTAAAACCCTACGTCCTGCTTGATTAATATTGATGATATGGGTAGTACAAGAGTAGATCTACCACAAGATCAAGGACGCTAAACCCTAGAAGCTAGCCTATGGTATGATTGTTGTATATTGTCCTACGGACTAAAACCCTCCGGTTTATATAGACACTGGAGAGGGTTAGGGTTACACAAAGTCGGGTACAATGGTAGGAGATCTAAATATCCACATCGCCAAGCTTGCCTTCCACGCCAAGGAATGTCCCATCCGGACACGGGACAAAGTCTTAATCTTGTATCTTCATAGTCCAGGAGTCCGGCTGATGGTATAGTCCGGCCATCCGGACACCCCCTAATCCAGGACTCCCTCAGTAGCCCCCGAACCAGGCTTCAATGACGACGAGTCCGGTGCGCAGATTGTCTTTGGCATTGCAAGGCGGGTTCCCCTTCCAGATTTCGTGTACCTGTTGATTAATGCCTTGTTCTTTTATAAATGCAGCGTTCCTTGGCTTCTACGCCCAATAATGGCCGCCTTCCACGTGTCCAACGAATACGAAAAGTGTGGGTGTTTTTACATTCATACCCCTAGCCGCATAAATGAGCCGCCTATTTAAGGGGATGGGGATTCAGATCCAAACCACACCTTCTCCTCTCCGCGAGTAATCATCAGAGCACCTCCAGCAAAGGTCCATTCCACCATGGCCAGCCGTCGCAACTCCTCCTCTCGCCCTTCCAGTCCTATGCCTGGAGACTGGGAGAGGTGCTCCATCCCGCATAGCGAGCTAGTATCGCTTCAGACCAAGGGATTCTTCCCTCCGGCCTGTATGGTCCCGATTCGAGCCGGACTCGCCACCTATAATGGTGGAGAGCAAGCGGAGAGCGTCCCCAATCCCTCCAAAGGAGAACGGGTATGCCTCGTCCCTCATCTAATAACAGGACTTGGATTTCCAATTCATCCGTTTCTCCGGGGGCTTCTGGAGTTCTATGGCCTCCAGCTGCACAACCTCACGCCTGCCTCTATATTGCATATCGCGGGCTTCGTTGCCCTTTGCAAGCTGTTCTTGGGTGTTGAGGCTCATTTCGCGCTGTGGAAGAGGCTATTCTGCTTGGT
Organism: Aegilops umbellulata; assembly: GCA_032464435.1. Lineage (NCBI taxonomy): Eukaryota > Viridiplantae > Streptophyta > Magnoliopsida > Poales > Poaceae > Aegilops > Aegilops umbellulata. Next base: position 84,560,810 of record CP136060.1, on the reverse strand, counting down.
GCCCCGTTTTCAGGAGGGGTCAATATATCAAGTGGGCGGAGCCGAAGTGTGGCGCATCGCCGGGACCGGATATCTATCCGGAACCCCAAAGAAGGCGTCCGAGGACTGGCCTTCGGAATGGTTCTATATAGAGGATATCCCGTTACCAGATCCTGTTCGGATCGGACTCCCTGAGTTCAACAATGCTCCCCTGAAGAAACGCCTAAGCTGGCGTCCACGCAGCTCTTAGAGAGAAAGTGACAGGGACGTCCTTTACCTGATGGGCCGGATAAGACTATTGGCTCATTCCGGACTAACCATGATTGGAGTCATGGCCATATGCATCATGCGGGGGGTGCAACCGCTACAGTATAGAGGTCACCCCATGTGGGATTTTAACGGGGAGGATGACGCCACCCGTTACGGCCGTAAGGGGCCGGACTCAGCTGCCGCTCTAGTAAAGATCTTGTCCACTTTGTACAAGGGAGAAGAGGAGGAATTCCTCTGCGTCAACCCACATGGTGGATTTACTATGTACAATCCTCCAAGTTGAGTAAGCGGACAATTTCACTTGCCCATCCGTTTTATATTCCCGTGATTAAATATATAGTCTAACGACTTCAACACAGGAACTGCGTCAGGAAATAAAGGACATAAACAGCCGTCCTCCACAGCCCGAGGATCCAGAACGGTCCCTCGATCCAGCCTCCGAAGAGGATCCGGACATATCGGTGGACCTGATTGAACGGGTGTTTTATCAGCTGAACAAGGACAATACCTTGGTGGCCATTATCGCCGATTACCCAGGGTTAATCCCGGCCTCCCAGGTAACTGAGACCGGAGTCCCAGCACCTTGGAAAGGGATCCATCCTCATGTGTTTTCAGTTTCCTGACAACAACCGTGTTTTGCAGGGGAGGTTCCTGAGGCGGGAGGCCGAGCCTGCGGCGGCTAGCCAACGAGGGGCTGCAGGGCCCCGTGGGGTAAAAAGAAATGTAGTCCGGACTGAGGCGTCAGCGCAAAGGTATAGCGCGCCTTTTTATTCCCAGGTGTTATTCCTTCAAGGCATATTAACACTCGTGCTTTGTTCAGGACAAACAGGCCTCGCCGGACTATATCCGGAGAGGCTGCCAATCGCGCCTCCACCAGCCAGGCTCCACAGCCCGGTCCGGAGGCGGAGGTGAACACGAGGCACGCACCGGACGCTCCTCCAACAGAGGATGCGGACAGGCTGTCTGCCACCCATTCCGAGGTGGAGAGTGCCATGAACCACTGGCGCCGCCGGACAGTTCTTCGCGATGCTTGTTTCTCCCAAGAGGCGTTGGATGCCTTCAATTCGGGAGATGCGTATCTCCGTGCCGCGCAAAATGGTCTAGCCCGAGCCAAGGAGCAATATGTAAAAGACATACGGGTGAGAAAATTTGATGGTTATATATATCAGTAGCCCTCGAGACTTGAAACAGTTAGAATAACTGATTTAAGGATCATGAGATACGCAGGTTCTTTCAGAGAAGAATACCCAACTGTCCCAGGAGCTAAAATAGTGCAAGGCCCAACTTGAGGCCGCACTAGCCACGACAGGGGAGCCCAAGGAGACCCCCTCTGGTAATATATGCTTAAAAAAGATAAGTATTATGCGAAATGCGGCGTATGTGCTAATCTGAAAAATGAAATTGCAGATGGCGCCGGAATGGATCCGGAAAAGCAACAACTTCTACGCCAGTTAAAGGCTGGTGAGAGCATGCTGACAAAGGTGAGGCGGGAGAAGAATGATCTTCAGGATGCCAACACCAAGCTGGATGTTGAACTAAAAGATGTTCGTGCCCAGCTGTCGGACTCCACTAAGGAGAATCAGCGGCTTCGACGCGGCATATTTAGTATGTGCTTAAACGAACTCTAAAAAAGGAGTTCGGTGAGGAAGTCGACTAACAGAGTTATGTCTGTAGGTATGCTAACAGGTCGTCCTGCAGAGAAGATGCCCGGTTCTACGGGTGACCTTCTTCCCGAGCCCTCGCAACTGCACGAGCGAGTTCGGCAGGCGATGCAAGGCGTTGCCCAAGCCTTATGGCCTTCCCTCTCCATACTTGAGGGCCTTAGAGAGCTTGCAGAGAAGCTGAAGGGAGCGCGGCGGTGCTTCCGGTTGTGGAAGATATCGGCCAGCCGTCAAGGCGCTAGGGAGGCCTGGGCCATGGTGAAGACGCGGTACACAAAGGCTGACCCAAACCACATGGCCGAGGTCGGACCTGTGGGGCCCGATGGGAAGGAGATCCCTGCAAGCTTAGTGTACGGCCAAGTAGAATTGGCCGCAAAGTATTCCCAGCAGGACTGTAAGCTAGACAGCCTGTTGGATGGTATTGAGGAGGAATACAATCAGTCATAATGACTATGTAATTTTAATTGACATGTGTAATGCCTTCTAGCCGGATTGTAGATCGTTTGTCATTGCCGACCGTTTCGCTTCGAACTCGGGACCTGACGGTCCGGAGTGTGTCCGAATACCCTTGCGGTTGTATAAGAACCGGGGTATGCATGGAGACCAGGCGTAGGGGTCATTAGTGCTTTAACAGACAAGTGCCCAACTAGTTATGTTATATTACATGGTTAGTAAGAAACATCTTCCAGGGAGAATAGCTCCGTTAAGGGTTCCTTTCCTTGGGAGGCATGCCCTAAAGTGCATGTCCGGACTGCGAAAAGGGACGCAGAAAAAACATCTGGGGGCATATAAATAAATAAGTAAAAAGATCATCTTTAGTTCACCGACCGAATATTCCCTTAAGAACGCTAGCTTTCGGCTTCACCAAGTCTGAGGTACACATCCGGCTGACCCGGTAGTAACAATCGCAGAGGTGCTCCCTTTACCACCTAGCTGAACAATCGGGAACGTAGGGGTAAGCACAGGAGCCAGGCAACCCAGCTTGGCCAAAACTTAAGTCATATCGATGCATATAATGGTGAATAAAAGGCACATGCGGAAGTTTGACACATGTGTTGGGCATGAAGCCCGTATAAATAAGCTTCTGTTTAAAGAAGCCCCCAGGTTTAGTGAGCGCGGGTAGCGCGTCACTTGATGAGCCTTTAAGGGCTATAAGAGAGAGAAAAAAGGGGGGAAGGAGAGAAATGTAAGACAGAAAATGTAAAAAATGGATAGAGGAAGGAGACGAACACAGAGTCCGGCGCTAGGCATAGAATCTTCGGAGACGGGCTGCGTTCCATGGGTTCGGCTCAAGTCGGTTATCCGATGCATCTCGCAGGCGGTATGCTCCACCAGTCAGGACTTGGTCGATTATGAAAGGACCTTCCCACTTGGGCTTGAGTTTGTCCTTTTTCTTGTCCGGCAGGCGTAGAACTAGTTCGCCAACATTGTAATTTTTGGCCCATACTTCTCTGCTTTGATATCTTCGAGCCTGCTGTTGATAGAATGCGGAACGGGCTTTTGCCACGTCAGGCTCCTCCTCCAAAGCGTCCAAACTGTCCTGCCGATCGAGCTTGGCTTCTCTTTCTTCGTACATGCGCACTCGAGGTGAGTCATGAATTATGTCGCAAGGCAAAACTGCCTCTGCGCCGTACACCATGAAGAATGGTGTGTATCGAGTGGTGCGATTCGGCGTGGTCCGCAGCCCCCAGAGTACGGAGTCGAGCTCCTCTACCCAGTGCGTGTTAGATTCCTTGAGGGACTGCACTAATCTGGGTTTGATGCCGCTCATGATAAGACCATTTGCATGTTCGACCTGGCTGTTAGTTTGTGGGTGATAGACTGAAGCATAATCGAGCTTGATGCCCATGTTTTCGCACCAGAGTTTTACCTCATCGGCCGTAAAGTTCGTGCCGTTATCAGTGATGATGTTGTGGGGGACGCCGTAACGGTGTACAACCCCGGATATAAAGTCTATCACCGGTCCGGATTCGGCCGTCTTAATAGGCTTGGCTTCTATCCATTTGGTGAACTAGTCCACCATGAACAGTAAGTATTTTTTCTTGTGGGTTCCGCCTTTAAGGGGTCCAACCATGTCAAGCCCCCAGACCGCGAAAGGCCAAGTGATGGGGATAGTTTGGAGGGCGGAGGGTGGCATATGGCTTTGGTTTGCAAAAAGCTGGCAACCGACGCATCGTTGGACCAAGTCCTGAGCGTCTGCCCGGGCCGTCGGCCAATAAAAGCCTGTACGGAAAGCCTTGCTTACAAGGGACCGAGATGCAGCATGATGACCACCGAGTCCGGCATGAATTTCAGCCAGCAAGTTCCGCCCTTCCTCTTCGGAGATGCACCTTTGAAGGACCCCGGTAGTGCTTTTCTTATAAAGTTCTCCATCATGGACTTTATAGGCCTTAGATCGCCGCACTATGCAGCGTGCCTCATTTTGGTCCTCTGGGAGCTCCTGCCTAGTAAGGTAGGCTAGGAATGGTTCTGTCCACGGGGCGATGACGGCCATTATTGCGTGGGCTGAAGTTGTAATTTCATTGGCAGAACCTCCGATTATGTCAGATTGTTCGGTGTCGGACAGTGCGGTTGGGTCCGGGCTGTTATTACCAGGTTCCCCGTCCCATACTACGGATGGCTTGAACAGCCTTTCCAAGAAGATGTTGGGGGGGGGGGGACTGCATCGCGTTTTGCGCCGATGCGTGCCAGGACATCTGCCGCCTGATTGTTTTCCCGGGCTATATGGTGAAATTCGAGCCCCTCGAACCGAGCTGACATTTTTAAGACAGCGTTGAGGTAAGCTGCCATTTTTGGATCCTTGGCATCGGAGTCTCCATTTATTTGGGATATCGTGAGGTTCGAATCCCCGTGCACCTCTAGGCGTTGAATGCCCATGGATACTACCATCCGGAGACCATGTAAAAGGGCCTCATATTCGGCTGCATTGTTGGAGTCCGTGTACATAATCTGGAGTACATATTGAACTGTCTCCTGTGGGGGACGTTAAAACGACGCCAGCCCCTAGTCCGGCCAACATTTTGGAGCCGTCGAAATGCATGATCTAGTTTGAATATGTGCCGTACTCTTTAGGGAGTTCGGCCTCCGCCCATTCTGCGACGAAGTCGGCCAAAACATGCGACTTGATAGCTCGCCGTGGCTTATAAGTTATGTAGAACGGGAGGAGCTCGATGGCCCATTTTGCAATCCGGCCCGTTGCGTCGCGGTTGTTTATAATATCGTTGAGTGGTACTTCCGAGGCTACTATTATCGAACACTCTTGAAAGTAGTGTCGTAGCTTCCAGGATGCCATGAATACCGCGTATGCAATCTTTTGATAATGCGGGTACCGTGATTTGCATGGAGTGAGGACAGTGGACACGCAGTAGACCGGCTTTTGAAGGGGGAATTTGTGTCCGTCCGTTTCCCGCTCGACGGCGAGCACTGCGCTGACAACCTGATGGGTTGCTGCAATGTACAATAGCATTGGTTCGCCGATGTTTGGCGCGGCCAGGACTGGGTTTGTTGCCAATATGGCTTTTATTTCGTCGAGTCCGGCCGTGGCGGCATCCGTCCACTCGAAGTGTTCGGTGCGCCGAAGGAGGCGATAGAGGGGTAGTACCTTTTCTCTCAAGCGGGAGATGAAGCGGCTTAGAGCCGCCACGCATCCGGTTAATTTTTGTATTTGTTTGAGGTCCTTTGGGATATCCAATTGTGACAAAGCTCGGATCTTGGCTGGATTTGCTTTGATTCCTCTACCGGATACAATGAAGCCCAAGAGCTTTCCGGCTGGAACGCCGAAAACGCATTTTTCCGGGTTGAGCTTGATGTCATATGTTCGGAGGTTATCAAATGTAATCCTCAAGTCGTCCACTAGAGATTCGACATGTCTTGTTTTTACGACCACATCATCCACGTATGCCTCCACTGTTTTGCCGATCTGATTTGCCAGACATGTTTGAGTCATGCGCTGATATGTTGCGCCGGCGTTTTTTAGCCCGAAGGGCATTGTGTTGAGGCAGAATGGGCCGTATGGTGTGATGAATGCCGTGGCGGCTTGGTCTGACTCTGCCATCTTGATTTGATGGTAGCCGGAGTATGCGTTAAGGAAACACAATGAATCGTGTCCTGCGATGGCGTCGATAATTTGATCGATGCGGGGGAGGGGGAAGGGATCCTTTGGGCAAGCCTTGTTAAGGTCTTTAAAATCAACGCACAGGCGCCAGGATTTGTCCTTCTTTGGTACCATCACCAAGTTTGCTAGCCAGTCCGGATGTTTAATATCTCTGATGAATCCGGCCTCCAATAGCTTGGCTAGCTCCTCTCCCATGGCCTATCTCTTGGGTTCGGAGAAACGCCGAAGGGCTTGTTTGACTGGTTTGAATCCTTTTAGGATATTTAAGCTATGTTCGGCCAGCCTGCGTGGGATTCCTGGCATGTCCGAAGGGTGCCAGGCGAAGATGTCCCAATTTTCACGTAGGAATTCTCGCAATGCGGCTTCTACATCAGGGTTTAATTGTGCCCCGATGGAAGCTGTTTTATTGGGGTCCGTTGGATGGACCTGGAATTTGACTATTTCGGCTACTGGTTTAAAGTAAGTGGACTTGGATCTTTTGTCGAGTATCACATCGTCCCTGTTTACCGTGGAGTGCAGCGTAGTCAGTTCCTCAGCCGCTAGGGCTTCGGATAGTGCCTCAAGGGCCAATGCGGCTGTCTTGTTTTTGGCGCGGAGCGCTATGTCCGGATCACTAGCAAGAGTGATAATTTCGTTCGGCCCGGGCATCTTGAGCTTCATGTACCCGTAATGGGGTATTGCTTGGAAGATTGTAAACACTTCCCGCCCTAGCAGAGCATGGTATCCACTACTGAATGGGGCCACCTGGAACTTGACCTCTTCGGACCTGTAATTATCCGGCGTGCCGAACACCACATATAGTGTGATTTTTCCTGTACAGCGCGCTTCCCGACTGGGGATTATTCCTCTAAAGGTTGTGCTGCTTTGCTCGATGCGGTTCCAGTCTATTTCCATTTTTTGAAGGGTTTCCTCATAAATGAGGTTTAATCCACTGCCTCCGTCCATGAGTACCTTGGTGAGGCGAAAGCCGTCCACTATCGGACTGAGGACCAATGCGGCTGGTGCTCGGGCTGTTCGGCATTTAGGTTCATCACTAGCATTAAAAGTAATAGCCGTATCACTCCATGGGTTTATTGTTGCTACTTGATAAACTTCAGCAAGGCTGCGGAGTGTTCTTTTTCGCGTATTATTTGATGCGAAAGTCTCGAAGACTGTGAAGACTGTACTGGTGTCTCTGGGGTGGCTTTCTGCGACCTCCGGAATTAGGAGGTCTTCGCCAATTTTGGCCACCTGCCGGAGTATCCAACATGCTCTAAGGCTGTGATTTGGTGTGGCGTCCTCTGTACTATGAATTTTAGTGGGTCCATTAAGCCATCCTTCCAGTACGGTTCCATGCCCTGTGGAGGGTTTTGGTTTTTTGGTGTTTAACCCGGGTGTCTGACATGATGCACCCTTTTATTTCGGACGAGGTTTCTATTCAGGGCCGGATTGTCCCAAAATTTTATTTCGGTTTTCCAGGCGCTTTCCATCGCACAGTACTTTTGTACTATGGACGCCAAGTCAGCGAAGCGTGTAATATCACGACGACTTATGACATTGAGGATTCCCTTGTCCGTGTAGTTATTGCAGAATATTGAGATTGCGTCTTCCTCGCGGCTGTCCTTTATCCTGTTCATAACCAGGAGGAATCTGGCCTAGTAATGATGTACTGTTTTTCGGGCTTTTGCCTGATTTAGGATAGATCACTTATGTTCGGGTGGGTGGGTGGAATTAAATCCGAAACCTCACCCAATCTGAGACTCAGAGGCCAAGAAGGTTCCGAACTCTGAAGTTTGGATTCTTGGATGTTGTCCAATGAATCTAGCCCGTTGCCTGATTCTAAGTTCAGGTCTTGAGTTACATCCTCCCCTCCGCGGGTATCCGGCTTGGAGGGATCGGGAATCCGGACGTAGCTAGTCCTTAAGATAGATGAAGGGTCGCCGCACTGCGCCTCTACCACGGCAACGTGATGGGTGGCTTGGGGAGAGTTAATTTCTCTTAGATCAGGTTTAAGCCCAACCTGGTCGTAATCCGTAGCGACCCCCAGGGTGGCGATGCGATCCAAGAGCTCGTTTACGGAAGAGAGCTCCATTGGATCTAGCTGCTCGGCGAGTCCCGAGCTGATGTGAAGATTGCTTTTGATGACCCGAGAGGTCATCGTCGGCGCAATAGCCGAATAGGCGGTCATAAGAAAACCACCTAGCCGGAGAGTTTGGCCGACAGCCAAAGCTCCCTTAGCAACGGCGCCGTCTTTAAAGACGGGAAGAGGCATCCTTGCTGATTGTGACGGCACAGAGGAACTCTCAATGAAAGCACCAATGTCGGTGTCAAAACCGGCGGATCTCGGGTAGGGGGTCCCGAACTGTGCGTCTAGGCGGATGGTAATAGAAGACAAGGGACACGAAGTTTTACCCAGGTTCGGGCCCTCTTGATGGAGGTAAAACCCTACGTCCTGCTTGATTAATATTGATGATATGGGTAGTACAAGAGTAGATCTACCATGAGATCAAGGAGGCTAAATCCTAGAAGCTAGCCTATATTATGATTGTTGTATATTGTCCTACGGACTAAAACCCTCCGATTTATATAGACACCGGAGAGGGTTAGGGTTACACAAAGTCGGTTACAATGGTAGGAGATCTAAATATCCGCATCGCCAAGCTTGCCTTCCACGCCAAGGAAAGTCCCATCCGGACACAGGACGAAGTCTTCAATCTTGTATCTTCATAGTCCAGGAGTCCGACTGATGGTATAGTCCGGCCATCCGGACACCCCCTAATCCAGGACTCCCTCAGGTGTACCTCTTCACACACGCTTTCACCACTTATCACCGTTTACACGACATGTTCTCGGCAACCTTCAAGCAGAAGCCCAGCGAGGGTGTCGGCCACGACCTGACTAAACACACGAGTCCCTAGTACAGGTTTAAGGATGGCCTCAATGAAACAACCCACCATGTACTCCTACATGGCCTCTCATCGATACCTTTACCAAATCATGTTCAACACCTCACTCTCATTACCGACACAACCTTTCACTCTAGTTCATCACTCTGATGAGCCAGACCGGACACAACTCTAAGCATAGCAAGCATAGCATGGTAGGAAACACAAACATTGCTCAATCAACTCCTACACATGCTAGTGGGTTTCATCTAGTTACTGTGGCAATGATAGGTCATGCAGAGGACGTGGGTTCAACTACCGCAACACACATCAGTTTGAAACACGTTGTCTTAATGCAGTAAACGAGAGCAGAAGCGAGAAGATGGGTTTGTATCGAAATGATCAATGGGTTGCTTGCCTAACGGGGTGGTAGTGGGATACTGCCCTTCAGTTGGATACTCGTGAATATCCTCGGAGGCAGAACCTACCACGAAGAACACATCGAAACACAATCACCACATGGCAATATGCAACAATATGATGCATGCAATGACATGGCAAAATGGTGTGTGTGATAAGTCTAATGCAACTTGGGACAGAATGGTTTGAGTCCATTTGAACCAAGGATTCAAATGATCACCCAAAATAATAAGTGATATATGTGCATTAGCTTGTTTCACCTAAAAAGCAAGGTTAAAGTGTTCTGACATGCATGAAACTAGTACAGATTGAAAGATTGGATTTTTCTGATCATTTTTCATATATAAATCTTTGCATTTGGAGTTACAGATTAATTTCTATGAATTTTTGAAGTTTGTACTAATTTCTGGAATTTCATGTATAAGAATAATTCCAGTAATTGAATTAATGCGTCAGCTTTGCATCAGGGTGACGTCAGCGGTCAACGGGCTGGTCCAGGTCAAACTGACCTGTGGGCCCTGCGTGTCAGTACTTAGTCAAACTAACTAATATTAGTTAGTGCTAACCCTAGGTTAATTAGCAGAGGAGGCCCCACTTGTCATAGACTCAGGGGGAGTCAACCTGGGCCCACCCAGTCAAAGTCAACAGTCAAACCTGCCGGCGTTTAGCCGCCGGCGAGGCCAGACGCGGCGGTGGAAGTGCATTTTCGTGTTCCGGCGACCAAATGGGCGGCGGAGAGCATCTACGCGTAGCTGGGAGCAAGCCACATCGTTTGGTGGCGGTGGTTGGGCTCGGGGTTGCCGGAAACGTCGCCGGCGACGACCTTGGCAGTCGCCGGAGTCGGGTGAAGATGAACCCGAGGCTACGGGGCACGGCGAGGCATGGGAAGTGGTGCATTGGGCTCCTGGGGATGCGGTGAGCACGTTGGACATGGTGGTCTGGCCTATGGGTGGCCGGAGTCACGTCGGCGACGAGCTCGGCGGCGGCGCGTGCGGTGGAGCTTCGTGTAGTCGCTATGGTGCACAAGAAGGCAAACGGAGAGGATGGGTAGGTAGCTGAGCTCACGGCAGTCACGTAGGAGCAGACGATGCGGTCGGGGACGAGCTGATGCAGTGGCGACGACAAAGGGGATCCGCGGCGGTGCTCGGTGAAGTCGAGCTCGAAGAAGACGAAGCAGAGCGCGCGAGCGCTCGGGGCTCGGGCTGCTCGACGGAGACGACGATGGCGGAGCTTCTGGACACGGTGGCATGGCGCGGGGACGACGGAGAGCGTGACTACGACGGCGGTGCGGCTGCGGTGGCGTCGGCCATGGTGCGGGAGAGCGAGGGAGAGAGGCAGGTGAGAATGCGAGATGTCCACGGGGTCGGGGCGGCGACGTGGATCTCGCCCAGGTGTCCAGGGGCGTGGGCGGCAAGCAGGTGGCGCCGTGGCGAGCTCGTGCTCGCCGGCGTCACCTCTGTGCCTGCTCTGGCGAGAGCAAGCAGCTGGCTGGCATGGGCCAGCACAGTGCTGGGCCGGCCAGGTGGGCTGCCAGGTGGCTACGGCCAGGTAAGTTCCCTCCTTCTCTTTTATTTTCCTTTTTCTATATTTCTGTAAGTTTGTGGCTTTACTAAAAATAGTTAGACACTTACAAAAATCCTAGAAATAATCATAGGCTCTGTTTAGATTACTTCCAACTTCCCACACTTATCTACTATATACATAATATAGAAGACAAACAAGCCATCACACTGATCCACACAGATTAAATTATCTCTATCATTAATTTTTTGATGTAAACGACTGAGATTGAAAGATATAACGTTACATACAAATATTGACTACATGTAGATATTGTGTTGCACCAGGAAAGACTGTCACGTATATGTCTATCTGTGATAGGAAAGTTCAATCTCGGTCATGTACTTGACAAGGACATGATCTTACTTTGCCACCGTCACGTAATCATATTCCATGTAATAAGTTCGGGTTTGTATAAGGGAAAACAACAAGTGCTAGCCAAGTTACGCACGGGCCAACCTATGAAGCCCTGTATCCTGAACGCTCCGAGGCCCACCACGCGAGCGAGGCGCCGTTGCGGGGAACTGCCGAGCGCGAGGACCTGGACCAATGGGTAACGAGTCGCGGCTGCGACGGGATCTGCCAGATCTCGCCGGCTTCGTGGGGGTAGCACCTGGCCGGCGATGCAGAGGCGCCGGCTGCCAATGGATAACGACTCACGGCTGCGACGAGATCTGACAGATCTCGCCAGCTTCGTGCGGGGTGGAACCTGGGCGGCGATGCAGAGGCGCCGGCTAGGAGCAGAGCAAGGGCAGGACGGCAAAGGAGCTCCGGGCGCGGCAAAGATACACAAGTAAGCAACAACCATCGGATTGATTTCCTACGTGGACACACACGCTACATTGCACACACGTACACAAATTCCTATCTAGATCGACTCTAGCATGTAGTATTTCAAATGAGTTGTTGCATGTGGATTGATCAGGTTGATCAAGCAGACTTTGTACGTGAGGAATAGTTCTCGCAATATCCGATCAGCAAGCAAACCGAGCAATGTTTCATAGGTCGCTCTGGGTAGAAAGTATCCGGCAACTCACCGGATCATCTCAGTGAAACTAAAGCCGAGTACGGAACCAATACATCCATTATTTTCTGCACGCCATGGCGGACTACGATCGGAGATCCATGTAACTGGTGCTCATGGTTATGGACGGTAGTCATGTAATACTTGAGATGACAACGTGCATGGTTTGGTCTAGCCACCAGAGCATGCTTGCCAAATTGGTTGCCCATGCATAGCGAGGGCAATTTGGTCCATGTAGCATGCATACATGGCGGCCAATCGTACCAATGTTCTAGGTAACGTGCTGGACGAAACCACATCCCATCAATTTTTGAGTCAACATTCTTATTAATATGTTTTGCCTTAATTAATCCCTTCATATGTTAAATTGCTGAGCAGAAATTTCTCACTTTTGTTATTGCGTAAAAGTAAAGAGGCAGTTCGTTCGAAAGTGCCTTTCTGCTCCCGAGGTCATTTTTTAGCTCGGTAAACAGTAAAATCAAAAAAAAAAATACAAAAAATCCCATTTTTTGGGGGAGAAACATTGAAAAAAGTTTTAAGTGCTTGCAAAAAATCATCATGAAATCATATTCCTATAAGGCGTGGCAAAAATAACAAATTCAGTGCTCCAAGATGCTTCTGAAAGTAGCATTTTCAGAGTACCGATTTTGTTTTGTTTGCCACGCCTTCTAGAAATATGATTTCATGATGATTCTTTGCAAGCACTTAAAAACTTTTGTCAATGTTTCTCCCAAAAAAAATTAAAATTTTTTTCGATTTTCTTCCGATTTTACTGTTCACCCTAGCTCTCTGCGTCCCAGTTCGTTGCACTACTGGAACTAACTTCCCAGTTTAAGAACATGGTTGTACTAATGGGTGAGCTGAATTAGGTGGTCATGGGGCTTTTCAAAATATTCAGGGTGGGGAAGGAGCAAATCGTCCTTTTGCAAAACTATTCTAGCATAAACACATCTGTAAATTGATATATATGAACAAAAATTAATGTCCCTGTGGCATGTGTGCAAAATTTCTTTTATTCCATACACGAACATTATCTTTGAGATAAATTATTTCTAAGTCGTTATGTTGGATATTCAACTAATATAAGCCACTTCAAATATTTTATTATTGAAAAGTGATTCCTCAAAATATTACATAGAACTCTTAAGTTAAGATATCTAATATCGATACTTATAGATCAGGAGAAGTCAATTGTGTAATTTGATCTTCGCCATCAGTATTTCCTTAAGATGCCGTCGTTAGCTTAATACATCAAGATCTATTTCAGATATACTTATTGTCTACAACACTGGTATTGATTATGAAGCTACAAAGAATTACATGTCTACTTAAGTACCAATATAGTATTTAATTTCATGTCTATTTAAGCATCAATACAATAATTTTTTGAAAATGACTATTTTGGGAGGATTTTTTCTTTCAATTTTATATTATAGAAATATCTTATATTCAGATGCCTTTTCCTACATGTAATATAACATGTTAAGCATCACTTGGCGAAACGGAAGCTCCGGTATATGAGATATGACACAATAAGCGTTACTCTGTTCAGCATGGTCTGCTCCACACATTGTCTTTTTGTCCATAGAGATACATGTTTTTATGTGTAAGTAATTATTTTCAATTTTGGTGCAGCAGCTCATCTCAATTATTTATGAATTAGTGGTAGATGAGGTGTTATTTTCGAAATTGATGAATTTCATGTGCAAATATAAACTTAAGAATGTGTTGCTTCGTTCATGAAAAATATATTTGGACATGCAGATTTGCTTTATCATGATATGATAAAATAATAACTCTGCAGTTCATATAGACAACATGAATGGCAGAGTACAATTAGTGTTAACCAAAATGATTAAGTATTAAAAGTGAAAGAGTTGTCGCACAATAACCTATATTAGATTTTCAACTACAATTATGAAACCATCTATGTTAATACGATATGTCATGTAGGTACATCATACATATATATATATATATATTATGTGTATGGCACATAGAAATATATTGAAATATATGTGTATCAGTTAGTTGCCATTAAAACATACCATAATGGTGGAAAAAGTATCTTAATCTTGGTTATGCTTTAAATTTCGTTTTCAATATTTTATTACTATTACTTGCCAGCCCGTGCAAGCAAATCTACATGATAAATATAAAAAAACACTATGTTTCATTTTTTTTGGTTGTACTAATGGGTGAGCTGAATCAGGTGGTCATGGGGCTTTTCAAAATATTCAGGGTGGGGAAGGAGCAAATCGTCCTTTTGCAAAACTATTCTAGCATAAACACATCTGTAAATTGATATATATGAACAAAAATTAATGTCCCTGTGGCATGTGTGCAAAATTTCTTTTATTCCATACACGAACATTATCTTTGAGATAAATTATTTTTAAGTCGTTATGTTGGAGATTCAACTAATATAAGCCACTTTAAATATTTTCTTATTGAAAAGTGATTCCTCAAAATATTACATGGAACTCTTAAGTTAAGATATCTAATATCGATGCTTATAGATCAGGAGAAGTCAATTGTGTAATTTGATCTTCGCCATCACTATTTCCTTAAGATGCCGCCGTTAGCTTAATACATCAAGATCTATTTCAGATATACTTATTGTCTACAACACTGGTATTGATTATGAAGCTATAAAGAATTACATGTCTACTTAAGTACCAATATAGTATTTAATTTCATGTCTATTTAAGCATCAATACAATATTTTGTAGAAAATGACTATTTTGGGAGGATTTTTTCTTTCAATTTTATACTATAGAAATATCTTATATTCAGATGCCTTTTGCTACATGTAATATAACATGTTAAGCATCACTTGGCGAAACGGAAGCTCCGGTATATGAGATATGATATAATAAGCATTACTCTGTTCAGCATGGTCTGCTCCTCACATTGTCTTTTTGTCCATAGAGATACATGTTTTTATGTGTAAGTAATTATTTTCAATTTTGGTGCAGCAGCTCATCTCAATTATTTATGAATTAGTGGTAGATGAGGTGTTATTTTCGAAATTGATGAATTTCATGTGCAAATATAAACTTAAGAATGTGTTGCTTCGTTCATGAAAAATATATTTGGACATGCAGATTTGCTTTATCATGATATGATAAAATAATGACTCTGCAGTTCATATAAACAACATGAATGGCAGAGTACAATTAGTGTTAACCAAAATGATTAAGTATTAAAAGTAGAAGAGTTGTCGCACAATAACCTATATTAGATTTTCAACTACAATTAAGAAACCATCTATGTTAATACGATATGTCATGTAGGTACATCATACATATATATATATATATTATGTGTATGGCACATAGAAATATATTGAAATATATGTGTATCAGTTAGTCGCCAATAAAACATACCATAATGGTGGAAAAAGTATCTTAATCTTGGTTATGCTTTAAATTTCGTTTTCAATATTTTATTACTATTACTTGCCAGCCCGTGCAAGCAAATCTACATGATAAATAGAAAAAAACACTATGTTTCATTTTTTTTGGTTGTACTAATGGGTGAGCTGAATTAGGTGGTCATGGGGCTTTTCAAAATATTCAGGGTGGGGCAGGAGCAAATCGTCCTTTTGCAAAACTATTATAGCATAAACACATCCATAAATTGATATATATGAAAAAAAAATGTCCCTATGGCATGTGTGCAAAATTTCTTTTATTCCATACACGAACATTATCTTTGAGATAAATAATTTCTAAGTCGTTATGTTGGAGATTCAACTAATATACGCCACTTCAAATATTTTCTTATTGAAAAGTGATTCCTCAAAATATTACATGGAACTCTTAAGTTAAGATATCTAATATCGATGCTTATAGATCAGGAGAGTCAATTGTGTAATTTGATCCTCGCCATCACTATTTCCTTAAGATGTCGCGGTTAGCTTAATACATCAAGATCTATTTCAGATATACTTATTGTCTACAACACTGCTATTGATTATGAAGCTACAAAGAATTTCATGTCTACTTAAGTACCAATATAGTATTTAATTTCATGTCTATTTAAGTATCAATACAGTATTTTGTAGAAAATGACTATTTTGGGAGGGATTTTTCTTTCAATTTTATACTATATAAATATCTTATATTCAGATGCCTTTTGCTACATGTAATATAACATGTTAAGCATCACTTGGCGAAACGGAAGCTCTGGTATATGAGGTATGGCATAATAAGCATTACTCTGTTTAGCATGGTCTACTCCACACATTGTCTTTTTGTCCATAGAGATACATGTTTTTATGTGTAAGTAATTATTTTCAATTTTGGTGCAGCAGCTCATCTCAATTATTTATGAATTAGTGGTAGATGAGGTGTTATTTTCGAAATTGATGAATTTCATGTGCAAATATAAACTTAAGAATGTGTTGCTTCGTTCATGAAAAATATATTTGGACATGCAGATTTGCTTTATCATGATATGATAAAATAATAACTCTGCAGTTCATATAGACAACATGAATGGCAGAGTACAATTAGTGTTAACCAAAATGATTAAGTATTAAAAGTGGAAGAGTTGTCGCACAATACCCTATATTAGATTTTCAACTACAATTAAGAAACCATCTATGCTAATACGATATGTCATGTAGGTACATCATACATATATATATTATGTGTATGGCACATAGAAATATATTGAAATATATGTGTATCAGTTAGTCGCCAATAAAACATACCATAATGGTGGAAAAAGTATCTTAATCTTGGTTATGCTTTAAATTTCGTTTTCAATATTTTATTACTATTACTTGCCAGCCCGTGCAAGCAAATCTACATGATAAATAGAAAAAAACACTATGTTTCATTTTTTTTGGTTGTACTAATGGGTGAGCTGAATTAGGTGGTCATGGGGCTTTTCAAAATATTCAGGGTGGGGAAGGAGCAAATCGTCCTTTTGCAAAACTATATAGCATAAACACATCCATAAATTGATATATATGAAAAAAAATAATGTCCGTGTGGTATGTGTGCAAAATTTCTTTTATTCCATACACGAACATTATCTTTGAGATAAATAATTTCTAAGTCGTTATGTTGGAGATTCAACTAATATAAGCCACTTCAAATATTTTCTTATTGAAAAGTGATTCCTCAAAATATTACATGGAACTCTTAAGTTAAGATATTTAATATCGATGCTTATAGATGAGGAGAGTCAATTGTGTAATTTGATCCTCGCCATCACTATTTCCTTAAGATGTCGCGGTTAGCTTAATACATCAAGATCTATTTCAGATATACTTATTGTCTACAACACTGCTATTGATTATGAAGCTACAAAGAATTTCATGTCTACTTAAGTACCAATATAGTATTTAATTTCATGTCTATTTAAGTATCAATACAGTATTTTGTAGAAAATGAATATTTTGGGAGGGATTTTTCTTTCAATTTTATACTATATAAATATCTTATATTCAGATTCCTTTTGCTACATGTAATATAACATGTTAAGCATCACTTGGCGAAACGGAAGCTCTGGTATATGAGGTATGACATAATAAGCGTTACTCTGTTAAGCATGGTCTACTCCACACATTGTCTTTTTGTCCATAGAGATACATGTTTTTATGTGTAAGTAATTATTTTCAATTTTGGTGCAGCAGCTCATCTCAATTATTTATGAATTAGTGGTAGATGAGGTGTTATTTTCGAAATTGATGAATTTCATGTGCAAATATAAACTTAAGAATGTGTTGCTTCGTTCATGAAAAATATATTTGGAAATGCAGATTTGCTTTATCATGATATGATAAAATAATAACTCTGTAGTTCATATAGACAACATGAATGGCAGAGTACAATTAGTGTTAACCAAAATGATTAAGTATTGAAAGTGGAAGAGTTGTCGCACAATAACCTATATTAGATTTTCAACTACAATTAAGAAACCATCTATGTTAATACGATATGTCATGTAGGTACATCATACATATATATATATATTATGTGTATGGCACATAGAAATATATTGAAATATATGTGTATCAGTTAGTCGCCAATAAAACATACCATAATGGTGGAAAAAGTATCTTAATCTTGGTTATGCTTTAAATTTCATTTTCAATATTTTATTACTATTACTTGCCAGACCGTGCAAGCAAATCTACATGATAAATAGAAAAAAACACTATGTTTCATTTTTTTGGTTGTACTAATGGGTGAGCTGAATTAGGTGGTCATGGGGCTTTTCAAAATATTCAGGGTGGGGAAGGAGCAAATCGTCCTTTTGCAAAACTATTATATCATAAACACAACCGTAAATTGATATATATGAACAAAAATTAATGTCCCTGTGGCATGTGTGCAAAATTTATTTTATTCCATACACGAACATTATCTTTGAGATAAATAATTTCTAAGTCGTTATGTTGGAGATTCAACTAATATAAGCCACTTCAAATATTTTCTTATTCAAAAGTGATTCCTCAAAATATTACATGGAACTCTTAAGTTAAGATATCCAATACCGATGCTTATAGATCAGGAGAAGTCAATTGTGTAATTTGATCTTCGCCATCACTATTTCCTTAAGATGCCGCCGTTAGCTTAATACATCAAGATATATTTCAGATATACTTAATTGTTGTCTACCTCACTAGTATTAATTATGAAGCTACAAATAATTTCATGTCTACTTAAGTACCAATATAATATTTAATTTCATGTCTATTTAAGTGTCAGTACAGTATTTTGTAGAAAATGACTATTTTGGGAGGATTTTTTCTTTCAATTTTATACTATAGAAATATCATATATCCAGATGCCTTTAGCTACATGTAATATAACATGTTAAACATCACTTGGCGAAACGGAAGCTCCGGTATATTTGATATGACATAATAAGCGTTACTCTGTTAAGCATGGTCTGCTCCACACAATGTCTTTTTGTCCATAGAGATACTTTTTTTATGTGTAAGTAATTATTTTCAATTTTGGTGCAGCAGCTCATCTCAATTATTTATGAATTAGTGGTAGATGAGGTGTTATTTTCGAAATTGATGAATTTCATGTGCAAATATAAACTTAAGAATGTGTTGCTTCGTTCATGAAAAATATATTTGGACATGCAGATTTGCTTTATCATGATATGATAAAATAATAGCTCTGTAGTTCATATAGACAACATGAATGGCAGGACCAAGGAGCAAATAGGCAGGAGACGAGGCCCCTCCCGAGCGCCCCTCCCGCTCGCCCCCCGCCGGTGGCCACTCCGGCCCCGGCGGCCACCAAAGCCTCTGCGCTGGGGTCGCTGCGACCCCGGCCACCATCTCTCGCCGGTGATTGCTCCAAGCCCATCGCCCACATTTTCAAATGGCTCTCTCAGATCTTAACTTCGCCCTAGGGAAATCTTTCGAGGAATACATCAAGAAGCAATGCAATGCTGGCGTCAATGCTCAAGCTCTACCAGGATCATCAAAATTCTTTATCATGGTTGAATTCAAGCGATCGTCGATCAAGCTTAATCCAGAATCAGTGGGCCTCATCATTCAAGCCTGCTTTGGCGGTTCTGCCAATCTTTTTAAGGTATCTCATCTGCGCAATTGGTCATATAAGTTCTATGTCTCATCTCCGGAAGTGGGTTTTGAAATTATTCGAGGCGGTAACTTGTCCACCAACCTTTTCTCTATGAATTTCCTACTCTGGGGAGAGGGGGACGATGATCTTAAGCAACTTTATCGAAGTTATCTTGATGCGGCCTCTAAAGAGTGGACCGTAGTATCCAATTCTAAATCTCGTCAATCGTATGTTCAAGCTGTTCAGCAGCCTCAATTCTTTTCTTCGCAAACCACGCCTAATTCGCATGATCAAGCCATGCAGCAATCAAGGGGCCCAGTTAATTCTGTTTTAACTTCGCCCAATAACGCTGCGCTGGGTAGGGCGGGATTGACGCGTTTTGAATCTTTGGGCCCTTTGGGCAATAATGTGGCGGGCCTTTTCTGTGTTCGTTGCCTCATGACGGGTCACTCCAGGCCCAAATGCCAGAATAGAATCCGCTGTAAGGCCTGCAAGAGATTGGGACATATTGCAGTTAACTGTAGATTCCGGCCCGAAGTTGTCGCTCCGCCTTCCTCTTCTGACACGTCGAATCCTCCTTTTGTGGTAAATAATCTGGTAGCCGGTAACAGTGGCACGCGGGACCCAGTCGTCAGCGGCTCTATCGTTTCGTCTTCCCATAATGCCGGCCCTGCAGAAAATTTACTACCCTCTGCTGCCGCCCATTTCCCAATTCTTTCTCTCCGTCCTCCTCAGTCTCATCCATCGCTCCGCCAAACCAGGGATTCCACATTGCTCCGCCCCACCAGTTCTGCTCCGCCGAGGTCTTCTGCAATGGCAAATTTTCCTTTCGATCCATCGCCTTTCTTGCTGCCGGGCACTCAAGCGATCGAGGTGGAAGGGAGGCCAGCTCGTGCTCGGGTCATCCATGGAGATATGCAACTATCCAACGAGAATCTTGCAATTGCCACTCTAGTGCCAATGCCCCAAGGTGAAGTCGCTTTCGTCAACGTCAGAGAAGTTCTAAGTGATTTCTTGGTGTCGCAAAGGGTCGTTTTCTCTTCTATATCCAAATGCCCTTTTGGTCAGGCGTTTGTTAGATGCAACAGCAAAGCGGATAGGGATTCTTTGGTCAACAGGAGCCCGCATCCTTTCGATGATATCCACATCATCTTCGAGAAGCACGACCAAGGTATGAACTGGAGGAAGTTTAACCTGGCCAGAGACTGCTGGCTACTGTTAATCGGTTTCCCTGCGGATCTGCGCTGTATGAACGAGATCAATAATGCCGTGTCTAGTTTTGGGAAACTGCTGTCTTGGGATAGAGTTAAAACCACGGATGCTGCAGTGGCAGTTAAAGTCAGAATCGATGCTCTGTCAGATGTTCCTGTCAGTTTGGCGGTCACCGGGGACAGACATTTCCAAGGGGAGTCTTGGACTTGCCCTGTAGTTATATTTCAAGATGAACTACTGGGCGGTGGTCCCCAAGATGAGGAGCCCATTCCGGATGATAATAACCCCCACCCAAGGCCTCCTGAGCAGCATCACCATCCCAATCAGCACAATCTATTCTTTGGCCCTGTACCGCAACATGCCAACAATGAACAGCCTGGGAATGATCAAGATGTTCAGGATGGTGCTGCTCAGAATGCGGATGATCTTGGTTGGGGCCACTGGGCGATGCCCCCACTCCTTGACAACGCTCCAGTTCAGAATCAAGTGGCTTTACAAGCTCATGAGATGGTTCACAGTGGTCCCACCCTCTCCCTGGGAATTGACTCCAATAGTGTTGAAACTGCCAATTCAGTTCAAGGGGCTGGCAATCTTATGTTGTTTGGAAATCTCCTAGCTCCACATGAGTTGCCTGCATTACTGCCAGAAATTCACCTTCCAGATCTCAATGTGCCACTTGAGGTGGAATTGCAGCAACCAGAGGTCCCTGTTGCATTGTTGCAGGCTGACCTGCAGGAGGTGATGGTGCAGGTGCCAGAAGCTCATGTTGATGTTGCAATGTTTGGGTCACCGAATGATCAGGCTAATAATGACATGGCCTTACAGATGGCGCAGGATCAGCCAGCTCCAGTTGAGACGCTGCTGCGCAACCACGTAGAGCCGCTTCCTGATAATGCTCTGCTTCCTCACCATTTGTTGCCAGCCTCTTTTTCTGTACAAGAGGACAATCTGCAGCAGCATATTCCTGGTTCTGCTGTGGAGCCGGTGGAAGCTGCACCGGACAAAATCCAAGAGCCTGTGTTGGCTACGATCAACCATACTTCTAACGCTGCAACTGCAGAGCTTCCAAGCCCAGATTCAGGTAGTTCTAATCCTCCTCCAGGTTTCCCTCTGCCCATTTTTAAGGATCAAATTCATCTAGGTGCTTGTCAACTTTTGCCTGATGCAGCAGATCCTGTCATGCAAAAGATGTATCTGTCCCAAGCTCAGGAAGAGTTGCACAAGGCCTGCTCCGGTCAGGAAGAGGCAGAGCTTTGGAAGAAGTACTTTGCACCTGAAGGGCAACCCAAGGATGTGATTCAGGTACCTAATGAGTGGGCTAATTTTATTGCCCTTGCACTGCTTACTCCAGATAAGTTTGAATGGGTTAAGAAGTTGCTTTCTTCTCAATTATGGAAAATTATTTCTGAAGATTCAGATAGCACCAACTTGAAACCTTTTGTCCTGCCTGAGAAGTGTGAATCTGTTCTGCAGAATTTTTGCCAAAATCAGATTGATGAAGAGGTACCCCCTAATGTTGTGGCTTCCACCCCACCATCAAAGCACTCATCAGTAGGAAGGTCATCCAGCACCTCTGCCATTCAAATTTACAAAAAGAGGAAGGAAAAAGCTCCACTAGTTGAAACTCAGGTGAGAAGAAGTTGTAGAATTCAGCAGTTGAATCATGGTTACAGAAGGAAAACATGCATGGACAGAAACTGCTTGCCTTGCAATGTTAACCCTCCCTCATTACCTAGCAAAGTGGTTAAAAATCTCTCTATTGCTTTTTGCAAGATTCCTGAGAAAGATTGCTCAGATGAAGCCCTGCACCAAGCCAAGAAGAAGAAAGGGAGCAAGGACAAAGAGGGGAAAGAGAAGAGCAAGAAAAGCCCTCAGAAGGGAGGTCTGCCTAGCCCGGCATAAGGACTTCTTAGGAGATCTGTCTAGTTTCATTTTGAGTTTTGGATGTCATGTTTATGTCATATCAGATGACTCTGTGTAAACCTATGTATTGGAGTGTGCTACTGCTACTTCTGTTGCAGACAGAGATCTTTAAGTTATGCAAAGCTACGCAGACTTGCTATATTCAGTTATTCCTCCTTATCTGTCATGAATAAGCAGTGGAAAATCTTGAACTGGAATATTAGAGGTATTAATGATAAAGAAAAGTGGTTAGCTATTCGTAACAAAATTGATGAGTCAGATTGTGACGTGATTTGCATCCAAGAAACAAAGAGGGAAACATTTGACAGTAGGTATCTTAAGCAGTTCTGTCCGAATCGTCTGAACAAGTTTGATTATCAACCATCTGTAGGTGCATCAGGAGGATTACTAGTGGTCTGGAATGATTCTCTTTTCACAGGAGAAACTATCTCTAAAAACTCCTTCTCCATTTCCATCCGATTCACCTCTAAGCTCTCTTCAGATAACTGGACTTTATCAAATATCTATGGCCCCTGTCATTCCCCTGATAGAGCTATTTTTATGGACTGGTTCTCTAATATCCACATTCCAGATGATTGTAATTGGTTGATGCTGGGAGATTTCAATTATATTAGATATCCTTCCAACAGGAACAGAGAAGGGGGTAACCTCAATGATATGCTCTTATTCAATGAAGCAATTAGCAATTTGGGACTTCTAGAAATTCCTTTGAAAGGGAGAAAATTTACATGGAGCAACATGCAGACAGCCCCTTTGCTTGAGAAGCTTGATTGGGTTTTTTCATCTGAAGCCTGGACTTCGAATTTCCCTAACACCATGGTGTTGCCTCTCTCAAAGCCGATTTCTGACCATGTTCCATGCATAATCAATATTGGCACCAGGATTCCAAAGTCTAAAATTTTCAGGTTTGAAAATTACTTGTCGGGGCGGACTGGCGTCCCCCGCGAGCACCTATGGGGCCGGAGCCCCTTTCGTTGTCCGGTGAGGGGGGCGGAGGGAGCACGGAGAGCAGATCGAGGCGAGCACACGGGCGGTTTACCCAGGTTCGGGCCGCGATGGACGCGTAAAACCCTACTCCTGCTTGGTTGTATTGAACTGGGGAGCTCGGGAGCTTGGAGAGCTAGCTGCACCGAGCGTATGGCTGTCTGGATTCCGAATCTCCGAACCCCCTCTACGTTGCACACGGGCCTCCTTTTATAGCGCAAAGGGGTCACCGACAGGTGTCAACGTAAGAGAAAGGGGTAAAAGTGTAAAAGGGGTGGTAGTTGTAACAGTGCGGGAACGGTGGCGCTACAGTGCGGCACAGTGTTATCATACCTACTTCTGATGGTAGGGGACAAGGGCATTAAATGCCCGTCACGGTCGCCTGGACAGCACCGAGGCGGACCGTTAGGTGCGCCACCGCTCACCACGGTAGTGGCTGCATGCCACCGCATACCCCAGGCTGCGCGGTGCCCCGCCACGTGCCCTTGGGGGAAGCCCCGGAGCGACGCGTGGGCGGGCGAGCTGGAGCGCAGTCCTGAGGTGGCGATTTGCCGCGGCAAGTGGCTTGCCGCGGGGGTCGTCTTCCTGTGCCTGATAGCTTGCCGGCTATCAGGCCTTGCCGGGGCGCATGGCGCGCCGTGGCGGGCTTCTCTTGTGGTGCCTGGGTTCGGCCTTCCCGACAAGCTCCTCTTGTCGGGGTCTCGATCTTCTGTCTCGTATACTTTGTTCTTGGATGGTATTACATGGGCTTAGTCGTCCCGGCAAGCTCCTCTTGCCGGGGTCTTGTCTTCTTGGCCCGGCAAGCTCCTCTTGCCGGGGTCTTGTCTTGAATGCTTGGTCTTCTCTTGGCGCTTCCTGGGCGGGCCTCGCCGCAGGGTGCTACAACTGCCCGTGCACAAGTCTGGGGTACTAAGGTACCCCTACTTTAGTACACCGACAGGAGCCCCCGGGCCTGGGCCACACACGGTGCCGAGCGTCGTTGGGCCAGGCCCTAACAGTGCACGGGCACGCGTGGCCTTCGTCGCGCTGCTCCTTAATTCCGCATCCGTCGCACCTTCCCCAGGCGGCGCGCGCTTATCGCGGCGTCGTGGGGGCGAAACGCCCGTTCCCTCTTTAAGTGGAGGGAGGTGCGGAGGCGCGGCTCGATAAATGAACGGGGGTGGGGCGCGGCTTTCGAGGCGTCCGTTCCCCATAATCACGGGATGGGGAGAGGTCGTCCCACCCGTCGCCTCGGTTCTGCGCGCCCACCACGCGGTCCTCATGCACTCGGAGTCGCGGCGGCGGAGGCAGGGAGTCGGGCCGGCGCGGGTCGATGCCGCGGGTCGGCCCCAGTCGCCTGCCCTTCCTCCGCTTCTATTGGAGGAGCGAGGCGGCCGCGTTCCCCCTCCGCCCCTTTATAAGGAGCGAAAGGGGGCAACGGAAATCCGCACTCCATCCCCTTCCTCCTTCTGCTTCTGGTTTCCTTCCCCCATCTGCGATGGAGGGGGGGAACTCGGGTTCTTCTTCGGTTGCCGCGAGGGTGTCTGCTAGGCAACGCGCCCCTCCTCCCCTTGCGCCCGCGGCGGCGGAGCCGGTCGTCAGGGGAAGAGGGAGAGGGCGAGGTCGCGGACGAGGTCGTGGACGGGGCCGAGGCGCTCGGGGCGGACGGATCGGTGCGCCGTCCTTGCCTCCGCCAGCGGCTCCGTTCCTTCCCGCGGTCCATCTCGGGGACGACCCCCGTGAGTTCATTATCAGGCTGCGCCGGGCGCCTCGTCGCCGCCTCTGGCTTCCCGCTCCATTCGCGAACGTGTTGGAGGTGGAGCAGCCTGAGACGCTAAACCTGCGCATGAGGGGCTGCGGGATCAGTGGGACGCGAGTCCACGTCGAGTCCCGAGCCCCCGGTGTGGTGTGTCTGGGCCGCGGGTGGAAGACGTTCGCCCGGATCCACAGCTTGACGGAGGGGTTCACCCTCCACTTTAAGCTAGTGGGGGAGGACCTCCTCTCCGTCAAGGCCTTCTGGGGCTTCGGCATCCGGGCCCGGTGCTGCGAAGATAGCTCCTCCGACAGCGAAGGCTCCTCCTCGAGCGAGAGTGACGAGGAGGGGAGCGACAGCGACGACGAGGGGAGCGGCCGCCGGGATGACGGGTCCGACTAGGCGTCGGTCGCAGCTCCGTGTGGCACCGGCGGCCCCATCGTCCGCGCCGGGCTCCGTGAACTCCCCGGGGTCGTCTCCTTGGGCGGCTGGCGTAGGGGGGGCTGCTGAGGAGGACAGAGGGCGGACGTCGAAGGCCGCGAAGTCGGAGTACGGGCCGACTTCGACAGCTGGCTGACGCTCCGGTGCCTCGTGTTCCAGATGCGCCCCAGACGCTGTCATCACCCTTGCTCTCGGTGACGACCACCGGGGTCTTCTCTTCGGCCCGGCAAGCTCCTCTTGCCGGGGGCTTGATCCCCTCGGGCGGCCGGAGTGGCGAGGCTGGGGAAGAGGAAGAGGCTGGCGGCAAGTCCGCTGCCTCATCTTCCAGCTCTGCCTCCGGCGCCTCCGTCTTCTTCAGCCTCCCGAGACCCCCGGGCGGAGCCCCCGGATCTTCTCTTGGTGCCTTCTGCCACCCGTAGCTTGCCTAGGTGCCCCTTTCGCCCTCTTCGCCTACTTGCCCTACCTCCTGAGGAGAGAGACAAGAAAGGGATTACGGGCACCTTATCTCTTTTCAGCTTGTAAGCCTTCGGGCCTTAGTTGCGTTTAAGCCTTGTAATCCCTTCTTTCATGTTTTTCATTCTCTCTGAACTGTACCTGAGTGGAATGTTTTTAATGAAAAGGGGATGTTTGCCGGATCATTTGTCTCGCGGGTGGAAACCGCGGTAAGGAACGAATCCTCTACATCGTTAAGATAGACAGTTTCTCGCCCGGCAACAGGCCCAGCCGCTCCCCCGCACTGCTCGACCTTTCTCACGCCCTTGGCGGAGGCGGGGAGCAGGCGGGTTCCGGCCCCTCGCTTCCCTCCCTCTTGCTGCCGCGGCTGCTATCGAAACGGGCCCCAGGAACGCGCTCTGGGGCTTGCCGCTAAGAGAGCACGGTAGCTTTTCAGGAGGAAAGGAGGCTTTCAAATTCCACAGTCCATAAGAGAATGCATGATGAGGGATGCAAAAACTTATCTGAGGTTGCAGCCCCCGGCGACTCTGGCTCGCCGGGGCGTAGGTGTTGGCTCGTCCTTCTCCTCTTCCTTGTCCTTGAGCGGCCCGGCAAGGACATTCAATTCCTGCGAGCCAAAAGGGAAAGGACGGGAAAAAGACGCGGACTCGACCTCTAAGTTAGGGGTTAGCGACAGTTAGGAACTGACAACCCTAACCAAGGACGAGACTCTGACTCAGCATGCATGCTAAAATCTAGGGCGCCAGCGCTTCTTTATCTTCGGCCAGGGGCTTCGCCTGGCTTTGTACGAGGGCTTACATGCAACATCGGCAAGGCCTGCACAAACCGGTGGTTGCCGGAGCGGATCACGGCAACCGCGCCTTATGGGCGAAACTTGCGAAGATGCTCTATGTTCCCAGGAGTTGCTCACTGGTAGGCCCTCTTCGGTCTTGAGGCGGACAGCGCCGGGCCTCGCGACTCGTCTCACCCGATAAGGGCCTTCCTGCTTCGGCGTCGACTTGTTATAATTCTTGGCCGACTGAACGTGCCTAAGAACAAGGTCGCCTAACAGGGCAACTTCATCTGATGCCAGGGGCTTCGCCTGGCTTTGTACAAGGGGTTACATGCAGCAGCGGCAAGGCCTGTACAAACCGATGGTTGCCGGAGCGGATCACGGCAACCGCGCCTTATGGGCGAAACTTGCGAAGATGCTCTATATTCCCAGGAGTTGCTCACTGGTAGGCCCTCTTCGGTCTTGAGGCGGACAACGCCGGGCCTCGCGACTCGTCTCACCCGATAAGGGCCTTCCCGCTTCGGCGTCGACTTGTTATAATTCTTGGCCGACTGAACGTGCCTAAGAACAAGGTCGCCTAACAGGGCAGCTTTATCTGGTGCCAGGGGCTTCGCCTGGCTTTGTACCAGGGGTTACATGCAATAGCGGCAAGGCCTGTACAAACCGATGGTTGCCGGAGCGGGTCACGGCAACCGCGCCTTATGGGTGAAACTTGCGAAGATGCTCTATGTTCCAGGAATTGCTCACTGGTACGCCTTCTTCGGTCTCGAGGCGGACAGCGCCAGGCCTCGTGACTTGTCTCACCCGATAAGGTCCTTCCCACTTTGGCGTCAACTTGTTGGAATCCTTGGCCGACTGAGCGCGCCGAAGAACAAGGTCGCCCTCTTCGAGACTCCTGGCCTTGACCTTGCGTCTATGGTAGCGACGCAAGGCTTGCTGGTATCGAGCAGCTCGTACCGCGGCCTGGAGACGTCCTTCCTCAAGGAGCAGCGCGTCATCTTGGCGCCGCTGCTCTTGCTCGAGCTCGTCATAAGCGAGCACCCGAGGAGATCCGTATACGAGTTCCGTGGGGATAACTGCTTCCGCTCCATAGACTAGAGCAAAGGGTGTCTGTCCGGTGGCTCGACTTGGTGTCGTTCTGATTGACCAAAGAGCCGCCGGCAGCTCCTCAATCCAATTTCTTCCGCACTTGCGCAGCCTGTCGAAGGTCCTGGTCTTGAGTCCGCGCAGCACTTCAGCGTTGGCCCTTTCTGCTTGACCGTTGCTCCTGGGGTGAGCAACCGAAGCGAAACAGACCTTGGCGCCGAGATCCTGGGCGCATTGCATGAAGGCGCGACTTGTGAATTGTGTCCCGTTGTCGGTGATGATTCTGTTGGGGATTCCGAAACGGCAGACGATCGACCGGAAGAACTTGACTGCTGACTGCGCGGTCACCTTCCTCACTGGCTCCACTTCTGGCCACTTCGTGAACTTGTCGATTGCAACGTACAAGTACTCGAAGCCCCCGACGGCTCGGGGAAAAGGGCCGAGGATATCGAGCCCCCAGACCGAGAAGGGCCAGGATAAAGGGATTGTTTGGAGAGCTTGAGCTGGCTGATGAATCTGTTTTGCATGGAACTGGCACGCTTCACACTTGGTTACTAGTGCAGTTGCATCTTGGAGGGCTTCTTGCCAGAAGAACCCTTGCCGGAAGGCTTTCCCGACAAGTGCTCTTGCGCCAATGTGATGGCCGCATATGCCTCCGTGTATCTCTGCCAACAGCTTCTGTCCGTCTTCCCTGGAGATGCACTTCAATCTGACACCGTTGAGTCTCCTTCTGTACAGCTCGTTGTCCACGAACTGGTACATACTTGACTGCCTGGCGATCTTCTCCATCTCTTCTGGGTCGTCGGGAAGTTCTCCAGTTTGCAGAAAACGGACGATCTGCTGCGCCCATGCCGGAGCCCGGGGCTCGACGGCAAGGACTAAAGGCATGAAGGCCGCTGCGGGGACCCCGGCTTCTACGGCAAGAACCTCTGGTTCCGCCGGAGCCGGTGATCCCCCGGCAAGCTTACCGGGGCAAAGCTTGTCGGGAACCCCCGCTTCAACTGGACAGATCCTCGGATCCGCAGGAGCGGGCTGTTCCTCAGCGTTCAGACTGCTGATCTGCTTGCTGGAGCAAGGCTTATCGGGGACACCTGCTTCGACTGGACGGATCCTGGGATCCGCAGGAGCGGGCTGTCCCCCGGCGCTCTGGTTGTTGATCTTGGGGACCTTGGCGGCGGTCTCAGGAAGGCTCGCCTGCAAGTAGTCGCCGGAGACCAACTTCCTTTTCTTGGACTGCCCAACTGATGGTGTAACGGATGGTTGAGTCAGCTTGAGTAAGAAGGTCCCTGGTTCCACAGGTAACTTCAACGAAGCACACTTCGAAAGGCCGTCTGCTATATCATTCTGAGCTCTCGGGACGTGCTCCATTTGCAGCCCTTCAAAGTGTTCTTCCAGCTTCCTCACTTCATCTACATAAGCTTCCATCAGAGGGCTCTGGTAGCTCTTGTTGACTTGCCGGACCACCAGTTGAGAATCTCCCCGCACAATCAGCTTTCTGATCCCAAGTTCGGCCGCAATCCTGAGGCCGGCGAGCAAGCCTTCATACTCAGCAGTATTGTTGGTTGCTTGCTCTCTTGGGAAGTGCATCTGGATAACATACTTGAGGTGCTCTCCGGTGGGCGCGATGAGTACCACGCCAGCACCGGCGCCTTGCAGCGAGAAGGCACCATCGAAGTACATTACCCACTCGCTTGTTGCTTCTTGTATGGGCGCGCTTGTTTCTTGGGCTTCTCCATCTGGCGTCGGGGTCCACTCAGCTATGAATTCTGCCAAAGCTCGGCTCTGTATGGTTGAAGTACTTTCAAACTTGAGTCCAAAGCTCGACAGCTCCAGTGCCCACTCGACGATCCTGCCTGTTGCCTCGGGATTGTGCAATATCCTCTTCAGCGGAAAGCGAGTGACTACTGTTATCTCATGTGCTTGGAAGTAATGGCGCAGCTTTCTCGAGGCCATGAGGAGGCCGAAAAGCAACTTCTGCACCCCAGAGTATCTTGACCTAGCCCCCTGCAAGAGGGAACTCACAAAATACACCGGGCGCTGCACCATCTTCTTCCGCGCTCCATCCTGTTCCTGCGCAGGGTTGTCCTTGTCGGGGCCAGAGCTTGCCGGAGCAGCCCCCCGCTTGTCGCTGGATTCGCTTGCAGGTGGTATAGACTCCTCGTCGGCCTCCCTCTCCGCCACTAACGCAGCACTAACCACCTGGTTGGTTGCCGCTAGGTATAGCAACAACTTCTCCTGTGGTCTAGGTGCGACAAGTATTGGAGTGGAGGATAGGTACCTTTTCAAATCTTGCAGCGCCGCCTCCGCTTCTGGAGTCCACTGCATGGGGCCTGCCTTCTTCAAGATTTTAAAGAAGGGCAGGGCGCGTTCTGCAGACCTTGAAATGAACCGACTGAGGGCGGCCACACAACCTGCAAGCTTTCTGACGTCCTTGACGCGCTTCGGGGCTTCGATCTGCTCGATGGCTTTGATCTTGTCGGGGTTAGCTTCAATCCCCCTCTGTGACACAAAGAACCCGAGAAGCTTGCCGGAGGGGACTCCGAAAACACACTTCTCGGGGTTCAGCTTGAGCTGTATCTTGCGCAGGTTCTGAAATGTCTCTTCTAGATCTTGGACCAGGGTTTCCTTGCTCCTGCTCTTCACCACGATGTCATCCATGTAGGCCTCCACGTTCCTATGGATCTGTGGCTCGAAAGCAGTGTGCACTACCCTTGCAAACGTTGATCCCGCATTCTTCAGTCCAAACGGCATGCGTATGAAGCAATAGGTGCCGCACGGAGTGATAAACGCGGTCTTCTCTTCATCTTCTTTGGCCATAAAGACTTGGTGGTAGCCTGAATACGCATCAAGAAAAGAGAGTAGCTCACATCCGGCAGTGGAGTCAACAATCTGGTCAATGCGCGGCAAGGGAAATGGATCCTTGGGACATGCTTTATTCACATCGGTGAAGTCTATGCACAGTCTCCACTTCCCATTGGCTTTGCGCACGACGACCGGATTGGCCAGCCACGTTGGATGGATCACACCTCTCACTAGGCCTGCTGCCTCTAGCTTCTTGATCTCTTCGCTGATGAATTCTTGGCGCTCCACGGCTTGCTTTCTCACTTTCTGCTTGACGGGTCGCGCGTGAGGACAGACAGCGAGCTTGTGCTCAATCACCCTCCTGGGAACACCGGGGATGTCGGACGGTTGCCATGCAAACACGTCGTCATTCGCCCGCAGGAAGGCAACGAGCGCGCTTTCCTATTTGCTGTCAAGCGTGGCACTGATGGTGAAGGTACCGCCAGTGCCGTCCTCCTTGGCGGACACCTTCTTGGTTGCCGGAGGAGCGATCATTCCCTTCTTGTACTTGCCGGTGGAGCTCGATGGAACGTCCTCGACGGCGGCGCAGCACTCCGAAGAGGTGCGGTTGCCGGAGTGGGCCCCAGAGCACTTACCGGGCTTTGTCCTTGCCTTCTTCCCCCCGGGGGCTTCAGCGGCAAGTGTGTCCTTCTCTGCCGCGGCTGCTACATCCCGGTAGATCTTGTCGGCGCAGATAAGCGCGTCCTTTTTGTCGCCATGGACAGTGATGACGCTTATCGGCCCCGGCATCTTGAGTATGTTGTAGGCGTGGTGGGAAGCTGCCATGAACTTGGCGAGAGCGGGACGGCCGAGGATCCCATTGTATGGTAACGGGATATCAGCGACGTCGAACATGATGCGCTCAGTCCTGAAGTTGAGCTCGCCGCCGAAGGTCACAGGCAGAGTAATCTTCCCCTTGGGCTTGCTCCTCCCCGGGTTGATTCCTTGGAAAGATCCGGTCTCTTCGAGCTCGCCGTCTGGGATCTGGAGTTTCTTGATCACAGCGGAGGAGATCAAGTTCAGCCCGGCCCCGCCGTCTACCAACATTTTGGTGACCTTGAGGTTGCGGATGGTGGGTGAGACCAGCATCGGCAAGCACCCGACCGCGGTTGTGCGGTCGGGGTGATCCTCAAGATCGAAAATGATGGGCGTGCTGGACCATTTGAGGAGCCTGCGCGACTCCACGGGCGGCTCTGTTGCATTCACCTCTCGCGCCCACCGCTTAAGCTGGCGGTGGGAGGTGTGCAGAGAGGCGCCGCCGTCAACGCATAGGACCTCCGTGGCCTTCTGGAACTCCTGCTCGCTGTTATCTTCGTCTTCCACGTCTTCGTCGTCGTCTTCTTCATCCTCGTCGCGGCCCCGGGGAGGCCGATCGCCTTGCCGCTGCTTGGCCTTGCCGCGGCGTCCTCCCCGGCCGATGGGCGGCCGCTTCTTGCTTGGTTCGCCACCTCCACCCTGGGCCTTCCCCTTGTCGCGCCTCTCGTACTCAGCCTTCTGCTGCACGACGAGGTACTCGACGCTTTTGCAGTTGGAGAGATCGTGGCCCTTGGTGCGGTGGATCTTGCAGTATTGCTTGTCGGAGCCGTCCTGCTTGTCGGCTGCCGCCACGGGGGCAGGCTCCTTGCCGGAGCCGCCAGCCTGCGTTTGCTTGGCGGGAGCCTCCTTGCCGGACTCCTCGACGGCAAGCACCTCTTTCCTGTTCTTCCTCCTATTATTCCGCCGCTGGCTTCTCTTCGCCGGAGCGGTGTCGTCACTGTCGCTTTCTCCTGCGCCAGCATCCTCCCCGGGGAGTTTCCTCCCCTCCTCCGCGCGCGCGCACTTGTCAGCCAGGGCATATAGCTCGCTGACGTCCCGGATCTTGGTCATGGCCATCTCTTCACGCATGCGGCGGTTACGCACGTTCTGGTGGAACGCGCTGATAACCGCGGCAGGGTGAACGTCGGGGATGTTGCGATGCACGCGGCTGAAGCGCTGGATGTACTTGCGCAGGGGTTCTCCTTCCTTCTGGGCTAGGATGTGGAGGTCGCTATCCTGGCCATGAGGTTTGTGGCCGCCTGTGAAGGCGCCAACAAACTGATGGCAAAGATCCGCCCAGGAAGAAATGGAGCCTTCCGGCAAGTGCATAAGCCACGAACGAACGTTCGGCTTAAGCATGAGCGGGAAGTAGTTCGCCAATATCCTCTCGTCGCGCCCCCCGGCAGCTTGTACAGCGATCGTGTAGATGCTGAGAAACTCCGAGGGGTGCGTCCTGCCGTCGTACTTCTCCGGTACGTCGGGCTTGAAGTTCTTCGTGCTGGGCCACCGGACGCGCCGCAGCTCACGGGTGAACGCAGGGCAACCTGCCGCGTACGGTAAGTCACCTGGTTCACTGGGCGCGGGCGCGTCGACAGCGTTCCCAGCCCGCTGGTCTGATTGCCGCCGAGTTTCTCGGCGGCGCTCAATCCTTGTTCGAGCGTCTTCTTGCTGCCGCTCGTCGAGGACTCGGCGCTGGTCCCGGCGGGTCCGCGGGTCTGACGACGCTGTAGAGCCGTCGTCGGCGTTGCTCCAGCGGGGCGGCGTCTTCTGCTTCTGCGCCGGGGAGTGCATGGTGGTTGCA
This sequence comes from Aegilops umbellulata, assembly GCA_032464435.1. NCBI lineage: Eukaryota > Viridiplantae > Streptophyta > Magnoliopsida > Poales > Poaceae > Aegilops > Aegilops umbellulata. Next base: position 84,527,316 of record CP136060.1, on the reverse strand, counting down.
CCCTCGGCGGTCTTGTCGCCGTCGGCCTTCGTCTTCTCAACCTGCCGTGGCCGTGAGGTCGCCGGCTGCTGCGGCGTGTCGTCGTTGGCGAAGGCGATCAGGCTCTGGATGGTGGCCCTCCAGCATTCGGCCTTGTCAGCCGCTGGAGGGTAGTCGAGGAGCAGTTGCGCTCTCGCGAGCGCTTCTGCCGGAGTGGAGGGGAGCGGGGGCGAGTGGCGCGAGGAGCGGGATACGCTCGGACTCCTAACAATGTTAGAAAGAGCGGGGTCCCTCCCCGGCGCCTTCGCCTTGCCCGTGTCCGGACGGGGGCCCGGGGCGTCCCGTGAACCTCCAGTTTGCCCTTGGTCCAGCAAGCGGATGCCACCCCCTGTGGCATGGCGCTGCTAGGTCGTCGTTTGTCGGGTCGGATGCGACGCGCCCTCGGAGGCCGAGGCTCGGTCGTCCGCCCTGTTCTTGGATTTGGTGGCGCCGCGAGTGTTCTCGCCGGTGGCCACCCCTCCGACGGCGTCTCCCCCGCCCACCGCTGGCTCCGGTAGCGGTGGGAGTGACGCGGACGGGCCCGCGACCTCCGAAGCCTACTTCTTCGGGGCCATGGTGTTGATGAAGCTAGCGAATTCGGAGAAGCTGACGAAGAGCGCGCCCGCGCGAACGCCGGATCTGATCCGCACAACCTCGACGCACCCCCTACCTGGCGCGCCAAGGATGTCGGGGCGGACTGGCGTCCCCCGCGAGCACCTATGGGGCCGGAGCCCCTTTCGTTGTCCGGTGAGGGGGGCGGAGGGAGCACGGAGAGCAGATCGAGGCGAGCACACGGGCGGTTTACCCAGGTTCGGGCCGCGATGGACGCGTAAAACCCTACTCCTGCTTGGTTGTATTGAACTGGGGAGCTCGGGAGCTTGGAGAGCTAGCTGCACCGAGCGTATGGCTGTCTGGATTCCCAATCTCCGAACCCCCTCTACGTTGCACACGGGCCTCCTTTTATAGCGCAAAGGGGTCACCGACAGGTGTCAACGTAAGAGAAAGGGGTAAAAGTGTAAAAGGGGTGGTAGTTGTAACAGTGCGGGAACGGTGGCGCTACAGTGCGGCACAGTGTTATCATACCTACTTCTGACGGTAGGGGACAAGGGCATTAAATGCCCGTCACGGTCGCCTGGACAGCACCGAGGCGGACCGTTAGGTGCGACACCGCTCGCCACGGTAGTGGCTGCATGCCACCGCATACCCCAGGCTGCGCGGTGCCCCGCCACGTGCCCTTGGGGGAAGCCCCGGAGCGACGCGTGGGCGGGCGAGCTGGAGCGCAGTCCTGAGGTGGCGATTTGCCGCGGCAAGTGGCTTGCCGCGGGGGTCGTCTTCCTGTGCCTGATAGCTTGCCGGCTATCAGGCCTTGCCGGGGCGCATGGCGCGCCGTGGCGGGCTTCTCTTGTGGTGCCTGGGTTCGGCCTTCCCGACAAGCTCCTCTTGTCGGGGTCTCGATCTTCTGTCTCGTATACTTTGTTCTTGGATGGTATTACATGGGCTTAGTCGTCCCGGCAAGCTCCTCTTGCCGGGGTCTTGTCTTCTTGGCCCGGCAAGCTCCTCTTGCCGGGGTCTTGTCTTGAATGCTTGGTCTTCTCTTGGCGCTTCCTGGGCGGGCCTCGCCGCAGGGTGCTACAACTGCCCGTGCACAAGTCTGGGGTACTAAGGTACCCCTACTTTAGTACACCGACATTACTGGATGCAGATTGACAGTTTCAAGGACACTGTGAACAATATTTGGCAACAAGATGTCAATGAAAGAGATAGTGCAAAGAGAATCACTGCTAAGTTTAAGAGATTAAGAAAGGGCCTGAAGATTTGGGCCAAAGAGCTCTCACAGTTATCTAAAATCATTCAAGCTTGCAATGATCTCATTATGCTCTTTGACACTCTTGAAGAATTTAGATCTCTGTCTAATGTTGAGTGGAATGGCAGAGAAATTGTTAAACAACATCTGCTTAACTTGTTGGAAATGCAAAGGGCATACTGGAAGCAAAGAGCAACAATCAGATGGATCTTACAAGGGGAGGCCAATACTAAATATCTGAAAGTCAAAGCAACCATTAATTACAGAAGAAACTACATTGCTAGTTTGCAGGATGAAGCTGGTAACATGCAAGATGATCATCAGACTAAAGCTGCAATTCTGTGGAAAGCCTTCAAAAAAAAGATTAAATGTTTCTGTGGCCACTTTTGATCTTCTCAACCTTGAGTCCATTGTCCCAAAGATGCCTGAACTAATTGAGCTGGACAAGCCTTACTCTAAGGAGGAAATTGATGCAGTGATTAAAGATCTACCATCTGATAAGGCTCCAGGGCCAGATGGTTTCAATACAGACTTTATCAAGCATTGCTGGGATATCATTGCTCCAGATTTCTATGAGCTGATTGAAGACTTTTACAATGGCAAATTAAACTTACAAAGCATCAACTCCTCCTTCATTACTCTGGTACCAAAAAAAGATGCTCCTGTCAATGCTAATGATTTCAGACCAATATCTTTGCTCAACTGCTCCATCAAAATCATCACAAAACTTCTTGCCAACAGATTACAGTCTGTCATATTAAAGTTAATTCATCAAAATCAATATGGATTCCTTAAGAAAAGATCAATTCAAGACTGTCTGGCCTGGTCATATGAATTCATTCACCAATGTCATCAATCTGGACAAGAATTAATTATCTTAAATCTAGACTTTGAAAAAGCTTTTGATATGATTGAGCATGAAGCTATCACGAAAATCCTAGTTGCTAGAGGCTTCGGACCTAAATGGATTATGTGGATAGATATGATTTTATCTACTGGATTGTCTTCTATACTACTAAATGGGGTGCCTGGAAAACAATTTCTCTATAAAAGAGGAGTTAGACAGGGGGATCCTCTTTCACCTCTGCTGTTTGTCATAGCTGCAGATCTGCTTCAAACAATCTTAAATGAAGCCAAGAGGAATGGCCTCATCTCTGCTCCTATAAACAATAATTCTGGCCAAGATTTTCCTGTAATTCAGTATGCAGATGATACAGTCCTTGTCATGCAAGCCAATGCTGCACAGCTTCAACAGCTTCAAAATTTGCTCATGTATTTCAGTACTTTCACTGGCTTGAGAGTCAATTATGAAAAATCAGTGATTGTTCCCATTAACACTGCTATTGATAAAATGCTGGATTTGGCTAATATTATGGGCTGCAAAGTGGGCACTCTTCCGTTCACATATTTGGGTCTGCCTCTATGTCTATCCAAGCCAAAGATTGAGGATTTCATGCCTGTCATGCAAAGAATTGAAAGAAGACTGGCTGGTTGTTCATCACTATTATCTTATGGAGATAAATTGGTTCTGGTAAAATCTGTATTCTACAGCCTGCCCATTTTCTTCATGTGTACACTTGCACTACCAGCTGGTGTCATGGAGCAAATTAAGAAATATCTCAAACATTTCTTTTGGAGAAAATATGGAATGGAAGACAGGGGCACTGCATTGATTGCTTGGGACAAAGTGTGCAAACCTAAAGAGCAAGGAGGACTTGGGGTGTTGGATATTGTAGCTCACAACAAATGTTTACTCATGAAGCATGTCCACAAGTTCTTAAATCAGCAGGATATCCCTTGGGTCAAATTGATTTGGGAGACTTATTATCCTGACAGAATGCTTCACACTAATCCAATAGGATCCTTTTGGTGGAAAAGCATTCTCAAATTAGTGCCCGAGTTTAGACTAGCTGCTATCCCAAAGTTAGGCTCTGGCAACACTATCAGATTTTGGCTTGACAACTGGAATCAGGGCACCTTCAAAGATAAATACCCACAGTTGTTCTCTTTCAGTAGACAGGAGCAGATTTCTGTCCAGAAAATCAAAGACCTGGAGGATGCATCTGAACATTTCTTCACCCCACTATCAACTCAGGCCCATCAGCAATTTCAAGAGCTTTTGGCTCTCATGCAGGATACCCAATTAAATCATAATCTGGACACCTGGAGGCTGCCATGGAACAAGCACAACAATGAATTTTCGGCCATCAAAATGTACTGCCACATGCAAGGAAAAGAAGTTCATTCTCCTCTCTTTAAAAGGATCTGGAAAAGTGCTGCCATGTTAAGATATAAAATATTCCTGTGGCTGCTGCTGCATGACAGAGTGAATGTCAGAAATCTTCTTGCCAGAAAACACTTTCATCTGACAAGTTACTGCTGTGAACTCTGTAACTGTTCCTGTGAAGAAACCAGCCTCCATCTCATTTGGGATTGCCCTTTTGCTCTACAATGCTGGGACTCAATTGTTCCTTCCAAAGTCAGAGGTATGAATGTTTTCGATGAGATCAACTTGCTGTTAACCCATCTGCCCAAACAGTTTGCCATGAGCATCATCACTATGGGTTGTTGGCACATTTGGATGCAGAGGAACTCCAAAATCTTCCAAGCACAAAATCCTTCAGTTCAAGTATGGAGAAAGCTACTCAAAGATGACCTGAAGTTGCTGATTTTGAGAACCAAAGAAAAATACAGGGAAGCTTTTAGTGCATGGATTACAGATAACCTCTATTAATTGATCATGGATATTCCTCGAGCTGGTATTGGTTAGATGTACCATGTTGTTCTTTTACTTTACTTGTATGTAATTAACTTTGAATTGCTTTGAATGAAAATTACCGTAGAACGATTGTTCTATGGTTTTCGGTTCAAAAAAAAACATGAATGGCAGAGTACAATTAGTGTTAACCAAAAGATTAATTATTGAAAGTGGAAGAGTTGTCGCACAATAACCTGTACTAGATTTTCAACTACAATTAAGAAACCATCTATGTTAATACGATATGTCATGTAGGTACATCATACATACATATATATATATATTATGTGTATGGCACATAGAAATGTATTGAAATATATGTGTATCAGTTAGTCGGCAATAAAACATACCATAATGGTGGAAAAAGTATCTTAATCTTGCTTGTGCTTTAAATTTCGTTTTCAATATTTTATTACTATTACTTGCCAGCCCGTGCAAGCAAATCTACATGATAAATAGAAAAAAACACTATGTTTCATTTTTTTGGTTGTACTAATGGGTGAGCTGAATTAGGTGGTCATGGGGCTTTTCAAAATATTCAGGGTGGGGAAGGAGCAAATCGTCCTTTTGCAAAACTATTATAGCATAAACACATCCGTAAATTGATATATATGAACAAAAATTAATGTCCCTGTGGCATGTGTGCAAAATTTCTTTTATTCCATACACGAACGTTATCTTTGAGATAAATTATTTCTAAGTCGTTATGTTGGAGATTCAACTAATATAAGCCACTTCAAATATTTTCTTATTGAAAAGTGATTCCTCAAAATATTACATGGAACTCTTAAGTTAAGATATCTAATATCGATGCTTATAGATCAGGAGAAGTCAATTGTGTAATTTGATCTTCGCCATCACTATTTCCTTAAGATGCCGCCGTTAGCTTAATACATCAAGATCTATTTCAGATATAATTATTTTCTACAACACTGGTATTGATTATGAAGCTACAAAGAATTTCATGTCTACTTAAGTACCAATATAGTATTTAATTTCATGTCTATTTAAGTATCAATACAGTATTTTGTAGAAAATGACTATTTTGGGAGGATTTTTTCTTTCAATTTTATATTATAGAAATATCTTATATTCAGATGCCTTTTGCTACATGTAATATAACATGTTAAGCATCACTTGGCGAAACGGAAGCTCTGGTATATGAGATATGACATAATAAGCGTTACTCTGTTAAGCATGGTCTGCTCCACACAATGTCTTTTTGTCCATAGAGATACTTTTTTTATGTGTAAGTAATTATTTTCAATTTTGGTGCAGCAGCTCATCTCAATTATTTATGAATTAGTGGTAGATGAGGTGTTATTTTCGAAATTGATGAATTTCATGTGCAAATATAAACTTAAGAATGTGTTGCTTCGTTCATGAAAAATATATTTGGACATGCAGATTTGCTTTATCATGATATGATAAAATAATAACTCTGTAGCTCATATAGACAACATGAATGGCAGAGTACAATTAGTGTTAACCAAAATGATTAAGTATTGAAAGTGGAAGAGTTGTCGCACAATAACCTATATTAGATTTTCAACTACAATTAAGAAACCATCTATGTTAATACGATATGTCATGTAGGTACATCATACATATATATATTATGTGTATGGCACATAGAAATATATTGAAATATATGTGTATCAGTTAGTCGCCAATAAAACATACCATAATGGTGGAAAAAGTATCTTAATCTTGGTTATGCTTTAAATTTCATTTTCAATATTTTATTACTATTACTTGCCAGCCCGTGCAAGCAAATCTACATGATAAATAGAAAAAAAACACTATGTTTCATTTTTTTGGTTGTACTAATGGGTGAGCTGAATTAGGTGGTCATGGGGCTTTTCAAAATATTCAGGGTGGGGAAGGAGCAAATCATCCTTTTGCAAAACTCTTATACCATAAACACATCCGTAAATTGATATATATATGAACAAAAATTAATGTCCCTGTGGCATGTGTGCAAAATTTCTTTTATTCCATAGACGAACATTATCTTTGAGATAAATTATTTCTAAGTCGTTATGTTGGAGATTCAACTAATATAAGCCACTTCAAATATTTTCTTATTGAAAAGTGATTCCTCAAAATATTACATGGAACTCTTAAGTTAAGAAATCTAATATCGATGCTTATAGATCAGGAGAAGTCAATTGTGTAATTTGATCTTCGCCATCACTATTTCCTTAAGATGCCGCCGTTAGCTTAATACATCAAGATCTATTTCAGATATAGTTATTGTCTACAACACTGGTATTGATTATGAAGCTACACAGAATTTCATGTCTACTTAAGTACCAATATAGTATTTATTTTCATGTCTATTTAAGTATCAATACAGTATTTTGTAGAAAATGACTATTTTGGGAGGATTTTTTCTTTCAATTTTATACTATAGAAATATCTTATATTCAGATGCCTTTTGCTACATGTAATATAACATGTTAAGCATCACTTGGCGAAACGGAAGCTCTGGTATATGAGATATGACATAATAAGCGTTACTCTGTTAAGCATGGTCTATTCCACACAATGTCTTTTTGTCCATAGAGATACTTTTTTTATGTGTAAGTAATTATTTTCAATTTTGGTGCAGCAGCTCATCTCAATTATTTATGAATTAGTGGTAGATGAGGTGTTATTTTCGAAATTGATGAATTTCATGTGCAAATATAAACTTAAGAATGTGTTGCTTCGTTCATGAAAAATATATTTGGACATGCAGATTTGCTTTATCATGATATGATAAAATAATAACTCAGTAGCTCATATAGACAAAATGAATGGCAGAGTACAATTAGTGTTAACCAAAATGATTAAGTATTGAAAGTGGAAGAGTTGTCGCACAATAACCTATATTAGATTTTCAACTACAATTAAGAAACCATCTATGTTAATACGATATGTCATGTAGGTACATCATACATATATATATTATGTGTATGGCACATAGAAATATATTGAAATATATGTGTATCAGTTAGTCGCCAATAAAACATACCATAATGGTGGAAAAAGTATCTTAATCTTGGTTATGCTTTAAATTTCATTTTCAATATTTTATTACTATTACTTGCCAGCCCGTGCAAGCAAATCTACATGATAAATAGAAAAAAACACTATGTTTCATTTTTTTGGTTGTACTAATGGGTCAGCTGAATTAGGTGGTCATGGGGCTTTTCAAAATATTCAGGGTGGGGAAGGAGCAAATCATCCTTTTGCAAAACTCTTATACCATAAACACATCCGTAAATTGATATATATGAACAAAAATTAATGTCCCTGTGGCATTTGTGCAAAATTTCTTTTATTCCATAGACGAACATTATCTTTGAGATAAATTATTTCTAAGTCGTTATGTTGGAGATTCAACTAATATAAGCCACTTCAAATATTTTCTTATTGAAAAGTGATTCCTCAAAATATTACATGGAACTCTTAAGTTAAGATATCTAATATCGATGCTTATAGATCAGGAGAAGTCAATTGTGTAATTTGATCTTCGCCATCACTATTTCCTTAAGATGCCGCCGTTAGCTTAATACATCAAGATCTATTTCAGATATACTTATTGTCTACAACACTGGTATTGATTATGAAGCTACAAAGAATTTCATGTCTACTTAAGTACCAATATAGTATTTATTTTCATGTCTATTTAAGTATCAATACAGTATTTTGTAGAAAATGACTATTTTGGGAGGATTTTTTCTTTCAATTTTATACTATAGAAATATCTTATATTCAGATGCCTTTTGCTACATGTAATATAACATGTTAAGCATCACTTGGCGAAACGGAAGCTCCGGTATATGAGATATGACATAATAAGTGTTACTCTGTTAAGCATGGTCTGCTCCACACAATGTCTTTTTGTCCATAGAGATACTTTTTTATGTGTAAGTAATTATTTTCAATTTTGGTGCAGCAGCTCATCTCAATTATTTATGAATTAGTGGTAGATGAGGTGTTATTTTCGAAATTGGTGAATTTCATGTGCAAATATAAACTTAAGAATGTGTTGCTTCGTTCATGAAAAATATATTTGGACATGCAGATTTGCTTTATCATGATATGATAAAATAATACCTCTGTAGCTCATATAGACAACATGAATAGCAGAGTACAATTAGTGTTAACCAAAATGATTAAGTATTGAAAGTGGAAGAGTTGTCGCACAATAACCTATATTAGATTTTCAACTACAATTAAGAAACCATCTATGTTAATACGATATGTCATGTAGGTACATCATACATATATATATTATGTGTATGGCACATAGAAATATATTGAAATATATGTGTATCAGTTAGTCGCCAATAAAACATACCATAATGGTGGAAAAAGTATCTTAATCCCGGTTATGCTTTAAATTTCATTTCCAATATTTTATTACTATTACTTGCCAGCCCGTGCAAGCAAATCTACATGATAAATAGAAAAAAAACACTATGTTTCATTTTTTTGGTTGTACTAATGGGTGAGCTGAATTAGGTGGTCATGGGGCTTTTCAAAATATTCAGGGTGGGGAAGGAGCAAATCATCCTTTTGCAAAACTCTTATACCATAAACACATCCGTAAATTGATATATATGAACAAAAATTAATGTCCCTGTGGCATGTGTGCAAAACTTCTTTCATTCCATACACGAACATTATCTTTGAGATAAATTATTTCTAAGTCGTTATGTTGGAGATTCAACTAATATAAGCCACTTCAAATATGTTCTTATTGAAAAGTGATTCCTCAAAATATTACATGGAACTCTTAAGTTAAGATATCTAATATCGATGCTTATAGATCAGGAGAAGTCAATTGTGTAATTTGATCTTCGCCATCACTATTTCCTTAAGATGCCGCCGTTAGCTTAATACATCAAGATCTATTTCAGATATACTTATTGTCTACAACACTGGTATTGATTATGAAGCTACAAAGAATTTCATGTCTACTTAAGTACCAATATAGTATTTATTTTCATGTCTATTTAAGTATCAATACAGTATTTTGTAGAAAATGACTATTTTGGGAGGATTTTTTCTTTCAATTTTATACTATAGAAATATCTTATATTCAGATGCCTTTCGCTACATGTAATATAACATGTTAAGCATCACTTGGCGAAACGGAAGCTCCGGTATATGAGATATGACATAATAAGTGTTACTCTGTTAAGCATGGTCTGCTCCACACAATGTCTTTTTGTCCATAGAGATACTTTTTTATGTGTAAGTAATTATTTTCAATTTTGGTGCAGCAGCTCATCTCAATTATTTATGAATTAGTGGTAGATGAGGTGTTATTTTCGAAATTGATGAATTTCATGTGCAAATATAAACTTAAGAATGTGTTGCTTCGTTCATGAAAAATATATTTGGACATGCAGATTTGCTTTATCATGATATGATAAAATAATACCTCTGTAGCTCATATAGACAACATGAATGGCAGAGTACAATTAGTGTTAACCAAAATGATTAAGTATTGAAAGTGGAAGAGTTGTCGCACAATAACCTATATTAGATTTTCAACTACAATTAAGAAACCATCTATGTTAATACGATATGTCATGTAGGTACATCATACATATATATATTATGTGTATGGCACATAGAAATATATTGAAATATATGTGTATCAGTTAGTCGCCAATAAAACATACCATAATGGTGGAAAAAGTATCTTAATCTCGGTTATGCTTTAAATTTCATTTCCAATATTTTATTACTATTACTTGCCAGCCCGTGCAAGCAAATCTACATGATAAATAGAAAAAAAACACTATGTTTCATTTTTTTGGTTGTACTAATGGGTGAGCTGAATTAGGTGGTCATGGGGCTTTTCAAAATATTCAGGGTGGGGAAGGAGCAAATCATCCTTTTGCAAAACTCTTATACCATAAACACATCCGTAAATTGATATATATGAACAAAAATTAATGTCCCTGTGGCATGTGTGCAAAACTTCTTTCATTCCATACACGAACATTATCTTTGAGATAAATTATTTCTAAGTCGTTATGTTGGAGATTCTACTAATATAAGCCACTTCAAATATTTTCTTATTGAAAAGTGATTCCTCAAAATATTACATGGAACTCTTAAGTTAAGATATCTAATATCGATGCTTATAGATCAGGAGAAGTCAATTGTGTAATTTGATCTTCGCCATCACTATTTCCTTAAGATGCCGCCGTTAGCTTAATACATCAAGATCTATTTCAGATATACTTATTGTCTACAAGACTGGTATTGATTATGAAGCTACAAAGAATTTCATGTCTACTTAAGTACCAATATAGTATTTATTTTCATGTCTACTTAAGTATCAATACAGTATTTTGTAGAAAATGACTATTTTGGGAGGACTTTTTCTTTCAATTTTATACTATAGAAATATCTTATATTCAGATGCCTTTTGCTACATGTAATATAACATGTTAAGCATCACTTGGCGAAACGGAAGCTCCGGTATATGAGATATGACATAATAAGCGTTACTCTGTTAAGCATGGTCTGCTCCACACAATGTCTTTTTGTCCATAGAGATACTTTTTTTATGTGTAAGTAATTATTTTCAATTTTGGTGCAGCAGCTCATCTCAATTATTTATGAATTAGTGGTAGATGAGGTGTTATTTTCGAAATTGATGAATTTCATGTGCAAATATAAACTTAAGAATGTGTTGCTTCGTTCATGAAAAATATATTTGGACATGCAGATTTGCTTTATCATGATATGATAAAATAATAACTCTGTAGCTCATATTGTCGGTGTACTAAAGTAGGGGTACCTTAGTACCCCAGACTTGTGCACGGGCAGTTGTAGCACCCTGCGGCGAGGCCCGCCCAGGAAGCGCCAAGAGAAGACCAAGCATTCAAGACAAGGCCCCCGGCAAGAGGAGCTTGCCGGGCTAAGAAGACAAGACCCCGGCAAGAGGAGCTTGCCGGGCCAAGAAGGCGAGACCCCGGCAAGAGGAGCTTGCCGGGACGACTAAGCCCATGTAATACCATCCAAGAACAAAGTATAAGAGACAGAAGATCGAGACCCCGACAAGAGGAGCTTGTCGGGAAGGCCGAACCCAGGCACCACAAGAGAAGCCCGCCACGGCGCGCCATGCGCCCCGGCAAGGCCTGATAGCCGGCAAGCTATCAGGCACAGGAAGACGACCCCCGCGGCAAGCCACTTGCCGCGGCAAATCGCCACCTCAGGACTGCGCTCCAGCTCGCCCGCCCACGCGTCACTCCGGGGCTTCCCCCAAGGGCACGTGGCGGGGCACCGCGCAGCCTGGGGTATGCGGTGGCATGCAGCCACCATCGTGGCGAGCGGTGGCGCACCTAACGGTCCGCCTCGGTGCTGTCCGGGCGACCGTGACGGGCATTTAATGCCCTTGTTCCCTACCGTCAGAAGTAGGTATGATAACACTGTGCCGCACTGTAGCGCCACTGTTCCCGCACTGTTACAACTACCACCCCTTTTACACTTTTACCCCTTTCTCTTACGTTGACACCTGTCGGTGACCCCTTTGCGCTATAAAAGGAGGCCCGTGTGCAACGTAGAAGAGGGGGGTTCGGATCCGGAGGCGGGAGGTTCGGAGATTGGGAATCCAGACAGCCATACGCTCGGTGCAGCTAGCTCTCCAAGCTCCCGAGCTCCCCAGTTCAATACAACCAAGCAGGAGTAGGGTTTTACGCGTCCATCGCGGCCCGAACCTGGGTAAACCGCCCGTGTGCTCGCCTCGATCTGCTCTCCGTGCTCCCTCCGCCCCCCTCACCGGACAACGAAAGGGGCTCCGGCCCCATAGGTGCTCGCGGGGGACGCCGTCCACCCCGACATCTTTGGCGCGCCAGGTAGGGGGACGCCGGGGGACAGCCCGCTCCTGCGGATCCCAGGATCCGTCCAGTCGAAGCAGGTGTCCCCGATAAGCCTTGCTCCGGCAAGCAGATCAGCAGTCTGAACGTTGAGGAACAGTCCGCTCCTGCGGATCCGAGGATCTGTCCAGTTGAAGCGGGGGTTCCCGACGAGCAGACTGCTGAGGAACAGTCCGCTCCTGTGGATCCGAGGATCTGTCCAGTTGAAGCGGGGGTTCCCGACGAGCAGACTGCTGAGGAACAGTCCGCTCCTGCGGATCCGAGGATCTGTCCAGTTGAAGCGGGGGTTCCCGACAAGCAGACTGCTGAGGAACAGTCCGCTCCTGCGGATCCGAGGATCTGTCCAGTTGAAGCGGGGGTTCCCGACAAGCAGACTGCTGAGGAACAGTCCGCTCCTGCGGATCCGAGGATCTGTCCAGTTGAAGCGGGGGTTCCCGACAAGCAGACTGCTGAGGAACAGTCCGCTCCTGCGGATCCGAGGATCTGTCCAGTTGAAGCGGGGGTTCCCGACAAGCTTTGGCATTCTTTCCCACGGGCTCGTGTGCGGCCCTCCTCGAGTATCCACTCGCGCAGAGACTGGGCAAGAAGCAGCTGCTCCTTGAGGAGGACCGCCTTCTGGCCGCTGGGCGAACGATTCGCCTCCAGCGAACTCTGCGCCGCTCCCGTAGCCGCAGAAGTTAGCGCCAGAAGTCACGAGAGAGGCGACCTCGTTCCCCGGCGCGCCTCGTCCGCCGGGGTGCCGAACGAGTTGACGCCGACCGTGGGAGGAATCTTGCCAGCGCGGTTGCCGGAACCCGTTCCGCCAACCATCCTCTCTGCCCAAGTCTTGCCGCAGTTGCATGTGATCCTTGGCGCAGAGAGGGGCGCGGATCCCCAAGCATAGCTACGCCTAGCTCCGGGGGGTCGTGAGGCCCTGCGCTTTTGCCTACCCCCAGGATGGGCTGGATGCTGCCCAAGGAGGTTTTACCCTACCGGGCGGCAAGCGATAAGAAAAGATAAGTTGCCGAAGCTCGAGCAATTGCCCCATCAATTTTTAAGAGTTATCTCCCTCGAACGACCGAGCCTTGGTTGAGAGGCCTGAGCGCGGAAGGACCGGCACGAGACTGGTTGCGCCCTCATTTCGTTTCGAGTCCGCTCAACGACTTGAGTGTGCTACATCCCGAGTAGCGTCCTCACTTTGTTTCGAGCTCGCCCGGCACCCTAAGCGTGCTGCGACCGCAGTCGCACCGCTTACTTTGCCTTGAGCCTGCTCAACAATATGAGTGAGCGGCAACCAGCCGCGGCGAGGTTTCTTGCCGGTGGTAGCCCCGCCAGCGGGTCGCTGACGTCCCGCACTCGGCGCCCGTGGCAAGGCGGAGGCCTACGCCGGCAAGTCCCCGAAAGCGTAGGGCGGAAACAAACAAGGCGCCGGTCAAGTAGAGGAGATAACAGCGCGATGCATCGCCTAAGATAAAAAGTTATATTACAAAATGCCTTACTGCTGCTCTAACCAGCCGTTTCCATGGCATATTTAACAGCGGCAGGGAAAGGAGATAAAAGAAAGGGGCAGGCGGCCTAGTCCACGCGGTCGCCCTCGATCCTCTTGACCCCGGCCGCCTTCTTGGCGATAGGGGCGATCAGGGCCTGGATCCCCGTCAGGTCTGCGTTCTCCGGCAAGGGCCTGAGGACGTTGAGATCGTGCGCGACGTGACGCGCGCCTGCGCGGTTCAGTCCCGCGCACGCCACCCACGTCACGCTCACCCCGCACGCCCCGCCCCCACGACGCCGCGATAAGCGCGCGCCGCCTGGGGAAGGTGCGACGGATGCGGAATTAAGGAGCAGCGCGACCAAGGCCACGCGTGCCCGTGCACCGTTAGGGCCTGGCCCAACGACGCTCGGCACCGTGTGTGGCCCAGGCCCGGGGGCTCCTGTCGGTGTACTAAAGTAGGGGTACCTTAGTACCCCAGACTTGTGCACGGGCAGTTGTAGCACCCTGCGGCGAGGCCCGCCCAGGAAGCGCCAAGAGAAGACCAAGCATTCAAGACAAGGCCCCCGGCAAGAGGAGCTTGCCGGGCTAAGAAGACAAGACCCCGGCAAGAGGAGCTTGCCGGGCCAAGAAGGCGAGACCCCGGCAAGAGGAGCTTGCCGGGACGACTAAGCCCATGTAATACCATCCAAGAACAAAGTATAAGAGACAGAAGATCGAGACCCCGACAAGAGGAGCTTGTCGGGAAGGCCGAACCCAGGCACCACAAGAGAAGCCCGCCACGGCGCGCCATGCGCCCCGGCAAGGCCTGATAGCCGGCAAGCTATCAGGCACAGGAAGACGACCCCCGCGGCAAGCCACTTGCCGCGGCAAATCGCCACCTCAGGACTGCGCTCCAGCTCGCCCGCCCACGCGTCACTCCGGGGCTTCCCCCAAGGGCACGTGGCGGGGCACCGCGCAGCCTGGGGTATGCGGTGGCATGCAGCCACCATCGTGGCGAGCGGTGGCGCACCTAACGGTCCGCCTCGGTGCTGTCCGGGCGACCGTGACGGGCATTTAATGCCCTTGTTCCCTACCGTCAGAAGTAGGTATGATAACACTGTGCCGCACTGTAGCGCCACTGTTCCCGCACTGTTACAACTACCACCCCTTTTACACTTTTACCCCTTTCTCTTACGTTGACACCTGTCGGTGACCCCTTTGCGCTATAAAAGGAGGCCCGTGTGCAACGTAGAAGAGGGGGGTTCGGATCCGGAGGCGGGAGGTTCGGAGATTGGGAATCCAGACAGCCATACGCTCGGTGCAGCTAACTCTCCAAGCTCCCGAGCTCCCCAGTTCAATACAACCAAGCAGGAGTAGGGTTTTACGCGTCCATCGCGGCCCGAACCTGGGTAAACCGCCCGTGTGCTCGCCTCGATCTGCTCTCCGTGCTCCCTCCGCCCCCCTCACCGGACAACGAAAGGGGCTCCGGCCCCATAGGTGCTCGCGGGGGACGCCGTCCACCCCGACACATATAGACAACATGAATGGCAGAGTACAATTAGTGTTAACCAAAATGATTAAGTATTGAAAGTGGAAGAGTTGTCGCACAATAACCTATATTAGATTTTCAACTACAATTAAGAAACCATCTATGTTAATACGATATGTCATGTAGGTACATCATACATATATATATTATGTGTATGGCACATAGAAATATATTGAAATATATGTGTATCAGTTAGTCGCCAATAAAACATACCATAATGGTGGAAAAAGTATCTTAATCTTGGTTATGCTTTAAATTTCATTTTCAATATTTTATTACTATTACTTGCCAGCCCGTGCAAGCAAATCTACATGATAAATAGAAAAAAAACACTATGTTTCATTTTTTTGGTTGTACTAATGGGTGAGCTGAATTAGGTGGTCATGGGGCTTTTCAAAATATTCAGGGTGGGGAAGGAGCAAATCATCCTTTTGCAAAACTCTTATACCATAAACACATCCGTAAATTGATATATATGAACAAAAATTAATGTCCCTGTGGCATGTGTGCAAAATTTCTTTTATTCCATACACGAACATTATCTTTGAGATAAATTATTTCTAAGTCGTTATGTTGGAGATTCAACTAATATAAGCCACTTCAAATATTTTCTTATTGAAAAGTGATTCCTCAAAATATTACATGGAACTCTTAAGTTAAGATATCTAATATCGATGCTTATAGATCAGGAGAAGTCAATTGTGTAATTTGATCTTCGCCATCACTATTTCCTTCAGATGCCGCCGTTAGCTCAATACATCAAGATCTATTTCAGATATACTTATTGTCTACAACACTGGTATTGATTATGAAGCTACAAAGAATTTCATGTCTACTTAAGTACCAATATAGTATTTATTTTCATGTCTATTTAAGTATCAATACAGTATTTTGTAGAAAATGACTATTTTGTGAGGATTTTTTCTTTCAATTTTATACTATAGAAATATCTTATATTCAGATGCCTTTTGCTACATATAATATAACATGTTAAGCATCACTTGGCGAAACGGAAGCTCCGGTATATGAGATATGACATAATAAGCGTTACTCTGTTAAGCATGGTCTGCTCCACACAATGTCTTTTTGTCCATAGAGATACTTTTTTTATGTGTAAGTAATTATTTTCAATTTTGGTGCAGCAGCTCATCTCAATTATTTATGAATTAGTGGTAGATGAGGTGTTATTTTCGAAATTGATGAATTTCATGTGCAAATATAAACTTAAGAATGTGTTGCTTCATTCATGAAAAATATATTTGGACATGCAGATTTGCTTTATCATGATATGATAAAATAATAACTCTGTAGCTCATATAGACAACATGAATGGCAGAGTACAATTAGTGTTAACCAAAATGATTAAGTATTGAAAGTGGAAGAGTTGTCGCACAATAACCTATATTAGATTTTCAACTACAATTAAGAAACCATCTATGTTAATACGATATGTCATGTAGGTACATCATACATATATATATTATGTGTATGGCACATAGAAATATATTGAAATATATGTGTATCAGTTAGTCGCCAATAAAACATACCATAATGGTGGAAAAAGTATCTTAATCTTGGTTATGCTTTAAATTTCATTTTCAATATTTTATTACTATTACTTGCCAGCCCGTGCAAGCAAATCTACATGATGAGTAGAAAAAAACACGATGTTTCATTTTTTTGTTGTACTAATGGGTGAGCTGAATTAGGTGGTCATGGGGCTTTTCAAAATATTTAGGGTGGGGAAGGAGCAAATCGTCCTTTTGCAAAACTCTTATACCATAAACACATCCGTAAATTGATATATATGAACAAAAATTAATGTCCCTGTGGCATGTGTGCAAAATTTCTTTTATTCCATACACGAACATTATCTTTGAGATAAATTATTTCTAAGTCGTTATGTTGGAGATTCAACTAATATAAGCCACTTCAAATATTTTCTTATTGAAAAGTGATTCCTCAAAATATTACATGGAACTCTTAAGTTAAGATATCTAATATCGATGCTTATAGATCAGGAGAAGTCAATTGTGTAATTTGATCTTCGCCATCACTATTTCCTTCAGATGCCGCCGTTAGCTTAATACATCAAGATCTATTTCAGATATACTTATTGTCTACAACACTGGTATTGATTATGAAGCTACAAAGAATTTCATGTCTACTTAAGTACCAATATAGTATTTATTTTCATGTCTATTTAAGTATCAATACAGTATTTTGTAGAAAATGACTATTTTGGGAGGATTTTTTCTTTCAATTTTATACTATAGAAATATCTTATATTCAGATGCCTTTTGCTACATATAATATAACATGTTAAGCATCACTTGGAGAAACGGAAGCTCCGGTATATGAGATATGACATAATAAGCGTTACTCTGTTAAGCATGGTCTGCTCCACACAATGTCTTTTTGTCCATAGAGATACTTTTTTTATGTGTAAGTAATTATTTTCAATTTTGGTGCAGCAGCTCATCTCAATTATTTATGAATTAGTGGTAGATGAGGTGTTATTTTCGAAATTGATGAATTTCATGTGCAAATATAAACTTAAGAATGTGTTGCTTCGTTCATGAAAAATATATTTGGACATGCAGATTTGCTTTATCATGATATGATAAAATAATAACTCTGTAGCTCATATAGACAACATGAATGGCAGAGTACAATTAGTGTTAACCAAAATGATTAAGTATTGAAAGTGGAAGAGTTGTCGCACAATAACCTATATTAGATTTTCAACTACAATTAAGAAACCATCTATGTTAATACGATATGTCATGTAGGTACATCATACATATATATATTATGTGTATGTCACATAGAAATATATTGAAATATATGTGTATCAGTTAGTCGCCAATAAAACATACCATAATGGTGGAAAAAGTATCTTAATCTTGGTTATGCTTTAAATTTCATTTTCAATATTTTATTACTATTACTTGCCAGCCCGTGCAAGCAAATCTACATGATGAGTAGAAAAAAACACGATGTTTCATTTTTTTGTTGTACTAATGGGTGAGCTGAATTAGGTGGTCATGGGGCTTTTCAAAATATTTAGGGTGGGGAAGGAGCAAATCGTCCTTTTGCAAAACTCTTATACCATAAACACATCCGTAAATTGATATATATGAACAAAAATTAATGTCCCTGTGGCATGTGTGCAAAATTTCTTTTATTCCATACACGAACATTATCTTTGAGATAAATTATTTCTAAGTCGTTATGTTGGAGATTCAACTAATATAAGCCACTTCAAATATTTTCTTATTGAAAAGTGATTCCTCAAAATATTACATGGAACTCTTAAGTTAAGATATCTAATATCGATGCTTTTAGATCAGGAGAAGTCAATTGTGTAATTTGATCTTCGCCATCACTATATCCTTAAGATGCCGCCGTTAGCTTAATACATCAAGATCTATTTCAGATATACTTATTGTCTACAACACTGGTATTGATTATGAAGCTACAAAGAATTTCATGTCTACTTAAGTACCAATATAGTATTTAATTTCATATCTATTTAAGTATCAATACAGTATTTTGTAGAAAATGACTATTTTGGGAGGATTTTTTCTTTCAATTTTATACTATAGAAATATCTTATATTCAGATGCCTTTTGCTACATGTAATATAACATGTTAAGCATCACTTGGCGAAACGGAAGCTCCAGCACATGAGATATGACATAATAAGCGTTACTCTGTTAAGCATGGTCTGCTCCACACAATGTCTTTTTGTCCATAGAGATACTTTTTTTTATTTGTAAGTAATTATTTTCAATTTTGGTGCAGCAGCTCATCTCAATTATTTATGAATTAGTGGTAGATGAGGTGTTATTTTCGAAATTGATGAATTTCATGTGCAACTATAAACTTAAGAATGTGTTGCTTCGTTCATGAAAAATATATTTGGACATGCAGATTTGCTTTATCATGATATGATAAAATAATAACTCTGTAGTTCATATAGACAACATGAATGGCAGAGTACAATTAGTGTTAACCAAAATGATTAAGTATTGAAAGTGGAAGAGTTATCGCACAATAACATATATTAGATTTTGAACTACAATTAAGAAACCATCTATGTTAATACGATATGTCATGTAGGTACATCATACATATATATATTATGTGTATGGCACATAGAAATATATTGAAATATATGTGTATCAGTTAGTCGCCAATAAAACATACCATAATGGTGGAAAAAGTATCTTAATCTTGGTTATGCTTTAAATTTCATTTTCAATATTTTATTACTATTACTTGCCAGCCCGTGCAAGCAAATCTACATGATAAATAGAAAAAAACACTATGTTTCATTTTTTTGGTTGTACTAATGGGTGAGCTGAATTAGGTGGTCATGGGGCTTTTCAAAATATTCAGGGTGGGGAAGGAGCAAATCGTCCTTTTGCAAAACTCTTATACGATAAACACATCTGTAAATTGATATATATGAACAAAAATTAATGTCCCTGTGGCATGTGTGCAAAATTTCTTTTATTCCATACACGAACATTATCTTTGAGATAAATTATTTCTAAGTCGTTATGTTGGAGATTCAACTAATATAAGCCACTTCAAATATTTTCTTATTGAAAAGTGATTCCTCAAAATATTACATGGAACTCTTAAGATAAGATATCTAGTATCGATGCTTTTAGATCAGGAGAAGTCAATTGTGTAATTTGATCTTCGCCATCACTATTTCCTTAAGATGCCGCCGTTAGCTTAATACATCAAGATCTATTTCAGATATACTTATTGTCTACAACACTGGTATTGGTTATGAAGCTACAAAGAATTTCATGTCTACTTAAGTACCAATATAGTATTTAATTTCATGTCTATTTAAGTATCATTAAAGTATTTTGTAGAAAATGACTATTTTGGGAGGATTTTTTCTTTCAATTTTATACTATAGAAATATCTTATATTCAGATGCCTTTTGCTACATGTAATATAACATGTTAAGCATCACTTGGAGAAACGGAAGCACCGGTATATGAGATATGACATAATAAGCGTTACTCTGTTAAGCATGGTCTGCTCCACACAATGTCTTTTTGTCCATAGAGATACTTTTTTTATGTGTAAGTAATTATTTTCAATTTTGGTGCAGCAGCTCATCTCAATTATTTATGAATTAGTGGTAGATGAGGTGTTATTTTCGAAATTGATGAATTTCATGTGCAAATATAAACTTAAGAATGTGTTGCTTCGTTCATGAAAAATATATTTGGACATGCAGATTTGCTTTATCATGATATGATAAAATAATAGCTCTGTAGTTCATATAGACAACATGAATGGCAGAGTACAAT
Source organism: Aegilops umbellulata (assembly GCA_032464435.1). Taxonomy (NCBI): domain Eukaryota; kingdom Viridiplantae; phylum Streptophyta; class Magnoliopsida; order Poales; family Poaceae; genus Aegilops; species Aegilops umbellulata. The sequence continues at coordinate 84,506,506 of CP136060.1, read as the reverse complement.
TAGTGTTAACCAAAAGATTAATTATTGAAAGTGGAAGAGTTGTCGCACAATAACCTGTACTAGATTTTCAACTACAATTAAGAAACCATCTATGTTAATACGATATGTCATGTAGGTACATCATACATACATATATATATGTATTATGTGTATGGCACATAGAAATATATTGAAATATATGTGTATCAGTTACTCGGCAATAAAACATACCATAATGGTGGAAAAAGTATCTTAATCTTGGTTATGCTTTAAATTTCATTTTCAATATTTTATTACTATTACTTGCCAGCCCGTGCAAGCAAATCTACATGATAAATAGAAAAAAACACTATGTTTCATTTTTTTGGTTGTACTAATGGGTGAGCTGAATTAGGTGGTCATGGAGCTTTTCAAAATATTCAGGGTGGGGAAGGAGCAAATCATCCTTTTGCAAAACTCTTATACCATAAACACATCCGTAAATTGATATATATGAACAAAAATTAATGTCCCTGTGGCATGTGTGCAAAATTTCTTTTATTCCATACACGAACATTATCTTTGAGATAAATTATTTCTAAGTCGTTATGTTGGAGATTCAACTAATATAAGCCACTTCAAATATTTTCTTATTGAAAAGTGATTCCTCAAAATATTACATGGAACTCTTAAGTTAAGATATCTAATATCGATGCTTATAGATCAGGAGAAGTCAATTGTGTAATTTGATCTTCGCCATCACTATTTCCTTCAGATGCCGCCGTTAGCTTAATACATCAAGATCTATTTCAGATATACTTATTGTCTACAACACTGGTATTGATTATGAAGCTACAAAGAATTTCATGTCTACTTAAGTACCAATATAGTATTTATTTTCATGTCTATTTAAGTATCAATACAGTATTTTGTAGAAAATGACTATTTTGGGAGGATTTTTTCTTTCAATTTTATACTATAGAAATATCTTATATTCAGATGCCTTTTGCTACATATAATATAACATGTTAAGCATCACTTGGCGAAACGGAAGCTCCGGTATATGAGATATGACATAATAAGCGTTACTCTGTTAAGCATGGTCTGCTCCACACAATGTCTTTTTGTCCATAGAGATACTTTTTTTATGTGTAAGTAATTATTTTCAATTTTGGTGCAGCAGCTCATCTCAATTATTTATGAATTAGTGGTAGATGAGGTGTTATTTTCGAAATTGATGAATTTCATGTGCAAATATAAACTTAAGAATGTGTTGCTTCGTTCATGAAAAATATATTTGGACATGCAGATTTGCTTTATCATGATATGATAAAATAATAACTCTGTAGCTCATATAGACAACATGAATGGCAGAGTACAATTAGTGTTAACCAAAATGATTAAGTATTGAAAGTGGAAGAGTTGTCGCACAATAACCTATATTAGATTTTCAACTACAATTAAGAAACCATCTATGTTAATACGATATGTCATGTAAGTACATCATACATATATATATTATGTGTATGGCACATAGAAATATATTGAAATATATGTGTATCAGTTAGTCGCCAATAAAACATACCATAATGGTGGAAAAAGTATCTTAATCTTGGTTATGCTTTAAATTTCATTTTCAATATTTTATTACTATTACTTGCCAGCCCGTGCAAGCAAATCTACATGATAAATAGAAAAAAACACTATGTTTCATTTTTTTGGTTGTACTAATGGGTGAGCTGAATTAGGTGGTCATGGGGCTTTTCAAAATATTCAGGGTGGGGAAGGAGCAAATCGTCCTTTTGCAAAACTCTTATACGATAAACACATCTGTAAATTGATATATATGAACAAAAATTAATGTCCCTGTGGCATGTGTGCAAAATTTCTTTTATTCCATACACGAACATTATCTTTGAGATAAATTATTTCTAAGTCGTTATGTTGGAGATTCAACTAATATAAGCCACTTCAAATATTTTCTTATTGAAAAGTGATTCCTCAAAATATTACATGGAACTCTTAAGTTAAGATATCTAGTATCGATGCTTTTAGATCAGGAGAAGTCAATTGTGTAATTTGATCTTCGCCATCACTATTTCCTTAAGATGCCGCCGTTAGCTTAATACATCAAGATCTATTTCAGATATACTTATTGTCTACAACACTGGTATTGATTATGAAGCTACAAAGAATTTCATGTCTACTTAAGTACCAATATAGTATTTAATTTCATGTCTATTTAAGTATCATTAAAGTATTTTGTAGAAAATGACTATTTTGGGAGGATTTTTTCTTTCAATTTTATACTATAGAAATATCTTATATTCAGATGCCTTTTGCTACATGTAATATAACATGTTAAGCATCACTTGGCGAAACGGAAGCACCGGTATATGAGATATGACATAATAAGCGTTACTCTGTTAAGCATGGTCTGCTCCACACAATGTCTTTTTGTCCATAGAGATACTTTTTTTATGTGTAAGTAATTATTTTCAATTTTGGTGCAGCAGCTCATCTCAATTATTTATGAATTAGTGGTAGATGAGGTGTTATTTTCGAAATTGATGAATTTCATGTGCAAATATAAACTTAAGAATGTGTTGCTTCGTTCATGAAAAATATATTTGGACATGCAGATTTGCTTTATCATGATATGATAAAATAATAGCTCTGTAGTTCATATAGACAACATGAATGGCAGAGTACAATTAGTGTTAACCAAAAGATTAATTATTGAAAGTGGAAGAGTTGTCGCACAATAACCTGTACTAGATTTTCAACTACAATTAAGAAACCATCTATGTTAATACGATATGTCATGTAGGTACATCATACATACATATATATATATATATATATTATGTGTATGGCACATAGAAATATATTGAAATATATGTGTATCAGTTAGTCGGCAATAAAACATACCATAATGGTGGAAAAAGTATCTTAATCTTGGTTATGCTTTAAATTTCATTTTCAATATTTTATTACTATTACTTGCCAGCCCGTGCAAGCAAATCTACATGATAAATAGAAAAAAACACTATGTTTCATTTTTTTGGTTGTACTAATGGGTGAGCTGAATTAGGTGGTCATGGAGCTTTTCAAAATATTCAGGGTGGGGAAGGAGCAAATCATCCTTTTGCAAAACTCTTATACCATAAACACATCCGTAAATTGATATATATGAACAAAAATTAATGTCCCTGTGGCATGTGTGCAAAATTTCTTTTATTCCATACACGAACATTATCTTTGAGATAAATTATTTCTAAGTCGTTATGTTGGAGATTCAACTAATATAAGCCACTTCAAATATTTTCTTATTGAAAAGTGATTCCTCAAAATATTACATGGAACTCTTAAGTTAAGATATCTAATTTCGATGCTTATAGATCAGGAGAAGTCAATTGTGTAATTTGATCTTCGCCATCACTATTTCCTTCAGATGCCGCCGTTAGCTTAATACATCAAGATCTATTTCAGATATACTTATTGTCTACAACACTGGTATTGATTATGAAGCTACAAAGAATTTCATGTCTACTTAAGTACCAATATAGTATTTATTTTCATGTCTATTTAAGTATCAATACAGTATTTTGTAGAAAATGACTATTTTGGGAGGATTTTTCTTTCAATTTTATACTATAGAAATATCTTATATTCATATGCCTTTTGCTACATATAATATAACATGTTAAGCATCACTTGGCGAAACGGAAGCTCCGGTATATGAGATATGACATAATAAGCGTTACTCTGTTAAGCATGGTCTGCTCCACACAATGTCTTTTTGTCCATAGAGATACTTTTTTTATGTGTAAGTAATTATTTTCAATTTTGGTGCAGCAGCTCATCTCAATTATTTATGAATTAGTGGTAGATGAGGTGTTATTTTCGAAATTGATGAATTTCATGTGCAAATATAAACTTAAGAATGTGTTGCTTCGTTCATGAAAAATATATTTGGACATGCAGATTTGCTTTATCATGATATGATAAAATAATAACTCTGTAGCTCATATAGACAACATGAATGGCAGAGTACAATTAGTGTTAACCAAAATGATTAAGTATTGAAAGTGGAAGAGTTGTCGCACAATAACCTATATTAGATTTTCAACTACAATTAAGAAACCATCTATGTTAATACGATATGTCATGTAGGTACATCATACATATATATATTATGTGTATGGCACATAGAAATATATTGAAATATATGTGTATCAGTTAGTCGCCAATAAAACATACCATAATGGTGGAAAAAGTATCTTAATCTTGGTTATGCTTTAAATTTCATTTTCAATATTTTATTACTATTACTTGCCAGCCCGTGCAAGCAAATCTACATGATGAGTAGAAAAAAACACGATGTTTCATTTTTTTGTTGTACTAATGGGTGAGCTGAATTAGGTGGTCATGGGGCTTTTCAAAATATTTAGGGTGGGGAAGGAGCAAATCGTCCTTTTGCAAAACTCTTATACCATAAACACATCCGTAAATTGATATATATGAACAAAAATTAATGTCCCTGTGGCATGTGTGCAAAATTTCTTTTATTCCATACACGAACATTATCTTTGAGATAAATTATTTCTAAGTCGTTATGTTGGAGATTCAACTAATATAAGCCACTTCAAATATTTTCTTATTGAAAAGTGATTCCTCAAAATATTACATGGAACTCTTAAGTTAAGATATCTAATATCGATGCTTTTAGATCAGGAGAAGTCAATTGTGTAATTTGATCTTCGCCATCACTATTTCCTTCAGATGCCGCCGTTAGCTTAATACATCAAGATCTATTTCAGATATACTAATTGTCTACAACACTGGTATTGATTATGAAGCTACAAAGAATTTCATGTCTACTTAAGTACCAATATAGTATTTAATTTCATGTCTTTTTAAGTATCAATACAGTATTTTGTAGAAAATGACTATTTTGGGAGGATTTTTTCTTTCAATTTTATACTATAGAAATATCTTATATTCAGATGCCTTTTGCTACATGTAATATAACATGTTAAGCATCACTTGGCGAAATGGAAGCTCCGGTATATGAGATATGACATAGTAAGCGTTGCTCTGTTAAGCATGGTCTGCTCCACACAATGTCTTTTTGTCCATAGAGATACTTTTTTTATGTGTAAGTAATTATTTTCAATTTTGGTGCAGCAGCGCATCTCAATTATTTATGAATTAGTGGTAGATGAGGTGTTATTTTCGAAATTGATGAATTTCATGTGCAAATATAAACTTAAGAATGTGTTGCTTCGTTCATGAAAAATATATTTGGACATGCAGATTTGCTTTATCATGATATGATAAAATAATAACTCTGTAGCTCATATAGACAACATGAATGGCAGAGTACAATTAGTGTTAACCAAAATGATTAAGTGTTGAAAGTGGAAGAGTTGTCGCACAATAACCTATATTAGTTTTTTCAACTACAATTAAGAAACCATCTATGTTAATACGATATGTCATGTAGGTACATCATACATATATATATTATGTGTATGGCACATAGAAATATATTGAAATATATGTGTATCAGTTAGTCGCCAATAAAACATACCATAATGGTGGAAAAGGTATCTTAATCTTGGTTATGCTTTAAATTTCATTTTCAATATTTTATTACTATTACTTGCCAGCCCGTGCAAGCAAATCTACATGATGAATAGAAAAAAACACTATGTTTCATTTTTTTGGTTGTACTAATGGGTGAGCTGAATTAGGTGGTCATGGGGCTTTTCAAAATATTTAGGGTGGGGAAGGAGCAAATCGTCCTTTTGCAAAACTCTTATACGATAAACACATCCGTAAATTGATATATATGAACAAAAATTAATGTCCCTCTGGCATGTGTGCAAAATTTCTTTTATTCCATACACGAACATTATCTTTGAGATAAATTATTTCTAAGTCGTTATGTTGGAGATTCAACTAATATAAGCCACTTCAAATATTTTCTTATTGAAAAGTGATTCCTCAAAATATTACATGGAACTCTTAAGTTAAGATATCTAATATCGGTGCTTATAGATCAGGAGAAGTCAATTGTGTAATTTGATCTTCGCCATCACTATTTCCTTAAGATGCCGCCGTTAGCTTAATACATCAAGATCTATTTCAGATATACTAATTGTCTACAACACTGGTATTGATTATGAAGCTACAAAGAATTTCATGTCTACTTAAGTACCAATATAGTATTTAATTTCATGTCTTTTTAAGTATCAATACAGTATTTTGTAGAAAATGACTATTTTGGGAGGATTTTTTCTTTCAATTTTATACTATAGAAATATCTTATATTCAGATGCCTTTTGCTACATGTAATATAACATGTTAAACATCACTTGGCGAAACGGAAGCTCCGGTATATGAGATATGACATAGTAAGCGTTACTCTGTTAAGCATGGTCTGCTCCACACAATGTCTTTTTGTCCATAGAGATACTTTTTTTATGTGTAAGTAATTATTTTCAATTTTGGTGCAGCAGCTCATCTCAATTATTTATGAATTAGTGGTAGATGAGGTGTTATTTTCGAAATTGATGAATTTCATGTGCAAATATAAACTTAAGAATGTGTTGCTTCGTTCATGAAAAATATATTTGGACATGCAGATTTGCTTTATCATGATATGATAAAATAATAACTCTGTAGCTCATATAGACAACATGAATGGCAGAGTACAATTAGTGTTAACCAAAATGATTAAGTGTTGAAAGTGGAAGAGTTGTCGCACAATAACCTATATTAGTTTTTTCAACTACAATTAAGAAACCATCTATGTTAATACGATATGTCATGTAGGTACATCATACATATATATATTATGTGTATGGCACATAGAAATATATTGAAATATATGTGTATCAGTTAGTCGCCAATAAAACATACCATAATGGTGGAAAAGGTATCTTAATCTTGGTTATGCTTTAAATTTCATTTTCAATATTTTATTACTATTACTTGCCAGCCCGTGCAAGCAAATCTACATGATGAATAGAAAAAAACACTATGTTTCATTTTTTTGGTTGTACTAATGGGTGAGCTGAATTAGGTGGTCATGGGGCTTTTCAAAATATTTAGGGTGGGGAAGGAGCAAATCGTCCTTTTGCAAAACTCTTATACGATAAACACATCCGTAAATTGATATATATGAACAAAAATTAATGTCCCTGTGGCATGTGTGCAAAATTTCTTTTATTCCATACACGAACATTATCTTTGAGATAAATTATTTCTAAGTCGTTATGTTGGAGATTCAACTAATATAAGCCACTTCAAATATTTTCTTATTGAAAAGTGATTCCTCAAAATATTACATGGAACTCTTAAGTTAAGATATCTAATATCGGTGCTTATAGATCAGGAGAAGTCAATTGTGTAATTTGATCTTCGCCATCACTATTTCCTTAAGATGCCGCCGTTAGCTTAATACATCAAGATCTATTTCAGATATACTAATTGTCTACAACACTGGTATTGATTATGAAGCTACAAAGAATTTCATGTCTACTTAAGTACCAATATAGTATTTAATTTCATGTCTTTTTAAGTATCAATACAGTATTTTGTAGAAAATGACTATTTTGGGAGGATTTTTTCTTTCAATTTTATACTATAGAAATATCTTATATTCAGATGCCTTTTGCTACATGTAATATAACATGTTAAACATCACTTGGCGAAACGGAAGCTCCGGTATATGAGATATGACATAGTAAGCGTTACTCTGTTAAGCATGGTCTGCTCCACACAATGTCTTTTTGTCCATAGAGATACTTTTTTTATGTGTAAGTAATTATTTTCAATTTTGGTGCAGCAGCTCATCTCAATTATTTATGAATTAGTGGTAGATGAGGTGTTATTTTCGAAATTGATGAATTTCATGTGCAAATATAAACTTAAGAATGTGTTGCTTCGTTCATGAAAAATATATTTGGACATGCAGATTTGCTTTATCATGATATGATAAAATAATAACTCTGTAGCTCATATAGACAACATGAATGGCAGAGTACAATTAGTGTTAACCAAAATGATTAAGTGTTGAAAGTGGAAGAGTTGTCGCACAATAACCTATATTAGTTTTTTCAACTACAATTAAGAAACCATCTATGTTAATACGATATGTCATGTAGGTACATCATACATATATATATTATGTGTATGGCACATAGAAATATATTGAAATATATGTGTATCAGTTAGTCGCCAATAAAACATACCATAATGGTGGAAAAGGTATCTTAATCTTGGTTATGCTTTAAATTTCATTTTCAATATTTTATTACTATTACTTGCCAGCCCGTGCAAGCAAATCTACATGATGAATAGAAAAAAACACTATGTTTCATTTTTTTGGTTGTACTAATGGGTGAGCTGAATTAGGTGGTCATGGGGCTTTTCAAAATATTTAGGGTGGGGAAGGAGCAAATCGTCCTTTTGCAAAACTCTTATACGATAAACACATCCGTAAATTGATATATATGAACAAAAATTAATGTCCCTGTGGCATGTGTGCAAAATTTCTTTTATTCCATACACGAACATTATCTTTGAGATAAATTATTTCTAAGTCGTTATGTTGGAGATTCAACTAATATAAGCCACTTCAAATATTTTCTTATTGAAAAGTGATTCCTCAAAATATTACATGGAACTCTTAAGTTAAGATATCTAATATCGGTGCTTATAGATCAGGAGAAGTCAATTGTGTAATTTGATCTTCGCCATCACTATTTCCTTAAGATGCCGCCGTTAGCTTAATACATCAAGATCTATTTCAGATATACTTATTGTCTACAACACTGGTATTGATTATGAAGCTACAAAGAATTTCATGTCTACTTAAGTACCAATATAGTATTTAATTTCATGTCTTTTTAAGTATCAATACAGTATTTTGTAGAAAATGACTATTTTGGGAGGATTTTTTCTTTCAATTTTATACTATAGAAATATCTTATATTCAGATGCCTTTTGCTACATGTAATATAACATGTTAAGCATCACTTGGCGAAACGGAAGCTCCGGTATATGAGATATGACATAGTAAGCGTTACTCTGTTAAGCATGGTCTGCTCCACACAATGTCTTTTTGTCCATAGAGATACTTTTTTTATGTGTAAGTAATTATTTTCAATTTTGGTGCAGCAGCTCATCTCAATTATTTATGAATTAGTGGTAGATGAGGTGTTATTTTCGAAATTGATGAATTTCATGTGCAAATATAAACTTAAGAATGTGTTGCTTCGTTCATGAAAAATATATTTGGACATGCAGATTTGCTTTATCATGATATGATAAAATAATAACTCTGTAGCTCATATAGACAACATGAATGGCAGAGTACAATTAGTGTTAACCAAAATGATTAAGTGTTGAAAGTGGAAGAGTTGTCGCACAATAACCTATATTAGTTTTTTCAACTACAATTAAGAAACCATCTATGTTAATACGATATGTCATGTAGGTACATCATACATATATATATTATGTGTATGGCACATAGAAATATATTGAAATATATGTGTATCAGTTAGTCGCCAATAAAACATACCATAAAGGTGGAAAAGGTATCTTAATCTTGGTTATGCTTTAAATTTCATTTTCAATATTTTATTACTATTACTTGCCAGCCCGTGCAAGCAAATCTACATGATGAATAGAAAAAAACACTATGTTTCATTTTTTTGGTTGTACTAATGGGTGAGCTGAATTAGGTGGTCATGGGGCTTTTCAAAATATTTAGGGTGGGGAAGGAGCAAATTGTCCTTTTGCAAAACTCTTATACGATAAACACATCCGTAAATTGATATATATGAACAAAAATTAATGTCCCTGTGGCATGTGTGCAAAATTTCTTTTATTCCATACACGAACATTATCTTTGAGATAAATTATTTCTAAGTCGTTATGTTGGAGATTCAACTAATATAAGCCACTTCAAATATTTTCTTATTGAAAAGTGATTCCTCAAAATATTACATGGAACTCTTAAGTTAAGATATCTAATATCGGTGCTTATAGATCAGGAGAAGTCAATTGTGTAATTTGATCTTTGCCATCACTATTTCCTTCAGATGCCGCCGTTAGCTTAATACATCAAGATCTATTTCAGATATACTTATTGTCTACAACACTGGTATTGATTATGAAGCTACAAAGAATTTCATGTCTACTTAAGTACCAATATAGTATTTAATTTCATGTCTATTTAAGTATCATTAAAGTATTTTGTAGAAAATGACTATTTTGGGAGGATTTTTTCTTTCAATTTTATACTATAGAAATATCTTATATTCAGATGCCTTTTGCTACATGTAATATAACATGTTAAGCATCACTTGGTGTCGGGGAGGCCGAACCCAGGCACCACAAGAGAAGCCCGCCGTGGCGCGCCAAGCGCCCCGGCAAGGCCTGATAGCTGGCACGCTATCAGGCACAGGAAGACGACCCCCGCGGCAAGCCACTTGCCGCGGCAAGATCGCCACCTCAAGACTGCGCTCCAGCTCGCCCGCCCACGCGTCGCTCCGGGGCTTCCCCCGAGGGCACGTGGCGAGGCACCGCGCAGCCTGGGGCATGCGGTGGCATGCAGCCGCCATCGTGGCGAACGGTGGCGCACCTAACGGTCCGCCTCGGTGCTGTCCGGGCGACCGTGACGGGCATTTAATGCCCTTGTCCCCTACCGTCAGAAGTAGGTATGATAACACTGTGCCGCGCTGTAGCACCACCGTTCCCGCACTATTACAGCTACCACCCCTTTTACACTTTTACCCCTTTCTCTTACGTTGACACCTGTCGGTGACCCCTTTGCGCTATAAAAGGAGGCCCGTGTGCAACGTAGAGGGGGTTCCGGGTTCCGGGTTCCGGGGTTCGGAGACTCGGCATCCAGACAGCCATACGCTCGGTGCAGCTAGCTCCCCAAGCTCCCGAGCTCCCCAGTTCAATACAACTAAGCAGGAGTAGGGTTTTACGCGTCCATCGCGGCCCGAACCTGGGTAAACCGCCCGCGTGCCCGCCTCGATCTGCTCTCTGCGCTCCCTCCGCCCCCCTCGCCGGACAACGAAAGGGGCTCCGGCCCCATAGGTGCTCGCGGGGGGGCGGACATATACTTTGTTCTTGGATGGCCTTACATGGGCTCAGTCGTCCCGGCAAGCTCCTCTTGCCGGGGTCTTGTCTTCTCGGCCCGGCAAGCTCCTCTTGCCGGGGGCCTTGTCTTCTTGGCCCGGCAAGCTCCTCTTGCCGGGGGCCTTGTCTTGAATGCTTGGTCTTCTCTTGGCGCTTCCGGGGCGGGCCTTGCCGCAGGGTGCTACAACTGCCCGTGCACAAGTCTGGGGTACTAAGGTACCCCTACTTTAGTACACCGACAGGAGCCCCCGGGCCTGGGCCACACATGGTGCCGAGCGTTGTTGGGCCAGGCCCTAACGATGCACGGGCACGCATGGCCTTGGTCGCGCTGTTCCTTAACTCCGCATCCGCCGCGCTTTCCCCAGGCGGCGCGCGCTTTACCGCGGCGTCGTGGGGGCGGGGCGTGCGGGGTGAGCGTGACGTGGGTGGCGTGCGCGGGGCTGAACCGCACAGGCGCGCGTCACGTCGCGCACGATCTCTTGATTTGGAGAGGCGAAACGTCCCCCCCCACCTCTTCCTCTTATAGCGGAGGAAAGTAGGGGCGGTTCGCCTTTCCCTCGGTTACCACCTCTCTAAAACCTCTGCCACCTCCTTCTCCCAGAGGCAGCAGCGATCTGTTCTTGGAGCGCCCGTCGTCGTCAGCTTCGACGATCCCCCTCCCCCGCCCCCGCCATGGCCCCGAAGAACGACCAGGCGAAGGGGAAGCCTGCGAAATCGGCCGAGGCGCTACGGCTTGAAGTGCTTCGGAAGGGGGCGGCGACGTTCCCCCCCCCCAGCTCGGTGCGGTGGAGCTGAGGGACAAGTACTCCCTTTTCTGGTCGACGAAGACGCGAGCGCATCCGCGCACGCGGGTGCTCCCCGCCGAAGCCCAGAAGCAGTACCCGACCGGGTATCCTTTCTTCGTCGTCTTCTTCCACTGCGGGCTCTGCCCGCCTTACTCGGAGTTCTTCTCTGAAATCATGAGCACCTATGGCCTCCACCTCCTCGACTTTACCCCCAATGCCGTCCTCACAATGGCGGTCTTCACGCACCTCTGCGAGAACTTCGTCGGAATTCGTCCCAACGTGGCCCTCTTCCGGCACTTCTTTGTCCCTCGGGTGGAGAAAGGAGAGCCGCTGTCCGGTGGGATCGCCTGGGTTTCCCGGTCCGGCATGAAGGAGGCCTACTTGGGCGGGGACCTCCGTGGCAGGTGGGAGGAGTGGAGGGCGGAATGGTGCTTGATTGTCGAGGATCATCCGCAGCCGTTCACCGCCGTGCGCCGAACTCCGGTGGTGCGCGGCGATGGCTGGAGCGAGGTGTCTCCGGACGATGCCAGATTGAAGATCGCCATCACCCGGATCCTGCGTCTCAGGCTCGCCGGCCTCACCGTCGGCGCCGTCGGCGCGGATTTCCTTCGCCGCCGGATCGCCCCCCTGCAGGAGAGGGGGAAGCCGGCCTGGGAGTTCCAGAACGCGGCGGACATCATGAGGCTGCGTCCGGGCCTCAATTTCAACTTCACCGTGCTGGAGCACGACGCAATGTTGAAGGAGTTGTTCAAGCACGACCCTAACCACCCGGAGTGGTTCCGGCTGCCGCCGGGCGTCGTTCCCTTGTGCAACAACTCGTCGCTCAGCCATATCCTTGCGATGATGCCATTGTGCGACTCGCACGGGGTCAACGCGACCTGGCAGGAGCCGCCGGATGATGTCGTGCGGGCCTTCTTCGACGGCCTGGAGGAGGAGCCAGTCGATCCCGCCGAGAAGGACGGCCTCATCCGAGCCACCACCGCGGCGGAGCTGGCTTACATTGCCTCCAGGATGGAGGAGGCGGCGGCCGCCGCGGCCGCGGGCGAAGCTGGGTTCACCGTGGCCGAGGCGGAGGCGGCGGAGGCGGAGAGCCTCGCCGACCCGATGGAACTTGTCGACCAGGGGGAACCAGCCGGGCACGGCGGCGAGGACGAGCCTGCCCAAGACGCGAGTGGCTTGTCGGAGGTCGGCGTTGCCTTCCTGCGGCCTCCGGGCGGCTCGTCGCAGGCGGAGCCCCCGGCCCAGCCGAGGAGGCGCCTCCGCAGGGCCGGGTCGGCAGCGGGAGCGGGGTCTTCGCGGGCTGGGGCTTCGGTTGCCGCTGCGCCCCGTGCCGCGGCGTCGACGGGGGCGGAGTCGTCTACTGCCCCCGCCAAGCGGCCTCGGGAGCCCACTCCCCTGCCCCCCCGCGTCAGGGCCGAGCCGGCTTTCGACTATTCTGTGCTCAGCTCCGGCGACGAGGAGGACGGAGAGTAAGTTCCCCATGGAGCTCATATCTTTTTCCCTGATGGTTCGTCCTGTTCGACAGCTCGTTCGCCCTTCCCCTGACCCGGTCCCCTTCTCAGGACCCTGGCCCAGAGGAGAGCGAAGAGATCGAGGATCCCGTGGGTCATCCTTGATGACGAATCTCCCCCGGCAAGCGAGGTCGTGTCGGAGGCGCCCTTACCGGACCCGGCAGGGGACCCTCAGGGCAGCTCGCAACGCAGCCCCCAGCGTGAGCACATGACTCGCTCTTGCTGCTTGGCGCGTACGCGAGCCCTCCCTCTTCTTATCGTTGATGCGAAGTTGTTGCTTGTGGGCAGGAGCGGAGCAGCCCTGGGGGGCGCGTCCAGAGGGCGCCTCCGCCGTGCCGACCGAGTCTGCTACCCCGCCAAGGGAGAGATCCCCGGCAAGGGAGGACCTTCCGACGGGGGACGCGGCCGACGATCCCCTGGCCGCGGCGAGCGCAGCGCCCGCCTCGGATCCGACGAAGGCTGGGGTCGTCGTCGAGGAGGGCGCGCGTGGCGATGCCGACGACGTTGCCGGCGCTCAGGAGGCGGACGGCGTTGATATCCCTGTGGGCGACGGGGAGGCCGTGGAGCAGCAGAGGCTTGCCGCCGCGGAGTTATCCGCGCGGGAAGGCGAGCTGGTGCTGAAAACGGCCAGCCTCGCCGACCACGAGGAGGAGGCTGCCGCGCGCGAGCGGGCGCTCAGCGGAGACCTGAAGAAGGCGCGGGACGCTGCCGCAGCCGCTGAGATCACCAAGAAGGGGCTGGAGGCGAGGGTGGCGCAGCTCGATTCCGACCTCAAGGCGAAGGGCGAGGAGCTCGCCGCGCTCCGGCAGGAGCGCGAGAAAGGTGCGCTCACCCTTGGCGAGCTTCAGGGTCGCTTCGCCGAGAAGATCCGGGAGCTCGACGCTGCTAAGAACTCCAACTCCACTCTGGCACTGAAATTGGAGGCGCTCGGCAAGGCGCTGGACAGCGCTAAGGAGCAGGAGGCGGCTTTACGGAAGGAGGTCGACGGCAACGAGGAGCTGCTGAGGCGCGCCGCCGTTTCCCAGAACACCTTCAGGGATACAGTGGAGCGGTGGACCGAGGGCCTCGTCGACATCGCCGCCACCATCGACAAGGAGCTGACGCTGCTGGGGATCGAGGGCCACCCGTCCCTCACCGACGAGGACGTCGCGCCCAGCGCCAAGCTCACTTCCTTCTTCCAGGGGGTGGTGCAGGCGCTCCAGCACCTCCGAACGTCGCTCCCGAAGGAGCGGGCCGACGAGATGCGGGAGGCCATCTCCGGGGCCCTCGAGAGGGTGCTGGTGAAGATCGTTTTCCGCAATCCCGACATCAGGCTTACCAACGTCCTCAGGCCCTTGCCGGAGAACGCAGACCTGACGGGGATCCGGGCCCTCATCGCCCCTATCGTCAAGAAGGCGGCCGGGGTCAAGAGGATCGAGGGCGACCGCGTAGATTAGGCCGCCTGCCCCTTTCTTTTATCTCCCTTTCCCTGCCGCTGTTAAATATGCCACGGAAACGGCTGGTTAGGGCAGCAGTAAGGCATTTTGTAATATAACTTTTCATCTTAGGCTATGCATCGCACTGTTATCCCCTCTACTCGACCGGCGCCTTGTTTGTTTCCGCCCTACGCTTTCGGGGACTTGCCGGCGTAGGCCTCCGCCTTGCCACGGGTGCCGAGTGCGGGACGTCAGCGACCCGCTGGCGGGGCTGCCACCGGCAAGAAACCTCGCCGCGGCTGGTTGCCGCTCACTCAGATTGTTGAGCAGGCTCGAGGCAAAGTAAACGGTGCGACTGCGGTCGCAGCACGCTTAGGGTGCCGGGCGAGCTCGAAACAAAGTGAGGACGCTACTCGGGATGTAGCACACTCGAGTCGTTGAGCGGACTCGAAACGAAACGAGGGCGCAACCAGTCTCGTGCCGGTCCTTCCGCGCTCAGGCCTCTCAACCCAGGCTCGGTCGTTCGAGGGAGATAACTCTTAAAAATTAAAGGAGCAATTGCTCGAGCTCCGGCAACTTATCTTTTCTTATTGCTTGCCGCCCGGTGGGGTAAAACCTCCTTGGGCAGCATCCAGCCCATCCTGGGGGTAGGTGAGAGGGCAGGGCCTCACGACCCTCCGGAGCTAGGCGTAGCTATGCTTGGGGATCCGCGCCCCTCTCTGCGCCAAGGATCACATGCAACTGCGGCAAGACTTGGGCAGAGGGGATGGTTGGCGGAAACAGGTTCCGGCTACCGCGCTGGAAAGACTCTTCCCACGGTCGGCGTCAACTCGTTCGGCACCCCGGCGGGCGAGGCGCGCCGGAGGAACGAGGTCGCCTTTCTCGTGACTTCTGGCGCTAACTTCTGCGGCCGCGAGAGCGGCGCAGAGTTCGCTGGATGCGAATCGTTCGCCCAGCGGCCAGAAGGCGGGCCTCCTCAAGGAGCAGCTGCTTCTTGCCCAGTCTCTGCGCGAGTGGATACTCGAGGAGGGCCGCGCACGAGCCCGTGGGAAGGAATGCCAAAGCTCGTCGGGAACCCCCGCTTCAACTGGACAGATCCTCGGATCCGCAGGAGCGGACTGTTCCTCGGCGTTCAGATTGCTGGTCTGCTCGCCGGAGCAAGGCTCACCGGGGACACCTGCTTCGACTGGACGGATCCTGGGATCCGCAGGAGCGGGCTGTCCCTCGGCGTCGCCCTCCCCCTACCTGGCGCGCCAAAGATGTCGGGGCGGACGGGCGTCCCCCCGCGAGCACCTATGGGGCCGGAGCCCCTTTCATTGTCCGGCGAGGGGGGCGGAGGGAGCGCAGAGAGCAGATCGAGGCGGGCACGCGGGCGGTTTACCCAGGTTCGGGCCGCGATGGACGCGTAAAACCCTACTCCTGCTTAGTTGTATTGAACTGGGGAGCTCGGGAGCTTGGGGAGCTAGCTGCACCGAGCGTATGGCTGTCTGGATGCCGAGTCTCCGAACCCCGGAACCCGGAACCCGGAACCCCCTCTACGTTGCACACGGGCCTCCTTTTATAGCGCAAAGGGGTCACCGACAGGTGTCAACGTAAGAGAAAGGGGTAAAAGTGTAAAAGGGGTGGTAGCTGTAATAGTGCGGGAACGGTGGTGCTACAGCGCGGCACAGTGTTATCATACCTACTTCTGACGGTAGGGGACAAGGGCATTAAATGCCCATCGCGGTCGCCCGGACAGCACCGAGGCGGACCGTTAGGTGCGCCACCGTTCGCCACGATGGCGGCTGCATGCCACCGCATGCCCCAGGCTGCGCGGTGCCTCGCCACGTGCCCTCGGGGGAAGCCCCGGAGCGACGCGTGGGCGGGCGAGCTGGAGCGCAGTCTTGAGGTGGCGATCTTGCCGCGGCAAGTTGCTTGCCGCGGGGGTCGTCTTCCTGTGCCTGATAGCGTGCCAGCTATCAGGCCTTGCCGGGGCGCTTGGCGCGCCACGGCGGGCTTCTCTTGTGGTGCCTGGGTTCGGCCTCCCCGACAAGCTCCTCTTGTCGGGGGCTCGATCTTCTGTCTCGTATACTTTGTTCTTGGATGGCCTTACATGGGCTCAGTCGTCCCGGCAAGCTCCTCTTGCCGGGGTCTTGTCTTCTCGGCCCGGCAAGCTCCTCTTGCCGGGGGCCTTGTCTTCTTGGCCCGGCAAGCTCCTCTTGCCGGGGGCCTTGTCTTGAATGCTTGGTCTTCTCTTGGCGCTTCCGGGGCGGGCCTTGCCGCAGGGTGCTACAACTGCCCGTGCACAAGTCTGGGGTACTAAGGTACCCCTACTTTAGTACACCGACACTTGGCGAAACGGAAGCTCCGGTATATGAGATATGACATAGTAAGCGTTACTCTGTTAAGCATGGTCTGCTCCACACAATGTCTTTTTGTCCATAGAGATACTTTTTTTATGTGTAAGTAATTATTTTCAATTTTGGTGCAGCAGCTCATCTCAATTATTTATGAATTAGTGGTAGATGAGGTGTTATTTTCGAAATTGATGAATTTCATGTGCAAATATAAACTTAAGAATGTGTTGCTTCGTTCATGAAAAATATATTTGGACATGCAGATTTGCTTTATCATGATATGATAAAATAATAACTCTGTAGCTCATATAGACAACATGAATGGCAGAGTACAATTAGTGTTAACCAAAAGATTAATTATTGAAAGTGGAAGAGTTGTCGCACAATAACCTGTACTAGATTTTCAACTACAATTAAGAAACCATCTATGTTAATACGATATGTCATGTAGGTACATCATACATATATATATTATGTGTATGGCACATAGAAATATATTGAAATATATGTGTATCAGTTAGTCGCCAATAAAACATACCATAATGGTGGAAAAGGTATCTTAATCTTGGTTATGCTTTAAATTTCATTTTCAATATTTTATTACTATTACTTGCCAGCCCGTGCAAGCAAATCTACATGATGAATAGAAAAAAACACTATGTTTCATTTTTTTGGTTGTACTAATGGGTGAGCTGAATTAGGTGGTCATGGGGCTTTTCAAAATATTTAGGGTGGGGAAGGAGCAAATCGTCCTTTTGCAAAACTCTTATACGATAAACACATCCGTAAATTGATATATATGAACAAAAATTAATGTCCCTGTGGCATGTGTGCAAAATTTCTTTTATTCCATACACGAACATTATCTTTGAGATAAATTATTTCTAAGTCGTTATGTTGGAGATTCAACTAATATAAGCCACTTCAAATATTTTCTTATTGAAAAGTGATTCTTCAAAATATTACATGGAACTCTTAATCTAAGATATCTAATATCGGTGCTTATAGATCAGGAGAAGTCAATTGTGTAATTTGATCTTCGCCATCACTATTTCCTTAAGATGCCGCCGTTAGCTTAATACATCAAGATCTATTTCAGATATACTTATTGTCTACAACACTGGTATTGATTATGAAGCTACAAAGAATTTCATGTCTACTTAAGTACCAATATAGTATTTAATTTCATGTCTTTTTAAGTATCAATACTGTATTTTGTAGAAAATGACTATTTTGGGAGGATTTTTTCTTTCAATTTTATACTATAGAAATATCTTATATTCAGATGCCTTTTGCTACATGTAATATAACATGTTAAGCATCACTTGGCGAAACGGAAGCTCCGGTATATGAGATATGACATAGTAAGCGTTACTCTGTTAAGCATGGTCTGCTCCACACAATGTCTTTTTGTCCATAGAGATACTTTTTTTATGTGTAAGTAATTATTTTCAATTTTGGTGCAGCAGCTCATCTCAATTATTTATGAATTAGTGGTAGATGAGGTGTTATTTTCGAAATTGATGAATTTCATGTGCAAATATAAACTTAAGAATGTGTTGCTTCGTTCATGAAAAATATATTTGGACATGCAGATTTGCTTTATCATGATATGATAAAATAATAACTCTGTAGCTCATATAGACAACATGAATGGCAGAGTACAATTAGTGTTAACCAAAATGATTAAGTGTTGAAAGTGGAAGAGTTGTCGCACAATAACCTATATTAGTTTTTTCAACTACAATTAAGAAACCATCTATGTTAATACAATATGTCATGTAGGTACATCATACATATATATATTATGTGTATGGCACATAGAAATATATTGAAATATATGTGTATCAGTTAGTCGCCAATAAAACATACCATAATGGTGGAAAAGGTATCTTAATCTTGGTTATGCTTTAAATTTCATTTTCAATATTTTATTACTATTACTTGCCAGCCCGTGCAAGCAAATCTACATGATGAATAGAAAAAAACACTATGTTTCATTTTTTTGGTTGTACTAATGGGTGAGCTGAATTAGGTGGTCATGGGGCTTTTCAAAATATTTAGGGTGGGGAAGGAGCAAATCGTCCTTTTGCAAAACTCTTATACGATAAACACATCCGTAAATTGATATATATGAACAAAAATTAATGTCCCTGTGGCATGTGTGCAAAATTTCTTTTATTCCATACACGAACACTATCTTTGAGATAAATTATTTCTAAGTCGTTATGTTGGAGATTCAACTAATATAAGCCACTTCAAATATTTTCTTATTGAAAAGTGATTCCTCAAAATATTACATGGAACTCTTAAGTTAAGATATCTAATATCGGTGCTTATAGATCAGGAGAAGTCAATTGTGTAATTTGATCTTCGCCATCACTATTTCCTTCAGATGCCGCCGTTAGCTTAATACATCAAGATCTATTTCAGATATACTTATTGTCTACAACACTGGTATTGATTATGAAGCTACAAAGAATTTCATGTCTACTTAAGTACCAATATAGTATTTAATTTCATGTCTATTTAAGTATCATTAAAGTATTTTGTAGAAAATGACTATTTTGGGAGGATTTTTTCTTTCAATTTTATACTATAGAAATATCTTATATTCAGATGCCTTTTGCTACATGTAATATAACATGTTAAGCATCACTTGGCGAAACGGAAGCTCCGGTATATGAGATAAGACATAGTAAGCGTTACTCTGTTAAGCATGGTCTGCTCCACACAATGTCTTTTTGTCCATAGAGATACTTTTTTATGTGTAAGTAATTATTTTCAATTTTGGTGCAGCAGCTCATCTCAATTATTTATGAATTAGTGGTAGATGAGGTGTTATTTTCGAAATTGATGAATTTCATGTGCAAATATAAACTTAAGAATGTGTTGCTTCGTTCATGAAAAATATATTTGGACATGCAGATTTGCTTTATCATGATATGATAAAATAATAACTCTGTAGCTCATATAGACAACATGAATGGCAGAGTACAATTAGTGTTAACCAAAAGATTAATTATTGAAAGTGGAAGAGTTGTCGCACAATAACCTGTACTAGATTTTCAACTACAATTAAGAAACCATCTATGTTAATACGATATGTCATGTAGGTACATCATACATACATATATATATATATATATTATGTGTATGGCACATAGAAATATATTGAAATATATGTGTATCAGTTAGTCGCCAATAAAACATACCATAATGGTGGAAAAGGTATCTTAATCTTGGTTATGCTTTAAATTTCATTTTCAATATTTTATTACTATTACTTGACAGCCCGTGCAAGCAAATCTACATGATGAATAGAAAAAAACACTATGTTTCGTTTTTTTGGTTGTACTAATGGGTGAGCTGAATTAGGTGGTCATGGGGCTTTTCAAAATATTTAGGGTGGGGAAGGAGCAAATCGTCCTTTTGCAAAACTCTTATACGATAAACACATCCGTAAATTGATATATATGAACAAAAATTAATGTCCCTGTGGCATGTGTGCAAAATTTCTTTTATTCCATACACGAACATTATCTTTGAGATAAATTATTTCTAAGTCGTTATGTTGGAGATTCAACTAATATAAGCCACTTCAAATATATTCTTATTGAAAAGTGATTCCTCAAAATATTACATGGAACTCTTAAGTTAAGATATCTAATATCGGTGCTTATAGATCAGGAGAAGTCAATTGTGTAATTTGATCTTCGCCATCACTATTTCCTTAAGATGCCGCCGTTAGCTTAATACATCAAGATCTATTTCAGATATACTAATTGTCTACAACACTGGTATTGATTATGAAGCTACAAAGAATTTCATGTCTACTTAAGTACCAATATAGTATTTAATTTCATGTCTTTTTAAGTATCAATACAGTATTTTGTAGAAAATGACTATTTTGGGAGGATTTTTTCTTTCAATTTTATACTATAGAAATATCTAATATTCAGATGCCTTTTGCTACATGTAATATAACATGTTAAGCATCACTTGGCGAAACGGAAGCTCCGGTATATGAGATATGACATAGTAAGCGTTACTCTGTTAAGCATGGTCTGCTCCACACAATGTCTTTTTGTCCATAGGGATACTTTTTTTATGTGTAAGTAATTATTTTCAATTTTGGTGCAGCAACTCATCTCAATTATTTATGAATTAGTGGTAGATGAGGTGTTATTTTCGAAATTGATGAATTTCATGTGCAAATATAAACTTAAGAATGTGTTGCTTCGTTCATGAAAAATATATTTGGACATGCAGATTTGCTTTATCATGATATGATAAAATAATAACTCTGTAGCTCATATAGACAACATGAATGGCAGAGTACAATTAGTGTTAACCAAAATGATTAAGTGTTGAAAGTGGAAGAGTTGTCGCACAATAACCTATATTAGTTTTTTCAACTACAATTAAGAAACCATCTATGTTAATACGATATGTCATGTAGGTACATCATACATATATATATTATGTGTATGGCACATAGAAATATATTGAAATATATGTGTATCAGTTAGTCGCCAATAAAACATACCATAATGGTGGAAAAGGTATCTTAATCTTGGTTATGCTTTAAATTTCATTTTCAATATTTTATTACTATTACTTGCCAGCCCGTGCAAGCAAATCTACATGATGAATAGAAAAAACACTATGTTTCATTTTTTTGGTTGTACTAATGGGTGAGCTGAATTAGGTGGTCATGGGGCTTTTCAAAATATTTAGGGTGGGGAAGGAGCAAATCGTCCTTTTGCAAAACTCTTATACCATAAACACATCCGTAAATTGATATATATGAACAAAAATTAATGTCCCTGTGGCATGTGTGCAAAATTTCTTTTATTCCATACACGAACATTATCTTTGAGATAAATTATTTCTAAGTCGTTATGTTGGAGATTCAACTAATATAAGCCACTTCAAATATTTTCTTATTGAAAAGTGATTCCTCAAAATATTACATGGAACTCTTAAGTTAAGATATCTAATATCGGTGCTTATAGATCAGGAGAAGTCAATTGTGTAATTTGATCTTCGCCATCACTATTTCCTTAAGATGCCGCCGTTAGCTTAATACATCAAGATCTATTTCAGATATACTAATTGTCTACAACACTGGTATTGATTATGAAGCTACAAAGAATTTCATGTCTACTTAAGTACCAATATAGTATTTAAGTTCATGTCTTTTTAAGTATCAATACAGTATTTTGTAGAAAATGACTATTTTGGGAGGATTTTTTCTTTCAATTTTATACTATAGAAATATCTAATATTCAGATGCCTTTTGCTACATGTAATATAACATGTTAAGCATCACTTGGGGAAACGGAAGCTCCGGTATATGAGATATGACATAGTAAGCGTTACTCTGTTAAGCATGGTCTGCTCCACACAATGTCTTTTTGTCCATAGAGATACTTTTTTTATGTGTAAGTAATTATTTTCAATTTTGGTGCAGCAGCTCATCTCAATTATTTATGAATTAGTGGTAGATGAGGTGTTATTTTCGAAATTGATGAATTTCATGTGCAAATATAAACTTAAGAATGTGTTGCTTCGTTCATGAAAAATATATTTGGACATGCAGATTTGCTTTATCATGATATGATAAAATAATAACTCTGTAGCTCATATAGACAACATGAATGGCAGAGTACAATTAGTGTTAACCAAAATGATTAAGTGTTGAAAGTGGAAGAGTTGTCGCACAATAACCTATATTAGTTTTTTCAACTACAATTAAGAAACCATCTATGTTAATACGATATGTGATGTAGGTACATCATACATATATATATTATGTGTATGGCACATAGAAATATATTGAAATATATGTGTATCAGTTAGTCGCCAATAAAACATACCATAATGGTGGAAAAGGTATCTTAATCTTGGTTATGCTTTAAATTTCATTTTCAATATTTTATTACTATTACTTGCCAGCTCGTGCAAGCAAATCTACATGATGAATAGAAAAAAACACTATGTTTCATTTTTTTGGTTGTACTAATGGGTGAGCTGAATTAGGTGGTCATGGGGCTTTTCAAAATATTTAGGGTGGGGAAGGAGCAAATCGTCCTTTTGCAAAACTCTTATACGATAAACACATCCGTAAATTGATATATATGAACAAAAATTAATGTCCCTGTGGCATGTGTGCAAAATTTCTTTTATTCCATACACGAACATTATCTTTGAGATAAATTATTTCTAAGTCGTTATGTTGGAGATTCAACTAATATAAGCCACTTCAAATATATTCTTATTGAAAAGTGATTCCTCAAAATATTACATGGAACTCTTAAGTTAAGATATCTAATATCGGTGCTTATAGATCAGGAGAAGTCAATTGTGTAATTTGATCTTCGCCATCACTATTTCCTTAAGATGCCGCCGTTAGCTTAATACATCAAGATCTATTTCAGATATACTAATTGTCTACAACACTGGTATTGATTATGAAGCTACAAAGAATTTCATGTCTACTTAAGTACCAATATAGTATTTAATTTCATGTCTTTTTAAGTATCAATACAGTATTTTGTAGAAAATGACTATTTTGGGAGGATTTTTTCTTTCAATTTTATACTATAGAAATATCTAATATTCAGATGCCTTTTGCTACATGTAATATAACATGTTAAGCATCACTTGGCGAAACGGAAGCTCCGGTATATGAGATATGACATAGTAAGCATTACTCTGTTAAGCATGGTCTGCTCCACACAATGTCTTTTTGTCCATAGAGATACTTTTTTTATGTGTAAGTAATTATTTTCAATTTTGGTGCAGCAGCTCATCTCAATTATTTATGAATTAGTGGTAGATGAGGTGTTATTTTCGAAATTGATGAATTTCATGTGCAACTATAAACTTAAGAATGTGTTGCTTCATTCATGAAAAATATATTTGGACATGCAGATTTGCTTTATCATGATATGATAAAATAATAACTCTGTAGTTCATATAGACAACATGAATGGCAGAGTACAATTAGTGTTAACCAAAATGATTAAGTGTTGAAAGTGGAAGAGTTATCGCACAATAACCTATATTAATTTTTTCAACTACAATTAAGAAACCATCTATGTTAATACGATATGTCATGTAGGTACATCATACATATATATATTATGTGTATGGCACATAGAAATATATTGAAATATATGTGTATCAGGTAGTCGCCAATAAAACATACCATAATGGTGGAAAAGGTATCTTAATCTTGGTTATGCTTTAAATTTCATTTTCAATATTTTATTACTATTACTTGCCAGCCCGTGCAAGCAAATCTACATGATGAATAGAAAAAAAATACTATGTTTCATTTTTTTGGTTGTACTAATGGGTGAGCTGAATTAGGTGGTCATGGGGCTTTTCAAAATATTCAGGGTGGGGAAGGAGCAAATCGTCCTTTTGCAAAACTCTTATACCATAAACACATCCGTAAATTGATATATATGAACAAAAATTAATGTCCCTGTGGCATGTGTGCAAAATTTCTTTTATTCCATACACGAACATTATCTTTGAGATAAATTATTTCTAAGTCGTTATGTTGGAGATTCAACTAATATAAGCCACTTCAAATATTTTCTTATTGAAAAGTGATTCCTCAAAATATTACATGGAACTCTTAAGTTAAGATATCTAATATCGATGCTTTTAGATCAGGAGAAGTCAATTGTGTAATTTGATCTTCGCCATCACTATTTCCTTAAGATGCCGCCGTTAGCTTAATACATCAAGATCTATTTCAGATATACTTATTGTCTACAACACTGGTATTGATTATGAAGCTACAAAGAATTTCATGTCTACTTAAGTGCCAATATAGTATTTAATTTCATATCTATTTAAGTATCAATACAGTATTTTGTAGAAAATGACTATTTTGGGAGGATTTTTTCTTTCAATTTTATACTATAGAAATATCTTATATTCAGATGCCTTTTGCTACATGTAGTATAACATGTTAAGCATCACTTGGCGAAACGGAAGCTCCAGCATATGAGATATGACATAATAAGCGTTACTCTGTTAAGCATGGTCTGCTCCACACAATGTCTTTTTGTCCATAGAGATACTTTTTTTATTTGTAAGTAATTATTTTCAATTTTGGTGCATCAGCTCATCTCAATTATTTATGAATTAGTGGTAGATGAGGTGTTATTTTCGAAATTGATGAATTTCATGTGCAACTATAAACTTAAGAATGTGTTGCTTCGTTCATGAAATATATATTTGGACATGCAGATTTGCTTTATCATGATATGATAAAATAATAACTCTGTAGTTCATATAGACAACATGAATGGCAGAGTACAATTAGTGTTAACCAAAATGATTAAGTATTGAAAGTGGATGAGTTATCGCACAATAACATATATTAGATTTTGAACTACAATTAAGAAACCATCTATGTTAATACGATATGTCATGTAGGTACATCATACATATATATATATATTATGTGTATGGCACATAGAAATATATTGAAATATATGTGTATCAGTTAGTCGCCAATAAAACATACCATAATGGTGGAAAAAGTATCTTAATCTTGGTTATGCTTTAAATTTCATTTTCAATATTTTATTACTATTACTTGCCAGCCCGTGCAAGCAAATCTACATGATAAATAGAAAAAAACACTATGTTTCATTTTTTTGGTTGTACTAATGGGTGAGCTGAATTAGGTGGTCATGGGGCTTTTCAAAATATTCAGGGTGGGGAAGGAGCAAATCGTCCTTTTGCAAAACTCTTATACCATAAACACATCTGTAAATTGATATATATGAACAAAAATTAATGTCCCTGTGGCATGTGTGCAAAATTTCTTTTATTCCATACACGAACATTATCTTTGAGATAAATTATTTCTAAGTCGTTATGTTGGAGATTCAACTAATATAAGCCACTTCAAATATTTTCTTATTGAAAAGTGATTCCTCAAAATATTACATGGAACTCTTAAGTTAAGATATCTAGTATCGATGCTTTTAGATCAGGAGAAGTCAATTTTGTAATTTGATCTTCGCCATCACTATTTCCTTAAGATGCCGCCATTAGCTTAATACATCAAGATCTATTTCAGATATACTTATTGTCTACAACACTGGTATTGATTATGAAGCTACAAAGAATTTCATGTCTACTTAAGTACCAATATAGTGTTTAATTTCATGTCTATTTAAGTATCAATACAGTATTTTGTAGAAAATGACTATTTTGGGAGGATTTTTTCTTTCAATTTTATACTATAGAAATATCTTATATTCAGATGCCTTTTGCTACATGTAATATAACATGTTAAGCATCACTTGGCGAAACGGAAGCTCCGGTATATGAGATATGACATAATAAGCGTTACTCTGTTAAGCATGGTCTGCTCCACACAATGTCTTTTTGACCATAGAGATACTTTTTTTATTTGTAAGTAATTATTTTCAATTTTGGTGCAGCAGCTCATCTCAATTATTTATGAATTAGTGGTAGATGAGGTGTTATTTTCGAAATTGATGAATTTCATGTGCAACTATAAACTTAAGAATGTGTTGCTTCGTTCATGAAAAATATATTTGGACATGCAGATTTGCTTTATCATGATATGATAAAATAATAGCTCTGTAGTTCATATAGACAACATGAATGGCAGAGTACAATTAGTGTTAACCAAAATGATTAAGTATAGAAAGTGGAAGAGTTGTCGCACAATAACATATATTAGATTTTCAACTACAATTAAGAAACCATCTATGTTAATACGATATGTCATGTAGGTACATCATACATATATATATATTATGTGTATGGCACATAGAAATATATTGAAATATATGTGTATCAGTTAGTCGCCAATAAAACATACCATAATGGTGGAAAAAGGATCTTAATCTTGGTTATGCTTTAAATTTCATTTTCAATATTTTATTACTATTACTTGCCAGCCCGTGCAAGCAAATCTACATGATAAATAGAAAAAAACACTATGTTTCATTTTTTTGGTTGTACTAATGGGTGAGCTGAATTAGGTGGTCATGGGGCTTTTCAAAATATTCAGGGTGGGGAAGGAGCAAATCGTCCTTTTGCAAAACTCTTATACCATAAACACATCTGTAAATTGATATATATGAACAAAAATTAATGTCCCTGTGGCATGTGTGCAAAATTTCTTTTATTCCATACACGAACATTATCTTTGAGATAAATTATTTCTAAGTCGTTATGTTGGAGATTCAACTAATATAAGCCACTTCAAATATTTTCTTATTGAAAAGTGATTCCTCAAAATATTACATGGAACTCTTAAGTTAAGATATCTAGTATCGATGCTTTTAGATCAGGAGAAGTCAATTTTGTAATTTGATCTTCGCCATCACTATTTCCTTAAGATGCCGCCGTTAGCTTAATACATCAAGATCTATTTCAGATATACTTATTGTCTACAACACTGGTATTGATTATGAAGCTACAAAGAATTTCATGTCTACTTAAGTACCAATATAGTGTTTAATTTCATGTCTATTTAAGTATCAATACAGTATTTTGTAGAAAATGACTATTTTGGGAGGATTTTTTCTTTCAATTTTATACTATAGAAATATCTTATATTCAGATGCCTTTTGCTACATGTAATATAACATGTTAAGCATCACTTGGCGAAACGGAAGCTCCGGTATATGAGATATGACATAATAAGCGTTACTCTGTTAAGCATGGTCTGCTCCACACAATGTCTTTTTGACCATAGAGATACTTTTTTTATTTGTAAGTAATTATTTTCAATTTTCGTGCAGCAGCTCATCTCAATTATTTATGAATTAGTGGTAGATGAGGTGTTATTTTCGAAATTGATGAATTTCATGTGCAACTATAAACTTAAGAATGCGTTGCTTCGTTCATGAAAAATATATTTGGACATGCAGATTTGCTTTATCATGATATGATAAAATAATAGCTCTGTAGTTCATATAGACAACATGAATGGCAGAGTACAATTAGTGTTAACCAAAATGATTAAGTATAGAAAGTGGAAGAGTTGTCGCACAATAACATATATTAGATTTTCAACTACAATTAAGAAACCATCTATGTTAATACGATATGTCATGTAGGTACATCATACATATATATATATTATGTGTATGGCACATAGAAATATATTGAAATATATGTGTATCAGTTAGTCGCCAATAAAACATACCATAATGGTGGAAAAAGTATCTTAATCTTGGTTATGCTTTAAATTTCATTTTCAATATTTTATTACTATTACTTGCCAGCCCGTGCAAGCAAATCTACATGATAAATAGAAAAAAAAACACTATGTTTCATTTTTTTGGTTGTACTAATGGGTGAGCTGAATTAGGTGGTCATGGGGCTTTTCAAAATATTCAGGGTGGGGAAGGAGCAAATCGTCCTTTTTTGCAAAACTCTTATACCATAAACACATCCGTAAATTGATATATATGAACGAAAATTAATGTCCCTGTGGCATGTGTGCAAAATTTCTTTTATTCCATACACGAACATTATCTTTGAGATAAATTATTTCTAAGTCGTTATGTTGGAGATTCAACTAATATAAGCCACTTCAAATATTTTCTTATTGAAAAGTGATTCCTCAAAATATTACATGGAACTCTTAAGTTAAGATATCTAATATCGATGC
The DNA here is from genome assembly GCA_032464435.1 of Aegilops umbellulata. Classification (NCBI taxonomy): domain Eukaryota; kingdom Viridiplantae; phylum Streptophyta; class Magnoliopsida; order Poales; family Poaceae; genus Aegilops; species Aegilops umbellulata. Next base: position 84,477,640 of record CP136060.1, on the reverse strand, counting down.
TTATAGATCAGGAGAAGTCAATTGTGTAATTTGATCTTCGCCATCACTATTTCCTTAAGATGCCGCCGTTAGCTTAATACATCAAGATCTATTTCAGATATACTTATTGTCTACAACACTGGTATTGATTATGAAGCTACAAAGAATTTCATGTCTACTTAAGTACCAATATAGTGTTTAATTTCATGTCTATTTAAGTATCAATACAGTATTTTGTAGAAAATGACTATTTTGGGAGGATTTTTTCTTTCAATTTTATACTATAGAAATATCTTATATTCAGATGCCTTTTGCTACATGTAATATAACATGTTAAGCATCACTTGGCGAAACGGAAGCTCCGGTATATGAGATATGACATAATAAGCGTTACTCTGTTAAGCATGGTCTGCTCCACACAATGTCTTTTTGTCCATAGAGATACTTTTTTTATTTGTAAGTAATTATTTTCAATTTTGGTGCAGCAGCTCATCTCAATTATTTATGAATTAGTGGTAGATGAGGTGTTATTTTCGAAATTGATGAATTTCATGTGCAACTATAAACTTAAGAATGTGTTGCTTCGTTCATGAAAAATATATTTGGACATGCAGATTTGCTTTATCATGATATGATAAAATAATAGTTCTATAGTTCATATAGACAACATGAATGGCAGAGTACAATTAGTGTTAACCAAAATGATTAAGTATAGAAAGTGGAAGAGTTGTCGCACAATAACATATATTAGATTTTCAACTACAATTAAGAAACCATCTATGTTAATACGATATGTCATGTAGGTACATCATACATATATATATATTATGTGTATGGCACATAGAAATATATTGAAATATATGTGTATCAGTTAGTCGCCAATAAAACATACCATAATGGTGGAAAAAGTATCTTAATCTTGGTTATGCTTTAAATTTCATTTTCAATATTTTATTACTATTACTTGCCAGCCCGTGCAAGCAAATCTACATGATAAATAGAAAAAAAAACACTATGTTTCATTTTTTTGGTTGTACTAATGGGTGAGCTGAATTAGGTGGTCATGGGGCTTTTCAAAATATTCAGGGTGGGGAAGGAGCAAATCGTCCTTTTTTGCAAAACTCTTATACCATAAACACATCCGTAAATTGATATATATGAACGAAAATTAATGTCCCTGTGGCATGTGTGCAAAATTTCTTTTATTCCATACACGAACATTATCTTTGAGATAAATTATTTCTAAGTCGTTATGTTGGAGATTCAACTAATATAAGCCACTTCAAATATTTTCTTATTGAAAAGTGATTCCTCAAAATATTACATGGAACTCTTAAGTTAAGATATCTAATATCGATGCTTATAGATCAGGAGAAGTCAATTGTGTAATTTGATCTTCGCCATCACTATTTCCTTAAGATGCCGCCGTTAGCTTAATACATCAAGATCTATTTCAGATATACTTATTGTCTACAACACTGGTATTGATTATGAAGCTACAAAGAATTTCATGTCTACTTAAGTACCAATATAGTGTTTAATTTCATGTCTATTTAAGTATCAATACAGTATTTTGTAGAAAATGACTATTTTGGGAGGATTTTTTCTTTCAATTTTATACTATAGAAATATCTTATATTCAGATGCCTTTTGCTACATGTAATATAACATGTTAAGCATCACTTGGCGAAACGGAAGCTCCGGTATATGAGATATGACATAATAAGCGTTACTCTGTTAAGCATGGTCTGCTCCACACAATGTCTTTTTGTCCATAGAGATACTTTTTTTATTTGTAAGTAATTATTTTCAATTTTGGTGCAGCAGCTCATCTCAATTATTTATGAATTAGTGGTAGATGAGGTGTTATTTTCGAAATTGATGAATTTCATGTGCAACTATAAACTTAAGAATGTGTTGCTTCGTTCATGAAAAATATATTTGGACATGCAGATTTGCTTTATCATGATATGATAAAATAATAGCTCTATAGTTCATATAGACAACATGAATGGCAGAGTACAATTAGTGTTAACCAAAATGATTAAGTATAGAAAGTGGAAGAGTTGTCGCACAATAACATATATTAGATTTTCAACTACAATTAAGAAACCATCTATGTTAATACGATATGTCATGTAGGTACATCATACATATATATATATATTATGTGTATGGCACATAGAAATATATTGAAATATATGTGTATCAGTTAGTCGCCAATAAAACATACCATAATGGTGGAAAAAGTATCTTAATCTTGGTTATGCTTTAAATTTCATTTTCAATATTTTATTACTATTACTTGCCAGCCCGTGCAAGCAAATCTACATGATAAATAGAAAAAAACACTATGTTTCATTTTTTTGGTTGTACTAATGGGTGAGCTGAATTAGGTGGTCATGGGGCTTTTCAAAATATTCAGGGTGGGGAAGGAGCAAATCGTCCTTTTGCAAAACTCTTATACCATAAACACATCTGTAAATTGATATATATGAACAAAAATTAATGTCCCTGTGGCATGTGTGCAAAATTTCTTTTATTCCATACACGAACATTATCTTTGAGATAAATTATTTCTAAGTCGTTATGTTGGAGATTCAACTAATATAAGCCACTTCAAATATTTTCTTATTGAAAAGTGATTCCTCAAAATATTACATGGAACTCTTAAGTTAAGATATCTAGTATCGATGCTTTGAGATCAGGAGAAGTCAATTGTGTAATTTGATCTTCGCCATCACTATTTCCTTAAGATGCCGCCGTTATCTTAATACATCAAGATCTATTTCAGATATACTTATTGTCTACAACACTGGTATTGATTATGAAGCTACAAAGAATTTCATGTCTACTTAAGTACCAATATAGTATTTAATGTCATGTCTATTTAAGTATCATTAAAGTATTTTGTAGAAAATGACTATTTTGGGAGGATTTTTTCTTTCAATTTTATACTATAGAAATATCTTATATTCAGATGCCTTTTGCTACATGTAATATAACATGTTAAGCATCACTTGGCGAAACGGAAGCACCGGTATATGAGATATGACATAATAAGCGTTACTCTGTTAAGCATGGTCTGCTCCACACAATGTCTTTTTGTCCATAGAGATACTTTTTTTATGTGTAAGTAATTATTTTCAATTTTGGTGCAGCAGCTCATCTCAATTATTTATGAATTAGTGGTAGATGAGGTGTTATTTTCGAAATTGATGAATTTCATGTGCAAATATAAACTTAAGAATGTGTTGCTTCGTTCATGAAAAATATATTTGGACATGCAGATTTGCTTTATCATGATATGATAAAATAATAGCTCTGTAGTTCATATAGACAACATGAATGGCAGAGTACAATTAGTGTTAACCAAAAGATTAATTATTGAAAGTGGAAGAGTTGTCGCACAATAACCTGTACTAGATTTTTAACTACAATTAAGAAACCATCTATGTTAATACGATATGTCATGTAGGTACATCATACATACATATATATATATATATATTATGTGTATGGCACATAGAAATATATTGAAATATATGTGTATCAGTTAGTCGGCAATAAAACATACCATAATGGTGGAAAAGTATCTTAATCTTGCTTGTGCTTTAAATTTCGTTTTCAATATTTTATTACTATTACTTGCCAGCCCGTGCAAGCAAATCTACATGATAAATAGAAAAAACAATATGTTTCATTTTTTTGGTTGTACTAATGGGTGAGCTGAATTAGGTGGTCATGGGGCTTTTCAAAATATTCAGGGTGGGGAAGGAGCAAATCGTACTTTTTTGCAAAACTCTTATACCATAAACACATCCGTAAATTGATATATATGAACGAAAATTAATGTCCCTATGGCATGTGTGCAAAATTTCTTTTATTCCATACACGAACATTATCTTTGAGATAAATTATTTCTAAGTCGTTATGTTGGAGATTCAACTAATATAAGCCACTTCAAATATTTTCTTATTGAAAAGTGATTCCTCAAAATATTACATGGAACTCTTAAGTTAAGATATCTAATATCGATGCTTATAGATCAGGAGAAGTCAATTGTGTAATTTGATCTTCGCCATCACTATTTCCTTAAGATGCCGCCGTTAGCTTAATACATCAAGAACTATTTCAGATATACTTATTGTCTACAACACTGGTATTGATTATGAAGCTACAAAGAATTTCATGTCTACTTAAGTACCAATATAGTGTTTAATTTCATGTCTATTTAAGTATCAATACAGTATTTTGTAGAAAATGACTATTTTGGGAGGATTTTTTCTTTCAATTTTATACTATAGAAATATCTTATATTCAGATGCCTTTTGCTACATGTAATATAACATGTTAAGCATCACTTGGCGAAACGGAAGCTCCGGTATATGAGATATGACATAATAAGCGTTACTCTGTTAAGCATGGTCTGCTCCACACAATGTCTTTTTGTCCATAGAGATACTTTTTTATGTGTAAGTAATTATTTTCAATTTTGGTGCAGCAGCTCATCTCAATTATTTATGAATTAGTGGTAGATGAGGTGTTATTTTCGAAATTGATGAATTTCATGTGCAACTATAAACTTAAGAATGTGTTGCTTCGTTCATGAAAAATATATTTGGACATGCAGATTTGCTTTATCATGATATGATAAAATAATAACTCTGTAGTTCATATAGACAACATGAATGGCAGAGTACAATTAGTGTTAACCAAAATGATTAAGTATTGAAAGTGGAAGAGTTGTCGCACAATAACCTATATTAGATTTTCAACTACAATTAAGAAACCATCTATGTTAATACGATATGTCATGTAGGTACATCATACATATATATATTATGTATGGCACATAGAAATATATTGAAATATATGTGTATCAGTTAGTCGCCAATAAAACATACCATAATGGTGGAAAAAGTATCTTAATCTTGGTTATGCTTTAAATTTCATTTTCAATATTTTATTACTATTACTTGCCAGCCCGTGCAAGCAAATCTACATGATAAATAGAAAAAAACACTATGTTTCATTTTTTTGGTTGTACTAATGGGTGAGCTGAATTAGGTGGTCATGGGGCTTTTCAAAATATTCAGGGTGGGGAAGGAGCAAATCGTCCTTTTTTGCAAAACTCTTATACCATAAACACATCCGTAAATTGATATATATGAACAAAAATTAATGTCCCTGTGGCATGTGTGCAAAATTTCTTTTATTCGATACACGAACATTATCTTTGAGATAAATTATCTCTAAGTCGTTATGTTGGAGATTCAACTAATATAAGCCACTTCAAATATTTTCTTATTGAAAAGTGATTCCTCAAAATATTACATGGAACTCTTAAGTTAAGATATCTAGTATCGATGCTTTTAGATCAGGAGAAGTCAATTGTGTAATTTGATCTTCGCCATCACTATTTCCTTAAGATGCCGCCGTTAGCTTAATACATCAAGATCTATTTCAGATATACTTATTGTCTACAACACTGGTATTGATTATGAAGCTACAAAGAATTTCATGTCTACTTAAGTACCAATATAGTATTTAATTTCATGTCTATTTAAGTATCATTAAAGTATTTTGTAGAAAATGACTATTTTGGGAGGATTTTTTCTTTCAATTTTATACTATAGAAATATCTTATATTCAGATGCCTTTTGCTACATGTAATATAACATGTTAAGCATCACTTGGCGAAACGGAAGCACCGGTATATGAGATATGACATAATAAGCGTTACTCTGTTAAGCATGGTCTGCTCCACACAATGTCTTTTTGTCCATAGAGATACTTTTTTTATTTGTAAGTAATTATTTTCAATTTTGGTGCAGCAGCTCATCTCAATTATTTATGAATTAGTGGTAGATGAGGTGTTATTTTCGAAATTGATGAATTTCATGTGCAACTATAAACTTAAGAATGTGTTGCTTCGTTCATGAAAAATATATTTGGACATGCAGATTTGCTTTATCATGATATGATAAAATAATAGCTCTATAGTTCATATAGACAACATGAATGGCAGAGTACAATTAGTGTTAACCAAAATGATTAAGTATAGAAAGTGGAAGAGTTGTCGCACAATAACATATATTAGATTTTCAACTACAATTAAGAAACCATCTATGTTAATACGATATGTCATGTAGGTACATCATACATATATATATATATTATGTGTATGGCACATAGAAATATATTGAAATATATGTGTATCAGTTAGTCGCCAATAAAACATACCATAATGGTGGAAAAAGTATCTTAATCTTGGTTATGCTTTAAATTTCATTTTCAATATTTTATTACTATTACTTGCCAGCCCGTGCAAGCAAATCTACATGATAAATAGAAAAAAACACTATGTTTCATTTTTTTGGTTGTACTAATGGGTGAGCTGAATTAGGTGGTCATGGGGCTTTTCAAAATATTCAGGGTGGGGAAGGAGCAAATCGTCCTTTTGCAAAACTCTTATACCATAAACACATCTGTAAATTGATATATACGAACAAAAATTAATGTCCCTGTGGCATGTGTGCAAAATTTCTTTTATTCCATACACGAACATTATCTTTGAGATAAATTATTTCTAAGTCGTTATGTTGGAGATTCAACTAATATAAGCCACTTCAAATATTTTCTTATTGAAAAGTGATTCCTCAAAATATTACATGGAACTCTTAAGTTAAGATATCTAGTATCGATGCTTTGAGATCAGGAGAAGTCAATTGTGTAATTTGATCTTCGCCATCACTATTTCCTTAAGATGCCGCCGTTATCTTAATACATCAAGATCTATTTCAGATATACTTATTGTCTACAACACTGGTATTGATTATGAAGCTACAAAGAATTTCATGTCTACTTAAGTACCAATATAGTATTTAATGTCATGTCTATTTAAGTATCATTAAAGTATTTTGTAGAAAATGACTATTTTGGGAGGATTTTTTCTTTCAATTTTATACTATAGAAATATCTTATATTCAGATGCCTTTTGCTACATGTAATATAACATGTTAAGCATCACTTGGCGAAACGGAAGCACCGGTATATGAGATATGACATAATAAGCGTTACTCTGTTAAGCATGGTCTGCTCCACACAATGTCTTTTTGTCCATAGAGATACTTTTTTTATGTGTAAGTAATTATTTTCAATTTTGGTGCAGCAGCTCATCTCAATTATTTATGAATTAGTGGTAGATGAGGTGTTATTTTCGAAATTGATGAATTTCATGTGCAAATATAAACTTAAGAATGTGTTGCTTCGTTCATGAAAAATATATTTGGACATGCAGATTTGCTTTATCATGATATGATAAAATAATAGCTCTGTAGTTCATATAGACAACATGAATGGCAGAGTACAATTAGTGTTAACCAAAAGATTAATTATTGAAAGTGGAAGAGTTGTCGCACAATAACCTGTACTAGATTTTTAACTACAATTAAGAAACCATCTATGTTAATACGATATGTCATGTAGGTACATCATACATACATATATATATATATATATTATGTGTATGGCACATAGAAATATATTGAAATATATGTGTATCAGTTAGTCGGCAATAAAACATACCATAATGGTGGAAAAGTATCTTAATCTTGCTTGTGCTTTAAATTTCGTTTTCAATATTTTATTACTATTACTTGCCAGCCCGTGCAAGCAAATCTACATGATAAATAGAAAAAACAATATGTTTCATTTTTTTGGTTGTACTAATGGGTGAGCTGAATTAGGTGGTCATGGGGCTTTTCAAAATATTCAGGGTGGGGAAGGAGCAAATCGTACTTTTTTGCAAAACTCTTATACCATAAACACATCCGTAAATTGATATATATGAACGAAAATTAATGTCCCTATGGCATGTGTGCAAAATTTCTTTTATTCCATACACGAACATTATCTTTGAGATAAATTATTTCTAAGTCGTTATGTTGGAGATTCAACTAATATAAGCCACTTCAAATATTTTCTTATTGAAAAGTGATTCCTCAAAATATTACATGGAACTCTTAAGTTAAGATATCTAATATCGATGCTTATAGATCAGGAGAAGTCAATTGTGTAATTTGATCTTCGCCATCACTATTTCCTTAAGATGCCGCCGTTAGCTTAATACATCAAGAACTATTTCAGATATACTTATTGTCTACAACACTGGTATTGATTATGAAGCTACAAAGAATTTCATGTCTACTTAAGTACCAATATAGTGTTTAATTTCATGTCTATTTAAGTATCAATACAGTATTTTGTAGAAAATGACTATTTTGGGAGGATTTTTTCTTTCAATTTTATACTATAGAAATATCTTATATTCAGATGCCTTTTGCTACATGTAATATAACATGTTAAGCATCACTTGGCGAAACGGAAGCTCCGGTATATGAGATATGACATAATAAGCGTTACTCTGTTAAGCATGGTCTGCTCCACACAATGTCTTTTTGTCCATAGAGATACTTTTTTATGTGTAAGTAATTATTTTCAATTTTGGTGCAGCAGCTCATCTCAATTATTTATGAATTAGTGGTAGATGAGGTGTTATTTTCGAAATTGATGAATTTCATGTGCAACTATAAACTTAAGAATGTGTTGCTTCGTTCATGAAAAATATATTTGGACATGCAGATTTGCTTTATCATGATATGATAAAATAATAACTCTGTAGTTCATATAGACAACATGAATGGCAGAGTACAATTAGTGTTAACCAAAATGATTAAGTATTGAAAGTGGAAGAGTTGTCGCACAATAACCTATATTAGATTTTCAACTACAATTAAGAAACCATCTATGTTAATACGATATGTCATGTAGGTACATCATACATATATATATTATGTATGGCACATAGAAATATATTGAAATATATGTGTATCAGTTAGTCGCCAATAAAACATACCATAATGGTGGAAAAAGTATCTTAATCTTGGTTATGCTTTAAATTTCATTTTCAATATTTTATTACTATTACTTGCCAGCCCGTGCAAGCAAATCTACATGATAAATAGAAAAAAACACTATGTTTCATTTTTTTGGTTGTACTAATGGGTGAGCTGAATTAGGTGGTCATGGGGCTTTTCAAAATATTCAGGGTGGGGAAGGAGCAAATCGTCCTTTTTTGCAAAACTCTTATACCATAAACACATCCGTAAATTGATATATATGAACAAAAATTAATGTCCCTGTGGCATGTGTGCAAAATTTCTTTTATTCGATACACGAACATTATCTTTGAGATAAATTATCTCTAAGTCGTTATGTTGGAGATTCAACTAATATAAGCCACTTCAAATATTTTCTTATTGAAAAGTGATTCCTCAAAATATTACATGGAACTCTTAAGTTAAGATATCTAGTATCGATGCTTTTAGATCAGGAGAAGTCAATTGTGTAATTTGATCTTCGCCATCACTATTTCCTTAAGATGCCGCCGTTAGCTTAATACATCAAGATCTATTTCAGATATACTTATTGTCTACAACACTGGTATTGATTATGAAGCTACAAAGAATTTCATGTCTACTTAAGTACCAATATAGTATTTAATTTCATGTCTATTTAAGTATCATTAAAGTATTTTGTAGAAAATGACTATTTTGGGAGGATTTTTTCTTTCAATTTTATACTATAGAAATATCTTATATTCAGATGCCTTTTGCTACATGTAATATAACATGTTAAGCATCACTTGGCGAAACGGAAGCACCGGTATATGAGATATGACATAATAAGCGTAACTCTGTTAAGCATGGTCTGCTCCACACAATGTCTTTTTGTCCATAGAGATACTTTTTTTATGTGTAAGTAATTATTTTCAATTTTGGTGCAGCAGCTCATCTCAATTATTTATGAATTAGTGGTAGATGAGGTGTTATTTTCGAAATTGATGAATTTCATGTGCAAATATAAACTTAAGAATGTGTTGCTTCGTTCATGAAAAATATATTTGGACATGTAGATTTGCTTTATCATGATATGATAAAATAATAGCTCTGTAGTTCATATAGACAACATGAATGGCAGAGTACAATTAGTGTTAACCAAAAGATTAATTATTGAAAGTGGAAGAGTTGTCGCACAATAACCTGTACTAGATTTTCAACTACAATTAAGAAACCATCTATGTTAATACGATATGTCATGTAGGTACATCATACATATATATATATATATATATATATATATATATATATATATATATATATTATGTGTATGGCACATAGAAATATATTGAAATATATGTGTATCAGTTAGTCGGCAATAAAACATACCATAATGGTGGAAAAAGTATCTTAATCTTGCTTGTGCTTCAAATTTCGTTTTCAATATTTTATTACTATTACTTGCCAGCCCGTGCAAGCAAATCTACATGATAAATAGAAAAAACAATATGTTTCATTTTTTTGGTTGTACTAATGGGTGAGCTGAATTAGGTGGTCATGGGGCTTTTCAAAATAGTCAGCGTGGGGAAGGAGCAAATCGTCCTTTTTTGCAAAACTCTTATACCATAAACACATCCGTAAATTGATATATATGAACGAAAATTAATGTCCCTATGGCATGTGTGCAAAATTTCTTTTATTCCATACACGAACATTATCTTTGAGATAAATTATTTCTAAGTCGTTATGTTGGAGATTCAACTAATATAAGCCACTTCAAATATTTTCTTATTGAAAAGTGATTCCTCAAAATATTACATGGAACTCTTAAGTTAAGATATCTAATATCGATGCTTATAGATCAGGAGAAGTCAATTGTGTAATTTGATCTTCGCCATCACTATTTCCTTAAGATGCCGCCGTTAGCTTAATACATCAAGATCTATTTCAGATATACTTATTGTCTACAACACTGGTATTGATTATGAAGCTACAAAGAATTTCATGTCTACTTAAGTACCAATATAGTGTTTAATTTCATGTCTATTTAAGTATCAATACAGTATTTTGTAGAAAATGGCTATTTTGGGAGGATTTTTTCTTTCAATTTTATACTATAGAAATATCTTATATTCAGATGCCTTTTGCTACATGTAATATAACATGTTAAGCATCACTTGGCGAAACGGAAGCTCCGGTATATGAGATATGACATAATAAGCGTTACTCTGTTAAGCATGGTCTGCTCCACACAATGTCTTTTTGTCCATAGAGATACTTTTTTATGTGTAAGTAATTATTTTCAATTTTGGTGCAGCAGCTCATCTCAATTATTTATGAATTAGTGGTAGATGAGGTGTTATTTTCGAAATTGATGAATTTCATGTGCAACTATAAACTTAAGAATGTGTTGCTTCGTTCATGAAAAATATATTTGGACATGCAGATTTGCTTTATCATGATATGATAAAATAATAACTCTGTAGTTCATATAGACAACATGAATGGCAGAGTACAATTAGTGTTAACCAAAATGATTAAGTATTGAAAGTGGAAGAGTTGTCGCACAATAACCTATATTAGATTTTCAACTACAATTAAGAAACCATCTATGTTAATACGATATGTCATGTAGGTACATCATACATATATATATTATGTATGGCACATAGAAATATATTGAAATATATGTGTATCAGTTAGTCGCCAATAAAACATACCATAATGGTGGAAAAAGTATCTTAATCTTGGTTATGCTTTAAATTTCATTTTCAATATTTTATTACTATTACTTGCCAGCCCGTGCAAGCAAATCTACATGATAAATAGAAAAAAACACTATGTTTCATTTTTTTGGTTGTACTAATGGGTGAGCTGAATTAGGTGGTCATGGGGCTTTTCAAAATATTCAGGGTGGGGAAGGAGCAAATCGTCCTTTTTTGCAAAACTCTTATACCATAAACACATCCGTAAATTGATATATATGAACAAAAATTAATGTCCCTGTGGCATGTGTGCAAAATTTCTTTTATTCCATACACGAACATTATCTTTGAGATAAATTATTTCTAAGTCGTTATGTTGGAGATTCAACTTATATAAGCCACTTCAAATATTTTCTTATTGAAAGTGATTCCTCAAAATATTACATGGAACTCTTAAGTTAAGATATCTAATATCGATGCTTATAGATCAGGAGAAGTCAATTGTGTAATTTGATCTTCGCCATCACTATTTCCTTAAGATGCCGCCGTTAGCTTAATACATCAAGATCTATTTGAGATATACTTATTGTCTACAACACTGGTATTGATTATGAAGCTACAAAGAATTTCATGTCTACTTAAGTACCAATATAGTGTTTAATTTCATGTCTATTTAAGTATCAATACAGTATTTTGTAGAAAATGACTATTTTGGGAGGATTTTTTCTTTCAATTTTATACTATAGAAATATCTTATATTCAGATGCCTGTTGCTACATGTAATATAACATGTTAAGCATCACATGGCGAAACGGAAGCTCCGGTATATGAGATATGACATAATAAGCGTTACTCTGTTAAGCATGGTCTGCTCCACACAATGTCTTTTTGTCCATAGAGATACTTTTTTTATGTGTAAGTAATTATTTTCAATTTTGGTGCAGCAGCTCATCTCAATTATTTATGAATTAGTAGTAGATGAGGTGTTATTTTCGAAATTTATGAATTTAATGTGCAAATATAAACTTAAGAATGTGTTGCTTCGTTCATGAAAAATATATTTGGACATGTAGATTTGCTTTATCATGATATGATAAAATAATAGCTCTGTAGTTCATATAGACAACATGAATGGCAGAGTACAATTAGTGTTAACCAAAAGATTAATTATTGAAAGTGGAAGAGTTGTCGCACAATAACCTGTACTAGATTTTCAACTACAATTAAGAAACCATCTATGTTAATACGATATGTCATGTAGGTACATCATACATACATACATATATATATATATATATTATGTGTATGGCACATAGAAATATATTGAAATATATGTGTATCAGTTAGTCGGCAATAAAACATACCATAATGGTGGAAAAAGTATCTTAATCTTGCTTGTGCTTCAAATTTCGTTTTCAATATTTTATTACTATTACTTGCCAGCCCGTGCAAGCAAATCTACATGATAAATAGAAAAAACAATATGTTTCATTTTTTTGGTTGTACTAATGGGTGAGCTGAATTAGGTGGTCATGGGGCTTTTCAAAATAGTCAGGGTGGGGAAGGAGCAAATCGTCCTTTTTTGCAAAACTCTTATACCATAAACACATCCGTAAATTGATATATATGAACGAAAATTAATGTCCCTATGGCATGTGTGCAAAATTTCTTTTATTCCATACACGAACATTATCTTTGAGATAAATTATTTCTAAGTCGTTATGTTGGAGATTCAACTAATATAAGCCACTTCAAATATTTTCTTATTGAAAAGTGATTCCTCAAAATATTACATGGAACTCTTAAGTTAAGATATCTAATATCGATGCTTATAGATCAGGAGAAGTCAATTGTGTAATTTGATCTTCGCCATCACTATTTCCTTAAGATGCCGCCGTTAGCTTAATACATCAAGATCTATTTCAGATATACTTATTGTCTACAACACTGGTATTGATTATGAAGCTACAAAGAATTTCATGTCTACTTAAGTACCAATATAGTGTTTAATTTCATGTCTATTTAAGTATCAATACAGTATTTTGTAGAAAATGACTATTTTGGGAGGATTTTTTCTTTCAATTTTATACTATAGAAATATCTTATATTCAGATGCCTTTTGCTACATGTAATATAACATGTTAAGCATCACTTGGCGAAACGGAAGCTCCGGTATATGAGATATGACATAATAAGCGTTACTCTGTTAAGCATGGTCTGCTCCACACAATGTCTTTTTGTCCATAGAGATACTTTTTTATGTGTAAGTAATTATTTTCAATTTTGGTGCAGCAGCTCATCTCAATTATTTATGAATTAGTGGTAGATGAGGTGTTATTTTCGAAATTGATGAATTTCATGTGCAACTATAAACTTAAGAATGTGTTGCTTCGTTCATGAAAAATATATTTGGACATGCAGATTTGCTTTATCATGATATGATAAAATAATAACTCTGTAGTTCATATAGACAACATGAATGGCAGAGTACAATTAGTGTTAACCAAAATGATTAAGTATTGAAAGTGGAAGAGTTGTCGCACAATAACCTATATTAGATTTTCAACTACAATTAAGAAACCATCTATGTTAATACGATATGTCATGTAGGTACATCATACATATATATATTATGTATGGCACATAGAAATATATTGAAATATATGTGTATCAGTTAGTCGCCAATAAAACATACCATAATGGTGGAAAAAGTATCTTAATCTTGGTTATGCTTTAAATTTCATTTTCAATATTTTATTACTATTACTTGCCAGCCCGTGCAAGCAAATCTACATGATAAATAGAAAAAAACACTATGTTTCATTTTTTTGGTTGTACTAATGGGTGAGCTGAATTAGGTGGTCATGGGGCTTTTCAAAATATTCAGGGTGGGGAAGGAGCAAATCGTCCTTGTTTGCAAAACTCTTATACCATAAACACATCCGTAAATTGATATATATGAACAAAAATTAATGTCCCTGTGGCATGTGTGCAAAATTTCTTTTATTCCATACACGAACATTATCTTTGAGATAAATTATTTCTAAGTCGTTATGTTGGAGATTCAACTTATATAAGCCACTTCAAATATTTTCTTATTGAAAGTGATTCCTCAAAATATTACATGGAACTCTTAAGTTAAGATATCTAATATCGATGCTTATAGATCAGGAGAAGTCAATTGTGTAATTTGATCTTCGCCATCACTATTTCCTTAAGATGCCGCCGTTAGCTTAATACATCAAGATCTATTTGAGATATACTTATTGTCTACAACACTGGTATTGATTATGAAGCTACAAAGAATTTCATGTCTACTTAAGTACCAATATAGTGTTTAATTTCATGTCTATTTAAGTATCAATACAGTATTTTGTAGAAAATGACTATTTTGGGAGGATTTTTTCTTTCAATTTTATACTATAGAAATATCTTATATTCAGATGCCTTTTGCTACATGTAATATAACATGTTAAGCATCACATGGCGAAACGGAAGCTCCGGTATATGAGATATGACATAATAAGCGTTACTCTGTTAAGCATGGTCTGCTCCACACAATGTCTTTTTGTCCATAGAGATACTTTTTTTATGTGTAAGTAATTATTTTCAATTTTGGTGCCGCAGCTCATCTCAATTATTTATGAATTAGTAGTAGATGAGGTGTTATTTTCGAAATTTATGAATTTAATGTGCAAATATAAACTTAAGAATGTGTTGCTTCGTTCATGAAAAATATATTTGGACATGTAGATTTGCTTTATCATGATATGATAAAATAATAACTCTGTAGTTCATATAGACAACATTGTCGGTGTACTAAAGTAGGGGTACCTTAGTACCCCGAACTTGTGCACGGGCAGTAGTAGCGTCCCGCGGCAAGGCTTGCCAGGGGAGCGACAAGAGTCTCCATGGCCCTTTTTGGGCCGGACGAAGGCCAAGTGATCGAGCTTAGAAGACCAAGCCCCGGCAAGAGGAGCTTGCCGGGCCGAAGCGCCAAGGCCCCGGCAAGAGGAGCTTGCCGGGACGACTGAGCCAAAGCACCAAGGCCCCGGCGGGAGGAGCTCGCCGGGACGACCAAGCCAAGGCAGCCCAAGAGAAGCCCGCCG
Organism: Aegilops umbellulata; assembly: GCA_032464435.1. NCBI lineage: Eukaryota > Viridiplantae > Streptophyta > Magnoliopsida > Poales > Poaceae > Aegilops > Aegilops umbellulata. The sequence continues at coordinate 84,461,944 of CP136060.1, read as the reverse complement.
CGGCGCGCCGCGCGCCCCGGCAAGGCCTGACGAGCGGCAAGCTCTCGGGTGCGGCAAGACAACCACCGCGGCAAACCACCACCTCAGGCCTGCGCTCCAGCTTACCTGCCCACGCGTCGCTCTAGGGCTTCCCCGGAGGCACGTGGCGGGGCGCCGCGCAACCTGAGACGCGCGGTGGCATGCGACGTTGGCAGAGTCGCCCCCAAGGCAAGCGGAGGCGCTCCTAACGGTCCGCCTCGGCACTGTTCAGGCGATCCAGACGGGCATTTAATGCCTTTGTCCCCCGCCGTCAGAGTTAGGTGCGATAGCACTGTGCGACCCCTGTTCGCACAGTTCCTTGCCATTTTTACCCTCACCTGCGTCGCTACCTGTGGAAAACCCCTTAGCATATAAAAGGAGGCCCATGCGCACGTAGGGAGGGGATCGAACCCTAGTGGGGAGACCCGAAGAAGGACGCCCAGTAGACCCTCGTCTACGTCCAGCTCCAACTTACTGTAGCTTCTTGCGCTCCAGAGCAAGAACTCGAATCAACCAGACAAGCAGCAGTAGGGTTTTACGCATCCGTGCGGCCCGAAGCTGGGTAAAATCGTTGTGTGTGTGTGTCGCCTTGATCTGCTCTTTGTGCAACCTCCGCCCCCCGCCGAACCGACAAGGGGCTCCGTCCCCATAGGTGCTCGTGGAGGCCGATATCCCCCGACATCTTCGGCGCGCCAGGTAGGGGTGCGTCGAGGTTGTGTGAATCAGATCCGGCGTCCGCGCGAGCCAGACTCTCATCGTTTGCGCCAGCATGGCACCGAAGAAGAAAGCTCCGGAGGTGACCGGTCCGTCCGCGTCGAACCCACCGCCCATGGAGCAGACGGGTGGTGGGGAGGACGCCGGCGGAAGAACGGACGCGATCGAACCAGTTCTTGGTCCCGCGACGTCCGAGCTCGCCCCGCGCCCCTCTCAGAAGGCGCGAAACCAGCAGCGTCATGGTACCCATGGTACCATACGCTCGCTGGACCCAAGCCACGCTGGTGGATTCCAGGGCGCTCAGGACCCGCATGCGATCCAGCGTGCCGGGACGAGCGTCGCGCGGCTGCCTGGACCGGGTGCTGCTCCTTCTAACATAGTTAGGAGTTCGAGCACATCCCGCTCCTCGCGCCGTTCGCCGCCTCTGCCCGCCACCCCAGCGGAAGCTCTCGCGCGAGCTCAGCTACCCCTAGACTACCCTCCGGCGGCGGACAAGCTCGACGGCTGGAGGGCAACCATCCAGAGCCTCATCGGTTTCGCCAACGGCGACACTCCGCGGCAGCACAGCGCGTCGCAGCCGCGGCCAGTCACCCAGGCGAGAACCGATGGCGCCAAGAATGGCGGGGGTGCGACCACCGTGCACTCCCCGCCCCAGAAGCCACGGTCGCCGACAGACGACGACTCCACCGCGTCGTCGAACCCGCGAACTCGTCGCGACCAACGCCTAGTCCTTCACGAACGAAGGGAAGAAGACGCTCGAACCCGCATCGAGCGCAGAAGAGAGGCGCGACGTCAATCAGACCAGCGCGTTGAGCCCTCTGGAAACATGCCCGCACCGGGGGAACCAGGCGAACTGCCGTATTCGGTAGGCTGCCCCGCGTTCACCCGCGAGCTGCGGCAAGTCCAGTGGCCCAGCACGAAGAACTTCAAGCCCGACGTGCCCGAGAAGTACGACGGCAAGTCGCATCCGTCTGAGTTCCTCAGCATCTACACCATTGCGGTGCAGGCTGCCGGGGGACGGGACGATAAGATCCTTTCCAACTACTTCCCGCTGGTACTCAAGCCCAACGTCAGATCCTGGCTCATGCACTTGCCGGACGGCTCCATCTCCTCCTGGCCAGATCTATGTCATCAGTTCGTTGGCGCCTTCACGGGCGGCCACAAACCCCATGGCCAGGCGAGCGACCTTCATCTGCTTGTACAGAAGGAGGGGGAGCCTTGCGCAAGTTCATCCAGAGGTTCAGCCGTGTGCACTACAACATCCCAGACGTCCACCCCGCCGCGGTGATCAGCGCGTTCCACCAGAACGTGCGTAACCGCAGGATGCGGGAGGAGATGGCGATGTGCAAAATCAAGGAGGTCAGCGAGCTTTACGCCCTGGCCGACAAGTGTGCACGCGCTGAGGAGGGGAGGAAGCTCCCCGGAGAAAGTGTTGGAGAAGGAGAATCCGACAGTGAAGGTACCGCCCCGGCAAGGAGAGGCCGGCGGCGGAACGGCAAAAAGAAGAAAAACCCAGAGGTACTGGTTGTCGAGAAGTCCGGCAGCGAGGGCTCCGCCAAGAAAGCCCAGGTGGGAGGCCCCGGCAAGGAGGTTGTCGGGTGCGCCAACTGCCGGGCGGTGGCGGCTGCCGATAAGCGGGACGGTACCGACAAGAAGTACTGCAAGATCCACCATACCAGGGGCCACGACCTCCAGAGTTGCAAGCAAGTCGAGCGACTCGTTGACCTGCAGAAGGCCGAGTACGCACGACGCGACAAGGAGAGAGCCCAAGCAGGTGGCGGGGGATCCGGCACGAAGCGCCCCAGCCCGGGGGAGCGCCGCGGCAAGGACAAGCAGCGGCAAGAAGACAGACCTCCCCGGGGGCGCGACAAGGGCGAAGACGATGACGACGACGAAGACATGGAAGACCCCGAGACCAGCGAGCAGGAGTTTCAGAAAGCCACTGAGGTCTTGTGTGTGGACGGCGGTGCCTCCCTGCACACTTCCCACCACCGGCTTAAACGGTGGGGGCGGGAGGTCAATGTAGCGGAGCCACCCGTCGAGTCACGCAGACCCCTGAGATGGTCGAGCACGCCTATCATCTTCAACATTGAGGACCACCCTGATCGGACAACCGCGGTCGGGTGCTTGCCGATGTTGGTTTCCCCAACGATCCGCAACCTCAAGGTCACCAAGATGCTAGTTGACGGCGGGGCCGGCTTGAATCTGATCTCCTCTGCTGTCTTCCGGAGACTCCAAGTTCCTGACAGCGAGCTCGAAGAGACCGGCACATTCCAGGGAATCAACCCGGGAAGGAGAAAGCCGAAGGGAAAGATCACGCTGCCGGTTACATTTGGCAGCGAAATGAATTTCAGGACTGAGAGGGTCACCTTTGACGTCGCCGACTTTCCGTTGCCTTACAACGGGATCCTCGGCCGACCAGCGCTCGCCAAGTTCATGGCGGCCTCTCACTACGCGTACAACATGCTCAAGATGCCTGGCCCGATAAGCGTCATTTCTGTCCCCGGCGACAAGAAGGATGCCCTTATCTGCGCCGACCAAATATACCGGGACGCAACAGTAGCAACGGCCCGCGGCCCACTTGCCGCTGGAGCTTCCGGAGGAAAGAAGAAGTCCGGCAAATGCTCTGGCGCCCACTCCGGCAAGCGCGCCTCTTCGAAGTGCTGCGCTGCCGTCGAGGACGTGCCATTGAGCCCCGCCGGCAAGAAGAAGCCCGGCGAATGCTCTGGCGCCCACTCCGGCAAGTGCGCCTCTTCGGAGTGCTACGCTGCCGTCGAGGACGTGCCATCGAGCCCCGCCGGCATGAAGACCAAGTCCGGCGAGTGCTTTGGCGCCCACTCCGGCAAGCGCGCCTCTTCGGGGTGCTGCGCTGCCGTCGAGGACGTGCCATCGAGCCCCGCCGGCATGAAGACCAAGTCCGGCGAATGCTCTGGCGCCCACTCCGGCAAGCGCGCCTCTTCGGAGTGCTGCGCTGCCGTCGAGGACGCGCCGTCAAGCCCCGCCGGCAAGAAGGCCAAGCCCGGCGAATGCTCTGGTGCCCACTCCGGCAAGCGCGCCTCTTCGGAGTGCTGCGCTGCCGTTGAGGACGCGCCATCGAGCCCCGCCAGTAAACACAAGGAGACGACGGCTGCTCCACCAGCGACCAAGAAGGTGCCCGCCAAGGAGGACGGCACTGGTGGTACCTTCACCATCAGTGCCACTCTCGACCCCAAATAGGAAGGCGCGCTCGTTGCTTTCCTGCGGGCGAATGTTGATGTGTTTGCCTGGCAACCATCTGACATCCCCGGCGTTCCCAGGGAAGTGATTGAGCACCACCTTGCCGTCTGTCCTGATGCACGGCCCATCAAGCAAAAAGTCAGGAAACAAGCGGTGGAGCGCCAAGAGTTTATCACGGAGGAGATCAGGAAGTTGGAAGCGGCAGGCCTCGTCAGAGGCGTGCTCCATCCGACATGGTTGGCCAATCCTGTCGTCGTGCGCAAGGCAAACGGGAAGTGGAGGCTTTGCATCGATTTCACCGATGTCAACAGAGCTTGCCCTAAATATCCATTCCCCTTGCCGCGCATCGACCAGATTGTTGACTCCACGGCCGGATGCGACCTGCTTTAATTCCTTGACGCCTACTCCGGGTACCACCAGATCTTCATGGCTGAAGAAGACGAAGAGAAGATTGCGTTCATCACTCCGTGCGGCACATACTGTTTTGTGCGGATGCCTTTTGGACTGAAGAACGCAGGCTCGACGTTCGCGAGGGTTGTCCACACTGCTTTCGAGCCACAGATCCACAGAAATGTGGAGGCCTACATGGACGACATTGTGGTCAAGAGCAGAGACAAGGCAACCTTGGTTCAAGACTTGGAAGAGACCTTTGCGAACTTGCGCAAGATCAGCCTCAAGCTCAACCCCGAGAAGTGCGTGTTCGGAGTTCCCTCCGGCAAGCTTCTCGGGTTCTTCGTGTCTCAGCGTGGGATCGAAGCCAACCCCGACAAGATCAAGGCCATTGAGCAGATTGAAGCACCAACGCGTGTCAAGGACGTGCGAAGACTTGCCGGCTGCGTGGCGGCTCTCAGCAGATTTATTTCCAGGTCTGCGGAACGCGCCCTGCCGTTTTTCAAAATCTTGAAAAAGGCAGGTCCAGTAAAATGGACTCCGAAAGCGGAGGCTGCGCTGCAAGACTTGAAGAAATACCTGTCCTCCGCTCCTATACTTGTCGCGCCTAGACCGCAAGAGAAGTTGCTGCTCTACCTAGTGGCAACCAATCAAGTGGCTAGTGCTGCGTTAGTTGCGGAGAGGGAAGCTGATGACGAGCCAGCAACCACGGCAAGCGCGTCCGACGGCAAGCAGGGGGCTTCCCCGACAAGCTCTGGCCCCGGCAAAGGCGGATCCGCGCAAGCGCAAGGGGAAGTGCAGAGGAAGAGGATGGTGCAGCGCCCAGTTTACTTCGTCAGTTCCCTCCTGCAGGGGGCTAGGTCGAGGTACTCTGGTGTGCAGAAATTGGTCTTCGGCCTCCTCATGGCCTCGAGGAAGCTGCGCCATTACTTCCAAGCACACGAGATCACAGTGGTCACTCGCTTTCCGCTTAAGAGGATACTGCAGAATCCCGAAGAAACAGGCAGGATCGTCGAGTGGGCACTAGAACTGTCAAGCTTTGGCCTCAGGTTCGAGAGCACATCGACCATCCAGAGCAGAGCATTGGCAGAGTTCATAGCAGAGTGGACGCCGACACCGGACGAAGAAATTCCAGAGACGAGCATCCCCGGCAAGGAAGCAACCAAAGAGTGGCTGATGTACTTTGATGGTGCCTTTTCGCTGGAAGGCGCCGGTGCCGGCGTGCTGCTCATTGCGCCCACCGGAGAGCACCTCAAGTACATCGTCCAGATGCACTTTCCCAAGGAGCAAGCAACCAACAATACGGCAGAGTATGAAGGTTTGCTCGCCGGTCTCAGGATCGCGGCGGAACTTGGGATCAAGAAGCTCATTGTCAGGGGTGACTCGCAGCTCGTCGTCCGCCAAGTGAACAAGGACTACCAGTGCCCGTTGATGGAAGCTTACGTTGATGAAGTGAGGAAGCTGGAAGAGCGCTTTGACGGCCTGCAAATGGAATACGTTCCAAGAGCAGAAAACGACATCGCCGACGGCCTGTCAAAATGCGCCGCACTAAAGCTACCTATGGAACCAGGGACTTTTGTGCTCAAGCTGACTTAGCCATCCGTGACACCATCAACTGGACCAAGCAAGAAGAGGAAATCGGTCTCCGGCGACTATCTCCCGGCAGAGCCCCAAGTCCTCGCCGTAGAAGCTGATGTTCCCGCAGCCGCCGACATGCCTTTAGTCCTCGTCGTCGAGCCACTGGCTCCGACGTGGGCACAGCAGATCGTCCGTTTCCTCCAGACAGGAGAACTTCCCGAAGAACAAGAAGAAGCTGAAAGAGTAGCCCGGCAGTCCAGTATGTACCAGTTCATTGACAGCGCACTGTACAGAAGAGGACGCAATGGGGTGAAATTGAAGTGCATTCACCGGGAAGACGGACAGAAGCTGTTGGCGGAGATACACGGAGGCATATTTGGACACCACATTGGCGCCAGAGCACTTGCCGGCAAAGCGTTCCGGCAAGGTTTCTTCTGGACAACAGCCCTCCAAGATGCAACTGCACAAGTAACCAATTGTGAAGCGTGCCAGGTCCATTCCAAGAAGATACACCAGCCAGCTCAAGCTCTCCAGACGATCCCTTTGTCCTGGCCCATCTCGGTCTGGGGGCTCGATATCCTCGGCCCCTTCCCCCGATCCGTCGGGGGCTTTGAGTACTTGTTCGTTGCCATCGACAAGTTCACAAAGTGGCCAGAAGTGGAACCGGTGAGAAAGGTGACCGCCCAGTCCGCGATCAAATTCTTCAGGTCGATTGTTTGCCGCTTCGGGATCCCCAACAGGATCATCACCGACAATGGTACGCAGTTCACAAGCCACGCTTTCATGCAGTACACCCAAGATCTCGGCACCAAGGTATGCTTCGCTTCTGTTGCTCATCCCCGGAGCAACGGTCAAGCGGAAAGGGCCAACGCCGAGGTACTGCACGGGCTCAAGACCAGAAGTTTTGACAAGCTGCTCAAGCGCGGACGGAACTGGATCGAGGAGCTGCCGGCGGTTCTTTGGTCAGTCAGAATGACGCTAAATCGAGCCACCGGCCAGACACCATTTGCTCTAGTCTATGGAGCAGAAGCAGTTACCCCCACGGAACTCATATACGGGTCACCTCGAGTGCTCGCTTATGATGAGCTTGAGCAAGAGCGGTCGCGTGAAGATGACGCACTGCTCCTCGAGGAAGATCGTCTCCAGGCCGCTGTGCGATCCGCTCGCTACCAGCAAGCTCTGCGTCGCTATCATAGCCGCAAAGTTAAAGCCAGGAGCCTCGAGGAAGGCGACCTTGTTCTTCGGCGCGTTTAGTCGGCCAAGATACACAACAAGTTGACGCCAAAGTGGGAAGGCCCTTACCGGGTGAAACGAGTCACGAGGCCCGGCGCCGTCCGCCTCGAGACCGAAGATGGTACTCCGGTGAGCAATTCCTGGAACATTGAGCATCTTCGCAAGTTTTACCCGTAAGGCGCGGTTGTCGGACCCCGTCCGGCAACCAACTCTTTGTACAAAAGTCTTACCGCAGACGCATGTAATCCTTTGTACAAATCCAGGCGCAGACCCTGGCCGCAATGACGCGCTCGGGCCCCCCCAAGTTTTAGCATGCATGCTGAGTCGAGTCTTGTCCTTGGTTAGGGTTGATAGTGCCTAACAGTCGCTAACCCGTAACTTAGAGGTCGAGTCCGCGTCTTTTTCCCGTCCTTTCCCTTTGGCTCGCGGGAGTTGCATACCCTTGCCGAGCCGCTCAAGGACGAAGAAGGGGAGAAGGATGAGCCAGCACCCGCCTCCCGGCAAGCCAGAGTTGCCGGAGGCTGCAACATCAGATAAGTCTTTACATCCCTTATCATGCATTCTCTCATGAGCTGCGGAATGCGAAAACCTTGCTTCCCCCTAAAAGCTGCCGTGCTCTCTTAAGCGACAAACCCCGGAGCGCGTTCCTGGGGCCCGCTTCTGATAGTAGCCGCGACGGCAAGAGGAGGAAGCGAGGGGCCAGAACCCGCCTTCTCCCTGCCTCTGCCAAGAGCTTGAGGAGGGCCAAGAGGCGCGGGGAGACGGCAGGGTCCGTGGCCGGGCGGGGAAGTGTCTATCTTAACGATGCAAAGGGTTCGCTCCTTGCCGCGGGATGTACCCACGAGACAAATGGTTCGGCAAACACTCCCTTTTCATTAAAAACATTCCACTCAGGTACAGCTCAGAGAGAATGAAAAACATGAAAGATGGGATTACAAGATTTAAATACAACTAAGGCCCGAGGGCTTACAAGATAAAAAAAAGACAAGGTGCCCATAATCCCTTTCTTGTCTCTCTCGTCAGGAGGTAGGGCAAGGAGGCGAGAAGGGCAAAAGGGGCGCCTAGACGAGCTACGAGTGGCAGAAGACGCCAAGAGAGCATCCGGGGCTCCGCCCCGGGGCTCCGGAGGCCGGATGGAGAAGGCGACGCCGGAAGCGGAGCTCGAGAAGGAGGCCGCGGGACGTCAACACGCTCTCGAGGGCATCTAGCCCTCGTACTCCGAGTTGACAGCCTTGCCGCCAGCCTCTTCCGCAGCCTCGCCACTCCAGCCACCCGAGAAGACGAAGCCCCGGCAAGAGGAGCTTGCCGGGCCGGAGAGAAGACCCCGACGGTCGTCGCCGCGAGCAGGGGTGGTGACGGCGTCTGGGGGGAAGCTGGGAGACGAGGCAGCGGCCTCGCCGCCCGCCCTTTTCCTCTTCCGCAACCTCCCTACGCCAGCCGCCCAAGGAGGCGACCCCGGGGAGTTCACGGAGCCAGCGGCGCGGATGATGGGGGCGCCGGTGCCACACGGAGCTGCGACTAGCGCCTAGTCGTGCCCGTCACCCCGGCGACCGCCCCCCCTCGTCGTCGCTGTCGCTCCCCTCCTCATCACTCTCGCTCGAGGAGGAGCCTTCGCTGTCGGAGGAGCTATCCACGCAGCACCGGGCCCGGGTGCCGAGGTCCCCGAAGACCTTGACGGAGAGGAGATCGCCCTCCACCAGCTTGAAATGGAGGGTGAACCCCGCCGTCAAGCTGTGGATCCGGGCGAACGACTTCCACCCTCGGCCAAGACACAACACGCCGGGGGCTCGGGATTCGACGTGGACTCGCGTACCACTGATCCCGGAGCCCCTCATGCGCAGCCTCAGCGTCTCGTGTTGTTCCGCCTCCAAGACGTCCGCGAAAGGGGCCGGGAGGCGGAGGCGACGGCGAGGCGCCCGACGCAGCCTGATGATGAACTCGCGGGGGTCGTCCCCGAGATGAACCGCCGGGGGAAACGGAGCCGCCGGCGGAGGCGAGGCCGGCGCGCCGTCCTGCCCGCCTCGAGCACCTCGGCCCCGTCCATGGCCTCGTCCACGACCTCGCCCCCTTCCCCTTCCCCTTACGGTTGGCTCCGCTGCCGCGGGTGCAAGGGGAGGAGGGGCTCGCTGCCTGGCGGCAACCCTTGCCGCCACCGAAGAAGGACCAGGGTTCCCTTTCTCCATGATAGTTGGGGAGAGGGGACCAGGGATCTAAGAGAAGAAAGAAGGGAGGAGTGCGGACCCTCATCGCCCCCTTCCGCTCCTTATAAAGGGGCGGAGTGGGGGCTCGGCCGCCCCGCCCAACCAATCAAAGCAGAGGAAGGGCAGGCGACGGGGCCGACCCTCTACATCAACCCGCGTCAGCCCGGTTTTCCGCCTCCACCACCGCAACCCCAAGTGCATGGAGGACGCGTGGCAGGCGAGCAGGGCCGAGGCGACGGATGAGGCGACCTCTCCCCACCCCGTGATCGTGGGGACGGGCGCCCCAAAAGCCGCGCCTCGACCCCGTTCGTTCACTAAGCCGCGCCTCCACGCCTCCTCCCCCATTTGAAAATGGGGGCGGGCGCTTCGCCTGTCCAAATGAAGGAATCATGCCCGACGTGACGCATGCCTGCGGGCCTCAAGCCCCGCGCATGCCACCCCCATCACGCACGTCTCGCACGCCTCGCCCCCCACGACGCCGCGATAAGCGCGCGCCACTTGGGGAGGGCGCGACGGACGCGGAGTTAAGGAGCAGCGCAACCCAGGCCACGCGTGCCCGTGCACTGTTAGGGCCTGGCCCAACAACGCTCGGCACCGTGTATGGCCCAGACCCGGGGGCTCCTGTCGGTGTACTCAAGTAGGGGTACCTTAGTACCCCGAACTTGTGCACGGGCAGTAGTAGCGTCCCGGGCAAGGCTTGCCAGGGGAGCGACAAGAGTCTCCACGACCCTTTTTGGGCCGGACGAAGGCCAAGTGATCGAGCTTAGAAGACCAAGCCCCGGCAAGAGGAGCTTGCCGGGCCAAGCAGGCGAGGTCCGGCAAGAGGAGCTTGCCAGGCCGAAGCGCCAAGGCCCCGGCAAGAGGAGCTTGCCGGGACGACTGAGCCGAAGCACCAAGGCCCCGGCGGGAGGAGCTCGCCGGGACGACCAAGCCAAGGCACCCCAAGAGAAGCCCGCCGCGGCGCGCCGCGCGCCCCGGCAAGGCCTGACGAGCGGCAAGCTCTCGGGTGCGGCAAGAAAACCACCGCGGCAAGCCACTTGCCGCGGCAAACCACCACCTCAGGCCTGCGCTCCAGCTTACCTGCCCACGCGTCGCTCTGGGGCTTCCCCGGAGGTACGTGGCGGGGCGCCGCGCAACCTGAGACGCGCAGTGGCATGCGACATTGGCAGAGTCGCCCCCGTGGCAAGCGGAGGCGCTCCTAACGGACCGCCTCGGCACTGTTCAGGCGATCCAGACTGGCATTTAATGCCTTTGTCCCCCGCCGTCAGAGTTAGGTGCGATAGCACTGTGCAACCCCTGTTCGCACAGTTCCTTGCCATTTTTACCCTCACCTGCATCGCTACCTGTGGAAAATCCCTTAGCATATAAAAGGAGGCCCATGCGCACGTAGGGAGGGGATCGAACCCTAGGGGGGAGACCCGAAGAAGGACGCCCAGTAGACCCTCGTCTACGTCCAGCTCCAACTTACTGTAGCTTCTTGCGCTCCAGAGCAAGAACTCGAATCAACCAGACAAGCAGTAGTAGGGTTTTACGCATCCGTGCGGCCCGAAGCTGGGTAAAATCGTTGTGTGTGTGTGTCGCCTCGATCTGCTCTTTGTGCAACCTTAGCCCCCCGCCGAACCGACAAGGGGCTCCGTCCCCATAGGTGCTCGTGGAGGCCGATATCCCCCGACAAACATGAATGGCAGAGTACAATTAGTGTTAACCAAAATGATTAAGTATTGAAAGTGGAAGAGTTGTCGCACAATAACCTATATTAGATTTTCAACTACAATTAAGAAACCATCTATGTTAATACGATATGTCATGTAGGTACATCATACATATATATATATTATGTGTATGGCACATAGAAATATATTGAAATATATGTGTATCAGTTAGTCGCCAATAAAACATACCATAATGGTGGAAAAAGTATCTTAATCTTGGTTATGCTTTAAATTTCATTTTCAATATTTTATTACTATTACTTGCCAGCCCATGCAAGCAAATCTACATGATAAATAGAAAAAAACACTATGTTTCATTTTTTTGGTTGTACTAATGGGTGAGCTGAATTAGGTGGTCATGGGGCTTTTCAAAATATTCAGGGTTGGGAAGGAGCAAATCGTCCTTTTGCAAAACTCTTATACCATAAACACATCCGTAAATTGATATATATGAACAAAAATTAATGTCCCTGTGGCATGTGTGCAAAATTTCTTTTATTCCATAAACGAACATTATCTTTGAGATAAATTATTTCTAAGTCGTTATGTTGGAGATTCAACTAATATAAGCCACTTCAAATATTTTCTTATTGAAAAGTGATTCCTCAAAATATTACATGGAACTCTTAAGTTAAGATATCTAATATCGATGCTTATAGATCAGGAGAAGTCAATTGTGTAATTTGATCTTCGCCATCACTATTTCCCTAAGATGCCGCCGTTAGCTTAATACATCAAGATCTATTTCAAATATACTTATTGTCTACAACACTGGTATTGATTATGAAGCTACAAAGAATTTCATGTCTACTTAAGTACCAATATAGTATTTAATTTCATGTCTATTTAAGTATCAATACAGTATTTTGTAGAAAATGACTATTTTGGGAGGATTTTTTCTTTCAATTTTATACTATAGAAATATCTTATATTCAGATGCCTTTTGCTATATGTAATATAACATGTTAAGCATCACTTGGCGAAACGGAAGCTCCGGTATATGAGATATGACATAATAAGCGTTACTCTGTTAAGCATGGTCTGCTCCACACAATGTCTTTTTGTCCGTAGAGATACTTTTTTTATGTGTAAGTAATTATTTTCAATTTTGGTGCAGCAGCTCATCTCAATTATTTATGAATTAGTGGTAGATGAGGTGTTATTTTCGAAATTGATGAATTTCATGTGAAACTATAAACTTTAGAATGTGTTGCTTCGTTCATGAAAAATATATTTGGACATGCAGATTTGCTTTATCATGATATGATAAAATAATAACTCTGTAGTTCATATAGACAACATGAATGGCAGAGTACAATTAGTGTTAACCAAAATGATTAAGTATTGAAAGTGGAAGAGTTGTCGCACAATAACCTATATTAGATTTTCAACTACAATTAAGAAACCATCTATGTTAATACGATATGTCATGTAGGTACATCATACATATATATATTATGTGTATGGCACATAGAAATATATTGAAATATATGTGTATCAGTTAGTCGCCAATAAAACATACCATAATGGTGGAAAAAGTATCTTAATCTTGGTTATGCATTAAATTTCATTTTCAATATTTTATTACTATTACTTGCCAGCCCGTGCAAGCAAATCTACATGATAAATAGAAAAAAACACTATGTTTCATTTTTTTGGTTGTACTAATGGGTGAGCTGAATTAGGTGGTCATCGGGCTTTTCAAAATATTCAGGGTGGGGAAGGAGCAAATCGTCCTTTTGTAAAACTCTTATACCATAAACACATCCGTAAATTGATATATATGAACAAAAATTTATGTCCCTGTGGCATGTGTGCAAAATTTCTTTTATTCCATACACGAACATTATCTTTGAGATAAATTATTTCTAAGTCGTTATGTTGGAGATTCAACTAATATAAGCCACTTCAAATATTTTCTTATTGAAAAGTGATTCCTCAAAATATTACATGGAACTCTTAAGTTAAGATATCTAATATCGATGCTTATAGATCAAGAGAAGTCAATTGTGTAATTTGATCTTCGCCATCACTATTTCCTTAAGATGCCGCCGTTAGCTTAATACATCAAGATCTATTTGAGATATACTTATTGTCTACAACACTGGTATTGATTATGAAGCTACAAAGAATTTCATGTCTACTTAAGTACCAATATAGTATTTAATTCCATGTCTATTTAAGTATCAATACAGTATTTTGTAGAAAATGACTATTTTGGGAGGATTTTTTCTTTCAATTTTATACTATAGAAATATCTTATATTCAGATGCCTTTTGCTACATGTAATATAACATGTTAAGCATCACTTGGCGAAACGGAAGCTCCGGTATATGAGATATGACATAATAAGCGTTTCTCTGTTAAGCATGATCTGCTCCACACATTGTCTTTTTGTCCAAAGAGATACTTTTTTATGTGTAAGTAATTATTTTCAATTTTGGTGCAGCAGCTCATCTCAATTATTTATGAATTAGTGGTAGATGAGGTGTTATTTTCGAAATTGATGAATTTCATGTGCAAATGTAAACTTAAGAATGTGTTGCTTCGTTCATGAAAAATATATTTGGACATGCAGATTTGCTTTATCATGATATGATAAAATAATAACTCTGTAGTTCATATAGACAACATGAATGGCAGAGTACAATTAGTGTTAACCAAAATGATTAAGTATTGAAACTGTAAGAGTTGTCGCACAATAACCTATATTAGATTTTCAACTACAATTAAGAAACCATCTATGTTAATACGATATGTCATGTAGGTACATCATACATATATATATATTATGTGTATGTCACATAGAAATATATTGAAATATATGTGTATCATTTAGTCGCCAATAAAACATACCATAATGGTGTAAAAAGTATCTTAATCTTGGTTATGATTTAAATTTCGTTTTCAATATTTTATTACTATTACTTGCCAGCCCGTGCAAGCGAATCTACATGATAAATAGAAAAAAAACACTATGTTTCATTTTTTTATGGAATCCAAGATAAGTAAAAATGCTAGCATTTGGGTTTTCGAATAAACTCCATGTAATGTTTTAAGGCCAATCCAGAACTTACTAGTAACATTAGAAATTTTTATTGGATGGATAATAATAGAGCTAGAATATATGATATAAAATATGGAATAGAAAAAAGATTGGGATTTGGTTCCTGTAACAACTTGATATTAAGTATTGAATACAAAATTGCAAGGCCGGTGAATAATACAACTATGTGTAAACTAAAGGAACATCTTATTGTTTTAGTCCAAAGTCTATATAGAATTTGGCGAATAGTAGCTTACAACCTCGATGTGGCATCAATGTGTCATGATAGGAAGCGATAAATGGTTAAAGTACACTTTCCAATTTGAAAAATTGATAATAAAGTTGTATACTATTTATATAGGATATTTTGATACAATCAACTATTTAAGGAAAATGTAAAATAATTCAAAAATAAACACAAAACTAGCCGTGCAATTGCGCGGGTTACTCCGCTAGTTTCCATAATTATTTGAGCATTTAAAATATTTTATAGTATTTAAATGCCCAAATGCAAATAGTATTGATTTAATCCAATGACCTTAAATGTCCTAGAAAAATGTGAACCCATTTTGTCAGAGGGTTATAACCCATAACAAAAAGGGTGGACTTTTTAGAAGGGCATTTCAGGTTCATTGAAAACAATTTTAGTAAACCCTAGTTATTTCCAGGGGGGTGCTGGGGGTTCTGTCATCCCCATTTCAAGTTTCTTTAGAAGCAGACATGATGCAACACTCTAATGCATGAACTAGCTAGGATGTGACAACTCGCCCCCACTCAAAAGATTCTCGTCCCGAGATTTAGGATCCGTCGGAAAGAAGGTGGGGTACTCAAGTCGAAGACGATCCTCCCTTTCCCAAGTAGCTTCTTGCTCGGAGTGGTGTGACCATTGAACCTTGAGAAACTTGATATTTTGGCGTCGAGTGGTACGCTCGGCTTGATCAAGGATACAAACGGGATACTGTCGATATGTGAGATTATCTTGGAGATCAAGCGTTTCGTGGTCCACTCCACGGATAGGATGCAAGAAGCAACGCCTGAGTTGAGAAACGTGGAAGACATCATGAACTATGGAAAGATGTGGAGGTAGTTCCAATTGGTTGGCAACTTCTCCTCGTTTGGCAAGAATGCGAAAGGGTCCAACGTAACGAGGAGCCAATTTGCCTTTGATACCGAATCGATGCGTTCCCTTCAAAGGAGTAACCCGAAGGTAAGCCTTCTCGCCAACTTCATAAGTCATGGGCTTATGTTTGCGGTCATATTTGCTCTTTTGACGAGATTGGGCTGTTTTCAACTTCTCACGAATAATGCGAACCTGCTCTTCTGCTTCCTGAATCATATCCGGGCCAAAGAGTTGTCTTTCCCCGGTTTCTGACCAGTGAAGAGGCGTTTGACATTTTCGTCCATGGAGAACTTCGAAAGGAGCTTTGCCCAAGCTAGCTTGATAACTATTGTTATAAGCGAACTCGGCGAATGGAAGGCACTTCTCCCAATTCATACCGAAAGAGATGACAGAAGCTTGGAGCATATCCTCCAGAATTTGAATGACTCGTTCTACTTGACCACTTGATTGAGGGTGGAAGGCGGTGGTAAAGGAGAGACGAGTTCCCATAGCATTTTGGAAACTTTCCCAAAATCAAGAGGTGAAGAGACTTCCACGGTCGGAGTTAATCTCCAACGGAACACCATGAAGAGACACTATTCGGGAGATGTACAAGTCAGCTAGCTGGCTAGCGGTTATACTCTCACGAACAGGTAGGAAGTGGGCTACTTTGGAAAGACGATCGACAACGACGAAGATAGCATTATTCCCTCTCTTGGTCCTGGGAAACCCGGTAATGAAATCCATACCGATTTTATCCCATTTCCATTCAGGAATTGCCAAAGGTTGAAGGGTGCCAGCAGGCCGTTGATGCTCTGCTTTAACACGACGACAGACGTCACAATTAGCAATGTATTGAGCAATTTCTCTCTTCATCCTAGTCCACCAAAACCGCTGGCGTAGGTCTTGATACATTTTAGTACAACTGGGATGAATGGTGAGAGGAGATTCATGAGCTTCCTTAAGGATCAATTGCCGTAGATGTTGTTTCTTGGGAACCACCAAGCGGTTCTCGAAGAAGACATCACCTCGCTCATCCATGGAAAAACATGTAGCCCCTCCGCTACCAATGTTCTCCTTAATCCGGGATATTCCTCTATCATACCGCTGAGCGGTTATGATTTGATCCGTAGGGTTAGGTTTCGCCACCAGGGTGGATAGGAATCCCCGAGGAACCATGTGAAGATTAAGCTTACGAAATTCCTCATGGAGAAGTGGTTGACTTTGTTGTAACATCAGGTTGTTACAATAAGATTTACAACTTAGTGCATCAGCCATGACGTTGGCTTTGCCCGGGGTGTAAGTTATTCCTAAGTCATAATCCGTGATCAACTCGACCCAACGTCTTTGCCTGAGATTCAAATCCAGTTGGGTGAAGATGTATTTCAGACTTTGGTGATCGGTGTAAATTTCACAACGATTACCAAGAAGGTAATGTCGCCAGGTTTTGAGTGCATGGACTACGGCTGCAAGCTCTAGATCATGTGTGGGATAATTATCCTCATGTGGACGCAACTGTCGGGAAGCGTAGGCAATCACATGAAGATCTTGCATGAGTATGTAACCTAGTCCTTGTCGCAATAGATAACAAAGTCCTTAGAAAAATCTGGTGGTACAATTACGGGAGCAGATGTCAGGCGTCTTTTCAGTTCCTGGAAGCTGAACTCACACGGTGGGGTCCACTCGAACTTTTTATCTTTCTTGAGGAGTTCAGTTAGAGGTTTAGCAACCTTGGAGAAATTCTCGATGAAGCGGTGACAGTAGCTCGCTAAACCAAGGAAACTCCGAACTTGCTTGACCGTTTCAGGTGGAGTCCAATCAAGGACGGCTTGAACTCGCTCGGGATTGACAGCAATACCCTTACCAAAGATTACATGGCCTAGATAGGTCATTTCTGGCAACCAAGATTCACACTTGGAGAATTTGGCATAAAGGCGGTGCTTTCTAAGTTTCATCAATACTAGCCTTAGATGTTCGGCATGTTCTTCCTCATTCGTGGAGTAGATGAGTATATCATCGAGGTATACCATGACGAATTTATCCAAATACTCCATGAAGATCGAGTTCATTAACCGAGAGAAGGTGGCGGGAGCATTCGTTAACCCGAAGGACATGACGGTGTACTTGTATTGGCCATAACGAGTAACAAAGGCCGTTTTAGGAATGTCCCCATTCTTGATTTTGATTTGATGGTAGCCCAACCTCAAATCCATTTTGGAAAAGACTGAGGATCCAGCGAGCTGATCATACAAATCGTTGATCCTGGGGAGCGGATACTTGTTCTTGATGGTGACCAAGTTGACAGGTCGGTAATCTACAACCATCCGATCCGTTCCATCCTTCTTCTTCACGAAGAGGACGGGGCAAGCCCATGGAGAAGAACTAGGATGGATGAAACCCTTTTGCAAGGACTCATCGAGTTGTTTCTTAAGCTCGGCTAGTTCTAGGGGTGCCATCTTATAAGGTCTTCTAGAGATTGGTACGGTTCCTGGAACAAGGTCTATCACAAACTCGACATCCCTGTCTGGTGAAACACCTGGCAGTTCCTCTGGAAAGACATCCGGGAAGTCACAGACTACCGGAATATCTTCAAGGTCTGGAAGAGGGTTGGCATTTAGGGAGTAGAGCTGACTCTTAGACACTCGGGTCAAAACATTGACTGTCTTGCCCGATGGATGGGTGAGTTGAACAGTTCTAGTAGAGCAATCAATCTTAGCATAGTGGGCTGACATCCAGTCCATACCCAAGATGATGTTTATGTCCGAGGACTTGAGAGCTATTAGCGATGCAAGGAAGACCAATCTGTCAACAAGAATTTCATTTCCATGGCTTACTTGAGAGGTTTGCCATTTAGAACCAGGGGTTTGAATTACCATGGAGGTGGGCATGTCACAAAATGTGGTGTTGTGCAATCGAGCATAGCTCTCAGATATAAATGAATGAGATGCTCCAGTATCAAAAAGAACAGTTGCCGGATGACAATGAACAAGGAGCGTACCAAGGACGACATTGGGATCCTCATAAGTCTCCTCAGCTGAGACATAGTTGACATGGCCACGTGCAGTGGTGGCTGGCTTGGCGTAGTAAGTCTTTCCCGCTGGTTTACCACGACCAACGAACTTTCCTGGATGATTGGGGTTGTTCTGGGGGCACTCACACAAATAGTGACCCATCTCTCCATACTTGAAGCATGTGACAACATTGGGGCGTGGAGCAGCATTAGCAGCGGGACCACCGTAGGTCTTTGGTGGTACATACTGCTGGTTGGGGCGAGGCGCCTCAAAGGATGGCCTCGGAGTGAATCTGGGTGTCAGAGCGGTGTTTGGAATCCAGACCCGGCGCTTCTGGGATCCAGAACCGGATGAAGATCCAAAGTCACGAGAGTGCTTGCGTGAAGCTTCAAAGTCAGTCTGACCTGTCTCAGCACTGATGGCCTTATTGACCAACTTCTGGAAGGAGGTGCACTCGTGCAGACGAAGATCACGGCGAAGCTCGGGGTAAGTCCCTTGCGTAACCTTGCCTGCTTCTTGGCGTCGGTGCATACCTCTTCAGGAGCATAGCGTGCTAGATTTCCAAACTCACGACTGTATGCATCCATAGTCAGTCTACCTTGGGTGAAATTGCAGAACTCTTCCCTCTTACGATCCATGAGACCTTTCAGGATGTGATGCTCACGGAAAGCCTCACTAAATTCAGCCCAAGTAGTGATTTGGCCGACCGGGCGCATAGCCTCAAAGTTTTCCCACCAAAGGCTAGCAGGGCCTTCGAGGTGATAGGCAGAAAAGGTAACCTTATCAGCTTCGGCTACATTAGCAGAACATAGCTTATGGGTGATGCTGCGAAGCCAGTCATCCACATCGATAGGCTCGACGGAATGATTAAACTTCGGTGGATACAACTTGACAAAGTCATTGATTGACACCAGGTCGTTCCTCTGCTGGCGTGCAGTATTCTGCTCAATCCGCTCCAGCAAGCGGTTGGTCTCATGCTTGTTTCATTCTGCCTCCAGCATAACTTCGGCCAGAGAAGAAGGTTGAGGCAGATTTTCCTCCCTAGCTGCGCTGGCTTCACCCTACTCCGGGGCAGCAGGGTTGTTGCGGGTGTTGACCATCCTAGGAAAACAAGACAATGGTTTAGACAAGGATGGCAAAATCTTGGCAAGGAAGTGCGGAATGTAATGGATAACACGGAATGCAGAGATGTTCATCCGTATGACATGGTAATATAAAAACTGCCATATATATACCAACGGTCATACACACCATACATAGTTTAGTACAAGCCTAGGCTATAGCACAACTACGATGAAAGACGTTACATCTCATCGGAGGCATTCCAAGCTCCTATACATTATTTTTCTACACCTCCGGAACATGATACACACCAAGTCATATTCCACAAGTCGCGCAGGACGGTGGAAATACAACTACTACAATACTAGTGAAACTACTACTAGCTCAGACAGTTCCGTAGTAATCCTCATAAAAATCACCACCCAAGACTGGAAGCGGAACATGATCATCTGGGAACAGACGGTCCTGTGGAGCTTGCGGACCATAGGGACTCGGATGTGGCCTTGTTCCAACAAACGGTGGCAGATGGGGTCCACGAGGAGGGGTGATGCCTCCTACCTCACGCCACTCCATAAAATCTGGCAGACCAGCCTGCACGGGGTACAAGTCCCTCATGTCCATGTATCCAGCTTGCACGGCAGGTGCAAACCGTGTCAAAGTGGCCCAGTGATCAGAACGAGTGTTGAAGAGCTCCATACGCAAGGCACGATTTTCACGGTCCTTGTCTTCAAGCATCTCGGTAGTGGTGCAGAGTAGTGAGTCCTCATGGGAAGAGTCAGTGTAAATAGCCTGAAGGTACCCATGTGCCCCAGGGAGTGATGCAGGCATGTAGCGGAAATCGGTGTTGCACAGCAAGGCAGTTCTGGCTCGAATGATAGTCATCATCGAGTAGCCTGCGTCCTGCACGGACATCCCAATAGTAACCCCAAGTCCATAAGAGGAGTGGAGGGGTTTAGTGGCTCCAGGATAAGATGGATATATCCTAACTGTGCACAAATATTGGCTTTGATTAAAGTCTCTAAACTGCTCCTCGACGGTATATTCAGGATACCATCGGTAACCTGTCTCGACCATCGCTCGGACCAACATGGCCGTGTGACCACTCACATCGATGCAACGGGTCAGACGAACCACTTGGTTCTGGGAACGGGTGGCCATCTGAAAGCACAAAATAATGTAAAGGCATTAGAATTTCCTAGGAGAAATTGGACAGCATAACGGCTGTGAATGCTCAGAAAAAGATTTGAGACATTCACAACAGTTTGCAAAACCACTCATCAACATCATATCAAGGTTCTGGTTCGAATGGCAACACACTAAAAATAGTAAAATCTAAACTAGGTTGTAACCAACAATCCTATAAGTTACTACAGATTAGTAACACGTGAACCTGATAGAGAGAAGAGAGCCTAGTCCTTAACCCACGTGGAATGAGAAGAGAATGACTCAGATCAGAGGGCATAAGGTAAAGGAGTAAAAGAGCCTTACGTTCCCTCCCACAATCAATTCCCCTACATATAACTAAAGCATTTCTAGACTCGACATCGACCAGTTTGGCTTATCGAACCTACAGGCAGTCCGGCTCTGATGCCAACACTGTCGGACCCTGATTACAAGTCATATCGACCCAACCGGTAACACCTCACATCACTTTGCGGCCTCACGCACGGTAATCCCACGGGTGTCGCCTTACCATGGCCCGGGACCGTTTGCGTCTTTTGGCTCACGTATATGATAGTGTCGCTAGCATCCAAATGACAGAGAACCCGGGCCGACATGTCTAGTCGTGAACCCAAAGCGACACTAACCCATGGGGACAGGCATACATGAATCAACTTCGAGCATGTTGGTCAACAGCGTGTGAATCCGGGTTGTAGCACTGGGCTAACAGGACTCCGGTAACCCGGGATGTAGCAGGCTAGGCAGGACTCCAGATGTCACCACGTGACATTTCCCCGAAGGGACAGACACATGAACAAAGTGAAACACATGCCGGCCAGTCAAGTGTCCTGAACAGTAGTGCTGGGCTAGCAGGACTCCTGTGAACCGGGCTGTAGCGGACTACTATGGTTCAAGGAGGCACTAGACTACATTTCCCCATAAGAGAGGCTGCCAAGGATAAACAACTAGATTGTCGGATCCCACACATACCAAGCATTTCAATCGTACACACAGTATGCTCGACATGTGTAAATACAACATGGCATCACAACAAAACTTTACAACTCAAGTACTTTATTTAAAGGCTCCAAGGAGCCGTACATATCATGTTCATATAGATAGGGGTCACATGACCCAACACTCAAGTCATACAAACATACAAGCACATGCCGAAGCAAACTAGTCTGAGTACAGACACTAGAAAGAAAGAAGGCTTGACGAAGCCTGTCTATCTACATAGGCCTTTCACAAGCTTAGATCACCACCTGGGTGGCAAGTCACTCGTCAACGTCGAGATCTACATAGAACCCATCCGAAGGGGCGGTGTTGTCGTCTGAAAACATTAATTAAAGCAACATGAGTACAAAGGTACTCAACAAGTCTTACAACAGATCCTACTATACATGTACATTCCCAAGAAGGTAGTGGAGTTATTGCAGCAAGCCAGCTTTGACTCTTGGCTAAGCTATCCTACGAGACACCACTTGTAAAATAGTTTTCGCACACGAGTCCACTAATCACCATCACAATACTCCGCCGTGGATCCTCCCTCGTCATCCTACGAAGGGGCCATCCACGGTACTCACACTTATCTTGAGGCTTTTAGTAGTAACCATTTACTTGTCTATGAACTGCATAAGCGACCAAGTAGTCCTTTACCACGGACGCGGCTATTTGAATAGTCTCATACCCTGCAGGGGTGTACCTGTTCACACACGCTTTCACCACTTATCGCCGTTTACACGACATGTTCTCAGCAACCTTCAAGCGGAAGCCCAGCGAGGGTGTTGGCCACGACCTGACTAAACACACGAGTCCCTAGTCCAGGTATATCGCCTATTCGGGTTCCATCGGCAAGGAAATCTGGCCGGGCTGTCCTCAACGGCCCCAAACGATGTGCGCAGGGTTCCCAAGACACCAAACGGGCAAATCAGTACACCGTGCCACGAGCCTACCGCATCACAGCCCACCCCTAAGGTCAGCGCTACGCACGGCCTCCAGCAACTACAAACACCAGAAACTACTTGCAACTCTTGGACAGATGACGGGGGTGGTTAATAAGTCGAGAGAGTCAATTAAGGATCCCAATGTGTGGTAGTAGCTGAATCTTAAATCACGCATACAGATCTCACTTCTTAAGGACGGCCTCAATGAAACAACCCACCATGTACTCCTACATGGCCTCTCATCGATACCTTTACCAAATCATGTTCAACACCTCACTCTCGTTACCGACACACCCTTTCACTCTAGTTCATCACCCCGATGAGCCAGACCTGACACAACTCTAAGCATAGCAAGCATAGCATGGTAGGAAACACAAAGATGGCTCAATCAACTCCTACACATGCTAGTGGGTTTCATCTAGTTACTGTGGCAATGACAGGTCATGCAGAAGAAGTGGGTTCAACTACCGCAACACACAGCAGTTTGAAACGCGTTGTCTTAATGCAGTAAACGAGAGCAGAAGCAAGAATATGGGTTTGTATCGAAATGATCAATGGGTTGTTTGCCTGACGGGGTGGTAGTGGGATACTGCCCTTCAGCTGAATACTCGTGAATATCCTCGGAGGCAGAACCTACCACGAAGAACACATCGAAACACAATCACCACATGGCAATATGCAACAATATGATGCATGCAATGACATGGCAAAATGGTGTGTAATAAGTCTAATGCAACTTGGGACAGAATGGTTTGAGTCCATTTGAACCAAGGATTCAAATGATCACCCAAAATAATAAGTGATATATGTGCATTAGCTTGTTTCACCTAAACATCAAGGTTAAAGTGTTCCGACATGCATGAAACTAGTACATATGGACAGATTGGATTTTTCTGATCATTTTTCATATATAAATCTTTGCATTTGGAGTTACAGATTAATTTCTATGAATTTTTGAAGTTTGTGCCAATTTCTGGAATTTCCTGTATAAGAATAATTCCAGTAATTGAATTAATGCGTCAGCTTTGCGTCAGGGTGACGTCAGCGGTCAATGGGTTGGTCCAGGTCAAACTGACCTGTGGGCCCTGCGTGTCAGTAGTTAGTTAAACTAACTAATATTAGTTAGTGCTAACCCTAGGTTAATTAGCAGAGGGGGCCCCACTTGTCATAGACTCAAGGGAGTCAACCTGGGCCCACCCAGTCAAAGTCAACAGTCAAACCTACCGACGTTTAGCCGTCGGCGAGGCTAGACGCGGCGGTGGAAGTGCGTTTTTGTGTTCCGGCAACCAAATGGGCGGCGGAGAGCATCTACGCGTAGCTGGGAGCAAGCCGCATCGTTTGGTGGCGGTGGTTGGGGTCGGGGTTGCCGAAAACGTCGCCGACGACGACCTTGGCGGTCGCCGGAGTCGGGTGAAGATGAACCCGAGGCTACAGGGCACGGCGAGGCACAGGAAGTGGTGCGTAGGGCTCCTGGGGATGCGGTGAGCATGTTGGACATGGTGGTGTGGCCTGTGGGTGGCCGGAGTCACGTCGGCGACGAGTTCGGCGGCGGCGCATGCGGTGGAGCTTCGTGTAGTCGCTATGGTGCACAAGAAGGCAAACGGAGAGGATGGAGAGGTAGCTGAGCTCACGACGATCATGTAGGAGCAAACGGCGCGGTCGGGGACGAGCTGATGCGGCGGCGACGGCGAAGGGGATCTGCGGCGGTGCTCGGTGAAGTCGAGCTCGAAGAAGACGAAGCAGGGCGCGCGAGCGCTCGGGGCTCGGGCTGCTCGACGGAGACGATGACGGCGGAGCTTCTGGACACGGTGGCACGACGCGGGGACGACGGAGAGCATGACTACGATGGTGGTGCGGCTGCGGTGGCGTCGGCCATGGTGCGGTAGAGCGAGGGAGAAAGGCAGGGGAGAATGCGAGATGTCCACGGGGTCGGGGCGGCAACGTGGAGCTCGCCTAGGTGTCCAGGGGCGCGGGCGGCAAGGAGGTGGCGCCGTGGTGAGCTCGTGCTCACAGGCGTCACCTCTGTGCCTGCTCTAGCGAGAGCAAGCAGTTGGCTAGCATGGGCCAGCACAGTGCTGGGCCGGCCAGGTGGGCTGCCAGGTGGCTGCGGCCAGGTAAGTTCCCTCCTTCTCTTTTATTTTCCTTTTTCTATATTTCTGTAAGTTTGTGGCTTTACTAAAAATAGTTAGACACTTAAAAAAATCCTGGAAATAATCATAGGCTCTGTTTAGATAATTTCCAACAGCCCACACTTATTTCCAGAATTATTTGAGCATTTAAAATATTTTATAGTATTTAAATGCCCAAATGCAAATAGTATTGATTTAATCCAATGACCTTAAATGTCCTAGAAAAATGTGAACCCATTTTGTCAGAGGGTTCTAACCCATAACAAAAACGGTGGACATTTTAGAAGGGCATTTCAGGTTCATTGAAAATAATTTTAGTAAACCCTAGTTATTTCCAAGGGGTGCTGGGGGTTTTGTCATCCCCATTTCAAGTTTCTGTAGAAGTAGACATGATGCAACACTCTAATGGATGAACTAGCTAGGATGTGACAGCAATGCAAGACACCATATGCATGATATTAGCAGTATAACCATGCCAAGTTAGAGCATACACCTCGGTGGGGAATAGGACTGGTCATCTGTCTCTGAATCCATCTCTGAGGAGCTATCGGGACCCAACAAGAGATCTGCTTCGACAGGTAGCACTGTCTGCTCAGAAGGCCTTCTTTTCACTCCAGATTTTCAATGTCCCACCAAAATGGCTGATTCACAGGAAGAGTAGTTTAATGTACAAACATTGTCGACAAATGGAAATGTAATGAGGAAAAGGATGGGCAGGATATCATTCAAATATACGATGCCTGGTTAAACAGGATGGCATTGCACATTTCACGTATATTATGGCTGGCTAAAATACATGAGACTGCACAATTCCCATATATGATATATAAACTAAATAGGTGGCATTATAGAACATGTCTAAACTAAGCAGATGACATATATGATTTCAAAAGTAGGCACTGCAAGGCAACATATGCATGATATGACTAACATCATCATGCCAAGGTAGAGCAAACACCTTGGGGGGGGGGGTAAATAGGAGTGGTCAGCGGCGTCTGAATCCGCCTCAGAACAGATAGCTTCCTCTGGATTACAATCTGGAGAGGGGTGGGGAGGGTTTGCCATTGAACCCACCATGGAGCGATGTCTGCATGACATTGTATTGCCGCGCAAAACTGTTCTATTTTTATCTACATGTTCAACATGACTATGAACAATATCTGACATGCATACGAAAAAAATATGGTGAGATTATGTAAGGAGAGCATGCAGAAATTTAGAGTGATGGTAACAACCAGTGGATGGATCCAAAAATAATGATAGCAGGCTGATGATTGCTTTAATTTAATAAAAAGACAGATGATGATTGCTTTACTATTTGTTTCCCATCCAAGATGAACAACATAGGCATACCCTAGGTGAACCAGATATTAGACAGAGATACTATTCATTGCTTCCTCGATATGTGCTCCATAACTAATTTAGAACTCAAGTTTGAACATTAATTTGGACCTGACTTGGAGTCCAAGAGGTGAACAGGACGATAAAGTAGCAGGTAATTTTAAGCAATGCATAACATAAGCAGAATCAAAAGAGTGCGACCTCTCTTGTGGACCCGTGTACTCCTCAGGTTCATCTGCTGAGTCGATGATGGTGATGCCGTTGCGGTGGGTGCCAGCGGTAGGGAAGGAGATCTGAGGCGGCAAAAGACGGTCAGGAGTCATGATGTCTGGTTTGGTGGATGTTTCTGTCGATGGAGCACCTCAGGTGAGGTGGATGACATCGTGGCAGGAGCAGGACAAACCACACAAAGTTCCCTTCGACACCTACCTGTAACTGAAGTAATTCTGTAAGGGCTCATTTGGCTTGCATGATTCTAAAACGCAATGATATGAAAAACACCGTAATAGGATAGGAATGCACATGGTAAATAGAGCATTTGTAAACACAGGATTTCTGTCAACTTGGGTGTTTGGTTTACAGGAATTGGAAGAGCGGAGGAATGCAAAGAAACATGGCCAAAATAAAGTGAAACCATATGAAAGCGTGTACAGTTAGAATGTTATTCTGCCACTAATGCACTTGGTCTTGTTTTCATGCATAGGATTTTGAAAAATAGGTCCAGGTGGATGTTTTGCTTCATTCCTTTTAACAAAATGCATGAATAATTGAATAGTAGAGTGCCATTGGAAAATTCCCTATTGCTATGTTTTTCCGTCGAACCAAAATAGCCCTAATGGATCGACATGAATGTATAGTAATAAGTGATGCAACAAGTGTACAACCTCTTTGCCGTATCCGCGTCGACCTCAGCATCATTGGGTTGGTCGCTGAAGCAGTTGAGGCAGAGGTGGCTGTCGGAGGTGTGGAGGAAGATCTGAGGAATCTGTAGACGGCGTCCAGGGCACTGCTCTGTTGTGATGGATCGTTCTATCATTGGAGCAGCCCCTGTGAGCCGTAAGACGTCAAGGCTGAAGCAGCACAAGACAGACATTGTCAATCTCAAGTGGGATTCTAATAGCATCTATAATAGATGATGTAAAATAGATGTAAAATTTACATCACCAAAAACCACCTGACTACAACAGATGAGGTAAAAACTGTTGACTCTGAACTTAACTGTCGAAATTGAAATTTACTGTGGAATCTGAATGTTACTGTCGAAACTAAACGCAATGGTAACAGAGAGGCACTTGACATGTAGTTTAGGGAGGGCCTGCAGTTCATCTTCAACCTGCACTCCCCTGCCGCCAGCCACCACCGGCCCCAAGGCCGCCTCGCCGCCCCGAAACAACTCCCCACCGCCACCCTGGCCAGCCCTATAGGCCCCCGCCCCCACCCCGGCCAGCTAAGGAGAAGGTGCAATGCGATGAGTGTACAACCTCTTTGGTGGCGCCGAGTAGGCCTCGGCTTCGTCCGAGGCGTCGGTGAGGATGTTGTGATTCCGGTGGAGCAGGTTAATGCGGCGCTGTGGGGATGGAGCGGCCGCGATAGACGAGGCGATCATTGGAGCAGGTCCTTGGAGGTGGAGGAAGGAACGGCTGAACCGGCGGGACGACGAGATGGACGACGGATCCTCATCTGGGGAGGTGGACGAGGGACGTCGAGCTATTGCGGTGGACGATGTCATCGGGGAAGAGGCTCCGGTTGGGCAACGGTGAGGTGGCGGACGGAGGAGGGTGGGGTTTCACGGCTGGAGCGGAGAGGTTATTGCGGCCTGGGATTTTGAATGGCAAAAAGGAGGCGATGGGAGGGGGTGAACCATGACTTAGGGACGCACTTGTCCAAAATGTAGGGTGTGTTACAAAAGTACCCCGCACCGATTTGAGCTAGCGGCACTTTCGGCTCAGGGTTAGAAGGGGGATTTCGCGTGTCGGGATTTGGCAGCTGGAGGGAGTTTTCGAGCGCGTTGTAATTTCGGGATAGCAAGGCGCGGGTTGTGAAGGCGCCAGTTTTGGGAGCACGATATCTGAATTTTCGGGATATAACAAGGCATGGGTTGAATTTTAGGGACAAGCCTAACGTGTAATATTGTACTTGTACGTACCAAATCAATTTGCACTTCCCTCAACCAATAAGAAAACAAAAAAATAAAACTATTCGTACCACACAAAGAGAGAGTCTTGCCCCATTTTACTATACAAATGCTATTTAAAGCTACTCATACCAACAATTTAGTGCAATTAAATGCTATTCGGTAGTATGAATCCATGTTATGTCCAACTAATTTTTTTCGCTTGCTGTATAATGCATGTAACCTACTCATACCAACATTTTAGTGCATTCCAAATGTCTATACTACAGCTGCAATTCGAACTGAATTTGAATACGTTTCTCTATTTCAATAACAAATCTACAAACATGATTGTTGCCAACTTCAACCATCATTCGCGTATTACCTTAATAACACACCACATGATTACTATAGAGATAGATATGAACTATGTGTACTACATGAACTCGAATTCTATTTTTTGAATACACTTGATGTTGATTCGAAATAATAGTAAATTTGATGTACTAACTATATATTCATAATCTAAACCATGTTCCATATGTGTACACCGTGTTTATCACACATAGTATAGTGCCCCGCCCCCTACATTATGACAAGTATTTAGACCTGAGCTGCAAAAGCCACACATTAGCCCAAATTATGATCAATGTTCTATATGTTATACGTAGTACTAGCAAGATCCCCATTGATGACACACAAGTATAGGGGATCTATCGTAGTCCTTTCGATAAGTAAGAGTGTCGAAACCAACGAGGAGCAGAAGGAAATGATAAGCGGTTTTCAGCAAGGTATTCTCTGCAAGTATTGAAATAAGTGGGAACAGATAGTTTTGTGATAAGATAATTTGTAATGAGCAACAAGTAACAAAAGTAAATAAGGTGCAGCAAGGTGGCCCAATCCTTTTTGTAGCAAAGGACAAGCCTGGACAAACTCTTATAATAGGAAAAGTGCTCCCGAGGACACATGGGAATATCGTCAAGCTAGTTTTCATCACGTTCATATGATTCGCGTTCGGTACTTTGACAATTTGATATGTGGGTGGACCGGTGCTTTGGTGCTGTTCTTACTTGAACAAGCATCCCACTTATGATTAACCTCTATTGCAAGCATCCACAACTACAACAAAAGTATTAAGGTAAACCTAACCATAGCATGAAACATGTGGATCCAAATCAGCCCCTCACAAAGCAACACATAAACTAGGGTTTAAGCTTCTGTCACTCTACTTATTACTTCCCAATGCTTTCCTCTAGGCCCAAATAATGGTGAAGTGTTATGTAGTCAACGTTGACATAACACCACTAGAGGCTAGACATCATACATCTCCTCAAAATATCGAACGAATACCAAATTCACATGACTACTAATAGCAAGACTTCTCCCGTGTCCTCAGGAACAAACGTAACTACTCACAAAGAATATTCATGTTCATAATCATAGGGGTAATAATATGCATATAGGATCTGAACATATGATCTTCCACCAAATAAACCAACTAGCATCAACTACAAGGAGTAATCAACACTACTAGCAACCTACTAGTACCAATCCCGGACTTGGAGACAAGAATTGGATACAAGAGATGAACTAGGGTTTTGAGATGAGATGGTGCTGGTAAAGATGTTGATGGAGATTGCCCTATCCCGATGAGAGGAGCGTTGGTGATGACGATGGCGATGATTTCCCCCTCCCGGAGGGAAGTGTCCCCGGCAGAACAGCTCTGTCGGAGCCCTAGATTGGTTCCGCCAAGGTTCCGCCTCGTGGCGGCAGAGTTTCGTCCCAAAAGGTTGCTTATGATTTTTTTTCCCGACGAAAGACCTCATATAGCAGAAGATGGGCATCAAAGAGCCAACAGGGGGCCCATGAGGTAGGGGGGCGCGCCCCCCACCCTCGTGGACATGTGGGCCCCCTCAGGTGAACTTCTTCCGCTGGATATTTTTTATTATTTCCAAAAATGAGTTTCCTGGAGTTTCAGGACTTTTGGAGTTGTACAGAATAGGTCTCTAATATTTGCTCTTTTTCCAGCCCAGAATTCCAGCTGCCGGCATTCTCCCTCCTTAAGTAAACCTTTTAAAATAAGAGAGAATAGGCATAAGAATTGTGACATAACATGTAATAACAGCCCATAATGCAATAAATATCGATATAAAAGCATGATGCAAATTGGATGTATCAACTTCCCCAAGCTTAGACCTCGCTTGTCCTCAAGCGGAAGCCGATAACGATAAATATGTCCTGATGTTTAGAGGTAGAGGTATCGATAAAAATAAAATACGGACATGAAGGCATCATGATTATTCTCATAACAGCAACATATATAGATTTTGTCATATGAATTCTTATGCTCAAGTAATAATCTATTCACAATGCAAAGTACGAATCATAAACTTTATTGAGAACTAGCAAACTGTAATCTCAGTCATTGAAGCAATTGCAATTTATCATAACATCAGAAAGAGTCTATGTCAGAGCTTAATAGCAAGTCCACATACTCAACTATCATTTAGTCTTTCATAATTGCTAACACTCATGCAATACTTGTGGTTACGGAGTTTTAATCGGACACAGAGAAAGATAGGGGCTTATAGTTTTGCCTCCCAACCTTTTACCTCAAGGGTAATGTCAACAATAATAACTCATGCTCCCCTACATCCAATTAGGTACATATATCAGGATCGTTCCAACATACTGTGCTTGCCAAAGGATAAAGTGTAAAAAGGAAAGGTGAAGATCACCATGACTCTTGCAAGGTAGAAGATAATAATAAAAGATAGGCCCTTCGCAGAGGGTAGCAGAGGTTGCCATGCGCTTTTATGGTTGGATGCATAAAATCTTAATGCGAAAGAACGTCACTTTATATTGCCACTTGTGATATGAACCTTTATTATGCAGTCCGTCGCTTTTATTTCTTCCACATCACAAGATCGTATAAAGCTTATTTCTCCCACACCAATTACTCATACATATTTAGAGCAATATTTATTGCTTTGCACCGACGACAACTTACTTGAAGGATCTTACTCAATCCATAGGTGGATATGGTGGACTCTCATGGCAAAACTGGTTTAAGGGTTTTGGAAGCACAAGTAGTATCTCTACTTGGTGCTGAGAATTTGGCTAGCATGAGGGGGCAATGCAAGCTCAGCATGTTGGACGACCCATGACAACATATTTTATCTCAAATATAAGAAAACATAACCCATTACATTGTCTTCCTTGTCCAACATCAACCCTTTAGCATGTCATATTTTAATGAGTGTTCCCAATCATAAAAGATGTCAATAATAGTATATTTATATGTGAACCCCTCTTTCCTTATTACTTCCTATTAATTGCAACGATGACCAAAGCTATGTCTGCCAACTCCCAACAACTTTTAATCATCATACTCTTTCTATGTGAAGTCATCACTCTCGATAAGATCAATATGAACTCTTTATTTTTTTATTTTTTTCTCTTCTCTTTTATTCACTCAGGATCATTGAAAAATAATCAAGCCCTTGAATCAACACTAATCTTTATTATATAGCTCACGGACTCGATTACATAGAGAGATCATAAAGCAAAACTCAAAACTAGATCATGCCATAACTTTATTCTACTAGATCAAGATACTACTAATAGGATCGAACTAAGAAAAACAGTAAAGATAGGAGATGTGATGGTGATACGATACCGGGGCACCTCCCCCAATCTTGGCGGTTGCCAAGGGGAGTGCCCATACCCATGTGATTATGTCTCCTTCGTCGGTGAAGAAGGTGGAGGTGTTGTTGGATAATCGCACATCGAGCGTAAGAGGTCCTCCAGCTTGCGGATGATGCCCTTGAGTGCGACAATATGCTCCTTCAACAAAATATTTTCACATGTGAGATACTTGTTCTGTATATGAGCTAACTCAATCATCTTGAAAGCTTCGATCTCAGTTGGGGTAAGAAGATTATGATCAAGTTGAAGGATGTCTTCTGCTGCCGGAGCTTGATCCTCCGTGGCCTTCTTGATCCCTTCATCCTTGTTGATCTCCATGGGTTCTTCCCTCTTCAGCTCTATCTTCATTAGCCAAGCATCTTTGTCACCATTGTTGGAGGAGGGGGACGACATGATGCCTGGCCTTGACAACCCTGACAGAAAACAGCTCGAAGCAAGAATAGAGGATAATTGCGTGATACGGTGGCCAAAACCTCCGGGAGAATATATAATGAAGTTTTACCGACCAAAATACGTATCGTGCAAGAAAACGGAGTCCGGAAGACACACGAGGTGCCCACGAGGTAGGGGCGCGCCCTCCACCCTCGTGGAGCCCTCGTGTCCTTCCCGGACTGCCACTTATTTTTCTATTTTTCTAAATATTCCGAAATGGAGAAATATTGCCTTAAAAACTGTTTTGGAGTCGGTTTACTTACTGTACCACATATATATTCCTTTTCGGAGTCTGAAATGTTCTGGAAAGTTTCCCTGATGTATTCCTCCGGTGTTATGGTTTCAATAACATTGGTTTCAACATTTATCAGATTACCTAAGATATAATGTTTGATTCTTTGACCGTTTACCACCTTCGGATTTGTGCCTTCGAAATTGTTGATTTTTATGGCACCGGAACGATAGACCTCCTCGATGACGTTGGGGCCTTCCCATTTAGAGAGAAGTTTTCCTGCAAAAAATCTTAAACGAGAGTTGTATAGCAATACATAATCACCTACGTTAAACTCATGCTTTTGTATCCTTTTGTCATGCCATCTTTTAACTTTTACTTGGCATTTTCATAAGCTTGGGTTCTCCATTCATCAAGTGAGCTAATATCAAATAACCTCTTCTCACCGGCAAGTTTGAAATCATAGTTGAGCTCTTTAATAGCCCAATGTGCCTTATGTTCTAGTTCGAGAGGTAAGTGACATGCTTTTCCATAAACCATTTTATACGGAGACATACCCATAGGATTTTTATATGCAGTTCTATAGGCTCATAATGCATCATCAAGTTTCTTGGACCAATTCTTTCTAGATCTATTAACAGTCTTTTGGAAAATTAATTTGAGCTCTCTATTGCTCAGTTCTACTTGACCACTAGACTGTGGGTGATAAGGAGATGCAATTCTATGATTAACATCATATTTAGCAAGCATTTTACAGAAAGCACCATGAATAAAATGTGAACCACCATCAATCATTAAATATCTAGGGACTCCAAACCTCGAAAAAATAACTTCTTTAAGCATTTTAATAGAAGTGTTATGATCAGCACTACTAGTTGGGATAGCTTCTACCCACTTAGGAACGTAATAAACAACAACTAAAATATGTGTATATCCATTAGAGGCAGGAAAAGGTCCCATATAATCAAAGCCCCAAACATCAAATGGTTCAATAACAAGTGAATAATTCATAGGCATTTCTTGACGTCTACTAATATTACCAATTCTTTGACATTCATCACAAGATAAGACAAACTTACAAGCATCCTTGAAGAGAGTAGGCCAATAAAAACCGGATTGTAATACCTTATGTGCAGTTCTACCTCCAGCGTGGTGTCCTCCATAAGCTTCGGAGTGACACTTGTGTAGGATCTGTTCATGTTCATGCTCAGGTACACAACGTCTAATAACACCATCTACTCCTTTATAAAGATGTGGGTCATCCCAAAAGTAATGTCTCAAATCATAGAAAACTTTTTCTTTTTCTGGTATGTGAGACTAGGTGGTATAAATTTAGCAACAATATAATCAGCATAATCAGCATACCAAGGAGTACTACAAGAAGTACTTATAACATTTAATTGTTCATCAGGAAAGCTATCATCAATAGGTAGTGGGTCATCAAGAACATTTTCTAACCTAGACAAGTTGTCTGCAACGGGGTTCTCATCACCTTTTCTATCAACAATATGCAAATCAAATTCTTGTAGCAAGAGAACCCATCTAATAAGTCTAGGTTTAGCATCTTTCTTTTCCATGAGATATTTAATAGCAGCATGATCAGTGTGAATAGTTACTTTAGAATCGACAATATAAGGTCTAAACTTATCACAAGCAAATACAATTGTTAAGAATTCGTTTTCAGTAGTAGCATAATTTCGTTGAGCATTGTCTAGAGTTTTACTAGCATAATGGATGACATTTAATTTCTTATCAACTCTTTGCCCTAGAACAACACCTAAAGCATAATCACTAGCATCACACATAATTTCAAAGGGTAAATTCCAATTAGGTGGCTGAACAATAGGTGCAGAAATCAATGCTTGCTTAAGTATTTCAAATGCTTCTACACAATCATCATCAAAGACAAATGGTATATCTTTTTGGAATAAATTAGTCAGAGGCCGAGAAATTTTTGAGAAGTCCTTAATGAACCTCCCATAAAATCCGCGTGACCAAGGAAACTTCTTATACCTTTGATGTCCTTGGGACATGCCATCTTTTCAATAACATCAACCTTGGCTTTATCAACTTCAATACCTCATTCAGAAACTTTATGCCCCAAGACAATACCTTCATTAACCATAAAGTGGCACTTTTCCCAATTCAAGACAAGATTAGTTTCTTCACATCTCTGCAAAACTCGATCAAGATTGCTCAAGCAATCATCAAAAGAAGATCCATAGACAGAAAAGTCGTCCATGAAAACCTCACAAATCTTTTCACAAAAGTCAGAGAATATAGCCATCATGCATCTTTGAAAGGTAGCGGGTGCATTACATAAACCAAAAGGCATACGTCTATAAGCAAAAGTACCAAAATGGCATGTAAAAGTAGTCTTTGATTGATCTTTAGCCGACATAGGTACTTGAGAGAAACCAGAACAACCATCTAGAAAGCAATAATGTGTATGTTTGCATAATCTTTCTAGCATTTGATCGATAAAAGGTAAGGGGTTAAGATCTTTCTTAGTAGCCTTGTTTAATTTACGGAAATCAATTACCATCCTATAACCTCTAATAATTCTTTGTGGAATCAATTCATCTTTATCATTAGGAACAACAGTAACACCTCTCTTTTTAGGGACACAATGAACATGACTTACCGATTGACTATCAGCAACGGGATAAATTATACTTGCCTCAAGGAGCTTTAGTATTTCTTTTCTTACCACTTCTTTCATTTTAGGATTCAAACATCGTTGATGATCACGAACTGGTTTGGCATCTTCTTCCAAATTTATTTTATGCTGACATAGAGTGGGACTAATGCCCTAAAGATCATCAAGAGTATATCCAATAGCAGCACGGTGCTTCTTCAGAGTTTTCAATAATCTCTCTTCTTCATGCTCTGAAAGGTTAACACTAATAATAACATGATATATCTTCTTTTCATCAAGATAAGCATATTTAAGATTATCAGGCAACGGTTTAAGCTCAAACACGGGATAACCCTTGGGTGGAGGGGGATCCCCTAGGATTTCAACATGCAAATTGTGTTTCAGAATAGGTTCCTGTTTAAAAAATACTTCATCTATTTCCCTTCTTTCATTCATAAACATATCATTTTCATGGTCTAGCAAATATTGCTCTAAAGGATCACTAGGAGGTACGGCAATAGAAGCAAGACCAATAATTTCATCCTTACAAGGCAATTCTTCTTCACGGTGTTGTTTACTAAATTTAGAGAAATTAAACTCATGAGACATATCATCTAAGCCAATAGTAACAACATTCTTTTCGCAGTCTATCTTAGCATTAACGGTGTTCAAGAAGGGTCTACCAAATATAATGGGACAAAAGATATCTTGTGGGGAACCGAGAACAAGAAAATCAGCAGGATATTTAGTTTTCCCACACAAACATCAACATCTCTAACAATTCCCATTGCTGATATAGTATCTCTATTAGCAAGCTTAATTGTGACATCAATATCTTCTAACTCAGCAGGTGCAAGTTCATGCTTAATTTCTTCGTATAAAGTAATAGGTATAACACTAGCACTAGCACCCATATCACATAAGCCATGATAGCAATGATCTCCTATTTTAACAGAAATAACAGGCACCCTACCACAGGTCTATGTTTATCTTTAACACAAGGTTTAGCAATTCTAGCAGTTTCACCGCAGAATTGAATAACATGCCCATCAATATTATCAGCCAAGAGATCTTTAACAATAGCAATATTAGGTTCAACTTTAACTTGCTCAGGAGCTGTATAAGTTCTAATATTACTTTTACGAACAACAGTTGAAGCTTTAGCATGATCCTTTATTCTAACAGGAAAGGGTGGTTTCTCGACATAAGAAGTAGGAACGATAGGATCATTGTAAGTGACAACCTTTTCTTCAACTTTAATAGGTGCAGCTACTTTTACTTCTATGGGAGGATGATATTTAAACCACTTCTCCTTGGGGAGATCAACATAAGTAGCAAAAGATTCACAGAAAGAAGATACTATCTCAGAGACAAGTCCATATTTAGTGCTAAATTTACGGAAAACATCGGTATCCATAAAAGATTTAACACAATCAAACTTAGGTGTCATACCTGACTCCTTACCTTCGTCGAGATCCCAATCTTCAGAGTTGCGTTTAATTCTATCCAATAAATTCCATTTGAATTCAATAGTCTTCATCATAAAAGAGCCAGCACAAGAAGTATCGAGCATGGTTTGATTATTATGAGAAAGCCGAGCATAAAAGCTTTGAAGAATTATTTCTCTGGGAAGCTCATGATTGGGGCATGAATATAACATTGATTTAAGCCTACCCCAAGCTTGAGCGATGCTTTATCCTTTGCGAGGCCAGAAATTGTATATATAATTGCAATCACGATGAATAAGATGCATAGGACAATACTTTTGATGAAATTCCAGCTTCATTCGTTTATAGTTCCATGATCCCGTATCATCACATAGCCTATACCATGTCGATGCATCTCCCTTAAAAAATAAAGGGAAGACCTTCTTCTTAACAACATCATCGGCTATACCTGCAAGCTTAAATGATCCACAAACGTCATCCACATAGAGTAGATGTTCATCAGGATGCTTTGTTCCATCTCCTGTAAAAGCATTAGCTAGCAGTTTTTCCATCATACCCGAAGGAACTTCAAAAGGAATATTTTCATTTTCAGTAGGTTCAGTAGGTTGAGGAGCAACTCTTTGCTCTACTGGTCGGGGTGAAGATACCCCGAACAAGCCCGTTAGAGGATTACTTTCTATAGTAACAAGTGGCAGTAAATTTCAGCACACTATATAAATTTTTCCTTACCAAATTCCACCTACCCAAGGCGCTTCACTCCCCGGCAACGGCGCCAGAAAAGAGTCTTGATGACCCAAAAGTATAGGGGATCTATCGTAGTCCTTTCGGTAAGTAAGAGTGTCGAACCCAACGAGGAGCAGAAGGAAATGACAAGCGGTTTTCAGCAAGGTATTCTCTGCAAGTACTGAAATAAGTTGTAACAGATAGTTTTGTGATAATATAATTTGTAACGAGCAACAAGTAACAAAAGTAAATAAGGTGCAGAAAGGTGGCCCAATCCTTTTTGTAGCAAAGGACAAGTCTGGACAAACTCTTACAATAGGAAAAGCGCTCCCGAGGACACATGGGAATATCGTCAGCTAGTTTTCATCACGTTCATATGATTCGCGTTCGGTACTTTGATAATTTGATATGTGGGTGGACCGGTGCTTGGGTGCTGTTCTTACTTGAACAAGCATCCCACTTATGATTAACCTCTATTGCAAGCATCCGCAACTACAACAAAAGTATTAAGGTAAACCTAACCATAGCATGAAACATGTGGATCCAAATCAGCCCCTTACGAAGCAACACATAAACTAGGGTTTAAGCTTCTGTCACTCTAGCAACCCATCATCTACTTATTACTTCCCAATGCCTTCCTCTAGGCCCAAATAATGGTGAAGTGTTATGTAGTCGACGTTCACATAACACCACTAGAGGCTAGACAACATACATCTCATCAAAATATCGAACGAATACCAAATTCACATGACTACTAATAGCAAGACTTCTCCCGTGTCCTCAGGAACAAACGTAAATACTCACAAAGCATATTCATGTTCATAATCAGAGGGGTAATAATATGCATATAGGATCTGAAGATATGATCTTCCACCAAATAAACCAACTAGCATCAACTACAAGAAGTAATCAACACTATTAGCAACCTACTAGTACCAATCCTGGACTTGGAGACAAGAATTGGATACAAGAGATGAACTAGGGTTTTGAGATGAGATGGTGCTGGTGAAGATGTTGATCAAGATTGCCCTCTCCCAATGAGAGGAGCGTTGGTGATGACGATGGCGATGATTTCCCCCTCCCGGAGCGAAGTGCCCCTGACAGAACAGCTCTGCCGGAGCCCTAGATTGGTTTCGCCAAGGTTCGGCCTCGTGGCGGCGGAGTTTCATACCAAAATGTTTCTTATGACTTTTTTTCTCGACGAAAGACCTCATATAGCAGAATGTGGGCAATGGAGAGCCAACAGGGGGCCACAAGGTAGGGGGACGCGCCCTGGGGGTAGGGCGCGCCCTCCACCCTCGTGGACAGGTGGGCCCCCCTCTGGTGAACTTCTTCCGCTACATATTTTTTATTATTTCCAAAAATGAGTTTCGTGGAGTTTCAGGACTTTTGGAGTTGTGCAGAATAGGTCTCTAATATTTGCTCCTTTTCCAGCCCAGAATTCCAGCTACCGACATTCTCCCTCCTTATGTAAACCTTGTAAAATAAGAGAGAATATGCATAAGAATTGTGACATAACGTGTAATAACAGCCCATAATGCAATTAATATCGATATAAAAGCATGATGCAAAATGGACGTATCACCCATGCGTTCCACAGAACATCAACATGATCAAGGGGAGGCCTAATTTGCAAATATGGAGAGGGGTGTGGGTATCTTTTTACAAAATTGCCATAGTTTCCTTCCTGTCCGTCAGATATAAATCGGACGGCCTATATTGCAGGATGGCACCATCATCAACAACTACGTTTTTTTATGAGAGTAGAGATAAAATATATTATATGTAGTATAACATGTTCATAACCACACCATGTGTATCACCGTTATATATATTCACACATGCGTCGGTTTAAAACACTATCATAAATTCTTCAAATATCCGAATTCACTTTTTGTAATGAAGTATGATCTCTATTCGTCTTTTACACCCACACAATCCTCTTATCTTTGTAGCTAGCTAGCGCTAGCTTTCTCTCGTGCATGCAGACACCCGCATCCCTCTAACCCTCCCTCAGCATTCTCTAGCTCCATCATGCAAATTCGTCTTTTCAGTTTAGGTCGTTCACCCACGGTGTGTGTAGGCCCCCCAGGTCCTTCTTTACGGCACACATCGATCGACATGCCTCTCGACCCAGGTGTGCCTAGCACAAACACAAGCTTCCCCTCTTCTCTTATCACCGTCCATGCCTCACTCCCACCACTTTTTCATCGATCTCGTACTCGCACACTCCTTCCCCCTTGATATAGTATGACTCTCGCACCACCTCCTAGATGCATCGCTCTCTCTCTCTATCCTTCTCCCCCTGCCTCATTTGTTTCTAACACACACATGCATGTATACCGATCGATCTCCCAACATATACCTAGGTCGACTTTAACTATTCCCCCCATCGACCGACGTACCTCACAAGTTATGTCTCTCCTTTCTCTGACAAAGGATGATTGATCTTCCTATGTAGTTATGTCTGCTCACCACAGCCATATCGCCACCCTGTCATCATTCGTGCATGCCTCCTGACCCGTCTCTCACATGCACGTGCACAGACAGGCAGCCATCCCCTCTCTTATTGATATTGTAGGCGTGCCCTCCGGTTGTCTAGAAATCCTATCCCACCATTTGTTATAAGCAACTCCACTACCACCCCCTCCAACACTCTAGCTCTGTCTCTCTCCCAACCTTATTCCTCTCCTGCACATATGCATGGATGCCGATCGATCTCCCTTAATACATGAGGTAGATCGATCTCCCTTAATACATGAGGTAGGCCTCTATCCTCCTCCACACATATACCACCCATTGTACCTCTATAGTTAATTAGGCCTCCCTCCCCCCCCCACCACACACCGATAGTCGAGCGTTGTAGGTAGGTATCCATGCCACAGAGGCAAACCGCACCTGTCCCCTCTGCCCTTCAAGTAGGCCAGCCACTCTATATCTTTGACGTGGGCACACACAAATTCGATGGCACTCTTTATCGACCGCGCGCACACACACACACACATCATCCCTCTCTTCAATTCTATGGACACCTCAAGTCGATGATACCTCCACTCTCTTCTCGTGGATTGCCCCCTCTATATATATATATATATATATATATATATATATATATATATATATATATATGATATATCCATGACTCTATTTCACACACATTGCATATGTTACATTTTTTGATTGACCCCCCCTACAAAAACTCTCATGAACCCACACACTATATCTCTCTACGTTTGTATCTCTCTCACACAACCGCACATAGGTGGTGTACGTATACAAGAAGAGAATAGGTGCACCATGCACGTACTCACGCTTCGTGCCCAGCTACACCCGCGCTGGTACACGGTGGAGCTCATTTCTGTACGAAATGGCAGCCCACGTGCTAATTTGAACTCGTGTAGCGGTTGTTCACCTACGGAGGTCGTGTACCACGCGTGCACGAAACAAAGTTCGACTTGATGCGTTGTCGCGTTATTTTTAAATAAAGTTATATCGCTCAATGGCACGTACACAGAATATAAACCGATTTTTATGGAGAAAAAGTTAGTCCCTCCACTATATACAATGGAGCCTCCCTATCTGGTTTGTCTCTCTTTAGAGTATCTCACACAAGGTTGCGGTGGCCTCTCTCTCTCTCTCTCATCATTGGTCACTGATCCGACTGCATCTCGTCCGCCGGCGGAAAGGGAGGACGTGCATCGTTTCTCCGTTCGACGGCGCTGAGGCAGCACATCCCGATCTACGGTACACGCCGTTCTCTCAGACCAAGCTCCGGGGCGGTAGGGCCTACGCCACCTGCTCGCTGCCGCAGTATGGGCAGATTCCACCCGCCGCCGCTCACCTAGTTACATCGCGACGACCTTCAGGTATCCCCTCCGGCCTTGCTCCACTGCCCGTCTTCCCACGTCGCTGCATGTGGATCTTCCATAGTTCTTTGCACAAAACGTAGCTCGTCTGGCATACTTTCCATATTGCAATCTTGTCCTCACACCGTTTTAGGCAAACACAACCATGTTGTTATCTTCCCTTAGGACAATGAATATGCTTCTTTTTCGTCGTCGCAACTGTCATCAACAATATTTGTCTTTTGACAAATTTCAAATGGGCATATTTTAGAGTGTAGATTCACTCATTTTGCTTTGTATGTGTACTCCCTCCGTTCCTAAATATTTGTCTTTCTAGAGATTTCAACAAGTGACTACATACGGAGCAAAATGAGTGAATCTACACTCTAAAATATGTCCGTATACATCAGTATGTAGTAGTCCATTTGAACCTCTAAAAAGACAAATATTTTTGTAGTCACTCGTTGAAATCTCTAAAAAGACAAATACTCTGGAGTTTATTTAAGAACCGAGGGGGTAGTGCACAACCGCATGGGAGACTCAGACCGGTCGTTGCGTCGCATTAATAGTGAGTAATGAGCAGTCAAATCATAAGCCCAACCTTTCCCAGTGTAAGTTGCTTGGAAGAAGCAACCATCAATACGCTCTTGTTTGAATCCGCTCATACTACTCCATCCG
This sequence comes from Aegilops umbellulata, assembly GCA_032464435.1. NCBI lineage: Eukaryota > Viridiplantae > Streptophyta > Magnoliopsida > Poales > Poaceae > Aegilops > Aegilops umbellulata. The sequence goes on along the minus strand of CP136060.1, from coordinate 84,420,270 downwards.
TCACTGTTTATAGAGCGCGCTTCAGAAAAAGAGAAAATCTCTGGGACCAACGCGACTAGTGGTCGTCCTGAAAAATAGCATTGGTAGTTATAGCACAATGTCTATTACTAGAGGAAATAATGCATACACACATTGTCGGGGGAAATCGGCCTCCACGAGCACCTATGGGGACGGAGCCCCTTGTCCGTTCGGCGGGGGCGGAGGTTGCACAAAGAGCAGATCGAGGCGACACACACACACAATGATTTTACCCAGCTTCGGGCCGCACGGATGCGTAAAACCCTACTGCTGCTTGTCTGGTTGATTAGAGTTCTTGCTCTGGAGCGCAAGAAACTACAGTAAGCTGGAGCTGGACGTAGACGAGGGTCTACTGAGCGTCCTCCTGGTTATCTGTTCCTCCTCTCTCGGGTTCGATCCCTCTAGGGTTCCCTCCGGGTCTCGATCCCTCTCTACGTGCGCATGGGCCTCCTTTTATATGCTAAGGGGTTTTCCACAGGTAGCGACGCAGGTGAGGGTAAAAATGGCAAGGAACTGTGCGAACAGAGGTTGCACAGTGCTATCGCACCTAACTCTGACGGCGGGGGACAAAGGCATTAAATGCCCGTCTGGATCGCCTGAACAGTGCCGAGGCGGACCGTTAGGAGCGCCTCCGCATGCCACGGGGGCGACTCTGCCAACGTCGCATGCCACCGCGCGTCTCAGGTTGCGCGGCGCCCCGCCACGTGCCTCTGGGGAAGCCCCAGAGCGACGCGTGGGCAGGTGAGCTGGAGCGCAGGCCTGAGGTGGTTGTTTGCCGCTGCAAGTGGCTTGCCGCGGTAGTTGCCTTGCCGCACCTGAGAGCTTGCCGCTCGTCAGGCCTTGCCGGGGCGCGCGGCGCGCCGCGGCGGGCTTCTCTTGGGGTGCCTTGGCTTGGTCGTCCCGGCGAGCTCCTCCCGCCGGGGCCTTGGTGCTTCGGCTTAGTCGTCCCGGCAAGCTCCTCTTCCTGGGGCCTTGCCGCCTTGGCCCGGCAAGCTCCTCTTGCCGGACCTCGCCTTCTCGCCCCGGCAATCTCCTCTTGCCGGGGCTTGGTCTTCTCGGCTCGATCACTTGGCCTTCGTCCGGCCCAGAAAGGGCCGTGGAGACTCTTGTCGCTCCCCTGGCAGGCCTTGCCGCGGGACGCTACTACTGCCCGTGCACAAGTTCGGGGTACTAAGGTACCCCTACTTTAGTACACAGACAGGAGCCCCCGGGCCTGGGCCATACACGGTGCCGAGCGTTGTTGGGCCAGGCCCTAACAGTGCACGGGTACGCGTGGCCTGGGTTGCGCTGCTCCTTAACTCCGTGCTCGTCGCGCCCTCCCCAAGTAGCGCGCGCTTATCGCGGCGTCGTGGGGGGCGAGGCGTGCGAGGCGCGCGTGACGTGGGTGGCGTGCGTGGGGCTTGAGGCCCGCAGGCATGCGTCACGTCGGGCACGATTCCTTCATTTGGAAAGGCGAAGCGCCCGCCCCCATTTTCAAATGGGGGAGGAGGCGTGGAGGCGCGACATGGTGAACGAACGGGGTCGAGGCGCGGCTTTTGGGGCGCCCGTCCCCACGATCACGGGGTGGGGAGAGGTCGCCTCATCCGTCGCCTCGGCCCTGCTCCCCTGCCACGCGTCCTCCATGCACTTGGGGTTACGGTGGTGGAGGCGGAAAACCGAGCCGACGCGGGTTGATGTAGAGGGTCGGCCCCGTCGCCTGCCCTTCCTCTGCTTTGATTGGTTGGGCGGGGCGGCCGAGCCCCCACCTCGCCCCTTTATAAGGAGCGGAAGGGGGCGATGAGGGTCCGCACTCCTCCCTTCTTTCTTCTCTTAGATCCCTGGTCCCCTCTCCCCAACTGTCATGGAGAAAGGGAACCCTGGTCCTTCTTCGATGGCGGCAAGGGTTACCGCCAGGCAGCGAGCCCCTCCTCCCCTGGCACCCGCAGCGGCGAAGCCAACCGCAAGGGGAAGGGGGAGGGGGCGAGGTCATGGACGAGGCCGTGGACGGGGCCGAGGCGCTCGAGACAGGCCGGACGGCGCGCCGGCCTCGCCTCCGCCGGCGGCTCCGTTTCCCCCGGCGGTTCATCTCGGGGACGACCCCTGCGAGTTCATCATCAAGCTGCGCCGGGCGCCTCGCCGTCGCCTCCGCCTCGCGGCCCCCTTCGCGGACATCTTGGAGGCAGAACAACACGAGACGCTGAGGCTGCGCATGAGGGGCTGCGGGATCAGTGGTACGCGAGTCCACGTCGAATCCCGAGCCCCCGGCGTGATGTGTCTTGGCCGCGGGTGGAAGACGTTCGCCCGGATCCACAGCTTGATGGAGGGGTTCACCCTCCATTTTAAGCTGATGGAGGGCGATCTCCTCTCCGTCAAGTCCTTCGGGGACCTCGGCACCCGGGTCCAGTGCTGCATGGATAGCTCCTCCGACAGCGAAGGCTCCTCCTCGAGCGAGAGTGGCGAGGAGGGGAGCGACAGCGACGACGAGGGGAGCGGCCGCCGGGATGACGGGTCCGACTAGGTGCCGGTCGCAGCTCCGCGTGGCACCGGCGGCCCCTATCGTCCGCGTCGCTGGCGCCGTGAACTCCCCGGGGTCGTCTCCTTGGGCGGCTGGCGTAGGGAGGCTGCAGAAGAGGAAGAGGGCGGGCGGCAAGGCCGCTGCCTCGTCTTCCAACTTCGCTCCAGACACCATCACCATCCCTGCTTGCGGCGACGACCGCCGGGGTCTTCTCTCCGGCCCAGCAAGCTCCTCTTGCCGAGGCGTCGTCTTCTCGGGCGGCCGGAGTGGCGAGGCTGCGGAAGAGGCTGGCGGCAAGGCCGTCAACTCGGAGTACGAGGGCTAGATGCCCTCGACAGCGTGTTGACGTCCCGCAGCCTCCTTCTCGAGCTCCGCTTCCGGCGTCGCCGTCTCCATCCAGCCTCCGGAGCTCCGGGGCGGAGCCTCGGACGCTCTCTTGGCGTCTTCTGCCACCCGTAGCTCGTCTAGGCGCCCCTTTTGCCCTTCTCGCCTCCTTGCCGTACCTCCTGAGGAGAGAGACAAGAAAGGGATTACGGGCACCTTATCTTTTTTTATCTTGTAAGCCCTCGGGCCTTAGTTGCGTTTAAATCTTGTAATCCCATTTTTCATGTTTTTCATTCTCTCTGAGCTGTACCTGAGTGGAATGTTTTTAATGAAAAGGGAGTGTTTGCCGGACCATTTGTCTCGCGGGTACATCCCGCGGCAAGGAGCGAACCCTTTGCATCATTAAGATAGACACTTCCCCGCCCGGCAACGGACCCTGCCGTCTCCCCGCGCCTCTTGGCCCTCCTCACGCCCTTGGCGGAGGCAGGGAGAAGGCGGGTTCTGGCCCCTCGCTTCCTCCCCTTGCCGCCGCGGCTACTATCCGAAGCGGGCCCCGGGAACGCGCTCCGGGGTTTGCCGCTTAAGAGAGCACGGCAGCTTTTTAGGAGGAAGCAAGGTTTTCACATTCCGCAGCTCACGAGAGAATGCATGATAAGGGATGTAAAGACTTATCTGAGGTTGCAGCCCCCAGCAACTCTGGCTTGCCGGGGCGCGGGTGCTGGCTCGCCCTTCTCCCCTTCTTCGTCCTTGAGCGGCTCGGCAAGGGTATGCAACTCCCGCGAGCCAAAGGGAAAGGACGGGAAAAAGACGCGGACTCGACCTCTAAGTTAGGGGTTAGCGACTGTTAGGCACTATCAACCCTAACCAAGGACGAGACTCGACTCAGCATGCATGCTAAAACTTGGGGGGGCCCCAGCGCGTCATTGCTGCCAGGGTCTGCGCCTGGCTTTGTACAAAGGATTACATGCGTCTGCGGCAAGACTTTTGTACAAAGAGTTGGTTGCCGGACGGGGTCCGACAACCGCGCCTTACGGGTAAAACTTGCGAAGATGCTCAATGTTCCAGGAATTGCTCACCGGAGTACCATCTTCGGTCTCGAGGCGGACGGCGCCAGGCCTCGTGACTCGTTTCACCCGGTAAGGGCCTTCCCACTTCGGCGTCAACTTGTTGTGTATCTTGGCCGACTGAACGCGCCGAAGAACAAGGTCGCCTTCCTCGAGGCTCCTGGCTTTAACTTTGCGCCTATGATAGCGACACAGAGCTTGCTGGTAGCGAGCGGATCGCACAGCAGCCTGGAGACAATCTTCCTCGAGGAGCAGTGCGTCATCTTCACGCGACCGCTCTTGCTCAAGCTCATCATAAGCGAGCACTCGAGGTGACCCGTATACGAGTTCCGTGGGGGTAACTGCTTCTGCTCCATAGACTAGAGCAAATGGTGTCTGGCCGGTGGCTCGATTTGGCGTCGTTCTGACTGACCAAACAACCGCCGGCAGCTCCTCGATCCAGTTCCGTCCACGCTTGAGCAACTTGTCAAAACTTCTGGTCTTGAGCCCGCGCAGTACCTCGGCGTTGGCCCTTTCCGCTTGACCGTTGCTCCGGGGATAAGCAACAGAAGCGAAGCAGACCTTGGTGCCGAGATCTTGGGTGTACTGCATGAAGGCGTGGCTTGTGAACTGCGTACCGTTGTCGGTGATGACCCTGTTGGGGATCCCGAAGCGGCAAACAATCGACCTGAAGAATTTGATCGCGGACTGGGCGGTCACCTTTCTCACCGGCTCCACTTCTGGCCACTTTGTGAACTTGTCGATGGCAACGAACAAGTACTCAAAGCCCCCGACGGATCGGGGGAAGGGGCCGAGGATATCGAGCCCCCAGACCGAGAAGGGCCAGGACAAAGGGAGCGTCTGGAGAGCTTGAGCTGGTTGGTGTATCTTCTTGGAATGGAACTGGCACGCTTCACACTTGGTTACTTGTGCAGTTGCATCCTGGAGGGCTGTTGGCCAGTAGAACCCTTGCCGGAACGCGTTGCTCCGGGGATGTCAGATGGTTGCCAGGCAAACACATCGACATTCGCCCACAAGAAAGCAACGAGCGTGCCTTCCTATTTGGGGTCGAGAGTGGCACTGATGGTGAAGGTACCACCAGTGCCGTCCTCCTTGGCGGGCACCTTTTTGGTCGCTGGTGGAGCAGCCGTCGTCTCCTTGTGTTTACCGGCGGGGCTCGATGGTGCGTCCTCAACGGCAGCGCAGCGCTCCGAAGAGGCGCGCTTGCCGGAGTGGGCACCAGAGAATTCGCCGGGCTTGGCCTTCTTGCCGGCGGGGCTCGATGGCACGTCCTCGACGGCAGCGCAGCACTCCGAAGAGGCGCGCTTGCCGGAGTGGGCGCCAGGGCATTTGCCGGACTTGGTCTTCATGCCGGCGGGGCTCGACGGCACGTCCTCGACGGCAGCGCAGCACTCCGAAGAGGCGCGCTTGCCGGAGTGGGCGCCCAAGCACTTGCCGGACTTGGTCTTCATGCCGGCGGGGATCGATGGCACGTCCTCGACGGCAGCGCTGCACTCCGAAGAGGCGCGCTTGCCGGAGTGGGCGCCAAAGCACTTGCCGGACTTGGTCTTCATGCCGGCGGGGCTCGATGGCACGTCCTCGATGGCAGCGCAGCACTCCGAAGAGGCGCGCTTGCCGGAGTGGGCGCCAAAGCACTTGCCGGACTTGGTCTTCATGCCGGCGGGGCTCGATGGCACGTCCTCGACGGCAGCGCAGCACTCCGAAGAGGCGCGCTTGCCGGAGTGGGCGCCAAAGCACTTGCCGGACTTCTTCTTCATGCCGGCGGGGCTCGATGGCACGTCCTCGACGGCAGCGCAACACTCCGAAGAGGCGCGCTTGCCGGAGTGGGCGCCAAAGCACTTGCCGGACTTCTTCTTTCCCCCGGAAGCTCCAGCGGCAAGCGGGCCGCGGGCCGTTGCTGCTGTTGCGTCCCGGTATATTTGGTCGGCGTAGATAAGGGCATCCTTATTGTCGCCGGGGACAGAAATAACGCTTACCGGGCCAGGCATCTTGAGCATGTTGTACGCGTAGTGAGAGGCCGCCATGAACTTGGCGAGCGCTGGTCGGCCGAGGATCCCGTTGTAAGGCAATGGGAAGTCGGCGACGTCAAAGGTGACCCTCTCAGTCCTGAAATTCAGCTCGCTGCCAAATGTTACCGGCAGCGTGATCTTTCCCTTCGGCTTGCTCCTTCCCGGGTTGATTCCTTGGAATGTGCCGGTTTCTTCGAGCTCGCTGTCGGGAACTTGGAGTCTCCGGAGAACAGCAGAGGAGATCAGATTCAAGCCGGCCCCGCCATCAACTAGCATCTTGGTGACCTTGAGGTTGCGGATTGTTGGGGAAACCAACATCGGCAAGCACCCGACCGCGGTTGTGCTATCAGGGTGGTCCTCAATGTCGAAGATGATAGGCGTGCGGGACCATCTCAGGGGTCTGCGTGACTCGACGGGTGGCTCCGCTGCATTGACCTCCCGCACCCACCGTTTAAGCTGGTGGTGGGAAGCGTGCAGGGAGGCACCGCCTTCCACACATAAGACCTCAGTGGCTTTCTGAAACTCCAGCTCGCTGGTCTCGGGGTCTTCCATGTCTTCGTCTTCGTCGTCGTCTTTGTCCTGGTCGCGTCCCCGGGGGGGTCTGTCTGCTTGCCGCTGCTTGTCTTTGCCGCGACGCTCCCCCGGGCCGGGACGCTTCGTGCCGGATCCCCCGCCGCCAGCTTGGGCTCTCTCCTTGTCGCGTCGTGCGTACTCGGCCTTCTGCAGCTCGACGAGTCGCTCGACTTGCTTGCAACTATGGAGGTCGTGGCCCCTGGTACGGTGGATCTTGCAGTACTTCTAGTCGGTACCGTCCCACTTATCGGCAGCCGCCACCGCCCGGTAGTTGGCGCACCCGACAACCTCCTTGCCGGGGCCTCCCGCCTAGGCCTTCTTGGCGGAGCCCTCGCTGCCGGACTTCTCGACAACCAGTACCTTTGGGTTTTTCTTCTTTTTGCCGTTCCGCCGCCGGCCTTTCCTTGCCGGGGCGGTACCTTCACTGTCGGATTCTCCTTCTCCAACACTTTCTCCGGGGAGCTTCCTCCCCTCCTCAGCGCGTGCACACTTGTTGGCCAGGGCGTAAAGTTCGCTGACCTCCTTGATTTTGCACATCGCCATCTCCTCCCGCATCCTGCGGTTACGCACGTTCTGGTGGAACGCGCTGATCACCGCGGCGGGGTGGACGTCTGGGATGTTGTAGTGCACACGGCTGAACCTCTGGATGAACTTGCGCAAAGGCTCCCCCTCCTTCTGAACAAGCAGATGAAGGTCGCTTGCCTGGCCATGGGGTTTGTGGCCGCCCGTGAAGGCGCCAACAAACTGATGGCATAGATCTGGCCAGGAGGAGATGGAGCCGTCCGGCAAGTGCATGAGCCAGGATCTGACGTTGGGCTTGAGTACCAGCGGGAAGTAGTTGGCAAGGATCTTGTCGTCCCGTCCCCCGGCAGCCTGCACCACAATGGTGTAGATGCTGAGGAACTTCGATGGATGCGACTTGCCATCGTACTTCTCGGGCACGTCGGGTTTGAAGTTCTGTGTGCTGGGCCACTGGACTTGCCGCAGCTCGCGGGTGAACGCAGGGCAGCCTACCGAATACGGCAGTTCGCCTGGTTCCCCCGGTGCGTGCATGTCTCCAGAGGGCCCAATGCGCTGGTCTGATTGACGCCGCGCCTCTCTTCTGCGCTCGATGCGGGTTCGAGCGTCTTCTTCCCTTCGTTCGTGAAGGACTTGGCGTTGGTCGCGACGAGTTCGCGGGTTCGACGACGCGGTGGAGTCGTCGTCGAGGTGAGCCCGGCGAGTCGGCGACCGTGGCTTCTAGGGCGGGGAGTGCACGGTGGTTGCACCCCCGCCATTCTTGGCGCCATCGGTTCTCGCCTGGGTGACTGGCCGCGGCTGCAACGCGCTGTGCTGCCGCGGAGTGTCACCGTTGGCGAAACCGATGAGGCTCTGGATGGTTGCCCTCCAGTCGTCGAGCTTGTCCGCCGTTGGAGGGTAGTCTAGGAGCAGCTGAGCTCGCGCGAGAGCTTCCGCTGGGGTGGCGGGCAGAGGCTGCGAACGGCGCGAGGAGCGGGATGTGCTCGAACTCCTAACTATGTTAGAAGGAGCAGTACCCGGTCCAGGCAGCCGCGCGACGCTTGTCCCAGCACGCTGGATCGCATGCTGGTCCTGAGCGCCCTGGGACCCACCAGCGTGGCTTGGGTCCAGCGAGCGTATGGTACCATGGGTACCATGACGCCGCTGGTTTCGCGCCTCCTGAGAGGGGCGCGGGGCGAGCTCGGACGTCGCGGGACCAAGAACTGGTTCGACCGCGCCCGTTCTTCCGCTGGCGTCCTCCCCATCACCCGTCTGCTCCATGGGCGGTGGGTTCGACGCGGACGGACCGGTCACCTCCGGAGCTTTCTTCTTCGGCGCCATGCTGGCGCAAACGATGAGTGTCTGGCTCGCGCGGACGCCGGATCTGATTCACACGACCTCGACGCACCCCCTACCTGGCGCGCCAAAGATGTCGGGGGAAATCGGCCTCCACGAGCACCTATGGGGACGGAGCCCCTTGTCGGTTCGGCGGGGGCGGAGGTTGCACAAAGAGCAGATCGAGGCGACACACACACACAACGATTTTACCCAGCTTCGGGCCGCACGGATGCGTAAAACCCTACTGCTGCTTGTCTGGTTGATTAGAGTTCTTGCTCTGGAGCTCAAGAAACTACAGTAAGCTGGAGCTGGACGTAGACGAGGGTCTACTGAGCGTCCTCCTGGTTATCTGTTCCTCCTCTCTCGGGTTCGATCACTCTAGGGTTCCCTCCGGGTCTCGATCCCTCTCTACGTGCGCATGGGCCTCCTTTTATATGCTAAGGGGTTTTCCACAGGTAGCGACGCAGGTGAGGGTAAAAATGGCAAGGAACTGTGCGAACAGAGGTCGCACAGTGCTATCGCACCTAACTCTGACGGCGGGGGACAAAGGCATTAAATGCCCGTCTGGATCGCCTGAACAGTGCTGAGGCAGACCGTTAGGAGCGCCTCTGCTTGCCACGGGGACGACTCTGCCAACGTCGCATGCCACCGCGCGTCTCAGGTTGCGCGGCGCCCCGCCACGTGCCTCTGGGGAAGCCCCAGAGCGACGCGTGGGCAGGTGAGCTGGAGCGCAGGCCTGAGGTGGTGGTTTGCCGCGGCAAGTGGCTTGCCGCGGTAGTTGCCTTGCCACACCTGAGAGCTTGCCGCTCGTCAGGCCTTGCCGGGGCGCGCGGCGCGCCGCGGCGGGCTTCTCTTGGGGTGCCTTGGCTTGGTCGTCCCGGCGAGCTCCTCCTACCGGGGCCTTGGTGCTTCGGCTTAGTCGTCCCGGCAAGCTCCTCTTGCCGGGGCCTTGCCGCCTTGGCCCGGCCAGCTCCTCTTGCCGGACCTCGCCTTCTCGCCCTGGCAAGCTCCTCTTGCCGGGGCTTGGTCTTCTTGGCTCGATGACTTGGCCTTCGTCCGGCCCAGAAAGGGCCGTGGAGACTCTTGTCGCTCCCCTGGCAGGCCTTGCCGCGGGACGCTACTACTGCCCGTGCACAAGTTTGGGGTACTAAGGTACCCCTACTTTAGTACACCGACACACATGCATGCAGTTCTTCCACCCCGGGTAGACACATGCATGCACGTACTCCACTCCGTAGTACTACATCGAGAGAAAATTGCGGTTACCACGCCCTAGTTAATTGAGCATTAAACCAAATGCGTCTAAAGTCTTGATACATCTCCATCGTATCTACTTTTCCAAACACTTTTGCCCTTGTTTTGGACTCTAACTTTCATGATTTGAATGAAACTAACCCGGACTGACGCTGTTTTCAGCAGAATTGCCATGGTGTTATTTATGTGCAGAAACAAAAGTTCTAAGAATGACCTGAAACTCCACGGAACGTCTAGTTGAAAATAATAAAAAATCGTTGCAAAAGATGAAGGCCAGGGGGCCCACCACCTATCCACGAGGGTGGGGGGCGCCCCCCTAGGGCGCGCCACCCTACCTCGTGGGCCCCCTGGAGCTCCTCCGACGCCAACTCCAACTCTATATATTTGCTTTCAGAGAGAAAAAATCAAGGTGAAGAAATCATCGCGTTTTACGATACGGAGCCGCCGCCAAGCCCTAAAACCTCTCGGGAGGGCTGATCTGGAGTCCGTTTGGGGCTCCAGAGAGGGGGATTCGTCGCCATCGTCATCATCAACCATCCTCCATCACCAATTTCATGATGCTCATCGCCATGCGTGAGTAATTCCATCGTAGGCTTGCTGGGCGGTGATGGGTTGGATGAGATCTATCATGTAATCGAGTTAGTTTTGTTAGGGTTTGATCCCTAGTATCCACTATGTTCTGAGATTGATGTTGCTATGACTTTGCTATGCTTAATGCTTGTCACTAGGGCCCGAGTGCCATGATTTCAGATCTGAACCTATTATGTTTTCATGAATATATGTGTGTTCTTGATCCTATCTTGCAAGTCTATAGTCACCTACTATGTGTCATGATCCGGCAACCCCGAAGTGACAATAATCGGGACCACTCCTGGTGATGACCATATTTTGAGGAGTTCATGTATTCACTATGTGCTAATGCTTTGTTCCGGTTCTCTATTAAAAGGAGGCCTTAATATCCCTTAGTTTACATTAGGACCCCGCTGCCACGGGAGGGTAGGACAAAAGATGTCATGCAAGTTCTTTTCCATAAGCACGTATGACTATATTCGGAATACATGCCTACGTTACATTGATGAATTGGAGCTAGTTATGTGACACCCTATGTTATGCCTGTTACATGATGAACCGCATCCGGCATAATTCTCGATCACCGATCCAATGCCTACGAGCTTTCCATATACTGGTTTTCGCTTATTTACTTTCTCGTTGCTATCGTTACAATCACTACAAAACACCAAAAATATTACTTTTGCTTCTGTTACCTTTGTTACCATTACCACTACTATCATATTACTTTGCTACTAAACACTTTACTGTAGATATTAAGTTATCCAGGTGTGGTTGAATTGACAACTCAACTGCTAATAATTGAGAATATCCTTTGGCTCCCCTTGTGTCGAATCAATAAATTTGGGTTGAATACTCTACCCTCGAAAGCTGTTGTGATCCCCTACACTTGTGGGTTATCAAGACTAATTTCTGGCGCCGTTGCTGGGGAGCATAGCTCTATTCTTTGAGTCACTTGGGATTTATATCTGCTGGACATTATGAAGAACTTGAAAGACGCTAAGACAACAATTTATCCCTCAACTATGAGGGAAGGTAAGGAACTGCCATCTAGCTCTGCACTTGATTCACCTTCTGTTTTGAGTAAGCTTGCGATACCTAAACCTGCTTCTGCTATTCGTGCTGATATGTCGCATGTTATTGACGATGCCACTTCTGCTATACATGATACTTATGATGAAATTACTTCTATGCTTGATACTACTGTGCCCCTTAGTGAATTTCTTGATGAACAAATTGATAGGGCTAGAGAGAAAGAAATTATTGATACTAATTATATTGATGAAAGTGATGATGAAGATATGCCTGTTATTCCTGAGGGTTATGTTTTTGATATGGAAGCTTCTGCAGCATTTTTTCCTGCAAAGGTAGATCTGAGCTCAAGAGGCTATTAGTTAAATGGAGTAAGGAATCTCTTATAGATAGAATGAAACCTGACCCTTCTTTTGCTACTTCACCTATTTGTGTTGCCGATAAGGATTATGAATTCTCTATTGATCCTCATATAATTACTTTGGTTGAATCTGATCCTTTTCATGGCTATGAATCTGAAACTGTTGTGGCACATCTTACTAAATTAAATAATATAGCCACCCTGTTCACTAATGATGAGAGATCTCGCTACTTTTATATTCTTAAAATATTTCCGTTCTCATTAAAGGGTGATGCTAAGATATGGTTTAATTCTCTTGATCCTGATTCTGTGCGTAGTCCCCAGTATATGATTTATTACTTCTCTGCTAAATATTTCCCTGCTCATAAGAAACAAGCTTCTTTAAAGGAAATATACAGCTTTGAGCAAATTGAAGAAGAGAGTCTCCCACAAGCTTGGGGGAGGCTTCTCAAGTTACTTAATGCTTTGCCTGATCATTCTCTTAAGAAAAATAAAATACTTGATATCTTTTATAATGGACTAACTGATGCTTCCAGAGATTACCTGGATAGTTGTGTTGGTTCTCTTTTCAGGGAAAGAACACCGGATGAAGCTGAAATTCTATTGAATAATATGTTGACAAATGAAAATAATTGGGCACCTCCTGAGCCAGCTCCTGAGCCAATTACTGAGCTTATTCCTAAACCAACTCCGAAGAAGAGAGGTGTTCTATTTCTCAGTCATGAAGATATGCAAGAGGCAAAGAAATCTATGAAAGAAAAAGTTATTAAAGCTGAAGATGTTAAGAATTTACCTCCTATTGAAGAAATACATGGTCTTAATTTACCGCTTGTTGAAGAAACACATGATCTTAATTCATTATCTATTGAAGAAACTCATGGTCTTGATAACCCGACACAGGTAGTAAAGGTAAATTCTCTCTATAGATTTGATGAAGGTGATATTCCTCACTATAAGTTTGCTAGACAATGCTTTGATGAGTTCCATAATTTTATTGTCAAACAAGAAATTTTCAATGCTTATTTTGGTAGACAATTAAAACAAAATGCTTATATGATTAAACACTTGGGTGACTATATGGCTAATATTAGAGGTGAACTTAAACTCGTTAGCAAACATGCTTCTATGGTTACCACTCAAGTAGAACAAGTACTTAAAGCTCAAAATGATTTGCTCAATGAAATGAATAGTAAGAAAAATGATTACGCTGTTAGAGTGGCTACTAGAACTGGTAGAGTGACTCAGGAATCTTTGTATCCTGAAGGCCACCCTAAGAGAATTGAGCAAGATTCTCAGAGAAATAATATTGATGCACCTAGTTCTTCTAAAAGGAAGAAAAAGAAAAATGACAGGGCTTTGCAAACTTCTAGTGAACCTATTGCTGAAACACCTGAGAATCCAAATGATATCTCTATGTCTGATGCTGAAACACAATCTGGTAATGAACATGAACCAAATGAAAATGTTAATGATGATGTTCATGATGATGCTCAACCTAGTAATGATAATGATGTAGAAATTGAACATGTTGTTGATCTTGATAACCCACAATCAAAGAATCAACATTATGATAAGAGAGACTTTGTTGCTAAGAAACATGGTAAAGAAAGAGAACCATGGGTTCAGAAACCCATGCCTTTTCCTTCCCAACCATCCAAGAAAAAGGATGATGAGGATTTTGAGCGCTTTGCTGAAATGATTAGACCTATATTTTTACGTATGCGATTAACTGATATGCTCAAAATGAATCCTTATGCTAAGTATATGAAAGATATTGTTAAAAATAAAAGAAACATACCAGAAGCTGAGATTTCCACCATGCTTGCTAATTATACTTTTAAGGGTGGAATACCTAAGAAACTAGGAGATCCAGGAGTACCCACTATACCATGCTCCATTAAAAGAAATTATGTTAAAACTGCTTTATGTGATCTTGGAGCCGGTGTTAGTGTTATGCCTCTCTCTTTATATCGTAGACTTGACTTGAATAAGTTGACACCTACTGAAATATCTTTGCAAATGGCTGATAAATCAACTACTATACCTGTCGGTATTTGTGAGGATGTGCCTGTTGTGGTTGCAAACGTTACTATTCTAACGGACTTTGTTATTCTTGATATTCCTGATGATGATAGTATGTCTATTATTCTTGGAAGACCCTTTTCGAATACTGCAGGGGCTGTTATTGATTGCAACAAAGGCAATGTCACTTTTCATGTTAATGGTAATGAGCATACGGTACACTTTCCGAGGAAACAACCTCAAGTCCACTGTATCAATTCTATTGGAAAAATTCCATCGATTATTTTTGGTGGTTTTGAATTTCCTCTTCCTACTGTCAAGAAGAAATATGATATACTTATTATAGGGTATGTGCATATCCCCATTGAGGTAACATAGTGTTATTCGAAATTTCTCTGGTTCCATGTTAATCGGAATGAGTTTGTTAACAAGACTTGATCAACCTTGTTAGTGGATTCCTTTTGATGAGCATGAGATGGATGAAACTAGAAGGCACAACCTTCTGTACCCTCTTTATACTTTCTGTTATTTAGTTGAAATAAAGTAAAAATAGTATTTTTCTGTCTGTTTGCTGATTTATGCGTGCAATATAAAAATACCCCGAAAATAAAAGTCCTCCAAATGCCATGCCAATTCAATATGATTTTTTCTGGCATATTTGAGGATTTTATGGTACTGAAAACACTGCGGGGGGAGTTGCCACCTGGCCACGAGGGTGGAGGGCGTGCCCTACCCCCCCAGGGCACGCCCCCTGCCTCGTGGGCCCACGGTGGCCCTCCTCCACTTATTCCTGCACCCATCCTCTTCTTCTTCCTCCCACAAACACGAATATCTAGCTCAAGCACAAGTTATAGCTCACTTTTCTGCAATTTTTGATCTCCTTGCTCAAAGCACCTCTGACAAAACTGCTTGGGGAGATTGTTCCTTGGTATGTGACTCCTCCATTGGTCCAATTAGTTTTTGCTCTAGTGCTTTATTCATTGCAAATTTGTGCTGCATAGGTGACCATGTTCTTGAGCTTGCATGTCAAATTTATATGGTTCCAAGTAGTTCCAATGTTTGATATAGGCTCTAGGCACTTGTAGGAGTAGTTGCTATCAATTTTGTTGAGCTTGGTTCACTTTTGTTTGAAGTTACTAAAAATTTCAGAATATTTTAGAAAATGATGAAGAGATTTTTGAGGGGCTCATCGAGTTGAAGCTCGAAGGAAAAGCAAAATGAAGAAGCACAGAGGCCCAATTATAATTTGCCTCGTACCGCAGAGGTCCGGCCATGTGAATGGCCTTCCGATGACTTCTTGAGACAAGCCGAGATTTATGAGGATTTTTATTCATTGGCTGAGGACGCTGGCCTCACCGACTTCCTCCGCGAACAACATCATCAGTATCTCTTACTCACTAATACTTTTGTGCAAAACTTCTACTATTTTCCTAAGAAATCACCTCCTTCAGTAGAGTTTCATTTATATGATATTGTTGAGAAAATGCCATTAGATGAATTTTGCAAGGTTTGCAAAATACCCTTTGAGGGTACCTTAGATGAACCACACCGTAAAGATGTGGAAGAATTTATTGACACCATCACTGTGGGGGAAACCAGGAAGGTTTCCGATGCAAGAATCACTAGCATACATTTTCCTGTCTTACGCTACTTTGCCTTATTTGCTAGTCGTTGCTTGGTTGGCCGCGGAAACTGTGGAAACCTTAGTGTTCCTGATATTATAATTTTGTTCCATGGTTTATACCGCGATAACACTGTTAGTATGGGCGGAATTATTGCTAAACGGTTAAGTTTGAACCGTACTAAGGGCCCCATCTTTGGAGGTATTTATGCTTCACGCCTAGCTGCACATTTTAACATACCCATTAGGCTTTATGAGAAAGAAGAAAAATTGCTGCCTAGTGCTTATTTAGATTATAAGAGTATGCTAGCACATGATTTTATTGTTAAGGGCAGGGAGGGGAGCTTAAATATAAATTGTACTTTAATAAACATCACCCTGAGACTATTACTTTGCGTGCTCATTCTTTGTTTAATTTGTCTGAAGGTCCTTATCTCATTCCGTGGGCGGCCGTTCAAGCCTACCAGAACCCTGCACCAGCCCCGGAGCCGGAACCACAATATGAGCCTCCACGGCAGTCAGTTTATTCTTCGGGATCCAGAGATGTTTGCCAGCCAGTGGCAGTCAAAGTCCTCTTCATCGCAGTACGACCCCAGCTACACCTACAGATATCCGCCCGGCCATCCCTGGCAATGAACCAACTTAGGCCAAAATCCTAAGCTTGGGGGAGTACGTATTTCTCACCGACATTACATTTGTGTTCACACACTCATTGCTAGATGTCGGTGCTCATACTCTTTCACTGTAATATCCATGCTAGTTTATTTTGTTTTTCCTGCTTTCTTCTTGTGTGTTTGTTAAACCTTAAGAAAAACCAAAAAAATTAGTAGTAGTTTACTTTTCTTGTTGTGGTAGTAAAAATTAAAAAGAAAACCCAAAAAGATTTCATGTTCTTCTTTTGCTTGTTGGGAGCTTTCCCGTGTAAATAGTTTTTATTTTTTTTCTTTTCTTTGGGGGTCGATAGGAGAAGACCATGATTAAATTGTTGAAGTGGCTCTTATATGCATTATTATTGATTTAACCAAGAGCCCATATTGCCTTGTCTTCTCCTGTTTATTGAATGCTCGGAGATTCCAGCTTAGTCCAATGCACGTGCACTCTTATTATTATTCACATCGTTCGGTCGTGCAAGTGAAAGGCAATTATGATGATATATGATGGACTGACTGAGATGAGAAAAGCTGGTATGAACTCGACCTCTCTTGTTTTTGTAAATATGATGATTTCATGGTTCTTGATTCAGCTTATTATGAATAAACATGTTTGCAATGACAATTAGAGATCATAGTTGCTCGTGCCATGCCTGATTAGATACGAGTTATAACTGTTTATCTTGCGTGCCAACAAGCTATCGAAATGGTTGTGATGCGGTTGATGGGGTGGTATCCTCCTTTGAATGATTTAAGTGACTTGACTTGGCACATGTTCACGCATGTAGTTGAAACAAAATCAACATAGCCTTCACGATATTTATATTCATGGTGGATTATATCCTACTCATGCTTGCATCCAATGTTTATTAATTTTAATGCATGTTCATGACTGTTGTCGCTCTCTAGTTGGTCGCTTCCCAGTCTTTTGCTAGCCTTCACTTATACTAAGTGGGAAAACTGCTTGTGCATCCAATCCCTTAAACCCCAAAGTTATTCCATATGAGTCCACTATACCTTCCTATATACGGTATCTACCTGCCGTTCCAAGTAAAATTGTATGTGCCAAACTCTAAACCTTCAAATAAACATTCTGTTTTGTACGCTTGAATATCTCATGTATCAACTAGGGCTGCCCTTATCTTCCATGTTAGGCGGGTTATTCTCAAGAGGAGTGGACTCCGCTCCTCACTCACGAGAAAATGGCTGGTCACCGGGATGCCCAGTCCCATGCTTTATGCAAACTAAATCAAAGTAATTGCAAACAAAACTCCCCCTAGGACTGTTGCTAGTTGGAGACACTCGTTGTTTCGAGCAAGTCATGGATTGATGCTTGTTGGTGGAGGGGGAGTATATACTTTACCATTCTGTTTGGGAACCGCCTATAATGTGTGTAGCATGGAAGATATCGCCATCTCTTAGTTGTTATGTTGACAATGAAAGTATACTGCTCAAAATATTATTCATCTCTGTTTCAAAACCGAGCTCTGGCACCTCTACAAATTCATGCTTCCCTCTGCGAAGGGCATATCTATTTACTTTTATATGGAGTCATCACCCTCTTATTAAAAAGCACTAGCTGGAGAGCGCAGCTGTCATTTGCATTCATTACTATTAATTTATATTGGGTATGTGTCGGGGCGGACGGGCGTCCCCCCGCGAGCACCTATGGGGCCGGAGCCCCTTTCGTTGTCCGGCGAGGGGGGCGGAGGGAGCGCGGAGAGCAGATCGAAGCGGGCACGCGGGCGGTTTACCCAGGTTCGGGCCGCGATGGACGCGTAAAACCCTACTCCTGCTTAGTTGTATTGAACTGGGGAGCTCAGGAGCTTGGGGAGCTAGCTACACCGAGCGTATGGCTGTCTGGATGCCGAATCTCCGAACCCCCGGAACCTCCTCTACGTTGCA
This sequence comes from Aegilops umbellulata, assembly GCA_032464435.1. Lineage (NCBI taxonomy): Eukaryota > Viridiplantae > Streptophyta > Magnoliopsida > Poales > Poaceae > Aegilops > Aegilops umbellulata. The sequence goes on along the minus strand of CP136060.1, from coordinate 84,402,537 downwards.
CACGGGCCTCCTTTTATAGCGCAAAGGGGTCACCGACAGGTGTCAACGTAAGAGAAAGGGGTAAAAGTGTAAAAGGGGTGGTAGCTGTAATAGTGCGGGAACGGTGGCGCTACAGTGCGGCACAGTGTTATCATACCTACTTCTGACGGTAGGGGACAAGGGCATTAAATGCCCGTCACGGTCGCCCGGACAGCACCGAGGCGGACCGTTAGGTGCGCCACCGTTCGCCACGACGGCGGCTGCATGCCACCGCATGCCCCAGGCTGCGCGGTGCCTCGCCATGTGCCCTCGGGGGAAGCCCCGGAGCGACGCGTGGCGGGCGAGCTGGAGCGCAGTCTTGGGGTAGCGATCTTGCCGCGGCAAGTGGCTTGCCGCGGGGGTCGTCTTCCTGTGCCTGATAGCGTGCCAGCTATCAGGCCTTGCCGGGGCGCTTGGCGCGCCGCGGCTGGCTTCTCTTGTGGTGCCTGAGTTCGGCCTTCCCGACAAGCTCCTCTTGTCGGGGGCTCGATCTTCTGTCTCGTTATACTTTGTTCTTGGATGGCCTTACATGGGCTCAGTCGTCCCGGCAAGCTCCTCTTGCCGGGGTCTTGTCTTCTTGGCCCGGCAAGCCCCTCTTGCCAGGGGCCTTGTCTTCTTGGCCCGGCAAGCTCCTCTTGCCGGGGGCCTTGTCTTGAATGCTTGGTCTTCTCTTGGCGCTTCCGGGGCGGGCCTTGCCGCAGGGTGCTACGACTGCCCGTGCACAAGTCTGGGGTACTAAGGTACCCCTACTTTAGTACACCGACAGGAGCCCCCGGGCCTGGGCCACACATGGTGCCGAGCGTTGTTGGGCCAGGCCCTAACGGTGCACGGGCACGCATGGCCTTGGTCGCGCTGCTCCTTAACTCCGCATCCGCCGCGCCTTCCCCAGGCGGCGCGCGCTTACCGCGGCGTCGTGGGGGCGGGGCGTGCGGGGTGAGCGTGACGTGGGTGGCGTGCGCGGTGCTGAACCGCACAGGCGCGCGTCACGTCGCGCACGATCTCTTGATTTGGAGAGGCGAAACGTCCCCCCCCCACCTCTTCCTCTTATAGCGGAGGAAGGTAGGGGCGGTTCGCCTTTCCCTTGGTTTCTACCTCTCTAAAACCTCTGCCACCTCCTTCTCCCAGAGGCAGCAGCGATCTGTTCTTGGAGCGCCCGTCGTCGTCCGCTTCGACGATCCCCCTCGCCCACCCCCGCCATGGCCCCGAAGAGCGACAAGGCGAAGGGGAAGCCTGCGAAATCAGCCGAGGCGCTACGGCTTGAAGTGCTTCGGAAGGGGACGGCGACGTTCCCCCCCCAGCTCGGTGCGGTGGAGCTGAGGGACAAGTACTCCCTTTTCTGGTCGACGAAGACGCGAGCGCATCCGCGCACGCGGGTGCTCCCCGCCGAAGCCCAGAAGCAGTACCCGACCGGGTACCCTTTCTTCGTCGTCTTCTTCTACTGCGGGCTCTGCCCGCCTTACTCGGAGTTCTTCTCTGAAATCATGAGCACCTATGGCCTCCACCTCCTCGACTTTACCCCCAATGCCGTCCTCACAATGGCGGTCTTCACGCACCTCTGTGAGAACTTCGTCGGAATTCGTCCCAACGTGGCCCTCTTCCGGCACTTCTTCGTCCCTCGGGTGGAGAAAGGAGAGCCGCTGTCCGGTGGGATCGCCTGGGTTTCCCGGTCCGGCAAGAAGGAGGCCTACTTGGGCGGGGACCTCCGCGGCAGGTGGGAGGAGTGGAGGGCGGAATGGTGCTTGATTGTCGAGGACCATCCGCAGCCGTTCACCGCCGTGCGCCGAACTCCGGTGGTGCGCGGCGATGGCTGGAGCGAGGTGTCTCCGGACGATGCCAGATTGAAGATCGCCATCACCCGGATCCTGCGTCTCAGGCTTGCCGGCCTCACCGTCGGCGCCGTCGGCGCGGATTTCCTTCGCCGCCGGATCGCCCCCCTGCAAGAGAGGGGGAAGCCGGCCTGGGAGTTCCAGAATGCGGCGGACATCATGAGGCTGCGTCCGGGCCTCAATTTCAACTTCACCGTGCTGGAGCACGACGCAATGCTGAAGGAGTTGTTCAAGCACGACCCTAACCACCCGGAGTGGTTCCGGCTGCCGCCGGGCGTCGTTCCCTTGTGCAACAACTCGTCGCTCAGCCATATCCTTGCGATGATGCCATTGTGCGACTCGCACGGGGTCAACGCGACCTGGCAGGAGCCGCCGGATGATGTCGTGCGGGCCTTCTTCGACGGCCTGGAGGAGGAGCCAGTCGATCCCGCCGAGAAGGATGGCCTCATCCGAGCCACCACCGCGGCGGAGCTGGCTTACATTGCCTCCAGGATGGAGGAGGCGGCGGCCGCCGCGGCCGCGGGCGAAGCTGGGTTCACCGTGGCCGAGGCGGAGGCGGCGGAGGCGGAGAGCCTCGCCGACCCGATGGAACTTGTCGACCAGGGGGAACCAGCCGGGCACGGCGGCGAGGACGAGCCTGCCCAAGACGCGAGTGGCTTGCCGGAGGTCGGCGTTGCCTTCCTGCGGCCTCCGGGCGGCTTGTCGCAGGCGGAGCCCCCGGCCCAGCCGAGGAGGCGCCTCCGCAGGGCCGGGTCGGCAGCGGGAGCGGGGTCTTCGCGTGCTGGGGCTTCGGTTGCCGCTGCGCCCCTTGCCGCGGCGTCGACGGGGGCGGAGTCGTCTACCGCCCCCGCCAAGCGGCCTCGGGAGCCCACTCCCCTCCCTCCCCGCGTCAGGGCCGAGCCGGCTTTCGACTATTCTGCGCTCAGCTCCGACGACGAGGAGGACGGAGAGTAAGCTCCCCATGGAGCTCATATCTTTTTCCCTGGTGGTTCGTCCTGTTCGACAGCTCGTTCGCCCTTCCCCTGACCCGGTCCCTTTTCAGGACCCTGGATCAGAGGAGAGCGAAGAGATCGAGGATCCCGTGGGTCATCCTTGATGACGAATCTCCCCCGGCAAGCGAGGTCGTGTCGGAGGCGCCCTTTCCGGACCCGGCAGGGGACCCTCAGGGCAGCTCGCAACGCAGCCCCCAGCGTGAGCACATGACTCGCTCTTGCTGCTTGGCGCGTACGCGAGCCCTCCCTCTTCTTGTTGTTGATGCGAAGTTGTTGCTTTTGGGCAGGAGCGGAGCAGTCCCGGCGGGCGCGTCCAGAGGGCGCCTCCGCCATGCCGACCGAGTCTGCTACCCCGCCAAGGGAGAGATCCCCGGCAAGGGAGGACCTTCCGACGGGGGACGCGGCCGACGATCCCCTTGCCGCGGCGAGCGCAGCGCCCGCCTCGGATCCGACGAAGGCTGAGGTCGTCATCGAGGAGGGCGCGCGTGGCGATGCCGACGACGTTGCCGGTGCTCAGGAGGCGGACGGCGTTGATATCCCTGTGGGCGACGGGGAGGCCGAGGAGCAGCAGAGGCTTGCCGCCGCAGAGTTATCCGCGCGGGAAGGCGAGCTGGTGCTGAAAACGGCCAGCCTCGCCGACCACGAGGAAGAGGCCGCCGCGCGCGAGCGGGCGCTCAGCGGAGACCTGAAGAAGGCGCGGGATGCTGCCGCAGCCGCTGAGATCACCAAGAAGGGGCTGGAGGCGAGGGTGGCGCAGCTCGATTCCGACCTCAAGGCGAAGGGCGAGGAGCTCGCTGCGCTCCGGCAGGAGCGCGAGAAGGGTGCGCTCACCCTTGGCGAGCTCCAGGGTCGCTTTGCCGAGAAGATCCGGGAGCTCGACGCCGCCAAGAACTCCAACTCCACTCTGGAACTGAAATTGGTGGCGCTCGGCAAGGCGCTGGACAGCGCTAAGGAGCAGGAGGCGGCTTTACGGAAGGAGGTCAACGGCAACGAGGAGCTGCTGAGGCGCGCCGCCGTTTCCCAGAACACCTTCAGGGATACAGTGGAGCGGTGGACCGAGGGCCTCGTCGACATCGCCGCCACCATCGACAAGGAGCTGACGCTGCTGGGGATCGAGGGGCACCAGTCCCTCACCGACGAGGACGTCGCGCCCAGCGCCAAGCTCACTTCCTTCTTCCAGGGGGTGGTGCAGGCGCTCCAGCACCTCCGAACGTCGCTCCCGAAGGAGCGGGCCGACGAGATGCGGAAGGCCATCTCTGGGGCCCTCGAGAGGGTGCTGGTGAAGATCGTTTTCCGCAATCCCGACATCAGGCTCACCAACGTCCTCAGGCCCTTGCCGGAGAACGCAGACCTGACGGGGATCCGGGCCCTCATCGCCCCTATCGTCAAGAAGGCGGCCGGGGTCAAGAGGATCGAGGGCGACCGCGTAGATTAGGCCGCCTGCCCCTTTCTTTTATCTCCCTTTCCCTGCCGCTGTTAAATATGCCACGGAAACGGCTGGTTAGGGCAGCAGTAAGGCATTTTGTAATATAACTTTTCATCTTAGGCTATGCATCGCACTGTTATCCCCTCTACTCGACCGGCGCCTTGTTTGTTTCCGCCCTACGCTTTCGGGGACTTGCCGGCGTAGGCCTCCGCCTTGCCACGGGTGCCGAGTGCGGGACGTCAGCGACCCGCTGGCGGGGCTGCCACCGGCAAGAAACCTCGCCGCGGCTGGTTGCCGCTCACTCAGATTGTTGAGCAGGCTCGAGGCAAAGTAAACGGTGCGACTGCGGTCGCAGCACGCTTAGGGTGCCGGGCGAGCTCGAAACAAAGTGAGGACGCTACTCGGGGTGTAGCACACTCGAGTCGTTGAGCGGACTCGAAACGAAACGAGGGCGCAACCAGTCTCGTGCCGGTCCTTCCGCGCTCAGGCCTCTCAACCCAGGCTCGGTCGTTCGAGGGAGATAACTCTTAAAAATTAAAGGAGCAATTGCTCGAGCTCCGGCAACTTATCTTTTCTTATTGCTTGCCGCCCGGTGGGGTAAAACCTCCTTGGGCAGCATCCAGCCCATCCTGGGGGTAGGTGAGGGGGCAGGGCCTCACGACCCTCCGGAGCTAGGCGTAGCCATGCTTGGGGATCCGCGCCCCTCTCTGCGCCAAGGATCACATGCAACTGCGGCAAGACTTGGGCAGAGGGGATGGTTGGCGGAAACAGGTTCCGGCTACCGCGCTGGAAAGACTTCTTCCCACGGTCGGCGTCAACTCGTTCGGCACCCCCGCGGGCGCGGCGCGCCGGGGGAACGAGGTCACCTTTCTCGTGACTTCTGGCGCTAACTTCTGCGGCCGCGAGAGCGGCGCAGAGTTCGCTGGAGGCGAATCGTTCGCCCAGCGGCCAGAAGGCGGGCCTCCTCAAGGAGCAGCTGCTTCTTGCCCAGTCTCTGCGCGAGTGGATACTCGAGGAGGGCCGCGCACGAGCCCGTGGGAAGGAATGCCAAAGCTCGTCGGGAACCCCCGCTTCAACTGGACAGATCCTCAGATCCGCAGGAGCGGACTGTTCCTCGGCGTTCAGATTGCTGGTCTGCTCGCCGGAGCAAGGCTCACCGGGGACACCTGCTTCGACTGGACGGATCCTGGGATCCGCAGGAGCGGGCTGTCCCTCGGCGTCGCGTGCCCCCTACCTGGCGCGCCAAAGATGTCGGGGCGGACGGGCGTCCCCCCGCGAGCACCTATGGGGCCGGAGCCCCTTTCGTTGTCCGGCGAGGGGGGCGGAGGGAGCGCGGAGAGCAGATCGAAGCGGGCACACGGGCGGTTTACCCAGGTTCGGGCCGCGATGGACGCGTAAAACCCTACTCCTGCTTAGTTGTATTGAACTGGGGAGCTCGGGAGCTTGGGGAGCTAGCTACACCGAGCGTATGGCTGTCTGGATGCCGAATCTCCGAACCCCCGGAACCCCGGAACCTCCTCTACGTTGCACACGGGCCTCCTTTTATAGCGCAAAGGGGTCACCGACAGGTGTCAACGTAAGAGAAAGGGGTAAAAGTGTAAAAGGGGTGGTAGCTGTAATAGTGCGGGAACGGTGGCGCTACAGTGCGGCACAGTGTTATCATACCTACTTCTGACGGTAGGGGACAAGGGCATTAAATGCCCGTCACGGTCGCCCGGACAGCACCGAGGCGGACCGTTAGGTGCGCCACCGTTCGCCACGACGGCGGCTGCATGCCACCGCATGCCCCAGGCTGCGCGGTGCCTCGCCACGTGCCCTCGGGGGAAGCCCCGGAGCGACGCGTGGCGGGCGAGCTGGAGCGCAGTCTTGGGGTGGCGATCTTGCCGCGGCAAGTGGCTTGCCGCGGGGGTCGTCTTCCTGTGCCTGATAGCGTGCCAGCTATCAGGCCTTGCCGGGGCGCTTGGCGCGCCGCGGATGGCTTCTCTTGTGGTGCCTGAGTTCGGCCTTCCCGACAAGCTCCTCTTGTCGGGGGCTCGATCTTCTGTCTCGTTATACTTTGTTCTTGGGTGGCCTTACATGGGCTCAGTCGTCCCGGCAAGCTCCTCTTGCCGGGGTCTTGTCTTCTTGGCCCGGCAAGCCCCTCTTGCCGGGGGCCTTGTCTTCTTGGCCCGGCAAGCTCCTCTTGCCGGGGGCCTTGTCTTGAATGCTTGGTCTTCTCTTGGCGCTTCCGGGGCGGGCCTTGCCGCAGGGTGCTACGACTGCCCGTGCACAAGTCTGGGGTACTAAGGTACCCCTACTTTAGTACACCGACAGTATGACTGTGATTGGATCTCTTTTAACATGAATTACAATGTCTAGTCAGTCCTTGATCTTTAAAGGTGCTCTGCATTTATGTTTTGCGGTCTCAGAGAGGGCTAGCGAGATACCATCTTGTTATATTATATTATGATTGTTTTGAGAAAGTGTTGTCATCCGAGATTTATTATTATGGCTCGCTACTTGATTATGCTATTGATATGAGTAACATGAGACCTGAGAGTTATTGCAAATGTGGTTAGTCATGATATTTGCTGAAAACTTGAATGTTGGCTTTACATATTCACAACAACAAGAGCAAACAGAGTTTGTAAAAGTTTCCTCTACCACTTTCAGTTTATCAACTGAATTTCTTGAGGACAAGCAAAGGTTTAAGCTTGGGGGAGTTGATACGTCTCCGTCGTATCTACTTTTCCAAAAACTTTTGCCCTTGTTTTGGACTCTAACTTGCATGATTTGAATGAAACTAACCCGGACTGACGCTGTTTTCAGCAGAATTGCCATGGTGTTATTTATGTGCAGAAACAAAAGTTCTCGGAATGACCTGAAACTCCACGGAACGTCTAGTTGAAAATAATAAAAAATCGTTGCAAAAGATGAAGGCCAGGGGGCCCACCACCTGTCCACGAGGGTGGGGAGCGCGCCCCCTGATGACCCACAAGTATAGGGGATCTATCGTAGTCCTTTCGATAAGTAAGAGTGTCGAACCCAACGAGGAGCAGAAGGAAATGATACGCGGTTTTCAGCAAGGTATTCTCTACAAGTACTGAAATAAGTACTAACAGATAGTTTTGTGATAAGATAATTTGTAACGAGCAACAAGTAACAAAAGTAAATAAAGTGCAGCAAGGTGGCCCAATACTTTTTGTAGCAAAGGACAAGCCTGGACAAACTCTTATATAAGGAAAAGCGCTCCCGAGGACACATGGGAATATCGTCAAGCTAGTTTTCATCACGTTCATATGATTCGCGTTCGGTACTATGATAATTTGATATGTGGGTGGACCGGTGCTTGGGTGCTGTTCTTACTTGAACAAGCATCCCACTTATGATTAACCTCTATTGCAAGCATCCGCAACTACAACAAAAGTATTAAGGTAAACCTAACCATAGCATGAAACATATGGATCCAAATGAGCCCCTTACGAAGCAACGCATAAACTAGGGTTTAAGCTTCTGTCACTCTAGCAACCCATCATCTACTTATTACTTCCCAATGCCTTCCTCTAGGCCCAAATAATGGTGAAGTGTTATGTAGTCGACGTTCACATAACACCACTAGAGGCTAGACAACATACATCTCATCAAAATATCGAACGAATACCAAATTCACATGACTACTAATAGCAAGACTTCTCCCATGTCCTCAGGAACAAACGTAACAGCTCACAAAGCATATTCATGTTCATAATCAGAGGGGTATTAATATGCATAAAGGATCTGAACATATGATCTTCCACCTAATAAACCAACTAGCATCAACTACAAGGAGTAATCAACACTTCTAGCAACCTACTAGTACCAATCCCGGACTTGGAGACAAGAATTGGATACAAGATATGAACTAGGGTTTTGAGAGGAGATGGTGCTGGTGAAGATCTTGATGGAGATTGCCCTCTCCCAACGAGTGGAGCGTTGGTGATGATGATGGCGATGATTTCCCCCTTCTGCAGGGATGTGTCCCCAGCAGAACAGCTCTGCCGGAGCCCTAGATTGGTTCCGCCAAGGTTCCGCCTCGTGGCGGCGGAGTCTCGTCCCGAAAGGTTCCTTATGATTTTTTCCTCATCGAAAGACCTCATATAGCAGAAGATGGGCATCGGAGGGCCAACAGGGGGCCCACAAGGTAGGGGGCGCGCCCAGGGGGTAGGGCACGCCCCCACCCTCGTGGACAGGTGGGCCCTCCTCTGGTGAACTTCTTCCGCTGGATATTTTTTATATTTTCCAAAAATGACTTTCGTGGAGTTTCAAGACTTTTGGAGTTGTGCAGAATAGGTCTCTAATATTTGCTCCTTTTCCAGCCCAGAATTCCAGCTGCCGGCATTCTCCCTTGTTATGTAAACCTTGTAAAATAAGAGAGAATAACCATAAGTATTGTGACATAATGCATAATAACAGCCCATAATGCAATAAATGTCGATATAAAAGCATGATGCAAAGTGGACGTATCAACTCCCCCAAGCTTAGACCTCGCTTCTCCTCAAGCGGAAGCCGATAATGATAAATATGTCCCCATGTTTAGAGGTAGAGGTGTCGATAAAAATAAAATACGGACATGAAGGCATCATGATTATTCTCATAACAACAACATATATAGATATTGTCATATGATTTCTTATGCTCAAGTAATAATCTATTCACAATGCAAGGTACGAATCATAAAATTTATTGCGAACCAACAGACTATAATCCCAGTCATTGAAGCAATTGCAATTTATCATAACATCATAAAGAGTCTATGTCAGAACTTAAAAGCAAGTCCACATACTCAACTCTCATCTAGTCCTTCATAATTGCTAACACTCACGCAATACTTGTGGTTATGGAGTTTTAATCGGACACAGAGAAAGATAGGGGCTTATAGTTTTGCCCCACAACCTTTTACCTCAAGGCCAATGTCAACAATAATAACTCATGCTCCCCTACATCCAATTAGGTACATATATCAGGATCGTTCCAACATACTGTGCTTGCCAAAGGATAAAGTGTAAAAAGGAAAGGTGAAGATCACCATGACTCTTGCATAAGCTAGAACATAATAATAAAAGATAGGCCCTTCGCAGAGGGACGCAGAGGTTGCCATGCACTTTTATGGTTGGATGCACAAAATCTTAATGCGAAAGAACGTCACTTTATATTGCCACTTGTGATATGAACCTTTATTATGCAGTCTGTCACTTTTATTACTTCCACATCACAAGATCGTATAAAGCTTATTTGTCCCACACCAATCAATCATACATAACTAGAGCAATTTTTATTGCTTTGCACCGATGACAACTTACTTGAAGGATCTTACTCAATCAATAGGTAGATATGGTGGACTCTCATGGCGAAACTGATTTAAGGGTTTTGGAAGCACAAGTAGTATCTCTACTTGGTGCTGAGAATTTGGATATCATGAGGGGGAAACGCAAGCTCAACATGTTGGATGATCCATGCCAACATACTTTATCTTAGATATAAGAAAACATAACCCATTACGTTGTCTTCCTTGTCCAACATCAACTCTTTAGCATGTCATATTTTAATGAGTGCTCCCAATCATAAAAGATGTCAATAATAGTATATTTATATGTGAAACCTCTCTTTCCTTATTACTTCCTATTAATTGCAACGATGACCAAAACTATGTCTGCCAACTCCCAACAACTTTTAATCATCATACTCTTTCTATGTGAAGTCATCACTCTCGATAAGATCAATATGATCTCTTTGTTTCTTTTTATTCTTTTCTCTTTTCTTTGATTCACTCAAGATCATGGTAAAATAATCAAGCCCTTGACTCGACACTAATCTTTATTATATATAGCTCACAGACTCGATTACATAGAGGGATCATAAAGGAAAACTCAAAACTAGATCATGCCATAAACTTTATTCTACTAGATCAAGATACTACTAATAGGATCGAACTAAGAAAAACGGTAAAGATAGGACATGTGATTGTGATATGATACCGGGGCATCTACCCCAAGATTGGCAGTTGCCAAGGGGAGTGCCCATCCCCATGTGATTATGTCTCCTTCTTTGTTGGTGAAGAAGATGGTGGTGATGTTGACTTAGTTGATGGCATAGACTCACCATCATAGAAGGAGACCGAGTCTCCGGGATCCTCAAATCTGCAGCCAAACTCATCCTTTTGAATCTATATTCATACTCACAGTTTTGGTTTTGCAGGTCATAGGTTTGGGCTTGGAGGTGCTCGATCTTCTCATGAAGCTTGAAGATGGCCTCCCCGATGTTGTCAGAATCCAGCTTATGGTTGCTAGTGAACTCCGCGATCATCATGTGGTTGGAGTTGAGTCCATGTTCCACCATCCCTTGGCACTTGAAAACTTGTTGCTCCATTGCTTCGAGCCTTGTCTCCATGCTTCCGGTCCCCTTCGGTCCCTCTTCATCGCGGATGTGCAGCAACCCATCATGCAACTCAATGGTTTGAGGGTTTCGCAGCACCTCCGTGAGGTAAGGGTTGATGACCTTCTCGAAGAACTTGTCCTTGGAGGCACTTGGGGATGTCATGGTGATCTGGATCTGTCAGAAAAACAGCTTGAAACAAGAATAGAGGATACTTGCGTGATACAGGAGTCAAAACCTTCGGGAGATTGTATAATGAATTTTTACCGAACAAAATACGTATCGTGCAAGAAAACGGAGTCCGTAAGGCACACGAGGTGCTCACGAGGTAGGGGGCGCGCCCAGTGGGGTAGGGCGCGCCCTCCACCCTCGTGGAGCTCTCCCGGACTGCTACTTATTTTTCTATTTTTCTAAATATTCCAAAACGGAGAAATATTGCATTAAAAACTGTTTTGGAGTCGGTTTACTTACCGTACCACATACCTATTCCATTTCGGAGTTTGAAACGTTCTGGAAAGTGCCTCTTATGTATTCCTCCAGGGTTACGGTTTCAATCACATTGGTTTCAACATTTATAGGATTACTGAGATATAATGTTTGATTCTTTGACCGTTTACCACCTTTGGATTCGTGCCTCCGAAGTTTTTTGATTTTTATGGCATCAGAACGATAGACCTCCTCAATAACATAGGGGCCTTCCCATTTAGAGAGAAGTTTTCCTGCAAAAAATCTTAAACGAGAGTTGTATAGCAATACATAATCACCTACATTAAACTCACGCTTTCGTATCCTTTTTTCATGCCATCTTTTAACTTTTTCTTTAAACAACTTGGCATTTTCATAAGCTTGGGTTCTCCATTCATCAAGTGAGCTAATATCAAATAACCTGTTTTCGACGGCAAGTTTGAAATCGTAGTTGAGCACTTTAATATCCCAATATGCCTTATGTTCTAGTTCGAGAGGTAAGTGACATGCTTTTGCATAAACCATTTTATACGGAGACATACCCATAGGATTTTTATATGCAGTTCTATAGGCCCATAATGCATCATCAAGTTTCTTGGACCAATTCTTTCTTGATCTATTGACAGTCTTTTGCAAAATTAATTTGAGCTCTCTATTACTCAATTCTACTTGACCACTAGACTGTGGGTGATAAGGAGATGAAATTCTATGATTAACATCATATTCAGCAAGCATTTTACGGAAAGCACCATGAATGAAGTGTGAACCACCATCACTCATTAAATATCTTGGGACTCCAAACCTTGGAAAAATAACTTCTTTAAGCATTTTAATAGAAGTGTTATGATCAGCACTACTAGTTGGAATAGCTTCTACCCACTTAGTAACGTAATCAACAGCAACTAAAATATGTGTATATCCATTAGAGGCAGGAAAAGGTCCCATATAATGAAAGCCCAAAACATCAAATGGTTCAATAACGAGTGAATAATTCATAGGCATTTCTTGACGTCTACTAATATTACCAATTCTTTGACATTCATCACATGATAAGAGAAACTTACGGGCATCCTTGAAGAGAGTAGGCCAATAAAAACCGGATTGCAATACCTTATGTGCAGTTCTATCTCCAGCGTGATGTCCTCCATAAGCTTCGGAGTGACACTTGCGTAGGATCTGTTCCTGTTCATGCTCAGGTACACAACGTCTCATAACACCATCTACTCCTTCTTTATAAAGATGTGGCTCATCCCAAAAGTAATGTCTCGAATCATAAATTAACTTTGTCTTCTGTTGGTATGTGAAGCTAGGTGGTATAAATTTAGCAACAATATAGTTCGCATAATCAGCATACCAAGGGGTACTATGAGAAGTACTTATAACATTTAATTGCTCATCAGGAAAGCTATCATCAATAGGTAGTGGGTCATCAAGAACATTTTCTAACCTAGACAAGTTGTCTGCAACGGGGTTCTCAGCTCCCTTTCTATCAACAACATGCAAATCAAATTCTTTTAGCAAGAGAACCCATCTAATAAGTCTAGGTTTAGCATCTTTCTTTTCCATAAGATATTTAATAGCCGCATGATCCGTGTGAATAGTTACTTTAGAATCAACAATATAAGGTCTGAACTTATCACAAGCAAATACAACTGCTAAGAATTCCTTTTCAGTAGTAGCATAATTTCTCTGAGCATTGTCTAGAGTCTTACTAGCATAATGGATAACATTTAATTTCTTTTCAACTCTTTACCCTAGAACAGCACCTACAGCATAATCACTAGCATCACACATAATTTCAAAAGGTAAATTCCAATCAGGTGGTTGAACAATAGGTGCAGAGATCAATGCTTTCTTAAGTATTTCAAATGCTTCTACACAATCATCATCAAAGACAAATGGTATATCTTTTTGTAATAAATTAGTCAGAGGTCGAGAAATTTTTGAGAAGTCCTTAATGAACCTCCTATAAAATCCTGCGTGACCAAGGAAACTTCTTATACCTTTGATGTCCTTGGGACATGGCATCTTTTTAATAGCATCAACCTTGGAACTTCAATACCTCTCTCAGAAACTTTATGCCCCAAGACAATACCTTCATTAACCATAAAGTGGCACTTTTCCCAATTCAAGACAAGATTAGTTTCTTCACATCTCTGCAAAACTCGATCAAGATTGCTCAAACAATCATCAAAAGAGGATCCATAGACGGAAAAGTCGTCCATGAAAACCTCACAAATCTTTTCACAAAAGTCAGAGAATATAGCCATCATGCATCTTTCAAAGGTAGCAGGTGCATTACATAAACCAAAAGGCATACATCTATAAGCAAAAGTACCAAAAGGGCATGTAAAAGTAGTCTTTGATTGATCTTTAGCCGACACAAGTATTTGAGAGAATCCAGAGTAACCATCTAGGAAGCAATAATGTGTATGTTTGCATAACCTTTCTAGCATTTGATCAATAAAAGGTAAGGGGTAATGATCTTTCTTAGTAGCCTTATTTAATTTGTGGAAATCAATTACCATCCTATAACCTGTAATAATTCTTTGTGGAATCAATTCATCTTTATCATTAGGAACAACAGTAACACCTCCCTTCTTAGGGAAACAATGGACAGGACTTACCCACTGACTATCAGGAATGGGATAAATTATACCTACCTCTAGAAGCTTTAGTATTTCTTTTCTTACCACTTCTTTCATTTTAGGATTAAGCCTTCATTGATGATCACGAACCGGTTTGGCATCTTCTTGTGACACTCCAAATTTTTTTATTTGGTCTTAGCAAAAACCTTGCTGATTTTTCTTCTGTGGATTGAGACCTTCCAAAATTTTCAAAAAAAAAACTCTATGAAGATTTGGATTTTTCATTCTATTGATAACCACCCATGACCTTGTATTTTCTCCCATGTGGTTAAACCACTCCAAAACCTCCTCTCCTCCTTGTTATCAATCTAAGATCCCTGTCCCAACTCATCCAAGCAAATTTTGGATTTTATTTTGATTGTTTCATCTCTCAAATATTTTTCTATCAATTATTTTGGGCCAAATGGTTTTTCAAAGCAAGTACCCCATTGCATTTGAGATTTGACTTCAAACCAACTCTACTGGCTAGTCCTTTGCACCCACAACCCAGAACCATCTTGATCCACTCATCTTCTTTTCAAAATTTTCAACTTACACTCCCTGCAAGTTTGGACCAGATTTGTCAAATTTGGTGAAATTCATATCTACACTTCTCCAAAAATTCCACCAAAAATCAGGCAGCCTACTGGAGCAATGAGTGACCACTCCACCAAAAATCAGCCCAAGGAAAAATCCCTACATGCCTGGAACATTCTGTCGAACACCTTGCATGCACTGTTCGAACACATTCAGAAAAATTCAGTTTCAGTGTCGATTTCTTCAGTTCAGTTCAGTCACGCGCCCACAGTGCTTTGGCGCGTTACTCACCGCCTGGCTCGCTTGTCCGATGCCCCGCACGCGCGCTTGGCTGCTGGCTGTCGTTGGTGGCGCTCTGACCCGACCACGCCGGCGTGTCTCGCGGCGGCTGAACCGCCATGGCAGCCAACAGGGAGCAGAACGGCGGCTCAACGCCGTTCTGCACCGCCCAACCCCGCTGGTGGATCCGCTTGGCCATCCCCACGCCAGCGCACGCATGCAGCACAGCCGTCGTGGCGCGGCACGCACAGAGCATGCTCTCTGCCGCCGACGGGTCCGCGCCTTCCCGTTCCGTCGAACGTCGCCCAATCGAGCAAAACCCTGCGCTTTTGGCACCTAAACTGACTCCGTGAACCTCCACGACGGCGCTCAGCTCCTAAACTCTCCCGACCAAGCACTGCACTGCCGTAATCCTCGCCGGATAACGCCGTTCTCGGCCACCGCCTCGGAGCGCCTATAAAAGGAGACCCCGAGCTCCCCCTTGAGCTCGCACCACCCCTACACTCCACCAACGCCCTGCCAGGTCACTAGGAGGACCTCGAGGAGGTCTCCTCCCCCGACTCCAGCCACCCCGCTCCGCCTCGGCCTCCAGCTCGATTCACTTCGGTGAGGCCATCTCCGGCGCCCATACTCCGTCAGCTACCTCCTCTAGCTACCAGATCCTTGACCCCCTCCTCAATTTGATCAGTCCAGCTCTCTCCGGCGACCTCCAACCACGCCCGAACCGCCGACCGCCGGAGCAGGGGCCACCGCCGACGTGGTGCTTCTCGGCGACCACCACCACCACCAACCAACGCGGAATGGCACCCTGAGCACGGAGGTAACCTTCGATCTCTCTGCCTCACCGTGGATCGCCGCCGGCGATCGCCGCGGCTCTCTGGCGCCAAAGGCGCCGTTCGTTTTCAAACCTGACGGGTGGGACCGCCCCGTCAGATTCTTCTCTTTATTCGAATCGTTTTCTGAAAACGCATTTGGGCAAAATACGTCTTCTCCTCTGAGCCGGCGTATTCGAGTCTGAAACGTTTTCTGCATTTATAAATAAGACCCTGGGAAGTTTCTGTTTCATTACAGATGAGTCCCTGGGCAAAAACCCTTATAACTTTTTATCAGAAGCATATTTTTGATTGATTCCTTTTCTGTTCTCTTCAAAATTTTGTCTAGTTTTTTATCAGATTTATTTGAAAAATATTTGCAATACTTTTTCTGCACCTCTCGGTATTCACGTTAGCGCGTATGTTTTCTCTATACCGTAGATACCGACGGAGGTGACGGGGCCGCGAACTTCACCGAGCTAGGTTCCGACTACTCCGAACAAGGCAAGCATGTTCGAACTTTTGATATGATGAGTGTCTTGGCATGTTTGCATATAGATAGTTTCGTGGCATGTGTGAAGCATACCGATGAACCGTTCATTATGCATTGTTGAGGCAAGTATGCCCGATGATTTCACACGTCGTTGGACGTAAGTATGCAAGGCCATGTGTTGGCATGAAGATGGGTAAGATGGCAGTGTTGTAGCATGCCAGTGTTAGGCCATGCAAGTTATCTTCAGTACCAACCCATATCGGTTGGGTTCATATCCATTTCCTTTCCCTGTACTACCACATGTTTCCCGAAAGGGATATGGTTTAGTAAGTCGCAAACCGCTTTATTGGTACACACCAAAAAGGAGAGGCCGGGATGATGGTTCCATGGCCCTGGATTAAAGCCAGGCATCCGGTCAGGGGGCATGGGTGTTTCCGGTTGGGACCGAGAGGGGGGCACCCCTTAGAGCGCGCCTATATAAATTTGATCCCATGCTATTCGAGATTGTGATCTCCCCGTCTCAATAGTTTTTCCTGGACGATGTTGAGGGTGATTCCTGGCATCGAAGAGTTGGATGGGTGTGTACTGGTTAGCTGTGTTTCCTTCTGAAATACCGTAACGGAACTAGTCATGGTGACTACGGAAATCCGTCGACTGTGGGAAATTTTTGTACAAACTCTGCAGAGCTCTATATCCTTAAATCATCTTATCTATATCCAAGTTCCCCGCTAACAGTCATGTGCCAGTTTGGTGACAGATTACCCGGTGGGACACATGGGCACTAAGACCGGTTAAATGTTTATCCTTGTGGATGGACTAACCCGTTTAATTCCATGAGTTGAATATATTTATGATGAATATATTATTTCCTTATCAGTCAAAAGCCCTTTATGTGGTGTCGCTCAGACGCCCGACTGTGGCATTTCTTTTTAAAGTCCTTTATGTGGTGTCGCTCAGACGCCCGACTGTGGCATTTCTTTTTAAAGCCCTTTATGTGGTGTCGCTCAGACGCCCGACTGTGGAATTTCTTTTTAAAGCCCTTTATGTGGTGTCGCTCAGACGCCCGACTGTGGCATTTCTTTTTAAAGCCCTTTATGTGGTGTCACTCAGACGCCCGACTGTGGCATTTCTTTTTAAAGCCCTTTTTGTGGTGTCGCTCAGACGCCCGACTGTGGCATTTCTTTTTAAAGCCCTTTATGTGGTGTCGCTCAGACGCCCGACTGTGGTATTATTATCCCGCACTTTCCGCTCGAGGAGTCTTTCAGACACTCGTTTGGCACCAGTATTATTATCCCGCATTTTCCGCTCGAGGAGTCTTTCAGACACTCGTTTGGCACCAGTATTATTATTCTGCATTTTCCGCTCGAGGAGTCTTTCAGACACTCGTTTGGCACCAGTATTATTATCCCGCATTTTCCGCTCGAGGAGTCTTTCAGACACTCGTTTGGCACCAGTATTATTATTCTGCATTTTCCGCTCGAGGAGTCTTTCAGACACTCGCTTGGCACCCAGTATTTATTACCTCTATGTCTGATCGTACTGGTTAACTTATTCATGTATTTCATGTTAGCATTTGTTATATCTTACGTCCGAACTGTCTTGCGAGTACTTTCAAAGTACTCACTGGCTTGTTGATTTGGCCAGATGCTGACGAAGGTGATCTCATGGATGAAGAGTTCGATAGCGAATCCGACGCCTAGAGGAGTCCCAGTCAGTCTCGTGCAACCCTGGAGTTGGTCACTGTATTATATCCGTTTCTGCTACCCTAATAAATTCATCGAGCCTCACCTCGACGCTCGATGGGATGTTAGTTTGAGAATCCTATATCCACTCCCCACTGTGTTACTCCACCTCTACCATATTTGCGAGTCAGTAGTATGCCACCACTCCCTTGTGTCATTAATCGCCTTTATGTATAATTATTGGCACGCTTGTAATAAATTGTTGAGCATCGTCAGCTCAACCCTGTAACATATTTATGCTACTGGCTTATTGTATCAAAAGTTTGTCTGCCAGTGAGGAGGTTTTATCTCAAACTGGATTCTAAAGATTTGGTTTCTCAATAAATATTTTTATTGGAAAACCGGTCGTGACAAGCTTGGTACCAGAGCCAGGATGATTGTAGGAAGCCACTAGGTGCGATCGCTAATCGGTTATTAGCATGATAGAGCTTATTCATGTTTTTGCAATAGTAGTCATCTTTCTGACAGTCAGCATATATTTATGATCTGACCATTCAGGATTTTTGCCTACTTTTGTAGAGGGTCGACCGCAGCTGCGAGTCTCAGACCTTCGCCAACGTGCCCGATGGGTTCGTCAAGCTTCTCTCCTTCGTCGTTCAGGTCGCGATGGGGCCGTCTGTGCGCCCAGTCGTCACTCTCTGTCAGCACAGAGTCAACGACAGTCTGACTATGCACCAGGCCGCGGTGCAGCTCAAGGGAGGGCGTGGTGAGCTACGCCGCTTCCGGTTCTTGGGGAGAGCCATGCCTACGGAGAAGCATGCCATCCAGATGGCAGCCCGCGAGGCGATAGCTCGTCTCAGGGATGCCCTTCCCGCGATGAAGGCTCGTCGCTACCGCTATCTTCCATGCCATGTGCCCTACACCTGTCACTACGGATTCTCCTGCCCAGAGGAGAATGTGACGAGGCTTTTGAGATGCTTATTGAGTATCTCCGGGCCTTGGAGGCAGCTTTCGACAACTTGGTGGATGACTTTGTGGCCGCCCGAATGGACTCAGTCCACGGTTGTGCCGCCAACAGGAGGGAGCTCCTGCCCACCGCACCGCCACTGACTTTTGTCTCGTCCTCTGCATCCCATGCACCTGCTCGTCGCCTGCCTACCACCGAGGAGTTCAATCGAGCCATTGCACCCACTCCAGCGCGCACTGCACCGCCACTCGCACCGACTCCAATCCGTGTCATTCCGCCCCTGGCACCCGCTCCATCTACTCGGCGCAGCACTACTCGTATGGAGCCTATTAGCGAGGAAGAAGTCGAGTCCCCGGCTTCGCTACGCCTCACCCTTGGAAGGGCCAAGGACGTCATCAACATCTCCGACTGAGTACGCTTAGCCGCCATGCGTTGCATCGCCATGTAAGATGTTGTGAGAAGTAGCTTGTTTGCGCATCATGTAGGATCTGGAGAAGTGCACTGGCCTAAATAACATGTCAGGGTTATGTACGCATATCCTGAGTGATGTATTGTATAATTATCGCCGCGTGTAAGATACGTAATGACGCAGTCCTTCTCTATGCGCAAATCGATTTGTTTTCCCTTGAGTAATCTTGGCTTAAAAAATTTATTTGTCAACCTTGTGCATTATGGGTTTTATCTTTGCAACCCTTCCATTTTTTTTTCTTATGGGTTTTATAAATACATCCCCAGAGTGAAAAATGTCTCGTCCTTGGACTCGCTCCATGCCAGCTCCACCAGAGGAAAATTATGGCAATCAACCGGGCAACAATTTTGCACAAGGGCAGTCAAGTCAACACTATAATACTCAATCAGGCAACAATTTTGCACGAGGTCAGACAAGTCAACAGGACAGTGAAACAACACTTTCCCAAATGTGCCGCCTTTATGAACAGAGTCAGCAACAACATCGGGAAATAATGAACCAAGTCATTAACATGGGAAATCACCATGGGCAGTATCCGCAGCATTCCAAGTTATCTGAGCTACAGAAGACACGTCCCTCAACATTTTCTCTTACTGACAAGCCACTTGAGGCTGAAGACTGGCTTCGCGATATGGAGAGAAAGTTAATTATTGCAAAATGCTCAGACCCAGAAAAGGTACTGTACGCACCACATTATCTCACGGGAGCAGCCGCATCCTGGTGGGAGAATTTTCTGCACATGCATCCCAACAAAAATGATATAACCTGGGATGATTTCAAAGAAGGTTTTCGTGGCGCGCATATTCCTAAGAGTATTATGAAAATCAAGAAAAGAGAGTTCGATGACCTCAAGCAAAGGAACATGACAGTGTCAGATTACAACGGCCAATTTACTCTGTTATCCCGCTACGCCAATGAAGAGCGTATGACTGAAAGCAAGAAAATGGAGAAGTTCCTTGACGGCCTAGCGCCCGCGCTTAAATGCCAACTGGTCATACACACTTTCCCAGATTTTAAGACGCTGGTGGATAAAGCCATTACTCTGGAAAATGAAAGACGCAGTTTGGAAGATATCCGTAAGCGAAAAAGGGACCAGACTAACCATGCTCGCAATCACCAAAGTAAGACCGATTTTCGGAAGGGTGGGACGCACAAATCATCATCCAACGTCTCACGCCCAACAAAGAATTTTCATGCTAGGGACAAGGAGTTCACATATCGCCCAGGTGTTACTTGTTACGCCTGTGGAGAAGAAGGACACTATGCCAAGCAGTGTCCCAAGCCAAGAAGCTCAGCACCAAAGCCGAACAACGGCAACAATAATTCAGCGCCCAAGCGAAACAACTTCAATCCCAACAATAACCACAGGAAAGGTCATCTGAACCACGTGACCAAAGAGGAGGCACAAAATGCTCCGGATATCGTACTCGGTACGTTCCCTGTCAACACAATACCTGCAATGGTTTTGTTTGATTCTGGAGCTTCTCACTCTTTTATTTCGAAAAGATTTGCTTTGCAAAATAATTTTTCGATGCTTCCTTTGGAGAAATCCATGATCATCAAGTCCCCTGGGATTCAGCAAGTCACTCAGAATTACTGTCAGGATGTGATTATTGAGTTCAAAGGATTGAAGTTTCACGCCAATCTCATTGTGTTGGAAAATAAAGGACTAGATGTCATCCTAGGGATGGACTGGTTAACCACCAACAAAGGTTTCATTGACTGTTTCAATCGGACCGTGATTCTCACACACCACCATGGTAAGACAATAAGAGTATCCGCCAAAGAAAGGAAAATGCCCAGACAACCAAGACTGAACAAGGTGGACATTTCTGAATTAAACAAAGTTCCAGTGGTGTGTGAATTTCCAGACGTATTCCCCGAAGAGCTACCAGGCATACCACCAGACCGAGAGATAGAATTCAGCATTGAGCTAGCACCAGGGACCACCCCCATATACACGAAACCATACAGAATGGCACCATCCGAGGTAGTTGAACTGAAGAAACAAATAAAGGAATTGCTTGACAAAGGATACATTCAAGCCAGTTCCTCACCATGGGGATCACCAATTTTGTTTGCCAAAAAGAAAGATGGAACACTGCGATTGTGTATTGACTACCGAGCACTCAACATGGTCACGATCAAGAACAAATACCCGATGCCAAGAATAAATGATTTAATCGATCAGCTCGCTAAGGCCAAGGTATTCTCAAAAATCGACCTAAGGTCAGGATACCATCAATTAAAGGTACGAACAGAAGATATCCCCAAGACAGCCTTCACCTCCAGATATGGACTGTATGAGTTCACAGTAATGCCTTTTGGATTAACAAATGCCCCTGCATATTTTGTTCACCTCATGAACAAAGTATTTATGAAGTTTATGGACAAGTTCGTTGTGGTATTCATCGACGATATTTTAGTATACTCCAAAACACCACAAGAACACGCTGAACATCTCAGAATTGTACTAGGAGAACTCAGGAAACACCAATTGTACGCCAAGTTCAGCAAGTGTGAATTTTGGTTAAGGCAAGTAGGCTTTCTAGGCCACGTGCTAACCCAAGACGGGATCGCCATGGACCCAGAGAAAGTCAAGGCCGTACTTGGCTGGAAGTCACCAGCCAGCGTAACGGACATACGGAGTTTCTTGGGAATGGCAGGATATTACCGCAGATTTATTGAAGGATTATCCACCATAGCCAAGCCAATGACGCAGTTGCTCAAGAAAGATAAGAAGTTTGAATGGACAGAAGCCTGTGAGAAAAGTTTCCAAGAGCTAAAACGGAAATTAACAACAGCACCAGTATTGATTGTGCCAGACATACACAAGAATTTTGAAGTATATTGTGATGCGTCCAGAAAGGGACTCGGATGCGTATTAATGCAAGAGGGCAAGGTTGTCGCATACGCTTCGAGGCAACTTCGCAAGCATGAGGAAAATTATCCCACTCATGACTTAGAAATGGCAGCAGTTATTCATGCACTCAAGGAATGGAGGCATTTCCTGCTTGGAAATCGATGTGAAATATATACGGACCATAAAAGTATCAAATATATTTTCACACAGCCAGAGCTGAATTTAAGGCAATGACGCTGGTTGGAGCTAGTAAAGGATTATGATGTCGGAATCCACTATCATCCTGGAAAAGCAAATGTAGTAGCCGATGCTCTTAGTCGGAACCCCAGCGCCGACAACAACAGTCTGCCCAACTTAAGACCCGAATTCCAACGGGAATTTGCCAGACTCAACTTGTTGATGGTAGCAGAAGGCACCATAACAAACTTGGAGATACAACCCAACCTTGTGAAACGAATCAAAGAAGCCCAGCCGGGTCACCCCAGCATTGAAGGCATCAAAAGAAAGGTGAGTATGGGCAAGGCCTCGGAATTCATCATAGACGAAGAAGGGACACTATGGTACGGAAACAGACTATGCGTGCCAGACATAGAAGACCTCAAACGGCAAATTCTAGCTGAAGCCCACACCGCTCCATATTTGATCCATCCTGGAGGAACCAAGATGTATAAGGATATCCAGGAAGGATTTTGGTGGCACGGTATGAAGAGGGACATAGCCACCTTCATTGCATGGTGCGACTCTTGTCAACGTATAAAGGCTGAACATCAGAGACCAGTCGGACTACTGCAACCAAATAAAATACCTGAGTGGAAATGGGATGAAATAGGGATGGACTTCATTGTCGGACTACCTCGATCACGACACGGGAATGACGCCATATGGGTTATCACCGACAGGTTAACTAAGGTGGCACATTTCATTCCAGTAAAGACGACCCACACCACTCAGAAGCTTGCCAAGATATATCTCTCTCGCATAGTTTGTCTGCACGGTGTCCCGAAGAATATAATATCTGACCGAGGAACACAGTTCGTCTCGAGATTCTGGGAGCATTTACAACAGGCTCTAGGAACTCAACTAGCCTTCAGTACAGCATACCACCCCCAGACAGATGGACAAACAGAACGGGTAAACCAGATTTTAGAGGACATGCTGAGAGCATGTGTCCTCACCTATGGAACCAGTTGGGAAGACAGCCTGCCATACGCCGAGTTCGCGTACAACAACAGTCATCAGGCCAGCCTGCAAATGGCACCATTTGAGGCCTTGTATGGACGTAGATGTCGTACCCCGTTAAATTGGTCAGAGACCGGAGACAGCCGTATCTTCGGCCCAGACATGCTCAAGGAAGCCGAGGAAAAGGTCCAGCTAATCAGAGATCGACTCAAGACCGCCCAAAGCCGACAAAAAAGTTATTACGATCAGAAACATCGTGGGGTCAGCTTCGAACCCAGAGAATTCGTGTATCTACGAGTATCCCCTATGAGAGGACTACAACGATTCAAGATCAAAGGGAAACTAGCACCAAGGTTCATCGGGCCATTCGGTATATTGGCACGGAGAGGCACTGTAGCCTACCAGCTAGACCTACCTAAGGAACTATCAGATATCCACAACGTATTCCACGTTTCACAATTAAGGAAATACATGAGCAACCCAGAGAAACAGGTGCCCCATGAGAACCTCGATGTGCAACCAGATCTCACCTATCGGGAACGTCCAGTAAAGATATTAGAGGAGACTGAAAGGAGGACCCGGCAGAAAACCGTCAAATTTTTCAAAGTTCAGTGGAGTAATCACACCGAAAGTGAAGCAACATGGGAAAGAGAGGATTTTCTTCGAACAGAGCATCCGCACATATTTAAGGATCAACTGAAATCTCGGGGACGAGATTTTTCCTAAGGGGGTAGGTGTTGTGACACTCCAAAAAAAATTTATTTGGTCTTAGCAAAAACCTTGCTGATTTTTCTTCTGTGGATTGAGACCTTCCAAAATTTTCAAAAAAAAAACTCTATGAAGATTTGGATTTTTCATTCTATTGATAACCACCCATGACCTTGTATTTTCTCCCATGTGGTTAAACCACTCCAAAACCTCCTCTCCTCCTTGTTATCAATCTAAGATCCCTGTCCCAACTCATCCAAGCAAATTTTGGATTTTATTTTGATTGTTTCATCTCTCAAATATTTTTCTATCAATTATTTTGGGCCAAATGGTTTTTCAAAGCAAGTACCCCATTACATTTGAGATTTGACTTCAAACCAACTCTACTGGCTAGTCCTTTGCACCCACAACCCAGAACCATCTTGATCCACTCATCTTCTTTTCAAAATTTTCAACTTACACTCCCTGCAAGTTTGGACCAGATTTGTCAAATTTGGTGAAATTCATATCTACACTTCTCCAAAAATTCCACCAGAAATCAGGCAGCCTACTGGAGCAATGAGTGACCAGTCCACCAAAAATCAGCCCAAGGAAAAATCCCTACATGCCTGGAACATTCTGTCGAACACCTTGCATGCACTGTTCGAACACATTCAGAAAAATTCAGTTTCAGTGTCGATTTCTTCAGTTCAGTTCAATCACGCGCCCACAGTGCTTTGGCGCGTTGCTCACCGTCTGGCTCGCTTGTCCGATGCCCCGCACGCGCGCTTGGCTGCTTGCTATCGTCGGTGGCGTTCTGACCCGACCACGCCGGCGTGTCTCGCGGCGGCTGAACCGCCGTGGCAGCCAACAGGGAGCAGAACGGTGGCTCAACGCCGTTCTGCGCCGCCCAACCCCACTGGTGGCTCCGCGTGGCCATCCCCACGCCAGCGCACGCATGCAGCACAGCCGTCGTGGCGCGGCACGCACAGAGCGTGCTCTCTGCCGCCGACGGGTCCGCGCCGTCCCGTTCCGTCGAACGTCGCCCAATCGAGCAAAACCCGGCGCTTTTGGCACCTAAACTGACTCCGTGAACCTCCACGATGGCGCTCAGCTCCTAAACTCTCCCGACCAAGCACTGCACCGCCGTAATCCTCGCCGGAGAACGCCGTTCTCGGCCACCGCCTCAGAGCGCCTATAAAAGGAAACCCCGAGCTCCCCCTCGAGCTCGCACCACCCCTACACTCCACCAACGCCCTGCCAGGTCACTGGGAGGACCTCGAGGAGGTCTCCTCCCCCGACTCCGTCCACCCCGCTCCGCCTCGGCCTCCAGCTCGATTCACTTCGGTGAGGCCATCTCCGGCGCCCATACTCCGTCAGCTACCTCCTCTAGCTACTAGATCCTTGACCCCCTCCTCAATTTGATCAGTGCAGCTCTCTCCGGCGACCTCCAACCACGCCCGAACCGCCGTCCGCCGGAGTAGGGGCCACCGCCGACGTGGTGCTTCTCGGCGACCACCACCACCACCAACCGACGCGGAATGGCACCCTGAGCACGGAGGTAACCTCCGATCTCTCTGCCTCGCCGTGGATCGCCGCCGGCGATCGCCGCGGCTCTCTGGCGCCAAAGGCGCCGTTCGTTTTCAAACCTGACGGGTGGGACCGCCCCGTCAGATTCTTCTCTTTATTCGAATCGTTTTCTGAAAACGCATTTGGGCAAAATACGTCTTCTCCTCTGAGCCGGCGTATTCGAGTCTGAAACGTTTTCTGCATTTATAAATAAGACCCTCGGAAGTTTCTGTTTCATTACAGATGTGTCCCTGGGCAAAAACCCTTATAACTTTTTATCCGAAGCATAATTTTGATTGATTCCTTTTCTGTTCTCTTCAAAATTTTGTCTAGTTTTTTATCAGATTTATTTGAAAAATATTTGCAATACTTTTTCTGCACCTCTCGGTATTCACGTTAGCGCGTATGTTTTCTCTATACCGTAGATACCGACGGAGGTGACGGGGCCGCGAACTTCACCGAGCTAGGTTCCGACTACTCCGAACCAGGCAAGCATGTTCGAACTTTTGATATGATGAGTGTCTTGGCATGTTTGCATATAGATAGTTTCATGGCATGTGTGAAGCATACCGATGAACCGTTCATTATGCATTGTTGAGGCAAGTATGCCCGATGATTTCACACGTCGTTGGACGTAAGTATGCAAGGCCATGTGTTGGCATGAAGATGGGTAAGATGGCAGTGTTGTAGCATGCCAGTCTTAGGCCATGCAAGTTATCTTCAGTACCAACCCATATCGGTTGGGTTCATATCCATTTCCTTTCCCTGTACTACCACATGTTTCCCGAAAGGGATATGGTTTAGTAAGTCGCAAACCGCTTTCTTGGTACACACCAAAAAGGAGAGGCCGGGATGATGGTTCCATGGCCCTGGATTAAAGCCAGGCATCCGGTCAGGGGGCATGGGTGTTTCCGGTTGGGACCGAGAGGGGGGCACCCCTCAGAGCGCGCGTATATAAATTTGATCCCATGCTATTCGAGATTGTGATCTCCCCGTCTCAATAGTTTTTCCTGGACGATGTTGAGGGTGATTCCTGGCATCGAAGAGTTGGATGGGTGTGTACTGGTTAGCTGTGTTTCCTTCTGAAATACCGTAATGGAACTAGTCCTGGTGACTACGGAAATCCGTCGACTGTGGGAAATTTTTGTACAAACTCTGCAGAGCTCTATATCCTTAAATCATCTTATCTATATCCAAGTTCCCTGCTAACAGTCATGTGCCAGTTTGGTGACAGATTACCCGGTGGGACACATGGGCACTAAGACCGGTTAAATGTTTATCCTTGTGGATGGACTAACCCGTTTAATTCCATGAGTTGAATATATTTATGATGAATATATTATTTCCTTATCAGTCAAAAGCCCTTTATGTGGTGTCGCTCAGACGCCCGACTGTGGCATTTCTTTTTAAAGCCCTTATGTGGTGTCGCTCAGACGCCCGACTGTGGCATTTCTTTTTAAAGCCCTTTATGTGGTGTCGCTCAGACGCCCGACTGTGGCATTTCTTTTTAAAGCCCTTTATGTGGTGTAGCTCAGACGCCCGACTGTGGCATTTCTTTTTAAAGCCCTTTTTGTGGTGTCGCTCAGACGCCCGACTGTAGCATTTCTTTTTAAAGCCCTTTATGTGGTGTCGCTCAGACGCCCGACTGTGGTATTATTATCCCGCACTTTCCGCTCGAGGAGTCTTTCAGACACTCGTTTGGCACCAGTATTATTATCCCGCATTTTCCGCTCGAGGAGTCTTTCAGACACTCGTTTGGCACCAGTATTATTATTCTGCATTTTCCGCTCGAGGAGTCTTTCAGACACTCGTTTGGCACCAGTATTATTATCCCGCATTTTCCGCTCGAGGAGTCTTTCAGACACTCGTTTGGCACCAGTATTATTGTTCTGCATTTTCCGCTCGAGGAGTCTTTCAGACACTCGCTTGGCACCCAATATTTATTACCTCTATGTCTGATCGTACTGGTTAACTTATTCATGTATTTCATGTTAGCATTTGTTATATCTTACGTCCGAACTGTCTTGCGAGTACTTTCAAAGTACTCACTGGATTGTTGATTTGGCCAGATGCTGACGAAGGTGATCTCATGGATGAAGAGTTCGATAGCGAATCCGACGCCTAGAGGAGTCCCAGTCAGTCTCGTGCAACCCTGGAGTTGGTCACTGTATTATATCCGTTTCCGCTACCCTAATAAATTCATCGAGCCTCACCTCGACGCTCGATGGGATGTTAGTTTGAGAATCCTATATCCACTCCCCACTTTGTTACTCCACCTCTACCATATTTGCGAGTCAGTAGTATGCCACCACTCCCTTGTGTCATTAATCGCCTTTATGTATAATTATTGGCACGCTTGTAATAAATTGTTGAGCATCGTCAGCTCAACCCTGTAACATATTTATGCTACTGGCTTATTGTATCAAAAGTTTGTCTGCCAGTGAGGAGGTTTTATCTCAAACTGGATTCTAAAGATTTGGTTTCTCAATAAATATTTTTATTGGAAAACCGGTCATGACACTTCTTCCAAATTTATTTTATGTTGACATAGAGTGGGACTAATGCCCTTAAGATCATCAAGAGTATATCCAATAGCAGCATGGTGCTTCTTCAGAGTTTCAATAATCTTTCTTCTTCATGCTCTGAAAGGTTAGCACTAATAATAACAGGATATATCTTCTTTTCATCAAGATAATCATATTTAAGATTATCAGGCAACGATTTAAGCTCAAACACGGGATCACCCTTGGGTGGAGGAGGATCCCCTAGGATTTCAACAGGCAAATTATCTTTGAGAATAGGTTCCTGTTTAAAGAATACTTCATCTATTTCCCTTCTTTCATTCATAAACATATCATTTTCATGGTCCAGCAAGTATTGTTCTAAAGGATCACTAGGAGGTACGGCTATAGAAGCAAGACCAATAATTCAATCCTTACTAGGCAATTCTTCTTCACGGTGTTGTTTACTAAATTTAGAGAAATTAAACTCATGAGACATATCACCCAAACCAATAGTAACAACATTCTTTTCACAGTCTATCTTAGCATTAATAGTATTCAAGAAAGGTCTACCAAATATAATGGGACAAAAGCTATCTTGTAGGGAACTGAGAACAAGAAAATCAGCAGGATATTTCGTTTTCCCACACAAAACTTCAACATCTCTAACAATTCCCATTGCTGATATAGTATCTCTATTGGCAAGTTTAATTGTAACATCAATACCTTCTATCTCTGTCAGAGTAAATGACCACGGGTAGCCTAGACGGCTCCCCCCGGCACTTTATAAAAATTGCAGGCCAAGCGAGCCTTCAAGTACCAAGGCGTGGGCCCGCCTTCCTCCAGCCGGCTACCTCTCAGGCCGGCTGCGCGAAGGCGGCCCAGCTCTATAAACCTCCTAAAGGAAGCCACGAGAGCTCCGACTCCAAGAAGCCGGCCACGAAAGGGCCGACTCCAAGAAGTCAGCCCCCAGCAGGCGGCCAAGATCGTGCCCCCAGAGTCTGCTCCCAGATAACGGCGATGAGACGGGGCGTGGCTACAATAAAGCCTGCCACCCCTGAATCTCGGGACGCGCATGGCCACAGAGCGTCGTACGGGGCGGCCATCACCCTTCCAACGCGGCACTGTTGCCATGTTGACCATGACGTCACCCACGGCGGGCTGTCAGTATGACCCGAGGGCGGCGGGCCCTATCAGTCAGGGAGACGCCCAAAGGCGGCCCGGCCTCCCACAGTCAGCCTGGGGTGTAGCCGACTCCCAGTAGCCGGCTAGTTCCCTCCCTCGAGGGAGGCGCCTCATTAAGAAGACAAGACGAGGTAAGGCTACAGCGATTGGCCGCCCGGCGGCGGCACCGTAGCCATGCTTATGATGACGAAGCCCACGTCACCAGAGGTTGGGCAACAGTTACCAGCCCTCGACGAGACCCCCAAGCGGTGGGACCGGCCTGTCGACCAGGCGGCCGGCAGCCGGCGGGTCCACCAGTCCGCGGGCCCCATCGTCCGGCGGAGAAGACAACGAGTGTAGACACCGACAACTAGGGCTCATGCCCAGCTGGATTACCATTGTACCTCTGGGGGGTAGGCCTATATGAATCCCCCAGGGCGCCCATGCAAAGGGAGATCTTTTTAGGAGTTTTAGACAACACATCGAGGGGAGAAGAAAGCTAGCCTTGCCTTTCTTCTTCTTCCCACCAAACAGCTCAAGGAGCCTCCTGTAGCTACTTGTCGATCTAGTGACCATGCGGAGACCCCGCAGAGCAGCAGTAGGGGTGTTATCTCCACGGAGAGCCCCGAAGCTGGGTAAGATTCGCCGGCATGCATGTCTTCGCCTTATCCCTTTTCCAGGCACCGGCGACGTTTTATTGGGTCCCACAATGATAAGCCATCCGTTGGCATATGTCGCACCAACCACCCGACAATCTCAGCGGGTGCAATATCATGCATAATTTCTTTATATAAGTCATAAGGTATAACACTGGCACTAGCACCCATATCACATAAGCCGCGATAACAATGATCTCCTATTTTAACAGAAATAACAGGCACGCCTACCACAGGTCTATGTTTATCTTTAGCACAAGGTTTGGCAATTCTGGCGGTTTCACCACAGAATTGAATAAAATGCCCATCAATATTATCAGACAAGAGATCTTTAACAATAGCAATATTAGGTTCTACTTTAACTTGCTCAGGAGGTGTATAAGTTCTAATATTACTTTTATGAACAACAGTTGAAGCTTTAGCATGATCCTTTATTCTAACAGGGAAGGGTGGTTTCTCAGCATAAGAAGTAGGAACAACAGGATCATTATAAGTGACAGTCTTTTCTTCAACATTAGTAGGTGCAACTACTTTTACTTCTATAGGAGGATGATATTTAAAAAACTTATCCTTGGGGAGATCAACATAAGTAGCAAAAGATTCACAGAAAGAAGCTACTATCTCAGAGTCAAGTCCACATTTAGTGCTAAATTGATGGAAAATATCGGTATCCATAAAAGATTTAACACAATCAAACTTAGGTGTCATACCTGACTCCTTACCTTCGTCGAGATCCCAATCTTCAGAGTTGCATTTAATTCTATCCAATAAATTCCATTTGAATTCAATAGTCTTCATCACAAAAGAGCCACCACAAGAAGTATCGAGCATGGTGCGATTGTTATCAGAAAGCCGAGCGTAAAAACTTTGAATAATTATTTCTCTTGAGAGCTCATGATTGGGGCATGAATATAACATTGATTTAAGCCTCCCCAAGATTGAGCGATGCTTTCTCCTTCGCGAGGCCAAAAATTATATATATAATTGCGATCACGATGAACAAGATGCATAGGATAATATTTTTGACGAAATTCCGATTTCAATCGTCTGTAGTTCCATGATTTCGTATCATCACATAGCCTATACCATGTCAATGCATCTCCCTTCAAAGATAAAGAGAAGACCTTCTTTTTAACAACATCATCAAGTATACCTGCAAGCTTAAATAATCCACAAACCTCATCCACATATAATAGGTGCTCACCAGGATGCTTGGTTCCATCTCCTGCAAAAGGATTATCTTGCAGTTTTTTCATCATACCCGAAGGAACTTCAAAGGGAACATTTTCATTTTCAGTAGGTTCAGTAGGTTGAGGAGCAATTCTTTGCTCTACTGGTCGGGGTGAAGATACCCCGAACAAGCCCCTCAGAGGATTACTTTCCATAGTAACAAGTGACAGTAAATTTCAGCACACTATATAAATCTTTCCTTACCAAATTCCACCTACCAAAGGCGCTTCGCTCCCTAGAAATGGTGCTAGAAAAGAGTCTTGATGACCCACAAGTATAGGGGATCTATCGTAGTCCTTTTGATAAGTAAGAGTGTCGAACCCAACGAGGAGAAGAAGGAAATGATAAGCAGTTTTCAGCAAGGTATTCTCTGCAAGTACTGAAATAAGTAGTAACAGATAGTTTTGTGATAAGATAATTTGTAACGAGAAAAAAGTAACAAAAGTAAATAAAGTGCAGCAAGGTGGCCCAATCCTTTTTGTAGCAAAGGACAAGCCTGGACAAACTCTTATATAAGGAAAAGCGCTCCCGTTGAGACATGGGAATATCGTCAAGCTAGTTTTCATCATGTTCATATTATTCGCGTTCGGTACTTTGTGTCGGTGGGAAACGACACCCATGGGATCACGAGAATCCCTTTCTGCGGTTGCGGGGCGCAGGGGCCGTGAGAAGAGCGGATCGAACAGGCAGTACACGATTCCTTTACCCAGGTTCGGGCCTCGAAGATGCGTAAAACCATACTCCTGCTTTGGTGGATTATATGTTTGTGTTCTTGAGCTAGCTACGGGGCGTGAGGAGCTCCAAAAAGCAGAATCCTCTTCCTGGTCGCCTAGGGCCTCCTTTTATAGGGAAAGGGGCTGCCACAGTGGCACACAGGAGGCGGAATGGGTACAGCGATGCAAGGTTATCCCTCGCATTACATGACAAGGTGCATTTAATGCGCCTTGCTTAGGTGTCCTTGCTTTATCGGGGGTGGGGGAGAGCCCTGTCTCGTCCGTCGCCGCTCTCTCCCGTGTCGACACGCGCCCTGGCCAGCGGTGCCTGCGATGCCATGTAGGCGGGCAGGCAGCTGAGGTGGCGCAGCGGTGGGTCTCCACGAGGATCTGCATGCCGCCACGCAGGTGCCTGCCCAGCTGGTTGGGTCGGCAGCTGTATGCGAACGGTGGTGGAGGTGTGACTGGTGCGGGTACGATGGTGGCCCCGCGGGTGTCCTTGGCAAGGGCCTTGCCACGGCCCTGGCAAGGGTCTTGTCGGGGCCCCGACAAGGGTCTTGCCATGGCGCCTGCTGCCATCCCCGGCAAGGCTCTTGCCGGGGGCCTTGTGGTTTTCCTTGGCTGGGATCCCGCCAAGGACCATCATCTTCTAAAGTGTGCATCTGATCTTGAATGTCTTCACAAAGATCTCCATACCACTACGGGGATGCCTCCCGAATCCTTGCCCCATGGGGGCAGTGGACTCAAGGGTGACCCGCTCTGTAGGTGTGGGGCGAGCTTTCACGACAAGGGTCTTGCCGGGTTTGCAAAAACCGCCTCCCGGCAAGGATCTTGCCGGGGGGCCCACTTCGTCCCCTTTGCTCTTTGTGGTCTTGGTCTTGGCGTCGTTCTGCTCCTCTTTGGCTTCGGCCTTACCTTGGTTCTACCTCCCTTGCCGGGCTCGGTGCGGCGGCGCCCGTGGCTCAGACTGCCCGTGCACAGTCATAGGGGTACAAATAGTGTACCCCTCTTTTTGTACACCGACAGGAGCCCCGGGGCCTGGGCCACACATAAGCGCTACGCGTTGTTGGGGCAGGCCCAAGAACGGTGCGCAGGCTGGCAGGGCGGTTTTTACCGCGGTAAGTTTCTTCGCGCGCTGCGCCTCCCACGCTTCCCGCGCGTGGCGCGGCGTGGGGAAGCGTGCGTGACGTGGGCGACATGCGTGGGGTCGCTCCCCGCGGGCATGCGTCACATCACAATTAATGTGAAAGGAGGCGGCCCGTGTTCTCCCCCATAAGAAGGAATAACCGCGGGCGTGCTGCTCACTTTCCCTCTTCCTTCGTGCCTTTTCCAATCTCAGAGCCGTCGCTCCTTTTCTTCCTTCTCTTGCAAGCTTTTCGCCGTCGCCTGTCGTCGCCGTCTCGTCCCCGCCCTCCTCCCCTTCCTTAACCCTCTAAGCTCCTTGGCCGCCATGGCGCCCAAATCTGCCAAGGGAAAGGGGGTGGCTAAGGGCCTCGTGACCATGGAGCCGCCGGAGAGCGCGTTGCTGGGGGACAAGACGAAGTCCGCCTTCTTCTACCCCTCGTCGATCGACGTCCACGAGCTCCGGGCTTCTTTCAAGCCCTTGTGGGGAGTGAAGACGGGGGGAGAGAACTCGGGGCACCTGGCGATGTGCGTCGTTCCTGCCGCTTGCGCCGACCCTGCTCCAAATCAGTACCCCTTCTTCGTCGACTACTTTTCTTGTGGGTTATGCCCCCCTTTCTCCGAGTTCTTCTGCGATATCATGCACACCTTTGGCTTCCGCCTTATGGATTTTACTCCGAATGCGGTGGCATGCATGTCTTGCTTTGCGCATCTTTGCAAGGGCTTTGTCGGAGTGCGACCCAACACGGCGCTCTTCCGTCATTATTTTTACCCTCGAATCCAAACTGGATGTGCCGTTGCTGGTTGTGTCACCTGGATCCCACGGTCCAAGGAGGCATACCCGGATGGCGCCATGAAAGAGAGGTGGGACGAATGCCGTGACCGGTGGTGCTGGATCAAAGACGAAGACCCACCGGAGTTTTGCAAGGTCCGCCTGACGCTGCCTGTCCGTGGCAACGATTGGGGTGAGGTCGACCCCGCCGATCGGAGGCTCACCATCGCCACCACCAGAATCCTCCGGCTGACCCGGGCGGGGCTCACCCTGGAAATGATTGGGGCGGATTTCATCCGCCGTCGGATTGCTCCGTTGCACAATAAGGGGAGGCCAGCTTGGCTCTTCACGAACCCGGCTGATATCATGCGGCTCCGCCCTGGCCTCGATCACAACTTCACGGTGATGGGGCATGGCCATTTTTGCCAGCGGATCTTCTAGCTGGACGTGGATAGTGACGGCGAGGTCGAGCTGACCGGCAAGGACGCGAGGGTAGCCATAAAGACTGGCAAGGCCGTCAAGGGGCCGCTCTTCAAGTTGCCCGCGGGAGTCGTCCCGCTGTGTAACAATTCTCGCCGGTCCGAGATCATTGCCATGATGCCGGACTGCAACGCGCACGGCCCCGTCCCGAGCTGGAGGGAGCCGGCGGCCGCAGACGTGCGGCAGTTCTTCAACACCTTGGCTGAGGTGTATGTCAACGCCGACGCCGAGCGGTGGCTCGTCATGGACACCACCCAGGAGGAGGTGGACTACATCGCCACCAGGGCAAAGGAGGCACAACTTGCCCTGGAGGCCAGCAGCACCGGGGGCGTGGAGGACGAGGGCGCCGCGGCCGCGGAGTAGGAGCAATTCTCCCTGTGGGCGGCGGCCACCACGGGGGCCAGCGGCGCCGACACCGGGGTTCCGCTTGTCGATGACGCGGTCGACGAATTGTCGTCGTCGGAGGAGGACGTGGCGGCGGGCTCGACGCCAACCAGGGGAAGAGGGCGAGTCCTGCGGCGGGCTTGCTCCGGCGAGCCAGTCCGGCCTGGCAGGGGCCCGCGGCCTCAATTGACCATGGAAGGGTCCGGGTGCCACACGAGGGCCTCGGCAACGAGGAAGCCGACGACGGCCACTGGGAAGAAGAAGGCGGAAGCCTCTTCCTCTTTTGGGCGCACATAGACCCCGCCGCCTTCCCCGCCCCCTCCGTCAGGCGTCGACTCGGATGACGACACGGTGCTCCCCTTTGATCTCAGGCCCCTCAGCCTAGAGAGGAAAAGGAAGCCGGCGGAGGAGGAGGAGACGAATGATGAGTAAGTTCTCCGTTCCTTATTGTCGTTTCCATTTCCCTGAATGGGGCCGCTTGTCCTGATCCATTTTGCTTTTGTAGGGACGCAGAGACGTCGGCCCACAGGGTGAAGAGGGCGAGGACCTTGGCGAGCAGCCAGCCCCCGGTCGGGGCTTCAACGACACCATTGGTGGTGTTGAGCAGCCCGGATAGCAGCCCCCGGCATAGCCCCCAGCGTAAGTTCAACACCCCCTTCTTACTCGACTTGGGGTAGGCGCCCAATGCCACGATGCTGACCTTGCCAGGTTTGTAGGAGGGGAGCGGCAGCAGGAGGAGCCGCAGAGGGCTACCCCCAACACGCCACCCCCATCGACTACGTCGCCGCGGGGGGCGTCCCGGGCAAGGGCACCAGGCGTGGGGCCCACACCCATGGAGGAAGAGGGGAACTTGGGCACTGGTGGCTCTGCCTCGACGCCAAAGACCGGCGGAGAGGGGACCTCTGCTTCACGGCCCAGCACTGGTGAGTCGCCTGCCCTTCGCCCTTTGTTCTTTTCTCTTGTGCTTCTCTTGGCTTCATTGCTCTTATCGCCACCCAGGCCCTCCCCCAATGGACACGGAGGACGTGGACTCCGTTGTCAGGGATATTGCTGAAGAGGCCGCGGCCGAGGACGACAAGGTGGCCGCCGAGGAGGCCGCCAAGAGCGCCGACGAAGCCGCCGCTGGTGAGACCGCCAAGGACACCGCCGAGGGTGCCGGCGCGGGGGCCGCCAAGGCTGCCGATGAGGCTTCCGCCGAGGGCGCCGGCGGTGGTCCTGCCGTGGGGACCGGCAAGGCCCCTGCCGAGGGAGAGGTGATGGATGACCAGCCTCCCTCCTCCTCAGCCTCGGGCCCTGGCAGGTACCTGAAGGTGGGTGATGATCTCTTCGTCCACCTCCTAGGGGCGCCAGGTCGAGCGCCCGCCGAAGGGGAAGTTTTTGATGACGAAGTGCTTGCCGCCACCGGGTTCGAAATCGTCGATGCGCCGGGCGCCGGCGGCGACGGTTCTCCAGAGGAGCAGCTCTTCCGCCCCATGGGGGCCAACTTCCGGAAGCTCCAAGCGCTCTAGCGCGGCCGCCTGGACAAAGTTGAGTGCAGGGCGGCAGCGGTGGACAACGCGGAGGTAGACTTCAAGGCGCGCGTCGCTGAAACGCAGGCTTGGTTCCACCAGTCTCACGAGGAGCAGAGGGCCTTCCAGGAGAAATTGGCCCAGCGCGAGGTGGAGCTCACCCTGAAGATGGCCGACATCAAGAAGGCCCGGGAGAAGGCGGCGAAGTTGGACGCCGCGGCCGAAGCCACCCGGAACGAGCATCAAGCCACCTTGAACTCCCAAGAGGAGGACCTCTCCGCGCGCAAGGCGAAGCTTGCCGATACGCTCCGCGGCAAGGACGAGGAGCTCGAGGCCCTTGTCGCACGACGGACCCAGGAGCTGGAGCAGAGGCACAGAGAGGCGCTCGATGCCCAAGTCCTGGCCCACGCCGTCAAGGTGAAGGAGCTAGAGGCACAGCGGGACGAGCTGAAGGAGGAGGCCCTCCAGCTGTCCGGCAAGACGGACACGCTCAACCGCGCCTTGGTGGAGGCGCAGGGAACAGTCATCAGCAGGACTGGTGAGCTCTCCGAGGCGCGAGACTACATCAGAGACCTCAAGATAAAGCTGGAGGATCTCGAGAAGCTGTTGCCGGAGAGCAGAGCTTGGGAGGAGGCCTTGACCAAAAGCCTGGAGGAGGAGAAGCAGCAGCGGGCAGCCGAGGCCGCCTCCCACCAAGAGTATGTGGCGGGCGAGAACAGGTGGATCAGCCATCTGGAGGTCGTAGCCGACGGGGTTACCTCGCAATTGGCCACCATGGGGTTGCCAAATGTGAGGTACGCTCCTGAGCGCAGCGGGACCATCAACGCCAAGCTGACCTAGTTCTTCGAGGGCGTCCTCGGGGCCCTGGCCTATCTCCACTCCAACAGGACGGCCATGCTGGCCGAGGAGGCCCGGCGTCTTTGCCGTAGGGTCGTGACCAAGGTCCTCACCAAGGTGGCATACTGGAATCCCGATCTTGACTTCGTGGCTGCGATGAAGAGCTTGCCGGAAGATGCTGATCCTGCGGTGCTCAAGGAGCGCATCAAGCCCATCACCGACTGCATCGGCGAAATTAATAGGGTGGAAGGCCAGCGTCGGGACTAGGCGTCCCGTTCTTCTTCGCCGCTGCGGGCCCTCGACCAAGATAAATTTTATCTTTAGTTAGAACCGCAGCAATGATGTGATGTAATATAACTCTGAAGTACTCTCTAATTTCATGCATGTTATTTCCCCGTTCAATTCCTCTTTGTATGTGTGCCCTACGCCAATTGGGAAGGCTTGCCGGCGCAAAAGCCCCAAGCGGCGTCTTGGGGACGGATCCCCATGGCCTGCCGGGTACGCATGCAGCCGGGTGAGCCACCTTCCCGTTCCGAACGCGGTCGCTCAAACTGTCGAGCTTGACTCGAGTCAGAATCGAGGACGTTGCCGATTACGGGAGGCTACCCTGCCACTCTCGACGCAGCCGCTCAAGCTATTGAGCAGACTCAAAACAGGGCAAGGGCGTTGCCAATCGTGGTAGAGCCCCCTGGCGTGCAGGTTTTTTTCATACAAAGCGGACATCTCCGGGGGGGGAATAACCTCAAAATAAAAAGGGGATTGTAGGCAAGAGTTCAGTGCAACTTAGCTTTTATCTGCGATCGCTCGAGTGTCAATCTCCTGGCCCCTTGTCTTCTTCAAAGATCGCGAAGATGAAGGAGCATCGAATTGACTGCTAAAGCCGATTCTCACAACTGCGCAGCCCCTGCCTAGTGCGCCAAAGATGTCGGTGGGAAACGACACCTATGGGATCACGAGAATCCCTTTCTGCGGTTGCGGGGCGTGGGGGCCATGAGAAGAGCGGATCGAGCAGGCAGTACACGATTCCTTTACCCAGGTTCGGACCGTGAAGATGCGTAAAACCCTACTCCTGCTTGGGTGGATTATATGTTTGTGTTCTTGAGCTAGCTACGGGGCGTGAGGAGCTCCAAAAAGATGAATCCTCTTCCTGGTCGCCTGGGGCCTCCTTTTATAGGGAAAGGGGCTGCCACAGTGGCACACAGGAGGTGGAAAGGGTACAGCGATGCGAGGTTATCCCTCGCATTACATGACAAGGTGCATTTAATGCGCCTTGCTTAGGTTTCCTTGCTTTATCGGGGGCGGGGGAGAGCCCTGTCTCGTCCGTCGCCGCTCGCTCCCGCGTTGACACACGCCCTGGCTAGCGGTGCCTGCGATGCCATGTAGGTGGGCAGGCAGCTGAGGTGGCGCAGCGGTGGGTCTCCACGAGGATCTGCATGCCGCCACGCAGGTGCCTGCCCAGCTGGTTGGGTCGGCAGCTGTATGCGAACGGTGGTGGAGGCGTGACTGGTGCGGGTCCGATGGTGGCACTGCGGGTGTCCTTGGCAAGGGCCTTGTTGCGGCCCCGGCAAGGGTCTTGTCGGGGCCCCGACAAGGGTCTTGCCGTGGCGCCTGCTGCCATCCCCGGCAATGCTCTTGCCGGGGGCCTTGTGGTTTTCCTTGGCTGGGATCCCGCTAAGGACCATCATCTTCTAAAGTGTGCATCTGATCTTGAATGTCTTCACAAACATCTGCATACGACTACGGGGATGCCTCCCGAATCCTTGCCCCATGGGGGCAGTGGACTCAAGGGTGACCCGCTCCGTAGGTGTGGGGCGAGCTGCCACGGCAAGGGTCTTGCTGGGTTTGCAAAAACTGCCTCCCGGCAAGGATCTTGCCGGGGGAGCCCGCTTCGTCCCCTTTGCTCTTTGTGGTCATGGTCTTGGCGTCGTTCTGCTCCTCTTTGGCTTCGGCCTTACCTTGGTTCTACCTCCCTTGCCGGGCTCGGTGCGGCGGCGCCCGTGGCTCAGACTGCCCGTGCACAGTCATAGGGGTACAAAAAGTGTACCCCTCTTTTTGTACACCGACACTTTGATAATTTGATATGTGGGTGGACCTGTGCTTGGGTGCTGTTCTTACTTGAACAAGCATCCCACTTATGATTAACCTCTATTGCAAGCATCTGCAACTACAACAAAAGTATTAAGGTAAACCTGACCATAGCATGAAACATATGGATCCAAATCAGCCCCTTACGAAGCAACGCATAAACTAGGGTTTAAGCTTCTATCACTCTAGCAACCCATCATCTACTTATTACTTCCCAATGCCTTCCTCTAGGCCCAAATAATAGTGAAGTGTTATGTAGTCGACGTTCACATAACACCACTAGAGGCTAGACAACATACATCTCATCAAAATATTGAATGAATACCAAATTCACATGACTACTAATAGCAAGACATCTCCCATGTCCTCAGGAACAAACGTAACTACTCACAAAGAATATTCATGTTCATAATCAGAGGGGTATTAATATGCATAAAGGATCTGAACATATGATCTTCCATCAAATAAACCAACTAGCATCAACTACAAGGAGTAATCAACACTGCTAGCAACCTACTAGTACCAATCCCGGACTTGGAGACAAGAATTGTATATAAGAGATGAACTAGGGTTTTGAGAGGAGATGGTGCTGGTGAAGATGTTGATGGAGATTGCCCTCTCCCGATGAGAGGAGCATTGGTGATGATGATGGCGATGATTTCCCCCTCCCGGAGGGAAGTGTCCCCAACAGAACAGCTCTGCCGGAGCCCTAGATTGGTTTCGCCAAGGTTCCGCCTCGTGGCGGCGGAATCTCGTCCCGAAAGGTTTCTTATGATATTTTCCTCATTGAAAGACCTCATATAGCAGAAGATGGGCATCGGAGGGCCAACAGGGGGCCCACGAGGTAGGGGGGCGCGCCCCCACCCTCGTGGACACGTGGGCCCCCTGAGGGAGTCCTGGATTAGGGGGTGTTCGGGTAGCCGGACTATACCTTCGCCGGACTCCTGGACTATGAAGATACAAGATTGAAGACTTCGTCCTGTGTCTGGATGGGACTTTCCTTGGCGTGGAAGGCAAGCTTGGCGATGCGGATATTCGAGATCTCCTACCATTGTAACCGACTCTGTGTAACCCTAACCCTATCCGGTGTCTATATAAACCGGAGGGTTGTAGTACGTAGGCGAATCATCTTCATACACAATCATACCATAGGCTAGCTTCTAGGGTTTTGCCTCCTTGATCTCGTGGTAGATCTACTCTTGTACTATCTATATCATCAATATTAATCAAGCAGGAGTAGGGTATTGCCTCCATCGAGAGGGCCCGAACCTGGGTAAAAACATGGTGTCCCTTGTCTCCTGTTACCATCCAGCCTTGACGCACAGTACGGGACCCCCTACCCGAGATCCGCCGGTTTTGACACCGACATTGGTGCTTTCATTGATAGTTCCTCTGTGCCGTCACAATTAGGAAGGATGCCTCTTCCCGTCTTTAAAGACGGCGCTGTTACTAAGGGAGCCTTGACTGTCGGCCAAACCCTCCGGCTAGGTGGTTTTCTCATGACCGCCTGTTCGGCCGTTGCGCCGACGGTGACCTCTCGGGTCATCGAAAGCAACCTTCACGTCAGCTCGGAGCTTGTCGAGCAGCTGGATCCGATAGAGCTCTGTTCCGTAAACGAGCTCTTGGATCGCATGGCTGCCCTGGGGGTCGCTACGGATTACGACCAGGTTGGGCTTAAACCTGATCTAAGAGAAATTAACTCTCCCCAAGTCACCCACCACGTTGCCGTGGTAGAGGCGCAGTGCGGTGACCCTTCATCTATTTTAAGGACTAGCTACGTCCGAATTCCCGACCCCTCTAAGCCGGATACCCGTGGAGGGGAGGATATAACTCAAGACCTGAGCATAGAATCAGGCAACGGGCTAGATTCATTGGACAACATCCAAGACTCCGAACTTCAGAGTTCGGAAGCTCTTCGGCCTCCGAATCTTAGATTGTGTGAGGTTTCCGATTCACGCCCCCCGCCCGCCCGAACATAAGCGATCTTTCCCAAATCAGGCAAAAGTCCGAGGAAACAGTACATCATTATTGGGCCAGATTCCTCCTGGTTATGAACATGATAAAGGATTGCCGCGAGGGAGACGCAATTTCAATCTTTTGCAGTAATTGCACACACGAGGGAATACTTAACGCCGTAAGTCGTCGTGATATTACACGCTTCACTGACATGGCGTCCATAGTACAAAAGTACTGTGCGATGGAGAGCGCCTGGAAAACCGAATTAAAATTTTGGGATAATCCAGCCATGAATAGCAATCCCGTCCGAACTAAGAAGGTGCACCATAGTAAGACACCCGGACTAAATATCAAAAAGCCAAAACCCTCCACAAGGCATGGAACCGTACTGGAAAGGTGGCTTGATGGACCCTATAGAATTCACAGTACAGAGGACGCCACACCAACTCACAGCCTTAGAGCATGTTGGATACTCCGGCAGGTGGCCAAAATTGGCAAGGACCTCCTAATTTCGGAGGCCGCAGAAAGCCAGCCCGAGGACACCAGTACCGTTCTCACAGTCTTCGAGACTTTCGCATCAAATAATATGCGAAAAAGAACACTCCACAGCCTCGCCGAAGTCTATCAAGTAGCAACAATAAACCCATGGAGCGACATGGCTATCACCTTCAACGCGAGTGATGAACCTAAATTCCGAACAGCCCGAGCACCAGCCGCATTGGTCCTCAGTCCCATAGTGGACGGCTTTCGCCTCACGAAGGTACTCATGGATGGAGGCAGCGAAGTGAACCTCATTTACGAGGAAACCCTCCAAAAAAAGGATATAGACTGGAACCGCATCGAGCGAAGCAGCACAACCTTTAGAGGAATAATCCCCAGTCGGGAAGCATGCTGCACAGGAAAAATCACACTAGATGTGGTGTTCGGCACGTCGGATAATTACAGGTCCGAAGAGGTCACGTTCCAGGTGTCCCCGTTCAATAGCGGATACGACGCTATACTAGGGCGAGAGGCATTTACAATCTTCCAAGCAATACCCCATTACGGGTACATGAAGCTCAAGATGCCCGGGCCGAATGGAATTATCACTCTCGTTAGTGATCTGGACACAGCACTCCGCGCCGAAAACAAGACGGTGCATTGGCCCTTGAGGCACTATCCGAAGCCTTAGCAGCAGAAGAACTGACTGCGCTGCGCTCCACGGTTAATAGGGATGATGTGATACTCGATAAGAGATCAAAGTCCACATCCTTCAAGACAGCAGATGAAATAGTAAAATTCCAGGTCCATCCAACGGACCCCAATAAAACATCTTCCATCGGGGCACGACTGAACCCTGATGTAGATGCCGTACTGCGAGAGTTCCTACAAGAGAACTGGGACCTTTTCGCCTGGCACCCTTCAGACATGCCAGGAATCCCGCGCAGGCTGGCCGAACACAGCTTAAATATCCTGAAAGGTTTCAAACCTGTTAAACAAGCCCTTCGGCGTTTTTCCGAACCGAAGAAATAGGCTATGGGAGAGGAGCTAGCCAAGTTATTGGAGGCCGAATTCATTAGAGACATAAAACATCCGGACTGGCTAGCAAACCTGGTGATGGTACCAAAGAAGGACAAATCCTGGCGCCTGTGTGTCGATTTTAAGGACCTTAACAAGGCCTGGCCAAGGGATCCCTTCCCCCTCCCCCATATCGATCAAATTATCGACGCCACCGTAGGACACGATTCGTTGTGCTTCCTCGATGCATACTCCGGTTACCATCAAATCAAGATGGCAGAATGAAACCAAGCCGCAACAGCATTCATCACACCATACGGCCCATTCTGCTTCAACACAATGCCCTTCGGGCTGAAAAACGCCGGCGCAACATATCAGCGCATGATACAGACATGTCTGGCAAACCAGATCGACAAACCAGTGGAGGCGTATGTGGATGATGTGGTCTTCAAATCAAAACATGTGGAATCACTAGTAGACGACTTGAGGCTTACATTCGATAACCTTCGAAAATACGACATCAAGCTCAACCCAGAGAAATGTGTTTTCGGCGTTCCAACCGGAAAGCTCTTGGGCTTCATTGTATCCGGTAGAGGAATTGAAGCAAATCCAGCAAAGATCCAAGCTTTGTCTCAATTGGATGTCCCAAAGGACCTCAAACAAATACAGAAATTAACCAGATGCGTGGCGGCTCTAAGCCGCTTCATCTCCCGCTTGGGAGAAAAGGCACTGCCCCTTTATCGCCTCCTTTGGCGAACCGAACAGTTCGAGTGGACGGATGCCGCCACGGCCGGACTCGATGAAATAAAAGCCGTATTGGCAACAAACCCAGTCCTGGCCGCGCCAAACACCGGCGAGCCAATGCTATTGTACAGCGCGGCAACCCATCAAGTTGTCAGCGCAGTGCTCGTCGTCGAGCGGGAAACGGACGGACACAAACTCCCCCTTCAAAGGCCGGTATACTACGTGTCCACTGTCCTCACTCCATGCAAATCACGGTACCCGCATTATCAAAAGATTGCATACGCGGTATTCATGGCATCCCGGAAGCTGCGACACTACTTTCAAGAGTGTTCGATTACAGTAGCCTCGGAAGTACCACTCAATGACATTATCAACAACCGCGATGCAACGGGCCGGATCACAAAATGGGCCATTGAGCTCCTCCCGTTCAATATAACCTATAAGCCACGGTGAGCTATCAAATCGCAAGTTTTGGCCGACTTCGTCGCAGAATGGATGGAGGCCGAACTCCCTAAAGAGTACGGCACATACTCAAACTGGATCATGCATTTCGACGGCTCCAAAATGTTGGCCGGACTGGGGGCTGGCGTCATTTTGACGTCCCCCACGGGAGACACAGTTCAATATGTACTCCAAATTATGTACACGGACTCCAACAATGCAGCCGAATACGAGGCCCTTCTACATGGTCTTCGGATGGCAGTATCCATGGGCATTCAACGCCTAGAGGTGCGCGGGGATTCGAACCTCGCGATATCCCAAATAAATGGCGACTTCGACACCAAGGATCCAAAAATGGCAGCTTACCGCAATGCCGTCCTAAAAATGTCAGCCCGGTTCGAAGGGCTAGAGTTTCACCATATAGCCCGAGAAAATAATCAAGCAGCGGATGTCCTGGCACGCATTGGAGCAAAACGCGATGCAGTCCCCCCAACATCTTTTTGGAAAGATTGTGCAAGCCATCTTTAGCATGGGAGGGGGAACCCGCATATAATAGTCCGGACCAAGCAGCCCCACTCGACGCCGAACAATCTGACATAATTGGAGGCTCCGCCAACGAAACCACACCTTCAGCCCACGTAATAATGGCGGTTGTCGCCCAGTGGAAAGAACCATTCCTAGCCTACCTTACTAGGCAGGAACTCCCAGAGGACCAAAACGAGGCTCGCTGCATAGTGCAGACGCTCAGTGGTCATCTCCGAAGTCCACGAGGGAGAGCTTTATAAGGGGCATCTCCGAAGAGGAAGGGCGGAACCTTCTGGCTGAAATTCATGACGGACTCGGTGGTCATCACGCTGCTGCTCGGTCCCTTGTTAACAAGGCTTTTCGTACATGCTTTTATTGGCCGACGGCCCGGGCAGACGCTCAGGACTTAGTCCAACGATGCGTTGGTTGCCAACTTTTTGCCAACCAAAGCCATATGCCACCCACCGCACTCCAAATGATCCCCATCACCTGGCATTTCGCGTTCTGGGGGCTTGACATGGTTGGACCCCTTAAAGGGGGAACCCACAAGAAAAAATACTTACTGGTCATGGTGGACAAATTCACCAAATGGATAGAGGCCAAGCTTGTTAAGACAGCCGAATCCGGACCTGTGATAGACTTCATATCCGGGGTCGTACACCGTTACGGCATCCCCCACAGCATCATCACTGATAACGTACAAACTTCACCACCGACGAGCTA
Organism: Aegilops umbellulata; assembly: GCA_032464435.1. Classification (NCBI taxonomy): domain Eukaryota; kingdom Viridiplantae; phylum Streptophyta; class Magnoliopsida; order Poales; family Poaceae; genus Aegilops; species Aegilops umbellulata. The sequence continues at coordinate 84,357,918 of CP136060.1, read as the reverse complement.
AAACTCTGGTGCAAAAATATGGGCATCAAGCTCGACTATGCTTCGGTCTATCACCCACAAACTAATGGTCAGGTCGAACGTGCAAATGGTCTTATTATGAGCGGCATTAAACCCAGACTAGTGCGGTCCCTCAAGGAATCTAATACGCATTGGGTAGAGGAGCTCGACTCTATGCTCTGGGGGCTACGGACCACGCCGAATCGCACCACCGGATACACACCATTCTTTATGGTGTACGGCGCAGAAGCAGTTCTGCCCTGCGACATAATTCATGACTCACCTCCAGTGCGTATGTACGAAGAAAGAGAAGCCGAGCTCGATCGGCAGGACAACTTGGACGCCTTGGAGGAGGAGCGCGACGTGGCAAAAGCCCGTTCCGCATTCTATCAACAGCAGGCTCGAAGATATCAAAGCAGAGAAGTACGGGCCAAAAATAACAATATTGGCGAACTAGTTCTACGCCTGCCGGATAAGAAAAAGGACAGACTCAAGCCCAACTGGGAAGGTCCATTCATAATCGACCAAGTCCTGACCGGTGGAGCGTACCGCCTGCGAGATGCATCAGATAACCGACTCGAGCCGAACCCATGGAACGCCACCCGTCTTCGAAGATTCTATGCCTAGCGCCGGATTCTGTGTTTGTCTCCTTCCTCTGTCCATTTTTTACATTTTTCTGTCTTCTATTTCTCCTCTTCTCCTCCTTTTCTTTTTATAGCCCTTAAAGGCTCATCAACTGATGCGCCACTCGCGCTCATTAAACCTGGGGGCTTCTTTAACAGAAGCTTATTTTACACGGGCTTCACGCCCATCACATGTGTTAAACTTTCGCATGTACCTTTTTTCTTCACCATTATATGCATCGATATGACTTAAGTTTTGGCCAAGCTGGGTTGCCTGGCTCTTGTGCTTACCCCTACGTTCCCAATTGTTCGGCTAGGCGGTAAAGGGAGCACCTCTGCGATTGTTACTGCCGGGTCAGCCGGATGTGTACCTCAGACTGGGTGAAGCCGAAAGCTAGCGTTCTTAAGGGAATATTCGGTCCGTGAAATAAAAGATGATCTCTTTACTAATTTTATGCACCCCTAGATGCTTTTTCTGCGTCTTTTTACGCAGTCCGGACATGCACTTTAGGGCATGCCTCCCCAGCGAAAGGAACCCTTAACGGAACTATTCTCTCTGGAAGATGTTTCTTACTAACCATGTAATATAACATAACTAGTTGGGCACTTGTCTGATAAAGCACTAATGACCCATACGCCTGGTCTCCACGCATACCCCGGTTCTTATATAGCCGTTGCGGTATTCGGACACACTCCGGACCGTCAGGTCCCGAGGTTGAAGCGAAAAGGTCGGCAAAGAAAAACGATCTACAATCCGGCTACAAGGCATTACACATGTCATTTCAACCTTACATAGTCATTCTGACTGGCCGTATTCCTCTTCTATACCTTCTAACAGGCTGTCCAATTTATAGTCCTGCTGGGAATACTTCGCGGCCAACTCTACTTGGCCGTATACTAAGCTTACAGGGATCTCCTTCCCGTCAGGCCCCACTGGTCTGACCTCGGCCATGTGGTTTGGATCAGACCTCGTAAAACGGGTCTTCACCATGGCCCAGGCCTCCCTAGCGCCTTGTCGGCAGGCCGATATCTTCCACAACCGGAAGCGCCGCCGAGCTCCCTTCAGCTTCTCCGCAAGCTCTCCAAGGCCCTCTGGCACGGAGTGGGAAGGCCATAAGGCTTGGGCAATGCCTCGCATCACCTGCCGAATTCGCTCGTGCAGTTGCAGGGGTTCGGGAAGAAGGTCACCCGTAGAACCAGGCATCTCCCCTGCAGGACGACCTGTGAGCATACCTACAGATATTACTCTGTTAGTCGACTTCCTCGCCAAACTTTTTTTAAAAAAGTTCGTTCAAGCACTTACTAAATATGCCCCGTCGAAGCCGTTGAATCTCGTTCGTGGAGTCCGACAGCTGGCCACGAACGTCTTTAAGTTCGACGTCCAGCTTGGTGTTGGCATCCTGAAGGTCATTCTTCTCTCGCCTCACCTTTGTCAACGTACTCTCACCGGCTTTTAGCCGGCGTAAGAGTTGTTGCTTTTCCGGATCGAATCCGACGCCATCTGCAATATGACTTGTCAGATTTGCACCCAAACCGCATAACACTAATCTTTCGAAGCGTATCTTACCTAAGGGGTTCCCTTTGGGCTCCCCTGTTGCGGCCAGTGCGGCCTCTAGTTGGGCCCTGCACTTTTCAAGCTCCTGGGACAGTACGGTGTTCTTCTCGGTAAGAACCTGCATATTAAATGATCCTTAAATTAGTTACTTTAACTGTTTCAAGTCTCGGGGGCTACTGGTATATACATATTTGACCAAAATTTTCTTACCCATATGTCTTTTACATACTGCTTCGTGGCTCTGGCTAAACCACTTTGAGCGGCACGGAGGTACGCGTCTCCCGAATTAAAGGCATTTAAAGCCTCTTGGGAGAAACAGGCGTCACGTAGAACTGACCGGCGATGCTTGTGGTTCATGGCACTCTCCACTTCAGAATTTGTGGCAGATAGCCTGTCCGCATCCTCTGTCGGAGGAGCGTCCGGTTCGCGCCTAGTGCTCGCCTCCGCCTCCTGGCCAGACGTTGGAGCCTGGCTGGTGGAGGTGCGATTGGCAAGCTCACCGGATATAGTCCGGCGAGGTCTCTTCGCCCTGAAGACAACACGAATGTTAATATGACCTGGCAAAATAACACCAGGGAAACAGAGGGTGCGCTATACCTTTGCGCCGGCATCTCAGTCCGGACTACATTCCTTTTGGCCCCACGGGGTCCTGCGGCCTCTCGTTGGCAAACACGGTTGTCGTTAGAAACGCCGGAATAAATGAGAATGGAATCTCTCTCAGGGGAATAAAAACTCCGGTTTCTGTCACCTGGGAGGCCGGGATTAACCCGGGGTAATCAGCCGTAATGGCTACCAAGGTATTGTCCTTGCTTAATTGATGGAACACCCCGTCGATAAGCTCCACCGATATGTCCGGATCCTCTTCGGAGTCCGGATCGAGGGACCGTGCTGGGTCCTCAGGCTGTGGAGGCCGGCTGTTTATATTCTTTACTTCCTGTCGCAGTTCCTGCGCCGAAGTCGTTAGACTACATATCTAACTGTGGGAGTATAAAACAAACGGGCAGACGCAATTGTTCGCTTACCCAACTTGGAGGTTCCTACATAGTGTATCCGGCCCGTGGATTGACGCGGAGGAATTCCTCCTTTTCTCCCTTGTACAAAGAGGATAAAGTCTTTATTTGAGGGGCAGCTGAGGCTGGCCCCATACGACCGTAACGGGTAGCGTCATCCTCCTCGTTGAAATCCCACATGGGGTGGCCTCTAGATTGAAGCGGCTGCACCCCCAGCATAATGCATGCGGCCATGACTCCAATCATGGTTAGTCCGGAATGAGCCAACAGTCTTATCCGGCCCATTAGGCAAAGGACGTCTCTGTCGCTTTCTCTCTGAGAGCTTCGCGGACACCAGCTCAAGCGTTTCTTCAATGGAGCACTGTTGAACTCGGGGCGACCGATCCGGATAGGATCCGGTAGCGGGACGTCATCTATGTAAAACCATTCCGAAGGCCAGTCCTCGGACGCCTTCTTTGGGGTTCCGAATAAATATCCGGTCCCGGCGATGCGCCATACTTCGGCTCCGCCCACTTGATATATAGACCCCTCTTGAGAACGGGGCACTAGGCAGAATAACCTCTTCCACAACGCGAAATGAGCCTCAACGCCTAAAAATAGCTCGCAAAGGGCGACGATACCCGCAATATGCAATACGGAGGCGGGCGTGAGATTGTGCAGCTGGAGGCCGTAGTACTCCAGGAGCCCGCGGAGAAATGGATTAATTGGAAATCCCAACCCCCTTATTAGATAGGGGACGAGGCACACCCGCTCTCCTTTAGAGGGATTGGGGGTGCTCTCCGCTTGTTTTCCGCCATTGTAGGTGGCGAGACCGGCTCAGACCGGGACCATGTATGCCTGGGGAGAAATCCCTTGGCTTGAAGCGACACTAACTCGCTATGCAGGATGGTACAACTCTCCCAGCCCCCGGGTTTAGGACCGGAGGGGCGAGGGGTGGAGCGGCGACGGCTGGTCATGTTGGAATGGACCTTTGCTGGGAGCGCTCTGATGATAACTCACGAAGAGGAGAAGATGTGGTTTGGATCTGAATCCTCATCCCGTTAAATAGGCGGCTCGCTTGTACGCCCAGGGGTGTGAACGTGAAAGCACTCCGGCTTTTCGCATTCGCTCAACACGTGGAAGACAACCATTATTGGGCGCGGATGCCAAGGAGCACAACATTATAAAAAATCGGACATTATTCCTACAGGTACACAAAATTTGGAGAAGAACCCGCCCTGCAATGCCGAAAACAATCTGCATGCCGGACTCGTCGTCGTTGAAGCCTGGTTCAGGGGCTACTGAGGGAGTCCTGGATTAGGGGGTGTTCGGGTAGCCGGACTATACCTTCGCCGGACTCCTGGACTATGAAGATACAAGATTGAAGTCTTCGTCCCGTGTCCGGATGGGACTTTCCTTGGCGTGGAAGGCAAAGCTTGGCGATGCGGATATTCGAGATCCCCTACCATTGTAACCGACTCTGTGTAATCCTAACCCTATCTGGTGTCTATATAAACCGGAGGGTTGTAGTCCGTAGGCGAATCATCTTCATACACAATCATACCATAGGCTAGCTTCTAGGGTTTAGCCTCCTTGATCTCGTGGTACATCTACTCTTGTACTACCCATATCATCAATATTAATCAAGCAGGAGTAGGGTATTACCTCCATCGAGAGGGCCCGAACCTGGGTAAAAACATCGTGTCCCTTGTCTCCTGTTACCATGTGGCCTTGATGCACAGTTCGGGACCCCATACCCAAGATCCGTCGGTTTTGACACCGACACCCCCCTATCGTGCTTCTTCCGCTAGATATTTTTTAAATTTTCCAAAAATGACTTTCGTGGAGTTTCTGGACTTTTGGAGTTGTGTAGAATAGGTCTCTAATATTTGCTCCTTTTCCAGCCCAGAATTCCAGCTGTCGGCATTCTCCCTTCTTATGTAAACCTTGTAAAATAAGAGAGAATAGCCATAAGTATTGTGACATAATGCATGATAACAGCCCATAATGCAATAAATATCGATATAAAAGCATGATGCAAAATGGACGTATCACCCATACCTCGTGGGCCCCCTGGAGCTCCTCCGACGGCAACTCCAACTCTATATGTTTGCTTTTAGAGAGAAAAAAAATCAAGGAGAAGAATTCATCGCGTTTTACGATACGGAGCCGCCACCAAGTCCTGAAACCTCTCGGGAGGGCTGATCTGGAGTCCGTTCCGGGCTCCGGAGAGGGGGATTCGTCGCCGTCGTCATCATCAACCATCCTCCATCACCAATTTCATGATGCTCACCGCCGTGCGTGAGTAATTCCATCGTAGGCTTGCTGGACGGTGATGGGTTTGATGAGATCTGTCGTGTAATCGAGTAAGTTTTGTTAGGGTTTGATCCCAAGTATCCACTATGTTCTGAGATTGATGTTGCTATGACTTTGCTACGCTTAATGCTTTTCACTAGGGCCCGAGTGCCATGATTTCAGATCTGAATCTATTATGTTTTCATGAATATATGTGTGTTCTTGATCCTATCTTGCAAGTCTATAGTCACCTACTATGCGTTATGATCCGGCAACCCCGAAGTGACAATAATCGGGACCACTCCCGGTGATGACCATAGTTTGAGGAGTTCATGTATTCACTATGTGCTAGTGCTTTGTTCCGGTTCTCTATTAAAAGGAGGCCTTAGTATCCCTTAGTTTGCATTAGGACCCCACTGCCACGGGAGGGTAGGACAAAACAAGTCATGCAAGTTCTTTTCCATAAGCACGTATGACTATATTTGGAATACATGCGTACATTACATTGATGAATTGGAGCTAGTTCTGTGTCACCCTATGTTATGAATGTTACATGATGAACCGCATCCGGCATAATTCTCCATCACTGATCCAATGCCTACGAGCTTTCCATATACTGGTTTTTGCTTATTTACTTTCCCATTGCTATTGTTACAATCACTACAAAACACCAAAAATATTACTTTTGCTTCTGTTACCTTTGTTACCATTACCACTACTATCATATTACTTTGCTAGTAAACACTTTGCTGTAGATATTAAGTTATCCAGGTGTGGTTGAATTGGCAACTCAACTGCTAATACTTGAGAATATTCTTTGGCTCCCCTTGTGTCGAATCAATAAATTTGGGTTGAATACTCTACCCTCGAAAGCTTTTGCGATCCCCTACACTTGTGGGTTATCAAGTCTCCCTGGTGGTGGAAATGCATCATAATGAAGCGCGCCCTGTAAACTATGACGGAGGGAGGAGTAGTATCAAGGTGCAAAACCAAGTACGCGTATGGCCAGTTGGTCAACGCACCTCGTCTTGGCATATCACTGGCATGTGGGACCAAAGTGTGAGAAAACCGATCTCAATTGACGGCAAAATGGCCAACCTGCCGTTCCTTGATGGAGAGACGAGGAGCGAGAACACACAGACGGGCTCGCACGGAGGCCAAGATATATTCGAGCATGGTTGATCTATATCATCATTACATGTTGGGCTGCCGTTTTCTGCCCTTCTCCGGAATAAATAAGAATAAGAAAAGTAAGAGTATAGAGGCTCCACCATGCGGTTCTAGTAGTAGTACTACTCATACTACTAAACCTTGCGTCTGGCTCTTCGCCTCTTCGTGAAGTCGAAAAATGATGGTAATCCGCATGTTTGGTAATACAGTGTATGCCTTTGGTAATCTGACACCGAATGAACTGATGCATGTCCACCGCCTAGGTGAGGTACGTTGCATTAGTCAAAAGGCGTAAGCGAGCTTCACCTTGTCCTGCAAGCTTCTCCTTGTTCTGCGAGTTGACGGGACACACCAACAAGTAATGCTAGTCCATACTCCCTCCTTTCCGGTTAATATGGCTTAATCTTTTCTGTGGGTAAATGAGAGAGCTTTATTCATATATATATATATATATATATATATATATATATATATATATATATATATATATATATATATATATATATAAGCATTCTTAGGACGATCAGCCAAGACACTGGTCAGTAGGAAGCGAGGTGTTTCATCAAGCCAGCTATCGGCCACATTCAAAGTGCAGCAAGCACGGTTCGCACAAAGATGCGCTGCAAGGTTTGCTGACCTGTTTAGATGCTAAATAACAAAAAAGAGAGGAAATATTACCGATCGCTCCTATTTGTAACAGGATATGAGCCATAATTAAGCGAGAATTGTGGCGAGTGTTCCATGCAATCAACTTCCATTATCACATGCGAGAACCCTCGAAGAGAACCAAATGTGTTGAAGATTGCTTTATTACATTTTAAAAATATAATAAGAGTGCAGACGCTCCTCCATCCGGTTCCTAGTACTAGTATAGTACCTCTATAGACTATAGTAGTAGAACTAGTAAACTTTGCGCTTGGCTGTTCACCTCTTTGGGAAGTGCAAAAATAATAGTACTAGTAGAGTGTATGCTTCTGGAAATCTGACACCGAATTAACTGTTGCACGTCCACCGCCTGAGCGAAGGACAACTTGCACAAAAGTTTCTCTTGTCCTGCGAGCCACCACGCGCAAGCTTCTCCTCGTTCAGCAAGTTGACGGGACACAACAAAGTAATGCTAGTCCATACTGCCTCCTCTCCGGTTAATATGGCTTAATTTCAAACGAGTTAAATACACTGTCTGTCACTATATATTTGTAAAATTACGGTCGGTGGACTTCATAATACGCTCATTGCACTCAATATATACATTTTCCGATGTTTATATGGTCACTAGCTCACCTTGGCTGAGTATGTGTGTGCATGCACATGTAGGTTGAGCACTTGAGTGTGACCGTGTGTGTTCCGTCGTGTGCTCGGACATGCATGCATTAGGGCGTCGCGCGCGTTTTTGTGTCCATGTGTACATGTGACTGTTGCATACACGTAGGGGGAGTACGTGTAGGGGCCACTAAAGGAGCAGTCAAATCACACAGTAAGTTAGTCGGAAGAAGCAACCATCATTCCACTCTTCAATGACACGTACGCAATATAAAATGGTTGATATGGAGAGAAAAAGAAAACCATTATATATACACACAAGCAAAGAATAACTGTGGCCACACCGCTGGTCACATATCCAGCCTGATCCCGCAGCTGGGGGAAGGGAACAATGTTCTGCGTAGACGCGGTCGACATCGGCGGGGGAGAAAATTCACAGTCGGTGCGTCCCAATCGGGGGTCACCGCGGTATGTGCCGATGCCGCGTCCCAACCGCCCTTCTAGCTACAGCCCGACGTCCATTTCAAAAATATTAGTGCATGTCAACAAAAATTATACTAGTATCGTTGTTCCGTTTCAAAAAAAGAATATAAGTTGTTACTTCTTACCCAAAGGATATTTATATCCAACAGACACAAAATATCCATTCGATTGTTCGAAATTACTTTCACTGCTGATCTGATGTCGAGGTAATTGCTGGATCGCCACCAATACCCACCATCTCTTAAGCTAAAGTAGACCGAGCTAATCCCTATATTAGCATGTTACTAAGATAAACAGAAGGCACTATAGAATCATTTAGGACGTGAGCTTGTCAATCTGAATGTGGAGGGACACCAGCTTAGCCCCGGCCAGCAGCTTGGGCGGAACTGTGAAGAAGGTCAGCTCCTGCACGGCGACGTCGCCGGGATCCCTGCTGCTTGTCACCTCCATTTCCACCTTGACGGAATCGGTCCTGCCTTTGGGCTCCCCCGACGGGCCGTTCTCCCATAGCTTGCCCACGTAGTGCGGCAGTGGGAATGCCCCCCGCTCTGATGCAGACGACCAACACGGCGATAGGCGCGCCAATGTCGAGCACGCCGCCGACCAAGAAAAACGCGTGGCCGTCCTCCTCCGCGAACAGCAAAAGCCGTGGCTCCGACCATGGCACTTGCAGCTGGAGCGCCTTGCCGTACTGGATCCTGTGCACGGGCATGGAATGCACGATGCTGACGTGGTGGGAGAGCCACGGCGGCGGGCCTTCGTAGCCGCAGACGGTCACGGGGCATTTGCAGGGCATGAGCGGACACACGCTCTCGTGATCGGTGAGCTTGTGGTAAGTGATGTAGAGCCCACGGCCTTCGTGCGGGCACTCCACCCTCACCGAGGAGAGGACGGCGTTCACCGCCGTGTTCTGCACGTCGAAGCCACAGCCACGCTCGCACTTCTAGAACTGCCGCTGGTTCCCGGGGCTCTCGATGTGGCAGTCTGCGCAAGCCAGGTGCCCTCCCTTGCACTGCACAAATCAATCGAACAACACATCAATCAAGAAACCTGCACCTTGCTCGATCAGCCGAACGGACGAGGTGTATTCGAACGTCATACACTCGAGGCTTCAAGGGACGGAGGCAGAAGGGGCAGTGGAGCAAGGTGAGGTCCATCGAGACCACAGAGAGCTTCATCGTTGGGTCCTGTTCCGTCTGCATGATCTCGCCCTCCTCATGCACAACATCTCTTGCTTTATTAGGGCCGGGGCATTACAAAGCTTTACCATCACATATTCATACTACTTCAAGGTGCATTAAATCAACACATGCAAGTATCAAAATGAGAGTCACGGCATGCATGCATGCATTGTAATTAATGCATCAGTAAACGCAAATTATTGAAATATATCGAGTGCAGTGCTTTGATGTGTCGCGTCAACTCGTACAAGACTGAGAAGTTTGATTACTACAACGCCCTCTCGCCTTAACCGCACCGGCCTTTGGCTGCATGACAGGTGGGCCACCGACCTGTTGGGCCCACCTATCATGGACGCAAAGGCAGGAGCAGTAAGTCAATGAAGATGCGTCCCTCCCTCGCCCATGAGCATGGTGGCTCGCAGGACTAGGAGAAGCTTTCATTCGCTACATGCTCTCCCTCCCATACGCAGTGGACATGCAACAGTTCAATCGGTGTCAGATGGCCAGAAGCATACTGTAGTACTCCTCCACTGCAGTAGTACTCCATCATTTTGTTCGACTTCCCGAAGAGGCAAAGAGCCAAGCGCAGCCCGGACGCTCGTGTGGCAGTTTCATGTGTAGAGTAGTCTAGGATAGCGTGTACCGTGCCTATAAGATTAAAATCGTTGGGATCGGCTCCATGCTATATTTTTTGATTAAAATTATCTTCTAGCCCTACCTGTCATCCTGTCCTTGTCTACAACAAGCTATCCCTCCCGCTCGCGGTGGACGGACATGTAGCAGTGGATTCGATATTGTAGAAGCAGTAGTAGTAACATCATTGTTCGTCTTCTCGAAGAGGCGAAGAGCCAAGTGCAACCTAAACGTGGCAGTTGCGAACCTTGGAGCATGCCTATAGCCAGGCTCTTGCATGAGACAAAATTGCTATGTGAGCCCACTATTGTAGTAAGTACTTGCTAGTATAGCCCTGTAAACCAGAAAGGACTATTTGCCTTTCTAGAGATTTCAACAAGTGACTAGACTACACCGAGACAGAGTACATATGGAGCAAAATGAGTAAATCTACACCGTAAATAAATACATACTAGTTCTGTCGTTTTCCTCTCAGCCTTGGTCATGGTGAACAATATTGAGTATACTAGTACTATCATCTTGAAATTTATGAAGTAACCATAGGCACCTCGTCGTCGACGGGGACATCTCCTGACACGCGATAGACACGAGCGGCAGTCGCCTCCATAGGTGCTTGAATGCCAAGGAGGGAGAGGGTTGCGGTTCCCAAGACGTTGAACAGTCAATGATGCATCCTCAAATTACTCCACATGCAAAGGGAATTAATTGGAGAAGCAGAGTTTGGATTCTCATATAAAGGCGCCCCACCACTCCAATCCATCTACTCCTTAGTCTCTGCGCAACACTGCTCACTCCAATCCAAGACCAAGTGACTAGAAGCCAGAAGCACCTATGGAGGCGATGGACACGAGCGGCAGTCGGCTGTGCCAAATCATCCAAGGCGCCAACCAGCGGCCCCGCACCGCGCAGCGTTTCCAGACGGTGCTGGCGACCGCCGGCGTGGTAGCCCTCGCCGATGCTGGCTTCTCCTCTCGCATGGATGACATGATGGTCAACTCCATCCGCAAGTTCGCCGCCGTCAAGAAGCGCGCGGACGACCTTGCCTACTGCTCCAGCCTGCGCGCCCAGGCTCCTCATTGCCTGCCACCCTCATCAGCCTCCATGGTGACGAACTCTTTCAAGCCCAGGTGGCCCTGCAGTTGCCGGAGGTCGCGATGAAGAATGTGCACCTCGAGGCCGTGCTCGTCGCGCAGCGCCTAGCCATGCAAGAAACCGTTGACCTGCACATCCACGTCTATGAGGAAATCATCTACATAGGCCACTACAAGGCCAGCGAGGACAGAAAGACGTTGGCCTTCTTCCAGCGGCTGGAATCTTTGGACGCCATTGTTCAGAAGCACGTCGACCTGGCCACGAAAGCCGCTGCTACTTAGCCGCCATTCGATGCATCTCTTCTTCTTGCCTCCTATAACTAGTACTGCATCGCCTCATGGCCTTAATGTTTTATTAGTGTAGGAGTATATGACATTTTTATTCCAGTAGTAACGTTTTCACTATGAGGTGGGGCCACAGTTGAGCAAACCGACCATCGGCATATCCCCACCCCGCCCACCGGGCGTCTGCTGAGTTTAGAACTAGAAGAGAGAAACGAGGGAGAAGAGCTAGTTGTAGCACAAACACTGTTGTCAGATGGGACTCGCGTTGATAGAATAGGAGTACTGAGCACTCGTACCTCTTTTTTTAGGGAAAAAGCAGTCGTATGTCTAGTACTACCACTAGTTGGGTGCGTGTGACCTATACCTGTCATCACTTTAGGTCTCCTTCTCGAACCGCAGCTACGCTTCACCGTACATATTTTTTCATGCATTTATCCTCCTATATGTACTCCTAGGCTATTTCCACGTGCACTCTTTCGCCGACATGTGGGACATAGAGCATCTGGGTTGTAGTGCATGCATGAGTCGGAGCATATGCCGAGGTACTTTACATTTCAGACCTTGCGAATTACATGCAAACCCCCCACAGAAGAATAAATAAATAAATGAATTACTAGATGAAACCAGATTATTTTTGTAGAAACCGGAGCACGTTCATTAAATTTTAGACATAACACGTTTATAAAAAACTACCGGACCTAAACCAGTCTAAGGGCCTCTTTGATTCGCAGGATACTGAAAACACAGAAATGGGGAAAGTATGATGGCGATGAACCGAGACGAGGAGAACTCTACTAACTCAGTTAGAGGTTAGAGTTAGATTCTAACCCTGAACTAACTTTAAACCAAAGAGGTCTATGGATGGCAGGGTTAGATTGACAATAAATGTTCTTTCTCAATCAGTGCGCAACACTGCTCACTCCAATCCAAGACCAAGTAACCGGAAGCCAGAAGCACCTATGGAGGCGATGGTCACGAGCGGCAGTCGGCTATGCCAAATCATCCAAGGCGCTGGCCTACGGCCCCGCACCACGTAGCGTTTCCATACGGTGCTGGCTACCGCCGGTGTCGTAGCCCTCGCCGACGCCGGCTTCGCCTCTCGCATGGACGACATGATGGTCAACTCCATCCGCAAGTTCGTCGCCGTCAAGAAGTGTGTAGCGAAAGCACCTACTAGTCCTGCCAGCCACCACGCTCATGCGCGAGGGAGGAAGCGTTGTAGTAATCAAACTTCTCGGTCTTGTACGAGTTGACCTGACACATCAAAGCACTACACTCGATATAAGTCTTTTTACACATTTCAAATGGACTACTACATACGGATGTATGTAGACATATTTTGCTTCGTATGTAGTCACTTGTTGCCATCTCTAAAAAGACTTATATTTGTAAACAGAGGGAGTACAATGCATGCATGCATGCCGTGGCTTCCCTTTTGATACTTGCATGTGTTGATTTGATGCATCTTGCCAAATTTTGACTATAAATTTAACTAACCAAATTTTCATGCATGTCACAAAAAATTACAAGGCTGTTTGGATTGTGACTATGTTTGTCTTATGTTGCCACATTATTTTTCCCACACTTGCCACACTTGCCTAACTTGAGTTGCTCAAATTGTTAGACACACTTTGGCTTGCCTAAGGGAATCTTGCCACACTTTTTGTGTCTATGACATGTGGGGCTCACTGCTAATAAAAAAACTCTTGTCCTAGGTGTGGCGAATAAAAAAGACTTATATTTAGGAACGGAGGGAGTAGAAAATATAAATAATAATGCATGTTGGGGCAACCCACGTTTCCGATAATTTTAGCCTTGGGCTTGTTCACAATTTTTACGAGGGGGTGGTTGTTCATTTAATGGAGGGAATTGTACCAGACTTGAATGATACAAAGTATGACCTGGCACCCTAAAAAAAGTGCGACCTGGCACACCGTAACACCACTTGGAACAAGCGGGTAGCTATCTCAAAAAATAACCAACAACTAAAAAACGGTGACCTGGCACATATAGTACACAATTTTAAACGATTATTTTGATGGAGTGAAAAAGGAAAACTACCCCACTACGTATATATAGGTCGGAGCCTCCGCGCTTGCTTGCTAGTGTTGCTCTATTCACACACTCTCATCCTCTCCAGATCTAAACAAGATAGGGGTGGTAACACTGTCTTTCTCCCTTCAAAAAACACTGTCTTTCTATCCTCACCGCTAGTTAGAGATCCGGACGTATCCCCCTCCGTCGGTGAAGGGGAGGAGGGGCAGCGTTTAGGCCATCGTTGAGACCGAGGGAGGAGACCCACTGCCGGCCGCACCGTTATCTCTGGCCGAGCGCCGGCGCGAGAGGTCCTCCGATCCCTTCGTCATTGCCCTAGTGTGGGCGGATCCGGCCTCCTGCCGCCCACCTATCCACATCCTGATGACCTTCAGGTATATCTTCCTTCGAAACCACCTTAGCTCTACTTCCCCAGCTCGCTACGTCGCTTCATGTGCATCATTTTCTACCTCTTATCCCCTCTCGATCAGATGGTCCAACGTCACCTATTTTTTTCTTCTATTGTTGGAGGTAAAGCTACTTCATGGACTTGGTTCAAACAAGAAATAAAGTGGGGGTGGGGGAATTTAGTCTGTAGTACATCGGACTTAGTACAAACAGGAAGGAAAGGGGGTGAAAGTAATACAGACTGGTCATCGAACCGGTCTCTTGGTCGAAAAGGGAAATATAGGGGTAACGTTGTACACAGTGGTATGACCAGGACTATATTTGCTATCCACACATAGTAGTAGGTGTCTAGAGTGAACAAAATGGGACCAACCCAGATATGTTTCTTGGATGTTTGTTTCTCGGGGCAACAAACTATGAATCACCACTTTATGCCCCTGTTTAGGTACATGGTGCTGGACGGCTGGTGCACCCACTGTCCCATGCCCTTATAACAAATATTTAGTTGTTCTTAATCTAATGCCCCTGGTAAAAATGAAGCCATGCCACTGTTATAAGCAATGAAAAGTTTAGCCAAATGTTTTTGCCTGTAATTGTTTGAGACTCTGACTGTTTCCTCTGTAGCTTTTTGTGCAAACAGGGATATCCATTTCACTTGGTTGCTGTTGTGACCTTTTGGTGCACTGCACAAAACTCTTCTTAAAATAAGTGACTTTTGTGCTGTTTAACTGGAATGTCAGAATGGAACAGTTGGTTCATTTCGGTGGAACTGCACAAAGGGAGATCTGTGTTCCAATCCTCATCATCCATATTGGCACCATAACCTTCCTTTAGGTAAGAATGATATTAATGCATGTGTTCATCTCTATTTTGCGACTGCCATGAGAAAATAATGCTATTTTTTATTAGTACACTTGTACTCCCTCACTGACAAAACCAATTCTAAAATAGAAGGCCAATCATGTACTTGGTTTAACCAACTGGTGAGGAGACTGAGAAACAGAGCTTGAAGAGGAAGAAGAAGAAGAGTAAACAGTGCCAAGGCGATCTTGCTTAAGCCAGAGGCATCAGTCGAGACCATTCAAGGGCTCTGGCAACGACTACCTTACATGTGAGATGATCCTCCAGGGAGCCCTTCCACTTCTGTTGTCTCACTTAATTAATTAGGAGTACTTAAGTACCACTAATTTATTGCTGCCTAATTTTCCTGTCGGAGTTATACAAATCTTTATTAGCACCCTATGTTGAATCATGTACGTGTGTATGTTTGTCTATGAGGTGAATCATGTGGTGGAGCAGGGAGGGAATGCTAACTTTACCCATTAAGATAATGAGGGTGCTTCTATTTGTTAGTGTATGTTTCATCAACTAGTCCCACTATTACAGTAATTTCACTCTCTCAATATATGTGCCAACAGGGATGCTCGATTTTGGTGGAACTGCACAAAAACTTTGGGTGCTTCATTGCCTCGACAGCTTCCTTCCTTTCCTATTAGTCGCTAATCTCGGCTTCCATTCTTCCATTGCTATCAGTCGCTTGGCTTATCTCGGATTCCAGTTGTCACGACCGGTTTTCCAATAAAAATATTTATTGAGAAACCAATCTTTAGAATCCAGTTTGAGATAAAACCTCCTCACTGGCAGACAAACTTTTGATACAATAAGCCAGTAGCATAAATATATTACAGGGTTGAGCTGACGATGCTCAACAATTTATTACAAGCATGCCAATAATTATACATAAAGGCGATTAATGACACAAGGGAGTGGTGGCATACTACTGACTCGCAAATATGGTAAAGGTGGAGTAACACAGTGGGGAGTGGATATGGGATTCTCAAACTAACATCCCATCGAGCGTCGAGGTGAAGCTCGATGAATTTATTAGGGTAGCGGAAGCGGATATGAAACAGTGACCAACTCCATGGTTGCACGAGACTGACTGGGACTCCTCTAGGCGTCGGATTCGCTATCGAACTCTTCATCCATGAGATCACCTTCGTCAGCATCTGGCCAAATCAACAAGCAAGTGAGTACTTTGAAAGTACTCGCAAGACAATTCGGACGTAAGATATAACAAATGCTAACATGAAATACATGGGTAAGTTAACCAGTACGATCATACATAGAGGTAATACTGCTGGGTGCCAAGCGACGGTCTGAATGACTCCTCGAGCGGAAAATGCAGAATAATAATACTGGTGCCAAACGAGTGTCTGAAAGACTCCTCGAGCGGAAAATGCAGAATAATAATACTGGTGCCAAACAAGTGTCCGAATGACTCCTCGAGCGGAAACTGCGGAATAATAATACCACAATCGGGCGTCTGAGCGACACCACATAAAGGGCTTTAAAAGAAATGCCACAGTTGGGCGTCTGAGCGACACCACATAAAGGGCTTTAAAAGAAATTCCACAGTCGGGCGTCTGAGCGACACCACATAAAGGGCTTTAAAAGAAATGCCACAGTCGGGCGTCTGAGCGACACCACATAAAGGGCTTTAAAAGAAATGCCACAGTCGGGCGTCTGAGCGACACCACATAAGGGGCTTTTTGACTGATAAGGAAATAATATATTCATCATAAATATATTCAACTCATGGAAATAAACAGGTTAGTACATCCACAAGGATAAACATTTAACCGGTCTTAGTGCCCATGTGTCCCACCGGGTAATCTGTCACCAAACTGGCACATGACTGTTAGCAGGGAACTTGGAAATAGATAAGATGATTTAAGGATATAGAGCTCTGCAGAGTTTGTACAAAAATTTCCCATAGTCGACGGATTTCCGTAGTCACCAGGACTGGTTCCGTTACGGTATTTCAGAAGAAAACACAGCAATCCAGTACACACCCCATCCAACTCTTTGATGCCAGGAATCACCCTCAACATCGTCCAAGAAAAACTATTGAGACGGGGAGATCACAATCTCTAATAGCATGGGATCAAATTTATATACGCGCGCTCTAAGGGGTGCCCCCCTCTCGGTCCCAACCGGAAACACCCATGCCCCCTGACCGGATGACTGGCTTTAATCCAGGGCCATGGAACCATCATCCCGGCCTCTCCTTTTTGGTGTGTACCAAGAAAGCGGTTTGCGACTTACTAAACCATATCCCTTTCGGGAAACATGTGGTAGTACAGGGAAAGGAAATGGATTTGAGCCCAACCGATATGGGTTGGTACTGAAGATAACTTGCATGGCCTAAGACTGGCATGCTACAACACTGCCATCTTACCCATCTTCATGCCAACACATGGCCTTGCATACTCACGTCCAACGACGTGTGAAATCACCGGGCTTACTTGCCCCAACAATGCATAATGAACGGTTCATCGTTATGCTCCACACATGCCATGAAACTATCTACATGCAAAAATGCCAATACACTCATCATATCAAAAGTTCGAACATGCTTTCCTGGTTCAGAGTAGTCAGAGCCTAGCTCGGTGAAGTTCGCGGCCTCGTCACCTCCGTCGGTATCTACGGTACAGAGAAAACATACGCGCTAACGTAAATACCGAGAGGTGCAGAACAAGTATTGCAAATATTTTTCAAATAAATCTGATAAAAAACTAGACAAAATTTTGAAGATAACAGAAAAAGAATCAATCAAAAATATGCTTCTGATAAAAAGTTATAAGGGTTTTTGCCCAGGGACTCATCTGTAATGAAACAGAAACTTCCGAGGGTTTTTATTATAAAAACAGAAAACATTTCGATAGAAACTACGCCGGCCCAGAGGGAAAACGTATTCTGGCAAAAGACGTTTTCAGAAAACGATTCGATTAGAACAGACAGAGAGGCTGACAGGCGGGTCCCATCCGTCAGGTTTAAAATTTAAAAGAGGCGGGTTGGGGCTCGCTGGCGCCCGAGAGCCGCGGTGGTCGCCGGCGGCGATCCACGACGAGGTGGGGATGGTGGTGTTCGCCGGGAAGCACCTCGTTGGCGGTGGCCCCTGCTCCGGCGGACGGCGGTTCGGGCGTGGTTGGAGGTCGCCGGAGAGAGCTGCACTGATCAAATTGAGGAGGGGGTTAAGGATCTGGTAGCTAGAGAGGGAGATGGACGGAGTTTGGGCGCCGGAGACGGCCTCACCGGAGCGAATTGAGCTGGAGGCCGAGGCAGAGCGGGGTGGCCGGAGTCGGGGGAGGAGACCTCCTCGAGGTCCTCCCAGTGACCTGGCAGGGTGTTGGTGGAGTGCAGGGGTGGTGCGTGCTCGCGGGAGGGCTCGGGGTCTCCTTTTATAGGTGATCCGAGGCGGTGGCCGAGAACGGCGTTCTCCGGCGAGTGATTACGGTGGTGCAGTGCTTGGTCGGTGGAGTTTAGGAGTTGAGCACCGTCGTGGAGGTTCGCGGAGTCCATTTTGGAGCCAACGGCGTCGGTTTAAGCTTGCTGAGGTGGAGCTCGACGGAACGGGACGGCGCGGGTCCATCGGCGGCAGAGAGCACGCTCTGTGCGTGCCGCGCCACGACGGCTGTGCTGCATGTGTGCGCTGGCGTGGAGGTGGACACGCAGAGCCATCAGCGGGGCTGTGCGGCGCGGAACGGCGTTGAGCCGCCGTTCTGCTCCCTGTTGGCTGCCACGGCGGTTCAGCCGCCGCGGGACACGCCGGCGTGGTCGGGTCAGAGCGCCACCGACGCCAGGAAGAAGCCAAGCACGCGTGCGGGGCTCTGGACACGCAGACCAGGTGGTGAGCAACGTGCCAAGGGCAACGTGGGCGCGTGACTGAAGATGATCTGAAGAAATCAACACTGAAGACTGGATTTGCTGAATGTGTTCGAACAGTGCATGCAAGGTGTTCGACAGAATGATCCAGGCATGTAGGGATTTTTCCATGGGCTGATTTTTGGTGGAGTGGCTTCTCATTGCTCTAGTAGGCTGCCTGATTTTTGGTGGAATTTTCGGAGGAGTGTAGATATGAATTTCACCAAATTTGACAAATCTGGTCCAAACTTGCAGGGAGTGTAAGTTGAAAATTTTGAAAATAAGATGAGTGGATCAAGATGGTTCTGGGTTGTGGGTGCAAAGGACTAGCCAGTAGATTTGGTTTGAAGTCAAATCTCAAATGAAAAAGGGTACTTGCTTTGAAAATCCATCAGGCTCAAAATAATTGACAGAAAATATTTGAGAGATAAAACAAAATCCAAAACTTGTTTGGATGAGTTGGGATAGGGAATTTGAGTTGTTGACAAGGAGGGGAGAAGATGTTGGAGTAGTTTTACCTCATGGGCAAAATACAAGGTCATGGATGGTTTTCAATAGAATGAAAATCCCAAATCTTTTTCATAGAGTTTTTCTTAAAAAGAAAACTCCCAAAAATAAAATCTGAGAAGGGAAACAATAGAGAGAAGGAGTTTTTAAGAAGGTCAAACCCAAGGCTTGAAGGAGAAAATAGAAATAACAAACCCTAGTCAAGGAAAAGGAATTTTAAGAGGGTTGTTTTTCTGAAAGCCTCAAATCTCAAGGAAAATCCAGTAAGGATTTTGCAAAAACCCAAACGAAAATTTTGGAGTGTCACAACACCTACCCCCTTAGGAAAAATCTCGTCCCCGAGATTTCAGTTGATCCTTAAATAAGTGTGGATGCTCTGTACAAAGAAAATCCTCTCTTTCCCATGTTGCTTCACTTTCGGTGTGATTACTCCATTGAACTTTGAAAAATTTGACGGTTTTCTGTCGGGCCCTCCTTTCAAACTCCTCTAATATCTTTACTGGGTGTTCCCGATAAGTGAGGTCTGGCTGCACGTCTATGTTCTCATGGGATACTTGTTTCTCTGGGTTGCTCACACATTTCCTCAATTGCGATACGTGGAACACGTTGTGGATATCTGATAGTTCCTTAGGTAGGTCTAGTTGGTATGCTACTGCGCCTTTCCGTGCCAATATACCGAATGGCCCGATGAATCTTGGCGCTAGCTTTCCCTTAATTTTGAATCGTTGCAACCCCCTCATAGGTGACACTCTTAGGTACACGAATTCACCGGGTTCGAAGTTGACCCCACGATGTTTCTGATCGTAATAACTCTTTTGCCGGCTTTGGGCAGTCTTGAGTCGATCTCTGATTAGTTGGACCTTTTCCTCGGCTTCCTTGAGAACGTCGGGGCCGAAGATACGGCTGTCTCCGGTCTCTGACCAATTTAACGGGGTACGACATCTTCGTCCATACAAGGCTTCAAATGGTGCCATTTGCAGGCTGGCCTGATGACTGTTGTTGTACGCGTACTCGGCGTATGGCAGGCTGTCTTCCCAACTGGCTCCATAGGTGAGGACACATGCTCTCAGCATGTCCTCTAAAATCTGGTTTACCCGTTCTGTTTGTCCATCTGTCTGGGGGTGGTATGCCGTACTGAAGGCTAGTTGAGTTCCTAGAGCCTGTTGTAACTGCTCCCAGAATCTCGAGACGAACTGTGTTCCTCTGTCAGATATTATAGTCTTCGGGACACCGTACAGACAAACTATGCGAGAGAGATATATCTTGGCAAGCTTCTGAGTGGTGTGGGTCGTCTTTACTGGAATGAAATGTGCCACCTTAGTCAATCTATCGGTGATAACCCATATGGCATCATTCCCGTGTCATGATCGAGGTAGTCCGACAATGAAATCCATCCCTATTTCATCCCATTTCCACTCAGGTATTTTATTTGGTTGCAGTAGTCCGGCTGGTCTCTGATGTTCGGCCTTTATACGTTGACAAGAGTCGCAGCATGCAATGAAGGTGGCTATGTCCCTTTTCATACCGTGCCACCACAATCCTTCTTGGATATCCTTATACATCTTGGTTCCTCCAGGGTGGATCGAATATGGAGCGGTGTGGGCTTCAGCTAGAATTTGCCGTTTGAGGTCTTCTATGTCTGGTACGCAGAGTCTGTTTCCGTACCATAGTGTCCCTTCTTCGTCTATGATGAATTCCGAGGCCTTGCCCATACTCACCTTTCGTTTGATGCCTTCAATGCTGGGGTGACCCGGCTGGGCTTCTTTGATTCTTGTCACAAGGTTGGGCTGTATCTCCAAGTTTGTTATGGTGCCTTCTGCTATCATCAACAAGTTGAGTCTGGCAAATTCCTATTGGAATTCGGGTCTTAAGTTGGGCAGACTGTTGTTGTTGGCGCTGGGGTTCCGACTAAGAGCATCGGCTACTACATTTGCTTTTCCAGGATGATAGTGGATTCCGACATCATAATCCTTTACTAGCTCCAACCAGCATCGTTGCCTTAAATTCAGCTCTGGCTGTGTGAAAATATATTTGAGACTTTTATGGTCCGTATATATTTCACATCGATTTCCATGTAGGAAGTGCCTCCATTCCTTGAGTGCATGAATAACTGCTGCCATTTCTAAGTCATGAGTGGGATAGTTTTCCTCATGCTTGCGAAGTTGCCTTGAATCGTATGCGACAACTTTGCCTTCTTGCATTAATACGCATCCGAGTCCCTTCCTGGACGCGTCACAATATACTTCAAAATTCTTGCGTATGTCTGGCACAATCAATACTGGTGCTGTTGTTAATTTCCGTTTTAGCTCTTGGAAACTTTTCTCACAGGCTTCGGTCCATTCAAATTTCTTATCTTTCTTGAGCAACTGCGTCATTGGCTTGGCTATGGTGGAGAATCCTTCAATAAATCTACGGTAATATCCTGCCATTCCCAAGAAACTCCGTATGTCCGTTACGCTGGCTGGTGACTTCCAGCCAAGTACGGCCTTGACTTTCTCTGGGTCCACGGCGATCCCGTCTTGGGTTAGCACGTGGCCTAGAAAGCCTACTTGCCTTAACCAAAACTCACACTTGCTGAACTTGGTGTACAATTGGTGTTTCCTGAGTTCTCCTAGTACAATTCTGAGATGTTCAGCATGTTCTTCTGGTGTTTTGGAGTATACTAAAATATCGTCGATGAATACCACAACGAACTTGTCCATAAACTTCATAAATACTTTGTTCATGAGATGAACAAAATATGCAGGGGCATTTCTTAATCCAAAAGGCATTACTGTGAACTCATACAGTCCATATCTGGAGGTGAAGGCTGTCTTGGGGATATCCTCTGTTCGTACCTTTAATTGATGGTATCCTGACCTTAGGTCGATTTTTGAGAATACCTTGGCCTTAGCGAGTTGATCGAATAAATCATTTATTCTTGGCATCGGGTATTTGTTCTTGATCGTGACCATGTTGAGTGCTCGGTAGTTAATACACAATTGCAGTGTTCCATCTTTCTTTTTAGCAAACAAAATTGGTGATCCCCATGGTGAGGAACTGGCTCGAATGTATCCTTTGTCAAGCAATTCCTTTATTTGTTTCTTCAGTTCAACTAACTCGGATGGTGCCATTCTGTATGGTTTCTTGTATATGGGGGTGGTCCCTGGTGCTAGCTCAATGCTGAATTCTATCTCTCGGTCGGGTGGCATGCCTGGTAGCTCTTCGGGAAATACGTCTGGAAATTCACGTACTACTGGAACCTTGTTTAATTCAGAAATGTCTACCTTGTTCAGTCTTGGTTGTCTGGGTATTTCTCTCTCTTTGGCGGATACTCTTATTGTTTCACCATGGTGGTGTGTGAGAATCACGGTCCGATTGAAACAATCAATGAAACCTTTGTTAGTGGTTAACCAGTCCATCCCTAGGATGACATCTAGTCCTTTATTTTCCAACACAATGAGATTGGTGTGAAACTTCAATCCTTTGAACTCAATAATCACATCCTGACAGTAATTCTGAGTAACTTGCTGAATTCCAGGGGACTTGATGATCATGGATTTCTCCAAAGGAAGCATCGAAAAATTATTTTGCGAAGCAAAACTTTTCGAGATAAAAGAGTGAGAAGCTCCAGAATCAAACAAAACCATTGCAGGTATTGTGTTGACAGGGAACGTACCGAGTACGATATCCGGAGCGTTTTGTGCCTCCTCTTTGGTCACGTGGTTCAGATGACCTTTCCTATGGTTATTGTTGGGATTGAAGTTGTTTCGCTTGGGCGCTGAATTATTGTTGCCATTGTTCGGTTTTGGTGCTGAGCTTCTTGGCTTGGGACACTGCTTGGCATAGTGTCCTTCTTCTCCACAGGCGTAACAAGTAACACCTGGGCGATATGTGAACTCCTTGTCCCTAGCATGAAAATTCCTTGTTGGGCGTGAGACGTTGGATGATGATTTGTGCGTCCCACCCTTCTGAAAATCGGTCTTACTTCGGTGATTGCGAGCATGGTTAGTCTGGTCCCTCTTTCGCTTGCGGATATCATCCAAACTGCGTCTTTCATTTTCCAGAGTAATGGCTTTATCCACCAGCGTCTTAAAATCTGGGAAAGTGTGTATGACCAGTTGGCATTTAAGCGCGGGTGCTAGGCCTTCAAGGAACTTCTCCATTTTCTTGCCTTCAGTCATACGCTCTTCGTTGGCGTAGCGGGATAACAGAGTAAATTGGCTGTTGTAATCTGACACTGTCATGTTCCTTTGCTTGAGGTCATCGAACTCTCTTTTCTTGATTTTCATAATACTCTTAGGAATATGCGCGCCACGGAAACCTTCTTTGAAATCATCCCAGGTTATATCATTTTCATTGGGATGCATGTGCAGAAAATTTTCCCACCAGGATGCGGCTGCTCCCGTGAGATAATGCGGTGCGTACAGTACCTTTTCTGGGTCTGAGCATTTTGCAATAATTAACTTTCTCTCCATATCGCGAAGCCAGTCTTCGGCCTCAAGTGGCTTGTCAGTATGAGAAAATGTTGAGGGACGTGTCTTCTGTAGTTCAGATAACTTGGAATGCTGCGGATACTGCCCATGGTGATTTCCCATGTTAATAACTTGGTTCATTATTTCCCGATGTTGTTGCTGACTCTGTTCATAAAGGCGGCACATTTGGGAAAGTGTCGTTTCATTGTCCGGTTGACTTGTCTAACCTCGTGTAAAATTGTTGCCTGATTGAGTATTATAGTGTTGACTTGACTGCCCTTGTGCAAAGTTGTTGCCCGGTTGGTTGCCATAATCTTCCTCTGGTGGAGTTGGCATGGAGCGGGTCCAAGGACGAGACATTTTTCACTCTGGGGATGTATTTATAAAACCCATAACAAAAGAAAAAATGGAAGGGTTGCGAAGATAAAACCCATAATGCACGAGGTTGACAAATAATTTAAAACCAAGATACTCAAGGGAAAACAAATCGATTTGCGCATAGAGAAGGACTGCGTCCTTACGCATCTTACACGCGGCGATAATTATACAATACATCACTCAGGATATGCGTACATAATCCTGACATGTTATTTAGGCTAGTTCACTTCTCCAGATCCTACATGATGCGCAAACAAGCTACTTCTCACAACATCTTACATGGTGATGCTACGCATGGCGGCTACGCGTACTCAGTCGGAGATGTTGATGACGTCCTTGGCCCTGCCAAGGGTGAGGCGTAGCGAAGCCGGGGACTCGACTTCCTCCTCGCTAATAGGCTCCATGAGAGTAGTGCTGCGCCGAGTAGATGGAGCGGGTGCCAGGGGCGGAACGACACGGATTGGAGTCGGTGCGAGTGGCGGTGCAGTGCGCGCTGGAGTGGGCGCAATGACCTGGTTGAACTCCTCGGTGGTAGGCAGGCGACGAGCAGGAGCATGGGATGCAGAGGACGAGACGAAAGTCAGTGGCGGCGCAGTAGGCAGGAGCTCCCTCCTGTTGGCGGCACATCCGTGGACTGAGTCCATGCGGGCGGCCACAAAGTCATCCACCAAGTTGTCGAAGGCTGCCTCCAAGGCCCGGAGATACTCAATAAGCATCTCGAAAGCCTCGTCTCGTTCTCCTCTGTGGCAGGAGAATGCGTAGTGACAGGTGTAGGGCACATGGCATGGAAGATAGCGGTAGCGACGAGCCTTCATTGCGGGAAGGGCATCCCTGAGACGAGCTATCGCCTCACGGGCTGCCATCTGGATGGCATGCTTCTCCGTAGGCATGGCTCTCCCCAAGAACCGGAAGCGGCGTAGATCACCACGCCCTCCCATGAACTGCACGACGGCCTGGTGCATAGTCAGACTGTCGTTGACTCTGTGTTGACAGAGAGTGACGACTGGGCTCACAGACGGCCCCATCGCGACCTGAACGACGAAGGAGAGAAGCTTGACGAACCCATCGGGTACGTTGGCGAAGGTCTGAGACTCGCAGCTGCGGTCGGCCATCTACAAAAGTAGGCAAAAATCCTGAATGGTCAGATCATAAATATATGCTAACTGTCAGAAAAATGACTACTATTGTAAAAACATGAATAAGATCTATCATGCTCATAACCGATTAGCGATCGCACCTAGTGGCTTCCTATAGTCAGCCTGGCTCTGGTACCAAGCTTGTCACGACCGGTTTTCCAATAAAAATATTTATTGAGAAACCAATCTTTAGAATCCAGTTTGAGATAAAACCTCCTCACTGGCAGACAAACTTTTGATACAATAAGCAGTAGCATAAATATATTACAGGGTTGAGCTGACGATGCTCAACAATTTATTACAAGCGTGCCAATAATTATACATAAAGGCGATTAATGACACAAGGGAGTGGTGGCATACTACTGACTCGCAAATATGGTAGAGGTGGAGTAACACAGTGGGGAGTGGATATGGGATTCTCAAACTAACATCCCATCGAGCGTCGAGGTGAAGCTCGATGAATTTATTAGGGTAGCGGAAGCGGATATGAAACAGTGACCAACTCCAAGGTTGCACGAGACTGACTGGGACTCCTCTAGGCGTCGGATTCGCTATCGAACTCTTCATCCATGAGATCACCTTCGTCAGCATCTGGCCAAATCAACAAGCCAGTGAGTACTTTGAAAGTACTCGCAAGACAATTCAGACGTAAGATATAACAAATGCTAACATGAAATACATGGGTAAGTTAACCAGTACGATCAGACATAGAGGTAATAATGCTGGGTGCCAAGCGACGGTCTGAATAACTCCTCGAGCGGAAAATGCAGAATAATAATACTGGTGCCAAACGAGTGTCTGAAAGACTCCTCGAGCGGAAAATGCATAATAATAATACTGGTGCCAAACAAGTGTCCGAATGACTCCTCGAGCGGAAACTGCGGAATAATAATACCACAATCGGGCGTCTGAGCGACACCACATAAAGGGCTTTAAAAGAAATGCCACAGTCGGGCGTCTGAGCGACACCACATAAAGGGCTTTAAAAGAAATTCCACAGTCGGGCGTCTGAGCGACACCACATAAAGGGCTTTAAAAGAAATGCCACAGTCGGGCGTCTGAGCGACACCACATAAAGGGCTTTAAAAGAAATGCCACAGTCGGGCGTCTGAGCGACACCACATAAGGGGCTTTTTGACTGATAAGGAAATAATATATTCATCATAAATATATTCAACTCATGGAAATAAACGGGTTAGTACATCCACAAGGATAAACATTTAACCGGTCTTAGTGCCCATGTGTCCCACCGGGTAATCTGTCACCAAACTGGCACATGACTGTTAGCAGGGAACTTGGAAATAGATAAGATGATTTAAGGATATAGAGCTCTGCAGAGTTTGTACAAAAATTTCCCACAGTCGACGGATTTCCGTAGTCACCAGGACTGGTTCCGTTACGGTATTTCAGAAGAAAACACAGCAATCCAGTACACACCCCATCCAACTCTTTGATGCCAGGAATCACCCTCAACATCGTCCAAGAAAAACTATTGAGAGGGGGAGATCACAATCTCTAATAGCATGGGATCAAATTTATATACGCGCGCTCTAAGGGGTGCCCCCCTCTCGGTCCCAACCGGAAACACCCATGCCCCCTGACCGGATGACTGGCTTTAATTCAGGGCCATGGAACCATCATCCCGGCCTCTCCTTTTCGGTGTGTACCAAGAAAGCGGTTTGAGACTTACTAAACCATATCCCTTTCGGGAAACATGTGGTAGTACAGGGAAAGGAAATGGATTTGAGCCCAACTGATATGGGTTGGTACTGAAGATAACTTGCATGGCCTAAGACTGGCATGCTACAACACTGCCATCTTACCCATCTTCATGCCAACACATGGCCTTGCATACTCACGTCCAACGACGTGTGAAATCACCGGGCTTACTTGGCCCAACAATGCATAATGAACGGTTCATCGTGATGCTCCACACATGCCATGAAACTATCTACATGCAAACATGCCAATACACTCATCATATCAAAAGTTCGAACATGCTTGCCTGGTTCAGAGTAGTCGGAGCCTAGCTCGGTGAAGTTCGCGGCCTCGTCACCTCCGTCGGTATCTACGGTACAGAGAAAACATACGCGCTAACGTAAATACCGAGAGGTGCAAAAAAAGTATTGCAAATATTTTTCAAATAAATCTGATAAAAAACTAGACAAATTTTTGAAGAGAACAGAAAAAGAATCAATCAAAAATATGCTTCTGATAAAAAGTTAGAAGGGTTTTTGCCCAGGGACTCATCTGTAATGAAACAAAAACTTCCTAGGGTTTTTATTATAAAAACAGAAAACGTTTCGATAGAAACTATGCCGGCCCAGAGGGAAAACGTATTCTGGCAAAAGACGTTTTCAGAAAACGATTCGATTAGAACAGACAGAGAGGCTGACAGGCGAGTCCCATCCGTCAGGTTTAAAATTTAAAAGAGGCGGGTCGGGGCTCGCTGGCGCCCGAGAGCCGCGGTGGTCGCCGGCGGCGATCCACGGCGAGGTGGGGAGATCGGAGGGTACCTCCATGCTCAGGATGCCATTCCGCGTCGGGTGGTGGTGGTGGTGGTCGCCGGGAAGCACCTCGTCGGCTGTGGCCCCTGCTCCGGCGGACGGCGGTTCGGGCGTGGTTGGAGGTCGCCGGAGAGAGCTGCACTGATCAAATTGAGGAGGGGGTTAAGGATCTGGTAGCTAGAGAGGTAGATGGACGGAGTTTGGGCGCCGGAGACGGCCTCACCGGAGCGAATTGAGCTGGAGGCCGAGGCGGAGCGGGGTGGCCGGAGTCGGGGGAGGAGACCTCCTCGAGGTCCTCCCAGTGACCTGGCAGGGCGTTGGTGGAGTGCAGGGGTGGTGCGTGCTCGCGGGAGGGCTCGGGGTCTCCTTTTATAGGTGATCCGAGGCGGTGGCCGAGAACGGCGTTCTCCGGCGAGTGATTACGGTGGTGCAGTGCTTGGTCGGGGGAGTTTAGGAGTTGAGCACCGTCGTGGAGGTTCGCGGAGTCCATTTTGGAGCCAACGGCGTCGGTTTAAGCTTGCTGAGGTGGAGCTCGACGGAACGGGACGGCGCGGGTCCATCGGCGGCAGAGAGCATGCTCTGTGCGTGCCGCGCCACGACGGCTGTGCTGCATGCATGCGCTGGCGTGGAGGTGGACACGCGGAGCCATCAGCGGGGCTGTGCGGCGCGGAACGGCGTTGAGCCGCCGTTCTGCTCCCTGTTGGCTGCCACGGCGGTTCAGCCGCCGCGGGACACGCCGGCGTGGTCGGGTCAGAGCGCCACCGACGCCAGGAAGAAGCCAAGCGCGCATGCGGGGCTCTAGACACGCAGACCAGGCAGTGAGCAATGTGCCAAGGGCACTGTGGGCGCGTGATTGAAGATGATCTGAAGAAATCAACACTGAAGACTGAATTTGCTGAATGTGTTCGAACAGTGCATGCAAGGTGTTCGACAGAATGATCCAGGCATGTAGGGATTTTTCCTTGGGCTGATTTTTGGTGGAGTGGCTTCTCATTGCTCTAGTAGGCTGCCTGATTTTTGGTGGAATTTTTGGAGGAGTGTAGATATGAATTTCACCAAATTTGACAAATCTGGTCCAAACTTGCAGGGAGTGTAAGTTGAAAATTTTGAAAATAAGATGAGTGGATCAAGATGGTTCTGGGTTGTGGGTGCAAAGGACTAGCCAGTAGAGTTGGTTTGAAGTCAAATCTCAAATGAAAAAGGGTACTTGCTTTGAAAATCCATCAGGCTCAAAATAATTGACAGAAAATATTTGAGAGATAAAACAAAATCCAAAACTTGTTTGGATGAGTTGGGATAGGGAATTTGAGTTGTTGACAAGGAGGGGAGAAGATGTTGGAGTAGTTTTACCTCATGGGCAAAATACAAGGTCATGGATGGTTTTCAATAGAATGAAAATCCCAAATCTTTTTCATAGAGTTTTTCTTAAAAAGAAAACTCCCAAAAATAAAATCTGACAAGGGAAACAATAGAGAGAAGGAGTTTTTAAGAAGGTCAAACCCAAGGCTTGAAGGAGAAAACAGAAATAACAAACCCTAGTCAAGGAAAAGGAATTTTAAGAGGGTTGTTTTTCTGAAAGCCTCAAATCTCAAGGAAAATCCAGTAAGGATTTTGCAAAAACCCAAATGAAAATTTTGGAGTGTCACACCAGTCAAAGGAAATAGTAATTGATATATTACCTCACACAGGTTGGTAC
The DNA here is from genome assembly GCA_032464435.1 of Aegilops umbellulata. Classification (NCBI taxonomy): domain Eukaryota; kingdom Viridiplantae; phylum Streptophyta; class Magnoliopsida; order Poales; family Poaceae; genus Aegilops; species Aegilops umbellulata. The sequence continues at coordinate 84,328,529 of CP136060.1, read as the reverse complement.
TGGTCTTTATCCTGATTATTGTGCTTGTCATATGTATTGGTAGTTTGGTATTGTGCTACTGTTTGCGAATTTCATAAAGGAGTAACTTGGAGCCTGAACTCGCAGGCAAATCATTACATCTGGTGATTTCAGTAGAACTGCACAAAAATATCAAATGGACGGGTACTTATGCTGCTGCTATGTACTCCAAAGTTCACTCAGACAAGCATCGATGTTGACAAGAAGAAGTGCTGATATTCTTTTGAGTATCAACCGACGTCAACCAATTGTCAAACTCCAAGTATTAGGAGAGTGAACGCCAAAAATATTGCTTGGCACATAGCCCAGAAAAACACAGTCCAATCTTTGGTCCCATCTTGTGCCTTTTAGTTATCTGCACATATGGTAGCGAACTGTATGGCATGGAGTCTAAAGATTCCAGGAAAGTTGGTTGACGCGTATATTCATGTGGCACTTAATCAGTCTGCACGCTAGGGATGCTCCATTTCAGTTGAACTGCACAAAAAATTTGGGTGGTTCATTTTCTCAACCGCCTCCTTTCTCGCCTGCAATGTAGAATTTTGGCGAGATACAGGACCAAGATGAGCCAGTAAACTAGTTGGATGAAAGTAGTGGCCAAGTTGCTCAAAACTCCCTCAGCACGAGGCCACTATTTGAGGATAAACCTACAAGCAAAGTTCAGATTGTCTGTGCTGCATCTTATGTACTCGAAAGTTTACTCGTAGAAGCATTAATTTTAGCAAGAAGTACCTCCAACTAAACACCATTTACCAGTCTGCAATGTAGAATTTTGGCGAGCTACTGAACCAAGATGAGCCAGTAAACTAGTTGGATGAAAGTAGTGGCCAAGTTGCTCAAACCTCCCTCAGCATGAGGCCACTATTTGAGGATAAACCTACAAGCAAAGTTCAGATTGTCTGTGCTGCCTCTTATGTACTCGAAAGTTTACTCGTACAAGCATTAATATTAGCAAGAAGTACCTTCGACTGAACACCATTTACCAGTCTGTACCCTAGGTAATTAAAGTTCGTCCATGGATCATATTGGCTGTGATCTCAATCATTTGGATGCATAAACATACTGAACATGTGTATATCTGAATCTTTTTGTGAATTATCTATGAATATTATTGTGTAATCTATCAATCATTTGGATCCATAGACATGCTGAACTTGTGTATATATGAATCTTTTGAGTTGTTGTCAGTGAATGTTGGCGATGAATATGAACGTGTCCTGTGAACCTGAGTTTGATACGAATGTTTACCTTTTCTGTTGTGCTTGTGTGTGAACTTGTTAGTATGCCTATTGTGGGTTATGTGACGTGTGGGTGTCAACGACACACCTTCTTTCCCAGAAGAATTGCACCTGCTTTGTTAGGGTAGCAACGACACATCAGCTCTTTTTAATCTTTTTGCTCTGTCTTGCCCCTCCCCCGCTCAACCACTGCCGTAATGTTTTCAGCCTCCAAACAAACATAGTACTGCGTTGTTTTTGGGGCTTGATGAAAAATCGAGTGCTGGTTTCTGTAGGTTGGCCCGCCGAGAAAATGGGTTGTTGGTCCACCACGGACTGGGAGGCTAAAAATACAAGTTGTATGGTGCAGAGGCAAGTAAAAAACGCCATCAAGATCCATCCACTGAAGAAAACAAATCTCTCCTGATGTGCTTCTTCAGTCGTGCCGCCGGCCCCCTCTATAATCCAGTTCGCTAGGGGATCTGGTATCATTTTTTTTCAGAGGGCGAACAAGTATCAGCTAGACCTAGGTTTTGTATTTTAATATGCATAGCCCACGACATACGGGTGACAGTGGTTTCAACTTATTTTTTGAGGTCCATACCGGCTTATGGGCTTTTTCTTAAAGATCGGCAACCCAATTTATTTTTTTAACCACATTATATATATATATATATATTTATATTATTACTATTATCGTATATTTTATAGAGACTTATATATACATTATGAAAACATCCCACGTGTTATTAACTTACAAAAGTAAATGTTTAATAGAAGTTGGCAAGGAAAATCCTGGTTGTTTTTGACTCACAGGCAAGGAAAATCGTTGTGATTGCGTACAAAAGCTTGCGAAGATTTTATGGACCAATGTAATAATAACGCGCTCATTTTTATTTTGATCAATAACTCTCTAATTTGTTAATTATGTATAAAAAAATCTGCCTCTCCGGTTTATTTTTGATATTAATTGCTCCTTCTAACATAACATTATATATATAATGAGCCCAGCTAATTCGTGTATTTGAAGGAAGTGCAAATGGGCTGGGATTTCTTAGATAATATAAATGGGCCGCATTGACGCGAAATTATTTGTTCACCCAACCCAGCAAATGGACTGTACATTCTAGAAAACATGGGTTAAATATATGCCACATTTTTGCAGGCTGACATGTGGGCCAATAGGTCGAAGCCTACGTAGGGCGTTGTCAACTTGGTCGGCATGCACCTTCAATCTCTCGTCTTCTTCCTCCAGCGTCGCTGGGACCGCCTGGTCCGGCCTCCCGCGGCTAGCGGCTCTGCTTAGCATGCATCGCTGTGAAGCGCTACCCCACCGCCGGCCAGGCTATCCCTCCACCCTCCACACCTCCTGTTATTCTCCACCGACTGTAGCCCCACGCCGCACCAGAACTAGTTATAACCCTTCTCCTCCACTCAATCTACGACTCCACTGCCGCGTCTTCCCATCTCCGAGTCGTTCCCGTCCGGGGCCTCGCCGTCGTCCACCGCCTCGCTGCACTCGGTGCGGCGTGGTCAACAAACGAGAGTCATCGGAAGAGGACTGTACGTGGAGAGCCTGATGGCTGGGACCCATGAGGTCCATGGTCGCACGCAAGGAAATTTCCTCCTTATTAAGCTGAGAAAAATGTTTCCTCCACCTGACAGCTAGGACCCACTGGCTGTATCTTCGCACAGAAGGAAGTGCCTCCTTGTTATGCAAAAAAAATTATTCCTCCCGTTGACAGCTGGGACCTGTCAGATTTGGTGGCTGACTTGTGGGCCTACTAAACGGACGTGTACGCAGGGCTTTGTGAACTTAATCAACAAATGATTCTAGCAGCTGGACCATTGGATGTTAATCCAACAGTCGTGCTCCTTCTTCAAGCTCTGTTCTTGCTCCTGTCTCCCGTGGGCGGCACCGCAGCTGTGCTGCCACGCTCCCGAACCAGTCAAGTTTCCCACTCCTCTCCATCTACGACTCCACTGCCCCGTCTTCCCCATCTCCGGGTCGTTCTAGTCTGGGGCTTCGCCGTCGTCCACTGGACTTTTGTGCGCTCGGCACGGTATAGTCAACGTGGTCAACAACCGAGAGTCATCGGAACATGACTATACGTGAGAGGCTGACACTGGGGACGCACCACGCCCATGGACGCATGCATGCAATGGAACGCGGTGTGGTCAACGTGGTCAAGGAACGACTTCCATCGGAAGTGTACTATACGTGGAGAGGCTGACAGCTGGGTCCACAGCCGCAGCAAAGAAGTGCCTCCTTATTACGCGGAAAATAATGATTCCACCACCTAACAGCAGGGACCCACCGGACGTGCCACCGTATTTTCTGAAAAAAAGTTCCCCCTGACTGCTGGGACCCACCAGACGGGTCACCGTATTTCGCAAAAAATGTTCCCCCCACTGTCAGCTCGGACCCACGGGATGTGCCTCCTTATTACGCACAAAAAAATGAATACTCCCCCTGCTAGTTGGGACCCACCTTGGTGGGTGGATGACTTGTGGGCCTACTAAGTTGACGGGGACGGAGTGCTTTGTCAACTTAGTCAATATGAACGATTCTAGCTCCAGTGACCATACGATGCCCATCCAACGGCCGTAGTGCTTCTTCAACCTCTGGTCTTCTTGCTCTAGCCCCCCAAAGCAGCGCCGGTCGTGCCGGATGCTCCTACCTCCCATGGCCGGTTGTGCTGCCGCGGAGACCTCACCGCCCCCTACTATTCCCACCGCTGGCCAGGCCCTGCGGTGACGGCAGCCGCACACCGCAGCCGAACCAGTGAACCCTCGTACTCCTCCCCACGCGGGCTTCCACTGCCGCGTCTTGCCCGGCTCCGCGTCGTCCCCTTCCTAGGCCTCGCCGTCGTCCATCGCCCTGGTGCTCTTGGCGCGGCGTGGTTAACGTGGTCAAGGAACGACTTCCATTGGAAGAGTACTGTACATGGAGAGGATGACAGCTGGATCCACGGTCGCAGCAAGGAAGTGCCTCCTTATTATGCACAAAATAATTATTCCTCCACCTGACAGCGGGGACCCACCAGACGGGCCACCATATTTCACGAAAAAAACGTTTCCCCCTGACTGCAGGGACCCACCAGCTACATCTTCGCATGCAAGGAAGTTTGTCCGGGCAAAAAAAAGGAAAACGATTCGCCCCCCTGACTGTTGGGACCCACCAGCTACATCTTCGTACGCAAGGAAGTGCCTGACAGTCGGGACCCACCTGGTCGAAGCGTACGTAGCGTTGTCATTCTGGTCGTGAACGTGTACATACAGACTGGTCGACATAGAGGCGCGCACGTGTCATAGTAGAGGCGCGCACGTAGCATGTACACGAACGTACAACAGCCAGGGTGCAAGAAAGTAAATACGGCCACGTACATACATACGGGCGGGGTCTTGAACGCCTACTCGCGCGTACGTACGGTTAGGGCTCGTGTACATGGCTGGGTCGGAACGGAGAAACAACGTCTTCGTCGTGTTCATGGGGATCCAACCAGCTGGGTCGGAACGGATTGCGTCGTCGTGTTCATCGGGAGGGCTTGGACGGAACAGCCGATGGAAACGAGGCCTGGTGTACCACGGGACGGAGGAAACGGCCTTGTGTTCGACAGGCCAGGTTCGAAACGGGATCCTGTTCATCGGGAGGGGCCTGGCGTACCGCAAAATGGAGGAAACAGACCTCCTACGGTCTAAACGGGGTCCTGTTGATCGGGAGGGGTGTGGCGTACCGCAAAACGGAGGAAACAGACTTGTTTTGGAGCGCTATGGTCGAAACGGGGGTCATGTTCATCAGGAGGGGTGTGGCGTACCGCAAAACGGAACTCCATGGGATACTGTTCATCTCCACCGTCGACCCCCTCCATCCTCCACGGGCTCCTGTTCATCCACCGTCGACCTCCTCCAGCCTCCATCTGCGACTGTTCATCCACGGGCTCCTGTTCATCCAGCCTCTACCGCGCGCTACTCCATCGGCTACTGTTCAACCAGCCCTCTCCACGGGCTCCTGTTCAACCACCCCTCCACGGGCTACTGTTAATCCTGCCCTCCACCGTCTACTGTTCATCCTGCCCTCCACGGGGTGGTCCTGTTCATCCTTCCCTCCACGGGGTCCTATACATCCAGCCCCAACCGGCTCGATCGATCGGTGTCCTGTTCATCTAGAGGCAATGCCATGGGGTCCTGTTCATCCACGCCCACCGGGAATTGTTCATCCAACCCCCCCCCCCCCCCCCGCAACGCTCACTGTTCATCCAGAGGCAGCATCTATCGGCTTTAGTTAGCAGCAGTAGCGAAGGAATCGCTCGATCGGGTTCAGTTAACAGCCATCGATCGATCGCTCGGGTTCAGTAACGTGTAGCCTACAGTGCAATCGGTCGGGTTCAGTTAGAGCCCAACGCCTCGCTCGGGTTATGTTAGAGCCCAACGCCTCGCACACACACGCGTACGTACGAGAGAAATGCGCATCGCTCGGCCCCCGACCACCCACCATAATCGGGGACTCCCTGATATTTTTCGCGCCCTAACTTCTACCACAGATTTTTTTCCATTGGACGGCCCAAAGAATGTCATGCAGCTACATCTCCGGCCCGCCCAGGACGAAAAGCCCATTTTCTATCATGATTTTTGTCATAGAAGTAGGACCCCACCACATCTATGATGATACCAGGTTTTGTCACAATTATCGTCATAGAAGTGTCATAAGTATGACAGAAAAGATTTTCGTTCAGCCCAAAATGTGACAGTTGTGTCTTTTTTTGTAGTGATAGCCAGACTATATGATTTTGTAGGGATAGCTTTCTTTGGCCATGTTATTTTGAAACCACATGATTGCATTATTAGTATGCTTGAAGTATTATTGTCTTAATGTCAAATGATAGACTATTTCTTTGAATCACTCATGTCTTAATATTCATGCCATGATTAGATTACATGATGAAGATTATGTTAGGTAGCATTCCACATCAAAAATTATCTTTTTTATCATTTACCTACTCGAGGACGAGTAGGAATTAAGCTTGGGAATGCTGATACATCTCCGTCATATCTATAATTTTTTATTGTTCCATGCCAATATTCTACAACTTTCATATACTTTGGCAACTTTTTATACTATTTTTGGGACTAACATATTGATCCAGTGCCCAGTGCTAGTTCCTGTTTGTTGCATCTTTTTTGTTTCGCAGAAAATCCATATCAAACGGAGTCCAAACGGAATCAAAACTGATAGAGATTTTTTTGGAATATATCTGATTTTTGGGAAGTGGAATCAATGCGAGACGATGCCCGAAGGGGCCATGAGGCAGGGGGGCGCGCCCAGGGGGCAGGCGCACCCTGACCGTTGTGGACACCCCGTAAGGCAGTTGTTGCCCTTCTTTCGCCTCAAGAAAGCCAATATCCACATAAAAATCATGTTCAAACTTCAATCCAATCGGAGTTACGGATCTCCGGTTATAAAAGAAATGGTGAAAGGGCAGAATCCAGAGCGGAGAAACAGAGAGAGACAGAGAGACAAATCCAATCTCGGAGGGGCTCTCGCCCCTCCCACGCCATGAAGACCATGGACAAGAGGGGAAACCCTTCTCCCATCCAGGGAGAAGGTCAAGGAAGAAGAAGGAGGGGGGCTCTCTCCCCCTCGCTTCCGGTGACACCGGAACGCCGCCAGGGCCATCATCATCACCGCAATCTACACCAACAACTTCACCGCCGTCATCACCAGCTCTTCCCCCCTCTATGCAGAGGTGTAACCACTCTTTTACCCGCTATAATCTGTACTTAAACAAGGTGCTCAACGCTATATTATTTCCCAATCATGTATGGCTATCCTATGATGTTTGAGTAGATCTGTTTTATCCTATGGGTTAATTGATGACCGTGATTGGTTTGAGTTGTATGTTTTATTATTGTTGTTGTCCTATGGTGCTCTCCATGTCGTGCAAGCGTGAGGGATCCCCGCTGTAGGGTTTGCAATATGTTCATGGTTTGCTTATTGTCTGCGTTGCGTCAGTGACTGAAACACAAACACGGATAAGCGGGTCATGGTGTATGGGAATAAAGAGGACTTGATACTTTAATGCTATGGTTGGGTTTTACCTTAATGATCTTTAGTAGTTGCGGATGCTTGCTAGAGTTCCAATCATAAGTGCATATGATCCAAGAAGAGAAAGTATGTTAGCTTATGCCTCTCCCTCAAATAAAATTGCAATAGTGATTACCGGTCTAGTTATCGATTGCCTAGGGACAAATAACTTTCTTGTGTGACAACAAGCCCTCTACTAAAACTAACTTAGTTGTGTCTTCATCTAAACACATCTAAACAACCCCTACTTTTTATTTATGCTCTCTTTATTATCTTGCAAACCTATCCAAAACACCTACAAAGTAATTCCAGTTTCATACTTGTTCTAGGTAAAGCGAACATTAAGCGTGCGTAGAGTTGTATCGGTGGTCGATAGAACTTGAGGGAATATTTGTTCTACCTTTAGCTCCTCGTTGGGTTCGACACTCTTACTTATCAAAAGAGGCTACAATTGATCCCCTATACTTGTGGGTTATCACGGACCCTACGAGTTCGAGAACTATGTAGACATGACCGAGACACATCTCCGGTCAATAGCCAATAGCCGAACCTGGATGCTCATATTGGCTCCTACATATTCTACGAAGATCTTTATCAGTCAAACCGCATATAACATACATTGTTGCCTTTGTCAACGGTATGTTACTTGCCCAAGATTTGATCGTTAGTATCAACATTCCTAGTTTAATCTCGTTACCGGCAAGTCTCTTTACTCGTTCCGTAATGCATCTTCCCGCAACTAACACAATAGTTACTTTGCTTGCAAGGCTTATAATGATGTGCATTACCGAGAGGGCCCAGAGACACCTCTTGGATACATGGAGTGACAAATCCCAATCTTGATCTATGCCAACCCAACAACACCTTCGGAGACACTTGTAGAACATCTTTATAATCACCTAGTTACGTTGTGATGTTTGATAGCACACAAGGTGTTCCTCCGGTATTCAGGAGTTGCATAATCTCATAGTCAGAGGAACATGTATAAGTCATGAAGAAAGCAATAGCAATAAAACTAAATGATCATTATGCCAAACTAATGGATGGTCTTGTCCATCACATCGTTCTCTAATGATGTGATCCCGTTCATCAAATGACAAACACATCTCTATGGCTGCTACCTCTTGAGCACTGCATTGGTTTTCCCTTGAAGAGGACAGGGTGATGCATTAAGTTAGTGTAAGTATTTCCCTCAGTTTTTGAGAACCAAGGTATCAATCCAGTAGGAGAACACGCTCGAGTCCCACGCACCAACACAAACAAATAAGAACCTCACAACCAACGCGATAAAGGGGTTGTCAATCCCTTCACGGTCACTTACGAGAGTGAGCTCTGACAGAGATGATAAGATAATATTTTTGGTATTTTTATGGTAGAGACTAAAAGTAAAGAAAGAAAAAGAAACGGCGCCAGAAATAGCTTGTTGTCGGGAGATTAATATGATGGAAAATAGACCCGGGGGCCATAGGTTTCACTAGTGGCTTCTCTCAAGATAGCATAAGTATTACGGTGGGTAAACGAATTACTGTCGAGCAATTGATAGAATTGAGCATAGTTATGAGAATATCTAGGTATGATCATGTATATAGGCATCACGTCCGTGACAAGTAGACCGACTCCTGCCTGCATCTACTATTATTACTCCACACATTGACCGCTATCCAGCATGCATCTAGAGTATTAAGTTCATAAGAACGGAGTAACGCTTTAAGCAAGATGACATGATGTAGACGGATAAACTCATGCAATATGATATAAACCCCATCTTTTTATCCTCGATGGCGACAATACAATATGTGTCGTTTCCCCTACTGTCACTGGGATCGAGCACCGCAAGATTGAACTCAAAGCTAAGCACTTCTCCCATTGCAAGAAAGATCAATCTAGTAGGCCAAAACAAACTGATAATTCGGATAGACTTGGAAAGATAACCAATCATGCATAAAAGAATTCAGAGGAGATTCAAATATTGTTCATAGATATTCTTGATCATAAACCCACAATTCATCGGATCTTGACAAACACACCACAAAAAGAAGAGTTACATCAAATAGATCTCCAAGAGAATCGAGGAGAACTTTGTATTGAGATATCCAAAGAGAGAGAACAAGCCATCTAGCTAATAACTATGGACCCAAAGGTCTGAGGTAAACAACTCACACATCATCGGAGAGGCTATGGTGTTCATGTAGAAGCCCTCCGTGCTCGATGCCCCCTTCGGCGGAGCGTTAGAAAGGGCCCCAAGATGGGATCTCACGGGTACAGAAGGTTGCGGCGGTGGAAATAGGGTTTTGGCCCCTCTGCTGATGGTTTGGAGGTACGTAGGTATATATAGGAGGAATAAGTAGGTCGGTGGAGCTACAAGGGCCCCACGAGGGTGGACGGCGCGCCCAACGGGGTAGGCGCGCCCCCTACCTCGTGGCCTCCTCGTTCGTTTCTTGACGTCCACTCCAAGTCCTCTCGATCATGTTTGTTCCGAAAATCACGTTCCCGAAGGTTTCATTCCGTTTGGACTCCGTTTGATATTCCTTTCCTTCGAAACACTGAAATAGGCAAAAAAACAACAATTTGGGTTGGGCCTCCAGTTAATAGGTTAGTCCCAAAAATAATATAAAAGTGTATAATAAAGCCCGTTAAACATCCAAAACAGAATATAATATAGCATGGAACAATAAAAAATTATAGATACATTGGAGACGTATCAAGCATCCCTAAGCTTAATTCCTGCTCGTACTCGAGTAGGTAAATGATAAAAACAAAAATTTTGATGTGAAATGGTACTTAGCATAATTTTCAATGTAATTCTCTTATTTGTGGTATGAATATTCAGATCCGAAAGATTCAAGATAAAAGTTTAATATTGACATAAAAGTAATAATACTTCAAGCACACTAACTAAGCAATTATGTCTTCTCAAAATAACATGGCCAAAGAAAGTTCATCCCTACAAAATCATATAGTTTGGTCATGCTCCATTTTCGTCACACAAGAATGCTCTCATCATGCAAAACCCCGATGAGAAGCCAAGCAATTGTTTCATACTTTAATAATCTCAAAAAAATTCAACTTTCACGCAATATATGAGCGTGAGCCATGGATATGGCACTATGGGTGGAATAGAATATGATGATGGGGGTTATGTGGAGAAGACAAAAAGCGGAAAGTCTCACATTGACGCGGCTAATCAAAGAGCTAGGGAGATGCCCATCGATTGATGTCAATGCAAGGAGTAGGGATTGCCATGCAACGGATGCACTAGAGCTATAAATGCATGAAAGCTCAACCAAAGAAACTAAGTGGGTGTGCATCCAACTTGCTTGCTCACGAAGACCTAGGGCATTTGAGGAAGCCCATTGTTGGAATATACAAGCCAAGTTCTATAATGAAAAATTCCCACTAGTATATGAATGTGACTAACCAAGAGACTCTCTATCATAAAAATCATGCTGCTACTTTGAAGCACAAGTGTGGAAAAAAAGGATAGTAGCATTGTCCCTTCTTTTTTTTGGGCCTTTCCTTTTTTTTATTTGGCCTTTATCTCTTTTTTTGGGACAATGCTCTATGAATGATGACCATCACACTTCTATTTATTTGCAACTCAATGATTACAACTCGATACTAGAACAAAGTATGATTCTATATGAATGCCTCCGGCGGTGTACCGGGATGGGCAATGAATCAAGAGTGACATGTATGAATAATATGCATGGTGGCTTTGCCACAAATACGATGTCAACTACATGCTCATGCAACGCAATATGACAATGATGAAACGTGTCATGATAAATGGAACGGTGGAAAGTTGCATGGCAATATATCTCAGAATGTCTATGGAAATGCCGTAATAGGTAGGTATGGTGGCTGTTTTGAGGAAGATATAAGGAAGTTTATGTGTGATAGAGCGTATCGTATCACGGGGTTTGGATGCACCGGCAAAGTTTGCACCAACTCTCAAGGTGAGAAAAGGCAATGCACCGTACCAAAGAGGCTAGCAATGATGGAAGGGTGAGAGTGCGTATAATCCATGGACTCAACATTAGTCATAAAGAACTCACATACTTATTGAAAAAATCTACAAGTCATCAAAAACCAAGCACTACGCGCATGCTCCTAGGGGGATAGATTTGTAGGAAAAGACCATCGCTCATCCCCGACCGCCACTCATAAGGAGGACAATCAAAGAACACCTCATGTTTCAAATTTGTTACACAACGTTTACCATACGTGCATTGTACGAGACTTACAAACTTCAACACAAGTATTTCTCAAATTCACAACTACTCAACTAGCACAACTTTAATATCACTACCTCCATATCTCAAAACAATCATCAAGCATCAAACTTCTCTTAGTGTTCAACGCACTTATTATAAAGTTTTTACTAATCTTGGATGCCTATCATATTAGGACTAATTTCTCAATTTAAGAAAATTACCATGCTATTTTGTAGGACTCTCAAAATGATATAACTGAAGCATGAGAGAACAATAGTTTCTATAAAACAAAACCACTGTCGTGCTCTAAAAGATATAAGTGAAGCACTAGAGCAAAAACTATACAAATCAAAAGATATAAGTGAAGCACATAGAGTATTCTAATAAATTCCGAATCATGTGTGTCTCTCTCAAAAGTGTATTCAGTGAGGATGATTGTGGTAAACTAAAAGAAAAGACTCAAATCATACAAGACGCTCCAAGCAAAACACTTATCATGTGGTGAATAAAAATGTAGCTGCAAGTAAAGTTACCGATGGACGAAGACGAAGGAGGGGATGCCTTCCGAGGCATCCCCAAGCTTTGGATTTTTGGTGTCCTTAGATTTACCTTGGGGTGACTTGGGCATCCCCAAGCTTAGGTTATTGCCACTCCTTGTTCCATAATCCATCAATTCCTTACCCAAAACTTGAAAACTTCACAACACAAAACTTAACAGAAAATCTCATGAACTCCATTAGAGAAAGAAAACAACACACCAATTCAAGGTACTGTATTGAACTCATTCTTTATTTATATTTGTGTTAAACCTACTGTATTCCAACTTCTCTATGGTTTATAAACTCTTTTACTATCGATAGATTCATCAAAATAAGCAAACAACACACGAAAAACGGAATCTGTCAAAAACAGAACAGTCTGTAGTAATCTGTAACTAACGCAAACTTCTGGAACTCAGAAAAATCTACCAAAATAGGAAAACCTAGATAATTTTTTTATTGATCTACTTCAATTGGAATCAGTATTTTATCACGTTCTGGTGATTTTTAACAATTGTTTTCGTGAACAGAAAGTTTCTGGAATTTTCAGCAAGATCAAGTAACTATTTTCCAAGAAGATCCTATAGGTTTAACTTGGCACAAACACTAATTAAAACACAAAAACAAATATAACTAGAAGCTAGATGGAATATTCATTGGATAAAAGAAATTAAAAATATTGGGTTGTCTCCCAACAAGTGCTTTACTTTAAAGCCTTTTAGCTAGGCATAAGATTTCAACGATGCTCACATGAAAGACAAGAATTGAAGCACAAAGAGAGCATCATAAAACACGTGACAAACACATATAAGTCTAACATACTTCCTATGCATAGGCATCTTACAGGCAAACAAATTATCAAGGCAAGCAAAAACTAGCATATGCAAGGAACAAGAAAGTGACGATAGAGATCTCAACATGAAGAGAGGTAATTTAGTAACATGAAATCTTCTACAACCATATTTTCCTCTTTCATAATAATTACATGTAGTATCATAATGAAATTCAACAATATAGCTATCACATAACATATTATCTATATGATCCACATGCATGCAAAGTTGACACTCTTCCAAAATAGTGGGATTAACATTAACTAAAGTCATGACCTCTCCAAACCCACTTTTATCAAAAAAATCACAAGATTGAACATTCTCCAAATATGTGGGATCTAAAGTTGACACTCTTCTGAACCCACTTTTAATAATATCACAAACACTATTATCAATCTCATATCCATCATGGGGCTGGAATAAATTTTCAAAATCAAAAGAAGGATCACCCCAATCATGATCATTGGAACAAGTAGTAGACATAGCAAAACTAGCATCCCCAAGCTTAGGGTTTTGCATATTATTAGCACAATTGACATCAAGAGAATTTATAGTAAAATCATTGCAATCATGCTTTTTATTTAAGGCGCTATCGTTAATCTCTTTATAAATTTCTTCATCACAATTATCAGATTCATGAATTTAAAGCAAAACCTCATAAAGATAATCTAGTGCACTCGAATCACTAGAAATTGGTTCATCATAATTGGATCTCTTAAAAAGATTGGCAAGAGGATGAGGATCCATAGATCTTAGGTTCTCTGTTTAGCAATAAATACACAATTATTCCAACCAAACGAGCAAACGAGCCAAGTAAGACATCAAGGCAAACAAAAAGACGAACAGAAGAAGGGCGAAGAAAAGGCAAAGGTGAAGCGGGGGAGAGGAAAATAAGAGGAAATGGCAAATAATGTAATGCAAGGGATAGGAGTTTGTGATGGGTACTTGGTATGTCTTGACTTGTGCGTAGACTCCCCGGCAACGGCGCCAGAAATCCTTCTTGCTACCTCTTGAGCACTGCATTGGTTTTCCCTTAAAGAGGAAAGGGTGATGCAGTAAAGTAGCATAAGTATTTCCCTCAGTTTTTGAGACCAAGGTATCAATCCAGTAGGAGACCACGCTCGAGTACCACGCACCTACACAAACAAATAAGAACTTCGCAACCAACACAATAAAGGGGTTGTCAATCCCTTCACGGTCACTTACGAGAGTGAGATCTGATAAAGATGATAAGATAATATTTTTGGTATTTTTATGGTAGAGACTAAAAGTAAAGAAAGCAAAATAAATGGGGCCAGAAATAGCTTGTTGTCGGGAGATTAATATGATGGAAAATAGACCTGGAGGCCATAGTTTTAACTAGTTGCTTCTCTCAAGATAGCACAAGTATTACGGTGGGTAAACGAATTACTGTCGAGCAATTGATAGAACTGAGCATAGTTATGAGAATATCTAGGTATGATCATGTATATTGGCATCACTTCCGTGACAAGTAGACCGACTCCTGCCTGCATCTACTACTATTACTCCACACATTAACCGCTATCCAGCATGCATCTAGAGTATTAAGTTCATAAGAACGGAGTAACACTTTAAGCAAGATGACATGATGTAGAGGGATAAACTCATGCAATATGATATAAACCCCATCTTTTTATCCTCGATGGCAACAATACAATATGTGTCGTTTCCCCTACTTTCACTAGGATCGAGCACCGCAAGATTGAACCCAATGCTAAGCACTTCTCCCATTGCAAGAAAGATCAACCTAGTAGGCCAAACCAAACTGATAATTCAAAGAGACTTGCAAATATAACCAATCGTACATAAAAGAATTCAGAGGAGATTCAAATATTCCTCATAGAAAATCTTGATCATAAACCCACAATTCATCGGATCACGACGAACACACTGCAAAAAGAAGAGTTACATCAAACATATCTCCAAGAGAATCGAGGAGAACTTTGTATTGAGATCCAAAGAGAGAGAAGAAGCCATCTTGCTAATAACTATGGACCCGAAGGTCTGAGGTAAACTACTCACACATCATCGGAGAGGCTATGGTGTTGATGTAGAAGCCCTCCGTGATCGATGCCCCCTTCGGCGGTGCGCCGGAAAAGGCCCCAAGAAGGGATCTCACGGGTACAGAAGGTTGCAGCGGTGGAAATAGGGTTTTGGCCCATCTGCTGATGGTTTGGGGGTACGTAGGTATATATAGGAGGAAGAAGTAGGTCGGTGGAGCTACGAGGGGCCCACGAGGGTGGAGGGCACGACCAGGGGGTAGGCGCGCCCCCTGCCTCGTGGCCTCCCTGTTCGTTTCTTGATGTCCACTCCAAGTCCACGGGATCATGTTTGTTTTGAAAATCACGTTCCCGAAGGTTTCATTCCGTTTGGACTCCATTTGATATTCCTTTCCTTTAAAACACTGAAATAGGCACAAAAAAATAGCAATTTGGGTTGGGCCTCCGGTTAATAGGTTAGTCCCAAAAATAATATAAAAGTGTATAATAAAGCCCGTTAAACATCCAAAACAGAATATAATATAGCATGGAACAATAAAAAATTATAGATACATTGGAGACGTATCAAGCATCCCTAAACTTAATTCCTGCTCGTACTCGAGTAGGTAAATGATAAAAACAAATTTTTTGATGTGGAATGGTACTTAGCATAATTTTCAATGTAATTCTCTTATTTGTGGTATGAATATTCAGATCCGAAAGATTCAAGATAAAAGTTTAATATTGACATATAAGTAATAATACTTCAAGCATACTAACTAAGCAATTATGTCTTCTCAAAATAACATGGCCAAAGAAAGTTCATCCCTACAAAATCATATAGTTTGGTCATGCTCCATTTTCGTCACACAAAAATGCTCTCATCATGCACAACCCCGATGACAAGCCAAGAAATTTATTCATACTTTAGTAATCTAAAAAAAATTCAACTTTCACGCAATATATGAGCGTGAGCCATGGAGATGGCACTATGGGTGGAATAGAATATGATGATGGGGGTTATGTGGAGAAGACAAAAAGCGGAAAGTCTCACATTGACGCGGCTAATCAACGAGCTAGGGAGATGCCCATCGATTGATGTCAATGCAAGGAGTAGGGATTGCCATGCAACGGATGCACTGGAGCTATAAATGCATGAAAGCTCAACAAAAGAAACTAAGTGGGTGTGCATCCAACTTGCTTGCTCACGAAGACCTAGGGCATTTGAGGACGCCCATTGTTGGAATATACAAGCCAAGTTCTATAATGAAAAATCCCCACTAGTATATGAATGTGACTAAACAAGAGACTCTCTATCATAAAAATCATGCTGCTACTTTGAAGCACAAGTGTGGAAAAAAAGGATAGTAGCATTGTCCCTTCTTTTTTTGGGCCTTTCCTTTTTTTATTTGTCCTTTCTCTCTTTTTTTGGGACAATGCTCTATGAATGATGATCATCACACTTCTATTTATTTGCAACTCAATGATTACAACTCGATACTAGAACAAAGTATGATTCTATATGAATGCCTCCGGCGGTGTACCGGGATGGGCAATGAATCAAGAGTGACATGTATGAATAATATGCATGGTGGCTGTGCCACAAATACGATGTCAACTACATGCTCATGCAACGCAATATGACAATGATGAAACGTGTCATGATAAACGAAACGGTGGAAAGTTGCATGGCAATATATCTCAGAATGGCTATGGAAATGCCGTAATAGGTAGGTATGGTGGCTGTTTTGAGGAAGATATAAGGAGGTTTATGTGTGATAGAGCGTATCGTATCACGGGGTTTGGATGCACCCGCAAAGTTTGCACCAACTCTCAAGGTGAGAAAGGGCAATGCACGGTACCAAAGAGGCTAGCAATGATGGAAGGGTGAGAGTGCGTACAATCCATGGACTCAACATTAGTCATAAAGAACTCACATACTTATTGAAAAAATCTACAAGTCATCAAAAACCAAGCACTACGCGCATGCTCCTAGGGGGATAGATTGGTAGGAAAAGACCATCGCTCATCCCCGACCGCCACTCATAAGGAGGACAATCAAAGAACACCTCATGTTTCAAATTTGTTACACAACGTTTACCATACGTGCATTGTACGAGACTTACAAACTTCAACACAAGTATTTCTCAAATTCACAACTACTCAACTAGCACAACTTTAATATCACTACCTCCATATCTCAAAACAATCATCAAGCATCAAACTTCTCTTAGTGTTCAACGCACTTATTATAAAGTTTTTACTAATCTTGGATGCCTATCATATTAGGACTAATTTCTCAATTTAAGAAAATTACCATGCTATTTTGTAGGACTCTCAAAATGATATAACTGAAGCATGAGAGAACAATAGTTTCTATGAAACAAAACCACTGTCGTGCTCTAAAAGATATAAGTGAAGCACTAGAGCAAAAACTATACAAATCAAAAGATATAAGTGAAGCACATAGAGTATTCTAATAAATTCCGAATCATGTGTGTCTCTCTCAAAAGTGTATTCAGCAAGGATGATTGTGGTAAACTAAAAGCAAAGACTCAAATCATACAAGACGCTCCAAGCAAAACACTTATCATGTGGTGAATAAAAATGTAGCTGCAAGTAAAGTTACCGATGGACGAAGACGAAGGAGGGGATGCCTTCCGAGGCATCCCCAAGCTTTGGATTTTTGGTGTCCTTAGATTTACCTTGGGGTGCCTTGGGCATCCCCAAGCTTAGGTTATTGCCACTCCTTGTTCCATAATCCATCAATTCCTTACCCAAAACTTGAAAACTTCACAACACAAAACTTAACAGAAAATCTCATGAACTCCATTAGCGAAAGAAAACAACACACCAATTCAAGGTACTGTATTGAACTCATTATTTATTTATATAAGTTTTAAACCTACTATATTCCAACTTCTCTATGGTTTATAAACTCTTTTACTATCCATAGATTCATCAAAATAAGCAAACAACACACGAAAAACGGAATCTGTCAAAAACAGAACAGTCTGTAGTAATCTGTAACTAACGCAAACTTCTGGAACTCAGAAAAATCTACCAAAATAGGAAAACCTAGATAATTTGTTTATTGATCTACTTCAATTGGAATCAGTATTTTATCACGTTCTGGTGATTTTTAACAATTGTTTTCGTGAACAGAAAGTTTCTGGAATTTTCAGCAAGATCAAGTAACTATCATCCAAGAAGATCCTATAGGTTTAACTTGGCACAAACACTAATTAAACCACAAAAAAAAATATAACTGTAAGCTAGATGGAATATTTATTGGATAAAAGAAATTAAAAATATTGGGTTGTCTCCCAACAAGCGCTTTACTTTAAAGCCTTTTAGCTAGGCATAAGATTTCAACGATGCTCACATGAAAGACAAGAATTGAAGCACAAAGAGAGCATCATAAAACACGTGACAAACACATCTAAGTCTAACATACTTCCTATGCATAGGCATCTTACAGGAAAACAAATTTTCACGACAAGCAAAAACTAGCATATGCAAGGAACAAGAAAGTGACGATAGAGATCTGAACATGAAGAGAGGTAATTTAGTAACATGAAAATTTTACAACCATATTTTCCTCTTTCATAATAATTACATGTAGTATAATAATGAAATTCAACAATATAGCTATCACATAACATATTATCTATATGATCCACATGCATGCATAGTTGACACTCTTCCAAAATAGTGGGATTAACATTAACTAAAGTCATGACCTCTCCAAACCCAATTTAATCAAAAAAATCACAAGATTGAACATTCTCCAAATATGTGGGATCTAAAGTTGACACTCCTCCGAACCCACTTTCAATAATATCACAAACACTATTATCAATCTCATATTCATCATGGGGCGGAAATAAATTTTCAAAATCAAAAGAAGGATCACCCTAATCATGATCATTGGAACAAGTAGTAGACATAGCAAAACTAGCATCCCCAAGCTTAGGGTTTTGCATAGTATTAGCACAATTGACATCAAGAGAATTTATAGTAAAATCATTGTAATCATGCTTTTTATTCAAGGAGCTATCGTTAGTCTCTTTATAAATTTCTTCATCACAATTATCAGATTCATGAATTTAAAGCAAAACCTCATAAAGAAAATCTAGTGCACTCAAATCACTAGAAATTGGTTCATCATAATTGGATCTCTTAAAAAGATTGGCAAGAGGATGAGGATCCATAGATCTTAGGTTCTCTGTTTAGCAATAAATACACAATTATTCCAACCAAACGAGCAAACGAGCCAAGTAAGACATCAAGGCAAACGAAAAGACGAACAGAAGAAGGGCGAAGAAAAGGCAAAAGGTGAAGCGGGGGAGAGGAAAATGAGAGGAAAATGGCAAATAATGTAATGCAAGGGATAGGAGTTTGTGATGGGTACTTGGTATGTCTTGACTTGTGCGTAGACTCCCCGACAACGGCGCCAGAAATCCTTCTTGCTACCTCTTGAGTACTGCATTGGTTTTCCCTTGAAGAGGAAAGGGTGATGCAGTAAAGTAGCATAAGTATTTCCCTCAGTTTTTGAGACCAAGGTATCAATCCAGTAGGAGACCACGCTCGAGTACCACGCACCTACACAAACAAATAAGAACTTCGCAACCAACACAATAAAGGGGTTGTCAGTCCCTTCACGGTCACTTACGAGAGTGAGATCTGATAAAGATGATAAGATAATATTTTTGGTATTTTTATGGTAGAGACTAAAAGTAAAGAAAGCAAAATAAACGGTGCCAAAAATAGCTTGTTGTCGGGAGATTAATATGATGGAAAATAGACCTGGAGGCCATAGTTTTAACTAGTGGCTTCTCTCAAGATAGCATAAGTATTACAGTGGGTAAACGAATTACTGTCGAGCAATTGATAGAACTGAGCATAGTTATGAGAATATCTAGGTATGATCATGTATATTGGCATCACGTCCGTGACAAGTAGACCGACTCCTGCCTGCATCTACTACTATTACTCCACACATTGACCACTATCCAACATGCATCTAGAGTATTGAGTTCATAAGAACGGAGTAACGCTTTAAGAAAAATGACATGATGTAGAGGGATAAACTAATGCAATATGATATAAACCCCATCTTTTTATTCTCGATGGCAACAGTACAATACGTGTCGTTTCCCCTACTTTCACTAGGATCGAGCACCGCAAGATTGAACCCAAAGCTAAGCACTTCTCCCATTGCAAGAAAGATCAACCTAGTAGGCCAAACCAAACTGATAATTCAAAGAGACTTGCAAAGATAACCAATCTTACATAAAAGAATTCAGAGGAGATTCAAATATTCCTCATAGAAAATCTTGATCATAAACCCACAATTCATCACGACGAACACACTGCAAAAAGAAGAGTTACATCAAATAGATCTCCAAGAGAATCGAGGAGAACTTTGTATTGAGATCCAAAGAGAGAGAAGAAGCCATCTAGCTAATAACTATGGACCCAAAGGTCTTAGGTAAACTACTTACACATCATCGGAGAGGCTATGGTGTTGATATAGAAGCCCCCGTGATCGATGCCCCCTTCGGCGGAGCACCGGAAAAGGCCCCAAGATGGGGTCTCACGGGTACAGAAGGTTGCAGCGGTGGAAACAGGGTTTTGGCCCATCTGCTGATGGTTTGGGGGTACATAGGTATATATAGGAGGAAGAAGTAGGTCGGTGGAGCTACGAGGGCCCCACGAGGGTGGAGGGCACGACCAGGGGGTAGGCGCGCCCCCTGCCTCGTGGCCTCCCTGTTCGTTTCTTGACGTCCACTCCAAGTCCTCGGGATCACGTTTGTTTCGAAAATCACGTTCCCGAAGGTTTCATTCCGTTTGGACTCCATTTGATATTGCTTTCCTTTGAAACACTGAAATAGGCAAAAAAACAGCAATTTGGGTTGGGCCTCCGGTTACTAAGTTAGTCCCAAAAATAATATAAAAGTGTATAATAAAGCCCGTTAAACATCCAAAACGGAATATAATATAGCATGGAACATTAAAAAATTATAGATACATTGGAGACGTATCAAGCATCCCTAAGCTTAATTCCTGCTCGTACTCAAGTAGGTAAATGATAAAAACAAAAATTTTGATGTGGAATGGTACTTAGCATAATTTTCAATGTAATTCTCTTATTTGTGGTATGAATATTCAGATCTGAACGATTCAAGATAAAAGTTTAATATCGACATAAAAGTAATAATACTTCAAGCATACTAACTAAGCAATTATGTCTTCTCAAAATAACATGGCCAAATAAAGTTCATCCCTACAAAATCATATAGTTTGGTCATGCTCCATTTTCGTCACACAAGAATGCTCTCATCATGCACAACCCCGATGAGAAACCAAGCAATTGTTTCATACTTTAGTAATCTCAAAAAAAAATTCAACTTTCACGCAATATATGAGCGTGAGCCATGGATATGGCACTATGGGTGGAATAGAATATGATGATGGGGGTTATGTGGAGAAGACAAAAAGCGGAAAGTCTCACATTGACACGGCTAATCAAAGAGCTAGGGAGATGCCCATCGATTGATGTCAATGCAAGGAGTAGGGATTGCCATGCAACGGATGCACTAGAGCTATAAATGCATGAAAGCTCAACAAAAGAAACTAAGTGGGTGTGCATCCAACTTGCTTGCTCACGAAGACCTAGGGCATTGGAGGAAGCCCATTGTTGGAATATACAAGCCAAGTTCTATAATGAAAAATTCCCACAAGTACATGAATGTGACTAAACAAGAGACTCTCTATCATAAAAATCATGCTGCTACTTTGAAGCACAAGTGTGGAAAAAAAGGATAGTAGCATTGTCCCTTCTTTTTTTTGGGCCTTTCCTTTTTTTATTTGGCCTTTCTCTCTTTTTTTGGGACAATGCTCTATGAATGATGATCATCGCACTTCTATTTATTTGCAACTCAATGATTACAACTCGATACTAGAACAAAGTATGATTCTATATGAATGCCTCCGGCAGTGTACCGGGATGGGCAATGAATCAAGAGTGACATGTAGGAATAATATGCATGGTGGCTTTGCCACAAATACGATGTCAACTACATGCTCATGCAATGCAATATGACAATGATGAAACGTGTCATGATAAACGGAACGGTGGAAAGTTGCATGGCAATATATCTCAGAATGGCTATGGAAATGCCGTAATAGGTAGGTATGGTGGCTGTTTTGAGGAAGATATAAGGAGGTTTATGTGTGATAGAGCGTATCGTATCACGGGTTTGGATGCACCGGCAAAGTTTGCACCAACTCTCAAGGTGAGAAAGGGCAATGCATGGTACCAAAGAGGCTAGCAATGATGGAAGGGTGAGAGTGCGTATAATACATGGACTCAACATTAGTCATAAAGAACTCACATACTTATTGAAAAAATCTACAAGTCATCAAAAACCAAGCACTACGCGCATGCTCCTAGGGGTATAGATTGGTAGGAAAAGACCATCGCTCATCCCCGACCGCCACTCATAAGGAGGACAATCAAAGAACACCTCATGTTTCAAATTTGTTACACAACGTTTACCATACGTGCATTGTATGAGACTTACAAACTTCAACACAAGTATTTCTCAGATTCACAACTACTCAACTAGCACAACTTTAATATCACTACCTCCATATCTCAAAACAATCATCAAGCATCAAACTTCTCTTAGTATTCAACGCACTTATAAGAAAGTTTTTACTAATCTTGGATGCCTATCATATTAGGACTAATTTCTCAATTTAAGAAAATCACCATGCTATTTTGTAGGACTCTCAAAATGATATAACTGAAGCATGAGAGAACAATAGTTTCTATAGAACAAAACCACTGTCGTGCTCTAAAAGATATAAGTGAAGCACAAGAGCAAAAACTGTACAAATCAAAAGATATAAGTGAAGCACATAGTGTCGGTGTACTAAAGTAGGGGTACCTTAGTACCCCAGACTTGTGCACGGGCAGTTGTAGCACCCTGCGGCGAGGCCCGCCCAGGAAGCGCTAAGAGAAGACCAAGCATTCAAGACAAGGCCCCCGGCAAGAGGAGCTTGCCGGGCCAAGAAGACAACGCCCCCGGCAAGAGGAGCTTGCCGGGCCAAGAAGACAAGACCCCGGCAAGAGGAGCTTGCCGGGACGACTAAGCCCGTGTAACACCATCCAAGAACAAAGTATACGAGACAGAAGATCGAGACCCCGACAAAAGGAGCTTGTCGGGAAGGCCGAACCCAGGCACCGCAAGAGAAGCCCGCCAAGGCGCGCCATGCGCCCCGGCAAGGCCTGATAGCCGGCAAGCTATCAGGCACAGGAAGACGACCCCCGCGGCAAGCCACTTGCCGCGGCAAATCGCCACCTCAGGGCTGCGCCCCAGCTCACCCGCCCACGCGTCGCTCCGGGGTTTCCCCCAAGGGCACGTGGTGGGGCACCGCGCAGCCTGGGGTATGCGGTGGCATGCAGCCACTACCGTGGCGAGCGGTGGCGCACCTAACGGTCCGCCTCGGTGCTGTCCAGGCGACCGTGACGGGCATTTAATGCCCTTGTCCCCTACCGTCAGAAGTAGGTATGATAACACTGTGCCGCACTGTAGCGCCACTGTTCCCGCACTATTACAACTTCCACCCCTTTTACACTTTTACCCCTTTCTCTTACGTTGACACCTGTCGGTGACCCCTTTGCGCTATAAAAGGAGGCCCGTGTGCAACGTAGGGGGGGGTTAGGGGGGGTCGGAGGTTCGGAGGTTCGAACATCCGGAGGGGGCTAGCGCCGGAGCCCCCGGGCCTGGGCCACACACGGTGCCGAGCGTCGTTGGGCCAGGCCCTAACAGTGCACGGGCACGCGTGGCCTTGGTCGCGCTGCTCCTTAATTCCGCATCCGTCGCACCTTCCCCAGGCG
This sequence comes from Aegilops umbellulata, assembly GCA_032464435.1. NCBI lineage: Eukaryota > Viridiplantae > Streptophyta > Magnoliopsida > Poales > Poaceae > Aegilops > Aegilops umbellulata. The sequence goes on along the minus strand of CP136060.1, from coordinate 84,304,712 downwards.
GCGCGCGCTTATCGCGGCGTCGTGGGGGCGGGGCGTGCGGGGTGAGCGTGACGTGGGTGGCGTGCGCGGGACTGAACCGCGCAGGCGCGCGTCACGTCGCGCACGATCTCTTTATTCGGAGAGGCGAAGCGCCCCCCCCCCACCTCTTCCTCTTATAAGCGGAGGAAAGTAGGGGCGGTTCGCCTTTCCCTTGGTTGCTACCTCTCTAAAACCTCTGCCACCTCCTTCTCCCAGAGACAGCAGCGATCTGTCCTTGGAGCGCCCGGCGTCGTCAACTTCGACGATCCTCCTCCCCCGCCCCCGCCATGGCCCCGAAGAGCGATAAGGCGAAGGGGAAGGCCGTGGTTGGAGGTTGCCGCGCGCGAGCGGGCGCTCAGCGGAGACCTGAAGAAGGCGCAGGACGCTGCGGCAGCCGCTGAGGTCACCAAGAAGGGGCTGGAGGCGAGGGTGGCGCAGCTCGATTCCGACTTCAAGGCGAAGGACGAGGAGCTCGCCGCGCTCCGGCAGGAGCGCGAGAAGGGTGCGCTCACCCTCGGTGAGCTTCAGGGTCGCTTCGCCGAGAAGATCCAGGAGCTTGACGCCGCCAAGAACTCCAACTCCACTCTGGAACTGAAATTGGAGGCGCTCGGCAAGGCGCTGGACAGCGCTAAGGAGCGGGAGGCGGCTTTACGGAAGGAGGTCGACGGCAACGAGGAGCTGCTGAGGCGCGCCGCCGTTTCCCAGAACACCTTCAGGGATACGGTGGAGCGGTGGACCGAGGGCCTCGTCGACATCGCCACCACCATCGACAAGGAGCTGACGCTGCTGGGGATCGAGGGCCACCAGTCCCTCACCGACGAGGACGTCGTGCCCAGCGCCAAGCTCACTTCCTTCTTCCAGGGGGTGGTGCAGGTGCTCCAGCACCTCCGAACGTCGCTTCCGAAGGAGCTGGCCGACGAGACGCGGGAGGCCATCTCCGGGGCCCTCGAGAGGGTGCTGGTGAAGATCGTTTTCCGCAACCCCGACATCAGGCTTACCAACGTCCTCAGGCCCTTGCCGGAGAACGCAGACCTGACGGGGATCCGGGCCCTCATCGCCCCTATCGTCAAGAAGGCGGCCGGGGTCAAGAGGATCAAGGGCGACCGCGTGGACTAGGCCGCCTGCCCCTTTCTTTTATCTCCTTTCCCTGCCGCTGTTAAATATGCCATGGAAACGGCTGGTTAGAGCAGCAGTAAGGCATTTTGTAATATAACTTTTTATCTTAGGCAATGCATCGCACTGTTATCTCCTCTACTTGACCGGCGCCTTGTTTGTTTCCGCCCTACGTTTTCGGGGACTTGCCGGCGTAGGCCTCCGCCTTGCCACGGGCGCCGAGTGCGGGACGTCAGCGACCCGCTGGCAGGGCTACCACCGGCAAGAAACCTCGCCGCGGCTGGTTGCCGCTCACTCAGATTGTTGAGCAGGCTCAAGGCAAAGTAAGAGGTGCGACTGCGGTCGCAGCACGCTTAGGGTGCCGGGCGAGCTCGAAACAAAGTGAGGACGCTACTCGGGGTGTAGCACACTCAAGTCGTTGAGCGGACTCGAAATGAAATGAGGGCGCAACCAGTCTCGTGCCGGTCCTTCCGCGCTCAGGCCTCTCAACCAAGGCTCGGTCGTTCGAGGGAGATAACTCTTAAAAATTCATGGGGCAATTGCTCGAGCTCCGGCAACTTATCTTTTCTTATCGCTTGCCGCCCGGTAGGGTAAAACCTCCTTGGGCAGCATCCAGCCCATCCTGGGGGTAGGCAAAGGCGCAGGGCCTCACGACCCTCCGGAGCTAGGCGTAGCTATGCTTGGGGATCCGCGCCCCTCTCCGCGCCAAGGATCACATGCAACTGCGGCAAGACTTGGGCAGAGAGGATGGTTGGCGGAACGGGTTCCGGCAACCGCGCTGGCAAGATTCCTCCCACGGTCGGCGTCAACTCGTTCGGCACCCCGGCGGACGAGGCGCGCCGGGGAACGAGGTCGCCTTTCTCGTGACTTCTGGCGCTAACTTCTGCGGCTACGGGAGCGGCGCAGAGTTCGCTGGAGGCGAATCGTTCGCCCAGCGGCCAGAAGGCGGCCCTCCTCAAGGAGCAGCTGCTTCTTGCCCAGTCTCTGCGCGAGTGGATACTCGAGGAGGGCCGCACACGAGCCCGTGGGAAAGAATGCCAAAGCTTGTCGGGAACCCCCGCTTCTACTGGACAGATCCTCGGATCCGCAGGAGCAGACTGTTCCTCAGCGTTCAGACTGCTGATCTGCTTGCCGGAGCAAGGCTTATCGGGGACACCTGCTTCAACTGGACGGATCCTGGGATCCGCAGGAGCGGGCTGTCCCCCGGTACCCCCTACCTGGCGCGCCAGAGATGTCGGGGCGGACGGCGTCCCCCACGAGCACCTATGGGGCCGGAGCCCCTTTCGTTGTCCGGTGAGAGGGGCGGAGGGAGCACGGAGAGCAGATCGAGGCGAGCACACGGGCGGTTTACCCAGGTTCGGGCCGCGATGGACGCGTAAAACCCTACTCCTGCTTGGTTGTATTGAACTGGGGAGCTCGGGAGCTTGGAGAGCTAGCTACACCGAGCGTATGGCTGTCTGGATTCCGAATCTCCGAACCTCCGAACCCCCGAACCCCCCCTACGTTGCACACGGGCCTCCTTTTATAGCGCAAAGGGGTCACCGACAGGTGTCAACGTAAGAGAAAGGGGTAAAAGTGTAAAAGGGGTGGAAGTTGTAATAGTGCGGGAACAGTGGCGCTACAGTGCGGCACAGTGTTATCATACCTACTTCTGACGGTAGGGGACAAGGGCATTAAATGCCCGTCACGGTCGCCTGGACAGCACCGAGGCGGACCGTTAGGTGCGCCACCGCTCGCCACGGTAGTGGCTGCATGCCACCGCATACCCCAGGCTGCGCGGTGCCCCGCCACGTGCCCTTGGGGGAAACCCCGGAGCGACGCGTGGGCGGGTGAGCTGGGGCGCGGCCCTGAGGTGGCGATTTGCCGCGGCACATAGAGTATTCTAATAAATTCTGAATCATGTGTGTCTCTCTCAAAAGTGTATTCAGCGAGGATGATTGTGGTAAACTAAAAGCAAAGACTCAAATCATACAAGACGCTCCAAGCAAAACACTTATCATGTGGTGAATAAAAATGTAGCTACAAGTAAAGTTACCGATGGACGAAGACGAAGGAGGGGATGCCTTCCGAGGCATCCCCAAGCTTTGGATTTTTGGTGTCCTTAGATTTACCTTGGGGTGCCTTGGGCATCCCCAAGCTTAGGTTATTGCCACTCCTTGTTCCATAATCCATCAATTCCTTACCCAAAACTTGAAAACTTCACAACACAAAACTTAACAGAAAATCTCATGAACTCCATTATCGAAAGAAAACAACACACCAATTCAAGGTACTGTATTGAACTCATTCTTTATTTATATTTGTGTTAAACCTACTGTATTCCAACTTCTCTATGGTTTATAATCTCTTTTACTAGCCATAGATTCATCAAAATAAGCAAACAACACACGAAAAACGGAATCTGTCAAAAACAGAACAGTCTGTAGTAATCGGTAACTAACGCAAACTTCTGGAACTCAGAAAAATCTACCAAAATAGGAAAACCTAGATAATTTTTTTATTGATCTACTTCAATTGGAATCAGTATTTTATCGCGTTCTGGTGATTTTTAACAATAGTTTTCGTGCACAGAAAGTTTCTGGAATTTTCAGCTAGATCAAGTAACTATCATCCAAGAAGATCCTATAGGTTTAACTTGGCACAAACACTAATTAAAAATATTGGGTTGTCTCCCAACAAGTGCTTTACTTTAAAGCCTTTTAGCTAGGCATAAGATTTCGACGATGCTCACATGAAAGACAAGAATTGAAGCACAAAGAGAGCATCATAAAACACGTGACAAACACATATAAGTCTAACATACTTCCTATGCATAGGCATCTTACAGGCAAACAAATTATCAAGGCAAGCAAAAACTAGCATATGCAAGGAACAAGAAAGTGACGATAGAGATCTCAACATGAAGAGAGGTAATTTAGTAACATGAAATCTTCTACAACCATATTTTCCTCTTTCATAATAATTACATGTAGTATCATAATGAAATTCAACAATATAGCTATCACATAACATATTATCTATATGATCCACATGCATGCAAAGTTGACACTCTTCCAAAATAGTGGGATTAACATTAACTAAAGTCATGACCTCTCCAAACCCACTTTTATCAAAAAAATCACAAGATTGAACATTCTCCAAATATGTGGGATCTAAAGTTGACACTCTTCTGAACCCACTTTTAATAATATCACAAACACTATTATCAATCTCATATTCATCATGGGGCTGGAATAAATTTTCAAAATCAAAAGAAGGATCACCCCAATCATGATCATTGGAACAAGTAGTAGACATAGCAAAACTAGCATCCCCAAGCTTAGGGTTTTGCATATTATTAGCACAATTTACATCAAGAGAATTTATAGTAAAATCATTGCAATCATGCTTTTTATTTAAGGAGCTATCGTTAATCTCTTTATAAATTTCTTCATCACAATTATCAGATTCATGAATTTAAAGCAAAACCTCATAAAGATAATCTAGTGCACTCGAATCACTAGAAATTGGTTCATCATAATTGGATCTCTTAAAAAGATTGGCAAGAGGATGAGGATCCATAGATCTTAGGTTCTCTGTTTAGCAATAAATACACAATTATTCCAACCAAACGAGCAAACGAGCCAAGTAAGACATCAAGGCAAACAAAAAGACGAACAGAAGAAGGGCGAAGAAAAGGCAAAGGTGAAGCGGGGGAGAGGAAAATAAGAGGAAAATGGCAAATAATGTAATGCAAGGGATAGGAGTTTGTGATGGGTACTTGGTATGTCTTGACTTGTGCGTAGACTCCCCGGCAACGGCGCCAGAAATCCTTCGTGCTACCTCTTGAGCACTGCATTGGTTTTCCATTGAAGAGGAAAGGGTGATGCAGTAAAGTAGCATAAGTATTTCCCTCAGTTTTCGAGACCAAGGTATCAATCCAGTAGGAGACCACGCTCGAGTACCACGCACCTACACAAACAAATAAGAACTTCGCAACCAACACAATAAAGGGGTTGTTAGTCCCTTCAAGGTCACTTACGAGAGTGAGAACTGATAAAGATGATAAGATAATATTTTTGGTATTTTTATGGTAGAGACTAAAAGTAAAGAAAGCAAAATAAACGGTGCCAGAAATAGCTTGTTGTCGGGAGATTAATATGATGCAAAATAGATGGTGTCATAAGAACGGAGTAACGCTTTAAGCAAGATGACATGCTGTAGAGGGATAAACTCATGCAATATGATATAAACCCCATCTTTTTATTCTCGATGGCAACAATACAATACGTGTCGTTTCCCCTACTTTCACTAGGATCGAGCACCGCAAGATTGAAGCCAAAGCTAAGCACTTCTCCCATTGCAAGAAAGATCAACCTAGTAGGCCAAACCAAACTGATAATTCAAAGAGACTTGCAAAGATAACCAATCGTACGTAAATGAATTCATAGGAGATTCAAATATTCCTCATAGAAAATCTTGATCATAAACCCACAATTCATCACGACGAACACACTGCAAAAAGGAGAGTTACATCAAATAGATCTCCAAGAGAATCGAGGAGAACTTTGTATTGAGATCCAAAGAGAGAGAAGAAGCCATCTAGCTAATAACTATGGACCCGAAGGTCTGAGGTAAACTACTCACACATCATCGTAGAGGCTATGGTGTTGATGTAGAAGCCCTCCGTGATCGATGCCCCATTGGGCAGAGCGCCGGAAAAGGCCCCAAGATGGGATCTCACGGGTACAGAAGGTTGCAGCGGTGGAAATAGGGTTTTGGCCCATCTGCTAATGGTTTGGGGGTACGTAGGTATATATAGGAGGAAGAAGTAGGTCGGTGGAGCTACGAGGGCCCCACGAGGGTGGAGGGCACGACCAGGGGGTAGGCGCGCCCCCTGCCTCGTGGCCTCCCTGTTCATTTCTTGACGTCCACTCCAAGTCCTCGGGATCACGTTTGTTTCGAAAATCACGTTCCCGAAGGTTTCATTCCGTTTGGACACCATTCGATATTCCTTTCCTTTGAAACACTGAAATAGGCAAAAAAACAACAATTTGGGCTGGGCCTCCAGTTAATAGGTTAGTCCCAAATATAATATAAAAGTGTATAATAAAGCCCATTAAACATCCAAAACAGAATATAATATAGCATGGAACAATAAAAAATTATAGATACGTTGGAGACGTATCAATGGCTATGAAACATAACCATCTTTGATTAACAAGCTAGTCATAGGGACACTCTGTTTTTTCTATGTATCCACACATGTATTAAATTTCCGGTTAATACAATTCTAGAATGAATAATAAACATTTATCATTGTCGGGGCGGACGGGCGTCCCCCCGCGAGCACCTATGGGGCCGGAGCCCCTTTCGTTGTCCGGCGAGGGGGGCGGAGGGAGCGCGGAGAGCAGATCGAGGCGAACACACGGGCGGTTTACCCAGGTTCGGGCCGCGATGGACGCGTAAAACCCTACTCCTGCTTAGTTGTATTGAACTGGGGAGCTCGGGAGCTTGGGGAGCTAGCTGCACCGAGCGTATGGCTGTCTGGATGCCGAATCTCTGAACCCCGGAACCCTTGCGGAACCCCCTCTACGTTGCACACGGGCCTCCTTTTATAGCGCAAAGGGGTCACCGACAGGTGTCAACGTAAGAGAAAGGGGTAAAAGTGTAAAAGGGGTGGTAGCTGTAATAGTGCGGGAACGGTGGTGCTACAGTGCGGCACAGTGTTATCATACCTACTTCTGACGGTAGGGGACAAGGGCATTAAATGCCCGTCACGGTCGCCCGGACAGCACCGAGGCGGACCGTTAGGTGCGCCACCGTTCGCCACGATGGCGGCTGCATGCCACCGCATGCCCCAGGCTGCGCGGTGCCTCGCCACGTGTCCTCGGGGGAAGCCCCGGAGCGACGCGTGGCGGGCGAGCTGGAGCGCAGTCTTGAGGTGGCGATCTTGCCGCGGCAAGTGGCTTGCCGCGGGGGTCGTCTTCCTGAGCCTGATAGCGTGCCAGCTATCAGGCCTCGCCGGGGCGCTTGGCGCGCCACGGCGGGCTTCTCTTGTGGAGCCTGGGTTCGGCCTTCCCGACAAGCTCCTCTTGTCGGGGGCTCGATCTTCTGTCTCGTATACTTTGTTCTTGGATGGCCTTACATGGGCTCAGTCGTCCCGGCAAGCTCCTCTTGCCGGGGTCTTGTCTTCTCGGCCCGGCAAGCTCCTCTTGCCGGGGGCCTTGTCTTCTTGGCCCGGCAAGCTCCTCTTGCCAGGGGCCTTGTCTTGAATGCTTGGTCTTCTCTTGGCGCTTCCGGGGCGGGCCTTGCCGCAGGGTGCTACAACTGCCCGTGCACAAGTCTGGGGTACTAAGGTACCCCTACTTTAGTACACCGACAGGAGCCCCCGGGCCTGGGCCACACATGGTGCCGAGTGTTGTTGGGCCAGGCCCTAACGGTGCACGGGCACGCATGGCCTTGGTCGCGCTGCTCCTTAACTCCGCATCCGCCGCGCCTTCCCCAGGCGGCGCGCGCTTACCGTGGCGTCGTGGGGGCGAAAACGCCCGTTCCCTCTTTAAGTGGAGGGAGGTGCGGAGGCGCGGTTCAATAAATGAACGGGGGTGGGGCGCGGTTTTCGAGGCGTCCGTTCCCCATAGTCACGGGATGGGGAAAGGTCGTCCCACCGGTCGCCTCGATTCTGCGCGCCCACCACGCGGTCCTCATGCACTCGGAGTCGCGGCGGCGGAGGCAGGGAGTCGGGCCGGCGCGGGCCGATGCAGTGGGTCGGCCCCAGTCGCCTGCCCTTCCTCCGCTTCTATTGGAGGAGCGGGGCGGCCGCGGTCCCACTCCGCTCCTTTATAAGGATCGAGAGGGGGCGACGGAAATACGCACTCCATCTCCTTCCTCCTTCTGCTTCTGGTTTCCTTCCCCCATCTGCGATGGAGGGGGGGAACCCTGGTTCTTCTTCGGTTGCCGCGAGGGTGTCTGCTCGGCAGCGCGCCCCTCCTCCCCTTGCGCCCGCGGCGGCGGAGCCGATCGTCGGGGGAAGAGGGAGAGGGCGAGGTCGCGGACGAGGTCGTGGACGGGGCCGAGGCGCTCGGCAAGGCGCTGGACAGCGCTAAGGAGCAGGAGGCGGCTTTACGGAAGGAGGTCGACGGCAACGAGGAGCTGCTGAGGCGCGCCGCCGTTTCCCAGAACACCTTCAGGGAAACAGTGGGGCGGTGGACCGAGGGCCTCGTCGACATCGCCGCCACCATCGACAAGGAGCTGACGCTGTTGGGGATCGAGGGCCACCAGTCCCTCACCGACGAGGACGTCGCGCCCAGCGCCAAGCTCACTTCCTTCTTCCAGGGGGTGGTGCAGGCGCTCCAGCACCTCCGAACGTCGCTCCCGAAGGAACGGGCCGACGAGATGCGGGAGGCCATCTCCGGGGCCCTCGAGAGGGTGCTGGTGAAGATCGTTTTCCGCAATCCCGACATCAGGCTTACCAACGTTCTCAGGCCCTTGCCGGAGGACGCAGACCTGACGGGGATCCGGGCCCTCATCGCCCCTATCGTCAAGAAGGCGGCCGGGGTCAAGAGGATCGAGGGCGACCGCGTAGATTAGGCCGCCTGCCCCTTTCTTTTATCTCCCTTTCCCTGCCGCTGTTAAATATGCCACGGAAACGGCTGGTTAGGGCAGCAGTAAGGCATTTTGTAATATAACTTTTCATCTTAGGCTATGCATCGCACTGTTATCCCCTCTACTCGACCGGCGCCTTGTTTGTTTCCGCCCTACGCTTTCGGGGACTTGCCGGCGTAGGCCTCCGCCTTGCCACGGGTGCCGAGTGCGGGACGTCAGCGACCCGCTGGCGGGGCTGCCACCGGCAAGAAACCTCGCCGCGGCTGGTTGCCGCTCACTCAGATTGTTGAGCAGGCTCGAGGCAAAGTAAACGGTGCGACTGCGGTCGCAGCACGCTTAGGGTGCCGGGCGAGCTCGAAACAAAGTGAGGACGCTACTCGGGGTGTAGCACACTCGAGTCGTTGAGCGGACTCGAAACGAAACGAGGGCGCAACCAGTCTCGTGCCGGTCCTTCCGCGCTCAGGCCTCTCAACCCAGGCTCGGTCGTTCGAGGGAGATAACTCTTAAAAATTAAAGGAGCAATTGCTCGAGCTCCGGCAACTTATCTTTTCTTATCGCTTGCCGCCGGGTGGGGTAAAACCTCCTTGGGCAGCATCCAGCCCATCCTGGGGGTAGGTGAGGGGGCAGGGCCTCACGACCCTCCGGAGCTAGGCGTAGCTATGCTTGGGGATCCGCGCCCCTCTCTGCGCCAAGGATCACATGCAACTGCGGCAAGACTTGGGCAGAGGGGATGGTTGGCGGAAACAGGTTCCGGCTACCGCGCTGGAAAGACTTCTTCCCACGGTCGGCGTCAACTCGTTCGGCACCCCGGCGGGCGAGGCGCGCCGGGGGAACGAGGTCGCCTTTCTCGTGACTTCTGGCGCTAACTTCTGCGGCCGCGAGAGCGGCGCAAAGTTCGCTGGAGGCGAATCGTTCGCCCAGCGGCCAGAAAGCGGGCCTCCTCAAGGAGCAGCTGCTTCTTGCCCAGTCTCTGCGCGAGTGGATACTCGAGGAGGGCCGCGCACGAGCCCGTGGGAAGGAATGCCAAAGCTCGTCGGGAACCCCCGCTTCAACTGGACAGATCCTCGGATCCGCAGGAGCGGACTGTTCCTCGGCGTTCAGATTGCTGGTCTGCTCGCCGGAGCAAGGCTCACCGGGGACACCTGCTTCGACTGGACGGATCCTGGGATCCGCAGGAGCGGGCTGTCCCTCGGCGTCGCCCCCTACCTGGCGCGCCAAAGATGTCGGGGCGGACGGGCGTCCCCCCGCGAGCACCTATGGGGCCGGAGCCCCTTTCGTTGTCCGGCGAGGGGGGCGGAGGGAGCGCGGAGAGCAGATCGAGGCGAACACACGGGCGGTTTACCCAGGTTCGGGCCGCGATGGACGCGTAAAACCCTACTCCTGCTTAGTTGTATTGAACTGGGGAGCTCGGGAGCTTGGGGAGCTAGCTGCACCGAGCGTATGGCTGTCTGGATGCCGAATCTCCGAACCCCGGAACCCTTGCGGAACCCCCTCTACGTTGCACACGGGCCTCCTTTTATAGCGCAAAGGGGTCACCGACAGGTGTCAACGTAAGAGAAAGGGGTAAAAGTGTAAAAGGGGTGGTAGCTGTAATAGTGCGGGAACGGTGGTGCTACAGTGCGGCACAGTGTTATCATACCTACTTCTGACGGTAGGGGACAAGGGCATTAAATGCCCGTCACGGTCGCCCGGACAGCACCGAGGCGGACCGTTAGGTGCGCCACCGTTCGCCACGATGGCGGCTGCATGCCACCGCATGCCCCAGGCTGCGCGGTGCCTCGCCACGTGTCTTCGGGGGAAGCCCCGGAGCGACGCGTGGCGGGCGAGCTGGAGCGCAGTATTGAGGTGGCGATCTTGCCGCGGCAAGTGGCTTGCCGCGGGGGTCGTCTTCCTGAGCCTGATAGCGTGCCAGCTATCAGGCCTTGCCGGGGCGCTTGGCGCGCCACGGCGGGCTTCTCTTGTGGAGCCTGGGTTCGGCCTTCCCGACAAGCTCCTCTTGTCGGGGGCTCGATCTTCTGTCTCGTATACTTTGTTCTTGGATGGCCTTACATGGGCTCAGTCGTCCCGGCAAGCTCCTCTTGCCGGGGTCTTGTCTTCTCGGCCCGACAAGCTCCTCTTGCCGGGGGCCTTGTCTTCTTGGCCCGGCAAGCTCCTCTTGCCAGGGGCCTTGTCTTGAATGCTTGGTCTTCTCTTGGCGCTTCCGGGGCGGGCCTTGCCGCAGGGTGCTACAACTGCCCGTGCACAAGTCTGGGGTACTAAGGTACCCCTACTTTAGTACACCGACAATCATGATATAAGGAAATATAAATAACAAATTTATTATTGCCTCTAGGGCATTTTTCCTTCAATACCTAAGTCAGAGGCATCGTCCTACCTTTGTGTTTGCAATGTTCTCTGTGGCATGCACACTTAGAGATGCACGCCCATGGATATTATAGAGGAACGATCGTACATAAGGTGGATGCACGCTTGTGGCTTTGCTGCCTACCGAACCATGCCTCTATTGGCTTCACCCCATGTGGAGGCACTGAGAGGAAACATTCAAAAACAATACCATGGCTCTAATAGCTTTAATTGCACCCAATCATTCCTTCACCGAGGGAGGCACGACCATGGAGATACATGGGTCACTTATTAGTGTGCACCAGAAGCACGGATTTGTTTTCAGATGCTTGAGGTTCCTCTCTCTCTCTCTCTCTGTAGGATATGTATTCGCCAGATCTAAGTTGAACGATAGGCTCTTCGCTCGCTTCCTCGCATTCTTCTCTTGGTCAAAAGATGAGCTGATGACTGATGGGATGACTATTCGACGTGACTATTCAGTGTGCTAGTTACCATGCTAGAGTTAAGTTAGAGGCTCCTCGATTTCTCCATGTCATCAAATATTTGCATAGCCGTGACTTTGGGAGCGCACAGTTCCTCAAGCAGCAGAAGCACAACCGTCCATTCACATTTCCCAAATCCACATTGATGGGCATGGTAACTGAGTCGTCTTTCCCCAATGTTAAATACCGCTCGATTTCGGAAGGTCACCACATCGCATTCTCACCATAGAACCGCAGGCAGTTCCCATCGGCCTCACCACATCCGAGTGATGCCACAGAAGCACATCCAAACTCTAGTGGCACCCTCATCCTCGGTGGCATGGACGACTTGAGGAACACTACCGAGCGTCTTCACATAGATGCCGACGGTAACACCAAGCTCAACATTTGGTACACCAATGAGCCCTACAAAGTGGAGGAGATATTTCCCTTTATGAACAATGGCTACGGGAGGACAAATACAAGTTTGTTGGTCTTGACCTAGAGTACACATGACATGATTATTTTTATGGGTACAGAAAAGTCGTCGTCATGCAACTGGCAATGTGCAAGCATGTTCTTGTCTATCACTTGTGCAAGGCTGGGACGGAGTGCCCTCCTCTAAAGGTTCTCCATGAGAACAGAGATACCTTTTGCTAGTGTCGACATCAGTAATGATAGCGAAGTTCTCTTAAATAGTTCCATAAAAATTCCAAGAGAGTATCACATTGACCTTCAAGAGGAGCTCATGATCAAAGGCGGCGATTTAAGGTACTCCATGGCACATGTGGCAGGAGCCATCATAGACAAATCTTACTCGTGTATGAAGTCATATTTTCCATGAGGTCAACATGACTACTGGGAATGGAAGCCGCTTTCCTTTGACTACCTTAATATGCGGCAATTGTAAGTGAGAATTTCATTTATGTGGATTTCTATCTTTGATATTTTTGTTTTATTACAAGAATATCATGCTTTTCCTTTTCCTAAATTTTCATTCTCCTCCTCTTTTTGTTTTAGGATGGGTATGTGAGCTACGAGCTTTACCGCTGAGTTCTACCAATGAAGGACATGATGCATTGTCGTTGTCTTCCTGATCGCAGATGCCAATGACGTTTGTGAGCAGTACTCCAACAGGAAGGCTGTGAAGAGAGCTACGTCTATGTAGATAGTACTTCATTTCATGTATATTTAATGTCGTAGTTTCAGTTCAATCCGATGGAGTACTGCTTTTGAAATTTGGGTTTATTTTCACAGTATTATGCTTGGCTTGTTGTATGCTACATCAATATATTTTTCTATGTTTTTTATGTTAGCAGTTCATTGTTGACATCGGTATGAGTTCACGTAGATTAAGAGAATCACTTAGAGGGGCGCAGATATACAATTTGGAGAGGCACTGTTTGTGTTTGGGTTAAATTCACTGTCGTACATTTGTGTTTTGATTATTGTCATTCACACGTTCACAAAAGAGAGGCACGGCCGTGAACCTACAAGGCAACATTCTGCATGAAGGCAGATGCATGGATGTGCCATTTTAGTTTTAAATGTTTCCTTTCATTTGTTCATTCTGAGAGGCACGACCTTGGAATACCAAAGGCAAGTATCTGTATGTAGATGAAGCACATCTGTGACTCTATGTTTTAGATGTTCAGGTTCCTCTCTTTGTGTGATTATCTAAAATATGTGCACCTGTTGGACTGTACGTTTGCCTCCTTGCACTCTTCACTTTACATGACCATTCAGTGTATTAATTTTAGAGAAAGGAGCAAAGGATTACATAAAGGAGAAGAAAAAACTGATTGAATTGGAGGTCTGCAGATTCGGGCTTCATTCTTATAGTAAGATCATGGGTGAGCCATTTCCTTTCTTCATGCAGATCATATTAGAAGAAAGTGGGTGAGGTGCTTTGACTGTTCGTTGCCTCCCTCTCTATTCCATACAATATATATTTGGCTAGATGTCTAATTTCTTCTTCAGAAGACGCTTCCATACTACTAAGTCCCTTCTATCTATTTTGCACCAAGAATTATACACACGAAACCACGGTTATAGTTGCATTCATGTCTTTCAGACATGAGTTCACCATTAAGTTCTATGATGTCAAGGCTCACTTCAACAATTTATTTGAGACGACGTACAACAGTGACGAGAATACGATGACTTAGTACATTGGTGAGTTTGAGCAGATGCTTGAAGGGCAGCGAGAGAAGACCGTTGGTGTCGGCATTGAATGCAGCACACATCCACCTGGTAAAACCTAGAGAGCCATACTCATCTTGCTTTACATCACGAAGACTGTTCTGCTGTACCATATCAGCATGGCTCGTAAAAGATGCTTTTGACTTCGACAACTTCCTCATGAAAGGAGTTGCACTTTTGCTGTTTTTTGCATCAAGCAGGTCAATGAGATGCTCAGACGGTGTGATATGATGATTTGCAAGTATATTGACTTTAAAACAAGCTGGAGGTTTTGCCAGATGCTATGAAGGAGAAAGACTTGATGGCGGATGTCGCAACATCCATCAACGATGAGTAGATGCATGTCTGTGCCATTCTAGTTTTGAGGCACACGTTCACTCTGCGAGGCATGACCGTGAAGATTGTTGAGGCACGATTCCATCAGAGACAGCGGATCACTAGAAAAAAAGACACATCCGTGACATTATGGCCCGAACAATTTTTTTCCTGTCATGGTTATGACACTTCTATGATGATAATTGTGACAAAAACATGTATCATCATTGATGTGGTGGGCTCCTACTTCTATGACAGAAAATTATGACAGGAAATGGGCTTTTCGTCCTGGTCCGGTCGGAGACGCACCTGCATGACATTCTTTGGACCATCCATGACATAAAAAATCGTGGTAGAAGTTAGTGCGAGGAAAATATCAGGGAGTTCCCGGTTACGGTGGGTGGTCGGGGCCGAGCGATGCAGTGTGGTTTGCGCGTTTCTCTCATACGCGCGTGTGTGCGAGACACTCGCTAACTGAACCCTTGCAAGGCGTTCGCTTGCTAAACCCAAGTGATTGCCCTAGCTAGCTACATACTGAACACAAGGGATCGATCCAACTACGTACTGAAGTCGATCGATCCATCCATTTTTCTGCTAACTGAACCCAAGCTATTCCTTCACTGCTAACTGAATTCGATCGATCCTTCTCACTACTCTCTGACCAGTGTGTTGGGTTGCCTCTGGATGAACAGTGGCCGTTGCTGTCGAGCACGCGATACGTAGAAACGAGTCGAGACATGTGGTGAGTCTAGCTAGTTGGTTGGCTGTGGATCAACAGTTCCCGTTAGTGCCTCCCGCTCGTATTTACGTGTACGCCCCATCCCAGCCGGTGGGGGTTGGATGAACAGGACCCCATAGTAGTAGGCGGTTGCTGCTGGATGAACAGGACCCCAAGGAGGCCGCCACACCCCAACCGGTTGGGGGTGGATGAACACGACCCCGTGGAGGCTCTATGAACTGTAGCCGCTGGATCGTGGAGGACGACGGTGGATGAACAGTACCCCGTGGAGGCTAGAGCGAGAGGCAGTAGACGGTGGATGAACAATAGCCCGTGGAGTCCCGTTTTCCGGTACGCCACACCCCTCCCGATGAACAGGACCCCGTTTCGACCGTAGGCACTCCAACAGAAGCCCGTTTCCTCCATTTTGCCGTACGCTAGACCCCTCCCGATCAACAGGACCCCATTTCGACCGTAGGCGCTCGAACAAAAGTCTGTTTCCTTCGTTTTGCGGTATGGCAGACCCCTCCCAATGAACATCATCTCGTTTCGACCGTAGGCGGTCGAAAAGAAGGTCGTTTCCTCCATTCTGCGGTATGCAAGGCCCCGTTTCGGTTGTTCCGTCCAAGCCGGTTGGCTCTTGATGAACATGACGCATTCCATTGCCTCCCGATAAACACAACGCTGTTTCTTCGTCCCGACCCAGCCGGTTGGCTGCTGATGAACAGGACGCCGTTGCTGCCGTTTGTTGCCTCTCCATGTACACGAGCCCTGGCCGTACATATGCCCGAGTAAGCGTTCGAGACCCCACCCATATGTACATATGTGTCCATATTTTTTGCCCTGTGGCTATACGTACATGTACACGATTTAGAAAGGACTGCCTGAACTGCTACATTGGGGGCTTTACTATGACATGTGCCATTGTTTGCTTGGCCACGGTTGATCGTTGCAGAGAGACCGATCAAGCATTATATACGTACACGTTCGTGACCAGACAGACAATGCTACATATACTTCGACCGGGTGGGTCCTAGCTATCAGGGAGGATAAGGAGGCACTTCCTTGCGTGCAAAGTTATAGCTGATGGGTCCCAGCTGTCAGGGGGAGGGATCATTTTTTTATGCATAAATATGGAGGCACTTCCTTGTGTTTGAAGATGTAGCTGGTGGGTCCAGCTGTCAGCATCACCATGTACAGTCGTCTTTCGATGGCTATCATTCGTTCAGCATGTTGACCACACTGCGCTGAGAGCACCAAGGCGGTGGACAAGGGCGAGGCCTAGGAAGGGAAAGATGCAGAGCCAGGTAAGACGCGTGATACGTCTACAACATATCTATAATTTTTTATTGTTCCATGCTATTATATTATCTGTTTTGGATGTTTTATATGCATTAATATGCTATTTTATATTATTTTTGGGACTAACTTATTAACCTAGAGCCCAATGCTAATTCTGTTTTTCCTTTTTTTGAGCTTCGTAGAAAAATACCAAACAGAGTCCAAACGTAATAAAATCTTCGCGATGATTTTTCTTGGACCAAAATATACCCCGGGGACTTAGTGATCAAGCCAGAAGAGCCGCGATGCAACGACAAGGGGAAGTGCGCGCCCTAAGGGGGGCGCCCCCTGCCTTTCCGCCTCCTTGGGACACCTCTGACCTAACCTTTGGCCCTATATATTCACATATATTCCCAAACCACCGGAAGCATCCATGAAAACACTTTTCCACCGCCACAACCTTCTGTTCCCATGAGATCCCATCTTGAGGCCTTTTCCGGCATCCTGCCTGTCGGGGGTAAATCTCGCGGCATGACCCGGTTGGGACTTAGCGTTTCATCGGTAACCCGCCCGAAGACTAGCGACTCACTAATGACCCCGACGGCGGGTCTGATGGATGATAAGGCCCAAGACCCAATAGGCCGGCTTAAGAGGAAAGGCATAAGGAATATTCCCTTACAAAGGAAGCAAGAATAGGATTCCGCTTGTAGTAGATAGTCCTAATCCTACTAGCGGGAATCCCTCACGCTTGCGTGTGTCGGGTGGTTGGTGCGACATATGCCAATGGGTGGCTTATCTGTGTGGGAGCCAGTAAGACGTCGCCGGTGCCTGGAAGCGGGATAAGGCGAAGACATGCACGCCGGTGAATCTTACCCAGCTTCGGGGCTCTCCGTGGAGATAACACCCCTACTGCTGCTCTGCGGGGTCTCGACATGATCACTCGATGAACAAGTAGCTACAAGGTGCTCCTGGAGCTGTTTGGCGAGAGGAACAAGAAGGGCCAGGCTAGCTCTCCTCTTCTCTCTATGTGTAGTAAAACCTAGATGAGATCAACCCTTTGCATGGGTGCCCCGGGGGGTTTATATAGGCCTACCCCCCGGGGGTACAATTGTAATCCGGCTGGGCGCGGGTCATAGCCGTCAGTGTCTACGCTCGCCGGCTTCTGTGCTGGCTGCTGGGGCCCGCCGGCTGGTGGGCCCCGCCGGTTGCCGGCATCTTGGTCGACAAGCAGGCCCTACTGCCTAGGGCCCTGTCGGCGGCTGATTACTGTTGCCTCAATCCTGATGATGAGGGCTTTATCAAGGTAAGCGTGGCTACAGCGCCGCCGCCTGGCGGGCGATCGTTGTAGCCTCACGTCGTCTTGTCTTCTTAATGGGGCACCTCCTTCGAGGGAAGGAGCAAGCCGGCTTGGGAAAGCCAGCCATGTCTAGGGCCGACTGGGGGAGGCCTGGCCGCCTTCGGGTGTCTCTCTGCCCAAAGGGGCCCACCGCCCGTGGGCCGCGCTGACAGCCCGCCGTGGATGGCATCATAGTTATCATGGCAACAGTGCCGCGCCGGACGGGTCAGGGCTACCCCGTACGGCGCACTGTGCCAGGCGTGCTCCGGGTTTCGGGGTGGCAGGCTTTACTGTAGCCACGCCCCGTCCCATCGCCATTATGTGGATGCGGGCCTCGAGGGTACGATCTTGACTGCGTCGTGGGAGCCGGCTTCTTGGAGTCGGCCTTCTCGTGGCTGGCTTCTCGGAGCCGGCCCTCCCGCGGCTTTCTTCATGAGGGTTAAGGTCGGGCCGCCTTCCGACAGTCGGCCTGAGAGGCAGCCGGCAGGGAGAAGGCGGCCCCACGTCTTGGTTTCTTGGAGGCCGGATCGGCTCGTAATTTTTTCTGAAGTGCCAAGGGGAGCCGGCTAGGCTACCTGTGGTCATTTACCCCGACAGTAGTCCCCGAAGTTGGTCACGCTTCGAGGTCGGCAAGGGGGACGAGAAGCTCGGTCAGCTTCCTATCTTGAGGAGTTGATAGCTGGGAGCCGGCTCTGCTTATGCGCGCCGCCTTGGATGGGCGCCGTGGTCTCGTCAACGGGAATGTGGGCCAACTCGCGCGCTGACCGCGCGCCTCCCTGCGTGTCATGTGGCAGAAAAGGCCTGCCATGGCGCGTGCGCGACGGGACGTCGCCGCAGGCCCGGGCCCGCCACTCCTGGCCTCGGCCCAGGTGCAGATCTTCTGCGGCCCAGGGTGGGCTGTTTGCCTTCCCGCAACGGTTTCGCCACGCCGTCAAGGCGCAGTTATAGCGGGACGTGGGGGAGTGGGCGAAGTTAATCCCACGTCCCCCACACCACGCCTCCTCGGCTCTGCCGCGAGGGTCTATAAGTAGGGGGAGGAGAGGGAGCGGCAAAGGCTCGCACGCTCTCCCTCGCTCCACCCTTCCTCGTCTTCTTTCCTTACTCTCTTCGCCGCCGCCGTGCCTCTTCGCCGCCGCCGTGCCTCTTCGCCGCCCGCTCCGCCACAGCGGGTTCGCACGTGCCTTCGCCGCCACCGCATCTTGCTCCTCACCGCGCCGCTCCAATGGCACTATCGAGCTCGTGGGATGGCTCCAACGTACTCGACGAGCACATCGAGTTCCTCCGCCGGACGCGACGTCTGCCCGGCGAGAACTACGTGAGGGTCCGGCGCGCGCCGGAGGAGGAGATCTCGCCGGCACCGAAGGAGGGCGAGCGGGTGGTCTTCCGCTCGCACTGCATACGCGGCTTCGGCCTGGCGGCGAGCGGATTCCTCCGCTCCTTCCCTGAATTCTATCACCTTCAGCCGCATCATCTCACCCCCAATGCCGTGATGCTGCTGTCGGCCTTCGTCACCCTCTGCGAGGTTTTCTTGGCGCTCTCCCCACCCTGGAGCTCTGGGGAGAGTTCTTCCAAAGCAAGCTCGGCACCGTCGTCGCGGGCGTGCCCGCCCCATGCGGAGCTTTCATCGCCATGAGGCGGACGGGCGAGAACAATCCGTTCCCATCCATCCCGCTGATCCAGTCGGTGAAGCTCTGGCAGAAATCTTACTTCTATGTGAGGAACGTCGCCCCACAAGGCGACTTTGTCAATTTGCCGGCTTACGTAGCCGGCCCGCCAGCTGCGAGGCCGACCTCATGGAGCTACCGGGCCAGGACGCTGTCCCAGGTCGGGAACGTCGTCATCGCTCGCCTCCGGGTGATGGTCCAATCGGAGGGCCTGGTCGGAGCCAACCTGGTGGCCGCCTTCGTGGAGCGTCGGGTACTCCCGCTCCATGGTCGGCCGCACATGATCTGCCAGATGAGCGACCGCTTCGACACATGCCGGCTGAGCACCAGGGAGATGCCTCATGCCGAGGTGTCCTACCTGTTGAACTACATCGCCAACTGCAAGCTCGCCGAGGATTGGCGATTCGGCAAGGAGCCGTACTCTCGCGCCAACCCTCCGCCTGTCGTAAGTATTTCTTCTTTCCTTTCTTTTGTTTTGCCGGCTTCGACATGACCAGCCTCTGATCCGCCGGCTTGTTTTCTGCAGAATCCCCTACTTCCGCCGGCGGCAGGGGCCGCAGGGGCAGAGCGCCCGTTCCTCCCCGACCGCACGGTAAATGACGTCGACGATCCGGACCTTGGAGCCACCGCCATGGAAGACGCCGCCGCGGGGGAAGGCGGCGAGGCAGGCGGCGCGGGGCTCGGAGCCGGCCTCCAGGACTGGGCGGATAACGACGAGGTCGAAGTTGTCCCGCACCGCCAGCCGGCGTCGGATCCTCAAGGCGCGGGCCCTTCTACTGCGTCGGCTGCCCGTGGCGCCGCATTGAAGCGCCGGGCCATGTCGACCTACTTTGGCAGCCGGCCGAAGAAGCCCAGGGGCACCGCCGCGGCAACCAAGCGAGATGAGGCGGCCGCGAAGGCGGCCCGCTTCCAGAAGGTCGTGAAGCGGCCGCAGGTGGTTTCGGCGTAAGTGTTAATCGTCTTGTATTCTTGTCGTGTTCTTTGATTGGAGTTCTTCTAAATTCTTTCTTGGTTGACCGGCCAGGGCGTCGCTTTCCCTTGAACGGGGTCCTGCCGGCTCCGTGATTGAATCAGCCGGAGGGCATTCGAGCTCCCGCCGCGTGGACCCCCGCACCGACCTCATGGAGGCTACGGCGCGGAACGCGCGGGAGGCGCAGGAGGAGCGGGAGGCGTCAGGGCGGAGGGCCGCCCAGGCGACGAAGGAGCAGGCCGACGCGGCGGCCAAGGCCCAGGCGGAGGCGACGATTGTGGAGAAGGAGGCGGAGGCCTCGCGTAACCGGCCTCCACAGCTCGTCATCCCCCTGTGCAGTGTGGCTCCCAACGTCCCCGTGCCTCCGTCTGAGGAAGTCGACTGCGGCCAGGCGGCGGCGGAGCGGAGGGAGGATGATGAGATTGTCTTGGAGGAGGTGCCGCGGATGGGGCCGACTGGGGCGGGCCAGGGCCGCCAACCGGCTGTGGCGCCGGTGCAGCTGGCTGGGAGCGAGCCGGCAGCAGGAGCCGGCCTGGTGGTGCAGCCGTCATCACGCCGGCGCGCGGGGGAACCTGCCCCCGTGCCAGAGCCGGACAGAGCTGCGAGCACCAGCCGGACGGCGGAGGCCTTGGAGGCCGCCAGCTCCAGCACGTCCGAGTGGACGTCCAGCGGGCGCCGGCTCAGCTAAACGCGGCGGCCCAGGAGGTCCGGGGCCGGCTTCAGGCTCATGCTACTGCGCTGCAGCGATATACCCGAGATTTCCTCGCGACGCGGGCCGTCGTCCGGGTGAGTCTTCTAGCCTTGCTTTTTTTGCTTTTTTGATTTCTTCCGTGGGGGCGCGTCAGCGCACCCACTGGGTGTAGTCCCTGAGTTCCGAGTCGGCTGCTGAGCAGGCGGCTTGGAACTTACTAGGTCCTGACAGTTATCTTATTCCTGCGTCCTGTCTGATCTTCCAGGAGTATCATAACCAGAGCACCGCCGCCTTCGAGTCCCAGGCTCAGGAGCTGCGCCAGAAGATCGAGGATCGGTCCGACAGCCGGAGTACGTGCTCGGTTTTGTTCATATCCTGTAGGGGCGCGTCAGCGCACCCACTGTGTGTAGTCCTAGAGATCCGGGCCGACTGCTGAGCAGTCGGGTCGGATCTTCCCCGACGACTTCTTCCTTATTGTTTCTTCCATTGTCTTCATGCTTGCAGGGACCAATGCCGACTTGAGGGAGCAACTCGGCGGGGCCCAGACCGCCCTTCGCGCCAAGGAGGCCGAGCTCAATGCCTTAGTCCAGGAGCGCGACCGCCTGGCCAAGAAGTTGGCCGACCAGGAGGAGAGCCACAAGGCGGCCTTGAAGGAGGCGCGGGATAGCGTGGCTGCCCTCAAAGCTGAGTTCGAGACCGAGGCGGCGGGCTGGGCTGAGGCGAAGCAAGCGCTGAGCGAGGGTTACAGCCGGATCGAGGATCTGATTGACGGTAAGCCGCCTCCCTTACTCCTTGCTCGCCCCCTTGCCCTCTGATTCGTCTTCTGATTTGTGCTGCTTTTGTTCTCTGCGCAAACTACTTCCCCCGCCACTCCATCATCGCCACCCAAGCCATCGAGGCCCACCGCAAGGCACGCCGGCAGGCGGGGGTTGAGATCGCGTCGGACGCTAGCCGGACACTTGAGGAGCAGCTCTTGGCGATCCAGGCCCGGCTGCAGCCGGCACACCGCATGCTCCACCGCCTCCAGTGTGCTAGAGCGCAGGTGTTGGCCGCCCACTGGCCAGGCGAAGCGATTCCCCGCACCCTGAGCCGGACTACCGACTGGCTGGAGGTGGCAGTTGGCCGCTTTGAGGCCTGGAAGGCCTTCGCTGCTCGATCCGGCGCCAGGCGGGCGCTGGAGTTCGTCCTGGCCTGGTACCCCGGGCTGAATTTGGAGCAGCTGAGGACTTGGCGGGAGGAGGCTGATGAAGAGCTGGTGGAGGTGCGGCCGGCTATCATCTAGCGTGCTTCGGCTCTTGCCGATTTCACCGACACCAGCGTCTTCGCTCCTGAGGTGGACGACAACGGCGTCGCCCAGCCGGAGGAGTGGTTCGGGCTGAACCCGGCGGAGGGTGAAGACTCGGCGGAGGAGATCGCCTCCAGCGATGAAGGTGAAGACGAAGAAGGGGAGGAGGGCGAAGACGTCGAGCCGGCCGGTGAAGTAACCATCCAGCCTCAGCATGACCGTGCCTCCAGCAATGAGGCGCGCGCTAGCGCGCCCTCTGCGGGAGGCAGTGATCATGCCGAGGTTCACCAATCGGCCACTCCTCCAGCCGGCACTACTTTCTCCACCGACATGCCCGACTCGCCAGTCGTTCCCTTGGCTTGATCTGCCATCCTTGCTTTTTCCTGCTTGTTACTCTTTGAACAATTCTTATTAAGCTTGCGCAGTTCCACCCACTGGGGGTGTATTCAAACTATGTTGAATGTTGGCCTTTTCAAGGCCTTTTGTGTAAATATAATCATGCATGTGTTTGGCTTCCATTATCGTATGCTTTTTATCCTTAGGTTGTTTCCTTTGCCGCCTTCCCCTGATTGCTGCCTTCCCAGCCGTCAGCTGCTCTACAGTCTGTGGCTAAGGAAGGACTCAGCTACCTTTTTTGGGGAAGGCAAGTACTCGAGCTTTCTTAGATTGTAGCGAAGTGAATGGAAACCGGCCGGCCGGCTACTCTTGTAGTCGGTCGGCGGTGGGAAAAAACCGGCTTTTGTTATATTAGTCCGTTAGTCCCTAGCCGTTTTTCGTGTGGGCGTCCTTTCCCGCCTTTGGCTCTTGCCAGCCGGACAGCCGATGTAACGCCCTCGATGCGGCTATATCTCCCACGTGTCGAGGCACGACTTAGAGACATAACCGCATTGAAAGCAATGTCGCAAGTGAGGTAATCTTCACACAACCCATGTAATACATAAGGGAAAGAGATACATAGTTGGCTTACAGTCGCCACTTCACACAATACATAAATAAACATCCATCATTCAAATTACACTCAAGGTCCGACTACGGAACCAAAATGAAAGAAGACTACCCCTAATGCTACACAGATCCCCGAATCACCCCAACTGGGCTCCACTACTGATCATCAGGAAAAGACACATAGTAACGGCCACGTTCCTCGTCGAACTCCCACGTGAGCTCGGTTGCGTCATCTGCACTGGCATCGTTGGTACCTGCAACTGTTGTGGTAGAATCTGTGAGTCCCGGGGACTCAGCAACCTCACACCCGCGAGATCAAGACTATTTAAGCTTATAGGTAGGATGGGGTTGTGAGGTGGAGCTATAGCAAGCGACTAGCATATATGGTGGCTAACAACTAAAAAGAGAGCGAGAAGAGAAGCAAAGCACGGTCGATGAACTACGATCAAGAAGTGATCCTAGAACAACCTACGTCAAACATAACTCCAACACCGTGTTCACTTCCCGGACCCCGCCGAGAAGAGACCATCACGGTTACACACGCGGTTGATGTGATTTAGTTAAGGTCGACTTCGGGTTTTCTACAACCGGACATTAACAAATTCCCATCTGCCTCATAACCGCGGGCACGGCTTTCGAAAGATAATACCCTGCAGGGGTGTCCCAAATTAGCCCATTATAAGCTCTCACGGTCAACGAAGGATATTCCTTCTACCGGGAAGACCTGATCAGTCTCGGAATCCCGGACTACAAGACGTTTCGACAGTAAGTCCAGCAAAGCCGCCCGATTGTGCCGACAAATCCTGATAGGAGCTGCACATATCTCGGTCTCAGGGCACATCCGGATTCTCCAAACTTCCGGTAGGCCAGTCCAGATTTGCCCTTGGCGACCACCGGCGGCTGACAGTTCGGACCAACACTCGAAGGAGCACTGGCCCGGGGGGGTTAAAAATAAAGATGACCCTCGGGCTCGCGAAAACCTGGGGGAAAACGCTTAGGTGGCAAATGGTAACACCAATGTTGGGCCTTGCTGGAAGAGTCTTACTCAAAGCGAACTGTCAAGGGGGTCCCATAAATCACCCAACCGTGTAAGGAACGCAAAATCAAGGAACATAACACCGGTATGACGGAAACTAGGGTGGCAAGAGTGGAACAAAACACCAGGCATAAGGCCGAGCCTTCCACCCTTTACCAAGTATATAGATGCATTAATTAAATAAGAGGTATTGTGATGTCCCAACAAGTAAACATGTTCCAACAAGGAACAACAAGTCCATGTTCCAACAAGGAACAAACTTCATCTTCACCTGCAACTAGCAACGCTATAAGAGGGGCTGAGCAAAGCGGTAACATAGCCAATCAACGGTTTGCTAGGACATGGATGGTTAGGGGCTGACATGGCAATATGGGTGGCATGATATAGCAAGTGGTAGGTATCGCAGCATAGGCATAGCAAAAGAGCGAGCATCTAGCAAGCAAAGATAGAAGTGATTTCGAGGGTATGGTCATCTTGCCTGCAAGGTTCTCAGAGTTGTCGAAAGCTTGGTCTCGTAAGAGTTCTCAACAGGTTCCTCGTTCACGTACTCGTCTCCCGGCTCTACCCAAGACAAGAACACAAGCAAGGAACAACTATCAACCACGATGCAATGCACAAACAATATGATGCAAAACATGGCATGGTATGCGAGATGTGATATGCAATGCATATGCATGCTCCGGAAGGACAAGGATGAACAAGGCATAATCTTGGAAAACCAAGTATGCCGCTGGAAAGATGAGGTGATTTCGGTTGAAATCGATATAAAGATCACCGGAATCGGATGCACGGTTTGCAAATGACAAGCAAAACAAGAATGACAATAATCTGCCATTAACAGCATGATGCTACTTAGCAAGCAACAACAAATTAAGCTACTGCACCCAAACATATCAACAAAGCATATGAAAGTAATCTACTCAAGATGCTTGACAAAAGATGAACACTGAGCTACGGCTAAATCACACCACAACAGGTTCAAACAAGCATGACAAAAGTGCAAAAGATAATAGGTTCACAGACTTAGTGAAAATAACATGACAGAAATTAACATCAGGATGACATGTTTAGAGCAAGCAAACAACATTCTACAGGATCAGGACATAGCAAAGTAAGGCATGGCATGAGTCTACTCAAGGCACTTAACAAAAGTACCTTACTGACCATAGGCCAAAAAGGATCATAAAATATAATAACACCCATGTCAATTAAGCAAGTTTCGTTACAGGTTTCAGACTTTGCAGAAAACTGGACATGTCAAAAACAGATAACAACTAGGCATGTTTACGAGCTCGACGCACTCACTACAGAGCATTGCATGATAAACTAAGCAAACATCCATCAATAAGACATGGCATATAAGCTATATATGGCAAGAATAATATCATAGCATGTAAGGATCAACTACACCAAGCTTGGCAAAATCGAATAACATGTAAACAATCTGCCAGCAACATTTAATAGCAAAAGTAAAGCTCGATTGTCTCAAGCTATGGCACTCCATAATTACAAACAAAGGCATGGTTGGATAGAGCAAATCCATATGTTCAAAACACCCTTACTGATCATGCTCAAAAGAGGCATAGATCTCTCTGAAACAACATGAACACATGGCATAAAAATAACAGCAGGCAGGGACTTGGTGAAAATACTAAGTCTCTGAAATCAACAACATTAAGTACCCTAGTTTGCATGCTTGTGCTAGTCACCACAAATATCACAAAAATACATGGAATAAATCTATGGGAAGATGGCATGGCATATTACAAAACACATGTAGGACTCAACTTCATAGGATGCACACATCAATCATGGCAAAAATGACAAAAGTGCATGTTCGGAAACAGATCTGAAACTAACATCACATAGCCCTCTTCCAACAGCATTTCGGGCATCAAGATGAACTCAAATGGAAATGATGCAATGGAATGGAACGATTTACTCTTCGAGGCGAACAATTTGACATAATATACGCACGAAACGGAGCAATATACAGCAAGTCATGATGCGATGAACATGCGACAATTATGCAAAATATCCGGGACTTGACGAATTTGGAGGGGAAAAGTCAACCGAGGCGGATCTGGATCGGGGCGCGGGACTCGAGGTGGCGGCGGAAGGCGGCGGATCCGGGGCGGCGCGGCGCGGGTCCGGCGAGGCGCGCCGGCCGAAGAGCGCGGCCGCGCGGCGGAGGCGGCGGGCGCGGGCGGCGCGGGACGGCGAGCCGCGACGCGGCGGGGTCGGCCGGGCGGAGGACGGCGGGGTGGCGCCGGCGCCGGGCTGGAGCGGCGCGGGGCGAGGAGGCGAGGCGCCCGACGGGCGGCGGCGCGGGCCCCGCAGGCCGGATCTGGGCCGCGCGGGACCTCGCGGCGGGGCGCGGCGGGTGGCGGCGGGGAGCGCCACGTGGCAGCGGCTGATTGGCCGCAGGCGGCGGCGGCGGCTTTGTCCGGCGCGGACCGGACACGTGCGGCGCGGCGGAGGGGAGCGGGGCTAGGGTTAGGGTGGTTTGGACCCGGGATTTTGGAGGGGAAGGCATATTTATAGGTAGAGGGGGCTAGGAAGCTCCAAATGGAGTGCGGTTTTCGCCCACACGATCGTGATCGAACGGCGGTGGACATGGGAGTGACTTAGATGGGTTATTGGGCTGTTTTGGAGGGGTTTTGGGCTGCAACACACACGAGGCCTTCACGGTTACCCGGTTAACCGTTGGAGTATCAGACGACCTCCGAATGACCCGAAACTTGACAGGCGGTCTACCGGTGTTATACCAAGGCTGCTTGACAAACCTCGGTCCATTCAGAGAAGGTTTAATACCTGCACACGGAAAAAAGGTAAAAGGGGACACCGGGGAACATAGGAGCGCCGGATTGAAAAACGGACAACGGGGAAAATGCTCGGATTCATGAGACGAACACGTATGCAAATGTGATGCACATGATGACATGATAAGAAATGCATGACGAAGAAAAAATGCACAAAG
The DNA here is from genome assembly GCA_032464435.1 of Aegilops umbellulata. Lineage (NCBI taxonomy): Eukaryota > Viridiplantae > Streptophyta > Magnoliopsida > Poales > Poaceae > Aegilops > Aegilops umbellulata. The sequence goes on along the minus strand of CP136060.1, from coordinate 84,277,770 downwards.
GCGGGAAACCCAACCACGGAGGAAATATTATATCACATAGCCGAAAATGGCAAGAGTTGGAGTTACAATTATGGCATGTTATATCTGGGGTGTTACAACACTCCACCACTACGAGAGGATCTCGTCCCGAGATCTAGGACTGAAAGAACTCCGGATATTCGGAACGGAGGTGGTCCTCACGCTCCCAGGTGGCTTCCCGGTCTGAATGGTGTGACCACTTCACTTTCAGGAATTTGATTGACTTGTTGCGAGTCTTGCGCTCAGTTTCTTCAAGAATAGCAACGGGATGCTCATGATAGGACAAATCTTCTTGAAGATCAATCTCTTCGAAGTTGATGGTGCGCTCAGGCGTCTTGAAGCACTTGCAAAGCTGTGACACGTGGAAGACATCGTTCACATTTGCAAAGTTGGAGGGAAGCTCAAGTTGATAGGCGAGATCGCCTCGTTTGCCGATGATCTTGAAAGGACCGACGTATCTAGGGGCAAGTTTCCCTTTGATACCGAAGCGATGAGTGCCTTTCATTGGAGAGACGCGGAGGTAGACATGGTCTCCGATCTCGAATGCCAAATCACGATGTTTGCTATCGTAATAGCTCTTCTGGCGCGATTGCGCGGCTTTTAGATTTACACGAATGACCTTGCACATTGCCTCAGCCTCTGAGATCAAATCGTTGCCAAGCAATTGGCGTTCGCCCGTATCAGACCAATTGAGAGGAGTACGGCACTTTCTGCCATAGAGAATCTCGAATGGGGCTTTGCCCGATCTGGCTTGAAAGTTGTTGTTGTAAGAGAACTCAGCATAAGGAAGACAATCCTCCCACTTCATGCCAAAAGAGATAACACAAGCTCTAAGCATATCTTCAAGAATTTGGTTGACATGCTCGACTTGTCCACTAGTTTGAGGGTGGAAAGCTGTGCTGAAGCGAATATTTGTGCCCATGGCCTTCTGAAAAGAATCCCAAAACTTGGAGGTAAAGATGCTGCCACGGTCTGAAGAGATCAATTGCGGAATGCCATGCAAGGAGACAATTCTGGATGTGTAGAGCTCTGCCAGCTGCGCTGCTGTGATAGACTCTTTGATAGGAAGAAAATGAGCCACTTTGGTGAGCTTGTCGATGACGACGAAGATAGCATCATTTCCACGCTCGGACTTAGGAAAACCAGTCACGAAGTCCATTTCGATATGATCAAACTTCCATTCTAGAATAGCAAGAGGTTGGAGTAGACCAGCTGGTCATTGGTGTTCTGCTTTGACCCTTCTGCAGACATCACATTCATTCACGAATTGAGCAATCTCTCGCTTCATTCGAGTCCACCAATACGACTGCTTGAGGTCATGGTACATCTTCGTACTTCTAGGATGAATTGACAGAAGAGAGTTGTGCGCTTCGTTCATAATGACTTTACGAAGAGCACTTGTATTTGGAAATGCCCTTGTCAATACCACGTTTCACCTTCTTCACCATGGTATCCAACAGTTGTGCCTCACGGATTTGGTCTTCCAAAGTAGGAGAGACGATGAGGTTCGCAAGAAAACCTTGAGGAACAACTTGGAGATTCAACTTGCGGAAAGCTTCACAGAGATCCGGTTGAAAGGGCTTGAGGATTAAGCTGTTGCAATAAGCCTTCCTGCTCAAAGCGTCTGCAATCACATTAGCCTTGCCTGGAGTATATTCAATACTCGGATTATACTCTTGAATCATTTCGACCCATCGAGTCTGCCTGAGGTTGAGGTTGGGCTGAGTGAAGATGTACTTGAGGCTCTTGTGATCGGTGAATATGTCCACTTTCCTTCCCAACAAGAGATGTCTCCATGTTATTAGTGTGTGGACAACTGCCGCCAACTCAAGATCGTGAGTGGGGTAGTTCTTTTCGTTGGGCTTCAACTGACGAGAGGTATAGGCCACAACCTTCTTCTCTTGCATTAGCACGGCACTGAGGCCTTGAAGAGAAGCATCACAGAAAACTTCAAAAGGCTTGTCTTCGTCAGGAGGAGTCAAAACTAGAGCAGTGACGAGTTTCTCTTTGATAGTGTTGAAAGCCACGTCACACTCAGGAGACCAGACATACTTCACATGCTTCTGGAGGAGGTTGGAAAGAGGCTTTGCAATCTTTGAGAAATTCTGAACGAATCTTCGGCAATAGCTTGCAAGTCCAAGAAAACTGCGAAGCTGCTTGACATTCTGAGGAGGTTCCCAATTCAAAACTGCAGACACCCTCTCTGGATTAATAGCAATGCCCTTGGCAGAGATGATATGACCAAGGTAAAGAACTTCATCAAGCCAGAATTCACATTTGGAGAACTTCGCATATAATTGATACTCTCTGAGCTTGTCGAGCACCAATCGCAAATTATGGCATGATCCTTCTTATTCTTGGAGAATACCAAAATATCATCAAGATAGACCAAGACGAATTCATTGGTGTAGGGGTTGAAGATAAAGTTCATCAAACGAGTGAATGTTGGAGGAGCATTTACAAGACCGAATGACATGACAGTATATTCATAAGAACCAAAGCTTGTTCTGAATGCTGTCTTGGGAATATCTTCTTCACGAATGTGAATTTGATGATAACCCATACGAAGGTCAAGCTTGGAGAACACCTTAGCACCTTTGAGTTGCTCGAATAGCTCATTGATGTTGGGAAGTGGGTAATTGTTCTTGATAGTCTTCTTATTCAATGGACGGTAATCGACGCAAAGTCGGTCCGTGCCATCCTTCTTCTGGACAAAAAGAACACCACAACCCCAAGGAGAAGAACTCGGTCTGATCAGACCCGGACGCTCTTGTTCATCGAGTTGTTTCTTGAATTCCTTCAACTCTTTTGGCCCAAGCTTGTAAGGACGCTTGCAAACGGGTTCCATGCCAGGCTCAAGATCAATAACGAATTCAACTAGCCGGTGAGGAGGCATACCCGGAAGCTCTTCTGGAAAGACATCTTGGTACTCACAAACGACTGGAATTTGAGAGATAGGATCCAATTCACCCTTCTCATTGAGAGAAAACAACCGAATGGTATCATCACGAGCGGCATAAATGATCACATCATCAGAAGAGTGAATCAATTGAATTTCCCTGGCAGCACAATCAAGCTGAGCCTTGTGCTTAGAAAGCCAGTCCATCCCGAGAATAAGATCAATATCAGAGTCACCAAGAACAATCGGTTTAGCCAGAAATCTATAGTCGCCCATCTTGATGGAAACATCCGGAACCATATATCTTGCGTTCATGCATTTAGCCGGAGAGACAACTGATAACGGTTTAGGCAAACCTTGGAAAGACAATTCGTGCTTCGATGCAAAAGGTTTTGAGATGAAAGAATTGTAAGTGCATCTAGTGCCCCTTAGTGATTTTGGTGTATTGAAGACTTATAGGTTAAGCATCTGATGTGTTTATGAGTGTACACAGGTCTATAGGTCTATGAGGAGTTTGATATTTACAGTAAAAGTCGACCCCTAAAAATGAAGTTCTTCGACTGAAGACTTTGATATTCTGAAGACTTTCTGAAGACTTTCTGAAGACTTTGAAAGTGAAGAAATTGGTGTGACCTTGAAGACATGGTATTCGTTCGAGGAACGTGAAACGTGAAGACTTGTTTTCGTAGTTTAATTTTTCTCTTTCTTGAGTCATAGGAAACACCGTACTGTTAAAGGGGGTCGAGGAAATACTAAGGAGAAAATTTCCATGTGATGCTCAACTCAAATCCTACACCTACCAATCCCTTCGAGTGAAGCCATTGGAAATCTCATACAGTTCAGTCAATTTCTTCAGTGATAGAGACGCAGTTCTTCTGGTCACTGAGGACTTTGCTCTGACTGAGGAGTTAGGAATTCGCCAGTGCGAATTGCCTACATAGTGAGGAACATGATAGCCCTGAGGAATTTGTACTCCAAATTTCCGACCGTTGTTGTGCCACGCGCCAGCTGTCCTAAAATATCTTGTCCACCTAACGGTCATATCATTGAAGGGCATTTATGTCTTATCATGTCGGGCTGCTCCCTAGGCTATAAATAGCCGCCCCCTACAACCACTAGCTGGTTGGCTGCTCCGCGTGAACTTGACACTTGTCATTTGAGAGCAACCCATCCTCCGAGGACTTTGAGCGAAAATCATCAAGTGAGGAAAATCCAAACCCAAACCCAAAACACCTACAAACCCAAAGTGATTGAGCATCACTGAAGAAATTGATCCTGCGTGGATCCGACCCTTGTTACCTTTGAAGACTGTGCTTCTTCCAGACGGTTAGGCGTCAAGGTCTAGAGCATCCAAGAGGAATTGTGGATCGCCGAGTGACCAAGTCTGTGAAGGTTTGGAAGTCACCTGAAGACTTACCACGAGTGATTGGACGAGGACTGTGTGTCCTTAGTTCAAGGAGAATACGGTGAGGACTTGGTGTCCCGAGCTGCGTGCTCAGGACTGGGTGTCCGGGACTGTGTGTCCTCGAGTTTAAATACTCAGCCGCTCCAACCAGACGTACAACTGAGACAACAATTGGAACTGGTCTACCAAATCATTGTCTTCACCAAGCTTACTGGTTCCATTTCCCCAACACCTTTATTTCCTCATTACTGTGTTGTCTGTTTGTTCATATCTGTGTTTGAAGACTTTGACTGAAGACTTTCACAAATTCCTCAGTTCAATTTCTTCAGTCTGTTTGTCTTCATCTAGAGTTATCCTGTGCCTACGCTTTTTGTACTCTGTGTTTGTCTTCATTTCATCATGATGACCATGCATGTAATCTGTTATGTTTACTTCTGAGTACTTATTCCACTGCTAGTATTTCTTCGCTAAGGAATTTCCTCACAAGCAAATTCCTCAGTGAAGAATTTCATAAAAATCGCCTATTCACACCCCTCTAGTCGATATAACGCACTTTCAATTGGTATCAGAGCAAGGTACTCCCTTGTTCTGTGTGATTTTGGTTTAACCGCCTGGAGTTTTAGTTATGTCGACCGCAGGTATGATCAAGGTCTCTGCTGGGTGTCCTACCTTTGATGGGACGGACTACCCCTACTGGAAGAACAAGATGCGCATGCATCTTGAGGCAATTGATAACGATCTCTGGTATGTTGTGGAAAATGGTGTTCCCTCCGTCTCACCCTCACTGAACGCTACCGATGTGAAGAGATTCAAGCAACTTGATTCCCAAGCGAAGAATATCATATGTGGCCATCTGAGCAAAGGACAGTATGGTAGAGTGAGTGCTTTGGAAACTGCTAAGCTTATCTGGGATAGGCTGTCCAAAGTCAATGAAGGAGTTTCAACTCAGCGTGATTCTCGAGTTGATGTTCTTCGCAATCTCTTCAACCGCTTCAAAAGACTCGACAACGAAAATGTTCAGCAAACCTTCGATCGCCTCACTGACATCTCAAATGAGCTTCAAGCACTTGGTGCCACTGACATGACCGACCATGGGGTGGTGAAGAAATTGCTGAGATCGCTTGATTCCTCATTTGATACTCTGGCACTGATGATTCAAGAGCGTGCTGATTACAAGTCACTTGACCCCGCTGATATCCTCGAGAGGCTAAACACTCATGAGTTCCAGCTTGCTGAGAAGAGAGATCTCTACGGTTCGAGCTATGGCAAATCACGTGCACTGAAGGCCAAGGTAGTATCTGAGTCCGAAGATGAAGACTCTGATAGCAGCCTTGGTAATCCTGAAGAACTAAGTCATGATCTGGCGCTGCTTGTGAAGAAATTCCAGAAGTTCTCAAGACGTGGTCGTTTTGGAAAATCCTCAAGGAGCAACGATTCCTCAACCAGTGACTATAAGAAGAGGCTTTGTCACAAGTGCAAGAAACCAGGACATTACATTCAAGATTGTCCTCAGTGGGAAAAGGAATCAAAGAAGAAGAAATACAAGGATTACAGTTCTGATGATGCGAAGAAAAAGAAGAAATCCTCAAAATCTTCATCATCAAAATCCCCGAAGTCTTCGTCTCACAAGAAGAGCAGCTCCAAGAAGGCTCGGGCATTCATTGGCAAGGAAATGGACTCTGAGGCTGAATCTGAAGAAAATGAGGAAGAGGAACAATCTGAAGACTCTGAGTCTGGTGTGGCGAGCCTAGCCCTCGCTACTGCATTCGTCAGCAAATCCATCTTCAACGCTGAAGAAAGTGATCTCACCAACAAGGCTGACGAAGGCAGTGATGACTACGCTCCCACCTATTGCTTCATGTCAAAGGGTGCCAAGGTACTGAAATACGCCTCCTCTGAATCTAGTGATGATGAATCTGATGAAAATCTTAAGCCTAGCTACTCTAAACTTGCTAAGATTGCTGTGCAACAACAAAAGGCTTTTGAAAAGGTTCAAGACATGCTAGACAAAAGTGATGATATGTTGGGTGAAGAAATGGATCGCACTAAGGCCTTGACTGAAAATCTTCAGAGACTTCAGACTAAGCTTGACAACCTTCAAAATCATCATAACACTCTCTTATCTGATCATGAGAAGCTTTCTTATGAATATCTTCAAAATAAGCAAGATCTTGAGAAGCTAAGAGTGAGTTATGAAGATCTTCAGAAGGAGCGCGATTCATTACTTGCTCAACAAATCAGCGCTGCTCAAGAAGAATTTATTCCTCCATGTTTAAAATGCATTGAACGAGAATCTGCTAATTCTTCACCTGGATGTTCAAATGCTTCAAATGTTACAAATTCTTCACCTGTCTCTGCTATCACTAATTCCTCATCTGAGGACATTGCTAGTATCACTTACGATGCAGGGCTAAAGGAATTGTACATGACAGGCATGTACAAAAGCCTCAAAGGGCATCAGGCTCTTTGTGATGTGCTTAAAAAGCAGATCCTCAATAGGAACCCTAGGAAAGAGGGTATTGCCTTTGAGAGGAAACTCAATGCGGATGGTACTTATTGGAAGCCTGAGCAGTACGCCAAAACCTCATGGGTTGCTGCAAAGGGACCTCCAGTTGATCCATCTGATTTATCTGGCTATACATGTGAACCTTCTCATTCTTCTGATGAGTCATTTGACTCCAACTATAAATTGTTCAAAAATCAGAATGGTGAAGTATTTGCTAGATATGTTGGCACTAACTGCAGGAACGGTTCCCCTATGAAGAAAATCTGGGTTCCCAAAAGCTGCCTTGAAAGTCTTCAGGTGAATGTCCTCATGACACCACCTGTGAAGAAAAGGAATCCCAGATCTAATTCTTCATATGGACCAAATTCTTCATATGTATCAAAGTCCTCATATGAATATCATCGTGCTAACAACTCTGTTTCGCAGGGAAGAGCCAAGGGCTATGAATATGAGCATTATTCTTCAAATTATTATGTTCATAAGTCCTCGAAGAATTTCTGTGCTTATTCATATGCTTACCCTAACCCCTCTTATGTGAAACGAAATGGTTTGGCTGCTTTGCCACCATTCTCATATGGAGCTCGCAGAGTGATGAACTCTTTGCCACCCCTTCAGATGTGGGTGGTGAAGAAAAATAACTAATCTCTTCTGCAAGGTCAGGTCTCCAGACGTGCTGTAACGTCTGAAGAATTTGCTGGGGACCTGACAAAAATGCCTGAAAGGACGCAGGCTAACCATGATGAAATGAACTTTCATTTCACACGTCCTCCCTCTGTTTTATCGGTTCTACTGCTTGATGAAATTGATCTGATGAATTGTGATATCATATTCTTCACTACTGAAGTATATGAGGTTCGTAAGTTGCACTAATTCATCTGCAGGATGATCAACCCAAAGCCACTGAATGGGTACTTGATAGTGGATGTACAAATCACATGACCGGTGACAAGAATCTGTTGATGGATGCTCCCTTATCAGCATCACACATGAAGCATATCTTCTTCGCTGATAAAAGCAAAAGTCAGGTATTGGGTCTAGGTAAGGTTGCTATCACAAAGGATCGACACATGGACAAAGTCATGCTTGTTGAGTCCTTAGGATACAATCTTATGTCTGTCTCAATGCTTTGTGATCTTGATATGGTTGTTGTCTTCGGCAAGTATCGTTGTGTTGTGATTATGGAATCTGACAAATCCAAAGTCTTCGAAGGCTTTAGGTGAGGAGACTTGTATATTGGTGATTTCTCTGCAGATTCACAACCTGCCGTGTGCCTACTTGCAAAAACTTCAGAAGGATGGCTATGGCATCGACGACTTGGTCATGCAGGCATGAGGAATATGCACACGCTTGCGAAGAAGAAGCATGTCATTGGCATTGAGAATGTCAAATTCCTCAAGGATCACTTATGCGGTGCCTGTGAAGCTGGAAAGATGACCAAGGCCAAGCATCCAGCGAAGACTATCATGACCACTACTCGTCCATTCGAATTGCTTCACATGGATCTCTTCGGTCCTAACCATTATTCCTCTGTCACTTATGAAGCATCTCAATATGGTTTTGTTATTGTTGATGATTACTCTCGTTACACATGGGTGCACCTTGTCTCTTACAAAACTAAAGTGCAGGAAGTCTTCAAACGATTTTCCTCGAGGGCTTCAACTAACTTTGGTGTGAAGATCAAGCACATCAGAAGTGACAATGGCACTGAGTTCAAGAATTCAGGTCTCAATGACTATCTTGATGAACTTGGTATTACTCATGAATTATCTGCTCCTTATACTCCTCAACAGAATGGCGTCGTGGAGCGCAAGAACAGGATTCTTGCTGAGATGGCTCGCACTATGCTCGATGAGTACAAAAACCCCTTGTCGTTTCTGGGTTGATGCAATTGATACTGCGTGCCATATCATCAACAGAGTATATCTTCACAAATTATTCAAGAAGACTGCCTATGAACTCCTCACTGACAAGAAACCCAATGTGAGTTATTTCAAAGTCTTTGGTGCTAAATGCTGGATTAGAGATCCTCATCACAACTCTAAATTTGCACCGAAAGCACATGAAGGTTTCATGCTTGGTTACGGAAAGGTCTCGCACACCTACAGAGTCTTCAACGATGTTCTTCACAAGATTGTTGAAACTGTAGATGTGCGGTTCGATGAAACTAATGGCTCGCAAAGAGAGCACCTACCTTCTGTGTTAGATGAACCAGCACCTGAGGAATCGATCAACCACAAGGCTACTGAAGATATCATTCCTACTGAAGAATCTGCTGAAGAATTCGTTCCAGAACGTGAAGAACGTCGAACTGATGCACCTGAAGAAAATGCTAAGGAAATTGATGCTGAAGAAAATGCTAATCAAATTCCTCAACGGCAACCAACTCACCCTCGCATTGCAAAAGAAGTGCAAGTGGAGAAGATCATCGATGACATTAGAGCACCAGGTCCTCTCACACGCTCAAAAGCTTCACATCTATCTAACTTTTGTGGGCACTTTGCTTTTGTCTCTATCACAGAGTCCACTAAGGTAGATGGAGCATTTCTGGAGCCTGAGTGGATTCAGGCCATGCAAGAAGAATTACATCAGTTCAAGCTCAACAACGTATGGGAACTGGTCAATCGTCCCGATCCTCGCAAGCATAACATCATTGGTACAAAGTGGATCTACCGCAACAAGCAAGATGAAAATGGTGTTGTGGTGAGGAATAAGGCACGACTAGTAGCTCAAGGCTACACACAGGTTGAAGGAATTGATTTCGATGAAACTTTTGCACCTATTGCTAGACTTGAAGCTATTCGCATATTACTTGCTTATGCTAACCATCATGATATCATCTTATACCAAATGGATGTGAAAAGTGCATTCCTCAATGGTAAGATTGAGGAAGAAGTATATATTGCTCAACCACCAGGTTTTGAAGATCCAAAACATCCTGACAAAGTCTTCAGACTTAACAAGGCCCTCTATGGCCTCAAGCAGGCCCCACGGGCGTGGTATGATACATTGAAGGAATTCTTCATGAAGAAAGGCTTCACACCCGGTTCACTCGATCCCACTCTTTTTACTAAATCATATGATGGTGAACTGTTTGTGTGCCAAATATATGTTGATGATATCATCTTTGGCTGTACTGACCAACGTTATAGTGATGAATTTGCCTATATGATGAGTGAAGAATATCAAATGTCTATGATGGGAGAATTGAAATTCTTCTTAGGTCTACAAATTCGTCAACAGCACAATGGGATATTCATATCTCAGGAGAAATACCTCAAGGATGTCCTGAAGAAATTCGGCATGCAAGATTGCAAAGGTCTCAAAATTCCTATGCCCACAAATGGTCATCTATGCACTGATGAAAATGGTACTGACTTCGATCACAAGGTATACCGCTCCATGATTGGCTCTTTATTGTACTTATGTGCATCTAGGCCAGATATAATGCTTAGTGTTTGCATGTGTGCACGATTTCAAGCTGCACCGAAGGAATCACACCATACGGCTGTGAAGCATATTCTTCGATATCTAGCTCACACACCAACACTAGGATTATGGTACCCCAAGGGCTCAGACTTTGACCTCATTGGATATTCTGATTCTGACTATGCTGGTGACCGTGTGGATCTCAAGTCAACATCTGGTACTTGTCATTTCCTCGGACGATCCTTGATCTGTTGGTCCTCGAAGAAAGAGAACTGCGTATCACTGTCTACTGCTGAAGCTGAGTACATTGCTGCTGGTTCTTGCTGTGCTCAACTACTATGGATGAAGCAAACACTCAAGGACTATGGAGTCAATGTGAAGAATGTGCCTCTCCTCTGTGACAATGAGAGTGCCATCAAGATTGCTCACAACCCAGTTCAGCACTCGAAGACAAAGCACATTCAGATTCGTCATCATTTTCTTCGTGATCATGTGTTGAAGGGAGACATTTCTATTGAGCATGTGAAGATTGAAGAACAGCTAGCCGATATCTTCACTAAACCCTTGAATGAGAAGAGATTTAGCAAGTTGCGGTGTGAGCTAAATATCTTAGAATCTTCGAATGTACTTTGAAAATGCACTCATCCTAACACTTATGCATAATTGATGACTTAGATGTGCAACACATGAAGAAACGTTTTTTTCAATCAATGAAGAATAACACTCTAAGTGTGAAGAAATTAATGAAGAATTTGATTCTCAGAACCCTACGACAATTGTACGCGGTGTCTGAAATCATCATTCTTACACGGTGGGTCACGCCACCACAAAAGTTGAAAATCTTCAATTTGAGTTTTTCCTCAACTTTTGAAATTCTTCAGTTTTTCAAATTCTTCAAACTTTACAAAGTCTTCACTTGTGCCGTTGTTTTTCTTCATTTGCTATATATATTTATGTCCTCTACAGCATTCACTTATAGCTATTTCTTCAAGTTGGAACTTTTTTTTCTGCTAAGTGAATGTGATCGGACCCTTCCCCTCTATGCTATACTCAATCCAGTCTATTCACAAATTCTTCATGTGCGTTCTATTTGAAACTCGTTCAAATTCTTCACTTTGTCCTTGTCAGCTGAAGAAATTGCGAATGGAATGTTAAAACTAATCTTATCCAAACCTTCGGTTTTGCCGCGCAATCCGTTCCACTTCCCACGATGGATTATTTTACTCACCCACGATCTTACACGATCTCCACTACACAGTACGTGGGTGACACATGTCAAGTGAAGGAGAACGGCCAGGGGCATGTTAGTCCTAAATCTTCGGACGAGCAGTTTTTCACTTCAGCTATAAATACCCCTCCGTTGCCATCCTCACTTCCTTTACCCCCGCTCGATCTCACTCCCTCGCTCGAGCTCTCCAAACCCTAGCGCTGTCGCTACTCCATCGTCGCCGGTGAGGAAAAGCTTCACTGCCTCGACCTCATCGCCGACGTACTCGCGCCGACAGCGGAAATCTTCACCTCCGCCGCCGCCGTAGACATCTTCCTCCGCCAAGTTAGGGCGTGGAAGATCTGCATTGACGAACTTCACTGTTCCAACTCACAGTTCGTCGTGTTCTTCATTTAGGGTAATTAAAAGCTATTTTTACTGCCCTCTTTGATTCGAAGTTTTTCTACAAAATCTTCAAAGGTGTTTTTATTCTTCAAATCCTCACACACAAAACACCTCACTTATTCCCTGTTCTTGATTCATTTACCTAAGTCTAAATTTCTTCAAGATTCCTCAATTGTGTGGATTCTCAATCTATACAACTCTGGAACCTAAGATATATATGGAGCTTAGTGAAATTCCTCAAGACGAATCTGGTCAAATTCCTCAAAACTTGTTCTTTATGAAAAACCCTCTGAGAACGCATATGACCTCTTCAAATTCCTCGCAACTATACTCTGTTCACAGGTACACATGTCCGCTGCTGAATCCTTAGGTTCTCATCAACTTAACTCATTTTCAGTGTTCCTCGAACAAAAGTTGCATACTTCTTCAGAGAATTCCATTGTTCAAATTCCTCATCTGAAGAAAATGGCTGAAGGTAAAAGGCCGCAGAAAGGAGGAAAGAGACCAGAGGTCATGATTGCATTTGAAATCCCTGAGGACATTTATGCTGGGTACTGCACACCTCCTGAAGAAGATAGAAATCAGCGCAAGGTGCGCATACAAAAGATTGAAAGGAGATGGGAAAGAGAATGGAGGGAGTACATATATGTTACTCCTAAGTACATGAAGAAATTCGCCGTAAACCCTCCATGTCAACGCCCTCCATTGGCACCTGGCCAAGTGGCTGATCCCTCTAGCATCAGAAGAGGTGAGGAATTTCCTCAAGAATGGGCCAAGCGCCAGCGTAAACTGCAAAAGCAAGCAAAAGAAGCAGTGAGGAAATTCAATGAAGAATCTGCTGCTGCTGCTGCCACTGAGGCTTCTGCCAAGCCGAGGAAATCAATGATGAAGAAGCCTGCTCGTAAGCCAAGTGCTTCACCTTCAATGCCCTCATGGCCAAGTTCCTCAGTTGCGCCCTCACGGCCAGAATCTTCAAAATCTTCAAAGCAAATTCCTCATGCTGCTCCTGCTCCCACGAAGTCCTCAGCTCCTGTGCATCTGGCCTCATGCCAAAGGACAACTGGCATCTCTATTGCCTCTGGTGTCTCAGCTAGTTCCTCAGCTGCACCAAAATCCTCAGCTGGACCCTCGTTACTGAAGAGAAAGGCTACCGCTGTTCGCGGCACTCGCCCAAGTCCAAAGAAGCTAGTGGTCTTCACTGTGCCATCTGATGATGATGAAGCTGATGAAGAAGAACTCGCTGAAATCATCAGAGACCGCCAAGAAAGGGCTGCTAAAGCCAAAGGCACACCTGTGCCCCTACTTTTGGATCCAAGGGCGATCCTAGACTATATTGATCTCTGGCACAAGGATCCCAACACTCCTATGCCTGATTTCAAGCTGACACCTGGCCAAAGTCACATGCTGACTCACTTCATCCAAGAGGAGAAGTGGAAATATGATAGGGCCAGAGAGATCAAGAAATCCCAGTACCGCAAAGAGAAGCTGCTGAAGAAAAATGTTCTCAAAATGAAGCCTGAGGAACTTGTCAAGATGCAGGCTGAGATCAAAGCCCTCAGCGACAACTTTGACTCGTACTATGCTGATTGGCAAGGAGCCAAGGTCAGATTTGTGAGGCTGACTGATACCTTCACCAAGGGTACTGCCTCAAAGCAACAAATTCCTCAAGCTGAAGCATCTGTTCAGCAAATTGAAGAACATGCCAGCACCGCTGATGAAGTTCAGGCTGCTGAAGAAAATGCTAGTTCCAAGGCTGATGACTCAGCTCCAGCCGTTGATGAAATTGCCAGGGCATCCACCAGTTGTGCCTGAAGAAAATGAACCAGATTCCTTAGCTCCACCAACACCAACTCCAACTCCAATTCTTCCCTCTGCTTTAGATGTGAAGAAAACCAAGGCTGCAGAGCGAGCTGCAGTGAAGAAAAGGAAAGCATCAAGTGCCTCAGAATCTTCAGTCCCAAAGAAGATGAAGCCCATGACCAGCTCATTTGCCAATCCAATTGATGCTGTTCCTATCTCCTCCATGCCATCAAAGGACCTTGTTCTTTTTGGTGAAGATTATGAGATCCCAAGTGGATCAGATGAAGAAACTTAGTCTGCTGCTTCCTCAGAGCAGATTGATGAAGAAATTGAAGTGGATACAATCCCTTCAACCCCAATAGTCTCATCACCAATGCCTCAGTTTGATGCTGAAGAGGCTGGTGTTGAAGAAATTGATGATGAAGATGTGGATATTGGAAGCACAACTCCAGTAATGAAGGACGACTTTTGGGAAAGTCAGCATCCCAATTCCCCACTCTTCACTCCCCTGCAGCAAATTCCTCACTCTCCTTCACCAACCGTAAAATTGGGCTCTTATGCAACTCATCCCACTGCTTCTGTGAATGAAGAAATTCCAGCCACTAGTGCTGAAGAAACTGCTGCTGAAACAGACAAGGTGACTGCACCTGAGGAAAATCCTGAAATTCCTCAGCCTGAAGAACCTGAGCTTGTGATTCCTGAGGTCGTGATGCAACTCACTGACACTCCTCTGCCAAGGCCAAAGGATCCATTCTCACGCAAACAGAAATTCAAGGCTGAAGACTTCTATGGCGAGCACGTATTCTTCACTGAATACAATCCTTATGACTCTGCTCGCATACGGAAGAGGCGTTTCTGGACTGCCAGCCAAGCAAATTTCTATTCCTCAGTGCTTTACAACAAAGACAAAGTCTTCGACCATGCACATATTCCTCACGTGGATATGGAATCTATGCCGTGCTTTACGCCAGTCCTCACTGTTCTTCACGACGCTGGGCTACTCAACTTCTGCACAGATATATGCGATTGGAATGAAGAACTTATTCTTCAGTTCTATGCTACACTGCACATCACTGGCAACTCTGAAGATGTCAATTCATGGGTTCTGGACTGGATGACTGAAAATACACATTACAAGGCCCCAGCAACTGAATTGCTTCACTGCCTTTCTCTTAGTCCACCCACTGAAGATGCGCGTTGCGTGTATGATGAACCTGAACTGTCAAACCACTATATGCAAGTGCTCATGAAGCCTCTGAAGCCAGGGCAATCACCTCGTACCAAATTCCTCATCAAGGAATTGTTGTATGTGCCTAGGACTGTCTATCGCATTCTGACGAAGACAATATGTCCCATCAAAGGACACGATTCTTCCGATGAAGAAATTGTTGGCATCATGAAGAATATGCTTTTCAATATCATACATGGTGTTCCCATAAACTTCCATGATTTCTTCATGAGGACTCTGGCCAACATTGCTATGTCACCATTTGAGCTGAAGCCTTATGAACCTTGGATTATGAGATTCATCAGGACAAGGTCTTCACTCAACTACAAGGCTGAAACTCTCAACCACTGCAGCTACTTGCCTCCTATTGAAGTCCTCAAAAGGACATTTTCCTCAGCTGATGAAAAGGGCAAGGCCACTGTTGTGATAGATGAAGGCATTCGTCCATTGGGTGGTCAATTTCGCAAGGCTGCTTCTTATTCCACCAATGATGACTCTGCCACACATGACTCTGCTGCTAATACTGCCAAGACAAATCCTCAAGCCACAGCACCCAGGGTGATGACTGATCGTGAGTTACTCCTCAGTCTTCATCAAAAGGTTGATCGCAATCACAAATGGGTCAAGCGTCAGTTTGGTTCAATTCTTCACAACATGACTGCCACACACAATGCAGTGAAGAAAAACCATTACTACCTTCATGAAACCCTCAACCGCACCTGGGCTGTTCTGTCTCAAGTATATAGTGCTGAAGATTTGGAGAACATGGGCCTCAAAGAAGAATTTGCCTGGTCGGCACCTCCGCCGAAGAAATTCAAGACGGTCAAGGTTCCTTCTTTGGTGGCCAGTTCATATTCTTCATCGCGCGACACTGATGAAAATGAAGACTTGGACGACACTGCAGCAGGCCCTACTTCAACAACCGACCCCAACAACACTGGCGCTCCTCCATCAACTTGAATATCTTCAGGGGCGCTAGTCCTCAGTTTCAATCCTTTTGGTCATTTGATGACAAAGGGGGAGAAATCTGAGTTAGTCTTCAAGCGGGTCTATAATAAGGGCATATTTTTTTAAGTTGCAACTCTCGTTCTTCCAAAACTTTTATTGGATCGAGTTGTACTCTTAAACCCTATGTTGCTTGGTGCTCTGATACTTCGATACATGCTTGAGCTCTGATACTTTTGATGCGCTATTCTGCATGCTTATTCCTCATTAATGTTATTGCACGCATGCTGAATTGCATCAGGCACCATATTTCATCATGCATTTCAAATTCTTCAAATCATATATCAAATGCGTATATGAATTACAAGATATAGGGGGAGATCTCCATGATTTAACTCTTCAAGTGTGCATTGCCTCAAAAGAAAATTCCTCACTATGCACAACTTCAGGGGGAGTTCTTCTATATCTTGCAATCAAATTCCTCAATATCAGTTTCTACACTTCATATATTTATCCCTGTTGAAAACTTAACCTATGTTGTCATCAATCACCAAAAAGGGGGAGATTGTAAGTGCATCTAGTGCCCCTTAGTGATTTTGGTGTATTGAAGACTTATAGGTTAAGCATCTGATGTGTTTATGAGTGTACACAGGTCTATAGGTCTATGAGGAGTTTGATATTTACAGTAAAAGTCGACCCCTAAAAATGAAGTTCTTCGACTGAAGACTTTGATATTCTGAAGACTTTCTGAAGACTTTCTGAAGACTTTGAAAGTGAAGAAATTGGTGTGACCTTGAAGACATGGTATTCGTTCGAGGAACGTGAAGCGTGAAGACTTGTTTTCGTAGTTTCATTTTTCTCTTTCTTGAGTCATAGGAAACACCGTACTGTTAAAGGGGGTCGAGGAAATACTAAGGAGAAAATTTCCATGTGATGCTCAACTCAAATCCTACACCTACCAATCCCTTCGAGTGAAGCCATTGGAAATCTCATACAGTTCAGTCAATTTCTTCAGTGACAGAGACGCAGTTCTTCTGGTCACTGAGGACTTTGCTCTGACTGAGGAGTTAGGAATTCGCCAGTGCGAATTGCCTACACAGTGAGGAACATGATAGCCCTGAGGAATTTGTACTCCAAATTTCCGACCGTTGTTGTGCCACGCGCCAGCTGTCCAAAAATATCTTGTCCACCTAACGGTCATATCATTGAAGGGCATTCATGTCTTATCATGTCGGGCTGCTCCCTAGGCTATAAATAGCCGCCCCCTACAACCACTAGCTGGTTGGCTGCTCCGCGTGAACTTGACACTTGTCAGTTGAGAGCAACCCATCCTCCGAGGACTTTGAGCGAAAATCATCAAGTGAGGAAAATCCAAACCCAAACCCCAAACACCTACAAACCCAAAGTGATTGAGCATCACTGAAGAAATTGATCCTGCGTGGATCCGACGCTTATTACCTTTGAAGACTGTGCTTCTTCTAGACGGTTAGGCGTCAAGGTCTAGAGCATCCAAGAGGAATTGTTGATCGCTGAGTGACCAAGTCTGTGAAGGTTTGGAAGTCACCTGAAGACTTATCACGAGTGATTGGACGAGGACTGTGTGTCCTTAGTTCAAGGAGAATACGGTGAGTACTTGGTGTCCCGAGCTGCGTGCTCAGGACCGGGTGTCCGGGACTGTGTGTCCTCGAGTTTAAATACTCAGCCGCTCCAACCAGACGTATAACTGAGACAGCAGTTGGAACTGGTCTACCAAATCATTGTCTTCACCAAGCTTACTGGTTCCATTTCCCCAACACCTTCATTTCCTCATTACTGTGTTGTCTGTTTGTTCATATCTGTGTTTGAAGACTTTGACTGAAGACTTTCACAAATTCCTCAGTTCAATTTCTTCAGTCTGTTTGTCTTCATCTAGAGTTATCATGTGCCTACGCTTTCTATACTCTGTGTTTGTCTTCATTTAATCATGATGACCATGTATGTAATCTGTTATGTTTACTTCTGAGTACTTATTCCGCTGCTAGTATTTCTTCGCTAAGGAATTTCCTCACGAGCAAATTCCTCAGTGAAGAATTTCATAAAAATCGCCTATTCACCCCCCCCCTCTAGTCGATATAACGCACTTTCAAGAATGCGATGCACCAGTATCAAATAAGACTTTTGCAGGAATATCATTAACAGGAAGATTACCCATGATCACTTCGGAAGAATCCTCCGCTTGAGCTGCATTCAACATGTTCACCTTAGCATACTTAGGATTATGCTTGACCACTGCATTGCTGGAAGATTTCACGGGAGGAGGAGGCGGAAGGCGCCTTTGATTGAAGCACTTGTTCGCATAGTGACCCTTCTGCTGACATTTGTTGCAAGTCACCTCTGAGAGCGGACGATGATAAGGAGCATTTGGTCTTGGAGCTTGATTCTGAGACTTGTTCTGATAGCCAGGGTTGGGTGGGTGGGAAGATCCATGACCACCTGAGTTCTTCTGTTGATAAGGCTGACGGAATGGAGGAGGAGTAGGCAACCAGAACTTCTGTTGCTTAGCTGCCACAACTGAGGAAGAAGAAGACTGAACTGCGTCTCTGACTCTCTTCTTAGAAGCCTCACACTTGAGCTGAGCAGCTTCTTGTTTCAGCGCCATGTTGTAGAATTCATCATACCTTAACGGCTCAAAAAGCACGAGAGCAAGTTGCGGATCTTCTCTGAGACCGCGCCTGAATTGGTAAATCATGCTCTTCTCATCAGGGATGTCTTGCTTCGCAAAACAAGAGAGCTTCTGGAACTGAGTGTTGTATTGATAGACAGACATGTTGCCTTGCTTGAGATTGCGGAATTCCTCACGCTTACTCTCAACAACACTTTCTGGAATGTGATGAGCTTTGAAGTCACGGCGGAAATCATCCCAGGTAATCTCACGACCTCCTCTGGAATCTTTGTATTGCTGGAACCACTCGCCAGCTTGATCCTTGAGTTGAAAAGAGGCAAACTTGACAAAGTCCTCAGGTCTGACATTGCTACACTCGAAATGCTTGCTGATAAATCACACCACAACAGGTTCAAACAAGCATGGCAAAAGTGCAACAGATAACAGGTTCACAGACTTGGTGAAAATAACATGCCAGAAATTAACATCAGGATGACATGTTTAGAGCAAGCAAACAACATTCTACAGGATCTGGACATAGCAAACTAAGACATGGCATGAATCTACTCAAGGCACTTAACAAAAGTCCCTTACTGACCATAAGCCAAAAAGGATCAGAAAATATAATAACACCCATGTCAATTAAGCAAGTTTCGTTACAGGTTTCAGAACACATGTAAACAATCTGCCAGCAACATTTTATAGCAAAAGTAGAGCTCGATTGACTCAAGCTATGGCACTCCATAATTACAAATAAAGGCACGGATGGATAGAGAAAATGCATATGTTCAAAACACCCTTACTGACCATGCTCAAAAGAGGCATAGATCTCTCTGAAACAACATGAACACATGGCGTAAAAATAACAGCAGGCAGGGACTTAGTGAAAATACCAAGTCTCTGAAATCAGCAACATTAAGTAACCTAGTTTGCATGCTTGTGCTAGTCACTACAAAGATCACAAAAATACATGGCATAAATATATGGAAAGATGGAACGGCATATTACAAAACACATGTAGGACTCAACTTCATAGGATGCACACATCAATCATGGAAAAATGACAAAAGTGCATGTTCTGAAACAGATCTGAAACTAACATCACATAGCCCTCTTCCAACAGCATTTCGGGCATCAAGATGAACCCAAATGGAAATGATGCAATGGAATGAAATGATGTACTCTTTGAGACGAACAATTCTACATACTATACGCACGAAACAGAGCAATATACAGCAAGTTATGATGCGATGAACATGCGACAATTATGCAAAATATCCGGGACCTAGACGAATTTGGAGGAGGGGAAAAGTCAACCGAGGCGGATCTGGATCGGGGCGCGGGACCCGAGGTGGCGGTGGACGGCGGCGGATCCGGGGCGGCGGGGCGCAGGTCCGGCGGGGCGCGGGTCCGGCGAGGCGCGCCGGCCGGAGAGCGCGGCGGAGGCGTCGGGCGCGGGACGGCGCAGGGCGGCGCCGGACCGGTGGCGGGGCGGCGAGCCGCGATGCGGCGGGGTCGGCCGGGCGGAGGACGGCGGGGCGGCGCCGGCGCCGGTCTGGAGCGGCGCGGGGCGAGGAGGCGAGGCGCCCGCCGGGCGGCGGCGCGGGCCCCGCGGGCCGGATCTGGGCCGTGCGGGCCGTGGCGGCGGGGCGCGGCTGGTGGCGGCGGCGAGCGCCACGTGGTAGCGGCTGATTGGCCGCGGGCGGCGGCGGCGGCTTTGTCCGGCGCGGACCGGACACGTCCGGCGCGGCGGAGGGGAGCGGGGCTAGGGTTAGGGTGGTTTGGACCCGGGATTTCGGAGGGGAAGGCATATTTATAGGTCGAGGGGGCTAGGAAGCTCCAAATGGAGTGCGGTTTTCGCCCACACGATCGTGATCGAACGGCGGTGGACATGGGTGTGACTTAGATGGGTTATTGGGCTGTTTTGGAGGGGTTTTGGGTTGCAACACACACGAGGCCTTCACGGTTACCCGGTTAACCGTTGGAGTATCAAACGACCTCCGAATGACCCGAAACTTGACAGGCGGTTTACCGGTGTTATGCCAAGGCTGCTTGAAAAACCTCGGTCCATTCCGAGAAGGTTTAATACCCGCACACGGAAAAAAGGTAAAAGGGGACGCCGGGGAACATAGGAGCGCCGGATTGCAAAACAGACAACGGGGAAAATGCTCGGATTCATGAGACGAACACGTATGCAAATGCGATGCACATGATGACATGATAAGAAATGCATGACGAAGACAAAATGCACAAAGGCGGGAAACCCAACCACGGAGGAAATATTATATCACATAGCTGAAAATGGCAAGAGTTGGAGTTACAATTATGGCAAGTTACATCCGGGGTGTTACAGCCGATTCTTCGAACTGCGACTTTTGGCAAGAGAGGGCTTTGGAGCCGGCACACTACTTGTCTGACCATTGGTAGGACATAATATAACTTAAGGCGGCCAGTCCCCGGGCCGACTAGTCGAACCCGGTGCCGGACGAGAGAAGTAAATGTAATGACATAATCATAAGCATGATACTCTTCATTCATAGATGAAAGATGGCAGTCCCCGAGTTCTCCTCGGGGGTCCTATTGTCTCGTACTTAGTACAAAAGTTAGCGTGATACATACTGCATTTCAACTGTAAAATCTTCGGAGGAGGTTGGCGTTCCATGGTCGTTCCGACTCCTTGCCGGAGTCGTCTCTCTTTCGTGCCTTTGGCTTCTGTGCTTCGATCAGGTAGTAGGAGTCATTTCCTAGCGGTCTGTTGATGACGAAGGGGCCTTCCCAAGGGGCCGAGAGCTTGTGCTGGCCGGCTGTTCGCTAGATCAGCCGGAGCACAAGGTCGCCCTCTTGGAAGGATCTTGGCTTGACCGTCCGGCTGTGGTAGCGATGCATACCCTGCTGGTAGATGGCGGACCGGCTAAGGGCTAACAGCCGGCTTTCTTCCAGCAGGTCGACTCCGTCTTCTCATGCTTCCTTGGCCTCCGCCTCCGTGTACATGGTCACCCGAGGCGAGTCGAACTCGATGTCGGTTGGGATGACCGCCTCGGCACCATATACGAGGAAGAAAGGGGTGAAGCCGGTTGACCTGTATGGGGTAGTGCGCAGACTCCAGAGGACGGGCGGCAGCTCATCGAGCCAGCAGCCGGCCGAACGCTCCAGTGGCACGACCAGTCGGGGCTTGATGCCGGAAAGGATGAGGTCGTTGGCTCGTTCGACTTGGCCGTTTGACTGCGGGTGGGCAACGGACGCTAAGTCCAGTCGGATGCCCTGCGTCGCGCAGAAACGTGCCAGTGCTCCTTTGGCAAAATTTGCGCCGTTGTCGGTGATGATGCTGTGCGGCACGCCGTACCGAGTTGTTATGTCTGCGATGAATGTCACGGCAGTCGGCTCATTCAGCTTCTTGATCGGCTTTGCTTCGATCCACTTGGTGAACTTGTCCACGGCGACAAGCAGATGTGTCATGCCGCCGCGCGCGGTCTTGAATGGGCCCACCATGTCCAGACCCCAAACGGCAAAGGGCCAAGCGAGGGGAATGGTCTTGAGTGCCGAAGCCGGCAGGTGTTGCTTGGAGCTGAATACTTGGCACCCTTTGCAATGCTTGACTAATTCCTTGGCGTCGTCCAAAGCAGTGGCCAAAAGAATCCATGGCGGAAAGCTTTGGCGACTAGTGATCTTGAGGCCGCGTGATGGCCGCATTCTCCTTGGTGGATGTCTTTGAGGATTGCTATGCCCTTCTCTTGTTCAATGCATCGCTGGAAGACTCCAGTGCCGCTGCGCCTGACGAGCTCTCTGTTGACGATTGTGTATGCTCCGGCTCGGCGTTGGACTCGTCTTGCCTCTGTCTCGTCAGCCGGCAGTTCTTGATTTGTCAGGAAGTTGAGGATGGGCTGGGCCCATGATGGAGCTGTGACTTCTTCTGTTGCCAACGCGGCTACTGCGACCAGGGTGGGCGGGCTGGGTTGTGAAATGCTGGAGTCGGCCGCCGCCTGTGGTGCTGGTGCAGTCCCCGGGCCGACTACCGCAGTCCACGAGCCGGGTTCAGAAGTCCCCGGGTCGGGTGCGACTACGGAAGTCCCCGAGCTGCCTGCTGAAGTCCCCGCGCCGCCTATTGAAGTCCCCGGGCCGCCTATCGAAGTCCCCGGGCCGCCTGCTTGGCTCTTCAAGCCGGATCCGGCTGCATCGGGGCTAGGCAGCACGAAGATGGAATCGGACTCTGGAGATGGCTTGATAGACGGCTTGAGGAGGCGTTGCAGAGAGACGCTGGTTGCTATTACCTGCCGAGTGGAGCCTAATCGAGTCAGGGCATCTGCTGGCCTGTCGTCGGCTCGTGGTACGTGGAGGAACTCGCGTCCTTCAAAGTACCCGTTGATCTGCTGGACGAGGAAGCGGTAGCTTGCCATGTTTGCGTCCTTGGCGTCCCAATCGCCGGATGACTGCTGGACTATCAAGTCTGAGTCGTCGTCACACAGGATCCAGCGTGTGCCGAGCTCTTTGGCAAGCCGGAGCCCGTGTACGAGCGCCCCATACTCGGCCACATTGTTGGAGGCGGCAAAGGGAATTAGCAGCGTGTAATTGAGCTTGTCGCCTTTGGGAGAGGTGAGGATGACGCCGGCTCCCAAGCCGGTGAGCATCTTGGACCCGTCGAAGTGCAGGCGCCAGTGAGTGGAGTCGGGAGCCGGCGGTAGGTACTGGGTCGCGGCCCAGTCGACGAGGAAGTCGGCCAATGCTTGGGATTTGATGGCGGTGTGAGGCTGGTAGAAGATCGTGTAAGGAGCCAGCTCGATGGACCATTTCGCCACTCAGCCGGATGCATCCTGGCTGCCTATGATCTCGGCGAGCGGGGCGGTGCATACGACCGTGATGGTGTGCTCTTGGAAGTAGGGCTTCAGCTTCTTGGCGGCAAAGTACACGCCATAGCACATCTTCTGGTAGTGCGGGTAGTTCTGCTTCGAGGTAGACAGCACCTCGCTCAAATAGTACACCGGCCTCTGGACCGGCTGAGCTCGGCCCTCTTCTGGGTGCTAGACTACGATGACGGTGCTGACCACCCGGCTGGTTGCAGCAATATAAAGGAGCATGGGCTCTTTCTCAGTCGGCGCCGCCAGGACAGGCGGCGTGGTCAGCATCTTCTTCAGCTCGTGAAAAGCTTGGTCGGCTTGGTCGTTCCACTCGAAGTGAGTGGTCTTCTTCATGAGGCGGTAGAGGGGAAGAGACTTCTCTCTGAGCCGGCTGATGAAGCGGTTCAGGGAAGCCAAGCATCCGGTGAACTTCTGGACGTCTTGCAGCTTGGTGGGAATCGCCATTCTCTCAATGGCCTTGATCTTCACTGGGTTGCATTCGATGCCGCGTTCGGAGACTAGGAAACCTAGGAGCTGGCCGGCTGGCACTCCGAACACGCATTTATGGGGTTGAGCTTGATCCGGAATCGGCGCAGGTTCTCGAATGTTTCCTTGAGGTCATCCAGCAGGGTGCTGCGCTTCTCCGTCTTCACCACAATATCGTCCACGTAGACGTGGGCATTTCTGCTGAGCTGCTTGAGGAGGCACTTCTGCATGTAATGCTGAAATGTGGCACCGGCATTCCTCAAGCCGAATGTCATAGTCAGGTAGCAGAAGGCTCCGAATGGCGTGATGAAGGCGGTCTTCAGGCGGTCGGCCGGGTCCTACTTTATCTGGTGGTATCCGGAGTAAGCATCCAAAAAACTTAGCAGCTCGCATCCGGCTGTGGAGTCTATCACTTGATCTATGCTTGGCAGGGCAAAAGGATCTTTGGGGCAGGCCTTGTTGAGGCTTGTGTAGTCTATACACATGCGCCATTTGTTGTTCTTCTTCAGCACGAGGACCGGATTGGCGAGCCACTCCGGGAAGAAAACTTCCATAATGAAGCCGGCGGCTAGAAGTCGGGCTATCACTTCTCCTACAATCCTTCTCTTTTCCTCCGACAGTCGGCGGAGGGGTTGTTTGACTGGTTTTGCACCTTCTCGGACGTGTAGTTTGTGCTCGGCGAAATCCTTCAGAACACCCGGCATGTCCTTGGGGGACCATGCAAAGATGTCCCGATTCTCACGGAGGAAATTGGCGAGCTCGCCTTCCTATTTGCTGTTTAGGTTTGCCCCAATGACGGCAAACCTTTCCGGGTGCTCGGGGTCAAGAGGTATCTTCTTCGTTTCCTTGGCCGGCTGGAAGGAACCTTGGGCATCACATTCCTTGGGATCGGGGGACAGGGTCGGCTGCTTGCCAGCCATGGCCACGACCCGGTCCAACTTCTTCTTCTCTTCGGCAATCACAAGGGACTCGGCCAGCCGGCTGCTGGCTGCTGCGCATTCAGAGGATTTCTTGTAATCGTCGACTATGGTGATGATGCCCTTGGTGCTCGGCATCTTCATCTTGAGGTAAGCATAGTGGGGAACAGCCATGAACTTGGCCAAGGCAGGTCGGCCAAGCAGTGCATGATAAGAGCTCTCAAGGTCCACCACTTTAAACCAGATGGCCTTCCTGCGGAAATGATCCTTGTCCCCAAAGAGGACATCAATCTTGATCTTGCCAATGGGGGAGTAGGACAGGCCAGGTACGATGCCGTGGAACACAGTCCTGGTAGGCATGAGCTGCTTCGTCTTGACGTTGAGCTTCTTCAGGGTGTCAAGGTACAGGATGTTAATGTTGCTCCCGCCGTCTATCAACACGCGGGAGAAACGGGTTGCGCGTCTGTCTGTTGCAAGGGTGGCATCCAGAACCAGTGCATAAGAGCTGGGAGATGGCATCACCTCTGGGTGGTCTGCCCGACTCCAGCTGATGGGTTTTTCTGACCAGTGCATGTGCTCAGAGGTGTTGGCGGCAACCGCGTTGACTTCTTGGTGCTCTCGGCGCCTGCTGCGCCGGTCTTCAGGCTGGCTGGTGAAGACGACATAGGTGGCATGCTCGTCGGGGAACTCATCGTGCATGGCTCCGACTGCTGGCCGAGCGGCCGGCTGCTGCGGAGCCGAAGGCGGCGGACCAGCAG
The DNA here is from genome assembly GCA_032464435.1 of Aegilops umbellulata. NCBI lineage: Eukaryota > Viridiplantae > Streptophyta > Magnoliopsida > Poales > Poaceae > Aegilops > Aegilops umbellulata. The sequence goes on along the minus strand of CP136060.1, from coordinate 84,252,297 downwards.
GTGGAGGCGGCACGAGCCCTTCGCCTTTGGAGATTCGGCTGAGCCAGTGGCACTTCTGGGTTGTGTGGTTGGACGGCTTCGCGCCGCTATGGAACTTGCATGGGCCGTCGAGGGTTTGCTCGTAGGAGAAGGCCGGCTGCCAAGCCGGCCTGCCGCCTTTCTGCTTCTTGGGTGTGGGCCGCCCTTCGGGCTGCTCGCCCTCGACCGTGGCCACCTGCCGACTGGTGGAAGGCGGCATGGGGCCCTTGCGCTTGTGGTCGTTTTGGTACGGGCGTCGGCCGGAGTCCCCAGCCGGCGTCTTGGGCGCCGGCTTGAGTACCTTCCCGGACGCGTCAACCCGAAGTTCGGTCTTCATTGAGGAGTCGGCGGTAGCGTACTTGTCCGCTATGACCAGAAGCTCGTCGAGGGTAGTCGGCTCGTCGCAGAGGAGCTTGTGCTTGAGGAGGGTGCCCTCTCGGCATCCAGCTGTGAAGTATTCGATGGCTTGCACCTCATGCACTCCTTCGCAAGAGTTGTGAAGCTCGGCCGAACGCGTGAGGTAGTCGCGAGTGGACTCGGCGGGGCCTTGTACGCACAAGGAGAGCTGTCTGGGCCTTGGAGCCTGCTTGTAGGTGCTGGTGAAGTTGCGGACGAAGGCTTCTGTGAAGTCTAGCCAGCTGTTGACGCTGTATGGCTTGAGGCTGTTGAGCAAGGTCCGCGTCGTGCCTTCGAGCATGAGGGGCACGTACTTCACGGCAACACACCTGTTGCCGTTCGCGATGCGTACTGCGTTGGAGTAGTCGATCAACCAATCTTCCGGCTTCACGAAGCCGTTGTACTTGGGCGTGTCTCTTGGGAGCAAGAACCCTTTGGGGAAGGGCTCGTCACGGATGCGGGGGCCGAAACAAGGCGGGCCAACATCATCTTCTTCTTCAACCGCCAGGGATCGCGCTAGGCAGTCGATCCGATGGCGGGCGTCGTTCTCGCCGACTCCTTCGCGGCGACCTAGTCGGCCGCTGAGAGTCGGATGCGTGACAGGCGGTGGGGTGGGATACCTTTCCCCACGAGGCGGAGGCGGAGGCGGGTTGCCCCGCCGCTCCACGGCTCGAGGGTGGCCTTCTGCGTCTCGCTCGATGGAGATCCGGGTTCGGCTTTGGCTGGCAGCCGGCTCTTTCTTGTGTCGCACGCGGGTTTTACCCGCAGTCGGCATTCGGGACGTCGCGCCGTGCTCTCGGTGCGGTGGAGGGCTTTCCTCGCGGGCTTCGGCTTCGTGCCGCTGCGCGGCTGCGTCGATTAGCTGCTGGATGCGTCTGGTCATGTAGGGGAGCTCTTCGGCCCCCAGTCCATCCAGCTCGTCTACGGCCGCTTGGGCGGCGCGCAGGTTCTCGAGTGGGGTGGCATAGACTGGGCAGTGGACTCCAAGCATGTCGGCGATGACAGCGTCGCGCTGTCTGACGACGCCGACTTGGCTCGGCCCGCCAGGAGGTGGCCTGCCGAAGGTGGCGTGGTCGACCTCGCGCTGGTGGGCCTCGGTGAGGCGTCTCACGGAAGCTAGCTTCCGGCCCTCTGTGAGGAGGGCGAGGCGGCGAGCCTCCAGTGCTTCGGCGTCGGCATCGGCCGGGAGGGGGACGGACAGGTCGAGGATCGCCGCCTGCGGGGCGTCGTGGGCGTTCTCGCCAGAAGCGCCGCCGTGGCTGATGACCATCACCTCGGCGGTGGCAACATCACAGCCATCGGCTCGGGGAAGCGCGTCGTCGTAGATCACGACGTTGGTGGGGAAGGCGTCGGGCGAGGCAGTGTCGGAGTCAACATGCATCGGATCGGTGGAGCCAACGGACTCCTGGTCCATAGCAGGCTCAGTGGAGACGTGGAGCTGGCCGAGGAGGTCGACTAGGCGGTCGGTGCCCGCGTCGGAGGCGGGCTCGTCGGAGATGGGGGCCTCGCCAAGGGGATCAGCGAGGTCGCTTGCTGCACAAGCGTTGGTGACGCCTTGCAGCGCGTCGTGGCAAGCGCCATCGGGCGTGCCGGGCTGGCTACGCTCGCTGGGGAGGAAGAAGGTTCCCGTCCAGAATAGGTCTCCAGACGACGGTGCACCTGGCCCCATGGTGGGCGCCAAATGTCAGGTGGTTGGTGCGACATATGCCAACGGGTGGCTTATCTGTGTGGGAGCCAGTAAGACGTCGCCGGTGCCTGGAAGCGGGATAAGGAGAAGACATGCACGCCGGCGAATCTTACCCAGCTTCGGGGCTCTCCGTGGAGATAACACCCCTACTGCTGCTCTGCGGGGTCTCCGCATGATCACTCGATGAACAAGTAGCTACAAGGTGCTCCTGGAGCTGTTTGGCGAGAGAAAGAAGAAGGGCCAGGCTAGCTGTCCTCTTCTCTCTATGTGTAGTAAAACCTAGATGAGATCAACCCTTTGCATGGGTGCCCTGGGGGGTTTATATAGGCCTACCCCCTGGGGGTACAATGGTAATCCGGCTGGGCACGGGTCCAAGCCGTCAGTGTCTACGCTCGCCGGCTTCTGCGCCGGCTGCTGGGGCCCGCCGGCTGGTGGGCCCCGCCGGCTGCCGGCATCTTGGTCGACAGGCAGGCCCTACTGCCTAGGGCCCTGTCGGCGGCTGATTACTGTTGCCTCAATCCTGATGATGAGGGCTTTATCGAGGTAAGCATGGCTACAGCGCCGCCGCCTGGCGGGCGATCGCTGTAGCCTCACATCGTCTTGTCTTCTTAATGGGGTGCCTCCTTCGAGGGAAGGAGCAAGCCGGCTTGGGAAAGCTGGCCATGTCTTGGGCCGACTAGGGGAGGCCTGGCCGCCTTCGGGTGTCTATCTGCCCAAAGGGGCCCACCGCCTGTGGGTCGCGCTGACAGCCCGCCGTGGATGGCGTCATAGTTATCATGGCAACAGTGCCGCGCCGGACGGGTCAGGGCTACCCCGTATGGCGCACTGTGCCAGGCATGCTCCGGGTTTCGGGGGTGGCAGGCTTTACTGTAGCCACGCCCCGTCCCATCGCTGTTATGTGAATGCGGGCCTCGAGGGTACGATCTTGACCGCGTCGTGGAAGCCGGCTTCTTGGAGTCAGCCTTCTCGTGGTCGGCTTCTCGGAGCCGGCCCTCCCGCGGCTTTCTTCATGAGGGTTAAGGCCGGGCCGCCTTCCGACAGTCGGCCTAAGAGGCAGCCGGCAGGGGGAAGGCGGCCCCACGTCTTGGTTTCTTGGAGGCCGGATCGGCTCGTAAATTTTTCTGAAGTGCCAAGGGGAGCCGGCTAGGCTACCCGTGGTCATTTACCCCGACAACGTGACACGGAGGGTACAATAGGACATCACCAAAATAAAACATACAACTCATACCAATCTAGATCATCAATCGACCCAAAGACAAAGGATATCTACTCAAAACATCATAGGATGGCAACACATCATTGGATCATAATATGTGGCATAAAGCACCATGTTCAAGTAGGGATTATAGCGGGGTGCGGGAGAGTGGACCGCATAAAATAGATGAGGATGGTGATGATGATGGTGATGTTGATAAAGACGGTCACCGCGGCGATGATTCCCCTCCCGATGGCACCCCGGCGCCATTGATAGAGAGGAGGAGAGGTTCTCCCCCTTGTGCTTCCTCCTCCATGGCCTCCCCCCTAGATTGGGAGAGTTTCTCCCACTGGTCCTTGGCCTTCATGGCGATAATGGCATCTCCGGGATCCTCCTCCATGGCCTCCGGTGATGATGGCCCCCTCCGACAGGGTGCGAGAGAGGGTCTAGATTGATTTCTCGTGGCTACAGAGGCTTGCGGTGGCGGAACTTCCGATCTAGGTTTCTTTCTGGAGGTTTGGGTATATATGAGAGGTGTTGACGTCGAGAACAAGTCAGGGGGGTCTCCGAGCTGTCCACGAGGCAGGGAGGCGTGCCCAGGGGGTGGGCGCGCCGCCCACCCTCGTGGGCAGCCCAGGACTCTTCTGGCCCAACTCTTTGACCCCGTGGCCTTCTTCTGGTCCAAAAATAAGCTCCGTCAAGTTTCAGGTCAATTGGACTTCATTTGGTTTTCCTTTTCTACGATACTCTAAAACAAGGAGAAAACAGAAACTAGCACTAGCCTCTAGGTTAATAGGTTAATCCCAAAAATCATATAAAATAGCATATAAATGCATATAAAACATCCAAGGTTGATAATATAATAGCATGAGGACTTCATAAATTATAGAGACGTTGGAGACGTATCAGCATCCCTAAGCTTAATTTTTTCTCGTCCTCGAGTAGGCAAATGATAAGAGAAATAATTTATGAAGTGTGAATGCTAGCAAGTGCACAAGTTTGATCAATGATAATTTCTATCACTTCTTCTAGCATCAATACATGTTATAACAGTAGCTCATCTCGTAAAACTTTTCATGATCAAGTAACAAGCTATTCACATGTTAAAGTATAGATCATAAACTTTCTTGAAAACTAACAATCAGTGCTCTTAGTCATCAAACAATTGCAATTCATCTTATTTTGAGGAAGGGTCTATGTCAGAGCTTTGATTCAGCAAACTCCACATACTCAACTATCATTTAATCTTTCACAATTGCTAACACTCATGTGATATTTATGGGTTCAAAGTTTTAATCAGACATAGAGAAAGATAGGGGCTTATAGTTTCGCCTCCCAACCTTTTACCTCAAGGGTAATGTCAACAATAATAACTCATGAAAACCTACATCCAAGTAGATATATATATCCGGATCGCTCCAACAGAAAGTGCTTGCCAAAGGAAAAAGTGTAAAAAGGAAAGGTGATGATCACTATGACTCTTGCATAAGGTAGAAGATAAAAGTAAAAGATAGGCCCTCCGCTGAGGGAAGCAGAGGTTGTCATGCGCTTTTATGGTTGGATGTACAAAATCTTAATGCAAAAGAAAATAACTTTATATTGCCTCTTGTGATAAATAACTTTACTATGCTGTCCGTCGCTTTTATTTCTTCCCTATCACAAGTTCGTATAAAGCTTATTTTCTTCGCACTAATAGATCATACAAATTTAAGGAGCAATTTTTATTGCATGCATCGATGACAACTTACGTGAAGGATCTTACTCAATCCTTAGGTAGGTATGGTGGACTCTCATGGCAAAACTGGTTTAAGGGATGTTCGGAAGCACAAGTAGTATCTCTACTTGGTGCAAAGAATTTGGCTAGCATGAGAAGGAAAGGCAAGCTCAACATGTTGGATGATCCATGACAATATACTTTATTTCGGATATAAGAAAACATAACCCATTACGTTGTCTTCCTTGTCCAACATCATCCTTTTAGCATGTCATATTTTAATGAGTGCTCACAGTTACAAAAGATGTCCAAGATAGTATATTTATATGTGAAATCTCTCTTCCTTCAATATTCTTTCATGAATTGTTCTGACCAATTCTGCGTTTGCTAACTTTCAATAAGTTTACTACCTATACTTATTCTGTGTGAAGTTATTACTCCCCATGGTATAAGCATATGAAACATTTATAAATTCAGATTTATGATATTCAATTCATTCAACCATTTACTCATATGATATACTTGAAGCACGCGAGTAAATGACAAACTACCCAAAAAGATATAAGTGAAGAACACTGAGTAGTCAAATAATTAACTAGCCATGGGAGGATTCTTTTTCATTCAAGATTTCAGATCCAATTATTTTATTCAAACAGCAAGTAAAATTGAAAATACGCTCCAAGCAAAACACATATCATGTGACGAATAAAAATAGAGCTCCGAATAAGGTATACCGATAGTTCTGAAGAGGAAAGAGGGGATGCCTTCCGCGGCATCCCCAAGCTTAGGCGCTTGAGTCATCCTTGATTATTACCTTGGGGTGCCTTGGGGATCCCCAAGCTTAGGGTCTTTCCACTCCTTATTCTCCTCATATTGATATCTCACCCAAAGCTTCAAAACTTCAATCACACAAAACTTAACGGAACTTAATGAGATAGGTTAGTATGATAAAGAGTAAACAATTCACTTTGGTACTGTCAAAGACAAGTTTCATAATTTTTCTCACACAATGCCTACTGTACCATATCATTTCTACAATTTATATTGAGAAATATAAGCCATAGAAACTAGAAAACAAGCAAACTATGCAATGAAAACAGAATCTGTCAGAAACAGAACAGTCTGTAATGATCTGAACATAAACCATACTTCTGCTACTCCAAAAATTATGAAATAAATTGGTGGACGTGAGGAATTTTTCTATTAATCTTCTGCAAAAAGAATCAACTCAAAAGCACTCTTCTGTAAAAAATGGTAGCTAATCCCTTGAGCGCAAAGTTTGTGTTTTTTATAGCAAGATCACATTAACTTTCACCCAAGTCTTCCCAAAGGTCCTACTTGGCACCTTATTGAAACAAAAGCTATAAAACATGATTAATACCGTAGCTTAATCACTTAAACACACAAAAACAGTAAGGGTAAATATTGGGTTGTCTCCCAACAAGCGTTGTTCTTTAGTGCCTTTTAGCTAGGCATGATGATTTCAATGATGCTCCCATAAAAGATAAGAATTGAAACATAAAGAGAGCATCATGAAGAATATTACTAGAATATTTAAATCTAACCCACTTCCTATGCCTAGGGATTTTGTGAGCACATAATTTATAGGAACAAGAATCAACTAGTATAGGAAGGCAAAACAATTATAACTTCAAAACTTTAAGCACATAGAGAGGAAACTTGATATTATTGAAACTCCTACAAGCATATATTCCTCCCTCATAATATTTTTTAGTAGCATCATGAATGAATTTATCAATGTAACCATCACATAAAGAATTCTTTTCATGATCTATAAGCATAGAAATTTTTCTACTCTCCACGCAAGCAAAATTCTTCTCATTCGGAATAGTGGGATCACTAATTCCTAAATTTGACACTCTTCCAAACCCACTTTAGATGATAGTATTATTCATACTCCAAAAGATATAAGTGAATTTCATGGAGCATTCTACAATTAATATATACTAACTAATATCCAAGCTCAAAATATATAAGTGAAGCACACGAAGCATTCTATAACACCATACTCAAATGATTTAAGTGAAGCACAAGGAGCAGTTCTATAAGATCATACTTAAAAGATATAAGTGAAGCACATGCAGTATTTTATAAATCAATGAAGGGATATCTCATACTAGCATGGTTCTTAAAGCAAAAACAAAAACACAAAGGACACAAATCATGTGAACAAAACAAAAACTGAGGTATACCGATATTTGTTGAAGAAGAAAGATGGGATGCCAACCGGGGCATCCCCAAGCTTAGATGCTTGAGTATCCTTGTAATATTTACTTGGGGTTCCTTGGAAATCCCCAAGCTTGAACTCTTGCCTCTCTTTATTCTTCTCACATCGGTAACTCCTCGTTCTTCGAACACTTCATCCACAAAAACTTAACAAAAACTTTGTGAGATCCGTTAGTATACTAAAGCAAATCACTACCTTTAGGTACTGTTGAAAACTCATTCCAATTTCATATTAGCACTTTATCTACTGTATTGCAACTTCACCATGGTTCATACCCCCCGATACTACCCATAGATTCATCAAAATAAGCGATCAACACATAGAAAATAGAATCTGTCAAAAACAGGATAGTCTGTAGTAATCTGGAAGTTTAGTAAACTTATGTAACTCCTAAAATTATTAAATAAATTTGGAAATTTGAAAAATTTGTACAAAAGTAATGTGCAAAAAGTTTCATACCCATTTGAACTTCCAGTAAAAAATGTAAAATCACGCACTACAGCCAAAGTTTCTGTTTTTGTTCGGCACATAGTAAACAAGCAATCTAATCATCCTAAAACCAAAGCTTGGCACATTATTTTTATAATACAATGTATATATACAAGGGGATAATTATTTACATAGAAACTTCCATGAAAAATTCTATATTGTTTCCGTGAGCATGAACACAAGTGCTCAAGGTCGGCCCTCACTCCTTCAATGCATAACTTTCCAATCACTTCTCTTTTCGAAAAACTTTTTAGGCATGAGAGGCAAGTAATTTTTTTTGGTATTTTCATTCTTTAATTTTTTTGTATGTTTCACCCACAACTAAACAGAAACAAAAAGGAAAAAAATCACTTAGTGAAGAAAGCAAACAAGCACACACGAGAATATCAACCCCATGCTATTGCTCCCCGGCAACGGCGCCAGTAAAGAGCTTGATAATCCCCAAGTGTAGGGAATCATCATAGCAATTTCCAAAGGTGGAAGTGATAAGTATGGAGTTTCAAACCCACAAGGAGCTAAAGGTAAGATCAATATTCTCTCAAGTCCTATCTGCCACTGATACGACTCTACGTACACCGAACGTTTGCTTCCAACTAGAAACGAGAAATAAAACTACGTTGTGGGTATGAAGAGGATAACTTTGCATGATATCGGAGAGCTAAAACATAGAAGTAGGTTTTGTTATCATAAAATTAGAATATATTACTAAATATTATAAATAGCGAGTGTGGAATAATGATGGATCGGTGTTTGGAATTGTCCTAGGCAATTGTTAATAAGACCGGTAGTCGCCATTGCAATTTCATATGAGGGAGAGGCATAAGCTAACATACTTTCTCTTCTTGGATCATATGCACTTATGATTGGAACTCAAGCAAGCATCCGCAACTACTAAAGATCATTAAGGTAAAACCCAACCATAGCATTAAAGCATCAAGTCCCCTTTATCCCATACGCAACAACCCCCTTACTTGGGTTTATGCTTCTGTCACTCTAGGAACCCACTATAAGCGAATCATGAACGTATTGCAACATCCTATAGCGGGAATCCCTCACGCTTGCGCAACACGGAGGACACAGTACGACAGTACCAAAATAAAACATACAACTCGTACCAATCTAGATCATCAATCAACCCAAAGACAAAGGATATCTACTCAAAACATCATAGGATGGCAACACATCATTGGATCATAATATGTGGCATAAAGCACCATGTTCAAGTAGGGATTACAGCGGGGTGCGGGAGAGTGGACCACGTAAAATAGATGAGGATGGTGATGATGATGGTGATGTTGATGAAGACGATTACCGCGGTGATGATTCCCCTCCGGATGGCACTCCGGGGCAACCGAGAGAGAGGAGGAGAGGTTCTCCCCCTTGTGCTTCCTCCTCCATGGCCTCCCCTTAGATGGGGAGAGGTTCTCCCTCTGGTCCTTGGCCTTCATGGCAATGATAGCCCCTCCGGGATCCTCCTCCATGGCCTCCGTTGATGATGGCCCCCTCCGGCAGTGCGCCAGAGAGGGACTAGATTGATTTCTCGTGGCTAAAGAGGCTTGCGGTGGCGGAACTTCTGATCTAGGTTTCTTCCTGGAAGTTTTGGTATATATGAGAGGTGTTGGCGTCGAGAACAAGTCAGGGGGGTCTCCGAGCTGTCCACGAGGCAGGGAGGTGTGCCCAGGGGGGTGGGCGCGCCCCCACCCTCGTGGGCAGCCCAGGACTCTTCTGGCCCAACTCTTTGACTTCGTGGCCTTCTTCTGGTCCAAAAATAAGCTTTGTCAAGTTTTAGGTCAATGGACTCCGTTTGGTTTTCCTTCTCTGTGATACTCTAAAACAAGGAGAAAACAGAAACTGGCACTGGGCTCTAGGTTAATAGGTTTGTCCCAAAAATCATATAAAATAGGATATAAATGCATATAAAACATCCAAGGTTGATAATATAATAGCATGAAGACTTCATCAATTATATATACGTTGGAGATGTATCACTGACCCTGCCCTTCAAGAGCTAGAGGCGGCCCACGTCAGTACATGTGGCCTTGGTGCACGAGGTCAGCAGTCACGGCGAATCGGCCAGAAGCCAGTAGCACCAGGATCACGTGTGCGTGTCTGTTGCTACTACTACCTACCTCAACCAAGGCACACATCTCATCTCCGGAGGAAAAAGAAAAGAAACAACCGTACAGAAGAAATCGGGGTATTCAAAGTTGCTGCCTACAGACGTAATCAGGTGCACTCGTCTCCGTTATATTGGTCTGTGTATAAAATTGGTATATACAAAACATATGTTGGCTGCTCGTGCTATTTTATGCTCGCAGATCTATTCAACTCAAGAGTTTTTTGCTGGCATTTTTTATTGCGTCGCTTCCAGAAATCTTTTGAGCCGCCACGACGCGCGATTCAGGCAGCGGATGTGCGCACGGCTGGCCATCGAACGGTTCGATTTACAATAGCATACCTGAGAGCATCTCCAATAGACGGTCCAAATGTAAAAATACCTAACTTTTGGACTAACTGGGGCAAAAAACGCTGCTCCAACAGACGGTCCATACGTAAAAAAAATTGGACCGCGGCCTCCTCGTGATGTAAAATATAACACCTCGCGGTGCAAATTTACATCACGAGGTGCATCTCGTCCAAAACCAGCCGCCGCCTGCGAACTCTCAACCGCCACTTCCTTTCCTTTCCCACCCGCCCGCCCGCGCCCGTCCGCCCGCTCGCGACCCGCCCGGCCGCCACCGCCCCCCGCCGTCCGGCGCCGCCATGGCCAAAGGCGATGACCCCACCGCCTTCTCCGCCGCCGCAGCAGTCGGTGGGCTGACCCATGTGGCCACCACCGATACCATCTCGCCCACAACCGCTGCCATGCCGCCGCGCCCCTCCCACCAGCCCGGATTGGCGCCACCCCAGCAGGTGGCCACCGTGCCGGTGGTGAAGGGACAAGGCGGCAGAAAACGGCCGGCCAACCGCAGCCGCAACCCGACCGACAGTTCTACGCGGCCGGTGAAGGTCTCCAAGGCAGCCGTGGCGGCTCGGGGCGACGACTCGTAGCCGGTGCGGCCGACGACCTCCTCCAGCAGGCACACATCCATTCCTCAACCTCCCCCGCAGCCACCGCCGGCCGTGGAGGAAGATGTGGCCACCGCGTCCAACATGTTCGACGAAATGTCGCAAAGGTATAAATTTTCCGTTTGTGCTCTCGTTTGTTGTTTCAAATTGTATGTGTTCTTGATTGTTTGTGCATCCAATTGTAGTCTTGATGATGAAGCTTTCATGCACGCGACAAATGTGGCAAATAATGATTACATGTATGCGTCACAAGAATATAAAACCCAATATGATGATGACAATCTTGATGTGGATCATGAGGCCTTTGTTGTCAAGGGAAGAAGTGGAAATTATACCACCGCGGAGGATGTGTTGATATGCACCGCTTGGAAGAAAATCTCTCAAGATGCAAGCGTTGGAAGTGACCAAACAGTGAACACCTATTGGCAACGCATCATGGAGTACTTCGATGAACGCAACACAAATGGTCACTTCCATTCGAGCGACTCTCTACGCCAATGTTGGTCCACCATCAACGCCGAATGCCAAAAGTGGGCCGGTTGCTTGTCAAACGTTGCTCGCATGAACCCAAGTGGTTGCGGTGATATTGACTTGGTAAATATTTCCTCTTCGTGCTTGCTTTGTTAAATATTTCCTATTTGTTCCGCATGTTGATGATCATGTGTTGCTTGTTTTATTGTAGAAAATGATTGCACAAGGACTGTTTCGATAGAGGAACATGAAAGGAGAGAAGAAGAAATGGAAAGGAAAAGATTTCACTTTTCATCATTGCTACAAGAGCTCAAGGATGAGGAGAAGTGGAAAACTAGAGAGACTTTTGAATCGTCGAAGAAGAAGAGTGCGGTGCTTGAGGATGAAGAAGATGTCGCCATTGAAGAGACGAGCCCCACTCCTCACTCCACGACAAAATCTTATAGGCCCGATGGAAACAAGAAAGCAAAGGGAACCAAGGCCGGAGACAATGATCTCAAGGAAGGATTTGATGCCATTGTCATGGCGAGGAAAGAGTATGTGGAAGTGCTATTTATCTACTAGAGGGGGGTGAATAGGCGATTTTTATGGAAGTCTTCAAAACACGGGGGCTTTGAAGACAAACGGTAGAAATAAGCCTATTGATATGTAGCGGAAGGTAGACTACACTAAACAAGCCATAGTCAAGTAAGCAATGAAGTGAAAGCGCGAAGACTATTAGCATCTAGGTAGTATGGATTGATACGTCTCCAACGTATCTATAATTTATGAAGTATTCATGCTATTATATTATCTGTTTTGGATGTTTATGGGTTTTATTAAACACTTTAATATTATTTTTGGGACTAACCTATTAACCCAGAGCCCAGTGCCAGTTTCTGTTTTTCCCTTGTTTCAGTGTTTCGCAGAAAAGGAATATCAAACAGAGTCCAAACGGAATGAAACTGTTGGGAGCGTGATTTTTGGAACGAACGTGATCCAGGAGACTTGAAGTTGAAGTCAAGGAAGCTTCAAGGTAGCCACGAGGCAGGGAGGGACGCCTGCCCCCTGGGCGCGCCCCCCACCCTCGTGGGCCCCTCGTGGCTCCCCTTACCGACTTCTTTCGCCTATATATATCCATATACCCTAAAAACTTCAGAAAACATAATAGATTGGGAGTTCCATCGCCGCAAGCCTCTGTAGCCACCAAAAACCAATCGGGACCCTGTTTCGGCACCCTGCCGGAGGGGGGATCCCTCACCGGTGGCCATCTTCATCATCCCGGCGCTCTCCATGATGAGGAGGGAGTAGTTCACCCTCTGGGCTGAGGGTATGTACCAGTAGCTATGTGTTTGATCTCTCTCTCTCTCTCTCTCTCTCTCTCTCTCTCTCTCTCGTGTTCTTGATTTGGCACGATCTTGATGTATCACAAGCTTTGCTATTATAGTTGGATCTTATGATGTTTCTCCCCCTCTACTCTCTTGTAATGGATTGATTTTTCCCTTTGAAGTTATCTTATCGGATTGAGTCTTTAAGGATTTGAGAACACTTGATGTATGTCTTGCGTGGGATACCCATGGTGACAATGGGGTATTCTATTGATTCACTTGATGTATGTTTTGGTGATCAACTTGCGGGTTCCGTGACCTTGGGAATCTATGCATAGGGGTTGGCACACATTTTCGTCTTGACTCTCCGGTAGAAACTTTGGGGCACTCTTTGAAGTTCTATGTGTTGGTTGAATAGATGAATCTGAGATTGTGTGATGCATATCGTATAATCATACCCATGGATACTTGAGGTGACATTGGAGTATCTAGGTGACATTAGGGTTTTGGTTGATTTGTGTCTTAAGGTGTTATTCTAGTACGAACTCTATGATAGATCGAACGGAAAGAATAGCTTCGTGTTATTTTACTACGGACTCTTGAATAGATCGGTCAGAAAGAATAACTTTGAGGTGGTTTCGTACCCTACAATAATCCCTTCGTTGTTTTCCGCTATTAGTGACTTTGGAGTGACTCTTTGTTGCATGTTGAGGGATTGTTATATGATCCAATTATGTTATTATTTTTTAGAGAACTTGCACTAGTGAAAGTATGAACCCTGGGCCTTGTTTCCTAGCATTGCAATACCGTTTGTGCTCACTTTTATCATTAGTTATCTTGCTGTTTTTATATTTTCAGATTACGAAAACCTATATCTACCATCTATATTGCACTTGTATCACCATCTCTTCGCCTAACTAGTGCACCTATACAATTTACCATTGTATTGGGTGTGTTGGGGACACAAGAGACTCTTTGTTATTTGGTTGCAGGGTTGCTTGAGAGAGACCATCTTCATCCTACGCCTCCCACAGATTGATAAAGCTTAGGTCATCCACTTGAGGGAAATTTGCTACTGTCCTACAAACCTCTGCACTTGGAGGCCCAACAACGTCTACAAGGAGAAGGTTGCATAGTAGACATCATGGATTAGGATGGAAGATAGTATGAAGCCAAACAACAACAGTCTTCACACAGTGAAGACAATCAGATCATGCAAGCAAACAATGAATTCACGAAGACAAACTGTAAGTAAAGAGAGGTAAGGGATAGAACCAGTTGCTTGGTGAGGACAAGGATTTGTTGGACCAGTTCCAGTTGTTGTGACAACTGTACGTCTGGTTAGGGAGGCTGAGATTTAACTCAGAAGACCGCGTCTTCACCTTACTCCCCTTGAGCTAAGGATGCTTAGTCCTCGCCCAATCACTCCGGTAAGTCCTCGAGGTAGAATTCCAAACCTTCACAAACTTCGTTCACCGGCAATCCACAATGACTCTTGGATGCTCAGAACGCGACGCCTAACCGGCTAGAGGATTCACAGTCCTCAAGTGTAGCAAGTCTTCAGATCACACGGACAGAAAGACTTCAGTGATGCCTAACACTCTTTGGCTCTGGGTGTTTTGGGCTTTGTCCTTTCAAGGACCTCTCTCTCAAATGCTTCGGAGGTGGGTTGCTCTCAAACGACAAAAGCCGTGCACTAACTCTAAGTAGCCACCAATTTATGGTATAGGGGGTAGGCTATTTATAGCCAGGAGGCAACCCGACCTGATTTGTCCGAAATGACCCTGGGTCACTAAGGAACTGACACGTGTCCAATGGTCAGATTTCAAACACACGCGGCAGCTTGACTTCGGCTACAAGTAAAGCTAACTCATCCAGCTCTGGATAAGATTTGCTCTCATTGTCTTCGCTTGAAGACATAGGATTTGGTTGAGCATCACATCAGTCACTCTGACTTTGTTCACTTGGACCCCACTTAATAGTACGGTGGTTCCTATGACTCAAGAAAGAAGAAAAGGAAACTATGAAACAACTATGGCTTTGCAGTCCATAGTCTTCACATGAATGTATTCTCATGTCATAATCTTCAATGTGAATATCTTCACAGACCACCATTGTCTTCAATGTCTTCACACATTTTTAGGGGTCATCTCTGGTAGATAAACCGAATCAATATGGGACTACTACCTGTGTTATCCTGCAATTCTCACAAACACATTAGTCCCTCAACCAAGTTTGTCATCAATACTCCAAAACCAACTAGGGGTGGCACTAGATGCACTTACAATCTCCCCCTTTTTGGTGATTGATGACAAACTGGTTGAAATTTTCAATGGGGATAAAACTATGTGGAAGTTCAGGATTCAGGCATTGTCTTCATAAGTATCAAAAGGCTCCCCCTGAAGATGTGCATATAAGTAGTTTGCTTTTGAATGCAAATGCACCTGGCAGGTTTCACTTTGTGGAGATCCTCTTCAACTCATGAAGACAATTCATCATGCATATAAAGATATAATGAAGGTAATGACATGCATAATGAAAAATGGAAGTCTGCGGAATGGCTTCATGCGGGGTTTATCATCACATCACAAAGTGGCAGAAAAAAGTAGCAGACGACCATCGAGTTTAAGTGTTACAACTCAGAGAAACAAATGTTTCAAAAAACAAGAGTTGTAAAAACTTAGCCAAAAATAATGCAACCACCCATAAGGACCCGCTTGAAGACTATCACCTCATATGCTTCTCCCCATTTTGTCAGTAATGACCAAAAAGGTTTGAAGACATAAAGTATCTACTCATCCCCATCAGGAGTAGATGAAGGTGCAGGGTCGACGATGGATTTCGATGGTGCGTAAGGGCCTGGTGTAGTGTCGACATGCAGTGCAGCCATGGTCGGGGAAGTGGCGTCGTCTTCTTCATCGACGACTCTCGCAACAACAGTTGCAACCGAAGATGAACACTCACAATCTTCAATTGAGGGAGTGTGGCGCCATCTTGCATTGCGTGGAGGTCTGGAATCAAATTTAAAGCCCTCAGTGAAGCCATCTTCGTGAAGATCGTCTTCAGGACATAGTAGTGTGAGACTCTTCCAAGACCGCCGACAGGCTTCATGGGCAACAAACAAGTTCTTGGTGGCCAAGTTTCTAATGTGATTGACGTCGACCAAGATACTCTGCATCTGACACTTCAGCCAGTCATGATGCTTATCCTTCTTCTGATGTAAGGCCACAAGAAGCTCTCGGTCATTGAGTACACGGGATCACTTCGGCCTTTGGGTCTGTCAGTGGCTTCGGTGTTCACACGATGAGGCACACACATATTGCCAGCCAGAGGATAAAAGGGAGTTGCAGCATTGGGGACATGAATTCCTTCTATTAGTTGCGTGAAGCTTTGACGATCAACATTATGAAGATATAGAGGCTCCTTGGCAGGCTCGGGGTAGATGGATTCAACGGACAGATCAACCTTAGGCAGAAAGACAAGATGGTTGCGCGCTGAGGGCTGATATTCAACAAAAGAATGGGGTTTGATCAGGCGCATCACCCATGGAGCATAAAACTTCAAGCCAAACAGATCAATCCCAGATGCAGCAAGTTGTCTGATGAAGAAATCCTGGGAATTGAATCAGATGCCATTGACAATATAAAATACCAAAGTCTTCATGGTTCCTTCAAGTTTGGCTTCAGAAGAGTGTCCCTTTATTGGCCATAGAGTACGCCTCAGAATATGATAAACTGTGCGGGGCAAGTACTCAAGGTATTTCACGAAGAACTCTTTAGGGTATTCAGCATCTTGGGGCAGTGGCTTCAAGCATCTCACTCATATTTGGCTCGAGCCTCTGGAAATTACTCTGCAGTTCATTTATGTGAAGCTGACAACCAGGCTCATACATCTCACCTAGAGTGGGCATGGAAGAAAGCTCGATGATGTCTTGAGCTTTGGCTTCATGATGCACATCTCCTGTCATTCACTCAAGGATCCATGTCTTC
Organism: Aegilops umbellulata; assembly: GCA_032464435.1. Taxonomy (NCBI): domain Eukaryota; kingdom Viridiplantae; phylum Streptophyta; class Magnoliopsida; order Poales; family Poaceae; genus Aegilops; species Aegilops umbellulata. The sequence continues at coordinate 84,235,714 of CP136060.1, read as the reverse complement.
GGATCCTTGTTGTAGCCACTAATATGAACTGTAGCATAGAACTACAGCAGAAGCTCTTCATTCCAGTGCTCTTTTTCCATAACAAATGACAGAAGACCAACCTCCCTGAAGCAGTTAAGAGCTTCTTCAAGACAGGGCAGCCCAGCAATAGCTTCACAATCAAGATGCATGTGTGGAAAGATTCGCTCTTGATTGTATAGAATGCAGGGCGCTGCTGATAGCTCCAAAATCGATCAGAAGAGATATTTGGCTGCAAGTATGGATTCTTGGCACCGTCGAAGAAGGTGTTGTGTGCTCTGAAGTTGTTCACGCTGAAAGATCCTGGCGATGTAGCAGCACCTGGAAGCCTTGGCAGCCTTGGCTTCGGCTTCTGAACAGGAGGCCTCTGCTCCACATGGTAGTCATACTGCGGTCCGGGAGCTGTTGGAGGAACCAAAACAGGCCATCTCACGGTAATAAGCTGGCCGCGATCGTAGGCATGTTTGATTGTGTGAGGCCTAGGAGGTGGAACAGTGGCTTCAGCATCCACATTGGCTTTAGGTTGTCCATGAGTTCCAGGCACCACATCAGTGTCAGGCTCCACATTGTCTTTGGCCATGATAACGTCATTGGCGTCAGTAGCATTGTTTGTGGCAGCCTCAGTGTTTTCAACCTCCGTTTCTTCAATAATAGGAGGGTCGGGCACAATCACATTCTCCTCGAGAATGACGGGATTAGCAGCAGGGGGTGTAGCAACTCTTTCTTCTTCTCTTTCTCCTTGATTTTCATTGGCTGATGCTGCCGGAATGTCTTCAACAATTTTTGCTTCAGACTCAGAGACATTAGCAGTACGGGTGGCTTCAGGAAACACTTGACGTGATACTGAGCTTTGGTGCACTTCCCCTTCCAGAATGCTCAACATGGTGACCTGTGGCCTGGGGCCTTTACGAAGCCTGCGAAATGTGGGCGACACCTTTGGTGAGGGAGTGGTCTACACCATGTAGTTGTCATTGTCAAGTACCGGAGTGGTGACCTGAGGTGGTGGAGTTCTGGGTGTCTCATCATGAATGGGGGTTTCTTGCTGTGAGTGCTCGGCCCATGAGTCATCTTGAGCGATTGGCGTCAATGGACGACCAATGCTGATTAGTTCACTGCTCAATGGAGCAGGCGATGATACCGACTGGGGCTCGAGCTAAGGAAGGACTACATCATCTTCAACATTGTCTTCATGACCAATGTCTTCAGCTGTGATGGTGTTAACAGCTGGAACTTCTTCATCTTCATGAGCCTTTGTGGAAGCAGGCTTGTGGATCACAATACGTCGTTCTTGGTTGTTGGTGGCTGGAAGAGCGACAGAGATGGGTTCAACAATGAGGGGCTAAGAGGCCGCAGCATGCTCTTTCTTTGTCTTCAGCTTCTTCTTGGATGGGGCATCATCAGAAGCATCCTTATGCTTGCGTTTCCAGGCTTCGGCTTCAGCTGCCCTTGTCTTCTTTAGCTCTGAAGCTGCTAAGGTGACCTTAGGCTTCGAGCCTGTCATACTAGCAGGGAAGACAATGTGAGGTTCTTCCTGCCTTGATGCTTCAGTTTGGGTCACAACAGACTTCTTCTGCTTGGCAGCCATTCTGGGGTCGATGCCAGGACGCCCCAGAGCTTTGCGCTCTTCAGCTTCATTGTGAGCTTAGACACATTTCTGTGCACAGTACTTCATGCGCTCTCTTGAACCTTTAGCTTCATTACGCTTCTTGTGGAACTCTTCCTTGAGGGCATGCAGCATCTTCTTCAAGATTTGAACATCTGCCACATTGAGCTTGGCCATGTTCTTCTTGAAGTGAGCCTTCTCATAATCAATTTTGTTCTTGAGCTCGACTATCTTCTGAGCCAAGGCAAACTCATTAGCAATAGCTCCATGAAAGGTGACACTGATGTCCATAGGCAGCTGAAGATCATCAATGCTGATGCTCTGGTCATCAAACCACTCATCAGTGAAATTGTTCAAAATGTCCACGTCAAAGAGGGGAAGATCGTTGAAGATCTCCACCTCTTCTTTGCTCTTGATCAGCATCTCAAGGGCATCATTACCAAGATCATTATCACTGGACAGATCAATGGTATCATCCTCATTGCGCAGAATGGCAGCAAGGGTCAGTTCATGCCCAGAAATCTTCTTAGGCTTCTTGATTTGCTTGGGCTTCTCGGCCTTCTTAGAGACACAAGACAAGTCTTCAGACTGCACACTTGGTTCAGGAGGTGCAGTGGCCAATGGCTTCACAGTCGAAGCTTTTGGTGCGGCACAGGGCTTTGAAGCTTTTGATTTCTTCTTTTTCTGCTTCGGAGGAGCTAGCGCATCTTCAGAGTCTGCGTCTTCACCAGATTGATCCACAGTGGCCCTCTGAGCACCGATGTGTGAGAGGAGGCCATCGAAGTTGTCGAAGGGGCTGATGACATTTGGATTGGCATCGCGTGTGCCATCCGGCCTAGGAGCAGATGAACCAGGGTTGAAGTTGAGTCCAAGATCTTTCTTGTTCTTCACAGCTGACTCCTTGGCAAACTGATAGTTGCACTTAAAGAGATTGTCTTTGCGACACTATAGCATAGATGTCGGGTCAGCATTTTCTGGCTGTGGTCCTTTGACCATGCATGGGTAGAAGCCTTGAGCAATGGCTTCAGACTTTGACTTGGGCTACAGATTCCTGTACAAAATATCCCCCCATGGGTGCTTGATAGCATTCTTCTCTGCATATTCAGGGGTTATAAAGTTATACTTGAACCATTGTTCAGCCCAATATCTTCGAATCTGTAAGTGCATCTAGTGCCCCTTAGTGGTTTTGGTGTATTGAAGACTAATAGGTTAAGTGATTAATGTGTTTATGAGTGTACACAGGTCTATAAGTCTATGAGGAGTTTGATATTTACAGAGAATGTCGACCCCTAAAAATGAAGTTCTTCGACCGAAGACTTTGGATTTCTGAAGACTTTCTAAAGACTTTTAAAGTGAAGAAATTGGTGTGACCTTGAAGACTTGGTATTCGTTCGAGGAACATGAAGCGTGAAGACTTTTTTTTCGTAGTTTCATTTTATCTTTCTTGAGTCATAGGACACACCGTACTGTTAAACGGGGTCGAGGAAATAGTAAGGAAAAATTTCCATGTGATGCTCAACACAAAATCCTACACCTGCCAATCCCTTCGAGTGAAGCCATTGGAAATCTCATACAGTTCAGTCATATTCTTCAGTGACAGAGACGAAGTTCTTCTGGTCTCTGAGGAATTTGTTCTGACTAAGGAGTTAGGAAATTGCCAGTGCGGATTGCCTACACAGTGAGGAACATGATAGCCCTGAGGAGTTTCAGCCTCAAATTTCCGACCGTTGCTGTGCTACGCACCAGCTGTTCCAAAATATCTGTGTTCGAAGACTTTGACTGAAGGCTTTCCCAATTTCCTTAGTTCAATTTCTTCAGTCTGTTTGTCTTCATCCTGTGTTATCCTGTGGTTACGCTTTCTGTACTCTGTGCTTGTCTTCATTTCATTATGATGACCATGCTTGTGTTCTTTTATATTTACTTTTGAGTACTTATTCCGCTGCTAGTAGTTCTTCGCTAAGGAATTTCCTCACCGGCAAATTCCTTAGTGAAGAATTCATAAAAATCGCCTATTCACCCCCTCTAGTTGATATGACACACTTTCAATTGGTATCAGAGCAAGGTACTCCCTTGTTCTGTGTGGTTTTGGTTTAACCGCCTGGAGTTTTAGTTATGTCGACCGCAGGTATGATCAAGGTCTCTACTGGGTGTCCTACCTTCGATGGGACGGACTACCCCTACTGGAAGAATAAGATGCGAATGCATCTTGAGGCAATTGATAATGATCTCTAGTATGTTGTGGAAACTGGTGTTCCCTCAGTCACACCTTCTCTGAATGCTACTGATGTGAAGAGATTCAAGGAACTCGATTCTCAAGTGAACAATATCATATGTGGCAATCTGAGCAAAGGACAGTATGGAAGAGTGAGTGCTTGGGAAACTGCTAAGCTTATCTGGGATAGGTTGTCCAAAGTAAATGAAGGAGTCTCCACATAGCGTGACTCTCAAGTTGATGTTCTTCGCAATCTCTTCAACCGCTTCAAAGACCCAACAATGAAAATGTTCAACAAACCTTCGATTGCCTCACTGACATCTCAAATGAGCTTCAAGCACTTGGTGCCACTGACATCACCGATCATGAGGTGGTGAAGAAATTGCTGAGATCGCTTGATTCCTCATTTGATACTCTGGCATTGATGATACAAGAACATGCTGATTACAAGTCACTTGATCCCGCTGATATCCTCAAGAGGCTAAATACTCATGAGTTTCAGCTTGCTGAGAAGCACTACAAAAAAGGACACATCCGTGACATTTTGGGCCAAACGAAAAAAAATTCTGTCATACATATGACACTTCTATGACGATAATATTGACAAAACCCGGTATCATCATAGATGTGGTGGGCTCCTACTTCTATGACAAAAAATCATGACAGAAAATGGGCTTTTCGTCCTGGGCGGGCCGGAGATGCAGCTGCATGACATTCTTTGGGCCGTCCATCACGGAAAAAACCGTGGTAGAAGCGAGGGGGAGGAAAATTTCGAGGAGTTCCTGGTTACGGTGGGAGGTCGGGGGCCAAGCGATGCGCGTTGCTCGCGTACACATACGCGTGTGTGTGCGAGGCATTGGCTCTAACAGAACCCGAGCGAGGCGTTGGGCTCTAACTGAACCCGAGCGATTGCACTGCAGGCTATGTGTTACTAAACCCGAGCGATCGATCGATGGCTGTTAACTGAACCCAATTGAGCGATTCCTTGGCTACTACTGCTAACTGAAGCCGATCGATGGGATGAACAGTGAACGTTGCGGGGGGTTTGGATGAACAGTGAGCGGTGGCGTTGCCTCTGGATGAACAGGACCCCGTGGTGTGGTGGAGGGCTGGATGAACAGTAGACGGTGGAGGGGTGCCCGTGGAGGGGTGGATTAACAGGACCCCGTGGTGTGGAGGGCAGGATGAACAGTAGACGGTGGAGGGGTGCCCGGGGAGGGGTGGTTGAACAGGACCCCATGGTGTGGAGGGCTGGATGAACAGTAGACGGTGGAGGGGTGGTTGAACAGTAGCCGGTGGAGTAGCGCGCGGTGTTGGCTGGATGAACAGGAGCCCGTGGAGGCTAGAGGAGGTCGACGGTGGATGAACAGTAGCTCATGGAGGCTGGAGGGGGTCGACGGTGGAGATGAACAGTATCCCGTGGAGTCCCGTTTCGCGGTACGCCACACCCCTCCCGATGAACAGGACCCCCGTTTCGACCGTAGCGCTCCAACACAAGTTCGTTTCCTCCGTTTTGTGGTACGCCACACCCCTCTCGATCAATAGGACCCCCGTTTCGACCGTAGCACTCCAACACAAGTCCGTTTCCTCTGTTTTGCGATACGCCACACCCCTCCCGATCAACAGTACCCCTGTTTAGACCGTAGGAGGTCTGTTTCCTCCGTTTTGCGGTATGCCACACCCCTCTCGATCAACAGGACCACCGTTTCGACCGTAGGAGGTCCCTTTCCTCCGTTCCGCGGTACGCCCGGCCTCGTTTCCATCGCCTCTTCCGTCCAAGCCCTCCTGATGAACACGACCACGCATTCCATTGCCTCCCCATGAACACGACGACGATGCTATTTCTCCGTTCCGACCCACCCATGTACACGATCCCTGGCCGTACGTATGCGCGAGTAGGTGTTCGAGACCCCGCCCGTATGTACACATACGTGGCCGTATTTTCTTTCTTGCACCCTGGCCGTTGTACGTACGTGTACATGCTACGTGCGCGCCTCTACTATGACACGTGCGCGCCTCTACATCGACTAGTATGTACGTACACGTTCGCGACCAGAATGACAACGCTACGTACGCTTTGACCAGGTGGGTCCCGACTGTCAGGCACTTCCTTGCCTGCGAAGATGTAGTTGGTGGGTTCCGGCAGTCAAGGGGGTGAAATACGGTGGCCCGTCCGGTAGGTCCCCGCCGTCAGGTGGAGGAATAATTATCTTGCACGTAATAAGGAGGCACTTCCTTGCGTGCGAAGACATAGGTGGTGGGTCCAAGTTGTCAGCGGCGGTAACGTTTTTTTTGTGAAATACAGAGGCCGTTTTGGTGGGTCCCAGATGTCAGGTGGAGGAAATCATTATTTTACGCGTAATAAGGCGGCATTTCCTTGCGTGCAGCCATGGACCCAGCTGTCAGCCTCTCCACGTACAGTCCACTTCAGATGCATGTCGGTCGTTGACCACGCTGACCATGCCACGCCGAGAGCACCAGGGCGGTGGACGACGGCGAGGCCTAGGAAGGGAACGACACGAAGGCAGGGAAGACTCGGCCATTGGTTTTGTTCCCCACGTGGAGGGTTGTACGACTGTACGAGGGTTTACTGATTCGTCTGTCGTCGCCGGAGAATAACATCAGGTGTGGGTAATTAGAGGGATGGCTAGGCCAGCGATGGGAGTACGGTGGGGCGGTGAGGCCTGCGCGGCAGCACAGCCGGCCGCGGGGAGGAGGGAGCAGGCAGTCCCGCTGGCGCTTGTTTGAGCGGCTGGAGCAGGAAGAGCAGAGATTCAAGAAGCACGACGGTCGTTGGATGGACATCCAACAATACACATGCCATCTATTGAAAGCCTCAAATCTATGGAAAACAGCATACAACCCATCTGCCATTATTTTAAATAATTTACAGCCCATTTGCTAATTCTTACGGGTTTTTTTGGAGCCCATACTCTTTATGTTAGCATTACAGCCCATATTGTGGCCATGGTTAAAAAATTATACGAAATTTTGCATATGTCGGTGCGGTCTGAACTGTTTTTAATCCCGAAATTTTGAGTCACGTTCAGAGTAATTTTAAAAATAAATGTATATCAATATAAAATCCAATAAATTGTCCATGCATAAAAATCAATGCAATTTAAAATCTCGAAATGAAAAAAAGATATTTGAAAATAATTGCCGGTTTGATGTGTTTTAAAAATGTACAGCCCATTTCTCATTACTGATAGGCCACTCTCCTCGTCTTGAAAGATTTGCAGCCCAACAGGCCTGATAAAGCGACTTGCTTGACAAATCACAAAAAAACTGGGCTAGCCATTTTCAGAAAGAAAAAAAACTACTGGGCTGGTGTGTAGTAAACATAAAAGAAAAGGCTGTCTAGACAGGCCAGAGCGTCCCGCACAGCCCAGTTGACACCCTGCTTCTGTCTCAAAAACAAATTAGATAAATGCCACTCCAATTATGGCGATTCATAAAAATGCCACTGCAATTTCCAAACTTTGAAAAATGCCACTGCAATTTTTGCAAACTTTGAAAAACGCCACTGCAGTTTGCAAACTTTGAAAAACGCCACTCCAGACTTCGAAAAATGCCACTAGAAATGGCATGAAATGGCATTTTTCAAAGTTTGGAAATTGCAGTGGCATTTCTCGGATACACCAGATTTGGAGTGGCATTTATCAAATTAACCCAAAACAAAAATAACTGGGCGAGCTGCTGGGTCCCTGGTGTCAGCTGCTCGTTGTGCAATTCTCTCGTTTATTGACTACATTGACAATGGCATGGGAACCAGATGTCAGAAATCCACTAGGAGGAGCCATTTTTTTATTGGCTTGAAATAAGGAGGCACTTGCTTGCTACTGCCATGACCTTGGCGGGTCCCTACTGTCATCCTCTCCACGTACAATCATCTCCTGATTGTGTACGCGTCAACTTGCTAGGCCCACAAGTCAGCCTCTAAACCGTGGAGGACAAATACAACCCATTTGAAAAAATAACAGCCCATTCCATACGTTCAAACGGAAAGTTCAACATTCAGAGCAAAGTAACAAGTCTGATCCACATATAGAGTACTGAACTTCCACGTTGACAACCATCATAGCAAAGTGAACTATCTACTCCCACTAACACTCTAGTAGCGTACAAGTACTAACTTACTCTTAGCTAACTAGACGATGCCGGCCGCCATCTGATGTCCATGCTAAACGCCGGCACCGGCGTCCTCCGCCTTGCCTCGGACTTGCCAGAGGTGCGATAGGGCGCGTTGCTCACGTGCGTTGACCCTTTCCATGCCGGCGTGGTCCACCGAAGCTTCGGCTTCCAAGCGGGAAACCCACTTGACGAGTTGGTAGTAAAAATCGGCGTCGCGAACGCGTGCGTGCCCGACAGCCTCTAGGGCTATTTGCCGGGCGCCGACCTCCACGTAGTCGGCCCAGTTGTGGGTACTCTGCTCACGACTCAGAGCGTCGGTGCGCTGCTGCTCCAAGTCCCGCTGGCGGCACAAATCGGCGATACGCTGCTCCTCCGCCAGGCGGTCGCGCTCCAACAACTCCTGCTCCTCCGCCATGCGGTCGCGCTCCAACAACTCCTCGATCTCCGCATTGCCATCTAAAGACAGATCGAATGCCTCCTCCCTCCGTCTGCCTTCCGGTGAAAACCCGAACACTAGTTCCGGCGGTGACCGCCTTCGGCGTCGCCTACCGCGGACGCGCGGGGGCATGGCGGACGTGGCGAGCGTCGTCGGGCTGGTGAGGGCATGGCGGACGTGGCGAGCGTCGTCGGGCTGGTGGGGGCTTATGAGGATATGGCGAGTTGGGTCACGGTGGCACCTGAGAAGGCCGGGAAACATTACTTATAGGCGGAAGCTAGCGCGACGGTCATCGGAATTCAATGCATAATGGCTTAGCGCACCAGCTTGCCGTGGAAAACTAGAGAAACTGAAATTATGACTGTGCCGTCCCGTCCCGTCTGGGTCGCACGCCGACATGGTGGTCAAACGAGTGCACTCGAATCATCTCCCTCCTTGTCAATAATGATTCCACGGATTTAAAGCGTATCTTTTTTCGCATCAGTTAGCTGCCTTAATTACGGCCAGCTGCATGCAGGCACTCAGAATCACTCGCAGGCAGTACGCGAAGCAGCATGCAGCCACTTAAATCGCTGGAATTAATTAGGCTTAAACTTCTGCATGCTGAGGGCACGCATGCAGCCACTTAAATCGCTGGAATTTATTAGGCTTAAACTTCTGCATGCCGTTAATTATTGCCATGCCTTGGTCTTGCTGCTTTGCTCACGGGACTAATAAATCCCGGACGGAGGGAGTACCTTGGTTGGTGAGAGGTTTGAATTAAGCCTTGCAAGCCGGAAAGGAGGTACTAGTACGTGCGTGATCTGCTATTTACTCGTCTAGGATCGAGTAGGTCATTTCTTGAATTGAGCCCTGCCAACCGGAAAGGAGGTAGTACGTGCGTGATCTGCTATTGATCCGTGTAGGATCGATAGTGTAGCTTGTCAGTTTCTTCGGAGGTCGGCATTTTTATCCGTGTAGGATCGATAGTGTAGCTTGTAAGTTTCTTCAGAGGTAGGCATTTTTATTCAAAAAACTGCCACTTCGCATCTTGCGTCGCAAATAAAACTGCCAGAAGCGCATTTGTAGGCTAGCTAGTGATCGATCAGTAACTTGTAAACACTGAGAGAACAGAAATAAGTAACTGTTAATGCATCTCAATGATTCAGAGATCATATACAAATATGTAGCTCCAAAAGCAAAGATTAGCCACTTCGGATCTTGCGTCGCAACTAAAACTAACTAGTACGATTCCCATACATAAGATCAACATGTTAATGCATCTCAATGACTCACAGATCATATACAAATATGTAGCTCCAAAAGCAAAGATCTAGAAAAAACATTTGTTCTTCCTACTAACATGGATGCTTCTCTTGGCCAACATTCAGTACAGACTGAAATACAAATTTGTTTGTGAAGTCTACAATTCCTCTTGCAAACGTAAGTGGTTTCACCAACAGCTGGAACCATGAGAATGAACCAGACATGATGGAGGAACATGCACTGCAATATGATTTGGTCTTCCCTCGATCACACTGCGAGACTATTTTCGGAATACAAACTTTAACTTAGGAAAAATGATGCCCATTGTATAATCAGACCAAAGCAATGAAGCACCTAGTGTTGGCCAATAAATAGTACAATACTACTTTTCTGCAGTCCATGAAGTGACTATCCAATCTTTCTGTGTCTACTTTCAAATGGCACTGCATGCAGTGACTATACTATTCTCTTGTGCAGTTCAACCAAAATTGCGGGCACTTTGTTTGTTTGCCAAATAGCAATGTGCAGACATCTCTGTCTGCACAAATATCAAGCAACTAGTAAACATATACGACACCTTGTATTTTCTGTTTAAACATGTCTCTTCCGCTTAGCATCTGTCATGTTCTGCACTAGACAATCTGATACAGTTATGTTTTGCCTTGGACAATTTCATACTGAATTGATTTGCTGGTTCAGAGCAGAAATATAGCGCATATTCTTCATCAGACCAAGGATATCCATGTTCGCAGTGATGGAAGAGATGAAATCGATACAACCGAAATTGAGCATCCAATCATTGAATCCTGTCCTGCACCTCCAATGTAGGTCCACCCTGCCAATAAATTCACATGCAAACCACTAGTGTTACTATCTAATGACAGTACAAAAATAGTAGCAAGATAGTAGCAAATGATGTACCTTCGTAATGAACAGCTCATAGTGCCACCAATTGGATATAAAGGTTGGGGAAAAACATGCTCCTAATGTTGAACCAGTTGGACTTTTTGTGCAGTTCCACTAAAATCGAGCATCCCTGTTTGCACAGATATTGAAAGTGTGATTACTCTAAAAGTGGCACTAGTTGAAGCATAGACTCACAAATATAAGCATTCCAATTTCTTAATGGGAAAAGGTAGCAAGACTGTTTCTAACCACCTATTTGAAGGAATAAATAAAGCAACATCGGCTGATGTGAGGAAGGCATACATAGTTTTTTCTGGAAAAGTGAGCCATTCCTGACCTTTCTTCTTCTTTTTAGAAAATTTTGTGCAGTTCTACTAAAATAAAATGCCATCACCGCCTTGACAATTCAGTGACACTATACAAAATGAAATGACTTAACATTACATCATGATGTCAGGTATGTAGTCGACAGGCATTAGAGACAAACATACAGACCTCCTCAAGAGAACAGCCGGAGGAGGAGGTGCCCACTCTTGGCCTTTCCTCTTGTCTTCATAATTGTCTGTGCAGTTTAACCAAAATAAAATGACATCAGCGCCTTGGCATTTTGGTGACACTGTACAAAAAAATTAACTTATCTCATGAAAGTGAGGTATGTAATCTATAAACATTAACAGTGCAAAAATATGACGGGAGTAACAAGTTTCATCATTGGTATACTGGCTGTGCAACAGCATTAGAATGCCTTATAGCTGAAAAATCTTTAATACATCCACAATCAATAGCTAACCCTAAAATAATCCAGTGACATTAAATGGCATTGCTTAAATTTATGGGTGGCATTAGACTGAGAGCGGTATTAGTTAAATGTGGCATCACTTTAGCAGTAGCATTGCTTGACTTGACTGCTGGCGTTATACTAACAGCAAAAAAAGTGGCAATAAGAGCATGGGAGGCCCATTCGGACAGTGGGCGCACCAGTACGATGTACCTCCACGGACGCAGAGTGGTGAGGGAGGTATGGTTGCCCAGAGCAACAAATATCCAGGCAGCATATGTGGATTACGGTCCCATTTTTGTTCCCTTTAGCCACCTTTTGCGAGGACAACAAACCAATCGACCTGGTCATTCTCTATTGCGTTGTCATGCCTTTCTACCCTTCTTCAACCAAGAGACACGAGACTCGTTCCTTAGCTACTGATTTTCCCCTTTTCAACCTAGATGTGGGTTCGATGCCTACTCTCTTGGATAGTACAGTCTCCCTTCGTTTCCTTATTCAACCCAGACATGGATTAGTCTGCATGAAATAGGGTTTCCTTTAATAGTGCAAATTATGGTTTTCGTCTGCGTGGCCATCAGAGTAGAGGATAGCAAATTGGGAAGATGGTGGAGTGGAAAAAGATCCACATGCAACGACGTAGCAGATGGGGCAATAGAAAAAGGTTATGGCTCGAAAAGAGGTAGCATACCTGAGGGTCGGTGGGAAGTGGCTTTGCTCGTGGTCGTCGTCCTCCGCACACACTACGGCAGCGAGCTTGGGGACAGAGGCCATCCCACGCGGGCGCTAGGTCTGAGAGGACGGCCTTGTCGTCAGTGCGTGACCTCGCTCGCCGACGACGAGTGCGTCAATGCTGCACGTCCTTTTCTTCCCCGGCGGATCTGTGACCACCGGTGAGGAGGGAGAGAGGGGACGTCTTTTTTAGATCTAGTGAGAGGGTGGTAGTGTGAGAAGCAAGTGGGCAACCCTTAGCAAGAAAGCGCTGAAGTTCCAGCCTATATATCTTTTTTATACTACTAGTACTGGAGGTGGGGTAGTGGTAGAGTAGTTTATATTTTCTCTGCGTACAGTACCAGTTAGTCGTGCTTCAAAACTGATCGGCACGCCATTGAAAAAATAAAGGTCGATAACTAATGCGGCACCTCGGGCCAACGCGGCCAGATCGCATTTTGCATGAGAAATTACACACCATGTTTCGTTGAGATGTGGTCCCGTTCCAACATATCAGTGAGAGGACGGCGAGTAGTAGGAGTATTTCCGAACGGACGTGTAGGCCGGGGCGCCTCTTCGTGAACCGTGGCAAACTCGCAACCGTCCACCGACTTTTCGCCTTTCCCTCTCGATTTGGAACTGCTGTCGCACGCTCTTCCTCTCCCTCCTCCATTTTCCTTCAGCCCTTCACCCTTTCTTCTGCAATTGTTCGATCGTCTTCTCCATGGAGGGAACATGCCGGAAACACGACCCCGCTATTCTTGCCCTGATCTGAAAGATGACGTGGTGGAGGAACTGATTGATCGGTGCGACGTCATCACCTCGGCTAGCATGGCAGGTTCGTTCAAGCCCATTCTCGACTCAACTAATAACCTCATTGCAAGGAACCCAAGGGTCAAGGAGCGGCTTGATCTCCCCTATCTTCTTCGCCGTGACCCTGATGACTGGCGTCGGGACGACGGAAACCTCGCCCTGTGCAAGTTGATGCCGCTTGATAATGATACGTGTGATGTTAAGATGCCATCGCTTGAGGGCAAGGCTTGGGCAGGCGCAAATGGAGATTGGGTTGTTTACATTGGGTACAACTGCGACTGGGAACTTGTGAATGTGTACACTCGTCACCGGGTTCCACTTCCAAAAATCTCAGCACACTGCCCAGAGGTTGAGCACACCGGTAATGTGCGCACGTTCAAATATGATCATGGTGACTGTCTTCTACGGAAGATAGCAATTTGTCGAGTTCCCAACCGCTCTTGGAATTACAAAAACTATGATGTTGTTGCTATCTTCGACAAGCTTGTTGCTGTCCTTGATGGTTTGACTCGATGGATATTGCTCAAAAATCAGTTTCTGTGCATGAAGGAGTATTGTGATGCAATTCAATACGAGGGCCTTGTGTTTGCTGCCACCACTCGTGGCACTTTTTATGCATGACATCCTCGTTGTTTCGATACGTTTGTCTTCCACCGTAATTATAATTGTTTCATCCACATGCATGCGGGTTAGCAAGTTTCCCTTTACCAATTAACCTTCTTCTTGTGTTTCCAAGGTCCTGTGAACATCCCACCACCTATACTTGAAGATTTTTATAACCAAGGGGGAGATGACGATGGTGATGATCACGAGCATGAGGACGAGCAACGCCGATATACTCTGTGGCGCCTGGCAACTAATTCCGATGGATCACCTCTTCTTGTGTGTATACAGCCCACCGATGATGTTACTGCTAAGGAAGTAGGTGTAGTCTCCCATGGTCGCACTCTCCGGACCTATTCCAACACCCTTTGCATGGTATTCGGGGTGGATACTAGTGTGCTAGCGCCAAATCCTTCTCCCTGGCACAGAATTGATAGTCTTGGAGAAAACTCGCTCTTCCTTGGAAAAAACTATCCGATGATGATGAGAGGCGATCATACTGCTGTTGACACATTTATGAGAAGGAACTGTGTCTATACCTCGGACATTTGGGTGGTTCCCTACCCTGGTACTGATATAGTAGGCCGCTTCAGCCTGGATGGTCAGTCCTGCGTTGGTCTCCAGATCGACAATGGATGGCCCGTCCCAGAGAATCGCTTGTGGTTCAAAGCAAGCATTTCCAACACGGCGGAATGGTTGAGTTGAAGTTCATTTCATCGCTTCATATTTGTTGTGTGGTGAAAACTTTAGTATTTATAATGTATCCTCGTTGTCGATGTGGGTTGATGACCTGTTGTACTATCTAATAAAATGATATGCCTGTGATAAACTTACTAAATTTATGAATGGATTTCGAGACACTTCTCTGAGTGAGTGGTGCGACGAGGCAAAAAAATATTTTCTGAATACATAATTGTACGTGCATTGCAACAGGTTATCGGATGAGGCCAATCAACAATAGTAGTACACTATTTGTACTAGCTTCACATGCTTCGCACGTCGGGCGGGTGTTTTTACTGTAGCCATATGTTAATGTGTTCATTGTATGTAACCAGCACCTCGAATCCTCGATACTAGTAGTATAGTATATAGTAGGAGTAAGTAGTAGGAGTAGTAGGGTGGCATGGGCCAGAACAAGCATTCACGTCTAGGAGTACGACACACGCCACCACCACGACATCCATCTGACACCATATTATTTCTTGAAGTCCGTGCGAGAGTAATCTCTTCAACCACGTCGGCCCTGTTTGGATCCATGGGTTAGAGTTAGTTTGAGTTAGTTTGTACTCAACTAACTCAAAATTATCCAAACACGAGGGTTAGTTTGGGTTAGATGCATCTAACCCATCCAAAAAATCTAACCCATCCAAGAGGTGTTTCTTAGAAATATGCCCTAGAGGCAATAATAAAATGGTTATTCTTATGTTTGTTTGTTCATGATAATTGTCTATTGTTCATGCTATAATTGTGTTATCCGGAAATCGTAATACATGTGTGAACACATAGACCACAACATGTCCCTAGTGAGCCTCTAGTTGACTAGCTCGTTAATCAACAGAAAGTCATGATTTCCTGACTATGGACATTGGATGTCAGTGATAACGGGATCACATCATTAGGAGAACGATGTGATGGACAAGACCCAATCCTAAGCATAGCACAAAGATCGTGTAGTTCGTTTGCTAGAGCTTTTCCAAATGTCAAGTATCATTTCCTTAGACCATGAGATTGTGCAACTCCCGGATACCGTAGGAGTGCTTTGGGTGTGCCAAACGTCACAACGTAACTGGGTGACTATAAAGGTGCACTACGGGTATCTCCGAAAGTGTCTGTTGGGTTGGCACGAATCTAGACTAGGATTTGTCACTCCGTATGACGGAGAGGTATCTCTGGGTCCACTCGGTAATGCATCATCATAATGAGCTCAATGTGACCAAGTGGTTGATCACGGGATAATGCATTATAGTACGAGTAAAGTGACCTGACGGTAACGATATTGAACAAGGTATTGGGATACCGACGATCGAATCTCGGGCAAGTAACATACCGATTGACAAAGGGAATTGTATACGGGATTGATTGAATCCTCGACATCGTGGTTCATCCGATGAGATCATCGAGGAGCATGTGGGAGCCAACATGGGTATCCAGATCCCGCTGTTGGTTATTGACCGGAGAGTCGTCTCGGTCATGTCTGCATGTCTCCTGAACCCGTAGGGTCTACACACTTAAGGTTCGGTGACGCTACGGTTGTAGAGATATTAGTATGCAGTAACCCGAAAGTTGTTCGGAGTCCCGGATGAGATCCCGGACGTCACGAGGAGTTCCGGAATAGTCCGGAGGTAAAGATATATATATATATAGGAAGTCAAGTTTTGGCCATCGGGAAAGTTTCGGGGGTAATCGGTATTGTACCGGGACCACCGGAAGGGTCCCGGGGGTCCACCGGGTGGGGCCACCTATCCCGGAGGGCCCCATGGGCTAAAGTGGGAGGGGAACCAGCCCCTGGTGGGGTTGTGTGCCCACCTTGGGCCTCCCCCTGTGCCTAGGGTTGGCAACCCTAGGGCTGCGGGGCGCCTACTTGGCTTGGGGGCAAGGCACCCCCTTGGCCGCCGCCCCCCTGGAGATTGCATCTACTAGGGCCGGCGCCCCCCCCCAGGGAGCCTATATATAGTCAGGGGGAGGGAGGGCAGCCGCACCTAGCCCCTGGTGCCTCCCTCTCCCTCCCGAAACACCTCTCCCTCTCGCTAAGCTTGGCGAAGCACTGCCGACATCCCCGCTGCATCCACCAGCACGCCGTCGTGCTGCTGGACCTCCGTCAACCTCTCCTTCCCCCTTGCTGGATCAAGAAGGAGGAGACGTCTTCCCCAACCGTACGTGTGTTGAACACGGAGGTGCCGTCCATTCGGCATTGGTCATCGATGATTTGGATCACGACGAGTACGACTCCATCAACCCCGTTCACTTGAACGCTTCCGCTCGCGATCTACAAGGGTATGTAGATGCATTCCTATCCCTCTCGTTGCTAGAGAACTCCATAGATTGATCTTGGTGATGCGTAGAAATTTTTTGATTTCTGTTACGTTCCCCAATAGTGGTATCAGATCTAGGTCTATGCGTAGTTTCTATGCACGAGTAGAACACAAAGCAGATGTGGGCGTCGATATTGTCAATATACTTGTCGTTACTAGTCTTATATTGATTCAGCAGCATCGTGGGAAGAAGCGGCCCGGACCGACCTTACACGTACGCTTACGTGAGACAGGTTCCACCGACTGATATGCACTAGTTGCATAAGGTGGATAGCGGGTGTCTGTCTCTCCCACTTTAGTCGGATCGGATTCGATGAAAAGGGTCCTTATGAAGGGTAAATAGAAATTGGCATATCATGTTGTGGTTTTGGCGTAGGTAAGAAACGTTCTTGTTTAGAAACCTATAGCAGACACGTAAAAACTCTGCAACAACAATTAGAGGACGTCTAATTGTTTTTGCAGCATGTGCCGTGTGATGTGATATGGCCAAAAGGATGTGATGAATGATATATGTGATGTATGAGGTTGATCATTATTGTAATAGGAATCACGACTTGCATGTCGATGAGTATGACAACCGGCAGGAGCCATAGGAGTTGTCTTAATTTATTTATGACCTGCGTGTCAAGATGTAACGTCATGTAATTACTTTACTTTATTGCTAAACCGTTAGCCATAGTAGTAGAAGTAATAGATAATGAGACAACTTCATGAAGACACAATGATGGAGATCATGGTGTCATGCCGGTGACGATGATCGTGGCACCCCGAAGATGGAGATCAAAGGAGCAAAATGATATTGGCCATATCATGTCACTATTTGATTGCATGTGATGTTTATCATGTTTTACATCTTATTTGCTTAGAATGACGGTAGCTTAAATAAGATGATCCCTCGCAATAATTTCAAGAAAGTGCTCCCCCTAACTGTGCACCGTTGTGAAGGTTCGTTGTTTCGAAGCACCACGTGATGATCGGGTGTGATAGATTCTAACGTTCGAATACAACGGGTGTAAGCCAGATTTACACACGCAATACACTTAGGTTGACTTGACGAGCCTAGCATGTACAGACATGGCCTCGTAACAAAGAAGACCGAAAGGTCGAGCATGAGTCGTATAGAAGATACGATCAACATGGAGATGTTCCCCGATGTTGACTAGTCCGTCTCACGTGATGATCGGACATGGCCTAGTTGACTCGGATCATGTTTCACTTAGATGACTAGAGGGATGTCTATCTGAGTGGGAGTTCATTGAATAATTTGATTAGATGAACTTAATTATCATGAACTTATTCTAAAATCTTTACAATATGTCTTGTAGATCAATTGGCCCACGCTAATGTTGCCCTCAACTTCAACGCGTTCCTAGAGAAAACCAAGCTGAAAGAAGATGGCAGCAACTATACGGACTGGGTCCGGAACCTGAGAATCATCCTCATAGCTGCCAAGAAAGATTATGTCCTACAAGCACCGCTAGGTGACGCACCCATCCCAGAGAACCAAGACGTTATGAACGCTTGGCAGCAGCGTGCTGATGATTAATCCCTCGTTCAGTGCGGCATGCTTTACAACTTAGAACCGGGGCTCCAAAAGCGTTTTGAGCAACACGAAGCATATGAGATGTTTGAAGAGCTGAAAATGGTTTTCCAAGCTCATGCCCGGGTCGAGAGATATGAAGTCTCCGACAAGTTCTTCAGTTGTAAGATGGAGGAAAATAGTTCTGCCAGTGAGCACATACTCAAAATGTCTGGGTTGCACAACCGCTTGACTCAGCTGGGAGTTAATCTCCCGGATGACGCGGTCATTGACAGGATCCTTCAGTCGCTTCCACCGAGCTACAAGAGCTTTGTGATGAACTTCAATATGCAGGGGATGGAAAAGACCATTCCTGAGGTATATTCAATGCAGAAATCAGCGGAGGTGGAGATCAAAAAGGAACATCAAGTGTTAACGGTGAATAAAACCACTAAGTTTAAGAAAGGCAAGGGTAAGAAGAACTTCAAGAAGGACGGCAAGGGAGTTGCCGCGCCTGGTAAGCCAGTTGCTGGGAAGAAGCCAAAGAATGGACCCAAGCCTGAGACTGAGTGCTTTTATTGCAAGGGAAGTGGTCACTTGAAGCGGAACTGCCCCAAACACTTAGCGGACAAGAAGGCCGGCAACACTAAAGGTATATGTGATATACATGTAATTGATGTGTACCTTACCAGTACTCATAGTAGCTCCTGGGTATTTGATACCGGTGCGGTTGCTCATATTTGTAACTCAAAGCAGGACCTGCGGAATAAGCGGAGACTGGCGAAGGACGAGGTGACGATGCGCGTCGGGAATGGTTCCAAGGTCGATGTGATTGCCGTCGGCACGCTACCTCTCCATTTACCTACGAGATTAGTTTTAAACCTCAATAATTGTTATTTAGTGCCAGCTTTGAGCATGAACATTGTATCAGGATCTCATTTAATTCGAGATGGCTACTCATTCAAATCCGAGAATAATGGTTGTTCTATTTATATGAGAGATATGTTTTATGGTCATGCCCCGCTGGTGAATGGTTTATTCTTAATGAATCGCGAGCGTAATGTTACACATGTTCATAGTGTGAATACCAAAAGATGTAAGGTTGATAATGATAGTCCCACATACTTGTGGCACTGCCGCCTTGGTCACATAGGTGTCAAACGCATGAAGAAGCTCCATGCAGATGGACTTTTGGAGTCTCTTGATTACGAATCATTTGACACGTGCGAACCATGCCTCATGGGTAAAATGACCAAGACTCCGTTCTCCGGAACAATGGAGCGAGCAACCAACTTATTGGAAATCATGCATACTAATGTGTGCGCTCCAATAAGTGTTGAGGCTCGCGGTGGCTATCGTTATGTTCTCACTCTCACTGATGACTTAAGTAGATATGGGTATGTCTACTTAATGAAACACAAGTCTGAGACCTTTGAAAAGTTCAAGGAATTTCAGAGTGAGGTTGAGAATCAACGTGACCGAAAGATAAAATTCTTACGATCAGATCGTGGGGGAGAATATTTAAGTCATGAATTTGGTACACACTTAAGGAAATGTGGAATCGTTTCACAACTCACGCTGCTTGGAACACCTCGGCGAAATGGTGTGTCCGAACATCGTAATCGCACTCTATTGGATATGGTGCGATCTATGATGTCTCTTACCGATGTACCGCTCTCATTTTGGGGCTACACTTTAGAGACTGTCGCATTCACTTTAAATAGGGCTCCGTCGAAATCCGTTGAGATGACACCATATGAAATATGGTTTGGGAAGAAACCTAAGCTGTCGTTTCTAAAAGTTTGGGGATGCGATGCTTATGTCAAGAAACTTCAACCTGAAAAGCTCGAACCCAAGTCAGAAAAATGCATCTTCATAGGATACCCTAAGCAAACCATAGGGTATAC
Source organism: Aegilops umbellulata (assembly GCA_032464435.1). Lineage (NCBI taxonomy): Eukaryota > Viridiplantae > Streptophyta > Magnoliopsida > Poales > Poaceae > Aegilops > Aegilops umbellulata. The sequence continues at coordinate 84,215,797 of CP136060.1, read as the reverse complement.
CTTCTACCTCAGATCCGAAGGCGAGATCTTTGTTGCTAAGAACGGGTCCTTTCTAGAGAAAGAGTTTCTCTCGAAAGAAGTAAGTGGGAGGAAAGTAGAACTTGATGAAGTATTACCTCTTGAACCGGAAAGTGGCGCAGCTCAGGAATATGTTCCTATGGTGCCTGCACCGGTTAGAGAGGAAGTTAATGATGATGATCAAGATACTTCAGATCAAGCTCCTACTAAACCTCGTAGGTCCACAAGGACACGTTCCGCACCAGAGTGGTACGGCAACCCCGTCTTGGAAATCATGTTGTTAGACAACGGTGAACCTTCGAACTATGAAGAAGCGATGGCGGGCCCAGATTCCGACAAATTGCTAGAAGCCATGAAATCCGAGATAGGATCCATGTATGAAAACGAAGTATGGACATTGACTGACTTGCCCAATGATCGGTGAGCCATAGAAAATAAATGGATCTTTAAGAAGAAGACAAACGCAGATGGTTATGTGACCATCTACAAGGCTCGACTTGTTCACTAAGGGTTATCGACAAGTTCAAGGGGTTGACTACGATGAGACTTTCTCACTCGTAGCGAAGCTGAAGTCTGTCCGAATCTTGTTAGCAATTGCCGCATTCCATGATTATGAGATATGGCAAATGGACGTCAAAACGGCATTCCTTAACGGCTTTATTAAGGAATAATTGTATATGATGCAGCTGGAAGGTTTTGTCGATCCTAAGAATGCTAACAAGGTGTGCAAGATCCAACGCTGAATCTATGGGTTGGTGCAAGCATCTCGGAGTTGGAACATTCGATTTGATGAGATGATCAAAGCATTTGGGTTTACACAGACTTATGGAGAAGCCTGTGTTTACAAGAAAGTGAGTGGGAGCTCTGTAGCATTTCTCATATTATATGTGGATGACATACTGTTGATGGGAAATGATATAGAATTCTTGGAAAGCATAAAGGCCTACTTGAACAAGTGTTTTTCAATGAAGGACCTTGGAGAAGCTGCTTATATATTAGGCATAAAAATCTATAGAGATAGAACGAGACGCCTCATTGGTCTTTCACAAAGTACGTACCTTGACAAGATATTGAAGAAGTTCAATATGGATCAGTCCAAGAAGGGGTTCTTGCCTGTATTGCAAGGTGTGCAATTGAGCACGGCTCAATGCTCGACCACGGCAGAAGATAGAGAAAAGATGAGTGTCGTCCCCTATGCCTCAGCAATAGGTTCTATTATGTATGCCATGCTGTGTACCAGACCTGATGTAAACCTTGTTGTAAGTTTGGTAGGAAGGTACCAAAGTAATCCCGGCGTGGAACACTGGACAGCGGTCAAGAATATCCTGAAGTACCTGAATAGGACTAAGGATATGTTTCTCGTTTATGGAGGTGACAAAGAGCTCGTCGTAAAGGGTTACGTCGATGCTAGCTTCGACACAGATCCGGATGACTCTAAGTCACAAACCAGATACGTGTATATTTTGAATGGTGGGGCAGTAAGCTGGTGCAGTTGCAAGCAAAGCGTCGTGGCGGGATCTACATGTGAAGAGGAGTACATGGCAGCCTCGGAGGCAGCGCATGAAGCAATCTGGATGAAGGAGTTCATCACCGACCTAGGAGTCATACCCAACGCGTCGGGGCCGATCACTCTCTTCTGTGACAACACTGGAGCTATTGCCCTTGACAAGGAGCCCAGGTTTCACAAGAAGACCACGCATATCAAGCGTCGCTTCAACTCCATTCCTGAAAATGTTCAAAATGGAGACATAGATATTTGTAAAGTACATACGGAACTGAATGTAGCAGATCCGTTGACTAAACCTCTCCCTAGAGAAAAAAACATGATCAACACCAGAACTCTATGGGTGTTCGATTCATCACAATGTAACTAGATTGGTGACTCTAGTGCAAGTGGGAGACTGTTGGAAATATGCCCTAGAGGCAATAATAAAATAGTTATTATTATGTTTCTTTGTTCATGATAATTGTCTATTGTTCATGCTATAATTGTGTTATCCGGAAATCGTAATACATGTGTGAACACGTAGACCACAACATGTCCCTAGTGAGCCTCTAGTTGACTAACTCGTTAATCAACAGATAGTCATGATTTCCTGACTATGGACATTGGATGTCAGTCATAACGGGATCACATCATTAGGAGAATGATGTGATGGACAAGACCCAATCCTAAGCATAGCACAAAGATCATGTAGTTCGTTTGCTAGAGCTTTTCCAAATGTCAAGTATCATTTCCTTAGTCCATGAGATTGTGCAACTCCCGGATACCGTATGAGTGCTTTGGGTGTGCCAAACGTCACAACGTAACTGGGTGACTATAAAGGTGCACTACGAGTATCTCCGAAAGTGTTTGTTGGGTTGGCACGAATCGAGACTAGGATTTGTCACTCCGTATGACGGAGAGGTATCTCTGTGCCCACTCGGTAATGCATCATCATAATGAGCTCAATGTGACCAAGTGGTTGATCATGGAATCATGCATTACGGTACGAGTAAAGTGACCTGCCGGTAACGAGATTGAACAAGGTATTGGGATACCAGCGACCGAATCTCGGGCAAGTAACGTACCGATTGACAAAGGGAATTGTATACGGGATTGATTGAATCCTCGACATCGTGGTTCATCCGATGAGATCATTGAGGAGCATGTGGGAGCCAACATGGGTATAGAGATCCCGGACGTCACGAGGAGTTCCGGAATGGTCCGGAGGTAAAGAGATATAATATGTATATATATATATATATATATATATATATATATATAGACCCCCGGCCATTGGGACCACCATGCCGTCGTGCTGCTGGATCTCCGTCAACCTCTCCTTCCCCCTTGCTGGATCAAGAAGGAGGATACGTCTTCCCCAACCGTACGTGTGTTGAACACGGAGGTGCCGTCCGTTCGCCACTTGGTCATCGGTGATTCGGATCATGACGAGTACGACTCCATCAACTCCGTTCACTTGAACGCTTCCGCTCGCGATCTACAAGGGTATGTAGATGCACTCCTATCCCTCTCGTTTCTAGAGAACTCCATAGATTGATCTTGGTGATGCGTAGAAATTTTTTGATTTCTGCTACGTTCCCCAACAGTGTTTATTTGGGTTAGTTCTTCTTGGGATCACTAAAAAATGCATTTTTTCTCTCGCTCTCCCCGTAGCAGATCCCTCTCCACTTCCTCGAAGCTTCTCGTCCTTTCCCTCCCTCCCTCTCGCATCACCCGTGAGGGTGCCTCGCCGTATCCGCGTTCCATCTAACACTGCCATCCAAACACCTCTTTGGCTAGAGTTAGTTTATGGTTAGTTCAGGGTTAGAATCTAACTCTAACCTCTAACTGAATTAGAGTATCCAAACAGGGTTGTTGTTTCTCTAACTTCAGCCATCGTGCGGCGGGCGAGGTGGGGGTTTGCCGATAGTCGGTTTCCTTAACTGCGGTCCCACTTGTAAGGCCAACTCCAACGCACAACCCCAAACGGACCTCCGTTTTGCACGAACTCCAACGATAATTTTGAGTAGAAAAGCAAGACCAAAGAAAACAAGAACCATAAGAATACATTTTACTACTCCTGTAGTAAGTTGGATTAGTGCCTTCTCGATGCATTCATTGTTGATCTGCGGAGGCTCGATCTTGCGTGCTTCTTTCTTCTTCGAGTGTAAAGAATTAGAAGTTGCTTCCTCGCATCTAGTCTCATGTATAGCCTCTATTCTATACTAGCTAAAAGTGATAGAACATCTACTAAATTGCACTCTATCAATATATGGATGTACTCTTCTTCGCAATACAAAAACTTTCATCCATTCTACTCCCTCCGTTGCACAATACATGCCTTCTATTTGTCAAAATATATATGTATCTAGACATGTCTTAGTATATAGGTACATCCATTTTTGGACAAATGGAAGTCAAGTATTTTGGAACGGAGGGAGTACACAATAAATTTTTTAAGTTAGCACAACTAGTCTAATCCGAGAGCAGAACCAAAGATTTGGTTGGGTTCTTCCTCCTTTTGCCGACACGTGGGACATCCAGCATCCAGGTCGTGTCATGAAAGAAAGTAGAGTGGTAGTTGAAGACACGAGATGTGCATCTTGGGTTAAACGGTAAATGGAATCTTACTACTCTTGAGTAACTCCAAAAGCGGCCACCGAAGATCTTTATTGGATTTGTTTTTCATCACCAGCATGTCGAGGTGAAAGATGTGCATGTTCAGTGGGTCCTCTTGCATTTTCACTGACATGTGGGGCCGCATGTGAGCAAACAGACAATGGGCTCCGCACATCCGCTGGCTGAGAAGAGAGATAGAGGAGTGTTGAGCAAGGACTGCAGGAAATTTGTTCTACGTACCTCGATATAGGCTCGATATAGTGGGATGGCATGGGCCATAACTAGCATTCACGACTAGCAGTACAGCACACGCCACCCACACAAGTCCCATCCGACACCAATTTTCTTGGAGTCCGTGCTACAACCATCTCTTCTCCCTCCTGTCCTCTTTTCTCAGCCATCGCGCGGTGGGCGGGGTGGGGGTTTGCCGATAGTCGGTTTGCTCAACTGCGGTCCCACTTGTAAGTGAGAATGCAACACCGCACGCATTCCCACTTGAGCGGCGTGCCGGACCAACCGTGTGGGGGTGCGACGCGAACACGGCAGGCTTTTCCTTTTGAACTCGTAACTTGTAAAATTTTGTTCTGCTCCATGGAGCGACCGATAGATAGAAAATAATGATTTTGCCTAGAGTAATGAGAAGTTTGGTTCTAGCGCCGTTGATGCATGGAGTACATACGAAAATTACGAAGTTGATGCGAATGGTAAGATAATTACTATAGTATCATATACTTCTACGGATTTGACGGAAGGATAAAAATACATATGGATCCGTCAACGTTCAACGACATCCTCACGCCCTAGTGTGTCGGGTCACCAACCGACGTGTGAGGTGCAGCGGCGTTGGCGGCGAGCTCAACGTGCTTCTGAACAGTGCCGTCCAAGGTTGCCCTGCGCTCCAAGAAGGCCAGCGTCCTATCGTCCTCCTCTTGCATGTACTAGTCCTTGTGGACGATTTGCGCGTTGTCGGATTTCGGGTTTCGGCAGACCCTTGAGGTTCGAACACTGGGGTGCGCGCGGAGATTTCACCTCCTACCTACCTGCACTCCACCGCCTCGCAAAGAACTAAGCTATGGAAAGAACAGCACAAGAGACACAGGGTTTCTACTGGTTCGGGCCACCGTTGTGGTGTAATACCCTACTCCAGTTTGTGGTGTGGTGGATTGCCTCTTGGGCTGATGATGATGAGCAATACAAGGAAGAACAGCCTCGCGAGGGTCTGTTCTTGGCTGGGGCGATGAACTGCTATTAGGAGTTCAGTCACCCTTCTCTCTCTCTCTCTCTCTCTCTCTCTCTCTCTCTCTCTCTCTCTCTCTCTCTCTCTCTCTCTCTCTTCGATTACCCCTGTATATGGCTCTACCCTGGGGGTGGCTAGTCCTATTTATAGGCAAAGGCCCTGGGCCTCTTCCCAAATATTGAGCGGGAAGGGCGCCAACAATTGGCCATTTTGAAGGGGAACATCTGGTACACTTATCGCGACTAAAGTTGGTCTTCGCCTGCCAAAGGCTCTGGCGGTGACGCTGGCTTGGGCTCCACAATGACTTCCTCCCTGCTGTTGGGCTGGTCTTGGTCTCGTTGCACCGATACGGGTGCCTTTTCTTGATGCTCTCGCTTGCGCTTGCTACCTTTGCACCAAAGAGGAAAGGAGGACACTACGCGGGCTGGCGCCCGCCTGGCGCCCTTGGTCATCATGGCTTGCATCACAGGCACCTCGTGAGGTACCCCGCCTTGATCTCTCCGCCTCCTCGCAAGACAGCCTGATGAGGCCGTGCCTGAGGAAGCTCCGTGACGTCTGCCCCACGAGGCTTGGCCCCTCGCGAGGGTCTTGGGTTTGTGTTGATGAAGATGGGCCGTGCTGGGCTCCCTTTTGAGCCACGCCGCGGGCCACAGGCAGGCAAGTCTAGGGAACCCTGTTCCCAGAACGCCGACATGCGTAGACGTGGGTGATTATGTCGATGGTGTCTTGCTCCGCCAGGCGCTGCGCGGCGAGCGCGACCTCGAGGTGGACATTCTCCGGCGCGACAGCGGGCAGTCGCAGGGCCACCAGCGCGTTGAAGAGGTTGTTACCATAGTGGTCGTTGAGGGTGGCGGGCATCGCCGAGCCTGGGCGCGTCGGCTGGAGGCTTACGTCAAAGTCGTCCGCAAGCTTCTTGACGACGGTGAACTTGCCGAGGAAACCGATGAGGACCTCGTCGAACAAGGAGACAAAGCTGTCGTCCAAGTGGCCCCTCGCCCTGGCGGCCTCAAGCAATACTACCTGCCGGGCCGCAGGCCGGCGTCGTGGACCATCTGGCACAGCCGGCTGATTCTCGCGCTCATCGCCTCCATGGGTCTAGCATAGCTTCTAGTCAACTGATCTTGCGATTCGAGTGATCACTCAGCCCTTGGTTAGCGTGCATAGGTGCGTAGGATTTCATACTATTCCTCGGCCCTCTACTGCACCTGCCTTTGGCTGTATGATAGGTGGGCCAGCCACCCCCTGGGGCCACGTGTCATTCACCTCCTGACCCGTCTCTCACACGCACCCTGCTAGTGTATATATAGTGGTTTTCTTTTTCTCTCCATATCAACCATTTTATATTACGTACGTGTCATTCAAGAGTGAAATGATGGTTGTTTCTTCCGACTAACTTACTGTGTGATTTGACTGCTCCTTAGTGGCCCCTACACGTACTCCCCCTATGTGTATGCAACAGTCACACGTACACATGGACGCAAAAACGCGCGCGACACCCTAATGCATGCTACTATAGTCTACAAAGGTACGTATTGTACTAGTACTACTAGGAACCTGATGGAGGAGCGTCTGCACTCTTATTATAATTTTAAAACTAGCGGAGTAACCCGCGCAATTGCGCGGCTAGTTTTGTGTTTATTTTTGAATTATTTTACATTTTCCTTAAATAGTTGATTGTATCAAAATATCCTATATAAATAGTATACAACTTTATTATCAATTTTTCAAATTGGAAAGTGTACTTTAACCATTTAGCGCTTCCTATCATGACACATCGATGCCACATCGAGGTTGTAAGCTACTATTCGCCAAATTCTATATAGACTTTGGACTAAAACAATAAGATGTTCCTTTAGTTTACACATAGTTGTATTATTCACCGGCCTTGCAATTTTGTATTGAGTACTTAATATCATGTTGTTACAGGAACCAAATCCCAATATTTTTCTATTCCATATTTTATATCATATATTCTAGCTGTATTATTATCCATCAGATAAAAATTTCTAATGTTACCAGTTAGTTCTGGATTGGCCTTAAAACATTACATGGAGTTTATTCGAAAACCCAAATGCTAGCATTTTTACTTATTTTGGATTCCATAAAAAAATGAAACATAGTGTTTTTTTCTATTTATCATGTAGATTTGCTTGCACGGGCTGGCAAGTAATAGTAATAAAATAATGAAAACGAAATTTAAAGCATAACTAAGATTAAGATATTTTTTTCACCATTATGGTATGTTTTATTGGCGACTAACTGATACACATATATTTCAATATATTTCTATGTGACATACACATAATATATATATGTATGATGTACCTACATGACATATCGTATTAACAAAGATGGTTTCTTAATTGTAGTTGAAAATCTAATATAGGTTATTGTGCGACAACTCTTCCACTTTCAATACTTAATCATTTTGGTTAACACTAATTGTACTGTGCCATTCATGTTGTCTATATGAACTACAGAGTTATTATTTTATCATATCATGATAAAGCAAATCTGCATGTCCAAATATATTTTTCATGAACGAAGCAACACATTCTTAAGTTTACATTTGCACATGAAATTCATCAATTTCAAAAATAACACCTCATCTACCACTAATTCATAAATAATTGAGATGAGCTGCTGCACGAAAATTGAAAATAATTACTTACACATAAAAAAAGTATCTCTATGGACAAAAAGACAATGAGTGGAGCAGACCATGCTTAACAGAGTAACGCTTATTATGTAATATCTCATATACCGGAGCTTCCGTTTCGCCAAGTGATGCTTAACATGTTATATTACATGTAGCAAAAGGCATCTGAATATAAGATATTTCTATAGTATAAAATTGAAAGAAAAAATCCTCCCAAAATAGACATTTTCTACAAAATACTGTATTGATACTTAAATAGACATGAAATTAAATACTATATCGGTACTTAAGTAGACATGAAATTCTTTCTAGCTTCATAATCAATACCAGTGTTGTAGACAATAAGTATATCTGAAATAGATCTTGATGTATTAAGCTAACGGCGGCATCTTAAGGAAATAATTATGGTGAAGATCAAATTACACAATTGACTTCTCCTGATCTATAAGCATCGATATTAGATATCTTAACATCAGAGTTCGATGTAATATTTTGAGGAATCACTTTTCAATAAGAAAATATTTGAAGTGGCTTATATTAGTTGAATCTCTAACACAACGACTTAGAAATAATTTATCTCAAAGATAATGTTCGTGTATGGAATAAAAGAAATTTTGCACACATGCCACAGGGACATTAATTTTTGTTCATATATATATATATATATATATATATATATATATATATATATATATATATATATATATATATATATATATATATCAATTTACGAATGTGTTTATGGTATATGAGTTTTGCAAAAGGATGATTTGCTCCTTCCCCACCCTGAATATTTTGAAAAGCCCCATGACCACCTAATTCAGCTCACCCATTAGTACAACCAAAAAAATGAAACATAGTGTTTTTTCCATTTATCATGTAGATTTGCTTGCACGGGCTAGCAAGTAATAGTAATAAAATATTGAAAACGAAATTTAAAGCATAACCAAGATTAAGATGCTTCTTCCACCATTATGGTATGTTTTATTGGCGACTAACTGATACACATATATTTCAATATATTTCTATGTGACATACACATAATATATATATGTATGATGTACCTACATGACATATCGTATTAACATAGATGGTTTCTTAACTGTAGTTGAAAATCTAATATAGGTTATTGTGCGACAACTCTTCCACTTTCAATACTTAATCATTTTGGTTAACACTAATTGTCCTCTGCCATTCATGTTGTCTATATGAACTACAGAGTTATTATTTTATCATATCATGATAAAGAAAATCTGCATGTCCAAATATATTTTTCATGAACGAAGCAACACATTCTTAAGTTTACATTTGCACATGAAATTCATCAATTTCGAAAATAACACCTCATCTACCACTAATTCATAAATAATTGAGATGAGCTGCTGCACCAAAATTGAAAATAATTACTTACACATAAAAAAGTATCTCTATGGACAAAAAGACAATGTGTGGAGCAGACCATGCTTAACAGAGTAACGCTTATTATGTAATATCTCATATACCGGAGCTTCCGTTTCGCCAAGTGATGCTTAACATGTTATATTACATGTAGCAAAAGGCATCTGAATATAAGATATTTCTATAGTATAAAATTGAAAGAAAAAATCCTCCCAAAATAGTCATTTTCTACAAAATACTGTATTGATACTTAAATAGACATGAAATTAAATACTATATTGGTACTTGAGTAGACATGAAATTCTTTGTAGCTTCATAATCAATACCAGTGTTGTAGACAATAAGTATATCTGAAATAGATCTTGATGTATTAAGCTAACGGCGGCATCTTAAGGAAATAGTGATGGTGAAGATCAAATTACACAATTGACTTCTCCTGATCTATAAGCATCGATATTAGATATCTTAACATCAGAGTTCGATGTAATATTTTGAGGAATCACTTTTCAATAAGAAAATATTTGAAGTGGCTTATATTAGTTGAATCTCTAACACAACGACTTAGAAATAATTTATCTCAAAGATAATGTTCGTGTATGGAATAAAAGAAATTTTGCACACATGCCACAGGGACATTAATTTTTGTTCATATATATATATATATATATATATATATATATATATATATATATATATATATATCAATTTACGAATGTGTTTATGGTATATGAGTTTTGCAAAAGGATGATTTGCTCCTTCCCCACCCTGAATATTTTGAAAAGCCCCATGACCACCTAATTCAGCTCACCCATTAGTACAACCAAAAAAATGAAACATAGTGTTTTTTCCATTTATCATGTAGATTTGCTTGCACGGGCTAGCAAGTAATAGTAATAAAATATTGAAAACGAAATTTAAAGCATAACCAAGATTAAGATGCTTCTTCCACCATTATGGTATGTTTTATTGGCGACTAACTGATACACATATATTTCAATATATTTCTATGTGACATACACATAATATATATATGTATGATGTACCTACATGACATATCGTATTAACATAGATGGTTTCTTAACTGTAGTTGAAAATCTAATATAGGTTATTGTGCGACAACTCTTCCACTTTCAATACTTAATCATTTTGGTTAACACTAATTGTACTCTGCCATTCATGTTGTCTATATGAACTACAGAGTTATTATTTTATCATATCATGATAAAGAAAATCTGCATGTCCAAATATATTTTTCATGAACGAAGCAACACATTCTTAAGTTTACATTTGCACATGAAATTCATCAATTTCGAAAATAACACCTCATCTACCACTAATTCATAAATAATTGAGATGAGCTGCTGCACCAAAATTGAAAATAATTACTTACACATAAAAAAGTATCTCTATGGACAAAAAGACAATGTGTGGAGCAGACCATGCTTAACAGAGTAACGCTTATTATGTAATATCTCATATACCGGAGCTTCCGTTTCGCCAAGTGATGCTTAACATGTTATATTACATGTAGCAAAAGGCATCTGAATATAAGATATTTCTATAGTATAAAATTGAAAGAAAAAATCCTCCCAAAATAGTCATTTTCTACAAAATACTGTATTGATACTTAAATAGACATGAAATTAAATACTATATTGGTACTTGAGTAGACATGAAATTCTTTGTAGCTTCATAATCAATACCAGTGTTGTAGACAATAAGTATATCTGAAATAGATCTTGATGTATTAAGCTAACGGCGGCATCTTAAGGAAATAGTGATGGTGAAGATCAAATTACACAATTGACTTCTCCTGATCTATAAGCATCGATATTAGATATCTTAACATCAGAGTTCGATGTAATATTTTGAGGAATCACTTTTCAATAAGAAAATATTTGAAGTGGCTTATATTAGTTGAATCTCTAACACAACGACTTAGAAATAATTTATCTCAAAGATAATGTTCGTGTATGGAATAAAAGAAATTTTGCACACATGCCACAGGGACATTAATTTTTGTTCATATATATATATCAATTTACGAATGTGTTTATGGTATATGAGTTTTGCAAAAGGATGATTTTCTCCTTCCCCACCCTGAATATTTTGAAAAGCCCCATGACCACCTAATTCAGCTCACCCACTAGTACAACCAAAAAAATGAAACATAGTGTTTTTTCCATTTATCATGTAGATTTGCTTGCACGGGCTAGAAAGTAATAGTAATAAAATATTGAAAACGAAATTTAAAGCATAACCAAAATTAAGATGCTTTCTCCACCATTATGGTATGTTTTATTGGCGACTAACTGATACACATATATTTCAATATATTTCTATGTGACATACACATAATATATATATGTATGATGTACCTACATGACATATCGTATTAGCATAGATGGTTTCTTAATTGTAGTTGAAAATCTAATATAGGTTATTGTGCGACAACTCTTCCACTTTCAATACTTAATCATTTTGGTTAACACTAATTGTACTCTGCCATTCATGTTGTCTATATGAACTACAGAGTTATTATTTTATCATATCATGATAAAGAAAATCTGCATGTCCAAATATATTTTTCATGAACGAAGCAACACATTCTTAAGTTTACATTTGCACATGAAATTCATCAATTTCGAAAATAACACCTCATCTACCACTAATTCATAAATAATTGAGATGAGCTGCTGCACCAAAATTGAAAATAATTACTTACACATAAAAAAAGTATCTCTATGGACAAAAAGACAATGTGTGGAGCAGACCATGCTTAACAGAGTAACGCTTATTATGTAATATCTCATATACCGGAGCTTCCGTTTCGCCAAGTGATGCTAAACATGTTATATTACATGTAGCAAAAGGCATCTGAATATAAGATATTTCTATAGTATAAAATTGAAAGAAAAAATCCTCCCAAAATAGTCATTTTCTACAAAATACTGTATTGATACTTAAATAGACATGAAATTAAATACTATATTGGTACTTAAGTAGACATGAAATTCTTTGTAGCTTCATAATCAATACCAGTGTTGTAGACAATAAGTATATCTGAAATAGATCTTGATGTATTAAGCTAACGGCGGCATCTTAAGGAAATAGTGATGGTGAAGATCAAATTACACAATTGACTTCTCCTGATCTATAAGCATCGATATTAGATATCTTAACATCAGAGTTCGATGTAATATTTTGAGGAATCACTTTTCAATAAGAAAATATTTGAAGTGGCTTATATTAGTTGAATCTCTAACACAACGACTTAGAAATAATTTATCTCAAAGATAATGTTCGTGTATGGAATAAAAGAAATTTTGCACACATGCCACAGGGACATTAATTTTTGTTCATATATATATATCAATTTACGAATGTGTTTATGGTATATGAGTTTTGCAAAAGGATGATTTGCTCCTTCCCCACCCTGAATATTTTGAAAAGCCCCATGACCACCTAATTCAGCTCACCCATTAGTACAACCAAAAAAATGAAACATAGTGTTTTTTCCATTTATCATGTAGATTTGCTTGCACGGGCTAGCAAGTAATAGTAATAAAATATTGAAAACGAAATTTAAAGCATAACCAAGATTAAGATGCTTTTTCCACCATTATGGTATGTTTTATTGGCGACTAACTGATACACATATATTTCAATATATTTCTATGTGACATACACATAATATATATATGTATGATGTACCTACATGACATATCGTATTAACATAGATGGTTTCTTAATTGTAGTTGAAAATCTAATATAGGTTATTGTGCGACAACTCTTCCACTTTCAATACTTAATCATTTTGGTTAACACTAATTGTACTCTGCCATTCATGTTGTCTATATGAACTACAGAGTTATTATTTTATCATATCATGATAAAGCAAATCTGCATGTCCAAATATATTTTTCATGAACGAAGCAACACATTCTTAAGTTTATATTTGCACATGAAATTCATCAATTTCGAAAATAACACCTCATCTACCACTAATTCATAAATATTTGAGATGAGCTGCTGCACCAAAATTGAAAATAATTACTTACACATAAAAAAATTATCTCTATGGACAAAAAGACATTGTGTGGAGCAGACCATGCTTAACAGAGTAATGCTTATTATGTCACAGGGACATTAATTCTCCAACATAACGACTTAGAAATAATTTATCTCAAAGATAATGTTCGTGTATGGAATAAAAGAAATTTTGCACACATGCCACAGGGACATTAATTCTTGTTCATATATATCAATTTACGGATGTGTTTATGCTATAATAGTTTTGCAAAAGGACGATTTGCTCCTTCCCCACCCTGAATATTTTGAAAAGCCCCATGACCACCTAATTCAGCTCACCCATTTGTACAACCAAAAAAAATGAAACATAGTGTTTTTTTCTATTTATCATGTAGATTTGCTTGCACGGGCTGGCAAGTAATAGTAATAAAATATTGAAAACGAAATTTAAAGGATAACCAAGATGAACATACTTTTTCCACCATTATGGTATGTTTTATTGGCGACTAACTGATACACATATATTTCAATATATTTCTATGTGACATACACATAATATATATATGTATGATGTACCTACATGACATATCGTATTAACATAGATGGTTTCTTAATTGTAGTTGAAAATCTAATATAGGTTATTGTGCGACAACTCTTCCACTTTCAATACTTAATCATTTTGGTTAACACTAATTGTACTCTGCCATTCATGTTGTCTATATGAACTACAGAGTTATTATTTTATCATATCATGATAAAGAAAATCTGCATGTCCAAATATATTTTTCATGAACGAAGCAACACATTCTTAAGTTTACATTTGCACATGAAATTCATCAATTTCGAAAATAACACCTCATCTACCACTAATTCATAAATAATTGAGATGAGCTGCTGCACCAAAATTGAAAATAATTACTTACACATAAAAAAAGTATCTCTATGGACAAAAAGACAATGTGTGGAGCAGACCATGCTTAACAGAGTAACGCTTATTATGTAATATCTCATATACCGGAGCTTCCGTTTCGCCAAGTGATGCTTAACATGTTATATTACATGTAGCAAAAGGCATCTGAATATAAGATATTTCTATAGTATAAAATTGAAAGAAAAAATCCTCCCAAAATAGTCATTTTCTACAAAATACTGTATTGATACTTAAATAGACATGAAATTAAATACTATATTGGTACTTAAGTAGACATGAAATTCTTTGTAGCTTCATAATCAATACCAGTGTTGTAGACAATAAGTATATCTGAAATAGATCTTGATGTATTAAGCTAACGGCGGCATCTTAAGGAAATAGTGATGGTGAAGATCAAATTACACAATTGACTTCTCCTGATCTATAAGCATCGATATTAGATATCTTAACATCAGAGTTCGATGTAATATTTTGAGGAATCACTTTTCAATAAGAAAATATTTGAAGTGGCTTATATTAGTTGAATCTCTAACACAACGACTTAGAAATAATTTATCTCAAAGATAATGTTCGTGTATGGAATAAAAGAAATTTTGCACACATGCCACAGGGACATTAATTTTTGTTCATATATATATATCAATTTACGAATGTGTTTATGGTATATGAGTTTTGCAAAAGGATGATTTGCTTCTTCCCCACCCTGAATATTTTGAAAAGCCCCATGACCACCTAATTCAGCTCACCCACTAGTACAACCAAAAAAATGAAACATAGTGTTTTTTCCATTTATCATGTAGATTTGCTTGCACGGGCTAGAAAGTAATAGTAATAAAATATTGAAAACGAAATTTAAAGCATAACCAAAATTAAGATGCTTTCTCCACCATTATGGTATGTTTTATTGGCGACTAACTGATACACATATATTTCAATATATTTCTATGTGACATACACATAATATATATATGTATGATGTACCTACATGACATATCGTATTAACATAGATGGTTTCTTAATTGTAGTTGAAAATCTAATATAGGTTATTGTGCGACAACTCTTCCACTTTCAATACTTAATCATTTTGGTTAACACTAATTGTACTCTGCCATTCATGTTGTCTATATGAACTACAGAGTTATTATTTTATCATATCATGATAAAGAAAATCTGCATGTCCAAATATATTTTTCATGAACGAAGCAACACATTCTTAAGTTTACATTTGCACATGAAATTCATCAATTTCGAAAATAACACCTCATCTACCACTAATTCATAAATAATTGAGATGAGCTGCTGCACCAAAATTGAAAATAATTACTTACACATAAAAAAAGTATCTCTATGGACAAAAAGACAATGTGTGGAGCAGACCATGCTTAACAGAGTAACGCTTATTATGTAATATCTCATATACCGGAGCTTCCGTTTCGCCAAGTGATGCTTAACATGTTATATTACATGTAGCAAAAGGCATCTGAATATAAGATATTTCTATAGTATAAAATTGAAAGAAAAAATCCTCCCAAAATAGTCATTTTCTACAAAATACTGTATTGATACTTAAATAGACATGAAATTAAATACTATATTGGTACTTAAGTAGACATGAAATTCTTTGTAGCTTCATAATCAATACCAGTGTTGTAGACAATAAGTATATCTGAAATAGATCTTGATGTATTAATCTAACGGCGACATCTTAAGGAAATAGTGATGGTGAAGATCAAATTACACAATTGACTTCTCCTGATCTATAAGCATCGATATTAGATATCTTAACATCAGAGTTCGATGTAATATTTTGAGGAATCACTTTTCAATAAGAAAATATTTGAAGTGGCTTATATTAGTTGAATCTCTAACACAACGACTTAGAAATAATTTATCTCAAAGATAATGTTCGTGTATGGAATAAAAGAAATTTTGCACACATGCCACAGGGACATTAATTTTTGTTCATATATATATATCAATTTACGAATGTGTTTATGGTATATGAGTTTTGCAAAAGGATGATTTGCTCCTTCCCCACCCTGAATATTTTGAAAAGCCCCATGACCACCTAATTCAGCTCACCCATTAGTACAACCAAAAAAATGAAACATAGTGTTTTTTCCATTTATCATGTAGATTTGCTTGCACGGGCTAGCAAGTAATAGTAATAAAATATTGAAAACGAAATTTAAAGCATAACCAAGATTAAGATGCTTTTTCCACCATTATGGTATGTTTTATTGGCGACTAACTGATACACATATATTTCAATATATTTCTATGTGACATACACATAATATATATATGTATGATGTACCTACATGACATATCGTATTAACATAGATGGTTTCTTAATTGTAGTTGAAAATCTAATATAGGTTATTGTGCGACAACTCTTCCACTTTCAATACTTAATCATTTTGGTTAACACTAATTGTACTCTGCCATTCATGTTGTCTATATGAACTACAGAGTTATTATTTTATCATATCATGATAAAGCAAATCTGCATGTCCAAATATATTTTTCATGAACGAAGCAACACATTCTTAAGTTTATATTTGCACATGAAATTCATCAATTTCGAAAATAACACCTCATCTACCACTAATTCATAAATATTTGAGATGAGCTGCTGCACCAAAATTGAAAATAATTACTTACACATAAAAAAATTATCTCTATGGACAAAAAGACATTGTGTGGAGCAGACCATGCTTAACAGAGTAATGCTTATTATGTCACAGGGACATTAATTCTCCAACATAACGACTTAGAAATAATTTATCCCAAAGATAATGTTCGTGTATGGAATAAAAGAAATTTTGCACACATGCCACAGGGACATTAATTCTTGTTCATATATATCAATTTACGGATGTGTTTATGCTATAATAGTTTTGCAAAAGGACGATTTGCTCCTTCCCCACCCTGAATATTTTGAAAAGCCCCATGACCACCTAATTCAGCTCACCCATTTGTACAACCAAAAAAAATGAAACATAGTGTTTTTTTCTATTTATCATGTAGATTTGCTTGCACGGGCTGGCAAGTAGTAGTAATAAAATATTGAAAACAAAATTTAAAGGATAACCAAGATGAACATACTTTTTCCACCATTATGGTATGTTTTATTGGCGACTAACTGATACACATATATTTCAATATATTTCTATGTGCCATACACATAATATATATATGTATGATTTACCTACATGACATATCGTATTAACATAGATGGTTTCTTAATTGTAGTTGAAAATCTAATATAGGTTATTGTGCGACAACTCTTCCACTTTCAATATATACTTAATCATTTTGGTTAACACTAATTGTACTCTGCCATTCATGTTGTCTATATGAAGTACAGAGTTATTATTTTATCAAATCATGATAAAGCAAATCTGCATGTCCAAATATATTTTACATGAACGAAGCAACACATTCCTAAGTTTATATTTGCACATGAAATTCATCAATTTCGAAAATAACACCTCATCTACCACTAATTCATAAATAATTGAGATGAGCTGCTGCACCAAGATTGACAATAATTACTTACACATAAAAACATGTATCTCTATGGACAAAAAGACAATGTGTGGAGCAGACCATGCTTAACAGAGTAACGCTTATTATGTCATATCTCATATACCGGAGCTTCCGTTTCGCCAAGTGATGCTTAACATGTTATATTACATGTAGCAAAAAGCATGTGAATATAAGATATTTCTATAGTATAAAATTGAAAGAAAAATCCCTCCCAAAATAGTCATTTTCTACAAAATACTGTATTGATACTTAAATAGACATGAAATTAAATACTATATTGGTACTTAAGTAGACAAGAAATTCTTTGTAGCTTCATAATCAATACCAGTGTTGTAGACAATAAGTATATCTGAAATAGATCTTGATGTATTAAGCTAACCGCGGCATCTTAAGGAAATAGTGATGGCGAAGATCAAATTACACAATTGACTCTCTCTTTGTGTGGTGTGAATAGTTTTATTTTTTTCGTTTTCTTTTTGGTTGAGGGAAGTGTAAATTGATTTCGTACGTACAAGTACAATATTACGACACGTTAGGCTTGTCCCTTAAATTCAACCCACATCTTGTTATATCCTGAAAATTCAGATTTTGTGCTCCCAAAACTGGCGCCTTCACAACTCGTGCCATGCTATCCTGAAATTACAACGTGCATGAAAACTCCCTCCAGCTACCAAATGCCGACACGCGAAACCCCCCTTCTAACCCTGAGCCGAAAGCGCCGCTAGTTCAAATCGGTGGGGGGTACTTTTGTAACACACCCTACATTTTGGACAGGCGCGTTCCTAAGTCATGCTTCACCCCCTACCATCACCCCCTTTTCTCCATTCGAAATCCCAGGCCGCCATAACCTCTCCGCTCCAGCCGCGAAACCCCACCCTCCTCCGTCCACCACGTCACCGCTGCCCAGTCGGAGCCTCTTCCCTGACGACGTCGTCCACTTCAACAGCTCGATGTCTCTTGTCCACCTCCCTGGATGAGGATCCGTCGTCCATCTCGTCGTCCCGCCGGTTCAGCCGCCCCGTCCTCCACCTCCAAGGAGCTTCTCCGACGATCGCCTCGTCTATCGCGGATGCTCCATCCCCACAGTGCCGCCTTAACCTGCTCCACCGGAACCGTAGCATCCTCACCGACTCCTCGGACGAAGTCGAGGCCTACTTGGCGCCACCAAAGAGGAACCGCAGCATCCTCATCGCATCGCACCTTCTCCTTAACTCGACCTCCCGGCACCGACGGTGCTCCATCCCGCACCCCCATGGAGCGGCTACCTTGCCGCCGGCGCCGCGGGCGACATCTCCACGGCGGCTCTCCCCTAGTGCGAGGCCCCTTCGGTGGCGGCGTCCATACCAGCCAAATCTGCTGCTGCTGCTCCAGCTCTCGCTCGATCGCTCGATCGCCCAGCTGCTGCTGCTGCTGCTCTCCCCCTCGCTCGTGCTGCTGCTCTACTCCGATTAAGCCACACTTCAGTCGACTGAATCGACATTTGGGTCAGTCGATTTTCAGGGGTTGGGGGGGGGGGCTCGCCAGAGTTAAGGAAGGACCACCCGCAGCGGGGACGGGGGCTCGCCGAAGAGGTACCGCACTATCTATCTTAGGGTTCAGGGTGTTGGGGTGGCGGGGGGCCTAGAGGGCTGGCCCGGGCGCCGGTGGCGAGTTGTTTCAGGGCGGCGAGGCGGCGCTGGGGCCGGCGGTTCGGCCGGTGGTGGCTGGTGGCTCAGGGGGCTGCAGGTTGAAGATGAACTGCAGGCCCTCCCTAAACTACATGTCAAGTGCCTCTCTGCTGCCATTGCGTTCAGTTTCGACAGTAGCATTCAGATTCCAAAGTAAATTTCAGTTTCGACAGTTAAGTTTAGAGTCAACAGTTTTTACCTCATCTGTTGTAGTCATGTGGTTTTTGGTGATGTTAATTTTACATCCATTTTACATCATCTATTGGAGATGCTATTAGAATCCCACTTGAGATTGACGATGTCTGTCTTGTGCTGCTTCAGCCTTGACGTCTTACGGCTCACCGGAGCTGCTCTAAGGACAGAACGATCCATCACAATAGAGCAGTGCCCTGGACGTCGTCTACAGATTCCTCAGATCTTCCTCCACACCTCCGACAGCCACCTCTGCCTCAACTGCTTCAGCGACCAACCCAATGATGCTGAGGTCGACACGGCTACGGCAAAGAGGTTGTACACTTGTTGCATCACTTATTACTATACATTCACATCGATCAATTAGGGCTATTTTGGTTCAACGGAAAAACATCGATCCACTGGTTATTACCATCACTCTAAATTTCGGCATGCTCTCCTTACATAATCTCACCATATTTTTTTCGTATGCATGTCAGATATTGTACACAGTCATGCTGAACATGTAGAGAAAAGAGAAGTGTTTTGTGCGGCAATACAATGTCATGCAGACATCGCTCCATGGTGGGTTCAATGGCAAACCCTCCCCACCCCTCTCCAGATTGTAATCTAGAGGAAGATATCTGTTCTGAGGCGGATTCGGACGTCGCTGACCACTCCTATTTACCCCCCAAGGTGTTTGCTCTACCTTGGCATGATGATGTTAGTCATATCATGCATATGTTGCCTTGCAGTGCCTACTTTTGACATTATGTATGTCATCTGCTTAGTTTAGACATGTTCTGTAATGCCACCTGTTTAGTTTCTATATCATATATGGGAATTATGCAGTCTCATGTCTTTTAGCCAGCCATAATATATGTGAAATGTGCAATGCCATCCTGTTTAACCAGGCATCATATATTTGAATGATATCTTGTCCATCCTTTTCTTCATTACATTTCCATTTGTCAACAATGTTTGTACATTAAACTACTCTTCCTATGAATCAGCCATTTGGGTGGGAGATGGAAAAATCTGGAGTGAAAACAAGGCCTTCAGAGCAGACAGTGCTACCTGTCGAAGCAGATCTCTTGTTGGGTCCCGATAGCTCCTCAGAGATGGATTCAGAGACAGATGAACAATCCTATTCCCCCACTGAGGTGTATGCTGTAACTTGGCACGGTTATACTACTCATATCATGCATACGGTGTCTTGCATTGCATAGTTTAGATATCATATACACAATATTCAACACCATGTTCTTAGTTCAGACATCATATCGAATGCCCTCTGTTTAGCATACAAATCACATATGTGAATTAAGTGATGCGATCATGATTACTTAGATAACATGTAGGTGAATTATGTCATGCGATCCTGTTTAGTTATTCATCATATCTTTGAATTATGTTATGCTATGCTATCCAGTTTAGATAGACATCATATATGTGAAATTATGTCATGCTATCCGTTTTAGTTAAACAATATACATGTCAACTATTTCATGCCCTCTTTTTTCCACACTATCTATTGCATCTGTCTCTCATACAATGTCTGTACATTCAACTATGTTTCTTGTTTATCAGCCATTTGAATTGGAGCGGGTGATGCTCGTTCAATCCATCAAACAAGCTCAAGCCATTCCACTAGGGCTCCCTTAGCCTGCAATCGACCAGGGAAGGCCGTCTTCCCCGTCTCCGGCCAGTTCGGCCACCGCCGCTTTCCGACCCCGTTCATCGCAACCAGAGCCCTCCCCGTCCATCCAGCACCACCACCCGACTCCCCATGGCCTTGCGGAGCCGCCCAAGCCCTCAGCTGCGATCGGGAACCACCGTAGCCCAAAGCCCCAAACCTCCCGAAGCCACCGGCCGCCGCGAAGCTCACTGCCGGCGACTCCCTTCGCGCCCACCACCCTAGCGACCACCGGGAGGACCGCCCCGGGGTGGCGGATCCATCCCTACCCTCCGGAGCCCGCGGGAAGCCGCCGTTCGCCAGCGTTGATCGCCGGAGCCCCGCCTCTCTTCGGCCAGAGGAGGAAGGAGGCGGGGGCGACTGGTCAAACCTAACCAGTGGGCCCCTGGACCCACTGTCAGCGACCCAGCCCCGCCCGCGTGTTTTAAGTGAAAGCGCAAACGACCCAAAGTACGTCTCCTCTATTTCAAAAGCGTATTCTCATCGAAACATTTTCTTTTCTGTTTTATTTTAAAAACAGAATATTGACTAAACTTTGACTGGCTATAACTTTTTAAATATAAATCCAAATGACTTGATTCTTTTTCTGTTGTTCCTCAAATTTGATATAGTTTATTTTCATATTTATTTGAAAATTTTCCAAACAACTTTTTTGTACTATTTTGAAAGTATGTGTTAATTCAAATTTATTTAAAATAGGATCATGGAGAGGGACAAGAAAACTTTCAAAAGTTTTGGAATGCACCCTGCCTCTCCACAACTTGAAGGCAAGCATTTTTGAACCCTGGCATAATATTATCGTGTGTTGGTTGATACAGTTACAACACCACCATGACGCGGAGTATCGGTTATTTTCTTTGTGACGATATGATCATACTCATGAGTGCATATTGGTGATCTCATGTTATAGGAGCTTGATATGTTTTGTGATAGTAATCATTCTCACATGCCTTTTATGCCTACCGAAAGGAAGCAGAGAAAGTCTCTGTCTTGGGTAGACATGAGCTTATCTCTGGTTCCCCCGTCGAGACGGTCGTGTCCGGATGGCAAGATGAGGTATGAGGAGTGGTGATTCTGTCTGTTGGTTGGAACATATTTGTTATACTAACCATGCAGGAAATAATTAAACCTCCTGAGTCGGCCATAGATCGAGTCTTGTTCCAGTAACCCTCATACTTGTTTCGTGCTGCCACTTGTCCCTGCCGTAGGTAGCGTATGGTTCAGTAAGTTGTCAACCCCTGTCTAGCACACACTGTACAGAGAGGCCATAGTGGAAGATACCGACTGCAGCCGGTAGGCATGCCACTTGGTCCGGGGGCATGGGTGTTTCCGGTTGGGACCGAGAGGGGGGCACCCCTTAGAGCGCGCGATAGAAATTTGATCCCATGCTAATCGAGGTTGTAGCCTCCCCACTTAGAGATTTGCTTAACGGGTGTCGTGGGTGACTCCAGACATGAGTAAAGATAGGCTGGTGTGTGCGAGTCAGGCGTGTTTTCGACAAAAAGACCGTAGACGGAATCTAGTTCCGATGGACTAAAGGAATCCATTACTCGTGGGTAAAGAGTACACCCTCTGCAGCGATATTATACCTATTCGAATAGCCGTGTCCATGGTTAAGGACTACAGTCTGGGATGGGTCAAGTGTCGGTCTTAGTGTCGGTCTTCGAAGGAAAAACTACTAAACCAGAACCGTAGTTATGAGCTGTGATATATGATGATTATGGTTACTATTATTGTGGACTAACCATTTGTATTATTTGGATTAATGAATATCCCTGGGACGGTTATACCTCCTGGATATTCACTGTGATTATTCTTATATAAGAACTTTATGTGGTGTCGCTCAAACGCCCGACTGTGGCATGCTTGTCATTTACTTATAAGCCCTTTATGTGGTGTCGCTCAGACGCCCGACTGTGGCATGCTTGTCATCTCATTTACTTATAAGCCATTTATGTGGTGTCGCTTAGACGCCCGACTGTGGCATACCTTATATTGTTATCCTTTCGAGGCGTCGCTTCGGACACCCGATCGGTGCATTCTATTTCTACTCTCTGATTGCATCTTCATATTTGACATGATTAACCTGCTTGCATGCATCATAAGTTCCATTTATGACTGGTGTAGTGATCATGGCATATTTCAGAGCATGATTATCATTTGTTATATTATACCTATGTTCATAATGTTTACGAGTACATTCAAAGTACTCACTGGCTTGTCCCTGTCTATTGTCTTGGCCAGATTTCTTGCATGGAGAGGAACATTGCGATGACAGCCCCGAAACCCATGCGAATGTTGATAGCAGCCTCGCAAAGATAGGAGTTATCCTAGTCAGCTGTTCCTGTGGGAAATGGAGTCCCATAGTCAATGGGGAACCACAAATCGCTTCCGCCATCAACCACTAGAAACCATTAGCTGTACTCAGAGGCCAGAATGGTCTTGTACTACATATTATGTACTTTGCTTGGAACTTCTGTATCAAGTTGGTGCCTCATCAGCTAACAGTAATCCTGGGGCTGGTGAGCACAAGGGCCATTTTCTGGGAAATTAATATCCCGAAAACCCGATCCTGACAGTTTAGTGTTGGAGTTACTGGCCACTACCGCTTGCACAAGCTATTCAAACTCACTGTCTGAATCAGTTCGGTTTCTTGAGTCTCAACTACAAGCTGAAAGACATTGATCAGCTATGCTACGACAAGAAGCGGAAGGACTTCAGAAGTCCCTGCAGCATTCAGATGCATACTTTCTGGTGCAACAACAAGCGTTGGAGGATTTTAGCGCCAAACAGGACAAAGCTAATCAGCTTGCTAAGCTTATTGCCAGCATGGTGGATACCCAGGATAACGTTTGTTGAGCTCCTGTGAAGTTGTTTCAGTTATGCTCTTGTTTTGCTGCCGCGTTTATTTGCACTGGTGGCCAATTTTGACGGCTAGTGTATATGATATGCTGCTTTTTCCCTATATTTGCACTGGTGGCGAACTTTGATGCCCAGTGGATGTAATATGTGTAATAGCCGTGATAGCGTAGCGTTAGTTGCTTGCTTATTTATTTCCTTGTTGTCTTATTTATTTGTTTACTTGTAGTCATTGCAGTCCTTTTTCCGCGGTTAACTAGTGGCTGCAATAACCTATTTTTTAAAACTAGGCCACAATAACCATGGGCTAATATTTACTGTAGTGACACTGGGACTCCTACGGGCCGTAGAAACAGTGGGCCTTCTATCGGCCGTAGAAACAGTGGGCCTTCTACGGGCCGTAGAAACAATGGGCCTTCTACAGGCCGTATCATCAATGGGCCTTATACGGGTCGTATGATCGATTGGCCAAACATGGGCCAATAACAGGCCGCATTATGGCCGTAAACGGGCTAGAGTTGGAATCGCCCGTTCATGGGCCGACCATAACGAGCCATCGTTAATAGGCCGTATTTGATGATGCTACAAAAACGGCCCAACGAATTAACGGACCACAAACGGGTCGACTGTAACCGCGGGCTGAATTTGGCCCACGAGCAGAAAATGACAGTAACGGGCCGTAAGTAAATGAATGCTGGAAATGAGCCCAAGAATAAATGGGCTCTGAGAAGGCCAAAAGATTACATGGGCTGGAAACGGCCCAACCGAACAATGGGCCGTTAATGGGTATAAAGTGATACACTGTTCATTACGGGCCAGTTTCACCACGGGCCGTTAATGGGTGTAAAGTGGTACACTGTTCATTACGGGCCAGTTTCACCACGGGCCGTTAGTAGGCCAAGAGTTACATAGGGCCTCATATGGGCCGAAAGACGTCATGGGCCATACATGGGCCAGAAGTGAAAATGGGCTGGAATCATATTGGATGGCCCAGATGACGCTACTGGGCCTAATTCAGATAGGGCGTAACGGGCCTTGGGTTAGCGGGATGTAAATGGGCTATACGCGAACATTCCGTTAACAAGCTTTCCATGGGCCGGCCCACCACCTTTTGACCAAGTCAAACGGGCCGGCCTTTTCACAGGAATGGGCCTCTGTTGGGCTGTGCGACATGTCGACGTATCATAGGCGCCTATATGACCCATTGACGAGCTGACACGTGTTTCGTTCGGCCAATAAGAATTTTACACGTGAAAATTTCCCATTGGTCGGGGCCGTTAACGGGTTATCGGATGCAAAACCCGACCCGATATCTTAATGGCGTTCGTTACGGTGGATGCCACGTGTCGGTCACCCTTGACGAAAGCACTTCTGTGACGCGCGATTTATCGTCATGGAAGTGGACACTTCCGTGATGATAATTTTGGTAATGTCATGGAACACTTCTACGACAGCACAGGTATGACTATCTTGATTCTGTCATAAATTTGTCATGGATGTACATGCATGACAAAAAAAGCGACCCACTGTGACAAACACGTATCATCACGGAAGTGTATTTTTTTTGTAGTGAAGAGTGATCTCTATGGTTCGAGCTATGTCAGATCACCTGCACTGAAGGCCATGGCAGTTTCTGAGTCTGAAGATAAATATTCTGGTAGCAGCCTTGGTGACCCTGAAGAACTGAGTCATGAGCTAGCACTACTCATGAAGAAATTCCAGAAGTTCTTAAGATGTGGTCTCTTTGGAAGACCCTTAAGGAGCAATGATTCCTAATCTAGTGACTACAAGAAGAGGCTTTGTCACAAATGCAAGAAACCTGGACACTACATTCAAGGTTGTCCTTAGTGGGAAAAGGAATCAAAGAAGAAGAAATACGAGGATTACAGTTCTGATGATGCGAAGAAAAAGAAGAAATCCTCAAAATCTTCATCATCAAAATCCTCGAAGTCTTCGTCTCACAAAAAGAGCACCTCCAAGAAGGCTCGGGCATTCATTGGCAAGGAAATGGACACTAAGGCTGAATCTGAGGAACATGAGGAAGAGGAGGCATCTGAGGAGTCCGAGTCTGGTGTGGCGGGTCTGGCTCTCGCTACTGCATTCATCAGCAAGTCTATCTTCAACTCTGAAGAAAATGGCTTCACCAACAAGGCTGATTGTCGGTGGAAAACAAAACCTATGGGATCACAAGAATCCCTACTGCGGTTGCGGGGCGCGGGGTTGAGAGAAGAGCGGGTCTAACAGAGAGCACGTGGTTCATTTATCCAGGTTCGGGCTGCGAGGATGCGTAAAACCCTAGTCCTGCTTTGGTGGATGTATTCTGAGTTCTTGAACTAGCTACGGAGTGTAACGAGCTCCAAAAAGACGAATCCTTCCCCTGGTCGCCTCAGGCCTCCTTTTATAGTAAAAGGGGTCGCCACAGTGGCACACGGGAGGCGGAAAGGTGTACAGTGTTGCGAGTTTATCCCTCATATTACAGGACAAGATGCATTTAATGCATCGCTTAGGTGTCCCCTTGCTTTATCGGGGACGGGGGCAAGGCCCGTCCCGTCCATCGCCGCTCCTCCAAGCTTCGACACCCTCCCTGGACAGCGATGCATGCGGTGCCATGTAGGTAGGTAGGCAGCTGAGGTGGCGCGATGGTGGAGCCTCCACGAAGGGCTGCATGTTGCCACGCAAGTGCCTGCCCAGCTGATTGGGCTGGCAGCTGTGTGCGAACGGTGGCGGAGACTTGGCTGGTGCGGGCCTGGCGATGGCCCTGCTTGTGCGCTTGGCGAGGGCCTTGTCGGGTAACCCGGCAAGGGTCTTGCCGGGTGGCCCGGCAAGGGTCTTGCCGTGGCACGCAGGCATCCCCGGCAAGGATCTTGCCGGGGTCTTGTGGGTTTCTTCGGTGAGGATGGCTGCCTTCCTATCCTCATTTGATTTTGACTATTCTTGGTCTTCACAAAGATCTGCATGCAACCACAGAGGTTCCTCCCGAGCCCTGTCCCAATGCATTTGTCGAGTGTTGGTGAAATCGAGGGTGGCTCGCTCGGCTGGCGTGGGCGAGCTGCCCCGGCAACGGTCTTGCCGGGGCTGCTGAGGCTGCCCCGACAAGGGTCCTTGCCGGGGAAACCTGCTTCGTCCATCTGATCTTTGTGGCCTTGGTCCTTGTCGTTGCTTTGCTTCGTCTTGTCCCTTGGGCCTTACGTTGGCTCACCTCCCTTGCTCTACTTTGTGTGGTCGCAGGCGTGGCTCTGACTGCCCGTGCACAGGTAAAGGTGTACAAAAATGTGCCCCTAGTTTTGTACACCGACAGGATCTCCCGGGCCTGGGCCACACATAAGCGCGACACGTTGTTGGGTCAGGCCCAAAACGGTGCGCGGGCAGGCGGGGCGGTTTTTACTGCGGTAAAAAATTTCACGCGTTGTGCTTCCCACGACTCGCGCCTGCGGCGCTGTGTGGAGGGGCGTGCGTGACGTGGGCAGCATGCAAGGGGCGGTTTTCACACGCATGCGTCACATCGCAGTAAATGGGCGGCGCGACCCGTGGCTTCCCCATAAAAAGGGATAACCGCGGGCGCACTGTTCTTTTTACCCTTCACACAACCCCAATCTTGGAAACCTCCGCTTGTCTCCCTCCTCTTCTCCAAGCTTCGTCCCCGCTCGCCACCATTGTGCTTCTGCCGCCCTCCGCTCCTCCCTCCCCCTTCAGCCACCATGGCGCCAAAATCCACCAAAGGCAAGGGGGTGGCCAAGGATGCAGGGGTTGTGGAGCCATCGGAGAGCCCACTGTCGGGGCAACGGACGCAGTCCACCTTCTTCTTCCCCTTGACGGTCGATGTGTTCGAGCTTCGGGACTTCTTCAGGCCCCTGTGGGGAGCGAAGACGGGGGGGGGAGAGAATTCGGGGCTCCTGGCCACGCGCGTCATCCCCACTGCCTGCGCCGGGCGTGCCCCAAATCGGTACCCCTTCTTCGTTGATTACTTTTCTTGCTGGCTCTGCCCTCCCTTTTCCGATTTCTTCAGCGACATCATGCACACCTTTGGCTTCCGTCTCTTGGATTTTACTCCGAATGTGGTGGCGTGCATGGCCCTTTTCACGCACCTTTCCAAAGGCTTTGCCGGGGTGCACCCCAGCACGACGCTCTTCCGCCACTATTTCTTCCCTCAGATCCAAACGGGGGGTGCCATCTCTGGTTGCGTCACCTGGATCCCAAGATCCAAGGAGGCGTACCCGGATGACGCCATGAAGGAGAGGTGGGAGGAGTGGAGGGGACGGTGGTGCTTGATTGAAGAGAAGGACCCGCCGGCGTTCTGCGAAGTTTGCCGGGCATCGCCCGTTCGCGGCAGCGATTGGAGCGATGTTGATGCCACCGACGGAAAGCTCACTGTTGCCACCACCAGGATTATCCGGCTTACCCAGGCCGGACTGACCCTTGAAATGATCAGGCGGACTTCATCCGCCACCAGATTGCTTTGTTGCATATGAAAGTGCGTTATGTCGACTAGAGGGGGGTAAATAGGCGATTTTTATGAAATTCTTCACTGAGGAATTTGCTCGTGAGGAAATTCCTTAGAGAAAACTACTAGCAGCGGAATAAGTACTCAGAGGTAAACATAGGAGAATACATGCATGGTCATCATGATGAAATGAAGACAAACACAGAGTACAGAAAGCGTAAACACAGGATAGCATAATGTGAAGACAAACAGACTGAAGAAATTGAACTGAGGAAATTGAGAAAGTCTTCAGTCGAAGTCTTGAAACACAGATATGAACAAACACACAACACAGTAATGAGGAAATGAAAGTGTTGAGGAAATAGAACCAGTAAGCTTGGTGAAGACAATGATTTGGTAGACCCGTTCCAACTGTTGTCTCAGTTGTACATCTGGTTGGAGCGGCTGAGTATTTAAACTCGAGGACACCTAGTCCCGGACACACAGTGCTCACCGTTTTCTCCTTGAGCTAAGGACACACAGTCCTCGCCCAATCACTCGCGGTAAGTCTTCAGGTGACTTCCAAACCTTCACAGACTTGGTCACTCGGCGATCCACAATTCCTCTTGGATGCTCTAGACCTTGACGCCTAACCGTCTGGAAGAAGCACAGTCTTCAAAGGTAACAAGCGTCGGATCCACGCAGGATCAATTTCTTCAGTGATGCTCAATCACTTTGGGTTCGTAGGTGTTTTGGGTTTGGGTTTGGATTTTCCTCACTTGATGATTTTCGCTCAAAGTCCTCGGAGGATGGGTTGCTCTCAAATGACAAGTGTCAAGATCTCGCGGAGCAGCCAAACAGCTAGTGGTTGTAGGGGGCGGCTATTTATAGCCTAGGGAGGAGCCCGACATGATAAGACATAAATGCCCTTCAATGATATGACCGTTAGGTGGACAAGATATTTTAGGACAGCTGGCGCGTAGCACAGCAACGGTCGGAAATTTGAGGTTCAAATTCCTCAGGGCTATCATGTTCCTCACAGTGTAGGCAATTCGCACTTGCGAATTCCTAACTCCTCAGTCAGAGCAAAGTCCTCAGTGACCAGAAGAACTGCGTCTCTGTCACTGAATAAATTGACTGAACTGTATGAGATTTCCAATGGCTTCACTCGAAGGGATTGGTAGGTGTAGGATTTGAGATGAGCATCACTTGGAAATTTTCTCCTTAGTATTTCCTCGACCCCCTTTAACAGTACGGTGTTTCCTATGACTCAAGAAAGAGAAAATGAAACTACGAAAACAAAATTCTTCACGCTTCATGTTCCTCGAATGAATACCAAGTCTTCAAGGTCACACCAATTTCTTCACTTTCAAAGTCTTCAGAAAGTCTTCAAAATATCAAAGTCTTCAGATGAAGAACTTCATTTTTAGGGGTCGACTTGCTCTGTAAATATCAAACTCCTCATAGACTTATAGACCTGTGTACACTCATAAACACATTAGATACTTAACCTACAAGTCTTCAATACACTAAAATCACTAAGGGGCACTAGATGCACTTACAATCTCCCCCTTTTTGGTGATTGACGACAACCTAGGTTAAGTTTTCAACGGGGATAAATATATGAAGTGTAACTACTGATATTGAGGAATTTTGATTGCAAGATATAGAAGAACTCCCCCTGAAGATGTGCATAGTGAGGAATTTGCTTTTGAAGCAATGCACACTTGAAGAGTTGAATCATGGAGATCTCCCCCTACATCTTGTAATTCATACACGCATTTGATATATAATATGAAGAATTTGAAATGCATGATGAAATATGGTGCCTGATGTAATTCAGCATGCGTGCAATAATATTAACGAGGAATAAGCATGCAGAATAGTGCATCAAAGTATCAAAGCATAGTGCAACAAAAGTATCAGCGCACCATTGGGTTTAAGATTACAACTCGATCCAATAAAAGTTTCGGAAGAGCGAGAGTTGTAACTTAGCAAACAATAAAAAACGATATATAAAGGCGTTAAAATAGACCCGCTTGAAGACTAACTCAGATTTCTCCCCCTTTGTCATCAAATGACCAAAAGGATCGAAACTGAGGACTAATGCTCCTGAAGATAATCAAGTTGATGAAGGAGCGCCAGCGTTGTTGGGGTCGGTCGTTGAAGTAGGGCCTGCTGCAGTGTCGTCCAAATCTTCCTATTCATCAGTCGCACGCGATGAAGAATATGAACTGGCCACCAGAGAAGGAACCTTGACCTTCTTGTATTTCTTCGGAGGAGGTGCAAACCAGTCAAAGTCTTCTTTGAGACCCATTTTCTCCAAGTCTTCGGCACTATACACTTTAGACAGAACATCCCAGGTGCGGTTGAGGGTTTCATGAAGGTAGTAATGGTCTTTCTTCACTGCATTGTGTGTGCAAGTCATGTTGTGAAGAATTGAACCAAACTGACGCTTGACCCATTTGTGGTTTCGATCAACCTTTTGATGAAGACTGAGGAGTAACTCACAGTCAGTCATCACCCTGGGTGCTATGGCTTGAGGATTTGGCTTGGCAGTGTTGGCAGCAGAGTCATGTGTGGCAGAGTCATCATTGGTGGAATAAGAAGCAGCCTTGCAAAATTGACCATCCAATGGACGAATGCCTTCATCTATCACAGCAGTGGCCTTGCCCTTTTCATCAACTGAGGAAAATGTCCGTTTGAGGACTTCAATGGGAGGCAAGTAGCTGCAGTGGTTGAGAGTTTCAGCCTTGTAGTTGAGTGAAGACCTTGTCCTGATGAATTTCATTATCCAAGGTGCATAAGGCTTCAGCTCAAATGGTGACATAGCAATGTTGGCCAGAGTCCTCATGAAGAAATCATGGAAGTTGATGAGAACGCCATGACAGATGTTGAAAATCATATTCTTCATGATGCCCACGACTTCTTCATCAGTTAAGTCGTGGCCTTTGATGGGACTCATAGTCTTCGTCAGAATGCGATAGACAGTCCTTGGCACATACAACAATTACTTGACGAGGAATTTGGTTCTAGGAGCTTGCCCTGGCTTCAAAGGCTTCATCAGAACTTGCATATAGTGATTTGAAAGCTCAGGTTCGTTGTACACACAACGCGCATCTTCAGTGGGTGGACTCAGAGGAAGGACACGAAGCAATTCAGGTGCTGGGGCCTTATAATGGGTGTTCTCAGTCATCCAGTCCAAAACCCATGAGTTGACATCTTCAGAGTTGCCGGTGATGTGCAACATTGCATAGAATTGAAGAATAAGCTCTTCATTTCAATCGCATATGTCTGTGCAGAAATTGAGCAGCCCAGCGTTGTGAAGAACACTGAGGACTGGCGTGAAGCACGACAAAGACTCCATATCCACGTGAGGAATATGAGCATGGTCGAAGACTTTGTCTTTGTTGTAGAGCATTTAGGAATAGAAATTGGCTTGGCTGGTTGTCCAGAAGCGCCTCTTCCTGATGCGAGCAGAGTCATATGGATTGTATTCAGTGAAGAACACATGCTCGCCATAGAAGTCTTCAGCCTTGAATTTCTGTTTGCGTGAGAACGAATCCTTTGGCCTTGGCAGAGGAGTGTCAGTGAGTTGCATCACGACCTCAGGAATCACGATCTCAGGTTCTTCAGGCTGAGGAATTTCAGGATGTTCCTCAGGTGCAGTCACCTTGTCAGTTTCAGCAGCAGTTTCTTCAGCACTAGTGGCTGGAATTTCTTCATTCACACATGCAGTGGGATGAGTTGCTTCAGAGCCCAATTTTACTGTCGGTGAAGGAGAGTGAGGAATTTGCTGCAGGGGAGTGAAGAGTGGGGAATTGGGATGCTGACTTTCCCAAAAGTCGTCATTCATCACTGGAGTGGTGGTTCCAATATCCACATTTTCATCAATTTCTTCAACACCAGCCTCTTCAGCATCAAACTAAGGCATTGGTGATGAGACCATTGGGGTTGAAGGGATAGCATCCGCTTCAATTTCTTCATCAATCTGCTCTGACGAAGCAGCAGATTGAGTTTCTTCATCTGGTCCACTTGGGATCTCATAATCTTCACCAAAAGGAACAAGGTCCTTTGATGGCATGGAGGAGATAGGAATGGCATCAATGGGATTTGTAAACGAGCTTGTCATCGTCTTCATCTTCTTGGGAGCTGAAGATTCTGAAGCATTGGATGCCTTCCTTTTCTTCACAGCAGCTCGCTCGGCAGCCTTGGTTTTCTTCACATCTGATGCAGATGGAAGAATTGGAGTTGGCGTAGGCGCAGGTGGAGCTGAGGAATCTGGTTGATTGTCCTCAGGCGCAACTGATGCAGTTGCCCTGGTTTCTTCATTTTCTTCAGGCGCAACACTAGTGGATGCCCTGGTAATTTCTTCAGGGGCTGGAGCAGAGTCATCAGCCCTGGAACTGGCATTTTCTTCAGCAGCCTGAACTTCATCAGCGGTGCTGGCATGTTCTTCAGTTTGCTGAACAGATGCTTCAGCATGAGGAATTTGTTGTGTTGAGGCAGCACCCTTGGTGAAGGTATCAGTCAGCCTCACAAATCTGACCTTGGCTCCTTGCCAATCAGCATAGTACGAGTCAAAGTTGTCGCTGAGGGCTTTGATCTCAGCCTGCATCTTGACGAGTTCCTCAGGCGTCATCTTGACAACGTTTTTCTTCAGCAGCTTCTCTTTCCGGTACTGCAACTTCTTGATCTCTCTGGCCCTATCATATTTCCACTTCTCCTCTTGGATGAAGTGAGTCAACATGTGACTTTGGCCAGGTGTCAGCTTGAAATCAGGCATAGGTGTGTTAGGATCCTTATGCTAGAGATCAATATAGTCTAGGATCGCCCTTGGATCCAATAGCAGGGGCACAGGTGTGCCTTTGGCTTTAGCAGCCCTTTCTTGGCGGTCTTTGATGATTTCAGCGAGTTCTTCTTCATCAGCTTCATCATCATCAGATGGCACAGTGAAGACTACCAGCTTCTTCGGAGGACTTGGACGAGTGCCGCGTCCAGCAGTAGCCTTTTTCTTCAGCAGAGAAGGTCCAGCTGAGGAATTTGGTGCAGCTGAAGAACTAGCTGAGACACCAGAGGCAATAGAGATGCCAGTAGTCGTTTGGCACGAGGCCAGATGCATAGGTGCTGAGGACTTTGTCGGGACAGCTGAGGACTTTGGTGGAGCAGGAGCAGCATGAGGAATTTGCTTTGAAGATTTTGAAGATTCTGGCCGTGAGGGCGCAGCTGAGGAACTTGGCCGTGAGGGCAGTGATGTTGAAGCACTTGGCTTGTGAGCGGGCTTCTTGAGCATCGCTTTCTTCGGCTTGACCAAGGCCTCAGTGACAGCAGCAGCAGCAGCAGCAAAGTCTTCATTGAATTTCCTCACTGCTTCTCTGGCTTGCCTTTGCAGTTTAGCTTGGCGCTTGGCCCATTCCTTAGGAAAATCTTCACCGCGTTTGATGCTAGTGGGATCAGCCACTTGGCCAGGTGCCAATGGGGCTCTTGGGCATGGAGGGTTTACTGCGAATTTCTTCATATACTTGGGAGTGACGTATCTGTACTCCCTCCATTCACGTGCCCATATCCTTTCAATCCTTTGGATGCGCACCTTGCGCTGATTTTTATCTTCTTTGCCAAATTTGGATTCATCAGGCGTGTAGTAATCTTTATAAATATCCTCAGGGATTTCAAATGCAGTCATAACCTCAGGCCTCTTTCCTCCTTTCTGTGGCCTTTTACCTTCAGCCATTTTCTTCAGATGAGGAATTTGAACAATTGAATTTTCTGAAGAACTATGCAACTTTTCTTCGAGGAACGCTGCAAATGAGTTAAGTTGATGAGAACCTAATAATTCGGCAGCGGACATGTGTACCTGTGAACAGAGTATAGTTGCGAGGAATTTGGAGAGGTCATATGCGTTCTCAGAGGGTTTTTCATAAAGAACAAGTTGGAGGAATTTGACCAGATTCGTCTTGAGGAATTTCACTAAGCGCTTTATATCTTAGGTTCCAGAGTTGTATAGATCAAGGATCCACACAATTGAGGAATCTTGAAGAAGGTGAGGCTTAGGGAAATGAATCAAGAACAAATAACATGTGAGGTGTTTTGTGTGTGAGGAGTTGAAGAATAAAACACCTTTGAAGATTTTGTAGAAAACTTCCGAATCAGAGAGGGCAGTAAAATTAGCTTTTAATTACCCTGAACGAAGAACACGACGAACTGGG
Source organism: Aegilops umbellulata (assembly GCA_032464435.1). Taxonomy (NCBI): domain Eukaryota; kingdom Viridiplantae; phylum Streptophyta; class Magnoliopsida; order Poales; family Poaceae; genus Aegilops; species Aegilops umbellulata. The sequence continues at coordinate 84,180,846 of CP136060.1, read as the reverse complement.
AGTTGAAACAATGAAGTTCGTCGATGCAGATCTTCCATGCCCTAACTTGGCGGAGGAAGACGTCTACGGCGGCGGCGGAGGTGAAGATTTCCGCAGTCGGCACGAGTACGACGGCGACGAGGTCGAGGTAGTGAAGCTCTTCCTCACCGGCGACGATGGAGTAGCGACGGCGCTAGGGTTTGGAAGCTCGAGCGGGGGAAGTGAGATCGAGCGGGGTAAAAGAAGTGAGGACGGCGACAGGGGTATTTATAGCCGCAGTGAAAAACTGCTCGTCCGAAGATTTAGGACGAACGTGCCCCTGGCTGTTCTCCTTCCCGCGACATGTGTCACCAACGTACTGTGTAGTGGAGATCATGTAAGATCGTGGGTGGATAAGATAATCCATCGTGGGATGCGGAACGGTTTGAGCGGCAAAACCGAAAGTTTGGATAAGATTAGTTTTAACGTTCTGTTCGCAATTTCTTCAGCTGACAAGGACACAGTGAAGAATTTGAACGAGCTTCAAATAGAACGCACATGAAGAATTTGTGAATAGATTGGATTGAGTATAGCATAGAGGGGAAGGGTCCGATCACATTCACTTAGCAGAAAAGATCCAACTTGAAGAAATAGCTATAAGTGAATGCTGTAGAGGACATAAACTCATATATATATATATATATATATATATATATATATATATATATATATATATATATATATATATATATATATATAGATATATAGCCAATGAAGAAAAACGACAGCACAAGTGAAGATTTTGCAAAGTTGAAGAATTTGAAAAACTAAGGAATTTCAAAAATTTAGGAAAAACTCAAATTGAAGATTTTCAACTTTTGTGGTGGCGTGACCCACCGTGTAAGAATGATGATTTCAGACACCGCGTACAATTGTCGTAGGGTTCTGAGAATCAAATTCTTCATTAATTTCTTCACGCTTAGGGTGTTATTCTTCATTGATTGAAGAAAAACGTTTCTTCATGTATTGCACATCTAAGTCATCAATTTTGCATAAGTGTTAGGATGAGTGCATTTTCAAAGTACATTTGAAGACTCTAAGATATTTAGCTCACACCGCAACTTGCTAAATCTCTTCTCATCCAAGGGCTTAGTGAAGATATCGGCTAGCTGTTCTTCAGTCTTCACATGCTCAATAGAAATGTCGCCCTTCAACACATGCTCACGAAGAAAATGATGACGACTCTGAATGTGCTTTGTCTTCGAGTACTGAACTTGGTTGTGAGCAATCTTGATGGCACTCTCATTGTCACAGAGGAGAGGCACATTCTTCACGTTGATGCCATAGTCCTTGAGCTTTTGCTCCATCCATAGTAATTGAGCACAGCAAGAACCAGCAGCAATGTACTCAGCTTCAGCAGTAGACAGTGATACGCAGTTCTGTTTCTTCGAGGACCAATAGACCAAGGATCGTCCGAGGAAGTGGCAAGTACCAGATGTTGACTTGCGGTCCACACGGTCACCAGCATAGTCAGAGTCTGAATATCCAATGAGATCAAAATCCGAGCCCTTGGGATACCATAATCCTAGTGTTGGTGTGTGAGCTAGATATCAAAGAATATGCTTCACAACCTTATGGTGTGATTCCTTCGGTGCAGCTTGAAATCATGCACACATGCAAACACGAAGCATTATATCTGGCCTAGATGCACATAAGTACAATATAGAGCCAATCATGGAGCGGTATACCTTATGATCGAAGTCAGTACCATTTTCATCAGTGCATAGATGACCATTTGTGGGCATAGGAATTTTGTTGCCTTTGCAGTCTTGCATGCCGAATTTCTTCAGGACATCCTTGAGGTATTTCTCCTGAGATATGAATATACCATTGCGTTGTTGACGAATTTGAAGACCTAAGAAGAATTTCAACTCTCCCATCATAGACATTTGATATTCTTCACTCATCATATAGGCAAATTCATCGCTATAACGTTGGTCAGTACAGCCAAAGATGATATCATCAACATATATTTGGCACACAAACAGTTCACCATCATAAGATTTAGTAAAGAGAGTGGGATCGAGTGAACCGGGTGTGAAGCCTTTCTTCATGAAGAATTCCATCAATGTATCATACCACGCCCGTGGAGCCTGCTTGAGGCCATAGAGGGCCTTGTTAAGTCTGAAGACTTTGTCAGGATGTTTTGGATCTTCAAAACCTGGGGGTTGAGCAACACATACTTCTTCCTCAAGCTTACCATTGAGGAATGCACTTTTCACATCCATTTGGTATATGATGATATTATGATGGTTAGCATAAGCAAGCAATATGCGAATAGCCTCAAGTCTAGCAACAGGTGCAAAAGTTTCATCGAAATCAATTCCTTCAACCTGTGTGTAGCCTTGAGCTACTAGTCATGTCTTATTCCTCACCACAACACCATTTTCATCTTACTTGTTGCAGTAGATCCACTTTGTGCCAATGATGTTATGCTTGCGAGGATCGGGACGATTGACTAGTTCCCATACATTGTTGAGCTTGAACTGATGTAATTTTCTTGCATGGCCTGAATCCACTCAGGCTCCAGAAATGCTTCATCTACCTTAGCGGGCTCTGTGATAGAGACAAAAGCAAAGTGCCCACAAAAGTTAGATAGATGTGAAGCTTTTGAGCGTGTGAGAGGACCTGGTGCTCTAATGTCATCGATGATCTTCTCCACTTGCACTTCTTTTGCAACGCGAAGGTGAGCTGGTTGTCGTTGAGGAATTTGATCAGCATTTTCTTCACCATCAATTTCTTCAGCATTTTCTTCAGGTGCATCAGCTCGACATTCTTCACGTTCTGGAATGAATTCTTCAGCAGATTCTTCAGTAGGAATGACATTTTCAGTAGCCTTGTGCTTGATTGAATCCTCAGGTGCTGGTTCATCTAACACAGAAGGTAGGTGCTCTCTTTGCGAGCCATTAGTTTCATCGAACCGCACATCTACAGTTTCAACAATCTTGTGAAGAACATTGTTGAAGACTCTGTAGGTGTGCGAGTCCTTTCCGTAACCAAGCATGAAACCTTCATGTGCTTTCGGTGCAAATTTAGAGTTGTGATGAGGATCTCTAATCCAGCATTTAGCACCGAAGACTTTGAAATAACTCACATTGGGTTTCTTGTCAGTGAGGTGTTCATAGGCAGTCTTCTTGAAGAATTTGTGAAGATATACTCTGTTGATGATATGGCATACATTATCAATTGCATCAACCCAGAAACGATGATGGGTTTTGTACTCATCGAGCATAGTGCGAGCCATCTCAGCAAGAGTCCTGTTCTTGCGCTCCACGACGCCATTCTGTTGGGGAGTATAAGGAGCAGATAATTCATGAGTAATACCAAGTTCATCAAGATAGTCATCGAGACCCGAATTCTTGAACTCGGTGCCATTGTCACTTCTGATGTGCTTGATCTTCACACCGAAGTTGGTTGAAGCCCTTGAGGAAAAATGTTTGAAGACTTCCTGCACTTCAATTTTCTAAGAGACAAGGTGTACCCATGTGTAACGAGAGTAGTCATCAACAATAACAAAGCCATATTGAGATGCTTCATTTGAAACAGAGGAATAATGATTTGGACCGAAAAGATCCATGTGAAGCAATTCGAATGGACGACTAGTGGTCATGATAGTCTTCGCTGGATGCTGGGCCTTTGTCATCTTTCCAGCTTCACAGGCACCGCACAGGTGATCCTTGAGGAATTTGACATTCTCAATGCCAATGACATGCTTCTTCTTCGCAAGCGTGTTCAAATTCCTCATGCCTGCATGACCAAGTCGTCGATGCCATAGCCATCCTTCTGAAGCTTTTGCAAGTAGGCACACGGCTGGTTGTGAATCTGCAGAGAAATCAACAATATACAAGTCTCCTCTCCTAAAGCCTTCGAAGACTTTGGAATTGTCAGCTTCCATAATCACAACACAACGATACTTGCCAAAGACAACAACCATATCAAGATCACAAAGCATTGAGACAGACATAAGATTGTATCCTAAGGACTCAACAAGCATGACTTTGTCCATGTGTCGATCCTTTGTGATTGCAACCTTACCTAGACCCAATACCTGACTTTTGCTTTTATCAGCGAAGATGATATGCTTCATGTGTGACGCTGATAAGGGAGCATCCATCAACAGATTCCTGTCACCGGTCATGTGATTAGTACATCCACTATCAAGTACCCATTCAGTGGCTTTGGGTTGATCATCCTGCAGATGAATTAGTGCAACTTACGACCTCGTATACTTCAGCAGTGAAGAATATGATATCACAATTCATCAGATCAATCTCATCAAGCAGTAAGACAGATAAAACAGAGGGAGGACGTGTGAAATGAAAGTTCATTTCATCATGGTTAGCCTGCGTCCTTTCAGGCATTTTGTCAGGTCCCCAACAAATTCTTCAGACGTTACAGTACGTCTGGAGACTTGACCCTGCGGAAGAGATTAGTTCTTTTTCTTCACCACCCACATCTGAAGGGGTGGCAAAGAGTTCATCACTCTGCGAGCTCCATATGAGAATGGTGGCAAAGCAGCCAAACCATTTCGTTTCACATAAGAGGGGTTAGGGTAAGCATATGAATAAGCAGAGAAATTCTTCGAGGACTTATGAACATAATAATTTGAAGAATAATGCTCATATTCATAGCCCTTGGCTCTTCCCTGCGAAACAGAGTTGTTAGCACGATGATGTTCATATGAGGACTTTGATCCATGTGAGGGTTTTGATCCCCTTGAGGAATTTGGTCTGTATGAGGACTTCGATCCATATGAAGAATTTGGTCCATATGAGGAATTTGATCTAGGGTTCCTTTTCTTCACAGGTGGTGTCATGAGGACATTCACCTGAAGACTTTCAAGGAAACTTTTGGGAACCCAGATTTTCTTCATAGGGGAACCGTTCCTGCAGTTAGTGCCAACATATCTAGCAAATACTTCACCATTCTGATTTTTGAGCAATTTATAGTTGGAGTCAAATGACTCATCAGAAGAATGAGAAGATTCACATGTATAGCCAGATAAATTAGATGGATCAACTGGAGGTCCCTTTGCAGCAACCCATGTGGTTTTGTTGTACTGCTCAGGCTTCCAATATGTACCATCAGCATTGAGTTTCCTCTAAAAGGCAATACCCTCTTTCCTAGGGTTCCTGTTGAGGATCTGCTTTTTAAGCATATCACAAAGAGTCTGATGCCCTTTGAGGCTTTTGTACATGCCTGTCATGTACAATTCCTTCAGTCCTGCATCGTCAGTAATACTAGCAATGTCCTCAGATGAGGAATTAGTGATAGCAGAGACAGGTGAAGAATTTGTAACATTTGAAGCATTTGAACATTCAGGTGAAGAATTAGCAGATTCTCGTTCAATGCATTTTAGACATGGAGGAATAAATTCTTCCTGAGCAGCGCTGATTTGTTGAGCAAGTAATGAATCGCGCTCATTCTGAAGATCTTCATAACTCACTCTTATCTTCTCAAAATCAGACAAGAGAGAGTTATGCTGATCTTGAAGAGAGTCATGCTTGGAATGAAGTCTCTGAAGACTTTCAGCCAACAAATCATTGCTCTTACTAAGCATGTCATTAGCCTTTTGCAAAGCTCTTTGTTGTTTAGCGGCAAGGGAAGCAAGTTGGACATAACTGGGTCCAAATTCATCACCAGATTCTTCATCACTAGACTCAGTTAGGTAGCATTCAGTTACCTCAGCACTTTTTGCCATAAGGCATGGAGTAGAGGATGATGATTCTGGTTCGAACGTCATCGATTTGAGCGATTCCTTGAAATCCTCAAACCAAGGATCATGACGGGTTCGATGGCCTTCATAGACATCAGAGAGACGGTCCCAGACAAGCTTCGCCTGATCGAGATGCATGATGTTTCTGAACTGGTTTCGAGACAGACTTGAGCAGATGATGGCCTTCGCTGTGAGGTTGAGTTGAGTGTACTTTCGAATGTCATCAGCTTCCGCCATCTTGCACAGATCGGTCAGACCAATCTCAGTGACGGTCCATAGCTCGCTGTCCATCGCCATGAGACGCTTCTTCATCATAGCCTTCCATTTGGGATACTCGTGACCGTCAAAGATGGGGCACAACACTCTCTTCATATCTGCGGTCGACATAACTAAAACTCCAGGCGGTTAAACCAAAATCACACAGAACAAGGGAGTACCTTGCTCTGATACCAATTGAAAGTGCGTTATGTCGACTAGAGGGGGGTGAATAGGCGATTTTTATGAAACTCTTCACTGAGGAATTTGCTCGTGAGGAAATTCCTTAGCGAAGAACTACTAGCAGCGGAATAAGTACTCAGAGGTAAACATAGCAGAATACATGCATGGTCATCATGATGAAATGAATACAAACACAGAGTACAGAAAGCGTAAACACAGGATAGCACAATGTGAAGACAAACAGACTGAAGAAATTGAACTGAGGAAATTGAGAAAGTCTTCAGTCAAAGTCTTCAAACACAGATATGAACAAACACACAACACAGTAATGAGGAAATGAAAGTGTTGAGGAAATAGAACCAGTAAGCTTGGTGAAGACAATGATTTGGTAGACCAGTTCCAACTGTTGTCTCAGTTGTACATCTGGTTGGAACGGCTGAGTATTTAAACTCGAGGACACCTAGTCCCAGACACACAGTCCTCACCGTTTTCTCCTTGAGCTAAGGACACACAGTCCTCGCCCAATCACTCGTGGTAAGCCTTCAGGTGACTTCCAAACCTTCACAGACTTGGTCACTCGGCGATCCACAATTCCTCTTGGATGCTCAATCACTTTGGGTTCGTAGGTGTTTTGGGTTTGGGTTTGGATTTTCCTCACTTGATCATTTTCCCTCAAAGTCCTCGGAGGATGGGTTGCTCTCAAATGACAAGTGTCAAGATCTCGCGGAGCAGCCAACCAGCTAGTGGTTGTAGGGGGCGGCTATTTATAGCCTAGGGAGCAGCCCGAGATGATAAGACATAAATGCCCTTCAATGATATGACCGTTAGGTGGACAAGATATTTTAGGATAGCTGGCGCGTAGCACAGCAACGGTCGGAAATTTGAGGTTCAAATTCCTCAGGGCTATCATGTTCCTCACAGTGTAGGAAATTCGCACTTGCGAATTCCTAACTCCTCAGTCAGAGCAAAGTCCTCAGTGACCATAAGAACTGCGTCTCTGTCACTGAAGAAATTGAGTGAACTGTATGAGATTTCCAATGGCGTCACTTGAAGGGATTGGTAGGTGTAGGATTTGAGATGAGCATCACTTGGAAATTTTCTCCTTAATACTTCCTCGACCCCCTTTAACAGTACGGTGTTTCCTATGACTCAAGAAAGAGAAAATGAAACTACAAAAACAAAAGTCTTCACGCTTCATGTTCCTCGAATGAATACCAAGTCTTCAAGGTCACACCAATTTCTTCGCTTTAAAAGTCTTCAGAAAGTCTTCAAAATATCAAAGTCTTCAGATGAAGAACTTCATTTTTAGGGGTCGACTTTCTCTGTAAATATCAAACTCCTCATAGACTTATAGACCTGTGTACACTCATAAACACATTAGATACTTAACCTATAAGGCTTCAATACACCAAAATCACTAAGGGGCACTAGATGCACTTACAGCATAACAAGGGGAGGCCAGCCTGGCTCTTCACGAACCCTGCTAACATCATGCGACTCCGCCCCGGCCTCGACCACAACTTTACGGTGATGGTGCACGCCCATTTCTGCTAGCGGCTCTTCGAGCTTGACGTGGGCCGTGACGGCGAGGTCGAGCGGGCCGGCAAGGTTGCGAGGGCCGCCGCGAAGGCCGGCAGGGTCCTCAAGGGTTCGTTGTTCAAGCTTCCAACGGGGGTGGTCCCATTGTGTAATAACTCGTGTCGGTCCGACATCATTGCTATGATGCCGGACTGCAATGCGCATGGCCTCGACCCAAGCTGGGAGGAGCAGAAGGACGTTGGAGTGCAGCAGTTCTTCGACACCCTGCATGAGTGGTACGTCGATGCCGACCCCGAGCGACTGCTTGTCATGGACACCACCCAGGCGGAGCTGGACTACATCACCATCAAGGTGAGGGAGGCACAACTTGCCAGGGAGGACGGCAGTGCCGGCGGTGTGGAGGACAAGACCTCGACGGCTGCGGAGGAGGAGGAGCTTGCCCAGTGGGTGGCGGCCGCCGGGGGAGCCAGCAGCGCCGGCACCAAGGCTCCTCTGGTTGAGGATGTGACCGGTGAGTCGTCGTCGGAGGAGGCCGAGACCGCAGACCCGACGCCACCTACAGGGAGGGGGCGAGTCTTGCGGCGGGCCAGTTCCGGTGAGCCGGTTCGGCCCCACAGGGCTGCGCAGCCGCAGCTGACCCTGGAGGGGTCCCAGCCCCACACGAAGGCCGCGGCGGCGAAGAAGGCGGCGAAGGTTGCGGTGAAGAAGAAAACGGCCGCTCCTTCTTCATCCAAGCGTGCCCAAACGCCACCTCCCTCCCCTCCTCCGGCAAATGTCGGCGCGGGGATCACCTTTGATTATGGATCCCTTAGTCCGAGGAGGAAGAGGAAGACAGCAGAGGAGGTGGAGGACGATGAGTAAGCATCTGGTTCCTCTCCGTTATCTCTCCCTCCCCAACCTGCATTACTGATCTTGACCTGTTTTCATCTTTGCAGGGACGGGGAGACGCTGGCCCAAAGAGCAAAAAGGGCCAAGGTCTCGGCGGGTGGCCAGCCCTCGGCTGGTACTTCGAGGGCGCCCTTGGTGGTATTGAGCAGCCCGGACAGTAGCACCCGGCAAAGCCACCAGCATAAGTTCATCATTCTTCTCTCTTCGACATGTGTCAGGGGCGCGACACTTTGGTGCTGACCTTGCCAGGTGTGCAGGAGGGGAGCAACAGCAGGAGGAGCCACAGGGGGCTACCCCCAACACGCCGCCCACATCGACCACGGCGCCCCGAGGGACGTCCCCGGTAAGGGTGCCAAGCACCGAGCCCACACAGATGGAGGAGGAGGAAGAGAACTTGGGCGCCCGTGGCTTTGCCTTGACGCCAAATGTTGGCGGGGAGGGGATTTCCGTTTCCCAGCCTGGTGCTGGCACCGGTAAGTCGTTCGCCGTTCGTCCCTGCTTCTTCTTCTTTCCAATTCTTGGTCTTGGCTTTGCCTCACCCCTGTCTTCGGTGTCCAGATCCCTCCTCGGTGAACCCGGAGGACGTGGACGCCGTCATCGAGGACGTCACCAAGGCCGCCGAGGCGAACGCCGAGAAGATTGCCACGGAGGAGGCTGCCAAGGGTGCTACTGAGGACGCCGCCAAGGGGCCCGCCAGGGAGGCCGGCAAGGCCGCCGCTGAGGAGACCGGCAAGGGGCCTGCTGGGGAGGCCGGCGGGGCCGCTGCCGAAGAGGAGGAGGAGGAGGAGGTGGCCGAAGACTAGCCTTCCTCTTCCGCCGCTTCCAACTCCAGCAAGTATCTGAGGGTGAGCGACGACTTGTTCGTCCAGCTTCCAGGCGCTTCGAGCACCAGGACACCCGCTGAGGGAGAGGTGTTCGACGACGTGGTGCTTGCCGCTGCCGGGCTCGAAGTCGTCGACGAGCCGATCGTTGGTGGCGACAGTCGGATTTCGGGCTCCGCAAAACCCTTAAGATTCGAACACAGGGGCGTGACGAAGATCTCTCCCACTACACGTCTACCTAGCGCCTCGCTCTTCTCCTGGTGCTGGGAATGGAATGCAAGCAAGCAAACAAGTAGGGCACACAAGAGTTTACCCAGGTTCAGGCCACCTTGCGGTGTAAAACCCTACGTCCTGCTTTAGTGGATTGGCCTCGCGAGGGCTCGAGTATGAACAAATACAGTGGTTTCCTGAGCTCAGGAGGCGAGCTCAAGAGGGGTGAGGAGGCGGATGTTCTTTCTCCTTTGCTATGCTAAATCCCAATGGGTTGGTCCCTCTCCCCTCTATGCTAGGAACCCTAGCTACTTATATAGGAGGCCAGGGTCCTCTTCCCCTGGAATGTTTAGGCGGGAAGGGAATCCCACAACGGCCATTTGAGCGGGAACACAAGGACGCTCCTATCCTGACAAAAGGTGGTCTTTGCCTGCAAAGAGGGCAGGCAGTGACGCGGTGGTGGGCTCGGCGATGACATCCTTCCTGCCGTCCTTGCGGTCTTCGGTCTTGTTGCACCAAAGGGGAAACCTTTGTCTCGCCCCTCGAGAACCTGCGCCTGTGCGGTCTCCTTTGCACCGATATGGAAACTGCGCCTGCTGGCACGCGCTGGCGCCCGCTGGCACGGTTCGTCATGGCTTGCATCACTGCCTCCTCCTGAGGAAGCCCTTGCCTTGAGATCTCTGCCCTCCCGAAGCAGCCTAGCTAAGGCCACTCTTGGGAGAGGTCTTGGTCGCCCCTCCGGAGCAGCCTAGGTGAGGCCGCTCCCTGAGGAGGTCTTGGTCGTTCTCCTCGCTAGGGTTGGCCCCCTCGCGAGGGTCTTGAGCAGCTGGGCCCTACCGGGCCGTACCAGGAACGCGACGTGGGACGCAGACAGGAAAGTCTGGGTACCCTGGTTCCCAGTACGCCAACAGTGACGGCTCGCAGGAGGAGCGGCTCCTCCTTGCCATGGGTGCCAGCTTCCGGAAGCTCGAGGCGCTCCACCGCGCCCGTCTGGACAAGGTTAAGTCCAGGACGGCGATGGTGGAAAAGGCGGAGGCAGACCTCTAGAAGCGCGTTGCCAAGGCGCAGAACTGGTTCCGCAAGGCCCATGAGGAGCTCAAGGCTGCCCAGGGCGAGCAGGCTAGGCGCGACGTGGAGCTCGCCATGAAGCTTGGCGACGTCGAGAAAGCTCAGGAGCCGGCGAAGAACTCCGCCGAGGCCGCCGAGGCCGTTTGGACCCAGCGCGAGGCCGCGCTGAACTCCCAGGAGGAGGACCTTGCCGCACGCGAGGAGAAGCTCGCCGCCACACTTCATGGCAAAGATGCCAAGGTGGAGAAGCTTGTCCTGCAGCGGACCAGTGAGATGGAGCAGAGGCACAAGGAGGCACTCAATGCCTAGGCCCAGGTTCACGCCGGCAAGGTGAAGAAGCCGGAGCAGGAGCGCGATGGGCTGAAGGAGCAGACGTTGAAGTTGTCCCGGGAGAAGGACACGCTTAACGATGCTCGGACGGAGGCACAGGGCGCGGTCATCAGCAAGGCTGGAGAGCTTGCCGAGGCCAACAACTCCGTCGGGGATCTCAAGCTGAAGCTGAAGGGTCTCGAGGAGGCGCTGGAGGAGGCCAAGACTCGAGAGGAAACCCTGGCCAAGGCGCTGGAGGGCGAGAAGCAGTTGCGGGAGAACGAAGACCTCAACTTCGCCGATCATGTGGCGGGCGAGAACCGCTGGCTCGAACGCCTTGCCGCCGTCGCCAACCAGGCCGCCGCATAGCTTGCCACCATGGGGATGTCGGACATGAGGTATGTCCCGAGCGGAGCGTGAGCGCCAATTGCAGCCTGACCTTGTTCTTTGAGAAGGTCGTCCATGCTCTAGAGCGGCTCCACGCCAACCGGGCGGCCTCACAGGCCGAGGAGTCCCTGATGCTTTGCCAGGGCGCCATGACCAAGGTTCTCACCAAGGTGGCGCACTAGTACCCCGACCTCGACTTCGACGTCAGGCTGGAGCGCTTGCCGGAGGGTGTCGACCTCGCGCCGCTCAGGAAGCGCATCAAGCCCATCATCAGCCGTGTCGGCAGAATTCTGAGGGTGGAGGGCCAGGGCCGGGATTAGGCATCCCGTTCCTCATTGCCGGTGCGGGTTCACAACCAAGAAAATTGCTATCTCTAGTTAGAACCGCAGCAACAATTTGATGTAACATAACTCTGCAGCACTTTCAGTTCTATGCATTTTATTTCCCTGTTCAATTTCCCTTTGTATACGCACCCTACGCCAACTGGGAAGGCTCGCCGGTGCGGAAGCCCAAGGCAGCATCTTGGGGACGGATCCCCATTGGCCTACCGGGTATGCGTGCTGCCGGGTGAGCCACCTTACCGTTCTTAACGCGGCCGCTCGAACTGTTGAGCTTGACTCGACTCAGAATCGAGAGCGTTGTCAATCACGGAAGGCTACCCTGCCTCTATCGACGTAGCCGCTTGAGCTGTTGAGCGGACTCGAAACAGGGCAAGGGCGTTGCCGACAGCGGGAGAGCCCCCTGGCGTGCAGGTTTTCCATACAAAGGCATGACATCTCAGAGGGAAATAACCTCATATAAAAAGGAAGTAGTCAGGGTTCGGTATGACTTAGCTTCTGCTTGGAGTCGCGCCGACATCGATCTTTTGAGCCCCTCTCCTGCTTCTCTTAGAGCCATCGCGATGAAGAAACACTCACTTAACTGCGAAAACCGATTCCCACAATTACGCGTCCCCGACCTGGCGCGTCAAAGATGTCGGTGGAAAACGACACCTATGGGATCACAAGAATCCCTGCTGCGGTTGCGGGGCGCGGGGTTGAGAGAAGAGCGGGTCTAACAGAGATCACGCGGTTCGTTTATCCAGGTTCGGGCCTCGAGGATGCGTAAAACCCTAGTCCTGCTTTGGTCGATGTATTCTGAGTTCTTGAACTAGCTGCGGAGTGTAACGAGCTCCAAAAAGCCGAATCCTTCCCCTGGTCGCCTCGGGCCTCCTTTTATAGGAAAAAGGGGACGCCACAGTGGCACACAGGAGGTGGAAAGGTGTACAGTGTTGCGAGTTTATCCCTCGTATTACAGGACAAGATGCATTTAATGCATCGCTTAGGTGTCCCCTTGCTTTATCGAGGACGGGGGCGAGGCCCGTCCCGTCCGTCGCCGCTCCTCCAAGCTTCGACACGCGCCCTGGCCAGTGATGCATGCGGTGCCATGTAGGTAGGCAGGCAGCTGAGGTGGAGCGGTGGTGGAGCCTCCACGAAGGGCTGCATGTTGCCACACAGGTGCCTGCCCAGCTGGTTGGGCTGGCAGCTGTGTGCGAACGGCGGCGGAGACTTGGCTGGTGCGGGCCTGACGGTGGCCCTGCAGGTGCGCTTGGCGAGGGCCTTGCCGGGTGGCCCGGCAAGGGACTTGCCGTGGCGCGTAGGCGTCCCCCGCAAGGATCTTGCCGGGGGTCTTGTGGGTTTCTTCGGTGAGGATGGCTGCCTTCCTATCCTGATTTAATTTTGACAATTCTTGGTCTTCACAAAGATCTGCATGCCACCACACAGGTGCCTCCCGAGCCCTGTCCCAATGCATTTATTGAGTGTTGGTGGGCTCGAGGGTGGCTCGCTCGGCTGGTGTGGGCGAGCTGCCCCGGCAAGGGTCTTGTCGGGGCCGCTGAGGCTGCCCTGGCAAGGGTCCTTGCCAGGGAAACCTGCTTCGTCCATCTGATCTTTGTGGCCTTGGTCCTTGTCGTTGCTTTGCTTCGTCTTGTGCCTTCGGCCTTACCTTGGCTCACCTCCCTTGCTCTGCTTGGTGTGGTCGCGGGCGCGGCTCTGACTGCCCGTGCACAGGTAAAGGGCTAGAAAAATGTGCCCCTAGTTTTGTACACCGACACTGATGAAGGCAATGATGACTACGCTCCCACCTATTGCTTCATGTCAAAGGGTGCCAAGGTACTCAAATATACCTCCTCTGAATCTAGTGAGAATGAATCTGATGAAAACCTCAAGCCCATCTACTCTAAACTTGCTAAGATTGCTGTGAAACAACAAAGGGCTTTTTAAAAGGTTCAAAACATGCTAGACAAAAGTGATGATATGTTGGGTGAAGAAATGGATCGCACTAAAACCTTGACTGAAAATCTTCCGAGACTTCAGACTAGGTTTGACAACCTTCAAGTCATCATAACACTCTCTTATCTGATCATGAGAAGCTTTCTTATGAATTTCTTTAAAGAAAGCAAGATCTTGAGAAGCTAAGAGTGAGTTATGAAGATCCTCAGAAGGAGCGCGATTCATTGCTAGCTCAACAAATCAGCGCTGCTCAGGAAGAATTTGTTCCTCCATGCTTGAAATGCATTGAACGTGAATCTGCTAATTCTTCACCTGAATGTTCAAATGCTTCTAATGTTACAAATTCTTCACCTGCCTCTGCTATCACTAATTCCTCATCTGAGGACATTGCTAGTATCACTAACGATGCAGGGCTGAAGGAATTGTACATGACAGGCATGTACAAAAGCCTCAAAGGGCATCAGACTCTTTGTGATGTGCTTAAAAAGCAGATCCTCAACAGGAAACCTAGGAAAGAGGGTATTGCCTTTGAGAGGAACTCAATGCTGATGGTACATACTGGAAGCTTGAGCAGTACCCCAAAACCTCATGGGTTGCTGCGAAGGGACCTCCAGTTGATCCATCTAATCTATCTGGCTTTACATGTGAATCTCCTCATTCTTCTGATGAGTCATTTGACTCCAACTATAAACTGTTCAAAAATCAGAATGGTGAAGTATTTGCTAGATATGTTGGCACTAACTGCTGGAGTGGTATCCTTATGAAGAAAATCTGGGTTCCCAAATGGTGCATTGAAAGTCTTCAGGTGAATGTCCTCATTACACCACCTGTGAAAAATAGGAACCCCAGATCAAATTCTTCATTTGGACCAAATTGTCGGGGGTTGGGTGCGACATATGCCAAAGGATTGCTTATCATGGTGGGGGCGAGTAGAGCGTCGCCGGTGCCTGGAAGCAGGATGAGGCGTAGACATGCACGCCGGCGAATCTTACCCAGCTTTGGGGCTCTCCGAGGAGATAATACCCCTACTGCTGCTCTGCGGGGTCTCCGCATGATCACTATGGTGATATGTGTACAAAGTTGCTCCTCGAGCTGTGTTCTGGAGGTAGGAGAGGGCAAGGCTAGCTCTCTCCCTTCTATGCTGCTGGTCTGGTGGAAAAAGGATCGAACCCTTTGCAGGGGTGCTCCGGGGGGTTTATATAGGCCTACCCCCCGGGGGTACAATGGTAATCTGGCTGGGCGCGGGTCCCAGCCGTGTGTCTCTTGGGCCGCCGTCTTCTCCGCCGACTCCTGGGGCCCGCCTCTGGTGGGCCCCGCCGACTGACCTAGCCACTGTAGTCGCGCCTCTGATCATGTTGGCTGGGTCGTGGGGGCGTGGCAACAGTGCCGCCGCCTGGCGGGCGATCACTGTCGCCACTCCCCGTCTTATCTGGTTAATGGGGTGGGGGGCCCGTAGGAGGAACGGGCCGACTCTCGGAGGCCGACTCCCACGGGGTCCGTCTTCAGGTGCTCTCGCCGTCTTCGTCCCTCCCGCTGACTAGCGGGGCCGGCCGTCTCCAGGCCGTACATGCAGGCCAACGTGGGAATAGTGGCCCGTCATCAGGGCGGACGTCAGGGCCAGCATGGCGACAGTGCCGCGCCGGACGGAGCTCTCCTCCGGTACGGCATACTGTAGCCATACCTGCCCCTGGTAATCAACGTAGGGGAGGGCCGTACTCCGGCCATCCTCGGTCTCGTCCTTCTTCCCAAAGGCAAAGAGTGGTGAAGTCGTGGGCTGACTCCCCATAGTTGTCCTCCCTGGAGTCGCCGATCGGGAGTCACAGCCGTCTCTGGGACTCGGCCATGAGTGGGTATCGGCGATGCTGCGGCCGACTCCCAGAGTCGGCTGATCGTCTTGGGATTCTTTGAGGGGCGTAGCCTGCCCTGATGTCTTGAAAGGTTCTGGGTCCCGGGTTAGCCTACCCGTGGCCCATTACTCCAACAGTAGTCCTCGAAGCTGGTGAGGCACCGAGGGAGACCTATCGAGGAGCCTCAACAGTTTCTTCCTCCGAGTGGATCGTGGGGGAGGCGATCTTTATCGAGGCCGCCTCCGACAAGCCGACTATGGGAAGCCGGACTCGTCGAAGGCCCTCTTGCTCTTCAAAGAGTTTGAAAGTCGTGGCAAGACTCGGGGGGCGTGCCTGATAAGCCACACGGCCGCTGCCCGTCGCGGACCCTCCGAGGGACGCCACGTGGCCGAGCCAGTCTGCCAGCCCACGCGCGCAACGGGACAGGCCCGTGGGTGGGGCCCGCCATTACCGCGCCTCGTCCCTCGAACAGATCCATTGAGGCCGCGCGGGCGGTTGAGCTTCTCAGCGCATTAAATGCGCGTGGTAACGTCCGTGGTAAATCGTGGGGGTCGTGGGGGCGTGGGCGTAGTTAATCCCACGACGCCCCCTTGGTTCTTCAGCCCGCAGGCCTATAAGTAGGCGGAGGGAACGGGGCGGCGAAGCACGCGCGCCCGCTCCCCTCTGCTTCCTTTGCTTCTTTTCTCCTCCTTCTTTCTCCCACCGCCGCCGCGTCGCACCGCGCCTTGCACGCAGCGATGAGCTCTATCTCCGCCGCCGCGCCCGCCGCCGTGCGCTCCGACGTATGGGATGGTTCTGAGATCGACGACGACATGATTGACTTCCTCCGCAAGACGCGCCGCATCCCCGGCGCGCACCTCGTGCAGGCCCGCGCTCCGCCGCTGACGGAGGTGACGCCGGCGCCGGAGGAGGGCGAGCGGCTCGTGTTCCGCTCCCACCTCATGTGCGGCCTGGGGCTGCCGGCGAGCGGGTTCTTCCGCTCGTTCCTGGACTTTCATGGCCTCCAGCCGCACCACCTCACTCCAAACACGGTGGTGCTGCTGGCGTCCTTCACTGCGTTGTGCGAGGGCTTCCTCGGCGTTCTCCCCACCATCGAGCTGTGGGGAGAGTTCTTTCATTCCAAGCTCGGCACGCATGTCGCCGGCATGCCAGCTCAGTGTGGTGCCTTCATCGCGCTGCGGAGGTCGACGGCAGACAACCCGTTCCCCGCCATCCAGCTGATCAAATCGGTGAAGATGTGGCAGCGCTCCTACTTCTATGTCAAGAACGTCGCCCCAGACGGCGACTGGGTTAACCTGCCGGCTTATGCAGCCGGCGCGCCAGCTGGGAGGCAGCCTAGCTGGTCCTACCGCGCCAAGACGCTGACTCCGGCTGGAGCCGCCGCCGTATCGCGACTTCAAGTGCTGACGCAGTCGGCCAGCTTGACTGGGGCCGACTTGCTGGCCGCCTTCGTGGCTCGCCGAGTCCTCCTGGTCCAAGGCCGGCCTCATCTGATCTGTCAGATGAGCGGCCACCAGGACCCCAGTCGGACGTGCACCAAGGACATGCCTCACGCGGAGGTAGCTGACACGGTGAACTATATCGCGAACTGCGGCCTCTCGGAGGATTGGCAGTTCGGCTTGGAGCCGTACTCGCGCGCCAACCCCACGCCGGTGGTAAGTGATTCTTCTTCTTCTTCTTCTTCTTCTTCTTCTTCAGCCCAATCCGACTCCTGATCTCTTTATTCTTATCTCTTGAACCAGAACCCTCTCCTCCAGCCCGCGGCCGGCGCCGCGGGGCCGCCCCGCCAGTTCGCCCCCGATCGAGCGGAGAGCGACATCGACGACCCCGACCTGGGGGCGGCGGTGATGGAGGCCGACGCCGAATGGGGCGGCAAAGGAGAGAAAGGCGGCCTCAGGCCCTCGGCCACCTTCGCCGACTGGCCCGCCGGTGAAGATGGAGGAGTCGCCCCGCGCCTTCAACCGAGGCAAGACGGCGCGAGGAAGCGTCAGGCCGGGCCGAGTTCCCTCGGAGGCCGGGAAAAGAAGTTTAAGGGTGCGGCCGCCGCGACCAAACGGGAAGAGGCGGTCGCGAGGGCCCATCGCTTCCGTAAGGAAGTGAAGAAGCCGCCGCTGTCTTCTGGGTACGTGTTTCTCTTCTTTGTCTTATTTTATCTCTTGGTGGATTTTGTCTGAGTCCTTGCGTGTCTTCCATGTTCCAGCGCTCCCCTCACCCTTGGGAGAGTCGCCGCCGCCTCCATCAGGGGGTCGGTGGAGTCGTCCGCCACGATTCGGCGTATCGACCCCGCTGCCGACCTCCGGGAAGCGACGGAACGGAACGCGCAGGAGAAGCGCGACGAGGACGAAGCCGCCTGCCGGGAGAAGGCGGAGGCCGAGAAGGCGGCCGCCTCCACCCCAGGAGGGGCTGGAGGGAGCAGAAGCCGCCGCCGCAACCAAAAAGAGGGCCGAAGAAGCCGCGCGCCGCCAGTTGGCGCTGCTCGTTCTCCCATTGCGCTCGACGCCGCCTCCGGATCCTATGGAGCAGTCTGGGAGGCCGGCGGGGAACATTCCAACGTGGAGAGGGAGGGCGGCGATGCCCCCGGTCTGGACACGGTGGTGCCGCCACCACCGCCCCCGCCGCCATCGGGAAGTGCGAGGGATGAACAGCCGGCGGACCCGCCGGTGCCGCCGACCACGGACGAAGCCGAGGCGAACTTGCTTCTCCAAGTCGCCTCGCCGGCACGCCGCCATCTGGAGAAGGCGACTTCAGCGCCGCGACCTTTGGAGACTGGAGCGGCCAGCTCGGCCGCCCCAGACGTCGAGGTGATGAGCGCCGCGCCCGTCGGGTGGGTGCGAGGAGGCGGCACCAGCCCGCTGAACCAGGCGCTCTTGGACGTCCAGGCGAAGCTGCGAGCCGAGAGCGACGCCCTCCAGAACTGCACCAAGGCGCATCTGGCGTCGCGTGCAGCCGTCCGGGTATGTTTCTTCTGTCTTTGTTTTTCTTGCTCTTCTTTGTGGGGGCGAGCCAGCGCACCCACTGGGTGTAGTCCCCGTGTTTCGAGTCGGCTGCTGCGCAGGCGGGTTGGAACTCTACTGGCGAGTTCCAGACGCTTATTCTTTTTGAAAATGCTTATCATAGGACTAGCACAACCTCCGAGTCACCGTCTTCAACCGCAATGTTGAAGAGCTGGGCAAGCGGACTGCCAACTTGTTGGAGAGCCGGAGTGAGTTTCCTTCTTTGCGGGGGCGCGCTGGCGCACCCGCGGGCTGTAGTCCCCGAGATTCGGGCCGACTGCTGCACAGTCGGGCCGGATCTTCTTGGCGACCTTTTCTGATGACTTGTGTCCTTTTTCTTCTTTCTTCAGAGGCCAACGCCGTTCTTCAGCAGCAGCTGGGCAAAGCCAACACCGCCTTGCGCGCCAAGGAGGTGGAGTGTGGCAAGCTCATCACAGAGCGCGACCTGCTGGCCGCGCAGCTGTCGGAGCAGAAGGAGCTGCTCAAGAAGGCGCAGGAGGAGGCGAAGGAGAGGGAGACTGGACTCCAAGCTGAGTTCGAAGCCGAACGCTCCTACTGGACCGATAAGGAGGCGATGCTGACCTCCGGCTTCCACGAAATTGAAGATATCGTTGATGGTAAGTTTTCTTTACTCGCTTCCTTTGGGAAGCCGACTGTGGGCCGACTCTTGCCCTTTCTGACTTGCTTCTCTTTTTTCGTCTTGGTAGATTTCTTCCCAGGCCATGCGCAAGCCGCCGTTCAAGCCATCGAGGCCGATCGCGAGGCGCGGAGGGCGGACGGCGAGGAGGTTGCTGCCAACGCCACCTGGACTCTTGATGAACAACTTTTGAGCATTGAGGCTCGCCTGCAGCCGGCTCACCGGATGCTGCGCCGGCTTCAACGTGCCGGCGCCCAGGCGATTGCTGCCTTGTGGCCAGAGATGCCGATTCTACGCACCCCCAGCCGAACAGCCGACTGGCTGGAGGTCGCAGCGGGCCGCTTGGAGGCCTGGAAAGGCTCCTCGGCACGCGCCGGAGCGTGTTGTGCCTTGGAGTTCGTCAAGGCGTGGTATCCGGACCTGAGCCTGGACCAGCTGGCCACACTCCGGGCTGAGGCCCAGCCGGAGCTGGCAGCCATGAAGGATGACTTTGTCAAGCGCGTCGCGGCACTTGCTGAGTACGTCGACCCCAATGTCTTTGTTCCTGAGCTAGCTGACAACGGCGAGGAGGCGCCGCCGGAGTGGTTCGGGATGAACCCGAACTACGGCGAGGACTCGGCGGAGGTGATCGGCTCCAGTGTCGAGGAGGGAGGCGAGGTGGAGGTCGGAGACGAGATGGAGGCGCCCGAAGCCGGAGCGGGCGATCATCCTCAGCTCGACCGTGCCTCCAACAACGAGCCGCGCCCAACTGCGCCGACTGCTGCTGGAGGTGATCAAGCCGAGTCTGCCCAGCCGGCTGCCCCAACGTTCGACACCGCCATCTCCTCCGAGCCCCCGAACCCGTCTGCGGCTTCATAGGCCGCTGCCTTGCTTTATTTATCTGCTTAGTAGTTGCTCAAAAAACTTTGTTAATTCGCACAACTCCACCCGCTGGGTGTATTTTGAACTTCTGTTCAATGATTCGGCCAAGGGCCTCTGTGATGTAAATATTTATCTGGGTTCTATCATTTCTTGCTTATTGCTCTTTTGGCCTTTTCCTTTTGCCGCCTTCCCCTAGAAGCCGTCTTTGCCAGTCGGGCAGCCGTTTCGCGGACTGCCGTTGGATCAAATACTTGGCTACTTTGGGGAAGGCAAGTACTCAGTCATTCTAGAGTTTTGTTAGCAAGTCGGATAGAAAACAGTAAGCCGACTATTCGGAGTCGGATTTGTGAGGAACTGCTGGAAAGCCGGCTCGAGCTATGTTTGTGCTTTGAGTCCTTAGCCATTTTTCGTGTGGGCACCCATTCTTCCCTACTCCTGCCCGCCGGGCAGCCGCTCTGCGAGCTGTGGCTTCTAACAGGAGACGGCTTAAGCACCACACACTACTTGTCCGACTGCAGGAAGCGTTTTCATAGCGCGAGACGGCAAGTCCCCGGGCCGACTAGTCGAGCCCGGCGCCAAGCGGCATAACAAAGAGTAGCATACTCGGAAGCATAATACTTATTATACAAATGTCAAAAGGGGCAGTCCCCGAGTCCGTCTCGGGGGGCCCAGAGTCTTGGTACTTCAATACAAAAGGGTAGCGTGGTACATACTGCATCAGCTGTAAAATCTTCGAAGAAGATTCGCGTTCCATGGTTGCTTCGTATCTTTCCCGGAGTCGTCCCTCTTTCGTGCTAGGGGCTTCTGAGCGTCGATCAGGTAGTAGGAGTCGTTGCCTAGCACGTTGCTGATGATGAAGGGGCCTTCCCAAGGTGCAGACAACTTGTGCTGGCCAACTGGGGCACAAGGTCGCCTTCTTGGAAGGATCTTGGCCTGACCTTCCTGTTGTAGTAGCGACGTAGGCTCTGCTGGTAGATGCTGGACCGGCTGAGTGCCAACAGCCGGCCCTCTTCCAGCAGATCGAAGCCATCTTGTCATGCTTCTTCTGCTTCCTCCGCAGTGTACATCGTGACTCGCGGGGAGTCGAACTCTATATCCGTTGGGATGCCGGCTTCAGCACCGTAGACGAGGAAGAAGGGTGTGAAGCCGGTCGACTTGTTTGGAGTCGTGCGCAGACTCCAGAGGACGGCTGGCAACTCGTCAAGCCAACAGCCGGCCGAACGCTCCAGTGGTTCGACCAACCGAGGCTTGATGCCGGACACGATGAGGCCATTCGCCCGCTCCACCTGCCCGTTCGACTGCGGATGGGCAACGGACGCTAAGTCCAGTCGGATGCCCTGTGTTGCGCAGAAACGGGCCAAGGCGCCTTTGGCAAAGTTGGTGCCGTTGTCGGTGATGATGTTGTGCGGCATGCCATACCGAATTGTGATGTCTGAGATGAAAGTTACGGCAGTCGGACCATTCAATTTCTTGATGGGCTTCACTTCTATCCACTTGGTGAACTTGTCCACCGCGACAAGCAGATGAGTTAGGCCGCCTCGTGCCATCTTGAAGGGGCCCACCATATCCAGGCCCCAAACTGCAAAGGGCCAGGCGATGGGGATAGTCTTGAGTGCTGAAGCCGGCTGATGCGGCTTGGATCGGAACTTTTGGCACCCCTTGCATTTCTGGACCAACTCTTTGGCCTCTTCGAGGGCAGTCGGACAGAAGAAACCGTGTCAGAAGGCTTTGGCGACGAGCGCTCTTGAGGCCGCATGGTGGCCGCACTTGCCTTGATGGATGTCTCTGAGAATGGCTTGGCCTTGCTCTGGCTAGACGCAACGCTGGTAGACGCCTGTGACGCTGCGTCTGACCAGCTCTCTGTTGATTATGGTGTATGCTGCCGCTCGGCGTTGTATTTGCCGAGCCAAGGTTTCATCAGTTGGTAGCTCCTTGTTCACCAAGAATTTGAGGATGGGCTGGGCCCATGAGGGTGTTGTTATCTCTTCAACCGCCAGAACTGCAACTTGGATGAGGGTGGCTGGGCTGGGAGGCGGCGGGCTGGAGTCCGCGGCCGCTTGCTGGATCAGTGAAGTCCCCGGGCCGAGTGGTGCAGTCCCCGGGCCGAGTTCTGGAGTCTTTTCTCTGGTCGCCACAGTCCCCGGGCCAAGTTCTGAAGTCCCCGGGCCGGCTTTGACTGCGGCGTTCTTGGAGTCATCTGCGAGGGTTTTTGTGCCGTCTGCTTAGGCTTTGGAGTCGGATCCGACTTCTTCTGGAGGAGCCGGCACAAAAATGGAGTCTGACTCTGGCGAAGGCTTGATGGATGGCTTGAGGAGGCGCTGAAGAGCGACGCCAGATGGTATTGCTTGGCGAGTGGAGCCGATTCGTGCCAAAGTATCTGCTAGGTTGTTGTCGTTTCTTGGCACGTGGAGGAACTCGCACCCCTCGAAATATCCGCTGAGTTGCTGCACGAGGAAGCGGCAGCTTGCCATGTTTGCGTCCTTGGCGTCCCAGTCGCCAGATGATTGCTGGACCACCAAGTCGGAGTCGCCATAACACAGGATCCGGCGAATGCCGAGCTCTTTGGCAAGCCGGAGCCCGTGAATGAGCGCCTCGTACTCAGCGACGTTGTTGGAGGCGGCGAAATGGATCTGCAGTGCATACTGGAGCTTGTCGCCTTTGGGAAAGGTGAGAACAATGCCGGCTCCCAAGCCGGTGCGCATCTTGGAGCCGTCAAAATGCATCCGCCAATGAGTGGAGTCGGGCGCTGGCAGCAGGTACTGGGTCTCGGCCCAGTCGACGAGGAAATCGGCCAGTGCTTGCGACTTGATGGCGGTGCAGGGTTGATAGTAGATCGTGTAAGGCACCAACTCTATGGCCCATTTGGCCACTCGGCCAGACGCATCTCGGCTTCCAATGATCTCAGCCAATGGGGCTGTGCAGACCACTATGATTGGATGTTCTTGGAAGTAAGGCTTCAGCTTCTTGGCGGCGAAGTGCACGCCGTAACACATCTTCTGGTAGTGGGGGTAGTTCTGCTTGGAGGTCGACAGTACTTCACTCAGGTAGTATACCGGTCTCTGGACTAGCAGTGCCTTGCCTTCCTCCTTGCGCTCTACTACAATGACTGTGCTGACTACTCGGCTGGTGGCGGCGATGTACAGGAGCATGGGCTCCTTGGGAGTCGGAGCCGCCAACACAGGGGGAGTAACCAACATCTTCTTCAGCTGCAGAAAGGCCTCATCCGCCTTGTGGTTCCACTCGAAAAAATTGGTCTTCTTCATGAGCTGGTACAACGGGAGAGCTTTCTCGCCCAGCCGACTGATGAAACGGCTGATGGATGCCAGGCAGCCAGTGAACTTCTGCACATCCAACAGTCGGCTGGGTACCTCCATCCTCTCGATGGCCTTGATCTTCACAGGGTTGCACTCTATGCCGCGTTCGGAGACCAGGAAGCCGAGTAGCTGGCCGGCTGGTACTCCGAAAACACACTTCTTGGGGTTCAGCTTGATCCGGAATCGGCGCAGGTTCTCAAAGGTTTCTTTGAGGTCTTCCAGCAAAGTTCTACGCTTTTCTGTCTTCACCACCACATCATCCACGTAAACGTGGGCATTTCGGCCGAGTTGCTTGAGGAGGCACTTCTGCATGCAACGCTAAAAGGTGGCGCCGGCATTCCTCAAGCCGAACGTCATGGTCAGGTAGCGGAAGGCTCCAAACGGCGTGATGAAGGCGGTCTTTAATCTGTCTGCCGGGTTCAGCTTGATCTGGTGATATCCTGAATAGGCATCTAAGAAGCTCAACAGCTCGCATCCGGCTGTGGAGTCTATCACCAGATCGATTCTCGGCAAAGCAAACGGGTCCTTGGGGCAGGCTTTGTTGAGGCTTGTGTAGTCCATACACATTCGCCACTGCTTGTTCTTCTTCAGTACTAAGACTGGGTTTGCTAGCCACTCTGGGAAAAATACTTCCATGATAAAGCCGGCTGCAAGGAGCCGGGCTATCTCTTCACCAACAACTCTTCTCTTGTCTTCTGACAGGCGGCGCAAGGGCTGCCTGACGGGCTTTGCATCGGACCGGACATGTAACTTGTGTTCGGCGAATTCCGTCGGCACACCTGGCATGTCTTTCGGGGACCATGCGAAGATGTCCTGATTCTCACGGAGGAAATCGACGAGCTCGCCTTCCTATTTGCTGTCAAGGTTTGCACCTATGACTGCGTACCTCTCCGGGTGCTCTGGGTCCAAGGTTATCTTGTTCGTTTCCTTCGCTGGATTGAACGAGCCCTCAGCTTCCTGCTCCTTGGGGTTGGGCGACATCTCAGGCTGCTTGCCGGCCATCGCCACAACCCGATCAAGAAGCCGCTTCTCTGCTGCAATAACCAGGGACTCGGCCAGCCGAATGCTCTCGGCCGCGCAAGCGGACGACTTCCTGTAGTCGCCGGTCATAGTCAGGATTCCCTTGGAACTCGGCATCTTCATCTTGAGGTAGGCGTAGTGGGGGACCGCCATGAACTTGGCCAAAGCTGGTCGGCCAAACAGCGCATGGTACGGGCTTCTGAGGTCCACCACTTCAAACCAGACTGGCTCTCGGCGGAAATGTGCCTTATCCCCGAAGAGGACGTCTATCAAAATCTTGCTGATTGGGGAGCAGGAAAGGCCAGGGACAATCCCATGGAACACGGTCCGGCTGCTCTGGAGCTGTCTTTGCTTGATTCCCAGCTTCTCCATTGTATCCTTATACAGGATGTTGATACTGCTACCTCCACCTATCAGGACTTGCGAGAAGCGATCTGCCTGCCTATCAGTGGCAAAGGTAGCCTCCAGGACCAGGGCATAGGACCCTGGATTCGGCATCACCTCTGGGTGATCAGCTCTACTCCAGCTGATAGGCTTCTCGGACCAGTGCATGAACTCTGGAGTGTCTGATGCCACTGCGTTGACTTCTTGCTGCTGCAGCCGCCTGCTGCGTCTGTCATCTGCCATACTGGTGAACACCATGTAGGCTCCATGCTCTTCCGGGTACTCGTCTTGTACTGCGCCGACTGGCCTGGCAGCCGGCTGCTGGGGCGGAGGCGGAGGCGGCTGCCCAGCCGGTGGGGGAGGCGCCAGACCGTCTCCTTTGGCAATCCGGGTAAGCCAGTGGCACTTTTTGGTGGTGTGGTTCGACGGCTTCGCGCCGCTGTGGAACTTGCAGGGACCATTCAGAGTCTGCTCGTAGGAGAAAGCCGGCAACCAATTGGGCTTGCCGCCCTTCTGCCGCTTGGGTGGTGGCTGCTCCTCCGGCTGTTGGTCTTCGACTGCTGTGACCTGCCGGCTACTGGAAGCCGGCTGCGGGGCCTTGCGCTTGTGATCGTTCTGCTGTTGCCGCCGACTGGTGTCTCCAGCCGGAGTTCTGGGAGCCTGAGGGGCCATTTTGCCGGTCGCGCTGACTTGGATCTTCGTCTTCATAGAAGAGTCGGCCATGGCGTACTTGTCTGCTATGATCAGCAGCTCATCCAGGGTCTCCGGTTCGTCGCAGAGGAGCTTATGCTTGAGGAGGGTGCCTTCTCTGCACCCAGCGGTGAAGTACTTGATGGCCTGCACCTCGTGCACGCCCTCGTAGGAGTTTCGGAGCTCGGCCCAACGCGTGAGGTAGTCGCGAGTCGATTCGTTGGGGCCTTGCACGCACAAGGAGAGCTGGCGAGGCTTGGGAGGTCGCTTGTATGTGCTCGTAAAGTTGCGGATGAAAGCCTCGGTGAAGTCGGACCAGCCGTTGATGCTGCGGGGTTTCAGGCTGTTCAGCCATGTCCGGGCTGTGCCCTGGAGCATGAGCGGAACATACTTCACGGCAACACGCTTGTTGCCGTTCGCTATGCTGACGGCTCTGGAGTAGTCAACCAGCCAGTCCTCTGGCTTCACGGAGCCGGTGTACTTGGGAGTGTCTCTAGGGAGAGTGAACCCTTTGGGGAAGGGCTCATCTCGGATGCGGGGGCCGAAACACGGCGGTCCCAGCTCGTCTTCTTCTTCAAGCGCCAGGGATCGGTGGAGTCGGTCGATCCGGTGGCGGGCATCATTCTCTCCGAATCCCTCTCGGCGGCCGAGGCGGCCTCGGAGAGTCGGATGCTCGACAGGCGGCGGGGAGACTCGCCTTTCTCTGCGGGGTGGAGGAGGCACATAGTCGTCCCGCCGCTCTACTGCTCTCGGGTGGCCGTCTTGGTCGCGCTCGATGGTGAGGTGAGTCCGACTGCGGCTCGCAGCCGGCTCCTTGTCTTTTCTTCCGCGAACCCCGCCAGTCGGCGTCCGAGACGTCGTGCCTTGGTCTCGGCGGGGTGGCGGGTTGTCGTTCTGCTGCTGCGGCCCCTCGGTTCGGCAGCCGGCCGCGTTCTGCGCGCCAGCCGCGTCGAGGAGTTGTTGGACTCGCTCCGTCATCAGTCGGCGCTCTTCGCCTTCGAGTCCATCTAACTCGTCTGCCGCCGCCTGGGCAGCTCGAATGTTCTCGGCGGGCGTGGCGTATATGGGGCGATTGGCCCCGAACATGCTGGCGACGTCCGCGCCGCATTGCCGGACCGCGCCTAGGCGGCTCGGCCCCGTCGGAGCCGGCGAGCCGCACACAGCGCGATCCATCTCACGCTGGTAGGCCTCTGACAAGCGTCTCATGCTTTGCAGCTTCTTTGCGCCTTCGACGAGCTGGAAGCGGCGTGCCTCCAGCGTCTCGGCGTCGGCGTCCTCTGGAATGGGCGCATCCAGGTCTTGCAGTGCCGCATCAAGCGGGTCGCGAGCTCCTCCGTCGGAGCGCTCGCCATGACCGATGACGAGCACTTCTGTGATGGTGCTCCTGCTGCACTCCGTGCGAGGGAGCGGCTCGTCGTAGACCACCACGTTGGTGGGGAAGGCGTCGAGCGACGCGGTATCGGAATCGACCAGCATCGGGTTGGTGGAGCCTACGGACTCCAGGTCAGCGGCAGGCTCGCTAGCAACATGGAGGTCGTCGAGGAGGCCCGCGAGAAGGCTCTCGGGGCCACAGGTGCTTGCGTCGGATGCAGGCTCGTCGGAGAGGCTAACCTCGCCGACAAGATCAGCGAGGCAGCTGGCCGCGCAGGCGGTCTCAGCGTCGCGCAGCGCGTCGGCGTGAACTCCCTCTGGTGTGTCGGGCTGGCTACGCTCGCCGGGGAGGAAAAGGGTTCCCGTCCAGAACAGATCTTCGGACGACGGTGCACCTCGCCCCATGGTGGGCGCCAAATGTCGAGGGTTGGGTGCGACATATGCCAAAGGATGGCTTATCATGGTGGGGGCGAGTAGAATGTCGCCGGTGCCTGGAAGCGGGATGAGGCGTAGACATGCACGCCGGCGAATCTTACCCAGCTTCAGGGCTCTCCGAGGAGATAATACCCCTACTGCTGCTCTGCGGGGTCTCCGCATGATCACTATGGTGATATGCGTACAAAGTTGCTCCTCGAGCTGTGTTCTGGAGGTAGGAGAGGGCAAGGCTAGCTCTCTCCCTTCTATGCTGCTGGTCTAGTGGAAAAAGGATCAAACCCTTTGCAGGGGTGCTCCGGGGGGTTTATATAGGCCTACCCCCCGGGGGTACAATGGTAATCTGGCTGGGCGAGAGTCCCAGTCGTCTGTCTCTTGGGTCGCCGTCTTCTCCACCGACTCCTGGGGCCCGCCTCTGGTGGGCCCCGTCGACTGACCTGGCCACTGTAGTCGCGCCTCTGATGACGTTGGCTGGGTCGTGGGGGCGTGGCAACAGTGCCGCCGCCTGGTGGGCGATCACTGTCGCCACTCCCCGTCTTATCTGGTTAATGGCGTGTGGGGCCAGTGGGAGGAACGGGCCGACTCTCGGAGGCCGACTCCCACGGGGTCCGTCTTCGCGTGCTCTCGCCGTCTTCGTCCCTCCCGCTGACTAGCGGGGCCCGCCGTCTCCAGGCTGTACGTGCGGGCCAACATGGGAACAGTGCCCCGTCGTCAGGGCGGACGTCAGGGCCATCATGGCGACAGTGCCGCGCCGGACGGGGCTCTCCTCCGGTACGGCGTACTGTAGCCATACCTGCCCCTGGTAATCAACGTAGGGGAGGGCCGTACTCCGGCCATCCTCGGTCTCGTCCTTCTTCCCGAAGGCAGAGAGTGGTGAAGTCGCGGGCCGACTCCCCATAGTCGGCCTCCCTGGAGTCGCCGATCGGGAGTCGCAGCCGTCTCTGGGACTCGGCCGTGAGTGGGTATCGGCGATGCTGCGGCCGACTCCCAAAGTCGGCTGATCGTCTTGGGATTCTTTGAGGGGCGTAGCCTGCCCCGATGTCTTGAAAGGTTTTGGGTCCCGGGTTAGCCTACCCGTGGCCCATTACTCCGACAAAATTCTTCATATGGATCCAAGTCCTCATACGGACCAAATTCCTCACGTGGATCAAATTCCTCAACAGGATAAAGTCCTTATATGAATATCATCGTGCTAACAGCTCTGTTTCGCAGGGAAGAGCTAAGGGCTATGAATATGAGCATTATTCCTCTAACCATTATGTTCATAAGTCCTCGAATAATTTCTCTGCTTATTCATATGCTTATCCTAGCTCTTCTTATGTGAAACGGAATGGACTGGCTTCTATGCCACCTTTCTCATATGGAGCTCGCAGAGTGATGAACTCTTTGCCACCCCTTCAGATGTGGGTGGTGAAGAAAAATAACTAATCTCCTTTGCAGGGTCAGGTCTCCAGACGTGCTCAAACGTCTGTAGAGTTTGCTAGAGACCTGAAAATTGCCTGATAGGACGCATGCTAATCAAGAAGAAATGAACATTAATTTCTCACGTCCTCATACTGTTTTATCTGTTGCATTGCTTGAAGAAATTGATCTGATGAATTGTGATGTCATATTCTTCACTGATGAAGTATATGAAGTTCGTAAGTTGCACTAATTCATCTACAGGATGATCAACCCAAATCCATCGAGTGGGTCCTCGATAGTGGATGTACAAACCACATGACTGGTGACAAGAATCTATTGATGGATGCTCCCTTATCACCATCGCATCTGAAGCATGTCATCTTCGCTGACAAAGGCAAAAGTCAGGTATTGGGTCTAGGTAAGGTTGCGATCACAAAGGATTGACACATGGACAAAGTCTTGCTTGTCGAGTCCTTAGGATACAACCTCATGTCTGTCTCAATGATTTGTGATCTTCATATGGTTGTTATCTTTGGCAAGTATCATTGTGTTGTGGTTATGGAAGCTGACAATTCCAAAGTCTTCGAAGGCTTTAGGAGAGGAGACTTGTATATTGTTGATTTCTCTAGAGGACCACAACCAGCCGTGTGCCTACTTGCAAAAGCTTCAGAAGGCTGGCTATGGCACCGACGACTTGGTCATGCAGGCATGAGGAATTTGCACACGCTTGCGAAGAAGAAGCATGTCATTGGCATTGAAAATGTCAAATTCCTCAAGGATCACTTATGCGGAGCCTGTGAAGCTGGGAAGATGACAAAGGCTAAGCATCCAACGAAGACTATCATGACCACCACTCGACCATTTGAATTGCTTCACATGGACCTCTTCGGTCCTAACCATTATTCTGCAATCCCAAATGATGCATCTGATTATGGCTTTGTTAATGTTGATGATTACTCTCGTTACACATGGGTACACATTGTTACTTACAAGCATCAAGTGCAGGAAGTCTTCAAACGATTTTCCTTGAGGGCTTCAACCAACTTTGGTGTGAAGATCAAGCACATCAGAAGTGACAATGGAACTGAGTTCAAGAATTCTGGTCTCGATGACTATCTTGATGAACTTGGTATTACTCATGAGTTATCTTCTCCTTATACTCCTTAGCAGAATGGCGTCGTGGAGCGCAAGAACAGGACTCTTGCTAAGATGGCTCGCACTATGCTTGATGAATACAAAACGCCACGTCGTTTATGGATTGATGCAATTGATACTGCGTGCCAGATCATCAACAGAGTATATCTTCACAAATTCCTCAAGAAGACTGCATATGAACTCCTCGCTGACAAGAAACCCAATGTGAGTTATTTCAAAGTCTTCGGTGCTAAATGTTGGATTATAGATCCTCATCACAACTCAAAATTTGCACCGAAAGCACATGAAAGTTTTATGCTTGGTTACGGAAAGGACTCGCACACCTACAGAGTCCTCAACAATGTTCTTCACAAGGTTGTTGAAACTATAGATGTGTGGTTCGATGAAACTAATGGATCGCAAAGAGAGCACCTATCTTCTATGATAGATGAACCAGCACCTGAGGAATCTATCAAGTTCAAGGCTACTGAGCATGTCATTCCAACAAAAGAATCTGCTGAAGAATTCATTCCAGAACGTGAAGAACGTCGAGCTAATGCACCTAAAGAAAATACTGAAGAAAATGGTGCTGAAGAAAATGCTGATCAAATCCCTCGACGACAACCAGCTCATCCTCGCGTTGCAAAAGAAGTGCAAGTTGAAAAGATCATCGATGACATTGAAGCACTAGGTCATCTCACACGCTCAAGAGCTTCACATTTATCTAACTTTTGTGGGCACTATGCTTTTGTCTCTATTACAGAGCCCACTAAGGTAGATGAAGCATTTCTGGAGCCTGAGTGGATTCAGGCCATGCAAGAAGAATTACATCAGTTCGAGCTCAACAACGTCTGGGAACTGGTCAAACGTCCAGATCCTCGCAAGCACAATTTCATTTGCACAAAGTGGATCTACCACAACAAGCAAGATGGAAATGTCCTTGTGGTGAGGAATAAGGCACGACTAGTAGCTCAAAGCCACACACATGTTGAAGGAATTGATTTCCATGAAACTTCTGCACCTGTTGCTAGACTTGAGGCTATTTGCATATTACTTGCTTATGCTAACCATCATGATATCACTTCATATCAAATGGATGTGAAAGGTGCATTCCTCAATGGTAAGCTTGAGGAAGAAGTATATGTTGCTCAACCCCCAGGTTTTGAAGATCCAAAGAATCCTGACAAAGTCTTCAAACTCAATAAGGCCCTCTATGGCCTCAAGCAGGCCCCTCGGGCGTGGTATGATACTTTGAAGGAACTCCTCATGAAGAAAGGGTTCAAACCTGGTTCACTCGACCCTACTCTTTTCACTAAATCTTATGATGGTGAACTGTTTGTGTGCCAAATATATGTTGATGATATTATCTCTGGTTGTACTGACCAACGTTATAGTGATGAATTTTCCCATATGATGGGTGAAGAATATCAAATGTCTATGATGGGAGAATTGAAATTCTTCTTAGGTCTTCAAATTTGTCAACAACGCAATGGCATATTCATATCTCAGGAGAAATACCTCAAGGATGTACTGAGGAAATTCGGTATGCAAGATTGCAAAGGCGTCAAAATCCCTATACCCACAAATGGCCATCTGTGCACTGATGAAAATGGTATTGACTTTGTGTGGGGACCCCGACTCCTAAGTCGTGATCACCGAATGTACGTGTACAGTGATCCCAGAGATCAATGCTCACTGAACATACAGAAGCTGAATAACAAGAGTCTTACATCCATACATATCGTCTTACACAAATTATGACCATTATGGTCAAGTCTTACATAGATAAAGCTTTAAGGGCTGAACATCAAATGAAACACAAGCAGCGGAAATCTCCGTCGATAAGTAGAACCCATGCCATCTGCCTTAACTCTACAGACATTCTGACTGGGAAACGTCCTAGTTCGCATGTTCGTCTCCAAATAATTCTTCTTCGAACTCCTGTTCTTCCATGCCTGGCCAATTAAATAACCAGTGGCAAGCCAATGAGTACTTTGAATGTACTCGCAAGCAACCCATGTTTTGGTTCAAGGTACAACAATGCATGATATAGGTAAATTTTTGCGGAAAGCTAGTTTTGAGTGCAATGACAGGTTCAACAACTTGTAAGACATGCATCAGGAGAATTCAAGTAACCAAGAGGACAGGTAACAGATATCAACATAAATAGAGTGGGCACCAACCCAACTCAATCATGTCAAGTCCTTGACTTGACCCAAGTAGTTCTTCCCACTCACACTGGTTTGTAAACAAGTGGACGTAGCCCAAGAGCGGTTATCCAACTGTCCTTGACTGTGGACACGGCTATTCGAATAGTTTTACACTCTGCAGAGGTTGCACACTTTACCCACAAGATCCAGGGAACTTCCGTGTCATCCACGACCCGCGGTACCTCAAGTACCCGGGGTAAGCACCCGATCACTATCTTTCCCTAGACGACACTAACAAGGAGTCCACTCGTTGTTCCGTATCCTCACGATGTACATCATATGAGACTCACTCGAGATCATAACATCCGAGAAGGGACACAACGGTGTATCCGGTGCCCTGTGAAAACAATCATGGCCGCCCTACCTGGCACGACCCCGTCCCGAGAGAGCGCACCAACAACTCTCCCGTTACTAGTAATGCGGGCTCCAAGCTAGTATCGGCCTAGGTAATCAATAATGCCCTTTCCCATATAAGGGTAGAGTGGTTGCGCATGTAAGGTTGGAATAACGGTCGCAACTTAAACCAATCCGTTTTTGAAAACAACATGCACACTTGCCTCGGTACACCACTTCGTCATCAAGTGGCTACCCAACTCATCATCTCCTTCGGGCATAAGTTGCACCCGACGGGGTTTTCGAAAAGTCTTTTGAAAATACTTTGCGTCCATCACCATGCATATTCCCGTCCCTTTTTGCGTATCAACTACTTTAGCATCCTACCTACTCTCACAGGCACAACCCTCATAAGAAGGTAGGGTCATGCATAATGCAGGTATCAACGAGGAAGTAACGGAGGCAACCCACCAAAGTGGCTACCATGCATCATGATTCCGATGCAACAATAATAAAGTGCTATATGACATGCATAAAAAGGGCTTCATAGACATGGTCAAAGGGCTGCTTGCCTGGCTCAGCAAAGTCTTCTGGGTCTTCAAAGTCTTCTGTTCCAACTCCTTCGTCAGCAACGCAATCTATCATCGCAGAATAATAACAAGAAAATAAGGCAATAATAAAACAGAAAAAATCAAAGTGCTCAGAAAAATGTCAACTCATTTTTGAAAAATACTATGTTGAAAACTTAGAAGGGGAAAATTCCTAGTTTTTGACTTGGTATATTAGAACAGGAGAAATGGATTTACAAAGGCATATTTAAATGCTGAAAATCACATTTAAATATTTATAGTGAAGAAAAGGTTGCTCGATTTCAATGAAAGTAGCACCATTAAATAGGTTGCAATATTCTAGGATTTTAGGAATTGGAATTAATTTATTTGGACATATATTTTGTCCTGTGGAATATTTCGAAAAAGTGACAGAAAAGAAAAAGAAAAAGGGCCCTGTTCCTGCTGGGCCAGAACAGCTACGGGGCAGCAGGCCTAGCCGAGCCAGCGCACAGCGCGCGCGCCCGCCCACCCATTTTAAACCTGACGGCCGGAGCCCGCAGGTCAGGGAGAGAGAGGGGCGTGGGAACGAGGGAGAGGATGACAGGCGGGCCCCACCTGTCATCACTAACCCGTGGACAGGGGGGTCGCGGTGCTCACCGGCGACGATGCAGGCCACGGCGAGCTCCGGCGAGTGCAGGGATGGCTTTAGGAGGCTTCCACACGTCGGTGGGTGGTGGCCTTGGCCGGCGGGGGTGCCTGGTTCGCCGGCGACGAGGAGCTGCGGCGGAGGAGCTTCGGGAGGCGGTGGCTCCGGCCGTTTCCGGCAGCTACAGAGAGGGGAAGCAAGGGGAAAAAGGTCAGGGGGCTGCAGGGATCCCAGATCGAGGTAGAGGAGGAGCGGGGGAGGCCTATACCTTGCGAACTCCAGCAAGCCGAAGCGGCAGAGCTCGAGCTCGATCTCGAGCTCGGGCGGCTCTTGAGAGGAACTGGGGTAGAAGTGGGAGGGTTTGGTGGTGCAGAGAGCGGGTGGTGAGGAGAGAAAGGCTCGGGGAGGCCTTTAAATAGGCGAACGGCGAGGTCTAGTAGACCCGTGCACCGGCGAGCTCACGCTCGTCGCTGCAGGGCTCGGGAGGAGCTGGCGCCGTGTCTGGGGTGTTCTTGGGCGTGGACTACACCGAGAGGAATAGAGAGAGGGAGTGGGGAGAGGTCAGGGGCGCGCGCGTGTGAGCCGCACCATTGGCGCGCTCGGGCGGCCTCTGTTTGCTAGCGCGGAGGTGCGGGGAGGAAGAGAGAGAGGAGGGGGACAGCGCCGTGGCGTGTCGCGGACGCCGAGGCACATCGGCAGGCGCGCGGGGGAGGCTCGAGGTGGTCGGAGGCATCGGACAGAGGGCAGCTACAGTGCGGGAGCGCACTGTAGCGCGCTCCAGAGCGTGCATATGGCCGGCATGCCATTTTTTGGCAAAGTGGGTACGGCCAAGCATGTCTGGTAGCCCTAGGGAGGAGTAAAGAAGAGGTGAGGGGCTTTGGATGCCCTGGAGAGCCACTAGGAGAGGAGAGAGGGTGAGGGGGAGAGAGAAAGTGGCTGTCCAGAGAGAGAAAGTGGGGTTTTACCCATCCAATAATGGAGCTGTGGACTTGCCATTGTTACTGGAGGTGCAAGGGGTCTAGGAGGAGCTGTGGTAAAAAGCTTAGCTCAAGGAGAATAGTTTTAGTGGTCAAAATGGGAATTTTTGAAAAGTGACACAAGGTGTTTGATAAGGTTTTTGGCAAGCAAATGATTTCCAATTGCCATGATACTCCACAGGGTGAAATGTCACATATAATTAGGGCCTTCCACCAATTTGGAGTTTATTTGGGCAAAATTGCCAATGCAACTTTTGTAAACCCTAGAAATTAGCAGAAATGGACTTGTGTAGATCTAGTTGAGCAAATCACTTCTCCTTGATGCACCACTTGGTGTAGTGGCCTCATTTGGTCATGTGAACATGCTCACAAAAGTTGGGGTCAAGGAGAGAAAGTTGGTAGTACAAACTTGTTCGAATATGGTTCTGGTCAGAGAGGGTTTTGGGGCATTTTGGTGAACCAAAATGACTTTAATTGACATGAGGCTTTGCAAGGTGATCACAATATGCATTCGTGACTTGCTGGATTTTCCTTGGCTTTTTATGAAAATATTTCCTGTAGAAATATTTCAAATCCTTGAAATGGGCAGAAATGGTTTTGGGAGGTTTTGTCCAATATTTTGATCATAACCATGTGTTGAAACTCATATATATGGAAAATATATGTCCATTGAGTTTCCCTAATTTTTCTCAAATATTTTTAAAGCTTCTAAATAATTTTAACCTATTTAAGACCATTTCTGGTCTTAAGAAAAATCCTTTAAATAAAATAGGAAAATAACTTTCAAAATTATATTTTTGTGGTTTCTGGGTATCCTATATCTAATAGGAGTCAAATATGTCTTTCGAAATATTTTTACTGCCCTTAATTAAGTATTTGCAGTGCAAACCTCAATCCAGGGGTTTTTGGAAAACTAATTTTTTAAAATACTTTTTGGCCAAATTATTTTTGTAAGAAAATACTATATTGCTCTATACACATGACATGATCATTGGACAGAAGTTTGGGACAAGGAGATGAAGTATAGAAGGTGGAGTAGTTGACTATAAAGAGCACTTGAAAAACCACACAGAGAAAACCAACTTCAAAATAAAAGCCAAATAATGCAAAAGTTTTTGTTGGTCCAAACTTTCATGCTTTATTAATGCAAATGACATGTTACAAAATGCAGGGTGTGACAGACCTACCCCCCTTACAAGAATCTCGTCCTCGAGATTCCTAAACTAGGCTTTAAAGAGATATGGAAACTCGGATCTAAGGTAGTCTTCACGTTTCCAGGTTGCTTCTGCTTCAGTGTAGTTGCTCCACTGGACCTTGAAGTACTTGATCGTGCGGCTACGAGTGCATCGCTCAGCCTCATCCAAAATGCAGATGGGCCTCTCACGGTAAGTCAAATCAGGCTGAAGGTCAATGGCTTGATGATTAACGTCCTTGTAAAGATCAGGCTTGTCTGGGACATGGAGACACTTCCGGAGTTGTGACACGTGGAATACTTTGTGCACATCGGATAGTTCAGGTGGCAGTTCCAACTAGTAAGCCACTTCTCCTCGTCGGTCAGTGATCTTGAAGGGGCCGATGTATCTTGGGGCGAGCTTTCCTTTGACATGGAAGTGTTGGGTTCCCTTGAGAGGTGTGACCCGGAGATAGACATGGTCTCCAAGTCGGAAGTTCATGTCTCTACGACGTGAGTCAGCATAGCTCTTCTGCCTTGACTTGGCAGTCTTCAAACGCTCTCTGACAAGCTGGACTTGCTCTTCTGCTTCATGGAGGATATCGGGCCCAAAGACTAGCCCTTCTCTGGTCTCTGACCAATTGAGGGGTGTGCGACACTTGCGTCCCTAGAACACCTCAAATGGTGCCATCTGGAGGCTGTACTGATAACTGTTGTTGTAGGAGAACTCGGCGAAAGGGAGGCAATCTTCCCACCTAGCTCCATATGCGAAGACACAGGCTCGGAGCATGTCCTCGAGAATCTGATTCACTCGTTCTGTCTGACCTCCGGTCTGTGGGTGGAAAGCAGTGCTGAAGGACAACTTGGTCCCCATGGCCTCTTGGAACTTCTTGCAGAACATTGAGGTAAACTGGGTTCCTCGGTCTGACACAATCTCTTTTGGAACACCATGAAGGCTTACGATTCTGTTGATGTAGAGGCTGGCTAGCTGGTTTCCCTTGTAAGTCGTTTTGACAGGAATGAAATGGGCTACTTTGGTCAAATGGTCGACTATGACCCAGATGGAGTCATGTCCCTTATTTGACCTAGGTAATCCAGTGATGAAGTCCATTCCGACTTTCTCCCATTTCCATTCGGGCACCTTGAGAGGCTGTAACAATCCAGTGGGTCGCTGATGTTCAGCTTTGACCCTTTGGCATATGTCACACTTAGCGACGAAAGTGGCTATCTCTCTCTTCATGCCATGCCACCAGAATCTTTCCTTTAGGTCTTGATACATCTTGGTTCCTCCAGGGTGGATGGAATACGGGGTGTCATGAGCTTCTTGCAAGATCAAATTCTTGAGCTCAATCTTGTTGGGTACGCAAATGCGATTTCCAAATCACACAATTCCTTGCTCATCCTCTGAGAATCCTGGGGCCTTGCTTGCCTTGATCTTCCTCTTGATGCCTTCAATACTTTCGTGTCCCTTCTAAGCTTCCTTAATATCGTCCATCAGGGTAGGCTTGACTTCAAGGTTGGCTAAGAATCCTGGTGCAACCAGTTCCAACTCGAAGCTTTCAAGTTCTCCATACAAGGCGGGTAGCCTTTCCTTAAGCATAGTATTCAAGGAACAAGCCTTCCTGCTTAATGCATCTGCTACCACATTAGCCTTTCCAGGGTGGTATTGAACACTGAGGTCATAATCCTTGATCAACTCTAGCCATCTTCTTTGCCTCATGTTCAATTCCTTCTGAGTGAAAATATACTTCAGACTTTTGTGATCTGTGTATATCTCACACTGTTTCCCTAGGAGGTAACGTCGCCATGTTTTCAGGGCATGAACTACAGCTACCAACTCGAGGTCATGAGTAGCATAGTTCTCTTCATGAGGCCGTAGTTGCCTTGAAAGGTAAGCTACGACTCTGCCCTCTTGCATCAGAACACCTCCCAGTCCGGTTTTTGACGCATCACAGTATATCACAAACTCCTTGTGTATATCTGGTGTGGCCAGAACTGGGGCGGTGGTCAATCTCTTCTTGAGCTCCTGGAAGCTCTTTTCACACTTCGGCGTCCATTCAAACTTCGTGTCCTTCTTCAAGAGCTGAGTCATGGGTCGGGCAATGCTTGAGAATCCTTCAACGAACTTGTTATAATATCCCGCGAGTCCGAGGAAGCTTCTAACTTCCTTCACATTGCATGGGGATTGCCATTCGGTCACGGCTTCAATCTTAGTGGGATCGACCGACAATCCTTCTTCAGTCAAAACATGACCCAAGAATCCAACCTCATGCAGCCAAAATTCACACTTGCTGAACTTGGCATACAGTTG
Organism: Aegilops umbellulata; assembly: GCA_032464435.1. Taxonomy (NCBI): domain Eukaryota; kingdom Viridiplantae; phylum Streptophyta; class Magnoliopsida; order Poales; family Poaceae; genus Aegilops; species Aegilops umbellulata. The sequence continues at coordinate 84,142,896 of CP136060.1, read as the reverse complement.
GTGCTCTCGAAGCTTGTCTAGGACCATCCTCAAGTGTTGCTCGTGTTCTCCTTCCGTCTTTGAGAAGACAAGAATGTCATCGATGAAGACAACGACAAACTTGTCCAAATATTCCATGAAGACCTTATTCATGAGATACATGAAGTAAGCTGGGGCATTGGTCAATCCAAAGGACATGACCGTGCACTCATACATGCCATATCTGGTTACAAATGTCGTCTTCGGAATATCTTGGGGTCTGATTTTCAGCTGGTAGTACCCAGATCTGAGGTCAGTCTTGGAGAACACCTTGGCCCCATTGAGTTGATCAAACAGATCTTCAATCTTGGTAAGTGGATACTTGTTCTTAATTGTAACTTCATTGAGGGAGCGGTAGTCAATGCATAAGCGGATGGTACCATCCTTCTTTGCCACAAACAAAACAGGCGATCCCCAAGGGGAGGCACTAGGGCAGATAAATCCCTTCATCTGCTGCTCTTCCAGTTGCTTCTTCAACTCTGCTAACTCTTCCGATCCCATTCTATAAGGCTTCTTATAGATGGGTCCTGCTCCGGGCATGAGCTCGATGATGAACTCGATGTCTCGGTCAGGAGGCATTCCCGGTAGCTCATAAGGAAAGACATCGGGGTATTCGCACACTACCGGCACTTGTTCCAATCCAACTTCTGACAGACAGTTGACTTGGGTGCCTCGAGCAGAGGAGGGGTTGGGAGCAAACTTTACTGCGACTCCTTGGTCATTGGTCATAGTGACTGACCTGTTGGCACAATCTAACAAGCCTTGGTGCTTGATGAGCCAATCCATTCCTAAGATCACATCCAAGCCTTGTGATCTTAAGATGATAAGGTCTGCTTGGAAGTCTACCCCATTAATGACAATCCCGACTCCCTTACATCCTATCTTGGGTCTCATCTCTGCTCCGGGGGTTTCTACCACCATAGGGTTATTCAGGGGTGTAGGGGTCATGCCACTTTTTAATGCAAACTTTTGGGTGACAAATGAATGTGTGGCTCCAGAATCAAACAAGACAGTTGCAGGTGTTGAGTTGACAAGGAACGTACCCAGCACGACGTTTGGGTCTTCCCGGGCTTCTTCTGAAGTGACATGATTCACACGACCCTTGCCGTTGTTGGTCGGGTTGCGTTGAGCTTGGTTCCTTAGTGGCATTCCACGGCCTTGTCCTGGGTTCTGCGCATTGGGGCGCGGGGCGTCGGGCTTCTTGTTGGGGCAATTCTGGGAGTAGTGTCCTGGCTGATCACATCCAAAGCAAGTGACTTGGTTGGGGTTGTTGCTCTTGCCGACATTGTTATTGGGGTTGTTGTAAGCTGGCATGGGGTTGGCATACGGCTGAGGCTGATAGTTGGTGCGGGGCGCAGGAGCTCTTGGCTGCTGATAGGTTGGCTTGACCGGGGCTGGCTGCCAAGGGCGAGGCTTCTGGTTGCTGGAGCTACCCTTGCTGATCATCTTGCGCTTACGGGTATCATAGAAAGCACGTCGCTTGTCTTCAAGCATGAGTGCCTTGTTCACCAGATCAGGAAAAGACGGGCAGTCACATACAACTAGCGAGTACTGCAGAGTCTGGTTAAGGCCTTCCATGAAGCGCTCCCTTTTGGCAGCATCAGTGCTGACATCTTTAGGGGAATACCTTGAGAGAACACTGAACTTCTGCATGTACTCCTTGATAGTGCTACTACCTTGCTTCAGGGCTCGGAACTCACGCTTCTTGATGGCCATGATTCTGAAAGGAATGTGGGCCTTGCGGAATTCTGCCTTGAAGTCATTCCAAGTGATGTTTTGCTCAAGATGCATGGCCTTGAATCCATCCCACCAAGCTCTAGCAGTTCCCCCGAGACAGTGAGCAGCATATGCCACCTTCTCACGGTCCTCAGTGCATCCGACTAGTTCCAGCAGATCCTCAATGGTGTGGACCCAATCATCTGCATCCAGGGGTTCAGCAGTCTCCATTAAGGTGGGTGGTGCATGCTTCTTGAACTCCACCAACGTGGAACGTCCATTGCCGTTTCCCGCCGGCTAGCGGTTGACAGCTTGAGCAATCATCTGGAGGGCTGCAATGTTGGCTTGGCGTTCCTCTCGGAAGGCTTGGAGAAGCTGAGCCGTGTCCATGTTTGGAGGTGGTGGCGGTGGTGGAGCTTGTCCGTGGGTTTGGTCCTCACTGGCTCCTTCTCGGGCTTCTTGCTGCTGGGTAGAGGTACCAGTACGAGTTACAACAGGCATCCTGTTGGAGCGATCAAGGTCTCATGATTGGGAAAGACGGGGAAAGCAATATAGATGGGATGCCTAGTAAGGGGGTTGGTATGACACTAATTGTTTTCATGCAAGGGCCAAAAGGCCAAACACATTCATTAAAATCCAAATGGGTGATGTAGTCGCTTACAAGTTCCCGTAGGAAAGCACGACGTCCATCAAACACTCCAAAAGCAAACGCAACACTACATGTTTTCATATGAACCATTACAAGGACTCGACTTCGCATAGGGGTACACGACCTATCCTATCGTAGGGGTTACTAACGGGCACATCCGGGTTGCGAATGATGCCTAAGTGGCGGAATGCTCGGTCGCGTAGTCTGGCTCTTCTGGGTCTTCCTCCTCGTCATCGGTGGCCTGACTTTCCGCTTCACTTGAAGGGGTAGGGGAGTGGAGGAGCTCAACACGGTGTTGCTTTGCCGGTGGTGCGAAGAGCTTGCGGTATTCCTTTGCACTCATGCGGTGTTGTTGTGGTGGTTCTCCATCCTTTGGGGGTCTTCCGCCTCGGTATGCGATTGCGGGCTGACCAGGGGGAGCACCTTCCTTCTTGATCCTATCTGTCTTCTCTCATGCTTGGCGAAGAAGTGCCTTGGTCTCATGGAGTTCCTTTCGGAGTTCCATCGATTCCGAGGCCAAGTGTTGTGCCAAACTATCGGCACAAAGGCTGAAGTAGGTCTGGAATCGGAGTGGAAGTCCTTCTAGTGGTGGAGCTGGTGCACTGCTCTCATCCTCACCTTCCTTCCGGTAAGGCAAGAAGCGGGTTCCCATCTCGTCTGCCATCTCGGGGAGAAGGTCTCGAAGGCGGGTGAGTGCCTTGAGGGTTGCCGTCTCGACGGCAAGAACTAGTGTTGCCATCTGGGGTCCCTCGAAGAACCAGCTTGTTGGAGAGTCATTGGCCTTCACGATCACTTCCACATGATACTCCGTCTCGGTGTCATTGATCCAATGCTCATGGTAGGTGAAAATGGGGGCTCCGTGGAACTGGCACTTCTTGAGGCTATCCTCGAGAAGCACGGTAAATCCGGTGGCCAGGAAGTCTTCGGGTACGGCAGCCATCTACAAAGGTTGAATGGGAGAGGTCAATAAGGGAAATATATCTTGGGGTTGGGTAAGCTTTAGAAAAGAAGAGAAGTTTAGATGTTCTCAAGCTAACTAACGTCCATGCTAACTAAGGCTTCCTACAGTCAGGATGGCTCTGATACCAGCTCTGTGGGGACCCCGACTCATAAGTCGTGATCACCGAATGTACGTGTACAGTGATCCCAGAGATTAATGCTCACTAAACACACAGAAGCTGAATAACAAGAGTCTTACATCCATACATACCGTCTTACACAAATTATGACCATTATGGTCAAGTCTTACATAGATAAAGCCTTAGGGGCTGAACATCAAATGAAACACAAGCAGCGGAAATCTCCGTCGATAAGTAGAACCCATGCCATCTGCCTTAATATACAGGCATTCTGACTGGGAAACGTCCTAGTTCGCATGTTCGTCTCCAAAGAATTCTTCTTCGAACTCTTGTTCTTCCATGCCTGGCCAATTAAATAACTAGTGGCAAGCCAATGAGTACTTTGAATGTACTCGCAAGCAACCCATGTTTTGGTTCAAGGTACAACAATGCATGATATAGGTAAATTTTTGCAGAAAGCTAGTTTTGAGTGCAATGACATGTTCAACAACTTGTAAGACATGCATCAGGAGAATTCAAGTAACCAAGAGGACAGGTAACAGATATCAACATAAATAGAGTGGGCACCAACCCAACGCAATCATGTCAAGTCCTTGACTTGACCCAAGTAGTTCTTCCCACTCACACTGGTTTGTAAACAAGTGGACGTAGCCCAAGAGCGGTTACCCAACTGTCCTTGACCGTTGACACGGCTATTCGAATAGTTTTACACTCTGCAGAGGTTGCACACTTTACCCACAAGATCCGGGGAACTTCCGTGTCATCCACGACCCGCGGTACCTCAAGTACCCGGGGTAAGCACCTGATCACTATCTTTCCCTAGACGACACTAACAAGGAGTCCACTCGTTGTTCCGTATCCTCATGATGTACATCATACGAGACTCACTCGAGATCGTAACATCCGAGAGGGGACACAACGCTGTATCTGGTGCCCTGTGAAAACAGTCATGGCCGCCCTACCTGGCACGACACCGTCCTGAGAGAGCGCACCAACAGCTCTCCCATTACTAGTAATGCGGGCTCCAATCTAGTATCGGCCTAGGTAATCAATAATGCCCTTTCCCATATAAGGGTAGAGTGGTTGCGCATGTAAGGTTGGAATAACGGTCGCAACTTAAACCAATCCATTTTTGAAAACAACACACACACTTGCCTCGGTACACCACTTCGTCATCAAGTGGCTACCCAACTCATCATCTCCCTCGGTCATAAGTGGCACCCGACGGGGTTTTCGAAAAGTCATTTGAAAATACTTTGCCTCCATCACCATGCATATTTCCGTCCCTTTTTGCATAGCAACTACTTTAGCATCCTATCTACTCCCACCGGCATAACCCTCATAAGAAGGTAAGGTCATGCATAATGCAGGTATCAACAAGGAAGTAACAAAGGCAACCCACCAAAGTGGCTACCATCCATCATGATTCCGATGCAACAATAATAAAGTGCTATATGACATGCATAAAAAGGGTTTCATAGACATGGTCAAAGGGCTGCTTGCCTGGCTCAGCAAAGTCTTCCGGGTCTTCAAAGTCTTCTGGTTTAACTCCTTCGTCAGCAACGCAATCTATCGTCGCAGAATAATAACAAGAAAATAAGGCAATAATAAAACAGAAAAAATCAAAGTGCTCAGAAATATGTCAACTCATTTTTGAAAAATACTAGGTTGAAAACTAAGATGCGGAAAATTCCTAGTTTTGGATTTGGTATAGCAGAACAGGAGAAATGGATTTACAAAGGCATATTTAAATGCTTAAAATCACATTTAAATATTTATAGTGAAGAAAAGGTTGCTGGATTTGAATGAAAGTTGCACCATTAAATAGGTTGCAATATTCTAGGATTTTAGGAATTGGAATTAATTTATTTGGACATATATTTTGTCCTGTGGAATATTTGGAAAAAGTGACAGAAAAGAAAAAGAAAAAGGGCCCTGTTCCTGCTGGGCCAGAACAACTGCGGGGCAGCAGGCCCAGCCAGCGGGCCGGCCCAGCCGAGCCAGCACACAGCGCGCGCCCGCCCACCCATTATAAACCTGACGGCCGGGGCACGCAGGTCAGGGAGAGAGAGGGGCACGGGAACGAGGGAGAGGATGATAGGGAAGGCCCACCTGTCATCACTAACCCGTGGCCAGGGGGGTCGCGGTGCTCACCGGCGACGATGCAGGCCACGGCGAGCTCCGGCGACTTTAGGAGGCTTCCGCACGTCGGTGGGTGGTGGACTTGGCCGGCGGGGGTGCCTAGTTCGCCGGCGACGAGGAGCTGCGGCGGAGGAGCTTCGGGAGGCGGTGGCTCCGGCCGTTTCCGGCAGCTACAGAGAGGGGAAACAAGGGGGAAAAGGTCAGGGGGCTGCAGGGATCCCAGATCGAGGCAGAGGAGGAGCGGGGGAGGCCTATACCTCGCGAACTCCGGCGAGCCGAAGCGGCGGAGCTCGAGCTTGATCTCGAGCTCGGGCGGCTCTTGAGAGGAACTGGGGTTGCAGTGGGAGGGTTTGGTGGTTCAGAGAGCGGGTGGTGAGGAGAGAAAGGCTCGGGGAAGCCTTTAAATAGGCGAACGGCGAGGTCCAATAGACCCGTGTGCCGGCGAGCTCACGCTCGTCGCTGCAGGGCTCGGGAGGAGCTGGCACCGTGTCTGGGGTGTTCCTGGGGGTGGACTACGCCGAGAGGAATAGAGAGAGGGAGTGGGGAGAGGTCAGGGGCGCGCGCATGTGAGCCGCACCATTGGCGCGCTCGGGCGGCCTCTATTTGCTAGCGCGGAGGCGCGTGGAGGAGCAGAGAGGAGGGGGACAGCGCCGTGGTGTGTCGCGGACGCCGAGGCACATCAGCAGGTGTGCGGGGGAGACTCGAGGTGGTCGGAGGCATTGGGCAGAGGGCGGCTATAGTGCGGGAGCGCACTGTAGCGCGCTCTAGAGCGTGCAAATGGCCAGCATGCCATTTTTTTGGCAAAGTGGGTACGGCCAAGCATGTCTGGTAGCCCTAGGGAGGAGTAAAGAAGAGGGGAGGGGCTTTGGATGCCCTGGAGAGCCAGTAGGAGAGGAGAGAGGGTGAGGGGAAGAGAGAAAGTGGCTGTCCAGAGAGAGAAAATGGGGTTTTACTCATCCAATAATGGAGCTGTGGACTTTCCATTGTTACTGGAGGTGCAAGGGGTCTAGGAGGAACTGTGGTAAAAAGCTTAGCTCAAGGAGAATAGTTTTAGTGGTCAAAAGGGGAATTTTTGAAAAGTGGCAGAAGGTGTTTGATAAGGGTTTTGTCAAGCAAATGATTTCCAATTGCCATGATACTCCACAGGGTGAAATGTCACATATAATTAGGGCCTTCCACCAATTTGGAGTTTATTTGGGCAAAGTTGCCAATGCAACTTTTGAAAACCCTAGAAATTAGCAGAAATGGACTTGTGTAGATCTAGTTGAGCAAATTACTTCTCCTTGATGCACCACTTGTTTTAGTGGCCTCATTTGGTCATGTGAACATGCTCACAAAAGTTGGGGTCAAGGAGAGAAAGTTGGTAGTACAAACTTGTTCAATTATGGTTCTGGTCAGAGAGGGTTTTGGGGCATTTTGGTGAACCAAAATGACTTTAATTGACATGAGGCTTTGCAAGGTGATCACAATATGAATTTTTGACTTGCTGGATTTTCCTTGGATTTTTATGAAAATATTTCCTGTAGAAATATTTCAAATCCTTGAAATGGGCAGAAATGGTTTTGGGAGGTTTTGTCCAATATTTTGATCATAACCATGTGTTGAAACTCATATATCTGGAAAGTATATGTCCATTGAGTTTCCCTAATTTTTCTCAAATATTTTTAAAGCTTTTAAATAATTTAAACCTATTTAAGACCATTTCTGGTCTTAAGAAAAATCCTTTAAATAAAATAGGAAAATAACTTTCAAAATTATATTTTTGTTGTTTCTGGGTATCCTATATCTAATAGGAGTCAAATATGTCTTTGGAAATATTTTTATTGCCCTTAATTAAGTATTTGCAGTGCAAACCTCAATCCAGGGGTTTTTGGAAAACTAATTTTTGAAAATACTTTTTGGCCAAATTATTTTTGTAAGAAAATACTATATTGCTCTATACACATGGCATGATCATTGGGCAGAAGTTTGGGACAAGGAGATGAAGTATAGAAGATGGAGTAGTTGACTATAAAGAGCACTTGAAAAACCACACAGAGAAAACCAACTTCAAAATAAAAGCCAAATAATGCAAAAGTTTTTGTTAGTCCAAACTTTCATGTTTTATTAATGCAAATGTCATGTTACAAAATGCAGGGTGTGACACTTTGATCATAAGGTATACCGCTCCATGATTGGTTCTTTATTGTACTTATGTGCATCTAGGACAGATATTATGCTTAGTGTTTGCATGTGTGCCTGATTTCAAGCTACACCGAAGGAATCACACTATAAGGCTGTGAAGCATATTCTTCGATATCTAGCTCACACACCAACACTTGGATTATAGTACCCCAAGGGCTCGGCTTTTGATCTCATTGGATATTCTGACTCTGACTATGCTGGTGATTGTGTGGACCGCAAGTTAACATCTGGTACATGTCATTTCCTTGGAAGATCTTTGGCCTGTTGGTCCTCGAAGAAACAGAACTGCGTATAACTGTCTACTGCTGAAGCTGAGTACATTGCTGCCGGGTTTTGTTGTGCTCAATTGCCGTGGATGAAGCAAACTCTCAAGGACTACGACTTCAACGTGAAGAATGTGCCTCTCTTCTATGACAATGAGAGTGCATCAAGATTGCTCACAACCCAGTTCAGCACTCGAATACAAAGCACATTCAGATTCGTCATCATTTTCTTCGTGATCATGTGTTGAAGGGCGACATTTCTATTGAGCATGTGAAGACCAAAGAACAGCTAGTCGATATCTTCACAAAGCCCTTGGATGAGAAGAGATTTAGCAAGTTACGGTGTGAGCTAAATATCTTAGAATCTTCGAATGTTCTTTGAAAAGGACACTCATCCTAACACTTACGCAAAATTAATGACTTAGATGTGCAACACATGAAGAAACATTTTTCTTCAATCAAAGAAGACTAACACTCTTAAGTGTTAAGAAATTAACGAAGAAGTTGATTCTCAGAGCCCTACGACAATTGTACGCGGTGTCTGAAATCATCATTCTTATACGGTGGTTCACGCCACCACAAAAGTTGAAAATCTTCCATTTGAGTTTTTCCTCAGTTTTGAAATTCCTCAGTTGTTCATGTTCTTCAACTTTGCATTGTCTTCACTATTTCCGTCGTTTTATTCATTGGCGTTCACTTATGGCTAATTCTTATGTCCTCTATAGCATTCACTTATGGCTAATTCCTCAAGTTGATTTTTCTGCTAAGTGAATGTGATCGGACCCTTCCCCCTCTATGCTAAACTCCACCCAATCTATTCACGAATTATCCAGTTGTGTTCTATTTGAAACTCGTTCAAAATCTTCACTGTGTCCTTGTCAGCTGAAGAATTTGCGAATGGAACTTTAAAACTTATCTTATCCAAAACTTTTGTTTTGACGCTCAAACCATTCTACTTCCCACGAAAACGCATATCTATTCACCCACGATCTCCACTTCTCAGTATGTGGGTGACACATGTCAAGCGAATGAGAAGGGTCAGGTGCACGTTCGCCCAATTTCCTCATCTTCGATCCTTTTGGTCATTCGATGACAAAGGGGGAGAAAATTGAGTTAGTCTTACGGCGGGTCTATCTTCTATGGGCGTTTTTTTGCTAAGTTACAACTCTCGTTCTTTTGAAGACTTTGCTAGATCGAGTTGTAAACTTAAACTCTATGGTGGCCTGATACCTTTGCTGTGATTTTCTGCATGCTTATTGCTCATTAATGTTTATGCACGCATGCTGAACTACATCAGTACCCATATTTCATCATGCATTTCAAATTCTTCTTATCATATGTCAAATGCGTGTATGAATTACAAGATATAGGGGGAGATCTCCATGATTCAACTCTTCAAGTGTGCATTGCTTCAAAAGCAAATTCCTCACTATGCACATCTTCAGGGGGAGTTCTTCTATATCTTGCAATCAAATTCCTCAATATCAGTATTTACACTTCATATGTTTATCCCCGTTGAAAACTTAAGCTAGATTGTCATCAATCACCAAAAAGGGGGAGACTATAAGTGCATCTAGTGCCCCTTAGTGGTTTTGGTGTATTAAAGACTTATAGGTTAAGTGACTAATGTGTTTATGAGTGTACACAGGTCTATAAGTCTATGAGGAGTTTGATATTTACAGAGAAAGTCGACCCCTAAAAAAGAAGTTCTTGGACTGAAGACTTTGGATTTATGAAGACTTTGTGAAGACTTTGAAAGTGAAGAAATTGGTGTGACCATGAAGACTTGGTATTCCTTCGAGGAACATGAAGCGTGAAGACTTTTGTTTTCGTAGTTTCATTTTCTCTTTCTTGAGTCATAGGAAACACCGTATTGTTAAAGGGGGTCGAGGAAATACTAAGGAAAAATTTTCATGTGATGCTCAACTCAAAATCCTACACCTACCAATCCCTTCGAGTGAAGCCATTGGAAATCTCATACAGTTTAGTCATATTCTTCAGTGACAGAGACGAAGTTCTTCTGGTCTCTAAGGAATTTGTTCTGACTAAGGAGTTAGGAATTTGCCAGTGTGGATTGCCTACACAGTGAGGAACATGATAGCCCTGAGGAAATTGAGCCTCAAATTTCCGACCGTTGCTGTGCTACGCGCCAGCTGTCCCAAAATATCTGTGTTTGGAGACTTTGACTGAAGACTTTCCCAATTTCCTCAGTTCAATTTCTTCAGTCTGTTTGTCTTCATTCTGTGTTATCCTATGGTTGCGCTTTCTGTACTCTGTGCTTGTCCTCATTTCATTATGATGACCATGCTTGTGTTCTATTATGTTTACTTTTGAGTACTTATTCCGCTGCTAGTAGTTCTTCACTAAGGAATTTCCTCACCGGCAAATTCCTAAGTGAAGAATTCATAAAAATTGCCTATTCACCCCCCTCTAGTCGATATAACGCACTTTCAGAATCCATTGGATTCGGGTCTTGCGCTGGCTGTAGCTTTCCTCAGGATCTGTTTTGTACATTTCAAACAGATAAGGAGGTAAATCCTTAGCTGTATCTCCACGGCGCTGCCTGCCACCTTTTCTAGTTGATTTTTCAGTTGCCATTGTATTCATATTGAATGGCTTCAGAATAGTGAATGGCTTGCTTTTGCTAGTCAGACAAGAGTTGGCTTCAGGGGAGTGAATATGACATTGTAAGAACTCTGCAAATGAAAGCAGACTATGAGAACCAAGGGATTCTCCCACGGACATGTACCAGTGAAAGCATTAGAGGTGCGAGGGGAGGGGAAGAGGTCATATGCATTCTCAGAAGATTTTGAAGATAAATGAGTTTGAAGACATTGACCTCATAGTGCAAAGACATTCACTTATTTGGAGAGTTGGTTCCAGCTTTGTACGAATCCATGAATAAGTACATGTGAGGAATCTAACTAGTTATGAAGCATAAGTGAATATTCTTAGCATGATATGAGATGCAGATAGAGACGGATCCAGATTTGGAAGTGTAGAAACCACTTTTGGTTGAAGTGGATGGATTTGATGGATCGAAAAGGCACTAAGAAGTAAGTTTTAATTACCGCCGGCAAACTGCTAGACGAGGTAGAGAGAGAGGCTGAGCAGTTCAATCTCCCGTGCCCTAACTCGGCGGTGGAAGACACCTACGGCGCTGGCGGAGAGGACGAGGTCCGCGGCCGGCGTGAGGACGGCGTCGAAGAAGTCGCGGCAGCTAAGCGCTTCGTCTCAAGCGTCGTCGCGAGCTAGCGGAGGCGCTAGGGTTTGTGCAAGGTGGCGAGGTGGAAGAAGAGATAATGACTGTGGTGAGTGTGTATTTATAAGGAAAGGGACAACACAACGTAATTATGCAGGTGCCCCTGGCGGTTCACATCTGAAGGACACGTGGCATGCATGCAACTTATTGGAAGTTGTTCCATGTTCCCACGCACGCTTGGATTGTCGGGTGGTCGTTCCGACTTCTCCGGTATTCAGGAAATAAGGATATAGCATTAAAAATAGATTTAAACTTTTGTCTCTTTGTCTTTTGCTGACAAGGATTCTGAGAAGACAATCGACAGGTTTCAATAGAATGCATATGATTTGGATAGATAGAATTTGAGGTAGAAGCACAGAAGGGGTCAGGGTTCGATCACATTCACTTAGATCAAGAAAAATTTAAGTATGAAGACATAGCCATAAGTGAATGTTGTAGAGGACAGAACATGAATATATGTATATATCAGCATAAGACCAACTCAACATTGTGAAGATAAATGTGAAGTCAAATCAATGTTGAAGACAAACCAAATGCGAAGACTATGCAATTATGACACCAAATGAAACACTTCAAAAACATTTTGGTGGTGGTGTTACTCACCGTATAGGAAGTATTAGACCCTGACACGGCGCACAATTATCGTGGCGCTCCAAAGTCAAATTATGCGTTAATGTATTCACACTTAGAGTATATGTCTTCATTGATTGAAGATATATGTTACTGCGTGTGTTGCACATCTATGTCATTCATATGCATAAGCGTTAGGATGTGTGTCCAATCACATGACATTTGAGGATTCTAAGATATTTAGCTCACACCGCAACTTGCAAAACCTTTTCTCATCCAAGGGCTTTGTGAAGATATCTGCCAATTGTTGTTCAGTGTTGACGTGAATGATATCAATATCTTCCTTCATGACATGATCTCTGAGAAAGTGATGACGGATCTGAATGTGCTTTGTCTTCGAGTGCTGAACTGGGTTGTTGGCAATCTTGATGGCGCTTTCATTGTCGTAGTAGAGTGGCACTTGCTTCAGTTGGATGCCATAGTCCTTGAGAGTTTGCTTCATCCATAGAAGCTGAGGGTAGCAAGATCCAGCAGCAACGTATTCAGATTCAGCAGTGGAGAGGGATACACAGTTCTGCTTCTTTGAAGACCAACAGACAAGAGATCGTCCAAGAAAGTGACATGTGCCTGATGAGGACTTGCGATCGACCTTGTCACCAGCATAATCAACATCTTAGAATCCAAATATATCAAACTCTGAGCCCTTCGGATACCATAATCCTAGTGTTGGGGTGTAAGCCAAATATCGAAGAATTCGCTTCACATCTAAGTGATGCCATTCCTTTGGTGCTTCTTGGAATTGGGCACACATGCAAACACTAAGCATTATGTCTAGCCTAGATGCACATAAATAGAGTAGAGAACCAATCATGGAGCGATATACCTTTTGATAGAACTCTTTACCATTATCGTCAGGGCCCAGATGACTTTTGGTTGGCATTGGTGTCGTGTATCCTTTACAATCTTGCATTCCAAAATTCTTCAGACAATCTTTGAGGTATTTATCTTGAGATATGAAGATGCCATTGCTCTGCTGACGGATTTGAAGAGCAAGGAAGAATTTCCGCTCAACCATCATGGACATCTGATATTGCTCTTGCATCATGTGTCCAAACTCATCATTGTATCTCTTGTCAATGCAGCCGAAGATGATGTCATCCACATAGATCTGGCATACAAACAGCTCTCCATCACATGTCTTCGTGAAGAGTGTGGGATCTAGGGAACCAGGTTTGAAGCCTTTGCTCTTCAGGAAGTCTTTGAGTGTGTCATACCAAGCGCGAGGGGCTTGTTTGAGGCCATACAGTGCGTTGTTGAGCTTGTATACCATGTCAGGATGTTTTGGGTCTTCAATGCCAGGTGGTTGTGCAACATACACTTCTTCCTCAATCTTGCCATTGAGAAAAGCACTCTTCACATCCATTTGGTACCGAAGAATGTTGTGATGGTTGTCATAGGCTAGCAGTATGCAAATGGCTTTAAGCCTAGCCACTGGAGCAAAAAGTTTCATCGAAGTCAATTCCTTCTACTTGCGTGTAACCTTGAGCAACTAGACGAGCCTTGTTTCTGACGACTTGACCATGCTCATCTTGTTTGTTGCGATATATCCATTTGGTGCCAATGATGTTATGCTTGCAAGGATCAGGACGCTTAACCAATTCCCACACATTGTTCACCTCGAACTGTTGAAGCTCTTCTTGCATAGCTTGAATCAATTTAGGTTCCATGAAGGCTTCATCAACTTTCTTGGGTTCAGATATAGAGACAGATGCAAAGTGCCCACAGAAATTTGCTAGCTGTGTTGCTCTTGAACGAGTGAGTGGACCAGGTGCATTGATGCTATCAATTATCTTCTCAATATGTACTTCATTTGCAACACGAGGATGAACTGGACGAAGATTTTGCCCTTGCAGATCATTGTCTTCAGCTTCAACATTGACTTTAGGCCGAGCATTGTCTTCGAGTTGATTAGGTGCAAAAATGATGATTTCTTCTTCAGCCTGAGCCTCTGAAGGTATGATTTCTCTAGTACCCATAACCTTTATAGATTCACTTGGTGAGACTTCATCTAGCAAATTTGGCAGGTGCTCTCTTTGCGAGCCGTTAGTCTCATCGAACCACACATCCATACTTTCGACCACTTTATAGTGAAAGAGGTTGAAGACTCTATAGGAGTGCGGATGCTTTCCGTAGCCAAGCATAAAACCCTCATGTCCTTTCGGTGCAAATTTTAAAGTGTGATGTGGATCCTTGATCGAGCACCTAGCACCAAATACTCTGAAGTAACTAATGTTTGTCTTCTTACCAGTTAGTAGCTCATATGATGTCTTCTTTAGAAGCTTGTGAAGTTAAACATGGTTGATGACGTGACGTGCAGTGTCAATGGCTTCAGGCCAGAATTTCCTTGGAGTCTTGTACTCATCGAGCATCGTCTGTGCCATCTCAATGAGGGTTCTGTTCTTGCGCTCCACAATGCCATTCTGCTGAGGTGTGTATGGAGCTGAGAACTCATGTGTGATGCCCAATGTATAAAGATAAGTGTCGAGGCCGGTGTTCTTCAATTCTATGCCATTGTCGCTCCTGATGTGCTTGATCTTGATGTCATAGTTTGTCATGGCACGATTGGCGAATCTTCTGAAGACATCATGCACTTCATTCTTATAGAGGATTATGTGCACCCACGTGTATCTTGAGTAATCATCAAAAATAACAAAGACATAGAGGCAAGCAGTGGTAGTAAGGTTAGAGTAGTGAGTAGGGCCAAATAAGTCCATGTGGAGCAGCTCGAAGGCACGAGACGTCGTCATGATTGTCTTCGAGGGATGCTTGTCCCTAGTCATCTTTCCAGCTTCGCGGGCACCACACAGATGATACTTCTTGAACTTGATGCCCTCGATGCCTACGGCATGCTTCTTCTTCGCGAGAGTGTATAGGTTCCTCATCCCGGCATGCCCTAGCCTCCGATGCCAGAGCGAGCACTCTGAAGCTTTTGCTAGAAGACATACGGCCAATTGTGGTCCTGCTAAGAAATCTACCATGTACAAATCATCTTTTCGATACGCTTCAAAGACTAGAGATTTGATATAACGCCCTCGATGCGGCTATATCTCCCACGTGTCGAAGCATGACTTAGAGGCATAACCGCATTGAAAGCGATGTCGCAAGTGAGGTAATCATCACACAACCCATGTAATACATAAGGGAAAGAGATACATAGTTGTCTTACAATCGCCACTTCACACAATATATCAGTAAAACATTACATCATACAATTACAAACAGGGCCCGACTACGGAGCCAAAATAAAAGAAGAAACCCCAAAAGACAAAGGTCCCCGATCGGCCCCAACTGGGCTCCACTACTGATCGACTAGAACGAAACAACATAAAGGATAAGGTCTTCATCGAGCTCCTCCTTGAGCTCGGGTGCGTCACCTGCACGGTCTCCTCGGCACCTGCAAACTGGTTTTTTGAAGTATCTGTGAGTCATGGGGACTCAACAATCTCACACCCGCGAGATCAAGACTATTTAGGCTTATAGGTAGGGTAAAAGGTATGAGGTGGAGCTGCAGCAAGCGACTAGCATATATGGTGGCTAACATAGGCAAATGAGAGCGAGAAGAGAAGGCAAAAGCACGGTTGAACAACTATGATCAATAAGTGATCCTGAACTACTTACGTCAGACATAACTCCAACAATCGTGTTCACTTCCCGGACCCCGCTGAGAAGAGACCATCACGGTTACACACGCGGTTGGTGTATTTTAATTAAGATCAACTTCGGGTTTTCTACAACCGGACATTAACAAATTCCCATCTGCCACATAACCGCGGGCACGGCTTTCGAAAGTTCAAACCCTATAGGGGTGTCCCAACTTAGCCCATGATAAGCTCTCGCGATCGACGAAGGATATTCCTTCTCCCCGGGAAGACCCGATCAGTCTCGGAATCCTGGCTACAAGGCATATCGACAGCAATAAAACAAGTCCAGCAAAGCCGCCCGATGCGCCGACATCCTGATAGGAGCTGCACATATCTCGTTCTCAGGGCAACACCGGATGAGACAGGCTACGAGTAAAACCAGGCCTCGAGTTTCCCCGCGGTGGCCCCGCAGGCGGCTCGGTTCGGACCAACACTTAGACAAGCATTGGCCCGGGGGGGCTAAATAAAGATGACCCTCGGGTTGATCAAACCCAAGGGAAAGGGATAGGTGGTAGGAAAATGGTAAAACCAAGGTTGGGCCTTGCTGGAAAAGTCTTCTTCAAAGCGAACTGTCAAGGGGGTCCCATAAATCACCCGACCGCGTTAGGGACGCAAAAAATCTGGGAACATAACACCGATATGACGGAAACTAGGGCGGCAAGAGTGGAACAAAACACCAGGCATAAGGCCGAGCCTTCCACCCTTTACCAAGTATATAGATGCATTAATTAAATAAAAGGTATTGTGATATTCCAACAATTAAACATGTTCCAACAAGGAACAACATCTCCATGTTCCAACAAGGAACAAAGTTCATCTTCACCTGCAACTAACAACGCTATAAGAGGGGCTGAGCAAAGCGGTAACATAGCCAAACAACGGTTTGCTAGGACAAGGTGGGTTAGAGGCTTGGTTTGACAATATGGGAGGCATGATAAGCAAGTGGTAGGTATCGCAGCACAGGCATAGCAAACGAGCGATCAACTAGCAAGCAAAGATAGAAGTGATTTCGAGGGTATGGTCATCTTGCCTGAAATCCCGCAAGGAAGAAGAACGAGCCCATGAAGAAGAGAAACGGACGTAGACGAACGGATCCTCACAATCGCAACGTTATCGGAACTAACCCGAAGAAGCAACACCGGAAAGAAGCAAACAACAAAGTAAACAACCACCACATAAACATGGCATGATGCACAAATAAGAATGATGCATGTCCGTTTTAATGTGCATGGCATGGCAAAGTGCAACAACCAACACTACAAATTAAGTGGAGCTCAATATGCAACGGTGCATATTGACGAAACACCACGACAAGTTATTTAGTTCGATCTCGTTTATGTACCCAACAATATTAAATGTTGTTAAACATGGCAAGATGGTGAAGCAAAGTAAAACTACCTATCTAGTCAAGTTTAAATGAGGCCGGAAGCAACGAACAACAGTTCCGGAAACTCCTCATGAGCACATAATAGATTTGGTACTGTTCTGCCCTAAACACAATTTTAGAGTTGTTAAGCATGCAAAGTAAGGCCACCATGTTAAACTAGGCAAAATTCTACCCCATTTACATATAAAGTTTGTTAGGTTTGGAGCTACGGTTGAATAGTTATGAATTAAATCATTTTAACATGGCATAGGAGCAAATTTAATCAAACATCATTTTAATCATTTTAAGCATAGATGAAAGTGGCTGATTATGAAACTAGATGAAAAACTAAGCATTTTACGTATTTAAATTATTTTAATCCGATGCACCATTTGTGAGTTATTAAATGCATGATCTAGAGGGACTTTTCTGCAAAACGGTAATTCTCTGGATAATAGGAAAATCGTCCAGAACTGGAAAAAAACGTGTCGGGCCGGATCTGTTGTCACCATGGGCCTAGCCCAGAACTTGGAGAGGTAGCAGGAGGGGCGCGCTGGGCTGGCGCGGCGCTGGGCCTCGCGGGCAGATCGAAGCGAGGCAGGGCGTGGTCAACGCGCGGCTGCGTTTGTGGTCGTCTCGCTCGACCACGGGTGAAGCAGAGGACTTGGAGGCGGCGGGGCTGCATCCTCCGGCGACAGGGATGGCGCGGAGGCAGCGGAGGCGAGCATATCCCTGCGGCGGCAACCATGGGCGGGCGGCGGCCATGGCTTCGGTCCCTGGCGGCGGGGCTAGGCGAGCTCGGCGGTGGCTCCGGGAACTTGACGGGGCGGTGGAGCCGCATGGCTTGATGCACGAAGGTGGCACGGGGACTAGCTTGGCGGTCGGAGACGCGGATCCGGGCCAGTTCGGGTCAGGGAGGCGAGGTAGCAGGCCGGCGTGGAAGAACTCAGGCGGCCAAGGCGTGGTGCTGCTGGCGGGGAAAATACAGAGAGGGGCGAGATGTGAGAGGATAAGGAAGGAACTATAGGAAGGAAGGGAAGGGAGAGGCGGCGCGACGGGGATGGCCTGGTGGCTGCTGGCTGGGAAGCACCGGCGAGGAGGAGGTGCTCAGGCGGCGGCTTGGGGTTGAGCTCCTCTCGATCTGGATCGAGGAGGCAGCGGGAGGCAGGGAGCTGCGGAGGCACGCTCGGTCGTCGGATCTCCGATCCGATGGTCGGGATGGAAGGGTGGCCTGGATCAGATCTGGTTGGCTGGTGGCTGAAAACGAGGACAAGACCAGGTGGGTGGCGGGATGGATCCCGAGAGAGTGGCGGCGGGGATGGGAGTGATGGGACATTGATCCTCAAATTTAGGGTTAGGGGTCTATATATATAGCAAAGTGGGATTTGGGTAGGGACTATCCGGTCCATCCGATTATAACCGGGCGATAGTAAAAGAGTAGCTTAGAGAGTCCACTTAATAAAACGGAGATATTTTGTAGACGTTAGGGGATGATCCGGACACAACGGTAGCGACAGTCCGGTTCGTGTCCGGGACAACTTTCGGACGCGCGCGCAAGGAGGTCCGCGGCTGACGAGAGAGGTTAGGTTGGGTCTGGCGGGTTGTGAAGAGCGGGTTGGTCTAAGAGAAGAGGGGAGAGATGCAGCCCGGCACGGTTTCCGGAGACCGAAAACGTACGATGTTAGACCGGCTATAATGCCGCTATAGTTATCCGTTGGGGCACCAAACGGACTCCGAATGCGATGAAACTTGGCAGGCGACCTACTAACAACAAAAAAACACCGCACACCAACTTTCATTCCATTCCGAGAACATTTTCCGGCCACTTATAGAATACTATTTCGGACATGTCGCGAGCGCGTGCAAGTGTGGTTGGTCTCAGAATGGACAAGGGAGAGAACTCGGAGAACCCGGACAGATGCAAGTTTCGAAAACATGATGATGCAATGCGGATGATGACATGGCAAGATGCGACACGCAAGCAAATGACAAAGCAACAACAGCGAAAAACGGGAGGACAACTAGCGCATCGGTCTCGGGGCGTTACATTTGAACAAGGCAACAATATTTTCCAAATATCACTATCATGTTCAAGTCACAAAGCATTGAGACAGACATTAAGTTGAAACCAACGGATTCAACAAGCATCACTTTATCCATGTGCTCATCCTTTTTGATTGCAACTCTACCTAGACCCAATACCTTGCTTTTACCAGTTTCAGCAAATGTGATGTGACTTTTGTCAGATGGATGTAAGGTTAAATCCATAAGAAGACTTCGATCACCAGTCATGTGGTTAGTGCATCCACTGTCCATAATCCACTCAGAAGCCTTTGGTATTGTACCCTACAGTGCAGTTAGGGGGATAGGCTTCACCAAGGGAAATGTGAAGCATAAACATTTGACGAACAAGCATATTATCAAAGTTCAGATCCTGGTTAGGGCAGATAGGATGATTGTCAAGGAATCCAGGAACAAAATACATAGTAAGACCATTGGGACATTTTATCTTGCGTCCCACAAGATGTTTTAGATCCCCAGCATAAGCATCAGATGCCTTTGATTTCTGGCTGGATACCTTTCCCTGCAAAAGAGAGTTAATTTTTATTAACCACCCACATCTTCAGGGTGGCTTAGAAGCAATGAGTCTAAGTGCAGCATCTGAGAACTTCGGCTTTGGAGCCCTAGCAAATAGCCTTGCAGGAGGTGAATAATACTCATAAGAATAAGAAGAAAAGTTCTTGGTCTTATTAATATAGCGGTTTGACAAAACACGCTCATATTCATAAGTCTGAGTATGGTTTCCCTGCAAAACATTGGCGCTAGGGTGACTTTGGTGAGTCCTTTGTCTGTATGAAGCCTTTGGACCATATGAAGCCTTTGGTCTGGGGTTTGTCTTCTTCCCAGGTGGTGTCATGATGACATTCACAGGAAGATTCTCAAGACAACTTTTGGGTACCCAGATCTTCTTCATAGGTGGTCTATTCCTGCAGTTAGTACCAATATACCCGGCAAACACTTCACCATTCTGATTCTTAAACAGTTTACAGTTTGCATGAAAGGATTCATCAATGATAATAGGGTTAGCACAAGTGAAGCCAGATAAGGTAGATGGATCAACTGAAGGTCCCTTTGCAGCAACCCATGTGGTTTTGGGGTACTGCTCAGGCTTCCAGTAAGAACCATCAACATTCATTTTCCTCTCGAACCCAACACCCTCTTTCCTAGGGTTTCGGCTCAGAATCTATTTCTTGAGGACATCACATAGTGTCTGATGCCCTCTGAGACTTTTGTACATTCTTGTCTCAAGCAATGTCGCATTCTCATCAGCAATAGCAGTGGTATCCTCAGTAGAGGGGTTAGTTACCACATCAGCAGTTGAAGATATTGCAACAGTAGCAGCAGTAGAACATTTAGCAATAGAGACAGCGTTATCATGCTCAAGACATTTTAGATGTGGTGGTTCAAATCCTTCCTAAACGGAACTAATCTGTTGAGCGTGGAGTGACTCGTTCTCCTTTTGAAGATCTTCATGAGACACTCTCAGGTTCTCAAGTTCTTGCTTCCTTTGAATATAATCATAGGGGAGCTTCTCATGAGTAGATGATAGAGTCTCATGACGACTTTCAAGTTCCTTGTACTTAACATGAAGATTTTTTATGTCTTCAATTAAGTACTGAGATCGGGTCATTTCTGCGTCCAACAGGCATCGCTTTTGTCTAGAAATTTTTGAATATGTTCCATAGCATTCTGTTGTTCAGTTGCAATTTTAGCAAGTGTTTTGTAGCTAGGTTTAGATTCACATTCAGAGTCATCTTCACTTGATGTTTGAAAGTAAGCATCGCGTGAGTTTACCTTGGCACCGTGTGCCATGAAACAGTAGGTAGGAGCAGAGTCATCCTCATCATTAGCATCAGCGTTGGTGACGAGGCCATTGTCTTCAGTGTTGAAGATGGACTTGGCGACATACGCTGAACCTAGAGCCAGGCTTGCCACGCCTGAATCAGATTCCTCTTCAGACTCCACCTCTGCCTCCTCAGATGCAGACTCCTCCTCTGAGTCCATCTCCTTGCCAACAAATGCACGAGCCTTGCTGGATGAGCTCTTCTTGTGTGATGAAAGTTTCGATGAAGACTTGGAAGAAGACTTTGAGGATTTCTTCTTCTTCTTGTCATCAAAATCATATTCCTTCTTCTTCTTCTTCTTCTTCTTGGTCTCATTGTCCCATTGTGGACACTTAGAGATGTAGTGACCAGGTTTCTTGCACTTATGGCAGGTTCTCTTCTTGTGATCACGAGTGGAAGTTTCATCATTTCTTGAGCTAGATCTTGAAGACTTTTTGATGCCTTTCTTCTTGGTGAACTTCTAGAACTTCTTCACAAGCATAGAAATCTCCTTTCCAATGTCTTCAGGATCCTCAGAACTGCCGTAAGATTCTTCTTCAGATGAGGAAACAACCTTTGCCTTCAAAGCGCGAGTTCGGCCATAGTTGGGACCATAGATATCTTTTTTCTTAGATAGCTGGAACTCGTGTGTGTTGAGCCTCTCAAGTATGTCAAACGAATCGAGAGTCTTGATGGAAGGGCGTTCTTGAATCATCAGGGCCAGGGTGTCGAATGAGCTGTCAAGCGATCTCAAAAGTGTCTTGACGATTTCGTGCTTGGTGATCTCAGTGTAGGGGTGGGCATATAACCCGAAAACCGAACGACCGGACCGATTTAACCTGAACCGAAGCCGAAGTGACCGAAACCGATTAGTTCAGTACTATGCTCGGTTAGCGATTATGAGAAACCAAATTTAGTTCTATGATTTCGGTCTGCACGGTCAGGCAACCGAATTGACCGAAGCACCTGGCCCACCACTAACTGTCTCGTGCGTCTTCCATAAATTAGTTCCCATTTGTACGCTCTGTGTTGCCAGCCAACAAACAAAAAATCAATTGTATTGATGGGATGGCGCGTTAATGTGATGAGTGGAAAATAGTGATGTAGGCTGGCCGGCTGGTCCCCTTATTCTCGTCACATGTACAGGACACCCGTCAGCTTTTTTTAGTGAACCTAGGTACTGTTTGTTGTTGCCTGTTGTCTCGCTCACCTCATGTATTTTTTTTCTTTGAGCATAACACGTGTTGTTATCTAGCCCAACCGAGACAAAAGTATAGCAGCTATCCCATCAGCCGTCCCATCCCGCCATCACATCCCGCCAACTGTTTGGCCTGTTCGGTGCAAAACCGAGTATCGAACCGATCGATCGGGGCATCGAAGGCTTGGTTTTGTTTATTGCTATAGGCCGATCGGTCCACGTTTACTAGGAACCGAGAAAATCAAAACACCGAAGCACCGAGCCGTTCGGTCCGGGGGAACCGAACGCCCACCCCTATCTCAGTGGCACAGAGTGCGTGAAGCTCATTTGTGATATCAGTGAGGCAATCAAATGTGAGCTGGACATTCTCAAAATCATTTCTCTTGAAGCGGTTGTGAAGAACACTAATCCTTGAGTCTCTCTAGGTTGAGACGCCTTCGTTGACCTTGGAGAGCCAGTCCCAGACTAGGTTCACAATTTTAGGGCACTCACACGACCATACTGTCCTTTGGTCATCAGATGACCACAGATGATGTTCTTGGCAGTTGAGTCCAGTTGAATGAACATCTTGACATCAGCAGCAGTGACACCTTCACCGACCTTGGGAACGACGTTCTTGATGACATACCAGAGGTTGACGTCAATGGCTTCAAGATGCATACGCATCTTATTCTTCCAGTAGGGGTAATCAGTGCCATCGAAGACAGGGCACGCAGTGGAGACTTTGATTATCCCTGCAGTCGACATAGCTAAAACTCCAGGTGATTAAACCGAATCACACAGAACAAGGAAGCACCATGCTCTGATACCAATTGAAAGTGCTAGTTATCAACTAGAGGGGGGGGTGAATAGGCGATTTTTATGAAAGTCTTCAAAACACGGGGGCTTTGAAGACAAACAGTAGAAATAAGCCTATTGATATGGGGCGGAAGGTAGACTACACTAAACAAGCCATAGTCAAGTAAGCAATGAAGTGAAAGCACGAAGACTATTAGCATCTAGGTAGTATGGATGAGGATGGAAGATAGTATGAAGCCAAACAACAACAGTCTTCACACAATGAAGACAATCAGATCATGCAAGCAGACAATGACTTCACGAAGGCAAACTGTAAGTAAAGAGAGGTAAGGGATAGAACCAGTTGCTTGGTAAGGACAAGGATTTGTTGGAACAGTTCCAGTTGCAGTGACAACTGTACGTCTGGTTAGGGAGGCTGAGATTTAACTCACAAGACTGCGTCTTCACCTTATTCCCCTTGAGCTAAGGACACTTAGTTCTCGCCCAATCACCTAGTAAGTCTTCAAGGTAGACTTACAAACCTTCACAGACTTCGTTCACCAGCAATCCACAATGACTCTTGGATGCTCAAAACATGACACCTAACCGGCTGGAGGATTCACAGTCCTCGTGTGTAACAAGTCTTCAGATCACGCTGACAGAAAGACTTCAGTGATGCCTAACACTCTTTGGCTCTAGGTGTTTTGGGCTTTGTCCTTGCAAGGATCTCTCTCTCAAATGCTTTGGAGGTGGGTTGCTCTCAAACGACAAAATCCGTGGACTAACTCTGAGCAGCCACCAATTTATGGTGTAGGGGGTGGGCTATTTATAGCCAGGAGGCAACCCGACCCAATTTGTCCGAAATGACCCTGGGTCACTAAGGAACTGACACGTGTCCAACGGTCAGATTTCAAACACACGCGGCAGCTTGACTTGGGCTACAAGTAAAGCTGACTCATCCAGCTCTGGATAAGATTTGCTCTCATTATCGTCGCTCGAAGACATAGGATTTGGTTGAACATCACATCAGTCACTCTGACTTTGTTCACTTGGACCCCATTTAATAGTACGGTGGTTCCTATGACTCAACAAAGAAGAAAAGTAAACTACGAAACAACTATGTCTTCGCACTTCATAGTCTTCACGTGAATGTCTTCTCATGTCATATTCAATGTGAATATCTTCACAGACCACCATTGTCTTCAATGTCTTCACACATTTTTAGGGGTCATCTCTGGTAGATAAACCGAATTAATATGGGACTACTACCTGTGTTATCCTGCAATTCTCACAAACACATTAGTCCCTCAACCAAGTTTGTTGTCAATACTCCAAAACCAACTAGGGGTGGCACTAGATGCACTTACAGTATGTCAAAGAGAAAAGAATCTTTAAGCTCAAGGAAATAGAGGAGAGGAGTGAGGCCGAGCGGCGAAGGGCGGCGACTGAGGAGAAGAGGGTGGCGGCCGAGGAGAGGTTAGCCACGACCGAGGAGAGGAAGGTAGACCTAGAGGAGAAGAAGGCCGCGGCCGAGGAGAAGAAGATGGTTGAGGACAGGACACTCAAGTTTATGTTTATGGACACATCAACTCTTGATGCCAAGGCAAAGGCATATGTTGGACTTTGGCGCGATTAAATGTTCATGAAGAAGCAAATGCTCATGAGGCAAATGATGATGGGAGGAGGCATGGGAGGTGCCATGGGAGGAGGCATGGGAGGAGGCATGGGAGGTTCCATGGGTGGTTACATGAACCTGATTGGAGGTTCCATGAATGGTGCATTTGGCAAAAATATGGGAGGTAGCTTCGGTGGCAACATGGAGGGTGGCTTTGGCGGCATGGGAGGTGGCTTTGGTGGCTTGGGAGGTGGCTATGGCGGCAACATGAGTGGCGTTGGAGTTGGCTTCGTCGGTAACATGACCAGTATGGGACGCAATGAAGATGCTACCAGTGGTGCTCACGGAAACGAGAGTTAACCGCTTGTTGACAACATCGACAAAGACGGTGGTGAAGATGATGATCGTACCAAGGTTCACAACACCGATGGTGTTGATGACCCGCATGAGTAATATTCATGTGCATTTCAATTTCTAGGGCGAAAAACTTTGATTGAGACGATGCTCTTTTGGTAGAGGGATTTGATACTATGATGGTGATGCACTTTTGATTGAAACTATGATGATGATGCACTCTATTTTCAAATTTTTGATGCTACTTCAATGAAAAACCATGGCTGAACAGTGGCTGCCAGCAGCTGCGCAACCGTTGTTAGATTTTTACATCTTTGGTTTGGACCATCTATTGCAGTTGCTCTTTTGGACCATCAATTTGGACCACCTGTTGGAGTTGAGTGTTTTTCGGAGCTCCAAAATGCACTTTTTGGCGGTCCAAATTTTACATCTCCGATTTTGGACCGCCAAAATTTGGACCATCTATTAGAGATGCTCTAGGTCGTGCCGACATCCATCTGCACCACACTGCTCGATGCGCACACAAGATGCCGCCTGGTGTTTTGTTCTACTTCCAATAAAGAAAAAACCGGGTGTTTAGAAAAAAAGGGAAGGGGAGGTCAACATGCACGAGCGACCAACCTCCAGATCAGTTTTCGTGCAGCCGCTCCCGCCATCAAAATACAAGGGCACAAGTTTGTAGGATGGCTCCCATCAGAATGCTCCAGGAATCAAAGTTTTAGAAATGAAGAATAAATAAAACAAGGTCATTAAGGCGCTATCAGTATACGTCAGATCACTCCACGTGAAACATCTGCAATAGTTCGTCCGACTACGTCAAATATTGTCCAGCATTATCCAGCATCAGTCTGCGCTCATCCAAAAAATCACCAGGTGTTATCCTTTCTATGTATTTTATCAGCACATATTAAATCATTTGAGAACATTACTCTGGTCTGTGATTTTTTCGCAAGACCATTATTCATTACAAAGGTGTCGCATAAGGGGCGTGCGCCGTCATCACTTTTGCACTAGCGCTTGTCCATGCCGTGTTGTTCGATGGATATGTACACGAGTCACCACCCCTGCTACATCAGCACAACGTGATTGACTCGCCTGTCCGCGCAGTTTACCGTGCCCTATGATTAACTCGCTCATTCGCGCGGTTTAACCGCGCCTGCAATTAACTCGCCCGTCCACACCGACTTACAATGTCATGGCCAACTCATCTGTCTGCTCCCGTGGCCGACTCGCCCGTGATTGATTTCAGCTTCACCGTAGTGATTATAAACTCCGCGACGGATAATTTCCGGCCTAACATATCAGGTGAAATCCATCAAGTATATTTTTATATTACATATTAATGTCTTTAAAAGAGCAATTACCCTGGCTTGCAAATTCTTTAATGCAGGACAAGTTGTCTACTGCAAGACGAACTGTTATGTCACTGAGTTGTTGAATGGCTCATACCGGGCGTATATAACAGTCAAGTATGGAGAATCTTAAGCCAACTCCTCGAGTCGTCTTAAGACTTGGGGGCTACAATGACATGACTCAATAAATCTTGCCAGTTTAAGCAAATTCAAGAACCCCAGGACGTTGGAGGGAAAGATAACCCGACCCTGGAGGCTACTGCCATATTGACGAGAATTTAAAGGCCGTCAGAAAATTTCCAGCTTAAAAAGAAGAATTCTGGTTCAAAATCCGGCTCAAGGAAAATTTATCCCTCGCAAAGTTGTGATCTCTCAATATCCAGCTTAACAGTCGGTTCAAGAGGAGGACATCTCTCGCAAGTTCGTGTTCTCTGAAAAACTAAAGGTCAATTGGGGGTGACCTACTCAATGAGCAGAGCCTTGATCACCCTCTTGATCCGGCTTACATGCCGACCCTTCGGTCACTTGGGGGCGACCTGCCCAATGAGCAGAGCCTTGATTACCCTCTTGATCCGGCTTACATGTTGACCCTTTGGTCACTTTGGGGTGACCTGCTCAATGAGCAGGGCCTTGATTACCCTCTTGATTAGGCTTACATGCCTCCTTGCAGGTCACTTGGGGGCTTCCTGCTCAATGAACATAGCCATGCTTACCATGTTGATCAGGCTTACATGCCTTTTCGCTGGTCACTTGGGGCCTTCCTGCTCAACGAGCATAGCTATACTTACCCTCTTGATCGGCTTACATGCCAGGTTTAAACACCAAATTTTAGGTTAATCGGCCTATATGTCGTTGTTACTCCATCAAGGTAATCCTGGAATTACCCACCGTACTCTTAACAGTCAATCTTTCGAATAAGACCCCGAACTTGTTAAAGTTAACACGGTGGTTTGTCATGTGAGGGTCGGCTTACAGGTGTGCTAGAAATAATTTAGTGGCTGTGCGGTCCAAGAAAGCACTTGAAGTTTTAGGCTTGGCGGCCTATGAAAGCCTTATTTTTTTTGTTTTTCTATGTTTCTGACAATTTTGGATTCATATCCTTCTTCCATATTAATATATGGTTTTCACAATTCAGGCCATGTAGCCTTGATTCTATGATTCATACTTGAGCGTATTGGGTTAATAACCCGCCCTGATAGCAGACTCTAAGTCGCCAGGATAATTTGCCTTGAGCAATCAAAATCATGATGTTTCATGCCTACGGGTTAATACCCATTCTGGATTACAATTATCAAGGTATCACCATGGTATCAATCTACATGTATGTCTTTCAATAATTGTATGAATATTTGGGGTTTGATAACCCGCCCTGGCTTTTGACGTTAGGTCGCCAATATACTTTGGATTGCGCAATTGGAATCATGCGCTTATAAATGTTTGGGTTGTTACCCTCACTGTATATAGCGATGTAAGCTGGAAGTATGAGTCACTTTTCAGGTATGTTTTTATTTGTTATATGAGTATGCGAGGTTTGGTAACCCGCCCTGGCTTTTGATTTCATGTCGCCAATATATTTTGGCTTCGATGGCCTTAATTCTAGTCTTTTCCATAAGTGCATAAGACTATATTATGTTTGGGTTGTTACCCGCCCTAGCTTTTGACGTTAAGTTGCTAGGGCATATGTTGTTTAAACTTTGTGTAGGACATGCAGAGCTATGGTTTAAATAAATGATTAAGTTCAAGTCCATCATCAAAGATTAAAATTGGTGGTTCAAAAAGGGTTATCAGTTCCTGATGTTTATAAAGGCTATAAGCTGCCGGATTACATCTTGGATTACAATGGATGCGCATTAAGTCGCCATCAGCCAAGAGCCGCCGGGTATTTAACTCCGGATTTACCTGTCAATAGATAAAGTATTCAAATCTTTAATAGCCATACTTGGCTGGATTTTTATTATAGTACTGAATGATGGAGGTTTTCATACCGGATATTATTCAAATTTTTAATAGCCAACATGGCTGGATTTTTATTATGGTTATCAATAACTAGTATTATGATTGAGCTTTTCAAATGCCACTTTAGAGCAATGGCTTTATCTCTTCATCCAAGAGTACCGGTTCACAACAAGAGCCTGCATTGCTGAGTTTTTTCTTACCCCTTGCATGCTATTTTTAATTGAAGCTTGAAATGTGAACATGTGAATGGGAGGGGCTACTACAACCCCTCCAAAAGAACTGTACTTGTACTAATGGTATCGTACTCCCTCCGTTCACCATCACATGTTCAGTACTTTTGCAAACTACGATAGTAAAAATTTATTCTACCACTCAGCATCTATTTTGGTTAGGGAGATTTCAAATTGAGCCATATAGATCGGAAAGTAGGCACTTATGTAGTACTCCCTCCGTTCGGAATTACTTGTCTCGGAAATGGATGTATCTAGTGAAGGAAATATGCCCTAGAGGCAATAATAAATTTTTTATTTATATTTCCTTATATCATGATAAATGTTTATTATTCATGCTAGAATTGTATTAACCGGAAACTTAGTACATGTGTGAATACATAGACAAACAAAGTGTCACTAGTATGCCTCTACTTGACTAGCTCGTTGAATCAAAGATGGTTAAGTTTCCTAGCCATAGACATGAGTTGTCATTTGATTAACGGGATCACATCATTAGAGAATGATGTGATTGACTTGACATGAGTTGGCGTATTTCTAGATTAGGATTTGTCACTCTGATTGTCGGAGGTATCTCTAGGCCCACTCGGTAATACACATCACTATAAGCCTTGCAAGCATTGTAACTAATGAGTTAGTTGCGGGATGATGTATTACAGAACGAGTAAAGAGACTTGCCGGTAATGTGATTGAACTAGGTATTGAGATACCGACGATCGAACCTCGGGCAAGTAATATACTGATGAAAAAGGGAACAACATATGTTGCTATGCAGTTCGACCGATAAAAATCTTCGTAGAATATGTAGGAGCCAATATGGGCATCCAGGTTCCGCTATTGGTTATTGACCAGAGAGGTGTCTCGGTCATGTCTACATAGTTCTCGAACCCGTAGGGTCCGCACGCTTAAACGTTCGTTGACGATATAGTATTATATGAGTTATGTATGTTGGTGACCGAATGTTGTTCGGAGTCCCAGATGAGATCACAGACATGACGAGGAGCTCCGGAATGGTCCGGAGGTAAAGATTCATATATTGGATGATATGGTTAGGCCAAGGAGTCAGGCCCACGGGGCTATAAGTCGGTGCAAAAGGAGTTTTGCGGAGGCGAGGGGGCCAAACGTCGAAGACCCTGGCGTCTGGCCCAGGGCCAGACGCCGAGGCCCATGGCGTCTGGGCTAGATGCCAAGGAATGTGGCATTTGGTCCTGGAGTCCGAGTGGGACTCTTGCCTTTCGGCCAAAACCGACTTTGAGGAGGCTCTTGCTCCAAGTTTCGACCCGAGGGCTCAACATATAAATAGAGGTGCAGGGCTAGCACCAAAGACACATCAAGAAACAACAAGTCGTGTGCCGCCAACCCCGTCCCCTCCAGTTTATCCTCCGTCATAGTTTTCACAGTGCTTAGACGAAGCCCTGCGGAGATTATTCTTCACCAACACAGTCACCACGCCGTCGTGCTGCCGGAACTCATCTACTACTTCGCCCCTCTTGGTGGATCAAGAAGGCGAGGACGTCATCGAGCTGAACGTATGCTGAACACGGAGGTGTCATACGTTCGGTAATTGATCGGGATGGCCCGTGAAGGTGTACGACTACAGCAACCGCATTGATAAACGCTTCCGCTTACGGTCTACGAGGGTACGTAGATTACACTCTCCCCTCTCGTTGCTATGCATCACCATGATCCTGCGTGTGCGTACTTGAAATTACTACGTTCCCCAACAGTGGCATCCGAGCCAGGTTCACGTAGATGTTATATGCACGAGTAGAACACGAGTTGTGGGCGATACAAGTCATACTACTTACCAGCATGTCATACTTTGGTTTGGCGGTATTGTTGGATGAAGCGGCCGGGACCGACATTACGCGTACGCTTACGCGAGACTGGTTCTACCAACGTGCTTTGCACACAGGTGGCTGGCAGGTGTCAGTTTCTCCAACTTTTGTTGAACTGAGTGTGGCTACGCCTGGTCCTTGAGAAGGTTAAGACAACACTAACTTGACGAACTATCGTTGTGGTTTTGATGCGTAGGTAAGAACTGTTCTTGCTCAGCCCGTAGCAGCCACGTAAAACTTGCAACAACAAAGTAGAGGACGTCTAACTTGTTTTTGCAAGGCATGTTGTGATGTGATATGGTCAAGACATGATGCTATATTTTATTGTATGAGATGATCATGTTTTGCAACCGAGTTATCGGCAACTGGCAGGAGCCATATGCTTGTCGCTTTATTGTATGCAATGCAATCGCCCTGTAATTGCTTCACTTTATCACTAAGCGGTAGCGATAGTCGTAGAAGCAATAGTTGGCGAGACGACAACGATGCTACGATGGAGATCAAGGTGTCGCGCCGGTGACGATGGTGATCATGACGGTGCTTCGGGGATGGAGATCACAAGCACAAGATGTTGATGGCCATATCTGTCGGGGGATATCGGCATCCACGAGCACCTATGGGGACGGAGCCCCTTGTCGGTTCGGCGGGGGCGGAGGATGCACAAAGAGCAGATCGAGGCGACACACACACACACACAACGATTTTACCCAGCTTCGGGAAGCACGGATGCGTAACACCCTACTGCTGCTTGTCTGGTTGATTCGAGTTCTTGCTCTGGAGTTGGACGTAGACGAGGGTCTACTGGGTGTCCTCTTGGGTTTTCTCCTCATCTAGGGGTTCGATCTCTCTAGGATTCCTCCCCCGGGGTCTTGATCCTCCCCTACGTGCGCATGGGCCTCCTTTTATATGCTAAGGGGTTTCCCACAGGTAGCGACGCAGGTGAGGGGAAAAATGGCAAGGAAATGCGTGAGCAGTGGCCGCACAGTGCTATCGCACCTAACTCTGACGGCGGGGGACAAAGGCATTAAATGCCTGTCTGGATCGCCTGAACAGTGCCGAGGCGGACCGTTAGGAGCGCCTCCGCTTGCCACGGGGGCGACTCTGCCAACGTCGCATGCCACCGCGCGTCTCAGGTTGCGCGGCGCCCCGCCACGTGCCTCCGGGGAAGCCCCAGAGCGACGCGTGGGCAGGTGAGCTGGAGCGCAGGCCTGAGGTGGTGGTTTGCCGCGGCAAGTGGCTTGCCGCGGCAGTTGCCTCGCCGCACCTGAGAGCTTGCCACTCGTCAGGCCTTGCCGGGGCGCGCGGCGCGCCGCGGCGGGCTTCTCTTGGGGTGCCTTGGCTTGGCCGTCCCGGCGAGCTCCTCCCGCCGGGGCCTTGGTGCTTCAGCTCAGTCGTCCCGGCAAGCTCCTCTTGCCGGGGCCTTGTCGCTTCGGCCCGGCAAGCTCCTCTTGCCGGACCTCGCCTGCTTGGCCTGGCAAGCTCCTCTTGCCGGGGCTTGGTCTTCTAAGCTCGATCACTTGGCCTTCGTCCGACCCAAAAAGGGCCGTGGAGACTCTTGTCGCTCCCCTGGCAAGCCTTGCCGCGGGACGCTACTACTGCCCGTGCACAAGTTCGGGGTACTAAGGTACCCCTACTTTAGTACACCGACAGGAGCCCCCGGGCCTGGGCCATACACGGTGCCGAGCGTTGTTGGGCCAGGCCCTAACAGTGCACGGGCACGCGTGGCCTGGGTTGTGCTGCTCCTTAACTCCGTGCTCGTCGCGCCCTCCCCAAGTGGCGCGCGCTTATCGCGGCGTCGTGGGGGGCGAGGCGTGTGAGGCGTGCGTGACGTGGGTGGCGTGCGCAGGGCTGAGGCCCGCAGGCATGCGTCACGTCGGGCACGACTCCTTTATTTGGAAATGCGAAGCGCCCGCCCCCATTTTCAAATGGGGGAGGAGGCGTGCAGGCGCGGCTTGGTGAACGAACGGGGTCGAGGAGCGGCTTTCGGGGCGCCCGTCCCCACGATCACGGGGTGGGGAGAGGTCGCCTCATCCGTCGCCTCGGCCCTGCTCACCTGCCACGCGTCCTCCATGCACTTGGCGTTGCGGTGGTGGAGGCGGAAAACCGGGCCGACGCGGGTTGATGTAGAGGGTCGGCCCCGTCGCCTGCTCTTCCTCTGCTTTGATTGGTTGGGCGGGGCGGGCGAGCCCCCACTCCGCCCCTTTATAAGGAGCGGAAGGGTGCGGCGAGGGTCCGCACTCCTCCCTTCTTTCTTCTCTTAGATCCCTGGTCCCCTCTCCCCAACTGTCATGGAGAAAGGGAACCCTGGTCCTTCTTCGGTGGCGGCAAGGGTTGCCGCCAGGCAGCGAGCCCCTCCTCCCCTTGCACCTGCGGCGGCGGAGCCAACCGTAAGGGGAAGGGGGAGGGGGAGAGGTCATGGACGAGGCCGTGGACGAGGCCGAGGCGCTCGAGGCGGGCAGGACGGCGCGCCGGCCTCGCCTCCGCCGGTGGCTCCGTTTCCCCCGGCGGTTCATCTCGGGGACGACCCCTGCGAGTTCATCATCAAGCTGCGCCGGGCGCCTCGCCGTCGCCTCCGCCTCCCGGCCCCCTTCGCGGACGTCTTGGAGGCGGAACAACACGAGACGCTGAGACTGCGCATGAGGGGCTGCGGGATCAGTGGTACGCGAGTCCACGTCGAATCCCGAGCCCCCGGCGTGATGTGTCTTGGCCGAGGGTGGAAGTCGTTTGCCCGGATCCACAGCTTGACGGCGGGGTTCACCCTCCATTTCAAGCTGATGGAGGGCGATCTCCTCTCCGTCAAGGTCTTCGGGGACCTCGGCACCCGGGCCCGGTGCTGCGTGCATAGCTCCTCCGACAGCGAAGGCTCCTCCTCGAGCGAGAGTGACGAGGAGGGGAGCGACAACGACAACGAGGGGGGGGGGGGCGGTCGCCGGGGTGACGGGCACGACTAGGCGCTAGTCGCAACTCCGCGTGGCACCGACGCCCCCACCATCCGCGTTGCTGGCTCCGTGAACTCCCCGGGGTCGCCTCCTTGGGCGGCTGGCGTAGGGAGGTTGCGGAAGAGGAAAAGGGCGGGTGGCGAGGCCACTGCCTCGTCTCCCAGCTTCCCCCCAGACGCCGTCACCACCCCTTCTCGCGGCGACGACCACCAGGGTCTTCTCTCTGGCCCGGCAAGCTCCTCTTGCCGGGGCTTCGTCTTCTCGGGCGGCCGGAGTGGCGAGGCTGCGGAAGGGGAAGAGGCCGGCGGCAAGGCCGTCAACTCGGAGTACGAGGGCTAGATGCCCTCGACAGCGTGCTGATGTCCCGCCGCCTCCTTTTCGAGCTCCGCTTCCGGCGTCGCCGTCTCCATCCAGCCTCCGGAGCCCCCCGGGCGGAGCCCCGGATGCTCTCTTGGCGTCTTCTACCACCCGTAGCTCGTCTAGGCGCCCCTTTTGCCCTTCTCGCCTCCTTGCCCTACCTCCTGAGGAGAGAGACAAGAAAGGGATTACGGGCACCTTATCTCTTTTTATCTTGTAAGCCCTCGGGCCTTAGTTGTCTTTAAATCTTGTAATCCCATCTTTCATGTTTTTCATTCTCTCTGAGCTGTACCTGAGTGGAATGTTTTTAATGAAAAGGGAGTGTTTGCCGGACCATTTGTCTCGCGGGTACATCCCGCGACAAGGAGCGAACCCTTTGCATCGTTAAGATAGACACTTCCCCGCCCGGCAACGGACCCTGCCGTCTCCCCGCGCCTCTTGGCCCTCCTCACGCTCTTGGCGGAGGCAGGGAGAAGGCGGGTTCCGGCCCCTCGCTTCCTCCTCTTGCCGCCGCGGCTACTATCAGAAGCGGGCCCCGGGAACGCGCTCCGGGGTTTGTCGCTTAAGAGAGCACGACAGCTTTTAGGGGGAAGCAAGGTTTTCGCATTCCGCAGCTCATGAGAGAATGCATGATAAGGGATGTAAAGACTTATCTAAGGTTGCGGCCCCCGGCAACTCTGGCTTGTCGGGGCGCGGGTGCTGGCTCGCCCTTCTCCCCTTCTTCGTCCTTGAGCGGCTTGGCAAGGGTACGCAACTCCCGCGAGCCAAAGGGAAAGGACGGGAAAAAGACGCGGACTCGACCTCTAAGTTAGGGGTTAGCGACTGTTAGCACTATCAACCCTAACCAAGGACGAGACTCGACTCAGCATGCATGCTAAAACTTGGGGGGGGGGGGCAGCGCGTCATTGCTGCCAGGGTCTGCGCCTGGCTTTGTACAAAGGATTACATGCGTCTGCGGCAAGACTTTTGTACAAAGAGTTGGTTGCCGGACGGGGTCCGACAACCGCGCCTTACGGGTAAAACTTGCGAAGATGCTCAATGTTCTAGGAATTGCTCACCGGAGTACCATCTTCGGTCTCGAGACGGACGGCGCCGGGCCTCGTGACTCGTTTCACCCGGTAAGGGCCTTCCCACTTCGGCGTCAACTTGTTGTGTATCTTGGCCGACTGAACGCGCCGAAGAACAAGGTCGCCTTCCTCGAGGCTCCTGGCTTTAACTTTGCGGCTATGATAGCGACGCAGAGCTTGCTGGTAGCGAGCGGATCGCACAGCGGCCTAGAGACGATCTTCCTCGAGGAGCAGTGCGTCATCTTCACGCGACCGCTCTTGCTCAAGCTCATCATAAGCGAGCACTCGAGGTGACCCGTATACGAGTTCCGTGGGGGTAACTGCTTCTGCTCCATAGACTAGAGCAAATGGTGTCTGGCCGGTGGCTCGATTTGGCGTCGTTCTGACTGACCAAAGAACCGCCGGCAGCTCCTCGATCCAGTTCCGTCCGCGCTTGAGCAGCTTGTCAAAACTTCTGGTCTTGAGCCCGCCCAGTACCTCGGCGTTGGCCCTTTCCGCTTGACCGTTGCTCCGGGGATGAGCAACAGAAGCGAAGCAAACCTTGGTGCCGACATCTTGGGTGTACTGCATGAAAGCGTGGCTTGTGAACTGCGTACCGTTGTCGGTGATGATCCTGTTGGGGATCCCGAAGCGGCAAACAATCGACCTGAAGAATTTGATCGCGGACTGGGCGGTCACCTTTCTCACCAGTTCCACTTCTGGCCACTTTGTGAACTTGTCGATGGCAACGAACAAGTACTCAAAGCCCCCGACGGATCGGGGGAAGGGGCCGAGGATATCGAGCCCCCAGACCGAGAAGGGCCAGGACAAAGGGATCGTCTGGAGAGCTTGAGCTGGCTGGTGTATCTTCTTGGAATGGAACTGGCATGCTTCACACTTGGTTACTTGTGCAGTTGCATCCTGGAGGGCTGTTGGCCAGAAGAAACCTTGCCGGAACGCTTTGCCGGCAAGTGCTTTGGCGCCAATGTGGTGTCCTCATATGCCTCCGTGTATCTCCGCCAACAGCTTCTGTCCGTCTTCCCGGTGAATGCACTTCAATTTCACCCTATTGCGTCCTCTTCTGTACAGTGCGCTGTCAACGAACTGGTACATACTGGACTGCCGGGCTACTCTTTCAGCTTCTTCTTGTTCTTCGGGAAGTTCTCCTGTCTGGAGGAAACGGACGACCTGTTGTGCCCACGTCGGAGCCTGTGGCTCAACGACGAGGACTAAAGGCATGTCGGCGGCTGCGGGAACATCAGCTTCTACAGCGAGGACTTGGGGCTCAGCCGGAGCTTGACGTTCCCCAGCAAGCTTGCCGGGGCGTGGCTTGCCGGGAGCGCCTGCTTCGTCGGGACAAACCCTGGGGCTTGCCGGAGCGGGCAGCTCCTCAGCACTCTTGGCGTCGATCTTGGGGACTCTCTTGGCGGCGGCTTCAGGAAGCTCTGCCGGGAGATAGTCGCCGGAGACCGATTTCCTCTTCTTGCTTGGCCCAGTCGATGGTGTCACGGATGGCTGAGTCAGCTTGAGCACAAAAGTCCCTGGTTCCACAGGTAGCTTTAGTGCGGCGCATTTTGACAGGCCGTCCTTAACGGCAGCGCAGCGCTCCGAAGAGGCGCGCTTGCCGGAGTGGGCACCAGAGCATTCGCCGGGCTTGGCCTTCTTGCCGGCGGGGCTCGATGGCACGTCCTCGACGGCAGCGCAGCATTCCGAAGAGGCGCGCTTGCCGGAGTGGGTGCCAGAGCATTCGCCGGACTTGGTCTTCATGCCGGCGGGGCTCGATGGCACGTCCTCGACGGCAGCGCAGCACTCCGAAGAGGCGCGCTTGCCGGAGTGGGCGCCAAAGCACTTGCCGGACTTGGTCTTCATGCCGGCGGGGCTCGATGGCACGTCCTCGACGGCAGCGCAGCACTCCGAAGAGGCGCGCTTACCGGAGTGGGCGCCAGAGCACTTGCCGGACTTGGTCTTCATGCCGGCGGGGCTCGATGGCACGTCCTCGACGGTAGCGCAGCACTCCGAAGAGGCGCGCTTGCCGGAGTGGGCGCTAGAGCGCTTACCGGACTTCTTCTTTCCCCCGGAAGCTCCAGCGGCAAGCGGGCCGCGGGCCGTTGCTGCTGTTGCGTCCCGGTATATTTGGTCGGTGCAGATAAGGGCATCCTTCTTGTCGCCGGGGACAGAAATGACGCTTATCGGGCCAGGCATCTTGAGCATGTTATACGCGTAGTGGGAGGCCGCCATGAACTTGGCGAGCGCTGGTCGGCCGAGGATCCCGTTGTAAGGCAACGGAAAGTCGGCGACGTCAAAGGTGACCTTCTCAGTTCTGAAATTCAGCTCGCTGCCAAATGTCACCGGCAGCGTGATCTTTCCCTTCGGCTTGCTCCTTCCCGGGTTGATTCCTTGGAATGTGCCGGTTTCTTCGAGCTTGCTGTCGGGAACCTGGAGTCTCCGGAGGACAGCATAGGAGATCAGATTCAAGCCGGCCCCGCCGTCAACTAGCATCTTAGTGACCTTGAGGTTGCGGATCGTTGGGGAAACCAACATCGGCAAGCACCCGACCGCGGTTGTGCGATCAGGGTAGTCCTCAATGTCGAAGATGATAGGCGTGCTGGACCATCTCAGGGGTCTGCGTGACTCGACGGGTGGCTCCGCTACATTGACCTCCCGCACCCACCGTTTAAGCTGGTGGTGGGAAGTGTGCAGGGAGGCACCGCCGTCCACACACAAGACCTCAGTGGCTTTCTAAAACTCCTGCTCGCTGGTCTCGGGGTCTTCCATGTCTTCGTCGTCGTCATCGTCTTCGCCCTTGTCGCGCCCCCGAGGAGGTCTGTCTGCTTGCCGCTGCTTGTCCTTGCCGCGACGCTCCCCCGGCCGGGGCGCTTCATGCCGGATCCCCCGCCACCTGCTTGGGCTCTCTCCTTGTCGCGTCGTGCGTTCTCGGCCTTCTGCAGGTCGACGAGCCGCTCGACTTGCTTGCAACTGTGGAGGTCGTGGCCCCTGGTACGGTGGATCTTGCAGTACTTCTTGTCGGTACCGTCTCGCTTATCAGCAGCGGCCACCGCCCGGCAGTTGGCGCACCCGACAATCTCCTTGCCGGGGCCTCCCGCCTGGGCTTTCTTGGCGGAGCCCTCGCTGCCGGACTTCTTGACAACCAGTACCTCTGGGTTTTTCTTCTTTTTGCTGTTCCGCCGCCGGCCTCTCCTTGCCGGGGCGGTACCTTCACTGTCGGAGTCTCCTTCTCCAACACTTTCTCCGGGGAGCTTCCTCCCCTCCTCAGCGCGTGCACACTTGTCGGCCAGGGCGTAAAGCTCGCTGACCTCCTTGATTTTGCACATCGCCATCTCCTCCCGCATCCTGCGGTTACGCATGTTCTGGTGGAACGCGCTGATCACCGCGGCGGGGTGGACGTCTGGGATGTTGTAGTGCACACGACTGAACCTCTCGATGAACTTGCGCAAAGGCTCCCCCTCCTTCTGAACAAGCAGATGAAGGTCGCTCGCCTGGCCATGGGGTTTGTGGCCGCCCATGAAGGCGCCGACGAACTGATGGCATAGGTCTGGCCAGGAGGAGACGGAGCCGTCCGGCAAGTGCATGAGCCAGGATCTGACGTTGGGCTTGAGTACCAGTGGGAAGTAGTTGGCAAGGATCTTATCGTCCCGTCCCCCGGCAGCCTGCACTGCAATGGTGTAGATGCTGAGGAACTCAGACGGATGCGACTTGCCGTCGTACTTCTCGGGCACGTCGGGCTTGAAGTTCTTTGTGCTGGGCCACTGGACTTGCCGCAGCTCGCGGGTGAACGCGGGGCAGCCTACCAAATACGGCAGTTCGCCTGGTTCCCCCGGTGCGTGCATGTCTCCAGAGGGCCCAACGCGCTAGTCTGATTGACGCCGCGCCTCTCTTCTGCGCTCGATGCGGGTTCGAGCGTCTTCTTCCCTTCGTTCGTGAAGGACATGGCGTTGGTCGCGACAAGTTCGCGGGTTCGACGACGCGGTGGAGTCGTCGTCGAGGTGAGCCCGGCGAGTCGGCGACCGTGGCTTCTGGGGCGGGGAGTGCACGGTGGTAGCACCCCTGCCATTCTTGGCGCCATCGGTTCTCGCCTGGGTGACTGGCCGCGGCTGCGACGCGCTGTGCTGCCGCGGAGTGTCACCGTTGGCGAAACCGATGAGGCTCTGGATGGTTGCCCTCCAGCCGTCGAGCTTGTCCGCCGCCGGAGGGTAGTCTAGGAGTAGCTGAGCTCGCGCGAGAGCTTCCGCTGGGGTGGCGGGCAGAGGCGGCGAACGGCGCGAGGAGCGGGATGTGCTCGAACTCCTAACTATGTTAGAAGGAGCAGTACCCGGTCCAGGCAGCCGCGCGACGCTCGTCCCGGCACGCTGGATCGCATGCTGGTCCTAAGCGCCCTGGGACCCACCAGCGTGGCTTGGGTCCAGCGAGCGTATGGTACCATGGGTACCATGACGCCGCTGGTTTCGCGCCTCCTGAGAGGGGCGCGGGGCGAGCTCGGACGTCGCGGGACCAAGAACTGGTTCGACCGCGCCCGTTCTTCCGTCGGCGTCCTCCCCACCACCTGTCTGCTCCATGGGCGGTGGGTTCGACGCGGACGGACCGGTCACCTCCGGAGCTTTCTTCTTCGGCGCCATGCTGGCGCAAACGATGAAAGTCTGGCTCGCGCGGACGCCGGATCTGATTCACACAACCTCGACGCACCCCCTACCTCGCGCGCCAAAGATGCCGGGGGATATCGGCCTCCACGAGCACCTATGGGGACGGAGCCCCTTGTCGGTTCGGCGGGGGCGGAGGATGCACAAAGAGCAGATCGAGGCGACACACACACACAACGATTTTACCCAGCTTCGGGCCGCACGGATGCGTAAAACCCTACTACTGCTTGTCTGGTTGATTCGAGTTCTTGCTCTGGAGCGCAAGAAGCTACAGTAAGTTGGAGCTGGACGTAGACGAGGGTCTACTGGGTGTCCTCTTGGGTTTTCTCCTCCTCTAGGGGTTCGATCTCTCTAGGATTCCTCCCTCGGGGTCTGGATCCTCCCCTGCGTGCGCATGGGCCTCCTTTTATATGCTAAGGGGTTTCCCACAGGTTGCGACGCAGGTGAGGGTAAAAATGGCAAGGAACTGCGCGAGCAGTGGCCGCACAGTGCTATCGCACCTAACTCTGATGGCGGGGGACAAAGGCATTAAATTCCCGTCTCGATCGCCTGAACAGTGCCGAGGCGGACCGTTAGGAGCGCCTCCGCTTGCCACGGGGGCGACTCTGCCAACGTCGCATGCCACCGCGCGTCTCAGGTTGCGCGGCGCCCCGCCACGTGCCTCCGGGGAAGCCCCAGAGCGACGCGTGGGCAGGTGAGCTGGAGCGCAGGCCTGAGGTGGTGGTTTGCCGCGGCAAGTGGCTTGCCGCGGTAGTTGCCTCGCCGCACCTGAGAGCTTGCCGCTCGTCTGGCCTTGCCGGGGCGCGCGGTGCTCCGCGGCGGGCTTCTCTTGGGGTGCCTTGGCTTGGCTGTCCCGGCGAGCTCCTCCCGCCGGGGCCTTGGTGCTTCAGCTCAGTCGTTCCGGCAAGCTCCTCTTGCCGGGGCCTTGTCGCTTCGGCCCGGCAAGCTCCTCTTGCCGGACCTCGCCTGCTTGGCCTGGCAAGCTCCTCTTGCCGGGGCTTGGTCTTCTAAGCTCGATCACTTGGCCTTCGTCCGGCCCAAAAAGGGCCGTGGAGACTCTTGTCGCTCCCCTGGCAAGCCTTGCCGTGGGACGCTACTACTGCCCGTGCACAAGTTCGGGGTACTAAGTTACCCCTACTTTAGTACACCGACAATATCATATCACTTATATTGATTGCATGTGATGTTTATCTTTTATGCATCTTATTTTGCTTAGATCGACGGTAGCATTATAAGATGATCTCTCACTAAATTTTAAGGTATAAGTGTTCTCCCTGAGTATGCACCGTTTCAAAAGTTCTTCGTGCTGAGACACCACGTGATGATCGGGTGTGATAAGTTGTACGTTCAAATACAACGGGTGCAAGACAGTTTTGCACACGCGGAATACTCAGGTTAAACTTGACGAGCTTAGCATATGCAGATATGGCCTCGGAACACTGGAGACCGAAAGGTCGAGCGTGAATCATATAGTAGATATGATCAACATAGTGATGTTTACCATTGAAAACTACTCCATCTCACGTGATGATCAGACATGGTTTAGTTGATTTGGATCACGTGATCATTTAGATGACTAGAGGGATGTCTATATAAGTGGGACTTCTTAAGTAATATGATTAATTGAACTTTAATTTATCATGAACTTAGTCCTGGTAGTATTAGCATATCTATGTTGTAGATCAATAGCTCTCATTTAGCTTCCCTTTTTTATTTTTTGATATGTTCCTAGAGAAAACTAAGTTGAAAGATGTTAGTAGCAATCATGCGGATTGGATCCGTGATCTGAGGATTATCCTTATTGCTGCATAGAAGAATTATGTCCTTGATGCACCGCTAGGTGACAGACCGATTGCAGGAGCAAATGCAGACATTATGAACGTTTAGCAAGCTCGATATGATGACTACTTGATAGTTTAGTGCACCATGCTTTATGGCTAAGAATCGGGGCTTCAAAGACGTTTTTGAAACGCCACGGAGCATATGAGATGTTCCAAGAGTTGAAATTATTCAGACTCATGCCCATGTCGAAAGGTATGAGACCTTTGACAAGTAATTTGCCTACAAGATGGAGGAGAATAGCTCAACCAGTGAGCATGTGCTCAGATTGTCGAAGTACTACAATCGCTTGAATCAAGTGGGAGTTAATCTTCCAGATGAGATAGTGATTGACGAAGTTCTCTAGTCACTATCACTAAGTTACTAGAACTTCGTGATGAACTATAATATGCAAGGGATAACGGAAATGATTCCCAAGATCTTCGTGATGCTGAAATCGACGGAGGTAGAAATCAAGAAAGAGCATCAAGTGTTGATGGTTGACAAGACCACTAGTTTCAAGAAAAGGGCAAAGGGAAGAAAGGGAACTTCGAGAAGAACGGAAAGCATGTTGCTGCTCAAGTGAAGAAGCCCAAGTCTGGACCTAATCCTGAGACGAAGTGCTTCTACTGCAAAGGACTGGTCACAGGAAGCGGAACTGCCCCAAGTATTTGGCGGATAAGAAGGATGGCAAGGTGAACAAAGGTATAACGGATATACATGTTATTGATGTGTACTTTACTAGTGTTTATAGCAACCCCTTAGTAATTGATACTAGTTCAGTTGCTAAGAGTAGTAACTTGAAACGGGAGTTGCAGAATGAACAGAGACTAGTTAAGGGTGAAGTGACGATGTGTGTTGGAAGTAGTTCCAAGAATGATATGATCATCATCGCACACTCCCTATACTTTCGGGATTAGTGTTGAACCTAAATAAGTGTTATTTGGTGTTTGCATTAAGCATGAATATGATTTGATCATGTTTATTGCAATACGGTTATTCATTTAAGTAAGAGAACACTTGTTGTTCCGTTTACATGAATAAAACCTTCTATGGTCATACACCCAATGAAAATGGTTTGTTGGATCTCGATCGTAGTGATACACATATTCATAATATTGAAGCCAAAAGATGCAAAGTTAATAATGATAGTGCAACTTATTTGTGGCACTGCCGTTTAGGTCATATTGGTGTAAAGCGCATGAAGAAACTCCATGCTGATTTGATTTTGGAATCACTTGATTATGAATCACTTGATGCTTGCGAACCATGCCTTATGGGCAATATGACTAAGACTCCA
The DNA here is from genome assembly GCA_032464435.1 of Aegilops umbellulata. NCBI lineage: Eukaryota > Viridiplantae > Streptophyta > Magnoliopsida > Poales > Poaceae > Aegilops > Aegilops umbellulata. The sequence goes on along the minus strand of CP136060.1, from coordinate 84,100,627 downwards.
TTCTCCGGAACAATGGAGCGAACAACTAACTTATTGGAAATAATACATACTGATGTATGCAATCATGAGTGTTGAGGCTCGCGGCGGGTATCGTTATTTTCCGACCTTCACAGATGATTTGAGCAGATATGGGTATATCTATTTGATGAAACATAAGTCTGAAACATTTGAAAAGTTCATATAATTTCATAGTGAAGTGGAAAATCATCGTAACAAGAAAATAAAGTTTCTACTATCTGATCGCGGAGGAGAATATTTGAGTTACGAGTTTGGTCTTCATTTAAAACAATGCGGAATAGTTTCACAACTCATGCCACCTGGAACACCACAGCATAATGGTGTGTCCGAACGTCATAACCGTACTTAATTGGATATAGTGCAATCTATGATGTTTCTTACTGATTTACCACTATCGTTTTGGGGTTATGCATTAGAGACAGCTGCATTCACATTAAAAGGGCACCATATAAATCTGTTGAGATGACACCGTATGAACTATGGTTTGGCAAGAAACCAAAGTTGTCATTTCTTAATGTTTGGGGTTGCGATGCTTATGTGAAAAAGTTTCATCCTGATAAGCTCAAACCCAAATCGGAGAAGTGCGTCTTCATAAGATACCCAAAAGTTACTGTTGGGTACACATTCTATCATAGATTCGGAGGCAAGACATTCGTTGCTAAGAATTGATTCTTTCTAAAGAAGAAATTTCTCTCGAAAGAAGTGAGTGGGAGGAAAGTAGAACTTGATGAGGTAACTGTACCTGCTCCCTTATTGAAAAGTAGTTCATCACAGAAATCTGTTCCTATGACTCCTACACCAATTAGTGAGGATGCTAATGATGATGATCATGTAACTTTAGATCAAGTTACTACCGAACCTCGTAGGTCAACCAGAGTGAGATCCGCACCAGAGTGGTACGGTAATCCTGTTCTGGAGGTCATGTTACTTGAACATGATGAACCTACGAAGTATGAGGAAGCGATCATGAGCCCAGATTCGGCGAAATGGCTTGAGGCCATGACATCTGAGATGGGATCCATGTATGAGAACAAAGTGTGGACTTTAGTTGACTTGCCCGATGATCGGCAAGCCATAGAAAATAAATGTATCTTCAAGAGGAAGACAGACGTTGATAGTAGTGTTACGATCTACAAAGCTAGAATTGTCGCAAAAGGTTTTTGAAAAGTTCAAGGTGTTGACTACGATGAGAGTTTCTCACTCGTATCTATGCTTAAGTCTGTCCGAATCATGTTAGCAATTGCCGCATTTTATGATTATGAAATTTGGCAAATGGATGTAAAGACTGCATTCCTGAATGGCTTTCTGGAAGAAGAGTTGTATATGATGCAACCTAAAGGTTTTATCGATCCGAAGGGTGCTAACAAAGTATGCAAGCTCCAGCGATCCACTTATGGACTAGTGCAAGCCTCTCGGAGTTGGAATAAACGTTTTGATAGTGTGATCAAAGCATATGGTTTTATACAGACTTTTGGAGAAGCATGTATTTACAAGAAAGTGAGTGGGAGCTCTGTAGCATTTCTAATATTATATGTGGATGACATATTGTTGATTGGAAATGATGTAGAATTTCTGGATTGCATAAAAGGATACTTGAATAAGAGTTTTTCAATGAAAGACCTCGATGAAGTTGCTTACATATTGGGCATCAAGATCTAGAGAGATAGATCAAGACGCTTAATTGGACTTTCACAAAGCACATACCTTGACAAAGTTTTGAAGAAGTTCAAAATGGATCAGGCAAAGAAAGGGTTCTTGCTTGTGTCACAAGGTGTGAAGTTGAGTAAGACTCAATGCCCGACCACTGCAGAAGATAGAGAGAAAATAAAAGTCATTCCCTATGCCTCAGCCAGAGGTTCTATAAAGTATGCGATGCTGTGTACCAGATCTATTGTATACCCTACACTGAGTTTGGCAAGGGAGTACAATAGTGATCTAGGAGTAGATCACTGGACAGTAGTCAAAATTATCCTTAGTGGAATAAGGATATGTTTCTCGATTATGGAGGTGGCAAAAGGTTCGTCGTAAAGGGTTACATCGATGCAACTTTTGACACTGATCCAGATGACTCTAAGTCTCAATATGGATACATATTGAAAGTGGGAGCAATTAGCTAGAGTAGCTCTGTGCAGACCATTGTTGACATAGAAATTTGCAAAATACATATGGATCTGAATGTGGCAGACCCGTTGAATAAACTTCTCTCACAAGCAAAACATGATCACACCTTAGTACTCTTTGGGTGTTAATCACATAGCAATGTGAACTAGATTATTGACTCTAGTAAACCCTTTGGGTGTTGGTCACATGACGATGTGAACTATGGGTGTTAATCACTTGGTGATGTGAACTATTGGTGTTAAATCACATGGCAATGTGAACTAGATTATTGACTCTAGTGCAAGTGGGAGACTGAAGGAAATATGCCCTAGAGGCAATAATAAAGTTGTTATTTATATTTCCTTATATCATGACAAATGTTTATTATTCATGCTAGAATTGTATTAACCGGAAACTTAGTACATGTGTGAATACATAGACAAACAAAGTGTCACTAGTATGCCTCTACTTGACTAGCTCGTTGAATCAAAGATGGTTAAGTTTCCTAGCCATATACATGAGTTGTCATTTGATTAATAGGATCACATCATTAGAGAATGATGTGATTGACTTGAACCATTCTGTTAGCTTAGCACTTGATCGTTTAGTATGTTGCTATTGCTTTCTTCATGACTTATACATGTTCCTATGACTATGAGATTATGCAACTACCGTTTACCAGAGGAACACTTTGTGTGCTACCAAATGTCACAACGTAACTAGGTGATTATAAAGGTGCTCTACAGGTGTCTCTGAAGGTACTTGTCGAGTTGGCGTATTTCGAGATTAGGATTTGTCACTCCGATTGTCGGAGAGGTATCTCTGGGCCCACTCGGTAATACACATCACTATAAGGGTTGCAAGCATTGTAACTAATGAGTTAGTTGCAAGATGATGTATTACACAACGAGTAAAGAGACTTTCCGGTAACGAGATTGAACTAGGTATTGAGATACCGACGATTGAACCTCGGGCAAGTAACATACCGATGACAAAGGGAACAATGTATGTTGTTATGTGGTTCGACCGATAAAAAACTTCATAGAGTATGTAGGGGCCAATATGGGCATCTAGGTTCCGCTATTGGTTATTGACCAGAGAGGTGTCTCGGTCATGTCTACATAGTTCTCGAACCCGTAGGGTTCGCACGTTTAAACGTTCATTGACGATATAGTATTATATGAGTTATGTATGTTGGTGACCGAATGTTGTTCGGATTCCCGGATGAGATCACGGACATGACGAGGAGCTCCGGAATGGTTCGGAGGTAAAGATTCATATATTGGATGATATGGTTAGGCCAAGGGGTCAGGCCCACGGGCTATAAGTCGGTGCAAACGGAGTTTTGCGGAGGCCAGGGGGCCAAACGTCGGAGACCCAGGCGTCTGGACCAGGGCCAGACACCGAGGCCCATGGCATTTGGGCGAGACGCTAAGGATTGTGGCGTTTGAGTCCGAGCGGGACTCTTGCCTTTCGGGCAAAACCGACTTTGAGGAGGCTTTTGATTCAAGTTTCGATCCTAGGGCTCAACATATAAATAGAGGGGCAGGGTTAGCACCAAAGACACATCAAGAAACACCAAGCCATGTGCCGGCAACCCCGTCCCCTCTAGTTTATCCTCAGTCATAGTTTTCGCAATGCTTAGGCGAAGCTCCACGGAGATTGTTCTTCACCAACACCGTCACCACGCCGTCGTGTTGCAGGAACTCATCTACTACTTCGCCCCTCTTGCTGGATCAAGAAGGCGAGGACGTCATCGAGCTGAACGTGTGCTGAACATGGAGGTGCCGTACGTTCGGTACTTGATTAGGACGGACCGTGTAGGTGTACGACCACATCAACCATGTTGATAAACGCTTCCGCTTACGGTCTACGAGGGTACGTAGATTACACTCTTCCCTCTCGTTGCTATGCATCACCATGATCTTGCGTGTGCGTAGGAATTTTTTTTGAAATTACTACGTTCCCCAACATCTAGAACTAAAATACATCTAGGTACATCCATTTCTGCAACAAGTAATTCCGAACGGAGGGAGTACTTTTGATGTGTCATATCAACTCGCAGCATGAGCAGAAGCTTGGTTAGTACGCCCTCTTCCCCGCACATGGGCGCGATGGCTCACAGAATCGCCAGCCGAGGAGAAGCTTGCTTACTATGCCTACGCCCGCTACCTCACCCACGCGCCCGATGGCTCGCAGGACAAGGAGAAAGATTTTACTACTCCCTTCGTTGGACGCATGCATACTCCTGCTCCCTACCTTGGTTAGAGAAATTGTCATATTGTTTGAAATATATATCTTTTAGCAGGTTTCCATATGAACTACATACTCCAAATACTGATGTATATGTAGACGTATTTTAGAGGGTAGATTCACTCATTTTGCTCTGTATGTAGTCCATATTGCAATGGACGTAGTAGTACGCACTCTCCCTCGCCCCCTCGCCCATGTGGTGCACGTGCAGGAATTTATTCGGTGTCAGATAGCCAGAACCATATACTATAATACCATCATTGTTCGACTTCCCGCAGAGGCACTACAAAAAAAACTACTTCCGTGATGATACGTGTTTGTCATAGTAGGTCACGTTTTCTGTCATGCATGTACATCCATGACGATTTTATGACAGAATCAGGATAGTCATACCTGTGCTATCATAGAAGTGTTCCATGACATTACCAAAATTATCATCACAAAAGTGTCCACTTCCATGACGACAAATCGCACGTCATAGAAGTGCTTTTATCAAGGGTAACCAACACGTGGCATCCACCGTAACGGGTCGTGGTTAAGCTATCGGGTACCGGTATGGATCCGATAACCCGTTAACAGCCCGGACCAATGGGGATTTTCCACATGTAAACTTCTCACTCGCCGGCAGATCCACATGTCGGCCCGACATTCGGACAGTTGTCATCCAGCGAATGGACGAGACGCGCCTATGATATGTCGACACGTGTCTCGGCCCAACAGTGGACCATTCCGGTTAAAAGGCCAGGCCTGTCGAAATAAGCGGGCCGGCCCATTCAGGCTACTTGAGTCAGGCCCATTCACAAGCATGACCAATAAAAGTTACACAGAATCGGCCCATCAAAGCCCCATTCTAGATTTGACAATTTCCAACCCATTGCCAGTTTCAGCCCGTTAACGGCCTGCTATGTCTTTGGGACCAATTATGGCCCGAGCTTCTTTCGGACTATTAGCAGCCCATCGTCAGTTCCAGCCCGTTAATGGCCCGGAATGTCTTTCGGCCTTTTCTCGGCCCATTCTGCTGTTGGGCCAACTTCTAGCCCGTTGTGACTTTAGGCCTGTCCTCGGCCCATTCGGTAAATGGGCCTATTCCTAGCCCATTTTGTCCCTCGGCCTGTTAACGGCCCGCACAACAGTTGGGCCTTTGACTGTGCAACCCAATTTTGGGCCCATTAGGGGCCCACGTTCCGCAGGGCAACATTTCAGTCCGACGCGACTTTCGGCCTGTTAAAAGCCTAGTTTCCAAATTCGGCCTCCTCTGGCCCATAACACTTTCGGCCTCTTACTGGTCGTAAAGTAAAAGGGCCAAGACAAAGTTGACATTTATTTCGGCCTGCTAGGGGCCCGTGGGCCATTTCCATTTATACGGCCCTATCGAGATTTCGGCATGTTAACGGCCTGCTAAGAGCCATTGTTACGGTGGGCCACATCATTTGGGATCCACTAAATATTATTTTGACCAGCCCAATTAAGGCCCGCTTTGACTACACATGTGTGTTCATTTGTATGGCGTCGAGGAAATGTTTGGGCCTGTTAGCCCCCGTTTCAACAATATAGCTTATTCAAAGAATTATCCTACTCTATACTATCGCCTCTAAAAAACATACACTATACAATAAAAAGACTAAGGCATAGAAACGTAGAATAATCCTACACTATACAATAAAGAAATTACAGCTAATTATACCCACTGGGCATTATTATTCGGCACCAGTGATAATAAGGCATACACAAACAGCAAAGTACATACACTAGGCAAATAAAGCTCATACATCATGGACACGCATCAATAGAACTGACCATTTGAACTGTAATCTCTTCAGAAAATAGGATTGGCCGGATAAAAATAGCACAAATTTCAGTCTGTAAAATCTCCAATTCCTCTGTGGGTACCTCAGTGTCTCATTTCATTTTTTTGACTCCTGCATCTAATACCTGCAAGTCCAGTCTGAACTTGTTGATCGCACATTGAGAATCATGTACACATTGTCTTGCCACCTCTAGTTGATACTCGCGAATATTAGCACATACCAATTCCAATCCATAATCAATTGGTAATGGCCATGCCGCACTGCTCGCAGATCTTTGTGTTAATGTCACTTCGTCCTGAAATGTTTCTGTTGGTACACATGACTAGGGCAAAAATATAGTTACAACAATGAAGCGAGCAAGACAGACTATTTTGTACATGGCAAAACAGGACTAACAATAATGTTACATGTCATGAAGCATAAGTAGGTGATATTTTAAAATTATAAAAATGGTAGTCTGTGCAGCCCACATACGGAAATATCTCTTAGCTCACCAGAGGAGCATGATGTTGGGGCCAAATCCAAAACATAGACATGTTACAAATTTAGACAGCATGTTGCGTATAAGTAAGCAAGCAATTGGCCATTCTGTAGCTCAATTAAAGTCTTAGGGAGCATAATGAACATCAGAGGGATTCATACAAAGCTACTACACCAAGCAAAACTATGCAATCATTAGCCTAGTATAAACTAGATTGTGAGCCTCATGCAGTAATAGTTGGTAAATAGTCTTCAAAGCTTCAGGCACACTTCGCTAGAGTAATTAAATGGTAAGGCATTTAATTATGTTAACTAATTGTTATACATGTACCCAACATCAAGCATCATTGTTTGGGCATCTCATTAACTGAGGACAAATAAAGCAATTGACAATAGCAATTTAACTATGCCTGAAACAAACAAGCAATTGAATTGTTGAGTTGGCAGCATGCATACATGCACGCCTCAATAACATCCATGGCCTAGCTACATTTACTATATAAAGGAACAAGTAATGTAATATTTTTTGCCCCCTATGATGTATTTAAACTAGTATGTAATCAATATGCTAGTAATGATAGGGAGGCTAATGATGTGAATATGTGTTTGGTTATGACATCGACAACTCTACCATTGAAGGAAGAAGTTTCACATTGTTCACTACTATAAGATGTTTTAGATATTTAAAAGTAGACTACATCCATAATGAGTGAATAGACACATTAGAATGTGTTTACATACATCTGATTTACAAAAAAGTAAGAACATCATATATTAGTGAGTCGAGGGGGTTTTATTCAATGGCCCAATGACTGGGTTACAGGTGAAGAACCCTACGCAAACACAATGTCAGACAAATAGGATGTCCTGGTTATTGTAATACAGTGTGACTTACCTTAACTGGTTGAACAGGCTTAGCGCTGCTCGTCCTTATCTTGCAAGGATCCTTCCTAACATCTTGTACTTGAAAATCCTCAATCTTATCTTCATTGCACCCCCTCTGCAAGGTGACACAAACTAGTTACTGGTCTCCTTGGAAGATAAATATGCATACTTTCCAGTCTGTGAACAACACAAAAGGATGATATTATAACAAAACAACACCACATAATGAAACATGCCACATCTCTTGCACACAATGAAATGAGCATTTACTATGTGTGCAGTATGTAAAAACTAGGCATACCTTCGAGCTGGTGTCGCGACCGGTTTTCCAGACATTAATTTCCAGAAAATGGCCGTCGAGCTCATCAGCCCCGGGATTACTATTAGCTGACGAGGCATCAACTTGATACAGAAATTCCAAGCAGAAATACAAAATATGTAGTACAAGACCATTGTGGCCTATGAGTACAACAAATGGTTTCTAGTAGTTGATGGCGGAAGCGGTTTGTGGATCATCAGTGTATGGGACTCCTTTTCCCACAGGAGCAGCTGACCAGGTTAACTCCTATCTTCGCGGAGCTGCTACCACCGTTGCCTAGTTTCTTATGCATGCAAGCAAGTTATTTATATGCAACATGAATAAGTAATACAAGAGCAGGAATGAAATGCCGCAGTCGGGCGTCTGTGCGACACCACATAAAGGGCTTAAGAAATAAAATACGGCGATGCCACAGTCGGGCGTCTCAGCGACACCTCATAAAGGGCTTATAAGGAAATGAAACAACATGCATGCCACAGTCGGGCGTCTGAGCGACACCACAGAATGGGCTTATAAGATAAATGAAACAGTAAACATGCCATAGTCAGGCGTCTGAGCGACGACACAGAAAGGGCTTATAAGATAAATGAAACAGTAAATGTGCCATAGTCGGGCGTCTGAGCGACACCACAGAAAGGGCTGATAAAGCAATCACAGTGAATATCCAGGAGGTAGAACCATCCCAGGGATATCCGATAAAGCCAAAAAAGTATAACGGGTTAGTCCACAACATAATAATAATTCATAATCATCACAAGCCTCAAATCATGATCCCAGTTCTGGTTTAACCGTTTCTCCTCCAAAGACCGACATTAAGACCGACACTAGACCCATCCCAGACTGTAATCCTTAACTATGGACACGGTTATTCGAATAGGTTTATTCTCTACAGAGGGTGTACTCTTTACCCACGAGTAACAGATTCCTTTAGTCCATCGGGACTACTTCCGTCTACGGCCTTTTAGTTGAAAACACGCCTAACTTGCACACACCAGCTTAACTCATCGGTGTCTGGAATCACCCACGACACTTGTTAAGCAAAACTATAAGTGGGGAGGCTACAACCTCGCGTAGCATGGGATCAAATTTATATCGCGCGCTCTAAGGGGTGGCCTCCCCTCTCGGTCCCAACCGGAAACACCCATGCCCCCTGACCAGGTGGCATGCCTACCGGCTACAACCGATATCTTCCACCATGGCCTCTCTGTACGGTGTGTGCTTGAAAGGGGTTGACGACTTACTGCACCGTACCCTACCTGCGGCAGGGACAAGTGGTAGTACAAGGCAAGTATGGGGGTTACTGGAACAAGACTCGATCTGTGGTCGACTCAGGAGGTTTGTAAGTTTCCTGCATGACATGCGTAACAAAGTTATCTCAACCAATAGAGCAACACTCATTATACCTTACCATGCCATACCGGATACAATCGTCTCGACGGAGACCGGCGACAAGCTCACGCCTACCCAAGGCAGAGGCTCTTTCCCGGATTTCCTCTCTGGCATGCATGTAAGGCTCATGAGGCTGATTATCATCGCAAATACGTTCATTTCCAACAGCAAGGAAATCACATACAATGCATCCATGCAAATGACCATATCACATGAAATAATAATACTCCAAAATAAAGGGGGGGTTATAAACATTTCAACTATCATACCAAAATATTATTCCGAGGTTCAGAATGCTTGCCTTTATGGTGTGGAAAGGCAGGGTGCACTCCAAAATCTTTGAAGGATTTCCTTCCTCTCTCCAAAAATCCTATTTTGAAATAATTTAAATTAACACACAATTCCAAAGAAGCACAAAAAGTTGTTTGGAAAATTTTGAAATAAATCTTAAAATAAACTAGACAATATTTGGGAGAGGCAGGAAAAAGAATTAATTCATTTGGAGTTGTATTTTAAAAGATATAGCCGGTCAAATTTGTGGTCAAAATCTGTTTAAAAACAAATCAGAAAAGAAAAACGATTCGAATATACACGTACACGTCGAAAGCGTATTCTGCAAATACGCCTCCACTTATCCAGCCTGGACTGCGCGTGGGTCACCGACAGTGGGCCCGCCTGGCCCACTGGTCAGGTTTGACTGGTCCACGCGCGCGTCGTCTCCCCCTAACCGAACGGAGGCGGAGCTCCGGCGAGGCTCGCCGGCGAATGACGGCATCGTTCGGAGAATGGAGGCCATCAGCGTGCTCAGGGGATCAAGACGGCCACTGCAGAGGTCATTGTGGTCTCGGGGATGGACGGATCTGCCGGCGGCGAGCTTCGCGGCGGACGGAGGCCGTCGGGCAAAGTGAAATTTCTCCCGCGGCGAGTCCCGATCAAAATCGAGTAGTGGGATGGTTCACGGGAGGAAGAGGAAGTTCTTGGTGAAGAGAACGGAGAGGGGGAGGCCCTGGTGGCGTTGGAAGAGCTGGGGAAATGGCGGCGGCTACGGTTGCCGGAGATGGGGAAGGAGACCTCTCCTGGTCGATTGGCTGCCAAAGGGGGTCCTAGAGTGATGGCTTGGAGCTGCCTGCGTGCGGAGACGAGATCGGGGCTCCTTAAATAGGTGATCGGGGCTGGTTCCGCGGCGGTGGATGAGGACACCGGCGAACCGCCTCTCTGTAGCTTGCAGGGCGACGTGGAGGCGACGAGAGCTAGCCAACGAGCGAGGAGATAAGCTCGCGCGGCTCCCAGGGGCAGGTGGCGAGCCGGGGTGGCTTGGGCGGCACCGACCGGGGCTGGAGCCACTGCGGACGCCGGCGTGCCGCCAAGAATGCCCTGACGGCTAGGGATGAAAATGGAGTGGAAAGTTTCTGCTTTTCCGGAGGAAAAATGGAAACGGAGAAGAAATATGAAAATGGAAATGGAAATTTGCAAAACGGAAATGGAAATGGAATTTTTTATGCGGAAACGAAAACAAAAACGGGATGGTGTTTTCCGGTGGAACACACGTGGAAACGGAACTTTCCGTTTCCGTTAATACGGAATTTCTGTTTCTACTATAGGCCCATGGCAGCTTTGTAGCCCAACTACCAAACAACACGCAATGACACAATGAGTAGAATGATCAAAATGTATCATTTGAGTACCAACTTTTACTACCACACGCATACTCAGCTAGACCCTACATGGAATTGTCATGTACTACTACAATACTACCCAATGTTACCAATACAACCATATTATTTTGTAGCCATGTTAACAATACCATCAATTTGTTTGTTTTTTGTCTGTATTTCTCCATGATTCAAGTGGGCTTTAAGTTCCGGTCAACACACAATTTTGTTTCCGTGTCCGCTCTGTATTCGCTCCGGGTTTGTTTCCGGTAGTATTTGTTTCTGTATTCATTTCCGGGGTTTCTGTATTCGTTTCCGCTTCTGCAAAAAATATGAAAACAAATATGGCAGTACCTAGTTCCGTCCGCTTCCGCGCCATTTTCATCCCTACTAGCGGCGGCGCTGTAGCGGGCCAGGGTGGTCGGGGTGGCGTGGCGACGCAAAGGGGTACGTGGCGGCTAGCTGCAGATGGCCAGGAGCTGAAACGGGTGCGGGGTGAGACGCGGCGGCTCGGGCGCACGTATGTGCCAAATGCACGCTCTGCTCGCGCTCTGGGCGTGCACGGGACGTGCTCGACGTAATGCCAGAGCCTGCTACAGGGCTTGGGTGAGTGTGGCACTTAACAGACCCAGGTTAGGAGTAACTGGGAGCCTGGTGGACATGTTGGTTTGATCAAAGGTGCTAGCTCACAGTGCAATGCCAAAAGTCATGTCAAAACTGATCATGCCCATAAGGTGTTTGACAAAATGTCAAGGGCACTTAGGCATTTCTTGGAGTGGCCAAATTCTCCAGATCAATGTCTCTTTAGATGAAAGAGTGGGTGGTAAGGTCTTTTGGGCAAAAGGAGAAACTTGCTAGTGCAAGTTTTACAAAACTTCAATTCTGGACAGGAGATAAATGACATCATTTCATGGACCAAAAATGATCCAATAGGTGCATGCTCCTGGACATAGTGGTGTTGCAGGGAGGACTACAAGTAGGAAAAAGAATCAAGGGCCAAGGAGCAAGCAAAAGCATGGTTGCTGTACAAACCATCAAGCTGGACCAGAATAGAAAAGAGGTTGATACACTCATATATTTCAAATAACATCATGAGGTTTTTGCATAAAGTTGAATCATGGGCTATCACCAACATCCCATAATTTTGGTGAAAGCTGGAAATAAATAATTAAATAGGTTGTAGTGCAAATTTGCACTCTGGACCAGAGAAGAGAATTGGTTGCAGAGCTCAAAATATTATATGAATAAAAGTTATTTTTGTATAAAAGAGGTTTAAAGACTTCATATGACATCTCCAAATTTTGGTTGGAATTTTAAGTGAATTTATCAAATGGTTGTAGTTCAAATATGGCCATTTAACCTTGAAAAACCATTTTCAAAAAAATAAAAATCAAGCACTTAATTATTTAATTAGTTCTACTAATACAAGAAAAGTTTTTCTTGAGTGGTTAAACAGGTACAATAACATATTTTGCAAAGTTTTCACTTTGGGGAAAACTCCATGACAACAAGGAAGAAAAGAAAAAAATTCAAAAGGGAGCTCAGAAAATCAAGGTTTTAACTCCTGGCAAAAGTTTTAATCCATTAAAACAAGGTCAAAATTTTGGGTGTCACAACACTACCCCCCTTAAGAAAAATCTCGTCCTCGAGATTTGTTAAAAACTGTTTTAAGAAAATTATATGCAAAAACATGTGACTACAGTGAGAGGGCAATGAGTGGTGTAAGACCATAGTGTGAATACTGGCGCTGCGTGGAAAAATCTACGGTTCGGGCCAAAAACGTGAGATTTCTACTCTGAATATAAATTTAGAATAAATTCTAAATTTAAGAATACGCTGGTCGCACCCGAGAGCACAGTGCTCTCTCTGGCTGACAGGTGGACCCAGGACCCACTGTCGGCCCCTTCTTCCTCCTCCGGCTCTCTCTTCTCCCTCTCTCCCGCGCGCTTTCCCGCGCTTTCTCCACCGGCGACGTCTCACGCGTAGGGTATCTAGGCCGTACCACGGTAGTGCGCGGCGTGCTAGCTACCGGGGCAGCGTGCACTCACCTCGCGGGCTAGCGTGCTGTCGGCACTGCTCGCGGATAACACCGGCGATCGGGCAACGAGCGGCGTTGGTGGACTTCGCCCATCGTACACCGAGCTCGAGCTATAAAATGGCCGAGGTGTTTTCTCTCTTCTTCCTCACACTTGGCCTTGCTTCTCCTTCTCCTCCTTTCTCCATTTCCTACTTTAGAAAGCTCGGGTGGGGCTCTAATGGCGGAGGCGATGCCAGACTGGTTCGCGATCCTGGTATGCGGAGGACTGGCGACACTGCCGGGGCTCTCCGTGCTCCTGTGTGCGATGATCCTCGATGATCAGCGCGACGCTGCTGCTCGGGTGTTGGCTCTCTGCGGTGGTGGTGATCACGAGGAGTAGGTGGGGTGTGCCGGGTGCTCACTGTTGTTCGGGAGTGCTTAGTTAGATGTAACACCGTTGCAAAGTTTTGCAAACAGTGTATGTGCTCGAATGATTATGGTTGTGAGTCTGCTGTCGTTGTGATGTGTGAAATAAAATAATCCATGTCGTGAGAAGGTGCAGATGCGGCAATTTGGGGAAGGGAAATTCACTCCAGGACTATTTCCGGAAGAGAAACAGTAATGCAACAGAATCACTCACATTAATTGAAACTAAAGATTTACTCGTTGAGCAAACTCGGGGTACCACGCATAAGTTACAACTTAAAAACAAATGTTGCAACAGTAAATGTAGCAGCGACATTTATAATGCAAACGGTAACTGCACGGGGTCCCGAGAAAATGTCTCTGGTACTAAGACACACTCTTCTTCTATCGGGGAAAGTGGATTGACCAGTCGATGCACGTGTCTCTCCTGGTCGGGCCTTAGTGATCTGCCGATGGCGACCTGAGGATTTAAATCTGCGAGGCTCTGGAGATAACCCATCACGTGTTGGGTTAAATGCTCTTGAGCGATGACGTACTGGACAAGGTTGGATAGGACTGGGTCTCTCTCAATTCGACCACCGGGAAAAGATGTTACTCCTCCGGGCGCTGCACGGCTCGGGAAATAATAATACCCGCGTTCGCTGGCATAGGGTACCGCGAATCGAAGGCGAGCAAGTGCTTCGTATGCAGCAGCTTCCACGGCCATCTGTGGGGTTGGCATAGATTTCCCCATGAAGGAGACCTCTGTTGGGTCTTGGTTTGAGTTTACGGGAGGGATGTGTACTGCTGCCCAGTATCTCGAGGTGCAAGAGGTGATTCTCGATTTGAACAACTCGTACTGGGGTGGCTGGGTAGCGCCCATGGTACTACAGGTAAAATCACACAATATTTTGACAAAACTACCCGGGGTGGCATCTGGGGTTCTCAGGTAAATGCTGGGGGTCGGCATGGCTAGGAAATGGTTGTGAGGGTGGTGCACAAGGTGAGAGGTGCTTGGCAAGGTCACGCGGTGGCCTCTTTATAGCACTGGAGCTGGGTCATTTTTACCGTGGTGAATGGTAAAGAAAATTTCCAGCTCTGCTCCAAGGGTCGGGGTCAACCACAGATTTACACATTTCACTAAAGTGATGTGTTACTGTGGGGGTTGTCGGGGAGATTTTTGGTAACTGCGCCAGGGATAGAAATCTTATACTGCATACTGGCGTATCCATGCAAGGCTACTATTTAAAACAGAGGCATGACAACAAGCAGCGTTTATTAACAAGGCCACACAATTACAAAGCGAGGGTACACTGGGACTCGATACGACTCGGGTGACTTAGTCTACCTCGTTTACATCCAGGCGGGCGTGCCTGGTGGACGTCGAGGCTTCTCCACGGGTCTCGCCGTCGGAATTAGCTGGAGTGGGTTGAGGGGCTGCATGCTCGGGGTAGCGATGATGACCATCACGAGGATTGTTGGCCACAACCCCGTTGGAGTGTGCTCCCAGTATGCGATGAAGCACTTCTGGGGTTATTGCAGCACCTTGGCCGATGGCTGGGGTAGACCTCAGGGACTCGATCGGGTGTCCAAACAGCACGACTGGGTTGTCAGCGTTGGGCTCGTTCTCTTCTCTCGCCGGGGCTCGACGAACCAGCTCTCCAGGAGCTGCGATTAGATCAATAGTGATCTGATCGCACAGTTCCTCTAGTGCACTTACGTAGCGCACTAGGTGCAACAATGCAGGTTCTGTCTCGTGATCTCCGTTGGCAACTTGGGGTGGTCTACAATACCCTTCACGTCTGGGGTAGTAGTGGAACGAGCGACAGTTGACTCTGGGTGACAAATGTCAGAGATGAACTATAGCTTCTCGAGCAGCTAGTTGTATGGCTTGTGGCTCAAAGGAAGTTGTTCTTCCGGTGAACCTGTATGGGCGTTCGGGTGCTAAGCTCCTGCCGTAGATGTGTACAGTGGCCCAGAATTGACGGCTTTCACCGCTCAAGTGTCCCTGGTACACAACATATTCTGGGGGCTCTTCTAACGCATAGGCACGACGGGTGAGGTTTGCGAGTATGGTCACAAAACCTCCAAGGTTGGTTGCTGTGGTCTCATTGTGCATGATAGGACCAGGCATTGTGGCTTAGTTTGGGGTAGTGGTTGTGCTGTGCTGGGTCGAGGCTAGCGTGCCCTTTTCATAATAAAAGGGGACGGAGTCTTCCTTCGCACGCTTGCGAGAGAGGACTATTTAGGGGGCGGGTCACTGGCGCATGTTCGGCGGCTAGGTTGGTAGGTTGGGCATCGACTGCCAAAAGGTGTCAGGTCACTGTGGGGCTATCTTGCATGAGAAGCTTGGCTGGGGTTTGGCTATGGCTTGGTGGGTTGGTTTGCCTAAGTTTATTGACCTGGCTAAGATAGGATTAGCCAATGGTCAGCCTGGCTCTGATACCAAGTCTGTCGCGACCGGTTTTCCAGACATTAATTTCCAGAAAATGGCCGTCGAGCTCATCAGCCCCAGGATTACTGTTAGCTGATGAGGCATCAACTTGATACAGAAATTCCAAGCAGAAATACAAAATATGTAGTACAAGACCATTGTGGCCTATGAGTACAACAAATGGTTTCTAGTGGTTGATGGCGGAAGCGGTTTGTGGATCATCCGTGTATGGGACTCCTTTTCCCACAGGAACAGCTGACCAGGTTAACTCCTATCTTCGCGGAGCTGCTACCACCGTTGCCTAGTTTCCGGGGCTGTCATCGCAACGCTCCTCTCCAAGCAGATATCTGGCCAAGACAATAGCCAGGGACAAGCCAGTGAGTACTTTGAATGTACTCGCAAACATTATGAACACTGAAATAAATTATTTGATAACACGCACTAAAATATGCTACAATCACATTGCCAGTCATAAATAAAACACTTCTTATCCATGCAAGCAAGTTATTTATATGCAACATGAATAAGTAATGAAGTAGCAGGAATGAAATGCCGCAGTCGGGCGTCTGTGCTACACCACATAAAGGGCTTAAGAAATAAAATACAGCGATGCCACAGTCGGGCGTCTCAGCGACACCTCATAAAGGGCTTATAAGGAAATGAAACAACATGCATGCCACAGTCGGGCGTCTGAGCGACACCACAAAATGGGCTTATAAGATAAATGAAACAGTAAACATGCCATAGTCAGGCGTCTGAGCGACGCCACAGAAAGGGCTTATAAGATAAATGAAACAGTAAATGTGCCACAGTCGGGCGTCTGAACGACACCACAGAAAGGGCTGATAAAGCAATCACAGTGAATATCCCGGAGGTAGAACCATCCCAGGGATATCCGATAAAGCCAAAAAAGTATAACGGGTTAGTCCACAACATAATAATAATTCATAATCATCACAAGCGTCAAATCGTGATCCCAGTTCTGGTTTAACCGTTTCTCCTCCAAAGACCGACATTAAGACCCACACTAGACCCATCCCAGACTGTAATCCTTAACTATGGACACGGTTATTCGAATAGGTTTATTCTCTACAGAGGGTTTACTCTTTACCCACGAGTAACGGATTCCTTTAGTCCATCGGGACTAATTCCGTCTACGGCCTTTTAGTTGAAAACACGCCTAACTTGCACACACCAGCTTAACTCATCGGTGTCTGGAATCACCCACGACACTTGTTAAGCAAAACTCTAAGTGCGGAGGCTACAACCTCGCGTAGCATGGATCAAATTTATATCGCGCGCTACAAGGGGTGGCCTCCCCTCTCGGTCCCAACCGGAAACACCCATGCCCCTGACCTGGTGGCATGCCTACCGGCTACAACCGGTATCTTCCACCATGGCCTCTCTGTATGGTGTGTGCTTGAAAGGGGTTGACGACTTACTGAACCATACCCTACCTGCGGCAGGGACAAGTGGTAGTACAAGGCAAGTATGGGGGTTACTGGAACAAGACTCGATCTGTGGTCGACTCAGGAGGTTTGTAAGTTTCCTGCATGACATGCGTAACAGAGTTATCTCAACCAACAGAGCAACACACATTATACCTCACCATGCCATACCGGATACAATCGTCTCGACGGAGACCGGCGACAAGCTCACGCCTACCCAAGGCAGAGGCTCTTTCCCGGATTTCCTCTCTGGCGTGCATGTAAGGCTCATGAGGCTGATTATCATCGCAAATACGTTCATTTCCAACAGCAAGGAAATCACATACAATGCATCCATGCAAATGACCATATCACATGAAATAATAATACTCCGAAATAAAGGGGGGGTTATAAACGTGTCAACTATCATACCAAAATATTATTCCGGGGTTCAGAATGCTTACCTTTATGGTGTGGAAAGGCAGGGTGCACTCCAAAATCTTCGAAAGATTTCCTTCCTCTCTCCAAAAATCCTATTTTGAAATAATTCAAATTAACACACAATTCCAAAGCAGCACAAAAAGTTGTTTGGAAAATTTTGAAATAAATCTTTAAATAAACTAGACATTATTTGGGAGAGGCAAGAAAAAGAATTAATTCATTTGGAGTTGTATTTTAAAAGATATAGCCAGTCAAAGTTGTGGTCAAAATGTGTTTAAAAACAAATCAGAAAAGAAAAACGATTCGAATATACACGTACACGTCGAAAGCGTATTCTGCAAATACGCCTCCACTTATCCAGCGTGGACTGGGCGTGGGTCACCGACAGTGGGCCCGCCTGGCCCACTGGTCAGGTTTGACTGGTCCACGCGCGCGTCGTCTCCCCCTGACCGGACGGAGGCGGAGCTCCGGCGAGGCTCGCTGGCGAATGACGGCATCGTTCGGAGAACGGAGGCCATCAGCATGCTCAGGGGATCAAGACGGTCACTCCGGTAGTCGTTATGGTCTCGGGGATGGACGGATCTGCCAGCGGCGAGCTTTGCGGCGGATGGAGGCCGTCGGGCAAAGTGAAATTTGTCCCGCGGTGAGTCCCGATCAAAATCGAGTAGTGGGAATGGTTCACGGGAGGAAGAGGAAGTTCTTGGTGAAGAGAACGGAGAGGGGGAGGCCCTGGTGGCGTTGGAAGAGCTGGGGCAATGGCGGCGGCTATGGTTGCCGGAGATGCGGAAGGAGACCTCTCCGGGTCGATTGGCTGCCAAAGGGGGTCCTAGGGTGATGGCTTGGAGCTGCCTGCGTGCGGAGACGAGCTCGGGGCTCCTTAAATAGGTGATCGGGGCCGGTTCCGCGGCGATGGATGAGGACGCCGGCGAACCGCCTCTCTGTAGCTTGCAGGGCGACGTGGAGGCGATGAGAGCTAGCCGACGAGCAAGGAGATAAGCTCGCGCGGCTCCCAGGGGCAGATGGCGAGCCGGGGTGGCTTGGGCGGTGCCGACCGGGGTTGAGGCCACTACGGACGCCGGCGGGCCGCCAAGAATGCCCTGACGGCGGCGCTGTAGCGGGCCAGGGTGGTCGGGGTGGCGTGGCGACGCAAGGGGTACATGGCGGCTAGCTGCAGATGGCCAAGAGCCGAAACGGTGCGGGGTGAGACACGGCGGCTCGGGCGCACGTGCGTGCCAAACGCACGCTCTCCTCGCGCTCTGGGCATGCACATGACGTGCTCGACGTAATGCCAGAGCCTGCTACAGGGCTTGGGTTTGGGTGGCACTTAACAGACCCAGGTTAGGAGTAACTGGGAGCCTAGTGGACATGTTGGTTTGATCAAAGGTGCAATCTCACACTGCAATGCCAAAAGTCATGTCAAAACTGATCTTGCCCATAAGGTGTTTGACAAAATGTCAAGGGCACTTAGGCATTTCTTGGAGTGGCCAAATTCTCCAGATCAGTGTCTCTTTAGATGAAAGAGAGGGTGGTAAGGTCTTTTGGGCAAAAGGAGAAACTTGCTAGTGCAAGTTTTACAAAACTTCAATTCTGGACAGGAGATAAATGACATCATTTCATGGACCAAAAATGATCCAATAGGTGCATGCTCCTGGACTTAGTGGTGTTGCAGGGAGGACTACAAGTAGGAAAAAGAATCAAGGGCCAAGGAGCAAGCAAAAGCATGGTTGCTGTACAAACCATCAAGCTGGACCAGAATAGAAAAGAGGTTGATACACTCATATATTTCAAATAACATCATGAGTTTTTTGCATAAAGTTGAATCATGGGCTATCACCAACATCCCATAATTTTGGTGAAAGCTGGAAATAAATAATTAAATAAGTTGTAGTGCAAATTTGCACTCTGGACCAGAGAAGAGAATTGGTTGCAGAGATCAAAATATTATATGAATAAAAGTTATTTTTGTATAAAAGAGGTTTAAAGACTTCATATGACATCTCCAAATTTTGGTTGGAATTTTAAGTGAATTTATCAAATGGTTGTAGTTCAAATATGGCCATTTAATCTTGAAAAACCATTTTCAAAAAAATTAAAAATCAAGCACTTAATTATTTAATTAGTTCTACTAATACAAGAAAAGTTTTTCTTGAGTGGTTAAACAGGTCCAATAACATATTTTGAAAAGTTTTCACTTTGGGGAAAACTCCATCACAACAAGGAAGAAAAGATAAAAAAATCAAAAGGGAGCTTAGAAAATCAAGGTTTTAACTCCTGGCAAAAGTTTTAATCCATTAAAACAAGGTCAAAATTTTGGGGTGTCACAGCTGGATCTCCAGGTACTCTTGGAGATCCTACTTTAGTGTACAACCAGACCTTTATGTCACCTATCAGTTATACAAGCCCCCACTACAGCAGCCCTTAGTGTTTAAATTGTTGACAAGATTCGTTAGGTCAAGAACAACAAGTAATCAAAGCAAACAGTCCTAATATGGCTGGTTGACACAAACAAGCAATTGAACAGATGTGTGAGCAAATCTTACATATCAAGAAAAGAAGCATAGAAGGAGGCTTAAAGACCATCACTTGACTGACCAGATTTAAGGGGCATTTAAACATCATGTGCAACGTGTGAACTAACATAAACATTGCATATTTCAGATTCTATAATGAAATGCACATGTATTAGGTTATGCCATGTATGATGATGCCTAAATGTAAAGTATAGCAGGCAAGAGTGATTTCATCATTGCACGCACAATTGAATTACAGGTTAAGGGCCAGTTCTATTCCACCTTTTTAGAGCTTATTGTCAAAATATGCCATAAAAGATGTAAAGAAGTCAATTTGGAGTTATGGGCTTCAGCTTAACTTATTTCGCTTTGGAGGGGGGTGTCGTGGGAAACCACGGCCACCTATGGGATCAAGAGTCCCTTGCTGGTTCGGCGGGGGGAAGGCACGTTGCACAAAGTGCAGACGAGCGTGGAACAGCATGGCGGAGATCACACGGGCAGTCTTTACCCAGGTTCAGACCGCCATGAGGCCTAAAACCCTACTCCCGCTTTGGTGGATTGATGGTGGAAAAATGGTGGTGTGCACAACACGCTTTGCCTGACAGGGTTGCCTCGGGGCGAAAACGGCTACGCGCGTATGAGTGTGTGAGGGGTGGATTTTCTAACCCTTTCTATGGTTGCCTTGGGCCTGCTTCTATAGATAAAGGGGTCACCATAGTGGCAAATCAATCATTATGCACTGATTAGATAGCAAATAGTGCTATCATACCTAACTCCACAGGCTGATAGGGCGCATTAAATGCACCGCTCAACGTCACATCTCACCTTGCCCGGAAGGTCCTGCCGGGCTGTTGTGCCAGATTCACGCCTGCTCGTTCGACACGTTGAAGGCCGGGAGTCACTTGGAGGTATTTCCTGTAGGAAGTGGATGGCATGTGGCGAATAGCAGCCACTTAGTCACTTTGGAGCTTGACACCGCACTGATAGATGACGTGCGTCGTGATGAGGTGGTGCGATGAGGTGGTT
Source organism: Aegilops umbellulata (assembly GCA_032464435.1). Lineage (NCBI taxonomy): Eukaryota > Viridiplantae > Streptophyta > Magnoliopsida > Poales > Poaceae > Aegilops > Aegilops umbellulata. The sequence continues at coordinate 84,079,463 of CP136060.1, read as the reverse complement.
CTGCCTTCGCAAGTCCCGGCAGGCCTGCCGGGACGACCTGGAGGCTTGCTTCCGAGGGTGACCCCATCCTTGCCAGGCTCGCCTACCCGGCAAGGGAGGTTTTTTTTCCCTTAGTAGTATCCTGCTCTTCTGGCTAGTCTTGGTCTTCGTGTGCTGCATGTTGGTCCTTTGAAGAGCTGATCCCTTGTGCTCCATTCTGACCTTGGTGTTGTAATCTTGTTCTCGTGCCTGTGCGCATTCTGGGCAACGGACCCAGGGTTTGTTGCACCGACAGAAGCCCCCGAGCCTGGCCCAAACGTGCTGCCAGGTGTCGTTGGGGTAGGCCCTAATAAGTGCACAGGAAGGGGCGTGGAAGCGGATGGCCCCTTGAGATCTTCTTTGTTCCTTCATTAACCTGGTGGTCATTTTCCGGTTTTCGCGCGCGTCATGTAAAGCCAATCGTGGTGGGGTCATTCCTGTAATGGCCCGTGAATGACTTTAACGCATGGGGAAGAAACTGTCAATTCACTCTTCCCACCACGCTCTTATCCCCAGCCACGTATGTGGCATGCATCGTGCGGGGTAGGTAACAGAGGCGCATGGTGCGGGAGAGCATTAAGGAGGGGGGCCGATCTTCTTGAATTGGTGGAGGAGGGCGGTGGTCACCCGTTGAGGGTGCGGCTCTCTTCCCTGACCAGCCTATAAAATGAGGGGCGGGGGAAGAGCGGATGCATTCATCCCCACATCCATTCTCCTCCATCTTTTGCCTTCTCCTAGCTTATGCTGAAGAGAAGGGCCTGGGGCCAGGCCACAAGCAGTAGCTTGAGGTTGGCGACACCAAATGCATGTGCCGATTCTTGGGGAGTGAGTCTGGTCCAAGCCCGGAGAAGACGCGGCGGACGAGCCGCCCGTGGTGCGGGAGACATCAAGCTTACCCATTGTGGTGACATGCTTGTCCCTTCTGCCTTGGTCCGTTGTCCGTCAGGTTGTTGCCTTGACCTGCTGCCGCTTGTTGGCTTGGCGACCAGGTTCTTGGCGCCTTTGATGTTCGCCCAGGAGGCAGGGCTGGGGGTCATTGGTAATCCTAGCACTGCGCCTTCCGGTGGATCCGAGGCTGATGTTGAAGGGAGGCGCGCCTTCCTGTCTGCCATGGTGGGGAGCAGCACGCCTCGAGCCCCATGGCCATCTTGGCCCTTGGCTGCTTCTCTGGGGAAGGCGTTGGGCTGGGGGCTTGGCGCTTCTCTGGAGTGGCGGTGATGGAGAGAAAATGAGGGAAGACGGAGAAGGCGGGTGGTAGGGCGTCAGGTCGAAGTACGTCGGCGTGGATGCCTTCGCCTCCTACTGGCGACCTGCCGCCTCATCTTTCCGCTCTCCCCCCGGCTCCATCATCACCAGTATGTTTGGGTGATAGCCGAGGAGGGATGTTCCCTTGGTGCCTTCGCCTCCCCTCCAGTAGTCTTCCAGTTGAGCTTTAGTGGATGACTCCACCGGGGCTCAAGCCGGGGCTTCTTGCTGGTCCTGGAGGTGGTGACCAGGGCACTGCCATGCTGCTCTCCGTGCCCCTCCTTCGCAGCCTCGCCACTCCCGATCTTGTCAGGCCACGTCCGGCAGGTCATGGTGGGACCGGGATGGGCTCATGCTTGGGTGCTCTTTTAGTCATTTCATCTTCCCACTACAATTCCTGCCGGAGGGAAAATGAAAAGAGGAGATTACAGGGACAATCTTAAACCTGTAGGCATTTGCCAATTTTTAGTTCAAATAATGTAATCTCTTGTATCCATGTTTGTGTCCTGTAAGGTCTCACTACAAAAAAAGACACATTCGTGACATTTGGGCCAAACAATTTTTTTCTGTCATACTTATGAAACTTCTATGACGATAATTGTGACAAAACCCGGTATCATCATAGATGTGGTGGGGTCCTACTTCTATGACAAAAAATCATGACAGAAAATGGGCTTTTCGTCCTGGGCGGGCCGGAGACGCAACTGCATGACATTCTTTGGGTCGTCCATGACGGAAAAAAACGTGTTCCCGGTTATGGTGGGTGGTCGGGGCCGAGCGATGCGCGTTTCTCTCATACACGCACGCGCGTGGATGCGAGGTGTTGGGCTCTAACTAACCCGAGCGAGGCTTTGGGCTCTAACTGAACCCGAGCAATTGCACTGCAGGCTACACGTTACTGAACCCGAGTGATTGATCGATGGTTGTTTACTAAACCCGATCAAGTGATTCCTTCGCTACTGCTGCTAACTGAAGCCGATTGATGCTACCTCTGGATGAACAGTGAGTGTTGCTGGGGGTTTGGATGAACAGTTCCAGGTGGGGGTGGATGAACAGGACCCCGTGGTGTTGCCTCTGGATGAACACACTACTAGAAAAAGGGCTATAGATGGGATTGACACTAATGGCGCACCAGATAGGTTGTGCGCCATTAGTATATACTAATGGCGCACCACCTTCTGGTACGCCATTAGTGTTGAAAGTACTAATGGCGCACCTTGCCTAGGGTGCGCCATTAGTATCCTAATTTTTTTTTTGAACTAGCGCGTCTGTCCAAACATACTAACGGCGCATCCTGGCACGGTGCGCCATTACTAGTTGTAACTAGTAATGGCGCACTAGTACCAGAGTGCGCCACTAATGCTGTTTTTTTAATTATATTTTTTATTCCTTTTGTTGGAAAACTACTAATGGCGCACTATTCCATCGTGCGCCATTACTAGTTCAAACTACTAATGGCGCACCGTGGAAGAGTGCGCCATTAGTATGATTTTTTTTTTTCGCAAAACTACTAATGGCGCATCAGATATAGGTGCGCCATTAGTAACCTGGATTACTAATGGCGCATTTACTGCTGGTGCGCCATTAGTAAGTGGGCAGCAACAAGATATTTTGGGCAGCCTCTCCTACCCACACTCACTTTCTCCCACTCCATTCTCTCCACCTCCTCCTTGTCTCGGGTGCCTCCTCTTTTTCACCTCATTTCCACCATAGATTCATTCAAATTAAGTGGTTAAATTACCTTGTTTTGATAGGTAAGTAAGGGGGGAAGCTATATTTATGTTGTTCTCCCTACGACAATTTGCACATGCACTTTTTATGTCCTAGCTAGATCTATGTATGTTCGTGGTGTTGCATATGTTTGTGGTGTTGCATATGTGTTTGTGTTTGGAGGTGTACCGGTATTTGAAATGCGATAGTTGCCAATATTTTGCCGGAATGTTGATTCATTTCCGTTTCGGCGATAATTTTGGCATTAAGCATTCTTTTTGGTCCTATTTTTAGGGAAAGTCATGCCAAATTTTTTCTTGGTTCTAAAATATCGTTTTGCTCTACCCCGCAGGCAACCATGGTCCGCACGATGACCGAAGGCATCGTGAATAGGTTTTTGAGGTCCGCGAAGGCCGAGATGATTCAAAAGAACGAGACGGAGATAAGATGTCCGTGTCGAAGATGCAAGCTGGAGAGCCTTATTGCGGACCCGGATTCCGGGCAGGTGCGGGACCACCTGCTCTTACGTGGTTTCATGGTTGGCTATCGGTGGCAAGGTGATGAAGATGACTACGAAGTTGTCCATGGGGGCCGGGCAAGAAATGAGGAAGGGCAGCAAGACAACCACCGCGGCTCGGGCGGGCGAGAAGACAAAGAATCCCCAGGAGATGATCACGACGGTGATGCTGCACATAGTCATCATGTAGAAGATGCAGGACATGATGATGAGGAAGATGCCAGAGCAGACGACGGGCATGATCATGAAGATGATGATGCCGGCGAAGCATACGATGGTGGACCATCGATGGGCTGGGTGCAGGACCCTTATATTCAAGAGCTGCTTCTCAAGCAGACGGATAACGCAAGAGCTGTCGCCCGAGAGAAAGCCAAGTTGGATCAACTTGAGTTAGACGCGGTTACTCCATTGTATGAAGGATGCAGGCCCGAGGATACCCGCCTGAAAGTAACGCTCATGGCTCTGGAGATGAAGGTAAAACACAAAATGACCGACGTATGCTTCGACGATAATATGTCATTCTGGCATGAACGTCTTCCAAAGGGGAACAAGTGCCCGACCAGTTTGGAGGAGGCGAAGAAAATTGTGTGTCCTCTGGATTTACCGCACGTGAAATACCATGTCTGCATGAACAATTGCATCATTTATCGGGACGAGCACGCGGAGTCTACCATATGTCCGGTGTGCGGCGTCACTCGATACAAGAAGAGGAAGAAAGCTCCTCGAAAAGTGGTGTGGTACTTTCCGATCACTCCTCGTCTGCAGCGGTATTTCGCGGATCCTAATGTAGCAAAGCTCCTGCGTTGGCACGCGAATAGGGAGGAGAAGAAGCGAGAAGATGACGCAAATGATCCGGAGATAGATAAAAAAGACAAGATGCTGAGTCACCATAAGGATGCGAGCCAGTGGCAAGCGTTGAATTTTGAATACCCAGAATTTGGGAAGGATCCAAGGAACATCATGCTGGGCGCGAGCACCGATGGAGTCAATCCGTTTGGCAGCCAGAGAAGCACACATAGCACCTGGCCTGTGTTTGTGTGGATGTACAACCTTCCCCCCTGGTTGTGCATGAAGAGGAAGTACATTCACATGAGTATGCTAATTGAAGGGCCGAAACAACCAGGGAACGACATCAATCTGTATCTGGGGCTGCTGAAGGAGGAGCTAGACACGTTGTGGAAAATGCCAGCCAATACGTGGGACGGCGCAGAGAAAGAATATTTCCCTATGAGAGCCGCACTACTCACGACGGTGCACGACTATCTTGGTTACGGATATCTCGCGGGGCAGGTAGTCCACAGATTTTCTGTATGCGTACGGTGCATGGATGACACAACGTATCGCCAGCTAGATAGAGATCCCGGGTCTTCGAAAACCGTGTTCATGGGACATCGAAGGTGGCTTCGCGACGATGACCCGTGGAGGAAACGCAAGGATCTGTTCGATGGTGAAACTGAACCCCGAAAACACCCATGTACGAGGAGCGGCGAGGAAATAGACAAGCTATTGAAAAATTGGAAAGACTGCCCACTGCCGGGAAAGAAGCAAAAGACGCCAGAGCCGGGAAAGAAGCGAAAGGCGCCAGAGCCGCTGCTGAAGGTATGGAAAACGAGGTCTGTTTTCTAGGACTTGCCGTACTAGAAGATCCACTGTGTGCCTCACAGTCTTGATGTCATGCATATCACGAAGAACGTGTGCGAGAGTCTGCTTGGTACCCTGCTCAACATGCCAGAGAGGACCAAAGATGGGATGAAAGCAAGGGCAGACTTGAAATCAATGGGCATCAGGCAGGAGCTTCACGCTATATATGATGATGATTATGATGATGATGATGATGAGGCGAAGCAGGACACAGAAAGTCGTCTCAAAGGCAAAAAGGCCAAGAAGACCGGAAATGACTACCCTCCCGCGTGCTTCACTCTAAGTCAGGAGGAGATCGAGCAGTTTTTCACCTGCCTCTTAGGAGTAAAACTTCCTTACGGTTACGCGGGAAGATAAGCAGATACCTAGACCCAGCGAAGCAGAAGTTCAGCGGGATGAAGTCTCATGACTGTCATGTGCTGATGACGCAGATACTTCCAGTTGCAATCCGTGGGATCATGGGCGCGCACGTCCGTGAAACGCTATTTGGCCTATGCAACTTCTTCGACGTCATCTCTCGGAAGTCGATTGGCGTGAGGCAACTCAGTAGGCTACAGGAAGAGATCATGGTGATACTATTCGAGCTTGAGATGTACTTCCCGCCCGCATTCTTCGACGTTATGGTGCATCTGCTGGTCCATATAGTGGAGGATATCATCCAGCTCGGGCCGACGTTCCTGCACAGCATGATGCCGTTCAAAAGGATGAATGGTGTCATCAAAGGATACGTTTGCAACATGTCACGTCCAGAGGGAATCATAGCCAGGGGCTTCCTGACCGAAGAGTGCATCTCGTACTGCACGAATTATCTAGGCATCGAGAACCCCGTTGGTCTGCCCGTCAACAGGCACCTCGGCAGGCTCGCTAGATGGGGTCACCGTGAGGGTCGCCGCGAAATGCATGTCGACTTCGAGGGTCGACTCGCCGACTTTGAAAGAGCAAACCTAGTCGCGCTACAACACATAGACGTGGTCGATCCTTGGGTGGTAGAGCACAAAACCTTTATTAAGAAGACGTACAATGACCGAGGCCAACAGAGGACGGACGGAGATATACTCAAAGAGCACAACTCATGTTTCACGCGTTGGTTCAAGCAGAAGCTTCTATCGTACCTTTTACATGAGGATTCTTCCGCGGAAGAACAACTCATATTCGCCTTGTCACAGGGCGCCGAGCACAACCTGATGACCTATGAGGCGTACGATATCAACGGCTACACATTCTACACCGAGGCCAAGGACATGAAGAGCGATGGTTATCAGAACTCCGGGGTAACGATGGAATCCTACACCGGTAACGACAAGGACAGATACTACGGAAGGATCGAGGAGATCTGGGAGCTGAGCTACGCTGGAGAGAAGGTCCCGATGTTCCATGTCAGATGGGCCAAGAGCGTCATAAAAGAAGACCGGTATTTCACCACCATGGTTATACCCGAAGCCAAATCCAAGACCGCGGGCGCAAACGTCACCGCGAAAAATGAGCCATGGGTACTGGCTTCCCAAGTGGACCAATGCTTCTTCATTACCGACCCGCCAAAGCCCAGTCATGTTGTCGTGAGGAGAGGCAAAGGAAGATTATCGGAATGGATGGAGTAGCCAATGAGCAAGACTTCGACAAGTACGGCGACCCTTGGATCGAACATGACGACGATGATGAAGTAGCAGCATACACCACAAGAAGAAGCAGGACCACCCTACCTAAAGGACGTCCGTTCCACAGAAGAACTCCATTTGCGAAAAAGAAGGGCAAGAAGATTGTGAACAGATAGCTAGCTAAGATCGATTGTATTTAAATCGTAGACTTCATTTCTCGATTGTATTTCATGGGCACGTTTGAACTATCATGAATATTTTTTAATTTCATGGACACTCGGCGCCGCCGCCGCCCTCGATTCCCCTACTCAACCGCCGCCGCCGACCCCCCGCACCCCTCCCCTACTGAACCGCCGTCGCCGACCCCCCGCACCCCTCCCTTACTCAACCGCCGCCGCCGACCCCCCGCACCCCTCCCCTACTGAACCGCCGCCGCCGACCACCCGCACCCCTCCCCTACTCAACCGCCGCCGCCGACCCCCCGCACCCCTCCCCTACTCAATTGCCGCCGCTGATCCCCCGCACCCCTCCCCTACTCAACCGCCGCCGCCGACCCCCCGCACCCCTCCCCTACTCAACCGCCGCCGCCGACCCCCCGCACCGGCCCCCTGCACCCTCCCCCGCTCCACCGGCATTATTGTTTGATGATATTTTTTAAAAAATTATTACTGTCTTATAAAAAATATTACTGTTATGATTTAAACAAGTTTGAACATATTTAAACACAAATAAGTATCAAACAGCATTTTTAATGAAAAAAAATTTTTGTGGAGCCTGGGAATCGAACCCATGACCTCCTGGTGTGAGAACTGGCTGCCGACCAGTCGAGCTAGTAGAGTGAGCCTGATGTGGTTCAGGTCAGGTTGAATATAACCTGTTGGCTCGAGCAGAAAAAAAAAGTACTAATGGCGCACCAGGGTGAGGTGCGCCATTAGTGTGTATGTACTTATGGCGCACCGAGGGGTGGTGCGCCATTAGTATTGTGCCGCCCCCCATCCATAGTTCCTCCCCGACGGCCCACCTCTCTCCCTCACCCTCGATCCCCTCTCTCTCCCTCGCCCTCGCCCTCGATCCCCTTCCCCGACGCCGCTGCCCCGCCGCCTTCTCGACGCCGCCCCGACGCCGCTGCCCCGCCGCCTCGACGCCGCCCCGACGCCGCTGCCCCGCCGCCTGCCCTGCCCCCCATCGTCGTCTTCGAGGAAGGGCTCGGGGAAGCAAGAAGGCACCACGGCCTCCTCGACGCCGCCGCCCGCCGCCTTCTCGATGCCGCCCCGACGCCGCTGCCCCGCCGCCTCGACGCCGCCCCGACGCCGCTGCCCCGCCGCCTGCCCTGCCCCCCATCATCGTCTTTGAGGAAGGGCTCGGGGAAGCAAGAAGGCACCGCGGCCTCCTCGACGCCGCCGCCCGCCGCCTTCTCGAAGCGCCGCCGCCCGCCGCCTTCTCGACGCCGGCACCCACCCCCCTCCCACAGGTGATTCCTCACCCTAGTTCTTATCAGTTGCTCTACTGCTGCTGGATTTCACTACAGAGATACCACTCCCTAGTTCTTCATCTGATGAAATCCTTAAAATTGCCTTGACCTGCCTGTTACTCAACTCATAACTGCTTGGGTTCAACACAACACATTACTATCTTGCCACTGCAAATTACATGGTCTAAATCATACTTTTCTGCAATTGTTATATTTTTCTTATATGTAACCTACAGGTACATGGCACAAAACATTGTTTCTGTGAACAAACTGCCCATGAGCTTGATTTTCATCGTATAGAATACAATTTTGTATGCATCATGTTTATTCTGTATCCCCTTTGGTGTAGTTCATTATCATTTCTTTGGCTGCCAGATTACACAACAAGAGTTTACTGAGATGGCATGGCAATCGATTGTTTTGGCACCTGAAGTCGCCAAAGAAAGCAAACACCCACTCCCTAGTTTTGATACAAGAAGTTACTTCTATTGATAGACTATGTAATTAAGAAAGGATCAATAGATATTTTTTGTTTTTAATAGGCTGAACACCCACTGCCTACTTGAGTAAAGGAATAACCTGAGTTTCACTATCAGCAATAATGACATGTCCATAGTGGAAAACAGAGAATTGATTGCCAATATCATGGTAACTACTACTAAACTATGCAAGTTAAGTTTTAAAAACCAAGATACTTTAGTAGTACAACAAGTAGATGCAGCAACAATGCCATCATTAAATAAACAAGCTGGTGCTATGATTGTTAGTGACGATCCCATAAAAACTATTACTAGGCTGGTCCAGAAATTAGTATATATATGACTAATAAACCTAACATATAGTGAGTCCAAAGTCCGAGCTCTCAATATTATCAAGAAACCAACATGTGTTAGACAATCTCATGAAGCACGTTGCAACTATCTATCTAACTTCTAGATTACTTGAAATAATTAAATTTTTAGTTGAGCAGTGCACACTGTAGTTCTGTTTGGATTAAATTCAGACAATAAAATCACACCACTCTACTGCAAACATGTCTTGATTTAATTATTCAGCAATATGTATATTATTCCATCCAATATGTATATCCTTAACTTCTGTTAGATGGTGCTTTGGTCGAACGGGCAACTATAACCTTATTTCCTGCATTATTAATCTTACAACGTCATTATGTCATTGATTGAGCACTATACTAAGATGTTTTTTTCTATAAATAAGTTGGCATCTACAAAGTCTATTTCGTTCCAAGGACACCATATTTCTGTCAACTTCCTGTAGAATTAGATGGATGTATATGTCTGTCTACTTCTTCTAGAACTAGTGTATTACCAAGATTCCAACACTATTTATGTTGTATCCAGATTGAAAATACCAAGTAGCATTTTGCATTCTCTTTCAGATTCAATGTGACTAGAATTCACTTGTTCTTATATGGGTGAAACTTCACTTGTTTTTAGGCTAGTGTATGGTGTTTGCTTTATTCTGTCATCATTTGTAACTATGTCACAAATAAATTGTTCCTTCTTCTGTATTTGACAAGTAATGACTGTTGATAAGCTGAGGCATGTATTAAGCTGTTTCTTTGCTCTGAATTACTTGTGATGCCTCTGAATTACTTGTGATCACATTGAGAAAGACTTGTAAAGATGATGATCATCTTTTACAGAAAACAATTTGTGATGATTTTGCTAGTTTGCTGGGTTTTGTCTCCGACCAGTGTGTCGTGATGAATTTGCAGGTACCCCGAGAGGCCCTTGAGTTTGCCGGAATGTCGATTAACTTCCGTTCTGGCAAATTCGGGTACTCCATATGTCCTATTTTCAGCAAAGGTCATGCTGAAATTTTCCGTGAATTTTAGCATGACTTTGCTAAAAATAGGACATATGGGGTACTTGTGACTAATGCATGGGCCGGGGTATCTTAGTAGTTAATTAAGTAGGATCAAGTGCCCCGGGGTACTTGTGACTAATGCATGGCTTTTAGGGTGCCTCGGCGTCGGAAAACCCTCAATGATAAAATTTTAGATTTTAGGATGCCTCGGTGTCGACAAACCCTAAATGATGAGACCGTGATCTTGTTCCTTGACAATAAACAACTTTTTGACCAAACTTTGTTTCTATTTAGGGAGAAACATGGCCCACAACGATGAGGCCGGGGGTTCGGGCGGCAAGGCATTCTGGGAGCTGTCCCAGGTGATGGAGGAACAACCTCACTTGTATGAGGACACCGCCTTCCCCACCGATCCTGAGACCACTGATGGTGCCACTGAGGATGACCCCACTGATGCCACCACTGATGGTGCCGCCGAGGATGCCACCACTGATGATGGCGGCGCACGCACAGATGGCAGCCAGAAGAGGCAATGGAAGGACCGGCGCCCGACCGTGCTCCGCACCCTCAAGGAGGAAGTTACTGAAGTGGACTCCGACGGGAATCCAACGGCGCCCGAACGAATAGTCAAGGGGTACTCGCTTCAGCTCGGGTGCATTCTCCGGAGCACCGTCTCGATCAACACCGAGAACCTGAGGCGTCCTAACCGAGGGAATTTGCGCAACCTCCTCTTCACGAAGCTGCACAAACGATACAAGTTCCCCGCTGAATTTGAAAACACAAGCCTCAAAGGGAATAAAGTGAACAATGCTGCCCTCACGAAGATGAGCAAGGCCCTGTCTACTTGGAAAAGCAATGTGAAGAGAATGATCGAGAAAGGTGAGAGTTATGAGAAGATCAAGGTTCCTTCGATCACCGAAGATGACTACAATGACTTCAAGATCAAATGCTCGAGCACCGCACACTCCCAATCAAGTCAGTGGAGGAAAGAAATGCGGGAGCTGAACTTAGGGGAACACACACTCGGTCCCGGCGGTTATAGAGTGGCGGAGCCTATATGGGACAAGGAGGAGGTGGACCGTGCCGAGCAAGGCCTACCGCCCCTCTTCGATAAATACGGTGACAAGCAGACCAGGAACTATGTCAGGGCCCGGTACAAGAAGGACCCGAAAACAAAGGAGCCTACCACGGATCCGAAGACCAGGGCGCTTGAGCTTGTTCTGGTAAGGAATACACCCCCGCGTAATTAGCTTCATATGGTTGCATTCTAATTAATGAAGCCAAATTTCTAAATGGTTCACATTCCTTCCGCAGGTGACAGAAAGCAGTAGCGCGGGGTCGACTAAGAGCAACCCTTGGGACACCACTCTAAATAGGGCGTTGAATGTAATGAAGAACAAGGATAAGCTCAGTAAGCCAACGTCAGCTGGTCGTGTGGCTGGCAAAGGCTTGTCGACAAAATGGGGGTCATACTATAACACTGGTGGACGAAAGGAGAAAAAGACCAGCTCGGAAAGCCAGGCGCGCGAGGTTCAAGAACTCAAGGCACAAGTGGCGCGGATTCCGGAGATTGTCCAAGAGCAAGTGCAACAACAACTTGGAGCGACGATCACCGCCATTGTGCCTACCTTGATCCAGGGGTTGAGTGCGTGGATTGCGGGCGGCCAACAGGGGCCGCCCCCGATTCCTAGCTTCACGGCCAGCAACTCGCAGAACGCGATGGCGGGGCCATTGGTGTCTCCGACGCCGGCACGGGAGCTTAATGCACCCGGGTGTACGCCGGCCGGCACCTCTGCAGCAAGCGGCCCCTCCGTCAACTACACGCCCGCCGTTGGCGGTGCCTCGACATTAGCCGACCTCGACGCCATCATCACGGTAACTAATTAAGCCTCTCTCGGCCGAGGACTTCATCTCCTTGCCTTTGACTGGGCATCCCTGACGCCCTACATGTTTTCGCAGGGCGCCGCCGACGTTCCGTGCACTCTCCTACACTTCGTGAACAATGAGTTGGTCGATGTCGCTAAGGGCGAAATCGTTCAACCGGGCAACCCCTTGTTCCACGGTACCCAGATGCCACCCAACTTGTTTAGGGTTCAACTGGTTCGGGTGCTGCCAGGCTGCGACGAGTTGTTACCTCCGATTCGACCCGTCGGGGCCGACGATGATGACGTGATGACCCTCAGCGCCTGCCTGAGCTGGCCCCTGCTTTGGCCGAAGAGCCAGATTCGTTTGGGGGCGGGGGACACCACCCCAAATACAACACCGCCAGTCGTGCCGGCGCCAAGTCGGCTCCATGGCAAGACCGCCGCAACGGTGCCGGACATCCCTATGCCACTGGATCCAAACATGCATATGGAACAGGATCAGAACGACGACGACGATACATTTGCCAACGTCGATCGGTACTTTGCCTATCATGGGTACGATGGCGACTTCATGGGGCCTCCTTCTCAAGAACCCAACCCAACAAAAGACGTGCGCGATCTAGCTGGTACCGCAGAGAAGCCAAGTTGCAACAGGCGTCGTCTGTCGTTCAGCTCTCAGGAGACGCCTCCAACTGCCGACTTCACCGAGCCTCAGATAGGCGAGGTGCGAAATATTCTCAGCCCCAACACACTCAAGAAGGCGGTCTGTGAGCAGAACTCGGTCCCATTACAGGAGAAGAAGAAGGCACGCAAAAGAAAGACTAACAAGGGTGTGGGCCAGCCGACACCGAGTACGATCCGTGCTCAGGACGGGCCACCTTCACCTGAGGATTTAATGAGGAGGGTGCATGTGGCGGGTAGGCCGATGCTACCGAGAAATATGCTAGATGTTGCAGCCGATGCTATGCGGAGTCTGCATGACAGTGTTCTTTCTTTGGAGAAGCGGCGTCTCAGAGAGAAGGATGTGGCATACCCAGCTTTCGTGGCCAAGGTGCCAGAGGGCAAGGGCTTTGTGGATAACTCCATCGGGGATACGATCGTCCTGCGGTTTGATGACATCCACGCTATGTTGAACCTTCATCCGCTGCACTACACCTTCGTTCGGCTATTTTCGCTGAGTATGGAGATGCGGATCATTCGCGACAAGACCCTGGACATCGTGATAGTCGACCCCTTCTACATGCGTGCCAAGATCTTGGGCAGCGCTGGGGACCTGCAAGTCGCGAGTTCTTACCTCGAAGGCGTCATTCTGGCAAACCCAGATAAGGATAACTTCCTCGTGCCTTACTTTCCCGAGTAAGTCCTCTCCTCAACCTCCCCGTAACATACGAATTCTTAGATTTCGATCGTTTTTCTTTTAACATTCCGTGTTTTCTGCAGTGACACACATTGCACGCTCATCCTCCTAATCCCCAAATATTCCATGGCCACGTATTTCGACCCGGACCGTCAGTCGAACGTAGACTACACAAATGTCAAGAAGGTTCTTGATGATGCTCTCCCCGGCTACGCCCAATCTGGAGGCACCTTCAACAGGCCTATTCGTAAGTACGGCAAGCACGTGTTCTCCCACAATACGACGTTCTGCTGCGTCAAGGAGCCGCCTGGCGGTCAGAAGGGTGCCTACTACGCCATCCATCACATGCGGGCGATCGTACGGGACCATCATCAACTTCTGCTACCGAGTAAACTCAAAGATTGGGCCGCGAGCGTGTAGGCAATCCAGGACGCGGACATCAGACAAGAATTCTTTCGCATCCAGTCGGAGTTTGCGGAAATCATCCATCAAGATGTCCTTCGTACCTCGGGGCAGTTCTACCTCAGAAATCAACCGTCCAACAGTGAGATAGACGGAATGCTACAAATGCAGGCTGACAACGCCCGTAATTTCATGACTCCCACGATAGACGGCGGCTTCATCCACGCTCCGGTCCCTTGAGTCGAGTCGAAAGCAGTGATGATGTGTCTTGTTCTGAAACATCGATTGGCTCATGTTGTAATTAAACTTTAATGAACTTGTAGTATGTCTCTTTGGTTTCGAGAGTCGTTCAACTTAGATGTAATTGATGCTATTAATGTCTTGCTTTTCTCTTTCGATCGTTCTGTTGCATACTTATATATTGCTTATGTATTGTCTGTGAATTGGTACTAACGTTTCGTTTCGCTAGTGCATAGAAATGCCGTCGTATGTCGTGTACAAGGATAAGGTTTCCGGAGTCTACGACGACTGGGAGGAGTGTCGGAGACAGGTTCACCGATTAAGCGGTAACAGTTACAAAGGGTACACCACTAGGGCCGAGGCCGAATCTAGATACGCCCGCTATCTAGCACGAGAAGGGAGGGAGCGTTGGAGGAACCGGATGAAGACGAGTTTCAACGTGATGATGCTCATCGTGATGACCGCAGCTCTCTTCTATGTGATGGTAGTTTAGATGATCGATATCGACTTGTAATGTGAAGACAAACTCGCTACTCGCGGTCTCGAGACTTGTAATATAATGTTCTATCTTTGTTCGGTCTTTTCAATTCGGAGACTAATGTGATGAATTGTATTTGGAGACTAATATGATGAATTGTATTCAGAGACTAATCTTCTATTGTATTCGATGAATCTGTTGTTGATGTGTGCTGTCTATATTTTGTCCAATTATACATTTTGTAACCTGTGCAAAAAAACAGAAAATTAAAAAATTAAAAAAAACCTAATATTCATACTAATGGCGCATCACATCACAGTGCGCCATTAGTATGCAAGAGGATACTAATGGCGCATCTTTAAGCAGTGCGCCATTAGTATGCCGAGGTTACTAATGGCGCATCACCCTGTGGTGCGCCATTAGTATACCAAAGCACCTGGCTATACATGGCCCTGGGAGGCATACTAATGGCGCACCGTGCCCTATACTAATGGCGCACCAGTGGTGCGCCATTAGTATACCAGATACTAATGGCGCACCAGTGGTGCGCCATTAGTAAATATTACTAATGGCGTGCTAGTAATGGCGCACCACTAATGCACCATTAATGGCCAAATTAGGTGCGCCATTAGTAGCCCTTTTTCTAGTAGTGATAGGACCCTGATCAATCCAGCCGGTTGGGGCTGGATGAATAGGACCCCCGTGGAGGGCTGGATGAACTGGACCACCCCGTGGAGGGTTGGATGAATAGTAGACGGTGGAGGGCTAGATGAACAGTAGCCCGTGGAGGGGTGATTGAATAGTAGCCCGTGGATAGGGTTGGTTGAATAATAGCCGGTGGAGTAGCGCGCGGTGGAGGCTAGATGAACAGGAGCCCGTGGATGAACAGTCGCATGTGGAGGCTGGAGGAGGTCGACGGTGGATGAACAGTAGCCCGTGGAGGCTGGAGGGGTCGACGGTGGAGATGAACAGTATCCCATGGAGTCGCGTTTTGTGGTACACCACACCCCTCTCGATGAACAGGACCCCCGTTTCGACCGTAGCGCTCCAACACAAGTCAGTTTCCTCCGTTTTGTGGTACGCCACACCCCTCCCGATCAATAGGAACCCCCTTTCGACCGTAGGAGGTCTGTTTCCTCCATTTTGCGGTACGCTAGACCCCTCCCGATGAGCAGGATCCCGTTTCGAATGTGGCCGGTCGAACACAAGGTCGTTTCCTCTGTTCTGTGTTATGCCAGGCCTCGTTTCCATCGGTTGTTCCGTCCAAGCCCTCCCGATGAACACGACGACGCTTTCCGTTCCGACCCAGCCGGTTGGCTCCCCATGAACACGACGACGACGCAGGTTCTCCATTCCGACCCAGCCATGTACACGAGCCCTGGCCGTATGTATGCCCGATTAGGCGTTCGAGACCTTGCCCGTATGTACGTACGTGGCCGTATTTTCTTTCTTGCAAACTGGCCGCTGTACGTACGTGTACATGCTACGTGCGCGCCTCTACTACGACACCTGCGCGCCTCTACATCGACCAGTATGTACGTACACGTTCGCGACCAGAATGACAACGTTACGTATGCTTCGACCAGGTGGGTCCCGACTTTCACGCACTTCCTTGCCTGCGAAGATGTAGCTGGTGGGTCCCAGCAGTCAGGGGGGCAAATCGTTTTTTTTTTGCCCGGACGCACTTCCTTGTGTGCGAAGATGTAGCTGGTCGGTCCCAGTAGTCAGGGGGAAATGTTTTCTTCACGATATACGGTGGCCCGTCCGTGGGTCCGCCCTATCAGGTGGAGGAATAATCATTTTGCACGTAATAAGGAGGCACTTCCTTGCTGCGGTCGTGGACCCAGCTGTCAGCCTCTCCACGTACAGTCCACGTCCGATGGAAGCCATTCCTTGACCACATTGACCACGCCGCACCGAGAGAACCAGGGCAGTGGACGATGGCGAGGCCTAGGAAGGGGATGACACGGAGCCGGGGAAGACGCGGTAGTGGGTGCCCATGCGTAGAGGAGTCTGAGGGTTCACTGGTTCGCTGCGGTGTGAGGCTGCCGTCGCTGCAGAATAACAGGGGGTGTGGGTGGGTAGAGGGATGGCCTGGCCAGCGGTGGGAGTAGTAGGGGGCGGTGAGGCCTCCGCCGCATCGCAGCCGGGCACGGGAGGCAGGAGCATGAGGCACGACCGGCACTGGTTTGGGCGGCTGGAGCACGAAGACTAGAGGTTGAAGAAGCACTAAGGCCGTTGGATGGACATCGTACGGTCACTGGAGCTAGAATCGTGCATATTGACTAAGTTGACAAAGCCCTCCATCCCTGTCAACTTAGTAGGCCCACAAGTCAGCCTGCCACTATACTGGGACCCAGCTACCAGGGGGAGTATTCATTTTTTTGTGTGTAATAAGGAGGCACTTCCTTGCATGTGAAGATATTGCTGGGGGTCCAAGCTATCAGCGACGGTAACGTTTTTGCGCGAAATACAGAGGCCCTTTCAGTGGGTCCCAGATGTTAGGTTGAGGAATCATTATTTTGCGCGTAATAAGGAGGCATTTTCTTGCGTGCGGCCGTGGACCCAGCTGTCAGCCTCTCCATGTACAGTCCACTTCAGATGCATGTCGGTCGTTGACCACGTTGACCAGGCCGCACCGAGAGCACCAGGGTGGAGGACGACGACGAGACCTAGGAAGGGAATGACACGGAGGCAGGGAAGACTCGACAGTTGTTTTCCACATGGAGGGGAGTACGAGTGTACGAGGGTTTACTGGTTCATCTGCCGTCGCCGGAGAATAAAAGCAGGTTTGGGTGAGTAGAGGGATGGCTAGGCCAGCGATGGGAGTACGGTTGGTCAGTGAGGCCTACGTGGCAGCACAGCCGGCTGCGGGGAGGAGAGACCAGGCAGTCCCGCCGGTGCTTGTTTGACCAGCTGGAGCAGGAAGAGCAGAGATTGAAGAAGCACGACAGTCGTTGGATGGACATCCAACAGTCACTGCTTGTTCGTCAACCTTTTTTTTAGGAAAGCCTGAAATCTGTGGAAAACATCATACAACCCATCTGCCATTATTTCTAATAATTTATAGCCCATTTGCTAATTCTAAAGGTTTTTTTGGAGCCCATATTCTTTTTGTTAGCATTACAGCCCATATTGTGGCCACGGTTAAAAAATTATACGAAATTTTGCATATTTCGGTACGGTCCGAACTGTTTTTAGTCCCAAAATTTCGAGTCACATTCAAACTGATTTTAAAAACAAATGTACATCAATATAAAATCCAACAAATTGTCCACGCATAAAAATCAATGCAATTTAAAACCTCGAAATGAAAAAAATTGAAACTAATTGCCGGTTTGATGTGTTTTAAAAATGTATAACCCATTTCTCATTACTGATAGGCCAATTTCTCGGCCAGCCGAAGAAAGCTCTCCTCGTCTTGAAAGATTTGCAGCCCAACAGGCCTGACAAAGTGACTTACTTGGAAAATCACAAAAAAGTTGGGATGTGGCGTGGACCCAGATGTCAGCCTCTCCACGTACAGTACTCTTCCGATGGAAGTTGGTCGTTGACCACATTGACCACGCCGCACAGACAACACCAAGGCGGTGGACGACGGCGAGGCCTAGGAAGGGGACGACGCGGAGCTAGGGAAGACGCGGTAGTGGCTGCCCACGCAGAGAGGAGTACGAGGGTTCACTGGTTCGGCTGCGGTGTGAGGCTGCCGTCGCCGCAGAATAACAAGGGGTGTGGGTGAGTGGAGGGATGGCCTGGCCAGCGGTGTGAGTAGTATGGGGGAGGTGATGCCTCCGCGGCAGCACAGCCGGCCACGGGAGGCTGGAGCAGGCGGCACGACCGGCGCTGCTTTGGGCGGCTGGAGCAAGAAGACCAGAGGTTGAAGAAGCACTAAGGCCGTTGTATGGACATCATACGGTCACTTGAGCTAGAATCGTTCTTATTGACTAAGTTGACAAAGCCCTCCGTCCCCGTTAACTTAGTAGGCCCACAAGTCAGCCTCCCATTATGGTGGGTCCTGGCTGGCAGGGGGTATTCAATTTTTTATGCGCAATAAGGAGGCACTTCCTTGCGTGCGAAGATATAGTTGGTGGGTCCGACCTGTCAGCGAAGGGAACATTTTTTTCGCGAAATACAGAGGCCCTTCCGTCGGGTCCCAGATGTCAGGTGGAGGAATCATTATTTTGCGCGTAATAAGGAGGCATTTCCTTGTGTGCGGCCATGGACATAGCTGTCAGCCTCTCCACGTACAATCCACTTTCGATGGACGTCGTTCCTTGACCACGCTGACCACGCCGCGCCGAGAGCACCAGGGAGGTGGACGACGGCGAGGCCTACGAAGGGAACGACACAGAGCCGGGAAGACACGGCAGTGGCTGCCCACGCAGTGGAGAGTACGAGGGTTGACTGGTTTGGCTGCCGTCGCCGGAAAATAACAGGAGGTGTGGGTGAGTAGAGGGATAGATAGGCCAGGGATGCGAGTATATGATGGGGCCGTGAGGCCTGCCCGACATCACAGCCAGCCACGGGAGGCGGGAGCAGGTGGTTTCGACGACGATGGTTTGGGCGGCTGGGGAAGGAAGATCAGAGACTCAAGAAGCACGATTGCCATTAGATTGACATCTAACAGTCTGACGCTGGTAGAGTCAATGTTGACTAAGTTTCTTTTCTGATAAACCTTGTGTACGCATGAACTTAGTAGGCCCACAAGTCAGCCTACAAATCTGTGGCAGACAACATAGAGCCCATTTGCTATTTTTTTAATAATTTGCAGCCCACTTCCTAATTCTTAAGTAATTTATTACAGCCCATTTTCTGCCCAGGACCACGGTAAAAAAGTTCAACCTTATTTTGCATATTACGATGGAGTTCGAACTTTTGTAATCCCAAAATGATAAACATTTTTTTAAGAACTTATTGATTTGCCAAAAAATCGTTTTGTTTTTGTAAGCAAATAAGACATGGGAGAATTGAGTTAGTTTAAGGGAAAACCAGTGGTAAAAAAAATCAGCGCTGGGAGGGAAAACAACTACAAAAATAAGGATGTAAATATGAAAAGGGAATTTTATGTATTTTCAATATAACAATACGTGTATATGAACTAGTAAAACTATAGGTAGAGATTAGAAAACGGATGTAGGACATGCGTTTCAAGAGGAAAATAGAACTGGGCTGTGTGTTTGATTCAGTAAAAAAACTGCCTGCGTATGTTGTAAGACAAAATATAACTAATGGTGGCGGTCCAGAGGCCAGTAGATACCTGATGGATCTTTGTGCTCCGTTGTCGTCATGGGCTGGGCCTGTTAAAAACAAAACCAAGGCTGGGCAGTCTACAGCCCAGTTGAAACTTGCTCGACTTGAAAAAACAATATACGTGCTCAATAAACGAGAGAATTCTGCAAGTACAGACTGATAATTGGGATGCAACAGGGATATTTTTTTTCATCATGATAATAAGAGCTTGCACTTGTTTTGAAAAAATTGAAGAATTGGGAATTCGAACGGCAGGTGCTTATGCTACCCATCAAATAAAAATCAGGTGCCTGAAAATTCATTTCGAAACAAATGATTCAGCTTTATATCCACGTTGACCCTCGCCATGATGGTTGGAAGCAAATGCCAAGTTCATACCAAAAGATCGTTAACAACAATACCAACTTGCGGACGACAAGGTAGTACAGGTCCCAATACCAAACTAACTTATAATCTTTTTACTCTTGTCCCTAGTGTTCGTCTGGTAGAAAATCTTGCGGAGGACCAGCTCCTGCTCCTTCTCTTGCTCTAGGTCCCCGAGGTGCTACTGGTGCATCACCTAGTTGGTCCTCTGCTGGTCGAAGTTCTTGTTGGTGTGCAGCACCAGAACCTTTTTGTTGTCCGTCTACCGGCTGTTGACCATCGCCGGCAAGGTATTGCTGGTGTTGTGCCACATCGCGTGCATGCCGCACTCCGACTGTATCTTGCGACACGTCCACATGCCCCTTTTGAACGCCCTGGAATTGCGCTAGAAGAAATGCTTACTTAGGCCCCTCAGTGTGATACCTGGAGTATTGTCGAATACAGGTTTTAGTGTACGTAGTTAGCATTTTCATAACATCTTTGGCATGTTGCAGTCACTTGTTTCACTTTTTATTAACTGTCAAATTGTAATTGCTTCACCAGGTCTGTGTCTAAAAAGAAAAATAGAGCTATAAACAAACAAATATGTTTGTGCAAGTAGACGGCCGATCTGTGTCTTACCTGGAAGTTTCTCAGGATGGGTGTAGCATATGCCGTGCTCGCTGTTGATGGTTGGTATGAAGAAATCAATGAGAGGGTGAGATATCACGATGTCAGCACTCACTTTGGCCTCAAGGTGCTCGATCAGCTCCTGATCTGTGGGATCGAACTTGACGCCAGCCGGCAGCACCGGCCAATCCTTCTTCGACTTGCATGGGTTAATTCCAGTTATATGGTACTCAATGTATGATCAATCAACTGTTTTAAGTGAATGATGAAAGATTTCGCAGATAAGTGGTAATCCAAATCTAAAGTCCAGAACACCCGAACACGCCGCCGGGATACTTGTGTCACCTCATGCGCAGCGTGTTGTCACGTTAATTCAGTGTGTGGACATGATGAATAATTTGACCGACATATACTAGTACTGCTACTGTACTACTTACTAGTCGTATTTAGTTTCACATTTTAACCATAGGTTTAACTAACAAGTACGCACTTGAAGCCTAAGTGGTATATATATATATACTGCACAACATCTCCATCATCATTATGAGTACATCCTACACAGGTGAGTTAGGATGCACTTGATCCCAGAAAGGTATCTATCCTTCAAATCAAAGGAGTGCTTCAAACTGACAACAGTACATAATATTCAACAAAAGAGGGTCGTGCTACAGCAGTAGAATTCATGGCTCAGTCTACATATTAGTAAGAATCAAGTTGTGCATATTTGCTGTTGGCATCAACCACATCGCCGCATGTCGGGTTTGCAAAAGCCATCCATCGCATCGAAGCTTGATGCCTTTCACACACTGAAGATTATCTGGCAACAAGATTTGTCGACGAATCTCTGGATATGGTGATTCATGAAACCCATGGTATGATGTGTGAACACAGTTCCCCCTGGCGAATGGAAGTTGCATAGCACGGTAATCATCGCCGGTGATATGATTGATGATTGGTTGGTGATGTCTACTACACAACCTTCTTCTTGTAGACGTTGTTGGGCCTCCAAGTGCAGAGGTTTGTAGGACAGTAGCAAATTTCCCTCAAGTGGATGACCTAAGGTTGATGGTCTCTCTCAAGCAACCCTGCAACCAAATAGCAAAAAGTCTCTTGTGTCCCCAACACACCCAATACAATGGTAAATTGCGTAGGTGCACTAGTTCGGCGAAGAGATGGTGATACAAGTGCAATATGGACGGTAGATATAGGTTTTTGTAATCTGAAAATATAAAAACAGCAAGGTAACTAATGATAAAAGTGAGCGTAAACAGTATTGCAATGATAGGAAACAAGGCCTAGGGTTCATACTTTCACTAGTGCAAGTTCTATCAACAATAATAACATAATTGGATCACATAACTATCCCTCAACATGCAACAAAGAGTCACTCCAAAGTCACTAATAGCGGAGAACAAACGAAGAGATTATTGTAGGGTACGAAACCACCTCAAAGTTATTATTTCTGATCAATCCATTGGGCTATTCTTATAAGTGTCACAAACATCCCTAGAGTTCGTACTAGAATAACACCTTAAGACACAAATCAACCAAAACCCTAATGTCACCTAGATACTCTAATGTCACCTCAAGTATCCATGGGTATGATTATACGATATGCATCACACAATCTCAGATTCATCTATTCAACCAACACATAGAACCTCAAAGAGTGCCCCAAAGTTTCTACCGGAGAATCAAGACGAAAATGTGTGCCAACCCGTATGCATAGGTTCATGGGTGGAACCCGCAAGTTGATCACCAAAACATACATCAAGTGAATCACGTGATATCCCATTGTCACCACAGATACGCACGACAAGACATACATCAAGTGTTCTCAAATTTTTAAAGACTCAATCCGACAAGATAACTTCAAAGGGAAAACTCAATCCATTATAAGAGAGAAGAGAGGGAGAAGAAACATAGGATCCAACTATAATAGCAAAGCTCGCGATACATGAAGATCATGCCAAATCAAGGACACGAGAGAGAGAGATCAAACACATAGCTACTGGTACATACCCTTAGCCCCGAGGGTGAACTACTCCCTCCTCGTCATGGAGAGCGTTGGGATTATGAAGATGGCCACCGGTGAGGGTTCCCCCCTCCGGCAGGGTGCCGGAACAGGGGCCCGATTGACTTTTGGTGGCTACAGAGGCTTGCGGCAGCGGAACTCCCGATCTATTCTCGTCTCTGGAAGTTTTAGGGTACGTGGGTATATATGGGTGAAAGAAGTACATCGGTGGACCTCCGGGGGGCCCACGAGGCAGGGGGCGCGCCCTAGGGGGGTGGGCGTGCCTCCCACCCTCGTGGCCACCTCCCTCCTTTCCTGAGGTGCACTCAAAGCTTTTCCGGTAGCTTTCCTTCCGAAAATAACTTCTCTAGTTGATTTCATTCTGTTTCGACTTCGTTTGATATTCTTTTCTTTGAAACATTGGAATAGGCAAAAACAACAATTCTGGGCTGGGCCTCCGATTAACAGGTTAGTCCTAAAAATAATATTAAAGTGTGTAATAAAGCCCAATATTGTCCAAAACAATAGATAATATAGCATGGAGCAATCAAAAATTATAGATACGTTGGAGACGTATCAGGCATCCCCAAGCTTTCCCGCTCGTCCTCGAGTAGGTAAATGATAAAAAAGATATTTTTTGATCTGGAATGCTGCTTGGCATAATTTCAATGTAATTCTTCTTAATTGTGGTATGAATATTCAGATCCGAAGGATTTAAGATAAAAGTTCATATTGACACAAAAATAATAATGCTTCAAGCATACTAACAAAGCAATTATGTCTTCTCAAAATAACATGGCCAAAGAAAGTTATCCCTACAAAATCATATAGTCTGGCTATGCTCTTTCTTCACCACACAAAGTATTTAAATCATGCACAACCCCGATGACAAGCCAAGCAATTGTTTCATACTTTTTTCATTCTCAAAACTTTTTCAATCTTCACGCAATACATGAGCGTGAGCCATGGATATAGCACTATATGGGTGGAATAGAATGGTGGTTGTGGAGAAGACAAAAAGGGAGAATATATTCTCACATCAACTAGGCGTATCAACGGGCTATGGAGATGCCCATCAATAGATATCAATGTGAGTGAGTAGGTATTTCCATGCAACGGATGCACTAGAGCTATAAGTGTATGAAAGATCAAAAAGAAACTAAGTGGGTGTGCATCCAACTCGCTTGCTCACGAAGACCTAGGGCATTTTGAGGAAGCCCATCATTGGAATATACAAGCCAAGTTCTATAATGTAAAATTCCCACTAGCATATGAAAGTGACAACATAGGAGACTCTCTATCATGAAGATCATGGTGCTACTTTGAAGCACAAGTGTGGTAAAAGGATAGTAGCATTGCCCCTTCTCTCTTTTTCTCTCATTTTTTTGTTTTTTTGGCCTTCTCTTTTTTTTGGCCTCTTTTTTTTATTTTTCGTCCGGAGTCTCATCCCGACTTGTGGGGGAATCATAGTCTCCATCATCCTTTCCTCACTGGGACAATGCTCTAATAATGATGATCATCACACTTTTATTTACTTACAACTCGATACTTAGAAAAAATATGACTCTATAAGAATGCCTCCGGCGGTGTACCGGGATGTGCAATGACTCATGAGTGACATGTATGAAAGAATTATGAACGGTGGCTTTGCCACAAATACGATGTCAACTACATGATCATGCAAAGCAATATGACAATGATGGAGCGTGTCATAATATACGGAACGGTGGAAAGTTGCATGGCAATATATCTCGGAATGGCTAAGGAAATGCCATGATAGGTAGGTATGGTGGTTGTTTTGAGGAAGGTATATGGTGGATGTATGATACTGGCGAAAAGTGCGCGGTATTAGAGAGGTTAGCAATGGTGGAAGGAGGAGAAGTGCGTATAATCCATGGACTCAACATTAGTCATAAAGAACTCACATACTTATTCCAAAAATCTACAAGTTATCAAAGCAAAGTATTACGCGCATGCTCCTAGGGGGATAGATTGGTAGGAAAAGACCATCGCTCGTCCCCGACCACCACTCATAAGGAGGACAATTAATAAATAAATCATGCTCCGACTTCATCACATAACGGTTCACCATACGTGCATGCTACGGGAATCACAAACTTTAACACAAGTATTTCTCAAATTCACAACTACTAAACTAGCATGACTCTAATATCACCATCTTCATATCTCAAAACAATTATCAAGCATCAAACTTTTCTTAGTATTCAACACACTCAAAAGAAAGTTTTACAAATCTTGAATACCAAGCATATTAAGATTATTAAGCAAATTACCATGCTATTTAAGAATCTCAAAATAATCTAAGTGAAGCATGAGAGATTAATAGTTTCTATAAAACAAATCCACCATCGTGCTCTAAAAGATATAAGTTAGGCACTAGAGCAAAACTATATAGCTCAAAAGATGTAAGTGAAGCACATTGAGTATTCTAACATATTCCAAATCATGTATGGCTCTCTCAAAAGGTGTGTACAACAAGGATGATTGTGTTAAACTAAAAAGAAAAGACTCAAACAATATAAGACGCTCCAAGCAAAACAAATATCATGTGGTGAATAAAAATATAGCTCCAAGTAAAGTTACCGATGGAAGTAGACGAAAGAGGGGATGCCCCGGACGCTCCAAGCAAAACAAATATCATGTGGGGAATAAAAATATAGCTCCAAGTAAAGTTACCGATGGAAGTAGACGAAAGAGGGGATGCCTTCCGGGGCATCCCCAAGCTTTGACTTTTTGGTGTCCTTAGATTATCTTGGGGTGCCATGGGCATCCCAAAGCTTAGGCTCTTGCCACTCCTTGTTCCATAATCCATCAAAAGATTTCACCGAAAACTTGAAAACTTCACAACACAAAACTCAACAGAAATCTCGTGAGCTCCGTTAGCGAAAGAAAACAAAAGACCACTTCAAGGTACTGTAATGAACTCATTATTTATCTGTTGGTGTTAAACCTACTGTATTCCAACTTCTCTATGGTTTATAAACTATTTTACTAGCCATAGATTCATCAAAATAAGAAAACAACACACGAAAAACAGAATCTGTCAAAAACAGAACAGTCTGTAGTAATCTACAACTAACGCAAACTTCTGGAACTCCCAAAAATCAGCCAAAATAGGACGACCTAGGAAATTTGGTTCTTGATCAGAAGCAATTGGAATCACTATTTTATCATGTTCTGGTGATTTTTAACAATTGTTTTCGTGAACAGAAAGTTTCTGGAAATTAAAGCAAGATCAAATAACTATCATCCAAGAAGATCCTATAGGTTTAACTTGGCACAAACACTAATTAAAACATAAAACCACATCTAAACAGAAGGTAGATGGATTATTTATTCCTAAACAGAAGCAAAAATAAAAAAACTAAAATAAAATTGGGTTGCCTCCCAACAAGCGTTAACGTTTAACGCCCCTAGCTAGGCATGATGATTTCAATGATGCTCACCTAAAAGATAAGAATTAAAACATAAAGAGAGCATCATGAAGAATATGACTAGCACATTTAAGTCTAACCCACTTCCTATGCATAGGTATTTTGTGAGCAAATAACTTATGGGAACAATAATCAACTAGCATAGGAAGGCAAAACAAGCATAACTTCGAGATTTTAAGCACATAGAGAGGAAACTTGATATTATTGCAATATGTAGAAGCATATGATCCTCTCTCATACTAAGTTTCAGTAGCATCATGAATTAATTCAACCATATAACCAGCACATAAAGCATTCTTTTCATGATCTACTAGCATAGAATTTGTATTACTCTCCACATAAGCAAAATTCTTCTCATTCGGAATAGTGGGAGTATCATAAGAGACTTGAATACTATAAATTGTTTCCACATTAAAAGAGTAAGGTTCAGAGAAAGGGTACTCATAATCATGACAAGTTTTATAAATATAATCATCACTACTCTTTATAGTATAAGTTTTATCACAATAATCATCATAAGTAGCAACTTTGTTCTCATCATAATCGATTGAATCCTCTTCTGAAATAGTGGATACATCACTAAATAAAGTCATGACCTCTCCAAATCAACTTTCATAAATATTATAAGATTCAACATCCTACAAAATAGTGGGATCATTACCTCCTAAAGTTGACACTCTTCCAAACCCACTTTCATAAATATAATCATCATAAGTAGAAGGCATGCTATCATCATAACAACTTTGCATATCAAAACTTGAGAGGCTAAAAATATCATCTATATTTAACATAGCATCCCCAAGCTTGGGACAAACATTAATTTTAGCAAATATGTTCTCAAATATGTCATCCTTATCAAACATAGCTTCCCCAAGCTAGGGCCTTTTCATATCATAAGCATAATCACTCTCATCATTAATAGTATGGATAGCACCAATAGTATAGCAATTATCATATTCTTCCAAGCAAGTGCCAAAAAGATTTTCAAGATCATAAGGAGTATCATTATCTTCCCAATCATAATCATCACAACAAGCAATAGGCATAACGAGATCATCATCAAGTGCATCATCTTCCATAGTTATTTTTGATTCATTTTCATGAGGATCAACAATAATAGGGGCAACATTATTTGGGAGAGATATCTTTTTACCTCTCTTCCTTTTTCTTTTCTTGTTCTTAACCACATCATGTGTGGGTTCAATCCTCTATTCGGAGCTCCTTATTAATGAAATTGGTTGAATAGAAGGTTCCTCCTCGTTACCTGATTCATTATAAGAAATAATAGGAGGATCTTGGGAAGTCTCTTCCCTTTTGTTAGTATTCTCTTCAGCCTCTATTTGTTTTCTTTTCTTTATGTAATTGGCAATATAAGGATTTTCAATGCAATTCACCGCACAATACATATAAATTTCTTCTAGATCAATATCGAGGAATTTCTTGAGGTTATATTCTGGAATATGCTTAGTTTGACGTTTCATTTCTTCATAACCAAAAAGCAGACTAAGTTCATTATGATGTGCAAGGGAAATCATGTCATCACAATTTTTGTACACGATTCGATCATGAAACAATTTGCATTTGATATTTAAATGACCATGTTCATTGCAAAGTTCACAAGTACGGCTAAGATATCTTAAATTTTCAGCACTAACATTTAGCCTTTCTTGCAACCATTTAGTTTCTAAGTACTTATGACTCGCGCAATATCTATCTTCCCAATTTGTGCGTACTTGCAAATCCAATGCACTCCACAAAAATTGACATGTTTATAGGAGGCATTTTCATCATAACTAGTGCAATCATCATTAGTACCATGGATATTCAAGGAGTTCATACTAACAATATTTCAATCATGCTCATCATTCAAATATTTAGTGCCAAACATTTTAATGCATTCTTCTTCTAACACTTTGGCACAATTTTCCTTTCCATCATACTCACGGAAGATATTAAGAAGATGAAGCGTATGAGACAAACTCAATTCCATTTTTTGTAGTTTTCTTTTCTAAACTAAACTAGTGCTAAAACAAGAAACAAAAATATTCGATTGCAGGATCTAAAGATATGCCTTCAAGCACTCACCTCCCCGGCAACGGCACCAGAAAAGAGCTTAGTTGATGGGGTGTGAGTGCGCTTACCTAGCCTCCCCGGCAACGGCGCCAGAAAATAGCTTGATGTCTACTACGCAACCTTCTTCTTGTAGACGTTGTTGGGCCTCCAAGTGCAGAGGTTTGTAGGACAGTAGCAAATTTCCCTCGAGTGGATGACCTATGGTTTATCAATCCGTGGGAGGCGTAGGATGAAGATGGTCTCTCTCAAGCAACCCTGCATCCAAATAGCAAAAAGTCTCTTGTGTTCCCAACACACCCGATACAATGGTAAATTGTATAGGTGCACTAGTTCGGCGAAGAGATGGTGATACAAGTGCAATATGGATGGTAGGTATAGGTTTTTGTAATCTGGAAATATCAAAACAGCAAGGTAACTAATGATAAAAGTGAGCGTAAACGGTATTGCAATGATAGGAAACAGGCCTAGGGTTCATACTTTCACTAGTGCAAGTTCTCTCAACAATAATAACATAATTGGATCACATAACTATCCCTCAACATGCAACAAAGAGTCACTCCAAAGTCACTAATAGCGGAGAAAAAAATGAAGAGATTATGGTAGGGTACGAAACCACCTCAAAGTTATTCTTTCCGATCAATCCATTGGGCTATTCCTATAAGTGTCACAAACAGCCCTAGAGTTCGTACTAGAATAACACCTTAAGACACGAATCAACCAAAACCCTAATGTCACCTAGATACTCCAATGTCACCTCAAGTATCCGTGGGTATGATTATATGATATGCATCACACAATCTCAGATTCATCTATTTAACCAACACATAGAAAATCAAAGAGTGCCCCAAAGTTCCTATCAGAGAATCAAGACAAAAACGTGTGCCAACCCCTATGCATAGGTTCATAGGCGGAACCCGCAAGTTGATCACCAAAACATACATCAAGTGAATCATGTGATATCCCACTGTCACCACAGACACGCACGGCAAGACATACATCAAGTGTTCTCAAATCTTTAAAGACCCAATCCGATAAGATAACTTCAAAGGGAAAACTCAATCCATTACAAGAGAGAAGAGGGGGAGAAGAAACATAGGATCCAACTAAAATAGCAAAGCTCGCGATAGATCAAGATTGTGCCAAATCAAGAACACGAGAGAGAGAGAGAGAGAGAGAGAGATCAAACACATAGCTACTGGTACATACCCTCAGCCCCGAGGGTGAACTACTCCCTCCTCGTCATGGAGAGCGCCGAGATTATGAAGATGGCCACCGGTGAGGGTTCCCCCCTCTGGCAGGGTGCCGGAACAGGGTCCCGATTGACTTTTGGTGGCTACAGAGGCTTGTAGCGGCAGAACTCCCGATCTATTCTCGTCTCTGGAAGTTTTAGGGTACGTGGGTATATATGGGTGAAAGAAGTACGTCGGTGGACCTCCGGGGGGCACACGAGGCAGGGGCGCGCCCTAGGGGGTGGTCGCGCCCCCACCCTCGTGGCCACCTCCCTCCTTTCCTGACGTGAACCCCAAGCTTTTCTGGTATCTTTCCTTCCGAAAATAACTTCTCCAGTTGATTTCATTCTGTTTCGACTTTGTTTGATATTCATTTTCTTCGAAACACTGAAATAGGCAAAAAAACAGCAATTCTGGGCTGGTCTTCTGGTTAATAGGTTAGTCCCAAAAATAATGTAAAAGTTGATAATGAAGCCCAATATTGTCCAAAACAATAGATAATATAGCATGGAGCAATAAAAAATTATAGATATGTTGGAGACGTATCAGTTGGATGATCGGATAATTGAGCCCAAGGAACATGGAGTGGTTGCCGAGGCTATAAACCCGCCTCCAGTTGAATATGCCTGGCCCAACGGAGCTGGGATCTTTCTCGAACACGAAGCAGCCATAGCTATCAATGTAAGGAACGCCCCATGCATTGTACTGCATGTGGTTTGATGAAATGCTTTGGTCAATTTGGTACGTGCAAATGAGCGTCAAATGACCACCGTCAGTTGAACAAGCGATAAACCAACACCCATTGGCTGGTATGATTCCTGGTCCTAGAATCATGAAGGCCAGCGCATTTGCGTCTACTGTAACAATTCAAATTGGAGACCAAAAGGACAAAAATAAACAATCATGTTCAGAGTATGTGTGGAATTAAGATTATTATAAGAGTGACACATAACATAGACAGAGAATTGCATTGTCGTGGTCATAATCATACCCCAAGTTAAAAAAAATAAGCCAATGGCTTTCATATTCTAGCAATATATATAGGTTCAAACATCATGTAACAATGAGAGGAAACCAGATATGACATGGCCTACTCATATTCTACCATAACACTTACTACAGTTATCATATCAACTCTAAGCAATAACATGCGTTGTTATAAAAATCCTGGAAATGAGAGTAACATATAGCAATCATGAGGTTATACTCATAATATCTATTCTAACAATCATTAGATACCAATTGTTCTCATATCAACTCTAACAATAACATGTGTGGTCATAAAAATCTAGGAAATGAGAGGAACATATAGCAATGATGTGGTTATAGACATACTATATATTCTAAATTTGTAACAATGAACAGGTAGTCGTATTCTTAAGGTAAAGATGAGATGAGATAGAACAATTACACGATGATAGATTCCACCAGTATAGGCAGCCAATCTGTGCGTCGACCGCATAGACGATGCCATCGTGCACTATAGCTTCAGACAAAAGTGTTGGGTAAAGAGGATCGACGATGAGCCATAACCATGTATGGCGACCGGATTCCACATAGACTAATCCCATGTTGAACACAGCAATGAGCTTGTAATTCATGTAGTCTTCTGATGGTGTGGGCACTTCGCAGATTACAACCTTCAGCAAACAGAGGTCGAGCCAAAAGCTCGACGCGTCTTGTGCGTAGTAGGCAGGAGTGTCCGGAGGGCCGCGAGGCTCGATGGTGGCAGTATAAAAAGATGGAAGGGTGATCTCTCGCTGGGTGTAGATATCCATGAGACGCCACGGACTACCAGATTGGTGGATGAGGATGATCCAGTTGGCCTTCATGCCCGCCTAGTAGTGGTCGCGCATGAAGGACAAGTGGACGGGTAGTGGTAGCATGTCGAGGGGCACCATGAAAACCTCCTTAGGATCGTCAAGTCGGTGTCTTGGCCACCTGCGAGGATCGGGCATCAGCAAGCAGGGTGTCTTGAAAAGAGCCGGCCGGTTGCAGACGAGTAGATGGTACAAAGACACCGAGCATGCGGCCAGATGGACGGTGCTGAGTAGGTCCATACGATTACAGATCTGCTCCAAGAGAACATCAAGGAGGGAATTCCAATCGCGGCTCTGCGTGTCAGTCGGTTCTGCCATTGGGGTTTTCGGTGCCTGCGAGCCAGCGGGTAAGTGGATTCGGGCGGGCGAACGAAGAAGCTTCTCCTCGTGTGGCCGAGCAGTGAGCGGGAGGATATGGTACGCGCGAGCTACCAAGGAAGATAGCGTGGGCGGGCGAGCAGTGAGCGGGGGGAAATGGTGTGCGGCCGACAATGGGGAAGAGAGGATGAAGAAGAGTGGAAGACGGGGAAGAAAGTGCATTAAATCTCAATTCTACTACTACTACCAGGATATAACGTCCTTCGGAGTGTAAATAGTTACACCGATGACATGTGGGTCTACCACAAGAGGGCCCATATGCCAGTTAATGGAGGACATAAGTATTCTCTACTCGCAAACATGATGGCAATACTGGGTAAGGCTGATTTAGTAATACCAACACGCTGGTTCAGCTTATTAATTAAGTGTCCCATCTGCTGCAGCGTGTATTGTCACTTCAATGCGAAGACTAGTTGAATAGTTCTCTCTGACCGAGATGGGGAATAATGGATTGCGAAGACTTCCTTTCTCTATTATCCCTATGCCTCTACGCTGACTTCACTCATTTTGCTCCATACGTAGTCACTTGTTGAAATCTCTAGAAAGACAAATACTCCGTATTTGGGAACAGATGGAGGATTTTACTCCATATTTGGGAACAGAGGGAGGATTTTACTTCATATTTGGGAATAGAGGGAGTATCACCATATGGGGGGAAAAGAGGAAGCTTGAAATATGAACATGTCAATGGGAGGGAGTAAGCCCCATGCATGCAACATGCAACACTCACACGTACACATTGACACACGCAACACTCCCGCACCCATGCGGCACACAGCACACGATGCAACACACACGCTCACGCTCAAGTGCTCAACCTACTCCCTACGTCCGTGAAAGACTGTACATTTAGAGATTTACACATTGACCAGGACATAATTAACGCCCAAAAGTAGCAGAATTATGTGTGCATGCGACCATTGAGAGAAGAAGATTAAATGAAGGTCGTTTCATGCTGTAATTAAGGATAGACATGTAGCCTATACCTAGAGCACAAGTTGGTGCATTAGTTAATCAGTATCGATTTAGATTAAAGGCTAAATGCATTGGAAGTGTAGATGTACTACACCCTTTGTTTTTTAGCTGATTTCTTTGCTCTACCAACTGACAGGTGGGACCCAGAAACCAGGTGAGAATTTAACCAGTCAACAAAGTGCCACGTCGACTATGTGGCTGGTCAGTAGGGTGGAATACGGTGCTCTACGATGAGGTAGTGATCGTATAATCACCGCAAAACTATATATAGTGACCGTAAAGAGCGTATTGTTACATACATTGACCGCTAGTGTATTTTTCTCATTTCAAATTAAGCCATATTAACCGGAAAGGACGCAGTATGGACTAGTACTGCTTTGATGTGTCCCGTCAACTGGCCGAAGGAGGAGAAGCTTGCTTACTACGCCTCTCCCTCGCCCACGCGCGTGGTGGTTCGCAGGACGAGGAGAGGGTTTTGAATACAGTGCCCTCTCCCTCTCCCTCGCCCTCGCCCTCATGGTGGACGTGCAGCAGTTCAATCGGTGTCAGATTGCCAGAAGCATAATGTGTACTGTAGCATCATCATTGTTGTACCTTTCGAAGAGGCGAAGAGCCAAGTGCAAGGTTCACATGAGTACGAACTGTTGAACCTCCCAAAGAGGCACAGAGCCAAGCGCAAGGTTTTATAGGAGTTGACGTCCTAGTAGGAGCGTACTACAACTATAGCGAACGATGCTACTATATGATGCCGCCACGTCACGTATATCCAAAGCTATGCCACCTTTTTTTTGAAAGAGCGTGTTGGAGCCCATGCAACAACCACACAAGTTGCACGGACACATAACACATTTACTAGTAATAAATTCTAAAGGACAAATTCCAGTATGCCACACAAGTTCATCACCAATTCATGTGATAAATTTGTGCATGACTAGTCTACATGTATTCACATCGCTACCGTTCACAATTTACCATACTCCAATTACACGTTATAGATGGGCTACATGTCCTCCTCCAGGTTCCAGTCCCAGGTGTTCTTCATGGATGGCATGATCCATAGCGCTGGGCAATGGGAATCATTGTCGCAAATTTCTAGCCCGCTTCCGCACGATGGACTCATCCAAGCTGAAGTGGCATAAATCAGGGATAGCGTGTCCCAGCATGTCGTTCATCCGGCTGTGCGCACTGAAGACACAACCATGCTTCATGAACGGCAGGCCTTCCACGTCGTGCACGGAAGGTGGCATCCGCTTCACAATGGGGTAGCTATCCCCAATGAAAAGTGAGTACTCTCCAAGAGTGTTCCTTCGCACCCACGTGGCATCACGGGGGGTCGAACTCGGCGCCGTTCATCTAGTACACACGGCATCTCAAATCTGGACACATGGTGACGCACATAGTCAAGGTCCATGCATAATAATGTTGTGCTCAAATATGGCAGTCAGTAATACTGTGCAGCAAATAGTACTACTCCGGTAAAGAGGAAGTAAAATACTAACCGGCTTATTATATATAGCCACTCTTGGCTACATGGATGAGATAGTAAGACATGGAAAAACAAAAATGGTGGCAGCTAGTGGGTTCAAGTCTTCAAGGGCCTAGCTAGCTATACGGGTCCTCCAAGGTAAAAAGTACTCCTACTAGTACGTAAGTAGAGTACTAGTACAACAATGAAAGAGGAGGCCAGAGGGTTAAAAACGGGAATACCTGGGTAGATGGTGATGGTCCGATTGTGGTATATTGTGTGACCATGTTGCACATGAGTGGTACCATGGGTAACGACTGCTAAGATAGTTGATCCCAATATGCCAAAGTCAGCTACAAGGTTCCAGGTTAGACCGAATCGTGGATGCAAATGCACATCCAGGATCGGCGATCATATTTTGGTCGCGGGATGACTGGTCCCTGCAGAATAATGGAGTACCGTTAGGGATGCAAATGATGGTTTGTGCATTCCGTTTGTAATCTCCCGTACCGTAGGATGGCAACCGGATGAAACAAGTCCCCTGGCTTGTCACCACGAAGATGCGGCCTAGATGGCGAACAACGTCTTCAAACATGTAGGGGTACAAATCTCTGCCGCCGCCAACATGCGCAAGCCTCTGCCGTTACTACCTCTTGCATTGATGGCAATCCTTATGTCGAACACCACGATGAGATAGTAATCGTCGTAGCCGCGTCGTTTTGTTGGCGGGTCCGCCATTGTTATCTTCTTCAATTTCATTTAGGCATCATCATACATATTCAAGCCCAGCCAGTCTGGAAGACCGACCCCAATGGTGGAGAATGGGTCTACCGGAACGGCCGCACTACTGTGGATGTTGTGCAAAATGATGGTGGTATCCGACCGGAGGTATGCAAGACAATCTTCGTTGGCACCGACCCAGACCTATATATAAGATGGTGGGCAGTGGAGAAATTACGGGATGGAAATGGAATAACTAAGTACTACATGATCAAACTCCATTACTCACCTGCTCATCGGAAAAAACGGACTACCTCTCAACCTCGGCAACTCTAGCGGAGTCAACATGCAACCATGGCCAGGGAGCTGTGTACTATTTGAAGGATTGTCCCATAGAAGAACCTTCCCCTCGAGGATGCATCGAAGACCAACAAGGAAGGCCTTTTCCCAAGCCATTTTAAGCACCGTCTTGAAAAAGTTGGTGCAGGAAGTACCGAGTCTTGCGGTAGTGAGGACGTCGGAGCGGCGTGCGATTTCTCCTAGAGGATTGTCGTCCAAGGTCTCCCAGCCCCGACGAGGAGGAGAACTGCCTGGCGAATCCATGGGAGTAGCGACGAACTGCCTTCTCTTCGGGGGGAGGGGAACTGGCAAGGAAGAGATAAGAGCGTAGTAACCGCAGGGCCTCATCCCCTCCAACTATAGATCGCTCCTTAGCGAAGGGGTGAGGATATTATTTACTACTAGTACTAGCATTATGGGATGTTATGGGATTGCATTATACTGTAAATAATAGCACTAGTAAGAAATTTTTGGCACTAGCTAGTAGTTTTTGGCGTGGATTAGGAAATTTTGGGTATGTTTTTGCTATTTTTTGTGAACGCCAACTAGTGTCAAAAAACATCTTACATTATGTGACGGAGGAGTACGTACTCGTACTGTAGCAGTACTATTACTACTTTCTCAACTAGTAGTACGATGTACTGTACGTCTAGTATAGTGCACCAGTTTTGAACTCTTGAACCTCAGGGCCAAGGAGCTACAGTTGGAAGTGGAGGGTACTACTATTCTCAAGAACCATCGTTGTACTATCAACACAGGGAAAGTACACCTGCGTAGAGGCCTAGTGGGTACTCTCATTGCTCTATTCAGCCGCTCCTCTCACGTAGCTGTCCTACTCAGCCGCTCTTCTCACGCACACACAAGCAGCCTGTTTATCAGCGACGGTTACTGCGGGGGCAGAACATTTGACTTATTTGATACAGCGAGACTAGGCTTTTCGCTTCCATTTGTGGAGGTGTAATGGATCTCGTTGAACTTTGTTAGTAGTTCCTTCTTTATGAATGAGATGAAGCAAAGCTTCTTCCTCCGTTTAAAAAAACATGTCAAGAGGAATTTCTTTTATAGTAGAGCCGATAATGGAGTGAAGTCCATGCGTGCAAGGGTACAAGCTACATAGTACTAGTAGAGCACTTTACGTACAGAGCCATATTGCACAGTTCCCAATGCCCCGCCAGGCTTTTCCGGCTCCTTGGGCTTAATTAGGAGGCGCTAGTTCAAATATGCTACTAGCTGATGAGGAAGATGCAAGCGAGGTGCGGCTAGGGCGAGCCCACGAGCCACGAGATGCTGGGAAGGAAAACCCGTTCACGTGACTAGGCTATCTAGTGCACCCAGATTGTGGTGTCGCACGTCCATTTGACTTCAAAACTCAAACTACCCATGTAAAATATTGGCTCACAGCGAAGTTAGTATTTAAAAAAAGGCCGCCGTGCGTTCGGCCGGTTTCGAACCCACAAAATGAGGTATACACTCCCGCGACCACTAGTAGTACTCGTTGGAGTACAACGCAACCTAGAATCGCCTTTTGTTGCTAGTAGTACATTGTTCCTTACAAGAAACCCCTAATAATGCAAGAAACCACTAATAATGCCAAGAAACTACTACCACTTGCATATGTGGCAGACTTAAGATAAGACTACCTTATCAACCATTGTACATGCTCTTACCAACCAGCCATACCAAGAAACGACTACTCTACAAAGTGCCGTTATAGGCACGTTTCAACCCATGGCCCTGTTTGGATACATTTGTTGTCAATCTAACCCTGCCATCCAAACACCACTTTGGTTAGAGTTAGTTCAGGGTTAGAATCTAACCTCTGACTTAGAGTATCCAAACAGGGCCCATGTCGCCCATTAAGTCAACGCCTTCTATTCGACCGGGCGTTATGACTTGTGGGACCTACATGTCAATCTGCACAAAAATCCCCGAGTGACCTCCTACCTCTGGCCCGTCCACCTAGTCATCCTTGGCCATGGGACACAGTTACCGCCGCCGGCAAAAGGCGAGGTCAAAACCGCCGGCGGTGCGGAGCCCATCTTGCGGCAGCCCGGATGCCAGCTCTGTCCGGCGCTCACGGCTGCTAGCTAGCCAAGATAGCTCTGTCCAGCTGCTTGGCTGCAAGGTTTGCTAGCTAGATTGGCACGGCAGCGCGGTGGCTTGCTCGCGCGCGCCACGCTAAGGCCAGCCATCTGGCTCGAGCGAAGGCCAGTGCGGCGGCTTGCTCGTATGTGAGTCACGCTCGGGCCAGCCTGCCAACCCATGCGGAGGCCAACACCGCGTTCGGCCCGTCCGGCGGAGCGGCGGCCAACTCGCTCATCACCGGCGCCACCGATGAACACGCATCAGTACTATTTGAAGAAATGTTCAGGAAAAATAATGATTTGAGGGGGAATAATAGGATAGAAGGTCAGATGTGGGTCCCTCGTGTCAATGGTCAAACAAAATGTGTTGGTTTAAGCTGCCTCGTCGGCACGGACGTGTGGTCCAACCCTGTCATAAATGGGTTTGAACTAACCTAATCGGTAGGTAGTAGTTTTTGGTGTGGATTAAGAAATTTTGGGTATGTTTTTGCTATTTTTGTACAATAGGTTCTTCCTAGGGCTGATGAAAGTGGTAGTTTTTTGTTAAATACTCTACATATTGTAAGTAGGAGTGAAAGTTAAGCTTTGGAACCCAATAAGCAAGGCTAGTTACATAGTGCATATGTGTACATGATTGAAAGTAAATATCAACCATGAGTGACTAATATCTTGATGGAAAACTAGGGAAAACAATTGCATGGTTGGAAATACTAGCAATGTTCATGTGCGTTGCAACGAATCATAATTAGAATAATACTTATTCACAAACTTGATACAAAACACTCTAATTTTGATATACATATATCACTAGAGATATATTATGTTTCAATTAGAATATATTCCTTGGGCTGTTTTGGTGAGGTCAGGGAGGGATGTGGTTGGTTTTAAGATACTAATTATGGGTTTTTCCGCAAATTGGTTGACAAGTGGGATGTTTGTGAGAAAAGGCAACAACTTATCTCACAGTCGTTAGATGTAGATCTAATGGTCACAATCGACGGATGGCAGACACACCATCATCACCAACTTAGTCTTCTATAGGAGTACTAGCAAGATCTGTGCATTGCACGGGACATCAAGATGCATTTTTTTATAAAAACACTCGTTGTGATTGACCCATGCAGGCGTAATCCCATGTGTAAAAACTAATGATATCTCGAGAAATAGGAGATAAGGTGAACCTTGTCTACAAATGTGGAGAGTGGTGCATGTATCTTTTAGTTAAATTTCCATCAATCAGATATAGATCAGACGGTCTATATTTCAAGATGGCACACGTACCATCATCACCAACTCGGTTTTTTATACGAGAAGAAATTTAAGTATGGAGATACAAACGTATTATCGATACTTGTTTCCGTAAACTAGCATCTACATTCTATTCAACGCCTCAGCATGTGAGGCCTTAACACAATGACTTCTCGACTGTGTAAAACAAAGCTTTTCCCGTCACCAATAAGGAGGGGTTGACAACGGCGTGCTTTTTGGCTTGCTCTAGTCCTAGTAGTCATACTAGGTGGTCTAAGCACGTGTAGATTTATTCTTTTTCACGTCTCGTGTTCACCGTACTGCCATGACTGTTGTTGAATAGACGGTAAGTTATTCACGGGGAAACCCTTGTTGAGCGTGTTTGCGAGAGAGAGAGACAGTGTGCGTGTGTGATATGTCTAGAGACTGAGGCAATGATAACAGATTCTTTGTGTCTATGTGTGTGGAGGATAGAGAGAGACATGTACATGGGGCTTTGTGTTGTGTAACATGGAGACACATATACATAATTAGAGAGTGAGTGTGCGAGATACACATGCGGACATGGGGAGAGATGAGGATCTAGATTAATGGGTGTTTGTGTGTGTGTGTGTGTGTTTATGCGCGCGTTTGTGTGTGAGAGGGAGTGTGTGTATGTGGAGTAGAGAGACCACTAATGATGTAAACCTAGTATAAGGGAAGGGGGAATGGTGTGACATGTGTAGTAGCGGGATAGCATTGGTGCGGGCGGGTGGAGCAGACTATTTGGAAGAGACATCGATTGTGTGTGGGAGAGGGGTGTGAGAGCGAGCGAGCGAGCGAGAGAGAGAGAGAGAGAGAGAGAGAGAGAGAGAGAGAGAGAGCTAGCGACGAAGCGAGAGAGAGAGAGAGAGAGGAAGAGAGGGGGCATTTGTGTCCATAAATGGCATATAGATAGGGAGACAATGTTGATGTTGTTTGAAATTGGCCTATGTATGGAGACGCAAGGGAAGCGAGTCATCGTGTGTGTGATCGGGACATCATGAGAGATCTAGAATAGATGGTGTAGAGAACAATGTGCGAGATCGAGAACGATGATACATTAGGGAGCTATGGAAAGAGTGACGACATATATGTATACAGGGAGGAGCTGGGGTGGGTTCGCATGTGGGATAGATAGATAGAGGAGAGTGGTGCACAAGGAGACAAAGTGTGCTTATTTTGAAGTGGGGGTGGTGTGTGAGGTGAGTGTGCGAGAACCACATAACTAGGAAGATAGATGAAAGTGCGTTATATCGACCAGAGGGGGGTGAATAGGCGATTTTTATGAAATTCTTCACTGAGGAATTTGCTGGTGAGGAAATTCCTTAGCGAAGAACTACTAGCAGCGGAATAAGTACTCAGAGGTAAACATAACAGAATACATGCATGGCCATCATGATGAAATGAAGACAAACACAGAGTACAAACAGCGTAAAAACAGGATAGCACAAGAGGAAGACAAACAGACTGAATAAATTGAACTGAGGAAATTGAGAAAGTCTTCAGTCAAAGTCTTCAAACACAGATATGAACAAACACACAACACAGTAATGAGGAAATGAAAGTGTGGAGGAAATAGAACCAGTTGGCTTGGTGAAGACAATGATTTGGTAGACCAGTTCCAACTGCTGTCTCAGTTGTACATCTGGTTGGAGCGGCTGAGTATTTAAACTCGAGGACACCCAGTCCCGGACACACAGTCCTCACCGTATTCTCCTTGAGCTAAGGACACACAGTCCTCGCCCAATCACTCGTGGTAAGTCTTCAGGTGACTTCGGAACCTTCACAAACTCGGTCACTCGGCGATCCACAATTCCTCTTGGATGCTTTAGACCTTAACGCCTAACCGTCTGGAAGAAGCACAGTCTTTAAAGGTAACAAGCGTCGGATCCACGCAGGATCAATCTCTTCAGTGATGCTCAATCTCTTTGGGTTTGTACGTGTTTTGGGTTTGGCTTTGGATTTTCCTCACTTGATGATTTTCGCTCAAAGTCCTCGGAGGATGGGTTGCTCTCAAATGACAAGTGTCAAGTTCACGCGGAGCAGCCAACCAGCTAGTGGTTGTAGGGGCGGCTATTTATAGCCTAGGGAGCAGCCCGACATGATAAGACATAAATGCCCTTCAATGATATGACCCTTAGGTGGATAAGATATTTTGGGACAGCTGGCGCGTAGCACAGCAACGGTCGGAAATTTGAGGTACAAATTCCTCAGGGCTATCATGTTCCTCACTGTGTAGGCAATTTGCACAGGCGAATTCCTAACACCTCAGTCAGAGCAAAGTCCTCAGTGCCCAGAAGAACCGCGTTTCTGTCACTGAAGAAATTGACTGAACCGTATGAGATTTCCAATGGCTTCACTCGAAGGGATTGGTAGGTGTAGGATTTGAGTTGGGCATTGAAGGAAATATGCCCTAGAGGCAATAATAAAGTTATTATTTATTTCCTTATATCATGATAAATGTTTATTATTCATGCTAGAATTGTATTAACTGGAAACATAATACATGTGTGAATACATAGACAAACAGAGTGTCACTAGTATGCCTCTACTTGACTAGCTCATTAATCAAAGATGGTTATGTTTCCTAGCCATGAACAAAGAGTTGTTATTTGATTAACGAGATCACATCATTAGTTGAATGATCTGATTGACATGACCCATTCCATTAGCATAGCACCTGATCGTATAGTTTGTTGCTAAGTGCTTTTCTTCATGACTTATACATGTTCCTATGACTATGAGATTATGCAACTCCCGTTTGCCTGAGGAACACTTTGGGTGCTACCAAACGTCACAACGTAACTGGGTGATTATAAAGGTACATTACAGGTGTCTCCGAAGGTACATGTTGGGTTGGCGTATTTCGAGATTAGGATTTGTCACTCCGATTGTCGGAGAGGTATCTCTGGGCCCTCTCGGTAATGCACATCACATAAGCCTTGCAAGCATTGCAACTAATGTGTTAGTTGTGAGATGATGTATTACGGAACGAGTAAAGAGACTTGCCGGTAACGAGATTGAACTAGGTATTGGATACCGACGATCAAATCTCGGGCAAGTAACATATCGATGACAAAGGGAACAACGTATGTTGTTATGCGGTCTGACCGATAAAGATCTTCGTAGAATATGTAGGAGCCAATATGGGCATCCAGGTCCCGCTATTGGTTATTGACCGGAGAGGTGTCTCGGTCATGTCTACATTGTTCTCGAACCCGTAGGGTCCGCACGCTTAAGGTTTCGATGACAGTTATATTATGAGTTTATGAGTTTTGATGTACCGAAGGAGTTC
This sequence comes from Aegilops umbellulata, assembly GCA_032464435.1. Classification (NCBI taxonomy): domain Eukaryota; kingdom Viridiplantae; phylum Streptophyta; class Magnoliopsida; order Poales; family Poaceae; genus Aegilops; species Aegilops umbellulata. The sequence continues at coordinate 84,037,756 of CP136060.1, read as the reverse complement.
GGAGTCCCGGATGAGATCGGGGACATGACGAGGAGTCTCGAAATGGTCGAGACGTAAAGATCGATATATTGGACGACTATATTCGGACATCGGAAGGGTTCTGAGTGATTCGGGTATTTTCGGGAGTACCGGGGAGTTACGGGATTACGGGAGAAGTAATGGGCCTTGATGGGCTTTAGTGGGAAGAGGAAAAGGCTGCTGCGCCCCCCCTCCCCTTTGGTCCGAATTGGACTAGGGAAAAGGGGGCCGGCCACCTTTCCTACTCCTCCTATTCCTTCTCCCTTCCCCCCCTTTTGGTGGACTCCTACTAGGACTTGGAGTCCTAGTAGGACTCCACACCCTGGCCGCACCTTTTGCCTTGGCCGGCCTCCTCCTCCTCCATCCTTTATATACAGGGGCAGGGGGCACCCCATAGACACACAAGTTGATCTACGGATCGTTCCTTAGCCGTGTGCGGTGCCCCCTTCCACCAAATTCCACCTCGATTATATCGTTGCAGTGCTTAGGCGAAGCCCTGCGCCGGTAACACATCAAGATCGTCACCACGCCGTCGTGCTGACGGAACTCTTCCTCGACGCTTTGCTGGATCGGAGCCCGGGGATCGTCATCGAGCTGAACGTGTGCCAAGAACTCGGAGGTGCCGGAGTAATGGTGCTGTGATCGGTTGGATCGTGAGGAGAACGTACGACTACTTCCTCTACGTACGACTACTTCCTCTACGTTATGTCAACGCTTCCGCTTCGGTCTACGAGGGTACGTAGACAACACTCTCCCCTCTCGTTGCTATGCATCACCATGATCTTGCGTGTACGTAGGAAAATTTTTGAAATTACTACGTTCCCCAACAGTGGCATCCGAGCCTAGTTTTTTATGGTTTGATGTTATTTGCACGAGTAGAACACAAGTGAGTTGTGGACGATACAAGTCATACTGCCTACCAGCATGTCATACTTTGGTTCAGCGGTATTGTTGGACGAGACGATCCGGACCAACCTTACGCGTACGCTTACGCGAGACCGGTTCCCTCGACGTGCTTTGCACATAGATGGCTTGCGGAAGACTGTCTCACCAACTTTAGTTGAACCGAGTGTGGCTACGCCCGGTCCTTGAGAAGGTTAAAACGGAGTCTATTTGACAAACTATCGTTGTGGTTTTGATGCGTAGGTAAGATGAGTTCTTGCTTAAGCCCGTAGCAGCCACGTAAAACTTGCAACAACAAAGTAGAGGACGTCTAACTTGTTTTTGCAGGGCATGTTGTGATGTGATATGGTCAAGACATGATGCTAAATTTTATTGTATGAGATGATCATGTTTTGTAACCGAGTTATCGGCAACTGGCAGGAGCCATATGGTTGTCGCTTTATTGTATGCAATGCAATCGCGATGTAATGCTTTACTTTATTACTAAGCGGTAGTGATAGTCGTGGAAGCATAAGATTGGCGAGACGACAACGATGCTACGATGGAGATCAAGGTGTCGCGCCGGTGACGATGGTGATCATGACGGTGCTTCGAAGATGGAGATCACAAGCACAAGATGATGATGGCCATATCATATCACTTATATTGATTGCATGTGATGTTTATCCTTTTATGCATCTTATCTTGCTTTGATTGACGGTAGCATTATAAGATGATCTCTCACTAATTATCAAGAAGTGTTCTCCCTGAGTATGCACCGTTGCGAAAGTTCTTCGTGCTGAGACACCACGTGATGATCGGGTGTGATAGGCTCTACGTTCAAATACAACGGGTGCAAAACAGTTGCACACGCGGAATACTCAGGTTATACTTGACGAGCTATGCATATAAGATATGACCTCGGAACACGGAGACCGAAAGGTCGAGCGTGAATCATATAGTAGATATGATCAACATAGTGATGTTCACCATTGAAACTACTCCATCTCACGTGATGATCGGACATGGTTTAGTTGATTTGGATCACGTGATCACTTAGAGGATTAGAGGGATGTCTATCTAAGTGGGAGTTCTTAAGTAATATGATTAATTGAACTTTAATTTATCATGAACTTAGTCCTGGTAGTATTAGCATATCTATGTTGTAGATCAATAGCTCGCATTGTTGCTTCCCTGTGTTTATTTTGATATGTTCCTAGAGAAAATTGTGTTGAAAAATGTTAGTAGCAATGATGCGGATTGGATCCGTAATCTGAGGTTTATCCTCATTGCTGCACAGAAGAATTATGTCCTTGATGCACCGCTAGGTGACGGACCTATTGCAGGAGCAGATGCAGACGTTATGTTATGCTAGCTCAATATGATGACTACTTAATAGTTTAGTGCACCATGCTTAAACGGCTTAGAATCGGGACTTCAAAGACGTTTTGAACGTCATGGACCATGCAAGATGTTCCAGGAGTTGAAGTTAATATTTCAAGCAAATACCCGAGTTGAGAGATATGAAGTCTCCAACAAGTTCTATAGCTAAAAGATGGAGGAGAATCGCTCAACTAGTGAGCATGTGCTCAGATTGTCTGGGTACTACAATCGCTTGAATCAAGTGGGAGTTAATCTTCCAGATAAGATAGTGATTGACAGAATTCTCTAGTCACCATCACCAAGTTAGTAGAACTTCGTGATGAACTATAATATGCAAGGGATAACGGAAAATATTCCCAAGCTCTTCGCGATGCTAAATCAGCGAAGGTAGAAATCAAAAGAAAAACATCAAGTGTTGATGGTTGACAAGATCACTAGTTTCAAGAAAAGGGCAAAAGGAAAGAAGGGGAACTTCAAGAAGAACGGCAAGCAAGTTGCTGCTCAAGTGAAAAATCCCAAGTCTGGTCCTAAGCCTGAGACTAAGTGCTTCTACTGCAAAAGGACTGGTCACTGGAAGCGGAACTACCCCAAGTGATTGGCGGATAAGAAGGATGGCAAAATGAACATAAGTATATTTGATATACATGTTATTGATGTGTACTTTACTAGTGTTCATAGCAACCCCTCAGTATTTGGTACTAGTTCAAGTTGCTAAAATTTAGTAACTCGAAACGGGAGTTGCAGAATAAACAAAGACTAGTTAAAGGGCAAGGTGACGATGTGTGTTGGAAGTGGTTCCAAGATTGATATGATCATCATCACACACTCCCTATACTTACGGGATTAGTGTTGAAACTAAATAAGTGTTATTTGGTGTTTGCGTTGAGCATGAATATGATTTGATCATGTTAATTGCAAAACGGTTATTCATGTAAATTAGAGAATAATTGTTGTTCCGTTTACATGAATAAGACCTTCTATGGTAATACACACCAATGAAAATAGTTCATTGGATCTCGATCGTAGTGATACACATATTCATGGTATTGAAACCAAAAAGATGCGAAGTTAATAATGATAGTGCAACCTATTTTGTGGCACTGCCGTTTAGGTCATATTGGTGTAAAGCGCATGAAGAAACTCCATGCTAATGGGATTTTGGAATCACTTGATTGTGAATCACTTGATGCTTGCGAACCATGCCTCTTGGGCAAGATGACTAAAACGCCGTTCTCCGGAACAATGGAGCAAGCAACAGTTTTGTTGGAAATCATACATACTGATGTATGTAGTCCGATGAATATTAAGGCTCGCGACAAGTATCATTATTTTCAGAACCTCACAGATGATTTAAGCAGATATGGGTATATCTAAATGAAACATAAGTCTGAAACATTTGAAAAGTTCAAAGAATTTCAGAGTGAAGTGAAAAATCATCGTGACAAGAAAATAAGGTTTCTACGATCTGATCGCGGAGACGAATATTTGAGTTACGAGTTTGGTCTTCAGTTAAAACAATGTGAAATAGTTTCACTACTCACGCCACCTGGAACACCACTGAATAATGGTGTGTCCAAACGTCATAACCGTACTTCATTGGATATCGTACAATCTATGATGTTTCTTACCGATTTACCAATATCATTTTGGGATCATGCATTAGAGACAGCTGCATTCACGTTTAATAGGGCACCATCTAAATCCGTTGAGACGACACCGTATGAACTATGGTTTAGCAATAAACCTAAGCTGTCGTTTCTTAAAGTTTGGAGTTGCGATGCTTATGTGAAAAAGTTTCATCCTGATAAGCTCGAACCCAAATCGGAGAAATGCGTCTTCATAGAATACCCAAAGGAAAATGTTGGGTACACCTTCTATCACAGATCCAAAGGCAAAATAGTTGCTAAGTTCGGAAACTTTCTAGAGAAAGAGTTTCTTTCGAAAGAAGTGAGTGGGAGGAAAGTAGAACTTGATAAGGTAATTGTACCTTCTCCCTTATTGGAAAGTAGTTCATCACAGAAAACTGTTCCTGTGACTACTACACCAATTAGTGAGGAAGCTAATGATGATGATCATGTAACTTCAAGATCAAATTACTACCGAATCTCGTAAGTAAACCAGAGTGAGATCCGCACCAGAGTGGTACGGTAATCCTGTTCTGGAAGTCATGTTACTAGACCATGACGAACTTGCGAACTATGAGGAAGCGATGATGAGCCCAGATTCCACAAAATGGTTTGAGGCCATGAAATCTGAGATATGATCCATGTATGAGAACAAAGTATGGACTTTGATGGATTTGCCCGATGATCGGCAAGCCAAAGAAAATAAATGGATCTTGAAGAGGAAGACGGACACTGATAGTAGTGTTACTATCTACAAAGCTAGAATTGTCGCAAAAGGTTTTCGACAAGTTCAAGGTGTTGACTATGATGAGAGTTTCTCACTCATATCTATGCTTAAGTCTGTCCGAATCATGTTAGCAATTGCCGCATTTTATGAAATCCGGCAAATGGATAAACAAAACTACATTCCTTAATGGATTTATTAAAGAAGAGTTGTATACGATGCAACTAGAAGGTTTTGTCGATCCTGAAGGTGTTAACAAAATATGCAAGCTCCAGCGATCCATCTATGGACTGGTGCAAGCATCTCGGAGTTGGAATATACGCTTTGATGAGTTGATCAAAGCATATAGTTTTATACAGACTTGCGGTGAAGCCTGTATTTACAAGAAAGTGAGTGGGAGCACTACAGCATTTCTGATAAGTATATGTAAATGACATATTATTGATCGGAAATAATGTAGAATTATTCTGTGAAGCATAAAGGAGTATTTGAAAGGAGTTTTTCGAAGAAGGACCTCGGTGAAGCTACTTACATATTGAGCATCAAGATCTATAAGAGATAGATCAAGTCGCTTGATAAGTTTTTCAATAAATACATACCTTGAAAAGATTTTTGAAGTAGTTCAAAATGGAACAGTCAAAGAAAGAGTTCTTGCCTGTATTACAAGGTGTGAAATTGAGTAAGACTCAAAGCCCGACCACGGCAGAAGATAGAAAGAGAATGAAAGTCATTCCCTATGCCTCAGCCATAGGTTCTATAAAGTATGCCATGCTGTGTACCAGACCTATTGTATACCCTACCCTGAGATTGGCACGGGAGTACAATAGTGATCTAGGAGTAGATCACTGGACGGCGGTCAAAATTATCCTCAGTGGAATAAGGATATGTTTCTCGATTATGGAGGTGACAAAAAGGTTCGTCGTAAAAGGTTACGTCGATGCAAGTTTTGACACTAATCTGGATGACTCTAAGTCTCAATCTAGATACATATTGAAAGTGGGAGCAATTAGCTGAAGTAGCTCCGTGCAGAGCATTGTAGACATAGAAAATTGCAAAATACATAACGGATCTGAATGTGGCAGACCCGTTGACTAAACTTCTCTCACAAGCAAAAGTCACACTGTAGTACTCTTTGGGTGTTAATCACATAGCAATGTGAACTAGATTACTGAATCTAGTAAACCCTTTGGGTGTTGGTCACATATCGATGTGAACTATTGCAGATAAATCACATGGCGATGTGAACTAGATTATTGACTCTAGTGCAAGTGGGAGACTGAAGGAAATATGCCCTAGAGGCAATAATAAAGTTATTATTTATTTCCTTATATCATGATAAATGTTTATTATTCATGCTAGAATTGTATTAACTGGAAACATAATACATGTGTGAATACATAGACAAACAGAGTGTCACTAGTATGCCTCTACTTGACTAGCTCATTAATCAAAGATGGTTATGTTTCCTAGCCATGAACAAAGAGTTGTTATTTGATTAACGAGATCACATCATTAGTTGAATGATCTGATTGACATGACCCATTCCATTAGCATAGCACCTGATCGTATAGTTTGTTGCTAAGTGCTTTTCTTCATGACTTATACATGTTCCTATGACTATGAGATTATGCAACTCCCGTTTGCCTGAGGAACACTTTGGGTGCTACCAAACGTCACAACGTAACTGGGTGATTATAAAGGTACATTACAGGTGTCTCCGAAGGTACATGTTGGGTTGGCGTATTTCGAGATTAGGATTTGTCACTCCGATTGTCGGAGAGGTATCTCTGGGCCCTCTCGGTAATGCACATCACATAAGCCTTGCAAGCATTGCAACTAATGTGTTAGTTGTGAGATGATGTATTACGGAACGAGTAAAGAGACTTGCCGGTAACGAGATTGAACTAGGTATTGGATACCGACGATCAAATCTCGGGCAAGTAACATATCGATGACAAAGGGAACAACGTATGTTGTTATGCGGTCTGACCGATAAAGATCTTCGTAGAATATGTAGGAGCCAATATGGACATCCAGGTCCCGCTATTGGTTATTGACCGGAGAGGTGTCTCGGTCATGTCTACATTGTTCTCGAACCCGTAGGGTCCGCACGCTTAAGGTTTCGATGACAGTTATATTATGAGTTTATGAGTTTTGATGTACCGAAGGAGTTCGGAGTCCCGGATGAGATCGGGGACATGACGAGGAGTCTCGAAATGGTCGAGACGTAAAGATCGATATATTGGACGACTATATTCGGACATCGGAAGGGTTCTGAGTGATTCGGGTATTTTCGGGAGTACCGGGGAGTTACGGGATTACGGGAGAAGTAATGGGCCTTGATGGGCTTTAGTGGGAAGAGGAAAAGGCTGCTGCGCCCCCCCTCCCCTTTGGTCCGAATTGGACTAGGGAAAAGGGGGCCGGCCACCTTTCCTACTCCTCCTATTCCTTCTCCCTTCCCCCCCTTTTGGTGGACTCCTACTAGGACTTGGAGTCCTAGTAGGACTCCACACCCTGGCCGCACCTTTTGCCTTGGCCGGCCTCCTCCTCCTCCATCCTTTATATACAGGGGCAGGGGGCACCCCATAGACACACAAGTTGATCTACGGATCGTTCCTTAGCCGTGTGCGGTGCCCCCTTCCACCAAATTCCACCTCGATTATATCGTTGCAGTGCTTAGGCGAAGCCCTGCGCCGGTAACACATCAAGATCGTCACCACGCCGTCGTGCTGACGGAACTCTTCCTCGACGCTTTGCTGGATCGGAGCCCGGGGATCGTCATCGAGCTGAACGTGTGCCAAGAACTCGGAGGTGCCGGAGTAATGGTGCTGTGATCGGTTGGATCGTGAGGAGAACGTACGACTACTTCCTCTACGTACGACTACTTCCTCTACGTTATGTCAACGCTTCCGCTTCGGTCTACGAGGGTACGTAGACAACACTCTCCCCTCTCGTTGCTATGCATCACCATGATCTTGCGTGTACGTAGGAAAATTTTTGAAATTACTACGTTCCCCAACAGGCATCACATGGAAATTTTCTCCTTAGTATTTCCTCGACCCCCTTTAACAGTACGGTGTTTCCTATAACTCAAGAAAGAGAAAATGAAACTACGAAAACAAAAGTCTTCACGCTTCATGTTCCTCGAATGATAACCAAGTCTTCAAGGTCACACCAATTTGTTCACTTTCAAAGTCTTCAGAAAGTCTTCAGAATATCAAAATCTTCAGTTGAAGAACTTCATTTTTAGGGGTCGACTTTCTCTGTAAATATCAAACTCCTTATAGACTTATAGACCTGTGTACACTCATAAACACGTTAGATCCTTAACCTATAAGTCTTCAGTACACCGAAATCACTAAGGGGCACTAGATGCACTTACAATCTCCCCCTTTTTGGTGATTGATGACAATATAGGTTAAGTTTTCAATGGGGATAAACATATGGAGTGTAAATACTGATATTGAGGGATTTGATTGCAAGATATAGAAGAACTCCCCCTGAAGATGTGCATAGTGAGGAATTTGCTTTGAAGCAATGCACACTTGAAGAGTTGAATCATGGAGATCTCCCCCTATATCTTGTAATTCATACACGCATTTGATATATAATATGAAGAATTTGAAATGCATGATGAAATATGGTTCCTGATGAAATTCAGCATGCGTGCAATGATATTAATAAGGAATAAGCATGCCGAATAGGGCATCAAAAGTATCAGAGCCTAGTGCAATAAAAGTATCAGCGCATCATCGGGTTTAAGATTACAACTCAATCCAATAAAGTTTTAGAAGTACGAGAGTTGTAACTTAACAAAAAAACAATGTATAAGGGCGTTAAAATAGACCCGCTTGAAGACTAACTCAAATTTCTCCCCCTTTTTCATCAAATGACCAAAAGGATCGAAAGTGAGGACTAACGCTCCTGAAGATAATCATGATGATGAAGGAGCGCCAGCGTTGTTAGGGTCGGTTGTTGAAGTATGGCCTGTCGCAGTTTCATCCAAGTCTTCATTTTCATCAGTCTCACGCGATGAAGAATATGAACTGGCCACCAAAGAAGGAACCTTGACCTTCTTGTATTTCTTCGGAGGAGGTGCAGACCAGTCAAACTCTTCTTTGAGACCCATTTGCTTCAAATCATCAGCGCTGTAAACTTGAGACAGAACAGCCCAGGTGCGGTTGAGGGTTTCATGAAGGTAGTAGTGGTTTTTCTTCACTGCATTATGTGTGGCAGTCATGTTGTGAAGAATTGAACCAAATTGATGCTTGACCCATTTGTGATTGCGATCAACCTTTTGATGAAGACTGAGGAGTAACTCACGACCAGTCATCACCCTGGGTGCTATGGCTTGAGGATTTGTCTTGGCAGTGTTGGCGGCAGTGTCATGTGTGGCAGAGTCATCATTGGTGGAGTAAGATGCAGCCTTGCGAAATTGACCATCCAATGGATGAATGCCTTCATCTATCACAGCAGTAGCTTTGCCCTTTTCTTCAGCTGAGGAAAATGTCCTTTTGAGGACTTCAATAGGGGGCAAGTAGCTGCAGTGGTTCAGAGTTTCAGCTTTGTAATTGAGTGAAGACCTTGTCCTGATGAATCTCATAATCCATGGCACATAAGGCTTCAGCTCAAACGGTGACATGGCAATATTGGCCAGAGTCCTCACGAAAAAATCATGGAAGTTGACGGGAACGCCATGACAGATGTTGAAAAGCATATTCTTCATGATGCCAACAACTTCTTCATCAGTTGAGTCGTGGCCTTTGATGGGATTCATAGTCTTCGTCAGAATGGGATAGACAGTCCGAGGCACATACAACAATTCCTTAACGAGGAATTTGGTTCGAGGGTCCTGCCCTGGCTTCGAAAGTTTCATTAGCACTTGCATATAGTGATTTGAAAGCTCAGGTTCGTTGTAAACACAACGTGCATCTTCAAGGGGAGGACTTAGAGGAAGGGCACGAAGCAATTCAGAAGCTGGTGCCTTGTAATGTGTGTTCTCAGTCATCCAGTCCAGAACCCATGAATTCACATCTTCAGAGTTGCCGGTGATGTGCAGTGTTGCGCAGAACTGAAGAATGAGTTCTTCATTCCAATCACAGATGTCAGTGCAGAAATTGAGTAGCCCAGCATCGTGAAGAACACTAAGGACTGGCGTGAAGCACGACAAAGATTCCATATCCACGTGAGGAATATGTGCATGGTCGAAGACTTTGTCTTTGTTGAATAGCACTGAGGAATAGAAATTTGCTTGACTTGCAGTCCAGAAACGCCTCTTCCTTATGCGAGCAGAGTCATAAGGATTATACTCAGTGAAGAACACGTGCTCGCCAAAGAAGTCTTCAGCCTTGAACTTTTGCTTTCTTGTGAACGGATCCTTTGGCTTGGGTAGAGGAGTGTCAGTGAGTTGCATCACTACCTCAGGAATCACGATCTCAGGTTCTTCAGGCTGAGGAATTTCAGGTTCTTCCTCAGGTGCAGTCACATTTTCTGCAGCTGCAGCAGTTTCTTCAGCACTAGTGGCTGGAATTTCTTCATGCACAGATGTAGTGGGATGAGTTTCTTCAGAGCCCAATTGAACTGTTGGTGCAGGAGAGTGAGGGATTTGCTACAGTGGGGTGAAGAGTGGAGAATTTGGATGCTGACTTTCCCAAAAGTCGTCATTCATCACTGGAGTTGTGCTTCCAATGTCCACATCTTCATCTTCCAATTCTTCAACACCAGCCTCTTCAGCAGTAAATTGAGGCATTGGTGATGAGACCACTGGGGTTAAAGGGAGTGCATCCACTTCAATTTCTTCATCAATCTGCTCTAAAGAAGCAACAGATTGAGTTTCTTCATCAGATCCACTTGGGATCACATATTCTTCATCAAAAGGAACAAGTTACTTCGATGGCATGGTTGAGATCGGAACAGCATCAATTGGATTCTCAAACGAGCTGGTCATCGGCTTCATCTTCTTTGGAGCTGAAGATTCTGAAGCACTTGATGCTTTCCTTTTCTTCACAGCAGCTCTCTCTGCAGCCTTGGTCTTCTTTGCATCTGATGCAGATGGAAGGATAGGAGTTGGTGTAGGCGCAGGTGGAGCTGATGAATCTGGTTGATTTTCGTCAGGCGCAACTGATGCGGTTGCCCTGACTTCTTCAGTTTCTTCAAGTGCACCACTAGTGGATGCCCTGGCAATTTCTTCAGCGGCTGGAATGGAGTCATCAGCCCTGGAACTAGCATTTTCTTCAGCAGCCTGAAAATCATCAGCGGTGCTGGCATGTTCTTCAGTTGGCTGAGCAGAAGCTTCAGCTTGAGGAACTTCTTGTCGCGTTGGAGCTGCAACATTGGTGAAAGTTTCAGTCAGTCTCACAAACCTGACTTTGGCTCCTTGCCAATCAGCATAGTATGAGTTGAATTTGTCGCTGAGGGCTTTGATTTCAGCCTGCATCTTGATAAGTTCTTCAGTTGTCATTTTGACAACATTTTTCTTCAGCAGTTTCTCTTTTCTGTACTACGATTTCTTGATCTCTCTGGCCCTATCATATTTCCACTTCTACTCTTGGATGAAGTGAGTCAGCATGTGACTTTGGCCAGGTGACAGCTTGAAGTCAGGCATAGGTGTGTTGGGATCCTTATGCCAGAGATCAATGTAATCGAGGATCGCCCTTGGATCCAACAGCAGTGGCACAGGTGTGCCTTTGGCTCTAGCGGCCCTTTCTTGGCGGTCCCTGATGATTTCTGCAAGTTCTTCTTCATCAGCTTCATCTTCGTCAGATGGTACATTGAAGACTACCTGCTTCTTCTTAGGACTTGGGCGAGTACCGCGTCCAGCAGTAGCCTTTTTCTTCAGTAGAGAGGGTCCAGCTGAGGAACTTGGTGCAGCTAAGGAACTTGCTGAGACACTAGAGGCAATAGAGATGCCTACAATCCTTTGACACGTGGCAAGATGCGCAGGTGCTGAGGACTTTGGCAGAACAGCTGAGGACTTTGGAGGAGGTGCTGAGGATTTTGGAGGAGCAGGGGCAGCTTGAGGAATTTGCTTTGAAGACTTTGAAGTTTCTCGCCGTGAGGGTGTAGCAGAGGAACTAGGCCATGAGGGCATTGATGGTGAAGCACTTGGCTTTCGAGCGGGCTTCTTAAGCATTGCTTTCCTCGGCTTGACAGAGGCCTCAGTGGCAGCAGCAGCAGCAGAGTCTTCATTGAATTTCCTCACTGCTTCTCTGGCTTGTCTTGCCAATTTGGCTTGGCGCTTGGCCCATTCTTCAGGAAAATCCTCACCGCGTTTGACGCTAGTGGGATCAGCCACTTGGCCAGGTGCCAACGGGGCTCTTGGGCATGGAGGATTCAGTGCAAATTTCTTCATGTACTTTGGAGTGACGTATCTGTACTCCCTCCATTCGCGTGCCCATCTCCGTTCAATCCTCTGAATGCGCACCTTGCGCCGATTTTTATCTTCTTTGCCAAACTTGGCTTCATCAGGCGTCCAGTAATCTTTATAAATGTCCTCAGGGATTTCAAAAGCAGTCATGACCTCAGGCTTCTTTCCTCCTTTCTGTGGCCTTTTACCATCAGCCATTTTCTTCAGTTGAGGAATTTGAACAATCGAATTCTCTGAAGAAGTATGAAGTTTTTCTTCGAGGAACGCTGCAAACGAGTTAAGTTGATCTTAACCTAATGATTCAGCAGCGGACATGTGTACCTGTGAACAGAGTATAGTTGCAAGGAATTTGGAGAGGTCATATGCGTTCTTAGAGTGTTTTTCAAAAAGAACAAGTTTGAGGAATTTAACCAGATGCATCTTGAAGAATTTCACTAAGCGCGCTATATCTTAGGTTCCAGAGTTTTATAGATCGAAGATCCACACAATTGAAGAATCTTGAAGAAAATGATGCTTAGGGAAATGAATCAAGAATAGAATCATGTGAGGTGTTTTGTGTGTGAGGATTTGAAGAATAAAAACAGCTTTGAAGATTTTGTAGAAAAGTTTCAAATCAAAGAGGGCAGTAAAAGTAACTTTTAATTACCCTGAATGAAGAACACGACGAACAGAGAGGTGAAACAGTGGAGTTCGTCGATGCAGATCTTCCACGCCCTAACTCGGCGGAGGAAGACGTCTATGGCGGCGGCGGAGGTGAACATTTCCGCGACCGGCGCGAGTACGACGGCGACGAGGTCGAGGCAGTGAAGCTCTTCCTCACCGGCGACGATGGAGTAGCGGCGGCGCTAGGGTTTGAGAAGTTCGAGCGGGAGAGAGAGATCGAGCGGAGTAAAATAAGTGAGGAAGGGGAGGGGGTATTTATAGAGGCAGTGAAAAAACTGTTCGCCCGAAGATTTAGGACGAACGTGCCCCTGACCATTCTCCTTCTCACCACATGTGTCACCCACGTACTGTGTAGTGGAGATCATGTAAGATCATGGGTAGATAAAATAATGCATCATGGGATGTGGAACGGTTTGAGCGGCAAAAACGAAAATTTGGATAAGATTGGTTTTAACATTCCGTTCGCAATTTCTTCAGCTGACAAGGACACAGTGAAGAATTTGAACGAGTTTCAAATAGAACGCACATGAAGAATTTGTGAACAGATTGGATTGAGTATAGCATAGAGGGGAAGGGTCCGATCACATTCACTTAGCAGAAGATCCAACTTGAAGAAATAGCTATAAGTGAATGCTATAGAGGACATAAACTCATATATAAATATATAGCCAATGAAGAAAAACGACGGCACAAGTGAAGATTTTGCAAGTTGAAGAATTTGAACAACTGAGGAATTTCAAAAGTTGAGGAAAAACTCAAATTTAAGATTTTCAACTTTTGTGGTGGCGTGACCCACCGTATAAGAATGATGATTTCAGACACCGCGTACAATTGTCGTAGGGTTCTGAGAATCAAATTCTTCATTAATTTCTTCACACTTAGAGTGTTATTCTTCATTGATTGAAGAAAAACGTTTCTTGATGTGTTGCACATCTAAGTCATCCATTTTGCATAAGTGTTAGGATGAGTGCCTTTTTCAAAGTACATTCGAAGACTCTAATATATTTAGCTCACACCACAACTTGCTAAATCTCTTCTCATCCAAGGGCTTAGTGAAGATATCGGCTAGCTGTTCTTCAGTCTTCACATGCTCAATAGAAATGTCGCCCTTTAACACATGATCACGAAGAAAATGATGACGGATCTGAATGTGCTTGGTCTTCGAGTGCTGAACTGGGTTGTGAGCAATCTTGATGGCACTCTCATTGTCATAGAGGAGAGGCACATTCTTCACGTTGACGCCATAGTCCTTGAGTGTTTGCTTCATCCATAGCAGTTGAGCACAGCAAGAACCAACAGCAATGTACTCAGTTTCAGCAATAGACAGTGATACGCAGTTCTATTTCTTCGAGGACCAACAGACCAAGGATCGTCCGAGGAAATGACAAGTACCAGATGTTGACTTGCGGTCCACACGGTCACCAGCATAGTCAGAGTCATAATATCCAATGAGATCAAAATCCAAGCCCTTGGGATACCATAATCCTAGTGTTGGTGTGTGAGCTAGATATCGAAGAATATGCTTCACAGCCTTATGGTGTGATTCCTTCGGTGCAGCTTGAAATCGGGCACACATGCAAACACTAAGCATTATATCTAGCCTAGATGCACATAAGTACAATAAAGATCCAATCATGGAGCGGTGTACCTTATGATCGAAGTCAATACCATTTTCATCAGTGCATAGATGACCATTTGTGGGCATAGGAATTTTCATGCCTTTGCAATCTTGCATGCCGAATTTCTTCAGGACGTCCTTGAGATATTTTTCCTGAGATATGAATATGCCATTGCGCTGTTGACGAATTAGAAGACCTAAGAAGAATTTCAACTCTCCCATCATAGACATTTGATATTCTTCACTCGTCATATAGGCAAATTCATCACTATAACGTTGGTCAGTACAGCCAAAGATGATATCATCAACATATATTTGGCACGATGTCTATGATGTTATGCTTGCGAGGATCGGGACGATTGACTAGTTCCCAGATGTTGTTGAGCTTGAACTGATGTAATTCTTCTTGCATGGCCTGAATCCACTCAGGCTCCAGAAATGCTTCATCTACCTTAGTGGGCTCTATGATAGAGACAAAAGCAAAGTTCCCACAAAAGTTAGATAGATGTGAAGCTTTTGATCGTGTGAGAGGACCTGGTGCTCTAATGTCATCAATGATCTTCTCCACTTGCACTTCTTTTGCAACGCGAGGATGAGCTGGTTGTCGTTGTGGAATGTGATCAGCATTTTCTTCAGCATCAATTTCCTCACAATTTTCTTCAGGTTCATCAGCTCGACGTTCTTCACAATCTGGAATGAACTCTTCAGCAGATTCTTCAGTACGAATGACATCTTCAGTAGCCTTGTGTTTGATAGAATCCTCAGGTGCTGGTTCATCTAACACAGAAGGTAGGTGCTCTCTTTGCGAGCCATTAGTTTCATCGAACCGCACATCTACAGTTTCAACAATCTTGTGAAGAACATTGTTGAAGACTCTGTAGGTGTGCGAGTCCTTTCCGTAACCAAGCATAAAACCTTCATGTGCTTTCGGTGCAAATTTAGAGTTGTGATGAGGATCTCTAATCCAGCATTTAGCACTGAAGACTTTGAAATAACTCACATTGGGTTTCTTCTCAGTGAGGAGTTCATAGGCAGTCTTCTTGAAGAATTTGTGAAGATATACTCTGTTGATGATGTAGCACGCAGTATCAATTGCATCAACCCAGAAACGACGAGGGGTTTTGTACTCATCGAGCATGGTGCAAGCCATCTCAGCAAGAGTCATGTTCTTGCGCTCCACGAGGCCATTCTGTTGAGGAGTATAAGGAGCAGATAACTCATGAGTAATACCAAGTTCATCAAGATATTCATTGAGACCCGAATTCTTGAACTCAGTGCCATTGTCACTTCTGATGTGCTTGATCTTCACACCAAAGTTGGTTGAAGCCCTCGAGGAAAATCGTTTGAAGACTTCCTGCACTTCATGTTTGTAAGAGACAAGGTGTACCCATGTGTAACGAGAGTAATCATCAACAATAACAAAGCAATATTTAGATGCTTCATTTGAAACGGAGGAGTAGTGATTAGGACCGAAGAGATCCATGTGAAGCAATTCGAATGGTCGAGTAGTGGTCATGATGGTCTTTGCTGGATGCTTGGCCTTCGTCATCTTTCCAGCTTCACAGGCACCGCATAAGTGATCCTTGAGGAATTTGACATTCTCAATGCCAATAACATTCTTCTTCTTCGCAAGCGTGTGCAAATTCCTCATGCCTGCATGACCAAGTCGTCGATGCCATAGCCATCCTTCTGAAGCTTTTGCAAGTAGGCACACGGCTGGTTGTGAATCTGCAGAGAAATCAACAATATACAAGTCTCCTCTCCTAAAGCCTTCGAAGACTTTGGAATTGTCAGCTTCCATAATCACAACACAACAATACTTGCCAAAGACAACAACCATATCAAGATCACAAAAGCATTGAGACAGACATAAGATTGTATCCTAAGGACTCAACAAGCATGACTTTGTCCATGTGTCGATCCTTTGTGATAGCAACTTTACCTAGACCCAATACCTAACTTTTGCTTTTATCAGCGAAGATGATATGCTTCAGATGTGATGACGATAAGAGAGCATCCATCAACAGATTCCTGTCACCAGTCATGTGATTTGTACATCCACTATCAAGTACCCACTCAGTGGCTTTGGGTTGATCATCCTGCAGATGAATTAGTGCAACTTACGACCTCATATTATTCAGCAGTGAAGAATATGATATCACAATTCATTAGATCAATTTCATCAAGTAGTAAAACAGATAAAGCATAGGGAGGACGTGTGAAATGAAAGTTCATTTCATCATGGTTAGCCTGCGTCCTTTCAGGCAATTTGTCAGGTCCCCAGCAAATTCTTCAGACGTTACAGTACGTCTGGAGACCTGAACCTGCATAAGAGATTAGTTCTTTTTCTTCACCACCCACATCCGAAGGGGTGGCAACGAGTTCATCATTCTGCGAGCTCCATATGAGAATGGTGGCATAGCGGCCAAACCATTACGTTTCACATAAGAGGGGTTCGGGTAAGCATATGAATAAGCAGAGAAATTCTTCGAGGACTTATGAACATAATAATTTGAAGAATAATGCTCATATTCATAGCCCTTTGCTCTTCCCTGCGAAACAGAGTTGTTAGCACGATGATGTTCATATGAGAACTTTGATCCATGTGAGGAATTTGATCCCCTTGAGGAATTTGGTCCGTGTGAGGACTTGGATCCATATGAAGAATTTGGTCCATATGAAGAATTTGATCTGGGGTTCCTATTCTTCACTGGTGGTGTCATGAGGACATTCACCTGAAGACTTTCAAGGCACTTTTTGGGAACCCAGATCTTCTTCATGGGGGAACCATTCCTACAGTTAGTGCCAACATATCTAGCAAATACTTCACCATTCTGATTTTTGAACAGTTTATAGTTGGAGTCAAATGACTGATCAGAAGAATGAGAAGATTCACATGTATAACCAGATAAATTAGATGGATCAACTGGAGGTCCCTTTGCAGCAACCCATGAGGTTTTGGGGTACTGCTCAGGCTTCGAATATGTACCATCAGCATTGAGTTTCCTCTCAACGGCAATACCCTCTTTCCTAGGGTTCCTGTTGAGGATCTGCTTTTTAAGCACATCACAAAGAGTCTGATGCCCTTTGAGGCTTTTGTGCACGCCTGCCATGTACAATTCCTTCAGCCCTGCATCGTTAGTGATACTAGCAATGTCCTTAGATGAGGAATTAGTGATAGCAGAGGCAGGTGAAGAATTTGTAACATTAGAAGCATTTGAACATTCAAGTGAAGAATTAGCAGATTCTCGTTCAATGCATTTCAAACACGGAGGAATAGATTCTTCCTGAGCAGCGCTGATTTGTTGAGCAAGCAATGAATCGCACTCCTTCTGAAGATCTTCATAACTCACTCTTAGCTTTTCAAGATCTTGCTTCTTTTGAAGATATTCATAAGAAAGCTTCTCATGATCAGATAAGAGAGTGTTATGATGACCTTGAAGGTTATCAAACCTGGTCTGAAGTCTCTGAAGATTTTCAGTTAAGGCTTTAGTGCGATCCATTTCTTCACCCAACATATCATCACTTTTGTCTAGCATGTTTTGAACCTTTTCAAAAGCCTTTTGTTGTTGCACAACAATATTAGCAAGTTTAGAGTAGCTAGGCTTAAGATTTTCATCAGATTCATCCTCACTAGATTCAGAAGAGGTATATTTGAGTACCTTGGCACCTTTTGCCATGAAGCAATAGGTGGGAGTGTAGTCATCACTGCCTTCATCACCCTTGTTGGTGAGATCACTCTCTTCAGAGGTGAAGATGGGCTTGCTGACGAATGCAGTAGCGAGGGCTAGGCTCGCCACACCAGACTCAGAATCATCAGATTCCTCTTCTGCTTCCTTTTCTTCAGATTCAGCCTCAGAGTCCATTTCCTAGCCAATGAATGCCCGAGCCTTCTTGGAGCTGCTCTTCTTGTGAGACGAAGACTTCGAGGATTTTGATGATGAAGATTTTGAGGACTTCTTCTTTTTCTTCGCATCATCAGAACTGTAATCCTTGTATTTCTTCTTCTTTGATTCCTTTTCCCATTGAGGACAATCTTGAATGTAATGTCTTGGTTTCTTGCACTTGTGACAAAGCCTCTTCTTATATTCACTGGATGAGGAATCATTGCTCCTTGAGGGTTTTCCAAATCGACCACGTCTTGAGAACTTCTGGAATTTCTTCACTTGCAGTGCTAGATCGTGACTCAGTTCTTCGGGGTCACCAAGGCTGTTACCAGAGTCTTCATCTTCGGACTCAGATACTACCTTAGCCTTCAGTGCACATGATCTGCCATAGCTCGAACCATAGAGATCTCTCTTTTCAGCAAGCTAGAACTCATGAGTTTTTAGACTCTCGAGGATATCAGCGGGGTCAAGTGACTTGTAATCAGCACGCTCTTGTATCATCAGTACCAGAGTATCAAATGAGGAATCAAGCGATCTCAGCAATTTCTTCACCACCTCATGGTCGGTGATGTCAGTGGCACCAAGTGCTTGCAGCTAATTTGAGATGTCAGTGAGGCGATCGAAGGTTTCCTGAACATTTTCATTGTCGAGTCTTTTGAAGCGGTTGAAGAGATTGCGAAGAACATCAACTCGAGAGTCACGCTGAGTTGAAACTCCTTCATTGACCTTGGACAGCCTATCCCAGATAACCTTAGCAGTTTCCAAAGCACTCACTCTACCATACTGTCCTTTGCCTAGATGGCCACATATGATATTCTTCGCTTGGGAATCGAGTTTCTTGAATATCTTCACATCGGTAGCGTTCAGTGAGGGTGAGACGGAGGGAACACCATTTTCCGCAACGTACCAGAGATCGTTATCAATTGCCTCAAGATGCATTCGCATCTTATTCTTCCAGTAGGGGTAGTTCGTCCCATCGAAGGTAGGACACACAACAGAGACCTTGATCATACCTGCGGTCGACATAACTAAAACTCCAGGCGGTTAAACCAAAATCACACAGAACAAGGGAGTACCTCGCTCTGATACCAATTGAAAGTGCGTTATATCGACTAGAGGGGGGTGAATAGGCGATTTTTATGAAATTCTTCACTGAGGAATTTGCTGGTGAGGAAATTCCTTAGAGAAGAACTACTAGCAGCGGAATAAGTACTCAGAGGTAAACATAACAGAATACATGCATGGTCATCATGATGAAATGAAGACAAACACAAAGTACAGAAAGCGTAACACAGGATAGCATAAGAGTAAGACAAACAGACTGAAGAAATTGAACTAAGGAAATTGAGAAAGTCTTCACTCAAAGTCTTCAAACACAAATATGAACAAACACACAACACAGTAATGAGGAAATGAAAGTGTTGAGGAAATAGAACCAGTTGGCTTGGTGAAGACAATGATTTGGTAGACCAGTTCCAACTGTTGTCTCAGTTGTACATCTGGTTGGAGCGGCTGAGTATTTAAACTCGAGGACACCCAGTCCCGGACACACAGTCCTCACCGTATTCTCCTTCAGCTAAGGACACACAGTCCTCGCCCAATCACTCGTGGTAATTCTTTAGGTGACTTCCGAACCTTCACAAACTTGGTCACTCGGCGATCCACAATTCCTCTTGGATGCTCTAGACCTTGACGCCTAACCGTCTGGAAGAAGCACAGTATTCAAAGGTAACAAGCGTCGGATCCACGCATGGTCAATCTCTTCAGTGATGCTCAATCACTTTGGGTTTGTAGGTGTTTTGGGTTTGGGTTTGGATTTTCCTCACTTGATGATTTGCGCTCAAAGTCCTCGGAGGATGGGTTGCTCTCAAATGACAAGTGTCAAGTTCACGCGGAGCAGCCAACCATCTAGTGGTTGTAGGGGGCGGCTATTTATAGCCTAGGGAGCAGCCTGACATGATAAGACATAAATGCCCTTCAATGATATGACTCTTAGGTGGATAAGATATTTTGGGACAGCTGGCGCGTAGCACAACAACGGTCGGAAATTTGAGGTACAAATTCCTCAGGGCTATCATGTTCCTCACTGTGTAGGCAATTTGCACTGGCGAATTCCTAACTCCTCAGTCAGAGCAAAGTCCTCAGTGCCCAAAAGAACCGCCTCTCTGTCACTGAAGAAATTGACTGAACTGTATGAGATTTCCAATGGCTTCACTCAAAGGGATTGGTAGGTGTAGGATTTGAGTTGAGCATCACATGGAAATCTTCTCCTTAGTATTTCCTCGACCCCCTTTAACAGTACGGTGTTTCCTATGACTCAAGAAAGAGAAAATGAAACTACGAAAACAAATGTCTTCACGCTTCATGTTCCTCGAATGATAACCAAGTCTTCAAGGTCACACCAATTTCTTCACTTTCAAAGTCTTCAGAAATCTTCAGAATATCAAAGTCTTCAGTGGAAGAACTTCATTTTTAGGGGTCGACTTTCTCTGTAAATATCAAACTCCTTATAGACTTATAGACCTGTGTACACTCATAAACACGTTAGATCCTTAACCTATAAGTCTTCAATACACCAAAATTACTAAGGGGCACTAGATGCACTTACAATAGACATTTGGGGGCGACGTTTTGTGTGTATGGGAAAGATACACTCTACATAGTGTGTGTGCTTGGGAAAGAGAGATGTCGAGAGACCTAGCTAGAGAGTGGGGGAAGAAATGTGTGCATGCCCAAGAGACAAAGTGATAGAACCTATATTGGGGTCCAGACTTTATAAGAGAGACGGGTGTTAATGTGCTCGTGTGTTGGTGTTTGGGGGAGAGAACGACTTCTGTGTGTGTGGGGGGCGACGAGGGGTGGGGGTGGGCGACGAGGGGGGGGGGCTTCAGATAAAGAGTGAGGTGTGTATATTTGAGGGACTTTAGCGTAATTGAGATATACATGGTCAATAGTGTGTGCACTCAAGGTTGATCAATTTGTTTCACAGTTTGTACTATGAGATAATGATACTTTTGAACATGCGTGATATACTTTGATGTACTAGAATTACAAACCTAAGATTGGAATTTTGGAATTCGACTCCAACATTAGCTTTTTTTAATTCATTTAAACCGAGGTACATTTTTAAGCCGGGATTTCGTGATTTCAAACTCATATATCAAACCTAGAGATATACACATACGGGCATGTTCAAACTTTATAATCATCCACTTTATTCATACACATACACATTTTTGCTTTTGTCATCATATTAGGATAAACACATTTGGAATTTCATTTGAATTGGACCATATGATGGTATTTGCTTGTAGTAGCTCAATGATCCATATTTGAATTGAATGGACAATCTAAGTTTCAAGTTGGAGACACTGATTTTCAAAACTTGCACTTTTTTTTGCGTGCAAAACAAACAAATTCTCGGCCAAGATATCATAGTCGGCCGTACAAGAGCAGAATATAATTTCAGGAGCCAAAAGCTTTCAAACTTCCCCCTCACATAGAAATATCTCACGCCCGAAAGTTTAGCACTGCGATATTCCTGTTTTACCCCTGCCACATGAATGGAAAAGGGCTGCTTTGCTAACTCCATTGTTTTCTCCTCTTTGCCCCCAACATTCTTCCCCAGAGCCCCTCTCCTGCCCCTCCCCGACCCCCCAACCACGGCAAGCCGCGGAATCTAGTCCTCCGCCGCAGCGGTGGACCTCACACCCAGACGGATCTACCTTCCGCACCTTGGAACGCACCTTGGAACCCCCAACTACCAACTCCACCACTTCACCGGAGCCGCTTCAGCGACTGGCTTGTACACAGCTCCAAATCTCCTTGACCACCATCATGGTCCACCGCACCGGATCTGCTTAACCGGCACCCTCGTCCACCATAGTGTAGGCCCTTCACTGACTCCCTCGTCCGTCCCTTCGCCGGCCCTTCATACAAGCACTTGTCCACCGCAACAGATCCACCTCACTGAAAGTACTGTACAACGCACCCGCTGAAGCCTTCGTCCACTGCACTGGACCCGCTCCACGGACGCCATATTCAACTCCACCAGCCGTGCTTTACTGCCGCTGCAGCGTCATCAGGTTAAACGCCATCCTCTGGTATTCGGCCCTGGCCAAGTTCATGGTGGTCACCCACCATGGCTACAACGTCCTCAAGATGCCAGGAAGCGGCGGAATCATCATGGTCCCATGTGAAGAGAGAGATGCGGTGTGCTCCCTTGAGTGCGCCTTCCAAGATGCGGCAATCGACAACCCCGACAGCAAAGGCGAGGGCCCTCTCGAGGCCCTCCCCAAGAAGAAGAAGCAAATGTGCCGTGCAGGATCTCAGGAGGGTGATGACGCAGCTGGAGCCTCGTTAGGATCAGCGCCTGCTCCAGGGGCGCCTCCCTCCATCGCATAGGAAGGCGCGCCCGGTGCCCTCCTCGGGTAGGGCTCGGGGGCTCTCTTCTGGAGGGCCTCGGACCTTGCCAACCTCACGAGGGGGGGCGCTTGGGCACCACTTGGAGGTGTGCTTCGCGGCACGTTCCCCTCAGGAGAACACATGGCAAGGAGTGCCCACCACTCAGGAGTTCATCATCAAGACCACTCAGGAACTGGAAGACACAAGGGCGACGCGCGGTGACCGCCGCTCACGAGGCGCAGCTCCCCATCCAGGCGAGGATGCCAGGCTACGCGTCCGCATCGACATTCCAGGGCTCAACATGGCCGCATTTCAAGAGATTTTCTGGCCTTCGCGTGTGGGCCGTTGCGAGGGCCCACCTCATAGCTACGTTCGCATGCCCTTCGGCTTGCGGAACGTGGCATCAGCTGATACGTCCATTTTGCATCATGCTTTTATATCGATATTTATTGCATTATGGACTGTTATTACACGTTATGTCACAATACTTATGCCTATTCTCTCTTATCTTACAAGGTTTACATAAGGAGGGAGAATGCCGGCAGCTGGAATTCTGGGCTAGAAAAGGAGCAAATATTAGAGACCTATTCTGCACAACTCCAAAAGTCCTGAAACTCCACGAAAGATATTTTTGGAAATTAAAAAATATTGAGCGGAAGAAGTACGCTAGAGGGGGACCCACCTGGCCACAAGGGTGGGGGGCGCGCCCTACCCCCCAGGGCACGCCCCTTCCTCGTGGGCCCCCTGTTGGCTCTCCGGTGGACATCTTCTGCTATAAGAAGTCTTTCGTCAAGGGAAAAATCATAAGCAACCTTTCGGGACGAGACCCCGCCGCCACGAGGCGGAACCTTGGCGGAACCAATCTAGGGCTCTGGCAGAGCTGTTCTACTAGGGACACATCCCTCCAGGAGGGGGAAATCATCGCCATCGTCATCACCAACGCTCCTCTCATCGGGAGAGGGCAATATCCATCAACATCTTCACCAGCACCATCTCCTCTCAAAACCCTAGTTCATCTCTTGTATCCAATTCTTGTCTCCAAGTCCAGGATTGGTACTAGTAGGTTGCTAGTAGTGTTGATTACTCCTTGTAGTTGATGCTAGTTGGTTTATTTGTTGGAAGATCATATGTTCAAATCCTTTATACATATTAATACCCCTCTGATTATGAACATGAATATGCTTTTTGAGTAGTTACGTTTGTTCCTGAGGACATGGGAGAAGTCTTGCTATTAGTAGTCATGTGAATTTTGTATTCGTTCGATATTTTGGTGAGATGTATGTTGTCTAGACTCTAGTGGTGTTATGTGAACATTGACTACATAACACTTCACCATTACTTGGGCCTAGAGGAAGGCATTGGAAAGTAATAAGTAGATGATGGGTTGCTAGAGTGACAGAAGCTTAAACCCTAGTTTATGCGTTGCTTCGTAAGGGGCTGATTCAGATCCATATGTTTCATGCTATGGTTAGGTTTACCTTAATACATTTGTTGTAGTTGCGGATGCTTGCAATAGAGGTTAATCATAAGTGGGATGCTTGTTCAAGTAAGAACAACACCTAAGCACCGGTCCACCCACATATCAAATTATCAAAGTACCGAACACGAATCATATGAACGTGATGAAAACTAGCTTGACGATATTCCCATGTGTCCTCGGGAGTGCTTTATCCATATAAGAGTTTGTCCAGGCTTGTCCTTTGCTACAAAATGGATTGGGCCACCTTGCTGCACTTATTTACTTTTTTTACTTGTTGCTTGTTACAAATTATCTTATCACAAAACTATCTGTTACCACTTATTTCAGTACTTGCAGAGAATACCTTGCTGAAAACCGCTTATCATTTCCTTTTGCTCCTCGTTGAGTTCGACACTCTTACTTATCGAAAGGACTACGATAGATCCCCTATACTTGTGGGTCATCAAGACTATTTTCTGGCGCCGTTGCCGGGGAGTGAAGCTCCTTTGGTAGGTGGAATTTGGTAAGGAAAAATTTATATAGTGTGCTGAAATTTTTGTCACTTGTTACTATGGAAAGTAATCCTCTGAGGGGCTTGTTCGGGGTATCTTCACCTCGACTAATAGAGAAAAGAGTTGCTCCTCAACCTACTGAACCTACTGAAAATGAAAATGTTCCCTTTGAAGTTCCTTCGGGTATGTTAAAAAACTGCTAGATAACCCTTTTGCAGGAGATGGAACAAAGCATCCTGATGAGCACCTAATCTCACTACTAGATAATCCTTTTGCAGGGAAAAGCCTAGCAGCAGCGTGGGTTTTCGGCCTCTCAGTAGCATGGGTACCAGTGCTACTAATAAGGCGCTACAACTAACGTATAGCAGTAGCTCTTGTTGTCCCACGCTACTGCTATACATGAATAGATGTAGAGCTCTTTAGGAAAGGGCGCTGCTGATATTATGTGCAGCGCTGTTTATTTGGAATCGCTGCTAGTAAGGCGGCGCTATTGCTAAGTTTTACCCCCTCGCTACTAATAGTTTTATTATTTTTTCCCTACATATTTGTTTTGTATTTGAATAGGCTTTATACAATAATCTTTAGCATATCACACACATACAAATGTAATCATAGCATATACATACAATTAGTCTCATCAAATCATGTCATCATCATAATCATCATCCAACACAAAGTGGTCTCTCGTCATTATCTCAAAAATAGCGATACAAGTCTCGATTACTTGCAAATACATCATCATCCATCTAAACAATGATATACGCGAGAAGAGCTATCACTTTGAGTACATGAGTTCGTATCCCTCTCTCGCATTAGCGTGAACCTAAACTAACTACTGCCTGTCGCTCGGAAACCGGAAACCGGTACACCTGGGCCTGACACTCCGGCCACTTGTCGTATATATACTCCTGGCGTAGCACTTGTTCGCCATCTATGATCTATGCACCTACATCGTCACATGAGTCGATGATATGCAACATATATAGTTGAGCAACAGAAAGAGACAGACTTGGCAAAAATATAAACAACATATCATAAGCATAAATAACAAAGTTCATCGTACCCCAAAATGCCCTAACTAGAGTGATTTTCGCTAGTGGAGGAGGAGGACGGTTTAATTACATAACAAATAAAGTTTCACCGTGCATAACTCAAAGTTTTGTCATACAGAAAGTATGGACTAAACAGACACATTGTCATATATCGACAATCACTCCAACATGTCGTTCCATCCATCCAAGTCACTCCAACATGATTTGGGCAAGTTCGCGCTGGATGTTATAGAACTCAGCTCGAAGTCGATGATCCTCGATATCTCCCATGTCCTTCGCCCATTGCAGAATATGGGCATCGCCGGATCTAGGTGACATGCGAAGGTTCTGGTGATCCCGTCTGTACTCCAGCATGTGGTGTAGGACATAGAATCCATCATTAAGAGAATCGTTCGGTTGCTGGATGCACCAGAAGTCGGTCTTATGGCCGAAGGCAACCCTGCCGCCCCTTCTCTTCTCGTCCCTGACCCCTCCACCCATTGATTGGTAGTAAAACATAGCACTGTCGAGAACATCCTTGATGTGGGTGTAATCCTTTTTGTGAATGTTCTTTGACGAGTCCAAGTAAAGAGCGTGGGAGAATCGCGGGTAGAGGATGATGAGGACGGCGTGCCCGCCGCTGCGCAAAATAAGTACACCTCAAATTAATTAGCCTCCACCGTGCAAATGAATGATTGAAATCGAAGGAAGGATAGCAGCGCGGATGACTTAGACGGGATGATAAGGCACGAGAATCGCCCCCTTGTCCTTATTGGCGAGCATGAAACTGACGATGTAATCCCTCGCGTATTCACGGTGCTTTGTGCAGACTCCCAAGAAGCCCTCGTGCATGTAGTACGGGTCAGCGACACATATATGAGATATCTGCTCAACCCCGATGATGTAGTTCATGTGCAAGGCATAAAGGCGGACAAACGTAAAATCCAGCTTCTTCACGTGAAACATGTCGAATATGTAATCGAATCGGAGGAAGAACTTATCCGCGGGGAAGCTGTCGACGTACGACATTTGCCGTGGAACGATAACCACGTAGAGTGGGTATCCTGGATCTTTTGAGGCGATGAGGTCTTTCTCTACCCGTAGCACATCGTCATGAAGTCTCCTTAGATCGCCGAATCTGACCCGTAGCACTGTTGCAGGTAGGATTGGTTGACCGGGGATATGCCATTTATCCGCATCGGGGATATCTATACGGTCCTGAAGCCGAGGCTGCTGAGCCGGCTGGATCATAGAATCAGCTTTTTTGCCTTTCCTCGCTCTCCTCCTAGACTTTTTTTACTACCGGAAGGTCCTCCATAATACGTTGAGACGGCAATTCAGGCACCGACTCATGACGCTCAAACCCTGAGTAGGCGCCAGTATAGACATACTGTTCAGCGCCATCGTCGTCCTCATCCTCATCCATGGCGACATCATCAGCGACTAATGGAGCCTCCTCCTTATCCCGTCCGCTATCACCCAACCCGACACCCGACGCTAATTGGGTAGGTGGGGTGTTGATGTTCATACCTTGCTGAGGTTGCGTGCTCGTGGGTGTGCTCCCGGCCGCCTCCAGACAAAGCAGACTCTTTGGCCACAACAGGACCCACCCATTGCAACAATCACCAAGCCGCCGCGGTGTCTCGTCGTCATCCCCCAGTAGTATTGGAGGAGGCAAATTCTCGTGGCCCGGTTTGCCACAGGCCATGGAAACCTTGAAGATGTTCGGGGCGACCGGCCGGCTATGGAACAATGGTTCCTTCGGCTCCATTATCGTCGCCTTCCCCAGGTCCACCTTCTGGTCGCCGATGGTGTACAATATGTTGCACGGGGTTTTGTCGGCCTGCAAAGAAAAGTCTGCGACATGAGACATCCGAAAGGCAACGAAAACGGGAGATTATACATTTATATTGAAGGGGGCCGGTGTGACAGATACCGTGAGGGCGTCTAGCTCAGCCAAAGATGAAGCACCGCCAAGCACGTCCGGTGCGGGAGCAAGTGCAGGAACCGGTGCGGGAGCCGGTGTGGGAGCAGGTGCAGCTGCAGGTGCTGGTGCAACGCTAGTCGAGCTGCTCCCCGCCAAGAAGTCAGCAATGGGAAAGTCCGCTGCATTTTTTTTCTGGATTTTGCTTGGTCCAATTGAAAACGGCCGGAACCAAGGAGGTAGAAATATCTACAACCACCTATTTTGTGGCAGCTACCGCTGTTGCGCCTGTCTGAGTTGATTTCTTCGCAACCGCAATCTCAACCTTCTTGTTGATGTTTTCTTCATTTAACCTCTGTCTTTCCTTTCTCTCCTTTGTGGTGTCACGGTAGTACTTCTTCCACGTGGTGCCGTCTCCGACACCGTGCACGCATCCATACGACGGTCAAGTATCCACCGGTTGTCATTTCAATATGTTCAACACCCGGTTGAATGAAGTGTCCCGCTTGGGACTCGCCAATGCCTCAGACGGCGAGTCTCTTTCGGCCGCAATCCTATGCAACTCTCTCTGCAAAAGGCACAAGGATCGCTTACAAATATGACTAACGTGTGCAGTCCAATTGATCAGAAACTAAAATTACCAGCAGTCTCATGAACTCCGTAATGTACGGTTTTGTCTCATAAACCTTCTTCACTGGGTCCCAACGGTGCCGGTCCCTGAGGACGTCACGCTCCTGCGGGACGGTGAACTCCGCGAAGGGGTCTGGGATGCCCAGACTCCCGGTTACTGCGTCCTCCTTGGCCCATTTGGACCTCTTTCCGCCGTAACCACGATTTCCGAGGTGGTGGCTCCCAATGTTCCTCTCTTGAAGCCCCTTCATGTACTTAGACTTTTTTTTGGTAGCTTCGGCCTCGCAAGCCTCCTTGAATATTTGAAACTGCTCTTCCGTGATTGTCGGATTATCCTTTACAATCTCGGAGTAGGGTTCCTTCTTGTCGATGATCCTTGCTTTCACTTGATTTTTCCAGGCGGCCAACGCGTCGCTAAACTTGGTCATGGCGTGTTTGTTTATCTTCTTCATTGTCGGGTCCTCATCTGGATCTTCATAATGCTTCTCATTCTGTCTTGGGAACAAGAATATCTGGTGAAACTTCTTTAGGAGGGAGCTCCTCATATTTTCTATCTTCTGTAGTTTCTCATCATTGATGGTGGCGTTTGTCCGTACGATGCAGCCTATTTGATTGCCGTAGCATCGACGCGCTTCCTCAGGCGCCTTTGGCTCAAAATTGACGTCGTCCACCTCCGTGACCACCAGTCTAGTAGTCTTGAGTTTGTTAGGAAGTCGTTGCCTCTTTGCTTTCGGTTCTACACTGGCTCCACTCCCCGAGGCAGTGTCGGTCTCAGTCTCAGCGCCGGTCTCAATGCCGGTCTGAGTCTCAGTGCCGGTCTAAGTCTCAACACCGGTTTGCATGTTGGTCTCAGACCCCGATGCCACCGGTGGGCCCAGCAACAACATCGGTTCATCGTCGTCAAGGCTAAAAAATTCGTCTGCCGCCCGGTAGACGTCCTCGCAACAATCACCAGAACCCTGTCCTTCATCGTTGCTAGCCATGTTTCCTATGATTAAATCTAGTTAATTAATTCTAGACCTAATAAAATGAATAATGACATAAAAAAGGCCTATTGTTTTGTAGGAACGTTGACTCCTTCCTGGTGCGGCAAATCCCGGGCACTCGATATGTCCTAGTTTGTAGCACAAGTCATGCCGAAATTCACGGAAAATTTTGGCATGACCTTTGCTAAAAAGTGGACAAATCGAGAACCTAAAATTTGCCGGAACGGAAATGAATCAACATTCCGGCAAACCATATATAGGCCACTTAGCTTCATTGAAACAACAAAGCCACTTGGGCACAAACAACATGACCACTTCAATGAAAAGATATAATCAACAATAAAAGTCTAGGAAGGGATCATCTTTAAAATAAAACTTGCCTAAATAACCTAGATAATTCACCTAATTAAACTAGCTAACCTGACTAGTTCTCTATCAAAGCACTAACTAAATTTTTGCACTAAACTAGGTAATTAACCTAATTAAACTAGTTAACCTAACTACTTCTCCGTCAAAGCCCTAACTAAAATTTTGCCCTAACCTAGATAATTAACATAATTAAACTAGCTAACCTATGCATGAGAGAGAGGAGGGGTGGGGGCTTACAAAGGATGGCTCCGGTGGTGGCGAGGGAGGCAGGGGTGTCTCCGGTGACGGCGAGGGAGGCAGTTGTGGCGATGGAGGATCTGGTGGCGTCGACGGTGGCTCCGGTGGCGTTGATGAGGCTGCGCGGCTCCGTAGCGTTGGGGCCGGCTCCTGTGGCGTCGACGGTGCACGGCTCTTGTGGCGTCGACGGCGCACGGCTCTGGTGGCTCCAGGGGCGTCGACGTCGGTAGGAGACGGCGGTGAAGTGGGGCGACGGCAAATCGGGAGACGGCGGCGGGGTGGGTCGAGAGATTTGGGGGGCAAGTGGTGGACAGGGGAAACGGTTTTTTGGTTAAGTCAAAACTAGCGGTAGCGCGTTTCGCAGAAAGCGCTATAGCTAAGGTAGCTATAACGCTTTTTCCAAAACACGCTACTTCTATACCTATGTAATTTTCTCCCTTTTTTTATTTCCTTTTCTGTTTCTATAGTGGGGGTCCTGGAAACGCGCTGCAGCTACGTTAGCTATAGCGCCTCTTACTAACACATGCTATAGCTATGCCTTTCTCAGTTTTTTTGCTTTTTCATTTATTTTGCTTTACATTTTATTTTTTTTCTTTCTCCTTTTTCTGTTTCTTTCATTTTCATTTACTTTTCTATTTGTTTTTCATTTTATTTTATTTCCATTAGAAGTAGCGCTCTTACTGGGAAACGTGCTGCTACTCATGCCCTAGCGGTAGCGCGCTTCCTGCAAGCCTGCTACTGCTATGTGTAGCCCATCGGTCCACCAATGGGAATATTAGTTGTCGTGGTATTCTCACCGGGGGGGGTGCAAGACGACATATGCCACAAGGTGGCTTCGTGTGAGGGCAAGACTGCTGCTGATAGGCCCGGGAGCTGGTATGCGAGTAGCACACGGTGGTTTACCCAGCTTTGGAGCTCTCTGGAGAGATAATACTCCTACTGCTGCATGTCTGAGTATATCTGGTATGTATATCTAGTACAGAGTGCTCCTTGAGCTGTATCTTGGGCATGCGTGCCCATGGCCGGGTGGCCGTATGAAGTAGTGACCATGCATGGCCGTGAGTGAGCTTGGGTGCTCATACATGTGTGTGTGTGCTAGCTAGCTATCTTGCTAGCTAGCATGCCTGTGTCAGAGTCCCCCCTGGATGGATGGATGTGTGCCCATATATATAGGCATGGCTAGATTAGAGAGTAAGCTAGGTGGTGGCATGGGCAAGGGATGGTGGGGTGTCATGCTTGTCCCCTGGGTCACTTCATAAATAGTGCCAGGGGACAAGTGACACTGTACATGATGGCTGGGGTGACACATGAACAGTGCCGGGTACGGTCGTCATGTCGGGGGCGCGTCAGGCTGCAGTTGACTTCGGGCAGCCGGCCTGGTGGAGGAGTCGGCAGCCAGCAGTCGGCCTGGAGCGGTCGGGAAGTCAGCAGCCTGTAGTCGGCAGCCGACAGTCGGCAGCCTGCAGTCGGTAGCCTGCAGTCGGCCTGGTGGTGTAGTCGGCAGCCCGCAGTCAGCAGCCGGCAGCTGGCCGGGTAGTTGGACTGAGGGGCTTTGCTAGCCCCGATGTCTTGAATTATTGTCTCGCCATCTTCGGGGTATCCGTGTCCAATTACTCCGACAGTAGCCCCCAAGCCTCCGGGCAACTTGGCAAAGTTGGGCGGAGGTTTTTTGGTGAGTGTTCATGAAAAATTGATTTTCGTGTAGTCACGGTCATCGAAGACAGCCAACGCGACTCGGCGCTTGCGGAGCGCGTCGGCGCACCTGCTAGGTGCAGCCTTCGGGTGCTTGAAGGGGTCCAGGCCGGTCAGGCTCGACCGGCCAGATGGCGAGGCGGCTTGCAGCGCCCTTTTTTCTTCTTTTTTCTCTTCTGCCGGCTGCTGGGAGCCGGACAAAACTCCTCTCTTGTCTACAATCTTCCATGGGGGCGCGCCAGCGCACCCACTGGGCGTAGCCCCCGAGATTCGGGCCGACTGCTGAGCAGTCGGGCCGGATCTTCCGGCAACTACCTTGTCTTCTTTTTCACGGGGGCGCATCAGCGCACCCGCTGGGTGTAGCCCCTGAGATCTGGGCCGACTGCTGAGCAGTCAGGCCGGATCTCCCGGCAACTACTTTGTCTTCTTCTTCGCGGGGGCGCGTCAGCGCACAAGCTGGGTGTAAGAGTAGCCCCCGAGATCTGGGCCGACTGCCGAGCAGTCGGGCCGGATCTTCCGGCAACTACTTTGTCTTCTTTTTCACGGGGGCGCGTCAGCGCACCCGGTGGCTGTAGCCCCCGAGATCTGGGCCGACTGCCGAGCAGTCGGGCCGGATCTCCCGGCAACTACTTTGTCTTCTTTGTTGAAGTTGTTTCTTTTTTCTTCTTCTCTTTGTCCGGCTGTGGTAGCCGGACTCCGACTCAGCAGTCGGACTGTTTGCTGCCCGCTAGGCAGCCAACACTTTCTACACAGTAGGTGGTCGGACGCACATCTGGCAGTCAGACGAAATTTTCAGCCGGGCGCGGGCAGTCGGACGCGCATCTGGCAGTCGGACGCACATCTCTTTCTCTTTTTGTCTCTTTTTTTTGGCTGTGGGCAGTCGACCCTTTTCTTTCTTTTGCTTCTTCACGTCTCCAGTCGGCCTCTCTGTTTTTTTCTCTGACTTCTCTTTCTTCAAACGGCCGGACAGCCGCGGAGCAGGGCGCGGGTGGCGACCCAGAGCCGGACCCGGCCAGGCACGGGGCCGGACGGGGTCGGGCGAGCCGGCGTCCTGGATGCCGAGGGTCGGCCGCCGGCTAACGGACGAAGACGGACCCGGCGAGGCGGACGGAGCGTGCGAGCCGGCCGCGTGCGCGCGAAGGCGGCCAGGCAGAGCCGGACCACGGGGAGCCCACGACGGAGGCGGAGTAAGTCGGCCGCGTGCGGACGCAGGGATGGGCGCGGGAGGCGGCAGACGGGAAGCCGGCTCCGGCCGGGCTCGCGGAGGAGGCGGAAGGCCGCGGGAGGAAGCCGGCCTGCGCGGGGTTGGAGCAGCGCGCCGGGATGCGGGCGCGAGCCAGTGTTGCCGGGTCGTGGGACGCCGGACGGGTCGGTGGCGCGAAGCCGGCGAGCGAGCGCGGCCGAGTTGGAGGAGGGAAGCCGGACCCGGAGCCGGCGTTGTGCGGGAGCAGTCGAACCCGGCGCTGCGGGCGGAGATGGCGCGCGAAGCAGCCGGGCAGCAGGCTTGGCTTGGCGAGGAGGAGGGCCTTGGGGAGGCTGGAGTAGCCGGCCGATTGCGCGGGAGGGCGGAGCCAGCACGCGGGTGGACCCGGCGGAAGCAGAGCTCCCGCTACAGGGGAAGGCGGCAGGATGGGGCGGAGTTGGCGGCCGCACGGAGGCGGACGCCGGCTGGGAGGCGACCCGGCGAGTAGGCGGAGGCACGGGGTTGGCAACTCGACGCGCGTGGGGAAGCCGACTGCCGGACGGGGCCCAGCCGGCGGGCGCGAGGACGCGCGCGAGGCGAGGCGGGGCCAGCAGCGGCCAGTCGGTGCGGGGGCGAATGGCGCGGCGCGGGCCAGGCGGCTAAAGCCGGTAGGCGCGGAGCAGGTATCCAGAGGAGGAGCGGTCGCAGGAGGGTGCTCGGACGCGCGCCAGTGGCACGGCGCAGCAGCCAGTGCCACGGCGAGACGGCTGGGCGACGAGGGAGCGTCAACCCGGAGCTGGAAATAGCTAGGCCACGGCCAGCGCGGGAGCCGGTGCGTGCGCGGGGCCCAGCCGGCCGCGGCTCCCAATGCCAGAGCCGAAGTCGGGGGTGAGGCGGGGCTGCAGTGGAGGTAGAGCCGGCGTGCGGAGCGCAGGGCCCCGGGGTCGAAGGAAGCGGCCCGCGGCATGAGTAGAGGAAGAGCTAGCGCCTGGCCATTATCAGACTAGTGTCCGACTACCATCTGACTTTTGTCTGGGACTAGTATGTTGGCATGGTACGGGAAGTGTACAGGCAATATCTGGCCATTGTATAGGAAACCCGCGAGGCATGTATGAGGATTATGTGGCCATGTACGGGGTAGTATGTGTGTAGTGGTATGGCTAATGGTTTGACCATTGTTTACTAGCATCTAGCTAGCTTGCAAAGATGGTGTGTGGAGGAGCGAACGCGCGTGTCGGCCGGAGCAAGGCGCTGCGCGGAGGAAAACAGACGCGAGCGGCGCGTGGACGAACATGGCCGACCAAAGCGAGGCACAGCGCGCGGCGCGCGCGCGGACGGCCGGCCGGCGTCGCAAGGGTGGTGACGAAGGCAGCGAGGCCGTCGAGGAGGACGCGCCGTCCCATGCGGCCGCTCCGGGGGCAGGACGAAGTCGAGCCCCCGAGCGCTACCGGAGAGACGGCGTGACGCCGCGGCGGAGTGGGCCGGCGCACGTTGGATAAATATCTCATGAGCTAGTGAGTAGCTGCATTGGAGAGATCCCGTGGCTGACGGTGGGCGCCAAATGTCGTGGTATTCTCACGGGGGGGGTGCAAGATGACATATGCCACAAGGTGGCTTCGTGTGAGGGAAAGACTGCTGCTGATAGGCCTGGGAGCGGGTATGCGAGTAGCATGCGGTGGTTTATCCAGCTTCGGAGCTTTCCGGAGAGATAATACTCCTACTGCTGCATGTCTGAGTATATCTGGTATGTATATCTGGTACAGAATGCTCCTTGAGCTGTATCTTGGGCATGCGTGCCCATGGCCGGGTGGCCGTATGAAGTAGTGACCATGCATGACCGTGAGTGAGCTTGGGTGCTCATACATGTGTGTGTGTGCTAGCTAGCTATCTTGCTAGCTAGCATGCCTGTGTTAGAGTCCCCCTGGATGGATGGATGTGTGCCCATATATATAGGCATGGCTAGCTTAGAGAGTAAGCTAGGTGGTAGCATGGGCAAGGGATGGTGGGGTGTCATGCTTGTCCCCTGGGTCACTTCATAAATAGTGCCAGGGGACAAGTGACACTGTACAGGATGGCTGGGGTGACACATGAACAGTGCCGGGTATGGTCGTCATGTCGGGGTCGCGTCAGGCTGTAGTTGACTTCGGGCAGCCGGCCTGGTGGAGGAGTCGGCAGCCAGCAGTCGGCCTGGAGCGGCCGGGAAGTCGGCAGCCTGTAGTCGGCAGCCGGCAGTCGGCAGCCTGAAGTCGGCCTGGTGGTGTAGTCGGCAGCCTGCAGTCGGCAGCCTGCAGTCGGCCTGGTGGTGCAGTCGGCAGCCGGCTGGTTGGCGCAGTCGGCAGCCGGCAGTCGGCCGGGCAGAGCAGTCGGACGGGAAGCAGGCAGGAGTGGCCGCACAGTCGGACTGAGGGGCTTTGCTAGCCCCGATGTCTTGAAATATCGTCTTGCCGTCCTCGGGGTACCCGTGGTCGATTACTCCGACAGTAGCCCCCAAGCCTCCAGGCAACTTGGCAATGTTGGGCGGAGGTTTTTTGGTGAGTGTTCATGAAAATGATCATGAAAAAGACGAAGTTAGTCCACGCAGATATATCAAATGTTTGCTTTTTAGCATTGCAAGTTTTATGCGGAGGGTGCCGACTCGGTTTGGTCCGAGCCCCCTGGATCTTTTTCGTGTCCCCTCCGCTTTTTGGCTTGTGCTCTTGCTTGCCAGACAGCCGCTCTGCGGTCTGTGGCTGAGAGTGGGCCGCGAAGCGGAGTGTACAGTACTCAGAGTCTGGGAGCAGATTCAACCGAGTAGATACTTGTAAAGGAAACGGTCGGGTCGCCCGAAGCGTTTCTCTTCCCAGACATTTTTCGCGTGGGTGGCCTCCAGCGATCACTCTTGCTAGTTGGACAGCCGCTCTATGGTCTGTGACTAAGAGTGGGCCTTTGGTACCGCGCACGGTACTAAGCCGTCTGCGGGAACTAACGTCTCAGGCCAAGCGGCCAGCCCCCGGGCCAACTCTGGCTGGCGCCGGGGCGAACAGTGATGCTACCATAATAAAATGCGGAGACAGCCCCCGAGTATCGCCCGGGGTTATCCGTGCTTGCGTAGTGCAAAAATATGCGGGTGAAGAGCTCATATTGATTTTTGTGTAGTCGCGGTCGTCGAAGACAGCCAACGCGACTCGGCGCTCGCGGAGCGCGTCGGCACACCCGCTGGGAGTAGCCTTCGAGCCCCCAGGCGCTCGAAGGGGTTCCCGGCCGGGTAGGCTCAACCGGCCAGGCGGCGAGGTGTCTTGCAACGCCTTTTACTCTTCTCTTCTGTCGGCTACTGGGAGCCGGACAGAACTCTTCTCTTGTCTGCAATCTTCCGTGGGGGCGCGCCAGCGCACCCACTGGGTGTAGCCCCCGAGATTCGGGACGACTGCTGAGCAGTCGGGCCGGATCTCCCGGCAACTCTTTGTCTTCTCTCTCGCGGGGGCGCGTCAGCGCGCCCGCTTGGTGTAGCCCCCGAGATTTGGGCCGACTGCTGAGCAGTCGGGCCGGATCTTCCGGCAGCTACTTTGTCTTCTCTCTTTTTCTTGTCAGCCGGCTGTTGACTTGGTCAGTTGGACCTCTTTTCCTTTGCACGAGCAGCCGGCTAGAGCGGGCAGTCGGCCCTTTTCTTTTTCTCCCAGCCGGCCTCACTCTCTCTTTTTTTTTGCACAGCTGGTGCACTGTGTTGACCCAGCCGGCACTTTCTTTCTTTTCTTTCTTCTCTTATCTCTGTTCTGGTAGTCGGCGACGGAGGATGCGGGCGCAGGCCGAACGGGGCCTGCAGGCGCGGTAGGCGGACGCGAGTGCGACCAGGCGGAGGAGGAGGCCGGAGCCGGCTGGGCCCACCGTAGCTGGCGCGGGAGCAGGCGGGCACCCGAGTGCGGAGCAGGGGAGCCGCGCCGCGGACGAAGGCGGGCGAGCAGGCGAGGCCGGCTGGCGCAGGAGCCACAGTCGGCCGGGGCGGCGGTGGTCGGCCACAGCGGCGAGGCGGACAGGCCTCCCGCTCGAGGCGGCGCGCGGGGAAGCCGACACGGGGAGGAACCGGCCTGTCGGGTTGCGGCGGAAGGCGGAGGCCGGGTCACGGAGGCGGCCGAGGACGGGGCGGAGCAGGCGCAGCCAGAGCCGGCCGGAGCATGAGGCCGGAGGGAGGCACAGAGCCGGCCGAGGCCGGGGCAGAGCAGGCGCAGCCGGAGTCGGCGGGCGCGGGAGGCGGCAGCGGCAACCCGGCCGGCTGGCAGGGCGGACCGGAGGAGCGGCCAGCCGGCAGCCGGCCAGAGGTGATGCGGACGCACCCGGTCAAGGGCAGCGGGCGGGGAGGCGGTGCAGAGCACCCGGTCAAGGGCAGCGCACAAACACGGCTGTGGCCCGCAGCGGCGGGCCGGCGGCGCGGTGCCGCAGCCGAGGAGACGGGGCGCGCGTGGGCATGGAGGAGCTGGTAGGAATGCAGCTGACGGACCCGTGCTGGAGAGGAGGGGGTCGCGAGCGCGCAGGCGAGGCCGCAGCGGGCACGGCTGGCCGCAGGGGCGCGCGGGAGCAAGTGTGATGCGAAGCTGCGGCCGCGGCGTAGCAGCGCGTGGATGGACACGGCCGACCGAAGCGAGGCCCCGCGCGCGGCGCGCGCGCGGACCGACGGTCGGCGTTGCGGTGGTGATGATGAAGAGGCCGACGGCGAGGACGCGCCGCCCCTCACGGCCGCTCCGGGGGCGGGTCGATGTCGAGCCCCCGAGCGATATCGGAAAGACGGCGCGACGCCGCGGCGGTGGAGACGAAGATGGTCCCGCCCGGACTGCGATACCAGCAGCAGCGCGGTAGCATAGTACCGCCCCATGCTGGGCGCCAAATGTCGTGGTATTCTCACGGTGGGGTGTAAGACGACATATGCCACCAGGTGGCTTCGTGTGAGGGCAAGACTGCTGCTGATAGGCCCGGGAGCGGGTATGCGAGTAGCACGCGTTGGTTTACCCAGCTTCGGAGCTCTCCGGAGAGATAATACTCCTACTGCTGCATGTCTGAGTATATCTGGTATGTATATCTGGTACAGAGTGCTCCTTGAGCTGTATCTTGGGCATGCGTGCCCATGGCCGGGTGGCCGTATGAAGTAGTGACCATGCATGGCCGTCAGTGAGCTTGGGTGCTCATACATGTATGTGTGTGCTAGCTAGCTATCTTGCTAGCTAGCATGCCTCTGTTAGAGTCCCCCCTGGATGGATGGATGTGTGCCCATATATATAGGCATGGCTAGCTTAGAGAGTAAGCTAGGTGGTGGCATGGGCAAGGGATGCTGGGGTGTCATGCTTGTCCCCTGGGTCACTTCATAAATAGTGCCAGGGGACAAGTGACACTGTACAGGATGGCTGGGGTGACACATGAACAGTGCCGGGTATGGTCGTCATGTCGGGGTCGCGTCAGGCTGTAGTTGACTTCGGGCAGCCGGCCTGGTGGAGGAGTCGGCAGCCAGCAGTCGGCCTGGAGCGGCCGGGAAGTCGGCAGCCTGTAGTCGGCAGCCGGCAGTCGGCAGCCTGAAGTCGGCCTGGTGGTGTAGTCGGCAGCCTGCAGTCGGCAGCCTGCAGTCGGCAGCCTGCAGTCGGCAGCCTGCAGTCGGCCTGGTGGTGCAGTCGGCAGCCGGCTGGTTGGCGCAGTCGGCAGCCGGCAGTCGGCCGGGCAGAGCAGTCGGACGGGAAGCAGGCAGGAGTGGCCGCACAGTCGGACTGAGGGGCTTTGCTAGCCCCGATGTCTTGAAATATCGTCTTGCCGTCCTCGGGGTACCCGTGGTCGATTACTCCGACAGTAGCCCCCAAGCCTCCAGGCAACTTGGCAATGTTGGGCGGAGGTTTTTTGGTGAGTGTTCATGAAAATGATCATGAAAAAGACGAAGTTAGTCCACGCAGATATATCAAATGTTTGCTTTTTAGCATTGCAAGTTTTATGCGGAGGGTGCCGACTCGGTTTGGTCCGAGCCCCCTGGATCTTTTTCGTGTCCCCTCCGCTTTTTGGCTTGTGCTCTTGCTTGCCAGACAGCCGCTCTGCGGTCTGTGGCTGAGAGTGGGCCGCGAAGCGGAGTGTACAGTACTCAGAGTCTGGGAGCAGATTCAACCGAGTAGATACTTGTAAAGGAAACGGTCGGGTCGCCCGAAGCGTTTCTCTTCCCAGACGTTTTTCGCGTGGGTGGCCTCCAGCGATCACTCTTGCTAGTTGGACAGCCGCTCTATGGTCTGTGACTAAGAGTGGGCCTTTGGTACCGCGCACGGTACTAAGCCGTCTGCGGGAACTAACGTCTCAGGCCAAGCGGCCAGCCCCCGGGCCAACTCTGGCTGGCGCCGGGGCGAACAGTGATGCTACCATAATAAAATGCGGAGACAGCCCCCGAGTATCGCCCGGGGTTATCCGTGCTTGCGTAGTGCAAAAATATGCGGGTGAAGAGCTCATATTGATTTTTGTGTAGTCGCGGTCGTCGAAGACAGCCAACGCGACTCGGCGCTCGCGGAGCGCGTCGGCACACCCGCTGGGAGTAGCCTTCGAGCCCCCAGGCGCTCGAAGGGGTTCCCGGCCGGGTAGGCTCAACCGGCCAGGCGGCGAGGTGTCTTGCAACGCCTTTTACTCTTCTCTTCTGTCGGCTACTGGGAGCCGGACAGAACTCTTCTCTTGTCTGCAATCTTCCGTGGGGGCGCGCCAGCGCACCCACTGGGTGTAGCCCCCGAGATTCGGGACGACTGCTGAGCAGTCGGGCCGGATCTCCCGGCAACTCTTTGTCTTCTCTCTCGCGGGGGCGCGTCAGCGCGCCCGCTTGGTGTAGCCCCCGAGATTTGGGCCGACTGCTGAGCAGTCGGGCCGGATCTTCCGGCAGCTACTTTGTCTTCTCTCTTTTTCTTGTCAGCCGGCTGTTGACTTGGTCAGTTGGACCTCTTTTCCTTTGCACGAGCAGCCGGCTAGAGCGGGCAGTCGGCCCTTTTCTTTTTCTCCCAGCCGGCCTCACTCTCTCTTTTTTTTGCACAGCTGGTGCACTGTGTTGACCCAGCCGGCACTTTCTTTCTTTTCTTTCTTCTCTTATCTCTGTTCTGGTAGTCGGCGACGGAGGATGCGGGCGCAGGCCGAACGGGGCCTGCAGGCGCGGTAGGCGGACGCGAGTGCGACCAGGCGGAGGAGGAGGCCGGAGCCGGCTGGGCCCACCGCAGCTGGCGCGGGAGCAGGCGGGCACCCGAGTGCGGAGCAGGGGAGCCGCGCCGCGGACGAAGGCGGGCGAGCAGGCGAGGCCGGCTGGCGCAGGAGCCACAGTCGGCCGGGGCGGCGGTGGTCGGCCACAGCGGCGAGGCGGACAGGCCTCCCGCTCGAGGCGGCGCGCGGGGAAGCCGACACGGGGAGGAACCGGCCTGTCGGGTTGCGGCGGAAGGCGGAGGCCGGGTCACGGAGGCGGCCGAGGACGGGGCGGAGCAGGCGCAGCCAGAGCCGGCCGGAGCATGAGGCCGGAGGGAGGCACAGAGCCGGCCGAGGCCGGGGCGGAGCAGGCGCAGCCGGAGCCGGCGGGCGCGGGAGGCGGCAGCGGCAACCCGGCCGGCTGGCAGGGCGGACCGGAGGAGCGGCCAGCCGGCAGCCGGCCAGAGGTGATGCGGACGCACCCGGTCAAGGGCAGCGGGCGGGGAGGCGGTGCAGAGCACCCGGTCAAGGGCAGCGCACAAACACGGCTGTGGCCCGCAGCGGCGGGCCGGCGGCGCGGTGCCGCAGCCGAGGAGACGGGGCGCGCGTGGGCATGGAGGAGCTGGTAGGAATGCAGCTGACGGACCCGTGCTGGAGAGGAGGGGGTCGCGAGCGCGCAGGCGAGGCCGCAGCGGGCACGGCTGGCCGCAGGGGCGCGTGGGAGCAAGTGTGATGCGAAGCTGCGGCCGCGGCGTAGCAGCGCGTGGATGGACACGGCCGACCGAAGCGAGGCCCCGCGCGCGGCGCGCGCGCGGACCGACGGTCGGCGTTGCGGTGGTGATGATGAAGAGGCCGACGGCGAGGACGCGCCGCCCCTCACGGCCGCTCCGGGGGCGGGTCGATGTCGAGCCCCCGAGCGATATCGGAAAGACGGCGCGACGCCGCGTCGGTGGAGACGAAGATGGTCCCGCCCGGACTGCGATACCAGCAGCAGCGCGGTAGCATAGTACCGCCCCATGGTGGGCGCCAAATGTCGTGGTATTCTCACGGTGGGGTGTAAGACGACATATGCCACCAGGTGGCTTCGTGTGAGGGCAAGACTGCTGCTGATAGGCCCGGGAGCGGGTATGCGAGTAGCACGCGTTGGTTTACCCAGCTTCGGAGCTCTCCGGAGAGATAATACTCCTACTGCTGCATGTCTGAGTATATCTGGTATGTATATCTGGTACAGAGTGCTCCTTGAGCTGTATCTTGGGCATGCGTGCCCATGGCCGGGTGGCCGTATGAAGTAGTGACCATGCATGGCCGTGAGTGAGCTTGGGTGCTCATACATGTATGTGTGTGCTAGCTAGCTATCTTGCTAGCTAGCATGCCTCTGTTAGAGTCCCCCCTGGATGGATGGATGTGTGCCCATATATATAGGCATGGCTAGCTTAGAGAGTAAGCTAGGTGGTGGCATGGGCAAGGGATGGTGGGGTGTCATGCTTGTCCCCTGGGTCACTTCATAAATAGTGCCAGGGGACAAGTGACATTGTACATGATGGCTGGGGTGACACATGAACAGTGTCGGGTACGGTCGTCACGTCGGGGTCGCGTCAGGCTGCAGTTGACTTCGGGCAGCCGGCCTGGTGGAGGAGTCGGCAGCCAGCAGTCGGCCTGGAGCGGCCGGGAAGTCGGCAGCCTGTAGTCGGTAGCTGGCAGTCGGCAGCCTGCAGTCGGCCTGGTGGTGTAGTCGGCAGCCTGCAGTCGGCAGCCCGCAGTCGGCAGCCGGCAGCCAGCCGGGTAGTTGGACTGAGGGGCTTTGCTAGCCCCGATGTCTTGAATTATTGTCTCGCCATCTTCGGGGTATCCGTGTCCAATTACTCCAACATTAGTAGTAGCGCTTTCACGACAAGACGCGCTACTGCTAAAATCTTATCTGCAGCGTAGTTTATTCTGAGCCGCTATTGCTATCTAGCACTAGCGCCTGTGTATAAGGTTTTCCCTAGTAAGTGTCTGTGTGGATGAAGTTTGTGGATTATTTAAGCTTGCAGGTATACCCGATGATGTTGTTAAGAAGAGGGTCTTCCCTTTATCTTTGGAGGGAGATGCATCGACATGGTATAGGCTATGTGATGATACGGGGTCATGGAACTACAAGCGATTGAAATTGGAATTTCATCAAAAGTTTTATCCTATGCATCTTGTTCATCGTGATCGCAATTATATATATAATTTTTGGCCATGCGAAGGAGAAAGCATCGCTCAAGCTTGGGGGGGCGGCTTAAATCAATGTTATATTCATGCCCCAATCATGAGCTCCCAAGAGAAATAATTCTTCAAAGTTTTTATGCTCGGCTTTCTGAAAACAATCGCACCATGCTTGATACTTCTTGTGCTGGCTCTTTTACGATGAATACTATTGAATTCAAATGGAATTCATTGGATAGAATTAAACGTAACTCTGAAGATTGGGATCTCGACGAAGGTAAGGAGTCAGGTATGACACCTAAGTTTGATTGTGTTAAATCTTTTATGGATACCGATGTCTTCCGTAAATTTAGCACTAAATATGGACTCGACTCTGAGATAGTAGCTTCCTTCTATGAATCTTTTGCTACTTATGTTGATCTCCCCAAGGAGAAGTGGTTTAAATAACATCCTACCATAGAAGTAAAAGTAGCTACACCTACTAAATTTGAAGAAAAGACTGTCACTTATAATGATCCTATTGTTCCTGCTTCTTATGTTGAGAAACCACCTTTCCCTGTTAGAATAAAGGATCATGCTAAAGCTTCAACTGTGGTTCGTAAATGCAATATTAGAACTTATACACCTCCTGAGCAAGTTAAAGTTGAACCTAGTATTTCTATTGTTAAAGATCTCTTGGCTGATAATATCGATGGGCATGTTATTTATTTCTGCGGTGAAACTGCTAGAATTGCCAAACCTTGTGCTAAAGATAAACATAGACCTGTGGTAGGCGTGCTTGTTATTTCTGTTAAAATAGGAGATCATTGTTATCATGGCTTATGTGATATGGGTGCTAGTGTCAGTGCAATACCCTTTGACTTATACAAAGAAATTATGCATGAAATTGCACCTGCTGAGTTAGAAGATATTGATGTCACAATTAAGCTTGCCAATAGAGATACTATTTCACCAATGGGAATTGTTAGAGATGTTGAAGTCTTGTGTGGGAAAACTAAATACCCTGCTGATTTTCTTGTTCTTGGTTCTCCACAAGATAGTTTTTGTCCCATTATATTTGGTAGACCCTTCTTGAACACCATTAATGCTAAGATAAACTGCAAAAAGAATGTTGTTACTATAGGCTTGGGTGATATGTCTCATGAGTTTAATTTCTCTATATTTAGTAGACAACACCGTGAAGAAGAATTGCCTAGTAAGGATTAAATTATTGGTCTTGCTTCTATTGCCGTACCTCCTAGTGATCCTTTAGAACAATATTTGCCAGACCATTAAAATGATATGTTTATGAATGAAAGAAGGGAAATAGATGAAGTATTCTTTAAACAGGAACCTATTCTGAAACACAATTTGCGTGTTGAAATCTTAGGGGAACCTCCTCCACCCAAGGGTGATCCTATGTTTGAGCTTAAACCGTTGCCTGATACTCTTAAATATGCTTATCTTGATGAAAAGAAGATATATCCTGTTATTATTAGGGCTATCCTTTCAGAGCATGAAGAAGAGAGATTATTGAAAACTCTAAAGAAGCACCGTGCTGCTATTGGATATACTCTTGACGATCTTAAGGGCATTAGACCCACTCTATGTCAACATAAAATAAATTTGGAAGAAGATGCCAAACTAGTTATTGATCATCAACGAAGGCTGAATCCTAAAATGAAAGAAGTGGTAAGAAAGGAAATACCAAAGCTATTCCA
Source organism: Aegilops umbellulata (assembly GCA_032464435.1). Lineage (NCBI taxonomy): Eukaryota > Viridiplantae > Streptophyta > Magnoliopsida > Poales > Poaceae > Aegilops > Aegilops umbellulata. The sequence goes on along the minus strand of CP136060.1, from coordinate 83,994,127 downwards.
ACTGGAGGCAGGTATAATTTATCCCGTTGCTGATAGTCAGTGGGTAAGTCATGTCCATTGGGTCCCTAAGAAGGGAGGTATTACCATAGTTCCTAATGATAAATATGAATTGATTCCGCAAAGAATTATTACAGGTTATAGGATGGTAATTGATTTCCGCAAATTGAATAAGTCTACTAAGAAAGATCATTACCCCTTACCTTTTATCGATCAAATGCTAGAAAGATTATCCAAACATACACATTTTTGCTTTCTAGATGGTTATTCTGGTTTCTCTAAAATACCTGTGTCAGCCAATGATCAATCAAAGACTACTTTTACTTGCCCTTTTGGTACTTTTGCTTATAGACGTATGCTTTTTGGTTTATGTAATGCACCTGCTACCTTTTGCTATATTCCCTGACTTTTGTGAAAAGATTTGTGTGGTTTTCATAGACGACTTTTCCGTCTATGGATCCTCTTTTGACAATTGCTTGAGCAACCTTGATCGGGTTTTGCAGAGATGTGAATAAACTAATCTTGTTTTGAATTGGGAAAAGTGCCACTTTATGGTTAATGAGGGTATTGTTTTGGGGCGTAAAGTTTCTGAAAGAGGTATTGAAGTTGATAAAGCCAAGGTTGATGCTATTGAAAAGATGCCATGTCCCAAGGACATCAAAGGTATAAGAAGTTTCCTTGGTCACGCCGGATTTTATAGGAGGTTCATTAAGGACTTCTCAAAAATTTCTCAGGCTCTGACTAATTTATTACAAAAAGATATACCATTTGTCTTTGATGATGATTGTGTAGAAGCATTTGAAATACTTAAGAAAGCATTGATCTCTGCACCTATTGTTCAGCCACCTGATTGGAATTTACACTTTGAAATTATGTGTGATGCTAGTGATTATGCTGTAGGTGCTGTTCTACGGCAAGGAGTTGATAAGAAATTAAATGTTATTCAATATGCTAGTAAAACTCTAGACAATGCTCAAAGAAATTATGCTACTACTGAAAAAGAATTCTTAGCAGTTGTATTTGCTTGTGATAAGTTTAGACCTTATATCGTTGATTCTAAAGTAACTATTCACACGGATCATGCTGCTATTAAATATCTTATGGAAAAGAAAGATGCTAAACCTAGACTTATTAGATGGGTTCTCTTGCTACAAGAATTTGATTTGCATATTGTTGGTAGAACGGGAGCTGAGAACCCCGTTGCAGACAACTTGTCTAGGTTAGAAAATGTTCTTGATGACCCACTACCTATTGATGATAGCTTTCCTGATGAGAAATTAAATGTCATAAATGCTTCTCGTAGTACTCCGTGGTATGCTGATTATGCTAATTATATTGTCGCTAAATTCATACCACCTAGTTTCACATACCAACAAAAGAAAAAGTTCTTCTTTGATTTGAGACATTACTTTTGGGATGACCCACATATTTATAAAGAAGGAGTAGATGGTATTATTAGAAGTTGTGTACCTGAGCATGAACAGGAATAGATCCTACGCAAGTGTCACTCCGAAGCTTATGGAGGACACCACGCTGGAGATAGAACTGCACATAAGGTATTGCAATCCGGTTTTTATTGGCCTACTCTCTTCAAGGATGCCCATAAGTTTGTCTTATCTTGTGATGAATTTCAAAGAATTGGTAATATTAGTAGACGTCAAGAAATGCCTATGAATGATTCACTTGTTATTGAACCATTTGATGTTTGGGGCTTTGATTATATGGGACCTTTTCCTGCCTCTAATGGTTACACACATATTTTAGTTGCTGTTGATTACGTTACTAAGTGGGTAGAAGCTATTCCAACTAGTAGTGCTGATCATAACACTTCTATTAAAATGCTTAAAGAAGTTATTTTTCCAAGGTTTGGAGTCCCTAGATATTTAATGACTGATGGTGGTTCACATTTTATTCATGGTGCTTTCCGTAAAATGCTTGCTAAGTATGATGTTAATCATAGGATTGCATCTCCTTATCACCCACAGTCTAGTGGTCAAGTAGAATTGAGTAATAGAGAGCTCAAATTAATTTTGCAAAAGACTGTCAATAGGTCAAGAAAGAATTGGTCCAAGAAAGTTGATGATGCATTGTGGGCCTATAGAACTGCATATAAAAATCCTATGGGTATGTCTCCGTATAAAATGGTTTATGGAAAAGCATGTCACTTACCTCTCGAACTAGAACATAAGGCTTATTGGGCTATTAAAGAGCTCAACTATGATTTCAAACTCGCCGGTGAGAAAAGGTTATTTGACATTAGCTCACTTGATGAATGGAGAACCCAAGCTTATGAAAGTGCCAAATTGTTTAAAGAAAAAGTTAAAAGATGGCATGACAAAAGGATACAAAAGCGTGAGTTTAACGTAGGTGATTATGTATTGCTATACACCTCTCGTTTAAGATTTTTTGCAGGAAAACTTCTCTCTAAATGGGAAGGCCCCTACGTTATCGAGGAGTTCTATGGTTCCGGTGCCATAAAAATCAACAACTTCGAAGGTACAAATCCGAAGGTGGTGAACGGTCAAAAATTAAACACTATATCTCAGGTAATCCCACAAATGTTGAAACCAATGCTATTGAAACCGTAAGCCCGGAGGAATACATAAGGGACACTTTCCGGAACGTTTTAGACTCCGAAAAGGAATAGGTATGTGGTACAATAAGTAAACCGACTTCAAAACAACTTTCAAGGCAATATTTCTTCGTTTTGGAATATTTAGAAAAATAGAAAAATAAGAAGCAGTTCGGGAAGGACACGAGGGCTCCACGAGGGTGGAGGGCGCGCCCTATCCTACTGGGCGCACCCCCCTACCTCGTGGGCACCTCGTGTGCCTTACGGACTCCATTTTCTTGCACGATATGTATTTTGGTCGGTAAAAATTCATTATATATTCTCCTGAAGGTTTTGACTCACGTATCACACAAATATCATCTGCTCTTGTTTCAAGCTGTCCTGCTGCAGATTAGAGCAAAATTTCATCCCAGGATTCGGAAGGAGAAAGGTATGTGGACGATTACCTTGCAAATCCTAAGGTCTATGGAGATGTGGATCATTGTGGTTGGACTACGGAGGAAGAAGAGGACTATGAACCCAAGAGGAAGGAGGAGACAAGCTCAGATGAAGATGAAGCCCCATTACCTCAACCTTGGGACATGCATGTGGAGTTCAAAAAGTCAAGCCTCATAGAGCAAAGAAACCTAATATCGAGTTTATCCCTTTTCGTCTCTTGCAAGAAAACAAGCAGGAACTATGCAAAAAGATATTAATTCTGGAGCAGGAGATTGACAACTTGAGGGATCAAAATTCTGTCCTCAAGCGCAAATTAAGAAAGAATCCTACGACATCGACCAAATAATCATCTTCTACACCATCCTCGAAGAAGGAGATATAATGACATGGGTATTGGCACTCCCCTTGGCAACTGCCAAGCTTGGGGGAGGTGCCTCGGTATCGTATCACAACCACACTCCTATGTTTACCGTTATTCTTAGTTCGATCCTATTAGTAGTACCTTGATCTAGTAGAATAAAGTTTATGGCATGATCTAGTTTTGAGTTTTGCTTTATGATCTCTCTATGTAATCAAGTCCGTGAGCTATATAATAAAGATTAGTGTTGAGTCAAGGGCTTGATTATTTTGCCATGATCTTGAGTGAATAAAAGAAAAGAAAAAAGAATAAAAAGAAATAAAGAGTTCATATTGATCTTATTGAGAGTAATGACTTCACATAGAAAGAGTATGATGATTAAAAGTTGTTGGGAGTTGGCAAACATAGCCTTGGTCATCGTTGCAATTAATAGGAAGTAATAAAGAAAGAGAGGTTGCACATATAAATATATTATCATGGACATATTTTATGATTGGGAGCACTCATTAAAATATGGCATGCTAAAGAGTTGATGTTGGATAAGGAAGACAACATAATGGGTTATGTTTTCTTATATCTGAGATAAAGTATATTGTCATGGATCATCCAACATGTTGAGCTTGCCTTTCCCCCTCATGCTAGCCAAATTCTCAGCACCAAGTAGAGATACTACTTGTGCTTCCAAATACCCTTAAACCCAGTTTTGCCATGAGAGTCCACCATACCTACCTATGGATTGAGTAAGATCCTTCAAGTAAGTTGTCATCGGTGCAAGCAATAAAAATTGCTCTTTAAATATGTATGACTTATTAGTGTGGGAGAAAATAAGCTTTATACGATCTTGTGATCTGGAAGAAATAAAAGCGACGGACTGCATAATAAAGGTTCATATCACAAGGGGCAATAAAAAGTGACGTTCTTTCGCATTAAGATTTTGTGCATCCAACCATAAAAGTGCATGGCAACCTCTGCTTCGCTCGGCAAAGGGCCTATCTGTTACTATCATCTTCTATCTTATGCAAGAGTCATGGTGATCTTCACCTTTCCTTTTTACATTTTATCCTTTGGCAAGCGCAGTGTGTTGTAAAGATCCTGATAGATATATCCAATTGGATTTAGGGGAGCATGATCTATTATTGTTGACATTACCCTTGAGGTAAAAGGTTGGGAGGCGAAACTATAAGCCCCTATCTTTCTCTGTGTCTGGATAAAACTCCGTAACCACAAGTATTGCGTGAGTGTTAGCAATTATGAAAGACTAAATGATAGTTGAGTATGTGGACTTGCTATAAAGCTCTGACATAGACTCTATCTGATGCTATGATAAATTGCAATTGCTTCAATGACTGAGATTATAGTTTGTTAGTTCTCAATAAAGTTTCTGATTCATACTTTGCATTGTGAATATATTATCACTTTAGCATAAGAAATCATATGACAATATCCATATATGTTGCTGTTATGAAAATAATCATGATGCCTTCATGTCCGTATTTTATTTTTATCGACACCTCTACCTCTAAACATGTGGACATATTTATCGTTATCGGCTTCTGCTTGAGGACAAGCGAGGTCTAAGCTTTGGGGAGTTGATACGTCCATTCTGCATCATGCTTTTATATAGATATTTATTGCATTATGGGCTATTATTACACGTTATGTCACAATACTTATGCCTATTCTCTCTTATTTTACAAGGTTTACAAAAGGAGGGAGAATGCCGGCAGCTGGAATTCTGGGCTGGAAAAGGAGCAAATATTAGAGACCTATTCTGCACAACTCCAAAAGTCCTGAAACTCCATGAAAGTTATTTTGGGAAATAATAAAAAATATTAAGCGGAAGAAGTACGCGAGAGGGGGACCCACCTGGCCACGAGGGTGGGGGGCGCACCCTACCCCCAGGGTGCGCCCCCCTGCCTCGTGGGCCCCCTGTTGGCTCTCCGGTGGCCATCTTCTGCTATATGAAGTCTTTTGTCGAGGGAAAAATCATAAGCAACCTTTAGGGACGAGACCCCGCCGCCACGAGGCAGAACATTGGCGGAACAAATCTAGGGCTCCGGCAGAGCTGTTCTGCTGGGGACACTTCCCTCCGGGAGGGGGAAATCATCGCCATCGTCATCACCAACGTTCCTCTCATCAGGAGAGGGCGATCTCCATCAACATCTTCACCAACACCATCTCCTATCAAAACCCTAGTTCATCTCTTGTATCCAATTCTTTTCTCCAAGGCCGGGATTGGTACTAGTAGGTTGCTAGTAGTGTTGATTACTCCTTGTAGTTGATGCTAGTTGGTTTATTTGGTGGAAGATCATATGTTCAGATCCTTTATGCATATTAATACCCCTCTGATTATGAACATGAATATGCTTTGTGAGTAGTTACGTTTGTTCCTGAGGACATGGGAGAAGTCTTGCTATTAGTACTCATGTGAATTTGGTATTCGTTCGATATTTTGATGAGATGTATGTTGTCTAGCCTCTAGTGGTGTTATGTGAAAGTCGACTACATAGAACTTCACCATTATTTGGGCCTAGAGGAAGGCATTGGGAAGTAATAAGTAGATGATGGGTTGCTGGAGTGACAGAAGCTTAAACCCTAGTTTATGTGTTGCTTCGTAAGGGGCTGATTTGGATCCATATGTTTCATGGTATGGTTAGGTTTACCCTAATACTTTTGTTGTAGTTGCGGATGCTTGCAATAGAGGTTAATCATAAGTGGGATGCTTGTTCAAGTAAGAACAACACCCAAGCATGGGTCCACGCACATATCAAGTTATCAAAGTAACGAACGCGAATCATATGAACGTGATGAAAACTAGCTTGACGATATTCCCATGTGTCCTCAGGAGCGCTTTTCTCCATATAAGAGTTTGTCCGGGCTTGTCCTTTGCTACAAAAAGGATTGATCCACCTTGCTGTACTTTATTTACTTTTGTTACTTGTTTGTCGTTACAAACTATCTTATCACAAAACTATCTGTTACCACTTATTTCAGTACTTGCAGAGAATACCTTGCTGAAAACCGCTTATCATTTCCTTCTGCTCCTCGTTGGGTTCGACACTCTGACTTATCGAAAGGACTATGATAGATCCCCTATACTTGTGGGTCATCATCAGCCTATCCGCACAACAAGCGGCGTGTCCTGGCGGCTCAGGAGGCCAGGTACCACGCCGTCCTGACGGAGATGGAGACGGTCTTCAGGGAACTTCCCAAGCCCCCAGAGCCTCCCGAGGCTCAGGGCCCCGATGGCCTGTGAGGAGCCGTTCCTTCACCGTGTGCCTTCAGCTGCCCCAACTCTCCTTCGTCAACAGAACCAGGTGACATTTTCCAAGTCCGTTTAGCTGGGAGCGCCCCTCGGGCTGCATTATTCCTGGGCCGCGTGGGTCCGTCCCTATGGCATGTATCCCTTTTTCTCATGTCTTTAGCTTACCTTGTTGGGGGCACCCCTCAGGCTACATCATCCCCAAGCCGCTCGGGCCTACCCAGTGGCATGTATCTTTAAGCGTTTACCCAAGTTGATTTGTCTTCCATGCTTAACATGCCAATGATTACCACCTGCTCGGTTGACAACCGCCAAGGGTCCACCTCTCTATGATGCAATCCGCTTGTGCGTTAAAAGGGGGGGCTCCTGAGTATCGCGACTCAGGAGCTCTTACTGGCTCTCCAACCCTCACCACCTGGCCTTGACCACAACATCGCGACCTGGCATACCAGCGGCGGCTGATCTCGCTCAAGGGCCGGGACCTGAGGACGTAGAGCGCTTGCACCTAACTGTCTCGCAGGAACACACAACCATCAAAGACTCATGACCAGGCGTAACCCACCTTGAGGTAGGGCCTCGAGAGTCCCACGCTAGCTCACGAGTGCCCAGACACACCTCGCAGGCCTGTCGTGCAAGCCACGTGTCAGGGCGGGGCTGTACATGCCCTGGGGGCTCCTCCTAGAGGGGGCCCCTCCCACACACAAGTGGAAGCACCATGCTCCGCGCTGGCCGTCGACACTGCGAGGAGCGGCTATGTCCGTGCACAAGCGGAAGCACTATGCTCCGTGCTGGTGATAAACAATTGAGGGCAGCTCCACGGTCGTACCAACCTCAGGGAGCCCCAGAGCTCAGCGTCCGACCTCACCGCAACGCCTCCCCTCGGGAGAGCCGCGCGAGGGGGCTGTACACGGGGGCTGCGCTTGGATCACGCCCAAGCGTACACCACCAAACCAGGCCTCCCGGGCCTAGGGGCTGCTCTCGGGTCACGCCCAAGCGCACGCTGCCCAAACAGGTCCCCGGACCTGGTCGTCGCAAGCCCCTCCCGAGGCCTCAGTGAGGGAAGGTATGGAGATTGTTTGCACATCAAGGGGGACTCCTGAGCATCGCGACTCAGGAGCCTAATTGGTCACATAGCCCCTCACTCCTTGGTCCGTCCTGGTCTCCAGTCGGCCCAATGGCGGTTGAGGTATGCGCAGGGCCGGGCTCTGCCAACGTAGAACATTAGGCTATCCTCGCGTACTCTCCCTCTAAGCTGTTTGCGCGTCAAGGGGGACTCCTGAGCATCGCGACTCAGGAGCCTAACTGGTCATGTAGCCCCTCACTCCTTGGTCCGTCCTGGTCTCTGGTCGGCCCAATGGCGGTCGAGGTATGCGCGGGGCCGGGCTCTACCGACGCAGAACACAAAGCGAATAGGAAGAAAATCACAAAATCTCGAAGGAAATATTACAAAAGGTATTGTCCTCGCAATATCAAATAAAAGTTTAACGCCTCCACGAGGCCTGATGCATGTTACAGGAACGAAACTAGAGATCAGCTGCAGGTCACCCCTGGACACCGCCATCACCTGCAAAAGGTGCTCCTTCCCGGGTAGCGACGTCCTCACCTGCACCACCAGCCGCAGGATCGGATACATCGCCAGACAAGGGTGCGGAGGCAAAGCCACGAAACCTCTTCAGCAGGGCCTCCACCTGACCTTGCACGGCTGCGGCGGCGGATTCACAGTGATCTTCAGCCACAGGCTCTAGCAGCTCGTCAAGACAAGCGTTGGGGTCGCAAAGGTGCAGGAGGCTGAAGACACGAGTCAGTGCAGCCAAAGACAGGACGCGAGCCTCTGCCTCTGCCATGGGACCTATACTATCAACAACCTCCTCAAGCGCCTTCACCAAGGGAGGAAGCAGCATGATGGGGCCGTCCTCATCGGTGGACAGCGACCTCTCCAAGACGTGCTCATAGAGTCTTCAGTGCCTTGCGATACCTCTCCTCGAGATCGGCAAAGGCCACGCAGTCTTTGGACAAGACTCGCGCCTTGGCGTCAAGATCGGCTTCCCTCGCCTTCACCTTCCGCTCCTGCTCCTCCAGCCGACCTGCGTCTTCCCCATCTCCTCTAGCTCAGCATCACGGTTCTTGACGGCGTCCTCCTGGGCCTCCATCTCCTCCTCCTTCACTAGGCGGCCGCGTGCTTCTTCGGCATGCTTGTCGCGTAGGTCCTTCAACTCGCCCTCCAGCTCTTTGAAGTGGCCGCGGGCGGCCTTGGCATCTTTCAGCTCCGCCTCACGATCGGCTGCAGCATTGGCAGTGCTCTGCTTCTACTTCTCGGAAGATGTTGCGGCCTGGCTCAGCGTCGTGCTGACCGCCAAGTCAGAGTGAAGCCAGCCAGAGGCCAGCTCCAGGCGCCCGGCCACCAGGCGTGGGTCCGCGCTCAAGAGGTTTGCCTGCAACTGGGTCATCTCCAAAAGAGTACGCTCCATAACAGTAGCAGGAGCATAAGAGAACCGGGGAGTGGAGGTGCAGCAATGGGGGGAGACGACGCCGACACCAACGCCTGGGAGACTGCAAGCTCCGGAGCAGCTGGGACCTCTTTAACCGGGCCAGACGCCGGCACTTCCAGAGCCAGCGGGGCCATGGGGGCTGACTCCTCTTGGTGATGTTCCTCCTGGCCTCGCGAAGACGACCGGGCTGGGGAGGTGCGGGCGCTGGCGCCTCCTTTCTTAGCAGAAGAGGGCGCGGTCACCGTACCCTCTTTCCTCTTCTTCGCAGCGGGCAGCGGCCTGGACAGCCAAAGAAGAAAGTCAGGAAGTAGTGACATGAGCGAAAACAAGATGGAAGTCGAACACTTACTGATCCACCGCGACATAGTCCCGCCTAGGGAGCTTGAAGCCTAAAAGCCTCGGAGCCTGGGAAGTGGGCGTGCGGGCCCCGGCGGTAGAAGGCGGCGCAGCAAAAGAGCTGGAGACAGCCCCAGGCGGCGCCAAGGTGGGGGTGGCATCCCGAGGGATCAGCGACGACCTACTCCTCGTCGAGACGACATGCGGTTCTCCCTCCTCTTGGTGGACCTCAACTTCGGCGTCGTGAGGAAGGGCGCGGAGGATTTCAGCTTTGCTCAAGGGAGAGTTCTCCCCCATCCCTTCGAGGGTCGCCTCCGAGTCCCCCTCCTCTTCCTTTCCCCTGCCAGACTCGTCGGAGGACACCTCCACCGGCTTCGGTGCTGCTGGGGCTCTGGAGAGCGCAGGCGGCACCAACCTGTGTACGTCGAAGGTCGACCTGGAAAGCACAAGCGGCTCCACATCCTGACGGAGGAACAAAGGAGTGAAGGCGCTCGGCGGGTACTCCTGTTTATCCCCAACCAGGAGGCTCAGGACAGCAGCCAGTTCGTCGCCAGGCAGGGCCCACGGCCTCAGGCGGATCTCGTCTTCTCCATCTCCGAGCTTCCACAGGGGGCGCGACCGTGCCTGGAGCGGGGCGACACGCAGCATCAAGAATTCCCTCAGGAGCATGGCCCCCGTGACCTTCGCCGCCTTCGCGTTGCCTGGCTTCAGGTAGGTCTGCATCTGCCCCAGCACAGATGATGCCCGCTCAGTAGTGAGCTTCTCGCAGGCCCACCCCTTGTTAAACTGGGGCGCCTCCGTTGTCAAGCCAAAATGCGGATGGGAGCGCTTGGCGTCCATCATGACCCATTTGGCCCGGATATTGTCGGCCCTCTTCCCGGTGCTCGAGATTGAGTTGGCCTTGCCAGATGCGATTAATTTGGCGCACCCGAAGATGTGTCCCTGGCTGACGCGAAGGAAGACGAAGTGGCGTAGAAGCACCACAGATGGCATCACGCCCAGGTACGCCTCACAGTAGTAGGCGAAGATGGACATGAGAAGGATAGAGTTGGGGTGGAGGTGCAACGCCTGCAACCCGTAGTTGTCGAGGACCTCAAAAAAGAAATCGGAGAAGGGGGGAACCAACCCGACGACGATGCTGCTCAAGAATAAGGGGAAGTAGGTGTTCCCCTTAGGCTCCGGCACGTCGGAGGCAAGCCGGAGCTCCGTCTTCCCCCTTCGTTGCTCTCCCCCGCCGTCAGCAGGCGCATGAAGGCGAGGCTCTTTCCGTGATGGTGGGCGCTTCAAGAGCTGGTTCATACCAAGCCGGCGCCGAGGAAGTCTTGGTCTTGCGCGGCGCCATAGGTCGCAGATGCGAAGCAAGATTGGAGCAGATCTGGAGGTACCGATGGCGAGGAGCAAGAAAGGGGATCTGGAGCAAGGCGAGGAAGAAACAATGAAGGCAAACACTGTCTGCGCCAGCGTTCTGTCAGGACGGGCAGTTGCCGAGGCCGCGTGGTGAAGTGGAGATGCCCACGTCCAATCAACCGCCATGCGTCGACCGAGGCCGCGGGCTTTGGGGGCCCGCGGCACTCCGTGCTTGACCTTTGGCTTAGCCGCGAAGCCAAGCCGGAGCACACCTTGGGCCCGGGGGCTACTGTCGGTGTTCTGGGAACAGGGGTCCCTAGAGTTGCCTACCTGTGGCCCATGGCGTGGCTATGCGAGCGGGCCTGTACGACCCATCTTCATCAATAAAGCATTCAAGACCCTCGCGAGGGGCCAAGATTCGCGAGGCGGACGACGCAAGACCTCCTCAGGAGCGACCTTTCCAGGCAGGCTCGCGAGGAGCGAAGATATCAAGGCGGGGCAAACCTCGCGAGGCTCTCGTGACGTGAGCCATGACGACCGGCGCCAAGCGGGCGCCAGCACGCGCAGCGTCCTTGTTTCCCCATTGGTGCTAAGGTGGCAGGCGTAGGCACGGGGTATCGAGGCATCAGGCAAAGGTTCCCATATCGGTGCAGCGAGACCAATACCAGCGAAACGGCAAGACGGAGGTCACCGTGGAGCCCAAGACAGCGTCACCGCCAGAGCCTTTTGCAGGCAAAGACCGCTTTTGTCAGGATAGCTTGTACTAGCTGTCCCCTTTCAAATTTGGCCGCCGTTGTTGGCTCCCTTCCCACTCAATATTTGGGGAGAGGACCAGGGCCTATATAAGTAGAGCTAGCCACCACAGTAGGGGGGAGAGTTAGGGGATTCAGATCCACAAGTCCACAGAGCACAAGAACACCTCAACCTCAGGAGGCTGTTCTTCCCCTTGTATTGTTCTTCATCAGCCCAAGAGGCAATCCACCACCACACATTGGAGTAGGGTATTACACCACAACGGTGGCCCGAACCAGTATAAATCTCGTGTCTCTCTATGTTGCGGGTGCGTTGAGTTCGTCCGCGAGATCTTAGCGAGCTAGGGTGTAGATTGGTAGGACGGAAAGAACTTCGCGCGCACCGGAGAGTTCGAACCATAAGGGTTTTGCCAGAACCCCACATCCGACAACGTTGACGTCTGCATTCCTCTTGTCAGTACCTTTTGCCTTGTAACATTGTACTTAATTAATTGCTATTTGATTATGTATTATCAGTCTACACCTGAGCTTCATTATCCTCTATTTCTTCCAATATTATTTGATATATATTTACTCTTTGCAAAATGTAGAATAATGGCAACGCTTTTAAAGAACTTTCCTTGGGGAATTTATTGAATTATCTTTCCATCAACATGGAGAAGGGCTTTGTCCAGCCCGTGTTAACATGTAATGTAAGTTCATCCTTCTCAAGCCTTCAAAATTTGTTCTAGTATATATTTGGATGTTTAAATCTAATTGGATGTTTGCAACAACTACCAGTTTTAAATTGTAGTTGTAAAAACATGTTCCTTATGCAGAACAGATCCATTTATTTGCTTATATAATTGTGAAACCTGTTACGTGTCTCCTTGTTTCTCTTTCAGAGTCATATCTCTTATGCCAGGCAGAACTTTAGGAAAGATAGTGAGCCAAACCATCTTGAGGACAGTGAGATGACCCCAAGGTCCTGTCTTGATGAAAACAGTGAGTTGAAGCTACTCACCAGCAGGTGTGAGAAAACCTCTGCGCAGTCACTGGCTCAATCAGTTCGACTTCTTCAGTCTCAACTTAAAGCGGAAAGGCTTGCTTCAGCTCAGCTTCGACTTGAAGTCAAAGATGTAATGAGGATGTCAGGGGGCTGCCTTGCACACTATGGTGCCATACAACTAGGGATGAAGCATCTATCATTGACACAACTGAGGTCTAATCAGCTTGTTCGGCTACTTGCGGGGCCCGAGCTTGCCAGGTCTAGTGCCTTCTGAAGTGCTCTCAGTTTTGTATATTCTTTTGTAGGCGCGTTTATATGCACTGGTGCCGACCTTTGATGCCCAGCGTATGCAATGTGCGGTCATGTTGCGCTTTATTATCACTGGTAGCTGATGTCTACTACACAACCTTCTTCTTGTAGACGTTGTTGGGCCTCCAAGTGCAGAGGTTTGTAGGACTGTAGCAAATTTCCCTCAAGTGAATGACCTAAGGTTTATCCATCCGTGGGAGGCATAGGATGAAGATGGTCTCTCTCAAGCAACCCTGCAACCAAATAACAAAGAGTCTCTTGTGTCCCCAACACATCCAATACAATGGTAAATTGTATAGGTGCACTAGTTCGGCGAAGAGATGGTGATACAAGTGCAATATGGATGGTAGATATAGGTTTTTGTAAACTGAAAATATAATAACAGCAAGGTAACTAATGATAAAAGTGAGCATAAACGGAATTGCAATGCTAGGAAACAAGGCTTAGGGATCATACTTTCACTAGTGCAAGTTCTCTCAACAATAATAACATAACTGGATCATATAACTATCCCTCAACATGCAACAAAGAGTCACTCCAAAGTCACTAATAGCGGAGAACAAATGAAGAGATTATGGTAGGGTACGAAACCACCTCAAAGTTGTTCTTTCCAATCAATCCATTGGGCTATTCCTATAAGCATCACAAACAACCCTAGAGTTCGTACTAGAATAACACCTTAAGACACAAATCAACCAAAACCCTAATGTCACCTAGATACTCCAATGTCACCTCAAGTATTGGGTATGATTATACGATATGCATCACACAATCTCAGATTCATCTATTCAACCAACACATAGAACCTCAAAGAGTGCCCCAAAGTTTCTACCGGAGAATCAATACGAAAACGTGTGCCAACCCCTATGCATAGGTTCATCGGCGGAACCCGCAGGTTGATCACCAAAACATACATCAAGTGAATCACGTTATATCCCATTGTCACCACAGATACACATGGCAAGACATACATCAAGTGTTCTCAAATCATTAAAGACTCAATCCGATAAGATAACTTCAAAGGGAAAACTCAATCCATTACAAGAGAGTAGAAGGGGAGAAGAAACATAAGATTCAACTATAATAGCAAAGCTCACGATACATCAAGATCGTGCAAAATCAAGAACACGAGAGAGAGAGAGAGAGAGAGAGAGAGAGAGAGAGAGAGGTCAAACACATAGCTACTGGTACATACCATCAGCCCCGAGGGTGAACTACTCCATCATCGTCATGGAGACCACCGGGATGATGAAGATGGCCACCGGTGAGGGTTCCCCCCTTCGGCAGGGTACCGAAACAGGGTCCCAATTGACTTTTGGTGGCTACAGAGGCTTGCGGCAGCGGAACTACAGATCTATTCTGTTCCCCAAAATTTTTAGGGTATATGGATATATATAGGCGGAAGAAGTACGTCGGTGGACCTCCGGCAGTCCACGAGGCAGGGGGCGCACCCTAGGGGGGTGGGCGCGCCCCCCACCCTCGTGGGCAGCCTGGGACTCCCCTGGTGTAACTCCGGTACTCCATGGGCTTCTTCTGGTCCAAAAATAAGTTCCGTGGAGTTTCAGGTCAATTGGACTCCATTTGATATTCCTTTTCGTCGAAACACTGAAATAGGCAAAAAACAGCAATTCTGGGTTGGGCCTCCGGTTAATAGGTTAGTCCCAAAAATAATATAAAAGTGGATAATAAAGCCCAAAATTGTCCAAAATAGTAGATAATATAGCATGGAGCAATAAAAAATTATAGATACGTTGGAGACGTATCAAGCATCCCCAAGCTTAATTCCTGCTCGTCCTCGAGTAGGTAAATGATAAAAGAAAGAATTTTTTATGCAGAGTGCTCCTTGGCATAATCTCAATGTAATTCTTCTTAATTGTGTCATGAGTATTCAGATCCAAAAGATTCAAGATAAAAGTTCATATTGACACAAAAGTGATAATACTTCAAGCATACTAACAAAGCAATCATGTCTTCTCAAAATAACATGGCCAAAGAAAGTTATCCCTACAAAATCATATAGTCTTGCTATGCTCTATCTTCACCACACAAAGTATTTAAATCATGCACAACCCCGATGACAAGCCAACCAATTGTTCTCAGAACTTTTTCAATCAACACGCAATACATGAGCGTGAGCCATGGATATAACACTATAGGTGGAATAGAATGGTGGTTGTGGAGAAGACAAAAAGGAGAAGATAGTTTCACATCGACTAGGCGTATCAACGGGCTATGGAGATGCCCATCAATAGATATTAATGTGAGTGAGTATGGATTTCCATGCAACAGATGCACTAGAGCTATAAGTGTATGAAAGCTCAACAAAAGAAACTAAGTGGGTGTGCATCCAACTCGCTTGCTCACGAAGACCTAGGCAATTTGAGGAAGCCCATCATTGGAATATACATGCCAATTCCCACTAGTAAATGAAAGTTCCAACATAGGAGACTCTCTATCATGAAGATCATGGTGATACTTTGTCGGTGTACAAAAAGAGGGGTACACTTTTTGTACCCCTATAACTGTGCACGGGCAGTCTGAGCCACGAGCACCACCATACCAAGCCCAGCAAGGGAGGTGAGCCAAGGTAAGACCAAAGCTCAAGAGAAGCAGAACGACGCCAAGACCAAGACCACAAAGAGCGAAGGGGACGAAGCGGACTCCCCCGGCAAGATCCTTGCCGGGAGGCAGTTTTAGCAAACCCGGCAAGACCCTTGTCGTGGCAACTCACCCCACACCTACGGAGCAAATCACCCTTGAGTCCACTGCCCCCATGGGGCGAGGATTCGGGAGACATCCCCGTGGTGGCATGCAGATCTTTGTGAAGACATTCAAGATCAGACACGCACTATAGAAGATGATGACCCTTGGCGGGATCCCAGCCGAGGAAGACCACAAGGCCCCCGGCAAGCGCCTTGACGGGGATGACAGCAGGCGCCTCGGCAAGACACTTGGCGGGGCCCCGGCAAGGCCCTTACCGAGGGCGTCTACAGGCCACCATCGGGCCCACGCCAACCAAACCTCCACCGCCGTTCGCATGCAGCTGCCGACCCAACCAGCTGGGCAGGCACATGCGTGACGGCATGCAGATCTTCATGGAGACCCACTGTTGTGCCACCTCAGCTGCCTTCCTACATACATGGCATCGCAGGCACCGCTAGCCAGGGCGCGTGTCGACACAAGAGGGAGCGGCGACGGACGAGACAGGTCTCTCCCCCTGTCACGCCCTCGATGCGGCTATATCTCCCACGTGTCGAAGCACGACTTAGAGGCATAACAGCATTGAAAGCAATGTCGCGAGTGAGGTAATCTTCACACAACCCATGTAAAACATAAGGGAAAGAGATACATAGTTGGCTTTCAATCGCCACTTCACACAATACATGAGTAAAGCATTACATCATGCAGATACAATCAAGGTCCGACTACGGAACCAAAATAAAAGAAGACTACCCCAAATGCTACACAGATCCCCGATCGTCCTGACTGGGCTCCACTACTGATCAACTGAAACGAAACAACACAATGAGCAAGATCTTCATCGAGCTCCTCCTTGAGCTCGGGTGCGTCACCTGCACGGTTTTGTCGGCACCTGCAAACTAGTTTTGGAAGTATCTGTGAGTCACGGGGACTCAGCAATCTCACACCCGCGAGATCAAGACTATTTAAGCTTAAAGGTAGGACATGGTAGTGAGGTGGAGCTGCAGCAAGCGACTAGCATATCTGGTGTCTAACATACGCAAATGAGAGCGAGAAGAGAAGGCAAAAGCACGGTCGAACAACTATGATCAAGAAGTGATCCTGAAACTACTTACGTCAAGCATAACTCCAACACCGTGTTCACTTCCCGGACTCCGCAGAGAAGAGACCATCACGGTTACACACACAGTTGGTGTATTTTAATTAAGATCAACTTCGGGTTTTCTACAACCGGACATTAACAAATTCCCATCTGCCACATAACCGCGGGCACGGCTTTCGAAAGTTCAAACCCTGCAGGGGTGTCCCAACTTAGCCCATGATAAGGTCTCGCGATCAACGAAGGATATACTTTCTCCCCGGGAAGACCCGATCAGTCTCGGAATCCCGGCTACAAGACATTTCGACAGTAATAAAACAAGTCCAGCAAAGCCGCCCGATGCGCCGACATCCTGATAGGAGCTGCACATATCTCGTTCTTAGGGCAACACCGGATAAGTCAAGCTACGAGTAAAACCAGGCCTCGAGTTTCCCCGTGGTGGCCCCGCAGGCTGCTCGGTTCGGACCAACACTTAGACAAGCATTGGCCTGGGGGGGCTAAATAAAGATGACCCTCGGGCTGGCCGACCAAAGGGAAAGGGATAGGTGGTGGTGAGGCAAATGGTAAAACCAAGGTTGGGCCTTGCTGGAGGAGTCTTATTCAAAGCGAACTGTCAAGGGGGTCCCATAAATCACCCGACCGCGTTAGGGACGCAAAAATCCGGGAACATAACACCGATATGACGGAAACTAGGGCGGCAAGAGTGGAACAAAACACCAGGCATACGGCCGAGCCTTCCACCCTTTACCAAGTATATAGATGCATTAATTAAATAAGATATATTGTGATATCCCAACAAGTAAACATGTTCCAATCAAGGAACAACATCTCCATGTTCCAACAAGGAACAAACTTCATCTTCACCTGCAACTAACAACGCTATAAGAGGGGCTGAGCAAAGCGGTAACATAGCCAAACAACGGTTTGCTAGGACAAGGTGGGTTAGAGGCTTGGTTTGACAATATGGGAGGCATGATAAGCAAGTGGTAGGCATGATAAGCAAGTGGTAGGTATCGCAGCATAGGCATAGCAAAAGAGCGAGCATCTATCAAGCAAAGATAGAAGTGATTTCGAGGATATGGTCATCTTGCCTGAGATCCCACAAGGAAGAAGAACGAGTCCATGAAGGAGACAAACGGACGAAGTCGAACGAATCCTCACAACTCCGGAACGAAACCGAAGCTAACAAGAGAAGCAAACCGGAAACAAACAAACAACATAGTAAACAACCACCACATACACATGGCATGATGCACAAACAAGTATGATGCATGTCCGATTTAATGAGGCATGGCATGGCAAAGTGCAACAAACGATACTACAAGTTAAGTGGAGCTCAATATGCAACGAGTTGCATATTGACGAAACACCACATGCAATTATTTAGTTAGATCTCGTTATAAGCTACTCAACAATATTAAATGTTGTTAAACATGGCAACAGGCGAAACAAAAGTAAACTAAATATTTAGGCAAGTTTAAATCAGGCCGGAACAACAAACAACAAATCTGGAAAATCCTCATGAGCATATTTTAGATTTGGTACTATTCTGCCCTAAAACATATTTTAATGTTGTTAAACAGCAAAATGTAGTGCAACATGTTAATGTACGCATTTTTCTACCCCATTTACATATAGAATTTATTTAAATCCGAGCTACGGTTATTTAGCTATGAAATAAAGCATTTTAGCATGGCATTTAAGCAAATTTAAACAAACAGCAAGTTTAAACATGTTAAACATGGATGAGAGTTGGATATTATGAAACTAGATGAATTTCTAAGCATTTTTCATATATAAATTATTTACATATGATGCATGAATAATTAGTTATTAGATGCAAGAACACTAGGGGTTTTTCTGTAAAACTGCACTCTCTGGATAAATAGCAAATTCGCAGAACAGGGAAAAACATGACACGGGCCAAATCTGGCTGGCCCAACAGTGCAAGGTGGGGCGCTGGATCTGGGCTTCTCACCAGAGGGCTTGGGGCGCTGCTGGGCAGCGGCCTGGCGCGGTCAACGCGAGCGAGGCAGGGTCAAGGCGCTCGTGCGGGACGAGCGAAGCTCCTCTGCTCGAAGCAGAGCGACAAGAGGCCGGTGACGGTGGACTTGGCAAAGGGCGGCGCACCGGCGTGGGGTAGCGGAAGCAGACGCGAAAGCTGGCGGCATGAGGGGCACGGATCCGGGCGGTGCAGGTCGTCGGGGATCCCGTTCCCTAACAAATCGCAGCGGAGGAGGCTCCATGGCTGCTATTGTAGCCTGAAGAAAAGAAGGTCAGGGAGAGGATTCAGAGAGGGAACAAGGATGGAAAGCTAGGAGCGACGGCGGGATAGGGAGGCAGCAGGGGCACGGCACGGTGCTCTCCGGTGACCTCACCGGACGTGTAACGGGGAGGCGGCTCCATGGACTTGGCGGGGCGGCGGGGAACCGAGCCGATCCGGGCGGAGTTGAGGCGGAGGTGCAGGGCGAAGGAGAGGTTCGGGACGACGAACGCGGTTGGCTGCTCGCTGGTCTTGGCGCGGGTGAGCAGAGGGACTCGGGGTCGAGGGACGAAGGGGATGGACAGGTCCGAGGCTCTCCGATGCGGATCGGGCGGGAACCACAGCGGCGCAACGAGCGGGAGCTATGGGAGGCCATCCATGGCGGTGCTGCGAAGACAACAAAGAGAGAGAGCATCGTGAGAGAGAGAAGCACGGGGAGCAAATGAAGAGAAGCAGGGGTGTGGCGACCTGGTCCTCGGTGGCCTGGCTGGCCATTGTGGTGGTGAGGCACGGCTCCGGCGCGCTGGGCAAGGGCTTCTGCTCCGGCGATATATGGCGGGGTCATGGAGCTCGGCTCAGGAAGGCCACGGGAGGAGCTGGCACCGACAAGCGTCCCGGTGACTGGATGGATTTGAGGGCGCCTGCGAGTGATGGGGATCGAGGAGGGACATGGGGGAGCGTTGGTTGGTGGATTGAATCGGGATGAGATCCCGAGGAAGAGGAAGACAGTGGCGGCGGCCGAGACGGATCGATGGGACATGTCCCTAGATGTTAGGGTTGGTAAGCTGATATATATAGTAGGTAGGTTAGTCTAGGGGCTACTCGGTCCCTCCGATCATAATCGGACGGTCCGAGATAAAATAGGCTAGGAGAGTCTAAATAAGAAACGGAGACGTTTTATAGATGATAGGGGATGATCCGGACCCATCGGTGATGACTGAGCGATTCGGGTTCGGGGCAGTTTCGGACACGGGTGAGGGGTCGAAAAGACTCCGGTTTAGGCAAGAGGGCAAACGAAGAATAAGGTTGGTCTCGAAACGGTCAACGAAAACAAGGGGGACGCTGCAACTATGAGCGGATGCAAGTTTGAAAACAATGACGGCAACAAAGTGCCGATGCAATGCGCATGATGCAATGATGAATGCAACAAACAAATAAAAAACACAACTGACTCGCAAAACAAGGAAGGCATCTGGAGTGTCGGTCTTGGGGCGTTACACCCCTGTCCCCGATAAAGCAGGGACACCTAAGCAAGACGCATTAAATGTGCCTTGTCATGTAATGCGAGGGATAACCTTGCATCACTGTACCCTTTCCACCTCCTGTGTGTCGCTGTGGCAATCCCTTTTCCTATAAAAGGAGGCCCGAGGTGACCAGGAGAAGGATTCGGCTTTTTGGAGCTCCTCACGCCCCATAGCTAGCTCAAGAAAATAGATATACAATCCACCAAAGCAGGAGTAGGGTTTTACGCATCCTCGCGGCCCGATCCTGGATAAATGAACCATGTGCTATCTGTTTGACCCACTCTTCTCACGACCCCGCGCCCCGCTAACCGTAGTAGGGATTCTTGTGATCCCATAGGTGTCGTTCCCACCGAAATCTTTGGCGCGCCAGGTAGGGGGCACAGCTGTGAGAATCGGATTTAGCAGTTAGTCCGACGCTTCTTCATCGTCATGGCGCCCAAGAAGAAGACGACGGTGGCGGTTGGCCACTCGGGAGCCGGACATACCGTCCCGACGCGGGCGAGCAGTGGACCGGTCGCAGAAAGGACCCGGGGCGTTGCTCGCGGACACCAACATCGTCCCAGCAATCGGATTTTGGGGGGCGGCGATGTTCGTGCGCCTGGTAACGGGCCGCACACCGCCAAATCCAAAGACGGAGCAGGCCCTCCACGGGTGGCGCGGGGCCTTCCAAGATCGCTGCCACCCCACCCAAAGGCGACGCAAGGGCTTCCAAGAGTCCCACGCCGGCGCCAACAGCGCGCTCCTCCCAGGCAGCGCGCGACGAACGGCGTAATCACGCCGAAGATCCCGGGCATCGCGGCGGGAAGAGCCCCGAGCGCCACTCCCGGGACGTAGAAGACCTGCCCGCTCGCCGGGGCGCTGGTGAAAGTGGCATGCGACCGCGGGGTCGTGATAGAGCTCCTTCTGACATGGTCAGGAGTCAAAGCTCATCGCGATCCGTGCAGGTTTCGCTGCCACCAACGCCAGCAGAAGCCCTGGCGCGCGCAGTTGCTCCTCGACATTCCTCCCACTACGGGGAAACTCGATGAATGGAGAGCCACTATCCGAAGCCTTGTTGCGGTGGCCAACAAAGACGAACCGGGTCTGGTGGAGCCCCCGGGTCGACGCTCCGATGGAGTCCCACGCACTAGTGGCGGGAAAGCCGGCGGCGCCGTGACCACGGTGCATTCGCCTCCTCCTCGCCCGGTACTACGGACACCAGCTCGTCGCGACATTGCGGGCGACGACGTCTCCATAGCGTCGTCTGCCGACGGACCCACTGTGACCAGCGCCAAGTTCTTCGGGAACGAGAACATGAAGACGCTGGAACCACTATCGAGCGCTGGAGCGGAGCGCGCCACCAGTCGGACAGGCGAGCAGGGCCTCCTGTGAACCACCCGGCCCCGGAGAGCCCTGGAGGCCTACCTTACGAGGTAGGCTGTCCGGCTTTTACCCGTGAGCTGCGGCAGTTCCAGTGGCCCACTCACCGCACCTTCAAACCTGACGTTGGCGAAAAGTACAGCGGGAAGACCCACCCGTCTGAGTTCCTCAGCATCTACACCATCGCGATGCAACCTGCCAGAGCCCGCGACGATAATGTGCTTGTGAATTACTTTCCGTTGGCTCTTAAACCCAACGCCATGTCATGGTTGATGCACTTGCCAGTAGACTCTATTTCCTCCTGGTCGGATTTGTGCCATGAGTTCGTGGGCGCCTTTACTGGAGGTCACCAAGCCCATGGCCAAGCAAGCGACCTGCACGTCATTCCCCAGAAGGGAGGCGAGAGTCTCCGCAAGTACATACAGAGGTTTAGCCGGATACAGTACAATATCCCTGATGTTCACCCTGCCGCTATCATCAGCGTGTTCCATCAGAACGTGCGTAACCGCAAGATGCGCAAAGAGCTGGCAATGAACAAGGTGAAAGATGTGGCAGAACTCTATGTTCTTGCTGACAGATGTGCCCGAGCTGAGGAGGGAACGAAGTACCCCTGCGAAGATGCCGGCGTGGAAACCGACTCCTCAGATGAGGATACTGCTGCCCCGGCGAACAAAGACCGGCGCCGCAATAGGAAGCGGAAAGGTAAAGCCGTGCTTGCCGTCGAGGGATATGATGACACCGTCTCCACCAAGAAAACCAAGGCAGATGACCCGGCAAGGAAATTGCCAGATGTGTCGCCTGCCGGGCCTTGGCGGTTGCCGAGAAGCCAGGAAACTCCAACAAGCGATACTGCAAGATCCATCGCACCAAAGGCCATCATCTCCAGAAGTGCCGATAGGTCGAGCTCCTTGCTGAGAAGCAGAGGGCTGAATATGGGAGGCGGGACAAAGAGAAGGGCCAGGACGGTGCTGAGGGGTCCGGCAAGAAGCGTGACAGCTAGGCGGGCCGTCGCGGCAAGGATAAACAGCAAGAGAGGCCCGCCCTGGGCCGTGACAGGAAGCCAAAAGACGACGATCACGAAGAGGACGATAGATACAGCAACCAAGAGTTCCAAAAAGCTATGGAGGCCATGTGCGTCGATGGCGGCGCCTCATTGCATACTTCTCACCGCCAACTTAAACAGTGGGCGCGTGAGATTACAGCGGCGGAGCCATCATTTGGCGCCCAAAAGCCGCTGAAGTGGTCCAGCACGCCTATCATTTTTGACACCGAGGATCACCCCGATCGCACTACTGCGGTCGGGTGCTTGCCATTGTTGGTTTCACCAACAATACGCAACCTCAAGTTGACAAAGATGCTAGTCGACGGCGGGGCCGGTCTGAACTTAATCTCGCCTGCCGTGATCGAGAAACTGCAGAATCCTGATGAAGACCTCGATGAGACGGGCACGTTTCAGGGGTCAATCCGGGAAGGAGTCAACCAAAGGGGAAGGTCACGCTGCCCGTGACTTTTGGGAGTGACCTGAACTACAGGACAGAAAGGATCGCGTTCGATGTTGCCAACATCCCCTTGCCCTACAACGGGATCCTTGGCCGCCCAGCGCTGGCCAAGTTCATGGCGGCGTCACACTACGCCTACAACACCCTAAAGATGCCAGGGCCTGTGACAATCATCACCATCCCCTCCGACAAGAAGGATGCGCTAATCTACGCTGACCAACTCTACCAACAAGTAGTTGCAGCAGCCGCCTCTGCTAAGGCGCTTGCTCCTGCCGCTGGAGCCTCGGAGAGGCAAAAGAAGAAGACTGGTGAGACCTCAGGCACCAACTCCAGCAAGCGCACCTCTTCGGAGTGTAGCGCTCCCGTCAAGGATGTGCCAGAGAGCTCCGCCGACAGAAACAAGAAGTCTAGGGCCACACCGCCGGGAACCAAGAAGGTTTCTGTCAAGGAGGACGACACGGGAGGAGCTTTTACTACAAGCTCCACCCTTGACGACAAATAGGAAGACGCGCTTGTCACCTTCCTGCGGGCGAATGTCGATGTGTTTGCATGGCAAGTATCCGACATCCCCGGCGTTCCCAGGAAGGTGATTGAGCACCACCTTGCTGTCTGTCCTCATGTGCGTCCCGTCAAGCAGAAGGTCAGAAAGCAAGCTTTGGAACGACAAGAGTTCATCACAAAGGAGATCCGGAAACTGGAAGCAGTGGGTTTGGTAAGAGGAGTGCTCCATCCAACGTGGTTGGCCAATCCGGTGGTGGTGCGCAAGGCAAATGGGAAGTGGACGCTATGTATTGATTACACAGATATCAATAAGGCTTGTCCCAAAGACCCCTTCCCATTGCAACGCATCAACCAGATTGTCGACTCCACAGCTAGGTGTGACCTGTTGTCATTCCTCGATGCCAACTCCGGCTATCACCAGATCTTCATGACAAGAGAAGACGAAGAGAAAATGGCATTCATCACCCCATGTGGTACGTATTGTTTCATGCGGATGCCTTTCGGGTTTAAGAGTGCTGGTTCAACGTTTGCAAGGGCGGTCCAGATTGGTTTTGAACCCCAGCTCCATAGAAATATGGAAGCTTATATGGATGATATAATGGTCAAAACCAAGAACATGGCAACCCTCACACCGGATTTACAAGAAACATTTGCAAACCTACGCAAGATCAATCTCAAGCTAAACCCTGAGAAGTGCGTCTTCGGTGTCCCGTCCGGCAAGCTCCTCGGGTTCTTTGTGTCACAGCGTGGGATAGAGGCTAATCCGGAGAAGATCAAAGCTATAGAGCAGATTGAAGCACCGAATAGAGTCAAGGATGTGCGTCGGCTTGCTGGTTGCGTTGCCGCCATGAGCAGGTTCATTTCCAGGTCCGCCGAGCGCGCCCTTCCCTTTTTCAAGATCAAGAAAAAGGCGGGCCTGATGGAGTGGACGCCAGAAGCCGAAGCAGCATTGCAAGATTTGCAGAGGTACCTCTCCACCGCGCCAATACTAGTTGCGCCTAGGCCACAGGAACCGTTGCTGCTATATCTGGCGGCAACGAACCAGGTGGTCAGCGCCGCGCTAGTGGCGCAGAGAGAGATTGGTGACGAGGTAATAGCAGCGAGGGAGCCCGATGCCACCAATACGGAGACGACGCAGCCAGTTGGATTGCCGCCGAAGAAGAAAATGACGCAGCAGCCAGTCTACTTTGTTAGTTCCCTCCTACAGGGGCTAGATCAAGGTACTCCGGTGTGTAGAAACTGCTCTTCGGCCTTCTTATGGCCTCGAGGAAGCTTCGTCACTACTTCCAGGCGCACGAAATCACTGTCATCAGTCGCCTCCCTCTGCAACGGATATCGCACAATCCAGACACAACGGGAAGATTTGTAGAGTGGGCACTGGAACTGTCCAGCTTTGGCCTCAAGTTTGGGAGTACCTTGACGATTCAAAGCCGAGTCCTGGCGGTGTTCATTGCAGAATGGACCGCGGCGCCTGACGAAGAAATCCAAGAGACTGCTCTCCCCGGCAAGGAGGCAAGTTGCGACTAGATCATGTACTTTGATGGAGCTTTCTCCTTACAGGGCGCCGGGGCTGGCATACTGCTTGTCGCGCCCACCGGAGAGCACCTCAAGTACGTGATCTAGATGCACTTCCCCAGGGAGGTGTCAACAAACAATACGGTTGAGTACGAAGGACTGCTTGCCGATCTTAGGATCGTGGCAGACCTCGGGATCAAGAAACTCGTCGTCAGGGGCGATTCGCAACTTGTCGTCAAGCAAGTCAACAAGGATTACCTGAGCCCGTTGATGAAGGCATACGTCGATGAAGTGAGAAAGATGGAAGAGTGTTTTGATGGTATACAGGCAGAATACGTTCCCCGAGCGGAGAACGACATCGCCGGCTACCTGTCAAAGCGCGCTGCCCTCAAGCTACCTGTGGAACCAGGTACCGTTGTGCTTCGGCTAACTCAGCCATCCGTTGATCCACCAACAGAGCAAAACAAGAGGAGGAAATCAGGGCCCGGCAAGTACTTTCCCGCCGAGCTCCCCGGAGCCACCGGCAAGGATGTTGCCGGGGACACTGAGCCCGCCATGGGATGGCTAGCTCCGGCAGAGCGTCAAGCTCTTGCCGTCGAGACAGCCACCCCTATAGCGGACGAAATGCCTTTAGTCCTCGCCGTCGAGCCCCAGGCTCCAGCGTGGGCACAGCATACCGTCTGATTCCTCCAAACTGGGGAACTTCCTGAGGAGCAGGAAGAAGTGGAAAAAGTAGCCCGTCGATCTGCTATGTACCAGTTCGTCGATGACGTCCTGTACAAGAAGAGACCGAACGACGTGAAATTGAAGTGTATCCCTTGAGAGGAAGGACTGGGGCTGTTGGCAGAGATACACGGAGGCATATGTGGATCCCACATAGGGTCAAGGGCCCTTGCCAGCAAAGCGTTTCGGCAAGGCTTCTTCTAGCCCACCGCCCACCAGGATGCAACGACACTAGTCACCAGGTGTGAAGCGTGTCAGTTCCATTCAAAGAAGCTTCATCAGCCAACTCAAGCCCTTCAAACCATTCCTCTCTCCTGGCCCTTCTCGGTCTGGGGGCTCGACATACTAGGCCCTTTCCCCCGCGCTATCGGGGCCTTTGAGTACTTGTACGTCTCAATCGACGAGGTCACAAAGTGGCCAGAGGTGGAGGCAGTGAGGAAGTTCACAGCTCAGTCAGCCATCAAATTCTTCAAGGGACTAGTGTGACGTTTTGGTGTACCCAACAGGGTCATCACCAACAACGGCACACAGTTCACAAGCCGCGCCTTCATGCAATATATCCAAGACCTCGGTAGCAAAGTCTGTTTCGCTTCCGTTGCACACCCGTGAAGCAATGGTCAAGCTGAGAGAGCAAACGCTGAAGTACTGCGAGGCTTAAGGACCAAGACCTTTGACAGGATGCACAAGAGTGGAAGGCGCTGGATTGATGAATTGCCAACAGTTCTTTGTTCGATCAGAACGACGCCAAATCGAGCCACCGGCCAGACACCCTTTGCCTTGGTATACGGGGCAGAAGCAGTTCTCCCGACTGAACTCATATACGGGTCACCTCGAGTGCTCGCTTATGATGAGCTTGAGCAAGAGCAATTGCGGCAAGATGACGCAACACTCCTTGAGGAAGATCGTCTTCGGGCGGCTGTGAGAGCAGCGCGCTACCAGCAAGCCTTGCGCTGCTCCTTTCATGCCTGAAGCCTTGAGGAAGGCGACCTTGTCCTTCGGCGCGTTCAATCGGCCAAGAATTCCAACAAGTTGACGCCAAAGTGGGAAGGCCCTTATCGGGTAATACGAGTCACCAAGCCCGGCGCAGTCCGCCTAGAGACCGAAGATGCCGTTCCGGTGAGTAACTCCTGGAACATTGAGCATCTTTGCAAGTTTTACCCGTGAGGCGCGGCTTGCCGCCCCCCCCGGCAAGCCACCTTTTGTACAAGCATTGCCTATGATGCATGTAACCCTTTGTACAGAGCCAGGCGCAGCCTCTGAGCATAAATAAATGAAGCGCTGGCGCCCTAAGTTATAACATGCATGCTAGGTCAAGTCTCGTCCTTGGTTAGGGTTGATAGTGCTTAGCGGCGACTAACCCCTAGCTTAGAGGTCGAGTGTGCGTCCCTTTGTCCTTCTTTTGTCTTCTTTTGTTCACACGACACCCAGATATCCTTGCCGAACCACTTGGAAAAAAAAAGAGAAGGGGGACAGACCAGCATCTGGGCCCCGGCAAGCCAGTATTGCCGGGGGCTGCGAGAGCAAGGATTCACCCACGGCAAATCATGGTTGCCGAGGGCTGCAGCTTTAGATAAGTTCTTCATCCCTTATCATGCATTCCATTATGGACTGAGGTATGTGAAACCTCATTTCTCCTTAAACTACCGTGCTCCCCTAACTATAGGCCCTAGGGCTCGTTCCTGGGACCAAGTTGGGTTGTAGTCGCGGCAGCAAAAGGATGAAATAAGGAGCCTGAACCAACCTCACCCCTGCCTCCGCCAAAAGCGTGAGAAAGGTCGAGCGAAGTGGGAGGACGGCAAGGCCTGTTGCCGGGCAAGGAAATGTTTATCTTAGAGATATCAAGGATTTACTCCTTATCGTGGGTTCCACCCGCAAACAAATGACCCGGCAAACATCCCTTTTTCATTAAAAACATTCCACTCAGGTACAGTCCATAGTGAATGAAAAACATGAATGATGGGATTACAAGTTTTAAATTCAACAAAGGCCCGAAGGCTTACAAACTAAAAAGAGATAAGGTGCCCGTAATCCCTTTCTTGTCCCTCTCCTCAGGAGGAAGGTCTAGGAGGCGAAAAAGGCCAAAGGTGCGCCTAGGTGAGCTACGGGTGGCAGAAGACACCAGGAGACATCTCGGTGGCCGTCCGAAGGCTGGATGGTGATGGCTGCGCCAGAAGCAGAGCTCGAAGACGAGGCGACGGGACGTCAGCACGCGTCGAAGGCGTCGGTGCCCACGTACTCCGACTTGATGACCTTGCCACCCGCCCTCTTCCTCTTCCGCAGCCTCCCAACGCCAGCCGCTCAAGGAAACGACCCCGAGAAGTTCAAGGGGGCCGGCGACACGGATGATGGGGTCGCCGGTGCCGCGCGGAGCGGCACCCGACACCTAGTCGGACACATCATCCTGCCGCCTACCGCCCTCGTCGTCGCTACCGCTGTCCTCCTCGTCACTCCCGCCCGAGCAAGAGTCTTCGCTATAAGAAGAGCTCTCCACGCAGCACCTTGCACGGGTCCCAAAGCGCCCAAAGACCTTGACGGAGAGCAGGCCACCCTCCATCAGTTTAAAATGGAGAATGAGCCCCTCCGACAAGCGGTGGATGTGAGCGAACGTCTTCCATCCCCGACGAAGATACATCACGTGAGGAGCGGGGAAGTCGACGCGGACCTGCGTGCCACTGATCCCGCAGCCCCTCATGTGCAGCCGCAGTGACTGCGGCGGATCCAGCTCCATCTCCCGCGCAAATGGAGTCGGGAGACGAAGGCGGCGGCGCGGCGGCCGGCGCAGCCTGACGAAGAACTCACAAGGGTCATCCCCAACATGGCCGTCCATTGGAGGGGGAGCTGCTGGCGGGGGCGAGACCGGCATGGCACCCCGTCCTCCTCTTCCCCGAGCGCCCCGGCCTCGCCCACGGCCTCGCCGCCTCCCCCTTCCCCTCGCTGCTGGCTCTGCCTCCGCAGGCGCAGGAGAAGGAGGGACGCGTTGTCGAGCGGCGACCCTCGCAGCCACCATTGAAGGACCAAGATTCCCTCTCTCCATGGCGGATGGAAAGGGGAGAAGAAGCTGAAGGAAGAAGAAGATGAAAGAATGAGGGACGCCATCCCCCCTCTTGCTCTTTATAAAGGAACGGGGTTGGGGGCTCGGCCGCCCCGCTCGGCCAATCAAGACGCGGAAGGCGCAGGGAACCGGGACCGACCCGCTGCCCCAGCCCGCGGCGGCCCGGTTTCCCGCCTCCACCGTTTGCCACCCCAAGCGCATGGGAGACACGTGGCAGGCGTGCAGGACCGAGGGGACGGGTGAGGCGACCTCTCCCCACCCCGTGATTGTGGGGAGTGGACGCCTTAAAGACCGCGCCTCGAACCCATTCAGTAAACGGGCCACGCCTCCACGCCTCCCTCCGTTTATGGGGAAGGCGTGTACTGCCCCTTTACTACGACGTGACGCATGCGTGCAGAGCTCAGCCCCACGCATGCCGCCCACGTCACACACGCCTCCCCATGCCGTGCCACGCACGGGAGTCATGGGAAGCGTGGAACGCACAGCGCGCGAAGAAACATACCGCGGTAAAAACCGCCCGCCTGCCCGCGCACCGTTTTTGGGCCTGGCCCAACAACGTGTTGCGCTTATGTGTGGCCCAGGCCCGGGGGCTCCTGTCGATGTACAAAAAGAGGGGTACACTTTTTGTAGCCCTATAACTGTGCACGGGCAGTCTGAGCCACGGGCACCACCACACCAAGTACGACAAGGGAGGTGAGCCAAGGTAGGACCGAAGCTCAAGAGAAGCAGAACGGCGCCAAGACCAAGACCACAAAGAGCAAAGGGGACGAAGCGGACTCCCCTGGCAAGATCCTTGCCGGGAGGCAGTTTTAGCAAACCCGGCAAGACCCTTGCCGTGGCAACTCACCCCACACCTACGGAGCAAATCACCCTTGAGTCCACTGCCCCCATGGGGCGAAGATTCGGGAGACATCCCCGTGGTGGCATGCAGATCTTTGTGAAGACATTCAAGATCAGACACGCACTATAGAAGATGATGACCCTTGGCGGGATCCCAACCGAGGAAGACCACAAGGCCCCCGGCAAGCGCCTTGCCGAGGATGATAGCAGGCACCTCGGCAAGACTCTTGCCGGGGCCCCGGCAAGGCCCTTACCGGGGGCGTCTATAGGCCACCATCGGGCCCACGCCAATCAAACCTCCACCGCCGTTCGCATGCAGCTGCCGACCCAACCAGCTGGGGAGGCACCTGCGTGGCGGCATGCAGATCTTCATGGAGACCCACCGCTACGCCACCTCAGCTGCCTGCCTACATACATGGCATCGGAGGCACCGCTAGCCATGGCACGTGTCGACACAAGAGGGAGTGGCGATGGACGAGACAGGTCTCTCCCCCGTCCCCGATAAAGCAAGGACACCTAAGCAAGACGCATTAAATGTGCCTTGTCATGTAATGCGAGGGATAACCTCCCATCACTGTACCCTTTCCACCTGTCGGGGTAAATGACCACGGGTAGCCTAGCCGGCTCCCCTTAGCACTTCAGAAAAAATTACGAGCCGATCCGGCCTCTAGGAAACCAAGACGTGGGGCCGCCTTCCCCCTGCCTGCTGCCTCTCAGGCCGACTGTCGGAAGGCGGCCCGGCCTTAACCCTCATGAATAAAGCCGCGGGAGGGACGGCTCCGAGAAGCCGTCCACGAGAGGGCCGACTCCAAGAAGCCGGCTCCCACGACGCGGTCAAGATCGTACCCTCGAGGCCCGCACCCACATAATGGCGATGGGACGGGGCGTAGCTACAGTAAAGCCTGCCACCCCCGAAACCCGGAGCACGCTTGGCACAGTGCGCCGTACGGGGTAGCCCTGACCTGTCCGGTGCGGCACTGTTGTCATGATGACTATGGCGCCCTCCACGGCGGGCTGTAAGCGCAGCCCACGGGTGGTGGGCCCCTTTGGGAAGAGAGACATCCGAAGGCGGCCTGGCCTCCCCCAGTCGGCCCAAGACCTGGCCGGCTTTCCCAAGCCGGCTTGCTCCTTCCCTCGAAGGAGGCGCCCCATTAAGAAGACAAGACGACGTGAGGCTACAGCGATCGCCCGCCAGGCGGCGGCGCTGTAGCCATGCTTACCTCGATAAAGCCCTCATCATCAGGATTGAGGCAACAGTAATCAGCCGCCGACAGGGCCCTAGGCAGTAGGGCCTGCCTGTCGACCGAGATGCCGGCAGCCGGTGGGGCCCACCAGCCGGCGGGCTCCAGTAGCCGGCGCAGAAGCCGGCGAGCGTAGACACTAACGGCTGGGACCCGCGCCCAGTCGGATTACCATTGTATCCCCGGGGGGTAGGCCTATATAAACCCCCTGGGGCACCCATGCAAAGGGTTGATCTCATCTAGGTTTGACCACAGATAGAGAGAAGAGTAGAGCTAGCCTTGCCCTTCTTCTTCCTCTCGCCAAACAACTCGAGGAGCACTTTGTAGTTACTTGTTCATCGAGTGATCATGCGGAGACCCCCGCAGAGCAGCAGTAGGGGTGGTATCTCCACGGAGAGCCCCGAAGCTGGGTAAGATTCGCCGGCGTGCATGTCTTCGCCTTATCCCGCTTTAGGGCACTGGCGACGTCTTACTGGCTCCCACACAGATAAGCCACCCGTTGGCATATGTCGCACCAACCACCCGACATTTGGCGCCCACCGTGGGGCCAGGTGCACCGTCGTCCGGAGACCTGTTCTGGACGGGAACCCTCTTCCTCCCCAGCGAGCGTAGCCAGCCCGGCACGCCCGATGGCGCTTGCTACGACGCGCTACACGGTGTCCTCGCCGATCCCCTGGGCGAGGCCCTCATCTCTGACGAGCCCGCCTCCGACGCGGGCACCGACCGCCTCGTCGACCTCCTCGGCCAGCTCCACATCTCCAGCGAGCCTGCTGTGGACCAGGAGTTCGTTGGCTCCACCGATCCGATGCATGTCGACTCCGACACTGCCTCGCCCGACGCCTTCCCCACCAATGTCGTGATCTATGACGACCCGCTTCCCCGAGCCGATGGCTGTGACGTTGCCACCGCCGAGATGATGGTCATCAGCCACGGCGGCGCTTCTGGCGAGAACGCCCATGACGCTCTGCAAGCGGCGATCCACGACCTGTCCATCCCCCTCCCGGCCGATGCCGACGCCGAAGCATTGGAGGCTCGGCGCCTCGCCCTCCTCGCGGAGGGCCGGAAGCTAGCTTCCGTGAGACGCCTCACCGAGGCCCA
Organism: Aegilops umbellulata; assembly: GCA_032464435.1. NCBI lineage: Eukaryota > Viridiplantae > Streptophyta > Magnoliopsida > Poales > Poaceae > Aegilops > Aegilops umbellulata. The sequence continues at coordinate 83,962,145 of CP136060.1, read as the reverse complement.
CCAGCGCGAAGTCGGCCGCGCCGCCTTCGGCACGCCACCTCCTGGCGGGCTGAGCCTTGTCGGCGTTGTCAGGCAACGCGGCGCTGTCATCGCCGACATGCTTGGAGTCGAACGCCCAGTCTATGCCACCCCACTCGAGAACCTGCGCGCCGCCCAAGCGGCCGTAGACGAGCTGGATGGACTAGGGGCCGAAGAGCTCCCCTACATGACCAGACGCATCCAGCAGCTAATCGATGCAGCCGCGCAGCGGCACGAAGCCGAAGCCCGCGAGGAAAGCCCTCCACCGCGCCGAGAGCACGGCGCGACGTCCCGGAAGCCGACTGCGGGTAAAACCCGCGCGCGACACGAGAAAGAGCTGGCTGCCAGCCAAAGCCAAACCCGGATCTCCATCGAGCGAGACGCAGAAGGCCACCCTCGAGCCGTGGAGCGGCGGGGCAACCCGCCTCCGCCTCCGCCTCGTGGGGAAAGGTATCCCACCCCACCGCCTGTCACGCATCCGACTCTCAGCGGCCGACTAGGTCGCCGCGAAGGAGTCGGCGAGAACGACGCCCGCCATCGGATCGACCGCCTAGCGCGATCCTGGCGCTAGAAGAAGAAGATGATGTCGGCCCGCCTTGCTTCGGCCCCCGCATCCGCGGCGAGCCCTTCCCCAAAGGGTTCTCGCTCCCAAGAGACACGCCCAAGTACAACGGCTTCGTGAAGCCGGAAGATTGGTTGATCGAATACTCCACCGCGGTACGCATCGCGAACGGCAACAGGCGCGTTGCCATGAAGTACATGCCCCTCATGCTCCAAGGCACTGCGCGGACCTGGCTCAACAGCCTCAAGCCATACAGCGTCAACAGCTGGCTAGACTTTACAGAAACCTTCGTCCGCAACTTCACCAGCTCCTACAAGCGGGCTCCCAAGCCTAGACAGCTCTCCTTGTGCGTACAAGGCCCCGCCGACTCCACTCGCGACTACCTCGCGCATTGGGCCGAGCTTCGCTACTCTTGCGAGGGAGTGCATGAGGTGCAAGCCATCGAATACTTCACAGCCAGGTGCCGAGAGGGCACCCTCCTCAAGCACAAGCTCCTCTGCGACGAGCCGACTACCCTCGACGAGCTTCTGGTCATAGCGGACAAGTACGCCACCGCCGACTCCTCAATGAAGACTGAACTTTGGGTGGACGCGTCCGGGAAGGTACTCAACCCGGCGCCCAAGACGCCGGCTGGGGACTCCGGCCGGCGCCCGTACCAAAACGACCACAAACGCAAGGGCCCCATGCCGCCTTCCACCAGTCGGCAGGTGGCCACGGTCGAGGGAGAGCAGCCCGAAGGGCGGCCCACACCCAAGAAGCAGAAAGGCGGCAGGCCGGCTTGGCAGCCGGCCTTCTCCTACGAGCAAACCCTCGACGCCCCATGCAAGTTCCACAGTGGCGCGAAGCCGTCCAACCACACAACCCGGAAGTGCCACTGGCTCACGCGAATCTCCAAGGGCGAAGGGCTCCCGCCACCTCCACCTGCTGGTCCGCCGCCTCCGGCTCTGCAGCAGCCAGCCGCTCGGCCAGCAGTCGGAGCCGTGCACGATAAGTTCCACGACGAGCATGCCGCCTATGTCGTCTTCACCAGCCAGCCTGAAGATCGGCGCAGCAGGCGCCGAGAGCACCAGGAAGTCAACGCGGTTGCCGCCAACCCCTCTGAGCACATGCACTGGTCAGAAAAACCCATCAGCTGGAGCCGGGCCAACCACCCAGAGGTGATGCCATCTCCCGGCTTCTATGCACTGGTTCTGGATGCCACCCTTGCAACAGACAGACGCGCAACCCGTTTCTCCCGCGTGTTGATAGATGGCGGGAGCAGCATCAACATCCTGTACCTTGACACCCTGAAGAAGCTCAACGTCAGGACGAAGCAGCTCACGCCTACCCGGACTGTGTTCCACGGCATCGTACCCGGCCTGTCCTGCTCCCCCATTGGCAAGATCAAGATTGATGTCCTCTTTGGGGACAAGGATCATTTCCGCAGGGAGGCCATCTGGTTTGAAGTGGTGGACCTTGAGAGCTCTTACCATGCACTGCTTGGCCGACCTGCCCTGGCTAAGTTCATGGCTGTCCCCCGCTATGCTTACCTCAAGATGAAGATGCCGAGCACCAAGGGCATCATCACCATAGTCGGCGATTACAAGAAATCGGCCGAGTGCGCAGCAGCCAGCAGCCGGCTGGCCGAGTCCATTGTGATTGCCGAAAAGAAGAAGAAGGTGGACCGGGTCGTGGCCATCGCTGGCAAGCAGCCGACCCTGTCCCCCAATCCCAAAGAGTGTGATGCCCAAGGTTCCTTCCAGCCGGCCAAGGAAACGAAGAAGATACCTCTTGACCCCGAGCACCCGAAAAGGTTTGCCATCATTGGGGCAAACCTAAACAACAAATAGGAAGGCGAGCTCGCCGATTTCCTCCATGAGAATCGGGACATCTTTGCATGGTCCCCCAAGGACATGCCGGGTGTTCCGAAGGATTTCGCCGAGCACAAACTACACGTCCGAGAAGGTGCAAAACCAGTCAAACAACCCCTCCGCCGACTGTCGGAGGAAAAGAGAAGGATTGTAGGAGAAGAGATAGCCCGGCTTCTGGCCGCCGGCTTCATTATGGAAGTTTTCTTCTCGGAGTGGCTCGCCAATCCGGTCCTCGTGCTGAAGAAGAATAACAAATGGCGCATGTGTATAGACTACACGAGCCTCAACAAGGCCTGCCTCAAAGACCCTTTTGCCCTGCCAAGGATAGATCAAGTGATAGAATCAAGAGCCGGATGCGAGCTGCTGAGTTTCTTGGATTCCTATTCCGGTTACCACCAGATAAAGTTGGACCCGGCCGACCGCCTGATGACCGCCTTCATCACACCATTCGGAGCCTTCTGCTACCTGACTATGACATTCGGCTTGAGAAATGCCAATGCCACTTTTCAGCGTTGCATGCAGAAGTGCCTCCTCAAGCAGCTCGTCAGAAATGCCCACGTCTACGTGGACGATATTGTGGTGAAGACGGAGAAGCACAACACCCTGCTGGATGACCTCAAGGAAACATTCGAGAACGTGCGCCAATTCCGGATCAAGCTCAACCCCGAGAAATGCGTGTTCGGAGTTCCAGCCGGCCAGCTCCTAGGCTTCCTGGTCTCCGAACGCGGCATCGAATGCAACCCAGTGAAGATCAAGGCCATTGAGAGAATGGCGATTCCCACCAAGCTGCGAGACGTCCAGAAGTTCACCGGATGCTTGGCTTCCCTGAACCGCTTCATCAGCCGGCTCGGAGAGAAGGCTCTCCCCCTCTACCGCCTCATGAAGAAGACCACTCTCTTCGAGTGGAACGACCAAGACGACCAAGCTTTTCACGAGCTAAAGAAAATGCTGACCACGCCGCCTGTCCTGGCAGCGCCGACTGAGAAAGAGCCCATGCTCCTTTACATCGCTGCAACCAGCCGGGTGGTCAGCACCGTCATCATAGTCCAGCACCCAGAAGAGGGCCGAGCCCAGCCGGTCCAGAGGCCGGTGTACTATTTGAGCGAGGTGCTGTCTACCTCGAAGCAGAACTACCCGCACTACCAGAAGATGTGCTACGGCGTGTACTTTGCCGCCAAGAAACTGAAGCCCTACTTCCAAGAGCACTCCATCACGGTCGTATGCACCGCCCCGCTCGCCGAGATCATAGGCAGCCGGGATGCATCCGGCCGGGTGGCGAAATGGGCCATCGAGCTGGCCCCTTACACGATCTTCTACCAGCCTCGCACCGCCATCAAATCCCAAGCATTGGCCGACTTCCTCATCGATTGGGCCGAGACCAAGTACCTGCCGCCGGCTCCCGACTACACTCACTGGCGCCTGCACTTTGACGGGTCCAAGATGCTCACCGGCTTGGGAGCCGGCGTCACCCTCACCTCTCCCAAAGGCGACAAGCTCAAATACACGCTGCAAATTCACTTTGCTGCCTCCAACAACGTGGCCGAGTATGAGGCGCTCGTACACGGGCTCAGGCTTGCCAAAGAGCTCGGCATACGCCGGATCCTGTGTTACGGTGACTCAGACTTGATAGTCCAGCAGTCATCCGGCGATTGGGACGCCAAGGACGCAAACATGGCAAGCTACCGCTTCCTTGTCCAGCAGATCAGCGGGTACTTTGAAGGATGCGAGTTCCTCCATGTACCACGAGCTGACAACGGGCCAGCAGATGCCCTGGCTCGATTAGGCTCCACTCGGCAGGCAATACCAACCGGCATCTCTCTGCAACGCCTCCTCAAGCCGTCTATCAAGCCGTCTTCAGAGTCCGATTCCATCTTCGTGCCGCCTAGCCCCGATGCAGTCGGATCCGTCTTGAAGAGCCAAGCAGGCGGCCCGGGGACTTCGATAGGCGGCGCGGGGACTTCAGCAGGCGGCTCAGGGACTTCCGTAGTCGCACCCGACCCGGGGACTTCTGAACCCGGCTCGGGGACTACGGTAGTCGGCCCGGGGACTGCACCAGCACCACAGGAGGCGCCGACTCCAGCATTTCACAACCCAGCCCGCCCACCCTAGTCGCAGTAGCCGTGTTGGCAACAAAAGAAGTCACAACTCCATCATGGGCCCAGCCCATCCTCAACTTCCTGACAAACCAAGAACTGTCGGCTGATGAGACAGAGGCAAGACAAGTCCAATGCCGAGCCGGAGCATAGACAGTCGTCAACAGAGAGCTCGTCAGGCGCAGCGTCACTGGAGTCTTCCAGCGATGCGTTGAACAAGAGAAGGGCATAGCAATCCTCAGAGACATTCACCAAGGTGAATGCGGCCACCACGCGCCTCAAGATCACTAGTCGCCAAAGCTTTCCGCCATGGATTCGTTTGGCCGACCGCTTTGGACGACGCCAAGGAATTAGTCAAGCATTGCAAAGGGTGCCAAGTCTTCAGCTCCAAGCAACACCTATCGGCTTCGGCACTCAAGACCATTCCCCTCACTTGGCCCTTTGCCGTTTGGGGTCTGGACATGGTGGGCCCATTCAAGACGGCGCGTGGCGGCATGACACATCTGCTTGTCGCCGTGGACAAGTTCACCAAGTGGATTGAAGCAAAGCCGACCAAGAAGCTGAATGGGCCGACTGCCGTGACATTCATCGCAGACATAACAACTCGGTACGGCGTGCCGCACAGCATCATCACCGACAACAGCACCAATTTTGCCAAGGGAGCATTGGCACGTTTCTGCGCGACGCAGGGCATCCGACTGGACTTAGCGTCCATTGCCCACCCGCAGTCAAACGGCCAAGTCGAACGAGCCAACGGCCTCATCCTTTCCGGCATCAAGCCCTGACTGGTCATGCCACTGGAGCGTTCGACCGGCTGCTGGCTCGATGAGCTACCGGCCGTCCTCTGGAGTCTGCGCACTACCCCAAACAGGTCAACCGGCTTCACCCCTTTCTTCCTCGTATATGGTGCCGAGGCGGTCATCCCAACCGACATCGTGTTCGACTCACCTCGGGTGACCATGTACACGGAGGCGGAGGCCAAGGAAGCATGAGAAGACGGCGTCGACCTGCTGGAAGAAAGCCGGCTGTTAGCCCTCAGCCTGTCCGCCATCTACCAGCAGGGTCTGTGTCGCTACCATAGCCGGAAGGTCAAGCCAAGATCCTTCCAAGAGGGCGACCTTGTGCTCCGGCTGATCCAGCGAACAGCCGTCCAGCACAAGCTCTCGGCCCCTTGGGAAGGCCCCTTCGTCATCAGCAGAGCGCTAGGAAACGACTCCTACTACCTGATCGACGCGCAGAAGACGAAGGCATGAAAGAGAGACGACTCCGGCAAGGAGTCGGAACGACCATGGAACGCCAACCTCCTCCGAAGATTTTACAGTTGAAATGCAGTATGTATCACGCTAACTTTTGTACTTAGTACAAGACAATAGGCCCCCCGAGGAGAACTCGGGGACTGCCATCTTTCATCTATGAATGAAGAGTATCATGCTTATGATTATGTCATTACATTCACTTCTCTTGTCCGGCACCGGGTTCGACTAGTCGGCCCGGGGACTGGCCGCCTTAAGTTATATTAGAAGTCCTACCCGTGGTCAGACAAGTAGTGTGCCAGCTCCAAAGCTGTCTCTTGCCAAAAGTCATAGTTCAAAGAATCGGCTGTCCAGCTGGCAAGAGCCAAAGGCAAGAAAGGACGCCCACACGAAAAATGGCTAGGGACTAACGGACTAATATAACAAAAGCCGGCTTCCTCCCTCCGCCGACCGACTACAAGAGTAGCCGGCCGGCCGGTTTCCATTCACTTCGCTACAATCTAAGAAAGCTCGAGTACTTGCCTTCCCCAAAAAAGATAGCCGAGTCCTTCCTTAGGCACAGACTGCAGAGCAGCTGCCGGCTGGGAAGGCAGCAATCAGGGGAAGGCGGCAAAGGAAACAACCTAAGGATAAAAAGCATACGAGAATGGAAGCCAAACACATGCATGATTATATTTACACAAAAGGCCTTGAAAAGACCGGCATTCAACATAGTTTGAATACACCCCCAGTGGGTGGAACTGCGCAAGCTTAATAGATATTGTTTAAAGAGTAACAAGCAGGAAAAGCAATGACGGCAGACCAAGCCAAGGGAAAGACTGGCGAGTCGGGCAGGTCGGTGGAGACAGTAGCGCCGGCTGGAGGAGTGGCCGACTGGTGAACCTCGGCATGATCACCGCCTCCCGCAGAGGGCGCGCTAGCACTCGCCTAGTTGCTGGAGGCACGGTCATGCTGAGGCTGGCTGGTTGCTTCACTGGCCGGCTCGACGTCTTCGCCCTCCTCCCCTTCTTCGTCTTCACCTTCATCGCTGGAGGCGATCTCCTCCGCCGAGTCTTCACCCTCCGCCGGGTTCATCCCGAACCACTCCTCCGGCTGGGCGACGCCGTTGTCGTCCACCTCAGGAGCGAAGACGCTGGTGTCGGTGAAATCGGCAAGAGCCGAAGCACGCTGGATGATAGCCGGCCGCACCTCCACCAGCTCCTCATCAGCCTCCTCCCGCCAAGTCCTCAGCTGCTCCAAATTCAGCCCGGGGTACCAGGCCAGGACGAACTCCAGCGCCCACCTGGCGCCCGATCGAGCAGCGGAGGCCTTCCAGGCCTCAAAGTGGCCAACTGCCACCTCCAGCCAGTCGGCAGTCCGGCTCGGGGTGCGGGGAATCGCTTCGCCTGGCCAGAGGGCGGCCAGCACCTGCGCCCCAGCATGCTGGAGGCGGCAGAGCATGCGGTGTGCTGGCTGCAGTCGGGCCTGGATCGCCAAGAGCTGCTCCTCAAGTGTCCGGCTCACGTCCGGCGTGATCTCAACCCCCACCTGCCGGCGTGCCTCGCGGTGGGCCTCGATGGCTTGGGTGGCGATGATGGAGTGGCGAGGGAAGTAGTCTGCACAGAGAACAAAAGCAGCACAAATCAGAAGACGAATCAGAGGGCAAGGGGAGAGCAAGGAGTAAGAGAGGCGGCTTACCATCGATCAGATACTTGATCTGGCTGTAACCCTCGCTCAACGCTTGCTTCGCCTCAGCCCAGCCTGCCGCTTCGGTCTCGAACTCAGCTTCGAGGGCGGACTCGCTATCCCGCGCCTCCTTCAGGGCCGCCTTGTGGCTCTCCTCCTGGTCGGCCAACTTCTTGGCCAGGCGGTCGCGCTCCTGGACTAAGGCATTGAGCTCGGCCTCCTTGGCGCGAAGTGCGGTCTGGGCCCCTCCGAGCTGCTCCCTCAAGTCGGCATTGGCCCCTGCAAGCATGAAGACAAAGGAAGAAACAATAAGGAAGAAGTCGTCGGGGAAGATCTGACCCAACTGCTCAGCAGTCGGCCCGGATCTCGGGGACTACACCCAGTGGGTGCGCTGACGCGCCCCCACAGTATATGAACAAAACCGAGCACGTACTCCGGCTGTCGGACAGATCCTCGATCTTCTGGCGCAGCTCCTGAGACTGGGAGTCGAAGGCAGCGGTGCTCTGGTTATGATACTCCTGGAAGATCAGACAGGACGCAGGAATAAGATAACTGTGAGGACCTAGTAAGTTCTAAGCCACCTGCTCAGCAGCCGACTCGGAACTCGGGGACTACACCCAGTGGGTGCGCTGACACGCCCCCACGGAAAAAATCAAAAAAGCAAAACAACCAAGGCTAGAAGACTCACCCAGACGACGGCCCGTGTCGCAAGGAAATCTCGGGTATATCGCTGCAGCGCAGTAGCATGAGCCTGAAGCCGGCCCCAAACCTCCTGGGCCGCCGCGTTCAGCTCGGCCGGCCCCCCGCTGGACGTCCACTCGGACTTGCTGGAGCTGGCCGCCTCCAGGGCCTCCGCTGTCTGGCTGGCGCTCGCAGCTCTGTCCGGCTCCGGCACAGGGGCAGCTTCCCCCGCGCGCCGGCGTGATGACGGCTGCACCACCAGGCCGGCTCCTGCTGCCGGCTCTCTCACAGCCGGCTGGCCGCCCTGGCCCGCCCCAGCAGGCGCCGTCCGCGGCACCTCCTCCAAGACAATCACATCATCCTCCCTCCGCTCCGCCGCCGCCTGGCCGCGGTCGACTTCCTCAGACGGAGGCGCGGGGGCGTTGGGAGCCACACTTCACAGGGGGATGACGAGCTGTGGGGGCCGGTTGCGCGAGGCCTCCGCCTCCCTCTCCGCGGCCGTCTCTTCCGTCTGGGCCTTGGCCGCCGCGTCGGCCTGCTCCTTTGCTGCCTGGGCGGCCTTTCGCTCCGACGCTTCCCGCTCCTCCTGCCCCTCTCGCGCGTTCCGCGCCATAGCCTCCATGAGGTCGGCGCTGGGGTCCACGCGGCGGGAGCTCGAAGACCCTCCGGCTGATTCAATCACGGAGCCGGCAGGGCCCCGTTCAAGGGAAAGCGGCGCCCTGGCCGGTCAACCAAGAAAGAATTTATAAGAACTCCAATCAAAGAACACGACAAGAATACCAGACGATTAACACTTACGCCGAAACCGCCTGCGACTGCTTCACAACCTTCTAGAAGCGGGCCGCCTCATCCCGCTTGGTTGTCGTGGCGGTGCCCCTGGGCTTCTTCGGCCGGCTGCCGAAGTAGGTCGACACGGCCCGGTGCTTCGGTGCGGCGCCACGGGCGGCCGGCGCGGCAGAAGGGCCCGTGCCTTGAGGATTCGCCGCCGGCTGGCGGTGCGGGACGGTTTCGACCTCGTCGTCGTCCGCCCAGTCCTGGAGGCCGGCTCCGAGCCCTGCGCCGCCTGCCTCGCCGCCGTCCCCCACTGCGGCGTCCTCCATGGCGGCCGCTCCAAGGTCCGGATCATCGACGTCATCTACCATGCGGCCGGGGAGGAACGGGCGCTCTGCCCCTGCGGCCCCCGCCGCCGGCGGAAGTAGGGGATTCTGTAGAAAACAAGCCAGCGGATCAAAGGCCGGTCATATCGAAGCCGGCAACACAAAAGAAAGGAAAGAAGAAATACTTACGACAGGCGGAGGGTTGGCGCGAGAGTACGCCTCCTTGCCGAATCGCCAATCCTCGGCGAGCTTGCAGTTGGCGATATAGTTCACCAGGTAGGACACCTCGGCATGAGGCATCTCCCTGGTGCTCAGCGGGCATGGGTCGAAGCGGTCGCTCATCTGGCAGATCATGTGTGGCCGACCCTGGAGCGGGAGTACCCAGCGCTCCATGAAGGCGGCCACCAGGTCGGCTCCGACCAGGCCCTCCGACTGGACCATCACCCGGAGGCGGGCGACGGCGGCGTTACCGGCCTGGGACAACGTCCTGGCCCGGTAGCTCCATGAGGCCGGCCTCGAAGCCGGCGAGCCGGCTACGTAAGCCGGCAGATTGACAAAGTCGCCTTGCGGGGCGACGTTCCTCACATAAAAGTAGGACTTCTGCCAGAGCTTCACCGACTGGATCAGTGGGATGGACGGGAACAAATTGTTCTCGCCCGTCCGCCTCATGGCGATGAAAGCTCCGCATGGGGCGGGCACGCCCGCGATGATAGTGCCGAGTTTGCTCTGGAAGAACTCTCCCCAGAGCTCCAGGGTGGGCAGGACGCTAAGAAAACCTTCGCAGAGGGTGACGAAGGCCGACAACAGCATCACGGCGTTGGGGGTGAGATGATGCGGCTGAAGGTGGTAGAATTCAAGGAAGGAGCGGAGAAATCCGCTCGCCAGGAGGCCGAAGCCGCGTATGTAGTGCGAGCGGAAGACCAATCGCTCGCCCTCCTCCAGTGGCCGCGAGATCTCCTCCTCCGGCGCGCGCCGGACACGCACGTAGTTCTCGCCGGGCAGACGCCGCGTCCGGCGGAGGAACTCGATGTGCTCGTCGAGGACGTTGGAGTCGTCCCACGAGCTCGACAGCGCCATTGGATCGGCGCGGTGAGAAGCAAGATGCGGTGGCGGCGGAACGGCGCGGCGAAGAGGCGCTGTGTCACAGCCCCAGTTTAGGCCTTGCCTACCTTTGTTTGCATCCATGCATCATGTTTAAAATTCCGAAGAAATTTGAAATGGGGATTGTTGAAACCCTAGCACTAAATGAAATTCACTAGGTTGAACTAAAATATTTTCATTGATTCCAAATGGCTTTAAAAATGTTCATCATTTCTGGAAAAATGCTTTGAGCAGTAACCAGAGATATTGCACATTTTTCCATGACATTTGGATTATTGAATTAAATCATATAGTATTTGCATTTGGGCATTTAAATTTTATATATTATTTCAAATGTCCAAATATTCATGAACTGGATTGCTGGTTATTGGAAATAATCCAAACAGTGGCCACAAGCAGTCTCATGATTTTTGAAAGTGCTTAAGTATTTTTAATAAAGCCCTCAAATTTACAGAATAATAGAAAACTGAAATAAATAGAAAAGGAGAGAGAGAAAGGAACTTACCTGGCAAAGCCACCAGAGCCGGCCCAGCTGTGGCCCAGCGCTGTGGCCCAGCCCACCACCGCTTCCCCCTCTGTCGCCTTCCTCCCCGCGCCAGTCGGACGAGCGCGTGGCCGACGCACGCCGGCGCACGCCCGGCCACCTCCTGCTTGCCGCTCCCCCTCGTCGCCCTGGGCCTCCCTCGCAGCGCCACACGGCCCTCTCGACCCCTCTCACTTCTCCCTGGACTCCTCCCCCCTCCTCTGCTCTCTGCTCCACGCCGCCCGAGCGGAGCTCGTCGCCACCGACGCCGTTCGCCGCGGCCACAACCACTGCCAGACCTTCCCGACGCCTCCCAAAGCTCCGCCTCGACTCTCTCGTCCTCTCCACCGACTCACGCGTCCTCGGCTGCCCTACATCGTCGTCCTCGTCCTCGTCCTCACCGATGGGCGCCCGAGATTGCCACCGTTGATTTGCCGGCCCCAGCGCTTCCCCGACGTCGCCGTCACCTCTGCTAGCCCCGCAGTGAGCTCCTCTCCAGTTCCCCCTTGTTCTCCTCCTCTAGCTCGCCCTCTAGCAGCTGTCACCGCCGGAGCCGTGAGCTTAGCTTCGCCAGCCATGGTGCCACCGCGGCCACCGGCCCTGCCGCTCGTGTCGGAGCGCGTCACCGTGCCCAGGAAGCCCCCAGGGGCCTAACGCACTCACCAAATCCTCATCCCGTGCACCGTAGCGCCGAACCCAACCCCATCCGAACTCTGGCCGCCGCCGCGAGCTTGCTTCCGACGAGCTCGGCCCACCCCAGCTGCTCCCGCTTGCCCCGTTGGATGCGCGCGATCGCCAGCTCCCCGTAGAGCCTCTCCCCCGCTCATTTGGTCGCCTGAGCTGCGATTCCGAGCACCTCCGCCGTCTCTGGCGTCGCCGGCGATGAGCCGTGGACCAAGTCCGGCGGGTTTGACCCCGCTGACTGTTGACCGGGTGGACCCAGTTGACTCCCTGGGTCACTGACGTGTGGGCCCCAGGCCACTAACTAATTAGGGTTAGTATTAGTTTAGCACTAACTAAATTTAGTTAGTTAACTAACTACTGACCAGTGGGTCCCACTGGTCAGGTTTGACCTGGGCCGTGCCCCGTTGACCTGCTGACGTCATGATGATGTCAGGCTGACGCAGTAATCCTTTTCTGGAATTTAAATAAATCTTAAATGATTTATCTATTTCAGAAAATATCCAGAACTTTGAAAAATCATAGAAAATAATCTATAACTCCAATGGAAATAATTTATATATGAAAAATTATCAGAAAAATTTAAGGAATCCATTTGTACCAATTTCATGCATGTTTGAACAATATTTGTCCTCTGTTTTGGACAAAACAAATATAGGGCATTTAAATAATCACATATGGAGTTGGAATTTGACTCTTGTATTCAAACCAACTTCATTTAAGTCACAGTTAGATGCATTACCTCAAATCACAGCATATTGCCATGTGATGATCACGCATCATATTGGTGCATTGCATTGATTGTGTCTTTCTGTGTTTGCCGGTAACCGTCCCCTCTCACTAGACGATGTTTCGACGATGAGTTCGATGACACCGATGAAGAGCTATGTTATCTTCAGAAGTGCCAGGCAAGCATAACCCCCTTGTTCATTCCAATACAATCCCACCCTCTCGCTCCTGCTCTCTTTTACTACATTAGGACAACAACGATTCATGTGTTACTTGCTGCGGTAGCTGAACCCCTTTATCCTTTGCATGACCTGTCATTCCACAGTAAATAGATGAAACCCACTAGCATGAGTAGGAGTTGTTTGAGCCCATGTTGTGCCTACTCATTCATGCTTGTTTCTCATGCCTGCTACTGTTTGAGTTGAGTCGGGTCTGATTCATCGGGAATGAATTGGAATGGTGATGAACATGTCCCACTGTGTGTGAGCTAAGTGTGTGAATACGATTTGGTAAAGGTATTGGTGAGAGGCCATGTAGGAGTACATGGTGGGTTGTCTCATTGAAGCCGTCCTCAGGAACTGAGTTCTGTGTTTGTGATCCATGAAACAGCTACTACCATGCATTGGGCCCTGAAATATGACCCCGCTCGACTTCTTAATCACCCTTGTCCTCTGTCCAAGAGTTGCAAGTAGTTTCTGGTGTTTGTAGTATGCTGGGGGCCGCACGCAGCGCTAACAGTAGGGGTGGGCTGTGTTGCGGTAGGCACGTGGCCGGGCAGCCGGGCGCCCGTTTGGTGTCTCGGACCCTGTACACATCGTTCGGGGCCGTTAGTGGAAACCTCGGCCGGACTCCCTGCGGATGGAACCCGAATAGGCGATAAACCTGGACTAGAGACTTGAGTGTTTAGGTAGGTCGTGGTCTACACCCATGTCGGCTTTCGCTTGAAGTCTGCCGAGCACATGTCGTGTGCAGACGCTAAGTGGTGGAAACATGTATGAAGAAGTACACCCCTGCAGGGTTAACATCATCTATTCGAATAGCCGTGTCCGCGGTAATGGACTTCTGGGTTGCCTATAACAGTTCATAGACAAGTGAAAGTGGATACTCTAAAATGCGCAAGATAAGCGTGAGTGCTATGGATGGCGTTCTCGTAGGGAGACGGAAGTGGATCCATAGTGGTGTATTGATATGGTGAATATGTGGATTCGTGTGCGCCACCTCAAAAGAGTTACTCGCAGTCGTAGTTCAGGATAGCCACCGAGTCAAAGCTGGCTTGCTGCAGTCAAACTCCACCACCCCCTTTATTGGAACTGATGCATATGTAGTTAGTTCTGATGTAAGTCTTGCTGAGTACGTTTGTACTCACGTTTGCCTATTTTATGTTTTGCAGAGAGACGTCAGTCTCGCTAGTAGTACCGCTTGGACTTCGACGTTTAGCTTGATACCTCAGCTACGATCTTGTGCCCTCGGCAGGATCTGGTAGATAGTCAGGCTTCTCAGCCTTTTTCACTTGTAGATGTCTGTACTCAGACATGTTAAACTTCCGCATGTGCTTTGACTTGTATGCTCTGATTGTTGGGTCATGAGACCCATGTTTGTAATATCTCGCTCCTCGGAGCCTAATGAATAAATACTTTGAGTCGTAGAGTTATGTTGTGATGCCATGTTGTATTTACTCATATCGGGCATATTGTGTGTATGAATGAAATGCTTGGTATGAGTGGGATCCGACTATCTAGTTGTTTATCCTTGGCAGCCTATCATATGGGGAAATGTAGTCTAGTGCTTCTGAGCGATAGTAGTCCGCTACAGCCTGGTTCACCGGAGTCCTGCTAGCCCAGCACTACTGCTCGGAACACTTGACTGGCCGGCATGTGTTTCACGTCGTTCCTGTGTCTGTCCCTTCGGGGAAATGTCACGCGGTGTTATCCGGAGTCCTGCCTAGCCTGCTACAGCCCGGGTTTACCGGAGTCCTGTTAACCCAGTGCTACAACCCGGATATATACGTTGTTGACAGACATGCTCGATGTGATTCATGTATGCCTGTCCTCATGGGTTAGTGCCGCCTTGGGTTCACGACTAGCCATGTCGGCCTGGGTTCTTTGTCATATGGATGCTAGCGACACTATCATATACGTGAGCCAAAAGGCGCAAACGGTCCCGGGCCAGGTAAGGTGGCACCCGTGGGAATACCGTGCGTGAGGCCGCAAAGTGATATGATGTGTTACATGCTAGATTGGTGTGACTTAGGATCGGGGTCCTGACACGCTGCGACGGCGGAGAGAGTAAGGAAAGAAAGCGAGAAAGGGCGGAGCAAGGTAGAGCGTGCGAGCCTCTACCGCTCCCTCACCTCCCCCTACTTATAGACCGTTGCGGCGGAGCCGAGGAGGCATGGTGTGGGGACGTGGGATTAACTGCGCCCACTCCCCCACGTCCCGCTATAACTGCGCCTTGACGGCGTGGAGAAACCGTCGCCGGAAGGCAAACAACCCACCCTGGGCCACAGAGGATCCGCTCCTGGGCCGAGGCCAGGAGTGGCGGGCCCGGGCCTGCAGCGACGTCCCGTCGCACACGCGCCATGGCAGGCCTTTCCTGCCACATGACATGCAGGGAGGCGCGCGGTCAGCGCGCGAGTTGGCCCACATTCCCGTTGACGAGACCACGACGCTCCCCCCCAAGGCGGCGCGCATAAGCAAAGCCGGCTCCCAGCTGCCGGCTTCTCAAGATAGGAAGCTGACCGAGCTTCTCGTTCCCCTTGCCGACCTCGAAGCGCGACCAGCTTCGGGGACTACTGTCGGGGTAAATGACCACGGGTAGCCTATCCGGCTCCCCTTAGCACTTCAGAAAAATTACTAAATAAAGTTTTATAAATATAATGATCTCTACTCTTTATAGCATAAGTTTTATCACAATAATCATCATAAGTAGCAACTTTGTTCTCATCATAATCGATTGAAACCTCTTCCAAGATAGTAGAATCATTACTAAATAAAGTCTTGACCTCTCCAAATCCACTTTCAACATCCTCCAAAATAGTGGGATCATTACTTCCTAATGTTGACACTCTTCCAAACCCACTTTCATAAATATAATCATCATAAGTAGAAGCCATGCTATCATCATAACAACTTCGCATATCAAAACTTAAGAGGCTAAAAATATCATCTTCATTAAACATAGCATCCCCAAGCTTGGGAAAAACATTAATTTCAGCAAATATATTCTCGAAAACATCATCTTCATCAAACATAGCTTCCCCAAGCTTGGGCCTTTTCATATCATAAGCATAATCACTCTCATCATTAATAGTATGGATAACACGAATAGTATAGCAATTATCATATTCTTCCAAGAAAGTGCCAAAAATATTTTCAATATCATAAGGAGTATCATTATCTTCCCAATCATAATCATCACAACAAGCAATAGGCATAACGAGATCATCATCAAGTGCATCATCTTCCATAATTATTTTTGATTCGTTTTCATGAGGCACAACAATAATAGGAGCAACATTATTTGGGAGGGATACCTTTTTACCTCTCTTCCTTTTTCTTTTCTTCTTCTTCACCTCATGTGTGGGTTTAATCCTCTTTTTGGAGCTCCTTATTAATAAGAGTGGTTGAATGGAAGGCTCCTCCTCGTAACCTGATTCATCATAAGAAATAATCGGAGAATATTGGGAAGTCTCTTCCCTTCCGTTAGCATTCTCTTCATCTTCTATTTGTTTTGTTTTCTTTATGTAATTGGCAATATAAGGATTTTCGATGCAATTCACCACACAATACATATAAATTTCTTCTAGATCAATATTGATGAATTTCTCAAGGTTATATTTTGGAATATTCTTGGTTTAACGTTTCATTTCTTCATAAACCAAAAGCAAACTAAGTTCATTATGATGTGCAAGGGAAATCAAATCATCACAATTTTTGGACACGATTCGATCATGAAACAATTTGCATTTGATATTTAAATGACCATGATCATTGCAAAGTTCACAAGTACGGTAAAGATATTTTAAATTTTCAGCACTCACATCTAGCCTTTCTTGCAACCATTTAGTTTCCAAGTACTTATGCCTCTTTCAATATCTATCTTCCCTATTTGGTGTGTACTTGCAAACCCAATGCACTCCACAAAAATTGACATGTTTATAGGAGGCATTTCCATCATAACTAGTGCAATCATCATTAGTAATATGGATATTGAAGGAGTTCATACTAACAACATTGCAATCATGCTCATCATTCAAAGATTTAGTGCCAAACATTTTAATGCATTCTTCTTCTAACACTTTGGCACAATTTTCCTTCCCATCATACTCACGAAAGATATTAAAAAGGCAAAGCGTATGTGGTAAACTTAATTCCATTTTTTTGTAGTTTTCTTTTATAAATTAAACTAGTGCTAAAACAAGAAACAAAAAGATTCGATTGCAAGATCTAAAGATATACCTTCAAGAACTCGCCTCCCGGCAACGGCGTTAGAAAAGAGCTTGGTTGACAGGGTGTGAGTGCCGCTTACCTAGACTCCCCGGCAACGGCGCCAGAAAAGAGCTTGATGTCTACTACACAACCTTCTTCTTGTAGACGTTGTTGGGCCTCCAAGTGCAGAGGTTTGTAGGACAGTAGCAAATTTCCATCAAGTGGATGACCTAAGGTTTATAAATCCGTGGGAGGCATAGGATGACGATGGTCTCTCTCAAGCAACCCTGCAACCAAATAACAAAGAGTCTATTGTGTCCCCAACTGTCAGGACCCCAATTCCAAGTCACATCGATCTAGCCGGTAACACCTCATATCACTTTGCGGCCTCACGCACGGTATTCCCACGGGTGTCGCCTTACCATGGCTCGGGACCGTTTGTGCCTTTTGGCTCACGTATATGACAGTGTCGCTATCATCCATATGATAGAGAACCCGGGCCGACATGGCTAGTCGTGAACCCAAGCGACACTAACCTATGGGGACAGGCATACATGAATCAACATCGAACATGTCGGTCAGCAGCGTGCGAATCCGGGCTGTAGCACTGGGCTAATAGGACTCCGGGAACCCGGGCTGTAGCAGGCTAGGCAGGACTCCGGATGTCACCGCGTGACATTTCCCCGAAGGGACAGACACAGGAACGAAGTGAAACACATGCCGGCCAGTAAAGTGTCTAGAGCAGTAGTGCTGGGCTAGCAGGACTCCGGTGAACCGGGCTGTAGCGGACTACTATCGCTTAGGAGGCACGGGACTACATTTCCCCATATGAGAGGCTGCCAAGGATAAACAACTAGATTGTCGGATCCCACTCATACCAGGCATTTCAAACATACACACAATATGCCCGATATGAGTACATACAACATGGCATCACAACATAACTCTACGACTCAAGTATTTATTCATTAGGCTCCGAGGAGCGAGATATTACAAACATGGGTCCCACAACCCAACATACAGAGCATACAAGCAACAAGCACATGCGGAAGCTTAACTTGTCTGAATGAAGAAGGCTGAGAAGCCTGACTATCTACAGGACCCTGCCGAGGGCACAAGATGGTAGCTGAGGTAACAAGCTAATCGTCGAAGTCCACACGGAACTACTAGCGAGACTAACGTCTCTCTGCAAAAACATAAAATAGGCAAACGTGAGTACAAATGTACCCATCAAGACTTACATCAGAACTAGCTACATATGCATCGGTATCAACAAAGGGGGTGGTGGAGTTTAACTGCAGCAAGCCAGCTTTGACTCGGTGGCTATCCTGAACTACGACTGGAAATAACTGTTTGAGGTGGCGCACACAAGTCCACATATTCACCATATCAATACACCACTATGGATCCGCTCCCGTCAACCTACAAGAACGGCATCCATAGCACTCACGCTTATCTTGCGTATTTTAGAGTATCCACTTTCACTTGTCTATGAACTGTACAGGCAAAGCAGAAGTCCATTACCGCGGACACGGCTATTCGAATAGATGATGTTAACCCTGCAGGGGTGTACTTCTTCACACACGCTCTCGCCACTTACCACCATGTACACATCGTGTATCTCAGCAACCTTCAAGCGGAAGCCTGGCGAGGGAGTCGGCCATGACCTGACTAACCACACAAGTCTCTAGTCCAGGTTTATCGCCTATTCGGGTTCCATCCGCAAGGAGATCCGGCTGGGGTGTCGCTCACGGCCCCAAACGATGTGATTAGGGTTCCCAAGCCCACCAAACGGGTGCCACTTGGTACACCGTGCCACTATGCCTAGTCTGTCCCAAGCCCACCTGTACCGAGTACCACTTGGTGGACTACTAACACTACCTACAAACACCAGAAACTAGTTGCAACTCCTGGACAGAGTTCAAGTTGATTAATAAGTCGAGAGAGCTTGGAGCGCCCGGAGCCCAATGTATGGTAGTAGCTGTTCATGGATCACAAACACAGAACTCAGTTCCCGAGGACGGTTTCAATGAGACAACCCACCATGTACTCCTACATGGCCTCTCACCGCTACCTTTACCAAAGCGTGTTCACACACTTAGCTCTCAACAGTAGGACATGTTCTCCACATTCCAATTCATTCCCGATGAATCAGACCCGACTCAACTCTAAGCAGTAGCAGGCATGACAACAAGCATGAATGAGTAGGCACATCAGGGCTCACACTACTCCTACTCATGCTAGTGGGTTTCATCTATTTACTGTGGCAATGACAGGTCATGCAGAGGAAAGGGGTTCAACTACCGCAGCATGTAACATTGAATCGTTGTTGTCCTAAAGCAGTAAAAGAGAGCAGGAGCGAGAGAGTGGGATTGTATCGAAATGAACAAGGGGGTTTTGCTTGCCTGGCACTTCTGAAGATAGTATAGTTCTTCATCGGTGTCATCGAACTCATCCTCGGGATACGCCTACCGAGAAGGGACAAGCACCAACAAATAGAGAAGGACACAATTAATGCAATGCAACAATATGATGCATGAATGTGTCATGGCAATATGCTGTGATTTGAGCTAATGTAGCTAGCAACAATTTAAATGAAGTTGGTTTGAACCCAAGGTTCAAATTCAAACTCCACATATGGTTATTTAAATGCCATTCATTTTATTTGTCCAAAACATTAGCTATAAGTTGCACTAACATGCATGGAAATCGTAGAGATGGATTGATTGGATTTTTCTGATCATTTTTCATATGTAAATTATTACATTTGAAGTTATAGATAATTTTCTATGATTTTAGAAGTTTTGGGCATTTTCTGGAATTTCCTGAATAGAAATAAATCCAGAAATTACATTATTGCATCAGCATTACGTGATGCTGACCTCAGCAGGTCAACAGGCGCCATCCAGGTCAAACCTGACCAGTGGAGCCCACTGGTCAGTGACACATGACCGGTTAGAGTCGCTGACATGTGGGCCTGGTCAACGGCCACGTCAGCGGGTCAATTCTGACACGTGGGTCCCGCTGGTTTTATTAAGTAATCTAATTATTTTTGTTATCCAGTAAACTAACAAAGCGGGTCCCACTGTCAGTTTCTAGTGTTAAACTCATAGTGTTAGTTAGCCCCTAATCTAATGACGTCCACGTCGGCTAACTGATGATTAGGCACCGGCGCTAAGCAGGACACGTTGGAGGTCCTCGTCCGGCCGTTTCCCGTGACGAGAGGTCGTGCGGATGGGTTCTGCGGGACCAGCGCGACGAGGCGCGTCAGACAGTGGTAGCTGCGGGTGCTGGGGCGGCGAGCAACGACGGCGGCGATGAGCCGGGCGGCGGCCGGAGCTCGGGCGTGTGCGGGCGCGGTGCTGCGGTGCGCTAGGGAGCAGGATGGGCTGCGGGTTAGCTCCCTAGAGATGCTAGGAGCACGTCCGTGTACTCAAGAGCGACGGAAACGGGCTCTCGCTATGGTGGCGTGAGGTCCGGCGATGGTGAGCTCTCGGGTCCGGCGGGGCAGCTAGCTAGGGGACGAAATCGAGTGCATGGAGTGAGGGGAGGGGAAGATGAGGTCACGAGGAGTCGGATGAGACGCTAAGTGGGCTCGGGGATGGCTTGGTGACGACAGAACGGCGGCGGCGATCTCCATGCAGAGGCGGCGGGGATGAGCTTGATGGCGACGCTTCCGGGCATCCGGGCTTGCTTCCTTCGTCGAGGAGATGTAGTAGACGATGGCGGAGCTCCCGAAGATGGAGAGGGGTCGAGGGGTGGCCGATGGACGCCGTGGCAGCGAGCAGCGGCGACGGGCATGCTCGGTGGTGGGGAAGAGAGCAAGACAGGGGAGGGGAGAGAGAGCAGCGAGTGAGGGAGAGGAGAGAGGGGTCTCGGGGCGTCTCCGTGGCGTCGCTGGAAGGGCCGGGGAGGGTGAAGCAGGCAGGGAGGAGGTGGCGGCCTCAGCGCGCGCCGTGCCCACCTTCGCCTCTGCCTACTGGCAGAGGTTGAGGACGACTGGCAAGTTGCCAGGTGGGCTGGGCCTCCAACAGTGTTGGGCCAACTGGGCGCTAGGTAAACTATAGGTGAGGTTCTGCCCTTTTTTTGTGCTTTGGTTCCTGTTTTCTATTTATTTTGATCTGTTTTGAATTAGTAAAAATACTAACACATTTTGTAAAATCCTGACAAAAATTGTGGGCACTATTTGAATTATTTCCAAAAGCCCCCAATTGTTTTCAG
This sequence comes from Aegilops umbellulata, assembly GCA_032464435.1. Classification (NCBI taxonomy): domain Eukaryota; kingdom Viridiplantae; phylum Streptophyta; class Magnoliopsida; order Poales; family Poaceae; genus Aegilops; species Aegilops umbellulata. The sequence continues at coordinate 83,941,244 of CP136060.1, read as the reverse complement.
AAGTATTGAAGCATTTAAAATATTTATAGGCATTAAATGCTCCAATTCAAATACAACATGATTTAACTCAAAAATCCATAAATGTCCAAGAAATATGCTCATCATTTTTGGTAGAGGTTTTCACCTTTATCATAAATCATCAACATTTTCAGTGACATTTTGGGTTCTTTGAAAAAGATTTTATTTAAACCTATTTGAATTCTTTCTCGTACTAGGGTTTGATCGATCCCAATTTCAGCTTTATAAAAATTTAAACATGATGCAACACACAAGTGCTAGCCTAGTGCAAGGTAAAGCTAGGGATGTGACAACTCACCCCCACTAAACAAGAATCTCGTCCCGAGATTCAAGACGTGAGGTAAGAAGACAGATGGGACACAAGGCTAACACGATCTTCATGAACCAATTGCCCTCCTCGAAGATGTTGTTCCATTACTTCAAATTGATCTTAAAAATGATCCACTAGGCATAGCAACATCTCTCGAGCTAAGACACGAGGCATATTCAAATTGATCCACAATCAATCTTCTCGAAGATCGAACAACTCAGGATTAAATCACAGAATGAGAAATAGCAACATCTCTCGAGCTAAGACACGAGGCATATATCTAGAGGGATGGAGTGAAACTGATGACGTAGGTTCACTAGGTAGACAACAATTCCAAACTTAAAAAGGTGGTGAACGGTTGTCAACGTAGCGAGGAGTTGAGTTGCCATGATACTATAACGGGGCACCTCAGAAAAAATGACTCATAGAATTATTACCTTAAGTGGCAAAAAGAATTACTTTTGATTCAGATTTCATTGAAACCCTTCATACCAGCTTAAGGCAATTTACAATTGATCGATTGAAATAGCTCGAAGAAATGGCATACTCAGTTTGGAGAGGAAACTAGAGTTATAAGACAACTCGGCAACGGAAGGCACATTCCAATTGATACCGAGGATATAACCCAATGACTGAGCGTGCTATCAAGAACTTGAGCATTTCTGTATTCATCAAGGTTTTACCAACATCCGTGTCATGGATCCTAGCAACACAACATACTACCATGATGAATAGTGATGGACGAGCAGATGCAAAGGAAGATAACACCTTCTCAGATTTCACCTTAGCGAAGCCAAGGAAACAAAATCTAGATGATCGACCGAGAAATATTTAGCACTCCGCTTCTAATGTTGTCCTTGACGTTCTAGGTACCGCGATCATGCTTAAAAGCATCGACATGGGCATCAAGTAAAAGTCGGACTTTGGAATACAATGGATCCATAAGGAACAACTTCTATAATAAGTCACTCGAATTCCTCAAGGAGAAGATTGGTCAACTTGCTCAATCAAGATACTACAATAATAGGTCTTCCAACTAGGTGTGTCGGCCACGACATCCACTTTACCGGTTACAGAGAGACCAATATTATAGTTCTTGGAGTGTGTTCCAACCATCATATCTGCCTGAGATTCAGATCTGGTTGGTGTCAGGATATTCCAGACTCGGCATGTCTGAAAAGGAAGTTTGCAACACAAACCAACGAGATGACGTTGCGAGATTCTCGGGAAATGAACTACGGTAGCAAGCTCCAAAATATAAGTTGGTTCTGCTACAAACCTGTGAACACGTTGCCCCAGACAAGCATGATCACGTGGTAGTCTTACAACAAAATACTACTGAGTTCTGGTTGGGAACCATCATTAATGATATCGAAGTCTCCGCGCGGAAGTCTAAAGTAATGGCCTTAGAACAGACTCCTTTATCTTGAACAAATCAATCAGTGGCTTGGTGTGCTAGGGATACATACAGAATGAAGGGTGCAAGTCTCCAAACCATAGAATACTTTGCCCATATGCATGACTGACTTGGGATGGTTCCGGAGGAAGCAAAAACAAGCTTTCTCGAATTCAGGGCGGCAACTTGCATCGAATGCACATGAATTAGAGGAAGTCTCTTCTTTCATCCAAACATATGCTTCATGAACGGAACATGGAGGCATTGTTTACAAAGTTTCCAATACTAGTGTAATGTTCAACATGAATCATGGGGGAGACAAAATGCTGCTGATGGGCTCAACAGCAACTCATCGGAATTTCCATATCACTGGACTTCCACATCATGTGAACACGGTGATAGCATTGGTCAGACCGAAAGATGTAATGGTATATGCTCGAGGAATCAGCCACGAGTAAGACAACATTACGAACATCGTTGGTTTTGATTTGACTTGACGATAGCCCATACTCAAGTCAAAGTTTTGACAAGGCAATAGATCCAACAACTGATCACGAGGACCAATCGATGGAGATATCATCTTTCTTTAACACACCCACACAAAGATATCCCTTAATGATGAACTAAGTCGGACAAGCTTCAATCTTCCACCTCTCCAAGTTGTTGTTTTAGCTTAACCAATTAGTCTAGGGGTATCCAACACAGGTTCTTGGAGAAGGGGTGGTTTATAAGAAACCAACGTGATCACGAGCTCAACATAGCGGTCAGGTAACAATCTGGTAATACTTCCGAGAAGATATTCGGCACATTACGAACCACCTATATGTTACTAAGCTCGAGAACAATCTTGCTTTTGAGGGCAAGACGATATGAACAAATAAGCAAGGATAGACACAATCCCAACTCTTGATCGAAGAGTGCACCAGGAAAATGGACTAGGTAGCACGATCAATCCTAGGATGGTGATTTAATAACCAACACACTAAGAATGAGAATATCGTCCATTTACTACCAAGAAACGAGGTTGCTAGGAGTATTGATTTCACACATCACAGTTCACTTGTCGGCATTGTGGTTATAACAACACGGGACCGAAGAATGAACAATGATGGCGAGAAGCATCACTGCGTCAAGAATTCATAAGAGAAGGTGCAATTCTCATGACATTCCTGACATAAAGTGGGTAATACTTCAGGTAGAACAGAGCAAAATATGGATTGGCATTTGATCTGTAGAACACAACTACTTTGACCCAATCCTAGATATGGATGAGGTACTGTGTAACGCCCCGGGTTCGTTGCGCCAGGAGTCCGCCAGTTATTTGCCGTCGTTGCCATGTCATGTGCTTGCATGTTGCACTTTGCCATGTCATCATCTGCATTTCATATCATGTCATCATGTGCATCGCATTCGCATACATGTTCGTCTTATGCATCCGAGCATTTTCCCCGTTGTCCGTTTTGCAATCCGGCGCTCCTATGTCCCCCGGTGTCCCCTTTTACCTCTTTTCATGTGCGGGTTTTAAAACTTCTCGGAATGGACCGAGGTTTGCCAAGCGGCCTTGATATAGCACCGGTAGACCGCCTGTCAAGTTTCGGGTCAATCGGAGGTCGTTTGATACTCCAACGGTTAACCGGGTAACCGCAAAGGCCTCTTTTGGTGCAGCCCAACACCCCTTTCAAAGTGGCCCAAAACCCATCTAAGTTCCCTCCATCCTCTCGGTCGTACGATCACGATCGTGGCCGAAAACCGCACTCCATTTGGAGCTTCCTAGCCCCCTCTACCTATAAATATGTGTCTCTCCCCGGATTTTCGGGCAGATGAACCCTAGCCTCTTCCCTCCGCGCCGCGCCGGACATGTCCACCCCGCGCCGGACGCGTCCACCCTGCCGCCACGTCGCCCGGCCAATGGCAAGGCGACACGTCAGCGCCCGCGCCGCCCCCAGCCACTCGCAGAGCGCCACCTCAGCGTCCGCGCCGCCTCCCGCCGCCACCCGCGGGCGCGCCCCGCGCCGCCCGCTGTGCCCTGCCGCCCGGCCCGCCGCCTGCGCCGCGCCGTCCCGCCGCGCGCCGCCACCGCCACCGTGCCACCTCCCCGTGCGCGCTGCCGCCCCGACCTTGTGCTCCGCCGCCGTCCGCCGGGCCTCGCGCCGCCCCGCACCGAGCTCTCCTCGCCGGCGCCGCCCGGCCCCGCTCCCGCCGGCCGCCGCCCTCGCTCGCCGTGCCCCGCCGCAGCTCACGCCCTCCGCCGCCAAGCTCCGCCGGCCTCCCCTTCCTCCGTCGCCGGCGAGCCGCCTCTCGCCGGAGTCAACACCCGCGGCCCAGATCCAGATCTGACAGAGGTTGACCCCCCGATTTTCCCTAAGTCCCGTATATTTTTGCTTTAAGTTACCAAGTTCATCGCATCATAACTTTGCACCCGTGGTTCGGTTTTGGGCGTATAATATGTCAAATTGTTCTTCTCGATGAGTACGTCATTTCATCTCATTGCATCATTTTCATTTGAGCTCACCTTGATGCCCGAAATGCTGTTAGAAAAAGGCTATGTGATGTTAGTTTCAGATCTGTTTCAGAACATGCACTTTTGTCATTTTTGCCATGATTGATGTGTGCACCCTATGATGTTGAGCTCTACATGTGTTTTGTAATATGCCATGCCATCTTTCCATAGTTTTTGGCCATGTATTTGTGTGATCTATGTGGTGACTAGAACAAGCATGCAAACTAGGTTACATAATGTTGCTGATTTCAGAGACTTAGTCATTTCACCAAGTCATGTCCTACTGTTATTTTTATGCCATGTGTTCATGTTGTTTCGGAGAGATCTATGCCTCTTTTGAGCATGATCAGTAAGGGTGTTTTGAGCATGTGGATTTGCTCTATCCATCCATTCCTTTCTTTGTAATTATGGAGTACCATAGCTTGAGTCAATCGAGCTCTACTTTTGCTATAAAATGTTGTTGGCAGATTGTTTACATGTTATTCGATTTTGCCAAGCTTGTTGTAGTTGATCCTTGCACGATATATTGTTGTTCTTGCCATTTCTAGATTCTATGCCATGTCTTCTTCATGGATATATGCTTAGTTTATCATGTAATGCTCTGTAGTGAGTGCATCGAGCTCGTAAACATGCCTACTTATTATCTATTTTTGACATGTCCAGTTTTCTGCCAAGTCTGAAACCTGTAACGAAACTTGCTTATTTGACATGGGTGTTATTATATTTTCCGATCCTTTTTTGCTTATGGTCACTACGGAACTTTTGTTAAGTGCTTTGATTAGATTAATGCCATGCCTTATTTTGCTATGTCCTGATCATTTAGCATGTTGTTTCATTGCTCTAAACATGTCATCCTGATGTTAATTTATGGCATGTTGTTATTTTCACCAAGTCTGTGAACCTGTTATCTTTTGCACTTTTGCGATGCTTGTTTGAACCTGTTTTGGTGTGATTTAGCCGTAGCTCAGTGTTCATCTTTTGTCAAGCATCTTGAGTAGATTACTGTGATATGCTTTGTTGATATGTTTGGGTGAAGTAGCTTAATTTCTTGTTGCATGCTAAGCAGCATCATGCTGTTAATGGCAGATTATTGTCATTCTTGTTTTGCTTGTCATTTGCAAACCGTGCATCTGATTCCGGTGATCTTTATATCGATTTCAACCGAAATCACCTCACATTTCCAGTGGCATACTTGGTTTGCCAAGATTACGCCTGGTTCATCCTTTTCCTTCCGAAGCATGCATATGCATTGCATACCACATCTCGCATATCATGCCATGTTTATGTGGTGGTTGTTTACTTTGTTGTTTGCTTCTTTCCGGTGTTGCTTCTTCGGGTTAGTTCTGATAGCGTTGCGATTGTGAAGATTCTTTCGTCTACGCCCGTTTGTCTTCTTCATGGACTCGTTCTTCTTCCTTGCGGGATCTCAGGCAAGATGACCATACCCTCGAAATCACTTCTATCTTTGCTTGCTAGTTGCTCGCTCTTTTGCTATGCCTATGCTGCGATACCTACCACTTGCTTATCATGCCTCCCATATTGTTAAACCAAGCCACTAACCCACCTTGTCCTAGCAAACCGTTGTTTGGCTATGTTACCGCTTTGCTCAGCTCCTCTTATAGCGTTGTTAGTTGCAGGTGAAGATGAACTTTGTTCCTTGTTGGAACATGGAGATGTTGTTTCTTGTTGGAACATGTTTACTTGTTGGGATATCACAATACCTTTTATTTAATTAATGCATCTATATACTTGGTAAAGGGTGGAAGGCTCGGCCTTATGCCTGGTGTTTTGTTCCACTCTTGCCGCCCTAGTTTCCGTCATATCGGTGTTATGTTCCCGGATTTTTGCGTCCCTAACGCGGTCGGGTGATTTATGGGACCCCCTTGACAGTTCGCTTTGAATAAGACTCTTCCAGCAAGCCCCAACCTTGGTTTTACCATTTGCCTACCACCTATCCCTTTCCCCTGGGTTTGACCAGCCCGAGGGTCATCCTTATTTAGCCCCCCCGGGCCAATGCTTGTCTAAGTGTTGGTCCGAACCGAGCCGCCTGCGGGGCCACCGCGGGGAAACTCGAGGCCTGGTTTTACTCGTAGCCTGTCTCATCCGGTGTTGCCCTGAGAACGAGATATGTGCAGCTCCTATCAGGATGTCGGCGCATCGGGCGGCTTTGCTGGACTTGTTTTATTGCTGTCGGAATGTCTTGTAGCCGGGATTCCGAGACTGATCGGGTCTTCCCAGGGAGAAGGAATATCCTTCGTTGATCGCGAGAGCTTATAATGGGCTAAGTTGGGACACCCCTGCAGGGTTTTGAACTTTCGAAAGCCGTGCCCGCAGTTATGTGGCAGATGGGAATTTGTTAATGTCCGGTTGTAGAAAACCCAAAGTTTATCTTAATTAAAATACAACAACGCGTGTGTAACCGTGATGGTCTCTTCTCGGCGGGGTCCGGGAAGTAAACACGGTTGTTGGAGTTATGTCTGACGTAAGTAGTTCAGGATCACTTCTTGATCATAGTTGTTCGACCGTTCTTTTGCCTTCTCTTCTCACTCTCATTTGCGTATGTTAGCCACCATATATGCTAGTCGCTTGCTGCAGCTCCACCTCATACCTTTTACCCTACCTATAAGCTTAAATAGTTTTGATCTCGCTGGTGTGAGATTGCTGAGTCCCCGTGACTCATAGATACTTCAAAAAACCAGTTTGCAGGTGCCGATGAATCCGTGCAGGTGACGCACCCGAGCTCAAGGAGGAGCTCGATGAAGATCTTGTCCTTTATGTTGTTTCGTTCTAGTCGATCAGTAGTGGAGCCCAGTTGGGGTCGATCAGGGACCTTTGTCGCTTTTGGGGTTTCTTCTTTTATTTTGGCTCCGTAGTCGGGCCCTGATTGTAACTGTATGATGTAATGTTTTATTCATGTATTTGTGTGAAGTGGCGATTCTAAGCCAACTATGTATCTTTTTCCCTTATGTATTACATGGGTTGTGTGAAGATTACCTCACTTGCGACATTGCTTTCAATGCGGTTATGCCTCTAAGTCGTGCTTCGACACGTGGGAGATATAGCCGCATCGAGGGCGTTACATACTGGAGTTTGTTTCTCATTCTGGAATAGAATGGCTTGACGGACCACAAGAGTAATAGGCATCGATGAACACGAATGCACAACTATTCCTGACTATCAATTGATAGACTAGGGTCGGAATACAGCTCAAGAGGGTCAACTCAAGGAACATATAACTTTCTGAGTTGTGGATGCATAGATTAGTATGTCGAGCAAAGCTCAACATCATTCTTCCGGATAACCCATGCAGAAAAGGAAGGACTGGCAAAGTCACAATATGAATGGAGTACACCTCAAGAGCACCCTGGTTGTAATCTTTTGGTTCAAAGAACTTCTGCCTTAATGGTTCATGGTATTTGGAAGAAGGAAATACCACGGACCTCGAGGACTATCGCAAAGGTTACTAATATTCTAAGGGAACTAGCAAACACTATCAACGTGAGGTAAGTAAAGCAATTCTTGGGTCAAGAACCCAGAAATAGAATGCCTACTAACTAACTGGCATCACGGGATGCTTTCGAGAATGGTGGCCAGAATCATCACACTAGGAATATAAAGCATTGCTAGATTACTAGGTGACTCTCTAAGACACCTAGGGTCATAATAATAGCTCCAACATATATGTCGAGGCAATAGAGTACCCCAACTGACCGTTTAGTGTGCTTAATCTGGCCCAAAAGGACACCGGGAACTGGGAGGAATGATTTGCAAATGCATCAGACTATTTAGAAACCTGGGATGACTTGGACAGCATAACGGCTATAAATGCTTGAAAAAATATTTGAGACATCCTGCAAAATGATGGCATAGCCAACCAACATCACAGTAACAAGGTTCTGAGGCCATCTATGAACATACGGAAGTAGTAGAAGCTAAACTGAGACTTGAAACCAAAATCCTATAAGTCTACGGATTAGTAACACGTGATCCTGGTAGAAAGAAGAGAAGCCTAGTTCTTAATCCCCGTAGAAGAGAAGAGGATGACTCAGATCAGAAGGACATAAGGTATAAGGAGTAAAAAGAGCCTTACGTTCCCTTTCCACAATCAATTCCCTTACATAAATAAAGCATTTCTAGACTCAACTTTGACCAGTTTGGCTTGGTAATCCTACAGGCAGTCAGGCTCTAATACCAAAGCTGTCAGGACCCCGATTCCAAGTCACATCGATCTAGTCGGTAACACCTCATATCACTTTGCGGCCTCACGCACGGTATTCCCACGGGTGTCGCCTTACCATGGCCCGGGACCGTTTGCGCCTTTTGGCTCACGTATATGACAGTGTCGCTACCATCCATATGACAGAGAACCCGGGCCGACATGGCTAGTCGTGAACCCAAGCAACACTAACCTATGGGGACAGGCATGCATGAATCAACATCGAACATGTCGGTCAGCAGCGTGCGAATCCGGGCTGTAGCACTGGGCTAGCAGGACTCCGGGAACCCGGGCTGTAGCAGGCTAGGCAGGACTCCGGATGTCACCGCATGACATTTCCCCGAAGGGACAGACATAGGAACGAAGTGAAACACATGCCGTCCAGTCAAGTGTCTAGAGCAGTAGTGCTGGGCTAGCAGGACTCCGGTGAACCGGGCTGTAGCGGACTACTATCGCTTAGGAGGCACAAGACTACATTTCCCCATACGAGAGGCTGCCAAGGATAAACAACTAGATTGTCGGATCCCAATCATACCAGGCATTTCAAACATACACACAATATGCCCGATATGAGTACATACAACATGGCATCACAACATAACTCTATGACTCAAGTATTTATTCATTAGGCTCCGAGGAGCGAGATATTACAAACATGGGTCTCACGAGCCAACATACAGAGCATACAAGCAACAAGCACATGCGGAAGCTTAACTTGTCTGAGTATAGACAACTACAAATGAAGAAGGCTGAGAAGCCTGACTATCTACAGGACCCTGCCGAGGGCACAAGATGGTAGCTGAGGTAACAAGCTAATCGTCGAAGTCCACGCGGAACTACTAGCGAGACTGACGTCTCTCTACAAAAACATAAAATAGGCAAACGTGAGTACAAATGTACCCAACAAGACTTACATCATAACTAGCTACATATGCATGGGTATCAACAAAGGGGGTGGTGGAGTTTAACTGCAGCAAGCCAGCTTTGACTCGATGGCTATCCTGAACTACGATTGCAAATAACTCTTTGAGGTGGCGCACACAAGTCCACATATCACCTTATCAATACACCACTATGGATCCGCTCCCGTCAACCTACAAGAACACCATCCATAGCACTCACGCTTATCTTGCGTATTTTAGAGTATCCACTTTCACTTGTCTATGATTTGTACAGGCAAACCAGAAGTCCTTTACCGCGGACACGGCTATTCGAATAGATGATGTTAACCCTGCAGGGGTGTACTTCTTCACACACGCTGTCGCCACTTACCACCATGTACACATCGTGTATCTCGGCAACCTTCAAGCGGAAGCCTGGCGAGGGAGTCGGCCACGACCTAACTAACCACACAAGTCTCTAGTCCAGGTTTATCGCCTATTCGGGTTCCATCCGCAAGGAGATCCGGCCGGGGTGTCGCTCACGGCCCCAAACGATGTGAGCAGGGTTTCCAAGCCCACCAACCGGGTGGCACTTGGTACACCGTGCCACTATGCCTAGTCTGTCCCAACCCCACCTGTACCGGGTACCACTTGGTAGACTACTAACACTACCTACAAACACCAGAAACTAGTTGCAACTCCTGGACAGAGATCAAGTTGATTAATAAGTCGAGAGAGCTTGGAGCGTGTCGGTGTACTAGAGTAGGGGTACCCTAGTATCCCGAACTTGTGCACGGGCAGTTGCAGCGCCCCGCGGCAAGGCTTGCCAGGTGACCGCCAAGGACCTCCGTAGTTCCTCTGGAGCCATTCAAGAACAAAGTATTCAAGCCAAGGAGACAAGGCCCCGGCAAGAGGAGCTTGCCGGGAAGGCCACTCAAGGCATAAAGGCCCCGGCAAGAGGAGCTTGCCGGGAAGGCCACTCAAGGCATGAGGCCCCGGCAAGAGGAGCTTGCCGGGAAGGCCGCTCAAGACATAAAGACCCCGGCAAGAGGAGCTTGCCGGGAAGGCCAACCAAGGCATGTCAAGGAACTTGCCGCGACGCGCCACGCGTCCCGGCAAGGCCCGGCGAGCGACAAGCTTCCGGACGCGACAAGACAACGACCGCGGCAAGGCGTTGCCGCGGCAAGCGACCCCCCTGTACCTGCGCTCCAGCACACCCACCAACGTGTCACTCTGGGACCCTTCCAGGGGTACGTGGCGGGAGGCTGTGCAGCCAGGGGTACACGGTGGCAAGCGGCGCTGACAAGATTGCCATCGTGGCAAACGGTGGCGCCCCTGACGGCCCCTTTTCTGCACTGCTTAGGCGACGTAGATGGGCATTTAATGACCTTGTCCCCTGCCGTCAGGGTTAGGTATGATACACTGTACAAGTAGTTGTACCAACCGCAGCAACTTTCCATTTTTACCCTTGCCTATGTTGCCACATGTCGGTGACCCCTTGAGCATATAAAAGGGAGCCCATGCGCAACGTGGAGGGGGGAGGACGAAGAGAAGCACGCTCGGTCTCGTTAGCTGCTCGAGTGTACTGTAGCACTCAGCACTCGCGAGCAAGAACACAATACAATCTACAAAGCAGCAGTAGGGTTTTACGATCCATGCGGCCCGAAGCTGGGTAAAAACCGCTCGTGTGCCTCGCCTCGATCTGCTCTTCGTGCGGCCTCGGCCCCCCGCCGAACCAAGAAGGGGCTCCGTCCCCATAGGTGCTCGTGGAGCCAGTTTCCCCGGCATCTTTGGCGCGCCAGGTAGGAGGCGTCGAGGTTGTGTGAACCCGATCCGGTGTTCACACGAGCTAGATCTTCATCATCTTCATCGACATGCCACCGAAGAAGAAGGCTTCGGAGGCGGCTGATCCGCCCACGACAGATCCACCGCTGTCGGAGCAAACGGCTGGTGGGGAAGACGCCGGCGGAAGAACGAGCGTCGACAAGGGAGCCCACGGTGCCGCCAGGTCCAAGGACAAGGCCGCGCTGCCCTTCGGCGGCGTAGCCGGCTCCCACGACGACAGGGCGTCCATGGACGCACCGCGCCCATCTTAGGAGGTGCGGGACCGGCAGTGCCATGGTACTCATGGTACCATACGCTTGCTGGACCCAAATCGAGCTGGCGGATCTCGGAACGCTCAAGGCCAACACGCTGGCGCGAGCGAGGCACGTTCGCCTGGGCGGGATATTGCTCCTTCTAAAACAGTTAGAAGTCCGGGCATATCCCGCTCCTCGCACCGTTCACCACTGCTACCCGCCACTCCAGCAGAAGCTTTGGCGCGAGCTCAACTGCTCTTAGATTTCCCTCCAACGCCGGACAAGATCGACGACTGGAGGGCCACCATTCAGAGTCTCATCGGCTTCGCCAACGGCGACACTCCACGGCAACCGACTGCATCGCAGCCGCGGCAAGCCAGCCAGGTGCGAGCCGATGGCGACAAGACTGGTGGGGGTGCAACCACCGTGCACTCTCCGCCCCGAAGGCCAAGATCGCCGACTCGCCGGGTCCACCGTGATAGCGACTCCACTGCGTCATCAGACCCGCGAGCTCGTCACTACCAGCGTCAAGTTCTTCATGAACGACAGCAAGAAGACGCTCGTACTCGCATCGAGCGCCGAAGAGAAGTGCGGCGTCAATCAGACCGACGCACTGGGCCCACTGTCGACATGCATGCGCCAGGGGAACCAGGTGACCTGCCGTACGCGGTAGATTGCTCTGCGTTTACTCGTGAGCTGCGGCAAGTCCAGTGGCCCAGTACGAAGAACTTTAAGCCAGACGTACCAGAGAAGTACGACGGTAGGTTGCATCCGTTGGAGTTCCTCAGCATCTACACCATTGCGGTGCAAGCTGCCGGGGGGGCGAGACGACAAGATCCTTGCCAACTACTTCCCGCTGGTGCTCAAGCCCAATGTCAGGTCCTGGCTCATGCACTTGCCGGACAACTCCATATCTTCCTGGGCGGACCTGTGCCATAAGTTTGTCGGTGCCTTTATAGGCGGCCACAAACCTCATGGCCAGGAGAGTAATCTTCATCTACTCGCCCAGAAGGAAGGAGAGCCTCTGCGCAAGTACATCCAGAGATTCAGCCAAGTGCAAGGCAACATCCCAGATGTCCACCCTGGTGCGGTTATCAGCGCGTTCCACCAGAACGTGCGTAACCGCAGGATGCGGGAGGAGATGGTGATGTGCAAGATCAGAGACGTCAGTGAGCTATATGCCCTGGACGACAGGTGTGCACGTGCTGAGGAAGGGAGGAGACTCCCCGGAGAGAATACAGCAGCAGAAGGATCTGACAGCGAGGATGCCGCCCCGGCAAGCAAGAGCCGGCGGCGGAACAACAGAAAGAAGAAAGGCAAAGAGGTGCTAGCTGTTGAGCAGTCCGGCAATGAAGGTGGCGCCAAGACGGCCAAGACTGGTAGTTCCGGCAAGGAGGTTGCCGCATGCGCCAACTGCCAGGCTGTGGCTGCCGCCGACAAGCAGGACGGCACCAACAAGCAGTACTGCAAGATCCACCGCACCAAGGGCCATGACCTCCAGAGTTGCAAGAAGGTCGAGCAGCTTGTCGAGCTGCAAAAGGCCGAGTATGAGCGACGCGACAAGGAGAAGGCCCAAGGAGGTACCGATGGATCTGGCACGAAGCGCCCCGCTCGGGGAGGGCGCCGCGGCAAGGACAAGCAGCGGCAAGGAGACAGACCTCCCCGCGGCCGCGACAAGGATGAAGACGACGACGACGAAGACATGGAAGATGACGAGACCGGTGAGCAGGAGTTTCAGAAAACAGAGGTCTTGTGCGTTGACGGCAGTGCTTCTCTGCATACTTCACACCACCAACTCAGGCAGTGGGTGCGGGAAGTCACTGCGGCAGAATCACCCGTCGAATCGCGCAAGCTTCTGAAATGGTCCAGCACGCCTATCGTCTTTGATATTGAGGACCACCCTGATCGCACAACTGCGGTCGGGTGCTTGCCGATGTTGGTTTCGCCAACTATCCACAGCCTCAAGGTCACTAAGATGCTAGTTGACGGCGGGGCCGGCTTGAACCTGATCTCCTCCGCTGTGCTCCAGAAACTCCAAGTCCCCGACAGCGAGCTCGAAGAGACCGGCACATTCCAAGGAATCAACCCGGGAAGGAGCAAGCCGAAGGGGAAGATCACGCTGCCGGTGACATTTGGCAGCGAGTTGAACTTCAGGACTGAGAGGATCACTTTTGACGTTGCCGATTTTCCATTGCCCTACAATGGAATCCTCGGCCGTCCAGTGCTCGCCAAGTTCATGGCGGCCTCTCACTATGCTTACAACATGCTCAAGATGCTGGGCCCGATAAGTGTCATCTCTGTCCCTGGCGACAACAAGGATGCTCTTATCTGTGCCGACAAGATTTACCGGGAAGCAGCAGCCGCAACTGATCGCGAGACACTTGCCGCTGAAGCTCCCGGGGGGAAGAAGAAGACCAAGTCCGGCAGGAGCTCTGATACCCACTCCGGAAAGCGCACCTCTTCGGGGTGCTGCACTACCGTCGAGGACGCACCATCGAGCTCCACCGGCAAGTTCAAGAAGACGATGGCAGCTCCACCAGCGACCAAGAAGGTGTCCGCCAAGGAGGACGGCACTGGTGGTACCTTCACCATCAGTGCCACTCTCGACCCTAAATAGGAAACACGCTCGTTGCTTTCCTGCGGGCGAACGTCGATGTGTTTGCGTGGCAACCATCTGACATCCCCGGTGTTCCCAGGAAAGTAATTGAGCACCACCTTGCCGTCTGTCCTCATGCGCGGCCCGTCAAGCAGAAAGTCAGGAAGCAAGCAGTGGAGCGTCAAGAGTTCATTGCAGAAGAAATCAAGAAGTTGGAAGCAGCAAGCCTTGTCAGAGGAGTGCTCCATCCTACGTGGTTGGCCAATCCTGTAGTCGTGCGCAAGGCAGACGGGAAATGGAGGCTTTGTATCGATTTCACCGATGTCAACAAAGCTTGTCTCAAAGATCCATTTCCCTTGCCGCGCATTGACCAGATTGTTGACTCCACAGCCGGATGTGATTTGCTTTCATTTCTTGGTGCGTACTCAGGATACCATCAGATCTTCATTGCAGAAGAGGATGAGGAGAAAACCGCATTCATCACTCCATGTGGCACGTACTGTTTCATACGGATGCCTTTTGGTTTGAAGAATGCTGGTTCAACATTTGCAAGGGTAGTCCATACCGCTTTTGAGCCACAGATACACAGAAATGTGGAAGCCTACATGGATGATATAGTGGTCAAGAGCAAGGATAAGTCATCTCTGATTCAAGATTTAGGGGAGACTTTTGTAAATCTGCGCAAGATCAGCCTCAAGCTCAACCCCGAGAAGTGCGTGTTTGGATTCCCTTCCGGCAAGCTTCTCGGGTTCTTCGTGTCGCAACGAGGAATTGAGGCCAATCCCGACAAGATCAAGGCCATTGAGCAGAACGAAGCACCGAAGCGCGTCAAGGATGTACGAAAACTTGCCGGTTGCGTGGCAGCTCTCAGCAGGTTTATCTCTAAGTCAGCTGAGCGCGCCCTGCCGTTTTTCAAAATATTGAAAAAGGCAGGTCCAATGAAATGGACTCTGGAAGCGGAGGCTGTGCTGCAGGACTTGAAGAGGTACCTGTCCTCCACTCCAATACTTGTCGCACCTAAGCCACAAGAGAAGTTGTTGCTGTATCTGGCGGCAACCAATCAAGTGGTTAGTGCTGCGTTAGTAGCGGAGAGGGAGGCATATGATGAGCTAGCAACCGCGGCAAGCGCATCCAGCGACAAGCAGGGGGCTTCCCCGACAAGCTCTGGTCCTGACAAAGATGGATCTGCGCAGGTGTGCGAGGAGATACAGAAGAAGAGAATGGTGCAGCACCCAGTTTACTTTGCCAGCTCCCTTTTGCAGGGGGCTAGGTCAAGGTACTCTGGTGTGCAGAAATTGCTTTTCGGCCTTCTCATGGCCTCGAGAAAGCTGCGCCATTACTTCCAAGCACATGAGATCACAGTTGTCACTCGCTTTCCGCTGGAGAGGATACTGCAGAATCCCGAAGCGACAGGCAGGATTGTTGACTGGGCACTGGAACTGTCAAGCTTTGGCCTCAAGTTTGAGAGCACCTCAACTATCCAAAGCAGTGCATTGGCAGAATTCATATCGGAGTGGACGCCAACACCAGATGAAGAAATTCCAGAGACGAGCATCCCCGTCAAGGAGGCAAGCAAAGAGTGGCTGATGTACTTTGATGGTGCCTTCTCGCTGCAAGGCGCCGGTGCTGGCGTGCTGCTTGTCGCACCCACCGGAGAGCACCTCAAGTACGTGGTCCAGATGCACTTTCCCAAGGAGCAAGCGACAAACAATACTGCAGAGTATGAAGGTTTGCTTGCCGGTCTCAGGATCGCGGCAGACCTTGGGATCAAGAAGCTCATTGTCAGGGGTGACTCGCAGCTTGTCATCCGCCAAGTTAACAAGAATTATCAGAGTCCGTTGATGGAAGCTTACGTTGATGAAGTGAGAAAGCTGGAGGAGCACTTTGTCGGCCTACAGATGGAACACGTTCCAAGATCTCAGAACAACATTGCTGACGGCCTGTCAAAGTGCGCGGCACTTAAGTTACCTGTGGAACCAGGGATCTTTGTGCTCAAGCTGACTCAACCATCTGTTACGCCATCAACTGGACAGAGCAAGAAGAGGAAGTTGATTTCTGGTGACTATCTTCCGGCAGAGCTTCCCGAAGCCGCCGCCAAGAAGGTCCCCAAGATCGACGCCAAGAGTGCTGAGGAGCAGTCTGCTTCGGCAAACCCCAGGGTTTGTTCCGTCGAAGCAGATGCTCCCGACAAGTTTTGCTCCGGCAAGCTTGCCGGGGAACATCAAGCTCCGGATGAGCCGCAGGTTCTCGCCGTAGAAGCGGATGTTCCTGCAGCAGCAGATATGCCTTTAGTCCTTGTTGTCGAGCCCCAAGCTCCAGCATGGGCGCAGCAGATTGTCCGTTTCCTTCAGACAGGAGAAATTCCCAAAGAGCAAGAAGAAGCGGAAAGAGTAGCCCGGCAGTCAAGTATGTACCAGTTTGTTGATAGCACACTGTACAGAAGAAGACTCAACGGTGTGAAATTGAAGTGTATTCCCCGGGAAGACGGACAAAAGCTGTTGGCAGAGATACATGGAGGCATATGTGGTCACCACATTGGCGCAAGAGCACTTGCCGGCAAAGCATTCCGGCAAGGTTTCTTCTGGCTGACAGCCATCTAGGATGCAACTGCACAAATAACCAAGTGTGAAGCATGCCAGCTCCATTCCAAGAAGATACACCTGAAGGAAATATGCCCTAGAGGCAATAATAAAGTTATTATTTATTTCCTTATATCATGATAAATGTTTATTATTCATGCTAGAATTGTATTAACTGGAAACATAATACATGTGTGAATACATAGACAAACAGAGTGTCACTAGTATGCCTCTACTTGACTAGCTCATTAATCAAAGATGGTTATGTTTCCTAGCCATGAACAAATAGTTGTTATTTGATTAACGAGATCACATCATTAGTTGAATGATCTGATTGACATGACCCATTCCATTAGCATAGCACCCGATCGTTTAGTGTGTTGCTATTGCTTTTATCCATGACTTATACATGTTCCTTTAACTATGAGATTATGCAACTCCCATTTACCGTAGGAACACTTTGTGTGCTACCAAACGTCACAACGTAACTGGGTGATTATAAAGGTGCTCTACAGGTGTCTCCGAAGGTACATATTGGGTTGGCGTATTTCGAGATTAGGATTTGTCACTCCGATTGTCGGAGAGGTATCTCAGGGCCTTCTCGGTAATGCACATCACATAAAGCCTTGCAAGCATTGCAACCAATGAGTTAGTTGCGAGATGATGTATTACAGAACGAGTAAAGAGACTTGACGGTAACGAGATTGAACTAGGTATTGGATACCGACGATCGAATCTCGGGCAAGTAACATACCGATGACAAAGGGAACAACGTATGTTGTTATGCGGTCTGACCGATAAAGATCTTCGTAGAATATGTAGGAACCAATATGGGAATCCAGGTCCCGCTGTTGGTTATTGACCGGAGACGTGTCTCGGTCATGTCTACATTGTTCTCGAACCGTAGGGTCCGCACGCTTAACGTTACGATGACAGTTATTACGAGTTTATGCATTTTGATGTAACGAAGGAGTTCGGAGTCCCGGATGTGATCACGGACGTGACGAGGAGTCTCGAAATGGTCGAGACATAAAGAATTATATATTGGAAGCCTATGTTTGGACATCGGATGCATTCCAGGTGAAATCAGGATTTTACCAGAATACCGGGAGGGTTACCGGAACCCCCCGGGAGCATAATGGGCCAACATGGGCCTTGGAGGAGAGGTGAGAGGGCTGCCCTAGGGGCTGCGCGCCTCCCCCCCTTCCCCTAGTCCTATTAGGACTAGGAGAGGTGGGCGCCCCCCTCTCCCTCTCTCTCCCCCTTGGAGAATCCTAGTCCAACTAGGATTGGGGGGGGGGGGAATCCTACTCCCAGAGGGAGTAGGACTCTCTGGCGCGCCAAGGCTTGGCTGGCCAGCCCCTCCCCCTTGGCTCCTTTATATACGGGGGCAGGGGGCACCCCAAAGACACACAAGTTGATTTACGGATCGTTCCTTAGCCGTGTGCGGTGCCCCCTTCCACCAAATTCCACCTCGATCATATCGTTGTAGTGCTTAGGCGAAGCCCTGCGCTGGTAACACATCAAGATCGTCACCACACCGTCGTGCTGACGGAACTCTTCCTCGACGCTTTGCTGGATCGGAGCCCGGGGATCGTCATCGAGCTGAACGTGTGCCAAGAACTCAGAGGTGCCGGAGTAACGGTGCTGTGACCGGTTGGATCGCGAGGAGAACGTACGACTACTTCCTCTATGTTGTGTCAACGCTTCCGCTTCGGTCTACGAGGGTACGTAGATAACACTCTCCCCTCTTGTTGCTATGCATCACCATGATCTTGCTGTGCGTAGGAAATTTTTTGAAATTACTACGTTCCCCAACAGTGGCATCCGAGCCTAGGTTTTATGGTTTGATGTTATTTGCACGAGTAGAACACAAGTGAGTTGTGGACGATACAAGTCATACTGCCTACCAGCATGTCATACTTTGGTTCAGCGGTATTGTTGGACGAGACGATCTGGACCAACCTTACGCGTACGCTTACGCGAGACCGGTTCCCTCGACGTGCTTTGCACATAGATGGCTTGCGGAAGACTGTCTCTCCAACTTTAGTTGAACCGAGTGTGGCTACGCCCGGTCCTTGAGAAGGTTAAAACGGAGTCTATTTGACAAACTATCGTTGTGGTTTTGATGCGTAGGTAAGATGAGTTCTTGCTTAAAGCCCGTAGCAGCCACGTAAAAACTTGCAACAACAAAGTAGAGGACGTCTAACTTGTTTTTGCAGGGCATGTTGTGATGTGATATGGTCAAGACGTGATGCTAAATTTTATTGTATGAGATAATCATGTTTTGTAACCGAGTTATTGGCAACTGGCAGGAGCCATATGGTTGTCGCTTTATTGTATGCAATGCAATCGCGATGTAATGCTTTACTTTATTACTAAGCGGTAGTGATAGTCGTAGAAGCATAAGATTGGCGAGACGACAACGATGCTGCGATGAAGATCAAGGTGTCGCGCTGGTGACGATGGTGATCATGACGGTGCTTCGAAGATGGAGATCACAAGCACAAGATGATGATGGCCATATCATATCACTTATATTGATTGCATGTGATGTTTATCCTTTTATGCATCTTATCTTGCTTTGATTGACGGTAGCATTATAAGATGATCTCTCACTAAATTATCAAGAAGTGTTCTCCCTGAGTATGCACCGTTGCGAAAGTTCTTCGTGCTGAGACACCACGTGATGATCGGGTGTGATAGGCTCTACGTTCAAATACAACGGGTGCAAAACAGTTGCACACGCGGAATACTCAGGTTTAACTTGACGAGCCTAGCATATAACAGATATGGCCTCGGAACACGGAGACCGAAAGGTCGAGCGTGAATCATATAGTAGATATGATCAACATAGTGATGTTCACCATTGAAACTACTCCATCTCACGTGATGATCGGACATGGTTTAGTTGATTTGGATCACGTGATCACTTAGAGGATTAGAGGGATGTCTATCTAAGTGGGAGTTCTTAAGTAATATGATTAATTGAACTTAAATTTATCATGAACTTAGTACCTGATAGTATCTTGCTTGTCTATGTTGTGTAGATAGATGGCTCGTGCTGTTGTTCCGTTGAATTTTAATGCGTTCCTTGAGAAAGCAAAGTTGAAAGATGATGGTAGCAATTACACGGACTGGGTCCGTAACTTGAGGATTATCCTCATTGCTGCACAGAAGAATTACGTCCTGGAAGCACCGCTGGGTGCCAGGCCTGGTGCAAGAGCTACGCCAGATGTTGTGAATGTCTGGCAAAGCAAAGCTGATGACTACTCTATAGTTCAGTGTGCCATGCTTTACGGCTTAGAACCGGGACTTCAACGACGTTTTGAACACCCTGGAGCATATGAGATGTTCCAGGAGTTGAAGTTAATATTTCAAGCAAATGCCCGGATTGAGAGATATGAAGTCTCTAATAAGTTCTATAGCTGTAAAATGGAGGAGAACGGTTCTGTTAGTGAGCATATACTCAGAATGTCTGGGTATAACAATCACTTGATTCAATTGGGAGTTAATCTTCCGGATGATTGCGTCATTGACAGAATTCTCCAATCACTGCCACCAAGCTACAAGAGCTTCGTGATGAACTATAATATGCAAGGGATGACCAAAACTATGCCCGAGCTCTTCGCGATGCTAAAAGCCGCGGAGGTAGAAATCAAAAAGGAGCATCAAGTGTTGATGGTTAACAAAACCACTAGTTTCAAGAAAAAGGGCAAAGGGAAGAAAAAGGGGAACTTCAAAAAGAACAGCAAGCAAGTTGCTACTCAAGAGAAGAAACCCAAGTCTGGACCTAAGCCTGAAACTGAGTGCTTCTATTGCAAGCATACTGGTCACTGGAAGCGGAACTGCCCCAAGTATTTGGCGGATAAGAAGGATGGCAAGGTTAACAAAGGTATATATGATATACATGTTATTGATGTGTACCTTACTAATTCTCGCAGTAGCACCTGGGTATTTGATACTGGTTCTGTTGCTAATATTTGCAACTCAAAACAGGGGCTACGGATTAAGCGAAGATTGGCTAAGGACGAGGTGACGATGCGCGTGGGAAATGGTTCCAAAGTCGATGTGATCGCGGTCGGCACGCTACCTCTACATCTACCTTCGGGATTAATATTAGATCTAAATAATTGTTATTTAGCACCAGCGTTGAGCATGAACATTATATCTGGATCTTGTTTGATGCGAGACGGTTATTCATTTAAATCAGAGAATAATGGTTGTTCTATTTATATGAGTAATATCTTTTATGGTCATGCGCCATTAAAGAGTGGTTTGTTCTTACTTAATCTCGATAGTAGTAACACACATATTCATAATGTTGAAGCCAAAAGATGCAGAGTTGATAATGATAGTGCAACTTATTTGTGGCACTGCCGTTTAGGTCATATCGGTGTAAAGCGCATGAAGAAACTCCATACTGATGGACTGTTGGAGTCACTTGATTATGAATCACTTGGCACTTGCGGACCGTGCCTTATGGGCAAGATGACTAAAACACCGTTCTCCGGTACTGTGGAGAGAGCAACAGATTTATTGGAAATCATACATACTGATGTATATGGTCCAATGAATGTTGAGGCTCGTGGCGGATATCGTTATTTTCTCACCTTCACTGATGATTTATGCAGATATGGGTATATCTACTTAATGAAACACAAGTCTGAAACATTTGAAAAGTTCAAAGAATTTCAGAGTGAAGTGGAAAATCATCGTAACAAGAAAATAAAGTTTCTACGATCTGATCGTGGAGGAGAATTTTTGAGTTACGAGTTTGGTCTACATTTGAAACAATGCGGAATAGTTTCGCAACTCACGCCACCCGGAACACCACAACGTAATGGTGTGTCCGAACGTCGTAATCGTACTTTACTGGATATGGTGCGATCTATGATGTCTCTTACCGATTTACCGCTATCTTTTTGGGGTTATGCTCTAGAGACGGCCGCATTCACGTTAAATAGGGCACCATCAAAATCCGTTGAGACGACGCCTTATGAACTGTGGTTTGGCAAGAAAATAAAGTTGTCGTTTCTTAAAGTTTGGGGCTGCGATGCTTATGTGAAAAAGCTTCAACCTGATAAGCTCGAACCCAAATCGGAGAAATGTGTCTTCATAGGATACCCAAAGGAGACTATTGGGTATACCTTCTATCACAGATCCGAAGGCAAAAAATTTTGTTGCTAAAGTCGGAAACTTTCTAGAGAAGGAGTTTCTCTCGAAAGAAGTGAGTGGGAGGAAAGTAGAACTTGATGAGATAACAGTATCTGCTCCCTTATTGAGAAGTAGTACATCACAGAAATCTGTTTCTGTGACACCTACATCAAATAGGGAGGAAGCTAATGATAATGATCATGAAACTTCAGATCAAGTTTCTACTGAACTTCATAGATCAACCAGAGTAAGATCCGCACCAGAGTGGTACGGTAATCCTATTTTGGAAGTCATGTTACTAGACCATGATGAACCTACGAACTATGAAGAAGCGATGGTGAGCCCAGATTCCGCAAAGTGGCTTGAGGCCATGAAATCTGAGATGGGATCCATGTATGATAACAAAGTGTGGACTTTGGTTGACTTGCCCGATGATCGGCAAGCAATAGAGAATAAATGGATTTTTAAGAAGAAGACTGACGCTGATGGTAATGTTACTGTCTATAAAGCTCGACTTGTTGCAAAAGGTTTTCGACAAGTTCAAGGGATTGACTACGATGAGACTTTCTCACCCGTAGCGATGCTTAAGTCTGTCCGAATCATGTTAGCAGTTGCCGCATTTTATGATTATGAAATTTGGCAAATGGATGTGAAAACTGCATTCCTGAATGGATTTCTGGAAGAAGAGTTGTATATGATGCAACCAGAAGGTTTTGTCGATCCGAAGGGAGCTAACAAAGTGTGCAAGCTCCAGCGATCCATTTATGGACTGGTGCAAGCCTCTCGGAGTTGGAATAAACGCTTTGATAGTGTGATCAAAGCATTTGGTTTTATACAGACTTTTGGAGAAGCCTGTATTTACAAGAAAGTGAGTGGGAGCTCTGTAGCATTTCTGATATTATATGTGGATGACATATTACTGATCGGTAATAATATAGAATTTCTGGATAGCATAAAGGGATACTTGAATAAGAGTTTTTCAATGAAAGACCTCGGTGAAGCTGCTTACATATTGGGCATTAAGATCTATAGAGATAGATCAAGACGCTTAATAGGACTTTCACAAAGCACATACCTTGACAAAGTTTTGAAAAAGTTCAAAATGGATCAGGCAAAGAAAGGGTTCTTGCCTGTGGCACAAGGTGTGAAGTTGAGTAAGACTCAATGCCCGACCACCGCAGAAGATAGAGAGAAAATGAAAAATGTTCCCTATGCTTCAGCCATAGGCTCTATCATGTATGCAATCCTGTGTACCAGACCTGATGTGTGCCTTGCTGTAAGTTTAGCAGGCAGGTACCAAAGTAATCCAGGAGTGGATCACTGGACAGCGGTCAAGAACATCCTTAAGTACTTGAGAAGGACTAAGGATATGTTTCTCATTTATGGAGGTGACAAAGAGCTCGTCGTAAACGGTTACGTCGATGCAAGCTTTGACACTGACCCGGACGATTCCAAATCGCAAACCGGATACGTATTTACATTAAACGGTGGAGCTGTCAGTTGGTGCAGTTCTAAACAAAGCGTCGTGGCGGGATCTACATGTGAAGCTGAGTACATAGCCACTTCGGAAGCAGCTAATGAAGGAGTCTGAATGAAGGAGTTCATATCCGATCTAGGTGTTGTACCTAGCGTATCGGGTCCAATGAAAATCTTTTGTGACAATACTGGTGCAATTGCCTTGGCAAAGGAATCCAGATTTCACAAAAGAACCAAACACATCAAAAGACGCTTCAACTCCATCCGGGATTTGGTCCAGGTGGGAGACATAGAGATATGCAAGATACATACGGATCTGAATGTTGCAGACCCGTTGACTAAGCCTCTTCCACGAGCAAAACATGATCAGCACCAAAACTCCATGGGTGTTAGAATCATTACTTTGTAATCTAGATTATTGACTCTAGTGCAAGTGGGAGACTGAAGGAAATATGCCCTAGAGGCAATAATAAAGTTATTATTTATTTCCTTATATCATGATAAATGTTTATTATTCATGCTAGAATTGTATTAACTGGAAACATAATACATGTGTGAATACATAGACAAACAGAGTGTCACTAGTATGCCTCTACTTGACTAGCTCATTAATCAAAGATGGTTATGTTTCCTAGCCATGAACAAATAGTTGTTATTTGATTAACGAGATCACATCATTAGTTGAATGATCTGATTGACATGACCCATTCCATTAGCATAGCATCCGATCGTTTAGTGTGTTGCTATTGCTTTTATCCATGACTTATACATGTTCCTTTAACTATGAGATTATGCAACTCCCATTTACCGTAGGAACACTTTGTGTGCTACCAAACGTCACAACATAACTGGGTGATTCTAAAGGTGCTCTACAGGTGTCTCCGAAGGTACATATTGGGTTGGCGTATTTCGAGATTAGGATTTGTCACTCCGATTGTCGGAGAGGTATCTCAGGGCCTTCTCGGTAATGCGCATCACATAAAGCCTTGCAAGCATTGCAACCAATGAGTTAGTTGCGAGATGATGTATTACAGAACGAGTAAAGAGACTTGCCGGTAACGAGATTGAACTAGGTATTGGATACCGACGATCGAATCTCGGGCAAGTAACATACCGATGACAAAGGGAACAACGTATGTTGTTATGCGGTCTGACCGATAAAGATCTTCGTAGAATATGTAGGAACCAATATGGGCATCCAGGTCCCGCTGTTGGTTATTGACCGGAGACGTGTCTCGGTCATGTCTACATTGTTCTCGAACCGTAGGGTCCGCACGCTTAACGTTACGATGACAGTTATTATGAGTTTATGCATTTTGATGTACCGAAGGAGTTCGGAGTCCCGGATGTGATCACAGACGTGACGAGGAGTCTCGAAATTGTCGAGACATAAAGAATTATATATTGGAAGCCTATGTTTGGACATCGGATGCATTCCAGGTGAAATCAGGATTTTACCGGAATACCGGGAGGGTTACCGGAACCCCCCGGGAGAATAATGGGCCAACATGGGCCTTGGAGGAGAGGTGAGAGGGCTGCCCTAGGGGCTGCGCGCCTCCCCCCCTTCCCCTAGTCCTATTAGGACTAGGAGAGGTGGGCGCCCCCCTCTCCCTCTCTCTCCCCCTTGGAGAATCCTAGTCCAACTAGGATTGGGGGGGGGGGGAATCCTACTCCCAGAGGGAGTAGGACTCTCTGGCGCGCCAAGGCTTGGCCGGCCAGCCCCTCCCCCTTGGATCCTTTATATACGGGGGCAGGGGGCACCCCAAAGACACACAAGTTGATCTACGGATCGTTCCTTAGCCGTGTGCGGTGCCCCCTTCCACCAAATTCCACCTCGATCATATCGTTGCAGTGCTTAGGCGAAGCCCTGCGCCGGCAACACATCAAGATCTTCACCACACCGTCGTGCTGACGGAACTCTTCCTCGACGCTTTGCTGGATCGGAGCCCGGGGATCGTCATCGAGCTGAACGTGTGCCAAGAACTCGGAGGTGCCGGAGTAACGGTGCTGTGATCGGTTGGATCGCGAGGAGAACGTACGACTACTTCCTCTACGTTGTGTCAACGCTTCCGCTTCGGTCTACGAGGGTACGTAGATAACACTCTCCCCTCTCGTTGCTATGCATCACCATGATCTTGCGTGTGCGTAGGAAATTTTTTGAAATTACTACGTTCCCCAACAACACCAGCCAGCTCAAGCTCTCCAGACGATCCCTTTATCCTGGCCATTTTCGGTCTGGGGGCTCGACATCCTCGGCCCCTTCCCCCGAGCTGTCGGGGGCTTTGAGTTCTTGTACGTTGCTATCGACAAGTTCACAAAGTGGCCGGAAGTGGAAGCAGTTAAGAAGGTGACAGCACAGTCAGCAGTCAAGTTCTTCAGGTCAATTGTTTGCCGCTTCGGGATCCCTAACAGGATTATCACTGACAACTATATGCAATTCACGAGCCGCACCTTCATGCCGTACGTCCAAGATCTTGGCGCCAAGGTCTGCTTCGCTTCTGTTGCTCACCCCAGAAGGAACGGTCAAGCGGAGAGGGCAAATGCTGAAGTGCTGCGTGGACTCAAGACCAGGACTTTCGACAGGCTGCACAAGTGCGGAAGAAACTAGATCGAGGAGCTGCCGGTGGTTCTTTGGTCGATCAGGACGACGCCAAATCAAGCCACTGGCCAGACACCTTTCGCTCTAGTCTATGGAGCAGAGGCAGTTATCCCCATGGAACTCGTATACGGGTCACCTCAAGTGCTCGCTTATGATGAGCTTGAGCAAGAGCAGCTGCGTGAAGATGACGCGCTGCTCCTTGAGGAAGATCGTCTTCAGGTTGCTGTGCGAGCTGCTCGCTACCAGCAAGCTTTGCGCCGCTACCATAGCCGCAAAGTTAACGCCAGAAGTCTCGAGGAAGGCGACCTTGTTCTTCGGCGCGCTCAGTCCGCCAAGAATTCAAACAAGTTGACACCGAAGTGGGAAGGCCCTTACCGGGTGAAACGAGTCACTAGGCTCGACGCTGTCCGCCTTGAGACCGAAGATGGCATTCCGGTGAGCAACTCCTGGAATATTAAGCATCTTCGTAAGCTTTACCCGTAAGGCGCGGTTGTCGGACCCTGTTCCGGCAACCACCTTTTGTACAAGTCTTGCCGCTGTTGCATGTAATCCTTTGTACAAAGCCAGGCGCAGACCATGTGCATAAAGAAAGCTCATGTGCTCCGCACATCTTGTCAATTTCATGCTTTTTATTATTTTTTTGCATGAGTTATCTGACACTTTGTGCAGCACCAAACCCCGGTAAGTAATAACGAGCCATAAGGCTCCATACCTTTATTTTCTCTTCTTTCTTTTCTCAAGGAAAGGAAGGTTCCCCTCGCCCACAAGTTTGCCGGGGGGGGGGGGGAGGAGGAGATAAGGGTGAGGACCAGGCGTCGTTCAAGCAAGTCACGCCTTGCCGGAGAGCAAACGACACAAAAGCTAAGTTGCCAAAGTTTGAGCAATCAGATTTTTAAAATTTTAAGTTATCTTCCTTGAACGACCATGCTTTGTATGGAAAACCTGTGTGAGAAGGAACCAGCTCGTGGCTAGTTGCGCCCTTATTTTGTTTCGAGTTTGCTCAACAACTTAAGTGAGCTGCGACTAGTGTTGCGCCCTTACTTTGTTTCGAGTCCGCTCAACAACTTAAGTGAGCTGCGACTAGTTGCGACAAGGTTTCTTGTCGGTAACGGCACCGCCAGCAGGCTGCCGACGTCCCGCACTCATCTCTCACGGCAAGGGTGCCTGCGCCGGCAAGTTCCCTAAAAGCATAGGGCAAAAGCATACAAAGAAAGGAGTCAAGTAAAGGAAATAACATTGCAAAGCTGCCCAAAATAAAGTCATATATTACAAGATAACTTGGCGCGGCTCTAATAGACTGTTCTCATAACACGACCAGCAGCGACAAGAAGGACAGACCAGCATCTGGACCCCGGCAAGCCAGTGTTGCCGGAGGCTGCACCCGGCAAGCCAGTATTGTCGGGGGCTGCAAGTACAAAGATTCACCCACGGCGAACCAGAGTTGCCGGGGGCTGCAATCTCAGATAAGTTTTTCATCCCTTATCATGCATAAATGATGGGATTACAAGTTCTATATGCAACTAAGGCCCGAGGGCTTACAAATTAAAAAGAGATAAGGTGCCCGTAATCCCTTTCTTGTCCCTCTCCTCAGGAGGTAGGTCAAGGAGGCGAAAAGGGCAAAAGGGGCGCCTAGGCGAGCTACGACTGGCAGAAGACACCAAGAGAACATCTCGGTGGAAGTCCAAAGGCTGGATGGTGATGGCGGCGCCGGAAGCAGGGCGGCAGGACGTCAGCACGCTGTCGAGGGCGTCGTGCCCACGCACTCCGAGTTGACAGCCTTGCCGCCCGCCCTCTTCCTCTTCTGCAGCCTCCCAACGCCAGCCGCCCAAGGAGACGACCCCGAGAAGTTCGAGGAGCCGGCGACGCGGATGATGGGGTCGCCGGTGCCACACGGAGCGGCGCCCGACACCTAGTCGGACCCGTCATCCCGCCGCCCGCTACCCCCTCCGTCGCTGCCGCTGTCTTCCTCGTCACTCTCGCTCGAGGAGGAGTCTTCGCTATCAGAGGAGCTCTCCACGCAGCACCTTGCCCGAGTCCCGAAGCACCCGAAGACCTTGACGGAGAGGAGACCTCCATCAGCTTAAAATGGAGGGTGAGCCCCTCCGTCAAGTGGTGGATGCGGGCGAACGTTTTCCACCCTCGACCAAGATACATCACATTAGGGGCTGGAAAGTCAACGCGGACTCGTGTACCGCTGATTCCTCAGCCCCTCATGTGCAGCCTCAGTGTCTCGGGCGGGTCCAACTCCATCTCGCTCGCAAATGGAGTCGGGAGACGAAGGCGACGACGAGGCAGCCAACGTAGCCTGACGAAGAACTCGCAAGGGTCGTCCTCGATATGGATCGCAACGGGAAGAGGAACCGCTGGCGGAGGCGAGGCCGGCGCGCCGCCCTGTCCACCTCTTCCCCGAGCGCCTCGGCCTCGCCCTCGACCTCTCCCACGGCCTCGCCCCCTCCCTCTTCCCCTTGCGGCTGGCTCTGCCACCACAGGTGCGGGAGAGGGAGGGACGCACTGTCTAGCGGCAACCCTCGTCGCCACCGTTGAAGGCCCAGGGTTCCCTCTCTCCATGATGAATGGTGGGGAGGGGTGCAGAAGCTGAAGAAGAAAGGAGAAGAAGGAATGCAGGATGCCGTTCCCACCTCTCGCTCCTTATAAAGAAACAGGGTGGGGGCTCGGCCGCCCCGCTCAGCTAATCAAGACGCAGAAGGGGCAGGGAACTGGGACCGGCCCGCTGCCTCGACCCACGACGGCCCGGCGCATGGAAGCCGCATGGCAGGCGCGCAGAACTGAGGCGATGGATGAGGCGACCTCTCCCCACCCCGTGATCGTGGGGAGTGGACACCTCGAAAACCGCGCCTCTGCCCCTGTTTTTCCCTGCTCATAAGGAGGGAGGGGGCGGACGTTCCGCATTTCCGAATAAAGAACCGCCCACGACCTCACCCACGACGCCGCAATTGACGCGTGCCGTTCGGGGAGGGCGTGGTGGATGTGGAGTCAGGTACGGCGTGACCCAGGCAGCGCGTGCCCGTGCCCTGTTTTGGGCCTGGCCCAACAGCGCTCGGCACCGTGTATGGCCCAGGACCGGGGGCTCCTGTCGGTGTACTAGAGTAGGGGTACCCTAGTATCCCGAACTTGTGCACGGGCAGTTGCAGCGCCCCGCGGCAAGGCTTGCCAGGTGACTGCCAAGGACCTCCGTAGTTCCTCTGGAGCCATTCAAGAACAAAGTATTCAAGCCAAGGAGACAAGGCCCGGCAGGAGGAGCTTGCCAGGAAGGCCACTCAAGGCATGAAGGCCCCGACAAGAGGAGCTTGCCGAGAAGGCCACTCAAGGCATGAGGCCCCGGAAAGAGGAGCTTGCCGGGAAGGCCGCTCAAGACATAAAGACCCCGGCAAGAGGAGCTTGCCGGGAAGGCCAACCAATGCATGTCAAGGAACTTGCCGCGACGCGCCACGCGTCCCGGCAAGGCCCGGCGAGCGACAAGCTTCCGGACGCGACAAGACAACGACCGCGGCAAGGCGTTGCCGCGGCAAGCGACCACCCTGTACCTGCGCTCCAGCACACCCACCAACGTGTCACTCTGGGACCCTTCTAGGGGTACGTGGCGGGAGGTTGTGCAGCCAGGGGTACACGGTGGCAAGCGGCGCTGACAAGATTGCCATCGTGGCGAATGTTGGCGCCCCTGACGGTCCCTTTTCTGCACTGTTTGGGCGACGTAGATGGGCATTTAATGCCCTTGTCCCCTGCCGTCAGGGTTAGGTATGATACACTGTACAAGTAGTTGTACCAACTGCAACAACTTTCCATCTTTACCCTTGCCTACGTTGCCACCTGTCGGTGACCCCTTGAGCATATAAAAGGGAGCCCATGCGCAACGTAGAGGGGGGAGGACGAAGAGAAGCACGCTCGGTCTCGTTAGCTGCTCGAGTGTACTATAGCACTCAGCGCTCGCGAGCAAGAACACAATACAATCCACAAAGCAGCAGTAGGGTTTTACGCATTCGTGCGGCCCGAAGCTGGGTAAAAGCCGCTCGTGTGCCTCGCCTCGATCTGCTCTTCGTGCGGCCTCCGCCCCCCGCCGAACCGAGAAGGGGCTCCGTCCCCATAGGTGCTCGTGGAGCCAGTTTCCCCTGCAGAGCGCCTGGAGCCCAATGTGTGGTAGTAACTGCTCATCGATCACAAACACAGAACTCAGTTCCTGAGGACGGTTTCAATGAGACAACCCACCATGTACTCCTACATGGCCTCTCACCGCTACCTTTACCAAATCGTGTTCACACACTTAGCTCTCAACAGTAGGACATGTTCACCACATTCCAATTCATTCCCGATGAATCAGACCCGACTCAACTCTAAGCAGTAGCAGGCATGACAAAAAGCATGAATGAGTAGGCACATCAGGGCTCAAACAACTCCTACTCATGCTAGTGGGTTTCATCTATTTACTGTGGAAATGACAGGTCATGCAGAGGAAAGGGGTTCAACTACAGCAGCATGTAACATTGAATCGTTGTTGTCCTAAAGCAGTAAAAGAGAGCAGGAGCGAGAGAGTGGGATTGTATCATAATGAACAAGGGGGTTTTGCTTGCCTGGCACTTCTGAAGATAGTATAGTTCTTCATCGGTGTCATCGAACTCATCGTCGGGATACACCTACCGAGAGGGGACAAGCACCGGCAAATAGAGAAGGACACAATCAACGCAATGCAACAATATGATGCATGAATGTGACATGGCAATATGCTGTGATTTGAGCTAATGTAGCTAGCAACAATTTAAATGAAGTTGGTTTGAACCCAAGGTTCAAATTCAAACTCCACATATGGTTATTTAAATGCCATTCATTTGATTTGTCCAAAACAATAGCTATAAGTTGCTCTAACATGCATGGAAATAGTACAGATGGATATATTGGATTTTTCTGATCATTTTTCATATATAAATTATTACATTTGGAGTTATAGATAATTTTCTATGATTTTTAGAAGTTTTGGGCATTTTCTGAAATTTCCTGAATAGAAATAAATCCAGAAATTCCTTTATTGCATCACCATTACGTCATGCTGACCTTAGCAGGTCAACAGGCGCCATCAAGGTCAAACCTAACCAGTGGAGCCCACTGGTCAGTGACACAGGACTGGTTAGAGTCGCTGACATGTGGGCCTGGTTCCCCCTCAGTTCAAAACGATGAAGATGATATACGCTACCCACGCCCCCAAGAGGGAGCGCAAGCACACGCTCAGGGACATCTATGCGATAGAGCCAGTCGCCCCAAAATTTAGTCCATGGTCATCATGCCCGATCACCTTCAATCGCAGGGATCATCCAACCAGTATCCGTCATGGCGGTTCAGCCGCACTAGTCCTCCACCCAATAATTGATGGATTCCACCTGACGCGAGTCCTCATGGATGGTGGCAGCAGCCTCAACCTGCTCAATCGGGATACAGTGCGCAAAATGGGCATCGAGCCATCAAGGATCAAGCCCACCAAAACTACCTTTAAAGGAGTTATACCTGGTGTAGAGGCCCGCTGCACGTGCTCAATCACATTGGAGGCCGTCTTCGGATCTCCGGACAACTTCAGAAGCGAAGACTTGATCTTTGATATCGTCACTTTCCGCAGTGGCTATCACGCACTGCTCGGACGAACTGCATTAGCTCGACTCAATGCGGTGCCGCACTATGCTTATCTCAAGCTCAACATGCCCAGACCACGTGATACGTCTCCAACGTATCTATAATTTTTGATTGCTCCATGCTATATTATCTACTGTTTTGGGCAATACTGGGCTTTATTTTCCACTTTTATATTATTTTCGGGACTAAACTATTAACCGGAGGCCCAGCCCAGATTTGCTATTTTATGCCTATTTCAGTGTTTCAAAGAAAAGGAATATCAAACGGCGTCGAAACGGAACGAAATCAACTGGACAAGTTATTTTTGGAAAGAAACCTACCGGATAGACTTGGACCCTACGTCAGAAGATGAGGGAGGTCCTCACGAGGGCAGGGGGCGCGCCCACCCCCCTGGGGCGCGCCCACCCCCTTGGGGCGCGCCCCCTGCCTCGTGGCCCCCCTTCCGTCCACCGACGTACTCCTTTCACCCATATATACCTACGTATCCTAAAACTTCCAGAATAGAGATTAGATCGGGAGTTCCGCCGCCGCAAGCCTCTATAGCCACCAAAAGTCAATCAGGACCCTGTTCTGGCACCCCGTCGGAGGGGGGAACCCTCACCGGTGGCCATCTTCATCATCCCGGCGCTCTCCATGATGAGGAGGGAGTAGTTCACCCTCGGGGCTGAGGGCATGTACCAGTAGCTATATGTTTGATCTCTCTCTCTCTCTCTCTCTCTCTCTCGTGTTCTTGATTTGGCACGATCTTTATGTATCGCGAGCTTTACTATTATAGTTGGATCTTATGTTACTTCTCCCCCTCTACTCTCTTGTAATGGATTGAGTTTTCCCCTTGAAGTAATCTTATCGGATTGAGTCTTTAAAGATTTGAGAACTCTTGATGTATGTCTTGCCGTGCATATCTATGGTGACAATGGGATATCACGTGATTCACTTGATGTATGTTTTGGTGATCAACTTGCGGGTTCCGCCCATGAACCTATGAATAGGGGTTGGCACACGTTTTCGTCGTGATTCTCCGGTAGAAACTTTGGGGCACTCTTTGAGGTTCTATGTGTTGGTTGAATAGATGAATCTGAGATTGTGCGATGCATATCATATAATCATACCCACGGATACTTGAGGTGACATTGGAGTATCTAGGTGACATTAGGGTTTTGGTTGATTTGTGTCTTAAGGTGTTATTCTACTACGAACTTTAGGGCTGTTTGTGACACTTATAGGAATAGCCCAACCTATTGATTGGAAAGAATAACTTTGAGGTGGTTCCGTACCCTACCATAATCTCTTCGTTTGTTCTCTGCTATTAGTGACTTTGGAGTGACTCTTTGTTGCATGTTGAGGGATAGTTATATGATCCAATTATGTTATTATTGTTGAGAGAACTTGCACTAGTGAAAGTATGAACACTAAGCCTTGTTTCCTATCATTGCAATACCGTTTATGCTCACTTTTATCTTTAGGTACCTTGATGTTGATATATTTTCAGATTACAAATACCCATATCTACCATCCATATTGCACTTGTATCACCATCTCTTCGCCGAACTAGTGCACCTATACAATTTACCATTGTATTGGGTGTGTTGGGGACACAAGAGACTCTTTGTTATTTGGTTGCAGGGTTGCTTGAGAGAGACCATCTTCATCCTACGCCACCCACGGATTGATAAACCTTAGGTCATCCACTTGAGGGAAATTTGCTACTGTCCTACAAACCTCTGCCCTTGGAGGCCCAACAATGTCTACAAGAAGAAGGTTGTGTAGTAGTCATCAAGCTCTTTTCTAGCGTCGTTGCCGGGGAGGTGAGTGCTTGAAGGAATATCTTTAGATCTTGCAATCGAATCTTTTTGTTTCTTGTTTTAGCACTAGTTAGTTTATAAAATAAAATTACCCAAAAAATGGAATTAAGTTTGCCACATACGCTTCATCTTTTTAATATCTTTCGTGAGTATGATGGAAAGGAAAATTGTGCCAAAGTGTTAGAGGAAGAATGCATTAGAATGTTTGGAACTAAATATTTGTATGACGAGCAAGATTGCAATGTTGTTAGTATGAATTCTTTGAATATCCATGATGCTAATGATATGCAAAGCCACAAGCTTGGGGAAGCTATGTTTGATGAAGATGATATTTTTTGTCCCCCAAGCTTTGATGAGCAAATTTACTATGATGAAAGCATGCCTCCTATCTATGATAATTATTGTGATGACACGTATGATTTAAAGAATAATGATAACCATGAAACTTGTCATCTTGATCTTAATTCTCAATCACATGATAGTTATTTTGATGAGTTTGCTCCCACTATTGTTCATGAGAAGAATTTTGCTTATGTGGAGAGTAATAAAATTTCTATGCTAGTAGATCATGAAAAGAATGATTTAGGTGCTGGTTATATTGCTGAATTCATTCATTATGCTACTGAAAATTATTATGAGGGAGGATTATATGCTTGTAGGAATTGCAATAATATCAAGTTTCCTCTCTATGTGCTTAAAATCTTGAAGTTATGCTTGTTTTACCTTCCTATGCTAGTTGTTTCATGTTCCCATAAGTTGTTTGATCACAAAATCCCTATGCATAGGAAGTGGGTTATACTTAGATGTGCTAGTCATATTCTTCATGATGCTCTCTTTATGCTTCAATTCTTATCTTTTAGGTGAGCATCATTGAAATCATCCACTACAACAAAAACCCCCATATAACAACGCATATCTACCAACGAATCTGCACTATGTGTTGTTTGGTCAACCTCCCACCTCCCACCTCGCATGACTTGCTAACCTCTCCCCGTACCCGCCTTCACATCTACAGAAAAAAATCACATTATCTCTAACTCCCCCCTTAGAAGTAGCACACTAGCCAAATCTTATTTCTCTGTGACCACAACGCCGCCGCCTCTAAATCTGGCGACCTCCGGAGATCTGCTACATCGCCGCTCATCGGATCGGCTACTTTTCACCGCTCTTCTGCGATCCCCCACCATGGCGACGTCGTCTGCTCTCCTACGTGCGGTCCGCAGAAATCCTAGTTGCCATAGACCACGCCTCCTCTGGTTTGTCACCCTTCTAATCCATGCCAAATTTCCGCATGCGCGGCTGCCGGTCGGCCTTGGCGGTGCTACTCCACCTTGGCTACCTCGACTCCGACATCTGCCGGTTCAGTAAGCCACTCCTCCCGTGAACCCCTCTTCTTTTACCTATCTTGTTTTCTGTGTGGCAGGCCATGGCGGATTCTTTGTCGGTCATCATGACGACGATCTGCGCTACCCTGATTACTCAGCCTGATCCGCCGCCGCCGGCGCTGGCTTGCACTGGTATACATATCCCTCCACTTCGTAAATCAGAGGATGCCTAGCCATGATGGTTTGTCCCTCCCCTTTTCATTTCCGCCTTTGAGACAGTGTAATTGTGAGTGTTTACTTCTACCTCTATCCCTAACTCATACTACTGCCACCATGTGCAACACCGAAGACATGCATGGACTACCAGAGCAAGGATCTAGTCGGCACGTCATCAGCCCCTCCGTTCATCCAGCCAATGTATGGGACAACTACCAACTCCCTCCAATCATAAATCAAAGCTGCATATGCCCACTTAACCCCCTCGGATAGGCATACACACTAGAGCTTGGAATCGTAATTTATTCTATTCTTTTGATGCTTAATAGTAGAGTGGTGTTGTTTGGTCCAACTTGTTTTGGCCTCAGATCTGCTACAGAAAACCGTTGATATCCGTGAATTACAAAATTGAGTGCTTCTGCAAGTTTACTTCGGTTGAATTATAGCTTCTTAATATTTTGCATGCTAATGCCTACTCATGCCGATGCCGCCGTACAATCAGGGAAATTGTTAATGTAAACTAATGTACGCAGAAAACTAACACATGGTACTGCTTTCAAACAGTGTGTAATTGATCCATTTATTTTTATGTTTAGAATGACTAATCCGTTGGGATAGTCTAATGAGTTGTTCTCAGTCAAAGAAAGTTTTTCTATAATGAATCTGCTATTTTAGTTAATTTGGCGATTGATTAGTTTTGTGTGTGATTGATGATGCTTAGTGCCTAGTTGAGTAAATCACTATATTCATGAGGTAAATTGTGTTTTTTATTACGCTCAAAATCATTGGTAAATTTGAGATGAACAGAGAGAAAAAATTCTGCTAATGCCTAAGAATTACTGCTAATCCTACCACTGAGGTGATGTGCATCATATATCTTAGCACCCAGGAGTAGTTAGTACCGACTAAAACTATGTACTCCCTCCGTCCGGAAATACTTGTCATCAAAATGAATAAAAGGGGATGTATCTAGATGTATTTTAGTTCTAGATACACCCCTTTTTGTCTATTTTGATGACAAGTTTTTTCGGACGGAGGGAGTACTTTGAATATGCAGCAGGAGAGATGCATTAATGGGTGCATAAATTATGTTAGTACTCTCCTTGTGAATGGTCGGTGCATAGATGGGTGCTTCAGAGCTCTATATTGCATTTTCAGTTTAACTGTCTACGAAAGGTGCATATAATATAGGAGGCATTTTATAAAGAAGTTATATCATGAGTTGCATTGACTGAGACTTCTATGGATCAGGATACCACAGTCCACATTTGGGTTCTTTTCAGACTTGCCTGGAGGAACTGGTGACAAAATACACAGAAACCTAGTTTGTTATTTACATGGACTGTATTCCCAAATACACAGGTAGGAATATACATATAATACTGGTGTACAACGATAATGCTGTCAAAGGAACTTGTGTAGGTTTGCAGAAGTTCGATGGAACAAAATGTACACCTAAATGTAAGTTACACAATCAGTTTCATTATCTTAGTTCTAGTTTTCTTTTTGTGAGGTTAGTTCAAGTTATCTTCTTTATTTAGATGTTTGGAGAAAAAGAGAACATTGTGTTTGTGTCTATCTTAAAGTTGCAATTACCCAGCGGAGCATACAATTTACATTTTTTGTGTATATTACAATGAAATGTGACCATAATCTTTGACCTTAGGATGATAATTTTCTTTTTGTGCCAATAGGATTTTTGTTGATCATTCAGATTAAACTAGACCGATGTGAGACTTCAACAAAGGGTCAACTCCAGAATATTGAAGTGTTACATGCGGGCTTCCGTTTCTATATGCTAAGTTTATTTCAGTTGTTACGTTGGCCTTTGCCAATCAGACCGAATACTAAGTGATGGGCAGGGTGATCACCTCGTAACAATGTCATTGAAGGTTATCGAGCAGAATGAATCATGGGAAGACGAAGAAGGTAGTTACTAAAACTTAAACATGGCCTTCAACCTTTGTATTTTTCTCCTTTTTAATTGCTCTATTGACCTGATTTTTTTCTCTAATGTTACTTTACTCATTCATGGCAGTTCTTTGTTGCCGAAGATTGCCAAGATGAATGGATGATACATGGCTAAATTGTTCAATGCAAGGTGGAGAATGGGATGCTACCAGATAGTTTTATGTCTACAGTGTAGTATGTCATTTTCATGGTCAATGTTTAGAAAATCATGTATGTACTGTTTTGATTGTGTTCCATGTAATACAACCGACTTGATTTAATATATGAAGTATTTCTGTTCACTGGATTACTGCTCCTGTGGTATATTGGCCTATCAATTGTTGTTCGCTATAAAATAGTACCTCATGCTATCTAACAATGCATAGAAGCGTATATTATGTCAGCTTGAAAATAAGTTCGTGTAGGTTCGCCACCAACACATACGAAGCGTTGTTATGCTCCAAATATATACGTTGCTACATTGCCACACAACTTCACGTGGTTTACCAACGCAATTATATGTGTTCTTGTAGAACCTTGCAACGCCACCAACGGCAATGCATAATAATCCGTTGGTGTCGACCTTAGCAACGGTTATATGGATATACGACAAAACATCAATGCGTTGCTGAAGGGGTGTTCCTCTTGTAGTGATCATGCCTAGCTAGGGGCGTTAAATGATAGCGCTTGTTGGGAGGCAACCCAATTTTATTTTAGTTTCTTTTTTTGGCTTCTGTTTAGGAATAAATAATCCATCTAGCTTCTGTTTATATGTGGTTTTATGTTTCAATTAGTGTTTGTGCCAAGTAGAACCTTTGGGAAGACTTTGGTGAAGTCTTTATGATCATGTTGTAAAAAACAGAAACTTTAGCGCTTACGAAATTAGCTTCAACGTTTTACTGGAGAGTCCTATTTAGTTGATTCTTTTGCAGATGATTACTAGACAAATCCCGAGGACCACCAATTTATTTTAGAATTTTTGGAGTTCCATAAGTTTGCGTTAGTTACAGATTACTACAGACTGTTCTGTTTTTGACAGATTCTGTCTTTCGTGTGTTGTTTGCTTATTTTGATGACTCTATGGCTAGTAAAATAGTTTATAAACTATAGAGAAGTTG
Source organism: Aegilops umbellulata (assembly GCA_032464435.1). Classification (NCBI taxonomy): domain Eukaryota; kingdom Viridiplantae; phylum Streptophyta; class Magnoliopsida; order Poales; family Poaceae; genus Aegilops; species Aegilops umbellulata. The sequence continues at coordinate 83,903,393 of CP136060.1, read as the reverse complement.
GAATACAGTAGGTTTAACACCAATATAAATAAATAATCAGTTCATTACAGTAACTTGAAGTGGTGTTTTGTTTTCTTTCGCTAACGGAGCTCACGAGTTTTCTGTTAAGTTTTGTGTTGTGAAGTTTTCAAGTTTTGGGTAAAGATTTGATGGAAAATGGAATAAGGAGTGGCAAGAGCCTAAGCTTGGGGATGCCCCGGAAGGCATCCCCTCATTCGCCTTCGTTCATCGGTAACTTTACTTGGAGCTATATTTTTATTCAGCACAAGATATGTGTTTTGCTTGGAGCATCATTTTATTTTCTTTATCTTTGCTTGCTGTTTTAATAAAGTACCAAGATCTGAAATTCTTAAATGTTAGAGAGTCTTCACATAGTTACATAATTATTTAACTACTCATTGATCTTCACTTATATCTTTCGGAGTAGTTTGTTATTGCTCTAGTGCTTTACTTATATATTTTAGAGCACGGTGGTGGATTTGTTTTAAAGAAACTATTGATCTCTCATGCTTCACTTAGATTATTTTGAGAGTATTAAATAGCATGGCAATTTGCTTAAATAATCTTAATATGCTAAGCATACAAGATTTGTAAAACTTTCTTTTGAGTGCGTTGAATACTAAGAAAAGTTTGATGCTTGATAGTTGTTTTGAGATATGAAGATGGTGATATTAGAGTCATGCTAGTTGAGTAGTTGTGAATTTGAGAAATACTTTTGTTAGAGTTTGTGATTCTGGTAGCATGCGTGTATGGTGAACCGTTATGTGATGAAGTCGGAGCATGATTTATTTATTAATTGTCTTCCTTATGAGTGGCGGTCGGGGACGAGCGATGGTCTTTTCCTACCAATCTATCCCCCTAGGAGCATGCGCGTAATTCTTTGCTTTGATAACTTCTAGATTTTTGCAATAAGTATATGAGTTCTTTATGACTAATGTTGAGTCCATGGATAATACGCACTTTTCCCATCCTTCCACCTTTGCTAGCCTCTCTAATACCGCGCACTTTTCGCCGGTATCATACACCCACCATATACCTTCCTCAAAATAGCCACCATACCTACCTATCATGGCATTTCCATAGCCATTCCGAGATATATTGCCATGCAACTTTCCATCGTTCCATCTATTATGACACGCTCCATCATTGTCATATTGCTAGCATGATCATGTAGTTGACATCGTATTTGTGGCAAAGCCACCATTTATAATTCTTTCATACATGTCACTCTTGATTCATTGCATATCCCGGTACACCGCCGGAGGCATTCATATAGAGTCATATTTTGTTCTAAGTATCGAGTTTTAATTGTCGAGTTGTAAGAAAAATAAAAGTGTGACGATCATCATTTTTAGAGCATTGTCCCAAGTGAGGAAAGGATGATGGAGACTATGATTCCCCCATAAGTCGGGATGAGACTCCGGACGAAAAATATAAAAAAAGAAAAAAAGAGGCCATAAAAAAGAGAAAAAGCCCAAATAAAAAAATGAGAGAAAAAGAGGGAAGGGGCAATGCTACTATCCTTTTACCACACTTGTGCTTCAAAGTAGCACCATGATCTTCATGATAGAGAGTCTCCTATGTTGTCACTTTCATATACTAGTGGGAAATTTTCATTATAGAACTTGGCTTGTATATTCCAATGATGGGCTTCCTCAAAATGCCCTAGGTCTTAGTGAGCAAGCGAGTGTGATGCATACCCACTTAGTTTCTTTTGTTGAGCTTTCATATGCTTATAGCTCTAGTGCATCTGTTGCATGGCAATTGCTACTCACTCACATTGATATCTATTGATGGGCATCTCCATAGCCCGTTGATATGCCTAGTTGATGTGAGACTATCTTCTCCTTTTTTTGTCTTCTCCACAACCACCATTCTATTCCACATATAGTGCTATATCCATGGCTCACGCTCATGTATTGCGTGAAGATTGAAAAAGTTTTGAGAATGCCAAAAGTATGAAACAATTGCTTGGCTTGTCATCAGGGTTGTGCATGATTTAAATACTTTGTGTGGTGAATATAGAGCATAGCCATACTATATGATTTTGTAGGGATAACTTTCTTTGGCCATGTTATTTTGAGAAGACATGATTGCTTTGTTAGTATGCTTGAAGTATTATTATTTCTATGTCAATATGAGCTTTTGTCTTGAATCTTTCAGATATGAATATTCATATCACAAGTAAGAAGAATTACAATGAAATTGTGCCAACTAGCATTCCACAAAAAAAATTATCTTTTTTATCATTTACCTACTCGAGAACGAGCAGGAATTAAGCTTGGGGATGCTTGATACGTCTCCAACGTATTTATAATTTTTGATTGCTCCATGCTATATTATCTACTGTTTTGGGAAATATTCGGCTTTATTTTCCACTTTTATATTATTTTTGGGACTAACCTATTAACCAGAGGCCCAACCCAGATTTGCTGTTTATGCCTATTTCAGTGTTTCGAAGAAAAGGAATATCAGACGGAGTCGAAACGGAATGAAATCAACTGGAGAAGTTATTTTTGGAAGGAAACCTACCAGATAGACTTGGACCCTACGTCAGAATATGAGGGAGGTGCTCACGAGGGTAGGGGCGCGCCCACCCCCTTGGGGTGCGCCCCCCTGCCTCGTGGCCCCTCCCCCTTCTGTCCACCGACTTACTCCTTTCACCCATATATACCTACGTATCCTAAAACTTCCAGAACAGAGATTAGATTGGGAGTTCCGCCGCCGCAAGCCTCTGTAGCCACCAAAAGTTAATCGGGACCCTATTCCGGCACCCTGTCGGAGGGGGGAACCCTCACCAGTGGCCATCTTCATCATCCCGGCGCTCTCCATGACGAGGAGGGAGTAGTTCACCCTCGGGGATGAGGGCATGTACCAGTAGCTATGTGTTTGATATTTCTCTCTCGTGTTCTTGATTTGGCACGATCTTGATGTATCGCGAGCTATGCTATTATAGTTGGATCTTATGTTTCTTCTCCCCCTCTACTCTCTTGTAATGGATTGAGTTTTCCCCTTGAAGTAATCTTATCAGATTGAGTCTTTAAAGATTTGAGAACACTTGATGTATGTCTTGCCGTGCGTATCTATGGTGACAATGGGATATCACGTGATTCACTTGATGTATGTTTTGGTGATCAACTTGCGGGTTCCGCCCATGAACCTATGCATAGGGGTTGGCACACGTTTTCGTCGTGATTCTCCGGTAGAAACTTTGGGGCACTCTTTGAGGTTCTATGTGTTGGTTGAATAGATGAATCTGAGATTGTGTGATGCAAATCGTATAATCATACCCATGGATACTTGAGGTGACATTGGAGTACCTAGGTGACATTAGGGTTTTGGTTGATTTGTGTCTTAAGGTGTTATTCTAGTATGAACTCTAGGACTGTTTGTGACACTTATAGGAATAGCCCAACGGATTGATTGGAAAGAATAACTTTGAGGTGGTTTCGTACCCTACCATAATCTCTTTGTTTGTTCTCCGCTATTAGTGACTTTGGAGTGACTCTTTCTTGCATGTTGAGGGATAGTTATATGATCCAATTATGTTATTATTGTTGAGAGAACTTGCAGTAGTGAAAGTATGAACCCTAGGCCTTGTTTCCTATCATTGCAATACCGTTTATGCTCACTTTTATCTTTAGTTACCTTGCTGTTTTTATATTTTCAGAATACAAATACCCATATCTACCATCCATATTGCTCTTGTATCACCATCTCTTCGCTGAACTACTGCACCTATACAATTTACATTGTATTGGGTGTGTTGAGGACACAAGAGACTATTTGTTATTTGGTTGCAGGGTTGCTTGAGAGAGACCATCTCCATCCTACGCCTCCCACGGATTGATAAACCTTAGGTCATCCGCTTGAGGGAAATTTGCTACTGTCCTACAAACCTTTGCACTTGGAGGCCCAACAACGTCTACAAGAAGAAGGTTGTGTAGTAGACATCACCGCGCAGCATCATGACAGTCAACGGAAACACGGAGCGCTCCCTCCGTACCGAGGAGCACAGTTCGGGACCCCCTAACCGAGATCCGCTGGTTTCGACACCGACAGGAGGCTCTACCAGAAGAGGCTTACCGGAGTCCAACTTCCTCCTTTTTATGGCCATTGTTGTCGAGGATACGGAGGGCTGAGTAAGATGGAGAACAAAAGTTCCTGGTTCCACATGAAGTTTTGTAACATCCCAAATTTTCAATTTGGAATGTTATAAATTAGATCATCATGCATGTCATATTTTATTTGCTTTTTTTTCGATCCTAGAAAATCCTAAGCAAGTTAAGGACCCACGGAGAGAGTTGGGGATTTCGTTATTTTCATATTTGAGTTTTATCAAATTTGAGAATAGGATCATTTGATTTTATTTATTTTATCATCAATTATTTCTATTACAAAAATATGAGAGAGGGAATAAAATGACTTTCCCAAAATAAAGAAATATTGAGGATTTAATAATAAAATCAAAAAAGATTTTTTCGGAGTTTTTCGATATATTTTTATTTGAATTTAGAAAAAATATGTGTTTTTCAAAATTACATTTAGGCCCCAAATAAATGTTCACTTTGTCGGGCTTGATTTTAGAAGCCCGGGGAAATTTATTTCGGGAAATTTGGAGCCCGTTTAGTATTTTTTTTATTTTTTTTCTTCTGCGCGTAATATTTAAAAAAAACGCGTCGCGCGCCGACTGGGCCAAGGCCCAGCCGACGGCCCACCCCTCCCGAGCCGTCTCCCTCCAGGGGACCTGGCCGCTGCCGCCGAGTCCCGCTCGGGGACGCACTACAAGAAATATGTCAACTTGTGACCTTTTGTCAGTGACCCTGGAAGAATTGGTCATAGATATATGACCATTTCAGACCAATTGGTCAAAAGCTGTTCGGGGGGCTCCAAACCCTAAACCATTGCGACCATTTTGGTCAGAAAGGTCATAATTTCCTTACACGAAATGGTCATAAAGCAAACAGCGCTAGTCCGCTGCCTTATTTCTAGTTGTTAACGACTAATATAGATGGTCATAGCCTTGTAAATTGTGGTGGGTTGCTATGACTAGGCGCCACCTCATCAGTTTTGCCTATGTGTCATGTCCATGTGGCAGTTTTTGCCCTAGGTTGTGAAGCAACCTATATTTCTGTCATTCCCAAAATTCCCAAAAAAATCTCATAAACTCTTTGGGTCACATCTTCGTCAAATATGTAAAAACCTTCCTTGCCTAGTTAAAAAATAATTCAAAAATATTCATTTTCCTATTCTGTTCAGAGTAACAGTTTGTGAAGGAAGTACCACTTTGGCATGTCCAAGTAGTATCCATTTTCTACAGTGCTTTCCTATGCCCAGATAACCATCCTCCACCAAATGCCAGCTCAATCCATTCATTATTTTGAGCCGAGCTTCAACATTCGTATTTATGTCCAGTGTGGTGGTTTGCAAAGCAAGTACCACCTAGGCTCCTCCTTTTGAGCTGAAAATTTGTGAAGACGGTCTTCTTAGTAACTGATCATCCTCAGCCAAAACTCACGCCCATTAGCCATGTACATTTCCCGTACCGCTAATCAAACACTTGGCTGCTTATTCATGTTTGAGCATCGATCGGTCTCCTCGTGAGAATCTTATGTTGTGATTTTCTTCCTAGCACCTACCTGGGGAGTGCCCAACCCACTAGACATGCCTAGGCCGCCCAGAACATATGGCAACGCCACGGTCATGCGGTGACCACGCGGCGGGCATGCGAGCTTACGCGCTCTAGAGATTGGGCCCTCGGCCACCGTCCAAACCTCGATGTCTCTCCATCAAACCATGTATTTCTGATTAAATAGATACTTATTTACCTAGAAATTATTTTTGAAAAAAATAAAGAGCAAACTATGACGCAGCTGCAGTTCAAATTTGACTCGCTTCCAACTGAATCGACAGGAATTTGTCTTTTTCACCAGAGGTGGATCAAAAATTTTGACACCCAACCATTTTGTCAATTGTTCATTAAATATGGCCTAGTATTTTATAAAATTGATTAGGTACAATTTTGCAACAATTATTTGGTAGTTCCTTCACAAAAAACCTCCTTTCGGGCACTCGAAAAATGGAAAATGGTTTTTTCGACCTAACGAAAATTAAAACTTCCTTAGGAAACATTGTTTGCCATTCCAATATGCACCCTTGTGCACAATATGAGATCATTTGAACAAACTACGCCATGAATGTGGCCATAAGATTGATCATTTGGCTTGAAAGCAATGAATCTTCACATATGATAGCTCATTTCTGAGAACACTTTTTTAAAATAATTATCGTATTACAAGTTTATTATTTTTCCCGGAAACTTGGTCACATATAATGACACAATGCGAAGGTTTTCCAATTTTTTAATTTTTTTTGAAAGTTTTATGCCCGTTTCAAAATGTGGCCAAAACGGCGGGCTTGACCATTCCTAGCTAGCGGTTGAATCTTGGAATTTTTTTGGTGTTTCTCTTATTAAATAGATACTTATTTATCTAGAAATGATTTTTGGAAAAAATAAAGAGCAAACTATGAGGCACTTGTAGTTCAAATTTGACCCGCTTCCAAATGAATCGACGGAAATTTGTCTTTTTCACCAGAGGTGGATCAAAAATTTTGACACCCAACCATTTTGTCAATTGTGCATTAAATATGGCCTAGTATTTTATAAAATTGATTAGGTACAATTTTGCAACAAATATATGGTAGGTCCTTCACAAAAAAATCTCATTTCAGGCACTCAGAAAATGGAAAATGGTTTTTTGGTCCAAAGAAAATGAAAACTTCCTTAGGCAACATTGTTTGCAATTCTAAGATGCACCCTTGATATGAGGTCATTTGAACAAACTATGTCATAAATGTGGGCATAAGATTGAGCATTTGGGGTGAAAGTCATGCATCTTCACACTTGATAGCTCGTTTCTCAGAACACTTTTTTTAAAATAATCGTCGTATTACAAGTTTATAATTTTTCCTGGTAACTTGGGCAATATAATGAAGCAATGCGAAGGTTTTCCATTTTGATGTTTATAATTTTTTTTTGATGTTTCTCTAATTAAATAGATATTTATGTACCTAAAAATGATTTTTGGAAAAAATAAAGAGCAAACTATGAGGCAGCTGTAATTTAAATTTGACCCGCTTCCTGCTGAATCGGCGGGAATTTGTCTTTTTCAACAGAGGTGGATCAAAACTTTTGACACCCAACCATTTAGTCATTTGTGCATTAAATACAACCTAATATTTTAGAAAAATAATTTGGTACCATTTTGCAACAAATATATGGTAGATTCTTCACAAAAAACCGATTACTGGAACCCCAAAAATTGAAAAATGATTTTTTGTGCAAACAAAATGAAAACCCCTCAAATCAACATTGTTTGACGTCCCAAGATACGCAAATGCGCAAAATATTGGCCATTTGAAAAAATTATAAACGGGTAATATGTTGAATGTTTACTCAGTATAAGAGGGTAGTACAAAATATAAGAAAACAGAAGGAAAAAACAAAATTACACTAGCTGAATTATGATTGGTGCAATCTGTTGTGGCATGGATCAGTGACATGGCAAACATCCATCCATCGATCCATTCATGCAGCCCACCACAGTAAACATCCGTCCATCGATCCACTCATCTAGCCTTTCTCCCTCTTGCGCGAACCCTAGAGCTCCTACACACCCACAGCCGCCGCCTCCAACCATCTTCCTCCCTCAGATCTCGATCCGCCGCCGCCCCCAACCCCACCGCCACCATCGACGACCCTCACCGTAGACAAGATCGAGCCCATGCCCAGATTCATGAGTGGAGCCCCGCGAAGCTGCCCGCAAACTGCTCCTCTTCTCCATCCCCGATTCCTCTCCAATCTCCACCACCGCCGCCGCCGCCGATCCCCACCCCCACCGGAGACTTCGTCTCCCTGTCCCCGGCCCCATCCCCACCTCCGGCCGACCTCCCTCCTCATCTCGTCCATCCACCCATGGAAACCTCCTTTTCCACGGATCCACCCACCCTCCCACGTCCACCCATGGATGGATGGATGGATGGGGCGCACCAGTTCCGGCGACGGCGGCGCCGGATCCGCACCCACCTGCGCGATGGAGGTCGGCTGCATCGGGATCCATCGCCTGCTCTCGGTCTGGTGCGGCACACCGGACCACACCTGAGATTGCTACTGCGGTGGCCGTCGACGACGGCGCATCTCCGGCGGGACCTAGATGCCCAAGGTATCTACGAAGTCCTTAACAAGTCTTCCATCTCCTCTCATGTACGGCGGGACCTAGACTGATTACATTCATCTCAGGCATGCATCCGTGGTTGGTGACCTCGCGTGCCACCATTGCCGGAGGCTGGCTGGCTGGATCGACGGGCGTCTGCGGTGCTGGTGTTTGCAGCCTTACATCACAGGTGTGGTTTCTTCCTGTCGTCGTCCCGTACTTGTCCCGTGCTGTTCTAAATTTTCTTGAGGCTTGTGTTTGACATCTCTCATCGGTGCTGTTTCCATCGCAGGGAAGACGCTTGCTAAAATGTGTGCATGCCAAGATTCCTGCAGTTCCAGGCTGATTGGTGAGACTACAATTATAAGGGTGGATCGATTAGCATACTCTGCCTACTGAATGCGTCCACATAAACTGCCAGGTTATATAAGGTGCGTCCACATAAACTGATTTCTCACTCAGCTACGTATAATCTGTGTGGAGAAGACTGACAACAGACTGATAGGTTAATATGAACATCAAATAATTTAAACAAGGACATTGTTTCTGTTAACCCACCACTCTTTTATTGAATTTTCCCTGCTGAACCTTACAAGCAGCAGCCTTCACAACTCTTTCATACCCAATAACTGGGAAAGAGTGTGGCATCAGCAACAGAGCTTTCCTTGTACCAAATGCATGCACATCACATGGCTGCTCGGACGTGCAGTCTCACGTATACGTACGAGCTTAGCAGAGCTAGCTAAGCTAGCGACTGGTCGATCTGACTTCTTGCGGCAGACCGTAGCGACTTCGCAACTCAGCGAACTGAAAGATGATGGAGATTTTGTGGATAGCCACAAGGGCGTGTCGCTCCTGGATTTTTTTGTATTGCTTTGATCGACTTAGAAAGATTACAATGGCTGGGTGCACTTACGATGCACTTAGTGTGCCACCTCCAGATGACTGACTGACTGACTGTGTATTTGTACTAGCGCGTGGCGACGAAGCAGGAACACACCTAGTGCCCTGGCAGGAACACAGAGTTGCGGAGAGCAGCAGCTCGCAATCCTGGTCAGGGACCGACCGTCCGAGAGTAGACCGTGGAGACGTGGAGTTCAGTCCAGGTAGTTCCTTGTAATATTTTGGATCTCATTTTTGTTATGATGAATTGATGTATAATGATGTTTGATCTGCTTCTGCTTGATTCCTTACTTGTTGTAGGACATTGCAGTCACGTAGATTTTGCAGGTTGTGGCATTGCTCGAATGTGGGTTATTGGATAGCTGGAGCTGCGTAGGATTTCTTCTAATTTACTCCAGGAGACGAAGACCACGCTTCATGAATTCAGGTGCTCTCTCTCATTTTTCTTGTAACAATGTTGCCAAAAAGGCATTTATCTGGTTGTGACAAAATAAAAGAAAGAAGAAACTTGTAGATAAAATCATTGGAGCTTGTATATCCAAATCCTATAATTATATACTCTCTCTGCTCCCAGGGCGCCGCCGAGGTGGTCATGTGGGATCCTCTCGAACATCTTGTGCTCGCTGTCGACTTCGATGGCAGGGTCACCTGCTCCATCGGCCCCCTCTTCGGCGGGATGTACTACTTGGATTTCATCCCCTACATCAACTCATAAACAGAGATCTACATGTACTACTCGGATTAAACTCTGTTTTGTTGTACAATTACACTCGCAAGCTATCTTACTGTATTGTTGGATCTGTTGATCACTGCCTACATGTTAGATCGGTTTGATTTTGAGATGCAACGAGACTTTGATGTTTCTGAATTCTGATGTGAAAGCATGTCTACGTTAGTTGAACTTTGCACAACTGTTCCTGTAGATCGATGGTGATATCAACATGCATCCTAATTGTCAATCTCGAGTCTGCACTTCTGTATGTTTTTGATGTGAAACACTTATGAATGACTAATTGTTAAGTTGATACAATTTCTTTGGTAGACAAGCATGGAAATATGTATTAACTTTCTTGAAAATTGAGCTTTTCTTAACTAATCAAGAACTCCCCTCATTATGTGAAACACCTATGCATATGACTCATTCTGCACGGCAATTCTGTTCAATTATGATTTCTTTGGTAGTCAATTTTGTTCAGTTGTGAAACACCTATGCATATGACTGTGAAAGCATGTCTACATCAGTACAACTTTGCATGCATATTTTATTGACTAGATATATACGTGTTGAGTCTGTTCCTATGTACTGCATATTGTGTAATGGGGTTTGCTTGTATGGTGTTTGTGACAATGTTTGTATGAAAATAATTGACATTGGTGACCGCGTACATGGCCATTAGAAACGCGGAAGCGTACAGCGGCTGCAGCCACCCACGCCCTGCTTCTCCTGGTCTCTTTGTACCCTGCCTGTATACTGTCTGTTTGTGATTTGTTCTAGCAAGTATCTGTTCATGAGAAATAAGCTCTCCAGGATTCACTAGACCAACAACTACTTGTTCTAGCATGTTTATTTCAAGAAATTTGTGATTCGTGTTGTTTGATGAACCAGTACCCATGTCGGGAGACTAGTAGAACTTGCAAACTTCAGTTTTCTCACCAGTAGTCACTTATCCTGCTATTCATGTCCATACAACATTTGTATTGGTTCTATGTTACAGCTGCTGCAAACAATTTATTAATGTGGGATGTGGCTCTTTGTCCAGTTCTCTTTCTCTTCTAAAGAAATCCCCTCTGCCTCTGGTGTGCAGCAAGTTGATTGTTCTGTATCTGTATTATTGTTCAGATTAGCCAAGTGTTCGTCGATCTGCAAGCTGGTTTAAGAGCTGGATTGGCCGGTCCAATTCAACACGGAGCTGAGTGTATGTTGAAACTTTTCGACCATCAAGAGCCGCCTCGCCGCCTCTGGCCACCCCGACGACGCCCTCGCCTTTGCCAATCTCCACTCCTCCATGAGGTACGCATGCATTTCTGTTGCTATTGCTCGCACTTTGTTCCTGATGTATTCCTTTGACTAATGAACCTAGCAGCATCAAAGTCAAGAATATCCACACCAAAATGCATTGGCTTGCTGAACCCTTGTGCTGGTTAGAAATGCAGAATTGTGATATTGTGTTGGGAGCACTCTTGCTATAGTCATCAGTTAGATTTCAGCTTTGCATCGTTTCAGGTTTAACTGTTGGTTTACATTGAAACTGTTAAGCAAGTAACAAATTGAGTGCATAGTGGTGCAATTTGTGATTAGTAATCTAGTAGCTCATAAGCATCAGACCATATGTTTTCTTATAAGCAAACTACATTGATTGTTACAATAAAAGTTAAAATATACTAGTGTTACCTTGATTTTTATACTGCTTGCCATTTATTTCTTCGTTTGATGTTTTATATGCTTCTGATGCATGATCCTTCTAATGCTAGGTGATTTGTTTCTTGGAATTTGGAAGAGGAAGGCGATGAAGCGTGGTTGTTATCTATCAATATGCCTCGTGTTCTGGTTGTACTTCATAGCTAGTTACATTGTATTATGTACTGGTCTGGTTGTATGAACACTATGTAAAGATTGTAATAGGCTAATTTTGGTTATCATTTCAAGTATATAGTTCTGTTTCATTTGAAATATTTGTCATCTATGTACTGTGAAAATGTGAGAAATAGAAAGCTGATGAGTTGGACCTACTTATTAGTAGAGGCCAAGGCCTAAAACGTGAATAGCCTGCAAAAAGGTTGAGGCCCAAAAAAGAAGTTGACTGTAAAAAGGCCGAGGCCCAAAAAGAAATGGCCCGTAAAAGTTCTATGCCTTAGAAATAAAATGGCCGAATTGTTGGGCTAGGCCCATGTAGAAAATCGAATTGGACCGGGCTGAATCTTGTGCCACGTCAGATTGCCATGCTGGATGCCTACGTGGCCTCGGGAGGTTGCTAGTGACCAAAACGCCACAATAGACGTATTTTGGTCATAAACGTCTTCGACCATTCCAAAAGAAAGGTCGCTATAATCAGTTTACGACCGCCAGCTTTTGACCTTCTGTTTTTGGTCACAAAAAGGTCGCAAATGGAAATTTGTGACCTTTCAGTGACCAATAGTGGTGGTCACAAGTTGACATATTTCTTGTAGTGTACGCGCCCCCGCCGCCTTGCCCCTCCCCACGGCAACCCCCCCTCCCCTCCTTAAATACCGCCGCCCCGCCGCCCCTCCTCACCCACCCCACCCCGATCCGAGCCCCGCCGGAGCCGCCCAAGCCGCCGCCCCGGAGCCCGCGCGCCGCCGCCCGCCGCCTCCCGTCACCGCGCCGCACCTCGCTGCACCCCGTTCCCCCACCGGAGACCTCGCCGGAGGTATAGCCGCAGCAGCCGCCGTGCCCGATTTTTTTTCAAAACCCGCGTCGGTTTTTTTATCTTTCGAAATCCTAGATCGGTTTATATTTTTTTCTGGTTTATTTAATTAGTGAACGTTCACCGATCCGTTCATTTTAACGAACGTGTTCACCGGTTAGTTTCTGTTAACGAACGTCCGTTCGATTAACTGTTCGTCGTTTTTCTTTTTCTCGGATTTTCCGTGGTTATTTTCTGATCGCGATTTCTGATCCGATTTTCAATTCTGTATAACTTTTCACTCGTTAATAGGAATCAGGCGATTCAAACGACTGGAGTTTCGTCTCGAAACCCTCTATCCGTTTAACCAACTCAAACAAGTTTTTGCTACTGTAAAATTTGACTTAGGTCCAGATTAGCAGAACAAAGTTGTTTTCTTTCGCCGTTTGACTTTCATTGCTTCGTTCGATTTGATTCTTTTTGCAAACCGGAGTTCTTAAGTTGAACTTTCCGGTTAGATCTCTCTTATTTGAGTTTTACCTGTGCATTAGATGAGTACTTATTGTATGCTTGTTTGTTTGTCTGCGATAGAATACCCGGAGTGCGCCGCCTGTTATTTCGAATCTCTAGGTTTCGCGGATCATCAGCAAGGCAAGTAACACTTTGATCATACCTCTTTTACTACTCAGTTTTATTGCATTAGATCAATCCTCAAACATTGCATGATTAGGATCTAATTAAATTGTGGGATGGGAAGTAGTTGAGGTAGTACCTATTACCTGTTTTATTATCAACCTTTGGGAGTTACTTCTACGTTTGCTTATTATGACATGCTATGCTAGTAGACGTGGATTGGGTTTTGAGAGTATCCATGACAGATGTGATGTTGTTAATTAACGGTTTACTTAAGGTGGCAACTTAAACACACATCTGGGTGGATTGAGGTACCTGGGTATTCCAGGATTGCCTGTTTCTTTTTGGACCGCCACCCAGGCTCAAAGGGATCATGAGATTATTCAAACTAGAAACTTCCGTGTGCATCCACAAGCCATTATGGGCTCTGGCATAGTTGATTAAGTCGTGCGAACTCTAACAGGGTAGACTAGTAGATGTAGGGGAAAGTAGGTGTACTGGTCTATCCATCGTAAGGTGCTAGCGCTTCTGAAAGACTGTGTCTCGGTCATTCGTTTCTCAAACACCATGTAGTGCGAGAAATCAAATGGAGGCGATCGAGTCTTGTGGGGAAAAGTGCGAAACCTCTGCAGAGTGTACAAACTAATCATGGTTAGCCGTGTCCCCGGTTATGGACGTCTTGAGTATCTAGTACTTGAATATCATGTGAATCTCATCATGTTACTTTAATTAATATTGTTGGGTTTTAATGATGATCACTTTAATTGGGATTGAGGATGCTGTCAACCATTCTCAATGTTTAACAACCACCATGATAGTTAAATAAATTTATTCCTTTGAAGTAGGGAAAAATTGGCTTTACGCGAAACTGTAACCATAGAGCTTTCCACCAGCCATATATGCATGTAGTATAGGCTTATCATTCGTTACTCTCTATGTGTTACATTGCCAGCATATTCCATGTGTTGACCCGTTTCGGGATGCAACGTTTCATGTTGCAGACTTTTCAGACGACGAGTAAGGTGCCTTTTAGGTCGTGGTTCTATACTCAGTGATGCCGTTGGAGTTGATGGACTCGCTTATCTTCCAAGTCTTCCGCTGTTATCGTTATTAGATGGCCTTAAGCCATATTTATTGTATAAGTTCTCTTTGAGAAATCGATGTAATAAGTGTGTGATTGCTACTCTTTTATAAATCCTTCAAAGTACTGTGTGGTGTCAGCATTACTGATCCAGGGATGACACCTGAGCACAGAGGTCAGACTGTTTGAGGTCTGGTCGCTACAGAGATGGTATCAGAGCACACGCTGACTGTAGGACACGACCACTAAGCAAAAGCCCTACATAACTACTCTTTTCTGATTTCTGACTCCTCATCTTTTCTACTCTTTTAGGATGACGGAAGCAAGGATCAAGTTCACCCAGCCGGATGAAGATACACCTTTCGGACGACACCTGAAGGAAGTCACTAAGTACCTGAACATTGGAATACCAAGCTTCACCGGGACCTACAACGCCACTTTACCCGAGGAGGAGCGTTGGAGCATTCAAGCTCTAGTTCCAGGAAGGACGTTCGCGCCAGTCACGAAACCCATAGAGTGTGTTTTCAATGCACCAACATGGAGTCTGGGAAAGAGCATGGCAGCTCACATCACCATGGGATGCATTGGAGAAGTCTATCAAGAAGACCTCAAGGATGCTATTTACCAGATTTGCGGACGCCGAGATGAACAATGGGAGATAGTTAGCACCAAGAAGGATAGATCCATTGCAGCTTTCATCCAGGAGTTAAACCAGCACATTCGACGCCAGGAGAACCAGATGTGCGCAGACATGATGGAGTTGAAGAAAGCAAAAGCCAAGATTATTGAGCTAGAAGGAGAGTTTAAGGCCACATGCAAGGACTACATGAATGAGATTGTAGCTCTAGTGAGACAAAACGGCGATCTTAAGGATAAGATTGAAGAACTCATGGGGAATTCAGCACCCGGAGGAGAAGATGAAGATTGCACCTGTCCAGATAACTACATCATCATCAACGACACCGATTCTGATCCTAGTGATGATGATTTCGAAGATGAAGCTGGAGCAGATATCATGGAGTCTTCATCGGAGCAGTTTTTCTAGTAGACTACCATAGCAGTAGTAGTGTTCCACCATGTACATATTATAGTCCACTCACTTTTGCGATAGCTCTAGACCGATTGTATGCCCTTGTTTGAGTGAATGAAGTGATTTTGTGTGCATTTGTCTCATGTGCTTTTGGGTAGTGTTTTCTATTTAGACCTCATTCTATTCTTAATTCTCATCTTTTCGAAACCCTCAGATGCCTCCGAGACGTGACAATGGATTTGCTTTCCCACCGGAGCTCACTCATTTGATCCAGCAGCAGAATGCTTTGATGTAGTTGTTAGTCCAGAACCAGAACACCAACAACAACAACCCACCGCCGCCACCTCCAGTTGATCACTTGACCCGTTTTCTGAGGCTGAATCCACCGGTGTTTTCCAGTAGCAACGAGCCGATTGTAGCAGATAATTGTCTCCGCAAGACAGGGAGGGAGTTGACCACTGCAGGATGTACAGATGAGGAAAAGGTGAAGTTTGCAACACATCAGCTTCAAGGACCCGCAGCAGCATGGTGGGAGAATTTTACAGCCACTTACCCTGTAGACGCTATCACATGGGACCAGTTTCAGCATGCTTTCCGTACTGCCCATGTTTCAGCAGGAGCTATGGCCATGAAGAAGCGTGAGTTTCGCAACTTGCGCCAAGGAGGACGGACAGTTGGCCAGTATGTGGATGACTTTAGTAAGCTAGCACGTTATGCCCAAGATGACGTTGCTACAGATGCAGCTAAGCAGGAGAAGTTTCTGGAAGGACTGAATGACGAGCTGAGTATGCAGTTGATGGTAGCAACTTTCAACAACTACCAGGAGTTGGTAGATCGTGGTCTTATGATTGAGGGGAAGCAACAGCAGATTGAAAACCGCGAGAGGAAGTATGGACAGGGGAACTATAACCCAGGAGCTCAGCAGAAGCCCCGTCTTACCCCTAAACCGGGAGTTCATTTTCAGCATACCCATGGAGGAGGTAGCTCACACAATCATAATGGCTCTAAGAATGGTAATGGGAATGGAGGAAGCAACAGCCAGAACCGTACCACCCCATCAATCCCAGCCAAGAGAGATCTGAGCCAAGTCACCTGTTTCAAATGTTCAAAGACCGGACATTATGCTAATGAATGTCCTGAAGGCCAGAGTGGCAATGGAAGCTCTGGAAAGAAGCCGAACCCTTTCAACAGGGGACAAGTGAACCGCGTTAATGTGGAGGAGGTTGAAGCTCAGCCTGATGCAGTAATCGGTAAGTTTTTGGTTAAGTCAGTTACTGCACTCGTTCTTTTTGATACTGGTGCATCGCATTCATACATATCAAGGGGACTTGTGGAAAAGTATAGCCTACCCACTAGGGTTCTCAAAACACCTATGCTAGTAAGCTTACCAGGAGCAGAGTACATGGCCCGTCAAGGATGCTTTCAAGTGCCATTAAGTATAGGAAGGCATGTTTTCCCAACAGATTTAATCATTCTGGAATCTCAAGGTTTGGATGCAATTCTCGGTATGGATTGGTTGTCGATGTATGGAGGAAACATTGATTGCGCCAGTAAGACAATTTTGCTTACAACACCAGAAGGAAGAAGGATCAAGTATGTATCCCGGCATGCGCCAAACAGGACACAAGAAAATTCCTTATCAGGAGTTGTGCAGGAGGAAGTACCAGTGGTAAAGGATTTCGCTGACGTATTCCTAGAAGAGTTGCTAAGCATGCCACCAGATAGAGATATTGAGTTTTTGATTGAGCTTTTGCCAGGCACAGGGCCAATATCGAAGAGACCATACAGGATGCCCGCAAAAGATTTGGTGGAGATTAAGAAGCAGATTAAGGAGTTACTGGATAAAGGATACATTCGCCCAAGTTCTTCGCCTTGGGGATCACCAGTACTTCTAGTGGAGAAGAAGGATGGATCGTTAAGGATGGTCGTTGATTATCGTGGATTGAACGAGGTAACAATCAAGAACAAGTACCCACTACCAATGATCAATGATCTGTTTGATCGGTTACAAGGAGCTAAAGTGTTTTCCAAGATTGATTTGTGATCAAGGTACCATCAGTTGAAGATTCAAGAGCAGGACATACCTAAGACAGCATTCACCACGGGATATGGACTGTATGAGTATACCGTGATGTCATTTGGACTGACTAACGCACCTGCCTATTTTATGAACATTATGAACAAAGTGTTTGTGGAGTTTTTGGATAAGTTCGTCATGGTTTTCATTGATGATATTCTAGTCTACTTGAAGAATAAAGAGGAGCATAAGGAACATTTGCGATTGGTACTTAAGAAGCTCAGAGATCATCAGTTATATGCCAAGTTCAGCAAATGTGAGTTTTGGCTGAAGGAAGTAGGATTCCTCGGACATGTTATATCCGGAGAAGGAATAGCAGTTGACCCCACAAAGGTTATCACTGTGACCAATTGGGAAGCACCGACAACAGTTGGAGAGATCCGGAGTTTCCTTGGACTCGCAGGATACTACCGGAGATTTATTGAGAACTTCTCAAAGATTGCAAAGCCTATGAAAGAGTTGCTGAAGAAGGATGCCAAGTTCATATGGATGGAGGAGTGTGAGGCTAGTTTCCAGGAGTTGAAGAAACGTTTGGTTACCTCACCAGTGTTGATTTTCCCAGATCAGACCAAGGATTATGAGGTATATTGCGACGCTTCACGTCGAGGACTTGGAGCAGTGCTTATGCAGGAGGGAAGAGTTGTTTCGTATGCTTCACGACAACTGAAGCCTCACGAATTGAATTAAGCCACGCATGATTTGGAGTTAGCAGCCGTAGTGCATGCATTGAGGACATGGAGACATTTCCTCATTGGAAACCATTGTGAGATGTACACGGATCACAAGAGTTTGAAGTACATTTTCACGCAGAAGGATTTGAATCTCAGACAAAGGAGATGGTTGGAGCTCATCAAGGATTATGATATGAGGTTGCATTATCAGCCCGGAAAGGCTAATGTAGTAGTTGACGCATCGAGCCGTAAGAGCCATGTCAATACACTGATGATAGGAGAAATACCAAAGGAGTTAGGCGAGGATCGTCGTGAGCTATGTTTGGAAATAGTTCCGAGAGGCTATGTAGCAGCATTGGAGATACAGTCAACTTTGATGGATAGAATCAGAGAAGCTCAGATGACTGACAAGGAGATTGCTTCTATAAAGGAGAAAATGAGCGAAGGAAAAGCTAAAGTATTTCGTGAGGATGAGCACGATACCCTATGGTTTGAAGACCGTGTTTATGTGCCCAATGACCCCGAGATCAGGAAGTTGATTCTGCAAGAGGCGCATGATTCACCCTATTCGATTCACCTAGGAAATACCAAGATGTATTGGATTTGAAGGATACTTTCTGGTGGACCGAAATGAAGAAAGATATTGCGGAGTATGTAGCAGTTTGTGATGTATGTCAGAGAGTAAAGGCAGAGCATCAGAAGCCAGCAGGATTGTTGCAGCCATTGCCGATACCCGAATGGAAGTGGGATAAACTAGGCATGGATTTTATCACGGGATTACCAAGGACTCTTTCAGGCTATGACTCAATTTGGGTTGTAGTTGATCGGTTGACGAAGGTAGCTCATTTCATCCTAGTAAAGACCACTTACACCAGTGCTAATTTGGCAAATATATATATGACCAGGATCGTATGTCTGCATGGAGTTCCGAGGAGTATCATATCAGATAGAGGAACCCAGTTTACCTCAAAGTTCTGGAAGCAGTTGCATGAGACTTTGGGTACCAGGCTAGAATTCAGTACAACTTTTCATCCACAGACAGATGGACATACCGAGAGAGTCAATCAGATTTTGAAGATATGCTGAGAGCTTGTGCGCTAGATTACGGATCTAGTTGGGACGATAATTTGCCATATGCAGAGTTCTCTTACAACAACAGTTACCAAACCAGTTTGAAGATGGCCCCTTTCAAAGCTTTGTACGGAAGGAGGAGCAGGACACCGTTATCGTGGGACGAAGTTGGAGACCGCTAATTGTTTGGACCTGATTTGATTAAAGAGTCTGAACAGAAGGTGAAGTTGATTCGCGATAGGCTCAAGGTAGCCCAATCCAGGCAAAAGAGCTACGCAGATTCTAAACGCAAGGAGACAATTTACGGAGTTAAAGACCGAGTTTATCTTCGAGTATCCCCACTCCGAGGGATTAAGCGTTTTGGTGTTAAGGGAAAGTTAGCGCCACGATTTGTAGGACCATATCGAGTTTTGGAGCATATGGGAGAAGTGGCCTACAAGTTGGAATTGCCCGAAGGATTGTCAGGAGTTCATGATGTATTCCATGTTTCGCAGTTGAAGAAGTGCCACGCGGAGATGGCTGACATACCTTTGAGAGACACAGTGCCATTGGAAGCAATTCAGTTGGATAACAATTTGACCTATGAGGAGAAACCAGTGAAGATTCTTGAGGTTGCCAGCCGAGTCACTCGCAACAAGGTTATCAAGTTTTGTAAAGTTCAGTGGAGCCACCACACGGAGGATGAAGCCACCTGGGAGCGAGAGGAAGATTTTCTCAAGGATCACCCTCACCTATTTTCTAGCCAACCCGAATCTCGAGGGCGAGATTCATCTTAAGGGGGGTAGGTTTGTAACATCCCAAATTTTCAATTTGGAATGTTATACATTGGATCATCATGCATGTCATATTTTATTTGCTTATGTTTTTTATCCTAGAAAATCCTAAGCAACTCAAGGACCCACGGAGAGAGTTGGAGATTTCGTTATTTTCATATTTGAGTTTTCTCAAATTTGAGAATAGGATCATTTGATTTTATTTATTTTATCATAAATTATTTCTATTACAAAAATATGAGAGAGGGAATAAAATGACTTTCCTAAAATAAAGAAATATTGAGGATTTAATAATAAAATCAAATAAGATTGTTTTCGGAGTTTTTCGATATTTTTTTATTTGAATTTAGAAAAAAATATGTGTTTCTTAAAATTGCATTTAGGCCCCAAGAAATGTTCACTTTGTCGTGCTTGATTTTAGAAGCCTGGGAAAATTTATTTCGGGAAATTGGGAGCCCGTTTAGTATTTTTTTATTTTTTTCTTCTGCACGTAATATATTTAAAAAAACGCGTCGCGCGCCACTGGGCCAAGGCCCAGCCGACGGCCCACCCCGCCCGAGTCGTCTCCCTCCAGGAGACCTGGACGCCGCCGTCGCCGAGTCCCGCGGGGACGCGCTCCCGCCGCCTTGCCCCCTCCCCACGGCAACCCCCTCCCCTCCTTAAATACCGCCGCCCCGCCGCCCCTCCTCACCCACCCCGATCCGAGCCCTGCCAGAGCCGCCCGACGCCGGAGCCGCCTGAGCCGCCGCCCCGGAGCGCGCGCGCCGCCTCCCGTCGCTGCTCCGCACCCCGCCGCACCCCGTTTCCCCTGCCGGAGACCTCGCCGGAGGTATAGCCGCAGCCGCCGCCGTGCCCGGTTTTTTTTCAAAACCCGCCTCGGTTTTTTTATTTTTCGAAACCCTTGATCAGTTTATATTTTTTTCTGGTTTATTTAATTAGTGAACGTTCACCGATCCGTTCGTTTTAACGAACGTGTTCACCGGTTAGTTTCTGTTAACAGACGTCCGTTCGATTAACTGTTCGTTGTTTTTCTTTTTCTCGGATTTTCCGCGGTTATTTTCTGATCGCGATTTCTGATCCGATTTTCGTTTCCGTATAACTTTTCGCTCGTCAATCGGAATCAGGCGATTCAAGCGCCCGTAGTTTTGTCTCGAAACCCTCTATCCGTTTAACCAACTCAAACAAGTTTTTGCTACTGTAAAATTTGACTTAGGTCCAGATTAGCAGAACGAAGTTGTTTTCTTTCGCCATTTGACTTTCGTTGCTTCGTTCGATTTGATTCTTTTTGCAAACCGGAGTTCTTAAGTTGAACTTTCTGGTTAGATCTCTCTTATTTGATGTTTACCTGTGCATTAGATGAGTACTTATTGTATGCTTGTTTGTTTGTTTGCGATAGAATACCCGGAGTGCGCCCCTGTTATTTCGAATCTTTAGGTTTCGCGGATCATCAGCAAGGCAAGTAACATTTTGATCATACCTCTTTTACTACCCAGCTTTATTGCATTAGATCAATCCTATGACATTGCATGATTAGGATCTAATTAAATTGTGGGATGGGAAGTAGTTGAGGTAGTACCTATTACCTGTTTTATTATCAACCTTTGGGAGTTACTTCTATGTTTGCTTATTATGCCATGCTATACTAGTAGACGTGGATTGGGTTTTGAGAGTATCCATGACAGATGTGAGATTGTTAATTAACGGTTTACTTAAGGTGGCAACTTAAACACACATCTGGGTGGATTGAGGTACCTGGGTATTCCAGGATTGCCTGTTTCTTTTTGGACCGCCACCCAGGCTCAAAGGGATCATGAGATTATTCAAACTAGAAATTTCCGTGTGCAGCCACAAGCCATTATGGGCTCTGGCATAGTTGATTAAGTCGTGCGAACTCTTACAGGGTAGACTAGCAGATGTAGGGGAAAGTAGGTGTACCGGTCTATCCATCGTAAGGTGCTAGCGCTTCTGAAAGACTGTGTCTCGGCCATTCGTTTCTCAAACACCATGTAGTGCGAGAAATCGAACGGAGGCGATCGAGTCTTGTGGGGAAAAGTGCGAAACCTCTGCAGAGTGTACAAACTAATCATGGTTAGCCGTGTCCCCGGTTATGGACGTCTTGAGTATCTAGTACTTGAATATCATGTGAATCTCATCATGTTACTTTAAATTAATATTGTTGGGTTTTAATGATGATCACTTTAATTGGGATTGAGGATGCTGTCAACCATTCTCAATGTTTAACAACCACCATGATAGTTAAATAAATTTATTCCTTTGAAGTAGGGAAAAATTGGCTTTACGCGAAACTGTAACCATAGAGCTTTCCACCAGCCATATATGCATGTAGTATAGGCTTATCATTCATTACTCTCTATGTGTTACATTGCCAGCATATTCCATGTGTTGACCCGTTTCGGGCTGCAACGTTTCATGTTGCAGACTTTTCAGACGACGAGTAAGGCGCCTTTTAGGTCGTGGTTCTATACTCAGTGATGCCGTTGGAGTTGATGGACTCGCTTATCTTCCAAGTCTTCCGCTGTTATCGTTATTAGATGGCCTTAAGCCATATTTATTGTATAAGTTCTCTTTGAGAAATAGATGTAATAAGTGTGTGATTGCTACTCTGTTATAAATCCTTTAAAGTACTATGTGGTGTCAGCATTACTGATCCAGGGATGACACCTGAGCACAGAGGTCAGACTGTTTGAGGTCTGGTCGCTACAAGTTTTTGCGCTACACACTTTGACAGATGATCAGCTATGCTGTTTTCCACATGGGTACGTGCTCTGTTTACAATCCGTCCAAGTGATCCTCCAATCTCCTCACTTCCTCAATGTATGCTGCCATCAATGGACTATGGTAACCCTTGTTGACTTGTCTCACTACAACTTGTGAATCTCCTCGAATGATCAACTTCTTGATTCCCAATTCTATCACAATTCTGAGCCCGACAAGGAGACCTTCATACTCTGAGGTATTATTGGTTGCCTCCTCTCGGGGAAAATGCATATGGACGACATACTTCAAGTGCTACCCTGTGGGAGCGACGAGAAGCATGCCAGCCCCTGCACCTTGTAGGGAGAAGGCACCATCGAAATACATGATCTATTCTTGGGGCGCTTCCTTGCCGGGGATAACTATTTCCAGCACTACAAAAAAAAAGACACATCCGTGACATTTTGGGCCAAACGAATTTTTTTCTGTCATACTTATGATACTTCTGTGACGATAATTGTTACAAAACCCGGTATCATCATAGATGTGGTGGGGTCCTACTTCTATGACAAAAAATCATGACAGAAAATGGGCTTTTCGTCCTGGGCTTGCCGGAGACGCAGCTGCATGACATTCGTTGGGCCGTCAATGACGGAAAAAACCATGCTAGAAGCGAGGGCGAGGAAAATATCGGGGTGTTCCCGGTTACGGTGGGTGGTCGGGGCCGAGCGATGCGCGTTTCTCTCGTACACGCACGCGCGTGGGTGTGAGGCGTTGGGCTCACTACAAGAAATATGTCAACTTGTGACCCTCACTATTGGTCACTGAAAGGTCATTGATTTTCATTAGCGACCTTTTTTTGGACAAAACAGATGGTCAAAAGTTGGCGGCCGTAAACTGAAATTAACGACCTTCTCTGTGAGAAGGTCGTGGAATTCCACGACAAAAACAAAAGGTCGTTGATTCCATGACCTTCTGTTTTGGTCGCTAGCTCTCTGCTTAGGCCACGTCGGATCCGACGTGGCAATCTGACATGGCAAAATTGCGACCAATTGAAAAGGTGAAAAATTAGAATCGGCCCGGTCCAATTGGGTGTTTATATAGGACGAGCCCATTAATTTAGCCTTTTTCTGTTTTTTTCTCATATTAATTTTGTTCAAGTAGATGGGCTAAGCCCAACATTTCAGCCTCGTTATTTTTGGGCCTAGGCCTTTTTATATTCTTGGCCTTCACCTTTTCACAAATGATTTTTAAGCGATTTTGTTCATTTTTTCTGAATTGCTTGATTTGTGGCCTTTTTAGGGCCCAAATGATATTTGTTTCATTTCTAATGTATCAACAATAAATGATCATCACCTCAAAAAAACAATAAATGATGAATACTTCCAGTGTTTCAATCACACAAATTTTCACAAATGACAACAAAAATGAGTATATTATTTATATTACAATCATACCATAGTTCACATCATCCAGGAATTTAGAACACCCAGGAACACCCAGGAAGTGCCGCTATGAAGTACAACACCCAGGAACATAAAACACACAGGAACATGAAACTAGCTACAAAGATGAAGCGTTCCCTTCTTTTAACTTCTTCAACCTAGAGCTCCTGTAGAAGAATGAAAATGATCGTTATCATGGCTGAACATTAAACTAGCTACAAAGATGAAGCATTCCCTTCTTTTAACTTCTTCAACCTAGAGCTCATGTAGAAGAATGAAAATGATCGTTATCATGGCTGCCAATTCAGAATGAAAGCAATACCTTCCAACAGAGAACAACTAGGAAAAGAATAATGAACAAAATAATAAATAGATACACAAGCAGCTAGGAGTCGATCCTGAAACATGAGGGCATGGATAACAGCAGCAACCATGAGGAGTAAATAGTAGCAACTATTATATTGGTGGAAGAAGGTAAATACCAGCAAGCTGTAAGACGACTCCAAGAACTTGATGGCTCGCACTACAATCATGTTCTCGATAACAAATACTACTAGAATAAAGGCACTGAACATATTCTAAGAAGTATCAACATCATGGCGGTAAAAATTAATAGTAGCAGCTAGCAGGACATCAATCAAACACAACTTAATTATCATTTGAACAATCGAGACAACAAGTTACAGAACAAACATGTATTGACAGGAGAGTTATCAATAGTATAGAATAGAACTAAATCGAACAGAACTAAATATGCAAATGACAAGTGTACAAAAGCTGTATATACTGATACATACATGCTAACTGATTTCTGTTTGGCCTTTAAAGCATTAGTACGCTTGTTACTCTTTTTAGAGAGACAGGTATGTATATGGTCCTTTTTGCGCCTGTGGTTGCAAGCATATGCAGAAGAAGCAACTGCCGGACGACACTTATATGTGTACATTCAAAAGTAAGTACAAAATGGCTTTAGCTTCAAAACAAGAGAACCAGATGCATTCCTTGTGCAGTACTTAAGTTCAGGCGAGTGGGTGTAAACACCAACCATAACCAGGTTTATTTCTTTTGAAGATAAAACAATTCAGCAGGGTAATTTGTATGGAGAGGTGAACTTACTTTTCTTCAAAGGCACTTATTCGCTTCACACAGCATTTGTTCCTACAAAATTATTTGGTGTATTATTGGGAATAGTCAGTTTTTATAATTTGAAACAATATCCAAGCTGAAGCGCCAAATTATTTCATGTTTTATAAAACATATGAATGTTGCAGTTCATTACAGAATAAAAATTTCCTGAGTGTATCTTTGTTCCATTCCTAGAAAAATGACGATGAATCAAAGAGATCCAGCTGAAAACTGTGTGTAGTTGAATGAACAGGAACTATACAAAGCTGCTCAGTAATCAAATATTTTTTTTTTCTGAAACAGGATTTTTGTAAACAGAGACTAGCTTGAGATGCGCTTTGTCATTCGAAAACAAAAAAGGCAAACATACATATTTAGACAGGCAAAACAAGGAGCATGTAGAGGTCTATAGTATAATTAGGCAAAGAAAAAAAACAGTGGACAACACAGAACATTGTATAGAGCAAAGAAACAAAATGCCAAGTAAAAATTGATTTTGAAACATATGTATATAGAAGGGATGAGTTCACATGTACGAACATACATAACTATAAGTACTGGACTACTTGTAACTTCTTACATCAACCAGGTTTCTACAAATAAAAATGCCGATAACAGACAACATGGAAACATATATTAGGGTGCAGAAAAATTGGACTAGAGCTACCAAGCAGAGGACAGGCACTAATGACAAAGCGACCTGCTATAGGCATCATCTATTTTTTCTCTGAACAGAAAGAGTAACAAAGAAGACTACTTAAAAACAATTCAAAGACACTTAAGGATTTTATACGCACACGATTTCGACTTACGATTCGCATTTCGAGCTTTCTCCTTGCTCCAAGCACTCAACGGATGTGAGCATACCACTAAATGAGTTGCGACTCAGATCTGAAATTGCACATATGATAAATCTTATCATCATCTTGTAAGCAATACATATAAAACAAATCATATGCATAGGTGTGGTAGGCAAAAGGTACAAACCCAAACATAATCAAAATTTCACACCATTTCACAAGAGCCTATCATTTTTAAATCTATGCAAGTACCAGGAGTATTTCACTCCTTTCCAGTGCAAGTACTCAAAATTTGTTTGAGTAGCAAATCTAGGAGTACTGGAGAACTCCAAGTTAAATGTACTCAAAGAAACCACCAAAATCTCTCAATACCGGTCACAAACAGTGTGTTCTCACAAAAAAAGAAGTTAAGTACTAGCATGTAGACGGGTTAAGAAGTTAAGTAGCAGGGATTAATAATAGTAAAAAGTTTTCGTCACCCACATGCATAGTGTTTGCATGACATCCAGTAGGCCTCTAAGCTATAGAGCCTATTAGTTCCTTACTGAGAAACTGGCCAGCTCCTTTATCAGGAATAATCCCCAGGGCAACACTCTAGTGATGTTTACTAATGGAGCTCATATAGTTGCCACTTCTGATGTCAACTAAAATTAGTAATGGCATCAGAGCTGCACGAGCTAATCAATGCTAACTGAATCAGTAGTAATACCTTAGTAGAGCATTGTCCACTTTTTAACCCCATAGTACTGACATGATGAACTTGCTTAACTGAAGTAGCGCAGGGCATCTGGAGACCATTCACCGGTCACCACGTACGCTTGCATTTGCTGGAATGATGGTTGCCCTTCACCATCGGAGAGCCGCAGAGGTAGCAGAAGTGGTGGCCGCACCTGCAAATCCAAGGAAACAAGAACATCTCGTCATGGACATGCAAATTATCGTTGGCATACATCAGATCCAGCTAGTGAAAGCTAACACAGCGCGCACTTGCAGACAATGTACACACAACCTTCCACCCTCTTGACGTACATATTGCACTTGGCGCACCTCCGCCATTTGCTCTCCTGCGCGACCTTCCTCAGTAGCACGTCCTCCCGCCCGTGCTCATCCTTGTCGAACCGCTGGAACTCGGCGCAGTCGACGCCGTCGTGCCACAACACCTTGCACTGGGTCCAGAACATGCTGGAGCAGTGGGGGCACTCCACGTCCCTTATCACTGCATCCCCGTCCTGGTGGTCGTCGACCAGCAGCGTCGAGCAGTCGTTGAAGGGGCAGTAGAACTTGAGCCCCTCGAGCGCCATGTCGCAGAGCGCGGCGACCCACCGCTGGAACAGCGGCGTCGGGATCACGTCCCGGCACGCCTCCGGCTGGAGCATGCCGTCCTTGCAGCCCGGGACGGGGAACCTCCGGCTGGATCGCGCGCGTGGGGGTGCGGGGAGGGGAGGGGAATTGGCTCACGAGATTTTTTCGCAAGGGGGCGACTCGGACAGGAGGGGTGGTGGAAGGGAGGATGGCCGGCGCTGGGGGCGATGAGGAGGTCGACGGCAGCGGGGGTGGGGGAGGCTGACGGCGGGGTTGGGATGGCAGAGAGAGGGAGGTCTGGGTCGGGGTCAGGGGGATCTGGGAGGTGGTGGCGGCGGCGAGGAGCTGAGGGAGGAGGAGTGTGGGTGCGGGTTAGGGTTTGGGCTGCGGATGGATGGCTGGATGGGGAGGTGGAGAGTTGGACGGATGGATGGGCGCCATGTCATCGATCCGTGTGACAACTAAACCCACCAATGAGAATAGAGCACATATAATTGTGTTTTTCCTTTTGTTTTTCTTCTACTTTTACACATGAGAAAATTCAAAAAATGGTCCCGCATTATGCACAAGTTTGTATCTTGAATGAAAAACAATGTTGCCTAAGAAATTTTTCATTTTCGTTGCATGAAATATTCATTTTCCATTTCTCGAGTGCCTAAAATAAGTTTTTTTGTGAAGGGGCTATCAAATATTTGTTGCAAAATTGTACCAAATCAATTTTATAAAATATTAGACCATATTTAATGCACAATTGATCAAATGGTTCAGTTTCAAAAGCATTTATCCACCTCTCGTGAAAAAGAAAAATTTTCACCGATCCAGCGGGAAGCGGGTCAAATTTGAACTCCAGCTACCTCATAATTTGCTCTTCATTTTTTCCAAAAATCATTTCTAGGTACATAAGTATCTAGTAACACCAAAAGTTTGCGAAGATTCAATCACTAGCTAGGAACGGTCATTCCTGCCGTTTTGACCGCATTTTGAAACGGGCATAAAAAATTCAAAGAAAATCAAAAAATTGCGAAACCTTCGCATTGTGTCATTATATGTGGCCAAGTTCCCAGGAAAAATAACAAACTTGTAATACGACAATTATTTTAAAGAAGTGGTCTCAGAAATGAGCTATAATGTGTCGAGATCAATCTTATGGCCACATTCATCGCATAGTTTGTTCAAATGATCTCATATTGTGCACAAGGGTGCATATTGGAATGGCAAACAATTTTGCCTAAGGAAGTTCTTATTTTCTTTGGACGAAAAAACCATTTTCCATTTTTCGAGTGCCTAGAAGGAGGTTTTTTTGTGAAGGACCTCCCAAATCATTGTTGCACAATTGGACAAAATCAATTTTCTAAAATACTAGGACATATTTAATGCACAATTGATGAAATGGTTGGGTGTAAAAAGTTTTGATCCACCTCTCGTGAAAAAGACAAATTTCTGCCGATTCAGTTGGAAGCGGGTCAAATTTGAACTGTAGCTGCCTCATAGTTTGCTTTTTATTTTTTCCAAAAATCATTTCTTGGTACATAAGTATCTATTTAATTAGAGAAACACCAAAAAATTCCAAGATTCAACCACTAGCTAGGAACGGTCATTCCCGCCGTTTTGACCGCATTTTGAAACGGGCATAAAAAATTCAAAAAAAACAAAAAATTGGGAAACCTTCGCATTGTGTCATTATATGTGGCCAAGTTCCCAGGAAAAATATCAAACTTGTAATATGGCAATTATTTTAAAAAAGTGTTCTCAGAAACGAGCTATCACGTGTGGAGATCAATGGCTTTCAAGCCAAATGATCAATCTTATGGCCACATTCATGGCATAGTTTGTTCAAATGATCTCATATTGTGCACAAGGGTGCATATTTGAATGGCAAACAATGTTGCCTAAGGAAGTTTTCATTTTCTTTGGACGAAAAAACCATTTTCCATTTTTCGAGTGCCCAAAAGGAGGGTTTTTTGTTAGGGACCTCCCAAGTAATTGTTGCAAAATTGGACAAAATCAATTTTCTAAAATACTAGGACATATTTAATGCACAATTGACAAAATGTTTGGGTGTAAAAAGTTTTGATCCACCTCTCGTG
This sequence comes from Aegilops umbellulata, assembly GCA_032464435.1. Lineage (NCBI taxonomy): Eukaryota > Viridiplantae > Streptophyta > Magnoliopsida > Poales > Poaceae > Aegilops > Aegilops umbellulata. The sequence goes on along the minus strand of CP136060.1, from coordinate 83,874,102 downwards.
AAGAAGATAAATTTCCGCCGATTCAGTTGGAAGCGGGTCAAATTTGAACTGCAGCTGCCTCATAGTTTGCTATTTATTTTTTCCAAAAATCATTTCCAGTGACATAAGTACCTATTTAATCATAAATACATGGTTTGGTGGCGATACCTCGAGGTTTGGGCGGTGGCCGAGGGCCCCAACTCTAGAGCGCGTAAACTCGCATGCCCGCCGCGTGGTCACCGCGTGACCGTGGCATTGCCATGTGTTCTGGGCGGCCTAGGCATGTCTAGTGGGTTGGACACTCCCCAGGTAGGTGCTAGGAAGAAAATTACAACATAAGATTCTCACGAGGAGACCGATCGATGCTCAAACATGAATTAGCAGCCAAGTGTTTGATTAGCGGTACGGGAAATGTACATGGCTAATGGGCGTGAGTTTTGGCTGAGGATGATCAGGTACTAAGAAGACCGTCTTCACAAATTGTCAGCTCAAAAGGAGGAGCCTAGGTGGTACTTGCTTTGCAAAATACCACACTGGACATAAATACGAATGTTGAAGCTGGGCTCAAAATAATGAATGGATTGAGCTGGCATTTGGTGGAGGATGGTTATTTGGGCATAGGAAAGCACTGTAGAAAATGGATACTATTTGGACATGCCAAAGTGGTACTTCCTTCAAAAAGTGATTCTCTGAACATAATAGGAAAATGAATATTGTTGAATTATTTTTGAACTAGGCAAGGAAGGTTTTTGACATATTTGATGAAGATATGATCCAAACAATTTATGAGAATTTTTTGGGAATTTTTGGAATAACAGAAATATAGGTTGCTTCACAACCTAGGGCAAAAATTGACACATGGACATGACACATAGGCAAAACTGATGAGATGGCGCCTAGTCATCGCAACCCACCAGAATTTACAAGACTATGACCATCTATATTGGTCGTTAACAACTAGAAATAAGGCAGCAGACTAGCGTTGTTTCCTTTATGACCATTTCGTGTAAGGAAATTACGACCTTTCTGACCAAAATGGTCGCAATGGTTTAGGGTTTGGAGCCCCCGAACAGTTTTTGACCAATTGGTCTCAAATGGTCATAAATCTATGACCAATTCTTCTAGGGTCACTAACAGAAGGTCACTAGTTGACATATTTCTTGTAGTGGCTCTAACTGAACCCGAGCGAGGCGTTGGGCTCTAACTGAACCCGAGCGATTGCACTGCAAGCTACGCATTACTGAACCCGAGCGATCAATTGATGGCTGTCAACTGAACCCGATCGAGCGATTCCTTCGCTACTGCTGCTAACTAAAGCCGATCGATGATGCCTCTGGATGAACAGTGAGCGTTGCTGGGGGGGTTTGGATGAACAGTTCCAGGTGGGGGTGGATGAACAAGACCCCGTGTTGTTGCCTCTGGATGAATAGGACCCCGATCGATCGAGCCGGTTGAGGCTGGATGAACAGGACCCCGTGGATGGCTCGATGAACAGGACCACCCCGTGGAGGCAAGGATGAATAGTAGACGGTGGAGGGCTGGATGAACAGTAGCTCGTGGAGGGGTGGTTGAGCAGGAGCCTGTGGAGAGGGCTGGTTGAACAGTAGCCGGTGGAGTAGCGCGTGGTGGAGGCCTGATGAACAGGAGCCCCGTGGATGAACAGTCGCAGGTGGAGGCTGGAGGAGGTCGACGGTGGATGAACAGTAGCCCGTGGAGGCTGGAGGGGGTCGACGGTGGAGATGAACAGTATCCCGTGGAGTCCCGTTTTGCGATAGGCCACACCCCACCCGATGAGCAGGACCCCCGTTTCGACTGTAGCGCTCCAACACAAGTCTGTTTCCTCATTTTTGCGGTACGCCACACCCCTCCCGATCAACAGGACCCCCGTTTCGACCGTAGGAGGTCCGTTACCTTCGTTTTGTGGTATGCCAGACCCCTCCCGATGAACAGGATCCTGTTTCGACCGTGGCCGGTCGAACACAAGGCCGTTTCCTTCGTTCTATGGTACGCCACGCCTTGTTTCCATCGGCTGTTCCGTCCAAGCCCTCCCGATGAACACGACGATGCATTCCGTTTCGACCCAGCCGGGTGGCTCCCCATGAACACGACGACGATGCAGTTTCTCCGTTCCGATCCAGCCATGTACACGAGCCCTGGCCGTACGTATGTGCGAATAGGCGTTCGAAACCTTGCCTGTATGTCCGTACGTGGCCGTATTTTCTTTCTTGAACACTGGCCGCTGTACGTACGTGTACATGCTACGTGCGCGCCTCTACTACTACACGTGCGCGCCTCTACATCGACCAGTATGTACATACACGTTCACGGCCAGAATAACAATGCTACGTACGCTTCGACCAGGTGGGTCCCGACTGTCAGGCACTTCCTTGCGTGCGAAGATGTAGATGGTGGGTCCCAACAGTCAGGGGGAACGTTTTTTTCGAGAAATACGGTGGCCCGTCCGGTGGGTCCCCGCTGTCAGGTGGAGGAATAATTATTTTGTGTGTAATAAGGAGGCACTTCCTTGCTGCGGCCGTGGACCCAGCTATCAGCCTCTCCACGTACAGTCCATGTCCGATGGAAGCCGTTCCTTGACCATGTTGACCACGCTGCACCGAGAGCACTAGGGCGATGGACGACGGCGAGGCCTAGGAAGGGGACGATGCAGAGCCGGGGAAGATGCGGCAGTGGAAGCCTGCGCGGAGAGGAGTACGAGGGTTCACTGGTTTGGCTGCAGTGTGAGGCTACCGTCGCCGCAGGGCCTGACCAGCAGTGGGAATAGTAGGGGGTGGTGAGGCCTCCGCGGTAGCACAGCCGGCCACGGGAGGCAAGAGCACCCGGCACGACCGACGTTGCTTTGGGCGGCCAGAGCAAGAAGACCAGAGGTTGAAGAAGCACTACGGCCGTTGGATGGACATCGTAACATCACTTGAGCTAGAATCGTTCATATTGACTAAGTTGACAAAGCACTCCGTCCCCGTCAACTTAGTAGGCCCACAAGTCGGCCTCCCACCAAGGTGGGTCCCAACTAGAAGGGGGAGTATTCATTTTTTTGTGCATAATAAGGAGGCACTTCCTTGCGTGAGAAGATATAGCTGGTGGTTCCGACCTGTCAGCGGTGGGAACGTTTTTTTCATGAAATACAGAGGCCCTTTCGGTGGGTTCCAGCTATCAGGTGGAAGAATCATTATTTTGCGCGTAATAAGGAGGCATTTCCTTGCGTGCGGCCGAGGACCCAGCTATCAGCCTCTCCACGCACAGTCTACTTCCGATGGTGTCATTCGTTGACCACTCCATGCCGAGCGCATCCAAGGTGGTGGACGACGGCGAGGCCCCGGACAAGAACGAGCCGGAGATGGGAAGAAGCGGGAGTAGAGTCGCAGACGGAGAGGTGTACGAGGGTTACCTGGGTCTGGTGCAGTGTGGTTCGGCAGTCGGTGGAGAAGAACAGGAGGTGTGGAGGGATGGCCTGGCCAACGGTGGAGTAGCGCTTCACAGTGAAGCGTGCTAAGCAGAGCTGCTAGCAGTAGGAGGCGGGAGCAGGTGGTCCCGACGGCGCTGGAGGAAGAAGACGAGAGATAGAAGATGGATGTCGTTCGTTGGATGTAAATCCAATGGCTAACGATGTCAGAATCATTTGTTGACTAAGTTGACAACGACTTGCATTGGTTTTGGCCTATTGGCCCACATTTTAGCCTCCAAAAATGTGGCACATATTCAACCCATTTTTTCAGAATTTACAGTCTTTTTTGCGGGGTAGAATTTACAGTCCATTTAATCTTTTTTTAATTACAGTCCATTAGCTTGGCTGGGTGAACAAAATAATGTAGCGTCCATGCAGCCCATTTATGTTTTTCCTAAAAAATTACAGGCCATTTGCACTTTCTCAAAATGCACGATTTTGCTGGGCTTTTTCTAATTATAATGTTGGGGTGGGCGCAACAATGTTATTAAAAAATAAATAGGTGCTAAGAATTTTGTTATATATATATATATTTAAATAATAAGTGATTTATTATTACATTGGTCCTTAAATCTTACCAAGCTTTTGTACACAATCACCAGGATTTTCGTTGCCAAAAAAATCCAGGATTTTATTGTTAAGAAATTATTTTTATAAGTTAACAAGATGTGGGATATTGTTTTCTTACATATGTAACTATCTGTGAAATATATGATGACAATAACAGTAATATATAATAACATATAAAATAATTTAAATATATATATTATAGTTAGAAGGGAAACATAAGTTGGATCAGGCGTTCCTATTCTTATGTAGAAAAATAGAACAGACCTCTGCGTTTCCTTCAAAAAAAAATACATAAATTGGGCTGCCGATGTTTCAGAAAAAATAAAACCTCGGATGGGAGGTCCATAGGCTGGTTGATACACGACGACCCTCAGGAAAATACAAACAGGCATATGGACCTCCCATCCGAGGTCGTGGGATGCGCATGTTAAAAAAGAAAGCCTAGACGGGGCAGCCCAAAACCTAGCTGATACTTGCTGCCCCAGTGATAATAAATGATACCTGCCAGCTCCCCGGCTTCGTTGTGAATTTACCTCCTATATTAACTACGTTGAAGCACCTAAAAAAATGTAACTATGTTGACAAACCCGTGGGCCCCAACATCAGTATAGCATTAGGAGGAAGTATTTTTTTGATGAGGCACTTGCTTGTGTACGACCATAGACCTGGTGGGTCCCGACTGTCCGCCTCTCCAGATACAGTCCTCTCCAGATTCCTCTCGTTTGTTCAGCATGTTCACAACGGTAGACAGCGGCGTCACAACGAGCGCACAAAGGCGCAGGAGGAGATCCGGCCACCTAAGGAAGTGCCTTATTGAAATACAGTAAAACGCAGCCACCTAGGCCCTTCCAAAGAGTTTTGGCACTGTAAACCGTTCGATTAGCTCATTCAACGTTGTGGATCGCCCCGTCGTTTCATTGTGCGTGCCCCGCAACCCTTTTTACCACTCCGCCTCAAGCGTCTCGGCCGACCCAACATTAAACGGTCTGCTGCTCCGAAGAGCGACCTAGAGGCCCTCTAATTCAGTGATGCATTGTAGCCTTCAATCGTGAATAGACGGTTGATGTTCGTGTGGGGCAGGGAGCACGCGAGACTCGCATGCCTCTCCAGGTGATGGATGGAAGCGGCGGCGGCCGCCTCCTCACAGCGCCGCACGCCCTGTCTAAAACCTATACCCGACCGTCGTACGCCATCCCTGAGCAACAGACCATAACATCCTCCGCGTCCTCCCATGCTCCATCACTATTCGCACAACATCGACCCTGTTGGAGAACGTTGCAGAAAATAAAAAAAATTCTACGGTTTCACCAAGATCTATCTATGAGTTCATCTAGCAACGAGTGATCGGAGTGCATCTACAGACCTTTATAGATCGCGAGCGGAAGCGTTCAAAGAACGGGGTTGAGGGAGTTGTACTCGTCGTGATCCAAATCACCGGAGATCCTAGCGCCGAACGGAAGGCACCTCCGCGTTCAACACATGTACGGTCAGCGTAACATCTCCTCCTTCTTGATCCATCAAGGGGGAAGGAGAGGTTGATGAAGATCCAGCAGCACGACGGCGTGGTGGTGGATGCAGCAGTCACCACAGCAGGGCTTCGCCGAGCTTCTGTGAGAGGGAGAGGTGTAGCAGGGGAGAGGGAGGTGCCAAGACTTGAGGTGCGGCTGCCCTCCCTCCCCCTATTATATAGGCCCCCTAGGGGGGTGCGCCGGCCCTAGGAGATGGGATCTCCTAGGGGGGCGGCGGCCAGGGGGGTGGAGTGCCCCCCAAGGCAAGTGGGGCGCCCCCCACCCTAGGGTTTCCATCCCTAGGCGCAGGGGGGCCCAATGGGGGCGCACCAGCCCACTATGGGCTGGTTCCCCTCCCCACTTCAGCCCATGGGGCCCTCAGGGATGGGTGGCCCCACCCGATGGACCCCCGGGACCCATCCGGTGGTCCTGGTACAATACCGGTGACCCCGAATTCTCCCGATGGCCGAAACTGCACTTCCTATATATAATTCTTCACCTGCGGACCATTCCGAAACTCCTCGTGACGTCCAGGATCTCATCCGGGACTCCGAACAACTTTTGGATTACTGCATAATCATATTTATACAACCCTAGCGTCACCGAACCTTAAGTGTGTAGACCCTACGGGTTCGACAGACATGCAGACATGACCGAGATGACTCTCCGGTCAATAACCAACAGCGGGATCTGGATACCCATGTTGGCTCCCACATACTCCACGATGATCTCATCGGATGAACCACGATGTCTAGGATTCAAGTAATCCCGTATACAATTCCCTTTGTCAATCGGTACGTTACTTGCCCAAGATTCGATCATCGGTATCCCAATACCTCGTTCAATCTCGTTACCAGCAAGTCACTTTACTCGTACTGTAATGCATGATCCCGTGACCAACCACTTGGTCACATTGAGCTCATTATGATGATGCATTACCGAGTGGGCCCAGAGATACCTCTCTGTTATACGGAGTGACAAATCCCAGTCTCGATCCGTGTCAACCCAACATATGCTTTTGGGGATGCCTGTAATATACCTTTATAGTCACCCAGTTACATTGTGACGTTTGGCACACCCAAAGCACTCCTTGTCACGACCGGTTTTCCAATAAAAATATTTATTGAAAGACTGATCTTTTGAGTCCAGTATGAGCAAAAACCCTCCTCACTGGTAGACAATCTCTTGATACAATAAGCCAGTGGCATAAAATATATTACAGGGTCGAGCTGAGGTTGCTCAACCAATTATTACAAGCACGCCAATAATTATACATAATGGCGGATATGACACAGTGGTGTGGTGGTTTACTACTGACTCGAGAATAAAGTGACGGTGGAATAACACTGCCCTTAGACTACCATCTCATCGAGCGGCGAGGTGAGGCTCGATGAATTTATTCGGGTAGCAGAAGCAGATATAATACAGTGACCAAATCCAGGGTCGCACGAGACTGACTGGGATTCCTCTAGGCGTCGGACTCGCTATCGAACTCTTCATCCATGAGATCACCTTCGTCAGCATCTGGCCAAATCAACAAGCCAGGTGAGTACTTTGAGAGTACTCACAAGACAGTTCGGACATAAGATATAACAAATGCATGCATGAATGCGTCATGATAAAATTTACGAATGCACATTTAATTTAGTAAACAAGGTAAATAAAAAGGGAATCGGCGGTAGTCCTCCTGAAAACCCAACAAAAATAATAGGAAACCGATCGGGTGTCTGAAGCGACGCCTCGAAAGGTGAACAAATAAATAAAGATCATGCCACAGTCGGTCGTCTAAGCGACACCATGTAAAGGGCTTAAACTGAAAATAAAAGGTATGCGTGCCATAGTCGGACGTCGGGGCGACATCACAGAAAGGGCTTATACTGAAAGTAAATAACAGCACTGCCGCAGTCGGACGTCTGAGCGACATCACAGAAAGGGCTTATATTGAAAGTAAATAACAGCACTACCGCAGTCGGACGCCTGAGCGACATCACAGAAAGGGCTTATATTGAAAGTAAGTAACAACACTGCCGCAGTCGGACGTCTGAGCGACATCACAGAAAGGGCTTATATTGAAAGTAAATAACAATTCCACAGTCGGACGTCGGGGCGACATCACAGAAAGGGCTTTCTTCACAAGGAAAATAATACTCATAATAAATAATCAACTCATGATAATAAACGGGTTAGTCCATCCACTGGAATAAACAGTTAACCGGACTTAGCACTCATGTGATTCACCGGAGTCTCTGCCATCAAAACTGACACTTGTCAGGATAAGATAGTACCGAACTTGGACATAGAATAGATGATTCAAAGGAATATATGACTCTGCAGAGTTTTTACAAGACTAGTTTCGTTTATGGTATTTCGGAAGAAAACACAGCTAACCAGTACACACCCATCCAACCTCTCGATGCCAGGAATCACCCTAGACATCGTCCAAGAAAAAAAATTGAGACGGGGAGATCACAATCTCGATTGGCATGGGATCAAATTTATATACGCGCGCTCTAAGGGGTGCCCCCCTCTCGGTCCCAACCGGAAACACCCATGCCCCCTGACCGGATGACTGGCTTTAATCCAGGGCCATGGAACCATCATCACGGCCTCTCCTTTTGGTGTGTACCAGGAAAGCGGTTTGCAACTTACTACGGCATATTCCTTGCGGAAGGCATGTGGTAGTACAGGGGCGGAAAAAGGATGGAACTGGATCGGTACGGGTTGACACTAAAGTCAAGCAGTCTGGCATAAGACCGGCATTCTACAACACTGCCATCTTACCCATTCTCATGCCAACACATGGCCATGCATGCTCACATCCATCCACTTATGGATTTTTGAAACTCACTTGCCTCAACGTTGCGTGTAACATGACATTTGTCGGTATGCTCATCAACATGCCATGAAACTAATTAATGCAAAAATGCCAAAACAATCATCATATAAAAAGTTCAAACATGCTTGCCTGGTTCAGAGTAGTCGGAGCCTAGCTCGGTGAAGTTCGCGGCTCCGTCACCTCCCTCGGTATCTACGGTATAAAGAAAACATACGCGATAACATAAATACCGTGAGGTGCACAAAAATTTCTCCAAATATTTTTCAAATAAATCTAATAAAAACTAGACAAAATTTCAAAGAGGACAGAAAAAGAATCAATCAAAAATACTCTTCTGTTTAAAAGTTATTAGTGTTTTTGTCGAGGGACCTTTCTGTAGTGAAACAGTAGTTCTCAGGGGCTAACTCATAAAAACAGAAAACGCTTCGACTGAGAATACGCCGGCCCAGGGGGAAAACTCATTTTGGCAGAAGACGTTTTCAGAAAACGGTTTGTTTAGAACGGACAGAGAGGCTGACAGGCGGGTCCCGCCCGTCAGGTTTGAAATTTCAAAAGAGGCGGCAGAGCTCGACGGTGCCCGAGAGCCGCGGTGGTCGCCGGCGGCAATCCACGGCGAGGCAGGGGGATCGGAGGTTACCTACGTGTTCAGGGCATCATTCCGCGTCGGTTGGTGGTGGTGGTGGTCGCCGGCGAGCACCACGTCGATGGCGGCTCCTGCTCCGGCGGACGGCGGTTCGGGTGGTCGTGGGCCTCATCGGAGAGTACTGCGGAGGGCAAATTGAGGAGGGGGTTAGACCTCTGGTTGCTCGAGGAGGTTACTGATGAAGTTTGGGCGCCGGGGACGGCCTCACCGGAGTGGATCGAGACGGAGGACGAGGCGGAACGGGGCGGCCAGAGTCGAGGAAGAAGGGCCCCTCGGGGCTCTTCCAGTTGCTGGGCGGGATCCAGAGAGGTGGTGGAGGTGTGCGGGGGCGAGAGTGAGCTTGGGAGCGCTATATATAGCCGGCCCGAGGCGGTTGCCGCGAACGGGATAAGTCCGGCGAGTGATTACAGCGACGCTGTGGTTGGGCAGTGGGATTAGGGCTTTGGGCATCGACTAGATGGAGTAACAAGTCCATCCCGGTGCCTAACTCAGCAAGGAGGAGGAGTTTACGACCTGTCCCAACAGAACGGCCGTGCGGCACATCGGCGGCAGGGAGCGCGCCCTGCGGCTGCCAGGCCACGGCGATGGTGCTGCATGCGTGCGCTGGCAAGGGAGATGGCCATGCGGAGCTCCCAGGTGGCTTGGGCGGTGCAGAACGGCGTTGTGCCGTAGGGTGCTTTCTGCCGGCCGCCACGGGAGGTCCCGACGCCACAGAAGACACCGGCGAGGGCGGGCCAGTGTGCCACCGACGCCTGGAACCGGCCAAGCATGCGTGCGGTGCTCCGGACAGGAAGGAGGGGTTGTGCGCAACGCGCCAGGTGCACTGTGGACGCGTGACTGAACCCTGACGAAGGAAAACGACACTGAACTGTGAAACTCTGAACTTTTCTGAAAGTGCAAGGAAACAGTGCCTGCCAGGTGTTCAACAGAATGATTTTGGTATGTAGGGGTTTCTCCTTGAGCTGAAACTTGGTGGGGTGGCCTCTCATTGCACCAGGAGGCTGCCTGAATTTTGGTAGAATTTTTGGAGAAGAGGAGATATGAATTTCACCAAATTTGGCAAATCTGGTCCAAACTTGCAGAGGCTGAAATTTGAAAAAAATTGAAAAGAGGAGGAGTGGATCAAGATGGTTCTGGGTTGTGGATGCTAAGGACAATCCACAGGAGTTGGTTTGAGATCAAAACTCAAAGGCAATAGGGTACTTGCTTTGAAAATTACTTTGGCTCATAATAAAAGAAAGAATTGTTTTGGGAGATAAAATAAATGAAATAAAATTCAAAAATGGCTTGGATTTGTTGGAACAGAGAACTTAGGTTGCTCCAAGGAGGAAGAAGGGGTCTTGAGTGGTTTTATCACATGAGGCAAGATATGAAACATGGGTGTTTTTCAAAATGAAAGAAGTCCCACAACTTCTAGGGTTTTCTATGAAAATAATCAAAAATCAAAAATACATTTGAGAGGGATAGAATCAAAAGAAGAGTTTTTCATAAGTCAAACACCAGAGTTGAAGGAAAATAAAATCCGTGCCAAGGGTGAAAGTTTTTGAGAGAGAGGTTTTCTGGAAGAATTTTAAATGCCCCTTTTTTTTCAAAACCAAGAAAGTTTTTGCTGAAAACCACAAGAAAATTTTTGGTGTGTCACAACACCTACCCCCTTAGGAAAAATCTCGTCCCCGAGATTTCAGCTGATCCTCAAATAGGTGTGGATGCTCTGCTCGAAGAAAATCCTCTCTTTCCCAAGTTGCTTCACTTTCGGTGTGATTGCTCCACTGGACTCCGAAAAACTTGATGGTTTTCTGTCTGGTCCTCCTTTCAGACTCCTCTAGTATTTTTACTGGATGTTCCCGATAAGTGAGGTCTGGCTGCACGTCAATATTCTCATGGGATATTTGCTTCTCTGGGTTGCTTACGCACTTCCTTAATTGCGAGACGTGGAACACGTTGTGGACATCGGATAATTCCTCGGGTAAGTCTAGCTGGTAGGCTACCGTGCCTCCTCGTGCCACTATATAGAATGGTCCGATGAATCTCGGTGCTAGCTTTCCCTTAATTTTGAACCGTTGTAGACCCCTCATAGGGGATACCCGTAAGTACACATAATCACCGGGTTCGAAGCTGACCCCACGATGTTTCTGATCGTACTAACTCTTCTGTCGACTTTGAGTGGTCTTGAGTCGGTCTCTGATTAGTTTGACCTTTTCCTCGGCTTCTTTGAGCATGTTTGGGTCGAAGATGCGGCTGTCTCCGGTCTCTGACCAATTTAGCGGGGTACGACATCTCCGTCCGTATAAAGCCTCAAATGGTGCCATTTGCAGGCTGGTGTCGGTGTACTAAAGTAGGGGTACCTTACCTTAGTATCCCGAACTCGTGCACGTGCAGTTGCAGCGCCCCGTGGCAAGGCTTGCCAGGTGACCGCCAAGGACCTCCGTAGTTCCTCTGGAGCCATTCAAGAACAAAGTATCCAAGCCAAGGAGACAAGGCCCCGGCAAGAGGAGCTTGCCGGGAATGCCACTCAAGGCATAAAGGCCCCGGCAAGAGGAGCTTGCCGGGAAGGCCACTCAAGACATAAAGACCCCGGCAAGAGGAGCTTGCCGGGAAGGCTAACCTAAGCATTTCAAGGAACTTGCCGCGACGCGCCACGCGCCCAGGCAAGACCCGGCGAGCGACAAGCTTCCGGACGCGACAAGACAACGACCGCGGCAAGGCGTTGCCGCGGCAAGCGAACACCCTATACCTGCGCTCCAGCTCACCACCAACGTGTCACTCTGGGACCCTTCCAGGGGTACGTGGCGGGAGGCTATGCAGCCGGGGGTACGCGGTGGCAAGCGGCGGTGACAAGATTGCCATCGTGGCGAACGGTGGCGCCCCTGACGGTCCCTTTTCTGCACTGTTTGGGCGACGTAGATGGGCATTTAATGCCCTTGTCCCCTGCTGTCAGGGTTAGGTATGATACACTGTACAAGCAGCTATACCAACCGCAACAACCTTCCATTTTTGCCCTTGCCTACGTTGCCACCTGTCGGTGACCCCTTGAGCATATAAAAGGGAGCCCATGCGCAACGTAGGTGGGGGGGGGGAGGACGAACAGAAGCACGCTCGGTCTCGTTAGCTGCTTGAGTGTACTGTAGCACTCAGCGCTCCCGAGCAAGAACACAATACAATCCACAAAGCTGCAGTAGGGTTTTACGCATCCATGCGGCCCGAAGCTGGGTAAAAACCGCTCGTGTGCCTCGTCTCGATCTGCTCTTCGCGCGCCCTCCGCCCCCCGCCGAACCGAGAAGGGGCTCCGTCCCCATAGGTGCTCGTGGAGCCAGTTTCCCCGGCAGCTGGCCTGGTAACTGTTGTTGTACGCGAACTCGGCATATGGCAGGCTTTCTTCCCGACTGGTTCCATAGGTGAGGACACATGCTCTCAGCATGTCCTCTAAAACTTGGTTTACTCGTTCCGTTTGTCCATCAGTCTGGGGGTGGTATGCTGTACTGAAGGCCAGTTGAGTTCCCAGAGCCTGTTGTAGATGATCCCAGAACTTCGAGACGAACTGGGTTCCTCTGTTGGATATTATAGTCTTCGGAACACCGTGCAGACAAACTATGCGGGAGAGATTAATCTTGGCAAGCCTCTGAGTGGTGTGGGTCGTCTTTACTGGAATGAAGTGTGCCACCTTGGTTAACCTGTCGGTAATGACCCATATGGCATCATTCCCGTGTCGTGACCGAGGTAGTCCGACAATGAAATCCATCCCTATTTCATCCCATTTCCACTCAGGTATTTTGTTTGGTTGCAGTAGTCCGGCTGGTCTCTGATGCTCAGCTTTTATGCGTTGACAAGAGTCGCAACATGCAATGAATGTGTCTATGTCCCTCTTCATACCGTGCCACCAAAATCTTTCCTGAATATCCTTATACATTTTGGTTCCTCTAGGGTGGATCGAATATGGGGCGGTGTGGGCTTCGGCTAGAATTTGCTGTTTGAGGTCTTCTATGTTTGGCACGCAGAGTCTATCTCCGTGCCATAATATTCCTCCATTTTCTATGACGAACTCCGAGGCCTTGCCCATTCTCACCTTTCTTTTGATGCCTTCGATGCTGGGGTGACCAGGCTGAGCTTCTTTAATTCTTTCCACAAGGTCGGGTTGTATTTCCAAGTTTGTTATGGTGCCTTCTGCGACCATTAACAGGTTGAGTTTAGCAAATTCTTGTTGGAATTCGGGTCTCAAGCTTTGCAGACTGTTTTCGTCGGAGCTGGGGTTCCGACTAAGAGCATCGGCCACTACATTTGCTTTTCCTGGATGGTAGTGGATACCAACATGATAATCCTTTACCAATTCCAACCAGCGTCGTTGCCGTAAGTTTAGTTCTGGCTGCGTGAAAATATATTTGAGACTTTTATGGTCCGTATATATTTCACATCGATTTCCAAGTAAGAAATGCCTCCATTCCTTGAGCGCATGAATGACAGCTGCCATTTCTAAGTCATGAGTGGGATAATTTTCCTCATGCTTGCGAAGTTGCCTTGAAGCGTATGCGACAACTTTGCCTTCTTGCATCAACACGCATCCGAGACACTTTCTGGACGCGTCACAATACACTTCAAAATTCTTGTGTATGTCTGGCATAATTAATACCGGTGATATCATTAATTTCTGCTTTAGCTCTTGGAAACTTTTCTCGCAGGCTTCTGTCCATTCAAACTTCTTGTCTTTCTTGAGTAACTGCGTCATTGGCTTGGCTATGGTGGAGAATCCTTCAATAAATCTGCGGTAATATCCTGCCATTCCCAAGAAACTCCGTATGTCCGTTACGCTGGCTGGTAACTTCCAGCCAAGCATAGCCCTGACTTTCTCTGGGTCCACTGCGATACCGTCTTGGGTCAGTACGTGGCCTAGAAAGCCTACTTCTCTTAGCCAAAATTCGCACTTGCTGAACTTGGCATACAATTGGTGTTTCCTGAGTTCTCCTAGCACAATTCTGAGATGTTCCACGTGCTCTTCTGGTGTCTTGGAGTATACCAGAATATCGTCGATGAATACCACAACGAACTTGTCCATAAACTTCATAAATACTTTGTTCATGAGGTCAACAAAACATGCGGGGGCATTCGTTAATCCAAATGGCATTACTGTGAACTCATATAGCCCATATCTGGAGGTAAAGGCTGTTTTGGGGATATCTTCTGTTCGCACTTTTAATTGATGGTATCCTGATCTTAAGTCAATTTTAGAATACCTTGGCCTGAGCAAGTTAATCAAACAAATCATTTATCCTTGGCATTGGGTATTTGTTCTTGACTGTAACCAAGTTAAGTGCTCGGTATTCTATGCACAATCTCAGCGTTCCATCCTTCTTTTTGGCAAATAAAATTGGTGATCCCTAAGGTGACGAGCTGGCTCGAATGTATCCTTTATCCAACAACTCCTTTATTTGTTTCTTCAACTCGACCAACTCGGATGGTGCCATTCTGTATGGTTTCTTGTATATGGGGGTGGTTCCTGGTGCTAGCTCAATGCTGAACTCAATCTCTCGGTCCGGTGGCATGCCTGGTAGTTCTTCGGGGAATATGTCTGGAAATTCACACACTACTGGAACTTTGTTTAGCTCAGAAACGTCCACCTTATTCAATCTCGGTTGCCGGGGTATTTTTCTTTCCTTTTTTTTTGACTGTACACAGTAGGGCAAAATCCCACTGCAATTTTTATTAAAAAGATAGAGGAAAACAAAGGTATCAAAATACAAAAGGCTTGAGATAAGCCAAAGAAGAGAAAAAATAAAAAATAAAAAGAAAAGCTATGGACTAGGATTACAGCACAAGATTGTCAAGCCAGGAACAATAAGCTCCAGCATAATTCTTCTTAACTCTAAATCTTAAAAGATTTAGTTCTTCCAGGAGAATGGCTTTCCACCTCTGAATGCTAGGTTGAACTGCTTGGAAGATCAGGTTGTTCCTTGAGATCCAGATGGCCCAGGAAGCAAGGATGATTATGTCCATGAAGAAAGGTACATGTAACTTCTGCTTGAGATCAAGAAAAGCTTCCAGAATTGAAACATCTGTCTGTCTTGAAGGGCAAATCAAATCCCAACATTGAGCTGCAAAAGGGCATGTCCAGAAAAGATGGTGAAGAGTTTCTTCCTGTGGGCAGTTGTTGACAGCACAGTTGTAATTGGGCAAATGGAAAGTTTTCCTTCTCAAAAGGTTTCTGGTATTGAGCCTGTCATGCAGAAATCTCCAAAAAAAACACCTTATGTTTTGGTTGACAAGAGGAATTCCAGATCCAGTTGAACTGCTGTGGCACAATTTTTACTCCCATCATAACTTTATATGCCTTAGCCACTGAGAAGTGTTCATTTCCCCAAATGTAGCTCCAAGTATCAGTGTAGTCTAGTGTATCAGATGCCCTGAGATCAATACAAATCTCTTCCATGGCCTCAAATTCCTGGAAAGCTTGCACAGTCAGAGGAAGGTGGAATAAATCCTCTAAATATTCTACTTGGAGAATGTTGTGGACAGTAGTATTCTTGTTTTTCACAAAAGAGAATAGATGAGGGAACATGTCTTGCAGACAAGTAGTGTGCCACAGATCAGTCCAAAAGAAGGCACTCTTGCCATCACCTATGTTGCATCTGGCAAAAGACTTGTAGTTATCAATAAGCTTAAGGTTTGCCTTCCACCAAAAGGATCCAATCGAGTTATTACCAGGCAATGTATCATTGTTGTAATATGTTTCCCATATCAGGTTCACCCAGGGGGTATTGCGTCTATTATAAAACTTGTGCAGATTCTTAAGCAGCAGAGCCTTATTCTGGATCAAGATATCCATGACCCCCAATCCTCCTTGATTTTTGGGTCTACACACAGTGCTCCATGCCACCATGGCAGGTCTGTGGTCCCGTGGTGGTGTGTGAGAATTATAGTCCGGTTGAAGCAGTCAATGAAACCCTTGTTGGTGGTTAGCCAGTCCATCCCTAGGATGACATCCAATCCTTTATTTTCCAACACAATAAGATTGGCGTGAAATTCCAATCCTTTGAACTCAATAACCACATCCTGACAGTAATTCTGAGTGACTTGCTGAATCCCAGGGGACTTGATGATCATGGATTTCTCCAAAGGAAGCATCGAAAAATTATTTTGCAAAGCAAAACTTTTCGAAATAAAAGAGTGAGAAGCTCCAGAATCAAACAAAACCATTGCAGGTATTGTGTTGACAGGAAACGTATCGAGTACGATATCCGGAGCATTTTGTGCCTCCTCTTTGGTTACGTGGTTCAGATGACCCTTCCTGTGGTTGTTGTTGGGATTGAAATTGTTTCGCTTGGGCGCTGAATTATTGCCGCCGTTGTTCGGCTTTGGGGTTGAGTTTCTAGGCTTGGGACACTGCTTGGCTTAGTGTCCTTCTTCTCCACAGGCGTAACAAGTAACGCCTGGGCGATATGTGAACTCCTTGTCCCTTGCATGAAAATTCTTGATTGGGCGTGAGACGTTGGACGAGGATTTGTGTGTCCCACCATTTTGAAAATCTGTCTTGCTTCGGTGATTGCGAGCATGGTTAGTCTGGTCCCTTTTTCGCTTGCGAAAATCCTCCAAGCTGCGTCTCTCATTTTCTAGAGTAATGGCTTTGTCCACTAGTGTTTTAAAATCTGGAAAAGTGTGCATGACCAGTTGGCATTTAAGCACGGGCGCCAGACCGTCAAGGAATTCTCCATCTTCTTGTTTTCAGTCATACGCTCTTCATTGGCGTAGCGGGACAATAGAGGAAATTGACCGTTGTAATCCAACACTGTCATGTTCCTTTGTTTGAGGTCATCGAACTCTCTCTTCTTGATTTTCATAATACTCTTAGGAATGTGTGCGCCACGGAAACCTTCCTTGAAATCATCCCAGGTTATATCATTTTCGTTGGGGTGCATGTGCAGGAAATTCTCCCACCAAGATGCAGCTGCTCCTGTGAGATAGTGAGGAGCATAAAGTACTTTTTCGGGGTCTGAACATTTTGCAATAATTAATTTCCTCTCCATATCCCGAAGCCAGTCCTCGGCTTCAATAGGCTTGTCAGTATGAGAAAATGTTTGGGGACGTGTCTTCTGTAGTTCAGATAACTTGGAATGCTGCTGATACTGCCCATGGTGATTTCCCATGTTGATGACTTGGTTCATCATTTCCCGATGTTGTTGCTGACTCTGTTCATAAAGGCGGCACATTTGGGAAAGTGCCGTTTCACTGTCCTGTTGACTCGACTGCCCTTGTGTGAAATTGTTGCCTGGTTGAGTGTCATGATTTTCCTCTGGCAGAGCTGGCATGGAGCGAGTCCAAGGACGAGACATTTTTCACTCTGGGGATATATTTTGCAAAACCCATAAGGATAATAAAAAAAGAACCGCAAAAATAAATCCATAAACGCACAAGGATGGAAAATAATTTAAAAGACCAAGATCGCTTGGAAAAACAAATCGATTGCGCACGGAGAAGGACTGCTCATTACATATCTTACACGCGGGCGATACAATACATCACTCAGGATATGCGTACATAATCCTGACATGTTATTTTGGCTAGTGCACTTCTCCAGTTCCTACATGATGCGCAAACAAGCTACTTCTCACAGCCTAAGTACATAACCCACAAGGCGGTACATCGCATGACGGCTAAGCGTACTTAGTCGGAGATGCTGATGATCTACTTGGCCCTGCCAAGGGTGAGGCGTAGCGAGGCTGGGGACTCGACTTCCTCCTTGCTAATAGGCTCCATACGCGTAGTGCTGCGCCGAGTAGATGGAGCGGGTGCCAGGGCGGAACCACACGAACAGGAGTGCGCGCGAAGGGTGGTGCAGTGCGCGCTGGAGTGGGCGCAATGACTCGGTTGAACTCTTCGGTAGAAGGCAGGCGACGAGTAGGTGCATAAGATGCTGAGGACGAGACAAAAGTCAGTGGCAGTGCGTTGGCGGGAGCTCCCTCCTGCTGGCGGCACAGCCATGGACTGAGTCCATGCGGGTAGCCACGAAGTCGTCCACCAGGTTGTTGAAGGCTGCGTCCAGAGCCCGGAGATACTCAATAAGCATCTCAAAAGCCTCGTCTCGTTCTCCTCTGGGGCAGGAGAATGCGTAGTGACAGGTGTAAGGCACATGGCATGGAAGATAGCAGTAACGACGAGCCTTCATCACGGGAAGGACATCCCTGAGACGAGCTATCGCCCCGCAGGCTGCCATCTGGATAGCATGCCTCTTCGTAGGCATGGCTCTTCCCACGAACCGGAAGCGGCGTAACTCACCACGCCCTCCCTTGAATTGCACCGCGGCCTGGTGCATGGTCAGACTGTCGTTGACTCTGTGCTGGCAGAGTGAGAAGACTAGGCGCACAGATGGCCCCATCACGACCTGAACGATGAAGGAGAGAAGCTTGACGAACCCATCGGGCAAGTTGGCGAAAGTCTGAGACTCGCAGCTGTTGTCGGCCATCTACAAAAGTAGGCAAAAATTCTGAATGGTCAGATCATAAATATATACTGACTGTCAGAAAAATGACTACAATTTGTAAAAAAAAATAGCTCTATCATGCTAATAACCGATTAGCGATCGCACCTAGTGGCTTCCTACAGTCAGCCTGGCTCTGGTACCAAGCTTGTCACGACCGGTTTTCCAATAAAAATATTTATTGAAAGACTGATCTTTTGAGTCCAGTATGAGGAAAAACCCTCCTCACTGGTAGACAATCTCTTGATACAATAAGCCAGTGGCACAAAATATATTACAGGGTCGAGCTGAGGTTGCTCAACCAATTATTACAAGCGCGCCAATAATTATACATAATGTCGGATATGACATAGTGGTGTCGTGGTTTACTACTGACTCGAGAATAAAGTGATGGTGGAATAACATTGCTCTTAAACTAGCATCTCATCGAGCGGCGAGGTGAGGCTCGATGAATTTATTCGGGTAGCGGAAACGGATATAATACAATGACCAAATCCAGGGTCGCACGAGACTCACTGGGATTCCTCTAGGCGTTAGACTCGCTATCGAACTCTTCATCCATGAGATCACCTTTGTCAGCATCTGGCCAAATCAACAAGCCAAGTGAGTACTTTGAGAGTACTCGCAAGATAGTTCGGACGTAAGATATAACAAATGCATGCATGAATGCGTCATGATTAAATTTACCAATGCACATTTAATTTAGTAAACAAGGTAAATAAAAAGGGAATCGGCGGTAGTCTGCCTAAAAACCCAACAAAAATAATAGGAAACCGATCGGGTGTCTGAAGCGACGCCCCGAAAGGTGAACAAATAAATAAAGATCATGCCACAGTCGGGCGTCTAAGCGACACCACATAAAGGGCTTAAACTGAAAATAAAAGGTATGCGTGCCACAGTCGGACATCGGGGCGACATCACAGAAAGGGCTTATACTGAAAGTAAATAACAGCACTGCCGCAGTCGGACGTCTGAGCGACATCACATAAAGGGCTTATATTGAAAGTAAATAACAGCACTGCCGTAGTCGGACGTCTGAGCGACATCACAGAAAGGGCTTATATTGAAAGTAAGTAATAGCACTGCTGCAGTCGGATGTCTGAGCGACATCACAGAAAGGGATTATATTGAAAGTAAATAACAATGCCACAGTCGGACGTCGGGGCGACATCACAGAAAGGGCTTTCTTCACAAGGAAAATAATACTCATAATAAATAATCAACTCATGATAATAAACGGGTTAGTCCATCCACCGGAATAAATAGTTAACCGGACTTGGCACTCATGTGATTCACCGGAGTCTTTGCCATCAAAACTGACACTTGTCAGGATAAGATAGTACCGAACTTGGACATAGAATAGATGATTCAAAGGAATATATGACTCTACAGAGTTTGTACAGAAAATTCCAACAGCCAACGGATTTCCGTAGTCACGAAGGACTAGTTTCCTTTACGGTATTTCGGAAGAAAACACAGCTAACCAGTACACACCCATCCAACCTCTCGATGCCAGGAATCACCCTAGACATCGTCCAAGAAAAAACTTTCGAGACGGGGAGATCACAATCTCGATTAGCATGGGATCAAATTTATATACGCGCGCTCTAAGGGGTGCCCCCCTCTCGGTCCCAACCGGAAACACCCATGCCCCCTGACCGGATGGCTGGCTTTAATCCAGGGCCATGGAACCATCATCACGGCCTCTCCTTTTGGTGTGTACCAGGAAAGCGGTTTGCAACTTACTACGCCATATTCCTTGCAGAAGGCATGTGGTAGTACAGGGAAGGAAAACGGATGGAACTGGATCGGTACGGGTTGACACTAAAGTCAAGCAGTCTGACATAAGACTGGCATGCTACAACACTGCCATCTTACCCATTCTCATGCCAACACATGGCCATGCATGCTCACATCCATCCACTTATGGATTTTCGAAACTCACTTGCCTCAACGTTGCATCTAACATGACATTCGTCGGTATGCTCATCAACATGCCATGAAACTAATTAATGCAAACATGCCAAAACAATCATCATATCAAAAGTTCAAACATGCTTGTCTGGTTCAGAGTAGTCGGATCCTAGCTCGGTGAAGTTCGCGGCTCCGTCACCTCCCTCGGTATCTACGGTATAAAGAAAACATACGCGCTAACGTAAATACCGTGAGGTGCACAAAAAATTCTCCAAATATTTTTGAAATAAATCTAATAAAAACTAGACAAAATTTCAAAGAGGACAGAAAAAGAATCAATCAAAAATACTCTTTTGTTTAAAAGTTATTAGTGTTTTTGTCCAGGGACCTTTCTGTAGTGAAACAGTAGTTCTCAGGCTAACTCATAAAAACAGAAAACGCTTCGACTGAGAATACGCCGGCACAGGGGGAAAACACATTTTGGCAGAAGACATTTTCAGAAAACGGTTCGTTTAGAATGGACAGAGAGGATGACACGGGCGTCCCGCCCGTCAGGTTTGAAATTTCAAAAGAGGCGGCAGAGCTCGACGGTGCCCGAGAGCCGCGGTGGTCGCCGGCGGCGATCCACGGTGAGGTAGGGGGATCGGAGGTTACATACGTGTTCAGGGCGTCATTCCGCGTCGGTTGGTGGTGGTGGTGGTCGCCGGCGAGCACCACGTCGACGGCGGCTCCTGCTCCGGCGGACGGCGGTTCGGGTGGTCGTGGGCCTCGTTGGAGAGTGCTGCGGAGGGCAAATTGAGGAGGGGGTTAGACCTCTGGTTGCTCGAGGAGGTTACTGACGAAGTTTGGGCGCCGGGGACGGCCTCACCGGAGTGGACCGATACGGAGGCCGAGGCGGAACGGGGCGGCCGGAGTCGAGGAAGAAGGGCCCCTCGGGGCTCTTCCAGTTGCTGGGCGGGGTCCAGAGAGGTGGTGGAGGTGTGCGGGGGCGAGAGTGAGCTTGGGAGCCCTATATATAGCCGGCACGAGGCGGTTGCCGCGAACGGGATAAGTCCGGCGAGTGATTACGGCGGCGCTGTGGTTGGGCAGTGGGATTAGGGGCTTGGGCATCGACTAGATGGAGTAACGAGTCGATCCCGGTGCCTAACTCAGCAAGGAGGAGGAGGTTACGACCTGTCCCAACAGAACGGCCGTGCGGCATATCGGCGGCAGGGAGCGCGCCCTGCGCGTGCCAGGCCACGGCGACGGTGCTGCATGCGTGCGCTGGCAAGGGAGATGGCCACGCGGAGATCCCAGGTGGCTTGGGCGGTGCAGAATGGCGTTGTGCCGTAGGGTGCCTTCTGCCGGCCGCCACGGGAGGTCCTGACTCCGCAGAAGACGCCGGCGAGGGCGGGCCAGTGTGCCACCGATGCCAGGAACCGGCCAAGCGTGCGTGCGGTGCTCCGGACAGGAAGGAGGGGTTGTGCGCAACGTTCCAGGTGCACTGTCAACGCGTGACTGAACCCTGATGAAGGAAAACAACACTGAACTCTGAAACTCTGAACTTTTCTGAAAGTGCAAGGAAACAGTGCCTGCCAGGTGTTCGACAGAATGATTTTGGTATGTAGGGGTTTCTCCTTGAGCTGAAACTTGGTGGGGTGGCCTCTCATTGCACCAGGAGGCTGCCTGAATTTTGGTAGAATTTTTGGAGAAGAGGAGATATGAATTTCACCAAATTTGGCAAATCTGGTCCATACTTGCAGAGGCTGAAATTTGAAAAAATTGAAAAGAGGAGGAGTGGATCAAGATGGTTCTGGGTTGTGGATGCTAAGGACAATCCACAGGAGTTGGTTTGAGATCAAAACTCAAAGGCAATAGGGTACTTGCTTTGAAAATTACTTTGGCTCATAATAAAAGACAGAATTGTTTTGGGAGATAAAATAAATGAAATAAAATCCAAAAATGGCTTGGATTTGTTGGAACAGAGAAGTTAGGTTGCTCAAAGGAGGAAGAAGGGGTCTTGAGGGGTTTTATCACATGAGGCAAGATATGAAACATGGGTGTTTTTCAAAATGAAAGAAGTCCCACAACTTCTAGGGTTTTCTTTTTAAATGAAAATAATCAAAAAACAAAAAATACATTTGAGAGGGAAAGAATCAAAAGAAGAGTTTTTCATAATTCAAACACCAGAGTTGAAGAAAAATAAAATCCTTGCCAAGGGTGAATGTTTTTGAGAGAGAGGTTTTCTGGAAGAATTTTAAATGCCCCTTTTTTTCAAAACCAAGAAAGTTTTTGCTGAAAACCACAAGAAATTTTTTGGAGTGTCACACTCCTACGGCATCCGGGAGTTACACGATCTCATGGTCTAAGGAAATGATACTTAACATTTGAAAAGCTTTAGCAAGCGAACTACACGATCTTGTGCCACGCTTAGGATTGGGTCTTGTCCATCACATCATTCTCCTAATGATGTGATCCCGTTATCAATGACATCCAATGTCCATAGTCAGGAAACCATGACTATCTGTTGATCAACGAGCTAGTCAACTAGAGGCTCACTAGGGACATATTGTGGTCTATGTATTCACACATGTATTACATTTCCGGATAACACAATTATAGCATGAACAATAGACAATTATCATGAACAAGAAATATAATAATAATCCTTTTATTATTGCCTCTAGGGCATATTTCCAACAGTCTCCCACTTGCACTAGAGTCAGTAATCTAGTTACATTGTGATGAATCGAACACCCATAGAGTTCTGGTGTTGATCATGTTTTGCTCTAGGGAGAGGTTTAGTCAACGGATCTGCGACATTCAGATCCGTGTGCACTTTACAAATATCTATGTCTCCATCTTGAACATTTTCACGAATGGAGTTGAAGCAACGCTTGATGTGCCTGGTCTTCTTGTGAAACCTGGGCTCCTTGGCAAGTGCAATAGCTCCAGTGTTGTCACAGAAGAGAGCGATTGGCCCCGACGCATTGGGTATGACTCCTAGGTCGGTGATGAACTCCTTCATCCATATTGCTTCATGTGCTGCCTACGAGGCTGCCATGTACTCCGCTTCACATGTAGATCCCGCCACGACGCTTTGCTTGCAACTGCACCAGCTTACTGCCCCACCATTCAAAATAAACACGTATCCGGTTTGTGACTTGGAGTCATCCAGATCTGTGTTAAAGCTAGCGTTGACGTAACCCTTTACGATGAGCTCTTCATTACCTCCATATACGAGAAACATGTCCTTAGTCCTTTTCAGGTACTTCAGGACATTCTTGACCGCCGTCCAGTGTTCCATGCCAGGATTACTTTGGTACCTTCCTACCAAACTTACGGCAAGGTTTGCATCAAGTCCGGTACACAGCATGGCGTACATGATAGACCCTATGGCTGAGGCATAGGGGACGACACTCATCTTTTCTCTATCTTCTATTGTGGTCGGACATTGAGCTGAACTCAATTTCATACCTTGTAACACAGGCAAGAACCCCTTCTTGGACTGATCCATTTTGAACTTCTTCAATATCTTTTCAAGGTATGTGCTTTGTGAAATACCTATGAGGCGTCTTGATCTATATCTATAGATCTTGATGCCTAATATATAAACAGCTTCTCAAAGGTCCTTCATTGAAAAACACTTATTCAAGTAGGCCTTAATGCTGTCCAAAAGTTCTATATCATTTTCCATCAAAAGTATGTCATCCACATATAATATGAGAAATGCTACAGAGCTCCCACTCACTTTGTTGTAATCGCAGGCTTCTCCATAAGTCTGCATAAACCCAAACGCTTTGATCATTTCATCAAAGCGAATGTTCCAACTCCGAGATGCTTGCACCCACCCATAAATGGAGCGCTGGAGCTTGCATACCTTGTTAGCATTCTAAGGATCGACAAAACCTTCCGGCTGCATCATATACAATTCTTCCTTAAGAAAGCCGTTTAGGAATGCCGTTTTGACGTCCATTTGCCATATCTCATAATCATAGTATGCGGCAATTGCTAACAAGATTCGGACGAACTTCAGCTTCGCTACGGGTGAGAATGTCTCATCGTAGTCAATCCCTTGAACTTGTCGATAACCTTTAGCAACAAGTCGAGCCTTATAGATGGTAACATTACCATCCGCGTCCGTCTTCTTCTTCAAGATCAATTTATTCTCTATCGCTCGCCAATCATCGGGCAAGTCTGTCAAAGTCCATACTTTGTTTTCATACATGGATCCTTTCTCGGATTGCATGGCTTCAAGCCATTTGTTGGAATCTGGGCCCGCCATTGCTTCTTCATAGTTCGAAGGTTCACCATTGTCTAACAACATGATTTATAGGATAGGGTTGCCGTACCACTCTAGTGCAGAACGTGTCCTTGTGGACCTACGAAGTTCAGTGGCAACTTGATCTGAAGTTTCATGATCATCATCATTAACCTCCTCTCTAGTCGGTGGAGGCACCACAGAAACATTTTCTTGAGCTGCGCTACTCTCCGGTTCGAGAGGTAATACTTCATCAAGTTCCAGTTTCCTCCCACTTACTTCTTTCGAGAGAAATTCTTTCTCCAGAAAGGACCCGTTCTTGGCAACAAAGATCTTGCCCTCGGATCTGAGGTAGAAGGTATACCCAACAGTTTCCTTAGGGTATCCTATGAAGACACATTTTCCTTAGGTATACCCAACAGTTTCCTTAGGGTATCCTATGACGGCACATTTTTCCGACTTGGGTTTGAGCTTTTTAGGTTGAAGTTTCTTGACATAAGCATCGCATCCCCAAACTTTTAGAAACGACAGCTTAGGTTTCTTCCCAAACCATAATTCATACAGTGTCGTCTCAACGGATTTAGACGGTGCCCAATTTAAAGTGAATGTAGTTGTCTCTAAAGCGTATCCCCAAAATGATAGCGGTAAATCAGTGAGCGACATCATAGATCGCACCATATCCAATAGAGTGCGATTATGATGTTCTGACACACCGCTACGCTGAGGTGTTCCAGGCGGCGTGAGCTGTGAAACGATTCCACATTTCCTTGAGTGCGTACCAAATTCGTGACTTAAATATTCACCCCCACGATCTGATCGTAAGAACTTGATTTTTCTTTCACGTTGATTCTCAACCTCACTCTGAAATTCCTTGAACTTTTCAAAGGTCTCAGACTTGTGTTTCATTAAATAGACATACCCATATCTACTCAAGTCATCAGTGAGAGTGAGAACATAACGATAGCCACCATGAGCCCCAACACTCATTGGACCGTACACATCAGTATGTATGATTTCCAACAAGTTGGTTGCTCGCTCCATTGTTCCGGAGAACGGAGTCTTGGTCATCTTCCCCATGAGGCATGGTTCGCACGTGTCAAATGATTCGAAATCAAGAGACTCCAAAAGTCCATCTGTATGGAGCTTCTTCATGCGTTTGACACCTA
Organism: Aegilops umbellulata; assembly: GCA_032464435.1. NCBI lineage: Eukaryota > Viridiplantae > Streptophyta > Magnoliopsida > Poales > Poaceae > Aegilops > Aegilops umbellulata. The sequence goes on along the minus strand of CP136060.1, from coordinate 83,848,320 downwards.
TGTGACCAAGGCGGCAGTGCCACAAGTATGTGGGACTATCATTATCAACCTTACATCTTTTGGTATTCACACTATGAATATGTGTAACATTACGTTCGAGATTCATCAAGAATAAACCATTCACCAGCGGGGCATGACCATAAAACCTATCTCTCATATAAATAGAACAACCATTATTCTCGGATTTAATTGAGTAGCCATCTCGCATTAAACGAGATCCAGATACAATGTTCATGCTCAAAGCTGGAACTAAATTACAATTATTGAGGTTTAAAACTAATCCCGTAGGTAAATGTAGAGGTAGCGTGCCGACGGTGATCACATCGACCTTGGAACCATTCCCGACGCGCATCGTCACCTCGTCCTTCGCCAGTCTCCGTTTCTTCCGTAGCTCCTGTTGTGAGTTACAAATATGAGAAACCGCACCGGTATCAAATACCCAGGAGCTACTACGAGTACTGGTAATGTACACATCAATTACATGTATATCAAATATACCTTTAGTGTTGCCGGCCTTCTTGTCTGCTAAGTATTTGGGGCAGTTCCGCTTCCAGTGTCCCTTTCCCTTGCAATAAAAGCACTCAGTTTCAGACTTGGGTCCATTCTTTGACTTCTTCCCGGTAACTGCCTTACCAGGTGCGGCAACTTCCTTGCCGTCCTTCTTGAAGTTCTTCTTACCCTTGCCTTTCTTGAACTTAGTGGTTTTATTTCGGAGAGTTCATATCTCTCGACCCGGGCATGACCTTGGAAAACAATTTTCAGCTCTTCGAACATCTCATATGCTCCATGTTGCTCAAAACACTTTTGGAGCCCCAGTTCCAAGCTGTAAAGCATGCCGCACTGAACGAGGGAGTAATCATCAGCACGCTGCTGCCAAGCGTTCATAACGTCTTGGTTCTCTAGGATGGGTGCTTCACCTAGCGGTGCTTCTAGGACATATTGTTTCCTGGCAGCTATGAGGATGATCCTCACGTTCCGGACCCAGTCTGTATAGTTGCTGCCATCATCTTTCAGCTTGGTTTTCTCTAGGAACGCGTTGAAGTTGAGGTTGACATTAGCGTGGGCCATTTGATCTACAAGACATATTGCAAAGTTTATTTAGACTAAGTTCATGATAATTAAGTTCATCTAATAAAATTATATAATGAACTCCCACTCAGATTAGACATCCCTCTTGTCATCTAAGTGATACATGATCCGACTTGACAAGACCGTGTCCGATCATCACGTGAGACGGACTAGTCATCATCGGTGAACATCTCCATGTTGATCGTATCTTCTATACGACTCATGTTCAACCTTTCGGTCTTCCGTGTTCCGAGGCCATGTCTGTACATGCTAGGCTCGTTAAGTTAACCTAAGTGTTTTGCATGTGTAAATCTGGCTTACACCCGTTGTATGTGAACGTTAGAATCTATCACACCCGATCATCACGTGGTGCTTCGAAACAACGAGCTGTCGCAACGGCGCACAGTTAGTGGGAACACTTCCTTGAAATTTATTATGAGGGATCACCTTATTTACTACCGTCGTTCTAAGTAAACAAGATGCAAAAAACATGATAAACATCACATGCAATCAAATTATAGTGACATGATATGGCCAATATCATATAGCTCCTTTGATCTCCATCTTGGGGCTCCATGATCATCTTGTCACCGGCATCACACCATGATCTCCATCATCATGATCTCCATCATCGTGTCTCCATGAAGTTGCTCGCCAACTATTACTTCTACTACTATGGCTAACACGTTTAGCAATAAAGTAAAGTAATTTACATGGCGTTTCTCAAGGACACCCAGGTCATACAAAAAAATAAAGACAACTCCTATGGCTCCTGCCGGTTGTCATACTCATCGACATGCAAGTCGTGATTCCTATTACAATAACATGATCATCTCATACATCACATATATCATTCATCACAACTTTTGGCCATATCACATCACAAAGCACTTGCTGCAAAAACAAGTTAGACGTCCTCTAATTGTTGTTGCATGTTTTACGTGGCTGCAATAGGGTTCTAGCAAGAACGTTTTCTTACCTACGCAAAAGCCACAACGTGATTTGCCAACTTCGATTTACCCTTCATAAGGACCCTTTTCATCGAATCCGCTCCAACTAAAGTGGGAGAGACAGACACCCGCTAGCCACCTTATGCAACTAGTGCATGTCAGTCGGTGGAACCTGTCTCACATAAGCGTACGTGTAAGGTCGGTCTGGGCCGCTTCATCCCACAATACCGCTGAAGAAAGATAAGACTAGTAGCGGCAAGAAAGTTGAAAACATCTACGCCCACAACAAATTTGTGTTCTACTCATGCAAAGAGAACTACGCATAGACCTAGCTCATGATGCCGCTGTTGGAGAACGTTGCAGAAAATAAAAAAATTTCTACGGTTTCAGCAAGATCTATCTATGAGTTCATCTAGCAACGAGTGATCAGAGTGCATCTACATACCTTTGTAGATCGCGAGCGGAAGCGTTCAAAGAACGGGGTTGAGGGAGTCGTACTGGTCGTGATCCAAATCACCGGAGATCCTAGCGCCAAACGGACGGCACATCCGCGTTCAACACACATACGGTCAGCGTATTGTCTCCTCCTTCTTGATCCAGCAAGGGGGAAGGAGACGTTGATGAAGATCCAGCAGCACGACGGCATGGTGGTGGATGCAGCAGTCACCGCAGCAGGGCTTCGCCGAGCTTCTGTGAGAGGGAGAGGTGTAGCACGGGAGAGGGAGGCGCCAAGACTTGAGGTGCGGCTTCCCTCCCTCCCCCCCTTTATATAGGCCCCTAGGGGGGTGCGCCGGCCCTAGGAGATGGGATCTCCTAGGGGGGCGGCGGCCAGGGGGTGGAGTGCCCCCCAAGGCAAGTGGCCCCCCCAACCCTAGGGTTTCCAACCCTAGGTGCAGGGGGCCCCAAGGGGGCGCACCAGCCCACTATGGGCTGGTTCCCCTCCCCACTTCAGCCCATGGGGCCCTCCGAGATGGGTGGCCCCACCCGGTGGACCCCCGGGACCCATCCGGTGATCCCGGTACAATACCGGTGACCCCGAATTCTCCCGATGGCCGAAACTGCACTTCCTATATATAATTCTTCACCCGCGTACCATTCCGAAACTCCTCGTGACGTCCAGGATCTCATCCGGGACTCCGAACAACTTACGGATTACTGCATACTCATATCTATACAACCTAGCGTCACCGAACCTTAAGTGTGTAGACCCTACATGTTCGAGAGACATGCAGACATGACCGAGACGACTCTCCGGTCAATAACCAACAACAGGATCTGGATACCCATGTTGGCTCCCACATACTCCACGATGATCTCATCGGATGAACCACGATGTCGAGGATTCAAGTAATCCCGTATACAATTCCCTTTGTCAATCGGTACGTTACTTGCCCGAGATTCGATCGTCGGTATCCCAATACCTCGTTCAATCTCGTTACCGGCAAGTCACTTTACTCGTACTGTAATGCATGATCCCGTGACCAACCACTTGGTCACATTGAGCTCATTATGATGATGCATTACCGAGTGGGCCCAGAGATACCTCTCCGTTATACGGAGTGACAAATCCCAGTCTCGATCCGTGTCAACCCAACAGATGCTTTCGGGGATGCCTGTAATATACCTTTATAGTCACCCAGTTACGTTGTGACGTTGGACACGCCCAAAGCACTCCTACGGCATCCGGGAGTTACACGATCTCATGGTCTAAGGAAATGATACTTAACATTGGAAAAGCTTTAGCAAGCGAACTACACGATGTTGTGCCAGGCTTAGGATTGGGTCTTGTCCATCACATCATTCTCCTAATGATGTGATCCCGTTATCAATGACATCCAATGTCCATAGTCAGGAAACCATGACTATCTGTTGATCAACGAGCTATTCAACTAGAGGCTCACTAGGGACATATTGTGGTCTATGTATTCACACATGTATTACGATTTCCGGATAACACAATTATAGCATGAACAACAGACAATTATCATGAACAAGAAATATAATAATAATCCTTTTATTATTGCCTCTAGGGCATATTTCCAATAGACCCTCCCAGGCTCCCAGCGGTAGAAAGTAGAGGCTCATGGTCTTGCGGTAGCTTCCTTTACTGCTACGGTGCTCGCTGATGGGGAAGAAAGAGCAGCAGTGTAGAAGAGACGGTGTGTAGATGCCGCTGGAACCCTCTGTCTATTAGCACCTCCATCTCTGGCTCGGATGCAATTCTTGCAACCGACCAAAGGGATCTCTGGCAACGGCGATATATTTCTAGCGGGAAGGAGAGGCATCCATTCTCCCCAGTGTGCTCACTTCAGCAAACAAACACACGAGGTACGGGCGCTGTAAATCCCCTTTTCCTTCTACTTCCTCTGAACTTGAGTCAGACATGAGGATGGTCACTACACCATGAGGATGGTACAAATTACAATCTTCTCTCTGATTGGGTGAATGTATTTTGTTGACTGATTCTCACGGATCATTATGGGATACATCATTCTCATCTGCCCATGTATCATATATTGCTGCTTGACCTAAGCATATTAGGTGTTTTTTCTTAATTCTTAATTTCTGATTCTATTTCGATTAGTTGCAACGAGTCATATTCAAAGACATCATCCCATTCATTAGAACTAAAGTATATACTGGTAGTTCAGAACAATGGTACCGGTAAAGCACGTGCTGATGGTAGAAATATCGGCAAATGTGAAATGTGTATGTGGTGTTAGTGTTAGTTCAATTGAACGTCTACCTAATTAAGACCTTGAATTTGCACATATATCCTACCTGGAGGAACACTTGCATTTTTATATAATTCATCCCATGGGGGCAATTGCACACAAAAGAATTGGTGTTTTACTACTTCAGAACTAGAGGCTATCTATTTATCGGTGATATATCTGTGTTAGAACTGAACTTGAAGTCGCATATTCAAGTAGTGTGTGGCTTAATTAAATAATATTTCTTCTATGACTTTAACCATTCAAAATATATAAAATAATTTGAAATTCCCAAATACCAGTCACATATTCCTATTATAATTTTTAGAATGGACAGGCGCGGCAACGCGCGCTTTCATGGTCTAGTTAGTAATGAAACAACTGAACTAGCCTAGTGCCCGAGTGATACTACCCGACAGCTGTTCCGCCCGGGTTTGATTCCACCTGTGCAGAGAAAATATCTCCAAATTTTTTGCCTCTGCCTTTATTGACACGTGGTTCCCAATTGTCATCTATGCACACCACGTCCTACACTTGCCAAAACTTAGTCCCTCGTTTTCTCTGTTTTTTGCACACTCGACATTGTGGGGGCATTTTGAAAATAGCATATTTTTTTGACTGTGCATCATATGAAGATGTGCTATGCATGAATGTTGATCAGCATGATGTTAACTGGCTGGTAGTTCCAGTTTCAACCATGAATAAAACTTCCAGCATGATGTTAACACTGTTTGAAAAGGCCGTGTTAATATAAATGCTCTGCCTCTCAAAGTTGCAGTTTCTTATCTGAAACTGAACTTGGAGTTTCTTATCTGAAACTGAAACTTGCAGTTTCTTCTCTGAGAATCACATTGTCTGCACTTTTATACTCCTATGAAACTACATTTTTTTTAAGTGCTAAAAATAGATCTCTAGAATTCATAAAATACTTCATATGCTCAATACTGCAAATCTGAAATTCAAAAGACATTCATATATGAAAGTACTCTCAAAATACACAACATAAAACACAATTGACAACCTACAAATACTAACAACCCTAAGCTCCTCCTGACAATTCACAACCTGCCCGACTATTGGTCTGGGGGGGCGGGGCAATCCCTCCTATTCCTCGGCAGCAGACATCCGCCCCGTGAGACGATGTGAACGGCGAGGGAGAGGATGGCGGGGAAGCGTAGTTGGGCCAACTATATTTCTCCTCTTGCAGGTGGGTTCGTTTGACGATGTCAGATTTCGGGTTCCGGCAGACCCTTGAGGTTCGAACACTGGGGTGCGCACGGAGATCTCTCCCCTACCGATCTACGTCCGATCCTCTCGTGCGAACTAAGATGAAAATGATGAACAACACAAGGGACACGAGGTTTATACTGGTTCGGGCCACCGTTGTGGTGTAATACCCTACTCCAGTGTGTGGTATGGTGGATTGCCTCTAGGGCTGATGACGAACATTACATAGGAAGAACAACCTCGCGAGGGGTGTTCTTGAGCTAAGGCTATGCGTTCTACTTGGTCTCTTTATCTGAATCCTTGCCTGTGACCAGATGCCTCTACTCTGCGGTGGCTAGCTCTATTTATAGAGGCCCTGGGCCTCTCCCCGAATAATTGAGCGGGAAGGGCGCCAACAATTGGCCGTTTTGAAGGGGAACATCTAGTACAAGGTATCCTGACCAAAGGTGGTCTTCGGCTGCCAAAAGCACTGGTGATGACGCTGTCTTGGGCTCCATGGGGACCTCCGTCCGGACGTCCGGCTAGTCTTGGTCTCGTTGCACCGGAATGGTAACCTTTGCCTAATGCCTCGGCCTGTGTTTCCCTCTTTGCACCAAAGGGGAAACAAGGACTCTGTGCAGGCCGGCGCCCGCCTGGCCCCTGCCTGGCCTTGATCTTCATGGCTTGCGTCACGGGATCCTCGCGAGGTATCCTTGCATTAATCTCTCTGCCTCCTCGCGAGCCTGCCTGTGGAGGCCGCTCTTGAGGAAGCTTCCTGTCATCCGCCCTGCAAGGCTTGGCCCCTCGCGAGGGTCTTGAGCTTGAGCTGATGAAGATGGGCCGCACTGGGCCCCCACTTGAGCCACGCCGCAGGCCGCAGGCAGGCAAGTCTGGGGACCCTCATTCCCAGAACGCCAACAGTAGCCCCCGGGCCCAAGGCGCGCGCGGGCTTGGCGAAGGGGCAAGTGCAAAGCACCGCGGGCCCTAACAGCCTGCGGCCTTGGGCGCCGCGTGGCGGTTGATTGGACGTGGGCGTTTGCACTTCCCCACGACGCCTTGTTACGCGCCCGGCTAAGCGGACCCGTAGCTGCACAAAGTTGTTCCTCCCTTGGCAGCCCGCTCGCCTCCTACCTTTCCTTCTTCCCCGAGCTCCAACCTCTGCCGCCAATCTGGCTCAAGCTCCTCCCCTTCCCCAAATCCATGGCGCCGACGAATAAGGGAAAGGGGAAGAAGCCTGCGCCTTCGTCCTGCGCGCCTCCAGCGGCGGCCCCCGCCGTCGATCGGTCAATCATACTCAACCCGGAAGCCTTGGACAAGGTCCACTCCTCCCTTGCTTCCATCTTCAACGAGTGTGGCCGGACCACAGTTTGGCCCGCATCCCGCGCCTTTCTTGCTAGGACCATCACGGAGGTCCGATTCTTCGCCGATGCCCTATGGGCGGGTCTGGTTCCCCCCTTTTCTGCTTTCTTCAATGCTGTGCTCTCCCATTATCAGATCCATATGATGCATCTCGGGCCGGAGTCCATTACCCTTTTTGGCTATCTTTGCTTTCATGTGTGAGGCAATGATAGGCATCCCTCCTTGTGTTGCCATGTTGCGCCACTTCTTTTCTTTGCGCCTGAGCGACCCCACTCAGTGCTCGGTGTGCGTAAGCTTCTTCGCCGTGCCTGAGACGGCTGCTTCAGGGATTGACTTCGGCCTTCCGCCTTCTCAGGACAGGTTCAGGGAGCGGTGGCTGTACGTGGACGTCGTGGTGCCCAGCCCCTTGCTCTCGCACCCAACCTTGCCTGCCGTTCCCAACCCAGGCTGGGGTCATGAACCGCTCGTGAGCCCCCGGCTCGCTTTTGTCAGGCGCCGCCTTGAAAGTTTGAGGGCGCACAATGTGACAGCGCCCAAGCTGGTGAGGGAGTTCCTTCTGTGTCGTGTTGCTCCTCTCCAGCGCCACTCTCGCCGGATGTGGGACTTCGCGGGGCGCGGAGACCGCATGCACCTTCAGGAGGAGGATTTGGCGTCCGAAGTGCTGCGGACGGTGCTTCGGGTCTTGACTGGTGATCCTTCCCCAGGCAGCCTACGGAGAGGTGGCGTCCTCCTGTACCTCTATTCCGGCAGGGCTGTTTTCATGAAGCAGATGCCCTGCTTCGACGAGTGCGGGCTGTGCCCAGCTGGCCTCACGGGGCCACGCGAGAACCCGGTTGCCGTGGTCGTTCCCCCCGTCGCCCACAGCGGTTCTTCCTCAGGTGACCGGGCAGGGAGATAGTAGACTGGAGCTGAGGCGGCTGATGTCGAGGTGGTGGCGCCGCATGAAGCCTCAGAGGCTATGTCTCCTGAGGCCCGCCCCGGGGCGGCGGTTGATGTTGGGTCCCGGCCTTCGGCTCCCGAGGCTGGGGCTTCCGAGCCCCCAGCCGTTCTTCGCGAGGCGATGCCCCAAGATGCCCCCAAAGCTAGCTCCTCCGGCACCGACAATCCTGAGGCTTCTTCTCTGTCCCAGGCCGACCCTCACCCCAGGCGCCTGGGTCGGTTTCGTGTAGACTTCGAGGCCCTTCGCAAGAGGAAGGAGGCCTCAGGTGGTAGCGACCGCCCTCGCCGCTTGTTGAAGAGCAGGAAGTACTTCGCCATAGACGTGTAAGCCTTCTTCTTTCCCTGCTCATTTACTCCTTTATCCTTGTGGCCGATTGTGGCCCTTCAGGTCCCGCCCCGCTAAGTCCGCCGAGTCGACCCAGGAGCCGGACCCCGCAACTTTGCCCCCTTTGCTGCCCCTGGGTCCGCTGAGCTCGGGTGGCGTCCTCGTCGCCGGACCGGTTGGTGGGGTGATCTGCTCCACAGAGCACCTCGAGCTTGCTCGCTCGATGCCCTTCCTTCGCGAGTCTTCTTGGGACGCGTCAGGCTTGCCCCGCGCTCCTTCTCTGGTCATAAAAGGCGAGTGGCTGAGGTCCGTCCTTGGCTCCTCCCCCGTGGGTGGATCGACGTTGGGCCAGACTCCCAGGGCGGTCCATCCGGCGACAGCTGGGGCGGCAGCCTCCTGCCCCATGCCTGGAGGGGGGCTTACCGCCTCTGGGCCTTCTGCACACTCCGGCGGAAGAGGGTGATGAGGAAGATGTGCTCAGGCGCGCTCGGGAGCATCTTGCCCTTCGTGAAGAGTTCCTCCAGGGGGCGACGAACGCGGTGAACCGGTTCGGAGCGGAGCTCGCCGCCGAGGATGCGTGCCTCGAGGCTGAAGGCATGCGCCTTGCTGAGGAGAGGCGCACGCTGAAGGTGTCCATTGCCCTCGCGTGCCACCAACGTGACCTTGACAACGCGAAGGCCGAAGTGTCGCTAACGGCTTCGCGGGAGGCCTACTCCTGGGCCATCGAGGAGGCTCGGGAGGCAGACCGACGGCGCAAGGACACGGAGGAGCGCATGTGGGGGCTCCAAGCCTGGAGCAACTCCCTGGAGCAGCAAATAGAGCTGTGCCATGCGGCCCTTGGGTCGATGCAGGAGGCCGCTGTCGACCGGGCGGAGCTCCAGAGCCGCGAGGAGGCGCTGACGCTCCAGGCCGCCGAGCGCAACCTTGACCTGGAGCGGTTGGAGACGAGGGAGCGCCTGGCGGCCCTGGCGGAGGATGACATTGCGACGCGCGAGGCCCGGATCCAGGAAGAGGTCGACCGCCATGCGGCGGGAGCTCGCTCGGCCCTCGAGCGTGAGTACGAGGCGAGGTTGATGCTGATCGGGGCCGATGCTGAGGGCAGGACGGCGGCCATCAAGGCCAAGTTGGTTGAAGAGATGCGGCGTGCGGATTCCTCCGCAGCCACCCTTGATGCGGCACAGGCGGAGCTGTCCCCTTCCCGGGCTGAGCTGCTTCTTCTTCAATGGAGGGTCAACGACGCTGAGGCCATCGCGCGGCAGAACAAGGACGAGATCCGCTAGCGGAGGGTTCTGGAGCACGAGCACGCTACCATGCTCCAGACGCTCAGGGAAAGGGCCAACTCAGGCTTAGGCGAGATTTGCGAGGCCGCCGCCAAGGAGCCGCACGAGGCCAGCTATGCAGGCAATCTTCGGTTCTTCACTGATGTGGTGACGCTTCTGGAGAATCGTAACGAAAGAGCTCGCGGGCTTGTTGAGGAGAGGAGCATAGCCCTGCTGAGGCGTGTCTTCTCCCGCGTCTTCGGCCATTTGCAGGAGATGGACCCCCACTTCGAATTTGACGCTGCCATCGCGCCCGTGCCCATAGCTGTCCGGGGCGACTTGGCACAATGGGTGGAGAACAACGTGGATGCCCTTGAGGGAGTCCTGGATTAGGGGTGTTCGGATAGCCGGACAATACCTTCAGCCGGACTCCAGGACTATGAAGATACAAGATTGAAGACTTTGTCCCGTGTCCGGATGGGACTTTCCTTGGCGTGGAAGGCAATCTTGGCAATACGGATATGTAGATCTCCTTCCTTGTAACCGACTCTGTGTAACCCTAGCCCCCTCTGGTGTCTATATAAGCTAGAGGGTTTAGTCCGTAGGACACAACTACAACAATCATACCATAGGCTAGCTTCTAGGGTTTAGCCTCCTTGATCTCGTGGTAGATCTACTCTTGTACTACCCATATCATCAATATTAATCAAGCAGGAGTAGGGTTTTACCTCCATCGAGAGGGCCCAAACCTAGGTAAAAACATCGTGTCCCCTGTCTCCTGTTACCATCTGCCGAGACGCACAGTTCGGGACCCCCTAACCGAGATCCGCCGGTTTTGACACCGACATTGGAGCTTTCATTGAGAGTTCCTATGTGTCGTCACTTTTAGGCCCAATGGCTCCTTTGATCATCAACGATGATGCGGTCTAGGGTGAGACTTTTCTCCCCGGACAGATCTTCGTCTCTGGTGGCTTCGCACTGCGGGCCAATTCGTTTGGCCGCCTGGAGTAGATCGAAAGCTACGCCCCTGGCCATCAGGTCAGGTTTGGAAGTTTGAACTACACGGCTGACATCCGCAGGGACTTGATATTCGACGGATTCGAGCCACAGCCAAGCGCGCCGCACTGTCTCGATGGGCATGATCTAGCTCTGCCGCCGAACAGTGCCCTGGAGCCCGCACACGCATCGGTTCCGACCCTTAATTCGGAACCCGCGGCGCCGATCGAGGGTGAGCGGTTGGACGCCACCTCAGGGGCTACGATCTCAAAAGCGATCGAGCCAGATACCAGCCCCGCACTCTGCATGACCTGTGACTCCGAGGATCCGGATTCCCTCCGGACTTCGAACCTCCCGCGCCCCTGCCAATCGAATCCGATTGGGCGCCGATAATCGAATCCGATTGGGCGCCGATTGGGCGACATCCTTAATTCTCTAAAGTCTGTCTCTTTATCGGGAGAGCCCTGGCCGGACTATGGTCAGCAAGGATGGGATATGGACGATGAAGAAATTCAAAGCCCACCCACCACCCACTTCGTAGCCACTGTCGACGAATTAACCGACATGCTCGACTTCGACTACGAAGACATCGACGGTATGGACGATGATGCAGGAGACGAATAGGAACCAGCACCCGTAGGGCGCTGGAAGTCCACCTCGTCGTACGACATATATATGGTGGACGCTCCAAAAGATGGAGATGGCGATGGAAAAGCGGGAGATGATACTTCTAGGAAACATCCCAAACGCCGACGTCAGCGGCGCCGCTCTAAATCCCACCAAAGCAAAAATGGTGATTCTGGCACCGGAGATAATACTACTCCAGATAGCGCTGAAGAACACCCCCTCCAGCAAGATTCGGCAAAAGAAGATGGAGAAGCCAGCCCTCAAGAGAGGGCGGCAGACCGAGAGGTTGAGGACGATAACCACATGCCTCCCTCCGAAGACGAGGCAAGCCTCAATGACGACGAATTCGTCGTACCATCAGACCCCGCAGAACAAGAGCGTTTCAAACGCAGGCTTTTAGCCACGGCAAGCAGCCTCAAGAAAAAGAAACAACAGCTTAGAGCTGATCAAGATTTTCTAGCTGACAGATGGACGGAAGTCCTTGCGGCCAAAGAGTATGAACTGGAATGCCCCTCCAAGCATTACCCAACGCGCAAGCTGCTACCCTGATTAGAGGAGGAAGCACCTACATCACCAGCGCATGACATGGCCGACCGGCCACCTCGTGGCCGCGACAGAGAGGCCTCTAGGCCCTCCACTCAAGCCATGCCCCGACACCGCTCAAAACATGCTAAGGCACGGGAAAATGCGCCAGACCTGCGAGATATACTAGAGGACAAGGCAAGGGAAACAAGATCGATCTACGGATCGCGCAGGCGCCCCATGGCACGTGACGGCGATCTTCATGCCGGATAGAACAAACCCGGCGGGGCCGAACACAACAGACTTAGCTCCTTCGAGCTGCGTCGTGATATAGCCCAGTATAGAGGCGCCGCACACCCATTATGCTTCACAGATGAAGTAATGGATCATAAAATCCCAGAGGGTTTCAAACCCGTAAACATCGAATCATATGATGGAACAACATATCCTGCGGTATGGATTGAGGATTATCTCCTTCATATCCACATGGCCCGCGGCGATGATCTACACGCCATCAAATACCTCCCGCTCAAACTTAAGGGACCGGCCCGGCATTGGCTTAACAGCTTGCCAGCAGACTCAATCGGTTCTTGGGAGGACCTGGAAGCCGCATTCCTCGACAACTTCCAGGGCACTTATGTGCGACCACCGGATGCCAATGACTTAAGCCACATAATTCAGCAGCCAGAGGAATCGGCCAGGCAATTCTGGACACAGTTCCTAACAAAGAAAAATCAAATAGTCGACTGTCCGGACGCTGAGGCCCTAGCAGCCTTGAAGCATAATATCCGCGACGAGTGGCTTGCCCGGCACCTGGGACAGGAAGAACCAAAATCCATGGCAGCCCTCACGACACTCATGACCCGCTTTTGCGCGGGAGAAGACAGCTGGCTAGCTCGCAGTAACAACTTAGCAAAGAACCCTGGTAATTCGGATACCAAGGACAAAAGTGGCAGGACACATCGGAATAAGCAAAAGCGCCGCATTTGCAGCTACAACAACGAAGACACGACAGTTAATGCTGGATTCAGAGGCTATAAATCCGGTCAGCGGAAAAAGCCATTCAAAAAGAATACTCAGGGCCCGTCCAGTTTGGACCGAATACTCGACCGCTTGTGCCAGATACATGGCACCCCTGAAAGGCCAGCCAATCACACCAACAGGGATTGTTGGGTGTTCAAGCAGGCAGTCAAGCTAAGAGCCGAAAATAAAGACAAGGGGCTGCATAGCAACGACGAGGAGGAGCCCCGGCCGCCGAACAACAATGGATAGAAGGGTTTCCCCCGACAAGTGCGGACGGTGAACATGATATACGCAACCCACATTCCCAAGAAGGAGCGGAAGCATGCGCTACGGGACGTATACGCGATGGAGCCAGTCGCCCCAAAGTTCAACCCATGGTCCTCCTACCCGATCACTTTTGATCGAAGGGACCACCCCACTAGCATCCATCACGGCGGCTTCGCCGCATTGGTTCTCGACCCAATTATCGACGGATTTCACCTCACAAGAGTCCTCATGGACGGCGGAAGTAGCCTGAACCTGCTTTATCAGGATACAATGCGGAAAATTGGCATAGATCCCTCGAGGATTAAGCCCACAAAAACGACCTTTAAAGGCGTTATACCAGGTGTAGAGGCCAACTGTACAGGCTCAGTAACACTTGAAGTGGTCTTCGGATCTCCGGATAATTTCCGAAGCGAAGAGTTAATCTTCGATATAGTCCCGTTTCGCAGTGGCTATCACGCCCTGCTCGGGCGAACCGCATTTGCAAAGTTCAATTCGGTGCCGCACTACGCATATCTCAGGCTCAAGATGCCAGGCCCTCGAGGAGTAATCACGGTCAACGGAAACACCGAACGCTCCCTCCATACGGAGGAGCACACGGCGGCTCTCGCAGCGGAAGTACAAAGCAGCCTTCTTAGGCAATTCTCTAGTCCGGACGTTAAAAAGCCAGACACTGCCAAGCGCGCCCGGAGTAACCTACAACAAGACCGCCTGGCACGTTCTGAGCAGGCGTAGCAATGCGGCCCCAACCCCAGCCCTCGCAACATAGCGAAACCAGTGCCTCGTGTACATAACTACGCTCTTGAAATACCATGGGGGCAGGGGAAGGGGAACAATAACGGCAAGCCCAGATTACGGCTTAAAACGTACTAGGGGCTGCCGAATTCTTTTTTTAAAAAATTTCTCTTACTTTCAGGACTCCATACTTCGGACGACCTGTTCGGCAATTCAACTGCCGCACAAACGATGCAAGATCCAGGGAAGCAGACAAGCCATGCCGCATTATGGAACTCACAGGTGGTCTCTGTTACGAGCAGTATACCTGTTTTGCATACAATTCCGCGGCCTGCCCCTGGCCAGGACATGTTAAATAGTCCAATATCTTTTGCTTATTGCACTACTTGTACCATTCTGCCTTGATAGCAGCCTTTCTATAATCAATGCATAGCTTTTTGTCTATTTTTTGCATTATCCTCTTTTCATATATATGCTTATTAAATGACATGTTGCACCCGTACACCATGGTACGGCAAACACGCCAGGGGCTTCAGTACCCCTCAATATGGTGTGAGAAGTCCGTACACTTTCACAAGTGCGGCACCCCGAACTTATAGCACTATATGCATCGGCTCCGAATCATGATTTGGGTCAATAGTTGGGTTTGCCCGGCTCCTATGTTTTGGTGCCTTACGTTCCGCTATATCGGCTAAGGTAGCACTAGGAGAACCACCGCGATTGTGCCCCGGTTGAGCTGGGTTAAGCACCTCAGTGGAGAAAGCAAAAAATGACTGTCATGATGAGGCGAGAGACCGGTCGCTGTTCGAGAGGTTTTTCGAGTCCCTAAAGACTTATGCCGCTTCGAGCGAGGAGCCGGCTTTGTCCGGCCAAGGCGTGGATAGCGCCCCGAACTCGGTCTTCCGAACTAGGGGCTTCGCCGAAATTTAAAATTATAGAGTTCTATGGCTAAGTGAGAGTGTTCAAGCATTATAGTCCGATTGCCTGGTTCATTGTGCTGAGCGCCTCCCTCGAAGGACCCAACTATGGGAAAAAGAGCGCTCAGGTTTATCCCGAACACCCCTGCACTAGTGGCACGGGGGCAGAAGCCGACGACTGGCCATCTCTCATTTTTTTGATAAACGGCCGCACAGAAAGTAATATTTTAAATTCAACAAGCATTGCTTAGCGCATATGAACAAGTTTTCAGCGCACAGGATAAACACGAGCGAGTTCATTCGAAAATTACATCCTTGGTACATTCATCTGCCACAAGGCGGGCACCCGCAAGAACATCCTAATAGTAGTTCTCGGGCTTGTGATGCTCCTTCCCCGGCGGTGGCCCGTCCCTCACAAGCTTCTCACCGTCTAGCTTACCCCAGTGCACCTTTGCACGGGTAAGGGCCCTACGGGCACCTTAGATGCAGACGGAGCGCTTGATGACATCGAGCCTTGGATAGGCCTCCACCAGCCGCCGCACCAGCCCGAAGTAGCTCCCAGGCAGGGCCTCTCCGGGCAACAGCCGGACTATGAAGCCCTTCATGGCCTGTTCGGCCGCCTTGTGGAGCTCGACCAACTGTTTCAGCTGGTCGCTCAAGGGCACAGGGTGTCCGGCCTCAGCATACTGAGACGAGAACACCTTCTCCGTCGAGCTGCCCTCTTCATCTCGGTAGAATGCGGTGGCGTCAGATACGCTGCGGGAAAGATCTGCGAATGCCCCTGGAGAGCTCCGGATTCGGGTAAGTAACAAGTAGTTTACTTTTATATTTCTGCTTTGCATAAAGAATGCCTTACCCGCTGCTATCTTTTTCATCTCCTCCAACTCTTGGAGGGCCTTTTGGGATTCGGCCTTGGCAGACTTGGCAGTCTCAGAGGCCGCCGCGAGCTCGGACGCTTACGTCTTTGACTCAAGCTCCAAACTCTCATGTTTTTTCATGAGAGCCTGAAGCTCCTGCCGCACCTCGCCGACCTGGGCCTCGAGTTTCTCTCGCTCGGTGCGCTCCACGGCCACTTTCTTTTCAGCCTCGGACAGCGCCTGCTTGAGGGTCGCCACCTCAGTCATGGCCCCTACAATAAGCAGTTCAATCCTGTGGTTTTTTGCAATCACGTCTTTTTATAGGCATTTTCCCTGTAAGGAATTTCTTACCTTCTTTCTCCTCGAGCTGCCGCTTGGCAAGGCCGAGCTCTTGCTCGGTCCACTCGAGTCCCTGTTTCAGGGCACCCACCGCCGCAGTTAGTGCGGCAGTGGCAAGCAGCGAAGCCTGCATATGCATATTTGACTCTTTGTTGTTAGACTCCTGCGAAATTTAATAGATCCTCTATTCGGATTTTCTTTCCGAACGTCAAACAGAGCTTCAGGGGCTACTATCTATGTGGTTATATTCTTACATATTTTTTACTTACCTCAAAGCCTGTCAGAAGGCTAGCACAAGCTTCACTCAGTCCGCTCTTGGCAGACTGAACCTTCTGGATCACCGCACTCATAATAGTACGGTGCTCCTCGTCGATGGAGGCGCCGTCAAGCACCTCCAGCAGATTGTCTGGCACCTCCGGTTGGTCGGAGGCCGCTGTCTCAGAAGGCTTGCTCCTCTTGTAAGGAGTTCGCCTACCGCGGTCCGGAACTGTTGAAGATTCCGGCGCGGTGTCCGGCTCAAAGCCGGACTTGGAGCCCTGGGGGTCTTGTCCCCTTTATTCCTGAATCCGGGAGGTCGCCTTGCGGCTCCTCCAGGACCACCTCCTCCTGCCCCGGAGCTCGTTGCGACGCCACTTCGGCGTCGTCCGCGGTGCGGGGGGAGACAGCGGGCGGAACTGAGTTCACGTCCGACAAATCCAGGGAGCCGCTCGACGAATCATTGAGTTCGGCCCAGGGCGGGTTGCATAATTATGATCTACATTAGGGAAAGCTGTGCAACAAAGGAACGTCATGAGTTACTCTGATATCCAAATACTTACGATTTCGCCGGATGCTTGACCCTGTCTGGCCACTCCTCTTTGTCCTCTTCGGCGTCGGCGGAGTAGTCCGGCGGAGGGGTCTTCCTCTTCTTGGACCCTTCGGCCTCCCCCGTTGGGGCGGCCTTCCTTTTCTTTCCTCCCCCCGCGGGAGGGGGAGAGGTTTCTTCTTCCTCCTCCTCATTCTCACGAGAGGAGAGCGTCTCGGACTCCTCGGATGACGAGTCCGACACCACCACATTACGGGCACTCTTCCGAGTCCCCCTGGCCTTCTTCTTCTTGGCCTTCTTCTCCGGCACCACATAAGGCGCTGGAACCAGCAGCTTCACTAGGAGAGCGGGGGCTGGGTCTTCGGGCAAGGGAGCCGGACAGTTAATCGGTCCGGATATCACCTGCCAAGCCTGCCAAAGGTGAGGGAGTTTAGATCCCACATAGAGTCAAACTATGAAAAAACTTAACGTCCTGTAAAAGGTGAAATTAGCTTACCTCGCTAGCGTCATGCTGCGAGCTATATCCGCGGTCCTCGGAAGCGGATGTGGGAGCCTCGGCGCCTTTGGTTAGCACCTTCCAAACGTCTTCATACATCGTGTCGAAGAGCCTGTTAAGGGTTTGGTGCTGCGCCGGGTCGAACTCCCACAGATTAAAGCCCCGTTGTTGACACGGGAGGATCCGGCGGATGAGCATAACCTTGACTACATTGACAAGCTTGATCGGCTTGCTCACCAGGGACTGGATGCATGTCTGCAGTCCGGTCACCTCTTTCTCGTCGCCCCACGACAGGCCCGTCTATTTCCAGGACATAAGCCTCGTGGGGGGTCCGAATCGAAACTCGAGGGCTGCGATCCATTTCGGATCGCGCGGCTCGGTGATGTAAAACCACCCAGATTGCCACCCCTTTAGGTTCTCCACAAAGGAGCCCTCGAGCCATAGGACGTTGGCCATCTTGCCCGCCATGGCGCCTCCGCACTCCGCCTGGCTTCCGCGCACCACCTTGGGCTTGACGTTGAAGGTCTTGAGCCAGAGGCCGAAATGGGGGCGGATGCGGAGGAAAGCCTCGCACACGACGATAAACGCCGAGATGTTGAGGACGAAGTTCGGGGCTAGATAGTGGAAATCCAGGAATAGTAGAACATGAGCCCCCGGGCAAATGGGTGGAAGTGGGGAAGGAAAACTACCCTCTCGTGGGGCCTTGGGGTGGGGAGAAGCTGCCCCTCCTCGGGAAGCCCGTGCGCGATGTCTTTGGACAAGTATCCGGCCTTCCTCACCTTTTTGCCATGGCCCTCCGTGACGGAGGAGGCCATCCACTTGCCTCCCGCTCCGGACATTGCTGGAGAAGGTTGAGGTGGGAAGTGCGGGCTTGGGCGCTGGAGCTCGAGCACGCAGGAGATGGATAGGCAAACAAGGAAGAAGGCATAGGTAAAAAGGTGGATCCTTATCCCATTATATGGGCGGATGCAGTTGTGCGTCCCCACCAGCCTAGTAAAACTCGCTTGCCTCCCAAGCGCCGTGATAAATGGCGCGGTTGGGTTACCCACGTCCGTATTGATGGGAATCCCGTAAAAAGGGGCACACGGTCTCTGCTTTGACAAGACGTGCCAAGGAAACCGCCTCGCAAAATGTGTTGAGGTGGAAAAGTGAAAACGATTCGAGTAAAGGACTTGGCCGTAGTGTGATGTCACGCTGCGGAATACGTCAGCAGATTAGATTTGTGTTAATATTATTCTCTCTATGGCAATATGTGGAAACTTATTTTGCAGAGCCGAACACTATCTTTGGTGTTTAAAATCTTCTTGAAGAACTTGGAGGAGGAACCCGCCTTGCAATGCCGAAGACAATCTGCGCACCGGACTCGTCGTCATTGAAGCCTAGTTCAGGGGCTACTGAGGGAGTCCTGGATTAGGGGGTGTTCGGATAGCCGGACAATACCTTCAGCCGGACTCTAGGACTATGAAGATACAAGATTGAAGACTTCGTCCCGTGTACGGATGGGACTTTCCTTGGCGTGGAAGGCAATCTTGGCGATGCGGATATTCAAGATCTCCTACCATTGTAACCGACTCTGTGTAACCCTACTCCTATCCGGTGTCTATATAAATCGGAGGGTTCTAGTCCATAGGACAACTTCATCATACAACAATCATACCATAGGCTAGCTTCTAGGGTTTAGCCTCCTTGATCTCGTGGTAGATCTACTCTTGTACTACCCATATAATCAATATTAATCAAGCAGGAGTAGGGTTTTACCTCCATCGAGAGGGCCCGGACCTGGGTAAAAACATCGTGTCCCCTGTCTCATGTTACCATCCGCCTAGACGCACAGTTTGGGACCCCGTACCCGAGATCCGCCGGTTTTGACACCGACAGCCCTCGTCAGGGCCTTCGCGTCTGATGATGATGGTGTGTTCGTGCTTGCTGATGAAGGCGACGTTGTAGACGAGCCTGGTGCTGACGGAAACGCAGGTGGTGGGGGTGATGACGTCAGTGATGCGAGTGACACTTCCGAGGATGCCCCAGAAGACGCGGTGAGCGACATGTCCGACTGAGCGCATGTCTCCGCAGTTCATCCTGCATGAAGAAGACTCGGGCCTAGCCCTGAAGAATGTAAGAGCATTTTGGGAGGGGAGGCCCATCATGTAAATATTTATGATTAATACCTTGGTAAGTACGACGTTATGCGTGAGCTTAGCCGCTATCCTCGCGATGGTCCAGCTGATTCGTTTACCTTTTGATCTTGACGAGCACTGAACGGGCCTGCGGGAGGTCGCCACGCCTCGGGTGTCTACCGATTAACCTATTGATCCTGCAATGAGGACCTCCGGAGAGGGTGCGAGGACAGTGATCCCGGTTGTAGGCGTGCCTGGCCCGGCCCGACTCACGAGGGCTCGTGAGGGTGGGGCAGCTGGCGCTAACTGGGGATGTAGGGCCGAAAACAGAACGCGAGAGATTGCTCGAACGAGACTAAACACCCCTTCCCCAATGCACGCAAGCTTCGATTTCAAATCCAACTTAAATCCAAACCGAAGGAACTTGTCAACAAGGAAAAAGCAACAAAGCAAAAGGCCGCGTCCGGCACCTAATCTAGTCTTCGACGTCTTCTCACCAGCGCGGAGCTAAGTGCTGCCACTAGGCGTGGACGGGAGCCCCAGTGCCTGAGGCCGGCACCCCTGAGACTCCGGGGCGTGTACATCCCCACTCATTATTACGTGAGAGTGTCACGGGTCGGCGAGCTTCACAGGCACTGGGCCTTCTTCACAGGTACTGGCCTTACTTCATATCGCCAAACGAGGGCCCCGCCTTGCGCCTCACTCTGCCGCCATTGATGGCGACCGGAAACCAAGGACGACGCCAATGGGGTAGAGCGGTCGCCAGCGGTTCCCCCGACGACCACGGGTCCTCTGCCGGGGGCAGGCCATAGGGCACCTCCCCAGCAGAGGGCCTACCTCCTGAGAACACCTTGATCTGACCGTCGCAAGGGTGAGCCCGGATCTTGGCCCCTCTCCTGCAGCCCCGTACACCCTCCTCCTGAGGGGTGAGAGGCTGCAGCGTCCGGGCAGCCATCCGCTGCGGCGACCTGCACCCCCTGCGACCCATGGTTAGCATAAGCTTGCTCCTGAGGGAGGAGTGGTACCCGATAGATGCTGCTGTTGGCGCGGTTGTTGATGCTCCCTTGAGGTTCCTGATAGAGCTCGGCTTCCGGCGCCTCCTCGTCACAGCAGGGCCCGAGGAACGAGTCGTGACCTTCTTCCAATTCGCGCCCTTGATCCACCATGCGGGGTACATAAGCCTCCGGGGCGACCACTTCGTGAACCTCGCTGTAGCGCCCCGCACGCCCCGCAGTCTGGCTTGGAGCGTCGCGTTGCAGGTGATGACGTGGTGGTCCGCAGGGACCAAAGGCCGCGGCGCGCATCCCTTCGCCGTCCTGGGGGAGGGCCTGCGCGACCAGCCGCCCGGTGCTGGCGGAGGTGTCAGCACCGGACCGGCCCTGGGGCCCGCCTGAAGTCGCGTGGGCACGCATAATGCCGTCGTGCGACCCGTCATGGATCTGTGGTGGCAGTTGGACGCATAAAGGAGACGCTCCTGAGGCGGCGGTGTCCAGGAGCTCGGCCACCCGCTGCAACAACACGTCGCGGCCACCTTCCAGCAAGCGGCACCGTAGTAGCTCTCGGGCCACCGTGAGGGCGGCCCTGAAGTTCATCTGCTCCCGTCGGGTGTATGGTGCCGTGGCAGCGGCGTGGTTCGAGGTCCTTGCTGCGGCCCGCACCTGCCGCGGCGTGAGGGCAGGCGGCGTCTGGCCGCGTCGCCCGCGCCCCGCAGCGCCCTGTGGAGCACGAGCTGCCTTAGGCGCAAGGTTGAGGTCGCCCTGAGATGGTGACACAGCGCGGGCGGGCTACGCCGCCTAGCGGTCGGCGTTGGCAGCCGGGTTGCTTCACATCTGGGTGGCGAAGCGGCGGAACGCGATGCGGAGGAAGAAAGATTCCGGCGCACCCCTACCTGGCCATGGCTGGCTACTGTTCAAAAAAATAATAGTGGCGCACCAGGGCAAGGTGCGCCACTACTATCAAAAATAGTAGTGGTGCACCTCGGCCTGGTGCGCCACTGGTAATCCTGGGCATGGCTGGCTACTGTTCAAAAAAATAGTAGTGGCGCACCAGGGCAAGGTGCGCCACTACTATCAAAAATAGTAGTGGCGCACCTCGGCCTGGTGCACCACTGGTAATCCTGGGCATGGCTGGCTACTGTTCAAAAAAATAGTAGTGGCGCACCAGGGCAAGGTGCGCCACTACTATCAAAAATAGTAGTGGCGTACCTTGTCCTGGTGCGCCACTGGTAAGCCTGGGCATGGCTGGTTACTGTTCAAAAAAATAGTAGTGGCGCACCCCACACCTGGTGCGCCACTAGTAATGTCACTATTAGTGGAGCACCTGTTTGTGGTGCGCCACTGCTATATAGTAGTGGCGCACCACATCTCTGGTGCGCCACTAACAGTGATATTACCTATAGCCGTTTTTCTAGTAGTGTGGTGTGCCAAATGTCAGATTTCGGGTTCCGGTAGACCCTTGAGGTTCGAACACTGGGGTGCGCGCGGAGATCTCTCCCTACCGATCTACGTCCGATCCTCTTGTGCGAACTAAGATGAAAACGATGAACAACACAAGGGACACGAGGTTTATACTGGTTAAGGTCACCGTTGTGGTGTAATACCCTACTCCAGTGTGTGGTGTGGGGGATTGCCTCTGGGGCTGATGACAACCAGTACAGAGGAAGAACAGCCTCGCGAGGGGTGTTCTTGAGCTGAGGCTATGCGTTCTACTTGGTCTCTCTATCTGATTCCTTGCCTGTGACCAGATGCCTCTACTCTGCGGGAAGGGCACCAACAATTGGCCATTTTGAAGGGGAACATCTAGTACAAGTTATTCTGACCAAAGGTGGTCTTCGGCTACCAAAAGCACTGGTGATGACGCCGTCTTGGGCTCCATGGTGACCTCCGTCCGGCCGTCCGGCTGGTCTTGGTCTCGTTGCGTCGGAATGGTAAGCTTTGCCTGATGCCTCAGCCTATGCTTGTCACCTTTGCACCAAAGGGGAAACAAGGACTCTGCGCAGGCCGGCGCCCGCCTGGCGCCGCCTGGCCTTGATCATCATGGCTGGCATCACGGGAACCTCGCGAGGTACCCTTGCATTGATCTCTCCGCCTCCTCGCGAGCCTGCCTATGGAGGCCACTCTTGAGGAAGCTTCCTGTCGTCCGCCCCGCGAGGCTTGGCCCCTCACGAGGGTCTTGAGCTTGAGCTGATGAAGATGGGCCGCACTAGGCCCCCACTTGAGCCACGCCGCAGGCCGCAGGCAGGCAAGTCTGGGGACCCCCGTTCCCAGAACGCCGACAGACGAAGACTCCCCCGACTCGCTCTAGCACGACACCCTCACAAACGGCACCGTGTAGATGGTCGATCCTTCAATCTCTGGAGGATGCTCCATCTGGGATCGATACTCCCACCACCGCTCCCTCACGATCGGACTCGGTGAATCTGTGGGCTCCATGGCCCAGAGGAGCAGCTCTATGTACTCCCGTACGACTCCCTCCAGGAGTATCGCCGCCTTTTCACTCTGTTGCAGATATTTGGCCATGGACGTCGCCGTCGCCGATAGTTGGTCCTTGTTGTCAAACCAAGACTGTATCGCCAACATCCTAGCTAGCTTCACAGGGTTGCCGTCTGCGATCCTCACGTATCGGTTGTACTCCTCCATCGATCTACTTCTCCACAGCCCCTTCACTCGCCGGCGGTGGTTTTTGAATGGAAGAGGAGAGGAGCAACGCTGGTTTTGGTTTAGAACGGGAGAGGAGCGACGCTGGTTTTGGATTGGAACAGGAGAGGAGGGGCAGTGGTTTTGAAATGGAAGAGGAGAGGAGCGGCGCTGGATTTAGATTGGAACTGGAGATGAGCGGTGGTGGTTTAAGAGGAGAAGAGCGGAAGAGCGGCATTGGTATTGGAAGTATTTTTTTGTTTTACGTATTTTGGGTCAAAGTTTGACCACATACTGTATTTGACAAGCAAAATGTGAATATATGTCACCAAAAATTGTATCGTTTGGTTCGTATCTAAATGTACTTTCAAATTATATTATTTTCGCAACGTCTAACATCTATTTTATTTGTGAAAATCATGGTCAATTATGACCCAGAATAAAAGGGAGACTAGTTAATGTGAGGTTGCTTTCTTAATTGAAGGATAAATTGATTTTGATTTTGATCCAGTCATAGCGCGTAGGCCCTCTCGTCCAATCCTAAATCGCTGCCGCACGCTCCTCTCCCTCTTCTCCATGCAAAACCACCTCCTCTCCTCTCCATCATCTCCATTCCAAAACCACCGTCTCGCCTCTCCCTCTTCTCCATTGCAAAACCACCTCCCCTCTCCTCGGACGAGGATCCCCTGACGTAGCCCATCCTGTCATTGGGACACTGACACATGGGTCCCACCAAGCGCGGGGCCCACCTGTCAGCGACCAAAAGGCAGGGGTACCTCTCCTCTCCATCATCTCGTTTCCAAAACCACCGTCTCGCCTCTCCCTCTTCTCCATTTCAAAACCACGCCCTCTCCTCTCCATCATCTCCATTCCAAAACCACCTTCTCGCCTCTCCCTCTTCTCTATTGCAAGACCACCGTCTCTCCTCCCATCTTCAAAGCTAGCACCGGACCACTCAAAAGGACATCTATGGAGGGGATGCAGCAGCGAATCAGGAAGATCGCCGGCGGTGACCAGGCAAAGTTAGTCAGGTTGAAGGAGATCCTTACTTGGTTTGACAATGAGTGGGAGATTTCGAGGTCGGTGAGGGTCATGTGGCAATTTATGCGAAAGATCAAGACGACGGCGATGAGGGCGGCGATGTACTCCTCGGCGGCAGTCACACGGCAGTCCTTTGAGTTCATCAAGAATCTCCTCTAGGCGATGGAGCAGACAGATTCACCCGAGGTGAAAGTCAGGCGGAGGTGGTGGGCACCCAGAGGATAACGAATCGATCGAGTACCATGTGCCGTTTGTGAGGCTGCAGAGCCAGCCGGAGCCACATGAGTATTCGTTCTCCCACAGCAAGAGGAGGCCAGATGGCGCGATGTCGCTTCCCCGCCATTCTCCACGGGTCCCTCGACGCTCGCCTCGTTTCAACGGTGTCGGTAGGGTTTAAGGTAAGCTTCGCACTAACCTAATCTTCCATATGCTCATGCTTACAATCAGTGTGACAACTAATAAAAATCATGCTTACAATCAGTCTCCGAGTACTACGCCAATCACCCTAAAATAGCTCTGGACCTTTGGGTCAAAGTTTTGACTGTGTAGAAATAAAGAAAAATAGATTGGTGCTTCTTTCAAAAAAGAGTACACCCCTAGAAAACTGCCAATATAAGCTATTAGTAATTTTTAAGTCTAAGCTACTAGTATTTGGTTAGAGGATTTGCTGCCAAGAAAGAACCGTCCACAGTGAGCGCCACACATCCCACTGATGGTGGTGGATGCCAATGCTTAGATGGAGCAGGGTTGGTGTCGGTAATTTTTACTTGGCACCTCGCACTCTGCATATATGCCGGTTCCATCCGTATATTTGTGCAGTTCCACGAAAATGAAGCTGAATAACCCTGATTGCACAGATAATGAAAATGCGTGATTAGATTATAGTGGCACTAGTTGAAGAAACATACACTAATAAACAAAAGAAAATATTACATCATACTGGAAATCGACCCAAGTCTCCCCGATACACCTTCTGCCAGTGATGAACATCAGTGTACAACAGTATTACAAGGAGGGGCCTTGATACATTCAAATCTCTATTTTTGTGCAGATCAACTAAAATTAAGCACCTCAGTTTACAGAAACGCTTAAACATTAACAATGGGACTAGTTGATGAAACATACATTAACAAAGAGAAGCACTTTCTTTATCTACATTGGAAATGAAATGATAGAGAGGACACTCGCTTTATTTTAACTATATTATTACTTCATTTTATAAGTGACACTAGGGTCGAGCAGGTGGCAAACGAGGTGTACCGTGCATTGCAAGGATGATGGCCGGGGGTGCTTACACTAGGATGTTGAAGCTGGCTCTTTCAGTCCCTATCTTCCCCCTGATGTTTCTGTGGTAGCATTTGGGTTGTAATCCAAACTTGGTCGATCTAGTGCCGCGTCCCCCTATCTGCCTACCTTATGTGGCGAACTTGTCTCATGCTAGTACTCAGTCCATTCTAGTAGTAGTTGCATAACTACCTGTTTACACTGAGATGTTGTCGGATAATGGTTCTCTATGGCTGGGTTTCTTTAATGAAATCGGAGGGAACCCCCTATTTCGATATATTAAAAAAACAGTGGCACTTGCGGTGGCAAAACATTGCCTCAAATTAATAGTGCCACTAGATTAAGGTGCAAAATAATAACATTACTGCTTTATCATAGCAGTGCCAAAACAGTAGCACAAGAGCAGGATCAACATGCAGGATCTTTGGCAAACGGTCAGACCAAAAAGGAACGTACTTCACGATGGGAACCATATCTGTAGTCAACACCATCGTAGAAGGGATGACACCTGTCACCAACATGGATAATTCAGTTCATGGGACCTTTTGGTGCAGTTCACCTAAAATGAAGCAATGTCCCATGAGCTAGCAGCTTCTTCTTCTTCTTTTAAGAAAAGGGCTCTAGCCCCGGTTCCATTTCCATCAGAAAACGAAACCCACAGAGCTTCTTCTTCATTAGTTGCAATAAAATTGAGCAACATCAAGGTTGGTTGTGAAGCTCCTGGAGAGTAGGGGGACCAGGACAGTTGCATCTCTAACGAAAAGAAGCAACTTATCTAAATGGGAAATTTAATAGGACATGAAAAAAGTGCCATTGATTCATATTACTGGAGGCATTACATTGATTACAACATTGGTTTAACGTGTCCTTACTTTTAACAGTGCGATTGCTACATTTTACAAGTGACATTACATAAGAGCGGCTCGGGGCAACAAACATCAGAAGAGGATATCTGGGTTGGTACCATTTTTGTTCGGTATGTAGCCACCTTATACTGTGTGAGGCTAGCAAATCTAGTGCTGGACTAACTCTGCTGACTTGTCCCCTAGTCCCCACATTCTTTCCTTTTTCAACCAATAGATCGGGTTTATATTGAGTTTGTACTGCGTTCTCTTTATTTCCCTATTAGACCTAGAGACCAGTTGGATAGCCAGTCTCTGCTACTTTTTGTCCCCATTATTTCCTCTTTCGACCAAGTCCTAGATTCAGGTAACAAATCTTTGCCCACCCCCACCCCCTTTCTTCCTTGTTTGAACCAAGTACTACTAGATTCGAGTGCATGAACTAGTTGTACCTCTCAACCGTAAAAAATTAGGTGGTTTTCGAATAGCCGATCGATCCTATCTACACAAGGGGGTTGGAGAAATAATAGAAGATACAAATGCAGCGACGTCAGGAGCTCGGGAAGTAGAGCAAGGATGGTTTCGAAGGAAGTTATACCTGAGGGTCACCGGGATGTCGCTAGGTGGGCGGCGGGAGGCCAGATCTGCCCACACTACGACAACGAGGAATAAGGGGTGGGAGGCCCTCCCTCGTCAGCGATGCTTGGGAGAGAATGACAAGGCACGCTGATCAGGACACACCGGCAGTGGGTAAGAGCCATCACTGAGGACGACCGCGTGAACGTTGCACCTTCTCACCTTCCTCGATGGAGAGGATCCGACTGGACCTGGGACCAGCGGTGAGTAGAGAGAGAGAGTGTGGCCACCGCTGTCGTGTTTAGATCTGGAGAGGAGGAAACAGTGTGAAGAGAGCAACACTAGCAAGCAAGCGCAGAGGCTCCTGCCTATATAGTGTAGTACTAGTTTTCTTTTGTCTACCGGCCGGAGCCGGCTTGACCTCGGCAATGACTGTCGAGAAGTCTTCATGCACGTGCCACGGAGGCGCAGTTGTCGTCATCTTGATCTGAAGCACCGGATAATAATATATAACACGAAAAAATGCCACATGACAAGAAATCATAACCTCACTGCCCAAAGGAGACAAGATGAATCCCGACGGACAAACTAGACGAGGATCAAAGCTCAAATTAAAGATAAACACGTAGAAAAGCGGTCCGTCGATAGATGTCCTAATTAACATAGCCGGCTTGACCTAGATGGCAGCCGAGTAGTCTTCGTACATGTGCCCCCAATGACTAGCCCAACTCAGTTGTCGTTGTTTAACCCTCTCAGTGATCCGAAGCACATGACACCTAATTTTGCGAGATGAAAAGAAACCTTTTTTAGATTTCTCACTAGAACTATAGCCCTGCACAACACAGCCTGCACGATATGTAGACAATAGCCAATCCAGGCGTGTTTGCTGGAGTCTGGTCACATGCATGGGCGAACTGATCTTCCATGTCTTGCAGGGATTGTCCAGGTACCAACTTATGCACTTGTATTAACTCACCCGACTTGCGGGGCCGCGGAGTGTGCCTATGGTTGGTTCTCAATAGCGATCCCACATGTGTGTACGAATGTAATATGACGCGCGTTCCATTTAGAGAGCGGCGTGCCAGACCGACCGACCGTCTGGGGTGCGACGCGAACACGACGGGCATGTCGTATACGCCGTACATGTGTACCGCCGTTTTCTTGAGGCTTTGCTCCATGATGCAATCCATGGATACAAAATTAGTATACTGTACTGTTTAAAAGTCGAGGGCGGGGCTTTTCCCGCGCGGTAGGCGGGGCAGTTCCGCCTAGTCGGTTCGACAGAGACACAAGAAGATGAGGGAGTAGTCTGCTGCAAACGTAGGGCTGTTGTCACAACCTCAGTTCAGCCCTTGCTTGCCTTTGCTTGTTCATCATGCCATCATGTTTAAATTCCAAAGAAATTTGAAATGGGGATTGTTGAAACCCTAGCACCAAATGAAATTTAACTAGGTTCAATAAAAAAAATTTCAATAACCCAGAATACCCTTTGGAAATGTTCGTGATTTCTGTTAAAGGTTAAAACCTCTTCCTAAAATGATGAACATATTTATAGACTATTCCTGGATTTTTGAATTAAATTATATAGTATTTGCATTTGGGCATTGAATTGATAATAATATTTTAAATCACAAACTGAAATGTTTACTGTTGGAAATATTCCAAACAGTGACATGAAGCAGTTTCATGATTTTTGGTGATGCCCTGGCATTTTTAATAAAGCCCTAAAGTTTACAGAATAATAGAAAACATTAATAAAACAGAAACTAGAGCAGAGAGAGAAACCCACCTGTCTTACCTGGAGCTGGCCCAGTTGGCCCAGCCCACCAACCCACCTTGCCAGTCATCCCTAACCTCTGCAAATAGGCAGAGGCGGGACAGCGCACGCGCGCGTGAGGCGCCACGCCTCCTCCCTGCCCGCCTGCCTCACCGAGGCGCCTCGAAGCCCTCCTCGACGCCACTCGGGACCCCCTGCACCCCTCTCCCCTCTTCCTGGACCTCTCTCCCTCTGCTCTCTCCATACGACGCCACCGAACACGCCCATCGCCGCCGTTCGCCGTTGCCGTGACCACCGCCGTCCCGACGATGCCCCGAGCTGCTCCCGAGCTCCTGCACCTCGTCGCCAGCCCCATCACCGAGCCACGCGACCGGAAGACCCCCAAAGCTGCGCCCCCGACATCTTCTTCTTCCTCGGGTCGCCGAGATCGCCGGCGACCTCCTGCCGTCACCAGTCCCTCCCCGAGCTCCCAAAGGCCACCGTCGCAACCGCTGTGAGCCACTGACTCTTCTCCCTTCCTCCGTTTTTCCTCTCGCATGCCGTCGCCGCCGTGCCACTTGCGCCCGATCGCCGGCCGCCGCCCCGAGCTCATTTCCGACGAGCTTCGGCCTACCTAGCCGCTGCTGCTTGCTGTGCTGGATGCGGGAGAGCTTCAGCTCCCCGCGGGTGCCCTCCGCCGCTCGTTTGGGCGCCGGGAGAGCGAAACCGAGCCCTCCGCCACGCCTGTTGCCACCGGCGATGAGCCGCCGGCTGGTTAGGCCCTGTTGACCAGGGGTTTGACTTTCCCCCTGACTCACTGACACGCGGGCCCGGCCCTACTAATTAATCTAGTATTAGTGCTAATTAAACCAGGATAGTTTAGTTAGTAACTGACACGCGGGACCCACTAGTCAGATTGACCTGGGCCGCTCCGTTGACCGCTGACGTCAGCGTGATGTCATGCCGACGCAGTAAATCATTTACTGGATTTTGTTTAATTCTAAATAACCAGAAAATCATTTACTGGATTTGAACTTCAAAAATTCATAGAAATTCAACCGTAACTCCAATGGAAATAAATAATATATGAAAAATTATCAGAAAAATCCAAAGAATCTGTTTATGCCATTTCCATGCATGTTGGAGCAACTTATGCCCTCTGTTTAGGACAATTCAATTAGATGACATTTAAGAGAGCACATATGGAGTTTGAAACTGAACCTAGTGTTCAAACCAACTTCATTTAAACTACTGCTAGTTGCATTAGCTCAAACACATTCATTTTGCCATGTCATGACCATGC
This sequence comes from Aegilops umbellulata, assembly GCA_032464435.1. Classification (NCBI taxonomy): domain Eukaryota; kingdom Viridiplantae; phylum Streptophyta; class Magnoliopsida; order Poales; family Poaceae; genus Aegilops; species Aegilops umbellulata. The sequence goes on along the minus strand of CP136060.1, from coordinate 83,818,365 downwards.
ATCATATTGTCGCATTGCATTGATTGTGTTCTTTCTCTGTTGCCGGCAATTGTCCCCTCTCGATAGACGTGGTTTCGACGATGAGATCGATGACACCGATGAAGAACTATATTATCTTCAGAAGTGCCAAGCAAGCAAAACCCCCTTGTTCATTCCGATACAATCCCACTCTCTCGCTCCTGCTCTCTTTTACTGCATTAGGACAATAATGATTCAACTGTTACATGCTGCGGTAGTTGAACCCCTTATCCTCTGCATGACCTGTCATTGCCACAGTAAATAGATGAAACCCACTAGCATGAGTAGGAGTTGTTTGAGCCCTGATGTGCCTACTCATTCATGTTTGTTGTCATGCCTGCTACTGCTTAGAGTTGAGTCGGGTCTGATTCATCGGGGATGAATTGAAATGGTGATGAGCATGTCCTACTGTGTGTGAGCTAATTAAGTGTGTGAACACGATTTGGTAAAGGTAGCGGTGAGAGGCCATGTAGGAGTACATGTTGGGTTGTCTCATTGAAACCGTCCTTAGGAACTGAGTTCTGTGTTTGTGATCCATGAAACGGATACTACCACACGTTGGGCCCTGAAATATGACCCCGCTCGACTTACTGACCCCTCTCGTCCTCTGTCCAGGAGTTGCAAGTAGTTTATGGTGTTTGTAGTATGCTGGGGGCCGCACGCAGCGCTGACCATAGGGGTGGGCTGTGTTGCGGTTGGCACGTGGCACGGTGTACCGGGCGCCCGTTTGGTGTCCCGCGAACCCTGCACGCATCGCTTGGGGCTGCGAGCGAAACTCTGGCCGGATCTCCTCGCGGATGGAACCCGAATAGGCGATAAACCTGGACTAGAGACTTGTGTGGTTAGTTAGGTCGTGGTCTACACCCACGTCGGCTTTCGCTTGAAGTCTGCTGAGCACATGTCATGTGCAGACGCTAAGTGGTGGAAACATGTGTGAAGAAGTACACCCCTGCAGGGTTATAAATGATCTATTCGAATAGCCGTGTCCGCGGTAATGGACCTCTGGGTTGCCTATAACAGTTCATAGACAAGTGAAAGTGGATACTCTAAAACTCGCAAGATAAGCGTGAGTTCTATGGATGGCCTTCTCGTAGGGAGACGAGAGCGGATCCATAGTGGTGTATTGATATGGTGAATATGTGGACTCGTGTGCGCCACCTCAAAAGAGTTACTTGCAGTCGTAGTTTAGGATAGCCACCGAGTAAAAACTGGCTTGCTGCAGTTAAACTCCACCACCCCCTTTATTGATACTGATGCATATGTAGTTAGTTCTGATGTATGTCTTGCTGGGTACATTTGTACTCATGTTTGCCTATTCTATGTTTTGCAGAGAGACGTCAGTCTCGCTAGTAGTTCCGTGTGGACTTCGGCGTTTAGCTTGATACCTCAGTTACGATCTTGTGCCCTCGGCAGGATCTAGTGGATAGCCAGGCTTCTCAAGCCTTTTTCATTTGTAGATGTCTGTACTCAGACATGATAAGCTTCCGCATGTGCTTGTTGCTTGTATGCTCTGTTTGTCGGGTCATGAGACCCAAGTTTGTAATATCTCGCTCCTCGGAGCCTAATGAATAAATACTTAGAGTCGTAGAGTTATGTTGTGATGCCATGTTGTATTTACACATATCGAGCATATTGTGTGTATGATTGAAATGCTTGGTATGTGTGGGATCCGACAATCTAGTTGTTTATCCTTGGCAGCCTCTCTTATTGGGAAATGTAGTCTAGTGCTTCCTTGAGCCATAGTAGTCCGCTACAGCCCGGTTCACCGGAGTCCTGCTAGCCCAGCACTACTGCTCACGACACTTGACTGGCCGGCATGTGTTTCACTTCGTTCCTTTGTCTGTCCCTTCGGGGAAATGTCATGCGGTGACATTCGGAGTCCTGCCTAGCCTGCTACAGCCCGGGTTACCGGAGTCCTATTAGCCCAGTGCTACAGCCCGGATTCACAAGCTGTTGACCGACATGCTCGAAGTTTATTCATGTATGCCTGTCCCCATGGGTTAGTGCCGCTTTGGGTTCACGACTAGCCATGTCGGCCCGGGTTCTTTGTCATATGGATGCTAGCGACACTATCATATACGTGAGCCAAAAGGCGCAAACGGTCCCGGGCCAGGTAAGGTGGCACCCGTGGGAATACCGTGCGTGAGGCCGCAATGTGATATGATGTGTTACATGCTAGATCGGTGTGACTTAGGATCGGGGTCCTGACAGCTGTGTGATTTGACAGTGAGTTAGTGCTGGACAGGTGGGGCCCGGTGATTTGACTTTCCATTATAATTTCAACTGCGGCGCTACGGCTGGCTTGAGTCTCCCTATTCCTGACCACTTAGGGAGTCCTAGACTAAGGGGTCCTCGGGCGTCCAACATGTTATCCATGGGCCAGACTGATGGGCGGTGAAGATATGAAGACCGAACACTGTACCCGTGTCTGGATTGGACTCTCCCTGGTGTGGAAGGCAAGCTTGGCGACCGACTATGAAGATTCCTTCTTATGTAACCGACTCTATGTAAACCCTAGATCCTCCCGGTGTCTATATAAACCGGAGGAGTTAGTCCAGAAAGCATATACTCATTACCATAGTCATACAGGCTAGACTTCTAGGGTTTAGCCATTACGACCTCGTGGTAGATCAACTCTTGTAATACTCATATTCATCAAGATCAATCAAGCAGGAAGTAGGGTATTACCTCCATAGAGAGGGCCCGAACCTGGGTAAACATCGTGTCCCCCATATCCTGTTACCATCGACCTTAGACACACAGTTCGAGACCCCCTACTCGAGATCCGCCGGTTTTGACAACACCTGGAGGTGCGCAGGGACTCGAACCTTTCCATATCTCAAATAAACGGCGACTTTGACGCCAAAGATCCAAAGATGGCAGCTTATCGTAATGCCGTATTAAAAATGTCAGCTCGGTTCGAAGGGCTTGAATTTCATCACGTCGCCCGATAAAGTAATCAAGCGGCGGACGTCCTTGCTCGCATCGGCGCTAAGCACGACCCCGTCCCACCTAACATTTTCCTGGAAAGGCTTTTCAAGCCATCCATGGTGTGGCAAGGGGAGGGTGGCAACAATAGTCCAGATCCCAATACTACTCCAAATCCCGAACACACCGACAGTATCGGGGGCAGAGCCACCGAAATAACACCGTCGGCCCATGTCATTATGGCAGTCATTGCCCCATGGACCGAACCTTTCTTGGCCTACATTAATAGGGCGGAGCTTCCCGAAGACCAGAATGAGGCTTGCCGCATTTGTCGGATTTCGGGTTCCGGCTGACCCTTGAGGTTCGAACTCTGGGGTGCGTGCGGAGATTACGTCCTCTACCTCTCCGCCTCGCAAAGATCTAAAACTACAGGAAGAACAACACAAGAGACACAGAGTTTATACTGGTTCGGGCCACCGATGTGGTGTAATACCCTACTCCAGTGTGGTGTGGTGGATTGCCTCTTGGGCTGATGATGATGAACACTACAAGGTAGAATAGCCTCGCGAGGGTCTGTTCTTCGCTGGGGGGACGAACTGCTAGGAGGAGTTCAATCACCCTTCTCTGTGGATCCTAGCTGATTAGGTTTCTCGATTGCTAGATGTCTCGATGCTAGATGTCTTGATGCTAGATGTCTAGATGCCTCTACCCTGGGGGTGGCTAGTCCTATTTATAGGCAAAGGCCCTGGGCCTCTTCCCCAAATATTGAGCGGGAAGGGCGCCAACAATTGGCCATTTTGAAGGGGAACATCTGGTACACTTATCCTGACTAAAGTTGGTCCTCGCCTGCCAAAGGCTCTGTGGTGACGCTGGCTTGGACTCCATAGTGACTTCCTCCTTGTCGCGGAGCTGGTCTTGGTCTCATTGCACCGAAATGGGTGCCTTTGCTTGATCCTCTCGCCTGCACTTGCTCCCTTTGCACCAAAGAGGAAAGGGAGGACACTGCGCGGCTGGCGCCCGCTTGGCGCCCTTGGTCGTCATGGCTTGCGTCATGGGCACCTCGTGAGGTACCCCGCCTTGATCTCTCCGCCTCCTCGTGAGCCAGCCTGATGAGGCTGTGCCTGAGGAAGCTCTGCGTCGTCTACCCCGCGAGGGTCTTGGGTCTTGTGTTGATGAAGATGGGCCGTGCTGGGCCCGCTTTAAGCCAGGCCGCAAGCCGCAGGCTGGCAAGTCTGGGGACCCCTGTTCCCAGAACGCCGACAGTAGCCCCCGGGCCCAAGCCGCGCCCGAACTTGCCCGTGCCGAGAGGCGAAAGGGCAAGGGCGAAGCGCCGCGGGCCCTAACAGCCTGCGGCCTTGGGCGCCGCGTGGCGGTTGATGGGACGTGGGCGTCTCTGCTTCCCCATGACGCCTCAGTGATCGCGCGGATTGGACAAGTTCCTGCATGCAGATCATGTCATGATTACCTGTGACCGTGGAGGCCGACGGTTGGCCTTCGCCGGCTATAAGTACAGCACTCCACGTGCCCTTCTAGTCCATCTCTCCTTGCTTCTCCTTCTTCTCCATGGCTCCGTCGAGGAGGTTCTCGGCTGCAGAGAAGGGGAAGGCCCGCCAGGTTGAGCCTGCCTCTCCCCCGCCCAAGCGCGGCCGAGGGCGCCCTCGGAAGCATCCCGTGGCCGCCACGGCAGCTTCCCTCGGCCGTGGAGATGGTTCTCAGCGTGGTGACGGGCGAGCTGCTGCGGTCGGGGGATGTGCTTTGGTCGCGTGCTCCCCTAGGCCGCACTTTCGCGCTACGGAGGTGCTGCCGGAGTTCGTCGTATGGTCGGCGGAGCCGACTAGCGCCCGGCTCCAACTCCCTCGCTTCCTCCTTGGTGAGCTCCCGGCCGGCGCCCCGGGCGGCCTCTGGCTTCAGGCGGACGGCTGCTGCAGCCGGGCCTCATGGGCTGCAATGGAGGTCTCTGCCACTAGGAGCTTGGCCTTGACTCGTGGTTGGCTGGCGTTCGCCCGTGCTCGCGGCCTGGGGCGCCGGTGCACTCTACACTTTAGGTTTGACAGCGATGCTACCCTCTACGTGAGGGTGTTTGGGGAAGATGGCCGCCGCGCAGGGTGCTGCCCTGAGGACGACAACCGCGGCCGGGGTCCCAGCCTCGACGACGATGGAGGAGACAACGCCCGAGTGGTTGGCGGCGCTTCTTCACAGGCTCTAGGCCTTCTCCAAAAAGGATAATCTTCACATGCGTTCGCCTTCTTCACAGGCTCTGGGCCTTCTCCAAAAAGGATAATCTTCACAGGCGTTCGCCTTCTTCACAGGCTCTAGGCCTTCTAGGGGTAGAACCTGCGGAGGTGCTAGATGTTCCATGCGTTCTGGATCGGCTCCCCCTCCTGAGTCTCCAAGCGCGCGGAGCCAGGCCTGGAAACATGAACAACCTTGAACGGGCCCTCCCACATGGGAGAGAGCTTGTGCAGCCCCTCCCTGGAGAGAACCCGCCTGAGCACGAGGTCTCCTACCTCGAGTGTTCTGGGGCGGATGTTGCGGCAGTGATATGGTCGTAGTACCTGTTGGTACCTCGCCGCTCGTAGCGCGGCTTCTCGGCGGCGTTCCTCCCCCAGCACGAGGTCCATCCCCCGCATGGCGTCCTGCTGTGCCTCGTCCAATGCCAGGACGCGTGCGGAGCGACGTCTGACCTCGTGAGGGAGGACTACTTCGGCTCCGTAGACCAGGAAGAACGGGGTCTCTCCAGTCGGCTTGGTCGCGGTTGTGCGGATGGACCACAACACGGACTGAAGCTCATCGTACCAACCTTTGCCGCAGGCCTCCAGGTTCTTCTTGAACGTCCTGGTCTTGAGGCCCCTTAGGACCTCCGCGTTGGCTCGTTCGGACTGGCCGTTGCTTCACGGGTGCGCCACCAAATCCTAGCATATCTGCGTTCCAAGGTTAGCATAGTATGTTTTGAAGGGGTTACTGGTGAACTACGAACCGTTGTCTGTAATGATGCGGCTCGGTACCCCGAACCGGCTCACGATGCCCCTCATGAACTTGACAGCGGAGCCCGCGGGAATGGTGCGGACGGCCTCCACTTCTGCCCACTTGGTGAACTTGTCCACGGCGACGTAGAGGTAGCGGTAGCCCCCTGGTGCCCGAGGAAATGGGCCCAGGATGTCCAGCCCCAAGACTGCGAACGGCCACGAAAAGGGTATAATCTGCAGGCCTCTTGCCGGCTGATGGATCTACTTGGCGTGAAATTGGCAGGCCTCACAAGCCTTCACCAGTTCGGCAACGTCGTTGAGTGCAGTGGGCCAGTAGAACCCACTACGGAATGCCTTACCAACAAGGGTTCGTGATGACGAATGGTGTCCACGGTCTCCGCCGTGTATGTCCTCCAGCAGTTCCTTTCCTTGCTCCCTGGAGATGCAGCGCAGGGATACATCGTTCGGTCACCTCCGGTAGAGCTCTCCATCCCTGATGCAGTACGCCGTGGCCTCCCGTGCCACATGCTACGCTTCCTCCTCCTTCTCCGGCAGGGTCCCTTGTGTCAGATAACTCCTGAGCTCTGTGATCCAGCACCCCTCCTGTGGTTCCATCGTCAGGAGCAGGCGTGCTCCTGAACCTGGGCCGTAGACCGGGGCTCCCGAGGCAGGTGGCTGGGGAAGTTCCTCTCGTGGCTGAGCCTTGTTTGACAATGGAGGCAGGGCCGAGGGCTTGAAGAGCCGCTCCTCGAGGACGCCAGGCTCCTGAGGCAACCGCCTGGACGCCCGCCTGGCGATGTTATTAGCCTCCTGATTGGTGCCATGGGGCACGTGCTTCAACTCCAGCCCCCAGAACTGCTTCTCCATCCTGCGAACCTCCTCTAGGTAGGCCTCCATGTGCTCGTCTTTTGGCTCGTATACCTTGTTGGAGAAATTGACAAGGAGCTGCGAATCGCCCTTGATGGTGAGGCACTTCACCCCCAGGGCGGCTGCGGCCTTCAAGCCCGCTATCAAACCTTCGTACTCCGCTATGTTGTTGGAGACCTTTTCGCCCTGATGGAAACAGAGTTGCACAACGTAGTAGAGCTTGTCCTGGGTGGGCGACACCAGCACCGCCCCAGCCCATGCGCCGTGCCTGGAGTATGCCCCATTGAAGTACATGACCCAGCCTTCTGGCGCCTCGCTCCCTGGGGAGAGGGACCGATCCTTGTCGTCCTTGAGGCCTGGTGCCTCCGTCCATTCTGCCATGAAATCTGCCAATGCTGCTCCCTTGATAACCCGGGTTGTGCTGAACTCGAGCTGAAATGCCTGCATTTCTATGTTCCACTCAGCGACCCTTCCGGCTGAGTTAGAGCTCCTGAGCACTCTTTCCAAGGGATATGACGAGACAACCTTGATGGGGTGACCCTGGAAATAGTGCTGCAGCTTGCGCGAGGCCACCAGTAGCGCGAGGAGGAGCTTCTGAGGCATGGGGTACCGGGCCCTTGCGTCTCGTAACACCGCGCTGACGAAGTATACTGGGTGCTCAACAAGGCTGAGTGCATTAGTGCTCGCGGTGCCCTCCGGAGGCAAGGGCGCCTCGCGAGGTGACGCGACCTCTGGAGGCGGACCATCCAGGTGAGTGGCCTCTTCCGCTTCCGGTGCACTCTTTGGCGGCTGATCTTCCTCAACCGCGGTAGCGGTTTCTATGGGCCTTCCTTGTTCCTGTTTTGCCTTGTCTCGGGCTGCTGCTGTGGTTCTGATTTGGCGCTCCTCCCTAACTGCCACCAGGGTTGCACTGGCAGAGTAGGGAGTGGCGGCGAGGTAGAGCACCAGGGGCTCTTGAGGACGCGGAGCCACCATAACTGGGGGACTGGTCAGGTATCTCTTGAGATCTCGAAACGCCTTGTCTGCCTCTTCAGTCCATTCAAAGGGCCCCTTTTTCTTCATTAGCTGGAAGAAAGGCAGCGCCCGCTCCCCCAGTCTGGAGATGAAGCACCCTAGCGTGGTCACGCGTCCAGTGAGCTTCTGCATTTCTCTGAGGGTCTTTGGCGGGTTCATGTCCTCTACTTCCTTGACCTTCTCCGGGTTAGCCTCGATGCCTCGATGGGATACGAGGAAACCCAAGAGCTTGCCTGAGGGGACCCCGAACACACACTTCTCTGGGTTGAGCCGCAAGTTCACTGCGTCGAGGCTCGCGAAGGTTTCCCCCAGGTCAGGGTCTTGGCCTCCCTATACTTCACCACAATGTCATCGACGTAAGCTTCGACATTCTTCTCGAGCCGCGGGCCCAAGGTGATGTGCATCAGCCGCTGAAAGGTCGCCCCCGCGTTACGCAGCCCAAATGGCATGCATGTGTAGCAGTACACCCCGCACGGGGTTAGGAAGGCTGTCTTCTCGACGTCTTCCACCGCCATCTTGATCTGGTGATACCCAGAGAAGGCATCCAGGAAACATAGCAGGTCACACTCTGTAGTGGAATCGACAATCTGGTCGATGCGGGGGAGCGGGAATGGATCTTGCGGGCATGCCTTGTTGAGGTTGGTGAAGTCGACACACATGCGCTCCTTCCCTCCCTTCTTGGGCACAACGACAGGGTTGGCTAGCCAATCCGGGTATCGAACCACGCGAATGACCCCAGCGGCTTCCAACTTACGGGCTTCGTGGACGATGAAGGCCTGCTTTTCTGTGGACTGCCGCCTTGCCTTCTGCTTCACGGGGCGAACGTTTGGGCACACGTTGAGGTGATGTTCGATTACGCTCCTGGGGATCCCTGCGAACTGATTAGGCTCCCAAGCGAATACCTTCTTGTTTGCGCGCAAGAACCTGATTAGGGCCTCCTCCTGCTCGGGCTCGAGGTTGGCGCCTATGGTGAAAGTGGCACCGGACGACCCGTCCTCGTCGACAAGTATCTGCTTGGTTTTTGCCCTGTCCTGGGTGAACAACTGCTTCTTGTTGGCTGGCGCAGCCCCCTTGTGCTCGGGGGTCCCTGAGTCGGCGGGCTGTGCCGATGCCGCCGTCTTGAAGGCGAGCTTGAGCACCCGCAGCGCGTCCCCGGTATCCCCGTGCACGGTGAGGACACCACTGCTATCGGGCATCTTCATCAGGTTGTACGCCGGGTGCGTGGCGGCCATGAACTGGGCTAGCGCTGGGTAGCCGAGGATGGCGTTGTAGGGGAGGCCGATGGGGGCGATGTCGAAGTCGACCATCTCCGTGCGGAAGTTGTCGTAGGTGTCGAAGGTTACTGGGAGCCGGATGATCCGCCACCAACACCTGAGAAGGGCCGGCTGGGTTGCAGCCGTTCCAGGGGTATGCGGAGGAGATTGAAGGCCTCAACCGAAAGCACGCTGAGGCCCGCGCCACTATCGATGAGAGTTCTGGTGACGGCCACCTGGCAGATGGTGGGGGTGCACAACATGGGCAGCGCACCCGAGCTAGCCGAGTTGGAGGGGTGGTCCTCCGAGCCGAAGGTTAGGCCGGCCTTGTGTGCCGCCCGGTCCGGGGGAGCCCCCTGCCACGCGGAAACGGTGCTGACCCCGCGAACAAATGGCTTGACGTGGCGACTTGTGGGCGGCGCCTGCGAGCCGCCCAGGAGGGCCGCGACGACCAGGGGTGTTGGTGTAGCGGTGCGGCCGTCTTGCCGCACGGACGGATGCTGAGACGGTGCTTGCTGCTAGTTCCCCGCCGGGCCGGTGGCGGTGTTGGCGGCGGGTGACGGGGAACGACGAGGACGCCCGCCGACGGGTGCCGTCTGGGTGACGCGGGAAGCGATGGTGGCCCGGCGCTCGGCGCGGGCCCGACGAGCCTCGGACATGGACGCGACGGTCGGAGGAGAGCGGAGCGACGGAAGACAAATTCCGGCGCACCCCTACCTGGCGCGCCAAATGTCGGATTTCCGGTTCCAGCACACCCTTGAGGTTCGAACTCTGGGGTGCACGCGGAGATTACGTCCTCTACCTCTCCGTCTCGCAAAGATCTAAAACTACTGAAAGAACAACACAAGAGACACAGAGTTTATACTGGTTCGGGCCACCGATGTGGTGTAATACCCTACTCCAGTGTGGTGTGGTGGATTGCCTCTTGGGCTGATGATGATGAACACTACAAGGTAGAACAACCTCGCGAGGGTCTGTTCTTCGCTGGGGGGACGAACTGCTAGGAGGAGTTCAATCGCCCTTCTCTCTGGATCCTAGCTGATTAGGTTTCCCGATTGCTAGATGTCTCGATGCTAGATGTTAGATGCCTCTCCCCTGGGGGTGGCTAGTCCTATTTATAGGCAAAGGCCCTGGGCCTCTTCCCCAAATATTGAGCGGGAAGGGCGCCAACAATTGGCCATTTTGAAGGGGAACATGTGGTACACTTATCCTGACTAAAGTTGGTCCTCGCCTGCCAAAGGCTCTGTGGTGACGCTGGCTTGGGCTCCACAGTGACTTCCTCCTTGTCGCGGAGCTGGTCTTAGTCTCATTGCACCGAAATGGGTGCCTTTGCTTGATCCTCTCACCTGCGCTTGCTCCCTTTGCACCAAAGAGGAAAGGGAGGGCACTGCGCGGCTGGCGCCCGCCTGGCGCCCTTGGTCGTCATGGCTTGCGTCATGGGCACCTTGTGAGGTACCCCGCCTTGATCTCTCCGCCTCCTCATGAGCCAGCCTGATGAGGCTGCGCCTGAGAAAGCTCCGCGTCGTCCGCCCCGCGAGGCTTGGACCCTCACGAGGGTCTTGGGTCTTGTGTTGATGAAGATGGGCCGTGCTGGTCCCCCTTTGAGCCACGCCGCAGGTCGCAGGCAGGCATGTCTGGGGACCCCCGTTCCCAGAACGCTGACAGCATTGCCCGGCGTTCGAAGGCCTACAAGGTTCATGACGGAGAGCTCTACAAGAAAAGTACTACCGGAGTACTTCAAAGATGTATCTCCGAAGATGAGGGGTGGCAGCTTTTAGCGGAAATTCACGGCGATCTCGGTGGACACCAAGCCGCAGCTCGGGCTCTTGTTAGCAAGGCCTTCCGTACTGGGTTTTATTGGCCGACATGTCACAGCCCCAGTTCAGCCCTTGCTTGACTTTGCTTGTTCACCATGCCATCATGTTTAAATTCCAAAGAAATTTGAAATGGGGATTGTTGAAACCCTAGCACCAAATGAAATTTAACTAGGTTCAATAAAAATATTTTCAATAACCCAGAATGCCCTTTGGAAATGTTCATGATTTCTATTAAAGGTGAAAACCTCTTCCAAAAATGATGAACATATTTATAGGCTATTACTGGATTTTTGAATAAAATCTTAAGCTATTTGACTTTGGGCATTTAAACACTATTAATAATTTAAATGCTCAAATAATGTTGGAACTATTTTTGGGCCAATGAAATAATTCAGCAAGTGCCCATGAATATTTTCAGGATTTTAGGAAATGCCTTGGTATTTTTCCTAAGCTCAAAACACAGGCAAATAAATAGAAAAAACAAAAATAGAAAGCAAAGAGAGAGAAAGAATTACCTGGTCCACTTACCTTGCGGCCCAGCACCGGCCCAGCACTGTAGCTGGTGGCCCAGCCCACCAGTTGACGCCAGTCGTCGTCCTCCAGGCGCCAGGAGGACGAGATGCACGGTGCCCGCGCACGCGCCACGCACCTGCCTGCCTGCCTGCTGCCTCCCCGCCAGCGTGACACCGCAAGTTTTCTCTGCGGTGCCATCTGGATCGAGTCCCCCCTCTCTTTCGCTCTCTCTCCCTCTCCTTCGCTCTCTCTCTCTCTATCATGGCCGAGCATGGTCGTCGCCGCCGCTCGCTGTTGCCACGGCCACTGGCCCTCCCTCGCCCATCCAACGTGATCAAGAGCTCCGCCACGCCGTCCCCGTCAACTCCACCGAGCCACCTGAGCTGGGAAGCACCGCAACCCCCTCGATGTCGTCGTCTTCTACCTCAGGCCACCGAGATCGCCGGCTCCGATTCGCGCCAAACGGGTCAACCCCAGCCCCACCGTCTGCACCCTTCACCTCGTCGTGAGACTTGGTCCCTTTCCCCCTTCTTTCCTTGTCGTCTGCGTGTCATAACACAGTACCCAAGAGCTCCCGCGCCACCGTCCGCCATGGCCGGTAGGCCCGTGCTCCTGAGCTCTTCCGCTCGCAGCCCAGCATAGCAACGCGCTCAGCGCCTCTCCAGGAGCTCAAAACACCCAACCGCTGCTCCTAACGTGCTCTGTGGCATTGACTCGGTCGATGCCCGAACTCTGGCCGCCGCAAAAGCTGCCGCCGCCGTCGATTTAGTCCACTCCGGCGCGAGCCGTTGCCTCCTTTAGATGCACGTGACTTCCAGCTTTCCGTAGCTGCAAACCGCGTCCAAAACCGAGCTCTGTGGAGCCTTTCCGAAGCCCGCGGCCGCCGCTAACCTCGCCGGCGGCTAGACGCCGGCAAGTTTGACCGCAGACCATTGACTCGGTGGGCCCAGGTTGACCCCCTGGGTCACTAACGTGTGGGCCTGAGGCCACTAACTAAACACGGATTAGTATTAGTTTAACGCTAACTAAATGTAGTTAGTTAACTAACCACTGACCTGTGTGTCCCACTGGTCAGGGTTGACCTGGACCACGCCCGTTGACCGCTGACATCACAGTGACATCATGCTGACGCAGTAACTCATTTTTTGGATTTGTTCTTATATAGGAAATTCCAGAAAATGTTGCAAACTTCAAAAATTCATAGTAATTCAACCGTAACTCCAAATCAAACAAGTTATATATGAAAAATTATCAGAAAAATTCAATCTATCCATCTGTACTGGTTTCATGCATGCTAGAACACTTTAACCTTGCTGATTAGGTGAATCAAGTTAATGCACTAATATGACTTCTTGAAATGGGTTTGCATTTGAATCTTTGGTTGAAATGGACTCATTCCAATCTGTTCTAGCTTGCATTAGCCCAAAACACATTCATATTGCCATGTCATCGCATGCATCATATTGTTGCATTGCATTGATTATGTTCCCTCTTGTTTGCCCGTAGTTGTCCCCTCTCGATAGACGTGGTTCCGACGATGAGTTCGATGACACCGATGAAGAACTATACTATCTTCAGAAGTGCCAGGCAAGCAAAACCCCCTTGTTCATTGTGATATAATCCCACTCTCTCGCTCCTGCTCTCTTTTACTGCATTAGGACAACAACGATTTAACTATTGCATGCTGCGGTAGATGAACCCCTTTTCCTATGCATGGCCTGTCATTGCCATAGTAAATAGATGAAACCCGCTAGCATGAGTAGGAGTTGTTTGAGCCCTGATGTGCCTACTCATTCATGCTTGTTTGTCATGCCTGCTACTGCTTAGAGTTGAGTCGGGTCTCATTCATCGGGAATGAATTGGAATGGTGATTAACATGTCCTATTGTGTGTGAGCTAAGTGTGTGAACACGATTTGGTAAAGGTAACGCTGAGAGGCTATGTAGGAGTACATGGTGGGTTGTCTCATTGAAGCCGTCCTCAGCTGAGTTCTGTGTTGGTGATCCATGAAACAGTTAGTACCACGCATTGGGCCCGAAACCAATGGACCCTCTCGGCTTCTTCATCACCCTTGTCCTCTGTCCAGGAGTTGCAAGTAGTTTCTGGTGTTGTAGTATGTTGGGGCCATGCGCAGCGCTGACCGAGGGGTGGGCTGTGTTGCGGTAGGCACGTGGCATGGTGTACCGGGCGCCCGTTTGGTGTCTCGGGAACCCTGCACACATCGTTTGGGGCTGTGAGCAAAACTCCGGCCTGATCTCCTCGCGGATGAAACCCGAATAGGCGATAAACCTGGACTAGAGACTTGATTGTTTAGGTAGGCCGTGGCCGACACCCTCGCTGCGCTTCCGCTTGAAGGTTGCCGAGTACATGTCGTGTAAATGGCGATAAGTGGTGAGAGCGTGTGTGAAGAAGTACACCCCTGCAGGGTTATAAATGATCTATTCGAATAGCCGTGTCCGCGGTAAAGGACTTCTGGGTTGCCTGTACAGTTCATAGACAAGTGAAAGTGGATACTCTAAAACTCGCAAGATAAGCGTGAGTGCTATGAATGGCGTTCTCGTAGGGAGACGGGAGCATATCCATAGTGGTGTATTGATATGGTGAATATGTGGACTTGTGCGCGCCACCTCAAAAGAATTGCTTGTAGTCTTAGTTCAGGTTAGCCACTATGTCAAAGCTGGTTTGCTGCAGTTAAACTCCACTACCCCCTTTGTTGATACCGATGCATATGTAGTTAGTTCTGATGTAAGTCTTGTTGGGTACATTTGTACTCACGTTTGCCTATTTTATGTTTTTGCAGAGAGACATCAGTCTCGCTAGTAGTTCCGTGTGGACTCCGACGTTTAGCTTGATACCTCAGCTACGATCTTGTGCCCTCGGCAGGATCTGGTAGATAGTCAGGCTTCTCAGCCTTTTTCATTTGTAGATGTCTGTACTCAGACATGTTAAGTTTCCGCATGTGCTTTGACTTGTATGCTCTAAATGTTGGGTCATGAGACCCATGTTTGTAATATCTTGGCTCCTCGGAGCCTAATGAATAAATACTTTGAGTTGTAGAGTTATGTTGTGATGCCATGTTGTATTTTCACATATCGAGCATATTGTGTGTATGATTGAAATGCTTGGTATGTGTGGGATCCGACAATCTAGTTGTTTATCCTTGGCGGCCTCTCTTATGGGGAAATATAGTCTAGTGCTTCCATGAGCCATAGTAGTCCGCTACAGCCCGGTTCACCGGAGTCCTGCTAGCCCAACACTACTGTTCAGGACACTTGACTGGCCGGCATGTGTTTCACTTTGTTCCTGTGTCTGTCCCTTCGGGGAAATGTCACGCGGTGACATCCGGAGTCCTGCCTAGCCTGCTACAGCCTAGTTCACCGGAGTCCTGTTAGCCCAGTGCTACAGCCCGGATTCACACGCTGCTGACCGACATGCTCGAAGTTGATTCATGTATGCCAGTCCCCATGGGTTAGTGCCGCTTTGGGTTCACGACTTGCCATGTCGGCCCAGGTTCTCTGTCATATGGATGCTAGCGACACTATCATATACGTGAGCCAAAAGGTGCAAACTGTTCCGGGCCAGGTAAGGTGGCACCCGTGGGAATACCGTGCGTGAGGCCGCAAATTGATATGATGTGTTACATGCTAGATCGATGTGGCTTAGGATCGGGGTCCTGACACGACACCCCGAGCAGACACACAGGACCTCGTCCAACACTGCGTCGGATGCCAACTCTTCTCCAACCAAAGCCACATGCCCCCAACTGCCTTACAAACTATCCCCATTACTTGGCCTTTTGTGGTCTGGGGACTAGACATGGTCGGACCCCTTAAAGGGGGAAGCAATAAGAAAAAATATCTACTGGTCATGGTGGAAAAATTTACTAAGTGGACAAATTCACTAAACCGGTCAAAACGGCTGAGTCCGGCCCAGTGATAGAATTCATATCCGGTGTGGTGCACCGTTATGGTGTTCCACACAGCATCATCACCGACAACGGCTCTAATTTCATAGCCGACAAGGAAAAAACCTGGTGTATTAAACTTGGCATTAAACTCGATTATGCTTCCGTCTACCACCCGCAAACCAACGGTCAAGTCGAACGAGCCAATGGTCTTATTATGAGCAGCATCAAACCTAGACTAGTGCGGTCTTTGAAAGAATCAGACAAGCACTGGGTTGAGGAGCTCGACTCCGTACTCTGGGGGCTGCGGACCACGCCCAACCATACTACCGAATACACACCTTTCTTCATGGTGTATGGTGCAGAGGCTGTGTTGCCCTGCGATATTATACATGACTCACCTCGAGTGCGTATGTACGAAGAGAAAGAGGCCGAGTTGGATCGACAGGACAGCCTAGATGCCTTAGAGGAGGAGCATGAGGTGGCCAAAGCCCATTCAGTATTTTATCAACAACAGGCTCGAAGATATCAAAGCAGAGAAGTACGGGCCAAGACTTACAACATTGGCGAACTCGTTCTACGCTTGCCGGAGAAGAAAAAGGACAAACTCAAGCCCAAATGGGAGGGTCCCTTCATAATTGACGAAGTTCTTACCGGAGGAGCGTACCGTCTTCGTGATGCACCAGACAATCGCCTAGAGTCGAACCCCTGGAACGTGGCCAGACTCAGAAGGTTCTATGCCTAGCGCCGAATTCTTTGTTCATCTCCTTCTCCTCTATAGTTTCCATTACTTTTTCTCTCTTTTCCACCTTTATTTCTTTGCTTTAAAGCTCTCATACGGCTCGACCGAACACCGCTGACGTACACATCTTTATATATGTACGTCCATTATACCTGGGGGCTTGTTGGACAAAAGTTTTTCATTATTCACGGAGCATCATGCTCTTCACATACGCGTTTTCTTCCATATGTACCATTTCTTCGCCATTATATGCGTCGATATGACTTATGTTTTGGCTAAGATGGGTTGCCTGGCTCCTGTGCTTATGCCCTACGTTCCCGTTAGTTCGGCTAGGGCATAAAGGGAGCACCTCTGCGATTGTTACTGCCGGGTCATGCGGATGTGTACCTCATACTGGGTGAAGCTAAAAGCTAGCATTCTTAACGGAATATTCGGTCGGTGAATTAAAGACGTCTTTTCATTTATTCCATTGCGAACCCCCAGGAGTTATATACACTATGATTTTCCCATCACAATCCATACATGTACATTAAATGCATGCACACCCAGGGAAAGGAACCCTTAACGAAACTATTCTCTCTGGAAGATGTTTATTACAATCTCAATGTAATATAACATAGCTAGCCGGATACAACTTGTCCGTTCAAGCAACTATGAACCCTACGCCTAGTTTTCCATGCATACCCCGGCCTCTTCGGCCGCGACGGTATTCGGAAACACTTCGCACCTTCAGGTCCGGAGGTTGAAGTGAAAAGGTATGCCATGACAAATGATATACAATTCAGCTAGAGTTCCACATGATGAGGAAAGTACATAGTCACTTGGACTCGAACACTTCCTCCTCTACACCGTCCAACAGGCAGTCTAACTTACAATCATGTTGTGAATATTTGGTGGCCACCTCTACTTGGTCATATACTAAACTAACAAGAATTTCTTCCCCATTTGACCCTAGCGGTCCAACCCGGGCCATGTGATTCGGATCCAGCTTGGTATATCGCGTTTTCACCATGGCCCAGGCCTCTCGCGCACCCTCTTGGCAGGCCGATATCTTCCATAGTCGGATACGCAGCCGTGCTCCCTTAAACATCTCTACAAGCTCCTCCATACTTCCTGGAGGGGAGGCGGATGGCCATAAGGCCTTGGCAAAGCTCTGCATGGCCAGCCGGGCATGCTTGTGCACTTGCGACCGTCTTTGCAGCAGATCACTTGATGATCTAGACACCTCCTCTTCAGGACGGCCCGTCAATATACCTGCAAACATAACTATATTAGTTCCATTTATCTCTGAACTACTTTAAAAATAGTTTAGACACATACTAAATATGCCGCCCCGCAGCTTCTTGTTCTCCTTCATGGAATCTGCTAGCTGGGCTCGAACATCTTTCAATTCTTCACCCAACGTAGTGATGGAATCTTGTAGCTTGTTTTTCTCGTCTCTGACGCGGGTTAGCACACGCTCGCCTGTGGTGTGTTGCCTTTTCGCCTCTCTTTCTCCCTCTTGGGCGATCTTCAACTTCTCTTCAAGTTGATCCGGCGACCCTATTATGCGATCAGCAGCAGAATTAGCAGAATTAGCATAGTTGGTATACAATTATTGTTCCTCGATGGAGGGGAACGTTACCAGAAGACGACTTCTTGAAGTTTTTCAGTTCGGCGGTAGCAGCATTTAGCTGCGCCTGGCACTGCTCCACCTCTTGGGCTAGCAAGCCATGCATTCTTCTCTCTAAGGACCTGGTCGTACAATGATACTTAAATCAGTTGTGCCAACTGCCTTCAGTCTCGGGGGCTACGGGCATATGGTTATCCCTTTTTTGACAAAGAAAACTTACCGGCACATCTGTCATATATTGCTTCGTGGCTCTTCTAAGCCCATCTCGAGCAGCTCGGGTGTATGCGTCGCCCGAGCTAAAGGCATTGAATGCCTCTTCCAAGAACTTGGGGTCTCGCAAGACAGCCTTGCAGCACCGATGGTTCATGGCGCTCTCTACCTCCGAGTTGGTGACGGACATATTTTCCGAACCCTCGGCCGAAGGGCAGTCCGGCATTGTCCTTGCACTGGCCCCAGTCTCCCCGATTGGATCTAAATCCCGGTTGTCGGGAGCACGATCAACCGGGCCCCCGGACACAGTTCGACGAACCTTCTTCCTGTAACCAAACAAACACACAAGTCACAGTCAGATGCGGCCGCTGAAAAGCATATTTATCCGTACCTCCTCGATGAAGGCCTGGCTGTGTCTTCACTTGTCTTCCTCTTCAAAGGCTTGCCCGGCGCAGGAGCCGATCTCTTCAGAATCACCGAACGTCTCCCCTGTGGGGCATGATACAGTGCGGTGGGTGAGGCAAAATAAGAGCACTCTTTTAGAGAAGGTGTTTCTTGATTATTTACATGTGAAGCAGGAAGAAGGCCAAGGTAGTCGGCGGTGATGGCCACTTCTGTGCCCTCATAGCTTGTCTCGTAAAACACTCCCTCCGCGAGCACCACGAATATGTCTAGATCCTCTTCAAACCTAGGATCTAGCTCCCGGTTGTGGTTCTCCGGTTGTGGGGCGGGACTATGAAGTCATTCGGTGAGCTTCCGCCAGTGTTGTCATAACAAAAAGACTTGAAATTGATCAAAAGTAATCCGGAAGTGGGATGAGTGTAACAAAGGGGTTGAGGCTTACCCAATTGGGAGGATCATACATAGAATACCCGTCTCTGCGCTTAATGCGAAGAAACTCCTCTCCCTCCACTTTAAACAGCTCGGCCAATATTTTGGCCTAAGAGGAGGGGGTATCCGGACCCTTCCAGCCACAGCGGGAGGCATCATCCTCTCCATTATAGTGCCACATTGGCAGCCCTCTGTATTGTAGCGACTGAACCCCTCGCACTATGGAGGTCGCCATTACCTCGATTATTGTGAGTCCGGACTAAGCGAGCATCTTTATCTTGCTCATGAGCTGATGAACTTCTGCGTTGTCATCCTCTTCAGGACTCCGGGGACGCCAACTGTGGCATTTCTTCAGCGAAACGCTCGCAAATTCAGGAAGACCCTTTCGAACTGGGCCAGGAAGCGCGACATCCTCGATATAGAACCACTTGGAAGGCCATTCTTCGGATGCCTTCCTTGGTGTGCCAGACAGATATCCGGTATCGGCGATACGCCATACTTTGGCTCCGGCCACTTCAAATATTGACCCCTCGTGATTACGCGGGACAAGACAGAACAACTTCCTCCACAGCTTGAAATGAGCCTCGATGCCCAGAAATAGTTCGCATAAAGTGACATAACCCCCAATGTGCAGAAGGGAGGCATGGGTGAAGTTGTGCAGCTGGAGGCCATAGTATTCCAGAAGCCCTCGGAGGAACGAATGGATTGGAAATCCGACGCCTCTTAGTAGGTAGGGGACGAAACACACTTGCTCCCCCCGGATGGATTGGGGAAGCCCTCTGCCTAGGTCTCACCGTTGAAGGAGTCTAATCCCGCTCGAACAGGGACTAGATCTGCGGGGGAAAGAAATACATGTCTTTGCAGCTTCGCTAATTGTCTATGGGGCACAGAACACCTCTCCCACTCGCCTTTCTCTGGGCCAAAACGGGAGGAGGAGCTGGGAATGCTAGCCATGTTAGAATGGTTTCTGCTAGCAGTCTCCGGGGATTTTCACTGCATGGTGCCAAATGGATCTAGGATCTAATCTCTTTAAATAGGCGCTCTTCCCTGCATGGATGGGGTGTTATTCGCAAAAAGGCCCTGACCTTCCACATTCGCCCGACACGTGGAAGACGAAGTTATTTAACACGCAGGAGCCGAGGGGAGTGACGTTGGGTCAATGGCTAAATACATTACTTGGAGATCATTAAAGGAGGAACCCGCCTTGCAATGCCGAAGACAATTTGTGTGCGGAACACCCCGCTATTGAAGACTGGTTCAGGGGCTACTGAGGGAGCCCTGAACTAAGGGGTCCTCGGGCATGCGGTCTGTTATCCATGGGCCGGACTGATGGGCCGTGAAGATATGAAGACTGAATACTATACCCGTGTCAGGATTGGACTCTCCTTGGCGACCGACTATGAAGATTCCTTCTTATGTAACTGACTCTACATAAACCCTAGATCCTCCTAGTGTCTTTATAAACTGGACGAGTTAGTCCGGAAAGCATATACTCATTACCATAGTCATACATGCTATACTTCTAGGGTTTAGCCATTACGATCTTGTGGTAGATCAACTCTTGTAATACTCATATTCATCAAGATCAATCAAGCAGGAAGTAGGGTATTACCTCCATAGAGAGGGCCTGAACCTGGGTAAACATCGTGTCCCCCGTTTCCTGTTATCATTGACCTTAGATGCACAGTTCGGGACCCCCTACCCGAGATCCGCCGGTTTTGACACCGACAACCACCTTCATACAGGTGCCTCTCCCGATGCTCCACCATGTAGATGCTGGCTCTTGCTTGAGAGCCCACTCCTCCACTTTTTCCTTGCCTCTTTCCCCCACATAAGCAAAAATGCCATGTAAAGCGGGCTTATAGCCCACTATTGTACTTGATCCTACATGTGCTAAGCCTGCCACCTAGGCATAAAGTCTGATGTGGCAAGTTAATTAAGAAGAGAGAGACTAGTTTGGTGACCCCAGGAAGAAACACTGATAAGCGCGTGTACCTAGATGAAGCAAACTTAGCAACAAAAAACTAAGCACCTATGCATTCGGGACTTGAGTTGCTAAGCCATTTCATGCCCATAGCACCTCATCTAAGCACCATTTCATTGGAAGAGGTCACTCCTTGGCAAATGCAATAAATACTACGAAGAAAGAGACAGAGAGAAGTAAACAAAAAAATAATCTCATAGCCAACCTTATAGCTAACCTTGTTGTATAAGTGACTAAGTGATGACTATGTATGACATGCCAACATTGGATAGCCTAACGCACCGTGTTAAATCCCCAAGGGCGCGACCGCGTGAGCGAGGCGACGGTCGTGGTAGGCGTGGCCATGATACGGGCTGCTGGCAGCCCTTGGATCTAAGATCGAACGGTTGCATGCTAAGTTGCTGAAAATTTGCAGAATAACCCTCCAGGAATAGGATATTCACCCATAGGTCTAGAATCACGCCATGCAACCGTTCGATCTCAGATCCAAGGGCCCTCGGAAGCCCGTATGATGGGAGAATGGAAAGCTTTGTTTCACCTGTAATTTTCCCGACGCTTGACATGACATTGAAAGCCATTTAATTGGGCGTCGAGTAGACATGACATCTAATTGGGCCCCCATAGTACTGTGCATGAATCCATTTATCCACTAGTCAAGCCACTACCCTGCCATTCGCACGCGCCCCCCACTCGACATTTTTACAATCGATAAACCGCTCCTAGTCGTCCCGTCCTTTCACATTACGGCAGTTCCACTAATCCAAAGCCTCCTCGCAAATCCATGGCGTCCCAAATCTCCATAATCGGCTATGAGTAGAAGGTTAGAACCATCACCGACGATGAGTTCGACATCATCTACACCCGTTCTTCCGCAACGGTGCCTTGCTCGCTTCAAACGCATGTTCGAAAACTCAAATGATGAGTGAGTCGCTGGGCTAGATGTTGAGTACACCACAGTCCTGGGAAGCAAGAAGAAACTAAAGGAGGCAGAGAAGAAGAAGCCCGCCGTGATCCAGGTTTGCATGCATGACTTATGCTTGGTCTACCACATATGCCATGCCGACGTTGAGTGCGAGGAATTTAAGAACTTCCTCAAGGGCGGCCAAGTCAAATTCATTACTATAGACTTTAGCAACGACAAGGAAATCCTGGGTCAGATAGGCCTTGTTGTAGGCGGCCCCTTCGACCTCCGGAAGGAAGGGCTGGTGCCCTCCCTTTATCAGCCTTCAATGCTGACCCTGGCAGGAGCCATGGTTCATCCTATGTATGGTTAACTGAAGAAAGCTCCGCACATGTTTCATCGTGCATGGCAGTGGACTGAAATAGATATAGACCACATCCACTACGCTGCAATGGATGGCTACCTTTGTTTTAATATCTACAAGGGTTGGATGAAGAGAAGAGCCAAGTGTGCGGTTCAAGCAAAGAAGTATCGCCCAAGAGGAAGAGGGACAAGGACGAAGTCGAGGACGTGGACGAGAACTCCGAGTAAGGTGGCAGTGTCGTTGCTCATGGTGGTTCTAATGCAGTGTCTACCGGATTAGTTTCTTAGTTTAATTTCAGGCGTGCTTAGTTTTATTTGAGGGGTGTGTTGTGCTCAGCCCGCAGCAGAACTATGTTATGTTTCTTCTCGCTATATTTTGTACGTTTCATATTTTAGTTGGTATAGTACTACCACTCATTTCTTGACAGTATATACGTACAATATATATGGCCAACATCATATAGCCAGCAGTTTAGTTGTCAAAGAATTTCAGGGTGCTTAGTTTTGTCAAAGAATTCCAGGGTGCTTAGTTTTATTTGAGGGGTGTGTTGTGTTGGACACCATTAACTTATCATTGTGAGAATTGGCTTATTTTTGTCATGTAACATGGTCAACGGGTTTGACGTGAAAATAACAATGTCTAATGGAATTTCTGAGCAAACATCTAACTTAACGATGGCTTTTTTTTAGATATCTAATTGCATATTTGAGCAGGCATCTCACAGATCGTTGGCATTTTTTGAGTAGTTGTAACTTATAATGGCAAAACTAAGTACTGATACACAACTAGTGGCATAAATAATAAGAACACAAGAATTAAATAGGGCCAATTTCTTTATTTCTTTATTTCTTTATACCTTTGTGTGCGAAACAATATACGCTGCCTACCGCCAGATTTTCTTTACACAGGCAACATAGAATTATATGAGTGCCCTGTTAAATTTTGGAATTATTCCAGGTTCGTTTGGCCTTTTTTATACATTAATTGAGTTTCTGGTCATTTAATGTGAATAACTGAAAATTGAACTACAAGCACATGCTCCCGTGCACCAAAGTTGACTGAAAAAGCACATGTGTGTCCTCGGTGAATTTCTAGGTCCCATGCAAGAAACGGGAATGTAATTTAAACATCTGGGCACCGTGGTTCGGCCGAGAACATTAAGAAGCTTGGTTTTAAAATTCTTGTAAATCCAAAACAAAAATCATGAAACTTGGCATGGTTTCATGTCATTGTACTACCATGCTGTGGTAAAAAAATTGCAGAATAGGAACAAGTTTTGGTATAAGTTTCTTGCAAACCGGAGCTTCTCTCAAGAAGTCTTGTGGTTCTGAGAGGGAACGTGTCACCTTTATGTGCATAACTCAAATTTTAAATACAAGCACATGCTCCAGCACACCAAAGCTGGTTGAAAAATCACATGTTTGTCCCTGGGTAAATTTCTAGGTCCCATGCCAGAAATGCGAATGAAATTCAAACATTTGGGCGTCATGGCTCGGCTGGAAACATTGAGAAACTTGGTTTTTTAATTCCTGTAAATCTGAAACACGCATGAAAATCATGAAACTTGGCTTGGTGCCATGACATGGCACCAACATGCTGTGGTAATTTTGCTGTCCGATTTGTGAAGGCGCACACATTAACAATCAACAAAGTCATTTTGGAACAAGTGCTGTCACGTTACAATCAGAAACACAAGTATTATTGAAACCATGGGCGTTCTATTTACCATTTCCATGCCGCCACGTGTCCGAATTTTTTATTAGCTAGGAGGCGCCATGCAGGGTAGCTATTTGAGTACAGGAGGCGTGCGATTAGACCCCTGCGTGTGCTTATCGGGAGGAGAGCCCTTTGACCTCCATCTGCCGTCCACCTCTCTCCCAAGGTTGCCATTAATGGCGCCCGAGCCTCTGTTTATTGGCGTGGCAATGTTTCACTCCACTGAGATTTAAGTGAGAAAAAAGAAAATCTGAAAAGAAAATTTTGCACGGATCTTGATGTAAGATCCGACGGACCTATATAGCATCTACTGCGACTTATAGCAAGACTGATGAATATATATAAGGACGATGAGAGTGGATAATAATTGTCTTACATAATTAGGAAGATAATTAAAAAAGCCACATGCGGCTACACCCGAAATACACAAGGGCAAAAGAAGAACGAAGACGCATACAACGATCTGGCTCGCTGATCTCTACTTTTTTATGCGCTGCAGGTCGCGGAGACTAGTTCTCGTAGCGAGCGATGATCTCTTTCATCAGTTTCATGTCCTTAATACGCTGCTTGGCAGCATCCATGGATTCCTCCACAAGCCTGTTGCGCTTGATGCGGAGCATGGCATTCTCGTCCATAAGTTTCTCGATGATGACACCTGTCCTCTGCAACACGGCAGCGGTCTCCTCCTCCTGCTTCGCCCTTCCGGCGATCTTCACCCTCAGCAGGTCGCACTCGCCCCGGAGCTTCGCATTGCCATCCCCCAGTTGCCGGATGACGCCGATAGCCTCGTCCTGCATCCTCGCCCAGCCAGAGATCTGATCCATCTGGCAATGGACTATCGCATGCATGCGCCTGGAAGAGTCCTCGCCTGCCTGTGAGAAATTTTCCCAGGCCGCCACGGCGCGGCGGGACCTCCCTACTGCTTCGGCGGCGCGGCAGGACATCTCTGCTGCTTCGGCGGCGTGGCCAGACCAGTCTGCTACATCGACGGTGCAGCGGGACCTCCCTGCTGCTTCGGCGGCTCGGCGGGACCTCTATGCTGCTACTGCTACGCGGCTGGACATGTCGACTGATTTCGCGGCGAGGCGGGACATCTCTCGTGCTTCCTCTTCCATGCTCACCTCTCCCTGGTGGAAATCTCTCGACCCAGAACTCACGCTGGCTATGGCTTGATTGACATAATTCTTTTTTGTGGATGAGTTGAGGAGGAATGTGCAGTCATCTTAGCATAGTAGTATTTATAACCGAGTACGACTAATACGCTCCTAAGTGGGAAACCGTTTAGGTTGTGATTGGTGTGAACAGGTTTGCAATTAAATATAGCGTGGTAGTAGTAGTAATTTGGAATGTGACAAGACGCGCTCATAATTTGTTGACGGTTCTAGTTTCTAAGTGCAGCACTATTCTCGGATGGCGTAACGTCGGCACGTTTTCTCGGCCGTGGTGTAGCATATGCCATGGTACTATTTCTTTTTCTACTGATGTGTACGTGCAAAAACTGACACCGTCGGATACATATCTTACGCTTGGCGTTCGACAGGAATAGCCTCATGGCGAGCTATAGACTAGTCTTTTTTTCAGACACATTACACCTATCTTTCGGGACTTCTCTCACGCACCATCATTGCTCCCTAGGTAGATGCCACCCACATACAGTTATACTCTGAGAAGAGGTGCACGCACGCACTCGTCCTCTCTCACACATCTGTAGCTACGAATTGTAGTGTTCTCAACCATCCAATTGGCTCTATCATAGGTTTCACATTGCTCCTTGGCTTTGAGAATGAGATGTTTTAAACATGGAGGCTAAGATGGAGGCGCGAGGTTTTGGTTAATGTGCGGGTCGCACACGGCACCAACACGACACGAGCTTCATCTACCTGGTGCGCATGCAGTCGGGTGAGTTGTCCAAGTATAGACACAACCAGGCCCTCGTTGGTATCCGCGCCTCGACTTTGGCTGGTCATAATGGAGAGTAACATAGACCTGTTACTAGTCTATGTTACTAGTACCTTCTTAGTGGGTAGTGTCATATAGTACATGCATAATTTGGCGACGAGCACCCTCTATATGTACCACCTTTTTTCTTTAATTACATCTTGTTAGTTTTGCTCCATGGCGCAATCCATCGATACTACTACTGTACAAATGTATACATTTTTTAAAGGCTAGAGGGTGGGGCAGTCTAGCTTGTTCCTTTTCACAAGAGGTGAGGGCCTTTGTGATTTGACGGCTCATTACTGCTGGAAGGCGGGGCCTTGTGATTTGACTGCTCGTTTAAATGTGCCGACTAGGAGGAGCAAAGAACTGTGCGGTATAGTCAAGTTTTCCACTGGAGTATGACGGAGGAGCACGAAACACGGCAGCCTAGTGCCATATACTCTACTCTCTACTCTTATTATATATTACTAGCAAGAGGCATGGTTCTATTGGCGATAAAGAATGATCTAATTTGCTAGTCATATCATTTTTAGCATTGTTCTATTCATGCCTCGCGGAGAAGGTGACACGTGCGGCGAAACACCTAAAGCAAAATAAGAAAAACAGGAGCAAAAGAAGGAGGATTATCACCCCCAAAAAAGAAGGAAGACGCACACACAAGTCAGGGGCGCTTCTCTCACTACATGAAGGGTTGCTGGCCGCGGAGTCGTAACTGCTTCTTCATTGCCTCCATGACCTCCATCTCCTTGCTCGTCTCCTCCGCCATCTTCATCATTGTGTCCATGACGCGGCATTTCTCGATGCGAGCCTTCATCATCTGTTCCACGGCCGCATTACGTACCTTGACAGCAGCTGGGTGCTTGATGCGGAGCTTCACCAACTCCTCCTTCTGTTCCATGACGAGGGCCTGCAACATCTTCATCGAGGAACTACTATTCTCATGAAGCTTCTTCCAGCCGGTGTTCTCCTCCTTCAGCAGGTCGAGCTCGTGGCAGAGCTTCGCCTTGTCCTCCTGAAGTTGCAGGATTCCGCTGGTCGCCTTCTTTTCCGAGGCAATACTCTTCTTCAGCAGCATCACCAAGCCGACGGTCAACTCCCCCTGCTCATTGAGCTCAGCGGGCATGTTGTCAAGGCTCTCCTTCAGCAGCTCCACCAAGCCGTGGATGAACTCCTTCTGCTTAATGAGGTGCTTATTGAGCTGATCGCCATGTCATCGAGGGATAACGACTCCAGCGCCGCCAGCTCGGCATGTTCGCCTCCACGTCTAGGGCGCTCCTGGGAGCCATCGCCTGCCCGTGAGAGATCTTTCGAGGTCTCTGCGTGGCGGTGAGCCCTCTTTTTTTGGTAGCCTTGGTTGCCGCTCCCTTGTTACGAGTAGTTCTCGACCTAGAGCTCTGCACACCGGCCATGGCAAGGACGGACGAAGAAGGAGGACTTATGAGGAGGAAGGTAGAGTAATTTTCGGTTAGATAGTTCCCCTTTTTCTAACCTAAGTACTAGCACTAGTACGAAAACCTGCATAGTGGGAACACGTTCAGGTTTGGTACGTACTGGTAGGTGTGAGCAGGCTAGCACTTAATTGTAGCTCTAGTACTTTTGAATGTGATGGGAACAAGGTAAAGATTAATTGATGGTTTTTGGTTTCGAGGCCCGAAACGGCTCCCGATGAGTTTAGTGGAACATAATTTGAAGTAGACTACGCTGCTCAGATCTGTAAATATTATGTTACTGTCAAAACTTGGCACAAAATACGAAGGAGAGCAATGGAAGTAGTACTAGCAACCCATGATTTAACTACTCGCATGCGCGAAGTGGAGTAGTTATGTCTTTCTTCCGCCCTCACATCCACTCAATTTGCATGCGCTGTATTAATTGACTATCAATGAAGTGAAGGACTTTACACGCGTCCAATTATCACATGGGGTGGATCTTGGTACAAAATTGCGTCCGCCCATGTACTCGCGTGTGCGAGCAAGGGAATGAGTGCGTGCGTGGTGTGCGTGCACATCTTTGCTTCATGCATGTACCGCCAGTGCGGCTCAGGGAGGACGAGTACAATCTTCTAGAACCAGCAGCACGTCACTGTGATCAATCGACACAAGGATGTCGCGACAATGCCTCCACATGTGCCACGTAGCTTCATGAACTATAAGAGATACACTCTATAGCGTGCCATTGTGTTCTGCACATACTCAAACTACCAGTAAGGTACACGTGCATTGCACGCGTCAGATTTTGCAACCGAATTACGAATAAATACCACATTGTAGCATGTAAGCTTTGAGTCATATATGCCTTATGTAGACCTTCGTTTAATTCTTATAGTTCATCTCATTCAAAATCAATTAGTTTTTATAAAAAACCTAGGGCCTCTTTGATCGTAGGATTTCCAAAACGCGGGAATAGGAAGAAGATAGGATTAGAGTGGAATGTTGTCTTGAATCCTACAGGATGGTACGAGTGTTTGATTGTGCATAGAAAAACGCTGAATTCTTTCAAAGAGGTTTGAGTGGATGGGATGTTTCCTATGAAATCTAGTGCAAATGAATCACATGGAAAAATTCCTATGGTTTACAATCCTACGAATCAAACAACCAAGACAGGAAAAATTCCTAAGGATTAGAATCCTCCGAAATTCCTTCAAGAATCCTTTGAATCAAAGAAGCCCTTAATCTATTTTATGATTCATGGAATTG
This sequence comes from Aegilops umbellulata, assembly GCA_032464435.1. Taxonomy (NCBI): domain Eukaryota; kingdom Viridiplantae; phylum Streptophyta; class Magnoliopsida; order Poales; family Poaceae; genus Aegilops; species Aegilops umbellulata. The sequence continues at coordinate 83,790,089 of CP136060.1, read as the reverse complement.
TGCGTTGTAAAGCATAAAGTACAAACAAATAATGGCAATTTAACTAGAAAAAAAGTTTGGGCAGTTATGATACGGAAGATTCTAGAACAAAGGAGAACCACTGTTGTTTTGAGATTTGTGCATTATGCTTAAGTTCAACCATGGAGTCTGCTAGATTGTACATGTGGCAAAATCCAGTGGGGGGCTTGAAGATGGTGCGAGGGGCCGAGTGGAGGGAGACTACGAAGGAGTGCACAACTGCGAGATCGATATTTAGAGAGAGGGGGCGAGAACGTGCGCTGTTGCACGCAGTGGCGGAGCCATGAAAAATGTCCCATGAGCTAGGGGGCCAAGCATTGCGAATCCTTTATGAGGAGGGCCAATTCATAAACTTAAACCATTTTTACCAGCAATTGTCTAATGATCACATTCATATTAGCCTCGATATATAGTGATGTTAGGGGGGGCAGGGCCCTTGCTGCCTCCAGTCTTCGCCATTGTGCGCGCGTCTGAGAGATGAAGCGGAAGGCATGGATGATGAGAGGGGGGCGTTGGATATATAATTAATGTGGGCGTATTAGCTATATATGTAATCCTATATAGAGAGGTATAGATTGATCGATGTGGACGTGGGAAAGAGGGTGAGACCTCACCAGATATATAGATTGATCGGTTTATGTGGAAAACTATGAAAGACCTAGCTATATACACACACACACACACACATAGAGGAACATCGATCGTTGCGCATGCACGTGATAAAGAATGCCCGATGTGATGGAGAGAGGGATGTGTGTGTGTGTCTGCCTTCATGGGAGACCGACCTGAAGAAAAAGATTGCATGTGTGCGATGGATAATGCCGACTGGTAGTGTGTGTGCATGCATGCACGAGAGAAAGTTAGTGGTACAATTTTAAAGAGAAGATCAATATGTGGGTGTAAAAGACTAGGTGAGGTCATAATCAATTTAAAGTTGAATTCAAATATTTGAATAAGAGATCATGATGTTTGAAACCCATGCATGCATGAATATAACAAAGATCTACGCGGTGTGGTTTGGAAATGAGCATGTTGCAATTTATACACATTGAACAAGGTCAGATTGGTTTGAATTTGAGATACCGATGGCAGCCATCGTTTGGCCACATTGCATCCGTGCATGGACACACTATTCTAATTGGAGATGATGGGTGGCTTTTGCATCACATATCTATATCTATACCCCTATATATATTAGATTTTATATTTTTTATATAGTGTGCGGATAACTTTAACTTTGAAAGATGATCGTTGGATGAGGCCAATCCGATGGTGCGGAGCTGGCAAATTCTAGCACTACTGGTCGTTCGATATCATCCAGATTCCACCAGATTTTGCCACATGTACAATCTAGAAGACTCTATGGTTGAACTTAAGCATAATGCACAAACCGCAAAACACAAGCACTTCTTGTTTGTTCTAGAAGCTTCCGTATCAAAATTGCTCAAATGTTTTTCTACATGATTTGTTTTTACTTTATGCCTTACAACGCATAATTCTATGAATCTTAAAATAGATTAGCTTTCTTATGAAAACTAGATGATTTGAATGAAATGAACTATAAGAATTAAACGACCATCTACATCATGCATATATGACTCAAAGCTTACATGCTATAATGTGGTATTTATTCATAAATTGGTTGCCAAATCTCATGCGTGCAATGCACGTGTACTTTACTAGTCTAAATGGCATCTGTGTGTGTTGTGCGTGTTAAACACATTGTACATAGTATATCATACTAGTCTAAATTGTCTTTTTTTTGGTACACGCTAAGCTTGTTCTTCCGAAATTTCAAGCCGCGCCTTGTTATCCCGAAATTTCAAGCTAGCGTCTCTATCTATCGTGCTACGAAACTCCCGCCTCTTCAACCCACGCCTTGTTAGCCCGAAATATTTAAGATATATCTTTGTCTCATTGTGCTCCGACAACTCCCTCCATCTCAACCCGCGCCTTGCTATTCCAAAATTACAACGCGCGTGAAAACTCCCACCTCCTGTGAAATTCCGACATGTGAAATGCCCATGATACCCTTGAACCAAAAGAACCGCCTCAAATCGGTGGGGGTAGTTTCGTAACTTACCCACATTTTGGACAAGCGCGTCCCTAAGCCATTGTTCCCGACTCCCATCCCATCCGCCCACCCATTGGTACACCGAGACCGGCAAAACCCGCGAAGCCCCACACCCTCCTCAGTCCGCCACCCAGCCGGAGCCTCTTCCCCGATGACGTCGTCCACAGCAACACCTCGACGTCCCTAATCCACCGTACCTGATGAGGATCCGTTGTCGATCTGGTCGTCCCGCCGTTCAGCCACCCCGTCCTCCACCTCCAAGGATCGGCCCCGACGTTCCCCTTGTCTTTCACGCCACCTCCATTCCTACAGCATCGTCTTGACCTGCACCACCGGAAGAGCATTATCATCACCGTTTCCTCGAATGAAGCTGCGGCCTAATCAGCGCCACCAAAGAGGTTGTACATTAATCGCCGCATTTTCTTCTTGATTCGATCTTATGGGGATGCCGGCGCTCAATCCTGAGCCGATACGGCATGGTTCCATCCACGACGGCATCGTCGGCCACTTCCTCCATGGCATCGCTCTCTCGGCGGCGACGACCACATCAGTAGGAGCTGCTGCTGCTTTAGCTCTTGCTTGTGCTGCTGCTCTGCTCTTGCTCTCGGTCCCCTGCCTAGTCTGCACTTGCTCTTGCTCTTGCTCGCGCTGCTGCTCTTGCTCTTGCTCTAGCTTGCGATGCTGCTCCGATTTAGCTACACTTCAGTCGACTAAATCGACTTTTGGGTCAGTCGATTTTTAGGGGGTGGGGGGGGGGCTCAACGGAGTTAAAGAAGAACCAGCCGCAGCGGGGAGGGGGGCTCGCCGAAGAGGTACCCCACTATCTATCTTAGGGTTCAGGGTGGGGGCGGTGGTCGCCGGCGGTGCTGGGGCGGTGGCGCGGGGATCGCCTGAGAAAAAGCTCGGCATGGGGGGCCTACAGGGATGGCTGGGGCGGCGCCGGACCGGCGGTGGTGAGTGTTTTCGGGCCGGGCGGCGGGGGCGGTTGTTTGGCCGGTGGTGGCTGGCGGCTCAGGGGGTGGAGGTTGAAGATGAACTACATGCCCTTGATTTCGTATACAACGGCTGCAAAATCGACTGACCAGAGATGAAAAAGTCAGTCGACTGACTTGTAGCCTCACCTCTAGTGCGTTCAGTTTCGACAATAAAATTCAGTTTCGATAGCAAAATTCAGTTTCGACAGTTAAGTTCAGTTTCGACAGTTAAATTCAATTTCGACAGTTAAGTTCTGACATGAGCGGCTGATGTATACATCTAGCACTTTGTGGTTATGTATTTTACGTCATCTATTGGAGATGCTATTAGAATTCCACTCAGGTTAACATCGTCTCTCTTGTCCTGCTTCAGCCTCAGCGTCATACAACTCACCAGAGCTGCTCCAATGAGGAAACCCTCCATCACAGCGGAGGAGTACCTTAGGCTCCATCTCCAGACGCCTAAGATCTTCTTCCCCTCTTCCGACAGCCAAGTGAGCCGGAGCATCCTCAACGGCCAACCCAATCACGCTGAGATCGAGATGGCTTCGCCAAAGAGGTTGTACACCTGTGGTTTGCAGCCTATGACCATGCTTCTTTGCAGCCTGTGACCATGCTTCTTTGCAGCCTGTGATCTTCCATTTCTTGTGAACCAGACACCCAGATTGGCAGAAATCCTATGTTTTAAAATTCTCTGTTTTGCACATGTATTCCTATCCTATTCCTGTCTATTTCCTCTCCCTGCATTGTTAGAATCCTCAAATTCAAACAATCCCTTACACAATTACTTCTGTTACAGATATGTGTCAAAGAAAATCTTGTGTGGTTTGTCCTGCTCCTGCGGTGCTATGTTGCACCCCAGCTCAGCTGCTCCAATGATGGAAGGGTTCACCACAGCAGGGATCGGCTCTCCAGACTGTCTTTCGCCGCCTCAGATCTTCTTCCCCGCCGCCGGCAGCCACGACAACTACATTACCATCATCAACTGAGCAGATGACCTTGAGGACTACACAGGTCCGCAAGAGAGGTCACACTCTTCCATCTCTGCTTATGTTATGCATCGCTTAATATGATGACATGCTACTTTATCGTCGTGTTCACCTATTAGACTCCGACTCAGGTCCAAACATATGCTGAAACTTGAGTTTTTAAATGGTTGTGGGGTACATATTGTGGCAGCAATCAGTACTATCTGCTACTATCTGGTTAATCTCGAGTGTCTACTATGAGTTTCATGTTGGGTGCAAACAAACATTAAAGGAGCCATTATCTGTATTTTTTAACTAAAGCTATTATCTGCCAGCTATCATTGGTTTTGGGTCTATCCACAGTTTGCTACCTTCACTCTGGATTTGTGCATGCACTCCTTACATAATCTCACCATGTTTTATTCCTATGCATGTTAGTTATTGTACACAATGGAACTAAACATGTAGAGCAAAAGAGACGAGCCTTACATGGCAATAAAATTCCATGCAGACGCCGCTCCATGGTGGGCGCAAAGACAACCCCCCTCCACCCATTTCGGGTCATAATCAAGAGGAAGATAACTGTTCTAAGGGGGATTCAAAAGCAGAAGACCACTCCTATTTACCCCATGAGGTCTTCGCTCTAACTTGGCATGCTGATGTTGGTAATATCATGCATATGGTGCCTTGCATTGCTTACTGTATACATTAAAGATGTCATCTGCTTAGTTTAGACATGCTTTGTGTCAATGCCATCTGTTTAGTTTCTTTATCATATATGTGAATCATGCAATGCCATCTTGTTTAGCCAGGCATCATATATGTGAATTTTCCAATGCCACCCTGGTTAGCCAGTCATCTTATATGTGAATTATATCATGACATCATTTTTTTATTACGTGTTAAATTTTTCAACAATTTTAGTACATTCCTGTGCATCATCCATTCGGCACGGTCATGGAAAAATCTGGAGTGGAAACATGGTCTTCAGAGTAGACAATGCTATCTGACGAAGCACATGTCTTGCTGGTTACAGATAGCTCCTCGGAGGAGGATTCAGAGACAGATGACCAGTCCTATTCCCCCCCCCCCCCCGAGGTGCATGCTCTAACTTGGCAGGGTTATGATGCTCATATCGTGTGTATGGTATCTTGCATTGCTATGTCATTTGCTTAGTTTAGACATGCTTTGTGTGAATGCCACCTGTTTAGTGTCTAATTACCATATATGTGAATTATGCAATGCCATCTTGTTGCAAGACATTGTATATGTGAATTATGCAATGTTATCTTGTTGCAAGGCATTATATATGTGAATTATGCAATGCCATGTTGTTTAGCCAAGCGTCATATATGTGAATTATATCATGCCGTCCTTTTTTTTGTATTTCTCATTGCTTTTGTCAACAATGTTTGTATATTCAATTGCTCTTCCTGTGCATCATCCATTTGAATTGGTGATGGAGAAATCTAGAGTGAAAACAAGGTCTTTAGATAAGACAATGCTACCCAGTGAAGCAGATATCTTGCTGGTTACAGATAGCTCTTCAGAGGAGGATTCAGAGGCAGATGACCAGTCCTATTAACCCCTAAGGTGTATGCTCAAACTTGGTAGGGTTATATTACTCATATCATGCATATGTTGTATTGCAATGCTTAGTTTTTACATCATATAAATGATATTGAATGCCATCTCCTTAGTTGACACATCATATATGTGATTGCCCTCTGCTCATTTCCTTAGTATATAAATCATATATTTGAATTATATCATGCCATAATGTTTATGTAGACAACACGTATCTGAATTATGGCATGCCAACCCATTTTCTAAAGACATAATATAGTTATATCATCTCATCCTGTTCACATAGTCATCATATTTTGAGTTATATCATTCTATCCATGAATTATATCATGCCATCAAGTTTCCATCGACGGCATGTTTGTGATTTATGACATGCCAGCCACTTTAATAGACACATCGTATAGTTATATCATGTCATCCTGTTTACATAGTCATCATATCTTGAAGTGTGTCATTCTATCCTGTTTAGTTAGGCATCATGCATGTGAAATTGTGTCATGCTTTCCTGTTTAATTAGCCATCATATATGTGAAATTATGTCCTGCTATTCTGTTTGGTTAGACAACATAAATGTGAATTATTTCATGCCCTGTTTTCTTCCCTACTATCCATTGCACCTGTCTATCTTACAATGTCTGTACATTCAATTACTTTTCTTGTTTATCAGCCATTTCAATTGGAGGGGGTGATGGCAGTATCTGTGGGAGTAAAAACACGGTCTTCAGAAAAGATCGTGCTACCTGTCGATGGAGATATAACCACGGTTGTACTTTCCCAAGAACCAGCCCCACCACACATAACCCAGACTCATGCAGATTGTACCCCTACGTAGTTGGACAGAGATCCAGCTACACCCCATCTAACCCCAACCCCAACAGATAGTAACCCAGTTCCCATTGACACAGCACCGTCTCCACCACAGAGCACCCAAACACGAGCAGTTAGTAAGGCAACTGCAGTGCCCAAAGCACGAGGACCACCACTCTGAACCCCAAGTCAATGCTTAAAGCTGAAGAAGAATTGTTCTCAGGTTAGGTTCCGTAGCTATGGTTCATACTACTTTGCTCTTGCATCATTGTATTTACTCATACCAACTAATTTCAAATTTGAAGGATGCAATTGAAACTCCAATGGCGCAACGGGTATATTTTAAACCTGTTTCTTTAACGTGTTTGTTGTTGTAACTTGCTCTATGTTGATTTTAGTTTCAATTGAATAAACAGTTATATTCTCATGCCATGCACCTTACAAGTGTTGTTATTGTTGTGTAGTTTCCCACACTTATATTCTGTCTAAGCTGCTTTGTCTTAAATAGATATGATTCGAACTGTATCTATCTTGATTTGGCAACATAAACTAGAATGATATAGACCATACAGTGACCATACTACATAGATATATGTTTGTTTCATGCTGTTATCCTGTCCACCTTACTACTGAACTGGTTTACCAAAATGAGTTTCATATCCTACATTGTAAACCTGTGATGTGTTTGTTTGTTTCTCTTTTAGAATGCGGATAAAATATTGGAGAAGAGTACCCCGTTAAGCAATGGTATAGGAAGTAATGCAGATAAGGTTCAAGATAGTGAGACATCCCTATTGGTCTCCAAGAAAGCTGATAAAAACTATATTGAAGACACTGAGACAACCCCAAAGTCCTGTCTTGATGTAGTGTTCGAGTTACTGGCTACTACTGCTGGCACCAGCTCTTTGAACTAGCTGCCTGAATCAGTTCGGCTTCTTGAGTCTCAACTTCAAGTTGAAAGACATCGATCAGATGTTATGTGACACGAAGACGAAGGACTGAGGAAGTCCCTGCAGAATTCAGATGCATACTTTCTGGTGCAACAACAAGTGCTGGAGAATTTAAGTGCCAAACAAGATAAAGTTAATAAGCTTGCTAAGCATCTTGCCAACATTATGGGTACCCAGGATATTGTTTCTTGAGCCCTTGTGAAGTGGTTTCAGTTTTGGACTTGTTTTGCTGCGGCGTTCATATGCTGCTTTGTTCCCTATATTTGCACTGGTGGCGAACTTTGATGCCTAGTGGATGTAATATGTGTAATAGCCGTGATAGCCTAGCATAAGTTGCTTGCCTATTTATTTCCTTATTGTCTTGTTTATTTGTTTTCTTGTAGTTAGTGCAGTTCTTTTTCCATGGTTTGCTAGTGGCCGCAATAGCCTATTTTTTAAAACTAGGCCACATTAACCATGGGCTACATATTTACTGTAGTTAACATGGGCCTCCTACGGGCCGTAGAAACAATGGCCTTCTAAGGGCCGTAGAAACAATGGGCCTTCTATGAGGCGTAGAAACAATGGGCCTTATACGGGCCGTAGACAAAATGGGCCTTCTACGGGCCGTATCATCAATGGGCCTTCTACGGGCCATATGATCGGTCGGCCAAACATGGGCCAATAACAGACCACATTATGGCCGTAAATGGGCTAGAGTTGAAATCATCCATTCATGGGACGACCATAACGGGCCGTTGTTAATCGGCCGTATTTGATGACGCTATGAAAACGACCCAACGTATTAACGGGCCACAAACGGGCAGACTGTAACCACGGGCTGAATTTGGCCCACAAGCAGAAAATGACAGTAACGGGCCGAAAGTAAACGAATGCTGGAAATTAGCCCAAGAATAAATGGGCCCTGAGAAGGTCGAAAGTTAACATGGGCTGGAAACGGCCCAACGAAATAATGGGTCGTTAATGGGTTTAAAGTGATACACTGTTCATTACGGGCAAGTTTTACCACGGGTCGTTAATGGGCCGAGGGTTACTAAGGGCCTTATATGGGCCGAAAGACGTCATGGGCCATACATGGGCTGGAAGTTAAAACGGGCTGGAATTATATTGGACGACCCATATGACGCTACTGGGCCTAATTCGGGTAGGCCATAAACGGGCCCTGGGTTAGTGGGCTGTAAATGGGCTATATGCGAATATGTCGTTAACAGTCTTGCCATGGGCCGGCCCGCCACCTTTTGTCCAAGTCAAACGGCTGGCCTTTTCACAGGAATGGGCCTCTGTTGGGCCGTGCCACGTGTCAACATATCATAGGCGCTTTGGGTCCAATGAGTGGGTGACATCTGTCCCAACGGCGTGCCGACACGTGTTCCCTCCAGCCAATGATGATTTTACACGTGGAAAATCCCCGTTGGTCGGGGCTGTTAACGGGTTATCAGATCCAAAACCGGACTCGATAGCTTAATGGCGTCCCGTTACGGTGGATGCCACGTGTCAGTCACCCTTGACGAAAGCACTTCTGTAACGCGCGATTTATCGTCATGGAAGTGGACACTTCCGTGATGTTAATTTTGGTAATGTCATGGAACACTTCTACGACAACACATGTATGACTATCTTTATTCTATCGTAAATTTGTCATGGATGTACATGCATGAAAGAAAATGTGACCTACCGTGACAAACACGTATCATCACGGAAGTGTATTTTTTTGGTAGTGCAGCACCTCTTCATCAGGGGTTGGCGTCCATTCTGCAATAAACTCTGCCAATGCCCTGCTCTGAATTGTTGATGTGCTCTCAAATTTCAGGCCAAAGCTGGATAACTCCAAAGCCCACCCACTATTCTTCCGGTAGCCTCAGGGTTTCAGAGTATCCTTTGTAACGAAAAGCAGGTGACAACCGTGATCTCATGGGCTTGGAAGTAGTGGCGCAGTTTCCTTGAGGCCATGATGAGGCCAAAAATCAACTTTTGCACACCAGAGTACGTCGATCTAGCCCCCTGTAACAAGGAAGTAGCAAAGTACACTGGGTGCTACACCACTTTCTTCCTTGTCGCGTCCTTGGGTTTACCCCTACTGCCGTGCTCTTCTCTGTCCTGATCCTCATCCGGTCCCGCCGGGCTTTATTCACTCTCAACTTGATTAGTTGCCGCCAAGTATAGCAACAACAGTTCTTGTGTTTTAGGGGCAACCAAAGAGGGAACAGAGGATAAGTAGGTCTTCAAGTCTTGTAAAGCTGCTTCTGCTTTTGGGGTCCACTTCGTGGGCCCTGCTTTCTTCAAAATTTTGAAGAACGACAGGGCACGCTTGGTAGACTTGAGATGAATCTCCTAAGTGTGGCAACGCATCCTGTTAGACGCCTCACATCCTTGACTGTCCTGGGCGCCTGTATCTGCTCGATCGCCTTGATCTTGTCGGGGTTAGCTTCAATCCCACAATGGGATATGAAGAACCCAAGTAGCTTGCCGATGGAACGCCTAACAAACACTTCTCTAGATTTAGCTTCAAGTTGATCTTGCGTAGATTAGCAAATGTCTCCTCCAAATCCTGGATGAGGGTTGATCTGTCCTCGGTCTTGACCACGGTATCATCCATATAAGCCTCAATGTTTTTGTGCAACTGTGGTTCAAAACCAATCCGGACTGCTCTTGCAAAAGTAGACCCGACACTCTTTAACTCAAAAGGCATGCGCATAAAGCAGTACGTACCACATGGCGTGATGAACAAGGTCTTCTCTTCGTCTTCCTTGGACATGAAAGTCTGATGATACCCAGAGTATGCATCCAAAAAGGAGAGCAAATCACAACCTAAAGTGGAGTCCACAATCTGGTCGATGTGCAGCAAGGGAAATGGGTCCTTCGGTCAAGCGTTGTTGAGATCTATAAAATCTATGCAAAGTCTCCACTTCCCGTTAGCCATGCGTACGACCACGGGTTTTGCTAACCATGTCGGATGCAGTACTCCTATGACCAGACCACCCGCCTCAAGCTTCTTGATCTCTTCGGCAATGAACTGTTACCTCTCCAAGGCCTACTTTCGAACCTTTTGCTTGACGGGTCTGGCATGTGGGCAAACAACAAGGTGATGCTCGATTACCTCCCTGGGAACACCGGGGATATCAGATGGTTGCCAGGCAAACACATCAATATTTGCCGGCAGGAAGGCAACAAGCGCGCTTTTCTATTTGTCGTCAAAGGTGGCGCTGATAGTGAAGGTACCATCAACGCCAGCCAACCCTGCCGGGACCTTCTTCACATGTGGTGCATCGACCTTGAATCTCTTGCTGTTGGAACTCTCCAGTCGCAGCGCACTCCGAAGAGGTATGCTTCCCAGATTCCTTGCTGGTGTCCTTGCTATATTTCTTCTTTCCTCTGTTTTCCTTGGCGGGAACTACCGTTGCCGTGGCCTCTGCTGTGACTGCGTCCCGTTACATCCTATCCACGCAAATGATTGCGTCTTTCTCATCTGACGGAATGGAAATGACTCCTACCGGCCCTGGCATCTTCAAGGTGTTGTAGGCATAGTGGGATGCCGCCATGAATTTTGCCAAAGCTGGGTGTCCAAGGATCCCATTGTACGGCAGGGGGAGGCCAACCACATCAAACACAACCTTCTCAGTCGGATAGTTTAGTTCCCCCCCAAATGTCACTGGCAATGTGATCTTTCCCTTAGGATGACTCCTATCGGGATTAACTTCTTAAAACGTGCCTATGACCTTTAGTTCTTCCTCTAGTATCTAAAGCTTGCTGGTAACCTTTGGGGAAATCAGATTCAACCCGGCCCTGCTGTCAACCAAAATCTTTGTGACTTTGAGGTTGCGAATTGTTGGAGAGACCAACAATGGCCAACACCCTACCGTGGTGGTGCGGTCAGGATGGTCCTCTTCATAAAAGATGATGGACGTGCGTGACCATTTGAGCGGCTTCCGAGACTCTGCCGCTGGCTCCACGACATTGACCTCACGCGCCCACTGTCGGTGTCAAAACTGGCAGATCTCGGGTAGGGGGTTCCGAACTGTGCGTCAAGGCCGGATGGTAACAGGAGACAAGGGACACGAAGTTTACCCAGGTTCGGGCCCTCTCGATGGAGGTAATACCCTACTCCTGCTTGATTAATATTGATGATATGGGTAATACAAGAGTAGATCTACCATGAGATCAAGGAGGCTAAACCCTAGAAGCTAGCCTACGATATGATTGTGTATGATGATGGTTTTGTCCTACGGACTAGAACCCTCCGGTTTATATAGACACCGGATAAGGTTAGGGTTACACAGAGTCGGTTACAATGGTAGGAGATCTTGAGTATCCGCATCGCCTAGCTTGCCTTCCACGCCAAGGAAAGTCCCTTCCGGACACAGGACGAAGTCTTCAATCTTGTATCTTCATAGTCCAGGAGTCCGGCGAAGGTATAGGCCGGCTACCCGAACACCCCCTAATCCAGGACTCCCTCAGCAGCCCCTGAACCAGGCTTCAATGACGACGAGTCCGGCGCGCAGATTGTCTTCAGCATTGCAAGGCGGGTTCCTCCTCCAAGTCCTTCATAGAAGATTGTAAACACCAAAAATAGTGTCCGGCTCTGCAAAATAAGTTTCCACATATTGCCATAGAGAGAATAATATTAACACAAATCAAATCTGCTGACGTATTCCGTAGTGCGCCATCACACTGCGGCCAAGCTCTTTACACAAATTGTTTTCACTTTTCCACCTCAGCACGTTCAGTGAGGCGGTTTCCTTGGCACGTCTTGTCAAAGCAGAGATCGTGTGCCCCTTTTACGGGATTCTCATCAATAGGGACGTGGGTAACCCAACCGTGCCCGTTAGCACGTTCCCTCAATTAAAGGCGAGTCCAAGACGGTTACGGGGAGGGCTCTTGGTATTCAACCTCCTATAAAGAGACCAAGGCCCTACTTCTTTTCTTAATCTCAAACGAGTTCGCCTGTCGCCTCGAGTTCCAGCACCCCAGGCTCCAGATTCCAGGCGCTTCGGACCTTCGAAATGTCCGGTTCTGACCTTCAAGGTCGATGGACGCCTTCCTTCGTCACGGAGGAGGACGTATTAAGGTTGAGGGAGGCTAGGTTCCTGACCGGTGAGATTTCGCATAGGTTGCCTGCTCAAGGACAGGTTATTCCCAGTCCTGAGCCCGGTGAGAGCGTGGTGTTCATGTCTCACTTCCTCCGAGGGTTAGGCTTCCCTCTGGATCCCTTCGTGAGAGGACTGTTGTTTTATTACGGGCTGGAATTTCCTCATTTAGCTCCGGAGTCCATCCTCCATATCTCCTCATTTATCATCGTGTGTGAAGCGTTCCTCCGTGTTACCCCTCACTTCGGATTATGGCTCAAGACTTTCGAAGTGGAGCTGAAGATGATCAAGGGTCGGTACGCAGATTGCGGAGGCGCTGTTATAAGAAAAAATGCCGATGCTCCATGGCTCGAGGGCTCTTTTCAAGAGGAGCTGGGCTTGTGGCAACGAGAGTGGTTTTATATCACTGCTCCCCGGGGCACCACATGGGTGGCGCCTCCTGCCTTACGCTTGGGTCCCCCACCACGGCTAGCGTCGTGGATCAACAAAAGGTTAGATTGGGGTTTGCCCAAAGACGTACCCTTGCCGCAGGGCCGCATTAAGGATCTCTTGGAAGGAGACCTCAACCCGGTCAAGGTGACGCAGGTCATGCTGATTCGCCGGACACTGCCCGGCAAACGTCGCCCCCTTCGCCTGTGGGAGTTCAATCCAGAGGGACCACGAGTTCTCCGAGATTTTATGAGCGCGACGCCCGCGAAGATGTATAAACTGTTCTTCGGATCACAAGAAGTGTGTCCGGATTTGACCGAGGACGCAAGCCTAAGCCGCAGTCGCCCGGATACTCGAGTAAGTAACCTTGTGCCTGGACCTTCAATCCGCATAATTATCATAAACTTGCCCTTAAAAGAGCTGTCCTTTTAAATAGGAGTGGATAGCGAAGGCGAGGCTGATCAGGTGTCCGGCTCCCCTTCCCGAAACTAGTCCGGATCCCGTGCTAGTCAGGATGCTGGAGGCAGTGCCTTTGGAGGGAAGTAAGAGGGAGGACAAGGAAACTACGGCCTCCTCAAAGGAGGCTGCTCAGAAGGGAGGAACCGATGATTCCTCTCCTAAGGGAAAGAAGAGAGCCGCCTCTGACGACCCAAAGACCATGGTCTCGAAGCGGGGGAAAAGATCCTCGTTAGAGGGTCCGACGCCGGGGAGTTCCACAGCCGGACTGCGTACTCAAGGAGATCAGCCCTCCAGCGAGCCATGAGTAGAGAAAGATTTTTCCTTTCGAGGGATGAAAGAAATCCGTGATTTATATCTGAGAAGTTTTAACTGAATTTTTACCTTGTAGTTCGAACCTCAGCCCTTCTCAGCAGAGCTCGTCTTCGGGGACTCTTCTTCTGGAGATGATGGAGAGCGGGACGCCTCGTTCTGCTGTAACGCCCAACGAGGCGGGCGACCCTGAGGTGTCGTCATGGAGGGTTTCTCCGAGTCCGGCAGGGGCGGAAGATCACTATGGGGCCCCCCGAGGTTCTCCGCGTCCGGCCTTTGAAAGAGGTCATGGGAAAAGTCCGTCACCGTCTGGTGCTCGGCCGGAGGAGCTAAAGGTTCTGCTAGGGCGAGCTTCTATTTCAGAGGAGCACCGTGCATTAATGGGCATGGTGATTGAAAGGGTTTCGTCCGCAGAGAGCGGATTGCGTGTGGCCGTCGAGAGCTTACTGACGGGTTTTGAGGTACATTAGATGATGTGTACTTTTGTCAGTTGCACGTAAATAAGATGCGCCCTATGTAGATAGTAGCCCCTGAGACTCTGCGTGTTGTCAAGAAATGACGGCACGCGAAGGATCATAATCCAGGTCTAAAATGTCGCCTTTTAATGTAGGCTGCAGGGTGTCCGGAATCAAGCCGAACTGCTAGTTTTGCCGAACTAAAGCGGCAACTGGACGTGGCAGATGCCGACATCGTGCTTGTCAACAAGCGGTTGGATGAGGCTCAGGGTATGTGATTCCTTTGGCGGCATTAGGTAAGAAGAGTTTTATGCCAGTGTCTTACGATGTGTGCTTGACGCAGATGGTGCGGCCGCCGTGGAGAGTCTTAGGGCAGAACTTGCCCGAGCTAAAGATCAAGCCAGGGAAAGTGATGCGGCTACCAAGAAGGCCTTTGAAGAGCTGAGAGCCGAATAGGCTGCTCATTGCCGAAGCAAGAAAGAGGTGGCCAGTATGGCCGAAAACTTAAAGAGCACTAAGACCGTTGCAGACATCTTGAGAAAGAAGATCAGGCGATACAGGCGGTCCTAGGGAAGGCCGTTGCTGATGCCAAGGACGCGCGCTCTGCGATGAGAGCTGTGAAGGAGGAGTTGCGTCAGGCCGAACAGATTGCGGCTGGAAAGCCCTTCATGCTGCGAAGAAAATTTTGCGATCCGAAGTTTGCTCCGTTGGACCGGATGTGGAGTGTGTAGGACACCTATCTGGATTTGGCAGCGAGTGCTGCTGATGCGACCGAACACTTCCGAGATCTGAAAGATCATGAAGTGGAAAAACTGTTCTGGTCGCAATTTCACAATCCAGAGCGTCCACTGGCAGTGTACGATCGTTTGGCTCAATGGGCCGAACTTAATAGGTTGTCCGGACTCGCCATGAAGTACGTCATGGGTCATCTGTGGCCGGGGAGGTCGAAGCCGAGGAGTTATTTCAGCTTGTTGCAGCAATTCCTTGACGCAGTGCCGTGCATTAATGCAATGAAGAGGTCGGCGTGTATAGAGGGTGCAAGGATGGATCTTGCCCGTGTCAAGACATACTGGGCAGAGATGGAGACCACCGTTATCGCGTCCCGAGATTCGGATAAAAGCCGAGTGTCCTCCGAGCACTATTTTCAGGATGTCCTTGAAGGCGCTCGTGTAATAGAGACACAGTGCTCGAAGGATGCTATGTTATTATAGCATATGTAATGATGAAGTAATATTTGATAAACTGTAGTGGCCTTTTTATACTTGTGCCTTCAAGTATTGTGAACACCTCCTGTGCGGTCGTTTAAATATATATATATATATATATATATATATATATATATATATATATATATATATATATATATAATCTGAAAGATTGCAGTCGTTGGCTTCAACCCCCACGCACATAGTGCGGGGGTGCTCGCAGAAGACGCATTTTCACACTTAACCCAACGTCTTGGTCCTACAAAGGAGGTGATAGCGCAGCAGGGCAGGCAACCGGACTATAATGCTTTAACACTTTCACTTAGCCATAGGAGCTTGATAGTGGGACTATTTAGGTAGCCCATTAGTGGCGACTGTGCTCACACAAGTTCGGGGCGCGTATGTGCCTGACCGGGAAGCGGCCCTTCGTTAAAGCGGAGGAATCCGATAGATTCCAATAGGTCATCGAGTGGCTGACCAGTCTCACGCTACATCATGACAGTCAGTTTTCGGCTTTCTCTACTGAGGTGCTCGCCCGGCCGAACCGGGGCACAATCGTAGTAGTTCTCCTGGTGCTACCTTAGCCGATAGGGCGGAACTTAAGGTAGCCGAACTCAAGAGCCGGGCAACCCAACATTTGGCCAAAGACATGATTCGGAGCTGATGCATATAATGCCAAAACTCACGACGCCGAACACTCCCTAAGGTGTTCGGTCTTTATGAGTGCGGGCGAAACAACACTCTTTGCTAAAAAAAGCCCCTAGTGTCCAGGTACGTGCGAAAAATTCTGACGTGGCCACATGCCAAGACGCCAGTCTCCTCCTTGGTTATATCAGGAAAAATCAGGGGATGTGTTGCAACAAGAGACAGTAAAAAAGGTTTACGCAGGGTCTTAATCTAAAAAGAATCCTTTAGGACGGGTCCCTACTGCACGTCTGCGCCTGTGTCTCCGTTGTGCCGTATCCTGGACGGGCGCCACACGACGTTCATCTGAAAAAGAGAGGAACAACATTGAAAACCGGTCGTGCCGAACAAAAGGTTTTTAAAATAAATTAAGTATAAAGTAAAATATAAAATTGAGCTTTATTGTCTCTGCGCGTAGCCCCTAGTACGGGGGTATATGGCCTCTAAGCCTGCATTAATGATGGATTTGTACCGAACTCGTCTATTCCGCGTTCGTGGCCTTTAATGACCTATATCGAAAAGTTTTTTGGCTGGTGAGGCCATTTTATTGTGCGGCTGTCTAAGAGGCCGCACAGTCCTCCACTTGGGGGAGGCGCACTCTAATGCTTCCCCCTCAAAGAGATGATGCCTCGTGGACCGGGCATCTTAAGCGTGAGAGATGCATAATGTGGTATTGCGTTAAAGCGAGCGAAAGCTTCGCGTCCCAGTAGTGCTTGATAGCGGCTTGAGAACGGGACGACCTGGAAGGTCAGCTTTTCACGATGGAAGTTATCAGCAGAGCCGAATATAACTTCGAGCCGGAGAAAACCCATACAATGGGTGTCCGGACCAGGTGCTACCCCTTGAAAGGAGGTTTTGCTGCGGCGGATTCTTGCCGGGTTTATCCCCATGTGATTGATTGTATCCTGATATATCAAGTTTAGTCCACTGCCGCCGTCCATAAGGACATTTGTAAACTGGAATCTGCCAATTATCGGATCGAGTATCAGGGTGGTCCAGCCTGCGTTCTTGATATTTCTAGAATAGTCCAGTGGCGGGACCCCTTGGGAATAGGTCGTATTGTGCGTACCTTTATGGGTGCCACACGTTTTGTTACGTGAAGTAAGTTCACTGTTTTTACTTCTTGTGGGAAGTTCTTTTGTTTCCTGGTACTCTGCCTCTGGGGTTCGTCCTTGTCTTCGCTTGGTGTGTCGAGCCCCTTGTGTTCGGCATTGAGTCTGCCGGATTGTTTGAAAACCCAACAATCTCTGTGGGTATGGTTAGCAGGCTTCCCCGGAGTACTGTGTATCTGATATATCCTGTCTAAGATTCTATTTAAGTTGGACTGATCATCCCTATTATCCTGGAGGGGTGGTTTTGTCTGATTTTGTCGCGAGCTTTTGAATCCGGCATTGACTGCCTTGCTTTTCGGACTTTTTTCTTTAATTCGGCGATGATCCTTGTTGCGTCGCGGTTTTCCGTTTCCATCCATAGTTTCGGATGTACTTGGGTCGCTGGGGCTGCATCTTGCCAACCAGCTGTCCTCTCCTACGCAAAAGCGGGTCATGAGGCTTGTGAGTGCGGCCATTGTTCTTGGCTTTTCCTGGCCGAGGTGTCTGGCGAGCCATTCGTCTCGGACATTATGCCTGAAAGCTGCTAGGGCTTCGGCGTCCGGACCGTCGACTATCTGATTCTTTTTAGTGAGGAATCTATTCCAGAACTGCCGAGATGATTCTCCGGGCTGTTGAGATATGTGACTAAGATCGTCTGCATCCGGAGGGCGGACATAGGTCCCTTGAAAATTTGCTCGGAAATCATCCTCGAGCTCCTCCCAACTTCCGATTGTGTTTTCGGGGAGGCTTTTAAGCCAATGCCGGGCTGGCCCTTTAAGCTTAAGGGGTAAATATTTAATGCCGTGGAGATCATCTCCTCCAGCCATATGTATGTGGAGTATTGTAACGCCCTCGATGCGGCTATATCTCCCACGTGTCGAAGCACGACTTAGAGGCATAACCGCATTGAAAGCAATGTCGCAAGTGAGGTAATCTTCACACAACCCATGTAATTCATAAGGGACAGAGATACATAGTTGGCTTACAATCGCCACTTCACCCAATACATGAGTAGAGCATTACATCATATAGATACAATCAAGGTCCGACTACAGAACCAAAATAAAAGAAGACTACCCCAAATGCTACACAGATCCCCGATCGACCCCAACAGGGCTCCACTACTGATCAATTGAAACGAAACAACCCAATGAATAAGATCTTCATCGAGCTACTCCTTGAGCTCGGATGCGGCACCTGCACGGTTACATCGGCACCTGCAAAATGGTTTTGGAAGTATCTGTGAGTCACGGGGACTCAGCAATCTCACACCCGCGAGATCAAGACTATTTAAGCTTATAGGAAGGGTAAAGGTAGTGAGGTGGAGCTGCAGCAAGCGACTAGCATATCTGGTGTGTAACATACGCAAATGAGAGCGAGAAGAGAAGGCAAAAGCACGGTCGAACAACTATGATCAATAAGTGATCCTAGAAAAACCTACGTCAAGCATAACTCCAACACCGTGTTCACTTCCCGGACCCCGCCGAGAAGAGACCATCACGGTTACACACGCGGTTGATGTATTTTAATTAAGATCAACTTCAGGTTTTCTACAACCGGACATTAACAAATTCCCATTTGCCACATAACCGCGGGCACGGCTTTCGAAAGTTCAAACCCTGCAGGGGGGTCCCAACTTAGCCCATAATAAGCTCTCGCGATCAACGAAGGATATTCCTTCTCCCCGGGAAGACCCGATCAGTCTCGGAATCCCGGCTACAAGACATTTCGACAGTAATAAAACAAGTCCAGCAAAGCCGCCCGATGCGCCGACATCCCGATAGGAGTTACACATATCTCGTTCTCAGGGCAACACCGTATGAGCAGTACGTACGGCAACCGACGATACCCCAAGTTGCCTAGGGGCGGCACCGCAAGTGGCTCTGTTTTGGACCAGCACTTAGACAAGCATTGGCCGAGGGGGGCTGAATAAAGATGACCCTTGGGTTAATTACTCCCAAGGGAAAAGTAGGTGGTGGTGAGGCAAATGGTAAAACCAAGGTTGGGCCTTGCTGGAGGAGTCTTATTCAAAGCGAACTGTCAAGGGGGTCCCATAAATCACCCGACCGCGTTAGGGACGCAAAAATCCGGGAACATAATACCGATATGACGGAAACTAGGGCGGGAAGAGTGGAACAAAACACCAGGCATAAGGCCTAGACTTCCACCCTTTACCAAGTATATAGATGCATTAATTAAATAAGATATATTGTGATATCCCAACAAGTAAACATGTTCCAACAAGTAACAACATCTCCATGTTCCAACACAGAACAAAGTTCATCTTCACCTGCAACTAACAACGCTATAAGAGGGGCTGAATAAAGCGGTAACATAGCCAAACAACGGTTTGCTAGGACAAGGTGGGTTAGAGGCTTGGCTTAATAATATGGGAGGCATGATAAGCAAGTGGTAGGTATCGCAGCATGGGCATAGCAAAAGAGCGAGCAACTAGCAAGCAAAGATAGAAGTGATTTCGAGGGTATGGTCATCTTGCCTGCAAGATTCTCAGAGTTGTCGAAAGCTTGGACCTCGTAAGCGTTCTCAACAGGTTCCTCGTTCACGTACTCATCTCCCGGCTCTACCCAAAACAAGTACACAAGCAAAGGAACAACTATCAACCACGATGCAATGCACAAACAACATGATGCAAAACATGGCGTGATATGCGAGATGTGGTATGCAATGCATATGCATGCTCCGGAAGGAAAAGATGAACCAGGCATAATCTTGGCAAACCAAGTATGCCACTGGATAGGTGAGATGATTTCGGTTGAAATCGATATAAAGATCACCGGAATCGGATGCACGGTTTGCAAATGACAAGCAAAACAAGAATGACAAGATTCTGCCATTAACAGCATGAGGCTACTTAGCAAGCAACAAGAAATTAAGCTACTGCACCTTCGTTACAGTTTTCAGACTTTGCAGAAATCTGGACATGTGAAAAACAGATAACAAGTAGGCATGTTTGTGAGCTTGATGCACTCACTACAAAGCATTGCGTGATAAACTAAGCATACAACCATCAAGAATACATGGCATAGAAGCTAGACATGTCAAGAACAATATCATAGCATGCAAGGATCAACTACAACAAGCTTGGCAAAATCGAATAACATGTAAACAATCTGCCAGTAACATTTTATAGCAAAAGTAGAGCTTGATTGACTCAAGCTATTGCACTCCATAATTACAAACAAAAGCATGGATGGATAGAGCAAGTCCATATGTTCAAAACATCCTTACTGATCATGCTCAAAAGAGGCATAGATCTCTCTGAAACAACATGAACACATGGCATAAAAATAACAGCAGGGAATGACTTGGTGAAATTACAGTCCCTGAAATCAGCAACGTTAAGATGCCTAGTTTGCATGCTTATTCTAGTCACCAAAAACATCACAAAAATACATGGAATACACCCCTGTAAAGACGGAATGGCATATTACATAACACATGTAGGACTCAACTTCATAGGGTGCACACATCAATCATGGCAAAAATGACAAAAGTGCATGTTCTGATAATAATCTGGAACTAACATCACATAGCCCTCTTCCAACAACATTTCGGGCATCAAGATGAGCTCAAATGAACATGATGTAATGTAATGAAATGATGTACTCATCGAGGCGAACAATTTGACATATTACACGCACGAAACGGTGCAGTAAGAAGCATGTTATGATGCAATTAAGTATACTAAAAATATCTGGGACTTGGAAGATTTTCGGGGCAACCTTGAGGGAAAAAGTCAACGCGACGAGGGAGACGGCGGATCTCGCCGGAGACGTCGCCAGACTCGCGGGGAACGGCGGCCGGAGACGCGGGGAAGGCCGGGAGGACGCTGCGGAGGGCGGATCCGGACCGGATCTCGCCGGATCCGGCCGGATCCCGTCGAGGTGCAGCGCGGGGACGCGGACGGCGCGCGGCGGCGAGCCGCGGCGGCTCCTGCAAGGAACTCGCCGGCGGGAGGCAGAGCGCAGGGCGAGGCCGGCGCGGCTAGGGCGGCATCGAGCGGTGCGGCGGCGGGGCGGAGGGCGCGGCGACGCGCACCGGTGACTTAAGAGGCGGCGCACGCGAGGCGCGGCTCGGGCGGCGCCTGAGGGCGGCGGCGGACGGACGGCAGCCGGGCCCGGGCGGCGCATGGTGGCGACGAGGTCCGGCGGGCGCGGTGCTCGCGGGCGCCCGCGGGGCGGCAGCGGACGGACGCGCAGGTCGGGAGGGCCCCGCCTGGGCCCCGGCGGGCCGACGCGCGGGTGGCGGCGCGGGGAAGTGGGCGCGGGGCGGCGGCGAATCAGGAGGCGACACATGGCGGCGGAGCTGAGGTGGCATGCCGGGATTGGCCGGGGTGAGGTGGCGCTTGGACGTGTCCGGCCGTCGCGGACGCGTCCGGCGGCGCGAGGAGGGAGAGGGCTAGGGTTCAACTGCGCGAAAAATCCGAGGGGAGCACATATATATAGGTAGAGGGAGCTAGGAAGCTCCAAATGGAGTGCGGTTTTTGGCCACGCGATCGTGATCGAACGGCCAAGAGGATGGAGGGGGTTTGGATGGGTTTTGGGCCACTTTGGAGGGGTGTTGGGCTGCAAAGAGAGGGGCTTTATCGGTTACCCGGTTAACCGTTGGAGTACCAAACGAACTCCAAATGGCACGAAACATGACAGGCGGTCTACCGGTGCTATACCAAGGCCGCTTGGCAAACCTCGGTCCATTCCGAGAAATTTTAATACCCACTCACGGAAAAGGTAAAAGGGGACGCCGGGGAACATAGGAGCAACGGATTGCAAAACGGACAACGGGGAAAATGCTCGGATTCATGAAACGAACACGTATGCGAATGCGATGCACATGATGACATGACATGAAATGCATGACAAGGACAAAATGCAAAATGAAGGGAAACCCAACCATAGTGGGAATATCATATCACATTGCCGAAAATGGCAAGCTACATCCGGGGTGTTACAAGTATGTAGTCCTCAATCCAGACTCCGGGGTCTGTCGTTCCATCATACGCCTCTATGTTGACGGGTTTGAATGCTTTGGGAAATTCGTGGTCCAGAACCTCATCGGTGAAACATAGGGGATGTGCGGCGCCCCTGTATTTGGGTGTGCCGGATTCTGATGATGGCTTTTTTGCATTGCTTACGAGAGCTTGCTTTCTTGGCCCGTAAATGGACCTGGCTGGGCCATGATGCGAATCCTTAGGTGGGTCGCATACCGATTTAAGTACGGTGCCACTTGCCGCCTTATGGGGTCGAATGCGAGGGCTCTAGTGCCTCTTCGTCGAATTCTGGCAGTAGCTTTCTCTTTGGATAGCTTTTAGTACGGCGATCCTCGCCGTATTTATCTGCGGTGTTGATTACTTTATTCCATTTAATATGGAGTGCATCTTCCGCTGTCTTTAGCTTCCGCTTATGCTTTTTCAGGCTGCGTGCAGTTGCAACGAGCCTCTTGTGGAGACTCTTCTTCTCCATGGATTTATCCGGCGTAAGGTTGTCCGGAATGCCGTTTTCGCCGGGGGAGGGAGTTTCGGTTTCTCTATCCATGTTGCCCTGTTTGGACAGCTGGTCCAAGGCCTGCTCGTCGTCTACCGGCTTGTCCTTCTCTATGGCTTGGTTTTTATCAAGGTGGGGCTTGGGTCGGCGTTTATGCTGACGCTTTGATTGTTTTCCGGGGGGTCTATCTCCCGTTCCATCCCCTTTTCCTCGTTGTCATTTCCTTTAGGGGTGTCCACCATGTACACTTCGTGAGGTGAGGTGGCTTTCCAATGCCCTATGAGCGTTGGTTCATCGGTGTCTCCTGCATCATCATCCATGCTATAGATGTCTGCGGAGGCAAAGTTGAGCACGTCATTAAGGTTGTCGACGGTGGCTACAAAGTGGGTGGTGGGTGGGCTTTGAATTTCTTCATCGTCCGTATCCCATCCTTGCTGACCGTAATCCGGCTAGGGCTCTCGTGATAAAGAGAGAGACTTGAGAGAGTTCAAGAAGTCGACAAGAGGCGAGTGCTGAAAGATGTCTGCGGCCGTGAACTCCATTATAGGTGCCCAATCGGATTCGATTGGTAGGGGCACGGGGGGTTCGGAGTCTGGATAAAAGTCCGGACCCTCGGAGTCACGGGTCATGCGGAGTGCGGGGCTGGCGTTCGGCTCGATTACCTTTGAGATCGCAGCCCCCGAGGTGACGTCCAACTGTTCATCCTCGATCGGTGTAAGAGGCTCCGAGTCTAGGGTCGGAACCAGTGCGTGTGCGGCCTCCAGGACACTGTTCGGAGGCAGAGCTAGATCATGCCCTTCGAGGTAGCGCGGCGCGCTTGGCTGTGGCTCGAACCCATCGAAGATCAGATCTCCGTGGATTTCAGCCATGTAGTTCAAGCTTCCAAACCTGACTTGATGGCCAGGGGCGTAGCTTTCGATCTGCTCCACATGACCAAGCGAATTGGCCTGCAGAGCGAAGCCGCCGAAGACGAAGATCTGTCCAGGGAAAAAGGTCTCACCCTGGACGTCATCGTCGTTGATGATCAAAGGAGCCATCAGGCCTAAAAGCGACGACACAGAGGAACTCTCAATGAAAGCACCAATGTCGGTGTCAAAACCGGCGGATCTCGGGTAGGGGGTCCCAAACTGTGCGTCAAGGCCGGATGGTAACAGGAGACAAGGGACACGAAGTTTACCCAGGTTCGGGCCCTCTCGATGGAGGTAATACCCTACTCCTTCTTGATTATTATTGATGATATGGGTAATACAAGAGTAGATCTACCACGAGATCAAGGAGGCTAAACCCTAGAAGCTAGCCTATGATATGATTGTGTATGATGATGGTTCTGTCCTACGGACTACAACCCTCCGGTTTATATAGACACCGGATAGGGTTAGGGTTACACAGAGTAGGTTACAATGGTAGGAGATCTTGAGTATCCGCATCGGCTAGCTTTCCTTCCACGCCAAGGAAAGTCCCTTCCGGACACGGGACGAAGTCTTCAATCTTGTATCTTCATAGTCCAGGAGTCCGGCGAAGGTATAGTCCGGCTACCCGAACACCCCCTAATCCAGGACTCCCTCACCCACCATTTAAGTTGGCGGTGAGAGGAGTGCAAATATGCACCCCCATCAATGCACAGGGCATCAGTGGCTTTCTGGAACTCCTGCTCGCTAGTGTCCTCTTCGTCCCCTCCATCACTCTCATCATTGCAAACTTCCTTCTCTCGGCCCCTCGCGGGTATTGCTTGGTTCTGAAAAGCCATGCTGGGACGATTTGCTTCACCGCCCTGGCCCTTACCGCCAGTACCATTCTGACATTTTTCCTTGTCACGCTTCTGATATTTAGCCCTCTGCCTCTTGACGAGCTGCTCAACCTGATGACACTCTTGGAGATCACGACCCTAGGTCCAATGGATTTTGCAGTATGGCCCATCGCCTTTCCCAGCCTTCTCGGCAGCTGCAGTTAGCGCACGTGGCAGCCTCCTTGCTAGGGACTTTGGCCTTAGCCTTCTTGCCGGTACTGAGCGTGCCCGATCCTTGGACGGGCATCACTGCCTTATCCTTGCGCCTCTTGTTGTGCTTCTTGCTCTTCTTCTTCTGACTGGTGGATTATAGGATCGAAAGTATGTCTAGAGGGGGTGATTAGACTACTTGAACAAATAAAAATATAGCCTTCTCCCAATTTTAAGTCTTGGCAGATTTTAGTAACTTAGCACAAGTCAAGAAATCAACCTACACATGCAAGTCTAAGAGTATAGCAGCGGAATGTAAAACATTGCACATGAAGGTAAAGGGAGGAGTTTGGAGGGAGCAAACACAATGTAGACAAAGAGATCTTTGGCGTGGTTCCGAGAGGTGGTACTATTGTACATCCACGTTGATGGAGACTTCAACCCACGAAGGGTAACGGTTGTGCGAGTCCACGGAGGGCTCCACCCATGAAGGGTCCACGAAGAAGCAACCTTGTCTACCCCACCATGGCCATCGTCCACGAAGGACTTACCTCATTAGGGTAAATCTTCACGAAGTAGGCGATCTCCTTGCCCATACGAACTCCTTGGTTCAACTCCACAATCTTGACGGAGGCTCCCAAGTGACACCCAACCAATCTAGGAGACACCACTCTCTAAAAGGTAATAGATGGTGTGTTGATGACGAACTCCTTCCTCTTGTGCTTCAAATGATAGTCTCCCCAACACTCAACCCTCTCTCACAAATTTGGATTTGGTGGAAAGATGGTTTGAGTGGAAAGCAACTTGGGGAAGGCTAGGGATTGAGGTTCATATGGTTGGAATGGAATATCTTGGTCTCAACACATGAGTAGGTGGTTCTCTCTCAGAAAATGTATGCTGGAAGTGTAGGCATGTTCTGATGGCTCTCCTCACAAATGAAGATTGGGTGGAGGGGTATATATAGCCTCCACACAAAATCTAACTGTTACACACAATTCACTAAACTCAGTGGGACCGAATCAGAAAACTCGGTTGGACCAATTTAGTTCGAAATTTGAACGTTAGGCTTTTCGGTGGGACCGACATGTCAACTTGGTGGGACCGATTTCATTAGGGTGAGGGCATAACATAATCTCGGTGAGACCGATTACACAAACTCGGTGAGACCGATTACACAAACTCGGTGAGACCGACTTTGGTAATAAGCTAACCAGAGAGTTGGTCAGGCAAACTCGATGGGACCGAGTCACTCATTTCGGTGAGACCGAAATGTTACGAAAGGGAAACAGAGAGTTTGCATTGTGAACTCGATGGGACCGATCGCTCATCTTGGTTGGATCGAAACATTACGAAGGGAAACAGAGAGTTCGCAATCCCATCTCGATGAGACCGAAATCCCTATCGTTGAGAACGAAGTGACTAGGGTTTCTGGCAGTGGCTATGTCAAGTGAACTCGGTGGCGCCGGATATAATATTTTGGTGGGGCCGAGTTTGACTTTTTGGTTTGGGACATATGTGGATATGAGAAAGTGGTTGAGGGTTTTGGAGCAATCACTAAGCATTTTGAGCAAGAAAGCCATTAAGCAACACCTCATCCCCTTTTAATAGTATTGGCTTTTCCTATGGACTCAATATGATCTTGGATCACTAAAAGTAAAATGTACAGTCTTGAGCTTGAGCCAATATGTGTCCTTAGAATTTTGAGGGGTCCACATTCCTATTCCATGCCATGCCAATCATTGAGCTTTGCTGAAATATTTATCTTGAATTAGCATTAGCTCAATGAGCTATATGTTGTTAATAATTACCAAAACCACCCAGGGATAGTTGCACTTTCAATCTCCCCCTTTTTGGTAATTGATGACAACATATAGATCAAAGCTTCGACAAATGATAATAAGATTGAAATACATCATCGCTTTGAGAAGTATGTGATAAGCAAGAGCTCCCCCTAAATTTGTGCACTATTTAAGATTTGCTTTTGAATGCAAATGCACAATCGATTAGGATCTTGGGTCACTCTTCCATGTCACATACATCTTGGTGGAGCGCTGAAAATGATATGAATTGATACATGCACTCATCACCAAACAAAGTGAATGATCATATATGGAAAAATAAGAGATAATATCATCCCAGAAAGCATTAAAGTAGCATATGATCAAACACATGATCATATAAGTTTCTCACACAGACATAGAGTATCAACCAAGCACACAAAAAGTTCAACCAAAAGCAAGAGAGACAAAAAAGCAAAACACTCTCTCTCGAAGCCTATGATCTATACATTTCTCCCCCTTTGGCAACAAGTTACCAAAAAGTTCGAAAATGCATAGTGTTATGCGTCTCTCAGGCTTGGTCTTCGGGAGGTGGTGTAGAGAGAACTCCAAGAACAAAGACATCAGTTGATGTAGCTGGAGCTGGTGAAGTGGCTGCTGGAGGTGGAACTGAAGCTGATGTTGCTGGTGTAGATGAAGTAGCTCTCGTATCTGGCACTGGCACTGCAGCAGACCTCTGACCTCTTGGCCCTCGCTGAAATGCATTTGTAGTACCATGTCCTCTGTTCTCCTCTGCTTCCTCCTGGAGCTGCTCAACTGCTATCTGAATCTCAGTGACCTTAAGATCAAGATCATAAAACTTTGTTTCTATAATTCTCTCCAAGCTCTCCTGATTCTTAGTCAGGGTGGCCAAGCCCTTCTCAATCCTCAATGTAGCTTGAATTAGATTACCCAATTGATCTTGTTTGCTCTTCAGGAACACTACAGATGCCTCCTCAATGCTTGGCATCTTTGCAGCTTTCTCTGCCTTTGCCTTAGCTCTCTTCTCTTGTGCTTGTGCTGATGAAGGTTCATTATCATTCATTACAACTTCATTATCTTCAAAATCTCGGTTTATGGGTAAATGCTCCTTATCCAACAAGTAAGTACATGTGCCCATCTTTGAGTTGATGAGGACCTGAATATGTGCAGCATACCCACAAGATCTCTTATGGTCAGCAGCTGTCCTCTTGATTGTTTCCACAATCAGACTCATGACCTTGAATTTTTTAGGAACATCAAAGATTTGCAGCAAGTTGATGGAATGTCCCCTTATCATCTTGTGATCTCTAGATTTGGGTAACAATGTATGCCTCATGATGGTGTTGATAGTAGGCAGACCAGACAACAAATAATGCACAGATCCAAACTTGTGTGTCTCCAAAGCTTTATCAGGGATCTCTTTGTACATATTTGCCATAGAGTTGTGGTCTTTATTCTTCTTGGCATACACATCCAAATCATCCTCATGCTCTTCTGGGGCTTTGATCAACTTGGCCCATTCTTCAATAGTTGATTGGTACCTTGTACCTTCAGACATCCACACTATCCTTCTATCTGGATAGAAATGAGCAGTAGAGTAAAATTGCATGATTAGCTCATCATTCCATTTTGTGAGCTTCTGTCCAACAAACTTGTCAACACCACATGCTTTGAAGCTTTCATGTACACCTAGGAAGTGATCTTCATTCTCATCAATGAATTCCCAATCGACCCACTTCATATCACAGACAATTGGCTTCTTGCCAAGCAGAATAGTCTCATGGAAGTCTTGTTGTTCTTTGGGGTGGAACCTATAGTCCATTGCAGTTCATGCCAAGGATGTTGAAATCCATAAGTTTGGAACACAACTCTTAAAGGATGTCACGAGAGACCTCGCGTCAACAGAGATGATCTGGCAAAAGAACTTGAGAAGGACAAGCACGATCGGAAGTAGCCATCGGAGACATGAACGAGACTTGAAGAGTTTGGTGTTTTTGAAGATTTATTGACCTTTAGAAGACCAAATCCCTGTTATATACTTACATTAGATGTGACGTTTGTGAGCTGTCATTTGTTTGAAGTTTTTCTGACAGCCACAAATAAAATTCATCTTTTCAAAACTATTAGTTGTATTGTGTGTATCCCTCTCCATCTCTCCTATGTCACCCCAAAACCCATGGACCCAATAGAGGATGAATGGAGATGAACTCATGTTTCCTCGACCGATAAGTCAATTAGAGACAGACCAATGGATTCGGAACATGGAGGATCACATGAAGAATAACACTATAGCCGGAAAGGATATGACCAAGCATGCTCTTCAGTGCTTCGAAAGAGGTGCTGCTACTTGGTGGAGGATGTACCAAACCATCAATGGATGGCAAGGAGTAACCACTTGGAAAGAATTTAAGTTGACTTTGCCAAACTCTTGGTTTGCATCCCAGAAATTGAAGCCTTATGGAAGTGATATGAAGAAACCTTGTGCATGCAAGCTCTATGGATAAATAGGACACATCCATAAACAACACAAGGGGGAATGCCCTCATTGTGAAGGAAGTCACCCAGCTGAAGAATGCCCAACTAGGCAGATTACTTGATTCTTGTGTGAAGGGACTACCCACTACCCTACTCAGTGTCACATTCACCCCATGGTACAGTGAACCATCCAGCAGAAGAAAGAAGCAATGAAAGGAGCCCTCATGGGTATTATAGAAGAACCTGTGATGAAGGAAGAGGTGGAGGACACACCCAAAGAAGAACCAATTAAACCTTGCACCAAGTCATGCTATTCATGTGGAGAAGAAGGACACATCTCCCAGAAATGTATGAATGGGGATCTAGTAGAATTCCCGACAGAGGATGTAGAGTATGACCCATAGGAAATAGAAGCCCTGATTGGAACGGAAAAGTCCATGAGGAGAAGTAGATTGGATTCCAGGAAGGACGTAAGTCATATCACCTGTTTCAGGTGAAGGAGTTAGGGCACTACTTCAGCAGTTGCCCAAAAAGGAAGCCGAGGACCCAAGGAGGCTATGTAATCACAGGAAAACTTCGAGAATTGTCAGAAGTAATATGTTTCCGTTGACATGGCGCAGGACACTTTGCCAGAGATTGTCCCAAGGAGAAGGAGACTCGTGATAAATAGTTGAGTCTGTGAGAAGTATAGTAGTATAGTGAGAACATTTTCCTTTATATTTAGGCGATGAGTTGAGGCATGTATTGGGAAAGCAAGAGATTGTAATCATTGGAGAATCAATAAAGTTAGCATCGTTCGTACTGATTGGATTTTATGAGTTGTTACTCTATGAAGAAAGATTTTGACCATTTTCGAGGATATGAGAAATATGGTCTATGGATGAATTTGTGCATTTGAAGGGTGGTAGTACCCTGTGAGGACATTGGACCCCTGAAATAGATAATGATATTCCACGAAGTGGACTTCGGACAAAATAAGTATGAGTTTTGTCTCGATATGTGGGATATCCCAAGAATATGAAGGGATGAAGTACTATTGGATATAAAGGAGGCAGAATGTTGGTAATATAGAGCAATTGTAACTCCATGATGAGTCTGAGTAATCACATCTTAGTTTGCTACCAATAGAAGGAAGAAGGACATTACAATTGGATGGAATTAAGAATGCTAGGAAGCTAGATGTTGGAACAATGATCAGTTGCCCCGATAATGAGTTCAAGGTTTACAAGTGATGAGGTGGGCCATAACCTACAGGCCCCAGGACCTGCCAAGAAGCAAGCACATTCTTGCTGAAGGAAAAACCCTGGGAGAGGATATGCCTTTGTTAACATACGATCTTATAGGAGTACGCAAAACCTGAGAGATGTGAAGGAACGGTAGATGTCTGTTTGGCTTGCAGAATTCATGGATTTATCCGAACTTAGTTCGTCGAGAAGAGAAAATTCTGCAATGCTTGTGAGGATGACCAAGTGTTAGAATGCGAGATTCGCTAAACTATATACAAGATAATGATTTGGGTGCGGGATGGATTGATCACCATACCGACTTACTCCTATTATTTGCCTTGCTATATTGGATGGTAAATCTGAGTGACTTACCTATAGTAGAGCGACGACAATTAAAACCTTGTTTAAGCCTTAGAATGGTATGACAATTTTTCCCCTTGTAAAAGGCAGTTGTTGCCAATCGTAGGTCATATGGTGAGGTTCAACCCAGACCCATTTCCTGCAGGAGAAACCATAAATGATTGACCACCATGAGATATCGATAGTTGAATAGTATTGGCACCAGACCTGTCAGCTAAGAAGACCCAGTCATGGAAGAACCTTACCAAGATGAAAGGACAGAAGTATTGAGGAAAAGGTTATGCCACTACAGGAAGAGCCAAAGAAGGAATTTTCTCGAGAAACTGAGAAGACCGACATTCTCAAGAATAAGGATGGAGTATATGAGTATTGATGGAACCGTAACCATGCTTCTAAGGGTGGTAGCACCCCAGACCGTTTGCGATGATCGATGGATTTTGAGAAGACCCCCGACCCTAACCTATTTCTTGCTAGCCTCTCCGAATCTCAAGGACGAGATTCATTTTAAGGGTGGTAGGTTTGTAACATCCCAAAATTCTAAATTTGGGAATGTTATAATAAATAAATAGTTTTGATTGTTTGGTTGATTGATTGAAAGTGAGTGAAATTTGAAACTTTTGAAAGTTAAATGAGAGGGAATAAAAGGACTTTCCCAAACTTTCATTTTGCATTTATAAATTCGAATTCTTTTCACCACAAAACCCTGGAGAGAAGATGACATGACTTCTTCCATTTAAATAAACGAAAAGGGTTTCGAAAAGATTTGAATTTTTTTTGGAAATAATTTCAAATTCAGAAACTTCAAGCAACTCAATGATTTTCATGTGATAAGATAAAATGACTACTTCAAAACATATGAAATATGAGTTGGGAGTTTAAAAGGATCAAATTTAATGTACTTTTGGAAATTATTTTCAATTTGGAGTTATTTGGATTTTATTAAAATTATTTTTCTCCAAAAAATAAAATATATGGAAATTAGATTAAAATGATTCCCCACATTAGAAAATTGGAGAGAAATAAATTTAGAATCATTTTGGTATTTTTTAAAATGATTTTTACTGGGTTTTATTGCACAAGTAGCACTCTTTGATTTATTAAAAACTTTGTAAATTTTATTTGACTTTGAAAATATGTTCATGTTGTAGAAAATATTTTTCCGAAAATTTTGATATATTATATGCCTATATAATATTTTTATTTCTTTTGTTTTTATTATTTTGACTGTCCGTGTTAAAAAAAACTCTTCGAGCAGTGCCGAGCCGAAGCCCACCACTGCTCTCTCTCTCTCTCTCTCTCTCTCTCTCTCTCTCTCTCTCTCTCTCTCTCTCTCTCTCTCTCTCTTTCCGGCCTAAGGCCCAGCCTCCAACCACGCGAGCGCCGAAGTGTTATGCTTCGGTCGCCCGTCCCCTCCCTCTCTCTCCCGCGGACGCCGACAGGCAGGCCCCGCATTTTATTCCTCCTCTCGCAAGGCAGCAGGAATCCTGCTCATGTACACCACCGCTGGCCACCGCCGTGTCCGACCTGGACACCTCCCCTCGCCTTGCCCCTCCTCCACGCAGCTCTCCTATAAATACCCGAGGCTCCGGCCCCATTTTCGCCTCGAAACGCAGCCGCCCTCGCCTCCCGACGCCCCACGCGAACTCGCCGGAGTTCGCAAGATCCGCCGAGCTCTGCTGCCCCGCCCCACGCCATTTCGACGCCACAACTGAGCATCGACACCGTCATCGCCTTCCCCTCGTCGCGTCGCGCCTCCCTGTGGGTTTGCCTGAGCCGGAGGACCTCCGGAGAAGCCGCCCCGACCACCACCGGATGCCCCGCCCGCCTTCTTCTCTGATGCCATCAACCACCGCGGTAAGCCTTGGGTCCTCCCTCATCCATTATATCTAGGATCGACGGTTCAGATTAGACTAGAATTTGTTTTCTTTATTTTAAACCGGTATGCTCTAAATAGCGAACGTTCACTGGTTAAGCCTTTGCAGTGGATGAATTCATCGCTTATGCTTCTTTAGCAAATGTTCATCCGATAAGTTTTTCTTTTCTGTTTTATTTAGGTCAGGGACTGTCGGTCCCAAAACCGGCGGATCTTGGGTAGGGGGTCCCGAACTGTGCGTCTAAGGCGGATGGTAACAGGAGGCAGGGGACACAATGTTTACCCAGGTTCGGGCCCTCTCGATGGAGGTAATACCCTACTTCCTGCTTGATTGATCTTGATGATATGAGTATTAAAAGAGTTGATCTACCACAAGATCGTAGAGGCTAAACCCTAGAAGCTAGCTTATGGTATGGTTGTTGTTGTCCTACGGACTAAACCCTCCGGTTTATATAGAGACTTGGCGGGGCTAGGGTTACACAGAGTCAGCTACAAGGGAGGAAATCTACATATCCGTATTGCCAAGCTTGCCTTCCACGCCAAGGAAAGTCCCATCCGGACACGGGACGAAATCTTCAATCTTGTATCTTCATAGTCCAACAGTCCGGCCAGAGGATATAGTCCGGCTGTCCGGAGACCCCCTAATCCAGGACTCCCTCAGTATCCCTTGAACCAGGCTTCAATGATGATGAGTTCGGCGCGCAGATTTGTCTTCAGCATTGCAAGGCAGGTTCCTCATCCGAATACTTCATAGAAGATTTTGAACACAAGGATAGTGTCTAGTTCTGCAAAACAAGTTCCAAATACCACCGTAGAGGGAATAATATTTCCACAATTCTGATCTGCTGACGACCTTTCATAATGTGACATCACACCACGGCTTGACCATTATTCGAACCGTTTTTCTCAATCATCCTACCGTCGCACGTTTTGCGAGGCGATTTTATTGGCACGTCTTATCAGAGCAGAGATCGTGTTCCCCTTATCACGGGATTCTCATCAGTACAGACGTGGGTAACCCAATCGTGTCCGTTGGTATGACACCTCGATTTTAGGCAAGTCCCAAACAGACACGAGGAGGACGCTTGATATTCACCCTCTTTATAAAGAGACCAAGGCCCGTCCTTTTTCTCCCTCGCACTCCATCGAATCCTTCCCCTCCATCTTGAGTTCCAACACCCAAGGCTCAGGTCGGGCGCCTCGGACCTTCAACCATGTCCGGATCCAACCTTCAAGGTTAGTGGATGCCTTCCAATATCACAGAGGATGACATCAAGAAGCTAAGAGAGGCAAGGTATTTGACCGGTGAAATCTCGCACAGGTTTCCCGCTCAAGGGCCCGTCATTCCCACTCCCGAACCCGGCGAGAGCATTGTATTCATCTCTCACTTCCTCTGAGGGCTAGGCCTCTCTCTGGATCCCTTTGTCAGGGGGCTCATGTTTTATTATGGGATGGATTTTCATGACCTGGCCCCGTACTCCATTCTTCACATCTCATCGTTCATCGTCGTGTGTGAGGCCTTCCTCCGCGTTACCCCACACTTCGGCCTGTGGCTCAAGACTTTCAATGTGAAGCTGAAGATGATTGAGGGGCGACACGCACAATGCGGAGGTGCCGTAATAAGCAAAAGCGCTGATGCTCCATGGCTGGAGGGCTCCTTCCCGGAGGTGTCCAGCTTATGGCAACGCGAGTGGTTTTATATCACAGCTCCCCGGGGTACCAAGTGGGTGGCCGCCCCTGCCTTTCGCTCGGGTCCCCCACCACAACTGACGTCATGGATCAACAGGGGGCTGGACTGGGGGCCAGTAAATGATGTGCCGACGTTGCAGAGTCGCATCCGAGATCTCCGAGAGAGAGATATCAGCCTGGTCACGGTAATGCAAGTCATGCTAGTTCATCGAGTCCCGCCTTGCAAACGTCGGCCCCTCCGAATGTGGGAATTTAACCCAGAAGGACCATGCACTATTCAACACTTCCCTGGCATGACGCTCGAAGGGATGTACAAATTGTTCTTCGGATCACAAATAAAGTGTCCGGACCCCATCGAGGATGCGGGTCTGAGCTGCAATCGTCCAGATACCCAAGTAAGTAATCCTGTGACCGAATACGCTATCTTTTTATGTATCACCACATCATTCTAAAAAGTCGCTCTTTGACCAGGACTGGGTAACGAAGGCGAAGATGATCAGGTGTTCGGCCCCCCTTCCCGAAGGCTCAGCAGACCCAGTTCTAGTCAGAATGCTCGATCCGGCACCTTATCAGGCGCCCTCGGGGGAAGATAATGGGGGGGGGATAAAGAGGCTGAAAGCGGGCCTCATTCATTACTCATCCAATCCAGGGGAATTAGCGCCTCGGCGAAGGAGGATAGTCAGGGAGAAGGATCCGAATTTTTCTCTCCCCAAGGAAAGAAGAGGACTACCTCTAAAGACCCGGAAACAAAGGTTTCCAAATAGGGGAAGAAATCTTCAACGGAGGATCCTGTCTTGGAAAGCACCCTTGCCGCACAGTGCCTGCAGGGGGGTCAGCCCTCCTCCGAGCTGTTAGTAAACAAAAAAGCATCTAATAATAAAAATGTCCTGCTTCACTTTTGAGAACAATAACCGAAGCATATATCTTGTAGTTTGGATCGTAGCCCTTCTCGACAGAGTTCTTCTTTAGGGGATCTTCTTCCGGAGATGATGGAGAGCGAAACACCTCCCCATGCCTCCCCGCCTCATGAGGCGGGCGACCCCAAGGTGTCGTCTCGGCGGACTTCTCCTGATCTGCCGATGCCAGAGGGTAATCCTTTGGCCGCTCGAAGTCCTCAGCATCCGGCCCCCGAAGAGAGCAACAGAAAGAGTCCAGAACCGTCCGGTGTGTGGTCAAACACACTGAAGGATTTTCTGGAGCAAGCAGCTATCTCAGAAGCACATCGTACGCTGATGGGTACGGTGGTTGAGAGGATTTCATCCGCTGAAAGCGGGCCGCATGAAGCTCTTATGAGTCTGCTAAAAGGCTTTGAGGTACGTGAAATCGTATATTTTTGGATAGTACTGCACACGTTAGGTGTGCCCTAGGAAGATAGTAGCCCCTGAGACTCTGGTTGTTGTCGAGAACGGTGGCAAACAGAGGATCATAGTCCTAGGGAGTAATCCGGCCGCCTTCATGTGCAGGTGGCTGGATGTCCGGTGACTAGCCGGCCTCCTACCTCACGCCCCTCCATGAAGTCTGGCAGACTGGCACGCACTGGGTACAAGTCCCTCATGTCCATGTATCCAGCTTGCACTGCAGGGGCAAACCGAGTCAAAGTGGCCCAGTGATCAGCACGGGCATTAAAAAGCTCCATACGCAAGGACCGGTTTTCACGGTCCTTGTCTTCCAGGATCTCAGTAGTGGTGCAGAGGAGTGAGTTCTCATGGGATGCATCGCTGTACATACCCTGAAGGTAGCCATGCGCCCCAGGAAGGGATGCTGGCATGTAGCGGAAATCGGTGTTGCTTAGCAAAGCAGTTCTGGCTCGAATGATAGTCATCATCGAGTAGGCTGCATCCTGCACGGACATTCCAATAGAGATCCCAAGTCCATAAGAACAGTGGAGCGGTTCAGTAGCTCCGGGATATGATGGATATATCCTGACCGTGCACAGATATTGGCTTTGATTAAAGTCTCTAAACTGCTCCTCGACGGTATATTCAGGATACCATCGGTAACCTGTCTCGACCATCACTCGAACCAACATAGCTGTGTGACCACATATACCAATGCAACGGGTCAGACGAACCACTTGGTTCTGGGGACGGGTGGCCATCTGAAAGCACAAGATAATGCAAAGGCATTAGAATTTTCTGGGAGAATTTGGACAACATAACAGCTGTAAATGCTCAGAACAAGAGTTGAGACATCCACAACAGTTTGCAATACCACTCAACATCATCATATCAAGGTTCCGGTTCAATTGGTAACATACTAACATTTAGTAGAAACTGAACTGGGTTGAAACCAACAATCCTATAAGTTACTACGGATTAGTAACACATGAACCTGATAGAGAGAAGAGAGCCTAGTCCTTAACCCACGTAGAATGAGAAGAGAATGACTCAGATCAGAGGGCATAAGGTAAAGGAGTAAAAGAGCCTTACGTTCCCTCCCACAATCAATTCCCCTACATATAACTAAAGCATTTCTAGACTCGACATCGACCAGTTTGGCTTAGCGAACCTACAGGCAGTCCGGCTCTGATGCCAACGCTGTCAGGACCCCGATCCTAAGCCACATCGATCCAGCATGTAACACTTCATATCTCTTTGCGGCCTCACGCACGGTACTCCCACGGGTGCCACCTTACCTGGCACGGGACCGTTTGCGTCTTTTGGCTCACGTATATAATAGTGTCGCTAGCATCCATATGACAGAGAACCCGGGCCGACATGGCTAGTCGTGGACCCAAAGCGGCACTAGCCTATGGCGACAGGCAAACATGAATCACATCGAGCATGTCGGTCATCAACGTATGAATCCGGGCTGTAGCACTGGGCTAACAGGACTCGGGTAACCCGGGCTGTAGCAGGCTAGGCAGGACTCCGGAAAGCACCGCGTGACATTTCCCCGAAGGGACAGACATAGGAACGAAGTGAATCCCATGCCGGCCAGTCAAGTGTTCCAAGCAGTAGTGCTGGGCTAGCAGGACTCCGGTGAACCGGGCTGTAGCGGACTACTATCGCTCAGAAGCACTAGACTACATTTCCCCATATGATAGGCTGCCAAGGATAAACAACTAGATAGTCGGATCCCACTCATACCAAGCATTTCAATCATACACACAATATGCCCGATATGAGTAAATACAACATGGCATCACAACAAAACTCTACAACTCAAGTACTTTATTTAAAGGCTCCGAAGAGCCATACATATCATCCATACAGATAGGGGTCACATGACCCGACACTCAAGTCATACAAACATACAAGCACATGCGGAAGCAAAGTAGTCTGAGTACAGACTCTGAAAAGAAAGAAGGCTTAGTGAAGCCCGTCTATCTACATCGACCCTTCACAAGCCTTGGATCACCACCTGAGTGATAAGTTACTCGTCGACGTCAAGGTCTACGTAGAACCCGTCAGAGGGGGCGGTGTTGTCGTATGAAAACATTAATTAAAGCAAACATGAGTACAAAGGTACTCAGCAAGTCTTACCACAGAATCCTATTATACATGCACATTCTCAAAAAGGTGGTGGAGTTATTGCAGCAAGCCAGCTTTGACTCTTGGCTAAGCTATTCTACGACAGACACAACTTGTAAAGCATTTGTCGCACACAAGTCCACTATCACCATCACAATACTCCACCGTGGATCCTCTCTCGCCATCCTGCGAGAGTGCCATCCGCGGTACTCACACTTATCTTGAGGCTTTTAGTAGTATCCATTTGCTTTTCTATGAACTGCATAAGTGACCAAGTAGTTCTTTACCACGGACGCGGCTATTCGAATAGTTTTATACCCTGCAGGGGTGTACTTCTTCACACACGCTCTCACCACTTACCGCCGTTTACACGACATGTACTCGTCAACCTTCAAGCGGAAGCCCAGCGAGGGTGTCGGCCACGGCCTACCTAAACACTCAAGTCTCTAGTCTAGGTCTATCGCCTATTCGGGTTCCATCCGCAGGGAGTCCGGCCGAGGTTTCCACTAACGGCCCCGAACGATGTGAGCAGGGTTCCCGAGACACCAAACGGGCGAATCGGTACACCGGGCCACGTGCCTACTGCAACACAGCCCACCCCTATGGTTAGCACTGCGTGCAGCCCCCAGCATACTACAAACACCAGAAACTACTTGCAAATCCTGGACAGAGAACAAGGGTGATCAAGAAGCCGAGAGAGTCAATTAAGGATCCCAATGTGTGGTAGTAGCTGAATCTTAAATCACACACACAGATCTCAGTTCTTAAGAACGGCCTCAATGAAACAACCCACCATGTACTCCTACATGGCCTTTCATCAATTCCTTTACCAAATCGTATTCAACACTTTCACACTCTCGACATCATCACAACCTTTCACTCTAGTTCATCATCCCGATGAGCCAGACCTGACACAACTCTAAGCATAGCAAGCAGAGCATGGTAGGAAACACAAACATATGGCTCAATCAACTCCTACACATGCTAGTGGGTTTCAACTAGTTACTGTGGCAATGACAGGTCATGCAAAGGAAGTGGGTTCAGCTACCGCGACACACAACAGTTTGAAACGTGTTGTCTTAATGCAGTAAACGAGAGCAGAAGCGAGAACATGGGTTTGTATCGGAATGATCAATGAGTTGCTTGCCTGATGGAGTGGTGGTGGGATACTGCCCTACAGTTGGATACTCGTGGATATCCTCGGAGATAGAACCTACCACGAATGACACATCGAAACACAATCAACACATGACGATATGCAACAATATGATGCATGCTATGACATGGCAGTATGATGTGTGTTGGCTTAATGCAAGCTAGATCAGGGTGGAAAGTGCTTAAATGAACCAAAGGTTCATGTGTTAAACCATTTTAACTTAGTCATATAAGTGCTTCACCTTGTAGGGCTTAAACAGCAAGGTAATCTTGCTCTGACATGCATGAAACCAGTTCCATTGGATAGATTGAATTTTTCTGATCAAATTTCATATATAAATCTTTGCATTTGGAGTTATAGATTATTTTCTATGAATATTTGAAGTTTGAACTAATTTCTGGATTTTCCTGTATAGAAATAAATCCAGTAATTAAATTATTGCGTCAGCAGTGCGTCAGGGTGACGTTAGGGTCAACGGGGTCGTCCAGGTCAAACTGACCAGTGGGACCCGCATGTCAGTGCTTAATTAAACTAACTAAAATAATTAAAACTAACCAGAATAATTAGTAGGGGGGCCCACTTGTCATTGACTCAGGAAGTTAACTGGGCCCACCCAGTCAATGGTCAGCGGTCAAACTCGCCGGCGTCTAGCCGCCGGCGAGGCTAGACGCGGCGGAGGAAAGTGCATTAGCATGTTCCGGCCACCAAACGGGCGGCGGAGGGCATCTACGGGCTCCTGGGAGCGAGCCGCAGCTATTGGTGGAGTTAGTAGAGCACGGGGTGGCCGGAGACGTCGCCGGCGACGACTTTGGCGGTCGCCGGAGTCGGGTGAAAGTGAAACCGGGGCTATGGGGCACGGCGAGGTGCGTGGAGTGGTGCGTTGGGCCCCTGGGTGTGCGGTGAGTATGTTAGACATGGTGAGGTGGTCGGAGTTGGCCTGGAGACACGTCGGCGACGAGCTCCGTGACGGTGCGTGCGGCGAGCTCCGTGTACTCGCTGTGTGGCGTTAGAAGGAGAGAGAAGAGGATGGGTAGGCTCAGCAGCTCACCGAGAAGCAGCAGAGAGGGTCAGCGTGCTCGGGGAAGCATTGGTGCGGTCGGGACGGCGACGGCGATCTGGCGGCCCGAGGTTGAAGACGACGACGGAGAGGACGATGCAGAGGCTCCAGCGTCGTGTGGCTCGGTGGGGCGAAGCAAGAGGGAGTGGCAGAGCTGTAGGACACGGTGGGGTGGCACGGGGGCGACGGGGAGCGTGGTTTCACGGCGGCACGGGCACGGCAGCGTCGGCCATGGCCGAGAGGGAGCGAGAGAGAGGGCAGGGGGGAGGAGTGAGGTGTCCATGGGGTCGGGGGTGTGACGTGGGGGTCGCCCAGCGTCCAGGTGCGCGAGGCGGCAAGCTGCTGGTGCCGTGGCGAGCTCGCGCTCGCCGGCGTCAGCTCCCTGCCTGCCTGGCGGGGACGAAGCAGCTGGCTGGCGCGGGCCAGCACAGTGCTGGGCCGCCAGGTGGGTTGTGGCCAGTTAGTTCCCTCTTTGTTTTCTGTTTTCCTTTTCTATTATTTCTGCAACTTTGTGGACTTATTTAAAATACTTAAACAACTCCAAAAATCCCCAAACTGCTCATGCATACTGTTTAAAATATAAACAACATGAAACATTTCAGTTTAGGAATATTTGAACATTTAAAATATTTTATAAATTTTAAATGCCCAAATTCAAATACTTATGACTTAATTCAAAAACCTTAGGATGACCTAGAAAATTATGCACCACTTTTGGCAGAGGTTCTGAACCAAGGCAAAAAATGATGGACATTTAGAAGGGCATTTCAGGTTCATTGAAAATATTTTTAGTAAACCCTAGTTGATTTCAGGAGGGGTGCTGGGGGTTCTGCCTTCCCCATTTCGACTTTCTGATGAAAGGTAGCATGATGCACACTCTAATGCATGGTCTAAACTAGGATGTGACAACTCACCCCCACTCAAAAGAATCTCGTCCCGAGATTTAGCATCCGTCGGTAAGAAGGTAGGGTACTCGAGTCGAAGACGATCCTCCCTTTCCCAAGTAGCTTCTTGCTCGGAATGGTGTGACCATTGAACTTTGAGAAACTTGATATTCTGGCGTCGAGTGGTACGCTCGGCTTGATCAAGGATATGAACGGGATGTTCTCGATAAGTGAGGTTATCTTGGAGATCAAGCGTTTCATGGTCCACTCCATGGATAGAATCCGAGAAGCAACGCCTGAGTTGAGAAACGTGGAAGACATCATGGACTCTGGAGAGATGCGGAGGTAGTTCCAACTGGTAGGCAACTTCTCCTCGTTTGGCAAGAATGCGAAAGGGTCCAATGTAACGAGGAGCCAACTTGCCTTTGATACCGAATCGATGGGTTCCCTTTAAAGGTGTAACCCAAAGGTAGGCCATCTCGCCAACTTCATAAGCCATAGGCTTATGCTTGTGGTCATACTAACTCTTTTGTCGAGATTGGGCGGTTTTCAACTTCTCACAAACAATGCGAACCTGCTCTTCTGCATCCTGGATCATATCCGGGCCAAAGAGTTGTCTCTCGCCGGTTTCTGACCAGTTAAGAGGCGTTCGACATTTTCGTCCATAGAGAACTTCGAAAGGGGCTTTGCCCAAGCTAGCTTGATAGCTATTGTTATAAGCGAACTCGGCGAATGGAAGGCACTTCTCCCAATTCATACCGAAGGAGATGACAGAAGCTCGGAGCATATCCTCCAGAATCTGATTGACTCGTTCTACTTGACCACTTGATTGCGGATGGAAGGCGGTGCTAAAAGAGAGACGAGTCCCCATAGCATTTTGGAAACTTTCCCAAAATCGAGAGGTGAAAAGACTTCCACGGTCTGAATTAATTTCTAATGGAACACCATGGAGAGACACTATCCGAGAGATGTACAAGTCAGCTAGCTGGCTAGCGGTTATACTCTCACGAACGGGTAGGAAATGGGCTACTTTGGAAAGACGATCGACAACAACGAAGATAGCATTATTCCCTCGCTTGGTCCTGGGAAACCCAGTAATGAAATCCATACCGATTTTATCCCATTTCCATTCAGGAATTTCCAAAGGTTGAAGGGTGCCAGCAGGCCGTTGATGCTCTGCTTTAACGTGATGACAGACGTCGCAATTTGCAATGTATTGAGCGATTTCTCTCTTCATCCTAGTCCACCAAAACCTCTGGCGTAGGTCTTGATACATTTTAGTACTACCAGGATGAATGGTGAGAGGGGATTCATGAGCTTCCTTAAGGATCAATTGCCGTAGATGTTGTTTCTTTGGGACCACTAAACGGTTCTCGAAGAAAACAACACCTCGCTCATCCATGGAAAAACACTTAGCAACTCCGCTAGCAATGTTTTCCTTAATCCGAGATATGCCTTTGTCATACCGGTGAGCGGTTATGATTTGATCCGTAAGGTCAGGTTTCGCCACCAGGGTGGAAAGGAATCCTCGAGGGACAATGTGAAGATTAAGCTTACGAAATTCCTCGTGGAGAAGTGGTTGACTTTGTTGTAACATCAAATTGTTACAATAAGACTTACGACTTAGTGCATCAGCCATGACATTGGCTTTGCCTGGGGTGTAACTTATTCCTAAGTTGTAATCTGTGATCAACTCGACCCAACGTCTTTGCCTGAGATTCAAATCCGGTTGGGTGAAAATGTATTTCAGACTTTGGTGATCAGTGTAGATTTCGCAACGATTACCAAGAAGGTAATGTCGCCAGGTTTTGAGTGCATGGACTACAGCTGCAAGCTCTAGATCATGTGTGGGATAGTTATCCTCATGTGGACGCAACTGTCGAGAAGCGTAGGCAATCACATGACGATCTTGCATGAGAAAGCAACCTAGTCCTTGTCGCGAGGCGTCGCAATAGATAACAAAGTCCTTAGAAAAATCTGGTGGTACCAGTACGGGAGGAGATGTCAGGCGTCTTTTCAGTTCCTGAAAGCTGAACTCGCACTGTGGAGTCCACTCGAACTTTTTATCTTTCTTGAGGAGTTCAGTTAGAGGCTTAGCAACTTTGGAGAAGTTCTCGACGAAGCGGCGGCAATAGCTCGCTAACCCAAGAAAACTCCGAACTTGCTTGACCGTTTCAGGTGGAGTCCAGTCAAGGACGGCTTGAACTCGCTCAGGATTGACAGCAATGCCCTTACCAGAGATTACATGGCCCAGATAGGTCACTTCTAGCAACCAGAATTCACACTTGGAGAATTTGGCATAAAGGCGATGCTCTCGAAGTTTCATCAATACTAGCCTTAGATGTTCGGCATGTTCCTCCTCATTCTTGGAGTAGATGAGTATATCATCGAGGTAAACCACGACGAATTTATCCAAGTACTCCATGAAGATCGAGTTCATTAACCGAGAGAAAGTGGCTGGAGCATTGGTTAAACCGAAGGACATGACGGTGTACTCGTATTGGCCATAACGAGTAACAAAGGACGTTTTGGGAATGTCCCCGTTCTTGATTTTGATTTGATGGTAACCCAACCTCAAATCCATCTTGGAAAAGACTGAGGACCCAGCGAGCTGATCATACAGATCGTTGATCCTGGGGAGCG
Source organism: Aegilops umbellulata (assembly GCA_032464435.1). Classification (NCBI taxonomy): domain Eukaryota; kingdom Viridiplantae; phylum Streptophyta; class Magnoliopsida; order Poales; family Poaceae; genus Aegilops; species Aegilops umbellulata. Next base: position 83,746,923 of record CP136060.1, on the reverse strand, counting down.
GATACTTGTTCTTGATAGTGACCAAGTTGACAGGTCGGTAATCTACAACCATCCGATCTGTTCCATCCTTCTTCTTGATGAAGAGGACGGGGCAAGCCCATGGAGAAGAACTAGGACGGATGAAACCCTTTTTCCAGGACTCATCGAGTTGTTTCTTAAGTTCGGCCAGTTCTAGGGGTGCCATCTTATAGGGCCTTCTAGAGATTGGGACGGTTCCTGGAACAAGGTCTATCACGAATTCAACATCCCTGTCAGGTGGAACACCTGGCAGTTCCTCTGGAAAAACATTCAGGAAGTCTCGGACTACCGGGACATCTTCAAGGTCTGGAAGGGGGTTGTCATTTAACGAGTAGAGCTGACGCTCGGACACTCGGGTCGAGACACTGACTGTCTTGCCCGATGGATGGGTAAGTTGAACAGTTCTAGTAGAACAATCAATCTTAGCGTAATGGGCTGACATCCAGTCCATACCCAAGATGATGTTTATGTCTGAGGATTTGAGAGCTATTAGTGAGGCAAGGAAGACTAGTCTGTCGACAAGAATTTCATTTCCATGGCTGATCCTAGAAGTTTGCCATCTAGAACCAGGAGTTTGAATTTCCATGGAGGTGGGCATGTCACTAAATGTGGTGTTGTGCAAACGACCATAGCTCTCAGAAATAAATGAATGAGAAGCTCCAGTATCAAAAAGAACAGTTGCCGGATGGCAATTAACAAGGAGCGTACCGAGAACGACGTTGGGATCCTCTTGAGTCTCCTCAGCTGAGACATAGTTGACATGGCCACGAGCAGTAGTGGCTGGCTTGGCGACGAGCACCTTTGCTGTTGGCTTGCCACGGCCAACAGACTTTCCGGACTGGTTGGGGTTGTTGTGGGGACACTCACGGATGTAGTGACCCGTCTCACCACACTTGAAACAAGTTATCATGTTGGGGCGTGGAGCAGCATTGGCGGCAGGGCCACCATAAGTCCTGGGCGGTACATACTGCTGGTTGGGACGAGGCGCCTCAAAGGATGGCCTCGGGGTGAACCTGGATGGCACAGCAGTGTTAGGGATCCAGACCCGGCGCTTCTGAGATCCAGAGCCGGATGAAGATCCGTAGTCACGGGAGTGCTTGCGTGAAGCTTCAAAGTCAGTCTGCCCCGTTTCGGCACTGATGGCCTTGTTGACTAGCTTCGGGAAAGAGATGCAATCGTGCAGACGAAGTTCACGTCGAAGCTCGGGGCTAAGTCCCTTGCGAAACCTTGCCTGCTTCTTGGCGTCGGTGGATACCTCTTCGGGAGCATAACGTGCTAGCTTCCCAAACTCACGACTGTATGCATCCACAGTCAGTCTACCCTGGGTGAAGTTGCAGAACTCCTCTCTCTTGCGATCTATAAGGCCTTCCGGGATGTGATGCTCACGGAAAGCGGCACTGAAATCAGCCCAGGTAGTAACTTGGCCGACCGGGCGCATAGCTTCATAATTCTCCCACCAAAGGCTAGCAGGGCCTTCCAGGTGGTAAGCAGCAAAGGTGACCTTATCATCTTCGGCTACGTTGGCAGAACGTAGCTTGTGGGCGATGCTGCGAAGCTAGTCATCCGCATCGAGAGGTTCGATGGAATGGCTAAACTTTGGTGGGTACAACTTGACAAAGTCATTGATTGACACCAGGTTGTTCCTTGGCTGGCGTGCGGTATTCTGCTCAATCCGCTCCAGTAAGCGGTTGGTCTCACGCTTGTTTCATTCTGCCTCCAGCATTACTTCGGCCAGAGAGGGCGGTTGTGGCAGATTTTCATTCCTGGCTGCACTGGCTTCACCCTGCTCAGGAGCAGCAGGGTTGCTGCGGGTGTTGACCATCCTAGGAAACAAAACAACGGTTTAGACCAGGATGGCAAAATTGGATAAAGAAGTGCGGAATGTATTGGATCACAAGGAATGCAGAGATGATCATCTGTATGACATGGTAATATAGAAACTGCCATATATATACCAACGGTCATACACACCATACATAGTTTAGTACAAGCTCAAGCTGAAGTACAACTATGACGAAAGACGTTACATCTCATCAGAGGCATTCCAAGCTCCTATACATTATTTTTCTACACCTCTGGAATTGATACACACTAAGTTATATTCCACAAATCACGCAGGACGGTGGACATACAACTATTACAATACTAGTGGATCTACTACTAGCTCAGGCAGCTCCGTAGTAATCCTCATAGAAGTCACCACCCAGACCTGGAAGCGGAACATGGTCATCTGGGAACAGACGGTCCTGAGGAGCTTGCGGACCGTAGGGACTTGGGTGTGGCCTTGGACCAACAAATGGCGGCAGAAGAGGCCCACGAGGAGGAGTGATACCTCCCACCTCACGCCACTCCATGAAGTCTGGCAGACTGGCACACACTGGGTACAAGTCCCTCATGTCCATGTATCCGGCTTGCACTGCAGGGGCAAACCGAGTCAAAGTGTCCCAGTGATCAGCACGGGCATTAAAAAGCTCCATACGCAAGGCCCGGTTTTCACGGTCCTTGTCTTCCAGCATCTCAGTAGTGGTGCAGAGGAGTGAGTTCTCATGGGATGCATCGCTGTACATACCCTAAAGGTAGCCATGCGCCCCAGGAAGGGATGCTGGCATGTAGCGGAAATCGGTGTTGCTTAGCAAAGCAGTTCTGGCTTGAATGATAGTCATCATCGAGTAGGCTGCATCCTGCACGGACATTCCAATAGAGATCCCAAGTCCATAAGAACAGTGGAGCGGTTCAGTAGCTCCGGGATATGATGGATATATCCTGACCGTGCACAGATATTGGCTTTGATTAAAGTCTCTAAACTGCTCCTCGACGGTATATTCAGGATACCATCGGTAACCTGTCTCGACCATCACTCGAACCAACATAGCTGTGTGATCACATATACCAATGCAACGGGTCAGACGAACCACTTGGTTCTGGGGACGGGTGGCCATCTGAAAGCACAAGATAATGCAAAGGCATTAGAATTTTCTGGGAGAATTTGGACAACATAACGGCTGTAAATGCTCAGAACAAGAGTTGAGACATCCACAACAGTTTGCAATACCACTCAACATCATCATATCAAGGTTCCGGTTCAACTGGTAACATACTAACATTTAGTAGAAACTGAACTGGGTTGAAACCAACAATCCTATAAGTTACTACGGATTAGTAACACGTGAACCTGATAGAGAGAAGAGAGCCTAGTCCTTAACCCACGTAGAATGAGAAGAGAATGACTCAGATCAGAGGGCATAAGGTAAAGGAGTAAAAGAGCCTTACGTTCCCTCCCACAATCAATTCCCCTACATATAACTAAAGCATTTCTAGACTCGACATCGTCCAGTTTGGCTTAGCGAACCTACAGGCAGTCCGGCTCTGATGCCAACGCTGTCAGGACCCCGATCCTAAGCCACATCGATCCAGCATGTAACACTTCATATCTCTTTGCGGCCTCACGCACGGTACTCCCACGGGTGCCACCTTACCTGGCCCGGGACCGTTTGCGTCTTTTGGCTCACGTATATAATAGTGTCACTAGCATCCATATGACAGAGAACCCGGGCCGACATGGCTAGTCGTGGACCCAAAGCGGCACTAGCCTATGGGGACAGGCAAACATGAATCACATCGAGCATGTCGGTCATCAACGTATGAATCCGGGCTGTAGCACTGGGCTAACAGGACTCCGGTAACCCGGGCTGTAGCAGGCTAGGCAGGACTCCGGAAAGCACTGCGTGACATTTCCCCGAAGGGACAGACATAGGAACGAAGTGAATCACATGTCGGCCAGTCAAGTGTTCCAAGCAGTAGTGCTGGGCTAGCAGGACTCCGGTGAACCGGGCTGTAGCGGACTACTATCGCTCAGAAGCACTAGACTACATTTCCCCATATGATAGGCTGCCAAGGATAAACAACTAGATAGTCGGATCCCACTCATACCAAGCATTTCAATCATACACACAATATGCCCGATATGAGTAAATACACCATGGCATCACAACAAAACTCTACAACTCAAGTACTTTATTTAAAGGCTCCGAAGAGCCATACAAATCATCCATACAGATAGGGGTCACATGACCCGACACTCAAGTCATACAAACATACAAGCACATGCGGAAGCAAAGTAGTCTGAGTACAGACTTTGAAACGAAAGAAGGCTTAGTGAAGCCCGTCTATCTACATCGACCCTTCACAAGCCTTGGATCACCACCTGAGTGATAAGTTACTCGTCGACGTCAAGGTCTACATAGAACCCGTCAGAGGGGGCGGTGTTGTCATCTGAAAACATTAATTAAAGCAAACATGAGTACAAAGGTACTCAGCAAGTCTTACCACAGAATCCTACTATACATGCACATTCTCAAAAAGGTAGTGGAGTTATTGCAGCAAGCCAGCTTTGACTCTTGGCTAAGCTATTCTACGACAGACACAACTTGTAAAGCATTTGTCGCACACGAGTCCACTATCACCATCACAATACTCCACCGTGGATCCTCTCTGGCCATCCTGCGAGAGTGCCATCCGCGGTACTCACACTTATCTTGAGGCTTTTAGTAGTATCCATTTGCTTTTCTATGAACTGCATAAGTGACCAAGTAGTCCTTTACCGCGGACGCGGCTATTCGAATAGTTTTATACCCTGCAGGGGTGTACTTCTTCACACACGCTCTCACCACTTATCGCCGTTTACACGACATGTACTCGGCAACCTTCAAGCGGAAGCCCAGCGAGGGTGTCGGCCACGGCCTACCTAAACACTCAAGTCTCTATTCCAGCTCTATCGCCTATTCGGGTTCCGTCCGCAGGGAGTCCGGCCGAGGTTTCCACTAACGGCCCCGAACAATGTGAGCAGGGTTCCCGAGACACCAAACGGGCGAATCGGTACACCGGGCCACGTGCCTACCGCAACACAGCCCACCCCTATGGTCAGCACTGCGTGCGGCCCCCAGCATACTACAAACACCAGAAACTACTTGCAAATCCTAGACAGAGAACAAGGGTGATCAAGAAGCCGAGAGAGTCAATTAAGGATCCCAATGTGTGGTAGTAGCTGAATCTTAAATCACACACATAGATCTCAGTTCTTAAGAATGGCCTCAATGAAAAAACCCACCATGTACTCCTACATGGCCTTTCATCAATTCCTTTACCAAGTCGTATTCAACACTTTCACACTCTCGACATCATCACAACCTTTCACTCTAGTTCATCATCCCGATGAGCCAGACCTGACACAACTCTAAGCATAGCAAGCAGAGCATGGTAGGAAACACAAACATATGGCTCAATCAACTCCTACACATGCTAGTGGGTTTCAACTAGTTACTGTGGCAATGACAGGTCATGCAAAGGAAGTGGGTTCAGCTACCACGACACACAGCAGTTTGAAAAGCGTTGTCTTAATGTAGTAAACGAGAGCAGAAGCGAGAACATGGGTTTGTATCGGAATGATCAATGAATTGCTTGCCTGATGGAGTGGTGGTGGGATACTGCCCTTCAGTTGGATACTCGTGGATATCCTCGGAGATAGAACCTACCACGAATGACACATCGAAACACAATCAACACATGACGATATGCAACAATATGATGCATGCTATGACATGGCAATATGATGTGTGTTGGCTTAATGCAAGCTAGATCAGGGTGGAAAGTGCTTAAATGAACCAAAGGTTCATGTGTTAAACCATTTTAAGTTAGTCATATAAGTGCTTCACCTTGTAGTGCTTAAACAGCAAGGTAATCTTGCTCTGACATGCATGAAACCAGTTCCATTGGATAGATTGAATTTTTCTGATCAAATTTCATATATAAATCTTTGCATTTGGAGTTATAGATTATTTTCTATGAATTTTTGAAGTTTGAACTAATTTCTGGATTTTCCTGTATAGAAATAAATCCAGTAATTAAATTATTGCGTCAGCAATGCGTCGGGGTGACGTCAGGGTCAACGGGGTCGTCCAGGTCAAACTGACCAGTGGGACCCGCATGTCAGTGCTTAATTAAACTAACTAAAATAATTAAAACTAACTAGAATAATTAGTAGGGGGGCCCACTTGTCATTGACTCAGGAAGTTAACTGGGCCCACCCAGTCAATGGTCAGCGGTCAAACTCGCCGGCGTCTAGCCGCCGGCGAGGCCAGACGCGGCGGAGGAAAGTGCATTAGCACGTTCCGGCCACCAAACGGGTGGCGGAGGGCATCTACGGGCTCCTGGGAGCGAGCCACAGCTATTGGTGGAGTTAGTAGAGCTCGGGGTGGCCGGAGACGTCGCCGGCGACGACTTTGGCGGTCGCCGGAGTCGGGTGAAAGTGAAACCGGGGCTACGGGGCACGGCGAGGCCCGTGGAGTGGTGCGTTGGGCCCCTGGGTGTGCGGTGAGTATGTTAGACATGGTGAGGTGGCCGGAGTTGGCCCGGAGACACGTCGGCGACGAGCTCCGCGGTGGTGCGTGCGGCGAGCTCCGTGTACTCGCTGTGTGGCGTTAGAAGGAGAGAGAAGAGGATGGGTAGGCTCAGCAGCTCACTGAGAAGCAGCAGAGAGGGTCAGCGTGCTCGGGGAAGCCTTGGTGCGGTCGGGACGGCGACAGCGATCTGGCGGCCCGAGGTTGAAGACGACGACGGAGAGGACGATGCAGAGGCTCCAGCGTCGTGTGGCTCGGTGGGGCGAAGCAAGAGGGAGTGGCGGAGCTGTAGGACACGGTGGGGTGGCACGGGGGCGACGGGGAGCGTGGTTTCACGGCGGCGCGGGCGCGGCAGCGTCGGCCATGGCCGAGAGGGAGCGAGAGAGAGGGCAGGGGGGAGGAGTGAGGTGTCCACGGGGTCGGGGGTGTGACGTGGGGGTCGCCCAGCGTCCAGGCGCGCGAGGCGGCAAGCTGCTGGTGCCGTGGCGAGCTCGCGCTCGCCGGCGTCAGCTCCCTGCCTGCCTGGCGGGGACGAAGCAGCTAGCTGGCGCGGGCCAGCACAGTGCTGGGCCGCCAGGTGGGTGGCGGCCAGTTAGTTCCCTCTTTGTTTTCTGTTTTCCTTTACTATTATTTCTGCAACTTTGTGGACTTATTTAAAATACTTAAACAACTCCAAAAATCCCCAAACTGCTCATGCATACTGTTTAAAATATAAACAACATGAAACATTTCAGTTCAGGAATATTTGAACATTTAAAATATTTTATAAATTTTAAATGCCCAAATTCAAATACTTATGACTTAATTCAAAAACCTTAGGATGACCTAGAAAATTATGCACCACTTTTGGCAGAGGTTCTGAACCAAGGCAAAAAATGATGGACATTTAGAAGGGCATTTCAGGTTCATTGAAAATATTTTTAGTAAACCCTAGTTGATTTCAGGAGGGGTGCTGGGGGTTCTGCCTTCCCCATTTCAACTTTCTGATGAAAGGTAGCATGATGCACACTCTAATGCATGGTCTAAACTAGGATGTGACATCAGCAGATGGCAAAGGGCCGGCTGAATAAACTCTGGTAAAGGCTTCTTTGCTGTCTGCTGGCAGATGGCAAAGAGCCTGGAGCCTTTGCCATCAGTTGGCAGATGGCAAAGCCTCTATACGGAAAGGAACAGGGTTAGCCACGTTAGGAGGCTAACGGTGTGCTTTGCCATCCGCCAATAGATGGCAAAGGTTGCATGCTCTTTGCCATCCGCCAGCTGATGGCAAAGGCTACAGGCTCTTTGCCATCCGCCAGCTGATGGCAAAGGTTGTAGGCTCTTTGCCATCAGCCAGCAGATGGAAAAGAGCCTGCAGCCTTTGCCATTAGTCAGTAGATGGCAAAGGTTGCAGGCTCTTTGCCATCTGCTAGCAGACGGCAAAGAGACCAAATGGGCCAGACGAGCGCTTCCCAGGTTGGCCTCTTTGCCATCCGCCAGCTGATGGCAAAGCTCTTTGCCATCGGCCAGCGGATGGCAAACTGCCTATATTTCCCCATTTAATTTTGTTTTTTCTTATCAATTCATTTTCATAGAAAATCAAACATATATATATATATATATGACCAATATAGCATATTCAAGACATATTACCAATAGTCATGAACACATATATATCCAACACATGTTACCAATAGTAGCAAGTCCATACATATACATAGTTTCATCAATATTACATAGTTTCATCATAGGTAGCAAGTGTCACAAAGTCAAAACAAAAACTAAATACAAGTACTTCATCAACGCAAGCTTCCGCGATCTGAAGCAAATCTGCAAAATGGGAAAGAAGAAAGTTAGAAGAAGAAGACTAGAAGAAGAAGATTATTATGATGCAACTTATATGTGTAAAATAGGTCATTTTGGAGCTAAGTATGGTTATTATGTCATTTTTGAGCTAGCTAAGCATACTAAGTCATTTTGGGGTAAAAAATGCTAAGTAAGTTCATTTTGGAGCTAATAAGTTTATTATGTCATATTGGAGCTAGCTAAGCATATGAAGTCATTTCAGAGCTTAAATATGTCATTTCGTAAGCACATTATGTCATTTTAGAGCTAGCTAAGCATATTAAGTCATTTTGGAGGAAAAAATTCTAAGTATAGGTCATTTTAGAGCTATCCTATGTTAAATAAGTCATTTTGGAGCTAGCTAAGCATATTAAGTCATTTTGGAGGGAAAAATGCTAAGCATAGGTCATTTTAGAGCTATCCTAGGTTAAATAGGTCATATTGGAGCTAATTAAGCTTATTATGTCATTTTTGAGCTAGCTAAGCATATTAAGACATTTTGGAGGGAAAAATGCTAAGTATATGTCATTTTAGAGCTATCCTAGGTTAAATAGGTCATTTTTTAGCTAATTAAGGTTATTATGTCATTTTTGAGCTAGCTAAGCATATTAAGTCAATTTGGAGGGGAAAATGCTAAGTATATGTCATTTTAGAGCTATCCTAGTTTAAATAGGTCATTTTTGAGCTAATTAAGGTTATTATGTCATTTTTGAGCTAGCTAAGCATATTATAGCATTTTGGAGCTAAATAGGTCATTTCTTAAGCATATTATGTCATTTTGGAGCTAGCTAAGCATATTAAGTCATTTTAGAGGAATAAATGCTAAGTATAGGTCATTTTAGAGCTATCCTAGGTTAAATAGGTCATTTAGGAGCTAATTAAAGTTATTATGTCATTTTTGAGCTAGCTAAGCATATTAAGTCATTTTGAAGTAGTAAATGCCAAGTATATGTCATTTTAGAGCTATCCTGGGTTAAATAGGTCATTTTGGAGCTAATTAAGGTTATTATGTCATTTTGGAGGAAAAAGTGGTATGTATAGGTCATTTTAGAGGTATCCTATGTTAAATAGGTCATTTTGGAGCTAATTAAGGTTATTATGTCATTTTGGAGAAAAAAGTGCAAAGTATAGGTCATTTTGGAGCTAAATAGGTAATTTCTTAAGCTAAGTATGCATTTATTACGCAAAGCACTAGGGAAAACTTACTGTCAACCCGTACGTGAAGGATCGGGGTTCTTGCTCGCGGTAGTGGCAGACGGAGGAGGATCGAGGTTCTTGCTCACGCCAATGGCAGACGTCGATGCTTGTCCGGAGTTATGCTGCACCAAATTAAAGATCATTTGCAATGTCTCGTTAGCATGATGCAACTCAAATGTGAAGACTAATAAGTAATGTCCATTCAAATGAAACTCATCATGCCCGCTGGAGCAATGACTGGCATCGGCGGAGGGGTCTAACCGTTCTTCTCGCACATGGGCTGCACATTTGGTTTTGAGGAGTCAGTCATATTAGTTACTAATGAAAGGAACATTGCGTTCATGATTTAGCTAATATGCAGAAGAAACTTACCGCGAAGAGCTCGTATATGGCTCGGTTAGCCAAGTCGTTCTGGTTCCTCTCCTCCTCCAAAAGCCTAACCATCCTCTCCTCAATCTCCCTCTCCCTCTCCGCCAGAAGCTCCTGGGTCTTGGTTCTCTCTTCCTCAATAGCAGCCTACAACACCACTCCTCATTAGCATTGTAATGAACGATGGCCGCACAAATAATGTAATGGAGGAAAGGTATCTGATTCTGTATAACTAACCTTGATTTCGAGATCCATTGGCCGTGGACGAGGCGTTATCTCAGGATCGGAGCTCGTCTGGCGCCTCTTGATCTGCGGGTGTCGGATCACGGGTTCCGGCAGACCCTTAAGGTTCGAACTCTGGGGTGCGCGCGGAGATTATGCCCTCTACCTCTCTGTCTCTCAAGGATCTAAACTACCGAACGAACAACACAAGAGACACAGGGTTTATACTAGTTCGGGCCACCACTGTGGTGTAATACCCTACTCTAGTTTGTGGTGGGTGGACTGCCTCTTGGGCTGATGAGGATGAACAGTACAAGGAAGAACAGCCTAACGAGGGTCTGTTCTTGGCTAGGGGATGAACTGCTGGGGGAGTTCGATCGCCCTTCTCACTCTCTGGGTGTGTTGCTAGCTCCGTTCGTGGATGCTGCATTCTAGCTAGTTTCTTCCTCATCCCCCTACCCTGGGGGTGGCTAGTCCTATTTATAGGCAAATGCCCTGGGCCTCTTCCCAAATATTTGAGCGGGAAGGGCGCCAACAATTGGCCAATTCGAACGGGAACATCTGGTACACTTATCCTGACTAAAGTTGGTCTTCGCCTGCCAAAGGCCCTGTGGTGACGCCGTTCTGGGCTCCATGGTGACCTCCTTCCCACCGTTGGACTGGTCTTGGTCTTGTTGCACTGAAATGGGTGCCTTTGCTTGATCCTCTCGCCTGCGCTTTCCCCCTTTGCACCAAAGAGGAAAGGGGAACGCTGCGCGGGCTGGCGCCCGCCTGGCACCCTCTATTGTCATGGCTTGCATCATGGGCACCTCGCAAGGTACCCCGCCTTGATCTCTCCGCCTCCTCGCGAGCCAGCCTGAGGAGGCCGCGCCTGAGGAAGCGCCGTGTCGTCCGCCCCGCGAGGCTTGGCCCCTCTCGAGGGTCTTGAGTCTTGTGTTGATGAAGATGGGCCACGCTGGGCCCCCATTAGAGCCACGCCGTAGGCCGCAGGCAGGCAAGTCTGGGGACCCCCGTTCCCAGAACGCCGACAGTAGCCCCCGGGCCCAAGGCGCGCATGGACTTGGCCGTGCCGAGAGGCGAAAGGGCAAGGGCGAAGCGCCGTGGGCCCTAACAGCCTGTGGCCTTGGGCGCCGCGTGGCGGTTGATTGGACTTGGGCGTCTCCACTTCCCCACGACGCCTTGGTGACCGCGCGGATTGGACAAGTCCCTGCATGCAAATCGTGTCATGATTACCTGCGATCGTGGAGGCCGACGGTTGGCCTTCGCCGGCTATATGTACGGCACTGCGCGTGTCCTTCCAGCCCATCTCTTCTTGCTTCCTTCTCTGCCTTAGTTCTTGCTCTGTCTTGGTGTGATGGCTCCAATTCGATGGTTTTCTGCGGCGGAGAAGGGCAATGCTCCTCGAGAGGGGCCAGACCCTCTCCCGCCGAAGAAGCGACCTGCTCCCCGTGGCCGCGATGAGGAGGGCCGTCAGGTGGCGCCGAGGCCTTGGTATGAGCGACCTCCACCGGGGTTCCAGCTTCCTTTGTACGCCCACGCCGAGGGCCTTGAGGGGGTCGGTGCCGGTCCCTGCGGCCAGCGCCGTCGCCGGCACCGACGGATCACGAAGGTGTTGGTCGTCCCTCCTGGGGTCCATGCCGGGGGCTCCTCCAGCGAGCTCGTGCTCCACGCCGCCATGCCTTCTCGAACTTGGATTCGCTTTCCTCCCTTCTTCGCCTCCGTCTTCCCGCAAGGGAGACTCCTGGAACTATGGCTGCAGCACGGCGACTGCAGCACTCCTGCGACCGAGGCAGAGGTCGCGATCACTGCCTCGGGCGAGGTCTTCATGACTCGCGGCTGGGGCGAAATCGCTCGGGGTTGCAGAGCGAGGGGTGCCCTCACGATCCATCTGGAGTATGATGGCGCTTCGGTGATGTTCTTCAAGATCTTTGACGCGATCGGGCGCGGGCTGGAGTGCTGCCCCGGGGGAGGCGGCCAGGACTCTGCCGCGGTGAGGGCTGGTCCCGCCGACCGCTCCTTGGGTAGCTCCACAAGCGACGGGAGCGCCGGGGGATCCAGCGACTCCAGTGAAATCTTCGCGACTCCGGAGACGAGCGACGGCAACTACGAGCCCACGAGCCAACGCCGCTCACGGAGCAGGGCAGGCTCGCTTGGCCATCGCCAACCCTAATCTGGATGGGGTTGGCGCCGGCGCTTGACGGCCCACTGTTGATGATGGCATCTTTTGCAGGGGCGCGTGTAGTTAGCACCCTTTAGGATCCGTTCCCTGCGAGGAATCACATTATGCCCCATAGGGGCTTGTAAGGCGGCTGTGATCCTTGTTGTTAATATGTAACCCTTTCGCACCTCCGTCAATTCCGTCATAGTTCGGTCCTCCCTTTCGCACCTCGCCAGGTCTTGGTGCTCTGTGTCGACAGGTCCCAGTCCCAAGGTGGCGTCAGCCGTCGCTGGTATGTCAGGTCGCGATGCCGTGGTCAAGGCCAGGAGGTGAGCGACCCAGGGTCCGGTAAGAGCCCCTGAGTCGCGATGCTCAGGAGGTCCCCTTTGGCGCCCAAGAAGTCGTCTCTTGGTGAGAAAGGGAAGCAACGTTGCTAGTACGGAGTTGCTTTAGGTGCGGGGGTAGTGCCATGGTAGCCAATGCTTTGGATGGTGACTTATCTTGAGAATCGGGGATCCCCCCAGTGCGCCATTGGGCCCGGGGGGTAATTTGAACGGAGTTGCTTGACGAGGTCCTCGCGTGCCCCTTCTCCCTCGCCTCTGCTCCCCTTTCTGCTCTACGTCCTCGGGTCCCGGCCCTCGAGCTGGGCCGTCGCTGGTATGCCAGGTCGCGATGTCATGGACAAGGCCAGAGGGTGAGGGCTGGAGAGCCAGTAGGAGCCCTGAGTCGCGATGCTCAGGCACCCCCCCTTAACGTGCAAGCGGTTTGCGCGGGCGAGGGTGAAGGAAATGCTGTGAGGGCCTTGGCTAGAGCAGTTTCCCCTAAGGATCCTGCAGATTCATCAAAGAAAGAAGATGGGGCTGCCATGGCAGTTGTCAGTCAATCGTTAGTCGCTCAAGAGCTCATTGGTTGGAGTAGGTGAGGTGTACCAGGGCACCCGTGATCCAGCGCAGGACTCACGAGGCCCTACCTCTTAGGCGGGTTGTGCCTGGCACTAGGCCGTATCTTGAGATGTGTTCTTGCAAACTTTGGTTAGATGCCGGCACTCTACGTCCTCGGGTCCCGGCCCTCGAGCTTGTCTTAGCCGTCGCTGGTATGCCAGGTCGCGATGCCGTGGACAAGGCCAGAGGGTGAGGGCTGGAGAGCCAGTAAGAGCCCTGAGTCGCGATGCTCAGGCACCCCCCCTTTAATGTGCAAGTGGTCGACATGGAGAAGAAGAGGTGCCGCGGACGGCATCAAGTAATCAATCATGACAGGCGAATGCATAATTGGAAATAAACGCAGGGGAGATACACACCGCTGGGCCTAGCCCGAGCGGCTTGGGGATGATGCAGCCCGAGGGGCGCCCCCAGCAAGGAAAGCTCACGACTAAAGAAAATAAAGAGGGATACATGCCACGGGGACGGACCCACGCGGCCTGGGAGTGACGCAACCCTAGGTGGGCGCTCCCAGCTGGGAATGAAACTTGAAAGAGGTCACCTGAAGATGTCCTTGGCGAAGTGGCGTTGGTGCAGCAGACTCGGTGGGCTGCGGAAGCCGATCCTCACGAGCCCCCAGGCCCTGGGGCCTCGGGAGGCTCCAGAGGCACTGGTGGCTCCTCGCGAGTTGTCCCCATCTCCGCCAGAGCCGCAGAACGCCTGTCTTCCTGAGCCTCCAAGATGCCCCTCATGAGGCGCTGGTACGCCGCAGCCATGCTCGGCAGGCCGTGAGGCATGCGAACATAGCTGTGAGGCGGTCCTCCGCAGTGCCCCACTTGGGAGGGCTAGAGGCGCTCTGTCGTGGCGATCCGATTGAGCCCTCTTACGTTGACGCAGACGCGCAGCCCACCATCCTCGCCTGGATGTGGAGCCACAGCTGGTGGACGACGACAACCTCTCATGATCCTTGACTCCTATAGCTCTTGAATGGCCTTGTTAACGAACTCCTGCTGGTCTGACCTTCCTTGCCTGGCTCTTTCTCGAGGGAATCGTGCTTCGAAGCACGACTCCATATGGTGCCCAAGCGCCTCCCTCGTGACCCTGGCATGGTCGGTGGCCCTCCAGGTGAGAGCCCCCGAGCCCTGCCTGAGGAGGGCGCCGAGCGCGCTTTCCTATGCGATGGAAGGAGGGTCCCCCTGGGCAGACACGGGACCTGAAGGGCCTGCCTCCTGAGGGACTGAGCCTGGCGACGTCTTCTTCTTCTTGGGCGTGGTCTCAGGAAGCCTCCTGCTTCCGCGATCTGGGTCTTCTAGCGACGCGGCCTGAAAGGCTCGCTCCAGGGAACACACTGCGTCCTTCTCTTCATAGGGCACCGTGATGACGCCGCCACTTCCTGGCATCTTGAGGACGTTGTAGCCGTGGTGAGTCACATCCATGAACTTGGCCAGTGCTGGGTATCCGAGGATGGCGTTGTACGGCAGGCGGATGTGGGCGACGTCGGAGTCGATGAGCTCGGTGCGGTAGTTGCTGCGGGCCCCGAAGGTGACGGGGAGGCGAACCTGCCCGATTGGGACTGTGGAGCCGTCGGTGACTCCGGAGAAAGGCTTGGTTGGCTGAAGCTGGTCATAGGGCACTTGGAGGTTGTTGAATGTTTCCACGGACAAGACGTTGAGCCCTGCTCCACCGTCGATGAGGGTCCTGGTGATCAGAACGTTGCTGATGACTGGGGAACAAAGCATCGGGAGGACTCCGGCTGTGGCTGCGCACTTGAGCTAGTGTGCCGAGCTGAACGTGATGGCGCACGCTGACCACCTGAGGGGGCGCGTTGCTTCGAGCTAGGGGAGGACTGCATTCACTTCACGGGCAAACTACTTGAAGATACATTGAGAGGCTGGGGATTGAGCTCCGCCCAGGATGCAGGCGATTGCGCGCGGCTCTTGGAAGCCCCCAGCCCCCTCGTCTTGGTGGCGGTCTTCATTCCTCCTTGGCTGAGGCGGCAGCGGCGGCAGGCCTGGGTTGCTGTGAGGGCGATCCTCACGAGGCTGATCCCTCCAGTCCCCCTCGCGAGGCGGGTCCCGCCAGCGGTCCTCGCGAGGTTGGTCGCGCCACCCTTGGCACGGGCCACGATCTTCCCAGCGTCCTGGGTTTCTTCCTCCTCCTCGTCCGTAGCCCCGATCAGCACGGTCAGGGCGACGGCCGATCCTTCCTTCTCGCACGGCGCGGAGTTCTTGGCATTCGTTGGTGTTGTGGGTGTGGAGGTCGTGGTACACACAGTACCGGCTGCCCTTGGAGGATTTGGGCAGATCCTTGCCCCGCTTGGTGTCTGGTTCCGCCGCGAGTACGACAGCCCCCTTGCGCTTCACGTCCTTGGCCTTGGGCTTCTTCTCTTCTGGGTCTGCGGCGGGCAGGTCGAGGAGGGAGAGGCGTCCCTCCTCAGCCCTGGCGCACTTGGTCGCCAAGTTGAATAGCTCCAGGGAGGTGCAGAGGTCTTCATGCATCGCCAGCTCCTCCTTCATCTTGACGTCGCGCACGCCATCGGAGAAGGCCGAAATGATGGCTTCCTCGGACACCTTGGGGATCTTGACGCGTGCACTGTGCTGGATGTACTTTTGTAGGGTCTCCCCAGGTTGCTGCTTGATGCGGCGCATGTCGCTCACGGCGGGAGGCCGGTCGTGGGTACCTTGGAAGTTGGCGATGAAGCGAGTACGCATCTGGTCCCAGGAGGAGATCATGCCTAGGGCCAGGTGCAGGAGCCAAGTGCGAGCTCCTTCCTTCAGCGCCATGGGGAACCAGTTCGCCATGACCTTTTCGTCCCCGCTGGCAGCTTCGATTCCCAGCTCGTAGAGATGGACGAACTCCGCGGGATCAGTTGTGCCGTGCCACGGGATCAGCTGGGAGCGCCCGGGCAGCCTCTTGCGGTCGAGGGACTTCTTGGCAGCTCCGTTCCTGATGGGCTGGCGCGTGATGAAGCGGGTTCCGCCCAGGGGCCGCGTGCCTTGGAGCCATGGCGTCTTCTTGGAGAGGAGGCGGCTGGTACGCCGTTGGAGCTTCGTTGCCCACGCGGGGCGGAGTGCGGCACAGCGGTGCGGACGGCGCGAGAGAGCCCCCTGCGGCACGGACGAGCTCGGCGACGCGGTCGAGCCACTCCTCGTAGACGTCATCGACGGGGCGGTAGCGCAGGAGCTCGTTCGCCGCGATGAGCGCAGCTTGAGCCTCCAAGGGTGCGCGGAGCGCGCAGGACGAAGAGCCGGCCGGGGTTAGTGACGGAGTAGCAGTGCGGCCGTCTTGCCGCACGGACGGGTGCTGAGACGATGTTTGCTGCTCGTTCCCCGCCGGGCCGGTGGCGGCGTTGACGGCGGGCGACGGAGAACGACGAGGACGCCCACCGACGGGGGCCGTCTGGGCGATGCGGGAAGCGATGGCGGCCCGACGCTCGGTGCAGGCCCGACGAGCGTCAGACATGGATGCGACGGTCGGTGAGAGTGGAGCGGTGGAAGGCAGATTCCGGCGCACCCCTACCTGGCGCGCCAACTGTCGGATTTCGGGTTCCAGCAGACCCTTAAGGTTCGATCTCTGGGGTGCACGCGGAGATTATGCCCTCTACCTCTCCGTCTCTCAAGGATCTAAACTACCGAACGAACAGCACAAGAGACACAAGGTTTATACTAGTTCGGGCCACCATTGTGGTGTAATACCCTACTCTAGTTTGTGGTGGGTGGACTGCCTCTTGGGCTGATGAGGATGAACAGTACAAGGACGAACAGCCTCACGAGGGTCTGTTCTTGGCTAGGGGATGAACTGCTGGGGGAGTTCGATCGCCCTTCTCACTCTCTGGGTGTGTTGCTAGCTCCGTTCGTGGATGTTGCGTTCTAGCTGGTTTCTTCCTCATCCCCCTACCCTGGGCTGGCTAGTCCTATTTATAGGCAAAGGCCCTGGGCCTCTTCCCAAATATTTGAGCGGGAAGGGCGCCAACAATAGGCCAATTCGAAGGGGAACATCTGGTACACTTATCCTGACTAAAGTTGGTCTTCGCCTGCCAAAGGCCCTGTGGTGACGCCGTTCTGGGCTCCATGGTGACCTCCTTCCCACCGTTGGACTGGTCTTGGTCTTGTTGCACCGAAATGGGTGATTTTGCTTGATCCTCTCGCCTGCGCTTGCCCCCTTTGCACCAAAGAGGAAAGGGGAACGCTGCGCGGGCTGGCGCCCGCCTGGCTCCCTCTATCGTCATGGCTTGCGTCATGGGCACCTCGCGAGGTACCCCGCCTTGATCTCTCCGCCTCCTCGCGAGCCAGCCTGAGGAGGCCGCGCCTGAGGAAGCGCCGTGTCGTCCGCCCCGCGAGGCTTGGCCCCTCGCGAGGGTCTTGAGTCTTGTGTTGATGAAGATGGACCACGCTGGGCCCCCATTTGAGCCACGCCGCAGGCCGCAGGCAGGCAAGTCTGGGGACCCCCGTTCCCAGAACGCCGACAGCGGGAGAGTGCTAGGACAACGTATCAGTCCATCCCCAATGGCTAACAAGCCATGGTGCCTCCCGTCACCAGATAACATCACCAGCTCCGGATCAATAGGCTCGCTCGTGTTAAATTCCGGCCCTTTCCTCACCTTCCCCTCGTCTCTGTACCTCACGAGCTTGTTGTGGGAGGAGCGGTTGGTGAAGTTCTTTGGATCATCGAGATCAGACTCAGAGAATGCCTTGGCCTTCTTATACGGGGCACTATGGGCCATGGCATAGAGGTCGAACAGCTCTGGCACATCCGTCTTGTTGTGTCGCACCTAAAAGAGAGGAACAAAGTATTAGTCAAGGGCTTAAACTAGCATGAAGAATGAATTTGCATGAATCATGAAGCAAACCATACCCAGTTATCCCCGTACTGATATAGGTTGACGCTACCTTGATGGTGTGGCACACCGCTCATTTGGTCACGCCGATCCTTTGCATTATTGTGGGTGGATAGCCATTGGGGAGAGCACCACTCATCCACCAACGCCTCCCAACAATCTAGCCTATTCGCACACCATCTCGGGGGCACCTAAGTTATGTAAGAGAAATTTGAGGGCTACACCTACGAATCAAATCAAGGAAACTAAGTACAAGGCCTTAAGAATAGGTAATTACCTTCATGTACTTCTCCTTACTCGGATACTTTGTGCGGCACTTCGACTTGGACATCCTAATACCAGTCGAGGCGAAGAAGTCTCGAATAGCCTGCGTCCGAGCCCCGTTCCGCCAGCTTTGAAGTAGGCGCCTGCACTCGGCGTCGATAACGCGAGACGCGACCTCCTCCTGTCCCTCAGCACACCTGTAGAAGGTCTGCAATCAAATAAGAAAACACAGATTAGTACAATCACTAGGGTTGCCAATCAAACAATAAAACACTACGTAGACGAGAGAGGAAAAATTACCCAAAACATCTGGATCACAACGTCGGCCACCGTGTGGCACTGGACACCGCCGATCCTCTCCCCCGGCGGGGCCGGGGCAGCCAAGTAGTGCTCCCAGGTCATTCCTAGCCCAGGAACCTGGCCCTCACCGGGCAACGTGACCCACCCTGGAAAGCTCTAGCGACAAACAACACCAAGGACTGTGTTGGGCCTGCGGACACCACGACTGTGTTTCCAAGACCTGTCGTATGACAAGGCTAACGCATTAAATATTCAAAAAAATGTGAAGGCAAAAGGTTAAAAAAGAGTAAATGCACTTACTTCTCCCCATCAGGCGTAATCAACCACCTCTGGTCAGGGGTCGCCTGGGTGGGCGGGAGCTTTGTACCACCACGCTGGTAGACATTGCCCCCTCAACCCACTCGCTCTCACTATAGCTATCAGAACTATAGCTACCCTCACCACCATCAGCATGGGGACTCGACTCCGGCCAGTCCCCCAATCAGTTCGGCTGCGACGTAGCCTGATCCAGAGTCTCATGGGACGAAGCCTCTGGGACCGGAGTCTCGTGGGACGAAGGCTCGTCGGCCCGAGGCTCATGGACCGGGGTCCGAGACGGGTCCACCTCAGGCGGCTCCATCTCAGACGGAGCAGTCCTGTGGTCAGGTGAATCAGCTAGGGGTGGCGGCGAGGAAGGCGTATTAGCAGCCTTCCTAACTCTCCCGCCGCCACGTCCACCTCTACTAGCCTTCTCCTTCTTCTTTCCCCCCGACCTCTCCCGGCCGAAGAAGAAGCGACCGCCGGTGGTGTCTGCATACTAAGATCTAGTGCTCTCCGGAGGGTCTAGGGTGGAATGGAACTACCCCTCCCACCACGCACCGAGGAAGGAGCCTCGGAGCGCTCTCGACCCAAGCCCACCATCTGTCAACACCTGCAATGACAAAGAGTAAATGAAATTAGTACAACATAATTAAAGAATACCTGACATGAATAATAATATTTATGTAAGTTAAGTGTATCATCATCATGAACAAAAAAATGGAATACCTAACATGAACTATAATATTAATCTGCATCGTCTATATATGCTTCGTGGTTAATAAATGCATCATCATCATCACTATCAGTAATGACGTGATCATCATCATCATCAATAAATGCATCAACATGTGGAAGGCCTCCTTTACGTAATCGGTCAACCATTGTGTAACGCCCTCGATGCGGCTATATCTCCCATGTGTCAAAGCACGACTTAGAGACATAACCGCATTGAAAGCAATGTCGCAAGTGAGGTAATCTTGACACAACCCATGTAATACATAAGGGAAAGAGATACATAGTTGGCTTACAATCGCCACTTCACACAATACATGAGTAAAGCATTACATCATACAGATACAATCAAGGTCCGACTACGGAACCAAAATAAAAGAAGACTACCCCAAAATGCTACACAGATCCCCGATCGTCCCGACTGGGCTCCACTACTGATCAACTGAAATGAAACAACACAATCAACAAGATCTTCATCGAGCTCCTCCTTGAGCTCGGGTGCGTCACCTGCACGGTTCCATCAGCACCTGCAAGCTGGTTTTGGAAGTATCTATGAGTCACGGGGACTCAGCAATCTCACACCCGCGAGATCAAGACTATTTAAGCTTAAAGGTAGGACAGGGTAGTGAGGTGGAGCTGCAGCAAGCGTCTAGCATATCTGGTGTCTAACATACGCAAATGAGAGCGACAAGAGAAGGCAAAAGGACGGTCGAACAACTATGATCAATAAGTGATCCTGAAACTACTTACGTCAAGCATAACTCCAACACCGTGTTCACTTCCCGGACCCCGCCGAGAAGAGCCCATCACGGTTACACACGCGGTTGGTGTATTTTAATTAAGATCAACTTCGGGTTTTCTACAACCGGACATTAACAAATTCCCATCTGCCCATAACCGCGGGCACGGCTTTCGAAAGTTCAAACCCTGCAGGGGTGTCCCAACTTAGCCCCTGATAAGCTCTCGCGATCAACGAAGGATATTCCTTCTCCCCGGGAAGACCCAATCAGTCTCGGAATCCCGGCTACAAGACAATTCGACAGTAATAAAACAAGTCCAGCAAAACCGCCCGGATGTGCCGACAAATCCTGATAGGAGCTGCACATATCTCGGTCTCAGGGCACACCGGATTGTCCAAACTTCCGGTAGGTGAAACCCAGAGTTGCCCCTGGTGGCCACAGGCGGCTGACGGTTTGGACCAGCACTCACGACGAGCACTGGCCCGGGGGGGTAAAATAAAGATGACCCTTGAGAGCGCGACTCCCAAGGGAAAAAGGGCTAGGTGAGGCAAATGGTAAAACCAATGTTGGGCCTTGCTGGAGGAGTCTTATTCAAAGCGAACTGTCAAGGGGGTCCCATAAATCACCCGACCGTGTTAGGGACGCAAAATCCGGGAACATAACACCGATATGACGGAAACTAGGGCGGCAAGAGTGGAACAAAACACCAGGCATAAGGCCGAGCCTTCCACCCTTTACCAAGTATATAGATGCATTAATTAAAATAAGAGATATTGTGATATCCCAACAAGTAAACATGTTCCAATCAAGGAATAACATCTCCATGTTCCAACAAGGAACAAACTTCATCTTCACCTGCAACTAACAACGCTATAAGAGGGGCTGAGCAAAGCGGTAACATAGCCAAACAATGGTTTGCTAGGACAAGGTGGGTTAGAGGCTTGGTTTAACAATATGGGAGGCATGATAAGCAAGTGGTAGGTATCGCAGCATAGGCATAGCAAAAGAGCGAGCAACTAGCAAGCAAAGATAGAAGTGATTTCGAGGGTATGGTCATCTTGCCTGAGATCCCGCAAGGAAGAAGAACGAGTCCATGACGAAGACAAACGGATGTAGACGAACGAATCCTCACAACTCCGGAACGAAACCGAAGCTAACGAGAGAAGCTACCCGGAAAGAAACAAACAACATAGTAAACAACCATCACATAAACATGGCATGGTGCACAACCAAGCATGATGCATGTCCGGTTTAAAGAGGCATGTCATGGCATGGCAAAATTCACAAGCAATCCTGCAAATTAAGTGGAGCTCAATATGCAACGAGTTGCATATTGACGAAACACCACGTCAATTATTTAGTTCTCTCTCGTTTATGTACCCAACAATATTAAATGTTGATTAACATGGCAAGAGGTGAAGCACAACAAAACTACCTATCTAGGCAAGTTTAAATGAGGCCGGAACAACAGACAACAATTCCGAAAAAATCCTCATATGCATAATTTAAGGTTTGGTACTGTTCTGCCCTAAACATTTTTTTAGATTTATTAGACATGCAAGAGGATGCCACCATGTTAAACTAGGCAAAATTCTAGCCCATTTACATATAAAGATTATTTAAATCGGAGCTACGGTTATTTAGTTATGAATTAAACCATTTTAGCATGGCATGGGGCAAATTTAAACAAACATCACTTTAGACATATTAAACATAGATGAAAGTGGCATATTATTAACCTACACAAAATTCTGAGCAAGTTTCATATATAAATCATTTTAAACCAATGCAAGATTAGTGATTTATTAAATGCATGATCCCGAAGGGGTTTTCTGTAAAACTGCAAAGCTCTGGATAATTGGGCAAATTCATAGAACGGAAAAAAAAACAAGACATGGGCTGAATCTGGCGGAACTGGGCTGCTCACATCGGGCTGAGGCTCAGATCTGTAGAGAGGGAGGCCAGTTTGAAGGGGAGGCAGAGGTGGGCGCTGGGCCTGAGGCTGAGCGAGGCCCACCAGGGCGAGGGCGCGGCCTGGACGTCGTCCTCGTCTCGCGCTCGCACGAGCAGAGGACCATGGCGGCGGCGTCCAAAGTCAACGGCGGGGCAGTGGCGTCTCTGGCAGGACTGGAGCGGCTGGAGACCGGAAACGGCAGCGCGGCGGCGGGATCCAGTGGAAGGGAAAGCCGCGCCTCGACTCCTGCGACAAAACAACGAAGAGGCAAGGAGATCGGCAGTGGAGCGACGCAAGGGAAAGGAAGGAAAAAAGGGCAGGGCGGCACAACAAAGGAGCTCACCAGCGGGTGACTCCGGCGAGGGCATGGGGAGGCCTAGATCGCCCGAACCCAGGGCGCGGGGTGAGGCTGGAGATTCAAGCAGAGGAGGCCGGCGTTGGCGACGAGCTCGAGGCCGTCCATGGCGTCGAGTGCTCCATGAAGAAGCCCATGGCGGCGGACGCGGTCGTCCCACGCCGAGGCTTGCGAGATGAGGGAGGCAGGCGCGCGCGTGGCCTCGGGCTCCTCTGGTTCGATGCGCAGCAGACACAGGAGGCGAGACGAGGCTGGATTGCGCAGGTGGATTGGGGGGGATCCCGATGAGGATTTTTGGATCGATGGGGATTGGGTTTGGATCGGCCATGAGGGAGGCTGGTTGGTTGGTTCGGCACTGAGAACAAGAGAAGTGGCGGCGACTAGGAGGATCCCTAGAAATTAGGGATTGGTCTGAAATTAGACTGGGGTGGACTATATATATATATACATCACATATTAGGTTAGGGGCTATCTCGACCCTACGATCGCAATCGGACGATCGCGGATAAAATAGCTAGGGAGTCCAATTAGCAAAACGGAGAAGTTTTGTAGACATTTGGGGATGATCCGGACACAACGGTGGCGACAGTCCGGGTCGGTTCCGGGACAGCTTTTCAGACGCGCGCGCGAGGAGAGCTGCTGGCTGACGAGAGAGGTTAGGTAGGGTCTGGCAGTGAGTAGTGGACTGTGAAGAAGTCCTCAGGCTGAGAGAAGAGAAGAGAGAGAGAGGCCCGGCATCTGTTTCCGGAGACCGAAAACGTCCGACGTTAGACCGGCTATACTGCCGCTTTAGTTATCCGTTGGGCTATCAAACGAACTCCGAATGCGATGAAACTTGACAGACGGTCTATCTACACTACAATAAGACCACACGCTAACTTTCATCCCATTCCGAGAACATTTTCCGGCCACTTATAAAATACTATTTCGGACATGCCGCAGGCGCGTGCAAGTGTGGTTGGGCACAGACCGGACACGGAAGGAACTGGGGAACCCGGACGGATGCAAGTTTTGAAAACATGATGATGCAATGCACATGACGACATGATAAGATGCAACACACAAGCAAATGACATGGCAATGACGACGAATAACTGGACGACAACTGGCACATCGGTCTCGGGGCGTCACACATTGACAGGTCATCCGCAGGAGTAACCTCTTCTTGTTCCGGCTCATGCTCGGATTCACTGTCGCTGTCTACTTCAATGTTCTGGGGTGAAGTAGAGCGGTTCTTGAAATGTTTTTTGGGAAGACGTGTTTCTTGGAAGAACTCTCCTTCATATGTGTCTGGGTTAATGTGAGGTTCATAATCCTCTTCATTGGGGGGAGGTGGTCTAACATGTGGTGGCACTTCATAAACGACATCCCAACCATTGAGATTTGGATCACTTTGGTAGGCCCAGGGTAGATAGAAAACTTGGGTTTCCTGTTGAGCCGTAATATAGACATCGGGAACATCCAAATGGGTGCTTTGTTTGATTTCGACTAGCCCTAGATGTTCATGTGTCCTTCTAGTATCCTTCGGCTGGAACCAATAACATTTGAAGACTACGACGTTCGGTGGGTTTGCACCATAGAATAGAAGTTCATAAATTGCTTCAACTCTTCCATAATACTCGATATCTCCTTCGCCGATAGCAGAGACACAGCAATTTGTAGACATTCGGTCGGCCATAGACAGCTCTTTACCATCGGTACGAAAGCGATACCCGTTGATGTCATATTTGTCAAATGAATGGACCTTATAGTCAAAACCATTAGCGACTTGTCTCAATTCGGCGTCCATAGACTCTGAACTAGCCTACAAGTTTAATACAAAATGATTGTTGCATTATCCTTAAAATAGACGAAGAAATGAAATGGTCTAATGGAAATTACCGTTTGTTTGAACCAAGAGATGAAATCGGGATAGCCGCGTCCATGCATTGCCAGAAGCTCATACTCTTCGACGGAATCCTTTTGGATAACCGCTCCATAGGAGAATTTGGCGACGTATCGACTGTATCAAATATCCAGGAATAAGAGGAGTTCAAAGGAATTAGAGGTTGCGAAACAATGTACCAAGAACTTACTCGATGTACGGCCGCACTTCTGTTAGATTGTTAAAGATATACAACGTAATGGTCCGCCATTCTTCGACATCCAACAATAAGGGAGTATAAGCACCGGCTGGTGTGAGCTTCCCTTTGAATAGGCTGAGGTTGGATCCACCCTTCTAGGGTCGCCAGCATTGTACCGAGGCTTCGGATTATGCAAATGACGATTTTTGGCTTCGTAGTGTGTTGTCACGAAGTTTGCCGCCTCCTCAGTAATGAATCCCTCGGCCATCGATGCTTCAATTCGACGTTTATTTTTACATTTTGCTCGAAGTGTCTTCTGCATCCTCTTAGTTGCGTAGCACCAACGATTCTGCACGGGCACCCCAATCGTGCCTCGGTCGGGAGATGCAAAATCAAATGCTGCATTGGATTAAAGAAGCCCGATGGAAAGATCTTCTCTAACTTGCAGATCAACTCCAGCACCAACTCTTCCAGTTCTTCTAGCAAGCCAGGCGATAGTTCTTTCGTAGAAAGAACACAGAAGAAATAGCTCAGCTCTGCCAGTACTAGCCATTCATCCTCAGGGATAAAGCCACGCAACATCACCGGCATTACCCGCTCAAGGCATATGTGCCAATCATGACTCTTGAGACCAAATATTTTCAATTTTTCAAGGCTCGCTCCCCTCTTTAGATTCGCTGCGTACCCATCGGGGAACATCAACTCCTTTTTCACCCACAAGATAATTTCCCTCATAGCTGGCCTTCCAAGATTGAACCATGCCTTTGGCTTCGCCCAGTTCTTCTTTCCTTTCGGTTGTCGCATGTTTTGTAGCGGTCTATCACATAGAGCCTCCTGATCGACTCTAGCCTTAGGATTATCCTTTGTTTTCCCCTCTATGCCGAAAAATGTACCAAAGAGGGCCTCGGCAACATTCTTTTCAGTGTGCGTCACGTCGATGTTGTGTGGGCAAACGAGGTGTTTGAAGTAAGGCAGATCCCACAAGCATGTCTTGTGAGGCCAGGCGTGTTCCGAATTATAACCCTTGAAATACCCGGGACGCTCTGGATCCGGCTCGAGAGCGTTTAACTGATCCAAGGTCTGTTGGCCTGTCAACGCAGGTGGTGCAGAGTTTTTGACAACTCTACCTTTGATGAAGTTCTTCTTGTCTTTTATGAACTTATGGCGAGGATGCAGGAATGGTCTATGCAGGTCGAAGTAAGCAAATTTGCCACCCGCCTGCAGCCGACGAAACTCAAGAGCTGCCTTGCATGTGGGGCACGAGAACCTACCATGCACACACCAGCAACGAATAGCGCATACGCCGGCAAGTCATGCATCGAGTACATGTACCACACATGCGTTAGGAAGTTTTTTTGTAGCGCCGTCGTATGTCTTGATCCCATTATCCCAAGCTTCTTGCAATTCATCCTTAAGCGCCTGCATGTACACATTCATATTCTTCCCCGGATAGTTGGGCCTCGGAATTATCAACGTCCGAAAAATGTTCTTTCTTTGCATAATCTGTCCGGGAGGGAGATTGAGTGGAATGACAGATACAGGCCAACAACTGTATTGGGCTGCCATCATACCAAACACGTTGAACCGTATTACGGCGATTCGAGGATGCCTTGGATCTGCCACTTTAGCATGATGTATTGCATCGAAGCGCTTCCACGCAAAACCGTCTAATGTGTGTACCAACATCGGCTCCCCATCTGCATCTAGTTCGGTTCTTTTTCCCAATTTGTGCCATGTCATCTGTCTGGCCGTCTCTTCGACCATGAAAAGACATTGAAGTCTTGGTATGATTGGCATATACCGAAGAACATTAATTGGGATTTTGTCTGACTCTTCTCACCCATACCGTTGTCTACCACAACATACCTGGAAGACTGGCAAACGGGACAATACTTCAAGTCCGTATACTCAAGCCTAAATAAGGCACATCCTTTCTCACATGCATCTATCTTCTCATAGGGCATTTTAAGTACACGGAGGATTTTGTCCGACTGGTATAGGTTTGCAGGCATTACATGGCCTTTGGGTAGAAAGCGTCCAAATAGTGTCATCATTGCGTCGTAGCATTCTCTGCCCAAGTTGAATTGAGCCTTTAGAGCCATTACTTGTGCGATGGCATCCAACTGACAAAGCTCAGTGTGCTCATGGAGAGGACGTTTTTAAGACTCCAACATATCATTGCAGGCCTTTGTAGATTCCTCCATCTCATCATCTGAATCCCGAGCATCATCAAAGTCTTCCACCATGTCTTCCATCCCGGTACCATGCTCGTCGATGCGACGACGACCCTCCTCAGCTCTGGCACGTTGGGCAGACTCACCATGAAATGTCCAGACCATATAATTAGGCATAAAACCCCACTTCTGCAGGTGTTTGATCATTTCAAACTCTGACATCTTATGAAAGTTGTCGCACTCGACACAGGGGCACCAGGTTTTTCTCCGTCCATTTGCAAATGCGACTCTCACAAACCCCTTGGTTTTTGTTATCCATTCATGGGTCATGTCTTTCTGACTAGTGTGACCGGTGTACATCCACGCACGATCACTCATCTTGCCTAGCTATTGGACACACAAGAAATACATACATAATTCAGCAATCTATATTCCTCAGTTAATAGAGTTTGTCAGTTTTATTACGTCCATGCAACCTAGACGCTAATAGGTAAAGATAGGTCCTAATCCCACCCGAGTATGTGTAGATTGGGTTCGTTTTCCCATTCTCTACTCCAAATCCGACGCAAAATTTCGGCAGCACCTCCCACTGTTCTCCTGATACACGTCTCAGTAATAAGCAAAGAGGATGTGTGCCCAGAGAACAACAGGGAGGCACTGACGAAATTCTGCATCGGATCCGGAGCAGAGCATATGGGAAAACGAACCCAATATACACATACTCGGGCTGTCCACTGATAACTTTGGACAATTTGAAAGAATCACGGTTATAAATATGCAAATGCATGCATATTTATAGATGTAACCCTTTCGAACGGGATATGCATAGTGGTCACGCATACTGATGATTCAATCTACCTATAGCTAGCACGTTTCATCGGCACGAAGACCGGAACATAGAAAATGATTGGGGGAGGAGGAGATGTCATTTGTGCTCACCCACGAACGTCGGGGCAGAGCTCGTTGAACGCACGGGGAGGTCATCGAACACCAGAACCTCGCAGCGACGAAACAACTGCACATTTAAATCCACCCGATCAACACAAATATACGTGCCTTTCAGTTTGCAATTAAATAGTTTGTCCGCTGTACAATGTTATTTTTTTTCAGTAGGGGTATAGGCGAGAACTCATAGACATCTTTCCTTGGACAAGAAGTGCTTGAGCGAGGAAACAAGAGTGACCAAGGCTGGATCAAGCCCAACCTCCTCCTTTGCCTCCCTTAATGTTGTTGCTGCATCATCAGCATCACCCTCCTCTGCCTTTCCTCTGGGCAATGCAACCTCACCTGCAAATCTCAAGTGGGGAAAATAAAATCAGATAGGGTTTATCCAGCTCGTTTCTAGGTTGGTATCTATTTGTGAACCTGATTGTTCAAATATAAAAGCTAAGTAAGCCAAACCAGCACTAAACAGAAAAAGCTAGGTTAAAAATCCTCTTAAAATTTCTTTCTCAGATAAACTCATGGTATAAATTACATTCAGATTTTATTTGAATTCATGACGAATGCGTAACTAGGCACGTAAAGTTTGAACAAATAAGTATGAAATAAGTAATTTGGAATCTGCGGAGTAGCACATAACAGTGCCAAACAGGTGAAAATGCTTTCTGCCACAAATTTATCATCTGAAACGGAAAAACAAAGTGGACACGAAATAAATTAGACGGTGCTACCTCTTGAGCAATGTGTTGGTTTTCCCCGAAGAGGAGAGGATGATGCAGCAAAGTAGCGTAAGTATTTCCCGCAGTTTTTGAGAACCAAGGTATCAATCCAGTAGGAGGCCACACGCAAGTCCCTCGTACCTATACAAAAACAATAGCTCAACGCAACCAACGCGATTAGGGGTTGTCAATCCCTTACCGGTCACTTATGAGAGTGAGATCCGATAGAGATGATAGATAATATTTTTGGTATTTTTGATATAGAAATGCAAAGTGAAAAGTAAAAGGCAAAGTAAAAAAGCAAAGCAAGATTAAAGTGATGGAGATTGATATGATGAGAATAGACCCGGGGGCCATAGGTTTCACTAGTGGCTTCTCTCAAGAGCATAAGTATTCTACGGTGGGTGAACAAATTACTGTTGAGCAATTGACAGAATTGAGCATAGTTATGAGAATATCTAGGTATGATCATGTATATAGGCATCACGTCCGAGACAAGAAGACCGACTCCTGCCTGCATCTACTACTATTACTCCATTCATCGACCGCTATCCAGCATGCATCTAGAGTATTAAGTTAAAAATAGAGTAACGCCTTAAGCAAGATGACATGATGTAGAGGGATAAATTCATGCAATATGATAAAACCCCATCTTGTTATCCTCGATGGCAACAATACAATACGTGCCTTCCTGCCCCTACTGTCACTGGGAAAGGACACCGCAAGATTGAACCCAAAGCTAAGCACTTCTCCTATTGCAAGAAAAACCAATCTAGTAGGCCAAACCAAACTGATAATTCGAAGAGACTTGCAAAGATAACCAATCATACATAAAAGAATTCAGAGAAGATTCAAATATTATTCATAGATAGACTTGATCATAAACCCACAATTCATCGGTCTCAACAAACACACCGCAAAAATAAGATTACATCGAATAGATCTCCACAAGAGAGGGGGTGAACATTGTATTGAGATCCAAAAAGAGAGAAGAAGCCATCTAGCTACTAACTATGGACCCGAAGGTCTGAGGTAAACTACTCACACTTCATTGAAGGGGCTATGATGATGTAGAAGCCCTCCGTGATGACGGCCCTCTCCGGCGGAGCTCCGGAACAGGCCAGAAGATGGGATCTCGTGGATACAGAAAGTTGTGGCGGTGGAATTATGTTTTTTGCTCCGTATCTGATCGTTTGGGGGTACGTAGGTATATATAGGAGGAAGGAGTACGTCGGTGGAGCAACAGGGGGCCCATGAGGCAAGGGGCGCGCCCTAGGAGGGGGGCGCGCCCCCCACCCTCATGCCCGCCTCTTTTGTTCCTTGGAGCAGGGTCCAAGTCTCCTGGATAACGTTTGGTGAGAAAATCATGTTCCCGAAGGTTTTATTCCGTTTGGACTCCGTTTGATATTTCGTTTCTTCGAAACACTGAAATAGGCAAAAAACAGCAATTCTGGGCTGGGCCTTCGGTTAATCGGTTAGTCCCAAAAATAATATAAAAGTGGAAAATAAAGCCCAATAGAGTCCAAAACAACAGATAATATAGCATGGAGCAATCAAAAATTATAGATATGTTGGAGACGTATCAGGCATCCCCAAGCTTAATTCCTGCTCGTCCTCGAGTAGGTAAATGATAAAAAGATTCGAAAGATTCAAGACAAAATTTCATATTGACATAAAAATAATAATACTTCAAGCATACTAACAAAGCAATTATGTCTTCTCAAAATAACATGGCCAAAGAAAGTTATCCCTACAAAAGCATATAGTCTGGCTATGCTCTATCTTCACCACACAAAGTATTTAAATCATGCACAACCCCGATGAAAAGCCAAGCAATTGTTTCATACTTTAACATTTTCAGAACTTTTTTGATCCTCACGCAATACATGAGCGTGAGCCATGGATATAGCACTATATGTGGAATAGAATGGTGGTTGTGGAGAAGACAAAAAGAGGAGAAGATAGTCTCACATCAACTAGGCGTATCAACGGGCTATGGAGATGCCCATCAATAGATATCAATGTGAATGAGTAGGGATTGCCATGAAACGGATGCACTAGAGCTATAAGTATATGAAAGCTCAACCAAAGAAACTAAGTGGGTGTGCATCCAACTCGCTTGCTCATGAAGACCTAGGGCAATTTTGAGGAAGCCCATCATTGGAATATACAAGCCAAGTTCTATAATAAAAATTCCCACTAGTATATGAAAGTGACAGAATGAGAGACTCTCTATCATGAAGATCATGGTGCTACTTTGAAGCACAAGTGTGGTAAAAGGATAGTAACATTGTCCCTTCTGTCTTTTTCTCTCATTTTTTTTATTTGGGCTTTTTCTCTTTTTTTTCTTTTTTTATTTCTCGTCCGGAGTCTCATCCCGACTTGTGGGGCATCATAGTCTCCATCATCCTTTCCTCACTTGGGACAATGCTCTAAAAATGATGACCATCACACTTTTATTTTTCTTACAACTCAATAATTACAACTCGATACTGTCGGATTTCGGGTTCCGGCAGACCCTCGAGGTTCGAACTCTGGGGTGCGCGCGGAGATTATGCTTCCTACCTACTTGTACCCCTCCGCCTCGCAAGGCTCTAAGTTACAAGAAGAACAACACAAGAGACACAGAGTTTATACTGGTTCGGGCCACCGATCTGGTGTAATACCCTACTCCAGTGTGGTGTGGTGGATTGCCTCTTGGGCTGATGATGATGAACAATACAAGGAAGAACAGCCTCGCGAGGGTCTGTTCTTGGCTGGGGGATGAACTGCTAGGAGGAGCTCAATCGCCCTTCTCTCTGGATCCTAGCTGATTAGGTTTCTCGATTGCTAGATGTCTAGTTGCCTCTTGCGAGTTGCTCGATGTCTCTACCCTGGGGGTGGCTAGTCCTATTTATAGGCAAAGGCCCTGGGCCTTTTCCCAAATATTGAGCGGAAAGGGCGCCAACAATTGGCCATTTTGAAGGGGAACATCTGGTACACTTATCCTGACTAAAGTTGGTCCTCTCCTGCCAAAGGCTCTGGTGATGACGCTGGCTTGGATCCACAGTGACTTCCTCCTTGTCGCGGAGCTGGTCTTGGTCACGTTGCACCGAAATGGGTGCCTTTGCTTGATCCTCCCACCTGCGCCTGCTCCCTTTGCACCAAAGAGGAAAGGGAGGACACTGGGCGGGCTGGCGCCCGCCTGGCGCCCTTGGTCGTCATGGCTTGCGTCATGTGTCTTCGTGAGATACCCCGCCTTGATCTCTCCGCCTCCTCGCGAGCAAGCCTGATGATGCCGCTCCTGTGGAAGCTACGCGTCGCCCGCCCCGCGAGGCTTGGCCCCTCGCGAGGGTCTTGGGTTTGTGTTGATGAAGATGGGCCGTGCTGGGCCCCCCTTTGAGCCACGCCGCAGGCCACAGGCAGGAAACTCTGGGGACCCCCGTTCCCAGAATGCCGACAGTAGCCCCCGGGCCCAAGGCGCGCCCAGACTTGGCCGTGCAGGGAGGCGAAAGGGCAAGGGCGAAGCGTCGCGGGCCCTAACAGCCTGCGGCCTTGAGCGCCGCGTGGCAGCTGATTGGACGTGGGCGTCTCCACTTCCCCACGACGCCTCGGCATCTGCACGGATTGGACAAGTCCCTGCATGCAAAACTGGTCATGATTACCTGCGATCGTGGAGGTCGGCGGTTGGCCTTCGCCGGCTATAAGTACGGAACGGCACGCGCCCTTCCAGTCCATCCCTCCTTGCTTCTCCTTCTTCCCGATCCTTGCTCCGTCTTGCAGCGATGGCTCCGATCCGTCGGTTCTCGGCGGCAGAGAAGGGAAAGGCCCCCCGAGAGGAACCAGACCCGCTCCCGCCGAAGAAACGGCTCGCCCTCCGTGGTCGGGACGAGGGGACTCTTCAGGTGGTGTCGAAGCTCTGGGGCGAGCGGGCACCGCCGGGGGTCCCGCTCCCCTTGTACGCCCACATCGAGGGCGCTGAAGGAGTCGATGTTGATCGCCGTGAGCGGCGCCGCCGTAGGCGCGGACGGGTCATGAAGGTGTGGGTCGTTCCTCCTGGGGTCCACACCGAGGGCTCCTCTCGAGAGTTCGTGCTTCACGCCGCCATTCCCCTCGGTCTTGGATTCGTCTTCCTCCCTTCTTCGCCTCCATCATCCCGCAGGGAGAACTCTTGGAACTGTGGCTGCAGCACGCCGGCTGCAGCACCCTTGCGACCGAGGCGGAGGTCGCAGTCGTTGCCCCGGGCGAGGTCTTCATGACTCGAGGCTGGGGCGACATCGCCCGGGTTTGCAGGACAAGAGGCACCTTCGTGAACCACCTGGAGTACGACGGTGCGTCCGTGGTGTTCTTCAAGGTCTTCGACGCGAGCGGGCGCCGGCTGGAGTGCTGCTCCGGGAGAGGTGATCGGGACCCTGCTACGGCGAGGGCTGGGCTCGCCGACCGCTCCCTCGGCGGTTCCTCGGGCGGTGGAGGCGTCGGAGGATCTAGCGACTCCGGCGAGCTCTTCGCGACTCCTGAGACGAGCGACAACAGCTATGAGCCCCCGAGCCGGCGCCTCTCCCAGAGCATGGTAGGCTCGTCAGGCCATCGCCGACTCTGATCAGGATGGGGTTGGAGCCGGTGCTTGACGGCCCACTGTTGATGATGGCATCTTTTGCAAGGGTGCGTGTAGTTAGCATCCCTCTAGGATCTGTTCCCTGCGAGGAATCAAAGTCACGCCCCGCGGGGGCTAGTAAGGTGTCTGTAATCCCGTTTATTCATACAACCCTTGTCGCAGAATTGTGCGAGTTGCTCATTCCGCCTTAGCTCAGTTCTCCCTTTCGAGCCTCACGGGGCTTGGTGCTCTGCGCCGACAGGTCCCAGTCCCAAGGCGGCTTCAGCCGTCGCTGGTATGCCAGGTCGCGATGCCGTGGTCAAGGCCAGGAGGTGAGCGACCCGAGGTCGGGTAAGAGCCCCTGAGTCGCGATGCTCAGGTGGTCCCCTTTGGCGCTCAAGCAGCCGTTGTTCGGTGAGAAAGGAGAGCGGCGTCGCTAACACGGGATTGCATTAGGTGCGGGGATGGTGTCACGGTAATTGGTACTTCCGGGTAGCGACTTATCTCGAGAATCAGGGACCGCTCCCTGGTGTGTCGCCGGGTCCGTGCATCGACAGGCGAGAGGTTGCTCGGCGAGGTCCTCGCGTGTCCCTCCCCTCTCGCCCTTGCTCCCCTTTCTGCCCTACGTCCTCGGGTCCCGGCCCTCGAGCGAGTCTCAGCCGTCGCTGGTATGCCAGGTCGCGATGCCATGGTCAAGGCCAGAGGGTGAGGGCTGGAGAGCCAGTAAGAGCCCTGAGTCGCGATGCTCAGGTACCCCCCCTTTAACGTGCAAGCGGTTCGCGCGGTTGAGAGTGAAGGAGGCTTCGCAAGGGCCTCGCCTGACGCAGCTCCTTCAGGGGATCCTGCAGATCATCATAGAAAGAACGAGGGGTTGCCATGACAATTGACAGTCAGCCGTTGGTTGCTTCCGAGGGGTGGTGAGGCACTGAAGGCTTGTCGAGGTGGCGCAGTGCGGTGCTGCCGTGGCGAGAGCTCAGCCATCCAGGTTTGTCAGCGTTGCAGGGACGGACCCATGCGCAAGCGCCGTGCCGTTTTGGGAGCAGCTCCGTCAGTTGGCGTCAGTTGAGCGGGCAACTAGGTCAAACACGTTAGCCGCGAAAGAGTGGATTCATTCAAATGGATGCTGGGAGGGCAGGCGTCACTGGGTCAGGCCCGAGCGACCTGGGGATGATGCAGCCCGAGGGGCGCCCCCAACAAAGTAAACTAATGACATGAAAATAAAGGGGATACATGTCGCAGGGACAGACCCACGCGGCCTGGGAATAATGCAGCCCTGGGGGCGCTCCCAGCTGGAAATGAAACTTAAAAGATGTCACCTGATGATGTTGAAGACGAAGGAGTGTTGGTATAGCAGACTCGGTGGGCTGCAGAAGCCGATCCTCACGAGCCCCCAGGCCCTGGGGCCTCGGGAGGCTCCGGAGGCGCTGGTGGCTCCTCGCGAACCATCTCCATATCCGCCAGTGCTGCGGAGCGCCTGACCTCTTGAGCTTCCATGATGTCCCTCATGAGGCCCTGGTACTTGACAGCCGCGTTTGGCAAGCCGTAAGGCATGCGAACGTAGCTGTGGGGTGGGCCTTCACAGCGCCCCACTCGCGAGGGCCAGAGGCGCTCCAGCGAGGCGACTTGATTGAGCCCTGGTATGTCGATGCAGACGCACAGCCCACCATCCTCGCCTGGATGGGGAGCCACAGCTGGTAGGCGGCGGCAACCTCTCATGACTCTTGATTCCCGCAGTTCTTGAATGGCCTTGCTGACGAACTCCTGAGGGTCTGACCCTCCTTGTCTTGCTCCTTCTTGAGGGAAACATGCTTCGAAACACGCCTGCACGTGGTGCCCAAGCGCCTCCCTCGTGACCTTGGCCAGGTCGGTGGCTCTCCAGGGGAGAGCCCCGGAGCCCTGCCTGAGGAGGGCGCCGGGCGCGCTATCCTATGCGATGGAAGGAGGTTCCCCCTGGGCAGGCATGGGCCCTGAGGGGCCTGCCTCCTGAGGGGCCGGTCCTGACGATGTCTTCTTCTTCTTGGGGGTGGTCTCGGGAAGCCTCCCGCTTCCACGATCCGGGTCTTCCAGTGATGCGGCCTGAAAGGCTTGTTCCAGAGAACACACCGCGTCCTTCTCCTCACAGGGCACCGTGATGACTCCGCCACTCCCCGGCATCTTGAGGATGTTGTAGCCGTGGTGAGTCATAGACATGAACTTGGCCAGCGCCAGGTACCCGAGGATAGCGTTGTACGGCAGGCGAATGTGGGCGACGTCGAAGTCGATGAGCTCGGTGCGTTAGTTGTTGCGTGCTCCGATGGTGACAGGGAGGTGGACCTGCCCGATCGGGACCGTGGAGCCGTCAGTGACTACGGAGAAAGGCTTGGTTGGCTAGAGCTGATTGTAGGGCACTTGGAGATTGTTGAATGTTTCCACGGACAGGACGTTGAGCCCTGCCCCACCGTCGATGAGGGTCCTGGTGACCACCACGTTGCTGATGATTGGGGAACAAAGCATCGGGAGGACTCTGGCTGTGGCTGCACACTTGAGCTGATCTGCTGAGCTGAACATGATGGCGCATGATGACCACCTGAGAGGGCGTGTGGCTTCGAGCTTGGGGAGGACTGCATTCACTTCATAGGCAAACTGCTTGAAGATGTGCTGAGAGGCTGGGGCTTGAGCTCCGCCCAGGATGCAGGCGATGGCGCGCGGCTCCTGGAAGCCCCCAGCCCCCTCGTCCTGGTGGCGGTCTTCGTTTCTCCTTGGCTGAGGCGGCAGCGGAGGGAGGCTTGCGTTACCTTGTGGGCGATCCTCGCGAGGCTGGTCCCTCCAGTCTCCCTCGCGATGCGGGTCTCGCCAGCGGTCTTCGCGAGGTTGATCACGCCACCCCTGGCGAGGGCCGCGGTCTTCCCAACGTCCTGAGTTTCTTCCTCCTCCTCGATCGTAGCCCCGGTCGACGCGGTCAGGGCGACGGCCGATCCTTCCTTCCCGCATGGCTCGGAGCTCTTGGCATTCGTTGGTGTTGTGGGTGTGGAGGTCGTGGTACACACAGTACCGACTTCCCTTGGAAGACTCGGGCTGATATCTGCCCCGCTTGGTGTCTTGTTCTGCTGCGAGCACGGCAGCCCCTTGCGCTTCACATCCTTAGGCTTGGACTTCTTCTCTTCTGGGTCTGCGGCTGGCAGCTCGAGGAGGGAGAGACGCCCTTCCTCAGCCCTGGCGCACTTGGTCGCCAAGTTGAACAGCTCCAAGGAAGTGCACAGGTCTTCATGCATCGCTAGCTCCTCCTTCATCATGACGTCGCGCACGCCATCGGAGAAGGCTGAGATGATGGCCTCCTCGGAC
The DNA here is from genome assembly GCA_032464435.1 of Aegilops umbellulata. NCBI lineage: Eukaryota > Viridiplantae > Streptophyta > Magnoliopsida > Poales > Poaceae > Aegilops > Aegilops umbellulata. The sequence continues at coordinate 83,710,552 of CP136060.1, read as the reverse complement.
ACCCTGGGAATCTTGAGGCGTGCATTGTTGAAGCGCTGGATGTACTTTTGCAGGGTCTCCCCGGGTTGTTGCTTGATGCGGCGCATGTCGCTCATGGCGGGCGGCCGGTCGCGGGTACCGTGGAAGTTGGCGATGAAGCGGGTGCGCATCTGGTCCCAGGAGGAGATCGTGCCTGGAGCCAGGTTCAGGAGCCAGGTGTGGGCCCCGTCCTTGAGAGCCATGGGAAACCAGTTCGCCATGACCTTCTTGTCTCCGTTGGCAGCTTCGATGCCCAGCTCGTACAACTGGAGGAACTCCGCGGGGTCTGTCGTGTCGTCGTAGCGAGGAGGCAGGTCTGGCTTGAACTTGCCGGGCCACGCGACGCTGCGTAGCTCGGCGGTGTAGGAACGGCAGCCTGCTGTGGCCACGGGAGGCCTCGGGTGACGGGGAGCTTGGTCTTGCAGGTCCTCGCGCGCTGCAGCTGGGAGCAGCGCGGGGTCTTGGCGTGCAGGAGCAGCGGCGTGGTCGCGACGTGCTGGAGCAGGGAGCGCCCGGGCAGCTTCTTGCGGGCGAGGGACTTCTTGGCAGCTCTGCTCTTGCCGCGCTGGTGCCTGGCGGAGCGGGTTCCAGCCAGGGGCCACGCGCCTTGCGGCCGGGGCGCCTTCTTGGTGAGGAGGCGGGGTGCGGTGCAGCGGAACGAATGGTGCTGGAGAGCCCCCTGCGACGCGGACGAGCTCGGCGACGCGGTCGAGCCACTCTTCGTACACGTCGTCGACGGGACGATAGCGCAGGAGCTCGTTTGCCGCGATGAGCGCAGCTCGAGCCTCCATGGGTGCGCCGAGCGCGCGGGACGAAGAACCGGCCGGGGTGAGCGAGGGAGTAGCGGTGCGGCCGTCTTGCCGCACGGACGGATGTTGAGACGATGCTTGCTGCTCGTTCCCTGCCGGGCCGGTGGCGGCGTTGATGGCAGGCGACGGGGAACGGCGAGGACGCCCGCCGACAGGGGCCGTCTGGGCGACGCGGGAAGCGAGAGCGGCTCGGTAATCGGCGCGGGCCCGACGAGCGTCAGACATGGACGCGATGGTCGGAGAAGAACAGGGCGGTGGAAGACGAATTTCGGCGCACCCCTACTTGGCGCGCCAAATGTCGGATTTTGGGTTCCGGCAGACCTTTGAGGTTCGAACTCTGGGGTGCGCGCGGAGATTACGCTTCCTACCTACCTATACCCCTCCGCCTCACAATGATCTAGGTTACCAGAAGAACAACACAAGAGACACATAGTTTATACTGGTTCGGGCCACCGATGTGGTGTAATACCCTACTCCAGTGTGGTGTGGTGGATTGCCTCTTGGGCTGATGATGATGAACAATACAAGGAAGAACATCCTCGCGAGGGTCTGTTCTTATCTGGGGGGATGAACTTCTAGGAGGAGTTCAATCGCCCTTCTCTCTGGATCCTAGCTGATTAGGTTTCTCGATTGCTAGATGTCTAGTTGCCTCTTGCGAGTTGCTCGATGCCTCTACCCTGGGGGTGGCTAGTCCTATTTATAGGCAAAGGCCCTGGGCCTCTTCCCAAATATTGAGCGGGAAGGGCGCCAAGAATTGGCCATTTTGAAGGGGAACATCTGTGTCGGTGTACTAAAGTAGGGGTACCTTAGTACCCCGAACTTGTGCACGGGCATTCGTAGCACCCCGCGGCAAGGCTTGCCAGGTGATCGCCAAAACTCTCCATAGTCCCTTCTTGGGCCATCCAAGAACAAAGTATTTGAGCCAAGGCCCCGACAGGAGGAGCTTGCCGGGAAGGCCACCCGAAGAGAGCAAGGCCCCGGCAAGAGGAGCTTACCGGGACGACCGCTCGAAGTACAAGACCCCGGCAAGAGGAGCTTGCCGGGAAGGCCGACCAAGGCATGACAAGAGACATGCTGTGACGCGCCACGCGTCCCGGCAAGGACCGGTGAGCGACGAGCTCCCGGGCGCGACAAGGCATCAACCGCGGCAAGGTGCTTTCCGCGGCAAGTCACCACCCCGCGCCTACGTTCCAGCTCATCCACCCACGTGTCGCTCTGGGGCCATTCCAGGCGTACGTGGCGGGAGGCTGCACAGCCAGGGGCATGCGGTGGCGAAGCAATGCTGACAGAATAGCCGTCGTGGCAAACGGTGGCGCCCCTGATGGTCCCTTTTCTGCACTGTTTGGGCGACCTAGACGGGCATTTAATGCCCTTGTCCCCTGCCGTCAGAGTTAGGTTTGATAGCACTGTGCAAACAGCTGTACCCAACACAGCGTTTTCCAGTTTTACCCCCGCCTGCGTTGCCACCTGTGGAAAACCCCTTGCGCATATAAAAGGAGGCTCCATGCGCAACGTAGGAAAGGAGGAAAAGGGGAGAGAAGGGAGGCCACTCACGCCCGGTCTGATTAGTTGCCTGAGTGTACTATAGCACTGAGCGCCCCGGAGCAAGAACACAATACAAACCACAAAGCAGCAGTAGGGTTTTACGCATCCGTGCGGCCCGAAGCTGGGTAAACCCCTTGTGTGCATCGCCTCGATCCGCTCTTCGCGCGACCTCCGCCCCCCGCCGAACCAGAAAGGGGCTCGGTCCCCATAGGTGTTCGTGGAGGCAGATTTCCCCCGACAATCTGGTACACTTATCCTGACTAAAGTTGGTCCTCGCCTGCCAAAGGCTCTGGTGATGACGCTAGCTTGGGCTCCATAGTGACTTCCTCCTTGTCGCGGAGCTGGTCTTGGTCTCGTTCCACCGAAATGGGTGCGTTTGCTTGATCCTCCCGCCTGCGCCTGCTCCCTTTGCACCAAAGAGGAAAGGGAGGACACTGCGCGGGCTGGCGCCCGCCTGGCGCCCTTGGTCGTCATGGCTTGCGTAATGGACACCTCGTTAGATACCCCGCCTTGATCTTTCCGCCTCCTCGCGAGCCAGCCTAATGAGGCCGCTCCTGAGGAAGCTACGCGTCGCCCGCCCCGCGAGGCTTGGCCCCTCGCGAGGGTCTTGGGTTTGTGTTGATGAAGATGGGTCGTGCTGGGCCCCCCTTTGAGCCACGCCGCAGGCCGTAGGCAGGCAAGTCTGGGAACCCCCGTTCCCAGTACGCCGACAGATACTTAGAACAAAATATGACTCTATATGAATGCCTCCGGCGGTGTACCGAGATATGCAATGATTCAAGAGTGACATGTATGAAAGAATTATGAACGGTGGCTTTGCCACAAATACGATGTCAACTACATGATCATGCGAGCAATATGACAATGATGGAGTGTGTCATAATAAACGGAACGGTGGAAAGTTGCATGGCAATATATCTCCGAATGACTATGGAGATGCCATGATAGGTTGGTATGGTGGCTGTTTTGAGGAAGGTATATGGTGGCTGTTTTGAGGAAGGTATATGGTGGGTGTATGATACCGGCGAAAAGTGCGCGGTATTAGACAGGCTAGCAATGGTGGAAGGATGGGAAAAAGTGCGTATAATCCATGGACTCAACATTAGTCATAAAGAACTCATATACTTATTGCAAAAATATAGAAGTTATCAAAGCAAAGTATTACGCTCATGCTCCTAGGGGGATAGATTGGTAGGAAAAGACCATCGCTCGTCCCCGACCGCCTCTCATAAGGAAGACAATCAATAAATAAATCATGCTCCGACTTCATCACATAACGGTTCACCATACGTGCAAGCTACGGGAATCACAAACTTTAACACAAGTATTCTTTAAATTCACAACTACTCAACTAGCATGACTCTAATATCACCATCTTCATATCTCAAAACAATTATCAAGCATCAATCTTTTCTTAGTATTCAACGCACTCAAAAGAAAGTTTTACAAATCTTGAATACCAAGCATATTATTATTAAGAAATTTACCATGCTATTAAGACTCTCAAAATAATCTAAGTGAAGCATGAGAGATCAATAGTTTCTTTAAAACAAATCCACCCACCATGCTCTAAAAGATCTAAGTGAAGCACATAGAGCAAACTAATAACGCTCAAAAGATATAAGTGAAGCACATAGAGCAAAACTACATAGCTCAAAAGAAATAAGTGAAGCACATATTGTATTCTATCAAATTCCAATTCATGTATGGCTCTCTCAAAAGGTGTGTACAACAAGGATGATTGTGGCACACTAAGAAACACAGACAAAAATAATACACGACGCTCCAAGCAAAACACATATCATGTGGTAAATAAAAATATAGCTCCAAGTAAAATTACCGATGGAAGTAGACGAAAGAGGGGATGCCTTCCGGGGCATCCCCAAGCTTTGAATTTTTGGTGTCCTTGGATTATCTTGGGGGTGCCATGGGCATCCCCAAGCTTAGGCTCTTGCCACTCCTTGTTCCATAATCCATCAAAAGATTTCACCCAAAACTTTAAAACTTCACAACATAAAACTCAATAGAAATCTCGTGAGCTCCGTTAGAGAAAAAAACAAAACACCACTTCAAGGTACTGTAATGAACTCATTCTTTATATATATTGGTGTTAAACCTACTGTATTCCAACTTATCTATGGATTATAAACTATTTTACTAACCATAGATTCATCAAAATAAGCAAACAACACAGGAAGAACAGAATCTGTCAAAAACAGAACAGTCTGTAGCAATCTGTAACTAACGCAAACTTCTGAAACTCCAAAATATCTACCAAAATAGGATGACCTAGACAAGTTGTGTATTGATCAGCAGCAATTGGAATCAGTATTTAATCATGTTCTGGTGATTTTTAGCAATTGTTTTCGTGAACAGAAAGTTTCTGGAAATTACAGCAAGATCAAATAACTATGACCCAAGAAGATCCTATAGGTCTAACTTGACACAAACACTAATTAAAACACAAAACCACATCTAAACAGAAGGTAGATGGGTTATTTATTACTAGGCAGCAATGATCAATATTGGGTTGTCTCCCAACAAGCGCTTTCTTTAAAGCCTTTTTAGCCAGGCAATGATATTTCAATGATGATCACATGAAAGACAAGAATTGAAGCACAAAGAGAGCAACATATAGCATATGACAAACACATCTAAGTCTAACATACTTCCTATGCATAGGCATCTTATAGGAAAACAAATTATCAAGGCAAGCAAAAACTAGCCTAAGCAAGTAAGCGGAAAGAAACAATAGCAATCTCAACATAACGAGAGGTAATATAGTAACATGAAAATTTCTACAACCATATTTTCCTATCTCATAATAATTACACGTAGGCTCATAAGAAAATTCAACAATATAGCTATCACAAAACATATGCTTACCATGATCCACATGTATGCAAAGTTGACACTCTTCCAAAATAGAGGGATTATCATTAACTAAAGTCATGATTTCTCCAAGCCCACTTTTATAAAAAAATTCATAAGATTGAATGTTATCCAAATATGTGGGATCTAAAGTTGACAATCTTCCAAACCACTTTCAATATTATTGCAAACACTATTATCAATCTTATATTCATCATGGGGCTTAAATAAATTTTCAAGATCATAAGAAGAATCTCCCCAATCATGACTATTGGACATAGCAAAACTAGCATGCCCAAGCTTAGGGTTTTGCATATTATTAGCATAATTTAAATCAATAGAATTTATAATAAAATCATTGCAATCATGCTTTTTATTCAAAGATCTATCGTGAAGCACTTCATCACAATTTTCAGATTTACGGATTTCAGGCAAAAGCTTATAAATATAATCTAGTGCATCCAAATCACTAGGAATTGGTTCATCATAATTGGATCTCTTAAAAAGATTGGCAAGCGGATGAGGATCCATAGATATTAACTTCTCTGTTTAGGAATAAATACTCAACTATTTCAACCAAGCGAGAAAACGAGCCAAGAAAGACATAAAGTCGAACGGAAAAGAGAGGGCGAATAAAACGGCAACTAATGTAATGCGGGAGATAAGGGATTGTGATGGGTACCTGGTATGTTGACTTTTGCGTAGACTCCCCGGCAACGGCGCCAGTAATTCTTCTTGCTACCTCTTGAGCACTGCGTTGGTTTTCCCCGAAGAGGAGAGGATGATGCAGCAAAGTAGCGTAAGTATTTCCCTCAGTGTTTGAGAACCAAGGTATCAATCCAGTAGGAGGCCACGCGCAAGTCCCTCGTACCTACACAAAAACAATAGCTCAACGCAACCAACGCGATTAGGGGTTGTCAATCCCTTCACGGTCACTTACAAGAGTGAGATCTGAAAGAGATGATAGATAATATTTTTGGTATTTTTGATATAGAGATGCAAAGTGAAAAGTAAAAGGCAAAGTAAAAAAGCAAAGCAAGATTAAAGTGATGGAGATTGATATGATGAGAATAGACCGGGGGCCATAGGTTTCACTAGTGGCTTCTCTCAAGAGCATAAGTATTCTACGGTGGGTGAACAAATTACTGTTGAACAATTGACAGAATTGAGCGTAGTTATGAGAATATCTAGGTTGAACGATAGGCATCACGTCCGAGACAAATAGACCGGCTCCTGCCTGCATCTACTACTATTACTCAACTCATCGACCGCTATCCAGCATGCATCTAGAGTATTAAGTTAAAAACAGAGTAACGCCTTAAGCAAGATGACATGATGTAGAGGCATAGTTTCATGCAATATGATAAAAATCCCATCTTGTTATCCTCGATGGCAATGATGCAATACGTGCCTTGCTGCCCCATCTGTCACTGGGAAAGGACACCGCAAGATCGGACCCAAAGCTAAGCACTTCTCCTATGGAAAGAAAAACCAATCTAGTAGGCCAAACCAAACTAATAATTCGAAGAGACTTGCAAAGATAACCAATCATACATAAAAGAATTCAGAGAAGATTAAAATATTGTTCATAGATAGACTTGATCATAAACCCACAATTCATCGGTCTCAACAAAAACACCACAAAAAGAAGATTACATCGAATAGATCTCCATAAGAGAGGGGGAGAACATTGTATTGAGATCCAAAAAGAGAGAAGAAGCCATCTAGCTACTAACTATGGACCCGAAGGTCTGAGGTAAACTACTCACACTTCATCGGAGGGGCTATGATGATGTAGAAGCCCTCCGTGATGACGGCCCTCTCCGGCGGAGCTCTAGAACAGGCCCCAAGATGGGATCTCGTGGATACAGAAAGTTGCGGCGGTGGAATTAGGGTTTTGGCTCTGTATCTGATCGTTAGGGGGTACGTAGGTATATATAGGAGGAAGGAGTACGTCGGTGGAGCAACAAGGGGCCCACGAGGCAGGGGGCGCGCCCCCCACCCTTGTGACCGCCTCTTTTGTTCCTTGGAGCAGGGTCCAAGTCTCCTGGATCACGTTCGGTGAGAAAATCATGTTCCCGAAGGTTTTATTCCGTTTGGACTCCGTTTGATATTCCGTTTCTTTGAAACACTGAAATAGGCAAAAAGACAGCAATTCTGGGCTGGGCCTCCGGTTAATAGGTTAGTCCCAAAAATAATAGAAAAGTGGAAAATAAAGCCCAATATAGTCCAAAACAGTAGATAATATAGCATGGAGCAATCAAAAATTATAGATATGTTGGAGACGTATCAGACGGCATGCACACCCGCTATTTGAATTCATGACAGACGTGTAACTACATACATTATGATGTTTCACAGCAAACAAGTACGAAAAGGAACTCCCAACGATGTGCCGTAACAAATAAAAGTGACAAATGGGTGAAAATGCATTCCGCTACCAATTTTTAATCAAAAGCTGTAAATAAATGAGATACTTAAGACAGAAGTAAAACAAGCCATCATATTCGTCCACATATGTTAATATTATTTGCACAATCCGATCAAAAAATTAATGGCTCAGATTTAAAAGTTTTTACATAACATATTAATATGTACGTACCAACATATTAATAGAACGTGCAATTGGTGACCCTAGAAAACTTCAAAATGTTTCTATTCTGTAAGACTATGTAGTCTCTTATATGAGCAAGTATCATGGGCCGTTCTGGTCAAGCGGCCATGCTGCAATCATGCTCACATAAAGATAAGATCAGGCACCGGAGTTTGTTGTGTAAAGCATGTGTGTGTATCTATCCTTTCCCCTCTGATATATCTCATATGAAACTGTACCCGGAGTGGATGAATACAAGCATATTATCACTTAACATATTGGGAATAATATCAAATATGTTTTTTCTTGCACGGCCATACAATTCTTCGTTATATTATGTCATAATAGCTGTTCCTAACTGACTGTGTCAGGGTTATTTCTATTTTGTCTGTATTGGCTGATACAGAAAAATTCTTCTTACAGCTTACAGTTTTTTCTCGACGCACCACTGGAGTGATCGAGAGTTTTTATACTATCCAATTGATGATATTTCCTCAGATTTATTCTGATCCTATTTCCAAAAGATAGATGAAATGCCCATATGTGCAGAAGCATTTTGTACTAGGGTGCAACCTGGAGGCAAAGGACACTTGCATGAAAAAACCATGTCCATGAGGCCATTGACTTATCACCCAAAAATCAATGTTTTTCACTAATTCTATGAAGCACGTAGTAATGTAGTGGTGGAATCCCTGTGATGACATCATCAGGCGAGATAGATGCATGGCAAAGAATATGTCCTATATATTTACTGGTCTTGATGTGCCAATCTATATACCTATACTATTAAAGCAAGGTGGTATTCTTGGTTTCGTCCTACATCTGATCCTACATTAAGTGCATTATACACGAGGTGGTACTAATTTGTACGTTCACACCGTTTTCTGGTACGTCACTTGGGCATTGTAAGGATCAGTGTCATATCACTAGTAGAAAACGGAGCTTTAGCGCCGGTTCGTAAGGGCCTTTAGTGCCGGTTCCATAACCGGCACTAAAGGGTGGGCACTAAAGCCCCCCCTTTAGTACCGGTTCGGCACGAACCGGTGCTAAAGTGCCACCACGTGGCGTGAGCTCGCGCCCTGGTATGGGGGACCTTTAGTATCGGTTGGTGTTACTAACCGGTACTAAAGGTATTTTTTTGAATTTTTTTTGAAAAATTTGGAATTTTTTTTGAATTTTTTTTGATTTTTCTGAATTGTTTGATGATTTAGTCTCTAATCACCTCTCTTAACTGCTCAAGTGTGGATCACTCATTCCAAATCATCTAACCTCCCGACCGGTCACCCATCCCTCTCACTACTCTAGCCCGAGCACGCTTAACTTTTGGGTTCTATTCTCCTTCGTTTCCAAGTCTGCACTTGTTGTTTTCCTGACAATAGTAAGATGTCAATCCTATTAACTCTCAGGAGTTTAGCTTGAGCATGAAGTAACACATTTCACCGTTTGAGTTTGAAACTATTATTCTGAAAAACAGTAATTATTTAGTAACGCTAATATTTCTTGAATAAGTTTGACAATAGTTTGACCACAGTTTGACCATAATTTGACCAGATTTGACCAAAATTCAAAAAATGAAATAATTATTGAGTAACACTAATATTCTTGAATAATTATGTACTAACATTAATACTTCTTGAATAAGTAGTTTGACCAGATTTACCCAAATTTTTAAAAAAAACTGAAATTTGACCATATCTTTTTTTCCTTTTGGAATTTGAGGATTCTAAAAAATTCCAAACAGGCCGTAGGCGGTCTCCTTCGGATGCGGATTTTCGTGCTGATTTTTTTGATATATTATACGTTTTTTTCTGACATCGTTTGCAAAAGTTATAGCCGTTTTACATTTTCCCTACACTTTTTGCAAAACATGTCCAAATTGTAGTTTTCAAATTTTCCTAACTAGTAGATGTAGTAACATAACTACCTCTTGAAGGATTTTATTTTTTGAAGTTTTTATCATTTTCTTTTGATTTTTTCAGAACTGAAATGGCGACACACGGGGGGGGGGGGGTAGAGTTTGAAAATTTCCCTATAGTGTTGGTTTATGTCACAAACCGGTACTATAGGTCAGACCCCTTTAGTACCGGTTCATGGCACGAACCGGTACTAAAGGTGATCGTGGGGCCCCGGCCTGACGCCAGCCTGCCACCACCCCTTTAGTACCGGTTCGTGGCACGAACCGGTACTAAATGTTCAACACGAACCGACATTAATGCAAATCCGTTCGAACCGGCACTAATGGTACCATTAGTACCGGGCCAAAATCAAACCGGCACTAATGTGCTTCTCGTTTGACCCTTTTTCTACTAGTGTATTGGGCCTCTGCCCCGTTCCGTTTGTCCGTCATCATCATTAAGAAAAGAAACAGCTGCACTGCAAAACGAAGAAAAAATAAACAGCGCCCTACCCAGAATCGAACTACCCTGGCCGAACAATTCAGGCCCATCTATTTGGGCGGTCCGAACAAATCGTCTAAAAAATACTTGCCGTTTAGTTGGATTGAACTCAAAACCTCCGGTCGAGTAAACAACATCACAACCAACTAGGATAGATAATGGTGTGTGTTTGAAGTCAGGTTGACTCATATAATAAATAGTCCCACCTCGCTCCGCCAAATACAATCTACGCAATTTATATAGGTGTTTAATTTTTTTTATCACGAAGCAATCTCGAGATCGTGATATAAAGAAATATATGGAAGGGAAGAGAGGCTAAAGAAGGAAACAGTGGCTATATTGGGCAGTTAAGAGGATTTCGAGGAATCGAGGAAATATATAAGGAAAAAAAGGGAAGGCTAATTAGCTTTCTGTATATGCGACATAAGAGAGCGAGGAAACATAAGAAAGCACTCTCTTAAAGAGGATTTCAGGGAATCGAGGAAATATGAGCCAAAAAGAGAAGGCTAAATTAACCTTCTATATATGCGAAATAAGAGAGCGAGGAAATATAAGGAATGAAAAAGAGGCTAAAAAAAGATGCTGCATGTATAATTTATAAGGAGGAGAGGGACATGCACGTTGAATCATCTTTGATGATCAAGAATGAAATATAGTAGAAACAGAAACAATAAAAGGAGGCGAATAATTCGAACTCGACATTTTTTAACTGAAGTTAACAGCTAAAACTAAAAAAGCGTCACATTGTGCTGCCATCTGGGCATAAACGTGCAAGTGATTGATCAAGACGAGACCATGTAGTCCACTTGGTAAGCTACCAACAAAAATTGCAATAAAAAAAGGATCAATCCAGACAGAGATCACCACGGCCCAGTGCCTACTTCCTGCTTACTTAGTTTATCAGCCATTATTAGCCAATGCAAGTAGCGAATCCACTTTGTAGCTAATCAGATCAGTGAGCTAGCTGCTCAATGACTACATATTGATCACATCACCAGCTACCTCCACCTATAATGTATCCATCTCTAGGATATTGTACATGTTTGGTACATTTATATATATCTTCTCGATGTTGTGCAAGCCATACTCGCTGGCGAGAGTTCACTCGGCTCCCAGCTCACCTAATGCACGCAACATGCATCAACAATAGGGTAACCTTTAATTGATCCTTTCTCTTTAGGCTTCTCGATTTTTGAGGTGCTATGTGTACAATATTTCTATTGTCAGTATGATGGTTAATTGTCGATATGATATGGTTTGTAACTAGGCATCGAGGATCCGACCTACAACATCATACTGAGACCAGTGCTCTTACTTCAAATAATACTATATGAAAATCCTTTAAATTGTAGTTAACACATTGAAGAATATGTTTCAAAGTCGAGAAATAGGCACCTGACTGAAATTCATCATGTCCCCATTCCTCTCCAACGGCAACCCTTCCACCATATATTTATCCGGCTCAAATACTCTTCCATGCACCAGAACTTTAACCCTAGGGGTGTGGGGAGTTTAAGGAGGTACCGTCGGGAATGAGTACGGCTCTTCACATCTAAACCCCATGGGCTGGACAATGACAATAAAAAATGCGCTAACTGAACCAAAATGAATTGGGCTTTAACTAAATTATCCATGGCCAAAGCAATTAAATTAAATTAACCATAGCAACGCACGGGCATATTTACTAGTATTTCCAATAGCTGGCAAAGAGTATTAGTTTGTTCCATATTTCCTAAAGCTCCAAAAATGGTTCGTGATTTTTAAGATGCATGGATCAGTTGGAAAGGATTATGATATTTATCTACCTTGAGACTATCAAATTAATTCACACATCTAATTTCTTACCATATGTAGTTACCTTCTATATATATCTTTTGACAACAGAAAAATAGAAAAATTGTTTTTTGTTCACATCCATCTATCCTAATTTATTTTGCATCCCTTCCTCTTTTTATACAGGCCTGCAGTTATGAACTCATCCCAATGTTTCATATTCGACTCATGTACACAAGGTGAAGTGTTCTTTTTTTTGACAGCATACAAAAAATCGAATGGATTCAGTTCAGACTTGAGAGAGGGGATGAGATCCTGCTCGGGATTCAGTTCAGACTTGAGAGAGGGGAGACGGTTGCTCACAGGAGGATGGCACGGTGGAGGGAAGGGGGCGGCGTCGCGGCCGGGCTTGGTGGAGGGGCGGGCGCAGGGGCGGACTCCGGTGGCGGGGAGGGCCGCGGGGCACGCCGCGGTGGCCGGGAGGGCTGCGGGGAGGGGGCGGCGCCGCGGCCTGGAACAGTGGAGGGGCGGGCGCAAGGGCGGGCTGCCGTGGAGGGGAGGGGCGGGCTTCGGTGGCGGGGAGGGGCGGACTGCGGTGGCAGGGAGGGGCGGGCCAGCGTCGGGAATGTGGGGCTAGGGCGCGCGGTGGTGGGTGGCTGAGGTGGGGAGAGATAGAGAGGGGTGGGCCGGGCTGGGAGAGAGGGGACGAGATCTTTTTTTTGACAGTTGGGAGAGCAGATAGTCAGCGGATGGCAAAGGCCCACGTCTTTGCCATCAGCCAGCGGATGGCAAAGCCCCACCTCTTTGCCATCAGCCAGCTGATGGCAAAGAATCTTTGTCGTCAGTTGGCAGATGGCAAAAAGGTGGGGCTGGTGGGCCGTTACAGCGCCGTTATCCACTGGTCCCACCCACTTCTTTGCCATCTGCCAGCAGACGGAAAATATTCTTTGCCATCTGCTGGCAGATGGAAAAGAGGTGAGTTGATAGGCCGTTACAGCACTGGACCCCACCCATCTCTTTGCCATCTGCCAGCGGACAGCAATGATTCTTTGCCATCCGCTGGCAGATGGCAAAGAACCGGCTGATGGCAGCCAGGTTCTTTGACGTCTGTTAGTTCTTTGCCATTTATTTTTTGTAAGCGTATGGCAAAGACGTTCTTTGCCATCCGCTGGCAGACGGCAAAGAGCTGACTGATGGCAAATTCCCTGTTTTCAGTAGTGCATACCGGGCGGATATGGAGGCCACCGCTATTGCAACCCAGAGTTCGGCCGTGGGCCGAGTAGCTGCCGAGCACTACTTTGAAGAGGTCCTTGAAGGCGCTCGTTCAATTGAGGCTCAGTGTTCGAAGAATATTATGTTCTAGTTACATGTATTCCCATTGTAAAAACAATGTTTTATTGAATTATACATGTTGTGTTTATACTTGTGCCTGAAAGTATTATGATGCCTCTTGTGCGGCTGTTTATGTATATATTTATATAACTTGAAAGTTTGTAGTCGTCGGCTTCAGCCCCCACGCATATAATGCGGGGGTGTTCGCAAAAAATGCATGTTCACACTTGACCCAACGTCTTGGTCCATTAAAGAGGCGATGGCGCAGCGAACTAGGCAATTGGACTATATTGCTTTAACACTTTCACTTAGCCATAGGAGTTTGACAGTGGGGCTACTATATAGCCCCTGGTACCTCTGCGCTCGTCCTAATACGGGGCGCGTACGTACGTGACCGGGAAACGGTCCTTCGTTAATGCGGAGGAATCCCGAAGAATGCGCTGAGTCATCGAGTGGTTGACCAGTCTCGCGCTTTATCATGACAGTCAGTTTTCGGCTTTCTCTACTGAGGTGCTCATCCGGATGAACCCGGGCACAATCACAGTAGTTCTCCCGGTGCAACCTTAGCCGATAGAGCGGAACATAAGGTAGCAAAACACGGGAGCCGGGCAAACCCAACATTTGACCAAAGACATGATTCGGAGATGATGCATATAAGGCCAAACTCGCGACGCCGAACACTTCCTAAGGTATTCGGTCTTTATAACATATGCCGGGCTGAACAGTGCCCTTAGTAATGAACCCCGAGTGTCCGGGTACGAGCAATGTCCTGACGTGGTGAAATGCCAATAACGTCAGCATCCTTCTCGGTTATACTAAGTATCCGGAGGATGTGAACAACAAAAGACAGTAAGAAAGGTTTACGCAGGGTCTTAATCTAAAAAGAAACCTTTGAGCGGGTCCCTGCTGCACGTCTGCGCCTGTGTCTCCGTTGTGCCGTATCCTGGAAGGGTGTAGCACGAGTGTCATCTGTAAAAGAGAAGAACTTAGGTGAAAGTTGTCATGCCGAAAAATTGGTTATTCTCAATAAACCATTAAAATTCGAAATACATCGATTTGAACCGAACTATCCCTGATTACATGCGGGAAGCCCCTGGAGTCGTCTATGCGGGTATAACCATCAAACCAATCTTGGGTTTGTCTAAGCTGTTATAGCTAGTAATTCACCGGACTCGTCTAGCCGTGTCCGTGGTCTTGACGACCGATCCTTTATTCTGGTTAGAAGGGCCATTTAGTGTTCGGCTGTTAAAGCCGTGGCACATTCTTCCGCTCGTAGGGAACGTTCAATGTTTCCGCTAATGGTGATGGTGCCACGTGAACCGGGCATCTTAAGCATGAGAGAAGCATAGTGTGGAGCAGTGCTTGATAGCCACTTCGGAATGGAGCGATGTTGAAGTTTAACTTTTCGCTTCGGAAGTTGTCGGGGAACCGAATACAACGTCTAGTAATAGAGAGCCCGTGTAGCGGGCTTTTGGGCCTGGTATTACTCTCTTGAGGGTAGTATTACTGTGGCTGATTTTTGTCGGGTATATCCCCATTTTGTGGACTATGTCCTGATATATCAGATTAATACAACTACCGCCGTCCATAAGGACTCGTGTGAGATGGTATCCGTTTACTATTGGGTCTAACACCAAGGCAGCCAATCCTTCATTCCGGATACTTGTCAAGTGATCCTTGCGATCAAAGGTGATCGGGCAGGTCAACCAGGGGTCGAACTTAGGGGTGGCGGGCTCTATGGCGCGTGTGTCTCGGAGTGCATGTTTGCTTCTCCTCTTCATCACCTGGATCATGTTTACTGTTTTATCGAGGGTGCCATGAATCTGACATAGTTTTTCTAGAATCTTGTTTAGGTTGGACGGTCCATCTCTGCTGCCTTTGAAAGGCTTTTTCCGCTGACCTGGTCGAGAGCCCCTGAATCTGGCGTTTACCGCCATATTATCTGGGCTGTCCTCTTTATTTCGACGCTTGTTTTTACTCCATCGTGGTTTTCCATTACCATCCCTAACTTCAGATGTGCTTGGGTCACTGGTGCTACTGCGGGCTAACCAGCTATCTTCGCCCGCGCAAAAGCGGATCATGAGGCTTGTCAGGGCTGCCATTGTCCTTAGTTTTTCTTGGCCGAGGTGTCTAGCGAGCCATTTCGTCTCGGACGCTGTGCTTGAAAGCTGCTAAGGCTTCAGCGTCCGGGCAGTCGACGATTTGGTTCTTCTTAGTGAGGAACCTGTTCCAAAGCTTTCGGGCTGACCCTCCGGGTTGTTGGATTATGTGACTTAAATCGTCTCCATCTGGAGGTCGGACGTAGGTCCCTTTAAAATTGGCCCGAAAAGCATCCTCGAGCTCCTCCCAACTTCCAATTGAGTTTTCGGGGAGGCTTTTCAACCAGTGCCGAGCTGGTCCTTTAAGCTTGAGGGGCATGTACTTGATGGCGTGGAGATCGTCTCCACGAGCCATATGGATATGGAGGATAAAGTCCTCAATCCAGACCCCAGGATCTGTGGTCCCGTCATACGCCTCTATGTTCACTGGTTTGAATCCTTCCAGAAATTCGTGGTCCAGCACCTCATCGGTGAAACAGAGGGGGTGTGTGACACCCCTGTATTTGGATGTATCATGGTGTTCGGGCGGTTGTAGTGTTCGGTTTTATTTTGTGCAGGAGCACACTTCCTAGATCCGTAGATGGATCTGGTCACGCCGGTCTTTCGATGCAAGTCATCATGTGAAGCGTGTGCTAAATTGTGTGTGGCCTTGTTGGCCTCTCTATCGCGGCCACAAGGTGGTTGATCCGACCGGTTGGTCATCTTATTTTTCAGCTGTGTGGGCGCTAAGGCCTCATCGTCGAATTCGGGCAGTAGCTTGCGCTTTGGATAGCTCTTTGTGTGGTGACTTCCACCATACTTTTCCTTATTGTCAAGCACTTTGTTCCATCTGCTGTTGAGCATATTTTGTGCGGCCTTAAGCCTTTGCTTCTGCTTCTTCAGACTCCTCGCGGTGGCAATAAGCCTTCTGCGGAGGTTCTCTTGTTCCAAGTGCCTTTCCGGGATGATGTGTGCATCTTCGTCCGGACTGTTTTCCACTTCAGAGGGAGTTTGATGAGCTTTATCCTCGGCGTTGCCGTGTTCGGACAGCGGATCCATACTATGTTCGCCGTTTGCCAGTTCATCTTGCTCTGCCGCTGGGCCGATGTGGTCGTCGTTTCCTCTGGAGTCGACTGGGGTGTAATTTTCTCTTTCGCTGTTATCGCTGTTCTTGCTGATGCAGGATTTGGAGCGGCGTCTGCGTCGACGCTTTGTTTGCTTCTCGATGGAGCTGTTCTTCGCTACGTCCTTCCGTTTCTCGTCATTGTTTTCTTTGGGTGTATCCACCATGTATATGTCATGTGATGAAGTGACTGTCCAGCGCCCCATGGGCGATGGTTCCTGTTCTTCTCCTGCATCGTCGTTCGTGCCGTCGATGTCTTCGGAGTCGAAATCGAGCATGTCGGTTAAATCATCAACAGAAGCCGTTGACGGGGGCGTCGGCGGGGCGGCTCCGGGGGGTGTGGACGAAGCGTCTCCGGTGGGGAGTACGAAGGAGCCGCTGCAGATGCGCTGCGGTTGACGAGAGTACCGGCAAAGCAGATCCGGTGCCGTGGACAAGGCCGGTACAAAATGGGTTGTACTACAGTGGTGGATGAGTAGTCTACTTGTTTCTAGGGGAGGTGGGAGGGTAGATGCGGCTGCAAGGGCAGATCCAGCGAGGTGGACGCCGCTGGCAGTGAATGGGCTCTGGTACACCGGTTGATGAGCAGTCTAGGGTTTCAAGAGGGGAGGGGTAGAAAGGCCGATGAAGTACGGACGGCGAGATGTAAGATGCTCTGGTGCTATGGAGTTAGTTGTTTTTGCGGGAGGGGGAGAGGAAATGGGGGTGCCGTGTGATGGGGGGAACCGAAAGTTACCAAAGCAGCCCCGACCTATTATGTAAATGAGGGTCGTATTGTAACTGTTGTTCTCCGTGCACCAAGGACAAAAAGGGGAATTTCGCATGCTAAAGACTAGGTGACGGAAATTTTAGAAGGAGGCGGGAGATTTTGCCGCCCGCAGGATCGTTCGTATCCAGTTTCAATTAATTTTGGACAGTGCTAGCGGGAAGGTCATGCGAGACTGTGTACACGGGGCACACGTCAGTAGTTAATAACTGGTGTGAAGTCCACCCCAGAAAAAAAGACAATAACTCGGGATGATGTACCGATAACTTGGACGTTCACACTGGCGCGGCCAAACGTACGGGTGTAGAGGCGCGTTCACAAAAAAGGGATCAAACGCTCAGCCTATGTATTTCTCGTGTAAATAGATAATTTAGTGCCATTGGTTATTTACTTTAAATGTAATGCATTGACGTGTTATTGTAGAGGCGCACAAAAAGAAATGGATATTGTAGTCCCACAAAAGAAATGGATATTGTAGTCCGCTACTTAAAAGTGTTACCTCATATGATGACATAGCCTCCATTTCATAAATTGCTTACCCGTTGAATTCATATATGAAAATTACATAAATTACTTCATAATACAACCGTAAATCATCCAAGACTAATGAATTCGAATGCAAGACTAACAATGGTGCATGTATATGATAGCTACATTGGTTGTTTGAAGAAACATCACTGTAACTTTGGCATGCACAATTGGAAAAGATTATTTAGAAAAAATGTGATATGTTAGTGTCCAATCTTTATAGCATTGAATCGATATTGTATCTTTGGCCACGATACGAACTAGATATTGATTTATGTTCAAGAGTTGCACATCCACGATCGCTAGATAGTGATACATGAATGAATTGTGCAATCTCACACACGCATACATATCTCATTTCTCAGTGGGCATCGGAATCACACACGCGCACTTCGTGTATTTCTCTCCCTCCGTCAAGGTTAGAATTCGTCTTTCTAGCCCGTCCTACAAGTCTCTCACACAGATACACACACGCTCTCTCTGTCGAACACGCCCACCCCTTTAATTTTGCCCACCCACCGCCACTAATGTCTCAAAGTATAACTATGTCTCTCACACATATGCCTAAGGTTAACTCGAGTCCCGGAACCATATGAATACATATAATGGGATTCCAGCAGAGCACCTTTTGTTTTGAGAATTCGCTCACACACACACACAAACACGCGCGTGCGCGCACGCGTGTGTAGACATTGTTTATCTCTTTATTTATTTTTCCGGCACTTGCATGCACACCGCTTGTTTATATCCGTGATGCTTTAAGTATGCCTCGCACACATGCTATCTACCTATCCCTTAATATAGATATGTGCCACACAAACTCCGTCTCCCTATATCTAAGTGTCACAGCCCCCCCACACCCACACACACACATACACACACACACTTCCCAACACCGGAGGAGTAGGGTGACACCTCGATCTTCATACTAATCAATCTACTGGTTTCTCTCTCAAACACACACACACACACTACCCGACACCGAAGGAATAGGGTGGCACCTCGATCTTAATAGTAATCTAGCTACTGGCTTCTCTCTCAGACACACACACATACACACACACTCGCTAGTTGTGCCTCTGTTCCTACCGTGCGCACACTCTCGATACGTCTTTCTCTCCCTCCCCCCTCCCCACCCACACCCCCACAACAATGACAGCAGAAGGGTGACCACTCGATCTCGATCTTAATCTATCAATTGGTTTCTCTCTCAAACACACACACACACACACACACACACACACACACACACACTAGTTGTGCCTCTGTGCCTCGCTGACACACACTTGATACATCGTTCTCTCCGTAGCCCCCTCGATATGTAGACTTCTCGCGCGCACAAAATTGTAGTGATGATGACGCTGAACCCAGTTGGCCTTGTTTTTACCAGCCTCATGTGATAGGTTTGACCCTGTTTTCTGTTAATTAACAAGGAAACCTTTTCTTTGTTAATACTAGTGAATCTGAGATCATTCAGGGCAGAAATAAAATATATCACTTCAACCCATATATTGAAGTAACTATTTTTAAAGAAACTAGCTAGATGCCCGTGCGTTGCACGAAACATCAAGATGCATTTGTATGAGTAGTTTATCTTGTGAGAGAAAAGGATGAACAAGGGAAGGCCTTATTTGCAAATGTGGAGAGGGGTGTGGGTATCTTTTTGCAAAATTGCCATAGTTTCCTTCCTATCCGATAGATATAAATCTGACGGCCTATATTCAGGATGGTAGGCACACCATCATCACCAAATCTATATTCTACTCCCTCCGTTCCTAAATATTTGTCTTTTTAGAGATTTCAACAAGTGACTACATACGGAGCAAAATGACTGAATCTACACTCTAAAATATGTCTATATACACATTTGTATGTGGTAGTCCATTTGAAATATGAAAAAGACAAATATTTAGGAACGGAGGGAGTATAAGAGTAGACATAGAGATATTTCTCCAGTATCGTCCACAACGAAAATGTGCTGGGCTGGTTAGCGCCGGATGCTCGCAACGCGATGACCTGAGTTCGAAGTCTCTCTTTAAGTAACTTTAGATTTTTTATATTATATATTATTTAATATATACTTCTTTCGCTACTGTACTGATAGTGGAAATTAAGGATGGATTTGTTTCTTTTTAACTTTCAGTACGAAGCTGTAGCCACCCTGCAAGTCATGTGTACACTGTACATGCAATTAACTTTTTATAGAGGGAGAATCATACACGCAATTAAATCAAATGGATTGGATGTGACTCTATTATTTCCAGCATAAGAGCATCTCCAACAGTAGCCGGCAAATTTCCTCCCGCTTCCTTCCGCGAAGGACGACATTCAATGCCAACGACATACATTTTCACAACTCTAACCAACCAGAGGAAATTCATGCAAACACGGACTGATTTCATATAAGCATGAAGGATTTCATATAAAAAAGCCAGATCTTCATATAAACATGATGGATTTCATTACATTTACATGAACTAAGCGGTGCTAATCCAGCTCTTGTGGTATAATTAACACCTAATCTAAATGGCCGCCCGCGGATCCCTTTGGCTTCCTCATGTTTGGCAGACACTTGCGGGGTCAACGAAGGTCCTCGGAAGAGACAAAGCAGCAAAGAAACCACCTGAATACGCACTCGTCGCCTCGGTGGTGGCCTTCATGGGACCCAAGTGGCGGCGGCCTCCCGTGTTCTACTTCTCCTCGATGATGGCAGCGGACATGGAGAAGCTGGCCACCGACTCGTTGCTCTTCATGCACCTGGCTTCTATCTCTGCCTCCATGGCGCTGCCGCAGGCATGAGAGGCGCGCCCACATACACGGGTGGCGCGGCCACCGCAGACACTGGTGGCGCGGTACAAAACGGCAGCGACAACCCCCGTGCCGCCGGGCCGGCATGGAGCAACTCGCCCCTCCTCATCGAGCAGAACTGGAGCGGCGAGTTGTTGAACCACGCGCCGGCTTGGGGTGTCAACTGGCTCCGTCAGGCCAAGCGAGGTTGGTGAAGCACCGAGCAGCCTCGCTCGTATCTGGAGGGCTCGGCGAGCCACCCAGCCGGGTAGTATGCCGGAGAACGGCTCCTCGGAAGCCATCAGAAGAGTGGAGAAAATTGTGAAGGAGGATATGGGGGAGCGGCGGAGGGGTGCGATTCTTGCCCGCTATCTGTCTGGCCTCGTTTGAATAGAGGGCGGACGGTAGGAACTCAGCGTCTGGCCTCGTGTAAACTGAGGGCGGATGGGAGGAGCTCGGCCGACGTTGCGTTTAATTCCGGCCTGCTCATGAACGGACGTGTGGCCAAAGTAGGTTCCTCTGTTTGCATGCGGGTTTAACGGAGGCGTTTGATGGAGGCAAGGAGGCGTGTTTAGGTGGGTGTGCAGTGGGAGGCACAGTACTATTTGATTTCACAGCTGCTAGTAAACCAGGACAATTCCCAATACGACTTTAATGCAGATGAGAGAGAGGGTAGCGGTTCCCGAAATATTGAACGACCAATGATGCATCCTCCTTCAATTAGCATCCTGAATGCATGAGGGAAGTAATGAGAGGAGGATGGGGAAAAGAGGAGGCACGATGTGAATGCAACACATTTTGCACTCATATAGGGGCGCCCCTCTATTGCAATGCATCTACCACATTGTACGCACCTAAGCACCTACACTAAGCGCAAAAGTGCTCACTCCAGACCCATGGCAGCGATGCGCGCGAGCGGCCAGCGGCCGTGCCAGATGGTCCACGACGCTGTCCTGCGGCATGGCATCGAGGACCGTCTCCAGACGGTGTTGGCGACCGGTTGGTTCATGGCCATCGTCGACGCTAGCTATGACTCTCAGTTGGACCAGATGATCGTTGCCACCATCAATAAGTTCACCGTAGTCAAGAAGCTCGCGGACGACATCGCTGTACTCCTCTAGCCCGCGCGCCCGGGCTCCTCATTGCCTACCACCCTAATCGGCCTCCATGGCGAGAACCTCTTTCAAGCACTGGTGGCCCTGCGACTGCCCGCTGACGCAACGAAGAATGTCCACCTGGAGGTCGCACTCACCGCGAGGCGCCTCACCCTGCAAGAATTCGTCGACCTGCACATCCACGTGTATGAGCAAGTCGTGTACATAGGTATCTACAAGGCCGGTGAGGACGCTGCAACGTTGGCCTTTGTTAACTGGCTGGAAGCATTGGACACCTTTATTGAGAAGCACCTTGACCTCGCCACAAAAGCTGCCGCTCCTAAGCCACCGGTCCGTGGCCTGGCGCATTTGGTCGAGGAGGAGGAGGAGGTCGTACGTTGATGGATGCATCTTCTTGCCTCCTGTAACCACCACTGTGATCGCATCATCGTGGCCTTGATTCTTATTGCGCTATTGCATTCTTGTTCCAGTCAATACAGACATGTGTGATCCCTTTGCTCACATTTGGAGGGAATTATATGCGTAACTGCAACTAGTACTCCATCCATCAATTTATAAGTTGTGCTTACCTTTTCCATCAACTTCGTGCAATACACGGGCATATTGCTAGAAACACTACAACATGTCGAACCGCATGTTACCAAATCGACGATGCGCCAACCTATCTACTACCCTGGTTATCTGGCGGAAAAAGCCCCGCCCTAGCATTTCCAATCGTTATTTCTATCTATCGATCATGCCAAGGAGCATAACCAAATGTTAAAACTTATACATGTTTCTCTATCTCTACTCTTATAAAAAACAGAGTTGGTGATGATGGTGTGCTTGCCATCCTTCAATATAGGCCGTCTGATATATTTGATGGATAGGAAGGAAACTATGGCAATTTTGCAAAAAGATACCCACACCCCTCTCCACATTTACAAATAAGGCCTTCCCTCGTTCATCCTTTTCTCCCACAAGATAAACTACTCATACAAATGCTTCTTGATGTTTCGTGCAACGCATGGGCATCTTGCTAGTCTCCTATAAAAGACTCAGTTGGTGATGGTGGTGTGTCTGCCATTCATCATTTCTTACCATTAGATCCGCATCTAACGGCTGTGAGGTAAGTTGTGGCATTTTTGCAACAATAGCCCACTTCTCTGCTCCAATTGCAGAAAACCCCTTATTATCTTGAAAAAAACCACATCCCTCCCTCACCTCATCAAAATAGCCTGAGAAATATATTTTGAGTGAAAAGTAATATATTTTTAGTGGTATATATGTATATCAAAACAAGAGTGTTTTCTTTCAAGTTTGTGAACAAGTACTATTCTACTTTGGATCTGTCGCAACACACGAGCACATTGCTAGTAAAAGAAAAAGGATTGTCGCGTTCGCATCGCACCCCCACACGCCTGGGAATTGGGAGTACACCACCCGTCTGGCATGCCACATAGCTAGGGAAGGCGTGTTTCCTAGCATTTTCACTTTCGTGTGGGACCGCAGTTGAGCAAACCGACTATCGGCAAACCGCACCCCGCCCGCCGCGTTGGGAAACTAAAACGAGGAGGGGAAGATCTAGCTGTAGCATGAAAGCCAAGAAATTTGGTGTCAGATGGAGCTTGTTGATAGAATAGGAGCACTCCGTACTACTACTCCTACAAGTACGAAGTTTTTACTACAACTAGTACTACCACTATACAACTAGGTACGTGCACGACATAGCATTGTAGGAACAAAAAACGAGAAGATCTTGTTTTGGGTCATTTATCTTTTTTCGGTTAACGTGGTATAAATAATATGATGTGGGGGGCACCCATGAAGCTTATGTGTCTTGGTTGCATGGCTAGGAAAGGCTAGAGAAAAATAAATACATAATGTGTTTAGATTGCACTCCACCAAATAGATACTTTGGATCCATTGCAACGCACGGGCCGGCACATTGGTAGTAGTAAGAAACAAATTCCGGGTTTGGCACGAGTTCGTACTGCGGGAGCACCACAAGGCCTCGCACAAGAGTTACATTTCCCTCTCGGGGCCCACGGGACCGAGCTTCGGGGGCTTAGTGCACCAGCCTATGAGACAATGACATGTGGACCTTAAATGCGGCTGGCCCACATGTCATTCTCATGAAAGCAGAGCGGCGGCAGGACCGAGAGGGGTGAGGTGCAGGTCGGCGGACAAGGCTTGCCTGCTCCCCTCTGATGCTCCGATCCGTACTCCCGCACCACTAATTTTCATCCAACGGTTATAATAGATTTCCTCATGTGGGTCATCTATAGCCTTAGAGAAAGGTACACAAAGGCCATATTTGCAGGAAATAATTCCCTCCATGAATCTGCACACCCATGCAAGACCCTTTCCTTTCCTGCTCGTCCTCCTCCGAATCATCAGCTGCGTCAACAATACTGGTGCCAACGCTAGAGCGTCGCCATAGGTGCCTGCCTAAGCCATGTAGCACGCTGCGGCGCCAACGAGTACCACCTCCTCCATGCCAACATCGGCGTCTGGGGCACATACAGTTTCTCCCATAGTATTTTACCCACATGTTTGACTGCAGTACCACACCGACCATGGACGAGACCATGGAGCTTGTGGCCAAGAAAAGTCTCTGCCCGACCGGCGCATCTCGAGGTGCTTGACTATTATGATGAGTGGCAGGGTGCTTCTACCGATCGTCAGTGGTGCGACGGCAGTGACGACTGGGTGAGAGCTCAGGCGGGAGCCAGTGATCTATCCGGGGAACATAGCTCGACTTGGGCTCGAGATTCCGTCCGCTTGCACCGTCCCAAGGATGTACCACCCGGCGACGAGGCTGGAATGCTGGATACGTATAGGCGTGTGCTCATGGACGGGAGCAACCTACAAACATATGCCAAAGGATGGCTTATCATGGTGGGAGCGAGTAGAATGTCGCTGGTGCCCGGAAGCGGGATGAGGCGTAGACATGAACGCCGGCGTACTTTACCCAGGTTCGGGGCTCTCCTAGGAGATAACACCCCTAGTCCTGCTCTACGGGGTCTCCGCATGATCACTAAGGCACTAGTGAGTACAATGGTGCTCCTCGAGCTGTGTGCTAGAGGTAGGAGAAAGCAGGGCTAGCTCTCCCCTCTCTATATATATGAGTCTAATAATAACAGGTTGGGAACCCTTTGCATGGGTGCCCTGGGGGATTTATATAGGCCTACCCCCCAGGGGTACAATGGTAGTCTGGCCGGGTGTAGGACCCGGCTGTCAGTGTCTCTGGTCGCCAACTTCTCCGCCGGTTGCTGGGGCCCGCTGCTTGGTGGGCCCCGCCGACTGGTCTGGTACGGAGCCGACAGTCCGCCTCCGCCGCTTGCGGGTCTGGTCGGCGGCTGGTTAATGTAGCCGCAATGCTAATGACGCATGCTTGATCGGGGAGGGGCGTGGCTACAGTCCCCCCGTTTGGTGGGAGATCACTGTAGCCACACCGTGTCTCATCTGGTTAATGGTGCACGGACCTCGAGGGAGGGGCAGGACGCCTGCTAGATGCCGTCCTCCCTTAGGTCCTGCTAATCAGGCTATGCCGCCTTCCGGACTCTCGCTGCCTGGTAGGGCCCGCCGCCTGCAGGCCGTACCGATAGGCCGTCGTGGGAACAGGGCTCCGCCTGATAAGGGTGATGTCAAGGATGGAGCGGCAACAGTGCCGCGCCGTGCCGAGATCTCCACCTGTACGGGGCACTGTGGCCACGCCAAGCCCTGGATAAGGGGGTGATGGGCTACACTGTAGCCACATCCTATCTCGTCTTCTTAATGGGGGGGGAGGGCAGACTCTGAGGGTGTCATGGGACGCCTGCTAGGAGCCGGACCGTCTTGGTGCCGTCTTCTGGTGCTTGGCCGTCTTTTGGCAGCCGACCATTTGAGCGAGCCGGCCACCAGAAGGCGGCGCTTCATTCTGGATGCTTGAGGGGCGTAGCCGGCCCAAATGTCTTGAAATGCTCAGGGACTCGGGTTAGGCTACCCATGGCCCATTACTCCAACAGTAGTCCCCGAAGCTGGTGAGGCGTCGCGACTGATAAGTCGAGAAGCCCCAGCAGTTTCCTTCTCCGAGTGTTCTTACCAAATGCTTGGTCCGCCTCCTGGCGTGCCACTTGTCGGCGTTCTGGGAACGGGGGTCCCCAGACTTGCCTGCCTGCGGCCTCCGGCGTGGCTCAAAGGGGGCCCAGTATGGCCCATCTTCATCAACACAGACCCAAGACCCTCGCGAGGGGCCAAGCCTCGCGGGGCGGACGACACGGAGCTTCCTCAGGCGCGGCCTCATCAGGCTGGCTCGCGAGGAGGCGGGGAGATCAAGGCGGGGTACCTCACGAGGTGTCCATGACGCAAGCCATGACGACCAAGGGTGCCAGGCGGGCGCCAGCCCGCGCAGTGTCCTCCCTTTCCTCTTTGGTGCAAAGGGAGCAAACGCAATCGGGAGGATCAAACAAAGGCACCCATTTCGGTGCAATGAGACCAAGACCATTACAATGGAAGGAAGGAAGTCATTGTGGAGGCCAAGCCAGCGTCACCACCAGAGCCTTTGGCAGGCGAGGACCAACTTTAGTCAGGATAAGTGTACCAGATGTTCCCCTTCAAAATGGCCAATTGTTGGCACCCTTCCCGCTCAATATTTGGGAAGAGGCCCAGGGCCTTTGCCTATAAATAGGACTAGCCACCCCCAGGGTAGAGGCATCGAGAAATCTAATTAGCTAGGATCCCGAGAGAGAGAGAAAGGCGACTGAGCTCCTCCTTGCAGTTCATCGCCCCGGCCAAGAACAGACCCTCGCGAGGCTGTTCTTCCTTGTATTGTTCATCATCAGCCCAAGAGGCAATCCACCACACCACCACAATGGAGTAGGGTATTACACCACATCGGTGGCCCGAGCCAGTATAAACCCTGTGTCTCTTGTGTTGTTCTTCTCGTAGCTTAGATCCTTGTGAGGCGGAGGGGTACAGGTAGGTAGGAAGCATAATTTCCGCGCGCACCCCAGAGTTCGAACCTCAAGGGTCTGCCGGAACCCGAAATCCAACATTTGGCGCGCCAGGTAGGGGTGAGACGGAGCTTTCCCTTCCGCCACCGCCACGACCTGCTTTGCGATGAGTAGCGCGCCGCCCGCTCCGGCCGCCGGCGCCTGCACGGGGGCTAGGGGGCTCCGATCCCTACAAGTTGAAGTCAACGACGCCGCCCCGCTACAGCGGCGCGACTGATCCGCTGGCTTTCTTGCTGGCGTACGAGCAAGCCATCCTCGAGGCCGGAGGTGATGGTAGGGTCATGGCCAACTGGCTTCCCATGGCCCTCACTGACGCTCCGTGTGCATGGCTGCTCCACCTACCGGCTGGCTCCGTGGCCTCCTGGTAAGAACTTCGCAGCCTCTTCCTCGCCCAACACGCTACGCTAACACCCCCGGTCGTCGCGGCCCTCCTGGCGGCTCGCAGGCGCCGCCTACAAGTCACCACGTCAAGCCGTTCATTCGCCGGGTCAGCGCCGCTGCCGCGTGGCAGGGGGCTCCCCTGGAATGGTCGGCGCCAAAAGTCGGCCTGACCTTCGGCTCGAAGGACCAACCCACCAACTCGGCCTTCTCGGGCGCGCTCCCCATGCTGTGCACCCCCACCATCTGCCAGGTGGCCGTCACCAGGACTCTCGTCGACGGCGGCGCGGGCCTCAGCGTGCTCTCAGTTGAGGCCTTCAACCTCCTCTGCATACCCCTGGAACGGCTGCAACCCAGCTGGCCCTTCTCAGCCGTTGGGGGCAGGTCATCCAGCTCCTTGGGACAGATCCGGCTCCCAGTAACCTTCGGCACCTACGACAACTTCCGCACGGAGCTGATCAACTTCGACATCGCCCCCATCGTCCTCCCCTACAACGCCATCCTCAGCTATCCTGTGCTGGCCCAGTTCATGGCCGCGACACACCCGGTATACAACCCCATGAAAATGCCCGGGAGCAGCAGTGTCCTCATCGTGCACGGGGACACTGGAGACGCGCTGCGGGTGCTCAAGCTCGCCTTCAAGACGGTGGCGTCGGCACAGCCCGCTGACTTGGAGACCCCCGAGCCCAAGGGGGCTACACCCGCCAAGAAAAACAGTTGTTCACCCAAGACAAGGCAGAAACCAAGCAGATACCCGTCGACGAAGATGGGTCCACCGACGCCACTTTCACCATAGGCGCCAACCTCTAGCCCGAGCAGGAGGAGGCACTAGTCAAGTTCCTGCGCGCAAACAAGAAGGTATTCGCTTGGGAGCCCGACCAGTTGGCGGGGATCCCTAGGAGCGTAATCGAGCATCACCTCAACGTGTGCCCCAACATGCGCCCCGTGAAGCAGAAGGCAAGGCGGCAGTCCGCAGAGAAGCAAGCCTTCATCGTCCAAGAGACCCGCAAACTAGAGGCCGATGGGGTCATTCGCGAGGTCCGATACCCTGACTGGTTGGCCAACCCCGTCGTGGTGCCAAAGAAGGGAGGGAAGGTGCGCATGTGTGTCGACTTCACCAACCTCAACAAGGAATGACCGCAAGATCCGTTCCCCCTCCCTCGCATCGACCAGATCGTCGATTCCACCGTAGAGTGCGACCTGCTATGCTTCTCGGATGCCTTCTCTGGGTATCACCAGATCAAGATGGCGGTGGAGGACGTCGAAGAGACAACCTTCCTCACCCCGTGTGGGGTGTACTGCTACACATGCATGCCATTCAGGTTGCGTAAAGCGGGGGCGACCTTTCAGCGGCTGATGCACATCACCTTGGGCCCGCAGCTCAGGAAGAATGTCGAGGCTTACATGGATGACATTGTGGTGAAGTCTCGGGAGGCCAGGACCTTGATACAAGACCTGGAGGAAACCTTAGCGAGCCTCGACGCAGTGAACCTACGGCTCAACCCGGAGAAGTGTTCGTTCGGAGTCCCCTCTAGCAAGCTCTTGGATTTCCTCGTGTCCCACCGAGGCATCGAGGCTAACCCGGAGAAGGTCAAGGCGGTCGAGGACGTGAGCCCGCCAAAGACCCTCAGAGAAATGCAGAAGCTCGCAGGGCGCGCGACCGCGCTAGGGCGTTTCATCTCCAAGTTAGGGGAGCGAGCGCTGCCTTTCTTCCAGCTAATGAAGAGAAAGGGGCCCTTTTAATGGACTGAAGAGGCCGACAAGGCGTTCCAAGATCTCAAGAGATACCTGACCAGCCCTTCGGTCATGGTGGCCCCGTGCCCTCAGGAGCCCCTGGTGCTCTACCTCGCCGCCACTCCTTACTCCGCTAGTGCAGCCCTGGTGGCAGTCAGGGAGGAGCGTCGAATCAAAACCACAGCTGCCGCACGGGACAAGGCAAAACGGGAACAAGGAAGGCCCACAGAAACCGCCACGGCAGTTGAGGAGAATCAGCCGCCGCAGAGGAGCACATCGGAGGTGGAAGGAGCCCCTCACCCAGATGGTCAGCCTCCGGAGGCCTCATCGCCTCCGGAGGCGCAATTATCTCCGGAGGGCGCCACAAGCATTGACGCACCCAACCTCATTGAGCACCCAATGTACTTCGTGAGCACGGTGTTGCTGGACGCGAGGGCACGGTACCCCATGCCTCAGAAGCTCCTCCTCGCGCTACTGGTGGCCTCGCGCAAGTTGCGGCACTATTTTAAGGGTCACCCCATCAAGGTCGTCTCGTCATACCCCTTGGAGAGAGTGCTCAGGAGCCCTAACTCGGCCGGAAGGGTCGTCGAGTGGAACATAGAACTGCAAGCGTTCCAGCGTGAATTCAGCACGACCAGAGTCATCAAGGGAGTAGCATTAGTGGATTTTGTGGCAGAATGGACGGAGGCACCAGGCCTCAAGGACGACGAGGATCGGTCCCTCTCCCCGGGGAGCGAGGCGCCGGAAGGCTGGGTCATGTACTTCGGTGGGGCATTCTCCAGGCATGGTGCTGGGGCTGGGGCGGTGCTTATGTCGCCCACTCAGGACAAGCTCTACTATGCAGTACAACTCTGTTTCCAGCAAGGCGAAAAGGTCTCCAACAACATAGCGGAGTATGAAGCTCTAATAGCGGGCTTGAAGGTCGGAGTTGCCCTAGGGGTGAAACGCCTCACCATCAAGGGCGATTCGCAGCTCCTTGTCAATTTCTCCAATAAGGTGTACGAGCCGAAGGATGAGCACATGGAGGCCTACCTCGCAGAGGTCCGCAAGATGAAGAAGCAGTTCTGGGGGCTGGAGTTGAAGCATGTACCCCGTGGCACCAATCAGGAGGCCGACAACATCGCCAGACGGGCGTCTAGGCGGCTACCTCAGGAGCCTGGCGTCTTCGAGGAGCGGCTCTTCAAGCCCTCAGCCCTGCCGTCATTGTCAAACACGGCTTAGCCTCGAGAAGAGCTCCCCCGGCCACCTGCCTCAGGAGCCCCGGTCTGTGGCCCGGCCTCAGGAGCGCGCCTGCTCCGGGCGATGGAACCTCAGGAGGGGTGCTGGATCACGGAGCTCCGGAGTTACTTAACACAGGGGATCCTGCCGGAGAAGGAGGAGGAAGCGGAGCGTGTGGCACGGCAGGCCGCGGCATACTGCATCAAGGATGGAGAGCTCTACCGGAAGCGACCAAACGATGAATCCTTGCGCTGCATCTCCAAGGAGCAAGGAAAGGAACTGCTGGAAGACATACACGGCGGAGACTGTGGACATCATTCATCATCATGGACCCTCGTCGGCAAGGCATTTCACAGTGGGTTATATTGGCCCACCACACTCAATGACGCCGTCGAACTGGTGAAGGCTTGTGAGGCCTGCCAGTTCCACGCCAAGCAGATCCATCAGCCGATGGGAGGCCTGCAGAGTATACCCCTTTCATGGCCATTCACAGTCTGGGGGCTGGACATCCTGGGCCCGTTTCCTCGGGCGCCAGGGGGCTACCGCTACCTCTACGTCATCGTGGACAAGTTCACCAAGTGGGCTGAAGTAGAGGCCGTCCGCACCATCCCCGTGGGTTCCGCGGTCAAGTTCATCAGGGGCATCGTGAGCCGGTTCGGGGTGCCAAACCGCATCATCACGGATAACGGTTCGCAGTTCACCAGTAACCTGTTTAAAACATACTGTGCTAACCTTGGGATGCAGATATGCTACGCTTCGGTGGCACACCCCCGAAGCAACGGCCAGGCGGTGCGAGCCAACGCAGAGGTCCTAAGGGGCCTCAAAACCAGGACATTCAAGAAGAAGCTAGAGGCCTGCGGAAGAGGTTGGTACGACGAGCTTATGTCCGTGTTGTGGTCCATACGCACAACTGCGACCAAGCCAACGGGAGAAACCCCGTTCTTCCTGGTC
This sequence comes from Aegilops umbellulata, assembly GCA_032464435.1. Classification (NCBI taxonomy): domain Eukaryota; kingdom Viridiplantae; phylum Streptophyta; class Magnoliopsida; order Poales; family Poaceae; genus Aegilops; species Aegilops umbellulata. Next base: position 83,679,561 of record CP136060.1, on the reverse strand, counting down.
TACGGAGCCGAGGCGGTCCTCCCTCACGAGGTCAGACGCCGCTCCGCGCGGGTCCTGGCGTTCGACGAGGCGCGGTAGGACGCCATGCGGGGGATGGACCTCGTGCTGGGGGAGGAACGCCGCCGAGAAGCCGCACTGCGGGCGGCGAGGTACCAACAAGCACTGCGACGATGTCATTGCCGCCACATCCGCCCGAGAACTCTCGAGGTAGGAGACCTCGTGCTCAAGCGGGTCCTCTCCAGGGAGGGACTGCACAAGCTCTCTCCCATGTGGGAGGGCCCGTTCAAGGTTGTTCATGTTTCCAGGCCTGGCTCCGCGCGCTTGGAGACTCAGGAGGGGGTGCCGGTCCAGAACGCGTGGAACATCCAGCACCTCCGGAGGTTCTATCCCTAAAAAGGCCCAGAGCCTGTGAAGAAGGCGAATGCCTGTGAAGATTATCCTTTTTGGAAAAGGCCCAGAGCCTGTGAAGAAGGTGAACGCCTGTGAAGATTATCCTTTTTGGAAAAGGCCTAGTGCCTGTGAAGAGGGCGAACGCCTGTGAAGATTATCCTTTTAGGAAAAGGCCCAGTGCCTGTGAAGAAGGCGAACGCCTGTGAAGATTATCCTTTTTGGAAAAGGCCCAGAGCCTGTGAGGAAGGCGAATGCCTATGAAGCTGTCGCGTTCTGGAAAAGGCCCAGAGCCTGTGAAAAGGGCAAATGCCCGTGAAGCTCGTTCTCCCTAAGAAAGGACTGGAGCCTGTGAAGAAGGCCAAAGCCTGTGAAGCTCGCCGCCCGTGACACTCTCATGTAATAATGAGTGGGGCTGTACATGCCCCGGAGTCTCAGGAGCGCCGGCCTCAGGCCCTGGGGCTCCCTCCCATGCCCAGTGGCAGCACTTAGCTCCGCGCTGGTGAGAAAACGTCGAAGACTAGATTAGGTGCCGGACGCGGCTTTTTCTTTTGCTTTCCGCAGTTGGCTTGTTCATTCTCATTCGAAGTTTTATTGGAGCTATTGCCGCCTTTGACTTATGGTTCTTCGACTTTTTCACTCTCCTGCCTCGATTTCTCTTATTCAAGGCCTCGCGAGGGGAAGGGGCAGCCGAGCGCCCTCACGAGTATTTTTGTCCTAGCCGTTCAAAGGTTTCGCGACCTGGGTCCATTACAGGAGCACCCCTCCGGTCCGTGCCCCACGGGCACCGCGACATGAACACAGGGCCTGCGTCGGTTGGCTTCCCGCACGGCTGGGGTTGGAAACTATCTACACATGGGCACGAAGCCAGAAGGCACGATAGCGAAAGCAAAGTGATGATTGCCGAGGAGAAGCTGACTCCGCGGGCACCTATGGGGACGGAGCCCATTTTCGGTTCGATGGGGGGTGGAGGCCGCACGAAGAGCAGATCGAGGCGAGGCACGCGAGGGGTTTACCTAGCTTCGGGCCGCACGGATGCGTAAAACCCTACTGCTGCTTTGTCGATTGTATTGTGTTCTTGCTCGGGAGCGCTGAGTGCTACAGTACACACAAGCCGCTGGCGAGGCCCGGGCGTGAGTGTTCTCTCCCGCTCTTCTTCTACGTTGCGCATGGGCCTCCTTTTTATATGCTCAAGGGGTTACCGACAGGTGGCAACGTAGGCAAGGGTAAAAAAGGAAAAGTGTTGTGTTGGGTACAACTACTTGTACAGTGTTATCATACCTAACCCTGACGGCGGGGGATAAGGGCATTAAATGCCCGTCTGTGTCGCCCAAATAGTGCAAAAAGTGGCCGTCAGGGGCGCCACCGTTTGCCACGATGGCTATCTTGTCAGCGCCGTTTGCCACCGCATGCCCCTAGCTGCACAGCTTCTTGCCACGTACGCTTGGAACGGCCCCAAAGCGACACGTTGGTGGATGAGCTGGAGCGCGGGCCGTGGAGGAGTGGCTTGTTGCGGCAAGTGCCTTAGTTGGCCTTCCTGGCAAGCTCCTCTTGCCGGGGTCTTGAGCTTCGAGTGGCCTTCCCGGCAAGCTGCTCTTGCCGGGGCCTTGTGCTTTGAGTGGCCTTCTCGGCAAGCTCCTCTTCCCGGGGCCTTGTCTCCTTGGCTTAAATACTTTGTTCTTGAATGGCTCCAAAGGGACTTCAGAGGTCCTTGGCGGTCACCCGGCAAGCCTTGCCGTGCGGGGCTGCGACTGCACGTGCACAAGTTCGGGATACTAAGGTACCTCTACTTTAGTACACCGACACGAGCCCCCGGGCCTGGGCCATACACGGTGCCGAGCGCTGTTGGGTCAGGCCCAAAACAGGGCATGGGCACTCGCGGCCTGGGTCACGCCATGATTTGTTCTGTATCCAGCATGCCTTCCCCGAACGGCACGCGTCAATTGCGGCGTTGTGGGGAGAGACGTGCGTGATGTGGGTGGCGTGCGCGGGGCTGAGTCCCGCATGCATGCGTCACGTCGTAGGCGGTTTCTTTATTCGGAGAAGCGAAACATCCGCCCCTTCCCCCTTATAAACAGAGGAAACAGGGGCAGTTCGCCCATCCGCCCGTCGCTATTCTGCCTTCCAGAAATCTCCGCCACTCCCCTTCTTCCCAAAGCCGAAAGAGAGCAACGCCCCGCCCCCATCGCCGCCAGCACCATCAACGCCGTCGAACTTTTTCGCCACTTCCGCCATGGCCCCGAAGGGCGACAAGGGGAAGGGATAAGCCTCGAAGTCGTTCGAGGCGCAGCGGCTCGAGGCGCTGCGAAAGGAGCGGGCCATCTTCCCCTCCAGGCTTGACACGATGGAGCTGAGGGAGGACTTTTTTCTCTTCTGGTCGGCGGAGACGAGGGCGCACCCGCGCACCAAGGTATTTCCAGCCGCCGCCCAGGCAAGAGCTCTGCCTGGATACGCTTTCTTCGTCTTGTTCTTCTACTGCGGGCTCTGCCCGCCTTTTTCTGATTTTTTCTGCGACATCATGAACACCTACGGGTTCAATATCCTTGACTTCACCCCCAATGTTGTCCTGACCATCGCAGTTTTCGCACACCTCTGCGAAAACTTTGTCGGAGTCCACCCAAATAGCCCTCTTCCGCCACTTCTTTTCGCCTCGAGTTGAGAGAGGAGAGCCTCTTTCCGGTGGAATCGCCTGGATCTCAAAGGCCGGCAAGAAGGAGGCCTATCTGGAGGGGGAGTTCCGTAGCAAGTTGGAGGAGTGGAGAGCAGACTGGTGCTGGATCGCCGAGGAGAACCCGCAGCCATTCACCGCCCTGCGCCGAACCGCAGCAGTGCGTGGCAGCGATTGGAGTAACGCGGCCCCGGACAACGACAAGCTGAAGATTGCCGTCACCCGGATCCTACACCTCAGGCTTGCCGGGCTCACTGTAGGCGCCATTGGCGCGGATTTCCTCCGCCGCCGTATCGCCCCCCTGCAGGAGAGAAGGAGGCCTGCCTGGGAGTTCCAGAATGCGGCGGATATCATGAGGCTGCGCCCGGGCCTCAATTTTAATTTCACTGTCCTGGAGCTCAACGCGATTTTCAAGGAGCTGTTCAAGTACGACCCTGATCATCCCGAATGGTTCAGGATGCCGCAAGGTGTCGTCCTACTATGCAACAATTCTTCGCTCAGCCGCATCCTTGCAATGATGCCGCTGTGCGACTCGCACGGGGTTGACGCAACGTGGCAAGAGCCGGCAGATGACGTTGTGCAGGCGTTCTTCGATGACTTGGTAGAGGTGCCGATCCGCCCCGACGAGCAGAAGGGCCTCACCCGAGACACCACCGAAGATGAACTGAAGCGCATCGCCACGCGGCTGGTGGAGGCGGCGGCAGCCGCGGCCGCGGGCGAGTTTGGATTCACCGTGGCGTTGGCGGATGCGGCAAAGGCGGCAAGCCTTGCCGAGCGAACGGAGCTTGTCAGCGAGGAAGAGCCCGCCGGGCACGGCGCCGAGTCGGGCGAGCCCGTCGAGGATACGAGTGGCTTGCCGAAGATCGACTCCTCTTCTGCCCCTCCTTTGGGCAGCTCATCGCAAGCAGAGCCCCCAGCCCCGCAACGAAGGCGTCTCCGCAAGGCCGCGGACGTGGCGGAGCGGCAGACGGGTCAACTGCCCCCGCGCCGCGAGACGCCTTCCACCACGGCAACTGGAGCGGAGTCTTCGCGGACCGCTGGAGGGGCAATTGGAGCGGGGTCATCTCAGACCACCGGCACTGTCCCCGTCAAGCGGCCAAGGGAACCTACTCCTCCTTGCTCCAGAGGTGGGCCATGCTTTGACTTCTCCGCGCTCAGCTCCGATGAGGAAGAAGAAGAGGAGTAAGATCCTTGTTGAACTTGTATTTCTTCAATTCTTGCAGTTGTGTCTTGCATCTCATTTGCTTTTCTCTGAACTTACTCCTTTTCAGGACTCTGGCCCAGAGAGCGGCAAAGAGAGCCAAGGTCCCGGTGGTCATCCTCGACGACGAGCCCACCGTGACGGCAGGGGATGCGCCTGAGGCGACCTTGCCGGACCCGCCAACTAATCCTCAGAGCAGCCCCCAGCGCAGCCCCCAGTGCAAGTATATGATTTGCTTCCTGCTGTTGGGTGCGCCTGGATACTCTTCACTTTCTGATATCTGACTGCTGATTTGTGTAGGAGCAGAGCAGCCCCACCAGGAGTGTCCGGAGACCGCCCCCAACGTGCCACCTGCTACAGCTACACCGCCAAGGGGGAGTTCCCCGGCAAGGGAGAAATACCCGGCAAGGGAGCGGTCCTCGGCAAGGGAGCAGTCTCCGGCGAGGGAGCAGTCTCCGGTAAGTGAGAAGTCCCCGGCAAGGGACAACACCGGCGACCCCTTGGTGACGGAGACCGTGACTGCAGACCCTGGCGCAGGCAATCTTCTTGCCTCCAAACTTCCCTTGGGTTCTTCTTTGTTTGATCTTCTTTTTGAATATTTGCTTGACTTTTCTTCCTTTTCCGGCTGTTAGTCCCATCCACCGCGGAGCCGATGGAGACTGAGATCGCTGTCGACGACGCCATCGTCACTGAAGAAACGGTCGACGCTGACGATCCCGCCGGCGAAGAGGCCGCCAAAGCTGCTGCCACAGCAGCCAACGAGGGGTCTGGTGATCGCACTGATGGCCCTCGGGGCGCAGGAGTGACAGGCGCTACTCCGACCGCCGACCCTCCCGCCGCCGCCGTAGCACCGGGCTCCGAAGAGCCCCAGCCAGGCGTGTACTTGAAGGCCGGCGACGACGTCTTCATCAAGCTCCCCTGGGAGTCAAGCTCTGGGGCGCCGGTCGAGGGAGAAACCTTCGACGGAGAAGTGCTCGCCTCCGCCGGGCTGACGCTGGTCGACGCGCCAAGCAGTAGTAGCGGCGGGTCTGAGGAGGAGCGGCTGTTCCGAAAGCTGGTGTCGCTCTACCGCGCCCGGCAAGCCAAGCTGGAGTCCCGCGAGGCGCTTGCCGCGAAGGCGGGAGCGAACCTTGAGAAGCGCGCGGAGGAGCTTCGGGGTCAGAGACAGGACGCTCTCCGGGCCCTGGCGGAGGAGCGGGAGCAACTCGCCGAGGAGTTGAAAGCCTTTATCCTTGAGAAGGCGGAAGTTGAAGAGAAACAACGGCTTGCCGCTGAGAAGTTATCTGCGCAGGAGGGCGAGTTGGCGCAGCGGAAGGTCGACCTCGACAGCCACGAGGAGGAGCTTGCTGCGCGTGAGCAAGCGCTTGGCGGGGCTCTCAAGGAAGCACAGGATGCCTCCGCAGCTGCCGAGGCCGCCAAGAAGGAGTTGGAGACGAAGGTGGTGCAGTTGGAGGCCGACCTCAAGGCGAGCGGCGGAGAGCTTGCCACGCTCAAGGAGGAGCACGAGAAGGGCGCCTACACCTTTGGCGAGCTGCAGGGCCGCCTCGCCGAGAAGCTCAAGGAGCTCGACGCCGCCAAGGACTCCAACGCCGATCTTGAGTTGAAGCTGGCCACTTTGACCAAGACGCTGGACAGCGCCAGGGAGCAGGAGGTGGCTCTGAAGAAGGAGATCGCAGCCAACGAGACGCTGCTGGAGAGTGCTGTTGCCGCCCAGAGCACTTTCAGGGAGACCGTGGAGCGATGGACGGAGGGCCTTGTGAATGCCGCCACAGACATCGATAAGGAGTTGGCGCTGTTGGGGGTGGAGGATCTCGGGTATCCTTCTGACGAGAACCTCGCTGCCAGTGCCAAGCTCACTTTGTTCCTCAAAGGCGTGACGACGGCGCTCCGACAACTCCGGGAGAGGATCCCGAAGCAGCTGGCCAACGAGTTGCGCGAGATCTGCGTGGGAACTCTCCGAAAGGTGCTGAGGATGGTGGTCTTCCGCAACCCGGACCTCCGCCTTACCAACGTCCTCAGGTCCCTGCCGCCAGAAGCTGATCTGGAGGGGCTCGATGCCCTTATCGAACCCATCGTGGAAAGGGTGAGCGGGATCAAGAGGGTTAAGGGCGACCGTGTAGACTAGGCCGCCTGCCTTCTTCTTTTCTTGATGCTGCGGGTCATGTTATGAAAACACTTTATTAGAGATGCGACAAGCTATCTTGTAACATAACTCTAGTTTGGATAGTAATTGCAATGTTATTTCCTTTACTTGATTCCTTCCTTTGTATGCTTTTGCCCTACACTTTTAGGGAACTTGCCGGTGCAGGCACCTCTGCCGCGAGCGCTGAGTGCGAAACGTCAGCAGCCTGCTGGCGGTGCCGCCTCCGACAAGAAACCTTGTCGCGACTAGTTGCAGCTTCGCTTAAGTTGTTTGAGAAAGCTCGAAACAAAGTAAGGGCGCGATTCTGGTCGCGGCACGCTTAAGTTGTTGGCCGAGCTCGAAACAAAGTAAGGGCGCGACTCGAGTCGCAGCACACTTAAGTCCTTGAGCAGGCTCAAAACGAAGTAAGGGCGCAACTAGCCGCGAGCTAGTTCCTCTGCGCACAGGTTTTCCATACAAAGGACGGTCGTTCAAGGAAGATAACTAAATTTTTTTAAAAAATCTGATTGCTCAAGCTTTGGCAACTTAGCTTTTCTGCTGTTTTCTTTCCGGCAAGGCCGCTCCCCGGCAAGGCGAAACTAGCGACTTGTTTCACCCGGCGAGGGCCTCCCCACTTCGGCGTCAACTTGCTGGAATTCTTGGCGGACTGAGCGCGCCGAAGAGCAAGGTCGCCTTCCTCGAAACTTCTGGCTTTAACTTTGCGGCTATGGTAGCGGCGCAAAGCTTGCTGGTAGCGAGCAGCTCGCACAGCAGCCTGAAGACGGTCCTCCTCGAGGAGCAGCGCGTCCTCTCGCCGCAGCTGCTCTCGCTCAAGCTCATCATAAGCGAGCACTCGAGGTGACCCGTATACAAGTTCCGTGGGGAGAACTGCCTCTGCTCCATAGACTAGAGCGAAAGGTGTCTGGCCAGTGGCTCGATTTGGCGTCGACCGGATCGACCAAAGAACCACTGGCAGCCCTACAACCGTTGTTGGTGATGACGATGAAGGTCTAGCTCGCGCGAACGCCGGATCAGGTTCACACAACCTCGACGCCCCCTACCTTGCGCGCCAAAGATGCCGGGGAGAATCTGACTCCGCGGGCACCTATGGGGACGGAGCCCCTTTTCAGTTCGGCGGGGGGCGGAGGCCGCACGAAGAGCAAATCGAGGCGAGGCACGCGAGGGGTTTACCCAGCTTCGGGCCGCACGGATGCGTAAAACCCTACTGCTGCTTTGTGGATTGTATTGTGTTCTTGCTCGGGAGCGCTGAGTGCTACAGTACACACAAGCCGCTGGCGAGGCCCGGGCGTGAGTGTTCTCTTCCCCTCTTCTTCTACGTTGCGCATGGGCCTCCTTTTATATGCTCAAGGGGTTACCGACAGGTGGCAACGTAGGCAAGGGTAAAAATGGAAAAGTGCTGTGTTGGGTACAACTACTTGTACAATGTTATCATACCTAACCCTGACGGCGGGGGACAAGGGCATTAAATGCCCGTCTGTGTCGCCCAAACAGTGCAAAAAGTGGCTGTCAGGGGCGCCACCGTTTGCCACGATGGCTATCTTGTCAGCGCCGTTTGCCACCGCATGCCCCTAGCTGCACAGCTTCTTGCCACGTACGCCTGGAACGGCCCCAGAGCGACACGTTGGTGGAAGAGCTGGAGCGCGGGCCGTGGAGGAGTGGCTTGTCGCGGCAAGTGCCTTGGTTGGCCTTCCCGGGAAGCTCCTCTCGCCGGGGTCTTGAGCTTTGAGTGGCCTTCCCGGCAAGCTCCTCTTGCCGGGGCCTTGTGCTTTGGGTGGCCTTCTCGGCAAGCTCCTCTTGCCGGGGCCTTGTCTCCTTGGCTTAAATACTTTGTTCTTGAATGGCTCCAAAGGGATTTCGGAGGTCCTTGGCGGTCGCCCGGCAAGCCTTGCCGTGGGGGGCTGCGACTGCCCGTGCACAAGTTCGGGATACCAAGGTACCCCTACTTTAGTACACCGACAATGATTAATAGCAATAACCCAAACACGCCCCCGCGGGGCCCCACGCTACTGTCTTTTTATGCAGGACAAAGGAAAAGAAAGAACAAATCGGGCGCAGCTCGCCTCACACCGGCCTGCAAGGAAGACTCGAGCCGCCTCCAGGACTCAGGCAGACTCCCTCTCGCGCTTCACCAAAGCGCGACAGCGGGCAGACGCGCCACCACCTCCCAGGCAGGTACAGTGGCGTGGAGGCTGGCTGCAGCCACCGCTAGAAGAGTTGCCGCCTGAGGAAGAACCGGTGAAGCTTGGGGAACCCTGAGCACCGCCGATCACGCGAGCGCTGTCCTCTCCATCGTCGCCGGGGCTGGGTTCCCGGCCGCGGTCGTCGTCCTCAGGGCAGCACCCTGCGCGGCGACCATCTTCCTCGAACACCCTCACAAAGAGGGTGGCATCGCCGTCAAACTTGAAGTGCAGGGTGCATCGACGGCTCAGGCCCTGCGCACGGGCAAACGTCTGCCAACCGCGGGGCAAGGCCAGGCTCCCATCCGCGGAGACCTCCAGTGAAGCCCATGTGGCCCGGCTACAGCAACCGTCTGCTTGAAGCCAAAGGCCGCCCGGGGCACCGGCCGGGAGCTCACCGAGGAGGAAGCAAGGAAGATGAAGCTGGGTGCTAGTCGGCTCCGCCGACCACACAATGAACTCCGGCAGCACCTCTGCCGCGCGAGAACGCGGCCTAGGGGGGCGCGCGACCGAGGCGTGCCCCCCGGTCGCCACTGCCCACCCGTCAACGAGCTAAAAATTGCCCCCGCGGCAGTGGTGGGCTGTCGTAGTGGCCGCGGGATGTTTGCGAGGGCGCCCGCGGCCGCGCTTGGGCGGGGGAGAGGCAGGCTCAACCTGGCGATCCTTCTCTTTCTCCGCGGGCGAGAACCTCCTCGACGGCGCCATGAAGAAGAAGGAGAAGCAAGGGGATGGACTGGAAGGGCGCGTGCCTTTCCGTACTTATAGCTGGCAAAGGCCAACCGTCGGCCTCCACGATCTGCGGTGAATCATGACCCGTTTTTGCATGCAGGGACTTGTCCAATCCGTGCAGATGCCGAGGCATCATGGGGAAGTGGAGACGCCCACGTCCAATCAACCGCCACGCGGTGCCCAAGGCCGCAGGCTGTTAGGGCCCGCGGCGCTTCGCCCTTGCCCTTTCGCCTCCCTGCACGGCCAAGTCCGGGCGCGCCTTGGGCCCGGGGGCTACTGTCGGTGTTTTAGGAACGGGGGTCCCCAGACTTGCCTGCCTGCGGCGTGGCTCAAAGGGGGCCCAGTACGGCCCATCTTCATCAACACAGACCCAAGACCCTCGCGAGGGGCCAAGCCTCGTGGGGCGGACGACACGGAGCTTCCTTAGGCGCGGCCTCATCAGGCTGGCTCGCGAGGAGGCGGAGAGATCAAGGCGGGGTACCTCACGAGGTGTCCATGATGCAAGCCATGACGACCAAGGGCGACAGGCGGGCACCAGCCCGCGCAGTGTCCTCCCTTTCCACTTTGGTGCAAAGGGAGCAAGCGCAGGCGGGAGGATCAAGCAAAGGCACCCGTTTCGGTGCAACGAGACCAAGACCAGTCCAGCGGAAGGAAGGAAGTCATTGTGGAGCCCAAGCCAGCGTCACCACCATAGCCTTTGGCAGGCGAGGACCAACTTTAGTCAGGATAAGTATACCAGATTGTAACGCCCCGGATCTGATGCGACAGGTGTCTGTCAGTTATTCGCCGTCGTTGCCATGTCATGTGCTTGCGTGTCGCTCCTTGCCATGTCATCACCTGCATTTCATATCATGTCATCATGTGCATCGCATTCGCATACGTGTTCGTCTTATGCATCCGAGCATTTTCCCCATTGTCCGTTTTGCAATCCGGCGCTCCTATGTTCCCCGGCGTCCCCTTTTACCTTTTTCCTTGTGCGGGTATTAAACCTTCTCGGAATGGACCGAGGCTTGACATGTGGCCTTGGTATAGCACCGGTAGACCGCCTGTCAAGTTTCGGGTCAATCGAAGGTCGTTTGGTACTCCAACGGTTAACCGGGTATCCGCAAAGGCCTCTTTTGTTGCAGCCCAACACCCCTTTCAAAGTGTCCCAAAACCCACCTAAGTCACTTTCATCATCTCGGCCGTTCGATCACGATCGCGTGGCCGAAAACCGCACTCCATTTGGAGCTTCCTAGCCCCCTCTAGCTATAAATTTGTGCTCCCCTCCCGAGATCCGCGCAGTCCAAACCCTAGCCATTTTCCCCTCCGCGCCGCCGGACATGTCCGTCTCCCCGGCGGACGCGTCCAACCCCGCCGCCACGTCGCTCCGACGAATCGGAGGCCGCCACCTCAGCTCCGCCGCCTCCCGCGTCCAATCCGCGCGCGCCACCTCACCCTCCTCCTCTCTCCACCGCGCCGCCGCCCCGGGGCCCAGATCCGGCCCGCCCCGGGCCGCGCCGGGCCCGCGCGCCCCACCGCCGACCGCCCGGGCTCCCGCCTGCCCCGCCGTCTTCGCCGGCCGGCGCCGTCGCCGACCACCGCCGCCATCGCCGGCCAGCACCGACGCCGCGCCGCCGCCCGCAGCTCTCCGCCGCCATCGCCGCCGCCCCGCGCCTCTTGCCGCTCCGCCCCGCCGCCCACGCGCAGCGCCGTCGCCCCCGCGAGCTGCCCGCCGCCTTGGACCGCCGCCGCGTCGCCGGCGGGCGCTCCCGCCGCCCCGCTGCCGTCGTGCCTGCCTCCGCCCGACGCCGCGGCCGCGCCTCTCCGCCGCGCTGCCCTCCGCCGCGCGTCCGCCGCCACCTCGCCGCCGTGTCCCCGGCGCTGCTGCACCTCGCCGGCCGGCCTCCTCGCCGGATCCACCTCGCCGTAGTCCGACCCGATCCAGATCCGCATCCCGTTGACTTTCTTCCCCGAGGTTTATTTTGCTAAGTCCCGAAATCTTTGTCATATCATGCCATCTTCATCATGTCATAACTCTCTGCATGTAACTCCGTTTTGGGCGTATAATATGTCAAATTGTTCGCCTCGAAGAGTACATCAATTCGTTCCATTGCATCATCTTCATTTGAGCTCATCCTGATTCGCGAAATGCTGTTAGAAGAGGGCTAGTTGATGCTAATTGCTGGAACTTATCTGAACATGCACTTTTGTCATTTTTGCCATGATTGATGTGTACCTCCTATGAAGTTGAGTCCTACATGAGTTTTGTAATATGCCATGTTACCTATCTAGAGAATTTTGCCATGTATTTTTGTGATCTATGTGGTGACTAGCACAAGCATGCAAACTAGGTCACTTGATGTTGCTGATTTCAGAGACTTGGTGATTTCACCAAGTCCCTGACTGCTGTTATTTTCATGCCATGTATTCATGTTGTTTCTGAGAGATCCATGCATAATTTGAGCATGATCAGTAAGGGTGTTTTGGACTAGAGTATTTGCTATATCCATCCATGCCTTTGTTTGCATTTATGGTGTGCCATAGCTTGAGTCAATCGAGCTCTACTTTTGCTACAAAATGTTATTCGATTTTGCCAAGCTTGGTGTAGTTGATCCTTGCATGCTATGATGTTTTTCTTGTCATGTATAGTTTCTATGCCATGTCTTCTTGATGTATGTATGCTTAGTTTATCATGCAATGCTCTGTAGTGAGTGCATCGAGCTCACAAACATGCCTACATGTTATCTGTTGTTGACATGTCCAGTTTTCTGCTAAGTCTGAAACCTGTAACGAAACTTGCTTATTTGACATGGGTGTAATCACATTTTATGATCCTTTTTGGCTTATGGTAAGTAAGGGACTTTTGTCAAGTGTTTGGAGTACATTCATTCCATGCCTTTCTTTGCTATGTTCTGAACCTGTAGCATGTTGTTTCGTTGCTCTGAACAAGTCTGAGAACCTGTTATCTTGTGCACTTTTGGCATGCTTGTTTGGACCTGTTATGATGTGAATTAGCCGTAGCTCAGTGTTCATCTTTTGTCGTGCATCTTGTGTAGATTACTGCCATATGCTTTGTTGCCATGTTTGGGTGCAGTAGCTTAATTTCTTGTTGCTTGCTAAGTAGCATCATGCTGTTAATGGCAGATTATTGTCATTCTTGTATTGCTTGTCATTTGCAAACCGTGCATCCGATTCCGGTGATCTTTATATCGATTTCAACCGAAATCACCTCATCTATCCAGTGGCATACTTGGTTTGCCAAGATTATGCCTTGTTCATCCTCATGTGTTGGTTGTTTACTTTGTTGTTTGCTTCTTTCCGGTGTTGCTTCTTCGGTTTAGTTCCGATACCGTTGCGATTGTGAGGATTCGTTCGTCTACGTCCGTTTGTCTTCTTCATGGACTCGTTCTTCTTCCTTGCAGGATTTCAGGCAAGATGACTATACCCTCGAAATCACTTCTATCTTTGCTCGCTAGATTGCTCGCTCTTTCGCTATGCCTATGCTGCGATACCTACCACTTGCTATATCATGCCACCCATATTGCCGTGTCAGCCTATAACCATCCATGTCCTAGCAAACCGTTGATTGGCTATGTTACCGCTTTGCTCAGCCCCTCTTATAGCGTTGTTAGTTGCAGGTGAAGATGAAGTTTGTTCCTTGTTGGAACATGGAGATGTTGTTCCTTGTTGGAACATGTTTACTTGTTGGGATATCACATTATATCTTATTTAATTAATGCATCTATATACTTGGTAAAGGGTGGAAGGCTCGGCCTTATGCCTAGTGTTTTGTTCCACTCTTGCCGCCCTAGTTTCCGTCATATCGGTGTTATGTTCCCGGATTTTGCGTCCCTAACGCGGTCGGGTGATTTATGGGACCCCCTTGACAGTTCGCTTTGAATAAGACTTTTCCAGCGAGGCCCAACCTTGGTTTTACCATTTGCCTCACCCAGCCCCTTTTTTCCCTTGGGAGTCGCGCTCTCGAGGGTCATCTTTATTTAGCCCCCCGGGCCAGTGCTTCTCTAAGTGCTGGTCCAAACCGAGCGATGTCCGGCGCCCCCTGGGCAATCAGGGTCTATGCCAACCCGACGTCTGGCTCATCCGGTGTGCCCTGAGACCGAGATATGTGCAGCTCCTATCAGGATTTGTCGGCACATTCGGGCGGCTTTGCTGGTCTTGTTTTATTGCTGTCGAAATGTCTTGTAGCCGGGATTCCAAGACTGATCGGGTCTTCCCGGGGAGAAGGAATATCCTTCGTTGATCGCGAGAGCTTATCATGGGCTAAGTTGGGACACCCCTGCAGGGTTTGAACTGTCGAAAGCCGTGCCCGTGGTTATGGGCAGATGGGAATTTGTTAATGTCCGGTTGTAGAAAACCCGAAGTTGATCTTAATTAAAATACACCAACCGCGTGTGTAACCGTGATGGTCTGTTCTCGGCGGGGTCCGGGAAGTGAACACGGTTGTTGGAGTTATGTCTGACGTAAGTAGTTCAGGATCACTTATTGATCATAGTTGTTCGACCGTGCTTTGCCTTCTCTTCTCGCTCTCTTTTGCGTATATTAGCCACCATATATGCTAGTCGCTTGCTGCAGCTCCACCTCATACCTTTTACCCTACCTTTAAGCTTAAATAGTCTTGATCTCGCGGGTGTGAGATTGCTGAGTCCTCGTGACTCACCAGATACTCCCTAAACCAGTTTGCAGGTGCCGATGAGACCGTGCAGGTGACGCACCCGAGCTCAAGGTGGAGCTTGATGAAGATCTTGTTCTTTGTGTTGTTCCGTTCTAGTCGATCAGTAGTGGAGCCCAGTTGGGGTCGATCTTGGACCTTTGTCGCTTTTGGGGTTTCTTCTTTTATTTTGGCTCCTTAGTCGGGCCCTAATTGTAACTGTCTGATGTAATGTTTTATTCATGTATTGTGTGAAGTGGCGATTGTAAGCCAACTATGTATCTTTTCCCTTATGTATTACATGGGATGTGTGAAGACTACCTCACTTGCGACATTGCTTTCAATGCGGTTATGCCTCTAAGTCATGCTTCGACACGTGGGAGATATAGCCGCATCGAGGGCGTTACAAGTTGGTATCAGAGCCTTCCCCGACCTTAGGAGCCCCCACTGATTGATCGTTTAGCGGCCGAGTTGTGTCTAGAAAAATGTTTCGAGTCATTTAGGAATTATATATCGGAGAGTTTAGAAATTCTTTTTACTCCCCAGTCCCTTCGACCTTCTGGTAAGGCTTCCTGACGTAGAGTTTTGACTCTTCTCTTCTCAAATTTCACTAAATTTTTTTTTAGGATCACGCGGGTATATTACAATCGTTCCGATGGTTTTATGATGACAACATTGTCTTGGTTGCCTCCTGACATTTAGGGGTTGTGGCAGTGTCCCGGGGAGTTGAGCTCCGAGGTGTTGTCGTCATAATTTTATCGTCGCGGTTTTGAAATACCTGAGTTTAGTACGCCGACATCGAAAAACTCTTTTGTACAGTTGTTGGTGAGATAACCCTGATAGCCCAGTACTGAGGAGAGTGCGGGAGTATTGCCATGACTCGTATAACAGATGCTTTTCGAAGGTTGAGGTAGATGATTTCCGAAGATTTCTTGGTTATGTGTTGAAGGATGGATACAACTAGTTGTAGGATTTGCTAGTTTGGGTGATATATTATGCTTCCCCTGTATCCCCAACACCTGATTGCATAACCAGAAAGTTTCGGGAGTTTATAAGTGGGAATTCAAGTATCACGTAGGAATTCTTTCCAACAGACACATGATATGATATGGGATCTATCATAGGTTTGTTTCCGGCTTATTTTGCAAGCCAATCCTTGTTTTGTTTTATTTGTGGTATTCGAGTTGCTTCGAAGTCAAATGTGGATTCCATACCTTTTCCAAGTGGTGTTCTCATGTTTCTATGGGAGTGCTAATCCTTCTTGAACATCAAGATTATCATGTTAATTCTTTACAACCGGCGTGATTTCTCTTCAAGTTAACCCGATCCTTTCAATTTGTGCAAGACCAATTCTTGGTTTTTCTCAACGGTATCCGTTTCATCCGTTCCAAGTTGTCTTTGTTTTTTCTCGCCCTCCCACCCTTATTTCTTCTAGGACGCATATTTCTTGATCAAGTATCCATCTTATTGATGTGAAGCCTCTCCATTCTTCTCCTTCAATGTTTTTATCCGGTGATTTCCATGAAGATACTAACGGAGCTTCAAGTTCATCATTCGTCATTCTTTTCTTCTCGGGTGGATTCAATTCAAGCTTTCAGTGTTGATCATATTCTTTTTCTTATTTCAAGTGCTTTCTTATGCCGGTGTATCTCTTAATCATTCACTTCTCGCTATTCAATTGTTCCGGAGTGATGAAGATATCTCAGAAGATTCAAGCTTCCATTCTCAATTCAGTCAAGTTCTTTTGAGGATGCTATCTCAATCAAGCCATTTAATCCAACCGGTGCAATCTCTCTTTTCAAGCAATTGTTCAACGGTGGTTCTTTTGAGTGGGCCCTAACCCACAGGTCTTTTTCCAGGATCTTACCTGACTCTTCTAATCATCCCGAAGCTATTCTCAAGTTCATTTAAAAGTTTGACGTAAGATGAAGTATCATCAGTCCTATGTATTTCTCCAAGATCGCTTCCAAATTCTTTTCATCATTGGTTCAACCTTTCCAATTCTCATTCCAGAGTGCCTCAACAATTCTTGGTGGTTCTCATCATCGTTCTCAACATTTGAAGACCGAAGAAGAGTTCCTCTTAAATCCTTACCCGTTCTTACCAAGTTGTGTGGTTCTAGCTTGTTGCCATTCTCTCATAATTGTTTTCGATTGTGAGAATAAGTTTCACCCATCCGGAGCATTTCAGGAGTCTTTTCAGTTTGATTCTTCGGAGCCCATCATCTCAGAATTATTCATTCTGAGCTTCGTCTATCATTCTCCAAATCATACCGGTGCATCATTCAAGTATACTCTAATCAGTTCATGATCTCTTCGTTCTCATGTATTTAAATCCTAGCAAGCATCTTCATTCATTTGCTAATTCTTCCCGGTGTTTCTTTATCTTTTCTTCGTCCATTTAAATTCTTATGGTGGTTCGTTCAAGATCATTCTTCCTTTGTTATCATATAGATTCATTCATTCTTCCCAATCCTACCAGTGGTTCGCCGAAGACCTTCTCAAGTTTGCGCCATATCTATATTAATCCTTTCTACGAGAATAAGTAGTATGCCGAATCCATTTGCTTGTCATCAATTTAGTTGGTGAAAGACGAGCTATTGTAATTCTTATTCTTGTTTCATCGAGTAAATTTAATTCCTCATTCCGGAGGTTCATCAAAATTCTTGATTTCTTTTGTTCAGCTCTCTTTCCGGAGTTCCAAGTTTTCTCGGTTATATCATTTCTAAGCTCCATCTAAATCATCGCAAGGTTTCACCTTGTGTTCTCAACTTCTCTTTATTTTTTTTATCATCCTTTTCATTACCGGAGTTTTTCATGGAGGCTCTACATGATGGTTCATCAAGGATTTAATTCCTTCTCGAAGTGTTCATCGAGATTCTTTTCAGAGGAGCTCAAGTATTCTTCATCTTGCATTTTGAAGTGCAATCCTTTCAACCGTATCATTCGAGGTGGTATTATGTCATTCTTTATTATTGGAGTTCACGTCTCATGACTCACATGTTGTCAAGAATGAGGTATTTTAAATCCATCAATCTCTTCATTGGAGTTATCTTGGGTTATATTTCACCTAAAGCCTTCCATTGGGAATGTTGCTAATTATGGTGCTTATAATGACCCAAGTTCTTCATTTATCCTACCGGTGAAATAAGCTTCTCGTCTCCTTGTTGACCTCAATCCAATCTACTGTTTTCGTTAGTGGCAGAAGCTCACCTCATAATTTTGAGATGTTTCCATAAGCCCATTACAAGCTTATTCGTTTCGTTGTTGGTTTTCCAACTACTCCGTTTTAACCTTCTTGGAAGGATGCTTTCCAAATTCAATTGTGGCAGAAGTTGTCATTTTCTTCTCCATTCCTTTATTCCAATGATCGATCTTCAATTTTTCTTCCGGAGGCATTGTGATGTTGCTCTCTTCAACCAATCATCTCGTTTCTCAAGATCACGTTCTATTCTTTCTTATCCTTTTAACCGGAGTATCATCCAAGTGCTTTCATTTTGCCACGTTCATGTTCAAATCCCTTCCATTTTCAGTCGGAGTGCTGTCAAAATTTATGTCATTCTTATTCCTTCTCTATCTTATTCTAACAGGAGTGGTTTCAACGTCTATCTTGTCACTTAAGCTCTTCTTTCTCGCCGTATTCCTTGTTCAACGGAGTATTTCATTCCGTTCATCTCCATGGTATTCTTCTTTTCATTTAGCTCAACCTCTCAAGGTTCTTTGGTTTCACTCGTTTGTCAAAGAAGCAACTTAGCTTTACCTCTTCTCTTTCTCTTCCGTTTTCCCTCCGGTGCCATTCTAGATCTCGGGACGAGATCCTCTCGTAGTGGTGGAGTGTTGTAACGCCCCGGATCTGATGCGACAGGTGTCTGTCAGTTATGCGCCGTCGTTGCCATGTCATGTGCTTGCGTGTCGCTCCTTGCCATGTCATCACCTGCATTTCATATCATGTCATCATGTGCATCGCATTCGCATACGTGTTAGTCTTATGCATCCGAGCATTTTCCCCATTGTCCGTTTTGCAATCCGGCGCTCCTATGTTCCCCGGCGTCCCCTTTTACCTTTTTCCGTGTGCGGGTATTAAACCTTCTCGGAATGGACCGAGGCTTGACATGTGGCCTTGGTATAGCACCGGTAGACCGCCTGTCAAGTTTCGGGTCAATCGAAGGTCGTTTGGTACTCCAACGGTTAACTGGGTATCCACAAAGGCCTCTTTTGGTGCAGCCCAACACCCCTTTCAAAGTGGCCCAAAAACCACCTAAGTCACTTCCATCATCTTCGATCACGATCGCGTGGCCGAAAACCGCACTCCATTTGGAGCTTCCTAGCCCCCTCTAGCTATATATTTGTGCTCCCCTCCCGAGATCCGCGCAGTCCAAACATTAGCCATTTTCCCCTCCGCGCCGCCGGACATGTCCGTCTCCCCGGCAGACGCGTCCAACCCCGCCGCCACGTCGCTCCGACGAATCGGAGGCCGCCACCTCAGCTCCGCCGCCTCCCGCGTCCAATCCGCGCGCGCCACCTCACCCTCCTCCTCTCTCCACCGCGCCGCCGCCCCGGGGCCCAGATCCAGCCCGCCCCGGGCCGAACCGGGCCGCGCCGGGCCCGCGCGCCCCGCCACCGACCGCCCGGGCTCCCGCCTGCCCCGCCGCCTTCGCCGGCCGGCGCCGTCGCCGACCACCGCCGCCATCGCCGGCCACCACCGACGCCGCGCCGCCGCCCGCAGCTCTCCGCCGCCATCGCCGCCGCCCCGCGCCTCTTGCCGCTCCGCCCCGCCGCCCGCGCGCAGCGCCGTCGCCCCCGCGCGCTGCCCGCCGCCTCGGACCGCCGCCGCGTCGCCGGCGAGCGCTCCCGCCGCCCCGCTGCCGTCGTGCCTGCCTCCGCCCGACGCCGCGGCCGCGCCTCTCCGCCGCGCTGCCCTCCGCCGCGCGTCCGCCGCCACCTCGCCGCCGTGGCCCCGGCGCTGCTGCACCTCGCCGGCCGGCCTCCTCGCCGGATCCACCTCGCCGTAGTCCGACCCGATCCAGATCCGCATCCCGTTGACTTTCTTCCCCGAGGTTTATTTTGCTAAGTCCCGAAATCTTTGTCATATCATGCCATATTCATCATGTCATAAACTCTCTACATGTAGCTCCGTTTTGGGCGTATAATATGTCAAATTGTTCGCCTCGAAGAGTACATCATTTCATTCCATTGCATCATCTTCATTTGAGCTCATCTTGATTCCCGAAATGCTGTTATTTTCATGCCATGTATTCATGTTGTTTCTGAGAGATCCATGCATAATTTGAGCATGATCAGTAAGGGTGTTTTGGACTTGAGTAGTTGCTCTATCCATCCATGCCTTTGTTTGCATTTATGGAGTGCCATAGCTTGAGTCAATCAAGCTCTACTTTTGCTACAAAATGTTGCTGGCAGATTGTTTACATGTTATTCGATTTTGCCAAGCTTGGTGTAGTTGATCCTTGCATGCTATGATGTTTTTCTTGTCATGTATAGTTTCTATGCCATGTCTTCTTGATGTATGTATTCTTAGTTTATCATGCAATGCTCTGTAGTAAGTGCATCGAGCTCACAAACATGCCTACATGTTATCTGTTGTTGACATGTCCAGTTTTCTGCTAAGTCTGAAACCTCTAACGAAACTTGCTTATTTGACATGGGTGTAATCACATTTTATGATCCTTTTTGGCTTATGGTCAGTAAGGGACTTTTGTCAAGTGTTCGGAGTACATTCATTCCGTGCCTTTCTTTGCTATGTTCTGAACCTGTAGCATGTTGTTTCGTTGCTCTGAACAAGTCTGAGAACCTGTTATCTTGTGCACTTTTGGCATGCTTGTTTGGACCTGTTATGATGTGAATTAGCCGTAGCTCAGTGTTCATCTTTTGTCGTGCATCTTGTGTAGATTACTGCCATATGCTTTGTTGCCATGTTTGGGTGCAGTAGCTTAATTTCTTGTTGCTTGCTAAGTAGCATCATGCTGTTAATGGCAGATTATTGTCATTCTTGTATTGCTTGTCATTTGCAAACCGTGCATCCGATTCCGGTGATCTTTATATCGATTTCAACCGAAATCACCTCATCTATCCAGTGGCGTATTTGGTTTGCCAAGATTATGCCTTGTTCATCCTTTTCCTTCCGTAGCATGCATATGCATTGCATACCATCTCGCATATCATGCCATGTTTATGTGTTGGTTGTTTACTTTGTTGTTTGCTTCTTTCCGGTGTTGCTTCTTCGGTTTAGTTCCGATACCGTTGCGATTGTGAGGATTCCTTCGTCTACGTCCGTTTGTCTTCTTCATGGACTCGTTCTTCTTCCTTGCGGGATTTCAGGCAAGATGACTATACCCTCGAAATCACTTCTATCTTTGCTCGCTAGATTGCTCGCTCTTTTGCTATGCCTATGCTGCGATACCTACCACTTGCTATATCATGCTACCCATATTGCTGTGTCAGCCTATAACCATCCATGTCCTAGCAAACCGTTGATTGGCTATGTTACCGCTTTGCTCAGCCCCTCTTATAGCGTTGTTAGTTGCAAGTGAAGATGAAGTTTGTTCCTTGTTGGAACATGGAGATGTTGTTCCTTGTTGGAACATGTTTACTTGCTGGGATATCACATTATATCTTATTTAATTAATGCATCTATATACTTGGTAAAGGGTGGAAGGCTCGGCCTTATGCCTAGTGTTTTGTTCCACTCTTGCCGCCCTAGTTTCCGTCATATCGGTGTTATGTTCCCGGATTTTGCGTCCCTAACGCGGTCGGGTGATTTATGGGACCCCCTTGACAGTTCGCTTTGAATAAGACTTTTCCAGCGAGGCCCAACCTTGGTTTAACCATTTGCCTCACCTAGCCCCTTTTTTCCCTTGGGAGTCGCGCTCTCGAGGGTCATCTTTATTTAGCCCCCCAGGCCAGTGCTTCTCTAAGTGCTGGTCCAAACCGAGCGATGTCCGGCGCCCCCTGGGCAATCAGGGTCTATGCCAACCCGACGTCTGGCTCATCCGGTGTGCCCTGAGACCGAGATATGTGCAGCTCCTATCAGGATTTGTCGGCACATCCGGGCGGCTTTGCTGGTCTTGTTTTATTGCTGTCGAAATGTCTTGTAGCCGGGATTCCGAGACTGATCGGGTCTTCCCGGGGAGAAGGAATATCCTTCGTTGATCGCGAGAGCTTATCATGGGCTAAGTTGGGACACCCCTGCAGGGTTTGAACTTTCGAAAGCCGTGCCCACGGTTATGGGCAGATGGGAATTTGTTAATGTCCGGTTGTAGAAAACCCGAAGTTGATCTTAATTAAAATACACCAACCGCGTGTGTAACCGTGATGGTCTCTTCTCGGCAGGGTCCGGGAAGTGAACACGGTTGTTGGAGTTATGTCTGACGTAAGTAGTTCAGGATCACTTATTGATCATAGTTGTTCGACCGTGCTTTGCCTTCTCTTGTCGCTCTCTTTTGCGTATATTAGCCACCATATATGCTAGTAGCTTGCTGCAGCTCCACCTCATACCTTTTACCCTACCTTTAAGCTTAAATAGTCTTGATCTCGCGGGTGTGAGATTGCTGAGTCCTCGTGACTCACCAGATACTCCCTAAACCAGTTTGCAGGTGCCGATGAGACCGTGCAGGTGACGCACCCGAGCTCAAGGTGGAGCTTGATGAAGATCTTGTTCTTTGTGTTGTTTCGTTCTAGTCGATCAGTAGTGGAGCCCAGTTGGGGTCGATCTTGGACCTTTGTCGCTTTTGGGGTTTCTTCTTTTATTTTGGCTCCGTAGTCGGGCCCTGATTGTAACTGTCTGATGTAATGTTTTATTCATGTATTGTGTGAAGTGGCGATTGTAAGCCAACTATGTATCTTTTCCCTTATGTATTACATGGGATGTGTGAAGACTACCTCACTTGCGACATTGCTTTCAATGCGGTTATGCCTCTAAGTCATGCTTCGACACGTGGGAGATATAGCCGCATCGAGGGCGTTACACAGATATTCCCCTTCAAAATGGCCAATTGTTGGCGCCCTTCCCGCTCAATATTTGGGAAGAGGCCCAGGGACTTTGCCTATAAATAGGACTAGCCACCCCCAGGGTAGAGGCATCGAGAAATCTAATCAGCTAGGATCCAGAGAGGGAGAGAGAGAGAGAGAGAGAGAGAGAAAGGCGACTGAGCTCCTCCTTGCAGTTCGTCGCCCCGGCCAAGAACAGACCCTCGCGAGGCTGTTCTTCCTTGTATTGTTCATCATCAGCCCAAGAGGCAATCCACCACACCACCACACTTGAGTAGGGTATTACACCACATCGGTGGCCCGAACCAGTATAAACCCTGTGTCTCTTGTGTTGTTCTTCTCGTAGCTTAGATCCTTGCGAGACAGAGGGGTACAGGTCGGTAGGAAGCATAATCTCCGCGCGCACCCCAGAGTTCGAACCTCAAGGGTCTGCCGGAACCCGAAATCCGACATTTGGCGCGCAGGTAGGGGTGCGCCGGAGCTTTCCCTTCCGCCACCGCCAGGACCTGCTTCACGATGAGTAGCGCGCCGCCCGCTCCGGCCGCCGGCGCCAGCACGGGGGCCAGGGGCTCCGAGCCCTGGCCCCAGTCCTGCAACGGGTACGGTGGCCCGACAAGTTCAAGCCAACGCCGCCGCCGCGCTACAGGGGTGCGACTGTTCCGCTGGCTTTCTTGCTGTCGTACGAGGAAGCAATCCTCGAGGCCGGAGGTGATGGTAGGGTCATGGCCAACTAGCTTCCCATGTCCCTCACCGGCGCTCCGCGCGCATGGCTGCTCCACCTACCGGCAGCCTCCGTGGCCTCCTGGGAAGAACTCCGCAGCCTCTTCCTCGCGCAACACGCTACGCCAACACCCCCGGTCGTCGCGGCCCTCCTGGGCGGCTCGCAGGCACCGCCTACAAGTCACCACGTCCAGCCGTTCATTCGCCGGGTCAGCGCCACTGCCGCGCGGCAGGGGGCTTCCCTGGAACGGTCGGCGCCAAAAGCCGGCCTGACCTTCGGCTCGGAGGACCACCCCACCAACTCGGCCGGCTCGAGCGCGCTCCCCATTCTGTACACCCCCACCATCTGCCAGGTGGCCGTCACCAGGACTCTTGTCGACGGCGGCGCGGGCCTCAGTGTGCTCTCGGTTGAGGCCTTCAACCTCCTCTGCATACTCCTGGAACGGCTTCAACCCAGCCGGCCCTTCTCAGGCGTTGGGGGCGGGTCATCCAGCTCCTTGGGACAGATCCGGCTCCCAGTAACCTTCGGCACCTACGACAACTTCCACACGGAGCTGATCAACTTTGACATCGCCCCCATCGGCCTTCCCTACAACGCCATCCTCTGCTATCCAGCACTAGCCCAGTTCATGGCCACGACACACCCGGCGTACAACCCCATGAAAATGCCCGGGAGCAGCGGTGTCCTCATCGTGAATGGGGACACCGGAGACGCGCTGCAGGTGCTCAAGCTCGCCTTCAAGACGGTGGCGTCGGCACAGCCCACCGACTCGGAGACCCCCGAGCCCAAGGGGGCTGCACCCGCCAAGAAGAAACCGTTGTTCACCCAAGACAAGGCAGAAACCAAGCAGATACCCATCGACGAAGACGGGTCCACCGACGCCACTTTCACCATAGGCGCCAACCTCGAGCCCGAGCAGGAGAAGGCCCTGGTCAAGTTCCTGCGCGCAAACAAGAAGGTATTCGTTTGGGAGCCCGACCAGTTGATGGGGATCCCTAGGAGCATAATCGAGCATCACCTCAACGTGCGCCCCGTGAAGCAGAAGGCAAGGCGGCAGTCCGCAGAGAAGCAAGTCTTCATTGTCCAAGAGACCCGCAAACTAGAGGCCGCTGGGGTCATTCGCGAGGTCCGATACCCTGATTGGTTGGCCAACCCCGTCGTGGTGCCAAAGAAGGGAGGGAAGGAGCGCATGTGTGTCGACTTCACCAACCTCAACAAGGCATGCCCGCAAGATCCGTTCCCCCTCCCTCGCATCGACCAGATCATCGATTCCACCGCAGAGTGCGACCTGCTATGCTTCTTGGATGCCTTCTGTGGGTATCACCAGATCAAGATGGCGGTGGAGGACATCGAAAAGACAGCCTTCCTCACCACGTGTGGGGTGTACTGCTACACATGCATGCCATTCGGGCTGCGTAATGCGGGGGCGACCTTTCAGGGGCTGATGCACATCACCTTGGGCCCGCAGCTCGGGAAGAATGTGGAGGCTAACGTGGATGACATTGTGGTGAAGTCTCAGGAGGCCAGCCTGCCAGTCCATGCGCGCGATGGGATGCATCAGCAGGCTGGGCCCGCCACCACCGAGCCTCGGCGCGGGAGCGGATCTGCTGCGACTGAGGCTGACGGTTGCGATTCCATGTGGAGTTACTGCACGCAGTAACTCGCGCAATAATCGTGGGGTCGTGTGTGCAGTTAATCCCACGATCCCACACCCCACCCCCTCGGCTTCGTAGCCCAGGGGCTATAAGTAGCGGGAGGAGGGGAAGCGGCGGAGCACGCGCGCCCTCCTCTCCCTTCGCCATTTTCGCTCTCCTCTTCCTCTTGCTGCCGCCGCACCTCCATGCTCCGTCGAGGCGCTGCTGCAGCTTGTCATCATCGACCCTCTCTGTCCCGGAGCTTCTTAGCCCCGCCACAGCCCTTGCCTCCACCGCTGCGCCACTTCTCCACGGGGCTCGGCATCCATGGCACGCGAGCGGGGAGGGGACTGGGATGGCTCGGCCGTGAATGACGACCACCTCACCTTCCTTCGCGCCACACGGCGGCTGCCCGGCCCGGGCTTCATCAAGGTGCGCGTGGCGCCGGAGACGGAGATCTCGCCGGCGCCGGAGGGAGGCGAGCGGGTCATCTTCCGCTCGCACTTCCTCCGTGGCTTCGGCCTGCCGTCGAGTGGGATCTTCCGCTCCTTCCTCAACTTCTACCATCTTTAGCTGCATCATCTGACGCCCAACACCGTGACGCTACTGTCCGCCTTCATCATGATGTGTGAGGGCTACCTCGGCATCCTCCCCACAATCGAGTTGTGGGGAGCGTTCTTCTACACCAAACTGGGCACCTCCGCCAGGGAGAAGGCGTCCCAGTGCGGCGCCTTCGTCGCGGTGCGCCGTCCGTGTCTGTAGAATGCCTTCCCCGCCATCAAGCTGTCACAGTCGGTCAAACTGTGGCAGAAATCATACATTTACGCGGAGAACGTCGACCCGGTCATCGACTTCCTCAACCTGCCGCCCTATGAAGCCGGCCCTTTGGTCGAACCTCGGGCCAACTGTGGCTACAAGCCGAAGCCTATGTCAGCCGACTCCATCGCCGTCGTCAATCGGTTCCGGGTGTTGACTGAGGCGGAAGGCCTCAAGCCGTCTAACCTGCTGGTCGCCTTCATCGAGCGCCGGATTCTCCCACTCCAAGGCCGGCCTCATCTGACCTGTTGGGTGAGCGGGCACTGTGATCTGAGCCGGCTATGCACGAGGGACATGTTGGCTGTCGAGGTGGCCCGGATGGTGAACGAGATCTCCGACCTCAAACTGTCGAAGGGGTCTTGGCGGTTCGGCAAGAGGCCATACTCCCGTGCCAACCCACCGCCTGTTGTAAGCTCTTAAACTCTTTATTTGTAGTACTTGTCTTGGTCTTGATCTCAGTCTTGAACAGTCGGCCCCTGGAACGTGGATCTATATGTCTTCGGCGACGACCGCCATCGTGGGGCCGGGTGGAAACTACCCGCCGGACCGGGAGGTGAGCGACGTGGACGACCCCGACTTGGGGGCGGCCGCCCTGGAGGACGAGGCCATAGGCGGTGGCGATGAAGCGGGCGGCTCCGAAGAAGGAGGCGGGCTCAAGACCTGGCCTGACGATGATGAAGAAGAGGACGAGGCGCCGGCAGGGCGGACGCGGGCCCCTCTGTCGAGCCAGCCGCTCGAGGCAGCACACGCAAGCGCAAACAAGGCGTCATCTTGTTCGGCAGTGCGCTGAAGAAGACCAAGAACCCGACCGCCGCGACCAGGCGGAAGGAGGCCGCTGCGAAGGTGGCCAAGTTCCCAAAACTTCCGAAGGCGGCTCGTATGGTGTCGGCGTAAGTAACTTTTCCTTGTTCTTTCCTTCTTTGTTGATTCTATCTGAGCTTCCTTGCTTTATTTTTCCTGACTTAGGGCCCCGCTCTCTTTTGAGAAGTCAGCCGCCGCCTCCGTTATTGGGTCGGCAGAGACCTCCACACCACCCGGCGAATCGACCCTGCAGCCGACCTCCAGGAGGTGCAGGAATGAAATGCGCGGGAGGTGCGCGAGGAGCGGGAAGCCGCCCGCAGGGAGAAGGCGGAGGCAGACAAGGCGGAGGCTTCCGCGCTGAAGAAGCTGGCGGATGCTGAAGCCGATGTCGCGGCGAAGAAGTTGGCTGAAGAGGCCACAAGTTGTCAGGCGTCGTTATTCGTCATTCCACTGAACTCCGTGCCACCACCACCAGAGTTCACGGCGCCGATTGGGGGAGCTGGCGATGACCATCCGGCCATGGAGAGGGAAGGTGGTGATGTCGCCATGCCAGAGGAGGACGCGCCTCCACCACTGCCGTCTGGAGGAGTGCAGGACCACCAGCCGGCTAGCCCGCCGGTGCAGCCAACCGTAGGCGAGATGGCGACGGGCCCGACTCCTGAGGCCCACACACCATCACGCTGCCGAGGCACGAAAGCGGCCTCAGCGACACGATCGCAGGAAGCCGGCGCCGATAGCTCATTAGTCCCAGATGCCGAAGCGACCAGCGCCGCGCCCGCTGACTGGGTGCAAGGTGGCGGAACGGGAGCCTTAAACAAGGCGGTCCTAGATGACCAGGCCAAGCTGCGAGATGAGGCCGACGCTCTCAAGCATTGCAACAAGGCATTCTTGGATTCACGAGCGGCCATTCGGGTATGTTTCTTACTTCTCCGTCTTTGATTCTTGTACATCTCTGTGGGGGCGCGCCAGCGCACCCACTGGGTGTAGCCCCCGAGTTTCGGGCCGCCTGCTGAGCAGGCGGCTCGGAACTTTAATTCGCAAGCTCCGAGTGCTAACTTCGTCTGACATCCTCGTTGTAGGATTATCATAAACTTCGCGCGTCCACCTTCAACTCCAATGTCCGGGAGCTAGACCAACGGACCACTGACTTGTCGGAAAGCCGAAGTAAGTCTTCGTTTTCATTCTCTGCGGGGGCGCGCTGGCGCACCCACGGGCCATAGTCCCCGAGATTCGGGCCGACTACTGAGCAGTCGTGCCGGATTTCTTCGGCAACTGCATTTCTTCTTTGTTGATCGTTGATAACTTCTTTCTCTGCGGGGGCGCGACAGCGCATCCGCGGGCTTTAGTCCCCGAGATTCGGGCCGACTGCTGAGCAGTCGTGCCGGATGTCCCCGGCAACTGCACTTCTTCCTTGTTGATTGTTGACGTCTTTTCTTCCTCTACTTTTGTAGAGGCCAACACCGTCCTGCACCAGCAGCTGGGTGAAGCCAGCACTGCGTTGTGTGCCAAGGAGGCAGAGTGCAGCAAGCTGGCCCAGGAGCGTGACCGGCTGGCCACGCAACTGGCGGAGTAGGCGAAGCTTCTTCAAAAGGCCCAGAAAGAGGCGGAGGTGAAAGAGTCCAATCTCCTCACCAAGTTCGAGACCGAACGCTCCGCCTGGGCCGACAAGGAGGCGTTGCCGACTGCCGGCTTCGGCAGGATTGAAGATATGGTTGACGGTGAGCTTTCTTCTTTTTTCTTTCTTTGAGCTACCGGCTTCTGATCGGGCCGGCTTCTAGCTTCTGACTTCTGGATTCTTTGCTTTCTGCCCGAGCAGACTTCTTCCCTGGCCACTCTCGTGCCGCCAACCAGGCCATTGAGGCTTATCGTGAAGAGCATAGGGCAGAAGGTGCGCAGATCGCCGCCAACTCCCCCTGGACCCTTAGTAAACAACTTCTCAGCATCCAGGCCCGCCTTCGACCGGCTCATCGGATGTTGCGCCGTCTTCAGCGTGTCGAGACCCAAGCGATATCCACGCCGTGGCCAGACATGCTGGCTCCGCGCACTCCCAGTCGGACTGCCGACTGGCTGGAGGTGGCGGCCGACCGTCCGGAGGCTTGGAAGGGTTCCTCGCCCCGGGCTGGAGCGAGTCGGGCCTTGGAGTTCGTCAAGGCATGGTACCCTGGGCTAAATCTAGCCCAGTTGACCATGTTTCGGCAGGAGGCCTAGGAAGAGCTGGTGGCGGTGGAGCGTGACCTTATCAAACGGGTGGCGGCGATCGCCGAGTACACCAACACCAGCGTCTTCATCCCTGAGCTGGCTGAGAATGGTGCCGAGGCGCCACCGGAGTGGTTTGGGCTGAACTCGGAGGACAACGAGGACTCGGCTGAGGTGATCGACTCCAGCGATGAGGGAGAAGGCGAGGATGACGAGGAAAGCGGAGAAGATGCGCTAGAGGCCGGAGCGGACGACCAGCCTCAGCTTGACCACGCCTCGAATAACGGGCCGCGCTCGAGCGCGCCGACTGCTGCTGGAGGCGACCAAGCGGAGACTGACCAACTGTCCACTCCACCAACCGGCACCACCGAGTCCGCCACCCAGCCGGACCCCTCTGCTGCTCCCTCGGCCGCCGACTTTTATTTTTCCTACTTATCAGTCTCGACAACTTTGCTAAACTTGCACAATTCCACCCGCGGGGTGTATATGAAACTCTATTGAATGCTGGCCAATGGGCTTTTTGACATGTAAATATTCTTCCACACAATTTGTGCTTTCGCCGAGTTCTGACTTTCCTTGCTTTCTGCTCCTTGCCTTTCTTCCTTTGCCGCCCTCTCTTAGCTGCCATCTTGCGAGCCAGACAGCCGCTCTGCGGACTGTGGCTAGGTCAAGTACTTAGCTACTTTTGGGAGGGCAAGTACTTAGCCGACTAGAGCGCTAGCAAGTTAAGTGGAAGCCAGCCGGCCGGCTGCTGAGCAGCCGGTCGGTGAGGCGGGAAGCCAGCTTGAGCTATGTACATGCTTTTGGGTCCTTAGCCATTTTTCATGTGGACACCCTTTCTCTGCCTTTGACTCCTGCCCACCGGGCAGTCGCTCTACGAGCTGCGGCT
This sequence comes from Aegilops umbellulata, assembly GCA_032464435.1. Taxonomy (NCBI): domain Eukaryota; kingdom Viridiplantae; phylum Streptophyta; class Magnoliopsida; order Poales; family Poaceae; genus Aegilops; species Aegilops umbellulata. Next base: position 83,650,545 of record CP136060.1, on the reverse strand, counting down.
TCTGGCAGGAGAAAGTTTAGGTGCCTACACACTACTTGTCCGACTGCTCGAAGCACCATATAGCACAAGGCGGCGAGCCCTCGGGCTGACTGGTCGAACCCGGTGCCAGGCGGAATGATGAAATAACACATTGATAGGCATAATACTTATCATATAGTTAAAAGAGGGTAGGCCCCGAGGGGGACCCGGACTCTTCGTACTTAATACAAAAGGTAGCATGGTACATACTGCATCGACTGTAAAATCTTCGAAGGAGATTTGCATTCCATGGCCACTCTGTCTCCTTGACAGAGTCATCTCTTCTGCGTGCTCTGGGCTTCTGAGCATCGATCGGGTAGTAGGAGTCGTTGCCCAGAACTTTGCTGATGATAAAGGGGCCTTCCCAAGGTGCCGAGAGCTTGTGCTGGCCGGCTGTTCGCTAAATCAGCCAGAGCACAAGGTCTCCCTCTTGGAAGGATCTTGGCTTGACCTTCCGGTTGTAGTATCGGCGTAGACTCTACTGGTAGATGGTGGACCGGCTGAGTGCCAACAGCCGGCCCTCTTCCAGTAGATCAACACCGTCTTCTCGTGCTTCTTTTGCCTCCTCTTCGGTGTACATGGTGACTCAAGGGGTGTTGAATTCTATGTCCGTCGGGATGACGGCTTCGGCACCGTAGACAAGGAAGAAAGGCGTGAAGCCGATTGACTTGTTCGGAGTTGTGCGCAGGCTCCATAGGACGGCCAGCAGCTCATCGAGCCAATAGCCGGCCTAACGCTCTAGAGGCTCGACTAGTCAGGACTTGATGCCGGACAAAATGAGGCCGTTTTCTAGCTCCACTTGGCCGTTTGACTGCGGATGGGCAACAGACGCTAAGTCCAGTCGGATGCCCTGTGTCGCACAGAAACGGGCCAAGGCGCCTTTGGCAAAGTTTGTGCCTTTGTCGGTGATGATACGGTGAGGTATGCCATACTGAATGGTGATGTCTGCAATGAAAGTCACAGCAGTCAAACCGTTCAACTTCTTCATTGGCTTTGCTTCTATCCACTTGGTGAACTTGTCCACGACGATGAGCAAATGAGTCATGCCGCCGCGTGCTGTCTTGAATGGTCCCACCTTGTCCAGCCCCCATACGGCAAAGGGCCAGGCAATGGGGATAGTCTTTGAGTGCAGAAGCTGGCAAATGTAGCTTGGAGTGGAATTTCTGGCACCCTTTACATTTATGGACCAAATCTTTGGCATCTTCCAGAGCAGTCGGCCAGAAAAACCCATGGCGGAAAGCTTTGGCAACAAGTGATTTTGAAGCCGCATGGTGAACACACTCGCCTTGGTGGATATCTTTGAGGATTACTTGGCCTTTCTCCGGCTCCATGCAGCGCTGGTACACACCAGTGACACTGCGCCTCACAAGTTCTCTGTTGACAATGGTGTATGCGGCTGCCCGACGTTGCACTTCTTGGGACAAGATCTCATCAGTCGGAAACTCTCTGTTCACTAGAAAGTTGAGGATGAGCTGCGCCCATGAAGGTGCTGCTGTTTCTTCGACTGCTAGAACTACAATTTGCACGAGGGTGGTTGGGCTAGGAGGCGGCGGGTTGGAGTCGGCTACCGCTTGCTGAGTCGATTAAGTCCTCGGGCCGACTGCTGCAGTCCACGGGTCGGGTTCTGAAGTCCCCGGGTCGGGTGCGACTGCTGCAGTCCCCGGGCCGCCTGCCGATGTCCCCGCACTGGCTGCTGGGGTCCTCAAGTCGGATCCGACTGCTTTAGTAGGAGCCGGCACGAAGGTGGAGTCTGATTCTGGCGACGACTTGACAGATGGTTTGAGGAGGCGTTGCAGGGCGGCGCCGGCTGGTATTGCTTGCCTGGTAGAGCGAATCTGTGCCAAAGCATCAGCTTGCTCGTTGTCGTTTTATGGCACATGTAGGAACTCGCACCATTCAACGTATCCACTGAGTTGCTGGACGAGGAAGCGGTAGCTTGCCATATTTGCATGCTTGGCGTCCCAGTCGCCTGACGACTGCTGGACCACGAAGTCGGAATCGCCATAGCACAGGATCCGGTGAATGCTGAGTTCCTTGGCAAGCCGGAGCCCGTTATGAGTGCTTCGTATTCAGCTACGTTGTTGGAGGCGGCAAAGTTAATTCGTAGCACATATTTGGGCTTGTCGCCTTTGGGATAGGTGAGGACGATGCCGGCTCCCAAACCGGTGCGCATCTTGGAACCATCAAAGTGCATTCTCTAATGGGTGGAGTCCGGTGCTGGCTGTAGGTAGTGGGTCTTGGCCCAGTCAATGAGGAAGTTGTCCAGTGCTTGGGACTTGATGGCGATGCGAGGTTGATAGTAGATGGTGTAAGGGGCCAAATCTATGGCCCATTTGGCCACTCGGCCTGAATCATCTCAGCTTCCAATGATCTCGGCAAGTGGGGCAGTGCAGACCACAGTGATTGGGTGCTCTTGAAAGTATGGCTTCAGCTTCTTGGTGGCAAAATGCATGTCGTAGCACATCTTCTGATAGTGAGGGTAGTTCTGCTTGGAGGTGGACAACACTTTACTCATGTAATAAACAGTCCTCTGGACTAGTAGTGCTTTGCCTTCTTCCTTTCGCTCCGCAACCATGACTATGCTGACCACCCGATTGGTGGCGTCAATGTAGAGAAGCATGGGCTCCTTAGCAGTCGGAGCCGCCAGGACAGGCGGAGTGTTCAAAATCTTCATGAGCCGGAGAAAAGCTTCGTCCGCCTTATCATTCCATTCGAAAAAAGTCATCTTCTTCATGAGCTGGTACAGAGGAAGAGCCTTCTCGCCCAGCCGACTGATGTAACAGTTGATGGATGCCAAGCAGCCGGTGAATTTTTGCACGTCCAGCAGTCGGGTGGGCACCTCCATCCTCTCGATGGCCTTGATCTTCACAGGGTTGCACTCTACGCCGCGCTCTGAGACCAGGAAGCCAAGAAGCTGGCCGGCTGGTACTGTAAAGACGCATTTCTCCGGGTTGAGCTTGATTTGGAATCGGCGCAAGTTTTCAAAGGTTTCCTTAAGGTCTTCTAGCAGCGTGCCACGCTTCTCCGTCTTCACCACAACGTCGTCTACGTAGACATGGGCGTTTCTGCCGAGTTGCTTGAGGAGACACTTCTGCATGCAACGCTCAAACGTGGCACCGGCATTCCTCAAGCCGAACATCATGGTCAGGTAGCAGAAGGCTCTGAATGGCATGATGAAGGCGGTCTTCAGCCTGTCGGCCGGGTTCAGCTTGATCTGATGATTCCCTGAGTATGCGTCCAGAAAACTCAACAGCTCGCATCCGGCTATGGAGTCTATCACTTGGTCAATTCTTGTCAAGGCAAAGGGATCTTTGGGGCAAGCTTTGTTGAGGCTAGTATAATCGATACACATGCGCCACTGCTTATTCTTCTTCAGCACAAGGACTGGGTTGGCTAACTATTCTGGGAAGAATACTTCCATAATGAAGCCGGCTGCTAGAAGCCGGGCTATCTCTTCTCCAACGACTCTTCTCTTCTCTTCTGACAGGCGGCACAAGGGCTGCCTAACTGGCTTGGCATCAGGTCGGACATGTAGCTTGTGCTCGGCGAAATCCGTCGGAACACCCGGCATGTCCTTGGGAGACCATGCAAAGATGTCCCGATTCTCACGGAGGAAATCGAAGAGCTCGCTTTCCTATTTGCTGCCAAGGCTTGCACCTATGACAGCGTGCCTCTTCGGGTTCTCCGGGTCCAAGGGTATCTTCTTTGTTTCTTTTGCCGGCTTGAACAATCCCTCAGCTTCCGACTCTTTGGGGTTTGGTGACATTTCTGGCTGCTTGCCTGCCATTGCCAAAACCTGGTCAAGGAGCCGCTTCTCTACTGCAATCACGAGAGACTCGGCTAGCCGGCTGCTGTCTGCCGCACTGGCGGATGACTTCTTGTAGTCTCCGACTATGGTTAGGATTCCCTTGGTACTCAGCATCTTCATCTTGAGGTAAGAATAGTGGGGGACCGCCATGAACTTGGCGAGAGCAAGCCGTCCAAGTAGCGCATGGTAGGGGCTCTCAAGGTCCACCACCTCAAACCAGACTGGCTCTCGGCAGAAGTGATCTTTGTCTCAGAAAAGGACGTCTATCTGGATCTTGCCCATTGGTGAGAAGGAAAGGCTAGGGACTATGCCATGGAATACAGTTCGGCTGGGCTGAAGTTGCTTCTACTTGATTCCTAACTTCTCCATAGTGTCATGGTATAGGATGTTGATGCTGCTACCGCCATCTATCAGAACTCGGGAGAAGCGAGCAGCCCGCCTCTCTATTGCGAAGGTGGCATCCAAGACCAGGGCATAAGAACTAGGAGACGGCATCTCCTCCGGGTGGTCAGCCCTGCTCCAACTGATAGGCTTCTCAGACCAATGCATGAACTCGGGGGTCTCTGATGCTACTGCATGTACTTCTGGTTGCAGCTGCCGTCTGCTGTGCTTACCGTCGGCCACGCTGGTGAACACGACATAAGCTCCTTCAGGATACTCATCTTGTATTGCGCTAACTGGCCGGGCCGGCAGCTGGAGGGGGCAGCAGTCCATCGCCCTTGGCGATCCTGGTGAGCAAGTGGCATTTCCGAGTGGTGTGGTTGGACGGCTTTGTGCTGCTGTGAAACTTGCAGGGTGCATCGAGAGTCTACTCGTATGAGAAGGCGGGCAACCGGTTGGGCTTGCCGCCCTTCTGACGCTTGGGTAGAGGTTTCCCTTCCGGCTGTTGGTCTTCAACTGTCGCCACCTGCCAGCTTGTGGAAGCCGGCTGCGTGGCCTTGCGCTTGTTGTCAATCTATTGTTGACGCCGACTCGTGTCACCAGCCGGAGTCCGAGAATCTTGAGGAGCCATTTTGCCAGATGCATCGACTTGGATCTCCGCCTTCATGGAGGAGTCGGCCGTGGCGTACTTGTCTGCTATGATCGGTAGTTCGTCGAGGGTCGCCGGCTCATCGCAGAGAAGCCGATGCTTGAGGAGGGTGCCCTCTCGGCACCCGACAATGAAGTAATCGATGGCCTGCACCTCTTGCACGCCCTCGCAAGAGTTGCGCAGCTCGGCCCCACGCGTGAGGTAATCGCAAGTTGATTCGTTGGGGCCTTGGGCGCACAAGGAGAGCTGGCGAGGCTTGGGCGGCCGCTTGTACGTGCTAGTGAAGTTGCGGATGAAGGCTTCGGTGAAATCTACCCAGCTGTTGATGCTGCGGGGCTTCAAGCTATTCAGCCATGTCCGAGCTGTGCCTTGGAGCATGTGCGGGACGTACTTCACGGCAACTCGCTTGTTGCCGTACGCTATGCTGACGGTGTGGAGTAGTCGACCAGCCAGTCTTTCAGCTTCACGAAGCCGGTATACTTGGGCGTATCTCTTGGGAGCGTGAACCCTTTAGCGAAGGGCTCATCTCGGATGCGGGGGCCAAAACAAGGCGGACCCAATGAGTCTTTTTCTTCTAGCGCCAGAGATCGGTTGAGGCGGTCGATCCGGTGGCGGTCATCGTTCTCTCCGACTCCTTCTCGGCGGCCAAGGCGGTCGCCGAGTGTCGGGTGGTCAACTGGCGGCGAGGAAGCGCGCCTCTCCCTGCAGGGGGGAGGAGGAGGCGGACCGTCGTACCGTCGTTCCACTTCTCTCGGGCGGCCGTCTTGGTCGCGCTCGATGGTGATGCGAGTCCGGCTGCGGCTGGCAGCTAGCTCCTTGTCTCTTCTATCACGGACGCCACTAGTCGGCGTACGAGATATCGCGCCTTGATCTCGGCGAGGAGGCAGATCGTTGTTCCGCCGGCTGGGCGCTTCAGTGCGGCAGCCGGCCTCTTGCTGCTCGGCAGCCGAGTCAATGAGCCGCTGGACGCGCTCAGTCATGAGGCGACGCTCGTCGCCCTCGAGCTTGTCCAGCTCGTCTGATGCCGCCTGGGCAGCTCGTATATTCTCCACGGGCGTGGCGTAGACAGGGCGATCTGCCCCGAACATGCTGCCAATGGCCACGCCGCGCAGCTGGACCATGCCAATGCAGCTAGGCCCACCAGGAGCCGGCGTGCCGCAAATGGCGCGGTCCATCTCGCGCTGGTAAGCCTTCGAAAGGTGTCTGATGCTGGCTAGCCTCTTGGCGCTCTCAACGAGCTGGACAGGGCGTGTTTCCAGCGTCTCGGCGTCGACGTCTTTTGGGATAGGCACAGTTAGGTCTTGTAACGCTGCCTCGAGCGGGTCTCAAGCGTTGTCCCTGCCTGAGTGCTCGCCATGCCCAATGACAAGCACTTTTGTGATGGTGGTTCCGCCGCTATCCTCACGAGGAAGCGGCTCATCGTAGACCACCATATTGGTGGGGAATGCGTCGAGCGACACCGTGTCGGAGTCGACAAGCATCGGGTCGGTGGAACCAACTGACTCCAAGTCCATAGCAGGCTCGCTGACGACGTGGAGTTGGTCGAGGAGGTTGACGAGGCGGCTCTCGGGATCATCTGTGCCCGCGTCAGATGCGGGCTCGTCGGAGAAGCGAATCTCGCCAACAAGTTCGGCGAGGCAGCTCGCCGCGTAGGTGATCTCCGTGTCGTGCAGCGCGTTGGCACAGACGCTGTCTGGCGTGCCGGGTTGGCTGCGCTCGCCAGGAAAGAACTGGGTACCCGTCCAGAGCAGGTCTCCGGACGACAGTGCACCTCGCCCCACGGTGGGCGCCAAATGTCGGGGATTGTGTCACAACCCTAGTTCTGGTATGCTCAAGGCTAGCTAGTCATGTGTGCATCATGTTTAAATTTCATTTAAATTTGAAATGGGGATTTGTGAAACCCTCAGAATCTTTTCTGGAAATGACCCAAATAAAAATTTCTCCAAAAAGGTCCAAGAAATGTTCATGTCTCTCTCTGAAAATATTGGGCAGAGATAAAAATCAAACCAATATTTTTGGGAGATCATAGGTATTTATTTTTGGGCATTTGGAGTTAATGCATAATTATTTGCATTGGATATATAAATGTTATATATTTTTATATGTCCAAAAGTTATGCCAGTAATTGAGGAGCTCTGGAATAATACCATTAGTCCCTACAAAAATTGGCATAATTAAATAAAATGATTTAGTATTATTACTAAATCAAAACAATTGTCAGAAAATAGAAAAGAGAAATAAATGGGAAAACTTACCTGCACTTACCTCCCTGGCCTGGCCCAGTGGCCAACAGGCCGGCCCAGGCGACTGGCCAGCGCCAGTCGTCGTCTCCACCGCGCCAGGAGGACGCCGGGCGCGTGGTCGCCGCACGCCGCGCGCATGCGCGCCACGGCAGCTGCCTGTCTGCCCCTTCCCTCCTCGCTCTGGCCTTCGGACGACGCCACGCGCCGCCCCGACCCCCTCGCCCTCTCTCTCACTCTCCCTCCTCCCTGGATGTCGCCCTCTCCCGCGAACGCCGAACGCCACCGTCGCCGCTGCTCGCCGTAGCTGTAGCCACCGCCTCCCCCTCGACCTCTCTCTGCGTCCGAGAGCTCCGCCACGACCCCCTCGTCCTCTGCGTCAAGCCACAAGACGCCGGACGCCCCGTGGAGTCGCCCCCGTCGTCTGCCTCGTCGCCGGCCGCCGCAGATCGTCCCCGCCCGCACGTCGCCGTCCGGCTGTCCCCGAGCTCGCCGTCGACGCCAACGAGCCCGCTGTGAGCCTCTGCTTCGATTCCCCCTCCTCCCCTGCCTTCCCGTGCCCCGCAGCACTGCGCCCGCTCGAGGCCTGACTCCGGCCGCCGCACTGAGCTTCGCTCCGGCGAGCTCCAGCGCCCCCGCAGCCTTCCACCTGCCCAACTGGATGCGAACGACGACGGGCTACGCCCCGGTGGTCTCCGCGCGTCCATTCGCCGCCTGTAGTGCAACTCCGGTGAAGAACCGCCGCGGCTCGAGGTCGTCGCCGGCGAAACTCCGGCGAGGCCGACGTGGCATCATTAGCGCCTAATCCCGCAACCTAAACCCCCCCTAAGCCACTGACCGTAGGCCCCAGGGCCAAGTCAAACCCCAGTCAGCGCGGGTTTGACCGGGTTTAGCCCCTGTGTCACTGACATGTGGGCCAGACCCTGTTAATTTTTAACTTAGGATTAGTTTAGCAACTAATTAACCCGCTGCTAATTAACCTTGAAACTGACGTGTGGACCCCACACGTCAGGTTTGACTAGTCAGCGTTGTTGACTTGCTGACGCAAGCATGATGCAGTGCTGACGCAATTATTTATTTTCTGGATTTAATTTTAAACAGGAAATTCCAGAAAATGATATAAACTTCTAAAATTCATATCAATTCAACCGTAGCTCAGTTTGAAATAAGTTATATATGAAAAATCATCAGAAAAATGCAAGCTATCCATCTGTACCAGTTTCATGCATGAAAAACCAAGTTAAACCTGCTGTATAGATGAAAACATATGAATGGCATATATAAGAACTTACTTTGGAGTTGCATTTGAACCTTTAGTGCAAATGGACCTCAAACAAATGAATGCTAGTTGCATTAGCTCAAACAGCATCACATCTTCATGCCATGTTCATGCATCATATTGTTGCATATGCTTGTGTATTGATTGTTGGCACCGTTCCTTCTCGATAGGTCCTGCTCCGGAGACCGTCCCAGAGTACCTGTCTGTGAAGCAGTGCCTCCCTTGTTGATCCACCAGGCAAGCAAATCCCCTTGTTCATTCCGATATGATCCCTCTCTCGCTCCTGCTCTCTTTTATTGCATTAGGACAACAACGATTCAACTGCTACTTTATGCTGCGGTAGTTGAACCCATTCCTCTGCATGACCTGTCATTGCCACAGTAAATAGATGAAACCCACTAGCATGTGTAGGAGTTGATTGAGCCATGTTGTGTTCCTACCATGCTATGCCTGCTATTGCTTAGAGTTGTGTCAGGTCTGATTCATTGGGAATGGATTGGAGTGATATGATATGTTCCGATGCTAAGAGTGAACGTGTGAACACGATTTGGTAAAGGTAGCGGTGAGAGGCCATGTAGGAGTACATGGTGGGTTGTCTCATTGGAACCGTCCTTAAGCACTGAGTTCTGTGTATGTTGTCCAATGACTAGCTACTACCACACATTGGGTTCCGGTAACTCGACCCCTCTCGACTTATTAACCAACTCGATCTCTGTCCAGGAGTTGCAACTAGTTTCTGGTGTTTGTAGGTAGTGCTAATTTTCTACCGAGTGGCACCCGGCAGGGTGGGCTCGGGACAGACTAGGCACAGGTGGCACGGTGTACCAAGTGGCACCCGGATGGTGGGCTTGGGAACCCTGCTCACATCGTTTGGGGCCGTGAGCGACACCCCGGCCGGATCTCCTTGCGGATGGAACCCGAATAGGCGATAAACCTGGACGAGAGACTCCTGTGGTTAGTCAGGTCGTGGCCGACTCCCTCGCCCGGCTTCCGCTTGAAGGTTGCCGAGGTACATGACGTGTACAGGGCGATAAGTGGCGGGAGCGTGTGTGAAGAAGTACACCCCTGCAGGGTTATCATGATCTATTCGAATAGCCGTGTCCTCGGTTATGGACTTCTTGGATGCTTACGTGGTACATAGACAACTTGAAGTGGATACCATAAAATGCTCAAGATAAGTGTGAGTGCTATGGATGGCCTTCTCGTAGTGAGACGGGGATGAATCCATAGTAGTGTATTGATGTGGTGATTAGTGGACTCGTGTGCGCCTTTTCAAAAGAGTTACCAACAGTCGTAGAACAGGATAGCCACAGAGTCAAAGCTGGCTTGCTGCAACTAAACCCCACATTACCTCCTTGATACTAATGCATGTATGATAGGATCTGATGTAAGTCTTGCTGAGTACCTTTGTACTCATGTTTGCTTTATTTATGTTTTGCAGCGGAGACTTCGGTCTTTCTAGTATTTCCGCTTGGACTTCGGCGAGTAGCTTGCTACCTCAGCTACGATCTTGTACCCTTGGGAGGGTCTTGTAGATAGTCAGGCTTTTCAGCCTTTTTTCTTTTGTAGTTGTCTGTACTCAGACATGTAATGCTTCCGCTTGTTGCTTGTATGCTCTGAATGATGGGTCATGTGACTCCTGTTTGTATTTAATGCTATGTGGCTCTTCTGGGCCTTTATCTATATGAGGTTGCGTTATGTTGTGATGCCATGTTGTACAACACATACTTGCATGTTATGCGTACGTGTGACGTGTATTGCTATGTGTGGGATCCGACAATCTAGTTGTTTATCCCTGGCAGCCTATCATATGGGGAAATGTAGTCTAGTGCTTTCTGAGCGATAGTAGTCCGCTACAGCCCGGTTAACCGGAGTCCTGCTAGCCCAGCACTACTGCTCGGAACACTTGACTGGCCGGCATGTGTTTCACTTCGTTCCTGTGTCTGTCCCTTCGGGGAAATGCCACGCGGTGTTATCCGGAGTCCTGCCTAGCCTGCTACAGCCCGGGTTACCGGAGTCCTGTTAGCCCAGTGCTACAGCCCGGATTTATACGTTGTTGACCGACATGCTCGATGTGATTCATGTATGCCTGTCCTCATGGGTTAGTGCCGCCTTGGGTTCACGACTAGCCATGTCGGCCCGGGTTCTCTGTCATATGGATGCTAGCGACACTATCATATACGTGAGCCAAAAGGCGCAAACGGTTCCGGGCCAGGTAAGGTGGCACCCGTGGGAATACCGTGCGTGAGGCCGCAAAGTGATATGATGTGTTACATGCTAGATCGGTGTGACTTAGGATCGGGGTCCCGACAGCTTTGGTATCAGAGCCTGACTGCCTGTAGGATTTCCAAGCCAACCTGTTCGAAGTTGAGTCTAGAAATTCTTTAGTTATATAAGGGAATTGATTGTGGAAGGGAACGTAAGGCTCTTTTTACTCCTTATATCTCATGCCCTTCTGATCTGAGTCATCCTATCTTTCCAACGGGGTTAAGGAACTAGGCTTCCTTTTCTATCTATCAGGATCACGTGTTACTACTCCGTAGTCTCTTAGGATTGGTTGATGAGAGTCATATCCCAGTTCAAGTACCTCCGGTGTAGTCTGTTTAGTAATATTTCAGAACCTTGTGTGATGATGTTGATTATGGTGCTACCCCGTCTTTTGCAGAATGTCTCATATTGAGCATTTTACTGCCGTTATGCTGCCGGAATTATCCTAGGAGTTTGAGAGATACTAAATTCTTGTGCTACCTTCTGCATCCTATAGTTGATGCTGAATCCATCCTTGTTTTCCTTGGTTTCGTTCTTCAGGATGTCATCAGTTAAACGAAGTTCTGTTGCTCGTAGACAGAACCACGGAGATGGTAGGGATGAGGATCCTCCCGATCAGTCGTCGTTGGCAAAGTTCATGTTAGAGGTTGAGATGAACAAGCGTGAGACCAACCGCTTGTTGGCACGTATCGAGGAGAACACCACACCTCAGTTCAAAGGGTCTGCAACCATTCATGACTTCATTCGCTTGCACCCACCCACTTTTCATCATTCTATTGAGCCACTCGATGCAGATGACTGGCTCCGTAGTATCACTCACAAGCTCCGTTCCGCGAACGTGGTTGAAGGAGACAAGGTCATCTATGCTGCATACCACCTGGAAGGTCCTGCTAGCCTTTGGTGGCAGAACTACGAGGCTATGCTTCCAGCTGGTCAGATACCTACCTGGAGAGATTTCACTGAAGCTTTTCGCGAGCATCACATTCCTGAAGCCCTCATCGATCGCAAGAGAGAAGAGTTCTGTAGTTTCACCCAGGGTAAGATGGCTGTTGATGCTTACATTAGAGAGTTTGAGAACCTCGCCCGCTATGCTACAGAAGAAGTGTCCACGGACGCCAAGAAGCAGGCTAGGTTCCAGAAGGGTCTCAACCCCAAGTTGCGTCGTGATCTCCACTTGCACCATTGCATTACATTCCAGGCTCTTGTGAACAAGGCCATTAACGCAGAGACAGCTCAGCTCACTTACGAGGAGTCTCGTAAGCACACCCGTGATTTGGTTTCTTCCTCCGGTTCTAGTTCGCAGAAGCGTCGGATTTGGATTCCGAACTCCGCTCTTCCACCCGGTTATACCCCGAGGCCATCTTGTGTGGCGCCTCACCCAGTTCAGCAGTATGCTCCACCCAGACCTATTGGTAGACCGCTTGTCAATGCAGGTCCACCTCCAACTTCAGGGACTTGCTTCACATGCGGAGAGCCAGGACACTATGCACGTGACTGCTCTCAAACCAGCTACGCTCCACCCCCGCCCGAGAAGTCTGTTGGTCGTGATAAGCCATCACGCAAGATGATCAGTGTCAAGACAGTTCCCACTAAACGTGGACGTGTGCATCACGTCTCGGCTGAAGACGCTCATGATGATCCAGATGTCGTTCTTGGTACACTCCTTGTCAATTGCCATCCAGCTTTAGTTCTTTTCGATACCGGAGCATCTCACTCCTTCATTTCTGAAAGCTATGCCAGCTTGCACAACATATCATTTTGTGATATGCCCTCTCCTTTAGTCATTCAAACTCCTGGATCCAAATGGCAAACTTCTAGTGTAAGCCATGGTAATGAAATCCTTGTCGACAGACTTGTATTCCTTGCATCACTTATAGCCCTCAAGTCTACAGATATTAACATCATCTTGGGTATGGACTGGATGAAAGCTCATTATGCCAAGATTGATTGTTACACCAGGTCTGTTCAGCTTACACACCCATCTGGCAATATAGTAACTGTCTCCACTAGAGTTGCAAAGCGCCAACTCTATTCTCTTAATGCCAGCCCTCTTCCAGACCTTGAAGATATCCCGGTAGTCCGTGACTTTCCGGATGTCTTTCCAGAAGAACTGCCAGGTATTCCACCTGACAGGGATGTAGAGTTCGTCATAGATCTTATTCCAGGAACTGCTCCAATTTCTAGGAGACCTTACAAGATGGCACCCTTAGAACTAGCCGAGCTTAAGAAACAACTTGATGAGTCCTTGCAAAAGGGTTTCATCCGTCCTAGTTCTTCTCCTTGGGCTTGCCCCGTCCTCTTCGTCAAGAAGAAGGATGGTACGGACCGGATGGTTGTAGATTATCGTCCCGTTAATTTGGTCACGATAAAGAACAAGTATCCGCTCCCCAGGATCAACGACCTGTATGATCAGCTCGCTGGATCCTCAGTCTTTTCCAAGATGGATTTGAGGTTAGGCTACCATCAAATCAAGATCAGAAATGGGGACATTCCTAAAACGGCTTTTGTCACTCGTTATGGCCAGTACGAGTATACCGTCATGTCCTTTGGTCTAACCAATGCTCCAGCTACCTTCTCCCGCTTGATGAACTCGATCTTCATGGAGTACTTAGATAAGTTCGTCATGGTTTACCTCGATGATATCCTTATTTACTCGAAGAACGAGGAAGAGCATGCCGAACATCTTAGACTTGTGTTAGAAAAACTCAGAGAGCATCGCCTTTATGCCAAGTTCTCCAAGTGTGAATTTTGGTTGCCAGAAGTGACCTACCTGGGCCACGTGATCTCTGGTAAGGGCATTGCTGTCAATCCCGAAAGAGTTCAGGCCGTTCTTGATTGGACTCCACCTGAAACAGTTAAACAAGTTAGGAGTTTCCTTGGTCTAGCCAATTATTGTCGCCGCTTCGTTGAAAACTTCTCCAAAGTGGCCAAACCTCTCACGGAACTTCCCAAGAAAGATAAAAAGTTTGAGTGGTCCCCACAGTGTGAGTATAGTTTTCAGGAACTGAAAAGACGCCTGACTTCTGCTCCCATACTTGTGCCACCGGATTTCACTAAGGACTTTGTTATCTATTGTGACGCCTCACGACAAGGACTAGGTTGCATTCTTATGCAAGATCGTCATGTGATTGCCTATGCATCTCGACAGTTGCATCCACATGAGGAGAATTATCCTACACATGATCTAGAGCTTGCAGCCGTAGTCTATGCACTTAAGACATGGCGACATTACCTTCTTGGTAAACGTTGCGAGATATACACCGACCACCAGAGTCTCAAGTATATCTTCACCCAACCAGATTTGAACCTTAGGCGAAGACGTTGGTTGGAGTTGATCTCTGATTACGACTTAGGGATTACCTACACCCCAGGCAAGGGCAACGTCATGGCTGATGCGCTAAGTCGTAAGTCCTATTGCAACAATCTTATGTTGCAGCAGGGCCAACCACTTCTCCATGAGGAATTCTGTAAGCTTAACCTTCACCTTGCTCCTCACGAATTTCTTTCTACCTTGGTGGCGAAACCCACTCTTGTGGATCATATCATAGAAGCCCAGAAGCATGATACGGGGATTACCCGGATCAAGAGAAACATTGCCAAGGGTATTGCTGGTAGTTTCTCTATAGATGATCGAGGTGTTGTCCTCTTCGAGAACCGTTTGGTGGTTCCCAAGAAGCAACATCTTCGACAGTTGATCCTTAAGAAGGCGCATGAGTCCCCTCTCACGATTCATCCCGGTAGTACTAAGATGTATCAGGACCTACGCCAGAGGTTCTGGTGGACTAGGATGAAGAGAGAAATCGCCGACTTCGTTGCTAATTGTGACGTTTGTCATCGCGTTAAGGCAGAGCATCAAAGGCCTGCTGGCACCCTTCAGCCTTTAGCTATTCCTGAATGGAAATGGGATAAGGTTGGTATGGACTGGACTTCATCACCGGCTTTCCCAGGACCAAGAAAGGGAATAATGCTATCTTCGTAGTCATTGATCGTCTTTCCAAAGTGGCTCACTTCCTACCTGTTCGAGAGAATATCACCGCTAGCCAGCTCGCTGACTTATATATTTCTCGAATAGTTTCACTTCATGGTGTCCCACTAGAGATCAATTCAGACCGTGGTAGTCTTTTCACTTCTCATTTCTGGGAGAGTTTCCAAACTGCCATGGGCACCCATCTTTCCTTCAGTACCGCTTTCCACCCTCAATCAAGTGGTCAGGTGGAAAGGGTCAACCAAATTCTCGAAGACATGCTTAGAGCTTGCGTTATCTCATTCGGTATGGATTGGGAGAAGTGTCTTCCTTTCGCCGAGTTTGCTTATAACAATAGCTACCAATCCAGTCTCAAGAAAGCTCCTTTTGAGATTCTGTATGGACGAAGATGTCAAACACCTTTGAACTGGTCAGAAACCGGTGAAAGAAAATTCTTTGGACCGGATATGATCCAGGAGGCAGAAGAGCAAGTTCGCGTCATTCGTGAGAATTTGAAAACAGCCCAGTCTCGTCAAAAGAGCCAGTATGACCGCCGTCATAAGGAAGTGGCTTATGAAGTTGGCGACAAGGCTTATCTTCGGGTTACTCCTTTGAAGGGTACCCATCGTTTCGGTATCAAGGGCAAGTTGGCTCCTCGTTACATTGGTCCTTTTCGCATTCTCGCTAAACGAGGAGAGGTTGCCTACCAGTTGGAACTACCACCACACCTTTCTCGAGTACATGATGTCTTCCACGTCTCTCAACTCAGGCGTTGCTTCTCGGATCCCATCCGCGGAGTGGATCACGAAACGCTTGATCTCCAAGATAACCTCACATATCGAGAGTACCCTGCTCGCATTCTTGATCAAGCAGAGCGTGTTACTCGACGTCAGAACATCAAGTTTCTCAAAGTTCAGTGGTCTCATCATTCCGAGAGAGAAGCTACTTGGGAGCGTGAAGATCGTCTTCGACTGGAGTACCCCACCTTCTTTCCGTCGACCCCTGAATCTCGGGACGAGATTCTTTCGAGTGTGGGCGAGTTGTCACAACCCTAGTTCTGGTATGCTCAAGGCTAGCTAGTCACGTGTGCATCATGTTTAAATTTCATTTAAATTTGAAATGGGGATTTGTGAAACCCTCAGAATCTTTTCTGGAAATGACCCAAATAAAAATTTCTCCAAAAAGGTCCAAGAAATGTTCATGTCTCTCTCTGAAAATATTGGGCAGAGATAAAAATCAAACCAATATTTTTGGGAGATCATAGGTATTTATTTTTGGACATTTGGAGTTAATGCATAATTATTTGCATTGGATATATAAATGTTATATATTTTTATATGTCCAAAAGTTATGCCAGTAATTGAGGAGCTCTGGAATAATACCATTAGTCCCTACAAAAATTGGCATAATTAAATAAAATGATTTAGTATTATTACTAAATCAAAACAATTGTCAGAAAAAAGAAAAGAGAAATAAATGGGAAAACTTACCTGCACTTACCTCCCTGGCCTGGCCCAGTGGCCAACAGGCCGGCCCAGCCGACTGGCCAGCGCCAGTCGTCGTCTCCACCGCGCCAGGAGGACGCCGGGCGCGTGGTTGCCGCACGCCGCGCGCATGCGCGCCACGGCAGCTGCCTGCCTGCCCCTCCCCTCCTCGCTCTGGCCTTCGGACGACGCCACGCGCCGCCCCGACCCCCTCGCCCTCTCTCTCACTCTCCCTCCTCCCTGGATGTCGCCCTCTCCCGCGAACGCCGAGCGCCACCGTCGCCGCTGCTCGCCGTAGCTGTAGCCACCGCCTCCCCCTCGACCTCTCTCTTCGCCCGAGAGCTCCGCCACGACCCCCTCGTCCTCTGCGTCAAGCCACAAGACGCCGGACGCCCCGTGGAGTCGCCCCCGTCGTCTTCCTCGTCGCCGGCCGCCGCAGATCGTCCCCGCCCGCACGTCGCCGTCCGGCTGTCCCCGAGCTCGCCGTCGACGCCAACGAGCCAGCTGTGAGCCTCTGCTTCGATTCCCCTCCTCCCCTGCCTTCCCGTGCCCCGCAGCGCTGCGCCCGCTCGAGGCCCGACTCCGGCCGCCGCCCTGAGCTTCGCTCCGGCGAGCTCCAGCGCCCCCGCAGCCTTCCACCTGCCCTACTAGATGCGGACGACGACGGGCTATGCCCCGGTGGTCTCCGCGCGTCCATTCGCCGCCTGTAGTGCAACTCCGGTGAAGAACCGCCGCGGCTCGAGGTCGTCGCCGGCGAAACTCCGGCGAGGCCGACGTGGCGTCATTAGCGCCTAATCCCGCAACCTAAACCCCCCCTAAGCCACTGACCGTGGGCCCCAGGGCCAAGTCAAACCCCAGTCAGCGCGGGTTTGACCGGGTTTAGCCCCTGTGTCACTGACATGTGGGCCAGACCCTGTTAATTTTTAACTTAGGATTAGTTTAGCAACTAATTAACCCGCTGCTAATTAACCTTGAAACTGACGTGTGGACCCCACACGTCAGGTTTTACTAGTCAGCACTGTTGACTTGCTGACGCAAGCATGATGCAGTGCTGATGCAATTATTTATTTTCTGGATTTAATTTTAAACAGGAAATTCCAGAAAATGATATAAACTTCTAAAATTCATATCAATTCAACCGTAGCTCAGTTTGAAATAAGTTATATATGAAAAATCATCAGAAAAATGCAAGCTATCCATCTGTACCAGTTTCATGCATGAAAAACCAAGTTAAACCTGCTGTATAGATGAAAACATATGAATGGCATATATAAGAACTTACTTTGGAGTTGCATTTGAACCTTTAGTGCAAATGGACCTCAAACAAATGAATGCTAGTTGCATTAGCTCAAACAGCATCACATCTTCATGCCATGTTCATGCATCATATTGTTGCATATGCTTGTGTATTGATTGTTGGCACCGTTCCTTCTCGATAAGTCCTGCTCCGGAGACCGTCCCAGAGTACCTGTCTGTGAAGCAGTGCCTCCCTTGTTGATCCACCAGGCAAGCAAACCCCCTTGTTCATTCCGATATGATCCCTCTCTCGCTCCTGCTCTCTTTTATTGCATTAGGACAACAACGATTCAACTGCTACTTTATGATGCGGTAGTTGAACCCATTCCTCTGCATGACCTGTCATTGCCACAGTAAATAGATGAAACCCACTAGCATGTGTAGGAGTTGATTGAGCCATGTTGTGTTCCTACCATGCTATGCCTGCTATTGCTTAGAGTTGTGTCAGGTCTGATTCATTGGGAATGGATTGGAGTGATATGATATGTTCCGATGCTAAGAGTGAACGTGTGAACACGATTTGGTAAAGGTAGCGGTGAGAGGCCATGTAGGAGTACATGGTGGGTTGTCTCATTGGAACCGTCCTTAAGCACTGAGTTCTGTGTATGTTGTCCAATGACTAGCTACTACCACACATTGGGTTCCGGTAACTCGACCCCTCTCGACTTATTAACCAACTCGATCTCTGTCCAGGAGTTGCAACTAGTTTCTGGTGTTTGTAGGTAGTGCTAATTTTCTACCGAGTGGCACCCGGCAGGGTGGGCTCGGGACAGACTAGGCACAGGTGGCACGGTGTACCAAGTGGCACCCGGATGGTGGGCTTGGGAACCCTGCTCACATCGTTTGGGGCCATGAGCGACACCCCGGCCGGATCTCCTTGCGGATGGAACCCGAATAGGCGATAAACCTGGATGAGAGACTCGTGTGGTTTGTCAGCTCGTGGCCGACTCCCTCGCCCGGCTTCCGCTTGAAGGTTGCCGAGGTACATGACGTGTACAGGGCCGACGATAAGTGGCGGGAGCATGTGTGAAGAAGTACACCCCTGCAGGGTTATCATGATCTATTCGAATAGCCGTGTCCTCGGTTATGGACTTCTTGGATGCTTACGTGGTACATAGACAACTTGAAGTGGATACCATAAAATGCTCAAGATAAGTGTGAGTGCTATGGATGGCCTTCTCGTAGTGAGACGGGGATGAATCCATAGTAGTGTATTGATGTGGTGATTAGTGGACTCGTGTGTGCCTTTTCAAAAGAGTTACCAACAGTCGTAGAACAGGATAGCCACAGAGTCAAAGCTGGCTTGCTGCAACTAAACCCCACATTACCTCCTTGATACTAATGCATGTATGATAGGATCTGATGTAAGTCTTGCTGAGTACCTTTGTACTCATGTTTGCTTTATTTATGTTTTGCAGCGGAGACTTCGGTCTTTCTAGTATTTCCGCTTGGACTTCGACGAGTAGCTTGCTACCTCAGCTACGATCTTGTACCCTTGGGAGGGTCTTGTAGATAGTCAGGCTTTTCAGCCTTTTTTCTTTTGTAGTTGTCTGTACTCAGACATGTAATGCTTCCGCTTGTTGCTTGTATGCTCTGAATGATGGGTCATGTGACTCCTGTTTGTATTTAATGCTATGTGGCTCTTCTGGGCCTTTATCTATATGAGGTTGCGTTATGTTGTGATGCCATGTTGTACAACACATACTTGCATGTTATGCGTACGTGTGACGTGTATTGCTATGTGTGGGATCCGACAATCTAGTTGTTTATCCCTGGCAGCCTATCATATGGGGAAATGTAGTCTAGTGCTTTCTGAGCGATAGTAGTCCGCTACAGCCCGGTTAACCGGAGTCCTGCTAGCCCAGCACTACTGCTCGGAACACTTGACTGGCCGGCATGTGTTTCACTTCGTTCCTGTGTCTGTCCCTTCGGGGAAATGTCACGCGGTGTTATCCGGAGTCCTGCCTAGCCTGCTACAGCCCGGGTTACCGGAGTCCTGTTAGCCCAGTGCTACAGCCCGGATTTATACGTTGTTGACCGACATGCTCGATGTGATTCATGTATGCCTGTCCTCATGGGTTAGTGCCGCCTTGGGTTCACGACTAGCCATGTCGGCCCGGGTTCTCTGTCATATGGATGCTAGCGACACTATCATATACGTGAGCCAAAAGGCGCAAACGGTTCCGGGCCAGGTAAGGTGGCACCCGTGGGAATACCGTGCGTGAGGCCGCAAAGTGATATGATGTGTTACATGCTAGATCGGTGTGAGTTAGGATTGGGGTCCCGACAGATTGGGTGCGACATATGCCAAAGGATGGCTTATCATGGTGGGAGCGAGTAGAATGTCGCTGGTGCCCGGAAGCTGGATGAGGCGTAGACATGAACGCCGACGTACTTTACCCAAGTTCGGGGCTCTCCTAGGAGATAACACCCCTAGTCCTGCTCTACGGGGTCTCCGCATGATCAGTAAGGCACTAGTGAGTACAATGGTGCTCCTCGAGCTGTGTGCTAGAGGTAGGAGAAAGCAGGGCTAGCTATCCCCTCTCTCTATGTATGAGTCTAATTCTAACAGGTTGGGAACCCTTTGCATGGGTGCCCTGGGGGTTTTATATAGGCCTACCCCCAGGGGTACAATGGTAGTCTGGCCGGGTGTAGGACCCGGCTGTCAGTGTCTCTGGTCGCCGGCTTCTGGGCCCGCCGCCTGGTGGGCCCGGCCAACTGGTCTGGTACGGAGCCGACAGGGCGCCTCCGCCACTTGCGGGTCTGGTCGGCGGCTGGTTAATGTAGCCTCAATGCTAATGATGCATGCTTGATCAGGGAGGGGCGTGGCTATAGTCGCGCCGTCTGGTGGGAGATCACTGTAGCCATACCGTGTCTCATCTGGTTAATGGCACACGAACCTCGAGGGAGGGGCAGGCCGCCTGCTAGAGGTCGGCCTCCCTTTGGTCTGACTAGTCAGGCTATGCTGCCTGGTAGGGCCCGCCGCCTGCAGGCCGTATCGACAGGCCGTCGTGGGAACAGGGCTCCACCTGACAAGGGTGACGTCAAGGATGGAGCGGCAATAGTGTCACGCCGTGCGGAGGTCTCCCCCTGTACGGGGCACTGTGGCCACGCCAAGCCCTGGATATGGGGGTGATGGGCTACACTATAGCCACATCTTGTCTTGTCTTCTTACACTACAAAAAAAATACACTTCCATGATGATACGTGTTTGTCACAGTAGGTCGCGGTTTTTGTCATGCATGTACATCCATGACAAATTTATGACAGAATCAAGATAGTCATACCTATGATGTCGTAGAAGTGTTCCATGACATTACCAAAATTATCATCACGGAAGTGTCCACTTCCATGACCATAAATCGCGCGTCACAGAAGTGCTTTCGTCAAGGGTGACCGACACGAGGCATCCACCGTAACGGAACGCCGTTAAGCTATCGGGTCGGGTTTTGGACCCGATAACCCGTTAACAGCCCCGACCAATGGGAATTTTCCACATGTAAAATCATCATTGGTTGGAGGAGACACGTGTTAGGTCCGCGTTGGCACAGGTGTCACCCATCCAATGGGCGAGACGCGCCTATGATATGTTGACACGTGGACCGGCCCATCAAATTTAAATGGGCCGGCACAACTGAAGGCCCATAAGATTTTGCGGACCATAATGGGCCGGCCCAGCTAAAGGCCCACGAGATTTTGCGGACCATAATGGGCTGGCCCAGCTAAAGGCCCACAAGATTTTGCGGGCCATAATGGGCCGGCCCAGGTAAAGGCCCACAAGATTTTTGTGTGCCATAATGGGCTGGCCCAGGTAAAGGCCCACAAGATTCTTGCGGGTCATAATGGGCCGGCCTAGCTAAAGGCCCACGAGATTTCACCGACATTAATGGGCCGGCCCAGGTGTAGGCCCACAAGATTTTGAGGACCCTAGTAGGCCGGCCCATTAACTAGCTGACATGTTTTGGGCCAAATGCCGGCCCATATTTGATTTGACCCATTAATGTCCTGCCATGCTCCGGGCCTAATAGTGGCCCATATGAGATCCAGCCCGTTAAAAGCCTACCATGTTCTGGGCCAAATTACGGCCCAGATCAAGGCCGGCCCTTTAAAAGGCTTTGGGCTCAATTATGCTGCAGCCTCACTTCTGGACTATGGATCCAAGCTTACGCTACTCAACTCTGTGATCACTTCTTTGGTTGTCTATGCCAAGTGTTCCATCAAGATAAACCCTAAAATCATTGAGCACCTTGATAAGCTGCGTAGATTGTGTCTCTGGGTGAGGAAGTCCGATGATGGGGTTAAGGGCGGCTCATTGGCAGCCTGGGATATGGTCTGCAAACCCAAAAGCAAAGGAGCTCTGGGGATCATTGACCTTAAGACCCAAAACCAGGGGCTCTTGTTGAAACAACTTCACAAGTTTTATAACAAACATGATGTTCCATGGGTCAATCTGATTTGGGATACCTACTATGTGGGTAAAATACCGCATGCCTCTAACCCATGTGGATCCTTCTGGTGGAGAGATCTCATGTCAATATCTGATATATATACAGAGGGGTCACCAAAGCAGAAGTATTTGCTGGAGATACGATCTTGTCCTGGAAGGACAATTGGAATACAGATATTCTTCAAAACAGATACCCGAGAGCATTTTCATTTGCTAGGGATCCAGATATATCTGTGAGACATCTCCTGTCTTCGGAGAGGCTGGTAGAGGTGTTCCACTTGCCTTTATCTTTGGAGGCTAAGAATGAGGTACTTCAAATTCAGTCAGAAAACCCTTGAAATCTCAATGACTGAGGACAGGGATGTGTGGCTTTGTGTTTGGGGAGACACAAACTTTAGAGCTTCCAAGTTTTATGCCCACTGCTTTAATCTGGTACAAGCCGATGAGATCTTTGGATGGGTATGGAAAACCAAGTGCACAATGCAATGGAAAGTGTTCTTGTGGCTGTTGGCTGATAGATTGAATACCAGGAATATGCTTCGGAGAAGGCATTTCAGAATCCAGAATGATAATTATGCCTGCCTCCTTTGTGACCACCCGCCCGAGGAAGATATTGTTCATCTCTTTTTCACTTGCCCTTTTAGTCAGAGGTGCTGGGTTGCACTGGGGATACACTGGCTAGATGACACTGATTGGATTAAAATGCTGCATGAGGGCAAGAACAGGTGGGCAAGGCCAATGTTTCTAGAAGTATTTACAATTGCTGCTTGGGGAATCTGGAAGGAGAGGAATGACAAGCACTTCAGAGGGATTCAACATTCTTTTGATTCCTGGAGGAACAGATTGAAGAAGGACTTTGCTATGCTGGTTCATAGACCAAAGTAGGAGCAAGGCCCTTACATTCTTTCAATAGTCAATTTGCTTTGATTTTTTTGTTTTGTTGGGTTGCCTAGCTAATCCCCCCCCCTCACACCACCATGTAATTTGTACAGTGCTGGACACTCTAACCCACCCTAACCTTATATACTAATATAAAGGCAGTGAGAGTTACTCACTGTCATCAGTTCTCAAAAAAAAAACTAGACACTATGCTTTTGGGCCCACTTGCGAAAGGCCCACTTAGTAATTCGGCCTGATATTAGTTTTGGCCTGTTAAGGGCCCGTTTAACATTTCGGCCCTATATTAATTTCCTCCTGTTAAAAGCTCGTCAAATAGTTGGGCCTAACTACGGCCCGGTTTGCATCCGGACTGCTCGCAGCCGATATCTTATGGCCAAACAAGGACCGAGACAATTTTGGCCTGTTAGAAGCCCATGATTTGATTCACACAATCATGGGCCGGGGTTCATTTCGGGCTGCTGCCTAACTAGTAGGAATTAAGAACAAACCTACTCTATACAATAAAGAAATTACGGCATAGTAACTAAGAATAAACTTACACTATACAATAAAGTATTTAAGGTATATTACATCCACTGGGCATCGAAGTTCGCCACCAGTGATCATAAAGTGCAACGAAGAAGCAGATTACGAAAACTGGGCACCATTGCAGTGTAACAAAATAATACTGAACCGAGACCACTTCCAAGACAGTTCAAGAAAAGTTAGCCTTGCGGGGGAACTGGTGCTCAAGCTGCTGAGCAAGGCTTTGAGACCGGCGTAGCATGTCGGTCATAACTTCCAGGTGTAGCTGTTTAGCGATGAGGTTCTCATTGGTGTTCTACGCAATCTTTCTTAGAGATAGGACTTCAAGTCGAAGTTGAGTTGCAGAATGCCTTTCTACTAGAACTTGGGACTGAAGAAGTCGAATTGATTCAGACAACGAATTCTGTGAGCTTGTCTGACTGTTAGTCTCAAGTAACTTGAACACTGCATCAAGACAAGACTTTGGGGTTGTCTCACTATCTTCAAGATGTTTTGCCTTCTTTGCTGCAATATATGTCGGGTTTGTCTCACAGCCTTCAGCAGACTTGTGCATGCCATCAGGCATATCACCCTGAAACAAAGCAGAGAGATGATAGGTTTTGCACGTGTATAAACAAAGATGATAACTGTTCTTTCAATTCTATCCAATTTCAAATTAGAAAATAAAGAGTATGTTCAAAATATCAATAGCATAATTTGGCATTGTTCATAATGCGGGGAGCTTCACCACACTACTGGATTACCATGTCAACATAACAAGCATAGATGAAGGGCAAAGAAAATCATTGTATCTATTTTGGATAATGTGCATGGCATGTTGTTCATATCATCATCCACATCAGTAAGATAAAACAGGAGATGACAAGGTTCAAACGTGGGCTGGTTCACCACACACTGGATTATAGATCCACAAAAACAAGCATACATATAGGGAGTATTAAGTAATGTGCATGGTATGAATAAGGAATTTGGTTTTACAAGTAAAACTTAGAACTTACGGTTCTTATGAACATGCATTTTGGTAGAAACAGCAAACTAAACAGCAGTAAATGATAGGGAGTATGAGCAAATTAAACATCAATTGAGGATAAAGGCTTTAGAAGGACTGTCTTACATTCAAAGTTAACACCGGCTTTATAATGCCCTTCTCCATGTCAAGGGAAGGATAACTCAAGAATTTCAGCACAGAATCTTCTTCATAAGCATTGCCTGTACTCTACATTTTGTAGAGAGTAACTATAGATATGATAATACTGGAAGGGATAGAGGATAATGAAGATAAGATGCAGATTGATGCTACATAATCAACTACCAATCTCTGGAAGTACAAGCGTTACAGGACAAAATGTACTGACAAGAGCAATGGGCTACACTTCTGCACTGGCATTGTCTGTGTATTGTACTTTCTGGTAAGATTAAATATAGATCTGATCTTTTTTAGTAAATGGTGGGCGAGGGAGATAAGATGCAGAATGCTACAAAATGAACCAATCCCTCTTACCATAATACAAGAGTGTTTTGAACACTGGTGTACTGTACAAAACTTTCTTATATTATGGGACGGAGGGAGTAGCTGTTAATGTAAGTACAGTGATAGACCACGTTCAGTCCTTACAAGAGGACTGCAGAGCTAAACCTCTTCAAAAGCATTGGGTTGATTCTAAATTTATGTAAGAGTCCATACGTATCTTATAATGTCCACCAAATGGACGATTACGAGGCTAACATGTGCAGTGATGCTACATAATCAAACAACTATGAAAGTAAGTATGGTCATACAGGGCAAGAGGTACTCGCAAGAGCAATGCAGTGTGCAGCATAGTTGCGAGATTCTGTGGTCCCTTGAGAACGAATGTTCTTCTGCTAACAGTTTTCGTACAAGTGAGACATTAAGGCAAATGGAAAAATGTAGTTCAAATTGTGATGTGATATCATAGACAGTACCTTACGCTGCAGCCGAGACCAATGTGTAACAAGGTTATTCCAGTCACCGTCGGATAAATGTAGTATCGCAGACTTTACAGAAATTTCGTTCAGAGGCTTGCCATTGAAGTGTGCTTGCCTCAGGTAGGAACGATACTTCATCAACGAGTGCTTAAAAAGCGCAACCAACCCTTGCTCGTCATCACAATCCAGTTTGCTCCTCGCCTATTTAAAAGAATGAAATCTTGTGTCTTCTGTCAGCAGAAGCATATGCAGTAATGACCATGAATAACAGTAGTACATTACTTACGCGTAAGTTGTGGAGGAAGACTGGAAATTGTTCTGTGTCTGCGGTATAATCTTTCCATGAAGGAAAGATGCGCACAAAGTTCCTGACAACAACATAAGCTTCGTCTTCTAAACTGGGAAGAAATGGAACAGGGGTCCTATTTGCTGCAATTGGGGCTCTCTCTGGTTCGAAAAGGGATTTGGCAACTGGATTTGGTGTATTCTTTGCTGAAATGGGGGTTTTGCGTCGTACAGCTGGTGCTATGTCAACTAGCATAATCATACTGTTTACTGCAGTTGGGGTCTGCTGAGTTGGGGCATCAGAAATGACCAGTGTAATAGGGCTAGTGTCTGCTAGAGTTGGGGTATTTTGTGGGTCAGGTGGTATTGCAACTACACCTAATGGGCTATCAGGTGCCACTACCTTTTCCAAATACTTTGCTTGTGCTCCTCCACGATCAGCAATCACCCTCTTCTTTTTGAACGTCTGATACACAAGAACAACATTTGAATGGATAAATATGGTATGATGACAGATGGAATACATACTGAAAATGGATAGGCAGGGCGTATTCACATACACGATGTGTAAACAAAGCTAATGGCAGTTCAACAAAGTAGAAGCAATGCAAAGCATCAGTTGCAAGATATGTGCGAGCAATGTAACCTTGGAAAGTTAGAGCAAGTACCTTGATGGATAAATAAGATAGGGCATCTTCCTCTGCCTCCTCCACTAGGGAGCTACATTAACTTAGGTCTCCCTCTAGCTCAGAATCACTGTTAGGATCATATTCTGAGCATGAATCTGTAGGTGGAGAGCGTTTGCATTGCATTGCATCCAGGCTTGATTTCATTCCCTTAATGCCAAGTTTGACATCCATGTCATTGTTCTGCTTTATTCTTTTCATGCGCGCAAGCTCATAATCATTATGATGTTGTTCAGAATCTGAGATTCAGGAAAACATAAAAAATAGTCAGATTATCTATGGAATGCATTGCGGATTCAACTCGGAGAGTGTATCCCTATAAACCCCTGCATATGCAAAGTTCACCTCCCCAACCGTGTTGACCAAACCACACACAGAGATACACACCCGAGCGGCGAACATGCATTTTCGAAACAAATTTAGGAACATTTAGCTGACCAATTAAACAACTCTGTTTAATAATATCAGATTCGTATTTGAACAACTAAGCTTGTTTAGCTTGATGAGTGGAGCAGTGTTATTATGACATGAAGCACGTATTCTGATCGTATAGTGATCATAAAAGGGGGAAACTCTAAGCATATTTTTTTTAGCAAAAGAGGGTTTCCCCTCTGATTGCTATTAAAGAAACCACCACAGAACCAACATGATCAATTAAACCCTAAGCATGATCAATTAAACCGTATTATGGCTGTGCCATGGCAGATTTGAAGCTGCAAACCGAAGAAATGATATTTAGCATCCATTGTTTGCTTCGAACTAAGAACTAAATTCTAAGAGGTGAAAAGAAAGTAGAGTAACCAAGTTAAGATCTATTTTCTGGTTGAGATCAAAAAGTTGAGGAGATATGAAGTACCACCTCTCTTGCGACGCCGTGTAGGCATCGGGGGTGCGATGGTTGTCGGTGGCGTTGAAGCAGATCTGTGACGGTACACGGGTGCATCAGGGCATAAGTCCCGTTGCGGTGGAAGAGAAGGTCGTGTGAGCGGCCCCAGCAAAGAGGATGACGGCGCTGATGAAGCAAGAGGACGCGATGCAAGGCTATTGGTCCGTCGTCGTGGATGAGAAACGTCCATATCTAGCAGTGGACGACACGGTCTTGGTAGGCGCTCTGGCATGGTGGAGGGCGGTGGCGATGGATGTGGTGGAAGACGGCGACGATGGATGGGGTGGCGGACGGAGGTTGGTGTGGGGATGGGGTGTTCTAGCGCGGATGGTGTATGAATGGGAAAATGGAGGGAGAGGTACGGGGAACCATGATTTTGGGACGCGCCTGTCTGAAATAGGGGAAAGTTATGAACTTAGCCCCCATTTAAAATTTGGACGTCTCGTCGGTTGGGGATAGGACAGTAATCTCGCATCTCCCAAATATTTTCCGGCAACTATTTCGGGTGAGGAGAGGGTGTTTTGCCACCCACGATTGGCGCCCACGGTGTATGAACGGGGCTGACAGGTAGGGCAGTTGTGTCACATCTGATGGAAGTTACACATGTGCCCCTATTTAAAATATTAGCCTACATCGATTTCGCACGAGGAGAGTTTGTTTTGCCGCCCACCGTGTATGAATGGGGAATGGATTGAGAAACAGAGGTCTTTCGGACGAGCTTGAATCAAATGAGTTTTGCCGCCCATGTTTGACGCCCACCGTGTCGGACTTGGCTCACACGCGGTCGTGTCACGTCTAATTGAAGTTACTAACCTACCCCGTGTCGGAATGGAAATCGGGCTGATGGATTGTTCGTGTAATGGGTAGACAGTAATTTCCATCTCCCAAACACTTGGCTTCGGGCAGCTGACGTGGGACTGGACATTTTGTTGTTTCTTTTGAATTTTTGGACAATATGCATCCACGTTTACCCTAGCAACTAAATTCGAATCCATTTTGTATTCCTATATGAATCTTTATAAATCATTCTCTGTGTTTTTATATATCTTCAAAAGGACGACAAAGATGTATTCCACTGTCATATATGAATATGGTTTACAAATGCCGATACTCTAATTCAGAAACTAGAATCCAGTTTAAGGTGAATTCGAATATTTCAAACACTTCATGTCCAACTCAAATGTCACACGCAGCATAGTGTGTACTCCAATTTAAAACAAGCCTTTCTATCTTCTGTCAGTGCAAAGGTCATAACCCGCCGTGACATCATCTTCTGGATCCGTGTTAACCCTCCATGACGTCACCTCCAATGAAATCCCTATTTTATTCTGTCATATCCTCAACGGATCTTTGCCTTTACTGACCATCTCGAAAACCGAGGCGAAGGGGTCGCTGGATAATGATGCTCGGTCTCCTCGTTTCTCGCGCCATCTCAGTCGGACTTTCCTTATAAATAGGCACAACCTAGGTCTTCTTCATTTTCTCCCCTCAGTCGTCTTCCTTCGCTCGCTCTCTCCCTGTCGTTCGAGCTTCGCCGCCGCCGCCACCGCCGAGCTCCTCGTCTTCACCAACTCAGGTCGTTGCATCAACCTGAATCCGACCAGAGCTCAACGGCGAACCTCTACAGCCAGTCTGCACCCGTAAGTTCCCTTCCTTCCCTTCCTTAGATCTGCATTGCGGCTTCTTCGAGTTTGTCAGTGTTCGTCGCCGCCCGTTGCAAACCTTTGATAGATTTCACCTCCGATGCCCTTTTCTGATCGTCAAATAGTATAGAACTTCTCCGCACTAGTTTTAGGTCTAGAAATTTTTCTTTTCAGAACGACCACTTGATCCAAAATAATAACTGCAACTTGTGAAACCTGTTTGTTCCGTACTTAGCCAAAAAACTTCATCTGTTGGATCTGTTTAACCACGGTAGTCTATGTGGCCGGTTTTAAGAAAACAACACAGATTGTCAACCTTGCTTGCTTCCAGCGACTTAAAATAACTTAACTTCTGCTGAAACCTGTAGCGGCTTAAATGTCAAAACACAATTAGCCATACGTCATTAGGCCCCTTCTTAAGCCGCCATGTTGAATATACTTAAAAATGTTCTATTCCAGGTTAAAGTTGAACTGGAAATTCTTATTTTTTCACAGGATTCCACTTGCACAATGGCACCCAAGGCTCCCAAAGCTCCTGTGACCTGTAACTGGGTCAAGTCCACTGTTACGGAAAACACTTTGTCTGAGTTCGTGAAGTCTGGCCATCTGCCCAAGAAAGAGGTCATGTCTTATCGTGCTCCTGACCCGTCAGAGGAGAAACCTCAACCCAAGGAGGGGGAGGTGATTATCTTTACTGATCACATGAGTCGGGCATTTGCCCCACCCGGTTCAAAATTATTCAGGGACGTCTTGCAATTTTTCGACCTCAGACCTCAAGACATCGGGCCCAATTTCGTGTCAAATATTTGCAACTTCCAAGTCTTCTGTGAGGTGTACCTTGGAGAAGAGCCCAACTTACTTTTGTTCAGTGAGTTGTTTCATCTAAACCGGCAGAATGAACGTGCCAACGGGCCCAGCCTGGAACTTGGTGGCATCTCAATCCAACGACGAAGGGACTGCCTTTTTCCATATGTTGAACTACCGAGCCATCATAATAATTGGAATCAGACATGGTTCTACTGTCAGGATACTTCTCCGGCTGATGAGAACCCGCTGCCCGGCTTCCGTGCTCTGCGCCTTGAATCTAACCACCCGCTGCCGGACAAGTTAACTGTTGTTGAACATCTTCCACTCGCTCCCACCATCAAGAAAATCAAAGCTCTCTTGGGGAACGGCTTAGACGACATTGATTTGGTCCAAGTCTGGATCGCCTGGTGGGTTATTCCGTTAAGCTGCCGCCCCGACTTAATGTGCACTTACTCAGGCGAGAAGGATGACCCGCTGCGTCACAGCCGTGACGAATTACCAGATGACATGGTTGAAGCCATGACTCAATCTTTACTGAAAGAGGGCTCGATGGTTAGTAATGCCTTCGACTTACTTCCTTTCTGCAAGAAGAAGCCGGCCCCTGCAATAAGTCATTATCCTCAATAATTACCTTTATTGTATTATGCCTTGTTTCTATTCATAATCCTTTACCACCTTTCACAGGCAAATGATAATTTCTGGAAACTCAAATATGATCATGAGGCTGCTAAAAAGGCCAGGGCGGCCAAAAGAGCCGAGAGGAAAGCCGCCAAGACCGGAACCTTGAGGAAGAAGAAGCCAAGCGCTTCAGATATGTTAAAACTGGATGACACTGATGATGATGATGATGAGGTAACTCTTAACTCCCCTGACTCTTTTATCATCACCTTATTTACATGAATTCCTTTCAGGAGGAAACGGGAAATAGCCAAGCCGTTGAGGAAGAGGTAACTATAATCTCCTCCGACTCCGAGTCTTTGTGTCGGTGTACAAAAAGGGGGTGCACTTCTTGTACCCCTATAACTATGCACGGGCTGTCTGAGCCACGGGCACCACCACACTGTGCACGGCAGGGGAGGTGAGCCAAGGTAAGACCGAAGCTCAAGGGAACTAGAACGACGCCAAGGCCAAGACCACGAAGAGCAGAAGGGCGAAGCGGGTTCCCCCGGGGAGGACAGCAGGCGCCGCGGCAAGGCCCTTGTCGAGGGCATCCGCAGGACCATCGTCAGGCCCACCAAGCCTCCACCGCTGTACGCATGCAGCTGCCGACCCAACCAGATGGGCAGGCACCTGCGTGGCGGCATGCAGATCTTCGTGAAGACCCACCACTGCGCCACCTCAGCTGCCTGCCTACTTACATGGCATCACAGGCATCGTTGTCGGCGTTCTGGGAACGGGGGTCCCCAGACTTGCCTGCCTGCGGCCAGCGGCATGGCTCGAATGGGGGCCCAGCGTGGCCCATCTTCATCAACACAAGGCTCAAGACCCTCGCGAGGGGCCAAGCCTCGCGAGGCGGACGACATGGCGCTTCCTCAAGCACGGCCTCCTTAGGCTGGCTCGCGAGGAGGCGGAGAGATCAAGGCGGGTACCTCACGAGGTGCCCATGACGCAAGCCATGACGACCAAGGGTGCCAGGCGGGCGCCAGCCCGCGCAGCGTCTCCCTTTCCTCTTTGGTGCAAAGGGGGCAAGCGCAGGCGAGAGGATCAAGCAAAGGCACCCATTTCGGTGCAACGAGACCAAGACCAGTCCAACGGTGGGAAGGAGGTCACCATGGAGCCCAGGACGGCGTCACCACCGAGCCTTTGGCAGGCAAAGACCAACTTTAGTCAGGATAAGTGTACCAGATGTTCCCCTTCGAAGTGGGCAATTGTTGGCGCCCTTCCCGCTCAATATTTGGGAAGAGGCCCAGGGCCTTTGCCTATAAATAGGACTAGCTATCCCCAGGGTAGAGGCATCTGATCGAGTACCAAGAAAGCAGTAGAGGCATCTAAGCCGGCATCTCACAGAGAGAGAGAGAGAGAAGGGCGACCGAACTCCCCCTAACAGTTCATCCCCTAGCCAAGAACAGACCCTCACGAGGTTGTTCTTCCTTGTACTGTTCTTCCTCATCAGCCCAAGAGGCAATCCACCCACCACAAACTAGAGTAGGGTATTACACCACAATGGTGGCCTGAACTAGTATAAACTCCGTGTCTCTTATGCTGTTCTTCCTGTAGTTAGTTCTTTGCGAGACGGTGAGGTAGAGGGCACGATCTCCGCATGCACCCCAGAGTTCGAACCTTAAGGGTCTGCCGGAACCTGTGATCCGACATTTGGCGTGCCAGGTAGGGGTGCGCCGGAATCTGTCTTCCACCGCTCCGCTCTCCTCCGACCGTCGCATCCATGTATGACGCTCGTCGGGCCCGCGCCGAGAGCCGGGCCGCCATCGCTTCCCGCGTCGTCCAAACGGCCCCCGTCGGTGGGCGTCCTCGTCGTTCCCCGTCGCCCGCCGTCAACGCCGCCATCGGCCCGGCAGGGAACGAGCAGCAAGCATCCTCTCAGCACCCGTCTGTGCGGCGAGATGGCCGCACCGCCACTCCGTCGCTCACCCCGGTCGGTTCTTCGTCGCATGCGCTTCGCGCGGCCTTGGAGGCTCGAGCTGCGCTCATCGCGGCGAACGAGCTCCTGCGCTACCACCCCGTCGACGACGTCTACGAGGAGTGGATCGACCGCGTCGCCGAGCTCGTCCGCACCGCAGCGGGCTCCCCCGCGCCTTTCGCACCGCTGCGCCGCACTCCGCCCCGCGTGGGCAATGAAGCCCCGAGGGCATTCCAGCCGCCTCCTTTCCAAGAAGATGCCATGGCCCCAAGGCGCGCAGCTCCTGGGCGGAACCCGCCCCGTCATGTGCCGGTCCAGCAGGAGCGGAGCTGCCAAGAAGTCCCGCGACCGCAAGAGGCCGCCCGGGCGGTCCCTGCCCCGGCTCGCCGAGACCCCGCTCCAGCTCCGGCATGTCAAGACCCCGCGCTGCTCCCAGCTGCAGCGCAAGGGGACCCGCAAGGCCAAGCTCGCCCTCAACCAATACCTCCCGCGGCCACCGCTGGCTGCCGTGCCTACACCGCCGAGCTGCGCGGAGTCGCATGGCCCGGCAAATTCAAGCCGGACCTGCCCCGTCGCTACGACGGCACGACTGATCCCACAGAGTTCCTCTAGCTTTACAAGCTGGGAATCGAAGCTTCCAGCTGGGACGAAAAGGTCGTGGCGAACTGGTTCCCCATGGCGCTGAAGGAAGGTGCTCGCACTTGGCTTCTGAACCTGGCTCCAGGCACGATCTCCTCCTGGGACCACATGCATACTCGCGTCATCGCTAACTTCAAAGGTACCCGCGACCGGCCTCCCACCATGAGCGACATGCGCCGCATCAAGCAGCAACCTGGGGAGACCCTGCAAAAGTACATCCAGCGCTTCAACAATGCGCGCCTCAAGATCCCCAGGGTGTCCGAGGAAGCCATCATTTCGGCCTTCTCCGATGGCGTGCGCGACGTCAAGATGAAGGAGGAGTTGGCGATGCATGAAGACCTCTGCACCTCCCTGGAGCTATTCAACCTGGCGACCAAGTGCGCCAGGGCTGAGGAGGGACGCCTCTCCCTCCTCGAGCTGCCTGCCGCAGACCTAGAAGAGAAGAAGCCCAAGGCCAAGGACGTGAAGTGCAAGGGGGCTGCCGTGCTCGCGGCAGAGCCGGACACCAAGCGGGGCAAGGATCTCCCCGAATCCTCCAGGGGCAGCCGGTATTGTGTGTACCACGACCTCCACACCCACAACACCAATGAATGCCAAGAACTCCGCGCCGTGCGAGAAGGAAGAGTCGGCCGACGCCCTGACCGTGCTGACTGGGGCTACGGCCGAGGAGGAAGGAAGGAACCCGGGACGTTGGGAAGATCGTGGCCCACGTCAAGGCAGGCGTGACCAACCTCGCGAGGACCGCTGGCGTGACCCGCCTCGCGAGGGGGACTGGAGGGATCAGCCTCGTGAGGATCGCCCTCATGGCAACCCAGGCCTGCCGCCATTGCCGCCTCAGCCAAGAAGGAATGAAGACCGCCACCAAGACGAGGGGGCCGGGGGCTTCCAGGAGCCTCGCGCCATTGCCTGCATCCTGGGCGGAGCTCAAGCCCCAGCCTCTCAGCGTATCTTCAAGCAGTTTTCTCGCGAAGTGAACGCAGTTCTCCCCGAGCTCGAAGCGACGCGTCCCCTCAGGTGGTCGGCCTGCACCATCACGTTCAGCTCAGCAGACCAGCTCAAGTGCGCGGTCATAGCCGGAGTCCTCCCAATGCTTTGTTCCCCAGTCATCAGCAATGTTTTGGTCACCAGGACCCTCATCGACGGAGGGGCAGGGCTCAATGTCTTGTCCGTGGAAACATTCAACAGCCTCCAAGTGCCCTATGACCAGCTTCAGCCAACCAAGCCCTTCTCCGGAGTCACTGACGGTTCCACGGTCCCGATCGGGCAGGTCCGCCTCCCAGTCACCTTCGGGGCCCGCAACAACTACCACACCGAGCTCATCGACTTTGACGTCGCCCACATCCGCCTGCCATACAACGCCATCCTCGGGTACCTAGCGCTGGCCAAGTTCATGGCCGTGACTCACCACGGCTACAACGTCCTCAAGATGCCAGGAAGCGGCCGCATCATGACGGTGCCCTGTGAAGAGAAGGATGCAGTGTGTTCCCTGGAGCGAGCCTTTTAGGCCGCGTCACTAGAAAACCCAGATCGCGGAAGTAGGAGGCTTCCTGAGACCGCCCCCAAGAAGAAGACGACGTCAGGCTCAGCCCCTCAGGAGGCAGGCCCTTCAGGGCCCGCGTCTGCCCAGGGGGGTCCTCCTTCAATCGCATAGGAAAGCGCCCCCGGCACCCTCCTCAGGCAGGGCTCGGGCGCTCTCACCTGGAGGGCCACCGACCTCGCCAAGGTCACGAGGGAGGCGCTTGGGCACCATGTGGAGGCGTGTTTCGAAGCACGTTTCCCTCGAAAGGAAGCCAGGGAAGGAAGGTCAGACCAGCAGGAGTTTGTTAGCAAGGCCATTCAAGAACTACAGGAGTCAAGGATCATAAGAGGTTGCCGTCACCCACCAGCTGTGGCTCCCCATCCAGGCGAGGATGGTGGGCTGCACGTCTGCGTCGACGTACCAGGGCTCAATCAGATCGCCACGGCGAAGCGCCTCTGGCCCTCACAAGTGGGGCGCTGCGGAGGACCACCCCACATCTATGTTCGCATGCCTTATGGCCTGCCGAGCGTAGCTGCGGCGTACCAGCGCCTCATGAGGAGCATCTTGGAGGCACAAGAAGACAGGCGTTCCACAGCCCAGGCGGAGATGGAGGCTGCTCACGAGGAGCCACCAGTGCCTCCGGAGCCTCCCGAGGCTCCTGGGCCTGGGGGCTCGTGAGGATCGGCTTCTGCAGCCCACCGAGTCTGCTGCACCAATGCCACTGCACTGACCACATCTTCAGGTGACACCTTTCAAGTTTCATTCCCAGCTAGGAGCGCCCTCCCAGGGTTGCGTCATTCCCAGGCCGCGTGGGTCCGTCCCTGTGGCATGTATCCCTTTTTATCTTTTCAGTCGCTAGCTTGCTTTGCTGGGGGCGCCCCTCGGGCTGCATCATCCCCAGGCCACTCGGGCTAGGCCCAGTGGCATGTATCCCTTCCGCGTTTATTTCCAATTATGCATTCGCCCATCATGCTTGATTACTTGATGCCGTCCGCGGAACCTTTTCTTCTTCATGTCAACCACTTGCACGCTAAAGGGGGGTGCCTGAGCATCGCGACTCAGGGCTCTTACTGGCTCTCCAGCCCTCACCCTCTGGCCTTGTCCACGGCATCGCGACCTGGCATACCAGTGACGGCTAAGACAAGCTCGAGGGCCGGGACCCGAGGACGTAGAGTGCCGGCATCTAACTAGATTTTGCAGGAACACATCTCAAGATACGGCCCAGTGCCAGGCGCAACCCGCCTAGTGGTAGGGCCTCGTGAGTCCCGCGCTGGCTCACGGGTGCCCAGACACACCTCGCCCGCTCCAACCAGCGAGCTCCTGAGCGACTAACAATCAACTAATCGCTGCTATGGCAACCCCATCTTCTTTTTGTGATGAATCTGCAGGGCCCATAGAGGGAACCGCGCTAGCCAAGGCCCTCATGGTGTCCCCTTTGCCCTCTCCCGCGCAACCCGCTTGCACGTTTAAGGGGGGGTGCCTGAGCATCGCGACTCAGGGCTCCTACTGGCTCTCCAGCCCTCACCCTCTGGCCTTGTCCACGGCATCGCGACCTGGCATACCAGCGACGGCTGAGACCAGCTCGAGGGCCGGGACCCGAGGACGTAGAGAAGAAAGGGGAGCAAAGGCGAGGGAGAATGGGCACACGAGGACCTTGGCCAGTGACTCCGCTCAAGCTACCCCCCGAACCCGACGACGCGCTGGGGATGATCCACGACCCCCAAAGATAAGTCACCCTCCGAAACATTGGATACCATATCACTGCCCCCTCACCTAAAGCGACTCCGTGCTAGCAAGGTTGCTTCCCTTTCTCACCAAGCGACGGCTGCTTGGGTGCCAAAGGGGACCTCCTGAGCATCGCGACTCAGGGGCTCTTACCGGACCCCAGGTCGCTCACCTCCTGGCCTTGACCACGGCATCGTGACCTGGCATACCAGCGACAGCTGACACCGCCTTGGGACTGGGACCTGTCGACGCAGAGCACCAAGCACTCGCGAGGTTCGAAAGGGAGAACTAAGCTACGACGGAATTGACAACTCGCACAGTTCCATAGCAAAGGTCATATATTAACAAAAGGATCACAGACACCTTACAAGCCCCCATTGGGCGCAATATGATTCCTTGAAGGAAACAGGTCCTAAGGGACGCTAACTACACATGCCCCTACAGAAGACGCCATCATCAACAGTGGGCCATCGAGCACCGGCGCCAACCCCATCCAGATCGGGGTCAGCGACGGCCGAGTGAGCCCGCCCTGCTCCGGGAGGGGCGTTGGCTCACGGCCTCGTAGCTGTCGTCGCTCGTCTCCGGAGTCGCGAAGACCTCACAGGGATCACTGGATCCTCCAGCGCTCCCGTCGCTCATGGAGCTGTCCAGGGGGCGATTGGCGGGCCCAGCCGTCGCCATAGCGAGGTCCTGGCCGCCTCCCCCGGGGCAGCACTCCAGCTGGCGACCGTTCGCGTCGAAGATCTTGAAGAACATCACTGAAGCGTCGTCGTACTCCGGGTGGATCGTGAGGGCGCCCCTCGTTCTGCAGCACCGAGCGATCTCGCCCCAGCCGCGAGTCATGAAGACCTCGCCCGAGGCCGTGATCGCGACCTCTGCCTCGGTTGCAGGAGTGCTGCAGCCGGTGTGCTGCAGCCACAGCTCCAGGAGTCTTCCCCGAAGGAAGACGGAGGCGAAGAAGGGAGGAAAGCGAATCCAAGTCCGCGGAGGCATGGCGGCGTGGAGCACGAGCTCGCGGGCGGAGCCCTCGGCGTGGACTCCAGGAGGAATGACCCACACCTTCGTGACCCTCCGGCGCCGGCAACGGCGCTGGCCGAGGGGATCGGCATCTCCTCTTCGAAGGCCCTCGGCGTGGGCATACAAGGGAAGCGGGAATCCCAGCGGAGGCCGCTCGTACCAAGGCCTCAGCACCACCAGGCGGTCCTCCTCGTCTCGGCCGCGCAAGGCAGGCCGTTTCTTCGGCGGGAGCGGGTCTGGTCCCTCTTGAGGAGCCTTTCCCTTCTCCGCTGCAGAGAACCGGCGAATCGGAGCCATCACGGCAAGGCGGAGCAAGAATCAAGGCGAAGGAGAAAGCAAGGGTAGATGGACTGGAAGGGCACGCGCGGTGCCGTAGTTATAGCCGGCGGAGGCCAACCGTCGGCCTCCACGATCACAGGTAATCATGACACGATTTGCATGCAGGGACTTGTCCAATCCACGCGATCGTCGAGGCGTCGTGGGGAAGCGGAAACGCCCACGTCCAATCAACCGCCACGCGGCGCCCAAGGCCGCAGGCTATTAGGGCCCGCGGCACTTCGCCCTTGCCCTTTCGCCCCTCGGCATGGCCAAGTCCGTGCGCGCCTTGGGCCCGGGGGCTACTGTCGGCGTTCTGGGAACGGGGCTCCCCAGACTTGCCTGCCTACGGCCAGCGGCGTGGCTCGAATGGGGGTCCGACATGGCCCATCTTCATCAACACAAGGCTCAAGACCCTCGCGAGGCGGACGACATGGTGCTTCGTCAAGCACGGCCTCCTTAGGCTGGCCCGCGAGGAGGCGGAGAGATCAAGGCGGGTACCTCACGAGGTGCCCATGACGCAAGTCATGACGACCAAGGGTGCCAGGCGGGTGCCAGCCCGCGCAGCGTCTCCCTTTCCTCTTTGGTGCAAAAGGGGCAAGCGCAGGCGAGAGGATCAAGCAAAGGCACCCATTTCAGTGCAACGAGACCAAGACCAGTCCAACGGTGGGAAGGAGGTCACCATGGAGCCCAGGACGGCGTCACCACAGAGCCTTTGGCAGGCAAAGACCAACTTTAGTCAGGATAAGTGTACCAGATGTTCCCCTTCGAATTGGCCAATTGTTGGCGCCCTTCCCGCTCAATATTTGGGAAGAGGCCCAGGGCCTTTGCCTATAAATAGGACTAGCCACCCCCAGGGTAGAGGCATCTGATCGAGTACCAAGAAACCAGTAGAGCCATCTAAGCCGGCATCTCACAGAGAGAGAGAAGGGCGATCGAACTCCCCCTAACAGTTCATCCCCTAGCCAAGGACAGACCCTCACGAGGTTGTTCTTCCTTGTACTGTTCTTCCTCATCAGCCCAAGAGGCAATCCACCCACCACAAACTAGAGTAGGGTATTACACCACAATGGTGGCCCGAACTAGTATAAACTCCGTGTCTCTTGTGCTGTTCTTCTTGTAGTTAGTTCTTTGCGAGACGGTGAGGTAGAGGGCACGATCTTCGCGCGCACCCCGGAGTTTGAACCTTAAGGGTCTGCCGGAACCCATGATCCGACAATCGCTGGCCAGGGCGCGTGTCGACACAAGAAGGAGCGGCGATGGACGAGACAGATTTCTCCCCCGTCCCTGATAAAGCAAGGACGCCTAAGCAGACGCATTAAATGCGCCTTGTCATGTAATGCGAGGGATAACCTCGCATCATTGTACCCTTTCCACCTCCTCTGTGCCACTGTGGCGACCCCTTTTTCTATAAAAGGAGGCCCGAGGCGACCAGGAGAAGGATTCGGCTTTTTGGAGCTC
Organism: Aegilops umbellulata; assembly: GCA_032464435.1. Taxonomy (NCBI): domain Eukaryota; kingdom Viridiplantae; phylum Streptophyta; class Magnoliopsida; order Poales; family Poaceae; genus Aegilops; species Aegilops umbellulata. The sequence continues at coordinate 83,611,778 of CP136060.1, read as the reverse complement.
CTCACGCCCCATAGCTAGCTCAAAGAACACAGATATACAATCCACCAAAGCAGGAGTAGGGTTTTACGCATCCTCGCGTCCCGAACCTGGATAAACGAACCGTGTGTTATCTGTTTGATCCGCTCTTCTCACGACCCCGCGCCCCGCCAACCGTAGTAGGGATTCTTGTGATCCCATAGGTGTCGTTCCCACTGACATATTTGGCGCGCCAGGTAGGGTGCGCAGTTTTGAGAATCGACTTTAGCAGTTAGTTCGACGCTTCTTCATCATCATGGCGCCCAAGAAGAAGACGACGGTGGCGGTTGGCCAGTCGGAAGCCGGACAGCCCGTCCCAACGCGGGCGAGCAGCGGACCGGTTGCAGAAAGGACCCGGGGCGCTGGTCGCGAACACCAACACCATCCCAGCAACCGGAGTTTGGGAGACGGCGATGTTTGTGCGCCTGGTAATGGGCCACACATCGCCAAATCCAAAGGCGGAGCCAGGCACTCCGCGGGTGGAGCGGGGCCTTCCAAGGTCACCGCCGCCCCACCCGAAGGTGACACAAGGGCATGCAAGACTCCCACGCCGGCGCCAACAGCGCGCTCCTCCCAGCCAGCGCGCGACGAACGGCGTCATCACGCCGAAGATCCCGGGCATCGCCCTAGGAAGAGCCCCGAGCGCCACTCCCGGTACGTAGAAGACCTGCCCGCTCGCCGAAGCGCTGGTGAAAACGGCATGCGACCGCGGGATCGTCATAGAGCTCCTTCTGACATAGTTCGAAGTCGAAGCGCGTCACGATCCGTGCAGGTTCCGCTTCTGCCAACGCCAGCAGAGGCCCTGGCGCGCGCAGTTGCTCCTCGACTTTCCCCCCACTACGGGGAAACTCGACGAATGGAGAGCCACTATTCGAAGCCTTGTTGCGGTGGCCAACAAAGACGAACCATGTCCGGTGGAGCCCCCGGGTCGACGCTCCAATGGAGTCCCACACACCAGTGGCGGAAAAGCCGGCGGCGCCACGACCACGGTGCATTCACCTCCTCCCCATCCAGTACTGCGGACGCCGGCTCGTCGCGACGTCACGGGCGACGACATCTCCATAGCGTCGTTCGACCCACGGACCCACTATGACCAGCACCAAGTTCTTCGGGAACGAGCCCATGAAGACGCTCGAACCACTATCGAGCGTCGGCGTGGAGCGCACCACCAGTCGGACAGGCGAGCAGGGCCTGCTACGAACCACCCGGCCCCGGGGAGCCCTAGAGGCCTACCTTACGAGGTAGGCTGTCCGTCTTTTACCCATGAGCTGCGGTAGTTCCAGTCCACTCACCGCACCTTCAAACCTGACGTTGGCGAGAAGTACAACAGCAAGACCCACCCGTTTGAGTTCCTCAGCATCTACACCATCGCGATGCAAGCTGCCGGAGCCCGCGACGATAAGGTGCTTGTGAATTACTTTCCATTGGCTCTTAAACCCAACGCCATGTCGTCGTTGATGCACTTGCCGGTAGACTCTATTTCCTCCTGGTCGGATTTGTGCCATGAGTTTGTTGGCGCCTTTACTAGAGGTCACCAAGCCCATGGCCAAGCAAGCGACTTGCACATCATTCCCGAGAAGGGAGGCGAGAGTCTGCGCAAGTATATACAGAGGTTCAACCGGGTACAGTACAATATCCTTGATGTTCACCCTGCCGCCATCATCAGCGCGTTTCATCAGAACGTGCGTAACCGCAAGATGCGCGAAGAGCTGGCAATGAACAAGGTGAAAGACGTGGCAGAACTCTATGTTGTTGCTGACAGATGTGCCCGGGCGGAAGAGGGAAGGAAGTAGTCCGACGAAGATGCCGGCGTGGAAACCGACTCTTCAGATGAGGATACTGCCGCCGCGGCAAAGAAAGGTCGGCGCCGCAACAAGAAGCACAAAGGTAAAGCCGTGCTTGCCGTCGAGGGATCTGATGACGCCGGCTCCGCCAAGAAAACCAAGGCAGATGACCCCGGCATGGAAATTGCCGGATGTGTCGCCTGCCGGGCCTTGGCGGTTACCGAGAAGCCAGGAAACTCTGACAAGCAATACTGCAAGATCCATCGCACCAAAGGCCATGATCTCCAGAACTGCCGACAGGTTGAGCTCCTTGCTGAGAAGCAAAGGGCTGAATATGAGAGGAGGGACAAGGAGAAGGGCCAGGACGGTGCTGAGGGGTCCGGCAAGAAGAGTGACAGCCAGGCGGGCTGTCGCGGCATGGATAAACAACAGGAGAGGCCCGTCCGGGGCCGTAACAAAAAGTCAGAAGACGATGATCACGAAGAGGACGATGAGTCTGGTGACCAAGAATTTCAGAAAGCTACAGAGGCCATGTGCGTCGATGGTGGCGCCTCGTTGCATACCTCTCACCGCTAGCTTAAACAGTGGGCGCGTGAGATTACAACGGTAGAGCCGTCGTTTGATGCCCAAAGGCCGCTGAAGTGATCCAGCACACCTATCATTTTTTACACTAAGGATCACCCTGATCGCACCACTGCAGTCGGGTGCTTGCCATTGTTGGTTTTACCAACTATACGCAACCTCAGGGTGACAAAGATGCTAGTCGATGGCGGGGCCGGTCTAAACTTAATCTCGCCTACCGTGATCGAGAAACTGCAGAATCCTGATGGAGACCTCGAAGAGACGGGCACATTTCAGGGGGTCAACCCGGGAAGAAGTCAACCAAAGGGAAAGGTCACGTTGCCTGCGACTTTTGTGAGTGATCTGAACTACAGGACAGAAAGGATTGTGTTCGACGTTGCCAAGATCCCCTTGCCTTACAACGGGATCCTTGGCCGCCCAGCGCTGGCCAAGTTCATGGCGGCGTCACATTACGCCTACAACACCCTAAAGATGCCGGGGCTTGTGACAATCATCACCGTCCCATCGGACAAAAAGGACGCGCTAATTTGCGCTGACCAACTCTACCAACAAGCAGTTGCAGCAGCCACCACTGCTAAGGTGCTTGCTCCTGCCGCTGGAGCCGTGGGAAGGAAAAAGAAGATGACCGGCGAGACCTCAGGCACCCACTTCGGCAAGCGCACCTCTTCGGATTGTAGTTCTCCCGTCGAGGACGTGCCAGAGAGCTCCACCAGCAGAGACAAGAAGTCCAGGGCCACACCGTCGGGAACCAAGAAGGTTTTTGTCAAGGAGGACGGCACGGGAGGGGCTTTCACCATAAGCTCCGCCCTTGACGACAAATAGGAAGACGCGCTGGTCACCTTCCTACGGGCGAATGTCGATGTGTTTGCATGGCAAGCATCCAACATCCCCGGCGTTCCCAGGGAGGTGATTGAGCACCATCTTGCTGTCTGTCCTCATGCGTGGCCCGTCAAGCAAAAGGTCAGAAAGCAAGCTTTGGAACGACAAGAGTTCATCACAGAGGACATCCGGAAACTGGAAGCAGCGGGTTTGGTAAGAGGAGTGCTCCATCGAACGTGGTTGGCCAATCCAGTGGTAGTGCGCAAGGCAAATGGGAAGTGGAGGCTGTGTATTGATTACATAGATATCAATAAGGCTTGTCCCAAAGACCCCTTCCCGTTGTCGCGCATCGACCAGATTGTTGACTCCACGGCTGGGTGTGATTTGTTATCATTCCTCGATGCCTACTCTGGCTACCACCAGATCTTCATGACAAGAGAAGACGAAGAGAAAACGACATTCATCACCCCATGTGGTACGTATTGTTTCATACGGATGCCTTTCGGGTTGAAGAGTGCTGGTTCAACGTTTGCAAGGGCGGTCCAGATTGGTTTTGAACCCCAGCTCCATAGAAATATGGAAGCTTATATGGATGATATAGTAGTCAAAACCAAGAATAGGGCAACCCTTATACCGGATTTACAAGAAACATTTGCAAACCTACGCAAGATCAATCTCAAGCTGAACCCTCAGAAGTGCGTCTTCGGCGTCCCATCCGGCAAGCTTCTATGACACTCCAAAATCTTTCCTTTGGTTTTCAGCAAAACTTTGTTGGTTTTTGAAAAGAGGCCATTTAAAATTTTTCCCAGTAAACCTCTCTCTTAAAAACTTTCACCCTTGGCAAGGATTTTTATTTACATCCCTTACAAATTTGGTGTTTGAGTTATGGAAAGTTTTCCTCTGATGATTTTCCTCTCAAATGTATTTTCCTTTGAATTTAATTATTTTCATTTAAAAAGAAAACCCTAGAAGTTTTGGGACTTCTTTCATTTTGAAAAAAAAACACCCATGTTTCATATCTTGCCTGATGTGATAAAATCACTCAAGACCTCTTCTTCCTCCTTGGGACAACCTAAGTTCTCTGTTCCAACAAATCCAAGCTTTTTTTTGAATTTTATTTCATTTATTTTATCTCCCAAAACAATTCTGTCTTTTATTATGAGCCAAACTAATTTTCAAAGCAAGTACCTTATTTCCTTTGAGTTTTGATCTCAAACCAACTCCTGTGGATTGTCCTTAGCATCCACAACCCAAAACCATCTTGATCCACTCCTCCTCTTTTCAAATTTTTCAAATTTCAGCCTCTGCAAGTTTGGACCAGATTTGCCAAATTTGGTGAAATTCATATCTCCTCTTCTCCAAAAATTCCACCAAAATTCAGGCAGCCTCCTGGTGCAATGAGAGGCCACCCCACCAAGTTTCAGCTCAAGGAGAGCTCCCTACATACCAAAATCATTCTGTCAAACACATGGTCGGCACTGTTTCCCTGCGTTTTCAGAAAAGTTCAGAGATTCAGAGTTCAGTGTCGTTTTTCCTTCGTCAGAGTTCAGTCACGCGTCGACAGTGCGCCTGGCGCGTTGCGCGCAGCCCTCCTCCTTGTCCAGAGCGCCGCACGCACGCTTGGCCGGTTCATGGTGTGGGTGGCACTCTGGCCCGCCCTCGCCGGCGTCTTCTGCGGCGTCGGGACCTCCCGTGGCGGCTGACAGAAGGCACCCTACAGCACAACGCCGTTCGGCACCGCCCAAGCCACCTGGGAGCTCCGCGTGGCCGTCTCCCTTGCCAGCGCACGCATGCAGCACCGTCGCCGTGGCCTGGCACGCACAGGGCGCGCTCCCTGCCGCTGACGCGTCGCACGGCCGTTCTGTTAAGGACAGGCCGTAACCACCTCCTCCTTGTTGAGTTGGGCACTGGGATGGACTCGTTACTCCATCTAGTCGATGCTCAAGCCCCTAAACCAACTACCCAACCATAGCGCCGCCGTAATCACTCGACGGACTTATCCCGTTCATGGCAACCGCCTCGGGCCAGCTATATATAGCGTCCCCAAGCTCGCTCTCGCCGCCGCACACCTCCACCACCTCAGTAGACCCCGCCCAGCAACTGGAAGGGCCTCGAGGGGCCTTTCTTCATCGACTCCGGCCGCCTCGTTCCGCCTCGGCCTCCACCTCGACTCACTCCGGTGAGGCTGTCTCCGGCGCCCAAATCCCGTCACCTTCCCCCTCTAGCTACAAGAGGTCTAACCCCCTCCTCAATTTGCCCTCCGCAGCACTCTCCGACGAGGCCCACGACCATCCGAACCGCCGTCCGCCGGAGCAGGAGCCGTCGTCGACGTGGTGCTCGCCGGCGACCACCACCACAACCACCAACCGACGCGGAATGACACCCTGAACACGTTGGTAACCTTTGATCCCCCTGCCTCGCCGTGGATCGCCGCCGGCGACCACCGCGGCTCTCGGACACCGTCGAGCTCTGCCGCCTCTTTTGAATTTTTAAACCTGACGGGTGGGACCCGCCCGTCAGCCTCTCTGTTCTTTTTAAACGAACCGTTTTCTAAAAGCGTCTTCTGCCAAAATGCGTTTTCCCTCTGGGCCGGCGTATTCTCAGTCGAAGGTTTTCTGTTTTTATGAGTTAGCCCCTGGAAACTTTCTGTTTCATTACAGATGAGTCCCTAGACCAAAACCTTTATAACTTTTAAATAGAAGAGTATTTTTGATTGATTCTTTTTCTGCCCTCTTTCAAATTTTGTCTAGTTTTTTATCAGATTTATTTGAAAAATATTTGGAGAAATTTGTGTGCACCTCACGGTATTTACGTTAGCGCGTATGTTTTCTCTATACCGTAGATGCAGAGGGAGGTGACGGAGCCGCGAACTTCACAGAGCTAGGCTTCGACTACTCTGAACCAGGCAAGCATGTTTGAACTTTTGATATGATGATTTTTTTGGCATGTTTGCATTAAGTAGTTTCATGGCATGTTGATGAGCATACCGACGAATGTCATGTTACACGCAACGTTGAGGCAAGTGAGTTCCGATAATCCATAAGTGGATGGATGTGAGCATGCATGGCCATGTGTTGGCATGAGGATGGGTAAGATGGCAGTGTTGTAGCATGCCAATCTTATGCCAGACTATATGACTTCAGTGTCAAACCGTATCAGTCCAGTCCCTCCCATTTTCTTCCCTGTACTACCACATGTCTTCCGCAAGGAATATGGCGTAGTAAGTTGCAAACCGCTTTCCTGGTACACACCAAAAGGAGAGGCCGGGATGATGGTTCCATGGCCCTGGATTAAAGCCAGTCATCCGGTCAGGGGGCATGGGTGTTTCCGGTTGGGACCGAGAGGGGGGCACCCCTTAGAGCGCGCGTATATAAATTTGATCCCATGCTAATCGAGATTGTGATCTCCCCGTCTCAAAAGTTTTTCTTGGACGATGTCTAGGGTGATTCCTGGCATCGAGAGGTTGGATGGGTGTGTACTGGTTAGCTGTGTTTTCTTCTGAAATACCGTGAACGGAACTAGTCCTTCGTGACTACGGAAATCCATTGGCTGTCGGAAATTTTTGTACAAACTCAGCAGAGTCATATGTTCCTTGAATCATCAACCCCATGTCCAAGTTCGGTACTATGTTATCCTGACTAGTGTCAGTTTTCATGACAGAGGCTCCGGTGAATCACATGAGTGCTAAGTCCAGTTAACTGTTTATTCCGGTGGATGGACTAACCCGTTTATTATCATGAGTTGATTATTTATTATGAGTATTATTTTCCTTGTGAAGAAAGCCCTTTCTGTGGTGTCACTCCGACGTCCGACTATGGCATTGTTATTTACTTTCGATAAAAGCCCTTTCTGCGATGTCGCTCAGACGTCCGACTGTGGCAGTACTGTTATTTACTTTCAATATAAGCCCTTTCTATGATGTCGCTCAGACGTCCGACTGCGGCAGTGCTGTTATTTACTTTCAATATAAGCCCTTTCTGTGATGTCGCTCAGACGTCCGACTGCGGCAGTGCTGTTATTTACTTTCAGTATAAGCCCTTTCGGTGATGTCGCCCCGACGTCCGAGTGTGGCACACATACCTTTTATTTTCAGTTTAAGCCCTTTACGTGGTGTCGCTTAGACGCCCGACTGTGGCATGATCTTTATTTATTCGTTCACCTTTCGAGGCATCGCTTCAGACACCCGATCGGTTTCCTATTATTTTTGTTGGCTTTTCAGGCGGACTACCGCCGATTCCCTTTTTATTTACCTTGTTTACTAAATTAAATGTGCATTTGATAATTTAATCATGACGCATTCATGCATGCATTTGTTATATCTTACGTCCGAACTGTCTTGCGAGTACTTTCAAAGTACTCACCTGGCTTGTTGATTTGGCCAGATGCTGACGAAGGCGATCTCATGGATGAAGAATTCGTTAGCGAGTCCAACGCCTAGAGGTATCCCAGTCAGTCTCGTGCGACCCTGGAGTTGGTCACTGTATTATATCCGTTTCCGCAACCCGAATAAATTCATCGAGCCTCACCTCGACGCTCGATGAGATGCTAGTTTAAGAGTCATGTTATCCACTCCCCACAGTGTTATTCCACCATCACTTTATTCACGAGTCAGTAGTATACCACCACCTCATTGTGTCATATCCGCCATTAGGTATAATTATTGGCGCGCTTGTAATAATTGGTTGAGCAACCTCAGCTCGACCCTGTAATATATTTTATGCTACTGGCTTATTGTATCAAGAGATTTGTCTACCAGTAAGGAGGATTTCTCCTCATACTGGACTCAAAAGATCAGTTTCTCAATAAATATTTTTATTGGAAAACCGACCGTGATAGCTTCTCGGGTTCTTTGTGTCACAGCGTGGGATAGAGGCCAATCCGGACAAGATTAAAGCTATAGAACAGATTGAAGCGCCCAAGTGGGTCAAGGATGTACGTCGGCTTGCTGGTTGCGTTGCCCCCATGAGCAGGTTCATTTCCAAGTCCGCCGAGCGCGCCCTTCCCTTTTTCAAGGTTTTGAAAAAGGCGGGCCCAATGGAATGGACGTCAGAAGCCGAAGTAGCATTGCAAGATTTGAAGTGGTATCTCTCCTCCACGCTAGTACTAGTTGCGCCTAGGCCACAAGAACCGTTGCTGCTATACCTGGCGGCAACGAACCAGGTGGTCAGCGCCGCGCTAGTGGCGCAGAGAGAAATTGATGACGAGGTGATAACAGCGACAGAGCCTGATGCCGTTGGTGCAGAGACGACACAGCTGGTTGGAGTGCCGCCAAGGAAGAAAATGCTGCAGCACCCGGTCTACTTTGTTAGCTCCCTCCTGCAGGGGGCTAGATCAAGGTACTCCGGTGTGCTGAAACTGCTCTTCGGCCTTCTTATGGCCTCGAGGAAGCCGCGTCACTACTTCCAGGTGCACGAGATCACCGTCGTTACTCGCCTCCCTCTGCAATGGATATTGCACAATCCAGATGCAACGGGAAGAACTGTAGAATGGGCACTGGAGCTGTCCAGCTTTGGCCTCAAGTTTGAGAGTACCTCGACGATTCAAAGCCGAGTCCTGGCGGAGTTCGTTGTAGAATGGACCGCAACGCCTGATGAAGAAACCCATGAGACTGTTCTCCCCGGCAAAGAGGCAAGTTGCAACTGGGTCATGTACTTTGATGGAGCTTTCTCCTTACAGGGCGCCGGGGCTGGCGTACGGCTTGCCGCGCCCACCGGAGAGCACCTCAAGTACGTGGTCCAGATGCACTTCCCCAGGGAGGTGTCGACAAACATTACTGCTGAGTACGGGGGGCTGCTTGCTGGTCTTAGGATCGCGGCAGACCTCGGAATCAAGAAACTCATTGTCAGGGGCGACTCGCAACTTGTCGTCAAACAAGTCAACAAGGATTACCAGAGCCCGTTGATGAAGGCCTACGTCGATGAAGTCAGGAAGCTGGAAGAGCTTTTTGACGGTATACAGGCAGAGCACGTTCCCCGAGTAGAGAACGACATCACCGATTACCTGTCAAAACGCGCCGTCCTCAAGCTACCTGTTGAACCAGGTACCTTTGTGCTTCAGCTAACTTAGCCATCCGTTGATCCATCAACAGAATAAAACAAGAGGAGAAAATCAGGGCCCGGCAAGTACTTTCCCGCCGAGCTCCACGCAGCCGCCGGCAAGCATGTTGCCGGAGACACTGAGCCCGCCACGGGATGGCAAGCTTCGACGGAGCACCAAGCTCTTGCCGAGGAGACAGCCGCTCCTATAGCGGAGGAAATGCCTTTAGTCCTCTCCGTCGAGCCCCAGGCTCCAGCGTGGGCACAACATACTGTCTGATTCCTCCAAACAGGGGAACTTCCTGAGGAAACGGAAGAAGCGGAAAAAGTAGCCTGTCGCTCTACTATGTACCAGTTCGTCGATGACGTCCTGTACAGAAAGAGGCCGAACGGTGTGAAATTGAAGTGTATCCCTCGAGAGGAAGGACTGGGGCTGTTGGCGGAGATATATGGGGGCATATGTGGATGCCACATAGGGTCGAGGGCCCTTGCCGGCAAAGCATTTCGACAAGGCTTCTTATGGCCCACCGCCCTCCAGGATGCGACGACACTAGTCACTAGGTGTGAAGCGTGTCAGTTCCATTCAAAGAAGCTTCATCAGCCAGCTCAAGCCCTTCAAACCATTCCTCTCTCCTGGCCTTTCTCGGTCTGGGGCTTGACATACTGGGCCCTTTCCCCCGCGCTGTCGGGGGCTTTGAGTACTTGTACGTTGCAATCGACAAGTTCACAAAGTGGCCAGAAGTAGAGGCAGTGAGGAAGGTCACAGCACAGTCAGCCGTCAAGTTCTTCAAAGGACTGGTGTGCCGTTTTGGTGTACCCAATAGGGTCATCACCGACAACGGCACGCAGTTCACAAGCCACACCTTCATGCAATATATAGAAGACCTCGACAGCAAGGTCTGTTTCGCTTCCGTTGCTCACACACGAAGCAATGGTCAAGCTGAGAGGGCGAATGCTGAAGTACTGCGAGGCCTGAGGACAAAGACCTTTAACAGACTGCGCAAGAGTGGAAGGCGCTGGATTGATGAATTGCCGGCAGTTCTTTGGTCAATCAGAACGACACCAAATCGAGCCACCGGTCAGACACCCTTTGCCCTGGTATACGGGGCAGAAGTAGTTCTCCCCACAGAACTCATATATGCGTCACCTCGAGTACTCTCTTATGATGAGCTTGAGAAAGAGCAATTGCGGCAAGATGATGCAACGCTCCTTGAGGAAGATCGTCTTCGGGCGGCTGTAAGAGCAGAGCGCTACCAGCAAGCCTTGTGCCGCTACCATAGCCACAAGGTTCGTCCCCGAAGCTTTGAGGAAGGCGACCTTGTTCTTCGGCGCGTTCAATCGGCAAAGAATTCCAACAAGTTGACGCAAAAGTGGGAAGGCCCTTATCGGGGAATATGAGTCACCAGGCCCCGCGCAGTCTGCCTGGAGACCGAAGATGCCATTTCGGTGAGTAACTCCTAGAACATTGAGCATCTTCGCAAGTTTTACCCATGAGGCATGGCTTGCCGGCCCCCCCGGCAAGCCACCTTTTGTACAAGCCTTGCCGATGACGCATGTAACCCTTTGTACAAAGCCAGGCACAGACCCTGAGCATAAATAAATGAAGTGCTGGCACCCTAAGTTATAGCATGCATGCTAGGTCGAGTCTCGTCCTTGGTTAGGGTTGATAGTGCTTAGCGGGGGCTAACCGCTAGCTTAGAGGTCGAGTTTGCATCTCTTTGTCTTTCTTTTGTCTTCTTTGGTTCGCATGACACACAGATATCCTTGCTGAACCACTTGGGGAGAAAAAAAAGGAATAGACCAGCATCTAGGCCCCGGCAAGCCAGTATTGCCGGGGGCTCCAAGAGCAAAGATTCACCCATGGCAAAGTAGGGTTGCCGGGGGCTGCAGATTCAGATAAGGTTTTCATCCCTTATCATGCATTTCCTTACGGACTGAGGTATGTGAAACCTCATTTTACCCTCGAACTACCGTGCTCCCCTAACTCTAGGCCCTAGGGCCCGTTCCTGGGACAGGGTTTGGTCATAGTCGCGATAGCAAAAGGATAGGACGAGGAGCCTAAACCCACTTCATCCCGGCCTCCGCCAAAAGCGTGAGAAAGATCGAGCGAAGTGGGGAGATGGCGAGGCCTGTTGCCGGGCAAGGAAATGTTAATCTTAAGGATCTCAAGGATTTATTCCTTGTCGTGGGTTTCACCCACAAACAAATGACCCGGCAAACATCCCTTTTTCATTAAAAACATTCGACTCAGGTACAGTCCATGGGGAATGAAAAACATGAATGAGAGGATTACAAGTTTTAAATTCAACAAAGGCCCGAAGGCTTACAAACTAAAAAGAGATAAGGTGCCCATAATACCTTTCTTGTCCCTCTCCTCGGGAGGCAGGTGAAGGAGGCGAAAAGGGCAAAAGGAGCGCCTAGGAGAGCTACGGGTGGCAGAAGACGCCGAGAGCACATCTTGGTGGCCGTCCAAAGGCTGGATAGTGATGGCGGCGCCGGAAGCAGAGCTCGAAGACAAGGCGGCAGGACTTCATTACGCATCGAAGGCGTCGGTGCCCGCGTACTCCGACTTGACGGCCTTGCCGCCCGCCCTCTTCCTCTTCTGCGGCCTCCCAACGCTAGCCGCCCAAGGAGACGACCCCGAGAAGTTCAAGGAACCCGCGACACGGATGATGGGGTCGCCGGTACCACGCGGAGCGGCGCCCGACACCTAGTCCGACCCATCATCCTGCCGCCTACTGCCCTCGTCGTCGCTTCCGCTTTCCTCCTCGTCACTCTCGCTCGAGGAGGAATCTTCACTATCAGAAGAGCTCTCCACGCAGCACCTTGTACGAGTCCCAAAGTGCCCGAAGACCTTGACGGAGAGAAGGCCACCCTCCATCAGCTTAAAATGGAGAGTGAGCCCCTCCGTCAAGCTATGGATATGAGCAAACGTCTTCCATCCCCGACGAAGATACATCACATGAGGAGCAGGGAAGTCGACGCGGACCCACGTGCCACTGATCCCGCAGCACCTCATGTGCAGCGGCAATGACTCCGGCGGATCCAGCTCCATCTCCCGCGCAAATAGAATCGGGAGACGAAGGCGACGGCGCGGCGGCCAGCGCAACCTAACGAAGAACTCACAAGGGTCATCCCCAACATGGCCCTCCATTGGAGGAGGAGATGCTATCGGGGGCGAGGCCGGCGCGCCACCCCGTCCTCCTCTTCCCCGAGCGCCCCGGCCTTGCCCACGGCCTTGCCCGCTCCCCCTTCCCCTCGCGGCCGGCTCTGCCACCGCAGGCGCAGGAGAAGGAGGGACGCGTTGTCGAGCGGCGACCCTCGCCGCCACCGTTGAAGGACCGGGATTTCCTCTCTCCATGAAGAATGGAAGAGAGGAGCAGAAGATGAAGAAGGAAGAAGATGGAAGAACGCGGGACGCCATCCCCCCTCCCGCTCTTTATAAAGGAACGGGGTTGGGGCTCGACCGCCCCACTCGACCAATCAAGACACGGAAGGCGCAGGGAGCCAGGACCGACCCGCTGCCCCAACCAGTGATGGTCCGGTTTCCCGCCTCCACCATTTGCCACCCCAAGCACATGGGAGACGCGTGGCGGACGTGCAGAACCGAGGGGACGGGTGAGGCGACCTCTCCCCACACCGTGATCGTGGGGTGTGGACGCCTTGAAGACCGTGCCTCGGCCCCATTCAGTAAATGGGCCGCGCCTCCACGCCTCCCTCCGTTTATGGGGAAGGCGCGAACCGCCCCTTTACTACGACATGATGCATGCGTGCAGAGACAACCCCACGCATGCCGCCCACGTCACGCCCACCTCCCCACGCCGCGCCACGTGCGTGAGTTGTGGGAAGTGCAGCGCGCGAAAAATCTTACCGCGGTAAAAACTGTCCCGCCTGCCCGCGCACCGTTCTGGGCCTAGCCCAACAAACACGTTGCTCTTATGTGTGGCCTAGGCCCGGGCGCTCCTGTCGGTGTACAAAGAGGGGGTGCACTTCTTGTACCCCTATAACTGTGCACGGATAGTCTGAGCCACGGGCACCACCACACTAAGCAAGGCAGGGGAGGTGAGCCAAGGTAAGACCGAAGCTCAAGGGAACTAGAACGACGCCAAGGCCAAGACCACGAAGAGCAGAAGGGGCGAAGCGGGTTCCCCCGGTAAGATCCTTGCCGGGAACCAGTTTTAGCAGCCCTGGCAAGACCCTTGTCGCGGCGACTCGCCCCACGCGTACGGAGCAAATCACCCTTGAGTCCACTGCCCCCTTGGGGCAAGGATTCGGGAGACCCCTCCGCGGTGGCATGCAAATCTTTGTGAAGAAACATTCACAATTAGATATAGAAGATGACGACCCTTGGCGGGATCCCAGCCAAGGAAGACCACGAGACCCCCGGCAAGCACCTTGCCGGGGAGGACAGCAGGCGCCGCGGAAAGACCCTTGCCGGGGCCCCGACAAGGCCCTTGCCGAGGGCATCCGCAGGACCACCGTTAGGCCCACCAAGCCTCCACCGCTGTACGCATGCAGCTACCGGCCCAACCAGCTGGGCAGGCACCTACGTGGCGGCATGCAGATCTTCGTGAAGACCCACCATTGCGCCACCTCAGCTGCCTTCCTACCTACATGGCATCACAGGCATCGCTGGCCAGGGCGCGTGTCGACACAAGAAGGAGCGGTGACGGACAAGACAGATTTCTCCCCCGTCCCCGATAAAGCAAGGACACCTAAGCAGACGCATTAAATGCGCCTTGTCATGTAATGCGAGGGATAACCTCGCATCACTGTACCCTTTCCACCTCCTGTGTGCCACTGTGGCGACCCCTTTTTCTATAAAAGGAGGCCCGAGGCGACCAGGAGAAGGATTTGGCTTTTTGGAGCCCCTCACGCCCCATAGCTAGCTCAAAGAACACAGATATACAATCCACCAAAGCAGGAATAGGGTTTTACGCATCCTCGCGGACCGAACATGGATAAACGAACCATGTGCTATCTGTTTGATCCGCTCTTCTCACGACCCCGCGCCCCGCCAACCGTATAGTAGGGATTCTTGTGCTCCCATAGGTGTCGTTCCCACCGACAGTTTGCCGCGGCAGAAAATCCGAAGAGTGACCCGGAAAGTAAGATTTTCACATCCTTAACTTACCAAGATCCTCAATTTCTTTTGAAGCGACAGATTTATGAGAACCGTAGGCAGACCCGGACAAGCAAAGTCGCGGAACTCTCCTCCGGCTTACCTGATGTGACCAGGAAGCGCAGGCCTGAGGTTATCTCCGACTTACATCCCCTTTCACCTTTGGCGGGTTTCATTCATCAACCTCTCAATTCATCTGACTCCAATTATCAGGATACTTCACCTTCCTCCGGCGAGTCTATGCAATCCAACATGCCGACTTTCAAAACTGCCCAAGGGTAATGTCAACTTGTTTACCTTTATCTTACTCATGCTTTTGTGTTAACCCTTCTGACTTGTCCACAGCGTGCAAGTGAAGCCCAGTAAGAGGGCAAAGATAAATAAGCCGTCCCAAGAACCGGTTGTAACTGAGCCGGAACTTGGATCGGCTGCCCCTAATATCTCTGCTCCCGAGCCGCCGCCTGAACCATCTCAAGACGTTCCAGTACCTACCTCTGACCCGCCTGTCGAACAATCCCTTGACGGCTCTATCAACCCGGAGATTCCCAGTCCGGCCAAGGCAGATGACCCGGAGATTGAGATCACCAAGACTTAGTTCATTGAGCCGGGACGACCCACTGTATTGGCTAAGTGTTCTGCTAAAGAAGAATTCTTGGAGAGCCAAAAAGCCCAACTGGACGTCTCAGATTACACTCAGCTGAGTATTGGAGAGATCGTCTCGGGTTACATAAGTCAAGTTCACAACAGTCGTGACCTGGAGATTGACATGGTGAAGCAGATTCAACAAAAATCCGAGGTATAATTTTTTGTTACTTGTCCTTATATATACTTACTGTCTCAGCCCCCAAGTCTATTGCTTATTGGAAAATATGTTGTAGACTTAGAACCTGCTTAACACTTCTTTTCAAACGTCTGGCTTATCTCGAAAACCGGCCGTAGAACGAGATATTATAAACCGGTGTAGCAGAACACTTTGAATTTGCAATACGCATTAGCCCCCAAGTGCCAAGTATCTTTGATTGCAAAATGCTTGGGACTTAGTTTCCATGAACCGCCCCAGTAAGTTATAACTCTTCAGCATACATTAGCCCCCAAGTGTCAAGTATCTTTGCTTGCAAAGTGCTTGGGACTTAATGTTATCGTATAATACTTCTGACTATAACCCGATATTGATGCAGGCCACTGTAAGTCAATTTGAGTCGGAGATTGCTGACCTAAGGAATCGTTCAAGAGACTAAAATCCAGAGCGCCAACTACAAGTTTGAGTTCAGTGTATCTGAACAAGAGAAGTTGAAAAGGAGCTTTGTATCAGATAAGAAAACCTGGGCTAATGAAAAAGCCTCTTTGGTCACCCGGGCCGAGAAAGCAGAGGCGTCGTTTGCAGGAGCGACGGCCGAGCTATCTGGCTTAAAGCGCCAAATATCTCAAATGGTCTCAGCAATCTTCGGTAAGCTTCCTGTGCAAACATTAAATACTGCAAACCTTCTTTTGATAACTATTGCACTTGTTATCTCCGGCTCACTTGATGTCTGTTAATGCACGCCCCAGGAGTACAAACCTTAATCAGAACATGTTGATCAAGCTAAAAGCGGTTTATACTCTGGTGGAACAACTCTACACCGGGTCACAATGTGCTTTGGCCGTTGTGGCTTTATCCAATGACGTTCCCCACCTCCTACAAGACATGCTAAAGCGGCTCGCTGTGCTACCTCAGCGGGTCCAAGAGCTAAGGCGGGCATCTGCAAGAGCCGGAGCTATAGCCGCGTTGAGACATCGCCCTTGGATACTCGAGCTTAAAGGAGGATGGCACCTTGTTTGATGAGAAGGATTTCACCGCCTGTGTGAGGGAGATACGCCCTATGGCTACCCTTATTGGGAATGATACTGACCTTACCAAATATCCACCGGGTTATGACAGCTAGAATCGAAGGATCCCAACGCCTCATTATGACGAAGTCAGCCTGATCCCTCCAATTCGTAAGCATACCTTTGCCCCTGAAGTCGACCCAGCCGGGTTAATAGATGATGAAGTTGAGTTTCAAGCCTTGAGTGGCATTGAATGGTCGTCATCAACCTTCTAGGACAGGGCAGCCGACGAAGGAGTGGAGAAGGATAACCCGGAAGCTTCGGGCCAGCAGAACGAGTGAACCGCCAGGCGTCATGTGCTTATGTCTTGTGAGAAAACAATGCTTCATTATCCAAACTCGGGGAGTCTTGTAATAGGGTAGAAAAACACTTGATTTTGCCATGCCTTCGCGCATGTTCATGGCGCTCAACACTTCCTTAAGCCGCCGTTATTATATGTTTCCGGTTTATAATGATCTTTTGCTTCTTTTATGTGAAAAGAAATTGCTTGTATTGCCCTGCATACAGAACAAACACAAGTCCCTTGGCGACTTATCGCATCGGGGGCTACATAAGGTATTGATAACCCGGAGTGTGATCCAAAAAATCATATAAAGGCCGGCTTGCGATTATACCTATTAGACATAACAGCATACCTGTGATCCTTTTGGCGATCTCGCTGGCTTATGCGCCCCAAATGAGGATAAGCTGTAACTCCTGAAACTTGGCACATATGATGTTTTCTATGTGCTAACAACTTTATTTGATCAATATTAAGCCGATGGAACCAGAACCACCCCATAAATGCTTTCAAGAGTATCTCAAAAGCAGTCAAATATTTCATATGTACAAAGTATAATGAGTAATAAACAAAATTCAAAGGCTTGTGATTCGAATAAGATCAGTTAACCGTTCCAAAGGGGTTAAGCTAAGATTCAGATAAGATCATATATCCCCCAGTGGCTTTGGCGATGCCGATCAAGTGGGTATCGACAACTATGTTCTCTTTGGTTCGAATACGACCTATGTTTGAACAAGAAGCCCCCAAGTGACAATAAGAGTTGTTTAATGACACCGATTCGAATACGATCCACGTCAGACCCAAAGGGGTTAAGCTATGATTCATATATGATCAGGAACCCCCAAGTGGGTTTGGCAGTATGCCGATCAAGAGGGTATCAACAGCTATGTTCTCTTTGGTTCGAGTACGACCTATGCTTGAATAGGAAGCCCCCAAGTGATCATGGCTATATTCAGATATGATCATAAGCCGGACCAAAGGGAAAGCCGGATTCATACATGATCCGCTCCCTGTTGGTTGTTTCAACACCATGATAAGAAAGAAATGTAAACTTTTGTGGGTGGAAAAAAGGACAGAGGTCCTGCTTTATTGCTTTTCATAATATATACATCGTCGAAATATGTACATCCTGAGACCCGGTGGCTCAAGTATAGTAAGGCCAAAGATGAGCGATATTCCACGGCCGGCGGGTCTCCTCCTCCGACTTACGTGAGTCCTTATGCTCTTGAACATCGATAAGGTAGTATGACCCATTGTTTAGATTCTTGCTGACCACAAAGGGACCTTCCCAAGGGGGGGATAGCTTGTGCATATCAGACTGATCCTGGATGAGCCGAAGCACTAAATAACCTTCCTGAGAGGTTCTGGACCTAACCCGGCGGCTGTGGTTGCGGCGCAGGTCTTGTTGGTAAATCGCTGAGCGGGCTATTGCCAAGTCTCGCTCCTCATCCAATAAGTAAAGTGCATCCTAACGAACTTGTTCATTATCAGCCTCCACGTAAGCCGCCACGCGGGCCGAGTCATGATGGATGTCACTTGGCAGGACCGCCTCTGCTCCGTAAATCATGAAGAAAGGTGTATAACCCGTAGATCTATTAGGTGTAGTGTTGATGCTCCAAATCACAGAGGGTAACTCCTCCACCCAACAACCCGGCGTCCGCTGTAAGGGACCCAAGAGCCGGGGTTTTATACCTTTCAAGATCTCCTGATTGGCTCTCTCTGCTTGACCATTGGATTGAGGATGAGCTACTGCCGAAACGTCAAGCTGGATATGTTCTCGTTGACAGAACTCTTCCATAGCACCCTTTGAGAGATTGGTGCCATTATCAGTTATGATGTTGTGTGGAAAGACAAAACGAAAGATCACCTTTTTCATGAACTGAACCACCGTGGCTCCATCACACTTACTGACCAGTTCTGCCTCCACCCACTTTGTAAATTTATCAACCACCACCAAGAGGTGTGTCTTTTTATCTTTAGACCTCTTGAAAGGTACGACCATGTCAAGCCCCCATACTGCGAACAGCCAAGTAATTGATATCATCCTCAACTCTTGAGCTGTCAAATGAGCTCGTCGTGAGAATTTTTGACACCCGTCACACTTACTGACCATATCTTCTGCATCAGCATGAGCCGTCAGCCAGTAAAAACCATGACGGAAAGCTTTGGCGACGAGAGACTTTGAACCGGCATGATGACCACAATCCCCTTCATGAATTTCACGAAGTATCTCCTGACCCTCCGCCGGCGACACACAACATTGAAACGCCCCAGTGACACTGCGATGATGCAACTCACTATGAACAATTATCATGGACTTAGACCGCCGGATGATTTGTCTCGCCAAGGTCTCATCCTCAGGCAACTCTCCCCGGGTCATGTAAGCCAAATATGGTACTGTCCAATCTAGGATGACGTGAAGAGCCACCACCAACTGTGCTTCCGGGTCTGGAACAGCTAAGTCTTCCTTTGTAGGTAACTTAACAGAAGGGTTATGCAAGACATCCAAGAAGGTGTTAGGCGGCACCGGTTTACGTTGAGATCCCAGCCGGCTTAGGGCATCAGCTGCCTCATTCTTCCTTCGATCAATGTGTTCCACTTGGTAACCCTTGAAGTGCCCAGCCACATCATCAACTTCACGACGGTAAGCCGCCATGAGGGGATCCTTGGAGTCCCACTTGCCTGACACCTATTAAGCCACGAGATCTGAGTCGCCCAAGCATCTTACCCGGCTCAAATTCATCTCTTTGGCCATCCGGAGACCATGGAGTAAGGCCTCGTACTCAGTTGCATTATTAGTACAAGGAAACATAAGACGGAGCACATAAAAAAATTTGTGACCTCGAGGGGTAGTTAAAACGGCTCCAGCCCCCAAGCCTTCCAACTGTCTGGACCCATCAAAGTGAATAGTCCAATACATGTTATCCGGCTTCTCCTCAGGTGTCTGAAATCTTGTCCAATCATTGATAAAGTCCACCAAGGCTTGAGACTTAATAGCAGTACGTGGCATGTACTTCAATCCATGAGGCCCAAGCTCAATGGCCCACTTGGCGACTCGTCCCGTGGCCTCTCTATTCTGGATGATGTCTCCCAAGGGGGTAGAACATACCACGGTGATAGGGTGACCTTGGAAGTATTGCTTCAGCTTCCAGCTTGCCATGAACACCCCGTAAACAAGCTTCTGCCAATGTGGATATCTCTGTTTAGACTCAATGAGCACCTCTCTGATGTAGTAAACGGGCCGTTGAGCCGGATGCTCCTTACCAGCCTCCTTGCGCTCCACCATGATTGCAACACTGACAGCACGTGAGTTAGTAGACACGTATAACAGTAATGGCTCTCTATCAATGGGAGCTACAAGGACCGGCGGCTCAGATAACTGTCTTTTTAAGTCTTCAAAGGCAGCATTAGCAGCATCACTCCAGACAAAGGTGTCCGTTTTCTTCATCATATGATACAGCGGTAAAGCCTTCTCACCTAGCCGGCTTATGAAACGGCTTAAAGCAGCAACCCTGCCCGCCAAACGCTGCACATCATTGATGCACGCCGGTTTAGCCAAAGAAGTAATTTCCTTGATCTTCTCCGGATTAGCTTCAATACCCCTGTTGGAGACTAGAAAACCCAAAAGCTTGCCTGCAGGCACACCAAACACGCATTTGGCCGGGTTAAGCATCATCTTATAAACCCGGAGATTATCAAAGGTTTCCTTCAGGTCTGATATCAAGGTTCCCTTCGCTCTGGATTTCACCACTATGTCATCCACGTAAGCGTGAACATTGTGCCCAATCTGATCGTGGAGACAGTTCTGTACACACCGCTGGTAAGTCGCCTGGGCACTCTTGAGCCCAAATGGCATGGATACATAGAAGAAGGCTCCAAACGGAGTAATGAAAGCTGTCTTCTCCTGGTCCTTAACTGCCATCTTGATCTGATGATAACCAGAGTAAGCATCCAAAAAGCTCAAACGCTCACAACCCGCCGTAGCATCAATGATTTGATCAATATGGGGGAGAGCAAAGGGATCAGTCGGACAAGCTTTATTTAAGTCCGTATAATCCACACACATCCTCCCGGTGCCGTTCTTCTTAAGCACAAGCACCGGGTTAGCCAACCACTCAGGGTGAAAAACTTCAACAATAAACCCGGCCGCCAAGAGCCGGGCCACGTCCTCACCAATAGCTTTCCGTCTCTCTTCATTGAATCGTCGAAGAAACTTCCTGGCCGGCTTATATTTCGGATCAATATGAAGAGTGTGCTCAGCGAGTTCTCTCGGTACACCCGGCATGTCAGAAGGCTTCCATGCAAAGATGTCCGAGTTCTCATGGATGAACTCGATGAGCGCGCTTTCCTATTTAGGATCCAAATTGGCACTGATACTGAACTGCTTAGACAAATCGCCTGTAGTAAAATCAACAAGCTTGGTTTCAGAAGCGGACTTAAACTTGATCGCAGGGTCATGCTCTATGGTTGGCTTCTTCAGGGAGGTCATATCCTCCGGGTCAACATTATCTTGATAAAACTTCAGCTCATCTACTGCACAAACAGACTCAGCATATGCCGCATCGCCCTCCTCACATTCCAGGGTTGTCTTTCGACTCCCATGCACAATGATGGTGCCCTTGTGACCCGGCATCTTAAGCTGCAGATAAACATAACACGGCCGTGCCATGAACTTGGCATAAGCCGGCCGCCCAAATAGAGCATGATATGGACTTTTGATTTTGACCACCTCAAAGGTTAACTTCTCAGCCCTAGAATCATATTCATCTCCGAGGGCCACCTCCAGTTCAATCTTGCCAACTGGGTATGCCGACTTACCAGGCACCACTCCATGAAAAACCGTGTTGGATGTCTTTAAATTCTTATCAGTCAACCCCATGCGTCGAAAGGTCTCATAATAGAGGATATTGATGCTGCTACCTCCGTCCACGAGTACCTTATTGAATTTATATCCCCTAACCCGAGGTGCTACCACAAGGCTAACTGACCCAGATTATCAACCCGGGGAGGGTGATCTTCCCTGCTCCATACAATGGGCTGCTCTGACCACCTCAAATAACGGGGGACTGCCGGCTCAATAGAGTTCACCGCCCTCTTATGAACCTTCTGGTCACGTTTGCACAAGCTAGTAGTGAACACATGATACTGCCCACTATTAAGCTGCTTTGGATGGCTTTGATAACCCGACTGCTGCTGATGTTGCCCTCCTTGACCAGACTGCTGCTGGTTGTAGCCGCCTTGATTTCCCGGAAAGCCGGAATTTGAACCACCGCCCGGGCCATGACAGCCGCCGGCACCTGAGCCGCCGCCCGACCCATGATTGCTGTCAAACATGTTGGAATTCTTGAAAGTCTTCTTGATTGCACAATCCTTCCATAAGTGGGTGGCGGGTCGTTCCCGGGTGCCATGTCTTGGGCAGGGCTCATTGAGTAGCTGCTTAAGAGATGGACCTGACCCGCCAGACCGAGGGGGTGGCTTTCCCTTGCGCCTCTAATTGTTAGGTTGTGCATTAGCATTGGCCACAAACTCCGGGTTACCATCGGCCTTGCGTTTGTTGCTCCCTTGATTCACCGGGTTATGCTACTGACCCCTTTCCTTTGTCGTGCTTATTTCCCTTCCCTGTCTTTTCCTCATCAGACGCAGGATCCTTGGTACTATCAGAATCGGCATACTTGACTAGAGCTACCATCAGCTGACCCATATCATTACAATCATGCTTGAGTCGCCCCAGCTTCTGTCTCAGCGGTTCAAATCGGCAATTCATCTCTAACATAAGGACCGTGGAGCCGGCATCCATCTTGTCAGATGAATGTATTATTTCCTTGACCCGGCGCACTCAATGAGTGGTAGATTCACCCTCTTCCTGTTTACAATTGGTTAAGTCCACAATCAACATGGATTGCTTGCAGGTGTCCTTCAAGTTCTGAATGAACCGGGCCTTTAACTCCGCCCATGAGCTGATAGAATTGGGCGGTAAGCCCTTTAGCCAAGTCCGGGTCGTTCCGTCCAACATCATGGTGAAGTATTTAGCCATTGCTGCGTCACTGACCTCCAACAGTTCCATGGCCATCTCATACCTTTCGATCCACGCCCCGGGCTGTAAGCCGGCCGTATAGTTGGGCACCTTGCGGGGTCCCTTGAAATCCTTAGGTAAACGCACATTGCGTAAAGCCAGTACCAAACAAGGAACGCCGCCGGTTCTGGTGGCCACTCCCGCCTCAACGAAAGTCGTGGATAATCTGGAAAGTCCTGATGAGCCGTCTGTTGAGCCGCCAGTTGAGCCGCTCGCTCGTCCTCCTGACGTATCCGGTCCTGCACCGGGTTATAACCGCCGGGTTGGTTATGGCGCTGGGCGTTTCTTGACAAAGCCTCTGACTCCATGTGCCTGCAGTAACTCGGGATCCGGTTTGGACGAGGCGGAGCTAATCAGGGCGGAGGAGTTGAATGAATCCTGTCCCGGCTATAGGAATAAGTCTCCTGCTGAGCCAGAGCCGTTTGAACGAGTTCTCTGATCCTTTGTGTCTCCACTGTTGTTGGATCATCACCATGCACTGGGAAAGCCACTAAACGCGCCGATGCTGAAATCAGGTTCTCCATGGGGTTGGAAAAGTGACCCGGTGGTATCGGTACATAACGGGGTGGTGCCATATTCCCATGAGGAGGTGCCGTCACTTGAGGCTGAACCGGTCCCCCGGCTGTCATGTACTGATTTACTTCTGGCGGGTTACTTGGGCCGGCTCCGGGTGTAGCGAAGAGGTTCCGTGGATCGTAAACCGGTGGCAAATGAGATTGAGTCTTCTGATGTCTCCTCCTCATCACCTCATTAGACGCGTTCAGGCTCATCGTAAGCTGGAAAGCCTCTGACTGGAGCTGCTACGCCCGTGCATCCAAAGTCGCTCGTTCTGTGGCTAACCTGGTGTCCTCAGCTGCTAAGGCCTCCTTGGCCCGAGCTATTTCCTCACGCACCTGTGCCACCTCTGCATTATGCTCATCTTGATTCGCAGGGATAACTGTGGTGGTTAACAGGGCCGTCAGTTTATCCATGAGATCCATCAGCACTTTAGCCGGCAGGCACACAGGGCCTGCTGCCCCGGCCGCTCCTGACCCGGACGTTATTGCCGCTGCAGCTATAGAGTTTTGACCGGGTTGAGTCCCAGCCATGAAGACCCATACGCAGCTTGGCGGCTCAAAGGGTTCCGGAGTACTGCTGCTATCGGAACAGCCCCCAAGCCTGCCATCTTGTATCTGGTATAACGAATCCATCTCACCGGTGGATGAATTCCCATCGGAGTGGATGGCCGTCTCACCACCATCTACGGAGTCTCTAGAAAGTTCCCCTCCGTGGATGCAACCCACGAAAGCACACTTCACGACGGGTTGAGCCCGGGCGGGTCTCGCACGCTGAGCCGTCTCGACGAGGTCGACGCAGTTGTCCGGCTCAGGCCCCGGCTCACCGATCCGGCCGATGAACACGTATATCCCTCCGAAGGGGACCCGGTACCCGTACTCAATTGAGCCGGCGTTGGGGCCCCAGCCTTCATCGTCGATGTAGATCTTGCCGCGACGAATTTTGATCATCCGGCCGACTGCGTATCCCTTGAGCCCTTCGAACTTGCCCTTCAAGAACTCAAATCCACCGTGCGCTGGCCCCATGGTGGGCGCCAACTGTCGTGGAATTGTCACGGCAAATGTCCTCTTGCAAGGACTTAGTCGTGGAGCCATCGCAACTAGCAAGCTTAAAGGGGTTAATCGGGACAAAGGACACGAGAGAGTTATACTAATTCGGCCCCTTACGGTGAAGGTAAGGCCTACACCTAGTTGGGTTGGTATTGCTTGAGGTTTCGATGACCAGGGAGTGAGATACGCTATGCCCGGTTCTCGATGAGTTGTTTCTTGCCCTAAGCCGTTGGCGGGTCATCCACTTATATACACGGGTTGACGCCCTGCGGCCTACAGAGTCCCGGTCGGCTCATAAACAGTGTCCGACTCGGTGACTTGTTATTTCTACCTTATGATACAAGTCGTGCCATAACGGTGGTTACCACTATGGGCCTTAAGTCGCCTGTGGGCTTTAGACCCTTTATTGAACTATCATCTTCATGCTTGGTCTTGGGCTTCTTCTGATGAATCCTTCTTTGCGTAACCCGGCCCCTCACAGGCGGCTTACACAAATAGGTTTATCCCCAACAATGTGCCCCCATACCTTAGATGCTATATGCCGATACGAGTTGCTTGGAGCTTGTAGATCTGAGATATAGCAGCTCACATGATGTGTCTTAATATTTCTGCAGGAAACCTTGATGAGTTTGAGAATTGCACACAATTTGTACAAAAACTACTTAGATGCCCTTTGATCCCATATCCAATGACCTCGAAGCTCCTATCAACGTAGCATCTAAGATGAAGGAGGACATCATATTCTCCTGTATGTAAGAATATATGTGCTACCACACCTTAGATGCTTTGGTGATACAAGCTCTTCGGAGGCGTGGGATTTGTGACCCAACACCTCCTCGGTGGTTCGAATGGTTTTTTGTAGAAAAGCCCCAAAAGAGTTCGGCCACTGCTTACAAGCACAAAGACTGCTCAGATGCCATTGGATCTCAGATCAAACGACCTCCAAGCTCGTATCACCGTAGCATCCAAGCTGCGATATCACCTTATGTTTTCTCGCACGGGAGAGTATGAGGTGCTCCCGCACCATAGATTCTATGGTGATACGAGTTCACTGAGATCTAACGGCCCACAATAGGAGGTTTGAATGTTTTTGCAATATACGGCCGATAGAGTTTGGGAAATGCACAGAAACTACAAGTACTACGCATGTGCCATCTGACCACTGATCATACGACCTAGATGCTTATATCACCATAGCGGGTAATTAAGCTACGGGGAGCACCTAATACGAGCCGTTGGATCGAAGATGCAGAGGCACACACGAGGCCTGAATGTTTTATTTGCAAAAAAAACCTTTGGAGAGTTTGGAAATTGCTTATAATTACAAAGACTACTCCCAAGCCATTGGATCTCACTTCCAACGGTGTAAAAACTCGTATCACCATAGTATCTAAGCTGCGGGGTGGATGTCATATTCTATGCCGCTGTCATTTTTGTTCGTAAACTTGCAAAATACATGTAACTCGTGTTGTTACTTGTCTAACCGCGCAAAGTGTTTGTTCAAAAAGACTATCCTACACTGAAATATCGGAACAACACACAGGGGTCCCACTTGTCATTAATCAAATTTGGACCTAAAACTAACAAATCTGAAAGAAGAGATTCAAACTGGCAACCTGGACTACAAAGCGTAAGTCGATAGCCTAAATAACGAACGGTTGTTGGCTTTGTCCGATAACTTGATTTTATTTATACAGTACTTTCGTTGAGTAGAGTAGAGGGAGTGCCTCGTCAACACGTGCATGGCCGTTGTCTCACTTACTGGGGGGTCCCAGGTCTGCGATCTCAATCTCTCTTCTCTCCATCGTCTAACCTTTGCACGGGCAAACACGACGAGCGGCGCTAGCTTGCCGTGGTGTTATTACAACTAAAAAAAGCTTGGAAAATAGAAGAATCGCCTAGCACAAGAGACATTGTGGCTGGTCGAGACGGAGCTAACCACATCTATCCTCCGTGCCACGTTTGCATGATGAAGTTGTGTGGCTAGTGGGATGTTTTCGACTGACTGGCTGGGTCCCGAGGTCAAATCATAGGTACTACATCTGATACAGTATATTTTTACACGCACATTTTTCCTCCGTGCCGAGACGTGGCACACCCTACCGCGCGGTTTCGGGGTCCTCTCGGGTACTGCACGCATAAATTCTTCCTGACGTGGGACGCCCTACCGCACGTTTTCTGGGTCCTCACTGGTCGTAGCGCCGAAGCAAGTAAATGAGTTGTCAAATCATGAAAGACCACCTTTCCCGCCGAATACATTAGTGAAGCACGATGGCTAGCTAGTTGGGCTAGTTCGGCCGATTAGCTAGGCCACCGCCACATTTGTTTTTTCACCCCTTTTTTTATCTACTTGCCGGCAGGTAAATTTAAATATCCACCGTGGCGTTGCTCTGGTGTTTGGGTGCGGCAGGATTTTTAATTTTTTGATTGACGGGAGCAGGTGCGGCAGGATTTTTAATTTTTTGATTGACGGGAGCAGGCGCGGTAGGATTTTTAATTTTTTGATTGACGGGAGTAGGGCGGCAGCAATTAGTCATGATGACTCCGCCTGTAAAAACCCACTGCTCCCTGATGTGAGAAGTCGTCGACTGGTGTTTTACCGTGGTCAAAACCAAAAGATTCCCCGCTCCCTCCGCCTTCCCGTAGATTGCATTGCCTTTCAGCCGTTTCGCCTCCTTTGCTTCCTCTCCCCATTGCTTCTACCTGGTGCCATGGCGGCGCAGTAGATCACGGAGTCCGAGGTGAGGCGCTTGACACAGGAGCTCCATGCCAAGGATGCAGAGCTCAGGGCCAAGGACGTGGAGCTCCGTGAGCTCAAGGAGGAGAGGAGTGCCATGCTCCGCTGTTATGTGCGGGAGTTCACGGAGCTTGAAAAGCAGTAGGCGTCCACCACAAAGATGCTCGAGGCATCGGCGGCGTTGCTGCAGAAAGCGAGAGATACGATAGGTCGTCAGGGGAGCCGGCTGGAGCGTGAGCGGGCCGATCGTGACGAGGTCCAGGATCACCTCAGCACTTGATGAACCAAGTTGCCACGCACGTCTTGCGGCTGCGCGATGCTTACCGTCGTGCCAGCGCGATGATGCCGGCCGTCGGGCTAAGCCCGTTGGACCACCCGGTCGACTTCAACGAGCTAAGGCTTCCTGACCTGGTCTCCTTCTTCACCTATATCTCCGAGGAGCTGAGCCACCTCCACGCGATGGTGGGGGCTGAGCTGGACAAGGAGGGGTTGCGGGCTGCCATCGCCATTGCCGGGCGAATCCTTTCAGGGCTCTGTCACCGGAATCCATTCATACCATTGGACGCCGTCTTTGATGAGCTGGCTCCTGTCAACCAGGAGCGGGCTCTGTGGGCGGTTGCACCCTGCATCACCAACGGCGTGCGCTTCGAGAAGCAGAGGGACTTCGGTGGTGTTTAGGCGCCCTCTGCATGGGCATGTCCATGTCTCGGTGCAACGTGACCGTTGGATCAAACTCAGACAGTGCAGATCAGTCACTGTAGCACAAAGCGTGTGGGAATGTTTGGTTGCATTCTCATCTCAATATAGTTGTTTCCTCTTCGTGTATTTTTGTCAACCTACTAGTGTGGACTCATGCACCCTTCATGCACTCTGCCAAACACCCAAAAGTGGGTCGAGAAGGGAACTTTTGCTCCCATCCCATGCACCCTTCATACACCCTGCCTAACACTATTCGTGCTTCATATGGTTCATGTTTCTTGGAGTACTGTAGCACCGTACTCTCCGTGCGCTGTGGACCTAGTTCTGTTAACGATTATCTCATCGTTCATTCTCGACCAGACAGTCGAAAAAGTGGTACTATATTACATATAGGAGTAGTTGACATGCGCACAACATCATTTGTTATCGTCATATCTTACTACACTAGCAACAAGATTGTGTATTACTGATGTATGAACCACTGCACATGCCTAGTAGTAGGAGCACTGTGTATGTTCAAGTGGCTGCCGTGTTTCGCACTCCTCCGTCGTAAGAGTGGAAACACTTGTTGTAATCATTTTTTTCTTCTGAAAAACAGTGGACACGCTCTACCGTGCGGATCCTCCTCCAGCCATGCACTAAATTACTCACTTTCGCCGACGTGTGGGACAGCCAGCATCGGGGTCCACCAGCCATGCACTAAATTACTCCGTAGTAGAGTGAAGGTAGACTACCCCGATCGAAGCGCCACAGTAATGCCCAATGAGCCATCAAATCACAAAACCTCCTCCTTTCCAGCAGTAAGTTGGACAGACGAAGCAACCATCATTTCACTCTTCTCTCTGAGCTTCCTCTCTACCCAACCCTCGCTTCTGCCTCATCTTTTTCCTCATTTCTTCAAGAGAACCCCGACCTGCTTCTGCCATTGTTCTTCTCTCCCAAAGAAGGAAAGGTGAGCGCATCAATGGTGTTGATTCTGGCCAAGGCCCGGTCTTGCAACCCCGAGACTGATCCTATAACTCCCTCCCTTTTCTTCTTTTGGGTTTGTGATTATGGTTTCTTTTCTTTTATTTCTATTTGACAGTTTCTTGATGGACGCTGGAGCACCGACCGAAGTGATGTCTATGGCTCCGGCCAAAACCGTCGAGGCTCATGGTACAAAGAAGCGCAAGCACCCCGCCGAGACTACCGCAGACAAGCTCAAAGCCATCGCCCTATCCAAGCCCCCCTCTCCGGGATCCCTCATTAAGCAGGTCCAGGTAATATCTCTTCTTGACGATCTTTTTCTCGATCTTGATCATGTTTTTTCATCTAACATGCAGTACTAGTACTAGTAGTACAACTTTCTGGGTGATCCTGCATGTGATTTTTGTGTGCCAAATGACGGTTCTAAATTCCTCTTTTGACCAAAACATGCGAGAGGTTGACACTGATTTCTTATAGATTACTTTCAACTACTACCTCTGTCCCAAATTTCTTGTCTCAGATTTGTGTAGATACGGATGTATCTAATACTAAAAAGTGACTTGATACATCTGTATCTAGACAAATCTAAGACAAGAATTTTGGGATGGAGGGAGTACATTATGAACATCAATGCTACCTTTTAAGAGGGTATATTTGCCTCAGTAACTTGTGTTATGGATTTTGCGTGTAATCCCTCTACTCTCATGCCTTGGAAGACATGTTCTAGTGTCTTTGTTCACTCATTTCAGTGCGTATATGTAGTCATATATGGAGTATAATATCGAAAATCATGTTATATTTCTGAACGGAGGTAGTAATAAAATATGGTTTCTGTTTGAATTGGAACCAGGTCTGCGGTGGAGATGAAGTTCTACTGCTGAACTATCCAGCTGTTGTGGCCTTGTCTCCACGTGTCCTGAACTAGTGTTTTCCTGTAGCATTGTTGTCAGGCGTGTTCTCGAGGCTGTACTTGACCACAACAATTTCCTGGTTATGCCTTCGATTACGAAAGGTGTGGTTCTTGTAAACCTTCCCAACAAATCTGATGTGGCCTGTCTTCATCATCATGTTTATGAGTGGAAAGACCACTCTGTTAGGTTCTCCAAGGTTGACAAGATGGTGATGGTGCATGTAGACATCTCACACGAAGTCCATGGCCTAGTCAGTTATGCGGGGTTCATCCCGTAGGTCAGTGGCAAGAAATAATCTGCAGAGTTTAGTTAGTGCAACTTTGCTTGTCTGTAGTAAGTACTATTGTTCAGTACTTGATTTGTGTTTTTGAACCCTGTATTGTTTATTAGTACTGCCGCTTTTGGTGTGTGGTATGTCCTGAGAACGGTCTATGTTAATGTCTGTCCACTCAATTCAGTCTGTATATTTTTTCTAAGGACGGTTTATCAATTATGGTTACACTCCAATATCTGTATGCATTGCAGGGTTTATCGCACCCACCAGGATTTCCAGTCCCATGGATGTTCGGTCCATACGATTTGTCACGACCTTTGGACTGTCCTGCTTGTGGGAGTAGGCAGGGCCCCTGCATGCCGCGCGTAGTTGGACGATCAATCTTCTATTTATTACTTCAACATAGTGATTTCCTGGTAAGGATTCACTCGTGTCACATCAAGTAAATCTTATTGATTTACTGTCTAAATCTTATTGATTTAATGTCATGTTTTCTTTCTTTTCCTGCAATTTTACAATGCAGGTTTTGCCATGTGACATTCATCACAGAATAAACCATTTGCTTTGCTCTGCGATGGCTATTTTTGTAGGTTTCACTTCTTATGTCGTGTCAGTAACGAAGGCACTTTCCATCACTTATATTACTTGAAAAAATTGGATCAGTCTGTTGTTTGAGTACAAGCTAAATCCCTATGATGAACTGCAGTTTGGTTTAACAAAAACACCACAATTAGTCCTTCTCGCGTTTAAAAGAAATGAATAAAAAAACTGGATCACGGTCACGGATCCTAGTCAAGTTAGAAAGCTGATCATAGCAGACCAGACACGATCGTCGCTGTCTCGCACAGATCGAGCACCGGTAGTTTCTCTAGCACTGACAGCGGCAGCAGCTCAGTCTGATCCAGCTGAGGATTGGGCACCGGCCGCGTCAGCGGATCAGTCTGATCTACCGAAGGATCGGGCATCGACACCGGCACCAGCTCTACAGGGAGCACCATCTTCGGTAGCAGCTTCGGCACCTGCACCAACACTTGCACTTGCATCTGCTCCAGCCCGTGCAGTTGCACCGGCAACAGACTGGGCTGCAGTTTGCACTTCATATACCAAAGTCCTTACAAAAACCGACATGTCCACCTTCTTGGTAAGCTTTGGCTGCCCAATTGCTTCGTTCTTATTTCTTTCCATGTTGTTTCACATGATTCACTGTGTTGATCTAACTGTTTGGGTATGTCTTCTTGTTTGCAAACAGAGAATTCCTAGAGCAATGAGGGAGTCGTTCAACAATCCGGGCGACCGCGGCCATGTTTTTCTTACCATGCGCAGCCTTGGTGTGAATGAACCTGCTCAATATATCGTAAGTACAAAGGATGGTCGCATGATGATTGATGCTAAAGGATGGTCAAGCTTCAAATCTAAATCATATCTTGCGGTAGGGGATGATGTCAAAATCGAACTTTGTCGGCAAGGAGAGCGGGTCCAAATCAACTTTGAAATTAGCAGCACGCAACTGCCGAACTGATCTATCCTCCGAGAGATTTTGATATAATAATCTGGCATGGCGAAACAAGTGTCCTATGTGTATTATTTATCACATGGTATATCGTTGATAGAATTGCAACTCTGATTGCTCGTTAGGAACTGTCGTTCGATTTCATTCTAACAGCTATCGTCCTTTATTCAATTTTGTGTATTCGCCTTGCGACAGCATCTAAAACCAGTGTCGTACCGATTGCTTGCAATATGAAAAGCGCTGAGGTAGAACACATGGGCCCCCAAACATGCAGGGTCGGCCTGCGGCCCAAAGTCCAGAACCGTGAGTCTATCTGAGTATTATATTCTCAGCTGAACCCCCATAAAAAAAGCTGAACCCCCATAATGCCCATGCGTTGCAGAGGGAGTATATTTCTCGACAAGGTGAGCCTGTGATATAAACGATTTGTATATTTCTTTACAGAGGGAGTATCTCTCTGTCAAAAAATATATTTATGTGTAACTAGTTAATCCTGTCTTTCTACTTCCTTTCGCTGATATGTGGGGCAACCGGCAATGGGGTCCACGTGCCATACGCACAAATTAGAGTGCACAACTTCACGGTAGACACACCCCGGTCGTAGCGCCGCAGTAATGCAATGTGCTGTCTAATCACAACCCCCCTATTTCCAGTTTAAGCAGTAAGCTGGATGGACGAAGCGGCAATATTTCACTGGGCCTGAATCCCCTTCTCCCTCGTCTGCTTGTTCAGAGAAAACCCCCTCTCGGCGGTTGCATAGGGTTTTCTCATGGAGAACCAGGTACGAATTATTCATCCATCCCCGATAAATTCAAGTCCCTTGGTCGTAGGTAATCCTAGGATGGCAGCCGCCGCCGTTGATTCATTTTTCTTCCTATTGAATCTAGTGTGTTTCATTTGCAGTGCCCAAAGTGCGAGTACCCTACAGGGCTCTGCGCCCACGGTGAGACGCCACACTTGTTCCTTCTCATCCTAACACAGCATTTTGAAACGCGCACAATATGTTCCTAGAATCCTCTTTTCTATCCGGGAGGTGGGGTTTTTTTTGAACATGTTGTGTTCTCATATTATTTTTCCTGCAGTGTATTATTTGCTCTGCCAGAACACATGTACTCAAGATGCTCGGCCTTGCCATAACTGAATACACTAGTTTAATGGTCACAGTGAAGACAAATGGATATAAGTTCCGAGTTGGGTTCATGAACCAAGAAGATCGCTGCTTTTTTATGGCCGAACTTGGATAAACTTTCTCAGGTGTTACGGACTGAAAGTTGGCGCACGAATGTTGATGGAAATAGTAGAACCTGGTCTCATTTTCACTGCGATCTTCCACCCCGACGTCGTTCTAATTGTTCATCCATGTTAGTTTTATATCCGGTTCTTGCTTGTTGACTCGATTACTTCTTAATCCACCTATTCTGTCTAACTAATCACAATTTAACTTTAGAAGTAGCAACGAATCTCTCACGAATAAGCTACTTCTAACTAATATTTTCTTATAATTGGTGGCACGTGTAGGTTTTTTCAGAGTTAAGCAGTCTGCTCGTTTGTTACTCTGTAATAACTCGGCTGTTACTAATGGCACTGAAGTTGACTGGATCGACATCCACAAGTTCCTACACTTTATTGATCGTCTTGAGGTCCTTGTGGGGTGTTTCAATGGTGGAAGGCCACATGGGATATGTGTGCCACTGCTGCATTAGTTGAATAGGTCCAACTGTGTCGAGAAACTTATGGTACGAGCTGTTTTCTATTATATATGTTGTTCATAAACTATTGCTTATACACAGTTTTACAGCTGTGATCTTCTTGAAACACGAACTGCCGAGTTCTATTGTTCCTATACAGATGCCTGACCATGGTCGGGTCAGACTTGCGCTTGGTCACAACATGATGTTTATGTCGACCTACTCAATTCCCCTTGGAGGTGAAAAGATACTTATTCATGGGTGGTCTCAAATAATGAAGGCCCGTCCATCTTGAAGAATAGGACAGAAGATTATGTTCATGATTTTCCATGGCTCTAAAGCGAATATCCTGTTTATTGACCATGTTGCGAGATGAAGCTGCTTTCATAAGGTTGTGGATGCGTGGGGTGGCGCCTGGGCCTTTTCCCGGGGCTTGGCGGCCTCACCCTTCGTTAACCGTAGGCAAAGTAGCACTGTTCGAGGCGTCCTTTGTAGGGTTGAACCTGTATAAGTATTCATACTGCTTTCAGCTTTGGTTGTTAAGTGCCCCTGCTGGTTTTAGTTAAGGTTGTTAAGTACTCCTGCTGCTTTTACAGTCTGTCATGTTTCTTCAGTCCTATGTTCCTCCAGCCGCCAAAACCAAACCAGCGCCGGCGGGGCCACCTGCTTCCGCCTCCCACGGCTGGCTGCGCCTCAACGCATGCATCGCCGCCCCACCGTCTCCTAAATCATGAACGCCGACGTCCTTCGCATGCTTTGGTGCGCTCGCCGCGGCGCTGCCCTCTCGCGTTGTCAACATGGTCAACAAACTACAGGAATCGGCAGAAGTACGTGGAGAGGATGACAGTAGGGGCCCACCACGTCAGCGTATGGAAAAATAAAACGCTTCCTCCTAGTGTTTTCCTGACATCTGGGACCCACGACATTGTGAGCGTATATAGTCAATAGACAAGAGAACCGCACAAGATCGGCTGACACCTGGGACGTAGCTACTCGAGCAGTATTTTTTTGTTTGGTATTGTTGAGACGGAGCAGGGTTTGAACTGGGTTGTGGTCCATCTAGCCTAGGCTTATATTTTATGTTCACCATGTGACAAGTCCAGCTATTTTTTCTTTGTGAAAATGAGCCCAATTTATTTTTTCTGAAGAATACCCAATCCAGGCCTACTTATTTTTCTACGCCCTGATGGGCTGCACCTCTTTCAAGACGCCTGCAAATCTTGAAAGTAATATGAAATGGGTTGTAAATATAAAAACAGATGCCAAATTGGCAATTACTTTATAATTTCTGATTTTTTTCACATTTTTAGATTCCTATTTCACTGGGCATTAACCTAATTTAACTATATCTTCAAAGTACTTTAAATCTGGCTCGACATTTCGGTATTAAAAATAGTTTTGAACACATAGAAATATGCGAAATTGGCCCTGGCCAACCAGAAAAAACGACTGCAATAAATTGCATAAGAAGTTGCCATGAGCTATATATAAATTATTAAAAAAAAGAGGGAGTGGTCTGACTTGTGGGCCTGTTTAGTTGACGCGTATGCAAGATTTTTTTAGTTATTATATACATCAACAAACGATTCTAGCAATCTCTGATCTTCTTGCTCCAGCCGCCAAAGCAGCGCCGGCGGGACCGCCTACTCCCGCCTCCCGTGGCCGGCTGTGCTGCCGCGCACGCCTCAGCGCCCCCTACTACTCCCACCGCTGGCCAGGGCATCCCTCTACTCACCCACACCCCCTGTTATTCTGCGGCGACGGCAGCCTCACACCGCAGCCGAACCGGTGAACGCTCGTACTCCTCTCCAGGTGGGCATCCACCACCGCATCTTCCCCGGCTCCGCGACGTCTCCTTCCTAGGCCTCGCCGTCGTCCACCGCCATGGTGCTCTTTGCGCGGCGTGTTTGAAAGTGCGTTATATCGAGTAGAGGGGGGTGAATAGGCGATTTTTATGAATTCTTCACTGAGGAATTTGCTAGTGAGGAAATTCCTTAGCGAAGAACTACTTGCAGCAGAATAAGTACTTAGATGAAAACATAAAAGAATCCAAGCATAGTCATCATAATGAAATGAAGACAAACACGGAGTACAGAAAGCGTAAACACAGGATAGCACTAGATGAAGACAAACAGACTTAAGAAATTGAACTGAGGAAATTGAGAAAGTCTTCAGTCAAAGTCTTCAAACACAGATATGAACAAACACACAACACAGTAATGAGGAAATGAAATTGTTGAGGAAATAGAACAAGTAAGCTTGGTGAAGGCAATGATTTGGTAGACCAGTTCCAACTGATGTCTCAGTTGTACATCTGGTTGGAGCGGCTAGGTATTTAAACCTGAGGACACACAGTCCCAAACACATAGTCCTCACCGTATTCTCCTTGAGCTAAGGTCACACAGACCTCGCCCCATCACTCGTGGTAAGTCTTCAGGTGACTTCCGAACCTTCACAAACTCGGTCACTCGGCGATCCACAATTCCTCTTGGATGCTGTAGACCATGACGCCTAACCGTCTGGAAGAAGCACAGTCTTCAAAGGTAACAAGCATTGAATCCACGCAGGATCAATCTCTTCAGTGATGCTCAATCACTTTGGGTTTGTAGGTGTTTGGGTTTGGATTTTCCTCACTCGATGATTTTCGCTCAAAGTCCTCGGAGGATGGGATGCTCTCAAATGACAAGTGTGAGTTTCTCTTAGAGCAGCCAACCAGCTAGTGGTTGTAGGGGGCGGCTGTTTATAGCCTAGGGAGCAGCCTGACATGATAAGACATAAATGCCCTTCAATGATATGAACGTTAGGTGGATAAGATATTTTGGGGCAAATGGCGCGTAGCACGGCAACGGTCGAAAATTTGAGGTTCAAATTCCTCAGGGCTATCATGTTCCTCACTGTGTAGGCAATCCGCACTGGTGAATTCCTAACTCGTCAGTTAGAACAAATTCCTCAGCAACCAGAAGAACTTCGTCTCTGTCACTGAAGAAATTGACTGAACTGTATGAAATTTCCAATGGCTTCACTCAAAAGGGATTGGTAGGTGTAGGATTTTGAGTTCAGCATCACATGGAAATTTTTCCTTTGTATTTCCTTGACCCCCTTTAACACTACGGTGTTTCCCATGACTCAAGAAAGATAAAATGAAACTACGAAAACAAAAGTCTTCACGCTTCATGTTCCTCAAATGAATACCAAGTCTTCAAGGTCACACCAATTTCTTCACTTTCAAAGTCTTCAGAAAGTCTTCAGAAATCCAAAGTCTTCAGTCGAGGAACTTCATTTTTAGGGGTCGACTTTATCTGTAAATATCAAACTTCTCATAGACTTATAGACCTGTGTACACTCATAAACACATTAATCCCTTAACCTATAAGTCTTCAATACACCAAAATCACTAAGGGGCACTAGATGCACTTACAATCTCCCCCTTTTTCGTGATTGATGACAATATAGGTTAAGTTTTCGACGGGGATAAATATATGAAGTGCAAATACTGATATTGAGGAATTTGATTGCAAGATATAGAAGAACTCCACCTGAAGATGTGCATAGTGACGAATTTGCTTTTGAAGCAATGCACACTTGATGAGTTGAATCATGGAGATCTCCCCCTATATCTGGTAATTCATACACGCATTTGATATACAGTATGAAGAATTTGAAATGCATGATGAAATATGGTGGCTGATGAATTTCAGCATGCGTGCAATAATATTAACAAGGAATAAGCATGCAGAATAACGCATCGAAAGTATTAGAGCACCATCGGGTTTAAGTTTACAACTCGATCCAGTAAAGTTTCATAAGAACGAGAGTTGTAACGAGAGTTCTAGTAACTCGATCCAGTAAAGTTTACAACTCTCCCCCTTTGTCATTGAATGACCAAAAGGATCGAAACTAAGGACTAATGCCCCTGAAGATAATCAAGTTGATGAAGGAGCGCCAACGTTGTCGGGGTCGTTTGTCGTAGTAGGGCCTACCGCAGTGTCGTCCAAGTCTTCATGTTCATCAGTGTCGCGCGATGAAGAATAGGAGCTGGCCACCAAGGAAGGAACCTTGACCTTCTTGTATTTCTTCGGTGGAGGTGCAGACCAATCAAATTCTTCCTTGAGACCCATTTTCTTCAGATCTTCTTCGATGTAGACATGAGACAGAACAGCCCAGGTGCGATTGAAGGTTTCATGGAGGTAGTATTGGTTTTTCTTCACTGCATTATGGGTTGAGGTCATGTTGTAAAGAATCGATCCAAACCGATGCTTGACCCATTTATGATTGCGATCAACCTTCTGATGAAGACTGATGAGAAGCTCACGATCAGTCATCACCCTGGGTGTTGTGGCTTGAGGATTTTGCTTGGTAGTGTTGGCGGCAGAGTCATGTGTGGCAGAGTCATCATTGGTTGAGTAGGATGCAGCCTTGCGAAATTGACCATCCAATGGACGAGTGCCTTCATCTATAATAGCAGCGGCCTTGCCTTTGTCATCAGCCGAGGAAAATGTCCGTTTGAGGACTTCAATTGGAGGCAAGTAGCTGCAGTGGTTCAGAGTGTCAGCTCTGTAGTTGAGTGAAGACCTAGTTCTGATGAATCTCATAATCCAAGGTGCATAAGGCTTCAGCTCTAAAGGTGACATAGCGACATTGGCAGAGTCCTCATGAAGAAATCATGGAAGTTGATAGGAACGCCTTGAATGATGTTGAAAAGCAGATTCTTCATGATGCCAATGACTTCTTCTTCATTTGAGTCGTGGCCCTTGATCGGACTCAATGTCTTCGTCAAAATGCGATAGACAGTCCGAGGCACATACAATAGTTCCTTGACTAGGAATTTGGTTTGAGGGGCCTACCCTGGCTTCAAGGGCTTCATCAGCACTTGTATGTAGTGATTTGTAAGCTCAGGTTCATTGCAGACGCAACGAGCACCTTCAAGGGGAGGACTGAGGGATAGGGCAGGAAGCAATTCAGTAGCTGGTGCCTTGTAGTGAGTATTTTCTGTCATCCAGTCCAGCACCCATGAGTTCACATCTTCAAAATTTCCTGTGATGTGCAGCGTCGCATAGAATTGAAGAATGAGTTCTTCATTCCAATCACATGTGTCAGTGCAGAAATTTAACAGCCCAGCGTCATGGAGAACACTGAGGACTGGCTTGAAGCACGGCAGAGATTCCATGTCCACGTGAGGAATGTGTGCATGACCGAAGACTTTGTCTTTGTTGAACAGCAGTGAGGAATAGAAATTGGCCTGGCTAGCCGTCCAGAAACGCCTCTTCCTTATGCGAGCAAGGTCATATGGGTTGTAGTCAGTGATGAATACATGCTCGCCAAAGAAATATTTAGCCTTGAACTTTTGCTTGCGTGAGAATGGATCCTTTGGTTTTGGTAGAGGAGTGTCAGTGAGTTGCATCACAACCTCATGAATCGCAATCTCAGGTTCTTCATGCTGAGGAATTTCTGGTTCCTCTTTAGTTGCAGTCTGCGTTGTCATATGATCAGCAGCAGCCGTTTCTTCATCACTAGTGGCTGGGATTTCTTCACGCACAGACGAGGTGGGGTGAGTTTCTTCAGAGCCCATTTGAACGGTTGGTGTAGGGGACTGAGGTATTTGTTGTAGCGGTGTGAAGAGTGGTGAATTGGGGTGCTGACTTTCCCAAAAGTCATCATTCATCACTGGCGTATTACTCCCAATATCCACGTCTTCATCTTCCATTTCTTCAACGCCAGCCTCTTCAGCCGTGAACTGAGGCATTGGCGATGAAACAACTAGGGTTGAAGGGATCATATCCACTTCAATTTCTTCATCAATCTGCTCTGACGAAGCAGCAGAATGATTTTCTTCTTCAGATCCGCTGGGGGTCACATATTCTTCACCAAAAGGAATAAGGTCCTTTGATGGCATGGTTGAAATCGTAACAGCATCAATGGGATTTTCAAACGAGCTGGTCATAGACTTCATTTTCTTCGGAGATGAAGAATCTGAAACAACTAATGCTTTCCTTTTCTTCACTGCTGCTCACTCTGCAGCCTTGGTCTTCTTCACATCTGATGCAGATGGAAGGATTGGAGTTGGTGTAGGCGCAGGAGGAGCAGAGGAATCTGGTTGATGTTCTTCAGGAGCAACTGATGCAGTTGCCCTGACTTCTTAAGTTTCTTCAGGCGCACCACTAGTGGATACCCTGGCAATTTCTTCAGCGGCTGGAATGGAGTCATTAGCCCGGGAACTAACATTTTCTTCAGCAGTCTGAAAGTCATCAGTGGTGCTGGCATGTTCTTCAGTAGGCTGAGCACAAGCTTCAGCCTGAGGAAATTCCTGTTGCGATGGAGCAGCAACATTGGTGAACTTCTCATTCAGTTTAACAAACCTGACTTTGGCTCCTTGCCAATCAGCATAGTAGGCATTGAAATCATCACTGAGGGTCTTGATTTCAGACTAGATTTTGATAAGGTCATCAGTTGTCATAGAGACAACGTTGGTCTTCAGAAACTTCTCCTTCTTGTACTGTGCCTTCTTGATCTGCCTGGCCCTCTCATATTTCCATTTCTCTTCTTGGATGAAATGAGTCAGCATGTTTTTTGACCAGGAGTCAATTTGAAATCAGGCATGGGAGTGTTTGGGTCCTTGTGCCAGAGATCAATGTAATCGAGGATCAACCTCGGATCCAATAGCAGTGGCACATTTGTGCCTTTGGCTCTAGCAGCCCTGACTTGCCTGTCTCTGATGATTTCTACAAGTTCATCATCACTATGTTTGTATTCTTCAGACGGCAATTGGAAGGCGACTTGCTTCTTCTGAGGACTAAAGCGAGGACCTCGTCGAGCAGTTGCCTTTGTCTTCAGCAGAGAGGGACCCGTTGAAGAATTGGGTGCAGCTGAGGTACTAGCTGAGACACCAGAGGCAATGGAGATGCCTGCCGTCCTTTGGCACGTGGCTAGATGCATAGGTGCTAAGGACTTTGTCGGAACAGTTGAGGACTTGGGAGGAGCTGAGGATTTTGGAGGAGCAGGAGCAGCATGAGGAATTGGCCTTGAGGACTTTGAAGATTCTGGCCCTGAGGGTATAGCTGAGGAGCTTGGCCGTGAGGGCACTGTTGGTGAAGCACTTGGCTTGCGCGCAGGCTTCTTTGCCATCGATTTCTTAGGCTTGACACAGACGTCAGTGGCAGCAGCAACAGCAGAGTCTTCATTGAATTTCCTCACTGCTTCTTCGGCTTGTCTAGCCAACTTGGCTTGGCGCTTGGCCCATTCTTCAGGAAAATCCTCACCGCGCTTGATGCTGGTGGGGTCTGCCTCTTGGCCAGGTGCCAATGGAGCTCTTGGGCATGGAGGATTGAGTGCGAATTTCTTCATGTACTTTGGAGTTACATACCTGTACTCCTTCCATTCTCTTGCCCATCTCCTTTCAATCCTCTGTATGCGCACCTTGCGCTGATTTTTGTTTTCTTTACCAAACTTGGCCTCATCAGGTGTGCAATAGTCTTTGTAAATGTCATCAGGGATTTCAAAGGCAGTCATGACTTCAGGCTTCTTTCCTCCTTTCTGCGGCTTCTTGCCGTCTGCCATATTCTTCAGTTGAGGGATTTGAACAATCGAATTCTCTGAATAAGTATGCAACTTTTCTTCAAGGAACGATACAAATGAGTTAAGTTGTTGAGAACCTAGTGATTTAGCAGCGGACATGAGTACCTATGAATAGAGTATAGTTGTGAGGAGTTTGGAGAGGTCATATGTGTTCTCACAAGGTTTTTCAAAAAGAACAATTTTGAGGAATTTGACCAGATGAGTCTTGAAGAATGTCACTAAGCATTCTTTGTCTTAGGTTCCAGAGTTGTATAGATCGAAGATCCACACAATCGATGACTTGTGAGGTGTTTTAGTGTGTGAGGATTTGAAGAAAAAGACCTTTCAAGATTTTGTAGAAAACATTCGAATCAAAGAGGGCAGTAAAAGTAACTTTTAATTTACCCTGGATGAAGAACACGACAAGCAGTGAGGTGGAGAAGTGAAGTTCGTCTGTGTAGATCTTCCACGCCCTAGCTCGGCGAAGGAAGACGGCTACGGCGGCGGCAGAGTTAAGATTTCCACGACCGGCGCGAGTACGACGGCGACGAGGTCGAGGTAGTGAATCTCTTCCTCACCGGCG
Source organism: Aegilops umbellulata (assembly GCA_032464435.1). NCBI lineage: Eukaryota > Viridiplantae > Streptophyta > Magnoliopsida > Poales > Poaceae > Aegilops > Aegilops umbellulata. The sequence goes on along the minus strand of CP136060.1, from coordinate 83,570,679 downwards.
ATGATGGAGTAGCGATGGTGCTACCGTTTGAGAAGCTCGAGCAGGAGAGAGAGGTCGAGTGGAGTAAAGGAAGTGAGGAAGGGGAGAGGGTGTATTTATAGCCATGGTGAAAAACTGTTCGGCGAAAGATTTAGGACGAACGTGCCCCTGACCCATCTCCTTCGCATGACTTGTGTCACCCACGTACTGAGAAGTGGAGATCGTGTTAGATCGTGGGTGAATAGAAAGGTATATCGTGGGATGCGGAACGGTTTGAGCGGCAAAACCGAAAATTTGGATAAGACTAGTTTTAACGTTCCGTTCGCAATTTCTTCAGCTGACAAGGACACAGTGATGATTTTGAACGAGTTTCAAATAGAACGCACATGAAGAATTTGTGAATAGATTGGGTTGAGTATAGCATAGAGGGGGAAGAGTCCGATCACATTCACAGTGAAGATTTTGCAAAGTTGAAGAATTGGAAAAACTGAGGAATTTCAAGAAACTGAGGAAAAACTCAAATTGAAGATTTTCAACTTTTGGTGGTGGCGTTACCCACCGTATAAGAATGATGATTCCAGACACCACGTACAATTGTCGTAGGGTTCTGAGAATTAAATTCTTCGTTAATTTCTTCACACTTAGAGTGTTATTCTTCATTAATTGAAGAAAAACGTTTCTTCATATGTTGCACATCTAAGTCATCAATTTTGCATGAGTGTTAGGATGAGTGTCCTTTTCAAAGAACATTCGAAGATTCTAAGATATTTAGCTCACACCGCAACTTGCTAAATCTCTTCTCATCCAAGGGCTTTGTGAAGATATCGGCTAGCTGTTCTTCAGTCTTCACATGCTCAATAGAAATGTCGCCCTTCAACACATGATCTCGAAGAAAATGATGATGAATCTGAATGTGCTTTGTCTTCGAGTGCTGAACTGGGTTGTGAGCAATCTAGATGGCACTCTCATTGTCACAGAAGAGAGGCACATTCCTCACGTTGACGCCATAGTCCTTGAGAGATTGCTTCATCCATAGCAGTTGAGCACAGCAAGAACTAGCAGCAATGTACTCAGCTTCAGCAGTAGACAGTGATACGCAGTTCTGTTTCTTCGAGGACCAAGAGACCAAGGATCGTCCGAGGAAATGACATGTACCAGATGTTGACTTGCGGTCCACACGATCACCAGCATAGTCAGAGTCAGAATATCCAATGAGATCAAAAGCCGAGCCCTTGGGGTACCATAATCCTAGTGTTGGTGTGTGAGCTAGATATCGAAGAATATGCTTCACAGCCTTATGGTGTGATTCCTTCGGTGTAGCTTGAAATCGGGCACACATGCAAACACTAAGTAGTATATCTGGCCTAGATTCACATAAGTACAATAAAGAACCAATCATGGGGCGGTATACCTTGTGATCGAAGTCAATACCATTTTCATCAGTGCATAGATGGCCATTTGTGGGCATAGGAATTTTGACGCCTTTGCAATCTTGCATGTCGAATTTCCTTAGTACATCCTTGAGGTATTTCTCCTAAGATATGAATATGCCATTTCGCTGTTGACGAATTTGAAGACCTAAGAAGAATTTCAACTCTCCCATCATAGACATTTGATATTCTTCACTCATCATATAGGCAAATTCATCACTATAACGTTGGTCAGTACAGCCAAAGATAATATCATCGACATATATTTCGCACACAAACAGTTCACCATCATAAGTTTTAGTAAAGAGAGTAGGGTCGAGTGAACCGGGTGTGAAGCCATTCTTCATGAGGAATACCTTCAAAGTATCATACCACGCCCGAGGGGCCTGCTTGAGGCCATAGAGGGCCTTGTTGAGTCTGAAGACTTTTTCAGGATTCTTTGGATCTTCGGAACCTGGGGGTTGAGCAACATATACTTCTTCCTCAAGCTTACCATTGAGGAATGCACTTTTCACATTCATTTGATATAAAGTGATATCATGATGGTTAGCATAAGCAAGTAATATATGAATAGCCTCAATTCTAGCCACTGGTGCAAAAGTTTCATCGAAATCAATTCCTTCAACTTGTGTGTAGCCTTGAGCTACAAGTAGTGCCTTATTCCTCACCAGAAGGCCATTTTCATGTTGTGTCACATCCCTAGTTCTGGTATCCTCAAGGCTAGCTAGTCATGTGTGCATCATGTTTAAATTCCATTAAATTTTGAAATGAGGATTTGTGAAACCCTCAGAATCATTTCTGGAAATGACCCAAATAAAAATTGCTCCAAAAAGGTCCAAGAAATGTTCATGTCTCTCTCTGAAAATATTGGGCAGAGATAAAAATCCAACCAATATTTTTAGGAGCTCATAAATAATTATTTTGGGCATTTGGAATTAATGCAATAATTATTTGCCTTGGATATATATTGTTATGTATATAAAATATTGTCCAAAAATTGTGCCATTTGTTGGGGAGCTCCGGAATACTACCATTAGCCCCTACAAAAATTGGCATAATAAAATAAAATGATTTAGTATTTTTATTAAATCAAAACATATGTCAGAAATTAGAAAAGAAACAAAATGGGAAAAACTTACCTGCACTTACCTCCCTGAGGCCCAGCACTGTGCGGCCTGGCCTGGCCCAGTGGCCGACAAACCGGCCCAGCCGACTGGCAGTGCCAGTCGTCCCTTCCTCTCGCCAGGAGGACAGGGGCACGCGCCGGGGCGCGCGGCCACGCGTCCGGCCGGGGCCACGTTCCCCGCCAGCTCCTGCTTCCCCTCTCGTCGCCCTGGACGCCCCAGACGACGCCACGCGCTGCCCCGACCTCTCTCACTCTCTCCCCTGGCCTTCCCTCCTCCCCTGGTTCTCTCCCGCGCGTCCGCCGACGAGCACCGCCGCGGCCACCGCCTCCCCCTCGCTCTCTCGTCGTGCCCACGAGCTCCGCGCCGTCTCCCTGCATCGCCTTCCTCATCCACGCAAGCCGGAGCGCCCCGAGGAGCCGCCATCGCCGTCATCTTCGTCGTTGGCCGCCCAAGATCGTCGGCGCCCGTCCGTCGTCTCCGACTCGTCCCCGAGCCTGCTGACCATCCCGTCGCCTCCGTCGTGAGCTTCTGCGCCTGTTCCCCCTTCTCCCCTTCCTCCTCGTGCGCCGTAGCTGTGCTCCCGCTCGAGGCCGAACTCCGGCCGCCGCCCTGAGCTCTGCTCCGGCGAGCTCTGCCGCCCCCGCAGCCTCCCGCGTGTTCCACTGGATGCGCGCGAGCGCGGGCTTCGCTCCTGTGGTCTCCGCCGTCCGAATGGTCGCTGGAGACGCGATCCCGAGCCCCTCCGCCGCGTTTGCCTCGCCGGCGGCTAAACGCCGGCGGGATTGACCGGGTCAACCCGCACTAACCCCCCTAGCTGACCTGGGGTTTGACTACCCAGGGTCAATGACATGTGGGCCCCGGCCCTGACTAATTTTAGATTAGGATTAGTTTAAATCTAATTAATTTTCTGTTAATTAACCATAACACAGACCAGTGGGCCCCGTGCCCCCTAATCCTTTTAATTAAGCAAATAACCCCCTGTTTAACCCTGTGTCACTGACGTGTGGACCCCACACGTCAGGTTTGACCTGGTCAGCGCCGTTGACCGCTGACGCAGTGCTGACGTCATGCTGACGCAATTATTTATTTCCTGGAATTATTTTAAAACAGGAAATTCCAGAAAATATTCAAAACTTCAAAAATTCATATCAAATCAACCGTAGCTTAGATTGAAATAAGTTATATATGAAAAATCATCAGAAAAATGCAAGCTATCCATCTGTACCAGTTTCATGCATGAAAAACCAAGTTAAACCTGCTGTATAGATGAAAACATATGAATGGCATATATAAGAACTTACTTTGGAGTTGCATTTGAACCTTTAGTGCAAATGGACCTCAAACAAATGAACGCTAGTTGCATTAGCTCAAACAGCATCACATCTTCATGCCATGTTCATGCATCATATTGTTGCATATGCTTGTGTATTGATTGTTGGCACCGTTCCTTCTCGATAGGTCCTGCTCCGGAGACCGTTCCAGAGTACCTGTCTGTGAAGCAGTGCCTCCCTTGTTGATCTACCAGGCAAGCAAACCCCCTTGTTCATTTCAATATGATCCCACTCTCTCGCTCCTGCTCTCTTTTATTGCAGTAGGACAACAATGATTCAACTGCTACTTTATGTTGCGGTAGTTGAACCCATTCCTCTGCATGACCTGTCATTGCCACAGTAAATAGATGAAACCCACTAGCATGTGTAGGAGTTGATTGAGCCATGTTGTGTTCCAACCATGCTATGCCTGCTATTGCTTAGAGTTGTGTCGGGTCTGATTCATTGGGAATGGATTGGAGTGATATGATATGTTCTGATGCTGAGAGTTAAGCATGTGAACACGATTTGGTAAAGGTAGCGGTGAGAGGCCATGTAGGAGTACATGGTGGGTTGTCTCACTGGAACCGTCCTTAAGCACCGAGTTCTGTGTATGTCGTCCAATGACTAGCTACTACCATGCATTGGAATGCTTAAGTGCCCCTCTCGACTTATTAATCACCTCGATCTCTGTCCAAGAGTTGCAACTAGTTTCTGGTGTTTGTAGGTAGTGCTATTTTTCTACCGAGTGGCACCCAGCAGGGTGGGCTTGGGACAGACTAGGCACACGTGGCCCGGTGTACCGAGTGGCACCCGGTTGGTGGGCTCGGGAACCCTGTACACATCGTTTGGGGCCGTGAGCGACACCCCGGCCGGATCTCCTTGCGGATGGAACCCAAATAGGCGATAAACCTGGACTAGAGTCTTGTGTGGTTAATCAGGTCGTGGCGGACACCCCCGCCAGGCTTCCTCTTGAAGGTTGCCGAGATACATGTCGTGTACATGGTGATAAGTGGTGAGAGCGTGTGTGAAGAAGTACACCCCTGCAGGGTTATCATGATCTATTCGAATAGCCGTGTCCTCGGTTGTGGACTTCTTGGATGCTTACGTGGTACATAGACAACTTGAAGTGGATACCATAAAATGCTCAAGATAAGTGTGAGTGCTATGGATGGCGTTCTCGTAGTGAGACGGGGATGAATCCATAGTAGTGTATTGATGTGGTGATTAGTGGACTCGTGTGCGCCTTTTCAAAAGAGTTACCAACAGTCGTAGAACAGGATAGCCACAGAGTGAAAGCTGGCTTGCTACAACTAAACCCCACATTACCTCCTTGGTACTAATGCATGTATGATAGGATCTGATGTAAGTCTTGCTGAGTACCTTTGTACTCATGTTTGCTTTATTTATGTTTTGCAGTGGAGACTTCGGTCTTTCTAGTAATTCCGCTTGGACTTCGACGAGTAGCTTGCTACCTCAGCTACGATCTTGTACCCTTGGGAGGGTCTTGTAGATAGTCAGGCTTCTCAGCTTTTCTTCTTTTGTAGTTGTCTGTACTCAGACATGTAATGCTTCCGCTTGTTGCTTGTATGCTCTGAATGATGGGTCATGTGACCCCTATTTGTATTTATGCTATGGCTCTTTTGGGCCTTTATCTATATAAGTTTGCGTTATGTTGTGATGCCATGTTGTACAACACATACTTGCATGTTATGCGTACGTGTGACGTGTATTGCTATGTGTGGGATCCGACAATCTAGTTGTTTATCCTTGGCAGCCTATCATATGGGGAAATGTAGTCTAGTGCTTTCTGAGCGATAGTAGTCCGCTACAGCCCGGTTAACCGGAGTCCTGCTAGCCCAGCACTACTGCTTGGAACACTTGACTGGCTGGCATGTGTTTCACTTCGTTCCTGTGTCTGTCCTTTCGGGGAAATGTCACGCGGTGTTATCCGGAGTCCTGCCTAGCCTGCTACAGCCCGGGTTACCGGAGTCCTGTTAGCCCAGTGCTACAGCCCGGATTTATACGTTGTTGACCGACATGCTCGATGTGATTCATGTATGCCTGTCCTCATGGGTTAGTGCCGCCTTGGGTTCACGACTAGTCATGTCGGCCCGGGTTCTCTGTCATATGGATGCTAGCGACACTATCATATACGTGAGCCAAAAGGCGCAAACGGTCCCGGGCCAGGTAAGGTGGCACCCGTGGGAGTACCGTGCGTGAGGCCGCAAAGTGATATGATGTGTTACATGCTGGATCGATGTGGCTTAGGATCGGGGTCCCGACAGCTTTGGTATCAGAGCCTGGCTGCTTGTAGGATTTCCAAGCCAGCCTGGTCGAAGTTGAGTCTAGAAATGCTTTAGTTATGTAGGGGAATTGATTGTGGAAGGGAACGTAAGGCTCTTTTTACTCCTTATACCTCATGCCCTTCTGATCTGAGTCATCCTATCTTTCCTACGGGGTTAAGGAACTAGGCCTTCTCTTCTGTCTATCAGGATCACGTGTTACTACTCCGTAGTCTCTTAGGATTGGTTGATCAGAGTCTTATCCCAGTTTGAGTACCTCCGGTGTAGTCTGTTTAGTAATGTCTCAGAACTTTGACTGATGATGTTGAGTATGGTGTTATCCCATCTTTTGCAGAATGTCTCATTCTGAGCATTTTACTGCCGTTATGCTGCCGAAATTGCCCTAGGAGTTTGAGAGATACTAAATTTCCGTGTGCTACATGTTGCATTCTATAGTTGTTGTTGACCCCATCCTTGGTTCCGCTTCTCAGGATGTCGTCAGTTAACCGAAGTTCTGTTGCTCGTTGCCTGAACCACGGAGGTGGTAGGGATGAAGGGGATCCTCCCGACCAACGTTCGTTGGCAGAGTTCATGTTAGAGGTTGAGATGAACAAGCGTGAGTCTAACCGCTTGTTGGCACGTATCGAGGAGAACACCGCACCCCAATGCAAAGAGTCAGCGACCATCTATGATTTCATTCGTCTGAAACCACCCACCTTCCATCATTCCATTGAACCACTCGATGCAGATGACTGGCTCTGTAGTATCACACACAAGCTGTGTTCCGCGAACGTAGCTGAAAGTGACAAGGTCACCTATGCTGCATATCACCTGGAAGGTCCTGCTAGTCTTTGGTGGCAGAACTATGAGGCTATGCTTCCAGTTGGTCAGATTCCTACCTGGAGAGATTTCACTGAGGCTTTTCGCGAGCATCACATTCCTGAAGCCCTCATCGATCGCAAGAGAGAAGAGTTCTGTAGTTTCACCCCCGCCCGAGAAGTCTGTTGGCTATGATAAGCCATCACGCAAGATGATTAGTGTCAAGTCAGCTCAAACTGAACGTGGACGTGTGCATCCCGTCTCAGCTAAAGACGCTCATGATGATCCGGATGTCGTTCTTGGTACACTCCTTGTCAACTGTCATCCAGCTTCGGTTCTCTTCGATACCGGAGCATCTCACTCCTTCATCTCTGAAGGCTATGCTCGTTTGCATGACATATCATTTCATGATATGCCAACTCCACTTGAAATCCAAACTCCAGGGTCTAGGTGGCAAACTACCAGAATAAGCCATGGTAATGAAATCCTTGTCGACAGACTCGTATTCCTTGCGTCACTCATAGCCCTCAAGTCTACAGATATTAACATCATCTTGGGTATGGACTGGATGAAAGCTCATTATGCCAAGATTGATTGCTACACCAGGTCTGTTCAACTTACACACCCATCTGGCAAGATAGTCACTGTCTCCACCAAAATTGCAAAGCGTCAGCTTTATTCTCTTAATGCCAGCCCTCTTCCAGACCTTGAAGATATCCCGGTAGTCCGTGACTTTCCGGATGTCTTTCCAGAAGAACTGCCAGGTATTCCACCTGACAGGGATGTAGAATTTGTTATAGATCTTCTCCCTGGAACCGCTCCAATCTCTAGGAGACCTTACAAGATGGCACCCTTAGAACTAGCCGAGCTTAAGAAACAACTTGATGAGTCCTTGCAAAAGGGTTTCATCCGTCCTAGTTCTTCTCCCTGGGCTTGCCCCGTCCTCTTCGTCAAGAAGAAGGATGGTACGGACCGGATGGTTGTAGATTATCGTCCCGTTAATTTGGTCACGATAAAGAACAAGTATCCGCTTCCCAGGATCAACGATCTGTATGATCAGCTCGCTGGATCCTCAGTCTTTTCCAAGATGGATTTGAGGTTAGGCTACCACCAAATCAAGATCAGAAACGGGGACATTCCTAAGACGGCTTTTGTCACTCGTTATGGCCAGTACGAGTACACTATCATGTCCTTTGGTCTAACTAATGCTCCAGCTACCTTCTCCCGCTTGATGAACTCGATCTTCATGGAGTACTTAGATAAGTTCGTCGTGGTTTACCTCAATGATATCCTTATTTACTCGAAGAACGAGGAAGAGCATGCCGAACATCTTAGACTTGTGCTAGAAAAACTCAGAGAGCACCGCCTTTATGCCAAGTTCTCCAAGTGCGAATTTTGGTTGCCAGAAGTGACCTACCTAGGCCACGTGATCTCTGGTAAGGGCATTGCTGTCAATCCCGAAAGAGTTCAGGCCGTTCTTGATTGGACTCCACCTGAAACAGTTAAACAAGTTAGGAGTTTCCTTGGTCTAGCCAGTTATTGTCGCCGCTTTGTCGAAAACTTCTCCAAAGTCGCCAAACCTCTCAGGGAACTTCTCAAGAAAGATAAAAAGTTTGAGTGGTCCCCATAGTGTGAGTACAGTTTTCAGGAACTGAAAAGACTCCTGACTTCTACTCCCATACTTGTGCCACCGGATTTCACTAAAGACTTTGTTATCTACTGCTACGCCTCACGACAGGGACTAGGTTGCATTCTTATGCAGGATCGTCATGTGATTGCCTATGCATCTCGTCAGTTGCATCCACACGAGGATAATTATCCTACACATGATCTAGAGCTTGCAGCCGTAGTCTATGCACTTAAGACCTGGCGACATTACCTTCTTGGTAAACGTTGCGAGATTTACACCGATCACCAGAGTCTCAAGTATATCTTCACCCAACCAGATTTGAACCTTAGGCAAAGACGTTGGTTGGAGTTGATCTGAGATTACGACTTAGGGATTACCTACACCCCAGGCAAGGGCAATGTCATGGCTGATGCGCTAAGTCGTAAGTCCTATTGCAACAATCTCATGTTGCAGCAGGGCCAACCATTTCTCCATGAGGAATTCTGTAAGCTTAACCTTCACATTGCTCCTCACGGATTCCTTTCTACCTTGGTGGCGAAACCTACCCTTGAAGATCAGATCATTTCTAACCAGAAGTTTGATAGGGGTGTTATCCGCATGAAGAGAAACATTAAGAAGGGAGTTGGTGGATGTTTCTCTATGGATGATCGAGGTGTTATTTTCTTTGAGAATCGCTTGGTGGTTCCCAAGAATCAACATCTGCGACAATTGATTCTTAAGGAGGCGCATGAATCCCCTCTCACGATTCATCCCGGTAGTACTAAGATGTATCAGGACCTACGCCAGAGGTTCTGGTGGACTAGGATGAAGAGAGAAATCGCTGAGTTCATTGCTAACTATGACGTTTGTCGTCGCGTTAAGGCAGAACATCAAAGACCTGCTGGCACCCTTCAGCCTTTAGCTATTCCTGAATGGAAATGGGATAAGGTTGGTATGGACTTCATCACCGGCTTTCCCAGGACCAAGAAAGGGAATAATGCTATCTTCGTAGTCATTGATCGTCTTTCCAAAGTGGCTCACTTCCTACCTGTTCGAGAGAGTATCACCGCTAGTCAGCTCGCTGACTTATATATTTCTCGAATAGTTTCACTTCATGGTGTTCCACTAGAGATCAATTCAGACCGTGGTAGTCTTTTCACTTCTCATTTCTGGGAGAGTTTCCAAACTGCCATGGGCACCCATCTTTCCTTCAGTACCGCTTTCCACCCTCAATCAAGTGGTCAGGTGGAAAGGGTTAACCAAATCCTCGAAGACATGCTTAGAGCTTGCGTTATCTCATTCGGTACGGATTGGGAGAAGTGTCTTCCTTTCGCCGAGTTTGCTTATAACAATAGCTACCAATCGTGTCTCAAGAAAGCTCCTTTTGAGATTCTGTATGGACGAAGATGTCGAACACCTTTGAACTGGTCAGAAACCGGTGAAAGACAATTCTTTGGACCGGATATGATCCAGGAGGCAGAAGAGCAAGTTCGCATCATTCGTGAGAATTTGAAAACAGCCCAATCTCGTCAAAAGAGCCAGTATGACCGTCGTCATAAGGAAGTGGCTTATGAAGTTGGCGACAAGGCTTACCTTCGGGTTACTCCTTTGAAGGGTACCCATCGATTCGGTATCAAGGGCAAGTTGGCTCCCCGTTACATTGGTCCTTTTCGCATTCTCGCTAAACGAGGAGTGGTTGCCTACCAGTTGGAACTACCGCCACACCTTTCTCGAGTACATGATGTCTTCCACGTCTCTCAACTCAGGCGTTGCTTCTCGGACCCCATCCGCGGAGTGGACCACGAAACGCTTGATCTCCAAGATAACCTCACACATCGAGAGTACCCTGTTCGCATTCTTGATCAAGCAGAGCGTGTTACTCGACGTCAGAACATCAAGTTTCTCAAAGTTCAGTGGTCTCATCATTCCGAGAGAGAAGCTACCTGGGAGCGTGAAGATCGTCTTCGACTGGAGTACCCCGCCTTCTTTCCGTCGACCCCTGAATCTCGAGACGAGATTCTTTCGAGTGGGGGCGAGTTGTCACATCCCTAGTTCTGGTATGCTCAAGGCTAGCTAGTCATGTGTGCATCATGTTTAAATTCCATTAAATTTTGAAGTGAGGATTTGTGAAACCCTCAGAATCATTTCTGGAAATGACCCAAATAAAAATTGCTCCAAAAAGGTCCAAGAAATGTTCATGTCTCTCTCTGAAAATATTGGGCAGAGATAAAAATCCAACTAATATTTTTAGGAGCTCATAAATAATTATTTTGGGCATTTGGAATTAATGCAATAATTATTTGCCTTGGATATATATTGTTATGTATATAAAATATTGTCCAAAAATTGTGCCATTTGTTGGGGAGCTCTGGAATACTACCATTAGCCCCTACAAAAATTGGCATAATAAAATAAAATGATTTAGTATTTTTATTAAATCAAAACATATGTCAGAAATTAGAAAAGAAACAAAATGGGAAAAACTTACCTGCACTTACCTCCCTGAGGCCCAGCACTGTGCGGCCTGGCCTGGCCCAATGGCCGACAGACCGGCCCAGCCGACTGGCAGTGCCAGTCGTCCCCTTCCTCTCGCCAGGAGGACAGGGGCACACGCCGGCGCGCGCGGCCACGCGTCCGGCCGGGGCCACGTTCCCCGCCAGCTCCTGCTTCCCCTCTCGTCGCCCTGGACACCCCAGACGACGCCACTCGCTGCCCCGACCTCTCTCACTCTCTCCCCTGGCCTTCCCTCCTCCCCTGGTTCTCTCCCGCGCGTCCGCCGACGAGCACCGCCGCGGCCACCGCCTCCCCCTCGCTCTCTCTTCGTGCCCACGAGCTCCGCGCCGTCTCCCTGCATCGCCTTCCTCATCCACGCAAGCCGGAGCGCCCCGAGGAGCCGCCATCGCCGTCATCTTCGTCGTCGGCCGCCCGAGATCGTCGGCGCCCGTCCGTCATCTCCGACTCGTCCCCGAGCCTGCTGACCATCTCGTCGCCTCCGTCGTGAGCTTCTGCGCCTGTTCCCCCTTCTCCCCTTCCTCCCCGTGCGCCGTAGCTGTGCTCCCGCTCGAGGCCGAACTCCGGCCGCCGCCCTGAGCTCTGCTCCGGCGAGCTCCGCCGCCCCCGCAGCCTCTCGCGTGTTCCACTGGATGCGCGCGAGCGCGGGCTTCGCTCCCGTGGTCTCCGCCGTCCGAATGGTCGCTGGAGACGCGATCCCGAGCCCCTCCATCGCGTTCGCCTCGCCGGCGGCTAAACGCCGACGGGATTGACCGGGTCAACCCGCACTAACCCCCCAGCTAACCTGGGGTTTGACTACCCAGGGTCAATGACATGTGGGCCCCGGCCCTGACTAATTTTAGATTAGGATTAGTTTAAATCTAATTAATTTTCTGTTAATTAACCATAACACTGACCAGTGGGCCCCGTGCCCCCTAATCCTTTTAATTAAGCAAATAACCCCCTGTTTAACCCCGTGTCACTGACGTGTGGACCCCACACGTCAGGTTTGACCTGGTCAGCGCCGTTGACCGCTGACGCAGTGCTGACGTCATGCTGACGCAATTATTTATTTCCTGGAATTATTTTAAAACAGGAAATTCTAGAAAATATTCAAAACTTCAAAAATTCATATCAAATCAACCGTAGCTCAGATTGAAATAAGTGATATATGAAAAATCATCAGAAAAATGCAAGCTATCCATCTGTACCAGTTTCATGCATGAAAAACCAAGTTAAACCTGCTGTATAGATGAAAACATATGAATGGCATATATAAGAACTTACTTTGGAGTTGCATTTGAACCTTTAGTGCAAATGGACCTCAAACAAATGAATGCTAGTTGCATTAGCTCAAACAGCATCACATCTTCATGCCATGTTCATGCATCATATTGTTGCATATGCTTGTGTATTGATTGTTGGCACCGTTCCTTCTCGATAGGTCCTGCTCCGGAGACCGTTCCAGAGTACCTGTCTGTGAAGCAGTGCCTCCCTTGTTGATCTACCAGGCAAGCAAACCCCCTTGTTCATTTCAATATGATCCCACTCTCTCGCTCCTGCTCTCTTTTATTGCAGTAGGACAACAATGATTCAACTGCTACTTTATGTTGCGGTAGTTGAACCCATTCCTCTGCATGACCTGTCATTGCCACAGTAAATAGATGAAACCCACTAGCATGTGTAGGAGTTGATTGAGCCATGTTGTGTTCCTACCATGCTATGCCTGCTATTGCTTAGAGTTGTGTCGGGTCTGATTCATTGGGAATGGATTGGAGTGATATGATATGTTCTGATGCTGAGAGTTAAGCGTGTGAACACGATTTGGTAAAGGTAGCGGTGAGAGGCCATGTAGGAGTACATGGTGGGTTGTCTCACTGGAACCGTCCTTAAGCACCGAGTTCTGTGTATGTCATCCAATGACTAGCTACTACCACGCATTGGAATGCTTAAGTGCCCCTCTCGACTTATTAATCACCTCGATCTCTGTCCAGGAGTTGCAACTAGTTTCTTGTGTTTGTAGGTAGTGCTATTTTTCTACCGAGTGGCACCCGGCAGGGTGGGCTTGGGACAGACTAGGCACACGTGGCCCGGTGTACCGAGTGGCACCCGGTTGGTGGGCTCGGGAACACTGTACACATCGTTTGGGGCCGTGAGCGACACCCCGGCCGGATCTCCTTGCGGATGGAACCCGAATAGGCGATAAACCTGGACTAGAGTCTTGTGTGGTTAATCAGGTCGTGGCGGACACCCCCGCCAGGCTTCCGCTTGAAGGTTGCCGAGATACATGTCGTGTACATGGTGATAAGTGGTGAGAGCGTGTGTGAAGAAGTACACCCCTGCAGGGTTATCATGATCTATTCGAATAGCCGTGTCCTCGGTTGTGGACTTCTTGGATGCTTACGTGGTACATAGACAACTTGAAGTGGATACCATAAAATGCTCAAGATAAGTGTGAGTGCTATGGATGGCCTTCTCGTAGTGAGACGGGGATGAATCCATAGTAGTGTATTGATGTGGTGATTAGTGGACTCGTGTGCGCCTTTTCAAAAGAGTTACCAACAGTCGTAGAACAGGATAGCCACAGAGTCAAAGCTGGCTTGCTGCAACTAAACCCCACATTACCTCCTTGATACTAATGCATGTATGATAGGATCTGATGTAAGTCTTGCTGACTACCTTTGTACTCATGTTTGCTTTATTTATGTTTGGCAGTGGAGACTTCGGTCTTTCTAGTAGTTCCGCTTGGACTTCGACGAGTAGCTTGCTACCTCAGCTACGATCTTGTACCCATGGGAGGGTCTTGTAGATAGTCAGGCTTCTCAGCTTTTCTTCTTTTGTAGTTGTCTGTACTCAGACATGTAATGCTTCCGCTTGTTGCTTGTATGCTCTGAATGATGGGTCATGTGACCCCTATTTGTATTTATGCTATGGCTCTTTTGGGCCTTTATCTATATAAGTTTGTGTTATGTTGTGATGCCATGTTGTACAACACATACTTGCATGTTATGCGTACGTGTGACGTGTATTGCTATGTGTGGGATCCGACAATCTAGTTGTTTATCCTTGGCAGCCTATCATATGGGGAAATGTAGTCTAGTGCTTTCTAAGCAATAGTAGTCCGCTACAGCCCGGTTAACCGGAGTCCTGCTAGCCCAGCACTACTGCTTGGAACACTTGACTGGCCGGCATGTGTTTCACTTCGTTCCAGTGTCTGTCCCTTTGGGGAAATGTCACGCGGTGTTATCCGGAGTCCTGCCTAGCCTGCTACAGCCCGGGTTACCGGAGTCCTGTTAGCCCAGTGCTACAGCCCGGATTTATACGTTGTTGACCGACATGCTCGATGTGATTCATGTATGCCTGTCCTCATGGGTTAGTGCCGCCTTGGGTTCACGACTAGCCATGTCGGCCCGGGTTCTCTGTCATATGGATGCTAGCGACAGTATCATATATGTGAGCCAAAAGGCGCAAACGGTCCCGGGCCAGGTAAGGTGGCACCCGTGGGAGTACCATGCGTGAGGCCGCAAAGTGATATGATGTGTTACATGCTGGATCGATGTGGCTTAGGATCGGGGTCCCTACATCTTGCTTGTTGCGGTAGATCCACTTTGTGCCAATGATATTGTGCTTGCGAGGATCTAGACGTTTGACCAGTTCCCAGATGTTGTTGAGCTCGAATTGATGTAATTCTTCTTGCATGGCCTGAATCCATTCAGGCTCCAGAAATGCTTCATCTACCTTAGTGGGCTCTGTGATAGAGAAAAAACCATAGTGCCCACAAAATTTAGATAAGTATGAAGCTTTTGAGCGTGTGAGAGGACCTGGTGCTTTGATGTCATCGATGATCTTCTCCACTTGCACTTCTTTTGCAACGCGAGGATGAGCTGGTTGTCGTTGAGGAATTTGATCAACATTTTTTTCAGCACCATTTTATTCAGCATTTTCCTTAGGTGCATCAGCTCGATGTTCTTCACATTCTGGAATGAATTCTTCAGCAGACTCTTCAGTAGGAATAACATCCTCAGTAGCCTTGAACTTGATAGAATCTTTATGATCTGGTTCATCTATCACAGAAGGTAGGTGCTCTCTTTGCGAGCCATTAGTTTCATCGAACGACACATCTACAGTTTCAACAACTTTGTGAAGAACGTTGTTGAAGACTCTGTAGGTGTGCGAGTCCTTTCCGTAACCAAGCATAAAACCTTCATGTGCTTTCGGTGCAAATTTAGCATTTTGATGAGGATCTCTAATCCAGCATTTAGCACCGAAGACTTTGAAATAACTCACATTGGGTTTCTTGTCAGTGAGGAGTTCATAGGCAGTCTTCTTGAAGAATTTGTGAAGATATACTCCATTGATGATGTGGCATGCAGTATCAACTGCATCAATCCAGAAACGACGAGGCCTTTTGTATTCATCAAGCATAGTGCGAGCCATGTCAACAAGAGTCCTGTTCTTGCGCTCCACGACGCCATTCTGTTGAGGAGTATAAGGATCAGACAACTCATGAGTAATACCAAGTTCATCAAGATAGTCATCGAGACCCGAATTCTTGAACTCAGTTCAATTGTCACTTATGATGTGCTTGATCTTCACACCAAAGTTGGTTGAAGCCCTCGAGGAAAATCGTTTGAAGACTTCCTGCAGTTCATGTTTTCAAGTAACAAGGTGTACCCATGTGTAACAAGAATAATCATCAACATTAACAAAGCCATATTGAGATGCTTCATTTGAAACGGCAGAATAATGGTTAGGGCCGAAGAGATCCATGTGAAGCAATTCAAATGGACGAGTGGTGGTCATGATAGTTTTCGCTGGATGCTTGGCCTTGGTCATTTTTCCACCTTCACAGGCTCCTGATAAGTGATTCTTGAGGAATTTGACATTCTCAATGCCAATGACATGCTTCTTCTTCGCAAGCGTGTGCAAATTCCTCATGCCTGCGTGACCAAGTCGTCGATACCATAGCCAGCCTTCTGAAGATTTTGCAAGTAGGCACACGGCTAGTTGAGGTCCTGTAGAGAAATCAACAATATACAAGTCTCCTCTCCTAAAGCCTTCGAAGACTTTGGAATTGTCAGCTTCCATAACCACAACACAACGATACTTGCCAAAGACAACAACCATATGAAGATCACAAAGCATTGAGACGGACATAAGGTTGTATCCTAAAGACTCAACAAGCATGACTTTGTCCATGTGTCGATCCTTTGTGATCGCAACCTTACCTAGACCCAATACCTGACTTTTGCCTTTGTCAGCGAAGATGATATGCTTCAGATGCGATGGTGATAAGGGAGCATCCAACAATAGATTCTTGTCACCATTCATGTGATTTGTACATCCACTATCGAGGACCCACTCAGTGGCTTTGGGTTGATCATCCTGCAGATGAATTAGTGCAGCTTATGAACTCATATACTTCATCAGTGAAGAATATGACATCAAATTCATCAGATCAATTTCATCAATCAGTAAGACAGATATAGCAGCATGAGGACGTGAGAAATGAAAGTTCATTTCTTCATGATTTGCCTGCGTCCTTTCAGGCAATTTTGTCAGGTCTCCAGCAAATTCTTCAGACGTTTGAGCACGTCTGGAGACCTGACCCTGCAGAAGAAATTAGTTCTCTTTCTTCACCACCCACATCTGAAGGGGTGGCAAAGAGTTCATCACTCTGCGAGCTCCATATGAGAAAGGTGGCATAGAAGCCAATCCATTTCGTTTCACATAAGAGTGGTTAGGATAAGCATATGAATAAGCAGAGAAATTCTTCGAGGACTTATGAACATAATGATTAGAAGAATAATGCTCATATTCATAGCCCTTGGCTCTTCCCTGCGAAACAGAGTTGTTAGCACGATGATGTTCATATGAGGACTTTGATCCTTTAGAGGAATTTGATCCACGTGAGGAATTTGGTCCGTATGAGGACTTGGATCCATAAGAAGAATTTGGTCCATATGGAGAATTTGATCTGGGGTTCCTATTCTTCGCAGGTGGTGTCATGAGGACATTCACCTGAAGACTTTCAAGGCACCTCTTGGGAACCCAGATTCTCTTCATAGGGGAACCGTTCCTGCAATTAGTGCCAACATATCTAGCAAATACTTCACCATTCTGATTTTTGAACAATTTATAGTTGGAGTCAAATGACTCATCAGAAGAATGAGAAGATTCACATGTATAGCCAGATAAATTAGAAGGATCAACTGTAGGTCCCTTTGCAGCAACCCATGAGGTTTTGGGGTACTTCTCAGGCTTCCAATATGTACCATCAGCATTGAGTTTCCTCTCAAAGGCAATACCCTCTTTCCTAGGGTTCCTGTTGAGGATATGCTTTTTAAGCACATCACAAAGAGTCTGATGCCCTTTGAGGCTTTTGTACATGCCTGTCATGTACAATTCCTTCAGCCATGCATTGTCAGTGATACTAGAAATGTCCTCAAATGAGGAATTAGTGATAGCAAAGGCAGGTGAAGAATTTGTAACATTAGAAGCATTTGAACATTCAGGTGAAGAATTAGCAGATTCACGTTCAATGCATTTCAAACATGGAGGAACAAATTCTTCCTGAGCAGCACTGATTTGTAGAGAAATTAATGAATCACGCTCCTTCTGAAGACCTTCATAACTCACTCTTAGCTTCTCAAGATCTTGCTTTCTTTGAATAAATTCATAAGAAAGTTTATCATGATCAGATAAGAGAGTGTTATGATGATCTTGAAGAGAGTCATACTTAGCATGAAGTCCCTGAAGACTTTCAGCCAAAGCTTTTGACTGATCCATTTCTTCACCCAACATATCATCGCTCTTACTAAGCATCTTTCGAACCTTTTCCAAAGCTCTTTGTTGTTTAGCGGTTAGGGAAGCAAGTTTGACATAACTGGGTCCAAATTCATCACCGGATTCATCATCACTGGATTCAGACAGATAGCATTCAGTTACCTTTTCACCATCTGCCATAAGACATGGTGAGGATGATGATGATTCTGGTTCAAATGTCATAGACTTGAGAGATTCCTTGAAGTCCTCAAACCAAGTATCATGACAGGTTCGATGACCTTCATAGACATCAGAGAGACGGTCCCAGATAAGCTTCGTGTGATCGAGATGCATGATGTTCCTGAACTGAGTTTGAGACAGGCAGGAGCAGATGACGTCCTTCGCCGTGGGGTTGAGAAGAGTGTACTTGCGAATGTCGTCAGCTTCCGCCATCTTGCACAGATCGGTCAGACCAATCTCAGTGACGGTCCACAGCTCGCTGTTCATCGCCATGAGGCGCTTCTTCATCATGGCCTTCCACTTGGGATACTTGTGACCGTCAAAGATAGGGCATGTCACTTTCTTCATACCTATGGTCGGCATAACTAAAACTCCAGGCGGTTAAACCAAAATCACACAGAACAAGTGTCGGGGGAAATCTGCCTCCACGAACACCTATAGGGACCAAGCCCCTTTCTTGGTTCGGCGGGGGCGGAGGACGCGCGAAGAGCGGATCGAGGCGATGCACACAAGGGATTTACCCAGCTTCGGGCCGCAAGGATGCGTAAAACCCTACTGCTGCTTTGTGGTTTTGTATTGTGTTCTTGCTCGGGAGCGTGTGGTGCTACAGTACACGCGAGCTGCTGAAGAGACCGAGCGTGAGTGGCCTTCTCCCCCCCCCCCCCCGTTGCGCATGGGGCCTCCTTTTATATGTGCAAGGGGTTACCCACATTTGGCAACGTAGGCGGGGGCAAAACTGGAAAACGCTGTGTTGGGTACAGTTGTTTGCACAGTGCTAACATACCTAACTCTGACGGCAGGGGACAAGGGCATTAAATGCCCGTCCGCATCGCCCAGACGGTGCAGGAAAGGGGACCGTCAGGAGCGCCACCGTTTGCCACGATGGCTACTCTGTCAGCGTTCCTTCACCACCGCATGCCCCTGGCTGCGCAGCCTCTCGCCACGAACGCCTGGAATGGCCCCAGAGCGACGCGTGGGTGGATGAGCTGGAGCGCAGGCGCGGGGTGGTGACTTGCCGCGGCAAGCGCCTTGCCGCGGTTGATGCCTTGTCGCGCCCGGAAGCTTGTCGCTCACCGGTCCTTGCCGGGACGTGGAGCACGTCGCAGCAAGTCCCTTGTCGTGCCTCGGTCGGCCTTCCCGGCAAGCTCCTCTTGCCGGGGCCTTGTGCTTCGAGCGGTCGTCCCGGCAAGCTCCTCTTGCCGGGGCCTTGCTCTCTTCGGGTGGCCTTCGCGGCACGCTCCTCCTGTCGGGGCCTTGGCTCAAATACTTTGTTCTTGGGTGGCCCAAAAAGGGACCATGGAGAGTCTTGGCGATCGCCTGGCAAGCCTTGCCGCGGGGTGCTATGACTGCCCGTGCACAAGTTCGGGGTACTAAGGTACCCCTACTTTGGTACAACGACAGGAGCCCCCGGGCCTGGGCCATACACGGTGCCGAGCGCTGTTGGGCCAGGCCCAAAACAGTGCACGGGCACGCGCGGCCTGGGTCACGCTGCATCTGCTTCTGCGTCCACCACGTCCTCCCTGAATGGCATGCGTCGACCGCGGCATCGTGGGGAGAGGCATGCGTGACATGGGCGGCGTGCGCGGAGCCGAACCCCGCAGGCATGTGTCACGTCGCAATAAAGGGGGACGGTTCGCGCTAGCTCCATAAGTGGAGGGAGGTGTGGAGGCGTGGCTCGTTCGCTGGACGGGGCCGAGGCACGGTTTCCGAGGCGCCCGCTCCCCACGATCATGGGGTGGGGAGAGGTCGCCTCATCCGTCGCCTCGGTCCTGCACGCCAGCCACGCGGCTTCCATGCACTCGGGGTTGCGGACGGTGGAGGCAGGAAACCGGGCCGTCGCGGGTTGGGGCAGCAGGTCGGCCCCAGTCGCCTGGCCTTCCTGCATCTTGATTGGCTGAGCGGGGCGGGCGAGCCTCCACCCTGCTTCTTTATAAAGAGCAAGAGGGGGTGACGGAAATCCGCACTCCTTCGTCTTTCCTTCCCTTCGGCTTCTGATCCCCTCCCTCCATTCGCCATGGAGAAAGGGAACCCTGGTCCTTCATCGGTGGCGGCGAGGATTGCCGCTAGGCAACGCGCCCTCCTCCCCCTGCACCCGCGGTGGCGGAGCCAACCAAAAGGGGAAGGGGGAGGGGGCGAGGTCGTGGACGAGGCCGAGGCGTTCAGGAAAGAGACGGGCGGGGCGGCGCGCCAGCCTCGCCTCCGCCAGCGGATCTTCCTCCCACGGCGGTCGACATCGGGGATGATCCTTGCGAGTTCTTCGTCAGGCTGCGCTGGGCGCCTCGCCGCAGCCTCCGCCTCCCGGCTCCCTTCGCAAGCGTGATGGAGATGGAGCAACCCGAGACGCTAAGGTTGCGCATGAAGGGCTGCGGGATCAGCGGCACGCGGGTCCACGTCGAGTCCCCAGCCCCCGGCGTGGTGTATCTTGGCCGAGAGTGGAAGACATTCGCCCGTATCCACAGCTTGATGGAGGGGTTCACCCTCCATTTTAAGTTGATGGAGGGCGATCTCCTCTCTGTCAAGGCCTTCGGGGACTTCGGGACCCGGGCCCGGTGCTGCGTGGATAGCTCCTCCGACAGCGAAGGCTCCTCCTCGAGCGAGAGTGACGAGGAGGGGAGCGACAGCGACGACGAGGGTAGCGGTCGTCGGGATGACGGGTCCGACTAGGCGCCGGTCGCAGCTCCGTGTGGCACCGGCGACCCCATCATCCGTGACGCTGGCTCCTTGAGCTTCCCGGGGTCGTCTCCTTGGCGGCCGGCGTAGGGAGGCTGCAGAAGAGGAAGAGGGCGGGCGGCAAGGCCGTCAACTCGGGGTACGAGGTTTAGATGCCCTCGACAGCGTGTTGACGTCCCGCTGCCTCATCTTCGAGCTCCACTTCCGGCGGCGCCATCACCATCCAGCCTCCGGGGCCTCCGGACGGCCCTCTGGGCGTTCTCTTGGTGTCTTCTGCCACCCGTAGCTCGCCTAGGCGCCCCTTTTTCCCTTTTCGCCTCCTTGTCCTACCTCCTGAGGAGAGAGACAAGAAAGGGATTACGGGCATCTTATCTTTTTTCAATCTGTAAGCCCTCGGGCCTTAGTTGTGTTTAAAACTTGTAATCCCATCTTTCATGTTTTTCATTCTCTCTGAACTGTACCTGAGCGGAATGTTTTTAATGAAAAGGGGATGTTTGCCGGGCCATTTGTCCCGTGGGTAGAACCCACGCCAAGGAGCGAATCCTTTATATCGTTAAGGTAGACACTTCTTTGCCCGGCAACAGGCCCTGTCGTCTTCCTGCGCCACTCGACCTCTCTCACGCATTTGGCGGAGGAAGGGATGAAGCGGGTTCGGGCCCCTCGTTCCGCCCCTTTGCCGCCGCGACTACTACCAAAACGGGCCCCAGGAACGCGCTCTGGGGCCTGTCGTTAAGGGAGCACGGTAGCATTTAGGAGGAAACAAGGTTTTCGTATTCCACAGTTCATAAGAGAATGCATGACAAGGGATGCAAAAACTTATCTGGGATTGCAGCCCCCGGCAACTTTGGCTTGCCGCGGGCGAATCTTCCTACTTGCAGCCCCTACCAACACTGGTTTGCCGGGGACCAGATGCTGGCCCGCCCTTCTTCTCTTCTTCGTCCTTAAGCGGTCTGGCCAGGATATGCAAAACCCTGTGAACCAAAGGAAACGAAGGAACAGGAAAAAGGACGCAGACTCGACCAATAAGCTAGGGGTTAGCAGCTGTTAGGCACTATCAACCCTAACCAAGGACGAGACTCGACTCAGCATGCATGCTAAAACTTAGGGCGCCAGCGCTTCATTTACTGCTGCTCAGGGTCTGCGCCTGGCTTTGTACAAAGGGTTACATGCAACAGCGGCAAGACTTGTACAAAAGGTTGGTTGCCGGGCGGGGCCCGACAACCGCGCCTTACGGGTAAAACTTACGAAGATGCTCAATATTCCAGGAGTTGCTCACCGGAGTGCCATCTTAGGTATCGAGGCGGACAGCGCCGGGCCTCGTGACTCGTCTCACCCGGTAAGGGCCTTCCCACTTTGGCGACAACTTGTTATGATTCTTGCCGGACGGGGCCCGCCGAAGAACAAGGTCGCCTTCCTCGAAGCTTCTGGCTTTAACTTTGCGGCTATGGTAGCGACGCAAAGCTTGCTGGTAGCGAGAGGCTCGCACAGCAGCCTGAAGATGATCTTCCTCAAGGAGCAGCGCGTCATCTTCACGCAGCCGCTCTTGCTCAAGCTCATCATAAGCGAGCACTCGAGGTGACCCGTATACAAGTTCCGTGGGGTTAATTGCTTCTCCTCCATAGACTAGAGCAAATGGTGTCTGGCCAGTGGCTCGATTTGGCGTCGTTCTGATCGACCAAAGAGCCACCAGCAGCTCCTCGATCTAGTTTCATCCGCACTTGTGCAGCCTGTCGAAAGTTCTGATCTTGAGCCCGCGTAGCACTTCGGCATTGCCCCTTTCAGCTTGACCGTTGCTCCTGGGATGAGCAACGGAAGCGAAGCAGACCTTGGCGCCGAGATCTTGGACGTATTGCATGAAGGCGCGACTCGTGAATTGCGTACCGTTGTCGGTGATGATCCTGTTGGGGATCCCGAAGCGGCAAACAATCGACCTGAAGAACTTGAGTGCTGACTGTGCTATCACCTTCCTCACTGGTTCCACTTCCGGCCACTTTGTGAACTTGTCGATTGCGACGTACAAGTACTCAAAGCCCCCGACAGCTCGGGGGAAGGGGCCGAGGATGTCGAGCCCCCAGACCGAAAATGGCCAGGATAAAGGGATCGTCTGGAGAGCTTGAGCTGGCTGGTGTATCTTCTTGGAATGGAACTAGCACGCTTCACACTTGGTTACTTGTGCAGTTGCATCCTGGAGGGCTGTCGGCCAGAAGAAACCTTGCCGGAACGCTTTGCCGGCAAGTGCTCTTGCGCCAATGTGGTGACCACATATGCCTCCATGTATCTCTGCCAACAGCTTCTGTCCGTCTTCCCGGGAAATACACTTCAATTTCACACCGTTGCGCCCTCTTCTGTACAGTTTGTTGTCGACGAACTGGTACATACTCGAGCGCCGGGCTACTCTTTCCGCTTCTTCTTGTTCTTCGGGAAGTTCTCCGTGCTGGAGGAAATGGACAGTCTGCTGCGCCCATGCTGGAGCCTGCGGCTCGACAACAAGGACTGAAGGCACTTCTGCTGCTGCGGGAACGTCCGCTTCTACGGCGAGGATCTGGGGCTCAGCCGGAGCTTGACGTTCCCCGGCAAGCTTGCCGGAGCAAAACTTGTCGGGAGCGCCTGCTTCCACGGAACAAACCCTGGGGTTTTCCAGAGCAGACGGCTCCTCAGCGCTCTTGGCGTCGACCTTGGGGACCTTCTTGGCGGCGGCTCCGGGGAGCTCTGCTGGAAGATAGTCATCGGAGACCAACTTCCTCTTCTTGCTCTGTCTGGTTGATGGCGTTACGGATGGCTGAGTCAGCTTGAGCACAAAGGTTCTTGGTTCCACAGGTAACTTAAATGCTGCACACTTTGACAGGCCATCAGCGATGTCGTTCTCAGCTCTTGGAATGTGTTCCATTTGCAGGTCGTCAAAGTGCTCTTCTAGCTTCCTCACTTCATCAACGTACGCTTCCATCAACGGACTCTGGTAATCTTTGTTCACTTGGCGGATGACAAGCTTTGAGTCAGCCCTGACAATGAGCTTCTTGATCCCAAGTTCTGCTGCGATCCTGAGACCGGCGAGCAAACCTTCATACTCTGCAGTATTGTTGGTTGCTTGCTCCTTGGGGATGTGCATCTGGACTACGTACTTGAGGTGCTCTCCGGTGGGCGCGATAAGTAACGCGCCAGCACCGGCGCCATGCAGCGAAAAGCACCATCAAAGTACATCAGCCACTCTTTGCTTGCTTCTTTGGCGGGTATGCTCGTCTCTGGGATATCTTCGTCTGGTGTCGGTGTCCACTCTGCTATGAACTCCGCCAATGCTCTGCTTTGGATAGTCGAGGTGCTCTCGAACTGGAGACCGAAGCTCGACAGTTCTAGTGCCCACTCGACAATCCTGCCTGTTGCTTCTGGATTCTGCAGTATCCTCTTCAGCGGAAAGCGGGTGACAACTGTAATTTCATGTGCTTGGAAGTAATGGCGCAGCTTTCTCGAGGCCATGAGAAGGCCAAAAAGCAATTTCTGCACACCAGAGTACCTTGACCTAGCCCCCTGCAGAGGGGAGCTGACAAAGTAAACTGGGCGCTGCACCATTTTCTTCTTCTGCACCTCCACTTGCTCCTGCGCAGATTCATCGTTGTCGGGGCCAGAGCTTGTCGGGGAAGCCCCCTGCTTGTCGTTGGACGTGCTTGCCGCGGTTGCTGGCTCATCATCTGCCTCCCTCTTTGCTACTAACGCAGCACTAACCACTTGATTGGTCGCCGCCAGGTATAGCAGCAACTTCTCTTGTGGTTTAGGCGCGGCAAGTATTGGAGCGGAGGACAGGTATTTCTTCAAGTCCTGTAGCGCAGCCTCCGCTTCCGGAGTCCATTTTACTGGACCCGCCTTTTTCAAACTTTTGAAAAACGGCAGGGCGCGTTCTGCAGACTTGGAAATAAACCTGCTGAGAGCTGCGACGCAGCCGGCAAGCCTTCGTACGTCCTTGACACGTGTTGGTGCTTCAATCTACACGATGGCCTTGATCTTGTCTGGGTTGGCTTCGATTCCTCGCTGAGACACGAAGAACCCGAGAAGCTTGCCGGAAGGGACTCCGAACACGCACTTCTCGGGGTTGAGCTTGAGGCTGATCCTGCGCAGGTTCGCAAAGGTCTCTTCTAGGTCTTGAATCAGGGTTACCCTATCCCTGCTTTTGACCACTATGTCATCCATGTAGGCCTCGACATTTCTGTGGATTTGTGGCTCAAAAGCGGTGTGGACAACCCTCACAAATGTTGAACCGGCATTCTTCAGTCCGAAAGGCATCCGTACGAAACAGTACGTGCCACATGGAGTGATCAACGCTGTCTTCTCTTCATCTTCTTCAGCCATGAAGATCTGATGGTATCCTGAGTAGGCGTCAAGAAATGAAAGCAGGTCACATCCGGCCGTGGAGTCAACAATCTGGTCAATGCGCGGCAAGGGAAAGGGATCTTTGGGACAAGCTTTGTTAACATCAGTGTCGATGCAAATCCTCCATTTCCCATTTGCTTTGCGCACGACAACAGGATTGGCCAACCACGTCGGATGGAGCACACCTCTGACGAGGCCTGCTGCTTCCAACTTCTTGATCTCTTCTGCGATGAACTCTTGGCGCTCCACCGCTTGCTTCCTGACTCTCTGCTTGACGGGCCGCGCATGAGGACAGACGGCGAGGTGGTGCTCAATCACTTTCCTGGGAACGCCGGGGATGTCAGATGGTTGCCAGGCACCTTCTTGGTCACTGGCGGAGCTGCCATTGTCTTCTTACTCTTGCCGGTTGAGCTCGATGGCGCGTCCTCGACGGTAGCGCAGCACTCCGAAGAGGTGCGCTTGCCGGAGTGGGCACCAAAGAACTTGCCGGGCTTGGTCCTCTTCTTCCCTCCGGAAGCTTCAGCGGCAAGTGGCTTGTGATCCGCTGCGGCTGCTGCTTCCCGGTAGATCCTGTCGGCACAGACAAGGGCATCCTTCTTGTCGCCGGGGACAGAGATGACGCTTATCGGGCCTGGCATCTTGAGCATGTTGTATGCGTAGCGAGAGGCCGCCATGAACTTGGCGAGCGCTGGACGGCCGAGAATTCCATTGTAGGGCAATGGAAAATCGGCAACGTCAAAAGTGATCCTCGCTGTCCTGAAGTTCAGCTCGCTGCCAAATGTCACTAGCAACGTTATCTTCCCCTTCGGCTTGCTACTTCCCGGGTTGATTCCTTGGAACGTGTCGGTCTCTTCGAGCTTGCTGTCGGGGACTTGGAGTTTCCGGAGCACAGCGGAGGAGATCAGGTTCAAGCCGGCCCCGTCGTCAACTAGCATCTTAGTGACCTTGAGGTTGCGGACTGTTGGTGAGACCAACATCGGCAAGCACCCGATCGCAGTTGTGCGATCAGGGTGGTCCTCAATATCAAAGATGATAGGCATGCTGGACCATTTCAGAGGCTTGTGCGACTCGACGGGTGGTTCCGCTGCATTGACTTCCCGCGCCCACTGCTTGAGCTGGCGGTGAGAAGTATGCAGGGAAGCACCGCCGTCTACGCACAAGACCTCTGTGGCTTTTTGAAACTCCTGCGAACTGGTCTCGACGTCATCCATGTCTTCGTCTTCGTCCTCGTCTTCGTTCTTGTCGCGGCCGCGGGGAGGTCTGTCCGCTTGCCGCTGTTTGTCCTTGTCGCGGCGTCCTCCCTGGCCGGGGCGCTTCGTGCCTGATCCTCCGCCACCTCCCCAGGCTCTCTCTTTGTCGCGCCGCTCGTACTCGGCCTTTTGCAGCTCGACGAGCCGCTCGACCTGCTTGCAGCTCTGGAGGTCATGGCCCTTGGTGCGGTGGATCTTGCCGTACTGTCTGTTGGTGTCGTCTCGCTTGTCGGCGACCGCCACAGCCTGGCAGTTGGCGCATCCGGCAACCTCCTTGCCGGAGCTACCAGCCTGGGCCTTCTTGGCAGTGCCTTCATCGCCAGACTGCTCAACAACCAGTACCTCTTGGCTCTTCTTCTTCCTGCTGCTCCGCCGCCGGCTCTTCCTTGCCGGGGCGGTATCCTCACTGTCAGATTCTCCTGCTCCAGTGTTCTCTCCAGGGAGTTTCCTCCCCTCCTCAGCACGAGCACACTTGTTGGCCAGGGCATATAGCTCACTGACGTCTTTGATCTTGCACATCGCCATCTCCTCCCGCATCCTGCGGTTACGCACGTTCTGATGGAACGCGCTGATGACCGCGGCGGGGTTGACGTCTGGGATGTTGTAGTGTACACGGCTGAATCTCTGGATGAACTTGCGCAAGGGTTCCCCTTCCTTCTGGACGAGCAGATGAAGGTCGCTCGCTTGGCCATGGGGTTTGTGGCCGCCCGTAAAGGCACCAACAAACTGATGGCACAAGTCTGTCCAGGAGGTTATGGAGTTGTCCGGCAAGTGCATGAGCCAGGATCTGACGTTGGATTTGAGTACCAGCGGGAAATAGTTGGCAAAGGTCTTGTCGTCTCGCCCTCCAGCATCCTGCACCGCGATGGTGTAGATGCTGAGGAACTCCGACGGATGCGACTTGCCGTCGTACTTCTCTGGTACGTCTGGCTTGAAATTCTTCGTGCCGGGCCACTGGACTTGCCGCAGCTCACGGGTGAACGCAGGGCAGCCCACCGCGTACGGCAGGTCGCCTGGTTCCCCCGGTGCATGTATGTCGACAGAGGGCCCAGTGCGCTGGTCTAATTGACGCCGCGCTTCTCTCCGACGCTCGATGCGAGTACGAGCGTCCTCTTGCTCTCGCTCGTGAAGAACTTGGCGTTGATTGCAACGAGTTCGTGGATTCGACGATGCGGTGGAGTCGTTGTCGTGATGGTTCTGGCGAGTCGGCGATCTTGGCCTTTGGGGCGGGGAGTGCACGGTGGTCGCGCCCCCACCGGTCTTGGCGCCATCAGTTCTCGCCTGGCCGACCTGCCGCGGCTGCGACGCACTGTGCTGCCGCGGGGTGTCGCCGTTAGCGAAACCGATGAGGCTCTGTATCGTGGCCCTCCAGTCGTCGAGCTTGTCCGCCGTTGGAGGGTAGTCTAGGAGCAGTTGAGCTCGCGCCAGAGCTTCTGCTGGAGTGGCGGGCAGTGGTGGCGAACGGCGCGTGGAGCGGGATGTGCTCGAACTTCTAACTACGTTAGAAGGAGCAACACCCGGACCAGGCAGCCGCGCCACGCTCACGCCAGCACGTTGGTGTGAGTGCTGGCCTTGAGCGCCCTGGGATCCGCCGGCTCGGTCTGGGTCCAGCGAGCGTATGGTACCGTGGGCGCCAAGACGCTGTTGGTCCCGTGCCTCCTGAGAGGGGCGCGGTGCATGTTCGGACGCCGTGGCGCCATGAGCTGGCTCGACGACGCCCGTTCTGCCGCCGGTGCCGTCCCCACCACCCGTTTGCTCCAAGGGCAGCGGGTTCGACGCGGACGGACCGTCCACCTCCGGAGCTTTCTTCTTCGGTGGCATGTCGACGAAGATGATGGAGATCTAGACTGTGCAGACGCCGGATCAGGTTCACACAACTTCGACGCCCCCCTACCTGGCGCGCCAAAGATGTCGGGGGAAATCTGCCTCCACGAACACCTATGGGGACCGAGCCCCTTTCTTGGTTCGGCGGGGGGGCGGAGGTCGCGCGAAGAGCGGATCGAGGCGATGCACACAAGGGATTTACCCAACTTCAGGCCGCAAGGATGCGTAAAACCCTACTGCTGCTTTGTGGTTTTGTATTGTGTTCTTGCTCGGGAGCGTGTGGTGCTACAGTACACGCGAGCTGCTGGCGAGACCGAGCGTGAGTGGCCTTCTCCCCCCCCCCATTGCGCATGGGGCCTCCTTTTATATGTGCAAGGGGTTACCCACAGGTGGCAACGTAGGCGGGGGCAAAACTGGAAAACGCTGTGTTGGGTACAGCTGTTTGCACAGTGCTAACATACCTAACACTGACGGCAGGGGACAAGGGCATTAAATGCCCGCCCGCATCGCCCAGATGGTGCAGGAAAGGGGACTGTCAGGAGCGCCACCGTTTGCCACGATGGCTACTCTGTCAGCGTTGCTTCGCCACCGCATGCCCCTGGCTGCGCAGCCTCTCGCCACGTACGCCTGGAATGGCCCTAGAACGACGCGTGGGTGGATGAGCTGGAGCGCAGGCGCGGGGTGGTGACTTGCCACGGCAAGCGCCTTGCCGCGGTTGATGCCTTGTCGCGCCCGGGAGCTTGTCGCTCACCAGTCCTTGCCGGGACGCGGAGCGCGTCGCAGCAAGTCCCTTGTCGTGCCTCGGTCGGCCTTCCCGGCAAGCTCCTCTTGCCGGGGCCTTGCTCTCTTCGGGTGGCCTTCCCGGCAGGCTCCTCCTGCTGGGGCCTTGGCTCAAATACTTTGTTCTTGGGTGGCCCAAAAAGGGACAATGGAGAGTCTTGGCGATCGCCTGGCAAGCCTTGTCGCGGGGTGGTACGACTGCCCGTGCACAAGTTCGGTGTACTAAGGTACCCCTACTTTAGTACACCGACAACAAGGGAGTACCTTGCTCTGATACCAATTGAAAGTGCGTTATATCGACTAGAGGGGGGGTGAATAGGCAATTTTTATGAATTCTTCACTGAGGAATTTGCTAGTGAGGAAATTCCTTATTGAAGAACTACATGCAGCGGAATAAGTACTCAGAAGTAATGAAGACAAGCACAGAGTACAGAAAGCGTAATCAAAGGATAACACAGGATGAAGACAAATAGACTGAAGAAATTGAATTGAGGAAATTGAAAAAGTCTTCAGTCAAAGTCTTCAAACACAGATATGACAAGCACACAACACAGTAATGAGGAAATGAAATAGAGCCAGATGGCTTGGTGAAGACAATGATTTGGTAGACCAGTTCCAACTGCTGTCTTAGTTGTACATCTAGTTGGAGCGGCTAGGTATTTAAACCTAAGGACACACAGTCCCGGACACCAGTCCCCACCGTATTCTCCTTGAGCTAAGGTCACACAGACCTCACCCAATCACTCGTGGTAAGTCTTCAGGTGACTTCTGAACCTTCACAAACTCGGTCACTCGGCGATCCACAATTCCTCTTGGATGCTCTAGACCATGACGCCTAACCGTCTGGAAGAAGCACAGTCTTCAAAGGTAACAAGCGTCTGATCCACGCAGGATCAATCTCTTCAGTGATGCTCAATCACTTTGGGTTTGTAGGTGTTTGGGTTTGGATTTTCCTCACTCGATGATTTTCGCTCAAAGTCCTCGGAGGATGGGATGCTCTCAAATGACAAGTGTCAGTTTCTCTCAGAGTAGCCAACCAGCTAGTGGTTGTAGGGGGGCTATTTATAGCCTAGGGAGCAGCCCGACATGATAAGACATAAATGCCCTTCAATGATATGACCGTTAGGTGGATAAGATATTTTGGGACAGCTGGCGCGTAGCACAGCAACGGTCGGAAATTTGAGGTTCAAATTCCTCAGGGCTATCATGTTCCTCACTATGTAGGCAATCCGCACTGGTGAATTCCTAACTCCTCAGTCAGAACAAATTCCTCAGCGAACAGAAGAACTTCGTCTCTGTCACTGAAGAAATTGACTGAACTGTATGAGATTTCCAATGGCTTCACTCGAAAGGGATTGGTAGGTGTAGGATTTTGAGTTGAGCATCACATGGAAATTTTTCCTTAGTATTTCCTCGACCCCCTTTAACACTACGGTGTTTCCTACGACTCAAGAAAGAGAAAATGAAACTACAAAAACAAAAGTCTTCACGCTTCATGTTCCTCAAATGAATACCAAGTCTTCAAGGTCACACCAATTTCTTCACTTTCAAAGTCTTCAGAAAGTCTTCAGTCGAAGAACTTTATTTTTAGGGGTCAACTTTCTCTATAAATATCAAACTCCTCATAGACTTACAGACATGTTTACACGCATAAACACATTAGTCCCTTAACCTATTAGTCTTCAATACAGCAAAATCACTAAGGGGCACTAGATGCACTTACAATGGTCAATATGGTCAACGACCGACTTCCATCAGAAGAGTACTGTATGTGGAGAGGCTGATAGCTCGGTCCACGGCAGCTACAAGGAAGTGCCTCCTTATTACGCGGAAAATAATTATTCCTCCACCTGACAGTGGGGACCCACCGGACGGGCAACTAGTATTTTGGGAAAAAAATCGTTTCCCCTGACTGCTGGGACCCACCGGATGGGTCACCATATTTCACGAAAAAAACGTTCCCCCTGCTGTCAGCTCGGACCCACCGGAAGTACCTCCTTATTACACAAAAAATGAATACTCCCCCGGCTAGCTGGGACCCACCTTGGTGGGAGGCTGACTTGTGGGCCTACTAAGTTGACGGGGATGAAGGGCTTTGTCAACTTAGTCAATATGAATGATTCTAGCTCTAGTGACCATAAAATGTCCATCCAACGGCCATACTGCTTCTTCAACCTCTGGTCTTCTTGCTCCAGCCGCCAAAAGCAGCGGCGGTCGTGCCGCATGCTCCTGCCTCCCGTGGCCGGCTGTGCTGCCGTAGAGGCCTCACCGCCCCCTACTATTCCCACTGCTGGCCAGGCCCTACAGCGATGGCAGCCTCACACCACAGCCGAACCAGTGAACCCTCGTACTCCTCTCGGCGCGGGCTTCCACTGCTGCTTCTTCCCCGGCTCCGCATCGTCCCCTTCCTAGGCCTCGCCGTCGTCCACCGCCGTGGTGCTCTCGGCGCGGCATGGTCAATGTGGTCAATGACCGACTTCCATCGGAAGAGTACTGTACGTGGAGACGCTGACAGCTGGGTCCACGGCCGCAACAAGGAAGTGCCTCCTTATTACGTGCAAAATAATTATTCCTCCACCTGATAGCGGGGACC
The DNA here is from genome assembly GCA_032464435.1 of Aegilops umbellulata. Classification (NCBI taxonomy): domain Eukaryota; kingdom Viridiplantae; phylum Streptophyta; class Magnoliopsida; order Poales; family Poaceae; genus Aegilops; species Aegilops umbellulata. The sequence continues at coordinate 83,539,149 of CP136060.1, read as the reverse complement.
CACCGGATGGGCCACCGTATTTGGTGAAAAAACGTTTCCCCCCTGACTGCTGGGACCCACCAGCTACACCTTCGCACGCAAGGAAGTGCGTCCGGGCAAAAAAAAAACAAAACGATTCGCCCCCCTGACTGCTGGGACCCACCAGCTACATCTTCGCACGCAAGGAAGTGCCTGACAGTCAGGACTCACCTGGTCGAAGCGTACGTAGCGTTGTCATTCTGGTCGCGAATGTGTACATATATATATACTGGTGGATGTAGAGGCGCGCACGTGTCGTAGTAGAGGCGGCCAGGGTGCAAGAAATAAAATACGACCACATATGTGTACATACGGGCGGGTTCTCGAATGCCTACTCGTGCATACGTACGGCGAGGGCTCGTTGACATGGCTGGGTCGGAAAACAACATCGTCCTCGTGTTCATGGGGAGGCAACAGAATGCGTCGTGTTCATGGGGAGGCAACGGAATGCGTCGTGTTCATCGGGAGGCAATGGAACGCGTGCGAGCCAACCGGCTGGGTCGGAACGGAATGCGTGGTCGTGTTCATCGGGAGGGCTTGGACGGAACAGGCGATGGAAACGAGGCCTGGCGTACCAAAGAACAGAGGAAACGGACCTCCTATGGTCAAAACGGGGGTCCTGTTGATCGGGAGGGGTGTGGCGTATTGCAAGACGGATGAAACGGACCTCCTACGGTCGAAACGGGGTCCTGTTGATCGGGAGGGGTGTGGCGTACCGCAAAACAGACGAAACGGACCTCCTACGGTCGAAACGGGGGTCATGTTCATCGGGAGGGGTGTGGCGTACCGCAAAACGGGACTCCACGGGATACTATTCATCTCCACTGTCGGCCCCCTCCAGCCTCCACGAGCTACTGTTCATCCACCGTCAACCTCCTCCGACCTCCACCTGCGACTGTTCATCCACGGGCTCCTGCTCATCCAGCCTCCACGGCGCGCTACTCCACCGGCTACTGTTCAACCAGCCCTTTCCACGGGCTCCTGTTCAACCACCCCTCCAGGGCCTACTGTTCATCCAGCCCTCCACCATCTACTGTTCATCCTGCCCTCCATGGGGTGTTCCTGTTTATCCAGCCCTCCATGGGGTCCTGTTCATCCAGCCCTAACCGGCTCGCTCGATCGGGGTCCTGTTCATCCAGAGGCAACACCACGGGGTCGTGTTCATCCAGAGGCAACACCACGGGGTCCTGTTCATCCAACCCCCCCCCTCCCGCAACGCTCACTGTTCATCCAGAGGCAGCATCGATCAGCTTCAGTTAGCAGCAGTAGCGAAGGAATCGCTCGATCGGGTTCAGTTAAAAGCCATCGATCGATCTCTCGCTCGGGTTCAGTAACGCGTAGCCTGCATTGCAATCGCTCGGGTTCAGTTAGAGCCCAACGCCTCACTCGGGTTCTATTAGAGCCAACGCCTTGCACACATGCGCGTACGTGTACGAGAGAAACGCGCATCACTCGGCCCCCGACCTCCCACCGTAACCGGGAACTCCCTGAAATTTTCCTCGCCCTTGCTTCTACCACGGTTTTTTCCGTCATGGACGGCCCAAAGAATGTCATGCAGCTGCATCTCCGGCCCGCCCAGGACGAAAAGCCCATTTTCTGTCATGATTTTTTGTCATAGAAGTAGGAGCCCACCACATCTATGATGATATCGGGTTTTGTCACAATTATCGTCATAGAAGTGTCATATGTATGACAGAAAAAAATTCGTTCGGCCCAAAATGTCACGGATGTGTCCTTTTTTGTAGTGTTAATGGGGGGCACACACTCTGAGGGCGTCGTGGGCCGCCTGCTAGGAGCCGGCCCGTCTTGGTGCCGTCTTCTGGTGCTTGGCCGTCTTCTGGCAGCCGACCATTTGAGCCAGCCGCCCACCAGAAGGCGGCGCTTCATTCTGGTTGCTTGAGGGACGTAGCCGACCCAAATGTCTTGAAATGCTCAGGGACTCGGGTTAGGCTACCCGTGGCCCATTACTCCCGCAGATGTACTCGACGTAGTTGAGTCAGTGAGCTTGGAGGCGTTCCTGCCGTCGTACGTTGACGTGCAGCTCAACGGTGTACGACCACATGCCAACATAGGTCGGCTACGGGGAAGCGGCATATGTGTGGTTCGAGATGCCCAACTGGCCATTCTCGCGGCGGCGTTCGCGACTCACTCATTCGAGTTGAACCCACCGGTGGTGGCCTGGCCGTGGCGAAGGTGCCATAGGTGGACGTCGGTGTTGGAAATATGCCCTAGAAGCAATAATAAAAGAATTATTATTATATTTCCTTATTCATGATAATTGTCTTTATTCGTGCTATAATTGTGTTATCCGGAAATCGTAATACATGTGTGAATAACAGACAACAACATGTCCCTAGTAAGCCTCTAGTTGACTAGCTCGTGGATCGATAGATAGTCATGGTTTCCTGACTATGGACATTGGATGTCATTGATAACGAGATCACATCATTAGGAGAATGATGTGATGGACAAGACCCAATCCTAAACATAGCATAAGATCGCATAGTTCGTTTGCTAGAGTTTTCCAATGTCAAGTATCCTTTCCTTAGACCATGAGATCGTGTAACTCCCGGATACCGTAGGAGTGCTTTGGGTGTGCCAAACGTCACAACGTAACTGGGTGACTATAAAGGTATACGACGGGTATCTCTGAATGTGTCTGTTGGGTTGACATGGATCGAGACTGGGATTTTTCACTCCGCTTGACGGAGAGGTATCACCGGGCCCTCTCGGTAATGCATCATCATAATGAGCTCAATGTGATCAAAGTGTTTGATCACGGGATCATGCATTACGGTACGAGAAAAGTGACTTGCCGGTAACGAGATTGAACGAGGTATTGGGATACCGACGATCGAATCTCGGGCAAGTAAAATACCGATTGACAAAGGGAATCGTATACGGGATTAATTGAATCCTCGACATCATGGTTCATCCGATGAGATCATCGTGGAGCATGTGGGAGCCAACATGGGTATCCAGATCCTGCTGTTGGTTATTGCCCGAGAGCCATCTCGGTCATGTCTGCATGTCTCCCGAACCCGTAGGGTCTACACACTTAAGGTTCGGTGACGCTAGGGTTGTGAAGATATGTATAAGCAGTAACCCGAATGTTGTTCGGAGTCCCGGATGAGATCCCGGACGTCACGAGGAGTTTCGGAATGGTCCGGAGGTAAAGAATTATATATAGAAAGTGTTGTTTTGGCCATCGGGACAAGTTTCGGGGTTATCGGTATTGTACCGGGACCACCGGAGGGTCCCGGGGGGTCCACCGGGTGGGGCCACCTGCCTCGGGGGGCCACATGGGCTCTAGGGGGTGCGCCTTGGCCTGCATGGGCCAAGGGGAACCAGCCCTAGAGGCCCATGCGCCTAAAGGGGGGGCGCCCCCTTGCTTGGGGGGCAAGCCCCACCCTTGGCCGCCGCCCCCCCAGGAGATTCCATCTCCTAGGGCCGGCGCCCCCCAAGGGGCTATATAAAGGGGGGAGGGGAGGGGGGCAGCGCACCCTTGCTCCTGGCGCCTCCCTCTCCCTCTCCAACACCTCCTCCTCCTCCGTTGAGCTCGGCGAAGCCCTGTCGGAGTACTGCGGCTGCACCATCCCCACGCCGTCGTGCTGCTGCTGGAGTCTTCTTCCCCAACCTCTCCTTTGCCTTGCTGGATCAAGAAGAAGTGGACGTTACGCTGACCGTACGTGTGTTGAACACGGAGGTGCCGTCCTTTCGGTGCTAGGATCTCCGGTGATTTGGATCACGTCGTGTACGACTACCTCATCCCCGTTCATTGAACGCTTCCGCTCGCGATCTACAAAGTGGTATGTAGATGCAATCTCTCTCCCATGAATCATTGCTTAGATGAAATCATAGATGGATCTTGGTGAAACCGTAGGAAAATTTTTAATTTTCTGCAACGTTCACCAACAGTGGCATCATGAGCTAGGTCTATGCGTAGTTCTCTATTGCACGAGTAGAACACAATTTGTTGTGGGCGTAGATGTTGTCAACTTTTCTTGCCGCTACTAGTCTTATCTTGCTTCAGTGGTATTGTGGGATGAAGCGGCCCGGACCAACCTTACACGTACTCTTACGTGAGACCGGTTCCACCGACTAACATGCACTAGTTGCATAAGGTGGCTGGCGGGTGTCTGTCTCTCCCACTTTAGTTGGAGCGGATTCGATGAAAAGGGTCCTTATGAAGGGTAAATAGAAGTTGACAAATCACGTTGTGGCTTTCACGTAGGTAAGAAAACGTTCTTGCTAGAACCCTAATTCAGCCACGTAAAACTTGCAACAACAATTAGAGGACGTCTAACTTGTTTTTGCAGCAAGTGCTTTGTGATATGATATGGCCAAAGTTGGGATGAATGATGAATGATCTATATGTGATGTATGATATGTTCATGCTATTGTAATAGGAATCACGACTTGCATGTCGATGAGTATGACAACCAGCAGGAGCCATAGGAGTTGTCTTTATTTTTTGTATGACCTGCGTGTCATTGAGAAACGCCATGTAAATTACTTTACTTTATTGCTAAACGCGTTAGCCATAGTAGTAGAAGTAATAGTTGGCGAGCAACTTCATGGAGACACGATGAGGGAGATCATGATGATGGAGATCATGGTGTCAAGCCGGTGACAAGATGATCATGGAGCCCCAAGATGGAGATCAAAGGAGCTATGTGATATTGGCCATATCATGTCACGTTTATTATTTGATTGCATGTGATGTTTATCATGTTTTGCATCTTGTTTACTTAGAACGACGGTAGTAAATAAGATGATCCCTCATAATAATTTCAAGAAGTGTTCCCCCTAACTGTGCACCGTTGCGACAGTTCGTTGTTTCGAAGCACCACGTGATGACCGGGTGTGATAGATTCTAACGTTCACATACAACGGGTGTAAGACAGATTTACACATGCAAACACTTAGGTTGACTTGACGAGCCTAGCATGTACAGACATGGCCTCGGAACACAGAAGACCGAAAGGTCGAGCATGAGTCATATAGAAGATACGATCAACATGAAGATGTTCACCGATGTTGACTAGTCCGTCTCACGTGATGATCGGACACGGCCTAGTTGACTCGGATCATGTAATACTTAGATGACTAGAAGAGGGATGTCTATCTAAGTGGCAGTTCATTAAATAATTTGATTAAATGAACTTTATTATCATGAACTTAGTCTAAAATATTTACAATATGTCTTGTAGATCAAATGGCCAACGTAGTCCTCAACTTCAACGCGTTCCTAGAGAAAACCAAGTTGAAAGACGATGGCAGCAACTATACGGACTGGGTCCGGAACCTGAGGATCATCCTCATAGCTGCCAAGAAAGATTATGTCCTACGAGCACCGCTGGGTGACGCACCTATTCTCCCTGCAGAACAAGACGTTATGAACGCTTGGCAGTCACGCTGCGATGATTACTCCCTCGTTTAGTGCGGCATGCTTTACAGCTTAGAGCCGGGGCTCTAAAAGCGTTTTGAGAGACATGGAGCATATGAGATGTTCGAAGAGCTGAAAATGGTTTTCCAAGCTCATGCCCGGGTCGAGAGATATGAAGTCTCCGACAAATTCTTTAGTTGTAAGATGGAGGAAAATAGTTCTGTCAATGAACACATACTCAAGATGTCTTGGTTGCACAACCGCATGACTCAACTGGAAGTTAATCTCCCGGATGAAGCGGTCATTGACAGAATCCTCCAGTCGCTTCCACCTAGCTACAAGAGCTTTGTGATGAACTACAATATGCAGGGGATGGTAAAGACCATTCCTGAGGTATATGCTATGCTGAAATCAGCAGAGGTAGAAATCAAGAAGGAGCATCAAGTGTTGATGGTGAATAAAACCACTAAGTTCAAGAAGGGCAAGGGTAAAAAGAACTTCAAGAAGGACGGCATGGAAGTTGCCGCGCCCGGTAAGCAAGTTGCCGGGAAGAAGCCAAAGAATGGACCCAAGCCCGAGACTGAGTGTTTTTATTGCAAGGGAAGTGGTCACTGAAAGCGGAACTGCCCCAAATACTTAGCGGACAAGAAGGCCGACAAAACAAAAGGTATATGTGATATACATGTAATTGATGTGTACCTTACCAGTAATCGTAGTAGCTCTTGGGTATTTGATACCGGTGCAGTTGCTCACATTTGTAACTCAAACCAGGAGCTGCGGAAAAAAACAGAGACTGGCGAAGGACGAGGTGACGATGCGCGTCGGGAATGGTTCCAAGGTCGATGTGATCGCCGTCGGCACGCTGCCTCTACATTTACCTACGGGATTAGTTTTAAACCTCAATAATTGTTATTTAGTGCCAAGTTTGAGCATGAATATTGTGTCTGGATCTCGTTTAATTCGAGATGGCTACTCATTTAAATTCGAGAATAATGGTTGTTCTATTTATATGAGAGATATGTTTTATGGTCATGCACCGATGGTTAATGGTTTATTCTTAATGAATCTCATACGTGATGATACACATATTCATAGTGTGAATACCAAAAGAGTTAAACTTGATAACAATAGTCCCACATATTTGTGGCACTGCCGCCTTGGTCACATAGGTGTCAAATGCGTGAAGAAGCTCCATGCAGATGGACTTTTAGAGTCTCTTGATTATGAATCATTTGACACGTGCGAACCATGCCTCATGGCTAAAATGACCAAGACTCCGTTCTCAGGAACAATGGAGCGAGCAACCAACTTATTAGAAATCATACATACCGATTTGTGCGGTCCAATGAGTGTTTAGGCTCGCGGTGGCTATCATTATGTTCTCACCCTCACTGATGACTTGAGTAGATATGGGTATATCTACTTGACGAAACACAAGTCTGAGACCTTTGAAAAGTTCAAGGAATTTCAGAGTGAGGTTGAAAATCCACGTGATAGAAAGATCAAGTTTCTACGATCAGATTGTGGAGGAGAATACTTGAGTCACAAATTTGGCACACACTTAAGAAAATGTGGAATAGTTTCACAACTCACGCCGCCTGGAACACCTCAGCGTAATGGTGTGTCCGAACGTCGTAATCGCACTCTATTAGATATGGTGCGATCTATGATGTCTCTTACCGATTTACCGCTATCTTTTTGGGGCTATGCTTTAGAGACTGCCGCATTCACTTTAAATAGGGCTCCGTCGAAATCCGTTGAGACCACACCGTATGAATTATGGTTTGGGAAGAAACCTAAGCTGTCGTTTCTAAAATTTTGGGGATGTGATGCTTATGTCAAGAAACTTCAACCTGAAAAGCTCGAACCCAAGTCGGAAAAATGCGTCTTCATAGGATACCCTAAAGAAAGTATTGGGTATACCTTCTACCTCAGATCCGAACGCAAGATCTTTGTTGCCAAAAATGGATCCTTTCTAGAGAAAGAGTTTCTCTCGAAAGAAGTAAGTGGGAGGAAAGTAGAACTTGATGAAGTGTTACCTCTTGAACCGGAAAATGGCGAAACTCAAGAAAACGTTTCTGAGGTGCCTGCACCGACTAGAGAGGAAATTAATGATGATGATCAAGATACTTCTAATCAAGATCCTACTGAAATTCGAAGGTCCACAAGGACACGTTCCGCACCAGAGTAGTACGGCAACCCTGTCTTGGAAATCATGTTGTTAGACAACGGTGAACCTTCGAACTATGAGGAAGCAATGGCGGGCCCGGATTCCGACAAATGGCTGGAAGCCATGAAATCCGAGATAGGATCCATGTATGAAAACGAAGTATGGACTTTGACTGACTTGCCCGTTGAGCGGCGAGCCATACAAAAAAAATGGATCTTTAAGAACAAGACAAACACGGATGGTAATGTGACCATCTATAAAGCTCGGCTTGTCGCTAAGGGTTATCGACAAGTTCAAGGAATTGACTACGATGAGACTTTCTCACCGGTAGCGAAGCTGAAGTCCGTCCGAATCATGTTAGCAATTGCCGCATTCTACGATTATGAAATATGGCAAATGGACGTCAAAACGGCATTCCTTAATGGTTTCCTTAAGGAAGAATTGTATATGATGCAGCCGGAAGGTTTTGTCGATCCTAAGAATGCTGACAAGGTGTGCAAGCTCCAACGCTCGATTTATGGGTTGGTGCAAGCATCTCGGAGTTGGAACATTCTCTTTGATGAGATGATCAAAGTGTTTGGGTTTACGCAGACTTATGGAGAAGCCTGCGTTTACAAGAAAGTGAGTGGGAGCGCTGGAGCATTTCTCATATTATATGTAGACGACATACTTTTGATGGGAAATGATATAGAACTCTTGGACAGCATTAAGGCCTACTTGAATAAGAGTTTTTCAACGAAGGACCTTGGAGAAGCTGCTTATATATTAGGCATCAAGAACTATAGAGATAGATCGAGACGCCTCATAGGTCTTTCACAAAGCACATACCTTGATAAGATATTGAAGAAGTTCAATATGGATCAATCTAAGAAAGGGTTCTTACCTATGTTACAAGGTGTGAAATTGAGCTCAGCTCAATGTCCGACCACGGCAGAAGATATAGAAGAGATGAGTGTCATCCCCTATGCCTCAGCCATAGGTTCTATTATGTATGCCATGCTGTGTACCAGACCTGATGTAAACCTTGCCGTAAGTTTGGTAGGAAGGTACCAAAGTAATCCTGGCAAGGAACACTGGACAGCGGTCAAGAATATCCTGAAGTACCTGAAAAGTACTAAGGAAATGTTTCTCGTTTATGGAGGTGACGAAGAGCTCGTAGTAAAGGGTTACGTCGACGCTAGCTTCGACACAGATCTGGATGACTCTAATTCACAAACCGGATACGTGTATATTTTGAATGGTGGGGCAGTAAGCTGGTGCAGTTGCAAGCAGAGCGTCGTGGCGGGATCTACATGTGAAGCGGAGTACATGGCAGCCTCGGAGGCAGCACATGAAGCAATTTGGGTGAAGGAGTTCATCACCGACCTTGGAGTCATACCCAATGCGTCGGGGCCAATCAAACTCTTCTGTGACAACACTGGAGCTATTGCACTTGCAAAGGAGCCCAGGTTTCACAAGAAGACCAGGCACATCAAGAGTCGCTTCAACTCCATTCGTGAAAATGTTCAAGATGGAGACATAGAAATTTGTAAAGTGCACACGGATCTGAATGTCGCAGATCCGTTGACTAAACCTCTCCCTAAGGCAAAACATGATCAGCACCAGAACTCTATGGGTATTCGATTCATCACAATGTAACTAGATTATTGACTCTAGTGCAAGTGGGAGACTGTTGGAAATATGCCCTAGAGGCAATAATAAAAGCATTATTATTATATTTCCTTATTCATGATAATTGTCTTTATTCGTGCTATAATTGTGTTATCCGGAAATCGTAATACATGTGTGAATAACAGATAACAACATGTCCCTAGTAAGCCTCTAGTTGACTAGCTCGTTGATCGATAGGTAGTCATGGTTTCCTGACTATGGACATTGGATGTCATTGATAACGAGATCACATCATTAGGAGGATGATGTGATGGACAAGACCCAATCCTAAACATAGCATAAGATCGCGTAGTTCGTTTGCTAGAGTTTTCCAATGTCAAGTATCCTTTCCTTAGACCATGAGATCGTGTAACTCCCGGATACCGTAGGAGTGCTTTGGGTGTGCCAAACGTCACAACGTAACTGGGTGACTATAAAGGTATACTAGGGGTATCTCTGAAAGTGTCTGTTGGGTTGACATGGATCGAGACTGGGATTTGTCACTCCGCTTGACGGAGAGGTATCACCGGGCCCTCTCGGTAATGCATCATCGTAATGAGCTCAATGTGATCAAAGTGTTTGATCACGGGATCATGCATTACGGTACGAGAAAAGTGACTTGCCGGTAACGAGATTGAACGAGGTATTGGGATACCGACGATCGAATCTCGGGCAAGTAAAATACCGATTGACAAAGGGAATCGTATACGGGATTAATTGAATCCTCGACATCGTGGTTCATCCAATGAGATCATCGTGGAGCATGTGGGAGACAACATGGGTATCCAGATCCTGCTGTTGGTTATTGCCCGAGAGCCGTCTCGGTCATGTCTGCATGTCTCCCGAACCCGTAGGGTCTACACACTTAAGGTTCGGTGACGCTAGGGTTGTGAAGATATGTATAAGCAGTAACCCGAATGTTGTTCGGAGTCCCGGATGAGATCCCGGACGTCACGAGGAGTTTCGGAATGGTCTGGAGGTAAAGAATTATATATAGAAAGTGTTGTTTTGGCCATCGGGACAAGTTTCGGGGTTATCGGTATTGTACCGGGACCACCGGAGGGTCCCGGGGGGGTCCACCGGGTGGGGCCACCTGCCTCGGGGGGCCACATGGGCTCTAGGGGGTGCTCCTTGGCCTGCATGGGCCAAGGGGAACCATCCCTAGAGGCCCATGCGCCTAAAGGGGGGGAAACCCTAAAAGGGGGGGCGCCCCTTGCTTGGGGGGAAAGCCCCACCCTTGGCCGCCGCCCCCCCTAGGAGATTCCATCTCCTAGGGCCGGCGCCCCCCCAAGGGGCTATATAAAGAGGGGAGGGGAGGGGGGCAGCGCACCCTTGCTCATGGCGCCTCCCTCTCCCTCTCCAACACCTCCTCCTCCTCCGTTGAGCTCGGCGAAGCCCTGTCGGAGTACTGCGGCTCCACCATCACCACGCCGTCGTGCTGCTGCTGGAGTCTTCTTCCCCAACCTATCCTTTTCCTTGCTGGATCAAGAAGAAGGAGACGTTACGCTGACCGTACGTGTGTTGAACGCGGAGGTGCCATCCTTTCGGTGCTAGGATCTCCGGTGATTTGGATCACGTCGTGTACGACTACCTCATCCCCGTTCGTTGAACGCTTCCGCTCGCGATCTACAAAGTGGTATGTAGATGCAATCTCTCTCCCATGACTCTTTGCTTAGATGAACTCATAGATGGATCTTGGTGAAACCGTAGGAAAATTTTTAATTTTCTGCAACGTTCACCAACAGTCGGGGCGTTATGAGGCGTAGGGGGCTGTTTGGTTCCTAGCCACATCTTTCCACACTTTGCCACACCTCACCTTAGACATGTTTGATCAAGTTAGGTGGGTCTTTGGTTCTAGCCACACCTATGGCAAGAATTTTTTTATGAGAAGTGAACCCCACATGTCATAGACACAAAAACTATGGCAAGATTCCCTTAGGCAAGCCAAAGTGTGGCTAACAATTTGAGCAACTCAAGTTAGGCAAGTGTGGCAAAGATAATGTGGCAATATATGGCAAACATAGTCACAATCCAAAGCAGCCCCTAGATGTCCATGGAAGGAAACTATAGCAATTTTGCAAAAAGATACCCACACCCCTCTCCACATTTGCAAATAAGGCCTTCCCTCGTTCCTCCTTTTCTACCACAAGATAAACTACTCATACAAATGCATCTTGATGTTCCGTGCAACACACGGGCATCTTGCTAGTAAGAAACAAATCTCAAGTTTGGAAAGAGTTCATGCTGCGGTAGCACCACAAGGCCCGATGCAGGAGTTACATTTCCCTCTCGGGGCCCACAAGAGTGAGCTTTAGTGGACCCGATAGGTGGCTGGTCCACATGTCATGCTCCTGAAGGCAGAGGGGCGGTGGGGCCGAGAGGGTGAGCCTCAGGTCGGGGGACTTGTGGTGTCATGGGTTCAAGCGGCGTCGTGGGAATCACGTGTGGCTGTGGTAGAAACTTGATGCTCGCTGCATTTTAGCTGACGCGCATGTCATCACACAAAGGCAGTGGGGCAGTGCGCCTGATACGCCTCCAACGTATCAATAATTTATGAAGTATTCATGCTGTTATTTTATCATTCTTCCATGTTTTACAATCATTTTATAGCAACTTTATATCATTTTTTGGGACTAGCCTATTGGCCCAGTGCCAGTTGCTATTTTTGCTTGTTCTTTACATCGCAGGAAATCAATACCAAACGGAGTCCAAACACCGTGAAACTTTTTGTGGAATTTTTATGGACCAAGAGACATCCAGTGGGCCAGAGAAGCACCTGGGGGGGTAGGTGCCCCGAGGGGGTGATGTCTACTATGCAACTTTATGCTTGTGGACACGTGTTGGGCCTCCAAGCATAGAGTTTTGTAGGACACTAGCAATTTTCCCTCAAGTGGATGACCTAAGGTTTATCAATCCGCGAGAGACGTAGGATCAAGATGGTCTCTCTCAAACAACCCTGCAACCAAATTATAAATAGTCTCTTGTGTCCCCAACACACCTAATACAATGGCAAATTGTATAGGTGCACTACTTCGGCGAAGAGATGGTGATAAAAGTGTAATATTGATGGTAGAATTTTTTTTATAATCCAAATAAATAAAAACAACAAGGTAGCAAATAGTAAATGGGCACAAAAACGGTATTGCAATGCTTGAAAATGAGGCCTAGGGTCCGTACTTTTGCTAGTGCAATCTCTCAACAATGCTAATATAATTGGATCACATAACCATCCCTCAACGTGCAACGAAGAATCACTCCAAAGTTCTTATCTAGCGGAGAACATAAGAATAAATTGTTTGTAGGGTACGAAACCACCTCAAAGCTAATCTTTACGTTCGATCTATTCAAGGGTACGAAACCACCTGGACCCAGTGCCCAGGTGGGTTGTGCCCACCTCGATGGCCTCCTGCACCCCCTCTTCACCCTATAAATTCACAAATATTCCAAAACCCATCAGGGTAGCCCCAGATCAGATGTTCCGCCGCTTCAAGGCCTCTATATCCCCGAGATCCAATCTAGACCCTGTTCTGGCACTCTGCCGAAGGGGGAGATCATCATCGATGGCCATCTTCATCATCCCGGCTGCCACCACGATGAGGTGGGAGTAGTCCACCCTCAGGGCTGAGGGTTTGTACCAGTAGCTATGTGTTTAATCTCTCTCTCTCTCTCGTGTTCTTGAGATGTCACGATCTTGATGTATCGCGGGCTTCGTTAATGTAGTTGGATCATATGGTGTTTTCCCTCTCTATCTTGTTGTGATGAATTGAGTTTTTACCTTTGTGATTTCGTTGTTATCGGATAGGATACTTATGGATTTGAGAACACCTGATATATGTCTTCAATTGAATACTTGTGGTGACAATGGGGTATCGTATTGCTTCACTTGATATATGTTTTGGCACTCAACTCGCGGATTCCCGATGTGACATTGGGGTAAACTATGCATAGGGGTTGATGCACGTTCTTGTCTTTATTTCTACGGTAGAAATCTTGGGGCACTCTTTGAGGTTCTTTGTGTTGGATTGAGTATTATGAATCTGAAATTATTTGGTGTTATTTTAGTACGAACTATTGAATAAATCGATTAGAAAGAATAGCTTCGAGGTGGTTTCATGATAGGAACTTTGGAGTGATTCTTCATCGCACTTTGAGGGATGGTTATATGATCCAATTATATAAGCATTGTTGAGAGGTTGTACTAGTGAAAGTATGAACCCTGGGCCTTGTTTTCAAGCATTGCAATACCGTTTGTGCTCCGTTTTATCAATTGCTACCTTGCTGTTTTTATTTATTCAGATTATAAAAATATATTTCTACCATCCATATTACACTTTTATCACCAACTCTTCGCCGAACTAGTGCACCTATAGGAGCATGATTGAAATGTTGCTAGTATGAATTCTTTGAATATTCATGATGCTTGTGATATGCAAAGCCATAAGCTTAGGGATGCTATGTTTGATGAAGATGATATTTTTTATCCCCCCAAATTTTGATGTGCAAATTTGTTATAATGGTAGCATGCCTCCTATTTATGATGATTACAATGATGAATGTGGGTTCAGAAGACTTTCAACTCTAGGTACTGATCCCACTATTTTGGAGGGTGTTGAATCTTATCACAATGATGAAAGTGGATTTGGAGAGGTCATGACTTTATTTAGTGATGAATCCACCATTTTGGATGAGGCTTCAATTGACTATGATAACAAAGTTCCTATCTGTGATGATTATGGTGATGACATGTATGCTACAAAGAATAATGATAACCATGAAACTTGTCATCAGGATTTTAATTTTCAATCTCATGATAGTTATTTTGTTGAGTTTGCTCCCACTACTATTCGTGAGAATACATTTTCTTATGTGTAGAGTAATAAATTTTTTATGCATGTGGATCATGAAAAGAATGCTTTATGTGATGTCTATATTGTTGAATTCATTCATGATGCTATTGAAAATTATTATGAGAGAGGAACATATGCTTTTAGGTATTGCAATAATATCAAATTTCCTTTCTATGTGTTGAAAATCCTAAAGTTGCACTTGTCTTGCTTTCCTATGCTAGGTGATTCTTGCTCCCAAAAGTTGTTTGCTCACAAAATCCCTATGCATAGGCAGTGGGTTAGGCTTAAATGTTCCTTTCATGTGATTCATGATGCCCTCTTTATGTTTCAATTCTTATCTTTTATACGAGCATCATTGAAATCATCATGCCTAGCTTAAAAGCATGAAAGAAAAGCGCTTGTTGGGAGACAACCCAACAATTTTACCTACTGTTTTTGTGTGTTCACATATTAAGCTACTGTAGTAATCATGTTTTATAGTTTTTGTTTCAATAAAGTGCCATGTAAAGTATTTGGGATAGCGTGGATGATAGTTGACTTGAATTTGTGCAAAAATAAAAACTTTTGCACTCAGTCCAGGAATTTTGAAAATTCACTGGAATGGTTGGAGTACAGATTACTTCAGACTGTTCTGTTTTTGACAGATTATGTTTTCAATGCATAGTTTGCTTGTTTCCTAGTTTCAATGGCTTATATTGCTCAATATAAATTGTGGAAATTATATGCTACAGTAGGCATTTTATGAAAACAATTATGAATCTTGTATTTGACAGTACCAAAGTGAAATGGTTTGCTCTTTATCATACTAACCTATCTCACGAAGTTCCATTAAGTTTTGTGTGATTGAAGTTTTCAAGTTTTGGGTGAGATGTTGATATGAGGAGACTAAGGAGTGACAAGACCCTAATATTGGGAATTCCCAAGGCACCCCAGGTAATATTCAAGGAAGATCCAAGCAACTAAGCTTGGGGATGCCCCGGAAGGCATCCCCTCTTTCGTCAACAACATTGTCGGTAACCTCACTTGGAGCTACATTTTTACTCGTCACATGATATGTGTTTTGGTTGGAGCATCATTTTATTTTGTTAGGATTTGCTTGCTATTACTTAGAATAATTTTTTTGTTCTTTATTTTCAATAAAAATGTCAAGGATATCCTTCACCATGCTTATTTTGCAAGTATATGAGTTGTTGTTTCAAAACAGAAAGTTTATCGTTGTTGCAAAAATTCCCGAGAAAAGTCAGAATGTGAAAAATGTTGAAAGTTTTTGCATGGTAAGCTATAATAAATTTTCTATAGTGTGGTAAGTTTTCAGAATTTGTGGAGTTAGGGAAGTATGATGAATCTTGCATTCTTTACAGACTGTACCGCTTTGGTAGATTGCTGTTATGGTTGCATTGTATGCATATGTCTACTTGTTTAATGATTCTATTTGAGGATAGGAGTATTAAATATGCAGAGGCATTTAGTGTTGGATTTCGGGTTCGGGCAGACCCTTGAGGTTCGAACTCTCGGGTGCGCGCGCAGATTACGCCTTCTTCCTACCTGCACCCCTCCGCCTCGCAAAGATCTAGCTATGGAAAAGAGCAACACAAGAGACACAGGGTTTATACTGGTTCGGGCCACCGATGTGGTGTAATACCCTATTCCAGTGTGGTGGTGTGGTGGGTTGCCTCTTGGGCTGATGATGATGAACAATACAAGGGAGAACAGCCTCGCGAGGGTCTGTTCTTGGCCGGGGCGATGAACTACTAGGAGGAGTTCAGTCCCCCTTCTCTCTCTCTCTCTTTCTCTCTCTCTCTCTCTCTCTCTCTCTCTTTTGATTGCCTTCTCTGGATCCTAGATCATTCCAATCTGCCTCTACCCTGGGGGTGGCTAGTCCTATTTATAGGCAAAGGCCCTGGGCCTCTTCCCAAATATTGAGCAAGAAGGGCGCCAACAATTGGACATTTTGAAGGGGAACATCTGGTACACTTATCCTGACTAAAGTTGGTCCTCGCCTGCCAAAGGCTCTGGTGGTGATGCTGGCTTGGGCTCCACAATGACATCCTTCCTGCCGTTGGACTGGTCTTGGTCTCGTTGCACCGAAACGGGTGCCTTTGCTTGATGCTCCCGCCTGCGCTTGCCCCCTTTGCACCAAAGAGGAAAGGAGGACACTGCGCGGGCTGGCGCCCGCGTGGCGCCCTTGGTCGTCATGGCTTGCGTCACGGGCACCTCGTGAGGTACCCCGCCTTGATCTCTCCGCCTCCTCGCGAGCCAGCCTGATGAGGCCGTGCCTGAGGAAGCTCCGTGTCGTCCGCCCCGCGAGGCTTGGCCCCTCGCGAGGGTCTTGGGTCGTGCTGGGCCCCCTTTGAGCCACGTCGTAGGCCGCAGGCAGGCAAGTCTGGGGACCCCCGTTCCCAGAACGCCGACAGTAGCCCCCGGGCCCAAGGCGCGCCCGGACTTGGCCGTGCAGGGAGGCGAAAGGGCAAGGGCGAAGCGCCGCGGGCCCTAACAGCCTGCGGCCTTGGGCGACGCGTGGCGGTTGATTGGACGTGGGCATCTCCACTTCCCCACGACGCCTCGGCATCTGCACGGATTGGACAAGTCCCTGCATGCAAAACGGGTCATGATTACCTACGATCATGGAGGCCGATGGTTGGCCTTCGCCAGCTATAAGTATGAAACGGCACGCGCCCATCCAGTCCATCCCCCTTTACTTCTCCTTCTTCTTCATGGCTCCGTCGAGTTCTCGGCCGCAGAGAAGGGGAAGGCTCGCCAGGTTGAGCCTGCCTCTCCCCCGCCCAAGCGCGGCCGAGGGCGCCCTCGCAAACATCCTGTGGCCACCACGACAGCTCCCCGCGGCCATGGAGATGATTTCCAGCACGGTGACGGGCGGACAGCGGCGACCGGGGGGCGCGCTTCGGTCGCGCGCCCCCTAGGACGCGTTCTCGCGCTGCAGAGGTGCTGCCGGAGTTTGTTGTGTGGTCGGCGGAGCCGACTAGCGCCCGGCTTCATCTTCCTCGCTTCCTCCTCGGCGAGCTCTCGGCCGGCGCCCCGGGCGGCCTCTGGCTTCAAGCAGACGGCTACTGCAGCCAGGCCTCATGGGCTTCACTGGAGGTCTCCGCAGCTGGGAGCCTGGCCTTGACCCACGGTTGGCAGACGTTTGCCCGCGCGTGGGGCCTGAGCCGTCGGTGCATCCTGCACTTCAAGTTTGACGGCGATGCCACCCTCTTTGTGAGGGTGTTCGGGGAAGATGGTCACCGTGCAGGGTGCTGCCCTGAGGACGACGACCGCGGCCGGGGACCCAGCCCCGGCGATGATGGAGAGGACAGCGCTCGCGTGATTGGCGGCGCTCAGGGTTCCCCAAGCTTCACCGGTTCTTCCTCAGGCGGCGACTCTTCTAGCAGTGGCCGTAGTCAGCCTCCACGCCGTCGTACCTGCTTGGGGGTGGTAGCGCGTCTGCCCGTCGTCGCACTTCGGTGAAGCGCGAGAGGGAGTCTGCCTGAGTCCCAGAGGCAGCTCGAGTCTTCCCTGCAGGCTTATGTGGGGCGAGCAGCGCCCGATTTGCTCTTTCTTTTCCTTCGTCCTGCGTAAAAAGACAGTAGTGTGGAGCCCCGCGGGGGCGTGTTTGGGTTACTGTTGTTCATTATTGCTTTGCTTCCGTTATCGTGCCTTCCGGCTATGTGCCCATGTGTAGATAGTTCCCGGCCCCAGCCGTGGGGGGGCGACCAACCCAGGCCCTGTGTTCGTGTCGCGGTGCCCGTGGGGCACGGACTGGAGGGGTGCTCCTGTAATGGACCCAGGTCGCGAAACCTTTGAACGTCTAGGACAGAAGCACTCACGAGGGCGCTCCGCTGCCCCTTCCCCCCTCGCGAGGCCTTGCGTAAGAGAAATCGAGGCAGGGGAGTAAAAAGTCAAAGAACCATAAGTCAAAGGCGGCAATAGCTTCAATAAAACTTTGAATGAGAATGAATAAGCCAACTACGGAAAGCAAATGAAAAAGCCGCGTCCGGCACCTAATCTAGTCTTCGACGTCTTCTCACCAGCGCGGAGCTAAGTGCTGCCACTGGGCATGGGAGGGAGCCCCAGGGCCTGAGGCCGGTGCTGACTCCGGGGTGTGTACGGCGCCAACTCATTATTACGTGAGAGTGTCACGGGCGGAGAGCTTCATAGGCGTTGGCCTTCTTCACATGCTCCGGGCCTTTCTTAGGGGAAACGAGCTTCATGGGCATTTCCCCTCTTCACAGGCTCTGGGCCTTTTCCAAAACGCGACAGCTTCACAGGCATTCGCCTTCTTCACAGGCTCCGGGTCTTTCTTAGGGGAAACGAGCTTCACGGGCATTTGCCCTCTTCACACGCTCTGGGCCTTTTCCAAAACGCGACAGCTTCACAGGCATTCGCCTTCTTCACAGGCTTTGGGCCTTTTCCAAAAAGGATGATCTTCACAGGTGTTTGCCTTCTTCACAGGCTCTGGGCCTTTTCCAAAAAGGATGATCTACACAGGCGTCCACCTTCTTCACAGGCTCTGGGCCTTTTCCAAAAAGGATGATCTTCACAGGCATTCGCCTTCTTCACAGGCTCTGGGCCTTTTTAGGGGTAGAACCTCCGGAGGTGCTGGATGTTCCATGCGTTCTGCACCGGCACCCCCTCCTGAGTCTCCAAGCGCGCGGAGCCAGACCTAGAAACATGAACAACCTTGAACGGGCCTTCCCACATGGGAGAGAGCTTGTGCAGTCCCTCCCTGGAGAGGACCCGCCTGAGCACGAGGTCTCCTACCTCGAGAGTTCTGGGGCCGATGTTGCGGCAGTGACATCGTCGCAGTGCTTGTTGGTTCCTCGCCGCTCGCAGCGCGGCTTCTCGGCGATGTTCCTCCCCCAGCACAAGGTCCATCCCCCGCATGGCGTCCTGATGTGCCTCGTCGAACGCCAGGACCCGCGCGGAGCGACGTCTGACCTCGTGAGGGAGGACCGCTTCGGCTCCGTAGACCAGGAAGAACGGGGTCTCTCCAGTCGGCTTGGTTGCGGTTGCGCGGATGGACCACAACACGGACAGAAGCTCGTCGTACCAACCCCTGCCGCAGGCCTCCAGCTTCTTCTTGAACGTCCTGGTCTTAAGGCCCCTCAGGACCTCTGCGTTGGCTCGCTCAGCCTGGCCGTTGCTTGGGGGGTGTGCCACCGAAGCGTAGCATATCTGCGTTCCAAGGTTAGCACAGTATGTTTTGAAAAGATTAGTGGTGAACTGCGAACCGTTGTCTGTGATGATGCGGTTCGGCACCCCGAACCGGCTCACGATGCCCCTGATGAACTTGACCACGGAACCCGCGGGGATGGTGCGGACGGCCTCTACTTCAGCCCGCTTGGTGAACTTGTCCACGGCGACGTAGAGGTAGCGGTAGCCCCCTGGCGCCCGAGGAAACGGACCCAGGATGTCCAGCCCCCAGACTGCGAATGGCCACGAAAGGGGTATAGTCTGCAGGCCTCCCGCCGGCTGATGGATCTTCTTGGCGTGGAACTGGCAGGCCTCACAAGCCGTCACCAGTTCGATGGCGTCATTGAGTGCGGTGGGCCAAGAAAACCCACTGCGAAATGCCTTGCCGACGAGGGTCCGTGATGATGAATGATGTCCACAGTCTCTGCCGTGTATATCCTCCAGCAGTTCCTTTCCTTGCTCCCTGGAGATGCAGCGCAGGGATACATCGTTTGGTCGCTTCCGGTAGAGCTCTCCATCCTTGATGCAGTATGCCGTGGCCTGCCGTGCCACACGCTCCGCTTCCTCCTCCTTCTCCGGCAGGATCCCTTGTGTTAAGTAACTCCGGAGCTCCGTGATCCAGCACCCCTCCTGAGGTTCCATCGTCAGGAGCAGGCGTGCTCCTGAGGCTGGGCCATAGACCGGGGCTCCTGAGGCAGGTGGCTGGGGGAGCTCCTCCCGAGGCTGAGCCGTGTTTGACAATGACGGCAGGGCTGAGGGCTTGAAGAGCCGCTCCTCGAAGACGCCAGGCTCCTGAGGTAACTGCCTGGACGCCCGTCCGGTGATGTTGTCCGCGTCCTGATTGGTGCCACGGGGCACATCCTGCAACTCCAACCCCCAGAACTGTTTCTCCATCTTGCGGACCTCTGCAAGGTAGGCTTCCATGTGCTCATCTTTCGGCTCATACACCTTGTTGGAGAAATTGACAAGGAGCTGCGAATCGCCCTTGACGGTGAGGCGTTTCACCCCCAGGGCAGCTGCGGCCTTCAAGCCCGCTTTTAGACCTTCATACTCCGCTATGTTGTTGGAGACCTTTTCACCTTGCTGGAAACAGAGTTGTACTGCGTAGTAGAGCTTGTCCTGAGTGGGCGATATAAGCACCGCCCAGCCCCAGCACCATGCCTGGAGAACGCCCCATCGAAGTACATGACCCAGCCTTCTGGCGCCTCGCTTCCCGGGGAGAGGTTCCGTTCCTCGTCGGCCTTGAGGCCTGGTGCCTCCGTTCATTCTGCCACAAAATCCGCTAATGCTGCTCCCTTGATGACTCTGGTCATGCTGAATTCGAGCTGGAATGCTTGCAGTTCTATGTTCCACTCAGCGACCCTTCCGGCCGAGTTAGGGCTCCTGAGGACTCTCTCCAAGGGGTATGACGAGACGACCTTGATGGGGTGACCTTGAAAATAGTGCCGCAGCTTGCGCGAGGCCACTAGTAGCGCGAGGAGGAGCTTCTGAGGCATGGAGTACCGTGCCCTCGCGTCCCGCAACACCGTGCTGATGAAGTACACTGGGTGCTCGACGAGGTTGGGTGCGTCAATGCTTGTGGCGCCCTCCAGAGGCGACGAGGCCTCCGGAGGCTGACCATCTGGGTGACTGGCCTCTTCCGCCTCTGGTGCGCTCCCCTGCGGCGGCTGATTCTCCTCAGCCGCGGTGGCGGTCTCTGTGGGCCTTCCTTGTTCCTGTTTTGCCTTGTCCCGGGCTGCTGCTGTGGTTTTGATTCGACGCTCCTCCCTAACCGCCACCAAGGCTGCGCTGGCGGAGTAGGGAGTGGCGGCGAGGTAGAGCACCAGGGGCTCCTGAGGGCATGGAGCCACCATGACCGGAGGGCTGGTCAGGTATCTCTTGAGATCTTGGAATGCCTTGTCGGCCTCTTCAGTCCATTCAAAGGGCCCCTTTATCTTCATTAGCTGGAAGAAAGGCAGCGCTCGCTCCCCCAACTTGGAGATGAAGCGCCCTAGCACGGTCATGCGCCCGGTGAGCTTCTGCATTTCTCTGACGGTCTTTAGCGGGATCATGTCCTCGACCGCCTTGACCTTCTCCGGGTTAGCCTCGATGCCTCGGTGGGACACGAGGAAACACAAGAGCTTGCCCGAGGGGTCTCCGAACACACACTTCTCTGGGTTGAGCCGCAGGTTCACTGCATCGAGGCTCGTGAAGGTTTCCTCCAGGTCTTATATCAGCGTCCTGGCCTCCCGAGACTTCACCACAATCTCAACGATGTAAGCCTCAACATTCTTCCCGAGCTGCGGGCTCAATGTGATATGCATCAGCCGCAGAAAGGTCGCCCCCGCATTACGCAGCCCAAATGGCATGCATGTGTAGCAGTACACCCCACACGGGGTTAGGAACGCTGTCGTTTCGACGTCCTCTACCGCCATCTTGATCTGGTGATACCCAGAGAAGGCATCCAAGAAGCATAGCAGGTCGCATTCTGCGGTGGAATCAACGATCTGGTCGATGCGGGGGAGGGGGAACGGATCTTGCGGGCATGCCTTGTTGAGGTTGGTGAAGTCGACACATATGCGCTCCTTCCCTCCCTTCTTTGGCACCATGACGGGGTTGGCCAACCAGTCCGGGTATCGAACCTCGCGAATGACCCCAGCGGCCTCTAGTTTGCGGGTCTCTTGGATGATGAAGGCCTGCTTTTCTGTGGACTGTCGCCTTGCCTTCTGCTTCACAGGGAGCACGTTGGGGCACACGTTGAGGTGATGCTCGATTACGCTCCTCGGGATCCCCGCCAACTGGTCAGGCTCCCAAGCGAATACCTCCTGCTCGGGCTCAAGGTTGGCGCCTATGGTGAAAGTGGCGTCGTTGGACCCGTCCTGATCGACGGGTATCTGCTTGGTTTCTACCTTGTCTTGGGTGAACAACTGTTTCTTCTTGGAGGGTGCAGCCCCCTTGGGCTCGGGGGTCTCCGAGTCGACGGGCTGTGCCGACGCCGCCGTCTTGAAGGCGAGCTTGAGCACTTGCAGCGCGTCTCTAGTGTCCCCATGCACGGTGAGGACACCGCTGCTCCCGGGCATCTTCATGAGGTTGTACGCCTTGTGTGTCGCGGCCATGAACTGGGCCAGCGCTGGATAGCCGAGGATGGCGTTGTAGGGGAGGCCGGTGGGGGCGATATCGAAGTTGACCAGCTCCGTGCGGAAGTTGTCGTGGGTGCCGAAGGTTACTGGAAGTCGGATCTGTCCCAAGGAGCTGGATGACCCGCCCCCAACACCTGAGAAGGGCCGGCTGGGTTGCAGCCGTTCCAGGGGTATGCAGAGGAGGTTGAAGGCCTCAACCGAGGGCACGCTGAGGCCCGCACCGCCATCAACGAGAGTCCTGGTGACGGCCACCTGGCAGATGGTGGGGGTGCACAACATGGGGAGCGCGCCCGAGCAGGCCGAGTTTGTGGGGTGGTCCTCCGAGCTGAAGGTCAGGCCGGCCTTTGGCGCCGACCGGTCCAGGAGAGCCCCCTGCTGCGTGGCGGCAGCGCTGACCCGGTGGATGAACGGCTTGACGTGGTGACTTGTAGGCGGCGCCTGCGAGCCGCCCAGGAGGGCCGCGACGACCGGGGGTGTTGGCGTAGCATGGTGGGCGAGGAAGAGGCTGTGGAGCTCTTCCCAAGAGGCCACGGAGGCTGCCGGCAGGTGGAGCAGCCATGCGCGCGGAGCGCCGGAGAGGGCCATGGGAAGCCAGTTGGCCATGACCCTATCATCACCTCCGGCTTCGAGGATGGATTCCTCGTACGCCAGCAAGAAGGCCAGCGGGTCAGTCGCGCCGCTGTAGCGCGGCGGCATCGTTGGCTTGAACTTGTCGGGCCACCATACCCATTGCAGGGCTAGGGCCAGGGATCGGAGCCCCCTGGCCCCCGTGCAGGCGCCGGCGGCCAGACCGGGCGACGCGCTACTCATCGCGAGGCAGGTCGCGGCGGTGGCGGAAGGGAAAACTCCGGTGCACCCCTACCTGGCGCGCCAAATGTCGGATTTCGGGTTCCGGCAGACCCTTGAGGTTCGAACTCTGGGGTGCGCGTGGAGATTACGCCTTCTTCCTACCTGCACCCCTCCGCCTCGCGAAGATCGAGCTATGGAAAAGAGCAACACAAGAGACACAGAGTTTATACTGGTTCGGGCCACCGATGTGGTGTAATACCCTACTCCAGTGTGGTGGTGTGGTGGATTGCCTCTTGGGCTGATGATGATGAACAATACAAGGGAGAACAGCCTCGCGAGGGTCTGTTCTTGGCCGGGGCGATGAACTACTAGGAGGAGTTCAGTCCCCCTTCTCTCTCTCTCTCTATATATATATATATATATATATATCTTTCTTTCTTTCTTTTGATTGCCTTCTCTGGATCCTAGCTCATTCCAATCTGCCTCTACCCTGGGGGTGGCTAGTCCTATTTATAGGCAAAGGCCCTGGGCCTCTTCCCAAATATTGAGCAGGAAGGGCGCCAACAATTGGCCTTTTTGAAGGGGAACATCTGGTACACTTATCCTGACTAAAGTTGGTCCTCGACTGCCAAAGGCTCTGGTGGTGACGCTGGCTTGGGCTCCACAATGAGATCCTTCCTGCCGTTGGAATGGTCTTGGTCTTGTTGCACCGAAACGGGTGCCTTTGCTTGATGCTCCCGCCTGCGCTTGCTCCCTTTGCACCAAAGAGGAAAGGAGGACACTGCGCGGGCTGGCGCCCGCCTGGCGCCCTTGGTCGTCATGGCTTGCGTCACGGGCACCTCGTGAGGTACCCCGCCTTGATCTCTCTGCCTCCTTGCGAGCCAGCCTGATGAGGCCGTGCCTGAGGAAGCTCCATATCGTCCGCCCCGCGAGGCTTGGCCCCTCGCGAGGGTCTTGGGTCTGTGTTGATGAAGATGGGCCATGCTGGGCCCCCTTTGAGCCACGCCGCAGGCCGCAGGCAGGCAAGTATGGGGACCCCCGTTCCCAGAACGCCGACATTTAGTATGCAATGTCAAATAGTAATTTTAGTGATTTGCTACAGTGGAGAATGATAAGGTTTTGCATCTATTTATACTAACTTATCTCACGAGTTCCTGTTGAGTTTTGTGTGGATGAAGTTTTTGAGAATTAGGGAAACCGTGATATGAGAGGAATTAAGGAGACACGAAAGCTCAAGCTTGGTGATACCCAAGGCATCCCAAGTTAATATTCCAAGAAGTCTCAAGCATCTAGGCTTGGGGATGCCCCGGTAGGCATCCCACCTTTCTTCTTCAACAATTATCGGTTAGTATCGGTTGATCCTAAGTTTTTGCTTCTTCATATGATGTGTGCTATTGTTAGAATGTCATTTTATTTTGTTTTGTTTTCTGTTTTAATAAAATACTTAGATCTGAAATTTTTAAATAATAAAGAGTCCACACATAGTTATCTATTTGCTTAACTACTCGCATGATCTTCACTTATATCTTTTTGGAGTAGTTTGTCATTTACTCTTGTGCTTCACTTATATCCTATGAGTAAATTGTTGAATTAATTGCATGTAATGAAGTTGAAATTATATCTTCATACCATGCCTAGTGGTAGCTTCACATTGGGTTTGGAAAGTGAAATCTTTTGAGGCTTGACAATCACAATATTGGTCATACAAGCAATTCCTGAATGATTAGTAGAAGGAAGAGAACTTTCACATGCAAAAACACTGTCTTGGAAATCTTTTGTGATTGTGAGCCCCCGTCAAAATATTATATGCCAAAATTGTTGACGTTGGACAAGGAAGACAATGTAATAATTTATGTTTTTTCATATTCACATAGAAGTTATATTGTCATAGATCCTTCAACATGTGGTGCTTGCCCCCCATCTTTGTTAGCTAAAATTCCGCACCAAGTAGAGATACTACTTGTGCATCCAAAAACCCTTAAAACCAAATCTTATTTTCAATAGTCCACCATACCTACCTAAGGATTGAGTAAGATCCTTCAAGTAATTTGTCATTGGTGCAATAAGGCAATAAAAATTGCTTCTAAAAGTGTTAGATCATTTAGTGTAAGAGAAAATTGAACGTTGTACGAACTTGTGATGGCAAAGAATAAAAGCGATAGACTGCATAATAAGGTTGCTATCATAAGTGGCAATATAACATGACATACTTTTGCACTAAGGGGTTGAGCATACAAACAAAAAGCGCATGGTAACCTCTGCTTCCCTCTGCGAAGGGCCTACCTTTTACTTTTATGCATTTACTTTCATGCAAGATTCAAAGTTTTTCTCTCTATTCCTTTTTATTTTTATCTTTTGGCAAGCATCATGTGGTGAGGAAAGCTCTAGGCACATATATCCAGTTGGATATGGGTAGCATGAGTTATTATTGTTAACATCACCCTTGAGGTGAATACGTTGAGAGGCGAAATTATAAGCCCCTATCTTTCTAAGTGTTCGGTTAATACGTTTTGCTCATGTGTATGCGATGAGTGTTACAAATCATAGAAGACTATATGATGGTTGAGTATGTGGAGCTCTTACTTAGACTTTGTTGAATAAGATTAATTGCAATTGTTTGGTGACTAAGAATATAGATTGCTGAGTTTCAAGAGAATTCATTGTTCGAACCTTAACATGTGAATTGGTTACTACTTTGTCATGATGAGTTTTATGAGAAAGAATTGTTGTTATGATGCTAGGAGAAGTGATTTAAATTATCATTGATCAAACTCATGCATTTGGTAGCATTGACACTTCATAAATTATTTCTTCTTTTATCATTTACCTACTCGAGGACGAGTAGGAATTAAGCTTGGGGATGCTGATACGTCTCCAACGTATCTATAATTTATGAAGTATTCATGTTGTTATTTTATCATTCTTGGATGTTTTGCAATCATTTTATAGCAACTTTATATCTTTTTTTGGGACTAACCTATTGACCCAGTGTCCAGTGCCAGTTGTTGTTTTTTGCTTGTTTTGTTGCATTGCAGGAAATCAATACCAAACTGAGTCCAAACACCGCGAAACTTTTTGTGGATTTTTTATGGACCAGGAGACATCCAGTGGGCCAGAGAAGCACATGGGGGTGCCCCGAGGGGGGCACAACCCACCAGGGCGCGCCTGGGGGCCCAGGCATGCCCAGGTGGGTTGTGCCCACCTCGGTGGCCTCCCGCACCCCCTATCCGCCCTATAAATGGTCAAATATTCCAAAAACCCTCGGGGTAACCCTAGATCAGAAGTTCCACCATCGCAAGGCTCTGTAGCTACGAGAAACCAATCTAGACCCTGTTCCGGCACCTTGCCGGAGGGGGGAATCATCACTTGTGGCCATCTTCATCATCCCGGCGGCCACCACGATGAGGTGGGAGTAGTCCACCCTTGGCGCTGAGGGTTTGTACCAGTATCTATGCGTTCAATCTCTCTCTCTCTCTCTCTCTCTCTCTCTCTCGTGTTCTTGAGATGGCACGATCTTGATGTAATGCAGGCTTTGTTAATATATTCGGATCATATGGTGTTTTCCCCTCTCTACCTTGTTGTGATGAGTTGAGTTTTCCCATTGACATTTTGTTTTATCGGATTGAACGCTTTTATGGATTTGAGAGCACTTGATATATGTCTTGCATATGAAAACTCGCGGTCACAATGGGGTATCATATTGATTCACTTGATGTATGTTTTGGCACTCAATTTGTGGATTCCCAAGGTGACATTGGGGTCATCTATGCAGAGGGGTTGATGCACGTTCTTGTCTTTGTTTCTCCGGTAGAAATCTTGGGGCACTCTTTGAGGTTCTTTGTGTTGGATTGAGTATTATGAATCTGAAATTATTTGGTGTTATTTTAGTACGAACTCTTGAATAGATCAACTGGAAAGAATAGCTTCGAGGTGGTTTCATACCCTACAAACAATTTCTTCTTATGTTCTCCGCTAGATAGGAACTTTGGAGTGATTCTTCATCGCACTTTTAGGGATGGTTATATGATCCAATTATATTAGCATTGTTGAGAGGTTGCACTAGTGAAAGTACAGACCCTAGGCCTTGTTTACAAGCATTGCGATATCGTTTGTGCTCCGTTTTATCAATTGCTACCTTGCTGTTTTTATTTATTTAGATTATAAAAATATATTTCTACCATCCATATTACACTTTTATCACCATCTCTTCGCCAAACTAGTGCACCTATACAATTTTCCATTGTATTGGGTGTGTTGGGGACACAAGAGATTTCTATCTCCTTTTGTGTTTGTCTCCTCGCAGCACAAACACCTTGCTGTTCATATGTTTTGGCTGCTCCTCCAAATCTCTTTATTGCCCCTGGACCGATTTATTTCTTCATTTGGACTAAGGGCAGAAGGTGAAGGAAATATGCCCTAGAGGCAATAATAAAGTTGTTATTTATATTTCCTTATATCATGTTCAATTTTTATTATTCATGCTAGAATTGTATTAACCGGAAACTTGATACATGTGTGGATACATAGACAAAACGCAGTGTCCCTAGTAAGCCTCTACTAGACTAGCTCGTTAATCAAAGATGGTTAAGTTTTCTAACCATAGACATGTGTTGTCACTTGATGAACGTGATCACATCATTAGGAGAATGATGTGATGGACAAGACCCATCCGTTAGCTTAGCATAATGATCGTTAAGTTTTATTGCTATAGCTTTCTTCATGACTTATACATATTCCTTTGACTATGAGATTATGCAACTCCCGGATACCAGCGGAATACCTAGTGTCCTATCAAATGTCATAACATAACTGGGTGATTAGAAAGATGCTCTAAAGGTATCTCCGAAGGTGTTTGTTGGGTTGGCATAGATCAAGATTAGGATTTGTCACTCCGAGTATCGGAGAGGTATCTCTGGGCCCTCCCGATAATGCACATCATAATAAGCCTTGCAAGCAATGTGATTAATGAGTTAGTTGCAGGATGATGTATTACAAAATGAGTAAAGAGACTTGCCGGTAACGAGATTGAACTAGGTATGAAGATACCGACGACCGAATCTCGAGCAAGTAACATACCGATGACAAAGGGAATAACGTATGTTGTCATAACGGTTCGACCGATAAAGATCTTCACAGAATATGTGGGAGCCAATATGAAAATCCCGGTTCCGCTATTGGTTATTGATTGGAGAGGAGTCTCGGTCATGTCTACATAGTTCTCGAACCCGTAGGGTCCGCACGCTTAACGTTCGTTGACGATGTGTATTATATGAGTTATGTGATTTGGTGATCAAATGTTGTTCGGAGTCCCGGATGAGATCACGGACATGACGAGGAGTCTCAAAATGGTCGAGAGGTAAAGATTGATATATAGGACGATGGTATTCGGACACCGGAAGTGCTCAAGGAAACAACAGGTACTTATCGGGTCACCGGAAGGGGTTCCGGGCACCGCCGGCAAAAGATATGGACCTTATGGGCCAATAGGGGAAACACACCAGCCACAAAGGGGCTAGTGTGCCCCCCATATGGGCTGGCCAAATTGGAGAAGGAAAGGGGAAGGAGGAAAGGAAAAAGGGAATAGGATCCCCCCTTTCCCCTCTTCCCTTCCTACTCCGAATAGGAATAGGAAAGGGGGGGAGGCCGAATTGGGAGGTGCCCAAGTAGGATTCCTCCTACTTGGGGCGCCCCCTTGGATGCCTCTCCTCCCCTCCAACCTATATATATGAAGGGGCACCGCTAAAACACACACCAACCATTGTTAGCCTTGTGCGGTGCCCCCCTCCACGGTTTACGCCTTCGGTCATATTCACGTAGTGCTTAGGCGAAGCCCTACGCGGATCACTTCACCATCACCGTCACCATGCCGTCGTGCTGACGGAACTGTCCCTCGACAATTTGCTGGATCAAGAGTTCGAGGGATGTCATCGAGATGAACGTGTGCAGAACTCGGAGGTGCCGTACATTCGGTGCTTGATCGGTCGGAATGAGAAGAAGTTCGACTACATCAACCGCGTTTTCCAACGCTTCTACTTTCGGTCTACGAGGGTATGTGGACACACTCTCCCCCTCTCGTTGCTATGCATCTCCTAGATAGATCTTGCGAACGTAGGAAAATTCTGAAATTGCATGCTACGTTTCCCAAAAGTGGTATAAGAGCCAGGTCTATGTGTAGATGATATGCATGAGTTGAACACAAAGAGTTGTGGGCGGTGATAGTCATACTGCTTACCAGCAACATCTTATTTTGATTCGGCGATATTTTTGGATGAAGCATCCCGGACCAAAATTACATGACCACGTTCATGAAACCGGTTCCACCGACAGACATGCAACTATTTTTGCATAAAGGTGGCTGGTGGGTGTCTGTTTCTCCAACTTTAGTTGAATTGAATTTGACTACGGCCGGTCCTTGTTGAAGATTAAAACAACAAGCTTGACAAAACACCATTGAGGTTTTGATGCGTAGGTAAGAACGGTTCTTGCTAGAAGCCCGTAGCAGCCATGTAAAACTTGCAACAACAAAGTAGAGGACATCTAACTTGTTTTTGCAGGGCTTGTTGTGATTTGATATGTTCAAGACATGATGTGATATACGTTATTGTATGAGATGATCATGTTTTGTAAAAGTTATCGGCAACTGGCAGGTGCATTATCGTGTCGCTTTTTTGTATGAAATGCAAACACCATGTAATTGCTTTACTTCATCACTATGCGTTAGTGATAGTTGTAGAAGCAATAGTTGGTGAGACGACTGTGACACCCCAGCTCAGAGAACCCGGAACGCCCTGTATTCCAGCCCAGAGATCAAGCAGAAGTCTTCTGGAATACGGCACTTCTTAGCATAGAACAAATCAGATCTTTATTACAATCTATATGGGTACAAGGGGGTTACATCGGCACGGCGAAACTACGCGTGCCACGGTTGCTCCATGCAAGCAGTAGAACAACACAAAGCAGCGGAATAACTCTAGCAGCGGAACAACGACGATGGTGATGAACTCCACTCAGCAGGGACTCTGGCTGGAACGCTTATCCTAGCTCGCAAAGAAGGGATCCACGACAAACAAGCAATCAAATCCGGCATGACCTGCAAACTGGCACGACATGCTAGGTCAGTACATTGAATGTACTTGCAAGCTCACAGCAATCAAAGCAATCAAGCCAAACAATAGCATGGTAATTATAGATTATTAAGCAATGATGAACATGATACTATCAGAACCACATGGTATGTACAACACGATACAACTAGAGCAATACGAGCATGGCATAAACATATGAACATGATGAGACTAGCATGCAACATGATGAAACTCTCATGCACCAACTTACTCTGCTCGGGTTACATCATAACCATCACATCCATCACTTACCATCACGGGCATCACACGATCACCTCAGGATCTAATCAAGCTTGGTATTAACAATACTGTAGAAATCATTTATGACCACAAGGAGCTTGACCTTTACCCTTGACTCTCGCATAACACCACGAATATCCATCAACTCGGTATCCACGATACCACAGTGATCCTCTCTTGATCACATAAATATCAACCAACTTCTTTCATCATCAAACCGGGGTTGTTATTAATCAAGTTATTATGATTACTGTTGATCCATAGTGTGACTGACTACAAATTGGGCCCATATCCGCGGGCGCGGCTATCAATACATTTAATTAACACTCTGCAGAGGTTAGCACATTGTACCCAAACCACGGAACCCATGGCCTCGTACTCCCATTCGGGTGGACCAATGGCATTCCGACAAAACCGATCTACTGCCATGACACTCTCCCGGCCACTTCGACCAACTCCCCTTTGGGCTAAGTCATGGGTGGCCACGTGCCTACCAAAGGCATCAATGGCCATCGTCATGGAAAAACAATAAACGGTCCCAAACTATGACAAAAGCACGCAAAACAACTCGGGCACACAAGGCTTATGCCATCCTACCCGGCCAAGGTAGCGCCAGCGCATAACCTTCCTTCGTTGGAGGCACCGACAAGAGGCATGACAATAGACCCAGTTAGGACCCCCCCATAAGGCAAGTGTGGTTGCACTGGTCAGCTCGATTTTGTGGCACCATGACTCATCCAACAGTTGTTCAAGTTCATTATTATCCGGTTAAACTTGAATGCCATATGCTGAGCCATGATAAAAAAACATGATGCAACTATAATGCATGAACATGATATCAACATAAGCATGGGGGTGCATCACAATCAACGAGCATAACAACAACATTAAACCATTTATCCAGATGAGCATGCCATACTGACGAGCATGAAAATCACAACTAGAACACTACTCATAGCATAACATGACCACTAGCATCAACAAGAAATACCATGCAATAACATAACGATAAAACTACCATGCAAGCATTTAACCAACTTGGTGCAAAAGAACATGCACAACCATGGTACTCGGAACAGGCGATAGTCCTGCACCGAAGACCATCACCAACATATACTATTACCTAGCATGGCCAATATTAAAGTAATACTAGCATGAAGAACATAATAACAGAGTGCAAGAAAACATAACATGACGGTAACCACCGATCCATAAGCATAACAGAAACAACGACAGCAGTAGCAAAACAAACGGACAGTTATTTAAGATTCAAGTTGAAAACCAATACTACTACATGGCTATCCTGCAAATGGTGGTTGTGGCTTGCCTGGGGATGAAGAAGGCTCGGGGGAGAAGTGAAGAAGGATCGCGGAAAGATTTGTCTGAAACAGTCCTCTCCCTGAGGGGCTATTTACGTGCAAAGGCAAAATGGTCATTTTCAAAATGTTAACACATGGTGAAAGTGTGACCAACAGAACGGGATCGATGAGACAAAGAAATGGGCTCTGGAATCACCTGATTTGGAGCTACGGGTAAAAAGATATTGCCGTTCATTCGTTAGGCAGAAAACGAATAAAAACTTATTCATTTCTGCACTTAACTGAAGAATGTTCACAATATAAGGGTTTCGGCCGGCGGCTGGAAAAAGAGAAAGCGCATTTCAGAGAAACCGCCTTCAGATAACAAAAACGTATTCTGGTCTAAAGAACACTGAAGTACGCTTTCAAACCTGGAAAACGTATTTCCATGGATACGTGTCCACTTATCCACGTCATCAGTGCCTGGTCAACGCCGGTGACACTGACAGGTGGGGTCGCGCGCGGCGGTGGGGCCTTCCTGGCCAGCTGGATGGGCGGCTTCGTCTTCCTCGCGCCCGCCCACGAAGCAGGGAGGCCGCCGGCGTCGGGCGACGCTTGCAGGCGCCACAGAGGGCCTCCGGCGACGCTCTGCCTATCGACGAGCTCAACGCGGAGAGCCGCGTCGATCTGAGCCTATGCCGCACGCCAGAGAGGAAGGGGTCGGGCAGGGTTAGCACAGTGACAGACGGAAGCTTCGGACAGCGAGGGGCATGTGGCTAGAGGCTATAGGAGGAATTGGTGAAGGGCAGGGGATGCTCGCCGGGGTTAGGTTAGAGGTTTGGTGGTGGCAAAACAGAGGGAGAAGACCCACCCTGCTCGGATTTGAGCAGAGTCCTGCGGTGGCCATGGCGACATTGAGCAGCCAGGAGCAGCTCCGACGATAGATGGAGAGGTCGGGGAGGACCAGTGGTGTGTGGTGCGGTCGTGGGTGAGCTTGAAGGGCTCGGGGGAGGGCTTAAATAGCCGTGCGAGGGCATGGCCTAGCTGGCGTCGCCGCGGACGCGTGTGCTCGTGCATGGGCTCGAAGGTAGACGATGAGGGAAAATAGGGGAGAGTCTCACGGGGCTGAGGCATCCACGGAAGCACGGGGAGGAAGCGGCCGAGGCGCGGACAGAGACGGTCGGCTACAGTTCACCCATGGACGCTCACTGTTCGACGACGGGAACAGCTCACTGGCGAAGAAGATGGAGGAGGCAAGGGCTCAGGGCGACGCAGTCGATCACAGGGAGGCTACTGGACTATGCTGCGGGTCGAGACGAGGAGAGAACGGACGAGTCACTACTAGGAAAAGGGCTAAAGATAGGATTGACACTAATGGCGCACCGGAGAAGTGGTGCGCCACTACTATATACTAATGGCGCACCTGGTGGAGATACGCCATTAGTGTGGAAGACACTAATGGCGCACCGGACAAAAGGTGCGCCACTAGTAAAACATTTTTTTTTCATTTTTTCCAACATACTAATGGCGCATGGGGGCAAAGTGCGCCATTAGTAGTTAGAACTACTAATGGCGCACCGGCGACGGAGTGCGCCAGTAAATTATTATTTTTTTATTCTTTTTTGGCAAAACTACTAATGGCGCACCGTCGCACAGTGCGCCATTACTAGTTTCAACTAGTAATGGCGCACCGCTGCTGGGTGCGCCATTAGTAAGCTTCCCTCCCACTCCACCTATTCCCCTCCCTCCCTTCCTCCCCACTCGACCTAACCGTACGCCCCCTCCGTCCCCTGCCGCCACCGCCCCGACCACCGCCCCCACGCCCCCACGCCCCTCCGTCCCCTCCATTCCCTGCCGCCGCCGCCCCGACCCCTGCCCCCACGCCCCCACGCCCCCTCCGTCCCCTCCGTCCCCTGCCGCCGCCGCCCCGACCAAGAGGAGGACGAGGAGGAGGAGGAGACGACGACCGCCTCTACCTCAGCTCAGCCAGGCCACGCGACGCCGAGCCGAGTGCCACCTCCCTCGCCGTCCCCCTCCGCCCGCGCCCGCGCCCTCGACGTCCTCCCGCCCAAGCCGAGACGCAGAGACAGACAAGTGGAGGAGCCCACCACGTGTCATCGGAGCTTCAACGCCCGGCCGCTGCTGGAGCTTCAACGCCAGCGTCTTCCTCCATTCCTCCATCCCCTCCCCAGGTGATTCCTCCCTTCTCCTCCACCCCCTCCCCTGCAAACCCTAGGGCCATGGCGGCATGTTAGAATTTCTCTCCTGCATGCTTATACTCGATGGGATGCTGCGTCCTGCGTTCGTGTTCATCACCAGTGTTCATTTGCCCTTCCACTTGGATACACTAGTTACTATACTTCTGTCCAGTTCTCTCTCCGAGTGTTTTGTGCGTATGCCTTGGCTTGTGGCAAAATGGTTACTACTCTAGTAAAACTAGCTGTCTGCTTGTAACATTTCGAGTTCATACTCTCTTGTGTAATGTTGGTAAGATATCTAGGCATATTAGTAACATCTCAAGTTTCTAGTACCTTATTTTTGTGTAATGTGGGTAAGATAACATATTGAGTGCAAAATCTTGTCTTGTGCTTAACAAACACGTTGATATACAGTAGTCTGTTACTATCTGTCAACCTTAAAAGAAATCACTTCGGACCAATTTTGATGTGCAAGCGAGTTGGTCATCAGAGATTCAGAAAGATGGCACCCCATAGATTCACAAGCCCGGAGCCCGCACGCTCCTCCGGCTGCTGCATGAGCATGAGGAGCAGTTGGAGTGGGCCCGTGAATCTGGTGCCCGCATTGATTCGAGCAGTTCGATAATAGTAGTTGTTGTGAACTGGTTTCTTCGCGCGTGCCTACCACTTTTGTTTCAACTCGACTCGATCGCCCATGCCATGCCATACACTGTCGCAGCCGTGTGTTTGCCGCAGAGAGAGTAACTACTATCTACCTCGTGTCTTCTCTTGGCATAGATGGGTCAAGAAGAGAACTGGCATGGTAGAGAAAATGGCTTCGACCTAATGCTCCAGTCTGGCTAGCTAACTAGGTGCATCAGCACCTCTATCGTCGCTAGGAAACGAGTAGTGGAATTTCCCTTCTTGAAGAGTGCCCCAATTTTGGATCGAACAGAGCTTCAGTTTTCACGAGGAATGTTGTTGCCCTATGGGTTTCATGCATGTCTTATCAGATAGGCATTCTGAGGACACACTGTCACACTGCCCCTGCCCCTTTCATGAATTTCTCTCCTGCAGGACAACTGTAGTGTTGTTGGACATCTTTGATCAAATGAAGGTGATTGAATCCAAATTGTCAACAGTGAGAATTTAATATGGTATTGGTCACTGTTTGTAATGTGCAGTTGTGAAGTGGCTACCAGAAGGAAACACTTTCAGACCAAATAGTTAGGCAAAAGTTTTGTTTTAAGCATCTTTATTCCATTACCAGTTTAGTATAATATATCCAAGGCACAACATTACCAGTTTATAGTCATATTTTAGCAACTTACCGTTGTCCAAGCCATCAAAACCAAATAATGGGGTTGTTTGATCTGAAGAATTGTCAACAATAGGCTTGTAGTGTATTTGTTTATTTTGGAGTAGTTGTGTTTAGTGAACAAAACAGACTACATTCAATGACCAAACTGAAAGCATGCCCTGATTTTTGCAAGTATGTTTTCATGTTACCAGATTTTCCCGGTTGATCTAACATTGCATATTTCATAGTCTACTTAGTCTGCTGCATCAGTGCCTAGTCTCACCTTGCTGTTAATGTGCCCTGATAATGATGTATTTTGTCATAAAAATATATAGTGGACTATCATAATCTTCAGTTTACTTGACTTCGGGTACCCCGAGAGGCCCTTGAGTTTGCCGGAATGTCGATTAACTTCCGTTCCGGCAAATTCGGGTACTCCATATGTTTTATGATCTGTTGTAAGGGTACTAATTGGTCTCTTCTGCTGCTTATCAGAGATGGCGGGAAGCAGCTACCGCCGCTCTGCGACACCGCAGTACGAGTTGGATGCTTCCAAGTTCTTCACTATCATACTTGGGACTTCAGTATCATCCATGGCGCAGGTATATAAAACGAGAGATCTCCCCTTCACCCATCTCAGTATGATATCTGTTGTTTGCTACATCACTCGTTGTCCCAAACTGCAGAGGCTGCCTGGCAGTTTTATGAACATGCTGATGGGCAAATAATGTGAAGCTGCGACAGGCCGGCAGCGGGTTTCGCAGGCTGTGGGATGTGGAGTTGGTGATCGAGGAGGGCCACATGTACTTGTCTCGTGGGTGGGAGAAGTTCTACCGTGCCTACGACCTACGGCTGGGGTACTTCCTTCTTTTCAGGTACGACGACGACGCCACCATGCTCATCGTGAAAGTGTTCAACGCGACTATGTGTCGCATGCGCTACGCTGAAGATTATGATGCCGGTACGTTCTACCTCTTCTTATTCCTCTACATTTGGCTTTGTCTCACATCGATTATTAACGGTCATTATTGCATTTGGACAGGTAATGGAAGTAGCAGCAGCGACAATGGCTACAGCCAAAGCAGCAGCAACTATGGCTGTAGCGAAAGCAGCAGCGATTCTGGTTGTAGCGAAAGCAGCAGCATAGACAACAAGAAGGATGATCCGGACTGGAGTGCGGGAGAAGAGGAGCAGAGTGGGGATGAGGAGCTGAAGGATGACAATGGGCATTAGGCGGAGGATGACCTAGTGCTGGTGGTGGTTGACCAAGGGCAAGAGATGGTGGTGGCTGACCATGGGCAAGAGATGGTGGTGGCTAACCATGGGCAAGAGATGGAGGTGGCTAAGGATGACCTAGCGATGGTCGTGCCTGAAGGTGGCCTCGCGATGGTGGTGGTGCCTGACAATGACCACGCACCGGTGGTGGCGCCGGCGATCCCACAACTGGGCGACATGACCAGGCCAATTGAGGTAGAAGACTACATCCCACTGCCTCCAGCGCCTCCACCGCCTCGCCGCTCTTGGTGAATCAGGCTGAGGAAGGAGAAGGAGAAGAACAATGCATGAGAACGGAACTTTCTCAGCTATGTCAGATCTCCAAAATGATATATATATATATACTTAGTTACCTATGTTATCTCTAATATGCTTAGTTTCCTATAGATTAGCTTCATTTTACCTAAGTTGGCTCTAATATGCTAACTTAGAGCTTATACGCTTATTTTCCTATAGGTTAGCTCCAAAATAACTTATGTTAGCACAAAATGATTAAGTTTACATAATAAGCTTATAGTCTTTTTCTTATTCTTCTTCTTTTCCAAAATGACATAGGCTGGCTTCATTTTACCTAAGTTGGCTCTAATATACTAACTTAGAGCTTATATGCTTAGTTTCCTATAGGTTAGCTCCAAAATAACTTATGTTAGCACAAAATGATCAAGTTTACATAATAAGCTCATAGTCTTCTTCTTATTTCTTTTCCAAAATTCTTCTTATTCTTCTTCTAGTGTTCTTCTTCTTCTAGTATTCTTCTAGTCTTCTTCTTTTTCTTCTTCTAACTTCTTGTTTATCATTTTGCAGATTTGATTTAATTCACGGAAGCTTGCATGGATGGAGTGCTTCTTTTCCATTTGTGTTTTTATTTTGTATCAATGTGAAACATTTGTGAATTGATGGATAACGGTGTTGGATGAACAATGTGAAACTTTTGTAATATGTAACCATGGAACTATGTGTTGGCTATGTATGTATATATGATGGAACTTGTGTGTTGGCTATGTATGTATATATGATGGAACTTGTGTGTTGGCTATGATTGTTATATGGATGCTTGTTGTATATATATATATGTGTTGGATATCTCATAGGTGAAATAGTGACCTGAGATTAAGAAAAAAAATCAAAAAATTGTTACTAATGGCGCACTACCATGTGGTGCGCCATTAGTATAGCAGACACTAGTGGAGCACCGTGGGCAAAACTAATGGTGCACTACCTGGTGCGCCATTAGCATACCAGATACTAATGGCGCACCAGTGGTGCGCCATTAGTAAAAAATTCTAGTGGCGCGATACTAATGGCGCACCGGTGGTGCGCCATTAGTAGGCCTTTTCCTAGTAGTGAGCACAGCGCCACGGTTTCCAGAGCGCATCGGTTTGGCACGTCTGCCCCGTGGTCACCGCGTGAGATGGCATGTAGAAGAGCCAAATGGCTGGCAATTGTTGTCTAGGGGAGAGTCCATCCAGGGGAGGTTGCAACTGAGCTAACCACTCGGCTAAAGATGATGTGGTTAGATGGGAATTGAGCTCTGAATGTTGCTGCATCAAACTAAACCATGATGTAGTGATCACCATAGGTGGGATTAGAGCCAAATAAAATGTCTTGGGAGTATAGGTAGGAAGGACTACAATCCTGTGAAGTTTGGAAGGAAATGGACCAAAATTTAACATAGTTGCTTCATAATTGCTTAAATTGGTCCAGAAACTTGAGCATGATGATACACACACATGGAGTATCAACTTGAGCTCAACTTGGGCAAGGCTGAGTTATTTGGTCATATGAAGATGCTGCAAAAGGTATAATACCAATTGGATAAACCAAAATGGTACTTGCTTCACAAGCATTTCCACTGACCAGAAACTTGCAAAAATTCTAGAGGAATAATGGCTAGATGAAATATGCCCAAATTGGGTGGAGATAGGTTATATAGGTAGGAGAAGGCCTAGGAAAATTTTCAGACATAATGGAGCAAGATAAAATATACTTGCTTCATTAACTGAAAATTTGGACAGAACCAAAGAATTGATGCTCACCTCACATGGATGCATTGCATGCGCTCAAATCTTGAGGAGGGCTTTGATTTGATAAAATGAAAGACCATGCAAACATTCAACTCAATTGGATTAACCTAGCTAGTACTTCCTTCACAGCCAATTCCCTCAGACAGGAACTTTGAAGAAATTCCTCGGGAATATTTACTAGGAAAATTAAGTTGAACTTTGTCATGAGCCAATTATTTGGACATGAAAAGGTGTCCAAAAAGTTTGGGGGTCA
The DNA here is from genome assembly GCA_032464435.1 of Aegilops umbellulata. NCBI lineage: Eukaryota > Viridiplantae > Streptophyta > Magnoliopsida > Poales > Poaceae > Aegilops > Aegilops umbellulata. Next base: position 83,500,286 of record CP136060.1, on the reverse strand, counting down.
ATTGGGCAAAGGAAAATAGCACTTGCTTCACAATGTGCCATTTACGCTAGAATAGGAAATGAATTAATTGAGCATGATGGGAAACATGGCCAATGAAATATTTTGCCATATCTGAGAAAGACATGACCCAAACAATTTATGAGAATTATTTGGGAATTTTAGGAGTGATGGAAATATAGGTTGCTTCACAACCTAGGGCAGACAGGCTTATTCCTTTAATGTAAAAAGGAAATATTCCCAAGCAAAAGAATATTGGGGTTGGGCTAGGATAAAAATGGCAAGGTCTTGGGAAAGGTTTGAGGATGACAAGCCACTCTGGTAAGAAAGAAGAGGGCATCTTCTTCTGTTTCTAGACCACAAAGCCACAGAAACATAAAAGTCAAGAAAAAATCTCAGAAAAACAAAAGAAAAAGAAAGGGCCAAAAATCAGGCTGTGACAACGACCATGACGCTATGATGGAGATCAAGGTGTCAAGCCAGTGGCGATGGAGATCATGATGGTGCTTTGGAGATGGAGATCAAAGGCACAAGGTGATGATGGCCATATCATGTCACATATTTTGATTGCATTTGATGTTTATCTTTTATGCATCTTATTTTTCTTAGTACGGCAGTAGCAATATAAGATGATCCCTTACTCAAATTTCAAGGTATTAGTGTTCTCCCTGAGTATGCACCATTGCGACAGTTTGTCGTGCCGAGACACCACATGATGATCGGGTGTATAAGCCCTACGTTCACATACAATGGGTGCAAGACAATTTTGCACATGCGGAATACTCGGGTTAAACTTGACGAGCCTAGCATGTACAAACATGGCCTCAGAACACTAGAGACCGAAAGTTCGAACGTGAATCATATAGTAGATATGATCAACATAGAGATGTTCACCATTGAAAATTACTCCATCTCACGTGATGATCAGACATGGTTTAGTTGATATGGATCACGTGATCATTTATGACTTGAGGGATGTCTATCTAAGTGGGATTTCTTAAGTAATTTGATTAACTGAACTTTAATTTACAATGAACTTAGTCCTGATAGTATTTGCATATCTATGTTGTAGATCAATAGCTCGCGTATAGCTCTCCAGTTTTATCTTTGATATGTTCCGAGAGAAAAACTAAGTTGAAAGATGATAGTAGCAATGATGCGGAGTGGGTCCGTGATCTGAGGATTATCTCCATTGCTGCACAGACGAATTATATCCTTGATCCACAGCTAGGTGAAAGACCTATTGTAGGAGCAGATGCATACGTTATGAACGTTTGACAAGCTCAATATGATGACTACTTAATAGTTTAGTGCGCCATGCTTTACGGCTTAGAAACGGGACTTCAAAAATGTTTTGAACGCCACGGAGCATATGCGATGTTCCAAGAGCTGAAATTGGCATTTCAGACTCATGTCTGTGTCGAGAGATATGCGACCTCTGACAAGTACTTTCCCTACAAGATGGAGGAGAATAGCTCAGCTAGTGAGCGTGTGCTCAGAATGTCTAGGCACTACAATCTCTTGAATCAAGTGGGAGTTAATCTTCCAGATAAGATAGTAATTGACAAAGTTCTCTAGTCACTATCACCAAGCTACTAGAACTTCGTGATGAACTATAATGTGCAAGGGATACCAAAAAATATTCCTGAGCTCTTCGCGATGCTAAAATCGGCGAAGGTAGAAATCAAGAAAGAGCATCAGGTGTTGATGGTTAACAAGACCACTAGTTTCAAGAAAAATAGAAAGAAAGGGAACTTCAAGAAAAATGACAAACAAGTTGCCACTCCCGTGAAGAAACCCAAAGCTAAACCTAAGCCTGAAACTGAGTGCTTCTACTGCAAAGGGAATGGTCACTGGAAGCAAAACTACCCCAAATACTTGGAGGATAAGAAGGACGGCAAAGTGAACAAAGGTATATTTGATATACAAGTTATTGATGTGTACTTTACTAGTGTTCATAGTAACCCCAGGGTATTTGATACCGGTTCAGTTGCTAAGATTAGTAACTCGAAACAGGAGTTACAAAATGAACAGAGACTAGTTAAGGGCAAGGTGACGATGTGTGTTGGAAGTGATTCCAAGGTTGATAAGATAACCATCGCACACTCCCTCTACCTTCGGGATTAGTGTTGGACCTAAATAAATGTTATTTGGTGTTTCAGTTGAGCATGAATATGATTGGATCATGTTATTTGCAATACGGTTATTCACTTAAGTCAGAGAATAATTGTTGTCATGTTTACATGAATAAAATCTTCTATTGTCATACACCCAATGTGAATGGTTTACTGAATCTCGATCGTAGTGATACACATATTCATAATATTGATGCCAAAAGATGCAAAGTTAATAATGATAGTGCAACATACTTATGGCACTGCCGTTTAGGTCATATTGGTGTAAAGCGCATGAAAAAACTCCATGCAGATGGGATTTTGGAATCACTTGATTATGAATCATTTGATACTTGTGAACCATGCCTCATGGGCAAGATGACTAAAATTCCGTTCTCCGGAACAATGGAGCGAGATAATGACTTATTGGAAATAATACATACCGATTTATGTGGTCCGATGAGTGTTGAGGCTCGCGGAGGGTATCGTTATTTTCTGACATTCACATATGATTTAAGCAGATATGGGTATATCTACTTAATGAAACACAAGTCTGAAATATTTGAAAAGTTCAATGAATTTCAGAGTGAAGTGGAGAATCATCGTAACAAGAAAATAAAGTTTCTACGATATGATCGCAGAGATGAATATTTGAGTTATGAGTTTGGCCTTCATTTAAAACAATGTGGAATAGTTTCACAACTCACGCCACCTGGAACACCACAACGTAATGGTGTGTCCGAACGTCGCAACCATACTTTATTAGATATGGTGTGATCTATGATGTCTCTTACCAATTTACCACTATCGTTTTGGGGTTCTGCATTGGAGATAGATGCATTCACATTAAATAGGGCAACATCTAAATCCGTTGAGACGACACCATATGAACTATGGTTTGGCAAGAAACCTAAGCTGTCATTTCTTAAAGTTTGGGGTTGCGATGCTTATGTGAAAAGCTTCAGCCTGATAAGCTTGAACCCAAATCGGAGAAGTGCATCTTCATAGGATACTAAAAACAAACTGTTGGGTACACCTTCGACCACAGATCCGAAGGCAAGATCTTTGTTGCTAAGAATGGATCCTTTCTAGAGAAGGAGTTTCTCTCAAAAGAAGTGAGTGGCAGGAAAGTAGAACTTGATGAGGTAATTGTACCTTCTCTCGAATTGGAAGAAGCTCATCAGAGAAATCCGTTCCCGTGATGCCTACACTAACTAGAGAGGAAGCTAATGATAATGATCATGAGACTTCAGATCAAGTCTCGTAGGTCAACCAGAGCATGTACCGCACCAGAGTGGTACGGTAATCCTGTTCTGGAAGTCATGTTACTAGACCATGACGAACCTAAGAACTATGAGGAAGCGATGATGAGCCCAATTTCCGACAGATGGCTTGAGGCCATGAAATCTGAGATAGGATCCATGTATGAGAACAAAGTGTGGACTTTGGTGGACTTGTCCGATGATCGGCAATCCATTTAGAATAAATGGATCTTCAATAGGAAGACAGATGCTGATAGTAGTGTTACTATCTACAAAGCTCAAATTCTCGCAAAAGGTTTTCGAAAAGTTCAAGGCGTTGACTACGATGAGATTTTCTCACTCGTATCGATGCTTAAGTCTGTCCGAATCATGTTAGCAATTGCCGCATTTTATGAAATCTGGAAAATGGATGTCAAAACTGCATTCCTTAATGGATTTATTAAAGAAGAGTTGTACATGATGCAACCAGAAAGTTTTGTCAATCCCAAAGGTGTTAACAAAGTGTGCAAGCTCCAGCGATCCATATATGGAATGGTGCAAGTGTCGGTGTCAAAACGGAGGATCTTGGGTAGGGGGTCCCGAACTATGCATCTGAGGATCGAAGGTAACAGGAGACAAGGACATGATGTTTACCCAGGTTCGGGCCCTCTTGATGGAGGTAATACCCTACTTCCCGCTTGATTATCTTGGATGAATATGGGTTTACAAGAGTTGATCTACCTCGAGATCGTAATGGCTAAACCCTAGAAGTCTAGCCTGTATGATTATGATTCTCCTCCTCTCTACGAACTAAACCCTCCAGTTTATATAGACACCGGAGGGACCTAGGGTTACACAGAGTCGGTTTACAGGAGAAGGAATCTTCATATCCAAACGCCAAGCTTGCCCTCCACACAAAGGAGAGTCCCATCCGGACACGGGGGAAGTCTTCTGTCTTGTATCTTCATGGCCCATCAGTCCGGCCCATGTCACATAGCCCGGACGCCCGAGGACCCCTTAATCCAGGACTCCCTGAGTAGCCCCCGAACCAGGCTTCAATGATGGTGTGTCCGGCACGCAGATTGTCTTTGGCATTGCAAGGCGGGTTCCTCCTCCAAATACTTTCAAGCATCTGACCCGAAGAGCTGTACTCGGCTTTCGATTTAATGGCATACCCTTCGGCTTCTGCGACTTCATTACTTCTGCCTCCACACGTCGAACGAATACAAAATGTCAGAGTATTTTTTGCACATAACACCCTGGCCATGTAAGAAAGGCGTCTATTAAAGGGATTTCATCTTAGATCCCATTCCACACCAGACATAAAATCCTTAGAGTTCGCTAGGAGAAACCATTCGAACATGGCTAGCGTCCAAGTTCTTCCTCCCGCCCTCATGGCTCCGAAAAAGGCGATTGTGAGAGATGTTCAGTATCCCACAACCAGCTGGTTAAGCTTCAAACACAGGGATTCCTTCCCCCCGTGGATCTAGTCCCCATTAAGGTAGGATTAACCTCTTTCACCAGCGAAGCCCTGGCGGAAAATTTACCCAATACAACCGGGGGGAACGAGTGTGCTTCGTTTCCTACCTGTTAAGAGGCGTCGGATTTCCAATCCACCCTTTCCTCCGAGGTCTCCTGGAGTATCATGGCCACCAACTGCACAACCTCATGCCGGCCTCTGTCCTGCACAACGCAGGTGTTGTTGCCCTTTGCGAGCTATTCCTGGGATGCAAGGCCCACTCTGAGTTATGGAGGAAGCTATTCTGCCTCGTCCCTCGCACCCAAAAGGGATCTGTGTTCAAGGTGGGCGGTGCGGAGGTATGATGCATAGCCGGGACCGGATACCTATCTGGCACGCCGAAGAAGGCATCCGAAAGTGGCCCTTAGAGTGGTTCTATATTGAGGACGTCGCTCTTCCTGGCCCAGTCCAAATGGTTCTTCCTGTATTTTCCAGCGCTCCATTAAAGAAACGCCACAGTTGGCGCCCTCGGAGCCTCGAGGAGGAAGATAACATGGAAGTCCAACAATTAATGGGCAAGATAAGGACACTTGCCCAGTCCGAATTATCAATAATCGAGGTAATGGCGACTTTCATAGTGCGAGGTGTCCAGCCACTCCAATTCAGAGGGCTCCCTATGTGGCACTACAATGGGGAAGATGATGCTTCACGCTGCGGACGGAAGGGTCCGGACACCCACGCTGCCCTGGCCACAATATTGGCCGATCTATACAAGGGCATAAAGAGGAGTTCACTCGTATTAAGCGCCGAGAGGGATTTTCCATGTACAATCCTCCTAGCTGGGCGAGCTTTAATCCCACCACTTCACTCCTCTCCATGAGTCATGTTTAATTGACATTAACCCGTCCATTTTTAACAAGAATGGCGGAAGGTTACCGCAGGGATCCGCAGCCCTGCTCCACACCCGGAGGACCATAAATGGGACTTGGACCCCAGATTTGAAGAGGATCCAGACATATTTGTAGGGCTTGAGGAGGGAGTCTTCTACCAGGCGAGCTATGATGGCACAGAAGTAGCCATCATGGCCGACTATCTGTCGGTGTACTAAAGTAGGGGTACCTTAGTACCCCGAACTTGTGCACGGGCAGTAGTAGCGTCCCGCGGCAAGGCTTGCCAGGGGAGCGACAAGAGTCTCCACGGCCCTTTCTGGGCCGGACGAAGGCCAAGTAATCGAGCCTAGAAGACCAGGCCCCGGCAAGAGGAGCTTGCCGGGGCGAGAAGGCGAGGTCCGGCAAGAGGAGCTTGCCGGGCCAAGGAGGCAAGGCCACGGCAAGAGGAGCTTGCCGGGACGACTGAGCCGAAGCACCAAGGCCCCGGCGGGAGGAGCTCGCCGGGACGACCAAGCCAAGGCACCCCAAGAGAAGCCCGCTGCGGCGCGCCGCGCGCCCCGGCAAGGCCTGACGAGCGCCAAGCTCTCAGGTGCGGCAAGGCAACTACCGCGGCAAGCCACTTGCCGCGGCAAACCACCACCTCAGGCCTGCGCTCCTGCTCACCTGCCCACGCGTCACTCTGGGGCTTCCCCGGAGGCACGTGGCGGGGCGCCGCGCAACCTGAGACGCGCGGTGGCATGCGACGTTGGCAGAGTCGCCCCCGTGGCAAGCGGAGGCGCTCCTAACCGTCCGCCTCGGCACCGTTCAGGCGATCCAGACGGGCATTTAATGCCTTTGTCTCCCGCCGTCAGAGTTAGGTGCGATAGCACTGTGCGGCCACTGTTCGCATAGTTCCTTGCCATTTTTACCCTCACCTGCGCCGCTACCTGTGGAAAACCCCTTAGCATATAAAAGGAGGCCCATGCGCACGTAAGGAGGGGATCGAACCCTAGAGAGGAGGAACAGATAACCAGGAGGACGCTCAGTAGACCCTCGTCTACGTCCAGCTCCAGCTTACTGTAGTTTCTTGCGCTCCAGAGAAAGAATTCTAATCAACCAGACAAGCAGCAGTAGGGTTTTACGCATCCGTGCGGCTCGAAGCTGGGTAAAATCGTTGTGTGTGTGTGTCGCCTCGATCTGCTCTTTGTGCAACCTCCGCCCCCGCCGAACCGACAAGGGGCTCCGTCCCCATAGGTGCTCGTGGAGGCCGATATCCGCCGACATCTCTGGCGCGCCAGGTAGGGGTGCGTCGAGGTTGTGCGAACCAGATTTGGCGACCACGGGCAAGCTCAGGTATGGCCAGGTACCTTTCCGCTCCACCCCGTGGAGCGGAGGCATTCCTCCTCACGGACTCGTGCACGGCCCTCCTCGAGTACCCGCTCACGCAGAGTCCGGGCAAGAGCAGCTGCTCCTTGAGGAGGACCGCCTTCCGGCCGCTGAGCGAGTTTCTCGCCTCCAGCAAACTCTGCGCCACTCCCGTAGCCGCAGAAGTTAGCGCCGGAAGTTGCGGGAAAGGCGACCTCGTTCTTCGGCGAGCCCAGGCCGCCAAGATCCAAACGAGTCGACGCCGACCGTGGGAGGAACCTTGCCAGCGCGGCCGTCGGAACCCGTTCCGTCGGCCACCCTCTCTCTGTCCAAGTCTTGTCGCAGTTGCATGTGATCCTTGGTACAGAGACGGGCGCAGATCCCAAGCATAGCTTCACTCGACTCCGGCAAGCGATGGCGGGCCGCGAAGCCCCGAGCCTTCATTTTTCCCTTACCTCGAGTAGCGGGGATGACAGGATAGGCTGGGCATCGCCCGAGGAAGCTGCGCCTTGCCGGACGGCAAACAACAGAGAAGCTAAGTCGCCAAAGTTTGAGCGATTAAGCTCCTTTTTATTCTTTAAGTTATCTTCCTCGAACGACCGAGCTTCGTATGGGAAACCTGTGCGCGGAGGGGCCGGCTCGCGGCTGGTTGCGCCCTTATTTCGTTTCGAGTCCGCTCAACGACTTAAGTGTGCTACATCCCGAGTGGCGTCCTTACTTGTTTCGAGCTCGCTCGGCAGCTTGAGTGTGCCGCGACTGCAGTCGCCACGCTTACCTCGCCCTGAGCCTGCTCAACATTTAAGTGAGTTGCGCCAGCCGCGGCAAGGTTTCTTGCCAGTGGAGGCTCCGTCAGCGGGTTGCTGATGTCCCGCACTCGGCACCCGTGGCAAGGCGGAGACTTGCGCCGACAAGTTCCCGGAAGCGTAGGGCGCGAACGTACGAAGCACAAGGTCGAACGAGGGAGATAACAGCGCAGTGAACTGCCTAAGATAAAAGTTATATTACAAAATGACTTGCCGCTGCCCTAATCAGCTGTTTCTATGACATGCTCAGCTGCGACAAGGGAAGAAAAGATAAAGGTGGGCGGCCTAATCCGCGCGGTCGCCCTCGACCCGCCTGATCCCCGCCACCCTTTCCACGATGGGGTTGACGATGGCCTTGATCTCCGTCAGGTCGGCGTCTTCCGGCAGGTGCCTGAGGACGTTGGTGAGCCTGATGGTGGGGTTACGGAAGACGATCTTCACCAGCACCCTCTCGAGGGCCCCGGAGACGGCTTCCCGCGTCTCCTCGGCCAGCTGTCCTGGGATCGATTCCCGGAGGTGCCGGAGCACCCCCACCAAGCCCTTGAAGAAGGAAGTGAGCTTGGCGCTCGGCGGGACGTTCTCGCCGGAGGGGTACTTGTGGCCCTCCAACCCCAGCAGCTTCAGCTCCTGGTCGATGGTGGTGGCGATGTCGACGAGGCCTTCGGTCCACCGCTCCACCGTCTCCTGGAGGGTGTTCTGGGTAACGGCGGCACGCTTCAACAGCTCCTCGTTGCCAGCAACCACCTTCCGCAAGGTCGCTTCCTGCTCCTTGGCGCTCTCCAGTGCCTTGGCCAGGGTGTGCAGCTTCAGCTCGAGGCCAGCCTTGGCATCCTTGGCGGCATCGAGCTCCTGGATCTTCTCGGCGAAGCGGCCCTGCCGCTCGCCAAGGGTGAGAGCGCCCTTCTCGCGCTCCTGTTTGAGCGCGGCAAGCTCCTCGCCACTCGCCTTGAGGTCGCTGGCGAGCTGCGCCACCCTCGTCTCCAGCTCCCCCTTGGCGACCTCGGCAGCCGCAGCAGCGTCCTGTGCTTTCTGCAGCGTCCTGCGCGGCAACCTCCTCCTCATGGCTAGCGAGGCTGGCCCTCTGCTGCACCAGTTCGCTTTCCCGCGCGGCTAGCCCCGAAGCGGCAAGCCTCTGCTGCTCTTCAGCCTCTGCCTTCTCGAGGAGGAAGGCCGTCCGTGCCTCGTCGAGCAGCCTCCGCTCCTTCGCCAAGGACCGGAGAGCCTCCTGGTTGAGCTCCCGGAGCTCCCCGGCGCGCTTCTCCATGTCCGCGCCGGCCTTCGCGACGAGCGCCTCCTGGCGCTCCACCTTAGCCTGCCGGGCGCGATAGAGCGACACAAGCTTCCGGAGCAGCCGCTCCTCCTCGGGCTCGCCGCCGCCGGTGCTTGGCGCGTCGACCACTGTCAGCCCGACAGAGGCGAGCACTTCTCCGTCCAAGGCCTCCCCCTCGACCGGCGCCCTGGAGCTAGGCTCCCAGGGGATCCTGATGAAGACGCCATCGCCGGCCTGCAGGTAGGCGCCTGCCGGGGGCTCCTCGGTGCCCGACGTGGTAGCAGCAGCGGGATCGCCGGACGGCGGAGTGCTTGGCGCCCCGGCCTCCCCGGGGCCGTCGGCACGGTCGCCGGTCCCCTCACCGCCTGCTGCCGCGGCGGCCTTGGCGGCTTCGGCCTCCCCGCCGCCTGCGAGGTCGTCGGTGTCGTCCGCCTCCTCGGTGACGACGACATCGTCGGCGTCGCCACGCGCGCCCTCCCCGATGACAACCTCGTTCTCCATCGGGTCCGTGGTGGGCGTGTCTGATGGCCGGAAGAGGGGAGAAGAGTCAGCTAAATAGCCGACAAAGAAGCTCATGAGGAAAGATAACCAGGGGAAGTTCTCCGTTCGGGGGGGCTTACCGGTGGCAGGGTCCGTGGCCGCGGCCTCCGCTGCCGGGGGATCGCTGGCCGCGTCCCTCGCCAGAGATCCCTCCCTTGCCGGAGAGGTCTTCCTTGCCGGGGGCTCCTCCCTTGCCGGGGAGGTCTCCCCTGCCGGGGGCTCCTCCCTTGACGGAGATTTCTCCCTAGGCGGGGTGGTCGACGCGGACGGCGCTGCAGGAGTGCCCCCCGGGGTCGCCTGCTGGGGCTGCTCTGCTCCTACCCAACGACAACAACAACAACCACATGTCAACAAAGAGAAGGGAAGCTCGCGCGCGCGCCAAACGGCAAGAACTAGCCGTGCCCTCACCCTGGGGGCTGCGCTGTGGGCTGCCCTGCGGGCCCGCTGCCAGGTCCAGCAAGGTCGTCTCCGGCACCTCCCCAGTTGCCGGGGGAGATTCGCCCTCAAGGACGACCAGCGGGATCTTGGCCCTCTTCGCCCTCCTCTGGGCCAGGGTCCTGGAAAGGGAACGGTTTCGGGGGAGGATGAATGGGCTGCGAAACAAGACGAAGCAACAAAAATCAAGAAGATACAAGCTCTACCAGGGACTTACTCTTCGTCCTCCTCTTCGGCGTCGGAGCTGAGCGCGGAATAATCAAAAAACGGCTTGCTCCAGGCCCGAGGAGACAGGGGAGTGGGTTCCCTGGACCGCTTGGCGGGGGCGATGGACGACCCCGCTCCCGTTGCCGCCGGGGAATGGGGAGCGGCAGGAGCAGAAGCCGTGGCCCGTGAGGACCCCGCTCCCGCTGCTTTAGAGGCGCGCGTCACCCGGGGCTGCGGTTGCTGGTCGGCCTACCGCACCACCTCTCCGGCCCTGCGGAGACGCCTCCTCGGCTGGGCAGGGGGCTCCGCCTGCGACGAGCTGCCCGGGAGCTGCGAGGAGGGCGCGTCAGCCTCCGGTAAGCCGCTCTCGTCCTGGGCGGGCTCGCCCGCGCCACCGTGCTCGGCTGGTTCCTCCGCGCCGGCGAACTCCATTTGGCCGGCGAGGCTCTCCGCCTCCGCCGCGTCTGCCTCGGCCAGGGTGAAGCCAGACTCGCCCGCGGCCGCGGCGGCCGCCGCCTCCTCCATCCTGGAGGCCATGTAGGCCAGCTCCTCGGGGGTGGTGTCCCGCGTGAGGCCCCTCTTCTCGTCGGGGTCGACCGGCACCTCCTCCAAGTTGTCAAAGAAGGCCTGCAGGACGTCGTCCGCCGGCTCCTGCCAGGTCGCGTCGATCCCGTGCGAGTCGCACAGCGGCATCATCGCGAGGATGCGGCTGAGCGCCGAGTTGTTGCACAGGGGGACGACGCCCGGCGGCAACCTGAACCATTCTGGGTGCTTGGAGTCGTGCTTGAACAGCTCCTTCAACACTCCGTCGAGCTCCAGGACGGTGAAGCTGTAGTTAAGGCCCGGGCGCAGCCTCATGATGTCCGCCGCGTTTTGGAATTCCCAAGCCGGTTTCCCCCTCTCTTGCAGGGGGGCGATATCCCGGCGAAGGAAATCCGCGCCGACGGCACCGACGGTGAGTCCGGCAAACCTGAGGCGCAGGATTCGGGTGACGGCAATCTTCAGCTTGGCGTCGTCCGGGGCCAGGTCGTCCAGTCGCGGCAGTGCACCACTGGAGTTCGCCGCACGGCGGTGAACGGCGGTGGATTCTCCTCGACGATCAGGCACCACTCGGCCCTCCACTCCTCCCATCTGCCACGGAGTTCCCCCTCCAAGTAGACCTCTTTCTTGCCGGTCCTGGAGACCCAGGCGACTCCACCGGACAGCGGCTCTCCTTTCTCCACCCGAGGAGTAAAGAAGTGGCGGAAGAGGGCTACGTTGGGGCGGACTCCGACAAAGTTCTCGCAAAGGTGTGCGAAAACCGCCATTGTCAGAACGGCGTTGGGGGTGAAGTCAAGGAGGTGGAGGTTGTAGGTGTCCATGATATCGCAGAAGAACTCGGAAAAAGGCGGGCAGAGCCCGCAGAGGAAGAACACGGCGAAGAAAGGGTACCCGGTCGGGTACAGGTTCTGGGCGATGGCGGGAAGAACTCGCGTGCGCGGATGCACTCGCGTCGCCCTCGACCAAAAGAGGCGGTATCCGTTCTTCAGCCCCAGCGCATCAAGCTGAGGGGGGAACGTCGCCGTCTCCTTCCGAAGCGCTTCCAGCCGCAGCGCCTCGGCCGACTTCACGGCCTTCCCCTTCGCCTTGTCGCTCTTCGGGGCCATGGCAGGAACAGGGAGGGGGAGTTGTTGGCGTTGGCGGCGCCGGGGGCTGCGAGGGCGAATCGCTGCTTTCTCTAGCAAGGAGGAAGTGGCAGAGATTTTCGAGGAACAGCAACCAGCGGAATGGCGAGCTGCCCCTGTTCCCCTCCGCTTATAAAGGGGGTGGGGAGGGGGGCGGACGTTTCGCCCTTTCCAAATCAAGGAGTCGTGCCCGACGTGACGCATGCCTGCGGGCCTCAGCCCCGCGCACGCCACCCACGTCACGCACGTCTCGCACACCTCGCCCCCCCACGACGCCGCGATAAGCGCGCGCCACTTGGGGAGGGCGCGACGAGCACGGAGTTAAGGAGCAGCGCAACCCAGGCCACGCGTGCCCGTGCACTGTTAGGGCCTGGCCCAACAACGCTCGGCACCGTGTATGGCCCAGACCCGGGGGCTCCTGTCGGTGTACTAAAGTAGGGGTACCTTAGTACCCCGAACTTGTGCACGGGCAGTAGTAGCGTCCCACGGCAAGGCTTGCCAGGGGAGCGAGAAGAGTCTCCACGGCCCTTTCTGGGCCGGACGAAGGCCAAGTAATCGAGCCTAGAAGACCAGGCCCCGGCAAGAGGAGCTTGCCGGGGCGAGAAGGCGAGGTCCGGCAAGAGGAGCTTGCCGGGCCAAGGCGGCAAGGCCCCGGCAAGAGGAGCTTGCCGGGACGACTGAGCCGAAGCACCAAGGCCCCGGCGGGAGGAGCTTGCCGGGACGACCAAGCCAAGGCACCCCAAGAGAAGCCCGTCGCGGCGCGCCGCGCGCCCCGGCAAGGCCTGACGAGCGGCAAGCTCTCAGGTGCGGCAAGGCAACTACCGCGGCAAGCCACTTGCCGCGGCAAACCACCACCTCAGGCCTGCGCTCCAGCTCACCTACCCACGCGTCACTCTGGGGCTTCCCCGGAGGCACGTGGCGGGGCGCCGCGCAACCTGAGACGCGCGGTGGCATGCGACGTTGGCAGAGTCGCCCTCGTGGCAAGCGGAGGCGCTCCTAACGGTCCGCCTCGGCACTGTTCAGGCGATCCAGACGGGCATTTAATGATTTTGTCTCCCGCCGTCAGAGTTAGGTGCGATAGCACTGTGCGGCCACTGTTCGCATAGTTCCTTGCCATTTTTACCCTCACCTGCGTCGCTACCTGTGGAAAACCCCTTAGCATATAAAAGGAGGCCCATGCGCACGTAAGGAGGGGATCGAACCCTAGAGAGGAGGAACAGATAACCAGGAGGACGCTCAGTAGACCCTCGTCTACGTCCAGCTCCAGCTTACTGTAGTTTCTTGCGCTCCAGAGCAAGAACTCTAATCAACCAGACAAGTAGCAGTAGGGTTTTACGCATCCGTGCGGCCCGAAGCTGGGTAAAATCGTTGTGTGTGTGTGTCGCCTCGATCTTCTCTTTGTGCAACCTCCGCCCCCGCTGAACCGACAAGGGGCTCCGTCCCCATAGGTGCTCGTGGAGGCCGATATCCCCCGACACTATCCCGGCCTCCTTCCTGCCTCATATGTAAGTAATCAGGAGACATCTCCTCTGAAAGAGCTTCCTCATTATGCCTCACCCACCAAACTATCTCGTGCTCCAAAGGGGAGGCGCTCGGCGCACCATGCTGCACCAGAGGCGTCTCATAAGAGAGCGGTGACCACGCCGAGCCAGCCTTTTGAAGAGGAGGGCAAATGACAATACGACCGAGCCCTCATATCCAAGGCTTTAGATATGCCCCCTGGCAGTCACATCGAACTGTGACATTGTCCGCTGTGTTTTATCAGGAAGAGTGTTCATCGGACTATGTCCAAGGATCCGGCCGGTCGCGCCTCCACCAGTCAGGTTCCAGACCCTACCTTTAGGGCAGGGGCTGACACACGAGTGACGCCAGATTCTCCTTCTTGAGAGGATTCGGATGATGTATCCGTCACAAACTCTGAAGTAGAGAGTGCCATGAATCATCGGCGCCGAAGTGTCGCTCTTCACGACCCTGGCTTTACAAAAGAGGCATTCAATGCCTTCAGCTTGGCTGATGCGTACATCCGAGCTACTCGGGACGGGCTTGCCAGAGCCACGGACCAACATTTGAAAGATATGCGGGTAAGTACGCATTGTACAACTCTGGTAATCATATACCAATAGCCCCCGAGTCTTGAAGTAGTTGAAACAACTGATTTAAGGATCATTCTATAAACAGGCACTCACGGAGAAGAACAACATGATGTCTCAAGAGCTGGAAAGGTGTCAGACCCAGGTAGCTACTGTTACCACGAACTAGAGAAGTCCAAGGAGGCATCACCTGGTAACGTTCCCCTCCATCCATAAAGAGTATAATCATATAACAGTAATGTTAATACTGTTGTATGTCTCATGGCAGGATCGTTAGATCAACTGAAAGAGGAACTGAAGTTCGCGCAGGCAGGCAAACAACATGTCGAAAAGCAACTGGCCGCTGGCGAACGTGTGTTGACACGGACCCGAAATGATAAGAACAAGCTGCAGGATTCCAACACCCTGCTGGGTTAGGAGCTGAAAGATGTGCGAGCCCTGCTAGCGGATGTCGTAAAAGAGAACAGGAGGCTACAAGGCGGCATATTCAGTATGCTTTTGAACTTACCTTCATGTAGTGTGGTAAGGAAATGAGTTAACAGATTTATATATGCAGGTATACTGACTGGCCATCCCGAAGAGGAAATGTCCAGATCTCAAGGCGATCTGCTACAAGAGTTGTCCCAAGTGCGTGATCAAGCTCGGAAAGCAATGCGGAGTGTTGCCAAGTCTTGGCCATCCGCATCCCCTCCAGGAAGTATGGAAGATCTCGTGAAGCTATTCAGGTGAGCTCGGCGCCACTTCGGATTATGGAAGATATCGGCTTGCCAGGAAGGAGCACGAGAGGCCTAGGACATGGTGAAAACACAGCACACCAGACTGGATCTGAATCATATGGCCCAGGTTGGGCCTCGGGGGTTAGATGGGAAAGAAATTCCAGTAAGCTTGGTATATGACCAAGTACAAATAGCCACCAAGTTTTCACAACAGGATTGTAGGTTAGACAACCTGTTAGACGGTATAGAGGAAGAAGTAGCTTCTTAGTCCAAGTGGCTATGTACTTCAATTGACAAATTTTTCCCTAGCCGAATTGTAAAACGATTGCCATGGCAGACCTTTTCTCTTCGACCTCCGGACCCGAAGTTGCGGAGTGTTTCCGAATACCGGACCAGCAATAAATGTCGGGGCATGCATGGAAACCAGGCGTAGGGGTCATAGGTGCTTGAACAGTCAAGTTGTATTTGGCTAGCTATGTTATATAACTTAGAAATTGTAAGAAACATCTTCCAGAGAGAATAGTTCGGTTAAGGGTTCCTTTCCCTAGGTGAACATGCGTTAATATGCATGCCCAAACTGGGATTCAAAAAACCGCAGTATACATAATATCTGGGGGTTCGTAGTGCAACGAGGGTAAAACGTCTTTAGTTCGCCGACCGATTATTCCCTTAAGAACGCTAGCTTTCGGCTTCACCCAGTCTGAGGTACAGGTCCGGATGACCCGACTATAACAATCACAGAGGTGCTCCCTTTATGCCCTAGAGGAACAAACGGGAACGTAGGGCATAAGCACAGGAGCCAGGCAACCCAGCTTGGCAAAAACTTAAGTCATAAAGGTGCATATAATGACGAAGAAAAGGTATATATGAGTAAAGGACACATATGCGGTGAGCTTGATGCTCGGAAGATGGTAATAAGATTCTGTAAAAGAAGCCCCTAGGTATTATGAGCGTATACATTTAAGGATGTGCGCCTCATAAGTGTGTGGTCTAGCCGCACAATAGCTACAAAGCTAAAATTTAAAGAGAGAAAAATGGAAAAAACAGAAAAAGAAAACGAACAATGAGTCCGTCTCTAGGCGTAGAATCTTCAGAGTCAGGCGGCATTCCACGGGTTCAGCTCTAAGCGATTATCCGATGCATCACGCATGTGGGATGCACCTCCAGTTAGAACTTCATCTATAACGAAGGGGCCCTCCCATTTGGGCTTGAGTTTGTCCTTTTCCTTTTCTGGCAAGTGTAGAACGATTTCACCAACATTGTAAGTCTCGGCCCGCACTTCTCTGCTTTGGTATCTGCGAGCTTGTTGTTGATAGAATGTGGAACGGGCTTTTGCGACGTCACGCTCCTCCTCCAGGGCATCTAGGTTGTCCTGCCGATCGAGCTCGGCTTCTCTCTCTTCGTACATGCGCACTTGAGCTGAGTCATGAATGATGTCGCAGGGCAAAACAACCTCTGTGCCGTACACCATAAAAATGGTGTGTAACCGGTGATTCGGTGTGGCCCGTAGCCCCCAGAGTATGGAATCGAGCTCCTCGACCCAGTGTTTGTCTAACTCTTTTAAAGACCGCACTAGTCTAGGCTTAATGCCGCTCATGATAAGGCCATTAGCTCGTTCGATTTGACCGTTTTGTTTGGGGGTGATAGACGGAGGCATAATCAAGCTTGACGCCCAGGTTAGCACACCAGATTTTCACTTCGTCGGCTGTAAAGTTGGAGCCGTTATCGGTGATGATGTTGTGTTGGACACCATAACAGTGTACGACACAGGATATAAAGTCGATAACTGGTCCGACTTCGGCCATTTTAACTGGTTTGTCCTCTATCCACTTAGTGAATTTATCTACCATGACCAGCAGATATTTTCTCTTATGGCTTCCCCCTTTATGGGGTCCGACCATATCAAGCCCCCAAACCGCAAAAGGCCAAGTAATGGGGATTGTTTGTAGGGTTGTAGGTGGCATATGGCTTTGATTGGCGCAAAGTTGGCATCCTACACAACGTTGGACAAGGTCTGATGCGTCTGCTCGGGCTATCGGCTAGTAGAAATCGGTACGAAAGGCCTTACTTACAATATCCGGAGCCACGGCGTGGTGACCGCCAAGACCAGCATGGATTTTGGCCAGGAGCTACCGTCCTTCTTCTTCGGAGATACATCTTTGAAGTATTCCCGTAGCGCTCTTCTTGTAGAGGTCTCATTCATGAACCTTGTAGGCTTTCAAACAACGAACAATGCATCGAGCGTCATTCTGGTCCTCTGGGAGCTCTCACCTATTGAGGTAGGCTAAGAAGGGTTCGGTCCATGGGGCAATTACTACCATTATTGTGTGTGCCGATGGTGTTGTTTCGGTGGCTGAGCCCCGGATGATATCGGTATTGTGTCCGGACTCTGGGGGTATAATCGGATCCGGACTAGTGTTGCTGCTCTCATCCTGCCACACCACGGATGGCTTGAAGAGCCTTTCCAAAAAGTTGTTAGGCCAGACGGGGTCACGCTTGGCACCCATGCGAGCAAGGACATCCGCCGCTTGATTACTTTCTCGAGCCACATGATGGAATTCGAGTCCTTCGAATCAAACCGATATTTTGAGGACGGCGTTGCGGTAGGACGCCATCTTCGGCTCTTTAGCGTCGAAGTCTCCGTTTATTTGGGATATTGCATGGACGTAGGAATTATTTTGAAATTGCATGCTATGTTTCCCAACAGCAGGCCGGGTCTATCTACCAGACATGATGTGGCCGATCACCTGGCACCGCGTATGCCAGTTCACGCGGTGACCAAGAGTCTTGCCAAACTCACGCTCTGGCAAGACCTTGGTGCTGTTGTCATCCTCTCCCTCCTCGTCTTGATGCCAAACCATGTCCTGGAGCTCCCCCGTTATTGACTGCTTCATCCTGTGTCGCTGCCCGCCCTGCAACGTTGTGGTGTCACTACTACAGGATGGTCCAAACGCGACACTACGATTAGAGACGCTTCAACGAAACTGTGTGTGATGCCATAATCGCAAATAGTGGTGTAAAAAACCCGTCAAAAAAGGTGCTAAACGTTTGCGATGACGGATGCATCAAACACGGTTCGGATTTTAGTTGCGTGTGCAATGCAGGGCATATGGTTCAATTAAATCAACTGTATGCGATGAGGAGGAACAAAAGAAACGGGCAGCCAGATGAAGGCGTGTGCGATATACGGCATACGGTTCACTAGGATGAACTGTGTGTGATTAGGCAACACAATGCAAATGGTTCAACTGAAAAAGATGTATGTGATACGCGGCAAACAGGTCCATAATCAGAAATGTGTGCGAAGACCAATAATAATAGAGACGATTGCTGATAATAAGCCGTGTGATTTGCTCTATGTACAGTAGAATAACATATATATATATATAACTGAAATAAACTTCCAATTACATAAGTGACTATACAGATCATTCGCACACACCTCAATAAATAGTTGCATGCATTCTAAAATAGGAGAAATGATCGTCTAGTCATCTACTTCTTGTGACGCTCCTGCCACTGCTTTGTAGCTCGATCCCTCGTTTGGGGCAGGAAGAAGACAGTTCCTCATGTCAACGATCCGCCTGTACATCTCGTAGCTTGTGTACACGTCCTTGGCCGCGTGCTTGACGTGTTCTTCATCCAGTCTCTCATGCCAAACATTGTGCCATGCGTTCTTGTCCTTCTTGCTCTCTTCCTTCATCTTCGCGTAGTAGGGCTCGATGATGGCTGAGGCGAGGTCAACCAGGGATTTCAGTTTGTTGTTGTCGCTGCCCTAGACCTTGTAGTGGTGCTGGATGTTGACAAGATTCTGGCATTTCAAGCCCGAAACCTTGAGCACTTTTAGATCGTTGGTGGTGTCCACCATAGCGAAACTATAGTCGGAGCTGTTGATAAACTTGGAGAAATGCTCGCAAGGCCTTGTGGCCAGGTGGTAGTGGTAGACGAGGACGTCATGTTGCACGCACAACTGGGCGGCGGCAACCTTCTGATCGTGCCCGGCACAACCCATGGTGTACTCGAGGTCAAAGCTGACCACTTGGTACTTGTCCTCGGCAAGGAACTGCTCCATAGTTTGGATGGAGCTCTCCACCAAGACCGGACCATTCGTGTACACTACCGAGAGAGCCTTCTCCCTCACGTGGGTGTCCACAACGTGTTGCGTGGTGAACTGCCCGCCATTGTCATCGTCGGCTGTTGGGAGCGCCATTGCAGCCACGGGGAGTGCCATTGGAATCGCTGGATGTCCTTTCTGTATGTGTCCTCGTGGGTGTGCTTATTGTGTCGTGTGAGACGAGAGATGAAGGTAAATGGCTGTAGGAATAAAAGGGGGCCGGGCAGCATGGATTCTCGGCGCGTCCGCATGGCAGTTTTTGTAGTCGGTAACTGCATCGTCCCGTCGCGCCTGGCGCAATCGCATGCACACGAACATGCGTGACCCCACGCCGGCCCCAAGCACTGGCAGCGCGCGTGGATGGAGCAGGGCAGAGCACCCGGAGTGACACGAGAGCAGAGCACGCGCGGCGGGACGCGAGTAGAGCACGCCACGACCGCCTGAACCGCAAGCAACCACACACATAGAGCAGTTGAACATGCAGGAAATGGTCGCCTACAAGCCGGCCAACAGTTGCTCGCCGCATAGAGATCGGTCGTTTGCTACTACCTCCGTCTAGTCTATAGTCCCCACTGGTACGTGTCGGCCCTAAACAAACGGTTTTAACCCCTTTCCGCGATGGCATTTGGAACCGTCACCAAGTGAGTGTGGGCGATAGGGGGTCCTTCCCACATGACCTAGAAACCGTCGGGGATATGCCCTCCTGGCACACACGCTCGGCAAAATGAGGTCGTGTGCAACCGGCGAGCGCTCAAATACGGAAATACGTACAGTAGAGCTAAAAAATACAATTATACAGGCGAAAGTGTTTCCAGTCGCAAGTACATCCCACACAGTCGGTCCCTGCTAAACATTTCCGTTCGTATGTACATCCCACACATTCGCTCCAAGGAAAACGTATCCGTTCATAGGTACATCACACATAAATTTTCCCATTAAATCGTTTGCGTTATTGAATGTATCACACACGGTCCATAGAAGAAACTATGTGGCAAAGGTTGTCCTCACACACAGTTTTTATGTGGTAAATGTTTGCGCAAGGTGGCCTAACGCAAACAGTTTTCAATAGAAAGTTGTGTGTGATTGTTCATTGATCCAACACGGTTTATTCCTAGAAATTGTGTGCATTTCCTGAGGTCATCGCCCACGGTATTTTTTCAATAACCGTTTGCAATATCAAAACCAAATTAGCAGGCTAATTGCCCTATTATTAATAATCCATTTATTAATCTAATTGACGTTCATATTAAGCACACAATATAGTTCATTTCCATATTAAGGAAGGAGAATTTCATAATTGAAATACATCAGAGTACAACATGATATAGCTTCAGCACTCAGCTACCCCATTACAAAACTGCACCAGCACCAAGTTCCACATGCAACATGTAGAACCTTTTGAAATTAGCATCATAGACGGTATATAGACAGATGCATCTCATTTGGAAAACTGCTGAAGCGGAAGGCAGATGTTGAGCCTTCATTCATGTTGAAGGTATTTGCAACTTTAGGCCAGTGCCTGTGGATGATGAACTGTCCATCCTTCGTCCTCTTCAAGAACACTTCAGTATTGAACCATGGGTATTGTATGAAAACCTTCCCCGCCTCCTGACCATAGAGGTGGTTCGAGAGGTAATCATCAGTGAACTGCTTTGGAAAGGCCTGAAAACAAGGATGTGCATAAATATCTTCTCTATATTGGAAATGGGGCAATGGAATAAAAAAAGGCAAGGTATAATAGTTAGTACCATCTTGTAGTAAACTGATGTCTTCTTCATTGTGCAGACAAAGATCTTGTTATTTTTGTTGCTAATTTCTTTATCCTAACAATCTTTAAGAGTTTATTGATTTGATTGAATTCATGGACAACTCATTTCCCCATATGCAAAAAAGGTCGAACAGTGGGTCAAAACCTCTGACAGCAGGACCTACATGTGCAAGACCAAATTGTTAAAAACCAAAATATTAGAATGGTTCCTGCAATTGCACAATAATGTGCTATTAGAGAACGGACCATGCATGTGCTAAACTCGATTGTAAACCTTAGTGCTTCCCATTGTTTCCCTGCAACACATATAAGGTAGTTAGTCATCAGGTTAAGTAAGGGTTCGCATGCTATCAGTCAAATATGTTGTTGAAAAATAAACACATTGCAGATTCATCAGATTAATTCATGTCACACGGAAAACCCATTTATCCAAACCAAGCATAATTAAGAACTAGGAAATATAGCACTTGTACATGTTTCTCATGTATTAAGTGCAGCCAAATTAGATTGATTCCTCACATGCACAACAGTACAAAATTATACCCACGACAAATGGACATCACATTGCAAAATTGACACAAGCAGTTAACTAAACACCACAACAAATGAACCAAACATTAACTGAGCACCACATTGCACAATATAACATACTCCTCATAGAAGATCAAACAGTTAACCACAAAGTTAACTACAGCCAATTGTAGCAATTGTATTTGTTTGTCATGTATTTACTACAGCCAAATTCAATTTATTCCTCACATGGTATACAATAACAAAATGCACCCACAACTATTGAACATCGCATTGCAGAATCGAACCAAACAGTTAACTAAACACCACAACACAAATGAACCAAACATTAACTGAGCACCACATTGCATGATGTATAACCAAACCAAGCATGCTTGACAACTTGGAAATATAGCAATTGTATTTGTTTCTCATGTATTTTGTAAAGATAAATTTGATTTATTTCTCACATAGAAGACAATACAAAATTGCAGCCTGAAGAATTGAACATCACATTTGCAGAATTGAACCAAACAGTTAACTGAAGACGACAACTAATTAACAAAACAGTTAATAAGTGAGCACCACACTGCACGACATATAGAACATATACACTAGAGCAACAGATTGCATGGTAAAATTAGATAACACAATTAACTAGATTTTGTGAAGGAAAGGCAGGAGCAGCACACGCAATGGGTAAACCGAGCATGCTTAACCAGCGTAGCTAGCAAATGGCAAGGTGCTCCTCCAAGATCTCGGGGTCGGCACGAATGGCAGCCATCACGACCTCATCTGCGCATGTGGCCGCGATTTGATTCTCTGCTGCCAACTGCTCCTTGAGATCCTAGCTATACTGCATGCACGATGGCTTAGGGCGGCGCTTATTTGGTGGAGGGGTCGGTGATTTGGGTGGAAGGTGTCGCGCTCGCGCCGGCGCTTGGGGCATGTGGGATGTGGAAGGAGGAGGAGGATGGGGGTCGGGTGTGGATTACCTGTCTGGATAGACAAGGCCGAGCAGTGTGAAGGAGGGTCACCGACGAGGAGGCGATGCTGCAAGCAAGGAGTGAAGATTTCAACTTGGAAAGGAAGGCGGAAAGAGGGGAAATGTGGCTTTTGGTAAGGGGGAGGGGCGGGGAGGTAGATATTTCCGCGGAAGCCAAAAATTTGGAATCGCTTCCGCCAAAAAACTGGCGCACAAAGTGTCATCAGACACGGTCCCTTATTCAGAACTGTGTACGATATGTGAACATCACAAACGATTCAGATAGCTTGACCCATGTGTGATGAGTTTGAACATCAAAAGTTTTGGTTCGAATTTCCATGGTTACAGTGGTCATCCACGTCATTGCATAATTTGGGTACACAAAGGAGACTACAACACACCCACACTTCTTAATCGAGCAAGTTCTGCAATTAAACAGAGCTAGCTGACCTAAACATTACTCTAACAAATTAAAGACCGGTGCTCTTAATTAAACAAAACAAAGAGTACTACTACGACTGGTGCTTGTCAATCTCCACCGCCGCCTCCATGTGCAGCTCGCGCCTGACGGTCTCCTGGGGAAGGGGCTCCATGGCATCCATCGCACCATACTCGGCAAGCACCTCACCATCCTTGTCCTCCATGTCTTTGGAAAAGGCCGCCACGAGCTGGGCATGGGCGGATGCGATCTGGGCTTGGACGGGCTCCGGCGTCGCAAGGTATGTAGTGGAGGAACAGACGGCTACTCGAATGCTCCCGGTGATGGCCAGCCCTTCGGCCATGAGTTGCCAACCGTTGTCGGAGAAGCTTCGTTCGATTTGTGCAGTGACCGCTAGGAAATGGGCGTGGGCGGCCTCGACATGGTCGTAGGCGGCCTCCATCAGGGCTAAGGCCGCCGCTGCGAAACGGACAGCTATTGTGCCGCTCTCACCAGTTGCTATCCCCGAGGCAGGTGTTGCTGCCGCCACCTAAGAAGCAACAACAACCGTTTGGGCTGCCTTTGCCACCCGGTCGCAGATTGCGGCCGCGCTCATGCACCTTGTTAGCACGCACATGGCGGCTGCGGCCGCGCTCTCGTCGGAGTGGGCCACCAAAGTTGCCCTCACGACGTGGGTGCACATGCCCATCTTTCACCGACGATGATTGAATAGTGAAATGATATTTGGGGAGCGAGCTGGTGTGCTTGAGACGCCGGTTGTGGACTGTAGCCGACACACCTTATCGCGTAAAGCCATAGGCATACTATACACCGACGGTGCTCCAGGATATTTTGTGTTGCATCTCACACGGTTGGTGATAATAAACTATGTGCGATCTACTTGATTTTTCATCTTGATTTGAATTACATAATGGGGTCACAGCGGCAATGGACGGTGTTTGAATTGCTAGACCTTTTATCTGGAGTGAACATGCAACTATATGTGTGTCGTAAAAGAATTGGAATTATTCAGGGTTTGTTTGAACATTTTATACATTAAATTGGTTTTCTAGCCATTTAAGGTGCACAATTCAAAATTAAACTACATGCACATGCTCCAGTGCACCAACATGGGTTGTAAAATCGTATATGTGTCGATGGGTTATGCTTATCTCACATGCAAGAAATTGGGATGAAATTCGAACACCACGGCACTGTGGCTCACCGGCAAACATCGACGTACTTGCTTTTGTAATTCTAGTAAATCCAAAATTTGTCCTAAATTCATGAAACTTGGTATGCTATCATGGAGCGGCATCAACATGTCGTGGTAAAAATTGTGTCCCATTTGGGGCTGGTTTGGGTATAAGCTTCTCATAAATCAGAGCTTCTCACAACAAGTGTGATGGTTTCGGTAGGGAACGTTTCACCATTCTGGACGAAACGATATCCGTTGCCTCTTCTCGATTTCAACTTTTTTTCCTAGTGTCAACATAGAACAATAGGAGTGTTGTGTCAATTCTTGGGATTTTTTGGGGTTCACTAGGACATTTTTATACATTAACTTAGTTTTCTATGCATTCATTTGCATAATTCAAATTTGAACTACAGGCACATGCTCTAATTCATATAAATTAGTTGAAAATTCAAATCCGTGTCCTTGGTTGCCTGCTTAGGTCCCATCCAGGAAATGGGAATGAATGTCAAACACCCTGCCACCGTCACTCGACCGCAAACATTGAGATACCTAGTTTTAAAATTCTAGTAACTCCAAAACTCGTCTGAAATTCATGAAACTTGGCATGCTATTAGGGAGTGGCATCAACATGCCATGGTAAAACTTTTGTCCCATTTGGGGCAGGTTTGGGTATATGCTTCTCACAAACCAGAGCTTCTCACAACAAGCATGGTGGTTTCGGTAGGGAACGTCCCACCTTTGGGGGTGAAACGATATCCATTGCCTCTTATTGCTTCCAAAAAAATTCCCGTTTCAGCATAGAACAATAGGAGTGTTGTGTCAATTTTTGTGATTTTTCGGGGTTCGTTTGGACATTTTTAAGCATGAACTGAGTTTTCAATGCATTTATGTGCATAATTCAAATTTGAACTACATGCACATGCTCCAGTGCATATAAATTGGTTGAAAATCAAAACTATGTCCTTGGGTGCATACTTAGGACCCGTGCAAGAAATGGGAATGGATTTTAAACACCAGGGCACTGTTGATTGCCGGCAAAATATTGAGATGTATGGTTTTTAAATTCTAGTAAACCCAAAACCCGTCTGAAATTCATGAAACTTGGCATGCTATCATGGAGCGGCATCAACATGTCGTGGTAAATTTTTGTCCCATTTGGGACAGGTTTGGGTATATGCTTCTCACAAACCAGAGCTTCTCACAACAAGCATGATGGTTTCGATAGCGAACGCCCCACCTTTGGGGACGAAATGATATCCATTGCCTCTTATTGCTTCCAAATTTATTCTCGTGTCAACATAGAACAACACGAGTGTTGTGTCAATCTTTGTGATTTTTCGGGGTTCGTTTGGACATTTTTATGCATTAACTGAGTTTTCAATGCATTTATGTGCATGATTCATATTTCAACTACATGCACATGCTCCAGTGCATATAAATTGGTTGAAAAAAAAACAAATATGTGTCCTTGGGTGCATGCATAGGTCTGATGCAAGAAATGGGAATGAATTTCGAACACTAGGGCACTGTTGATTGCCGCCAAAACATTGAGATAATCTATTTTTAAATTCTAGTAAATCCAAAACTCGTGTGAAATTCATGAAACTTGGCATTCTATCAGGGAGCGGCATCAGCATCCCGTGGTAAATTTTTTGTCCAATTTGGGGTAGGTTTGGGTATATGCTTGTCACAAACCAGAGCTTCTCACAACAATCATGATGGTTTCGGTAGGGAACGTCCAACCTTTGGGGACGAAATGATATCCATTGCCTCTTATTGCTTCCAAATGCTTTCTCGTGTAACCAGAGAACAACAGGAGTGTTGTGTCAATTTTTGCAATTTTTCGGGGTTCGTTTGGACATTTTTATGCATTAACTAAGTTTTCAATGCATTTATGTGCATAATTCAAATTCGAACTACATGCACATGCTCCGGTGCATATAAATTGGTTGAAAATCAAATCTGTGTCCTTGGGTGCATGCTTTTAGGTCACATGCAAGAAATGGGAATGAATTTCAAACACCAGGCATCGTTGATTGCCGGCAAAATGTTGAGTACTTTATTTTTAAATTCTAGTAAATCCAAAAGTCGTCTGAAATTCATGAAACTTGGCATTCTATCATGGAATGGCACCCAAAATGCAGTGGTATTTTTCGTGTCCATTTTGAGAGAAGGCGCACACGAATAATGACAGCCAACAAAGGCATTTTGAAAAAATAGTTGCCACTTCTCAAACGTTTGTATAATTCAAACCATGTGCGTTCTATTAACCATTCACGTGACGCCACGTGTCTTGGTTTTAATGGTTGTAGGAGGTGTCGCGCGGACAGCTGCTTGACCTTGACTGAACGGGAGGCATGCGAGCGCCGTCCAGTGCGCAGGCTGACCAAGAGGCGTGCAAGCTGTCCTCGAATGCGCAGGCTCACCTGGAAGTGTGCGAGTTGTACACTGCGCAGGCTCACTGGGAAGTGAGCCCTTCGACTTCCATGGCTGTCGGTGCGAACGAAACCTATGGGATCACAAGAATCCCTACTACGGTTAGCGAGGCGCGGGGTTGGGAGAAGAGCGGATCAAACAGATAGCACACGGTTCGTTTATCAAGGTTCGGGCCGCGAGGATGCGTAAAACCCTACTCCTGCTTTGGTGGATTGTATATCTGTGTTCTTTGAGCTAGCTATGGGGCGTGAGGAGCTCCAAAAAGCCGAATCCTTCTCCTGGTCGCCTCGGGCCTCCTTTTATAGAAAAAGGGGTCGCCACAGTGGCACACAGGAGGTGGAAAGGGTACAGTGATGCGAGGTTATCCCTCGCATTACATGACAAGGCGCATTTAATGCGTCTTGCTTAGGTGTACTTGATTTATCGGGGGCGGGGGTGATGCCCGTCCTGTCGGTCGCCGCTCCTCCTCGTGTTGACACGCGCCCTGGCCAGTGATGCCCGTGGCGCCATGTAGGCAGGCAGGCAGCTGAGGTGGCGCAGTGATGGGTCTTCACGAAGATCCGCATGTCGCCACGCAGGTGCCTGCCCAGCTGGTTGGGTTGGCAGCTGCATGCGTGTGGCGGTGGAGGTTTGGTGGGCCTGACGGTGGCCCTGCGGATGCCATCGGCAAGGGCCTTGCCGAGCCCTGGCAAGGGTCTTGCCACGGCGCCTGCTGTCCTTCCCGGCAAGGCGCTTGCCGGGGGTTTCGTGGTCTTCCTTGGCTGGGATCTTGCCAAGGGTCGTCATCTTCTATATCTGATTGTGAATGTTTCTTCACAAATATCTGCATGCCACCGCGGAGGGGTCTCCCGAATCCTTGCCCCATGGGGGCAGTGGACTCAAGGGTGATTTGCTCTGTAGGCATGGGGCGAGTTGTCGCGGCAAGAGTCTTGCCGGGGCTGCTAAAGCCGGCACCGGCAAGGATCTTGCCGGGGGAGCCCGCCTTGTCCCTTGGCTCTTCGTGGTCCTGGCTTTGGCGTTGTTCCAGTTCCCTTGAGCTTCGGTCTTACCTTGGCTCACCTCCCCTGCCTTGCTTGGTGTGGTCGTGGGCGCGACTCTGACTGCCACACATAAGCGCAACACGTTGTTGGGGTAGGCCCAGATCGGTGTGCGGGAAGGCGGGACGGTTTTTACCGCGGTAAGATTTTTCGCGCGCTGCACTTCCCACGACTTGCGCGCGTGGAGCGGCGTGGGGAGGTGGGCGTGACGTGGGCAGCGTGTGTGGGGTTGGTCTCTGCACGCATGCGTCATGTCGTAGTAAAGGGGCAGTTCACGCCTTCCCCATAAACGGAGGGAGGCATGGAGGCGCGGCCCATTTACTGAATGGGGCCGATGCGCGGTCCTCAAGGCATCCACTCCCCACGATCACGGGGTGGGGAGAGGTCGCCTCACCCGTCCCCTCGGTTCTGCATGTCCGCCACGTGTCTCCCAAGCGCTTGGGGTGGCAAACGGTGGAGGCAGGAAACCGGGTCGTCGCTGGTTGGGGCAGCGGGTCGGTCCTGGCTCCCTGCGCCTTCCTTGTCTTGATTGGCCGAGCGGGGCGGCCGAGCCCCAACCCCGTTCTTTTATAAAGAGCGGCAGGGGGGATGGCGTCCCGCATTCTTCCATCTTCTTCCTCCTTCACCTTCTGCTCCTCTCTTCCCTTCGTCATGGAGAAAGGAAATCCCGGTCCTTCAACGGTGGCGGCGAGGGTCGCCGCTCGACAACGCGTCCCTCCTTCTCCTGCACCTGCGGTGGCAGAGCCGGCCGCGAGGGGAAGGGGGAGGGGGCGAGGCCATTGGCAAGGCCGGGGGTCACCAAAACAGAGGTGTTTGCTGGTGATACGGTTCTGTTCTGGAAGGACAATTGGAATACAGATACTCTGCAAAACAGATACCCGAGAGGCTTATCGTTTGCTAGAAACCCGAATGTATCTGTGAGACATCTCCTGTCCTCTGAAAGGCTGGGAGAAGTTTTCCACTTGCCTCTATCTTTGGAGGCTAAAAACGAGGTAGTTCAAATCCAGGCGGAGATCCTCGAAATCTCAATGTCTGAGGACAGAGACGTGTGGGTTTGTATTTGGGGAGACACAAACTTTAGAGCTTCCAAGTTTTATGCCCATTGTTTCAACCAAGTGCAAGCAGATGAGATCTTTGGATGGATATGGAAAACCAAGTGCACGATGCAATGGAAAGTCTTTTTGTGGCTGTTGTTGGCTGTCAGACTGAATACGAGAAATATGCTTCGGAGAAGGCACTTCAGAATCCAGAATGACAATTATGCCTGTCTCCTTTGTGACCACCCGCCTGAGGAAGATGTTGCTCATCTTTTCTTCGCTTGCCCATTTAGTCGAAGGTGTTGGGATGCACTGGGGATACACTGGGTTGACGACGCCGACTGGATCAAAATGGTGCATGAGGGCAAGAATAGGTGGGCAAGGCCAATGTTTCTTGAAGTGTTCACAATTGCTGCTTGGGGGATCTGGAAGGAGAGGAACGACAAACACTTCAGAGGGATTCAACCTTCTTTTGATTCCTGGAAGAACAGATTTAAGAAGGACTTTTCCATGCTAGTTCATAGGACAAAGTAGGAGCAGGGCCCTTACATTCTCTCGATAGTCAACTTGCTTTGATTTTCTGTTTTGATTGACTAGCTAACCCCCCCCCCCCTCTCACCACCATGTAACTTGTACAGTGATGGACACTCTAACCCACCCTAACCTTCGTTATTAATATAAAGGCAGTGAGAATTACTCACTGTCATGAGTTCTCAAAAAAAGGTCGGGGCGCTCAGGGAAGAGGACGACGGGGTGGCGCGCCGGCCTTGCCCCCGCCAGCAGCTCCTCCTCCAATGGAGGGCCATGTTGGTGATGACCCTTGTGAATTCTTCGTCAGGTTGCGCCGGCCGCCGCGCCGTCGCCTTCGTCTCCCGACTCCATTTGCGCGGGAGATGGAGCTGGATCCGCCGGAGTCATTGCGGCTGCACATGAGGGGCTGCGGGATCAGTGGCACGCGGGTCCGTGTCGACTTCCCTGCTCCTCATGTGATGTATCCTCGTCGGGGATGGTGTGACACCCCAAAATTTTGACCTTATTTTATTAATCAAAATTTTGCCAGGAAATTAAAACTTTTTATTTTCTGGGCTCCCTTTTTATTTATGAACAACTTCCTCTCTTGTTATTATGGAGTTTTTCCCCAAAGTGAAAACTTTTCAAATATGCTATTGGACTTATTTAATCTCTCAAGGAAAGCTTTTATTTTGTTAGTAGAACCAATTTCATAATTAATTTGCTTGGTCCTTATTTTCTTGAAAAATGATTTCCCATGAATATATGGCCATATTTGAACTACAACCTCTTTAAAAATTTATTCAAAAATCCCACCAAAATTTTGAGATGTCATGTGATGTTTTTAAACCAATTCTATGCAAAAATATCTTTTATTCTTGAAATAAATTGAGCTCTACACCCAATTTTCTTCTCTGGTCCAGTGGGCAGTTTTGCACTACAACTCATTTAAATACTTCTCTCTAGCCTCCACCAAAATTATGGGATATTGGTAGTAGCATGTGATTCAACTTTATGCAAAAACCCAGTGATGTTCTTTGAAAAAAGTGAGTGGATCAACCTCATCTTCATTCTGGCCCAACTTGCTGGTTTGTACAGCAACAACATTTTTAGTTGCTCCTTTACCCATGAGTCCTTTTTCTACTTGTAGACCACCCTACGAAACCTCTATGTCCAGGAGCATGCAACCCTTGGATCATTTTTGGTTCAAGAAGTGATGCCATTTACTCCCTGTCCCGAATTGTAGTTTGGCAAAACTTGCACTAGCAAGTTCCTCCTTTTGGCAAACTAACTTCACCACCCTCTCATACATCCATAGAGACCCCGCTCTGGAAGTTTTGGCCAATCCAAGAACTTCCTAAATGCCTCTGGCATTTTAACAAACACCCTGAGTGCATAGCCAGATTTGACATGATTTCAAGTTTACATCGTGAACTTGAGCCCCTGACCCATCCACCATGTCCCTTGATCCCCTTATTAAACCTAATCTAGTTTTGTTGCTTGACAACCTCACCCAAGACCCCTAGCATGCATGGGCATTTCGTCGAACACGTACCGTGCGTGGTCTGGGCGCGGGCAGAGCGCGCGTTTTGGACGTGCCGCACCCGAGCCGACGCTTCGCGCCCCTGGCTTGCCACCACTCTGCCAAGCCGTGCCACTCACTTGACCTCTCGCCGCGTCGCGCCAAGCACCCCATCCGCCTCTGCAGCGTTGCCAGAAAGCCTTTTGGCGGCACGTCGGCGTCGGCAGTGCTCCTCTGCCGCGGGCAGCGCCGCCCAAGCCACCCCGGCTTGCCACCTGTCCCCTGGAGCTTCGCAAGCTCATCCACGAGGGTGTCGCCTAGCTCTCGTCGCTGCCACGCCACCCTGAAGCTACAGAACGTCGGTTCGCCGGCGATCTTATCCCCACCGCCGCGGAACTTCCTTGCCTCACCTATTTAAGGAGGCCCGAGCTCATCTGGGCACGGAGGACACCTCAGGCCAGCCCAATGACGCTTCCCCAGCTCGCAAATCGACCCAGGGAGGCTTTCTTCCCCGTCTCCGGCAACTCCAGCCGCCGCCACCGCCCCGCCCATTCCGACACCACCAAGGCCTCCCCCTCTCCGTTCTCTCCACCAGGAACTTCCCCTTCCTCCCACGAACCCAACCCCCTACTCGATGTTGATCGAGAACCACTGTAGCCCCAAAACCACTCTGCTCCCGAAGCCTCCTCCACCGCGAAGCTCGCCGCTCGCAGCTCCCTCCGTCCCCACCTGCCTGGCGACCACCGGGAGGACCGCCCTGGAGTGGCGGATCCATCCCCGCCCTCGAAGCCCAGCGAGGAGCCGCCAGTAGCCGGCGACGATCGCCGGAGCTCCGCCTCCGCTCGGGACAGAGGAAGAGGAGGGAAGTGGACTAGTCAAACTTGACTAGCGGGCCCCGTGGACCCACTGTCAGTGTCACCACGTGCGTCCACGCTGGATAAGTGGAGGCGTAATTTCAAAATACGCCTTCGACGTGGTCAGTTGAAACATTTTTCTTTTTCTGTTTAACTATTTTAAAAACAGATTTTGACCGGAACTTTGATTGGTTATATCTTTTTAAATATAACTCCAAATGAATGAATTCTTTTTCCTACCTCTCTCAAATATTGTCTAGTTTATTTTAAGATTTATTTGAATATTTTCCAAACAACTTTTTTGTACTGTTTTTGAAATATGTGTTATTTGCATATTTTTGAAAATAGGATTTTTGGAGAGAAGGAGAAAGCTTTCAAAAGTTTTGGAGAGCACCCCACCTCTCCACACCTTGAAGGCAAGCATTCTGAACCCCGGGATAATTATTTTGGTGTGTTAGTTGACACGTTTATAACATCACCTTATTTCGGAGTATTGTTATTTCATGTAATATGATCATTTGCATGGGTGCATTATTGTGATGTCCTTGCTGTTGGAAATGAGCAATAATCGTGTGATGGCAATCATCCTCATGTGCCTTACATGCATGCTGGTAAGGAATCCGGGAAAGCCTCTGCCTTGGGTAGGCGTGAGCTTGTCGCCGGTCTCCATCGGGACGGTTATATCCGGTATGTCATGGTAAGGTATAATGGGTGGTGATTTGTTGGTTGAAGTATTTTTGTTGTGCTAACCATGCAGGGAACATTGATAAGCCTCCTGAGTCGGCCATAGATCGAGTCTTGTTCCGGTAACCCCCATACTTGTTTCGTACTGCCACTGGTCCCTACCGTAGGTGGGGTATGGTTCAGTAAGTTGTTCACCCTTGTCTTGGCACACACCGTACAGAGAGGCCATGGTGGAAGATACCGGCTACATCCGGTAGGCATGCCACCTGGTCCGGGGGCATGGGTGTATCCGGTTGGGACCGAGAGGGGGATGCCCCTTAGAGCGCACGAGAGAAATTTGATCCCATGCTACGCGAGGTTGTAGCCTCCCCACTTAGAGTTTGCTTTACAGGTGTCGTGGGTGATTCCAGACACCGGTAAGTTAAGCTGGTGTGTGCAAGTCAGGTGTGTTTTCAATTAAAAGACCGTAGACGGAATTAGTCCCGATGGACTAAAGGAATCCGTTACTCGTGGGTAAAGAGTACACCCTCTGCAGAGATTTAAAACCTATTCGAATAGCCGTGTCCATGGTCAAGGATTACAGTCTGGGATGGGTCAAGTGTCGGTCTTAGTGTCGGTCTTCGGAGGTGAAACTATTAAATCAGAACAGGAATCACAACTTGTGACTTGTGACAATTATGATTATTACGATTGTTGACTAACCCATGATATTATTGGTATTATCGAATATCCCTGGGATGGTTCTACCTCCTGGATATTTGCGGCATTTCTTTTAAAGCCCTTTTTGTGGTGTCGCTAAGACGCCCGACTGTGGCATTTCTTTTAAAGCCCTTTATGTGGTGTCGCTAAGACGCCCGATTGCGGCATTTCTTTTAAAGCCCTTTATGTGGTGTCGCTAAGACGCCCGATTGCGGCATTTCTTTTAAAGCCCTTTATGTGGTGTCGCTAAGACGCCCGATTGCGGCATTTCTTTTAAAGCCCTTTATGTGGTGTCGCTAAGACGCCCGATTGCGGCATTTCTTTTAAAGCCCTTTTTGTGGTGTCGCTAAGACGCCCGACTGTGGCATTTCTTTTAAAGCCCTTTATGTGGTGTCGCTAAGACGCCCGATTGCGGCATTTCTTTTAAAGCCCTTTATGTGGTGTCGCTAAGACGCCCGACTGTGGCATGCTTGTTGTTTATTCCATAAATTTTTATACTACTATGTTATTACATATTCGTATATATCATGCTTGCACGCATCAGAGTTTTATTTATCTTTTGTGACTAACGTCATGAGCATAAAATATTTTCAGCACATCATTGTTATATTATACCTAAGTTCATAATGTTTGCGAGTACATTCAAACTACTCACTGGCTTGTCCCTGGCTATTGTCTTGGCCAGACTGTTTGCTTGGAGAGGAGCGTTGCGACGACAGCCTCGGAACCTAAGCAACGGTGATAGCTGCCTCGCGAAGATAGGAGTTAGCCTGGTCAGCTGTTCCCGTGGGAAATGGAGTCCCACAGACCATGGTGATCCACAAACCGCTTCCGCCCTCAACCACTAGAAACCATTTGATGTACTCATAGGTCACAATGGTCTTGTACTACATATTTTGTTTCTTTTGCTTGGAATTTCTGTAACAAGTTGGTGCCTCATCAGCTAACAGTAATCCTGGGGCTGGTGAGCAAAACGGCCATTTTCTGGAAACTAAAGCCCAGAAAACCGATCGTGACAGACTTGGTATCAGAGCTAGGCTGACCATTGGCTAATCCTATCTTAGCCAGGTCAATAAATCTTAGGCAAACCAACCCACCAAGCCATAACCGAAGCCCAGCCAGGCTTCTCATGCAAGATAGCCACACAGTAACCCGACACCTTTTGGCAGTCGGTGCCCAACCTACCAACCTAGCCGTCAATCACGCGCCAGTGACCGGCCCCCTAAATAGTCCTTCTCACAAGCGTGCGAAGGAAGACTCCGCCCCCTTTTCCTATAAAAAGGGCATGCTAGCCTCAACCCAGCACAGCACAACCGCTATCCCAAACCGAGCCACAATGCCTGGTCCTGTCGTGCACAATGAGACCACGGCAACCAACCTTGGAGGTTTTGTGACCATACTCGCAAACCTCACCCGTCGAGCCTATGCGTTAGAAGAGCCCCCAGAATATGTTGTGTACCAAGGACCATTAAGCGGTGAAAGCCATCAATTCTGGGCCACTGTACACATCTATGGTAGGGCTCTAGCACCCGAGCACCCCTACAAGTTCACGGGAAGGACGACTTCCTTTGAGCCACAAGCCATCCAACTAGCTACTCGAGAAGCTATAGTTCATCTTTGGCACTTGTCGCCTAGAGTTAACTGTCGCTCGTTCCACTACTACCCCCAGGCGTGAAGGGTATGGTAGACCACCCCAAGTTGCCAACGGAGATCACGAAACAGATCCTGCATTGTTGCACCTGGTGCGCTATGTAAGTGCACTAGAGGAACTGTGCGATCAGGTCACCATTGATCTTATCGCAGCTCGTGGAGAGCTGGTTCGTCGAGCCCCAACAAGAGAAGAGGACGAGCCCAACGCCGACAACCCAGTCGTGCTGTTTGGACACCCGATCGAGCCCCTGAGGCCTACCCCAGCCATCGGCCAAAGTGTTGCGATAACCCAGAAGTGCTTCGTCGCATATTGGGGACACACTCCAACGGGGTTGTGGCCAACAATAACCGAGATGGTCATCATCGCTACCCCGAGCCTGCAGCCCCTCAACCGACTCCAGTTAATTCCGACGGCGAGACCCATGGAGGAGCCTCAACATCCACAAGGCCCGCCCGCATGGATGTAAACGAGGTAGACTAAGTCACCCGAGTAGTATCGAGTCCTAGTGTATTCTCGCTTGTAATCGTGTGACCTTGTATATAAACGCCGCCTGTCGTTGAGCCCCTGTAGCCTTGCATGGATATGCCAGCATTTCTATCCCAGGCACAGATACCGGAAACCTCCCCGACAACCCCCATAGTAACACGTCACTTTGGTGAGATATGTGTAAATCTATGGCTTGACTCCGACCCTTGGAGCAGAGCTGGAAGTATCTTTACCATTCACCACGGTAAAAGTGACCCAGCTCCAATGCTATAAACAGGCCACCGCGTGACCTTGCCAAAGCACTCCTCACCTTGTGCACCATCCACCCAACCATTTCTTGCCATGCCGAGCCCCAGCATTCATCTGAGAACCCCAGATGCAACCTCGGGTAGTTTTGTCAAAATATTGTGGGATTTTACCTGCAGTACCATGGGCGCTACCCAGCCACCCCAGTACGAGCTGTTCAAATCCAGAATCACCTCTTCCACCTCGGGATACTGGGCAGCAGTGCACATCCCTCCCGTGAACTCAGACCAAGACCCAACAGAGGTCTCCTTCGTGGGGAAATCTATGCCAACCCCACTCATGGCCATAGAAGCTGTTGCATATGCAGCGCTTGCTCGCCTTCGATTCGCGGTACCCTATGCCAGCGAATGGGGGTATTATTACTTTCCGAGCCGTGCAGCACCCGAAGGAGTAACATCTTTTTCCGGTGGATGAATTGAGAGAGACCCAGTCTTGGCCAACCTTGTCCAAGTACGTCATCGCTCAAGAGCGTTTGACCCAACATGTGATGGGTTATCTCCAGAGCCTCGCGGATTTAAATCCACAGATCACCATCGGCAGCTCACTAAGGCCCGACCAGGAGAAACACATTCATCGGCTAGTCAATCCCCTTCCCCCGATAGAAGAGGAATGTGTCCCAGTACCAGAAACGTTTTCTCAGGACCCCGCCCAGTTACCATTTCCATTTTAGACGTCGCTGTTGTGTTCATTATTGCAACATTTAATTGTGTGTTGTAACTTCTGCATGGTAACCTGAGCTTGCACGACGAATAAATTATCTGGCTGCTACTAATATGTATAGTTTTGTTGTGACTTATGCTCCTTTATTTTAACCGTTTTCCCTCGCGAAAAATCTTGGAGAGTTTTTGTTTTTCAAAACAACCCTTAGCAAATCTCGAGGACGAGATTTTTCTTAAGGGGGGTAGTGTTGTGACACCCCAAAATTTTGACCTTATTTTATTACTCAAAATTTTGCCAGGAAATTAAAACTTTTTATTTTCCGGGCTCCCTTTTTATTTTTGAACAATTTCCTCTCTTGTTATTATGGAGTTTTTCCCCAAAGTGAAAACTTTTCAAATATGCTATTGGACTTATTTAATCTCTCAAGAAAAAAATTTCTTTTATTAGTAGAACCAATTTCATAATTAATTTGCTTGGTCCATATTTTCTTGAAAAATGATTTCCCATGAATATATGGCCATATTTGAACTACAGCCTCTTGTAAAATTTATTCAAAAATCCCACCAAAATTTGGAGATGTCATGTGATGTTTTTAAACCAATTCTGTGCAAAAATATGTTTTATTCTTGAAATAAGTTGAGCTCTACACCCAATTTTCTTCTCTGGTCCAGTGGGCAGTTTTGCACTACAACTCATTTAAATACTTCTCTCTATCCTCCACCAAAATTATGGGATGTTGGTAGTAGCATGTGATTCAACTTTATGCAAAAACCCAGTAATGTTCTTTGAAAAAAGTGAGTGGATCAACCTCATCTTCATTCTGGCCCAACTTGCTGGTTTGTACAGCAACCACATTTTTAGTTACTCCTTTACCCATGATTCCTTTTTCTACTTGTAGACCACCCTACCAAACCTCTATGTCCAAGAGCATGCAACCCTTGGATCATTTTTGGTTCAAGAAGTGATGCCATTTACTCCCTTTCCAGAATTGTAGTTTAGCAAAACTTGCACTAGCAAGTTCCTCCTTTTGGCAAACTAACTTCACCACCCTCTCATACATCCATAGAGACCCCACTCTGGAAGTTTTGGTCACTCCAACAACTTCCTAAATGCCTCTGGCATTTTGACAAACATCCTGAGTGCATAGCCAGATTTGACATGATTTCAAGTTTACATTGTGAAGTTGAGCCCCTGACCCATCCACCATGTCCCTTGATCCCCTTATTAAACCTAATCTAGTTCTGTTGCTTGACAACCTCACCCAAGACCCCTAGCATGCATGGGCATTTCATCGAACACGTACCGTGCGTGCTCTGGGCGCGGGCAGAGCGCGCGTTTTGCACGTGCCGCGCCCGAGCCGACGCGTCCCACCCTTGGCTTGCCACCACTCTGCCAAGCCGTGCCACTCACTTGACCTCTCGCTGCGTCGCGCCAAGCACCCCAACCGCCTTTGCAGCATTGCCAGCAAGCCTTTTGGCGGCACGCTGGCGTCGGCAGTGCACCTCTGCCGCGGGCAGCGCCGCCCAAGCCACCCCGGCTCGCCACCTGTCCCCTGGAGCTTCGCAAGCTCATCCACGAGGGTGTCGCCTAGCTCTCGTCGCCGCCACGCCACCCTGAAGCTACAGAACGTCGATTCGCCGGCAATCTTATCCCCACCGCCGCGGAACCACCTTGCCTCACCTATTTAAGGAGGCCCGAGCTCATCTGGGCACGGAGGACACCTCAGACCACCCCAATGACGCTTCCCCAGCTCGCAAATCGACCCAGGGAGGCTTTCTTCCCTGTCTCCGGCAACTCCAGCCGCCGCCACCGCCCCGGCCGTTCCGGCACCACCTTGGCCTCCCCCTCTCCGTTCTCTCCACCAGGAACTTCCCCTTCCTCCCACAAACCCAACCCCCTAGTCGATGTTGATCGGGAACCATCGTAGCCCCAAAACCACTCTGCTCCCGAAGCCTCCTCCGCCGCGAAGCTCGCCGCTGGCAGCTCCCTCTGTCCCCACCTGCCTGGCGAACACCGGGAGGACCGCCCTGGAGTGGCAGATCCATCCCCGCCCTCGGAGCCCAGCGAGGAGCCGCCAGTCGCCGGCGACGATCGCCGGAGCTCCGCCTCCGCTCGGGACCGAGGAAGAGGAGGGAAGTGGACTAGTCAAACCTGACTAGTGGGCCCCCTGGACCCACTGTCAGTGTCACCACGCGCGTCCACGCTGGATAAGTGGAGGCGTAATTTCAAAATACGCCTTCGACGTGGTCAGTTGAAACGTTTTTCTTTTTCTGTTTAATTATTTTAAAAACAGATTTTGACTAGAATTTGACTGGTTATATCTTTTTAAATATAACTCCAAATGAATTAATTCTTTTTCCTGCCTCTCTCGAATATTGTCTAGTTTATTTTAAGATTTATTTGAATATTTTCCAAACAACTTTTTTGTACTGTTTTTGAAATTTGTGTTATTTGCATATTTTTGAAAATAGGATTTTTGGAGAGAAGGAGAAAGCTTTCAAAAGTTTTGGAGAGCACCCCACCTCTCCACACCTTGAAGGCAAGCATTCTGAACCCCGGGATAATTTTTTTGGTGTGTTAGTTGACACGTTTATAACATCACCTTATTTCGGAGTATTGTTATTTCAGGTAATATGATCATTTGCATGGGTGCATTATTGTGATGTCCTTGCTGTTGGAAATGAGCAATACTCGTGTGATGGCAATCATCCTCATGTGCCTTACATGCTTGCCGGTAAGGAATCCGGGAAAGCCTCTGCCTTGGGTAGGCATGAGCTTGTCGCCGGTCTCCGTCGGGACGGTTATATCCGGTATGGCATGGTAAGGTATAATGGGTGGTGATTTGTTGGTTGAAGTACTTTTGTTGTGCTAACCATGCAGGGAACATTGATAAGCCTCCTAAGTCGGCCATAGATCGAGTCTTGTTCCGGTAACCCCCATACTTGTTTCGTACTGCCACTGGTCCCTACCGTAGGTGCGGTATGGTTCAGTAAGTTGTTAACCCTTGTCTTGGCACACACCGTATAGAGAGGCCATGGTGGAAGATACCGACTGCATCCGGTAGGCATGCCACCTGGTTCGGGGGCATGGGTGTATCCGGTTGGGACTGAGAGGGGGATGCCCCTTAGAGCACGCGAGAGAAATTTGATCCCATGCTACGCGAGGTTGTAGCCTTCCCACTTAGAGTTTGCTTGACAGGTGTCGTGGGTGATTCCAGACACCAGTAAGTTAAGCTGGTGTGTGCAAGTCAAGTGTGTTTTCAACTAAAAGACCGTAGATGGAATTAGTCCCGATGGACTAAAGGAATCCGTCAGTCTTGGGTAAAGAGTACACCCTCTTCAAAGATTTAAAACCTATTCGAATAGCCGTGTCCACGGTCAAGGATCACAGTCTGGGATGGGTCAAGTGTCGGTCTTAGTGTCGGTTTTCGGAGGTGAAACTATTAAATCAAAACAGGAATCACAACTTGTGACTTGTGACAATTATGACTATTACTATTGTTGACAAACCCGTGATATTATTGGTATTATCGAATATCCCTGGGATGGTTCTACCTCCTGGATATTTGCGGCATTTCTTTTAAATCCCTTTTTGTGGTGTCGCTAAGACGCCCGACCGTGGCATTTCTTTTAAAGCCCTTTATGTGGTGTCGCTAAGACGCCCGATTGCGGCATTTCTTTTAAAGCCCTTTATGTGGTGTCGCTGAGACGCCCGATTGCGGCATTTCTTTTAAAGCCCTTTATGTGGTGTCGCTAAGACCCCCGATTGCGGCATTTCTTTTAAAGCCCTTTATGTGGTGTCGCTAAGACGCCCGATTGCGGCATTTCTTTTAAAGCCCTTCTTGTGGTGTCGCTAAGACGCCCAATTGCGGCATTTATTTTAAAGCCCTTTATGTGGTGTCGCTAAGGCGCCCGACTGTGGCATGCTTGTTGTTTATTCCATAAATTTTTATACTACTATGTTATTACATATTCATATATATAACATGCTTGCACGCATCAGAGTTTTATTTATCTTTTGTGACTAACGCCATGAGCATAAAATATTTTCAGCACATCATTGTTATATTATACCTAAGTTCATAATGTTTGCGAGTACATTCAAAGTACTCACTGGCTTGTCCCTGGCTATTGTCTTGGCCAGATTGCTTGCTTGGAGAGGAGCGTTGCGACGACAGCCTCGGAACCTAAGCAACGGTGATAGCATCCTCGCGAAGATAGGAGTTAGCCTGGTCAGCTGTTCCCGTGGGAAATGGAGTCCCACAGACCATGGTGATCCACAAACCGCTTCCGCCCTCAACCACTAGAAACCATTTGTTGTACTCATAGGCCACAATGGTCTTGTACTATATATTTTTGTTCTTTCGCTTGGAATTTCTGTAACAAGTTGGTGCCTCATCAGCTAACTGTAATCCTGGGGCTGGTGAGCACAACGGCCCTTTTCTGGAAACTAAAGCCCGGAAAACCGGTCGTGATAGATGGAAGACGTTTGCTCACATCCACAGCTTGACGGAGGGGCTCACTCTCCATTTTAAGCTGATGGAGGGTGGCCTTCTCTCCGTCAAGGTCTTCGAGCACTTTGGGACTCGTACAAGGTGCTGCATGGAGAGCTCTTCTGATAGTGAAGATTCCTCCTCGAGCGATACTGACTAGGAGGACAGCGGCAGCAATGACGATGGCGGTAGGCGGCAGGATGACTGGTCCGACTAGGTGTCTGGTGCCGCTCCATGTGGCACCGGCGACACCATCATCCGTGTCGCCGGCTCCTTGAACTTCTCGGGGTCGTCTCCTTGGGCGGCTGGCGTTGGGAGGCTGCGGAAGAGGAAGAGGGCGGGCGGCAAGGCCGTCAAGTCAGAGTACACGGGCACCGACGCCTTTGACGCATACTAACGTCCTGCCACCTCGTCTTCGAGCTCTGCTTCCGGCGCTACCATCACCATCCAACCTTTGGAAGGCCACCATGATGTTCTCTCGGTGTCTTCTGCCACCCGTAGCTCGCCTAGGCGCTCCTTTTGCCCTTCTCGCCTCCTGGACCTGCCTCCTGAGGAGAGGGACAAGAAAGGGATTACGGGCACCTTATCTCTTTTTAGTTTGTAAGCCTTCGGGCCTTTGTTGGATTTAAAACTTGTAATCCCTTCATTCATGTTTTCCATTCCCTATGGACTGTACCTGGGCGGGATGTTTTTAATGAAAAAGGTATGTTTGTCGGGTTATTTGTTTGTGGGTGAAACCCACGACAAGGAATAAATCCTTGATATCTTCAAGATAAACATTTTCTTGCCCGGCAACAGGCCTCGCCATTTCCCATCTTCGCACGATCTTCCTCACGCCTTTTGCGGAGGCCGGGATGAAGTGGGTTTAGGCTCATCGTTCTATCCTTTTGTTGCCGCGACTACGACCAAACTCGGTCCCAGGAACGGGCCCTAGGGCCTAGAGTTAGGGGAGCACGGTAGTTTGAGGAAAAAACGAGGTTTCACATACCTCAGTCCGTCAGTAAATGCATGATAAGGGATGAAAAACTTATCTGAATCTGCAGCCCCCAGCAACCCTGGATTGCCATGGGTGAATCTTTGCTCTTGCAGCCTCCGACAATACTGGTTTGCCGGGGCCTAGATGCTGGTATGTTCCTTTTTTTCTCCCCAAGTGGTTTGGCAAGGATATCTGGGTGTCCTGTGAACCAAAGAAGACAAAAGAAAGACAAAGAGATGCAAACTCAACCTCTAAGCTAGGGGTTAGCCGCTGCTAAGCACTATCAACCCTAACCAAGGACGAGACTCGACCTAGCGTGCATGCTATAACCTAGGGCGCCGGCGCTTCATTTATTTATGCTCAGGGTCTGCGCCTGGCTTTGTACAAAGGGTTGCATGCCTTGTCGGCAAGGCTTGTACAAAAGGTGGCTTGCCGGGGGGCCCGGCAAGCCGCGCCTTACGGGTAAAACTTGCGAAGATGCTCGATGTTCCAGGAATTGCTTACTGGAACAGCATCTTCGGTCTCCAGGCGGACTGCACCAGGCCTGGTGACTCGTATTACCCGGTAAGGGCCTTCCCACTTCGGCGCCAACTTGTTGGTATTCTTGGCCGATTGAACGCGCCGAAGAACAAGGTCGCCTTCCTCAAAGCTTCAGGCACGGACCTTGCGGCTATGGTAGCGGCGCAAGGCTTGCTGGTAGCATGATGCTCTCATAGCCGCCCGAAGACGATCTTCCTCAAGGAGCATTGCGCCATCTTGCCACAGTTGCTCTTGCTCAAGCTCATCATAAGCGAGCACTCGAGGTGACCCGTATATGAGTTCAGTGGGGAGAACTGCTTCTGCCCTGTATACCAGGTGTCGTGGTTTTGTCACGGCAGATGTCCTAGCCAAAGGACTTAGTCGTGGAGCCATCGCAATGGGTTAACTCGAAGGGGTTAAAGCGGACACAGGGACACAGAAGGTTTATACTAGTTCGGCCCCTTCGATGAAGGTAAAAGCCTACGTCTAGTTGTGATGGAATTGATGGGGTTTCGACGACTAGGGAGCAAACAAGCTTCGCCTAAGTCTCGAGTTGTGGTTGTCTGTCTTTGAACTGCTGTCGGGTCGTCCCCTTATATACACGGGTGACGGCCGTCGGTTCACAGAGTCCCAATCTCCGGTTCATATTCGTACCCGGGTTGGTCTCTCCTTATTCCGAACTTATAATACAAGTTTACATACAAGGCCAGTTTACGGCAATAAGTGTTGAACCGACTACGGCCTTGGGCCTTCATCTGTCTTCTTGGGCTTTAACACTCTGGGACTACTGATGAAGTTAACCCGGCCTTGGTAGGCCGGTTTACGCCCAGCAGTAATATCCCCAACATTAGGCCCCAGATTGATTTGAACGTGTTCATGTCAATCCTTAGCAGAAATCTTCATCTTTATCATCTTCTGGTAGCTGTTGAACCGTCTTGACGTCATCTTCTCCAATTGCTCTTAAACCGGGTTGACATCATCTGTCATAAAGAAAGCATTCGTAATGCCTCATCATTTTAATAAGGCTGCGAAAATCGAGGCGACAGCTCCGTTCGGTGGCCCCTGGTTTGTCGCGCCTGACACATGTCTTTTTGTCTTATAAATAGGACCGAAGGGTCATTTCCTTTTTTCCCCTTCCTGCCTTCTCAT
This sequence comes from Aegilops umbellulata, assembly GCA_032464435.1. Taxonomy (NCBI): domain Eukaryota; kingdom Viridiplantae; phylum Streptophyta; class Magnoliopsida; order Poales; family Poaceae; genus Aegilops; species Aegilops umbellulata. Next base: position 83,457,505 of record CP136060.1, on the reverse strand, counting down.
CTTCGTCTTCCTCGCGTCGTCAGCTTCGAAGCTCCGCCGCCGCCGTCGCCTTCATCCTCGACCTTGGCCGCTGCATCGACCTGAACGCACCAGAAAACTACGGTGATCTTCCGCACTCTCCTCAGCTCTGGTAAGTCCTCTGTTCTTCTTAACCTAGATCTGTTCTAGGGTTCCCTGTTCTTGCGATGTTCGTCGACTGCTCCTACCCGTATGTTAGCCTCTGTATGGATCTGTAAAACCTTGTTCTAAATGCCATGTAGCTTTCCGCATCCACCTATAGTCTCGTGTTTAAAGTCCGTGGATCTCATCTATATATCTGCTCATTGATTCACTTCCGCCTTACTTTAACACCTTTGAATATTTTTTCTGTTTTTATGAAGCTACCTTAGATCCATTGTTGTACTGGAACTTTTGTGAAACCTGTTTCTGCATACTTAGCCATTTCGGAACCTCTAATGCTTTCAATATTTAGATCAGGCGGTTTAACTTACCATAGGAAAAATCAATAAATCGGTATATACCATTAGTCCCCTTATTGAACCGCCAGGATCCCTTAGTCATAGCCCATCGCTTCACAAAGCTTCGGTTTGAATGTAATTATCCTCGGTTTGACCCTGATCATATCAGTGTATATTTTATACCCAACACAATCTCAAACTGGGCTTACTTATTTTGTAGACTCCACCATGGCCAAGCAAGTATATGAGTGCAACTGGGCTCCTTCTCGTGTTACAGAGACACAACTGGATAACTTAGTCTTGACTGGCGCTTTGAGCAGCAAGAATACCATCTACTGGAGGGTCCCAGGCAAAGAATGTCCTCCCACACCCCGAGAAGGAGAGGTTGTAGTTTTTGCGGATCACTTAGCCCGAGCCTTTAATCCACCTGGTTCAAAATTTTATCGGGACGTCTTGGCCAACTTCCAACTTCGTCCGCAAGACACTGGCCCCAATTCTGTCACCAACATATGTCATTTCCAAGTGCTCTCCGAGGTGTTCTTTCAAGAGGAACCTTCAGTTGAGTTATTCCGGGATTTGTTCCATCTAAACCTTCGCACAGAATTTACTGATGGTTCCAATATGGAATTGGGTGGCATGGCGGTTCAAAAGCGGAAAGAGGTCACTTATCCTCACGCAAAGCTGCACAATCCCCAAGAATGGAATCAATCATGGTTCTATTGCAAAGACACCTCTCCTGCCAAGGAAAATCCCTTGCCCGGCTACCGTCCGGAACGGCTTAGCAACACACACCCCTTTCCACAGAGGCTGACGGCCAAAGAGAGGAGTAAATATGCTCCCCAACTGTCCAAGCTCAGAGCCTTTATGGCCAACGGTTTAACAGGAGTTGATCTTGCTCGTTTCTGGATATCCTGGAGCGTACTGCCTCTCAGCCAACGCTCCGGTTTGATGTGTGAATATACGGGCAATGTTAACGACCCTCTGCGGCACGTGAACATCCAGCTTACTGACGAAGAAGTCACAGAAGCTGTGAAGAAAATTTTGAACGAACCGGAATATGTCTGTGGCCGAACCGGCCTGCTTCCTTTCTGTGCTACCAACAAACCGCCCATTGTGAGTGTGAATTTCCCCTTTCATTAACTCTGATAATGTTACATCTGCTTAATACTTGATACCAATATCTGTTAAAACAGGGTGATGATCCGTTTTGGAGCAAGAAGCTTTCGCAGGAGAAGGCAGACAAACCAGAGAGGCCGACCCGTCCAAAGACAAAGGTCCTTAAGAAACCTGCTCATAAGAGGAAAACCACTGCATCCTCTGATCCGCCTGCTGATGATGATGTGAGTAATCCGGACCTTAAGGTAGAACTCGATATACTTGGCTTTCTTTTACACGCCTTATTGGTGATAATACTTGTCAGGATGATGCCGAAGCTAGCCATGCTGATGATGCAGAGGTAATTATTCTCTCTTCTGATTCGAACTCTTTGCCTTCACTAAAAATCCGTCAGGCAATCCGGAAAGTTAAATTTTCTCATCCTCTTGCTCATTTGGATCCCAAGTTTCTTATGAAGACCCAACAGCATGAAGTGTGCCGCACGACTCGGCATAGCGGCCAGGTAGTTACCTCCGCCAGTTTACCAAACAGTCCGGTTCGGAGACGCCGTTCAGAGGTCTCTAATTTGCTTGTCAGTACTTGTCCTAAAGCGGGTCGTTTCCATCGACCGCTTAACCCATCAGACTCCGATTATCAGGTTACCTCCCACTCATCCTCCGGCGAGTCAACGGGTACTCAGCTGCCACCGCTTAAGACCGTGCTTGGGTAATCTTGCACTTATCATAATATTCATGATATTGTAACTTTCAACCTATACTGTTTTTGATTTTGCTGCTCCTTTCAGGGCCAAACCGAGGCCGAGCAAGGAAGCTCGCCTGGATAAAGCGGCCAAAGAAGAAACTGCCCCTGAACCGGGCGCCACTCCAGATGTTGAAGCGGCCATTCATGAATACATGCCGAATGACCCGCCAGCGCAAGATGAGGTTTTTATTGCTGAAGAGAGGCCTGTTGATGCTTCTGGTCCTGCTGACCAGCCTGGAGGTCCCGTCCGGAATGAAAAATCCGCAAAAATCCAAACCTACTAGTAAACGGACCGCCACAGTGCAAACCGGTGACGCCCAGGATGAGGAAGTTGTCATCACTGGCATTGGTCATACCAAACCCAGCAACCCTGTCGCTTTGTCCTGACATACTGCCAAGGATGAATTTGCCTCACTGGGCAAGGGCAAGTGGAATGTCGATTTGGCGACTTATGCTGCACTGAGTGCTCAAGATCTTCATTCTGGTTATCTGAATCGGCTATATACCAGTCGCGATCATGAAGCTGGCCTAGTGAACATGATGAAGGAGAAATTTGAGGTAACTTTCATATGCCTCTTCCTGCTTGTATATTCTTTTAGCCTTGCTGATTCCCCTAGCCCCCAAGGGCCGGTTTGTAATCTTCTGTCAAACCGGAACTTGTGAAATATAAAGCTGCATACTTCAGAATGTGCTGATGTAGCCCCCAAGGGTCGGTTCAACTTAATGTAGTTAAACTGGGACTTACTATTATAAACCTGAATGTCTCGAATTCCACTGATAATTTTTGAGCAAATAGCCATTAGCCCCCAAGTGCCAAGTTGAATACTTGTATTGAGCTTGGGACTTTGCGATTAGTTAACAGTTGTAGATCAAATAGGCATTAACCCCCAAGTGCCAAGTGCATAACTCATTATGTGGTTGGTACTTTAATATCCATACCGTTTTGTTAAACCATATAACTGTCTGAATGCAGGCTGAGCTGAAGACCAAAGAAAACCAACTCGCCGATCTTCAAGAGAACTTAAAATCTCAACAAGCTGAAACCTCCAAAGCAAAAGAGGAGTTGACCAGCGCTTTAAGCGTCATGGAGCAGCTGAAGGAGGGCTTCAAGAAAGATCAGACGGATTGGGCCACTGAGAAAAATGCTTTGATCAAGAAAATTGAAACTGCTGAAGCTGCCCTTAAACCGGTGACAGATGAACTGACCAGCGTAAAGCGACAAGTTCATGCAATGACTGCCGCCATCTTTGGTAAGCGTTCTTTGACTCCTGTGATAATTCCAGTCTTCCTATGATAGATCCGGTTTGCGAACTGTGCTATCATGTTGCAGGCACCCGCATTAATCACTTGGGGTCAGATGTTCGGATGAAATTGAAAGCCGCATATACATTAATCGAACAGCTGTATACTGGAGCGCAGCGGATTATCTCAACTGCGTCACATAACAATCCGGCACCCACGTTAATCCAAGATACCCTTAAGAGATTGTCAATGCTTCCTGCTCGGATTGAAGAGCTGAAAAAGTCTGCTGCTCGAACCGGTGCCATCAACGCTTTAATCCGAGCAAAGGCATGGGTGCTAGACTTTGATCCTGTTGAAGCAGCTCAGGGCTATCCCAGCTTGAAGGAAGACGGGTCAGAGTTCAGTGAAGATGATCTGAGGGCAATAAACCGGGCAGTGCGCCCTCTGGCTTGTCAATTGGTAGAAGAGGCAGATTTGACCCATTATCAAGCCCAATATAATAATCAGAACAAACGAGTGGCTGCACCAGTTCCCGAAGCAGAAAATCTGATCCCGCCAATCCATAAGCATACTTACGCTCCTGATATTGAACCGTCTTCACTGATCCATGATGAAGCTTTTTTTCAAGCGTTAATGGGAATCGACTGGACCCCTGTTGACTTCCAGCCGCTGGGTAGGGCAGAAGAAACTGAAGCGGCGCAGGGCGACCCACGACCATCAGACCAAGGCGGTGACCAAGCTTGAACCGTAGACCGGTTTAATAGGTTGCCTTGTTATACTTTGCCAAAAAACAATGATCTTATTCGGGCACCATGTTGCCTTGTAATAGGATAGCCAATACTTTTGCTTCTGAGATGCCTTCGTGCATCTGAACTGATACGCTTGGTTGAAAGATCGAAACTGCCGATCTATACCTTCTGCAATCATAAAATCTTAAACTACCAGGGTGGTTGTACCGCCAGCTGGTTTATGAATTTCATATATATATGCAAGGAGATCGACATATATGATCAAATTTTGTGATACAAAATACCTGCCATCATTGGGCACGAAGTAGGCTTAGCCAATTTTGACATGGCGGTTTGATAAACCTGCACCGTCATGGGAGAAAACAGCTCCTGTATATACAATGCCGGTTTACTATGTAAACCGTGCTTGGTCATAATAAACACTTTGTTACTCCAAAATAGGATGTTAACAGAAAAAACGGGTAAATAATATCCGGTTCAAAAAAAATGGACCGTGTTCCGCCAAATTGGCAGCTTGAACCGGCGTAAAACGTTGTCGGTTTAAAAACACAACCAAGATAAAATAGTAGTTTATCAAGAAAAATTATTAAAGCAAAGGCAATGATAAAACCGTTTGCAAAAAAGAGGCTTTACTGAGCCGATCAAATGGTGTTACCATGGTCGGACACGACCAAGCTCCCAATAGGTGTAGCTATGGTTCAAGTCAGCCAGGTCCCCAAATGAAACCATGGCATTACGCCGATCAAGTGGCATGGCAATGGTTCGGGTTCAACCAAGCCCCCAAGTGATTCTATGGCCTTTAGGCCGATCAAGAGGCGTGACTGGTTCAGACTTGACCATGTCCCCAAGTGATCTGGTGGCTTTCGCCTATCAAAAGGTGTTGCATCGGTTCAGACACGATCGAGCCCCCAAGTGATCTGGTGGCTTTCGCCTACCAAAAGGTGTTGCATCGGTTCAGACATGAACGAGCCCCCTAGTGATATTTACAATTTTTGCAAGGGGTAAACCGGAGGCCGCTTTAAGACAGAAGAACTCCATGTAACCACACATGATGTAAAAGAACAGATACCCCGCTTTAGCTGAGGATCTGCTTTATTGTATTTATAATATGTTCTTTGTCATAATATATACATAAGCAGAGCCAATGGCTCAAGTATAGTAAGACCAAAGATGAGCTATGTTCCACGGCCTGTTGGTGTCCTCTTCTGATTTGCGTGAGTCTTTTCGCTCTCGAATATCGATCAGATAGTATGACCCGTTGTGCTGATTCTTGCTGACCATGAAAGGTCCCTCCCAAGGCGGGGATAACTTATGCATATCGGTTTGATCTTGAATGAGCCGAAGCACCAAATCTCCTTCTTGAAAGGCTCTGGTTCTGACTCGACGACTGTGATAGCGATGAAGATCTTGTTGGTAACCATCACATCGTCTAACCAGATCCTCCGCATCAGCATGGGAAGTTAACCAATAGAAACCATGTCGGAACGCTTTGGCCACCAAAGATTTTGAACCTGCGTGGTGACCACAATCCCCTTCGTGGATCTCACGCAAAATTTCACTGCCTTCCTCAGGAGATACACAGCGTTGATATGCTCCCGATACACTGCAATGGTGCAACTGGCCATTGACAATTGTCATGGACTTGGATCGCTGTATTATTTGTCTGGCCAGAGTCTCATCCTCCGGTAACTCACCTCGGTTCATGTATGCCAGGTAAGGAAGTGTCCAATCCGGAATGACGTGAAGAGCTGCCACCAATTGAGCCTCCGGGTCAGGAACAGCCAAATCCGCTTCACCTGGGAGCTTGACCGACGGGTTGTGCAGCACATCAAGAAAAACATTAGGCAGGACCGGTTTACGTTGGGAGCCCAATCGACTCAGGGCGTCTGCCGCCTCATTCTTCCGATGATCCATGTGGTCCACCTGATAACCCTTGAAGTGACCCGCAACAATATCCACCTCACGACGATATGCAGCCATGAGTGGGTCTTTAGAGTCCCAAGTGCTAGACACTTGTTGAGCCACTAGATCCGAGTCACCAAAGCACTTAACCCGGCTTAGATTCATCTCTTTAGCCATCCGGAGACCATGGAGCAAGGCTTCATACTCAGCTGCATTGTTAGTGCAAGGGAACATTAAGCGGAGAACATAACAGAACTTGTCACCTCGTGGGGAAGTTAATACGACTCCAGCCCCCGAGCCCTCCAATTGCCGTGACCCATCAAAATGGATGGTGTAATATGTGAGATCCGGCTTCTCTTCAGGGGCCTACAGCTCCGTCCAATCATTGATGAAATCAACAAGCACTTGGGACTTCACCGCCGTCCGAGGCACGTATTTTAAACCGTGCGGCCCAAGCTCTATAGCCCACTTGGCAATCTGGCCCGTCGCTTCCCGGTTCTGGATGATATCACCCAAGGGGCAGAACTGACCATTGTGATGGGATGCCCTTCGAAATACTGCTTCAGCTTCCGGCTTGCCATAAAAACTCCATATACCAGCTTCTGCCAATGTGGATACCTTTGTTTGGATTCAATAAGCACCTCGCTGATATAATACACCGGACGTTGAACCGGATGCTCCTTGCCTGCCTCCTTCCGTTCCGCCACAATAGCTACGCTGACCGCGCGAGCATTAGCGGCAACATATAGCAGCAATGGCTCCTTGGCAATGGGAGCGGCAAGCACGGGCGGATTGGCCAATTGCCGCTTTAAGTCCTCGAACGCCTGATCAGCATCAGAACTCCAGACGAATTGATCCGTCTTTTTCAACATCTGATACAAGGGGATTGCTTTGTCACCAAGACGGCTTATAAACCGGCTCAACGCAGCAATCCGGCCAGCCAACCGTTGAACGTCATTGATACACTTCGGTTTAGCCAAGGAGGTGATGGCCGTAATCTTCTCCGGATTAGCCTCAATTCCCCTGTTGGACACCAGGAAACACAACAACTTGCCTGCCGGTACACCGAAGACACACTTGGACGGATTGAGCATCATCTTATACGTCCTCAGGTTATCAAAGGTTTCCTTCAAATCATCAACCAAAGTCTCCTTCTTCCTTGACTTAACCACAATATCATCCACATAGGCATGTACATTGCGGCCAATCTGCTTGTGAAGACAATTTTGCACACACGTTGATAGGTTGCCTGGGCACTCTTGAGCCCAAAAGGCATAGATACATAGCAAAAGGCTCCAAAGGGAGTTATGAACGCGGTCTTCTCCTGGTCCTTAATTGCCATTTTGATCTGATGATTGCCGAAATATGCATCCAAAAAACTTAAACGCTCGCAACCCGCCGTAGCATCAATAATTTGATCAATACGGGGGAGGGCAAAAGGATCCACTGGACAAGCTTTATTAAGATCAGTGTAATCCACACACATACGCCAGGTGCCGTTTTTCTTAAGGACCAGCACCGGATTAGCAAGACACTCAGGGTGAAAAACCTCAACGATGAAGCCAGCTGCTAGGAGCCTGGCCACTTCTTCTCCGATAGCTTTGCGTCTTTCCTCGTTGAACCGGCGGAGGAATTGATTCACCGGTTTGTATTTAGGATCCACATTAAGAGTGTGCTCAGCGAGTCGCCTCGGTACACCCGGCATGTCAGAAGGCTTCCATGCAAAGATGTCCCGATTCTCACGGATGAACTCAATGAGCGCGCTTTCCTATTTCGGATCCAAATTGGCACTAATGCTGAACTGCTTGGTCGAATCGCCAGGTACAAAGTCAACAAGCTTAGTCTCAGCCGCCGATGTGAACTTCAGGGCCGGATCGTGCTCCGTGGTAGGCTTCTTCAAAGGGGTCATATCCGCCGGATCAACATTGTCTTTGTAATACTTCAGCTCCTCGGTGGCACAAACCGATTATGCTTAAGCCGCATCTCCTTCTTCGCATTCCAGAGCGACCTTACGGCTTCCGTGGACCATTATAGTCCCTTTATGACCCGGCATCTTGAGCTGCAAGTACACATAACAGGGTCGTGCCATGAACTTGGCATAGGCCGGTCGACCAAACAGGGTGTGATACGGGCTTTGGATTTTTACCACCTCAAACGTCAGTGTCTCTGATCTGGAATCATGATCATCTCCGAAGGCCACTTCCAGTGCTATCTTACCAACGGGGTATGCTGACTTGCCAGGTACCACACCATGGAAAACCGTATTCGATGGTCGGAGATCTTTATCTGTTAATCCCATGCGACGGAAAGTCTCATAGTATAGGATGTTAATACTGCTACCCCCATCCATGAGTACCTTGGTGAACTTATAACCTCCCACCTGAGGCGTCACCACCAAAGCCAACTGACCCGGATTATCAACCCGGGGAGGGTGACCCTCTCTGCATATGATCGGCTGCTCTGACCAATGTAAATATCGGGGCACGGCCGGTTTAATAGAATTAACCGCCCGCTTCTGGACCTTCCGATCTCGTTTGTCCAAACTAGTGGTGAATACGTGATATTGCCCACTATTCAATTGCTTCGGGTTGCTCTGATAACCCGACTGCTGCTGTTGCTGATTGTAACCCCCCTGGTTATTCTGATTGTTTTGATTGTTACCGCCGCCCGGATTACCGTTAAATCCTGAACCGGAGTTTCCTCCACCGGAACCTGGCCCGGATCCACCGCCGGAGCCGGGATCATACCGGAAAGCATTAGAGCTCTTGAACTCCTGCATAAAGCAATCCTTCCAAAGGTGGTTTGCTAGCACCTCCTTCGTCCCATGCTTTGGACAGGGATGGTTCAATAGATAATTCAGTCAGTCCGGATTAGGACTAGGTGCTCCACTGCGGTTCTGCGATTTACCCGTGCATCGCTGGCCCTTGTCCTGCGCATTAGTATTAGCCACAAAGTCCATGTTGCCATCCGCTTTATGCTTGCCTCCGCCGCCATTACCTGCTGAGTGATGTTGTTGACCCCTGGGGTTGTCGTTCTTCTTTCCCTTCCCTGTCTTTTCATCATCAGACTCGGGATCCTTGGTACTATCAGAATCAGCATACTTTACCAAAGCGGCCATGAGATTCCTCATGTCAGTGCAATGGCGCTTCATTCGTCCTAACTTCAACCTTAAGGGTCCAAACCGGCAATTGCCTTCCAAGGTTATGACTGCAGTGTCAGCGTTGATGCGGTCTGATGAATGCAGAACTTGTGAGACCCGGCGTACCCAATGAGTAATTGATTCTCCTTCCTCCTGGACACAGGCAGCTAAATCCACTATCGACATAGGCTGCTTACACGTGTCTTTGAAGTTATTGATAAACCGGGCACGTAACTAGGCCCATGAACTGATAGAGTTGGGCGGCAAGCTCTTCAACCAGGTACGGGCCGTCCCTTCAAGCATCATGGTGAAATACTTTGCGCACGCCACGTCATCTACATCAAGCATCTCCATGACCATTTCATAGCTCTCCACCCATGTCTCTGGAGGTTGATCCGCCGTATAATTTGGTACCTTGCGCGGGCCCTTGAAATCCTTAGGCAGGCGCACATTGCGTAAAGCGGGGACAAGGCAAGGTACCCCCAATGCGCTAGAATTAAGCCCAGGCTCAACCGAGGTGGTCGGACGAACCGGCGTAAGCTGACGAGCTTGATGTTGTGCCGCTAACTCGGCCTCCCTGCGTGCTCGGGCCCAGTCCACCACCTCCTGGGCATTGTCGGCACCACCGGCCGGATTGTTGCCACGGGGCGCTCCACGCTGCGCATTACTTGACACAGCTGGTTCCTCCATATGCCTGCTATAACTCTGGCTTGGACGTGGGGTAGAATGAATCCGGTCGCGGCTGTATGAATATGCTTCCTGTTGCACCAAAGCCGTCCTAAGGAGCTCCTTGACCCGGCGCGTCTCTATCGCCTGTAATGAATCACCTTCAACTGGAATAGCCTCCAGCCGTGCCGCAGCCGCAACGAGGTTATCCAGCGGATTGGAGTAGTGACCCGGAGGTGTAGGCACAGCTTGTGGTACACCAGTATTATGACGAGGTAGATCTATTAAACGGGGCTGGACTGGCGTGCCTGTCGCTGGTGCCTCCGCCCGGTTTACCACCGGTGGATTATTGGTTCCCGCTCCAGGGGTGTTGAAAAGGTCCCTTGCTTCGAAAACTGAAGGCAAACGAGATCGGTACTTCCTCCTCATGACTTCCTGTGATGCGTTCTGGTCCAGCATGAGCTTGTAAGCTTGCGCGTCCAATGCGGCTCGCTCTGCAGTCATCCTGACCTCTTCAGCTGCTAAATCCGCTTTGGCTTGAGCGATCTGCTCCCTCACCTTTGCAATTTACGCGTTGTGAGCGTCTTGATCCGCCGGGTTAGCCTCCGCCATGAGCGTAGCCAACGCATCGAACAGATCTGATAAGACTTGAACCGGCGGGCACACAGAGCCTCCTGCCGCGTCAGCCATTGCTGTTGTTGAACCGGGAACCATCGCTGCAGCAGTTGATGAATGAACCGCTGCTTGCGTACCGGCCATGAATATTCCAACCCGGTTGGGCAGATCGGAGGGTTCCGGAATACTGTCGCCATCGGAACAGCCCCAAATCCGGCCATCTTGCAACTGATACAAAGACTCAGTTTCTCCGGTTGACGACTCGTCGCCAGAATAAACGACGGTTTCGCCACCAGATCCCGATCCATCCTCATAGCTTCCTCCATGGATGACTCCCACAAAGGCACGTTTCATGGCCGGCTTAACCCGGGCAGGTCGCACACGCTGAGCTGTCTCGACGAGGTCGGTGCAGGTGTCCAGCTCAGGGCCCGGTTCACCGATCTTGCCGATGAAGACGTGTATGCCACCAAAGGGGACCTGGTACCCGTACTCAATCGAGTTGGCCTCGGGGCCCCAGCCTGCATCATCGATGTAGATCTTGCCGTGACGACTCTTGGTCATCCGGCCCACAGCGTATCCCTCGAGTCCTTCGAAGCGGCCCTCCAAGAACTTGAAACCATCGTGCGATAGCCCCACGGTGGGCGCCAACTGTCGTTGTTTTGTCACGACAGATGTCCTAGCCAAAGGACTTAGTCGTGGAGCCATCGCAACGGGTTAACTCGAAGGGGTTAAAGCGGACACAGGGACACAGAAGGTTTATACTAGTTCGGCCCCTTGGATGAAGGTAAAAGCCTACGTCTAGTTGTGATGGAATTGATGGGGTTTCGATGACTAGGGAGCAAACAAGCTTCACCTAAGTCTCGAGTTGTGGTTGTCTATCTTTGAACCGCTGTCGGGTCGTCCCCTTATATACACGGGTGACGCCCGTCGGTTCACAGAGTCCCAATCTCCGGTTCATATTCGTACCCGGGTTGGTCTCTCCTTATTCCTAACTTATAATACAAGTTTACATACAAGGTCGGTTTACGGCCATAAGCGTTGCACCGACTACGGCCTTGGGCCTTCATCTGTCTTCTTGGGCTTTAACACTCTGGGACTACTGATGAAGTTAACCCGGCCTTGGTACGCCGGTTTACGCCCATTAGTAATATCCCCAACACCAGGGCAAAGGGTGTCTGGCCGGTGGCTATATTTGGCGTCGTTCTGATCGACCAAAGAACCATTGGCAACTCATCAATCCAGTGCCTTCCACTCTTGCGCAGCCTGTCAAAGGTCTTTGTCCTTAAGCCTCGCAGTACTTCAGCGTTTGCTCTCTCATCTTGACCATTGCTTCGTGGGTGAGCAACAGAAGCGAAACAGACTTTCTTGCCGAGGTCTTGGGTATATTGCATGAAGGTGCGGCCTGTGAACTGTGTGCCATTGTCGGTGATGACCCTCTTGGGTACACCAAAATGGCACACTAGTCCCTTGAAGAATTTGACGGCTAACTGAGCTGTGACCTTCCTCACTGCCTCCACCTCTGGAGACTTTGTGAACTTGTCGATTGCGACGTACAAGTACTCAAAGCCCCCGACAGCGCGGGGGAAAGGGCCCAGTATGTCGAGCCCCCAGACCGAGAAGGGCCAGGAGAGAGGAATGGTTTGAAGGGCTTGAGCCGGCTGATGAAGTTTCTTTGAATGGAACTGACACGCTTCACACCTGGTGACTAGTGTCGTCGCATCCTGGAGGGCAGTGGGCCAGAAGAAGCCTTCCCGAAATGCCTTGCCAACAAGGGCCCTTGACCCTATGTGGGATCCACATGTGCCTCCATGTATCTCTGCCAACAGCCCCATTCCTTCCTCTCGAGGGATACACTTCAATTTCACGTCGTTCGGTCTCTTTCTGTACAGGACGTCATCGACAAACTGGTACATAGTAGACCGACGGGCTACTTTTTCCGCTTCTTCCTGCTCCTCAGGAAGTTCCCCAGTTTGGAGGAATCGGACGGTATGATGTGCCCACGCTGGAGCCTGGGGCTCGACGGCGAGGACTAAAGGCATTTCCTTCGCTATAGGAGCGGCTGTCTCGACGGCAAGAGCTTGACGCTCCGCCGGACCTAGCCGTCCCGTGGCGGGCTCAGTGTCTCCGGCAACATCCTTGTCGGTGGCTCCGGGGAGCTCTATGGGAAAGTACTTGCCGGGCCCTGATTTCCTCCTCTTGTTTTGCTCTGTTGATGGATCAACGGATGGCAGAGTTAGCTGAAGCACAAAGGTACCTGGTTCCATAGGTAGCTTGAGGGCAGCGCATTTTGATAGGTAATCGGCGATGTCATTCTCTGCTCGGGGAACGTGCTTCGCCTGTATACCATCAAAACGCTCTTCCAGCTTTCTCACTTCATCGACATAGGCCTTCATCAACGGGCTCTGGTAATCTTTGTTGACTTGTTTGACGACAAGTTGCGAGTCGCCTCTGACAATGAGTTTCTTGATTCCGAGGTCTGCCGCGATCCTAAGACCAGCAAGCAGTCCCTCGTATTCTGCAGTATTGTTCGTTGATACCTCCCTGGGGAAGTGCATCTGGACCACGTACTTGAGGTGCTCTCCGGCGGGCGCGACAAGCAGTACGCCAGCCCCAGTGCCCTGTAAGGAGAAAGCTCCATCAAATTACATGATCCAGTCGCAACCACTACAAGAAATATGTCAATTTATGACCTTCTGTCAGTGACCCTCGAAGAATTGGTCATAAATTTATGACCATTTCAGACCAATTGGTCAAAAGCTGTTCGGGGGCTCCAAACCCTAAACCATTGCGACCATTTTGGTCAGAAAGGTCGTAATTTCCTCACACGAAAAGGTCATAAAGCAAACAACGCTAGTCCGCTGCCTTATTTCTAGTTGTTAACGACCAATATAGATGGTCATAGCCTTGTAAATTGTGGTGGGTTGCTATGACTAGGCGCCACCTCATCAGTTTTGCCTATGTGGCATGTCCATGTGGCAGTTTTTGCCCTAGGTTGTGAAGCAACCTATATTTCTGTCATTCCCAAAAATCCCAAAAAAATCTCATAAATTCTTTGGGTCATATCTTCGTCAAATATGTAAAAACCTTCCTTGCCTAGTTCAAAAATAATTCAAAAATATTCATTTTCCTATTCTGTTCAAAGTAACAGTTTGTGAAGGAAGTACCACTTTGGCATGTCCAAATAGTATCCATTTTCTACAGTGCTTTCCTATGCCCAAACAACCATCCTCCACCAAATGCCAGCTCAATCCGTTCAATATTTTGAGTCGAGTTTCAACATTCGTATTTATGTCCATTGTGGTGGTTTGCAAAGCAAGTACCAGCTAGGCTCCTCCTTTTGAGCTGAAAATTTGTGAAGACGGTCTTCTTAGTAACTGATCATCCTCAGCCAAAACTCACGCCCATTAGCCATGTACATTTCCTGTACCGCTAATCAAACACTTGGCTGCTAATTCATGTTTGAGCACCGATCGGTCTCCTCGTGAGAATCTTATGTTGTAATTTTCTTCCTAGCACCTACATGGGGAGTGCCCAACCCACTAGACATGTCTAGGCCACCCAGAACACAGGGCAACGCCACGGTCACGCGGTGACCAGGCGGCGGGCATGCGAGCTTACGCGCTCTAGAGTTGGGGCCCTCGGCCACCGCCCAAACCTCGACGTATCGCCACCAAACCATGTATTTATGATTAAATAGATACTTATGTAACTAGAAATTATTTTTGGAAAAGATAAATAGCAAACTAAGAGGCAGCTGCCGTTCAATTTTGACCCGCTTCCAGCTGAATCGGCGGGAATTTGTCTTTTTCACGAGAGGTGGATCAAAACTTTTTGCACCCAATAATTTTGTCAATTTTGCATTAAATATGGCCTAGTATTTTATAAAAATGATTTGGTCCAATTTTGCAACAATTATTTGGTAGTTCCTTCACAAAAAAACCTCCTTTCGGGCACTCAAAAAATGGAAAATGGTTTTTTCGTCCAACGAAAATGAAAACTTCCTTAGGCAACATTGTTTGATATTCCAATATGCACCCTTGTTCACAATATGAGATCATTTGAACAAACTATGCCATGAATGTGGCCATAAGATTGATCATTTGGCTTGAAAGCCATGAATCTTCACACTTGATAGCTCATTTCTGAGAACACTTTTTTAAAATAATTACCGTATTACAAGTTTATTATTTTTCCTGGTAACTTGGTCACATATAATGACACAATGCGAAGGTTTTCCATTTTTTTGATTTTTTTTTGAATTTTTTATGCCCGTTTCAAAATGCGGTCAAAACGGCGGGCTTGACCGTTCCTAGCTAGTGGTTTAATATTGGAAATTTTTTGGTGTTTCTATGATTAAATAGATACTTATGTACCTATAAATGATTTTTGGAAAAAATAAAAAGCAAACTATGAGGCAGCTACAGTTCAAATTTGACCCCCTTCCAGCTGAATCGGCAGAAATTTGTCTTTTTCACGAGAGGTAGATCAAAACTTTTTACACCCAACCATTTTGTCAATTGTGCATTAAATATGGCCTAGTATTTTAGAAAAATGATTTGGTCCAATTTTGCAACAATTATTTGGGAGGTCCTTCACAAAAAAACCTCCTTTTGGGCACTCGAAAAATGGAAAATGGTTTTTTCGTCCAAAGAAAATGAAAACTTCCTTAGGCAACATTGTTTGCCATTCCTATATGCACCCTTGTGCACAATATGAGATCATTTGAACAAACTATGCCATGAATGTGACCATAAGATTGATCATTTGGCTCGAAAGCCATTAATCTTCATAGATGATAGCTCATTTCTGAGAACACTTTTTTAAAATAATTACCGTATTACAAGTTTGTTATTTTTCCTGGGAACTTGGCCACATATAATGACACAATGCGAAGGTTTCCCAATTTTTTTGATTTTTTTGAATTTTTTATGCCCGTTTCAAAATGCGGTCAAAACGGCGGGAATGACCGTTCCTAGCTAGTGGTTGAATCTTGGAAAATTTTTGGTGTTTCTCTGATTAAATAGATCCTTATGTACCTAGAAATGATTTTTGGAAAAAATAAATAGCAAACTATGTGGCAGCTGCAGTTCAAATTTGACCCGCTTCCTGCTGAATCGGCGGGAATTTGTCTTTTTCACCAAAGGTGGATCAAGGCTTTTGACACCCAACCATTGTGTTAATTGTGCATTAAACATGGCCTAGTATTTTATAAAAATGATTTGGTCCAATTTTGCAACAAATATATGGTAGATTCTTCACAAAAAAACTCATTTTGGGCACTCGAAAAATGGAAAATGGCTCTTTTGTGCAATGAAAGTGAAAAACCCCCAAATCAACATTGTTTGTCATCCCAAGATACACACATGTGCACACTATTTGTTCATTTTAGCAAACTATAAGTGGTTAATATGTTGAATGTTTACCCTGAATTAGAGGGTGAAAATTATAAGAGAAACAAAAGAAAAAAACAAAACTACCTAAGCTTAATTCTGATTGGTGGAATCACTTGTGTCTTGGATCGATGACCTGGCATCCATCAGTCCATCCGTCCATCCATCCATCCCATCCCACGGCAGCAAACCCCCCTCTCTCTCGTGAACCCCACCCAACCCCCTCTCTCTCGCGAACCCCACCCACGGCAGCAAGCCCTCCTCTCTCTCGCGCTAACCCTAGCGCTGCACTCCTCCCTTGCCGCCGCCACCTCCGGCGCCAGATCCTGGCTGCCGCGTCTCCCTCCGACCTCGTCGCCGGCGCTCCCGCCCTCTCCCCCCTCCCTCACCTCCCCTCACGTCATCGGAAGAGAAGAGGGAGATCGTGCGCGCGAGCAGGTCAGGCGGCGGCGCCGGCTCCCAGATCCGCAAGGGCTTGGACCTAGAGCTCCAACCCCATGGCAGCGGCGGCGGCTGCGGTTGACAGGTCCGCCATGGGCCTGGACCTGGAGTTCCGTCTCCTCCATGGGGTCGGCTTCTAGATCCGCGCCCCCATGGGTTGGACCTGGTGCTCCATCTCCATGGCGTCGTCTGCTTCCGCTCGGCCGTCTGCGTCCTTCTGCTGCTCGTCGAGGTAAGATATTCTCCCGATTTGATCTTCCTTTCTCTTCCATTCCCTTACCTGATGCGTTGTGGATTCCCTCCCTCCTCACGCAGAGCACTGTGGTCGTCGTCGCGGAGACCTCCAGGCCCCGGCTTCACTGCCTGGCGCGTTTTCAGGTCGTCGGTCATCCACCTCCCACTCTCTCTTTTGGCCCCCCGCTCGATCCCATCTGCCTAGGTGGTAGCTCTGCGTAGCATCTGGTCCTTGCCATGCTCTGTGTGTCTGTCTTTAGAGATGCTCTGTGTGTCCATCTTTAGATGATTTGATTTGCATCCTAGAATCAATTTCATTTGCACAATTAGATCGAGAACAATTGCCACCAAAAAACCCTTGAGTGCTGCCTATAAATTGTTGTTGGGGAACGTAGTAATTTCAAAAAAATTCCTACGCACACGCAAGATCATGGTGATGCATAGCAACGAGAGGGAGAGTGTTGTCTACGTACCCTCGTAGACCGAAGCGGAAGCGTTGACACAACGTAGAGGAAGTAGTCGTACGTAGAGGAAGTAGTCGTACGTTCTCCTCGCGATCCAACCGATCACAGCACCGTTACTCCGGCACCTCCGAGTTCTTGGCACATGTTCAGCTCGATGACGATCACCGGGCTCCGATCCAGCAAAGCGTCGAGGAAGAGTTCCGTCAGCACGACGGCGTGGTGACGATCTTGATGTGTTACCGGCGCAGGGCTTCGCCTAAGCACTACAACGATATAATCGAGGTGGAATTTGGTGGAAGGGGGCACCGCACACGGCTAAGGAACGATCCGTAGATCAACTTGTGTGTCTATGGGGTGCCCCTTGCCTCAGTATATAAAGGATGGAGGAGGAGGAGGCCGGCCAAGGGTTTGGCGCGCCAGGGTGTGGAGTCCTACTAGGTTTCCAAGTCCTAGTAGGAGTCCACCAAGAGGGGAGGAAGGGAGAAGGAATAGGAGGAGTAGGAAAGGTGGCCGGCCCCCTTTTCCCTAGTCCAATTCGGACCAAAGGGGAGCGGGGGCGCAGCAGCCTTTTCCTCTTCCCACTAAAGCCCATCAAGGCCCATTACTTCTCCCGTAATCCCGTAACTCCCCGACACTCCCGAAAATACCCGAACCACTCAGAACCCTTCCGATGTCCGAATATAGTCGTCCAATATATCGATCTTTACGTCTCGACCATTTCGAGACTCCTCGTCATGTCCCCGATCTCATCCGGGACTCCGAACTCCTTCGGTACATCAAAACTCATAAACTCATAATATAACTGTCATCGAAACCTTAAGCGTGCGGACCCTACGGTTCGAGAACAATGTAGACATGACCGAGACACGTCTCCAGTCAATAACCAATAGCGGGACCTGGATGCCCATATTGGCTCCTACATATTCTACGAAGATCTTTATCGGTCAGACCGCATAACAACATACGTTGTTCCCTTTGTCATCGGTATGTTACTTGCCCGAGATTCGATCGTCGGTATCCAATACCTAGTTCAATCTCGTTACCGGCAAGTCTCTTTTCTCGTTCCGTAATACATCATCTCGCAACTAACTCATTGGTTGCAATGCTTGCAAGGCTTATGTGATGTGCATTACCGAGAAGGCCCTGAGATACCTCTCCGACAATCGGAGTGACAAATCCTAATCTCGAAATATGCCAACCCAACATGTACCTTCGGAGACACCTGTAGAGCACCTTTATAATCATCCAGTTACGTTGTGACGTTTGGTAGTACCCAAAGTGTTCCTCCGGCAAACGGGAGTTGCATAATCTCATAGTCATAGGAACATGTATAAGTCATGGATAAAAGCAATAGCAACATACTAAACGATCGGGTGCTAAGCTAATGGAATGGGTCATGTCAATCAGATCATTCAACTAATGATGTGACCTCATTAATCAAATAACAACTCCTTGTTCATGGTTAGGAAACATAACCATCTTTGATTAATGAGCTAGTCAAGTAGAGGCATACTAGTGACACTCTGTTTGTCTATGTATTCACACATGTATTATGTTTCCTGTTAATACAATTCTAGCATGAATAATAAACATTTATCATGAATTAAGGAAATAAATAATAACTTTATTATTGCCTCTAGGGCATATTTCCTTCAGTCTCCCACTTGCACTAGAGTCAATAATCTAGTTCACATTGCCATGTGATTTACCAGCAATAGTTCACATCACCATGTGATTAACACCCATAGTTCACATCGATATGTGACCAACACTCAAAGGGTTTACTAGAGTCACTAATCTAGTTCACATCGCTATGTGATTAACACCCAAAGAGTACTAAGGTGTGATCATGTTTTGCTTGTGAGATAATTTTAGTCCACGGGTCTGTCACATTCAGATCCGTAAGTATTTTGCAAATTTCTATGTCAACAATACTCTGCACGGAGCTACTCTAGCTAATTGCTCCCACTTTCAATATGTATCCAGATTGAGACTTAGAGTCATCTAGATCAGTGTCAAAACTTGTATTGACGTAACCCTTTACGACGAGCCTTTTGTCACCTCCATAATCGAGAAACATATCCTTATTCCACTAAGGATAATTTTGACCGCTGTCCAGTGATCTACTCCTAGATCACTATTGTACTCCCTTGCCAAACTCAGTGGTAGGGTATGCAATAGATCTGGTACACAACATGGCATACTTTATAGAACCTATGGCTGAGGCATAGGGAATGACTTTCATTCTCTTTCTATCTTCTGCCGTGGTCGGGCTTTGAGTCTTACTCAATTTCACACCTTGTAACACAAGCAAGAACTCTTTCTTTGACTGTTCCATTTTGAACTACTTCAAAATCTTGTCAAGGTATGTACTCATTGAAAAAACTTATCAAGCGTCTTGATCTATCTCTATAGATTTTGATGCTCAATTTGTAAGCAGCTTCATCGAGGCCTTTCTTTGAAAAACTCCTTTCAAACACTCCTTTATGCTTTGCAGAATAATTCTACATTATTTCCGATCAACAATATGTCATTCACATATACTTATCAGAAATGTTGTAGTGCTCCCACTCACTTTCTTGTAAATATAGGCTTCACCGCAAGTCTGTATAAAACTATATGCTTTGATCAACTTATCAAAGTGTATATTCCAACTCCGAGATGCTTGCACCAGTCCATAGATGGATCGCTGGAGCTTGCATATTTTGTTAGCACCTTTAGGATTGACAAAACCTTCTGGTTGCATCATATACAACTCTTCTTTAATAAATCCATTAAGGAATGCAGTTTTGTTTTATCCGTTTGCCAGATTTCATAAAATGCGGCAATTGCTAACATGATTCGGACAGACTTAAGCATAGATACGAATGAGAAACTCTCATCGTAGTCAACACCTTAAACTTGTCGAAAACCTTTTGCGACAATTCTAGCTTTGTAGATAGTAACACTACTATGAGCCTCCGTCTTCCTCTTGAAGATCCATTTATTTTCTATGGCTTGCCGATCATCGGGCAAATCCATTAAAGTCCATACTTTGTTCTCATACATGGATCATATCTCAGATTTCATGGCCTCAAACCATTTCGTGGAATCTGGGCTCATCATCGCTTCCTCATAGTTCGCAAGTTCATCATGGTCTAGTAACATGACTTCCAGAACAGGATTACCGTACTACTATGGTGCGGATCTCACTCTGGTTTACCTACGAGATTCGGTAGTAACTTGATCTGAAGTTACATGATCATCATCATTAGCTTCCTCACTAATTGGTGTAGTACTCACAAGAACAGATTTCTGTGATGAACTCCTTTCCAATAAGGGAGAAGGTACAATTACCTTATCAAGTTTTCTACTTTCCTCCCACTCACTTCTTTCGAGAAAAACTCCTTTTCTAGAAAGGATCCATTCTTAGCAACGAATGTCTTGCCTTTGGATCTGTGATAGAAGGTGTACCCAACTGACTCTTTGGGTATCCTATGAAGACATATTTCTCCGATTTGGGTTTGAGCTTATCATGTTGAAACTTTTTCACATAAGCATCGCAACCCCAAACTTTAAGAAACGACAACTTTGGTTTCTTGCCAAACCATAGTTCAGATTGTGTCGTCTCAACGGACTTAGATGGTGCCCTTTTTAACGTGAATGCAGCTGTCTTTAATGCATAACCCCAAAAACGATAGTGGTAGATCGGTAAGAGACATCATAGATTGTACTATATCCATATAAAGTACGGTTATGACGTTCGGACGCACCATTATGCTGTGGTGTTCCAGGTGGCGTGAGTAGTGAAACTATTTCACATTGTTTTAACTGAAGACCAAACTCGTAACTCAAATATTTGTCTCCGCGATCAGATCGTAGAAACTTTATTTTCTTGTTGCGATGATTTTCCACTTCACTCTGAAATTCTTTGAACTTTTCAAATATTTCAGACTTATGTTTCATCAAGTAGATATACCCATATCTGCTCAAAATATCTGTGAAGGTCAGAAAATAATGATACTTGTCGAGAGCCTTAATCTTCATCGGACCACATACATCGGTATGTATGATTTCCAATAAATCTGTTGCTTGCTTCATTTTTCCGGAGAACGGTGTTTTTAGTCATCTTGCCCTTAAGGCATGGATCGCAAGCATCAAGTGATTCATAATCAAGATATTCCAAAATTCCATCAGCATGGAGTTTCTTCATGCGCTTTACACCAATATGACCTAAACGGCAGTGCCACAAATAAGTTGCACTATCATTATTAACTTCGCATTTTTGGCTTCAATATTATGAATATGTGTATCACTACGATCGAGATCCAACAAACCATTTTCGTTGGTGTGTATGACCATAGAAGGTTTTATTCATGTAAACAGAACAACAATTGTTCTCTAACTTAAATGAATAACTGTATTGCAATTAACATGATCAAATCATATTCATGCTCAACGCAAACACCAAATAACACTTATTTAGTTTCAACACTAATCCCGAAAGTATAGGGAGTGTGTGATGATGATCATATCAATCTTGGAACCACTTCCAACACACATCGTCACCTTGCCCTTTAACTAGTCTTTGTTCATTCTGCAACTCCCGTTTCGAGTTACTAATCTTAGCAACTGAACTAATACCAAATACTGAGGGGTTGCTATGAACACTAGTAAAGTACACATCAATAACATGTATATCAAATATACTTATGTTCACTTTGCCATCCTTCTTATCTGCCAATCACTTGGGGTAGTTCCGCTTCTAGTGACCAGTCCCTTTGCAGTAGAAGCACTTAGTCTCAGGCTTAGGACCAGACTTGGGCTTTTTCACTTGAGCAGCAACTTGCTTGCCGTTCTTCTTGAAGTTCCCCTTCTTTCCCTTTGCCCTTTTCTTGAAACTAGTGATCTTGTCAACCATCAACACTTGATGTTTTTCTTTGATTTCTACCTTCGCCGATTTTAGCATCGCGAAGAGCTTGGGAATATTTTCCGTTATCCCTTGCATATTATAGTTCATCACGAAGTTCTACTAACTTGGTGATGGTGACTAGAGAATTCTGTCAATCACTATCTTATCTGGAAGATAAACTCCCACTTGATTCAAGCGATTGTAGTACCCAGACAATCTGAGCACATGCTCACTAGTTGAGCGATTCTCCTCCATCTTTTAGCTATAGAACTTGTTGGGGACTTCATATCTCTCAACTCGGGTATTTGCTTGAAATATTAACTTCAACTCCTGGAACATCTCATATGGTCCATGACGTTCAAAACGTCTTTGAAGTCCCGATTCTAAGCCGTTAAGCATGGTGCACTAAACTATTAAGTAGTCATCATATTGAGCTCACAAAACGTTCATAACGTCTGCATGTGCTCCTGCAATAGGTCCGTCACCTGGCGGTGCATCAAGGACATAATTCTTCTTTGCAGCAATGAGGATAAACCTTAAATCACGGATCCAATCCGCATCATTGCTACTAACATTTTTCAACACAATTTTCTCTAGGAACATATCAAAATAAACACAGGGAAGCAACAATGCGAGCTATTGATCTACAACATAGATATGCTAATACTACCAGGACTAAGTTCATGATAAATTAAAGTTCAATTAATCATATTACTTAAGAACTCCCACTTAGATAGACATCCCTCTAATCTTCTAAGTGATCACGTGATCCAAATCAACTAAACCATAACCGATCATCACGTGAAATGGCTTAGTCTTCAATGGTGAACATCATTATGTTGATCATATCTACTATATGATTCACGCTCGACCTTTCGGTCTCCGTGTTCCGAGGTCATATCTTATATGCATAGCTCGTCAAGTATAACCTAAGTATTCCGCGTGTGCAACTTTTTTGCACCCGTTGTATTTGAACGTAGAGCCTATCGCACCCGATCATCACGTGGTGTCTCAGCACGAAGAACTTTCGCAACGGTGCATACTCAGGGAGAACACTTCTTGATAATTAGTGAGAGATCATCTTATAATGCTACCGTCAATCAAAGCAAGATAAGATGCATAAAAGATAAACATCACATGCAATCAATATAAGTGATATGATATGGCCATCATCATCTTGTGCTTGTGATCTCCATCTCCGCAGCACTGTCATGATCACCATCGTCACCGGCGCGACACCTTGATCTCCATCGTAGCATCGTTGTCGTCTCGCCAATCTTATGCTTCTACAACTATCGCTACCGCTTAGTGATAAAGTAAAGCATTACAGGGCGATTGCATTGCATACAATAAAGCGACAACCATACGGCTCCTGCCGGTTGCCGATAACTTGGTTACAAAACATGATCATCTCATACAATAAAATATAGCATCATGTCTTGACCATATCACATCACAACATGCCCTGCAAAAACAAGTTAGACGTCCTCTACTTTGTTTGTTGCAAGTTTTACGTGGCTGCTACGGGCTTAAGCAAGAACTCATCTTACCTACGCATCAAAACCACAACGATAGTTTGTCAAATAGACTCCGTTTTAACCTTCTCAAGGACCGGGCGTAGCCACACTTGGTTCAACTAAAGTTGGTGAGACAGTCTCCCGCAAGCCATCTGTGTGCAAAGCACGTCGAGGGAACCGGTCTCGCGTAAGCGTACGCGTAAGGTTGGTCCGGGTCGTCTCATCCAACAATACCGCTGAACCAAAGTATGACATGCTGGTAGGCAGTATGACTTGTATCGTCCACAACTCACTTGTGTTCTACTCGTGCAAATAACATCAAACCATAAAAACCTAGGCTTGGATGCCACTGTTGGGGAACGTAGTAATTTCAAAAAATTTCCTACGCACACGCAAGATCATGGTGATGCATAGCAACGAGAGGGAGAGTGTTGTCTACGTACCCTCGTAGACCGAAGCGGAAGCGTTGACACAACGTAGAGGAAGTAGTCGTACGTAGAGGAAGTAGTCGTACGTTCTCCTCGCGATCCAACCGATCATAGCACCGTTACTCCGGCACCTCCGAGTTCTTGGCACACGTTCAGCTCGATGACGATCCCCGGGCTCCGATCCAGCAAAGCGTCGAGGAAGAGTTCCGTCAGCACGACGGCGTGGTGACGATCTTGATGTGTTACCGGCGCAGGGCTTCGCCTAAGCACTGCAACGATATAATCGAGGTGGAATTTGGTGGAAGGGGGCACCGCACACGGCTAAGGAACGATCCGTAGATCAACTTGTGTGTCTATGGGGTGCCCCTTTCCTCAGTATATAAAGGATGGAGGAGGAGGAGGCCGGCCAAGGGTTTGGCGCGCCAGGGTGTGGAGTCCTACTAGGTTTCCAAGTCCTAGTAGGAGTCCACCAAGAGGGGAGGAAGGGAGAAGGAATAGGAGGAGTAGGAAAGGTGGCCGGCCCCCTTTTCCCTAGTCCAATTCGGACCAAAGGGGAGGGGGGGCGCAGCAGCCTTTTCCTCTTCCCACTAAAGCCCATCAAGGCCCATTACTTCTCCCGTAATCCCGTAACTCCCCGACACTCCCGAAAATACCCGAACCACTCAGAACCCTTCCGATGTCCGAATATAGTCGTCCAATATATCGATCTTTACGTCTCGACCATTTCGAGACTCCTCGTCATGTCCCCGATCTCATCCAGGACTCCGAACTCCTTCGGTACATCAAAACTCATAAACTCATAATATAACTGTCATCGAAACCTTAAGCGTGCGGACCCTACGGTTCGAGAACAATGTAGACATGACCGAGACACGTCTCCAGTCAATAACCAATAGCGGGACCTGGATGCCCATATTGGCTCCTACATATTCTACGAAGATCTTTATCGGTCAGACCGCATAACAACATACGTTGTTCCCTTTGTCATCGGTATGTTACTTGCCCGAGATTCGATCGTCGGTATCCAATACCTAGTTCAATCTCGTTACCGGCAAGTCTCTTTTCTCGTTCCGTAATACATCATCTCGCAACTAACTCATTGGTTGCAATGCTTGCAAGGCTTATGTGATGTGCATTACCGAGAAGGCCCTGAGATACCTCTCCGACAATCGGAGTGACAAATCCTAATCTCGAAATATGCCAACCCAACATGTACCTTCGGAGACACCTGTAGAGCACCTTTATAATCACCCAGTTACGTTGTGACGTTTGGTAGTACCCAAAGTGTTCCTCCGGCAAACGGGAGTTGCATAATCTCATAGTCATAGGAACATGTATAAGTCATGGATAAAAGCAATAGCAACATACTAAACGATCGGGTGCTAAGCTAATGGAATGGGTCATGTCAATCAGATCATTCAACTAATGATGTGACCTCATTAATCAAATAACAACTCCTTGTTCATGGTTAGGAAACATAACCATCTTTGATTAATGAGCTAGTCAAGTAGAGGCATACTAGTGACACTCTGTTTGTCTATGTATTCACACATGTATTATGTTTCCTGTTAATACAATTCTAGCATGAATAATAAACATTTATCATGAATTAAGGAAATAAATAATAACTTTATTATTGCCTCTAGGGCATATTTCCTTCAATTGTCTCCTATGAAGAGGATGTAGCATCTCCACTTAAGCCCCCCCCCCCCCCCGCTCAATTTTTCTAACTGTATATATGTGCTGTGTGTACCCCTAGCCATTAAAAAACTAGTTGTTAATTTCATTCGCTGCAGTCTCTCTTAAGTTAGCTCCCAGCTCTCACTTCCGTTTACTTGAATGTTTAGGGTGGTGGATGAAAGAGACGAATGCATTGCGCTCCTAAGAAGATTCTGAACTGCCGAGGCTACCCAACTAGCTGCGAGTAGACAAGCGAGGCATGGCTTGGTTACTGACTGCGGTTACTGGTAAGAACCTTTTACATCCTGGTATAGCTCCAAGTGTACATTCACCACGGTTACTGCCTGTGTATAAACCAGTTTTCAATGTACTAGCGACATGATTTTTTTAGGGGTGGTTGTCTGAACTGAATTGCTTAGAACTTTCCTATCTAAACAAGAGTTGCCATTTTTTAGTATAATATGAGATTTCTGTGATGAGTAGTCGGATCATTCATACAGACTTTTGTTCTTTGATTTGAAAATTGTAGCTCACATAGTACAACAGTTGGTGTTGTAGCTGAGCACCTTTCTTTTTCTTCAGTACAGCCACATGTTTTTTCTTTAGCTCTCAAACTACAGCTTACATGGTTGTGCTTTCTTAGCTCTTAGCTTTCCCAGTTCTTAAAATCTAGCTCAAATCGTTGTGAAATTTATCCTAGATAGACATTCAGTATTGTTCTATCTAGTTCTACTCGGACAAGTTTCTCAGTTTCATTGATCCTCTCTTTTTCAGCGCGAGCGCCGACGCAGTGGGGCGAGGCTTGCTCGGCCCGTTCAGGCTACTCGTGCTGGTCGACGACGGCCTGTTGGAGCAGACCGCTGTCTACTTCTACCTGGTCAAGGGTGCGGACGGGAAGCTCAGCACTCACTTCTGCCAAGACGCCTTCAGGTATGCACACATCGATCTTAAATCTGCACGCGCTTCTAATTACAGTGTACTGCGCCATGTTGTTTCAGTATTTTTGATGTAATAACATCTTTTCTTGTGGGATGGAGGGAGTGGCATCTATCTATCTTACCTTGCTGAGAAACTACTTGCCATCTCAAATCATGTTTGTCAGGTCATTGAAGGCGAACATTCTCGTCAAGGCCGTTTATGGCAGCTTCGTCCCTGTACTTGATGGAGAAAATCTGTAAGTGAGAATACGTTTCTTCAAGTAAATTCAGAAGCGTCAGTCGACATATTAAGATTGATTGGTCTTTGACTCATCAGTTATTGATTTGATTTTGTCCTGGCGGGGCGCTACTAGGCCAAGCAGAACAGGAAGAATGTCATGCCGGCCCGCATCGTCAAGCACACCATGGAGATCATACACCTACTCACCGACACCAACCCCATATTCCCTTCTCTCCTTCCTTGAGATAGCTTGTATTATATGATGTCAGTTTAATGGATGAGAGTAGCAGTAGGATCGTATTTTACTTCAGCTGCTGTCAATTGTCACTGTTTGTTGTTCCTTCAGATAGCTAGTATGAACTGGTTGCTTGCTTCTGTACCATGCTACCTATGGGTTATTACTTATTAGTATTGTTTATCCCGACCATGAGCTTGAATGGTGTAGGAGTACAACAGCACCAGGTTAATTTGTAGAAGTGAGGTTACTGAATTTTTTCTATGCCATGGTACAATAATAATTTGAATGATAGCCAGTTGACACGAGCTGTTTGGCCCAATTCCTGGTCTCTATTAGGGGGTACAATTTATTACTTTCTGTATAGATTTGTTAGCAATGGATGAATTGATCAGGGAAACAGTTCTGAGCTGATCTGAAGTTCTGAATTGGTCCAGCACATCTGAATTTGGAGTGCTTTCTGTACTGCAGTCAGTGCCTTAGCGCTATATGTTAGTGCCAGGCTGTTCGGCAGTTTTCTGCTTCTCTGCTAGTAGCTTAATTATAAGAATACAATTCTCACTAAATGTACTTTGCATTCTTACTGTATCTACTGTTGCCACAATCATTCTTGTACCAACTTATTTATCATAGCTAAACAATAAACTGTAGAGGCAATTTTGCAGCCTGTCAATGCCACCAGGATAACAATGACCCTTACCCTGTTAATTATAGTACTTCTGCTCTGCTCTGCTCCTCAAGGTACCCTCATCTTTGATTTCTTCCCTTCAACTCTCTGATGCTGCTTTCCTTCCTCGTGCAGGCACGCCCCGATGCTCCCCTCGGTCTGGGCACCCGATGCCAGGCAGGCTGTCGATGCCCCAGACCTCAAGGCCGGCCGTGCTACTCTAGCTGCTCCTGCCCCGGCCATGCTCAACTTCGCTCCTGGTCAGTTGCCGCAGGTGAGACACTTGCCTCCATGCTTGGATGATTCTACCTGCTCACTTAGTATCATACTTGAATCTATGCGTACATGGTACATATAATTTGACTTAGTTTTTGAAGTTTTACTTTGTGTTCTTATAGTTTTACTGAAACTGTAGAAATGACTGCTGCACAAATTATTGAGAATAGAGAAGCAGCCTCAAGCTGCTGTTGCAACAACTGGAAACGATGTGTCTAAATTACTGAGAATATGTTCTTTGATTCAGTGCTGATGCACAAAAACCTTATATGCGATATATTAACTGGTCATATTCTACTTCTGTAGCTATACCTTCTCTGCGAGCCCATGACTGCTCAAACAAAAAGAAAGAGGCTCTCAACTATTTGTTTATCCTGGTCCCTTTGATCAACGTAGTTTTACTGAAACTGTAGTTGGTACTTCCTTAGTGTTTAGTACATGGTACATATGGAGCTGCGTACAGCAATTACAAGAAGCATTCTCTTGTTGATGTCATTGTCTCAATACCTTTGCACATGTAAAATATGTTGACAAAGTGTTAAGTTGGATTACCGCCTCATGTTGATGGCATTGTCTCTAAACATTTAATAATGTTTCTTTTTGGTGATCTGGATCAGGATCTAATGTTGTTTAGGCTGCTGCTGCTGTGACGGAAGATCAGAAGAGGCCTGGAGATGTTGATGGCACCACCGTTTTAGTTGATGTTGCACCATGTTTTGGTGCTTGTGTATCTGTTTTTGCTTGTAAGCACACTTGTATGTGCTTGTGTATCTGTTTTTGCTTGTTTTAGTTGATGTTGGACGTGCGGATTGTATGCGCTGTTGTGTGTATTTGGCTGAATGATTTCTAAATTTAATCATTTAATCAAGAGAATTATTGAGTGTTTGTTGTTCAAGTGTGTAAACAGGAAATCCGTGAATAAAAAGACCAAATGGTCTATTGGACCAAATAATATATGGGCTCTAAAAAGGCTACGGCCCAAATAATAGTGGATTGGAACATTGTTTACTTCTGGGAAACCTGAACAAAAAGGCTTAACGAAATGGTCTGCAAAAGGGCCATGGCCTAGAAAAATTAAAAGGCCGAATTGTTGGGCTTGGCCCATGAAGTCGACCAAAAATTCACAGGAAAAAATATATATAAAAGGCTGAATTAATGGGCTCGGCCCATGTAGAAAATCGAATTGGACCGGGCTGAATCTTGTGCCACATCAGCTTGCCACGCTGGATGCCTACGTGGCCTGGGGGAGGTTGCTAGTGACCAAAACGCCACAGTAGGAATATTTTGGTCGTAAACGTCTTTGACCATTCTGGAAAAAAGGTCGCTATAGTCAGTTTATGACCGCCAGCTTTTGACCTTCTGTTTTTGGTCACAAAAAGGTCGTAAATGGAAATTTGTGAGCTTTCAGTGACCAATAGTGGTGGTCACAAGTTGACATATTTCTTGTAGTGAACTTGCCTCCTTGCCGGGGAGAGCAGTCTCCTGGGCTTCTTCATCAGGCGTCGCGGTCCATTCTGCAACGAACTCCGCCAGGACTCGGCTTTGAATCTTCGAGGTACTTTCAAACTTGAGGCCAAAGCTGGATAGCTCCAGTGCCCACTCTATAATTCTTCCTGTTGCATCTGGATTGTGTAATATTTGTTGCAGAGGGAGGCGAGTTACGACGGTGACCTCGTGTGCCTGGAAGTAGTGACGCAGCTTCCTCGAGGTCATAAGAAGGCCGAAGAGCAATTTCTGCACACCGGAGTACCTTGATCTAGCCCCCTGCAACAGGGAGCTAACAAAGTAGACCGGGTGCTGCATCATTTTCTTCATCGCTGCAACATCCTTGGCGGCACTCCAACCGGCTCTGATATCTCTGTACCAATGGCATCAGGCTCTGTCGCTGCTATCAGCTCGTCGCCAATTTCTCTCTACGCCACTAGCGCGGCGCTGACCACCTGGTTCGTCGCCGCCAGGTATAGTAGCAACAGTTCCTGTGGCCCGGGCGCAACTAGCACTGGCGTGGAGGAGAGATACTTCTTCAAATCTTGCAATGCTGCTTCAGCTTCTGACGTCCACTCCATTGGGCCTGCCTTTTTCAAAATCTTGAAAAAGGGAAGGGCACGCTCGGCAGACTTGGAAATGAATCGGTTCATGGCGGCAACGCAGCCAGCAAGCCGACGCACATCCTTGACCCGTTTGGGTGCTTCAATCTGTTCTATAGCCTTGATCTTGTCCGGATTGGCCTCTATCCCACGCTGTGACACAAAGAACCCGAGAAGCTTGCCGGACGGGGCGCCAAAGACGCACTTCTCAGGATTTAGCTTGATATTGATCTTGGTAGGTTTGCAAACGTCTGTTGTAGATCCGGTATGAGGGTTGCCCTGTTCTTGGTTTTAACCACTATATCATCCATATAAGCCTCCATATTTCTATGGAGCTGGGGTTCAAAACCAATCTGGACTGCCCTTGCAAACGTTGAGCCAACACTCTTCAACCCGAAAGGCATCTGTACGAAACAATATGTACCACATGGGGTGATGAATGTTGTCCTCTCTTCGTCTTCTCTTGTCATGAAGATCTGGTGGTAGCCGGAGTAGGCTTCGAGGAATGACAACAGGTCACACCCAGCCGTGGAGTCGACAATCTGGTCAATGCGCGGCAACGGGAAAGGGTCTTTGGGACAAGCCTTATTGATATCTGTGTAATCAATACACAGCCTCCACTTCTCGTTCGCCTTGCGCACTACCACTGGATTGGCCAACCACGTTGGATGGAGCACTCCTCTTACCAAACCCACTGCTTCCAGTTTCCGGATCTCCTCTGTGATGAGCTCTTGTCGTTCTAAAGCTTGCTTCCTGACCTTCTGCTTGACGGGCCGCGCATGAGGACAAACAGTAAGGTGGTGCTCAATCACCTCCCTGGGAACGCCGGGGATGTCGGATGCTTGCCATGCAAACACATCGACATTCGCCCGCAAGAAGGTGATGAGAGCGTCTTCCTATTTGTTATCAAGGGCGGAGCTTATGGTGAAAGCCCCTCCCGTGCCGTCCTCCTTGACAAAAACTTCCTTGGTTTTCGGCGGCGTGGCCCTGGACTTCTTGTTTCTGCCGGTGGAGCTCTCTGGCACGTCCTCGACGGGAGCACTACACTCCGAAGAGGTGGGCCTGCCGGAGTGGGTGTCCGAGGTCTCACCGATCTTCTTCTTCTTCTTCCCTCTCGGGGCTCCAGTGGCAGGAGCAAGTGCCCTAGTGGCGGCAGCTGCTGCAACTGCTTGTTGGTAGAGTTGGTCGGTGCAAATCAGCGCATCTTTCTTATCGGAGGGGATGGTGATGATCGTCACAGGTCCTGGCATCTTCAGGGTGTTGTAGGCGTAGTGTGATGCCGCCATGAACTTGGCCAGCGCTGGGCGGCCAAGGATCCCGTTGTAAGGCAAAGGGATCTTGGCAACATCGAACACAATCCTTTTTGTCCTGTAGTTAAGATCACTTCCAAAAGTCACGGGCGGCGTGACCTTCCCCTTGGGATGACTTCTTCCCGGGTTGACCCCGTGAAACGTGCCCGTCTCTTCGAGGTTTCCGTCAGGAATCTGCAGCTTCTCGATCACGGTAGGCGAGATTAAGTTCAGACCAGCTCCGCCATCGACTAGCATATTTGTCACCTTGAGGTTGCGTATTGTTGGTGAAACCAACAATGGCAAGCACCCGACCGCAGTAGTGCGATCGGGGTGATCCTCAGTGTCAAAAATGATAGGTGTGCTGGACCACTTCAGCGGCCTTTGGGCATCAAACGACGGCTCTACCGCTGTAATCTCATGCGCCCACTGTTTCAGCTGGCGGTGAGAGGTATGCAGCGAGGCACCGCCATCGACGCACATGGCCTCTGTAGCTTTCTGAAATTCTTGGTCACCAGACTCGTCGTCCTCTTCGTGATCATCGTCTTCTGGCTTTTTGTCACGGCCCCGGGCGGGCCTCTCCTGCTGTTTATCCTTGCCGCGACGGCCCGCCTGGCCATCACGCTTCTTGCCGGACCCCTTAGCACCGTACTGGACCTTCTCCTTGTCCCGCCTCTCATATTCAGCCCTCTGCTTCTCAGCAAGGAGCTCGACATGTCGACAGTTCTAGAGATCATGGCCTTTGGTGCGATGGATCTTTCAGTATTTCTTGTCGGAGTTTCCTGGCTTCTCGGCAGCCGCCAAGGCCCGCCAGGCGACACATCCGGCAATTTCCTTGCCGGGGTCATCTGCCTTGGTTTTCTTGGCGGAGCCGGCGTCATCAGATCCCCCAACGGCAAGCACGGCTTTACCCTTGTGCTTCCTGTTGCGGCGTCGGCCTTTCTTTGCCGGGGCGGCAGTATCCTCATCTGAAGAGTCGGTTTCCACGCCGGCATCTTCGCCAGGGTACTTCCTTCCCTCTTCAGCCCGGGCACATTTGTCAGCAAGAACATAGAGTTCTGCCACGTTGTAGGATCGGAACTATGTCTAGAGGGGGGGTGATTAGACTACTTGACCAAATAAAAGCTATACCTTTTCCTAATTTTAGTTCTTGGCAGATTTTAGCAACTTTAGGACAAGTTAAGCAATCATCACACAATTCAAGCAAGCATGCAAAGAGTA
The DNA here is from genome assembly GCA_032464435.1 of Aegilops umbellulata. Taxonomy (NCBI): domain Eukaryota; kingdom Viridiplantae; phylum Streptophyta; class Magnoliopsida; order Poales; family Poaceae; genus Aegilops; species Aegilops umbellulata. The sequence goes on along the minus strand of CP136060.1, from coordinate 83,424,899 downwards.
TATAGGCAGTGGAAAGTAAAGCATGCAGCTTGCAAGAATGTAAAGGGAAGGGTTTGGAGAATTCAAACGCTATTGGAGACACGGATGTTTTTCCCGTGGTTTGGATAGGCGGTGCTATCCTACATCCACGTTGATGGAGACTTCAACCCACGAAGGGTAACGGTTGCGCGAGTCCGCGGAGGGCTCCACCCATGAAGGGTCCACGAAGAAGCAACCTTGTCTATCCCACCATGGCCATCGCCCACGAAGGACTTGCCTCACTAGCGGTAGATCTTCACGAAGTAGGCGATCTCCTTGCCCTTACAAACTCCTTGGTTCAACTCCACAATCTTGTCGGAGGCTCCCAAGTGACACCTAGCCAATCTAGGAGACACCACTCTCCAAGAAGTAACAAATGGTGTGTTGATGATGAACTCCTTTCTCTTATGCTTCAAATCATAGTCTCCCCAACACTCAACTCTCTCTCATAGGATTTGGATTTGATAGAAAGAAGATTTGAGTGGAAAGCAACTTGGGGAAGGCTAGAGATCAAGATTCATATGGTAGGAATGGAATATCTTGGCCTCAACACAAGGGTAGGTGGTTCTCTCTCAGAACATATGAGTTGGAAGTGTAGATGTGTTCTGATGGCTCTCTCTACGAATGAAGAGGAGGTGGAGGGGTATATATAGCCTCCACTTAAAATCCAACCGTTACACACAATTTACCAATCTCGGTGGGACCGAATCAACAAAATCGGTCGGACCGAAAAGGTAAACCTAGTGACCGTTAGAGATTTTCGGTGGGACTGACATGCATCTCGGTAGGACCGATATGGTTAGGGTTTGGGCATAATGTAATCTCGGTGAAACCGATTACACAAACTCGGTGAGACCGATTTTGATAATTAGCTAACCAGAGAGTTGGTGAGGCAAACTTGGTGGGACCGATTTGCTCTTTTGGTGAGACCGAAAAGTTACAAAAGGGAAACAGAGAGTTTGCATTGCAATCTCGGTGGGACCGATCCGCTCTTTCGGTGAGACCGAAAAGTTACGAAAAGGAAACAGAGAGGTTGCAATCCCATCTCGGTGAGACCGAGATCCCTATCGGTAGAACTGAATTGCTAGGGTTTGGCAGTGGCTTATGACATATGAAACTCGGTGGCGCCGGATAGAAAGAATCGGTAGGACCGAGTTTGGCTTAGGGTTTAGGTCATTTGTGGAAGTGGGAAAGTAGCTGAGGATTTTGGAGCATATCATTAAGCACATAAAGCAAAGGGCTCATTAAGCAACACCTCATCCCTCCTTGATAGTATTGGCTTTTCCTGTGGACTCAATGTGATCTTGGATCACTAAAATGTAAAATGAAGAGTCTTGAGCTTTTGAGCTTGAGCCAATCCTTTGTCCTTAGCATTTTGAGGGTTCCACTTTCACCATCCATGCCATGCCAATCATTGAGCTTTCCTGAAATAATTGTCTTGGAATAGCATTAGCTCAATGAGCTATATGTTGTTATGAATTACCAAAACCACCTAGGGATAGTTGCACTTTCACACGTCTTTCACCTTGTTCATTGCCAGCTCTTCGCGCATCTTGTGGTTACGCTCGTTCTGATGAAACGCGCTAATGATGGCGGCATGGTGAACATCAGGGATATTGTACTGTACCCGGCTAAACCTCTGTATATACTTGCGCAGACTCTCGCCTCCCTTCTGGGGAATGACGTGCAGGTCGCTTGCTTGGCCATGGGCTTGGTGACCTCTAGTAAAGGCGCCAACAAACTCATGGCACAAATCCGACCAGGAGGAAATAGAGTCTACCGGCAAGTGCATCAACCACGACATGGCGTTGGGTTTAAGAGCCAATGGAAAGTAATTCGCAAGCACCTTATCGTCGCGGGCTCCGGCAGCTTGCATCCCGATGGTGTAGATGCTGAGGAACTCAGGCGGGTGGGTCTTGCCGTTGTACTTCTCGCCAACGTCAGGTTTGAAGGTGCGGTGAGTGGGCCACTGGAACTGCCGCAGCTCACAGGTAAAAGCCGGACAGCCTACCTCGTAAGGTAGGCCTCCAGGGCTCTCCGGGGCTGGGTGGTTCGCAGCAGGCCCTGCTCGCATGTCTGACTGGTGGCGCGCTCCGCGCCGGTGCTCGATAGTGGTTCGAGCGTCTACATGGACTCGTTCCCGAAGAACTTGGCGCTGGTCACAGTGGGTCCGTGGGTGTCACACCCTGCATGTGACCCCAACTTCTGTGAGCATGTTCACATGACCAAATGAGGCCACTACACCAAGTGGTGCATCAAGGAGAAGTGATTTTCTCAACTAGATCTACACAAGTCCATTTCTGCTGATTCTAGGGTTTACAAAAGTTGCATTGGCAACTTTGCCCAAATAAGCTCCAAATTGGTGAAAGGCCCTAATTATATGTTCCATTTCACCCTGTGGAGTCTCATGGCAATTGGAAATCATTTGCTTGCCAAAACCTTTATCAAATACCTTCTGCCACTTTTAAATAATCACCATCTTGACCACTAAAACTATTCTCCTTGAGCTCAACTTTTTACCACAACTCCTCCTAGTCACCTTTCACCTCCAGTAACAATGGAAAATCCACAGCTCCATTATTGGATGGGTAAAACCCCACTTTCTCTCTCTGGACAACCCATTTGCACCCTTCTTCTTCTCTCCTCACCCGAGTGGCCATCCAGAGCATCCAATGCCTCTCCCTACTTCTTTACTCCACCTTTGAGCTACTGGACACGGTTGGCCGTGCCCACAAGGCATAGAAAATGCCATGCCGGCCATATGGGCACTCTGGAGCTCCCCCACTGTAGCCGCCCTCTGCCCGACGCCTCCGACAACCTCGAGCCTCCCCCGCGCGCCTGCCGATGTGCCTCGGCGTCCGCAACACGCTACACGGTCGGCCCCCTCCTCTCTCCTCCTCCTCGCGCCTCCGCGCTAGCAAACACCGGCCGCCCGAGCACGCCAATGGAGCGGCTCACACGTGCGCGCCTCTGACCTCTCCCCACTCTCTCTCTCTCTATCTCTCCTGACGTAGTCGACGTCCAGGAACGCCCAAGACACCACGCCCCCTTTCCCTGAGCCCTGCAGCGACGAGCGTGAGATCTCCGACGCATGGGTCCACGGCACCTCGCCGTTCACCTATTTAAAGGCTTCCCCGAGCTCTCCTCTCCTCACTACTCGCTCTCTGCATCACCAAATCACCCCCTGCAGCCCTAGTTCCTCTCCAGAACCGCCCGAGCTCGAGATCGAGCTCGAGCTCCGCTGCTTCGGCTCGCCGGAGTTCGCGAGCCGCCGGAAACGGCCGGAACCATCGACGCCCGAAGCCCCTCCGCCGCGTGACCTCGTCGCCGGCGAACCAGGCCACCCCGGCGACCGGTTCCACCTCCACCCGAACGGCGACACGACGTTGAGTCCGTTCCTGCCCTTGTCCAAGCTCGCCGTGCCCCGCATCATCGCCGATTGCGTTGCTGACGAGGGAGCTGGACCAGAAGACTTTGAAGAACCAGAAGACTTTGTTGAGCTAGGCAAGCAGCCCTTTAACCATGTCTATGAAACCCTTTTTATGCATTTCATATAGCACTTTATTATTGTTGCATCGGAATCACGATGAGATGGTAGCCACTTTGGTGGGTTGCCTTCATTTCCTCCTTGTTGATACTTGCATTGTGCATGACCCTACCTTCTTATGATGGTTATGCCGGTGGAAGTAGATAGGATGCTAAGTAGTGCTACGCAAATGGGACGGGTATATGCATGGTGATGGAGACAAAGTATTTTCAAAAGACTTTTCGAAAACCCCGTCGGGTGCCACTTATGCCCGAGGGAGACAATGAGATGGGTAACCACTTGATGACGAAGTGTTGTACCAAGGCAAGTGTGTGTGTTGTTTTCGAAAACGGATTAGATTTAAGATTTGTCGACTGTCTCAACCTTACATGCGCAACCACTCTGCCCTTATATGGGAAAGGGCGTTATTGATTACCTAGGCTGATACTAGCTTGGAGCCCGCATTACTAGTGACGGGAGAGTTGTTGGTGCGCTCTCTCGGGACGGGGTCGTGCCAGGTAGGGCGGCCATGACTGTTTTCACAGGGCACCGGATACACCGTTGTGTCCCCTCTCGGATGTTACGATCTCGAGTAAGTCTCGTATGGTGTACATCGTGAGGATACGAAACAACGAGTAGACTCCTTGTTAGTGTCGTCTAGGGAAAGATAGTGATCGGGTGCTTACCCCGGATACTTGAGGTACCGCGGGTCGTGGATGACATGGAAGTTCCCCGGATCTTGTGGGTAAAGTGTGCAACCTCTGCAGAGTGTAAAACTATTCGAATAGCCGTGTCCACGGTCAAGGACAGTTGGGTTGTGCTGCTTAAACTACGTCCACATGTTTACAAACCAGTGTGTGTGTTTGGATAAGTGGGAAGATCTACTTGGGTCAAGTCAAAGGACTTGACATGATTGAGTTGGGTTGATGCCCACTCTATTTATGTTGATATCTGTAATCAGTCCTCATGGTTAATTGAGTTCTCCTAATGCATGTCTTACAAGTTGTTGAACATGTCATTGCACTCAAAACTAGCTTTCCGCAAAATTTACCTAAATCATGCATTGTTGTACCTTGAACCAAACATGGGTTGCTTGCGAGTACATTCAAAGTACTCATTGGCTTGCCACTGGTTATTTAATTGGCCAGGCATGGAAGAACAGGAGTTCGAAGAAGAATTCTTTGGAAACGAACATGCGAACTAGGACGTTTCCCAGTCAGAATTCATGTAGGGTTAAGGTAGATGGCATGGGTTCTACTTATCGACGAAGATTTCTGCTGCTTGTGTTTCATTTGATGTTTAGCCCTTAAGGCTTTATCTATGTAAGACTTGACCATAATGGTCATAATTTGTGTAAGATGGTATGTATGGATGTAAGGCTCTTGTTATTCAGCTTCTGTGTGTTCAGTGAGCATTGATCTCTGGGATCACTATACACGTGCATTTGGTGATCACGACTTATGAGTCGGGGTCCCCACAGAGCTGGTATCAGAGCCATCCTGCCTGTAGGAAGCCTTATTTAGCATGGACGTTAGTTAGCTTGAGACCATCTAAACTTCTCTTCTTTTCTAAGGCTTACCCAACCCAAGATATATTTCCCTTATTGACCTCTGCCATTCAACCTTTGTAGATGGCTGCCGTACCCGAAGACTTCCTGACCACCGGATTTCCCGTGCTTCTTGAGGATAGCCTCAAGAAGTGCCAGTTTCACTGAGCCCCCATTTTCACCTACCATGAGCATTAGATCAATGACACCGAGACGGAGTATCATGTGGAAGTGATCGTGAAGGCCAATGACTCTCCAACAAGCTGGTTCTTCGAGGGACCCCAGATGGCAACACTAGTTCTTGCCGTTGAGACGGCAACCCTCAAGGCACTCACCCGCCTTAGAAACCTTCTTCCCGAGATGGCAGACGAGTTGGCAAGCCGCTTCTTGCCTTATCGGAAGGAAGGTGAGGATGAGAGCAGTGCACCAGCTCCACCATTAGAAGAAGGACTTCCACTCCGATTCCAGACCTACTTCACCCTTTGTGCCGATAGTTTGGCACAACACTTGGCCTCGGAATCAATGGAACTCCGAAAGAAACTTCATGAGACCAAGGCACTTCTTCACCAAGCACAAGGGAAGACGGATAGGATCAAGAAGGAAGGTGCTCCCCATGGACAGCCCGCCATCGCATACCGAGGCGGAAGACCCCCAAAGGATGGAGAACCACCACCGCCACCACCTCCAAACATGGATACGACCCAGCTTCTCCAAGCCTTCCGAGAGGAACGCCAAGCCAACACTGCAGCCCTCCAGATGATTGCTCAAGCTGTCAACCACCAGCCGGCGGGAAACGACAATGGACGTTCCACGTTGGTAGAGTTCAAGAAGCATGCACCACCCATCTTCATCGAGACTGTTGAACCCCTGGATGCAGACGACTGGGTCCACACCATTGAGGATCTGCTGGAACTAGTCGGATGCACTGAGGACCGTGAGAAGGTCGCATATGCTGCTCACTGTCTCGGGGGAACTGCTAGAGCTTGGTGGGATGGATTCAAGGCCATGCATGCTGAGCGAAACATCACTTGGAATGACTTCAAGGCAGAATTCCGCAAGGCCCACATTCCTTCCGGAATCATGGCCATCAAGAAGCGTGAGTTTCGAGCCCTGAAGCAAGGTAGTAGCACTGTCAAGGAGTACATGCAGAAGTTCAGTGTTCTCTCAAGGTATGCCCCTGAAGATGTCAGCACTGATGCTGCCAAAAAGGAGCGCTTCATGGAAGGCCTTAACCAGACTCTGCAGTACTCGCTTGTTGTGTGTGACTGCCCGAGCTTTCCTGATCTGGTGAACAAGGCACTCATGCTTCAAGACAAGCGACGTGCTTTGGATGATACCCGTAAGCGCAAGATGATCAACAAGGGTAGCTCCAGCAACCAGAAGCCTCGCCCATGGCAGCCAGCCCCAGTCAAACCAACCTATCAGCAGCCAAGAGCTCCTGCACCCCGCACCAGCTATCCTCCTCAGCAGTATGCCAACCCCAGGCCAGCTTACAACAACCCCAATAGCAATGCCGGCAAGAGCAGCAACCCCAACCAAGTCACTTGCTTTGGATGTGATCAGGCAGGACACTACTCCAAGTATTGCCCCAACAAGAAGCCCGATGCCCCGCGCCCCAATGCGCAAAACCCAGGACAAGGTCGTGGAATGCCACCAAGGAACCAAGATCCCCGCAACCCGCCCAACAACGGCAAGGGTCGTGTGAATCATGTCACTGCTGAAGAAGCCCAGGAAGACCCGGACGTCGTGCTGGGTACGTTCCTTGTCAACTCAACACCTGCAACTGTCTTGTTTGATTCTCGAGCCACGCATTCATTTGTCACCCAAAGGTTTGCATTAAAAAGTGGCATGACCGCTACACCCCTGAATAACCCTATGGTGGTACAAACCCCCGGAACAGAGATGAGAGCCAAGATAGGATGTAAAGGAGTCGAGATTGTCATTAATGGGGTAGACTTCCACGCAGACCTTATCATCTTAAGATCGCAAGGCTTGGATGTGATCTTAGGAATGGATTGGCTCATCAAGAACCAAGGCTTGCTAGATTGTGCCAACCGGACCGTCACTGTGACCAGTGACCAAGGAGTCGAAGTTAAGTTTGCTCCCAACCCCTCCTCTACTCAAGCCAACCAAGTCAACTGTCTGACTGATGTTGGATTGGAGCAAGTGCCTGTAGTATGCGAATACCCCGATGTGTTTCCTAATGAGCTATCTAGAATGCCTCCTGACCGAGACATTGAGTTCATCATCGAGCTCATGCCCGGAGGAGGATCCATCTATAAGAAGCCTTATAGAATGGGATCGGAAGAATTAGCAGAGTTGAAGAAGCAACTGGAAGAGCAGTTGAGGAAGGGATTTATCCGCCCTAGTGCTTCCCCTTGGGGATCGCCAGTTCTGTTTGTCGCAAAGAAGGACGGTACCATCCGCTTATGCATTGACTACCGCTCCCTCAATGAAGTAACAATCAAGAACAAGTATCCACTTCCCAAGATTGAAGATCTGTTTGATCAACTCAATGGGGCCAAGGTGTTCTCCAAGATTGACCTAATATCCGGGTACTACCAGCTGAAAATCAGACCCCAAGATATTCCGAAGACGGCATTTGTAACCAGATATGGCCTGTATGAGTGCACGGTCATGTCCTTTGGGTTGACCAATGCCCCAGCTTACTTCATGTATCTCATGAATAAGGTCTTCATGGAATATTTGGACAAGTTTGTCATTGTATTCATTGATGACAATCTTGTGTTCTCGAAGACGGAAGAAGAGCACGAGCAACACTTCAGTCCTAGACAAGCTTCGAGAGCACCAACTGTATGCCAAGTTCAGCAAGTGGGAATTTTGGTTGTGTGAAGTTGTATTCCTGGGTCATGTTTTGACCGAAGAAGGATTGTCGGTCGATCCCACTAAGATTGAAGCCGTGACTGAATGGCAATCCCCAAGCAATGTGAAGGAAGTCAGAAGCTTCCTTGGACTCGCGGGATATTACCGCAAGTTCGCTGAAGGATTCTCAAGCATTGCACGACCCATGACTCAGCTCTTGAAGAAGGACAAGAAGTTTGAATGGACGCTGAAGTGTGAAGAAAGCTTCCAGGAGCTGAAGAAGAGATTAACCACCGCCCCAGTTCTGGCCAAACCAGATATACACAAGGAATTTGTGATATATTGTGATGCATCAAGAACCGGACTGGGAGGTGTTCTGATGCAAGAGGGCAGAGTCGTAGCTTACCTTTCAAGGCAACTACGGCCTCATGAAGAGAACTATGCTACTCATGATCTTGAATTAGCAGCAGTGGTTCATGCCCTGAAGACATGGCGACATTACCTACTACGGAAGCGGTGTGAGATATACACAGATCACAAAAGTCTGAAGTATATTTTCACTCAGAAGGAATTGAACATGAGGCAGAGAAGATGGCTAGAATTGATCAAGGATTATGATCTCAATGTTCAATACCACCCTGGAAAGGCTAATGTGGTAGCAGATGCATTAAGCAGAATGCCTTGTTCCTTGAATGCTATGCTTAAGGAAAGGCTACCCGCCTTGTATGAAGAACTTGGAAGCTTCGGGATGGAACTGGTTGCACCAGGATTCTTGGCCAACCTCGAAGTTAGGCCTACCCTGATGGATGATGTTAAGGAAGCCCAGAAGGGACACAAGAGTATTGAAGGCATTAAGAGGAAGATCAAGGCAGGCAAGGCCCCATGATTCTCAGAGGATGAGCAAGGAATTGTGTGGTTTGGGAATCGCATTTGCGTACCCAACAAGATTGAGCTCAAGAATTTGATCTTGCAAGAAGCTCATGACACCCTGTATTCCATCCACCCCGGAGGAACCAAGATGTATCAAGACCTGAAGGAAAGATTTTGGTGGCACGGGATGAAAAGGGAGATTGCCACCTATGTTGCAAAGTGTGATGTATGCCAAAGGGTCAAAGCTGAATATCAGCGACCTGCTGGATTGCTCCAACCACTCAAGGTCCCCGAGTGGAAGTGGGATAAAGTCGGAATGGATTTCATCACTGGACTACCTAGGTCAAACAAGGGACATGACTCCATCTGGGTCATAGTCGATCATTTGACTAAAGTAGCCCATTTCATTCCTGTGAAGACTACCTATGATGGCAACCAGCTAGCGACTCTATACATCAACAGAATCGTAAGTCTTCATGGTGTTCCCAAGGAGATTGTGTCAGACCGTGGAACCCACTTTACCTCAAGGTTCTGGAAGAAGTTCCAAGAGGCCATGGGGACCAAGTTGTCCTTCAGCACTGCTTTCCACCCACAGACCGGAGGTCGGACAGAACGAGGGAATCAGATACTCGAAGACATGCTCCGAGCCTGTATCTTAGCATATGGAGCTAGGTGGGAAGATTGCCTCCCTTTTGCCGAGTTCTCCTACAACAACAGTCATCAGTCAAGCCTCCAGATGGCACCATTTGAGGTATTGTACGGTCGGAAGTGCCGCACACCACTCAATTGGTCAGAAACCGGAGAAGGGCTAGTATTTGGGCCCGATATCCTCTGTGAAGCAGAAGAGCAAGTTCAGCTAGTCAGAGAGCAACTGAAGACCGGCAAGTCCAGACAGAAGAGCTATGCTGACACTTGTCGCTGACAAGTAGACTTCCAAGTCGGAGACCATGTATACCTGCGAGTAACTCCTCTTAAGGGAACCAAGCGTTTCCATGTTAAGGGAAAGCTCGCACCAAGATTTATCGGCCCCTTCGAGATCACCGCACGACGTGGAGAAGTGGCTTACCAGTTGGAACTGCCACCTGAACTATCCGATGTGCACAACGTATTCCATGTGTCACAACTCCAGAAGTGTCTCCAAGTTCCAGACAAACCTGATCTTTACAAGGACGTCGATCACCAAGCCATTGACCTTCAGCCCAGTTTGACCTACCGCGAGAGACCCATCTGCATTTTGGATGAGGCTGAGCGACGCACACAAAGCCGCACCATCAAGTACTTCAAGGTCCAGTGGAGCAACCACACTGAAGCAGAAGCAACCTGGGAACGTGAAGACTACCTTAGATCCAAGTTTCCAAATCTCTTTAAAGCCTAGTTTAGGAATCTCGGGTACGAGGTTCTTGTAAGGGGGGTAGGTCTGTCGCACCCTGCATTTTGTAACATGTCATTTGCATTTATAAAGCATGAAAAATTGGACCAACAAAAACTTTTGCATTATTTGGCTTTTTATTTTGGAGTTGGTTTTCTCTCTGTGGTTTTTCAAGTGCTCTTTAAAGTCAACATAGTTTCACCTTCTATACTTCATCTCCTTGCCACAAACTTCTGCCCAATGATCATGCCATGTGTACAGAGCAATATAGTATTTTCTTACAAAAACAATTTGGCCAAAAAGTATTTTCAAAAATTAGTTTTCCAAAACCCCTGAATTGAGGTTTGCACTGCAAGTACTTAATTAAGGGCAGTAAAAATCTTTCCAAAAATATATTTGACTCCTATTAGGGATAGGAAACCGAGAAACCACAAAAATATAATTTTAAAAGTTATTCTTCTATTTTATTTAAAGGCTTTTTCTTAACGCCAGAAATGGTCTTTAACAGGGAAAAATTATTTTATTGTTTTAAATTTTTTTGAGGAAAATAAGGGAAACTCCGTGGGCATATATTTTCCATATATATGAGTTTCAACACATGGTTATGATCAAAATATTGGACAAAACCTCCCAAAGCTATTTCTGCCCATTTCAAGGATTTGAAATATTTCTACAGGAAATACTTTCATAAAACTCCAAGGAAAATCCAGCAAGTCACAAATGCATATTGTGATCACCTTGCAAAGCCTCATGCAAATTAAAGTCATTTTGGCTCACCAAAATGCCCCAAAACCCTCTCTGACCAGAACCATATTTGAACAAGTTTGTACTACCAACTTTCTCTCCTCGACCCCAACTTTTGTGAGCATGTTCGCATGACCAAATGAGGACACTACACCAACTGGTGCATCAAGGAGAAGTGATTTGTTCAACTAGATCTACACAAGTCCATTTCTGCTGATTTCTATGGTTTACAAAAGTTGCATTGGCAACTTTGCCCAAATAAGCTCCAAATTGGTGAAAGGCCCTAATTATATGTGTCATTTCACCCTGTGGAGTCTCGTGGTAATTGGAAATCATTTGCTTGCCAAAACCTTTATCAAACACCTTCTGCCACTTTTCAATAATCACCATTTTGGCCACTAAAACTATTCTCCTTGAGCTCAACTTTTTACCACAGCTCTTCCTAGTCCCCTTTCACCTCCAGTAACAATGGCAAATCCATAGCTCCATTATTGGATGGGTAAAACCCCACTTTCTCTCTCTGGACAGCCCATTTGCACCCTTCTTCTTCTTCTCTCCTCACCCCAGTGGCCATCCAGAGCATCCAATGCCTCTCCCTACTTCTTAACTCCACCTTTGAGCTACTGGACACGTTTGGCCGCGCCCACAAGGCATAGAAAATGCCATGCCGGCCATATGGGCGCTCTGGAGCGCGCTATAGTGCGCTCCCGCACTGTCGCCGCCCTCTGCCCGACGCCTCCGACCACCTCGAGCCTCCCCCGCGCGCCTGCCGATGTGCCTCGGTGTCCGCAACACGCTTGTCGGGGGATATCGGCCTCCACGAGCACCTATGGGGACGCAGCCCCTTGTCGGTTCGGCGGGGGCGGAGGTTGCACAAAGAGCAGATCGAGGCGACACACACACACAACGATTTTACCCAGCTTCGGGCCGCACGGATGCGTAAAACCCTACTGCTGCTTGTCTGGTTGATTAGAGTTCTTGCTCTGGTGCGCAAGAAGCTACAGTAAGCTGGAGCTGGACGTAGACGAGGGTCTACTGAGCGTCCTCTTGGTTTTCTGTTCCTCCTCTCTAGGGTTCGATCCCCTGGGGTCTGGATCCCTCTCTACGTGCGCATGGGCCTCCTTTTATATGCTAAGGGGTTTTCCACAGGTAGCGACGCAGGTGAGGGTAAAAATGGCAAGGAACTGTGCGAACAGTGGCCGCACAGTGCTATCGCACCTAACTCTGACGGCGGGAGACAAAGGCATTAAATGCCCGTCTGGATCGCCTGAACAGTGCCGAGGCGGACCGTTAGGAGCGCCTCCGCTTGCCACGGGGGCGACTCTGCAAATGTCGCATGCCACCGCGCGTCTCAGGTTGCGCGGCGCCCCGCCACGTGCCTCCGGGGAAGCCCCAGAGCGACGCGTGGGAAGGTGAGCTGGAGCGCAGGCCTGAGGTGGTGGTTTGCCGCGGCAAGTGGCTTGCCGCGGTGGTTGCCTTGCCGTACCTGAGAGCTTGCCGCTCGTCAGGCTTTGCCGGGGCGCGCGGCGCGCCGCGGCGGGCTTCTCTTGGGGTGCCTTGGCTTGGCCATCCTGGCGAGCTCCTCCCGCCGGGGCCTTGGTGCTTCGGCTCAGTCGTCCCGGCAAGCTCCTCTTGCCGGGGCCTTGCCGCCTTGGCCCGGCAAGCTCCTCTTGCCGGACCTCGCCTTCTAGCCCCGGCAAGCTCCTCTTGCCGGACCTCGCCTTCTAGCCCCGGCAAGCTCCTCTTGCCGGGGCCTGGTCTTCTAGGCTCGATTACTTGGCCTTCTTCTGGCCCAGAAAGGGCCGTGGAGACTCTTGTCGCTCCCCTGGCAAGCCTTGCCGCGGGACGCTACTACTGCCCATGCACAAGTTCGGGGTACTAAGGTACCCCTACTTTAGTACTCCGACAGGAGCCCCCGGGTCTGGGCCATACACGGTGCCGAGCGTTGTTGGGCCAGGCCCTAACAGTGCATGGGCACGCGTGGCCTGGGTTGCGCTGCTCCTTAACTCCATGCTCGTCGCGCCCTCCCCAAGTGGCGCGCGCTTATCGCAGCGTCGTGGGGGGCGAGGCGTGCGAGACGTGCGTGACGTGGGTGGCGTGCGCGGGGCTTGAGGCCCGCAGGCATGCATCACGTCGGGCACGATTCCTTCATTTGGAAAGGCGAAGCGCCCGCCCCCATTTTCAAATGGGGGAGGAGGTGTGGAGGCGCGGCTTGGTGAACGAACGGGGTCGACGCGCGGCTTTTGGGGCGCCCGTCCCCACGATCACGGGGTGGGGAGAGGTCGCCTCATCCATCGCCTCGGCCCTGCTCGCCTGCCACGCGTCCTCCATGCACTTGGGGTTGCGGTGGTGGAGGCGGAAAACCGGGCCGACGCGGGTTGATGTAGAGGGTCGGCCCCGGCGCCTGCCCTTCCTCTGCTTTGATTGGTTGGGCGGGGCGGCCGAGCCCCCACTCCGCCCCTTTATAAGGAGCAGAAGGGGGCGATGAGGGTCCGCACTCCTCCCTTCTTTCTTCTCTTAGATCCCTGGTCCCCTCTCCCCAACTGTCATGGAGAAAGGGAACCCTGGTCCTTCTTCGGTGGCGGCAAGGGTTGCCGCCAGGCAGTGAGCCCCTCCTCCCCTTGCACCCACGGCGGTGGAGCCAACCGTAAGGGGAAGGGGGAGGGGGCGAGCTCGTGGACGAGGCTGTGGACGGGGCCGAGGCGCTCGAGGCGGGCAGGACGGCGCGCTGGCCTCGCCTCCGCCGGCGGCTCCGTTTCCCCCGGTGGTTCATCTCGGGGACGACCCCTGCGAGTTCATCATCAGGCTGCGCCGGGCGCCTCACCGTCGCCTCCGCCTCCCGGCCCCTTTCGCGGACGTCTTGGAGGCGGAACAACACGAGACGCTGAGACTGCGCATGAGGGGCTGCGGGATCAGTGGTACACGAGTCCACGTCGAATCCCGAGCCCCCGGCGTGATGTGTCTTGGCCGAGGGTGGAAGTCGTTCGCCCGGATCCACAGCTTGACGGTGGGGTTCACCCTCCATTTCAAGCTGGTGGAGGGCGATCTCCTCTCCGTCAAGGTCTTCGGGGACCTCGGCACCCGGGCCCGGTGCTGCATGGATAGCTCCTCCGACAGCGAAGGCTCCTCCTCGAGCGAGAGTGACGAGGAGGGGAGCGATAGCGACGACGAGGGGGGGGGGGGCGGTCGCCGGGGTGACGGGCACGACTAGGCGCTAGTCGCAGCTCTGCGTGGCACCGGCGCCCCCATCATCCGTGTCGCTGGCTCCGTGAACTCCCCGGGGTCGTCTCCTTGGGCGGCTGGCGTAGGGAGGCTGCGGAAGAGGAAGAGGGCGGGCGGCAAGGCCGCTGCCTCGTCTTGCAGCTTCGCCCCAGACGCCGTCACCACCCCTGCTCGCGGCGACGATCGCCGGGGTCTTCTCTCCGGCCCGGCAAGCTCCTCTTGCCGGGGGGGGGGGGGCTTCGTCTTCTTGGGCGGCCGGAGTGGCGTGGCTGCGGAAGAGGCTGGCGGCAAGGCCGTCAACTCGGAGTACGAGGGCTAGATGCCCTCGACAGCGTGTTGACGTCCCGCGGCCTCCTTCTCGAGCTCCGCTTCCGGCGTCGCCGTCTCCAACCGGCCTCCGGAGCCCCGGGGCGGAGCCCCGGGGCGGAGCCCCGGATGCTCTCTTGGTGTCTTCTGCCACCCGCAGCTCGTCTAGGCGCCCCTTTTTCCCTTCTCGCCTCCTTGCCCTACCTCCTGAGGAGAGAGACAAGAAAGGGATTACGGGCACCTTATCTTTTTTATCTTGTAAGCCCTCGGGCCTTAGTTGTGTTTAAATCTTGTAAACCCATCTTTCATGTTTTTCATTCTCTCTGAGCTGTACCTGAGTGGAATGTTTTTAATGAAAAGGGAGTGTTTGCCGGACCATTTGTCTCGCGGGTACATCCTGCGACAAGGAGCGAACCCTTTGCATCGTTAAGATAGACACTCCCCCGCCCGGCAACGGACCCTGCCGTCTCCCCGCGCCTCTTGGCCCTCCTCACGCTCTTGGCAGAGGCAGGGAGAAGGCGGGTTCCGGCCCCTCGCTTCCCCCTCATGCCGCCGCGGCTACTATCAGAAGCGGGCCCCGGGAACGCGCTCCGGGGTTTGTCGCTTAAGAGAGCACGACAGCTTTTAGGGGGAAGCAAAGTTTTCGCATTCCGCAGCTCATGAGAGAATGCATGATAAGGGATGTAAAGACTTATCTGAGGTTGCGGCCCCCGGCAACTCTGGCTTGTCGGGGCGCGGGTGCTGGCTCGCCCTTCTCCCCTTCTTCGTCCTTGAGCGGCTCGGCAAGGGTACGCAATTCCTGCGAGCCAAAGGGAAAGGACGGGAAAAAGACGCGGACTCGACCTCTAAGTTAGGGGTTAGCGACTGTTAGGCACTATCAACCCTAACCAAGGACGAGACTCGACTCAGCATGCATGCTAAAACTTGGGGGGCCCCAGCGCGTCATTGCGGCCAGGGTCTGCGCCTGGCTTTGTACAAAGGATTACATGCGTCTGCGGCAAGACTTTTGTACAAAGAGTTGGTTGCCGGACGGGGTCCGACAACCGCGCCTTACGGGTAAAACTTGCGAAGATGCTCAATGTTCCAGGAATAGCTCACCGGAGTACCATCTTCGGTCTCGAGGCGGACGGCGCCGGGCCTCGTGACTCGTTTCACCCGGTAAGGGCCTTCCCACTTCGGCGTCAACTTGCTGTGTATCTTGGCCGACTGAACGCGCCGAAGAACAAGGTCGCCTTCCTCGAGGCTCCTGGCTTTAACTTTGCGGCTATGATAGCGACGCAGAGCTTGCTGGTAGCAAGCGGATCGCACAGCGGCCTGGAGACGATCTTCCTCGAGGAGCAGTGCGTCATCTTCATGCGACCGCTCTTGCTCAAGCTCATCATAAGCTAGCACTCGAGGTGACCCGTATACGAGTTCCGTGGGGGTAACTGCTTCTGCTCCATAGACTAGAGCAAATGGTGTCTGGCCGGTGGCTCGATTTGGCGTTGTTGTGACTGACCAAAGAACCGCCGGCAGCTCCTCGATCTAGTTCCGTCCTCGCTTGAGCAACCTGTCAAAACTTCTGGTCTTGAGCCCGCGCAGTACCTCGGCGTTGGCCCTTTCCGCTTGACCGTTGCTCCGGGGATGAGCAACAGAAGCGAAGCAGACCTTGGTGCCGAGATCTTGGGTGTACTTCATGAAAGCGTGGCTTGTGAACTGCGTATCGTTGTCGGTGATGATCCTGTTGGGGATCCCGAAGCGGCAAACAATTGACCTGAAGAATTTGATCGCGGACTGGGCGGTCACCTTCCACACTGGTTCCACTTCTGGCCACTTTGTGAACTTGTCGATGGCAATGAACAAGTACTCAAAGCCCCCGACGGATCGGGGGAAGGGGCCGAGGATATCGAGCCCCCAGACCGAGAAGGGCCAGGACAAAGGGATCGTTTGGAGAGCTTGAGCTGGCTGGTGTATCTTCTTGGAATGGAACTGGCACGCTTCACACTTGGTTACTTGTGCAGTTGCATCCTGGAGGGCTGTTGGCCAGTAGAACCCTTGCCAGAATGCTTTGCCGGCAAGTGCTCTGGCGCCGATGTGGTGTCCACATATGCCTCCGTGTATCTCCGCCAACAGCTTCTGTCCGTCTTCCCGGTGAAAGCACTTCAATTTCACCCCATTGCGTCCTCTTCTGTACAGTGCGCTGTCGACGAACTAGTACATACTGGACTGCCGGGCTACTCTTTCAGCTTCTTCTTGTTCTTCGGGAAGTTCTCCTGTCTGGAGGAAACGGACGATCTGCTGCGCCCACGTCGGAGCCTGTGGCTCGACGACGAGGACTAAAGGCATGCCGGCGGCTGCAGGAACATCAGCTTCTACGGTGAGGACTTGGGGCTCAGCCGGAGCTTGACGTTCCCCGGCAGGCTTGCCGGGGCATGGCTTGCCGGGGGCGCCTGCTTCGTCGGGACAAGCCCTGGGGCTTGCCAGAGCGGGCAGCTCCTTAGCACTCTTGGCGTCGATCCTGGGGACTCTCTTGGCGGCGGCTTCGGGAAGCTCTGCCGGGAGATAGTCGCCGGAGACCGATTTCCTCTTCTTGCTTGGTCCAGTTGATGGTGTCACGGATGGCTGAGTCAGCTTGAGCACAAAAGTCCCTGGTTCCACAGGTAGCTTTAGTGCGGCGCATTTTGACAGGCCGTCGGCGATGTCGTTTTCTGCTCTTGGAACGTATTCCATTTGCAGGCCGTCAAAGCGCTCTTCCAGCTTCCTCACTTCATCAACATAAGCTTCCATCAACGGGCACTGGTAGTCCTTGTTCACTTTGCAGATGACGAGCTGCGAGTCACCCCTGACAATGAGCTTCTTGATCCCAAGTTCCGCCGCGATCCTGAGACCGGCGAGCAAACCTTCATACTCTGCCGTATTGTTGGTTGCTTGCTCCTTGGGAAAGTGCATCTGGACGATGTACTTGAGGTGCTCTCCAGTGGGCGCGATGAGCAGCACGCCGGCACTGGCGCCTTCCAGCGAAAAGGCACCATCAAAGTACATCAGCCACCCTTTGGTTGCTTCCTTGCCGGGGATGCTCGTCTCTGGAATTTCTTCGTCCGGTGTCGGCTTCCACTCTGCTATGAACTTTGCCAATGCTCTGCTCTGGATGGTCGACGTGCTCTCGAACTTGAGGCCAAAGCTTGACAGTTCTAGTGCCCACTCGACAATCCTGCCTGTTGCTTCGGGATTCTGCAGTATCCTCTTAAGCGGAAAGCGAGTGACCACTGTGATCTCGTGTGCTTGGAAGTAATGGCGCAGCTTCCTCGAGGCCATGAGGAGGCCGAAGAGCAGTTTCTGCACACCAGAGTACCTCGACCTAGCCCCCTGCAGGAGGGAACTGACGAAGTAAACTGGGCGGTGCACCATCCTCTTCCTCTGCACTTCCCCTTGCACTTGCGCGGATCCGCCTTTGCCGGGGCCAGAGCTTGTCGGGGGAGCCCCCTGCTTGCCGTCGGACGCGCTTGCCGTGGTTGCGGGCTCGTCATCAGCTTCCCTCTCCGCAACTAACGCAGCACTAGCCACTTGATTGGTTGCCGCTAGGTAGAGCAGCAACTTCTCTTGCGGTCTAGGCGCGACAAGTATAGGAGCGGAGGACAGGTATTTCTTCAAGTCTTGCAGCGCAGCCTCCGCTTCCGGAGTCCATTTTACTGGACCCGCCTTTTTCAAGATTTTGAAAAACGGCAGGGCGCGTTCCGCAGACCTGGAAATAAACCTGCTGAGAGCCGCCACGCAG
This sequence comes from Aegilops umbellulata, assembly GCA_032464435.1. Lineage (NCBI taxonomy): Eukaryota > Viridiplantae > Streptophyta > Magnoliopsida > Poales > Poaceae > Aegilops > Aegilops umbellulata. Next base: position 83,406,721 of record CP136060.1, on the reverse strand, counting down.
CCGGCAAGTCTTCGCACGTCCTTGACACGCGTTGGTGCTTCGATCTGCTCGATGGCCTTGATCTTGTCGGGGTTGGCTTCGATCCCACGCTGAGACACGAAGAACCCGAGAAGCTTGCCGGAGGAAACTCCGAACACGCACTTCTCAGGGTTGCCTTGTCTCTGCTCTTGACCACAATGTCGTCCATGTAGGCCTCCACATTTCTGTGGATCTGTGGCTCGAAAGCAGTGTGGACAACCCTCGCGAACGTCGAGCCTGCGTTCTTCAGTCCAAAAGGCATCCGCACAAAACAGTACGTGCCGCATGGAGTGATGAACGCAGTGTTCTCTTCGTCTTCTTCAGCCATGAAGATCTGGTGGTACCCGGAGTAGGCGTCAAGGAATGAAAGCAGGTCGCATCCGGCCGTGGAGTCAACAATCTGGTCGATGCGCGGCAAGGGAAATGGATCTTTAGGGCAAGCTCTGTTGACATCGGTGAAATCAATGCAAAGCCTCCACTTCCCGTTTGCTTTGCGCACGACAACAGGATTGGCCAACCACGTCGGATGGAGCACGCCTCTGACGAGGCCTGCCGCTTCCAACTTCCTGATCTCCTTCGCGATGAACTCTTGGCACTCCACCGCTTGTTTCCTGACCTTTTGCTTGATGGGCCGCGCATGAGGACAGACGGCAAGGTGGTGCTCAATCACTTCCCTGGGAACGCCGGGGATGTCAGATGGTTGCCAGGCAAACACATCGACATTCGCCCGCAGGAAAGCAACGACCGCGCCTTCCTATTTGGGGTCGAGAGTGGCACTGATGGTGAAGGTACCACCAGTGCCGTCCTCCTTGGCGGGCACCTTCTTGGTCGCTGGTGGAGCAGCCGTCGTCTCCTTGTGTTTACCGGCGGGCCTCGATGGTGCGTCCTCAACGGCAGCGCAGCGCTCCGGAGAGGCGCGCTTGCCGGAGTGGGCACCAGAGCATTCGCCGGGCTTGGCCTTCTTGCCGGCGGGGCTCGATGGCACGTCCTCGACGGCAGCGCAGCACTCCGAAGAGGCGCGCTTGCCGGAGTGGGCGCGAGAGCATTCGCCGGACTTGGTCTTCATGCCTGCGGGGCTCGATGGCACGTCCTCGACGGCAGCGCAGCACTCTGAAGAGGCGCGCTTGCCGGAGTGGGCGCCAGAGCACTTGCCGGACTTGGTCTTCATGCCGGCGGGGCTCGATGGCACGTCCTCGACGGCAGCGCAGCACTCCGAAGAGGCGCGCTTGCCGGAGTGGGCGCCAGAGCACTTGCCGGACCTCTTCTTTCCCCCGGAAGCTCCAGCGGCAAGCGGGCCGCGGGCCGTTGCTGCTGTTGCGTCCTGGTATATTTGGTCGGCGCAGATAAGGGCATCCTTCTTATCGCCGGGGACAGAAATGACGCTTATCGTGCATCTTGAGCATGTTGTACGCGTAGTGAGAGGCCGCCATGAATTTGGCGAGCGCTGGTCGGCCGAGGATCCTGTTGTAAGGCAATGGGAAGTCGGCGACGTCAAAGGTGACCCTCTCAGTCCTGAAATTCAGCTCGCTGCCAAATGTTACCGGCAGCGTGATCTTTCCCTTCGGCCTGCTCCTTCCCGGGTTGATTCCTTGGAATGTGCCGGTTTCTTCGAGCTCGCAGTCGGGAACTTGGAGTCTCCGGAGAACAGCAGAGGAGATCAGATTCAAGCCGGCCCCGCCGTCGACTAGCATCTTGGTGACCTTGAGGTTGCGGATCGTTGGGGAAACCAACATCGGCAAGCACCCGACCACGGTTATGCGATCAGGGTGGTCCTCAATATCGAAGATGATAGGCGTGCTGGACCATCTCAGGGGTCTGCGTGACTTGACGGATGGCTCTGCTGCATTGACCTCCCGCACCCACCGTTTAAGCTGGTGGTGGGAAGTGTGCAGGGAGGCACCGCCGTCCACACACAAGACCTCAGTGGCTTTCTGAAACTCCTGCTCGCTGGTCTCGGGGTCTTCCATGTCTTCGTCGTCGTCATCGTCTTCGCCCTTGTTGCGCCCCCGGGGAGGTCTGTCTGCTTGCCGCTGCTTGTCCTTGCCGCGGTGCTCCCCCGGGCCGGGGCGCTTCGTGCCGGATCCCCCGCCACCTGCTTGGGCTCTCTCCTTGTCGCGTCGTGCGTACTCGGCCTTCTCCAGGTCAACGAGCCGCTCGACTTGCTTGCAACTCTGGAGGTCGTGGCCCCTGGTACGGTGGATCTTGCAGTACTTCTTGTCGGTACCGTCCCGCTTATCGGCAGCCGCCACCGCCCGCCAGTTGGCGCACCCGACAACGTCCTTGCCGGGGCCTCCCGCCTGGGCTTTCTTGGCGGAGCCCTCGCTGCCGGACTTCTCGACAACCAGTACCTCTGGGTTTTTCTTCTTTTTGCCATTCCGCCATCGGCCTTTCCTTGCCGGGGTGGTACCTTCACTGTCGGAGTCTCCTTCTCCAACACTTTCTCCGGGGAGCGTCCTCCCCTCCTCAGCGCGTGCACACTTGTCGGCCAGGGCGTAAAGCTCGCTGACCTCCTTGATTTTGCACATCGCCATCTCCTCCCGCATCCTGCGGTTACGCACGTTCTGGTGGAACGCACTGATCACCGCGGCGGGGTGGACGTCTGGGATGTTGTAGTGCACACGGCTGAACCTCTGGATGAACTTGCGCAAAGGCTCCCCCTCCTTCTGAACAAGCAGATGAAGGTCGCTCGCCTGGCCATGGGGTTTGTGGCCGCCCGTGAAGGCGCCAACGAACAGATGACATAGATCTGGCCAGGAGGAGATGGAGCCGTCCGGCAAGTGCATGAGCCAGGATCTGACGTTGGGCTTGAGTACCAGCGGGAAGTAGTTGGCAAGGATCTTATCGTCCCGTCCCCCGGCAGCCTGCACCGCAATGGTGTAGATGCTGAGGAACTCAGACGGATGCGACTTGCCGTCGTACTTCTCGGGCACGTCGGGCTTGAAGTTCTTCGTGCTGGGCCACTGGACTTGCCGCAGCTCGCGGGTGAACGTGGGGCAGCCTACCAAATACGGCAGTTCGCCTGGTTCCCCCGGTGCGGGCATGTTTCCAGAGGGCTCAACACGCTGGTCTGATTGACGCCGCGCCTCTCTTCTGCGCTCGATGCGGGTTCGAGCGTCTTCTTCCCTTCGTTCGTGAAGGACTTGGTGCTGGTCGCGACGAGTTCGCGGGTTCGACGACGTGGTGGAGTCGTTGTCGAGGTGAGCCCGGCGAGTCGGCGACCGCGGCTTCTGGGGCGGGGAGTGCACGGTGGTCGCACCCCCGCCATTCTTGGCGCCATCGGTTCTCGCCTGGGTGACTGGCCGCGGCTGCGACGCGCTGTGCTGCCGCGGAGTGTCGCCGTTGGCGAAACCAATGAGGCTCTGGATGGTTGCCCTCCAGCCGTCGAGCTTGTCCGCCGTTGGAGGGTAGTCTAGGAGCAGCTGAGCTCGCGCGAGAGCTTCCGCTGGGGTGGCGGGCAGAGGCTGTGAACGGCGCGAGGAGCGGGATGTGCTCGAACTCCTAACCATGTTAGAAGGAGCAGCACCCGGTCCAGGCAGCCGCGCGACGCTCGTTCCGGCACGCTGGATCGCATGCTGGTCCTGAGCACCTCGGGACCCACCAGCACGGTCTGGGCCCAGCGAGCGTATGGTACCATGGGTACTATGACGCTGCTGGTTTCGCGCCTCCTAAGAGGGGCGCGGGGCGAGGTCGGACGTCGCGGGACCAAGAACTGGTTCGACGGCGCCCGTTCCTCCGCCCGCGTCCTCCCCACCACCCGTCTGCTCCATGGGCGGTGGGTTCGACGCTGACGGACCGGTCGCCTCCGGAGCTTTCTTCTTCGGCGCCATGCTGGCGCAAACAATGAGAGTCTGGCTCGCGTGGACACCGGATCTGATTCACACAACCTCGACGCACCCCTACCTGGCGCACCAAAGATGTCGGGGGATATCGGCCTCCACGAGCACCTATAGGGACGGAGCCCCTTGTCGGTTCGGCGGGGGCGGAGGTTGCACAAAGAGCACATCGAGGCGACACACACACACACAACGATTTTACCCAGCTTCGGGCCGCACGGATGCGTAAAACCCTACTGCTGCTTGTCTGGTTGATTAGAGTTCTTGCTCTGGTGCGCAAGAAGCTACAGTAAGCTGGAGCTGGACGTAGACGAGGGTCTACTGAGCGTCCTCCTGGTTTTCTGTTCCTCCTCTCTAGGGTTCGCTCCCCTGGGGTCTGGATCCCTCTCTACGTGCGCATGGGCCTCCTTTTATATGCTAAGGGGTTTTCCACAGGTAGCAACGCAGGTGAGGGTAAAAATGGCAAGGAACTGTGCGAACAGTGGCCGCACAGTGCTATCGCACCTAACTCTGACGGCGGGAGACAAAGGCATTAAATGCCCGTCTGGATCGCCTGAACAGTGCCGAGGCAGACCGTTAGGAGCGCCTCCGCTTGCCACGGGGGCGACTCTGCCAATGTCGCATGCCACCGCGCGTCTCAGGTTGCGCGGCGCCCCGCCACGTGCCTCCGGGGAAGCCCCAGAGCGACGCGTGGGCAGGTGAGCTGCAGCGCAGGCCTGAGGTGGTGGTTTGCCGCGGCAAGTGGCCTGCCGCGGTGGTTGCCTTGCCGCACCTGAGAGCTTGCCGCTCGTCGGGCCTTGCCGGGGCGCGCGGCGCGCCGCAGCGGGCTTCTCTTAGGGTGCCTTGGCTTGGCCGTCCCGGCGAGCTCCTCCCGCCGGGGCCTTGGTGCTTCGGCTCAGTCATCCCGACAAGCTCCTCTTGCCGGGGCCTTGCCGCCTTGGCCCGGCAAGCTCCTCTTGCCGGACCTCGCCTTCTAGCCCCGGCAAGCTCCTCTTGCCGGGGCCTGGTCTTCTAGGCTCGATTACTTGGCCTTCGTCTGGCCCAGAAAGGGCCGTGGAGACTCTTGTCGCTCCCCTGGCAAGCCTTTCCGCGGGACGCTACTACTGCCCATGCACAAGTTCGGGGTACTAAGGTACCCCTACTTTAGTACACCGACAACGCTACGCGGTCGGCCCCCTCCTCTCTCCTCCTCCCCGCGTCTCCGCGCTAGCAAACACCCCCCCCCCCGAGCGCGCCAATGGCACGGCTCACACGCGCGCGCCTCTGACCTCTCCCCACTCTCTCTCTCTCTCCCGACGTAGTCGACGTCCAGGAACGCCCCAGACACCACACCCCCTTTCCCCGAGCCCTGCAGCGACGAGCGTGAGCTCTCCGGCGCATGCGTCCACGGCACCTCGCCGTTCATCTATTTAAAGGCCTCCCCGAGCTCTCCTCTCCTCACCACTCGCTCTCTGCATCACCAAATCACCCCCTGCACCCCCAGTTCCTCTCCAGAACCGCCCGAGCTCGAGGTCGAGCTCGAGCTCCGCCACTTCGGCTCGCCGGAGTTCGCGAGCCGCCGTAAACCCCGACGACCATCGACGCCCGACGTCCCTCCGCCGCGTGACCTCGTCGCCGGCGAACCAGGCCACCCCGACGACCTGTTCCACCTCCACCCGAACGGCGACACAACACTGATTCCGTCCCTGCCCTTGTCCAAGCTCGCCGTGCCCTGCATCGTCGCCGATTGCGTTGCTGACGAGGGAGTTGGACCAGAAGACTTTGAAGACCCAGAAGACTTTGTTGAGCCAGGCAAGCAGCCCTTTGACCATGTCTATGAAACCCTTTTTATGCATTTCATATAACACTTTATTATTGTTGCATCGGAATCACGATGAGATGGTAGCCACTTTGGTGGGTTGCCTTCATTTCCACCTTGTTGATACTTGCATTGTGCATGACCCTACCTTCTCATGAGGGTTATGCCGGTGGAAGTAGATAGGATGCTAAGTAGTGCTACGCAAAAGGGACGGGTATATGCATGGTGATGGAGACAAAGTATTTTCAAAAGACTTTTCGAAAACCCCGTCGGGTGCCACTTATGCCCGAGGGAGACAATGAGATGGGTAACCACTTGATGACGAAGTGGTGTACCGAGGCAAGTGTGTTTGTTGTTTTCGAAAACGGATTAGATTTAAGATTTGTCGACTGTCCCAACCTTACATGCGCAACCACTCTACCCTTATATGGGAAAGGGCATTATTGATTACCTAGGCCGATACTAGCTTGGAGCCCGCATTACTAGTGACGGGAGAGTTGGTGGTGCGCTCTCTCGGGACAGGGTCGTGGCAGGTAGGGCGGCCATGACTGTTTTCACAGGGCACCGGATACACCGTTGTGTCCCCTCTCGGATGTTACGATCTCGAGTAAGTCTCGTATGGTGTACATCGTGAGGATACGGAACAACAAGTGGACTCCTTGTTAGTGTCGTCTAGGGAAAGATTGTGATCGGGTGCTTACCCCGGGTACTTGAGGTACCGCAGGTCGTGGATGACACGGAAGTTCCCCGGATCTTGTGGGTAAAGTGTGCAACCTCTGCAGAGTGTAAAACTATTCGAATAGCCGTGTCCGGTCAAGGACAGTTGGGCGGTGCTGCTTAAACTACGTCCACATGTTTACAAACCAGTGTGTGTGTTTGGATAAGTGGGAAGATCTACTTGGGTCAAGTCAAAGGACTTGACATGATTGAGTTGGGTTGACGCCCACTCTATTTATGTTGATATCTGTAACCAGTCCTCATGGTTAATTGAGTTCTCCTGATGCATGTCTTACAAGTTGTTGAACATGTCATTGCACTCAAAACTAGCTTTCCGCAAAATTTACCTAAATCATGCATTGTTGTACCTTGAACCAAACATGGGTTGCTTGCGAGTACATTCAAAGTACTCATTGGCTTGCCACTGGTTATTTAATTGGCCAGGCATTGAAGAACAGGAGTTCGGAGAAGAATTCTTTGGAGACGAACATGCGAACTAGGACGTTTCCCAGTCAGAATGCCTGTAGGGTTAAGGCAGATGGCATGGGTTCTAATTATCAACGAAGATTTTCGATGCTTGTGTTTCATTTGATGTTCAGCCCTTAAAGCTTTATCTATGTAAGACTTGACCATAATGGTCATAATTTGTGTAAGACGGTATGTATGGATGTAAGGCTCTTGTTATTCAGCTTATGTGTGTTCACTGAGCATTGATCTCTGGGATCACTGTACACGTGCATTCGGTGATCACGATTTATGAGTCGGGGTCCCCATAGTGGGTCGGACGACGCTATGGAGATGTCGTCGCCCGTGACGTCGCGACGAGCCGGCGTCCGCAGTACCGGATGGGGAGGTGGTGAATGCACCGTGGTCGCGGCGCCACCAGCTTTTCCGTCACTGGTGCGTGGGACTCCATCGGAGCGTCGACCCGGGGGTTCCACCGGACTTGGTTCGTCTTTGTTGGCCACCGCAACAAGGCTTCAGATAGTGGCTCTCCATTCGTCGAGTTTCCCCGTAGTGGGAGGAAAGATGAGGAGCAACTGCGCACGCGCCAGGGCCTCTGCTGGCATCGGCGGCAGCGGAACTTGGACGGATTGCGACGCGCTTCGACTTCTGACCATGTCAGAAGGAGCTCTATCACGATCCTGCGGTCGCATGCCGTTTTCACCAGTGCTTCGGCGAGCGGGTAGGTCTTCTACGTCCCGGGAGTGGCGCTCGGGGCTCTTCCCATGGTGACGCCCGGGATCTTCGGCGTGATGATGCCGTTCGTCGCATGCTGTCTGGGAGGAGCGCGCTATTGGCGCCGGCGTGGGAGTCTTGGAGGTCCTTGTGTCGCCTTCGGGTGGGGCGGCGGTGACCTTGGAAGGCCCCGCTCCACCCGCGGAGGGCCTGGCTCCACCTTTGGATTTGGAGATGTGCGGCCCGTTACCAGGTGCACAAACATCGCCGCCCCCGAAACTCCAACTGCTGGGAGGGTGTTGGTGTTCGCGAGCGGCGCCCCGGGTCCTTTCTGCGACCGGTCCGCTGCTCGCCCGCGTCGGGATGGGCCGTCCGGCTCCCGACTGGCCAATCGCCACCGTTGTCTTCTTCTAGGGCGCCATGACGATGAAGGAGCGCTGGACTAACTGCTAGAGCCGATTCTCACAACTGCGCCCCCTACCTGGCGCGCCAAAGATGTCGGTGCGAACGACACCTATGGGATCGCAAGAATCCCTACTACAGTTAGCGGGGCGCGGGTTTGGGAGAAGAGCGGATCAAACAGATAGCACATGGTTCGTTTATCCAGGTTCGGGCCGCGAGGATGTGTAAAACCCTACTCCTGCTTTGGTGGATTGTATATCTGTGTTCTTTGAGCTAGCTATGGGGCGTGAGGAGCTCCAAAAAGCCGAATCCTTCTCCTGGTCGCCTCGGGCCTCCTTTTATACAAAAAGGGGTCGCCATGGTGGCACACAGGAGGTGGAAAGGGTACAGTGATGCGAGGTTATCCCTCGCATTACATGACAAGGCGCATTTAATGTGTCTTGCTTAGGTGTCCTTGCTTTATCGGGGGCGGGGGTGACGCCCGTCCTGTCCGTCGCCGCTCCTCCTCGTGTTGACACGCGCCCTGGCCAGTGATGCCCGTGGCGCCATGTAGGCAGGCAAGCAGCTGAGGTGGCGCAGTGATTAGTCTTCACGAAGATCCGCATGTCGCCACGCAGGTGCCTGCCCAGTTGGTTGGGTTGGCAGCTGCATGCGTGCGGCGGTGGAGGTTTGGTGGGCCTGACGGTGGCCATGCGGATGCCCTCGGCAAGGGCCTTGCCGGGGCCCGGCAAGGGTCTTGCCGCGGGGCCTGCTGTCCTTCCCGGCAAGGCGCTTGCCGGGGGTTTCGTGGTCTTCCTTGGCTGGGATCCCACCAAGGGCCGTCATCTTCTATATCTGATTGTGAATGTTTCTTCACAAAGATCTGCATGCCACCGCGGAGGAGTCTCCCGAATCCTTGCCCCATGGGGGCAGTGGACTCAAGGATTATTTGCACCGTAGGCGTGGGGCGAGTTGCCGCGACAACGGTCTTGCCGGGGCTGCTAAAGCCGGCCCCGACAAGGATCTTGCCGGGGGAGCCCGCCTCGTCCCTTGGCTCTTCGTGGTCCTGGCTTTGGCGTTGTTCCAGTTCCCTCAAGCTTTGGTCTTACCTTGGCTCACCTCCCCTGCCTTGCTTGGTGTGGTCGTGGGCGCGGCTCTAATTGCCCGTGCACAGTTATAGGGGTACCAAAAGTGTACCCCTCTTTTTGTACACCGACAATGGCCGCCCGCCTTGCTCGCATCCTCTCCTTTAATGGCTCTCAAGCCGCAGTTTAATTCGGTTTTTAAACATAAAACACTTATCGCAAACGTTTTAGTTAGAACACCCGTATGCAAACCGACAGCTTTCCCAGGAAACCAAGAGAAAATGTGCCGAGCAGGATTTCTGCAGCTCTTGATCGCAAACGTTTTAGATAGAACACCTGTATGCAAAGTGAGAGTAGCGCAGGATTTGTGCATCCCTTCAACGCAAATGGTTGTTTTGGATGACCCGTGTGCAACCACGTACAAACAATTTGGAAAGTTTTGCCAATCCTTGTAACACTGCGATTTGTGAAAATATAAAGCTAAAAATCACTAGCAGTATCTAATTTTTGCAACTAAAATTTAGTAATTAAGCATAGATTTCATTCATAGATTAAACAGTTGTTCTTAATTTATACAAACAGTTCAACTCGACAGCTGAACCGACCAACTTTTTCCCAATTGTTGCCAACCATGTACTGAAATAGCTAGTTCAACTATATATACTAGCTAATTTTAAGTACGTTGTACAGTTCCACCACATCTATAGTCAGATGAACTGAACAAAATAACCCTAAATACTGCGGTACTACTGCGGAGGGGCTTTGTACTAGTTCCGACTGCCTCTTCTCTGCCGAGCGCGCTTAGTAAGAGGCAGAGGAGGAGGAGCTTACCAACGAGCTGGGCAACCGCAATACGGTGCCTGTCGTTGTAGCAGCTTCAGCGACGCTCACCTCGAACGCCCTCTGCCGCTCCAGATGACCCCTCTCAAAGCGGTGGTTCTCCTTGTAGATCTCCTGATTCCTCGCCTCTGAGGCGGCGTGTGCCGTGGCCACGGCGGCGGTAATGCACTTTGCATGCTCGATGAGGCGCTCATCCTCCTCCCGCAGGAACTCGGTGTAGCGCGCAAGGTCGCTGACGCATGTGCGGGCATCCACCTCCGCCTCCCGCCTTCGAGCAGCGGTGGCAGAGCGGGTGATGACCTCGGCGGTTGATGGTGGGCTGGCGGCCACGAACACCACCTCCCGCCTTCGGGTCACGGTGGTGTCACGACCGGTTTTCCAGACATTAATTTCCAGAAAAATGGTTGTTGTGCTCACCAGCCCCAGGATTACTGTTAGCTGACGAGACACCAACTTGATACAGAAATTCTAAGCAAGAGTGCAAAATATGCAGTACAAGACCATTGTGGCCTATGAGTACAACAAATGGTTTCTAGTGGTTGAGGGCGGAAGCGATTTGTGGATCACCACGGCTATGGGACTCCATTTCCCACGGGAACAGCTAACCAGGATAACTCCTATCTTCGCGAGGCTGCTATCACCGTTGCTTAGGTTGCGAAGCTGTCGTCGCAACGCTCCTCTCCAAGCAATCAATCTGGCCAAGACAATAGCCAGGGACAAGTCAGTGAGTACTTTGAATGTACTCGCAAACATTAAGAACACAGGTATATTATAGCCACAGATAAACATGTTTCAAAATATTCTGTGATTACTCTGAACATTATGGAATAAGGTTCATGATGTATGCGAGTAAATATTTAAGGAATGCACGGGCAATCAAACAACTAAATGAAATAATAAAATGTGCCACAGTCGGGCGTCTGGGCGACACCACCTAAAGGGCTTTAAGAGAAATGCCTCAGTCGAGCGTCTGAGCGACACCACATAAAGGGCTTTAAAAGAAATGCCACAGTCGGGCGTCTTAGCAACACCACAGTCGGGCGTCTGAGCGACACCACATAAAGGGCTTTAAAAGAAATGCCACAGTCGGGCGTTTGCGCGACACCACATAAAGGGCTTTAAAAGAAATGCCACAGTCGGGCGTCTGAGCGACACCACATAAAGGGCTTTAAAAGAAATGCCACAGTCGGGCGTCTGAGCGACACCACATAAAGGGCTTTAAAAGAAAAATGCCACAGTCGGGCGTCTGAGCGACACCACATACAGGGCTTTAAAAGAAAATGCCACAGTCGGGCGTCTGAGCGACACCACATACAGGGCTTTAAAGGAAATAATCATAGTGAATATCTCAGAGGTAGAACCATCCCAGGGATAATCGACAATAATAATAATAATGATAACACGGGTTAGCCAATAACGATAATAATTCATGAATATCACAAGTCACAGGTAGTAATTCCAGTTCCTGTTAGACAATTTCACCCCCGAAGACCGACACCAAGACCAACACTTGACCCATCCCAGACTGTAATCCTTAACCATGGACACGGCTATTCGAATAGGTTTAATCTCTGCAGAGGGTGTACTCTTTACCCACGAGTAACAGATTCCTTTAGTCCATCGGGACTAATTCCGTCTACGGCCTTTTAGTTGAAAACACACCTAACTTGCCCACACCAGCTTAACTCATTGGTGTGTGGAATCACCCACGACACTTGTTAAGCAAAACTCTAAGTGGGGAGGCTACAACCTCGCGTAGCATGGGATCAAATTTATATCGCGCGCTCTAAGGGGTGGCCTCCCCTCTCGGTCCCAACCGGAAAACACCCATGCCCCCTAACCAGGTGGCATGCCTACTGGCTACAACCGATATCTTCCACCATGGCCTCTCTGTACGGTGTGTGCTGGAAAGGGGTTGACGACTTACTGAACCGTACCCTACCTGCGGCAGGGACGAGTGGTAGTACGAGGAAAGTATGGGGGTTACTGGAACAAGACTCGATCTGCGGTTGACTCAGGAGGTTTATAAGTTCCTGCATGACATGTATATCAAATATATTTCGACTCAAGAATTCACCACTCAATGTACCTTACCATGCCATACCGGACATAACCGTCCCGACGGGGACCGGCGACAAGCTCCCGCCTACCCAAGGCCGAGGCTTTCCCGGATTCCTTTCCGGCATGCATGCAAGGCATATGAGGATGATTACCATCACAATCATTTTCATATCCAACAGCAAGGAAATCACTAATATGCTTCCATGCAAATGATCATGTCACATGAAATAACAAGTCATCTGAAATAAGGTGGTGTTATAAACGTGTCAAATAACACACCAAAAACATTATGCCAGGGTTCAGAATGCTTGCCTTTAAGTTGTGGAGGGGTGAGGTGTTCTCCAAAACTTTTGAAAGTTTCTTCTCTCTCTCCAAAATCCTATTTTAAAAATATATTTGAATTAACACACATTTCAAAAACAGTACAAAAAGTTGTTTGGAAAATTTTGAAATAAATCTTAAAATAAACTAGACCAAATTTGAAGAAGGTAGGAAAAAGAATCAACTCATTTGGAGTTGTATTTAATAAGTTATAGGCAGTCAAAGTTCTGGTCAAATCTGTGTTTAAAAATAAAACAGAAAAGAAAACGTTTCAGGGGGAAATATGCTTTCGGTCAGAGGAGGTGTACTTGAGGTTTTACGCCTCCACTTAACCCACGTGGACCGGCGCTGGGTCTCTGACGGTGGGCCCGCCTGGCCCACTGGTCAGGTTTGACCAGTCGCCCGCGTCGTCTCCCTCCTCTGCCCGAGAGGAGCGGGGCTCCGGCGATCGTCGCCGGCGAGCGGTGGCTCCATTGGGAAAGCTGAGACCACCAGCGGATTCAGGGGGCCGAGGTGGTCACTCCGGTGGTCGTTTTGTTCTCTGGGGTAGACTGAGCTGTCGACGGCGAGCTCCGCGGTGGACGGTGGTCGTCGGAAAAAGTGAAAACTTGCCCGCGGCGAGTCTCGATCAAGATTGAGTAGTGGAACGGGCTCACGGGAGGATGTGGGGGTTCCTGGTGGAGAGAGTGGAGAGGGGGAGCCTCTGGTGGCGCTGGAACGGCCGAAGCAGTGGCGGTGGCTGTGGTTGTCGGAGTTGGGGAAGACGGCGCTTCCCCGACGATTGCGGGCTGTCGGGGTGCCCTGGGGGTAGCCTGAGGTCGCCTGCGTGCTCGAATGGTCTCGGGGCGTCCTTATATAGCGCGACAAGGTCGGTTCCGCGGTGGTCGTGGATAAGCTCTCCGGCGAACCGCCTCTCTGTAGCTAGGGCGACGTGGCGGCGACGAGGGCTAGCAGACAAGGCTGCGGATGAGCTCGTGCTGTGCCAGGGGCCAGGTGGCGAGCCGGGGTGGCTCGGGCGGCTCCGACATGAGCAGGGGCTGTCGGGCGGCCGTGGCGTGCCACCAAAGGGACTCTGGTGGCGGCGCTGTTGGCTGCCAGGGTGGCTTGGCGCGTTGCTGCGAGGAGGGTAGCGCGTGGCGTGGCGCTGTAGAGTGGGCCAAAACCAGGGGGCCAGCGTGTCGGCTCGGGCGCGGCATCATGCAATACGCGCGCTCTGGGCGCGTCCAGTGCACGCACGGGAGATGTGCGACACAATGCCGCGGCATGCTACAGGTCACAGGTGAGGTTGGGGTTTAGCAGATCGAGGTTAGGAGCAACTGGGAGTCTAGTGGACATGCTAGTTTGATCAGAGGTGCAAGATCATAGTGCAATGACAAGAATCATGCCAAAAGAGATCATGCCCATAAGGTGTTTGACAAAATGCCCAGGGCACTTAGGCAAGTCTTGGAGTGGTCAAAAACTCCAGATCAGTGTCTCCTTAGATGTAAGAGAGAGTGGTTAGGTTAGTTTGGCAAAAGGAGAAACTTGTTAGTGCAAGTTTTGGAGAATTTCAATTCTGGACAGGAAATAAATGGCATCATTTCATGAACCAAAAATGATCCCAAGGGTGCATGCTCCTGGACTTAAGGGTTTAACATGGAGGGCTACAAGTAGGAGAAAGAATCAAGGGCTAAAGAGCAAGAAAAAATATGGTTGCTGTACAAACCATCAAGTTGGTCCAGAATGAAAATGAGGTTGATTCACTCAAAATTTGCAAATAACATCACTGGTTTTTCACATAAAGTTGATTCATATGCTGCTACTAACATCCCAAAATTTTGGTGGAGGCTAGAAAGGAATATTTAAATGGGTTATAGTGCAAAAATGCCCACTGGACCAGAGAAGAAATTTAGGTGTAGAGCTCAATTTATTTCATGAAATAAAGATATTTTTGCATAAAAGTGCTTTAATAGCATCACATGACATCTCCAAATTTTGGTGGGATTTATGAGATAATTTATCACATGGTTGTAGTTAAAAAATATGGCCATATAGACAAGGGAAAACATTTTTCAAGAAAATAAAGACCAAGCAATTTAATTATGTGATAGGTCCTGCTAAAAGAAAAGTTTTTCTTGAGAGGTTTAAACAAGTTCAATCACATGTTTGAAAAGTTTTCACTTTGGGGGAAAACTCCATAATAACCAAGTTTCAAAAATCAAAAGGGAGCTCAGAAAATAAAAGTTTTAATTCCTGGCAAAATTTTAATTAATAAAACATGGTCACAAATTTTGGGTGTCACAACACTACCCCCCTTAAGAAAAATCTCGTCCTCGAGATTGGCTGAGGGTTGCTTTGAAAAACAAAATCTCTCGGGGATCTTTCGCGAGGGGAGAACGGTTACCAATAAAGGGGCATAAGTCACAACAAAACTATTCATATTAGTAGAAACCAAATAACTTGCAAGCTCAGGTTACCACGCATAAGTCACCATACATAATTAAATGTTGCAACAATGAACACAGCAGCGATGCTTAAAATGGAAACCGTAACTGGACGGGGTCCTGCGAGAATGTTTCTGGTACTGAGACACATTCCTCCTCTATCGGGGAAAGGGGATTGACCAGTCGATGAATGCGTCTCTCTTGGCCGGGCCTCAGTGACCTGCCGATGGCGATCTGAGGATTTAAATCCGTGAGACTCTGGAGATAACCCATCACATGTTGGGTGAAGCGTTCTTGAGCGATGACATACTGGACCAGGTTGGCTAGGACTGGGTATTGGTTTGAGTTCACGGGAGGGATGTGCACTGCTGCCTAGTATCTCGAGGTGGAAGAGGTGATTCTCGATTTGAACAGCTCGTACTGGGGTGGCTAGGTAGCGCCCATGGTACTGCAGGTAAAATCCCACAATATCTTGACAAAACTACCCGGGGTTGCATCTGGGGTTCTGAGATGAATGCTGGGTGTCGGCATGGCAAGAAATGGTTGTGAGGGTGGTGCACAAGGTGAGAGGTGCTTTGGCAAGGTCACGTAGTTACAAGTGAGAATACTCCGGGACTCGATATTACTCGGGTGACTTAGTCTACCTCGTTTACATCCAAGCGGGCGTGCCTGGTGGTTGTTGAGGCGTCTCCGCGGTTCTCACCGTCGGAATTAGCTGGAGTGGGTTGAGGAGCTGTAGGCTCGGGGTGGCGATCTCGGGGATTGCTGGCCACAACTCCGTTGGAGTGTGTTCCCAATATGTGACGTAGCACTTCTGGGGCTATCGCAACACCTTGGCCGATGGCTGGGGCAGCTCTCAGGGACTCGATCGGCTGTCCAAACAGCACGACTGGGTTGTCGGCGTTGGGCTAGTCCTCTTCCCTCGCCGGGGCTCGACGAACCAGCTCTCCACGAGCTGCGATAAGATCAATAGTGACCTGATCGCACAGTTCCTCTAGTGCATTTACATAGCGCACTAGGTGCAACAATGCAGGATCTGTTTCGTGATCTCCGTTGGCAACTTGGGGTGGTCTTCCGTACCCTTCACGTCTGGGGTAGTAGTGGAACGAGCGACAGTCAACTCTGGGCGACAAGTGCCGGAGATGAACTATAGCTTCTCGAGCGGCTAGTTGGATGGCTTGGGGCTCAAAGGAAGTCGTCCTTCCGGTGAACCTGTAGGGGCATTCGGGTGCTAGACCCCTACCATAAATGTGCACGGTGGCCCAAAATTGACGGCTCTCACCGCTCATGGACCCTTGGTACACAACATATTCTGGGGGCTCTTCTAACGGATAGGCACGACGGGTGAGGTTTGCGAGTATGGTCACAAAGCCTCCAAGGTTGGTTGCTGTGGTCTCATTGTGCATGACTGGACCAGGCATTGTGGCTCGGTTTAGAATAGCGGCTGTGTTGTGCTGGTTTGGGGCTAGCGTGCCCCTTTTATAGGAAAAAGGGGACGGAGTCTTCCTTCGCACGCTTGCGAGAAAGACTATTTAGGATTCGGTCACTGGCGCATGATTGACGGCTAAATTGGGCACCGACTGCCAAAAGGTGTCGGGTCACTGTGGGGCTATCTTGCAGGAGAAGCTTGGCTGGGGTTTTGGTTATGGTTTGGTGGGTTGGTTTACCTAAGATTTTTGACCTGGCTAGGATAGGATTAGCCAATGGTCAGCCTGGCTCTGATACCAAGTCTGTCACGACCGGTTTTCCAGACATTAATTTCCAGAAAAATGGCCGTTGTGCTCACCAGCCCCAGGATTACTGTTAGCTGACGAGACACCAACTTGATACAGAAATTCCAAGCAAGAGTGCAAAATATGCAGTACAAGACCATTGTGGCCTATGAGTACAACAAATGGTTTCTAGTGGTTGAGGCCGGAAGCAATTTGTGGATCACCACGGCTATGGGACTCCATTTCCCACGGGAACAGCTGACCAGGATAACTCCTATCTTCGCGAGGCTGCTATCACCGTTGCTTAGGTTGCGAAGCTGTCGTCGCAACGCTCCTCTCCAAGCAATCAATCTGTCCAAGACAATAGCCAGGGACAAGCCAGTGAGTACTTTGAATGTACTCGCAAACATTAAGAACAGAGGTATATTATAGCCACAGATAAACATGTTTCAAAATATTTTGTGATTACTCTGAACATTATGGAATAAGGTTCATGATGTATGCGAGTAAATATTTAAGGAATGCACGGGCAAACAAACAAGTAAATGAAATAATAAAATGTGCCACAGTCGGGCGTCTGGGCGACACCACCTAAAGGGCTTTAAGAGAAATGCCTCAGTCGGCCGTCTGAGCGACACCACATAAAGGGCTTTAAAAGAAATGCCACAGTCGGGCGTCTTAGCGACACCACATAAAGGGCTTTAAAAGAAATGCCACAGTCGGGCGTCTGAGCGACACCACATAAAGGGCTTTAAAAGAAATGCCACAGTCGGGCGTCTGAGCGACACCACATAAAGGGCTTTAAAAGAAATGCCACAGTCGGGCGTCTGAGCGACACCACATAAAGGGCTTTAAAAGAAATGCCACAGTCGGGCGTCTGAGCGATACCACATAAAGGGCTTTAAAAGAAAAATGCCACAGTCGGGCGTCTGAGCGACACCACATACAGGGCTTTAAAAGAAAATGCCACAGTCGGGCGTCTGAGTGACACCACATACATGGCTTTAAAGGAAATAATCATAGTGAATATCTCAGAGGTAGAACCATCCCGGGGATAATCGACAATAATAATAATAATAATGATAACACGGGTTAGCCAATAACGATAATAATTCATGAATACCACAAGTCACAGGTAGTAATTCCAGTTCCTGTTAGACAATTTCACCCCCGAAGACCGACACCAAGACCAACACTTGACCCATCCCAGACCGTAATCCTTAACCATGGACACGGCTATTCGAATAGGTTTAATCTCTGCAGAGGGTGTACTCTTTACCCACGAGTAACGGACTCCTTTAGTCCATCGGGACTAATTCCGTCTACGGCCTTTTAGTTGAAAACACGCCTAACTTGCACACACCAGCTTAACTCATCGGTGTCTGGAATCACCCATGACACTTGATAAGCAAAACTCTAAGTGGGGAGGCTACAACCTCGCGTAGCATGGGATCAAATTTATATCACACGCTCTAAGGGGTGGCCTCCCCTCTCGGTCCCAACCGGAAAACACCCATGCCCCCTGACCAGGTTGACGACTTACTGAACCGTATCCTACCTGCGGCATGGACGAGTGGTAGTACGAGGCAAGTATGGGGGTTACTAGAACCAGACTCGATCTGCGGTCGACTCAGGAGGTTTATAAGTTCCTGCATGACATATATATCAAATATATTTCAACTGAAGAAATCACCACTCAATGTACCTTACCATGCCATACCGAACATAACCGTCCCGACGGGGACCGGCGACAAGCTCCCGCCTACCCAAGGCCGAGGCTTTCCCGGATTCCTTTCCGGCGTGCATGCAAGGCATATGAGGATGATTACCATCACAATCATTTTCATATCCAACAGCAAGGAAATCACTAATATGCTTCCATGCAAATGATCATGTCACATGAAATAACAAGTCATCTGAAATAAGGTGGTGTTATAAACGTGTTAAACAACACACCAAAAACATTATGCCAGGGTTCAAAATGCTTGCCTTTAAGTTGTGGAGGGGTGAGGTGTTCTCCAAAACTTTTGTAAGTTTCTTCTCTCTCTCCAAAATCCTATTTTAAAAATATATTTGAATTAACACACATTTCAAAAACAGTACAAAAAGTTGTTTGGAAAATTTTGAAATAAATCTTAAAATAAACTAGACCAAATTTTAAGAAGGTAGGAAAAATAATCAACTCATTTGGAGTTGTATTTAATATGTTATAGGCAGTCAAAGTTCTGGTCAAATCTGTGTTTAAAAATAAAACAGAAAAGAAAACGTTTCAGGGGGAAAATACGCTTTCGATCAGAGGAGGCGTACTTGAGGTTTTACGCCTCCACTTAACCCACGTGGACCGGCGCTGGGTCTCTGACGGTGGGCCCGCCTGGCCCACTGGTCAGGTTTGACCAGTCGCCCGCGTCGTCTCCCTCCTCTGCCCGAGAGGAGCAGGGCTCCGGCGATCGTCGCCGGCGAGCGGTGGCTCCGTTGGGAAAGCTGAGACCACCTGCGGATTCAGGGGGCCGAGGTGGTCACTCCTGTGGTCGTTTTGTTCTCTGGGGTAGACTGAGCTGTCGACGGCGAGCTCCGCGGCGGACGGTGGTCGTCGGAAAAAGTGAAAACTTGCCCGCGGCGAGTCTCGATCAAGATTGAGTAGTGG
Source organism: Aegilops umbellulata (assembly GCA_032464435.1). Lineage (NCBI taxonomy): Eukaryota > Viridiplantae > Streptophyta > Magnoliopsida > Poales > Poaceae > Aegilops > Aegilops umbellulata. The sequence continues at coordinate 83,387,709 of CP136060.1, read as the reverse complement.
AACGGGCTCACGGGAGGATGTGGGGGTTCCTGGTGGAGAGAGTGGAGAGGGGGAGCCTCTGGTGGCGCCGGAACGGCCGAAGCAGTGGCGGCGGCTGTGGTTGTCGGAGTTGGGGAAGACGGCGCTTCCCCGACGATTGCGGGCTGTGGGGGTGCCCTGGGGGTAGCCTGAGGTCGCCTGCGTGCTCGAATGGTCTCGGGGCGTCCTTATATAGCGCGACGAGGTCGGTTCCGCGGTGGTCGTGGATAAGCTCTCCGGTGAACCGCCTCTCTGTAGCTAGGGCGACGTGGCGGCGACGAGGGCTAGCAGACAAGGCTGCGGATGAGCTCGTGCTGTGCCAGGGGCCAGGTGGCGAGCCGGGGTGGCTCGGGCGGCGCCGACATGAGCAGGGGCTATCGGGCGGCCGTGGCGGGCCGCCAAAGGGACTCTGGTGGCGGCGCTGTTGGCTGCCAGGGCGGCTTGGCGCGTTGCTGCAAGGAATGTAGCGCGTGGCGTGGCGCTGCAGAGTGGGCCAAAACCAGGGGGCCAGCATGTCAGCTCGGGCGCGGCATCGTGCAATACGCGCGCTCTGGGCGCGTCCAGTGCGCGCACGGGAGATGTTCGACACGATGCCGCGGCGTGCTACAGGTCACAGGTGAGGTTGGGGTTTAGCAAATCGAGGTTAGGAGCAACTGGGAGTCTAGTGGACATGCTAGTTTGATCAGAGGTGCAAGATCATAGTGCAATGACAAGAATCATGCCAAAACAGATCATGCCCATAAGGTGTTTGACAAAATTCCCAGGGCACTTAGGCAATTCTTGGAGTGGTCAAAAACTCCAAATCAGTGTCCCCTTAGATGCAAGAGAGAGTGGTGAGGTTAGTTTGGCAAAAGGAGAAACTTGTTAGTGCAAGTTTTGGAGAATTTCAATTCTGGACAGGAAATAAATGGCATCATTTCATGAACCAAAAATGATCCCAAGGGTGCATGCTCCTGGACTTAAGGGTTTAACATGGAGGGCTACAAGTAGGAGAAAGAATCAAGGATTAAAGAGCAAGCAAAAATATGGTTGTTGTACAAACCATCAAGTTGGTCCAGAATGAAAATGAGGTTGATTCACTCAAAATTTGCAAATAACATCACTGGGTTTTCACATAAAGTTGATTCATATGCTGCTACTAACATCCCAAAATTTTGGTGGAGGCTAGAAAGGAATATTTAAATGGGTTGTAGTGCAAAAATGCCCACTGGACCAGAGAAGAAATTTAGGTGTAGAGCTCAATTTATTTCATGAAATAAAGATGTTTTTGCATAAAGGTGCTTTAATAACATCACATGACATCTCCAAATTTTGGTGGGATTTATGAGATAATTTATCACATGGTTGTAGTTCAAAAATATGGCCATATAGACAAGGGAAAACATTTTTCAAGAAAATAAAGACCAAGCAATTTAATTATGTGATAGGTCCTGCTAAAAGAAAAGTTTTTCTTGAGAGGTTTAAACAGGTTCAATCACATGTTTGAAAAGTTTTCACTTTGTGGGAAAACTCCATAATAACCAAGTTTCAAAAATCAAAAGGGAGCTCAGAAAATAAAAGTTTTAATTCCTGGCAAAATTTTAATTAATAAAACATGGTTAAAAATTTTGGGTGTCACAGGTGGCGGAGCAGGTGATGGCCATAGTGGCCGGCAGTGGGGTGGCGGCCACGATGGCCACCTCCCTCCTTCGGGCCGCGGCGGCGGAGCGGGAGATAGCCCTGGCTTCCGACGGTGGTGTGGCGGCAACGGCGGCCGGCAACAGCTGCCGACGGGCAGCAGCGGCGGAGCGTCTGGTGGTTGTTCTGCGTACACCCAACAGGGACGCCACGCGGACTACACTGCGACGGGGACTGCGTCGCCACCGTAGTGTGGCCTCCTGATGTCTACTACACAACCTTCTTCTTGTAGACGTTGTTGGGCCTCCAAGTGCAGATGTTTGTAGGACAGTAGCAAATTTCCCTCAAGTAGATGACCTAAGGTTTATCAATCTGCAGGAGGTATAGGATGAAGATGGTCTCTCTCAAGCAACCCTGCAACCAAATAACAAAGAGTCTCTTGTGTCCCCAATGCACCCAATACAATGGTAAATTGTATAGGAGCACTAGTTCGGCGAAGAGATGGTGATATAAGTGCAATATGGGTGGTAGATATAGGTTGTTGTAATCTGAAAATATAAAAACAGCAAGGTAACAAGTGGTAAAAGTGAGCGTAAGCGGTATTGCAATGCTTCGAAACAAGGCCTAGGGTTCATACTTTCACTAGTGCAAGTTCTATCAACAATAATAACATAATTGGATCATATAACAATCCCTCAATGTGCAACAAAGAGTCACTCCAAAGTCACTAATAGCGGAGAACAAACGAATAGATTATTGTAGGATATGAAACCACCTCAAAGTTATTCTTTCCGATCAATCCATTGGGCTATTCCTATAAGTGTCACAAACAACCCTTGAGTTCATAGTGAAATAACACCTTAAGACACAAATCAACCAAAACCCTAATGTCACCTAGATACTCCAATGTCACCTCAAGTATCCGTGGGTACGATTATATGATATGCATCACACAATCTCAGATTCATCTATTCAACCAACACAAAGAACTTCAAAGAGTGCCCCAGTTTTTCTACCGGAGAGTCAAGACGAAAACGTGTGCCAACCCCTATCACTACAAAAAAAAAAGACACATCCGTGACATTTGGGCCGAACGATTTTTTCTGTCATACATATGACACTTCTATGACGATAATAGTGACAAAACCCGGTATCATCATAGATGTGGTGGGCTCCTACTTCTATGAAAAAAAATCAAGACAGAAAATGGCCTTTTCGCCCTGGGCGGGCCGGAGACGTAGCTGCATGACATTCTTTGGGCCGTCCATGACGGAAAAAACCGTGGTAGAAGCGAGGGCGAGGAAAATTTCGGGGAGTTCCCGGTTACGGTGGGAGGTCGGGGGGCAAGTGATGCGCGTTTATCTCGTACACATACACGCGCGTGTGCGAGGCGTTGTCTCTAACTGAACCCGAGCGAGGCGTTGGGCTCTAACCGAACCCAAGCGATTGCACTGCAGACTACGTGTTACTGAACCCGAGCGATCGATCGATGGCTGTTAACTGAACCCGATCGAGGGATTCCTTCGCTACTGCTGCTAACTGAAGCCGATCGATGCTGCCTCTAGTATGAACAGTGAGCGTTGCGGGGTTTTTTGGATGAACAGTGAGCGGTGGCGTTGCCTCTGGATGAACAAGACCCCGTGGTGTGGAGGGCTGGATGAACAGTAGACGGTGGAGGGGTGCCCATGGAGGAGTGGTTGAATAGGACCCCGTGGTGTGGAGGGCTGGATGAACAGTAGACGGTGGAGGGGTGGTTGAACAGTAGACGGTGGAGTAGCGCGTGGTGGAGGCTGGATGAACAGGAGCCCGTGGAGGTTGGAGGAGGTCGACGGTGGAGATGAACAGTATCTCGTGGAGTCCCGTTTTGTGGTACGCCACACCCCTCCCGATGAACAGGACCCCCATTTCGACCGTAGGAGGTCCGTTTCGTCCGTTTTGCGGTACGCCACACCCCACCCGATCAACAGGACCCCCGTTTCGACCGTAGGAGGTCCGTTTCCTCCGTTTTGCGGTACGCCACACCCCTCCCGATCAACAGGACCCCCGTTTCGACCGTAGGAGGTCCGTTTCCTCCGTTCTGCGGTACGCCAGGCCTCGTTTCCATCGCCTGTTCCGTCCAAGCCCTCCCGGTGAACACGACCACGCATTCTGTTCCGACCCAGCCGGTTGGCTCCCACGCGTTCCGTTGCCTCCCGATGAACACGACGCATTCCGTTGCCTCCCGATGAACACGGCGCATTCCGTTGCCTCCCGATGAACACGATGCATTCCGTCGCCTCCCCATGAACACGACACATTCCGTTGCCTCCCCATGAACACAACGCATTCCGTCGCCTCCCCATGAACACGATGATGACGCTGTTTCTCTGTTCCGACCCAGCCATGTACACGAGCCTTGGACGTACGTATGCGCGAGTAGGCGTTTGACACCCTGCCCGTATGTACACATACATGGCCGTATTTTCTTTCTTGCACCCTGGCCGCTGTACGTACGTGTACATGCTACGTGCGCGCCTCTACTACGACACGTGCGCGCCTCTACATCAACCAGTATGTACGTACACGTTCGCGACCAGAATGACAACGCTACGTACGCTTCGACCAGGTGGGTCCCGACTGTCAGGCATTTCCTTGCGTGCGAAGATGTAGCTGGTGGGTCCCAGCAGTCAGGGGGTCGAATCGTTTTGTTTTTTTTGCCCGGACGCACTTCCTTGCGTGCGAAGGTGTAGCTGGTGGGCCCCAGCAGTTAGGGGGGCGAATTGGTTTTTTGCCCGGACGCACTTCCTTGCGTGCGAAGGTGTAGCTGGTGGGTCCCAGCAGTCGGGGGGTGAATCGTTTTTTTTCGGACGCACTTTATTGCATGCGAAGATGTAGCTGGTGGGTCCCAGCAGTGAGGGGGTGAATCATTTTTTTCCGAACGCACTTCCTTGCGTCCAAAGATATAGCTCGTGGGTCCCAGCAGTCAGGGGGCGAATCATTTTTTTCGCGAAATACGGTGGCCCGTTCGGTGGGTCCCCGCTGTCAGGTGGAGGAATAATTATTTTGCACGTAATAAGGAGGCACTTCCTTACGGCTGCCGTGGACCCAGCTGTCAGCCTCTCCACGTACAGTCCACGTCCGATGGAAGTTGTTCCATGACCATGTTGACCACGCCGCGCCGAGAGCACCAGGGCGATGGACGACAGTGAGGCCTAGGAAGGGGACGGCGCGGAGCCGGGGAAGACGCGGAAGTGGATGCACACGCGGAGAGGAGTACGAGGGCTCACTGGTTCGGCTGCGCTATCGTCACCGCAGAATAATAAGGGGTGTGGGTGAGTGGAGGGATGGCCTGGCCAGCGGTGGGAGTAGTAGGGGCGGTGAGGCCTCCACGGCAGCACAGCCGGCCACGAGAGGCAGGAGTAGGCAGCACGACCGGCGCTGCTTTGGGCGGCTGGAGCAAGAAGACCAGAGGTTGAAGAAGCACGACGGCCGTTGGATGGACATCGTACGGTCACTGCAGCTAGAATCATTTATATTGACTAAGTTGACAAAGCCCTTGGTATGTCAGCTTAGTAGGCCCACAGGTCAGCTTCCGAAACGGTGCGCCCCAGATGTCAGGGGTAGGATCATTTTTTGGCCGGGTTAAGCTAGAATATCCAAGATTGAAGAAGAAGCACGGCATCCGTTGGATGGACATCCAACAGCCACTGCTGCTAGAACCGTGTGTTGACTCTAAGTTGACAAAGCCTTGCATACACGTCAACTCTGTTATTTAGGGGACGCGTCAACTTTGTAAGGCCAGAAGTGTGTGGCAGAGAATTTATAGCCCATTTGAGATTTGTAAGAATGTGTAGCCCATTTTTTAATTCTAATGGAATTTACTACAGCCCATTTACAGCTTGTTAAAAGTACAACCCATTTCAACCAACCGTTCAAAACAGAATTCAATTAAATTTTCCACATTTTGATGGGATCCGAAATATTTTTATCCCAAAATTTCTAGTCAGATTAAGTACAATTTCAATATAAATTTACATTACGTGAAAATCCAATGAAACATTGCGCTCGCAACAATAAATGAAATTAAAATTTTCAATATCCAAAAATAATATTTTATAATGTAATCACGTGTTTGGTGCATTTTTTTATAGTTACTCCCTAGTTTTTATAATTACACCCCATTTATTATTTCTTAAATCCCATTTTATTGTTAAGCCTAATGCATCCCTTATAGGAAAGATTTGCAGCCCAGCGGGCCGGAGAATAACAACTTGACCTTGCCTGGGTATTCCTAAAAAAAAGTATAGCTGGCCTAGCCATTTTCAGCTTGAAAAAAATTAATATCTGGGTTGGATATCTAGCCTGGGCTAGACGGGCCACAGGCCGCCCAGTTAATACCTGCAACGATGTTTTCATTGTTGTTCAGAGGAGAAAAATTAATAACTGGGATAAACATCGAAAAACTATGCAGTGCTCACACCTCAAAACACAAATACTGCTCGAGCTCCTTGGTCCCAGCTGTCGGCCGCTTCTTGTGCAATTCTCTCGTTTATTGACTACTACATAGGTTGACAATGGTCTGGGACCATGATGTCAAGAAACCAGGAGGAAGCAAAATATATTATAGTTATATATATATATATATATATATATATATATATATATATATATATATATATATATATATATATATATATATATATATATATAATAAGGAGGCACTTGCGTACGTGAGGCTATGGACCTGGTGGGTCCCCATTGTCATCCTCTCCAAGTAAAGTCATCTCCTCGCCCGTGCGCGCTTTCTGCCCGAAACAATTAGCGCCGCCCGCCCTCTTCCTGGTGCAGGCGATTGCTCCGCCTTCAAAAGACACAAGTGTCGTCCGTCCGTCCATCTGCCACCCACATTAATGATACGCGGTTGCCGAGGCGGCTACTCTGGTGCCACATGTCCGTCCCTCCGCCCGCCCACCATATAAACTGCTGCGTCGGCCATAGCCGCAGTCATCCGCATATGTTCCCTTTCTCCTGTCCACACCACTACTGCCCACCATGGCTTCCTCGCGCTCCAGCGCTCTTCGGGACGGGCGGACGACGGACCACAAGGAGATGGCAGCCATTGCTGCCGACTGACTGGCCGGGAGGCAGCCGTAGGACGACGACGTCCCAATGGAGAACATGGTAGTCGATGATCCGGCTCCAACCCCCTCCTCCGCACCATCCTCGCCGGTGCATTGCACCATGAGCATCGGCGAGGCCCGTGCCCAATATATGGACAAGATGAGGCAGATGCATGAGGAGCAGTTCCGGGAGGCGCAGGCCGACGCCACCTACAACCACCATATCCTCCAGGAGCACCTGCAGGCGGAGGAGAAGATCGCCGCGAAGCGGGGGGTGCAGGAGGCGCTTGTCGACTCGTACTGCTCCGCCCGCAAGGGCCGCCTCGAGTGCTGGCGGTACCGCATGCGGGTGGCGGAGGCTGAGGCCGCCTACAAAGGGGCTAGCAAAGACGGTGATGAAGCAGGCGAGGCGCTGTTTGGCGAGACCCAGGACGAGGCAGAGGACAATGCGGACTCTGACGAGTCCCCGCTCCGCTGGCGTCGACGAGGCCCTACTCCGCCGAGGCCCCGCGGCGCCGACAACGAGGCAGAGGACACCGCCGGCTCCGCCCCGCCAACAACGAGGCAGAGGACATCGCCGGCTCAGCCGAGGCCCCACTCTGCCGGCAACATGGGGGAGGATTTCCACCGCTCCGCTAAGGCGCCGCCCGCCGGTAACGAGACAGAGGACATCGCCGGCTCCGCCGAGGCCCCGCCTCACTGCCAACGAGGCCGCGCCACACAAAAAACAAGGAAGAGTAGAACACGGTAGGTCGCCGCCGCTCGGGTCCAAGTAAGGCCACCGCTGCTACCCTCCGGTTGAAGCCAAGCTAGGCGGGTTGACCATTGACGGCCGGTTAGCTTCTTGGCGGCGACGTGGAGTCGGAGAGCTGTGCTGGAGAACAACGCTGCTTCTACTTAACTGCTGGTGCAGTTTGCTGATTGACACGTGGGCCCAACAGGCCACATGTCAGTTATGCAACTGCACCTGCAGTTAAGTCAGTGAAGCTTTTGTTCGGCTCAGCGGGACACAGGTGGGTAGCTTCGGTTAATTAATTATACCTCCATCGCACCCCCTTTTTGTTGAAGAATGTATGAAATGTAATGAAATCCGGCATATTTATATGAAATCTGACCGTGTATGAATGAATTTATTTCGATTAGTTCGAATTCCTGTATCACTGGCATTGGATGAACATGCAAAACAATATGTACTAGCATTATTCCTAGGGTGATCACCTCGTTTGCAGCAGTTTCACATGTACTCCCTCCGGTCCTTTCTAGTCTGCATACAAGTTTTGTCTACAGTCAAAGTATCTCTACTTTGACCAATCTTATACAAAAAAGTATGCACTTTCACAATGTGCGAAGTAAAAAGGAACAGAAGGAGTACAAAGAGTTTGAGCAGCTTTTTAGCGTTTATGTATATTGCAATCAAACACACAGGCTTGGCAATTCATAGAGAACATTCAGAACAATCGATGATTATGCATCTCAGCGACTCACATGTCAGAGGCAATATTTACTTTATCTAAATGGGAAAGAAAGCAAGACAGTAGCATTTCTCAAACGGTGGCATTGATTAATATTAACATAGAGATTATATTAACAATAAAATTCGTTAAACATGTAATTTGGTTTTAATTGTGGCATTGCATCAATTTTCCAGCGGCATTACTAGAGGGTGTTTGTTTACAGGGACATTTGGTTTAGGGACTAAAAAAACTCTGTGTCAGTCCCATCTAAACCAAATAGGAGGGACTTTTAGGGACTAAAAGTGGGCATTTGGGACTAAAGAAAGAAGACCCCGAGGGCGTCTTTTTGGGACTTTTTCCAATAGTTGCCCCTGCCACGCATCGCCCCTTGTCTCTATTAGTTCATTACTAGGGGTAACATGGTCTTTTAGCATGTCATTTAATAACCTCTAGTACATGTTTAGTCCCTGGAACCAAGCAGGTAGGGACTAGGGAGTTTTTAACCAAACAGGGCCTTAGATTAACAACAACTAATGAGTTGCACGGGACAGTGGACGCACCAGCACCATGTGCATCTACCTATATACTGTGGTCATTCACGGTCTGTTGCAACAAAGAACAAACAACCAAGGAGCATATTTGTGTTGGTCCCAGTTTTGTGATCTTTAGAAACCTTTCCCTATGTGAGCGCAGCAAATCTAGTCCTGCTCAAACTCTACAGCCTTGTCCCTTCCTTTCCTTTTTGAACCACGTCCTAGATTTATGCGATACAACTTTCCCCACTACTTTCCTGTTGGAAATATGCCCTAGAGGCAATAATAAATAGGTTATTATTATATTTCCTTGTTCATGATAATCGTTTATTATCCATGCTAGAATTGTATTGATAGGAAACTCAGATACATGTGTGGGTACATAGACAACACCATGTCCCTAGTAAGCCTCTAGTTGACTAGCTCGTTAATCAATAGATGGTTACGGTTTCCTGACCATGGACATTGGATGTCATTGATAACGGGATCACATCATTAGGAGAATGATGTGATGGACAAGACCCAATCCTAAGCCTAGCACAAGATCATGTAGTTCGTATGCTAAAGCTTTTATAATGTCAAGTATCATTTCCTTAGACCATGAGATTGTGCAACTCCCGGATACCGTAGGAATGCTTTGGGTGTGCCAAACGTCACAACGTAACTGGGTGACTATAAAGGTGCACTACGGGTATCTCCGAAAGTGTCTGTTGGGTTGGCACAAATCAAGACTGGGATTTGTCACTCCGTGAAAACGGAGAGGTATCTCTGGGCCCACTCGGTAGGACATCATCATAATGTGCACAATGTGATCAACGTGTTGATCACGGGATGATGTGTTGCAGAACGAGTAAAAGAGACTTGCCGGTAACGAGATTGAACAAGGTATCGGGATACCGACGATCGAATCTCGGGCAAGTATCGTACCGATAGACAAAGGGAATTGTATACGGGATTGATTAAGTCCTTGACATCGTGGTTCATCCGATGAGATCATCGTGGAACATGTGGGAGCCAACATGGGTATCCAGATCCCGCTGTTGGTTATTGACCGGAGAACATCTCGGTCATGTCTGCTTGTCTCCCGAACCCGTAGGGTCTACACACTTAAGGTTCGATGACGCTAGGGTTATAAAGGAAGCTTGTATGTGGTTACCGAATGTTGTTCGGAGTCCCGGATGAGATCCCGGACGTCACGAGGAGTTCCGGAATGGTCCGGAGGTAAAGATTTATATATGGGAAGTCCTATTTTGGTCACCGAAAGAGTTTCGGGTTTTATCGGTAACGTACCGGGACCACCGGAGGGGTCCGGGGGTCCACCAAGTGGGGCCACAAGCCCCGGAGGCTTGCGTGGGCTAAGTGAGGGAGGGGACCAGCCCCAGGTAGGCTGGTGCGCCCCCCCACAGGGGCCCAAGGCGCAGGGGAAGTGGGAGGAGGCAAACCCTAGGTCCAGATGGGCCTTAAGGCCCACCCTAGGGGCGCCTCCCCCTTCTCCCTTCCCTTGGCCGCCACCCCTTGGCCATCTAGGGCTGCCGCCCCCCCCTAGGGGTGGGAAACCCTAGAGGGGGCGCAGCCCTCCCCTTCCCCTATATATATGAGGCCTAGGGGGCTGCCCACAACAGACGATTCCATCTCTCTCGTTGGTGCAGCCCTGCGTCTCTTCTTCCTCCTCTTCTGTGGTGCTTGGCGAAGCCCTGCAGGGTTGCCACGCTCCTCCATCATCACCACGCCGTTGTGCTGCTGCTGGATGGAGTCTTCCTCAACCTCTCCCTCTCTCCTTGCTGGATCAAGGCTTGGGAGACGTCACCGGGCTGTACGTGTGTTGAACGCGGAGGTGCCGTCCGTTCGGCACTTGGTCATCGGTGATTCGAATCACGACGAGTACGACTCCATCAACCCCGTTCACTTGAACGCTTCCGCTTAGCGATCTACAAGGGTTGCAGATGCACTCTCTTTCCCCTCGTTGCTGGTCTCTCCATAGATAGATCTTGGTGACACGTAGGAAAATTTGAATTTCTGCTACGTTCCCCAACAGTGGCATCGTGAGCTAGGTCTATTGCGTAGATTCTATGCACGAGTAGAACACAAAGTAGTTGTGGGCGTTGATTTTGTTCAATATGCTTGCCGTTACTAGTCTTATCTTGATTCGGCGGCATCGTGGGATGAAGCGGCCCGGACCAACCTTACACGTACTCTTACGTGAGACCGGTTCCACCGACAAACATGCACTAGTTGCATAAGGTGGCTGGCGGGTGTCTGTCTCTCCCACTTTAGTCGGATCGGATTCGATGAAAAGGGTCCTTATGAAGGGTAAATAGCAATTGGCATATCACGTTGTGGTTTTGCGTAGGTAAGAAACGTTCTTGCTAGAAACCCATAGCAGCCACGTAAAACATGCAACAACAATTAGAGGACGTCTAACTTGTTTTTGCAGGGTATGCTATGTGATGTGATATGGCCAAAGGATGTGATGAATGATATATGTGATGTATGAGATTGATCATGTTCTTGTAATAGGAATCACGACTTGCATGTCGATGAGTATGACAACCGGCAGGAGCCATAGGAGTTGCCTTTATTTATTCATGACCTGTGTGTCAACATAAACGTCATGTAATTACTTTACTTTATTGCTAACCGTTAGCTGTAGTAGTAGAAGTAATAGATGACGTGACAACTTCAAGAAGACACGATGATGGAGATCATGATGATGGAGATCATGGTGTCATGCCGGTGACGATGATGATCATGGAGCCCCGAAGATGGAGATCAAAAGGAGCAAAGTGATGATGGCCATATCATGTCACTATTTGATTGCGTGTGATGTTTATCATGTTTATACATCTTATTTGCTTAGAACGACGGTAGTAAATAAGATGATCCCTTACAACAATTTCAAGAAGTGTTCTCCCCTAACTGTGCACCGTTGCTACAGTTCGTCGTTTCGAAGCACCACGTGATGATCGGGTGTGATAGATCCTTACGTTCACATACAACGGGTGTAAGACAGTTTTACACATGCAAAACACTTAGGGTTAACTTGACGAGCCTAGCATGTACAGACATGGCCTCGGAACACAGAAGACCGAAAGGTCGAGCATGAGTCGTATAGAAGATACGATCAACATGAAGATGTTCACCGATGTTGACTAGTCCGTCTCACGTGATGATCGGACACGGCCTAGTTGATTCGGATCATGTAATCACTTAGATGACTAGAGGGATATCTATCTGAGTGGGAGTTCATAAGATGAACTTAATTATCCTGAACATAGTCAAAAAGATTTTGCAAATTATGTCGTAGCTCGCGCTTTAGTTCTACTGTTTTAAATATGTTCCTAGAGAAAATATAGTTGAAAGTTGATAGTAGCAATTATGCGGATAGCAGAAGGATTATGTCCTTAATGCACCGCTCAGTGAGCTGAACCTCGAGCGTCGGTTGTGGATGTTGTGAACATCTGACATACACGCTTTGATGACTACATAATAGTTCAGTGTGTATGGTTTAGAATTGAGGCACCAAAGACGTTTTTTTTGAAACATCGCAGAACATATGAGATGTTCCAAGGACTGAAATTGGGATTTCAGGCTAGTGCCCGCGTCAAGAGGTATGAGACCTCTGACAACTTTCCTAAGCCTACAAACTAAGGGAGAAAAGCTCAATCGTTGAGCTTGTGCTCAGATTGTCTGAGTACAACAATCACTAGAATCGAGTGGGAGTTGATCTTCCAGATAAGATAGTGATGTTTCACCAAAGTCATTGCCACCAAGCTGCTAGAGCTTCGTGATGAACTATAACATTTCAGGGATAGATATGATGATCCTTGAAATATTCGCGATGTTTGACACCGCGAAAGTAGAAATCAAGCAGGAGCATCAATTGTTGATGGTTAGTAAAACCACTAGTTTCAAGAAGGGCAAGGGCAAGAAGGGATACTTCATGAAACGGCAAATCAGCTGCTGCTCTAGTGAAGAAACCCAAGGTTGAACCTAAACCCGAGACTAAGTGCTTCTGTAATGAGGGGAACAGCTACTGGAGCAGAATTACCCTAGATACTTGGTAGATGAGAAGGCTGTCGATAGAAGTATATTGGATATACATTATGTGAATGTGTACTTTACTAGTACTCCTAGTAGCATCAGGGTATTAGATACCGGTTCGATTGCTAAGTGTTAGTAACTCGAAATAAAAGCTACGGAATAAACGGAGACTAGCTAAAGGTGAGCTAACGAGATGTGTTGGAAATGTTTCCAAGGTTGATGTGATCAAGCATCGCACGCTCCCTCTACCATCGGGATTGGTGTTAAACCTAAATAACTGTTATTTGGTGTTTGCGTTGAGCATAGACATGATTGGATTATGTCTATCGCAATACGGTTATTCATTTAAGGAGAATAAAGGTTACTCTATTTATTTGAATAATACCTTCAATGGTCTTGCACCTAAAATGATTGGTTTATTGAATCTCGATCATAGTGATACACATGTTCATGCCAAAAGATATAAGATAGTAATGATAGTACCACCTACTTGTGGCACTGCCATGTAAGTCATATTGGTATAAAACGCATGAAGAAGCTCCATGTTGATGGATCTTTGAACTCACTCATTTCTGAAAAGATTGAGACATGTGAACCATGTCTATTGGTATATACGCATGAAGAAACTCCATGCAGATGGACCGTTTGGACTCACTTGATTTTGAATCGCTTGAGACATGCAAATAATACCATATGGGCAAAATGACTGAAAGCTTCAGTTTCAGTAAAATGGAATAAGAAAGCAACTTGTTGGAAGTAACACATTATGATGTGTGCAGTCCAATGAGTGCTGAGGCACGCAGTGGATATCGTTATGCTCTAACTTCACAGATGATTTGAGTAGATACTGAGCATATTTACTTGATGAAACACAAGTCTGAATTATTGAATGGTTCAAGTAATTTCAGAATGAAGTTGAATATCGTCGTGACAAGAGGATAAAATATCTATGATATGATCATAGAGATGAATATCTGAGTTGCGAGTTTGGTACACAATTGAGACATTGTGGAAATTGTTTCACGACTAGTACCGCCTGGAACACCATAGTGTGATGGTGTGTCCGAACATCATAGTTGCACCCTATTGGATATAATGCATACCATGATGTCTCTTATCGAATTACCACTATCGTTCATGGGTTAGGCATTAGAGACAACCGCACTCACTTTAAATAGGGCACCACATAATTCCGATAAGATGACACCGTATGAACTATGGTTTAGAGAAACCTAAGCTGTCATTTCTTAAAAGGTTTGGGGATGCGAAGCTTATATGAAAAGGTTTCAGGCTGATAAGCTCGAACCCAAAGCGGATAACTGCATCTTCATAGGACACCCAAAACAGTTGGGTATACCTCCTGTCTCAGATCCGAAAGCAATAGGGATTGTTTCTCGAATCGGGTCCATTCTTGAGGAAAAGTTTCTCTCGAAAGAATTGAGTGGGAGGATGGTGGAGACTTGATAAGGTTGTTGAACTGTCACTTCAACTAGTGTGTAGCAAGGCACATGAATTGTTCCTATGGCACCTACACCAATTGAAGTGGAAGCTTATGATAGTGATCATGAGACTTCGGATCAAGGCACTCCCAAACCTCGTAGGATGACAAGGATGCGTACTACTTCAGAGTAGTACGTAATCCTGTCTTGGAAGTCATGTTGCTAGACAACAATGAACCTACGAGCTATGGAGAAGCGATGGTGGGCCCGGATTCCGATGAATGGCTCGAGGCCATATAATCCGAGAGAGGATCCATATATGAAAACAAAGTGTAGACTTTGGAAGAACTACTTTATGGTCGTAAGACTGTTAGGTACATATGGATTTTAAAAGGAAGACGGACAATGATGGTAAATGTCACCATTAAGAAAGCTCGACTTGTCGTTAAGATGTTTCCCGACAAGTTCAAGGAGTTGACTGCGATGAGACTTTCTCACTCGTAGCGATGCTAAGAGTCTGTTGGAATTATATTAGCAAGTACTGCATTATTTATGAAATCTTGCAGATAGGATGTCAAAAAAAAATATTGTTTCCTTGATTTTCTTGAGGAAAGGTTGTATGTGATACAACCAGAAGATTTTTGTCAATCCTGACAGATGCTAAGAAGTATGCAAAGCTCCAGCAATCCTTCTAAGGACTGGAGTAAGCATCTCGGAGTTGGAATGTACACTTTGATGAGTTGATCAAAGATTTTAGGTTTATATAAAGTTTATGAGAAACTTGTATTTGCAAAGAAGTGAGTGGGAGCACTATAGAATTTCTGATGAGTATATGTTGTTGACATATTGTTGATCAGAAATGATGTAGAATTTCTGGAAAGCATATAGGGTTATTTGAAGAGTGTTTTCAATGGAAAACCTGGTTTAAGCTACTTGAACATTGAGCATCAAGATCTATAAGGATAGATCAAAATTGCTTAATAGTACTTTCAAATGAATACATACCGTGACAAGATTTTGAAGGAATTCAAAATAGATCAGCGAAGAAGGAGTTCTTGGCTGTATTACACGTGTGAGTATTGAGTAAGACTCAAGACCTGACCACGGCAGAATAGAGAGAAAGGACGAAGGTCGTCCCCTATGCTTAGACATAGGCTCTAAAGTATGCTATGTTGTACCGCACCTGAAGTGTGCCAAGCCATGAGTCAGTCAAGGGGTACAAGTGTGATCCAGGAATGGATCACAGGACAACGGTCAAGGTTATCCTTAGTAACTAGTGGACTAAGGAATTTTCTAGATTATGGAGGTGGAAAAGAGTTCGTCGTAAAGGGTTACGCCGATGCAAACTTTGACACTGACCCAGATTATACTAAGTAGTAAATTGGATTCGTACAGTAGAACACTTATTTGGAATAGTTCCAAATAGAGCGTGGTAACTGCATCTAGGAGATGACATAGAGATTTGTAAAGGACACACGGATCTGAAAGGTTCAGACCCGTTGACTATAACATCTCTCACAAGCATAACATGATCAAACCAAAAACTCATTGAGTGTTAATCACATAGTAATGTGAACTAGATTATTGACTCTAGTAAACTCTTTGGGTGTTAGTCACATGGGGATGTGACCTTGGGTGTTGGAATCATTGCAATCACATATCGATGTGAGCTGGATTATTGACTCTAGTGCAAGTGGGAGACTGTTGGAAATATGCCCTAGAGGCAACAATAAATAGGTTATTATTATATTTCCTTGTTCATGATAATCGTTTATTATCCATGCTAGAATTGTATTGATAGGAAACTCAGATACATGTGTGGGTACATAGACAACACCATGTCCCTAGTAAGCCTCTAGTTGACTAGCTCGTTGATCAATAGATGGTTACGGTTTCCTGACCATGGACATTGGATGTCATTGATAACGGGATCACATCATTAGGAGAATGATGTGATGGACAAGACCCAATCCTAAGCCTAGCACAAGATCATGTAGTTCGTATGCTAAAGCTTTTATAATGTCAAGTATCATTTCCTTAGACCATGAGATTGTGCAACTCCCGGATACCGTAGGAATGCTTTGGGTGTGCCAAACGTCACAACGTAACTGGGTGACTATAAAGGTGCACTACGGGTATCTCCGAAAGTGTCTGTTGGGTTGGCACAAATCAAGACTGGGATTTGTCACTCCGTGAAAACGGAGAGGTATCTCTGGGCCCACTCGGTAGGACATCATCATAATGTGCACAATGTGATCAAGGTGTTGATCACGGGATGATGTGTTGCAGAACGAGTAAAAGAGACTTGCCGGTAACAAGATTGAACAAGGTATCGGGATACCGACGATCGAATCTCGGGCAAGTATCGTACCGATAGACAAAGGGAATTGTATACGGGATTGATTAAGTCCTTGACATCGTGGTTCATCCGATGAGATCATCGTGGAACATGTGGGAGCCAACATGGGTATCCAGATCCCGCTGTTGGTTATTGACCGGAGAACATCTCGGTCATGTCTGCTTGTCTCCCGAACCCGTAGGGTCTACACACTTAAGGTTCGATGACGCTAGGGTTATAAAGGAGGCTTGTATGTGGTTACCGAATGTTGTTCGGAGTCCCGGATGAGATCCCGGACGTCACGAGGAGTTCCGGAATGGTCCGGAGGTAAAGATTTATATATGGGAAGTCCTATTTTGGTCACCGAAAGAGTTTCGGGTTTTATCGGTAACGTACCGGGACCACCGGAGGGGTCCGGGGGTCCACCAAGTGGGGCCACAAGCCCCGGAGGCTTGCGTGGGCTAAGTGAGGGAGGGGACCAGCCCCAGGTAGGCTGGTGCGCCCCCCCCCCCACAGGGGCCCAAGGCGCAGGGGAAGTGGGAGGAGGCAAACCCTAGGTCCAGATGGGCCTTAAGGCCCACCCTAGGGGCGCCTCCCCCTTCTCCCCTCCCTTGGCCGCCACCCCTTGGCCATCTAGGGCTGCCGCCCCCCCTAGGGGTGGGAAACCCTAGAGGGGGCGCAGCCCTCCCCTTCCCCTATATATATGAGGCCTAGGGGGCTGCCCACAACAGACGATTCCATCTCTCTCGTTAGTGCAGCCCTGCAGGGTTGCCACGCTCCTCCATCATCACCACGCCGTTGTGCTGCTGCTGGATGGAGTCTTCCTCAACCTCTCCCTCTCTCCTTGCTGGATCAAGGCTTGGGAGACGTCACCGGGCTGTACGTGTGTTGAACGCGGAGGTGCCGTCCGTTCGGCACTTGGTCATCGGTGATTTGAATCACGACGAGTACGACTCCATCAACCCCGTTCACTTGAACGCTTCCGCTTAGAGATCTACAAGGGTATGTAGATGCACTCTCCTTCCCCTCGTTGCTGGTCTCTCCATAGATAGATCTTGGTGACACGTAGGAAAATTTGAATTTCTGCTACGTTCCCCAACATTTCCCCCATTCGTTTCCTCTTTGAACCACGTCCTAGATTCATGCTATACAACTTTCCCCCTTCATTTCCTCTTTGAACCACGTCCTAGAGTCATGCTATATACAACTTTTCCCACTACTTTCCCCCACTCCTTTCCTCTTTGAACCATGTCCTAGATTCATGGTATACATGCAGCTAGAGCAATGCATGTGGAGGAAGCAAATTATACCTTAAGTTTCTTGGTGCGTGGTTCGGTGGGCGACGGGACAACGACAAAGAAGAAGGGGTCGGAGGCCCTCCCGCGCCGCCGCTGGGTGGAAAGTGAACAGCTGCGCCGGTAGTCCCTCGGTGACGGCGACAGCGTTAAGCCTCTTTCCCTTCCCGGTGGACGGATCCTGCCGGCTCTTTGAGCAGCAGTGAGGGGAGAGAGAGGCCAACGAAGTCTTGTTTAGATCTGAAGAGGGCGAGAGAGTGTGACGAGAGCAACTACAAGCGCTGAGGCTCCAGTAGGAGAGGGCGAGAGAGTGTGAAGAGAGCAACTACAAGCGCTGAGGCTCCAGCGTGTATATATATACTAGAGAGAGAGTGTGAAGTGTGCAAACCCTAGAAAACATTTTGGCCAGTCAAAGAATCCTCCTGGCACAAATTATGCTCAAGTGTAGTTATCGAACCCGAGACCTCAAGTTTGATGAGCGAACAGGCTAACCAGCTACACAACCCTCCTGTTATGTTCAGCGAGAGGGAAATAACCTTTTATACATTCCTGCATTCGTGTGAAAAGAATGTCGTGTTTTTTTTGTGTGTGTGTGGGAGTCATTGGGATTTCAATCATAATCGTGTCATGTGGCTTTGGTGGTAAGACTATCCAGAGTGGTGCAGAAATAATGCAGCCTTAGTCACCTTACCTCTCTCCATGTAGTACGTTGGGTCCCACCAGTCAGAGGGTGAAACAAACAAATTAATAAGAAAAATTAAAAGCGCCAGCGGTGTATCTTACCTCACACATCTCGCTACTGCTCGGGAACACTATCCAATTGATCCCTCTGTTCGCTCACGTACTATTTTAAGTGAATCCTTATTATAACACGCACACAAATTTTGGACACTTGTATTCGACTTAAGTCAGTGTGCCACCGTATCTCGTATACTTACTACTCCCTCCGTCTACGTGTAATAAGTCACGTTAGAAGGTACAATGGGACCAAGGTGCGTGCGTGCGCGTGCGTGTGTGTGTGTGTGTGTGTGTGTGTGTGTGTGTGTGTGTGTGTGTGTGTGTGTGTGTGTAACAGCATATGTATGTTAGAGAGAGCGACAGATCGACCTATTCCTACAGAGAGATGTTGTGTAGTGTACGATTTTAGCCGCGAGAGTCGGTGCATCCTCTCGTTTCCGGGCGTGTCCGGTAGGGACATGCAGACAGCTGTCACGCCCGCTCCTGACCAGCCTGGCTCACCCAAAGCCCCTCCATCGCCCCCGCGCCCTTCCCGCCCAAAACGGTCAGCTCCGCTCCAAAGAATCGGTGCCGCATTCATGCCCGGGCAGAGCGGACGCGACCTCTCACTGGCACAAGAGTGATGGATGCTCCTCCGTCCAACTTACTGTTGGGTCTATGTGATTTGATGGCTCATTGGTCTTTATTACTGAGCTGGTAGGACTGCTGGATGTCCCACGCTTTCAGCGAAAGGAGGTACTACTACTAGATTACAATTTTCTCCATTCTTACAGCGGAGGCGTGCAAGAGCAGTGAAAACACGCAGGCTCAGTGATTACATGGCCCACCTCACACTATCACCGTGCGACACCTAACTCTTTACATAGTACTCCCTTCGTTCCTAAATATTACTAGATGAGTCCCCGCGCGGTGTTGTAGAACAGCGGTATACCTCTCTGCGCAAAATTATTGATTTCATAGAACTAAAAAAACTCTATAACCGCATTTCAAATGTGGTAGCCAAACTAAATAAACTCCCATCATCATTTAGATCATCCCACGTATGGAAAAAAGATCAGCCAACTCCTACTGCATAATGGGATTATATTTTTCTTTTTGACATGTTAATGGGACTTAAAAGCTCACTTACATGCATGCTACCGGTGCATGCTTGCATGCAGACATGTTGATGTGATTTAAAACCCACTCACATGCATGTTCCATGGTATTTCTGCATGCTTGCATGTGGCTTTGTGCGGAGCCTCTCAACGTCTAGATCAGATGGCTATTATAGACTAATTTACTTCATCTAACGGCTACATCAAATTTGATGATGTGGCTCAAGGAGAGGATAGAGAATTCCTAGTAGTGGGGGATAGCTATTACTAGTAGATAAGTCTTTGTAGAGATTCCACTACATAAGGAACAAAATGAAGGAATCTACACTTAAAATGCATCTATATACATCCGCATGTGGTTCATGGTGAAATCTCTACAAAGACTTAAATTCAGGAACGGAGGAAGTACTAGTATAGTACGTACTGTAATTTATCAGCGAGATAAATTTGTATAATGCTATGAAGCTTCCAGCTTCTGTTACATGTATCTTGCATCCAAGGTTGCCCGTTGCTACATTTCATCAAATACAAAGGAGACTAACATGCATGCTATTGCATCTCAATGATTGACAGATCATAGCAAATATGTACTCCCTCCGTTCCAAAATAAGTGTCTCAACTTTGTGCAAACTTTAGTACAAACTTGTACTACTACTAAAGTTGACACTTATTTTGGAACAGAGGCAGCTAAAGAAAAAATGATCCATGCAGTCCCTAGACCTTGAACCGTGAACCCTGACCAAGCTTCAATTTGCTGCCAACGTTCGAGCTTCCTAATAAATGAAGTTTGCAACCTTTTGACCATCGGATCATTTTGTGCAGTTTCACCAAAATCGAGATGAGCATCCCTGTGGCAAAGAAATTGAAGAAGCATGATTAGAATAAGATTACTGGGACTAGTTGATGAGACATAAACTCATCACAAATACAGTACGTAGAAGCCAGTAGAGGTATGTGCGGGGCAAATAAGTACAGAAATATCCACAGGGAGTGATGTGGGCAGCTGGAGCAGTGGTGCAAGCCGGCTGTAAAGGGACTTGTACCTGAGGGACGTAGCTCAACCTTGAGGAGGGCGGCGGGAGGCGGCAACTGCCCATGTCGCGGCAGTGAGCAAGGGCTGAAGGCAACCTCACCGGCTTTGTGAGAGAGAACGGCGGGGACCCCTGATCGGGACGTGCCGACAGTGGGTTTTCGCCGTCGGTGATGGCCACCGCATCTACACTAAGCATCCACCTCTTCCCCAAGCGGACGTGATCTGCCGAGATGTTAGAGATGTGGCCACAATCGTTTTGTGCGAGAGAGTGTGAAGAGAGCAACCCCAGCAAGCAACCGTGTAGGCTGGCCCGTCCTGACTATGTATATAGTGGAGCGTTTTCCTTTTCTCTCCATATGAACCTATCTTATTGCGTACGTGCCACTTAAGAAGAAAAAAACTTTATTTATAAATGATGTGGCACCTACTACTCGTTCTCCTATAACCTTGCGCTTGGCATCTCCAAAATATTAACCTTGCAATTGGCTCTTCGCCTCTTCGGGAAGTCGAGCAATAATGGTAGTGCAGTATATATCGTTCTGGCTATATGAGACCGAATGAATTGTTGCACGTCCACCACGTGGGCGAGGGTCGAGGGGCGAGGGAGAGTGCTACATACGGAGCAAAATGAGTGAATCTACACTCTAAAATACGTCTGTATACATCAGTGTTTGGAGTATGTACTAGTAGTTCATATTGAAATCTACTAAAGGACATATATATTCCAAACAATATGATATAATCTCTATAACCATGGTAGTAGGGACGAGGAGTAAACGGAGGGAGTAGTATATTTTTCTCCTCATCCTGCGAGCCACCGCGTGCATGGGCGAGGGAGCGGGCGTTAGGCGGAGCAAGCTTCACCTCATCCTGCGAGCCACCGCGCCCGTGGGCGGGGTAGACGGCGTACTAAGCAAGCTTCTCCTCCTTCTGCGAGTTGATGGGACACATCAAAAGTACTCCAGTGTATAGAGCCTTGCCTCTAAGGTAGGCCCCACATGGTTTGCCTCCTTTTTTAACATAACACGTCAATTCGCAATTTGTTTGTTCACCCGTGGTAGACGATCCTCCCTCCACCAAGTGGACAACCAGTACATGTGCCAATTTACCACGTGGGCTGCCTTTTTCGTACAGAAATGAGCTCCACCGTGTACCCGCGTGGGTGTGGTTGGGAAAGAGACGGGAGTATGTGCGCCACGCATGCACCTCTTCTCTTCGTGCACGTCCCCAACCTACGTGGGTGTGTGTGAGAGATACAATCCGAGTTCGTGAGTGTTTTTTATTTTGGGGTGGGGGTGGGGTGGGGGTTGATTTCGTGAATTATTTGTGGGAATATGTGTCGATGACATCTCAAACAAAATTTTGCATGCAATGTGTGTGAAATGGAGGCCTATCCATATCATACATAGAGGGTTGGGCAATCCACGAGAAGAGAGGGAGGGGTCATAGCTATCGATAGAGTCGAAGAGAGGATCAAGTAGGTGGGTGCGAGATCGATTAAGAGAGCCATCGAAATTGTGTGTGTGTGTGTGTGTGTGTGCAAGTCAAAGATATAGGGCGACTGGCCTAACGGAACGTTAGAGGGCACATGTCAAGTTTGTGTGTGGCAGGGAGACATGACTAGAGCGCTCGATGTATCCGTGTGTGGGGGGGGAGGGGGTGGGGGGAGGGGTAGGCAGAGGCCTAACTATAGAGGTAGAATGACTCATATATGTGTTGAGAAGGAGAGACCCAGCTATGTCTTGAGGGAGATCCGTTGACATCCATACATAACTGAAAGACGGGAAATATGATGGGACAGAGAGAGAGAGGAGAGAGAGAGGGAGGGAGCGGGAGGGAGAGGGGTAGAGTGCTGGATGGGTGATGGAGTTGCTTCTCGAAGATGGTGGGAGAGGCCTACTAGACAAACTAAGGGTGGAACTGCAATGTTATCAATAAGAGTGGGGATGTGTTTCTGTGTGTGCCTGTGGGTGATAGGTCTGTCGGGATGCATCCATGGATGATCAAGGGGAACCATGTGTTTGGTAAGCAAACATAACTAGATCGGTAGATCAGTTGTTGTTTGTCGGAGGAAGGGAGAGACACAACTAATGAGGTAGATCGATTGACGTGTGGGTAAAAACGAGTAATAAGGACCTAGCTAGCTATATGTATAGCGAGAGACCGGTCGGTGTACGTCCATTTGTTAGAGGCAAATAAGGCCCAGCGAGACGGATAGACAGAGAGAATGGAGCTAGGAGGTGGTGCGAGAGGCCCAACTACTAGCTAGATAGGGGGAGGAGTGTGCAGTTGTGAGATCGATGAAAAGAGGGGCAAGAGTTTACACGTGTGTCTGACCGTATGAGAGACACGAGGCAAGGACACATAAAGGAGGAGATTGAAGGTGTGTGTGGTTGTAGACAGGCATCGCTGGAGAGGTTTATCGATCGGTGTGTGTCAGAAAGGAGTTGTGGAGACTCTGGGAGAACGACCTAAAGAAAAAATGAATGTGCCCGGTGGATAGAATGCCGAGGGAGGGGGAGGGCGAGGAGGGCATGTGCATGCACGAGAGAAAGTTAGTGGTAGCTAGAAAGGTTAGAGGATTGTGTGGGTGTAACAGACTAACAAAGAACATAATTTGATATGAAAGCGGATTCGTATATTTGAATAGGAGATCATAGTGTTTTAAACATTGCATGCATGAATATAGCGGTGATACACATGTTGTGCACATGTTATACCATAATGTGATAATGCATGGCGTTTGCAACTCACAGCTAAATGCCGAACAATATAAACCATACTATACATCAAACAATCTCATATTTTATTTGAATTTGTGATAATATGTGGCGTTTGCAGCTTACAACTAAATATCAAACAATCTAAACAATACTATATATCGAACATTCTCACATTTTATTCGAATTTTGGTAATGTGTGGTGTTTGCAACTCACGTATAAATACTTGTAGACGTAGGGGGCGGGGCACCATACATAATGTGATAAACACATTATACATATGAGACATGGTTTAGATTATGAAGGTCTAGCTAGAGCTAGAAATGTAATGTGATTTGAAATCAAAATAAATTGGATTCAAATAATCTAGTTCGAGTTCATATAGTACACATAGTTCATATGTAACTCGAGACTAATCATGTGGTGTGCTGTGAAGATAATACACAAACGATGGTTTAACTTGACAATAATGATGACTGTAGATCTTATTAAAACAGATAAACGAATTCAAATGCTTTGACTTCACAACAATCATTACTGTAGATCTTATTCAAATAGAGAAACGAATTCAAATTTAGTTCATATTGAAGCGGTAGTATATACGTTCGGAATGCACTAAAACGTTCATTTGAGTAGTAGGTTGCATGCATTATACACGTAGCGAAATATTTTAATTGAACATAACATGAATTCAAAGTTTTGAATGACATTTGTAGTGCGCATTGATTTGGTACAGTACACGTTAGGCTTGTCCGGAAATTTCAACCCGCGCCTTGTTAGCCCGAAATATTTAAGATATATCTTTGTCTCACTATGCTCCGACAACTCCCTCCATCTCAACCCTCGCCTTGCTATTCCAAAATCACAACGCGTGCGAAAACTCCCACCTCCTGTGAAATCCCGACACGCGAAATGCGCGTGGTACCCTTGAGCCGAAAGAACCGCCTCAAATCGGTGGGGGTACTTTCGTAACTTACCCCACATTTCGGACAAGCGCGTCTCTAAGCCATGGTTCCCCACTGCCATCCCATCCGCCCACCCATTCGTACACCGAGGCCACAAAAACCCGTGACGAAATCCCACACCCTGCTCCGTCCGCCACCCAGCCGGAGCCTCTTCCCCGACAACGTCGTCCACGGCAACACCTCGACGTCCCTCATCCACCATACCGGATGAGGATCCGTCGTCGATCTCATCGTCCCGCCGGTTTAGCCACCCCGTCCTCCACCTCCAAGGAGCTGCCCAGACATTCCCCTCGTCTTTCGCGCCACCTCCATTCCCACATCGCCGTCTTCACCAGCACCACGGAAGAGCATCATCATCACCGTTTCCTCGGATGAAGCTGCGGCCTAATCGGCGCCACCAAAGAGGTTGTACACTAATTACCGCATTTTCCTCTTGATTCGATCTCACGGTGCTGCCGGCGCTCGGTCCCGAGCCGACACAGCGCAGCTCCATCTACGGCGGCATTGCCGGCCACTTCCTCCATGGCGGTGTCGCCGGCCACTTCCTCCACGGCGTCGCTCCCTCGGGAGCGACGTCCACATCAGTAGGAGTTCCTGCTGCTTTAGCTCTCGCTCGCGCTGCTGCTCTGCTCTTGCTCTCGGTCCCCTGCCTGGTCTGCTCTTGCTATTGCTCTTGCTCGCGCTGCTGCTCTCGCTCTTGCTCTTGCTTGTGATGCTGCTCCGATTTAGCTATACTTCAGTCGACTGAATCGACTTTTGGGTCAGTCGATTTTTAGGGGGTGGGGGGGCTCGCCGGCGTGAAGGAAGAACCAGCCGCAGCGGGGAGGGGGGCTCGCCCGAGAGGTACCCCACTATCTAACTTAGGGTTCAGGATGGGGGCGGTGGTCGCCGGCGGTGGCGGGGCGTTGGCGAGGCGGTGGCGTCGGGATCGTCGGAGAAAAATCTCGGCACGGGGGCGCCTAGAGGGATGGCCGGGGCGGCGGCGGACCGTCGGTGGGGAGTGTTTTCGGGGCGGGCGGGGCGGCGCCGGCCACAGGTGGCGGGGGGCTGCTGTTTGGCCGGTGGTGGCTGGCGGCTCAGGGGGGTGGAGGTTGAAGATGAACCGCAGGCCCTTGATTTCGTATCCAACGGCTGCAAAATCAACTGACCAAAGATGAAAAAGTCAGTCGAGCGACGTGTAGCCTCACCTTGCTAGTGCGTTCAGTTTCGACAGCAAAATTCAGTTTCGACAGCAAAATTCAGTTTCGACAGTTAAGTTCAGTTTCGACAGTTAAGTTCAGTTTCGACAGTTAAGTTTAGAGATGAGAGGCCGATGTATTTTACATCTAGCCCTTTGTGGTTATGTATTTTACGTCATGTATTGGAGATGTTATTAGAATTCCACTCAGGTTAACGTTGTTCGTTGTCTCTCTTGTCCTGCTTCAGCCTCGGCATCGTACAACTCACCGGAGCTGCTCCAACGACGAAACCCTCCATCACAAGGGAGTAGTACCTCGGGCTCCATCTCTAGATGCCTAAGATCTTCTTCCCCTCCTCCGACAACAAAGTCAGCCGGAGCATCCTCACGGGCCAACTCAATCACGCTGAGATCGACATGCTTCGCCAAAGAGGTTGTACACTTATTGCATCTCTTTTTTACTCTACATGTTATATATACTGTCCATTGAGCACAAGGATTTGTTCCTTTAGTGTCTCCTCGAAAGAAAAAATGTAGGAATTTTAAATTTCACTTGTCCTCCTATTCAAATTCCTATTCATGAAGCACAAGACTAAGAGATAGTAGCATAATAGCATTATAACCGTACATTTTCTTGTAGTTTGACTTAATCTCACCATGCTTCTTTGCATCATGTGATCTTCCAATTGTTGTGAATCAAACACCCAGATTGGCAGAAATCCTGTGTTTTTAAATTCTCTGTTTTGCACGTGCATTCCTATCCTATTCCTGTCTATTTCCTATCCCTGCATTGTTGGAATCCTCCAATTCAAACTAGCCCTTACAGAATTACTTCTCTTACAGATAGTTGTCAAAGAAAACCTTGCATGGTTTGTCCCGCTCCTGCTGCGCCGTCGTCCACCCCAGCTCTGCTGCTCCAACGACAGAAGGGTCCAGCACAGTAGGGATCCGGCCTCCAGACTTTCTTTCGCTGCCTCGGATCTTCTTCCCCGCCGCTGGCATCCATGAAAACTGCATTACCATCATCAACCGAGCAGATGACCTTGAGGACTACACGGGTCCACAAGAGAGGTCACACTCTTTCGTGTCTGCTTACGTTATGCATGGCTTAATATTACATGCTACTTTATCGTCCTGTTCACCGATTAGACTCTGAGTCAGCTCCAAACTAATGGTCAAACTTGAGTTTTTAAATGGTTGTGGGGTACATATCGGGGCCACTATCAATAGTATCTATCTACAATCTGGTTAATCTCCGGTGTCTACTATGAGTTTCATGTTGGGTGGGAAACAAACAGTAAAGAAGCCATTATCTGTATTTTTAACTGAAGCCATTATCTGCCTGCTATTATTGGTTTTGGGTCTATCCACAGGTTGCTACCATCACTCTGGATTTCTGCATGCACTCCTTACATAATCTCACTATGTTTTATTCCTATGCATGACAGTTATTGTAAACAATGGAACTTAACATGTAGAGAAAAATAGACGAGCCTTGTGTGGCAATAAAATTGCATGCAGACATCGCTCCATGGTAGGTGCAAAGGCAGCCCCCCCCCTCCATGCATTTCGGGTTGTAATCGAGAGGAAGATATCTATTCTGAGGGGGATTCAGAAGGAGAAGACAACTCCTATTTACCCCCTGAGGTCTTCGCTCTAACGTGGCATGCTGATGTTGGTTATATCATGCATATGGTGTCTTGCATTGCTTACTTTATACATCAAATATGTCATCTGCTTAGTCTAGACATCCTTTGTGTGAATGCCATATGTTTAGTTTATTCATCGTTTATGTGAATTATGCAACGCCATCTTGTTTATCCAAGCATCATATATGTGAATTTTGCAATGCCATCCTGCTTAGCCAGTCATCTTATATGTAAATTATATGAGGCCATCCTTTTTTTCGTTACATATTACATTTGTCAACTATGTTAGTACATTCAACTGCTCTTCGTGTGCATCAGTCATTTGACACGGTGATGGCAAATTCTGAAGTGAAAACAAGGTCTTCGGAGCAGACTATGCTATCTGACGAAGCGCATATCTCGCTGGTTACGGATAGCTCCTCAGAGGAGGATTCAGAGACAGATGACCAATCCTATCCCCCCCCCCGAGGTGTATGCTCTAACTTGGCAGGGTTATGTTGCTCATATCGTGCATATGGTGTCTCGCATTGTTATGTCATTTGATTAGTTTAGACATGCTTTGTGTGAATACCACTTGTTCAGTGTCTAATTACCATATATGTGAATTATGCATTGCCATCTTGTTGCAAGACATTATATATGTGAAATATACAATGCTATCTTGTTGCAAAGGCATTACATATGTGAATTATGCAATTCCATGCTGTTTCGCCAATCATCATGTATGTGAATTATATCATGCTATCATTTTTTTGTATTACGTGTTCCATTTGTCGACAACGTTTGTATATTCAAATACTCTTCCTGTGCGTCAGCCATTTGAAGCGGTGATGGAAGTATCTGGAGTGAAAACAAGGTATTCAGAGCAGACAATGCTACCTGCTGAAGCAGACATCTTGCTGCTTACAGAGAGCTCCTCAGAGGAGGATTCAGAGACTGATGACCAGTCCTATTTCCCCCCTGAGGTGTATGCTCAAACTTGGCAGGGTTATATTACCCATGTCATGCATGTTGTCTTGCATTGCTTAGTTTTTACATCATATATGGATTGCCATCTGCTTACTTGCTTACTATATATATATCATATATTTGAATTATATCATGCCATCATGTTTACATAGTACATACACATCATCTATCTAAATTATGGCATGGCAACCCATTTAATAAAGACATCATATAGTTATATCATCTCATCCTGTTTAGTGTTTATAGTCATCATATTTTGAATTATGGCATTCTATCCGTGAATGTATGTGAATTATGGCATGCCAGCCTATTTAATAAACACATTATATAGTTATGTCATGTCATCCTGTTTACATAGTCTCATATTTTGAACTATTTCTTTCCATCTTTTTTAGTTAGCCATCATAATGTGAAATTGTGTCATGCTATCCTGTTTAGTTAGCCATCATATATGTGAAATTGTGTCATGCTATCCTGTTTAGTTAGACAACATAAATATGAATTATTTCATGCCCTCTTTTATTCCCCACTATCCATTGCACATGTCTATCATACAATGTCTATACTTTCAATTACTTTTCTTGTTTATCAGCCATTTGAATTGGAGAGCGTGATGGCAGTATCTAAGGGAGTAACAACATAGTCTTTAGAAAAGATAGTGCTACCAGTTGATGCAGATAGAACCACGGTTGTACTTGCCCAAGGACCAGATCCACCGCACATAACCAAGACTCTCGCAGATTGTACCCCTACCTAGTTGGACAGAGAACCAGCTACACCCCTTCTAACCCCAACCCCGGCAGATAGTAACCCAGTTCCAGTTGACACAACACCGTCTCCACCACAGAGCACTCAAACAAGAGCAGTTAGTAAGGGAACTGCAGTGCCCAAAGCACGAGGAACACCACTCCGAATCCTAACTCAACGCTTAAAGGAGAAGAAGATTTGTTCCCAGGTCAGGCTCTGTAGCTATGGTTCATACTCCTTTGCTCTTGCATTAATGTATTTACTCATACCAACTATTTTCAAATTTGAAGGATGGAATTGAAACTCCAATGGCGCAACAGGTATGTTTTAAACCTGTTTCTTTAACTGGTTTGCTGTTGTAACCTGCTCTATGTTGGTTTTAGTTTCAATTGAATAAACAGTTATGTTCTCATGTCATGCACATTACAAGTGTTGTTATTGCTCTATAGTTACCCACACTTATATTCTGTCTATTCTGCTTTGTCTTGAACAAATATTATTTGAACTGTGTCTCTATCTTGATTTGGCAACAAAAACTAGAATGATATAGACCATAAAGTGACCATGGTACATAGATATATGTTTGTTTCATGTTCTTATCTGTCCACTTTACTACTAAACTCATTTACCAAAATGAGTTTCATATACAACATGGTAAACATGTGATGTGTCTGCTTGTTTGTCTTTTACAATGCGGACAAAATATTGGAGAACAATACCGCATTATCCAATGGTAAAGGAAGTAATGCAGATAAGGTTCAAGATAGTGAGACATCCCTGTTGGTCTCCAAGGAAGCTGATAAAAACTATCTTGACGACAGTGAGGGAACCCAAAAGTCCTGTCTTGATGTAGTGTTTGAGTTACTGGCCACTACTGCTGGCACAAGCTCTTGAAACTTCCTGCCTAAATCAGTTCGTCTTCTTGAGTCTCAACTTCAAGTTGAAAGACATCGATCAGATGTGCTGCGACAGGAAGCTGAAGGACTGAGGAAGTCCCTGCAGAATTCAGATGCATATTTTCTGGTGCAACAGCAAGCGCTGGAGGATTTAAGCACCAAACAAGAGAAAGTTAATAAGCTTGCTAAGCATCTTGCCAGCATTATGGGTACCCAGGATATTGTTTCTTGAGATCTTCTGAAGTGGTTTTTCAGTTCTGGATTTGTTTTGCTGCGGCGTTTATTTGCGCTGGTCGCCAACTTTAACATCCAGTGTATATGATATGCTGCTTTGTTTCCTATATTTGCACTGGTGGCGAATTTTGATGCCCAGTGGATGTAATATGTGTAATAGCCGTGATAGCCTAGCGTTAGTTGCTTGCTTATTTATTTCCTTGTTGTCTTGTTTATTTGTTTGCTAGTAGTCATTGCAGTTCTTTTTCCACGCTTAGCTAGTGGCTGCAATAACCTATTTTTTAAAACTAGGCCACAATAACCATGGGCTTATATTTACTGTAGTGACACTGGTCCTCCTGCTGGCTGTAGAAACAATGGGCTTTCTATGGGCCGTAGAAACAATGGGCCTTCTATGGGCCGTAGAAACAATAGGCCTTCTATGGGCCGTATCATCAATGGGCCTTATACGGGTCGTATGATCGATTGGCCAAACATGGGCCAAACAGACCGCATTATGGCCATAAACGGGCTAGAGTTGGAATTGTCTGTTGATGGGCCGACCATAACGGGCCATCGTTAATAGGCTGTATTTGATGACGCTATGAAAACGGCCCAACGTATTAACGAACCACAAACGGGCCGACTGTAACCACGGGCTGAATTTGGCCCACAAGCAGAAAATGAGAGTAACGGGCCATAAGTAAACAAATGCTGGAAATGAGCCCAAGAAGAAATGGGCTCTGAGAAGGCCGAAAGATAACATGGGCTGGAAACGGCGCAACGGAATAATGGGCCGTTAATGGGTATAAAGTGATACACTGTTCATTACGGGCCAGTTTCACCATGGGTCGTTAATGGGTGTAAAGTGATACACTGTTCATTACGGGCCAGTTTCACCACGGGCCGTTAATAGGCCAAGAGTTACATAGGGCCTCATATGGGCCGAAAGACATCATGGGCCATACATGCGCCAGAAGTGAAAACGGGCTGGAATCATATTGGATGGCCTAGATGACGCTACTGGGCCTAATTCGGATAGGGCGTAACGGGCCTTGGGTTAGCGGGTTGTAAATGGGCTGTATGCGAACATGCCGTTAACAGGATTTCCATGGGCCGGCCCGCCACCTTTTGACCAAGTTAAACGGGCCGGCCTTTTCACAGGAATGGGCCTCTGTTGGGCCGTGCCACGTGTCGACGTATCATAGGCGCCTTCCGTCCAATGAGTGGATGACATCTGTCCCAACGACGAGCGGACACGTGTTTCCTCCAGCCAATGATGATTTTACACATGGAAAATCCCCATTGGTCGGGGCTGTTAACGGGTTATCGGATCCAAAACCCGACCCGATAGCTTAACGGTGTTCCGTTACGGTGGATGCCACGTGTCGGTCACCCTTGACGAAAGCACTTCTATGACGCACGACTTATCGTCATGGAAGTGGACACTTCTGTGATGATAATTTTGGTAATGTCATGGAACACTTCTACGACAACACAGGTATGACTATCTTGATTCTGTCATAAAATCGTCATGGATGTACATGCATGACAAAAAATGCGACCGACTGTGACAAACACGTATCATCACGGAAATGTATTTTTTGTAGTGTATGCATAGATTCCCAAGGTCACGGAACCCGCAAGTTGATCACCAAAACATACATCAAGTGAATCAATAGAATACCCCATTGTCACCATGGGTATCCCAAGCAAGACATACATCAAGTGTTCTCCAATCCTTAAAGACTCAATCCGATAAGATAACTTCAAAGGGAAAACTCAATCCATTACAAGAAGATATAGGGGGAGAAACATCATAAGATCCAACAATAATAGCAGAGAACACGAGAGAGAGAGAGAGAGAGAGAGAGAGATCAAACACATAGCTACTGGTACATACCCTCAGCCCCAAGGGTTAACTACTCCCTCCTCGTCATGGAGAAACATCATAAGATCCAACTATAATAGCAGAGCTCGTGATACATCAAGATCGTGCCATATCAAGAACACGAGAGAGAGAGAGAGAGAGAGAGAGAGAGAGAGAGAGAGAGAGAGATCAAACACATAGCTACTAGTACATACCCTCAGCCCCGAGGGTTAACTACTCCCTCCTCGTCATGGAGAGTGCCGGGATGATGAAGATGGCCAACGGTGATGGATCCCCCCCCTCTCCGGCAGGGTGCCAGAATAGGGTCCCCATTGGTTTTTGGTGGCTACTGAGGCTTGCGGCGGCGGAACTCCCGATCTAGGTTATGTTTTGGAGGTTTGGGGATTTATAGGACGGGTTGGCATCGAGAACAAGTCAGGGGGGCCACGGAGAGTCCACGGGGTAGAGGCACGCCCTCCACCCTCGTGGGGCCCATGGGACTCCCCTCCGGTAACTCTTCATGCCAGTATTCTTTATATTTTCCAGAAAAAATCTCCGTTGATTTTTAGCACATTCCGAGAACTTTTATTTCTGCACAAAACAATACCATGGTAGTTCTGCTGAAAACAGCATCAGTCCGGGTTAGTTCTAACCAAATCATACCAAAATCATGTAAAAATATTATAAACATGGCATGAATACATCAATAATTATAGATACGTTGGAGACGTATCAAGCATCCCCAAGCTTAATTCCTGCTCGTCCTCGAGTTGGTAAATGATAAAAACAGAATTTTTTATGTGGAATGCTATCTAATATATTTATCAATGTAATCTTCTTTATTGTGGCAAGAATATTCAGGTCCATAAGATTCAAAACAAAAGTTTAATATTGACATAAAAACAACAATACTTCAAGCATACTAAAAAAGCAATTATGTCTTCTCAAAATAACATGGCCAAAGAAAGCTTATCCCTACAAAATCATATAGTTTGGCTATGCTCCATATTCGTCACACAAAATATTCAAATCATGCACAACCCCGGTTTCAGCAAAGCAATTTTTTCATACTTTAGTATTCTCAAACTTTTTCAACTTTCATGCAATACATGAGCGTGAGCCATGGACATAGCACTATAGGTGGAATAGAATGGTGGTTGTGGAGAAGACAAAAATAAGGAGATAGTCTCACATCAACTAGGCGTATCAACGGGCTATGGAGATGCCCATCAATAGAATCAATGTGAGTGAGTAGGTATTGCCATGCAACGGATGCACTAGAGCTATAAATGCATGAAAGTTCAAAAAGAAACTAAGTGGGTGTGCAACCAACTTGCTTGCTCATGAAGACCTAGGGCATTTGAGGAAGCCCATCACTAGAATATACAAGCCAAGTTCTATAATGAAAAATTCCCACTAGTATATGAAAGTGACAACATAGGAGACTCTCTGTCATGAAGATCATGGTGCTACTTGGAAGCACAAGTGTGGTAAAAGGATAGTAGCATTGCCCCTTCTAATTTTTTTTCTCATTTTTTGTTTTCTCTTTTTTTGGTTTTTTGGTGCCTTCTCTTTTTTTGCCTCTTTTTTTATTTTATTTCATTTTTCGTCTGGAGTCTCATCCCGACTTGTGGGGGAATCATAGTCTCCATCATCCTTTCCTCACATGGGACATTTCTCTAATAATGAAGATCATCACACTTTTGTTTACTTATAACTCAAGAATTACAACTCGATAGTTAGAAAAAAAATATGACTCTATATGAATTCCTCCGGCGGTGTACCGGGATGCGCAATGAATCAAGAGTGACATGTATGAAAGAATTATGAACGGTAGCTTTGCCACAAATACAATGCCAACTACATGATCATGCAAAGCAATATGACAATGATGATGCGTGTTATAATAAATAGAATGGTGGAAAGTTGCATGGCAATATATCTCGGAATGGCTATGGAAATGCCATAATAGGTAGGTATGGTGGCTGTTTTGAGGAAGGTAAATGGTTGGTGTAAAGTACTGGTGAAAGTTGCGCGTCACAAGAGAGGCTAGCAATGGTGGAAGGGTGAGAGTGCGTATAATCCATGGACTCAACATTAGTCATAAAGAATTCACATACTTAATGCAAAAATCTACAAGTCATCAGAACCAAGCACTACGCACATGCTCCTAGGGGAAGGGTTGGTAGGAGTTAACCATCGCGCAATCCCGACCTCCATACATAAGGAGGACAATCAAAGAGATACCTCATGCTTCAAATTTGTTACACAACAGTTACCATACGTGCATGCTACAGGACTCACAAACCTCAACACAAGTATTTCTCAAATTCAAAATTACACCACTAGCATGACTCTAATATCACCATCCTCATGTCTCAAAACAATCATAAAGAATCAAACTTCTCATAGTATTCAATGCACTTTATATGAAAGTTTTTATTATATCCCTCTTGGATGCCTATCATATTAGGACTAAATTCATAACCAAAGCAAATTACCATGTTGTTCTAAAAGACTCTCAAAATAATATAAGTGAAGCAATGAGAGTTCATTAATTTCTTCAAAATAAAACCACCGTCGTTCTCTAAAAGATATAAGTGAAGCACTAGGGCAAACGACAAACTACTCCGAAAGATATAAGTGAAGATCAATGAGTAGTCAAATAATTATGTAACTATGTGAAGACTATCATGTGGTGAATAAAAATATAGCTCGAAGTAAAGTTACCGATGAACGAAGATGATAGAGGGGATGCCATCAGGGGCATCCCCAAGCTTGGGATCTTCGTTGTCCTTGAATATTACCTTGGGGTGCCTTGGGAATCCCCAAGCTTAGGCTCTTGCCACTCCTTATTCCATAGTCCATCGAATCTTTACCCAAAACTTGAAAACTTCATAACACAAAACTCAACAAAAAAACTCGTAAGCTCCGTTAGTATAAGAAAATAAATCACCACTTTTGGTACTGTTGTGAACTCATTATAAATTCATATTGGTGTAATATATACTGTATTCCAACTTCTCTATGGTTCATACCCTTCGATTCTACTCATAGATTCATCAAAATAAGCAAAACAACACATAGAAAATAGAATCTGTCAAAAACAGAACAGTCTGTAGTAATCTGTAACTCTCGAATACTTATGTAACTCCAAAAATTCTGCAAAAGATAGTTCCACCTGAGAAATTTGTGCACCAATCCATAGCAAAAAGAATCAGGTCAAAAGCATGTCCAATAAGATTCTGAAAATTATTTACTGAGCGCAAAAGTTTCTGATTTTCAGTAGGATCAACACAGCTATCACCACAAGCTATCCTAATGGCTTTACCTGGCACTTTATTGAAACAAAAGCTATAAAACATGATTACTATAGTAGCTTAATCATGTGAACACATGAAAATAGTAGGGGTAAATATTGGGTTGTCTCCCAACAAGCGCTTTTTCTTTAATGCCTTTTTAGCTAGGCATGATGATTGCAATGATGCTCACATAAAAGATAAGAATTGAATCACAAAGAGAGCATCATGAAGAATATGACTAGAAAATTTAAGTTTAACCCACTTGCTATGCCTAGGGATTTTGTTAGCAAACAATTCATGGGAGCAAGAATCAACTAGCATAGGAAGGCAAAACAAGCAAAACTTCAAGATTTTCAACACATAGAGAGGAAACTTGGTATTATTGCAATTCTTACAAGCATATATTCCTCCCTCATAATAATTTTCAGTAGCATCATGAATGAATTCAACAATATAACTATCACATAAAGCATTCTTTTCATGATCTACAAGCATAGAAAATTTACTACTCTCCACATAAGCAAAATTCTTCTCATTCGGAATAGTGGGAGTATCATAAGAAACTCGGATACTATAATTTTTTCCACATTAAAAGAGTAATATTCAGAAAAAGGGTAATCATAATCATGACAAGTTTTATAAATATAATCATCACTACTTTTTATAACATAAGTATCATCAGAATAATCATCATAAGTAGCAACTTTGTTCTCATAATAATCATTTAAACCTCTTCCAAGATAGTGGAATCATTACTAAATAAAGTCTTGACCTCTCCAAATCCACTTTCATAATTTTCACAATAAGATTCAACACCCTCCAAAATAGTGGGATCATTACTTCCTAAAGTTGACACTCTTGCAAACCCACTTTCATCAATATAATCATCATAAATAGGAGGCATGCTATCATCATAATAAATTTGCTAAACAAAACTTGGTGGACTAAAAATATCATCTTCATCAAACATAGCATCCCCAAGCTTGGGACAAACATTAATTGCAGAAAATAAATTCTCAAACATGTCATTTTCATCAAACATAGCATCCCCAAGCTTGGGCCTTTGCATATCATAAGCATAATCACTCTCATCATTAATAGTATGGATAGCACCAATAGTATAGCAATTATTATCATCACAATGAGTAGTAGGCATAGCCATAATAGGACCAACATCATTTGGGAGGGATACCTTTTCACCTTTACTTCTCTGTCTTTTCTTTTTCTTCTCCACATTATGTGTGGGTTTAATCCTCTTTTTGGATCTCCTTATTAATGATATTGGTTGAATAGAAGGCTCTTCCTCGTGACCTGATTCATCATAAGAAATAATAGGAGGATATTGGGAAGCCTCTTCCCTTTCATTAGTATTGTCTTCATATTCTATTTGTTTCCTTGTCTTTATGTAATTGGCAATATAAGGATTTTCAATGCAATTCACCGCGCAATACATATAAAATTCCTCTAGATCAAAAGCAAGAAATCTATCGAGGTTATATTCTGGAATGCCCTTAGTTATACGTTTTCATTTCTTCATATCCCAGAAGCAAACAAAGTTCATTATGATGCGTAAGGGAAATCAAGTCATCAGAATTTTTGGACGCGATTCGATCATGAAATAATTTGCATTGGAGATTTAAATGATCATGTTCATTGCAAAGTTCACAAGGATGGCTAAAAATATTAAATTCTTCAGCACAAGCATATAGCCTCTCTTGCAACCATTTAGTTTCTAAATACTTATTCCTCTTGCAAAATCTATCTTCCCTATTTGGTGTGTACTTGCAAACTCTATGCACTCCACAAAAGTTGACATGCTTATAAGAGACATTTCTATCATGACTAGTGCAATCATCATTAGTACTATGGATATTCAAAGAATTCATACTAAAAACATTGCAATCATGCTCATCTTTCAAATATCTAGTGCCAAACATTTATTGCATTCTTCTTCTAACACTTTGGCACAATTATCGGAATCCTTATTTTCATGAAAGACATTAAAAAGATGAAGCATATGTGGCAACCTCAATTCCATTTTTTGTAGTTTTCTTTATTAGACTAACTAGTGATAAAACAAGAAACTAAAATATTCAATTGCAAGATCTAAAGATATACCTTCAAGCACTAACTTCCCGAGCAACGGCGCCAGAAAAGAGCTTGATGTTTACTACGCAACCTTCTTCTTGTAGACGTTGTTGGGCCTCCAAGTGCAGAGGTTTGTAGGACAGTAGCAAATTTCCCTCAAGTGGATGACCTAAGGTTTATCAATCCGCAGGAGGTGTAGGATGAAGATGGTCTCTCTCAAGCAACCTTGCAACCAAATAACAAAGAGTCTCTTGTGTCCCCAACACACCCAATACAATGGTAAATTGTATACGTGCACTAGTTCGGCGAAGAGATGGTGATAGAAGTGCAATATGGGTTGTAGATATAAGTTGTTGTAATCCGAAAATATAAAAACAGCAAGGTAACAAGTGGTAAAAGTGAGCGTAAACGGTATTGCAATGCTTCGAAACAAGGCCTAGGGTTCATACTTTCACTAGTGCAATTTCTATCAACAATAATAACATAATTGGATCATATAACAATCCCTCAACGTGCAACAAAGAGTGACTCCAAAGTCACTAATAGCGGAGAACAAACGAAAAGATTATTGTAGGGTACGAAACCACCTCAAAGTTATTCTTTCTGATCAATCCATTGGGTTATTCCTATAAGTGTCACAAATAACCCTAGAGTTCGTAGTAAAATAACACCTTAAGACACAAATCAACCAAAGCCCTAATGTCACCGAGATACTCCAATGTCACCTCAAGTATCCGCGGGTATGATTATACGATATGCATCACACAATCTCATATTCATCTATTCAACCAACACAAAGAACTTCAAAGAGTGCCCAAAAGATTCTACCGAAGAGTCAAGACAAAAACGTGTGCCAAACCCTATGCATAGATTCCAAGGTCACGGAACCCGCAAGTTGATCACCAAAACATACATCAAGTGAATAAATAGAATACCCCATTGTCACCACGGGTATCCCATGCAATACATACATCAAGTGTTCTCAAATCCTTAAAGACTCAATCCGGTAAGATAACTTCAAAGGGAAAACTCAATCCATTACAAGAACGTAGAGGGGGAGAAACATCATAAGATCCAACTATAATAGCAAAGCTGGCGATACATCAAGATCGTGCCATATCAAGAACACGAGAGAGAGAGAGAGAGAGATCAAACACATAGCTACTAGTACATATCCTCAGCCCCGAGGGTGAACTACTCCCTCCTCGTCATGGAGAGCGCCGTGATGATGAAGATGGCTACTGGTGATGGCTCACCCCCTCCAACAGGGTGCCAGAACAGGGTCCCGATTGGTTTTTGGTCGCTACTGAGGCTTGCGGTGGCGGAACTCCCTATCTAGGTTATGTTCTGGAGGTTTGGGGGTTTATAGGAGAGGTTGGCGTCGAGAACAAGTCAGGGGGACCCACGGAGAGTCCATGAGGCAGGGGGCGCACCCTAGGGGGTGGACGCGCGCTCCACGCTCGTGGGGCCCACTGGACTCCCCTCCGGTAACTCTACATTCCGGTATTTTTTATATTTTCCAGAAAAAATCTCCGTTGATTTTTAGCGCATTCCGAGAACTTTTATTTCTGCACAAACACAGCACCACGGTAGTTCTGTTGAAAATAGCGTAAGTCCAGTTTAGTTCTAACCAAATCATACCAAAACCATGTAAAAAATTATAAACATGGCATGAATACATAAAAAATTATAGATACGTTGGAGACGTATCACCTCCCAGTTGGAGCAGTCCTCTGATGACGGCGGAGTGGCTAAGCGATGACGAAGGACCGGTGCCATTGGAGATTGTGGGAGAAGCAGATGAGATAAGCTACAGGGAGGGAGGGGAAAATGCGACGTAGGACTCGCCGACCGTGAGGGTTTTTATAGCAGGCCGGTAAGCACTGGGATTTTGGGGGATTTAACCAAGTCGGGCGGGAAGATTGCGCAGGAACCTGCGAGGTTGCGCAGGAATGGGCTCAAAGATGATTCATTGGCGCCACCGTTTGGCCAAAAGAACGCCCCGGCACGCTGCGCAAGCTTGTGTTGTAAGCCGTCTGCGTCAGCGGGTGACAAGACGTGCTAGAGGAGGACGAAAGGCCACGTACACATACAGTTAATAAAAAATGTTTGCGATTTAATTACCTACTATACCAGCGCGCGTCCTGGTTTATAAGTATGATTTAACTAATAAAATACGAATGCGTGTCGCCAAAGATTATATAATTGGATTTGTATTTGAACATAGTTTCCAATTATATAATTTCTAAAACATGCATTAACATTTTGTTGGTTAAATTTGATGGAAAAGTATGGCACAGAATATAAAGGAGACTATAGACTAGACAGAGGTGGTAGCACACGGCTGCTCTCTACATAGTGACGCAACTGTCGGCCGGCTTGTAGGCGACCATTTCCTGCGTGTTCAGTTGCTCTATGCGTGTGTTGCTTGCGTTTCAGGCGTCCCTCCGGGTGCTCTGCCCTCGTCCCTCCACGCGCGCTGCCAGTGTTTGGGGTCGGCGCACGATCACGCACGTTCGTGTGCAAGCGGTTGCGCCGTGCGCGGCGCGACGATGCAGTTACCAGCTGCATAAATTGCCATGCGGACGCACCGAGAATCCATGCTGCTCGGCCCCCTTTTATTCCTGCGGCCATTTACCTTCATCTCTCATCTCACACGACACAATAAGCACACACACAAGGACACATACAGAGAGGACATCCGGCGGTTCCAATGGCGCTCCCAGCGGACGACGACGACAACAGCGGGCAGTTCACCACGCATCACGTAGTGGACACCCACGTGAGGGGGAAGGCCCTCTCGGTGGTGTACACGAATGATCCAGTCTCGGTGGAGAGCTCCATCCAAACTATGGAGCAGTTCCTTGCCAAGGACAAGTATCGAGTGGTCGTCTTCGACCTTGAGTACACCATCGGTCATGCCGGGCATGATCAGAAGGTTGTCGTCGCCCAGTTGTGCGTGCGACATGACGTCCTCGTCTACCACTACCACCTTGCCACAAGGCCTTGCGAGTGTTTCTCCAGGTTTATCAACAGCTCCGACTACAGTTTCGCTACGGTGGACACCACCAACGATCTAAAAGCGCTCAAGGTTTTGGACTTGATATGCCCGAATCTTGTCAACATCCAGCAGCACTACAAGGTCTGGGGCAGCGACAAAAACAAACTGAACTCCCTGGTTAACCTCTCCTCAGCCATCATCGATCCCTACTACGCAAAGATGAAGGAAGAGAGCAATAAGGACAAGAAAGCCTGGCACAGTGTGTGGCATGAGAGACTGGATGAACAACATGTCAAGTACGTGGCCATGGACGCGTACACAATCTACGAGATGTACAGACGGATCGTTGACATGCGGAACTGT
This sequence comes from Aegilops umbellulata, assembly GCA_032464435.1. Taxonomy (NCBI): domain Eukaryota; kingdom Viridiplantae; phylum Streptophyta; class Magnoliopsida; order Poales; family Poaceae; genus Aegilops; species Aegilops umbellulata. The sequence continues at coordinate 83,347,046 of CP136060.1, read as the reverse complement.
CTTCTTCCTGACCCGGACGAGGGATCGAGCCACATAGCAGTGGCGGGAGCGTCACAAGAAGTAGATGACTAGACGATCATTTCTTCAACTTTAGAATGCAATTCTTTATTGAGGTGTGTGCGAATGATCTGTATAGTCACTTATGTAATTGGATGTTTATTTCAGTTATATATATATATATATATATATATATATATATATATATATATATATATATATATATATATATATATATATATATAGACACACACACACACATGTTATTCTACTATAGACAGAGCAATTCACACGGTCTATTAGCAGCAATCGCCTGTCTTATTATTGGTCTTCGCACACATTTTTTATTACGGACCTGTTTGCCGCGTATCACACACATCTCATTCAGTTGAACCGCTTCCATTGTGTTGCCTAATCACCCACAGTTCATCCCAGTGAACCGTATGCTGTATATCGCACACGCCTTCATTTGGATGCCCGTTTCTTTTGTTCCTCCTCATCCCAAAAAGTTAATTGAGCTGAACCGTATGCCCTGCATCGCACATGCAACTAAATTCTGGACCGTGTTTGATGCATCTGTCATCGCAAACATTTTGCACCTTTTTTGACGGGTTTTTGACACCACCATTTGCGATTATGGCATTGCACACAGTTTCGTCCAAGGGTCTCTGATCGTAGTGTCGCATTTGGACCATCCTGCAGTAGTGCTCCTTTATATTCTGTGCCATACTTTGCCCTCAAATTTAACCAACAAAATATTAATGTTTGTTATAAAAATGATATAATTGGAAACTATGTTCAAATACGAATACAACTATATAATCTCTGGCGACATGCATTCATATTTTATTAGTTAAATCATACTTATAAACCAAGATGGGGGTATACTAGGTAATCAAATCGCAAAAGGTTTTTTTATTAACTGTATGTGTGCGTGGCCTTCCGTCCACCTCTCGCACGTCTTGTCACCCCGCTGTCGCAGACAGCTTACAGCGTAAGCTTGTATAGTGCGCGGGGATGTTGTTTTGGCCAAACGGTGGCGCCAATGAATCGTCGGTAAGCCCGTTCCCGCGCAACCTCACAGGTTCCCGCGCAAGCTTCCCGCCAGACTCGGTGAAATCCCCCAAAATCCCAATGCTTACCAGCCTGCTATATAAACCCTCACGGCCGGCGAGTCCTGCATCGCATTTTCCCCTCCCTCCCTGTAGCTTATCTCGTCTGCTTCTCCCACAATCTCCAATGGCATCGGTCCGTCGTCCTTGCTCAGCCACTCGGCCATCATCAGAGGACAGCTCCAGCTGGGAGGCTACATCGCGGCGTCGGGGCAGTCCCCGGCATAGTGTAGTGCGCGTGGCGTCCCTGTTGGGTGTGCGCGGAACGCCCACCACACGCTCCACCGCCGCTGCCCGTCGGCAGCTGTTGCCGACCGCTGATACGTCTCCGTCGTATCTACTTTTCATAACACTTTTGCCCTTGTTTTGGACTCTAACTTGTATGATTTGAATGGAACTAACCCGGACTGACACTGTTTTCAGCAGAATTGCCATGATGTTGTTTTATGTGCAGAAAACAAAATTTCTCGGAATGACCTGAAACTCCACGGAATATCTTACAATAAATAAAAAAACCTCGCCAAAGATGAAGACCAGGGGGCCCACACCCTGTCCACGAGGGTGGGGGCGCGCCCCCCTAGGGTGCGCCCCCTACCTCATGGGCCACCTGGAGACCTTCCGACGCCAACTCCAACTCTATATATTTGCTTTCGGGGAGAAAAAACTAGAGGAGAAGAAATCATTGCGTTTTATGATACGGAGCCGCCGCGAAGCCCTAAAACCTCTCGGGAGGGCTGATCTGGAGTCCGTTCGGGGCTCCGGAGAGGGGCATTCGTCGCCGTCGTCATCATCAACCATCCTCCATCACCAATTTCATGATGCTCACCGCCGTGCGTTAGTAATTCCATCGTAGGCTTGCTGGACGGTGATGGGTTGGATGAGATTTATCAAGTAATCGAGTTAGATTTGTTAGGGTTTGGTCCCTAGTATCCACTATGTTCTGAGATTGATGTTGCTATGACTTTGCTATGCTTAATGCTTATCACTAGGGCCCGAGTGCCATGATTTCAGATCTGAACCTATTATGTTTTCATGAATATATGTGAGTTCTTGATCCTATCTTGCAAGTCTATAGTCACCTACTATGTGTTATGATCCTGCAACCCCGAAGTGACAATAATCGGGACCACTCCCGGTGATGACCATAGTTTGAGGAGTTCATGTATTCACTATGTGCTAATGCTTTGTTCTGGTTCTCTATTAAAAGGAGGCCTTAATATCCCTTAGTTTCCATTATATAGGACCCCGCTGCCACGGGAGGGTAGGACAAAAGATGTCATGCAAGTTCTTTTCCATAAGCACGTATGACTATATTCAGAATACATGCCTACATTACATTGATGAATTGGAGCTAGTTCTGTGTCACCCTATGTTATGACTGTTACATGATGAACCGCATCCGGCATAATTATCCATCACTGATCCGATGCCTACAAGCTTCCCATATACTGGTTTACGCTTATTTACTTTCCCGTTGTTATTGTTACAATCACTACAAAACACCAAAAATATTACTTTGCTTTATTTACTCTTTTGTTACCATTGCCACCACTATCATATTACTTTGCTACTAAACACTTTGCTGTAGATACTAAGTTTCCAGGTGTGGTTGAATTGACAACTCAGCTGCTAATACTTGAGAATATTCTTTGGCTCCCCTTGTATTGAATCAATAAATTTGGGTTGAATACTCTACCCTTGAAAGCTGTTGCGACCCCCTATACTTGTGGGTTATCAACCACTGTTGCCGACACACCACCATCAAAAGCCAGGGCCATCTCGTGCTCCGCTGCCGTGGCCCGAAGGCGGGAGGTGGCCGTCATGGCCGCCACCCCACTGCCGGCCACTCTGGCCATCACCCTCTCCGCCACCGCGACCCGAAGGCGGGAGGTGGTGGTCGTGGCCGCCACTCCATCATCGACCGTCGTGGCCGCCAGCCCACCGTTGACCGCCAGGGTCATCACCCGCTCTGCCACCGCCGCTCGAAGGCAGGAGGCGGAGGTGGATGCTCGCATGTGCATCAGCGACCTTGAGCGCTACACCGAGCTCTTGGGGGAGGAGGAGGAGCGCCTCGTCGAGCATGCAAAGAGCCTTACCGCCGCCGTGGCCACGGCGCACGCCTCCTCAGAGGCAAGGAATCAGGAGATCTACGAGGAGAACCACCGCTTCAAGAGGGGTCGTCTGGAGCGGCAGAGGGCGTTCGAGGTGAGGGTCGCTGAAGCTGTAGCAGCGGCAGGCACCGTATTGAAGTTGTCCAGCTCCTCGGTAGGCTCCTCCTCCTCCTTTACCTCTTACTGAGCACGCTCGGCAGAGGAGAAGCAGCCGGAATTAGTACAAAACCCCTCTGTAGTAGTAGTATTTAGGGGCTATTTTGTTCAGTTCATCTGACTATAGATGTGGTGGAACTATACAACACACTTAAAATTAGCTAGTATATATAGTTGAACTAGCTATTTCAGTACGTGGTTGGCAACAATAGGGGAAAAGTTTGGTCGGTTCAGCTGTCGAGTTGAACTGTTTGTATAAATTAAGAACACTGCTTAATCTATGAATGAAATCTATGCTTAATTACTGAATTTTAGTTGCAAGTGATTTTTAACTTCATATTTTGACAAATCGTAGTGTTACAAGGTCGACAAATGGCAATGTTACTAGATCAACAAAAGTCAATCTTTCCAGTTTGACAAATGGCAACATACCCAATGTGACAGATGCAAATCTTACAAAATTGTTTGTAAGTGGTTGCACACGGGTCATCCAACAGAACCGTTTGCGTTGAAGAGATGCACAAATCCTGCTCACACTTTGCATACGGTGTTTTATCTAAAACGTTTGCGATCAAGAGCTGGAAAAATCCTGCTCGACACATTTTCCCTTGGCTTCCAGGGGAAGCTCCCGGTTTGCATACGGGTGTTCTAACTAAAACGTTTGCGATGAGTGTTTTATATTTAAAAACCATTGACATTTTTTTCAAAAGAAAATAGTTTGATAAGTCTGTACATTAAGAGAGAAAAATGCAAGTTCACGCAAACCATATCTTTCATTCAGTCATACTGTGAATTTATATTCATATGATCAAGATAGAATATTAAACCCAAGAAAAGAACTATTTCCGGCTGAGGCAGCGTGTCGCGCCGTCATTGTCGTTGTCGTCCTTCGGGACACTCGTTAGTGTTTGATGGCGGCGTCCCATGCCGCTAAGGGGGCGCATGCACGGAGAGGAAGGCGGGCGGCCATGGAAGTCAAAGGGCACACTTCCCGGTGAGCCTACGCATTCGAGGACATCTTGCACGCCTCTCGGTCAGCCTGCGCATCGGACTACGCTCGCACGCCTCCCGTTCAGTCTAGGTCAAACAGCTGTCCGCACGGCACCTCCTTCAGCCATTAAAACCAAGACACATGGCGTCACGGGAATGTTTATCAGAACGCACATGGTTTGAATTATACAAATGTTTGAGATATTAAAGTGGCAACTATTTTTTCAAAATGACTTTGTTGGCTGTCATTATTCGAATGCGCCTTCTCTCAAAATGGACACGAAAAAAACCACAGCATGTCGGGTGCCATTCCATGATAGCATGCCAAGTTTCATTAATTTCAGACAAGTTTTGGATTTACTAGAATTTAAAAATAAAGTATCTCAACATTTTGCCGGCAATCAACGGTGCCCTGGTGTTTGAAATTCATTGCCATTTCTTTCATGGGACCTAAGCATAGACCCAAGGACACATATTTGATTTTTCGACCAATTTATATGCACTGGATCATGTGCATGTAGTTCAAATTTGAATTATGCACATAAATGCATTGAAAACTCAGTTAATGCATAAAATATCCAAACGAACCCCGAAAAAGCAAAAAAATTGACACAACACTCCTCGTGTTCTATGTTGACATGAGAAAAATTTTGAAAGCAATAAGAGGCAATGGATATCAATTCGTCCCCAAAGGTGGGACGTTCCCTACCGAAACCATCATGCTTGTTGTGAGAAGCTCTCGTTTGTGAGAAGCATATACCCAAACCTGCCCCAAATGGGACAAATTTTTTACCAAGGCATGTTGATGCCGCTCCACGATAGCATGAAAAGTTTCATTAATTTCAGACGAGTTTTGGATTTACTAGAATTTAAAAATAAAGTATCTCAACGTTTTGCCGGCAATCAACGGTGCCCTGGTGTTTGAAGTTCATTCGCATTTCTTGCATTGGACCTAACCATGCGCCCAAGGACACATATTTGATTTTTCAACAAATTTATATGCACTGGAGCATGCACATGTAGTTCAAATTTTAATTATGCACATAAATGCATTGAAAACTCAGTTAATGCATAAAAAGGTCCAAACGAACCCCGATAAATCACAAAAAAATGACACAACACTCCTGTTGTTCTATGTTGACATGAGAAAAAAATTGAAAGCAATAAGAGGCAATGGATATCGTTTCGTCACCAAAGGTGGGATGTTCCCTCCCGAAACCATCATGCTTGTTGTGAGAAGCTCTGGTTTGTGAGAAACATATACACAAACCTGCCCCAAATGGGACAAAAAATTTACCACGGCATGTTGATGCCGCTACATGATAGCATGCCAAGTTTCATGAATTTCAGACGAGTTTTTTATTTACTAGAATTTAAAAATAAAGTATCTCAACGTTTTGCTGGCAATCAACGGTGCCCTGGTGTTTGAAATTCACTCCCTTTTCTTGCATGCGACCTAAGCATGCGCTCAAGGACACATATTTCATTTTTAAACCAATTTATATGCACTGGAGCATGTGCATGTAGTTCAAATTTTAATTATGCACATAAATGCATTGAAAACTCAATTAATGCATAAAAATGTCCAAACGAACCACAAAAACTCACAAAAATTGACACAACACTCCTGTTGTTCTATGTTGACATGAGAAAACTTTTGAAAGCAATAAGAGGCAATGGATATCGTTTCGTCACCATAGGAGGGATGTTCCCTACCGAAACCATCATGCTTATTGTGAGAAGCTCTGGTTTGTGAGAAGCATATACACAAACCTGCCTCAAATGGGACAAAAAATTTACCACGACATGTTGATGCCGCTCCATGATAGCATTCGAAGTTTCATTTCAGACGAGTTTTTTATTTAATAGAATTTAAAAATAAAGTATCTCAACGTTTTGCCGGCAATCAACGGTGCCCTGGTGTTTGAAATTCATTCCCATTTCTTGCAGGGACCTAAGAATGCACCCAAGGACACATATTTGATTTTTCAACCAATTTATATGCACTGGAGCATGCGCACATAGTTCTAATTTGAATTATGCACATAAATGCATTGAAAACTCGGTTAATGCATAAAAATGTCCAAACGAACCCCGAAAAATCACAAAAATTGACACAACACTCCTGTTGTTCTATGTTGACACGAGAAAATTTCTGAAAGCAATAAGAGGCAATGGATATCGTTTCGTCCCCAAAGGTAGGAAGTTCCCTACCGAAACCATCATGCTTGCTGCGAGAGGCTCTAGTTTGTGAGAAGCATATACCCAAACCTGCCGCAAATGGGACAAAAATTTTACCATGACATGTTGATACCGCTCAATGATAGCATGCCAAGTTTCATGAATTTTAGACGAGTTTTGGATTTACTAGCATTGAAAAATAAAGTATCACAATGTTTTGCTGGCAATCAACGGTGCCCTAGTGTTTGAAATTCATTCCCATTTCTTGCATGGGACCTAAGCATGCACCCAAGGACACATATTTGATTTTTCAACCAATTTATATGCACTGGAGCATGTGCATATAGTTCAAATTTGAATTATGCACATAAATGCATTGAAATCTCGGTTAATACATAAAAATGTCCGAACAAACCCCAAAAAATGACAAAAATTAACACAACACTCATGTTGTACTATGTTGACACGAGAAAATTTATGAAAGCAATAAGAGGCAATGGATATCGTTTTGTCCCCAAAGGTGGGATGTTCCCTACCGAAACCATCATGCTTGTTGTGAGAAGCTCTGGTTTGTGAGAAGCATATACCCAAACCTGCCCCCAAATGGGACAATAAATTTACCACGACATGTTGATGCCCCTCCATGATAGCATGCCAAGTTTCATGAATTTCAGGCGAGTTTTGGATTTACTAGAATTCAAAATTAAATATCTCAATGTTTGCGGCCAAGTGACGGTGGCAGGGTGCTTGACTTTCATTCCCATTTCTTGCATGGGACCGAAGCATGCATTCAAGGACACATATTTGAATTTTCACCAATTTATATGCATGAGCATGTGCATGTAGTTCCAATTTGAATTATGTTAAAAAATGCATTGAAAACTCAATTAATGCATCCAAACGAACCCCAAAAAAATCCCAAAAAATGACACAACACTCCTGTTGTTCTATGTTGATAGTAGGAAAATATTGAAATCGAGAAGAGGCAACGGATAATGTTTCGTCCAGAAAGATGAAACGTTCCCTACCGAAACCATCACCCTTGTTGTGAGAAGCTCTAGTTTATGAGAAGGTTACACCAAAACCTGCCCCAAATGGGACAAAAAATTTACCACGGCATGTTGATGCCGCTCCATGATAGCATGCCAAGTTTCATGAATTTCGGACGAATTTTGGATTTACTAGAATTACATAGTGCCATGGTGTTCGAATTTCATCCCCATTTCTTGCATGGGACATAAGCATAAACCCATGGACACATATATGATTTTACAACCCATGTTGGTGCACCGAAGCATGTGCATGTAGTTTAATTTTGAATTGTGCACCTGAAATGGCTAGAAACCAAATTTAATTTATGAAATGTTCGAACGAACCTTGAATAATTCCAATTCTTTTACGACACACATATAGTTGCATGTTCACTGCAGATAAAAGGTCTAGCAATTCAAACACCATCCATTGCCATTGTGACCCCATTATGTAATTCATATCAAGATGAAAAATCAAGTAGACCCGACTGTAACCATGGAAATTTGAACCAAAATTTTCGACATTCAAACTCATCACACACGGGTTAAGCTATCTGAATCATTTGTGATGTTCACATATCGTACACAGTTCTGAATAAGGGACCATGTCTGATGACACTTTGCGCACTAGTTTTTTCGCTTAAGAGATTCCAAATTTTCGGCTTCCGCCAAAATATCTACCTCCCCGCCTCCTCCCCCTTACCAAAAGACACATTTCCCCTATTCCCGCCTTCCTTTCCAAGTTGAAACCTTCACTCCTTACTTGCAGAGCCGCCTCCTCGCCGGCGACCCTCCTTCACGCTGCTCGGCCTCGTCTATCCAGGCAGGTAATCCACACCCGACCCCCATCCTCCTCCTCCTTCCACATCCCACATGCCCCGACCGCCAACGCGAGCACGACACCTTCCACCCAAATCACCGACCCCTCCACCAAATAAGCACCGCCCTAAGCCATGGTGCACACAGTATAGCCAGGATCTCAAGGAGCATTTGGCAGCACAGAAGCAAATCGCGGCCGCATGCGCGGATGAGGTCATGATGGCTGCCATTCGTGCCGACCCCCAGATCTTGGAGGAGCACCTTGCCATTTGCTAGCTATGCCAATTAAGCATGGTCGGTTTACCTGTTGCATGTGCTGCTTCTGCCTTTCCTTCACAAATTCTAGTGAATTGTGTTGTCTAATTTTACCATGCAATCTATTGTTCTAGTGTATATGTTCTATATGTCATGCAGTGTGGTGCTCACTTATTAACTATTTTGTTAATTAGTTGTCGTCTTCAGTTAACTTTTTGGTTCAATTCTGCAATTGTGATGTTCAACTCTTCGGGTTGCAATTTTTTATTGTCTTCCATTTGAGAAATAAATCGAATTTATCTTTACAAAATACATGAGAAACGAATACAATTGTTATATTTCCAAGTTGTCAAGCATGCTTGGTTTGGTTATACATTGTGCAATGTGGTGCTCAGTTAATGTTTGGTTCATTTGTGTTGTGGTGTTTAGTTGACTGTTTGGTTCAATTCTGCAATGCGATGTTCAATAGTTGTGGGTGCATTCTGTTATTGTATACCATGCGAGGAATAAATTGATTTTGGCTATACTAAATACATGAGAAACAAATACAATTGTTATATTTCCAAGTTGTTAAGCATGCTTGGTTTGGTTAACTGTCTGATCTTCCATTAGGAGTATGTTATATTGTGCAATGTGGTGCTTAGTTAATGTTTGGTTCATTTGTTGTGGTGTTTAGTTAGCTGCTTAGTTCAATTCTGCAATGTGATGTCCAATTGTCATGGGTAAATTTTGTATTGTTGTGCATATGAGGGATAAATCAAATTTGGCTGCACTTTATACGTGACAGACATATACAAGTGCTATATTTCCTAGTTTTTAATCATGCTTGGTTTGGATAAATGGGTATTCCATGTGGCTTGAATTAATCTGATGAATCTGCAATATGCTTATTTTTCATCAACATATTTTACTAATAGCATGTGAACCCTTACTTAACCTAATGACTAGCTACCTTATCGTGCATGGTCCGTTGTCTAATAGCACATTATCGTGCAATTGCAAGAACCATTATAATATTTAGGTTTTTAACAATTTGGTCTTGCACATGTAGGTCCTGCTATCAGAGGTTTTGACCCACTGTTCGACCCTTTTTGCATATGCGGAAATGAGTTGTCCATGAAAATCAATAAAATCAAGAAACTCAGAAAGATTGTTAGGATAAAAAAATTAGCGACAAAAAACAACAAGATCTTTGTGTGCACAATGAAGAGGACATAAGTTCACTACAAGATGGTACTAACTATTATACCTTGCCTTTTTTATTCCTTTGCCCCACTTCCAATATAGAGAAGATATTTATGCACATCCTTGTTTTCAGGCCTTTCCAAAGTAGTTCACTGATGATTACCTCTCAAACAACCGCTGGTGCGCGTCGGTGCTATACAAACGGTTTTTAACCCCTTTCCGCGACGACATTTGGAACCCTCGCCAAGTGACTGTGGGCGATAGGGGGTCCTTCCCACACCACCCAGAAACCGTCGGGGATATGCCCTCCTGGCACACACACTTGGCAGAATGAGGTCGTGTGCGACCGGCGAGCGCTTAAATATGGAAATACGTATAGTAGAGCTAAAAATACAATTATACAGGCGAAATTGTTTCCGGTCGAAAGTACATCCAACACAGGCAGTCCCCGCTAAACGTTTCCGTTCGTTTGTACATCCCACACAGTCGCTCCAAGGAAAACGTTTCCGTTCACAGGTACATCACACACAAGTTTTCCCGTTAAATCGTTCGCGTTATTGAATGTATCACACAAGGTCCATAGAAGAAACTGTGCGGCAAAGGCTGTCCATCACACACAATTTTTATGTGGTAAACGTTTGCGCAAGGTGGCCTAATGCAAACAGTTTTCAAGAGAAAGTCGTGTGTGATTGTTCATTTATCCAACACGGTTTATTCCTAGAAACTGTGTGCGTTGCCTGAGGTCATCGCCCATGGTATTTTTTCAATAACCGTTTGCAATAGCAAAACCCAATTAGCAGGCTAATTCGCCATTAGTAGGCTAATTGCCCTATTATTAATAATCCATTTATTAATCTAATTGACATTCATATTATGACACAATATATTTCATTTCCATATTAAGGAATCAAATTTTCATAATTGAAATACATCAGATCGAGTACAACATGATATAGCTTCAACACTCAGCTACCCCATTACACAACTGCACCAGCACCAAGTTTAACATGCAACATGTAGAACCTTTTGAAATTAGCATCATAGACGGTATATAGACAGATGCATCTCATCTAGAAAACTGTTGAAGGGGAAGGCGAATATTGAGCCTTCATTCATGTTGAAGGTCTATGCAACTTTAGTCCAGTGCCTGTGGATGATTGACCATCCGTCCTTCGTCCTCTTCAGGAACACTTCAATATTGAACCGTGGTTGTTGTATGAAAACCTTCCTCGCCTCCTGACCATAGAGGTGGTTTGAGAGGTAATCATCAGTGAACTGCTTTGGAAAGTCCTGAAAACAAGGATTTGAATAAATATCTTCTTTATATTGGAAATGGGGCAAAGGAAGGCAAGGTATAATAGTTAGTACCATCTTGTAGTTAACTGATGTCTTCTTCATTGTGCAGACAAAAGATCTTGTTATTTTTTGTCGCTATTTTCTTTATCCTGACAATCTTTCCGAGTTTCTTAATTTGATTGATATTCATGGACAATTCATTTACCATACGCAAAAAGGGTCGAACAGTGGGTCAAAACCTCTGACAGCAGGACCTACATGTGCAAGACCAAATTTTTTAAAAACCTAAATACTAGAATGGTTCCTGCAATTGCATAATAATTTTCTATTAGACAACGGACTATGCACGTGCTAACCTCGATTGTGAACCTCAGTGCTTCTCATTATTTCCCTGCAACACATATACGGTAGTTAGTCATAAGGTTAAGTAAGGGTCCGCATGCTATCAGTAAAATATGTTGATGAAAAATAAGCACATTGTAGATTCATCAGATTAATTCAAGCCACATGGAAAACCCATTTATCCAAACCAAGCATGATTAAGAACTAGGAAATATAGCACTTGTATATGTTTCTCATGTATTAAGTGCAGCCAAATTTGGATTATTCCTCACATGCACAACAATACAGAATTCTACCCACTACAATTGGACATCGCATTGCAGAATTGAACCAAGCAGTTAACTAAACACCACAACAAATGAACCAAAACATTAACTGAGCACCACATTGCACTGTATAACATACTCCTAATAGAAGATCAGATAGTTAACCAAACAGTTAAGTACAGACAATTGTGGCAATTGTATTTGTTTCTCATGTATTTACTACAACCAAATTCAATTTATTCCTCACATGGTATACAATAACAGAATGAACCCACAACTATTGAACATCGCATTGCAGAATTGAACCAAACAGTTAACTAAACACTACAACACAAATGAACCAAATGTTAACTGAGCACCACATTGCACAATGTATAACCAAACCAAGCATGCTTGACAACTTGGAAATATAGCAATTGTATTCGTTTCTCATGTATTTTGTAAAGATAAATTCGATTTATTTATCACATGGAAGACAATACAAAATTGCATCCTGAATAATTGAACATCACATTTGTAGAGTTAAACCAAACAGTTAACAGAAGATGACAACTAATTAACAAAACAGTTAATAAGTGAGCACCACACTGCACGATATATAGAACATATACACTAGAGCAACAGATTGCATGGTAAAATTAGATAGCACAATTCACTAGAATTTGTGAAGGAACGGCAGGAGCAGCACACGCAACGTGTAAACCGAGCATGCTTAACCGGCGTAGCTAGAAAATGGCAAGGTGCTCCTCCAAGATTTGGGGGTCGGCACGAATGGCAGCCATCGCAACCTCATCCGCGCGTGCAGCCGCGATTTGCTTCTTCGCTACCAAATGCTCCTTGAGATCCTGGCTATACTGCGTGCACCATGGCTTAGGGAAGCGCTTATTTGTTGGAGGGGTCGGTGATTTGGGTGGAAGGTGTCGCGCTCGCGCCGGTGGTCGGGGCATGTGGGATGTGGAGGGAGGAGGAGGATGGGGGTTGGGTGTGGATTACCTGCCTGGATAGGCGAGGCCGAGCAGCGTGAAGGAGGGTCGCCGGCGAGGAGGCGGCACTACAAGCAACGAGTGAAGGTTTCAACTTGGAAAGGAAGGTGGAAACAAGGGAAATGTGGCTTTTGGTTAGCGGGAGGGGCGGGGAAGTAGATATTTCCGTGGAAGCCAAAATTTTTGAATCGCTTCAGCAAAAAAACTAGCGCGCAAAGTGTCATCAGACACGGTCCGAACTGTGTATGATATGTGAACATCACAAACAATTCAGATAGCTTAACCCATGTGTGATGAGTTTGAATGTCAAAAATTTTGGTTCGAATTTCCATAGGCGTATTGTACACCGACGGTGCTCCAGGATATTTTTTGCTGCATCTCACATGGTTTGTGATAATAAACTATGTGCGATCTACTTGATTTTAAATCTTGATTTGAATTACATAATGGGGTCACAGCGGCAATGGACGGTGTTTGAATTGCAAGACCTTTTATCTGCAGTGAACATGCAACTATATGTGTGTCGTAAAATAATTGGAATTGTTCAGGGTTCGTTTGAACATTTTATACATTAAATTGGTTTTCTAGCAATTTTAGGTGCACAATTTCAAAATTAAACTACATGCACATGCTCCGGTGCACCAACATGGGCTGTAAAATCATATATGTGTCCATGGGTTTCTGGTTATGTCCCATGCAAGAAATGGGGATGAAATTCGAACACCACGGCACCTTGGCTTTCCGGCAAATGTTGACGTACTTGCTTTTGTAATTCTAGCAAATCTAAAATTCGTCCGAAATTCATGAAAATTGGCATGCTATCATGGAGCGGTATCAACATGCCATGGTAAAAATTTTGTCCCATTTGGGGCAGGTTTGGGTATAAGCTTCTCATAAACCAGAGCTTCTCACAACAAGTGTGATGGTTTCGGTAGGGAACGTTTCACCTTTATGGACGAAACAATATGCATTTCCTCTACTCGATTTCAAATTTTTTTCCTAGTGTCAACATAGAACAACAGGAGTGTTTTCTCAATTGTTAGGATTTTTCGGAGTTTGCTTGGACATTTTTATACATTAACTGAGTTTTCTATGCATCCATGTGCATAATTCAAATTTGAACTACAAGCACATGCTCTAATGCATATAAATAAGTTGAAAATTCAAATCCGTGTCCTTGGTTGCCTGCTTAGGTCCCATGCAAGAAATGGGAATGAATGTCAAACACCCTGCCACCGTCACTCGGCCGCAAACATTTAGATACCTGGTTTTAAAATTCTAGTAAATCCAAAAGTCGTCTGAAATTCATGAAACTTGGCATGCTACCATGGAGCGGCATCAACTTGTCATGGTAAATTTTTTGTCCCATTTGGAGCAGGTTTGGGTATTTGCTTCTCACAAACCATAGCTTCTCACAAAAAGCATGATGGTTTCGGTAGGGAACGTCCCACCTTTGGGGACAAAAAGGTATCCATTGCCTCTTATTGCTTTCAAAAAAATTCTTGTGTCAACATAGAACAACAGGAGTGTTGTGTCAATTTTGGGGTTTTTTGGGGTTCCTTTGGACATTTTTATGCACTAACTGAGTTTTTAATGCATTTATGTGCATAATTCATATTCGAACTACATGCACATGCTCCAGTGCATATAAATTGGTTGAAAAATCAAATATGTGTCCTTGGGTGCATGCCTTGGTCCCATGCAAGAACTGGGAATGAATTTCAAACACTAGGGCACCGTTGATTGCCGGCAAAACATTGAGATGCCTGGTTTTTAAATTCTAGTAAATCCAAAACTCGTCTAAAATTCATGAAACTTGGCATGCTATCATGGAGCGGCGTCAACATGCCGTGGTAAATTTTTTGTCTCATTTGGGGCAGGTTTGGGTATATGCTTCTCACAAACTAGAGCCCCTCACAACAAGCATGATGGTTTCGGTTGGGAACGTCCCACCTTTGGGGACGAAACGATATCCATTGCCTCTTATTGCTTTCAATTTTTCTCGTGTCAACATAGAACAACAGGAATTTTGTGTCAATTTTTGTGATTTTTTGGGGTTCGTTTGGACATTTTTATGCCTTAACTGAGTTTTCAAAGCATTTATGTGCATAATTCAAATTTGAACTTCATGCACATGATCCAGTGCATGTAAATTGGTTGAAAAATCAAATCTTTGTCCTTGGGTGCATGCTTAGGTCCCATGCAAGTAATGGGAATGAATGTCAAACACCCTGCCACCATCACTCGGCCGCAAACATTGAGATACCTGGTTTTAAATTCTAGTAAATCCAAAACTCGTTTGAAATTCATGAAACTTGGCATGCTATCATGGAGCGGCATCAACATGCCATGGTAAAATGTTTGTCCCATTTTGGGTAGGTGTGGGTATAAGCTTCTCACAAACCAGAGCTTCTCACAACAAGACTGATGGTTTCGGTATGGAACATGCCACCTTTGGGGACGAAACAATATCTGTTGCCTCTTATTGCTTTCAAAAAATTTATAGTGCCAACATAGAACAACAGGAGTGTTGTGTTTAGTTTTGGAATTTTTCGGGGTTCATTTGGATATTTTTATACATTAACTGGGTTTTCTAGGCATTTTATGTGCATAATCCAAATTTGAAATACATGCACATGCTCCAGTGCATATAAATTGGTTGAAAAATGAAATTTGTGTCCTTGGGTGCATGCTTAGGTCCCATGCAAGAAATGGGAATGAATTTCAAACACCAGGGTACTGTTGATTGCCGGCAAAATGTTGAGATACGTGGCTTTTAAATTCTAGTAAATCCAAAACTCATATGAAATTCATGAAAATTGGCATGCTATCATGGAATGGAACCTGACATGATGTGGTATTTTTCGTGTCCATTTTGAGAGAAGGCGCACTCGAATAACAGCCAACAAAGGCATTTTCAAAAAATAGCAGCCACTTTAATATCTCAAACATTTGTACCAGTTCAAATCGTGTGTGTTCTGTTAACCATTCACGTGAACCCATGTGTCTTGGTTTTAATGCCTATAGGAGGTGCCGTGCGGACAGCTGCTTGACTGAACGGGAGGCGTGCGAGTGCAGTCCGGTGCGCAGGCTCACTGGGAAGCATGCAAGTTGATCAACGCAGGATCTGTGCATCTCTTCAACGCAAATGGTTCAGATTACGGTATGCAAATTAAAGCCAGACTTCGACGCTAAGCCAAGAGACACTGCGACTTGTCAAAATATGCCACTAAAAATCAATAGCACTATCTATTTTCTGCAACTAAAATTCAGTAATTAAGCATAGATTTCATTCATAGAGATTACGCAGTCGTTCTCACCGGGAAGCGAGACAGCCTTGGACCGGTGCCCGCCTTACTCCCACTGGTCTGTATTAATGGCGCGGCCGAGCGGCCGCACCCCCCATCCTCGCCAGACACCCAATCCTATCTCTCTGCCCACATCCTCGATGCCGCTATGAGTCCTCAAAGCCGTCAGTGTATGACGATGCCGCCGAAGCGCCCCATCGGAGGGAGTGGTGACGTCAGGGCTGCTGAAACACCGGAGCACGGCGTGAATATGGAGACAGAGGTTTCCGTTGCTGCCGATGAGGTGGAGAATGAGGCTGCCAACAAGAGGAGGCAGGTCAAGAAAGAACCGCAAGCGACTCCAGTAGGCCTAGACTTCATCAACAACCTCGCCGATGATATGTTGATAGTCATCATATCCCTCCTCCCAATCAAATATCGGGCAAGGACATCCGCCCTTTCTCAGCGGTGGCACCCCCTATGGCTCCTCACCCCTGTCGACCTCCTCGACGCCCACGAGCTCTTCCATGGCTATCGCCAAAGCTTGGATGCATTCTCATAGATCCTTGGCAGTCACCATGGCCCAATCAAAGGCCTTATCACAGGCAAGTTCCATTCCAATGGCAAGGACCAAGCCAAACTTGACGGGTGGTTCCGATCCCGCACCATAGATTAGCTCGAGAAGCTCAGTTTTAATGATGGGCATATGCACTTGCTGCCAATGTCCGTGCTCCGCTTTGCGCCGACGCTGCGCCTCGCCAAGTTCATGAACTGCCATTCCCCCCTAATGACACGCGCGCTCTTTTTCTACCACGACTGAACCACCTCGAGCTCGTCGTCGTCTGCATCTCAAAGGATGACATGGAGCGCCTGCTCCGCGGCTGTACTGCACTCGAGTTCCTTCGTCTCCACGTGATGAATTGGTCGAGTACCTTGCACATCACCTCCAGGACTCTCCGGACTATTTATGTGTGTTGCTAGTGCTGCAACGAGAGATCACAAAAGGTAGACCACAATATGGTCACTGAGGACACACCTTCACTTGAGAGATTACTTGTAGTTGATCAACAAGGTCCAATAAGAGTCAATGTCATTTATGCGCCGAAATTGATAGTGGTGGGCTACTCGTCTGTCAAATACTACTACTTTCTGGTACAACAGTCGCCTTATACCTCTCCTTCTTGATATCAACATTGTTTCTAGTTTTGAAGATGTATATTCGTCTGTCGTCTAGCAAAGCTTCACCTACATTCTGGGCATAGTGAAGGTCTTGGCACTAGAATCTGTCAATCCCAACCTGGACCAAGTTGTCAGTTGCCTGAGATGCTTTCCGTGCCTAAAGAAGTTGTATATCGAGGTGATGTTCCTTTCCGGTTAAATGTTAACCATAAGGGAGTTCAATTTTTTGCACCATTCCCAAGTTTACAATGACAATGTACTAGTACGATTTTTGAAGGAATTTTGGAGGATTTCAGGACATACAGCCCCCACCCCATATTGGTTGCTTGATTCATATGTTTAAAATCCATAAGCATTTCTCCTTTGGATTCATCTGTACTAGTTTTCTTAGGGATTTTTTCATCCAATCAAACCTCTTGTGAAGAAGGCTACATGTTTCTAGATGGTAATCAAATGCCCATGTTAATCGTGTCAGATCGAAGATGGCACGTTGGTGCATTTTACAAATCCTACAAACCAAATAGGATTGTAGTAGTGCTCAAAACTGCATGTAGGCACAAACACGTTCTCTTCTTTTGCAGATAATAGTAGGCCCGGAGGTGGATAATGTTTATAACGATAGTCACATCGAATGCTTGGGTCTGCATCTCTCAAATATTACTTTGAGCTCCTACCGAGGGACCTTACCGGAGATTACACTCGCTAGGTTCTTTCTTGCCAGAGCAAGGGTGTTGAGGGTACTGAGGTTGAACACACATTTAATTAGGAAATATGAATGGTATGTTGATCAGAGCCAGCAGGTACTGCAGAATGGAAGAGGCTCCAAAAAAGCTAAACTTTGTATTGGAAGAGCATATGACAGAGTAATTGGAAGGCATTGTGTCAAACCGAGACATGACTTATCAGCGGCTGATCCATTTGCAGAAATGACGGAGTATGCAATGTGTGAATTTGGGCATTGTAATCTTTGAAATTGAACCTTGCAATATTTATGGTATTTGTTATATTGAACCATTTTTGTTCTCTTGTCTCAACACAAACAGTTCATCCGAGTGAACCGCATGTCGTATATCGCACACACCTTGATCTGGCCGGCAGTTTCTTTTGTGTTGCCTAATCACAAACAGTTCATTGGAGTGAACCGTATGCTGTATATCGCAGACACCTTGATATGGCTGACCGTTTCTTTTGTGTTGCCTAATCACAAACAGTTCATCCGAGTGAACCGTATGCTGTACATCGCACACACCTTAATCTGCTGCCCATTTCTTTTTTTCCTCCTCATCGCAAACAGTTAATTGAACTGAACCATATGCCCTACATCGCACATGCAACTAAAATCTGAACCGTGTTTAATGCATCCTCCATCGCAAACGTTTTGCACCTTTTTTGATGGTTTTTTTACAACACCGTTTGCGATTATTGCATCTCACACAGTTTCGTCGAAGGGTCTCTGATCGTAGTGTCGCGTTAGCAGCATCCTGCAGTAGTGCACCTCTATGGTCAGGAGGCGAGGAAGGTTTTCATACACCACCCATGGTTCAATATTGAAGTGTTCCCCAAGAGGACGAAGGACGGACGGTCAATCATCCACAGGCACTGGCCTAAAGTTGCAAAGACCTTCAACATGAATGAAGGCACAATATTCGCCTTCCGCTTTAGCAGTTTTCCATATGAGATGCATCAGTTTATATACCGTCTATGATGCTAATATCGAAAGGTTCTACATGTTGCATGTGAAACTCGATGCTGGTGCAGTTGTGTAAATGGGTAGCTGAGTGTAGAAGCTATATCATGTTGTACTCTGATGTATTTCAATTATGAAATTCTGCTTGCTTAATATGGAAATGAAATATATTACGTGCTAAATATGATTGTCAATTAGATTAATAAATGCATTATTAATAATAGGGTAATTAGCCTGCTAATGCGAATTAGCTTGCTAATTGGGTTTTGCTATTGCAAACGGTTAGTGAAAAAATATCATGGGCGATGACCCCACGCAACGCACACAGTTTCTAAGAATAAACAGTGTTGGATCAATGAACAATCACACATGACTTTCTCTTGAAAACTGTTTGCGTTAGGCCACCTTGCGCAAACGTTTACCACAAACAAATGTGTGTGATGGACAACCTTTGCCACACAGTTTCTTCTATGGACCGTGTGTGATGCATTGAAAAACGCAAACGATAAAATTGTTAATATCATGTGCAATGGCAACGCTATCACAAACGATTTAATGGGAAAAATTGTGTGTGATGTACCTGTGAACGGAAACGTTTTCCTTGGAGCGACTGTGTGGGATGTACATACTGCCGGGGAAAACTGGCTCCACGAGCACCTATGGGGACGGAGCCCCTTCTCGGTTCGGCGGGGGGCGGAGGACGCGCGAAGAGCAGATCGAGGCGAGGCACACGAGAGGTTTTTACCCAGCTTCGGGCCGCACGGATGCGTAAAACCCTACTGCTGCTCTGTGGATTGTATTGTGTTCTTGCTCGGGAGCGCCGAGTGCTACAGTATACTCGAGCAGCTAATGAGACCGAGCGTGCTTCTATTCCTCCCCTCCTACGTTGCGCATGGGCTCCCTTTTATATGCTCAAGGGGTCACCGATAGGTGGCAACGTAGGCAAGGGCAAAAAATGGAAAGTTGCTGCGGATGGTACAGCTACTTGTACAGTGTATCATATCTAACCCTGACGGCAGGGGACAAGGGCATTAAATGCCCGTCTGCGTCGCCCAAAAAGTGCAGAAAAGGGACCGTCAGGGGCGCCACCGTTCGCCATGATGGCAATCTTGTCAGCGCCGCTTGCCACCGCGTACCCCTGGCTGCATAGCCTCTCGCCACGTATCCCTAGAAGGATCCCAGAGTGACACGTTGGTGGGTGAGCTGGAGCGCAGGTACAGGGTGGTTGCTTGCCGCGGCAAATGCCTTGCCGCGGTTGTTGTCTTGTCGCGTCCGGAAGCTTGTCGCTTGCCGGGCCTTGCCGGGACATGTGGCCCATCGCGGCAAGTTCCTCGAAATGCTTTGGTTAGCCTTCTCGTCAAGCTCCTCTTGCCGGGGTCTTTATGTCTTGAGCGGCCTTTCCGGCAAGCTCCTCTTGTCGGGGCCTTTACGCCTTGAGTGGTCTTCTCGGCAAGCTCCTCTTGCCGAGGCCTTGTCTCCTTGGCTTGAATACTTTGTTCTTGAATGGCTCCAGGGGAACTATGGAGGTCCTTGGCGGTCACCTGGTAAGCCTTGCCGCGGGGTGCTGCAACTGCCCGTGCACAAGTTCGGGATACTAAGGTACCCCTACTTTAGTACACCGACAGGAGCCCCCGGGCCTGGTCCATACACGGTGCCGAGCGATGTTGGGCCAGGCCCAAAACAGGGCACGGGCACGCGCGGCCTGGGTCACGCCGTACCTGACTCCGCACCCACGGCGCCCTCCCCGAACGGCATGCGTCAATTGCGGCGTCGTGGGAGAAAACGTGTGCGACATGAGCGGCGTGCGTGGGGCTGAGTCCCGCATGCATGTGTCACGTCGTAGGTGGTTTCTTTATTCAGGGAAAAGCGAAATGTCCGCCCCCTCCTCCTTATAAGCAGGGGAAACAGGGGCAGTTCGCCCATCCGCCCGTTGCTATTCTGACTCCGAAAACCTTCGCCACCCCCCTTCTTCCCAAAGTCGAAGGAGAGCAGCTCTCCTCCCCGCATTGCCACCAGCACCACCGACATCGTCGACCTCCTTCACCGCTTCAGCCATGGCCCCGAAGGGCGACAAGGGGAAGGGGAAGGCCACGAAGTCGGCCGAGGCACAGCGGCTCGAGGCGCTGCGAAAGGAGCGGGCAATCTTCCCCCCCAAGCTCGAGGCGGAGGAGCTGAGGGAGTACTACTACCTCTTCTGGTCGACGGAGACGCGGGCGCACCCGCGCACGAAGGTACACCAAGCCGCCGCCCGGGCAAGAGCCCCGACCGGATTCTTCGCCTTGTTCTTCTACTGCGGGTTCTGCCCGCCCTTCTCTGAATTTTTCTGCGACATCATGAACACCTACGGGTTCCGCCTCCTTGACTTCACCCCCAATGTTGTCTTGACCATGGTAGTTTTCGCACATCTCTACGAAAACTTTGTCGGAGTCCACCCCAACGTAGCCCTTTTTCGCCACTTCTTTACGCCTCGAGTTGAGAGAGGAGAGCCTTTGTCCGGCGGAATCGCCTGGATCTCAAAGACCGGCAAGAAGGAGGCCTATCTGGAGGGAGAGTTCCGCAGCAAATGGGAGGAGTGGAGAGCAGACTGGTGCTGGATCGTCGAGGAGAACCCGCAGCCATTTACCGCCCTGCGCCAAACCGCAGCAGTGCGCGGCAGCTATTGGAGCAACGTGGCCCCAGAAGACGACCAGCTGAAGATTGCCGTCGCCCGGATCCTACGCCTCAGGCTTGCCGGGCTCACTGTAGGCGCCGTTGGCGCGGATTTCCTTCGCCGCTGCATCGCCCCCCTGCAGGAGAGGAGGAGACCCGCCTGGGAGTTCCAGAATGCGGCGGATATCATGAGGCTGCGCCTGAGCCTCAACTTCAATTTCACTGTCCTGGAGCTTGACGGGACGCTCAAGGAGCTGTTCAAGCACGACCCTGAGCATCCCGAATGGTTCAGGTTGCCGCAAGGTGTCGTTCCCCTGTGCAACAATTCCTCGCTCAGCCGCATTGCAATGATGCCGCTGTGCGACTCGCATGGGATCGACCCAACTTGGCAAGAGCCCGCAGACGACGTTGTGCAGGCGTTCTTCGATGGCTTGGTAGAGGTGCCGATCCGCCCCGACGAGCAGAAGGGCCTCACCCGAGACACCACCGATGAGGAGATGGAGCGCATTGCCACCAGGCTGGAAGAGGCGGCGGAAGCCGTAGTCGTGGGTGAGTTCGGGTTCACCGTGGATGAGGCAGAGGCAGCAGAGGCGGCAAGTCTTGTCGAGCGAGTGGAGCTCGCCGGCGAGGAGGAGCCCGCCGGGGACGACGCCGAGTCGGGCGAGCCCCTCGAGGATACGAGTGGCTTGCCGGAGATCGACTCCTCTTCTGCCCCTCCTCTGGGCAGCTCGTCGCAAGCAGAGCCCCCGGCTCCATCAAGAAGGCGTCTCCGCAAGGCTGGAGACATGGTGGAGCGGCAGACGGGTCAACAGCTGCCACGCCGCGCGACGCGCTCCACCGCGGCAAGTTCTGCTGCCACGGGAGCACCTCACGCCGCCGCGGCAACTGGAGCGGGGTCTTCCCGGACTGCCGCTTCTCCTCCTGCCAAGCGGCCAAGGGAACCTACTCCTCCGCGCCCTCGCGCCGGAGGCGAGCCAGGCTTTGACTTCTCCGCGCTTAGCTCCGACGAGGAAGAAGATGACGAGTAAGCCCCTGGTTTTACTTGTACTTCTTCAATTCTTGCAGTTTCATCTTGTATCTCATTTGCTTTTCTCTGAACCTGTTCCTTCTCAGGACTCTGGCCCAGAGAGCGGCAAAGAGAGCCAAGGTCCCGTTGGTTATCCTTGATGACGAGCCCACCGTGATAGCAGGGGGTGCGCCTGAGACGACCTTGCAGGACCCGGCGACCGACCTTCAGAGCAGCCCCCAGCGTAAATATATGGTGTGCTTCTTGCTGTTAGGCGCGCATGAAGAATCTTTGTTTGCTGATATCTGAATGTTGGTTCGTGTAGGAGCAGAGCAGCTCCACCAGGGGCGTCCGGAGACCGCCCCCGACGTGCCACCTGCTACGGCTACACCGCCAAGGGGGAGTTCCCCGTCAAGGGAGAAATCTCCGGCAAGGGAGCAGTCCCCAGCAAGGGAGCAGTCTCCGGCGAGGGAGCAGTCTCCAGTAAGGGGGAGTTCTCCGGCAAGGGACAGCACCGGCGACCCCTTGGCGACGGAGACCGTGACTGCAGATCCTGGAACAGGTAACCCTCTTGCCTCGAAACTTCCCTTGGGTTCTTCTTTGCTTGATCTTCTTTTTGGATATTTGCTTGACTTTTCTTCCTTTTCCGGCTGTCAGTCCCATCAACTGCGGAGCCGATGGAGACCGAGGTCGTTGTCGACGACGCCGTCGTCACCGGCGAAACGGTCGACGCTGACGATCCTGCCGGCGAAGGGGCCGCCAAAGCTGCTGCCGCAGCAGCTGACGAGGGGTCTGGCGATCGCACTAACGGCCCTGGGGCCGCAGGAGCGACAGGCGCTACGCCGACCGCTGACCCTCCCGCCGCCGCCGCAGCGCCGGGCTCCGAAGAGCCCCAGCCAGGCGTGTACTTGAAGGCCGGCGACGACGTCTTCATCAAGCTCCCCTGGGAGTCAAGCTCCAGGGCGCTAGTCGAGGGAGAAAACTTCGACGGAGAAGTGCTCGCCTCCGCCGGGCTGACGCTGGTCGATGCGCCAAGCAGCAGCAGCGGCGAGTCTGAGGAGGAGCGGCTGCTCCGGAAGCTGGTGTCGCTCTACCGCGCTCGACAGGCCAAGCTGGAGTCCCGCGAGGCGCTTGCCGCGAAGGCGGGAGCGGATCTTGAGAAGCGCGTGGAGGAGCTCCGGGGTCAGAGACAGGAAGCTCTCTGGGCCTTGGCAGAGGAGCGGGAGCAACTCGCCGAGGCGCAGAAAGCCTTTATCCTCGAGAAGGCGGAAGTTGAAGAGCAACAACGACTTGCCGCCGAGGGGCTATCTGCGCGGGAGGGCGAGTTGTCGCAGCGGAAAGTCGACCTCGACAGCCACGAGGAGGAGCTCGCTGCGCGCGAGCGAACGCTTGGCGGGGCTCTCAAGGAAGCACAGGATGCTGCCGCAGCTGCCGAGGCCGCCAAGAAGGAGCTGGAGACGAAGGTGGTGCAGCTGGAGACCAACCTCAAGGCGAGCGGTGGAGAGCTTGCCGCGCTCAAGCAGGAGCGCAAGAAGGACGGCTACACCTTTGGTGAGCTGCAGGGTCGCTTCGCCGAGAAGGTCAAAGAGCTTAGCGCTTCCAAGGACTCCAACGCCGATCTTGAGCTGAAGCTGGATGCTCTGACCAAGACGCTGGACGGCGCCAGGGAGCAGGAGGCGGCATTGAAGAAGGAGATCAAGGCCGACAAGGCGTTGCTGGAGAGCGTCGCTACCACCCAGAACAGCTTCAGAGAGACTGTGGAGCGGTGGACGGAGGGTCTTGTGAATGCTGCCGCAGACATCGACAAGGAGTTGGCGCTGCTGGGGGTGGAGGATCTCGGGTATCCCACTGATGAGAACCTCCCATCCAGCGCCAAACTCACTTTGTTCTTCAAAGGCGTGGCGACGGCCCTCCAGCAACTCCGGGAGAGGATCCCAAAGCAGTTGGCCGACGAGTCGCGCGAGATCTGCGCGGGAGCTCTCAAGAAGGTGCTGAGGAAAGTGGCCTTCCGCAACCCGGGCCTCCGCCTCACGAACGTCCTCAGGTCCCTGCCGTCGGAAGCTGATCTGGAGGAGCTCGAGGCCCTCGTCGCACCCATTGTGGACAGGGTGAGCGGGATCAAGAGGGTTGAGGGCGACCGCGTGGACTAGGCCGCCTATTTTCTTCTTTTCCTCATCGCTGTTGATCAGGTTATGAGAACAGTCTATTAGAGCTGCAACAGGCTATCTTGTAATATATAACTTTAATTTGGGAAGCTTTGCAACGTTATTTCCTTTACTTGACTCCTTCCTTTGTATCCTTTTGCCCTACGCTTTTAGGGAACTTGCCGGTGCAGGCACCCTTGCCGCGAGCGCTGAGTGTGGGACGTCGGTAGCCTGTTGGCGGTGCCGTTACCGACAAGAAACCTTGTCGCAACTAGTTGCAGCTCACTTAAGTTGTTGAGCGGACTCGAAACAAAGTAAGGGCGCAACTCTAGTCGCATCTCACTTAAGTTGTTGAGCGGACTCGAAACAAAGTAAGGGCGCAACTCTAGTCGCAGCTCACTTAAGTTGTTGAGCAAACTCAAAACAAAATAAGGGCGCAACTGGCCACGAGCTGGTTCCTTCGCAGCTCACAAGGCATGGTCGTTCAAGGAAGATAACTTAAAAATTTAAAAATCTGATTGCTCAAACTTTTGCAACTTAGCTTTTCTGTTGTTTGCTCTCCGGCAAGGCGTGGCTTGCTTGAACGATGCCTGGTCCTCACCCTTATCTTCTCCTCCCGCCCCCAGCAAACTTGTGGGCGAGGGGAACCTTCCTTTCCTTGAGAAAAGAAAGAAGAGAAAATAAAGGTATGGAGCCTTATGGCTTGTTATTGCTTACCGGGGTTCGGTGCCGCACAAAGTGTCAGATAATCCATGCAAAAAGGAATAAAAAGCATGAAATTGGCAAGGTGTGCGGAGCACATGAGCTTTCTTTGCGCACAGGGTCTGCGCCTGGCTTTGTACAAAGGATTACATGCAACAGCGGCAAGACTTGTACAAAAGGGTGGTTGCCGGAACAGGGTCCAACAACCGCGCCTTACGGGTAAAACTTACGAAGATGCTCAATATTCTAGGAGTTGCTCACCGGAATGCCATCTTCGGTCTCAAGGCGGACAGCGCCAGGACTAGTGACTCGTTTCACCCGGTAAGGGCCTTCCCACTTCAGCGTCAACTTGTTTGAATTCTTGGCGGATTGAATGCGCCGAAGAACAAGGTCACCTTCCTCGAGACTTCTGGCGTTAACTTTGCGGCTATGGTAGCAGCGCAAAGCTTGCTGCTAGCGAGCAGCTCACACAGCAGCCTGAAGACGATCTTCCTCAAGGAGCAGCGCGTCATCTTCACGCAGCTGCTCTTGCTCAAGCTCATCATAAGCGAGCACTCGAGGTGACCCGTATACGAGTTCCGTGGGGATAACTGCCTCTGCTTCATAAACTAGAGCAAAGGGTGTCTGGCTAGTGGCTCGATTTGGCGTCGTCCTCATCGACCAAAGAACCACCGGCAGCTCCTTGATTCACTTCCTTCCGCACTTGTGCAGCCTGTCGAAAGTCCTGGTCTTGAGGCCACGCAACACTTCAGCATTTGCCCTTTCCGCTTGACCATTGCTTCTGGGGTGAGCAACGGAAGTGAAGCAGACCTTGGCGCCAAGATCTTGGACGTACTGCATGAAGGTGCGGCTCGTGAATTGCGTACCATTGTCGGTGATGATCCTGTTAGGGATCCCGAAGCGGCGAACAATCGACCTGAAGAACTTGACTGCTGACTGTGCTGTCACCTTCCTCACTGCTTCCACTTCCGGCCACTTTGTGAACTTGTCGATTACGACGTACAAGAACTCAAAGCCCCCGACAGCTCGGGGGAAGGGGCCGAGGATGTCGAGCCCCCAGACCAAAAATGGCCAGGATAAAGGGATCGTCTGGAGAGCTTGAGCTGGCTGGTGTATCTGCTTGGAATGGAACTGGCACGCTTCACACTTGGTTACTTGTGCAGTTGCATCCTGGAGGGCTGTCGGCCAGAAGAAACCTTGCCAGAACGCTTTGCCGGCAAGTGCTCTTGCGCCAATGTGGTGACCACATATGCCTCCATGTATCTCTGCCAACAGCTTCTGTCCATCTTCCCGGGGAATACACTTCAATTTCACACCGTTGAGTCTCCTTCTGTACAGTGTGCTGTCAACAGACTGGTACATACTTGACTGCCGGGCTACTCTTTCCGCTTCTTCTTGCTCTTCGAGAAGTTCTCCTGTCTGAAGGAAACGGACGATCTGCTGTGCCCATGCTGGAGCTTGAGGCTCGACAACAAGGACTAAAGGCGCATCTGCTGCTGCAGGAACATCCGCTTCTACGGCGAGAACCCGCGGCTCAGCCGGAGCTTGATGTTCCCAAGCAAGCTTGCCGGAGCAAGACTTGTCGGGAGCATCTGCTTCGACGGAACAAACCCTGGGGTTTGCCGGAGGAGACTGCTCCTCAGCACTCTTGGCGTCGATCTTGGGGACCTTCTTGGCGGTGGCTTCGGGAAGCTCTGCCGGAAGATAGTCACCAGAAATCAACTTCCTTTTCTTGCTCTGTCTAGTTGATGGTGTTACGGATGGTTGAGTTAGCTTGAGCACAAAGATCCCTGGTTCCACAGGTAACTTAAGTGCGGCGCACTTTGACAGGCCATCTGGGATGTCGTTCTGAGATCTTGGGACGTGCTCCATCTGTAGGCCGACAAAGTGCTCCTCTAGCTTCCTCACTTCATCAACATAAGCTTCCATCAACGGACTCTGGTAATTCTTGTTAACTTGGCGGACGACAAGCTGCGAGTCACCCCTGACGATGAGCTTCTTGATCCCAAGGTCTGCCGCGATCCTGAGACCGGCAAGCAAACCTTCATACTCTGCAGTATTCTTTGTTGCTTGCTCCTTGGGAAAGTGCATCTGGACCACGTACTTGAGGTGCTCTCCGGTGGGTGCGACAAGCAGCACACCAGCACCGGCGCCTTGCAGCGAGAAGGCACCATCAAAGTACATCAACCACTCTTTGCTCGCCTCCTTGACGGGGATGCTCGTCTCCGAAATCTCTTCATCTGGTGTTGGCGTCCACTCTGCTATGAATTTTGCCAATGCTCTGCTTTGGATAGTTGAGGTGCTCTCAAACTTGAGGCCAAAGCTTGACAGTTCCAGTGCCCACTCAACAATCCTGCCTGTCGCTTCGGGATTCTATAGTATCCCCTTCAGCGGAAAGCGAGTGACAACTGTGATCTCATGTGCTTGTAAGTAATGGCGCAGCTTTCTCGAGGCCATGAGAAGGCCGAAAAGCAACTTCTGCACACTAGAGTACCTTGACCTAGCCCCCTGCAAAAGGGAGCTGACAAAGTAAACTGGGCGCTGCACCATTTTCTTCTTCTGTATCTCCTCGCACACCTGCGGAGATCCATCCTTGTCGGGACCAGAGCTTGTCGGGGAAGCCCCCTGCTTGTCGCTGGATGTGCTTGTCGTGGTTGTTGGCTCATCGTCTGCCTCCCTCTCTGCTACTAACGCAGCACTAACCACTTGATTGGTTGCCGCCAGATATAGCAGCAACTTCTCTTGTGGCTTTGGTGCGACAAGTATTGGAGTGGAGGACATGTACCTCTTCAAGTCCTGCAGCGCAGCCTCCGCTTCCGGAGTCCATTTCATTGGACCTGCCTTTTTCAATATTTTGAAAAACGGCAGGGCGCGCTCAGCTGACTTAGAGATAAACCTGCTGAGAGCTGCCACGCAACCGGCAAGTTTTCGTACATCCTTGACGCGCTTCGGTGCTTCGATCTGCTCGATGGCCTTGATCTTGTCGGGATTAGCCTCAATTCCCCGCTGAGACACGAAGAACCCAAGAAGCTTGCCGGAAGGGACTCCAAACACGCACTTCTCGGGGTTGAGCTTGAGGCAGATCTTGCGCAGATTTGCAAAAGTCTCTTCTAGATCTTGAATCAGGGTTGACTTGTCCCTGCTCTTGACCACTATATCATCCATGTAGGCTTCCACATTTCTGTGAATCTGTGGCTCAAAAGCGGTATGGACTACCCTCGCAAACGTTGAACCAGCATTCTTCAAACCAAAAGGCATCCGTACGAAACAGTACGTGCCACATGGAGTGATGAATGCGGTTTTCTCCTCATCCTCTTCTGCCATGAAAATCTGATGATATCCTGAGTATGCATCAAGGAATGAAAGCAAATCACATCCAGCCGTGGAGTCAACAATCTCGTCAATGCGCGGCAAGGGAAATGGGTCTTTGGGACAAGCTTTGTTGACATCGATGAAATCGATACAAAGCCTCCATTTCCCGTTTGCTTTGCGCACGACTACAGGATTGGCCAACCACGTAGGATGGCGCACTCCTCTGACGAGGCCTGCTGCTTCCAACTTCTTGATTTCTTCTGCGATGAACTATTGGCGCTCCACCGCTTGCTTCCTAACTTTCTGCTTGACGGGCCGCGCATGAGGACAGACGACAAGGTGGTGCTCAATTACTTTCCTAGGAACACCGGGGATGTCAGACGGTTGCCATGCAAACACATCGACATTCGCCCGCAGGAAAGCAACGAGCACGCTTTCCTATTTGGGGTCGAGTGTGGCACTGATGGTGAAGGTACCACCAGTGCTGTCCTCCTTGGCGGACACCTTCTTGGTCGCTGGCGGAGATGCCATCGTCTTGTTACACTTTCCGGTGGAGCTCGATGGTGCGTCCTCGACGGTAGCGCAGCACTCCGAGGAGGTGCGCTTGCCGGAGTGGGCATCAGAGCTCTTGCCGGACTTGGTCTTCTTCTTCTTCCCGGGAGCTTCAGCGGCAAGTGTCTCATGATTAGTTGCGGCTGCTGCTTCCTGGTAAATCTTGTCGGCACAGATAAGAGCATCCTTCTTGTCGCCAGGGACAGAGATGACACTTATCGGTCCTGGCATCTTGAGCATGTTGTAAGCATAGTGAGAGGCCGCCATGAACTTGGCGAGCGCCGGACGGCCGAGGATTCCATTGTAGGGCAATGGAAAATTGGCAACGTCAAAGGTGATCCTCTCAATCCTGAAGTTCAACTCGCTGCCAAATGTCACCGGCAGCGTGATCTTCCCCTTCGGCTTGCTCCTTCCCGGGCTGATTCCTTGGAATGTGCCGGTCTCTTCGAGCTCGCTGTCGGGGACTTGGAGTTTCTGGAGCACAGTGGAGGAGATCAGGTTCAAGCCGGCCCCGCCGTCAACTAGCATCTTAGTGACCTTGAGGTTGCGGATAGTTGGTGAAACCAACATCGGCAAGCACCCGACTGCAGTTGTGCGATCAGGGTGGTCCTTAATATCAAAGACGATAGGCGTGCTGGACCATTTCAGAAGCTTGCGCGATTCGACGGGTGGTTCTACCGCAGTGACTTCCCGCACCCACTGCTTGAGTTGGCGGTGTGAAGTATGCAGAGAAGCACCGCCGTCAACGCACAAGACCTCTATGGCTTTCTGAAACTCCTGCTCACTGGTCTCGTCATCTTCCATGTCTTCGTCGTCGTCGTCATCTTCATCCTTGTCGCAGCCGCGGGGAGGTCTGTCCCCTTGCCGCTGCTTGTCCTTGCCGCGGTGTCCTCCCAGGGCGGGACGCTTCGTGCCAGATCCTCCAGTACCTCCTTGGGCCCTCTCCTTGTCGCGTCGCTCATACTCGGCTTTTTGTAGCTCGACAAGCTGCTCGACCTTCTTGCAACTCTGGAGGTCATGGCCCTTGGTGCGGTGGATCTTGCAGTACTGCTTGTTGGTGCCGTCCTGCTTGTCGGCGGCAGCCACAGCCTGGCAGTGGGTACACGCGGCAACTTCCTTGCCGGAGCTACCAGTCTTGGCTGTCTTGGCACCACCTTCATTGTCGGACTGCTCAACAGCTAGCACCTCTTTGCCTTTCTTCTTTCTGTTGTTCCGCCGCCGGCTCTTGCTTGCCGGGGCGGCATCTTCGCTGTCAGATCCTTCTGCTGCTGCATTTTCTCCGGGGAGTCTCCCCCCCTCCTCAGCACGTGCACACTTGTCGGCCAGAGCGTACAGCTCACTGACGTCTTTGATCTTGCACATCGCCATCTCCTCCCGCATCCTGCGGTTACGCACGTTATGATGGAATGCGCTGATGACCGCAGCGGGGTGGACGTCTGGGATGTTGCGTTGCACTTGGCTGAATCTCTGGATGTACTTGCGCAGAGGCTCTCCTTCCTTCTGGGCGAGCAGATGAAGATCACTTTCCTAGCCATGAGGTTTGTGGCCGCCTGTGAAGGCACCGACAAACTGATGGCACAGGTCCGCCCAGGAGGATATGGAGTTGTCCGGCAAGTGCATGAGCCAGGACCTAACGTTGGGCTTGAGCACCAGCGGGAAGTAGTTGGCAAGGATCTTGTCATCTCGCCCCCGGCAGCTTGCACCGCAATGGTGTAGATGCTGAGGAACTCCGACGGATGCAACCTGCCGTCGTACTTCTATGGTACGTCTGGCTTGAAGTTCTTCGTACTGGGCCACTGGACTTGCCACAGCTCACGAGTGAACGCGGAGCAACCTACCGCGTACGGCAGGTCGCCTGGTTCCCCTGGCGCATGCATGTCGACAGTGGGCCCATTGCGTCGGTCTGATTGATGCCGCGCTTCTCTTCGACGCTCGATGCGAGTACGAGCGTCTTCTTGCTGTCGTTCGTGAAGAACTTGGCGCTGGTGCGACGAGCTCGCGGATCTGATGACGCAGTGGAGTCGCTGTCGTGGTGGACCCGGCGAGTCGGCGATCTTGGCCTTTGAGGCGGGGAGTGCACAGTGGTTGCACCCCCACCGGTCTTGTCGCCATCGGCTCGCACCTGGCTGGCTTGCCGCGGCTGCGATGTAGTCGGCTGCCACGGAGTGTCGCCGTTGGCGAAGCCGATGGGACTCTGAATGGTGGCCCTCCAGTCGTCGATCTTGTCTGGCGTTGGAGGAAAATCTAAGAGCAGTTGAGCTCGCGCTAAAGCTTCTGCTGGAGTGGCGGGTAGCGGTGGCGAACGGTGCGAGGAGCGGGATATGCTCGGACTTCTAACTGCGTTAGAAGGAGCAATATCTCGTCCAGGCAACCGCGCCTCGCTCGCGCCAGCATGTTGGCCTTGAGCGTTCCGAGATCCGCCAGCTCGATTTGGGTCCAGCAAGCGTATGGTACCATGGGTACCATGACGCTGCCGGTCCCGCGCTTCTTGAGATGGGCGCGCTGCATCCACGGATGCCCTGTCGTCGTGGGATCCGGCTACGCCGCCGACGGGCAGCGCAGCTTTGTCCTTGGACCTGGCGGCACCGTGGGCTCCCTCGTCGACGCCCGTTCTTCCTCTGGCGTCTTCCCCACCAGACGTTTGCTCTGGCAGTTGTGGATCAGCCGCGGGCGGATCAGCCTCCTCCGAAGCCTTCTTCTTCGGTGGCATGTCGATGAAGATGATGGGGATCTAGCTCGCGTGAACGTCGGATCAGGTTCACACAACCTCGACGCCCCCTACCTGGCGCGCCAAAGATGCTGGGGAAAACTGGCTCCATGAGCACCTATGGGGACGGAGCCCCTTCTCGGTTCGGCGGGGGGCGGAGGGCGCGCGAAGAGCAGATCGAGGCGAGGCACACGAGCGGTTTTTACCCAGCTTCGGGCCGCACGGATGCGTAAAACCCTACTGCTGGTTTGTGGATTGTATTGTGTTCTTGCTCGGGAGCGCTGAGTGCTACAGTATACTCGAGCAGCTAACGAGACCGACCGTGCTTATGTTCCTCCCCTCCTACGTTGCGCATGGGCTCCCTTTTATATGCTCAAGGGGTCACCGACAGGTGGCAACGTAGGCAAGGGCAAAAAATGGAAAGTTGCTGCGGATGGTACAACTACTTGTACAGTGTATCATACCTAACCCTGACGGCAGGGGACAAGGGCATTAAATGCCCGTCTGCGTCGCCCAAACAGTGCAGAAAAGGGATCATCAGGGGCTCCACCGTTCGCCACGATGGCAATCTTGTCAGCGCCGCTTGCCACCGCGTACCCCTGGCTGCACAGCCTCCCGCCACGTATCCCTGGAAGGATCCCAGAGTGACACGTTGGTGGGTGAGCTGGAGCGCAGGTACAGGGTGGTTGCTTGCCGCGGCAAACGCCTTGCCGCGGTTGTTGTTTTGTCGCGTCCGGAAGCTTGTCGCTTGCCGGGCCTTGCCGGGACGCGTGGCGCGTCGCGGCAAGTTCCTCGAAATGCTTTGGTTAGCCTTCCCGGCAAGCTCCTCTTGCCGGGGTCTTTATGTCTTGAGCGGCCTTTCCGGCAAGCTCCTCTTGCCGGGGCCTTTACGCCTTGAGTGGTCTTCTCGGCAAGCTCCTCTTGCCGGGGCCTTGTCTCCTTGGCTTGAATACTTTGTTCTTGAATGGCTCCAGGGGAACTACGGAGGTCCTTGGCGGTCACCTGGCAAGCCTTGCCGCGGGGCGCTGCAACTGCCCATGCATAAGTTCAGGATACTAAGGTACCCCTAATTTAGTACACCGACACATACGAACGGAAACGTTTATCGGGGACTAACTGTGTGGGATGTACTTGCGACAGAAAACAATTTCACCTATACAACTGTATTTTTTTAGCTCTACTCTACGTATTTCCGTATTTGAGCGCTTGCCGGTCGCAGAAGACCTCACTTTTTCGAGCGTGTGTGCCAGGAGGGCATATCCCCAACAGTTTGTGGGTCGTGTGGGAAGGACCCCCCTATCGCCCATACTCACTAGGCGACAGTTCCAAATGCCGTCGTGGAAAGGGGTTAAAAACCGTTTGTATAGCACCGACGCGTACTAGTGTGTGGTCGCCGTCGCCGCGCCCGTGCTACTAAACTCCACTGTCCACCATAGGTGCACTTCTTGAGCTCGCCCGTGAGCTCTCGAAGCCTCCTCCGCGGCCTATAGAAGGACTCTTGAGGTGTTCCGCAGCTCCCAAGCCTCTCCCCGTTCCTCATTTGCCGCCGGAGTCGCCTAATCTCGCCGGAGTTCGGCCTTCGTTCTCGGTGTTTGCCGGATTCCGAGCTACTCCGGCCACCTCGAGCCCCCTCTAGCCTCCCCTCCACGTCCACTGCCTCCCCCTCACCCCCGCAGCTCGCCCCACCTCCTTGCCCCCTCGCCGGAGTCGTTGCTTCGCCGGCAACCATCACAATCGGCCGCCCCCGCCACCTCTCGGTTCCTCTCCGCCCCCGCAACCTCCACCCCTCCCAGGCGGTCTTCCTCCCTCTGCACGGGTGCGTCGCGGCCCCGCGGTCCCGTCGGTGCCCTCTGCCAGGCCGAGGATCGCCGTAGCCGGCCGGCCCCTTGGCCTCGTCCCTCCCCTGTTGCTGCTCAGCTTCACTTGAGGCACACGCGCGGGAGGAACGAGACGAGCACCCGTGCCCCTCCTGCGGCGCCTGGGCCCCATGCGCAGTGGCACACCCCCTCCATCTCACGTGGCAAGTGGAAGCGAACTTTCAAAAGTTCATTTTCTTTTACTAAAAGACTATCTCCTTTCTTCTCCAGCCCATAGTTCGTTTTCCAGTTCAGAAAACGCATTTCTCCTTATGCGCTTTAAGTTTTTCCTCCCATGGACCCGTTGGTGATGAAAATATTCACAGATTAGTCCCTGGTCTTCTACACCTCATAACTCCGCAACCGTAACTCCGATCAAGGTGAAACCAATGCTCACTTCTTCGTATCATCGAAATCTTGCTGCTGGGACCATCTTCACTAGGTGGGCCTACAGTGAAAATGACCATTTTGCCCTTGCCCTTATCAGCCCCCTCCGAGAGAGAACCGTCCGGCGTTTCATTCCACGGCTTCACCGCACTTCTTCCCGGAATCTCCGTCACCCCCAGGCAAGCCACAACAGCCACTTGCATGATAGCTATGCAGTAGCCATGACTTGAATATTTAATAAAAGTTTGCCAGTTATATGTCTGCTTGTTTTCTACTACTGTCGTTGTTTCGGCTTTGCTCGTGGATTCATGTTCACATTCATGCTATGTTCCGATGCATCTTGTTATCTTGGGCTACTTGCTAGTTGAAAGCACAAGTGCTCCCTGAGTGGTTTTGGTAATTAATGTCAACATATCTCTTGTTGGACTAACACTTTTACCTAGTATGTTTCAGATAAGTTCAACAATGGAGTGGCATGAACTAAAGGATGTGGAACCCCTTCAAGATGCTAAGGACAAAGGATTGGCTCAAGCTTCAAGATCAAGACTCTACATTTTATATTTTAGTGATCCAAGATCACATTGAGTCTATAGGAAAAGCCAATACTATCAAGGAGGGATGAGGTGTTGTTTAATGAGCCTCTTACTTCATGTGCTTAGTGATATGCTCCAAAACCCTCAACTATCTTCCCACATCCACATATGACCTAAACCAAAAGTCAAACTCGGCCCCACCGATTCTTTCTATCCGGCGCCACCGAGTTTCACATGTCATAGCCACTCCCGCAAACCCTAGCAAATCGGTTTCACCGATAGGGATCTCGGTCTCACCGAGATGGGATTGCAATCTCACTGTGTATGTCCATTGCCAAAATCGGTCTCATCGAGTTTGAGCAATCGGTACTACCGAGATTACAATGCAAACTCTCTGGTTAGCTCATTACCAAAATTGGTCCCACCGAGTTTGTGTAATTGGTCTCACCGAGTTTGCCTGACCAACTCTCTGGTTAGCTTATTATCAAAATCGGTCCCACCGAGTTTGTGTAATCTGTCACACCGATATTACATTATGCCCGAACTCTAACCATATCGGTCCTACCGAGTTGCATCTCAGTCCCACCGAAAATCCTAACGGTCACTAGGCTTGCTAAATCGGTCCGACCGAGTTTAACGATTCGGTCCCACCGAGTTTGGCAGATTGTGTGTAACGGTTAGATTTTGTGTGGAGGCTATATATACCCCTCCACCCACTCTTCATTCGTGGAGAGAGCCATCAGAACATGCCTACACTTCAAATACATATTTTCTGAGAGAGAACCACCTACACTTGTGTTGATCTCAAGATATTCCCTTCCAACCATATGAATCTTGATCTCTAGCCTTCCCCAAGTTGCTTTCCACTCAAATCTTCTTTTCACCAAATCCAAATCCTATGAGAGAGAGTTGAGTGTTGGGGAGACTATCATTTGAAGCACAAGAGCAAGGAGTTCATCATCAACACACCATTTTTTACTTCTTGGAGAGTGGTGTTTCCTAGATTGGCTAGGTGTCACTTGGGAGACTCCGACAAGATTGTGGAGTTGAACCAAGGAGTTTGTAAGGGCAAGTCCTTCGTGGGCGACGACCATGATGGAATAGACAAGGTTGCTTCTTCGTGGACCCTACGTGGGTGGAGCCTTTCGTGGACTCGCGCAACCGTTACCCTCCGTGGGTTGAAGTCTCCATCAACGTGGATGTACGATAGCACCACCTATCGGAACCACGCCAAAAACATTTGTGTCTCAAATTGCGTTTGAATACTCCAAACCCTTCCCTTTACATTCTTGGAAGTTGCATGCTTTACTTTCCGCTGCTCATATACTCATTGCATGCTTGCTTGATATGTATTGTGTTTGTTAAACTTGTGCGTAAACTCCACCTAAACGTAAGAATATTAAAAACTGCAACTTTTGGCACTTAGTGTATAATCACCCCCCCTCTAGACACCTCTTCTCGATCCTTTCAATTGGTATCAGAGCTTTTGTCTCCATTGCCTTGGTTTAAACACCTTTGGAGGAAGATGGATGTGTCTACTTTAGGGTGTCTTAGACATAGAGTGCCCATTCTTGATGGAGAGTATTTTAATGAGTGGAAAAATGAAATGCTTGATATTTTCAATGAATATCATTTGAACAAGTACATTGCTAGTCCTTGTGCACCTCATATTGATCCTTTGCACCCTACCCTAGATGAAGATATTGACATGATTCGCAATCTTAGAACTGTTGAGCTCATCATTAGAGGATTGCCCAAAAATTTGATTGCTAGTTTGCCTACTTTTAATTGTGCCTATACTATATGGAAATTTCTTGAGGAACGATTTCCCGATTATTCCTTAAAGAATTTAGACAAAATTCTCCATAAGTCTATTGCTTTGAGTAAGATGAACTCTAGTGATCCTAGTTTTGGTGATTGTCTATGTGAGCTTACAAATCTCATGCGTGCTAAAGGAAACGTTGGAATCATGAGTGATATCATATCCGAAGCTATTAGAATTCATAAAGGTAACCACTTTGATGATCATTTATCTAATGAATTACCCTCTCTAGGAATTGATCAATCACAAGATGATGTTGAACATGGATACTATGATGAAGATGATGATAGTGACTATGATCTTGATGATGCAATGAGACATTTTGGTCTTATGGCAAATCTTCGCGGCTACATGGCTGGAGGAAAGGATGGGTCCTTTATAGTGTATGTACTGATCATATGACCGGAGACGAAGAGATGTTCCGTGAGCTTGCTGAAAATGACGGCCCTCGAAAATATGTCACCTTTGGTGATAACTCAAAGGGTAAGGTGGTTGGCCTTGGTAAGGTGGCCATCTCACACGATAGCTCCATACAAAATGTCATGCTCGTTGAATCCCTTGGATACAATTTACTTTCAGTTTCTAGACTTGCGGATTTTGGTTTCAATGTCTTATTCACTAAAGTAGATTGCCAAGTGTTTCATAGAGACAATCATAAAATGGTCTTTACCGGTATACGTAGAGGAGATCTTTACATTGTCAATTTCACTAAAAAGGCTCAACCTAAAACTTGCTTAATTGCTAAATCTTCTAAAGGCTGGTTGTGGCATAGAAGACTTGGTCATGTTGGAAAGCGAAATCTTGATAAGCTTATTAAAGGTGATCATATCCTTGGAATAAAAGATGTCGTATTTGACAAGGATAGACTTTGCAGTGCTTGTCAAGCAGGGAAACAAGTTGGAGGAAGTCACCACGCAAAGAACATCATGACCACAAGAAGACCACTCGAGCTACTTCACATGGATCTCTTTGGTCCAAATGCATACAAGAGTCTCGGTGGTAACTCATTTGGTCTAGTCATAGTTGATGATTTTTCAAGATTTATGTGGGTGTTCTTTCTTGATGACAAGTCGCAGGTCCAAAAGATCTTCAAAAACTTTGCTAGGAAGGCCCAAAATCAGTTTGACGTGAAGATCAAGAAGGTTCGGAGTGACAACGGAACGGAGTTCAAGAACGCAAATGTGGACACCTTTCTTGACGAAGAAGGGATTTCACATGAGTTCTCCGCTACGTACACACCTCAACAAAATGGAGTTGTTGAGAGGAAGAACCGGACTCCTATCGAGATGGCAAGAACGATGCTTGATGAGTACAAAACGCCAAAGCACTTTTGGGCGGAAGCAGTTGAGACAGCTTGTCATGCAACAAATCGCTTGTATCTTCACAAGCTACTCGGCAATACGGCGTACGATCTCCTCACCGGTAACAAACCCCAAGTTGGATACTTTCAAGTATTCGGCTCAAAGTGCTACATTCTTGAAAAGCATCGTCATTCTAAATTTGCTCCTAAGTCTCACGAAGGTTTTCTACTTGGTTATGGCTCAAATTCTCACACTTACCGTGTCTACAACAATTTCACCCGGAAGGTTGAAGAGACGGTAGATGTGAAGTTTGATGAATCTAACGGCTCGCAAGTAGAGCAATTGCCAATTGATGTAGAAGACAAAGACCCTTCGGAAGCAATACAAGATTTGTCCATTGGCAAGATTCGTCCAACGGAAATGACGGAGAGTACCTCCTCCGTCCAAGTTGAAGCTTCTACCTCATGACAAGGTGAACCAAGAGTTGATACGGAAGCATCCACAACTGGGACACGCCAAGATGAAGAAAACGAGGAAGTACACCAAGATGAACATCAACAACCTCCTTCTCCACCACGACAAGAGAACGACAACGTCAACAATGAAGAAGGCCAAGAAGAACAAGATGAATAGGATGTTCCACCCCGACCCAAGCAAAATCTTACACGAGTTCGAGCAAGAATTGCCAAAGATCATCCCGTCGAGCAAATCTACAATGATATCCAAACCGGGAGAATCACTCGCACTAAAACTTGTTTAGCTAACTTTTGTGAACATTACTCATTCATTTCTAAAATTGAACCTATGAAGGTTGAAGAAGCATTGAAGGATCCGGATTGGATAAACGCTATGCATGAAGAGCTACATAACTTTGAGAGAAATCAAGTATGGACAATGGTCGAGAAGCCCGACAACAACCACAACATCATTGGTACCAAATGGGTGTTTCGCAACAAGCAAGATGACGATGGACAAGTGGTTCACAACAAAGCACGTCTCGTCGCCCAAGGCTACACACAAGTTCAAGGTATGGACTATGGTGAGACTTATGCTCCCGTTGCTAGACTTGAGTCCATTCACATCTTACTTGCCTATGCTAATCACCATGATATCACCTTATACCAAATGGACATTAAAAGTGCTTTTCTAAATGGCAAAATTGAAGAGGAAGTTTATGTTAAGCAACCTCCCGGCTTTGTTAATCCTAAGAAACCTAATCATGTTTACAAACTTCACAAAGCCCTTTATGGTCTTAAACAAGCTCCTAGAGCATGGCATAAATGCTTGACCAAGTTCCTTACTGAAAAAGGCTTTGAAATTGGTAAAATTGATTCTACTCTTTTTACTAAAAGGGTTAATGGAGAACTATTTGTGTGCCAAATTTATGTTGATGATATCATATTTGGTTCAACTAACCCTCATTTTAGTGAGAAGTTTGGAAAGCTAATGTCGGAGAAGTTTGAGATGTCTATGATGAGTGAACTCAAATTCTTTCTCGGCTTGCAAATCAAGCAAACTAAGGAAGGTACCTTTGTATCTCAAACAAAGTACACCAAAGAATTATTCAAGAAGTTCAATATGCAAGAATGCAAAGGTATGACTACACCCATGCCTACTAGTGGACATCTTGATTTGACCAAAGAAGGTGAACCGGTTGATCAAAAAGTTTATCGCTCTATGATTGGTTCATTGTTATATCTATGTGCCTCTCGTCCCGATATTATGCTAAGTGTGTGCATGTGTGCACGATATCAAGCTAATCCTAAGGAATGCCATCTTAAGGCTGTGAAAAGGATAGTGAGATACTTAATTCATACACCAAATTTTGGCACTTGGTACCCTAAGAGGTCCTCTTTTGATCTTGTTGGCTACTCCGACTCGGACTATGCCGGAGACAAGGTTGATAGAAAGTCCACTTCGGGTACTTGTCAATTTCTTGGTAGATCTCTTGTGTCTTGGTCTTCCAAGAAACAAAACTCGGTATCCTTATCCACCGCCGAAGCGGAATACATTGCCGCTGGTTCGTGTTGTGCTCAATTACTTTGGATGACCCAAACTCTTAAAGATTATGGAATATATGTGAAACATGTTCCATTGCTATGTGACAATGAAAGTGCTATTAAAATTGCTCACAATCCCGTGCAACACTCTCGAACTAAGCATATTGAAGTTCGTCATCATTTCATTCGAGATCATGTTGCCAAAGGGGACATTAACCTTAAGCATGTTCGCACCGATAAGCAATTGGCGGATATATTCACTAAACCACTTGATGAGAAAGTGTTTTGCAGGTTGAGAGGTGAATTGAACATCATTGATGCTTCAAACTTGGAGTAGGGACTCCATTTGATACATGCGAGGTATGAGCCTATGACTAATCCTCGATATTTCTCTTATGATGCTATTCATATGTCTTGGATATATTTGTACCTTTCATGTTATCTAACCCGTGTAGGTACTTGGTTGAATCTAATTCTATGAGATTGCAACTCACTCATATCTTGATCAATCTCTACATTACCAAGACTCTACACAATGGTGGTTGAAGACAAGGAAGCACGAAACCGTTCAAACATATCCTTTGACAAATTCTATGTTGAGTTCCATGATAGTCATTTTGGATACACAAGTGCTCTTCCTTGCAAGACTAACCCATGTAGGTAGATGAACTCAAACTCCAAGTGGTGCTCCCAACTCTTGATGAACTACATCAACCTTGAGCTACCCACACAAGTTCAACTACATGAGCAAGATCAACACCACCACCCAAGGTATGTTATTCCATCTTAGAGAAGCTTTACTCCAACTCATGAGTCAAAGCAACTCGACAAGATGTGAATACATTAAGATGCTTAAACGAAAAATGGTAACCCCATTTTGAGCTTAAACGATGAGTATGACCTATGATCAAGTGATCTCACTTGACTCCTAAGTCAATATACTCTAACGTAGGTGACTTTGTCACCGCCCAACTCTAGATGAAGTTCTCTTGTGTTCTTTTCTGTGTTATTGCATTTGTTCCTTGCATATTTGTTTCCCCTTTTCAAAAAAAACTTCATCTAGAACTTTTAGTTTCATTTCTTTTCTTTTTGTTCTGTATTTTCTGCATCCAATGCATTGCAAATCTTTCAGTTAATTCCTTGCAAATCCTTGTGAGATCTTACTTGTCTAGTGAGCTGAGGTGACAAGTGGTTTCACTCTGATGAACTCGGTCACACCGGTTTGTTCTCTTCGGCCCAACCGAAATCTTTCGGTGCAACCGAAGCACACAACTCGGAGTCACTGATTCAACCACAGGAAAACCAACTTGCCACTTATTCCTGATTTCTGTTTGCTCCAGCTCCACTCAATGATTCTTGTCCTCTACCAGCATCATGTTACACATGCTGCTTTGCTCTGTGACTCAAGGACCAACCCATTTATATCAAATGTCCAGAAGACCCTTCTTGGAAATTGATGTCAAAGGGGGAGAGAGATCACATCAAAGCTTAAATCTTTCCTATAGGGGGAGAAAAAGAGAATACTCAGGGGTAGAGAAAGTAATATCATCAATGACCCCAGATGCTTGGTGTGCAAGAGGAGAGATGTCACATGTCTTTAAGAGGGAAAGACATGTTTGTGTGCTTGCTTTAGCTCAAGCTCTGTTGTTTATTTTCTATTGCTCTGATTTTCTGTTCCCTATCTTCTCCCAATATCTCATGTTAGATTTAGGGGGAGCAAGACATCTAAGGGAAGGAAATCTCTGATCTTATTGCATATTTTTATCTTTGGGGACATGTCTATATCCAATGTAGTACTTAGTACTCACTCTACATGTCATCCCAGTCTTGGTTCTCTTGTGGTTTCTCTTGTTTGCTCTGGTTAGTAGGTGTATCTGTGTTATCTAACCTTGTTTGTGCAGGTTCATCCCATCCTAAGCCAACTCAAGACCACGAGGTAAGTATATGCATCTCAGTCATGTGAATGATAAATTCTTGCTGATGTACATACTGTTTGCAAGGACTCATGAGCATGAAGGTACATTTCTCATATTCACATCATTTGCTCTGATGCATATAGCCAAGATACATGTAACACATTGCTTACTCCGTCATGCTTATGCATTCACATGCTCCTATATTCCATATTCATATGATTGCATACATGTAGGGGGAGCCTATGCATGTTACATGTCTTTCCAAAGCTTTAATCGCTATTCTCTATATCTTTATCTAAAGCTTTGATGTATGTTGTCATCAATTACCCAAAAGGGGGAGATTGAAAGCACAAGTGCTCCCTGGGTGGTTTTGGTAATTAATGTCAACATATCTCTTGTTGGACTAACACTTCTACCTAGTATGTTTCACATAAGTTCAACAATGGAGTGGCATGAACTAAAGGATGTGGAACCCCTTCAAGATGCTAAGGACAAAGGATTGGCTCAAGCTTCAAGATCAAGACTCTACATTTTCTATTTTAGTGACCCAAGATCACATTGAGTCTATAGGAAAAGCCAATACTATCAAGGAGGGATGAGGTGTTGTTTAATGAGACTCTTGCTTCATGTGCTTAGTGATATGCTTCAAAACCCTCAACTATCTTCCCACATCCACATATGACCTAAACCAAAAGTCAAACTCGGCCCCACCGATTCTTTCTATCCGGCGCCACCGAGTTTCACATGTCATAGCCACTGCCACATACCCTAGCAAATCGGTTTCACCGATAGGGATCTCGGTCTCACCGAGATGGGATTGCAATCTCACTGTGTATGTCCATTACCAAAATCGGTCTCACCGAGTTTGAGCAATCGGTACTACCGAGATTACAATGCAAACTCTCTGGTTAGCTCATTACCAAAATCGGTCCCACCGAGTTTGTGTAATCGGTTTCACCAAGTTTGCCTGACCAACTCTCTGGTTAGCTTATTACCAAAATTGGTCCCACCGAGTTTGTGTAATCGGTCACACCGAGAT
Organism: Aegilops umbellulata; assembly: GCA_032464435.1. Lineage (NCBI taxonomy): Eukaryota > Viridiplantae > Streptophyta > Magnoliopsida > Poales > Poaceae > Aegilops > Aegilops umbellulata. Next base: position 83,304,243 of record CP136060.1, on the reverse strand, counting down.
TACGTTATGCCCGAACCCTAACCATATCGGTCCTACCGAGTTGCATCTCAGTCCCACCGAAAATCCTAACGGTCACTACGCTTGCTAAATCGGTGCGATCGAGTTTAACGATTCGGTCCCACCGAGTTTGGCAGATTGTGTATAATGGTTAGATTATGTGTGGAGGCTATATATACCCCTCCACCCACTCTACATTCGTGGAGAGAGCCATTAGAACATGCCTACACTTCCAATACACATTTTTTGAGAGAGAACCACCTACACTTGTGTTGAGCTCAAGATATTCCATTCCAACCATATGAATCTTGATCTCTAGCCTTCCCCAAGTTGCTTTCCACTCAAATCTTCTTTTCACCAAATCCAAATCCTGTGAGAGAGAGTTGAGTGTTGGGGAGACTCTCATTTGAAGCACATGAGCAAGGAGTTCATCATCAACACACCATTTTTCACTTCTTGGAGAGTGGTGTCTCCTAGATTTGCTAGGTGTCACTTGGGAGCCTCCGACAAGATTGTGGAGTTGAACCAAGGAGTTTGTAAGGGCAAGGAGATCGCCTACTTCGTGAAGATCTACCGCTAGTGAGGCAAGTCCTTCGTGGGCGACGGCCATGATGGAATAGACAAGGTTGCTTCTTCATGGACCCTTCATGGGTGGAGCCCTCCGTGGACTCGCGCAACCGTTACCCTGCGTGGTTTGAAGTCTCCATCAACGTGGATGTACGATAGCACCACCTATCGGAACCATGCCAAAAACATCCGTGTCTCAAATTGCGTTTGAATACTCCAAACCCTTCCCTTTACATTCTTGCAAGTTGCATGCTTTACTTTCCGCTGCTCATATACTCATTGCATGCTTGCTTGATATGTATTGTGTTTGTTAAACTTGTGCCTAAACTCCACCTAAACTTAAGAATATTAAAAACATCAACTTTTGGCACTTAGTGTCTAATCACCCCCCTAGACACCTTTTCTCGATCCTTTCACTAGTATCATGTTCATATGTTATGCTTGATAGTAGTAGTACATGCTGGTAGCTGTGGTATTCTTTCTGATGCATGTTTATCGTCTGTTAGTTAGTACCGTTGCAGCTAGTTGGTTACATGCTTACTTGGTATTATTCTTGTTATGTTCTTGCATGGTATTTATTCATGATGCCAGTAGTCATGCTATGCTCCTGTGTAGTGTTATGATCATGCTCGTCGATATGCCATGCTCATTTGTTAAATGCTTCATCGTGGTTATGCTCAATGATTGTGTTGCACCTCCATGCTTATGCTGATATCATGTTCATGCATTGTAGTTGTATCATGTTTTCGTATTATGGCTCAGCTTATTGCATTCAAGTTAATTGGATAAAAATGAACTTGAACAACTATTGGCTGAGTCATGGTGACACTGAATCGGGCTGACCAGTGCAACCACACCTGCCTTTATGGGAAGGACCTAACTGGGTCTATTGTCATGCCTCTTGCCGGTGACTCCAACGAGGGAAGGTTATGGGCACGCGCTACCCTGATCAGGTAGGCGGACACAAGCCTTTTGTGCCCATTGTTGTTGTTATGGTACCTTGTCCCCATTTGGGACCGTTTATGTTTTGCCACGACGGTGGCCGTTGATGCCTTTGGTAGGCACAGGGCCACCCATGACTTAGCCCAAAGGGGAGTTGGTCGGAGTGGCCGGGAGAGTGTCATGGGTAGTAGATCGATTTTGTCGGAATGCCGTTGGTCCACCTGAATGGGAGTGTGAGGCCATGGGTTCCGTGGTGTGGGTACAGTGTGCTAACCTCTGCAGTGTGTGTGTTAAATCTATCGGTAGCCGCTCCTGCGGATATGGGTCTAGTTCATTGTCGGTCACACTATGAGCCAACAATAATAATAACTTGGTTAATAACAACCCCGGTTCGATGATGAGAAAGAGATTGGTTGTGATCGAGAGAGGATCTCGAAGGTATCATGGATACCGAAGTTGGTTGATCTTTATGTGATCGCAAGATGATCACGGCGGTATCGTGGATACCGAAGTTGGTAAGTTGATGCATGAGATGGTTACTAGGTAACCGCCGAATAAGAGGAAGTTGGTGCATGTTATGTTAACCGGTTGCATGTAGTATCATCATGTTCATATGCCCATGCCATGCTAAAGTTGTATCATGTTTAGTTGTGCATGCCATGTTGTTCTTCTAGTATCATGTTCATGATTGCTTTAACCTGCTAATGCCATGCTGTTGTTTGTCTTGACTGCTTTTGGTTATTGTGAGCTTGCAAGTACATTCAATGTACTGACTTGGCATGTCATGCCAGTTTGCAGGTCATGCCTGGTTTGCTTGCTTGTTTGGTGCGGTTCCTGTGTTCGCGAGCTAGGATAAACATTGCAGCCAGAGTCCCTGCGGATTGGAGTCCATCATCGCCGTTCGATGTTCCGCTGACAGTAATTGTTCCGCTGCCTCGAGTTCTTATGTTGCTTGCATAGAGAAAATGTGGTTGGCGTAGCGTCGTCGTGCCGGTGTTATTCATTGTAATATCAGAGACCTTGTATTCATATTCATGTTGTAATAGAGAGCTGGTTTGTTCTATGCTAAGCAGTGTCGTATTCCATAAGACTTCACCTCGATCTCTGGGCTGGAATATGGGGCGTTTCGGTTTCTCTGAGCCAGGTGCCACAGCGCTTGGTATCAGAGCAAGTCTGGCTGTAGAGCGTCCTAGTCCACTGGAACATTAGAAAACGGTAGTATAGGGTCTGGTTGTTGCCCTTGCTTGCTGCATTTGGTTGTTGCATTTATTTGCTGCATATAGTCTTATTTCGGTTACGCCTAACCCCTGTTTCGTGCATAGATGGGAGTCAACTTCCATGAGTTCTGTGCCCTTCCCAGAGCTCCCGGTGCCGTTCCTATTGCTTTCAGTCCCACTCCCGCGCCTCTAAGCCCTGCCACCCTCCTTGGCGATATGTGGCATAGCATTTATCCCCTCGAAGATCCACCTCATTATCAAGTATACCAGTTTTGTGTCGGAGGAAGAATCCTGGAGTATGTTGCTCATGTCCTTCTGCCAGCCCCGATTACTATTGGTAAGTGCATCTACAGTTTCCATGGTGATTACAGTGCTACTCCCGAGCATGCCATTCAACTTGCCACAATGGCAGGAATCACCGGTCTTCGTCATCAAGAGAGCATGGTGCAAGAGAATCGTGCTTATCAGTTCTATCCCATCATCGTCGAGAATCCTAAGTGGATCAAGTTTCTGTCCGTCAACCCTCGAGATGACCCGGCTATCCTTGCCATGTCCCATTACATGACGGCCGAGTGTCTTCTTATTTCTGAATTAGTACGGGACACCATTCGAGCCAGGAGATCGCTTGGTGCCACCCTACCTCAGTCTCCGCCAGCTTCTCCAGCCCCTTAGTCTCGTCCATCCAGAGATTCGGAGTCATCACTTCCGCTCGCTACTCCCTTAGCTTCTTCGCCAGCTCCTAAGCGTTTACTCAAGCGTAGGGTGTAGTCCTTCGTGTAGTGCATGTGCATTTGCTCTAGTATCATGCTTGTGTATGCCTGTGTGGATTAGTTTTGTAGTTTGTTTGCTATGTGCTTTGTTGCAATCGATCGTTTTCTCATGCTTCTTTGTTTTGAATCCTCGGTGTTACACCCTTATGGAAAATTTGCTCATGAACCGACACCGATCAGAAGAAGCCATGTGAAGTAAAGATATACTCCAAGGAACTCAGTTAAAAGCAATGAGATTTTCAGCTGACAACATTGTATTGCAGACATCGGACTGGATACAACTTATGTTCTGCTCAGACTTTCAGTAACAAGTACCCATTAGAGATCCACCATTATTGCAGCAATGATTAAACCAGCATGAGAATAAAATTGGATCCAAGTCCAATAGTGCATTTCAAGTCAGAGGTATGGTCCGTAACCGATGATTGATTCTGCCATGAGTCAGATTTGAGACATGCGACAACCAGAAGTCAGTCCAAATATGCAATGAATTCAGCAAGAAGGACGATTAGACAATTCTTCTCATACAAGTAATCAGCAGCCGGAATGACAAGAAAATGTATGTTGTTCCGTTCACAAAGAAAATCAGTCCAGTCCTTCTCCACAATTTACCAGCAAAGCGTACAAGGCAAGATTCCTCAGTCGGCATCCGTAAGGTATAGATGGTTTCTCGTGCAAGGTATCTAGTCTTCTTCAGTAAGACACTACACAAGCTTCTGGCATAAGGTACCGAGTCTTCCCTAGCAAGTCTTTAAGGGGGGAAGCTTACAAGGTACGCTACCCAGTCTTCCTCAGCAAGATATTCGCCGAAAGCTTCGAGCACAAGCCATCCAGTCTTCCTCACCACGATACCCCGGTGGTTTACAACGCAAGCTGCCCAATCTTCTTCAGTACGACACTAGTACAAGGTACTAAACAATGAATTGTCAGCGTATGGCAGTGTTTTCCAAGTGTCAGATCTGCAACAGTTGGGATCAGAAACAAGAATCAATCAGAACAAAGGTATGCCTCAAGAATGAGATATTTCTTCATACAGTGAGTATGCTGCCAAGTTCATGCAAGTCCTTCGCACAAGGCAGAATTCATGGTACGCAACCGACAACCACTACAAAAGAATACACTTTCGTGATGATACGTGTTTGTCACAGTAGGTCACGTTTTCTATCATGCATGTACATCCATGACGATTTTATGACAAAATCAAGATAGTCATACATGTGCTGTCATAGAAGTGTTCCATGACATTACCAAAATTATCATCACGGAAGTGTCCACTTCCATGACGATAAATCGCGCATCATAGAAGTGCTTTCGTCAAGGGTGACCGACATGTGGCATCCACCATAACAGGTCGCCGTTAAGCTATCAGGTCTAGTTTTGGATCCGATAACCCATTAACAGCCTGGACCAATGGGGATTTTCCACGTGTAAAATTCTCATTGGCCAGAGGAAACACGTGTTGGCTCACCATTGGGACAGATGTCATCCACTCATTGGACAGGAGGCGCCTATGATACGTTGACACATGGCACGGCCCAACAAAGGTCCATCCAGTGAAAAGGCCGACCCGTTTGACTTGGTCAAAAGGTAACGGGCCGGCCCATGGAAAGCCTGTTAACAGCCTATTCGTATATAGCCCATTTACGGCCCGCTAACTACCGACCCGTTACCTATCGGGTCCGGTTTTGGATCCGATAACCCATTAACAGCCCGGACCAATGGGGATTTTCCACGTGTAAAATTCTCATTGGCCAGAGGAAGCACGTGTTGGCTCATCGTTGGGACAGATGTCATCCACTCATTGGATAGGAGGCGCCTATGATACGTTGACACGTGGCACGGCCCAACAAAGGTCCATCTGGTGAAAAGGCTGGCCCGTTTGACTTGGTCAAAAGGTAACGGGCCAGCCCACGGAAAGCCTGTTAACGGCCTGTTCGTATATAGCCCATTTACGGCCCGCTAACTACCGACCTGTTACCGCCTATCAGAATTAAGCCAGTAGCTTCATCTGGGACTTCCAATATGATTCCAGCTCGTTGTAACTTCTGGCCCATGTATGGCCCATGTATGGCCCATGTTGTCTTTCAGCCCATATGAGGCCCTTTGTAACTCTCGGCCCATTAAAGGCCCGAGATGAAACTGGCCCATAATGAACAATGTATCGCTTTATACCCATTAACGACCCATTATTCCGTCGGCCGTTTCCAACCCGTGTTAACTTTCGGCCTTCTAAGGGCCCATTTATTCTTGGGCTCATTTCTAGAATTCGGTTAGATATGGTCCGTTACTCGCCTGTTTCGTTTGTGGGCCAAATACAGCCTGTGGTTACATTCGGCCCGTTTGTGGCCCGTTAACCCGTTGGGCTGTTTTCATAGCGTTATCAAATATGGCCTATTAACGGCCAGTTATGGTCCATGAATACTACGGCCCATGTTTGGCGAAATGATTATACGCCCCGTAGAAGGCCCATGGATCCTACGGCCCATAGAAGACCAATGGATCCTACGGCCCGTAGAAGGCCCATGGATCATTGGGCCCGTAGAAAGTCGATGGATCCTACGGCCCGTAAAAGGCCCATGGACCCTACGACCCGTAGAAGGCCCACGGATCCTACGGCCCCATGGTTACAACAGTCCGTGTGTTGCCATGATTATTGTGGCCTAGTTACCAAAAATAGGTTATTGTGGCCACGAGAAAAATGCGGAACAATAACTGCAGTGACTACCAGCAAATAACTAAACAAGACAATAAGGAAATAAATAAGCAAGCAACTAACGTTAGCCTATTACAGCTATTACACATATTACATCCACTGGGCATCAAAGTTTGCCACCAGTGCAAATATAGGGAACAAAGCAGCATATTACATACACTGGCCGTCAAAATTGGCCACCAGTGCAAATAAAGATGGCAGCAAAACAAGTCCTTAACTGAAAGAACTTCAGAAGATCTCAAGAAATGTTATCCTGGGTATCCATCATGCTGGCAATAAGCTTAGCAAGCTTATTAGCTTTGTCCTGTTTGGCGCTAAAATCCTCCAACGCTTGCTGTTGCACCAGAAAGTATGCATCCGAATGCTCCAAGGACTTCCGCAGTCCTTTCGCTTCTTCTCGCAGCACAGCTGATCGATGTCTTTCATCTTATAGTTGAGACTCAAGAAACCGAACTGATTCATACAGTGAGTTTGAATAGCTTGTGCAAGCGGTAGTGGCCAGTGACTCGAACAGTAAACCAAGACAGGACTTTGGGGTTGCCTCACTGTCTTCAAGATAGTTTTCCTTAGCTGTTTATCAGCTTTGTTGGAGACCAACAAGGATGTCTCACGATCCTGAACCTTATCTGCATTACTTCCTTTATCATTGCTTAATAAGGCACTCTTCCCCAATATTTTGTCAGCATTCTAAAAGAAGAAACAAGCAGACACATAACATGTTTAGCATGTACTAGTATATGAAACTCATTTCGGTGAACCAGTTCATTAGTAAGGTGGACAAGATTAAACTACCAAGTCTTCTATTGCGAAGTAGTACATTATAAAAGCATCAAACAAACATATATCTGTGTCCTATGGTCACCTGCATTGTCTTGCCAAATCAAAATAGAGACATCGTTCAAATCATATCAGTTCAAGAGAAAGCAGCACTGAGAGAATACAAAGCGTGGGAAACTAAATGACACAACAAGATTTCAGATGGGTACCACGGGTCTACATGTACAACAATAGTATTGGCCCTGTTATGATGCTAGTAATGTGCATGATATGAGAAGTCAACTGTATACACAATTGAAATTGAAATCAACAAAGCTATTTATAAGAGCAAACCTGTTAAAGAAACATGCGTAAACATACCTATTGTGCCATTGGAGTTTCCATTGGATCGTTCAATTTAAAAATAAGTTTGTATGAGTAAATACAGTGATACAAGACCAAATCAGTATGCACGATAGCAATGGAATCTTAAATGAGCACAGTTGTTCTTCAGGTTTAAGCACTTGTTCTACATGAACAGAGTACAGTAAGACACAAGCATATAGTACTTCAAATAAAATGAGCTCATAGACCTTACCACATTCTTGGTTCGGGATCAGTAGAGAACAAGGCGTTCCCAGTCATCGTCCAGTAAATGTGTCTCAGGAGAACGTAAGGGAATTTGATGGGTTTCTTTGCGAGTGAAGTACGTTTTCTTTAGGTAATTCCGATAATGCCACCAACCATTCTTGATGATAGCAGAGTTATTAGCACAGGTTACCTCATCCTGAGTTTCCAAATCGGTCCTTCCCTATAGAGAAAAATGGGAAAATTTGCTGTATTATAACCATCATGCAGGTAGAATGTATGGGACAAAGCAAAGTAATTGCTAGGAATAACATTACTTACACATAACTCCTGGACAAACACCTGCAAATAGCATTTTCCTTCATCTTCAGTATAATATTTCCATGATGGGAAGATACGCACATAGGATATAACAACATCGAATGTGATAGATGCTAAACTATGAATGGCTGGTTGTGCTTCCTCCACAGGAATGGGTGTACTAACTGGTGGAGTTGGGGTTCGCCATGGTAGTACTGGCGCTTTGGGCACTGGCGCTGCCTTACTAACTGCTCTTGTTTGGGAGCTCTATGGTGGAGATGGTGCTATGTCAACAGGAACTGGGTTACTATGTGCTGGGGTTGGGGTTAGATTGGGTGAAGCTGGTTCTCTGTCCATCGCAGTAGGGGTAAAATCTGCGAGACTCTGGGTTATGTGTGGTATGGCTGGTTCTCGTGCATGTACAACCGGGGTGCTATCCCCACTAAGAGGTAGCATCGTTTTATTTGAAGACCATGTTTTTACTCCGCTAGATACTGCCATCACCCGCTCCAATTCAAATGGCCGATAAACAAGAAACATAGTTGAATGTACAGACATTGTATGAGAGACAGATGCAATAGATAGTGTGGAAAAAAGAGGGCATTAAATAGTTGACATGTATATTGTTTAACTAAAACGGATAGCATGACATAATTTCACATATATGATGTCTATCTAAACTGGATAGCATAGCATAACATAATTCAAAGATATGATGAATAACTAAATAGGATCGCATGACATAATTCACATACATGTTATCTAAGTATCCAGGATCGCATGATTTAATTCACACATGTGATTTATATCCTAAGCGGAGGGCATTCGCATATATGTTGTCCGAACTAAGAACATGGTGTTGAATACTGTGTATATGATGTCTAAACTATGCAATGAAAGACACCATATGCATGATATGAGCAGTAGAATCGTGTACACCTCGGTGTGGGAATAGGACTGGTCATCTCTCTCTGAATCCATCTCTAAGGAGCTATCGAGACCCAACAAGAGATCTTCTTTGACAGGTAGCACTGTCTACTCTGAAGGCCTTGTTTTCACTCCAGATATTTCCATCTCCCACCCAAATGGTTGATTCACAGGAAGAGTAGTTTAATGTACAAACATTGTCGACAAATGGAAATTTAATGAAGGAAAGGATGGGCTAGATATCATTCAAATATATGATGCATGGTTAAACAGGATGGCATTGCACATTTCACATATATTATGGCTGGCTAAAAGACATGAGACTGCATAATTCCCATATATGATATTGAAACTAAACAGGTGGCATTACAGAACATGTCTAAACTAAGCAGATGACATATATGATGTCGAAAGTAGGCACTGCAAGGCAACATATGCATGATATGACTAACATCATCATGCCAAGTTAGAGCAAACACCTTGTGGGGTAAATGGGAGTGGTCAGCTGCATCTGAATCCGCCTTAGAACAGATATCTTCCTCTGGATTACAATCTGGAGAGGGGGGGAGGGTTTTCCATTGAACCCACCATGGAGCGATGTCTGCATGACATTGTATTGCCGCACAAAACTCTTCTCTTTTTCTCTACATGTTCAGCATGACTGTGTACAATATCTGACATGCATACAAAAAAATAGTGAGATTATGTAAGGAGAGCATGCAGAAATCTAGAGTAATGGTAACAACCAGTGGGTGGATCCAAAAATAATGATAGCAGGCTGCTGATTGCTTTAATTTAATTAAAAAATTGATGATGATTGCTTTACTATTTGTTTCCCACCCAAGATGAACAACATAGGCATACCCTAGGTGAACCAGATATTAGACAGAGATACTATTCATTGCTGCCTCGATATGTGCCCCACAACTAATTTAGATTTCAAGTTTGAACATCAATTTGGACCTGACTTGGAGTCTAAGAGGTGAACAGGACAATAAAGTAGCAGGTAATATTAAGCAATGCATAACATAAGCAGAAACAAAAGAGTGCGACCTCTCTTGTGGACCCGTGTACTCCTCAGGTTCATCTGCTGAGTCGGTGATGGTGATGCTGTTGCGGTGGGTGCCGGCGGCGTGGAAGGAGATCTGAGGCGGTGAAAGACCGTCAGGAGTCGTGATGTCTGGTTTGGTGGATGCTTCTGTCCATGGAGCAGCTCAGGTGAGGCGGACGACGTCGCAGAAGGAGCAGGACAAACCACACAAAGTTTTCTTCGACACCTACCTGTAATTGTAGTAATTCTGTAAGTGCTCATTTGGCTTGCATGATTCTAAAAACGCAGGGATAGGAGGAAAAACACCGGAATAGGATAGGAATGCACATGGGAAACATAGCATTTTTGAACACATGACTTCTGTCAACTTGGGTGTTTGATTCACAGGAATTGGAGGAGCAGAGGAATGCAAAGAAACATGGCCAAAATAAAGTGAAACCATATGAAAGCGTGTATAGTTAGAATGTTATTCTGCCACTAATCCACTTGGTCTTGTTTTCATGCATAGGATTTTGAAAAGTAGGTCCAGGTGGATGTTTTGCTCCATTCCTTTCAACAAAATGCATGAATAATTGAATTGTAGAGTGCCATAGGAACATTTCCTATTGCTATGTTTATCCGTTGAACCAAAATAGCCCTAATGGATCGACATGAATGTAGAGTAATAAGTGATGCGACAAGTGTACAACCTCTTTGCCGTAGCCACGTCGACCTCAGCATCATTGGATTGGTCACTAAAGAAGTTGAGGTAGAGGTGGCTATCGGAGGTGTGGAGGAAGATCTGAGGAATCTGTAGACGACGTCCAGGGCACTGCTCTATTGTGATGGATTGTTCCATCATTGGAGCAGCTCCGTTGAGCCGTAAGACGTCAAGGCTGAAGCAGCACAAGACAGACATCGTTAATCTCAAGTGGGATTCTAATAGCATCTCCAATAGTTGATGTAAAATGCATTACCAAAAAGTGATAGATGTAAAATTTACATCACCAAAAACCTCCTGACTACAACAGATGAGGTAAAAACTGTTGACTTTGAACTTAACTGTTGAAACTAAAATTTACTGTGGAATCTGAATGTTACTGTCGAAACTGAACGCAATAGTAGCAGAGAGGCACTTCACATGGGATAGTTTAGCGAGGGCCTGCAATTCATCTTCAACCTGCACCCCCTGAGCCGCTAGCCACCACTGGACGAACCCCTCGCCACCCTGAAACAACTCCCTACCGCCAGTCTGCCACCGCCTCGCCGCCCCAAAACAACTCCCCACTATCGGTCTGCTGCCGCCCGGGCCAGCCTTCTAGGCCCCCCCCCCCGCGTGCGCCAACCTTTTTCTCCGGCGATCCCCACGCCACCACCCCCACCGCCGGCGAGCGGCAACCCAGCCAGAAACCTAAGATAGATATTGGGGTACCTCTCTGGCGAGCCCCCCTCCTAGCTGCGAGTGGTTCTTCCTTAACTCTGGTGAGACCCACCACCCCCTGAAAATCGACTGACCCAAAAGTCGATTCACTCGACTGAAGTGTAGCTAAATCGGAGTAGAGCAGCAGCACGAGCGAGGGGGAGAGCAGCAGTGCTACCTCTTGAGCACTGCGTTGGTTTTCCCTTGAAGAGGAAAGGGTGATGCAGTAAAGTAGCGTAAGTATTTCCCTTAGTTTTTGAGAACCAAGGTAGCAATCCAGTAGCAGACCACGCTCGAGTCCCACGCACCTACACAAACAAATAAGAACGTCGCAACCAACGCGATAAAGGGGTTGTCAAACCCTTCACGGTAACTTACGAGAGTGAGATCTGATAGATATGATAAGATAATATTTTTGGTATTTTTATGATAAATATAAATAAAGATGCAAAGTAAAATAAACGGCAATAGAAATAGCTAAGTGTTGGAAGTTTAATATGATGGAAAATAGACCCGGGGGCCATAGGTTTCACTAGTGACTTCTCTCAAGAGCATAAGTATTACGGTGGGTAAACGAATTACTGTCGAGGAATTGGTAGAATTGAGCATAGTTATGAGAATATCTAGGTATGATCATGTGTATAGGCATCACGTCCGCAACAAGTAGACCAAAACGATTCTGCATCTACTACTATGACTCCACACATCGACCGCTATCCAGCATGCATCTAGAGTATTAAGTTCATAAGAACAGAGTAATGCTTTAAGCAAGATGACATGATGTAGAGGGATAAACTCATGCAATATGATATAAACCCCATCTTTTTATCCTTGATGGCAACAATACAATATGTGTCGTTTCCCTTGCTGTCACTGGGATCGAGTACCGCAAGATTGAACCCAAAGCTAAGCACTTCTCCCGTTGCAAGAAAGATCAATCTAGTAGGCCAAACCAAACTGATAATTCGAAGAGACTTGCAAAGATAACCAATCATACATAAAAGAATTCAGAGAAGATTCAAATATTGTTCATAGATAAAATTGATCATAAACCCACAATTCATTGGATCACGACAAACACACCGGAAAAGAAGATTACATCGAATAGATCTCCAAGAAGATCGAGGAGAACTTTGTATTGAGATCCAAAGAGAGAGAAGAAGCCATCTAGCTAATAACTATGAACCCGAAGGTCTGAGGTAAACTACTCACACATCATTAGAGAGGCTATGGTGTTGATGTAGAAGCCCTCCATGATCAATGCCCCCTCCGGCGGAGCGCCGGAAAAGGCCCCAAGATGGGATCTCACGGGTACAGAAGGTTGCGGCGGTGGAAATAGGGTTTTTGCTCCGTATATGATGTTTCCAGGGAACATGGGTATAGGAGGAAGAAGTATGTCTGTGGAGCAACGAGGTGCCCACAAGGGTGGAGGGCGCGCCCAGGGGGGTAGGCGTGCCCCCTGCTTCGTGCTCTCCTCGTTGATTGCTTTACGCACTACAAGGATCCGGGTCTATTGCAACAAAACCGTTTGTTGCAATACATGTTGTTTCGTGGCGATAAGTACCTGTTGCCATGAAACGACATTCATTGGCAGCGGTTGCGACTGGACACATGGTAATAGGTTATTACCACAAAAAAGGAATTGTGGCAATAAAGCGTGCTATCGCAACATCTATGCGGGAAGTTGCCACGTGTTTTCCCGTGCCAACACTGACCTAATGCCACAATTTGATTGTGGAGATAGCTTTAATGCAACATGTAACAAATCGTGGCGATTGATATCTCGTAGCGATAGACATTTGTGGTAACAACCTATTCCAACGACGGCCGTTTCGTGGTCCAATACTCTTCCATGGCAATAGTCAATTGTGGCAATAAACTATGGCCACAATCCTTATTTTTGTGGCATTAGGCATGCTGCCACGACCCACCACACTTGTGGCAATAAACTATGGCAACAATCCTTGTTTTCCTCGCATTAGGCATGTTGCCACGACCCACTGCACTTGTGGCATTAACTTATGGCAACAAATATTCCATCCTGCTCACCTGCCCGGTTCTTCCGTGTGCTTCAGTGCAACGCCCTGCAGCAGCTCTCCCGTGGTCAGCCGTTCCTCTGCTCAGCGCCGCTCGGACTGGCTCGTCTGTCTCCCTTGCGACCAACAACCTGAACAACAATAGTATGATTATCCCCTCATGTTTCCCTCTATTTTTTCATTGCAAGTGCAGCAAATTTAGATTGAAAATACATCACATGGGCATTAGTACTGTGCTACACATACAACATAAGGATGTTGATTTTAGTTTGAAAGTAGCAGACTAATTTTCCCTTGCTTCTTGTTTTATCGGTAGCTACTTTCATGCTCTTCCACATCTGCAATAATAAGATGGTTCAGGCAAATAATAAGATAGAAAACCCAGGCAAATTTCAAAATTGAATCTGATGAACATGAATGGCGTTCATATACTTCAGTTCAGTTCAATCTGTTCCCTGCTCATGTGCTTATATAATCGCAAAGCTGCTGTCTCCGGCTCCTTGGCTTAAGATGGTATCTTCTTAGTGATGTTGCTCCAAAACATTTTAGGCTGCTTCACACTAAACCTCAAACCAAAGAGAAATTAAACAAAAAACACACTGAATGGAACTTAAGCAGAAACACACATGAGCTTTAGTTGAGTGAATCATTCAAATTAAACCATCTATAAAAATTCATATATGGCTACAACCATTCAACTGAAACTCCTAAAGTAAAATTGCATGACAAGTGTCATACACTGAAGCAAGTAAAGAATCAAGCAAGTATCTTGAATCTGATATGTAGCGTGAGGTATGTAGAACAACACATTCGTGGAGATCAGTAGCATAAAGGTATGCTATGTTCTTCAGCATAAGGTAAACAATCTGGTTGTTAGTTTTGAGCCGTGATCTCTTCACTGTATCTGAATTTCTGTTTTGGCATTATCTAGCCAACTACTAAACTGAACTTATTTAAACTCATGTCACATATACTACCATGTGACAGTAGTACTATTTCTTCTTCCATCAACCAAATTTTGCTTTACAATGTATAGATAAATTTTGCTTTACCATGTGACAGTAATACTGGTATGTATGTATCCCTGTTGTCTTGTCTTGTAATGCAGCTAGTGATGCTGTTGGCTGTAATTTAGCTACTAAAGCAACTGTTATGTTTTTTTAACAGGACTGGCTTTACAGAGATAAGGCAAAAATGACATGAGATAAGAGCTGGATGGACAGGGAAAGAGATTCTGTTGAGTGGCAAACTGGCATGAAGGATTTCTTGAATTTTGCCTTTGATGGTGCTCACGCAGACTCAATAGTCCCATGCCCATGTAGGAGATGTCTCTATGTTGTTCCAAAAGCGAAAAAGGAAGTTCATACTGACTTGTTGTTCAATGGGATGGATCCAACCTATACTCACCGGATATACCATGGTGAACAATCCGATGAGGGAAGCATGTCTGAAGATTCTTATAATGAAGATGCTTTGGATGATGGTGCTGGGGTATGTGACATGCTCAATACTCTCATAAGGGGCACAATCATGGAAAGCAATGCGGACATTGGTGAAGGTGCGGGATACATTCATGTGGATGCTTCCAGCGGTGATGAAAGGAACCAGGAGCCAAATGCAACAGCCAAGGTCTTCTTCGAACTATTGAAAGAGGCAAAAAAGAGTTGTACCCATGTTGCAAGGATTTCATGAAGCTATCTTTCATTGTGAAGCTTTACCAAATCAAGTGTGTGTCTGGGATGACCAATAGAGCATGTGACTTAGTTCTGCAGATGTTCACGCAGGTGCTGCCAAAGGGTCACTGCGTCCCTACTAATCTTGCAAAAGTAAGGAAGGTGATCTGAGATCTTTGGCTGGACTACAAGAAGATACACGCGTGCGTTAATGATTGTGTGCTATTCCGTAATGAACATGCTGATGCAGAAGAGTGTCCTGTCTGTCATGCGTCTCGATCAAAATCTACTTCTACCGGTGACGAAGACAATGCATCAGGCCGTAAATCAAAGAAGCCAGTGCCACAGAAAGTTCTAAGGTATTTCCCACTCATTCCAAGACTGCAAAGGTTGTACATGAAAGAATATATGTCATCACATATGAAATGGCATAAGGAGGGTCGGGTGGATGATGGCGTAATGAGGCATCCTGCAGATTCAAAGGCCTAGAAGTATTTTGATGAGAAATATTATAAGAAATTCTCAAAAGATGCTCGCAATGTTCGGCTTGGCCTTGCTTCGGATGGATTCAACCCCTTTGGGATCATGAGTATATCACACAGTACATGACCTGTCATTCTTATTCCATATAACTTGCCACCTTGGATGTGTATGAAACAAAAAATTGGATTATGTCAATGATTATTCCAGGACCAAAGTCAGTAGGTAATAACATAGATGTGTACTTGCAGCCCTTGATTGATGAACTGAATGTCCTATGGGAGGATGGTGCTGACACATATGATGCTGCAACTAAAAAAATTCCAGATGTATGCATGCTTGCTGTGGACCATCAGAGACTACCCAGCTTACGCAATGCTGAGTGGTTGGAGCACCAGAGTCAAGCTAGCATGCTCGTATTGCCACAAACATACAAATTTTTTATGGCTCAAGTATGGTCGAAAGAATTGCTACATGGGACACCGACGTTTTCTGCCCAGGACCCACAAATGGCGTCGAAGCAAGTGTTTGTTCAACAACAAGACAGATAAGAGAGAAGCTCCTATGGCACTTACAGGTGAACAAGTTGTGTGGGAACTTGTTAGCATTCAGCATGCACCATTTGGACAGTCAAATAAGAGAAAGCGACCGGAAACTAATAGCTGGCATAATTGGCGGAAGAAAAGTGTATTTTTCTAGCTCCCATATTGGAAGCACTTGCTTGTCAGGCACAATTTGGACGTTATGCACATCGAGAAGAACATTTGTGACAACATTCTGGGACTTTGCTTGAGATGGCTAAGAAATCAAAGGATGGTGTGACGGCTCATCTTGATTTGGAGGACCTGAAAATTAGGAAGGACCAGCATCCAAAGCCCGACAAGCATAAGTTTGACATAAAGAAAGGTTTCTATACTTTAAAAAAGTAAGAAAATATAATGCTCCTCAAGTTTCTGCAGAGCATTAAGATGCCAGATGGCTATGCATCACACATTAAGTGATGTGTTGTCCTCGATCAGTGCAAGATTAGTGGACTCAAGACTCATGACTGTCATGTTATATTTCAGAAACTTCTTCCTATTGCATTGCGCAAGCTTTTGCCCGAGAATGTTGTTAACCCATTGCTTCAGCTGAGTAAATTCTTTTCTGATTTATGCTCCAAGGAGTTAAGGGATGAAGATTTGGAGAGGTTGAGCAAAACAATTCCAAAAACTCTGTGTCATCTCGAGACGATCTTTCCACCAGCATTCTTTGATATAATGATGCATCTCCCAATTCATCTTGCTGAAGAGGCCCGATTGGGAGGGCCTGTCTTGTACAGATGGATGTATCCAATTGAGCGGTACTTGCGTACGCTCAAAGGATATGTGCGTAACAAGGCTCAACCAGAAGGTTCTATTACAGAGGGGTACATACTTGAAGAGTGCATGACTTTTTGCATTCGATTCGTTGATGGAATGCCTACCAAGCTAAGTCAGTCCGAACGTCATGAAGACAGAGGTACAGATCAACCATCAACATGAATTAGCATCATGAGTACAGTTGATTACTCCAAGAAAGGTTTTGTTTGTGAATCATTGTCTTTGGTTGACATTAATCAAATGAGGCATTTCATAATAACAAACTGTGACGAAACTGCGCCATGGATTGAGTAAGGATACTTATGTATTTATTTCACATCATGATATGCATTAATACTTTCCTATTCAACTAACAATTATTTCTCTTTGAAGTGAACATCTTGAGGAGCTGACAAGTAAAAATTCTCCTAATCCTAAAAGGCAGCACGAGGAAGAGTTTGTTGGCTGGTTTGAGAGACGGGTAAGTTTATTTTGCATTTTCACTAATGTTCCTCGTAATAACGTACCAACGTTGTACATTACACTCACACATATTCTATTCCATGAAACAGATCACAGAACTCCACAATAACGGGAAGGTCAGCAATCTTATTTATGTGCTAGCTAAAGGACCTGATCATCTAGCCCATGTATACAATCGTATAGTTCTGAATGGATATTTCTTACGAAATTCTTATATCGAGCAGTACTTGAGTACCCAAAATAGTGGTGTCATAGTCAAGGGTGATGCAACCACAGGCAATATTGATTATCACGGGGTGATCAAGAAAATCATATTTATTGACCTCCCTCCTGATAAGGAGGTTGTTCTATTCCGGTGTGACTGGTTTAATGTGCCTCCTGCCAACAGAACTAAGAGTAAGGGGTATAAGAAGGACAAATATGGAATTATTGACCCTTACATTCTAGGCCTCCAAGCTCAACAGGTTTTCTATGCGAGAGATGTGAAGAACCGTGATTGGGCAGCTGTTATTAAAATGAATCAATGCAATTTGTTTGCTCCTTCTATTTGAAATGGTGTAGGCCTTGATGAAGCTGTTGAAGCCGATGAAGGTGGTGAGGCAGACATACTGGATGTCGTCGATGCAGAAATTAGAGTGCCAGAAATTACAGTACCTGAAGAGATCACTAGTTGGTGCAGAAATGATGACGAAGGATCCAGCATTGATGTTTCAGTCGTAGAAAATATAAAACCTGTTGAGTTTGAAGATGTCCATTTCGAATCTGATGATGATACAAATGATGATGAGGCTTACGTAAATGATGGGCATGTTGCTCCTTTGGGACAAGAAGAATCAGATGATGACCAGGGGTTCTTTGTATAGTTTTTAATCTCTTGGTAAGGTGCTTGTCACAACCCTAGAATTTGATTGCAATTAGTTTCATAAGCATCCATGCATCATGTCTATATTGTTTGAAATTTGAAATGGGGATGACAAACCCTAGCACTAAATGAAATGCAATTAGGATCAAAATAAAAATATTTTCAATGAACCCAGAATGCCCTTTAGAAAAGTTCATTATTTTTGATAAAGGTGAAAACCTTTGCCAAAAATGACGCACATATTTTTAGGCCATTTTGGATTTTAAAATTAACTCATATTGTATTTTAATTGGGGCCTTTAAATGCATATACATTTTTTAGATGCTCCAAAAATGTTGGAAATTGTTAAGGGTCACTTAAGTAATTCAGAAAGGACCCATAATTGTTTCGAGGATTTTATGAAATGGTTTGGTATTATTACTAAATCAAAACAAATAGCAAACAATAGAAAATAGGAAAAAATAGGGAAAACCAGAGAGAGGAAAAACCCACCTGGAACTTACCTGGCGCAGCCCACCTAGCGCCCAACCGGCCCAGCTCTGTGACAGCCCAACCGGCCCGACTGGTCCAGTGGCCAGTCATCGTTCTCCTCTTGCCAGGAGGATGCAATGCGTGTGGCCACCGCTCATGAGCACGCGCCTCGCCAGCTCCTGCTTGCCGTCGACGCCTGGACGCCTCCAACGTAGCCACGTACCCCCCTGACCTATCTCTCCCTCACCCGTGGCCTCTCCCCTCCTCTGCTCTCTCACTCGCACGCACCCGAGTGGCCCCGTCGCCGCCGTCCACCGCTTGCATAGCCACCGGCCTCCCCTATGCCCCTAGACGTGCCCCTGAGATCCACGACGACGTCCTCGTACTCTCCATCGAGTCATGCAATGCCAGGTGCCCGGGAACGCCGCCAGCACCGTCGTCTTCAACTCCGGCCTCCGAGATAGCCGGCAATGCCCCGACGTCGTCCGACCTCCCCCGAGCCCACTGAGACGCGTTCTGAAACTGCTGTGAGCTCACGGACCGACTCCCCCTCCTCTCCAACTCGCGTTTTTGCTCTAGCTCCGTTCCCCACCTCCACCGAAGCTCGCCGCCGCCACGGTCGACGAGCTCCATGCTCCTGAGCTCGTCCGCTCGCCCGAGCATCACCAACGTGCTCGCCGCGCTCCTGGGAACATGCAGCCCCCACGGGTTCGCCCTGTCGTGCCCTGTAGCGCCATTTCCGCCTTTGCCCGAGCTCCGGCGCCGCTCCGCTTGACGCCGCCATCGCCTCAGGCCATCTTCGGCAGCCCCGCATCCACCACCCGATGCGCCTCGTCGCGCTGTAGCCTTAGAGCCCAACCCCGCCTCCTTTCATCGCCGGAGTCGCCGGGACGAGCGACGCCGCCAGGATGAGCGACGCTGCCGCGTCTGTGTGTCACCGGCGGCTAACCGCCGACGTGGACGTCTTAATTAGTGCCTAACCACACTGCTAAGTACCAACCACAGTCACTGACACGCGGGCCCGACCTTCTAATTAATCCAGGATTAGTGCTAATTAAACCAGGATAGTTTAGTTAGTAACTGACACGCGGGACCCACTGGTCAGTTTGACCTGGGCCGCTCCGTTGACCACTGATGTTGGTGTGATGTCATGCTGACGCAGTAATCATTCACTAGATTTTGTTTATTTCCAAATAACCAGGAAATCCAGATAATGATTTGAACTTCTAAAAATCATAGAAATTCAACCGTAGCTCAGAATGAAATAATTTATATATGAAAAATGATCAGAAAAATATGAAGAATCTGTTTATGGTATTTCATGCATGTTTGAACAAGTTAACCTCACTGAATAGGATAAATCATGATTAGGGCATTTTATGAACTAGCATTTGGAGTTGGAGTTTAACCCTGTTTGAATTCCACCTCAATTAACTTGGCTTACTACTGCATTAGGTCAATTCAGTTCCTTAACATGACTTGTCATTCATTTGATTGTGCATTGAAGTGAATGTTGTTTCTTTTGTGTTTTCCGGTGGTTGTTCCCTCTTAGTAGACGATGTTTCCGATGATGTGATCAATGATACCGATGAAGAGCTATACTATCTTCAGAAGTGCCAGGCAAGCAAAAAACCCTTGTTCATTCTGATACAATCCCACTCTCTCGCTCCTGCTCTCTTTTACTACATTAGGACAACAACGATTCAACTGTTACATGCTGCGGTAGTTGAAGCCCTTTCCTCTGCATGACCTGTCATTGCCACAGTAAATAGATGAAACCCACTAGCATGAGTAGGAGTTGTTTGAGCCCTGATGTGCCTACTCATTCATGCTTGTTTGTCATGCCTGCTATTGCTTAGAGTTGTGTCAGGTCTGATTCACCGGGGATGAATTGGAGAGTTGTGAACATGTCCTACTGTTGAGAGCTAAGTGTGTGAACTCGATTTGGTGAAGGTAGTGGTGAGAGGCCATGTAGGAGTACATGGTGGGTTGTCTCATTGCAGCCGTCCTCAAGAACTGAGTTTTGTATTTGTGATCCATGAACAGTTACGACCACGCATTGGAATGCTTAAGTGCCCCTCTCGACTTATTAACCAACCTGATCTCTGTCCAGGAGTTGCAACTAGTTTCTGGTGTTTGTAGGTAGTGTTAGTAGTCTACCAAGTGGCACCCGGTATAGGTGGGCTTGGGACAGACTAGGCACCGTGGCCGGGTATGCCAAGCGCCGCCCGTTTGGTGGGTTTGGAACCCTATACACATCGTTTGGGGCTGTGAGCGACACCCCGGCCGGATCTCCTTGCGGATGGAACCCGAATAGGCGATAAACCTGGACGAGAGACTTGTGTGGTTAGTCAGGTTGTGGCTGACTCCCTCACCAGGCTTCCGCTTGAAGGTTGCCGAGATACACGACGTGTACATGGTGGTAAGTGGCGAGAGCGTGTGTGAATAAGTACACCCCTGCAGGGTTAACATCATCTATTCGAATAGCCGTGTCCACGGAAAAGGACTTCTGGGTTGCCTGTACAGTTCATAGACAAGTGAAAGTGGATACTCTAAAATGCGCAAGATAAGCGTGAGTGCTATGGATGGCGTTCTCGTAGGAAGACGGGACGGATCCATAGTGGTGTATTGACATGGTGAATATGTGGACTCGTGTGCGCCACCTCAAAAGAGTTACTTGCAGTCGTAGTTCAGGATGGCCATCGAGTCAAAGCTGGCTTGCTACAGTCAAACTCCACCACCCCTTTATTGACACCGATGCATATGTAGATAGTTCTGATGTAAGTCTTGCTGGGTACATTTGTACTCACGTTTGCTTATTTTATGTTTTTGCAGAGAGACGTCAGTCTCGCTAGTAGTTCTGCGTGGACTTCGACTTTTAGCTTGTTACCTCAGCTATGATCTTGTACCCTTGGGAGGGTCGTGTAGATAGGCAGGCTTCTTAGCCCTTTTCATTTGTAGTTGTCTGTACTCAGACGTGTTAAGCTTCCGCATGTGCTTTGACTTGTATGCTCTGAATGTTGGGTCATGAGACCCATGTTTGTAATAATTGGCTCCTCGTAGCCTAATGAATAAATACTCTGAGTCATAGAGTCTTGTTGTGATGCCATGTTGTATTGCACATATTGAGCATATTTAGATACATTAAAACTGAGCACCCTCCCAGCCCTCTCAGGCCATCAGCATTTCTAATCATTGGATCGCTACTTTTAGTCATTTTTGGCCGTCTGATTACCTCATAATCCCACATCGACGCTTCATGCCGATCCGAACGAGCGATAGACTGATCGGGCCACTGCTCTGATGGTTTTTTTGGGCGTCCGAGATTCAATTGGGCCTACTGGGCCTGTACCAGGCTACCGTGCTGCAAAAAGGTAAAACCTAAAACACTCAATGCATTGCGAGTCACTCACGACCCTAGCTCTCTCGTTCGCTCGCAGCCTCGCCTGGCGGCGTCTCTCCATGGTCTTCCTTCCTGACCTTTCCTCTCTCTCATGACCTGACAGATGCAAACCTCGATCTGCAGTATCCTTCTCTAGATCTCGACTTTCAGCGGCGGCAACCATCGCAAGGCTCGCTCAACCCCTCCCACCAGCAGATCCTAGGTGTCCTCTCCAACCACGACCTCAACCTAGGGCGGACCTATGTCCGCTGCCAGCACCGACTCATCTAGCAGGCCAGAAGGACACCAAGAAGGGCGCGCCTTTTGGCACGCGGTGCGTCCTTGTTGCCCAGGCGTTGGCCTCGGCACTGGCATATGGTATTCATTTCCTTCCGGATGTTCAAACCATAAGTATGATTGTGGTGTGATACAACGTGTTCGTTTTCCAGGAAGAAAAGTTGCCTGCCGATTTTTCTTCTCTTTCTTTAGATGTCATTCTTTTTTTTTACTCTTATGCATGTGACAGTAAGACATTATAAATTATATATGTGTGAGTTCTTCTCCATTGGCTGTGGGACAGTTAATTTGTTCATGTGGACTACCATACCTCACATCTTTATGTTCAGCATTATGTTGGCTGTCTGAACTAATAACCATTTTTATCTACATTGTTCATTGCATGTTGTTTGCAAATTTCTTCATTCCTGTCTTTTTTATTGTAGAACACTTGCACCTAATGGAAATAAAATTCATGTTTGGTAGACTAGAACCAAAGATTTCTCTATCTGATGGTACCGCACAATTGAAAGTTGAAGAATCTATCGCTTAGTGTTATATTTGCACTCGATTGTAGTTGCAAGCCAGAACATTTACTGATTTATATCCGGTAGTTAGAAATAGTTTCATGCATAGTTAATTTTGATATGACACAGGAACTGTTAGATTATTTTTTATTGTTAGCATGTGTTAACGTTGATTGGACACATGAATTGTTAGATTAGTTTATTAGTTTTTGCACGTGTTCATATAATTCTGTTTAATGTATCAAAGAGATTGTATTAATCTATCATGAACCAATGGGAAAATTTCTAATCTATTGACTGCAGGAAGGCTTCTTGTGCAAACAAGGCACTTGGGATGGTTGTTGCATATCGATCCAGAGAACAATGCCATACAAGATAAAACTGTCGCTCCTACCTTTTTATTTAGAAGAAGACATCTTCATTGCTGCTCCCAACATCTTAGGCTTAGCAACACAATTGCCAATTGGCCAAAAACAACTCTTGCTAATATGCCAAAATTCACACCTTTAATGATCACACTTTGCTTGTTTCCTTTCAGTAGATGAAAGGCAAAGTCAAGAACCTTCCATGAGTATTTTTTGTCGGGTGAGCTTGCAACTCTGTAATTGTCACTGTTGTTGCACACCTTTGACATTGATCAGGCTGCATCAATTCTGACTTTTAGGTAAATAAGCAGAAACAGTCGGATGGCAAGAGGTACAAGACGAGTGATGCTCAAAGAAAGAGGGTGTTGGAGAAACCAAAGATGGATCAAGGATGGCAACCAGCAAAAAGGCACTTAGATATGGGTTATAAAGGTGCCGTATTTTTATCTACTTAATCCTCTTCCATCAAATTGTGTTAATTTATTCATGTACCCTTCTGCTCTTTTGATAAGGATGGCAACAGTGCTGGTTATACAATGGCATGCTAGTGGTTGAAGAATTGTTTCCTGCAAAGATCTCATACTATTCATGCCGAGCTTTGCTGCTATTCTTGATCTTCTGTAGTAGAGTACTATTTATAGTGGTTGACATCATTATGCCACTATCTAAGATTTAGACATTCACTAATGATGTGATAGAAAAAATAAACAATATTGTTTACCTGAGTGCATCATGCATGTCTCCTTTTCTCTATTGAAATACCAATACAACTCTCTTTTTTGTAAAACCATTGATTATTCACTTTCATCACTGTCAAGATATCAGTAACTTTATGCAAATCGAGCTTTTATGTTCCCTGTATCAACTTATTTAGAGAAAAAATACACCATTCCATTGTAAAAAATGGATGGGCATGGCAATCTGCAATACTTTGAAGAAATTTTTTATCAAAATTTTATTTTCACTTTATAAATTTCTATCAATCTATTATATAAATAGACGGGCGCAGCAACGCGCGCCTTCAATGATCTAGTTGTGTGTATGATTGAAATGCTTGGTATGTGTGGGATCCGACAACCTAGTTGTTTATCCTTGGTAGCCTCTCCTATGGGGAAATATAGTCTTGTGCTTCCATGAGCCATAGTAGTCCGCTACAGCCCGGTTCACCGGAGTCCTGCTAGGCCAGCACTACTGCTCCGGAACACTTGACTGGCCGGCATGTGATTCACTTCGTTCCTGTGTCTGTCCCTTCGGGGAAATGTCACGCGGTGACATCCGGAGTCCTGCCTAGCCTGCTACAGCCCAGTTCACCGGAGTCCTATTAGCCTAGTGCTACAGCCTGGATTCGCACGCTGCTGACCGACATGCTCGATGTTGATTCATGTATGCCTTTCCCCGTAAGTTAGTGCCACTTTGGGTTCACGACTAGTCATGTCGGCCCGGGTTCTCTGTCATATGGATGCTAGCAACACTATCATATACGTGAGCCAAAAGGCGCAAACGGTCCCGGGCCATGGTAAGGCGACACCCGTGGGAATACCGTGCGTGAGGCCGCAAAGTGATATGAGGTGTTACCGGCTAGACCGATGTGATTTGGAATCGGGGTCCTGACAGTGCTTTTCACATGTTTAAGCCATGAATATAAGTCCCTGGACTCTTTTTATGGTTACCTACGAGTAGTATCTCTCTTGGAGTTTAATCTAATGTGAAACAGGTTCAAACAAGGCACCCCCTGCATAGTGTCATCGGTTTGGTGATGAAGAAAGAGAAGAGTAGTTTTTGTTCTTTTAGTGATGTTGCTATTTTGACAGTGAACTTGTGGTTTTTAGTGTTGGCACTATTTTCATTACTTTGCCGTCAACTTATGGTCTTTTGTGTGAACAATCTATACAAGTATGGCTGCTGAAACTTGTGTGCTTTCATGTTGAAACTTGTGTTATATATCTCGCTAAGATGGTTTGTTATATCCTACTAAAATGTTGTGTCATATGATATATATATATATATATATATATATATATATATATATATATATATATATATATATATATATATATATATATATATATATATAGGGATTGACTATTCGTCACCCTAGGTGAGGAATAGTTATTTTTCACCCTCCTCTATTTTACCATCAATGCACCGTAATTTTACGTTTCGTAAGTTTTGTCTTATTCCCGACGTAAAAAGAGACCGTAAGAAAATATATAATCGTCGTAAAAATATTTTATGTTATGTAAAATTACAAAGGTAAAAACATAGTGTAAAATACACATAAACTGCAAATTTTCTTGTCTTATGACATATATTTTTAATTTTTTATGCCAAATTTTACGTAGTGAATCAATAGGAATTTAACTATTGGAATTCCAAACATAATTTAATTATGTTATGATCGTAAGATTACCTCGGGTGAAGAATAACTTATTCTGCGCCCTGGGTGATGAATAGTAACACTATATATATATATATATATATATATATATATATATATATCTTGATGTAGTGTTGTTGATCTGCTGATGAATTCTTGCTATAAATTAGGCTGGCTTACAACTGTTATGCTGCTCAATTGGTGGCTGAAGAGCTATTTAAATGGAGCCTGGGAGTGTTCCAAAATAGCTAGTATGCAACTTTGCTCAATTTCTCTGTTTAACACATAATTTTATATGGAATCTCCTTTTTTATTAACAACACACATAAATACATACAATCACATCAAGCAAGATAAAAAAAAATTAGGAAGAGAATGTGTGCTGCTCAGTGCTCCCGACTCACCTTTGTGAGAAGGGCACCGATCTTGCCGTCTTTCTCCAGTGCTGAGGATGACCTTGCTACCAGTGGACGTCAGTAGGGCGAGTGAAGGGTGTCCACGAGTGTGCAACGCTCCGCACGCGCGTAAGCGAGCGTTCCTCCAAGTTGTGGTACCCCCGATGTCTACTTTGAGATATGTGACTAAAATGCAACTTCGGTGCAAGTTGTGGTACCTAATGTGTTGATACCTCTATAAACTAGTACGCCCCTTTAATCAGATCCTAATAAATAGTATGATAAATCAAGGGGAAAATCAGGAGCACTATAGAGAATATCGTTGCAATATCCTGCTCCTTTTTCGCAACACTAGAGGATTGTTGCATTATGTTGTACATATTACCATGGATGCCAATTTGTCGCAATATGTAATAGTTATTGCAACGCAACGAAGATGAGGCAAAAGCCACCCTATTACAACCAATACATGCTTTGTTGCAATACGAAGCCATGTTTTTTGCAACAGTATCTATGACTAGCGCCACAAGTCAGAACTGTTGCAATATATGTCTGAATATAACCACAAAGATGTACTTTATTGCAATACCTAGCCTTTATTGCAACAAGATGACACATTCACGCAACGAGACGGAACTGTCGCAATAGCACTATCATATTGCAATGGCGATGCAGCTTGTGGCAATACATGGCTTTTATTGCAACAAAATGAGTACTTAGCGCGATGAAACAAAATTGTGGCAATATGTAGATCCTATTACCACAAACTGGAATTTTTTGGTAATATAGCATTTATTGCAACAAAAGATAGTTGTAGCAATATTTTTTTTACAATAGACCGAAATCCTTGTAGTGACGTAGACTCCAAGTCCTCTGGATCACGCTTGTTCCGAAAATCACGTTCCCGAAGGTTTCATTCCGTTTCATATCCTTTTCCTTTGAAACACTGAAATAGGCAAAAAAAACAGCAATTTGGGCTGGGCCTCTGATTAATAGGTTAGTCCCAAAAATAATATAATAGTGTATAATAAAGCCCATTAAACATCCAAAATAGAGTATAATATAGCATGGAACAATAAAAACTTATAGATACCTTGGATACGTATCAAGCAGCAGCAGCGCGAGCGTGAGCGAGCGAGAGCCGGAGTAGCAGCAGCTGGGCGAGCAAGCGAGCGAGAGCTGGAGCAGCAACAATGCGAGCGACCGAGCGACAGCTGGAGCAGCAGCAGCAGATCCGACTGGTATGGACGCTGCCGCCGAAGGGGCCTCGCACTGGGGACAGCCGCCGTGGAGATGTCGCCCGCGGCGCCTGCTTCGAGGTAGCCGCTCCATGGGGGTGCGAGATGGAGCACCGTCAGCGCCGGGAGGTCGAGTTAAGGAGAAGGTGCGATGTGATGAGTGTACAACCTCTTTGGTGGTGCCAAGTAGTCCTCGGCTTCTTCCGAGGAGTCGGTGAGGATGCTGTAGTTCCGGTGGAGCAGGTTAAGGCAGCGCTGTGGGGATGGAGAAGCCACGATAGACGAGGCGATCGTCGAAGCAGCTCCTTGGAAGTGGAGGACGGGGCGGCTGAACCGGCGGGACAACGAGATGGACGACGGATCCTCATCCGCGGAGGCGGATGAGGGACGTCGAGCTGTGCGGTGGACGATATCGTCGGGGAAGAGGCTCCGGCTAGGCAACGGTGAGGTGGCGGCGGAGGAGGGAGGGGTTTCACGGCTGGAGCGGAGAGGTTATGGCAGCCAGATTTCGAATGGCGAAAAGGAGGCGATGGGAGGGGGGAACCATGACTTAGGGACACGCTTGTCCAAAATGTAGGGTGTGTTACAAAAGTAACCCCACTAATTTGAACTAGCAGCCCTTTCGCCTCAGGGTTACAAGGGGGATTTCACGTGTCGGGATTTGGCAGCTGGAGGGAGTTTTCGCGCGCGTTGTAATTTCGGGATAGCAAGGCGCGGGTTGTGAAGGCGCTAGTTTTGGGAGCACGATATCTTAATTTTACGGATATAACAAGGCGTGGGTTGAATTTTAGGGACAAGCCTAACGTGTAATATTGTACTTGTACGTACCAAATCAATTTGCACTTCCCTCAATGAAAAAAAGGAAAAAAAAACTATTCACACCACACAAAGAGAGAGTCTTGTCCCGTTTCACTATACAAATGCTATTCAAAGCTACTCCCTCCTTCCATCTATATAGGGCCTAATGCGTTTTTCAAGGCTAAATTTGACCAACCAAATATTAGAGCAATAATATATGACATGCAACTTACACAAAGCACATCGTTAAATTCGTGTGTGAAAGGAGCTTTCAATGATATAATTTTCACATTCATGTGTGAAAGGCGGTCTTAAAAAACGCATTAGGCCCTATATAGATGGAAGGAGGGAGTATGGATCCATGTTATGTCCAATTAAATTTTTCGCTGGCTGTATAATGCATGTAACCTACTCATGCCAACATTTTAGTGCATTCCAAATGTCTATACTAGCGCTGCAATTTGAACTGAATTTAAATTCGTTGCTCTATTTCAATAAGAATCTACAATCATGATTGTTGCCAACTTCAACCATCATTCGTGTATTACCATAACAACACACCACATGATTACTATAGAGATTGATATGAACTATGTGTACTATATGAACTCGAATTCAATTTTTTGAATACACTTGATGTTGATTCCAAATAATAGTACATTTGATGTACTAACAAGATATTCATAATCTAAACCATGTTCCATATGTACACCGTGTTTATCACACAAAGTATAGTGCCCCGCCCCCTACATTATGACAAGTATTTAGCCCTGAGCTGCAAAAGCCACACATTATCCCAAATTATAATCAATGCTCTATATATTATATGTAGTACTAGCAAGATGCCTATGCGTTCCACGGAACATCAACATGATCAAGGGGATGCCTTATTTGCAAATATGGAGAGGGGTGTGGGTATCATTTTTCAAAATTGCCATAGTTTCCTTCCTATCCGTCAAATATAAATCGGACGGCCTATATTGCAGGATGGCAGGCACACCATCATCAACAACTCTGTCTTTATAAGAGTAGAGATAAAATATATTATGTGTAGTATAACATGTTCATAACCAAACCATGTGTATCACCGGTATATATATTCACACATGCGTCGGTTTAAAACACTATGATAAATTCATCAAATATCCAAATTCGCTTTTTATAATGAATTATGATCTCTATTCATATTTTACACCCACACAATCCTCTTATCTTTGTAGCTACACTACAAAAAAATACACTTCCGTGATGATACGTGTTTGTCAAGTAGGTCACGTTTTCTGTCATGCATGTACATCCATGAAAAATTTATGACAGAATCAATATAGTCATACTTGTGCTGTCATAGAAGTGTTCCATGACATTACCAAAATTATCATCACGGAAGTGTCCACTTCCATGAAGAAAAATCGCGCATAACAGAAGTGCTTTCGTCAAGGGTGACCGACACATGGCATCCAGCGTAACGGAACGCCGTTAAGCTATCGGGTCCAGCTTCGGATCCGATAACCCGTTAATGGCCCGGACCAATGGCGACTTTCCACGTGTAAAACCATCACTGGCTGGAGGAAACACGTGTCAGCTCCCCATTGGCACAGGTGTCACTCATCCAATGGGCGAGATGCGCTTATGAAATGTTGACACGTGGACCAGCCCAAAAGTGTCCCATAAAGTTTAAATGGGCCGGCCCAACTAAAGGCCCACAAGATTTTGCGGTCCATAATGGCCCGGCCCAGCAAAAGGCCCACGATATTTTGCGGATCATAATGGGTCGGCCCAGCTAAAGGCCCACAAGATTTTGCGGGCCATAATGGGCCGGCCCAGCTAATGGCCCACGAGATTTTGCCGACCATAATGGACCGGCCCAGCTGAAGGCCCAAAAGATTTTGATGACACTAGTAGGCCGGCCCATTAACAGGCTGCCATGTTTTGGGCCAAATGTCGGCCCATATTTGATCCGGTCCATTAATAGTCTCCCACGTGCCGGGCCTAATAAAGATATGAGATCCGACCCATTAAAATCCTAACACGTTCTGGGCCAAATTACGGCCCAGATCAGGTCCGACCCTTTGAGAGGCTTCGGGCTAAATTATGGCCCATATCAGATTCGGCCTGTCAACTGAACGCTATGCTTTTGGGCCCACTTGATAAAGGCCCATTTAGCAATTCAGCTTGATATTAGTTTCGTCCTGTTAAAGGCCCGTTTAACATTTCAGCCCTATATATATTTCGCCCCGTTAAAAGCCCGTGATATAGTTGGGCCTAACTACGGCCCCATTTGCATCCGGCCTGCTCACAGACGATAATCTGATTGGGACAAATAGGGACCGAGACAATTTTCGCCTGTTATAAGCCCATGATTTGATTGGCACAATCATGGGTCGGGGTCTATTTCGGCCTGCTGCCGGCCCGTGAGTTGTTCGACACTTTTCAGGCCCAACCTACTTTTCAGCCTCCTAAAAGCCCATTGAGTTTTCTTGGGAAATAGGGCCGGCAGTTTACTCGGCCTATTAAAGGACCGAATCTACTAGTGGGCCAGTTTACATTTAGGCCTGTTAACGGACCAAGATGACGGGGCCCATGATGCGGATCATACATAGTAATTTGCATGGCGGCTCGATTATGTACCGTAATTTTACGGTTTGGCATCTCCGACTCGGACTATGCCGGAGACAAGGTTGATAGAAAGTCCACTTCAGGTACTTGTCAATTTCTTGGTAGATCTCTTGTGTCTTGGTCTTCCAAGAAACAAAACTCGGTATCCTTATCCACCGCCGAAGCGGAATACATTGCCGCTGGTTCGTGTTGTGCTCAATTACTTTGGATGACCCAAACTCTTAAAGATTATGGAATATATGTGAAACATGTTCCATTGCTATGTGACAATGAAAGTGCTATTAAAATTGCTCACAATCCCGTGCAACACTCTCGAACTAAGCATATTGAAGTTCGTCATCATTTCATTCGAGATCATGTTGCCAAAGGGGACATTAACCTTAAGCATGTTCGCACCGATAAGCAATTGGCGGATATATTCACTAAACCACTTGATGAGAAAGTGTTTTGCAGGTTGAGAGGTGAATTGAACATCATTGATGCTTCAAACTTGAAGTAGGGACTCCATTTGATACATGCGAGGTATGAGCCTATGACTAATCCTCGATATTTCTCTTATGATGCTATTCATATGTCTTGGATATATTTGTACCTTGCATGTTATCTAACCCGTGTAGGTACTTGGTTGAATCTAAATCTATGAGATTGCAACTCACTCATACCGTGATCAATCTCTACATTACCAAGACTCTACACAATGGTGGTTGAAGACAAGGAAGCACGAAACCGTTCAAACATATCCTTTGACAAATTCTATGTTGAGTTCCATGATAGTCATTTTGGATACACAAGTGCTCTTCCTTGCAAGACTAACCCATGTAGGTAGATGAACTCAAACTCCAAGTGGTGCTCCCAAATCTTGATGAACTACATCAACCTTGAGCTACCCACACAAGTTCAACTACATGAGCAAGATCAACACCACCACCCAAGGTATGTTATTCCATCTTAGAGAAGCTTTACTCCAAGTCATGAGTCAAAGCAACTCGACAAGATGTGAATACATTAAGATGCTTAAACGAAAAATGGTAACCCCATTTTGAGCTTAAACGATGAGTATGACCTATGATCAAGTGATCTCACTTGACTCCTAAGTCAATATACTCTAACGTAGGTGACTTTGTCACCGCCAAATTCTAGATGAAGTTCTCTTGTGTTCTTTTCTGTGTTATTGCATTTGTTCCTTGCATATTTGTTTCCCCTTTTCAAAAAAAAACTTCATCTAGAACTTTTAGTTTCATTTCTTTTCTTTTTGTTCTGTATTTTCTGCATCCAATTCATTGCAAATCTTTCAGTTAATTCCTTGCAAATCCTTGTGAGATCTTACTTGTCTAGTGAGCTGAGGTGACAAGTGGTTTCACTCTGATGAACTCGGTCACACCGGTTTGTTCTCTTCGGCCCAACCGAAATCTTTCGGTGCAACCGAAGCACACAACTCGGAGTCACTGATTCAACCACAGGAAAACCAACTTGCCACTTATTCCTGATTTCTGTTTGCTCCAGCTCCACTCAATGATTCTTGTCCTCTACCAGCATCATGTTACACATGCTGCTTTGCTCTGTGACTCAAGGACCAACCCATTTATATCAAATGTCCAGAAGACCCTTCTTGGAAATTGATGTCAAAGGGGGAGAGAGATCACATCAAAGCTTAAATCTTTCCTGTAGGGGGAGAAAAAGAGAATACTCAGGGGGAGAGAAAGTAATATCATCAATGACCCCAGATGCTTGGTGTGCAAGAGGAGAGATGTCACATGTCTTTCAGAGGGAAAGAC
Source organism: Aegilops umbellulata (assembly GCA_032464435.1). Classification (NCBI taxonomy): domain Eukaryota; kingdom Viridiplantae; phylum Streptophyta; class Magnoliopsida; order Poales; family Poaceae; genus Aegilops; species Aegilops umbellulata. Next base: position 83,271,922 of record CP136060.1, on the reverse strand, counting down.
ATGTTTGTGTGCTTGCTTTACCTCAAGCTCTATTGTTTATTTTCTATTGCTCTGATTTTCTGTTCCCTATCTTCTCCCAATATCTCATGTTAGATTTAGGGGGAGCAAGACATCTAAGGGAAGGAAATCTCTGATCTTATTGCATATTTTTATCTTTGGGGACATGTCTATATCCAATGTAGTACTTAGTACTCACTCTACATGTCATCCCAGTCTTGGTTCTCTTGTGGTTTCTCTTGTTTGCTCTGGTTAGGAGTTGTATCTGTGTTATCTAACCTTGTTTGCGCAGGTTCATCCCATCCTAAGGCAACTCAAGACCACGAGGTAAGTATATGCATCTCAGTCATGTGAATGAGAAATTCTTGCTGATGTACATACTGTTTGCAAGGACTCATGAGCATGAAGGTACATTTCTCATATTCACATCATTTGCTCTGATGCATATAGCCAAGATACATGTAACACATTGCTTACTCCGTCATGCTTATGCATTCACATGCTCCTATATTCCATATTCATATGATTGCATACATGTAGGGGGAGCCTATGCATGTTACATGTCTTTCCAAAGCTTTAATCGCTATTCTCTATATCTTTATCTAAAGCTTTGATGTATGTTGTCATCAATTACCCAAAAGGGGGAGATTGAAAGCACAAGTGCTCCCTGGGTGGTTTTGTTAATTAATGTCAACATATCTCTTGTTGGACTAACACTTCTACCTAGTATGTTTCACATAAGTTCAACAATGGAGTGGCGTGAACTAAAGGATGTGGAACCCCTTCAAGATGCTAAGGACAAAGGATTGGCTCAAGCTTCAAGATTAAGACTCTACATTTTCTATTTTAGTGACCCAAGATCACATTGAGTCTATAGGAAAAGCCAATACTATCAAGGAGGGATGAGGTGTTGTTTAATGAGCCTCTTGCTTCATGTGCTTAGTGATATGCTTCAAAACCCTCAACTATCTTCCCACATCCACATATGACCTAAACCAAAAGTCAAATTCGGCCCCACCGATTCTTTCTATCCGGCGCCACCGAGTTTCACATGTCATAGCCACTGCCACAGACCCTAGCAAATCGGTTTCACCGATAGGGATCTCGGCCTCACCGAGATGGGATTGCAATCTCACTGTGTATGTCCATTACCAAAATCGGTCTCACCGAGTTTGAGCAATCGGTACTACCGAGATTACAATGCAAACTCTCTGGTTAGCTCATTACCAAAATCGGTCCCACCGAGTTTGTGTAATCGGTCTCACCAAGTTTGCCTGACCAACTCTCTGGTTAGCTTATTACCAAAATTGGTCCCACTGAGTTTGTGTAATCGGTCACACCGAGATTACGTTATGCCCGAACCCTAACCATATCGGTCCTACCGAGTTGCATCTCAGTCCCACCGAAAATCCTAACGGTCACTACGCTTGCTAAATCGGTCCGACCGAGTTTAACGATTCGGTCCCACCGAGTTTGGCAGATTGTGTGTAATGGTTAGATTATGTGTGGAGGCTATATATACCCCTCCACCCACTCTTCATTCGTGGAGAGAGCCATCAGAACATGCCTACACTTCCAATACACATTTTCTGAGAGAGAACCACCTACACTTGTGTTGAGCTCAAGATATTCCATTCCAACCATATGAATCTTGATCTCTAGCCTTCCCCAAGTTGCTTTCCACTCAAATCTTCTTTTCACCAAATCCAAATCCTGTGAGAGAGAGTTGAGTGTTGGGGAGACTATCATTTGAAGCACAAGAGCAAGGAGTTCATCATCAACACACCATTTTGTACTTCTTGGAGAGTGGTGTCTCCTAGATTTGCTAGGTGTCACTTGGGAGCCTCCGACAAGATTGTGGAGTTGAACCAAGGAGTTTGTAAGGGCAAGGAGATCGCCTACTTCGTGAAGATCTACCGCTAGTGAGGCAAGTCCTTCGTGGGCGACGGCCATGATGGAATAGACAAGGTTGCTTCTTCATGGACCCTTCATGGGTGGAGCCCTCCGTGGACTCGCGCAACCGTTACCCTGCGTGGTTTGAACTCTCCATCAACGTGGATGTACGATAGCACCACCTATCGGAACCATGCCAAAAACATCCGTGTCTCAAATTGCGTTTGAATACTCCAAACCCTTCCCTTTACATTCTTGCAAGTTGCATGCTTTACTTTCCGCTGCTCATATACTCATTGCATGCTTGCTTGATATGTATTGTGTTTGTTAAACTTGTGCCTAAACTCCACCTAAACTTAAGAATATTAAAAACAACAACTTTTGGCACTTAGTGTCTAATCACCCCCCTAGACACCTTTTCTCGATCCTTTCACTAGTATCATGTTCATATGTTATGCTTGATAGTAGTAGTACATGCTGGTAGCTATGGTATTCTTTCTGATGCATGTTTATCGTGTGTTAGTTAGTACCGTTGCAGCTAGTTGCTTACATGCTTACTTGGTATTATTCTTGTTATGTTCTTGCATGGTATTTATTCATGATGCCAGTAGTCATGCTATGCTCCTGTGTAGTGTTATGATCATGCTCGTCGATATGCCATGCTCATTTGTTAAATGCTTCATCGTGGTTATGCTCAATGATTGTGTTGCACCTCCATGCTTATGCTGATATCATGTTCATGCATTGTAGTTGTATCATGTTTTTGTATTATGGCTCAGCTTATTGCATTCAAGTTAATCGGATAAAAATGAACTTGAACAACTATTGGCTGAGTCATGGTGACACTGAATCGGGCTGACCAGTGCAACCACACCTGCCTTTATGGGAAGGACCTAACTGGGTCTATTGTCATGCCTCTTGCCGGTGACTCCAACGAGGGAAGGTTATGGGCACGCGCTACCCTGATCAGGTAGGCGGACACAAGCCTTTTGTGCCCATTGTTGTTGTTATGGTACCTTGTCCCCATTTGGGACCGTTTATGTTTTGCCACGACGGTGGCCGTTGATGCCTTTGGTAGGCACAGGGCCACCCATGACTTAGCCCAAAGGGGAGTTGGTCGGAGTGGCCGGGAGAGTGTCATGGGTAGTAGATCGATTTTGTCGGAATGCCGTTGGTCCACCCGAATGGGAGTGTGAGGCCATGGGTTCCGTGGTGTGGGTACAGTGTGCTAACCTCTGCAGTGTGTGTGTTAAATCTATTGGTAGCCGCTCCTGCGGATATGGGTCTAGTTCATTGTCGGTCACACTATGAGCCAACAATAATAATAACTTGATTAATAACAACCCCGGTTCGATGATGAGAAAGAGATTGGTTGTGATCGAGAGAGGATCTCGAAGGTATCGTGGATACCGAAGTTGGTTGATCTTTATGTGATCGCAAGATGATCACGGCGGTATCATGGATACCGAAGTTGGTAAGTTGATGCATGAGATGGTTACTAGGTAACCGCCGAATAAGAGGAAGTTGGTGCATGTTATGTTAACCGGTTGCATGTAGTATCATCATGTTCATATGCCCATGCCATGCTAAAGTTGTATCATGTTTAGTTGTGCATGGCATGTTGTTCTTCTAGTATCATGTTCATGATTGCTTTGACCTGCTAATGCCATGTTGTTGTTTGTCTTGACTGCTTTTGGTTATTGTGAGCTTGCAAGTACATTCAATGTACTGACTTGGCATGTCATGCCAGTTTGCAGGTCATGCCTAGTTTGCTTGCTTGTTTGGTGTGGTTCCTGTGTTCGCGAGCTAGGATAAACATTGCAGCCAGAGTCCCTGCGGATTGGAGTCCATCATCGCCGTTCGATGTTCCGCTGACAGTAATTGTTCCGCTGCCTCGAGTTCTTATGTTGCTTGCATAGAGAAAATGTGGTTGGCGTAGCGTCGTCGTGCCGGTGTTATTCATTGTAATATCAGAGACCTTGTATTCATATTCATGTTGTAATAGAGAGCTGGTTTGTTCTATGCTAAGCAGTGTCGTATTCCATAAGACTTCACCTCGATCTCTGGGCTGGAATATGGGGCGTTTCGGTTTCTCTGAGCCAGGTGCCACAGCGCTTGGTATCAGAGCAAGTCTGGCTGTAGAGCGTCCTAGTCCACTGGAACATTAGAAAACGGTAGTATAGGGTCTGGTTGTTGCCCTTGCTTGCTGCATTTGGTTGTTGCATTTATTTGCTGCATATAGTCTTATTTCGGTTATGCCTAACCCCTGTTTCGTGCATAGATGGGAGTCAACTTCCATGAGTTCTGTGCCCTTCCCAGAGCTCCCGGTGCCGTTCCTATTGCTTTCAGTCCCACTCCCGCGCCTCTAAGCTCTGCCACCCTCCTTGGCGATATGTGGCATAGCATTTATCCCCTCGAAGATCCACCTCATTATCAAGTATACCAGTTTTGTGTCGGAGGAAGAATCCTGGAGTATGTTGCTCATGTCCTTCTGTCAGCCCCGATTACTATTGGTAAGTGCATCTACAGTTTCCATGGTGATAACAGTGCTACTCCCGAGCATGCCATTCAACTTGCCACAATGGCAGGAATCACCGGTCTTCGTCATCAAGAGAGCATGGTGCAAGAGAATCGTGCTTATCAGTTCTATCCCATCATCGTCGAGAATCCTAAGTGGATCAAGTTTCTGTCCGTCAACCCTCGAGATGACCCGACTATCCTTGCCATGTCCCATTACATGACGGCCGAGTGTCTTCTTATTTCTGAATTAGTACAGGACACCATTCAAGCCAGGAGATCGCTTAGTGCCACCCTACCTCAGACTCCGCCAGCTTCTCCAACCCTTAGCCTCGTCCATCCAGAGATTCGGAGTCATCACTTCCGCTCGCTACTCCCTTAGCTTCTTCGCCAGCTCCTAAGCGTGTACTCAAGCGTAGGGTGTAGTCCTTCGTGTAGTGCATGTGCATTTGCTCTAGTATCATGCTTGTGTATGCCTGTGTGGATTAGTTTTGTAGTTTGTTTGCTATGTGCTTTGTTGCAATCGATCGTTTTCTCATGCTTCTTTGTTTTGAATCCCCGGTGTTACCCCCTTATGGAAAATTTGCTCATGAACCGACACCGATCAGAAGAAGCCATGTGAAGTAAAGATATACTCCAAGGAACTCAGTTAAAAGCAATGAGATTTTCAGCTGACAACATTGTATTGCAGACATCGGACTGGATACAACTTATATTCTGCTCAGACTTTCAGTAACAAGTACCCATCAGAGATCCACCATTATTGCAGCAATGATTAAACCAGCATGAGAATAAAATTGGATCCAAGTCCAATAGTGCATTTCAAGTAAGAGGTATGGTCCGTAACCGATGATTGATTCTGCCATGAGTCAGATTTGAAACATGCGACAACCAGAAGTCAGTCCAAATATGCAATGAATTCAGCAAGAAGGACGGTTAGACAATTCTTCTCATACAAGTAATCAGCAGCCGGAATGACAAGAAAATGTATGTTGTTCCGTTCACAAAGAAAATCAGTCCAGTCCTTCTCCACAATTTACCATCAAAGCGTACAAGGCAAGATTCCTCAGTCGGCATCCGTAAGGTATAGATGGTTTCTCGTGCAAGGTATCTAGTCTTCTTCAGTAAGACACTACACAAGCTTCTGGCATAAGGTACCGAGTCTTCCCTAGCAAGTCTTTAAGGGGGGAAGCTTACAAGGTACGCTACCCAGTCTTCCTCAGCAAGATATTCGCCGAAAGCTTCGAGCACAAGCCATCCAGTCTTCCTCACCACGATACCCCGGTGGTTTACAACGCAAGCTGCCCAATCTTCTTCACTACGACACTAGTACAAGGTACTAAACAATGAATTGTCAGCGTATGGCAGTGTTTTCCAAGTGTCAGATCTGCAACAGTTGGGACCAGAAACAAGAATCAATCAGAACAAAGGTATGCCTCAAGAATGAGATATTTCTTCATACAGTGAGTATGCTGCCAAGTTCATGCAAGTCCTTCGCACAAGGCAAAATTCATGGTACGCAACCGACAACCACTACAAAAGAATACACTTTCGTGATGATATGTGTTTGTCACAGTAGGTCACGTTTTCTATCATGCATGTACATCCATGACGATTTTATGACAGAATCAAGATAGTCATACATGTGCTGTCATAGAAGTGTTCCATGACATTACCAAAATTATCATCACGGAAGTGTCCACTTCCATGACGATAAATCGCGCGTCATAGAAGTGCTTTCGTCCAGGGTGACCGACATGTGGCATCCACCATAACAGGTCGCCGTTAAGCTATCGGGTCTAGTTTTGGATCCGATAACCCATTAACAGCCCGGACCAATGGGGATTTTCCACGTGTAAAATTCTCATTGGCCAGAGGAAACACGTGTTGGCTCACCGTTGGGACAGATGTCATCCACTCATTGGACAGGAGGCGCCTATGATACGTTGACACGTGGCACGGCCCAACAAAGGTCCATCCAGTGAAAAGGCCGGCCCGTTTGACTTGGTCAAAAGGTAACGGGCCGGCCCATGGAAAGCCTGTTAACAGCCTGTTCGTATATAGCCCATTTACGGCCCGCTAACTACCGACCCGTTACCTATCGGGTCCGGTTTTGGATCCGATAACCCATTAACAGCCCGGACCAATGGGGATTTTCCACATGTAAAATTCTCATTGGCCAGAGGAAGCACGTGTTGGCTCATCGTTGGGACAGATGTCATCCACTCATTGGATAGGAGGCGCCTATGATACGTTGACACGTGGCACGGCCCAACAAAGGTCCATCTGGTGAAAATGCTGGCCCGTTTGACTTGGTCAAAAGGTAACGGGCCAGCCCACGGAAAGCCTGTTAACGGCCTATTCGTATATTGCCCATTTACGGCCCGCTAACTACCGACCTGTTACCGCCTATCAGAATTAAGCCCAGTAGCTTCATCTGGGACATCCAATATTATTCCAGCCCGTTGTAACTTCTGGCCCATGTATGGCCCATGTTGTCTTTCGGCCCATATGAGGCCCTTTGTTACTCTCGGCCCATTAAAGGCCCGAGATGAAACTGGCCCATAATGAACAATGTATCGCTTTATACCCATTAACGACCCATTATTCCGTCGGCCGTTTCCAACCCGTGTTAACTTTTGGCCTTCTAAGGGCCCATTTATTCTTGGGCTCATTTCTAGAATTCGGTTACATATGGTCCGTTACTGGCCTGTTTCGTTTGTGGGCCAAATACAGCCTGTGGTTACATTCGGCCCGTTTGTGGCCCGTTAACCTGTTGGGCTGTTTTCATAGCGTTATCAAATATGGCCTATTAACGACCAGTTATGGTCCATGAATACTACGGCCCATGTTTGGCGAAATGATTATACGCCCCGTAGAAGGCCCATGGATCCTACGGCCCATAGAAGACCAATGGATCCTACAGCCCGTAGAAGGCCCGTGGATCATTGGGCCCGTAGAAAGTCGATGGATCCTACGGCCCGTAAAAGGCCCATGGACCCTATGACCCGTAGAAGGCCCACGGATCCTACGGCCCCATGGTTACAACAGTCCGTGTGTTGCCATGATTATTGTGGCCTAGTTACCAAAAATAGGTTATTGTGGCCACTAGAAAAACGCGGAAAAATAACTGCAGTGACTACCAGCAAATAACTAAACAAGACAATAAGGAAATAAATAAGCAAGCAACTAACGTTAGCCTATTACAGCTATTACACATATTACATCCACTGGGCATCAAAGTTTGCCACCAGTGCAAATATAGGGAACAAAGCAGCATATTACATACACTGGCCGTCAAAATTGGCCACCAGTGCAAATAAAGATGGCAGCAAAACAAGTCCTTAACTGAAAGAACTTCAGAAGAGCTCAAGAAACGTTATCCTGGGTATCCATCATGCTGGCAATAAGCTTAGCAAGCTTATTAGCTTTGTCCTGTTTGGCGCTAAAATCCTCCAACGCTTGCTATTGCACCAGAAAGTATGCATCTGAATGCTCCAAGGACTTCCGCAGTCCTTTCGCTTCTTCTCGCAGCACAGCTGATCGATGTCTTTCATCTTATAGTTGAGACTCAAGAAACCGAACTGATTCATACAGTGAGTTTGAATAGCTTGTGCAAGCGGTAGTGGCCAGTGACTCGAACAGTAAACCAAGACAGGACTTTGGGGTTGCCTCACTGTCTTCAAGATAGTTTTCCTTAGCTGTTTATCAGCTTTGTTGGAGACCAACAAGGATGTCTCACGATCCTGAACCTTATCTGCATTACTTCCTTTATCATTGCTTAATAAGGCACTCTTCCCCAATATTCTGTCAACATTCTAAAAGAAGAAACAAGCAGACACATAACATGTTTAGCATGTACTAGTATATGAAACTCATTTCGGTGAACCAGTTCATTAGTAAGGTGGACAAGATTAAACTACCAAGTCTTCTATTGCCAAGTAGTACATTATAAAAGCATCAACCAAACATATATCTATGTCCTATGGTCACCTGCATTGTCTTGCCAAACAGAGACATCGTTCAAATCATATCAGTTCAAGAGAAAGCAGCACTGAGAGAATACAAAGCGTGGGAAACTAAATGACACAACAAGATTTCAGATGGGTACCACGGGTCTACATGTACAACAATAGTATTGGCCCTGTTATGATGCTAGTAATGTGCATGATATGAGAAGTCAACTGTATACACAATTGAAATTGAAATCAACAAAGCTATTTATAAGAGCAAACCTATTAAAGAAACATGCGTAAACATACCTATTGTGCCATTGGAGTTTCCATTGGATCGTTCAATTTAAAAATAAGTTTGTATGAGTAAATACAGTGATACAAGACCAAATCAGTATGCACGATAGCAATGGAATCTTAAATGAGCACAGTTGTTCTTCAGGTTTAAGCACTTGTTCTACATGAAAAGAGTACAGTAAGACACAAGCATATAGTACTTCAAATAAAATGAGCTCATAGACCTTACCACATTCTTGGTTCGGGATCAGTAGAGAACAAGGCGTTCCCAGTCATCGTCCAGTAAATGTGTCTCAGGAGAACGTAAGGGAATTTGATGGGTTTCTTTGCGAGTGAAGTACGTTTTCTTTAGGTAATTCCGATAATGCCACCAACCATTCTTGATGATAGCAGAGTTATTAGCACAGGTTACCTCATCCTGAGTTTCCAAATCGGTCCTTCCCTATAGAGAAAAATGGGAAAATTTGCTGTATTATAACCATCATGCAGGTAGAATGTATGGGACAAAGCAAAGTAATTGCTAGGAATAACATTACTTACACATAACTCCTGGACAAACACCTGCAACTAGCATTTTCCTTCATCTTCAGTATAATATTTCCATGATGGGAAGATACGCACATAGGATATAACAACATCGAATGTGATAGATGCTAAACTATGAATGGCTGGTTGTGCTTCCTCCACAGGAATGGGTGTACTAACTGGTGGAGTTGGGGTCAGCTGCATCTGAATCCGCCTTAGAACAGATATCTTCCTCTGGATTACAATCTGGAGAGGGGGGGAGGGTTTTCCATTGAACCCACCATGGAGCAATGTCTGCATGACATTGTATTGCCGCACAAAACTCTTCTCTTTTTCTCTACATGTTCAGCATGACTGTGTAAATATCTGACATGCATACAAAAAAATAGTGAGATTATGTAAGGAGAGCATGCAGAAATCTAGAGTAATGGTAACAACCAGTGGGTGGATCCAAAAATAATGATAGCAGGCTGATGATTGCTTTAATTTAATTAAAAAACTGATGATGATTGCTTTACTATTTGTTTCCCACCCAAGATGAACAACATAGGCATACCCTAGGTGAACCAGATATTAGACAGAGATACTATTCATTGCTGCCTCGATATGTGCCCCACAACTAATTTAGATTTCAAGTTTGAACATCAATTTGGACCTGACTTGGAGTCTAAGAGGTGAACAGGACAATAAAGTAGCAGGTAATATTAAGCAATGCATAACATAAGCAGAAACAAAAGAGTGCGACCTCTCTTGTGGACCTGTGTACTCCTCAAGTTCATCTGCTGAGTCGGTGATGGTGATGCTGTTGCGGTGGGTGCCGACGGCGTGGAAGGAGATCTGAGGCGGTGAAAGACCGTCAGGAGTCGTGATGTCTGGTTTGGTGGATGCTTCTGTCCATGGAGCAGCTCAGGTGAGGCGGACGACGTCGCAGAAGGAGCAGGACAAACCACACAAAGTTTTCTTCGACACCTACCTGTAATTGTAGTAATTCTGTAAGTGCTCATTTGGCTTGCATGATTCTAAAAACGCAGGGATAGGAGGAAAAACACCGGAATAGGATAGGAATGCACATGGGAAACATAGCATTTTTGAACACATGATTTCTGTCAACTTGGGTGTTTGATTCACAGGAATTGGAGGAGCAGAGGAATGCAAAGAAACATGGCCAAAATAAAGTGAAACCATATGAAAGAGTGTACAGTTAGAATGTTATTCTGCCACTAATCCACTTGGTCTTGTTTTCATGCATAGGATTTTGAAAAGTAGGTCCAGGTGGATGTTTTGCTCCATTCCTTTCAACAAAATGCATGAATAATTGAATTGTAGAGTGCCATAGGAACATTTCCTATTGCTATGTTTATCCGTTGAACCAAAATAGCCCTAATGGATCGACATGAATGTAGAGTAATAAGTGATGCGACAAGTGTACAACCTCTTTGCCGTAGCCATGTCGACCTCAGCATCATTGGATTGGTCACTAAAGAAGTTGAGGTAGAGGTGGCTATCGGAGGTGTGGAGGAAGATCTGAGGAATCTGTAGACGACGTCCAGGGCACTGCTCTATTGTGATGGATCGTTCCATCATTGGAGCAGCTCCGTTGAGCCGTAAGACGTCAAGGCTGAAGCAGCACAAGACAGACATCGTTAATCTCAAGTGGGATTCTAATAGCATCTCCAATAGTTGATGTAAAATGCATTACCAAAAAGTGATAGATGTAAAATTTACATCACCAAAAACCTCCTGACTACAACAGATGAGGTAAAAACTGTTGACTTTGAACTTAACTGTTGAAACTAAAATTTACTGTGGAATCTGAATGTTACTGTCGAAACTGAACGCAATAGTAGCAGAGAGGCACTTCACATGGGATAGTTTAGCGAGGGCCTGCAGTTCATCTTCAACCTGCACCCCCTGAGCCGCTAGCCACCACTGGCCGAACCCCTCGCCGCCCCGAAACAACTCCCTACCGCCGGTCTGCCACCGCCTCGCCGCCCCAAAACAACTCCCCACTGTCGGTCCGCTGCCGCCCGGGCCAGCCTTCTACCCCCCCCCCCCCCCCGCGCGCCAAGCTTTTTCTCCGGCGATCCCCACGCCACCACCCCCACCGCCGGCGAGCAGCAACTCAGCCAGAACCCTAAGATAGATAGTGGGGTACCTCTCTGGCGAGCCCCCCTCCTAGCTGCGAGTGGTTCTTCCTTAACTCTGGTGAGACCCACCACCCCCTGAAAATCGACTGACCCAAAAGTCGATTCACTCGACTGAAGTGTAGCTAAATCGGAGTAGAGCAACAGCACGAGCGAGGGGGAGAAAGGGTGATGCAGTAAAGTAGCATAAGTATTTCCCTTAGTTTTTGAGAACCAAGGTAGCAATCCAGTAGCAGACCACGCTCGAGTCCCACGCACCTACACAAACAAATAAGAACGTCGCAACCAACGCGATAAAGGGGTTGTCAATCCCTTCACGGTAACTTACAAGAGTGAGATCTGATAGATATGATAAGATAATATTTTTGGTATTTTTATGATAAATACAAATAAAGATGCAAAGTAAAATAAACGGCAATAGAAATAGCTAAGTGTTGGAAGTTTAATATGATGGAAAATAGACCCGGGGGCCACAGGTTTCACTAGTGACTTCTCTCAAGAGCATAAGTATTACGGTGGGTAAACGAATTACTGTCGAGGAATTGGTAGAATTGAGCATAGTTATGAGAATATCTAGGTATGATCATGTGTATAGGCATCACGTCCACAACAAGTAGACCGAAACGATTCTGCATCTACTACTATGACTCCACACATCGACCGCTATCCAGCATGCATCTAGAGTATTAAGTTCATAAGAACAGAGTAATGCTTTAAGCAAGATGACATGATGTAGAGGGATAAACTCATGCAATATGATATAAACCCCATCTTTTTATCCTCGATGGCAACAATACAATATGTGTCGTTTCCCTTGATGTCACTGGGATCGAGCACCGCAAGATTGAACCCAAAGCTAAGCACTTCTCCCGTTGCAAGAAAGATCAATCTAGTAGGCCAAACCAAACTAATAATTCGAAGAGACTTGCAAAGATAACCAATCATACATAAAAGAATTCAGAGAAGATTCAGATATTGTTCATAGATAAAATTGATCATAAACCCACAATTCATCGGATCACGACAAACACACCGGAAAAGAAGATTACATCGAATAGATCTCCAAGAAGATCGAGGAGAACTTTGTATTGAGATCCAAAGAAAGAGAAGAAGCCATCTAGCTAATAACTATGAACCCGAAGGTCTGAGGTAAACTACTCACACATCATTAGAGAGGCTATGGTGTTGATGTAGAAGCCCTCCATGATCAATGCCCCCTCCGGCGGAGCGCCGGAAAAGTCCCCAAGATGGGATCTCACGGGTACAAAAGGTTGCGGCGGTGGAAATAGGGTTTTTGCTCCGTATATGATGTTTCCAGGGAACATGGGTATAGGAGGAAGAAGTATGTCTGTGGAGCAACGAGGGGCCCACAAGGGTGGAGGGCGCGCCCAGGGGGGTAGGCGTGCCCCCTGCTTCGTGCTCTCCTCGTTGATTGCTTTACGCACTACAAGGATCCGGGTCTATTGCAACAAAACCGTTTGTTGCAATACATGTTGTTTCGTGGCGATAAGTACCTGTTGCCACGAAACGACATTCATTGGCAGCGGTTGCGACTGGACACATGGTAATAGGTTATTACCACAGAAAAGGAATTGTGGCAATAAAGCGTGCTATCGCAACATCTATGCGGGAAGTTGCCACGTGTTTTCCCGTGCCAACACTGACCTAATGCCACAATTTGATTCGTGGAGATAGCTTTAATGCAACATGTAACAAATCGTGGCGATTGATATCTCGTAGCGATAGACATTTGTGGCAACAACCTATTCCAACGACGGCCGTTTCATGGTCCAATACTCTTCCATGGCAATAGTCAATTGTGGCAATAAACTATGGCCACAATCCTTATTTTTTGTGGCATTAGGCATGTTGCCACAACCCACCACACTTGTGGCAATAAACTATGGCAACAATCCTTGTTTTCCTCGCATTAGGCATGTTGCCTCGACCCACTGCACTTGTGGCATTAACTTATGGCAACAAATATTCCATCCTGCTCACCTACCCGGGTCTTCCGTGTGCTTCAGTGCAATGCCCTGCAACAGCTCTGCCGTGGTCAGCCGTTCCTCTGCTCAGCGCCGCTCGGACTGGCTCGTCTGTCTCCCTTGCGACCAACAACCTGAACAACAATAGTATGATTATCCCCTCATGTTTCCCTCTATTTTTTTCATTGCAAGTGCAGCAAATTTAGATTGAAAATACATCACATGGGCATTAGTACTGTGCTACACATACAACATAAGGATGCTGATTTTAGTTTGAAAGTAGCAGACTAATTTTCCCTTGCTTCTTGTTTTATCGGTAGCTACTTTCATGCTCTTCCACATCTGCAATAATAAGATGGTTCAGGCAAATAATAAGATAGAAAACCCAGGCAAATTTCAAAATTGAATCTGATGAACATGAATGCCGTTCATATACTTCAGTTCAGTTCAATCTGTTCCCTGCTCATGTGCTTATATAATCGCAAAGCTGCTGTCTCCGGCTCCTTGGCTTAAGATGGTGTCTTCTTAGTGATGTTGCTCCAAAACATTTTAGGCTGCTTCACACTAAACCTCAAAACAAAGAGAAATTAAACAAAAAACACACTGAATGGAACTTAAGCAGAAACACACATGAGCTTTAGTTGAGTGAATCATTCAAATTAAACCATCTATAAAAATTCATATATGGCTGCAACCATTCAACTGAAACTCCTAAAGTAAAATTGCATGACAAGTGTCATGCACTGAAGCAAGTAAAGAATCAAGCAAGTATCTTGAATCTGATATGTAGCGTGAGGTATGTAGAACAACACATTCGTGGAGATCAGTAGCATAAAGGTATGCTATGTTCTTCAGCATAAGGTAAACAATCTGGTTGTTAGTTTTGAGCCGTGATCTCTTCACTGTATCTGAATTTCTGTTTTGGCATTATCTAGCCAACTACTAAACTGAACTTATTTAAACTCATGTCACATATACTACCATGTGGCCGTAGTACTATTTCTTCTTCCATCAACCAAATTTTGCTTTACAATGTATAGATAAATTTTGCTTTACCATGTGACAGTAATACTGGTATGTATGTATCCCTGTTGTCTTGTCTTGTAATGCAGCTAGTGATGCTGTTGGCTGTAATTTAGCTACTAAAGCAACTGTTATGTTTTTTTAACAGGACTGGCTTTACAGAGATAAGGCAAAAATGACATGAGATAAGAGCTGGATGGACAGGGAAAGAGATTCTGTTGAGTGGCAAACTGGCATGAAGGATTTCTTGAATTTTGCCTTTGATGGTGCTCACCCAGACTCAACAGTCCCATGCCCATGTAGGAGATGTCTCTATGTTGTTCCAAAAGCGAAAAAGGAAGTTCATACTGACTTGTTGTTCAATGGGATGGATCCAACCTATACTCACCGGATATACCATGGTGAACAATCCGATGAGGGAAGCATGTCTGAAGATTCTTATAATGAAGACGCTTTGGATGATGGTGCTGGGGTATGTGACATGCTCAATACTCTCATAAGGGGCACAATCATGGAAAGCAATGCGGACATTGGTGAAGGTGCGGGATACATTCATGTGGATGCTTCCAGCGGTGATGAAAGGAACCAGGAGCCAAATGCAACAGCCAAGGTCTTCTTCGAACTATTGAAAGAGGCAAAAAAGAGTTGTACCCATGTTGCAAGGATTTCATGAAGCTATCTTTCATTGTGAAGCTTTACCAAATCAAGTGTGTGTCTGGGATGACCAATAGAGCATGTGACTTAGTTCTGCAGATGTTCACGCAGGTGCTGTCAAAGGGTCACTGCGTCCCTACTAATCTTGCAAAAGTAAGGAAGGTGATCTGAGATCTTTGGCTGGACTACAAGAAGATACACGCGTGCGTTAATGATTGTGTGCTATTCCGTAATGAACATGCTGATGCAGAAGAGTGTCCTGTCTGTCATGCGTCTCGATCAAAATCTACTTCTACCGGTGACGAAGACAATGCATCAGGCCGTAAATCAAAGAAGCCAGTGCCACAGAAAGTTCTAAGGTATTTCCCACTCATTCCAAGACTGCAAAGGCTGTACATGAAAGAATATATGTCATCACATATGAAATGGCATAAGGATGGTCGGGTGGATGATGGCGTAATGAGGCATCCTGCAGATTCGATGGCCTGGAAGTATTTTGATGAGAAATATTATAAGAAATTCTCAAAAGATGCTCGCAATGTTCGGCTTGGCCTTGCTTCAGATGGATTCAACCCCTTTGGGATCATGAGTATATCACACAGTACATGACCTGTCATTCTTATTCCATATAACTTGCCACCTTGGATGTGTATGAAACAAAAAAATTGGATTATGTCAATGATTATTCCAGGACCAAAGTCAGTAGGAAATAACATAGATGTGTACTTGCAGCCCTTGATTGATGAACTGAATGTTCTATGGGAGGATGGTGCTGACACATATGATGCTGCAACTAAAAAAATTCCAGATGTATGCATGCTTGCTGTGGACCATCAGAGACTACCCAGCTTACGCAATGCTGAGTGGTTGGAGCACCAGAGTCAAGCTAGCATGCCCGTATTGCCACAAACATACAGATTTTTTATGGCTCAAGTATGGTCGAAAGAATTGCTACATGGGACACCGACGTTTTCTGCCCAGGACCCACAAATGGCGTCGAAGCAAGTGTTTGTTCAACAACAAGACAGATAAGAGAGAAGCTCCTGTGGCACTTACAGGTGAACAAGTTGTGCGGGAACTTGTTAGCATTCAGCATGCACCATTTGGACAGTCAAATAAGAGAAAGCAATCGGAAACTAATAGCTGGCATAATTGGCGGAAGAAAAGTGTATTTTTCTAGCTCCCATATTGGAAGCACTTGCTTGTCAGGCACAATTTGGACGTTATGCACATCGAGAAGAACATTTGTGACAACATTCTGGGACTTTGCTTGAGATGGCTAAGAAATCAAAGGATGGTGTGACGGCTCATCTTGATTTGGAGGACCTGAAAATTAGGAAGGACCAGCATCCAAAGCCCGGCAAGCATAAGTACGACATAAAGAAAGGTTTCTATACTTTAAAAAAGTAAGAAAATATAATGCTCCTCAAGTTTCTGTAGAGCATTAAGATGCCAGATGGCTATGCATCACACATTAAGTGATGTGTTGTCCTCGATCAGTGCAAGATTAGTGGACTCAAGACTCATGACTGTCATGTTATATTTCAGAAACTTCTTCCTATTGCATTGCGCAAGCTTTTGCCCGAGAATGTTGTTAACCCATTGCTTCAGCTGAGTAAATTCTTTTCTGATTTATGCTCCAAGGAGTTAAGGGATGAAGATTTGGAGAGGTTGAGCAAAACAATTCCAAAAACTCTGTGTCATCTCGAGACGATCTTTCCACCAGCATTCTTTGATATAATGATGCATCTCCCAATTCATCTTGCTGAAGAGGCCCGATTGGGAGGGCTTGTCTTGTACAGATGGATGTATCCAATTGAGCGGTACTTGCGTACGCTCAAAGGATATGTGCGTAACAAGGCTCAACCAGAAGGTTCTATTACAGAGGGGTACATACTTGAAGAGTGCATGACTTTTTGCATTCGATTCGTTGATGGAATGCCTACCAAGCTAAGTCAGTCCGAACGTCATGAAGACAGAGGTACAGATCAACCATCAACATGAATTAGCATCATGAGTACAGTTGATTACTCCAAGAAAGGTTTTGTTTGTGAATCATTGTCTTTGGTTGAGATTAATCAAATGAGGCATTTCATAATAACAAACTATGAGGAAACTGCGCCATGGATTGAGTAAGGATACTTATGTATTTATTTCACATCATGATATGCATTAATACTTTCCTATTCAACTAACAATCATTTCTCTTTGAAGTGAACATCTTGAGGAGCTGACAAGTAAAAATTCTCCTAATCCTAAAAGGCAGCACGAGGAAGAGTTTGTTGGCTGGTTTGAGAGACGGGTAAGTTTATTTTGCATTTTCACTAATGTTCCTCGTAATAACGTACCAACGTTGTACATTACACTCACACATATTCTATTCCATGAAACAGATCACAGAACTCCACAATGACGGGAAGGTCAGCAATCTTATTTATGTGCTAGCTAAAGGACATGATCACCTAGCCCATGTATACAATCGTATAGTTCTGAATGGATATTTCTTACGAAATTCTTATATTGAGCAGTACTTGAGTACCCAAAATAGTGGCATCATAGTCAAGGGTGATGCAACCATAGGCAATATTGATTATCACGGGGTGATCAAGAAAATCATATTTATTGACCTCCCTCCTGATAAGGAGGTTGTTCTATTCCGGTGTGACTGGTTTGATGTGCCTCCTGCCAACAGAACTAAGAGTAAGGGGTATAAGAAGGACAAATATGGAATTATTGACCCTTACATTCTAGGCCTCCAAGCTCAACAGGTTTTCTATGCGAGAGATGTGAAGAACCCTTGTCGTGGATTTGTCACGGCAGATGTCCTAGCGAAAGGACTTAGTCGTGGAGCCATCGCAACGGGTTAACTTGAAGGGGTTAAAACGGACGCAAGGACACAGAGTTATACTAGTTCGGCCCCTTCGAGGAAGGTAAAAGCCTACGTCTAGTTGTGATGGGATTGATGTGTTTCGAGGGCTAGGGAGCGATAAGCTTCGCCTAAACCTCGAGTTGTTGTTCTCTGTCCCTAAACCGCCGTCGGGTCGTCCCCTTATATACACGGGTGACGCCCGTCGGTCTACAAAGTCCCAACCTCCGGTTCATAAACGTGCCCGGGTTGGTCTCTCTATTCCTAACTTACAATGCAAGTTTACCTCAGGCCGGTTTACGGCCATAAACCTTTAAACCGATTATAGGCCTTGGGTCCTTCTATTTCTCCTTGGGCTTTAACATCTTGGGTCCATTGACGGAGCTAACCCGGGCCCTGTAGGCCGGTTTACCCCAAATAGCAATATCCCCAACATTAGGCCCCAGATTGATTTGAACATGTTCATGTCAATTCTTAATAAGAATTTTTGTCTTCAAATGTCTTCCAGTAAATGTTAAACCGCCATTTCGTCGTCTCCTCTTGCTGCTGTAAACCGATATGACGTCAGCACAAAGCTACCGTTTCCTTTTGCTCAAACCGCAATAATCAAGGCGACGGCTGGGTTCCCGAAATCACCGGCTCCTGGATTCGCGCGCCTGGCACGCGCGCCGCGCCTTATAAATAGGACTAGAAGGCCATCTTCCTTTCCTCCCTTTCGTCCCCTTCTTCGTCTTCCTCGCGACTCAGACCTCGGAGCTCCGCCGCCGCCGTCAGCCACTGCATCAACTCGGGCCGCTGCATCAACCTGTCCAGACCAGAGTACAGCGGCGACCCTCCGCATCCGTTTGGATCCCGGTAAGGCTCCTGTTCTTCTTGCCTCAGATCTGCTCTAGGGTTCATCATCCTGCCACTGTTCATTGTTCATCTCCATAGCAAGCTTTTGTGAACAGATTATGATACTTATATTGCGATTTGTAGTCACTCTCAGTATTCGTCATAAATCTGTACTCATCTCCTTAGATCCCACTCATTTCCCTGCTTGTCGAACTTGTGTTGTTCTGGTGCGAGCCAAACCTCATATTTTTACTTCTTTTTTGCCCTAGCTGTAGATCCATTGTTTTGAAAGAATCCGTACGGGATCTGTTTCTGCTTTCATATTCACAACTGTTAGATCTGGTCGGTTTAACTTTTAGTAGAGCAAACAACCCAAACTATATATCCATTAGTCCCCTTGATGAACCGCCAGATGATATCATTGTAAATAACTCCGTTCTATATAAGAGCATCTTCGGTTTATAATCACACCTGTTCTCAAACTGGAATACCTTTGTCTTGTAGATTTCCTCATGGCAAAACAGGTATACGAATGCAACTGGGTTCCCTCTCGCATCACCGAGACCCAATTAAACAACTTAGTTCTGACTGGCGCCTTGAGTAGCAAAAATGCCATCCATTGGAGGGTTCCAGGGAATGAATGTCCTCCTACCCCACAGGAAGGAGAAGTTGTTGTGTTTGCGGATCACCTGGCCCGGGGCTTTAATCCACCCGGTTCAAAATTCTACCGGGACGTCCTGGCTAACTTTAAGTTGCGTCCACAAGATGTTGGTCCAAACTCAGTCACGAATATCTGCCATTTTTAAGTGCTTTGTGAGGTGTACTTCCAGGAGGAACCTACTGTAGAGTTGTTCCGAGACTGTTTTCATTTGAACCGACGTACTGAATTCACCGACGGCCGTAATATGGAACTGGGTGGTATGGCGATTCAAAAGAGGAAAGAAGTGACTTATCCTCACGCCAAGCTACATAGTCATCCGCAAGAATGGAATCACACTTGGTTCTATTGCAAGGATACTTCCCCTGCTGAAGAAAATCCTCTGCCTGGCTTCCGTCCAGAGAGACTTAGCAATACACACCCCTTCCCCCCAAGGCTAACTGCCAAAGAGCCCCTCAACTGTCCAAGCTCAGAGCCTTCATGGCTAACGGTTTAACGGGGGTAGATCTTGCCTGTTACTGGATTTCATGGAGCATCCTACCCCTTAGTATCCGCTCTGGTTTAATGTGCCAATACACGGGCCGGGTTAATGATCCTTTGAGGCACTGCAACATTCAGCTGACGGAAGATGAAGTTACTGAAGCTGTGAAAAAGATGCTGAATGAACCGGAATATGTTTGCGCCCGAACCGGCCTGCTTCCCTTTTGTGCTACAAATAAACCACCTGCTGTAAGCATCTCACCTCTGTTTGTTATAGAATTTATGATCTCCTTATATGTACACTGTTAACTCCAGTCCTTTCTGAAACAGGGAGATGATCCGTTTTGGAGCAAGAAGCTTCAAGAACCGACAGAAAAGGTAACCCGACCCAAAACAAGGGTGAAGAAGCCCGCTCAGAAGAAAAGGAACACCGCTTCCTCTACCCCGGATTTAGATGAGGATGATGTGGGTAATCCGGACCTTGAGGTAGACCTCGATTCAGTTGGCTTACTTTTTATGCGTCTTATTGATGATGATATTTGTCAGGACGACGCTGAAGCGAGTAATGCTGAAGGCCCAGAGGTAACTAATCTTTCTTCTGACACAGTTCCTTTGCCTTTGAAAAAACCTCGCCAAGCAAACCGGAAAGTTAAATTTTCTCATCCTCTTGCTTACTTAATTTCTTGTGAAGACCCAGCAACATGAAGCTCGTCGCACCACCCGGCATAGTGGCCAGGTAGTTACCTCCGCCGGTTTACCGAACAGCCCGGTTCGGAAACGCCGCTCAGAGGTCTCCGATTTATGCGCTAGCTTTCCTCCTAAAGCAGGTTTACTTCGTCAGCCTCTTAATCCATCTGACTCCGATTATTAGGTTACTTCCCATTCATCTTCTGGTGAATCTTCAGCCACTCAACTGCCACCGCTAAAGACAGTTATTGGGTAAGTTGGACCGATCACAACATATTTCCATGTGGGTTTCTTAATCCATCTTACACCGTTCTTTCAATCTTTGGGTCTCTCCCAGGGCTAAACCTAGACCGAGCAAGAAGGCTCGTCTGGATAATCCGGCCGAAGGAACTGCCGCTCCTGAATCGGAGAAAACTCCTGGCGCTGATGCTCTAGTTCGTGAAGACATTCAGAATTATCTACCTCCACAAGATGACGCCTATGCGGAAGAAAGGCCTACCAATCCTGCCAGCCGTACCGATCAGCCTGCCAGTCCTGTTCGGGTTGAGGAATCCATCCACCCTTCTGGAACTGTTGATAAACCGACAGTGCCAATGCAGAGCAGCGATTCCAAAGATGATGATGTTGTGATTACCGGCATTGGTCGCTCTGAACCGGGGAACTCTGCTACTTTAGCCAAGCATACTGCCAAGGAAGAAATCTCGGCCATAAAGGGCAAATGGGACGTTGATTCCTCAACGTACGCCGCTTTAAGCGCCCAAGATCTTTATTCTGGGTACCTGAACCGACTGTACACCAGTCGTGATTATGAAGCTGGCATGATCAGGATGATGAAAGAGAAACTTGAGGTAACTCTCTTGTGCTTCATTCTATTGCAACTTAGCTTCTCAATTATTTCCAATCCGAGATGGTAATCCGAATCATGCTGCCTGGACAACTAAGGTCCGGTTTAAAAACCCAGGGCTTCAACATAGGTCGTAACCAGAAAACATCCTTATGTACATGAGGACAGAACCCATTTGTTCTTTCAGTGCAATTTCAGCTCAAGAGTGTGGCACTACCTTCAGATTGACTGGTCTCAGGGTGCTAATGTCCAGGAGTGTGTTGCCAGTGCCAGATCAAATTTTCGCCAACCCTTCTTTTTCGAGGTCATGCTGACTGCAGCATGGAATATTTGGATTCTCAGGAATGGGAGGATCTTCAGGGGAGAGCAGGCTCGTTTTGCTACCTGGCGATGCAATTTTGTACATGATATCCTCCTCCTATCCCACAGACTAAACAGTTCTCTTCGAGCGCAATTGTTAGCCTGGGTTAATGCTCTTCTGTAAATCTTCTAGGATAGCTTCTTCTTAACTTATATCTTCTAACTATAGGTAAGTTGTATATATGACTCATTTCTGCTTCGGCACTTTCCAAGTGCTTTGTAATTTGCTGGACTTTTTGCTTTTATAATAAATGGGCTGTGGGGTCTTACCCCACAGTAAATAGTCAAAAAAAAAAGTGCCAAGTTTAAATACTTGTATTAATCCTGGGACTTTTGTAATGTAAAACATGCGTTAAGATCAAGTACGCATTAGCCCCCAAGTATCGAGCACATAACTTGCTTGTGTGGTTGATACTTCCAAACCGTGCAATATTTTCTGAACACTGCTGATGACCTGCTGCAGGGGGATCTGAAGACCAAAGAGAAACAAGTCTCGGACTTTCAGGAAATCCTAAAAACCCAGCAGGCTGAAACTGCCAAAGCGAAGGAAGAATTGACCAATGCCTTAACCGTTATGGAACAGCTGAAAGAAACCCGCAAAAAGGAACAAGCTGATTGGGCTACTGAAAAAAGCTCTTTTGATTAAAAGGGCTGAAAATGCCGAAGCTGCTCTCAAACCGGTGGTTGATGAATTATCCACCGTAAAGCGACAAATACATTCCATGACCTCTGTCGTCTTTGGTAAATTTCTTTTGATGCCCTTCCTCCAATTTGCATTTTGTCTGCTATATCCTATGTCCGGTTTGTAATCCATCTTGAAATACTGCAGGCACACGTATTAGACACTTGGGTTCTGATGTGCGGATGAAACTCAAAGCTGCTTATACTTTGATTGAACAGTTGTATACCGGAGCACAGAGAGCTATCACCACTGCATCGCATAACAACCCCGCACCATCTCTAATTCAAGACACATTAAAGAGGTTATCCATGCTTCCCGCCCGGATTGAAGTGTTAAAAAGATCAGCTGCTCGAACCGGAGCCATCACTGCCTTGATACGGGCCAAAGCGTGGGTACCAGACTTTGATCCTGTCGAAGCGGCACAAGGATATCCCAGGTTGAAAGAAGACGGTTCAGACTTCGGCGAAAATGACTTGAGGGCGATAAATCGGGCGGTGCGCCCCCTAGCTTGTCAATTGGCTGAAGAAGCAGATCTGACACATTATCAGGCCCAATATGATAACCAGAACAAGCGAGTAGCTGCCCCGATCCCTGAAGCGGAAAACCTTATTCCTCCAATCCGTAAGCATACCTACGCCCCTGACATTGAACCGTCTTTGCTGATTCATGAAGAAGCTGTCTTTCAAGCGTTAATGGGAATCGACTGGACCACTGCTGATTTCCAGCCAATGGGTAGCCATGAGAAGGCTGAAGCGGCGCAAGATGATCCACAACCTTCGAACCGAGGCGGCGAACAGGCGTAATCAAAGCTCCGGTTCACCTCAATTGGTGATGTTAATCCGTCAAGAAACAATATATTCAGGCACTACGCTGCCTTGTAATAAAATAGTTAATACCTCTGTGTTTGAATGCGCCTTTGTGCACGGGTACTGACGCCCTTGCCATTGACTTTTTCCAACCTGTGTTTCCTGTCTTTACTGGGTACAAAGGACGGTCTTTCGACCATACGAACCGTGCTGCGCCTTTGCCAAACCGGGCAACTTGCCTCCGGGTTAAAAAACGGACCAGGCTGTGTCAGCGGAATCGGTTTAAAAGTATTTGTCGTTCCGAAGAACAAAAAATACCACAAGAAGGAAGATAACAAAAAACCAAATACGAGAGGAAAACGCAATAGTAAAACGCATGCAAATGGTGGTTGCTATGAACCGTTCAGAAGGCGTTACCATCGTCAAGAAAAAAAAAACCAAGCCCCCAAGAGGTGTAGCTACGGTTTAAGTCGACTAGGTTCCTAACTGAATCATGGCAAATATGCCGGTCAAATGGCATTGCATTGGTTCGGATTCGACCAAGCCCCCAAGTGACTCAGTGGCCTAGGGCCGATCAAGTGGCATTGCGTTGGTTCGGACACGACCAAGCCCCCAAATGACTTATTGGCTGTTTAAAAGCCGATCAGAAGGCATTACCATCATCAAGACATGACCGAGCTCCCATAATATGTAACTACGGTTCAAGTCGATTAGGTCCCCAACTGACTTAATGGCAAATGTGCCAGCCAGAAGGCATTACCGTCGTCAAGACATGACCAAGCTCCCCGGAGGTGTAGCTACGGTTCAGGTCGACTAGGTCCCCAACTGACTTTGTTGATCTCCTGTGAAGCGATCTCAAGGGGTAAACCGGAGGTTGCCCTGAAGCGAATCAACTCCATGTAACCACGCATGATGTGAAGAACAGCAGAGACCCCGCTTTACTCGAGGCTCCGGTTTATTATATTGATCATAATATATACATGGTCATGATATGTACATAAACAGAGCCCAAGGCTCATGTATAATAAGGTCGAAGATGAGCTATGTTCCACGGCCTGTTGGTGTCCTCCTCTGATGTGCGTGAATCTTTGCGCTCTCGAATATCAATCAGGTAGTATGACCCATTATTCAGATTCTTGCTGACCACAAAAGGTCCTTCCCAAGGTGGGGATAATTTATGCTGATCAGACTGATCCTGGATGAGCCGAAGCACCAAATCCCCCTCCTGAAAGGTTCTGGTCTTAACCCGACGGCTGTGGTAACGGCGAAGATCTTGCTGGTAAATCGCTGAACTGGCAGCTGCTAATTCACATTCCTCATCCAACAAGTCAAGAGCGTCCTGCCGTGCCTGCTCGTTGCCCGCTTCAACATAAGCTGCCACACGAGGTGAATCATGTCGTATATCACTGGGGACAACCGCCTCTGCTCCATAGACCATAAAGAACGGCGTAAACCCCGTGGATCTGTTAGGCGTGGTGTTGATACTCCATAATACAGACGGTAGCTCCTCAACCCAACAACCCGGCGTCCTTTGCAAAGGGACCAGTAGCCGGGGTTTGATACCTCTCAAGATCTCTTGATTCGCTCGTTCTGCTTGACCATTAGATTGTGGGTGAGCTACTGAAGAAACATCAAGCCGTATATGCTCACGTGCGCAGAACTCTTTCATGGCACCTTTGGATAGATTGGTACCATTATCTGTGATGATGCTGTGTGGAAAGCCAAACCGGAAGATCACCTTCTTTATAAACCGAACCGCCGTGGCCGCATCACATTTACTGACAGGTTCTGCCTCCACCCACTTTGTAAATTTGTCAACCGCCAAAAGGCCCAACCATATCGAGCCCCCAAGTCGCAAACGGCCAAGTAATTGGAATCATCCTCAATTCTTGAGCCGGTATGTGCGCTCGTCTGGAAAATTTCTGGCAACCATCACATAACCTGACCAGGTCTTCTGCATCAGCATGAGCAGTTAACCAGTAGAAACCGTGGCGGAACGCTTTAGCCACCAATGATTTTTAACCGGCGTGGTGGCCGCAATCCCCTTCATGTATTTCACGTAATATCTCGCACCCCTCCTCAGGGGATACGCACCGTTGCAGCGCTCCTGACACGCTGCGATGATGTAGCTCCCCTTTGAGAATGGTCATAGACTTGGACCGCCGTACTATCTGCCGAGCCAAGGTTTCGTCTTCTGGCAACTCACCCCGGTTCATATATGCCAGATAAGGAAGCATCCAATCTGGGGTGACGTGAAGAGCCGCCACTAATTGAGCCTCCGGATCAGGAATAGCCAACTCCAGCTCACCGGGTAGCTGTACCGATGGGTGATACAATACATCCAAGAAAACATTGGGTGGGACCGGTTTACGCTGAGAGCCCAAGCGGCTTAAAGCATCCGCTGCCTCATTCTTTCTGCGGTCCACATGGTCCACTTGATAGCCTTTGAAATGCCCAGCCACCATATCTACTTCACGACGGTATGCAGCCATGAGCGGGTCCTTAGAATCCCAGGTGCCAGATACCTGCTGAGCCACTAGATCCGAATCACCAAAGCACCTAACTCGGCTCAGATTCATCTCTTTAGCCATCCGAAGACCATGAAGCAAAGCTTCATACTCAGCCGCATTATTTGTACAGGGGAACATTAAACGGAGGACATAACAAAACTTATCTCCTCGTGGGGAAGTTAAAACGACTCCAGCCCCCGAGCCTTCCAATTGTCTGGATCCGTCAAAATGAATAGTCCAATATGTGTTATCTGGCTTCTCCTCAGGTGCTTGTAATTCTGTCCAATCGTTTATGAAGTCGACAAGTGCTTGTGACTTTATGGCCGTCCGGGGTACGTATCTTAAACCGTGCGGCCCAAGCTCGATAGCCCACTTGGCAATCCGACCGGTCGCCTCCCGGTTCTGTATGATGTCACCCAAAGGAGCAGAACTGACCACCGTGATGGGGTGTCCTTGAAAATATTGCCTCAGCTTCCGGCTTGCCATAAAAACACCATATACCAGCTTCTACCAATGCGGATACCTTTGTTTGGACTCGATAAGCACTTCGCTGATATAGTAAACCGGTCGCTGAACCGGATGCTCCTTCCCAGCCTCCTTGCGTTCTACCACCATCGCCACACTGACCGCTCTGGCGTTTGCAGCAACAAATAACAGGAGTGGCTCTTTATCTACAGGGCTGCCAACACTGGCGGATTGACTAACTGTCGCTTCAAGTCCTCAAACGCTTTATCAGCCTCCGGACTCCAGACAAATTGATCTGTCTTCTTGAGCATTTGATACAAGGGGATCGCCTTTTCACCGAGGCGGCTGATAAACCGGCTTAACGCTGCAATCCGCCCGGCCATGCGCTGAACATCATTGACGCATTTCGGTTTGGCCAGGGAGGTGATGGCTGTGATCTTTTCCGGATTGGCCTCAATTCCTCTATGGGACACTAAGAATCCCAACAACTTGCCTGCAGGTACACCAAAAACACATTTAGCTGGGTTGAGCATCATTTGGTACACTCTCAAATTATCGAAGGTTTCCCTTAAATCGTCAACCAGGGTCTCCTTCTTCCGTGACTTGACCACAATGTCATCCACATAGGCATGTACATTACGACCAATCTGTTCGTGGAGGCAATTTTGCACACACCGTTGATAAGTAGCCTGTGCACTCTTAAGCCCGAAGGGCATAGAAACATAGCAGAAGGCTCCAAAGGGAGTAATGAACGCCGTCTTCTCCTGGTCCTTAACTGCCATCTTGATCTGATGATAACCCGAATAGGCATCCAAAAAACTCAAACGCTCGCAACCTGCCGTAGCATCAATGATTTGATCAATACGGGGGAGAGCAAAAGGATCTGCTGGACAAGCTTTATTCAAGTCTGTGTAATCCACACACATGCGCCAGGTGCCGTTTTTCTTAAGAACTAGCACCGGATTAGCAAGCCACTCGGGATGAAAAACCTCAATAATAAAACCAGCTGCCAGGAGCCTGGCTACTTCCTCACCAATCGCTTTACGTCTTTCTTCGTTAAACCGGCGTAGGAACTGTTTTACCGGTTTATACTTAGGATCCACATTAAGGGTGTGCTCAGCGAGTCGCCTCGGTACACCAGGCATGTCAGACGGCTTCCATGCAAAGATGTCCCGATTCTCACGGATGAACTCGATGAGCGCGCTTTCCTATTTTGGATCCAAGTTTGCACTGTTGCTGAACTGCTTGGACGAATCGCCAGGTACGAAGTCAACAAGCTTAGTTTCGGCCGCTGATTTAAACTTCAAGGCCGGATCATGGTCCGTAGTTGGCTTCTTTAATGAAGTCATGTCCTCCGGATCAACACTGTCTTTATACTGCTTTAGCTCCTCCGTAGCACAAACCGATTCTGCATAAGTCGCATCTCCTTCCTCGCATTCCAAAGCGATTCGACGGCTCCCATGAACCGTTATATTGCCCTTGTAGCCCGGCATCTTGAGTTGCAGATATACATAGCAGGGCCGTGCCATAAATTTTGCATAGGCCGGTCGTCCGAACAGAGCGTGGTATGGACTTTGGATTTTAACCACTTCAAACGTCAGCGTCTCTGATATGGAATCATGACTATCGCCGAAGACCACTTCGAGGGCTATCTTACCAACAGGGTACGCAGACTTGCCAGGCACCACCCCGTGGAACACTGTATTGGTTGGTTTGAGATCCTTATCCACCAGTCCCTTGCGACGGAAGGTCTCATAATACAAGATGTTAATGCTGCTCCCTCCGTCCATGAGTACCTTGGTGAGCTTATAACCTCCCACCTGAGGCGCCACCACCAGTGCTAACTGACCCGGATTATAAACCCTGGGAGGGTGATCTTCTCGGCTCCATATGATTGGTTGTTCCGACCAGCGCAGATAGTAAGGCGTGGCCGGTCCAACAGCACTAACTGCCCGCCTCTGAAGCTTTCTATCCCGTCTATCCAAGCTTGTAGTAAAAACATGATACTATCCACCACTCAACTGTTTCGGGTTGCTCTGATAACCTGATTGCTGCTGTTGCTGCTGGCTGTAACCACTCTGATTACCTTGATTATTTTGGCTGCTCTGTCCGCCCGGATTATCATGGAACCCTGGACCGGAATTTCCGCCGTCGTACCCTGATCCGGAACCTGAACCGCCGCCAGAGCTGTGATCATATTGCAAAATGTTTGAGCTTTTGAATTCCTTCATGATGTAACAATCCTCCCAAAGATGGGTTGCTGGCTCCTCTTTTGTTCCGTGCTTCGGACAGGGCTGGTTTAAGAAAAAGTTCAAACGCTCCGGATTAGGACCGGGATTTCCGTGAAAACCTGGCTGTTTCCCCTTACGACGCTGGCCCTTATTCTGTGCACTTGTGTTGGCCACAAAATCCACGCTCCCATCCGGTTTACGCTTACCTCCGCCTCCATTGCCTGTTGGTCGATGCTGCTGGCCTTTGGTGTTGCTATTCTTCTTTCCCTTCCCTGCTTTGTCGTCACCAGAGTCAGGATCCATGGTACTGTCAGAATCCGCATACTTCACTAAAGCGGTCATGAGCGTTCCCATATCCGTGCAATCACGCTTCATCCGGCCTAACTTTAGCTTCAAAGGGCCAAACCGACAGTTGCCTTCCAACAGCACCACGGCGGTGTCTGCGTTGATGCGATCTGACGAGTGCAAAACTTCCGATACCCGGCGTACCCAATGGGTCGTTGACTCCCCTTCTTGCTGAACGCAAGCTGCTAGGTCAACCATCGACATTGGCTGTTTGCACGTGTCCTTGAAATTCTTGATAAACCGGGCTCGCAACTGGGCCCACGAACTAATGGAATTAGGCAGTAGGCTCTTTAGCCAAGTCCGGGCCGTCCCTTCTAACATCATGGTAAAATACTTTGCACACGCCGTGTCATCCACATCCAGCATCTCCATAGCCATCTCATAGCTCTCCACCCATGTCTTCGGAGGCTGATCCGCCGTGTAGTTTGGCACCTTGCGGGGGCCTTTGAAGTCCTTAGGCAGGCGTACGTTGCGCAAAGCGGGAACAAGGCACGGTACTCCCAAAGAACTAGAAACCACTCCCGGTTCAATCGTAGCATTTGGGAAGATAGGTGTAAGCTGACGAGCCTGATGCTGCGCCGCTAATCCGGCTTCCTGCGCACGGGCGCGATCCACCATCTCCTGAGCCTTGTCGACGCCCGCCGGATTGTTGCCGCGGAGCGCTTCACGCCTGGCATTACTTGAAACAGCTGGCTCCTCCATGCGCCTACTATAGCTCCTGCTGGGGCGAGGGGTGGAGTGAATCCGATCACGGCTTTGCGAATATGCTTCCTGTTGGGCCAAAGCGGTCCTAAGGAGCTCCTTGACTCGGCGTGTCTCTACATCCTGCGGTGAATCGCCTTCGATCGGAATGGCTTCCAACCGAGCTGCCGCCGCAACGAGGTTATCCATCGGGTTGGAGTAATGGCCCGATGGCGTTGGCACGGCCTGTGGTGTACCAGTGTTGTGACGAGGCAGGTTTATTATACGGTGCTGAACCGGGGCGCCAACTGTTGCTTCCGCACGGTTTACCCCCGGCGGATTATTGGCCCCCGCCCCAGTGGTGTTGAAGAGATTTCTGGCATCGAGGGCTGCGGGCAATCGAGATCGGAATTTTCTCTTCAGGACTTCCTGAGATGCATTCTGGTCCATCATGAGCCTGTAAGCCTATGCATCTAAAGCGGCACGCTCTGCTGTCATCCTGGCCTCTTCTGCTGCCAGCTCCGCTTTAGCTTGAGTGATCTGTTCTCTCACTTTGGCAATCTCGGCATTGTGAGCCTCCTGATCCACCGGGTTGTAGGGGAACGTAGTAATTTCAAAAAATTTCCTACGCACACGCAAGATCATGGTGATGCATAGCAACGAGAGGGGAGAGTGTTTGTCTACGTACCCTCGTAGACCGAAGCGGAAGCGTTGACACAACGTAGAGGAAGTAGTCGTACGTTCTCCTCGCGATCCAACCGATCACAGCACCGTTACTCCGGCACCTCCGAGTTCTTGGCACACGTTCAGCTCGATGACGATCCCCGGGCTCCGATCCAGCAAAGCGTCGGGGAAGAGTTCCGTCAGCACGACGGCGTGGTGACGATCTTGATGTGTTACCGACGCAGGGCTTCGCCTAAGCACTGCAACGATATAATCGAGGTGGAATTTGGTGGAAGGGGGCACCGCACACGGCTAAGGAACGATCCGTAGATCAACTTGTGTGTCTTTGGGGTGCCCCCTGCCCCCGTATATAAAGGAGTCAAGGGGGAGGGGCTGGCCGGCCAAGCTAGGGCGCGCCAGAGAGTCCTACTCCCTCTGGGAGTAGGATTCCTCCCCCCAATCCTAGTTGGACTAGGATTCTCCATGGGGGAGAGAGAGAGAGAGAGGGGGCGCCCCACTTCTCCTAGTCCTAATAGGACTAGGGAAGGGGGGAGGCGCGCATCCCCTAGGGCTGCCCTCTCACCTTTCCTCCAAGGCCCATGTTGGCCCATTATGCTCCCGGGGGGTTCCGGTAACCCTCCCGGTATTCCGGTAAAATCCTGTTTTCACCTGGAATGCATCCGATGTCCAAACATAGGCTTCCAATATATAATTCTTTATGTCTCGACCATTTCGAGACTCCTCGTCACGTCCGTGATCACATCTGGGACTCCGAACTCCTTCGGTACATCAAAATGCATAAACTCATAATAACTGTCATCGTAACGTTAAGCGTGCGGACCCTACGGTTCGAGAACAATGTAGACATGACCGAGACACGTTTCCGGTCAATAACCAATAGCAGGACCTGGATGCCCATATTGGCTCCTACATATTCTACGAAGATCTTTATCGGTCAGACCGCATAACAACATACGTCGTTCCCTTTGTCATCGGTATGTTACTTACCCGAGATTCGATCGTCGGTATCCAATACCTAGTTCAATCTCGTTACCGGCAAGTCTCTTTTCTCGTTCCGTAATACATCATCTCGCAACTAACTCATTGGTTGCAATGCTTGCAAGGCTTATGTGATGTGCATTACCGAGAAGGCCCTGGGATACTTCTCCGACAATCGGAGTGACAAATCCTAATCTCGAAATATGCCAACTCAACATGTACCTTCGGAGACACTTGTAGAGCACCTTTATAATCACCCAGTTACGTTGTGACGTTTGGTAGCACACAAAGTGTTCCTACGGTAAATGGGAGTTGCATATTCTCATAGTTGAAGGAACATGTATAAGTCATGGATAAAAGCAATAGCAACATACTAAACGATCGGGTGCTATGCTAATGTAATGGGTCATGTCAATCAGATCATTCAACTAATGATGTGATCTCGTTAATCAAATAACAACTCTTTGTTCATGGCTAGGAAACATAACCATCTTTGATTAATGAGCTAGTCAAGTAGAGGCATACTAGTGACAATCTGTTTGTCTATGTATTCACACATGTATTATGTTTCCAGTTAATACAATTCTAGCATGAATAATAAACATTTATCATGATATAAGGAAATAAATAATAACTTTATTATTGCCTCTAGGGCATATTTCCTTCAGTCTCCCACTTGCACTAGAGTCAATAATCTAGGTCACATCACCATGTGATTAACATCAATAGTTCACATCATCATGTGATTAACACCCATAGTTCACATCGATATGTGACCAACACCCAAAGGGTTTACTAGATTCAGTAATCTAGTTCACATCGCTATGTGATTAACACCCAAAGAGTACTACGGTGTGATCATGTTTTGCTTGTGAGAGAAATTTAGTCAACGGGTCTGCCACATTCAGATCCGTTATGTATTTTGCAATTTTCTATGTCTACAATGCTCTGCACGGAGCTACTTTAGCTAATTGCTCCCACTTTCAATATGTATCTAGATTGATACTTAGAGTCATCTAGATTAGTGTCAAAACTTGCATCGACGTAACCTTTTACGACGAACCTTTTTGTCACCTCCATAATCGAGAAACATATCCTTATTCCACTAAGGATAATTTTGACCGCCGTCCAGTGATCTACTCCTAGATCACTATTGTACTCCCGTGCCAATCTCAGGGTAGGGTATACAATAGGTCTGGTACACAGCATGGCATACTTTATAGAACCTATGGCCAAAGCATAGGGAATGACTTTCATTCTCTTTCTATCTTCTGCCGTGGTCGGGCTTTGAGTCTTACTCAATTTCACACTTTGTAACACAGGCAAGAACTCTTTCTTTGACTGTTCCATTTTGAACTACTTCAAAATCTTGTCAAGGTATGTACTCATTGAAAAAACTTATCAAGCGTCTTGATCTATCTCTATAGATCTTGATGCTCAATATGTAAGCAGCTTCACCGAGGTCCTTTTTTCGAAAAACTCCTTTCAAATACTCCTTTATGCTTTATAGAATAATTCTACATTATTTCCGATCAATAATATGTCATTTACATATACTTATCAGAAATGTTGTAGTGCTCCCACTCACTTTCTTGTAAATACAGGCTTCACCGTAAGTCTGTATAAAACTATATGCTTTGATCAACTTATCAAAGCGTATATTCCAACTCCGAGATGCTTGCACCAGTCCATAGATGGATCGCTGGAGCTTGCATATTTTGTTAACACCTTCAGGATCGACAAAACCTTCTAGTTGCATCGTATACAACTCTTCTTTAATAAATCCATTAAGGAATGTAGTTTTGTTTATCCATTTGCCGGATTTCATAAAATGCGGCAATTGCTAACATGATTTGGACAGACTTAAGCATAGATACGAGTGAGAAACTGTCATCGTAGTCAACACCTTGAACTTGTCGAAAACCTTTTGCGACAATTCTAGCTTTGTAGATAGTAACACTACTATCAGTGTCCGTCTTCCTCTTGAAGATCCATTTATAGTCTATGGCTTGCCGATCACCGGGCAAATCCATCAAAGTCCATACTTTGTTCTCATACATGGATCATATCTCAGATTTCATGGCCTCTAACCATTTCGCGGAATCTGGGCTCATCATCGCTTCCTCATAGTTCGCAAGTTCGTCATGGTCTAGTAACATGACTTCCAGAACAGGATTACCGTACCACTCTGGTGCGGATCTCACTCTGGTTTACTTACGAGATTTGGTAGTAACTTGATCTGAAGTTACATGATCATCATCATTAGCTTCCTCACTAATTGGTGTAGTAGTCACAGGAACAGATTTCTGTGATGAACTACTTTCCAATAAGGGAGAAGGTACAATTACCTTATCAAGTTCTACTTTCCTCCCACTCACTTCTTTCGAAAGAAACTTCTTCTCTAGAAAGGATACATTCTTAAGCAACTATTTTGCCTTTGGATCTGTGATAGAAGGTGTACCCAACATTTTCCTTTGGGTATTCTATGAAGACGCATTTCTCCGATTTGGGTTCGAGCTTATCAGGATGAAACTTTTTCACATAAGCATCGCAACTCCAAACTTTAAGAAACGACAGCTTAGGTTTATTGCTAAACCATAGTTCATACGGTGTCGTCTCAACGGATTTAGATGGTGCCCTATTAAACGTGAATGCAGCTGTCTCTAATGCATGATCCCAAAACGATATTGGTAAATCGGTAAGAAACATCATAGATTGTACGATATCCAATGAAGTACGGTTATGACGTTCGGACACACCATTATTCTGTGGTGTTCCAGGTGGCGTGAGTAGTGAAACTATTTCACATTGTTTTAACTGAAGACCAAACTCGTAACTCAAATATTCGTCTCCGCGATCAGATCGTAGAAACCTTATTTTCTTGTCACGATGATTTTTCACTTCACTCTGAAATTCTTTGAACTTTTCAAACGTTTCAGACTTATGTTTCATTAAGTAGATATACCCATATCTGCTTAAATCATCTGTGAAGTTCTGAAAATAATGATACTTGTCGCGAGCCTTAATATTCATCGGACCACATACATCAGTATGTATGATTTCCAACAAATCTGTTGCTTGCTCCATTGTTCCGGAGAACGGCGTTTTAGTCATCTTGCCCAAGAGGCATGGTTCGCAAGCATCAAGTGATTCATAATCAAGTGATTCCAAAATCCCATCAGCATGGAGTTTCTTCATGCGCTTTACACCAATATGACCTAAACTGTAGTGTCACAAATAAGTTGCACTATCATTATTAACTTTGCATCTTTTGGCTTCAATATTATGAATATGTGTATCACTATGATCGAGATCCAACAAACCATTTCGTTGGTGTGTATAACCATAGAAGGTTTTATTCATGTAAACAGAACAACAATTTATTCTCTTACTTAAATGAATAGCCGTATTGCAATAAACATGATCAAATCATATTCATGCTTAACGCAAACACCAAATAACACTTATTTAGTTTCAACAC
This sequence comes from Aegilops umbellulata, assembly GCA_032464435.1. Classification (NCBI taxonomy): domain Eukaryota; kingdom Viridiplantae; phylum Streptophyta; class Magnoliopsida; order Poales; family Poaceae; genus Aegilops; species Aegilops umbellulata. The sequence goes on along the minus strand of CP136060.1, from coordinate 83,237,342 downwards.
TAATCCCGAAAGTATAGGGAGTGTGTGATGATGATCATATCAATCTTGGAACCACTTCCAACACACATCGTCACCTTGCCCTTTAACTAGTCTTTGTTCATTCTGCAACTCCCGTTTCGAGTTACTAATCTTAGCAACTTGAACTAGTATCATATACTGAGGGGTTGCTATGAACACTAGTAAAGTACACATCAATAACATGTATATCAAATATACTTATGTTCACTTTGCCATCCTTCTTATCCGCCAATCACTTGGGGTAGTTCCGCTTCCAGTGACTAGTCCCTTTGCAGTAGAAGCACTTAGTCTCAGGCTTAGGACCATACTTGGGCTTTTTCACTTGAGCAGCAACTTGCTTGCCGTTCTTCTTGAAGTTCCCCTTCTTTCCTTTTGCCCTTTTCTTGAAGCTAGTGATCTTGTCAACCATCAACACTTGATGTTTTTCTTTGATTTCTACCTTCGCTGATTTTAGCATCACGAAGAGCTTGGGAATATTTTCCGTTATCCCTTGCATATTACAGTTCATCACGAAGTTCTACTAACTTGGTGATGGTGACTAGAGAATTCTGTCAATCACTATCTTATCAGGAAGATTAACTCCCACTTGACTCAAGCGATTGTAGTACCCAGACAATCTGAGCACATGCTCACTAGTTGAGCGATTCTCCTCCATCTTTTAGCTATAGAACTTGTTGGAGACTTCATATCTCTCAACTCGGGTATTTGCTTGAAATATTAACTTCAACTCCTAGAACATCTCATATGCTCCATGACGTTCGAAACGTCTTTGAAGTCCCGATTCTAAGCAGTTAAGCATGGTGCACTAAACTATTAAGTAGTCATCATATTGAGCTAGCAAAACGTTCATAATGTCTGCATCTGCTCCTGCAATAGGTCCGTCACCTAGCGGTGCATCAAGGACATAATTCTTCTGTGCAGCAATGAGGATAAACCTCAGATCACGGATCCAATCCGCATCATTGCTACTAACATTTTTCAACACAATTTTCTCTAGGAACATATCAAAATAAACACAGGGAAGCAACAACGCGAGCTATTGATCTACAACATAGATATGCTAATACTACCAGGACTAAGTTCATGATAAATTAAAGTTCAATTAATCATATTACTTAAGAACTCCCACTTAGATAGACATCCCTCTAATCCTCTAAGTGATCACGTGATCCAAATCAACTAAACCATGTCCGATCATCACGTGAGATGGAGTAGTTTCAATGGTGAACATCACTATGTTGATCATATCTACTATATGATTCACGCTCGACCTTTCGGTCTCTGTGTTCCGAGGCCATATCTGTATATGCTAGGCTCGTCAAGTTAAACCTGAGTATTCCGCGTGTGCAACTGTTTTGCACCCGTTGTATTTGAACGTAGAGCCTATCACACCCGATCATCACGTGGTGTCTCAGCACGAAGAACTTTCGCAACGGTGCATACTCAGGGAGAACACTTCTTGATAATTTAGTGAGAGATCATCTTATAATGCTACCGTCAATCAAAGCAAGATAAGATGCATAAAAGTATAAACATCACATGCAATCAATATAAGTGATATGATATGGCCATCATCATCTTGTGCTTGTGATCTCCATCTTTGAAGCACCGTCATGATCACCTTCGTCACCGGCGCGACACCTTGATCTCCATCGTAGCATCGTTGTCGTCTCGCCAATCTTATGCTTCCACGACTATCACTACCGCTTAGTAATAAAGTAAAGCATTACATCGCGATTGCATTGCATACAATAAAGCGACAACCATATGGCTCCTGCCAGTTGCCGATAACTCAGTTACAAAACATGATCATCTCATACAATAAAATTTAGCATCATGTCTTGACCATATCACATCACAACATGCCCTGCAAAAACAAGTTAGACGTCCTCTACTTTGTTTGTTGCAAATTTTACGTGGCTGCTACGGGCTTAAGCAAGAACTCATCTTACCTACGCATCAAAACCACAACGATAGTTTGTCAAATAGACTCCGTTTTAACCTTCTCAAGGACCGGGCGTAGCCACACTCGGTTCAACTAAAATTGGAGAGACAGTCTTCCGCAAGCCATCTCTGTGCAAAGCACGTCGAGGGAACCGGTCTCGCGTAAGCGTACGCGCAAGGTTGGTCCGGATCGTCTCGTCCAACAATACCGCTGAACCAAAGTATGACATGCTGGTAGGCAGTATGACTTGTATCGTCCACAACTCACTTGTGTTCTACTCGTGCAAATAACATCATACCATAAAACCTAGGCTCTGATGCCACTGTAGGGGAACGTAGTAATTTCAAAAAATTTCCTACGCACACGCAAGATCATGGTGATGCATAGCAACGAGAGGGGAGAGTGTTTGTCTACGTACCCTCGTAGACCGAAGCGGAAGCGTTGACACAACGTAGAGGAAGTAGTCGTACGTTCTCCTCGCGATCCAACCGATCACAGCACCGTTACTCCGGCACCTCCGAGTTCTTGGCACACGTTCAGCTCGATGACGATCCCCGGGCTCCGATCCAGCAAAGCGTCGGGGAAGAGTTCCGTCAGCACGACGGCGTGGTGACGATCTTGATGTGTTACCGGCGCAGGGCTTCGCCTAAGCACTGCAACGATATAATCGAGGTGGAATTTGGTGGAAGGGGGCACCGCACACGGCTAAGGAACGATCCGTAGATCAACTTGTGTGTCTTTGGGGTGCCCCCTGCCCCCGTATATAAAGGAGTCAAGGGGGAGGGGCTGGCCGGCCAAGCTAGGGCGCGCCAGAGAGTCCTACTCCCTCTGGGAGTAGGATTCCTCCCCCCAATCCTAGTTGGACTAGGATTCTCCAAGGGGGGGAGAGAGAGAGAGGGGGCGCCCCACTTCTCCTAGTCCTAATAGGACTAGGGAAGGGGGGGGAGGCGCGCAGCCCCTAGGGCTGCCCTCTCACCTTTCCTCCAAGGCCCATGTTGGCCCATTATGCTCCCGGGGGGTTCCGGTAACCCTCCCGGTATTCCGGTAAAATCCTGTTTTCACCTGGAATGCATCCGATGTCCAAACATAGGCTTCCAATATATAATTCTTTATGTCTCGACCATTTCGAGACTCCTCGTCACGTCCGTGATCACATCTGGGACTCCGAACTCCTTCGGTACATCAAAATGCATAAACTCATAATAACTGTCATCGTAACGTTAAGCGTGCGGACCCTACGGTTCGAGAACAATGTAGACATGACCGAGACACGTTTCCGGTCAATAACCAATAGCGGGACCTGGATGCCCATATTGGCTCCTACATATTCTACGAAGATCTTTATCGGTCAGACCGCATAACAACATACGTCGTTCCCTTTGTCATCGGTATGTTACTTACCCGAGATTCGATCGTCGGTATCCAATACCTAGTTCAATCTCGTTACCGGCAAGTCTCTTTTCTCGTTCCGTAATACATCATCTCGCAACTAACTCATTGGTTGCAATGCTTGCAAGGCTTATGTGATGTGCATTACCGAGAAGGCCCTGAGATACTTCTCCGACAATCGGAGTGACAAATCCTAATCTCGAAATATGCCAACTCAACATGTACCTTCGGAGACACTTGTAGAGCACCTTTATAATCACCCAGTTACGTTGTGACGTTTGGTAGCACACAAAGTGTTCCTACGGTAAATGGGAGTTGCATATTCTCATAGTTGAAGGAACATGTATAAGTCATGGATAAAAGCAATAGCAACATACTAAACGATCGGGTGCTATGCTAATGTAATGGGTCATGTCAATCAGATCATTCAACTAATGATGTGATCTCGTTAATCAAATAACAACTCTTTGTTCATGGCTAGGAAACATAACCATCTTTGATTAATGAGCTAGTCAAGTAGAGGCATACTAGTGACAATCTGTTTGTCTATGTATTCACACATGTATTATGTTTCCAGTTAATACAATTCTAGCATGAATAATAAACATTTATCATGATATAAGGAAATAAATAATAACTTTATTATTGCCTCTAGGGCATATTTCCTTCACGGGTTGGCTTCCGCCATGAGCGCTGCCAGCGCGTCAAACAGATCTGACAATACTTGGGCTGGTGAGTCCGCAGGGCCTCCTGCCCGCGCAGCTGTTGCCGCTGCCGATCCGGAGATCACTGCTGCCGCAGTTGATGAATGTGGCGCCGCCTGTGTTCCAGCCATGAAGATCCCAACTCGATAGGGCAGATCAGAGGGGTCCGGAATACTGTCGCCATCGGAGCTGCCCCCAATCCGATCATCTTGCAGCTGGTATAGAGACTCGGTTTCCCCGGTTGACGTTTCATCGCCGGAGTAGATGGCGGTTTCGTCACCGGATTCGGATCCTTCCTCGTAGCTTCCTCCGTGGAGGACTCCCACGAAGGCGCGCTTCCTGGTCGGTTTAGCCAGGGTCGATCTCGTGCACTGAGCTGTCTCGACGAGGTCGGTGCAGACGCCCAGCTCGGGGCCCGGTTCACCGATCTTGCCGATGAAAACATGGATGCCGCCAAAGGGGACCCGGTACCCGTACTCGATCGAGCCGGCGTCGGGGCCCCAGCCTGTGCTGTCGATGTAGAGTTTTCCGCGACGACTTTTCGTCATCCGGCCCACAGCGTAGCCCTCGAGTCCTTCAAAGCGGCCCTCCAAGAACTTGAAACCATCTCGCGATAGCCCCACGGTGGGCGCCAACTGTCGTGGATTTGTCACGGCAGATGTCCTAGCGAAAGGACTTAGTCGTGGAGCCATCGCAACGGGTTAACTTGAAGGGGTTAAAACGGACGCAAGGACACAGAGTTATACTAGTTCGGCCCCTTCGAGGAAGGTAAAAGCCTACGTCTAGTTGTGATGGGATTGATGTGTTTCGAGGGCTAGGGAGCGATAAGCTTCGCCTAAACCTCGAGTTGTTGTTCTCTGTCCCTAAACCGCCGTCGGGTCGTCCCCTTATATACACGGGTGACGCCCGTCGGTCTACAAAGTCCCAACCTCCGGTTCATAAACGTGCCCGGGTTGGTCTCTCTATTCCTAACTTACAATGCAAGTTTACCTCAGGCCGGTTTACGGCCATAAACCTTTAAACCGATTATAGGCCTTGGGTCCTTCTATTTCTCCTTGGGCTTTAACATCTTGGGTCCATTGACGGAGCTAACCCGGGCCCTGTAGGCCGGTTTACCCCAAATAGCAATATCCCCAACAACCCTGATTGGGCAGCTGTTATTAAAATGAATCAATGCAATTTGTTTGCTCCTTCTATTTGAAATGGTGTAGGCCTTGATGAAGCTGTTGAAGCCAATGAAGGTGGTGAGGCAGACATACTGGATGTCGTCGATGCAGAAATTAGAGTGCCAGAAATTATAGTACCTGAAGAGATCACTAGTTGGTGCAGAAATGATGATGAAGGATCCAGCATTGATGTTTCAGTCGTAGAAAATATAAAACCTATTGAGTTTGAAGATGTCCATTTCGAATCTGGTGATGATACAAATGATGATGAGGCTTACGTAAATGATGGGCATGTTGCTCCTTTGGGACAAGAAGAATCAGATGATGACCAGGGGTTCTTTGTATAGTTTTTAATCTCTTGGTAAGGTGCTTGTCACAACCCTAGAATTTGATTGCAATTAGTTTCATAAGCATCCATGCATCATGTCTATATTGTTTGAAATTTGAAATGGGGATGACAAACCCTAGCACTAAATGAAATGCAATTAGGATCAAAATAAAAATATTTTCAATGAACCCAGAATGCCCTTTAGAAAAGTTCATTATTTTTGATAAAGGTGAAAACCTTTGCCAAAAATGATGCACATATTTTTAGGCCATTTTGGATTTTAAAATTAACTCATATTGTATTTTAATTGGGTCCTTTAAATGCATATACATTTTTTAGATGCTCCAAAAATGTTGGAAATTGTTAAGGGTCACTTAAGTAATTCAGAAAGGACCCATAATTGTTTCGAGGATTTTATGAAATGGTTTGGTATTATTACTAAATCAAAACAAATAGCAAAAAATAGAAAACAGGAAAAAATAGGGAAAACCAGAGAGAGGAAAAACCCACCTGGAACTTACCTGGCGCAGCCCACCTAGCGCCCAACCGGCCCAGCTCTGTGACAGCCCAACCGGCCCGACTGGTCCAGTGGCCAGTCATCGTTCTCCTCTTGCCAGGAGGATGCAATGCGCGTGGCCGCCGCTCATGAGCACGCGCCTCGCCAGCTCCTGCTTGCCGTCGACGCCTGGACGCCTCCAACGTAGCCACGCACCCCCCTGACCTATCTCTCCCTCACCCGTGGCCTCTCCCCTCCTCTGCTCTCTCACTCGCACGCACCCGAGTGGCCCCGTCGCCACCGTCCACCGCTTGCATAGCCACCGGCCTCCCCTATGCCCCTAGACGTGCCCCTGAGATCCACGACGACGTCCTCGTACTCTCCATCGAGTCAAGCAATGCCAGGTGCCCGGGAACGCCGCCACCACCGTCGTCTTCAACTCCGGCCTCCGAGATTGCCGGCAATGCCCCGACGTCGTCCGACCTCCCCCGAGCCCACTGAGACGCGTTCTGAAACTGTTGTGAGCTCATGGACCGACTCCCCCTCCTCTCCAGCTCGCGTTTTTGCTCTAGCTCCGTTCCCCACCTCCACCGAAGCTCGCCGCCGCCACGGTCGACGAGCTCCATGCTCCTGAGCTCGTCCGCTCGCCCGAGCATCACCAGCGTGCTCGCCGCGCTCCTGTGAACCTGTAGCCCCCACGGGTTCGCCCTGTCGTGCCCTGTAGCGCCATTTCCGCCTTTGCCCGAGCTCTGGCGCCGCTCCGCTTGACGCCGCCATCGCCTCAGGCCATCTCCGGCAGCCCCGCAGCCACCACCCGATGCGCCTCGTCGCGCTGTAGCCTTAGAGCCCAACCCCGCCTCCTCTCGTCGCCGGAGTCGCCGGGACGAGCGACGCCGCCAGGATGAGCGACGCTGCCGCGTCTGTGTGTCACCGGCGGCTAACCGCCGACGTGGACGTCTTAATTAGTGCCTAACCACACTGCTAAGTACCAACCACAGTCACTGACACGTGGGCCCGACCCTGCTAATTAATCCAGGATTAGTGCTAATTAAACCAGGATAGTTTAGTTAGTAACTGACACGCGGGACCCACTGGTCAGTTTGACCTGGGCCACTCCGTTGACCACTGATGTTGGTGTGATGTCATGCTGACGCAGTAATCATTCACTAGATTTTGTTTATTTCCAAATAACCAGGAAATCCAGATAATGATTTGAACTTCTAAAAATCATAGAAATTCAACCGTAGCTCAGAATGAAATAATTTATATATGAAAAATGATCAGAAAAATATGAAGAATCTGTTTATGGTATTTCATGCATGTTTGAACAAGTTAACCTCACTGAATAGGATAAATCATGATTAGGGCATTTTATGAACTAGCATTTGGAGTTGGAGTTTAACCCTGTTTGAATTCCACCTCAATTAACTTGGCTTACTGCTGCATTAGGTCAATTCAGTTCCTTAACATGACTTGTCATTCATTTGATTGTGCATTGAAGTGAATGTTGTTTCTTTTGTGTTTTCTGGTGGTTGTTCCCTCTTAGTAGACGATGTTTCCGACGATGTGATCAATGATACCGATGAAGAGCTATACTATCTTCAGAAGTGCCCGGCAAGCAAAAAACCCTTGTTCATTCCGATACAATCCCACTCTCTCGCTCCTGCTCTCTTGTACTGCATTAGGACAACAGCGATTCAACTGTTACATGCTGCGGTAGTTGAAGCCCTTTCCTCTGCATGACCTGTCATTGCCACAGTAAATAGATGAAACCCACTAGCATGAGTAGGAGTTGTTTGAGCCCTGATGTGCCTACTCATTCATGCTTGTTTGTCATGCCTGCTATTGCTTAGAGTTGTGTCAGGTCTGATTCACCGGGGATGAATTGGAGAGTTGTGAACATGTCCTACTGTTGAGAGCTAAGTGTGTGAACACGATTTGGTGAAGGTAGTGGTGAGAGGCCATGTAGGAGTACATGGTGGGTTGTCTCATTGTAGCCGTCCTCAGGAACTGAGTTTTGTGTTTGTGATCCATGAACAGTTACGACCACGCATTGGAATGCTTAAGTGCCCCTCTTGACTTATTAACCAACCTGATCTCTGTCCAGGAGTTGCAACTAGTTTCTGGTGTTTGTAGGTAGTGTTCGTAGTCTACCAAGTGGCACCCGGTACAGGTGGGCTTGGGACAGACTAGGCACCGTGGCCGGGTATGCCAAGCGCCGCCCGTTTGGTGGGCTTGGAACCCTATACACATCGTTTGGGGCCGTGAGCGACACCCCGGACGGCTCTCCTTGCGGATGGAACCCGAATAGGCGATAAACCTGGACGAGAGACTTGTGTGGTTAGTCAGGTTGTGGCCGACTCCCTCACCAGGCTTCCGCTTGAAGGTTGCCGAGATACACGACGTGTACATGGTGGTAAGTGGCGAGAGCGTGTGTGAATAAGTACACCCCTGCAGGGTTAACATCATCTATTCGAATAGCCGTGTCCGCGGAAAAGGACTTCTGGGTTGCCTGTACAGTTCATAGACAAGTGAAAGTGGATACTCTAAAATGCGCAAGATAAGCGTGAGTGCTATGGATGGCGTTCTCGTAGGAAGACGGGACGGATCCATAGTGGTGTATTGATATGGTGAATATGTGGACTCGTGTGCACCACCTCAAAAGAGTTACTTGCAGTCGTAGTTCAGGATAGCTATCGAGTCAAAGTTGGCTTGCTGCAGTCAAACTCCACCACCCCTTTATTGACACCGATGCATATGTAGATAGTTCTGATGTAAGTCTTGTTGGGTACATTTGTACTCACGTTTGCTTATTTTATGTTTTTGCAGAGAGACGTCAGTCTCGCTAGTAGTTCCGCGTGGACTTCGACGTTTAGCTTGTTACCTCAGCTATGATCTTGTACCCTTGGGAGGGTCGTGTAGATAGGCAGGCTTCTCAGCCTTTTTCATTTGTAGTTGTCTGTACTCAGACGTGTTAAGCTTCCGCATGTGATTTGACTTGTATGCTCTGAATGTTGGGTCATGAGACCCATGTTTGTAATACTTGGCTCCTCGGAGCCTAATGAATAAATACTCCGAGTCATAGAGTCTTGTTGTGATGCCATGTTGTATTGCACATATTGAGCATATTTAGATACATTAAAACTGAGCACCCTCCTAGCCCTCTCAGGCCATCAGCATTTCTAATCATTGGATCGCTACTTTTAGTCGTTTTTGGCCGTCTGATTACCTCATAATCCCATATTTAGATCCGAACGAGCGATAGACTGATCGGGCCGCTGCTCTGATGGTTTTTTTGGGCGTCCGAGATTCAATTGGGCCTACTGGGCCTGTACCAGGCTACCGTGCTGCAAAAAGGTAAAACCTAAAACACTCGATGCATTGCGAGTCACTCACGACCCTAGCTACCTCATTCGCTCGCAGCCTCGCCTGGCGGCGTCTCTCCATGGTCTTCCTTCCTGACCTTTCCTCTCTCTCATGACCTGACAGATGCAAACCTCGATCTGCAGTATCCTTCTCTAGATCTTGACTTTCAGCGGCGACAACCATCGCAAGGCTCGCTCAACCCCTCCCACCAGCAGATCCTAGGTGTCCTCTCCAACCACGACCTCAACCTAGGGCGGACCTATGTCCGCTGCCAGCACCGACTCATCTAGCAGGCCAGAAGGACACCAAGAAGGGCGCGCCTTTTGGCACGCGGTGCGTCCTTGTTGCCCAGGCATTGGCCTCGGCACTGGCATATGGTATTCATTTCCTTCCGGATGTTCAAACCATAAGTATGATTGTGGTGTGATACAACGTGTTCGTTTTCCAGGAAGAAAAGTTGCCTGCCGATTTTTCTTCTCTTTCTTTAGATGTCATTCTTTTTTTGTTACTCTTATGCATGTGACAGTAAGACATTATAAATTATATATGCGTGAGTTCTTCTCCATTGGCTGTGGGACAGTTAATTTGTTCATGTGGACTACCATACCTCACATCTTTATGTTCAGCATTATGTTGGCTGTCTGAACTAATAACCATTTTTATCTACATTGTTCATTGCATGTTGTTTGCAAATTTCTTCATTCCTGTCTTTTTTATTGTAGAACACTTGCACCTAATGGAAATAAAATTCATGTTTGGTAGACTAGAACCAAAGATTTCTCTATCTGATGGTACCGCACAATTGAAAGTTGCAGAATCTATCGCTTAGTGTTATAATTGCACTCGATTGTAGTTGCAAGCCAGAACATTTACTGATTTATATCCGGTAGTTAGAAATAGTTTCATGCACAGTTAATTTTGATATGACACAGGAACTGTTAGATTATTTTTTATTGTTAGCATGTGTTAACGTTGATTGGACACATGAATTGTTAGATTAGTTTATTAGTTTTTGCACGTGTTCATATAATTCTGTTTAATGTATCAAAGAGATTGTATTAATCAATCATGAACCAATGGGAAAATTTCTAATCTATTGACTGCAGGAAGGCTTCTTGTGCAAACAAGGCACTTGGGATGGTTGTTGCATATCGATCCAGAGAACAATGCCATACAAGATAAAACTGTCGCTCCTACCTTTTTATTTAGAAGAAGACATCTTCATTGCTGCTCCCAACATCTTAAGCTTAGCAACACAATTGCCAATTAGCCAAAAACAACTCTTGCTAATATGCCAAAATTCACACCTTTAATGATCACACCTTGCTTGTTTCCTTTCAGTAGATGAAAGGCAAAGTCAAGAACCTTCCATGAGTGTTTTTTGTCGGGTGAGCTTGCAACTCTGTAATTGTCACTGTTGTTGCACACCGTTGACATTGATCAGGCTGCATCAATTCTGACTTTCAGGTAAATAAGTAGAAACAATCGGATGGCAAGAGGTACAAGACGAGTGATGCTCAAAGAAAGAGGGTGTTGGAGAAACCAAAGATGGATCAAGGATGGCAACCAGCAGAAAGGCACTTAGATAAGGGTTATAAAGGTGCCGTATTTTTATCTACTTAATCCTCTTCCATCAAATTGTGTTAATTTATTCATGTACCCTTCGGCTCTTTTGATAAGGATGGCAACAGTGCTGGTTATACAATGGCATGCTAGTGGTTGAAGAATTGTTTCCTGCAAAGATCTCATACTATTCATGCCGAGCTTTGCTGCTATTCTTGATCTTGTGTAGTAGAGTACTATTTATAGTGGTTGACATCATTATGCCACTATCTAAGATTTAGACATTCACTAATGATGTGATAGAAAAAATAAACAATATTGTTTACCTGAGTGCATCATGCATGTCTCCTTTTCTCTATTGAAATACCAATACAACTCTTTTTTTTTTGTAAAACCATTGATTATTCACTTTCATCACTGTCAAGATATCAGTAACTTTATGCAAATCGAGCTTTTATGTTCCCTGTATCAACTTATTTAGAGAAAAAATCCACCATTTCATTGTAAAAAATGGATGGGCATGGCAATCTGCAATACTTTGAAGAAATTTTTTATCAAAATTTTATTTTCACTTTATAAATTTCTATCAATCTATTATAAAAATAGACGGGCGCAGCAACGCGCGCCTTCAATGATCTAGTTGTGTGTATGATTGAAATGCTTGGTATGTGTGGGATCCGACAACCTAGTTGTTTATCCTTGGTAGCCTCTCCTATGGGGAAATATAGTCTTGTGCTTCCATGAGCCATAGTAGTCCGTTACATCCCGGTTCACCGGAGTCCTGCTAGGCCAGCACTACTGCTCCAGAACACTTGACTGGCCGACATGTGATTCACTTCGTTCCTGTGTCTGTCCCTTCGGGGAAATGTCACGCGGTGACATCCGGAGTCTTGCCTAGCCTGCTACAGCCCGGTTCACCGGAGTCCTATTAGCCTAGTGATACAGCCCGGATTCGCACGCTGCTGACGACATGCTCGATGTTGATTCATGTATGCCTTTCCCCGTAAGTTAGTGCCACTTTGGGTTCACGACTAGTCATGTCGGCCCGGGTTCTCTGTCATATGGATGCTAGCAACACTATCATATACGTGAGCCAAAAGGCGCAAACGGTCCCGGGCCATGGTAAGGCGACACCCGTGGGAATACCGTGCGTGAGGCCGCAAAGTGATATGAGGTGTTACCGGCTAGACCGATGTGACTTGGAATCGGGGTCCTGACAGTGCTTTTCACATGTTTAAGCCATGAATATAAGTCCCTGAACTCTTTTTATGGTTACCTACGAGTAGTATCTCTCTTGGAGTTTAATCTAATGTGAAACAGGTTCAAACAAGGCACCCCCTGCATAGTGTCATCGGTTTGGTGATGAAGAAAGAGAAGAGTAGTTTTTGTTCTTTTAGTGATGTTGCTATTTTGACAGTGAACTTGTGGTTTTTAGTGTTGGCACTATTTTCATTACTTTGTCGTCAACTTATGGTCTTTTGTGTGAACAATCTATACAAGTATGGCTGCTGAAACTTGTGTGCTTTCATGTTGAAACTTGTGTTATATATCTCGCTAAGATGGTTTGTTATATCCTACTAAAATGTTGTGTCATATATATATATATATATATATATATATATATATATATATATATATATATAGGGATTGACTATTCGTCACACTAGGTGAGGAATAGTTATTTTTCACCCCCCTCTATTTTACCATCAATGCACCGTAATTTTACGTTTCGTAAGTTTTGTCTTATTCCCGACGTAAAAAGAGACCGTAAGAAAATATATAATCGTCGTAAAAATATTTTATGTTATGTAAAATTACAAACGTAAAAACATAGTGTAAAATACACATAAACTGCAAATTTTCTTGTCTTATGACATATATTTTTAATTTTTTATGCCAAATTTTACGTAGTGAATCAATAGGAATTTAACTATTTGAATTCCAAACATAATTTAATTATGATATGATCATAAGATTACCTCGGGTGAAGAATAACTTATTCTGCGCCCTGGGTGATGAATAGTAACACTATATATATATATATATATATATATATATATATATATATATATATATATATCTTGATGTAGTGTTGTTGATCTGCTGATGAATTCTTGCTGGAAATTAGGCTGGGTTACAACTGTTATGCTGCTCAATTGGTGGCTGAAGAGCTATTTAAATGGAGCCTGGGAGTGTTCCAAAATAGCTAGTATGCAGCTTTGCTCAATTTCTCTGTTTAACACATAATTTTATATGGAATCTCCTTTTTTATTAACAACACACATAAATACATACAATCACATCAAGCAAGATACAAAAAAAATTAGGAAGAGAATGTGTGCTGCTCAGTGCTCCCGACTCACCTTTGTGAGAAGGGCACCGATCTTGCCGTCTTTCTCCAGTGCTGAGGATGACCTTGCTACCAGTGGACGTCAGTAGGGCGAGTGAAGGGTGTCCACGAGTGTGCAAGGCTCCGCACGCGCGTAAGCGAGCGTTCCTCCAAGTTGCGGTACCACCGATGTCTACTTTGAGATATGTGACTAAAATGCAACTTCGGTGCAAGTTGTGGTACCTAATGTGTTGATACCTCTATAAACTAGTACGCCCCTTTAATCAGATCCTAATAAATAGTATGATAAATCAAGGGGAAAATCAGGAGCACTATAGAGAATATCGTTGCAATATCCTGCTCCTTTTTCGCAACACTAGAGGATTGTTGCATTATGTTGTACATATTACCATGGATGCCAATTTGTCGCAATATGTAATAGTTATTGCAACGCAACGAAGATGAGGCAAAAGCCACCCTATTACAACCAATACATGCTTTGTTGCAATACGAAGCCATGTTTTTTGCAACAGTATCTATGACTAGCGCCACAAATCAGAACTGTTGCAATATATGTCTGAATATAACCACAAAGATGTACTTTATTGCAATACCTAGCCTTTATTGCAACAAGATGACACATTCACGCAACGAGACAGAACTGTCGCAATAGCACTATCATATTGCAATGGCGATGCAGCTTGTGGCAATACATGGCTTCTATTGCAAAAAAATGAGTACTTAGCGCGATGAAACAAAATTGTGGCAATATGTAGATCCTATTACCATAAAGTGGAATTTTGTGGTAATATAGCATTTATTGCAACAAAAGATAGTTGTAGCAATATTTTTTTTACAATAGACCGAAATCCTTGTAGTGACGTAGACTCCAAGTCCTCTGGATCACGCTTGTTCCGAAAATCACGTTCCCGAAGGTTTCATTCCGTTTCATATCCTTTTCCTTTGAAACACTGAAATAGGCAAAAAAAACTGCAATTTGGGCTGGGCCTCCGATTAATAGGTTAGTCCCAAAAATAATATAATAGTGTATAATAAAGCCCATTAAACATCCAAAATAGAGTATAATATAGCATGGAACAATAAAAACTTATAGATACCTTGGAGACGTATCAAGCAGCAGCAGCGCGAGCGTGAGCGAGCGAGAGCCGGAGCAGCAGCAGCTGGGCGAGCAAGCGAGCGAGAGCTGGAGCAGCAACAATGCGAGCGACCGAGCGACAGCTGGAGCAGCAGCAGCAGATCCGGCTGGTATGGACGCTGCCGCCGAAGGGGCCTCACACTGGGGAGAGCCGCCGTGGAGATGTCGCCCGCGGCGCCGGCTTCGAGGTAGCCGCTCCATGGGGGTGCGAGATGCAGCACCGTCAGCGCCGGGAGGTCGAGTTAAGGAGAAGGTGCGATGTGATGAGTGTACAACCTCTTTGGTGGTGCCAAGTAGTCCTCGGCTTCTTCCGAGGAGTCGGTGAGGATGCTGTAGTTCCGGTGGAGCAGGTTAAGGCAGCGCTGTGGGGATGGTGCAGCCACGATAGACGAGGCGATCGTCGAAGCACCTCCTTGGAAGTGGAGGACGGGGCGGCTGAACCGGCGGGACAACGAGATGGACGACGGATCCTCATCCGCGGAGGCGGATGAGGGACGTCGAGCTATGCGGTGGACGATATCGTCGGGGAAGAGGCTCCGGCTGGGCAACGGTGAGGTGGCGGCGGAGGAGGGATGGGTTTCACGGCTGGAGCGGAGAGGTTATGGCAGCCAAATTTTGAATGGCGAAAAGGAGGCGATGGGAGGGGGGAACCATGACTTAGGGACACGCTTGTCCAGAATGTAGGTTGTGTTACAAAAATACCCCCACTAATATGAACTAGCAGCCCTTTCGGCTCAGGGTTACAAGGGGGATTTCACGTGTCGGGATTTGGCAGCTGGAGGGAGTTTTCGCACGCGTTGTAATTTCGGGATAGCAAGGCGCAGGTTGTGAAGGCGCTAGTTTTGGGAGCACGATATCTTAATTTTACGGATATAACAAGGCGTGGGTTGAATTTTAGGGACAAGCCTAACGTGTAATATTGTACTTGTACGTACCAAATCAATTTGCACTTCCCTCAATGAAAAAAAGGAAAAAACAAAAAACTATTCACACCACACAAAGAGAGAGTCTTGTCCCGTTTCACTATACAAATGCTATTCAAAGCTACTCCCTCCTTCCATCTATATAGGGCCTAATGCGTTTTTCAAGGCTAAATTTGACCAACCAAATATTAGAGCAATAATATATGACATGCAACTTACACAAAGCACATCGTTAAATTCGTGTGTGAAAGGAGCTTTCAATGATATAATTTTCACATTCATGTGTGAAAGGCGGTCTTAAAAAACACATTAGGCCCTATATAGATGGAAGGAGGGAGTATGGATCCATGTTATGTCCAATTAAATTTTTCGCTGGCTGTATAATGCATGTAACCTACTCATGCCAACATTTTAGTGCATTCCAAATGTCTATACTAGCGCTGCAATTTGAACTGAATTTAAATTCGTTGCTCTATTTCAATAAGAATCTACAATCATGATTGTTGCCAACTTCAACCATCATTCGTGTATTACCATAACAACACACCACATGATTACTATAGAGATTGATATGAACTATGTGTACTATATGAACTCGAATTCAATTTTTTGAATACACTTGATGTTGATTCCAAATAATAGTACATTTGATGTACTAATTAGATATTCATAATCTAAACCATGTTCCATATGTACACCGTGTTTATCACACAAAGTATAGTGCCCCGCCCCCTACATTATGACAAGTATTTAGCCCTGAGCTGCAAAAGCCACACATTATCCCAAATTATAATCAATGCTCTATATATTATATGTAGTACTAGCAAGATGCCTATGCGTTCCACGGAACATCAACATGATCAAGGGGATGCCTTATTTGCAAATATGGAGAGGGGTGTGGGTATCATTTTTCAAAATTGCCATAGTTTCCTTCCTATCCGTCAGATATAAATCGGACGGCCTATATTGCAGGATGGCAGGCACACCATCATCAACAACTCTGTCTTTATAAGAGTAGAGATAAAATATATTATGTGTAGTATAACATGTTCATAACCAAACCATGTGTATCATCGTTATATATATTCACACATGCGTCGGTTTAAAACACTATGATAAATTCATCAAATATCCGAATTCGCTTTTTATAATGAATTATGATCTCTATTCATATTTTACACCCACACAATCCTCTTATCTTTGTAGCTACACTACAAAAAAATACACTTCCGTGATGATACGTGTTTGTCAAGTAGGTCACGTTTTCTGTCATGCATGTACATCCATGAAAAATTTATGACAGAATCAAGATAGTCATACTTGTGCTGTCATAGAAGTGTTCCATGACATTACCAAAATTATCATCACGGAAGTGTCCACTTCCATGAAGAAAAATCGCGCATCACAGAAGTGCTTTCGTCAAGGGTGACCGACACATGGCATCCACCGTAACGGAACGCCGTTAAGCTATCGGGTCCAGTTTCAGATCCGATAACCCGTTAACGGCCCGGACCAATGGCGACTTTCCACGTGCAAAACCATCACTGGCTGGAGGAAACACGTGTCAGCTCCCCATTGGCACAGGTGTCACTCATCCAATGGGCGAGATGCGCTTATGAAATGTTGACACGTGGACCGGCCCAAAAGTGTCCCATAAAGTTTAAATGGGCCGGCCCAACTAAAGGCCCACAAGATTTTGCGGTCCATAATGTCCCGGCCCAGCAAAAGGCCCACGATATTTTGCGGATCATAATGGGCCGGCCCATCTAAAGGCCCACAAGATTTTGCGGGCCATAATGGGCCGGCCCAGCTAATGGCCCACGAGATTTTGCCGACCATAATGGACCGGCCCAGCTGAAGGCCCAAAAGATTTTTATGACACTAGTAGGTCGGCCCATTAACAGGCTGCCATGTTTTGGGCCAAATGTCGGCCCATATTTGATCCGGTCCATTAATAGTCTCCCACGTGTCGGGCCTAATAAAGATATGAGATCCAACCCGTTAAAATCCTACCACGTTCTGGGCCAAATTACGGCCCAGATCAGGTCCGACCCTTTGAGAGGCTTCGGGCTAAATTATGGCCCATATCAGATTCGGCCCGTCAACTGAACGCTATGCTTTTGGGCCCACTTGATAAAGGCCCATTTAGCAATTCAGCTTGATATTAGTTTCGTCCTGTTAAAGGCCCGTTTAACATTTCAGCCCTATATATATTTCGCCCCGTTAAAAGCCCGTGATATAGTTGGGCCTAACTACGGCCCCATTTGCATCCGGCCTGCTCACAGACGATAATCTGATTGGGACAAACAGGGACCGAGACAATTTTCGCCTGTTATAAGCCCATGATTTGATTGGCACAATCATGGGTCGGGGTCTATTTCGGCCTGCTGCCGGCCCGTGAGTTGTTCGACACTTTTCAGGCCCAACCTACTTTTCAGCCTCCTAAAAGCCCATTGAGTTTTCTTGGGAAATAGGGCCGGTAGTTTACTCGGCCTATTAAAGGCCCGAATCTACTAGTGGGCCAGTTTACATTTAGGCCTGTTGACGGACCAAGATGACGGGGCCCATGATGCGGATCATACATAGTAATTTGCATGGCGGCTCGATTATGTACCGTAATTTTACGGTTTGGCTGCTCGATTATGTACCATAATTTTACGGTTTGGCCGGTTTACTGCGAAGACAGGATATATATATAGTAAAATAACTGCAGCATCGTGAATGAGAAAAAAACCTAGACTGTACAATAAAGAAATTACGGCATATTACATCCACTGGGCATCAAAGTTCGCCACTATGATAGTAAAGCACAAGCAGACAGCAGATTACATACACTAGGCATCAAAGATCACTAGAAGTGCAATTAAACACGCCGATAAAATAATATACAAAACCAACATCACTTCAATAGAGTTCAAGAAAGGTTAGCCCTGCTCGGGAGCTGCAGTGCAAGCAGCTGAGCAAGCTGATGAGACTGCACTTGTTTGACACTTATATCCTCCTCACTCTGAAAGATAAACAAGCAGACAGATGACAGGTTTTGCACATATAAGTATCAGTGCTGACAATTCATCACATTTCTTACTGACGAATAAAGTGACACAGTTTAAAATAGCATTAACACAATATGGTATTGTTAAGTTCAAGACATGGCAGGAAATGACGTTGTGAAGGAGTTGGCAGCTTCAAGGCACCACTGGATTACAGATCAAGAACTTATAAGTATCAATGGTTAGTGTGCTGTCAATATATCCCATTTCAGATTGGCAAAATAAGATCACTTGCTCTGTATCGTTTAATTTACATGGTATGAAGAAGGAACTTGGATGTACAACTGAAAACTTAAATTGAGAAGGACAAACTTTTGTTTATGAAGTACATAATAAACTTTAAACATGCAATTTGATGTACACCAAAAATAAACAGATGTTGCAGTCATGCCTAACCAAATATACACAACAAAGTTTGAAGGCATGAGAAGGACAAACTTACATTATTGGTGAAGGTAGGCTCTATAAAGCCCTTGTCCATGCTGATGGGGGGGCAATTCAAGAAGTTTACCACAGAATCTTCTTCATAAGCATTGCCTTTATTCTACATTTTGTTAAGAGTAAATATAGATGTGACAATATAATAAAAAATGGAGAATATTTAAGATAAGATGAAAAGTGATGCTACATAACCAAGTAGCTAGAAATGTAAATACAGCGATCCAGGCAAAAGGTACAGCCAAGAGCAATGCAAGGCTAAACTTCTTCAGTACCATCAGTGTTATCCAACCTTATGGTAAGAGTAAATATAGATCTTATGTGTAGAAAATGGAGGGCAAAGGAAAATAAGCTGCAGAGTGATGGTACATGAACAACTACCTGTCAATATAAGTACATTGATAAAGGACAACAGGTACTTACAAGAACAATGCAGAGCTAAAAAATTTCATTGGCATTGGATACAATCTACACTAATGTAACCATTCATATAGATCAAATAATTTGGAGCAAACAATTGATAAGCAAGCTATCATGCATACTACTGTCACATAATGAACCAGGTATGTATGCAAGTACAATGATACATGACAACAGGTGCTAACAAGAGCAAAGCAGCGGGCATCATATTTGTGATATCATGTCGTTCTTTTCAAACCAGAATTCCTTTTCGAGCAGATTTCCTGCAAAAAAGATCCGTAAGGCACATGCGAAAAAGTAGAAGTTCAAATTGTCATGCGATGTCATAGACAGTACCTCATCCTCGGAATGAGATCAGTGCATAACAAGATTTTCCATTCAATATCTTCTAAATTTAGCACAGGAGACTTCACTAGAAATTCGTTTATAGACTTGCCATCAAAGTGTGATTTCCTCAGGTAACACCAACACTGCTGCAATGCTTCCTTGAAAAGCGCATGCAAGCTTTGCTCGTCATGACTATCTAGATTGACCCTCACCTACTTACAACAATGTAATGTAAATCATTGATGTGTTCAATCAGCAGAAAACAGGAAAATAATCACCATGAATAATAGCACTTACACGTAAGTGGGAAAGGAAGATGTGAAAATGGTGTTTGTCTTCACTATAATCTTCCCATGATGGGAATATATGCACGTAGTGCCTAACAACATTGAAAGCATTGTCTTTTAAACTGGGAATAACTGGAATGGGGTTCCAATCTGCAGGATTTGGCCGTCTCTGCAGTTGGGATAGGTCTTCGGCCGGTGGACCTGCTGTACTTTTTGTTGGAGTGGGATTCTTCTGTGGTATGGTTGGTGCTATGGCAAATGAAATCGGCATACCTTTTGCTGGAGTGCAGGTCCTGTGTGGTGGGGCTAGTGGTGTGGCCAGTGAAGTATGGCTACAGTCTGCTGGAGTTGGTCCTAAGTTTTGTGTCACTGGTTGTACAGCTAATATAAGTGGGGTGTTGTCTGATTTCTCCGGCACAACCACGTTTTTCAAGGACTTTGCTGGTGCTCCTGCAGGTTCGGCAATCACCCTCTTCCTTTTTGATGTCCGATGCACAAGAACAACATTTGAGTGGAAAAACATGGTATGATGACAAATGGAATATGTATTGATAATGGATGGGCATGGCATCTCGACATATATGATGAGTAAACTAAGCAGATGGCGTCGCAACAAAGTAGAAGAAATGCAAGACAACATATGAAAGATACGCGCAATCAATAAAACCTTGTGTAACGCCCTCGATGCGACTATAGCTCCCACGTGTTGATGCACGACTTAGAGGCATAACCGCATTGAAAGCAATGTCGCAAGTGAGGTAATCTTCACACAACCCATGTAATACATAAGGGAAAGAGATACATAGTTGGCTTACAGTCGCCACTTCACACAATACATAAATAAACATTCATCATCCAGATTACACTCAAGGTCCGACTACGGAACCAAAATGAAAGAAGACTACCCCAAAAACTACACAGATCCCCGAATCACCCCAACTGGGCTCCACTACTGATCATCAGGAAAAGACACATAGTAACGGCCACGTTCCTCGTCGAACTCCCACGTGAGCTCGGTCGCGTCATCTGCACTGGCATCGTTGGTACCTGCAACTGTTTTGGTAGAATCTGTGAGTCACGAGGACTCAGCAATCTCACACCCGCGAGATCAAGACTATTTAAGCTTAAGGGTAGGAAAGGGGTTTTGAGGTGGAGCTACAGCAAGCGACTGGCATATATGGTGGCTAACAACGCAAAAGAGAGCGAGAAGAGAAGCAAAGCACGGTCGTGAAGCTAGAAGTGATCAAGAAGTGATCCTAGAACAACCTACGTCAAACATAACTCCAACACCGTGTTCACTTCCCGGACTCCGCCGAGAAGAGACCATCACGGTTACACACGCGGTTGATGTGTTTTAATTAAGGTCAACTTCGGGTTTTCTACAACCGGACATTAACAAATTCCCATCTGCCTCATAACCGCAGGCACGGCTTTCGAAAGATAATACCCTGCAGGGGTGTCCCAACTTAGCCCATTATAAGCTCTCACGGTCAATGAAGGATATTCCTTCTACCGGGAAGACCCGATTAGTCTCGGAATCCCGGACTACAAGACATTTCGACAGTAATAAAACAAGTCCAGCAAAGCCGCCCGATTGTGCCGACAAATCCCGATAGGAGCTGCACATATCTCGGTCTCAGGGCACATCCGGATGAGCAGTCCGTACAACTAAAACCAGGCCTCGGGTTGCCCTAAGGTGGCGCTGCAAAGGGCTCTAGTTTGGACCAGCAATCGAAGGATAACTGGCCCGGGGGGTTAAAATAAAGATGACCCTCGGGCTCGCGAAAACCCGGGGGAAAAAGGCTTAGGTGGCAAATGGTAGAACCAATGTTGGGCCTTGCTGGAGGAGTCTTATTCAAAGCGAACTGTCAAGGGGGTCCCATAAATCACCCAACCATGTAAGGAACGCAAAATCAAGGAACATAACACCGGTATGACGGAAACTAGGGTGGCAAGAGTGGAACAAAACACCAGGCATAAGGCCGAGCCTTCCACCCTTTACCAAGTATATAGATGCATTAATTAAAATAAGAGATATTGTGATATCCCAACAAGTAAACATGTTCCAACAAGGAACAACATCTCCATGTTCCAACAAGGAACAAACTTCATCTTCACCTGCAACTAGCAACGCTATAAGAGGGGCTGAGCAAAGCGGTAACATAGCCAATCAACGGTTTGCTAGGACATGGATGGTTAGAGGCTGACATGGCAATATGGGTGGCATGATATAGCAAGTGGTAGGTATCGCAGCATAGGCATAGCAAAAGAGCAAGAAACTAGCAAGCAAAGATAGAAGTGATTTCGAGGGTATGGTCATCTTGCCTGCAAGGTTCTCAGAAATGTCGAGAGCTTGGTCCTCGTAAGCGTTCTCAACAGGTTCCTCGTTCACGTACTCGTCTCCCGGCTCTACCCACAACAAGAACACAAAAGGGGACAAACATCAATCACGATGCAATGCACAAACAACATGATGCAGAACATGGCATGATATACGAGATGTGATATGCAATGCATATGCGTGCTCCGGAAGGAAAAAGATGAACAAGGCATAATATTGGCAAACCAAGTATGCCGCTGGAAAGATGAGGTGATTTTGGTTGAAATCGATATAAAGATCACCGGAATCGGATGCACGGTTTGCAAATGACAAGCAAAACAAGAATGACAATATTCTGCCATTAACAGCATGATGCTACTTAGCAAGCAACAAGAAATTAAGCTACTGCACCCAAACGTACCAACAAAGCATATGGCAGTGATCTACTCAAGATGCTTGACAAAAGATGAACAATGAGCTAAGCCTAAATCACACCACAAGAGGTTCAAACAAGCATGGCAAAAGTGCAAAAGATAACAGGTTCACAGACTTGGTGAAAATAACATGCCAGAAATTAACATCAGGGTGACATGTTTAGAGCAAGCAAAAAACATGCTACAGGAACAGGACATAGCAAAACAAGGCATGGCATGAATCTAATCAAAGCACTTAACAAAAGTCCCTTACTGACGATAAGCCAAAAAGGAATAGAAAATATAATAGCACCCATGTCAATTAAGCAAGTTTCCTTACAGGTTTCAGACTTAGCAGAAAACTGGACATGTCAAAAACAGATAACAAGTAGGCATGTTTACGAGCTCGATGCACTCACTACAGAGCATTGCATGATAAACTAAGCATACATACATCAAGAAGACATGGCATAGAAGCTAGACATGGCAAGAATAACATCATCGCAAGCAAGGATCAACTACAACAAGCTTGGCAAAATCGAATATCATGTAAACAATCTGCCAGTAACATTTTATAGCAAAAGTAGAGCTCGACTGACTCAAGATATGGCACTCCATAATTACAAACAAAGGCACGGATGGATATAGCAAATCCATATGCTCAAAACACTCTTACTGATCATGCTCAAAAGAGGCATAGATCTCTCTGAAATCAGCAATATTATGTACCCTAGTTTGCATGCTTGTGCTAGTCACCACAAAGATCACAAAAATACATGGCATACACCCCTGGAAAGATAGCATGGAATATTTCAAAACACATGTAGGACTCAACTTCATAGGGTGCACACATCAATCATGGCAAAAATGACAAAAGTGCACGTTCTGAAACAGATCTGAAACTAACATCACATAGCCCTCTTCTAACAGCATTTCGGGAATCAAGATGACCTCAAATGAAAATGATGCACTGAGATGAAATGATGTACTCATCGAGACGAACAATTTGACATGCTACACACCCAAAACAGAGCCACGGGTGCAGAGATATGATGCAACAAACATGCAACAAATAAACTGCCAAAAAAAGACTGGGGAAATTTAACCTCCGAGATCTAGGGTTCGTCCACGGGCACGCGAACCGAGGTTGTACGGAGGCTCGCCGGAGTTGGCCGAAGGAGGCGCGGGGAGGTCGGGATCACCGGATCCGGCCGGCTCCTCGCCGGATCCGGCGACGGGCGGCGCGGGCGCGGCGGAGGAGTGGTGCGGCAGGGCGCGGGAGGCGGCGGCGGCGACGAAGCGGCGACAAGGCGGCGACGGCGGCGACGGGCGGAGCGGCTCGGCGGCGAGGCGGCGACGGCGGCGAGGAGTCGGCTGTGGCGGCGCTCCGCGGCAGCGAGCGGGCGGCGAGGGGCGCGCGGGGCGGCTCGGGCCCGGCGCGGCTCGGGCGGGCCGGCCTCGGGCCTCGCGGGCGCGCGGCGTCGTTTGCCACGTGGCGGCTGCCCGTTGGCTCGGGGCGGCGGCTGCGGGGATGGGCGGACGTGTCCGGCGCGGTGGGGGGGTTTCGTCCGGCGGCGGAGAGGAGCGGGGCTAGGGTTTAGGGGTGGATTGATCCGCAAATTTCGGGAGGATGGCTTATTTATAGGTAGGAGGGGCTAGGAGGCTCCAAATGGAGTGCGGTTTTTGCCCACACGATCGTGATCGAACGGCGGAGGACATGAAAGTGACTTAGATGGGTTATTGGGCAGTTTTGAAGGAGTTTTGGGCTGCAACACACACGAGGCCTTCACGGTTACCCGGTTAACCGTTGGAGTATCAAACGACCTCCGAATGACCCGAAACTTGATAGGCGGTCTACCGGTGCTATACCAAGGCTGCTTGACAAACCTCGGTCCGTTCCGAGAAGGTTTAATACCCGCTCACGACAAAAAGGTAAAAGGGGACGCCAGGGAACATAGGAGCGCCGGATTGCAAAACGGACAACGGGAAAAATGCTCGGAATCATGAGATGAACACGTATGCAAATGCGATGCACATGATGACATGATATGAAATGCATGACATGAACAAAATGCAAAATGAAGGAAAACCCATCCACGGAGGGAATATCATATCACATAGCCGAAAATGGCAAGAGTTGGAGTTACAATTATGGCAAGTTACATCCAGGGTGTTACAACACTCCACCACTACGAGAGGATCTCGTCCCGAGATCTTGGACTGAAAGAACTTCGGATATTCGGAACGAAGGTGGTCCTCGCGCTCCCAGGTGGCTTCTCGGTCTGAATGGTGTGACCACTTCACTTTCAGGAATTTGATTGACTTGTTGCGAGTCTTGTGCTCAGTTTCTTCAAGAATAGCAACGGGATGCTCATGATAAGACAAATCTTCTTGAAGATCAATCTCTTCGAAGTTGATGGTGCGCTCAGGCGTCTTGAAGCACTTGCGAAGCTGTGACACGTGGAAGACATCGTGCACATTTGCAAAGTTGGAGGGAAGCTCAAGTTGATAGGCGAGATCGCCTCGTTTGCCGATGATCTTGAAAGGACCCACGTATCTAGGGGCAAGTTTCCCCTTGATACCGAAGCGACGAGTTCCTTTTATTGGACAGACGCGGAGGTAGACATGGTCTCCGATCTCAAATGCCAAATCACGATGTTTGCTATCGTAATAGCTCTTCTGGCGCGATTGCGCGGCTTTGAGGTTCTCACGAATGACCTTGCACAATGCCTTAGCCTCTGATATCAAATCGTTGCCAAGAAGTTGACGTTCGCCCGTCTCAGACCAATTGAGAGGAGTACGGCACTTTCTGCCATAGAGAATCTCGAATGGGGCTTTGCCCGAGCTGGCTTGAAAGCTGTTGTTGTAAGAGAACTCAGCATAAGGAAGACAATCCTCCCACTTCATGCCGAAAGAGATAACACAAGCTCTGAGCATATCTTCAAGAATTTGGTTGACATGCTCGACTTGTCCACTAGTTTGAGGGTGGAAAGCTATGCTGAAGCGAATATTTGTGCCCATGGCCTTCTGAAAAGAATCCCAAAACTTGGAGGTAAAGATGCTGCCACGGTCTGAAGAAATCAATTGCGGAATGCCATGCAAGGAGACAATTCTGGATGTGTAGAGCTCTGCCAGCTGCGCTGCTGTGATAGACTCTTTGATAGGAAGAAAATGAGCCACTTTAGTGAGCTTGTCGATGACGACGAAGATAGCATCATTTCCACGCTTGGACTTGGGAAATCCAGTCACGAAGTCCATTTCGATATGATCAAACTTCCATTCTGGAATAGCAAGAGGTTGGAGGAGACCAGCTGGTCGTTGGTGTTCTGCTTTCACCCTTCTGCAGACATCACATTCATTCACGAATTGAGCAATTTCGCGCTTCATTCGAGTCCACCAATAAGACTGCTTGAGGTCATGGTACATCTTCGTACTTCCAGGATGAATTGACAGAAGAGAATTGTGCGCTTCGTTCATAATGACTTTACGAAGATCACCCTTTGGAACCACAATCCGGTCCTCGAAGAAAAGAGTATCTCTGTCATCAACGCGATAGCACTTGTATTTGGAAATGCCCTTGTCAATACCACGTTTCACCTTCTTCACCATGGTATCCATCAGTTGTGCCTCACTAATTTGATCTTCCAAAGTAGGAGAGACGATGAGGTTGGCAAGAAAACCTTGAGGAACAACTTGGAGATTCAACTTGCGGAAAGCTTCACAAAGATTCGGTTGAAAGGGCTTGAGGATTAAGCTGTTGCAGTAAGCCTTCCTGCTCAAAGCGTCTGCAATCACATTAGCCTTGCCTGGAGTATATTCAATACTCGGATTATACTCTTGAATCATTTCGACCCATCGAGTCTGCCTGAGGTTGAGGTTGGGCTGAGTGAAGATGTACTTGAGACTCTTGTGATCGGTGAATATGTCCACTTTCCTTCCCAACAGGAGATGTCTCCATGTTATTAGTGCATGGACAACTGCCGCCAACTCAAGATCGTGAGTGGGGTAGTTCTTTTCGTTGGGCTTCAACTGATGAGAGGTATAGGCCACAACCTTCTTCTCTTGCATTAAGACAGCACCGAGGCCTTGAAGAGAAGCATCACAGAAAACTTCATAAGGCTTGTCTTCGTCAGGAGGAGTCAAAACTGGAGCAGTGACGAGTTTCTCTTTGATAGTGTTGAAAGCAACGTCACACTCAGGAGACCAGACATACTTCACATGCTTCTGGAGGAGGTTGGAAAGAGGCTTTGCAACCTTTGAGAAATTCTCAACGAATCTTCGGCAATAGCTTGCAAGTCCAAGAAAACTGCGAAGCTGCTTGACATTCTGAGGATATTCCCAATTCAAAACTGCAGACACCCTCTCTGGATTAATAGCAATGCCCTTGGCAGAGATGATGTGCCCAAGGTAAAGAACTTCATCAAGCCAGAATTCACATTTGGAGAACTTCGCATAGAATTTATACTCTCTGAGCTTGTCGAGCACCAATCGCAAATGCTTGGCATGATCCTTCTTATTCTTGGAGAAGACCAATATATCATCGAGATAGACCAAGAAAAATTCATTGGTGTAGGGGTTGAAGATGAAGTTCATCATGCGAGAGAAAGTTGGAGGAGCATTGACAAGGCCGAAATACATGACAGTATATTCATAAGAACCAAAGCTTGTTCTGAATGCTGTCTTCGGAATATCTTCTTCACGAATGCGAATCTGATGATAACCCATACGAAGGTCGAGCTTGGAGAACACTTTAGCACCTTTAAGTTGCTAGAATAACTCATTGATGTTGGGAAGTGGGTACTTGTTCTTGATAGTCTTCTTGTTCAATGGACGGTAATCGACGCAAAGTCGGTCCGTGCCATCCTTCTTCTGGACAAAAAGAACACCACAACCCCAAGGAGAAGAACTCGGTCTGATCAGACCCAAACGCTCTTGTTTATCGAGTTGTTTCTTCAATTCCTTCAACTCTTTAGGTCCAAGCTTGTATGGACGCTTGCAAACGGGTTCCGTGCCAGGCTCAAGATCGATAACGAATTCAACTGGCCAGTGAGGAGGCATACCCGGAAGCTCTTGTGGAAAGACATCTTGGTACTCACAAACGACTAGAATCTGAGAGATAGCATCCAATTGGCCCTTCTCATTGAGAGAAAATAACCGAATGGTATCATCACGAGCGGCATAAATGATCACACCGTCAGAAGAGTGAGTCAATTGAATTTCCATGGCAACACAATCAAGCTGAGCCTTGTGCTTAGAAAGCCAGTCCATCCCAAGAATAAGATCAATATCAGAGTCACCAAGAACAATTGGTTTAGCCAGAAATCTATAGTCGCCCAACTTGATACCGACATTCGGAACCAAAACTCGAGAAGTCATTTGCTTACCCGGGGACACAATGGACAAAGGTCTCGGCAAAACTTGAGTATCCAAATCATGCATAGCCACAAAAGGTCTTGAAATGAAAGAATGTGATGCGCCAGTATCAAATAAGACTTTTGCAGGAATATCATTAACTGAGAGGTTACCCATTATCACATCAGAAGAATCCTCCGCTTGAGATGCATTCATCATGTTCACCTTTGCAGACTTGGAATTATGCTTGACCACTGCATTGTTTGAAGATCTCACGGGAGGAGGAGGCGGAAGGCGCCTTTGGTTGAAGCACTTGTTCGCATAGTGACCCTTTTGCTGACATTTGTTACAAGTCACCTCTGAGAGCGGGCGATGATAAGGAGCATTTGGTCTTGGAGCTTGGTTCTGAGACTTGTCCTGATAGCCAGGGTTGGGTGGGTGGGAAGATCCATGACCACCTGAGTTCTTCTGCTGATAAGGCTGACGGTACGGACGAGGAGGAGACAACCAGAACTTCTGTTGCTTAGCTGCCACAAGTGAGGAAGAAGAAGACTGAACTGCGTCTCTGACTCTCTTCTTAGATGCCTCACACTTGAGCTGAGCAGCATCTTGTTTCAGCGCCATGTTGTAGAATTCATCATACTTTAACGGCTCAAAAAGCACGAGAGCTAGTTGCAAATCTTCTCTGAGACCACGCCTGAATTGGTAGATCATGCTCTTTTCATCAGGGATGTCTTGCTTCGCAAAACGAGAGAGCTTCTGGAACTGAGTGTTGTATTGATACACAGACATGTTGCCTTGCTTGAGAATGCAGAATTCCTCACGCTTACTCTCAACAACACTTTCTGGAATGTGATGAGCTTTGAAGTCACGGCGGAAGTCATCCCAGGTAATCACACGACCTCCTCTGGAATCTTTGTATTGCTGGAACCATTCAGCAGCTTGATCCTTGAGTTGAAAAGAGGCAAACTTGACAAAGTCCTCAGGTCTGACATTGCTGCACTCGAAATGCTTGCTGATGTCCACGAGCCAATCATCGGCGTCTGTGGCCTCGACACAGTAGCTGAAGGTCTTTGGCTGATTAGCAAGGAACTGGTTGAGTGAAGCGAAGTGCAGCTAATTGTTGCCTTGGCCTTGATTTCCTTGATTACCTTTCCCTTGGTTGCGATCTTGGAAGAGCTGAATCAGAATCTGAGCGTTGGCATTTGTGGCAGTCATCAAGGCTTGCCATGCCTCCGGAGGCGGAGGTGGTGGCGGAGGGTTAGCCTGACTTCCTTCATTGTGTTCCGAATTCTGACGCGTTGGCGGAGCCATCCTGAAGAGGGTGACATCCATTAGCATCTTGAAAGACATATATTCAAGCTGAATCAAAGAATCGAAATTGCAACATATAGTCTTCACAATAAACATTCGAACGAAAATGAACGAATGAATTCCAAAGTAAATCGTCACACTTCCATAAGTTGAGAAGCCACTTAGGCAAAAGGTATGGAATAAAATCAACAAGGTACGGATGTGAACAAATACTTGGTAAGGATTACCCAATCACGAACCAAATATCTGCGGGAAGAAATACTAGAGCTACATGAATTCCCACTTATACACTCCCGAAACTTTCTGGTTATGCAATCAGGTGTTGGGGATACAGGGGACACAAAATATATCACCCAAACTAACAATACCTAGATCCAGCTGTATCCATCCTTCAACACATAACCAAGAAATTCTCAGAAATCATCTACCTCAACCTTCGAAAAGCATCAGTTATACGAGTTATGGCAATACTCCCGCACTTGCCTCAGTACTGGGCTATCAGGGTTATCTCACCAACAACTATACAAAAGAGATTTTCGATGTCGGCGTACTAAACTCAGGTATTCCAGAACTGTAACGATAAAATTATGACGACAACACCTCGGAGCTCAACTCCCCGGGACACCTCCACTAAACCCCTGATGACAGGAGGCACCAAGACAATGTTGTCATCACAAAACCATCGGAATGATTCTAAGATACCCGCGTGATCCTAAATTTTTTTTAGTGAAATTTGAGAAGAGAAGAGTCAAAACTCTACGTCAGGATGCCTTACCAGAGCGATGAGGAGACTGGGAAGTAAAAAGAATTCCTAAACTCTCCGATATATAATTCCTAAATGACTCAAAACATTTTTCTAGACACAACTCGGCCGCTAAAAACGATCAATCAGTGGGGGCTCCTAAGGTCGGGGATGGCTCTGATTACCAACTTGTAACGCCCTCGATGCGGCTATAGCTCCCACGTGTCGAGGCACGACTTAGAGGCATAACCACATTCAAAGCAATGTCGCAAGTGAGGTAATCTTCACACAACCCATGTAATACATAAGGGAAAGAGATACATAGTTGGCTTACAGTCGCCACTTCACACAATACATAAATAAACATTCATCATCCAGATTACACTCAAGGTCCGACTACGGAACCAAAATGAAAGAAGACTACCCCAAAAACTACACAGATCCCCGAATCACCCCAACTAGTCTCCACTACTGATCATCAGGAAAATACACATAGTAACGACCACGTTCCTCGTCGAACTCCCACGTGAGCTCGGTCGCGTCATCTGCACTGGCATCGTTGGTACCTGCAACTGTTTTGGTAGAATCTGTGAGTCACGGGGACTCACCAATCTCACACCCGCGAGATCAAGACTATTTAAGCTTAAGGGTAGGAAAGGGGTTTTGAGGTGGAGCTGCAGCAAGCGACTAGCATATATGGTGGCTAACAACGCAAAAGAGAGTGAGAAGAGAAGCAAAGCACGGTCGTGAAGCTAGAAGTGATCAAGAAGTGATCCTAGAACAACCTACGTCAAACATAACTCCAACACCGTGTTCACTTCCCGGACTCCGCCGAGAAGAGACCATCACGGTTACACACGCGGTTGATGTGTTTTAATTAAGGTCAACTTCGGGTTTTCTACAACCGGACATTAACAAATTCCCATCTGCCTCATAACCGCGGGCACGGCTTTCGAAAGATAATACCCTGCAGGGGTGTCCCAACTTAGCCCATTATAAGCTCTCACGGTCAACGAAGGATATTCCTTCTACCGGGAAGACCCGATTAGTCTCGGAATCCCGGACTACAAGACATATCTCGGTCTCAGGGCACATCCGGATGAGCAGTCCGTACAACTAAAACCAGGCCTCGGGTTGCCCCAAGGTGGTGCTGCAAAGGGCTCTAGTTTGGACCAGCAATCGAAGGATAACTGGCCCGGGGGGTTAAAATAAAGATGACCCTCGGGCTCGCGAAAACCCGGGGGAAAAAGGCTTAGGTGGCAAATGGTAAAACCAATGTTGGGCCTTGCTGGAGGAGTCTTATTCAAAGCGAACTGTCAAGGGGGTCGCATAAATCACCCAACCGTGTAAGGAACGCAAAATCAAGGAACATAACACCGGTATGACGGAAACTAGGGTGGCAAGAGTGGAACAAAACACCAGGCATAAGGCCGAGCCTTCCACCCTTTACCAAGTATATAGATGCATTAATTAAAATAAGAGATATTGTGATATCCCAACAAGTAAACATGTTCCAACAAGGAACAACATCTCCATGTTCCAACAAGGAACAAACTTCATCTTCACCTGCAACTAGCAACGCTATAAGAGGGGCTGAGCAAAGCGGTAACATAGCCAATCAACGGTTTGCTAGGACATGGATGGTTAGAGGCTGACATGGCAATATGGGTGGCATGATATAGCAAGTGGTAGGTATCGCAGCATAGGCATAGCAAAAGAGCGAGCAACTAGCAAGCAAAGATAGAAGTGATTTCGAGGGTATGGTCATCTTGCCTGCAAGGTTCTCAGAGTTGTCGAGAGCTTGGTCCTCGTAAGCGTTCTCAACAGGTTCCTCGTTCACGTACTCGTCTCCCGTCTCTACCCACAACAAGAACACAAGCGAAGGGGATAAACATCAATCACGATGCAATGCACAAACAACATGATGCAGAACATGGCATGATATGCGAGATGTGATATGCAATGCATATGCGTGCTCCGGAAGGAAAAAGATGAACAAGGCATAATCTTGGCAAACCAAGTTTGCCGCTGGAAAGATGAGGTGATTTCGGTTGAAATCGATATAAAGATCACCGGAATCGGATGCACGGTTTGCAAATGACAAGCAAAACAAGAATGACAATATTCTGCCATTAACAGCATGATGCTACTTAGCAAGCAACAAGATATTAAGCTACTGCATCCAAACGTACCAACAAAGCTAATGGCAGTGATCTACTCAAGATGCTTGACAAAAGATGAACACTGAGCTAAGGCTAAATCACAACACAACAGGTTCAAACAAGCATGGCAAAAGTGCAAAAGATAACAGGTTCACAGACTTGGTGAAAATAACAACATGCCAGAAATTAACATCAGGGTGACATGTTTAGAGCAAGCAAACAACATGCTACAGGAACAGGACATAGCAAAACAAGGCACGGCATGAATCTAATCAAAGCACTTAACAAAAGTCCCTTACTGACCGTAAGCCAAAAAGGATCAGAAAATATAATAGCACCCATGTCAATTAAGCAAGTTTCGTTACAGGTTTCAGACTAAGCAGAAAACTGGACATGTCAAAACCAGATAACAAGTAGGCATGTTTATGAGCTCGATGCACTCACTACAGAGCATTGCATGATAAACTAAGCATACATATATCAAGCAGACATGGCACAGAAGCTATACATGGCAAGAATAACATCATAGCAAGCAAGGATCAACTACAACAAGCTTGGCAAAATCGAATACCATGTAAACAATCTGCCAGTAACATTTTATAGCAAAAGTAGAGCTCGACTGACTCAAGCTATGGCACTCCATAATTACAAAAAAAGGCATGGATGGATAGAGCAAATCCGTAAGATCAAAACACTCTTACTGTTCATGCTGAAAAGAGGCATAGATCTCTCGGAAACAACATGAACACATGGCATAAAAATAACAGCAGAACATGACTTAGTGAAAATACTAAGTCTCTGAAATCAGCAACATTATGCACCCTAGTTTGCATGCTTGTTCTAGTCACCACAAAGATCACAAAAATACATGGCATACACCCCTGGAAAGATAGCATGGAATATTTCAAAACACATGTAGGACTCAACTTCATAGGATGCACACATCAATCATGGCAAAAATGACAAAAGTGCATGTTCTGAAACAGATCTGAAACTAACATCACATAGCCCTCTTCTAACAGCATTTCGGGAATCAAGATGAACTCAAATGAAAATGATGCAATGAGATTAAATGATGTACTCATTGATACGAACAATTTGATATGCTACCCGCCCAAAACAGAGCCACGGATGCAGAGATATGATGCAACAAACATGCAACAAATAAACTGCCAGAATAAGACTTAGGGGAAATTTAACCTCCGAGATCTAGGGTTCGTCCGCGGGCACGCGAACCGAGGTTGGACGGAGGCTCGCCGGAGTTGGCCGGAGGAGGCGCCGGGAGGTCGGGATCACCGTATCTGGCCGGCTCCTCGCCGGATCCGGCGACGGGCGGCGCGGGCGCGGCGGAGGAGTGGCGCGGCAGGGCGCGGGAGGCGGCGGCGACGACGAGGCGGCGACGGCGGCGACGGGCGGAGTGGCTCGGCGGAGACGGCGGCGGCGCCGGCGCTCCGCGGCAGCGAGCGGGCGGCGAGGGGCTCGCGGGGCGGCTCGGGCCCGGCGCGGCTTGGGCGGGCCGGCCTCGGGCCTCGCGGGCCCGCGGCAGCGCGCGGCAGCGTTTGCCACATGGCGGCTGCCCGTTGGCTTGGGGCGGCGGCTGCGGGGACGGGCGGACGTGTCCGGCGCGGTGGGGGGGTTTCGTCCGGCGGCGGAGAGGAGCGGGGCTAGGGTTTAGGGGTGGATTGATCCGCAAATTTCGGGAGGAGGGCTTATTTATAGGAGGCTCCAAATGGAGTGCGGTTTTCGCCCACACGACCGTGATCGAACGGCGGAGGAAATGGAAGTGACTTAGATGGGTTATTGGGCTGTTTTGAAGGGGTTTTGGGCTGCAACACACACGAGGCCTTCACGGTTACCCGGTTAACCGTTGGAGTATCAAACGACCTCCGAATGACCCAAAACTTGACAGGCGGTCTACCGGTGCTATACCAAGGACGCTTGACAAACCTCGGTCCATTCCGAGAAGGTTCAATACCCGCTCACGGCAAAAAGGTAAAAGGGGACGCCGGGGAAGATAGGAGCGCCGGATTGCAAAACGGACAACGGGAAAAATGCTCGGAATCATGAAACGACCACGTATGCAAATGCGATGCACATGATGACATGATATGAAATGCATGACATGAACAAAATGCAAAATGAAGGAAAACCCATCCACGGAGGGAATATCATATCACATAGCCGAAAATGGCAAGAGTTGGAGTTACAATTATGGCAAGTTACATCCGGGGTGTTACACCTTGCCAAATTAGAACAAGCACCTTGATAGGTGAACAGGACATGCCATCTGCCTTTGACTCCTCAAGGTTAGTATAGTAATTAGGATCATATTCTGAACAAGAATCAATAGGTGGGGAGTGTATGAGTTTCATTGCATCCAGAATGGCACTCAATGCCTTGGTTCCAATTTTTTAAGTCATTGCAGTGTTTAGCTTCAAGAGTGGACTGCTGCTATTGCGACACAAAGCAGCTACACAGATCATAGTGTAGATATAACGGGAAAACTGTAAGCATCAGAGTAAAATTAGCAAAGTGGAACTTGCTGGAATAGATGTGCTAGCATTGCCGGTACGGCTAGAAAGGCTTCGGATACCTGCTCTCTTCAACTGATGATGCGGTACTGTTAATATTAGTGTAACTCTCAAAGGTGACACAGCTCCCCGCATTTCCTTGCTATTCTTATAGGATTCAAGTGGGCAGGCCACTAAAAATCCTATTCCCATGTTTACAAAATCCTACGAATCAAAGCGGCCTAAAGAGTTCAAAGTGTCCATCACAACCGACCGTATAGACCTCTACACTGCAAATGTCCCTTCTCATCTTCACTACAATGAGCATACTGTACTACTATCATACTCCCTCCGTTCCAAAATATAAGTCTTGGTAGAGATTTCCACTATGGATCACATACAGATGTATCCAGATACATTTTAGATATTGATACATTCATTTTGCTCCATATGTAGTCCATGGTGGAATCTATACAAAGACTTGTATTTAGGAACGGAGAGAGTACTTATTAAAGAAGAACGGAAGAGGAACATGCTAAAGAAGAGCAAGAAGATTTTGGATAATAAAATGTTCGTTGCGCAGTGCCCACACATGATGAACCAGAGCACATGAAGAAAGCAACTCCCTGTCGTCTCTCTATATGTGGTGCACATGCTTTTTTGAAAGTAAAGTAGGAACATTAGCTGACCAATTAAATTTTATCTGTTTTAGTAATATTAGCATCATATCAGATTCGTGCTTCAGCAACAAGTTTGGAATTATAAGTGCCACGTTGTTTAGCTTGATGGATTCAGGAGCAGTGCTAAGCAGGTACGATGATGGTACTGAGTATAAAGGCATGTCTGCATGCAAGCCACGTGACTTTTGTCATTTGGGTCAGTCGACTATTTCAGGCGGTTGGATGAAGATCCTATGTCTCCTAACCCTTCTTCTTCCTCGTCGCTGATTCTACCCATACAGAACACCGCACGGGCCGCCGGCCGAACCACCGGCCCCCACCGCATGTGTTCCTTTGCCACCCCGAGCCCCTGAGGAAGCTATGTGCCTAGGGTAGGGTCATAGGCCTGACCTAGATGCCCTCCCCTAGGACATCACCCTAAAGTCAGAAGTATTCAAAGGATAACAGCATCCACTCGACCAGAAGTATTCCACTTGGATGATTCGATGTCACTCGATCGTAACAGAAACCACTCGACAGACAGAAGATCCAAAGTGACTCTACACAGCAATGGTCGAGCGTTACTCATACACTTAATGATCATTTATATCACTTTATTATGGATGTTACCTGTAATGCTCCCTCTTTATGTACATTGAAATCCTTGTAACATGGGCTGGCTGGGGTCCTGCGCACTATATAAGCCACCCCCCTCCACTGGCACAAGAGTGGGCGCCCCCTGTAACACACAAATACACATAATCCAGTTGACTGCCTCCAGGCACCGAGACGTAGGGTTGTTACTTCCTCTGCGAAGGGCTTGAACTCAAAAAACTCATGTGTACAACTTCTCCATAGATAGGATCTTGCCTCCTCATACCTACCCCCCATTCTACTGCCAGTCCTAGATTGACGACAGTTGGCGCCCACCTTGGGGCAGGTGTCTTAGCGACTTTTTGGTGAAGTTGCGATTTTTCCGATTCCCATCATCATGGTTTCCGGCGGTGCATTAGCTGAGGGCCGCGAGATCCGTCTCGGTGCGCTCATCTTCGTCGCCGACGACTCCGCCTGGCTTCAAGAGGCTCCACTCGACATCAAGGCGCTCCCTGTCCGTGGAGCGAAGCACTTTCGCGCGTGCATCCACGGCGTCCTTCTCCGGCAGCCATCAACGCAGTATCGGTCGGCTCCTGTGGTGTCCTCGCTCCCCGCTGTTCACCGGCACAAGCATTCCGGTCGGTCATGGCTCCAGTAGTGGGTGAGACACGCGGTGGCCCGTCAGTCGGCCACCCCACAAGTCACGACAATCGAGCCCGACGAAACTCTCTACGGCCTGTTCGATCTGTCGACTGGCTCCGTCGAGACCGCATCCGAGTGCGACAGCAGCGATCCCGCGGCGGAAGTCTTGATGGTCAATGGACCATGCGGTCCTCCTGGCTTCCCCCGCGACGATGGTGGCGATGGCGGCAGCGATCCATCGCGCGTTCACGAGGAGTACCGCCCCGAGCCCCTTTCTTCGCAGCAGAGGGAAGAGCTTCGTCGCTGCAATATGGATGGACTTCACACTCCTATCGTTGCACAAACCCACGAGGCCCGGGCCTTGGAGGAGGCGCGCCTGGCCAACTTGGCTGAGCGCACTCGACTGGAGAACCTCCAGCACGCACTCGACGAGTGTGCTCGGCAATGGATCCCTGAATCCAGTCGACGGCACCTTTTTCCGCCTCAAACTCAGGTATACCATACTCCAATTCAAAATCTCATAGCTGCAGCCCGAATAGCGGAGTCAATTCAGCCTTCCCAGTCGGAAGCTGGCAGAGGTTTGATGCAGATCCAGGCCTTGCTCCAAGCAGCCGGAGAGCAGAACACAATAGTGTCTCAATCACGGAATAGGATTCATAGCAGGTCTATGATGGCAGATACAGTCCAGTCGGCCCACTTCCCAAGATCGCCCCCGCGGCGTGAGGGACGCGGGCACCGGCAAGATCAGTACAGAAACTACGAGAAATATGACGACTGTCGTCGAGTGCCCACACCTCCTCCGAGGAGTGGGTCATATGTTCCTTGACAGCACGAGGACACACGCCCTCACAGTGGCGGGCGAAGAATTCCAGTCGACCCCTTGGAGCCGGGCTTTGATGCGAGATCTATTCTCGTTCAAGGTGTGGCTGACAGGAACAGAGCACATAGAGAGGGTCATGACAGAGATTATCTAACTGGCAGCAGAGTGCATGTTTCAGGGCCAGAGTGCTTCAGCAGAGCCATCAGGGCTGCGGTGATTCCTCCCAACTTCAGGTTGGCGACTGGATTCAGCAAGTTCACTGGTGAGTCCAAGCATGACACTTGGCTTGAGGTTTACCGAGTGGCTGTACAGATCGGTGGTGGCCATGATGGAGTGGCCATGAAGCACCTTCCTCTGATGTTGGAAGGCTCGTCCAGAGGGTGGTTGACTCAGCTAGCACCTGGCAGCATATTCAGTCGGGAAGAACTCGCCCGAGTGTCTGTGAGAACTTTTGAGGGTACTTGCAAACGACTGGCAGGGTTAACAGAATTGCACTCCTGCATGCAAAAACCGAATGAAACCTTGAGAGATTACATCCAGAGGTGGATCATTTTGCACCATACAGTGGAGAATGTGTCGGATCACCAAGCAGTTTGTGCCTTCAAGGAAGGCGTTAAGTATCGAGAGTTGAATCTAAAATTCGGTCAGATAGGGATATGTCCCTGACTCGGATGATGGAGATTGCTACCAAATATGCTAACGGCAAAGAGGAAGACCGACTCCGAAGCGGCAAGCACAAAGCAGTCGGGCAGGACACTGGTGGAGGTACTTCCAATCGGAAACAAAAGCGTAAGACCGAGCTAGCTGCTCCTGGTGAGGCTTTAGTTGTAGCTCAAGGAAAGTTCAAGGGGAAGCCCAAAGGGCCCTGGAACCCCAAGAGAGTAAAAGATCAAGCCAGAAATGATGTGTTGGATTTGCCATGTCACATTCACATCAAGAAGGATGAAGAGGGTAATCTGATTTATCCTAAACATACCACTCGACAGTGTCGAGTTTTGATCCAGCAGTTCCGAGAAAAGCAGCCCAATGAGAAGGAAAAGGAGTTGGACAAGGGTGATGATAAGACGAAGATGACGAAATTTTCCCAACGTCAATTCCACTCTAATGATTTTTGCCGACGTAGAGAGCAAAAGTAGAGTGAAAGTTATCAACAGGGAAGTAAACATGGTTGCTACGGCAACACCCAGTTATTTGAAGTGGTCTCAGACTGCCATCACATTCGAACAGTCTGATCACCCAACGCGTATAGCCACCCATGGGAGGCAAGCGTTGGTGGTCGACCCAGTTGTTGAGGGCACTCAACTGACCAAAGTGCTAATGGATTGTGGCAGCAGCCTGAATATCCTTTATGTTGAAACCTTGAAGGGAATGGGCATTCCGATGTCCAAGCTTAGTGAAAGCAACATGAGTTTCCATGGTGTTATACCTGGCAAGAAGGCTGAATCACTCGGCCAGATCTCCCTTGATGTGGTTTTCGGTGATTCCAAGAATTACCGCAAGGAAAAGTTGACATTTGAAGTAGTGGATTTCCAGAGTGCTTATCATGCTATTCTGGACAGGCCTGCTTATGGATGTTTTATGGCTCGACCATGTTATGGGTACCTCAAATTGTAGATGCCTAACCCAGAGGAGTGATCACCATCACTGGCAATCGGCAGAAAGCAGAAGAGTGCTTCCAGAAGGGCTCAAAAATCGCCGATGCACAAATGGTAGCGGTCGAAATGCAAGAATACCGGAAGAATGCAGATCCGAGTGATTTGCTACGTTCCAAGAAGCCTACCACAGATTCTGCATTTCAATCGTCTGGTGAAACCAAGCCGATCCATATTCACCTGACCGATCCTAATGCTGCTCCTACTCATATCTCAACATCACTCAACAGCAAATAGGAAGAAACGCTCATCCAGTTCCTCCGTGAGAACTGGGACATCTTTGCATGGAAGCCTTCTGACATGCCGGGTGTACCTAGGGGACTGGCTGAGCATCATTTGCGAGTCGGCCCGAAAGTAAAACCAGTCAAGGAACATCTTCGACGGTCCGCCATATAGAAGAGAAAAGCAATTGGTGAGGAAGTGTCTCGGCTCCTGGCAGCTGAGTTCATCCGAGAGATTTACCACTCCAAGTGTCTCGCCAATGTTGTCATGGTCCCCAAGAAGGATGACTCACTTCGCATGTGCATTGACTTCAAGCATATCAACCGGGCCTGCCCGAAAGATCATTTTCCTCTCCCCCGCATCGACCAAATCGTTGACTCGACTGCGGGGTGTGAGCGATTGTCTTTTATGGAAGCCTATTCCGGGTATCATCAGATCCGACTGTATGGACCCGATGAAAAAACGGCTTTCATCACTCCATTTGGATGCTTCTGTTATGTCACCATGCCATTCGGCCTGAAAAACGCCGGAGGCACATTCATGAGGATGATTCAGAAGTGTCTGCTCACTCAAATCAGTCGGAATGTGGAAGCATACATGGATGACATTGTGGTCAAGTCATGTAAGGGTTCCGACCTGTTGGCTGACCTTGCTGAAACCTTTGCCAACCTCAGAAGGTATGATATCAACTTAATCCATCAAAGTGCACATTCGGAGTTCCTGGCGGAAAGTTACTCGGCTTTTGTCGGTGTCAAAACCGGCGGATCTCGGGTAGGGGGTCCCAAGCTGTGCGTCTAAGGCGGATGGTAACAGGAGGCGGGGGACACAATGTTTACCCTGGTTCGGGCCCTCTCGATGGAGGTAATACCCTACTTCCTGCTTGATAGATCTTGATGATATGAGTATTACAAGAGTTGATCTACCACGAGATCGTAGAGGCTAAACCCCCTAGAAGCTAGCCTATGGTATGATTGTTGTCGTCCTACGGACTAAACCCTCCAGTTTCTATAGACACCGGAGGGGGCTAGGGTTACACAGAGTCGGTTACAAGGGAGGAGATCTACATATCCATATCGCCAAGCTTGCCTTCCACGCCAGTGAGAGTCCTATCCGGACACGGGACAAAGTCTTCAATCTTGTATCTTCTTAGTCCAACAGTTCGGCCAAAGGATATAGTCTGGCTGTCCGAGGACCCCCTAATCCAGGACTCCCTCAGTAGCCCCTGAACCAGGCTTCAATGGCGATGAGTCCGACGCGCAGATTGTCTTTGACATTGCAAGGAGGGTTCTTCTCCAGATTCCGAATACTTGTTTGAGTAGTGTCCGACTTCCCATAAATGTTGCACTTCTTGGATTCCACGCCTAATAATGGACATTCTCCACGCGTCGAGCGAATGCGAGAAGTTGGGGCATTTTTACAATTGCCACCCTAGCCATGTGGGTGAATCGTCTATTTAAAGAGACGGGGATTCTCAGATCCAGATCACACCATCCTCCCACAGCGAGTATCCATCGGAGCGCACCCGGAAAAAAATCCATTCCAACATGGCCGGTTGTCGCAGCTCCCCCTCTCGCTCCCATAGCCCTAAGCCCGGCAATTGGAAGAAGTGTTCCATCCCCCACAGCCAATTAGTATAGTTGTAGACTCAGGGATTTCTCCCTCCAGCGTATATGGTCCCCGTTCGAGCCGGGCTCGCCACCTATAACGGCGGGGAGCAAGCAGAGATCTTTCCTGGCCCATCCATGGGGGAGAGGGTATGCCTCGTCCCTTACTTATTAAGATGCTTGGATTTCCAATTCATCCGTTCCTCCGCGGGCTCCTGGAGTTCTATGGCCTCCACCTGCATAATTTCACTCCCGCCTCCATATTACACATTGCTGGCTATGTCGCCCTCTGCGAGCTGCTTCTAGGCTGCGAAGCTCACTTCGAGCTATGGAAGAGGCTATTCTACCTCGTACCCTGTACACAGGAGGGGTCACTGTACCAAGTGGGCGGAGCCGAAATATGGTGCATCGTCGGGACCGGATACCTGTCCGGTACTCCGAAGAAGACATCTGAGGACTGGCCTTCAGAGTGGTTTTATATGGAGGACGTCCCCCTTCCGGACCCTATTCGGATGGGCCTCCCTGTGTTCGACAACGCTCCCCTGAAGAAACGCCGTAGCTGGCGCCCTCGGAGCCCTCAGGAGGAAGATAACGGAGAAGTCCTTTACCTGATGGGCCGGATAAAAATGCTGGCTCAATCAGGACTGACAATAATCGAGGTTATGTCAATATGTATAATGCGGGGGGTACAACCACTTCAATATCGGGGGAACCCCGCATGGCACTTTAACGGGGAAGATGATGCCACCCGCTGCGGGCGTAAGGGACCGGACTCAGTTGCTGCTCTAGCAAAAATTATGTCCGATGTGTAAAAGGGAGAGGAAGAGGAGTTAATCCGCATTAAGCCACGGGATGGATTCTCCATGTACAACGCTCCAAGTTGGGTGAGTTTTCACTTTTTACTCCCAGCCTTCCCGCATTCTTCATCATAAGTACTTACCTTGCCGTTTCATGGCAGGAACTGCGAAAACTTGTAAGGGAGGTCAACAGCCCGCCTCCACAACCGGAGGACCCTGACCGGGCCCTCGATCCCTGACTCAAAGAGGATCCAGATATATTTGTGGAGCTGATCGACATGACATTCTATCAATTGAGCTGCGATGATGCCATGGTGGCCATCGTAGCCGACTATCCTGGGCTACTCCCTGCATTGCATGTAAGTAAAACCGGAGTCCCAACTTTCGAGAAGGATCCGCTTTTTTGCACTTCACCTACCGTACACATATGGTGTCTTACAGGGAAGGCCCTCGAGACGCCATGCCGAACCCTCAATGACTCGCCAACAAGGGGCACCAAAGCCGGGTAGGCTAAAAAGGAAGGCGGTCAGAACTGAGACGTCGTCGCAGAGGTATGATACAGAACCTCGCTCCGTGGTTGTCGTCTTTTAAAATATAATAACATCCACGTTTCCTAGTAGGAAAAACGCTCGCCAGACTATGTCCGAAGAGGTTGCAGATCACGCCTCCACCAATCGGGCTCCAGGGCCGGACATAGAGGCGGAAGCTAACACGGGCCGAACGCCGGATGCTCCTCCTACAGAGGATGCGGATAGATTATCTGCTACAAATTCCGAAGTGGAGAGCGCCATGAATCACAGGCGTCGATGGGCCGTACTCCGTGACGCTTGTTTCTCCCAAGAGGCGTTTGATGCCTTCAACTCAGGAGACGCGTACATCCGTGCTGCTCAAAATGGTCTTGCTAGAGCCACGAACCAGTTTGTAAATGATATATGGGTAAGAAAATCTGATGATTATATATATCAGTAGCCCCTGAGACTTGAAATAGTTGACACAACTGATTTAAGGATCATTATTTGTGCAGGTTCTTACAGAGAAGAATACCCAATTGTCTCAAGAGTTTGAAGAGTGCAAAGCCCAGCTACGGGCCGCAGTTGCGTTGAAGGAGTACGAGAAGGCCCCCTCTGGTAACACTTGTTTCCATTGCAAAGAATGACGGGTACCAGATAGTAAGCGGCATGCCTGCAAATCTAACAATAGATGTTGTAGATGACTCAGGAGTTAATCCGGAGGTCGTACCGGGGGATGCGCAACATGCTAATCGACAGCTAAATGCTGGCGAGCGTGTGCTTACGCGGGTGAGGCAGGAGAAAAATGATCTCCAAGACACCAATATCCAGCTGGGCGTGGAACTGAAAGATGTTCGAGCCCAGCTTGCGGACTCCATGAAGGAGAATAAGCGGCTTCGACGCGGCATTTTTAGTAAGTGCTTGAACGAACTTTTGAAAGAGTTTGGCGAAGAAACCGGCTAACAGAGTTATGTCTGCAGGTATGCTGACGGGTCCTCCCGCGGAGGATATGCCCAGGTCTGCGGGTGATCTTGTACCAGAGCTCTCACAACTGCCCGAACAAGTTTGGCAGGTGATGCAGGGTATTGCCCAAGCCTTGTGGCCATCCGCCTCCCCGCCAGGAGGCATGGGAGAGCTTATAGAGAAGCTCAAGGGAGCGCGGCGGCGGTTCCGATTATGGAAGATATCAACCTACCGACAAGGTGCAAGGGAAGCCTGGGCCATGGTGAAGACGCGATATACCAAAGCTGACCCAAACCACATGGCGAAGGTCGGACCTGTGGGGCCCGATGGGAAAGAGATCCCCGTCATTTTGGTGTATGACCAGGTAGAATTAGCCGCAAAGTATTCCCAACAGGATTGTAGGCTAGACAGCCTGTTGGATGGTATAGAAGAAGAATTTAGTCAGTCTAAGTGATTGTGTACTTCAAGTGACATATATTGTCCCTAGCTAGATTGTAAATCA
Source organism: Aegilops umbellulata (assembly GCA_032464435.1). Classification (NCBI taxonomy): domain Eukaryota; kingdom Viridiplantae; phylum Streptophyta; class Magnoliopsida; order Poales; family Poaceae; genus Aegilops; species Aegilops umbellulata. Next base: position 83,193,660 of record CP136060.1, on the reverse strand, counting down.
TTTGTCATGGCGGACCTTTTCGCTTCGACCTCTGGACCCGATAGTCCGGAGTGTATCCGAATACCCGCTCAGTTATGTAAAAACCGCGGTACGCGTGGAAACCAGGCATAGGGGTCATAAGTGCTTGAATAGACAAGTACCCAACTAGCTATGTTATATTACATGGATAGTAAAAAACATCTTCCAGGGAGAATAATTCCGTTAAGGGTTCCATTCCCTGGGTACGCAAGCCCTAATGTGCATGTCCGAACTGCGAAAAGAGACGCAGGCTATAAACATCTGGGGGCATGTATTAAAATAAATAAAAGTCCTCTTTTGTTCACCGACCGAGTATTCCCTTAAGAATGCTAGCTTTCGGCTTCACCTAGTCTGAGGTACACATCCGGCTGACCCAGGAGTAACAATCGCAGAGCTGCTCCCCTTATGCCCTAGCCGAATTAACGGGAACGTAGGGCATAAACACAAGAGCCAGGCAACCCATCTTGGGAAAAACTTAAGTCATATCGATGCATATAATGGCGAAAAAAGGTACATGTGGAAGAATAACACATGTGTGGGGCATAAAGCCCGGAAGATAGTTATATTAAGCTTCTGTATAAGAAGCCCCCAGGTATAATGCGTGCGGTTAGCGCGTCAAGATTGTGTAGTCAACACACAATTTAGCCTTTTAAGGCCTTGAAGAAAAGGAAAAAAGAAGAGAGAAAGAGAGAAAAGACAGATAACAGATATGTAAAAAATTGACGGAGGTAAGGAGACGAACATAGAGTCCGACACTAGGCGCAGAACCTTTGGAGTCTGGCTGCGTTCCATGGATTTGGCTCGAGTCGATTATCCGATGCATCCCGCAGACGGTACGCTCCACCGGTCAGAACATGGTTAATAATGAAGGGACCTTCCCATTTGGGTTTGATCTTGTTCTTTTTCTTCTCCGGTAGGCGTAGAATGAGTTCGCCAATGTTATAAGCTTTGACCCGTACTTCTCTGCTTTGCTACCTTCGAGCCTGTTGCTGATAGAATGCGGAACGGGCTTTTGCCACATCACGCTCCTCCTCCAGGGTGTCTAAACTGTCCTGCCGATCGAGCTCGGCCTCTTTTTCTTCATACATGCGCACTCGAGATGAATCATGAATTATGTCCCAGGGCAGTACCGCCTCAGCGCCGTACACCATAAAAAATGGTGTGTATCCGGTAGTGCGATTCGGCGTGGTCCGCAGCCCCCATAGTACGAAGTCGAGCTCCTCTACCCAGTGCATGTTTGATTCCTTTAAGGACCGCACTAATCTGGGTTTAATGCCGCTCATGATAAGACCGTTTGCTCGCTCGACTTGACCGTTAGTTTGCGGGTGATAGACAGAAGCATAATCGAGCTTGATGCCCATGTTGCTGCACCAAAGTTTTACCTCGTTGGCTGTAAAGTTCGAGCCGTTGTTGGTGATGATGCTGTGGGGGATGCCATAACGGTGTACAACCCCAGATATGAAGTCTATCACCGGTCCGGATTCAGCCGTTCTGACTGGTTTGGCTTCTATCCATTTGGTGAATTTGTCCACCATGACCAATAGGTATTTTTTCTTATGGGTTCCCCCTTTGAGGGGTCCGACCATATCAAGCCCCCAAACCGCAAAGGGCCAAGTAATGGGGATTGATTGGAGAGCGGTAGGTGGCATATGGCTTTGGTTTGCAAAAAGCTGGCAACCGACGCAATGTTGAACAAGGTCCTATGCGTCTGCTCGGGCCGTCGGCCAATAGAAACCTGTACGAAAGGCCTTGCTTACAAGGGCCCGGGCTGCGGCGTGGTGGCCGCCGAGTCCAGCGTGGATTTCTGCCAAAAGCTTCCGCCCTTCCTCTTCGGAGATGCACCTTTGAAGGACTCCGGTAGTGCTTTTCTTATAAAGCTCTCCCTCGTGGACCTTGTAGGCTTTAGACCGCCGCACTATGCAGTGTGCCTCATTTTGGTCCTCGGGTAGTCCCTGCCTGGTTAGGTAGGCCGGGAATGGTTCTGTCCATGGGGCGATGACGACCATTATCACGTGGGCTAAAGGTGTTATTTCGGTGGCAGAGCCTCCGATTGCGTCAGAGTGTTCGGTATCTGGTGTTGTGGCCGGGTCCGGACTATTGTTACCGGTGTCCCCTTCCCATACCACGGATGGCTTAAACAGCCTTTCCAAGAAGATGTTAGGTGGGACAGGGTCACGCTCAGCGCCGATACGGGTGAGGATATCCGCCGCCTGATTGTTTTCCCGAGCCACATGGTGGAATTCAAGCCCCTCGAACCGAGCTGCCATTTTGAGGACGGCGTTGCAATAAGCCGCCATTTTCGGATCCTTGGCGTTGAAGTCTCCATTTATTTGAGATATTGCGAGGTTCGAGTCCCCACGCACCTCCAGGCGTTGAATGCCCATGAAAACTGCCATCCGGAGACCATGTAACAGGGCCTCGTATTCGGCTGTGTTGTTGGAGTCTGTGTATAGTATTTGGAGTACGTATTGGACTGTATCTCCGGTGGGGGACGTCAGGACGACACCAGCCCCCAGACTAGCCAGCATTTTACAGTCGTTGAAGTGCATGATCCAATTGGAGTACATGCCTTATTCTTTAGGGAGTTCGGCTTCTATCCACTCGGCGACAAAATCGGCCAGTACTTGTGACTTAATGGCTCGCCGTGGTCTATATGTTATGTCGAACGGGAGGAGCTCGATAGCCCATTTGGCAATCCAGCCCGTGGCATCGCGGTTGTTTATTATGTCATTGAGTGGTACTTCCGAGGCCACCGTAATTGAACACTCTTGAAAGTAGTGTCATAATTTCCGGGATGCCATAAATACCGCGCATGCTATCTTTTGATAATGTGGGTACTGTGATTTGCATGGAGTGAGGACAGTGGATACATAATATACCGGCTTTTGAAGTGGGAATTTATGTCCGTCCGTCTCCCGTTCGATGGCGAGCACTGCGCTTACAACTTGGTGAGTTGTCGCTATATATAACAACATTGGTTCGCCGACATTTGGTGCGGCCAAGATTGGGTTGGTGGCCAGGATGGCTTTTATTTCTTCCAATCCAACCGTTTCCGCGTCCGTCCACTCAAAGTGTTCGGTGCGCCAAAGAAGGCGATAAAGGGGTAGTGCCTTTTCTCCTAATCGGGAGATAAAGCGGCTTAAGGCCGCCATGCATCCAGTTAAGTTTTGGATTTGCTTGAGGTCAGTTGGGATAGCCAATTGTGACAGAGCTCGGATTTTAGCCGGATTTGCTTCAATTCCTCTACTGGAGACAATAAAGCCCTGGAGCTTTCCGGCGGGCACGCCAAAAATGCATTTTTCTGGATTGAGCTTGATGTCGTATGTTCGGAGATTGTCGAACGTGTGCGCCAAGTCGTCTATTAAGGACTCGACGTGTCTGGTTTTAACGACCACATACCCTACGTATGCCTCCACTGTTTTGCCGATCTGTTCTTCCAGACATGTCTGAATCATGCGTTGATACGTTGCACCGGCGTTTTTGAGCCCGAAGGGCATTGTGTTAAAACAGAAGGGGCCGTATGGAGTGATAAATGCCATTGCGGCTTGATCGGACTCCGCCATCTTAATTTGGTGGTAGCCGGAGTATGCGTCGAGGAAGCACAATGAGTCGTGTCCTGCGGTAGCGTCGATAATTTGATCGATGCGAGGGAGGGGGAAGGGATCCTTTGGACAAGCCTTATAAAGGTCCTTGAAGTCGACGCATAGGCACCAGGATTTGTCCTTCTTTGGTACCATCACCAGGTTTGCTATCCAGTCCAAATGTTTTATTTCTCTAATGAATACGGACTCTAGTAACTTCGCTAGCTCCTCTCCCATGGCTTGTCGCTTAGGTTCAGAGAAATGCCGAAGAGTCTGCTTGACCGGCTTGAATCCATTTAGAATGTTAAGGCTATGCTCGGCCAGCCTGCGTGGGATTCCTGGCATGTCTGAAGGATGCCAGACGAATATGTCCCTATTCTCGCGCAGGAACTACCGTTGTGCGGCGTCTACAGCGGGGTTTAACTACGCCCTGATGGATGTTGTTTTTGTAGGGTCCGTTGGGTGGACTTGGAATTTGACTATTTCATCCGCTGGTTTAAAAGAGGTGGACTTGGATCTTTTGTCGAGTATCACGTCATCCCTATCCACTGTGGAGCGCAACGCAGTTAATTCCTCGACCGCGAGGGCTTCGGATAATGCCTCGAGGGCCAGTGCGGCTGTTTTGTTTTCGGTGCAGAGTGCTATGTCTGGATCACTAGCTAGAGTGATGATTCCATTGGGCCCGGGCATTTTGAGCTTCATGTACCCGTAATGGGGTATTGCTTGGAAGATCGTGAATGCCTCCCGCCCTAGAAGGGCGTGGTATCCGCTACTGAACGGGGCCACTTGGAATGTAATTTCTTCGGACCTATAATTCCTCGGCGTGCCGAATAGCACATCTACTGTGATTTTCCCAGCGCATCGTCCCTCCCGATTAGGGATGATTCCTCTGAAGGTCGTGCTGCTTTGCTCAATGCGGTTTCTGTCTATTTTCATTTTTTGAAGAGTCTCCTCATAAATGAGATTTAATCAGGTGCTGCCGTCCATGAGCACTTTAGTAAGCCGAAAGCCGTCCACAATTGGACTAAGGACCAAGGCGGCTGGTGCTCGGGATGTTCAGAATTTAGGTTCGTCACTGGCATTGAAGGTGATAGCCGTGTCGCTCCATGGATTTATTGCTGCCACGTGGCAGACTTTGGCAAGGCTGCGGAGTGCTTGCTTACGCCTATTATTTGAGGCGAAGGTCTCGAAGACTGTCAATAGTATATTGTTGTTATCCACGGGGTGGTGCTCTACGGTATTTTGAATGAGGAGATCCCCATCGCTCTTGGCCACCTGCCGGAGTACCCAACATGCTCTAAGGCTGTGTGTTGGTATGGTATCCGCTGTATTGTGAATTTTGCATGGCCCATTAAGCCATCCCTTCAATTCGGTTCGACGCCCTGTAGTGGGATTTTGCTTCTTTGCAATTGAGTCGGTGACTTACGAGAGTGCACCCTTTTAGTTCGGACTGGGGGTTTTGTCAGAGCCGGATTATCCCAAAATTTTGTTTGGGTTTTCCAGGCGCTTTCCATCGCACAGTACTTCCATACTATGGCCCGTCAGCGAAGTGTGCTATGTCACGACGACTTATGGCGTTGAGGATTCCCTTGTCCGTGCAATTATTGCAAAAGAATGATATTGCGTCTTCCTCGCGACAGTCCTTGACCTTGTTCATTACAAGGAGGAATCTGGCCCAATAGTGATGTACTGTCTCCTGGGGCTCTTGCCTGATGTGGGAAAGATCGATTATATCTGGGTGGGTGGGTGGATTTAAGTCCGGACCTTGACCCGATCCGAGACCCAGGGCGGAGGAGTTTGCGATCTTGGAAGTTCGGGCTCCAGGATGTTGCCCAGTGGGTCTGGCCTGCTGCCTGATTCTAGGTTCAGGGTTTGGGCGATGTCCTCCCGTAGACGGGTATCTGGCTCGGAGAGCTCGGGAATCCGGACATAGCTTGTCCTCAAGATAGAGGAAGAATCGCCGCATTGCTCATCCACCACTGCTATCTGATGTGTGACCGGCTGAGAGTTAATCTCCCTTTGGTCGGGTTTAAGCCCAATCCGATCATAGTCCGTAGCGACTCCCAAAGCGGCGATGTGATCCGAGAGCTCGTTCAAATAGGAGAGCTCTATTTGATTCATCCGCTCGGTAAGTTCCGAGCCGATGTGGAGGCTGTTTTCGATGACCCGAGAAGTCATCGTCGGCGCAACGGCCGAACGGGCGGTCATGACGAAGCCGCCTAGTCGGAGAGTTTGGCCTACAGCAAGGGCTCCCCCAGAGGTGATGTTGTCCCTGACAATGAGACGAGCCATCCTTCCTTATGATGATGGCACAGTGGAACTCTCAATGAAAGCACCAATGTCGGTGTCAAAACCGGCAGATCTCGGGTAGGGGGTCCCGAACTGTGCGTCTAAGGCGGATGGTAACAGGAGGCGGGGGACACAATGTTTACCCAGGTTCGGGCCCTCTCGATGGAGGTAATATCCTACTTCCTGCTTGATAGATCTTGATGATATGAGTATTACAAGAGTTGATCTACCACAAGATCGTAGAGGCTAAACCCTAGATGCTAGCCTGTGGTATGATTGTTGTCGTCCTACGGACTAAACCCTCCAGTTTATATAGACACCGGAGGGGGCTAGGGTTACACAGAGTCGATTACAAGGGAGGAGATCTACATATCCGTATCGCCAAGCTTGCCTTCCACGCCAAGGAGAGTCCCATCCAGACACGCGACGAAGTCTTCAATCTTGTATGTTCATAGTCCAACAGTCCGGCCAAAGGATATAGTCCGGCTGTCCGAGGACCCCCTAATCCAGGTGTCACGCCTAAGATGCGACCCTATCCTAAGGAACTCGAAGGTCCCACCAAGGATAGAAGCGCATCTTGAAGACGCTTTTGCAAGGTGGATATCATTACATCAACATTACATAATAGTGGGGATACAACCAAGACATACAGTGTCACATGAATACAACAATACATCATATACAAGGTCAACATCCGACTACAGATGAAACATAAAAAGAAACTCAAACAATATCCACCCTACTAGCCAAGGCTGCCGACCAGGAACCTAACCCTCAATCGAAGAAGAAGGAGAAGAACAACTCCAACACAAATAACATCGCTCTCGCGTCAAGATCATCGCAGAACCTATACCTGCAACCGGTGTTGTAGTAATCTGTGAGCCACGAGGACTCAGCAATCCCATTACCATGGGTATCAAGACTAACAAAGTTTAATGGGTAAGGAAGGGGGAAAGTGGTGAGTTTGCAGCAGCGACTAAGCATGTATGGTGGCTAGCTTACGAAACAAGAGCGAGAAGAGGAGCTTAGCAAGCGGTCGTCAACTACTAATGATCAAGAAGTGATCATGAACCCCTACTTACGTCATACATAACCCAAAAACCGTGTTCTCCTCTCGAACAACCCCGAAAAGAGACCATCACGGTTACGCACACGGTTGGTGTATTTTAGAAGAGTTTACTTCAAGTTTACTACAATCGGACATTAACAAATTCCCATCTGCCACATAACCGCGGGCACGGCTTTCGAAAGTTCAAACCCTTCAGGGGTGTCCCAACTTAGCCCATGATAAGCTCTCATGATCAACGAAGGATATTCCTTCTTCCGGGAAGACCCGGTCAGTCTCGGAATCCCGGCTACAAGACATTTCGACAATGGTAAAACAAGACAAGCAAGACCACTCGAATGTGCCGACAAATCCCGATAGGAGATGCACATATCTCGTTCTTAGGGCACACTGGATGAGCAACACGACGGGTTGGCATAGACCCTGGTTGCCCAGGGGGCGCCGAACATCGCTCGATTTGGACCAGCACTCAGAGGAACACTGGCCCGGGGGTAAAATAAAGATGACCCTCGGGAGCGCGACTCCCAAGGGAAAAACGCTTAGGTGAGGCAAATGTAAAACCAAGGTTGGGCCTTGCCGGTGGAGTTTTATTCAAAGCGAACTGTCAATGGGGTCCCATAAGTCACCCAACCGCGTTAGGGACGCAAAAATCTGGGAACATAATACCGATATGATGGAAACTAGGGCAGCAAGAGTGGAACAAAACACCAGGCAATAGGCCGAGCCTTCCACCCTTTACCAAGTATATAGATGCATTAATAATATAAGAGATATTATGATATCCCAACATAAACATAACCCAACATGGAGCAATCTTCATCTTCACCTACAACTAGCAACGCTATAAGAGGGGCTGAGCAAAGGCGGTAACATAACCAAATAACGGTTTGCTAGGAAGGGTGACAAAGGTTAGAGGTTCATGGCAATTTTGGAGGCTTGAAAAGCAAGTGGTAGGTATCGCGGCATAGCGATAGAACGAAGCAACTAGCATAGCAATGATAGTAGTGAGATCCAAGGTGACGGTCATCTTGCCTGAAATCCCGCTAGGAAGAAGAACGAGTCCATGAAGAAGACGAACGGACGAAGTCAAACGAATCCTCACAAACGCGACGTTATCAGAACTAACCCGAAGAAGCAACACCGGAAAGAAGCAAACAACATAGTAAACAACCATCACATAAACATGGCATGATGCACAAACAAGTATGATGCATGTCCGATTTAATGAGGCATGGCATCGCAAAGTGCAACAAACAACACTACAAATTAAGTGGAGCTCAATATGCAACGAGTTGCATATTGACGAAACACCACATGACTCATTTAGTTCTCTCTTGGTTATGTACCCAACAATATTAAATGTTATAAAACATGGCAAGGGGTGAAGCATAACAAAACTACCTATCTAGGCAAGTTTAAATGAGGCCGGAACAACAATCAATAATTTCGGAAAATCCTCATATGCATATTTCGAATTTGCTACTGTTCTGCCCTAAACCATATTTTAATGTTGTTAAACAGCAAAATAAAGTGCATCATGTTAATCTATGCATTTTTCTATCCCATTTACATATAAAGAACATATAAATTGGAGCTACGGTTATTTAGTTATGAAATAAATCATTTTAACATGGCATTTATGCAAATTAATGCAAACAACAAGTTAAACATTTTTAACATGGATGAAAGTGGCATATTATGAAACTAGACAAAATTCTAAGCAATTTCCATATACAAGTTGTTTTAATATGATGCATGGTTGTGGAGTTATTAATGCATGAACATGAAGGACTTTTCTGTAAAACTGCAAACTCTGGAATAATAGACAAATTCGCGGACGCTGAAAAAAAACACGGCATGGGCCGAAACTGCAGGCTACGGGCGCGCTCACCATGGGCTCTGGCCCAGTCGGTGGAGCAGGAGGCGGGGCAGGAAGGCGACTGGGCCGAGGCGGGGCTGGCTGGGCCGGATCTGGAGGCGCGCGGCAAGACGCCTCACGGTCCACGAGATGGAGCAGGGGCGGTCGATGCGGTCAACGCTGCTTGAGCGCTGCGCTCTGCTCCTCTCGAACAGCAGCGCGGGGGAAGAAGAGGATGCAGCGGCAGACTGCAGCGCTTGGCGTGGGTCCAAGGTGGCGATGTCGACCTGCAGAGGGCGTCGCGGCGGGGTCAGAGAAGCTCAGAGAAAGGCAAGCGGGAGGAGAGGAAAGGAGCAGGGGCTCGTCGATGGGACCTGCTGGTGAGGTTCGATGAAGGCGGCGGAGGCAAGGTGATGACTGAGCGTGTACCGGTGGAAGTTGACGGAGGATGACCGGATCTAGTGGCCGAACGGCGGGGACAAACAATGGCAAAGGCGAGCGTCGGCAGCGAGGTTCCATGGCCTTCGGAAGGCAGCGGACGAACAGGGTGAGGCGGAGGTCAGGCGGGAGTCGCGGGCTCCGGGTCCAGCGCTGGCACGAGATGAAGGAGGTCAACGCGGCTGGGCGCTGCACTCGCTGACGTGGACGGCAGAAGCACGGCGGTGCTGGTATTTGACGGCGACGGATGGCAAATGCACGCGGTGCGGAAATCCCGCACGGTTCGAGGACTGGAGAAGGTCTTGGCCGGCGTTGAAGCTTTTTGACAGTCGGTGGCTTGAAGACACCGGCTCCATGGCCTCCTGTTCAAACATGCGGAGAAAGATAGAGAGATATGAGACATGGAAGGAAGACGGGAAAGAAGGAGGTACCGCGAGGGACTGGCCTGGAGGTTGTGCTGTTGCTGCGGGCTCGAGGAGAAGCAGAGGAGGCCGCGAGACGAGGTGGAGCAGCGCTGGTTTCCGGCGACGAGGCGGCTCCTCGGTGGCGCGGGGTCTTGGAGGTGAAGCTCGGGTGAGCTCCTCTCGATCTGGATCGAGGAGGGAGCGAGAGGCTCGGCTGCGGGCCGCCTGGTGGCCGTCGGATCTCTATCCGGTGGTCCCAGATGGATGGATCGGTGGTTGGTGGATCTGGATCGAGGAATTTTGCATGGAGGCAGCGGGATCGAGGGAGGGGATCCCGAGGGGAGCGACCAGGTGGAGCTAGTGGCGGCGGCGCGGCGGGACAAGAGGGCTAGGATCTAGGGTTTGACCCGATTTGGAATGAGGTAGCTTATATATAGGGAAAGGGGGAGGATGTGGATCATCCGATAAAAATCGGACGGTTCTAGAAAAATAGGATAGGAAGCCCAAATAAGAAAATGGAGATGTCTTATTGATGTTTGGGGATGAACCGAACCCAACGGTAACGATAGTCCGATTCGGGTTCGGGGAAGTTTCGGACACGGGGCAAGGGGTCGACACACTGTGCAAAGAGACTCCGGTTTAGGCAAGAGGGAAAACGAAGAACAATGTTGGTCTCGGAACGGTCAACGAAAACAAGGGGGGACGCGACAACTACGAGGGGATGCAAGTTTTAAACCAATAACGGCAACCAGTGCCGATGCAATGCGGATGATGCCATGACGAAATGCAACAAACAAATCAATGCACACGACGATAAGGAAAAACAAGGAAGGCGGAGCGTCAGTCTTGGGGCGTTACAACACTCCACCACTACAAGAGGATCTCGTCCCGAGATCTAGGATGGCACCGGAGAAAAGCGGAAGAGGAAGAGGAAGAGGTAAAACAAAGTTGCTTCTACGACAAACGAGTGAAACCATGAACCTTGAGAGGTTGAACAAATTGGAAGAAAGAATACCTTGGAGATGAACGAAATGAAAACACTCCGTTGGACAAGGAACAAGGAATACGGGGAGAAAGATGAGCTTAAGTGACAAGATAGACGTTGAAACCACTCCGGTTGAAACAATATGTACAAGGAACGATAAAGAACAATTACGACAACACTCCGGTTGAAAATGGAAGGGATAGAATATGAACTTGGCAAAATGAAAGCACTTGGATGAGACTCCGGTTAAAAGAGGGATGATAGACACCACACTCCGGTTAAATGGATAAGCAAGAAAAGAACATGATCCTCACAATTCGAGATGATGAGTGAAGAGAGCAACTTCACCATGCCTCCGGAAGAAAAAAAAATAGAAGATAGATCATTGGAATAAAGGAATGGAGAAGAAAATGCCAACTCTGCCACAAATGATCTTGGAAAGAACCCTTCCAAGAAAGTTAGAACGGAGTTGTTGAAAAACCAACAACGAAACGAATAAGCTTGTAGTGGGCTTATGGAAAACTTCTCAAAATTGAGGCGAAATTCTGCCACTACGGAAACAACTAAAATAATTGATACCACCAACGAGATAAAAAACTTCTTTCACAAAGGGGATAGGAGAAAACATGGATCATTGATAAGCACCATAATAGCAACATTCCTTAGGGAAGGATTTAGGTGAAACATGACACAAGAAAACTCCGACAAAGAGATTAAAGGATTTAAAATATCTCATTCTTGACAACATGAGAATCATGAAAACATGAAGGAAATTTTCAAGAATGATATAACACGACCTCAAATGATAAGGTAGAACGAATTGCACTTTGGAATGCAGGAAGAAGAATATTTGAGCTCTTCCAACAGAATCTTGAGAACACTTTGAGCATGAATTAAATCCTTGATGAACCACCATGAAGAAACTCCACGAAGAACTCCGGTAATAAAAGGATGATAGAAAGAAAGAGAAGTTGAAAACACAAGGTGAATCCTTGCAGTGATAAGATGAAGCTTTGAAATGATATAACCGAGAAAACTTGAAACTCCGGAAAGAAAGATGAACAAATGAAAACAAGAATTTTGATGAACCTCTGGAATAAGGAATTGAATTTACTCGATCAAACAAGAATAATAATTACATTATGCTCATCCTTCACCAATTAAATTGATGACAAGAAATGGATTTGGCATACTACTTATTCTCGTAGAAATGATTAAGATAGATATGGCACAAACTTGGGAAGGTCTTCAACGAACCACCGGTAGGATTGAAACAACAAATACATTAATATGAGGACATAGGAAAGGAATCTTGAACGAACCACTGTAAGAATTGAAAATGAATGAAGAAAAGAGAACGAATCACCGTAAGAATTGAAAATTAAAGTAGCAAAGGCACAATTCACCGAGAAGAATTGGAAAACGAATGAAGATGCTTGAGAGAATTTAGATACAATAGAACGAAGAGATCATGAACTGATTAGAGGATATTTGGACGATGCACCGGAAGAATTCGAGAACAAGAGCTGAAAGCTAAGAATGAATAATTCTGAGATGATTGGCTCCGGAGAAAGAAACTGAAAGACTCTTGAATTGCTCCGGATGGGTGAAAAGAATTCTCACAATCGAAAGCAGTTATGAGGGGATGGCATCAAGCTTGAACTACACATCTTTGGAAGAACGGGTAAGGATTTAAGAGGAACACCTCTTCGGTCATCAAATGTTGAGAATGACGATGAGAAACACCACCATGAATTGATGAGCCACTCCGGAACTATGAAGAATAGAAATGATGAACCAACGATGAAAAGAATTTGAAAGATCTTGAAGAAGGACATTTAACTGATGATAATACATTCTTACGTCAAACTTTGAAAAGAATTTTAGAAGCTCCGGGAAAATTAGAAGAGTCAGGTAAGATCCTGGGAAAAGACCTGTGGGTTATGGGCCCACTAAAAGGAAACACCGTTGGAAAGGATTGTCGAATGAGAATTAACGCACCAGAATGATTGAAAGATTTGAATGAGGTGACAACCTCGAAATAATAGAATGCAAACATGAATCTTCTGAGATGTCTTCATCACTCTGGGATAATAAACGGGCGAGAGGCAAACAAGCAAGGGGAAACATTTGAGCTGATGGAAAGAATGATCAACACCGAAAACTTGCATTGGATCCACCAAAAAAGGAAATGAGACGAACAATGATTAACTAGGCGAGAATTCAACGGCTGAGACAACTGAGGGAAGACTGAAGAGGCTCCGCACGAATGAAATTGATGCTCGGATAGGGGCTCAGACTCCTGGAATAAAAAAGGGTGGGAGGGCGGGAAAACAGAGGCAACTTAAACGGGGAATCGACAAGTACCTTGAAGAGAAAAAGCACTGGTTGAAATAATTGAGGGGAGAATGCAAAGGCTTCGCACGAGTATGATGGATACATGATTCCAAACTCCGGCTCCGAGAATAAAAGGGGTGGGAGGGTGGGAAAAATAAGGACAAGTTCGGACAGGGAAACACCGTCGATTGAAAAGAACTGAGGATTGATATCTCAAAAGACAACGAGTGTCGGTGTACAAAAAAGGGGGTACACTTTTTGTACCCCTATAACTGTGCACGGGCAGTCTGAGCTGCGAGCGCCGCCACGCCAAGCACGGCAAGGGAGGTAAGCCAAGGTAAGGCCGAAGCTGAAGGGAAGCAGAACGACGCCAAGACCAAGACCACAAAGAGCAAAGGGGACAGAGTAGCCTCCCCCCGGCAAGATCCTTGCCGGGGGGCAGCTTTAGCTAGCCCGGCAAGATCCTTGCCGTGGCGGCTCGCCCCACACCTACGGAGGGAAATCGCCCTTGAGTCCACTGCCCCCATGGGGCAAGGATTCAGGAGACATCCCCGTGGTGGTATGCAGATCTTTGTAAAGACATTCAAGATCATATACCCACTTCAGAAGATGATGATCCTTGGCGGGATCCCAGCCAAGGAGGACCACAAGGCCCCCGGCAAGAGCCTTGCCGGGGATGACAGCAGGCGCCGCGGCAAGACCCTTGTCGCGGCCATGGCAAGAACCTTGCCCGGGCCACAGCAAGACCCTTGGTGGGGCCACCGCAAGGCCCTTGCCAAGGACGTCATGGGGCCACCATCGGGCCCGCGCCAGTTGCAGCCCCACCGCCGTTCGCATACAGCTGCCGACCCAACCAGTTGGGCAGACACCTGCGTGGCGGCATGCAAATCTTTGTGGAGACCCACCACTACGCCACCTCGGTTGCCTACCTGCCTACATGGCACCGTACGCACCGCTGGCCAGGGTGCGTTTCAATGCAAGAGGGAGCGGCGACGGACGAGATGGGGCTCTCCCCCGCCCCCGATAAAGCAAGGACACCTAAGCAAGGCACATTAAATGCGCCTTGTCATGTAATGCGAGGGATAAACTCGCATGACTGTACCCTTTCCACCTCCGGTGTGCCACTGTGGCAACGCCTTTCCTATAAAAGGAGGCCCAAGGTGACCAGGAGAAGGATTCGGCTTTTTTGGAGCTCTCGACGCCCCATAGCTAACTCAGGAACTCAGATATACAATCCACCAAAGCAGGAGTAGGGTTTTACGCATCCTTGCGGCCCGAACCTAGGTAATGGAACCATGTGCTATCTGTTTGATCCGCTCTTTTCACAACCCCGCGCCCCGCAACCGTAGTAGGGATTCCTGTGATCCCATAAGTGTTGTTCCCCAGAGGTGTCTTTGAAGCCCTAAACGGGGACTGGCCGCTCGCCAAGGTCCTCGCCCTCTTCGCCCTCTGGGCCAACGTCTCTGCATCCCTACAGAAACAAAAATGGATAAAGACAAGCGATCCAATCAGGGAAATAGGAATGACAGTAAGGGACAGAGTACTTACTCGTCATCCGTTTCCTCCTCTTCCGCCAGTTTCCTTTTCCTCTCCGGGCTGAGAGGCCCGAGATCAAAAGGGAGCTCCGCGTCATCGTCCGAGTCGACACCGGCCGGAGGAGGCGAAGGAGGCGGCGGGGTCTATGTGCGCCCAAATGAGGAGGGGGCTGTCGCCTTCTTCTTCTTCTCAGCGGCCTTCGTCATCCCCTTCGCTGCGGAGGCCCTCGTGTGCCGCCCGGACCCTTCCAGGGTCAATTGAGGCCGCGTGGCCCTGCCAGGTCAGACCGGCTCGCCGGAGCCAGGCCGCCGCAGGACTCGCCCTCTTCCCCTGGCTGGTGTCGAGTCCGCCGCCATGCCCTCCTCCTCCGACGACTCGTCGGCCGCGTCCTCGACGTGCGGGGCTCCGGCGTCGGCGCCGCTGGCCTCCCCAGTTGCCGCCGCCCACAGGGATAACTGCTCCTCCTCCGCGGCCGCGGCGACCTCGTCCTCCGCGCCCCCAGCGCTGCCGGCCTCCAGAACAAGTTGTGCCTCCTTCGCCCTGGCGGCGATGGAGTCCAGCTCCGCCTGAGTGGTGTCCATGACAAGCTACCGCTCGACGTCAGCACTGACGTACACCTCAATCAAGGTGTCGAAGAATTGCTGCACATCTGCGGCCGTCGGCTCCCTCCAGCTCGGAACGGGGCTGTGCGCGTTGCAGTCCCGCATCATGGCGATGATCTCGGACCGGCGCGAGTTATTGAACAATGGGACCACCCCTGCTGGCAACTTGAAGAGCGGCCCCTTGCCGGCCTTGCCGGCCTTTACGGCAACCCTTGCAGCCTTGCCGGTCAGCTCGACCTCGCCGTCGCGGTCCACATCCAGCTGGAAGAGCCGCTGGCAGAAGTGGGCATGCCCCATCACCGTGAAGTTATGGTCGAGGCCAGGGCGGAGCCGCATGATGTTAGCCGGATTCGTAGAGAGCCAAGCTGGCCTCCCCTTATTGTGCAGCGGGGCGATCCGGCGGCGGATGAAATCCGCCCCGATCATCTCAAGGGTGAGCCCAGCCCGGGTCAGCCGGAGAATCCTGGTGGTGGCGATAGTGAGCCTCCCGTCAGCGGTGTGGAGGTCGCCCCAATCGTTGTCGCGGACCGGCGGCGCATGGCGGACCTTGCAAAATTCAGGCGGGTCTTCATCTTCAATCCAGCACCACCGGTCGCGATATTCATCCCGCCTCTCCCTCACGGCACCATCCGGGTACGCCTCCTTGGATCTTGGGATCCAGGTGACGCATCCAGCGATGGCACCTCCCGTTTGGATTCGAGGATAGAAATAATGGCGAAAGAGTGCCGTGTTGGGCTGCACTCTGGCAAAGCCCTCGCAAAGATGCGCAAAGCAAGACATGCACGCCACCGCATTCGGAGTAAAATCCAAGAGGCGAAAACCGAAGGTGTGCATGATGTTGCAGAAAAAATCGGAGAAAGGAGGGCATAGCCCGCAAGAAAAATAGTCAACAAAGAAGGGGTACCGATTTGGGGCAGAATCGGCGCAAGCGGCAGGAATGACGCGCGTCGCCGGGTGTCCCGAGTTCTCCCCTCCCGTCTTCACTCCCACAGAGGCTTGAAGGCGGCTCGAAGCTCATGAACGTCGACCGTCGAGGGGAAGAAGAAGGCAGACTTCATCTTGTCCACCAACAGCGCGCTCTCCGGAGGCTCTACAGTCCCAGAGCCCGAAGCCGCCCCCTTGCCCTTGGCGGATTTAGGCGCCATGGCGGCCAAGGAATCTAGAGGGTCGAGGAAGGGTGGGGGTGGCGAAGCAGCGACGGCGGCTGGCGGCTAGAGCTTGCAAGGGAAGGAAGAAAGGGAATGCCGGCTCGGAGATTGGAAAGGACATGGAGGAAGAGGAAAAAGTGAGCAGCGTGCCCGCGGTTATTCCTTCTTATGAGGGGAAACGCGTGCTGCCTCCTCTCACATTAACTGTGATGTGACGCATGCCCGCGGGAAGCAACCCCACGCATCCCGCCCACATCACACACGCCTCCCCACGCCGCGCCATGCGCGGGAAGCTTGGGAGGCGCAGCGCGCGAAGAAACTTACCGCGGTAAAAACCGCCCCGCCTGCCAGCGCACCGTTCTTGGGCCTAGCCCAACAACGCGGGGCGCTTATGTGGGGCCCAGACCCGGGGGCTCCTGTCGGTGTACAAAAAGGGGGTACACTTTTTGTACCCCTATAACTTTGCACAGGCACTCTGAGCCGCGAGCGCCGCCACGCCAAGCACGGCAAGGGAGGTAAGCCAAGGTAAGGCCAAAGCTGACGGGAAGCAGAACGGCGCCAAGACGAAGACCAAAAAGAGCAAAGGGGACAGAGTAGCTCCCCCCGGCAAGATCCTTGCCGGGGGGCAGCTTTAGCTAGCCCGGCAAGATCCTTGCCATGGCGGCTCGCCCCACACCTACGGAGCGAAATCACCCTTGAGTCCACTGCCCCCATGGGGCAAGGATTCGGGAGACATCCCCGTGGTGGTATGCAGATCTTTGTGAAGACATTCAAGATCAGATACCCACTTCAGAAGATGATGATCCGTGGCGGGATCCCAGCCAAGGAGGACCACAAGGCCCCCGGCAAGAGCCTTGCCGGGGATGACAGCAGGCGCCGCGAAAAGACCCTTGCCGGGGCCGCGGCAAGACCCTTGCCGGGGCCACGGCAAGACCCTTGTCGGGGCCACAACAAGGCCCTTGCCAAGGACGTCGTGGGGCCACCATCAGGCCCGCGCCAGTCGCACCCCCACCGCCGTTTGCATACAGCTGCCGACCCAACAAGTTGGGCAGACACCTGCGTGGCGGCATGCAAATCTTCGTGGAGACCCACCACTGCGCCACCTCAGCTGCCTACCTGCCTACATGGCACCGCAGGCACCTCTGGCCAGGGCTCGTGTCAACGCAAGAGGGAGCGGCGACGGACGAGACGGGGCTCTCCCCCGCCCCCGATAAAGCAAGGACACCTAAGCAAGGCACATTAAATGCGCCTTGTCATGTAATGCGGGAGATAAACTCGCATGACTGTACCCTTTCCAACTCCGGTGTGCCACTGTGGCAACCCCTTTCCTATAAAAAGAGGCCCAAGGCGACCAGGAGAAGGATTCGGCTTTTTTGGAGCTCTCGACACCCCATAGCTAGCTCAGGAACTCAGATATACAATCCACCAAAGTAGGAGTAGGGTTTTACGCATCCTTGCGGCCCGAACCTGTGTAAAGAAACTGTCTGCTATCTGTTTGATCCACTCTTTTCACAACCCCGTGCCCCGCAACCGTAGTAGGGATTCCTGTGATCCCATAGGTGTCGTTCCCCACCGACAACGAGGGTCGAATCAACTTGACGAGAAATGCACCGGAAAAAAGAGGATGGACAACGAACGAAAACTAACCACGTGATTCTAAAGAAAAAAATTTGAAAGGGAAGAGGAGTAGTTCAAAACACCTACTTCAAGATTTCTCACTAGAGCAACAAAGGGGCTGAGGAGTAAAAAGAAATCCTACTCTCCGATATAACTAGACTCAGAAAAAGTTTTCTTCTAGACTCGCGGCCAAATACGTGATCAATCAAGGCGGGCTCCTAAGGCCGGTCGAGGCTCTGATACCAACTTGTCACGCCCAAGATGCGACCCTATCCTAAAGGAACTCGAAGGTCCCACCAAGGATAGAAGCACATCTTGAAGACGCTTTTGCAAGGTGGATATCAATACATCAACATTACATAATAGTGGGGATACAACCAAGACATACAATGTCACATGAATACAACAATACATCGGATACAAGGTCAACATCCGACTACGGATGAAACATAAACAGAAACTCAAACAATATCCACCCTGCTAGCCCAGGCTGCCGACAAGGAACCTAACCCTCAATCGAAGAAGAAGCAGATGAACAACTCCAACACAAATAAACATCGCTCTCTCGTCAACATCATCGCACAACCTGTACCTGCAACTGGTGTTGTAGTAATCTGTGAGCCACGAGGACTCAGCAATCCCATTACCATGGGTATCATGACTAGCAAAGCTTAATGGGTAAGGAAGGGGTAAAGTGGTGAGGTTGCAGCAGCGACTAAGCATGTATGGTGGCTAGCTTACGAAACAAGAGCGAGAAGAGGAGCTTAGCAAGCGGTCGTCAACTAGTAATGATCAAGAAGTGGTCCTGAACTCCTACTTACGTCATACATAACCCAAAAACCGTGTTCTCCTCTCGAACCACCCCGAAAAGAGAACATCACGGTTACGCACACGGTTGGTGTATTTTAGAAGAGTTTACTTCAAGTTTACTACAACCGGACATTAACAAATTCCCATATGCCACATAACCGCGGGCGCGGCTTTCGAAAGTACAAACCCTGCAGGGGTGTCCCAACTTAGCCCATGATAAGCTCTCACGATCAACGAAGGACATTCCTTCTCCCGGGAAGACCCAATTACTCTCGGAATCCCGGCTACAAGACATTTCGACAATGGTAAAACAAGACCAGCAAGACCGCCCGAATGTGCCGACAAATCTCGATAGGAGCCGCACATATCTCGTTCTTGGGGCACACCGGATGAGCAAGACGATGGATTGACATAGACCCTGGTTGCCCAGGGGGCGCCGGACATCGCTCGGTTTGGACCAGCACTCAGAGGAGCACTGGCCCGGGGCGTGGGGGGGGGGGTAAAATAAAGATGACCCTCGGGAGCGCGACTCCCAAGGGAAAAGGCTTAGGTGAGGAAAATGTAAAACCAAGGTTGGGCCTTGCTGGAGGAGTTTTATTCAAAGTGAACTGTCAAGGGGGTCCAATAATCACCCAACCGCGTTAGGGACGCAAAAATCCGGGAACATAATACCGATATGACGGAAACTAGGGCGACAAGAGTGGAACAAAACACCAGGCATAAGGCCGAGCCTTCCACCCTTTACCAAGTATATAGATGCATTAATAATATAAGAGATATTGTGATATCCCAACATAAACATAATCCAACATGGAGCAATCTTCATCTTCACCTGCAACTAGCAACGCTATAAGAGGGGCTGAGCAAAGGCGGTAACATAGCCAAACAACGGTTTGCTAGGAAGGGTGACAAAGGTTAGAGGTTCATGGCAATTTGGGAGGCTTGAAAAGCAAGTGGTAGGTAACACGGCATAGCGATAGAACGAAGCAACTAGCATAGCAATGATAGTAGTGAGCTCCAAGGTGACGGTCGTCTTGTGTCGGAGTAAATGACCACGGGTAGCCTAGCCGGCTCCCCCTGGCACTTCTAAAAAAATTACGAGCCGATCCGTCCTTCATGAATCCAAGACGTCGGGCCACCTTCCCCTTGCCGGCTGTCTCCCAGGACGGCTATCGGTAGGCGGCCCGGCCCTAACCCTCATGAAGAAAGCCGCGGGAGGGCCAGCTCCAAGAAGCCAGCCATGAGAAGGCCGACTCCAAGGAGCCGGCTCCCACAAAGCGGTCAAGATCATACCCTCGGAGCCTGCATCCACATAACAGTGATGAGACGGGGCGTGGCTACTGTAAAGCCTGCCACCCCCGAATCCCGGAGCACGCCTGGCACAGTGCGCCGTGCGGGGTGGCCATGACCCGTCCGGCGCGGCACTGTTGCCATGTTGACCATCACGCCATCCACGACGGGCTGTCAGGACGGCCCACGGGCGGTGGGCCCCTTCAGGCAGAGAGACGCCCGAAGGCGGCCAGGCCTCCCCCAATTGGCCCGAGACAAGGCCAGCAACCCATAGCCGACTTGCTTCCTCCCTCGAAGGAGGCGCCCCATTAAGGAGACAAGACGAGGTGAGGCTACAGTGATCGCCCGCCGGACGGCGGCACTGTAGCCACGCTTACCTCGACAAAGCCCTCGTCACAAGGATTGAGGCAACAGTAACCAGCCCCCGACAAGGCCCTTGGCAGTGGGGCTAGCTTGTCGATCAAGGAACCGGCAGCCAGCGGGACCCACCAGCCGGCGGGCCCCAGCAGCCGGCGCAGAAGCCGGCGGGCGTAGACACTAACGGCTAGGGCCCGCGCCCAGCCGGATTACCATTGTACCCTCGAGGGGTAGGCCTATATAAACCCCCTGGGGCACCCATGCAAAGGGTGTATCTCAGCTAGTTTTAGACACCACATAGAGAGAAGAGGAGAGCTAGCCGTGCCCTTCTTCTTCCTCTCACTGAACAACTCAAGGAGCATCTTGTAGCCACTTGTTCATCTAGTGATCATGCGGAGACCCCGCAGAGCAGCAGTAGGGGTGTTATCTCCACGGAGAGCCCCGAACCTGGGTAAGATTCGCCGGCGTGCATGTCTTCGCCTCATCCCGCTTCCAGGCACCGGCGACGTCTTATTGGCTCCCACAATGATAAGCCATCCGTTGGCATATGTCGCACCTACCACCCGACATTTGGCGCCCACCGTGGGGCCAGGTGTACCGTCGTCCGGAGACCTGTTCTGGACGGGAACCCTCTTCCTCCCCAGCGAGCGTAGCCAGCCCGACACGCCCGATGGCGCTTGCCACGACGCGCTGCAAGGCATCACCAACGTCTGCACAGCGAGCGACCTCGCCGACCTCCTTGGTGAGACCCACATCTCCGATGAGCCCGCCTCCGACGCGGGCACCGACCACCTCGTCAACCTCCTCGGCCAGCTCCACGTCTCCAGCGAGCCTGCTATGGATTTGGAGTCTGTTGGCTCCACCGATCCGATGCCTGTCGACTCCAACACGGCCTCGCTCGATGCTTTCCCCACCGACGTTGTGATGTACAACGACCCACTTCCCCGAGCTGACGGCTGTGACGGCGCCATCATCGAGGTGATGGTCATGAGCCACGGCGGCCCTTATAGCGAGAACGCCCTCGACGCCCCGCATGCGGTGATCCACGACTTGTCCATCCCCCTCCCTGCCGATGCCGACGCCGAAGCACTGGAGGCTCGTCGCCTCGCCCTCCTTGCGGAGGGCCGGAAGTTAGCCTCCATGATACGCCTCACTGAGGCCCACCAGCGCGAAGTCGACCGCACCGCCTTTGGCACGCCACCTCCTGGCGGGCCAAGCCGAGCCGGCGTTGTCAGTCAGCGCGGCGCTGCCATCGCCGACATCCTAGGAGTTGACCGCCCAGTCTATGCCACTACACTCGAGAACCTGCACGCCGCCCAGGCGGCCGTAGACGAGCTGGATGGACTGGGGGCCGAAGAACTCCCCCACATGACCAGACGCATCGAGCAGCTAATTGATGCAGCCGCACAGCGACACGAAGCCGGCGCCCGCGCGGAAAGCCCTCCCCTGCGCCGAGAGCACGACGCTACGTCCCGGACGCCGACTGCGGGTAAAACCCGCGCACGACACGAGAAAGAACTGGCTGCCAGCCGAAGCCGAACCCGGATCTCCATCGAGCGAGACGCAGAAGGCCACCCCTGAGCCGTGGAGCGGCGGGGCAACCCGCCTCCGCCTCCGCCTCGTGGGGGGAGATACCCCACCCCGCCGCCTGTCACACATCCGACTCTCAGCGTCCGACTAGGTCGCCGCGAAGGAGTCGACGAGAACGACGCCCGCCATCGGATCGACGTGCTAGCGCGATCCCTGGTGCTAGAAGAAGAAGATGATGTCGGCCCACCTTGCTTCAGCCCCCGCATCCGCGACGAGCCCTTCCCCAAAGGGTTCTTGCTCCCAAGCGACACGCCCAAGTACAACGGCTCCGTGAAGCCGGAAGATTGGTTGATCGACTACTCCATAGCGGTTCGCATAGCAAACCGCAATAGGCGTGTTGCCGTGAAGTACGTGCCCCTCATGCTCCAAGGCACGGCGTGGACCTGGCTCAACAGCCTCAAGCCATACAACATCAACAGCTGGCTAGACTTCACCGAAGCCTTCGTCCGCAACTTCACCAGCACATACAAGCGGGCTCCCAAGCCCAGACAGCTCACCTTGTGCGTGCAAGGCCCCGCTGAATCCACCAGCGACTACCTCACGCGTTGGGCCGAGCTCCGCAACTGCTGCGAATGGGTGCATGAAGTGCAAGGCATAGAATACTTCACTGCCGGGTGCCGAGAAGGCACCCTCCTCAAGCACAAGCTCCTCTGCGACGAACCGACTACCCTCGACGAGCTTCTGGTCATAGCGGACAAGTACGCCACCACCGACTCCTCAATGAAGACTGAGCTCCGGGTAGACGCGTCCGGGAAGGTACTCTACCCGGCGCCCAAGACGCCGGCTGGGGACTCCAGCCGACGCCCGTACCAGAACGACCACAAGCGCAAGGGCCCCATGCTGCCCTCCACCAGACGGCAGGTGGCCACAGTCAAAGACGAGCAGCCCGAAGGGCGACCCACACCCAAGAAGTAGGAAGGCGGCAGGCCGACTTGGCAGCCGGCCTTATCCTACGAGCAGGCTCTCGACGCCCCATGCAAGTTCCACAGCGGCGCGAAGCCGTCCAACCACACAACCCGGAAGAGCCACTGGCTCACCCGAATCTCCAAAGGCGAAGGGCTCGTGCCGCCTTCGCCTGCTGGTCAGCCGCCTCCGGCTCCTCAGCAGCCGACCGCTCGGCCAGCAGTCGGAGCTGTGCAGGATGAGTTCCCGACGAGCATGCCGCCTATGTCGTCTTTACTAGCAAGCCCGAAGACCGGCGCAGCAGACGCCGAGAGCACCAGGAAGTCAACGCGGTCGCTACCAACCCCTCCGAGCACATGCACTGGTCAGAAAAGCCTATCAGCTGGAGCTGGGCCGACCACCCAGAGGTGATGCCATCTCCCGGCTCTTATGCGTTGGTTCTGGATGCCACCCTTGCAACGGACAGACGCGCCACCCGTTTCTCCCGCATGCTGATAGACGGCGGGAGCAGCATCAACATCCTGTACCGTGACACCCTGGAGAAGCTGAACGTCAAGACAAAGCAACTCATGCCTACTCGGACTGTGTTCCATGGCATTGTACTCGGCCTGTCCTGCGCCCCCATTGGCAAGATCAAGATTGATGTCCTCTTCGAGGACAAGGATCATTTGCCGGGAAGCGATCTGGTTTGAAGTGGTGGACCTTGAGAGCCCAAGGAGTGTGATGCCCAAGGTTCCTTCCAGCCGGCCAAAGAAACAAAGAAGATACCTCTTGACCCCGAGCACCCAGAAAGGTTTGCCCTCATTGGGGCAAACCTGGACAGCAAATAGGAAGGCGAGCTCGCCGACTTCCTCCGTGAGAATCGGGACATCTTTGCATGGTCCCCTAAGGACATGCCGGGTGTTCCTAAGGAATTCGCCGAGCACAACCTACACGTCTGAGAAGATGCAAAACCAGTCAAAAAAACCCTCCGCCGACTGTCGGAGGAAAAGAGAAGAATCGTAGGAGAGGAGATAACCCGGCTTCTGGCGGCCCGCTTTATCATGGAGGTCTTCTTTCCAGAATGGCTCGCCAAACCGGTCCTCGTGCTGAAGAAGAACAACAAGTGGCGCATGTGTATAGACTACACGAGCCTCAACAAGGCCTTCCCCAAAGATCTCTTTGCCCTGCCAAGGATTGACCAGGTGATAGACTCCACAGCCGGATGCGAGCTGTTGTGTTTCTTGGATGCTTACTCAGGATACCACCAGATAAAGATAGACCCGGCTGACCGCCTGAAGACCGCCTTCATCACGCCTTTCAGAGCTTTCTGCTACCTGACTATGACATTCGGCTTGAGAAATGCCGGTGCCACTTTTCAGCGTTGCATGCAGAAGTGCCTCCTCAAGCAGCTCGGCAGAAACGTCCACGTCTACGTGGACGACATTGTGGTGAAGATGGAGAAGCGCGGCACCTTGCTGGAAGACCTCAAGGAAACATTTGAGAACCTGCGCCGGTTCCAGATCAAGCTCAACCCCGAGAAATGCGTGTTCGGAGTGCCAGCCGGCCAGCTTCTAGTCTTCCTGGTCTCCGAAAGCGGCATCGAATGCAACCCAGTGAAGATCAAGGCCATTGAGAGAATGGCGATTCCCACCAAACTGCGAGACCTCCAGAAGTTTACCGGGTGCTTGGCCTCCCTGAACCGCTTCATCAGACGGCTTGGAGTGAAAGCTCTCCCCCTCTACCGCCTCATGAAGAAGACCACTCACTTCGAGTGGACCGACCAGGCCGACCAAGCTTTTCGCAAGCTAAAGAAGATGCTGGCCACGCCGCCTGTCCTGGCGGCGCCGACTAAGAAAGAGCCCATGCTCCTTTACATTGCCGCAACCAGCCGGGTGGTCAGCACCGTCATCGTAGTCTAGCGCCTGGAAGAGGGCCGAGCCCAGCCGCTACAGAGGCTGGTGTACTATTTGAGTGAGGTGCTGTCTACCTCGAAGCAGAACTACCCGCACTACCAGAAGATGTGCTATGGCGTGTAGTTCGCCGCCAAGAAGCTGAAGCCCTACTTTCAAGAGCACCCCATCACGGTCATATGCACCGCCCCGCTTGCCGAGATCATAGGCAGCCGGGATGCATCCGGACGGGTAGCGAAATGGGCCATCGAGCTGGCCCCTTACACGATCTTCTACCATCCTCGCACCGCCAACAAGTCCCAAGCATTGGCCGACTTCCTCGTCGACTGGGCCGAGACCCAGTACCTGCCGCCGGCTCGCGACTCCACTCATTGGCGCATGCACTTCGACGGGTCCAAGATGCGCACCGGCTTCGGAGCCGGCGTCATCCTCACCTCCCCCAAAGGCGACAAGCTCAGATACACGCTACAAATTCACTTTGCCGCCTCCAACAACGTGGCCGAGTACGAGGCGCTCATACACGGGCTCCGACTTGCCAAAGAACTCGGCATCCGCCGGATCCTATGTTACGGCGACTCGGACTTGGTAGTCCAGCAATCATCCGGCGACTGGGCCGCCAAGGACGCAAATATGGCAAGCTACCGCTTCCTCGTTCAGCAGATCAGCGGGTACTTTAAAGGATGCGAGTTCCTCCACGTACCACGAGCCGACAACGAGCCAGCAGATACCCTGGCTCGAATAGGCTCCACCCGGCAGGCAATAACAACCGGCGTCTCTCTGCAATGCCTCCTCAAGCCGTCTATCAAGCCGTCTCCAGAGTCCGATTCCATCTTCCTGCCACCTAACACCGACGCAGCCGGATCCGGCTTGAAGAACCAAGCAGGCGGCCCGGGGACTTTGATAGGCGGCCCGGGGACTTCAGTAGGCGACTCGGGGACTTCCGTAGTCACACCCGACCCGGGGACTGCTGAACCCGGCTCGGGGACTGCGATAGTCGGCCCGGGGACTGCACCAACGCAATAAGCGACAGTCGACTCCAGCATTTCACCTCCCAGCCCGCACGCCCTGGTCGCAGTAGCCGTGTTGGCAATAGAAGAAGTCACAGCTCCATCATGGGCCCAGCCCATCCTCAACTTCCTGATAAACCAAGAACTGCCGGCTGACGAGACAAAGGCAAGACAAGTCCAACGCCGAGCCGGAGCATAGACAATCGTCAACAGAGAGCTAGTCAGGCGCAGTGTCACTGGAGTCTTCCAGCGATGCGTCGAGCAAGAGAAGGGCATAGCAATCCTCAAAGACATCCACCAAGGCGAATGCGGCCACCATGCGGCCTCAAGATCACTCGTCGCCAAAGCTTTCCGCCATGGATTCTTTTGGCCGATTGCTTTGGACGACGCCAAGGAGTTAGTTAAACATTGCAAAGCGTGCCAAGTCTTCAGCTCCAAGCAACACATGTCGGCTTCGGCACTCAAGACCATCCCCCTCACTTGGCCCTTTGCCGTTTGGGGACCGGACATGGTGGGCCCATTCAAGACAGCGCACGGCGGCATGACACATCCGCTTGTCGCTGTGGACAAATTAACCAAATGGATTGAAGCAAAGCCGATCAACAAGCTGAATCGGCCGACTGCCGTGACATTCATCGCAGATATTACAACTCAGTACGGCGTGCCACACAGCATCATCACCGACAACGGCACGAATTTTGCCAAGGGAGCCTTGGCACGTTTCTGCGCGACGTAGTGCATCCGACTGGACTTAGCGTCCGTTGCCCACCCGCAGTCAAACGGCCAAGTCGAGCAAGCCAACGGCCTCATCCTTTCCGGCATCAAGCCCCGACTGGTCATGCCGCTGGAGCGTTCGGCGGGCTGTTGGATCGATGAGCTGCCGGCCGTCCTCTGGAGTCTGCGCACTACCCCAAACAAGTCAACCGGCTTCACTCCTTTCTTCCTCGTATATGGTGCCGAGGCGGTCATCCCAACTGACATCGAGTTCGACTCGCCTCGGATAACCATGTACACGGAGGCGGAGGCCAAGGAAGCACGAGAAGATGGCGTCGACCTGCTGGAAGAGAGCCGGCTGTTAGCCCTCGGCCGGTCCGCCATCTACCAGCAGGGTTTGCGCTGCTACCACAGCCAGAAGGTCAAGCCAAGATCTTTCCAAGAGGGCAACCTTGTGCTCCGGCTGATCCAGCGAACAGCCGGCCAGCACAAGCTCTCGGCCCCTTGGGAAGGCCCCTTTGTCATCAGCAGAGCGCTGGGAAACGACTCCTACTACCTGATCGACGCACAGAAGTCGAAGGCACGAAGGAGAGACGACTCCGACAAGGAGTCGGAACGACCATGGAACGCCAACCTCCTCCGAAGATTTTACAGTTGAAATGCAGTATGTATCACGCTACCATTTGTACTAAGTACGAGACAATAGGCCCCCCGAGGAGAACTCGGGGACTGCCATCTTTTATCTATGAATGAAGAGTATCATGTTTATGATTATGTCATTACATTCACTTTTCTCGTCCGACACCGGGTTCGACTAGTCGGCCCGGGGACTGGCCGCCTTGAGTTATATTAGAGGTCATACCCGCGGTCAGACAAATAGTGTGCCGGCGCCAAAGCCCTCTCTTGCCGAAAGTCGCAGTCCGAAGAATCGGCTATCCGGCTGGCAAGAGTTAAAGGCAGGAAAGGACGCCCACATGAAAAACGGCTAGGGACTAACAGACTAATATAACAAAAGCAAGTTTTCTCCCAATACCGACCGACTACCAGAGTAGCCGGCCGACCGGCTTCCATTCACTTCGCTACAATCTAAGAAAGCTCGAGTACTTGCCTTCCCCAAAAAATAGCCAAGTTCTTCCCTAGCCACAGACTGCAGAGCAGCTGCTGGCTGGGAAGGAAGCAGCCAGGGGAAGGCGGCAAAGGAAACAACCTAAGGATAAATAACATATCCGAATGGAAGCCAAACACACACATAATTATATTTACACAAAAGCCTTCGCAAGGCCGGTGTTCAACATAAGTTTGAATACACCCTCAGTGGGTGAAACTGCGCAAATGAATAAATATTTGTCCGAAAGCATAACAAACAGGAAAGCAAGGACGACAGATTAAGCCAAGGGAACGACTGGCGAGTCGGGTAGGTCGGTAGAGACGGCGGTGCTGGCTAGAGGAGTGGCCGGCTGGCGAACCTCGGCATGATCACCACCTCCCGCAGAGGGCGCGCTAGCACGCGCCTCGTTTCTGGAGGCACGATCAAGCTGAGGCTCACTGGTCGCTTCACCGGCTGGCTCGACGTCTTCATCACCCTCTCCCTCTTCCCCTTCGCCCTCATCGCTTGAGGCGATCTCCTCCGCCGAGTCCTGACCCTCTGCAGGGTCCAGCCCGAACCATTCCTCCGGCTGGGCAATGCCATTGTCATCTATCTCAGGACCAAAGGCGCTGATGTCAGTGCACTCGGCGATCGTCGAGGAATGCTGAGCGATAGCCGGCCACACCTCCTCCATCTCCTCGTCGGCTTCCAGCCGCCAGGTGCGTAGTTGGTTCTGGTTCAGCCCAGGATACCAGGCTTGGACGAACTCCAGCGCCCGCCCAACACCAAGCCGGGCCGCCGATGCCTTCCAAGCCTAGAAGCGGCCAACTGCAACCTCCAGCCAGTCGGCAGTCCGACTCGGGGTGCGGGGAATTGCCTCGCTAGGCCAGAGGGCGGCCAGCACTTGTGCCCCGGCGCGCTGAAGATGGCGGAGCATGCGGTGAGCCGGCTCCAGACGGGCTTGAATTGCCAAGAGCTGCTCCTCAAGAGAGCGGCCCGCATCCGGCGCAATTTCAACCCCCTCCTGCCGCCGTGCGTCGCGGTAGACCTCAATG
Organism: Aegilops umbellulata; assembly: GCA_032464435.1. Lineage (NCBI taxonomy): Eukaryota > Viridiplantae > Streptophyta > Magnoliopsida > Poales > Poaceae > Aegilops > Aegilops umbellulata. Next base: position 83,165,076 of record CP136060.1, on the reverse strand, counting down.
GCTTGGGTAGCGGCGACAGAGTAGCCGGGAAAGTAATCTGCGCAAAAGAAGAAAACGGCAGCTCAAAATCGAAAGACAAACCAGATGACAAAGGGCAGGCAAAGAAGCAAAGAAGAAAGCGGCCTACCATCGATCAAATCTTCAATTCGGCTATAGCCTTGGCTCAGCGCCTGTCGCACCTTGGCCCAGCCCGCTGCCTCGGTCTCATACTCGGCCTTGAGGATGACGGCCCGCGTCGAGAGGAACTCTTGGGTATATTGCTGCAGCGAGGCGGCCTGGGCCAGAAGCCGGTTCCGGACCTCCTGGGCCGCCGCGTTCAGCTCGGCCGTCCCCCCGCTGGGCGTCCATTCGGAGGTGCTGGCGCTGGCCGCCTCCAGGGCCTCCGCCATCACGCTGGCGCTCGCAGCTCTGTGCGACTCCGGCACGGAAGTTGCTCCCCTTGTGCGCCGGCGAAATGCCCGCTGCACCTCGAGGCCGGCTCCTGCCACCGGCTCGCTCCCGGCCGGTTGCTCTGGCGCCGCGGCTGGTTGGCCGCTTTGGCCCGCTCCAGTCGGTGCCGTCCGCGGGGCCTCCTCCAGGACGACCACGTTGTCCTCCCTCCTCTCCGTCTCCGACCGGTCGCGGTCGGCTTCCTCTGACAGGGGCACGGGGACGTCGGGGGCCACGGCGCGGAGGGGAATGACGAGCTGCGGAGGCTGATTACGTGAGGCCTCCGCCTCCTTCTCCGCAGCCGCCGCCTCCGCAAAGGTCTTGGCCACCGCGTCGGCTTGCGCCTCGGCCGACTTCTCCTTCGCCGCCTGGGCGGCCCTTCGCTCTGCCGCCTCCCTCTCCTCCCGCGCCTCCCGCACGTTCCGCTCCGTAGCCTCCATGAGGTCGGCGCGGGGATCCACGCGGCAGGAGCCCGAGGACCTTCCAGTCGGCCCAACCACGGAGCCGGCAGGACCCCGCTCGAGGGAAAGTGGCGCCCTGATCGAGGAGCCAAGAAAAAGTTTAGAAGAGCCTCAGTTGAACAAGACGACAAAAAGTACAGGACATTTGACACTTACGCCGAAACCACCTGTGGCTGCTTCACCACCTTGCGGAAGCGGGCCGCCTTCGCGGCCGCTTCGTTCCGCTTGGTCGCAGCGGCGGTGCCCCTGGGTTTCTTCGGCCGACTGCCAAGTAGTTCGACGCGGCCCGGCGTTTCTGCGCACCACCACGGGCAGCCGGCGTTGCAGATGGGCCCGCACCTTGATGATCAAGCGCCGGCTGGCGGTGCGGAATGACTTCGACCTCGTCATCGTCCGCCCAGTCCTCGAGGCCGGCCCCGAGCCCCACGCCGCCTGCCTCGTCGCCTTCCCCTACGACGGCGTCTTCTATGGCGGCCGCTCCCAGGTCCGGATCATCGAAGTCATCCACCGTGCGGTCGGGGAGGAGCTGGCGCTCTACCCCTGCAGCCCCGGCCGTCGGCAGAAGAAGGGGGTTCTGCTGAAGACAAACCGGCTGATCAGAAGTCGGCCATCATGAAGCCGGCTACAAAAAGGAAGAAAAGAAGAAAAACTTACAGTAGGCAGAGGGTTGGCGCGAGAGTACGGCTCCTTGCCGTATCGCCAATCCTCGGCGAGCTTGCAGTTGGAGATGTAGTTCACCATATAAGACACCTCGACGTGGGGCATCTCCCTGGTGCTCAGCTGGCATGGGTCGAAGCGGCCGCTCATCTGACAAATCATGTGAGGCCGGCCTTGGAGCGGAAGAACTCGGCACTCCACGAAGGCGGCCACCAAGTCGGCTCCGGTCAGGCCCTCCGACTGGGTCATCACCCGGAGCCGGGCAATGGCGGCGTTCCCGGCCTGAGACAGCGACCTGGCCCGGTAGCTCCACGAGGGTTGCCTCTCAGCCGGCGGCCCGGCTACGTAAGCCGGCAGGTTGACGAAGTCGCCTTGCTGGGCGACATTCTTCACGTAAAAATAGGACTTCTGCCAGAGCTTCACCGACTGGATCAGCGGGATGGACGGGAACGGATTGTTCTCCCCAGTCCGCCTCATGGCGATGAAGGCTCCGCATGGGGCGGGCACGCCCGCGACAACGGCGCCGAGCTTGCACTGGAAGAGTTCTCCCCAGAGCTCGAGAGTGGGGAGAACACCTAGAAAGCCCTCGCACAGGGTGACGAAGGCCGACAGCAGCATCACCGCGTTGGGTGTGACGTGATGCGGCTGAAGGCGGTAAAACGCAAGAAAAGAACGAAGGAACCCGCTCGCCGGGAGGCCGAAGCCGCGCAGGCAGTGCGAGTGGAAAATTACCCGCTCGCCCTCCTCCGGTGCCGGCGAGATCTCCCTCGACGGTGCACGACAAACCCGCACGAAGTTCGCGCCCGGCAGACGCCGCGCCCGGCAGAGGAACTCGACGTGGTCTTCATGGACGTTGGAGCCGTCCCATGAGCTCGACAACGCCATGGGAGCGGCACGGCGAGGAACAAGGTGCGGCGGCGGAGACGCACGCGACCCCGCAATGGCGGGACCGGAGGAACCGAGAGGTCCGACGACAGAGCAGCGCGGCAATGGGGCGCTGCGGCGGCGGAAGGAAGGAGAAGAAAGTAGGGAAAGGGTGGAGCGAGGGAGAGCGTGCAAGCCTCCGCCGCTCCCTCTCCTCCCCCTACTTATAGCCCCGTGCGGCGAAGCCGAGGAGGCGAGGCGTGGGGGAGCGTGGGATTAACTGCGCCAGCTCTCCACGTTCCGCGATTATTACGCCTTAAATGGCGTGCGGCAACTGCCGCTGGAAGACGTGCGGTCCGCCCAGGCCACAGAGGATCCGCGTGTGGGCCGAGGCCCGGCGGTGGTGGGCCCGGACTGCGACAATGTCCCGTCGCGCGCGTGGGCTGGCAGGCCTCGCCAGCCTTTGGGTGCCACATGGCGCGTAGGCGGCGGGCGGTCGGCTCGCAACCCCGCCCGCGCAAACGCCCGGTTCCCGCCTTCGCACTTTAATATTGGCAAAGAATGGCGCGGTGAGTCCAGGCGAGCTTCCGACCGCAGGCTCTTCAAGATAGGAAGCTGATTGAGCTTCTCGTCTCTTTTCAGCCTCGGAGCCCAACCAGCTTCGGGGACTACTGTCGGAGTAAATGACCACGGGTAGCCTAGCCGGCTCCCCCTGGCACTTCTGAAAAATTACGAGCCGATCCGGCCTTCAAGAATCCAAGGCGTGGGGCCGCCTTCCCCTTGCCTGCTGTCTCCCAGGCCGGCTATCGGAAGGCGGCCCGGCCCTAACCCTCATGAAGAATGTCGCGGGAGGGCCGGCTCCAAGAAGCCGGCCATGAGAAGGCCGACTCCAAGGAGCCGGCTCCCACAAAGCGGTCAAGATCGTACCCTTGGAGCCTGCATCCACATAACGGCGATGAGACGGGGCGTGGCTAGTGTAAAGCCTGCCACCCCCGAATCCCGGAGCACGCCTGGCACAGTGCGCCGTGCGGGGTGGCCATGACCCGTCCGGCGCGGCACTGTTGCCATGTTGACCATGACGCCATCCACGACGGGATGTCAGCACGGCCCACGGGCGGTGGGCCCCTTCAGGCAGAGAGACGCCCGAAGGCAGCCAGGCCTCCCCCAGTCGGCCCGAGACAAGGCCGGCAACCCATAGCCGGCTTGCTTCCTCCCTCGAAGGAGGCGCCCCATTAAGGGGACAAGACGAGGTGAGGCTACAGTGATCGCCCGCTGGACGGCGGCTCTGTAGCCACGCTTACCTCGATAAAGCCCTCGTCACCAGGATTGAGGCAACCGTACCTAGCCCCCGACAAGGCCCTTGGCAGTGGGGCTAGCTTGTCGATCAAGGAGCCGGCAGCCGGCGGGCCCCAGCAGCCGGCGCAGAAGCTGGCGGGCGTAGACACTGACGGCTAGGGCCCGCGCCCAGCCGGATTACCATTGTACCCCCGGGGGGTAGGCCTATATAAACCCCCCGGGGCACCCATGCAAAGGGTGGATCTCAGCTAGTTTTAGACACCACATACAGAGAAGAGGAGAGCTAGCCTTGCCCTTCTTCTTCCTCTCACCAAACAGCTCAAGGAGCATCTTGTAGCCACTTGTTCATCTAGTGATCATGCGGAGACCCCGCAGAGCAGCAGTAGGGGTGTTATCTCCACGGAGAGCCCCGAAGCTGGGTAAGATTCGCCGGCGTGCATGTCTTCGCCTCATCCCGCTTCCAGGCACCGGCGACGTCTTATTGGCTTCCACAATGATACGCCACCCGTTGGCATATGTCGCACCTACCACCCGACATTTGGCGCCCACCGTGGGGCCAGGTGCACCGTCGTCCGGAGACGTGTTCTGGACGGGAACCCTCTTCCTCCCCAGCGAGCGTAGCCAGCCTGACAGGCCCAATGGCGCTTGCCACGATGCGCTGCAAGGCGTCACCAACGTCTGCGCAGCGAGCGACCTCGCCGACCTCCTTGGCGAGACCCACATCTCCGACGAGCCCGCCTCCAACGCGGGCACCGACCACCTCGTCAACCTCCTCGGCTAGCTCCACGTCTCCAGCGAGCCTGCTGTGGATTTGGAGTCTATTGGCTCCACCGATCCGATGCCTGTCGACTCCGACACGGCCTCGCTCGACGCTTTCCCCACCGACGTCGTGATCTACAACGACCCGCTTCCCTGAGCCGACGGCTGTGACGGCACCATCACCGAGGTGATGGTCATCAGCCACGGCGGCGCTTATGGCGAGAACGCCCTCGACGCCCCGCATGCGGTGATCCATGACTTGTCCGTCCCCCTCCCGGCCGATGCCGACGCTGAAGCACAGGAGGCTCGTCGCCTCGCCCTCCTCGCGGAGGGCCGGAAGTTAGCCTCCATGAGACGCCTCAGTACGGCCCACCAGCGCGAAGTCGACCGCGCCGCCTTTGGCACGCCACCTCCTGGCGGGCCAAGCCGAGCCGGCATTGTCAGACAGCGCGGCGCTGACATCGCCGACATGCTAGGAGTTGACCGCCCAGTCTATGCCACTCCACTCGAGAACCTGCGTGCCGCCCAGGCGGCCGTAGACGAGCTGGCTGGACTGGGGGCCGAAGAACTCCCCCACATGACAAGATGCATCGAGCAGCTAATTGATGCAGCCGCACAGCGACACGAATCCGGCGCCCGCGCGGAAAGCCCTCCCCCGCGCCGAGAGCACGGCGCGACGTACCGGACGCCGACTGCGGGTAAAACCCGCGCACGACACGAGAAAGAACCGGCTGCCAGCCGAAGCCGAACCCGAATCTCCATCGAACGAGACGCAGAAGGCCACCCTCGAGCCGTGGAGGGGCGGGGCAACCCGCCTCCGCCTCCGCCTCATGGGGAGAGATACCCCACCCCGCCGCCTGTCACGCATCTGACTCTCAGCGGCCGACTAGGTCGCCGTGAAGGAGTCGGCGAGAACGACGCCCGCCATCGGATCGACCGCCTAGCGCGATCCCTGGCGCTAGAAGAAGAAGATGATGTCGGCCGGCCTTGCTTCGGCCCCCGCATCCGTGACGAGCCCTTCCCCAAAGGGTTCTCGCTCCCAAGAGACACACCCAAGTACAACGGCTCCGTGAAGCCAGAAGATTGGTTGATCGACTACTCCACATCGGTTCACATAGCAAACGGCAATAGGCGCGTTGCCGTGAAGTACGTGCCCCTCATGCTCCAAGGCACGGCGCGGACCTGGCTCAACAGCCTCAAGCCATATAGCATCAACAGCTGGCTAGACATCATCGAAGCCTTCGTTCACAACTTCACCAGCACTTACAAGCGGGCTCCCAAGCCCAGACAGCTCTCCTTGTGCGTGCAAGGCCCCGCTGAATCCACCCGCGACTACCTCACGCGTTGGGTCGAGCTCCGCAACTCCTGCGAAGGGGTGCACGAAGTGCAAGCCATAGAATACTTCACTGCCGCGTGCCGATAAGGCACCCTCCTCAAGCACAAGCTCCTCTGCGATGAACCGACTACCCTCGACAAGCTTCTGGTCATAGCGGACAAGTATGCCACCGCCGACTCCTCAATGAAGAACGAGCTCCGGGTAGACGCGTCCGGGAAGGTACTCAACCCGGCGCCCAAGACGCCGGCTGGGGACTCCAGCCGACGCCCGTGCCAGAACGACCACAAGCGCAAGGGCCCCATGCCGCCCTTCACCAGTCGGCAGGTGGCCACAGTCGAAGACGAGCAGCCCGAAGGGCGACCCACACCCAAGAAGCAGAAAGGCGGCAGGCCGGCTTGGCAGCCGGCCTTCTCCTACAAGCAGGCTCTCGATGCCCCATGCAAGTTCCACAGCGGCGCGAAGCCTTCCAATCACACAACCCGGAAGTGCCACTGGCTCACCTGAATCTCCAAAGGCGAAGGGCTCGCGCCGCCTCTGCCTGCTAGTCAGCCGCCTCCGGCTCCTCAGCAGCTGGCCGCTCGGCCAGTAGTCGGAGTTGTGCATGATGAGTTCCCCGACGAGCATGCCGCCTTTGTCGTCTTTACTAGCCAGCCCGAAGACCGGCGCAGCAGACGCCGAGAGCACCAGGAAGTCAACGCGGTCGCTACCAACCCCTCCGAGCACATGCACTGGTCAGAAAAGCATATCAGCTGGAGCTGGGCCGACCACCCAGAGGTGATGCCATCTCCCGGCTCTTATGCGTTGGTTCTGGATGCCACCCTTGCAACGGACAGACGCGCCGCCCGTTTCTCCTGCATGACGATAGACGGCGGGAGCAGCATCAACATCATGTACCGTGAAACCCTGGAGAAGCTGATCGTAAAGACAAAGCAACTCATGCCTGGCATTGTACTCGGCCTTTCCGGCGCCCCCATTGGCAAGATCAAGATTGATGTCCTCTTCGGGGACAAGGATCATTTCCGCCGGGAAGCGATCTGGTTTGAAGTGGTGGACGTTGAGAGCCCCTACCATGCACTGCTTGGCCGTCCTGCCTTGGCCAAGTTCATGGCTGTTCCCCACTATGCTTACCTCAAGATGAAGATGCCGAGCACCAATGGCATCATCACCATAGCCGGCGATTACAAGAAATCCTCCGAGTGCGCAGCAGCCAGCAGCCGGCTAGCCGAGTCCCTTGTGATTGCTGAAGAAAAGAAGATGTTGGACCGAGTCGTGGCCATGGCCGGCAAGCAGCCGGCCCTGTCCCCCGATCCCAAGGAGTGTGATGCCCAAGGTTCCTTCCAGCCGGCCAAGGAAATAAAGAAGATACCTCTTGACCCCGAGCACCCAGAAAGGTTTACCGTCATTGGGGCAAACCTGGACAGCAAATAGGAAGGCGAGCTCGCCGAGTTCCTCCGTGAGAATCGGGACATCTTTGCATGGTCCCCTAAGGACATGCCGGGTGTTCCGAAGGAATTCGCCGAGCATAAGCTACACGTCTGAGAAGATGCAAAACCAGTCAAACAACCCCTCCGCCGAATGTCGGAGGAAAAGAGAAAAATCGTAGGAGAGGAGATAACACGGCTTCTGGCGGACGGCTTTATCATGGAGGTCTTCTTTCCAGAATGGCTCGCCAACCCAGTCCTCGTGCTGAAGAAGAACAACAAGTGGCTCATGTGTATAGACTACACGAGCCTCAACAAGGCCTGCCCCAAAGATCCCTTTGCCCTGCCAAGGATTGACCAAGTGATAGACTCCACAGCTGGATGCGAGCTGTTGTGTTTCTTGGATGCTTACTCAGGATACCACCAGATAAATTTAGACCCGGCTAACCGCCTGAAGACCGCCTTCATCATGCCGTTCGGAGCTTTCTGCTACCTGACTATGACATTCGGCTTGAGAAATGCCGGTGCCACTTTTCAGCGTTGCATGCAGAGGTGCCTCCTCAAGCAGCTCGGCAGAAACGCCCACGTCTACGTCAACGACATTGTGGTCAAGAGAGAGAAGTGCGGCACCTTGCTGGAAGACCTCAAGGAAACATTTGAGAACCTGCGCCGGTTCCAGATCAAGCTCAACCCCGAGAAATGCGTGTTCGAAGTGCCAGCCGGCCAGCTTCTAGGCTTCCTGGTCTCCGAACGCGGCATCGAATGCAACCCAGTGAAGATCAAGGCCATTGAGAGAATGGCGATTCCCACCAAACTGCGAGACCTCCAGAAATTTACCGGGTGCTTGGCCTCCCTCAACCGCTTCATCAGCCGGCTTGGAGAGAAAGCTCTCCCCCTCTACCGCCTCATGAAGAAGACCACTCACTTCGAGTGGAACGACCTGGCCGATCAAGCTTTTCACGAGCTGAAGAAGATGCTGGCGGCGCCGACTGAGAAAGAGCCCATGCTCCTTTACATTGCCGCAACCAGCCGGGCGGTCAGCACCGTCATCGTATTCCAGCGCCCGGAAGAGGGCCGAGCCCAGCCGGTCCAGAGGCCGGTGTACTATTTGCGTGAGGTGTTGTCTACCTCAAAGCAGAACTACCCGCACTACCAGAAGTTGTGCTATGGCATGTACTTCGCCGCCAAGAAGCTGAAGCCCTACTTTCAAGAGCACCCCATCACGGTCATATGCACCGCCTTGCTTGCCGAGATCATAGGCAGCCGGGATACATCCGGCCGGGTGGCGAAATGGGCCATCGAGCTGGCCCCTTACACGATCTTCTACCAGCCTTGCACCGCCATCAAGTCCCAAGCATTGGCCGACTTCCTCGTCGACTGGGACGAGACCCAGTACCTGGCGCCGGCTCCCAACTCCACTCATTAGCGCATGCACTTCGACGGGTCCAAGATGCGCACCGGCTTGGGAGCCGGCGTCATCCTCACCTCCCCCAAAGGCGACAAGCTCAGATACACGCTGCAAATTCACTTTGCCACCTCCAACAATGTGGCCGAGTACGAGGCGCTCATACACGGGCTCCGGCTTGCCAAAGAACTCGGCATCCTCTTGATCCTGTGTTACGGCGACTAGGACTTGGTAGTCCAACAATCATCCGGCGACTGTGGCGCCAAGGACGTAAATATGGCAAGCTACCGCTTCCTCGTTCAGCAGATCAGCGGGTACTTTGAAGGATGCGAGTTCCTCCATGTACCACGAGCCGACAACGAGCCAGCAGATACCCTGGCTCGAATAGGCTCCACCCGGCAGGCAATACCAACCGGCGTCTCTCTGCAACACCTCCTCAAGCCGTCTCCAGAGTCCGATTCCATCTTCGTGCCGCCTAACCCTAACGCAGCCGGATCTGGCTTGAAGAACCAAGCAGGCGGCCCAGGAACTTCGATAGGTGGCCCGAGGACTTCAGTATGTGACTCGAGGACTTCCGTAGTCACACCCGACCTGGGGACTTCTGAACCCGGCTCGGGGACTGCGGTAGTCGGCCCGGGGACTGCACCAACGCGACAAGCGGCAGCCGACTCCAGCATTTGACCACCCAGCCCGCCTGCCCTGGTCGCAGTAGCCGTGTTGGCAATAGAAGAAGTCATAGCTCCATCATGGGCCCAGCACATCCTCAACTCCCTGATAAACCAAGAACTGCCGGCTGACGAGACAGAGGCAAGACAAGTCCAACGCCGAGCCGGAGCATACACAATCACCAACAGAGAGCTCATCAGGCGCAGTGTCACTCAAGTCTTCCAGCGATGCGTCGAGCAAGAGAAGGGCACAGCAATCCTCAGAGACATCCACCAAGGCGAATGCGGCCACCATGCGGCCTCAAGATCACTCGTCGCCAAAGCTGTCCGCCATGGATTCTTTTGGCCGACTGCTTTGGACGACGCCAGGGAGTTAGTTAAACATTGCAAAGGGTGCCAAGTCTTCAGCTCCAAGCAACACCTGCCGGCTTCGGCACTCAAGACCATCCCCCTCACTTGGCCCTTTGCCGCTTGGGGACTGGACATGGTGGGCCCATTCAAGACGGCGCACGGGGCATGACACATCTGCTTGTCGCTGTGGACAAATTCACCAAATGGATTGAAGCAAAGCCGATCAAGAAGCTTAATGGGCCGACTATCGTGACATTCATCGTAGATATTACAACTCGGTACGGCGTGCCACACAGAATCATCACCGACAATGGCACGAATTTCGCCAAGGGAGCCTTGGCACGTTTCTGCACGACGCAGGGCATCCGACTGGACTTAGCGTCTGTTTCCCACCCGCAGTCAAATGGCCAAGTCGAGCGAGCCAACGGCCTCATCCTTTCTGGCATCAAGCCACGACTGGTCGTGCCGCTGGAGCGCTTCGGCCGACTGTTGGCTTGATGAGCTGTCAGCCGTCCTCTGGAGTCTTCGCACTACCCCAAACAAGTCAACCGGCTTCACTCCTTTCTTCCTCGTATATGGTGCCGAGGCGGTCATCCCAACTAACATCAAGTTCGACTCGCCCCGGGTAACCATGTACACGGAGGCGGTGGCTAAGGAAGCATGAGAAGACGGCGTCTACCTGCTGGAAGAGAGCCGGCTGTTAGCCCTCAGCCGGGCCGCCATCTACCAGCAGGGTTTGCGCCGCTACCACAGCCGGAAGGTCAAGCCAAGATCTTTCCAAGAGGGTGACCTTGTGCTCCGGCTGATCCAGCGAACAGCCGGCCAGCACATGTTCTCGGCCCCTTGGGAAGGCCGCTTTGTCATCAGCAGAGCGCTGGGAAACGACTCCTACTACCTGATCGACGCACAGAAGCCGAAGGCACGAAATAGAGACAACTCCGGCAAGGAGTCGGAACGACCATGGAACGCCAGCCTCCTCCGAAGATTTTACAGTTGAAATGCAGTATGTATCATGCTACCTTTTGTACTAAGTACGAGACAATAGGCCCCCCGAGGAGAACTCGGGGACTGCCATCTTTTTTCTATGAATGAAGAGTATCATGCTTATGATTATGTCATTACATTCACTTTTCTCTTCCGATACCGGGTTCGACTAGTCGGCCTGGGGACAGAGTAGCCTCCCCCCGGCAAGATCCTTGCCGGGGGCAGCTTTAGCTAGCCCGGCAAGATCCTTGCCGTGGCGCCTCGCCCCACACCTACGGAGCGAAATCGCCCTTGAGTCCACTGCCCCCATGGGGCAAGTATTTGGCAGACATCCCCGTGGTGGTATGCAGATCTTTGTGAAGACATTCAAGATCAGATACCCATTTCAGAAGATGATGATCCTTGGCGGGATCCCAGCCAAGGAGGACCACAAGGCCCCCGGCAAGAGCCTTGCCGGGGATGACAGCAGGCGCCGCGGCAAGACCCTTGTCGGGGCCGCAGCAAGACCCTTGCCGGGGCCACGGCAAGACCCTTGCTGGGGCCACAGCAAGGCCCTTGCCAAGGACGTCGTGGGGCCACCATCAAGCCCGCGCCAGTCGCACCCCCATCGCCGTTCGCATACAACTGCCGCCCCAACCAGTTGGGCAGACCCCTGCGTGGCGGCATGCCAATCTTCGTGGAGACCCACCACTGCGCCACCTCAGCTGCCTACCTGCCTACATGGCACCGCAGGCACCGCTGGCCAGGGCGCGTGTCAACGCAAGAGGGAGCGGCGACGGACGAGACGGGGCTCTCCCCCGCCCCCGATAAAGCAAGGACACCTAAGCAAGGCACATTAAATGCGCCTTGTCATGTAATGCGAGGGATAAACTCGCATGACTGTACCCTTTCCACCTCCGGTGTGCCACTGTGGCAACCCCTTTCCTATAAAAGGAGGCCCAAGGCGACCAGGAGAAGGATTCGGCTTTTTTGGAGCTCTCGACGCCCCATAGCTAGCTCAGGAACTCAGATATACAATCCACCAAAGCAGGAGTACGGTTTTACGCATCCTTGCGGCCCAAACCTGGGTAAAGGAACCATGTGCTATCTGTTTGATCCGCTCTTTTCATAACCCCAGGCCCCACAATCGTAGTAGGGATTCCTGTGATCCCATAGGTGTCTTTCCCCACCGACAACGAGGGTCGAATCAACTTGACGAGAAATGCACCGGACAAAAGAGGATGGACAACGAACGAAAACTAACCGCGTGATCCTAAAGAAAAAAATTTGAAAGGGAAGAGGAGTAGTTCAAAACACCTACGTCAAGATTTCTCACCAGAGCAACGAAGGGGCTGAGGAGTAAAAAGAAATCCTATTCTCCGATATAACTAGACTCAGAAAAAGTCTTCTTCTAGACTCGACATCGGCCAAACTACACAATTAATCAAGGGGGGCTCCTAAGGTCGGTCGAGGCTCTGATACCAACTTGTCACGCCCAAGATGCGACCCTATCCTAAAGGAACTCGAAGGTCCCACCAAGGATAGAAGCACATCTTGAAGACGCTTTTGCAAGGTGGATATCATTACATCAACATTACATAATGGTGGGAATACAACCAAGACATACAGTGTCACATGAATACAACAATACATCATATACAAGGTCAACATCCGACTACGGATGAAACATAAACAGAAACTCAAACAATATCCACCCTGCTAGCCCAGGCTGCCGACCAGGAACCTAACCCTCAATCGAAGAAGAAGTAGAAGAACAACTCCAACACAAATAAAGATCGCTATCGCGTCAACATCATCGCACAACTTGTACCTGCAACTGGTGTTGTAGTAATCTATGAGCCACGAGGACTCAGCAATCCCATTACCATGGGTATCAAGACTAGCAAAGCTTAATGTGTAAGGAAGGGGTAAAGTGGTGAGGTTGCAGCAGCGACTAAGCATGTATGGCGGCTAGCTTACGAAGCAAGAGCGAGAAGAGGAGCTAAGCAAGCGGTCGTCAACTAGTAATGATAAAGAAGTGATCCTGAACTCCTACTTACGTCATACATAACCCAAAAACCGTGTTCTCCTCTCAAACATCCACGAAAAGAGACCATCACGGTTATGCACATGGTTGGTGTGTTTTAGAAGAGTTTACTTCAAGTTTACTACAACCGGACATTAACAAATTCCCATCTGCCACATAACCGCGGGCACGACTTTCGAAAGTTTAAACCCTGCAGGGGTGTCCCAACTTAGCCCATGATAAGATCTCACGATCAACGAAGGATATTCCTTCTCCCGGGAAGACCCGATCAGTCTCGGAATCCCGGCTACAAGACATTTCGACAATGGTAAAACAAGACCAGCAAGACCGCCCGAATGTGCCGACAAATCTCGATAGCAGCTGCACATATCTCGTTCTCGGGCACACCGGATGAGCAAGACGACGGGTTGGCATAGACCCTGGTTGCCCAGGGGGCGCCGGACATCGCTCGGTTTGGACCAGCACTCAGAGGAGCACTGGCCCGGGGGGCTAAAATAAAGATTACCCTCGGGAGCGCGACTCCCAAAGGAAAAAGGCTTAGGTGAGGCAAATGTAAAACCAAGGTTGGGCTTTGCTGTAGGAGTTTTATTCAAAGCGAACTGTCAAGGGGGTCCCATAAATCACCAAACCGCGTTAGGGACGCAAAAATCCGGGAACATAATACCGATATGACGGAAACTAGGGCGGCAAGAGTGGAACAAAACACCAGGCATAAGGCCGAGCCTTCCACCCTTTACCAAGTATATAGATGCATTAATAATATAAGAGATATTGTGATATCCCAACATAAACATAATACAACATGGAGCAATCTTCATCTTCACCTGCAACTAGGAATGCTATAAGAGGGGCTGAGCAAAGGCGGTAACATAGGCAAACAACGGTTTGCTAGGAAGGGTGACAAAGGTTAGAGGTTCATGGCAATTTGGGAGGCTTGAAAAGCAAGTGGTAGGTAACGCGGCATAGCGATAGAACGAAGCAACTAGCATAGCAATGATAGTAGTGAGATCCAAGGTGACGGTCATCTTACCTGAAATCCCGCTAGGAAGAAGAACGATTCCATGAAGAAGACAAACGGACGAAGTCAAACGAATCCTCACAAACGCGACGTTATCGGAACTAACCCGAAGAAGCAACACCGGAAAGAAGCAAACAACATAGTAAACAACCATCACATAAACATGGCATGATGCAGAAACAAGTATGATGCATGTCCGATTTAATGAGGCATGGCATGGCAAAGTGCGATAAACAACACTACAAATTAAGTGGAGCTCAATATGCAACGAGTTGCATATTGACGAAACACCACATGACTCATTTAGTTCTCTCTTGGTTATGTACCCAACAATATTAAATGTTGTAAAACATGGCAAGGGGTGAAGCATAACAAAACTACCTATCTAGGCAAATTTAAATGAGGCCGGAACAACAATCAATAATTCCGGAAAATCCTCATATGCATATTTCGAATTTTCTACTGTTCTGCCCTAAACCATATTTTAATGTTGTTAAACAGCAAAATAAAGTGCATCATGTTAATCTATGCATTTTTCTACCCCATTTACATATAAAGAACATATAAATTGGAGCTACGGTTATTTAGTTATGAAATAAATCATTTTAACATGGCATTTATGCAAATTAATGCAAGCAACAAGTTAAGCATTTTTAACATGGATGGAAGTGGCATATTATGAAACTAGACAGAATTCTAAGCAATTTACTTATACAAGTTGTTTTAATATGATGCATGGTTGTGGAGTTATTAATGCATGAACATGAAGGACTTTTCTGTAAAACTGCAGGCTACGGGGGCGCTCACCATGGGCTCTGGCCCGGTCGGTGGAGCAGGAGGCGGGGCAGGAAGGCAACAAGGCTGAGGCGGGGCTGGCTGGGCCGGATCTGGAGGCGCCCGGCAAGACGCCTCATGGTCCACGAGATGGAGCAGGGGAGGTCGATGCGGTCAACGCACCTGGAGCGCTGCGCTCTGGTCCTCTCGAACAGCAGCGTAGGGGAAGAAGAGGATGCAGCGGCGGACTGTAGCGCTTGGCGTGGATCCAAGGCGGCGATGTCGACCTGAAGAGGGCGTCGCGGCGGGGTGAGAGAAGCTCAGAGAAAGGCAAGCGGGAGGAGAGGAAAGGAGCAGGGGCTCGTCAACGGGATCTCCTGGCGAGGTTCGATGAAGGCGGCGGAGGCAAGGTGATGACTGAGCGTGTATCCGGCGGAAGTTGATGGAGGACGACGGATCCAATGGACGAACGGCAGGGACGAACAACGTCAAGGGCGAGCGTCGGCATCGAGGTTCCATGGCCTTCGGGAGGCAGCGGACGAACAGGGCGAGGCGGAGGTCAGGCGGGAGTCGCGGGCTTCAGGTGCAGCACTGGCACGAGATGAAGGAGGTCGGCGTGGCTGGGCACTGCACTCGCCGACGCGGACGGCAGAAGCACGGCGGCGGTGGTATTTGACGGCGACTGATGGCAAACGCACGCGGTGCGGAAATCCCGCGCGGTTCGAGGACTAGAGAAGGTCTTGGCCGGCGTTGAAGCTTTTCGACAGTTGGCGGCTTGAAGACAGCGGCTCCATGGCCTCCTGTTCGAACATGCGGAGAAAGACAGAGAGAGATGAGACAGGGAAGAAAGAAGGGAAAGAAGGAGGTAGCGCGAGGGACGGGCCTGGAGGTTGTGCTGTCGCCGCGGGCTTGAGGAGAAGGAGAGGAGGCCACGAGACGAGGTGGAGCAGCGCTGGTTTCCGGCGACGATGCGGCTCCTCGGCGGCGTGGGGTCTTGGAGGTGAAGCTCGGGCGAGCTCCTCTCTACCTGGATCGAGGAGGGAGCGAGAGGCTCGTCTGCGGGCCGCCTGGTGGCCGTCGGATCTCTATCCGGCGGTCCCAGATAGATGGATCGGTGGTTGGTGGATCTGGATCGAGGAATTTTGCATGGAGGCAGCAGGATCGAGGGAGGGGATCCCGAGGGGAGCGACCAGGTGGAGCTAGTGGCGGCGGCGCGACAGGACAAGAGGGCTAGGATCTAGGGTTTGACCCGATTTGGAATGAGGTAGCTTATATATAGGGAAAGGGGGAGGATGTGGATCATCCGATCAAAATCGGACGGTCCTAGAAAAATAGGATAGGAAGCCCAAATAAGAAAATTGAGATGTTTTATAGATGTTTGGGGATAAACCGGACCCAACGGTAACGATAGTCCGATTCGGGTTCGGGGAAGTTTCGGACACGGGGCGAGGGGTCGACGCACTGTGCAAAGAGACTCCGATTTAGGCAAGAGGGAAAACAAAGTACAATGTTGGTCTCAGAACGGTCAACGAAAACAAGGGGGGACGCGACAACTACGAGGGGATGCTAGTTTTAAAACAATGACGACAACCAGTGCCGATGCAATGCGGATGATGCCATGACGAAATGCAACAAACAAATCAATACACATGACGATAAAGAAAAACAAGGAAGGCGTATGGAGCATCGGTCTTGGGGCATTACACCAGGACTCCCTCAGCTTCCTCATTTCCGAACGAGGGATCAACGCTAACCCAGAGAAAGTTGGTGCTATACTCCGGATGAAACGCCCTGTGGGTGTGCATGATGTCCAGAACCTTACTGGTTGTTTGGCTGTTGGAAATATGCCCTAGAGGCAATAATAAAAGCATTATTATTATATTTCCTTGTTCATGATAATTGTCTTTATTCATGCTATAATTGTGTTATCCGGAAATCGTAATACATGTGTGAATAACAGACACCAACATGTCCCTAGTAAGCCTCTAGTTGACTAGCTCGTTGATCAATAGATAGTCATGGTTTCCTGACTATGGGCATTGGATGTCAATGATAACGAGATCACATCATTAGGAGAATGATGTGATGGACGAGACCCAATCCTAAACATAGCATAAGATCGCATAGTTCGTTTGCTAGAGTTTTCCAATGTCACGTATCCTTTCCTTAGACCATGAGATCGTGTAACTCCCGGATACCGTAGGAGTGCTTTGGGTGTGCCAAACGTCACAACGTAACTGGGTGACTATAAAGGTATACTACGGGTATCTCCAAAAGTGTCTGTTGGGTTAACATGGATCGAGACTGGGATTTGTCACTCCGGTTGACGGAGAGGTATCACCGGGCCCACTCGGTAATGCATCATCATAATGAGCTCAATATGATCAAAGTATTTGATCACGGGATCATGCATTACGGTACGAGTAAAGTGACTTGCCGGTAACGAGATTGAACGAGGTATTGGGATACCGACGATCGAATCTCGGGCAAGTAAAATACCGATTGACAAAGGGAATCGTATACGGGACTAATTGAATCCTCGACATCGTGGTTCATCCGATAAGATCATCGTGGAGCATGTGGGAGCCAACATGGGTATCCAGATCCCGCTGTTGGTTATTGCCCGAGAGCCGTCTCGGTCATGTCTGCATGTCTCCCGAACCCGTAGGATCTACACACTTAAGGTTCGGTGACGCTAGGGTTGTGAAGATATGTATATGCAGTAACCCGAATGTTGTTCGGAGTCCCGGATGAGATCCCGGACGTCACGAGGAGTTCCGGATTGGTCCGGAGGTGAAGAATTATATATAGGAAGTGCAGTTTCGGCCATCGGGAATGATCTGGGGGTCACCGGTATTGTACCGGGACCACCAGATGGGTCCCGGGGGTCCACCGGGTGGGGCCACCCATCCCGGAGGGCCCCATGGGCTTAAGTGGGAAGGGGGGCCAGCCCTTAGTGGGATGGTGCGCCCCCCAAGGCCCACCCCTGCGCCTAAGGTTGGAACCCTAGGGTGGGGGGGCGCCCACTTGCCTTGGGGGGCACTCCACCCCCCTTTGGCCGCCGCCCCCTTGGGAGATCCAATCTCCCAGGGCCGGCGCCCCCCCAGGGGCCTATATAAAGGGGGGAGGGGGGCAGCCGCACCCTTGCCTTGGCGCCTCCCTCTCCCTCTCCAACACCTCCTCCTCCTCCATAGAGCTCGGCGAGGCCCTGCCGGAGTACTGCAACTCCATCACCACCACGCCGTCGTGCTGCTGCTGGAGCCATCTTCCTCAACCTCTCCTCTCCCCTTGCTGGATCAAGAAGGAGGAGACATTACACTGACCGTACGTGTGTTGAACATGGAGGTGTCGTCCGTTCGGTGCTAGGATCTCCGGTGATTTGGATCACGTCGTGTATGACTACTTCATCCCCGTTCTTTTGAACGCTTCCGCTCGCGATCTACAAAGGTATGTAGATGCATCCGATCACTCGTTGCTAGATGAACTCATAGATGGATCTTGGTGAAACCGTAGGAAATTTTTTGTTTTCTGCAACGTTCCCCAACATTGGCCGCCTTGAGTCAATTCATTGCTCGTCTCGATGAAAAGGCATTGCCTCTTTACCGACTGATGAAGAAATCTGATAAGTTCGAGTGGACTCCTGAAGCTGATGCAGCGTTTGCAGAGCTCAAAGCCCTGCATTCCACCCAGCCGGTGCTCGCTGCCCCAATCATCAAAGAGCCTTTACTGCTTTATATTGCAGCCACTGAACAAGTTGTCAATACAGTACTCACGGTCGAGCGGGAAGAAGGAAAAGCCTATAAAGTTCAGCGCCCAGTATACTATGTTTCTGAAGTTCTGACTCCATCCAAGCAAAGATATCCACATTACCAGAAGCTTGTTTATGGGATTTACATGACCACGAAGATGGTTGCACACTATTCCTCTGATCACTCCATTACAGTCGCCAGCGACACACCATTGTTAGAGATCCTGAACAATAGAGATGCAACTAGTCAAGTCGCAAAGTGGGCGATTGAACTCCTTCCCTTGGATATCAAGTTTGAGGCAAAGGAAGCTATCAAGTCCCAAGAAATAGCATATTTCCTCGCTGAATGGGTCGAACAGCAATTGCCGACTCAGATTCACTCGGAGCATTGGACCATGTTCTTCGATGGATCCAAGATGCTGAATGGTTCCGGTGCTGGGGTGGTTTTAGTATCCCCCCGAGGCGACAAACTCACCTATGTTCTCCAGATTCATTTTGACTCCTCCAACAACGAAGCTGAATATGAAGCATTACTGTACGGGTTGCGTATGGCCATTTCACTCGGCGTTTGTTGCCTCATGGTCTACGGCGACTCGGATTTGGTGGTTAATCAAGTAATGAAGGAGTGGGATGTCAGAAGCCCGGCCATGACTGGCTATTGTAACCCAGTGTTAAAGTTAGAGAAGAAGTTTGAAGGGTTAGAGCTCCATCACATACCCCGACTGAAAAATCAAGCAGCTGAAGATTTGGCAAAGATAGGTTCCAAAAGGGAGGCCATTCCCAGCAATGTGTTTTTGGAGCATATTCATACACCTTCAGTTCAGGAAGATCCTTTCACTGAAGAGCCCCCACAACCAAAGAGTGCTACTGATCCGACTGAAGTTGAAGTCCCAGCCGTGGTCGACTTGATCATGGAGGTTTTGGTCATCACTCCCGACTGGACAGTGTCGTACATCACGTACATTCTGAGGAAGGAGCTCCCAGAGGATGAAGAAGAGGCTCGACAGATCGTCCGTCGATCCAAAGCCTTTACTGTGATAAGAGGACAGCTGTTCAGAGAAAGTGTAACTGGAGTCAGCCAGAAATGCATAACACCAGAAGAAGGTTGAGTGATCCTCAACGACATCCACTCGGGGACATGTGGTCATCATGCGTCCTCCCGGACCATTGTGGCCAAAGCATACCGAGCGGGATTTTATTGGCCACGAGCAAATGAGATGGCTAAAGAAATTGTCGACAAATGTGAAGGTTGCCAGTTTTACTCCAACATGTCACACAAGCCTGCATCAGCCCTGAAGACCATCCCACTCGTCTGGCCCTTTGCTGTTTGAGGATTGGATATGGTTGGGCCTCTGAGGACTGGTAGGAGCGGCTTCACTCTTGTGCTCGTGGCAGTTGACAAGTTCACTAAATGTACTGAAGCCAAGCCCATCAAAAATCTTAAAGCCAGTACTGTTGTCAGCTTCATCAAAGAGTTAACATTCAGATATGGTGTTCCGCACAACATCATCACCAGTGGCCTCATCCTTGGCCTTCTGCAGATTTGTCTTGGCCAGCTCTATATCTAGGTTGAGCTGAATCTGCTTCTTCTCCAGATCGGCGAAACGAGCTCCAAGTTCATAAGATTTCTATAATCAAAAGACGGTCAATCGACAGATGGAGCGATTGGTTACTTCAGAAAAATAATCTGGTAAATTCAACAGGTTCTAGGACTACTGCTGAATGAAACATCCAACAGTAGTCTCAGGGACTACACCCAGTGGGTGCACTTAGCGTGCCCCCACTGGTCCAGTTTCCACTTGACATGGTCTGTCCAGCCCGAGTGCAAAAAAAAGAAAAAAAAGAGAGAGAATTCTCAGACTATAGTCGACTGCCCGCAGTCGACCATGGTCTCGGGGACTACACCCAGTGGGTGCACTTAGCGTGCCCCCACTTGTTCAGGTTCCACTCGACATGGTCCGACCAGGCCGAGTGAGGAAATTCCGGTTCTAAGACTACAGTCGACTGCCCGCAGTCAACTATAGTCTTGGGACTACACCCAGTGGGTGCACTTAGCGTGCCCCCACTAGTTCAAAGATCCAACCGACACAACCTAGTCGACTCAAGATACAAATTTGCTCAGTGGCAAGTCAAAACACCCAGTGGGTGTACGAATGCGAAACGCAGATAGATGCAAAGATTCTTCAAGGAAAGTTTTCAGGTAACATATCCTAACAGAACAAGCAACAAGCTAAAAGAGTCAGTCGACAATCTGCTAACATGGACGTTGCTCTGGAGAGCGGAGCTGGCGTCATAAGCAGCTTGGCTAGCTTCCCGGACCATCTTCATCTGCTCCATCATAATGCCCGCCTGGCGTATAGCCTCTTTGGCAGCACCCACCTGGTCCTCTGGGACGTGATGTGCAGCAAAAAGTGAAGGTGGATCGGCTGGAGTCTGCGCGGCTGACACTGAAGGCGGAGCACTCAACAGTGGTATGGCGAAGGTGACAGAAGTACGATTGGCATCGCCGGCCTCCTGGATTACCGGTTCCGTCGCCGGCGTCGACTGAGGCGTCTTACCAGTGGACGTTTTCCTGCTTCTTCCCAAGGGCCTTAGTGGCTCATCCTCGTCGTCGTCTGGGAGATCAATGACGTTGGGAGGAGCTGTAAAAAGATCAGTGACAAGATTACGAAGGTTATACCTGGGTTGGAAGTGACCGCATCTTCCATGTCCTCGTCCTCGTTTTGGTAAGCAGAAGTCCCAAAGGTAGCGACACTGCTGGTTTCAAGATTCATCTGGTCAAATCAAGGAAAAAGTAGACAACAGAGAACCTCGGGTAAAAATGAAGACAGAGCACTCACGCAGAAGCAACAGGGATGTCGATTTTGATATTGGGCAGAGCCTTCTGAGTCTTCGGCGCTACAACCTTGGACTGCTTCGGGGCCTTTTCAGTCGGTGCCGTAGAAGACATCCGAGGACGCTTTGACGACTGCCTGGTCTGAATAGTCGCTTTGTCACGGATGCTTTCCGGATCGTGAGTGTGCTTGGATCGCCTTTCCCTACGGGGAGGTGAGTCGACCTCTTCTTCATCACTCGGGTCGTCGCTCTCCTAGTACTCTTCACCATCAGAATGCCACTCGCCGCTCTCGCCTCCGCTCGCCTCCCCATCCGGATCCTGCTCCTGCTCCCCGTTGGGCATGAATACATCTCAGTAAGGGCCTGGAAGACAACAAGCAAGTCAAAACTCCATTGACAACAAGCAGTTACATGATAAATCAAGAAAACACTCGACAATTCAGAGTTGGACCTTGTCTGTTTCGTACGAGTTGTCGAGTGGAGGGACTCTCCTAGACCCCCTGGGATTATCTTTGTTGCCAGTGATACCCCTCAACCACTTCTCCACCGTATGCTCGTCGACCTCTTCTGGTTGGGTCCGAGTGGAATCATCAATGCCCGAATACATCCACATCGGATGGTCACGAGCTTGAAGCGGCTGAATGCGGCGTCTAAGGAAGACCTCCAACAGATCCATGTCGGTCACGCCATCATGGATGAGCTGGACCACTCGCTCAACCAGCACGTTCACCTCCGCTTTCTCCTCCGGGGTCACTTTCAAGGCGGAGGGCTTCTCTACTCGAGCCATGGAAAAGGGGGGAAGTCCAGTCGACTGACCTGGAGTCGGCTGGTCTTTACAGTAGAACCAGGTCGACTGCCACCCTCGGACTGACTCGGGAAGGATCATGGCTGGTAAAAGAGCTTCTCTAAGGAAGACCCCCACACATCTGGATCACTTGCGTCTTTTCATCACTCGGATTGGCCTTCTTGACCGACTTAGAGCGACACATGAAAATGTGCTTGAAGAGGCCCAGTGTGGTCGACAACCCAAGAAGTTCTCGCACATAGACACGAAGGAAGCAAGGTACACGATGGTGTTGGGGGAAAAGTGGTGGAGTTGTGCTCCAAAGAAGTTCAAGAAAGCTTGGAAGAAAGATGCGGAGGCAAAGAAAACCCGTAGTCGACGTGAGTGGCGAGGAGACCGCACTCACCCTCCTGCGGCCGCGACACGGTTTCGCCCTCTGGGAGCCACGCGGATCCATGGGGGATCAGTCCCCCCTCTGCCAGATCGTCGATGTCGTCCTGACGAATCATCGACTAGATCCAATCGCACTGGATCCAGCCACGCGGCAGGCCGGACCTCGATGAAGATCCGCCCCGGCTGGACTTCTTCCCCTTCGCCTTCATCGTCGCCTTCTTCGCGCGCTCCAAGGCCACTGTCTTCTCCTTCCCCATTGCAGCGGGCGGAGCTCGAACAGAGCGGCGACGCTGGGAGCAGAAGTGGATGCGATGTAGATAACGGAGAAGAAAGAGGAAGAATGGGAACACACTGTGTAAAGACCCCAATCTGATGCCTTATATGAGGTCATTTCCGAGTGGCTCACCCATGGGCCCAGATGATCCTATCAAATCCCGCAACAGTCGCGCATGCGAAACGTGGTGAAAAAGGTGGCGCGGAAATTGAGGCGGCCCTGCCTAATCCCGCTCGATTACTGCGGCCTCCTCCGCCTCGCGCTCTTCCCAAAATTCGAATCCCACAAAATCCGCGAGCAGCAGGGCAACTTGTCAGATAGAAGGTTTTTTCCATATAAACACTCGAGGCTTAGCGATAAAAGTTCACTCGGCAAAACCAAGAATGGATCAAGGCGACTGAAAAAGAAGTTGGATTCATCGTGTTGATTCATTTGACCAGGCAAGACACTTCCGAAGCGCAAAAATTGAGTCGGAAGTATTCTCAACTCCTTCCCCACTCGAACCCTGAACCATTCTGGGGCTAATGATGAAGCTATGTACCTAGGATAGGGTCATAGGCCTGACCTAGATACCCTCCCCTAGGACATCACCCTAAAGTCAGAAGTATTCAAAGGATAATGGCATCCACTCGACCAGAAGTATTCCACTCGGAAGATTCGATGACACTCGACCGTAAGAGAAATCACTCGACAGACAGAAGATCCAAAGTCACTCTGCACAACAACGGTCGGGCGTTACTCATAGACTTAATGATCATTTATATCACTTTATTATGGACGTTACCTGTAATGCTCCCTCTTTATGTACATTGAACTCCTTGTAATGTGGGCTGGCTGGGGTCCTGGCGCACTCTATATAAGCCACCCCCCTCCACTGGCACAAGGGTGGGCACCCCCTGTAACACACACACACATAATCCAGTCGACCGCCTCCGGGTACCGAGACGTAGGGCTGTTACTTCCTCTGCGAAGGGCCTGAACTCGTAAAACTCATGTGTACAACTTCGTCATAGCTAGGATCTTGCCTCATGATACCTACCCCATTCTACTGTCAGTCTTAGATCCACGACACCCCCACCCCGCCCCCACCCGCGTCGACTTTTCTTTGTTGTGCAAGGCCCCACCACCGCCCCGCCCCCCCCCCCCCCACAACCACCGTCCCCACCCAAGCCCCTTCGTTCACACCAGCGAACTCTGGCGAGCTTTGAAACATCGACCGACCCAATTTTAAAATTTAGTCTACTGTGATTTAACTAGTGTGGAATATAAAAGGGGAAAACCATAAGCATTGGGAGTATAGTGTTGAGCGTGCCGTGGCGGATCTGAAGGTGCAAACCAGACAAAGGCAACTTCGCAACCAATGTTTGCTTTCAACTAGCAAGTAAGTGATGGACAAGAAATCAGAGTAAAGCAGTGGCGATCTATTTTCTTGCTGCGATAAATAACTTGAGCTGATACGAAAGAGTACCGCCTCTGGTGCCGCACCGTGTATGCAACTGCTGAGAATTTGACGGTGTTGTGGTAGCGATGGCTATCGGCGGCGTGGAAGAATATCTAGGAGGATAGACGGTTAAGGTGGGGCGCGGTGGACGAAACGGTCATAGGAGCGGCGCCGGCAAGGTGGACGACGGCGGGGATAAAGTGAGAGGACGGGATGCAAGGATCCCGGTCTGAAGCCGTGGATGAGAAATGTCGATCTCTTGTAATGGACGGCGGCATCCGGGTATCAGCTCCGGCATGGTGGAGGAGACGGCGGTGGATGGGGTGGCGGACGGAGGAGGCTGGGGTGGAGAGGGTGTTTTGGCGCCCATGGAGTAGGAATGGGGAAATGGAGGTAGAGAGGAAGGGGGAACCATGTCTTCAGGGTGCGCTTGTATCAAATGCGAGGAAATTTACAAACTTAGCACCCATTTCAAATTTCCTACATCACAACAATATTAGTAGGTTGGGGATGGGACGGTAATCTCGCATACACCGAATATTTGCCGATGAGAGTTTGTTTTTGGCGCCCATCGTGTATCAATCGGGGAGGGAGTCGGTTTCTGCCGAGGATACACTGTGTTTTGGCGCCCACCATGTATGAATCCGGGTGAGAGGCGGTTATGTCACGTTTGAGTGAACTTACAAACCTACCTATATCGATACCTATAGAAATCGAGCAGATTGGCTTTGCGTGGCAGGGATAGGCAATAGTAATTTCCATCTCACAGATTTTGGTTTCGGGCGGTTACTGCGACTTTCCCTGCTTCGTTCAAATTTTGCAGAGTGCACGTTTATCGTGCCAACTAAATCGGAATCCCGTTTGTATTCTGTTTTTTTGGGCGGGATCCATTTTCAATTGGAATAAAATTCTATATGCATCATTTTTTATATATACTTTCAAAAGCACAACACCCTTTACACATAAATATGGTTTACAAATGGCATGATCTCAGATTCATAAGGTTGTACCCATCAATCTGGATTTTCAAATATTTGAAACCACTTTATGATGAAATCCAATGTATGCATTCCTCGCTAATTGTCTCCAATTAATATGTGTTTCATGCGAGTTTTTTTACTTCTCAAACATGTATAATGTGTTTCACACACGCAACATATAGTGTAATCCTGTTTAGACATTAATTGCATATAAACCATGCATTGTTTCTAATTAAACAATCTATGGATCGCCAATATTGATAAGCTATATAACATTACACGTGTCCCCAAATTCAAATGAATATGCATGTTTGATACACCAATTTGCGTTATGATATTATCGATGTCGTGATCTCCAGTTTAAATATTTGAATCCCATTTAATCCAGATATTCGTCTCATATAACTATCACTCATGCTTATATAGGACTATCTCTCTAGACCTATACGCGTTCATCGTCTCTCGGGTATCTCTCATGCTACCTGTATGTTGAAAATGATCTTTTATCTTCGTAACACACTGGTGGTACTCTCTCCCTCGACC
This sequence comes from Aegilops umbellulata, assembly GCA_032464435.1. Classification (NCBI taxonomy): domain Eukaryota; kingdom Viridiplantae; phylum Streptophyta; class Magnoliopsida; order Poales; family Poaceae; genus Aegilops; species Aegilops umbellulata. Next base: position 83,139,632 of record CP136060.1, on the reverse strand, counting down.
TTCATCACTCTATCTCTCTCTAATTATAGCTCACTCCCTGCTATGTGTCTCTAACTATGATTCTCCATGTGGAATCTCTTTCTCTCACACAAACAAAAAACTTTGTCTCCCGAGGTCTCATTTCTCTCTACTATTCCCCTGTGTGCCACTCGCGCACCCCTCATACACATATTTCTTTCGCTCCTTAGGTATGAGAACCTACGAATCTTCCTCTTAAATATCTCTTTCTCACACACAAACACAAACTCTATCTCCCAGGGTCTCATATTTCTCCACTGTTCTCTTGTATGTCGCTCACACACACTCTCTCTCCCTAGAGATATCTTGCGTTCCCTCATATGTCTCTCTAGCTATCACTCTCGTTGTGAAATATCTTTCTCTCTCGCAGACACAAAACTCCGTCTCTCGGGATCTCATTTCTCTCCGATATTTGTTTGTATGTGGGTCACATGCACCCTTTCTTCATCTCTCCCACACCCACACACATAACTCAGCCTTCTGATCTACTCGACTCCTATCTCTAACGCACACTAGCTAGCATATTTATCTCTCGCACCCCATCGTTGGTGGCCTCTTCCATACACATCACCTCTCTATGATGAAGCCATGCACACTTAAAATACATCCGCCACCGAGGACCCTGTGACACACACACACCCACACACACACACAAACACACACACGCACGCACACACCCACCCACCCACCCACCTACACACGCACACTAAGACTCCATCTCTCTCTCTCTCACACACACACAAACACACACACACATGCTCTAGTCAGAGCATTTGTTCCTACCACCCTTCATCCAACCTTACCTATATGATAAAAAATCACCTTAATTTACTTGCATAACATGGACAAATTCCACTTTACTTTAGTAGTTAGCAAACTTATCATCTGTACCCTTATAAAAAACCGAGTTGGCGATGATGGTGTGCCTGCCATCTTGTAATATAGACTGTCTGATCTATATCTGACGGATAGAAATCAAACTATGATAATTTTACAAAAGATACCCACACCTCTCTCCACATCCTTATAGCCCACAACCTCATTGCTGAGCAATTAAAAAAGAAAGTCTCTGGAACAATCTAGCATGGTGGCTGCTACCGCCTACCGGCGCCGTCCATCCCCATGCCTCCGCCCATTCTGACCACCAGTCACCACCACGCTCCACTCCTCCTCACCTTATCTCTCATCTTTCATTTTTTTGATGACATTCTCGAGATACCAGTTTACTGATAAAATTCTCGAAATATCATTAGTTTTTACACATGGGATTACTCCTACATGGGTAAATCACAACAGGTGTTTTGTAAAAAAATGAATATTGATGTTCCGTGCAATGCACGAGCATCTTGCTTGTAACTATATAACGCAAATCACGAGCAGGAAGTGACATTTTTTTACACAACCACGTTAACATGGCCACGTAAGTCACTAGCTAAAGTAAATATCATTATACTTATATCCCGATGCAAAAGGTTGAGTACATGTCTGAAGAGTAGAGTCGCACACACGCACTCTGTCTCTCAAAATCTCACACACACACATCCGTTACGTGACGCCCACTTAAGCAGACATGCATGTTACAATTTGTGCACCCGCGGGTACACGTGATGCTGCGCATTTATTTAAGCCGGAAGGCGAACCCAAACAGTAGCTGCATTCATTCCCCTCCCGCCGCCTCTTCTCTGGTCGCCATTGCCCGATAGCCATGGCCCGGCCAAAGGTAACAACATACGCCATACTCCCGCCGGAGCGGCGCTTTAATCTGGAAATTTTAGTCGTCATGCATGCATCTTTTTGTGCTAGCACTCCTATATAAGGGTTAACCGCTCGCCTCCTGCGGACGTGCGTGGGCGGTGGAAGAGGAAGGAGAAGGGAAGCGAGCTGTGGAGTAACATTTTTTACCACAATTTCTTAGGAAACTGAGTGCAATAATTGAGTAGTTTTGCAAACTACCAGTACTACACGTGAAACGGTTCAAAACCTATACTCCCTTCCCAGCGCGTGCTTCCCGCGTGAAACGGTCAGCGTCGCCCTGGAGCGTCAGTGCCGCATTAATGCCTGACCAGAGCGGAGGCTACCTCTCACTGCCTCCAGCTTTGAAGCAGCGCAACGGCCGAGAGAGCGCCGCTTCCCGGCGCACGCGATTGCTCTGCGTCGAGGCTGGTCATCGGCCCTGTTTGGATCCATGGGTTAGAGTTTGTTTGAGCTAGTTGGGGCTCAAATATCCCTAAAGTATCCAACCATGAGGGTTTAAATTGGAGCAAGTTGCACCGAACCCACCAAAAAAACTATCCCACCCAAGAGGTGCTAACTGCAGATAGTTCTCATTGGGACCACTGAAAAAATCACTTTTCTCTCTCCATCAAGTGCATTTATTGTCAATCTAACCCTGTCACCCAAACACCTCTTTGGCTACAGTTAGATCAGGATTAGTCATGAGTTAGTCTAACCTCTAGCTAAGTTAGAGTATCCAAACAGGAGCAGTATAGGACATGCAAGTTGCTCATAGCATACAGTCAAATTTCTATGTGAAAGGATTTTTTTTCTTTTTGAAAACGGAACGTGAAATGAATTTTTTTAGAATGCTCTTGCCATGTCGCTAACATGTGATTGTCGGCGTTGTGGGAACGGGGGTCCCCAGACTTGGCTGCCTGCGGCGTGGCTCGAAAGGGGCCCAGCACGGCCCATCTCCATCAACACAAGACCCAAGACCCTCGCGAGGGACCAAGCCTCGCGGGGTGGACGACACAGAGCTTCCTCAGGCGCGGCCTCATCAGGCTGGCTCACGAGGAGGCGGAGAGATCAAGGCGGGGTACCTCGCGAGGTGCCCATGATGCAAGCCATGACGACCAAGGGCGCCAGGCGGGCGCCAGCCCGTGCATCGTCCTCCTTTTCTCTTTGGTGCAAAGGGGGCAAAGCAGGCAAGAGGATCAAGCAAAGTTATCCATTTCGGTGCAACAAGACCAAGACCAGTCCAACGGCAGGGAAGAAGTCATTGTGGAGCCCAGGACGGCGTCACAACAGAGCCTTTGGCAGGCGAGGACCAACTTTAGTCAGGATAAGTGTACCAGATGTTCCCCTTCAAAATGGCCAACTGTTGGCGCCCTTCGCGCTCAATATTTGGGAGGAGGCCCAGGGCCTTTGCCTATAAATAGGACTAGCCACCCCCAGGGTAAGGGAGGATCAATCTGAGATCGATCTAGGATCAAGCAATCCAGAACCTGGGCAAGCAGAGAATAAGAGAGAGAGAGAGAGAGAGAGAGAGAGAGAGAGAGAGAGAGAGAAGGGCGGCTGAACTCCTCCTAGAAGTTCATCGCCCCAGCCAAGAGCAGACCCTCGCGAGGCTGTTCTTCCTTGTATTGTTCATCATCATCAGCCCAAGAGGCAATCCACCCACCACAAACTAGAGTAGGGTATTACACCACAACGGTGGCCTGAACTAGTATAAACCCTGTGTCTCTTGTGCTGTTCTTTCGTTAGCTTTGATCTTAGCGAGGCGGAGAGGTAGAAGGCGTAATCTCCGCACGCACCCCAGAGTTCGAACCTCAAGGGTCTACAGGAACCCGAAATCAGACATTTGGCGCTCCAGGTAGGGGTGCGCCGGAATCCACCCTTCTACCGCTTCGTGCCCCGTCGCATCATCTTCACCATGTCCGGCGACCAGGCAGGCAACCCAGATCCATGGGCAGCGTGGACCGCTCGCGCAGAGCCGCTTGCCTCGGGCTATCCTCTGCCCTAGGCAGCTCGTGGTCCGCAGGGTGCTACGGGCCGCGGGCCACGTGGACAGGCTTCGACAACCCTCACGCCACGGAAAGCGCGGTCGGCAGCAAGGGCCTCCAATCACGCTGCGACCACGACACCATACACCCGTCGGGAGCAGGCGAACTCGAGGGTCGCGCTCACGATGGCCCGAGAGCTGCTGCTGTGTAGGCTGCTGGAAGGCGGCCGCGACGTGCTGCTGGAGCGGGTCGCCGAGCTCCTGGGCTTTGCCGCCTCGGGGGCTCACCCCTTCTGCACCCAGCTCCCGTCTCAAGCCCAGGGCGGCACGCGCGGGGGCCCCGCGAGCGCCCGCGGGCCCCAAGGCTACTCCAACGCCAATGAAGCTGTCGGCACGGGACCGGCGGCGGCGCTACCCCCGCCTCCGACCCGCGAAGGAGAGGGACTCGGCGCGGCCCACGGCCCCAGCGGGCAGCCGCGCTACCACCCCACGGTGGGCACGTCAAGCATAACTGCATGGCACACGGAGCACTATGGCGTGGCCTTCGGGGTGGCGGCGCCAGAAGAATACGTGCCCCACATGATGGATCAAGGGCACACTCACGAGGGCGAACAAGGCTCACTCCTCAGCCCAAGCTGGGAGGACGAGACACCAGAAGTTGAGCTCTTCCAGGAGCCCCGGGACGGTCCCACCGGCCACGTTGGAGGCGACGATTATCGGGTACCGCTAATTCCTCAGGAGCAGGCGTACGCTAATCATGGATCGTAGGAGGTGCAGGTCGCCGCAGCGAGCAGCTGTCCCGCTCCCACAGTCTCCTACCCCTCGGGAGGAGGGCGCAGGGGGCTGCAGGAGAGGGGCAGAGATCCGACATCACCATCGCGGCGTTCGGAGCAAGGCGTTCTCAGGAGGTAGGCCGTCTGCTGGGGAGGTGCCTCAGGGCCTTCCCCTGGCGGAGGACCCGTGGTCGTCGGGGTAACCGCTGGCGACCGCTCTACCCCATCGGCGGCGTCCTGGTTTCCGGTCGTCGTTGATGGCACTAGAGTGTGGCGCAAGGCGGGGCCCTCGTCTGGCGATATGAAGCAAGGCTGGTACCTATGAAGTAGGCCCAGTGCCTGTGAAGCTCGCCACCCCGTGACACTCTCACGTAATAATGAGTGGGGCTGTACATGCCCCGGAATGTCAGGGGTGCCGGCCTCAGGCCCTGGGGCTCCCTCCCACGCCCAGTGGACATCACTTAGCTCCGCGCTGGTGAGAAGACGTCCAAGACTAGATTAGGTGCCGGACGCGGCCTTTTGTATGCTTTCATTGCTTTTCCCTTTGGTTGTAACTTTCCCCCGCCGAATTTAAGTTGGATTCGAATTTGAAATTTTGCGTGTGTTCGGGGAAGGGGTGCTTAGTATCGTTTGAGCCATTTCTCGTGTTTTGGTTACCGCTTCACCGCAGCTGCCTCCCCTCGTGAGCCCCTCGCGAGTCGGGTCAGGCCTAGCTGACGCGCAGCCCCGGCTGCCGCTACCGCATCCTCTCGGGAGGGTTTCTGATGCCTGCGGAGGTTATACTTTTTGGGAAAAGGCCCAGAGCCTGTGAAGAAGGTGACTGCCTGTGAAGCCGTCGCGTTCAAGAAAAGGCCCAGAGCCTGTGAAGAACGCGACTGCCTGTGAAGCCGTCACGTTTAAGAAAAGGTCCAGAGCCTGTGAAGAAGGCGACTGCTTGTGAAGCCATCGCGTTTAAGAAAAGGCCCAGAGCCTGTGAATAAGGTGACTGCCTGTGAAGCCGTCGCGTTTAAGAAAAGGCCCAGAGCCTGTGAAGAAGGCAAATGCCTATGAAGCTGTCGCATTTGGGAAAAGGCCCGGTGCCTGTGAAGAGGGCAAATGCCCGTGAAGCTTGCTTCCCCCAAGAAAGGCCCGGGGCCTGTGAAGAAGGCAAACGCCTGTGAAGTTCGCCGCCCGCGACGCTCTCGCATCCTACGACTTCGATCAAAGGACGCCCTAGACGCCACAGCCGCCCACGGGATGCCTCAGGGCCCGCACGGAACAAAAGTAAACTAGCCAACCACCAGGCGCGGACGCATGGGCGGTGTAACGTCTACTAGTGCAATGAACACAAGTTTTACATGAGGGGCTCCCCCTCCCAAAAAGCTCTCACAGCCATCAGGCCAAAACCTGAGTTCTATTCATGCAGGGTAAGGAAACAAGAACGATACATAATCAGTCGGATAAATCCCCCAATGTGTCCTCAGGAGCACCTCCTGAGCCGTTGCTGCCGTCGGTGAACTCGCCATCGCTGTCTGCATCGCCACCAGCGGCGTCGGGGCCGTTCACCACACCGCCCTCGTCTGCGGCAACGATCGCGTCGTCGTCGTCTGAAGCGAAGGCCCGGACAAGAGCGTCCACATTGTCTTCCACCCAGTGTGCCAGGTCGTCTTAGACGGCCTGGGGGACTGGGGCGATAGCGGCGTCAAAGTCGAAGTGGGGATCCATGTTCTGTAGATGGCTGAAGACACGAGAAAAGGCGCGCCCGAGCAGGGCGTGGATCCTCTCCTCCACTAGCCTGTCCGCCCTGACCGACCGCGCCTCCAGCCGCGTCACCACGGCGGTGAAGAACTGAAGGTTGCCGGCGTAGTTGATAGTGTGCGGCTCGCCAACAGCCGCCTCGCAGATGTTGCCCAAGGCCGTGTTAGCTCTCTCCCGGAGTTTGGTGAGCATGGGGCCGTGCACGTGTTCCAGGACCTGTCGCTGACGTATCTCATCCGCATTCTGGCGCGCGACGGCCTCAGGATCCTCCACCCGCTGGCGAAGACGAAGCACCTCGACCCGAGAGGTGGTTAGCTCCCCTTGAGCTACCTCAAGGGCAGCCGGAGAAGCATCGGCCACACTTACACTCCTTTGTCAGAAACCCACATACAACTGTACAAACAGTTATCAACACAGAATACCTCCAGGACCTGTTTCATCTACCACTCACAACTGAAGCTTATGAGGAATTCTTGCAAATGGAAGACATATGCATCCAAGAAAGACAATCTGAACATATAGATGCCCTGGACACCTGGAGTTACATTTGGGGGAATGAATTCAACTCCTCAATCAAGGCCTACAAAGTACTGATTGGACACAAGCAAGTTCCACCACACTTCAATTGGATCTGGAACTCATCCTGTCAACCAAAACATAAGGTATTCTTCTGGAAGCTACTTCATGATAGAGTAAATACAAGGAATCTGCTAAGGAGGAAAAACTTTGTGTTGGAAGTTTACAACTGTGCTGTTAGAGATTGTCAACAGGAAGAAACTCTGCATCATCTGTTTTGGGATTGCCCCTTTGCTCAACAATGCTGGAACTACATCTGCCCTACTAGGACTCTAAATTTATCAGTCCTCGAAGCCTTCCAAGACCTTAAAAATAAGCTACACTTCCCTTTCTTCATGGAGATCATAATTCTTGGATCATGGGCCATCTGGATATCCAGAAACAATAAGATATTTGAGAATATTACTCCAACTTTCCAAGGCTGGAAGTGCATATATTTAGAGGAACTCAAACTTCTGAAATTTAGAATGAAGACTAAGCATGAGAGAATGTTCTCTAAGTGGCTGGATTCTCTGCTGTAATCTCTTTTACTTCTTCTTTTGTCTGTAGTTTTTTTAGTTTTTTTAGTTTTTTTAGTTTCTTTTCTTTCTTTTTTCTTTTCTTTCCTGTTTTTTTGTTTTCCTAGGCTTACCTCAAGACCATAAGACTACTCTGTTTTATCTACCTTAATAAAAGTTGCAGTGGGGTGTTTACCCTACTGTTTATAGTCAAAAAAAGCATCGGCCCGCCGCGTTGCTTCCTCCAGTCTGGCCCTTAGGGCAGCAGTTCTACCTTCAGCTTCGGCCCGGATCAACCCCAGTTTCCCCTCGAACCCGCGCTCGAGGTCCAAGCGCGCCGTCGCCACCCGGCGTCCAACCTCCTCCAGGACACGGGCTTCTGGTGCGGCGACGTCGTCCTCCGCCTGCGTCACCAAATGCTCCCTCGTCTCCAGCCTCTCGTACTCATGGGTGCGTTCGGCGGCTTCCAGCGTCAACGCCTCCTCACGCTTCTGGAGCTCTGCTGGGTTGCCAGAGGCCACCTTCATCGACGCCAAGGCCGCCTCGCGCAGCTCCACTTGCTCCTCCAGTGAGTGGCACCAGGCCAGGAGCTCCCGAGCCCGCTCCTCCGCCGCCTCTCGCCGTCGGTCAGCTTCCCGGGCCTCCTCAGCAGCCTGGGATCGGGCCTCCTGAGAGGCCTCTAGCGACGCCTTCTCCTCCTCATCGTCAAGATCACGCTAATGACGCGCAAGGGAGATCGCGGCCTCCAGCTTGCGCCTCTCTGCGGCCAGGCGCAGGCCCTCAGCCTCGAGCCATGCGTCTTCGTCAGCAAGCTCCTCCCTGAGCAGGTTCACCGCGTCAGCCGCCCTTCGAAGGAATCCTTGGCGGCGAGCGCGACGCTCCCGGGCGCGCTCGAGCACATCTTCCGCACCATCACCTGCCCCAAGCAAGCACCGGGGGCCACAAATCATCGCTCCCCCTCCGGGCAGGGGGCTGGGGGCTGGCACCCTTGCAACGGTCGGGCGCACCGCGCCAGAAGCTCGGCCTGGAGCCAGCCCGTCTCTCCAGAGAAAGGGCGCAGGGGGTGCCTCAACCAGCCGCAGTCCACGACCAGACGAGAAGCCCACGGCAGGCTGGCTATGCCACGAGAGGGGCCGCGAAGGAAGATCGCGGGGATTGAAGGGCCGCAATGCACCTCGGAACTGTTCGCCCCCTCAATTGCCCTCGCCACAAGGGCGGTGCTGCTCGGAGCACTTGAGGACGATGGAGGGGGCGAAGCCAAAGTGGGCCGCACCTCAGCCACTTCCACGAGCTCGGCCGGAAGGGGCCTGCAGAGCAAGGATGAGTAAAAGCAACAAGAGGATTAGAAGCTAGAAAAGGAGACGACTTACTCGTCAGTGGCGAAGTACTTCCTGCGCCTCAGCAAGCGACAAGGGTAGTCGTCGCCCAGGGCCTCCCTTTTCCTCCGGAGGGCCTCAAAGTCCACGCGGAAATGGCCGAGGAGAAGAGCGCAAGGGTCAACCTGCGACGAAGACGGGGCGTCGGGGCGACCCGCGTCAGAGGCGCCTGCCTGACGCGTGCTGCCAATCGCCTCGCCAAAAGACGCGGCTGGGGCCTCAGGGGCCTCATTCCCAGGCGCTAGGAGCGGCTGCTTGCCACCCTCAGCCTGAGCGGCACGGATCCCAGGAGCTGCCCCTTTGAGAGTATCACCCGGCGCTGTCATCTCATCGGGAGCACCCTCGGCCTCTGGCGCCTCATGCCTCCCTGCTCCGCCACTTGACGAAGAGTCGCCTTGGCCGACTGGAAGGGCAGTCACCACCACTGGGTTCTCACGAGGCCCCTGGAGGCCGGCAGGGCGCGGCCCCCACTTATCAAAGATAGGCATCTGGCTCACCAGGTCGCCCCTGTTCCGGCAGAGGTACAGCAAGGCCCCTTCCTGCTGGATGCTGCCAGGGTTGGGGTCCCCGGTCAGGGTCAAGAGCGCCGTCCTCAGCACTACTGGCGTCAGGTCCTCTTCTTGGAGCCTCATGCGGTCGTCACGCCCGCTGAGGGCCCACATCCGGCGGGAGTGGCACTGGAGTGGAGCAACGCGGCGTAGCAAGAACTCCTTCACCACCCGGGGCGCAGTCACGCCGAGCGCCCTTAGGAATGCGAAGCGGCGCCAGACGAAGACGAGACGGGGCTCTCAAGCGTCTCCTGGCCCCAGCCCGAATTGGGGACGGCAGGCGAAGTTGGATCCGACGGCAGGGGGCTGGGCACCCCAACATCCACATACAGCCACCGCTGGCGGAACCCGGCCGCGGACGGAGGGAGCCCGAAGTCAACCCCTGAAGCCGCCGTCTCGGGCGCGGCGACGAGGCTCACGCACGCTGAACATTGGGTAGGATCGACAAGACGCAGAGAGAAAAAGTGGTGCAGCAAGGCAACCGAAGGAAGGATGCCCACCATTGCTTCGCAGGCAAAGGCAAAGACCAAAAGAAGGGTGATGGATTCAGGACTCAGGTGCATCATATGGATCTGATAGTGGGAGAGCACAGCATTGAAGAAATCGGAAAAGGGGGGAACCAGACCCGCCCACAGGGCATCGACGAAATACTGAACCTCGGTGGCTATCCTGTCGATGGAGAAGTGGGACGCGGGCCAAGCCGTCATCCTCCCGCATTCGTTAAAGATGGTGGCCAGGGCTGAGCTGACCTTCCCCAAGCTCTCGGCGGGGGCCGCCAATGGCGGCGAGCGAGGAGGAGGCATGAGTTTCTTCCCTCCATCCTTCTTCATTGGAGCCATGGCAATGGGAAAGAGGGGGGGAAGATGCGAGATTGGATTGGAAGCAGGAGCTAGAGTTCGAGAGGAGGAAGGACGAAGGACGCTCGAGCCACAGAAAGAGGAGCGGCTGTGTACGACTACGAGTCCGCCTAGCAGGGCGCAAGATAAGGGGGCGTGGGGGAACAATGCCTCCCACGTCCAATCAACCGCCACACGACGCCCAAGGCCGCGGGCTGTTAGGGCCCGCGGTGCTTCGCCCTTGCCCTTCCGCGTCCCTGCACGGCCAAGCCCAGGCACGCCTTGGGCCCGGGGGCTACTGTCGGAGTTCTGGGAACGGGGGTCCCCAGACTTGCCTGCCTGCAGCCTGCGGCGTGGCTCGAAGGGGGCCCAGCATGGCCCATCTCCATCAACACAAGACCCAAGACCCTCGCGAGGGGCCAAGCCTCGCTGGGCGGACGACACGGAGCTTCCTCAGGCACGGCCTCATCAGGCTGGCTCGTGAGGAGGCGGAGATATCAAGGCGGGGTACCTCGCGAGGTGCCCATGACGCAAGCCATGACAACCAAGGGCGCCAGGTGGGCGCCAGCCCGCGCAGCGTCCTTCTTTCCTCTTTGGTGCAAAGGCGGCAAGCGCAGGCGAGAGCATCAAGCAAAGGCATCCATTTCGGTGCAACGAGACCAAGACCAGTCCAACGGCAGGGAAGAAGTCATTGTGGAGCCCAGGACGGCGTCACCACAGAGCCTTTGGCAGGTGAGGGCCAACTTTAGTCAGGATAAGTGTACTAGATGTTCCCCTTCAAAATGGCCAACTGTTGGCGCCCTTCCCGCTCAATATTTGGGAGGAGGCCCAGGGCCTTTGCCTATAAATAGGACTAGCCACCCCCAGGGTAAGGGAGGATCAATCTGAGATCGATCTAGGATCGAGCAATCCAGAACCTGGGCAAGCAGAGAATAAGAGAGAGAGAGAGAGAGAGAGAGAGAGAGAGAGAGAGAGAGAGAGAGAGAGAAGGGCGGCTGAACTCCTCCTAGAAGTTCATCGCCGCAGCCAAGAGCAGACCCTCGCGAGGCTGTTCTTCCTTGTATTGTTCATCATCATCAGCCCAAGAGGCAATCCACCCACCACAAACTAGAGTAGGGTATTACACCACAACGGTGGCCCGAACTAGTATAAACCCTGTGTCTCTTGTGTTGTTCTTTCGTTAGCTTAGATATTTGCGAGGCGAAGAGGTAGAAGGCGTAATCTCCGCGCGCACCACAGAGTTCGAACCTCAAGGGTCTGCCGGAACCCGAAATCCGACAGTGATGAGTTAACCAACCTTAATAGATGGCAAAAACGCCTGCCCGCCGCACTTTGAGAGAGACGAGCAGGGAGAAGCGATACGAGCTGCTAGATTACTAGAGATAGGTGTCGGACGGAAGCCAAGAAATATGGTGATAGTGTGGGTTAGCCATGTACTAGTATGATATAACTACACTGGCTGCCGTGTTTCGTACTCTTCCAGTCCATTGTGGAGATCAAGGTTGTCAGAATCGCGATTTTGAATCGGATCGGAGCTCCGATGGTAGGATCGCTAATCGTAGAATCTTCACTATCAGGATCGTAGAAACGTAGATTCTATGAACTAAAATCGTAGAATCATAGGGGTTAGTTTGGATCGTAAAGTCGTAGAATCGTATAACAGAATCGCGATTCTGACAACCTTGGTGGAGATGATCGGTTGATTTTATATCGCTGAATAATATAAAATATTATGAGTGCAGACGCTCCACGACGAGGTTCCTTGCTCCTTCTCGGTCGTCGGGAATCTATGTTCTTCCACTCTATTTTTTTTGTGAGCTTTGTTCATCCTTTTGCCAATACAGGAGACATCTAGCATCAAGGTACACGTGTCATGCAAGGATCGTTACATATATATGATGAACATGTGGGACTAGATCTACGAGACAAACATGTACCCAGGAGTGGACGTGCGAACCTATGTAATATAGCGCAATAAGTGAAGTAGAAAGGCACAAATAGTATGAACATGTGTGGCATATAGGCATTTGCCTCTTACTACCATTAAATGTTGTATGCGTAATGCCTGGTGATGTTATGGAGTATGTGACAAACTCTACTACTACTATTTTAACTGGAGGCACATATTAGGCTTTATATTTGTTTATGTGTATGCCCCAAGACCTTCCAACTAGACCTGTCTTTCTCTCCGGGTCGCACTTCGTATCGTTCATACCGCTAGTACAGTAGTACTACTACGTGTGGTCTCCGACCCAGAAGTGGAGACGCTCTACCACGCTGTTCACGTCCCACTCCTTTCGCTGACGTGTGGGACATCCAGCACATGTCGTGTGTTTGGCACTCCTTCGTCGTAAGAGCTGAAACGCTAGCATTCATCAGAAATAAAAAATAAATATAAATCACCAGTGATACTATACCACGCGGTTTCCTTGCTCCTCGATATCGGAAATAATACTTCCGCTCGCCGACATGTGGGAGGTCGACCATCCTGGTCCACTTGCAATGCCCGCATAACTCCAAGGGAGAGTCACCCCAGTCGTCGCGCTGCAGTAATTATTAATGAGCCGTCAAATCACAGGCCCAACCTTACCCACTGTGAAGTTGCTTGGACGAAGGAACCATCATGACTTTGTTGAATTCAGCTTCTTGAAGAAAACTACTGTACCAGCAGTACTGCTAGCTATAGTAGTTACTCCAGCAGAGGCCTCCTTTGGTTCATAGGATAGGAATTTTATACGAATATGAAAATCATAGGAAGTGAGATGACATGCATCTCAATTCCTATAGAGAAAGAGATGCCATTTGATGCATAGGATAGGAATTTTTCCATTGAGTCTAGGCTAATGTACTGGCAATTTGCTCTAAAAACTACAGTAGTAACTAGTAGTACTGGTACATGCTCGTAATTAATTAAACAAACGTACGGGCGACACAAACACACTCACTAACTACTAGTACTACTACTTCTCACATGCTGGCGAGACGCCATCGTTCTCCTTCCTGGCTTTGTCGGTGACACCCCCGTGCTTGGATCTCCGCCGACCTCTCCGCAGCAGCGCGTGCGTCCTCTTCTTTCTTGCGGTGGCGGGCCTCTCTTTTCTTGAGTGCTTTCTGACTTTTCCTCTCCCTCTGTGCGGCTTTGGCCGCCTCTTGCTCTACCGCCCATTCGGCCTTGGCAGCTTCAAATTCCGCCCACATAGGTGTGAGGTCGCGAGCGGCGATGAACTCGGCATGGCGGGATGCCACCGCTTCCCTACCATTTGTGTGCGGTCGTGGGCGGCGACGAACTTGGCGCGGCGGGATGCCATCACTTCCTTATTGGTTAGTGTGCGGTGCGGCGGCATGAATGATGCTTGGTGATAGCTCTGGTGGTCGTCGAAGGCTAGCTGGTGACAAGAGCGGTTGCATGGACGCCTGGTTGTCAATACGTGTCGCATACGCTTCAAAGGCTCGTCATCCATGTGTTCACATTTTACCACCACGCTAGCCAAGGTTGTCAGAATCGCAATTTTGAATCGGATCGGAGCACTGATGGTAGGATCGCAAATCGTAGAATCTTCACTATTAGGATCGTAGAAACACAGATTCTATGAACTAAAATCGTAGAATCATAGGGGTTAGTTTGGATCATAAAGTCGTAGAATCGTATAACAGAATCGCGATTCTGACAACCTTGGCGCCAGCGTTTGACTGCCCTAGCCTACCGAAACCCCTTCCGTTGCTAGCATGCGCTTCCCGCCTGAAACGATCACCGTCTCTCCAGAACGTCAATGCCGCATTCACCGGCCTAAACTACACGTGCAGTTGGTGTGTCACTGACATGTGGGCCAGATGCCCGTTAGGCCCACATGTCAGTGATACAACGCACCTGCGGTTAAGTCACTAAAGAAGCGTCTGCATTCACGCCCTACGCGACCTCTCACTGGCGCCGACACTGCAGCAGCGCGACGGCCGAGAGAGCGCCACCCGCGCGGCATCCCAGTGCAAGCGACTGTTCCACCGCCCACATTAATGACACGCGGCTGCCGACGAACCTACTCCGGCGCCAGCCGTCCATCCGTCTGCCACGGCTCATTGCCATTCGCCCGCTATATTAACTTGAGCCCCAGCTCCCAACCATAGCCAAAGACACACACTGATTCTCCTACGGTCCCTTCCCTCTGTCGGCACCACTCCAACCATGGCCTCCTGGCGTTCCAAAGCTCTCTTGGACGTACTGTCACAGGAGCAGACGAAGGATATCGGCACCCCTGCTCCGGGCGCGCTACAAAGCTCTCTTGGACGTACTGTCGCAGGAGCAGACGAAGGAGATCGCCGGCTCCAACCCGGCGGCCCTCCACCTCCACGAACACGAAGCCGGCGTGCGTGCGGGCGCAGCCGGCAGCGAGGAAGAGTAGTACATGGTAGGTCGCCGCCACTCTGTTCCCAGGAAGGCCACCGCTCCTCCACTCAGTCGATGCCAAGCTTGGTAGGATAAACATCGGTGACCAATTAGCCGCTTGACGGCGACGTGGAGGTGGATATCTTCAGAACCTTGTGCTCCGGAGGAGGAGGTTATCGAGGCGGATGAGGAGAAGGCAAAGGCAATAGTCGGCTTTCTCAGGTTCATGGCCGGACGTGGTGGTCGGGCACTGGTGATCGTTTAGATGAGGTTTATAGTAGGTTTTAGTACGGTTTGTGCGAAATATGTAATGAATTTCGTCCAGTTTATAGGAAAAGTTTTCGAAATGTAAGGAATTTCATCCAGTTAATTTGAAATTTGCTTTGTTTGCATGAATTTTGTCTGCTTAGTTCATATAGTTGTCGAAAGGTATACGGGCAGCATTGGATGGCATCCATCAGTGTTGTTGGACAGATGCCGGTGTAAATTTGAGGGCCAGCGCTGGAGATACCCTAAGTATCATGCTATAATCGCTAACAGTGCTCCATTATTTCGCAGGGAACAGTTTTCCCTCGATCAAAATCAGATCCGTCGAGTTTTGCACGCCTTCCACGTAAGAGTGTAGACTCTTGCTTACATAAAAATGGAGCAAGTGGACATCACTGTAGCACGTCATATCACTCAAACTAGCCGGCCTAACATGCGGGCAAGCACCGCCCTCGTCATTTTGTTCTGGATTTCTATGATCGATCGCACTAAAATGTTATGCTTTGCAAGTTCAAAAGGAAAAGGCGGCACACTTACGACTCATACGCGTCGCACCCTCCGACACTCCGGCTCGCACGCCGCTCACCAGAGGGGACACGCGTTGTCTCGCATTTTCACTAACATGTGGGACTGCAATTTAATAAACCGTCGATAGCCGAAATCTAATTGCTCGGCGGGTGTCGGCTGAGAAGGGAGAGACGGGGGAGGGAGAAGAGATCGCTCGCCCGCTGCACACGGACTCCAAGAAATATATATGGTAATAATGTGAGGTGTGCCATGGGGGAGTCCGTAGTAAGTGAAGTAGAAAGGCACAAATGGTATGAACATGCGTGGCATATAGGGTGTGTTTGGTTGTGTTCTCGTCTCAGCATAGTTGTTCCCTCTTCATGCATGCTCAAGTCAACACCCCTCTTCATGCATGCTTCTAGTATATTTGTGCTAAACTAGTGTGCACCCTCCATACACTCTACCAAACACCCAAAAGTGGGTCGAGAAGGGAACTCTTGGGCGGTATTTGTCTCTTACTACGTACTCCCTCCGTTCCAAATTACTCGTCATGGTTTTAGTTCAAATTTGAACTAAAACTAGGACGAGTAATTTGGAACAGAGGGAGTACCACTAAATGTTGTATGTGCAATGCATGGTGATGTTATGGAGTACATGCCTAAGTACTCTACTACTACTATATTAGTTGGAGGCACATATTAGCTTTTCTATTTGTTTACGTGTATGCCCCGATACCTTCCAACTAGACGTGTCTTTCTCTCCAGGTCGCACTTTGTATTGTTCATACCACTAGTAGTACTACGTGTGGTCTCCGACATAGAAGTGGAAGAAGTGGAGACGCTCTACCACACTGTTTTTTTGCGCTGGGCTCTACCACGATGTTCATGTCCCACTCCTTTCGCTGACGTGTGGGACATCCAGCACGTGCCGTGTTTGGCACTCTTCGTCATAAGAGTTGAAACGCTAGCATTCATCAAAAAAAAATATATATATATATATATATATATATATATATATATATATATATAAATCAGCAGTGAAACTTTTTTAAAAAAAATTATCCTGGTCTACCCCAGTCGTATCGCAGGCACAACTTTCCCACAGTAAGTTGGTCGGACGAAGGAACCATCATGACTTCGTTGAATTCCGCTTCTTCAAGAAAACTTACTGTACCCGCAATACTGCTACCACACACGAAGACCGGACGACACTGTACCACGTCATATCACTGAAACCCACTAGGCCATCCTAAAAAAACCACTAGGCAGAACTAATCCTCCTATAGGACATCTATTTTGGAACGGAGGGAGTACGTCTCTGTACTGCTATGATTTTCTATTGTACATCTCTATACTTTTGCTATGATTTACCTACCCTATGAACCAAATGAGGCCTGAATGTATCCGTGTCGACTAAGCCTACAATTTTAGGAGCTTGGGCTATTGGCCGATCAATGACGGGTAAGTATAAGCGTACCGCAAGCTCATCAGCCCCAATGTTTCTCTTCTGTGAGTGTTTTGCAAGTACTATAGCTCGCACAGTAGCTAGCCTACTGACACCAAGAAACATCAAACAAGCCCTGCTGATATGATAAACAGTTCAAACTTACATATAAGCATGCCATATATTACATTAAAAGTTGGTGAGGATACATCTGTTTCCATAACTCGGAGAGGGTTTGCATGATTCACTATCAAACAAAAGTAGCAAGTATCGCCCACACAAGATAGTGCACTAGCCCTAAGATGGTTTGATAACACGCATCGTTCTGGTAATTAAACATAGGGCAATGCAAACTACCCTGAAGGATTAGCGCGACCAACTATTTCTTGTCATCGATCTCTCGGGCAATGACCACAGCACGGACAGCAGCATGGGAATCGATCTCTGGGCCGATGTCCATAGGACTGACCCCGACATCGGAATCGATCTCTGTGGCGATGTCCACAGGATGGACAGCGGCATCGGAATCGATCTCCGGGGTGATGCCAACAGGACGGACCACGACATCGAAAACGATCTCTGGGGCGTTGTCCACAGTACGTGCCGCGACATCGACATCATCAAGGACGTCCACCGGCTCCTGCACAACCCTAACATATTAGAAAGCATATTGCAAATAATCAAAAACCACAACTATGGTAATAAGCCATTATTTTTTACCTTGTGCAGCTCACCGGGGAATCCCATCCCTCCGGGGGCCATCTCCTCATCCTCGATGGGGGCCATCACCTTGCCAGGGGAATACTGCTTCTCAACGGCGACTATCTCCTCAAACTCGGCCTTGAGCCTCGCATAGGTGGCCATGAGAGTTTCTGGGGTAGGCAGAGTGGGGCCCTTGTTGTTCTTACAACTTTCTTTGAGGAGTTCGTCCGCCAACGTCGTCAACTCTTTGGCCAGTGCTTATTTCTTGGAGTTCTTTGTCTCCATGGGTTGGCCCGCCAACATGGTCAACTCGTTGGTCGGTGTCGGATTTCGGGTTCCGGCAGGCCCTTGAGGTTCGAACAATTGGCCATTTTGAAGGGGAACATCTGGTACACTTCTCCTGACTAAAGTTGGTCCTCACCTGCCAAAGGCTCTGTGGTGACGCTAGCTTGGGATCCACAGTGACTTCCTCCTTGTCGCGGAGCTGGTCTTGGTCTCGTTGCACCGAAATGGGTGCCTTTGCTTGATCCTCTCGCCTGCGCTTGCTCCCTTTGCACCAAAGAGGAAAGGGAGGACACTGCGCGGCTGGCGCCCGCCTGGCGCCCTTGGTCGTCATGGCTCGCGTCATGGGCACCTCGTGAGGTACCCCGCCTTGATCTCTCCGCCTCCTCCTGAGCCAGCCTGATGAAGCTGCGCCTGAGGAAGCTCCGCGTCGTCCGCCCCGCGAGGCTTGGCCCCTCGCGAGGTTCTTAGGTCTTGTGTTGATGAAGATGGGCCGTGCTAGGCCTCCTTTAAGCCACGCCGCAGGCCGCAGGCAGGCAAGTCTGGGGACCCCCGTTCCCAGAACGCCAACAGTCGGTGCTCGCTTCCTGGAGATCGCTGTCTCCAGTGGGTTGTCCGCCAGTAACTCTTTGCCTAGTGCTCCAGGATCCGTCAATGAACGACAAACAAAAATCAATCGAAACGAATACACAATCGCAATGAAAACGGGAAAAGAATATGCTGTGAGAATTAGTCGGTGCTTCGCAAAAAGAAGATTCTTGGAATGAAAATATAGCAGCATCACTGATTCGCCCACCTTTCCTTCGTTGGTACAGAAGAAAAATGGCAGAAGTGAGTAGCCTGAAGTGAGGTTTTCTTCAAGAAAGGGGAGAAAGGGCTTCAACGAGCGTTCCAGTGAAATGGTGGTTGCTTCATCCAGTCCAAGTTCGAGGCCACTTTACCACTGCTGGTAAAGGTGTGGGTTTTGTGATACGATGGGTCATGACGGCCACACCGGGGTGACCGGTGAGTTTCGACTATAGCACCTCGCTGTGATTTGGTGGATGGCACGCCTGACCGGATGCTTTGATGTCCTGTATGTAGATAGAGCAGCTAGTCATATAGGAGTGCTCAATATTGTGCACCGCGACCAAGGCGGAGAGGAAAACGAGAGAACTACGTAATTAATGCATGAGTTTAATTAGGGTAATTTTGTAAAGTATGAGATACATTCCTCCAATCGCAAAATGCCTTGGTTGATGAGATTTGAGATTTGAGCCCTATAAACTGGAAGGGAGGGAGTACTGCACGTGGTGTAGTCTAGTCACTTGTTGAAATTTCTAGAATGACAAATACTCCTTTCCGGTTTACAGGGCTATACTACCAAGTACTAGTACTACAATAGTGGGCTCAAATAGCAATTTTGTCTCATGCTAGAGCCTAGCTATATGCATGCTCCAAGGCACCGCACCACGCGAGTGTTCGCAACTGCCACGTTCGGGTTGCTCTTGGCTCTTCGCCTCTTCGAGAAGACAAACAATGATGTTACTCCTACTTCTACGGTATCAAATCCACTGCTGCATGTCCGTCCACCTCGTGCGGGAGGGATAGCAGTAGCGAAAGATCCTACTAGTCCTGCCAGCCGCCACGCTCATGCGGGAGGGAGGGACGCAACTTCATTGACTTACTGCTCCTGCCTTTGCCTCTATGACATGTGGGCCCAACAGGTGGTTGGCCCACCTGTCATGCAGCCAAAGGCAGGTGCAGTTAAGGCACCGGAGCTCAGTCTACGAGGGAGAGGGCGTTGTAGTAATCAAACTTCTCGGTCTTGTACGAGTTCACACGACACATCACAACACTGCACTCGATATAAGTCTTTTTACACATTTCAAATGGACTACAACATACGGGATGTATGTAGACATATTTTGCTTCGTATGTAGTCACTTGTTGCAATCTCTAAAAAGACTTATATTTGGAAACAGAGGGAGTACAACGCATGCATGCATGCCGTGACTTCCCTTTTGATACTTGCATGTGTTGATTTGATGCACCTTGCCAAATTTTGACTATAAATTTAACTAACCAAATTTTCATGCATGTCACAAAAAATTACGGGGCTATTTGGATTGTGACTATGTTTGTCTTATGTTGCCACATTATTTTCCCACACTTGCCTAACTTGAGTTGCTCAAATTGTTAGACACACTTTAGCATGCCTAAGGGAATGTTGCCACACTTTTTGTGTCTATGACATGTGGGGCTCACTGCTAATAAAAATTCTTGTCTTAGATGTGGCTAATTGAAAGTGCAACTATCCCTAGGTGGTTTTGGTAATTCATAACAACATATAGCTCATTGAGCTAATGCTATTCCAAGATGATTATTTCAGGAAAGCTCAATGATTGGCATGGCATGGATGATGAAAGTAGATCCCTCAAAATGCTAAGGACGAAGGATTGGCTAAAGCTCCAATCATAAGACTCTTCATTTTATATTTTGGTGATCCAAAATCACATTGAGTCTATAGGAAAAGCCAATACTATCAAGGAGGGATGAGGTGTTGCTTAATGAGCCTCTTGCTTTATGTGCTTAGTGATATGCTCCAAAACCCTCAGCTACTTTCCCATATCCACTCTTGACCTAAACCCAAAGCCAAACTCGGACCTACCGATTCTTTTAATCCGGCGCCACCGAGTTTCACTTGTCATAGCCACTGCCAAACCCTAAGAATATCGGTTCTACCGATAGGGATCTCGGTCTCACCGAGATGGGATTGTAATTTCTGTGTTTCCTTTTCGTAACTTTTCGGTCTCACCGAAAGAGCGGATCGGTCCCACCGAGATTGCAATGTAAACTCTCTATTTCCTTTTTGTAACTTTTCGGTCTCACCGAAAGAGCAAATTGGTCCCACCTAGTTTACCTGGCCAACCCTCTGGTTAGCTCATTACCAAAATCGGTCTCACCGAGTTTTAGTAACCGGTCTCACCGAGATTACGTTATGCCCTAACCCTAACCATATCGGTCCTACCGAGTTGCATGTCGGTCCCACCGAAAATCCTAACGGTCACTAGGTTTACTAAATTGGTCCTATCGAGTTTGTTGATTCGGTCCCACCGAGATTGGTAAGTTGTGTGTAACGGTTGGATTTTGTGTGGAGGCTATAAATACCCCTCCATCTCCTGTTCATTCGTGGAGAGATCCATCAGAACACATCTACACTTCCAACTCATATGTTCTGAGAGAGAACCACCTACCCTTGTGTTGAGGCCAAGATATTCCATTCCTACCATATGAATCTTGATCTCTAGCCTTCCCCAAGTTGCTTTCCACTCAAATCTTCTTTCCACCAAATCCAACTCCTGTGAGAGAGAGTTGAGTGTTGGGGAGACTATGATTTGAAGCACAAGAGCAAGGAGTTCATCATCAACACACCATTTGTTACTTCTTGGAGAGTGGTGTCTCCTAGATTGGCTAGGTGTCACTTGGTAGCCTCCGACAAGATTGTGGAGTTGAACCAAGGAGTTTGTAAGGGCAAGGAGATCGCCTACTTCGTGAAGATCTACCGCTAGTGAGGCAAGTCCTTCGTGGGTGATGGCCATGATGGGATAGACAAGGTTGCTTCTTCGTGGACCCTTCGTGGGTGGAGCCCTCCGTGGACTCGCGCAACCGTTACCCTTCGTGGGTTGAAGCCTCCATCAACGTGGATGTAGGATAGCACCACCTATCCGAACCACGACAAAAACATCCTTGTCTCCAATTGCGTTTGAATTCTCCAAACCCTTCCCTTTACATTCTTGCAAGTTGCATGCTTTACTTTCCGCTGCCTATATACTCTTTGCATGCTTGCTTGAATTGTGTGATGATTGCTTGACTTGTCCTAAGAGTAGCTAAAATCTGCCAAGAACTAAAATTGGGAAAAGGTTAAGTTTTATTTGGTCAAGTAGTCTAATCACCCTCCCTCTAGACATACTTTCGATCCTACAAGTGGTATCGGAGCTTTGGTCTCCATTTGCTTTGATTTCCATAGCCTTTGGTGATCATAGCCTGGGTTTCACAACCTAGGAGAGTATGGCGTCTAGCGAGGGAAATTATCACCGTAGAGGTCCTTACTTTGATGGTACTAATTTTGCTAGTTGGAAGCATAAAATGAAAATGCATATTCTTGGACATAACCCCGCCATTTGGGATATTGTGTGTGTTGGTTTGCAAGGTGACTTCTTTGATGGGAAAGATCCAAACCGTGAAGCTACTACGGAAGAGTTGAAGATGCTGCAATACAACGCTCAAGCTTGTGATGTTCTCTTCAACGGACTGTGCCCCGAAGAATTCAACAAAATCAGTCGTCTTGAGAATGCAAAGGAAATTTGGGACACTTTGATTGATATGCACGAAGGTACCGACTCCGTCAAGGAATCCAAATTGGATGTGCTTCAAAGTCAACTTGATAAGTTCAAAATGAAGGATGGTGAAGATGTCGCTGAAATGTACTCTAGGCTTGCTCTCATCACAAATGAGATTGCCGGCTTAGGGAGTGAAGACATGACCGATAAATTCATCATCAAGAAGATCCTAGGAGCCTTGGATGGAAAATATGATACCGTGTGCACATTGATCCAAATGGTGCCCAATTACAAAGATCTCAAGCCAACGGAAGTCATTGGAAGAATTGTTGCTCATGAGATGTCACTCAAGGATAAAGAGGAACTTCACAACAAATCAAGTGGTGCTTACAAAGCCTCATGTGAATCCCCCACATCATCAAGTGAGAAACAAACCTTCAATGAAGAATTGAGCTTAATGGTGAAGAACTTCAACAAGTTCTACAATAGTAGAAGCAAAGATAGAAGCTCCAAGTCAAGATCCTACAATGACAAAAGATCTTCTAGTCGAGAGCGAAACTGCTACAATTGTGGAAGACCCAGACACTATTCCAATGAGTGTACGGCTCCCTACAAAAGAAGAGAAGATTCTCCAAAAAGAAGAAGCAAAAAAGAAGAATCACCATCTAGAGAGAGAAGGAGTAGAGATGATCGTTATGAACGAAGATACTCACGGAGAAACAAGGATTCGGAAAGAAAGGAAAAGTCATCAAGGAGCTACACAAAACAAAGACATCAAGCTCATGTTGGTGAATGGGTATCCGGCTCCGACTCCGACAACCACTCCGAGAGAAGTTATCACTCCTATTCCGAATATACTCAAGATGAAGGTGTTGCCGGTCTAGCACTTGTGTCAACCAACTCCTACTACATATTTGACTCACCAAATGAAGGAATTGGAAGATGCTTCATGGCCAAAGGTCCTAAGGTAACACATCCTGAGTATGTCGATTTCAATAGTGATGAAGATGACTTGTTAGGTGATGATGATTTACTTGTTGACAACTCTAGTGATGAATACTATGATGAAACGTCAATTAATCATGCTAATCAAGATAAAACGAATGACAATGATAAGGAGAAGATTGAGGCTCTAACTAAAGAACTAAACACTCTTAAGTTAGCTCATGAAACTATCTTCGAAGATCATCGAGAACTTTTGAGCTCATGAGAAGTTACGCTTTGAAAAGCTCAATCTTGAGCAAGAGCATGAGTTTTTAAAGGCAATCAATGATGATCTCCGCAAGAAAAGTTCTTCTTACATTGCCAAGCGTTTACTCTTATCCACTTACATGCCTCAAGTCAAGTCTAGTAACAAGAACAAGAAAGATTCTTCCTCTAGTAGTAACAATGATCATGCTAAATCCAATATTGTTGCTTCTAGTAGTTCTCTTGATTCCACTAATGATTCTCTTAGCCAAGTTACACTTGAGAAAGAAAATAGCTTATTGAAGGGAATTATAGAGAAAGGAGTCTACAAGAGTCTTGCCGGAAGTAAGCAATTTGAGGAAATTGTACGCAAGCAAGGAAGACACCGGAAGAATCAAGGTGTTGGTTTTGAACGAAAGTTCAACGCCAATGGAGTTGAGTGGGAAGAAGATCAATACCCCAAGACGAAGTTTGTTCCTCAACAATATAAGTATGATCCTACTTCCTTAAAAGGGACACAAGCTCAAGATGATCTTCCACCAGAAGACTACAAGCAAAAAGGCAAGGACAAGCTTCAAGAGGAAATTGATGCATTTGAAGAAGCTCCTAAGACCTTAGTCAAGTGGATTCCCAAGACTACTTCAAGTTCCACTTCATCAAGTACGACTACAACTCCAAGGATTCCCATCAAGATGGTGTGGATCCAAAAGAAGAAGGACTAGAGAGTTCTTGAGGGTGACTCCACCAACATACTTCACTCTTATCATTTTGGCAAGAACAAGTGCAATCAACTTCCACATCTTGCACTAGTTCGAGTCACAAACCCTGTTGTTGGTAAGTCAAGGGACAAGGTAACCTAAAAGCTTTCATGGACATCATCTTGTGTGTGCATCACTCTATGTCCATGGATATCCTTGTTTGTTCCTTGTGGGACTAACCCATGTAGGTATTGAAAGTGCAATTCACTCCAATGGATAGCTCCAATTGTTCTACATCAACATTGAGCATCCACATCTTCAACATCTACATGAAGTCATCATCGACAAAAACCAAGGTTAGTTCATCCCTCTTAGGGGGGATATCACATCTAGGGGGATCTTTACTCTAAGACTTGAGCTAAAGCAACTCTAATGATGTGAACACAACGATGCTTTATGTAAAAGTGGTAACCCCACTTGTGCTTAAACGATGAGTATGACCTATGATCAAATGTTCTCATTTGACTCCTAAGTCAATATACTCATATATAGATGACCTAGTCATCGCCAATTGCTCGATAGATGCTAGTATTGATTGTGCATGCTTTGTCACATATTTCAAATTGCCATTTTATTATGTGAGCATGTTGGTTGCATATTTTACTCATTCGAGGACATCCACTTGTTGTTTTGATTGATTGATTTTTCTTTTCTCTTGCCAAGTGGATGGACAAGAATGCCTAAGAACCTCCTCTAGCTATCTATGTTTTTCTCGTCTCGAACTCTATTCATGCTACATCACAAAATTTGATCAAGTCAGATTCGAACCACTCTGTGTGAGGAGCACTCGGAGTCCCCGATTCGTCATAGACTTAAACTTCCAAAACTTCTTTGTTATTCTCGGTCTGACCGATTTCTCCTTTTCGGTCCTACCGAGATCATTAAGTCGATCTATGTTTTCGATCTCGGTGCAACCGATTTGAACCATTTGGTCACACTGAGTTGCAATAACTGTATACAGTTTTGCATCTCGGTGCCACCGAGTTGTTCCACTCGGTCACACCGACAGGGTCGGGCTATATATAGACACGGGCAAACATTTGGAAATTTCTCCGAACCCCTACGCCCACGCGATAGCTCGCTCTGCCTACGTGGTCTCCGGATCGTCTTCTCGCCGCCAGCCGCCTTCAGTCGCTGGTCTCCATCGCCGTCAACGGAATCAACCCCGCTGTTGCCGCCGTAGCGAGTCTCCGCCGAACTAGGGTATGGACTCGATCTTTGTGCTATTCCCAATCTGATTCCTAGCACATTTTGATCATATTGATTCTAGCCACGATTGAAACACTCCTATCCAGCCAATGCATTTCGTAGAATAGGTTTGATTTGAAATTTTAGGGTTAGGTTTCCGCCGAAACCATCTTGGACCCACCGAGTTGAAAAACTCGGTCCCACCGATTTGGCTCATGCCATTGGACAAGTGAGACTCGGTCTGACCGAGAATTACTAATCGGTGTGACCGATTTTGGAACTTTGTGAAACCCTAGCAGTCTCGGTGCCACCGAACTGTGACTCGGTCTGACTGAGTTCACTAGTTTAGGTTCCAAAACTGCTTCGGTATCACCGAGTTTAAAAATCGGTAGATCCGAAATGATTTCTGTGGGAAACTAAAACTAAGATTTTGAATCATTCTTTTGCAAAAATCTCTGCATTTTGTGATGCTCATCTATTCTACCTCATCTAGAAACTCTTCACAGGGTCAGCAATCAGCTTTTTCATCATGCCTGATCAGAGTGACAACCAGAACATGTCAGAACAGCAAGTGCACATGAGTGAGGGCACTAGTCCCTCCAGTTCTTTAGATGAAGGCAGCAGGAGTACCCCTGGCAATTTGCCAAAAGCTGCCACTAGACAAAGGAAGAAGAGAACCTCAGAATCAGAGGATGAGGACTATGTGGCAGAAGAGGAAGCTACTTCCAAGAAAGTAGTGCTCAAGAAGGAGTATGGCTCAAGACAGAGCACCAAGCCAGGCTTGAAAGTCAAAAGGCCAGCAGGTAGACAGCTTATGCCAAAGGCCAGAGCCTCAACTCAGATTGCTGAAAAGCCTGGACCCAAAGAGCCAGTTGCTGCTGAAGGGAAGAAGGAAAGAAAAAGGGGCAGATGGTGCAAGAAAGTTTATCCAATGGTTGAGTTTGAACAACATTCTTCTTCTGAAGAAGAGGTTGTTGCACCAGCACCTAAGGCACCAAAGCTCATGGGTGATGCTATAAGATCAGGGGCTACTGCATCCAAGCCCAAGGAAGCACCCAAAGCTGCCTCAAAGGCCAAGTCAGCTCCAAAGAGGAATACAAGGAGCATCCCAGCTGCTGAGAAGAACAAGGCCCCAGTGCCTGACATTACAGAAGAAGAAGAAGTTCAAGTTTTGAGGAAGCTAAAGCCCAAGATCCCAGACCACAACGATGCTCATCTTGTGGCTGAGGGTATGAAAATCAGAAGAGATTCAGGGCTGAGGAAGTGGAGAGCAGAAGATCCATATGCTACAAGGAGAAGAACTGCTGTTGAATACAGGTTCCACACAAAGGAACAGCAGGACTTCTATGAGACAGTTTTGCTTGATAAGAAGCCCATAGTTTGTGACATGAGATGGGTAGACTGGGAGTACATCAAGGACAATGAAGAGCACTATCCTGGAGTGCAAGACAGCTTCAAGGCTTGTGGAGTAGCTGACTTTGTTGGGCAGAAGCTCACAAAGTGGAATGAAGAGCTGATCATGCAATTCTACTCCACAACACACTTCTATCCAGATGGCAGAATTGTGTGGATGTCTGAAGGTACAAGGTACCAATCAACTGTTGAGGAATGGGCAAAGTTGATAAATGCCCCTGAGGAAAATGAGGATGACT
Source organism: Aegilops umbellulata (assembly GCA_032464435.1). Lineage (NCBI taxonomy): Eukaryota > Viridiplantae > Streptophyta > Magnoliopsida > Poales > Poaceae > Aegilops > Aegilops umbellulata. The sequence continues at coordinate 83,112,863 of CP136060.1, read as the reverse complement.
TGGACATATATGCCAAGAAGAAGATGGATCACAACTCCATGTCCAACATGTACAAGGAGATCCCAAACAAGGCACTTGATAGTTTCAAGTTTGGGTCAGTACATTATCTTCTGTCAAGGCTGCCAACCATTAATCGGATTCTGAGGCACAATTTATTGCCCAAGTCAGGTGATCACAAGATGATCAGAGGCCATGCAATCAATTTGCTTCATATCTTTGATGTTCCACAGAAGTTCAAGGTGATGAGCCTCATGGTAGAAACTATCAAAAGGACTACAGCAGATCAGAAGAGGAGCTGTGGTTATGCCCCTCAGATCCAAGAGTTGATATACTCCAAGATGGGCAAAGGCATATACTTATTGGACAAGGAACATTTGCCTATTCATCCAGATTTCGAGGAAACCAAGTTGTGATGAACAAGGATGAACCATCATCAGCTCATGCACAAGCACAGAAGGAGAAGGCGAGGAAGGAGAAAGCTGCCAAGATGCCACCTCATGAGGAGGCATCTGAGTATTTCCTGAAAACCAAGCAGGAGCAGCTTAGTTACTTGATTGCATCCACACTGAGGATTGAGAAAGGATTGGCCACCCTCACTCAGAATCAGGAGAGCTTAGAGAGAATCGTAGAACAAAAGTTCTATGACTTGGATGTCAAAGTAACAGAGATTCAGTCTGAAGTGGAGAAACTTCAAGATGACATGCAGGAGAGGAAAGGGAAGACTACCACTGATGCATTTGCCAGAGTGCCACGAGCTCAGAGGTCAACAGCAGTGCCAGTTCCTGACACCAGAGCCACCAACTCAGCTCCAGCTATAGCACCAGCCCAACCAGCTCCAGCATCCACTTCAGCTCCAGCTCCAACCACTTCAACAGAAGCCTTCGTCCTTGGAGTGATCCAGACTCCACCACCACCAGAAGATCAAGCCTGAGTGTCGATCTAGCACTATGCATTTTCTAGGAACTTTTTGGTAACTTGTTGCCAAAGGGGGAGAAATATGTATAGATCATAGTCTTCGAGAGAGAGAGAGAGTGTTTCTTTTATTCTCTCTTGCTTTATTTGGTGGTTTTTCAAACTTTGTTTGCTTTTGGTTGAGATACTATGATATGCTTGTGAGACATTGATGATCATGTGTTTGATCATAAGCTACACTTATGCATGCTTGATATTATCCTATCTATATTATGTGATCATTCACTTTTCTTGGTGATGAGTGCATGTATTTAATTCTTATCATTTTGAGCGCTCCACCAAGATGTATGTGACATGGAAGAGTAACCCATGATTCTAACTCTTTGTGCATTTGCATTCCAAAGCAAATTTTAAATATGCACAAATTTAGGGGGAGCTCTTACTTTTCACATACTTCTCAAAGCGACGATATATTTCATTCTTATTATCATTTGTCGAAGCTTTGATCTATATGTTGTCATCAATTACCAAAAAGGGGGAGATTGAAAGTGCAACTATCCCTAGGTGGTTTTGGTAATTCATAACAACATATAGCTCACTGAGCTAATGCTATTCCAAGATGATTATTTCAGGAAAGCTCAATGATTGGCATGGCATGGATGATGAAAGTAGATCCCTCAAAATGCTAAGGACAAAGGATTGGCTAAAGCTTCAAGCTCAAGACTCTTCATTTTATATTTTAGTGATCCAAGATCACATTGAGTCTATAGGAAAAGCCAATACTATCAAGGAGGGATGAGGTGTTGCTTAATGAGCCTCTTGCTTTATGTGCTTAGTGATATGCTCCAAAATCCTCATCTACTTTCCCATATCCACTCTTGACCTAAACCCAAAGCCAAACTCGGACCTACTAATTCTTTCAGTACGGCGCCACCGAGTTTCACTTGTCATAGCCACTGCCAAACCCTAAGCAAATCGGTTCTACTGATAGGGATCTCGGTCTCACCGAGATGGGATTGCAATTTCTCTGTTTCCTTTTCGTAACTTTTCGGTCTCACCGAAAGAGCGGATTGGTCCCACCGAGATTGCAATGTAAACTCTCTGTTTCCTTTTTGTAACTTTTCGGTCTCACCGAAAGAGCAAATCGGTCCCACCAGTTTACCTGACCAACCCTCTGGTTAGCTAATTACCAAAATCGGTCTCAGCGAGTTTGAGTAATCGGTCTCATCGATATTACGTTATGCCCTAACCCTAACCATATCGGTCCTACCGAGTTGCATGTCGGTCCCACCGAAAATCCTAACGGTCACTAGGTTTACTAAATCAGTCCGACCGAGTTTGTTGATTCGGTCCCACCAAGATTGGTAAATTGTGTGTGGAGGCTGTAAATACCCCTCCACCTCCTCTTCATTCATGGAGAGAGCCATCAGAACACATCTACACTTCCAACTCATATGTTCTGAGAGAGAACCACCTACCCTTGTGTTGAGGCCAAGATATTCCATTCCTACCATATGAATCTTGATCTCTAGCCTTCCCCAAGTTGCTTTCCACTCAAATCTTCTTTCCACCAAATCCAAATCCTGTGTGAGAGAGTTGAGTGTTGGGGAGACTATGATTTGAAGCACAAGAGCAAGGAGTTCATCATCAACACACCATTTGTTACTTCTTGGAGAGTGGTGTCTCCTAGATTGGCTAGGTGTCCCTTGGGAGCCTCCGACAAGATTGTGGAGTTGAACCAAGGAGTTTGTAAGGGCAAGGAGATCGCCTACTTCGTGAAGATCTACCGCTAGTGAGGCAAGTCCTTCGTGGGCGATGGCCATGATGGGATAGACAAGGTTGCTTCTTCATGGACCCTTCGTGGGTGGAGCCCTCCATGGACTCGCGCAACCGTTACCCTCCGTGGGTTGAAGTCTCCTTCAACGTGGATGTAGGATAGCACCACCTATCCGAACCACGACAAAAACATCCTTGTCTCCAATTGCGTTTGAATTCTCCAAAACCTTCCCTTTACATTCTTGCAAGTTGCATGCTTTACTTTCCGCTGCCTACATAGTCTTTGCATGCTTGCTTGAATTGTGTGATGATTGCTTGACTTGTCCTAAGAGTAGCTAAAATCTGCCAAGAACTAAAATTGGGAAAAGGTTAAGTTTTTATTTGGTCAAGTAGTCTAATCAACCCCCCTCTAGACATACTTTCGATCCTACACTAATAAAAATGACTTATATTTAAGAACGGATGGAGTAGAAAATATAAATAATAATGTATGTTGGGGCAACCCACGTTTCTGATAATCTTAGCCATGGGCTTGTTCACAATTTTTACAATGGGGTGGTTGTTCATTTAATGGAGGGACATGCACCAGACTTGAACAATACAAAGTGCGATCTGGCACACCGTAACACCACTTGGAACAAGCGGTTAGCTATCTCAATAAACAATCAACAACTAAAAAAAGGCGACCTGGCACGTACTAGTACACAATTTTAAACGATTGTTTTGATGGATTTAAAAAGGAAAACTACCCCACTACGTATATATAGGCCGGAGCCTCTGCGCTTGCTTGCTAGGGTTGCTCTATTCACACCCTCATCCTCTCCGGATCCAAACAAGATAGGGGTGGTAACACTGTCTTTCTCCCTTCAAAAAATGCTGTCTTTCTATCCCCACTACTGGTTACAGATCTGGACGTATCCCCCTCCGCCGGTGAAGGGGAGGAGGGGCAGCGTTTAGGCCGTCATCGACAGCGAGGGAGGAGACCCACTGCCGGTCGCACCATTATCTCTGGCCGAGTGTCGGTGCGGGAGGTCCTCCGATCCCTTCATCGTTGCCCTAGTGTGGGCGGATCCGGCCTCCCGCTGCCCACCTATCCACATCCCGACGACCTTCAGGTATATCTTCCTTCGAAACCTCCTTAGCTCTACTTCCCCAACTCACTTCGTCGCTGCATGTGCATCATTTTTTACCTCTCAGCCCCTCTTGATCGGATGGTCCAACGTCACCTATTTTTTTCTTCTATTGTTAGAGTAAAGCTACTTCATGGAGTCGAATCTTGTACTTGGTTCAAACAAGAAATAAAGTGCGGGTGGGGTAATTTAGTATGTACATCATACTTGGTACAAACAGGAAGGAAAGGGGGTGAAAGTAGTATAGACTGGTCATCCAACTGGTCTCTTGGTCGAAAAGGGAAATATCGGGGTAACGCTGTACACGGTGGTATGACCAGGACTAGAATTTCTATCCACACATAGGAGTAGGTGGATAGAGTGAACAAAAATGGGACCAACCCAGATATGTTTATTGGATGTTTGTTTCTCGAGGCAACAAACTCTGAATCACCACTTTATGCCCCTGTTTATGTACATGGTGCTGGACTGCTGGTGCACCCACTGTTCCATGCCCTTATACCAAATATTTAGATGTTCTTAATCTAATGCCCCTGGTAAAATGAAGCCATGCCACTGTTATAAGCCATGACAAGTTTAGCCAAATGTTTTTGCTTGTAATTGTTTGAGACTTGGATTGTTTCCATTGTAGCTTTTTGTGCAAACAGTGATATCCGTTTCACCAGGTTGCTGTTGTGACCTTTTGGTGCACTGCACAAAACACTTCTTAAAAGAAGTGACTTTAATGTCAGAATGGAATAGTTGATTCATTTCGGTGGAACTGCACAAAGGGAGATATGTGTTCCAATCCTCATGATCCATATTGGCGCCATAACCTTCCTTCAGGTAAGAATGATATTTAATGCATGTGTTCATCTCTATTTTGCGACTCCCATGAGAAAGTAATGCTATTGTTTACTAGTACACTTGTACTCCCTCACTGACAAAACCAATTCATAAATAGAAGGCCAATCATGTACTTGGTTTCACCAACTGGTGAGCAGAAAGAGAAACAGAGGATGAAGAGGAAGAAGAAGAAGAAGAAGAATAAACAGTGCCAAGGTGATCTTGCTGAAGCCAGAGGCCTGAGTCGAGGCCATTCAAGGGCTCCGGCAACATCTACCTTACATGTGAGACGGTCCTCCAGGGAGCCCCTCCACTTCTGCTGTCTCTCCTGCAAGGTCACTCAATTAATTAGGAGTACTTAAGTACCACTAATTTATTGCTGCCTAATTTTCCTGTCGGAGTTAAACAAATCTTTAGTAGCACCTTATGCTGAATCATGTACGTGTGTATGTTTGTCTATGGAGGTGAATCATGTGGTGGAGCACGGAGGGAATATTATTAGTGTCATGACATAATAGTGCTATTGTTTTGCATGTCAATTTATTGCCATTGGTTTAATGAGGCAATGTTTTGCGTATTGGCCATCATGAATTTGATGCTACTATTAGAGTAATATGCTAATGTCTTTCTATCCTTTCTCACCAAGCTAATGAAGGTTTCACCTTGTTCCTACTTCTGCAAATAGGGATCATGTTGTGCCAATCATACATTTTAGTGGAACTACACAAGACAATACAATGAACTGTATCCCAGCCAGTGATTTCACTCTGTTGGAAGTTCTTGGTAATCTTTCGATATAATCTCAGCACTGGTAAACAAGTGTGATTTCAACCATACATTTGAAGTGCACAAAAATATACACTATTGAGTGATTCTAGTGAGTGCTTTATCATCTCTTATGGGATTACATGAATAAGCTTTTTTCCTCAGGTTTGTACCGGCCTAAGGCCTTCATCCATATTAGTTTTCTGTCATCTCTATTTGTATCGTGCTACTGTCATGAGAAACTCCGTTATCTTTGCACGTTAAAGTTTTGCAACCTATGATTCATGGCAATGCTATGAGTGTTGAGCTAATTGGCACTGATTAAATAAACAAATACCTCTCTTTAAGCAAGACTACTATGTTGCTAACTTTACCCATTAAGATAATGAGGGTGCTTATATTTGTTAGAGTATGTTTCATCAACTAGTCCCACTATTACACTATTCTCACTCTCTCAATATATGTGCCAACAGGGATGCTCGATTTGGTGGAACTGCACAAAAACTTTGGGTGTTTCATTGCCTCGACAGCTTCCTTCCTTTCTTGTCAGTCGCTAATCTGGGCTTGCATTCTTCCTTTGCTATCAATTGCTTGGCTTATCTCGGCTTCCAGTCAAAGGAAATAGTAATTGATATGCTACCTCACACAGGTTGGTACTGGTCTTTATCCTGATTATTGTGCTTGTCATATGTATTGGTAATTTGGTATTGTGCTACTGTTTGCCGATTTCATAAAAGGAGTAACTTGGAGCCTGAACTCGCAGGCAAATCATTACATGGGGTGATTTCAGTAGAACTGCACAAAAAGATCAGATGGACGGGTACTTACGTTGCTGCTATGTACTCTAAAGTTCACTCAGACAAGCTTCTAGTATCAACCGGCGTCAACCAGTTGTCAAACTCCAAGTATTAGGAGAGTGAACGCCAAATATATTGCTTGGCGCATAGCCCAAAAAAACGCAGTCTAGTCTTTGGTCCAAACTTGTGCCTTTTGGTTATCGGCAGATATGGTAGTGAACTGTATGGCATGGGGTCTAAAGATTCCATACAAGTTGGTTGACGCATATATTCATCTGGCACTTAATCAGTCTGCACGCCAGGGATGCTCCATTTTGGTTGAGCTGCACAAAAAATTTGGGTGGTTCATTTTCTCAACCGCCTCCTTTATCGTCTGCAATGTAGAATTTTGGCGAGCTACAGGACCAAGATGAGCCAGTAAACTAGTTGGATGGAAGTAGTGGCCAAGTTGCTCAAACCTCCCTCGGCACGAGGCCACTATTTGAGGATAAACCTACAAGCAAAGTTCAGATTGTCTGTGCTGCCTCTTATGTACTCGAAAGTTTACTCGTACAAGCATTTATTTTAGCAAGAAGTACCTCCAACTGAACACCATTTACCAGTCTGCAATGTAGAATTTTGGCGAGCTACAGGACCAAGATGAGCCAGTAAACTAGTTGGATGAAAGTAGTGGCCAAGTTGCTCAAACCTCCCTCGGCACGAGGCCACTATTTGAGGATAAACCTACAAGCAAAGTTCAGATTGTCTGTGCTGCCTCTTATGTACTCGAAAGTTTACTCGTACAGGCATTAATTTTAGCAAGAAGGACATCTGACTAAACACCATTTACCAGTCTGTACCCTAGGTAATTAAAGTTCGTCCATGGATCATATTGGCTATGATCTCAATCATTTGGATGCATAAACATACTGAACATGTGTATATCTGAATCTTTTTGTGAATTATCTATGAATATTGTTGTGTGATCTATCAATCATTTGGATCCATAGACATGCTGAACTTGTGTATATATGAATCTTTTGAGTTATTGATAGTGAATGTTGGCTATGAATATCAACATGTCCTGTGAACCTGAGTTTGATACGAATGTTTACCTTTTCTGATGTACTTGTGTGTGAACTTGTTAGTATGCCTACTGTGGGGTATGTGACGTGTGAGTGTCAACGGCACACCTTCTTCCCGAGAAGAATTGCACCTGCTTTGTTAGGGTAGCAACGGCGCATCAGATCTTTTTAATCTTTTTACTCTGTCTTGCCCCTCCCCCGCTCAACCCCTGCCGTAATGTTTTTGGCCTCAAAACAAACATAGTACTACGTTGTTTTTGGGGCTTGATGAAAAATCGAGTGCTGGTTTCTGTAGGTTGGCCCGCCCAGCAAATGGGTTGCTCTTCCACCACGGACTGGGAGGCTAAAAATACAAGTTGTATGATGTAAAGGCAAGTAAAAAACTCCATCAAGAGCCATCCACTGAAGAAAAAAATCGCTCCTGATGTGCTTCTTCATTCGTGCCGCCGGCCCCCTCTTTAATCCAGTTCGCTCGGGGATCTGGTATCATTTTTTCCAGAGGGCGAACAAGTATCAGCTAGGCCTAGGTTTTGTATTTTAACATGCGTAGCCCACGACATACGATGAAAGTGGTTTCAACTTATTTTTTGAGGTCCATACCGGTCTATGGGCTTTTTCTTAAAGATCGGCAGCCCAATGTATTTTTTAACCACATTATATATATTTATATTATTACTATTATCGTACATTTTATAGAGACTTATATATACATTATAAAAACATCCCACATGTTATTAACTTATAAAAGTAAATGTTTAACAAAAGTTGGCAAGGAAAATCCTGGTTGTTTTTGACTCACAGGCAAGGAAAATCCTGGTGATTGCATACAAAAGCTTGCGAAGATTTTAAGGACCACTATAATAATAACGCGCTCATTTTTAATTTGAGCAATAACTCGCTAATTTCTTCTCACGGCCTAGATCAGTCCTTGTTTGACCTTGTTTGCATCCATGCATCATGTCTAAAGTTATGTGAAATTGAAATGGGGATGACAGAACCCCCAGCACCCCCGTGAAAACAACTAGGGTTTACTAAAATCATTTTCAATGAACCTGAAATGGCCTTCGAAAAAGTCCACCCTTTTTGTCTTGGGTTAGAACCTCTGAACAAATGGGTTCACAATTTTCTAGGTCATCACAAGATCATTGAATTAAATCATATGTAACTTGCATTTGGGCATTTAAATGCTAGTAAATATTTTTAAATGCACAAATAATTCTGGAAATAAGTGTGGGCTGTTGGAAATAATCTAAACAGAGTACCTAATTATTTTCAGGATTTTTGAAAGTGCCTAACTATTTTTAATAAAGCCACACAGTTACAGAAAAAATAGAAAAAAAACAAAAACAGAATAAAGAGAGGGAGAGAATCTTACCTAGCAGCCCACTGGCCGGCCAAGCACTGTGCTGGCCCGTGCGAGTCAGCTGCTTCCTCTTGCCAGAGCAGGCAGAGAGGTGACGCCGGCGTGCGCGAGCTCGCCACGGCGCCACCTGCTTGCCGCCCGCACCTCTGGACGCGCTGGTCGACCTCCACGTCACCCCCTCGACCGCCTGGACACCCCCACACGCCCCCTGCCTCTCTTCCTCGCCCTCTCCCGCCATGGCCGACGCACCTGCCGCCGCACCGCCAACGTAGCCGCGCTCTCCGTCGTCCTCGCGCCGCGCCATCTTGTCCACGAGCTCCGCCGCCGTCCGCTACGCCAAGCTAGCCGAGCCCCAAGCGCTCGCATGCTCTGCACCGCCTCCTTCGACCTCGTCTCCACCGAACAACGCCGGAGATCCCCTTCACCGTTGCCGCCACACCAGCTCGTCCCGACCTCGCCGTCTGCTCCGTCGTGATCGCCGTGAGCTCAGGCACCTTCCCATCCCTCCCGTTCTCTCTCTTGAGCACCATAGTGACCGCACGAAGCTTCACCGCACGCGCCGCCGCCGAGCTCGTCACCGACGACGCTCCGGCCACCCAACGGCCCCACCACCTAGTCCACTACACTCACCGCATCGCCAGGAACCCGTAGCACCACCGCACACTCCTTGTCGTGCCCCCTAGCGACGAGCCTGAGCTCGCCCGAACTCCGGCAGCCGCACAGCTCGTCCTCAACGTCGTTTCCGGCGACCCCGAGCCCAGCCGCCACCACCACTCGATGCGGCTCACTCCTAGCTACTCGTAGATGGTCTCCGCCGCCCATTTGGTTGCAGGAGCACGAAACCCGCACCACACCGCCGCGTCTGGCCTCGCCGGCGGCTAAACGCTGACGAGTTGACCCCGCTGACCGTTGATCGGGTGGGCCCAGTTTGACCCCTGGGTCTATGGCCAGTGGGGCCTGCCCTGCTAATTAACTCAGGTTTAGTGCTAACTAAATTTAGTTAGTTTAACTAACTACTGACAGACGGGTCCGACTTGTCAGGTTTGACCTGGACCGTTCCCCGTTTACCTGCTGACGTCATGATGATGTCAAGCTGACGCAGTAATCCTTTTCTGGAATTTAAATAAATCCTAAATGATTTATTTATTTCAGAAAATATCCAGAACTTTGAAAAATCATATTAAATAATCTATAACTCCAATGGAAATAAGTTATATTTGAAAAATGATCAAAATAATCCAATCTATCCATCTATACTGGTTTCATGCATGTTTAAACAACTTAACCATACTCTTTAGATCAAAACATGATAATGCACCTTATAAGTTCTTAGTTTGAATTTGAATTTGAACCTTTGGTTCAAATCAACTCAAACCCTTCTGTTCTTAGCTGCATTAGCTCAAATCGCAGCATATTGACATGTCATGATCATGCATCATATTGTGCATTCCATTGATTGTGTTCTTTCTGTGTTTGCCTGTGGTTGTTCCCCTTGGTAGACGTATGTTCCGATGATGAGTTCGATGACACCGATGAAGAGCTATATCATCTTCAGAAGTGCCAGGCAAGCAAAACCCCCTTGTTCATTCTGATACAATCCCACTCTCTCGCTCCTGCTCTCTTTTACTGCATTAGGACAACAACGATTCAACTGTTACATGCTGCGGTAGTTGAACCCCTTATCCTCTGCATGACTTGTCATTGCCACAGTAAATACATGAAACCCACTAGCATGAGTAGGAGTTGTTTGAGCCCTTATGTGCCTACTCATTCATGTTTGTTTGTCATGCCTGCTACTGCTTAGAGTTGAGACAGGTCCAATTCATCGGGGATGAATCGGAATGTGGTGAACATGTCCTACCGTGAGTGAGGCCGCAAAGTGATATGAGGTGTTACAGGCTAGATCGGTGTGACTTAGAATCATTGTCCTGACAGCGTTGGTATCAGAGCCTGACTGCCTGTTGGATTACCAAGCCAAACTGGTCGAGGTCGAGTCTAGAAATGCTTTAGTTATATAAGGGAATTGATTGTGGAAGGGAACGTAAGGCTCTTTTTACTCCTTTACCTTATGCCCTTCTGATCTGATCCAACCTCTTCTTTTCTACGGGGATTAAGAACTAGGCCTTCTCATCTATCCATCAGGATGACGCGTTACTAACCCATAGACTTATAAGATTGTTGGATTTAAGCCCCAGTTCAGTTTGTACTACTTCTGTATGTTGATAGTTGGTCTCGGAACCTTGATATTGTGATGTTGAGTGGTTATGCCACCATTTTTGCATGATGTCTCAAATCTTTTGAGCATTTACAGTCTTTATGCTGTTCGAGTCATCCCAGGTTTCTAAACAATCTGATGCATTTGCAAAATCCTTTCCCTCTGTTTCCATGTCCCTTTGGACCAAATTAAGCACACTATCGGTCTGTTGAGGTACTCCATTGCCTTGACATATGTGTTGGAGCTAGTATTATGACCCTAGGCATCTTAGAGGACCACTTAGTAATCTAGAAATGCTTTGCATCCCCATTGTGATGATTCTGGCCACCATTCTCAAAAGCGTCCCGTGATGCCATTTAGTGCTAGGTATTCTATTCCTGGGTTCTTGAACCCAAGATTCACCCTACTTACCTCATGTTGATAGTGCTGCTAGTTCCTTTAGGATATTAGTGACCTTGTGATAGTCTTCGAGGTCCGTGGTATTTCCTTCTTCCAAATACCATGAACTACTTATGGCAGAAGTTCTTTTGAACCAAAAGATCACAACCAGAGTGCTCTTAATGAGTTCTCCATTCTACATTGTGATTCTGCCAGTTCTACCTTTCTGCATGGGTTATCTAGAAGAAACCTGTTGAACTTGGTTCGACATATTAATCTATGAATCCACAACTCAGAAAGATATATGTTCCCTTGAGTTGTCCCTCTTCATTTGTATTCCGACCATCGTCTATCAATTGATAGTCAGGAGTAATTGTGCATCCATGTTATCGATGCTTATTATTCTTGTGGTCCGTCAAGCCATTCTATTTCAGAATGACTAGGAGAAACAAACTCCAGTACCTCGTCCAGCTCTGGGATTGGGTCAAAGCAGTTGTATTCCGCTGATAAAAATGCCAATCCATCTTTTGTTCTGTTCTACCTTGGAGTGTTGCCTCCTTATGAAGGATTTTCATGAGAATTGCACCACCTCTTATGAATTCTTGACACAGTGATACTTCTCGCTATCATCATTTGCTCCTCAGTTCCATGTTGTTGCAACCGGAATACCGACAAGTGAACCGTGATGTGTGAAATCAATACTCCTAGGAACTAGTTGCTTGGTAGTAAATGGACAATATTCTCATTCTTAGCGTGTTGGTTATTGAATCATCATTCTAAGATAGATTGTGCTACCTAGTCCTTATTTCCGGTGCACTCTTCGATCAATGAGTTAGGATTATTCAATCCCTTGCTTATTTGATCATATCGTCTTGCTCTGAAACGCAAGATTGTTCTCGAGCTTAGTAACATATCGGTGGTTCGTGATTTTCCGAAAATCTTCTCGGAAGTGTTACCAGGTTGTCACCTGACCGCTATGTTGAGTTTGTGATCAAGTTGGTTTCTTGTAAACCAACCATTCTCCAAGAATCTGTGTCGGTTACCCCTGAGCTGGTTGGTCAAGCTAAACAATAACTTGGAGAGTTGGAAGATAAAAGCTTGCCAGCTCAGTTCATTTCAAGGGATATTTTTGTGTGTGTTGAAGATAGATGATATCTTCATCGATTGATCCCTGTGATCAGTTGTCGGACCTATCGTCGTATCAAAACTTTGATTTGAATATGGGCTATCATCAAATCAAATCAGAACCAATGATGTTCATAATGTTGTCTTACTCGTTGTTGATCCCTCGAGCATACACCATTATATCCTTTGGGTCTAACCAATGCTATCACTTGTTTACATAATTATGGAATTCCATCTCCATGGAAACCTGGATGAATTGTTGTTGAGCCCACCAGCAACACTGCTACCTTCTCCATGATTTGTGTTGAATATCCAGCTAGTATTGGAAACTTTGTAAGCATTGCCTTCATGTTCCGCTCATGAGGTATATGTTTGGATGAAAGAAGTGACTTCCTCTAATTCATGTGCATTTGATGTAAGTTGCCGCCATGGATTCGATAAAGCTTATTTTTGCTTCCTCCGGAATCATCCCAGGTTAGTCACGCATATGTGCGAAGTACTCTATGGTTTGATAGGTTGGCCGCCTCCATTCCATATGTGTTTCCTAGCACACCAAGCCACTGATTAATTTGTTCTAGGAAAAGAAGTTAACTACTAATCCATGGTAATGCACAATACTTCGATATCCTCGATGATGGTTTCCACCTGAACTCGATAGTGTTTTATTATAAGACTACTATGTGGTCATGCTTGTCTTGGACAACATGCTCACATGTATGTAGCAGAACCAGCTCATGTTTTGTAGCTTGCTATCATAGTTAATTTCCCGAGAATCTCACAACGTCATCTCGTCGGTTTATGTTGCAATTGTTTTCCAGAAATGACATCTGAAATATTCTGTTACCAACCAGATCTGAATCTCAGGCTGATATGATGGTTGGAACATTCCCAGCATTTGCATTTTGTTCCCCGCTTGCACCGCCATTGTGCCATTTTCTATGGTCAGCCTTCTCAGTAATTAATTTCTAGGACCATCTTGAAAAGTGGACTTACCATGAGTCCCATCCATTTCCGGTGATAAGCAAACATCATCCATTGCGTTGTCTTCAACAAGGTAGTCCACATCCTCCATTCTAGTCTTGGGTTAGAACCTCTGACAAAATGGGTTCACAATTTTCTAGGTCATCACAAGATCATTGAATTAAATCATATGTAACTTGCATTTGGGCATTTAAATGCTAGTAAATATTTTAAATGCCCAAATAATTCTGGAAATAAGTGTGGGCTGTTGGAAATAATCTAAACAGAGTCCCTAATTATTTTGAGGATTTTTGAAAGTGCCTAACTATTTTAATAAAGCCACACAGTTACAGAAAAATAGAAAAAACAAAAACAAAATAAAGAGAGGGAGAGAATCTTACCTGGCAGCCCACTGGCCGGCCCAGCACTATGTTGGCCTGTGCCAGTTAGCTTCTTCCTCTCGCCAGAGCAGGCAGAGAGGGGATGCCGGCGTGCGCGAGCTCGCCATGGCGCCACCTGCTTGCCGCCCGCGCCTTTGGACGCACTGGTCGACCTCCACGTCGCCACCTCGACCGCCCGGACACCCCCACACGCCCCCTGCCTCTCTCCCTCGCCCTCTCCCGCCATGGCCGACGCACCTGCCGCCTCACCGCCGACGTAGCCGCGCTCTCCGTCGTCCTCGCACCGCCCCGTCTTGTCCATGAGCTCCGTCGCCGTCCGCTACGCCGAGCTAGCCGAGCCCCGAGCGCTCGCACGCTCTGCACCGCCTCCTTCGACCTCGTCTCCACCGAACACTGCCGGAGATCACCTTCGCTGTCGCGGCCGCACCAGCTTTTCCCCAACCTCGCCGTCTGCTCCGTCGTAATTGTCGTGAGCTCAGCCACCTTCCCATCCCTCCCTTTCTCTCTCTCTCGAGCAACAGAGTGACCGCACAAAGCTTCACCGCACGCGCCGCCGCCGAGCTCGTCGCCGATTACGCTTCGGCCACCCAACGGCCACACCACCTTGTCCACTACACTCGCCGCATCGCCAGGAACCCGTAGCACCACTTCACGCCCCTTGCCGTGCCCTCTAGCGACGAGCCCAAGATCGCCCGAACTCTGACAGCCGCACAGCTCATCGTCGGTGTTGTTTCCGGCGACCCCGAGCCCAACCGCCACCACCACTCGACGCGACTCACTCCTAGCTACTCGTAGATGGTCTCCGCAGCCCATTTGGTTGCCGGAGCATGAAACCCGCACTACACGGCCGCGTCTGGCCTTGCCGACGACTAAATGCCGGCGAGTTAACCCCGCTGACCGTTGGCCAGGTGGGCCTAGTTTGAACCCCTTGGTCTATGACAAGTGGGGCCCGCCCTGCTAATTAACCCAGGTTTAGCACTAATTAAATTTAGTTAGTTTAACTAACTACTGACAGACGGGTCCCACTGGTCAGGTTTGACCTGGACCGTGCCCCGTTGACCTAGTGATGTCAGGCTGATGCAGTAATCCTTTTCTGGAATTTAAATAAATCTTAAATGATTTATTTATTTCAGAAAATATCCAAAACTTTAAAAAATCATAGTAAATAATCTATCTATAACTCCAATGGAAATAAGTTATATATGAAAAATGATCAGAAAAATCCAATCTATCCATATGTACTGGTTTCATGCATCTTTAAACAACTTAACCTTACTATTTAGATCAAAACATGATAATGCACCTTATAAGTTCTTAGTTTGAATTTGAATTTGAACCTTTGGTTCAAATCAACTCAAACCCTTCTGTTCTTAGCTGCATTAGCTCAAATCACAGCATATTGACATGTCATGATCATGCATCATATTTTGCATTGTATTGATTGTGTTATTTCTTTGTTTCCCGGTGGTTGTTCCCCTTGGTAGACGTATGTTCCGATGATGAGTTCGATGACACCGATGAAGAGCTATATCATCTTCAGAAGTGCCAGGCAAGCAAAACCCCCTTGTTCATTCTGATACAATCCCACTCTCTCGCTCTTGCTCTCTTTTACTGCATTAGGACAACAACGATTCAACTGTTACATGCTGCGGTAGTTGAACCCCTTATCCTCTGCATGACCTGTCATTGCCACAGTAAATAGAGGAAACCCACTAGCATGAGTAGGAGTTGTTTGAGCCCTGATGTGCCTAATCATTCATGTTTGTTTGTCATGCCTACTACTGGTTAGAGTTGAGTCAGGTCCAATTCATCGGGGATGAATAGGAATGTGGTGAACATGTCCAACCGTGCGTGAGACCCCAAAGTGATATGAGGTGTTACAGGCTAGATCGGTGTGACTTAGAATCGGGGTCCTGACATTTCTTATTTATGTATATAAAAAATGTGCCTCTCCAGTTTATTTTTTAATATTAATTGCTCCTTCTGACATAACATTATATATATAACGAGCCTAGCTAATTCATGTATTTGAAGGAAGTGCAAATGGGCTGGGATTCCTTAGAAAATATAAATGGGCCGCATTGACGCGAAATTATTTGTTCACCCAGCCCAGCAAATGGACTCTAGATTCTAGAAAACATGGGTTAAATATATGCCACATTTTTGCAGGCTGACATGTGGGCCAATAGGTCGAAGCCTATGTAGGGCATTGTCAATTTGGTCAACAAATGATTATGACATCCACAGCCATTGGATTTATATCCAACGGCCGGCATGGACCTTCAATCTCACGTCTTCTTCCTCCAGCGTCGCCGGGACCGCCTGGTCCGGCCTCCGGCGGCTAGCGGCTCTGCTTAGCACGCATCGCTGCGAAGCGCTACCCCACCGTCGGCCAGGCTATCCCTCCACGCCTCCACACCTCCTGTTATTATCCACCGACTGCAACCCCATGCCGCACCAGAACCAGTTATAACCCTTCTCCTCCTCTCAATCTGCGACTCCACTACAGTGTCTTCCCATCTCCGAGTTGTTCCCGTCCAGGGCCTCACCGTCGTCCACTGCCTCGCTGCGCTCGGTGCGGCGTGGTCAACAAACAAGAGTCATTGGAAGAGGACTTTACGTGGAGAGCCTGGCGGCTGGGACCCACGAGGTCCATGGTCGCACGCATGGAAAGTTCCTCCTTATTAAGCTGGAAAAAATGTTTCCTCCACCTGACAGCTGGGACCCACCGGCTATTTCTTCGCACGGAAGGAAGTGCATCCTTGTTATGCGACAAAAATTATTCCTCCCGTTGAAAGCTGGGACCCGTCAGATTTGGTGGCTGACTTGTGGGCCTACTAAGCGGACGTGTACGCAGGGCTTTGTCAACTTAATCAACAAATGATTCTGGCAGCTGGACCTTTGGATGTTAATCCAACAGCCATGCTCCTTCTTCAACCTCTGTTCTTGCTCCTGTCTCCCGTGGGCGGCACTGCAGCTATGCTGCCGCACACCCAAACCAGTTAAGTTTCCCACTCCTCTCCGTCTGTGACTCCACTGCCCCATCTTCCCCACCTCCGGGTCGTTCCAGTCTTGGGCCTCGCCGTCGTCCACCGGCCTTGGTGCACTCGGCACGGTGTGGTCAACGTGGTGAACAAATGTGAGTCATCGGAAGATGACTGTACATGAGAGGCTGACAGTGGGGACGCACCACGCCCATGGACGCATGCATGCAACGGAACGCGGCGTGGTCAACGTGGTCAAGGAATGACTTCCATCAGAAGTGTACTGTACGTGGAGAGGCTGGCAGTTGGGTCCACGGCCACGCGGAAAAAAATGATTCCTCCACCTGACAGCAGGGACCCACCGGGTGGGCCACCATATTTTGTGAAAAAAACGTTTCCCCCTGACTGCTGGGACCAACAGGACGGGCCACCGTATTTTGAGAAAAAATGTTCCCCTCGCTGTCAGCTCGGACCCAGCAGAAGTGCCTCCTTATTACGCAGAAAAAAATGAATACTCCCCCTGCTAGCTGGGACCCACCTTGGTGGGATGCTGACTTGTGGGCCTACTAAGTTGACGGGGACGAAGGGCTTTGTCAACTTAGTCAATATGAATGATTCTAACTCCGGTGACCGTACGATGTCCATCCAACGGCTGTAGTGCTTCTTCAACCTCTGGTCTTCTTGCTCCAGCCGCCAAACCAGCGTCGGTCATGCCGTGTGCTCCTGCCTCCCGTGGCCGGCTACGATGCCGCGGAGGCCTCACCGCCCCCTACTACTCCCACCGCTGGCCCGGCCATCCCTCTACTCACCCAAACCCCCTGTTATTCTGCGGCGATGGTATCCTCACATCGCAGCCGAACCAGTGAACCCTCATACTCCTCTATATGTGGGCAGTCACCGTCGCGTCTTCCCCGGCTCCGCATCGTCCCCTTCCTAGGCCTCGCCATCGTCCACCGCCCTGGTGATCTCGGCGCGGCTTGGTCAACATGGTCAAGGAACGGCTTCCATCGGACGTGGACTGTACGTGGAGAGGCTGACAGCTGGGTCCACGGCCGCAGCAAGGAAGTGCATCCTCATTACGCGGAAAATAATGATTCCTCCATCTGACAGCAGGGACCCACCGGACAGGCAACCATATTTCGTGAAAAAAAAACGTTTCCCCCCTGACTGCTGGGACCTACCAGCTACATCTTCGCACGCAAGGAAGTGCATCCGGGCAAGAAAAAACGATTCGCCCCCTGACTGCTGGGACCCACCAGCTACATCTTCGCACGCAAGGAAGTGCCTGACAGTCGGGACCCACCTGGTCGAAGCATACGTAGCGTTGTCATTCTGGTCGCGAACGTCTACGTACATACTGGTCGATGTAGAGGCGTGCACGTGTCGTAGTAGAGGCGCGCACGTAGCATGTACACTTACGTACAGCGGCCAGGGTGCAAGAAAGTAAATACGGCCACGTACGTACATACAGGCGGGGTCTCGAACGCCTACTCGCGCGTACGTACGGCCATGGCTCGTGTACATGGCTGGGTCGGAAGGAGAAACTGCGTCGTCGTCGTGTTCACGGGGATCCAACCGGTTGGGTCAGCACGGAATGTGTTGTCATGTTCATCGGGAGGGCTTGGACAGAACAGCCGATGGAAACGAGGCCTGGCGTACCGCAGAACAGAGGAAACGGCCTTGTGTTCGGCCGTCCACGGTCGAAACGGGAACCTGTTCATCGGGAGGGTCTAGTGTACCGCAAAATGGAGGAAACGGACCTCCTACGGTCGAAATGAGGGTCTTGTTCATCGGGAGGGGTGTGGCGTACCGCAAAACGGAGGAAACGGACTTGTGTTGGAGCGCTATGGTCGAAACGGGGGTCCTGTTCATCGGGAGGGGTGTGGCGTACCACAAAACGGGACTCCACGGGATACTGTTCATCTCCACCGTTGACCCCCTGCAGCCTCCACGGGCTACTGTTCATCCACCGTCGACCTCCTCCAGCCTCCACCTACGACTGTTCATCCACGGGCTCCTGTTCATCCAACCTCCACCGCGCACTACTCCACCGGCTAGTGTTCAACCAGCCCTCTCCACTGGCTCCTATTCAACCACCCCTCCATGGGCTACTGTTCATCCAGCCCTCCACCATCTACTGTTCATCCAGCCCTACACTGGGTGGTCCTGTTCATCCAGCCCTCCACGGTGTCCTGTTCATCCAGCCCCAACCGGCTCGACCGATCGGGGTCCTATTCATCCAGAGGTAACACCACGGGGTCCCGTTCATCCACCCCCACCGGGAACTATTCATCCAACCCCCCCCCCCCACCAGCAACGCTCACTGTTCATCTAGAGGCAGCATCGATCGGCTTCAGTTAGCAGCAGTAGCGAAGGAATCTCTCGATCGGGTTCAGTTAAGAGCCATTGATCGATCGCTCGGGTTCAGTAACGCGTAGCCTGCAGTGCAATCTCTCGGGTTCAGTTAGAGCCCAGCGCCTCACTCGGGTTCAGTTAGAGCCCAACGCCTCGCACACACGCGCGTACGTGTACGAGAGAAACGCGCATCGCTCGGCCCCCGGCCATCCACCATAACCGGGAACTCCCCGAAATTTTCCTCGCCCTCGCTTCCACCACGGTTTTTTCCATCATGGACGACCCAAAGAATGTCATGCAGCTGAGTCTCCAGCCCGCCCCGGACGAAAAGCCCATTTTCTATCATGATTTTTTGTCATAGAAGTAGGTGCCCACCACATCTATGATGATACCGGGTTTTGTCACAATTATCGTCATAGAAGTGTCATAAGGATGACAGAAAAAAATTCGTTCAGCCGAAAATGTCACGGATGTGTCTTTTTTTGTAGTGCTAGCTCTAACTTTCTCTCGTGCATGCACACTCCCGCATCCCTCTCACCCTCCCTCAGCATTCTCTAGCGGTCCATCGCGCAAATTCGTCTTTTCACTTTAGGTCGTTCACCCATGGTGTGTGTAGGCCCACCATCTCCTTCTTTATGGCACACATCGATCGATATGCCTCTCTAGCCAGATGTGCCTACCACAAACACAAGCTTCCCCTCTTGTCTTCTCACCATCCATGCCTCACTCCCACCACTCTTTTCATCGATCTCGTACTTGCACACTCCTTCCCCCTCGATATAGTATGCCTCTCGCACCACCTCCTAGATGCATCCCTCTCTCTATCCTTCTCCCCGGACCTTATTTGCTTCTAACATTTACATGCATGTATACCGATCGATCTCCCTACATATACCTAGGTCGAGTTTAACTATTTTCCCCCCACCCATCGATCGACGTACCTCACAAGTTATGTCTCTCCTTTCTCTGACAAAGGACGATTAATCTTCCTATGTAGTTATGTCTGCTTACACAGCCATATCGTCCCCCCTCATCATTCATGCATGCCTCCTGACCCGTCTCTCGCACGCATGTGCACAGACAGGCAACCATCCCCTCTCTTATTGATATTGCAGGTGTAACCTCCGTTTGTCTAGCAAGCCTCTCCCGCCATTTGATAGAAGCAACTCCACTACCACCCCCTCCAACACTCTAGCTCTGTCTCTCTCCCAACCTTATTCCTCTCCTACACATAGGCATGGATGTCGATCGATCTCCCTTAATACACAGTGGCGTAGCTAGGGGGTGGCCTTGCTGGTCCATGGACCACCCAATAATTTCCTATAGCTTGTATATAATGTAGTAAAAATATATTTCTTTGAACATAAATAAACTTATGTAAATATTTCTATTGATGAACCACCCTGGCTTATTGGGCTGGCTAGGTCACTGTTAATACATAAGGTACGCCTCTCTCCTCCTCCACAAATATACCAGCTATTGTACCTCTATAATTAAGTAGGCCTCTCCCCCCCACCACCACGCGCCGGTAGTCGAGCGTTGTAGGTAGGTATCCATGCCACATAGTCAAACTGCACCAGTCCCCTCTCACATTCCAGTAGGCCAGCCACTCTATATCTTTGACGTGGGCACAAACAAATTCGATGGCATTCTTTATCGACCCCCCCCCCCGGCGCGCGCGCACACACACACACACACACACACCATCCCTCTCTTTGATTCTATGGATCACGTTCTAGTAGGACAGCCACTCTATATCTTTGACGTGGGCACACACAGATTCGATGGCATTATTTATCGATCACGCGCGCACACACACAAACACACATCATCCCTCTCTTCGATTCTATGGATACCTCAAGCCGACGATACCTCCACTCTCTTCTCGTGGATCGCCCCCTCTATATATATGATATATCCAGGACTCTATTTCACACACATTGCATATCACTACTAGAAAAAGGCCTACTAATGGCGCACCAGTTTTGCCTACTAATGGCGCACTACTGGTGCGCCATTAGTATCACGCCACTAGTATTTTTTACTAATGGCGCACCAGTGGTGCGCCATTAGTATCTGGTATACTAATGGTGCACTGCTGGTGCGCCATTAGTATAGGCCACGGTGCCCCATTAGTATAGGCCACTGGTGCACCATTAGTATAGGCCACGGTGAGCCATTAGTATTTTTGAATTTTGAAGGCAGGAAAATAGTAGTGGCGCACCGTCTAGCCCCCACCGTGCGCCATTGCTATTTTTGAAATTTGAATTTGGATCTGGATCGTGATTTTTTTGCCCATTTTTTGCTCGTTTTTTTGCTCGTTTTTTTTGCACGATATTATTTCAAATTTTGTTCCCGTTTTTGGATCTTGTACGTTCTTTTTCCGTGTTCTTTTGCCGGAGAGGAGTTCGCCGGAGAGGAGGTGACCGTAGAGGCGCTCGCCTACATCGCCGGAGAGGAGGAGGAGGTCGCCGGAGAGGAGTTCATTGAAGCATCGGAGAGGAGGAAGGAGAAACCATGAGGGGATGGGAGGAGAGGAGGAAGAGGAGCTCACCGGAGAGGAGGGAGGAGGAGCTCACCGGAGAGGAGGAGGAGGTCGCCGGAGAGGAGGAGGAGGTCGACGGAGAGGAGGAGGAGGAGGAGGTCGCCGGAGAGGAGGAGGAGAAGGAGCTCACCGGAGAGGAGGAGGAGGTCGCCGGAGAGGAGGAGGAGGAGGTCGCCGGAGAGGAGGAGGAGGAGGTCGCCGGAGAGATGGAGTGGAGGAGTGAAGGAGAGGTGGAGTGGAGGAGAGGTGGAGTGGAGGAGAAGAATGAAGAGGTAAGGAGGAGAGGACACACCCAGCCATATATACGACATAGTAATGGCGCACCATGGGCAGGTGCGCCATTAGTAAATTTTTTTATTTTTTTGATTTATTTTGAATTTTGAAGGCGGGAAAATACTAATGGCGCACCATGGGCAGGTGCGCCATTAGTAATTTTTTTTATTTTTTTTTATTTTTTTTGAATTTTGAAGGCGGGAAAATACTAATGGCGCACCATGGGCAGGTGCGCCATTAGTAACTTTTTTTTATTTTTTTGATTTATTTTGAATTTTGAAGGAGGGAAGATAGTAATGGCGCACCATGGGCAGGTGCGCCATTAGTAAGTTTGAATTTTTTTCCTCTCCAGATCTTAAAAGCCCCGTAACTTTTTTCTGTTAGGTTTTTGAGGATTTTGAAAATGTTTAACGGGGTTCCCCCCGTTAAATTCGGATGTAACTTTTCGAGTAGATGATTTTTCATATATAAAACTTTTTAATCCGACTTCGTATGCATAAGTTATGCCCATTTTACAAATTTCCAGAGAGATTTTGCAAATAAAGTCGAAATTTATATTTGTAAATTTTCCCAACAACTAGACCACATATCACATGGGAAACTTATTTTCGTTTATTTTTTTGACATTTCTATCATTTTCTTTTATTATTTTGAAACTGAAAAGGCGGTCCACAGGGGGGTGCATTCGGGGGAATGTTTGGGCCGGATTACTAATGGCGCACCGTGGGGGTGGTGCGCCATTACTAGTTGAAACTAGTAATGGCGCACCACCCCCACGGTGCGCCATTAGTAGTTTTGAAAAAAATTTAAAAAAAACTTTACTAATGGCGCACCGTGGGGGTGGTGCGCCATTACTAGTTTCAACTAGTAATGGCGCACCACCCCCACGGTGCGCCCCCCCACGGTGCGCCATTAGTAGTTTTGAAAAAATTAAAAAAAATATTTACTAATGGCGCACCGTGGGATGTGGTGCGCCATTAGTATTTGCACACTAATGGCGCACCAACACATGGTGCGCCATTAGTATTTAGTAATGGCGCATCACATGTACAGTCCGCCATTAGTGTCCATCCCATTTATAGCCCTTTTCCTAGTAGTGTATGTTACATTTTTTTATTGACCCCCCCCCTCCAAAAAAACACTCACTAACCCACACACTATATCTCTCTACATTTGTATCTCTTTCACACAAGTACATGTAGGTGGTGTACATACATGAAGAGAATAGGTGCACATACTCACGCTTCGTGCCCAGCCACACCCGCGCGGGTACATTGTGGAGCTCATTTATGTACGAAATGGTAGCCCACATGAAAATTTGAACGCGTGTAGCGTTTGTTTACCTACGGAGGTCGTGTACCATGCGTGCACGAAACAAAGTTTGACTTGATGTGTTGGTGCGTTATTTTTAAATAAAGTTATATCGCTCAATGGCACGTACACAGAATATAAAACAATTTTTATGGAGAAAAAGGTAGTCCGCTCCACTATATACAAGCGAGCCTGCCTGCCTGGGTTTGTCTCTCTTCAGAGTACCTCACATAAGGCGGCGGTGGCCTCTCTCTCTCACCGTTGGTCACCGATCCGACCGCATCCCGTACGCCGGCGGAAAGGGAGGATGTGCATCATTTCTCCGTTTGACGGCGCCAAGGCAGCACGTCCCGATCTGCGGTACCCGCCGTTCTCTCTGACCAAGCTCCGACGCAGTACGGTCTGGGCCACCTGCTCGCTGCCGCAGTATGGGCAGACCCCGCACGCCACCGCTCACCTAGTTACATCCCGACGACCCCCAGGTATCCCCTCCGGCCTTTCTCCACTGCCCGTCTTCCCACGTCGCTACATGTGGAAAATCTTGCATGTGGATCTTCCATAGTTCTTTGCCCAAAACGTAGCTTGTTCGGCATACTTTCCATATTGCAATCTCGTCCTCACACCGTTTTAGACAAACACAACCGTGTTGTTATCTTCCCTTATTACATGGAATATGCTTATTTTTTGTCGGCGTATGTGTCTTCAACTCGTGTTATTGGCCAGTAATTGTTTCCTTTCTACCTCTTTTTTGCAAACAAGGCTACCATTTCACCTTGTTGCTATTTCGACCTTTTGGTGAACTACACAAATCACTTTTTTCTTAAGAGTGTTTTGTGCAGTTGTACTAAAATGACACACGGGCAACGTGTCTACATTTCAGTGCGACTGCACAAAGGGAGATTGGTTTTGATCTATCCTTCTCATCCAACTCCGAGCCCAATCTTCTCCAACTATTTGCTTAATCTTCTCCAACTAGTTAGTCTTAAGAGAGACTGCGAAGGTGACCGGCTTCTATTTGTGTATTTATTGTTTCATCAGAAGTCTTCTATTATCGTAATCACACTTAATATCTTTACAACAGGGATGCTCAGCTCTATTTTAGTGGAACTGCACAAAATGATTGGAATGTTGCATGCACCAGACAGCTACTTTTTTCCCAACATGCCTTGTTGATTTAGACAGAGCTGGGGGGACGTTCCTGCCAATGAAAGCATGGACCAATTTTAATTTAACACCTTCTCACAACTTTGTCTTCAGTTGTGATGTAAATATTAGCTCTAATCTGCTAATCATTGAGATTCATTAGCAAGGAAGTTAGTTTTTTATTGTTTCCGAAAGAGCATCGATGGCAAGACACACGAAACGAAAGCTGAAAGCTCAGAGCATTGTACAATTTCATGTCGCTGGAAAATTATTTGTATAGTACGTCAATTATGTAAAGAAATGATGGAAGCTTGATAGCATTGCCAGAAGCCTCTTCAGCATCCGGGTCCATGTGCCATGCGCAAAATTATACTCCTCCGTTCCTAAATATTTGTCTTTTTACAAATTTCAAATGGGCATATTTTAGAGTGTAGATTCACTCATTTTTTTGCATGTAGTCTCTTATTGAAATCTCTAGAAAGAGAAATACTCCGGAGTATATTTAAGAACCGAGGGAGTAGTACACAACTGCATGGGAGACTCAGCCCAGTCGTTGCGCCGCATTAATAGTGAGTAATGAGCAGTAAATCATAAGCTCCACCTTTCCCACTTTAAGTTGCTTGTAAGAAGCAACCATCAATACGCTCTTCTTTGAATCCGCTCATACTACTCCGTCCGTCACCGTTTATAGAGTGCACTTCAAAAAAAATCTCTAGGACCAAGGCGACTAGCGACCGGCCTTAAAATAGCATTGGTAGTTATATCATGGCGTCTATTAGACTAGCCACAATGGGTAGTAACATAGAGTAGTAACATGGCCATGTTACTACTCTATGTTACTACCTCTATAGTGGGGACTAACATATGTGTGGTAACATGCAACACTTCATTTATTAGGCTATATAGACTCATATTGCCTTAATATGTGTGATGTTACTCATACTAGTAGTAACTAGCTATGTTACCACATGTCTCTCTTTCTTCATTTATAGCTTGCCACAACATCTATTTTATCTAGATATGTGTGATGTTACTAGCTATGTTACTCCCACTGTGGGTAGTCTTACTAGAGGAAATAATGCGTACACACATGCATGCAGTGCTTCCACCACGGGTACACACATGCATGCACTTACTCCACTTCGTAGTACATTGGGAGAAAATTGTGGACTTGATTGCGGTTACCACGCCCTAATTAATTGAGCATTAAACCAAACACGTCTAAAGTCTCTCTGGTGGTGGAAATGCATTGAGAGAAATGCATCAAAATGAAGCGTGCCCTGTAAACTGTGACGGAGGGATGAGTAGTTTGAAGGTGCAAAACCAAGTACGCGTATGGCTAGTCGGTCAACGCACCTCATCTTGGCATATCACTGACATGTGGGACCAGAGTGTGAGCAAACCGATCTCAATTGACGGCAAAATGGCCAACCCGTCGTTCCTTGAGAGAGACGAGGAGTGAGAACACACAGACGGGCTCGCACGGAGGCCAAGATATATTCAAGCATGGTTGATCAATATCATCATTACATGTTTAATGTTTTTTAATACTATACTATTGGGCTGTCATTTTTCCGCCCT
Source organism: Aegilops umbellulata (assembly GCA_032464435.1). Classification (NCBI taxonomy): domain Eukaryota; kingdom Viridiplantae; phylum Streptophyta; class Magnoliopsida; order Poales; family Poaceae; genus Aegilops; species Aegilops umbellulata. Next base: position 83,086,960 of record CP136060.1, on the reverse strand, counting down.
TCTCCCGAATAAATGTGTACTTTATCAGATATTAAAATAAAATAAGAGTACAGACGCTCCACCATGCGGTTCTAGTAGTAGTACTACTCGTACTACTAAACCTTGCGCCTGGCTCTTCGCCTCTTCGTGAAGTCCACCGCATGTTGGGTACTACAGTGTATGCCTCTGGCAATCTGACACCGAATGAACTGATGCATGTCCACTGCCTGGGCGAGGGTAGGTTGCCTTATTCAAAAGGCGTAAGCGAGCTTCATCTTTTCGTGCAAGCTTCTCCTTGTTCTGCGAGTTGACGGGACACACCAAAAAGTAGTGCTAGTCCATACTCCCGCCTTTCCGCTTAACATGGCTTAATCTTTTTTGCGGGTAAATGAGAGAGCTTTATTCATATATAAGCATTCTTAGGACGATCAGCCAAGAGAGTGGTCACTAGGAAGCGAGGTACCCTGCGAAAAAAATAAGAAGGAAGCGAGGTGTTTCATCAAGCCAGCTCTTGGCCAAATTCAAAGTGCACCAATCACGATTCGCACAAAGATGCGCCGCAAGGTTTGCTGACCTGTTTACATGCTGAATAACAAAAAAAGAGGAAATATTACTGAGCGCTCCTATTTGTAACAGGATATGAGCGAGAATTAAGCGAGAATTGTGGCGAGTGTTCCATGCAATCAACTTGCATTATCACATGCGAGAACCCTCGAAAAGAACCAAATGTGTTGAAGATTGCTTTATCACATTTTTAAAATATAATAAGAGTGCCGACGCTCCTCCATCTGGTTCCTAGTAGTATAGTAAATACCTCTATAGTAGTAGTACTAGTACTAGTAAACTTTTCGCTTGGTTGTTCACCTCTTCGGGAAGTCGAACAATAATAGTACTAGTATAGTGTATGCTTCTGGCAATTTGACACCGAATTAACTGTTGCACGACCACAGCTTGAGCGAGGGATAGCTTGCATTAGTCAAAAGTTTGTCCTTGTCCTGTGAGCCACCGCGCGCAAGCTTCTCCTGTCCTGCAAGCTTCTCCTCGTTCGGCAAGTTGACGGGACACGGCAAAGTAATGCTAGTCCATACTACCTCCTTTCCGGTTAATATGGCTTAATTTCGAACAAGATAAATACATTGTCTGTCACTGTATATTTGTAAAAATACGGTCAGTGGACTTCATAATACGCTCATTGCGCTCAATATATACATTTTCTGATGTTTATACGGTCACTAGCTCACCCTGGCTGAGTATGTGTGTGCATGCACATGTAGGTTGAGCACTTGAGCGTGACCGTGTGTGTTCCCTCGTGTGCTCGGACATGCATGCATTAGGGCGTCGCGCGTGTTTTTGCGTCCATGCGTACGTGTGACTGTTGCATGCATGCACGAGGTTGTAGTCCCTCACATTCACATGTTCATAAGCCAATGCTTTGTAAAAACATTGCATGCAAGGTTTAATCATTCGTTGTTCACGCATGCATTCCCGATATTAATACGTTGGTAAAGACAATTTCTTGAGGAAAATGAGCCCATGAATTGAGTACAAAGGGGACCAATAAGCCAGGACGGAGGGAGTACCAGTAGTGAACCGGAAGGAGGGAGTAGGTACTAGTAGTACAGTACTACGTACCAACGTGCAGTAACAAAATTCCTCTATGCGCATCCTGTCTACGTGTCATGCAAGAAAATAGAGACAAGTACAAGTGGAACTCAGGAACGGTCATACACGTAGGGGGAGTACGTGTAGGGGCCCCTAAGGAGCACTCAAATCACACAGTAAGTTAGTCGGAAGAAGCAACCATCATTTCACTCTTCAATGGCACATACGCAATATAAAATGGTTGATATGGAGAGAAAAAGGAAACCACTATATATACACTAGCAGGAGCCTAATCTACAAGCCTGCTTGCTTGGGTTGCTTTCTTCACAAGCATAGAACGCTGGTGGCCACACCACTGATCACATATCCGGCCTGATCCCGCCGCTGGGGGAAGGGAACAATGTTCTGCGTAGACATGGTCGACATCGGCGAGGGAGAAAACCCATAGTCGGTGCGTCCCAATCGGTGGTCCCCACGGTATGGGCTGATGTCGTGTCCCAACTGCCCTTCTAGCTACAGCCTGACATTCCAAGTAGTAGTACATCTTCCTTTTGGAGCCAGCTTGCTCCACTGCCGCAGCTCCCCACGTAGCTCCATCTCCATGTAGATCTTTCTCTACTTCTACCGGCTTCTATTTGTTATGAGTTTATGTCTCATGAACTAGTGCTAGTACTATTATTCTAATCACACTTCTTCAATATCTTTGCCATCAGGGATGCTCAGCTCAATTTTAGTGGAACTGCACAAAAGCATCGTATGATCCGAGGGTGCCAGCCATCTTTCCTTCGACAGGTTCTACCTAGCTAGCAAAATAAATATTGTTTAGGGTTTAGGGTTTAAGTCGGAGTGACCCCATCAGTAGATTTTCTTTTGTATACGCTCTCACAACTTTTGTCTTTAGTTGTGAAGTAAATATTGGTTATGATCTGTGAATCATTAAGATGCATCAACATGCGTGTTAGTTTTCCTCTGTATCTGATGGAATGTTGTAACGGGGCAACCTTGGAGTAGGAATGAAAATGGAGTGGAAAGTTTTCGTTTTTCCGGAGAAAATATGGAAACGGAGAGAAACCAATGATTCGTTTCGTTGGATCGCACCATCGAGCAAAAGCAACATTTAAATCACGTCTATCGCGTTCGTGTCTCACCCTCCTCCATGACTCCACCCCACACGGTCGCTCGGCATGCCACTCACCGCAAACGGAGTATACGATAACTTTCTCGCCTGCTTGTCGATGGATCGCGCCATGGAGTACTAGAAGTACTGGAAGAGATTGACGAGTTGGGGGAGGACCTAGCTGTAGCACGGACTCCAAAGAACTTTTTACATGCATGTTGTGGCCGGCTATTGCAAGCTTTGAAAGTGGAGCAGTCGCGTGCACCGGGAAGAGGCGCAGGCGATGCTCTCTCGGCCGGCGCGCCACTTCAATGCCGGCGCCAGTGAGAGGCCACGCCTACTCTGGCTGGGCATGAATGTGGCACTGACCGTTTTAGGTGGGAAGCACGCGCGGGTGATGAAGAGGGTTTGGGTTGGTCAGGATCGGGCATGGCAGCGGTCCGGACGCCCGCAAACAAGAGATTTTGTACGTTAATATTTTTGCGTATATAATTAACAACGTAAATAATGTGCTAGTTGGACAGATATGATTGGAGATGGAGATGGAGATGGAGATGGAATTTTACGTAAACACGAATATGCATGTCTGTGTCTATGTGTGTGTGTGCGACGACTCTCGCGACCTGGAAGTGGGGCGTGTTTTTGATCGAGTTTTCTTTCTTGGTCAGTTTTCGTTTCTTTTTTCCGGGAATGCGCGTATTTTATTTAAAACCACTACTATGGAGAGATTTTTTTACTCCATTGTATATATAGCCTCTTGTTTGATAGGGTTTCTTGCGTCTCGCTCTCTCACCCTCTCCATATCAAAACAAGATGACAATGTCCACTCTATCTCTCTCCTCACCGGTGGTCACAGATCCGGCCGAATCCCGTCCACTTGGGGAGGTGAGGAGGTGCAGCATTGACGTTGTCGCCATCGGTGATGGAGGAAGACGATGCACACCATCCTCTCAGAGCCGGCGCAGACGAAGGTCCTCCACGCCCTTGTATGTTGTCGTCGTGTGGACAGATCCCGCCCGCCCGCCTAAGCGACATCTCGCCCACCAGAGGTATAACTTCTTGTACTGGTCCAGCTCCCCAGGTCGCTGCATGCGGGTTTTCTTCTATGCGTATACTCCCCAGCTCCCCATGTATAGTAGCTAGGGTTCGTCGGCTGGTCCAACGTCACCTACTATTATAGAGGAAATGCCACTCGAAAAGTTATCCTGATTTATGCCTCGGTGCAGGTATACATGTTGTTTCGACAAAAAGTACATGGCGGTTGTGTGGTCATTGTCCATATGCTCCTATTGCTGCTGCTAATCTAATACTATCACTGGTTAAATGAAGAAATGTTTTTTTTCTCAGGTATCCTAGTTTAGTTCCCATCAAGATAATCCTGATGCTTCTGTTTGTTGGTGTAATTTTCATTAATTCTTATTGACAATTCAGATGTCTTTGTTAATCTTGTACCACTGCCAAAACAAAGTAACAACACTATATCCCTTTTTTATGTTTTTGCAAACAGCGATGCGTATCTCCATACCCGGGCATGTCTTCCTCACTTTTAGTGGAACTGCACAAAATTGGATGGCCATTGTTGTTCCGCCTCACTGTCCTCTGCCACGTGGTTCTTCCTTCCTCGAGCTTGATTAGTGAGAAGAAACAGAGCACAGTGAGGATTTGTCGAACTTCATAGATGCCTCACCAAAACTTGATGCCAAATGGATGATGCATCACCACCATGACCTATCGATGCTCATGGTTGCGTCTCATGGTTGCGTCGTTTGGTGAAGCCGATCGATTTTCGACGAAAAACAAGTTGTCTTCCATCAGTGCTCTTTGCTTGGTTGCGTTGGAGACATAGTCGTCTTTCACATTGGTGCAATTTTATCACACAATTGGCTATGAACCAAATGTTTCCTCGAAGAAGAATCGACATTGGTACTAAGAGAATAAGTTTTGTATTGATTTCTAAGCCTTCTCACAACTTTGTCTTCAGCTCCCCTGTAATTTTATTTGTCCAGCTATTAACTTTGATTAAAAAATTGGTGTGGACTAAAAACCCGGATGGACATAGTAGCCCTCCATTTTTCTTTACTCCGCATATTAGATTTGACTCAAGTAAAGTTTGACCAAGTTTAGGCCGAACACAACAAACCATAATTATTGAGAGTTGGCAAACTGTACATACTCTCAAACCTTTCCGATAATTGAAATTAAAATTCTTTATTTTTACACACTCTCATGTTTTTCCGGTAATTTGGCGCATGTCTGGTTGTTCACTTAAGGGAGGGTAGTGTACCGCACGTGAAGGACAGGAAGTGCAACTAGGACGCGCAGATCGTTAGTTCATCGGAAGTAGTAGGTTTCTTCATTGGTACGTTAAATAAACAATTTTGTTTCATACTTACACAATTTAAAACGATTGTTATGGAGAGAATAAGAAAACCACTCCACTATATATTAGTAGTATACACGAGTACTATATGGACGCAGCTTCATTGACTTAGTGCACCTGCCTTTGGGTGTATGACAGGTGGGCCCAAAATGTGGCTGGCCCACCTATCAAACAGCCAAAGGCAGCTACAGTTAAGGCACCGAGCTCAGTCCGTAATATAGTATATATGTAGTACACTATATAAGCTAGAGCCTCAGCGCTTGTTCGTTAGGGTTTGCACTCTGCACACTCTCGCCGCACTACATATATATATATATACACGTTGCAGGCTTAGCGTTCCTTTGCTAGGGTTTGCTATATTCACAGTCTCTAACCCTCTTCACCAGATCTAAACATGACTGCATTGGCCTCTGTCTCTCTCTCCCCCCTCACAGCTGGTGAAGGAGGCGTCCAGATCCCGTCGCACCGTGTCGGTGTACTAAAGTAGGGGTACCTTAGTACCCCGAACTTGTGCACGGGCAGTCGTAGCACCCCGCGGCAAGGCTTGCCAGGCGATCGCCAAGACTCTCCATGGTCCCTTTTTGGGCCATCCAAGAACAAAGTATTTGAGCCAAGGCCCCGGCAGGAGGAGCCTGCCGGGAAGGCCACCCGAAGAGAGCAAGGCCCCGGCAAGAGGAGCTTGCCGGGAAGGCCGACCGAGGCACGACAAGGGACTTGCTGCGACGCGCTCCGCGTCCCGGCAAGGACCGGTGAGCGACAAGCTCCCGGGCGCGACAAGGCATCAACCGCGGCAAGGCACTTGCCGCGGCAAGTCACCACCCCGCGCCTGCGCTACAGCTCATCCACCCACGCGTCGCTCTGGGGCCATTCCAGGCGTACGTGGTGAGAGGCTGCGCAGCCAGGGGCATGCGGTGGCGAAGCAACGCTGACAGAGTAGCCATCGTGGCAAACGGTGGCGCTCCTGGCGGTCCCCTTTCCTGCACCGTCTGGGCGATGCGGCCGGGCATTTAATGCCCTTGTCCCCTGCCCTTAGAGTTAGGTATGTTAGCACTGTGCAAACAGCTGTACCCAACACATCGTTTTCCAGTTTTTCCCCCGCCTACGTTGCCACCTGTCGCGGGTTGGATGCGACATATGTCAAAGGATGGCTTATCATGGTGGGGGCGAGTAGAACGTCGCTGGTGCCTGGAAGCGGGATGAGGCGTAGGCATGCACGCCGGCGGATCTTACCCAGCTTCGGGGCTCTCCTAGGAGATAATACCCCTACTGCTGCTCTGCGGGGTCTCCGCATGGTCACTATGGAGATATGTGTACAAAGCCGCTCCTCGAGCTGTGTTCTAGAGGCAGGAGAAGGCAAGGCTAGCTCTCCCCTCCTCTATGCTGTTGGTCTGGTGGAAAAAGGATCCCACCCTTTGCAGGGGTGCGCTGGGGGGTTTATATAGGCCTACCCCCCGGGGGTACAATGGTAATCTGACTGGGTGCGGGTCCCAGCCGTCTGTCTCTTAGGCCGCCGTCCTTTCCGCCGACTCCTGGGGGCCACCTCTGGTGGGCCCCGCCGACCGACCTGGCCACTGTAGTCGCGCCTCTGATGACGTTGGATGGGTCGTGGGGGCGTGGCAACAGTGCCGCCGCCTGGCGGGCGATCACTGTCACCACTCCCCGTCTCATCTGGTTAATGGCGCGTGGGACCCGTGGAAGGAGCTGGCCAACTCTCGGAGGCCGACTCCCACAGGGGCCGTCTTCGGGCGCTCTCGCCGTCTTCTATCTCTCCCGCTGACTGGCGGGGCCCGCCGTCTCCAGGCCGTACAGGCGGGCCAACGTGGGAACAGGGTTCCGCCGCTGGGGCGGACGTCAGGGCCGGTATGGCCATAGGGCCGCGCCGTACCGAAGATCTCCTCTGGTACGTCGCACTGTAGCCATACCCGCCCTCGGTATCAGGGGAGGGGAGGGCTGTACTCCGGCCATCCCCAGTCCTGTCCTTCTTCCATAAGGCGGAAGGTGATGAAGTCACGGGCCTCCCTAGAGTCGCCGATCGGGAGTCTCAGCCGCCTCAGGGACTCGGCCGTGAGTAGGTGTCGGTGATGCCACGGCTGACTCCCAGAGTCGGCCGATCGTTTTGGGATTCTCGAAGGGGCGTAGCCTGCCCCGATGTCTTGAAAGGTTCTGGGCCTCGGGTTTGCCTACCCGTGGCCCATTACTCCGACAGTAGTCCCTGAAGCTGGTGAGGCGCCGAGGGATGCGCCGAGGGGCCTCAACAGTTTCTTCCTTCGAGGAGTTGGTGTCATAGCTCGCCTGCCGTCCCCCTTTGTGCCGATTATCAGGAGGCGATTCCGCTTCGGCCGTCTTCGTCGAGCCGTCTCTCAGAGGTCGGACTTGCCTTCAAGTCGCCTTGCTCTTCTTTAGGTAGTTTGATGATCGGGGCGCCACGTGGTCGGGCAAGCCTGCCAGCCCACGCGCGCGACGGGACAGGCCCGCGGGCGGGGCCCGCCACTACCGCGCCTCGGCCCTCGGGCGGATCCGCTGCGGCCGTGCGGGCGGTTGGGCTTTGGCGCAGTAAATGCGCATGGTAACTCCGCGTGGTAGATCGTGGGGGTCGTGGGGGCGTGGGCGCAGTTAATCCCACGACGCCCCCTCGGCTCCTCAGCCCGTAGGCTTATAAGTAGGTAGAGGGAGCGGGGCGGCGAAGCACGCGCGCCTGCTCCCCTCTGCTTCCTCCGTTCCTCCTTCCTTCTTCTTCTCACTGCCGCTGCGCCGGACCACGCACCGCTCCCGACGATGAGTTCTTCTTCCGCCGCCGCGCCCGCCGCCGTCCGCTCCGGCGTGTGGGACGGCTCCGAAGTTGACGACGACATCATCGAGTTCCTTCGCAAAACGCGCCGCATCCCCAGCGCGAACCTCGTGCAGGCCCGCGCCCCACCACCGGGGGAGGTGTCGCCGGCGCCGGCGGATGGCGAGCGCGTCGTGTTCCGCTCCCACCTGTCGCGCGGCCTGGGACTGCCGGCGAGCGGATTCTTCTGCTCGTTCCTGGAGTTTCACGGCCTCCAACCGCACCACCTTACTCCAAACACGGTGGTGCTGTTGGCGGCCTTCACCTTGCTCTGCGAGGGATTCCTCGGTGTTCTCCCCACCAACGAGCTGTGGGGGGGATTCTTCCATTCTAAGCCCGACACGCACGTCGCCGGCGTGCCAGCCCAATGCGGCGCCTTCATCGCGCTGCGGAGGTCGACTGCCGACAACCCATTTCCCGCCATCCAGAAGATGTGGCAGCGTTCTTACTTCTATGTAAAGAACGTTGCCACAGACGGCGACTGGGTCAATCTTCCGGCCTTCGAAGCCGGCGCGTCGGCTGGGAGGCAGCCCAGCCGGTCTTACCGCGCCAAGACGTTGACTCCGGCTGGAGCCGCGGCCGTGCAGCGACTTCGGGTGTTGACGCAGTCAGCCGGCCTGACTGGGGTCGACTTGCTGGCCGCCTTCGTGGCGCGCCGAGTCCTGCCGCTCCAAAGCCGGCCTCATCTGATCTGCCAGATGAGCGGCATCCGGGACCCCAGTCGGACGTGCACCAAAGATCTTCCTCACGCGGAGGTCGCGGACACGGTGAACTTCATCGCGAACTGCGGCCTCTCGGGGGACTGGCAGTTTGGCATGGAGCCATACTCGCGCGCCAACTCCCCGCCAGTGGTAAGTTGCTCTTTCCTTCTCTCTCTTTTTCAGCCAAATCCGGCATCTGCTCTTTATTTCTCTTAACCTTTGAACTAGAACTCTCTTCTTCAGCCCTCATCTGGCGCCACGGGGCTGCCTCGCCAGTTCGCCTCTGATCGAGCAGAGAGCGATGTCGACGACCCCGACTTGGGGGCGGCGGCATTGGAGGCCGACGCCGAAGGAGGCGGCGAGGGATAAGAAAGCGGCCCGAGGCCCTCGGCCACCTTCGCCGACTGGCCCGTCGGCGAAGAAGGGGAAGTCGCCCCGCACCACCAGCCGAGGCAAGACGGCGCGAGGAAGCGCCGGGCCTGGCCGAGTTCCCTCGGAGGCCGGGAGAAGAAGTTCAAGGGGGCAGCCGCCGCGACCAAACGGGAAGAGGCGGCCGCGAAGGCCCAGCGCCTCTGTAAGGAAGTGAAGAAGCCGCCGCTGTCTTCTGCATGAGTGCCCCTACTCCTCTGTCTTGTTTTTGTCTTCTGGTGGGTTTAGTCTGAGTTTTTTCATGTGCTCCCCGCTTCAGAGCTCCTCTCACCCTAGGGAGGGTCGCCGCCGCCTCCATCAGGGGGTCGGTGGAGTCGTCCGCCACAACTCGGCGCATTGACCCAGCCGCCGACCTCCGGGAGGCGACGGAGCGGAACGCGCGGGAGAAGCGCGACGAGGACGAAGCCGCCCGTTGGAAGAAGGCGGAGGCCGAGAAGACGGCCGCCCCCGCCCAGCAGGGTCTTGAGGGAGCAGGAGCCGCCGCCGCGGCCCAAGAGCGGGCCGAAGAAGCCGCGCGCCGCCAATCGGCGCTACTCGTCGTTCCGTTGAACTCGGCGCCGCCGGTTTATATGGGGCGGCCTGGAGAAGCCGGCGGGGAGTACGCCATTGTGGAGAGGGAGGGCAGCGAGATCCCCAGGCGAGACTTGGTGGTGCCACCACCACCGCCCCCACCGTCATCGGCGGTGCAAAGGGTAAACAGTCGGCGGAGCCGCCAGTACCGCCGACTACAGACGAAGCCACGGCGAACTTGCTTCTTCAAGTCGCCCTGCCAACTCGTCGCCGGCCGGAGAAGGCGACTTCGGCGCCACGCCCTCTGGAAACCGGAGCGGCCAGCTCGGCCACGCCAGAGGTCGAGGTGACGAGTTCCGCGCCCGTCGGGTGGGCGCGAGGAGGTGGCACGGGCCCGCTGAACCAGGCGCTCCTGGACGTCCAGGCGAAGCTGCGAGCTGAAAGCGACGCCATCCAGCACTGCTCGAGGGCGCACCTAGCGACACGAGCGGCCGTCTGGGTATGTTCCTTCTGACTTGTTTTTTCTTGTTCTTCTCTGTGGGGGCGCGCCAGCGCACCCACTGGGTGTAGTCCCCGAGTTCAAGCTCGGCTGCTGAGCAGGCGGGTTGGAACTCTAATGGCGAATTCCAAACACTTATTATTTTTTGAAATGCCCACTGTAGGACTACCACAACCTCCGAGCCACCGTCTTCAACCGAAATGTTGAAGTGCTGGGCAAGCGGACTGCCGACTTGACTGAGAGCCGGAGTAAGTTTGCTTCTTCGCGGGGGCGCGTTGGCGCACCCGCGGGCTGTAGTCCCCGAGATTCGGGCTGACTGCTGCGCAGTCGGGCCGGATCTTCTTGGCGACTTTTCTGATGACTTGTGTCCTTTTTCTTTTTTCTTCAGAGGCCAACGCCGTCCTTCAGGAGCAGCTGGGCGCTGCTAACACCACCTTGCGTGCCAAGGAGGTGGAGTGTGGCAAGCTTGTCTCGGAGCACGACCTGCTGGCCGCGCAGCTGGCGGAGCAGGAGAAGCTGCTCAAGAAGGCGCAGGAGGAGGTGAAGGACATGGAGGCTGAGCTCCAGGCCGAGTTCGAGGTCGAACGCTCCTCCTGGACCGACAAGGAGGCGATGCTGACCTCCGGCTTCCACGAGATAGAAGATATCGTCGATGGTAAGTTTTCTTTGCTTGCTTTCCTTGAGCGGCCGACTGTGGGTCGGGCCGACTCTTGCTTTTTCTGACTTGCTTCTTTTTCCGTCTTTGGCAGACTTCTTCCCAGGCCATGCGCAAGCCGCCGTTCAAGCCATCGAGGCTGACCGTGAGGCGCGGAGGGCGGCCGGCGAGAAGATTGCTGCCAACGCCCCCCAGACTCTTGACGAACAGCTTCTGAGCATCGAGGCTCGTCTTCGGCCGGCTCACCGGATGCTGCGCCGGCTTCAACGAGTCGGCGCCCAGGCGATTGCTCCCTTGTGGCCGGAGATGCCGGTTCTGCGCACTCCCAGTCGGACTGCCGACTGGCTGGAGGTCGCAGCAGGCCGTCTGGAGGCTTGGAAGGGCTCCTCGGCACGTGCCGGGGCACATTGTGCCTTGGAGTTCATCAAGGCGTGGTATCCGGACCTGAGTCTGGACCAGCTGGCCACGCTCCGAGCTGAGGCCCAGCCGGAACTGGCAGCCATGGAGGATGACTTCGTCAAGCGCGCCGCGGCGATTGCCGAGTACGTCGACACCAGTGTCTTCGTTCCTGAGCGTGCTGACAACGGCGAGGAGGCACCGCCGGAGTGGTTTGGGATGAACCCGAACTACGGCGAGGACTCGGCGGAGGTGATTGGCTCCAGCGTCGAGGAAGAAGACGAGATGGAAGCCGGCAACGAGACGGAGGTGCCGGAAGCCGGAACGGGCAACCAGCCTCAGCTCGACCGAGCCTCCAACCACGAGCCGCGCCCAACTGCGCCGACTGCTGCTGGAGGTGATCAAGCCGAGTCTGCCCCGCCGGCTGCCCCGACGTCCGACACCGCCATCTCCTCCGCGCCTCCGAACCCGTCCGCCGCTTCATAAGCCGCCGTCTTGCTTTACTTATCTGCTTAGTAGTTTCTCGAAGACTTTGTTAATTCGCACATTTCCACCCACTGGGTGTATTTTGAACATCTGTTCATGGATTCGGCCAATGGCCTTTGTGATGTAAATATTTATCTAGATTCTATCGTTTCTTGCTTGTTGCTCTTTTATGCTTTTTTTTCCTTTTGCCGCCTTCCCTTGGGTGCCGTCTTTGCCAGTCGGACAGCCGCTCCGCAGACTGCCGCTGGACCAAATACCTGGTCGCCTTGGGAAGGCAAGTACTTAGCCGTTCGAGAGTTTTTGTAGCAAGCCGGATAGAAAGACGGCAAGCCGACTACTCGGAGTCGGTTTTGCGAGGATCAGCTGAAAAGCTGGCTCGGGCTATGTTTTTACGCTTTGAATCCTTAGCCTTTTTTCGTGCTGGCGCCCATTCTACCTTACTCCGGCCCACCAGTCAGTCGCTCTGCGAGCTGTGGCTTTGGCGGGAGTCGGCTTAGGCTCCGCACACTACTTGTGTAACCGCAGGAAGCGTTTTCATAGCATGAGACGGCAAGTCCCCGGGCCGACTGGTCGGGCCCGGGGTCAAGCGGCATAAAGAGTGTCGTGCTCGGAAGCATAATTCTTATCATACAGATAACAAAAGGGGCAGTCCCCGAGTCCGTCTCGGGGGCCCTAGAGTCTTGGTACTTAAAACAAAAAAGGGGGGGCGTGATACATACTGCATCAGCTGTAAAATCTTTGAAGAAGATTCACGTTGCATTGTCGCTCCGTCTCTTTGCCGGAGTCGTCCCTCTTGCGTGCTCGGGGCTTCTGAGCGTCGATCAGGTAGTAGGACTCGTTGCCCAGCACCTTGCTGATGATGAAGGGGCCTTCCCAAGGTGCGGACAACTTGTGCTGGCCGGCTGTTCGCTTGATCAGCCGGAGCACAAGGTCGCCTTCTTGGAAGGATCTCGGCCTGACCTTCCTGTTGTAGTAGCGACGTAGGCTCTGCTGGTAGATGCTGGACCGGCTGAGTGCTAACAGCCGGCCCTCTTCCAGCAGAACGATGCCGTCTTGCCGTGCTTCTTCTGCTTCCTCCGCGGTGTACATCGTGACTCGTGGGGAGTTGAACTCTATATACGTCGGGATGACGGCTTCAGCACCGTAGACGAGGAAGAAGGGCGTGAAGCCGGTTGACTTGTTTGGAGTTGTACGCAGACTCCAGAGGACGGCCGGCAACTCGTCAAGCCAACAGCCGGCCGAACGCTCCAGCGGTTCAACCAACCGAGGCTTGATGCCGGACAGGATAAGGCCATTCGCCCGCTCCACCTTCCCGTTTAACTGCGGATGGGCAACGGACGCTAGGTCCAGTCGGATGCCCTGCGTCGCGCAGAAACGGGCCAAGGCGGCTTTGGCAAAGTTGGTGCCATTGTCGGTGATGATGTTGTGCGTTATGCCATACCGAATTGTGATGTCTGAGATGAAAGTCACGGCAGTCGGACCATTCAATTTTTTGATGGGCTTCACTTCTATCCACTTGGTGAACTTGTCCACCACGACAAGTAGATGAGTTAGGCCACCTCGCGCCGTCTTGAAGGGTCCCACCATATCCAGGCCCCAAACTGCAAAGGGCCAGGCGATGGGGATAGTCTTGAGTGCTGAAGCCGGCTGATGCGGCTTGGATCGGAACTTCTGGCACCCCTTGCATTTCTGGACCAACTCTTTGGCCTCTTCGAGGGCAGTCGGCCAGAAGAAACCGTGTCGGAAGGCATTGGCGACGAGCGCTCTTGAGGCCGCATGGTGGCCGCACTCGCCTTGATGGATGTCTCTGAGAATTGCTTGGCCTTGCTCTGGCTCGACGCAGCGCTGGTGGACGCCTGTGACGCTGCGTCTGACCAGCTCTCTGTTGATTATGGTGTATGCTACCGCTCGGCGTTGTATTTGCCGAGCCAAGGTTTCATCGGTTGGCAGCTCCTTGTTCACCAGGAATTGGAGGATGGGCTGGGCCCATGAGGGTGCTACTATCTCTTATACTGTCAAAACTGCGACTTGGACGTGACCGGCTGGGCTTGGAGTCGGCGGGCTGGAGTCCGCAGCCGCTTGCTGGATTACCGAAGTCCCGGGGGTGACTGGAGCGGTCCCCGGGCCGAGTTCTGGAATCTTCTCTCTGGCTGCCGCAGTCCCCGGGCCGAATTTCGAAGTTCCCGGGCCGGCTGCAACTGCGGCACTCTTGAGATCATCTGCAATGGGTCTTGTGCTGTTTGCTCGGGCTCTCGGGCCGGATCCGGCTTCTTCAGGGGGAGTCGGCACAAAAATTGAATCTGACTCCGGTGAGGGCTTGATGGATGGCTTGAGGAGGCGCTGGAGGGCGACGCCCGAAGGTATTGCTTGGCGGGTGGAGCCAATTCGTGCCAAAGTATCTGCTTGGTTATTGTCATTCCTCGGCACGTGGAGGAACTCGCACCCCTCGAAATACCCGCTGAGCTGCCGCACGAGAAAACGGTAGCTCTCCATGTTTGCATCCTTGGCGTCCCAGTCGCCCGACGACTGCTGTACCACCAAGTCGGAGTGGCCGTAACACAGGATCTGGCGGATGCCAAGCTCTTTGGCAAGCCGGAGCCCGTGAACAAGCGCCTCGTACTCGGCGACGTTATTGGAGGCAGCGAAGTGAATCTGCAGTGCGTACTTGAGCACGTCGCCCTTGGGAGAAGTGAGGATGACGCCGGCTCCCAAGCCGGTGCGCATCTTGGAGCCATCGAAATGCATCCGCCAATGGGTGGAGTCGGGCGCTGGTGGCAGGTACTGGGTCTCGGCCCAGTCGACGAGGAAGTCGGCCAGTGCTTGCGACTTGATGGCGGTGCGGGGTTGATAGTAGATCGTGTAGGGCGCCTACTCTATGGCCCATTTGGCCACTCGGCCAGATGCATCTCGGCTTCCGATTATCTTAGCCAATGGGGCTGTGCAAACCACTGTGATTGGATGTTCTTGGAAGTAAGGCTTCAGCTTCTTGGCGGCGAAGTGCACGCCGTAACACATCTTCTGGTAGTGGTGGTAGTTCTGCTTGGAGGTCGACAGTACTTCACTCAGGTAGTATACCGGTCTCTGGACCGGCAGTGCCTTGCCTTCCTCCTTGCGCTCAACTACGATAATCGTGCTAACTACTCGGCTGGTGGCGGCGACGTACAGGAGCATGGGCTCTTTGGGAGTCGGAGCCGCCAACATAGGGGGAGTAACCAACATCCTCTTCAGTTACAGAAAGGCCTCGTCCGCCTTGTGGTTCCACTCGAAAAAATTGGTCTTCTTCATGAGTTGGTACAACGGGAGAGCCTTCTCGCCCAGCCGACTGATGAAACGGCTGATGGATGCCAGGCAGCCAGTGAACTTCTGCACATCCAACAGTCGGCTGGGTACCTCCATCCTCTCGATGGCCTTGATCTTCACAGGGTTGCACTCTATGCCGCGTTCGGAGACCAGGAATCCAAGTAGCTGGCCGGCTGGTACTCCGAAAACGCACTTCTCGGGGTTAAGCTTGATCCGGAATCGGCGCAGGTTCTCAAAGGTCTCTTTGAGGTCTTCCAGTAAGGTTCCGCGCTTCTCCGTCTTGACCACCACATCATCCACATAGACGTGGGCATTTCTGCCGAGTTGCTTGAGGAGGCACTTCTGCATGCAACGCTGAAAGGTGGCGCCGGCATTCCTCAAGCCGAACATCATGGTCAGGTAGCAAAAGGCTCCGAAGGGCGTGATGAAAGCGGTCTTCAGTCTGTCTGTCGGGTTTAGCTTGATCTGGTGATATCCTTAATAGGCATCTAAGAAGCTCAACAACTCGCACCGGCTGTGGAGTCTATCACCTGATCAATTCTCGGCAAAGCAAATGGGTCCTTGGGGCAGGCTTTGTTCAGGCTTGTGTAGTCGATACACATTCGCCACTGCTTGTTCTTCTTCAGCACTAAAACTGGGTTCGCTAACCACTCTGGGAAAAATACTTCCATGATGAAGCCGGCTGCGAGGAGCCGGGCTATCTCTTCACCAACAACTCTTCTTTTCTCTTCTGACAGGCGGCGCAAGGGCTGCCTGACGGGCTTCGCATCAGACCGGACATGTAACTTGTGCTCAGCGAATTCCGTCGGTACACCCGGCATGTCTTTGGGGGACCACGCAAATATGTCCCGATTCTCACGGAGGAAATCGATGAGCTCGCCTTCCTATTTGCTGTTAAGGTTTGCACCTATGACTGCGTACCTCTCCGGGTGCTCTGGGTCCAAGGGTATCTTCTTTGTTTCCTTTGCCGGCTTAAACGAGCCCTCAGCTTTCAACTCCTTGGGGTTGGGTGACATCTCAGGCTGCTTGCCGGCCATCGCCACAACCCGGTCAAGAAGCCGCTTCTCTGCTGCAATAACCAGGGACTCGGCCAGCCGACTACTCTCGGCCGCACAGGCGGACGACTTCCTGTAGTCGCCGACTACAGTCAGGATTCCCTTGGAACTCGGCATCTTCATTTTGAGGTAGGCGTAGTGGGGGACTGCCATGAACTTGGCCAAGGCAGGTCGGCCAAGTAGTGCATGGTACGGGCTCTAGAGGTCCACCACTTCAAACCAGACTAGCTCTCGGCGGAAGTGATCCTTATCTCCGAAAAGGACATCTATCAAAATCTTGCCGATTGGGGAGCAGGAAAGGCCAGTGACGATCCCATGGAATACAGTCCGGCTGTTCTGGAGTTGTCTCTGCTTGATTCCCAGCTTCTCCATTGTATCCTTATACAGGATGTTGATACTGCTGCCTCCATCTATCAGAACTCGCGAAAAGCGAGTTGCCCGCCTATCAGTGGCAAAGGTGGCCTCCAGGACCAGGGCATAGGATCCTGGATTTGGCATCACCTCTGGGTGATCTGCTCTGCTCCAACTGATAGGTTTCTCGGACCAGTGCATGAACTCTGGAATGTCCGATGCTACTGCGTTGACTTCTTGCTGCTGCAGCCGCCTGCTGCGTCTGTCATCTGCCACACTGGTGAACACCACGTAGGCTCCATGCTCTTCTGGGTACTCGTCTTGTATTGCGCCGACTGGCCTGGCGGCCGGCTGCGGAGGCGGAGGCGGAGGCGGCTGTCCAGCAGGTGGAGGAGGCACCAAGCCGTCTCCCTTGGCAATCCTAGTCAGCCAGTGGCACTTTCTTGTGGTGTGGTTCGATGGCTTCGCGCCACTTTGAAACTTGCAGGGGCCATCCAGAGTCTGCTCGTAGGAGAAAGCCGGCAGCCAATTGGGCTTGCTGCCCTTCCGCCGCTTGGGTGGAGGCTGCCCTTCTGGTTGCTGATCGTCGACCGTTGCGACCTGCCGGCTATTGGAAGCCGGCTGCGGGGCCTTGCGCTTGGGATCGTTCTGCTGCTGCCGCCGGCCGGCGTCTGCAGCCGGGGTTCTGGGAGCCTGAGGGGCGACTTTGCCTGTCGCGCTGACTTGGATCTCCGTCTTCATAGAAGAGTCGGCCGTGGCGTACTTGTCTGCTATGATCAGCAGCTCGTCCAGGGTCTCCGGCTCGTCACAGAGGAGCTTATGCTTGAGGAGGGTGCATTCTCTGCACCCGGCGGTGAAGTACTCGATGGCCTGCACCTCGTGCACGCCCTCGCAGGAGTTTCGGAGCTGGGCCCAACGCGTGAGGTAGTCGCGAGTTGATTCGTCGGGGCCTTGCACGCACAAGGAGAGCTGGCGAGGCTTGGGAGGTCGCTTGTACGTGCTCGTAAAGTTGCGGACGAAAGCCTCTGTGAAGTCGACCGAACTGTTGATGCTGCGGGGTTTCAGGCTGTTCAGCCATGTCCGGGATGTGCCCTGGAGCATGAGCGGAACATACTTCACGGCAACGCGCTTGTTGCCGTTCGCTATGCTGACGGCTGTGGAGTAGTCAACCAGTCAGTCCTCTGGCTTCACGGAGCCGGTGTACTTGGGGGTATCTCTGGGGAGAGTGAACCCTTTGGTGAAGGGCTCATCTCGGATGCGGGGACCAAAACACAGCGGCCCCAGCTCATCTTCTTC
Source organism: Aegilops umbellulata (assembly GCA_032464435.1). Classification (NCBI taxonomy): domain Eukaryota; kingdom Viridiplantae; phylum Streptophyta; class Magnoliopsida; order Poales; family Poaceae; genus Aegilops; species Aegilops umbellulata. Next base: position 83,069,377 of record CP136060.1, on the reverse strand, counting down.
TTCCAGCATCAGAGATCGATGGAGTAGGTCGATCCGGAGGCGAGCATCGTTCTTTCCGACTCCCTCTCGGCGGCCTAGGCGACCTCCGAGAGTCGGGTGTTCAACGGGCGGTGGAGAGACTCGCCTTTCCTTGCGGGGTGGCGGAGGCACATAGTCGTCCCGCCGCTCTACTGCTCTCGGGCGGCCGTCTTGGTGGCGCTCAATGGTGATATGAGTCCGACTGCGGCTTGCAGCCGGTTCCTTGTCTTTTCTTCCGTGGACGCCGCCAGTCGGCGCCCGAGATGTCGCGCCTTGATCTCGGCGGGGTGGCAGGTCATCTTTCTGCTGCTGCGGCCCCTCGGTTCGGCAGCCGGCCGCGTTCTGCGCGCCAGCCGCGTCGAGGAGTTGCCGGACTCGCTCCGTCATCAGTCGGCGCTCTTCGCCTTCAAGGTTATCCAGCTCGTCTGCCGCCGCCTAGGCGGCTCGAATGTTCTCGGCGGGCTTAGCGTATACGGGGCGGTTGGCCCCGAACATGCTGGCGATGTCCGCGCCGCGCTGCCGGACCGTGCCTAGGCGGCTTGGCCCCACCGGGGCCGGCGAGCCGCCCATGGCGCGATCCATCTCGCGCTGGTAGGCCTCTGACAAGCGTCTCATGCTGGTCAGCCTCTTCGCGCCTTCGACGAGCTGGAGGTGGCGTGCCTCGAGCGCTTCGGCGTCGGCGTCCTCTAGAATGGGCGCATCCAGGTCTTGAAGTGCCGCGTCAAGCGGGTCGCGAGCTCTCCCGTCGGAGTGCTCGCCATGGTCGATGACGAGCACCTCTGTAATGGTGCTCCCGCTGCCCTCTGCGTGAGGGAGCGGCTCGTCGTAGACCACCAAGCTGGTGGGGAAGGCGTCGAGCGACGCGGTGTCGGAGTCGACCAGCATCGGGTCGGTGGCAGGCTCGCCAGCAACGTGGAGGTCGTCGAGGAGGCCCGCGAGAAGGTTCGCAGGGCCGCCGGTGCCTGCGTTGGACGCAGGCTCGTCGGAGAAGCTAACCTCGCCGACAAGATCGGTGAGGCAGCTGGCCGCGCAAACGGTCTGAACGTTGCGCAGCGCGTCGGTGTGAACTTCTTCTGGCGTGCCGGGCTGGCTACGCTCGCCGGGAAGGAAAAGGGTTCCCGTCCAGAACAGATCTCCGGACGACGGTGCACCTCGCCCCATGGTGGGCGCCAAATGTCGAGGGTTGGATGTGACATATGCCAAAGGATGGCTTATCATGGTGGGGGCGAGTAGAACGTCGCCGGTGCCTGGAAGCGGGATGAGGCGTAGGCATGCACGCCGGCGGATCTTACCCAGCTTCGGGGCTCTCCTAGGAGATAATACCCCTACTGCTGCTCTGCGGGGTCTCCGCATGGTCACTATGGAGATATGTGTACAAAGCCGCTCCTCGAGCTGTGTTCTAGAGGCAGGAGAAGGCAAGGCTAGCTCTCCCCTCCTCTATGCTGTTGGTCTGGTGGAAAAAGGATCCCACCCTTTGCAGGGGTGCGCCGGGGGGTTTATATAGGCCTACCCCCCGGGGGTACAAGGGTAATCTGACTGGGTGCGGGTCCCAACCGTCTGTCTCTTAGGCCGCCGTCCTTTCCGCCGACTCCTGGGGGCCACCTTTGGTGGGCCCCGCCGACCGACCTGGCCACTGTAGCCGCGCCTCTGATGACGTTGGATGGGTCGTGGGGGCGTGGCAACAGTGCCGCCGCCTGGCGGGCGATCACTGTCACCACTCCCCGTCTCATCTGGTTAATGGCGCGTGGGACCCGTGGAAGGAGCTGGCCGACTCTCGGAGGCCGACTCCCACGGGGGCCGTCTTCGGGCGCTCTCGCCGTCTTCTATCTCTCCCGCTGACTGGCGGGGCCCGCCGTCTCCAGGCTGTACAGGCGGGCCAACGTGGGAACAGGGTTCCGCCGCTGGGGCGGACGTCAGGGCCGGTATGGCCACAGGGCCGCGCCGTACCGAAGATCTCCTCTGGTACGTCGCACTGTAGCCATACCCGCCCTTGGTATCAGGGTAGGGGAGGGCTGTACTCCGGCCATCCCCAGTCCTGTCCTTCTTCCACAAGGCGGAAGGTGATGAAGTCGCGGGCCTCCCTGGAGTCGCCGATCGGGAGTCTCAGCCGCCTCAGGGACTCGGCCGTGAGTAGGTGTCGGTGATGCCGCGGCCGACTCCCAGAGTCGGCCGATCGTTTTGGGATTCTCGGAGGGGTGTAGCCTGCCCCGATGTCTTGAAAGGTTCTGGGCCTCGGGTTTGCCTACCCGTGGCCCATTACTCCGACACCACCTGTAGGTAACCCCTTGCACATATAAAAGGAGGCCCCATGCGCAACAAGAGAAGGGGGGGAGGAAGGAGGCCACTCACGCTCGGTCAAGCCAGCAGCTCGCGTGTACTGTAGCACCACACGCTCCCGAGCAAGAACACAATACAAAACCACAAAGCAGCAGTAGGGTTTTACGCATCCTTGCGGCCCGAAGATGGGTAAATCCCTTGTGTGCATCGCCTCGATCCGCTCTTCGCGCGACCTCCGCCCCCCGCCGAACCAAGAAAGGGGCTTGGTCCCCATAGGTGTTCGTGGAGGCAGATTTCCCCCGACATTTTTGGCGCGCCAGGTAGGGGGCGTCGAGGCTGTGTGAACCTGATCCGGCGTCTGCACAGGCTAGATCTCCATCATCTTCATCAACATGCCACCGAAGAAGAAAGCTCCGGAGGTGGCCGGTCCATCCGCGTCGAACCCACCGCCCTTGGAGCAAACGGGTGGTGGGGACGGCACCGGCGGCAGAACGGGCGTCGTCGAGCTAGCTCATGGCGCCACGGCGTCCAAACATGCACCGCGCCCCTCTTAGTAGGCACGGGACCAGTAGCGTCTTGGCGCCCACGGTACCATACGCTCGCTGGTCCCAGATCGAGCCGGCGGATCCCAGGGCGCTCAAGGCCAGCACTCACACCAACGTGCTGGCGCGAGCGTGGCGCGGCTGCCTGGACCAGGTGTTGCTCCTTCTAACATAGTTAGAAGTTCGAGAACATCCCGCTCCACGCGCCGTTCGCCACCACTTCCCGCCACTCCAGCAGAAGCTCTGGCGCGAGCTCAACTGCTCCTAGACTACCCTCCAACGGCGGACAAGCTCGACGACTGGAGGGCCACGATACAGAGCTTCATCGTTTTCGCTAACGGCGACACCCCGCGGCAGCACAGTGCGTCGCAGCCGCGGCAGGTCGGCCAGGCGAGAACCGATGGCGCCAAGACCGGTGGGGGCGCGACCACCGTGCACTCCCCGCCCCAAAGGCCAACATCGCCGACTCGCCAGAACCATTACGACAACGACTCCACCGCGTCGTCGAATCCGCGAACTCGTCACGATCAACGCCAAGTTCATCACGAGCGAGAGCAAGAGGACGCTCGTACTCGCATCGAGCGTCGGAGAGAAGCGCGGCGTCAATCAGACCAGCGCGCTGGGCCCTCTGTCGACATGCATGCACCGGGGGAACCAGGTGACCTGCCGTACGCGGTGGGCTGCCCTGCGTTCACCCCTGAGCTGCGGCAAGTCCAGTGGCCCAGCACGAAGAATTTCAAGCCAGACGTACCAGAGAAGTACGACGGCAAGTCGCATCCGTCGGAGTTCCTCAGCATCTACACCATCGCGGTGCAGGCTGCTGGAGGGCGAGATGACAAGATCCTTGCCAACTACTTCCCGCTGGTACTCAAATCCAACGTCAGATCCTGGCTCATGCACTTGCCGGACAACTCCATAACCTCCTGGACAAACTTGTGCCATCAGTTTGTTGGCGCCTTTACGGGCGGCCACAAACCCCATGGCCAAGCGAGCGACCTTCATCTGCTCGTCCAGAAGGAAGGGGAACCCTTGCGCAAGTTCATCCAGAGATTCAGCCGTGTACACAACAACATCCCAGACGTCCACCCCGCCGCGGTCATCAGCGCGTTCCATCAGAACATGCATAACCGCAGGATGCGGGAGGAGATGGCGATGTGCAAGATCAAAGACGTCAGCGAGTTATATGCCCTAGCCGACAAGTGTGCCCATGCTGAGGAGGGGAGGAAACACCCCGGAGAGAACACTGGAGCAGGAGAATCTGACAGTGAGGATACCGCCCCGGAGAGAACACTAGAGTCTGCGGCGGAGCAGCAGGAAGAAGAAGAACCAAGAAGTACTGGTTGTTGAGCAGTCCGTCGATGAAGGCACCGCCAAGAAGGCCCAGGCTGGTAGCTCCGGCAAGGAGGTTGCCGGATGCGCCAACTGCCAGGCTGTGGCGGTCGCCGACAAGCGGGACGGCACCAACAAACAGTACTGCAATATCCACCGCACCAAGGGCCACGACCTCCAGAGCTGCAAGCAGGTCGAGCGGCTCGTCGAGCTGCAAAAGGCCGAGTACGAGCGGCGCGACAAGGAGAGTGCCCGGGGAGGTGGCGAAGGATCAGGCACGAAGCGCCCCGGCCAGGGAGGACGCCGCAACAAGGACAAGCAGCGGCAAGCGGACAGACCTCCCCGCGGCCGTGACAAGAACGAAGACGACGACGAAGACGAAGACATGGATTACGTCGAGACTAGTGAGCAGGAGTTTCAGAAAGCCACAGAGGTCTTGTGCGTAGACGGCGGTGCTTCCCTGCATACTTCTCACCGCCAGCTCAAGCAGTGGGCGCGGGAAGTCAATGCAGCGGAACCACCCATCGAGTCGCGCAAGCCTCTGAAATGGTCCAGCACGCCTATCATCTTTGATATTGAGGACCTCCCTGATCGCACAACTGCGATCGGGTGCTTGCCGATGTTGGTCTCACCAACAGTTCGCAACCTCAAGGTCACTAAGATGCTTGTTGACGGTGGGGCCGGCTTGAACCTGATCTCCTCCACTGTGCTCCGGAAACTCCAAGTCCCCGACAGCGAGCTCGAAGAGACCGGCACGTTCCAAGGAATCAACCCGGGAAGGAGCAAGCCGAAGGGGAAGATAACGTTGCTAGTGACATTTGGCAGCGAGCTGAACTTCAGGACAGAGAGGATCACTTTTGACGTTGCCGATTTTTCATTGCCCTACAATGGAATTCTCGGCCGTCCAGCGCTCGCCAAGTTCATGGCGGCCTCTCACTATGCATACAACATGCTCAAGATGCCAGGCCCGATAAGCGTCATCTCTGTCCCCGGCGACAAGAAGGATGCCCTTATCTGTGCCAACAAGATCTACCGGGAAGCAGCGGCCGCAGCGGATCACAAGCCGCTTGCCACTGAAGCTCCCGGAGGGAAGAAGAGGACCAAGCCCGGCAAGTGCTCTGATGCCCACTCCGGCAAGCGCACCTCTTCGGAGTACTGCGCTACCGTCGAGGACGCGCCATCGAGCTCCACCGGCAAGAGTAAGAAGACAATGGCAGCTCCGCCAACGACCAAGAAGGTGTCCGCCAAGGAGGACGGCACTGGTGGTACCTTCACCATCAGTGCCACACTCAACCCCAAATAGGAAAGCGCGCTCGTTGCCTTCCTGCGGGCGAATGTAAATCTGTTTGCCTGGCAACCATCTGACATCCCCGGCGTTCCCAGGAAAGTAAATGAGCACCACCTAGCCGTCTGTCCTCATGCGCGGCCCGTCAAGCAGGGAGTCAGGAAGCAAGCGGTGGAGCGCCAAGAGTTCATTGCAGAAGAGATCAAGAAGTTGGAAGCGGCAGGCCTCGTCAGAGGTGTGCTCCATCCGACGTGGTTGACCAATCCTGTTGTCGTGCGCAAAGCAAATGGGAAATGGAGGCTTTGCATCGAATTCACTGATGTTAACAAAGCTTGTCCCAAAGATTCCTTTCCCTTGCCGCGCATTGACCAGATTGTTGACTCCACGGCCGGATGTGACCTGCTTTCATTTCTTGACGCCTACTCAGGATATCATCAGATCTTCATGGCTGAAGAAGATGAAGAGAAGACCGCGTTCATCACTCCATGTGGCACGTACTGCTTCGTGCCGATGCCTTTCGGACTGAAGAATGCTGGTTCAACGTTTGCAAGGGTTGTCCACACCGCTTTTGAGCCACAAATCCACAGAAATGTGGAGGCCTACATGGATGACATAGTGGTCAAGAGCAGAGACAGGGCAACCCTGATTCAAGACTTAGAAGAGACCTTTGCGAACCTGCACAGGATCAGCCTCAAGCTCAACCCCGAGAAGTGCGTGTTCGGAGTCCCTTCCGGCAAGCTTCTCGGGTTCTTCGTGTCTCAGCGAGGAATCGAAGCCAACCCAGACAAGATCAAGGCCATCGAGCAGATTGAAGCACCAACACGTGTCAAGGACGTACGAAGGCTTGCCGGCTGCGTCGCGGCTCTCAGCAGGTTTATTTCCAAGTCTGCAGAACGCGCCCTGCCGTTTTTCAAAATTTTGAAAAAGGCGGGTCTAGTAAAATGGACTCCGGAAGCGGAGGCTGCGCTGCAGGACTTGAAGAAATACCTGTCCTCCGCTCCATTACTTGTCGCGCCTAAACCACAAGAGAAGTTGCTGCTATACCTGGCGGCGACCAATCGAGTGGTTAGTGCTGCGTTAGTAGCGGAGAGGGAGGCAGATGATGAGCCAGCAACCGCGGCAAGCACGTCCAACGACAAGCAGGGGGCTTCCCCGACAAGCTCTGGCCCCGACAAGGATGAATCTGCGCAGGAGCAAGTGGAGGTGCAGAAGAAGAAAATGGTGCAGCGCCCAGTTTACTTTGTCAGCTCCCTTTTGCAGGGGGCTAGGTCAAGGTACTCTAGTGTGCAGAAATTGCTTTTCGGCCTTCTCATGGCCTCGAGAAAGCTGCGCCATTACTTCCAAGCACATGAAATTATAGTTGTCACCCGCTTTCCGCTGAAGAGGATACTGCAGAATCATGAAGCAACAGGCAGGATTGTCGAGTGGGCACTTGAACTGTCGAGCTTCGGTCTCCAGTTCGAGAGCACCTCGACTATCCAAAGCAGAGCATTGGCGGAGTTCATAGCAGAGTGGACACCGACACCAGACGATGATATCCCACAGACGAGCATCCCCGCCAAAGAAGCAAGCAAAGAGTGGTTGATGTACTTTGATGGTGCTTTCTCGCTGCATGGCGCCGGTGCTGGCGCGTTACTTATCGCGCCCACCGGAGAGCACCTCAAGTACGTAGTCCAGATGCACTTCCCCAAGGAGCAAGCAACCAACAATACTGCAGAGTATGAAGGTTTGCTCGCCGGTCTCAGGATCGCGGCAGAACTTTGGATCAAGAAGCTCATTGTCAGGGGTGACTCGCAGCTTGTCGTCCGCCAAGTGAACAAATATTACCAGAGCCCGTTGATGGAAGCGTACGTTGATGAAGTGAGGAAGCTAGAAGAGCACTTTGACGGCCTGCAAATGGAACACATTCCAAGAGCTGAGAACGACATCGCTGATGGCCTGTCAAAGTGCGCAGCATTTAAGTTACCTGTGGAACCAGTAACCTTTGTGCTCAAGCTGACTCAGCCATCCGTAACACCATCAACCAGATAGAGCAAGAAGAGGAAGTTGGTCTCCAGCGACTATCTTCCGGCAGAGCTCCCCATAGCCGCCGCTAAGAAGGTCCCCAAGATCGACGCCAAGAGCGCTGAGGAGCCGTCTGCTCCGGAAAACCCCAGGGTTTGTTCCGTAGAAGCAGGCGCTCCCGACAAGTTTTGCTCCGGCAAGCTTGCCGGGGAACGTCAAGCTCCGGCTGAGCCCCAGATCCTCGCCGTAGAAGCGGACGTTCCCACAGCAGCAGAAGTGCCTTCAGTCCTTATTGTCGAGCCGCAGGCTCCAGCATGGGCGCAGCAGACTGTCCATTTCCTCTAGCACGGAGAACTTCCCGAAGAACAAGAAGAAGCGGAAAGAGTAGCCCGGCGCTCGAGTATGTACCAGTTCGTCGACAACACACTATACAGAAGAGGGCGCAACGGTGTGAAATTGAAGTGTATTTCCCGGGAAGACGGACAGAAGCTGTTGGCAGAGATACATGGAGGCATATGTGGTCACCACATTGGCGCAAGAGCACTTGCCGGCAAAGCGTTCCGGCAAGGTTTCTCCAGGATGCAACTGCACAAGTAACCAAGTGTGAAGCGTGCCAGTTCCATTCCAAGCAGATACACTAGCCAGCTCAAGCTCTCCAAAGGATCCCTTTATCCTGGCCATTTTCGGACTGGGGGCTCGACATCCTTGGCCCCTTCCCCCGAGCTGTCGGGGGCTTTGAGTACTTGTACGTCGCAATTGACAAGTTCACAAAGTGGCCGGAAGTGGAACCAGTGAGGAAGGTGACAACACAGTCAGCCATCAAGTTCTTCAGGTCGATTGTCTGCCGCTTCGGGATCCCCAACAGGATCATCACCGACAACGGTACACAATTCACGAGCCGTGCCTTCATGCAACACGTCCAAGATCTCGGCGCCAAGGTCTGCTTCGCTTCTGTTGCTCATCCCAGGAGCAACGGTCAAGCTGAAAGGGCCAATGCCGAAGTACTGCGCGGGCTCAAGACTAGAACTTTCGACAGGCTGCACAAGTGCGGAAGACACTGGATCGAGGAGCTGCCGGTGGCTCTTTGGTCGATCAGAACGACGCCAAATCGAGCCACTGGCCAGACACCATTTGCTCTAGTCTATGGAGCATAAGCAGTTACCCCCACGGAACTCGTATACGGGTCACCTCGAGTGCTCGCTTATGATGAGCTTGAGCAAGAGCGGCTGCGTGAAGATGACGCGCTGCTCCTTGAGGAAGATCGTCTTCAGGCTGCTGTGCGAGCCTCTCGCTACCAGCAAGCTTTGTGTCGCTACCATAGCCGCAAAGTTAAAGCCAGAAGCTTCGAGGAAGGCGACCTTGTTCTTCAGCGCACTCCGTCCGTGAAGAATCATAACAAGTTGACGCCGAAGTGGGAAGGCCCTTACCGGGTGAGACGAGTCACGAGGCCCGGCGCTGTCCGCCTCGAGACCGAAGATGGCACTCCGGTGAGCAACTCCTGGAATATTGAGCATCTTCGTAAGTTTTACCCGTAAGGCGCGGTTGTCGGGCCCCGCCCGGCAACCAACCTTTTGTACAAGTCTTGCCGCTGTTGCATGTAATCCTTTGTACAAAGCCAGGCGCAGACCCTGAGCAGCAGTAAATGAAGCGCTGGCGCCCTAAGTTTTAGCATGCATGCTGAGTCGAGTCTCGTCCTTGGTTAGGGTTGATAGTGCCTAACAGCTGCTAACCCCTAGCTTAGAGGTCGAGTCTGCGTCCTTTTTCCTGTTCCTTCGTTTCCTTTGGTTCGCAGGGTTTTGCATATCCTGGCCAGACCGCTTAAGGATGAAGAAGGGAAGAAGGGCGGGCCATCATCTATTCCCCGGCAAGCCAGTGTTGCCGGGGGCTGCAAGTACGAAGGTTTGCCTACGGCAAGCCAAAGTTGCCGGGGGCTATAATCCCAGATAAGTTTTTGCATACCTTGTCATGCATTCTCTTATGAACTGTGGAATACGAAAACCTTGTTTCCTCCTAAAAGCTACCGTGCTCCCTTAACGACAGGCCCCAGAGCGCGTTCCTGGGGCCCGTTTTGGTAGAAGTCGCGGGGGCAAAGGGGCGGAACGAGGAGCCCGAACCCGCCTCATCCCTTCCTCCGCCAAAGGCGTGAGAGAGGTCGAGTGGCGCGGGAAGACGGCAGGGCCTGTTGCCGGGAAAAGAAGTGTCTATCTTAACGATATAAAGGATTCGCTCCTTGGCGTGGGTTTTACCCACGGGACAAATGGCCCGGCAAACATCCCCTTTTCATTAAAAACATTCCGCTCAGGTACAGTTCAGAGAGAATGAAAAACATGAAAGATGGGATTACAAGTTTTAAACACAACTAAGGCCCGAGGGCTTACAGATTGAAAAAAGATAAGATGCCCGTAATCCCTTTATTGTCTCTCTCCTCAGGAGGTAGGACAAGGAGGCGAAAAGGGCAAAAGGGGCGCCTAGGCGAGCTACGGGTGGCAGAAGACACCAACAGAACACCCGGAGGGCCGTCCGGAGGTCCCGGAGGCTGGATGGTGACGGCGGTGCCGGAAGTGGAGCTCGAAGATGAGGCAGCGGGACGTCAACACGCTGTCGAGGGCATCTAGCCCTCGTACTCCGAGTTGACGGCCTTGTCGCCCGCCCTCTTCCTCTTCTGCAGCCTCCCTACGCCAGCCGCCTAGGAGACGACCCCGGGAAGCTCAAGGAGCCGGTGACACGGATGATGGGGGCGCCGGTGCCACACGGAGCTGCGACCGACGCCTAGTCGGACCCGTCATCCCGACGACCGCTACCCTCGTCGTCGATGTCGCTCCCCTCCTCGTCACTCTCGCTCGAGGAGGAGCCTTCGCTGTCGGAGGAGCTATCCACGTAGCACCGGGCCCGGGTCCCGAAGTCCCCGAAGGCCTTGACGGAGAGGAGATCGCCCTCCATCAACTTAAAATGGAGGGTGAACCCCTCCATCAAGCTGTGGATACGGGCGAATGTCTTCCACCCTCGGCCAAGATACACCACGCCGGGGGCTGGGGACTCGACGTGGACCCACGTGTCGCTGATCCCGCAGCCCTTCATGCGCAGCTTTAGCGTCTCGGGTTGCTCTATCTCCATCACGCTTGTGAAGGGAGCCGGGAGGCGGAGGCGGCGGCGAGGCGCCCGGCGCAGCCTGACGAAGAACTCACAAGGATCGTCCCCGATGTGGACCGTCGTGGGAAGAAGAGCCGCTGGCGGAGGCGAGGCTGGCGCGCCGCCCCGCCCGCCTCTTCCCTGAATGCCTCGGCCTCGTCCACGACCTCGCCCCCTCCCCCTTCCCCTTACGGTTGGCTCCGCCACCGCGGGTGCAGGGGGAGGAGGAGCGCGCTGCCTAGCGGCAACCCTCGCCGCCACCGATGAAGGACCAGGGTTCCCTTTCTCCATGGCGAATGGAGGGAGGGGATCAGAAGCCGAAGGGAAGGAAAGACGAAGGAGTGCGGATTTCCGTCGCCCCCTGTTGCTCTTTATAAAGAAGCAGGGTGGGGGCTCGGCCACCCCGCTCAGCCAATCAAGACACAGGAAGGCCAGGCGACTAGGGCCGACCTGCTGCCCCAACCCGCGACGGCCCGGTTTCCTGCCTCCACCGTCCGCAACCCCGGGTGCATGGAAGCCGCATGGCTGGCGTGCAGGACCGAGGCGACGGATGAGGCGACCTCTCCCCACCCCGTGATTGTGGGGAGCGGGCGCCTCGGAAACCGTGCCTCGGCCCCGTCCAGCGAACGAGCCACGCCTCCACACCTCCCTCCACTTATGGAGCTAGCGCGAACCGTCCCCCTTTATTGCAACGTGACGCATGCCTGCGGGGTTCGGCCCCGCGCACGACGCCCACGTCACGCACGCCTCTCCCCACGATGCCGCGTTCGACGCGTGCCGTTCGGGGAGGACGTGGTGGATGCAGAAGCAGATGCAGCGTGACCCAGGCCGCGCGTGCCCGTGCACTGTTTTGGGCCTGGCCCAACAGCGCTCGGCACCGTGTATGGCCTAGGCCCGGGGGCTCCTGTCGGTGTACTAAAGTAGGGGTACCTTAGTACCCCGAACTTGTGCACGGGCAGTCGTAGCACCCCGCGGCAAGGCTTGCCAGGCGATCGCCAAGACTCTCCATGGTCCCTTTTTGGGCCATCCAAGAACAAAGTATTTGAGCCAAGGCCCCGGCAGGAGGAGCCTGCCGGGAAGGCCACCCGAAGAGAGCAAGGCCCCGGCAAGAGGAGCTTGCCGGGACGACCGCTCGAAGCACAAGGCCTCGGCAAGAGGAGCTTGCCGGGAAGGCCGACAGAGGCACGACAAGGGACTTGCTGCGACGCGCTCCACGTCCCGGCAAGGACCGGTGAGCGACAAGCTCCCGGGCGCGACAAGGCATCAACCGCGGCAAGGCGCTTGCCGCGGCAAGTCACCATCCCGCGCCTGCGCTCCAGCTCATCCACCCACGCGTCGCTCTGGGGCCATTCCAGGCGTACGTGGCGAGAGGCTGCGCAGCCAGGGGCATGCGGTGGCGAAGCAACGCTGACAGAGTAGCCATCGTGGCAAACGGTGGCACTCCTGACGGTCCCCTTTCTTGCACCGTCTGGGCGATGCAGACGGGCATTTAATGCCCTTGTCCCCTGCCGTCAGAGTTAGGTATGTTAGCACTGTGCAAACAGCTGTACCCAACACAGCGTTTTCCAGTTTTGCCCCCGCCTATGTTGCCACCTGTGGGTAACCCCTTGCACATATAAAAGGAGGCCCCATGCACAACAAGAGAAGGGGGGAGGAAGGAGGCCACTCACGCTCGGTCTCGCCAGCAGCTCGCGTGTACTGTAGCACCACACGCTACCGAGCAAGAACACAATACAAAACCACAAAGTAGCAGTAGGGTTTTACGCATCCTTGCGGCCCGAAGCTGGGTAAATCCCTTGTGTGCATCGCCTCGATCCGCTCTTCGCGCGACCTCCGCCCCCCGCCGAACCAAGAAAGGGGCTCGGTCCCCATAGGTGTTCGTGGAGGCAGATTTCCCCCGACACACCGGGAAGGGGAGGAGGTGCAGTGTTCACTCTATCGCCTTCGGCGAGGGAGGCAATCCACTGTCGGCTGCACTATTCTCTTTCACCCAGCGCCTGTGCGGGAGGGCCACCGACCCCTTCTTCCTCGCTGCCATACATAGTGTGGGCAGATCCGGCCTCCCACCGCACGCCTTGCCACATCCCGATGACCCTAAGGTATAAGTTTCTTTGAAACCGTCATTGCTCTAGCTGCATGCAGATCTTTTTTGATTCTGTAGTCGAATCTAGGTCTTGGTTCAAAGAGGAAATAAGGGTGCGATCGGGTGGAGCAAGAATCTAGGACGTGGTTCAATGAGGAAAGGAGGGAGGGAAAGTAGTATAGACTGGCTATACAGCCGCTTTGTTGGTCGAAAAGGGAAAAAGGGGGTAACCTAGTACACACATCTGTAAGGAACCGATCTCTTTGTTGAAAAGGTAAAGAAACTGGGGGGTCAGGTAGTTTGTGCAGGACTAGATTTGCTGCCCTCACATAGGAAAAAGGTTCGAAGAGAACAAAGATGGGACCAACGCAGATATGCTGCTTGGCTACATACTCTACATCACCCATTTATACGTGTGGACGCACATGGTGGTGGCATGTACCATGTCCCATGTCCCATACAACTATTTTGTTGTTGTTAATCTAAGAATGCTGCTGGAAAATTGAAGCAATCCCACTCTTAAAAGTAAATCACATTCTTAACGAATGATGTTTTAACAGTATGTCTCTATTAATATGAATCAATGCAACCGTTTTACAAATGCTACTGTCCTACTTTGTTTTCCATCAAGATAAGTTAGATGCTTCTTTTTGTCGCTGTTTGTTTCATCCTCCTTTATTGGCCAGTAATTTTTTCCTTTTTTGCCTCTCTTAAAATAGGGATATCTATTCAACTTGTTGCTATATCAAACTTAAACGTCACACCGGTGACTTTGCTTGATTTCAGTGCAACTGCACAAAACGAGATTGGATTTCCTATTCGTGTTTGGTAGATTCGTAGGTGATCTTGTGTGCGTCATGACAGGTTGGTACTTGCCTTCATCCACATGATCGTGCAGTATGTTTTGAGATGTTGTGCTACTTGTATTGGTACTGTTTTAATTAAATGTTGAATTGAAGCTATTGTATTGCTCTCTTTTCCGATTAAGTAGCGAACAAAAATGGTACCAAACCAAACATGATGCTTGTTATTTTGTTACAACAGACTCTGCATCACCCCCTTTATAAGTAGATGGACGCACATGGTGTTGTTGCACCCACTCTCCCCTGGAACTGTCTATGCTTTTTCTTAATCTAATGCCGCTGGTAAAATTAAGCAATACCACTCTTAGAATTAACTACTGAACTATTTTAAGAGAATTTCTCTGTTAATACGAATAATTGCAACCATTTTAGAAATGCTATTGTCCTATACTTTGTTTGGGATCACAATAAGGAAGATGCTTCTTTTTGTGGCCGCATGTTTCATCCTACTTTATTGGCCAGTAATTGTTTTCTTTTTTGCCTCTGTTAAAACAGGGATATCTATTCAACTTGTTGCTATAGCAAACCTAAATGTCACACCAGCAACTTTGCTTGATTTCAGTGCAACTGCACAAAACGAGATTGGATTTCCTATTCATGTTCGTAGATTCGTATTTTATGTTGGTTGTCTCATGAAAGGTCAGTACAGGCCTTCATCCACATGATTGTGCAGTGTGCTTTGAGATGTTGTGCTACTTGTATTGGTACTATTTTAAATAAATGTTGAATTGAAGCTATTGTATTGTTGTCTTTTCCCATTAAGTAGTGAACAGAAATGGGACCAACCCAGACATGATGCTTGTTGCTTTGTTACAACAAACTCTGCATCACCCCCTTTATAAGTAGATTGAAGCCCATGTTGTTGTTGTGCCCTCTCTCCCCTGGAACTATTTATGCTTTTTGTTAATCTAATGCCACTGGTAAAATTAAGCAATGCCACTCTCAAAATTAACTACTGAATCTTAGTTCAAAACTGCAACACTTGTTAGGGATTGGCGGGATTACCATTTTTGTGGCCGCATGTTTCATCCTCCTTTATTGGCGAGTAATTGATTCCTTTTTTGCCTCTGTTAAAACAGGGATATCTATTCAACTTGTTGCTATTATGACATTTTGCTTCTCTACACGTAACACTTATGTTTTAAGAGTATTTTGTGCAGTTCAACTTGAATGTCACACCAGCGACTTTGCTTAATTTTGGTGGAACTACACAAAAGGAGATCATGTATTTTCATATATGTCTTGGGATTTCTTTCAGCTCCTCCTCGCAAATTGTTTCAAATCTTGGTCAAGAAAGGTTAGTATCAATTTTCATCCACATGATGCTGCAGTGTGCTTTGAGATGTTGTGCTACTTGTATTGGTACTGTTTTCGATAAATGTTGAATTGAAGCTATTGAACTGCTGTATTTTACCATTAAGTGGGCAAAAATTGTTCCAACCCAGACATGATGCTTGTTTCTTTGTTACAACAAAACTCTGCATCACCCCCTTTATAAGTAGATGGAAGCACTTGTTGTTGTTGCACCCACTCTCCCCTCGAACTGTTTATGCTTTCTGTTAATCTAATACCGCTGGTAAAATTAAGCAATGCCACTCTCAGAATTAACTACCGAATCTTAGTTCAAAGCTGCAACACTTGTTAGGGATTGGCGGGATTACCATTTTTGTGGCCACATGTTTCATCCTCCTTTATTGTCCAGTAATTGATTCCTTTTTTGCCTCTGTTAAAATAGGGATATCTATTCAAGTTGTTGCTATTGCGGCATTAGCTCAACATGTTTAAGAAATGTATTGTTCAGATAATGTCTCTGTTATTATATATCAGTTACAATGTTTTACAAATGGTACTATCCTGCTTTTTAGTTCTTTCTACATGTTTAACCAAGGTATTGTTAAGATAATCTCTCTGTTAAAATGAATCAGTCGCATTGTTTTAGGAATGGTACTTTTCTTCTTTGTCATTCTTTATACATGTTGAAACAAGGCATTGTTAAAATAATGTCTCGGTTAATATGAATGAATCACACTGATTGAGAATTGCTACTCTCCTGCTTTGTTTCCCATTAAGATAAGGTAGATCAGTAGATGTTTTTCTTCTGGGAGTACAAGTCTTCAACCGTTATTTCTCAGTAATTGTTTCCCTTATACCTATTGTTGCTTACAGGGGTATCAAAATTAAAGATCGGTTTTATTCCGACTTTGATTTTAGTTGAACTGCACAAAAGGAGCCAATGTGTCTAAGGCAAACTGCTGCATTAGTGGGTCCAGTTGGTCTTACCACTTTGCAGAAAGAAGCAGTCACTGTTTGCGCTACATTACACAAGGAATGATCGAGAAGCTTTACAGAGTATTAGTAGACGCTGGTGACATGACTAGTCTGCACAAAGCATAGGCAACTCTACAACACGTGGAGTGCACTAGGCAAAAAGTGCCCAAAAAAGTACAAGAAGCCATGAGAGGACTCCAAGTCTGTCAATGTCATTCTAAGCAACAATGATGGGGCATCTAGGTATGGTAATCTGTTTACCGTACTTTCCGTTTTTAGTCCACCAATTGGTGGGTTGACACTGGGGCCAATATTCATGTGTCTGCTGATGTGTCTTTGTTTTCTTGCAGCATATAAATATGAAATCCACAGGGATGCTTAGCTTGATTTTAGTGGAACTGCACGAAATGTTCGGATGGTTTGTGTCCTCCATAATACTTCATCATGCACAATACATCGAATGGTTCTCTAATCATTCGTTGTCACCTTGAGCCACCGGACTGTCAGTTGACCAACTGATGACAAACCCTGCCTGTTCCACAATCATAGGCATTACATATTTTGACTGTGAAAAGCTTGTCAAAGTTTAATAATTGATGTTAGCAAGAAGACATTAGTTTAGTATATTGGAAATGGAAAACCTTGTCAAATTTTGCTCATTGATGTTAGCCAGAAGACATGCATTTGATATCTTTGAGTGGGATGCACTTTGCTATGAGCAACGTCGATCGTTTTTTCCTATTCCTGTCTTCAATCAAGAAATATTTACTGTGTTGAGATGCATAGTCACATGAATGTTGACTTATGTAAGGTATTTTAAGAGTTTCTTCTGAATGTTGTCTATGTAATGCCAGGCCTTGCGAGTTTGATTGCAAAGTGGAGCTTGGAATGTTGTGTCATGCGGCATCACGAGCTGTTCACCGTGCCTCCTAAGAATAATGCTTCATATTGTTTTGCATGTTGAGGTAATGCCTATGATTTGCATGTTATGAAGATCATCCTCTTCTGTTGTTTCTGTGCTTAAGAACTTCATTGCCTTATGTTTCATTCATAGCCTATACGATAACTTGGGTAGGTTAGAGGTGAAACCATATGATCTTCTGACCAACTCATCATCTTGGGCCGTGATTGGATCATCATTTTCCAACCAAAAACGCTTGTAAAACTGACGCTTGTAAATAAAAGCAGATGGTCTCGGGCGAAGCGCTTGGTTGGTCGATTTTGACTAGTAAAATATACACTGGTCTCTCAGATTACACGTGTAACCCACCGGTTTTACTTAAAAACCTCGGGCCCTCGGTTTCATTATGCCTGTATTTTATGCGTTGTTTCCCATGACGAGTAAATTAAACTTGTATCTTAATACATGTGTGAAATAAACCAGAGCTCCCAAGTGCGGCCTTACCGTTTCATGCCGTCTCAGTCTCTCGAAGGTGCTCATAGGTGTTTGATGATCCTGGCTTCCCGAATGAGTAGGGGGCGCTGTATCAGACCATCCGTAGGGCCCGTGAGGCCCTCCCCATCGTCCTTCGAGTTGTTGCGCTCGCCGTGGCGCCGAGGATTGTCAACATGGTCAACAAACATGAGGATTCAGGGGATGACTTTATTTTGACTGGATGACAGTAGGGACCCACTAGGGCCATAGTCGTACGTACGCAAGTGCCTCCTTATTATGTACAACTATATATTTTTTGCTTCCTCCTGGTTTCCTGACAACACGGTCGAACACCATTGTCAACCTATGTAGTCAATAAACGAGAGAATTGCACAAGGAGCGGCTGACAGCTGGGACCAAGCAGCTCGAGCAGTATTGATGTTTTTGAGGTGTGAGCACTGCAGAGTTTTTCTTGAGCGATGTTTTCGTTGTTGTTCAGAGGAGAGAAGGGTATTAACTGGGCGGGTTGTGGCCCGTCTAACCCAGGCCAGATATCCAGCCCAGATATTAATTTTTTTTCAAGCTGAAAATGGCTAGCCCAACTATACTTTTTTTGAGGAATACCCAGGCAAGGTCAACTTATTATTCTCCGCCCCGTTGGGCTGTAAGTCTTTCCTAGGAGGGATGCATTAGGCTTAATAGGAAAATGGGCTTTAAAAAATGTTAAATGGGATGTAATTATAAAAACTGGGCAGTAACTATAAAAAAATGCACCAAACACGTAATTAGTTTATAAAATATTATTTTTGGATTTTGAAAATTTTAATTTATTTAATTGTTGCGCGCGCAATGTTTCGTTGGATTTTTACGTAATACAAATTTATAGTGAAATTATATTTAATCTGACTAGATATTTCGGGATAAAATACTTCGGTTCCCATCAAAATGTGGGAAATTTTATTGAATTCTGTTTTGAATGGTTGGTTGAAATTATTAATCGTTGTCCTAGCTAGAAAATGGGTTGTACTTTTAATAAACTATAAATGGGCTGTAGTAAATTCCATTAGAATTCAAAAATGGGTTGTACATTCTTACAAATCGCAAATGGGCTATAAGTTCTCTGCCACACACTTGTGGGCCTATTAAGTTGGCGCGTCCCCTAAAAAAACTAAGTTGATGCATATGCAATGCTTTGTCAACTTATAGTCAACACACGGTTCTAGCAGCAGTGGTCGTTGGATGTCCATCCAACGGATGTCATGCTTCTTCTTCAATTTGGATATTCTAGCTTCAGCCGCCCAAAAAATGATTCCTCCCCCTAACATCTGGGGCGCACCGTTTCGGAGGCTGACCTGTGGGCCTACTAAGTTGACGCGTACCAAGGGCTTTGTCAACTTAGTCAATATAAACGATTCTAGCTGTAGTGACCGTACGATGTCCATCCAACGCCCGTCATTCTTCTTCAACCTCTAGTCTTCTTGCTCCAGCCACCCAAAGCAGCGCCAGTCGTGCCGCCTGCTCCTGCCTCCCGTGGACGGCTGTACTGCCTTAGAGGCCTCATCGCCCCCAACTACTCCCACCGCTGGCCAGGCCATCCCTCTACTCACCCACACCCCCTGTTATTCCGCGGCGACGGCAGCCTCACAACGCAGGCGAACAGTGAACCCACGTACTCCTCTCTTCGTGGGCATCCACTGCCACGTCTTCCCCCGCTCCGCGTCGTCCCCTTCCTATAGGCCTCGCCGTCGTCCACCGCCCTGGTGCTCTGGGCGCGGCGTGGTCAACGTGGTCAACGAACGACATCCATCGGACATGGACTATACGTGGAGAGGCTGACAGCTGGGTACACGGCCGCACACAAGGAAATGCCTCCTTATTAAGCGCAAAATAACGATTCCTCCACCTAACATCTAGGACCCACCGGAAGGGCCTCTGTATTTCGCGGAAAAACGTTCCCCCCGCTGACAGGTTGGACCCACCAGCTATAACTTCGCACGCAAGGAAGTGCCTCTTTATTACGCACAAAAAATGAATACTCCCCCTGCTAGCTGTGACCCAACATAGTGGAAGGCTGACTTGTGGGCCCACTAAGTTGACAGGGACGGAGGGCTTTGTCAACTTAGTCAATATGAACAATTCTAGCTCCAGTGACCGTACGATGTCCATGCAACGGCCGTAGTGCTTCTTCAACCTCTGGTCTTCTTGCTCCAGCCGCCCAAACAAGCGTCGACCGTGTCGCCGGCTCCTGCCTCCCGTTTCCGGCTGTGTTGCCACCGCTGGCCATGTCATCCCTCTATACTCACCCACAACTCATGTTATTCTTCGGCGACGGCAGCCTCACACCGCAGCCGAAGCAGTCAACCCACGTACTTCCCTCTGCATGGGCATCCACTGTCGTCCACCGCCTTGGTGCTCTCGGTGCGGCGTGGTCAACATGGTCAAGGAACGACTTCCATCAGAAGAGTACTGTACGTGGAGAGGCTGACAACTGGGTCCACGGCCACAGCAAGGAAGTGCCTCCTTATTACGCGGAAAATAATGATTTCACAAAAAAACATTTCCCCCCTAACTGCTGGGACCTACCAGCTACATCTTCGCACGCAAGGAAGTGCCTGATAGTCGGGACCTGATGTCTACTACGCAACCTTCTTCTTGTAGACGTTGTTGGGCCTCCAAGTGCAGAGGTTTGTAGGACAGTAGCAAATTTCCCTCAAGTGGATGACCTAAGGTTTATCAATCCATGGGAGGCGTAGGATGAAGATGGTCTCTCTGAAACAACCCTGCAACCAAATAACAAAGAGTCTCTTGTGTCCCCACCACACCCAATACAATGGTAAATTTGTATAGGTGCACTAGTTCGGCGAAGAGATTGTGATACAACTGCAATGTGGATGGTAGATATAGGTTTTTGTAATCTGAAAATATAAAAACAGAAAGGTAACAAGTGGTAAAAGTGAGCGTAAACGGTATTGCAATGCTAGGAAACAAGGCCTAGGGTTCATACTTTCACTAGTGCAAGTTCTCTCAACAATAATAACATAATTGGATCATATAACTATCCGTCAACATGCAACAAAGAGTCACTCCAAAGTCACTAATAGCGGAGAACAAACGAAGAGATTATGGTAGGGTACGAAACCACCTCGAAGTTATTCTTTCCAATCAATCCATTGGGCTATTCCTATAAGTGTCACAAACAGCCCTAGAGTTCATACTAGAATAACACCTGAAGACACAAATCAACCAAAACCCTAATGTCACCTAGATACTCCAATGTCACCTCAAGTATTCGTGGGTATGATTATACGATATGCATCACACAATCTCAGATTCATCTATTCAACCAACACATAGAACCTCAAAGAGTGCCCAAAAGTTTCTACCGGAGAATCAGGACGAAAACGTGTGCCAACCCCTATGCATAGGTTCATGGGCGGAACCCGCAAGTTGATCACCAAAACATACATCAAGTGAATCACATGATATCCCATTGTCACCACAGATACGCACGGCAAGACATACATCAAGTGTTCTCAAATCATTAAAGACTCAATCCAATAAGATTACTTCAAAGGGAAAACTCAATCCATTAAAACAGAGTAGAGGGGGGAGAAGAAACATAAGATCCAACTATAATAGCAAAGCTTGCGATACATCAAGATCGTACCAAATCAAGAACACGAGAGAGAGAGAGAGAGAGAGAGAGAGAGAGAGAGAGATCAAACACATAGCTACTGGTACATACCCTCAGCCCCGAGGGTGAACTACTCCCTTCTCGTCATGGAGAGCGCTGGGATGATGAAGATGGCCACCGGTGAGGGTTCCCCCCTCCGACAGGGTGCCGGAACGTGGTCCCGATTGACTTTTGGTGGCTACAAAGGCTTGCGGTGGCGGAACTCCCGATCTAATCTCCGTTCTGGAAGTATTAGGGTACGTAGGTATATATGGGTGAAACAAGTACGTCGGTGGACCGAAGGGGGGGCCACGAGGCAGGGGGCGCGCCCTAGGGGGGTGGGCGCATCCCCCACCCTCGTGGGCACCTCCCTTCTTTCCTAACATGCACTCCAAGCTTTTCCGGTAGCTTTCCTTCCAAAAATAACTTGTCCAGTTGATTTCGTTCCGTTTCGACTCTGTTTGATATTCCTTTTCTTCGAAACACTGAAATAGGCAAAAAACAGCAATTCTGGGCTGGGCCTCCGGTTAATAGGTTAGTCCCAAAAATAATATAAAAGTGGATAATAAAGCCAAATATTGTTCAAAACAGTAGATAATATAGCATGGAGCAATCAAAAATTATAGATACGTTGGAGACGTATCAGGACTCACCCGGTCGAAGCGTACGTAGCGTTGTCATTCTGGTCGCGAACGTGTACGTATATACTGGTTGATGTAGAGGCGCGCACGTGTGGTAGTAGAGGCGTGCACGTAGCATGTACACGTACGTACAGCGGCCAGGGTGCAACAAAGTAAATACAACCACATACGTACATACGAGCTGTGGCTGGGTCGGAACGGAGAAACTGCGTCGTCGTCGTGTTCATGGGGAGGCAACGGAATGCGTCGTGTTCATCGAGAGGCAACAGAACGCGTGCTGTTCATTGGGAGCCAACCAGCTTGGATGGAACATCCGATAGAAACGAGGCCTGGCGTACCGCAGAACGGAGGAAACGGACTTGTGTTCGACCGGCCATGGTGGAAACGGGATCCTGTTCATCGGGAGGGGTCTGGCGTACTGCAAAACGGAAGAAACGGACCTCCTACGGTTGAAATGGGGTCCTGTTGATCGAGAGGGGTGTGGCGTACCGCAAAACGGAGGAAAAGGACTTGTGTTGGAGCGCTACGGTTGAAACGGGGTTCCTGTTCATCAGGAGGGGTTTGGCGTACCACAAAACGGGACTCCATGGGATACTGTTCATCTCCACCATCGACCTCCTCCAGCCTCCACGGGCTCCTGTTCATCCACCGTCGACCTCCTCCAGCCTCACTTGCGATTGTTCATCCACGGGCTCCTTTTCATTCAGCCTCCACTGCGCGCTCCTTCACCGGCTACTGTTCAACCAACCCTCTCCACAGGGTCCTGTTCAACCATCCATCCACGGGCTACTGTTCATCCAGCCCTCCACCAGCTACTGTTCAATCAGCCCTCCATCGACTACTGTTGAACCAGCCCTCCACGGGGTCCTGTTCATCCAGCCCTCCACGGGGTCATGTTCATCCATCAGCTCGATCGATCGGGATCCTGTTTATCCAGCGGCAACGGCCTCTACTACCACGGGGTCCTATTCATCCAACCCCCACCGGGAACTGTTCATCCAACCCCCCCCCCCCCAAGAACGCTCACTGTTCATCCAGAGGCACCATCGATCGGCTTCAGTTAGTAGCAGTAGCAAAGGAATCACTCGGGTTCAATTAACAGCAAGGGATCGATCGATCGCTCAGGTTCAGTAACGTGTAGCCTCCAGTGCAATCGCTCGGGTTCAGTTAGAGCACAACGCCTCGCTCGGGTTTAGTTAGAGCGCAATTGTAACATCCCAAATTTTCAATTTGGATGTTATACATAGGTCATCATATGCATATCATATTTTATTTGCATTTTGGTTTCGGTCCTAGGAAATCCTAAGCAACTAAAGGACCCAAGGAGAGAGTTGGGGATTTCATTTATTTTCATATTTGAATTTTCTCAAATTTGAAAAGAGGATCATTTTGGTTTTAATATTTTTCTTTCCAATTATTTCCAATATTAAAAATAAAAGAGAGAAGATAATATGACTTCTTCAAAAGAGAGGAATATTGGAGTAAAAATTTAAAATCAAATAAATATTTTCTTTGGATTTTATTCGATATTTTATTTGAATTAGAAAAATATGCATTTTTCAAAAGTGCATTTTTAGGCCAAAAAATGTTCACTTCGTTCTAAATATTTAATTTAGACGGCGAAAATTCTTTTTGACATTTTTATATTTTTACTAGGATTTTTGTTTTTCAGCGGAGTTTATTTTAAAATAAAAATTCCCCGGACCGACTGGGCCGAAACCCAGCCGGCCCACTCCCGCACCGCATCGCCTTCCCCGCCGCCGTGCCGCGCCCGGACGCCGAGGTGAGTCCGAGCCGGACTCCTCCCTGGGCCGGCCCCCTCCCCAAGCCACCGCGCCGCCCCCGCACCCTTATAAGTCACCGCCTTGCCGCCTCTCCTCCCCACTTCACCCCGCCGCCGCAAGCCCGCAGCCGCCGCCCGCGCTAGCCGACGCCCACTGCCGTCGCCGTCGTTCGGATCCGCCACCGACCGGTTTTTGTCCGGTTTTCGTCAGTTTACTTCGGTAAACCCTAGATCTAATTAGGTTTTTTTAGATCGGTGTTCCCGGTTTTCTGATCGGCTCTACTTAGCGAACGTTCGCCCGAACGCCTCTGTTCATGAACGCGTTCGTTCGTTCGTCTCTGATAACGAATGGTCGTTCGTTTGTCTTTTCTTTTTATTTTTATTTTTCGGCCAGGGACCAATCCACGATTATTTTTATCGCAGATTAGCCCCTGATCTTCAAACCCTCGCAACTTTTCAACCGTTCATCCAAATCTAGTGAAACCAACGCCAAAATCTCTCTCGAACCCCACTTTCCAGTTAATCAACTTGAACATGATTTTGACAATTTAAAATTTGGTTTCAAGCAGATTTGAATTTGAACTTCTTTTGATCGTAGTTTCAGTTCCATAGCTCCGATTCGATTAATTCTTTTTGCAAATCGAAGCTCTTCAGTTGAACTTTTAGTTTGGATCTTTTTATTGGAGTTTTATCCTTGCATTTATCCATGAGTGCTTATGTATGCTATTGTTTGTTTGTGATAGAATTTCCGAAGTGCGAAGCGTGCTACTACGAGTCTCTAGGGTTTGCAGATCGTGAGCAAGGCAAGTAACACTTTGATCATACCCCTTTATTACCCAGTTTTTATGCATTAGTCCAATCCTCAAACATTGCAAGAGTAGGATCTATTTAAGATGTGGGTTTTGGGAAGTAGTTGATGAGGTAAAACCTATTGCCCTTTTTATATCAAACCCTGGGAGTTACTTCTATGTTATGCTTATACTGCTATGCTATGCTCGTAGACGTGGATTGGTTGAGTGTATCCATGACAGATGTGAGAGTTGTTAATTAATGGTTAACTTAAGGTGTCTACTCTAATACACATCTGGGTGGATTGGTTGAGGCACCTGGAGCACCCAGTGGTTGTCTAGGCACTTGGAGCAATCCAGCGCTGTCCTGGGATATCCCAGAGTACCCGTGTGATCATCCTATGGTTCGCCACCCAGGCTCAAATGGATCATAAGATTATTCATGCTAGAAACTTCCGTGTGCAGCCACAAACCATTATTGGCTCTGGCATAGTTGAGTAAGTTGTGGGAAACCTTTCCATGATGGGCTAGCAGATGTAGGGGATTGTAGGTGTACCGACCTATCTATCGGTTAAGGGGACCTCTTCAGAAAGACTGTGTCTCGGTCATCTGTTTCTCAAACATCATGTAGTGCGAGAAATACAACGGAGGAGATCGATTATTGTGGGGAAAAGTGCGCAAGCCTCTGTAGAGTGTACAAACTAATCACGGTTAGCTGTGTCCCCGGTTATGGACATCTTGAGTATCTGGTACTTGAATTATTGATTTGATCTCATCACTCTTAATTTAATTTGTTGGGTTATTAATACTGTTTAATTGGGATTGAGTTGGAGGAACCTTCTCAATGTTTATCAACTAACTTTGTAGTTAAATAAAATATATTCCTTTGCAGTAGGGAAAAATTGGCTTTTCGTATAAACATCATAACCATAGAGCCTCCACCAGCCATTTATGCATGTAGTGTTAGCATGTATCTTGTTCATTGCTCTACAGTGTTATTTTGCCAGCATATTCCATGTGTTGACCCGTTTCGGACTGCAACCTATTATGTTGCAGACTTTTCAGACGAAGAGTAAGGTGCGCTAGGTCATTGTCGTGCACTCAGCTATGTCGTTGGAGTTGATGGACTCATTTACCTTCAGTGCTTCCGAAGTTATCTTATTTAGATGGCCTTAAGCCATAATATTGTAATAAGTTCTCTTTTGAGACATTCGATGTAATAAGTGCGTGATTGCACTTTGTTATAAATCCTTTGAGTACAGTGTGTGTCAGCATTACCGATCCAGGGATGACACTTATACATAGAGATTTGACCGTCTGAGGTCGGATCTACAGCAACGCCTTGCACACACGTGCGTACGTACAAGAGAAATGCGCATCGCTTGGCCCCTGACCACCCACCGTAACCGGGAACTCCCCCGATATTTTCCTTGCCCTCGCTTCTACCATGGTTTTATCGGTCATGGACGGCCCAAAGAATGTCATGCAGCTGCGTCTCCGGCCCGCCCAGGACGAAAAGCCCATTTTCTGTCATGATTTTTGTCATACAAGTAGGACCCCACCACATCTATGATGATACCGGGTTTTGTCACAATTATCGTCATAGAAGTGTCATAAGCATGACAGAAAAAAAATTGTTCGGCCCAAAATGTCATGGATGTGTCTTTTTTTGTAGTGAACCTCACTGGATATGCAAGTGAAGGAAAACTAGTGGGTGATGCAAGAATCAACAAGTTTTGAAGAAAGATATCATCCAGACACCATCTTGGCAGTGATTATCAAGATTAGCCATGCACACCCGACAAGGTGATGATATTAATCCGGTCACTGTCTTGCATAATCAACAATAGTATTGATATCTGTGTAAACACGCATGCACCCGATAAATATACCGAGACTGGAGACATGAATAAGACCAAAGTATGAATTGCAAGGTATTGCACAGTACAGTACTCAGGGCCGCAAAAATAATAAACGGTATATAAGGCCCCACTCTTTCAGTTAAAGATCCAGATGAAGAAAACGATAATGTAGGAGCAAGACCAACAATACAGGTATGCCAGTTATTGTGTGAGCAATCTGGTATGTATGCCCAAGGCAGTCTTATTACACATCAAACCCAAGTGAAGGTACGCCTAAGAGGTCTACCCCATTGTAGTAAGGACCTCATAGCAAGGCAACCAGCTTAGTCCACAGTATGCTCAGAAATGTTAGCATTGAATACCCGAGTCTGTCAGGTCCGACCCAAGGACAACTCAGTATATTGACCTCAGTAACCGTGCTAAAGTATTGTACAACCTACTATCCCCATGAGTATACCAGCAAATGAAGAATCAGTGTGAGAGCACATACTTTGAGCATTGTTATTTCTCGTATATGGGAAGCAATTAAAGAATAGCCTGTTGTGTACGAGATTCTTTGCCAAGATCACCGCCAGTCAAGTCTACAAATGTTATCATCAGAAGATGGTGCACTTTTCTATCAGTCATGTCAAGCGACAATTAAACCTTTGGTATAGATTGGATCCTCAAGGTTGTGAAGCCATTCAAGATAAGTCAGAAACTCCTGCAAGATATCAGAACACATTGGAAGAACAGGTATGATCCACATCACCGTTTTGAACCCAGAAGGCATGCATGTATTCGAGGAACCCAATGCCTGGATAGAAGAGATTATTTGTTCCACGGGAAGATGGGCTCCCCAACTCCATGGAATATTCTCGTTACTCAATACAAGAATAACATCCCCAACAACGATCAATATCGAGAAGGACACGTATGTTAGATAATCTTTCGCACCCCAGCTCAGCCAATAGACGTGAAGGAAAATTTTGAGTCAGTATGAACAGGAACATATGAGGAATGTTGTGTCAGAATGTCAGAGACGGTGAAGCAAACCACCCCAGATCAAGACAGTTAGTCAGATCAAATTCAGTGTGAACATATTATATCAGAATGAATAAAAGAAACCCGAGTTGGAAATGGTTTCTTCAAGTAGAAGATTTATTTATCCCTGAGCAACCAAATCTCGAGGACGAGATTTCTTTTAAGGGGGAAGGTTTGTAACACCCTGGATTTTGCCCTTTTCTTTTTTCCTTTGATTTTATTGGATTTCTTGATTTAATTTGTTTTTCTGTGGCTATGTGGTTCTGAAACTTGGGAAGATCATTTCTTCCTAGGTTTTAAAGTGGCTTGTCACCCTCATCATCATCCCAAGATCATGTCATTTTCATCCTTGACCTAATCCAATATTCTTTTTCTAGGAAATATTCCTTTTCTATTAAAGGAATAACCCTTTAAACCCTAGGTGGTGAAGCAACCTATCTTTCTGTCACTCCATAAGTCCCCACATAATTCTCAAAAATTGTTTGGGACCTATCTTGCTCAAATATGGCAAAAAACATTTCATTGCCATGTTCAAAATCATCCTCCAATAATTCTTTTCCTATTCTGCCCTAAATGGCATTGTGTGAACCAAGTGCCATTTATCTTTGCTTGATTGACCCCAAACATTTTGGACATATTTTCCTGTCCATATCAATGCCCCATGCCAAAATTCAACTCAACTTGCCTAGTAAATATTCCTGAGCAGTTTTTCAAAGTTCCTGTCTGAGGGAAGCCTGTGTGAAGGAAGTACAAGCTAGGCATATCCAAATGAGTTGAAATTTTGCAAGATCCTTCATATGATAAAATCATTACTCTCCACCAAATATGAGCTCATGTAACTCATGTATGTGAGCCCAGCTCCAAATCTTAGTTTCTGGTCAGATTTCCAGTTTGTGAAGCAACTATATTTTATACACCTTCATTTAAGCTGCAAATTTTCCAGGGCATTCTCCTATCCATATCAATTCTCTCCACTAAGTTTTAGCTCTATTCATCAAACCATTTGCCCTGTGCAATTTTTCCAAGTTTCTGTCCAGAGGAAAGCTATATGAAGCAAGTGCTATTTTGGCACGTCCAAATGGTATGAAACTTTTTGGGCATATTCATATCTTATTTAATGTGAGTGCATCATCCAAATCTCTAATTCTAGCCATTATGGTGCATTCTACAGCAAGTACCCTCTAAACCTCTCCTCTTAAGCGGAGACATGGTGTGGCCAATCACCTGGCACCGCGTATGCCAGTTCACGCGGTGACCACGGGTGGCGACCACCCAAACTCGCACTCTAGCAAGACCTCGGCGCTGGTCTCGTCTGCTCCCTCCTTGTCTTGACGCCAAACCATGTCCTGGAGCTCCCCCGTGATCGACTGCTTCATCCTGTGTCGCTGCCCCGCCCTGCATCGATGTGGTGTGGTCGCCGTCGCTGCGTCCGTGCCACTAAATGCCTCTATCCACCATTAGTGCATTGCTTGACCTCACCCGTGAGCTCTCGAAGCTTCCTCTGCGGCCTATATAAGGACCCCCGAGGTGTTCCGCAGCTCCCAAGCCTCTCCTCGTTCCTCATTTGCCCCTTGAGTAGCCTTATCTTGCCAGAGTTCGCCGTTTGTTTTCGGTGTTCGCCGGAGTCCGAGCTAGTCCGGCCACCTCGAGCCCCCTCTAGCCTCCCCTCCACTACCTCCCCCTCACCCCTGCAGCTCGCCCAACCCCCTTGCCCCCTCACCGGAGCCGCTGATTGGCCGGCAACCACCACCACTGGCCGCCCCCGCCTCCTCTCGGTTCCTCTCCGCCCCCTCACCCTCCACTCCTCCTCGGCGGTCTTCCTACCTTTGAACGGGTGTGGCGTGGCCCCGCGGTCCCGCCTGTGCCCTTGGACGGGCCAGGGATCGCCAGAGCCAGCCGGCCCCTTGGCCTCTTCCCCCTGCCACTGCTCTGCTTCATGCGAGGCATAGGCACGGGAGGAAGGAGACGAGTGCCCGTGCCCCTCCCCCCTGCGCCTGGGCCCCACGCATAGTGGCACCCCCCCTCCATCCCACGTGGCAAGTGGAAGCGAACTTTTGAAAGTATGCTTTCTTTTATTGAAAGTGTATTTCCTTTCTTCTCTAGCCCAAAGTACGTTTTCCAGTTCAGAAAACGTATTTCTCCTTATGCGCTTTCAGTTTTTCCTCCCAGGGACCCGTTGATGCTGAAAATATTCATAGATTAGTCCCTGGTCTTCTACACCTCATAACTCTGCAATCGTAACTCCGATCGAGGTGAAACCAACGCTCACTTCTTCGTCTCATTGAGATCTTGCTATTGGGAACATTTTCACTAAGTTGTCCTACAGTAAAATGCGCATTTTGCCCTTGCCCTTATCAGCCCCCTCCGAGAGAGAATTGTCCGGCGTTTCGTTTCGCGGCTTCACTGCACTTCTTCTCGCAGTCTTCGTCACCCCCAGGCAAGACACAACAGCCACTTGCATGATAGACATGTAGTAGCAATGGTTTCTACTTGTATATTTAATAAAAGTTTTCCTGGTATCTGTCTACTTGTTTGCTACTACTGTCGTTATTTCGGTTTTGCTCGTGGATTCATGTTCACATTCATGCTATGTTCCGATGCATCTTGTTATCTTGTGCTACTTGCTAGCATAATGTTCATATGTTATGCTTGATAGTAGTAGTACATGTTGATAGCACTGGTGTTGTTTCTGATGCATGTTTATCGTCTGTTAGTCAGTACCGTTGCTATGCATGTTCCGTTGCAGCTAGTTGGTTACATGCTTACTTGGTATTATTCTTGTTATGTTCTTGCATGGTATTTATTCATGATGCCAGTAGTCATGTTATGCTCCTGTGTAGTGTTATGATCATGCTCGTCGGTATGCCATGCTCATTTGGTTAAATGCTTCATTGTGGTTATGCTAGATGATTATGTTGCACCTCCATGCTTATGTTGATATCATGTTCATGCATTGTAGTTGTATCATCTTTTTGTATTATAGCTCAGCTTATTGCATTCAAGTTAATCGGATAAAAATGAACTTGAACAACTGTTGCTTGAGTCATGGTGCCACTGAATAGAGCTTACCAGTGCAACCACACTTGCCTTTATGGTAACAACCTAACTGGGTCTATTGTCATGCCTCTCGCCGGTGCCTCCAACGAGGGAAGGTTATGGGCGCGCGCTACCCTGATCAGGTAGGCAGACATAAGCTTGTGTGCCCGTTGTTGTTGTTATGGTACCTTGTCCCCGTTTGGGACCGTTTATGTTTTGCCATGACGGTGGCCGTTGATGCCTTTGGTAGGAACGGGCCACCCATGACTTAGCCCAAAGGGGAGTTGTTCGGAGTGGCCGGGAGAGTGTCATGGGCAATAGAACGGTTTTGTCGGAATGCCATTGGTCCACCCGAATGGGAGCGTGAGGCCATGGGTTCCGTGGTGTGGGTACAGTGTGCTAACCTCTACAAAGTGTGTTAAATCTATGGATAGATGCGCCCGCGGATATGGGCCCAGTTCATAGTCGGTCACACTATGAGCCAACAATAATAATAACTTCATTAATAACAACCCCGATTCAATGATGAGAAAGAGATTGTTGTGATCGAGAGAGGATCTCAAAGGTATTATGGATACCGAAGTTGGTTGACCTTTATGTGATCGCGAGATGATCATGGTGGTATCGTGGATACCGAAGTTGGTAAGTTGATGCATGAGATAGTTATGAGGTAACAGCCGAATAAGAGTAAGTTGATGCATGATATGTTAACCGGTTGCATGTAGTATCATCATGTTCATATGCTCATGCCATGCTAAAGTTGTATCATGTTCATTTGTGCATGTCATGTTGTTTTTCTAGTATCATGTTCATGATTGCTTTAACCTTCTAATGCCATGATGTTGTTTGTCTTGACTACTTTTGGTTATTGTGAGCTTGCAAGTACATTCAATGTACTGACCTGGCGTGTCATTCCAGTTCGCAGGTCGTGCCTAGTTTGCTTGGTTGTTTGGTGTGGTTCCTGTGTTCGCGAGCTAGGGTAAACGTTCCAGCCAAAGTCCCTGCAGATTGGATTCCATCATTGTCGTTCACTGTTCCGTTGCCGGTAGTTGTTCCGCTGCCTCGAGTTGTTATGATGCTTGCATAGAGCAACTATGGTTGGTGTAGCGTCGCCGTGCCTGTGTTATTCATTGTAATATCAAAGACCTTGTATTCATATTCGTGCTGTAATAGAGAGCCGATTTGTTCTATGCTATGTAGTGCCATATTCCAGAAGACTTCACCTCGATCTTTGGGCTGGAATACAGGGCGTTCTGGTTTCTCTGAGCCGTGGTGCCACAGCTGATGTCACAGAAGACCGGAAAAAGTGGTGATCATGAACTTCCACACCTCCCATTAGATTATCCTTCCTATGTCGGATTATATAGGCTTTTACCGTCGCGGTCCAAGTCAACTAGATTACGTCGTAAGTTGGACGCACCTTGTTTTGCAGAAGATTGTAATCTGCCATGTGCCCACACGAGATGCGGATTATGCAGACTTCAAGCTAATTGCCTTGTTTGTGACCGCGGACTTGCCTATCTTTCCGCTGGTGCCTTCTTTAGCTGGATACAGCTCACCTCGCAGTGTATCATTGTCACAGCCCTAGATTATTTCTTGTATTAGTTGCATCATAGAGCACTCATGCATCATGTCTAAATTTCTGAAACTTGGAATTAAGGAAAGTGGAATCCTCAAAAACTTAAATAAAAGAAGGGCAAAGAACCCTGGAAATCTCATTCTTTGTTTACAAGATGTCCTTTTGCAATGTTTGAGAATTTTGGCAAGAGCTATATATCAAACCAGAATTTAGGAACATTTTTAAGGATTTAGTTTTGGGACTCTGAATTTAAATCAATAGCTATTTGAATTTGAGTTATATTCATATAACTAGAATATAATTTCAAATATCTTTGAAACATTTTATGTGCATTTGGAAATGTTCATTCTGCAACGTAAAATTATTCAAACGGTTTTGTCACTGTTTTGAAATTGTTTTGAATTTTGAACAGTGGCAGAATATTAAAGAAAAGAAAACATAACAGAAAAATAAAACAAGGCAACCTTACCGGGAGCTTACCTGTCTAGTCCACCTGGCCCAACTCCTGCTGGTCCAGCCCACCAAAGAAGCCCGGGCAACTAGCTCCAGCGAGCTTCTTCAAGCTGCTGCCAGTAGGAGCAGTTGCATGCCAGGCATGCCGCAGCCGAGCAGTGCCACCTCCTTCTTGGCCTCCCCGTGCTGGTCCCCTCGCTCTGGACAGCCCTCGACCCCTCTGACTCCCCCTCGAGCTCTTCCCCCTCCTCTGCTCCCCCTCCCGAGCACACCCAAGCGCCGCTGTCGCTGCCGCTCGTCGTTGTCGTGTACACTGCGTCCCCCTCGCCGCCGCGTCATCCTCGACCTCCTTGCTGAGCTACGCAACGCCGGGCACTCCGAAGCCTCGCCAATGCCGCCGTTTCGGACCTCGGGTGCCGGAGATCCCGCCGTCGTTTCACCGGACCCCGTGTCTCCCCTACCTCGCCAGCAGCAACAGAAGAACCGCGGTGAGCCGCTGAACCGTTTCCCCCATGCTCCATCGCCTAATTTGTCCTCTAGCCACCTCTTTCATCGAAGCCGTGAGCTCCACGCCGCCGGTGATGATGAAGACGAGACCATGGGCACTGCAGCCCGTGTCTGAGCACACCAGCGTGCTCAGTGCATCTCCGTGAACAAGTGGCCACTAGTAGCTCCCCCTCCGACGCCCTCTAGCACCGAACTCCACTGCTCCCGAAAGCCGGCCGCCGCCACGAGCTTGACTTCGGCAAGCTCGCTCCACCCCAGCCCCTCCTGTTTGCCCTACCAGATACGTGCGAGCCCCAGCTACGCGTAGGACCAAATCACGGTCGATTTGGTCGACCGTGGGCAAAACCCGAGCCAACACAGTGTGCCTCCGCCGCGTTTTGGTCGGCGCCGGCGTAACTCCGGCGATGGTGATGTGGCAGATTAGTTTAGGGCTAATAACGCAGTTAGTTAACACCTAGTGACACTGACAGCAGGGCCCCTGTCACGCCCAAGATGCGACCCTATCCTAAAGGAACTCGAAGGTCCCACTAAGGATAGAAGCGCATCTTGAAGACGCTTTTGCAAGGTGGATATCATTACATCAACATTACATAATAGTGGGGATACATGCAATACATACAATGTCACATGAATACAACAATACATCAACATCATGAGAACAACATCCGACTACGGATGAAGCATAAACAACACTGAAACGACATCCACCCTGCTAGCCCAGGCTGCCGACCTGGAACCTATCCCCTGATCGAAGAAGCAGGAGAACTCCAACACAGATAAACATCGCTCTCACGTCCTGATCATCGCATAACCTGTACCTGCAACTGGTGTTGTAGTAATCTGTGAGCCACGAGGACTTAGCAATCCCATTACCATGGGTATCAAGACTAGCAAAGCTTAATAGGCAAGGAAGGGGTAAAGTGATGAGGTTGCAGCAGCGGCTAAGCAATGTATGGTGGCTAACTTACGCAAATAAGAGCGAGGAGAGAAGCAAAGCAAGCGGCCGTCAACTAGTAATTATCAAGAAGTGATCCTGAACTCCTACTTATGTCAGACATAACCCAGAAACCGGGTTCTCCTCTCGATCAACACCGAAAAGAGACACTCACGGTTACGCACGTGATTGGTGTATTTTAGAAGAGTTTACTTCAAGTTTACTACAACCGGACATTAACAAATTCCCATCTGCCACATAACCGCGGGCACGGCTTTCGAAAGTTCAAACCCTGCAGGGGTGTCCCAACTTAGCCCATGATAAGCTCTCGCGATCAACGAAGGATATTCCTTCTCCCGAGAAGACCCGATCAGTCTCGGAATCCCGTGTACAAGACATTTCGACAATGGTAAAACAAGTTCGGCAAGACCGCCCGATGCGCCGAAAATCCCGATAGGAGCTGGACATATCTCGTTCTCAGGGCAACACCGGATGAGACAGACTACGAGTAAAACCAAGCCTCGAGTTTCCCTGTGGTGGCCCCGCAGGCGGCTCGGTTCAAACCAGCACTTAGAGAAGCACTGGCCCGGGGGGGGCTAAATAAAGATGACCCTCGGGCTGGTCAACCCAAGGGAAAGGGATAGGTGGTGGTGACGCAAATGGTAAAACCAAGGTTGGGCCTTGCTGGAGGAGTCTTATTCAAAGCAAACTGTCAAGGGGGTCCCATAAATCACCCAACCACGTTAGGGACGCAAAATCCGGGAATATAATACTGATATGACAGAAACTAGGGCGGCAAGAGTGGAACAAAACACCAGGCATAAGGCCGAGCCTTCCACCCTTTACCAAATATATAGATGCATTAATAATATAAGAGATATTGTGATATCCCAACATAAACATAATCCAACATGTAGCAATCTTCATCTTCACCTGCAACTAGCAACGCTATAAGGGGGGCTGAGCAAAAGCGGTAACATAGCCAATCAATGGTTTTCTAGGAAGGGTATCAAAGGTCAGGGGCTATCATGCAATTTGGGAGGTTTGAGCAGCAAGTGGTAGGTAACACTGCATAGTGATAGAACGAAGCAACTAGCATAGCAATGATAGTAATGAGATCCAAGGTGACGGTCATGTTGCCTGAAATCCCGCAAGGAAGAAGAACGAGTCCATGAAGAAGATGAAGCCACGAAGACGAACCAAGCGTAGACGAACGAATCCTCACGATCGCAACGAAACGGGAACTATCGAGAAGAGGCACACAACACGGTAAACACACCACACATGAACAAGGCATGATGCTCAACCAAGTATGATGCATGGCAAGGATACATGAAGCTACCCATGGCAAGAGATGATGCATACAAGAGCAACACATCCAAGCAAGTCTAAATGAGGCCGGAAACAACATATGACAATTCCGGTAAGTCCCCATATGCAAATTTCGAAATTGGTCCACATCTGAATAAACCTTATGTTCAAGTTTTAAACATCAAGTTAAGATGCAACATGATGATCTACATGAAATTCTAGCCAAGTTACATATAAAGTTCATTAGATTCGGAGCTACGGCCTGGAAGATATGAGCAAAAGAAGATAAGCATGGCATTGATGCAAAATGCATACAAACATCAAGCACACACCTCAAAACATGGATGCAACAAGCTAACATGAAGCTACACACAAAACTAAGAAAGTTTCATATAGAGCACACTCAAAACGGAGCAACCGTTCAACACATACACCCCATACAAGTAAAAAGGGAATGCTGTCCAAAACAGCAACTAAGCAACTTGCAAGCATCAAAACAAAAAGCTACAGGATCTCAACATGAAAACAAAAGGCATGGACATGATGCACAGGTAAATCATGAGAAAACATGAACACTGAGCTAACTCCAGAAACTAATATAACATGCTCAAAAGAACATGACAAGATTGCAAATAATAACACGTTCACAGACTTGGTAGAATTCACAGGACATGGCAGAAATAACACCAGGTTGCAATGTTTAGAGCTATTAAACAACATGTTACAGCAAGCTATGATGTCAAAATAGATCATGAAATGAATATACTCAAAGCATATAACAAAAGTCCCTTACTGACCATGAGCCAAAAATGGATCAGAAAATACCATTGCAAGCATGTGAACATAGCAAAAAGATAAACGGATTCAGACTTGAGGAAAACTGGAGCATGGCAAAACAGATAACAAGTAGGCATGTTTACGAGCTCGATGCACTCACTACGAGGCATTGCATGACAAACTAAGCATACACGCGGCAACTAGGCATGGAATAGAAGCTAGACCTGGCAAGAACAACAACATAGCATGCTTGGATCAACTACAACAACCTTGGCAAAATTGAATTACACGTAAACAATCTGCAAGGAACATTGTATAGCAAAAGTAGACCTCGATTGAGTCAAGCTAGGGTAATCCATAAATGCAAACCAACGCATGGATGGATAGATCATAACCATATCTACCAAACATCCTTACTGATAATCCTCGAAAGAGGCATGGATCTCACTGTAGCAACATGAATACATGGCATAAAAATAAAAGCAGACAGACTTAGTGAAATTCTGAGTCCCTGAAATCAGCTACATCATAGAGGCTATTTTGAAAGCTTGAAACAATAAACAAATGGCATGTCATGAAAAACAGATTGCACCACAGCAAAGATGGCATGTTGTAGCTCATAACACATGTATACCTCATGCTCAAAAGAAAATCACACACAAAGATACAAACATGAAAAATGAGCATGTTCTGATAACACACAGTAGACAACATCATGTATCAGTTTTGAAACGATGATTAGGGCATCTAGATGAACTCTAATGAACATGGCACAATGGAACAAAATGAGGAGCACAACGAGGTGAACATTTCGGTATATCATGTGCGCAAAACAGAGCAGTATGCAAGGAGTTATGACAGGATGAACAGGACATGATAATAAAAGCAGATCCGGGGACTTAGTGGAATTATTACCCTCCGAGGAAGTCAACGGGACGGAGCGGTTCAGCCGGGGTCATTTGGATCACGGGATCCGGTGATCCCGGGATGGAGGGATGCGGGGACGTGCGGATCCGGGACCGGGCGGCGTTTGGATGGGCGGAGGGGTGGATCTCATCCACCCCGGGCCGGATCCGGGACGAGGCGTCTTCGGCGAGCGGGCGGCGCCGACGACGAAGGCAGCGGGGCACCGGCGACGGGCGCACGGGCGAGATGGGCAGTGGCGCGGCCGGCCGAGTGGCGCGGGCGGCGCGCTCGGGGACGAAGGGAGGCGGCGGGCAGCGCGCACCGGCGACCGAGGCAAGGCGCGGCGCCGACGGAACAGGCGGCGGGGCACGCCGGCGAGGAGGTACAGGCGGCGGGGCGGCGCAGCTCGGGCGCCTCGGCGGCGGCGGACGGGCCAGGCGGCGGCGCGATCTGGGCCCGCGCGGGCCCCGGATGGGCTCCGCGGGCCGGCGGCGGGCGCGGGAGGAGAGAGAGGGAGGAGGCGCTGAGGTGGCGGCGGCCGGTTGGCCGCGGCGGCGGGGAGGGCGACGTGGCGCGACGCCATTGGCCGGAGCGAGGTGGAGGGTGGACATGTCCGGCGGCGGGGATTTTTGTCCGGTGGCGCGAGGTAGGGGAAGGCTAGGGTTAGACCGCAAATTTCGGAGGGGGTCACTTATTTATAGGTAGAAGGAGGTGGGAGTGTCCAAATGAGGTGCGGTTTTCGCCCACACGATCGTGATCCAACGACCGAGACGATGGAGATGACTTAGATGGGTTATCGGGCTGATTTGAAGGGGTGTTGGGATGCAACATACACGAGGCCTTTGCAGTTACCCGGTTAACCGTTGGAATATCGAACGACCTCCAAATGACCCGAAACTTGACAGGCGGTCTATCGGTGCTATACCAAGGCCGCTTGGCAAACCTCAGTCCATTCCGAGACCGTTTAACACCCACACACAAAAAGAGGAAAAAGGGGGCGCTGGGTGACATAGGAGTGTCGGATTGCAAAACGGACAACGGGGAAAATGCTCGGATGCAAGAGACGAACACGTATGCAAAAAGAGAAGCACATGATGACATGATTTGAAATGCAGATGATGACATGGCAAAATGCGACACACAAGCAAATGACATGGCAACGGCGACGAATAACTGGCGGACACCTGACGCTTCAGATCCGGGGCGTTACAACTCTCCTCTACTAACAAGAGATCTCGTCCCGAGATCTTAGGACCAAGACGGGGAGAAAGAGGATGAGGTGAAACAAAACGCTAGATGGAAAAAGAACAAAGATAAGAACACACGAGTAGAAAAGAGGAATTACGATTATGACGAGAACCAAAAGCTCGAGGAACGAGATAGACTCTGAAAGCACTCCGGTTAGAACAAGATAGAGAAGGAATAAGAATGAAGGAATTGACAGCACTCCGGCTAAACAAGGAAAGAATAGAGCATGAACTTGATAATATGGCATGACACTTGACGAGAGGAACAACCCAATGCCACCGGAAGAATTGAAAGAGTGGAATGAAAAGAATAGAGAAGAAAATGACAACTTCTACCACGAATGGAATATAAAGCATCCATAGAAGGAAGGATTGAATGGAGTTGTTGGAAATTCAACAACAAAAGAATTGCTTGTTATGGACTTATGGATAACATCTCAAAATTTTGAGGTGCTAACCGACCACAAGCGGAAAAGATTGCATAGCTGAGAAGAACGAAGAGATGCAAAACTCCACTTCAAAAGAATACGGAGAATTAATTGCACTTCAAGATGCGAGAAGAAAAATACTAGACCTCATTGAACAAGAATCTTGATGAACTCTTTGTAGAATGAATTAAATCATGACGAACCACCATGAAGATCTCCGGTAACAAAAGGATGACGAGATAAAATTGAAGGATGAAAGGGATAAGATTAAGGCCTTGCGATGATTTAGATGGGGCTTCGCGTCGAGACAAGCAAGAAGCTTGGAACTCCGGGAGGGAAAAGATGAACAACTTGGAATCAAGAGATTATTCATCAAGAGCAATCTTTGAAAAGAAGAGATAATTCAACTTGATGAAAGAAGAATAAGAATTATGTTATGCTCATCCTT
This sequence comes from Aegilops umbellulata, assembly GCA_032464435.1. Classification (NCBI taxonomy): domain Eukaryota; kingdom Viridiplantae; phylum Streptophyta; class Magnoliopsida; order Poales; family Poaceae; genus Aegilops; species Aegilops umbellulata. The sequence goes on along the minus strand of CP136060.1, from coordinate 83,030,808 downwards.
CACCAATTAAATTGATGAGAAACCATGGATTGCATTCAACTTATCCACGTTAAAAGGATTAAGGGGGGGGGATAGAGTGTCCAACTTGGGAAGGTCTTCAAGAGCCACCGGTAGGATTAAAAAGAACGAATGATTGATATGATGAGAACGGAAAAGGAATCTTCAACGAACCACCGTGAAAATGTAAACGAACGAAGAGAAGAGAACGAATCACCGGAAAGAATTAGAAAATGAACGAAGATACTTGAGTAAATCAAGATGCACGAGAACGAAGAGATCGCGCACTGATTAAATCTTGAACGAAGCACTGGTACAACTATGGAACGAACGAAGCTGAAAACTTGGAACGAAGAAATATTCCAAAAGATGGCCTCCGGATATTCGAGAGAGAATGCAACTCCTGAAATACACCGGATGGATGAAAAGAGTTGCACGATTGGAAACAATTAGATAGGATAACATCGAGCTAGCACCGCGAATCTCCGGGAGAACGGACAAAATTTACGAGAAATTCTTCTTCGATCTTCAAATGACGATGAGAAACAACACCAAAATTGTTAAGATACTCCAGGAGAATGAAAAGAGGAAAGGTTAGAGAATTTGGGAACTATCTTGGAGAAGGCATTTGACTGATGAAATCCATACTTACCTCAAACTCCAAAAGAACTTGAGAATACCTCTGGGAAAAATTAGAAGAGTCAGTTAAGATCCTGGGAAAAGACATGTGGGTTAGGGCCCACTGAAAAGGAACACCGGTGGAAAAGGATCGTTGAAGAGAATAGATGATGCACCGAAACAACAGAAAGACTAGAATGAGGTGACCACCTCGAAATAATTGAATGCAAACACGAATCTTCTGAGATGTCTTCAACACTCCGGGATAATAGAATGGCGAGAGGCGAACGAGCAAAGGGAAATATTTGAGCTGAGGGAAAGAATACGATCGACAACGAAAAACTTGAATTCGGATCCACCGGAAAGAAAGCAAGATGAACATTGATGAACCAGACGAGAATTCACCGGTTGAAACAATTGAGGAAAGACTGAAGATACTCCGCACGAATGAAAATAATGATCGAATAGAGGCTCAGACTCCGGAATAAAAGGGTGGGAGGGCGGGAAAACACAAGCAACTTGGAACGGGGAATCAACGAATAACTTGAAGAGAAAAGCACCGGTTGAAATAATTGAGGAGCGAATGCAAAGACTATGCACGAGTAGGATGGATACTCGATTACAGACTCCGGTTCTGAGAAGAAGAAGGGAGGGCGGGACAACTTCGGATAGGGACACGACGTTGATTGAAAAGAAGCTGAGGATTGATCTCACGAAAGCCAAAGAGTTTTGAGTCGACTTGACGAGAGATGCACTGGACAAAAGAGGAAGGACAACGAGCGAAAACTAACCGCGTGATCCTAAAGAAAAAAATTTGAACGGAAAGAGGAGTAGTTCAAAACACCTACGTCAAGATTTCTCACCAGAGCGACGAAGGGGCTGAGGAGTAAAAAGAAATCCTACTCTCCGATATAACTAGACTCTGAAAAAGGTTTTCTTCTAGACTCGACATAGGCCAAACTACACGATCAATCAAGGGGGATCCTAGGGCCGGTCGAGGCTCTGATACCAACTTATCACGCCCAAGATGCGACCCTATCCTAAAGGAACTCGAAGGTCACACTAAGGATAGAAGCGCATCTTGAAGACGCTTTTGCAAGGTGGATATCATTACATCAACATTACATAATAGTGGGGATACATCCAACACATACAATGTCACATGAATACAACAATACATCAACATCATGAGAACAACATCCGACTACGGATGAAGCATAAACAGCACCCAAACGACATCCACCCTGCTAGCCCAGGCTGCCGACCTGGAACCTATCCCCTGATCGAAGAAGCAGAAGAACTCCAACACAGATAAACCTCGCTCTCACGTCATGATCATCGCATAACCTATACCTGCAACTGGTGTTGTAGTAATCTGTGAGCCACGAGGACTCAGCAATCCCATTACCATGGGTATCAAGACTAGCAAAGCTTAATAGGCAAGGAAGGGGTAAAGTGATGAGGTTGCAGCAGCGGCTAAGCAATGTATGGTGGCTAACTTACGCAAATAAGAGCGAGGAGAGAAGCAAAGCAAGCGGTCGTCAACTAGTAATGATCAATAAGTGATCCTGAACTCCTACTTACATCAGACATAACCCAGAAACCGTGTTCTCCTCTCGATCAACCCCGAAAAGAGACACTCACGGTTACGCACACGATTGGTGTATTTTAGAAGAGTTTACTTCAAGTTTAACAAATTCTCATCTGCCACATAACCGCGGGCATGGCTTTCGAAAGTTCAAATCCTGTAGGGGTGTCCCACCTTAGCATATGATAAGCTCTCGCGATCAACGAAGGATATTCCTTCTCCCGGGAAGACCCGATCAGTCTCGGAATCCGGTTTACAAGACATTTCGACAATGGTAAAACAAGTCCAGCAAGACCGCCCGATGCGCCGACAAACCCGATAGGAGCTGCACATATCTCGTTCTCCGGGCAACACCGGATGAGACAGGCTACGAGTAAAACCAAGCCTCGAGTTTCCCCGTGGTGGCCCCGCAGGCGGCTCGGTTCGAACGAGCACTTAGAGAACCACTGGCCCAGGGGGCTAAATAAAGATGACCCTCGGGCTGGCCGACCCAAGGGAAAGGGATAGGTGGTGGTGAGGCAAATGGTAAAACCAAGGTTGGGCCTTGCTGGAGGAGTCTTATTCAAAGCGAACTGTCAAGGGGGTCCCATAAATCACCCAACGGCGTTAGGGACGCAAAATCCGGGAACATAATACCGATATGACGGAAACTAGGCGGCAAGAGTGGAACAGAACACCAGGCATAAGGCCGAGCCTTCCACCCTTTACCAAATATATAGATGCATTAATAATATAAGAGATATTGTGATATCCCAACATAAACATATTACAACATGGAGCAATCTTCATCTTCACCTGCAACTAGCAACGCTATAAGAGAGGCTGAGAAAAAGTGGTAACATAGCCAATCAACGGTTTTCTAGGAAGGGTATCAAAGGTCAGGGGCTATCATGCAATTTGGGAGGCTTGAGCACCAAGTGGTAGGTAACGCAGCATAACGATAGAACGAAGCAACTAGCATAGCAATGATAGTAATGAGATCCAAGGTGACGGTCATCTTGCCTGAAATCCCGCAAAGAAGAAGAACGAGTCCATGAAGAAGATGAAGCCACGAAGACGAACCAAGCGTAGACGAACGAATCCTCACGATCGCAACGAAACGAGAACTATCGAGAAGAGGCACACAACACGGTAAACACACCACACATGAACAAGGCATGATGCTCAACCAAATATGATGCATGGCAAGGCTACATGAAGCTACCCATGGCAAGAGATAATGCATACAAGAGCAACACATCAAAGCAAGTCTAAATGAGGCCGGAAACAGCATATGACAATTCCGGTAAGTCCCCATATGTGAATTTCGAAATTGGTTCAGATCTGAATAAACCTTATGTTCAAGTTGTTAAACATCAAGTTAATATGCAACATGATGAACTACACGAAATTCTAGCCAAGTTACATATAAAGTTCATTAGATTCGGAGCTACGGCCTAGAAGATATGAGCAAAACAAGATAAGCATGGCATTGATGCAAAATGCATACAAACATCAAGCACACACCTCAAAACATGGATGCAACAAGCTAACATGAAGCTACACACAAAACGAAGCAAGTTTCATATAGAGCACACTCAAAACGGAGCAACGGTTCAACACATACACCCCATACAAGTAAAAAGGGCATGTTGTCCAAAACAGCAACTAGGCAACTTGCAAGCATCAAAACAACAAGCTACAGGATCTCAACATGAAAACAAAAGGCATGGACATGATGCACAGGTAAATCATGACAAAACATGAACACTGAGTTAACTCCAGAAACTACTATAACATGCTCAAAAGAACATGACAAGATTGCAAATAATAACAGGTTCACAGACTTGGTACAATTCACAGGACATGGCAGAAATAACATCAGGTTGCAATGTTTAGAGCTATCAAACAACATGTTACGGCAAGCTATCATGTCAAACAAGAGCATTTAATGAATCTACTCAAAGCATATAACAAAAGTCCCTTACTGACCATGAGCCAAAAAGGGATCAAAAAATACCATTGCAAGCATGTGAACATAGCAAAAAGATAAACGGATTAAGACTTGAGGAAAACTGGAGCATGGCAAAACAGATAACAAGTAGGCATGTTTACAAGCTCGATGCACTCACTAAGAGGCATTGCATGACAAACTAAGGATACACCCGGCAACTAGGCATGGAATAGAAGCTAGACATGGCAAGAACAACAACATAGCACGCTTGGATCAACTACAACAACCTTGGCAAAATTGAATAACACGTAAACAATCTGCCAGTAACGTTGTATAGCAAAAGTAGAGCTCGATTCAGTCAAGCTAGGGTAATCCATAAATGCAAACCAAGGCATGTACGGATAGATCATGACCATATCTACCAAACATCCTTACTGATCATCCTCAAAAGAGGCATGGATCTCACCGTAGCAACATGAATACATGGCATAAAAATAAAAGCAGACAGACTTGGTGAAATTCTAAGTCCCTGAAATCAGCTACATCACGGAGGATAATTTGCAAGCTTGAAACAATCAACAATTGGCATTTCATGAAGAACAGATTGCACCACAGCAAAGATGGCATGCTGTAGCTCATAACACATGTATACCTCATGCTCAAAAGAAAATCACACAAAAAGATACAAAAATGACAAATGAGCATGTTCTGATAACTGACAGCAGACAACATCATGTATCAGTTTTGGAACGATGATTAGGGCATCTAGATGAACTCTAATGAACATGGCACAATGGAACAAAATGGGGAGCACAACGAGATGAACATTTATGTATATCATGTGCGCAAAACGGAGCAGTATGCAAGGAGTTATGACAGGATGAATAGGGCATGAAAATAACAGCAGATCCGGGGACTTGGTGGAATTATTACCCTCCGAGGAAGTCAACGGGGCGGAGCGGTTCAGCCGGGGTCGTTTGGATCACGGGATCCGGCGATCCCGGGATGGAGGGATGCAGGGACGCGCGGATCCGGGACCGGGCGGCGTTTGGATGGGCGGAGGGGTGGATCTCATCCACCCTGGGCTGGATCCGGGACGAGGTGTCTCTAGCGAGCTGGCGGCGCCGACGACGAAGGCAGCGGGGCTCCGGCGACGGGCGCGCGGGCGAGATGGGCAGTGGCGCGGGCGGCGCGCTCGGGGACGAAGGGAGGCGGCGGGTGGCGCGCACCGGCGACCGAGGCAAGGGGCGGCGTCGGCGGAACGGGCGGCGGGGCACGCCGGCGAGGAGGCACAGGCGGCGAGGCGGCGGAGCTCGGGCGCCTCGGTGGCGGCGGACGGGCCAGGCGGCGGCGCGATCTGGGCCCGCACGGGCCCCGGATGGGCTTCGCGGGCCGGCGGCGGGCGCGGGAGGAGGCGCTGAGGTGGCGGCGGCCGGTTGGCTGCGGCGGCAGGGAGGGCGACGTGGCGCGACGCCATTGGCCGGAGCGAGGTGGAGGGCGGACATGTCCGGCGGTGGGGATTTTTGTCCAGTGGCGCGAGGTAGGGGAAGGCTAGGGTTAGACCGCAAATTTCGAAAGGGGTCACTTATTTATAGGTAGAAGGAGGTGGGAGTGTCCAAATGAGGTGCGGTTTTCGCCCACACGATCGTGATCCGACGACCGAGTTGATGGAGCTGACTTAGATGTGTTATCGGGCTGATTTGAAGGGGTGTTGGGCTGCAACACACACGAGGCCTTTGTGGTTACCCGGTTAACCGTTGGAGTATCGAGCGACCTCCAAATGACCCGAAACTTGACAGCCGGTCTACCGGTGCTATACCAAGGCCGCTTGGCAAACCTCGGTCCATTCCGAGAACGTTTAACACCCACACACGAAAAGAGGCAAAAGGGGGCGCCGGGTGACATAGGAGTGTCGGATTGCAAAACGGACAACGGGGAAAATGTTCGGATGCAAGAGACGAACATGTATGCAAAAAGAGAAGCACATGATGACATGATATGAAATGCAGATGATGACATGGCAAAATGCGACACGCAAGCAAATGACTTGGCAACGGCGACGAATAACTGGCGGACGCTGGCGCATCAGATCCGGGGCGTTACAGCCCCACTGCCTAATTAAATTTGGTTTAGTTTCTCCTTAGGATTAACTAACCAGCGTGGCCCCATGCGTCAGTTTTGACCGTGCTGACGTGGCCGTAGACTGGGCCCACATGTCAGCGGCACATATGACATTGTGTCACTGATCAGTGGGCCCCACTGGTCAGGTTTGACCTAGAGTGCCCGTGTTGACTTGCTGATGTCACACCGACGTCATGCTGACGCAGTTAACCTTTTTCTGGATTTATTCTTATTCAGGAAATTCCAGAAAATGTACAAAACTTCTAAAATTCATAGAATTTCAACCGTAGCTAAGAATGCGATAATTTTTATATGAAAAGTTATCAGAAAAATTCAATCTAACCATCTATACTAGTTTCATGCATGACAAACCAACCTAAACCTGCTTTATAGATGAAAACGCATACAGGGCATTTAAAATGCTTAAGTTTGGAGTTGCATTTGAATCCTTGATTCAAATGAGCTCCATTGAACTTGTTGTTGTTTGCATTAGCACAAACAACATCACATATACATGCCATGTTCATGCATCATATTGTGCATTGCATTGATTGTGTTTATTCTCTGTTTGCCGGTGTTGTTCCCCCTCGGTAGACGTTGTTATGACGCTATGATCGTTGACACTGATGAAGACCCAATGTTATCTTCAGCAGTTCCAGGCAAGCAAAACCCCCTTGTTCATTCTGATACAATCCCACTCTCTCGCTCATGCTCTCTTTTACTGCATGAGGACAACAACGTTTCAACTGTTACATGCTGCGGTAGCTGAACCGCTTTCCTCTGCAAGACCTGTCATTGCCACAGTAAATAGATGAAACCCATTAGCATGAGTAGGAGTTCTTTGAGCCCTGATGTGCCTACTCATTCATGCTTGTTGTCATGCATGCTACTGCTTAGAGTTGAGTCAGGTCTAGTTCATCGGGGATGAATTGGAATGTGGTGAACATGTCCTACTATTGAGAGCTAAGTGTGTGAACACGATTTGGTAAAGGTGGCGGTGAGAGGCCATGTAGGAGTACATGGTGGGTTGTCTCATTGAAACCATCCTCAGGAACTGAGTTCTGTGTTTGTGATCCATGAACAGTTACTACCACACATTGGGTTCCGGTAACTCGGTCCCTCTCGGCTTATTAACCAACTCGATCTCTGTCCAGGAGTTGCAACTAGTTTCTGGTTTTTGTAGGTAGTGTTAGTAGTCTACCAAGTGGCACCCGGTACAGGTGGGCTTGGGACAGACTAGGCACCGTGGCCGGCTATGCCAAGCATCGCCCGTTTGGTGGGCTTGGAACCCTGTACACATTGTTTGGGGGCGTGAGCGACACCCCGGCCGGATCTCCATGCGGATGGAACCCAAATAGGCAATAAACCTGGACGAGAGACTTGTGTGGTTAGTCAGGTCGTGGCCGACTCCCTCGCCAGGCTTCCGCTTGAAGGTTGTCGGGATACACGACGTGTATATGGTGGTAAGTGGCGAGAGCGTGTGTGAAGAAGTACACCCCTGCAGGGTCAACATCATCTATTCGAATAGTCGTGTCCGCGGTAATGGACTTCTGGGTTGCCTGTACAGTTCATAGACAAGTGAAAGTGGATACTCTAAAATGCGCAAGATAAGCGAGAGTGCTATGGATGGCGTTCTCGTAGGGAGACGGGAGCAGATCCATAGTGGTGTATTGGTATGGTGAATATGTGGACTCATGTGCGCCACCTCAAAGTGTTACTTGCAGTCGTAGTTCAGGATAGCCACCGAGTCAAAGCTGGCTTGCTGCAGTTAAACTCCATCACCCCTTTGTTCATATCGATGCATATGTAGATAGTTCTGATGTAAGTCTTGTTGGGTACATTTGTACTCACGTTTGCTTATTTTATGTTTTGCAGAGACATTTCAGTCTCGCTAGTAGTTCCATGTGGACTTCGACGTTTAGCTTGTTACCTCAGCTACGATCTTGTGCCCTCGGCAGGGTCTTGTAGATAGTCAGGCTTCTCAGCCCTTTTTCATTTGTAGTTGTCTGTACTCAGACAAGTTAAGCTTCCGCTTGTGCTTGTTGCTTGTATGCTTGTTGGGTCATGAGACCCATGTTTGTAATACTTGGCTCCTTGGAGCCTAATGAATAAATACTCTGAGTCATAGAGTCTTGTTGTGATGCCATGTTGTATTTTCACATATTGAGCATATTGTGTGTATGATTGAAATGCTTGGTATGTGTGGGATCCGACAATCTAGTTGTTTATCCTTGGTAGCCTCTCTTATGGGGAAATGTAGTCTGGTGCTTCCACTGAGCCTTGGTAGTCCGCTATATCTTGGTTTACTGGAGTCCTGCTAGCCCAGCACTACTGCTCCGGAACACCTAGACTGGCCAGCATGTGATACACTTCATTCTTGTGTCTGTCCCTTCGGGTAAATGTCACGCGGTGACATCCGGAGTCCCGCTAGCCTGCTATAGCCCGGGTTCCCGGAGTCCTGTTAGCCCAGTTGCAACAGCCTGGATTCACACGTTGTTGACCGACATGCTCGATGTTGTTTCATGTATGCCTGTCCCCGTAAGTTAGTGCCACTTTGGGTTCACGACTAGTCATGTCGGCCCGGGTTCTCTGTCATATGGATGCTAGCGACACTATCATATACGTGAGCCAAAAGGCGCAAATGGTCTAGGGCCAGGTAAGGCGACACCCGTGGGAATACCGTGCGTGAGGTTGCAAAGTGATATGAGGTGTTACATGCTAGATCGGTGTGTCTTAGAATCGGGGTCCTGATAGTGTTGGTATCAGAGCCTGACTACCTGTAGGATTATCAAGCCAAACTGGTCGAAGTTGAGTCTAGAAATGCTTTAGTTATATAAGGGAATTGATTGTGGAAGGGAACGTAAGGCTATTTTTACTCCTTTACCTTATGCCTTCTGATCTGAGTCAACCTCTTCTTTTCTATGGGCGTTAAGGAACTAGGCTCTCTCTTCTTTCTATCAGGATCACGTGTTACTAATCCGTAGAATCTTAGGATTGTTCGTTCCAGGCCTCACTTCAGTTTCTACTAGTTTTAGTATGTTGTCAGTTGAACCAGAACCTTGATATGATGTTGTCAAGTGACTATGCAAATCCTTGTGAATGTCTCAAATCTTTTTCTAAGCATTTACAGCCCTTATGCTGTCCGAGTCATCCCAGGTTCCTTACTAGTCTGATGCATTTGCAAATCCCTTCCTCCCGTTCTCGATGTCCCTTTGGGCCAGATTAAGCATGCTAGTCGGTGTGTTGAAGTACTTCATTGCCTCGACATATATGTTGGAGCTATTATTATGACCCTAGGTGTCTTAGGGAGTCACCTAGTAATCTAGCAATGTTTTGTATCCCCAGTGTCATGATTCTGGCCATCATTCTCGAAAGCATCCCGTGATGTTATTAGTTAGTAGGTATTCTATTCCTGGGTTCTTGAACCCAAGATTCACTCTACTTACTTCCTGTTGATAGTGTCGCTCGTCCCTTTAGGATATTAGTAACATTTATGTTAGTCCTCGAGGTCTGTGGTATTTCCTTCTTCCAAATACCATCAACTGGTCATGGCAGTAGTTCTCGGAACCGAAAAATCACAACTAGAGTGCTCTTGACGAGTTCTCGATTCTATGTTGTGACTCTGCCAGTCCTACCTTTCTGCATGGATTATCCGGAAGAAACATGTTGAATTTATTCAACGTGCTAACGATGCATCTACAACTTAAAGAAATCATATGTTCCTTTGAGTTGTCTCTCTTTAGTTGTATTCTGACCTCTGGCTATCATAAGATAGTAAAGAGCATGTCTTGCATTCGTGTTCATAGATGCTTATTATTCTTGTGGTCCGTCTAGCCATTCTATTTCAGAATGACTAGGAGAAACAAACTCCAGTACCTCATCCATATCCAGGGTTGGGTCAAAATAGTTGTGTATCGTAGATCAAAATGCCAATCCAGCATTTGATTCTGTTCTACCCTGAAGTATTAGCGTCTAATGTCAAGAACGTCATGGGAATTGCACACCATCTTATGAATTCTTGATACAGTGATACTTCTCGCCATCGTTGTTCATTCCTCGGTTCCTGTGTTGCTGCAACCGGAATACCGACAAGCGAATCGTGATGTGTGAATTCAAAACTCCTAGCAACTCCGTTGCTTGGTAGTTAATGGACAATAACCTCATCCTCAGTGTTGATTATTGAATCATCACTGTAGGGTTGATCATGCTACCTAGTCCATATTTCTGGTGCACCCCTCGATCAATGAGTTGGATTGTGTCAACCCCTTGTTTATTTGATCACATCGTCTTGCCTCAGAAGCAAGATTGTTCCCGAGCTTAATAAAATATCGGTGGTTCGTGGTTTTCTGAATATCCTCCCGGAAGTATCACCAGGTTGTCCCCTGGCCGTTATGTTGAGCTCGCGATCAAGTTGGTTTTCTTATAAACCACTCCTTCTCCAAGAATCTGTGTTGAATACCCCTGAGCTAGTTGGATAGGCTAAACAACAACTTGGAGAGTTGAAAGATAAAAGCTTTTCTGACTTAGTTAATGTTAAGGGATATCTATTTGTGTGTGTATTAAAGAAAGACATCATTCATCGATTGCTCTTCGTGATCAATCGTTGGATCTATTGTCTTGTCCAAACTTTGATTTGAGTGTGGGCTATCGTCAAATTAAATCAGTACCAACGATGTTCGTAATGCTGTCTTACTCGTGGTTGTTTCCTCGAGCATACACCGTTATATCCTTTGGTCTGACCAAGCTATCACCGTGTTCACTTAATTGTGGAATTCCATCTATATGGAAGCCTGGATGGATTGTTGTTGAGCCCATTGACAATATTTTAATCATGTCCATGATTCATATTGAACATCTAAGTTAGTGTTGGAAACCTTTGAAAGCATTTTCTTCATGCTAGCTCATGAAGTATATGTTATGGTGAAAGAAGTGACTTCCCGTGAGTTCATGTGCATCTGATGCAAGTTGCCGCCATGGATTCTTGAAAGTTATTTTTCTTCCTCCGGAATCATCCCAAGCCAGTCATGCATATGTGCAAAGTATTTTGTGGTTTGGAGACTTGCAACCTTCATTCTATGTGTATCCCTAGCACACCAAGCCACTGACTGATTTGCTCAAGGATAAGAAGTTCAAGTGTTATTCCTGAAGGGGCCGGACGGACATGCACAAGACTTCGTTATTCCAACGATGGTTCCCAATCAGAACTCGGTAGTGTTTCGTTGTAAGACTACTATGTGGTCATGCTTGTCTGCGACAGCATGCATGTTCACATGTATGTAGCAGAACTAGCTCATGTTTTGGAGCTTGCTATCGTGGTTCATCTCCCGAGAGTCTCGCAACGTTATCTCGTCGATTTGAGTTGCAACTCTTCTTTTCAGACATGTGAGTCTGAAGTATCCTATTTCTAACCAGATCTGAATCTCAGGCAGATATGATGGTTGGAACATTTTCCCAAGAACTATAATAATGGTCTCTATAACCCGTTAACGTGGATGTCGTGGCCGACACACCTAGTTGGAAGGCCTATTATAGTAGTATCTTGATTGAGAAAGTTGACCATCTTCTCCATGAGGATTTCGAGTGACTTATTATAGAAGTTGTTCCTTATGGATCCTTTGTATTCCGAAGTCCGACATTTACTTGATGGCCATGTCGATGCTTTTAGGCATGATCATGGTACCTAGAACATCAAGGAGAACATTAGAAGCAGAGTGTTAAATGTCTCTCGGTCGATCCTCCAGATTTTGTTTCCTTGGCGTCGTCAAGGTAAAATCTGAGAAAGTGTTGTCTTCCTTGGTATCTACATCCCCCATCACTATTCATCGTGGTAGTAGGAACTGTTGCCAAGATCTTTGGCCTAGATGCTGGTAAAACCCTGATGAATATGGAAATGCTCAAGTTCTCGAGAACAAGCTCAGACACTAGGTTATATCTTCGGTATCAGTCGGATTGTGCCTTCCATTTTGCCGATTGTTCTATAACCATAGTTCCATTCCAAAATTGAGTCTGCCATTGTCACATCCCTAGAATTGTTTGCAATTAGTGGCACAAGCATCCATGCATCTTGTCTAAATTACTTCTTTAATTTGAAATGGGGATTGGTAAACCCTAGCACCAAATGAAATTCAAACAGGTTCAAATAAAATATTTTTCAATGACCCAGAATGCCCTTTGGTAATGTTCATGATTTCTAATAAAGGTGAAAACCTCTTCCAAAAATGATGAACATATTTATAGGCCATTCCTGGATTTTTGAATTAAATCTTAAACTATTTGACTTTGGGCATTTAAACACTATAAATAATTTAAATGCTCAAATAATGTTGGAACTATTTGTGGGCCACTGAAATAATTCAGAAAGTGCTCATGAATATTTTCAGGATTTATAAAATTGATTTGGTTTTTAAAACTGGATCAAAAACAAACTGCAAATTAGAAAACCAAAACAAAAATTGAAAAGGGTTAGAACTCACCTCGCTTACCTGCGTAGCCCACCAACCGGCCCAGCACTATAGCTGGCCGGCCCAGCCCACCACCGCCTCTTTCCCTGTCGTCTTCCTCCTCTGCCAGGAGGACGGGCGCGTGCCCAACGCGCGCCCACCACCGTGCGCCACCTCATGCTTGCCGCCGAAGGCCTGGATGCCTCCACGACGCCATGCAGCCTCCTTGGTCTCTCTCTCACTCTCCCCGTGCTCCTCTCCTTCCTCTGGCTCTCCTCTCGCACGCACCCGAGAGCCATCGTCGCCATCGCTCGCTGCTATCGTGGCCACAGCCACTACCTCGCCTCGCCGATGTGCTTAGACGCTTCGCCCCGACCCCCTCTTCCTCCCCACCGATCCACGCCCCGCCGGATGCCCTGAAATGCCTCCATCGCCGTCTTCTTCAACCTCGGTCCACCGAGATCGTCGGCGACCGTGCGCCCGCTCTGTTGCTTCCCCAAGCTCGCAGAGGCCACCGCTGCACTCGTAGTGAGCTTCTCCTTCAACCCCCTCTCTCCCCTTGCTCGTTTGCGCCGTGTAGTCGCCGTATCCTTCGAGCCCGAGAGATCTCCGCCTCCGGCCAAGTCGCCGCCGCGGCCACAGCTGCTGCACCCGCATCCAAGGAGAGTCACCGTACTCAGCATGCTCCCAGGAGCCGAGCGCACCCACTCGCTAGCCCTTCCATGCTCCCCAACGCCATGCCCGAGCTGCTGCCGCTGCTGGACCTCGTCGCCGGCCACTTTTCCGGCCACCCTAGCAACTACAGCTGCCACCACTCGACGCGCACCACTGCGTGCGTTCGAACGCAACAGACCGCGGCCAAAATGATGCCATGTGGCCCATTTCCGAGCCCCTCTGTCGCGTCTGTCGCCGCCGGCGTCGAGCCACCGGCGAGGTGACCTCGTTTGACGTGGGGTTTGACTCCCCTGGGTCAACGAAAGGTGGGCCCAGGACCCTCCTTAATTAGTGTATGTTTAATTAGTGTTAAATTAACCTAATTAATTAGATGAGCCACTGACATGTGGGCCCAGGACCTAATTAACCTATGTTAGTGCTAACCTAACACTAACTAACTTTGTTAGTTAGTTGTTTCACCGACATGTGGGTCCTAGCCGTAAGGTTTGACCTGGGCTGGCGCCTTTGACCTGCTGACGTCACCCAGACGTCATGAAGACGCAATAACTTTTTTTCGGATTTATTCTATCACAGGAAATTCTAGAAAATGTTTTAAACTTTTAAAATTCATATAAATTCAACCATAGCTGAGAATGAAATATATTATATATGAAAAATGATCAGAAAAAATCAGTCTATCCATCTGTTCCATTTTCGTGCATGTTTGAACAACTTAAAGTTGCGGTATAAGACAATTTGAATAAATGGCATTTGAAATGCCTTACATGGAGTTTGCATTTGAACCTTGGGTTCAAACCAACTTCATTTAATCTGGTTTCTAGTTGCATTAGCTCAAACACAAGCATATTGCCATGTAATGATCATGCACCATATTGTGCATTACATTGATCGTGTGTTCTTTCTCTGTTGCTAGTGTTTGTCCCATCTCAGTAAATGTGGTTCCGACGATTATTCGATGACACTGATGGAGAACTATTTTATCTTCAGATGTGTCAGGCAAGCAAAACCCCCTTGTTCATTCCGATACAATCCCACTCTCTCGCTCCAGCTCTCTTTTACTTCATTAGGACAACAATGATTCGACTGTTACATGATGCGGTAGTTGAACCCCTTTCCTCTGCATGACCTGTCATTGCCACAGTAAATAGATGAAATCCACTAGCATGAGTAGGAGTTGTTTGAGCCCTGTTGTGCCTACTCATTCATTCTTGTTTGTCATGCCTGCTACTGCTTAGAGTTGAGTTAGGTTTGATTCATCGGAGATGAATCGGAGGTGCGTGAACATGTCCTACTGTTGAGAGCTAAGTGTGTGAACACGATTTGGTAAAGGTAGCGGTGAGAGGCCATGTAGGAGTACATGGTGGGTTGTCTCATTGAAACCGTCCTCAGGAACTAAGTTCTGTGTTTGTGATCCATGATCAGCCACTACCACACATTGGGATCCTTAATTGACTCTCTCGACTTATTAATCGCCCTTGTCCTCTGTCCAGGAGTTGCAACTAGTTTCTGGTGTTTGTAGGATATGTGTTGGAGGCCGTGCGTAGCGCTGACCCTAGGGGTGGGCTATGATGCGGTAGATACACCATGGCATGGTGTACCGGGCGCCCGTTTGGTGTCTCGGGAACCCTGCACACATCGTTTGGGGCTGTGAGCGAAACTCCGGCAGGATCTCCTCGCGGATGGAACCCGAATAGGCGATAAACCTGGACTAGAGACTTGTGTGGTTAGTCAGGTCGTGGCTGACTCCCTCGCCAGGCTTCCGCTTGAAGGTTGCCGAGATACACGACATGTACATGGTGGTAAGTGGCGAGAGCGTGTGTGAAGAAGTACACCCCTGCAGGGTTATAAATGATCTATTTGAATAGCCGTGTCCGCGGTAAAGGACTTCTGGTTTGCCTGTACAGTTCATAGATAACTTGAAGTGGATACTATAAAATCCGCAAGATAAGCGTGAGTGCTATGGATGGTGTTCTCGTAGGTAGACGGGAGCGGATCCATAGTGGTGTATTGATTGGTGAATATGTGGACTCGTGTGCGCCACCTCAAAAGAGTTGCTAGCAGTCGTAGTTTAGGTTAGCCACTGAGTCAAAGCTGGCTTGCTACAGTTAAACTCCACTACCCCCTTTGTTGATACCGATGCATATGTAGTTAGTTCTAATGTAAGTCTTGCTGGGTACATTTGTACTCACGTTTTCCAATTTTATGTTTTGCAGGGAGACGTCAGTCTCGCTAGTAGTTGCGTGTGGACTTCAACGTTTAGCTTGATACCTCAACTACGATCTTGTGCCCTCGGCAGGATCTGGTAGATAGTCATGCTTCTTAGCCTTTTTCATTTGTAGATGTCTATACTCAGACATGTTAAGCTTATGCATGTGCTTTGACTTGTATGCTCCGAATGTTGGGTCATGAGACACATGTTTGTAATATCTCGCTCCTCGGACCCTAATGAATAAATACTTGAGTCGTAGAGTTATGTTGTGATGCCATGTTGTATTTACACATATTGAGCATATTGTGTGTATGATTGTAATGCTTGGTATGTGTGGGATCCGACAACCTAGTTGATTATCCTTGGTAGCCTCTCTTATGGGGAAATGTACTCTTGTGCTTCCATGAGCCATGGTAGTCCGCTACAGCCCGGTTCACCGGAGTCCTCCTAGCCCAGCACTACTGCTCCAGAACACTTGACTGGCCGGCATGTGATTCACTTCATTCACGTGTCTGTCCCTTCGGGGAAATGTCACGCGGTGACATCCGGAGTCCTGCCTATCCTGCTATAGCCCGGGTTCCCGGAGTCCTGTTAGCCCAGTGCTACAGCCCGGATTCGCACGCTGCCGACCGACATGCTCGATGTTGATTCATGTATGCCAGTCCCCGTAAGTTAGTGCCACTTTGGGTTCACGACTAGTCATGGCGGCCCGGGTTCTCTGTCATATGGCTGCTAGCGACACTATCATATACATAAGCCAAAAGGTGCAAACGGTCCCGGGCCATGGTAAGGAGACACCCGTGGGAATACCGTGCGTGAGGCCGCAAGGTAATATGAGGTGTTACCGGCGAGATCGATGTGACTTGGAATCGGGGTCCTGACAGCCATTTCTTTGAATTCCTTCAAGCGTTCGTTTGTGAATTGCCATTAGCCTGGTATTAAGAGCTTCAATGATCCTTTCCGATAGAGTTTCTTTCTATCATCATCGTGTTGGATGAAGATCTCGAAAGCAAAGACGTCAAGATCACTATGAAGCAATGGATCAACATCTTCGAGAAGGGTAGTTGGATCATGAAGATCGTGTTAGCTTTGTGTCCCCTCTATCTACTTACCTCACGTCTTGAATCTCGGGACGAGATTCTTGCTTAGTGGGGGTGAGTTGTCACAGCCCTAGATTATTGCTTGTATTAGTTGCATCATAGAGCACTCACGCATCATGCCTAATTTCTGAAACTTGGAATTGAGGAAAGTGGAAGCCTCAAAAACTTCAATAAAAGAAGGGCAAAGAACCCAGGAAATCTCATTCTTTGTTTCCCAGATGTCCTTTTGCAATGTTTGAGAATTTTGGCAAGAGCTATATATCAAACCAGAATTTAGGAACATTTTTAAGGATTTATTATTTGGGCTCTAAATTTAAATCAATAGCTATTTGAATTTGAGTTATATTCATATAACAAGAATATAATTTCAAATATCTTTAAAACATTTTATGTGCATTTGGAAATGTCCATTCTGCAACATAAATTTATTCAAAGGGTTTTGTCACTGTTTTGAAATTGTTTTGAATTTTGAACAGTGGCAGAATATTAAACAAAAGAAAACATAACAGAAAAATAAAACAAAGCAACCTTACCTGGAGCTTACCTGTCCAGTCCACCTGACCCAACTCCTGCTGGTCCAGCCCACCAGAGAGGCCCGCCCCACTAGCTCTAGCGAGCTTCTTCAAGCTGCTACCAGGAGCAGCTGCGTGCCAGGCATGCTGCAGCTGAGCAGCGCCACCCCTGCGTGGCCTCCCCCTGCCGGTCCCCTCGCTCTGGACCGCCCTCGACCCCCTCTGACTCCCCCTCGAGCTCTTCCCCCTTCTCTCATACCCCTCCCGAGCACACCCGAGCACCGCTGTCGCCGCCGCTCGTAGTTGACGTGTCCACCGTCTCCCCCTTGCGTCCCCGACCAGTCCATGAGCTCCGCCGCATCGTCCTCGACCTCCTCGCTGAGCTACACAACGCCGGACGCTCCGAAGCCTCGCCAACGCCGTTGTTTCCGACCTCGGGTGCCGGAGATCCCGCCATCGTTTTGCCAGACCCCGTGTCTTCCCTGCCTCGCCAGCAGCACCAGAAGAACCGCGGTGAGCCGCTGAACCATTTCCCCCATGCTCCATCGCCAAATTCGTCCTCTAGACGCCTCTTCCATCGAAGCCGTGAGCTCCTCGTCACCGGCGATGATCTAGACGAGACCATGGGCACTGCATCCCGTGTCCGCGCACACCAGCATGCTCAGTGCGAATCCGTGAACCAGTAGCCACTAGTAGTTCCGCCTCCGACGCCCTCTAGCACCGAACTCGACTTCTCTCGAAAGCCGGTCGCCGCCACGAGCTCGACTCCGGCAAGCTCGCTCCACACTAGCCCCTCCCGTTTGCCCTACCAGATGCACGCGAGCCCCAGCTACGCGTAGGACCAAATCACGGTCGATTTGGTCAACCGTGGCCAAAACCTGAGCCAACCCAGTGTGCCTCCGCCGTGTTTTGGTCGCCGCCAGCGTAACTCCGGCGATGGTGATGTGGCAGATTAGTTTAGGGCTAATAACGCAGTTAGTTAACACCTAGTGACACTGACAGCAGGGCCCCACTGCCTAATTAAACTTGGCTTAGTTTCTGCTTAGGATTAACTAACCAGAGTGGCCCCTTGCGTTAGTTTTGATCGTGCTGACGTGGCCGTTGACTGGGCCCACCTGTCAGTGACACAAATGACACTGTGTCACTGACCAGTGGGCCCCACTGGTCAGGTTTGACCTGGAGCGCCCATGTTGACTTGCCGACGTCACACCGACGTCATGCTGATGCAGTTAACCTTTTTTTGGATTTATTCTTATTTAGGAAATTCCAAAAAATGTCCAAAACTTCTAAAATTCATAGAATTTCAACCGTAGCTCAGAATGAGATCATTTATGTATGAAAAATTATCAGAAAAATTCAGTCTAACCATCTGTACTAGTTTCGTGGATAACAAACGAACCTAAACCTGCTGTATAGATGAAAACACATAAAGGGCATTTAAAATGCTTAAGTTTGGAGTTGCATTTGAATCCTTGATTCAAATGAGCTCCATTGAACTTGTTGTTGTTTGCATTAGCACAAACAACATCACATATACATGCCATGTTCATGCATCATATTGTGCATTGCATTGATTGTGTTTATTCTCTGTTTGTCGGTGTTGTTCCCCCTCGGTAGACGTTGTTCCGACGCTATGATCATTGACACTGATGAAGACCCAATGCTATCTTCAGAAGTGCCAGGCAAGCAAAAACCCCTTGTTCATTCCGATACAATCCCACTCTCTCACTCCTGCTCTCTTTTAGGACAACAACGTTTCAACCGTTACATGCTGCGGTAGCAGAACCCGTTTCCTCTGCATGACATGTCATTGCCATAGTAAATAGATGAAACCCACTAGCATGAGTAGGAGTTGTTTGAGCCCTGATGTGCCTACTCATTCATGCTTGTTGTCATGCCTATTACTGCTTAGAGTTGAGTCAGGTCTGGTTCATCGGGGATGAATTGGAATGTGGTGAACATGTCCTACTGTTGAGAGCTAAGTGTGTGAACACGATTTGGTAAAGGTGGCGGTGAGAGGCCATGTAGGAGTACATGGTGGGTTGTCTCATTCAAACCATCCTCAAGAACTGAGTTCTGTGTTTGTGATCCATGACCAGTTACTACCACACATTGGGTTCCGGTAACTCGGCCCCTCTTGGCTTATTAACCAACTCGATCTCTGTCCAGGAGTTGCAACTACTTTCTGGTGTTTCTAGGTAGTGTTAGTAGTCTAACAAGTGGCACCCGGTACAGGTGGGCTTCGGACAGACTAGGCACCGTGGCCGGGTATGCCAAGCGTCGCCCGTTTGGTGGGCTTGGAACCCTGTACACATTGTTTGGGGCCGTGAGCGACACCCCGGCCGGATCTCCTTGCAGATGGAACTCGAATAGGTGATAAACCTGGACTAGAAACTTGTGTGGTTAGTAAGGTCGTGGCCGACTCCCTCGCCAGGCTTCCGCTTGAAGGTTATCGAGATACGCGACGTGTACATGGTGGTAATTGGCGAGAGCGTGTGTGAAGAAGTACACCCCTGCAGGGTTAACATCATCTATTCGAATAGCCGTGCCCGCGGTAATGGACTTCTGGGTTGCCTGTACAGTTCATAGAAAAGTGAAAGTGGATACTCTAAAATGCGCAAGATAAGCGTGAGTGCTATGGATGGCGTTCTCGTAGGGAGACGGGAGCGGATCCATAGTGGTGTATTGGTATGGTGAATATGTGGACTCATGTGCGCCACCTCAAATAGTTAGTTCCAGTCGTAGTTCAGGATAGCCACTGAGTCAAAGCTGGCTTGCTGCAGTTAAACTCCATCACCCCTTTGTTGATACCGATGCATATGTAGATAGTTCTGATGTAAGTCTTGCTGGGTACATTTGTACTCACGTTTGCTTATTTTATGTTTTGCAGAGAGACTTCAGTCTCGCTACTAGTTCCACGTGGACTTCGGCGTTTAGCTTGTTACCTCAGCTACAATCTTGTGCCCTCGGCACGGTCTTGTAGATAGTCAGGCTTCTCAGCCCTTTTTCCTTTGTAGTTGTGTGTACTTAGACAAGTTAATCTTCCACTTGTGCTTGTTGCTTCTATGCTCTGTATGTTGGGTCATGATACCCATGTTTGTAGGCTCCTCGGAGCCTAATGAATAAATACTCTGACTCGTAGAGTCTTGTTGTGATGCCATGTTGTATTTGCACATATTGAGCATATTGTGTGTATGATTGAAATGCTTGGTATGTGTGGGATCCGACAATCTATTTGTTTATCCTTGGTAGCCTCTCTTATGAGGAAATGTTGTCTGGTGCTTCCACTGATCCTTGGTAGTACCCTACAGCCCGGTTTCCCGGAGTCCTGCTAGCCCAACACTACTTCTCCGGAACACCTAGACTGGCCTGCATGTGATACACTTCGTTCATGTGTCTGTCCCTTCGGGGAAATGTCACGCGGTGACATCCGGAGTCCTGCAAGCCTGCCTCAGCCCGGGTTCCTGGAGTCCTGTTAGCCCAGTTGCTACAGCCCGGATTCACACGCTGCTGACCGACATGCTCGATGTTGTTTCATGTATGCCTGTCCCCGTAAGTTAGTGCCACTTTGGGTTCACGACTAGGCATGTCGACCCGGGTTCTCTGTCATATGGATGCTAGCGACACTATCATATACGTGAGCCAAAAGGTGCAAATGGTCCCGGGCCAGGTAAGGCGACACCCGTGGGAATACCGTGTGTGAGGCCGCAAAGTGATATGAGGTGTTACATGCTAGATCGGTGTGTCTTAGAATCGGGGTCCTGACAATCATCAAAGCTGATACACACTTTTGTGATTCTATTGAGCACAATGGCATCATCTACGTGATCGACAAAGCAGATGGCACCATGTATTGCTGGGACGGCACGTGTAAGTTGTTTCCGTCTGATGTTAATGATAACACCATGACACTGTTTGAACTTTTTGTGATGATTGGCATATCCCTGTTTGAGCAGAATTTGAGTAGAACTATGGCAATGTATTAGAGACACCATAAATCAGCTATATTTGGAATGACTTAATTCATGTGATTGTGACCATGTCATTACAGCCAATTTGTACCACTGAATAATCAAACGGTTAGGAAGATATGGATATTCTCATTATTTTATAGTAATCTATATACTACAAAATATGAGTGTGTATGGGCCATGTTAGTTTCCTCATTTTCATGATGTAGAAACATGCATCACACTGTTGGTTTCATCTAACCATACATTAGGGAAGTAAATGTGCATATGGAGAACTCTATATTTGCAAGTAGTGAAATCCTGTAATGCTTACCATGTGTACATACCTATATTCTCCCTTCAGCAATCAATGGCTAGAATAATATCCTCACAAAAAATTTGGCCACGGAACATGAGTATAAAACAATGCATGGTCTGTTAGTTTCCTTGAAGAATTTGTTTGTGAGGAAAGAACATGATTATAACATGCATGCCATGGTAGTTTCCTGTGAAGAATCAATTGCGAGATAACATTGAGTATAACCATGCATGGCACTTCTATATTTTCAAACCCACTATACATTTCCATGTATTTTCCTCTCAGTTCCAACAGGGACATATCAATGCTATTTCTTGCATTATCCTACTCATACTCTGAACAATGTTAATCTTACATTAACAATGCATGTCCTTTTTGATATGATGCAATGTCCCTACAGTTACTGGCCTTTGTAATCACACCACCTTTGCCAAAAACAGGGAAGCACAACTGGTTCCTCGCTCGATCAGACAACGGCAGAAGACCGATGATCATTCGCACACATGAGCCGGAAAAGTTATATTGCAAAAACCTCACCGTGTACAAGCACCATGAAATACGTGAGTATCCGAACCGTGGCTGTTACATCTATGAGGAGGATACCAGGTTTTTGGGGCCTTCAGGATTTTTGAGTTGGAGGCGGGTAAATAGCCTTGGTTCACACTCTCTGTTCTCGGACTCAATTATCCGATTAACCAGGAGATCACCATTGGCAAGGACCTTGATGGCAGAGAGGCTCTGTTTGCTATGGAAAACTGTGTCTACACGGTGAGCCCTAGGACTTCGGGAGCAAACGCCCCTGATTGTCAACGATATAGCCTGCAGCCAAAAGAAGGTGAGAATGACAAAGGCATCTGGATAAACTTTGATCCTTGGATGTCTCAAGTCCGACAGGCAGTGATGTGGTTCAAGCCTTCAGGTTGATAGGTAACTGGGTTGTTGCGTCGAAAAGGTGGAGTACTGGTGTCTCCAAATCGCTGGTCGTTGAAGCGGGGCTGCAAATTATGATGGTTGTCGGCGTCCTGGGAATGGGGGTACCCAGACTTGCCTACCTGCAGCCCACGGCGTGGCTTCACCAGTGGCCTGGTACGGCCTATCTTCGTCAGCAAGCCACTCAAGTCCCTCGCATGGGGGCCAAGCCTCACGAGGCGGACAACACAAGACCTCCTCGGGGGCAGCCCCACTAGGTTGGCTCCTGAGGAGCAGAGATATCAAGGCAAGGAGCACCTCGCGAGGTGAGCATGACGTGAGCCATGACGACCAAGGCTAGGCGGGCGCCAGTGGGTGCCAGCAGGCGCAGAGTACCAGTTTCCTCTTCGGTGCTAAAGAAGCAGGCGCAGGTGAGGAGTCCCGAGGCATGAGGCAAAAGGTTTCCATATCGGTGCAACAAGACTAGGACCGGAAGGACGGCAGGACAAAGGTCACCACGGAGCGCACAGCACCACCACCACCAGAACCTTTGGCAGGCAAAGAGCACCTTTTGTCAGTATAACTTGTACTAGTTGTATCCCTTCAAAATTGGCCGTTGTGGGATCCCTTCCAGCCTACATTTGGGAAGAGGACCAGGGCCTCTATAAATAGGACTAGCCACCACCATAGCAAGGGGACGAACCTTGGATCAGACCCATTCATCCAAGGCATATCACCAGCTCATAGAGCTCAAGAACACCTCTCCCCAGGAGGATGTTCATCCCTTGTACTTGTTCATCCTCAGCCTACAAGGCAATCCACCACACCACACTGGAGTAGGGTATTACACCACAACGGTGGCCCGAACCAGTATAAACTCTCGTGTCTCTTGTTCACTGGGTTCGGCGAGCTAGTGAAAGTGCAACTATCCCTAGGTGGTTTTGGTAATTCATAACAACATATAGCTCATTGAGCTAATGCTATTCCAAGACAATTATTTTAGGAAAGCTCAATGATTGGCATGGCATGGGTGGTGAAAGTGGAACCCTCAAAATGCTAAGGACAAAGGATTGGCTCAAGCTCAAAAGCTCAAGACTCTTCATTTTACATTTTAGTGATCCAAGATCACATTGAGTCCATAGGAAAAGCCAATACTATCAAGGAGGGATGAGGTGTTGCTTAATGAGCCCTTTGCTTTATGTGCTTAATGATATGCTCCAAAATCCTCAGCTACTTTCCCATATCCACAAATGACCTAAACCCTAAGCCAAACTCGGTCCTATCGATTCTTTCTATCCGGCGCCACCAAGTTTCATATGTCATAAGCCACTGCCAAACCCTAGCAATTCGGTTCTATCGATAGGGATCTCGGTCTCACCGAGATGGGATTGCAACCTCTCTGTTTCCTTTTCATAACTTTTCGGTCTCACCGAAAGAGCGGATCGGTCCCACCGTGATTGCAATGCAAACTCTCTGTTTCCCTTTTGTAACTTTTCGGTCTCACCGAAAGAGCAAATTGGTCCCACCGAGTTTGCCTGACCAACTCTCTGGTTAGCTAATTACCAAAATCGGTCTCACCGAGTTTGTGTAATCGGTCTCCCCGAGATTACGTTATGCCCAAACCCTAACCATATCGGTCCTACCGAGATGCATGTCAGTCCCACCGAAAATCTCTAACGGTCACTAGGTTTACCTTTTCGGTCCGACCGAGTTTGTTGATTCGGTCACACCGAGATTGGTAAATTGTGTGTAACGGTTGGATTTTAAGTGGAGGCTATATATACCCCTCCACCTCCTCTTCATTCGTGGAGAGAGCCATCAGAACACATCTATACTTCCAACCCATATGTTCTAAGAGAGAACCACCTACCCTTGTGTTGAGACCAAGATATTCCATTCCTATCATATGAATCTTGATCTCTAGCTTTCCCCAAGTTGCTTTCCACTCAAATCTTCTTTCTATCAAATCCAAATCCTATGAGAGAGAGTTGAGTGTTGGGGAGACTATCATTTGAAGCACAAGAGCAAGGA
Organism: Aegilops umbellulata; assembly: GCA_032464435.1. Taxonomy (NCBI): domain Eukaryota; kingdom Viridiplantae; phylum Streptophyta; class Magnoliopsida; order Poales; family Poaceae; genus Aegilops; species Aegilops umbellulata. Next base: position 83,006,406 of record CP136060.1, on the reverse strand, counting down.
GTTCATCATCAACACACCATTTGTTACTTCTTGGAGAGTGGTGTCTCCTAGATTGGCTAGGTGTCACTTGGGAGCCTCCGACAAGATTGTGGAGTTGAACCAAGGAGTTTGTAAGGGCAAGTTGATCGCCTACTTCGTGAAGATCTACCGCTAGTGAGGCAAGTCCTTCGTCGGCGATGGCCATGGTGGGATAGACAAGGTTGCTTCTCCGTGGACCCTTCGTGGGTGGAGCCCTCCGTGGACTCGTGCAACCGTTACCCTTCGTGGGTCGAAGTCTCCATCAACGTGGATGTAGGATAGCAGCACCTATCCGAACCACGGGAAAAACATTCGTGTCTCCAATAGCGTTTGAATTCTCCAAACCCTTCCCTTTACATTCTGGCAAGTTGCATGCTTTACTTTCCGCTGCCTATATACTCTTTGCATGCTTGCTTGAATTGTGTGATGATTGCTTAACTTGTCCTAAAGTTGCTAAAATCTGCCAAGAACTAAAATTGGGAAAAGGCATAGCTTTTATTTGGTCAAGTAGTCTAATCACCCACCCCCCCTCTAGACATACTTCCGATCCTACAAGTGGTATCAGAGCTTTGGTCTCCATTTTCTTTGATTTCCATAGCCTTTGGTGGTCAAAGCCTTGGTTTCACAACCTAGGAGAGTATGGCGTCTAGTGAGGGAAATTATCACCGTAGAGGTCCTTACTTTGATGGTACTAATTTTGCTAGTTGGAAGCATAAAATGAAAATGCATATTCTTGGACATAACCCCGCCGTTTGGGCTATTGTGTGTGTTGGTTTGCAAGGTGACTTCTTCGATGGGAAAGAACCAAACCGTGAAGCTACCACAGATGAGTTGAAGATGCTACAATACAACGCTCAAGCTTGTGATATTCTCTTCAACGGATTGTGCCCCGAAGAATTCAACAAAATCAGCCGTCTTAAGAATGCAAAGGAAATTTGGGATACTTTGATTGATATGCACGAAGTTACCGACTCCGTCAAGGTATCCAAATTGGATGTGCTTCAAAGTCAACTTGACAAGTTCAAAATGAAGGATGGTGAAGGTGTCGCTGAAATGTACTCTAGGCTTGCTCTCATCACAAACCAGATTGCCGGCTTAGGGAGTGAAGAGATGACCGACAGATTCATCATCAAGAAGATCCTAAGAGCCTTGGATGGAAAATATGATATCGTGTGCACTTTGATCCAAATGATGCCCAATTACAAAGATCTCAAGCCAACGGAAGTTATTGGAAGAATTGTTGCTCATGAGATGTCACTCAAGGATAAAGAGGAACTTCACAACAAATCAAGTGGTGCTTACAAAGCCTCATGTGAAGCTCCCACATCATCAAGTGAGAAACAAAACTTCAATGAAGAATTGAGCTTAATGGTGAAGAACTTCAACAAGTTCTACAAGAGTAGAAGCAAAGATAGAAGCTCCAAGTCAAGGTCCTACAATGACAAAAGATCTTCTAGTCGAGAGCGAAACTGCTACAAGTGTGGAAGACCAAGACACTATTCCAATGAGTGTACGGCTCCCTACAAAAGAAGAGAAGATTCTCCAAAAAGAAGAGGCAAAAGAGAAGAATCGCCATCAAGAGAGAGAAGGAGTAGAGATGATCGTTATGAACGAAGATACTCACGGAGGAGTAAGGATTCGGAAAGAAAGGAAAAATCATCAAGGAGCTACACAAAACGAAGACATCAAGCTCATGTTGGTGAATGGGTATCCGGCTCCGACTCCGACAACCGCTCCGAGAGAAGTTATCACTCCTATTCTGAATATACTCAAGATGAAGGTGTTGCCGGTCTAGCACTTGTGTCAACCAACTCCTTCGACATACTTGACTCACCAAATGAAGGAATTGGAAGATGCTTCATGGCCAAAGGTCCTAAGGTAACTCACCCTGAGTATGTTGATTTTAATAGTGATGAAGATGACTTGTTAGGTGATGATGATTTACTTGTTGACAACTCTAGTGATGAATACTATGATGAAACGTCAATTAATCATGCTAAAACGAATGACAATGATAAGGAGAAAATTGAGGCTCTAACTAAAGAACTAAACACTCTTAAGTTAGCTCATGAAACTATCTTCGAAGATCATCGAGAACTTTTAAGAGCTCATGAGAGGTTACGCTTTGAAAAGCTCAATCTTGAGCAAGAGCATGAACTTTTAAAGGCAATCAATGATTATCTCCGCAAGAAAAGTTCTTCTTACATTGCCAAACGTTTACTCTTATCCACTTACATGCCTCAAGTCAAGTCTAGTAACAAGAATAAGAAAGATTCTTCCTCTAGTAGTAACAATGATCATGTTAAATCCAATATTGTTGCTTCTAGTAGTTCTCTTGATTCAACTAATGATTCTCTTAGCCAAGTTACACTTGAGCAAGAAAATAGCATATTGAAGGAAATCATAGAGAAAGGTGTGTACAAAAGCCTTGCCGGAAGTAAGCAATTCGAGGAGATTGTACGCAAGCAAGGAAGGCACCGGAAGAGATAAGGTGTTGGTTTTGAACGAAATTTCAATGCCAATGGAGTTGAGTGGGAAGAAGATCAATACCCCAAGACAAAGTTTGTTCCTCAACAAGAGAAGTATGATCCTACTTCTTTCAAGGGGACACAAACTCAAGATGATCTTCCACCACAAGACTACAAGCAAAAAGGCAAGGACAAGCTTCAAGAGGAAATTGATGCATTTGAAGAAGCTCCTAAGACCTTAGTCAAGTGGATTCCCAAGACTACTTCAAGTTCCACTTCATCAAGTACGACTACAACTCCAAGGATTCCCATAAAGATGGTGTGGATCCAAAAGAAGAAGAACTAGAGAGTTCTTGAGGGTGACTCCGCCAACATACTTCACTCTTATCATTTTGGCAAGAACAAGTGCAATCAACTTCCACATCTTGCACTAGTTCAAGGAGTCACAAACCCTCTTGTTGGTAAGTCAAGGGACAAGGTAACCTAAAAGCTTTCATAGACATCATCTTGTGTGTGCATCACTCTACGTCTATGGATATACTTGTTTGTTCCTTGTGGGACTAACCCATGTAGGTATTGAAAGTGCAATTCACTCAAAAGGATAGCTCCAAGTGATCTACATCAACATTGAGCATCCACATCTTCAACCTCTAAATGAAGTCTTCATCGACAAAACCCAAGGTTAGTTCATCCCTCTTAGGGGGGATATCACATCTAGGGGGAGCTTTACTCTAAGACTTGAGCTAAAGCAACTCTAATGATGTGAACACAACAATGCTTTATGTAAAAGTGGTAACCCCACTTGAGCTTAAACGATGAGTATGACCTATGATCAAATGTTCTCATTTGACTCCTAAGTCAATATACTCATATATAGATGACCTAGTCATCGCCAATTGCTTGATAGATGATAGAATTGGTTGTGCATGCTTTGTCACATATTTCAATTGCTATTTTATTGTGTGAGCATGTTGGTTGCATATTTTACTCATTCGAGGACATCCACTTGTTGTTTTGATTGTTTGGTTTTATTGTTCTTTTGCCAAGTGGATGGACAAGAATGCCTAAGAACCCCCTCTAGCTATCTATGCTTTTCTCGTCTCAAACTCTATTCATGCTGCATCACAAAATTGATTAAGACAGATTTGAACCACTCTGTGTGAGGAGCACTCGGAGTCCCCGATTTGCCATAGACTTAAACTTCCAAAACCTCTTTGTGATTCTCGGTCTGACAGATACCCCACTTTCGGTCTTACCGAGATCATTAAGTTGATCTATGCTTTCGATCTCGGTGCAACCGATTTGAACCATTCGGTCACACCGAGTTGCATTAACTGTATACAGTTTTGCACCTCGGTGCCAACGAGTTGTTCCACTTGGTAACACCGACAGGGTCGGGCTATATATAGACACGGGCAAAATTTGGAAATTTCTCCGAACCCCTTCGCCCGCGCGATAGCTCGCTCTGCCTACGTGGTCTCCGGATCGTCTCCTCGCCACCAGCCGCCTCCAGTCGCTGGTCTCCGTCGCCGTCAACGGGAATCAACCCCGCCGTTGCCGCCGTAGCGAGTCTCCGCCGAACTAGGGTATGGACTCGATCTTTGTGCTATTCCCCAATCCGATTCCTAGCACATTGTGATCAGATGTATTCTTGCCACGTTTGATAAACTCCTATCTAGTCAATGAACTCAATAGATTAGGTTTGATTCGAAAATTTTAGGGTTAGGTTTCCGCCGAAACCTTCTCGGACCCACCGAGTTGAAAAACTCGGTCCCACCGGTTTGGCTAATGCCATTGCACAAGTGAGACTCGGTCTAACCGAGTATTGCTAATCGGTGTGACCGATTTTGGAACTTTGTGAAACCCTAGCCGTCGCGGTGCCACCGAACTGTGACTCGGTCTGACCGAGTTCACTAGTTTAGGTTCCAAAAACTGCTTCGGTATCACCGAGTTTAGAAATCGGTAGATCCGAGATGCTTTCTGTGGGAAACTAAAACTAAGTTTTTGAATCATTCTTTTGCAAAAACCTCTGCATTTTGTGATGCTCATCCACTCTACCTCATCTATAAACTATTCACAAGGTCAGCAGTCAGCTTGTTCATCATGTCAAACCAAAGTGATAGCCAGAATTTGTCAGAGCAGCCAGTGCAAATGAGTGAGGGCACTAGTCCCTCCAGTTCTTCAGATGATGGCAGCAGGAGCACCCCTAGCAACCTGCCAAAAGCTGCCACAAGACATAGAAAGAAGAGAACCTCAGAATCAGAGGATGAAGATTATGTGGCAGAAGAGGAAGCAACTTCCAAGAGAGTTGTGCTCAAGAAGGAGTATGGCTCAGCTGCAGCCATCAAGCCAGGAATGCACAAGAGAGCACCTGCTAGGAGAGTTCCTACCTCCAATCCTAGAAAGGCTATTCCTGAGGAAACAATCAAATTCACTATGGAATCTGAAGAGGAAGAAAGTGGCCAGGACAAGAAAAAGAAGAGAGCTAGAACAACCATTGCCAGAGTTGTTGGCAAGCCCTCTATGAGGAAAGATTCTTCTTCTGAAGAAGAAGAGGATGCTGCACCAGCACCCAAGGCACCCAAGCTGATGGGTGATGCTATAAGAACAGGGGCAACTGCATCTAAGCCCAAGGAAGCACCTAAGGCTGCTTCCAAGGCCAAGCCAGCTCCAAAGCCAAAACCAAAGAGGAATACGAAAAGCATCCCAGCTGCTGAAAAGAACAAGGCCCCAGTGCCTGACATTGCAGAAGAAGAGGAAGGCCAAGTGCTGAGAAAGTTGAAGCCCAAGATCCCAGACCACAATGATGCTCATCCTGTGGCTAAGGATATGAAGATCAGAAGAGACTCTGGGCTGAGAAAATGGAGAGATGAGGATCCCTATGCTAGCAGGAGGAGGACTGCTGTTGACTACAGGTTCCACACTAAGGAACAGCAGAACTTCTATGAGACAGTCTTGTTAGACAAGAAGCCCATTGTTTGTGATATGAGATGGGTCGACTGGGAATATATCAGGGAAAATGAAGAGCACTACCCTGGAGTGCAAGATAGCTTCAGAGCTTGTGGAGTAGCTGACTTTGTTGGGCAGAAGCTCACAAAGTGGAATTAGGAGCTGATTATGCAATTCTACTCCACAGCACACTTTTATCCAGATGGGAGGATTGTTTGGATGTCTGAAGGTACGAGGTACCAATCAACAGTTGCTGAGTGGGCATAGCTTATCAATGCCCCAGAGGAGAATGAAGATGACTTGGATGTCTATTCCAAGAAAAAGATGGATCACAACTCTATGACAAATATGTACAAGGAGATTCCTGCAGATGATCTTGATACTCACCAGTTCGGGTATGTGAAACACTTGTTGTCAGGTCTGCCTACGATCAACTGGATCCTTAGGCACACACTTTTGCCCAAGGCTGGAGATCACAGGATGATCAGAGGTCATGCCATCAACCTGCTACATATCTTTGATGTGCCTCAAAAGTTTAAGGTCATGAGCCTCATAATAGAAACTATCAAGAGGACTGCAACAGATCAGAAGAGGAGATGTTGATCCAGATGTTGATCAACTCAAGAATGGGCACAGACACATACTTGTTGGATAAGGAACATTTGCCTATCCATCCAGATTTCGAGGACAACCAAGTTGTGATGCATGAAAATGAACCATCATCAGTCCAGGCACAAGCCAAGAAGGAGAAGGCAAGGAAGGAGAAAGATGCCAAGATGCCAACTCAAGAGGAGGCATCTGAGTACTTCTTGAAGAACAAGCAAGAGCAGCTCAGTTACCTGATTGCATCCACCCTGAGGATTGAGAAAGGACTAGCTACCCTGACTCAGAACCAAGCAAGCTTAGAGAGAATCGTAGAACAAAAGTTCTATGACTTGGATATCAAGGTGATAGAGATTCAGACTGCAGTGGAGCTGCTCCAAGATGACATGCAGGAGAGGAGAGGGAAGACAACCACTGATGCATTTGCCAGAGTTCCACGAGCTCAGAGGTCCAGTGCAGTGCCAGTTCCTGACACAAGAGCCACCGCCTCAGCTCCCGCCATAGCACCAACCCAACCAGCTCCAGCATCTACTTCAGCTCCAGCTCCAACCGCGTCTACGGAAGCCTTCGTACTTGGAGTGATCAGGACTCCACCACCACCAGAAGATCAAGCCTGAGTGTCGATTTAGCACTATGCATTTTCTAGGAACTTTTTGGTAACTTGTTGCCAAAGGGGGAGAAGATGTATAGATCATAGGCTTCGAGAGAGAGAGTGTTGCTTTTCTCTCTTGATTTATTTGGTGGTTTTTCAAACATTGATTGCTTTTGGTTGAGATACCAAGTTATTCTTGTGAGACATTGATGATCATGTGTTTGATCATAAGCTACACTTATGCATGCTTGATATATCTTATCTATCTTATGTGGTCATTCACTTTTCCTTGGTGATGAGTGCATGTATTTCATTATTATCATTTTGAGCGCTCCACCAAGATGTATGTGACATGGAAGAGTAACCCACAATTCTAACTCCTTGTGCATTTGCAGTCCAAAGAAAATTTTAAATATGCACAAATTTAGGGGGAGCTCTTACTTATCACATACTTCTCAAAGCGACGATGTAATTCATTCTTATTATCATTTGTCGAAGCTTTGATCTATATGTTGTCATCAATTACCAAAAAGGGGGAGATTGAAAGTGCAACTATCCCTAGGTGGTTTTGGTAATTCATAACAACATATAGCTCATTGAGCTAATGCTATTCCAAGACAATTAGTTCATGGAAGCTCAATGATTGGCATGGCATAGATGGTGAAAGTGGAACCCTCAAAATGCTAAGGACAAAGGATTGGCTCAAGCTCAAAAGCTCAAGACTCTTCATTTTACATTTTAGTGATCCAAGATCACATTGAGTCCATAGGAAAAGCCAATACTATCAAGGAGAGATGAGGTGTTGCTTAATGAGCCCTTTGCTTTCTGTGCTTAATGATATGCTCCAAAATCCTCAGCTACTTTCCCATATCCACAAATGACCTAAACCCTAAGCCAAACTCGGTCCTACCGATTCTTTCTATCCGGCGCCACCAAGGTTCATATGTCATAAGCCACTGCCAAACCCTAGCAATTCGGTTCTGCCGATAGGGATCTCGGTCACACCGAGATGGGATTGCAACCTCTCTGTTTCCTTTTCGTAATTTTCGGTCTCACCGAAAGAGCGGATCGGTCCCACCGAGATTGCAATGCAAACTCTCTGTTTCCCTTTTGTAACTTTTCGGTCTCACTGAAAGAGCAAATCGGTCCCACCGAGTTTGCCTGACCAACTCTCTGGTTAGCTAATTACCAAAATCGGTCTCACCGAGTTTGTGTAATCGGTCTCACCGAGATTATGTTATGCCCAAACCCTAACCATATCGGTCCTACCGAGATGCATGTCAGTCCCACCGAAAATCTCTAACGGTCACTAGGTTTACCTTTTCGGTCCGACCGAGTTTGTTGATTCGGGCCCACTGAGATTGGTAAATTGTGTATAACGGTTGGATTTTAAGTGGAGGCTATATATACCCCTCCACCTCCTCTTCATTCGTGGAGAGAGCCATCAGAACACATCTACACTTCCAACCCATATGTTCTGAGAGAGAACCACCTACCCTTGTGTTGACGCCAAGATATTCCATTCCTATCATATGAATCTTGATCTCTAGCCTTCCCCAAGTTGCTTTCCACTCAAATCTTCTTTCTATCAAATCCAAATCCTATGAGAGAGAGTTGAGTGTTGGGGAGACTATCATTTGAAGCACAAGAGCAAGGAGTTCATCATCAACACACCATTTGTTACTTCTTGGAGAGTGGTGTCTCCTAGATTGGCTAGGTATCACTTGGGAGCCTCCGACAAGATTGTGGAGTTGAACCAAGGAGTTTGTAAGGGCAAGGAGATCGCCTACTTCGTGAAGATCTACCGCTAGTGAGGCAAGTCCTTCGCGGGCGATGGCCATTATGGGATAGACAAGGTTGCTTCTTCGTGGACCCTTCGTGGGTGGAGCCCTCCGTGGACTCGCGCAACCGTTACCCTTCGTGGGTTGAAGTCTCCATCAACGTGGATGTAGGATAGCACCACCTATCCGAACCACGGGAAAAACATTCGTGTCTCCAATAGCGTTTGAATTCTCCAAACCCTTCCCTTTACATTCTTGCAAGTTGCATGCTTGACTTTCCGCTGCCTATATACTCTTTGCATGCATGCTTGAATTGTGTGATGATTGCTTGACTTGTCCTAAAGTTGCTAAAATCTGCCAAGAACTAAAATTGGGAAAAGGCATAGCTTTTATTTGGTCAAGTAGTCTAATCACCCCCCTCTAGAAATACTTCCGATCCTACAGCTAGGCTTTGAGATCATTGCAAAAGCGAGCTAGAGAGGGAGAGAGTTCTTCGGGCGCACCCCAGTGCTCGAACCTTAAGGGTTTGCCGGAACCCACGATCCGATATTTGGCTCACCAGGTAGGGATGCACCGAAGCTTCTCTCCCCCGTCGGCTTCGCCTCTCCATTCAACCTCCATGGCCAACGCCGGTCCCCCGACTGGACCGATGGGCGCCCGCGACGGTGCCATGGGGCTCCGGGCCCTCACCCCCGCCTTGAGATGGGTGCAGTGGCCGCACAAGTTCAGGACGGAGATGCCACCCCGCTATGACGGCGCGGTGGATCCAGCGGCCTTCCTGCTGGCGTACGAGGAGGCCGTTCTGGAGGCTGGATTTGACGATAAGTTCATGGCCAACTGGTTCCCCATGGCTCTCACCGGTGCGTCTTGCGCCTGGCTGGTCAACCTGCCAGGATCCTCTATGGCTTCTTCGGAGGAGCTGCGCGGCCTTTTCGTCACACACTTCATGGAGGTAGCGCATGTCGCCGTCGCGGCCCTCCTCGGCGGCTCGCAGGCACCACCCTCAGACCGACATGTCAAGCAGTTCTTCCGCCAGATCACCGCTGCCGCCGTGCAGCAGAGGGCCCCTCGAGGATGGGCGGCGCCCAAGGAAGACCTCACCTTCGACTCAGGAGCCACCCGGCGACCATAGCGGACTCAGGCGCGATCCCGATGCTTTGCACCCCCACCATCTGCAACATGGCAGTTACCAAGACCATCATCGATGGCGGGGCTGGCCTCAATGTGCTTTCCGTGGAGGATTTTAGCTTGCTCCACGTGCCACACGGCCGGCTCCGCCCTACTAAGCCTTTCTCCGGGGTCGGCAGCGGCTCCACCAGCCCCTTGAGGCAGATCCGCCTCCCCATCACCTTCGTCACACGCAACAATTACTACACCGAGCTTATCGACTTTGACATCGCCCGCATCGGTCTCCCATACAACACTATTCTCGGCTACCCGACCCTGGCCAATTTCATAGCGGCGACTCATCCGGCCTACAACCTCATGAAGATGACGGGGAGCAGTGGCGTCCTCACCGTTCCTGGGACACCAAGGAGGCGCTTGCGGCTCTCAAGCTCGCCTTCAGGGCAGCAACTGCCACGCGGCCAAAAGCGGGGTGAGCCCCTAAGGCCCCTGATACGTCTCCGTCGTATCTATAATATTTGATTGTTCCATGCCAATATTATACAACTTTCATATACTTTTGGGAACTTTTTATACTATTTTTGCGACTAACATATCGATCCAGTGCCCAGTGCCAGTTCCTGTTTGTTGTATGTTTTATGTTTCGCAGAAACCCCATATCAAATGGAATCCAAACGGGGTAGAAATGGACGGAGAATATTTTTGGAATATTTGTGAAATATGGGAAGAAGAATCAACGCGAGACAGTGCCCGTGGGAGCCACGAGGCAAGGGGCCCGCCCTGCCCCCTGGGCGCGCCCCTGACCCTCGTGGGCCCCCCATAAGGCGGTTTGCTTCTCTTCTTTGGCAGCAAGAAAGCTAATTTTCAAAGAAAATTCTGGGCGAAGGTTTCAATCCAATCGGAGTTACGGATCTCCGGAAATATAAGAAACGGTGAAAGGGCAGAATCCCAGAACGCAGAAACAGAGAGAGACAGATCCAATCTCAGAGGGGCTCTCGCCCCTCCCACGCCATGGAGACCATGGACCTGAGGGAAACCCTTCACCCATCTAGGGAGAAGGTCAAGGAAGAAGAAGAAGGAGGGGGGCTCTCTCCCCCTTGCTTCCGGCGGCGCCGGAGTGCCACCGGGGGCCATCATCATCACCGCAATCTTCACCAACAACTTCACTGCCATCATCACCAACTCTTCCCCCCTCTATGCAGCAGTGTAACTCCTCTTTTACCCGCTGTTATCTCTACTTAAACGTGGTGCTCAACACTATATATTATTTCCCAATGGTGTATGGCTATCCTATGATGTTTGAGTAGATCCATTTTGTCCTATGGGTTAATTGATGATATGATTGGTTTGAGTTGCATGTTTTATTATTGGTGTTGTCCTATGGTTCTCTCCCTGTCGCGCAAGCGTGAGGGATTCCCGTTGCAGGGTTTGCAATATGTACATGATTTGCTTATGGTGGGTGGCGTGAGTGACAGAAGCATATGCCCGAGTAAGTAGGTTGTTTGCGTATGGGAATAAAGAGGACTTGATACTTTAATGCTATGGTTGGGTTTTACCTTAATGATCTTTAGTAGTTGCGGACGCTTGCTAGAGTTCCAACCATAAGTGCATATGATCCAAGTAGAGAAAGTATGTTAGCTTATGCCTCTCCCTCAAATAAAATTGCAATAGTGATTACCGGTCTAGTTATCGATTGCCTAGGGACAAATAACTTTCTCGTGACAAAAAGCTCTTTACTAAAACTAATTTAGTTGTGTCTTTATCTAAACAGCCCCTAGTTTTTATTTATGTGCTCTTTATTATCTTGCAAACTTATCCAAAAACACCTACAAAGTACTTCTAGTTTTATACTTGTTCTAGGTAAAGCGAACGTTAAGTGTGCGTAGAGTTGTATCGGTGGTCGATAGAACTTGAGGGAACATTTGTTCTACCTTTAGCTCCTTGTTGGGTTCGACACTCTTACTTATCGAAAGAGGCTAAAATTGATCCCCTATACTTGTGGGTTATCAAGACCTTTTTCTGGCGCTGTTGCTAGGGAGTTATAGCGTGGGGTGAATATTCTCGTGTGTGCTTGTTTGCTTTATCACTAAGTAATTTTAGTTCATTGTTCTTAGTTGTTCTCTATCTTTAGTTGTGGATATGGAACACGAAATACCAAATAAATAAGGTTTACTTGCTACTCATGGAGATGGGGAACCTCCTAAAACCCTCGATGCTCGTTATGTGATAGATATTACGTACTACTTTCATAATTCTGAGAAAACCCCATTCAATTTGGTAATGGGAGACACGTTGGATCAACGTGAATACTTTAGGGATTATCGCTTGACTAAAAAAGGGAAACTATTATGGGATCAAATTTATATGTTGAACTGGTATGCTAGGCAACTATGCTTGAGATAAGATTATACTTGTTGCTCTAGGATGAAGGCTCCACACCTTCCCTTTTCATGCAAATTTAATGATAATGAAACCTTGGCTTCTTATGCTAGAGGTATATATGATTACTATGATGTGAAACAAATAGAAGAATTTGTTGCTTTTATGGGTGCTTATGAAATTGAATCTGTATTTAAAGAGTGTGAAAATCTTTATGATGATGTTTATAGACCTGAAAATTTAGCTATCCTTAAATATTGCTATGAGAATTATGAATACAATGCTGATATTGATGCATTTATTGAGAAATTTTCCGCTGTCCAAGAAGAGACTAATATTTTGCAGGAGTCTATGGAAGAAGAAATTGATGAAACTGTGAGCTCATTGGATGAAAAATATGAGGAGGAGAGCGAAGAACAAAAGGAGGAAGAGCGTATTGATCACCCGTGCCCACCTTCTAATGAGAGTAACTCTTCAACTCATACATTGTTTAATTTCCCTTCGTGCTTACCGAAGGATGAATGCTATGATGATTATTATGCTCTCGTTGATTCTCTTGAAATATCCCGTTTTGATGATGCTTGCTATGCTTGTGGCCAAGATGCCAATATGAATTATGCTCATGGAGATGAACTTGCTATAGTTCCTTATGTTAAACATGAAATTGTTGCTATTGCACCCACAAATGATAGTCCTGTTATCTTTTTGAATTCTCCAAACTACACAATATCAGAGAAGTTTGTGCTTATTAAGGATTATATTGATGGGTTGCGTTTTACTATTACACATGATGATTTTGATGAATATAATATGCATGTGCTTGATGCTCCTACTTGCAATTATTATGAGAGAGGAACTATATCTCCACCTCTCTATGTTTCCAATATGATAAAATTGCAAGAAACTGTTTATACTATGCATTGGCCTTTACATTGTGTGCATGAATTGTTCTTATATGACATGCCGATGCATAGGAACAGAGTTAGACTTCGTTACTTGATATATGTTACTTTGTGCTCACTACTAAAGGCCAAATCATTGCTAATTAAAATTGGCTTTGATATACCTTGGGATCCGGGTGGATTCATTACTTGAGCACTATACGCCTAGCTTAATGACTTTAAAGAAAGCGCTGCCAGGGAGACAACCCGGAAGTTTTAGAGAGTCATTTATTTCTGTTGAGTGCTTTTATATAGTTTAAAAACAAAAAAAATAAAGAGGGTAACCCGAAACTTTTCAAAAAGGAAAGTGAAAGTGAGAGAGACAAGCATTGTTGAAGTGGGAGAGCTCCTTGAACTCTGTTCATGCTCATGGAAACCTTGTGAATCTTAATTACAGAGACTTTTCAATAAAAATAATTATCCCCTTGTACAATTCCATTGTATTATAAAAAATAATGTGCCAAGGTTTGCCTTTAGGATGTTTACAATGCTTGTTGGTTTGTGCGGTGCAGGACAGAAACTTTGGTTGTAGTGCGCGATTTTACATTTTTTACTGGAGCGTCAAACGGTTCTGATTCTTTTTGCAATGTCTTTCTATAAAAAAAATTATTTTTCCTAATTTGAGCAGAATTTTTGAAGTACCAGAAGTATGGTTAATGTTCAGATTGTTACAGACTGTTCATTTTTAGACAGATTCTGTTTTTGATGCATAGTTTGCTTGTTTTGATGAAACTATCAATTTATATCAGTGGATTAAGCCATGGAAAAGTTGCATTACAGAAGCTATAATGCAAAAACAAAATATGAATTGGTTTTCAACAGTACTTAGAGTAGTGATTTGCTTTATTATACTAATGGGTCTTACCGAGTTTTCTGTTGAAGTTTTGTGTGGATGAAGTGTTCGATGATCGAGAAGGTCTTGATGTGAGGAGAAGAAGGAGAGGTAAGAGATCAAGCTTGGGGATTCCCAAGGCACCCCAAGTAAATATTCAAGGAGACTCAAGCGTCTAAGCTTGGGGATGCCCCGGAAGGCATCCCCTCTTTCTTCAACAAGTATCGGTATGTTTTCGGATTCGTTTCGTTCATGCGATATGTGCAAATCTTGGAGCGTCTTTTGCATTTAGTTTTAATTTTTTATTTTATGCACCATGCTGGTATGAGGTAGTCCTTGGTTGATTTATATAATTATCTTTTCACTTCACTTAATTCTTTTGAGTATGGCTTTATAGAATGCTTCATGTACTTCACTTATATCATTTGAAGTTTGGATTGTCTGTTTCTCTTCACATAGAAAACCGCCATTTGTAGAATGCTCTTTTGCTTCACTTATATTTGTTAGAGAGTGGGCATATCTTTTTTAGAAATAATTAAACTCTCTTTCTTCACTTATATCTATTTAGAGAGATGACAAGAACTGGTCATTCACATGGTTAGTCATAAAATCCTACATAAAACTTGTAGATCACTGAATATGATATGTTTGATTCCTTGCAATAGCTTTGCGATATAAAGGTGGTGATATTAGAGTCGTGCTAGTTGAGTAATTGTGAAATTGAGAAATACTTGTGTTGAGGTTTGCAAGTCCCGTAGCATGCACGTATGGTGAACCGTTATGTAACGAAGTTGGAGCATGAGGTATTTATTGATTGTCTTCCTTATGAGTGCCGGTCGGGGACGAGCGATGGTCTTTTCCTACCAATCTATCCCCCTAGGGGCATGCGTAGTAGTACTTTGCTTCGAGGGATAATAAACTTTTGCAATAAGTATATGAGTTCTTTGTGACTAATGTGAGTCCATGGATTATACGCACTCTCACCCTTCCATCGTTGCTAGCCTCTTCAGTACCGTGCATTGCCCTTTCTCACCTCGAGAGTTGGTGCAAACTTCGCCGGTGCATCCAAACCCTGTGATACGATACGCTCTATCACACATAAGCCTCATTATATCTTCCTCAAAACAGCCACCATACCTACCTATCATGGCATTCTCATAGCCATTCCGAGATATATTGCCATGCAACTTCCATCATCATCATATACATGACTTGAGCATTTATTGTCATATTGCTTTGCATGATCGTAAGATAGCTAGCATGATGTTTTCATGGCTTGTCCGTTTTTTGATGTCATTGCTACGCTAGATCATTGCACATCCCAGTACACCGCCGGAGGCATTCATATAGAGTCATATCTTTGTTTTAGTATCGAGTTGTAATATTGAGTTGTAAGTAAATAAAAGTGGGATGATCATCATTATTAGAGCATTGCCCCCCCAAAAAAGGGAGAGGCCAAAGAAGCCTAAATAAAAAAGGGGGGGCAAAGAAGCCCGCAAAAAAAGAAAAAAAGAAAAAAAGAAAAAGGGGCAATGTTAATATCCTTTTACCACACTTGTGCTTCAAAGTAGCACCATGTTCTTCATATAGAGAGTCTCTTGGGTTATCACTTTTATATACTAGTCGGAATTTTCATTATAGAACTTGGCTTGTATATTCCGATGATGGGCTTCCTCAAATGCCTGAGGTCTTATTTTCATTATAGAACTTGGCTTGTATATTCCGATGATGGGCTTCCTCAAATGCCCGAGGTCTTCATGAGCAAGCAAGTTGGATGCTGATACGTCTCCAACGTATCTATAATTTTTTATTGCTCCATGCTATATTATCTACTGTTTTGGACTATATTGGGCTTTATTTTCCACTTATATATTATTTTTGGGACTAACCTATTAACCGGAGGCCCGGTCCAGAATTGTTGTTTTTTGCCTATTTCAGTGTTTCGAAGAAACGGAATATCAAACGCAGTCCAAACGGAATGATGGGCTTCATTTTTGCCTATTTCATTTTTAGAGCATTGTCCCAAGTGAGGAAAGGATGATGGAGACTATGATTCCCCCACAAGTCGGGATGAGACTCCGAACGGAAAAAAAGAGGCCATAAAAAAGAGAAAAGGCCCAAATAAAAAAATGAGAGAAAAAGAGAGAAGGGACAATGTACTATCCTTTTACCACACTTGTGCTTCAAAGTAGCACCATGATCTTCATGATAGAGAGTCTCTCATTTTGTCACTTTCATATACTAGTGGGAATTTTTCATTATAGAACTTGGCTTGTATATTCCAATGATGGGCTTCCTCAAATGCCCTAGGTCTTCGTGAGCAAGCGAGTTGGATGCACACCCACTTAGTTTCTTTTGTTGAGCTTTCATATACTTATAGCTCTAGTGCATCCTTTGCATGGCAATCCCTACTCACTCACATTGATATCTATTGATGGGCATCTCCATAGCCCGTTGATACGCCTAGTTGATGTGAGACTATCTTCCCCTCTTTCTTGTCTTCTCCACAACCACCATTCTATTCCACATATAGTGCTATGTCCATGGCTCACGTTCATGTATTGCGTGAAGATCGAAAAAGTTTTGAAAATGTTAAAGTATGAAACAATTGCTTGGCTTGTCATCGGGGTTGTGCATGATTTAAATTCTTTGTGTGGTGAAGATAGAGCATAGCTAGACTATATGATTTTGTAGGGTTAACTTTCTTTGGCCATGTTATTTTGAGAAGACATAATTGCTTTGTTAGTATGCTTGAAGTATTATTATTTTTATGTCAATATGAACTTTTGTCTTGAATCTTTCGAATCTGAATATTCATACCACAATTAAGAAGATTTGCATTGAAATTATGCCAAGTAGCACTCCGCATAAAAAATTCTCTTTTTATCATTTACCTACTCGAGGACGAGCAGGAATTAAGCTTGGGGATGCCTGATACGTCTCCAACATATCTATAATTTTTGATTGCTCCATGCTATATTATCTACTGTTTTGGACTATATTGGGCTTTATTTTCCACTTTTATATTATTTTTGGGACTAACCTATTAACCGGAGGCCCAACCCAGAATTGTTGTTTTTTGCCTATTTCAGTGTTTCGAAGAAACGGAATATCAAACGGAGTCCAAACGGAATGAAACCTTTGGGAACGTGATTTTCTCACCGAATGTGATCCAGAGACTTGGACCCTACGCCAAGGCACAAAAGAGGCGGTCGCGAGGGTGGGGGGCGCCCCCCCCTTAATGCGCGCCCCCTGCCTCGTGGGCCCCCTGTTGCTCCACCGACGTACTCCTTCCTCCTATATATACCTACGTACCCCCAAACGATCAAATACGGAGCCAAAAATCTAATTCCACCGCTGCAACTTTCTGTATCCACGGATCCCATCTTGGGGCCTGTTCCGGAGCTCCCCCGGAGAGGGCCGTCATCACGGAGGGCTTCTACATCATCATAGCCCCTCCGATGAAGTGTGAGTAGTTTACCTCAGACCTTCGGGTCCATAGTTAGTAGCTAGATGGCTTCTTCTCTCTTTTTGGATCTCAATACAATGTTCTCCCCCTCTCTTGTGGAGATCTATTCGATGTAATCTTCTTTTTGCGGTGTGTTTGTTGAGACCGATGAATTGTGGGTTTATGATCAAGTTTATCTATGAATAATATTTGAATCTTCTCTGAATTCTTTTATGTATGATTGGTTATCTTTGCAAGTCTCTTCGAATTATCAGTTTGGTTTGGCCTACTAGATTGGTTTTTCTTGCCATGGGAGAAGTGCTTAGCTTTGGGTTCGATCTTGCGGTGTCCTTTCCCAGTGACAGAAGGGGCAGCAAGGCACGTATTGCATCGTTGCCATCGAGGATAACAAGATGGGTTTTTTATCATATTGCATGAAACTATACCTCTACATCATGTCATCTTGCTTAATGCGTTACTCTGTTTTTAACTTAATACTCTAGATGCATGCTGGATAGCGGTCGATGAGTGGAGTAATAGTGGTAGATGCAGGCAGGAGTCGGTCTACTTGTCTCGGACGTGATGCCTATATACATGATCATGCCTTGATATTCTCATAACTATGCTCAATTCTGTCAATTGCTCAACAGTAATTTGTTCACCCACTGTAGAATACTTATGCTCTTGAGAGAAGCCACTAGTGAAACCTATGGCCCCCAGGTCTATTCTCATCATATCAATCTCCATCACTTTAATCTTGCTTTGCTTTTTATTTTGGCTTTTACTTTTCACTTTGCATCTCTATATCAAAAATACCAAAAATATTATCTATCATCTCTATCAGATCTCACACTCGTAACTGACCGTGAAGGGATTGACAACCCCTAATCGCGTTGGTTGCGTTGAGCTATTGTTTTGTGTAGGTACAAGGGACTTGCACGTGGCCTCCTACTGGATTGATACCTTGGTTCTCAAAAACTAAGGGAAATATGTACGCTACTTTGCTGCATCATCCTCTCCTCTTCGGGGAAATCCGACACAATGCTCAAGAGGTAGCAAGAAGAATTTCTGGCGCCGTTGTCGGGGAGTGTATGCAAAAAGTCAACATACCAAGTACCTATCACAATCCCTATGTCCCGCATTACATTAGTTGCAATTTGCCTCTCGTTTTCTTCTCCCCCACTTCATCCTTGCCGTTTTATTCGCCCTCTCCTTCTCCTTCTCCTTCTCTTTTTCCGTTTACCTTTTTCTCTCTTGCCTTTTATTTGCTCGTGTGTTGGATTTCTTGTTTTTTGCGATGCCTCTATCGAGATTTGGTGATCTTCACCTTAAAAGGTTAGAGGAGATCAAAAACAACGTCAGGAAGTTTATGGTTTTGCAATTTGAGCATAATAATTTCTTTAGAAACGAGCTTAAGGAACAAAAAAGTTTTATGAGTTATATGAATAAAGAGCTTGATGATATGTCTAAAGAATTTGATGGTATAAGATCCCAAATTGCTCGTCTTGAAAAGATGACTGCTGAAATTTCGGATATGCAAGCTACCTTAGTCAATAAGATGGCCGCTAAACCGAATTCTTATGAAAATCAAGATGAAGATCTAAAAGTTATTGATGTGTCCCCTATCAAATCTTTGTTTTCCAATATTAATCTTGAAGAAACTGAATATGATCTTTCTTTACCTAGAAGGCGTTCTAAAAACTCGGAGTATTTAGATCTTTATGATGAAATTGATGAAAGTGGGATTGAAAGAAATAAAACCCTAGATGTTGCTAAACCAACTATATTGGATTTCAAGGAATTTAATTATGAAAGTTGCTCTTTGATTGATTTTATTTTCTTGTTGCAATCCGTGCTAAATTCTCCTCATGCTTATAGTCAAAAGAAAGCCTTTACCGAACATATTGTTGATGCCTTGATGCAATCTTATGAAGAAAAACTTGAGTTGAAAGTTTCTATCCCTAGAAAACTCTATGATGAGTGGAAAACAACTATTAAAATTAAAATTAAATAGCATGAGTTTTATGCTTTGTGTGATTTGGGTGCTAGCGTCTCCACTATCCCCAAAACTTTGTATGATTTGCTAGATTTCCGTGATTTTGATGATTGCTCTATAAACTTGCATCTTGAGAATTCCACTATTAAGAAACCTATGGGAAGAAGTAATGATGTTCTTATTGTTGCAAATAGGAATTATGTGCCCGTAGATTTTATCGTTCTTGATATAGATTGCAATCCTTCTTGCCCTATTATTCTTGGTAGACCTTTCCTTAGGACGGTTGGTGCGATTATTGATATGAAGGAAGGGAATATTATATTTCAATTTCCATTAAAAAGGTCATGTAACACTTCCCTAGAAAGAAAATAAAATTGCCATATGAAACTATCATGAGATCCACTTATGGATTGCCTACCAAAGATGGCAATACCTAGATCTATCCTCGCTTTTATGCCTAGCTAGGGGCGTTAAACGATAGCGCTTGTTGGGAGGCAACCCAATTTTATTTTTACTTTTTTTTGTTTTTCTTCTGTTTAGGAATAAATAATCCATCTACCTTCTGTTTAGATGTGGTTTTGTGTTTTAATTAGTGTTTGTGCCAAGTTAGACCTATAGGATCTTCTTGGATGATAATTATTTGATCTTGGTGTAATTTCCAGAAACTTTCTGTTCACGAAAACAATTGTTAAAAAACACCAGAACGTGATAAAATACTGACTCCAATTTCTGCTGATCAATAAAAAAATTGTCTAGGTCGTCCTATTTTTGTAGATTTTTTGGAGTTCCAGAAGTTTGCGTTAGTTACAGATTCCTACAGACTGTTCTGTTTTTGACAGATTCTGTTTTTCGTGTGTTGTTTGCTTATTTTGATGAATCTATGGCTATTAAAATAGTTTTAATCCATAGAGAAGTTGGAATACAGTAGGTTTAACACCAATATAAATAAAGAATGAGTTCATACAGTACCTTGAAGTGATCTTTTGTTTTCTTTCTCTAATAGAGCTCACGAGATTTCTAATGAGTTTTGTGTTGTGAAGTTTTCAAGTTTTGGGTGAAATCTTTGATGGATTATGGAACAAGGAGTGGAAAGAGCCTAAGCTTGGGGATGCCCATGGCACCCCCAAGATAATCCAAGGACACCAAAAAGTCAAAGCTTGGGGATGCACCGGAAGACATCCCCTCTTTCGTCTACTTCCATCGGTAATTTTACTTGGAGCTATATTTTAATTCACCACATGATATGTGTTTTGCTTGGAGCGTCTTGTATTATTTGTGTCTTTGTTTGTTAGAGTGCCACAATCATCCTTGCTGTACACACCTTTCGAGAGAGCCATACATGAATTGGAATTTGATAGAATACTATATGTGCTTCACTTATATCTTTTGAGCTATGTAGTTTTGCTCTATGTGCTTCACTTATATCTTTTGAGCGTTATAATTTTGCTCTATGTGCTTCACTTAGATATTATAGAGCACAGTGGTGGATTTGTTTTAAATAAACTATTGATCTCTCATGCTTCACTTAGATTATGTTGAGAGTGTTAATAGCATGGTAAATTGCTTAATAATAATATGCTTGGTATTCAAGATTTGTGAAACTTTCTTTTGAGTGCGTTGAATACTAAGAAAAGATTGATGCTTGATAATTGTTTTGAGATATGAAGATGGTGATATTAGAGTCATGCTAGTTGAGTAGTTGTGAATTTAAAGAATACTCGTGTTAAAGTTTGTGACTCTCGTAGCATGCACGTATGGTGAACCGTTATGTGATGAAGTGGGAGCGTGATATATTTATTTATTGTAATCCTTATGAGTGGTTGTCGGGGCCGAGCGATGGTCTTTTCCTACCAATCTATCCCCCTAGGAGCATGCGCGTTATATTTTGCTTTGATAACTTCTAGATTTTTGCAATAAGTATATGAGTTATTTATGACTAATGTTGAGTCCATGGATTATACGCACTCTTTCCCATCGTTCCACCATTGCTAGCCTCCCTAATACCACGCACTTTTCGCCGGTATCATACACCCACCATATAACTTCCTCAAAACAGCCACCATACCAACCTATCATGGCATTTCCATAGCCATTCCGAGATATATTGCCATGCAACTTTCCACCGTTTCATTTATTATGACACGCTCCATCATTGTCATATTGCTAGCATGATCATGTAGTTGACATCGTATTTGTGGCAAAGCCACCGTTCATAATTCTTTCATACATGTCACTCTTGATTCATTGCATATCCCGGTACACCGCCGGAGGCATTCATATAGAGTCATATTTTGTTCTAAGTATCGAGTTGTAATTGTTGAGTTGTAAGAAAAATAAAAGTGTGATGATCATCATTTTTTAGAGCATTGTCCCAAGTGAGGAAAGGATGATGGAGACTATGATTCCCCCACAAGTCGGTATGAGACTCCGAACGGAAAAAAAGAGGCCATAAAAAAAGAGAAAAGGCCCAAATAAAAAAATGAGAGAAAAAGAGAGAAGGGACAATGTACTATCCTTTTACCACACTTGTGCTTCAAAGTAGCACCATGATCTTCATGATAGAGAGTCTCTCATTTTGTCACTTTCATATACTAGTGGGAATTTTTCATTATAGAACTTGGCTTGTATATTCCAATGATGGGCTTCCTCAAATGCCCTAGGTCTTCGTGAGCAAGCGAGTTGGATGCACACCCACTTAATTTCTTTTGTTGAGCTTTCATATACTTATAGCTCTAGTGCATCCTTTGCATGGCAATCCCTACTCACTCACATTGATATCTATTGATGGGCATCTCCATAGCCCGTTGATACGCCTAGTTGATGTGAGACTATCTTCCCCTCTTTCTTGTCTTCTCCACAACCACCATTCTATTCCACATATAGTGCTATGTCCATGGCTCACGTTCATGTATTGCGTGAAGATCGAAAAAGTTTTGAAAATGTTAAAGTATGAAACAATTGCTTGGCTTGTCATCGGGGTTGTGCATGATTTAAATTCTTTGTGTGGTGAAGATAGAGCATTGCTAGACTATATGATTTTGTAGGGTTAACTTTCTTTGGCCATGTTATTTTGAGAAGACATAATTGCTTTGTTAGTATGCTTGAAGTATTATTATTTTTATGTCAATATGAACTTTTGTCTTGAATCTTTCGAATCTGAATATTCATACCACAATTAAGAAGATTTGCATTGAAATTATGCCAAGTAGCACTCCGCATAAAAATTCTCTTTTTATCATTTACCTACTCGAGGATGAGCAGGAATTAAGCTTGGGGATGCCTGATACGTCTCCAACGTATCTATAATTTTTGATTGCTCCATGCTACATTATCTACTGTTTTGGACTATATTGGACTTTATTTTCCACTTTTATATTATTTTTGGGACTAACCTATTAACCGGAGGCCCAGCCCAGAATTGTTGTTTTTTGCCTATTTCAGTGTTTCGAAGAAACGGAATATCAAACGGAGTCCAAACGGAATAAGACCTTCGGGAACATGATTTTCTCACCAAACGTGATCCAGGAGACTTGGACCCTACGCCAAGGCACAAAAGAGGCGGTCGCGAGGGTGGGGGGCGCCCCCCCCTTAGGGCGCGCCCCCCTGCCTCGTGGGCCCCCTGTTGCTCCACCTACATACTCCTTCCTCCTATATATACCTACGTACCCCCAAACGATCAGATACGGAGCCAAAAACCTAATTACACCGCCGCAACTTTCTGTATCCACGAGATCCCATCTTGGGGCCTGTTCCGGAGCTCCGATGGAGAGGGCCGTCATCACGGAGGGATTCTACATCATCATAGCCCCTCCGATGAAGTGTGAGTAGTTTACCTCAGACCTTCGGGTCCATAGTTAGTAGCTAGATGGCTTCTTCTCTCTTTTTGGATCTCAATACAATGTTCTCCCCCTCTCTTGTGGAGATCTATTCGATGTAATCTTCTTTTTGCGGTGTGTTTGTTGAGACCGATGAATTGTGCGTTTATGATCAATTCTATCTATGAATAATATTTGAATCTTCTCTGAATTCTTTTATGTATGATTGGTTATCTTTGCAAGTGTCTTCGAATTATCATTTTGGTTTGGCCTACTAGATTGGTTTTTCTTGCCATGGGAGAAGTGCTTAGCTTTGGGTTCGATCTTGCGGTGTCCTTTCCCAGTGACAGAAGGGGCAGCAAGGCACGTATTGCATCGTTGCCATCGAGGATAACAAGATGGGTTTTTTATCATATTGCTTGAAACTATCCCTCTACATCATGTCATCCTGCTTAAGGCGTTACTCTGTTTTTAACTTAATACTCTAGATGCATGCTGGATAGCGGTCGATGAGTGGAGTAATAGTGGTAGATGCAGGCAGGAGTCGGTCTACTTGTCTCGGACGTGATGCCTATATACATGATCATGCCTAGATATTCTCATAACTATGCTCAATTCGATCAATTGCTCAACAGTAATTTGTTCACCCACTGTAGAATACTTATGCTCTTGAGAGAAGCCACTAGTGAAACCTATGGCCCCCAGGTCTATTCTCATCATATCAATCTCCATCACTTTAATCTTGCTTTGCTTTTTATTTTGCCTTTTACTTTTCACTTTGCATCTCTATATCAAAAATACCAAAAATATTATCTATCATCTCTATCAGATCTCACTCTCGTAAGTGACCGTGAAGGGATTGACAACCCCTAATCGTGTTGGTTGCGTTGAGCTATTGTTTTGTGTAGGTACGAGGGACTTGCGGGTGGCCTCCTACTGGATTGATACCTTGGTTCTCAAAACCTAAGGGAAATACGTATGCTACTTTGCTACATCATCCTCTCCTCTTCGGGGAAATCCAACGCAATGCTCAAGAGGTAGCAAGAATAATTTCTGGCGCCGTTGTCGGGGAGTCTACGCAAAAAGTCAACATACCAAGTAACTATCACAATCCCTATCTCCCGCATTACATTAGTTGCCATTTGCCTCTCGTTTTCTTCTCCCCCACTTCATCCTTGCCGTTTTATTCGCCCTCTCCTTCTCCTTCTCCTTCTCCTTCTCTTTTTCCGTTTACCTTTTTCTCTCTTGCCTTTTGTTTGCTCGTGTGTTGGATTGCTTGCTTTTCGCGATGGCTCTACCGAGATTTCGTGATCTTCACCTTAAAAGGTTAGAGGAGATCAAAAACAATGTCAGGAAGTTTATGGTTTTGCAATTTGAGCATAATAATTTCTTTAGAAACGAGCTTAAGGAACAAAAAAGTTTTATGAGTTATATGAATAAAGAGCTTGATGATATGTCTGAAGAATTTGATGGTATAAGATCCCAAATTGCTCGTCTTGAAAAGATGACTGCTAAAATTTCGGATATGCAAGCTACCTTAGTCAATAAGATGGCCACTAAACCGAATTCTTATGAAAATCAAGATGAAGATCTAAAAGTTATTGATGTGTCCCCTATCAAATATTTTTTTTTTGCAATATTAATCTTGATGAAACTGAATATGATCTTCCTTTACCTAGAAGGCGTTCTAAAAACTCGGAGTATGTCGGTGTACTAGAGTAGGGGTACCCTAGTATCCCGAACTTGTGCACGGGCAGTTGCAGCGCCCCGCGGCAAGGCTTGCCAGGTGACCGCCAAGGACCTGCGTAGTTCCTCTGGAGCCATTCAAGAACAAAGTATTCAAGCCAAGGAGACAAGGCCCCGGCAAGAGGAGCTTGCCGGGAAGGCCACTAAAGGCATAAAGGCCCCGGCAAGAGGAGCTTGCCGGGAAGGCCACTCAAGGCATGAGGCCCCGGCAAGAGGAGCTTGCCGGGAAGGCCAACCAAGGCATGTCAAGGAACTTGCCGCGACGCGCCACTCGTCCCGGCAAGGCCCGGCGAGCGACAAGCTTCCGGACGCGACAAGACAACGACCGCGGCAAGGCATTGCCGCGGCAAGCGACCACCCTGTACCTGCGCTCCAGCACACCCACCAACGTGTCACTCTGGGACCCTTCCAGGGGTACGTGGCGGGAGGCTGTGCAGCCAGGGGTACGCGGTGGCAAGCGGCGCTGACAAGATTGCCATCGTGGCGAACGGTAGCGCCCCTGACGGTCCCTTTTCTGCACTGTTTGGGCGATGTAGATGGGCATTTAATGCCCTTGTCCCCTGCCGTCAGGGTTAGGTATGATACACTGTACAAGTAGCTGTACCAACCGCAGCAACTTTCCATTTTTACCCTTGCCTACGTTGCCACCTGTCGGTGACCCCTTGAGCATATAAAAGGGAGCCCATGCGCAACATAGAGGGGGGAGGACGAAGAGAAGCACGCTCGGTCTCATTAGCTCCTCGAGTGTATTGTAGCACTCAGCGCTCCCGAGCAAGAACACAATACAATCCACAAAGCAGCAGTAGGGTTTTACGCATCCGTGCGGCCCGAAGCTGGGTAAAAACTGCTCGTGTGCCTCGCCTCGATCTTCTCTTCGTGCGGCCTCCGCCCCCCGCCGAACCGAGAAGGGGCTCCGTCCCCATAGGTGCTCATGGAGCCAGTTTCCCCGGCATCTTTGGCGCGCTAGGTAGGGGGCGTCGAGGTTGTGTGAACCCGATCCGGCGTTCACACGAGCTAGATCTTCATCATCTTCATCGACATGCCACCGAAGAAGAAGGCTTCGGAGGCGGCTGATCCGCCCACGACAGATCCACCGCTGCCGGAGCAAACGGCTGGTGGGAAGACGCCGGCGGAAGAACGGGCGTCGATGAGGGAGCCAACGGTGCCGCCAGGTCCAAGGACAAGGCCGCGCTGCCCGTCGGCGGCGTAGCCGGCTTCCACGACGACAGGGCGTCCGTGGACGCACCACACCCATCTCAGGAGGTGCGGGACCGGCAGCGCCATGGTACTCATGGTACCATACGCTTGCTGGACCCAAATCGAGCTGGCGGATCTCGGAACGCTCAAGGACAACACGCTGGCGCGAGCGGGGCACGGTCGCCTGGACGGGATATTGCTCCTTCTAACGCAGTTAGAAGTCCGAGCATATCCCGCTCCTCGCACTGTTCGCCACCGCTACCCGCCACTCCAGCAGAAGCTTTGGCGCGAGCTCAACTGCTCTTAGATTTCCCTCCAACGCCGGACAAGATCGACGACTCGAGGGCCACCATGCAGAGTCTCATCGGCTTCGCCAACGGCGACACTCCACGGCAACCGACTGCATCGCAGCCGCGGCAAGAAAGCCAGGTGCGAGCCGATGGCGACAAGACTGGTGGGGGTGCAACCACCGTGCACTCTCCGCCCCAAAGGCCAAGATCGCCGACTCGCCGGGTCCACCGCGACAGCGACTCCAGTGCGTCATCAGACCCGCGAGCTCGTCGCGACCAGCGTCAAGTTCTTCACGAACGATAGCAAGAAGACGCTCGTACTCGCATCGAGCGCTGAAGAGAAGCGCGGCGTCAATCAGACCGACGCGTTGGGCCCACTGTCGACATGCATGCGCCAGGGGAACCAGGCGACCTGCCGTACGTGGTAGGTTTCTCTGCGTTTACTCGTGAGCTGCGGCAAGTCCAGTGGCCCAGTACGAAGAACTTTAAGCCAGACGTACCAGAGAAGTACGACGGCAGGTTGCATCCGTCGGAGTTCCTCAGCATCTACACCATTGCGGTGCAAGCTGCCGGGGGGCGAGACGACAAGATCCTTGCCAACTACTTCCCGCTGGTGCTCAAGCCCAACGTCAGGTCCTGGCTCATGCACTTGTCGGACAACTCCATATCTTCCTGGGCAGACCTGTGCCATCAGTTTGTCGGTGCCTTTACAGGCGGCCACAAACCTCATGGCCAGGAGAGTGATCTTCATCTACTCGCCCAGAAGGAAGGAGAGCCTCTGTGCAAGTACATCCAGAGATTCAGCCAAGTGCAACGCAACATCCTAGATGTCCACCCTGCCGCGGTCATCAGCGCGTTCCATCAGAACGTGCGTAACCGCAGGATGCGGGAGGAGATGGCGATGTGCAAGATCAGAGACGTCAGTGAGCTATATGCACTGGCCGACAGGTGCGCACGTGCTGAGGAAGGGAGGAGACTCCCCGGAGAGAATACAGCAGCAGAAGGATCTGACAGCGAGGATGCCGCCCCGGCAAGAAAGAGCCAACGGCGGAACAACAGAAAGAAGAAAGGCAAAGAGGTGCTAGCTGTTGAGCAGTCCGGCAACGAAGGTGGCGCCAAGACAGCCAAGACTGGTAGCTCCGGCAAGGAGGTTGCCGCATGCGCCAACTGCCAGGCTGTGGCTGCCGCCGACAAGCAGGACGGCACCAACAAGCAGTACTGCAAGATCCACCGTACCAAGGGCCATGACCTCCAGAGTTGCAAGAAGGTCGAGCAGCTTGTCGACCTGCAAAAGGCCGAGTATGAGCGACGCGACAAGGAGAAGGCCCAAGGAGGTACCAGAGGATCTGGCACGAAGCGCCCCGCTCGGGGAGGGCGCCGCGGCAAGGACAAGCAGCGGCAAGGAGACAGACCTCCCCACGGCCGCGACAAGGATGAAGACGACGACGACGAAGACATGGAAGATGACGAGACTAGTGAGCAGGAGTTTCAGAAAGCCACAGAGGTCTTGTGCATTGACGGCGGTGCTTCTCTGCATACTTCACACTGCCAACTCAAGCAGTGGGTGTGGGAAGTCACTGCGGCAGAACCACCCGTCAAATCGCGCAAGCTTCTGAAATGGTCCAGCACGCCTATCGTCTTTGATATTGAGGACCACCCTGATCGCACGACTGCGGTCGGGTGCTTGCCGATGTTGGTTTCGCCAACTATCCGCAACCTCAGGGTCACTAAGATGCTTGTTGACGGCGGGGCCGGCTTGAACCTGATCTCCTCCGTTGTGCTCCAAAAACTCCAAGTCCCCGACAGCGAGCTTGAAGAGACCGGCACATTCCAAGGAATCAACCCGGGAAGGAGTAAGCCGAAGGGGAAGATCACGCTGCCGGTGACATTTGGTAGCGAGTTGAACTTCAGGACTGAGAGGATCACTTTTGACGTTGCCGATTTTCCGTTGCCCTACAATGGAATCCTAGGCCGTCCAGCGCTCGCCAAATTCATGGCGGCCTCTCACTATGCTTACAACATGCTCAAGATGCCAGGCCCGATAAGTGTCGTCTCTGTCCCTGGCGACAAGAAGGATGCTCTTATCTGTGCCGACAAGATTTACCGGGACGCAGCAGCCACAACTGATCGCGAGACACTTGCCGCTGAAGCTCCCGGGGGGAAGAAGAAGACCAAGTCCGGCAAGAGCTCTGATGCCCACTCAGGCAAGCGCACCTCTTCGAAGTGCTGCGCTACCGTCGAGGACGCACCATCGAGCTCCACCGGCAAGTGCAAGAAGACGATGGCAGCTCCACCAACGACCAAGAAGGTGTCCGCCAAGGAGGACGGCACTTGTGGTACCTTCACCATCAGTGCCACTCTCGACCCTAAATAGGAAAGCGCGCTCGTTGCTTTCCTGCGGGCGAACGTCGATGTGTTTGCGTGGCAACCATCTGACATCCCCGGTGTTCCCAGGAAAGTAATCGAGCACCACCTTGCCGTCTGTCCTCATGCGCGGCCCGTCAAGCAGAAAGTCAGGAAGCAAGCAGTGGATCGCCAAGAGTTCATTGCAGAAGAAATCAAGAAGTTGGAAGCAGCAGGCCTTGTCACAGGAGTGCTCCATCCTACGTGGTTGGCCAATCCTGTAGTCGTGCGCAAGGCAAACGGCAAATGGAGGCTTTGTATCGACTTCACCGATGTCAACAAAGCTTGTCTCAAAGATCCATTTCCCTTGCCGCGCATTGACCAGATTGTTGACTCCACGGCCGGATGTGATTTGCTTTCATTTCTTGATGCGTACTCAGGATACCATCAGATCTTCATGGCAGAAGAGGATGAGGATAAAACCGCATTCATCACTCCATGTGGCACGTACTGTTTCATACGGATGCCTTTTGGTTTGAAGAATGCTGGTTCAACATTTGCAAGGGTAGTCCATACCGCTTTTGAGCCACAGATACACAGAAATGTGGAAGCCTACATGGATGATATAGTGGTCAAGAGCAAGGATAAGTCAACTCTGATTGAAGATTTAGGGGAGACTTTTGCAAATCTGCGCAAGATCAGCCTCAAGCTCAACCCCAAGAAGTGCGTGTTTGGAGTCCCTTTCGGCAAGCTTCTCGGGTTCTTCGTGTCTCAGCGAGGAATTGAGGCCTATCCCGACAAGATCAAGGCCATTGAGCAGATCGAAGCACCGAAGCGCGTCAAGGATGTACGAAAACTTGCCGGTTGCATGGCAGCTCTCAGCAGGTTTATCTCTAAGTCAGCTGAGCGCGCCTTGCCGTTTTTCAAAATATTGAAAAAGGTAGGTCCAATGAAATGGACTCCGGAAGCGGAGGCTGCGCTGCAGGACTTGAAGAGGTACCTGTCCTCCACTCCAATACTTGTCGCACCTAAGCCACAAGAGAAGTTGTTGTTGTATCTGGCGGCAACCAATCAAGTGGTTAGTGCTGCGTTAGTAGTGTAGAGGGAGGCAGATGATGAGCTAGCAACCGTGGCAAGCGCATCCAGCGACAAGCAGGGGGCTTCCCCGACAAGCTCTGGTCCCGACAAAGATGGATCTGCGCAGGTGTGCGAGGAGATACAGAAGAAGAGAATGGTGCAGTGCCCAGTTTACTTTGTCAGCTCCCTTTTGCAGGGGGCTAGGTCAAGGTACTCTAGTGTGCAGAAATTGCTTTTCGGCCTTCTCATGGCCTCGAGAAATCTGCGCCATTACTTCCAAGCAAGTGAGATCACAGTTGTCACTCGCTTTCTGCTGAAGAGGATACTGCAGAATCCCGAAGCGACAGGCAGGATTGTTGAGTGGGCACTGGAACTGTCAAGCTTTGGCCTCAAGTTTGAGAACACCTCAACTATCCAAAGCAGAGCATTGGCAGAATTCATAGCGGAGTGGACGCCAACACCAGATGAAGAAATTCCTGAGACGAGCATCCCCGTCAAGGAGGCAAGCAAAGAGTGGCTGATGTACTTTGATGGTGCCTTCTCGCTGCAAGGCGCCGGTGCTGGCGTGCTGCTTGTCGCACCCACCGGAGAGCACCTCAAGTACGTGGTCCAGATGCACTTTCCCAAGGAGCAAGCGACAAACAATACTGCAGAGTATGAAGGTTTGCTCGTCGGTCTCAGGATCGCGGCAGACCTTGGGATCAAGAAGCTCATTGTCAGGGGTGACTCGCAGCTTGTCGTCCGCCAAGTTAACAAGAATTATCAGAGTCCGTTGATGGAAGCTTACGTTGATGAAGTGAGAAAGCTGGAGGAGCACTTTGTTGGCCTACAGATGGAACACATTCCAAGATCTCAGAACGACATTGCTGACGGCCTATCAAAGTGCGCGGCACTTAAGTTACCTGTGGAACCAGGGATCTTTGTGCTCAAGCTGACTCAACCATCTGTTACGCCATCGACTGGATAGAGCAAGAAGAGGAAGTTGATTTCTGGTAACTATCTTCCGGCAGAGCTTCCCGAAGCCGCCGCCAAGAAGGTCCCCAAGATCGACGCCAAGAGTGCTGAGGAGCTGTCTGCTCCGGCAAACCCCAAGGTTTGTTCCGTCAAAGCAGATGCTCCCGACAAGTTTTGCTCCGGCAAGCTTGCCGGGGAACATCAAGCTCCGGCTGAGCCGCAGGTTCTCGCCGTAGAAGCGGATGTTCCCACAGCAGCAGATATGCCTTTAGTCCTTGTTGTCGAGCCCCAAGCTCCAGCATGGGCGCAGCAGATTGTCCGTTTCCTTCAGAAAGGAGAACTTCCCGAAGAGCAAGAAGAAGCGGAAAGAGTAGCCCGGCAGTCAAGTATGTACCAGTTTGTTGTTAGCACACTGTACAGAAGAAGGCTCAACGGTGTGAAATTGAAGTGTATTCCCCGGGAAGACGGACAAAAGTTGTTGGCAGAGATACATGGAGGCATATGTGGTCACCACATTGGCGCAAGAGCACTTGCCGGCAAAGCATTACGGCAAGGTTTCTTCTGGCCGACAGCCCTCCAGGATGCAACTGCACGAGTAACCAAGTGTGAAGCGTGCCAGTTCCATTCCAAGCAGATACACCAGCCAGCTCAAGCTCTCCAGACGATCCCTTTATCCTGGCCATTTTCGGTCTGGGGGCTCGACATCCTTGGCCCCTTCCCCCGAGCTGTCAGGGGCTTTGAGTTCTTGTACGTTGCTATCGACAAGTTCACAAAGTGGCCGGAAGTGGAAGTAGTGAGGAAGGTGACAGCACAGTCAGCAGTCAAGTTCTTCAGGTCGATTGTTTGCCGCTTCGGGATCCCTAACAGGATTATCACCGACAACGGTACGCAATTCACGAGCCGCACCTTCATGCAGTACGTCCAAGATCTTGGCGCCAAGGTCTGCTTCGCTTCTATTGCTCACCCCAGAAGCAACGGTCAAGCGGAGAGGGAAAATGCTGAAGTGTTGCCTGGACTCAAGACCAGGACTTTCGACAGGCTACACAAGTGCGGAAGAAACTGGATCAAGGAGCTGCCGGTGGTTCTTTGGTCGACCAGGACGACGCCAAATCGAGCCACTGGCCAGATACCTTTCGCTCTAGTCTATGGAGCAGAGGCAGTTATCCCCACGGAACTCGTATACGGGTCACCTCGAGTGCTCGCTTATGATGAGCTTGAGCAAGAGCAGCTGCGTGAAGATGACGCGCTGCTCCTTGAGGAAGATCGTCATCAGGCTGCTGTGCAAGCTGCTCCCTACAAGCAAGCTTTGCGCCGCTACCATAGCCGCAAAGTTAACGCCAGAAGTCTCGAGGAAGGCGACCTTATTCTTCAGCCCGCTCAGTCCGCCAAGAATTCAAACAAGTTGAGGCCGAAGTGGGAAGGCCCTTACCGGGTGAAACGAGTCACTAGGCCTGGCGCTGTCCGCCTTGAGACCGAAGATGGCATTCCGGTGAGCAACTCCTGGAATATTGAGCATCTTTGTAAGTTTTACCCGTAAGGCGCGGTTGTCGGACCCTGTTCCGGCAACCACCTTTTGTACAAGTCTTGCCGCTGTTGCATGTAATCCTTTCTACAAAGCCAGGCGCAGACCATGTGCGTAAAGAAAGATCATGTGCTCCGCACATCTTGTCAATTTCATGATTTTTATTCTTTTTTTTGCATGAGTTATCTGACACTTTGTGCAACACCAAACCCCGGTAAGTAATAACGAGCCATAAGGCTCCATACCTTTATTTTCTCTTCTTTCTTTTCTCAAGGAAAGGAAGGTTCCCCTCGCCCACAAGTTTGCCGGGGGGAAGGAGGAGATAAGGGTGAGGACCAGGCGTCGTTCAAGCAAGTCACGCCTTGCCGGAGAGCAAACGACAGAAAAGCTAAGTTGCCAAAGTTTGAGCAATCAGATTTTTAAAATTTTAAGTTATCTTCCTTGAAGGACCATGCTTTGTATGGGAAACCTGTGCGCGAATGAACCAGCTCGTGGCTAGTTGCGCCCTTATTTTGTTTCGAGTTTGCTCAAAAACTTAAGTGAGCTGCGACTAGTGTTGCGCCCTTACTTTGTTTCGAGTCCGCTCAACAACTTAAGTGAGCTGCGACTAGTTGCGACAAGGTTTCTTGTCGGTAACGGCACCGCCAGCAGGCTGCTGACGTCCCGCACTCAGCGCTCGCGGCAAGGGTGGCTGCGCCGGCACGTTCCCTAAAAGCGTAGGGCAAAAGCATACAAAGGAAGGAGTCAAGTAAAGGAAATAACGTTGCAAAGCTGCCCGAAATAAAGTCATATATTACAAGATAACTTGGCGCGGCTCTAATAGACTGTTCTCATAACACGACCAGCAGCGACAAGAAGGACAGACCAGCATCTGGACCCCGGCAAGCCAGTGTTGCCGGGGGCTGCACCCGGCAAGCCAGTATTGCCGGGGGATGCAAGTACAAAGATTCACCCACGGCGAACCAGAGTTGCCGGGGGCTGCAATCTCAGATAAGTTTTTCATCCCTTATCATGCATAAATGATGGGATTACAAGTTCTAAATGCAACTAAGGCCCGAGGGCTTACAAATTAAAAAGATATAAGGTGCCCGTAATCCCTTTCTTGTCCCTCTCCTCATGAGGCAGGTCAAGGAGGCGAAAAGGGCAAAAGGGGCGCCTAGGCGAGCTACGAGTGGCAGAAGACACCAAGAGAACATCTCGGTGGCCGTCCAAAGGCTGGATGGTGATGGCGGCACCGGAAGCAGGGCGGCAGGACGTCAGCACGCTGTCGAGGGCGTCGTGCCCACGTACTCCGAGTTGACGGCCTTGCCGCCCGCCCTCTTCCTCTTCCACAGCCTCCCAACGCTAGCTGCCCAAGGAGACGACCCCGAGAAGTTCGAGGAGCCGGCGACGCGGATGATGGGGTCGCCGGTGCCACACGGAGCAGCGCCCGACACCTAGTCGGACCCGTCATCCCGCCGCCCGCTACCCCCTCCGTCGCTGTCGCTGTCTTCCTCGTCACTCTCACTCGAGGAGGAGTCTTCGCTATCAGAGGAGCTCTCCACGCAGCACCTTGCCCGAGTCCCGAAGCACCCGAAGACCTTGACGGAGAGGAGACCGCCCTCCATCAGCTTAAAATGGAGGGTTAGCCCCTCCGTCAAGCGGTGGATGCGGGCGAACGTTTTCCACCCTCGACCAAGATACATCACATTAGGGGCTGGAAAGTCAACGCGGACTCGCGTACCGCTGATTCCGCAGCCCCTCATGTGCAGCCTCAGTGTCTCGGGCGGGTCCAACTCCATCTCGCTCCCAAATGGAGTCGGGAGACGAAGGCGACGACGAGGCGGCCTACGCAGCCTGATGAAGAACTCGCAAGGGTCGTCCTCGATATGGATCGCCACGGGAAGAGGAACCGCTGGCGGAGGCAAGGCCGGCGCGCCGCCCCGTCCACCTCTTCCCCGAGCGCCTCGGCCTCGCCCTCGACCTCGCCCACGGCCTCGCCCCCTCCCTCTTCCCCTTGCGGCTGGCTCTGCCACCACAGGTGTGGGAGAGGGAGGGACGCGCTGTCTAGCGGCAACCCTCATCGCCACCGTTGAAGGACCAGGGTTCCCTCTCTCCATGACGAATGGAGGGGAGGGGAGCAGAAGCTGAAGAAGAAAGGAGATGAAGGAATGCAGGATGTCGTTCCCCACTCCCGCTCCTTATAAAGAAACAGGGTGGGGGCTCGGCCGCCCCGCTCAGCTAATCAAGACGCAGAAGGGGCAGGGAACTGGGACCGGCCAGCTGCCTCGACCCACGACGGCCCGGTTCCCCGCCTCCACCGTTCGCCACCCCAAGCGCATGGAAGTCGCGTGGCAGGCGCGCAGAACTGAGGCGACGGATGAGGCGACCTCTCCCCACCCCGTGACCGTGGGGAGTGGACGCCTTGAAAACCGCGCCTCTGCCCCTGTTTTTCCCTGCTCATAAGGAGGGAGGGGGCTGACGTTCCGCATTTCCGAATAAAGAACCGCCCACGACCTCTCCCACGATGCCGCAATTGATGCGTGCCGTTCGGGGAGGGCGCGGTTGATGCGGAGTCAGGTACGGCGTGACCCAGGCCGCGCGTGCCCGTGCCCTGTTTTGGGCCTGTCCCAACAGCGCTCGGCACCGTGTATGGCCCAGGCCCGGGGGCTCCTGCCGGTGTACTAGAGTAGGGGAACCCTAGTATCCCGAACTTGTGCATGGGCAGTTGCAGCGCCCCGCGGCAAGGCTTTCCAGGTGACCACCAAGGACCTCCGTAGTTCCTCTGGAGGCATTCAAGAACAAAGTATTCAAGCCAAGGAGACAAGGACCCGGCAAGAGGAGCTTGCCGGGAAGGCCACTCAAGGCATAAAGGCCCCGGCAAGAGGAGCTTGCCGGGAAGGCCGCTCAAGACATAAAGACCCCGGCAAGAGGAGCTTGCCGGGAAGGCCAACCAAGGCATGTCAACGAACATGCCGCGACGCGCCACGCGTCCCGGCAAGGCCCGGCGAGCGACAAGCTTCCGGACGCGACAAGACAACGACCGCGGCAAGGCGTTGCCGCGGCAAGCGACCACCCTGTACCTGCGCTCCAGCACACCCACCAACGTGTCACTCTGGGACCCTTCCAGGGGTACGTGGCGGGAGGCTGTGCAGCCAGGGGTACGCGGTGGCAAGCGGCGCTGACAAGATTGCCATCGTGGCGAACGGTGGCGCCCCTGACGGTCCCTTCTCTGCACTATTTGGGCGACGTAGATGGGCATTTAATGCCCTTGTCCCCTGCCGTCAGGGTTAGGTATGATACAGTGTACAAGTAGCTATACCAACCGCAGCAACTTTCCATTTTTACCCTTGCCTACGTTGCCACCTGTCAGTGACCCCTTGAGCATATAAAAGGGAGCCCATGCGCAACGTAGAGGGGGGAGGACGAAGAGAAGCACGCTCGGTCTCGTTAGCTGCTCGAGTGTACTGTATCACTCAGCGCTCCCGAGCAAGAACACAATACAATCCACAAAGCAGCAGTAGGGTTTTACGCATCCGTGCGGCCCGAAGCTGGGTAAAAACCGCTCGTATGCCTCGCCTCGATCTGCTCTTCGTGCGGCCTCCGCCCCCCGCTGAACCGAGAAGGGGCTCCATCCCCATAGGTGCTCGTGGAGCCAGTTTCCCCGGCAGAGTATTTAGATCTTTATGATGAAATTGATGAAAGTGGGATTGAAAGAAATAAAACCCTAGCTGTTGCTAAACCCACTATATTGCATTTCAAGGAATTTAATTATGAAAGTTGCTCTTTGATTGATTGTATTTCCTTGTTGCAATACATGCTAAATTCTCCTCATGCTTATAGTCAAAAGAAAGCCTTTACCAAACATATTGTTGATGCCTTGATGCAATCTTATGAAGAAAAACTTGAGTTGAAAGTTTCTATCCCTAGAAAACTCTATGATGAGTGGAAACCAACTATTAAAATTAAAATTAAAGAGCATGAGTTTTATGCTTTGTGTGATTTGGGTGCTAGTGTCTCCACTATCCCCAAAACTTTGTGTGATTTGCTAGATTTCCGTGATTTTGATGATTGCTCTCTAAACTTGCATCTTGCGGATTCCACTATTAAGAAACCTATGGGAAGAATTAATGATGTTCTTATTGTTGCAAATAGGAATTATGTGCCCGTAGATTTTATCGTTCTTGATATAGATTGCAATCCTTCTTGCCCTATTATTCTTGGTAGACCTTTCCTTAGAACGGTTGGTGCGATTATTGATATGAAGGAAGGGAATATTATATTTCAATTTCCATTAAAAAGGGTATGTAACACTTCCCTAGAAATAAAATAAAATTGCCATATGAAACTATCATGAGATCCACTTATGGATTGCCTAACAAATATGGCAATACCTAGATCTATCCTCGCTTTTATGCCTAGCTAGGGGCCTTAAACGATAGCGCATGTTGGGAGGCAACCCAATTTTATTTTTACTTTTTTTTGTTTTTCTTCTGTTTAGGAATAAATAATCAATCTACCTTCTGTTTAGATGTGGTTTTGTGTTTTAATTAGTGTTTGTGCCATTCTTGGATGATAGTTATTTGATCTTGCTGTAATTTCCAGAAACTTTCTGTTCACGGAAACCATTGTTAAAAATCACCAGAACGTGATAAAATACTGATTCCAATTGCTGCTGATCAATAAACAAATTTTGTAGGTATTCCTATTTTGGTAGATTTTTTGGAGTTCCAGAAGTTTGCGTTAGTTACAGATTCCTACAGACTGTTCTGTTTTTGACAGATTTTGTTTTTCGTGTGTTGTTTGCTTATTTTGATGAATCTATGGCTAGTAAAATAGTTTATAATCCATAGAGAAGTTGGAATACAGTAGGTTTAACACCAATATAAATAAATAATGAGTTCATTACAGTACCTTGAAGTGGTCTTTTGTTTTCTTTCTCTAACAGAGCTCGTGAGATTTCAATTGAGTTTTGT
The DNA here is from genome assembly GCA_032464435.1 of Aegilops umbellulata. Classification (NCBI taxonomy): domain Eukaryota; kingdom Viridiplantae; phylum Streptophyta; class Magnoliopsida; order Poales; family Poaceae; genus Aegilops; species Aegilops umbellulata. The sequence continues at coordinate 82,969,375 of CP136060.1, read as the reverse complement.
GTTGTGAAGTTTTCAAGTTTTGGGTGAAATCTTTTGACGGATTATGGAACAAGGAGTGGCAAGAGCCTAAGCTTGGGGATTCCCATGGCACCCCCAAGATAATCGAAGGACACCAAAAATTCAAAGCTTGGGGATGCCCCAGAAGGCATCCCCTCTTTCGTTTACTTCCATCGGTAATTTTACTTGGAGCTATATTTTTATTCACCACATGATATGTGTTTTGCTTGGAGCGTCTTGTATTATTTGTGTCTTTGTTCGTTAGAGTGCCACAATCATCCTTGCTGTACACACCTTTTGAGAGATCCATACATGAATTGGAATTTGATAGAATACTCTATGTGCTTCACTTATATCTTTTGAGCTATGTAGTTTTGCTCTATGTGCTTCACTTATATCTTTTGAGCTATGTAGTTTTGCTCTATGTGCTTCACTTATATCTTTTGAGCATTATAATTTTGCTCTATGTGCTTCACTTAGATCTTATAGAGCACGGTGGTGGATTTGTTTTAAAGAAACTATTGATCTCTCATGCTTCACTTAGATTATTTTGAGAGTCTTAATAGCATGGTAAATTGCTTAATAATAATATGCTTGGTATTCAAGATTTGTGAAACTTTCTTTTGAGTGCGTTGAATACTAAGAAAAGATTGATGCTTGATAATTGTTTTGAGATATGAAGATGGTGATATTAGAGTCATGCTAGTTGAGTAGTTGTGAATTTAAAGAATACTTGTGTTAAAGTTTGTGATTCTCGTAGCATGCACGTATGGTGAACCGTTATGTGATGAAGTCGGAGCATGATTTATTTATTGATTGTCTTCCTTATGAGTGGCGGTCGGGGACGAGCGATGGTCTTTTCCTACCAATCTATCCCCCTAGGAGCATGCGTGTAATACTTTGTTTTGATAACTTCTAGATTTTTGCAATAAGTATATGAGTTCTTTTTGACTAATGTTGAGTCCATGGATTATACGCACTCTTTCCCATCCTTCCACCATTGCTAGCCTCTCTAATACCGCGCACTTTTCGCCGGTATCATACACCCACCATATAACTTCCTCAAAACAGCCACCATACCTACCTATCATGGCATTTCCATAGCCATTCTGAGATATATTGCCATGTAACTTTCCACCGTTTCGTTTATTATGACACGCTCCATCATTGTCATATTGCTGGCATGATCATGTAGTTGACATCGTATTTCTGGCAAAGCCACCATTCATAATTCTTTCATACATGTCACTCTTGATTCATTGCATATACCGGTACACCGTCGGAGGCATTCATATAGAGTCATATTTTGTTCTAAGTATCGAGTTGTAATTGTGTAGCGACCCGACCCGAATGGATCAAGTCTCTGTGCTTAAGTGTCATCCCTGGATCGGTATGCTGACACACACAGTACTCGAAGGATTTATGACAGAGGTAAATCACATGTATAAGTAACATAAATACTATTACCTCAATCCATATAGCGGAAGCAACAAGGTTGTGGATTCCCATCAACACCAACGGCAAAGTTGAGTGTAGAAATCGTAACCCTAACGTATCACTTACTCGTCATAAGAAAACCTGCAACATGAGACGTTGCAGCCCGAAACGGGTTAGTACATTGAATGTACTGGCAAATTCACACCATAGAGAAAATGATGAACAATGACTATCACTACATGCATATATGGCTGGTGGAAAAGCTCTATGGTTATAAAGTTTTTGCGAAAAGCCAGTTTATCCCTACTGCAAAGGAATAAATTTTTATTTTACTATCATGGTGGTTGTAAAACATTGAGAATGGTTGACAGCATTCTCAATCCCAATTAAAAGTAATCATTAACACCCAACAAAATTAATTAAAGTAACGTGATGAGATCAACATGATAATCCAAGAACTAGATACTCAAGATGTCCATAACCGGGGACACGGCTAATCATGATTAGTTTTACACTCTGCAAGGGTTTGCGCACTTTTCCCCACAAGACTCGATCGCCCCCGTTGGATTTCTCGCACTACATGGTGTTTGAGAAACGGATGACCGAGACATAGTCTTTCAGAAGCGCTAGCACCTTACGATGGATAGACCGGTACACCTACTTTCCCCTACATCTGCTAGTCTACCCTGTAAGAGTTCGCATGACTTAATCAACTATGCCAGAGCCCATAATGGCTTGTGGCTGCACACGGAAGTTTCTAGTATGAACAATCTCATGATCCCTTTGAGCCTGGGTGGCGGTCCATAAAAAACAGGCAATCCTGGTCTACCCAGGTGCCTAGATAGGCAATCCTGGAATACCCAGGTACTTCAATCCACCCAGATGTGTGTTTAAGTTGCCACCTTAAGTAAACCATTAATTAACAATCTCACATCTGTCATGAATACTCTCAAAACCCAATCCACGTCTACGAGCATAGCATGGCAATCTAAGCATAACGTAGTAGTAACTCCCAAGCTTTGAATGCAGGGCAATAGGTTCCTACCTCATCATCTACTTCCCAATACCCACATGTTATCAATCCTAACCATGCAATGTTTTGAGGGTTGAAACTAATGCATAAAAACTGGGTATGAAAGGGATATGATCAAAGTGTTAACTTTCCTGCAATGTTGATGAAGATGATTCGCACTCATAACTCTTGATAGATCTACTCGTCACACTCTGGTCAATCTATCGTAAGCAAGCAATAGTAACCACACATAAGCAATCACTCAAAAGATCAGAAAGAACGAAGAAGACGATTCGGAAAACATCAAAACCAAGCAAATAACTCTTCCAACATAAAACAATTTCCAACGGTACCAAAATTATGTGAACTTGGCCTTATCATATGCAGAAAGAATCAACTCAAACGGAGTTATAAAACTCAAGTTACGATCAAACAAAGTTTGAATTCAAATCTGATCTAATTCAAATTTTAAAATTTCAGAAACATGTTTGAGTTGGATTACTGGATAGAGGGGATCATAAGGAAGACGTGGGCGTTGGATTCGTTGAATTTGGATGAACGAGTAAAAAATTATAGTCGTTTGAAAACCAGGGGCTGATCTGTAAAGAAAATATTCACGGATGGGTCCCTGGCCGAAATTAGAAAGAAAAAAATCTAAATAGCGAACGCTCGCTAACAGAACCTAACGAACGGAAATCGTTCGCTACCGATCTAAATGAATGAACGTTCGTTATATAACTATAAACCTAATAACTAATCCGATGAAGAAAAAAACGTACTAATTAAAGAAAACCGTAGCGGGATTTTTTTACCGGTTCGTGCGGTTCATCGGTTTCACAAGAAAAACTGGGGGGGCTCGCGGTCAGCGGCGAGTCCGGCAGCGGCAGTTGTGGGCTTCGGCGGCGGCGGCTCCAGGCGGGGTCGGCGACAAGTGCGACGCGGGGCAGAGGAGCGAGGGTGCGGGGCGTGCAGCGGCGGTGGCAGCATGCGGCGACGGCGCGGCGATGAGGCGAAGGTGGAGGGCTGCGGATCCGGTGCCGGCGGATCTCGCTGGGGCAGTGGCGGTTGGCAACGGCGGCGATGGCGGCGCCGAGCGCGGAACGGGGAGGAGCGACAGGTCCGGGCGTGCCTTTTTAAGGGCCAGGGGGGCGGATCGGCTTGCGGGAGGGGGTGCCGAGCCCGTGGCGGTGCCGGACTCCGGGGAGAATCCCGGTCGGGCACGGGGATGAGGGCGCCGACGGCTTGGCCAGTTGGCTGGGCTTCGGCCCCGTTGGCTCGGTAGGCGGAGATTCTTTTTTTAAACAATTTTGCAGCCAATAAAATAAAATAAAACCAAATAAAATAAAAGTTAACAAAGGCATATTATATATCAAATTTTCAGAAAATTATTTTCTTCAACATTTACATTTTTGTAGCACCAAATAAAATCTACAAAAATCCAGATAAAGCAAAGAGTTCTACTGTTCTAATAAAATCCAATAAGAATCATTTTAAAAATACCAAAATGATTTCAAATTTATTTCTCTCCAATTTTCTGTTGTAGGGAATCATGTTACCCTAATTTCCATATATTTTATTTTTGGAGAAAATAATTTGAATAAAACTCAAATAACTCCAAATTGAAAATAAATTCAAAAGGGGCTTTGAATTTAATTCTTTGAAACTCCCAACTCATATATCATATGTTTTGAAGAAGTCATTTTATCTTCGCTCGTGAAAATCATTGAGTTGCATAAAGTTCCTTGGTTGGAAATATTTTTTGAATGAAATTCAAATATTTTTCAAGACCCCTTTTCATTTAAATAAATGGAAGAAGTCATGTCATCTTCTCTCCAGGGTTTTGTGTTTGAAAAGAATTTGAATTCATGGAGATCATAAAAGCAAGATGAAAGTTTGGGAAAGTCCTTTTATTCCCTCTCATTTAAATTTCAAAAGTTTTGAATCCACTCACTTTCAAACACTCAATCAAATCTATCTATTTATTATAACATTCCAAAATTTAGAATTTTGGGATGTTACAAACCTACCACCCTTAAAATGAATCTCGTCCTCGAGATTCGGAGAGGCTAGAAAGAAATAGGTTAGGTTTGGGGGTCTTCTCAAAATCCATCGATCATCACTGGGGTCTGGGGTGCTACCACCCTTAGAAACATTGTTACGGTCCCATCAATACTCATATACTCCATCCTTATTCTTGACGGGGCCGGTCTTCTCAAATTCTCGGCAAATTCCTTCTCTGGGCTCTTCCGGTAGTGGCATAACCTTTTCCTCAATTCTTCTGTCCTTTCCTCCTGGTATGGTTATTCCGAGACTGGGTCTTCTTAGCTGACGGGTCTGGCGCCAATACTAAACAACTATTGATATCTCATGGTGGTCAACAATTTATGGTTTCTCCTGCAGAAAATGGGTCTGGTTGATCCTCTCCGTATAACCTACGGTTGGCAAAAGTTGCCTTGTACAAGGGGAAAATTGCTATACCATTCTAAGGTTCAAACAATGTTTAGATCGTCATCACTCTACTATAGGTAAGTCACTCAGATTTACCATCCCGTATAGCAAGGCGAATAATAAGAGTAAGTCCGTATGGTGATCAATCCATCCCGCACCCAAATCATTACCTTGTATACGGTTTAGCGAATCTCGCATTCTAACACTCAGTCATCCTCACAAGCATTGCAGAATTTCTCTTGTCGACGAACCAAGTTCGGATAAATCCATTGATTCTGCAAGCCAAACAAACCTCTATCATTCCTTCCCAACCCTCAGGTTTTGCGTTACTCCTATAGGATCTTCCAGGGTTTTTCCTTCAGCACGAAGGTGCTTGCTTCTTGGCAGGTTCTGGGGCCTGTGGGTTATGGCCCATCTCATCACTTGTAGTCCTTGAACTTATCATCGGGCAACTGATCATTATTCCAACTTCTAGCTTCCTAGTATTCTTAAATCCATCCAATTGTACTGTCCTTCTTACTTCTATTGGCACCAAACTAAGACATGATTACTCAGACTCGTCATGGAATTTCCATTGACCCATATTTCCAACATCATACCTCCTTTATATCCAATAGTAATTCATCTCTTCATCCTCGTGGGATATCCCACATACCGAGATAAAAACTTATACTTATGAAGTCCATACTCCACTTCGTGGAACATCATTCTCCTTTCCATGGGTCAAGTGTCCTCACAGGGTACTACCACCCTTAAAATGACACAAACTCATCCATAGACCATATTCCCCATATCCTCGAAAACGGTCAAAATCTTCCTTCACAGAGTAACAACTCGTAAGATCCAATCAGTACTAAGGATGCTAACTTTATTGGTCCTCAAATTACTACAATCTCCAGCATAGCACTTCTTCAACTGGGAAACGTGAAACATATCATGAACTCCTGACAGTCTTTCGGGTGACTCCAACTTGTTGGCCACTGTCGGTGTACTAAAATAGGGGTACCTTAGTACCCAGAACTTGTGCACGGGCAGTCGTAGCACCCCGCGGCAAGGCCTGCCAGGTGATCGCCAAGACCCTCCACGGTCCCCTCTTGGGCCATTCAAGAACAAAGTATTTGAACCAAGGCCCCGGCAAGAGGACCTTGCCGGGAAGGCCACCCGAAGAGAGCGAGGCCCTGGCAAGAGGAGCTTGCCGGGACTGCCCCTCGAAGCACAAGACCCCGGCAAGAGGAGCTCGCCGGGAAGGCCATCCTCGGCACGACAAGGACCCTGCCACGGCGCGCCCAGCGCCCCGGCAAGGCCCGGTGAGCGACGAGCTCCCGGGCGCGACAAGACATCCACGGCGACAAGGCGCTTGCCGCGGCAAGTTACCACCCCGTGCCTACGCTCCAGCTCACCCACCAACGTGTCGCTCTAGGGGCATCCCAGGCGCACGTGGCGAGAGGTTGCGTAGCCAGGGGCATGCGGTGGCGAAGCGAAGCTGACAGAGTAGCCATCGTGGCAAATGGTGGCGCTCCTGACGGTCCACTTCCCTGCACCGTCTGGGCGATGCGGACGGGCATTTAATGCCCTTGTCCCCCGTCGTTAGAGTTAGGTATGATAGCACTGTGCCGGCAGTTGTACCCACTACAGCATTCTACCATTTTTGCCCCCACCTACGCTGCCACCTGTGGGTAACCCCTTGAGCATATAAAAGGAGGCCCCATGCGCACGTAGAGGAGGAGACCCATCATCACGCTCGACCTCGCCAGCGGCTCGTGTGTACTGTAGCACCGCGCGCTCCCTAGCAAGAACACAATACAATCCACCAAGCAGTAGTAGGGTTTTACGCATCCTTGCGGCCCGAAGCTGGGTAAACCCCTCGTGTGCATCGCCTCGATCTGCTCTTTGTGCAACCTCCGCCCCCCGCCGAACCAGCAAGGGGCTCGGTCCCCATAGGTGTTCGAGGAAGCCGATTCCCCCCGACATCTTTGGCGCGCCAGGTAGGGGGCGTCGAAGTTGTGCGAACCTGATCCGGCGTCCGCACGGGCTAGATCTCCGTCATCTTCATCGACATGCCACCAAAGAATAAGGCTCCGGAGGTGGCCGGTCCGTCCGCGTTGAACCCGCCGCCCTTGGAGCAAACAGGTGGTGGGGACGGCACCGGCGGCGGGACGGGCGTCGTCGAGCCAGATCATGGTGCCACGGCGTCCGAACATGCACCGCGCCCCTCTTAGGAGGCACGGGACAAGCAGCACCTTGGCGCCCACGGTACCATACGCTCGCTGGACCCAAATCGAGCCAGCGGATCCCAGGGCGCTCAAGGCCAGCACTCACACCAACGTGCTGGCGCGAGCGTGGCGCGGGTGCCTGGTCCGGGTGTTGCTCCTTCTAACGTAGTTAGAAGTTCGAGCACATCCCGCTCCACGCGTCGTTCGCCGCCGCTGCCCGCCACTCCGGCAGAAGCTCTGGCGCGAGCTCAACTGCTCCTAGACTACCCTCCAGTGGCGGACAAGCTTGACGACTGGAGGGCCACGATACAGAGCCTCATCGGTTTTGCCAACGGCGACAACCCGCGGCAGCACAGCGCGTCGCAGCCGCGGTGGGACGGCCAGGCGAGGACCGATGGCGCCAGGACCGGCGGGGGTGCAACCACCATGCACTCCCTGCCCCAAAGGCCAAGATCGCCGACTCGCCGAAATCATCACGACAACGACTCCACCGCGTCGTCGAATCCGCGAACTCGTCGCGATCAACGCAAAGTTCTTCACGAGCGAGAGCAAGAGGACGCTAGTACTCGCATCGAGCGTCGGAGAGAAGCGCGGCGTCAATCAGACCACCGCGCTGGGCCCTCCGTCGACATGCCTGCACCAGGGGAACCAGGCGACTTGCCGTACGCGGTGGGCTGCCCTGCGTTCACCCGTGAGCTGCGGCAAGTCCAGTGGCCCAGCACGAAGAATTTCAAGCCAGACGTACCAGAGAAGTACGATGGCAAGTCGCATCCGTCGGAGTTCCTCAGCATCTACACCATCGCGGTGCAGGCTGTTGGAGGGCGAGACGACAAGATCCTTGCCAACTACTTCCCGCTGGTGCTCAAGTCCAACGTCAGATCCTGGCTCATGCACTTGCCGGACAACTCCATAACCTCCTGGACAGACTTGTGCCATCAGTTTGTCGGCGCCTTTACAGGCGGCCACAAACCCCATGGCCAAGCGAGCGACCTTCACCTGCTCGTCCAGAAGGAGGGAGAACCTCTGTGCAAGTTCATCCAGAGATTCAGCCGTGTACACTACAACATCCCAGACGTCCACCCCGCCGCGGTCATCAGCGCGTTCCATCAGAACGTGCGTAACCGCAGGATGCGGGAGGAGATGGCGATGTGCAAGATCAAAGACGTCAGCGAGCTGTATGCCCTGGACGACAAGTGTGCCCGTGCTGAGAAAGGGAGGAAACTCCCTGGAGAGAACACTGGAGCAGGAGAATCTGACAGTGAGGATACCGCCCCGGCAAGGAAGGGCCGGCGGCGGAGTAACAGGAAGAAGATGAGCCAAGAAGTACTGGTTGTTGAGCAGTCCGGCGATGAAGGCGCCGCCAAGAAGGCCCAGGCTGGTAGCTCTGGCAAGAAGATTGTCGTATGCGTCCATTGCCAGGCCGTGGCGGCCGCCGACAAGCGGGACGGCACCAGCAAACAGTACTGCAAGATCCACCGCACCAAGGGCCATGACCTCCAGAGCTGCAAGCAGGTCGAGCGGCTCGTCGAGCTGCAAAAGGCCGAGTACGAGCGGCGCGACAAGGAGAGAGCCCGGAGAGGCAGCGGAGGATCAGGCACGAAGCGCCCCGGCCAGGGAGGACGCCGCGACAAGGACAAGCAGCGGCAAGCGGAGCGACCTCCCCGCGGCCGCGACAAGAATGAAGACGACGACGAAGACGAAGACATGGATGACATCGAGACCAGTGAGCAGGAGTTTCAGAAAGCCACAGAGGTCTTGTGCGTAGACGGCGGCGCCTCCCTGCATACTTCTCACCGCCAGCTCAAGCAGTGGGCGCGGGAAGTCAATGCAGCGGAACCACCCGTCGAGTCGCGCAAGCCTCTGAAATGGTCCGGCACGCCTATCATCTTTGATATTGAGGACCACCCTGATCGCACAACTACGATCGGGTGCTTGCCGATGTTGGTCTCACCAACAGTCCGCAACCTCAAGGTCACTAAGATGCTAGTTGACGGCGGGGCCGGCTTGAACCTGATCTCCTCCGCTATGCTCCGGAAACTCCAAGTCCCCGACAGCGAGCTCGAAGAGACCGGCACGTTCCAAGGAATCAACCCGGGAAGGAGCAAGCCGAAGGGGAAGATAACGTTGCCAGTAACATTTGGCAGCGAGCTGAACTTCAGGACAGAGAAGATCACTTTTGACGTTGCCGATTTTCCATTGCCCTACAATGGAATTCTCGGCCGTCCAGCGCTCGCCAAGTTCATGGCGGCCTCTCACTACGCCTGAAACATGCTCAAGATGCCAGGCCCGATAAGCGTCATCTCTGTCCCCGGCGACAAGAAGGATACCCTTATCTGTGTTGACAAGATCTACCGAGAAGCAGCAGCCGCAACGGATCACAAGCCGCTTGCCGCTGAAGCTCCCGGAGGAAAGAAGAGGACCAAGCCCGGCAAGTGCTCTGGCGCCCACTCCGGCAAGCGCACCTCTTCGGAGTGTTGCACTACCGTCGAGGACGCGCCATCGAGCTCCACCGGCAAGAGTAAGAAGACAATGGCAGCTCCGCCAACGACCAAGAAGGTGCCCGCCAAGGAGGACGGCACTGGTGGTACCTTCACCATCAGTGCCACGCTCGACCCCAAATAGGAAAGCGCGCTCGTTACTTTCCTGCGGGCGAATGTCGATGTGTTTTCCTGGCAACCATCTGACATCCCCGGCGTTCCCACGAAAGTGATTGAGCACCACCTCGCCGTCTGTCCTCACGCGCGGCCCGTCAAGCAGAGAGTCAGGAAGCAAGCAGTGGAGCGCCAAGAGTTCATCGCAGAAGAGATCAAGAAGTTGGAAGCGGCAGGCCTCGTCAGAGGTGTGCTCCATCCGACGTGGTTGGCCAATCCTGTCGTCGTGCGCAAAACAAATGGTAAATGGAGGCTTTGCATCGACTTCACTGATGTTAACAAAGCTTGTCCCAAAGATCCCTTTCCCTTGCCGCGCATTGACCAGATTGTTGACTCCATGGCCGGATGTGACCTGCTTTCATTTCTTGACGCCTACTCTGGATATCATCAGGTCTTCATGGCTGAAGAAGATGAAGAGAAAACCGCGTTCATCACTCCATGTGGCACGTACTGTTTCGTACGGATGCCTTTCGGACTGAAGAACGCTGGTTCGACATTTGCGAGGGTTGTCCACACTGCTTTTGAGCCACAAATCCACAGGAATGTGGAGGCCTACATGGATGACATAGTGGTCAAGAGCAGAGACAGGGCAACCCTGATTCAAGACTTAGAAGAGACCTTTGCGAATCTGCGCAGGATCAGCCTCAAGCTCAACCCCGAGAAGTGCGTGTTCGGAGTCCCTTCCGGCAAGCTTCTCGGGCTCTTCGTGTCTCAGCGAGGAATAGAAGCCAACCCAGACAAGATCAAGGCCATCGAGCAGATTGAAGCACCAACCCGTGTCAAGGACGTACGAAGGCTTGCCGGCTGCGTCGCGGCTCTCAGCAGGTTTATTTCTAAGTCTGCAGAACGCGCCCTGCCATTTTTCAAAATTTTGAAAAAGGCGAGTCTAGTAAAATGGACTCCGGAAGCGGAGGCTGTGCTGCAGGACCTGAAGAAGTACCTGTCCTCCGCTCCAATACTTGTCGCGCCTAAACCACAAGAGAAGTTGCTGCTATACCTGGCGGCAACCAATCAAGTGGTTAGTGCCGCGTTAGTAGTGGAAAGGGAGGCAGATGATGAGCCAGCGACCGCGGCAAGCACGTCCAGCGACAAGCAGGGGGCTTCCCCGACAAGCTCTAGCCCCGACAGGGATGAATCTGCGTAGGAGCAAGTGGAGGTGCGGAAGAAGAAAATGGTGCAGCGCCCAGTTTACTTTGTCAGCTCCCTTTTGCAGGGGGCTAGGTCAAGGTACTCTGGTGTGCAGAAATTGCTTTCCGGCCTCCTCATGGCCTCGAGAAAGCTGCGCCATTACTTCCAAGCAAACGAGATTACGGTTGTCACCCGCTTTCCGCTGAAGAGGATACTGCAGAATCCAGAAGCAACAGGCAGGATTGCCGAGTGGGCACTAGAACTGTCAAGCTTCGGTCTCCAGTTCGAGAGCACCTCAACTATCCAGAGCAGAGCATTGGCGGAGTTCATAGCGGAGTGGACACCGACACCGGACGAAGATATCCCAGAGACGAGCATCCCCGCCAAAGAAGCAAGAAAAGAGTGGCTGATGTACTCTGATGGTGCCTTCTCGCTGCAAGGCGTCGGTGCTGGCGCGTTACTTATCGCGCCCACCGGAGAGCACCTCAAGTACGTAGTCCAGATGCACTTCCCCAAGGAACAAGCAACCAACAATACTGCAGAGTATGAAGGTTTGCTTGCCGGTCTCAGGATCGCGGCAGAACTTGGGATCAAGAAGCTCATTGTCAGGGGTGACTCGCAGCTTGTCTTCCGCCAAGTGAACAAGGATTACCAGAGTCCGTTGATGGAAGCGTACGTTGATGAAGTGAGGAAGCTGGAAGAGCACTTTGACGACCTGCAAATGGAACACATTCCATGAGCTGAGAATGACATCGCTGACGGCCTGTCAAAGTGCGCAGCATTTAAGTTACCTGTGGAACCAGGGACCTTTGTGCTCAAGCTGACTCAGCCATCCGTAACGCCATCAACCAGACAGAACAAGAAAAGGAAGTTGGTCTCCGGCGACTATCTTCCGGCAGAGCTCCCCGGAGCCGCCGCCAAGAAGGTCCCCAAGATCGACGCCAAGAGCGCTGAGGAACCGTCTGCTTCGGAAAACCCCAGGGTTTGTTCCGTAGAAGCAGGCGTTCCCGACAAGTTTTGCTCCGGCAAGCTTGCCAGGGAACGTCAAGCTCCGGCTGAGCCCCAGATCCTTGCCGTAGAAGCGGACGTTCCCGCAGCAGCAGAAGTGCCTTCAGTCCTTGTTGTCGAGCCGCAGGCTCCAGCATGGGCACAGAAGACTGTCCATTTCCTCCAGCACGGAGAACTTCCCGAAGAGCAAGAAGAAGCGGAAAGAGTAGCCCAGCGCTCGAGTATGTACCAGTTCATCGACAACACACTATACAGAAGAGGGCGCAACGGTGTGAAATTGAAGTGTATTTCCCGGGAAGACGGACAGCAGCTGTTGGCAGAGATACATGGAGGCATATGTGGTCACCACATTGGCGCAAGAGCACTCGCCGGCAAAGCTTTCCGGCAAGGTTTCTTCTGGCCGACAGCCCTCAAGGATGCAACTGCACAATTAACCAAGTGTGAAGCGTGCCAGTTCCATGCCAAGCAGATACACCAGCCAGCTCAAGCTCTCCAGACGATCCCTTTATCCTGGCCATTTTCGGTCTGGGGGCTCGACATCCTCGGCCCCTTCCCCCGAGCTGTCGGGGGCTTTGTGTACTTGTACGTCGCAATCGACAAGTTCACAAAGTGGCCGGAAGTGGAACCAGTGAGGAAGGTGACAGCACAGTCAGCCATCAAGTTCTTCAGGTTGATTGTCTGCCGCTTCGGGATCCCCAACAGGATCATCACCGACAACGGTACACAATTCACGAGCCGCGCCTTCATGCAATACGTCCAAGATCTCGGCGCCAAGGTCTGCTTCGCTTCTGTTGCTCATCCCAGGAGCAACGGTCAAGCTGAAAGGGCCAACGCCGAAGTTCTGCGCGGGCTCAAGACCAGAACTTTCGACAGGCTGCACAAGTGCGGAAGAAACTGGATCGAGGAGCTGCCGGTGGCTCTTTGGTCGATCAGAACGACGCCAAATCGAGCCACTGGCCAGACACCATTTGCTCTAGTCTATGGAGCAGAAGCAGTTACCCCCACGGAACTCGTATACGGGTCACCTCGAGTGCTCGCTTATGATGAGCTTGAGCAAGAGCGGCTGCGTGAAGATGACGCGCTGCTCCTTGAGGAAGATCGTCTTCAGGCTGCTGTGCGAGCCGCTCGCTACCAGCAAGCTTTGCGTCGCTACCATAGCCGCAAAGTTAAAGCCAGAAGCTTCGAGGAAGGCGACCTTGTTCTTCGGCACGCTCCGTCCGCCAAGAATCACAACAAGTTGACGCCGAAGTGGGAAGGCCCTTACCGGGTGAGACGAGTCACGAGGCCCGGCGCTGTCTGCCTTGAGACCGAAGATGGCACTCTGGTGAGCAACTCCTAGAATATTGAGCATCTTTGTAAGTTTTACCCGTAAGGCGCGGTTGTCGGGCCCCGCGCGGCAACCAACCTTTTGTACAAGTCTTGCCGCAGTTGCATGTAATCCTTTGTACAAAGTCAGGCGCAGACCCTGAGCAGCAGAAATGAAGCGCTGGCGCCCTAAGTTTTAGCATGCATGCTGAGTCGAGTCTCATCCTTGGTTAGGGTTGATAGTGCCTAACAGCTGCTAACCCCTAGCTTAGAGGTTGAGTCTGTGTCCTTTTTCCTGTTCCTTCGTTTCCTTTGGTTTGCAGGGTTTTGTACATCCTGGCCAGACCGCTTAAGGGCGAAGAAGAGAAGAAGGGCAGGCCAGCATCTGGTCCCCGGCAAGCCAATGTTGTCGGGGGGCTGCAAGTACAAGGACCCACCCGCGGCAAGCCAGAGTTGCCGGGGGATGCTGTCCCAGATAAGTTTTTGCATCCCTTGTCATGCATTTTCTCATGAACTGTGGAATACGAAAACCTTGTTTCCTCCTAAAAGCTGCCGTGCTCCCTCGACGACAGGCCCCAGAGCGCGTTCCTGGGGCCCGTCTTGGTAGTAGTCGCGGTGGCAAAGGGGCGAAGCGAGGTGCCAGAACCCGCCTTCTCCCCGCCTCCGCCAAGGGCGTGAGAAGGGTCGAGCGGCGCGGGAAGACGGCGGGGCCTGTTGCCGGGAGAAGAAATGTCTATCCTAATGATACAAAGGGTTCGCTCCTTGGCGTGGGTTCCACCCACGGGACAAATGGCCCGTCAAACATCCCCTTTTCATTAAAAACATTCCGCTCAGGTACAGTTCAGAGAGAATGGAAAACATGAAAGATGGGATTACAAGTTTTAAATGCAACTAAGGCCCGTGGGCTTATAGATTGAAAAAAGATAAGATGCCCGTAATCCCTTTCTTGTCTCTCTCCTCAGGATGTAGGACAAGGAGGCGAAAAGGGCAAAAGGGGCGCCTAGGCGAGACACGGGTGGCAGAAGACACCAACAGAACGCCCCGGGGGCTCCGGAGGCTGGATGGTGGCGGTGGCGCCGGAGACGGAGCTCGAAGATGAGGCAGCGGGACGTCAACACGCTGTTGGGGGCACCTAGCCCTCGTACTCCGAGTTGACGGCCTTGCCGCCAGTCCTCCTCCTCTTCCGCAGCCTCGCCACTCCAGCCGCCCGGGAAGACGACCCCGAGAAGCTCAAGGAGACGGCGACCCAGACGATGGGGTCGCCGGTGCCACACGGAGCTGCGACCGGCGCCTAGTCGGACCCGTCATCCCGACGACCGCTGCCCTCGTCGTCGCTGTCGCTCCCCTCCTCGTCACTCTCGCTCGAGGAGGAGCTTTCGCTGTTGGAGGAGCTGTCCACGCAGCACCGGGCCCGGGTCCCGAAGTCCCCGAAGGCCTTGACGGAGAGGAGATCGCCCTCCATCAACTTAAAATGGAGGGTGAACCCCTCCGTCAAGGTGTGGATACGGGCGAATGTCTTCCACCCTCGGCCAAGATACACTACGCCGGGGGCTGGGAAGTCGACATGGACCCGCGTGCCGCTGATCCGGCAGCCCTTCATGCGCAGCCTTAGCGTCTCGGGTTGCTCCATCTCCATCACGCTCGCGAAGGGAGCCGGAAGGCGGAGGTGGCGGCGAGGCGCCCGGCGCAGCCTGACGAAGAACTCGCAAGGATTGTCCCCGAGATGGACCGCCATGGGAAGAGGTGCCGCTGGCGGAGGCGAGGCCGGCGCGTCGCCCCGCCCGCCTCTTCCCTGAGCGCCGCGGCCTCGTCCACGCCCTCGTCCACGACCTCGCCCCCTCCCCCTTCCCCTTGCGGCTGGCTCTGCCCCCGCGGGTGCAAGGGGAGGAGGGGCGCGTTGCCTGGCGGCAACCCTCGCCGCCACCGATGAAGGACCAGGATTCCCTTTCTCCATGGCGGATGGAGAGAGGGGATCAGAAGATGAAGAAAGGAAGAGATGGAGGAGTGTGGGTTCCCGTCGCCCCCCTCTTGCTCCTTATAAAGGAGCAGGGTGGGGACTCGACCGCCCCTCTCAACCAATCAGGGCGCAGGGAGGCCAGGCGACCGGGGCCGGCCTGCTGCCTCGACCCGCGACGGCCCGGTTTCCTGCCTCCACCTCCCGCAACTCCAGGTGCATGGAGGCCGCGTGGCTTGCGTGCAGGACCGAGGCGACGGGTGAGGCGACCTCCCCCCACCCCGTGATCGTGGGGAGCGGACGCCTCGGAGACCGCGCCTCGACTCCGTCCAGCGAAGAAGCCACGCCTCCACGCCTCCCTCCACTTATGAAGATGGCACGAACCGTCCCCATTTATTGCAACATGACGCATGCCTGCAGGGCTCGGCCCCGCGCACGCCACCCACGTCACGCACGCCTCTCCCCACGATGCCGCGTTCGACGCGTACCATTCGGAGAGGGTGTGGCATACGAAGAAAAAGATGCAGCATGACCCAGGCCGCGCGTGCCCGTGCACTGTTTTGGGCCTGGCCCAACAGCGCTCGGCACTGTGTATGGCCCAGGACCGGGGGCTCCTGTCGGTGTACTAAAATAGGGGTACCTTAGTACCCCGAACTTGTGCACGGGCAGTCATAGCACCCCGCGGCAAGGCCTGCCAGGTGATCGCCAAGACCCTCCATGGTCCCCTCTTGGGCCATTCAAGAACAAAGTATTTGAGCCAAGGCCCCGGCAAGAGGAGCTTGCTGGGAAGGCCACCCGAAGAGAGCGAGGCCCTAGCAAGAGGAGCTTGCCAGGACTGCTGCTCGAAGCACAAGACCCCGGCAAGAGGAGCTCGCCGGGAAGGCCATCCTCGGCACGACAAGGACCCTGCCATGGCGCGCCCCGCGCCCCGGCAAGCCCGGTCAGCGACGAGCTCCCGGGCGCGACAAGACATCCATCGCGGCAAGGCGCTTGCCGCGGCAAGTTACCACCCCGTGCCTGCGCTCCAGCTCACCCACCAACGTGTCGCGCTGGGGGCATCCCAGGCGCACGTGGCGGGAGGCTGCGTAGCCAGGGGCATGCGGTGGCGAAGCGAAGCTGACAGAGTAGCCATCGTGGCAAACGGTGGCGCTCCTGACGGTCCAATTCCCTGCACCGTCTGGGCGACGCGGACGGGCATTTAATGCCCTTGTCCCCCGCCGTCAGAGTTAGGTATGATAGCACTGTACAACCACTATGCAGGCAGCTGTACCCACTACAGCATTCTACCATTTTTGCCCCCACCTACGCTGCCACCTGTGGGTAACCCCTTGAGCCTATAAAAGGAGGCCCCATGCGCACGTAGAGGAGGAGACCCATCGTCACGCTCGACCTCGCCAGCGGCTCGTGTGTACTGTAGCACCGCGCGCTCCCGAGCAAGAACACAATACAATCCACCAAGCAGCAGTAGGGTTTTACGCATCCTTGCGGCCCGAAGCTGGGTAAACCCCTCATGTGCATCGCCTCGATCTGCTCTTTGTGCAACCTCCGCCCCCCGCCGAACCAGCAAGGGGCTCGGTCCCCATAGGTGTTCGAGGAAGCCGATTCCCCCCGACAGCCACTTCTCCCATACGCTCCAAAACTCATACAAATCTCGGGGCTAACTTTCCCTTAACTCCAATTCGTTTAACTCCTTGTAGAGGGGACACACGAAGACATGCTCTCTCTCCAATTTCATAGACTACCTCCTTGCGTTTTTGAGTCTGCATAACTCTTCTGCCTGGGCTGAGCTACCTTCAGTCTATCTCGAATCAACTTATCATTTTCTTCTGACCCATTGATCACATTTGGTCCAAACAACTGGCAGTCTCCAACTTCATCCCACATCAATGGGGTCTGGCTCCTTCTCCCATACAAAGCTTCAAAAGGGGCCATCTTCAAACTAGCTTGGTAACTGTTGTAATATGAGAACTCCGCGTAAGGTAGATTATCATCCCTACTAGATCCATAATCTAGCGCACACGCTCTCAACATGTCCTCCAGAATCTGATTAACTCCCTCTATCTATCCATCTGTCTGCGGATGAAAGGCTGTAATGAACTCTAGCCTAGTACCCAAAGTTTGGTGCAGTTGATTCCAAATCTTTGAGGTAAACTGTGTTCCTCTATCTGATACGATGGTCCTCGGAACTCCATGCAGACATATGATCCTGGTCAGATATATCTTGGCCAACTTCGCGCTTGTATAGGTGGTTTTCACTGGGATAAAGTGAGACACGTTGGTCAAGCGAATCAACTACTACCTAGATAGAATCATATCTTGTTCAGGTTCTGGGAAATCCGGTAATGAAATCCATGCTAAGCTTATCCCACTTCCATTCGGGTGTCAGCATAGGCTGTAGTAATCCGGTTGGCTTCTGATGCTCTGCCTTTACTCTCTCGCATACATCCCTTAAGACTACGTACTCCGCAATATCCTTCTTCTTACCAGTCTACCAGAAACACTCCTTCAAATCCAAATACATCTTGGTGTTTCCAGGGCGAATCGAGTATGGTGAGTCATGAGCCTCCTGAAGTAACTTCCTGATCTTTGCATTATTGGGCACATATACACGGTCCTCGAACCATAAGGTGTCGTGCTCATCCTTACAAAAACCTTTGGCCTTTCCTTTGCTCATCCTCTCTTTTACCTCAGAAATCTCTTTGTCATCCTTCTGAGCTTCACGGATCTTTCCCAACAATGTAGACTGAACTTCCATTGATGTAACAAAACCTTTGGGAACAATCTCCAATCGAAGTTCCCTGAGATCCTCGGCTAACTCCTTTGGTAATCCTCCACTTATGAGGTATTCGTCATTGTTTTCTTTATGGTTGTGTCCTATTTATCCACAAAGCTTGTATGCACAAGGTTTCTTCATATCCTTTCCATAAGGCTTCAAGTTCTAGGACAAAAGACAAGATCTTTGCAGAGTCAACTTAAATTCTTTCCAAGTGGTTACTCTTTTGCCATCCATTCATGGTTTGGTACATCCTCCACCAAATAGCAGCACCTCTTTTAAAACACTGCAGAGCATGCTGGGTCATATCCTTTCTGGCTACAGAGTTATTCTTCATGTGATCCTCCATGTTCTGAATCCATCGGTCTGTCTCCAAATGACTCGTCGATCCAGAAAATATGGTTTCATCTCCATTCCTCCTCTATGGGGTCCATGGGTTTTGGGGTGGGATAGGAGAGATCGAGAGGGATGCACGCAATACAAACAAAAGTTTTCAAGAAGCAGATTTTTATTGTGGCTGACGGAAAAACATCAAACAAATGACAGCTCACAAACGTCGTGTCTAATGTAGGTATATAACAGGGGTTTTGGTCTTCTAAAGGTCAACGTCGCCAAACTCTTCAAGTCTTGTTCATGTCTTCGATGGCTTCTTATGATCATGATTGTCTTTCTCCAGTTCTTTTGCCAGATCATCTCTACCTCGTGACCTCCTTTAATATTATGGAGTTGCGTTCCATACTTCTAGGTTTCAACATCCTTGGCATGAACCATGGTCCTACTGTCCTACAGTTTCCTGACGAATCTCCGGTATCTCAAGGTTTTGTTCCTCCAGTTCGTCTACTCTCATCTTCAGGGTCCAGAGTTCTTCATGAAATACTTCCTTATCAAATATAGCTTCTTGTAGGTCCATCTTAACTTCTTGATGTAACATTCCAGATACTGATGATACACCAGTTAAGGTTAAAACTTCATCTTGCTGATAGGTGCTCCATCAGCCTTCTACCATCCAATCCTTCCATGCATATGCATGCTTAACTCAGCATGGTGACAATAGCATAAGCGGGCGATAACCTCATGGATAGTCGTGTTTCTGCTCTTGTCATTTTCATGAGCTATCTCTCCATAGTTGATATCTCCTGCCTTAGGGTTTTCCTTGACAGAACTTTGAGTTTTTAACTCTCCATGCTCCGGTCTTTCTCCAACACACCTTGATCTCGGGTATTGACAACTTCCATAGTCTGGCAAGTTCCAAAAGGGTAGCCTTCTTTAGGTCATACAAGTCTGAAAATTCTTCAGAGCCTTCAAATTCTCCTAGTCTTCGGATTCCTCATCTGTTGTAGTTTCCATTGTTGTAATGCACGGTAAAATCCTCTTCATTCCAAATGGTCTTAGTTGTCCGATATCTTGTCTCCTTGAAGTGGTCTCATCAGTCGAATCTTCGCGTGGTCAAAAGGGGAAAGGGGTATAGTCTCACTAAAAGGGAATATTTGAATAAGCTCAGAAGAGAAGAGAGGTAAAAGATCTTTTTGAAAAAGAAAGTTTTAGAGAAAATCCTTCCTATGGGCTTGCCAGTTTCTAGGGTCAGGTCCTACAGTCAACATGTGATGTGATACCATCTTGTAGCGACCCGACCCGAATGGATCAAGTCTCTGTGCTTAAGTGTCATCCCTGGATCGGTATGCTGACACACACAATACTCGAAGGATTTATGACAGAGGTAAATCACATGTATAAAGTAACGTAAATACTATTACCTCAATCCATATAGCGGAAGCAACAAGGTTGTGGATTCCCATCAACACCAACGGCAAAGTTGAGTGTAGAAATCGTAACCCTAACGTATCACTTACTCGTCATAAGAAAACCTGCAACATGAGACGTTGCAGCCCGAAACGGGTTAGTACATTGAATGTACTGGCAAATTCACACCATAGAGAAAATGATGAACAATGACTATCACTACATGCATATATGGCTGGTGGAAAAGCTCTATGGTTATAAAGTTTTTGCGAAAAGCCAGTTTATCCCTACTGCAAAGGAATAAATTTTTATTTTACTATCATGGTGGTTGTAAAACATTGAGAATGGTTGACAGCATTCTCAATCCCAATTAAAAGTAATCATTAACACCCAACAAAATTAATTAAAGTAACGTGATGAGATCAACATGATAATCCAAGAACTAGATACTCAAGATGTCCATAACCGGGGACACGGCTAATCATGATTAGTTTTACACTCTGCAAGGGTTTGCGCACTTTTCCCCACAAGACTCGATCGCCCCCGTTGGATTTCTCGCACTACATGGTGTTTGAGAAACGGATGACCGAGACATAGTCTTTCAGAAGCGCTAGCACCTTACGATGGATAGACCGGTACACCTACTTTCCCCTACATCTGCTAGTCTACCCTGTAAGAGTTCGCATGACTTAATCAACTATGCCAGAGCCCATAATGGCTTGTGGCTGCACACGGAAGTTTCTAGTATGAACAATCTCATGATCCCTTTGAGCCTGGGTGGCGGTCCATAAAAAAATAGGCAATCTTGGTCTACCTAGGTACCTAGACAGGCAATCCTGGAATACCCATGTACCGCAATCCACCCAGATGTGTGTTTAAGTTGCCACCTTAAGTCAACCATTAATTAACAATCTCACATCTGTCATGAATACTCTCAAAACCCAATCCACGTCTACGAGCAGAGCATGGCAATATAAGCATAACGTAGTAGTAACTCCCAAGCTTTGAATGCAGGGCAATAGGTTCCAACCGCATCATCTACTTCCCAATACCCACATGTTATCAATCCTAACCATGCAATGTTCTGAGGGTTGAAACTAACGCATAAAAACTGGGTATGAAAGGGATATGATCAAGGTGTGAACTTGCCTGCAATGTTAATGAAGATGATTCGCACTCATAACTCTTGATAGATCTACTCGTCACACTCCGGTCAATCTATCGTAAGCAAGCAATAGTAACCACACATAAGCAATCACTCAAAAGATCAGAAAGAACAAAGAAGACGATTCGGAAAACATCAAAACCAAGCAAATAACTCTTGCAACATAAAACAATTTCCAACAGTACCAAAATTATGTGAACTTGGCCTTATCAGAAAGTTTAGGTCAAGATCTTCAATATGCAAAAAGAATCAACTCAAACGGAGTTATAAAACTCAAGTTACGATCAAATGAAGTTTGAATTCAAATCTGATCTAATTCAAATTTTAAAATTTCAAAAACATGTTTGAGTTGGATTACTGGATAGAGGGGATCATAACGAAGACGTGGGCGTTGGTTTCGTTGAATTTGGATGAACGAGTAAAAAGTTATAGTCGTTTGAGAACCAGGGGCTGATCTGTAAAGAAAATATTCACTGATGGGTCCCTGGCCGAAATTAAAAAGAAAAAAATCTAAATAGAAAACGCTCGCTAACAGAACCTAATGAACGGAAATCGTTCGCTACCAATCTAAACGAACGAACGTTCGTTATATAACTATAAACCTAATAACTAATCCGATGAAGAAAAAAAACCGTACTAATTAAAGAAAACCGTAGCGGGCTTTTTACCGGTTCGTGCGGTTCATCGGTTTTAGAAGAAAAACTGGGGGGCTCGCGGTCGGCAGCGAGTCCGGCAGCGGCAGTTGCAGGCTTGGCGGCGGCGTCTCCAGGCGGGGTCGGCGGCAAGTGCGACGCGGAGCAGAGGAGCGAGGGTGCGGGGCGTGCACTGGCGGTGGCAGCATGCTGCGGCGGCGCGGCGATGAGGCAAAGGCGGCGGGCTGCGGATCCGGTGGCGGCGAATCTCGCTGGGGCGGTGGCGGTTGGCAACGGCGGCGATGGCGGCGAAGAGAGCGGAACGGGGAGGAGCGAGAGGTCCGGGCGTGCCTTTTTAAGGGCAGGGGCGGCGGATCGGCTTGCGGGAGGGGGCGCTGAGGCCGTGGCGGCGCCGGACTCCGGGGAGAGTCCCGGTCGGGCACGGGGATGAGGGTGGCGACGGCTTGGCCGGTTGGCTGGGGTTCAGCCCAGTTGGCCCGTAGGCGGAGATTCTTTTTTTAAAACAATTTTGCATCCAATTAAATAAAATAAAACCAAATAAAATAAAAGTTAACAAAGGGATATTATATATCAAAATTTTCAGAAAATTATTTTCTTCAACATAACATTTTTGTAGCACCAAATAAAATCTACAAAAATCCAGATAAAGCAAAGAGTGCTACTGTTCTAATAAAATCCAATAAGAATCATTTTAAAAATACCAAAATGATTTCAAATTTATTTCTCTCCAATTTTCTGTTGTAGGGAATCATGTTACCCTAATTTCCATATATTTTATTTTTGGAGAAAATAATTTGAATAAAACTCAAATAACTCCAAATTGAAAATAAATTCAAAAGGGTCTTTGAATTTAATTCTTTGAAACTCCCAACTCATATTTCATATGTTTTGAAGAAGACATTTTATCTTCGCTCGTGAAAATCATTGAGTTGCATAAAGTTCCTGGGTTGGAAATATTTACCGAATAATTCAAATATTTTTCAACACCCCTTTTCATTTAAATAAATGGAAGAAGTCATGTCATATTCTCTCCAGGGTTTTGTGTTTGAAAAGAATTTGAATTCATGGAGATCATAAAAGCAAGATGAAAGTTTGGGAAAGTCCTTTTATTCCCTCTCATTTAAATTTCAAAAGTTTCGAATTCACTCACTTTCAAACACTCAATCAAATAATCAATCAAATCTATCTATTTATTATAACATTCCAAAATTTAGAATTTTGGGATGTTACAAATTGTTGAGTTGTAAGAAAAATAAAAGTGTGATGATCATCATTTTTAGAGCATTGTCCCAAGTGAGGAAAGGATGATGGAGACTATGATTCCCCCACAAGTCGGGATGAGACTCCGGACGAAAAAAAAAGAGGCCATAAAAAATAAAAGGCCCAAATAAAAAAATGAGAGAAAAAGAGAGAAGGGACAATGTTACTATCCTTTTACCACACTTGTGCTTCAAAGTAGCACCATGATCTTCATGATAGAGAGTCTCTCATTTTGTCACTTTCATATACTAGTGGGAATTTTTCATTATAGAACTTGGCTTGTATATTCCAATGATGGGCTTTCTCAAATGCCCTAGGTCTTCATGAGCAAGCGAGTTGGATGCACACCCACTTAGTTTATTTTGTTGAGCTTTCATATACTTATAGCTATAGTGCATCCGTTGCATGGAGATCCCTACTCACTCACATTGATATCTATTGATGGGCATCTCCATAGCCCGTTGATACACCTAGGTGATGTGAGACTATCTTCCCCTCTTTTTTGTCTTCTCCACAACCACCATTCTATTCCACATATAGTGCTATGTCCATGGCTCACGCTCATGTATTGCGTGAAGATCGAAAAAGTTTTGAAAATGTTAAAGTATGAAACAATTGCTTGGCTTGTCATCGGGGTTGTGCATGATTTAAATACTTTGTGTGGTGAAGATAGAGCATAGCCAGACTATATGATTTTGTAGGGATAACTTTCTTTGGCCATGTTATTTTGAGAAGACATAATTGCTTTGTTAGTATGCTTGAAGTATTATTATTTTTATGTCAATATAAACTTTTGTCTTGAATCTTTCGAATCTGAATATTCATACCACAATTAAGAATATTTGCATTGAAATTATACCAAGTAGCACTCCGCATCAAAAATTCTCTTTTTATCATTATTTGCTCAAGGACGAGCAGGAATTAAGCTTGGGGATGTCTGATACGTCTCCAACGTATCTATAATTTTTTATTGCTCCATGCTATATTATCTACTGTTTTGGACTATATTGGACAAACCTATTAACCGGAGGCCCAGCCCAGAATTGATGTTTTTGCCTATTTCAGTGTTTCGAAGAAACGAAATATCAAACAGAGTCCAAACGGAATGAAACCTTCGGGAACGTGATTTTCTCACCGAACGTGATCCAGGAGACTTGGACCCTACGCCTAGGCACAAAAGAGGCGGTCACGAGGGTGGGGGCGCCCCCCCTTAGGGCGCGCCCCTGCCTCGTGGGCCCCCTGTTGCTCCATCGACGTACTCCTTCCTCCTATATATACCTACGTACCCCCAAACGATCAGATACGGAGCCAAAAACCTAATTCCACCACCGTAACTTTCTGTATCCACGAGATTCCATCTTGGGGCCTGTTTCGGAGCTCCGCCGGAGAGGGTCGTCATCACGGAGGGCTTGTACATCATCATATCCCCTCCGATGAAGTGTGAGTAGTTTACCTCAGACCTTCGGGTCCATTGTTAGTAGCTAGATGGCTTCTTCTCTCTTTTTGGATCTCAATACAATGTTTTCCCCCTCTCTTGTGGAGATCTATTCGATGTAATCTTCTTTTTGCGGTGTGTTTGTTGAGACCGATGAATTGTGGGTTTATGATCAAGTCTATCTATGAATAATATTTGAATCTTCTCTGAATTCTTTTATGTATGATTGGTTATCTTTCCAAGTCTCTTCGAATTATTAGTTTGGTTTGGCCTACTAGATTGGTTTTTCTTGCCATGGGAGAAGTGCTTAGCTTTGGGTTCAATCTTGCGGTGTCCTTTCCCAGTGATAGAAGGGGAAGCAAGGCACGTATTGCATCGTTGCCATCGAGGATAACAAGATGGGGTTTTTATCATATTGCATGAAACTATCCCTCTACATCGTGTCATCTTGCTTAAGGCGTTACTCTGTTTTTAACTTAATACTCTAGATGCATGCTGGATAGCGGTCAATGAGTGGAGTAATAGTAGTAGATGCAGGCAGGAGTCGGTCTACTTGTCTCGGACGTGATGCCTATATACATGATCATGCCTAGATATTCTCATAACTATGCTCAATTCTGTCAATTGCTCAACAGTAATTTGTTCACCCACTGTAGAATACTTATGCTCTGGAGAGAAGCCACTAGTGAAACCTATGGCCCCCAGGTCTATTCTCATCATATCAATCTCCATCACTTTAATCTTGCTTTGCTTTTTATTTTGCCTTTTACTTTTCACTTTGCATCTCTATATCAAAAATACCAAAAATATTATCTATCATCTCTATCAGATCTCACTCTCGTAAGTGATCGTGAAGGGATTGACATCCCCTAATCGCGTTGATTGCGTTGAGCTATTGTTTTTGTAGGTACGAGGGACTTGCGCGTAGCCTCCTACTGGATTGATACCTTGGTTCTCAAAAACTGAGGGAAATACTTACGCTACTTTGCTGCATCATCCTCTCCTCTTTGGGGAAATCTAACGCAGTGCTCAAGAGGTAGCAGATGCACACCCACTTAGTTTCCAGTTTGAGCTTTCATACACTTATAGCTCTTAGTGCATCCGTTGCATGGCAATCCCTACTCCTCACATTGACATCAATTGATGGGCATCTCCATAGCCCGTTGATTAGTCGCGTCGATGTGAGACTTTCTCCTTTTTTGTCTTCTCACACAAACCTCCATCATCGTATTCTATTCCACCCATAGTGCAATGTCCATGGCTTGCGCTCATGTATTGCGACAGGGTTGAAAAGGCTGAAGCGCGTAAAAAAGTATGAACCAGTTGCTTGGTTTGTCATCGGGGTTGTGCATGATTTGAATGCTTTGTGTGGTGAAGATGGAGCATAGCCAAACTAATTTTGTAGGGATGAGCTTTCTTTGGCTATGTTATTTTGATAAGACATAATTGCTTGGTTAGTATGCTTGAAGTATTATTGTCTTAATGTCAAATGATAGACTATTGCTTTGAATCACTCGTGTCTTAATATTCATGCCATGATTAGATTATGTGATCAAGATTATGCTAGGTAGCATTCCACATCAAAAATTATCTTTTTTATCATCTACCTACTCGAGGACGAGCAGGAATTAAGCTTGGGGATGCTGATACGTCTTCGTCGTATCTATAATTTTTTTATTGTTCCATTCCAATATTATACAACTTTCATATACTTTTGGCAACTTTTTATACTATTTTTGGAACTAACATATTGATCCAGTGCCCGGTGCCAGTTCCTCTTTGTTGCATGTTTTATGTTTCGCAGAAACCCCATATCAAACGGAGTCCAAACAGGATAAAAACGGACGGAAAATATTTTTGGAATATTTGTGAAATATGGGAAGAAGAATCAACGCGAGATGGTGCCCGAGGGGGCCACGAGGCAGGGGCGCGCCTGCCCCCCTGGGCGCGCCCCTGACCCTCGTGGGCCCTCCGTAAGGCGGTTGCTGCTCTTCTTTGGCCGCAAGAAAGTTAATTTTCGGAGAAAAATCTGGGCGAAGGTTTCAATCCAATCGGAGTTACGGATCTCTGAATATATAAGAAACGGTGAAAGGGCAGAATCCCAGAACGCAGAAACAGAGAGAGACAGAGAGACAGATCCAATCTTGGAGGGGCTCTCGCCCCTCCCACGCCATGGAGACCATAGACCAGAGGGGAAACCCTTCTCCCATCTAGGGAGAAGGTCAAGGAAGAAGAAGAAGGAGGGGGGCTCTCTCCCCCTCGCTTCCGGCGGCGCCGGAGTGCCACCGGGGGCCATCATCATCACCGCAATCTTCACCAACAACTTCACCACCATCATCGCCAACTCTTCCCCCCTCTATGCAGCGGTGTAACCCCTCTTTTACCCGCTGTAATCTCTACTTAAACATGGTGCTCAACGCTATATATTATTTCCCAATGATGTATGGCTATCCTATGACGTTTGAGTCAATCCGTTTTGTCCTATGGGTTAATTGATGATCGTGATTGGTTTGAGTTGCATGTTTTATTATTGGTGCTGTCCTATGGTGCTCTCCGTGTCGCGCAAGCGTGAGGGATTCCCACTGTAGGGTTTGCATTATTTTCATGATTTGCTTATGGTGGGTGGCGTGAGTGACAGAAGCATATACCCGAGTAAGTAGGTTGTTTGTGTATGGGAATAAAGAGGACTTGATACTTTAATGCTATGGTTGGGTTTTACCTTAATGATCTTTAGTAGTTGTGGATGCTTGCTAGGGTTCCAATCATAAGTGCATATGATCCAAGTAGGGAAAGTATGTTAGCTTATGCCTCTCCCTCAAATAAAATTGCAATAGTGATTACTGGTCTAGTTATCGATTGCCTAGGGACAAATAACTTTCTCATGACAAAAAGCTCTTTACTAAAACTAATTTAGTTGTGTCTTTATCTAAACAGACCTAGTTTTTATTTGCGCGCTCTTTATTATCTTGCAAACTTATCCAAAAACACATACAAATTACTTCTAGTTTTATAGTTGTTATAGGTAAAGCGAACGTTAAGCGTGCATAGAGTTGTATCGGTGGTCGATAGAACTTGAGGGAATACTTGTTCTACCTTTAGCTCCATGTTAGGTTTGACACTCTTACTTATCGAAATAGGCTACAATTGATCCCCTATACTTGTGGGTTATCAGCCCCAGAGGCTGCGCCAACCAAGAAGAAGCAGTTTTTCTCTCAAGGCCGAGCTAAGATAAATCAAGTACCAGTCGACGAAGACGGGACCTCAGGAGCCACCTTCACCATATGTGTTTGATCTCTCTCTCTCGTGTTCTTGATTTGGCACGATCTAGATGAATCACGAGCTTTGCTATTATAGTTGGATCTTATGTTGCTTCTCCCCCTCTACTCTCTTGTGATGGATTGAGTTTTCCCTTTGAAGTTATCTTATTGGATTGAGTCTTTAATGATTTGAGAACACTTGATGTATGTCTTGCCATGCGTATCTGTGGTGACAATGGGATATCACGTGATTCACTTGATGTAAGTTTTGGTGATCAACTTGTGGGTTCCGCCCATGAACCTATGCATAGGGGTTGGCACACATTTTCGTCTTGATTCTTCGGTAGAAACTTTGGGGCACTCTTTGAGGTTCTATGTGTTGGTTGAATAGATGAATCTGAACATATCGTATAATCATACCCACGGATACTTGAGGTGACATTGGAGTATCTAGGTGACATTAGGGTTTTGGTTGATTTGTGTCTTAAGGTGTTATTCTAGTACGAACTCTAGGGCTGTTTGTGACACTTATAGGAATAGCCCAACGGATTGATTGGAAAGAATAACTTTGAGGTGGTTTCGTACCCTACCATAATCTCTTCGTCTGTTCTCCGCTATTAGTGACTTTGGAGTAACTCTTTTTTGCATGTTGAGGGATAGTTATATGATCCAATTATGCTATTATTGTTGAGAGAACTTGCACTAGTGAAAGTATGAACCCTAGGCCTTGTTTTCTATCATTGCAATACCGTTTACGCTCACTTTTACTATTTGTTACCTTGCTTTTTTACATACTTTCAGATTACAAAAACCTATATCTACCATCCATATTGCACTTGTATCACCATCTCTTCGCCAAACTAGTGCACATATACAATTTACCATTGTATTAAGTGTGTTGGGGACACAAGAGACTCTTTGTTATTTGGTTGCAGGGTTGCTTGACAGAGACCATCTTCACCCTACGCCTCCCACGGATTGATAAACCTTAGGTCATCCACTTGAGGGAAATTTGCTACTATCCTACAAACCTCTGCACTTGGAGGCCCAACAACGTCTACAAGAAGTAGGTTGCGTAGTAGACATCAAGCAGTTTCTGGCGCCGTTGCCGGGGAGGTTAGTGCTTGAAGGTATTTCTTTAGATCTTGCAATCGAATTTTATTGTTTCTTGTTTCAGCACTATTTTAGTTTATAAAATAAAACTACAAAAAATGGAATTAAATTTGTCTCATACGCTTCATCTTTTTAATATCTTTCGTGAGTATGATGGAAAGGAAAATTGTGCCAAAGTGTTAGAAGAAGAATGCATTAAATTGTTTGGCACTAAATCTTTGAATGATGAGCATGATTGCAATGTTGTTAGTATGAACTCCTTGAATATCCATAGTACTAATGATGATTGCACTAGTTATGATGAAGATGCCTCCTATAAACATGTCAATTTTTGTGGAGTGCATTGGGTTTGCAAGTACACACCAAATAGGGAAGATAGATATTGCAAGAGGCATAAGTACTTGGAAACTAAATGGTTGCAAGAAAGGCTAGATGTGAGTGCTGAAAATTTAAAATATCTTTACCGTACTTGTGAACTTTGCAATGAACATGGTCATTTAAATATCAAATGCAAATTGTTTCATGATCGAATCATGTCCAAAAATTGTGATGATTTGATTTCCCTTGCACATCATAATGAACTTAGTTTGCTTTTGGGTTATGAAGAAATGAAACGTCAAACTAAGCATATTCCAGAATATAACCTTGAGAAATTCCTCGATATTGATCTAGAAGAAATTTATATATATTGTGCGGTGAATTGCATTGAAAATCCATATATTGCCAATTACATAAAGAAAAGAAAACAAATAGAGGATGAAGAGAATACTAATGAAAGGGAAGAGACTTCCCAATATCCTCCTATTATTTCTTATGATGAATCAGGTAACGAGGAGGAGCCTTCTATTCAACCGATCTCATCAATAAGGAGCTCCAAAAAGAGGATTGAACCCACGCATGATGGGGTGAAGAAGAAGAAAATAAAAAGGACGAGAGGTAAAAAGATATCTCTCCCAAATAATGTTGCTCCTATTATTGTTGTGCCTCATGAAAATGATTCAAAAATAATTATGGAAGATGATGCACTTGATGATGATCTCGTTATGCCTATTGCTTGTTGTGATGATTATGATTGGAGAGATAACGATACTTATTATGATCTTGAAAATCTTTTTTGCACTTGCTTGGAAGAATATGATAATAATCTTTGCTATACTATTGGTGCTATCCATACTATTAATGATGAGAGTGATTATGCTTATTATATGAAAAGGCCCAAGCTTGGGGAAGCTCTGTTTGATGAGGATGACATATTTGAGAATATATTTGCTGCAATTAATGTTTGTCCCAAGCATGGGGATGCTATGTTTAATGAAGATGATATTTTTTTAGTAAGTTTTGATATGCAAATTTATAATGATGATAGCATGCCTCCTACTTATGATGATTATATTGATGAAAATGGGTTTGGAAGAGTGTCAACTTTAGGAAGTAGTGATCCCACAATATTGGACGATGTTGAATCTTATTGTGATAATTATGAAAGTGGATTTGGAGAGGTCATGACTTTATTTAGAGATATATCCACTATCTTGGAAGAGGTTTCAACTGATTATGATGAGAACAAAATTGCTACTTATGATGATTATTGTGATGAAACTTATTCTATAAAAAGTAGTGATGATTATACTTATAAAACTTTTCATGATTATTATTACCCTTTTTTTAACATTACTATTTCAATGTCGAAACAATTTATAGTATTCAAGTCTCTTATGATACTCCCACTATTCCGAATAAGAAGAATTTTGCTTATGTGGAGAGTAGTAAATTTCTATGCAAGTAGATCATGAAAAGAATGCTTTAGGTGCTGGTTATATTGTTGAATTCATTCATGATGCTACTGAAAATTATTATGAGGGAGGAATATATGCTTGTAGGAATTGCAATAATATCAAGTTTCCTCTCTATGTGTTGAAATTCTTGAAGATTTGCTTGTTTTGCATTCCTGTGCTAGTTGATTATTGTTCCCATAAATTGTTTGCTCACAAAATCCCTATGCATAGGAAGTGGGTTAGACTTAAATGTGCTAGTAATATTCTTCATGATGCTCTCTTTATGTTTCAATTCTTATCTTTTATGTGAGCATCATTGAAATCATCATGCCTAGCTAGGGGCGTTAAACGATAGCGCTTGTTGGGAGGCAACCCAATTTTATTTTAGTTTCTTGCCTTTTGGTTCTGTTTAGTAATAAATAATCCATATAGCTTATTTTTAGATGTGGTTTCATGTTTTAATTAGTGTTTGTGCCAAGTAGAACCTTTGGGAAGACTTGGGTGAAGTCTTTATGATCATGCTGTAAAAAATAGAAAC
This sequence comes from Aegilops umbellulata, assembly GCA_032464435.1. NCBI lineage: Eukaryota > Viridiplantae > Streptophyta > Magnoliopsida > Poales > Poaceae > Aegilops > Aegilops umbellulata. Next base: position 82,938,513 of record CP136060.1, on the reverse strand, counting down.
TTTAGCGCTCACCAGATTAGCTTCAACGTTTTACTGGAGGATGATGTTTAGTTGAATATTTTTGAAGATGATTACTAGACAATTTCCTCAGGTCCACCAATTTATTTTAGAATTTTTGGAGTTCCAGAAGTATATGTTTGATACAGATTACTACAGACTGTACTGTTTTTGACAGATTCTATTTTCATTGTGTTGCTTGCTTAGTTTGATGAATCTATGGCTAGTAAAATAGTTTATAAACCATAGAGAAGTTGGAATACAGTAGTTTTAACACAAATATAAATAAAGAATGAGTTCATTACAGTACCATGAAGTGGTGTTTTCTTTTCTTTCGCTAACGGAGCTCACGAGATCTTTTGTTAAGTTTTGTGTTGTGAAGTTTTCAAGTTTTGGGTAAAGATTCGATGGACTATGGAATAAGGAGTGGCAAGAGCCTAAGCTTGGGGATGTCCAAGGCACCCCAAGGTAATATTCAAGGACAACCAAGAGCCTAAGCTTGGGGATGCCCCGGAAGGCATCCCCTCTTTCGTCTTCGTTTATCGGTAACTTTACTTGGATCTATATTTTTATTCACCACATGATATATGTTTTGCTTGGAGCGTCATTTTATTTTCTTTAGCTTTGCTTGCTGTTTGAATAAAGTATTAAGATCTGAAATTCTTAAATGTTAGAGAATCTTCACATAGTTGCATAATTATTCGACTACTCATTGATCTTCACTTATATCTTTTAGAGTAGTTTGTTGTTTGCTCTAGTGCTTCACTTATATCTTTTAGAGCATGGTGGTTTTATTCTGAAGAAATAGATGAACTCTCATGCTTCACTTATATTATTTTGAGAGTCTTAAATAGCATGGTAATGTTCTTAATCCTAATATGCTAGGTATTCAAGAATGGTAAAAACTTTCTATTGAGTGTGTTGAATACTAAGAGAAGTTTGATGCTTGACGATTGTCTTGAAATATGGAGGTAGTGATATTAAAGTTGTGCTAGTTTAGTAGTTGTGAATTTGAGAAATGATTGTGTTGAAGTTTGCAAGTCCGGTAGCATGCACGTATGGTAAACGTTATGTAACAAATTTTAAACATGAGGTGTTCTTTGATTGTCCTCCTTATGAGTGGCGGTCGGGGATGAGCGATGGTCTTTTCCTACCAATCTATCCCCCTAGGAGCATGCGCCTAGTGCTTGGTTTTTGATGGCTTGTAGATTTTTGCAATAAGTATGTGAGTTCTTTATGACTAATGTTGAGTCCATGGATTATACGCACTCTCACCCTTCCATCATTGCTAGCCTCTTCGGTACCGTGCATTGCCCTTTCTCACATTGAGGTTGTGCAAACTTCGCCGGTGCATCCAAACCCTGTGATATGATACGCTCTTTCACACATAAACCTCCTTATATCTTCCTCAAAACAGCCACCATACCTACCTATTATGGCATTTCCATAGCCATTCCGAGATATATTACCATGCAACTTTCCACCATACCATTTGACATGACACATTCATCATTGTCATATTGCTTAGCATGATCATGTAGTTGACATAGTATTTGTGGCAAAGCCACCATTCATAATTCTTTCATACATGTCACTCTTGATTCATTGCATATCCCAGTACACCGCCGGAGGCATTCATATAGAGCCATACTTTGTTCTAGTATTGAGTTGTAATCATTGAGTTGTAAATAAATAGAAGTGTGATGACCATCATTTAATAGAGCATTGTCCCAAAAAAAGAGAGAAAGGCCAAAGAAAAAAAGAAGGCCCAAAAAAAGAAATAAAAAGGGGCAATGCTACTATCCTTTCTCCCACACTTGTGCTTCAAAGTAGCACCGTAATCTTCATGATAGAGAGTCTCTTGTTTTGTCACTTTCATATACTAGTGGGAATTTTTCATTATAGAACTTGGCTTGTATATTCCAACAATGGGCCTCCTCAAGTGCCCTAAGTCTTCGTGAGCAAGCAAGTTGGACGCACACCCACTTAGTTTCTTTTGTTGAGCTTTCATACATTTATAGCTCTAGTGCATCCGTTGCATGGCAATCCCTACTCCTTGCATTAACATCAATCAATGGGCATCTCCATAGCCCATTGATTAGCCTCCTTGATGTGAGAACTTCTCCTTTTTTGTCTTCTCCACATAACCCCCATCATCATATTCTATTCCACCATAGTGCTATGTCCATGGCTCGCGCTCATATATTGCATGAAAGTTTATAGGTTCGAGATTACTAAAGTATGAAACAATTGCTTGGCTTGTCATCGGGGTTGTGCATGATGAGAGCATTCTTGTGTGACGAAAATGGAGCATGACTAAACTATATGATTTTGTAGGGATGAACTTTCTTTGGCCACGTTATTTTGAGAGGACATAATTGCTTAGTTAGTATGCTTGAAGTATTATTATTTTTATGTCAATATGAACTTTTATCTTGAATCTTTCAGATCTGAATATTCATACCACAATTAAGAAGAATTATATTGAAATTATGCCAAGTAGCATTCCACATCAAAAATTATCTTTTTTATCATTTACCTACTCGAGGACGAGCAGGAATTAAGCTTGGGGATGCTGATACGTCTCCAACGTATCTATAATTTTTTATTGCTCCATGTTATATTATCTACTGTTTTGGACATTATTGGTCTTTATTATCCACTTTTATATTACTTTTGGGACTAACCTATTGACCCAGAGCCCAGTGCCAGTTCCTGTTTTTTTTTCTTGTTTCAGTGTTTCGAAGAAAAGGAATATCAAACGGAATCGAAACGGAATGAAACCAACTGGAGAAGTTATTTTTGGAAGGAAAGCTACCGGAAAAACTTGGAGTGCACGTCTAGAAAGAAACGAGGGAGCCACGAGGCAGGGGGCGCGCCCACCCCCCTAGGGCGCGCCCTCCACCCTCGTGGGCCCCTCGTGGCTCCCCTGACATTCTTCTTCCGCCTATATATATCCATATACCCTAAAACGATCGGGGAACAGAATAGATCAGGAGTTCCGCCGCGGCAAGCCTCTGTAGCCACCAAAAGTCAATCGGGACCCTGTTCCGGCACCCTGCCGGACGGGGTAACCCCCACCGGTGGCCATCTTCATCATCCCGGCGCTCTCCATGACGAGGAGGGAGTAGTTCACCCTCGGGGCTAAGGGTATGTACCAGTAGCTATGTGTTTGATCTCTCTCTCTCGTGTTCTTGATTTGGCACGATCTAGATGAATCGCGAGCTTTGCTATTATAGTTGGATCTTATCTTGCTTCTCCCCCTCTACTCTCTTGTACTGGTTGAGTTTTCCCTTTGAAGTAATCTTATCGGATTGAGTCTTTAATGATTTGAGAACACTTGATGTATGTCTTGCCGTGCGTATCTGTGGTGACAATGGGATATCGCGTGATTCACTTGATGTATGTTTTGGGGATCAACTTGCGGGTTCCGCCCATGAACCTATGTATAGGGGTTGGCACACGTTTCCGTCTTGATTCTATGTTAGAAACTTTGGGGCACTCTTTGAGGTTCTATGTGTTGGTTGAATAGATGAATCTGAGATTGTGTGATGCATATCGTATAATCATACCCACGGATACTTGAGGTGACATTGGAGTATCTAGGTGACATTAGGGTTTTGGTTGATTTGTGTCTTAAGGTGTTATTCTAGTACGAACTCTAGGGCTGTTTGTGACACTTATAGGAATGGCCCAACGGATTGATTGGAAAGAATAACTTTGAGGTGGTTTCGTACCCTACCATAATCTCTTCATTTGTTCTCCTCTATTAGTGACTTTGGAGTAACTCTTTTTTGCATGTTCAGGGATAGTTATATGATCCAATTATGTTATTATTGTTGAGAGAACTTGCACTAGTGAAAGTATGAACCCTACGCCTTGTTTCTTATCATTGCAATACCGTTTACGCTCACTTTTACTATTTGTTACCTTGCTGTTTCTATATTTTCAGATTACAAAAACCTATATCTACCATCCATATTGCACTTGTATCACCATCTCTTCGCCGAACTAGTGCACCTATACAATTTACCATTGTATTGGGTGTGTTGGGGACACAAGAGACTCTTTGTTATTTGGTTGCAGGGTTGTTTGAGAGAGACCATCTTCATCCTACGCCTCCCATGGATTGATAAACCTTAGGTCATCCACTTGAGGGAAATTTGCTACTGTCCTACAAACCTCTGCACTTGGAGGCCCAACAACGTCTACAAGAAGAAGGTTGCATAGTAGACATCAAGCACCACCTAAAGGTGTGCTCCAATGTGCGCCTGGTGAAACAAAGGGCACGGCGGCAGTCCACGGAGAAGCAATCCTTCATCGTCCAGGAAACCCGCAAGCTGCAAGAAGCCGGTGTCATTCGCGAGGTACGGTACCCGGAGTTGTTGGCGAACCCGGTCGTCATCCCCAAGAAAGGCGGGATGGAATGCATGTGCGTCGACTTCACCAACCTCAACAAAGCCTGCCCTCAAGACCCGTTTCCGCTTCCACGCATCGACCAGATCGTAGACTCCACCGCCGAGTGCGACCTGCTGTGTTTCTTGGATGCTTTCTCGGGCTATCACCAAATCAAGATGGCGGTGGAGGACATAGAGAAGACAGCCTTCTTGACCCCATGTGGGGTATACTGCTACACCTGCATGCCGTTCGGACTTCGCAAAGCTGGCGCGACCTTCCAGCGGTTGATGCATATCGCCATCGGCCGGCAGCTTGGGAGGAATGCTAAAGCCTACGTTGACGACATCATGGTGAAGTCTCGGGAGGCGCAGACCCTTATCCAGGACCTCGAGGAGACGTTCACCAGCCTACGCAAGGTGGACCTACGGCTCAACCCGGAAAAGTGTGTGTTTGGCGTCCCCTCTAGTATGTTCCTAGGTTTCCTTGTGTCGCACAGGGGAATCGAGGCGAACCCGTAGAAGGTCAAGGCAATAGAAGAGATGAGCCTGCCGCAGACCCTTAGGGAAATGCAGAAGCTGGCGGGCTGTGTGACCTCGCTCGGGCGCTTCATCTCCAAGATGGGTGAGCACACCCACCCATTCTTCAAGCTGATGAAGAAGAAAGGACCATTTGAGTGGACCGCAGAGGCTGACGCTGCGTTCCGAGACCTCAAGAGATACCTCACCAGCCCACCGGTGATGGTGGCGCCATGCCCTCTCGAGCCCCTGGTGCTTTACCTGGCCGCCATGCCACATTCTGCTAGCGCAGTGCTACCTCTTGAGCACTGTGTTGGTTTTCCCTTGAAGAGGAAAGGGTGATGCAACAAAGTAGCGTAAGTATTTCCCTCAGTTTTTGAGAACCAAGGTATCAATCCAGTAGGAGGCTACGCGCGAGTCCCTCGCACCTACACAAAACAAATAAATCCTCGCAACCAATGCGAAAAGGGGTTGTCAATCCCTACACGGTCACTTACGAGAGTAAGATCTGATAGATATGATAAGATAATATTTTTGGTACTTTTATGATAAAGATGCAAAGTAAAGAAAGGAAAATAAAAATGATTCAAGAAATAGCTAAGTGTTGAAAGATTAATATGATGGAAAATAGACCTGGGGACCATAGGTTTCACTAGTGGCTTCTCTCAAGAGCATAAGTATTTACGGTGGGTGAACAAATTACTATTGAGCAATTGACAGAATTGAGCATAGTTATGAGAATATCTAGGTATGATCATGTATATAGGCATCACGTCCGAGACAAGTAGACCAACTCCTGCCTGCATCTACTACTATTACTCCACACATCGACCGCTATCCAGCATGCATCTAGAGTATTAAGTTCATAAGAACAGAGTAATACTTTAAGCAAGATGACATGATGTAGAGGGATAAATTCATGCAATATGCTAAAAACCCCATCTTGTTATCCTCGATGGCAACAATACAATACGTGCCTTGCTACCCCTACTGTCACCGGGAGAGGACACCGCAAGATTGAACCCAAAGCTAAGCACTTCTCCCATTGCAAGAAAGATCAACCTAGTAGGCCAAACCAAACTGATAATTCGAAGTGACTTGCAAAGATAACCAATCATACATAAAAGAATTCAGAAGATTCAAATATTGTTCATAGATAAACTTGATCATAAACCCACAATTCATCGGTCTTAACAAACACACCGCAAAAGAATATTACATCGAATAGATCTCCACGAGAGAGGGGGGAGAACATTGTATTGAGATCCAAAAAGAGAGAAAAAGCCATCTAGCTAATAACTATGGACCCGAAGGTCTGAGGTAAACTACTCACACATCATCGGAGAGGCTATGGTGTTGATGTAGAAGCCCTCCGTGATCGATGCCCCCTCCGGCGGAGCTTCGGAACAGGCCCCAAGAAGGGATCTCGTGGGTACAGAAGGTTGCGGCGGTGGAATTAAGTTTTTGGCTCCGTTTCTGATCATTTGGGGGTACGCGGGTATATATACGAGGAAGGAGTACGTCGGTGGAGCAATGTGGGGTCCATGAGGGTGGAGGACGCGCCTGGGGTTAGGCGCGCCCCCCTACCTTGTGGTTTCCTCTTTGATTTCTTGACGTAGGGTCCAAGTCCTCTGGATCATGTTCATTCCGAAATCACGTTCCCGAAGGTTTCATTTCGTTTGGACTCCGTTTGATATTCTTTTTCTGCAAAACTCTGAAATAGGCAAAAAAACAGCAATTCTGGGCTGGGCCTCCGGTTAATAGGTTAGTCCCAAAAATAATATAAAAGTGAATAATAAAGCCCAATAACGTCCAAAACAGAAGATAATATAGCATGGAGCAATCAAAAATTATAGATACGTTGGAGACGTATCACGAAGTGCTGGTGGCCGTCGGGGAGGAGTGACATGTCAAAGGCCTACCACACGGCGCCGCGCATTCGCCCAAAACTATGCAGCACTAGGACGACGCTCCAGAGGCAGCGGAGGACCAGGCCCCGCAAGACGGCGCTCCCAAGGCCGCGGTTGCCCAGCCAGGCGACCGAGCTCCCAAGGCCTCCCAGCCTGAGGAGGCACTCCAGCCTTAGGAGGTCTCGAGCTCCACCAGCACTTCCACCCTCGTCGAGCACCTGGTGTATTTCGTTAGCATGGTACTACGCAATGCGCGGGCTCGCTACCCCATGCCGCAGAAGCTGCTTCTCGCACTCCTCGTCGCCTCGCGCAAGCTGCACCATTACTTCCAAGGCCACCCCATCAAGGTTGTCTCAGCTTACCCGCTGGAGAGGGTGCTCCGGAGCCCCAATGCAGTGGGAAGAGTCGCCGAGTGGAACATCGAAATGCAAGCGTTCCAATTGGAGTTCAGCACTACCATGGTTGTCGGTGTCAAAACCGACGGATCTCGGGTAGGGGGTCCCGAACTGTGCGTCAAGGTCGGATGGTAACAGGAGACAAGGGACACTTTATTTTACCCAGGTTCGGGCCCTCTCGATGGAGGTAAAACCCTACTCCTGCTAGATTAATATTGATGATATGGGTAGTACAAGAGTAGATCTACCACGAGATCAAGGAGGCTAAACCCTAGAAGCTAGCCTATGAGTATGATGATGGTTATGATGATTGTTATGATTGTCCTACGGACTACAACCCTTCGGCTTATATAGACACCGGATAGGGTTAGGGTTACACAGAGTCGGTTACATTGGTAGGAGATCCTGAATATCCGCACGCCTAGCTTGCCTTCCACGCCAAGGAAAGAACCTTCCGGACACGGGACGAAGTCTTCAATCTTGTATCTTCATAGTCCTGGAGTCCGGCTGAAGGTATAGTCCGGCTATCCGAACACCCCCTAATCCAGGACTCCCTCAGTAGCCCCTGAACCAGGCTTCAATGACGACGAGTCCGGCGCGCAAATTATCTTCGGCATTGCAAGGCAGGTTCCTCCTCCAAGTTCTTCAAGAAGAAAATAAACACCCAAAATAGTGTCCGGCTCTGCAAAACAAGTTTCCATGTATTGCCATATAGAGAATAATACAAACACAAATCAAATCTGCTGACGTATTCCGCAGTGCGTCATAACACTGCGACCAAGCCTTCTATATGGATTATTTTTTGTTGTTCCACCGCGGCACGTTCAACGAGGCGGTTTCCTTGGCACGTCTTGTCGAAGCAGAGATCGTGTGCCCCTTTTAACGGGGTTCTCATTAATACGGACGCGGGTAACCCAACCGTGCCGTTTACCATGGCGCTTGAGCGGCAAGCGAGTTTTATTAGGTAGGTGGGGACGCATAACGGCATCAGCCTATATAAGGGGATAAAGATCCACCTCTTTCACCTACGCCTTCTTCCTCCTTTGCCCATCCATCTCCTGCGCACTCAAGCTCCAACGCCCAAGTCCGCTCTTTCTTCCCCAACCTGCTCCAGCGATGTCCGGAGCGGGTGGCAAGTGGATGGCTTCCTCCGTTACGGAGGGTCAAATCAAAAAGCTTAGGAAGGCCGGATATCTGTCCAAGGATATCCCGCACTGGCTTCCCGAGGCGGGGCAGCTTCTTCCCACCCCAAGGCCCAATGAGAGGGTAGTTTTTCTTCCCCACTTCCTCCGCAGACTGGGTTTTCCACTCCACCCTTTTGTCCGGGGGCTCATGTTCTACTACGGCCTGGACTTCCATGATCTAGCCCCGAACTTCGTCCTCAACATCTCGGCGTTCATCGTCGTGTGTGAGGCCTTTCTCCGCATCCGCCCCAGTTCGGCCTCTGGCTCAAGACCTTTAACGTCAAGCCTAAGGTGGTGTCCAGCACCCAGGCGGAGTGCGGAGGTGCTATGGCCGGCAAGATGGCCAACGCCCTCTGGTTTGATGGCTCCTTTGTGTAATCCTTAAAGGGGTGGCAGGCAGGGTGGTTTTACATCACCGAGCCACGCGACTCGAAATGGGTCGCGGCCCCTGAGTTCCGATCCGGACCCCCCACGCGGCTCATGTCCTGGAAAGAGACGGGCCTTTCGTGGGGCAACGAAGAGGAAGTGACCGGATTGCAAACCTGCATCCAGTCCCTGATGAACAAGCCAATCCGGCATGTTAATATCATCCAGGTCATGCTCGTCCGCTGGATCCTCCCGTGCCAAGAACGGGATTTCACTTTGTGGGAATTTGACCCGGCGCAGCACCAAACCCTCAATAGGCTCTTCGACACGACGTATGAAGACGTCTGGAAGGTGCTGACCAAAGGCGCCGAGTGCCCCACATCCGCTTCCGAGGATCGCGGATACAGCTCGCAGCGCGACACTCGCGAGGTAAGCCATCTATACCTTTTACAAGTTCGTTTAAGCTCTTCTTCATAGATTAACTCCATGCGGGATATAAAAACTCCCTTTGCCTTTGACAGGCGTGGCTGAAGATAGCCGGACCAATCAACTGTCTGGCTCCTCTGCCCGAAGACCAAGCCCCAGCTCTCCTAGAGAAGCTGCTGGCTCCGGCACCTTATGTGGTGCCGGAGAAGAAGGTCAAGAAGAAGAAGACCACCGGGACTCGAAAGAGTGCCCGCAATATGGTGGTGTCGAGCTCGTCATCTGGCGAGTCTACGACGCCCTCCTCTCATGAAAACGAGGAGGAGGAACAAGGAAGCTCTCCCGCTCCAGCGAGGGGAGCGAAGAAGAAGAAGGCCGCCCCAACGGGGGAGGCCGAGGGGTCGAGGAAAAGGAAGACCCCTCCGCCGGACTACTCCCTCGACGCCGAAGAGGGCGGAGAGGAGTGGCCGGGCAGAACCAAGCGTCCGGTGATATCGTAAGTATTTACATACCAGAATGACTCATAGTATCTTCAAGTGCGCAGCTTACCCTAATGTCGAATGTTACTTGTGCAGCCCGCCCCGGGCCGGACTCGACGATTCGTCGAGCGGCTCCCTGGATTCGTCGGACATAAACTCTGTTCCGCCCGCAGTCTCCCCCAGCGGGGCGGACGACGCCGAAGTGGCACCCCGCCAAACAGGGCAGGAGGAGGTGGTCCTGGAGGAGCCGCAAGGCAATCCTCCGGACCCCAGGAGTAAAGGGGATGAAACCCCCAGGGCTCCAAGTCGGGCTTTGTGCCGGACACCGCGCCGGACTCAACAGTCCCGGTACGCGGGAGGCGAACTCCTTCCAAGAGGAGTAAGCCTTCTGAGCCGGCGGCCGCTGTCCAACGAGAGGCGCCGGACAATCTGCTGGCAGCGCTTGAGGGCGCCACCATCGAAGAGGAGCACCGTACTGTTATGAGTACGGTAATCCAAAGGGTTCAGTCCGCCAAGAGCGGACTGACTAAAGCTTGCGCTAGCCTTCTAACAGGCTTCGAGGTAAACAGAAAATGTGTTAAATTATTTACCGCATAGACAGTAGCCCCTGATGCTCTGTTCGGTGTTCGGAAAAGAAAAGCCGAATAGAGGATCTAGTAAATTTCGCAGGAGTCTAACAATAAAAGGTCAAATATGCGTATGCAGGCTTCCCTGCTGTCCACCGCCGCACTGACTGCGCAGGTGGAAGTCCTTAAGAAGGACCTCGAGCGGTCCGAGCAAGAGCTCGGCCTTGCCAAAAGGCAGCTCGAGGAAAAGGAAGGTAAGAAATACCCCTTAAAAAAAGGTGCCTATAGAGAGGCTTGATTGCAAAAAGAAATAACAGGATTGTACTGCTTATTGTAGGGGCCACAACCGAGGTGGCAACCCTGAAGCAGGCGCTGGCTAAGGCCGAGAAGAGAGCGTCCGAGGAGAGGTGCAGCAAGAGCTGCAAGCTGTCATGAAGAAACAGGAGGGTTTGGAGCTTGTGGCAAAAACGCAAGCATCCGAGCTCGCGTCGCCTATTGAGACCACCAAGAGTGCCAAGGCCGAAGCCCAAAAGGCCCTCCAAGAGTTGGAGGATGTAAAAAAGATAGCAGCGGGTAAGGCATTCTCAATGCAAAGTAGGAATATAAAAGTAAATTACCTATTACTTACCCGAATACGGAGTTCTCCAGGGGCGTTCTTCGATCTTCCCCGCAGCGCATCCGACGCCGCCGCGTTCTACCGAGCTGAAGAAGGCAGCTCGACGGAGAGTGTGTTCTGGTCTCAGTATTCTGAGGCCGGACACCCTGTGCCCTTGAGCGATCAGCTGAAACAGCTGGCCGAGCTCCACAAGGCGGCCGAACAGGCCATGAAGGGCTTATTAGTTCGGTTGTGGCCTGGAGAGGCCCTGCCTGGGAGCTATTTCGGGCTAGTACGGCGGCTGGTGGAGGCCTGTCCACGGCTTGAACTCGTCAAGCGCTCCGTCTGCATTGAAGGTCCCCGGAGGGCCCTTGCCCGTGTAAGGGTACACTGGGGTAAGCTGGACGGAGAGAAGCTGGTGAAGGACGGGCCGCCGCAGGGGAAGGAGCATCGCAAGCCCGAGAACTACTACAAGGAAGTTCTTGCCAGAGCCCGCCTTGTCGCGGATGAATGTACTAAAGATGTAATTTTTGAATAAACTCGCTCGTTTGTGTCCTGTGCGCTGAAAACTTGTTCATATGCGCTAAGCAATGCTTGTTTAATTTAAAATATTATTTTCTGTGCGGCTGTTTATCAAAAATTGAGAGATGGCCAGTCGTCGGCTTTTGCCCCCATGCCACTAGTGCCGGGGTGTTCGGGATAAACCTGAGGGCTCTTGTTCCCATAGTTGGGTCCTTCAAGGGATGCCCTCAGCACAACGAACCAGGCAATCAGACTATAATGCTTGAACACTCTCACTTAGCCATAGAACGTTATAATTTTAAATTTCGGCGAAGCCCCTAGTTCGGAAGGCCGAATTCAGGGCACTATCCACGCCTTTGGCCGGACTTAACCAGCTCCTCGCTCGAAGCGGCATAAGCCTTTAAGGACTCAAAAAACCTCTCGAACAGCGACCGGTCTCACGCCTTATCATGACAGTCTGTTTTAGCTTTCTCCACTGAGGTGCTCGCCCACCTGATCTGGGGCACAATCGCAGTGGTTCTCCTAGTGCTACCTTAGCCAATATAGCGGAATGTAAGGCACCAAAACATAGGAGCCAGGCAAACCCAACATATGACCAAAATCATGACTCAGAGCCGATGCATATAATGCTATAAGTTCGGGGTGCCGCACTTGTGAAAGTGGACGGACTTCTCACACCAGATAGAAGGGTAATAAAGCCCCTGGCGTGGTTTGCCGTACCATGGTGTACGGGTGCGATCATGTTATTGAATAAGCATATGTATATTAAAAGAAGATAATGCAAAAAATGGATAAAAAGCTATGCATTATTTATAAGGAGGCTGTTTATTCAAGCCGAACGATACAAGTAGTGCGAAAAAAAAATTAGACTATTTAACATGTCCTGACCAGGCGCAGGCCGCGGAATTTAGAAACAGATATATCGCTCGAAATAGAGACCACCTGAGAGTTCCATGATGCAGCGTTGTTTTGTCTGCTTTCCTGGGTCTTGTATCGTCTGTACGGCAGCAAGGCCGAACACTTTATCCAGAGTATGGAGTCCTGAAAGAAAAGAAGAATCTGGCAGCCCCTAGTACGTTTGACGCCGTATTGTTGGCGTGCCGTTTGATGTGCCCCTTCCCCTATGCCCATGGAATTTTAAGGGCGTAATTGTGTACTCGAGGTACTAGCTCCGCTATGTAGCGATGGCTGGGGTTGGGGCCGTATTGCTACGCTTGCTCCAAACGCGCCAGTCAGTCTTGCTGCGGGTTACTCCGGGCGCGTTTTGCTTTGTCCGGCTTTGTAGCGGCCGGACTCGAGAGTTGCCTTAAGAGGCTGCTTTGCACTTCCGCTGCGAGGGTCGCCGTGTGCTCCTCCGTTTGGATGGAGCGTTCGGTGTTTCCGCTGACCGTGATTACACCTCGAGGGCCTGGCATCTTGAGCTTGAGATATGCGTAGTGCGGCACCGCATTGAATTTAGCGAATGCGGTTCGTCCAAGCAGAGCATGATAGCCACTGCGGAACGGAACTATGTCGAAGATTAACTCTTCGCTTCGGAAGTTGTCCGGAGATCCGAAGACCACATCAAGTGTTATGGAGCCTATGCAATTGGCTTCTACACCTGGGATGACGCCTTTAAAGGTCGTCCTTGTGGGCTTGATCCTTGATGGATCTATGCCCATTTTCCGCACTGTATCCTGGTAAAGCAGGTTTAGGCTACTGCCGCCGTCCATGAGGACTCTTGTAAGGTGAAATCTGTCAACAATTGGGTCAAGAACCAATGCGGCGAAACCGCCGTGACGGATGCTAGTGGGGTGGTCCCTTCGATCGAAGGTGATCGGGCATGAGGACCATGGGTTGAACTTTGGGGCGACTGGCTCCATCGCGTATATGTCCCGTAGCGCACGCTTCCTCTCCCGCTTGGGAATGTGAGTCGCGTATATCATGTTCACCATCCGCACTTGCGGGAGAAACCCCTTCTGTCTGTTGTTGTTCAGCGGCCTGGGATCCTCCTCGTCGTCGCTGTCCAGCCCCTTGTCTTTGTGTTCGGCTCTTAACTTGCCTGCCTGCTTAAACACCCAACAATCCCTGTTGGTGTGATTGGCTGGCCTTTCGGGGGTGCCATGAATCTGGCACGAGCAGTCGAGTATCCGGTCCAAACTGGACGGGCCCTGGGTATTCTTTTTAAATGCCTTTTTCCGCTGACCGGATTTATGGCCTCTGAATCCGGCATTTACTACCGTATCTTCATTACTGTCGCTGCTAACGCGGCGTTTCTGTTTGTTCCGTCGTGACCTGCCACCTTTGTCCTTGGTATCCGAATTACCTTGCTTCTTCGATAAGTTGTTGTTGCGAGCTAGCCAGCTATCTTCGCCCGCGCAAAAGCGGGTCATGAGTGTCGTGAGGGCTGCCATTGATTTCGGCTTCTCCTGTCCCAGGTGCCGGGCCAACCATTCGTCGCGGATGTTGTGTTTGAAGGCCGCTAGGGCCTCTGCATCCGGACAATCGACTATCTGATTTTTCTTTGTTAGGAACCGTGTCCAGAATTGTCTGGCCGATTCTTCTGGCTGCTGAATTATATGGCTTAGGTCGTCGGCGTCTGGTGGCCGCACATAGGTCCCTTGAAAGTTATCGAGGAATGCGGCCTCCAGATCCTCCCAAGAGCCGATTGAGTCCGCTGGGAGGCTGTTAAGCCAGTGCCGGGCTGGTCCCTTAAGCTTAGGGTAAATATTTGATGGCGTGCAAATCATCGCCACGTGCCATGTGGATGTGGAGGAGATAGTCCTCAATCCATAGTGCCGGATCTGTCGTACCATCGTATGACTCGATATTGACGGGTTTGAAACCCTCTGGGATTCTATGATCCATTACTTCGTCTGTGAAGCATAGTGGGTGTGCGGCGCCCCTGTACTGGGCTATGTCACGACGCAGTTCGGAGGAGCTGTGCCTGTTGTGTTCGGCCCGACCGGATTTATTATGCCCGGGGTGAAAATTATCACGTGCCGTCGGGCGTCCGCACGATCCATAGATCGATCTTGTTTGCCTTGCTTTGTCCTGCATGATGTCTCGCAGGTCTGGCTCGTTTTCCCGTGCCTTGGTGAAGCGGCTGCGGGGCATGGCTTGTTTGAATGTTCTACAGGCTTCTCTGTCACGGCCGCGAGGTGGTCGATCTGCCATGTCTTGTGCTTCCTCCTCTGATTGGGGTAATGGCCTGCGCTTGGGATAATTCCTGGAGGGGCGTCCGAGTTCGTACTCTTCGGCCGCAAGGACTTCAGTCCATCTGTCAGCTAGCAGATCTTGATCAGCTATAAGTTGTTGCTGCTTTTTCTTTAGGCTGTTTGCCGTGGCTAAAAGCCTGCGTTGAAAGCGCTCTTGTTCGGCAGGGTCTGATGGTACGACGAATTCATCATCGCCGAGGCTTGCCTCGTCTTCGGAGGGAGGCATGTAGTTATCATCCTCGACCTCTCGCTCTGTCGTTCCCTCGCGAGGGCGGTCTTCTCCATCTTCCTGCGCCGAATCTTGCTGGTTTTGGTGTTCTTCGGCACTGTTCGGGGTAGTATTGTCTCCCGTGCCGGAATCACCGTTTCTGCTGTGGCGGGATTTAGAGCGGCGCCGCTGACGCCGGCGTTTTGGAGGCTTTTTCGAGGTGCCATCCTCCACTGTTCCATCGCCGTCTCCATCTTTTGGAGCATCCACCATGTATATGTCATATGATGAGGTGGCCGTCCAGCGCCCTACAGGTGCTGGTTCTTGTTCGTCTCCTCCTTCGTCGTCCATACCGTCGAAGTCTTCGGAGCCGGAGTCGAGCATGTCGGGTATATCGTCGACAGTGGCTATTAAGTGGGTGGTGGGTGGGCTTTGAATTTCTTCGTCGTCCGAATCCCAACCTCGCAGGCCATAGTTCGGCCTGGGCTCTCCTGACAAAGAGAGAGACTTGAGAGAATTCAGGATATCACCGAAAGGTGAGCACTGAAAGATGTCCGCAGCGGTGAACTCCATTACAGGCGCCCAATCTGATTCGATTGGCAGGGGCGCGGGAGCCTCGGAGTTCGGAGAAGAATCCGGCTCCATGGAGTCATGGGCCATGCGGAGTGCGGGGCTTGCGTTTGGCTCAATGGTTTTTAAGATCGCAGCCTCTGAGGTGACGTCCAACCGTTCACCCTCAAGGGACGCAGCGGGCTCCGAGTCGAGGATCGGGGCCGGAGCGTATGCGGCCTCCAGGACACTGTTCGGAGGCAGAGCTATATCATGCCCCTCGGGATAGTGCGACGCGCTTGGCTGTGGCTCGAATCCATCGAAGATCAAGTCTCTGCGGATATTTGCCGTGCAGAGCGAAGCCGCCGAAGACGAAGATCTGTCCAAGAAGGAAAGTCTCACCCTAGACCTCATCGTTGCTGATGATCAAAGGGTCCATCGGTCCTAAAGGCGACGACACAGAGGAACTCTCAATGAAAGCACCAATGTCGGTGTCAAAACCGGCGGATCTCGGGTAGGGGGTCCCGAACTGTGCGTCAAGGTCGGATGGTAACAGGAGACAAGGGACACTTTATTTTACCCAGGTTCGGGCCCTCTCGATGGAGGTAAAACCCTACTCCTGCTAGATTAATATTGATGATATGGGTAGTACAAGAGTAGATCTACCACGAGATCAAGGAGGCTAAACCCTAGAAGCTAGCCTATGAGTATGATGATGGTTATGATGATTATTATGATTGTCCTACGGACTACAACCCTTCGGTTTATATAGACACCGGATAGGGTTAGGGTTACACAGAGTCGGTTACATTGGTAGGAGATCCTGAATATCCGCACGCCTAGCTTGCCTTCCACGCCAAGGAAAGAACCTTCCGGACACGGGACGAAGTCTTCAATCTTGTATCTTCATAGTCCTAGAGTCCGGCTGAAGGTATAGTCCGGCTATCCGAACACCCCCTAATCCAGGACTCCCTCAATGGTCATCAAGGGCGCCGCACTTGCTGACTTCATGGCAGAGTGGACCGATGCCCCGAGCTCAGAAGAAGGGGAGGACGGTTCTCTTGCGCCAGGGAGCGAGGCACCGGACGGCTGGGTCATGTACTTTGACAGAGCCTTCACGCGTCAGGGCACGGGGGCTGGAGCCATGCTCATCTCGCCCACCCGAGATAAGCTTTACTATGCCGTGCAGCTCTGCTTCCAGCGGGGCGAGAAGGTCTCCAACAACATCGCGGAGTACGAGGGGTTGATCGCTGGCCTCAAGGCTGCAGCAGCCTTGGGGGTGAAACGTCTCACCATCAAGGGCGAATCTCAGCTTCTCGTCAACTTCTCCAACAAGGTGTACGAGCCGCGGGACGAGCACATGGAAGCGTACCTCGTGGAGGTGCGCAAGATGGAGAAGCGATTCCTGGGCCTGGAACTGCAACATGTGCCACGCGGCACAAACAAGCCGATGAGACTGCCAAAAGGGCGTCAATACGTCAGCCCCAAGAGCCTGGTATCTTTGAAGAGCGACTCTTCAAGCCCTCGGTGACCCCCTCGGCCGCGGAGCCTACACCGCCTCAGGAGGAACTCCCCTAGACACCAGCCTCGGGAGCCCCCGCCTGCGGCCCGACCTTGGGAGTGCGCCTGCTCCTGGCGCTCGAGCCTCAGGAGGGGTGCTGGACCTAGGAATTCAGAGCATGCCTAGTGCAAGGAACGCTGCTGGAGAAAGAGGAGGACGCGGAGCGCGTGGCCCGGCAAGCTACGGCGTACTACATCCAGGATGGTGGGCTGTACAAAAAATGACCAAATGGGGTTTCCTTGCGATGCATCTCCAGGGAGCAGGGAAGCGAGCTGCTAGCTGATATACACGGCGGAGATTGCGGGCATCACTCGTCGTCACGCACCCTGGTTGGCAAGGCATTCCGCAGCGGGTTCTACTGGCCCACGGCACTCAACGACGCAGCTGAGCTGGTAAGATCTTGCGAGGCTTGCCAGTTCCATGCCAATAAAATCCACCGGCTGGCCCAGGGCCTCCAGACTATCCCACTCTCGTGGCCATTCGTGGTCTGGGGACTGGATATCTTGAGCGCCTGGGGGCTACCGCTACCTCTACGTCGCCATCGACAAGTTCACCAAGTAGGCAGAAGTGGAAGCCATCTGTACCATCCCAGTCGGGTCGGTAGTTAAGTTCATCAAGGGTCTCGTGAGCCGGTTTGGGGTCCCTAACCACATCATCACCGATAACGGCTCGCAGTTCACTAGCAATCTCTTCAGGACATATTGTGCTAACCTTGGAACACAGATATGCTACGCCTCCGTGGCACACCCCAGGAGCAATGGCTAGGCTGAGCGCGCCAACACAGGGGTCTTGAGGGGCCTCAAGACCAGGACCTTCGAGAAGAAGCTCGAGGCCTGCGTCAGGGGTTGGCACGACGAGCTCCAGTCCGTGTTGTGGTCCATCCGCACCACCGCCAGCAAGCCAATGGGCGAGACCCCATTCTTCCTCGTCTACAGAGCCGAAGCGGTTCTCCCTCACGAGGTCAAGCATCGCTCCGCACGGATCATGGCGTTTTACGAGGCACATCAGCACACCATGCGGGGGATGGACCTCGTGCTGGGGGAGGAGCGCCGCCGTCAAGCCTCACTTCGGGCGGCAAGATACCAACAGGCGTTGCGACGGTATCACTGCCGCAGCGTCCGCACTAGGACGCTCGAGGTGGGCGATCTCGTCTTGAGGCGGGTACTCTCCAGGGAAGGGCTGCAGAAGCTCTCACCCATGTGGGAGGGCCCGTTTAGGATTGCTCGCGTCTCCAGGCCTGGCGCCGCACGCCTGGAGACGCAGGACGGGATCCCCATCCAGAACGCCTAGAACATCCAACACCTCACGAAGTTCTACCCGTGAAGCAAGGCCCAGTGCTTGTGAAGGTCTCCGCCCGTGACACTCCTAGTAATAATGAGTGGAGTTGTACACGCCCCGGAATCTCCGGAGAGCCGCCCTCGGGCCTTGGGGGCTCTCTCCCACGTCCTAGTGGCAGCACTTAGCTCCGCACTGGTGAGAACACTAGAATAGGTGCCGGACCCGGCTGTTCATTTGCTTTCTGTAGTTGGCTTGCATCTCTTTTAATGGAATTTGAAGCTCTGGCGTTTCTTGATGGCTTGGTTGATTCCCTTCTTCTCTCGGTTTCTCCCCTCGGTTCTTTGCGTTGCGCTGGGGAGAGCGGCAGTTGCCCGACGCTCTCCTCCACGCGCCTCATGAGGGGGCTGGACATGTGCATGCATGCGTGCCCCCTGGTCTCCGCAAGGCGCCCTCGATTGAGCTCGTGATCGGTGCACTCCCTTTATTTTTAAGTCCGTGCCCCACGGGTACCGCAACATGGTGCGCTAGGTCGTCATCAGCCCATGCCTGAGGCCTTGCGCAAGGAGGGATAGGGATTTTTTCTAACAAATTCCTGCAGCTTCGTGATATCTCCTAAGTCGGCAGCAGGGAAGTTACCTCACAAGGTGCGAGCTGCCTCGGATGTATCAAGCTAAGTTACCCCTCTACGCTTACATGAAGCACAGATGCCACAACACAACCCAAAAACAATAAATATAGCATAAAGCATCGTAAGCGTCATGGTTCATTACACGCCCTCGCAGGGCCCCATGCTTGTTTCTTGTGGTACAGGAAGAAAGGAAAGGACATGCAAAAGCAGCTCCTATGCCACAGCTGCTCATGCGGATCGGCCCCCAGCGCCCCGGACTCAGCCGGAGCCCTCTTCGCGCTTCACTAGGGCGTGGCGGCGGGATGACCCTCCCCCGTCCTCAAAGCGAGCCCGACGACGTGGCGGCTGGTCATAGCCGCCGCTGCTGGAGCTTTCGTCGGAGGAGGAGCTGCCGCTGTCGGACGAGCCGTGGCCGTCGCCGAGGACGAGCTCGCCCTCATCCATGTCACGGCCGTCACCAAAGCCGAGCACTTCGTTGCCATCGTTTTCCTCAGGGCAGCACCCGGCGCGGCGACCGTCCTCCCCGAACACCCTCACGAAGAGGGTCGCGGCACCGTCGAACTTGAACAAGAGGGTGAACCGCCTGCTCAGGCCGTGCGCACGGGCGAATGTCTGCCAGCCGCGGGCCAGGGCTACATTGCCCGCGACGGAGATCTCCACCATGACCCATGAAGTCTTGCTGCAGCAACCGTCGGCCTGCAGCCAGAGGCCGTCAGGACCCGTGGTCGGCAGCTCATCGACAAAGGAGCGTGGGAGTTGAAGTCGGGTGCCTGCCGGGTTCTCTAACCAAACGACGAACTCCGGCAGCGCCTCCGCCAAGTGGAAGCACGACCGGGGAGGCCGGGCAACCATGGCGCGCATCCCTTTGTTGGCGGGGCTGCCATATCTCCGGCGGTTCCCACCACACAAAGAGACACCGCAGTGACCACCAGGGGTGGCACCGGACCCCGAAGAAGTTCGTCCGCGCACGCGGGGGACCGCAACGGGGGTCGCGGCGTGCTTTTTCGGGGGCGACCACGCCCCCTCTTAGGTGGTGGCGAGTCGGGCCCCTCCTGGCGGGCCTTCCCCTTCTCGGCGGACGAGAACCTCTTCATCGGCACCATGGGTGTCGCAGCAAAGGCGGTGAAGCAAGCAAGAAGAAGAAGCAAGCAGAATGGAGGAAGAGATGAGCGACGAGGGCTTCGACCCTCCCCTCATTTATAGCCGCAACCGCCGGCCTCCATGATCGCAAGTAATGATGCTTTTCTGCTGCATGCAACAAGGTCTCGTCAAGTTGAACAGTTGCCGAGGCAGCATGGGTAAGCGGAGACGCCAACGTCCCGTCAATCGCCACACGTCAATCAAGGACGCAGGCAGTTGGGGCCCGTGGCGCTCCGCACTTGCCCCTTGGCTTCGCCTCGAAACCAAGTCCGAGTGCGCCTTGGGCCCGGGGGCTACTGTTGGCGTCCTAGGAATGGGGGTACCCAGACTTGCCTGCCTGCGGCCCATGGCGTGGCTTCACCAGCAGCCTGGTATGGACCATCTTCGTCAGCATGCCACTCAAGACCCTCGCGAGGGGGCCAAGCCTCGCGAGGCCGACGACACAAGACCTCCTCGGGGGCAGCCTCACTAGGTTGGCTCCTGAGGAGCGGAGATATCAAGGCAAGGAGCACCTCACGAGGTGCGCGTGACGTGAGCCATGACGACCAAGGCCAGGCGGGTGCCAGTGGGCGCAGAGTACCGGTTTCCTCTTCGGTGCTAAAGAGGCAGGCGTAGGCGAGGAGTCCTGAGGCATCAGGCAAAGATTTCCATATCGGTGCAACAAGACCAGGACCGGAAGGACGCCAGGACGAAGGTCACCATGGAGCCCACAGCAGCGTCACCACGAGGATAACTTGTACTAGTTGTCTCCCTTCAAAATTGGCCATTGTGGGATCCCTTCCCGCCTAAATTTGGGAGGAGGACCAGTGCCTCTATAAATAGGAGTAGCCACCACCATAGCAAGGGATGAACGGACCAGATCCATTCCTCCAAGGCATCTAACTAGCTCATAGAGCTCAAGAACACCTCTCCTCAGGAGGCTGTTCATCCCTTGTACTTGTTCATCCTCAGCCTACAAGGTAATCCACCACACCACACTGGAGTAGGGTATTACACCACAATGGTGGCCCGAACCAGTATAAACTCTCGTGTCTCTTGTTCCCTGGGTTCGGCGAGCTAGGCTTTGAGATCGTTGCGAGAGCGAGCTAGAGAGGGAGAGAGTTCTTCATGCGCACCCCAGTGCTTGAACCTTAAGGGTTTGCTGGAACCCACGATCCGACAATGGTGTTGGATCATCCCTCTTCAAATGACTTGTTGTCTTTGCTGCTTGTTCTGGATGGGTAGTTCTCTCTTTTGTTATGCATATTACTTGTCATTAGGTCATCCTTGTCTATGTCGCTCTTACTATGTAATAGTTGCCTCTATTTAGAATGTCATTGTCGTCTGGATCATGAGAATCTGAGCACTGCAGATGGGTGCGTTTTGGTGGTGTAGCAAGACTTCTTATGAACTATCATGTATTGTTGTTTATGTCAGTAGTAGTCACTAGTTAGTGTTTGAATGTTGTATATATCGTTGTTTTGAACTGTTTATTGTCTTGAACTGCTGATGGGCAAAATGAGGGCATCACCATTCTCTAGTGTTCAGAGTATATCTCCTTTTTTCAAGTTATAATTTGAGCTCAGTGTCTTTTCGATGATGTACACTTGTTTGGGCAAGTGAGGTGTCGTTGAATATGGACCGAGTAGTAATGCAGTGCCAAACAGGTCAATTATGACTCTCAGGCCAGGCTCTCAAAAGATCATAAAAAAGGCCAGGCTCTCAAAAAAAGAAAGAATAAGGACTCTTAGGCTGACATGTGGGCACCACCGGTGTTTTCGTGCGCTTGCACGCCGAGAGCATATTGGCGCGTGTCCCAAATTCATGGTACCTTTTCATCCCCAATCTCTCTCCCCTCCCCCACCTCTGGAATCTCGATTCCTACTCCAGTTCCCCCAAATCCCCCTCCTGTACTACCTGTACTCAAGCACACTATCATGTCGCCGATCAACGCGGATCTCCGAGCCGGAGATCCTGAGGTCCGTCCTGCCTTCGGGCGCTGCGTGCTGTCGCTCAACAGTGGCATGGTAGCGCTTGACGACCAATTTATCGGCAAAGTGCTGATGGTAACCATCAATGGCAGCCGGCCTCCTGTCTCGCCGGATGACCTTGTCAAAGCTCTTGGCATTGCACACAGTATCCAAATAAGTGACTTGCTCGTCGAAGTCTATCCGCCACCGGCTGATTTCTTCGTCAGGTTCCGGACAACTTTCGACTGCAGTTGTGTGTTCGAATCTTCCCGGCATTTGTTCTGCGATGGCGCGCTGGTGAGCTTTGATCGGTGGCACCCAGGATGGGTCTCGGTGCCCTCTGATCTTGAATTTTTAACAAATCTTACCTTCCACGGCATGCCTCGACATGCTTGGAACAGTGAGTCCATGAATGAGCTTATCAACAACCTTGGAGGTGAGCTCGTAAGTATGTTTGTTCCTCCAGACAACTGGGCTCTGACGGTTATGGCATGAATGAAGAACCGTCCACCATACTGAAGGTGATTGGTGTTGAGATACCGGTGCAGGAACCGAGGCTGTACTATTTGTCGCCACCAAGGCCGCCGCAGACCACATTAGGGACATACATGTATCGAGTGTTCATGCATGTCGAAGAAGTGGTCAATCCATCAATCGAAGTCCTGCCGCCGCCGCTAGTGCTAGCGTCCGTCGATGCCGTGCATTACATGATTCAACATCAGAATTTACCCGTGTTGCTCGGAACGATGGATGGCACAGGGCCTACTCCATCGCGCGGCGGAGGCCACTGCTTCTTTGGGAGAAGAGGCAAGGCTGGCTGCCTGGATATGCTCTAATTTGAGGTAACAACTGAATCTTGTCAAATAGTAGTTAAATCTGAGCTATCGGTGTGAAGCACTGATGTGCCAATACATTTGATTGTGACATGTTCTATTTTTGTACCTGAACTTTTTTTAAAAAGGGTTGTACGTCAACTTAATGTGCTAGCTGAACTTATTGTGTTGTCTGTCTGTTTTCTTTGCACGGCATTTAAGATATTTACCCGTCATTGATAAAGACGATGAACCGTTATGTATGAGTTCGTTGGTTTCAACATAGCCCTATCCGTAGCAATCCACTGCTTCCACCCTGATTGTGTCGCCTGCGTGAAATTTTTGTATGCAAGTTCAGTGTGCTATGATGTTCTATATGATTGTGTCAACTATATAAGTTTTTACTGTGCATCAGCAATGCATATGGCTGAAAGATGTATTTACGAGCATCGGTCGATGGGTCTCTCTCTCACACACACACACACAAACGCGCGCACAAGTGGGACCCGTTGAATTATTTCTTCGCTCGTGACAGCTTTTAATTAGGTTTCACTGTACTCTAACTTTTTTCTTAAGTTATTAATTGAGCTCAGTGACTTCAAAAAGTTGTACAGAAGCCTTGTTTGGGATTTTCCGGCGTCACTGAATGTGGGCTGAGTAGCCATGTAAAGTTGTATTGTACTACACAGGCCTTTTTTTAACATCAGCAATGCAACTGGGTCGGCAGTTGTACACAATATCCGGGTCAACTTGTTATTCTCCGCCTCGTTGGGCGGCAAATCTTTCCTAGGAGGGATGCATTAGGTTTAACAAGAAAATGGGCTTTAAGAAATAATAAATGGGATGTAATTATAAAAACTGGGCAGTAACTATAAAAAAATGCACCAAACACGTAATTAGTTTAAAAAATATTATTACTGGATTTTGAAAATTTTAATTTCATTACTTGTTGTGCGCACAATATTACATTGGATTTTTATGTAATACAAATTTTTTAAAAATTATATTTAATCTGACCAAAAATTTCAGGATAAAAATATTTCGGATCCCATCAAAATGTGGGAACTTTTATTGAATTATGTTTTGAGCGGTTCGTTGAAATTATTAATCGTTGTCCTAGCTAGAAAATGGGTTGTACTTTTAACAAATTGTAAATGGGTAGTAGTAAATTCCATTAGAATTCAAAAATGGGTTGTTCATTCTTACAAATCGCAAATGGGCTATATGTTCTCTGCCACACACACTTGTGGGCCTACTAAGTTGACGCATACGCATGGCTTTGTCAACTTATAGCCAACACACGGTTCTAGCAGCAGTGGCCGTTGGATGTCCATCCAACGGATGTTGTCCTTCTTCAATCCCGGATATTCTTGCTTTAGCCGCCCAAAAAATGATTCCTCCCCCTAACATCTGGGGCGCACCATTTCGGAGGCTGGCATGTGGGCCTACTAAGTTGACGTGTAGCAAGCGCTTTGTCAACTTAGTCAATATAAAAGATTCTAGCTGCAGTGATCGTACGATGTCCATCCAACGGCCGTCGTGCTTCTTCAACCTCTGGTCTTCTTGCTCTAGCCGCCCAAACCAGCGCCAGCCGTGCCACCTGCTCCTTCCTCCCGTGTCCTGTTGTGCTGCCACTGCTGGCCATAACATCCCTTTATACTCACCCACACCTCCTGTTATTCTCCGGCGACGACAGCCTCACACCGCAGCCGAAGCAGTCAAATCACATACTCCCCTCTGCGTGGGCATCCACTTCCGCGTCTTCCCGGGCTCTGCATTGTTCCCTTCCTAGGCCTCGCCGTCGTCCACTGCCTTGGTGCTCTCGGCGTAGCGTGGTCAACATGGTCAACAAAAGACAGCCATCGGGAGAGGACTTTAGGCGGTGAGGCTGACAGCTGGACCCACCAGCTACATCTTCGAACACAAGGAAGTGCCTCCTTATTACTCGCAAAATAAAAATGATTCCTCCCCCTGACAGCTGGGACCGACCAGTTATATCTTCGCGCGCAAGGAAGTGCGTCCTTATCCTCCTCGACCACTGAGACCCACCCGGTCAAAGCATACGTAGCGTTGTCTATCTGTTCACTAACGTGTATGTACATACTGGTCGACCGGTCTCTCTGCAAGTATGAATCGTGGCCGAATAAGTAGTGGCATGTATCATTGTAGAGCACCCGAGATAGCAGTTCACGAAGTCCCATCTAAGTCATGTACACGTACGTACAACCACAGGGCAAAAAATACGGCCACATACGTACATACGGGCGGGGTCTCGAGTGCATACTCGCGCATATATACGGATGGCCAGGGCTTGTTTACAAGGAAAGGCAACGGACGGCAGCAACGGCGTCCTGTTCATCAGGCAGCGAACCGGCTGGGTCAGAACGAAGAAACATCGTACTGTTCATCGGGAGGCAACCGACTGGGTCGGAATGCATCCTGTTCCACGGGAGCCAACCGTCTTGGACGGAACAGCCGAAACGGGGTCTGGCATACCGCAGAACGGAGGAAACGGCCTTCTGTTCGACCGGCCATGGTCGAAACGGGATCCTGTTCATCGGGAGGGGTCTGGCGTACCGCAAAACAAAGGAAAAGGACTTGTGTTCAAGTGCTTGCGGTCAAAACATGGTCCTGTTGATCGGGAGGGGTCTGGCGTACCGCAAAAAGGAGGAAACGAACTTGTGTTGGAGCGCCTACGGTCAAAACGGGGTCCTGTTCATCCACAGTCTACTGCCTCGCTCCAGCGTCCACGGGCTACTGTTCATCCACCATCATCCTCCTCCAGCCCCAACCAGCTACTGTTCATCCACGGCTACTATTCATCCAACCTCCACCGGCTACTGTTCATCCAGCCTCAATGGGGTCCTGTTCATCCACCCCCAACCGGCTGGGGCGCGGCGGCCTCCTCGGGGTCCTGTTCAACCAGCGGCAACGGCCTACTACCACGGGGTCCTATTCATCCCACCCCCACCGGGAACTGTTCATCCAAAGCCAACCAACCGGCTCGACTCACCACGTCTCGACTCGTTCTGCGTACCGCGCGCACGGTAGCAACGGTTACTGTTCATCGAGAGGCAATACACCGGCTGGCTACGTCTCGCATGGGGTCTTGATCGGCTTCAGTAAGCAACAGCAGTGATCGATCGCTCGGGTTCAGTTAGCAGCAGCAGTGAAGGAATTGCTCGGGTTCAGTCAGCAGCGAATGAATCGCTCGGGTTCGGTTAATAGCCAAGGGATTGATCGCTCGGGTTCAGTAATGTGCGATCGCTCGGGTTCAGTTAGCCAATGCCTCGCACACACGCGCGTACACGAGAGAAACGCACAAACCATAGTGCATCTCGCTCGGCCCCGACCACCCACCATAACCAGGAACTCCGCAATATTTTCCTCACCCTCGCTTCTACCATGAATTTTTC
Source organism: Aegilops umbellulata (assembly GCA_032464435.1). Lineage (NCBI taxonomy): Eukaryota > Viridiplantae > Streptophyta > Magnoliopsida > Poales > Poaceae > Aegilops > Aegilops umbellulata. The sequence goes on along the minus strand of CP136060.1, from coordinate 82,912,425 downwards.
GTCATGGACAGCCCAAAGAATGTCATGCGGCTGCGTCTCCAACCCGCCCAGGACGAAAAGCCCATTTTCTTTCATGATTTTTTGTCATAGAAGTAGGAGCCCATGACATCTATGATGATACCGGGTTTTGTCACAATTATCGTCATAGAAGTGTCATAAGCATGACAGGAAAAAAATTCTTCGGGCCAAAATGTCACTGATGTGTCCTTTTTTTTGTAGTGAGGCGAAGAGCCAAGCGCATGGTTAATATTTTGTGATGCCGAGCGCAAGGTTTATAGGAGAACGAGTAGTAGTACTAGTAGTAGTAGTATGTACTGTATGAGGAAGAAGCAATAAGAATGTATGTTTTGCGTGACAGTTTCTTCTTACAGGACGTGCTAGACCTAATGGACCTCATTGTTGCAATGGGAGTATCATACAAGTGCATATCATAGATAGCACAATTCAGAGTGGTGGGCAGTGGGAATAATATTCGTAGCTGTTTAGTCTTAAACCCCATGAAGAAGTCCCTCGAGAGGAATAGCCATCCTCTATAGGTTCTCCTATGTAAAATGAGTAAATGAGAGAAAAATAGAACGAGACAAAGTAAAAAAAATCACCAGACTTAGAGCCAGCCCTATTGTACCAGTGAATGATATTTCTACATCGTGATTGACATGGCTATATTATTAACCATGCTGCAGAGGTAACAGTGGATGGATATTCAACGAGTGAAATGATGGCTGCTTCCTCAGTCAAACTTAGGGAAAGGTGGGCCTCATGATTTGTCGGCTCATAAGTCATTATTACTACTGCCTATACTCTTTGCCCATTTAATAACTACGTGGTAGAGTAGTTGGCTATACTTTTAATAACCATGCTCGAAGATAAGAGGTGCACGCACCCACACACATAGTACTCTCTACGTCTTCCCCAACCACACACGTGACACAGTGGAGCTCATTTCTGTATGAAGATGCAGCCCACGTGATAATTTGACGCATGTACTAGTTACTCACTTAATGGAGGGTCGGGAACCACACATGAACGGTGCCGCATTATTTACAAATAAAGTATTTTTTCTTCAGTGGCACGTACGCAATATAAATAGGTTCATATGGAAAGAAAAAGAAACCGCTCCACTATATACATAGCCATGGGTTGATCTCTTCACACTCTCTCCCACAAAACGACTGTGGCCACATCTCTAGCCACACATTCGGCGGATCATGTCCGCCGGGGGAAGGGGAGGATATTTTGTGTAGATGTAGTAGCCGTCTGCGAGGGCGAAAACCCACTGTCGACGCGTCCCGATCAGGGGTCCCCGCTGTTCTCTCTCACAAACCCGGCACGGTTGCCTTCGTCCCTTGCTCATAGTCGCAACCTGGGCAGATGCCGCCTCTCACCGCCCCTCCTAGCTACATCCCGACATCCCTCGGGTACAACTTCCTTTACAGCCGGCTTGCACCACTGCCCCAGCTGCCCACGTCGCTCCATGTGGATATTTCTCTACTTCTTTGCCTCACACGTACCTCTATTGGCTTCTACTATATTTGTGATGAGTTTATGTCTCATCAACTAGTGCCACTAGTCTTATTCTAATCGCACTTCTTCCATTTCTTTACCACAGGGATGCTCAGCTTGATTTTAGTGAAACTGCACAAAATGATCCGACGCTCAAAGGTTGCAAACTTCATTCCTTCGGAATGTTCAACCTTGCCAGCAAATTAAAGCCTAGTTAGGGTTTAGGGTTCAAGGCCTCGGGACTGTGTGGATCATTTTTTCTTTAGTTGACTCTGTTCCAAAATAAGTGTCTCAACTTTTGTACAACTTTATACTAAAGTTGGAGAAGTTGGAATAAAGTTAAGACATTTATTTTGGATCGGAGGGAGTACATATTGGCTATGATCAGTGAATCATTGAGATGCAATAGCATGCATGTTAGTCTCCTTTTTATTTGATGGAATATTGCGATGGGTGTCGGTGTCAAAAACGGTAGATCTCGGGTAGGGGGTCCCAAGCTGTGTGTCATGGATCGATGGGTAACTGGAGACGGGGGACACAATGTTTACCCAGGTCCGGGCCCTCTTAATGGAGGTAATACCCTACTTCCTGCTTGATTGATCTTGATGAATATAGAGATTACAAGAGTTGATCTACCTCGAGATCATATGTTGTGGTCTAAACACTAAGGGTATGACGAATAATGTCCTCCCCTACCGACTAGCATGGCCTCGGCTTATATAATGTACCGAAGGCCTAGGAAAACAAGAGTCCTAGTCGAATACGTTGGTGGATAGGAGTCATTTTCTTGATCACCAAGTCTTGTGGAATCTTCCTTGTATGCGACATGGGTTATCCGAACTGGCCCAATAGTGAACCGCCATGGGTGTCCTCGGCCCGATCCTGCTAGTCGGGAGACGACGTGGTGAGTACCCCAGGACACCATCAGTAGCCCCCTAAACTGGTCTTCAAGTTGGGGACGCTCCTCGATTCTTTTGAATCGTTCTTCATCTTCGGCCGTCGGTCTTGAATACTGGTTCAACAAATCTTCTCATCTTCGATCTTGAGCATCGTTGAAGTGAATCCAAAGAGTTTACACGTTGGGTATCCGAGGAGCCCCTTTAAGTTCTCGGCCTTTCTCAATGCCTTGTTATTTTTTACGCCACACCTCGGGTTTGAAGTTGTTCCCATGAGGCGGTGTCCTCTTGCATCCGAGCTCCAACGGCGGACTGCATTCGAGGTATCTTTTGCAGCCGAGCACCAACACCAGACTGTATCCGAATTCCAATGCCGGACTATATCCGAGGTGTCATAGATCACCTTGGCTTGAAAAAGTTTGAAGGAGGTTATCCGAGCTTAACGCTGAAAAGTTCTCTACGGAACGAGCCATTCGAATCCGAGCTTTATGCCCGACCACTTCCGAGCTCCAACGCTGGACTACATCCGAGCTCTAACGATGGTCAGCGTCCGAGGTGCCGTAAACTACCTCGGTCCTTAAAAGATTGAACGAATTCAACCGGGCTTAATGCCGGAAATGCCCTCTATGGAGCCAGCCGCTCACAGCCGAGCTTTACGCCGGACTGCTTCCAAGGTGATGTACCACCTCGGGCTCGGGCTGATTGTCTGAGGATTTTATTTATGATTGATGCAATTTATTTACTGACGAGATATATAGCCAGTAGCCCTCAAGGTATGTGTCGGCCTAAAATCCGAGATGCACATTAGAGGAGATAATGATCGGTGGACGGGCCCTTGAGATAGGGTTTTGAGAAGTCGTCGTAATATATTAGCTTGATGCACGATAGGTCCAGATGGTACCTGTTGTCCGAAGACGCGTTTGCCCATATTTTGGTCAAGCCGAACACTGAGCACTTAGAATTTTCTGCATTGAATAGGCAATGCAGTAGCCCCCCGAGACACTAGTTGGGTGGCAACACCAAATCAGGGGATCGATGTGCCCCTTTAATATTTGTAAATAATAAGCATGAAGCCCAGTAGCCCCCGAGCCTTAATGTGGGCACGGGTGGCCGAATTAAGGATCAATATCCATTTGACAGAAAAAAATTGTTGTGTTTAACACAAACTTCTCGGAAAGAGAACAAAGATCTCATAAAGGAGTTGGAGCTAACGAAAGTTGAGCTCGCCAAGGTCGGCCTTAAGGGGCTTAATAGATAGGGGGAAAACCAATGGGGAACTATGAGAGCATTATATCAGCTGCTCGGTTGTCTCAAAGAGACTATGCCATTGACTCTTTAAAAGATTGGCTGCTAAAAAATTGATTTTTGCTCACAATTTATGTGTAATGATTCTATGTACCCAAGTACTTTACATCATTAATACTCGGATCCGCATTGTATAAAACTTTGTTGACCGACCATCGGCTTCAACCTCCTGGGCCAGCAGCCAGGGAGTGTTTGTCCCACTTTTTAAAGCCTTTATGAGGGCAAAGATTTGTGGCAAACGAGGCAATCCGGCCATACGGGTTTATAAACAAAGTTATGTGGAGAGATATGTTATATGAAGAAACATCTTCCAGAGAAAAATAGTTCCGCTATCGGTTCCTTTCTTTGGGTTCTCATGTTGACCATGATCATGAAACCTCATCTCCGATCAATGTGGGAGGAAAATATTGAGGATTTAGTTAGGGGAAAGTTTCCAAACTCTATGGTCCATGATGAACCGGAATTTTCACTTCCATCGTGTCGACCAATTATATTCTTAATATAGCTAGCTTTCGGCTTCACCCAGTCTGAGGTACTAATCCGGACGACCCGGTAGTAACAATCATAGAGGTGCTCCCTTTACTGCCTAGCCGAAAAATCAGGAACGTAGGGGTAAGCACAAGAGCCAGGCAACCCAGCTTGGCCAAAATCTTAAGTCAAATTGATGCATATTTATGGCTTTATTACGATAATTATGGAAGGCAAATTCTCCATTGAGACTGTTTATAATCTAAAAGTGGCCCATCATCGGCTTCCACCCCTTTGTAGATACTACACAGGGTGTTTCCACAGTAACAAGACAACCCTTAGTCGACGTCTCGGTACCTGGAGGCGGTTGTGTTAGCGGAAAGAGGCAATCAGATATGTAGGCTTTACAACTTTCACTTAGTCATAAGAGCTTAAAGTTGAGAGGCCAGCTACTAGCCCCTGGTTAGTGTTCGGCGACAACCGAGGTCAAGCCGTAAACCCTTCGGCCAATGTTATGAACGGGCCGTCATTTAACACGGGGTGACCTCTATCGATCTTATAGTTTAATACAGTCATCGGATCGCTAACCAGTTTACGCTTATTGTGACAGTCAGTTTTCGGCTTTCTCCACTGAGGCGCTTAACCATGCGAGCTGGAAGCACAATCGTAGTGGTTCTCCATTTGCATACCTAGCCGAACAAAGCAGCACGTAGGAGGCAAACACAGGAGCTGGGCAACCCAACTATTGACCAAAGACGCAATTCGAAACTGATGCATATAAAGCAATATGCGAGAACATTTTGCCAAGAACTCCTCGGAGTACCTTGGCCTTTGGTGGGTTCGGCTCAAGTCGCAGCCTCCCGTTGATATTGTCAATGCTTAAAAAGTGTTCGGCAGTGTACTGCGGGATTTATGCTTGGACCCAACACCGAGGTGCAGGTCGGCAGGAAAAATACCGAACTATGGGTCGAAAAAGAGTTCCCAAGCTAGATTATTACGCAGGGTACCTCGGTCAAGAGGATGGCCTGCCTCCGGAAAGGAAAACATACAAATAGCTGAAAAAAGTGCCATAAGCTTAAAAAACCAAAAAACTTATGCGAAAACTTTACATCCAAACTAAATCAAGTTTTTTTGGGTGCCAATCCGAAAATTGGTCTTTAAAATTAGTTTGTGCTTCCATCGTGCTTTAACATGACACATCCGATCTCAAGACTTCGAGTGGGTTAGCCTTTGGCTTCAACCTCCTATCCAAAAGGTAGAGTGCTTCTCAGGCCAGTTTAGCAAACTAAACTCGGGCGGCTTTAGAGAAAGACCAGGCTATCCGGCTATTGACCACACATTCGAGTCGAGGAAGGAGTGATAGAAAAAAACTTTGCAACGAACAAGAAGAAAACACATTTATTATAAAACGGATCATATAAATTTTAAGAGCCCCTAGTTAACATGGGTAAAGGGAGTTTCTTTTAACAAACAACTCATGTGAGCATGGTCGAACCAAACACAAATTAAAAATTTAAAAACTTTGAGCATGAAAGCTACTTAGCTGATTAATGTGTTCGGCGTTGATGACGCGGGTCGAGCTTGCAGCGGGTTGAGGTCCCAGCCCCCAAGCCAATCCCGAGGTGCCAGAACGAAGAGCTCGGCTTGATGCAGTGGCGATGTCGCACAGTCGATGTGGCGGGCAAAAGCCCCAGGGCCAGTCGAGGTGATGAAAACCCTCATGACCGAGGTGACGAAAAACCTCATGACCGAGGTGACGAAAAAAGAAGTGTTCAATAATCAATGTTTGAACTAATGACTTTATTGTTTAACACAAGTATAATGTTTCGTTGAACCGAACAAGAATTAATAAATTTAAAGAAAGAAAAAAACTGAGCATGGAGGCGACTTAGTTGGTTAATGTACTCAGTATTCTTGGCGAGGTCCAAGCTCATGGCGGGACGAAGACGTAGTCCGCAGTCTAGCCAAGGTCCCAGCCCCCAAGCCCGAGGTGGCTGAGCGAGGAGCTCGCCTTGATAAGGTGGTGATGCCCCACGGTCGATGTGGCGAGGCGAAGCCCTCAGTCCAGCTAACGTGACAAAGCTGGTCGACTGGTGACACCGAAGTCACCGGAGTAGGTTGATGAAGAGAGGGCGAAGCCCTCAGTCTAGCCGAGATGACGGGGCAGGTCGGTAGTGTGATGTTTGCAGCACCATACCAGCCGAGGTGTCGAAGCAGGTCGGCGTGGTGGATATTGGCTTGGTTAGCCGGATTAGTATCTGGGGTTTCTTCGGAGTCGTCCTCCGGTACGATGGTGCGAGGGGCGAGTCCGGCCAGGGTTGACTCCTGGTGTTCGGATGCCGAGGTTGCGTCCAGACTTGAAGTTAGATTCGGGATAAGAGAGGCGAGTTCGGCTGGAATTGACTCCCGATCTTCGGACGCATGGGTCTCATTCAGTCTTGAAGAAGCAATATTGCGGTGATGCCGACGCAGGCCAGATCTTGTGACGCGGTCGATGCCCGCTTGACGAAGTGACCATGCGGCGATGTCTGGCAATGATGTTCGTGATAATTTAGCCTTGACGATCCCGAACTCTTGTTCGGCTTGCCGAGATGATGATCTGATAAGGTTGGGCTCGGCTCAACAAAGTGACGACGTGTCTAGTGCAGGTCGGCAGCCGTGGAGCAATGTTGCCGGACTGGTTTGACACCAGCGTGATGGTGAAGAATACCTCAGAGAAGGCTTAAAATTTAATGGGCACGTGTTTAAGAACAGTGCAAAATACCCTAGAAGGAAATTCGTTCAAAAGGGTTGTCCAATATCCCATCATGAAAAGACATGAACTCGGGTCAGATTCGTATTCGCGTAGAAAATAGATCTGAAAATTGGTCCACTCATCGGAAGGTTCCCGGAGTTTGAGTGGTCGGGTCGAGCTGAAATTTTGAGGGGTGGTAGATATAGGAATTCCGCAGCCGATCAACGGTTGGATCTTCCAAAGGACGTCCGAGCTAGATGCTAGGCACCACACTCCAAACTCATCCAGATTCCCGTCCAGATTTGACAGGGCTCCGGTATATCGTAGATCACCGGAGATTCCTCCATCGGAACACGACGAAATTTTGCAGGGTTGTTGTAGACTTAATTCCGCACAATCCTGCCAAAGCAATCGTCAAAGCAATGCTCGAGGAGGCAGTGGCGGTAGACACAAGTTCGCTGTCTAGAAAAATAGCACGGTCGCTCGAGGGCAATGTTGATGTTGAGCCCCCGAGCTCCATGGATGATTCCTCCATGATCTTGATAGAGATCGGAGTTGATGTTGATAAAGGCCCTCATCCGAACATGACGATTTGACATGGAGCACAATCCTCCGCCGAGCCAAGGTGACCAGTCGAGCTGGTGATGAAGATGCCGACGTCGTAGTTGATCTGCACACAAGCCATTGATCATTTATCGATCACACAACGGAACTCTCAATGAAAGCACCATTGTCGGTGTCAAAACCGGCAGATCTCAAGTAGGGGGTCCCAAGCTGTGTGTCATGGATCGATGGATAACAGGAGACAGGGGACACGATGTTTACCCAGGTTTGTGCCCTCTTAGTGGAGGTAATACCCTACTTCTTGCTTGATTGATCTTGATGAATATAGAGATTAAAAGAGTTGATCTACCTCGAGATCATATGTTGTGGTATAAAACCTAAGGGTATGACGAATAATGTCTTCCCCTACCGACTAGCCTAGCCTCGGCTTATATAATGTACCAGAGGCCTAGGATAACAAGAGACCTAGTCGAATACGTTGGTGGATAGGAGTCATTGTCTTGATCACCAAGTCTTGTGGAATCTTCCTTGTATGCGGCATGGGCTGTCCGAACTGGCCCAATAGTAAACCGCCATGGGGGTCCCCGGCCCGATCCAGCAGGTCGAGAGACGATGTGGTGAGTACCACCTAGTCTAGGACACCATAAACAAGCCAACCTTGGACGCAAGATCCATGAAACAAAAGTTGAAAGCTTCATAGCATTGTACAATTTTATCTCGCTGAGAAATTACAGTACTATGTACTAAAGAGCTGGGTGTCGCATGGTGTCCAAAAAATATGGTGATAGTGTGAGGTGGGCCATGTAATCACTGAGTTGCCGTGTTTTCGCTGCTTTCATACACCCCCGCCGTAATAGTCGAGAAAATTGTAGTTTTAGCACAGAATAGAAGAATGAAAAAGAGGGGAGACGCTCTACTAGCTCATTTTGCAAAAACCTGGGAGATCCAGCATTCGGTGCACGTGTCATGCACCAAAGTAAAGTGTACAGTACAACTGATACTCAGCACGGTTGTCCACCTCAGTAACAATGACCAATGAGCCACTACTGCAGGATGCTGCTAACGCGACACTACGATCAGAGACCCTTTAACGAAACTGTGTGCGATGCATTAATCGCAAACGGTGATGTAAAAAAACGTCAGAAAAGATGCAAAACATTTTCAATGGCGGGTACATTAAACATGGTTCAGATTTTACTTGCGTGTGCGATCCTGGGCATACGGTTGATCCAGACGAACTGTTTTGCGATTAGATAGAACAACAGAAACGGGCATCCATATCAATGTGTGTGTGATATGCGGCATATAGTTCGCTCCGATGAACTGTTTGCTACTAGGGAAAGCAACAGAAATGGTCAGCCGGGTCAAGGTGTGTGTGATATACGGCATACGATTCACTCGAATGAACTGTTTTCGATTAGGGAAGAGAACATAAATGGTTCAACTTAACAAGATGTGTGTGATACGCGGCAAACAGGCTCGGAGGTTAATTTGAGAACAAGTACACAGAGGTTAATTTGACATACATGACTTATAAGTTTCACCGAAATCATATCACTTTTTTTGGAAAACATTTAATAGCGTTGAATGTATATAGTGCTCCGTCCTATTAGTTGAATTAACCTCGAAGTCCATGTTTTGGAAACATGTCGTAAAGTAACGGGATAGACCTTCATTCAAGCCAACCAACATGTGTTCAAAAAACAAAAATTATCAAGAAGTAACGAGATAGACCTTCTTCAAGCCAATCAACATGTGTTCAAAAAATGTTAAAAATTACAAAACAAGGACCTCGAGGTTAATCCAACTACTAGGAGGGAGCACTATATAATTTAAGACAATCAAATGTTTACAGTGATCCATCCTGTCGGCGTTATGGGAACGGGGGTCCCCAGACTTGCCTGCCTGCAGCCCACGGCGTGGCTCCACTAGAGGCCCCGTACGGCCCATCTTCACCAGCAAACACTCAAGACCGAGGCGGACGACGCAAGACCTCCTCGGAGGCGGCCTCACCAGGCTGGCTCGCGAGGGGCAGAAGATCAAGGCAAGGGGAACCTCGCCAGGTTCCTATGACATAAGCCATGACGACCAAGACCAGGCGGGCGCCAGCGAGCACAATGTCCTCATTTCCTCTTTGGTGCTAAAGAGGCAAGCGCAGGCGAGGAGTCCCAAGGCATCAAGCAAAGGTTTCCATATCAGTGCAACGAGACCAAGGCCAGCAGGACGGAAGGACGGAGGTCATCGTGGAGCCCAAGACGGCGTCACCACCAGAGCCTTTGGCAGGCGAAGACCACCTTTAGTCAGGATAACTTGTACTAGTTGTCCCCCTTCAAATTGGCCATTGTGGCCTCCCTTCCCACTCAATATTTGGGAAGAGGACTAGGGCCTCTATAAATAGGACTAGCCACCACAGTAGGAGGCAACTGATTCAGATCATCCTCACCCACACAAGTTCACCAAGCACAAGAACACTTCTCCTCAGGAGGCTGGTCTTCCCTTGTACTGTTCATCATCAGCCGAAGAGGCAATCTACCACACCACACTGGAGTAGGGTATTACACCACAACGGTGCCCCGAACCAGTATAAATCTCGTGTCTCTTGTGTTGCGGGTTCATCGAGCTAGGCTTTGAGATCACGGTGAGGGTGAGGGTGTGATTAGGTAGGGGGAGATCTTCGTGCGCACCCCAGTGTTCGAACCTCAAGGGTTTTGCTGGAACCTGAAATCCGACATTTGGCGTGCCAGGTAGGGGTGCGCCGTAATTTTCCTTCCGCTGATCCGCGTCCCATCGTTTCGTCGCTTCCATGGCGGATGCTCGTCAAGCCCGCGCTGAGCGCCAAGCCGCCCTCGCCGCCCGTGTCGCCCAAACTGCTCCTGTTGGCGGGCCTCCCCATCGTTCTCCTTCACCCGCCGCCAACGCCGCCACCGGACCAGCGGGAAATGAGCAGCTATGCACCCCTCGGTGCGGCGGGACGGCCGCACCGCCACTCCGTCGCTGACACCGGCCGGCTCGTCGTCTCACGCTCATCGCGCCCCCACGGACGCGCGGGCCGCGCTGCTCATGGCATGCGAGCTCCAGCGTTACCACCCCATCGTCGACCTCTATGAAGACTGGTTGGACCGCATCGTCGAGCTCGTCAGTCCCGCAGGGGGGTCCCTCATGCCATCCCATTCGCTGCCTCTCCCTCCGCCAGCTGCGCCTCTACCAGCTGCGGGCTACATGGCTCACGGAGCACCACCACCACCACCTCCGCACCAAGACGGCATTCTAGCGCCAAGGCGCGCTGCCCCCCGGCGCGACCCACCACGTCGGGCGCCCGCGCGAGAAGAAGGAAGTGATACGTCTCCAACGTATCTATAATTTATGAAGTATTCATGCTATTGTATTATCAATCTTAGATGTTTTATATGCATTTATATGATATTTTATATGATTTTTGGGACTAACCTATTAACCTAGAGCCCAGTGCCAGTTTCTGTTTTTTCGTTGTTTTTGAGTATCGCAGAAAAGGAATACCAAACGGAGTCCAATTGACGGGCCAATTTTTGATGATTTTTTATGGACCAAAAGAAGCCCCGGGAGTAAAAGAGTTGGTCCAGAAGAGTCCCGGGCTGTCCACGAGGGTGGGTGGCGCACCCACCTCCCTAGGCGTGGGCCCCTATCTTGTGGACGACTCAGAGACCCCCCTGACATGAGACCTATGCCAAAAATTCCTATAAATACAGAAACCTCCAGAAAATAACCTAGATCGGAAGTTCCACCGCCGCAAACCTCTGTAGCCACGAGAAATCAATCTAGGCCCTCTCTGGCACCCTGCCGGAGGGGGCCATCATCACCGGAGGCCATGGAGGAGGATCCCCGAGGGGCCATCATCGCCATGAAGGCCAAGGACCAGAGGGAGAACCTCTCCCCATCCATGGGGGGCCATGGAGGAGGAAGCAGAAGGGGGAGAACCTCTCCTCCTCTCTCTCGGTGGCGTCGGAGTGCCATCGGGAGGGGAATCTTCACCGCGGTGATCGTCTTCATCAACATCACCATCATCATCACCATCCTCATCTCTTTTACGCGGTACATTCTCTCGCACCCCGCTGTAATCCCTACTTGAACATGGTGCTTTATGCCACATATTGTGATCCAATGATGTGTTGCCATCCTATGATGTTTTGAGTAGATATCCTTTGTCTTTGGGTTGATTGATGATCTAGATTGGTATGAGTTGTATGTTTTATTTTGGTGATGTCCTATTGTGCCCTCCGTGTCGCACAAGCATGAAGGATTCCCACTGTAGGGTGTTGCAATATGTCCATGGTTTACTTATTGTCTGTGTTGCTTGAGTGACAGAAGCATAAACACGGATAAGTGGGTCACGGCGTATGGGATAAAGGGGACTTGATGCTTTAATGCTATGGTTGGGTTTTACCTTAATGATCTTTAGTAGTTGCAGATGCTTGCTAGAGTTCCAATCATAAGTGCATATGATCCAAGACGACAAAGTATGTTAGCTTATGCATCTCCCCATATGAAATTGCAATAGTGATTACCGATCTTGTTAACAATTGCCTAGGACAATTCCGCACACCGACCCATCATTATTCCACACTCGCTATCTATAATATTTAGTAATATATTCTAACTTTATGGTAACAGCACCTACTTTTATATTTTAGCTCTCCGATATCATGCAAAGTTATCCTCCTCATACCCATAGCGTAGTTTTATTTCTCGTATCTAGTTGGAAGCAAACGCTCGGTGTATGTAGAGTCGTATCAGTGGCAGATAGGACTTGAGAGAATATTGATCTTACCTTTAGCTCCTTGTGGGTTCGACACTCCATACTTATCACTTCCACCTTTGGAAATTGCTACGATGATTCCCTGCACTTGGGGATTATCATGCTCTTTTCTGGCGCCGTTACCGGGGAGCAATAGCGTGGGGTTGATATTCTCGTGTGTGCTTGTTTGCTTTCTTCACTAAGTAGATTTTGTTTTTCCTTTTTGTTTCTGTTTAGTTGTGGGTGAAACATACAAAAAAATTAAGAATGAAAATACTAAAAAAATTACTTGCCTCTCATGCCTAAAAAGTTTTTGAAAAAGAGAAGTGATTGGAAAGTTATGCATTGAAGAATTGAGGGTCAACCATGAGCACTTGTGTTCATGCTCATGGAACCAATGTAGAATTTTTCATGGAAGTTTCTCTGTAAATAATTATCCCCCTGTATATATCCATTGTATTATAAAAACAATGTGCCAAGCTTTGGTTTTAGGATGATTAGATTGCTTGTTTACTTTGTGCAGTACAAAAATAGAAACTTTGGCTGTAGCGCATGAATTTACATTTTTTTACTGGAAAGTCAAACTGGTCTGAAACATTTTGAAAATTACTTCTGTAGAAATTGTTTAAATTTTCATACTTTTTCTAGAATTTTTGGAGTTACATAAGTTTACTAAACTTCCAGATTACTACAGACTGTCCTGTTTTTTGACAAATTCTGTTTTTCATGTGTTGTTCGCTTATTTTGATGAATCTATGGGTAGTATCAGGGGGTATGAACCATGGTGAAGTTGGAATACATTAGATATAGTGCTAATATGAAATTTGAATGAGTTTGCAACAGTACCTAAAGGTAGTGATTTGCTTTAGTATACTAACGGATCTCACAAAGTTTTTGTTAAGTTTGTGTGGATGAAGTGTTCGAAGAACGAGGAGTTACCGATGTGAGAAGAATAACGAGAGGCAAGAGTTCAATCTTGGGTATGCCCAAGGCACCCCAAGTAAATATTCCAAGGATACTCAAGCATCTAAGCTTGGGGATGCCCCAGTTGGCATCCCATCTTTCTTCTTCAACTATTATCGATATACCTCAGTTTTTGTTTTGTTCACATGATTTGTGTCCTTTGTGTTTTTCTTTTTCTTTAAGAACCATGCTATTATGAGATTCCCCTTCATCAATTTATATAATGATTCGTGTGCTTCACTTATATCTTTTGAGTATGACCTTATAGAATGCTCTTTGTGCTTCACTTAAATCTTTTGAGCATGGTTTTATAGAATGCTTCATGTGCTTCACTTATATATTTTGAGCTTGGATATTTGTTAGTCTATATTAATTGTAGAATGCTCCATGAACTTCACTTATATCTTTTGGAGTATGAAAAATACTATCATCTAAAGCAGGTTTGGAAGAGTGTCAACTTTAGGAATTAGTGATCCCACTATTCCGAATGAGAAGAATTTTGCTTATGTGGAGAGTACAAAAATTTCTATGCTTGTAGATCATGAAAAGAATGCTTTATGTGATGGTAATATTGTTGAATTCATTCATGTTGCTACTGAAATTTATTATGAGGGAGGAATATATGCTTGTAGGAGTTGCAATAATATCAAGTTTCCTCTCTATGTGCTTAAAGTTTTGAAGTTATACTTGTTTTGCCTTCCTATGCTAGTTGATTCTTGTTCCTATAAATTATGTGGTCACAAAATCCCTAGGCATAGGAAGTGGGCTATATTAAAATGTGCTAGTCATATTCTTCATGATGCTCTATTTATGGTTCAATTCTTTTCTTTTATGTGAGCATCATTAAATCATCATGGCTAGCTAAAAGGCATTAAAGAAAAGCGCTTGTTGGGAGACAACCCAATATTTACCCTTACTGTTTTTATGTGTTTACATGATTAAGCTACTGTAGTAATCATGTTTTATAGCTTTTGTTTCAATAAAGTGCCAAGTAAGACCTTTGGGAAGACTTGGGTGAAAGTTAATGTGATCTTGCTGTAAAAAACATAAACTTTCTGCTCACGAGATTAGCCGTCATTTTTTACTGAAGAGGGATTTTGAGTTGATTCTATTCTAAGAAGATTAATAGACAAATTCCTCACGTCCACCAATTTTTTTCGTAATTTTTGGAGTAGCATAAGTATGGTTTCTGTTCAGATCATGACAGACTGTTCTGTTTCTGACAGATTCTGTTTTCATTGCATAGTTTGCTTGTTTTCTAGTTTCTATGGCTTATATTTCTCAATATAAATTGTAGAAATGATATGGTACAGTAGGCATTGTGTGACAACAATTATGAACCTTGTCTTTGACAGTACCAAAGTGAATGGTTTACTCTTTATCATACTAACCTATCTCACGAAGTTCCTTTAAGTTTGGTGTGATTGAAGTTTTCAAGCTTTGGGTGAGATATCGATATGAGGAGAATAAGGAGTGGAAATACCCTAAGCTTGGGAATTCCCAAGTCATCCCAAGTTAATATTCAAGAAAGACTCAAGCGCCTAAGCTTGGGGATGCCCCGGAAGGCATCCCCTCTTTCGTCTTCAAAACTATCGGTATACCTTACTCGGAGCTATATTTTTATTCGTCACATGATATGTGTTTTGCTTGGAGCGTATTTTCAATTTTACTTTCTGTTTGAATAAAATCATTGGATCTAAAATCTTGAATGAAAAAGAATCCTCCCATGGCTAGTTAATTATTTGACTACTCAGTGTTCTTCACTTATATCTTTTTGGGGTGGTTTATCATTTACTCACGTGCTTCACATATATCCTATGAGTAAATGGTTGAATGAATTGAATATCATAAATCTGAAATTATATATGTTTCATATGCTTATATCATGGGGAGTAATGACTTCACACAGAATAAGTATAGGTAGTAAACTTATTGAAAGTTGGCAAACGCAGAATTGGTCACTTGAACAATTCATGAAATAATATTGAAGGAAGAGAGATTTCACATATAAATATACTATCTTGGACATCTTTTGTAATTGTGAGCACTCATTAAAATATGACATGCTAAAAGGTTGATGTTGGACAAGAAAGGCAACTTAATGGGTTATGTTTTCCTATATCCGAAACGTTATATTGTCTTGGATCATCCAACATGTTGAGCTTGCCTTTCCCTCTCATGCTAGCCAAATTCTTTGCACCAAGTAGAAATACTACTTGTGCTTCCAAACATCCCTTAAACCATTTTTTCCATGAGAGTCCACCATACCTACCTATGGATTGAGTAAGATCCTTCAAGTAACTTGTCATCGGTGCATGCAATAAAAATTGATCTCCAAATATGTATGATCTATTAGTGCAAAGAAAATAAGCTTTATACGAACTTGTGATAGGGAAGAAATAAAAGCGACGGACTGCCTAATAAAGGTCTTTATCACAAGAGGCAATATAAAGTGACGTTTTTTGCATTAAGATTTTGTGCATCCAACCATAAAAGCGCATGCCAACCTCTATTTCCCTCTGCGAAGGGCCTATCTTTTACTTTTATCTTCTACCCTTATACAAGAGTCATGGTGATCATCACCTTTCCTTTTTACACTTTTTTCTTTGGCAAGCACTTTGTTCTGGAGCGATCCGTATGTATATATCCACTTGGATGTAGGTTTTCATAAAGTATTATTATTGACATTACCCTTAAGGTAAAAGGTTGGAAGCCTCTATCTTTCTCTATGTCCGATTAAAACTTTGAACCCATAAATATCACATGAGTGTTAGCAATTGTGAAAGACAATATGATCGTTGAGTATGTGGGATTTGCTAAATCAAAGCTCTTACATAGACTCTTCCTGAAAATAAAATGAATTGCAATTGCTTGATGACTAAGGGCACTGTTTGTTAGTTTCAAGAAAGTTTATGATCTATACTTTAACATGTGAATAGCTTGTTACTTGATCATGAAAAGTTTTATGAGATGGGCTACTGTTATGACATATAATGATGCTAGAAAAGGCGATTGAAGTTATCATTGATCAAACCTGTGCACCTGCTAGCATTCACACTTCATAAATTATTTCTTTTATCATTTACCTACTCGAGGACGAGCAGGAATTAAGCTTGGGGATGCTGATACATCTCCAACGTATCTGTAATTTATGAAGTATTCATGCTATTATATTATCCATCTTAGATGTTTTATATGCATTTATATGATATTTTATATGATTTTTGGGACTAACCTATTAACCTAGAGCCCAGTGCCAGTTTCTTTTTTTTCCTTGTTTTTGAGTATCGCAGAAAAGGAATACCAAACGGAGTCCAATTGACGTGCCAATTTTTGATGATTTTTTATGGACCAAAAGAAGCCCCCGGAGTAAAAGAGTTGGTCCAGAAGAGTCTCGGGCTGTCCACGAGGGTGGGGGCGCCCACCCCCCTTGGCATGGGCCCCTATCTTGTGGACGACTCGGAGACCCCCCTGACATGAGACCTACGCCAACAATTCCTATAAATACAGAAACATCCAGAAAATAACCTAGATCAGAAGTTTCGTCGCCGCAAGTCTCTGTAGCCATGAGAAATCAATCTAGGCCCTCTCTAACACCCTGCCGGAGGGGGCCATCATCACCGGAGGCCATGGAGGAGGATCCCGGAGGGGCCATCATCTCCATGAAGGCCAAGGACCAGAGGGAGAACCTCTCCCCATCCACGGGGAAGGCCATGGAGGAGGAAGCACAAGGGGGAGAACCTCTCCTCCTCTCTCTTGGTGGCGCCGGAGTGCCATCGGGAGGGGAATCATCGCCGCGGTGATCGTCTTCATCAACATCACCATCATCATCACCATCCTCATCTCTTTTACGCGGTCCATTCTCCCGCACCCCGATGTAATCCCTACTTGAACATGGTGCTTTATGCCACATATTATGATCCAATGATGTGTTGTCATCCTATGATGTTTTGAGTAGATATCCTTTGTCTTTGGGTTGATTGATGATCTAGATTGGTATGAGTTGTATGTTTTATTTTGGTTATGTCCTATTGTGCCCTCCGTGTCGCGCAAGCGTGAAGGATTCCCGTTGTAGGGTGTTGCAATATGTCCATGGCTTACTTATTGTCTGTGTTGCTTGAGTGACAGAAGCATAAACACGGATAAGTGGGTCACGGCGTATGGGATAAAGGAGACTTGATGCTTTAACGCTATGGTTGGGTTTTACCTTAATGATCTTTAGTAGTTGCGGATGCTTGCTAGAGTTTCAATCATAAGTGCATATGATCCAAGACGAGAAAGTAGGTTAGCTTATGCCTCTCCCTCATATGAAATTGCAATAGTGATTACGGATCTTGTTAACAATTGCCTAGGACAATTCCGCACACCGACCCATCATTATTCCACACTCGCTATTTATAATATTTAGTAATATATTCTAACCTTATGATAACAGCACCTACTTTTATATTTTAGCTCTCCGATATCATGCAAAGTTATCCTCTTCATACCCACAACGTAGTTTTATTTCTCGTATCTAGTTGGAAGCAAACGCTCGGTGTACGTAGAGTCGTATGAGTGGCGGATAGGACTTGAGAGAATATTGATCTTACCTTTAGCCCCTTGTGGGTTCGACACTCCATACTTATCACTTCCACCTTTGGAAATTGCTACGATGATTCCCTGTGCTTAGGGATCATCAGGAAGCTGCCAAGAAGTTCCTCGGCCGCAAGAGAACGCTCCCGCGCTCTGAGCGCCACCGCGACAAGATCGCATGCCACCTACAGCAGCGGTGTGCGGGCATCAAGGGCAGGCTCCGCACCAGCAAAGGGCCCCGGTGGCCACGGCAGGCTGTCGTGCCTTCACCCCTGAGCTGCGTAGTGTCGCCTGGCCGGGCAAGTTCAAGCCGGACCTGCCTCCTCGTTACGACGGCACCCCCGATGCCGCGGAGTTCTTGCAGCTCTACGAGCTGAGCATCGAGGCGGCCAACGGCGATGAGAAAGTCATGGTGAACTGGTTCCCCATGGCTCTCAAGGATGGCGCCCGCTCGTGGCTCCTGAACCTTCCTCTAGGCTCAATCTCCTCATGAGACGAGATGCACGACCGCTTCATCGCCAACTTCCAGGGCACTCGTGACTGCCCTCCGGCCGCGGGTGACCTACACCGCATCAAGCAGCAGCCAGGAGAGATCCTGCAGAAGTACATCCAACGCTTCAACAGCGTTCGCCTCAAGATCCCTGTCGGTGTCAAAACCGGCGGATTTCGGGTAGGGGGTCCCGAACTATTCGTCTAGGCAGATGGTAACAGGAGACAAGGGACACAATGTTTTACCCAGGTTCGGGCCCTCTTGATGGAGGTAAAACCCTGCGTCCTGCTTGATTAATATTGATGATATGGGTAGTACAAGAGTAGATCTACCACAAGATCAAGGAGGCTAAACCCTAGAAGCTATCCTATGGTATGATTGTTGTATGTTGGAGTTGTTGTCCTATGGACTAAAACCCTCCGGTTTATATAGACACCGGATAGGGTTAGGGTTACACAAAGTCGGTTACAATGGTAGGAGATCTGAATATCCGCATCGCCAAGCTTGCCTTCCACGCCAAGGAAAGTCCCCTCCGGACACGGGACGAAGTCTTCAATCTTGTATCTTCATAGTCCTGGAGCCCGGCTGAAGGTATAGTTCGGATGGCCGGACACCCCCTAATCCCGGACTCCCTCAGTAGCCCCCGAACCAGGCTTCAATGACGACAAGTCCGGCGCGCAGATTGTCTTCGGCATTGCAAGGCGGGTTCTTCTCCAAATTCTGTGTACCTGTCGAATAATGTCCGGTTTTATAATGTAGCGCTCTTTGGCTTCTTCGCCCAATAATGGCGGCCTTCCACGTGTCGAACGAATATGAAAAGTCTCGGTGTTTTTACATTCACACCCCTGGCGGCGTAAATGATCCACCTATTAAAGAGATGGGGATTTAGATCTAAATCACATCTTCTCCCTTCCGCGAGCAGTCATCAGAGCGCATCTAGCAAAGGTCCATTCCACCATGGCCAACCATCGCAACTCCTCTTCTCACCCATCCAGCCCTAAGCCGGGAGACTGGGAGAGGTGCTCCATCCCGCATAGCGAGCTAGTATCGCTTCAGACCAAGGGATTCCTCCCTCCAGCCTATATGGTTCCGGTTTGAGCCGGACTCGCCACCTATAATGGCGGAGAGCAAGTGGAGAGCGCCCCTAATCCCTCCAAAGGAGAGCGGGTATGCCTCGTCCCTTATCTAATAAGAGGACTCAGATTTCCAATTCATCCGTTTCTCCGGGGGCTTATGGAGTTCTACGGCCTCCAGCTGCACAATCTCACGCCCGCCTCTATACTGCATATCGCGGGCTTCGTTGCCCTTTGCGAGCTGTTCTTGGGTGTTGAGGCTCATTTCGCGCTGTGGAAGAGGCTATTCTGCCTGGTGCCTCATTCTAAGGAGGGGGCAATATATCAAGTGGGCGGAGCCGAAGTATGGCGCATCACCGGGACCAGATATCTATTCGGAACCCCGAAGAAGGCGTCCAAGGACTGGCCTTCAGAATGGTTTTATATGGAGGATGTCCCACTGCCGGATCCTATCCGGATCGGCCTCCCCGAATTCAACAGTGATCCCTTAGAGAAACGCCTAAGCTGGCGTCCGCGGAGCTCTCAGCAGGAAAGTGATAGGGACGTCTTTTACCTGATGGGCCGGATAAGACTATTGGCTCATGCCGGACTGACCATGATTGGAGTCATGGCCGCATGCATTATGCGGGGGGTGCAACCACTTCAATATAGAGGCCATCCCATGTGGGATTTCAACGGGGAAGACGACGCCACCCGTTACGGTCGTAAGGGGCCGGACTCGGCTGCCGCTCTGATAAAGATCTTGTCCTCTTTGTACAAGGGAGAAGAGGAGGAATTCCTCCGCGTCAACCCTCAGGGTGGATTTACTATGTACAACCCTCCGAGTTGGGTAAGCGGACAATTTTGCTCACCCATCTGTTTCATATTTCCATGATTAAATATGTAGTCTAACGACTTCAATGCAGGAACTGTGTCAGGAAGTAAAGGATATAACCAGCCATCCTCCACAGCCCGAGAATCCAGAACGGTCCCTTGATCCGGACTCCGAAGAAGATCTGGACATAGTTGTGGAGCTGATTGACGGGGTATTTCATAAGCTAAGCAAGGATGATACCTTGGTGGACATTACGGCCGATTACCCAGGGTTAATCCCGGCCTCCCAGGTAACAGAGACCGGAGTCTCATTACTTTGGGAAGGAATCCATCCTCACGCGTTTCAGTTTCCCTGACAACAACCATGTTTTGCAGGGGAGGTTTCCGAGGCGGGAGGCCGAGCCTGCGGCGGCTAGCCAACGAGGGGCCGTCGGACCCCGTGGGGTAAAAAGGAATGTAGTCCGTACTGAGACGCCGACACAAAGGTATAGCGCACCATCTTTTTCCCAGGTGTTATTCCTTCAGGGCATATTAACGCTCGTGTTTTCTTCAGGACGAAGAGACCTCGCCGGACTATATCCACAGAGGTTGCCAATCGCGCCTCCACCAGCCAGGCTCCAAAGCCTGGCCCAGAAGCGGAGGCGAACACAAGGCACGCATCGGACGCTCCTCCGACAGAGGATGCGGACAGGCTGTCTGCCACCAATTCCGAGGTGGAGAGTGCCATGAACCACAGGCGTCGCCGGACAGTTCTTCGCGACGCTTGTTTCTCCCAAGAGGCATTGGATGCCTTCAATTCGGGAGATGCGTACCTCTGTGCCGCTCAGAATGGTTTAGCCAGAGCCATGGAGCAATATGTAAAAGACATATGGGTAAGAAAATTTCTGGTAAATATATATATACCATTAGCCCCCGAGACTTGAAACAGTTAGAATAACTAATTTAAGGATCATTTGTTATGCAGGCTCTTACAGAGAAGAATACGCTGCTGTCCCAGGAGCTGGAAGAGTGCAAACCCCAACTTGAGGCCGCACTAGCCGCGGCAGGGGAGCCCAAGGAGGCCCCCTCTGGTAATATACGCTTCGAAAGATAAATATTTTGCGAAGTGCGGTATTGGTGCAAATCTGACAAATCATATTGCAGATGGCGCCGGACTGGATCCGGAAAAGCAACAACTTATGCGCCAGTTAGAGACTGGGGAGAGTGTGCTGACAAAGGTGAGGCAGGAGAAGAATGATCTTCAAGATGCCAATACCAAGCTGGGCGTTGAACTAAAAGATGTTCGTGCCCAGCTGTCAGACTCCACTAAGGAGAATCAACGGCTTTGATGCGGCATATATAGTAAGTGCTTAAACGAACTTCCAAAAAAAGAGTTCGGCGAGGAAGTCAAATAACAGAGTTATGTCTATAGGTATGCTGACAAGTCGTCCTACAGAGGAGATGCCCGGTTCAACGGGTGACCTTCTTCCCGAGCTCTCGCAACTGCACGAGCGAGTTCGGCAGGCGATGCAAGAGGTTGCCCAAGCCTTATGGCCATCCCTCCCCAGGCTCGAGGGCCTTGGAGAGCTTGCAGAGAAGCTAAAGGGAGCGCGGCAGCGCTTCCGGTTGCAGAAGATATCGGCCTGCCGCCAAGGCGTGAGGGAGGCCTGGGGCATGGTGAAGACGCGGTACACAAAGGCTGACCCAAACCACATGGCCGAGGTCGGACCTGTAGGACCTGATGGGAAGGAGATCCCTGTTAGCTTAGTATACGGCCAAGTAGAATTGGCCGCAAAGTATTCCCAGCAGGACTGTAAATTAGACAGCCTGTTAGATGGTATTGAAGAGGAATACAATCAGTTAGAGTGACTATGTAATTTTATATTGACATGTGTAATGCCTTCTAGCTGGATTGTAGATCGTTTGTCGTTGCCGACCTTTTCGCTTCGACCTCGGGGACCTGACGGTCTGGAGTGTGTCCGAATACCCTAACGGTTATGTAAGAACCGGGGTATGCATGGAGACCAGGCGTAGGGGTCATTAGTGCTTTATCAGACAAGTGCCCAACAAGTTATGTTATATTACATGGTTAGTAAGAAACATCTTCCAGAGAGAATAGTTCTGTTAGGGGTTCCTTTCTCTGGGAGGCATGCCCTAAAGTGCATGTCCGGATTGCATACGCAGGAAAAGCATCTGGGGGCATATATAAATAAGTAAAAAAGGTCATCTTTAGTTCACCGACCGAATATTCCCTTAAGAACGCTAGCTTTCGGCTTTACCCAGTCTGAGGTACACATCCGGCTGACCCGGCAGTAACAATCGCAGAGGTGCTCCCTTTACCGCCTAGCCGAACAATCAGGAACGTAGGGGTAAGCACAGGAGCCAGGCAACCCAGCTTGGCCAAAACTTAAGTCATATCGATGCATATAATGGTGAAGAAAAGGTACATGCGGAAGTTTGACACATGTTTTGGGCGTGAAGCCCGTATAAATAAGCTTCTGTTTAAAGAAGCCCCCAGGTATAGTGAGCGCGAGTAGCGCGTCACTTTGTTGAGCCTTTAATGGCTATAAGAGAGAGAAAATGAAAGAAAGGGTGGAAGGAGAGAAATATAAGACAAAAAATGTAAAAAATGGACAGAGGAAGGAGACGAACACAGAGTCCGGCGCTAGGCGTAGAATCTTCGGCGACGGGCTGCGTTCCATGGGTTCGGCTCGAGTCGGTTATCCGAGGCATCTCACAGGCGGTACGCTCCACCGGTCAGGACTTGGTCGATTATGAAGGGACCTTCCCACTTGGGCTTGAGTTTGTCCTTTTTCTTGTCCGGCAGCCGTAGAACTAATTCGCCAACGTTGTAATTTTTGGCCCGCACTTCTCTGCTTTGATATCTTCGAGCCTGCTGTTGATAGAATGCGGAACAGGCTTTTGCCACGTCGCGCTCCTCCTCCAAGGTGTCCAGACTGTCCTGCCGATCGAACTCGGCTTCTCTTTCTTCGTACATGCGCACTCGAGGTGAGTCATGAATTATGTCGCAAGGCAGAACTGCCTCTGTGCCGTACGCCATAAAGAATGGTGTGTATCCGGTGGTGCGATTCGACGTGGTCCGCAGCCCCCAGAGTACGGAGTCGAGCTCCTCTACCCAGTGCGTGTTAGATTCCTTCAAGGACCGCACTAATCTGGGTTTGATGCCGCTCATGATAATACCATTTGCACGCTCGACCTAGCCGTTAGTTTGCGGGTGATAGACGGAGGCATAACCGAGCTTGATGCCCATGTTTTTGCACCAGAGTTTTACCTCGTCGGCTGTAAAGTTCGTGCCGTTATCAGTGATGATGTTGTGGGGGACGCCGTAACGGTGTACGTCCCCGGATATAAAGTCTATCACCGGTCCGGATTCGGTCGTCTTAACAGGCTTGGCTTCTATCCATTTGGTGAACTTATCCACCATGACCAGTAAGTATTTTTTTCTTGTTGGTTCGCCCTTTAAGGGGTCCAACCATGTCGAGCCCCCAGGCCGCGAAGGGCCAAGTGATGGGGATAGTTTGGAGGGCGGTAGGTGGCATATAGCTTTGGTTTGCAAAGAGCTGGCAACCGACGCATCGTTGGACCAAGTCCTGAGCGTCTGCCCGGGCCGTCGGCCAATAGAAGCATGTACGGAAAGCTTTGCTTACAAGGGACCGAGTTGCGGCGTGATGACCACCGAGTCCGGCATGAATTTCAGCCAGCAAGTTCCGCCCTTCCTCTTCGGAGATGCACCTTTGAAGGACTCCGGTAGTGCTTTTCTTATAAAGCTCTCCCTCATGGACTTTATAGGCCTTGGATCACCGCACTTTGCAGCGTGCCTCATTTTGGTCCTCTGGGAGCTCCTCCCTATTAAGGTAGGCTAGGAATGGTTCTGTCCACGGGGCGATGACGGCCATTATGACGTGGGCGGAAGTTGTAATTTCATTGGCAGGGCCGCCGATTATGTCAGATTGTTCGGTGCCGGACAGTGCGGATGGGTCCGGGCAGTCATTACCAGGCTCCCCTTCCCATACTACGGATGGCTTGAACAGCCTTTCCAGGAAGATGTTGGGGGGGACTGCATCGCGTTTTGCACCGATGCGTGCCAGGACGTCTGCCGCCTGATTGTTTTCCCGCGCTATGTGGTGAAGTTCGAGCTCCTCGAACCGGGCTGACATTTTTAAGACGGCGTTGCGGTAAGCTGTCATTTTTGGATCCTTGGCATCGAAGTCTCCATTTATTTGGGATATCGCGAGGTTCGAATCCCCGCTCACTTCCAGGCGTTGAATGCCCATGGATACTGCCATCCGAAGACCATGTAAAAGGGCCTCATATTCGGCAGCATTGTTGGAGTCCGTGTATATAATCTGGAGTACATATTGAACTGTATCTCCTGTGGGGGATGTCAAAACGAAGCCAGCCCCTAATCCGGCCAACATTTTGGAGCCGTCTAAATGCATGATCCAGTTTGAGTATGTGTCGTACTCTTTAGGGAGTTCGGCCTCCATCCATTCTGCGACGAAGTCAGCCAAAACTTGTGACTTGATAGCTCGCCGTGGCTTATAAGTTATGTCAAACGGGAGGAGCTCGATGGCCCATTTTGCAATCTGTCTCGTTGCGTCGCGGTTGTTTATAATATCGTTGAGTGGTACTTCCGATGCTACTGTGATTGAACACTCTTGAAAGTAGTGTCGTAGCTTCCGGGATGCCATGAATACCGCGTATGCAATCTTTTGATAATGTGGGTATCGTGATTTGCATGGAGTGAGGACAGTGGACATGTAGTAAACTGGCTTTTGAAGGGGGAATTTGTGTCCGTCCGTTTCCCGCTCGACGATGAGTACTGCGCTGACAACTTGATGGGTTGCTGCAATGTACAATAGCATTGGTTCGCCGATGTTTGGCACGGCCAGGACTGGGTTTGTTGCCAATATGGCTTTTATTTCATTGAGTCTGGCCATGGCAGCATCCGTCCACTCGAAGTGTTCGGTGCACCGAAGGAGGCGATAGAGGGGTAGTGCCTTTTCTCCCAAACGGGAGATAAAGCGGCTTAGAGCCGCCATGCATCCGGTTAATTTTTGTATTTGTTTGAGGTCCTTTGGGATATCCAATTGTGACAAAGCTCGGATCTTGGCTGGATTTGCTTCGATTCCTCTACCGGATACAACGAAGCCCAAGAGCTTTCCGGCTGGAACGCCGAAAACGCATTTTTCCGGGTTTAGCTTGATGTCATATGTTCGGAGATTATCAAATGTAAGCCTCAAGTCGTCTACTAGAGATTCGACATGTTTTGTTTTTACGACCACATCATCCACGTATGCCTCCACTGTTTTGCCGATCTGGTTTGCCAGACATGTCTGAATCATGCGCTGATATGTTGCGCCGGCATTTTTGAGCCCAAAAGGCATTGTGTTGAAGCAGAATGGGCCGTATGGGGTGATGAATGCCGTTGCGGCTTGGTCTGACTCGGCCATCTTGATTTGATGGTAGCCGGAGTATGCGTCGAGGAAACACAACGAATCGTGTCCTGCTATGGCGACGATAATTTGATCGATGTGGGGGAGGGGGAAGGGATCCTTTGGGCAAGCCTTGTTAAGGTCTTTAAAATCAACGCACAGGCGCCAGGATTTGTCCTTCTTTGGTACCATCACCAAGTTTGCTAGCTAGTCCGGATGTTTTATATCTCTGATGAATCCGGCCTCCAGTAGCTTGGCTAGCTCCTCTCCTATAGCATGTCTCTTGGGTTCGGTGAAACGCCGAAGGGCTTGTTTGACAGGTTTGAATCCTTTTAGGATATTTAAGCTCTGTTCGGCCAGCCTGCGTGGGATTCCTGGCATGTCTGAAGGGTGCCAGGCAAAAATGTCCCAGTTCTCACGTAGGAACTCTCGTAGTGCGGCGTCTACATCAGGGTTTAATCATGCCCAGATGGAAGCTGTTTTATTGGGGTCCATTGGATGGACCTAGAATTTGACTATTTCATCCGCTGGTTTAAAGGAGGTGGACTTGGATCTTTTGTCGAGTATCACATCGTCCCTGTTTACCGTGGAGCGCAGCGCAGTCAGTTCCTCAGCCACTAGGGCTTTGGATAGTGCCTCAAGGGCCAATGCGGCTGTCTTCTTTTCGGTGCAGAGGGCTATGTCCGGATCACTAGCGAGAGTGATGATTCCGTTTGGCCCGGGCATCTTGAGCTTCATGTACCCGTAATGGGGTATTGCTTGGAAGATTGTAAACGCTTCCCGCCCTAGCAGAGCGTGGTATCCGCTACTGAACGGGGCCACCTGGAATGTGACCTCTTCGGACCTATAATTATCCGGCGTGCCGAACACCATTTCTAGGGTGATTTTTCCTGTACAGCGCGCTTCCCAACTGGGGATTATTCCTCTAAAGGTTGTGCTGCTTCGCTCAATGCGGTTCCAGTCTATTTCCATTTTTTGGAGGGTTTCCTCATAAATGAGGTTCAATCCGCTGCCTCCGTCCATGAGTACCTTGGTGAGGCGAAAGTCGTCCACTATTGGGCTGAGGACCAATGCGGCTGGTGCTCGGGCTGTTCGGAATTTAGGTTCATCACTGGCATTAAAAGTAATAGTCGTGTCACTCCAAGGATTTATTGTTGCTACTTGATAGACTTCAGCGAGGCTGCGGAGTGTTCTTTTTCGCATATTATTTGATGCGAAAGTCTCGAAGACTGTTAAAACTGTGCTGGGGTCCCTGAGGTGGCTTTCTGTGGCCTCCGGAATTAGGAGATCTTCGCCGATTTTGGCCACCTGCCGGATTATCCAACATGCTCTAAGGCTATGAGTTGGTGTGGCGTCCTTTGTACTATGAATTTTACAGGGTCCATTAAGCCATCCCTCCAGTACGGTTCCATGCCCTGTAGAGGGTTTTGGTTTTTTGGTTTTTAACCCGGGTGTCTGATGATGATGCACCCTTTTATTTCGGATGAGGTTTCTATTCAGGGCCGGCTTGTCCCAAAATTTAATTTCGGTTTTCCAGGTGCTTTCCATCGCACAGTACTTTTGTACTATGGACGCCAAGTCAGCAAAGCGTGTAATATCACGACGACTTACGGCGTTGAGGATTCCTTGGTCCGTGCAATTTTTGCAAAAGATTGAGATTGTGTGTTCCTCTAGGCAGTCCTTTATCCTGTTCATAACCAGGAAGAACCTTGCCCAGTAATGATGTACTGTTTCTTCGGGCTTTTGCCTGATTTGGGATAGATCGCTTGTGTTCGGGAGGGTGGGTGGAATTAATTCCGAGACCTCACCTAATCTGGGACTCAGAGGCCAAGGAGTTTCCGAACTCTGGAGTTTGGATTCTTGGATGTTGTGCAATGAGTCTAGCCCGTTGCCTGATTCTAAGTTCAGGTCTTGAGTGACATCCTCCCCTCCGCGGATATCCGTCTTGGAGGGATTGGGAATCCGGACGTAGCTAGTCCTTAAGATAGATGAAGGATCGCTGCACTGTGTCTCTACCACGGCAACATGATGGGTGACTTGGGGAGAATTAATCTCTCATAATCCGTAGTGACCCCCAAGGCGGCGATGCGATCCAAGAGCTCGTTTATGGAAGAGAGCTCCATTGGATCCAACTGCTCGACGAGCTCCGAGCTGATGTGAAGATTGCTTTTGATGACCCGAGAGGTCACCGTCGGCGCAACAGCCGAACAGGCGGTCATGAGAAAACCGCCTAGCCGGAGAGTTTGGCCGACAGCCAAGGCTCCCTCAATAACGGCGCCGTCTTTAAAGACGGGAAGAGGCATCCTTCCTGATTGCGACGGCACAGGGGAACTCTCAATGAAAGCACCAATGTCGGTGTCAAAACCGGCGGATCTCGGGTAGGGGGTCCCGAACTGTGCGTCTAGGCGGATGGTAACAGGAGACAAGGAACACAATGTTTTACCCAGGTTCGGGCCCTCTTGATGGAGGTAAAACCCTACGTCCTGCTTGATTAATATTGATGATATGTGTAGTACAAGAGTAGATCTACCACGAGATCAAGGAGGCTAACCCCTAGAAGCTAGCCTATGGTATGATTGTTGTACGTTGGAGTTGTTGTCCTACGGACTAAAACCCTCCAGTTTATATAGACACCGGATAGGGTTAGGGTTACACAAAGTCGGTTACAATGGTAGGAGATCTGAATATCCGCATCGCCAAGCTTGCCTTCCACGCCAAGGAAAGTCCCCTCCGAACACGGGACGAAGTCTTCAATCTTGTATCTTCATAGTCCTGGAGCCCGGCTGAAGGTATAGTTCGGATGGCCGGACACCCCCTAATCCTGGACTCCCTCAATCCCCAAGGTGACGGACGAGGCCACCATTTCGGCGTTTTCTGATGGCGTCCGCGACGTCAAGATGAAGGAGGAGCTCGCCATCCACGAGGAGCTATGCACAGCTCTGGAGCTATTCAACCTACCAAGTGCGCGAGAGCTGAGGAAGGGCGCCTTTCCTCCTCGAGCCTCCCGCAACTGACCTGGAGGAGAAGAAAGCCAAGGCCAAGGACGTGAAGCGCAAGGGAGTGGCCGTGCTCACAGCGGAGCCGGACACGAAGCACGGTCGGGACCATTCCGAGTCGTCCAAGAGCAGCCGGCCGTTCTGCGCCTTCCACAACGTACACAGCCACAACACTAACGACTATCAAGAGCTCAGGGCCATTCGAGATGGACGTTTCGGTCGACGCCTCGAGCGCAACGACCGGGGCTATGACCGAGGAGGAGGACGTGGCGGAGGATGCTGGGACGACCATGGCCCTCGCCAGGAGTGGCGCGACCAGCCTCGTGAGGATCGCTGGCAGGACCAACCTCGTGAGGGCGCCTGGAGGGATCAGCCTCGCGAGGACCGCCCTCAGGGCAACGGTGGTCTTCCTCCGCTGCCGCCACCACCCAGGAGAAACGACGACCACCATCGGGAAAAGGGGGTTGGGGGCTTCCACGAGCCGCGTGCTATCGCCTGCATCTTGGGCGGAGCTCAAGCCCCAGCATCTCAGCGTATCTTCAAGCAGTCTTCTTGTGAGGTGAACGCAGTCCTCCCCAGGCTCGAGGCCACACGCCCGCTCAGGTGGTCCAAGTGCGCCATCACCTTTAGCTCAGCAGATCAGCTCAACTGCATGGCCACCGCTGGCTCCCTGCCGATGCTCTGCTCACCCGTCATCAGCAACGTACAAGTCACCAAGACCCTCATCGACAGCGGTGATCATGGAGATTTGGGAGGCCATGGATTTTGGAGGTGGGTTAGGAGAGGTTGAACTGGTGTAATGTGAAAGGACGGGATGACTGGGAGCGAACTGTTGTAAGGTAGAAGACGGGGACGAGTAGGGCATGCGAACGGCATGGGGTTGTTGGCTTGCCCGGTGGATAAACGGCTGCATGCCCCCAAACAGTTCTCGAGTACTATGAGGGACCCACTAGATGTCATGTCTACTAGACCCATACCATGGGCCTAACGGCATAGCTTCTGCGTGTTCGCACGCCATGCCGGCGTGTGGATGCAACTTTACTTAATTCCGTCAACCGTTGCGCCTCCCACGACCTTCGCCTCCCTCGCGCGGTTGCGGCCTTTGAGACTTCGGATGGCTATAAATGAGCAAAAAAATTTGCCTACTCCACATGCATGATACTCCCTGTGGTCCTTTTTACTCCGCGTAAGATTTGTGTCAAGTCAAAGTTTGCAAAGTTTTGACCAAATTTATACTAAAATATCAATATCTGCAATATCAAATATATATTTTATGAAATTATGTTTTATAATGAGTTTAAAAATATTGATTTGACATTGTGAATGTTGATACATTTTTCTATAAGTTTGGTCAAAGTAGAGGTACATTGACTTCAGACAAAACTTATGTGCACAATGCAGACTAGTTCCTCCGTCCAGGTGCGTGACATGTCCGATCTAGTCATCACAACAAGGTTAGCTATTATAGTACTACTACCTCCCTTCTAGTTTAAAGGGATCAATTCAAAATTTTCACCTACTCAATTAATGCTCTCGTTCTTCACAAAAAAATGTGTTTACCAATTAATGCTCTCGTTCTTCACAAAAAAATGTCTTTACCAATGCATTATCGCATTGCATGCATGCATGAACACTAGTAAATGACAAAGATTTTTACATGCACTAGCAAGATGCCCGTGCGTTGCACGGAACATCGAGATGCATTTGTATGAGTAGTTTATCTTGTGGGAGAAAAGGATGAACGAGGGAAGGCCTTATCTGCAAATGTGGAGAGGAGTGCGGGTAAATTGTCATAGTTTCCTTCCTATCCATTAGATATAGGTCGGGCGGCCTATATTGCAGGATGGTAGGCACACCATCATCACCAACTCTGCTTTTTATATTCGCTTTAGGCTACTCATAGTGGAAAGTATCATATACTAGTATCATGTGCATGATACTAGTGTATGATACGGGACTACCTTTATAGTGCCATGCATGACACAAAGTAGCATAGTATTTAACATGATATGGTATCTACCTGTGTTACTCTAACCCCCCTCTCTTCTTTAATTCTTTGCCACATCACCATGTTTGTTATTCCCATGTGCATGATACCAGCTAAGATACCACCACTATGGCCAGCCTTAATCATCGCATGCAATAATTTAGTGCACCTTTGTCAGGACCCCGATCCTAAGCCACATCGATCCAGCATGTAACACATCATATCACTTTGCGGCCTCACGCACGGTACTCCCACGAGTGCCACCTTACCTGGCCCGGGACCGTTTGCGTCTTTTGGCTCACGTATATGATAGTGTCGCTAGCATCCATATGACAGAGAACCCGGGCCGACATGTCTAGTCGTGAACCCAAAGCGGCGCTAACCTATGAGGACAGGCATACGTGGGTCACATCGAGCATGTCGGTCATCAACGTGTGAATCCGGGCTGTAGCACTGGGCTAACAAGACTCCGGTAACCCGGGCTGTAGCAGGCTAGGCAGGACTCCGGATGTCACCGCGTGACATTTCCCCGAAGGGACAGACACAGGAGCGAAGTGAATCACATGCCGGCCAGTCAAGTGTTCCGAGCAGTAGTGTTGGGCTAGCAGGACTCCGGTGAACCGGGCTGTAGCGGACTACTATCGCTCAGAAGCACTAGACTACATTTCCCCATATGATAGGTTGCCAAGGATAAACAACTAGATAGTCGGATCCCACTCATACCAAGCATTTCAATCATACACACAATATGCTCGATATGAGTAGATACAACATGGCATCACAACATAACTCTACGACTCAAAGTATTTATTCATTAGGCTCCGAGGAGCGAGATATTTCAAACATGGGTCTCATGACCCAACATTCAGAGCATACAAGTCAAACACATGCGGAAGCTTAACATGTCTGAGTACAGACATCTACAAATGAAAAAGGCTGAGAAGCCTGACTATCTACCAGATCCTGCCGAGGGCACAAGATCGTAGCTGAGGTAACAAGCTAAACGTCGAAGTCCACGCGGAACTACTAGCGAGACTGAAGTCTCTCTGCAAAACATAAAATAGGCAAACGTGAGTACAAATGTACTCAGCAAGACTTACATCAGAACTATCTACATATGCATCGGTATCAACAAAGGGGGTAGTGGAGTTTAACTGCAGCAAGCCAGCTTTGACTCGGTGACTATCCTGAACTACGATTGCAAGTAACTCTTTTGAGGTGGCGCACACGAGTCCACATATTCACCATATCAATACACCACTATGGATCCGCTCCCGTCTCCCTACGGGGACGCCATCCATAGCACTCACGCTTATCTTGCGCATTTTAGAGTATCCACTTTCACTTGTCTATGAACTATGCAAGGGGTCCAAGTTTCCATATCCGAGGAATCCGGCTATTCGAATAGATAATGATAACCCTGCAGGGGTGTACTTCTTCACACACGCTCTCGCCACTTACCGCCCTGTACATGTCATGTACCTCGGCAACCTTCAAGCGGAAGTCGGGCGAGGGAGTCGGCCACGACCTGACTAACCACACAAGTCTCTCGTCCAGGTTTATCGCCTATTCGGGTTCCATCCGCAAGGAGATCCGGCCGGGGTGTCGCTCACGGCCCCAAACGATGTGAGCAGGGTTCCCAAGCCCACCAACCGGGTGCCACTTGGTACACCGTGCCACTGTGCCTAGTCTGTCCCAAGCCCACCTGTACCGGGTGCCACTTGGTAGACTACTAACACTACCTACAAACACCAGAAACTAGTTGCAACTCCTGGACAGAGATCAAGTGGATTAATAAGTCGAGAGGGGCACTTAAGCATTCCAATGTGTGGTAGTAACTATTCATGGATCACAAACACAGAACTCGGTTCCTGAGGACGGCTGCAATGAGACAACCCACCATGTACTCCTACATGGCCTCTCACCGCTACCTTTACCAAATCGTGTTCACACACTTAGCTCTCAACAGTAGGACATGTTCACCACATTCCAATTCATCCCTGATGAATCAGACCTGACTCAACTCTAAGCAGTAGCAGGCATGACAAACAAGCATGAATGAGTAGGCACATCAGGGCTCAAACAACTCCTACTCATGCTAGTGGGTTTCATCTATTTACTGTGGCAATGACAGGTCATGCAGAGGAAAGGGGTTCAAGTACCGCAGCATGTAACAGTTGAAACGTTGTTGTCCTAATGCAGTAAAAGAGAGCAGGAGCGAGAGAGTGGGATTGTATCAGAATGAACAAGGGGGTTATGCTTGCCTGGCACTTCTGAAGATAACATTGAGTCTTCATCAGTGTCAACGATCACATCGTCGAAACGCGTCTATCGAAAGGGGGCAATTATCGGCAACACAGAAAGAACACAATTAACACATGGCGATATGCAGCAATATGATGCATGCTATGACATGGCAATATGCTATGTGTTTGAGCTAATGCATAATAGAACAGGTTGATTTGAACCCATTTGAATCAAAGATTCAAATGTGAGCTCATGTATATAGTCATAATGGTGCATTATCTTGTTTCACTAGAACAGCATGGTTAAAGTGTTCTAACATGCATGCAAATGGTACAGATGGATAGATTGGATTTTTCTGATCATTTTTCATATATAAATCTTTTCAATCTGAGCTACGGTTGAATTTATATGAATTTTAGAAGTTTGCAACATTTTCTGGAATTTCCTATATAAAAATAAATCCAGAAAAGGGGTTTACTGCGTCAGCCTGGCGTCAGTGTGACGTCAGCAAGTCAACGGGGTCGCCCAGAGTCAAACATGACGTGTGGGGGCCACACGTTAGTGACACAGGGCTGCTTAGGTCGCTGACATGTGGGACCAGTCAACGGCCATGTCAGCTGGGTCAATTTTGGCGCATGGGGCCAGTCAACGTGTGACGTGGCCAGGTCAAACTGACCTGTGGGGCCTGTAGGGTTAGTTTAATCTAAACAAGAGCTAATCCAGGGTTAGTTAGTTAGCGGGGCCCAGGTGTCAGTGGGTGTGGTGGTAATTAGTGGGTGGATTAGACCTAAACTAATCACACCACGTCGGCGTCGCCCGATCAAGTTGTCGGCGACCTTAAAGGACGGCGGTGGCTCGTCGGAGTTTGTCGGGGCGGTGCTACAGGCTGCGGTTGGTCGCGCTGAGGGCACCAGGAGGGAGCCCGCGCTCTTGCGCATCCAGAGAGCCAAGGGGGAGGGGCTGGGGTGGAACGAGCTCGCCGGAGTCGAGCTCGTGGCGGCGCCGGAGTTCGGGTGATTGCGGGGTTGGTGCTACGGTGCGCGTCAGAGCGAGTGAGTGTGTGCGTTAGGTTCCTGGGGACTTCCTGGGCACAGTGACGTGCTCCGTGGTGAGCTTGCGCGGCTGTGGCCACGGCTACGCCATGGCCGGCGGTGAGATGCTCTCGGCCGCAGTGGGAAATGGAGCTAGGGGACGAGCACGAGCACGAGAGAAGAGGGAAAAGGAAGAGGGGCTCACGGCGAGTCTCCTGGAGCGGACAGCAAGGCCGGGGATGGTCTGGACGGAGCCAATCGTCGATGGCGATCTCGGGTGCCCGAGGTAGAAGAAGACGAGGTAGCCGGTGATGCAGGGCGTCCGGCGTAGCTTGGCTCTGCGTAGGTGATGAGAACGACGCTGCGGTCCTTCTGGACTGGTCGGCGAGGCGAGTGGTGGACGGTGGCCGTGGCTATGGTGAGCGGCGGCGACGGACGCGTTCGGTCCGGGCGGGAGAGAGGGAGCAAAGGAGAGAGAGCCGTGGGGGAGAGTGAGCGAAGCGGTCAGCGGGATCGGGATGGCACAAGGGAGTCGTCCACGCGTCCAGGGGCTCGTCGGCAAGCAGGAGGTGGCCGCGCGTGCGTCGGGCACACGCCCGCGTCCTCCTGGCGCGGTGGAGAAGACGACAGGAGGCGCCAGGTGGGTTGGGCCAGCGAGCTGGGCCGGCTACAGGTAGGTGGGCCAGGTAGTCCTCTCTCTCCATCTCTTTTATTTCTGTTTTCTAATTTTCTGTAAATGTTTGGCTTTATTAAAAATGCTAAAGCATTTTGTAAAATGCTGCAATAATTTGTGGACAC
Source organism: Aegilops umbellulata (assembly GCA_032464435.1). Lineage (NCBI taxonomy): Eukaryota > Viridiplantae > Streptophyta > Magnoliopsida > Poales > Poaceae > Aegilops > Aegilops umbellulata. The sequence continues at coordinate 82,877,776 of CP136060.1, read as the reverse complement.
TCTATGGATTATTCTAGTGGCCCACGTTTAATTTCGGCATTATTTGAGCATTTAAATTATTTATAGTGTTTAAATGCCCAAATTCAAATACTTAACAATTTAATTCAAGAGTCCATAAATGGCCTAGAAATAGGTGCATCATTTTTGCCAGAGGTTTTCACCTTTATCAGAAATCATGAACTTTTCCAAAGGCATTTTGGGTTCATTGAGAATATTTTTATTTGAACCTAGTTGATTTGATCTGGTGCTAGGGTTTGGATCAATCCCCATTTCAAAATTAATAGAAATTAAAAATGATGCATGGATGCAATGCCACTAATTACAAAGAGATTTCTAGGGCTGTGACAACTCACCCCCACTAAACAAGAATCTCGCCCCGAGATTCAAGACGTGAGGTAAGAAGACAGAGGGGGCACAAGCTATCACAGTCTTCACGATCCAGGTTGCACTTCATAAGAACGTTGATTCGAGCATCATCATGATATTGGCATCTGTCGAGAAGAGACACGAAACACACATCAAGAATGATGGAAATGAGCATATCGACGAGGTTTGATTTGGTGGGCAACAATTCCACGCTTGGAAAGAAGGTGCACGAGTAGCAAGGAGATGAATTGCTATGATTCCAAAGCGGGGCACCTCAGGGAAGGTGACTTGAAGAACTATTCCCTTAAGTGGCAAAAAGAATTACTTTTGATACAAGGATCATTGAAATTCTTTATACCAGCCTAAGGCAATTTACAAATGATCGTTTGACGGAGCTCGAAGAGATAACGTACTCGGGTTAGAATGGATGATGTGGACTACCTTGTTGAAGACAACACAATGGATGATTTGGCTTATCACCGGAAATGGATGGGACCCATGACAGGACCACTTTTGAAGATGATCCTAGATAGCAACTGCTGAGAAGGCCATCCCATGGAAAATTGGCACGATGGGTGCAAGTTGGGAACAAAATGCAAATGTTGGGAGTGTTCCAACCATCATATCTGCCTGAGATTCAGATCCGATTGGTAATAGGATACTTCAGACTCAGCATGTCTGAAAGGAAAGTTTGCAACACAATTCGGCGAGATGACGTTGCGAGATTCTCGGGAAATGAACTACGATAGCAAGCTCCAAAACATGAGCAAGTTTTGCTACACACCTGTGAACACACTGTCCTAGACAAGCGTGACCACGTGGCAGTCTTATAATAGAACACTACCGAGTTCAGGTGGGGAACCATCATCGAGGATAACGAAGTCCTAACATAAGTCATGATTCTTAGGAAGGAACTTCTTCTCCTTGAACAAATCAATCAGTGGCTTGAGGTGTAAGGAATTGCACATGGAGTGGAGGTAGCGAGCCTATCAAACCATGGAATACTTCGCACATGCATGACTGACTTGGGATGCTTCCGGAGAAAGCAAAAACAATCTTTCTCAAATTCACGGCGGCAACTTGCACCTGATGCACGTGAACTTGGAGAAAGTCACTTCTTACACCAAACATGTATTTCATGAACGGAACATGAAGATAATGCTTACACAAGTTTCCAATACTAGCTTGATGTTCAACATGAATCATGGGGGAGACAAAATGCTGCTGATGGGCTCAACAACAACTCATCAGAATTTCCATATCACTGGACTTCCACCATCATGTGAACACGGTGATAGCATTGGTCAGACCAAAAGATGTAATGGTGTATGCTCGAGGGATCAACCACGAGTAAGACAACATTACGAATATTGTTGGTTCTGATTTGACTTGACGATAGCCCATACTCAAGTCAAAGTTTTGACAAGGCAATAGATCCACAACTGACCATAGGGACCAATCGATGGAGATATCATCTTTCTTCAACACACGCACAAACAAAGATATCCCTTAGCATGAGCTAAGTCGGACAGGCTTTTATCTTCCAACTCTCCAAGTTGTTGTTTTAGCTTAACCAACTAGCTCAGGGGTATCCAACACATATTCTTGGAGAAAGGGTGGTTCACAAGAAACCAACTTGATCATGAACTCAACATAGCGGTCAGGTGACAACCTGGTGATACTTCCGAGAAGATATTCAAAAAATCACGAACCACCGATATGTTACTAAGCTCGAGAACAATCTTGCTTTTCAGGGCAAGATGATATGATCGAAAGAGTGAGGGATTGACACAATCCCAACTCATGGATCGAAGAGTGCACCAGAAATAAGGACTAGGTAGCACGATCAGTCTTAGGATGATGATTCAATAACCAACATGCTAAGGATGAAATTATTGTCCTTTAACTACCAAGCAACAGAGTTGCTAGGAGTATAGATTTCACGCAACACGATTCACTTGTCGGCATTCCGGTTACGATAACACGGAACCGAGGAATGAATAATGATGGCAAGAAGTATTACTGCGTCAAGAACTCATAAGAGGTGGTGCTATTCTCATGACTCTCTTGACATAAAGATGGTAACACTCCAAGGTAGAGCAGAGCAGAAGCTGGATTGGCATTTCGATCTGCGGGATACAATTACTTTGACCCAATCCTAGAAATGGATGAGGCACTGGAGTTTGTTTCTCCTAGTCATTCCGGAATAGAATGGCTTGACGGACCACAAGAATAATAGGCATCGATGAACACGAATGCACAACTATTCCTGACTATCAATTGATAGACTAGGGTCGGAATACAGCTGAGGAGGGTCAACTCAAGGAACATATAACTTTCTGAGTTGTGGATTCATGGGTTAGTATGTCAAACGATTTCAACAATTTCTTTCGGATAACCCATGCATAATGATAGAACTGGCAGAGTCACAATATGAATGGAGTACTCCTCAAGAACACCCTGGTTGTGACCTTTTGATTCAAACGAATTTCTGCCAGGGATGGTTCATGGTATTTGGAAGAAGGAAATACCACGGACCTCGAGGACTAATGCAAAGGTTACTAATATCCTAAAGGAACTAGCAAACACTATCGACATGAGGTAAGTAGGGTGAATCTCGGGTTTAGAAACCCAGGAGTAGAATACCTACTACTAATTAGCATCACGGGATGCTTTCGAGAATGGTGGCCAGATTCATCACACTGGGAACACAAAACATTGCTAGATTACTAGGTGATACTCTAGACACCAAGGGTCATAATAATAGCTCCAACATATATGTCGAGGCAACAGAGTACCTCAACTTACCGATTAGTGTGGTTAAACTGGCCCAAAAGGACATCGGGAACTGGGAGGAAGGATTTGCAAATGCATCAGATTATTTAGAAACCTGGGATGACTCGGACAGCATAACGGCTGTAAATGCTCAAAAAGATTTAAGACATCCTGCAAAAATTGTGGCATAACCACTCAACATCACAATATCAAGGTTCCGAGATCAACTGTCAACAACAGAAGTAGTAGAAACCGAACTGAGGCTTGAATCCATCAATCCTATAAGTCTATGGATTAGTAACACGTCATCCTGATAGATAGAAGAGAAGGCCTAGTTCTTAACCCCCGTAGAAGAGAAGAGGATGACTCAGATCAGAAGGCCATGAGGTATAAGGAGTAAAAGAGCCTTACGTTCCCTTCCCCAATCAATTCCCTTAAATAACTAAAGCATTTCTAGACTCAACTTCGACCATTTTGGCTTCGTAATCCTACAGGCAGTCAGGCTCTGATACCAACGCTGTCAGGACCTCGATCCTAAGCCACATCGATCCAGCATGTAACACATCGTATCACTTTGCGGCCTCACGCACGGTACTCCCACGGGTGCCACCTTACCTGGCCCGGGACCGTTTGCGTCTTTTGGCTCACGTATATGATAGTGTCGCTAGCATCCATATGACAGAGAACCCGGGCTGACATGGCTAGTCGTGAACCCAAAGCGGCGCTAACCTATGAGGACAGGCATACGTGGGTCACATCGAGCATGTCGGTCATCAACGTGTGAATCCGGGCTATAGCACTGGGCTAACAGGACTCCGGTAACCCGGGCTGTAGCAGGCTAGGCAGGACTCCGGATGTCACCGCGTGACATTTCCCCGAAGGGACAGACACAGGAGCGAAGTGAATCACATGCCGGCCAGTCAAGTGTTCCGAGCAGTAGTGCTGGGCTAGCAGGACTCCGGTGAACCAGGCTGTAGCGGACTACTATCACTCAGAAGCACTAGACTACATTTCCCCATATGATAGGCTGCCAAGGATAAACAACTAGATAGTCGGATCCCACTCATACCAAGCATTTCAATCATACACACAATATGCTCGATATGAATAGATACAACATGGCATCACAACATAACTCTACGACTCAAAGTATTTATTCATTAGGCTCCGAGGAGCGAGATATTTCAAACATGGGTCTCATGACCCAACATTCAGAGCATACAAGTCAAACACATGCGGAAGCTTAACATGTCTGAGTACAGACATCTACAAATGAAAAAGGCTGAGAAGCCTGACTATCTACCAGATCCTGCCGAGGGCACAAGATCGTAGCTGAGGTAACAAGCTAAACGTCGAAGTCCACGCGGAACTACTAGCGAGACTGAAGTCTCTCTGCAAAACATAAAATAGGCAAACATGAGTACAAATGTACTCAGCAAGACTTACATCAGAACTATCTACATATGCATCGGTATCAACAAAGGGGGTAGTGGAGTTTAACTGCAGCAAGCCAGCTTTGACTCGGTGGCTATCCTGAACTACGATTGCAAGTAACTCTTTTGAGGTGGCGCACACGAGTCCACATATTCACCATATCAATACACCACTATGGATCTGCTCCCGTCTCCCTACGGGGACGCCATCCATAGCACTCACGCTTATCTTGCGCATTTTAGAGTATCCACTTTCACTTGTCTATGAACTATGCAAGGGGTCCAAGTTTCCATATCCGAGGAATCCGGCTATTCGAATAGATAATGATAACCCTGCAGGGGTGTACTTCTTCACACACGCTCTCGCCACTTATCGCCCTGTACACGTCATGTACCTCGGCAACCTTCAAGCGGAAGCCGGGCGAGGGAGTCGGCCACGACCTGACTAACCACACAAGTCTCTCGTCCAGGTTTATCGCCTATTCGGGTTCCATCCACAAGGAGATCCGACCGGGGTGTCGCTCACGGCCCCAAACGATGTGAGCAGGGTTCCCAAGCCCACCAACCGGGTGCCACTTGGTACACCGTGCCACTGTGCCTAGTCTGTCCCAAGCCCACCTATACCGGGTGCCACTTGGTAGACTACTAACACTACCTACAAACACCAGAAACTAGTTGCAACTCCTGGACAGAGATCAAGTGGATTAATAAGTCGAGAGGGGCACTTAAGCATTCCAATGTGTGGTAGTAACTATTCATGGATCACAAACACAGAACTCAGTTCCTGAGGACGGCTGCAATAAGACAACCCACCATGTACTCCTACATGGCCTCTCACCGCTACCTTTACCAAACCGTGTTCACACACTTAGCTCTCAACAGTAGGACATGTTCACCACATTCCAATTCATCCCTGATGAATCAGACCTGACTCAACTCTAAGCAGTAGCAGGCATGACAAACAAGCATGAATGAGTAGGGACATCAGGGCTCAAACAACTCCTACTCATGCTAGTGGGTTTCATCTATTTACTGTGGCAATGACAGGTCATGCAGAGGAAAGGGGTTCAATTACCGCAGCATGTAACAGTTGAAACGTTGTTGTCCTAATGCAGTAAAAGAGAGCAGGAGCGAGAGAGTGGGATTGTATCGGAATGAACAAGGGGGTTATGCTTGCCTGGCACTTCTGAAGATAACATTGAGTCTTCATCAGTGTCAACGATCACATCGTCGAAACGCGTCTATCGAAAGGGGGCAATTACCGGCAACACAGAAAGAACACAATTAACACATGGCGATATGCAGCAATATGATGCATGCTATGACATGGCAATATGCTATGTGTTTGAGCTAATGCATAATAGAACAGGTTGATTTGAACCCATTTGAATCAAAGATTCAAATGTGAGCTCATGTATATAGTCATAATGGTGCATTATCTTGTTTCACTAGAACAGCATGGTTAAAGTGTTCTAACATGCATGCAAATGGTACAGATGGATAGATTGGATTTTTCTGATCATTTTTCATATATAAATCTTTTCAATCTGAGCTACGGTTGAATTTATATGAATTTTAGAAGTTTGCAACATTTTCTGGAATTTCCTATATAAAAATAAATCCAGAAAAGGGGTTTACTGCGTCAGCCTGGCGTCAGTGTGACGTCAGCAAGTCAACGGGGTCGCCCAGAGTCAAACATGACGTGTGGGGGCCACACGTTAGTGACACAGGGCTGCTTAGGTCGCTGACATGTGGGACCAGTCAACGGCCATGTCAGCTGGGTCAATTTTGGCGCATGGGGCCAGTCAACGTGTGACGTGGCCAGGTCAAACTGACCTGTGGGGCCTGTAGGGTTAGTTTAATCTAAACAAGAGCTAATCCAGGGTTAGTTAGTTAGCGGGGCCCAGGTGCCAGTGGGTGTGGTGGTAATTAGTGGGTGGATTAGACCTAAACTAATCACACCACGTCGGCGTCGCCCGATCAAGTTGTCGGCGACCTTAAAGGACGGCGGTGGCTCGTCGGAGTTTGTCGGGGCGGTGCTACAGGCTGCGGTTGGTCGCGCTGAGGGCACCAGGAGGGAGCCCGCGCTCTTGCGCATCCAGAGAGCCAAGGGGGAGGGGCTGGGGTGGAACGAGCTCGCCGGAGTCGAGCTCGTGGCGGCGCCGGAGTTCGGGTGATTGCGGGGTTGGTGCTACGGTGCGCGTCAGAGCGAGTGAGTGTGTGCGTTAGGTTCCTGGGGACTTCCTGGGCACAGTGACGTGCTCCGTGGTGAGCTTGCGCGGCTGTGGCCACGGCTACGCCATGGCCGGCGGCGAGATGCTCTCGGCCGCAGTGGGAAATGGAGCTAGGGGACGAGCACGAGCACGAGAGAAGAGGGAAAAGGAAGAGGGGCTCACGGCGAGTCTCCTGGAGCGGACAGCAAGGCCGGGGATGGTCTGGACGGAGCCAATCGTCGATGGCGATCTCGGGTGCCCGAGGTAGAAGAAGACGAGGTAGCCGGTGATGCAGGGCGTCCGGCGTAGCTTGGCTCTGCGTAGGTGATGAGAACGACGCTGCGGTCCGTCTGGACTGGTCGGCGAGGCGAGTGGTGGACGGTGGCCGTGGCTATGGTGAGCGGCGGCGACGGACGCGTTCGGTCCAGGCGGGAGAGAGGGAGCAGAGGAGAGAGAGCCGTGGGGGAGAGTGAGCGAAGTGGTCAGCGGGATCGGGACGGCACAAGGGAGTCGTCCACGCGTCCAGGGGCTCGTCGGCAAGCAGGAGGTGGCCGCGCGTGCGTCGGGCACACGCCCGCGTCCTCCTGGCGCGGTGGAGAAGATGACAGGAGGCGCCAGGTGGGCTGGGCCAGCGAGCTGGGCCGGCTACAGGTAGGTGGGTCAGGTAGTCCTCTCTCTCCATCTCTTTTATTTCTGTTTTCTAATTTTCTGTAAATGTTTGGCTTTATTAAAAATGCTAAAGCACTTTGTAAAATGCTGCAATAATTTGTGGACACTCTATGGATTATTCTAGTGCCCCACGTTTAATTTCGGCATTATTTGAGCATTTAAATTATTTATAGTGTTTAAATGCCCAAATTCAAATACTTAACAATTTAATTCAAGAGTCCAGAAATGGCCTAGAAATAGGTGCATCATTTTTGCCAGAGGTTTTCACCTTTATCAAAAATCATGAACTTTTCCAAAGGCATTTTGGGTTCATTGAGAATATTTTTATTTGAACCTAGTTGATTTGATCTGGTGCTAGGGTTTGGATCAATCCCCATTTCAAAATTAATAGAAATTAAAAATGATGCATGGATGCAATGCCACTAATTACAAAGAGATTTCTAGGGCTGTGACAACCTTGAAATCTGAACATGTGTGGGGCGTGTATGTTTTTAATGACTTGAGACTATACCTAGCCCGGCATGCAAGATGACTTATTATGCACCATTCCCCATACCTGCTGGAAGCCCGTTCGTCTTGAAATCTTTTCCTCTCCATGTGTGAAAACAATTTGCCTGCTTGACTCTCCTTCTCCCTCCGGCGGTCCCACCACTCCACCCCATGTGGAAAAAATTTGCATGCATCACTCTTCTCCCCCCGCACTCGTCCAATCCGTTGTGACCAGCAATATTTCCATCCCTTCCCTCCCCCGTAATTTACTCCAACAAATATGCCCACGTAGCTGTTACGTTAATCATGCAACATATCTTACGTAGGTGTGCCATTGCTCGCTATAAATACTGTGCCTCCCACGGCATTCGAAAGAACGCTCACGTTCATCGCTATCTCCTCCCCTCCCTCTCATGTCGACCACCATGGCATCGTCCCTCCCAAGCCATAGGCGGCCCTCGCTGCACCGCACGGACGGTCACGCATCCTCATTCCCATCCTCGCTGCCACTAGTCGAGGAGGACGCGTCGGTGCTCCGCTCCTCGCTGTGACGCGTCGGCGTTCCTAATCTCGCCAGCACGCGCGTCGGAGGACGGGTCAGCTCCCCACTACGAAAAGAACACCACACCGCCCGTCAAGCCCCCCAGCCTTGAGGAGCTTTGGAAAGAAATGGATGTCGCCTTGTGGGAGGCTTTGCCTCCGGCAGAGCACGCCAAATAGAGGCGAAGAAGGAGGCCGAGGAAGAGAAGCGTGCCGCTAGGCATGCTACCTGGCAGGCCTATGTCGTGTCCGAGAGAGTCAAGCAATTGGATCTTTGGCAGAAGGCTCGTGCGAGGGCCGTGACGATGGCGGAGGACGCCCGTGCCGAAGCCCTGAGTGCAGTTGGGCCCAAGCGCCTCATCTACGCTTGGTGGTACGTGGACCGGGTGCACGCTTCCAGCGAGGAGGAGTACCTGTTGGCGCCGGATCACCACACCGGTGAGATCGCGCTCGCCCACCGGCAAGCCGCCAATCAGCACCTCGCGAGCTGCGAGGCTGAGGAAGAGGCGTTGTGTCGGCGCGCTAGGAAACGATCGCGCACCAGGGCACTCGTGGCGCGCCGCAAGCGCTCCTGTGAGCGATGTGGCTTTTATTAGCAATAATTTAGTTTTGTAAGGCGGTCTCATTAATTTTGGGACACAAATGATAAATCCCGAATGTTCGGGAATTATTAGCATCCTTAATTAAGTATGTAAAAGGAAAAGTTTGGAAACCTTGTGTATCCGTACGAATTTTGTAAGTACGTGCATATAGCACAAACTTTACTATATACTATCTCACTACACGTCTCTCTCTATATATGCTTGCAGATTGTGCTACTACTTTTACTTATGTACGGGCAAATGCACGTTTTAACATTATGATGCAGTTTTTGTAAAAGTAGAAAAACAGCACTAGTCAAGCTTGTGAAACAATTCAATGCAAAACAAATGCAAAAATGCTTGTTTGATTGTTTACTTTTAGCTTCCTTCTCTGTGGTTATTTCTCTATCGTACTTTGTACGGAGTATCTCACTGGTCGGGAAGGCATGCAAATTCCCAAACCGCTTCCTACACCCTATATCGAATTTTTCTCCTAACAAGTTGTGCCGTGCAATTGGAATTCCAACTTGAGTACTATTACTAGGAGTACCATGGGCTAGTTCTTTTAGGCCTCTAGATTAGTAATCCTATAACTACTACCTCCGTCCTGGTTTATTGGTCCCCATTGTAATCTGTGTCAAATTTTAACCATAAATTTAACTAATGAAATGCTTATGCATGTCACATGCACTAACATTTTATCAGTTAAATCTTTGGTCAAAATTTAGCACAAATTACAATGGTGACGAATAAACTGTTGGAAATATGCCCTAGAGGCAATAATAAATTGATTATTATTATATTTCCTTGTTCATGATAATCGTTTATTATCCATGCTAGAATTGTATTGATAGGAAACTCAGATACATGTGTGGATACATAGACAACACCATGTCCCTAGTAAGCCTCTAGTTGACTAGCTCGTTGATCAATAGATGGTTACGGTTTCCTGACCATGGACATTGGATGTCGTTGATAACGGGATCACATCATTAGGAGAATGATGTGATGGACAAGACCCAATCCTAAGCCTAGCACAAGATCATGTAGTTCGTATGCTAAAGCTTTTCTAATGTCAAGTATCGTTTCCTTAGACCATGAGATTGTGCAACTCCCTGATACCGTAGGAGTGCTTTGGGTGTGCCAAACGTCACAACGTAACTGGGTGGCTATAAAGGTACACTACAGGTATCTCCGAAAGTGTCTGTTGGGTTGGCACGAATCGAGACTGGGATTTGTCACTCCGTGTGACGGAGAGGTATCTCTGGGCCCACTCGGTAGGACATCATCATAATGTGCACAATGTGATCAAGGAGTTGATCATGGTATGATGTGTTGCGGAACGAGTAAAAGAGACTTGCCGGTAACGAGATTGAACAAGGTATCGGGATACCGATGATCGAATCTCGGGCAAGTATCGTACCGATAGACAAAGGGAATTGTATACGGGATTGATTAAGTCCTTGATATCATGGTTCATCCGATGAGATCATCGTGAAACATGTGGGAGCCAACATGGGTATCCAGATCCCGCTGTTGGTTATTGACCGGAGAACGTCTCGGTCATGTCTACGTGTCTCCCAAACCCGTAGGGTCTACACACTTAAGGTTTGATGACGCTAAGGTTATAAAGGAAGTTTGTATGTGGTTACCGAATGTTGTTCGGAGTCCTGGATGAGATCCCGGATGTCACGAGGAGTTCCGGAATGGTCCGGAGGTAAAGATTTATATATAGGAAGTATGGTTTTGGCCACCGGAAGTGTTCTGGGCATCACCGATAGTGTACCGGGACCACAGGAGGTGTCCGGGGGTCCACCAAGTGGGGCCACAAGCCCCGGAGGCTTGCATGGGCCAAGTGTGGGAGGGGACCAGCCCCAGGTGGGCTGGTGCGCCCCCCCCCCCCCCACAAGTGCCCAAGGCTCAAGGGAGAGAAGAGGGGGCAAACCCTAAGGGCAGATGGGCCCTAAGGCACATGCTCCCTGCGCCTCCCTCTCCTCCCCTCTTGGCCACCCCCCTTGTTTCCCATCTAGGGCTGCCGCCCCTCTAGGGGTGGGAACCCTAGAGGGGGCGCTCCCTCCTCCCCTTCCCCTATATATATGAGGCCTAGGGGCCGCCCAAAAGACGCGATCTGATCTCTCCCTGTTGGTGCAGCCCTGCCTCTCTCCTCCTCATATCTCGTAGTGCTTGGCGAAGCCCTGCTGGATCACAACGCTCCTCCACCACCACCACGCCGTTGTTCTGCTGCTGGATGGAGTCTTCCTCAACCTCTCCCTCTCTCCTTGCTGGATCAAGGCATGGGAGACGTCACCGGGCTGTACGTGTGTTGAACGCGGAGGTGCCGTCCGTTCGGCACTTGGTCATCGGTGATTTGGATCACGGCGAGTACGACTCCATCAACCCCGTTCACTTGAACGCTTCCGCTTAGCGATCTACAAGGGTATGTAGATGCACTCTCCTTCCCCTCGTTGCTGGTTTCTCCATAGATAGATCTTGGTGACACGTAGGAAAATTTTGAATTTCTGCTACGTTCCCCAACAGTGGTATCAGAGCCAGGTTTATTGCGTAGATTCTTTGCACGAGTAGAACACAAAGTAGTTGTGGGCGTTGATTTTGTTCAATATGCTTACCGTTACTAGTCAATCTTGATTCGGCGGCATTGTGGGATGAAGCGGCCCGGACCGACCTTACACGTACACTTACGTGAGACAGGTTCCACCGACTGACATGAACTAGTTGCATAAGGTGGCTAGCGGGTGCCAGTCTCTCCCACTTTAGTCGGATCGGATTCGATGAAAAGGGTCCTTATGAAGGGTAAATAGCAATTGACATATCACGTTGTGGTTTTGCGTAGGTAAGAAACGTTCTTGCTAGAAACCCATAGCAGCCACGTAAAACATGCAAACAACAATTAGAGGACGTCTAACTTGTTTTTGCAGGGTATGCCATGTGATGTGATATTGCCAAAGGATGTGATGTATGATATATGTGATGTATGAGATGATCATGTTCTTGTAATAGGAATCACGACTTGCATGTCGATGAGTATGACAACCGGCAGGAGCCATAGGAGTTGTCTTTAATTTATTTATGACATGCGTGTCAACATAAACGTCATGTAATTACTTTACTTTATTGCTAAAGCGTTAGCCATAGTAGTAGAAGTAATAGTTGACGTGACAACTTCATGAAGACACGATGATGGAGATCGTGATGATGGAGATCATGGTGTCATGCCGGTGACGACGATGATCATGGAGCCCCGAAGATGGAGATCAAAAGGAGCAAAGTGATGATGGCCATATCATGTCACTATTTGATTGCATGTGATGTTTATCATGTTTATACATCTTATTTGCTTAGAACGACGGTAGTAAATAAGATGATGCCTCATTAAAATTTCAAGAAAGTGTTCCCCCTAACTGTGCACCGTTGCGAAAGTTCGTCGTTTCGAAGCACCACGTGATGATCGGGTGTGATAGATTCTTACGTTCACATACAACGGGTGTAAGCCAGATTTACACACGTGAAACACGTAGGTTGACTTGACGAGCCTAGCATGTACAGACATGGCCTCGGAACACAAGAGACCGAAAGGTCGAGCATGAGTCGTATGGTAGATACGATCAACATGAAGGTGTTCACCGATGATGACTAGTCCGTCTCACGTGATGATCGGACACGGCCTAGTTGACTCGGATCATTTAATCACTTGGATGACTAGAGGGATGTCTATCTGAGTGGGAGTTCATAAGATGAACTTAATTATCCTGAACATAGTCAAAATATCTTTGCAAATTATGTCGTAAGCTCGCGCTTTAGTTCTACTGAGTTAGATACGTTCCTAGAGAAAATATAGTTGAAAGTTGACAGTAGCAATTATATGGACAATAGAAGGCTTATGTCCTTAATGCAACGCTCGATGTGTTGGACCTCGAACGTGGTCTGTGGATGTTGCGAACATCTGACATACACGTTTTGATGACTACATGATAGTTCAGTAATGATAAATGGTTTAGAATTGAGGCACCGAAGACATTTTTGAAATGTCGCGGAACATATGAGATGTTTCGAGGGCTGAAATTGGGATTTCAGGCTCGTGCCCACGTCAAGAGGTATAAGACCTCCGTCGATTTTCTTGGCCTGCAAACTAAGGGAGAAAAGCTCAATCGTTGAGCTTGTGCTCAGATTGTCTGAGTACAACAATCACTTGAATCGGGTGGGAGTTGATCTTCCAGATAAGATAGTGATGTTTCACCAAAGTCATTGCCACCAAGCTGCTAGAGCTTCGTAATGAACTATAACATATCAAGGATAGATATGATGATCCTTGAAATATTCGCGATGTTTGACACCGCGAAAGTAGAAATCAAGAAGGAGCATCAATTGTTGATGGTTAGTGAAACCACTAGTTTCAAGAAGGGCAAGGGCAAGAAGGGATACTTCATGAAACGGCAAATCAGCTGCTGCTCTAGTGGAGAAACCCAAGGTTGAACCCAAACCCGAGACTGAGTGATTCTGTAATAAGGGGAACAGCCACTGGAGCAGAATTACCCTAGATACTTGGTAGATGAGAAGGCTGTCGATAGAAGTATATTGGATATACATTATGTGAATGTGTACTTTACTAGTACTCCTAGTAGCATCAGGGTATTAGATACCGGTTCGGTTGCTAAGTGTTAGTAACTCAAAATAAAAACTACGGAATAAACGGAGACTAGCTAAAGGTGAGCTGACGAGATGTGTTGGAAGTGCTTCCAAGGTTGATGTAATCAAGCATCGCACGCTCCCTCTACCATTGAGATTGGTGTTAAACCTAAATAATTTTTATTTGGTGTTTGCGTTGAGCATAGACTTGATTGGATTATGTCTATCGCGATACGATTACTCATTTAAGGAGAATAATTGTTACTCTATTTATTTGAATAATACCTTCAATGGTCTTGCACCTAAAATGAATGGTTTATTGAATCTCGATCATAGTGATACACATGTTCATGCCAAAAGATATAAGATAGTAATGATAGTACCACCTACTTGTGGCACTGCCATGTAAGTCATATTGGTATAAAACGCATGAAGAAGCTCCATGTTGATGGATCTTTGGACTCACTCATTTTTGAAAAGGATTGAGACATGTGAACCATGTCTATTGGTATATACGCATGAAGAAACTCCATGTAGATGGACCGTTTGGACTCACTTGATTTTGAATCGCTTGAGACATGCAAATCATACCACATGGGCAAGATGACTGAAAGCTTCGGTTTCAGTAAAATGGAACAAGAAAGCAACTTGTTGGAAGTAACACATTTTGATGTGTGCAGTCCAATGAGTGCTGAGGCACGCAGTGGATATCGTTATGCTCTAACTTCACAGATGATTTGAGTAGATACTGAGCATATTTACTTGATGAAACACAAGTCTGAATTATTGAATGGTTCAAGTGATTTCAGAATGAAGTTGAATATCGTCGTGACAAGAGGATAAAATATCTATGATATGATCATAGAGATGAATATCTGAGTTGCGAGTTTGGTACACAATTGAGACATTGTGGAAATTGTTTCACGACTAGTACCGCCTGGAACACCATAGTGTGATGGTGTGTCCGAACATCAGAACTGCACCCTATTGGATATGATGCATACCATGCTCTTATCGAACTACCACTATCGTTCATGGGTTAGGCATTAGAGACAACTGCACTCACTTTAAATAGGGCACCACGTAATTCCGATAAGATGGCACCGTATGAACTATGGTTTAGAGAAACCTAAGCCGTCATTTCTTATAAGTTTGGGGCTGCGACGCTTATGTGAAAAAAAAAGGTTTCAGGCTGATAAGCTCGAACCCAAAGCGGATAAATGCATCTTCATAGTTGGGTATACCTCCTGTCTCAGATCCGAAAGCAATAGGGATTGTTTCTCAAATCGGGTCCTTTCTCGAGGAAAAGTTTCTCTCGAAAGAATTGAGTGGGAGGATGGTGGAGACTTGATGAGGTTGTTGAACCGTCACTTCAACTAGTGTGTAGCAGGGCACGGGAAGTTGTTCCTGTGGCACCTACATCAATTGAAGTAGAAGCTTATGATAGTGATCATGAAACTTCGAATCAAGTCACTACCAAACCTCGTAGGACGACAAGGATGCGTGCTGTTTCAAAGTGGCACGTAATCCTGTCTTGGAAGTCATGTTGCTAGACAACAATGAACCTACGAGCTATGGAGAAGTGATGGTGGGCCCGGATTCCGATGAATGGCTCGAGGCCATAAAATCCGAGAGAGGATCCATGTATGAAAACAAAGTGTAGACTTTGGCAGAACGGCTCGATGGTCGTGAGGCTGTTGAGTACAGATGGATTTTAAAAGGAAGACGGACAATGATGGTAAATGTCACCATTAAGAAAGCTCGACTTGTCATTAAGATGTTTCCCGACAAGTTCAAGGAGTTGACTACGATGAGACTTTCTCACTCGTAGCGATGCTAAGAGTCTATTGGAATTAGCAGGTACTGCATTATTTATGAAATCTTGCAGATAGGATGTCAAAATATTGTTTCCTTGTTCTTGAGGAAAGGTTGTATGTGATACAACCAGAAGATTTTGTCGATCCTGAAAGATGCTAACAAGTATGCAAAGCCCCAGCAATCCTTCTAAGGACTGGAGTAAGCATCTCGGAGTTGGAATGTACACTTTGATGAGATGATCAAAGAATTTGGGTTTATACAAAGTTTATGAGAAACTTGTATTTCCAAAGAAGTGAGTGGGAGCACTATAGAATTTCTGATGAGTATATGTTGTTGACATATTGTTGATCAGAAATGATGTAGAATTTCTGGAAAGCATATAGGGTTATTTGAAAAGTGTTTTCAATGGAAAACCTGGATTAATCTACTTAAACATTGTGCATCAAGATCTATAAGGATAGATCAAAATCGCTTAATAGTACTTTCAAACAAACACATACCACAACAAGATTTTGAAGGAGTTCAAAATAGATCAGCAAAGAAGGAGTTCTCGGCTGTGTTACAAGGTGTGAGTATTGAGCAAGACTCAAGACATGACCACGGCAGAATAGAAAGGACGAAGGTCGTCCCCTATGCTTTAGTCGTAGGCTCTAAAGTATGCTATGTTATGTACCGCACCTGAAGTGTGCCAAACCATGAGTCAGTCAAGGGGTACAAGTGTGATCTAGAAATGGATCACAGGACAACGGTCAAAGTTATCCTTAGTAACTAGTGGACTAAGGAATTTTCTCGATTATGGAGGTGGTAAAAGAGTTCGTCGTAAAGGGTTACGCCGATGCAAGCTTTGACACTAATCCAGATTATTCTGAGTAGTAAACTGGATTCGTATAGTAGAACAGTTATTTGGAATAGCACCAAATAGAGCGTGGTAACTGCATCTAGGAGATGACATAGATATTTGTAAAGCACACACGGATCTGAAAGGTTCAGACCCGTTGACTATAACCTCTCTCACAAGCATAACATGATCAAACCCAGAACTCTTGGGTGTTAGTCACATAGGGATGTGACCTTGAGTGTTAATCACATATCGATGTGAACTAGATTATTGACTCTAGTGCAAGTGGGAGACTGTTGGAAATATGCCCTAGAGGCAATAATAAATTGATTACTATTATATTTCCTTGTTCATGATAATCGTTTATTATCCATGCTAGAATTGTATTGATAGGAAACTCAGATACATGTGTGGATACATAGACAACACCATGTCCCTAGTAAGCCTCTAGTTGACTAGCTCGTTGATCAATAGATGGTTACGGTTTCCTGACCATGGACATTGGATGTCGTCGATAACAGGATCACATCATTAGGAGAATGATGTGATGGACAAGACCCAATCCTAAGCCTAGCACAAGATCATGTAGTTCGTATGCTAAAGCTTTTCTAATGTCAAGTATCGTTTCCTTAGACCATGAGATTGTGCAACTCCCTGATACCGTAGGAGTGCTTTGGGTGTGCCAAACGTCACAACATAACTGGGTGGCTATAAAGGTACACTACAGGTATCTCCGAAAGTGTCTGTTGGGTTGGCACGAATCGAGACTGGGATTTGTCACTCCGTGTGACGGAGAGGTATCTCTGGGCCCACTCGGTAGGACATCATCATAATGTGCACAATGTGATCAAGGAGTTGATCACGGGATGATGTGTTGCGGAACGAGTAAAAGAGACTTGCCTGTAACGAGATTGAACAAGGAATCGGGATACCGACGATCGAATCTCGGGCAAGTATCGTACCGATAGACAAAGGGAATTGTATACGGGATTGATTAAGTCCTTGATATCGTGGTTCATCCGATGAGATCATCGTGGAACATGTGGGAGCCAACATGGGTATCCAGATCCCGTTGTTGGTTATTGACCGGAGAACGTCTCGGTCATGTCTACGTGTCTCCCGAACCCGTAGGGTCTACACACTTAAGGTTCGATGACGCTAAGGTTATAAAGGAAGTTTGTATGTGGTTACCGAATGTTGTTCGGAGTCCCGGATGAGATCCCGGACGTCACGAGGAGTTCCGGAATGGTCCGGAGGTAAAGATTTATATATAGGAAGTATGGTTTTGGCCACCGGAAGTGTTCTGGGCATCACCGGTAGTGTACCGGGACCACAGGAGGTCTCCGGGGGTCCACCAAGTGGGGCCACAAGCCCCGGAGGCTTGCATGGGCCAAGTGTGGGAGGGGACCAGCCCCAGGTGGGCTAGTGCGCCCCCCCCCCCCCCCACAAGTGCCCAAGGCGCAAGGGAGAGAAGAGGGGGCAAACCCTAAGGGCAGATGGGCCCTAAGGCCCATGCTCCCTGCGCCTCCCTCTCCTCCCCTCTTGGCCGCCCCCCTTGTTTCCCATCTAGGGCTGCCGCCCCTCTAGGGGTGGGAAACCTAGAGGGGGCGCTCCCTCCTCCCCTTCCCCTATATATATGAGGCCTAGGGGCTGCCCAAAAGACGCGATCTGATCTCTCCCTGTTGGTGCAGCCCTGCCTCTCTCCTCCTCATATCTCGTAGTGCTTGGCGAAGCCCTGCTGGATCACAACGCTCCTCCACCATCACCACGCTGTTGTGCTGCTGCTGGATGGAGTCTTCCTCAACCTCTCCCTCTCTCCTTGCTGGATCAAGGCATGGGAGACGTCACCGGGCTGTACGTGTGTTGAACGCGGAGGTGCCGTCCATTCGGCACTTGGTCATCGGTGATTTGGATCACGGCGAGTACGACTCCATCAACCCCGTTCACTTGAACGCTTCCGCTTAGCGATCTACAAGGGTATGTAGATGCACTCTCCTTCCCCTCGTTGCTGGTTTCTCCATAGATAGATCTTGGTGACACGTAGGAAAATTTTGAATTTCTGCTACGTTCCCCAACATAAACCAGGACGGAGGTATTCCTCCGTCTAGGTGTGTAAGTCACCTTATGAAAACCAAATAATCCCAAAACACTTAGGCACGATACATTAACTTCCTCCTTGTTTCTTGTTTCGTGACATATCAACCAATACGAGATGTGGGTCGTGCATGCTTTCAATGACTTAAGACTACCAAACATGACATGCAGTGGTTAGTTCATTGCATGCAATGCTATTAATTAGCAAAAAGGCATTAAGTTCTCTCATTTTCCCCTCCGCCTTGGTCGCAGTGCACAACCTAAGATGACTTATACACCTAGACGGAGGGAGTACTAGTAGTTTAGAAGCCCAAATAAATGAGTGAGGTGCCCTATGTTACTCTCCACTGTGACTAGTCTTATGGGAAAAGCTGGGGAAGAGATGGCTTATTTTTAAGCCGCCAAAAGAACTGGCCCTAGGAGTAGTAGCTAGGGATACTAGGAGTAGTAGATAGTGATACTAGGAGTAGTAGCTAGGTGTCGGTGCGGAACGACACCTATGGGATCACAAGAATCCCTACTACGCTTGCCGGGGCACAGGATTGCGAGGAGAGCAGGGCTAGTAGACAACACAAGGATCGTTTACCCAGGTTCGGTCCGCGAGGATGCGTAAAACCCTAGTCCTACTTTGGTGGGTGTATTTCTGAGAGTTCTTGAGCTCTTGAGCTAGCTGTGGTCAGTGTGTGGTTCGAAAGAGCCGAATCCCCCTTCAGTATGCCATGTGCCTCCTTTTATAGTTGAAAGGGGCTGCCACAGTGACACACAGGAGGTGGAAAGGCATACAGTGCCCTGAGCTTATCGCTCGTATTACAGGACAGGACGCATTTAATGCGTAGCTTAGGTGTCCCCTTGCTTTATCGAGGACGGGGGCGAGGCCCGTCCCGTCCGTCGCTGCTCCTCCTCGCTTCGACACGCGCCTCGGCCAGGGATGCGTGCGGTGCCATGTAGGCAGGCAGGCAGCTGAGTTGGCGCGGTGGTGGAGCCTTCACGAAGATCTGCATGCCGCCACGCAGGCGCTCGATGAGTTGGCCTGGGAGTTGCATGTTGCCACGCAGGTGCCCGCCCAGCTGGTTGGGCTGGCAGCTGCATGTGAACGGTGGTGGAAGCTTGGTTGACGTGGGCTTGGCAGTGGCCTCGCTGGCGTCTTTGGCGAGGGCCTTGCCGGGTGGCCCGGCAAGGGTCTTGCCGTCGTGCTGTCGTCCCCGGCAAGGATC
This sequence comes from Aegilops umbellulata, assembly GCA_032464435.1. Taxonomy (NCBI): domain Eukaryota; kingdom Viridiplantae; phylum Streptophyta; class Magnoliopsida; order Poales; family Poaceae; genus Aegilops; species Aegilops umbellulata. The sequence continues at coordinate 82,858,102 of CP136060.1, read as the reverse complement.
TTGCCGGGGATCTGGTGGCCTTCCTCGACAAGGATCTTGCCGAGAATCGTCGTCTTCTAATCCTCATCTGATCTTGAATATGTCTTCACAAAGATCTGCATGCCACCACAAAGGTGCCTTTCCGAGCCCTGGCCCCACGCTGATGATGGTGCTGGGGGTCGTGGGCTCAAGGGTGGCTCACTCTGTTGGTGCGGGGCGAGCTGTCCCGGCAAGGGTCTTGCCGGAGCCGCTGAGGCCGCCCGGCAAGGGTCTTGCCGGGGGAACCTGCTTCATCCCTTTGCTCTTTGTGGTCTTAGCCTTGGCGTTGCCTTGATTGTCTTGGGCTTTGATCTTACCTTGGCTCACCTCCCTCGTTCTGCTTGGTGTGGCCGTGGGCACGGCTCTGACTGCCCGTGCACAGGAAAAGGGGTAAAAAATGTGCCCCTATTTTTGTACACCGACACTAGGGATCGAATGTGCGAGATGAACTGGAGAAAGTAAATGCAGAGAGATGAAATGCAAAACAGACGGAGGGATGTGATGGTTGCTTGTCCGTTTATTTTACCAGGCCACTTATTACTGGGAGTGGTGGCGTTTTGTGATATGACGGCTTTACTGTCGTGCCACGAGCAGGATGAGACTCCCGTGCAGCACCGCCCTCTACACTAGTACTACCTCAGTCGTGGTTTATTAGTCCCCCATTGAATTTGACTGAAGATTTAACTGACAAAATGTTAGTGCATGTCAACAAAAACTATATCGTTGGATTCGTATTTAAACATAGTTTTCAATGATATAATTTTTTGTGACATGCATGAGCATTTATCGTACTATATATAATGTTAGTTAAATTTATGGTCGTACTAATATATAGTAAGGTGCCCGTGCATTGCACAGAACAGTGAAATGCATTGATCCGGGAGTTGTTTATTTTGACAAAGGATGTGGGGATCATCTCATGTGTAACGAGTATCGATAGGTTTCTTCGGATATTATTTCTTCTCTAGAGCTCACAAATATCCGAGTGAAATAGATAAAAAGGTATCTTTTGCAAACAAAAGCGTTCAACTGTTCAACCTGCATCCAAAACTTGTGAAGAAACAACACTTATTGTGCTTTGCAAGAAATGATCTTTAAAAATTAGTTTTTGAGTATCGAATGTTATACATGTTGGCTACAGATGACATGGCACTTTCTTATAGTCAACAATTGGCTATACTATTAAGTATTAACCATGCTCTTATACACCTAGACGGAGGGACTAAATCAGGATGACTTGGAAGGGGGCAGAGGAGATGTAAGAAATGGTTCATCATAAGTCTTTCACCAGTACTGTAGTAAAAATTCTCAGTTAATCTCATAAATGGCAAGCGAGAACTCTAATGGAGAAAAAGCATACATGGAAGATTCTAGACTAAACCATAAATGGATACACTTTTATTCAAGTGTGATACTCTAATAGAGCAAGATCATGCATGGAAGGTTCTATACTGTATAAATAAGAAGTCTCCACATGCTTAGACAACGGATTACATTGAGCGGAGACTAATGATCAACATTTAACTTGATAATGCATATGTCCAGGTGAACCTCCTTGGAGTCCCCGTGCACCATCTTGGGGGGGGGGGGAGGGAAATCATACCGTGCGTCTTCCATGTCCACATCGGTGGGAACGTCGCAGCTCAGCACCGTCCCAGTCAGCGTGATGGAGTTGGTGTGGGCGCCCACGTACCTCTGAGGGGCAGTAACAGTGAGCACGCACCCGTACATCGGCCTCGTGTCAGCGTCAGCGTCAGCGGCGTTGCCCCTGACGCACACTACAGAGACGGGGCGCGGCCTGCGCGGGCCTCGCCGGTGCCCATGATCAAGAGGAAGACGTTGTTGTCCTCCTTCGAGACTAGCAGGCGGCGGTGATCCTACAGCGACTCCGGCATAGCGAACGGGTAGCATGTCTCATACTTGATGTTCACCGCCGGGGACCAGTAGTGATCGTCGGACGGTTGCGTGAGGTGATGCACGAGGCTCGCCGGCGAGCACCAAAACAGCAACGTGCACCCATAGAGGGAGGGGCATCTAGATCGGATTATGGGAAGGGAGGGAGCGGCGACGGCGGTGGTGGTAGATGGTGGCGCGGGGGTAGGGGGTGGGAGGGAGTGGAAGATCGACCCGCCACCGGTCGCCTCCGGTGCGCGGCTAAGCGAATCGGTCGGCGGGCTGGCCTGCCGCCGGTGCCGAGCGAGGCGAAGCCATGGGGCGATGCAGCAGATGTTCTGGTGTAGGCATACGGGAGACCTTTTTTTCAACGATGAACCGTTATTTCACCGCAGACATGACTGCGGGTTAATTTTTAAAAAGCACAGGGGCTTTTTCACAAAAAGGGCGCAACGGTGAACCCGACAGACTCAACCCGTGCTTTATTATTAGGGAAAGATGTGTGATCTAATGTGTACTATTGATATCTGTATGTTACACGTGGGGGATTTTCCTCCCTCCCTTTGTTGCCATTTGGGCACCGGTGGCAGCGGGGACATCTACCCCCTGGTGGGAGGGATCCCATGCACACGGGAAAAATCCCCGCTGGGGCTAGGCGCCCAGGTTTCTATTTCCCTGGTAACCAAATGAGGCCTTGGGGTTACAACTGTATATAAATACTCTACTAGTACGTTAGTTTGCGATTTACCTAGACATATTAATGCGATTATGTAAATAAATGTTTATCACATCCTACCCGTCATCTATATTATATTTTTATAAGAAGCTTGTGGTAGGTAAATTAAAGTAGAATTAGTTCAGAAAATAAGTAAATTAAAAAGATTGATTATCATACAAAAAAGATTGGATGAAGGGGTACTGGGAAGAAAATAAAACATGGAACATTGCATTCTTTTTAAAGTATATAAGATAGAAGTAGATAGATGGAAACCATATTAGGCTATTTACACTGAGGAATGGAAAAAATCACGGAAAACCGAACTGTTATACAGTACTTACCTTATGTAACTAGGTGGGATTATTTAGCTACTATGTTTACAAAAGCAATAACAGTAAATGCACCAGAATTTTTGGAGAATATTCAAATACCGCAAAGAGCCAGCTATATTAGGGTAATTATGTTAGAATTAAGCCGGATAGCTTCTCACTTGCTATGGCTTGGACCTTTTATGGCGGATCTCGGCGCACAGACTCCTTTTTTCTATTATTTTAGAGAGAGAGAATTAATATATGATCTATTTGAAGCTGCTACAGGTATGCGAATAGGAGGAGTAGCCGCCGATCTACCTTATGGATGGATCGATAAATGTTTAGATTTTTGTGATTATTTTTTACACGGAGTTGTTGAATATCAGACCAATTTTTTAGAGCGTGTTGAAGGCGTCTATTCTGCGTCATATTATTTTCTATATTATATTTTTTAGAGCCTGGGCACCAAACTGAATTTTCGATATAGATAGAGAAGATAACAATGAAGATAAGAGACCACTAAAACATGCCACCCCGCATAACTGACAACTCAGTTGATTTCTGTTGCGTTATCCTATAGACATTAAGATAATGTAACTTCACTAATTAGAAGAATAGACAGAACAGGTTCCAAGCACACGATTTTTGCCACACTGCATCCATCCAACCAGCACCATCATGGCCAGGGTAGACAGAACGTATACATGTTCATCCCAGATTTCTTCTTTTCCTGAAAATGCAACATCAAAGTGAGGTCCCTATATCATTGTTTTTCAGAGAAGTTGCAACACAAATGTCAATCGCATGATAATATTGACAATAGTTCTCATGACAGCATAATACAAGCTGTTACACAAACTGGACCTTGTTTGCTTACATTTAAGTTTGTATCAAAAATACCAAATTATAGTACACATAATGGTACTTAGCAGCATGCGGAGACAAAAAAAAAGTTATGTGAATTCAAATTTAGGAGTGAGCAAAACAAGGACATGCCATGCTGGTCAGAGCTCAGCAGTTCTCATCTCGATGCAGTAAGGGCATGAGCACAAGCACAGCTAGGAGCCAAACTGCAGGCAGGAGCAGAGCAGCTAGTTCAAAGTAGCTGCCAAGTCCATTTTCTTCTAAAATGTCATCATTGAGCCTTAGCCTCAAGTCTGAACATCAGATCTCGATTACCAATCTCATTTTTGGATAAATTTTCTTTTCAAAATTGATGCCTAACTAAGAACTACCCTAGTGCCCCGCGTTCCTGATTAACCACACACAGTTGGCAGCCCCTAAAATCACATGAACGAACCTTACAAGAAAGCAACATAAACCTACAGAGTCGAAGCAAACTAGGAAAAATGAAACCAGATTATTGGCTACAATAGGAGTAATCTACTATCTTGCCTACGCTTTGTTTGGATGTAGTTATTCAAGGGCTTGGCATTGAATTGCTCCAATGCCAAATATCTCAGGACATTGATATTGATCTTCAATGTCAATCCTAGTGTTTGGATGTTCATATATTTGCTGCTTGGAATTCAAGGGGAGCACCAATTCCAATTGTTGTTTGGATGGACAAAGTGTGAATTTTTTTTAAAAAAATAACATTCACACTTTCACATACACACATACAAAGATGCATCGGTTTTAAAATTGAACACTGTTGATATGTACAGCGAAAATGATACTCCAGTAAATAATTACTCCTCTGTAAAGAAATATAAGAGCATTTAGATCACCAAAAAAGTGATCTAAACGCTCTTATATTTCTTTATGGAGCGAGTAGTTACTATTAAACCTGCAACATAAGCAAGCCCATGATACGGGTCCAACTAACATTTGCAGACTACACAGTTTAGTTAGCTAATACTATCATGGACCACACCTGCATACATGCCATACGCCCAGCTAATGGGTTGGGCATCAGTTTTAAAATTTGACAACTGTAGTCACAATATGTTGTGTTGAATGGATTGGCATTCCGCCAAGCAGCTCATGGGCGTGGCAAACCTTACTCCATGGCGGACAGCTGCAGGTGGTGGCCCGTGGCTGAGATGGAAGGAGGCCATGATTGGATAGGATGTCTGGTACTCTGGTCGTAGTGCAGGAGCAGCTCGAGCTACCACAGAAGCTCCTGCATGCTCCGCTCCGAGCCGCTGGCTTCTTCGCTCGCTATTGCCTCGCATGGATCAATTCTGCCAGGAAGGTTATGACGTCCGCGGGAGAGATGGGAAACCAGCGGCGCCAGTCAGCGGGGACAAGGAGCCGGTGGACACCGTGGTGAGTAACCAAAGGCGGCGGTTCACAGTAAACTCCAGCAGTGACTGATGGTGGTTGTCAATGGGGGCGTCAGGGATGGCTAGAGGATTGCTGCCGCCGGCCTGGGAGGCGGCACCAGTGGCCTGGGCGACACGCCAGCCTTGATTTTGTGGAGAAGTCGTCGGTCGGGGAGGCGGCGACAGTGGCGGGTCAACCTTGTAGGGAAGGCTAAGTTTGTGCAGGTGAAGGAGATGACGAACCGCTCCCAATTCAACCAAATACAGAGGTCGGAGCTCCGAATTTGCGGAGGGTTCACGCGAGTGCTTGGGTTGGCCTCTCGATATTGGGCCCGAATTCCACAGGTGAATGTCCAGGCCATCTAAACAGTGCCATTCGGGTAAGACTAAGACAATGCCAATACCGAATTCCTGCTCCGGATATATACATCCATACGGGCCGTTACTGATTTTCTATCAGGTATTGCAATTATCAAAGAAATAAACATGCAAAAACAGAGGGGCCAATGATGTGAAAACATTCCATCTTTTTTAATAGGTGCACAAAGAAAATTGTATGGATCATTTCATGATCTTGAAGGCTCCCACCTGCATTAAACTAGGAACATGACGATTTCCCAATACTCGGCACACCAAGCTTTTCTTCTTGAAGTTTTGGGTGTGCAGCAAATTAAAGATACAGGTGGTTTAGTTGTATTTAATTTGCAAGCTATTTAGGTTGGAAAAAAGTAAAGATACAAGTACAGTATTTTCTGCAAGAAAATTGAAGGCATACAATGTAAAATTTGATTTGTAACTCAGGGAACCTTGAGCACCAAAGTGACATTTATTGACTAGTTCTTGCACACAACAAGAGTGGCATATAACATCCATGTACACGTCTGACATAGAAGAGGTACACAATGGAAGGACAATGCACAAATATTGCAGAATCAACAACAAACAGGATTAACTGCAGTAGGTTCACTAAGGAAATATACGTGACTACCATGCAAATTAACAAGGCTATTGGCATACATTGGAAAAGTAGAAACAAAATGGAATGAAAAGTAAAACAGGACATAGTTACCTTCTGGCTCCAGTCACACCTAAGTACTTGGAGAGCTGGGAGGGAATAAATGCACGATTAGTAGAGAGGCTCGCAGACGCCATGTTGCCATCATTCTCAATGCTGTTCCTATGTACTTTCTTGTATCTAAAAGCTGATCTCAGAGTCTTCTTCAACATGTCAATCACAATGACCCATGTTACATTGGCGTCACCGAAACGCCCATTGCTCAGCACACAAAAGATGACATCCGGCTTCGTCATGCTCACAACAGGGAATGTTGGCGGGACACGGAGTAGATCACCATACCCCTGCAGGGACCAGAGCTCGGTATCTTGGATGGTACTTTCTTTCTCCCATGTCATGTCATGTTCCCTAAGCCTCCAAACTTTGATTGCAAATGAAGAAGCAGCAGCTGACTGGCTGCCTGAAAGAAAGACAGTTCTGGTGACAACCTCAACAAACTTCATGGTTCCGCCATTGGTAACACACACACTCCTAAAAGCTGATGGGCACCCTCGTCCAGTTTCACTATCATAAGGATCACCAACAGGGTTCATTAGAGGAAGCCGGACATACAAGAGCCGCGGGCATTTTCTGAGAATATCCAAAAACAGGATTCCACGGAAATAATCTATGTAGCACAGGGAAACTCCATGGGGGACAACGACATCAGTGTGCCACCAAATTAATTCCCTGCCTTGCCCCTTCTTATGGCATATACGTGGTTTGCTGGCTTTCCAGTCCTCCCCAGGGCTGCATGAACGGAAAATACAAAGCCCAGCTACCACCGGAGTATCATCATGGTGGGAGGCATCATCGTGTTTCGGCAAAATCATTAGGTCTGCCACCACAAATTCTTCGCTTTCAGCATCACATAAAAAACCAATGTTACCAAGGGTGACCATATGATCTAACCCACCTGAGCGGAGACAACTGTTTGTGAATCTGAGCTTGCAATCGGGTAGACGCAAGAGCGAGGGCGCCCCAGTGGAGTGGACCGTGTAGACGAAGAAGTCTACCAGGGTGTTGCTAAGAGTGAGCCTCAAAAGAATCGAATTGCCATTGGCGGCCAGGACAAGGGGTTCCCGTCCGTAAAATCCATCCCAGCGATCTTCTCCTCTCCCTGCCCCCGACGACGACGACGAACCCTTTGTAAACCGGCGAGGCGTCCAGTTAACATAGAGGCGGGAAGCACCTGGTGGTGGCACGGCGCGGAAGAAGACGTCTATGGGATCGCCCATGGATGTCTCCGCGTGCGCCTTGGTCGCGTGAAAGTCTTCCATAGGGTAATCGGAATCGATGGTGGGTACGGGGTAGTTCAGGCGGGTATGTGGATCTAGCATCACCCAGTCGGGGTAGCGGTAGGAGGCCTTGGCTACCGACGGCTCGTCGGGGCTATCCATGAGGTGGTGGCGGTGCATCAATTTGTGATGGGGTGGCGGCGGACAGGTTAGGGATTGCTGGGAAGGGGACGAGACCGATGCTTTCTTTTGATGAAGGGGGTGGGGAGGCGAGACCGATGGGACGTCGAAAGCCGATGTACTTCGTAGCAGGCCCGGGGCACTGCTATATGTGGCCCGTTTTAGGCCCGGGACTTCCTTTTTTTTTTTGAGAAACGCCCAGGACTTCCTATACGGCGCTTGCGCTCCCCCTGGCGGGCCGGCCCAGCTATAGAGCGAAAAAATAATATGATTCTAGAGCCCACCCACGTGCCATCGTCTCAGGGACCCATGTGTGGCTTGGAAATCCCAATGACCCTTCTTGTATCCCACTTCATGTGGATTTTGGTTTGTCTCAAAAAAAATTGTCTCAAAAAAATGTGGATTTTGGTGATGAATAAATTGTTTTTCACCCCTCAGAAAAAAAAAAGATGTCTACAACGCGAAAACAATGGTATTTAGGACTTCCTTATTATTGACAACGCTAACACATACTCCCTCTGTAAACAAATATAAGAGTGTTTAGATCACTATTTTAGTGATCTAAACGCTCTTATATTTCTTTAAGGAGGGAGTATTTTGTACCCATATAAATCAATTGAAAAAATCATATATTTTTAATAAAATGTTCAACAGCATGGAAAAAAAGTTTTGGGAATTAAAAATATCATTGGTTTTGAAAAAGGTTCATTTTTAAAAAAAAATCAATAATTTGAATAAAGTTTCATTAATTTTGAATAAAAGTTCATAGATTTTGAATAAATGTTCATAGATTTTGAATAATAGTTCACAAATCTGAAAAAGTTCCTTGATTTTAAATAAAAGTTCATCGATTTTGAAGAAAAGTTCACAAATCGGAAAAAAGTTCATTGATTTTGAATAGAATTTCATCGATTTTGAAGAAAAGTTCACAAATCTGAAAAAATTTCATTGATTTTCAAAAAAAGTTCATCGATTTTGAACAAAGTTTAACAATTTTGAAGAAGCGCTCACAAACATTTTGTGAACGTTTTTAAAAGTTCATCAATTTTAAAAAAGTTCATCAACTTGATGCTTGATTTGAAAAAAAGTTCATCAATTAGAAAAAAGTTCATTGATATGAAAAAACAATCATCGAATTAGAAAAAGTCTGTGCATTTTGAATAAAATAAAAATATATGAAAAGAAGGTAAAAGAAAATAGAAGAAATAAAGAATAAAGGAAAGACAACAAGGAAATGATACCGAGTGGCTAGTGTGGCATGAAGAGAAAGCGTAGATTGCAGGTTCGACTCACCGCGCGCCCCTCTTTTTTGCAGGATTTTAGAAATTAAAAATAAGGAAATGGGCCGGCCCGACACAGAGGGATGGGTGTGCGCCGGTTTGCGGGTATCGAAGGAATGTTACAGGATTTTAGAAATTGAAAATAAGGAAATGGGCCGGCCCGACATGAAGGGATGGGTGTGCGCCTTAAGCTTTCTTGTTTTCCAATGTCGCGCCAAGCTAAAGGTAATGCAGATCCGAACGCCCCTCATTTTTGCACGATTTTAGAAATTAAAAATAAGGAAATGGGCCGGCCTGGCACGGAGGGATGGGTGTGCACCCGTTTGCGGGTATCGATGGAATGGGCGCCTTAAGCGCCGTTTAGAAAATGCCCCTAAACAGTGCCTTAAGCGGGAGCTCCTGGGAGCTCCTATGCGCCGCTCGTTGCGGCGAATTGTCGAGCGAACGCACAGGGGCGACTCCAGCTGGGCCGGCCCATTAGCGAAACACAGTGAAAAAACGAAAGAAAAGACTAAAGACTGCTCGAGGGAGGAATCAAACCAGGCACCTCCTGTTAGTTATGCACGAGCCTAGCCAATGGGCTAGATAAGCTTTCTTGTTTTCCAATGTCGCGCCAAGCTAAAGGTAATGCAGATCCGAACGGAAGGAAATATGCCCTAGAGGCAATAATAAAGTTGTTATTTATATTTCCTTATATCATGATAAATATGTATTATTCATGATAAAATTGTATTAACCGGAAACTTAGTACATGTGTGAATACATAGACAAACAGAGTGTCACTAGTATGCCTCTACTTGACTAGCTCGTTGGATTAGAGATGGTTAAGTTTCCTAGCCATAGACATGAGCTGTCATTTGATTAACGGGATCACATCATTAGAGAATGATGTGATTGACTTGACCCATTCCGTTAGCTTAGCACTTGATTGTTTAGTTTATTGCTATTGCTTTCTTCATGACTTATACATGTTCCTATGACTATGAGGTTATGCAACTCCAGAATACCGGAGGAACACTTAGTGTGTTATCAAACGTCACAATGTAACTGGGTGATTATAAAGATGCTCTACAGGTATCTCCGATGGTGTTTGTTGAGTTGGCATAGATCAAGATTAGGATTTGTCACTCCGAATATCGGAGAGGTATCTCTGGGCCCTCTCGGTAATGCACATCACTATAAGCCTTGCAAGCAATGTGACTAATGAGTTATTTGCGAGATGATGCATTACGGAACGAGTAAAGAGACTTGCGAGTAACGAGATTGAACTAGGCATTGAGATATCGACGATCGAATCTCGGGCAAGTAACATACCGATGACAAAGGGAACAACGTATGTTGTTATGTGCTACCTTTTGAGCATGCGTTGGTTTTCCCTTGAAGAGGAAAGGGTGATGCAGCAAAGTAGCGTAAGTATTTCCCTCAGTGTTTGAGAACCAAGGTATCAATCCAGTAGGAGGCCACACGCAAGTCCCTCGTACCTACACAAACAAATAAGAACCTTGCAACCAACGCGATAAAGGGTTGTCAATCCCTTCACGGCCATTTGCAAAAGTGAGATCTGATAGAGATGATAAGATAATATTTTTGGTATTTTTATGATAAAGATTGAAAGTAAAGATTGCAAAATAAATAGTGAAAGAAATAGCTAGTTGACGGAAGATTAATATGATGAAAAATAGACCCGGGGGCCATAGGTTTCACTAGTGGCTTCTCTCAAGATAGCATAAGTATTACGGTGGGTGAACAAATTACTGTCGAGCAATTGATAGAAAAGTGCATAATTATGAGAATATCTAGGCATGATCATGTATATAGGCATCACGTCCGCAACAAGTAGACCGACTCATGCCTGCATCTACTACTATTACTCCACACATCGACCGTTAAGCAATATGATATAAACCCCGTCTTTTTATCCTCGATGACAACAATACAATACGTGTCGTTTCCCCTGCTGTCACTGGGATCGAGCAATGCAAGATTGAACCCAAAGCTAAGCACTTCTCCCATTGCAAGAAAGATCAATCTAGTAGGCCAAACCAAACTGATAATTCAAAGAGACTTGCAAAGATAACCAATCATACATAAAAGAACTCAGAGAAGATTCAAATATTGTTCATAGATAATCTTCATCATAAACACACACTTCATCGGATCTCGACAAACACACCGCAAAAGGAGTTACATCAAATAGATCTCCAAGAAGATCGAGGAGAACTTTGTATTGAGATCCAAAGAGAGAGAAGAAGCCATCTAGCTAATAACTATGGACCCGAAGGTCTATGGTAAACTACTCACACATCATCGGAGAGGCTATGGTGTTGATGTAGAAGCCCTCCGTGATCGATTCCCCCTCCGGCAGAGCACCAAAAAAGGTCCCAAGATGGGATCTCACGGGTACATAAGGTTGCGGCGATGGAAATAGGGTTTATGGTGCTCCTCAATGGTTTCGGGGTACATGGGTATATATAGGAGGAAGAAGTAGGTCGGTGGAGCCACGAGGGGCCCACGAGGGTGGGGCACGCCTCCCTGCCTTGTGGCCTCCTCGTTGGTTTCTTGACGTCCACTCCAAGTCCTCTGGATCACGTTTGTTCCAAAAACCACGCTCCCGAAGGTTTCATTCCGTTTGGACTCCGTTTGGTATTCCTTTTCTGCGAAACACTGAAATAGGCAAAAAAATAGCAATTTGCACTAGGCCTTGGGTTAGTAGGTTAGTCCAAAAAATAATAAAAAAGTGTATAATAAAGCCCATTAAACATCCAAAACAGAATATATAATAGCATGGAGCAATAAAAATTATAGATACGTTCGAGAAGTATCATTATGCGGTTTGACCGATAAAGATCTTCATAGAATATGTATGAACAAATATGAGCATCCAGGTTCCGCTATTGGTTATTGATCGGAGATGAGTCTCGGTCATGTCTACATAGTTCTCAAACCCGTAGGGTCCGCACGCTTAACGTTCGGTGACGATCGGTATTATGAGTTTATGTGTTTTGATGTACCCAAGGTTGTTTGGAGTCCCATATGTGATCACGGACATGACGAGGAGTCTTGAAATGGTCGAGACATAAAGATCGATATATTGGATGGCTATGTTTGGACATCATAATGGTTCCGGGTGAGTTCGGGCATTTACTGGAGTACCGGGGGGTTATCGGAACCCCCCGGGGAGTATATGGGCCTTATTGGGCCTTAGTGGGAGAGAGGAGGAGGCGGTCAAGGAGGGGGCGCCCCCCCCCAAGCCCAGTCAGAATTGAGTGGGGGGCGGCCCCCCTTTCCTTTCCCCCTCTCTCCTCCTTCCTTCCTCTCCTACTCCAACTAGGGAAGGGGGGGGGAATCCTACTCCCGGTGGGAGTAGGACTCCCCTAGGGCGCGCCATAGAGAGGGCCGACCCCTCCCCTCCTCCACTCCTTTATATACGGGGAGGGGGGCACCCCATAGACACACAAGTTGATAGTCGTCTTAGCCGTGTGCGGTGCACCCCTCCACAGATTTCCACCTCGGTCATATCATTGTAGTGCTTAGGCGAAGCCCTGCGTCGGTAACTTCATCATCACCGTCATCACGCTGTCGTGCTGACGAAGCTCTCCCTCGACCTCAGCTGGATCTAGAGTTCGTGGTATGTCACCAAGCTGAACGTGTGCAGATCGCGGAGGTGCCGTACTTTCGGTACTAAGATCGGTCAGATCATGAAGACGTATGACTACATCAACCGCGTTGTCATAACGCTTCCGCTTTCCGTCTACGAGGGTACATGGACTACACTCTCACCTAGATGGATCTTGCGTGTGCGTAGGATTTTTTTTGAAATTACTGCGTTCCCCAACAGTGGCATCTGAGCCAGGTCTATGCGTAGATGTTATATGCACGAGTAGAACACAAAGAGTTGTGGGCGATAATAGTCATACTGCTTACCAGCATGTCATACTTTGATTCAGCGGTATTGTTGGATGAAGCGGCCCGGACCGACATTACGCGTACGCTTACGCAAGACTGGTTATACCGACGTGCTTCGCACACAGGTGGCTGGCGGGTGTCAGTTTCTCCAACTTTAGTTGAATTGAGTGTGACTACGCCCGGTCCTTATTGAAGGTTAAAACAGCACACTTGACGAAAAATCGTTGTGGTTTTGATGCGTAGGTAAGAACGGTTCTTGCTCAGCCCGTAGCAGCCACGTAAAACTTGCAACAACAAAGTAGAGGACGTCTAACTTGTTTTTGCAGGGCATGTTGTGATGTGATATGGTCAAGACATGATGCTAAATTTTATCGTATGAGATGATCATGTTTTGTAACAGAGTTATCGGCAACTGGCAGGAGCCATATGGTTGTCGCTTTATTGTATGCAATGCAATCGCCCTGTAATTGTTTTTACTTTATCACTAAGCGGTAGCGATAGTCGTAGAAACAATAGTTGGCGAGACGACAACGATGCTACGATGGAGATCAAGGTGTCGCGCTCGTGACGACGGTGATCATGACGGTGCTTGGAGATGGAGATCAAAGGCACAAGATGATCATGGCCATATCATATCACTTATATTGATTGCATGTGATGTTTATCCTTTATGCATCTTATTTTGCTTAGTTCGGCGTTAGCATTATAAGATGATCTCTCACCAAATTTCAAGGTACAAATGTTCTCCCTGAGTATGCACCGTTGCGAAAGTTCATCGTGCCGAGACACCACGTGATGATCGGGTGTGATAAGCTCTACGTTCACATACAACGGGTGCAAGCCAGTTTTGCACACGCAGAATACTCAGGTTAAACTTGATGAGCCTAGCATATGCAAATATGGCCTCGAAACACTGAGACCGAAAGGTCGAGCATGAATCATATAGTAGATATGACCAACATAGTGATGTTCACCATTGAAAACTACTCCATCTCACGTGATGACCGGACAAGGTTTAGTTGATTTTGATCACATGATCACTTAGATGATTAGAGGGTGCTACCTCTTGAGCACTGCGTTGGGTTTCCTTGAAGAGGAAAGGATGATGCAGCAAAGTAACGTAAGTATTTCCCTCAGTTTTTGAGAACCAAGGTATCAATGAGTCCCTCGTACCTGCACAAAGCAAATAACTCCTCGCAACCAACGCGATAAGGGGTTGTCAATCCCTTCACGGTCACTTACGAGAGTGAGATCTGATAGATATGATAGATAATATTTTTGGTATTTTTGTGATAAAGATGCAAAGTAAAATAAAAGCAAAGTAAAAAAAGCAAAGGCAATAATAAAGTGTAGGAAGATTGATATGATGAAGATAGACCCGGGGGCCATAGATTTCACTAGTGGCTTCTCTCAAGAGCATAAGTATTTTACGGTGGGTGAACGAATTACTGTTGAGCAATTGACAGAATTGAGCATAGTTATGGGAGTATCTAGGTATGATCATGTATATAGGCATCACGTCCGAGACAAGTAGACCGAATCCTGCCTGCATCTACTACTATTACTCCACCCATCGACCGCTATCCAGCATGCATCTAGAGTATTAAGTTCAAGAAAACAGAGTAACGTCGTAAGCAAGATGACATGATTTAGAGGGATAAATTCATGCAATATGATAAAAACCCCATCTTTTTATCCTCGATGGCAACAATACAATACGTGCCTTGCTGCCCCTACTGTCACTGGGAAAGGACACCGCAAGATTGAACCCAAAGTTAAGCACTTCTCCCATTGCAAGAAAAATCAATCTAGTAGGCCAAACCAAACTGATAATTCTAAGAGACTTGCGAAGATAACAAATCATACATAAAAGAATTCAGAGAAGATTCAAATATTATTCATAGATAATCTTGATCATAAACCCAAAATTCATCGGTCTCAACAAACACACCGCAAAAAGAAGATTACATCGAATAGATCTCCACGAGAGAGGGGGAGAACATTGTATTGAGATCCAAAAAGAGAAAAGAAGCCATCTAGCTACTAACTATGGACCCGAAGGTCTGAGTTAAACTACTCACACTTCATTGGAGAGGCTATGGGGATGATGTAGAAGCCCTCCGTGATGGATGCCCCCTCCGGCGGAGCTCCGGAATAGGCCCCAAGATGGGTTCTCGTGGGTACAGAAGGTTGCGGCGATGGAATTAGGTTTTGGCTCCGTATCTGATCGTTTGGGGGTACGTAGGTATATATAGGAGGAAGGAGTACGTCGGTGGAGCAACAGGGGGCCCACGAGGGTGGAGGGCGCGCCCCCCTACCTCGTGCCCTCCTCCTTCCTTCTTGACGTAGGGTCCAAGTCTCCTGGATCATATTCGGTGAGAAAATCATGTTCCCGAAGGTTTCATTCCGTTTGATATTCCGTTTCTTCGAAACTCTAAAATAGGCAAAAAACAACAATTCTGGGCTAGGCCTCCGGTTAATAGGTTAGTCCCAAAAATAATATAAAAGTGGAAAATAAAGCCCAATATTGTCCAAAACAGTAGATAATATAGCATGGAGCAATAAAAAATTATAGATACGTTGGAGACGTATCAGGCATCCCCAAGCTTAATTCTTGCTTGTCCTCGAGTAGGTAAATGATAAAAACAGAATTTTTGATGTGGAGTGCTACTTGGCATAATTTCAATGTAATTCTCCTTAATTGTGGTATGAATATTCAGATCCGAAAGATTCAAGACGAAAGTTTAATATTGACAAAAAAAATACTCCAAGCATACTAACAAAGCAATCATGTCTTCTCGAAATAACATGGCCAAAGAAAGTTATCCCTACAAAATCATATAGTCTGGCTATGATCTATCTTCACCACACAAAGTATTTAAATCGTGCACAACCCCGATGACAAGCCAAGCAATTGTTTCATACTTTTGACATTCTCAAAACTTTTTCAATCTTCACGCAATACATGAGCGTGAGCCATGGATATAACACTATATGTGGAATAGAATGGTGGTTGTGGAGAAGACAAAAAGGGAGAAGATCAACTAGGCGTATCAACGGGCTATGGAGATGCCCATCAAATAGATATCAATGTGAGTGAGTAGGGGTTGCCATGCAACGGATGCACTAGAGCTATAAGTATATGAAAGCTCAACAAAAGAAACTAAGTGGGTGTGCATCCAACTCACCTTCTCACGAAGACCTAGGACATTTTGAGGAAGCCCATCATTGGAATATACAAGCCAAGTTCTATAACAAAAAATTCCCACTAGTATATGAAAGTGACAAAATGAGAGACTCTCTATCATGAAGATCGTGGTGCTACTTTGAAGCACAAGTGTGGTAAAAGGATAGTAACATTGTCCCTTCTCTCTTTTCTCTCATTTTTTGGGGCCTTTTCTCCTTTTTTATGGCCTCTTTTTTATTATTATATTTTTTCGTCCGGAGTCTCATCCCGACTTGTGGGGGAATCATAGTCTCCATCATCCTTTTCCTCACTTGGGACAATGCTCTAAAAATGATGATCATCACACTTTTATTTTCTTACAACTCAACAATTACAACTCGATACTTAGAACAAAATATGACTCTATATGAATGCCTCCGGCGGTGTACCGGGATATGCAATGAATCATGAGTGACATGTATGAAAGAATTATGAACGGTGGCTTTGCCACAAATACAATGTCAACTACATGATCATGCTAAGCAATATGACAATGATGGAGCGTGTCATAATAAACGGAACGGTGGAAAGTTGCATGGCAATATATCTCGGAATGGCTATGGAAATGCCATGATAGGTAGGTATGGTGGCTGTTTTGAGGAAGGTATATGATGGGTGTATGATACGGCGAAAAGTGCGCAGTATTAGAGAGGCTAGCAATGGTGGGAGGAAGAAAAGTGCATATAATCCATGGACTCAACATTAGTCATGAAGAACTCATATACTTATTGCAAAAATCTACAAGTTATCAAAGCAAAGTATTACGCGCATGCTCCTAGGGGGATAGATAGGTTGGAAAAGACCATCGCTCGTCCCTGACCGCCACTCATAAGGAAGACAATCAATAAATAAATCATGCTCCGACTTCATCACATAACGGTTCACCATACGTGCATCTTACGGGAATCAAAACTTTAACAAAATATCTCAAATTCACAACTACTCAACTACCATGACTCTAATATCACCATCTTCATATCTCAAAACAATTATCAAGCATCAAAATTTTCTTAGTATTCAACGCACTCAAAAGAAAGTTTTACAAATCTTGAATATCAAGCATATTAAGATTTTTTAAGCAAATTACCATGCTATTTAAGACTCTCAAAATAATCTAAGTGAAGCATGAGAGATCAATAGTTTCTATAAAACGAATCCATCACCGTGCTCTAAAAGATATAAGTGAAGCACTAGAGCAAAACTATATAGCTCAAAAGATATAAGTGAAGCACAAAGAGTATTGTAACAAATTCCAAATCATGTATGGCTCTCTCAAAAGGTGTGTACATCAAGGATGATTGTGGTAAACTAAAAAGCAAAGACTCAAATCATACAAGACGCTCCAAGCAAAACATATATCATGTGGTGAATAAAAATATAGCCCCAAGTAAAGTTACCGATGGAAGTAGACGAAAGAGGGGATGCCTTCCGGGGCATCCTCAAGCTTTGACTTTTTGGTGTCCTTAGATTATCTTGGGGGTGCCATGGGAATCCCCATGCTTAGGCTCTTTCCACTCCTTGTTCCATAATCCATCAAAAGATTTCACCCAAAACTTGAAAACTTCACAACACAAAACTTAACAGAAATCTCGTGAGCTACGTTAGCGAAAGAAAACAAAATACAACTTCAAGGTACTGTAATGAACTCATTGTTTATTTATATTGGTGTTAAAAATACTGTATTCCAACTTCTCTATGGTTTATAAACTGTTTTACTAGCCTTAGATTCATCAAAATAAGCAAACAACACACGAAAAACAGAATCTGTCAAAAACAGAACAATCTGCAGTAATCTATAACTAACGCAAACTTCTGGAACTCCAAAAAATAAGCCAAAATAGGACGACCTAGGAAATGTTTTTATTGATCAGAATCAATTGGAATCACTATTTTATCATGTTCTGGTGATTTTTAACAATTGTTTTCGTGAACAGAAAGTTTCTGGAAATTACAGCAAGATCAAATAACTATCATCCAAGAAGATTCTATAGGTTTAACTTGGCACAAACACTAATTAAAACATAAAAACATATCTAACCAGAGGATAGATCAAAGATTTATTCCTAAACAGAAGAAAAAAACAAAAACTAAAAAATAAAATTGGGTTGCCTCCCAACAAGCGCTATCGTTTAACGCCCCTAGCTAGGCATAAAAGCAAGGATAGATCTAGGTATTGCCATCTTTGGTAGGCAATCCATAAGTGGCTCTCATGATAGATTCATATGGTGATTTTATTTTCTTCCTATGGAAGTGTTCCATGCCTTTCTTTAATGGAAATTGGAATCTAATATTCCCTTCCTTCATATCAATAATTGCACCAATCGTTCTAAGGAAAGGCCTACCAAGAATAATAGGACATGAAAGATTGCAATCTATATCAAGAACGATAAAATCTACGTGCACATAATTCCTATTTGCAACAGTAAGAACATCATTAATTCTTCCCAAAGGTTTCTTAATAGTGGAATCCGCAAGGTGCAAGTTTAGAGACTTTCATAATCTAGCACGGAAATCTAGCAAATCACACAAAGTTTTGGGAATAGTGGAAACACTAGCACGCAAATCACATAAAGCATAAAATTCATGATCCTTAATCTTAATTTTAATAGTTGGTTCCCACTCATCATAAAGTTTTCTAGGGATAGAAACTTCCAACTCAAGTTTTTCTTCATAAGATTGCATCAAGGCATCAACAATATGTTTAGTAAACGCTTTATTTTGACTATAAGCATGAGGAGAACTTAGCACGGATTGCAAAAAGGAAATACAATCAATTAAAGAGCAACTTTCATAATTAAATTCCTTGAAATCCAAAACAGTGGGTTTAGCAACATCTAGGGTTTTGCTTTCTTCAGTCCCACTTTTATCAATTTTAGCATCAAGATCTAAAAACTCTGAATTTTTGGAACGCCTTCTAGGTAAAGGTGGATCATATTCAGTCCCATCATTATCAAGATTCATATTGCAAAACAAAGATTTAATAGGGGACACATCAATAACTTTTAGATCTTCATCTTTATTTTCATAGAAATCCGCTCTAGCGACCATCTTATTGACTAAGGTAGCCTGCTTATCCGAAATTTCAGCAGTCAACTTCTCAAGACGAGCAATTTGGGATCTTATACCATCAAAATATTTAGACATATCATCGAGCTCTTTATTCATATAACTCATAAAACTTTTTTGTTCCTTAACCTCGTTTCTGAAGAAATTATTATGCTCAAATTGCAAAACCATAAAACTCCTGACATTGCTTTCGATCTCTTCTAACCTTTTAAGGTGAGGACCACCAAATCTAGGTAGAGCCATCGTGACAAACAAGCAATCCAACACACGAGCAAACAAAAAGCAAGCGAGAAAGAGGCAAACAGAAAAAGAGAGGGCGAATAAAACGGCAAGGGTGAAGTGGGGGAGAGGAAAACAAGAGGCAAATGCCAAATAATGTAATGCGGGAGATAAGGGATTTGTGATGGGTACTTGGTATGTTGACT
This sequence comes from Aegilops umbellulata, assembly GCA_032464435.1. NCBI lineage: Eukaryota > Viridiplantae > Streptophyta > Magnoliopsida > Poales > Poaceae > Aegilops > Aegilops umbellulata. Next base: position 82,838,520 of record CP136060.1, on the reverse strand, counting down.
TTTGCGTAGACTCCCCGGCAACAGCGCCAAAAATTCTTCTTACAACCTCTTGAGCACTGCGTTGGATTTCCTTGAAGAGGAAAGGATGATGCAGCAAAGTCACGTAAGTATTTCCCTCAGTTTTTGAGAACCAAGGTATCAATCCAGTAGGAGGCTACGCGCGGGTCCCTCGTACCTGAACAAAGCAAATAACTCCTCGCAACCAACGCGATAAGGGGTTGTCAATCCCTTCATGGTCACTTACGAGAGTAGATCTGATAGATAGATAGATAGATAATATTTTTGGTATTTTTGTGATAAAGATGCAAAGTAAAATAAAAAGCAAAGTAAAAAAGCAAAGGCAATAATAAAGTGTAGGAAGATTGATATCATCAAGATAGACCCGGGGGCCATAGATTTCACTAGTGGCTTCTCTCAAGAGCATAAGTATTTTACGGTGGGTGAACGAATTACTGTTGAGCAATTGACAGAATTGAGCATAGTTATGAGAGTATCTAGGTATGATCATGTATATAGGCATCACGTCCAAGACAAGTAGACCGACTCCTGCCTGCATCTACTACTATTACTCCACTCATCGACCGCTATCCAACATGCATCTAGAGTATTAAGTTCAAGAAAACAGAGTAACGCCGTAAGCAAGATGACATGATGTAGAGGGATAAATTCATGCAATATGATAAAAACCCCATCTTGTTATCCTCGATGGCAACAATACAATACGTGCCTTGCTGCCCCTACTGTCATTGGGAAAGGACACCGCAAGATTGAACCCAAAGCTAAGCACTTCTCCCATTGCAAGAAAAATCAATCTAGTAGGCCAAACCAAACTGATAATTCTAAGAGACTTGCAAAGATAACAAATCATACATAAAAGAATTTAGAGAAGATTCAAATATTGTTCATAGATAATCTTGATCATAAACCCACAATTCATCGGTCTCAACAAACACACCACAAAAACAAGATTACATCAAATAGATCTCCACGAGAGAGGGGGAGAACATTGTATTGAGATCCAAAAAGAGAGAAGAAGCCATCTATCTACTAACTATGGACCCGAAGGTCTGAGGTAAACTACTCACACTTCATCGGAGAGGCTATGGTGATGATGTAGAAGCCCTCCGTGATGGATGCCCCCTCCGGCGGAGCTCCGGAACAGGCCCCAAGATGGGATCTCGTGGGTACAGAAGGTTGTGGCGGTAGAATTAGGGTTTTGGCTCCGTATCTGATCGTTTGGGGGTATGTAGGTATATATAGGAGGAATGAGTATGTCGGTGGAGCAACAAGGGGCCCACGAGGGTGGAGGGCACGCCCTGGGGGGTGGGCGCGCCCCCTACCTCTTGCCCTCCTCCTTCCTTTCTTGACGTAGGGTCCAAGTCTCCTGGATCATATTCGGTGAGAAAATCACGTTCCCGAAGGTTTCATTCCGTTTGGACTCCGTTTGATATTCCGTTTCTTCGAAACTCTGAAATAGGCAAAAAAAACAACAATTCTGGGCTGGGCCTCCGGTTAATAGGTTAGTCCCAAAAATAATATAAAAGTGGAAAATAAAGCCCAATATTGTCCAAAACAGTAGATAATATAGCATGGAGCAATCAAAAATTATAGATACGTTGGAGACGTATCAGAGGGATGTCTATCTAAGTGGGAGTTCTTAAGTAATATGATTAATTGAACTTTAATTTATCATGAACTTAGTATTTGATAGTATTTTGCATGTCTATGTTGTTGTAGATCAATGGCCCGTGCTACTGTTCCTTTGAATTTTAATGTGTTCCTAGAGAAAGCTAAGTTGAAAGATGATGGTAGCAACTACATGGACTGGTTCCGTAACTTGAGGATTATCCTCATTGCTGCACAGAAGAATTACGTCCTGGAAGCACCGCTAGGTGACAGGCCTGCTGCAGATGCTGCTGATGACATTAAGAACGTCAGGCAAAGCAAAGCTGATGACTACTCGATAGTTTAGTGTGCCATGCTTTACGGCTTAGAATCGGGACTTCAATGTCGTTTTGAACGTCATGGAGCATATGAGATGTTCTAGGAGTTAAAGTTAATATTTCAAGCAAATTCCCAGATTGAGAGATATGAAGTCTCCAATAAGTTCAACAACTGCAAAATGGAGGAGAATAGTTCTGTCAGTGAACATATACTCAGAATGTCTGGGTACCACAACCACTTGACTCAGCTGGGAGTTAATCTTCCTGATGATAGTGTCATTGACAGAGTTCTTAAATCACTTCCACCAAGCTACAAGAGCTTCATGATGAACTATAACATGCAAGGGATGGATAAGACAATTCCCGAGCTTTTCGCAATGCTAAAGGCTGCGGAGCTAGAAATCAAGAAGGAGCATCAAGTGTTGATGGTCAACAAGACCACCAGTTTCAAGAAAAAGGGTAAAGGGAAGAAGGGGAACTTCAAGAAAAATGGCAAGCAAGTTGCTGCTCAAGTGAAGAAGCCCAAGTCTGGACCTAAGCCTGAGACTGAGTGCTTCTACTGCAAAGGGACTAGTCACTAGAAGCGGAACTGCCCCAAGTATTTGGCGGATAAGAAGGATGGAAAGGTGAACAAAGGTATATGTGATATACATGTTATTGATGTGTACCTTACTAATGCTCGCAGTAGTGCCTGGGTATTTGATACTGATTCTGTTGCTAATATTTGCAACTTGAAACAGGGACTACAGATTAAGCGAAGATTGGCTAAGGATGAGGTGACGATGCGCGTGGGAAATGGTTCCAAAGTCAATGTGATCGCCGTCGGCACGCTACCTCTACATCTACCTTCGAGATTAGTTTTAGACCTGAATAATTGTTATTTGGTGCCAGCATTAAGCATGAACATTATATCTGGATCTTGTTTGACGCGAGACGGTTATTCATTTAAATCAGAGAATAATGGTTTTTCTGTTTATATGAGTAATATATTTTATGGTCATGCACCCTTGAAGAGTGGTCTGTTTTTATTGAATCTCGATAGTAGTGTTGACACCAGATTTTGGCACGGCCAATAACTTAATTAAGATGGCCTCAAATGGAGAAGTGTTCAAAGTGAGAAAGTTCCGTATCGTCAAAAGGAGAAACTTTGATATTTGGGCCATAGCCATGCGTACCGCGCTGTCGGTCGGGTCTCCTTCGACGTGAGCTGCGGTGCATCACCCCCGGTGTCGAGGGTACACGTGACGTGTTCGTGTGTCAACACACTTTTTCGCGACTCCGCTGGGGACGAAGCTTTGAACGGTCTCCAGCCCGTTCTTGCTATGAAGAGATCGTCATCGAGTTGCTGCAATCTACAAAGGTAATATGAATACCCAATTCCCCTTTGTAGATGCAAATAATCCATATGTTGTTGCTGGATCACCTAATGAGCATAATGTATCGGCTAGCCCTACTTTTATCAATTATGCATCTAATTATGCGCAAGGGCCGATGCAAAACAATCTTCTTGCTTCAAATTCTTATGATTTTAGCAACATACAACATATGTATCCAAACTCTCATGCATCGGCAACCCCACAAATCCATATGCCGATGAACAACATGATGGGTTTGGTTAATCAATTTGAAACACCTCATGTTAAAATTTCCAATAGCATACAAGAAAGTGTTTCACCTTTTTATTCATCGGCAACTAATTTGCAATATGTGAATCCAACCTTGCCGATGGATGAGAGAATTGGCCATGCTACTACTAGCTATTCGGCCAGTTACTCTCAACCATCATATGCTACACCTCATGTTAGTAATTTTTCGGCACCATACACAACTGTAGATGCTCATAATTCGGCTTCACACCTTTCTGGTCATAGCCGAATAAATGTAAATTTTACAGGAGCGGTTGTGCCAAATATTGTAGAAGATGAGGTAGTGGTGGCTGCATTGAAGAGTTTAGCCCAAAATAAGAGAATTAGTGCTCTTTGCCTTGAACAACATGAAAAGGGGTTTTTTCCTTATTATGCCGCAATAAAAGCTAGAGTTTTGCAAGAAGATGAATCTTTGCCAATTGATAAAATTGGCGAGCAAAAGTATGGTTTTACAACAATGCATATGCCTTCACCTAGTACTACATCATATTATACACCCCCACTATTGCAACATTTCGGCAACAACCGTGTGTCATTGCCGAAAGAATCTAAAAGCATTGGGGGGCAATCATATCCGGAGTGGGCTGAAATTGAGAAAAAGCTTAAAGCCAACTTTGCCGCTCGCCGTAAAAAACAAATAGAAAAAGAATTGGCTCAGATAAAAGAAGGTTTGCCAATTGGTAGTATCAATGAAAAGAAGGATGATTTGGAAGTTGAAAGTGCTTCGGTTGAAAAAGCCGAATCAAGTAGCATATATTCCGAATCCATCAAATCCAAAGAGGCAAGCATTATTGAGAAAGGGCAGGGCAATCATAGCAAAACAACCGTGCTTGATTTTTCTGAAGTTAATGGAACCTACTTCCTGCCCTATGAGTTCCGTGCTATAGAAATTAACAAGACTCAAGGACAAGAGCAAGTAGCCAAACAAAGTTCGGCTGATAAGGATCTTCAAGGTAATGATTCACGGAATAAAGAAAAAGATGATGAAGTGGCGTTGGGGAGCCACCCAAAGATGAAGCAAGATATTGTTCAAGCCACACCACTATCATGCTCTCCCAACATATTTGAAGAGGTATGTTTAGCAAGCAATTTACCTATTTTCAGATTTGGTCAAAACTTTATTGTTGATGCATCCATCAGAAAAATCCTCTTAAGTAATTTTGAAAGACCAATGAAGAAGGGTAATTTACTTGTTAGCAATAAAATTGTTATGGAACATATCGGTCAACCCATTGCGCCATTTATAAAGACCAATAATGACTTATTGTTACAGATAGAGTTTTCCATGTTGCTTTATCTAAGGTTCATATCTAGTTGGGTAGCTTTGCTTATTTCGTACTTGGCTTGCACTTGGTCTCAACTGAGACATGTATGTTCTAAATATTTTCGTTTCAGAAATTTAAAGCCAAGGTTAAATTCTATTGAGAAAACCGATGCTAATATAATATCTTATCGAAAGACATCGGAGATAGAGTGGAAAACACAATGCATAGCCGAATGGGGTGATGCAAAATCTGAACCATTCGTTTGCTTAACTCGAAAGCCGTTCTCACAAGAAGATCGGCTAGAAAATAAAAAAATTACCTTCAATTCCAATATGTGTGATCAAATCTTTGATTTGTTGTTGAGAAATAATTATATTAGAATTCTTGATCACCATGTCGAGCCATCTGTCCAGGGACGAATGTATTGTAAGTTGCATGATTCGTCCAAGCATAATTTTGAGGATTGCGACATGTTTTGTCAAATAATTAAATCGGCCATTGATAAAGGACGATTGAAATTTGTTGAGACACCAAGAGATGACCAGTCTATTCCGATTGGTCCCGATGGCAGAAAGTTTTTGCATCGGCTGCTTCAAGCCGATCCACTTAAAGAGAAGGTAAAAACTGCAGGTGATGGGATCAAGCTTTCAAGTAAAGAAGTTGTTGAAGAGCATAATAAACATAATCTTGAGGGCGAAAATTCCATTGAAGCTACAATGGAGACGCCAAGGATTGGGGGGCAGCAAGCAAATCCAATGATCAATGAAAGAAAACCAAAAGAAAACAAAGGCCGAGATAAGCGCAAGTGTAAGAGATCAAAAATCACCTTCGCTGAACTATTGGAGAAATATCAAAAGAAGAGTGAAGAGAAGAATGCTTATCGGCCCAATCATGCAAAGAAACCAAGATCACCCCCAAGGCGCAAATATGAGGATCGGTATTGGCAAAGTGAGAGTTTCAATGCAACATATTCATATCCTTATTTTGGGCAGCCAATGCCAATGCCGTGGATGCCTCCCTATGCTCATGTAGATCCATATTCATCATGGGACATGTATGATACGAGGGCACATTCTCCATCTTATTTTAGACCATCTCACCAATATTATGCAGCTCCGAGAAGATCAACATTTAAACAGTCACATGTTAAAGAGCGTTTCAATTATAAGGAATCGGTCCGGACACCATGGATGAAAAAAGAGGTGGTCAAGAAAGTCTACCGCGTGAAAAGAGATGGTCATAAGTGTGCTACTTCAGATTTGATCTCAAATAATAAAGAGCCAATTAAAGTGTTGACATTGGCTACAAAAGGCAATGAGACAAAGCAACCAATTATTGAGAGTCAAAGTGCCAAATCTGAAGAAAAGAAGTTGAGAGTGCACAAGGCCAAAAAGGAATTGCCATTGGTCAAAACAGAATCACAGCCGAGATGCCCACTCGGCTTATCGTATTGGCAAAAGAGTGAATTACACAAACTTAGTGCACAAGAACTTGAAGAAAGGAACATGGCATGGGTTCCCAAAGGAAGTGCTCAAAATAAGAATTATGTGCATGCCTCCATTACAAGAAGTGCGGCAAAAGTGAAGAAGGAAAAGAATGAAAGCTACAAACAATTAAGCCGAAGGTATGATCAATTACCCTCCCTGGATTTATTTTGATCCATGGAAGCGACATAATTTTCTGCATCATGAGAGGGTATTACCAAATCTCTATACATTTTATTAGCTACATTTTTTCTTGCTAATCCAAAGGGCCGAAATATTTGATTGCTATTTCATTTGTTTGTTTCAGCTATACGTGATTTGTTGAATGAATTCTAGACGAACCTTATGTTAATGGCCGATATTTATCTATCGCCCTAAGAATATGTCAAAGTATGGCTGATGTAGTATCCTAACATCGTCCTTAGTTCAATTGGAGGAAAAAACAAGGTACATGTTCATTGATATTGCCCTTTTCTTTCTAGTACTATTGATATTATTTTCGACGGTTAAATTTGTGGCAATGGCCAAGGTGTTGGTGTTGTTTATTTATCTCCTTATGGTGCTATTTTGTGAAGCCTCATGCCGCTTAAAATATTGTTGCACAATGATCAAAGCCGAATATGCATTGTCATTCGGATTGGAGCTTTGCCTTGCTATAGGTGCTATACATATTGAGGCTTCCGGTGATTCGTTATTAGTAGTGCAACAATTATCCAAGGGTTATCAATGTTTTGATGAATCACTTATAGTTTATCTTTTGGTACGTCTAGATGCAAGATTTACCTTGGGTTGCTTTAAAATTGTTCATATGTCTAGCCATGACAATTCGAAAGAGTTGGCAGAGCAAGCATCCGGCTACTATGTTAACCATGGTGTATTGCACATCTATCAATAGCCGATGCTTATTCTTGCCAACATAGGTAAGGCCGAATTGGAGCTCACCACCTCGGCCACTAATGAAACTTTTATGCAGATGAAGTAATGATTGGAGGAAGTTCATTCTTGATTATCTGCAAAATCCTAGCGAAAGGGAGAACAATATGGTTCGGAGAATGGTTTTGATCTATGGAACCTTATCACCGGATTGTTATAGAAGCTGAGAAGTTTTCACCTAAGTTTGCATCAAAAGGTTCAAACAAGCAATGGCCGATATATACTTATCGTCCTACAAACATGTAAAATGGCCGATGGAGTGTTGACGTCGTCCTTAGAAAAAGCACCGTGCAAGGTATTTTTCGGCACACAAGTTTGCCGAAAAACAGGGGGGGCATGTGTTGACACCAGATTTTGGCACGGCCAAGAACTTAATTAAGATGGCCTCAAATGGAGAAGTGTTCAAAGTGAGAAAGTTCAGTATCGTCAAAAGGAGAAACTTTGATATTTGGGCCATAGCCATGCGGTCTCATCTCTAAGGCCGAACTTGTGTTCGAAATACCAAGATTTTGTATTCAGAACACTATTCGGCTGATTACGCCTCCAAGACGACCTCAAATGGAAAACTGATCTACACGGGTTGTCTTCGTCTCATCGAAGCGATCGATTTTGATATAAAAATTGTTCAAATCCGAGTTCGTATGCAAAAGTTAGAGCAATCGGAGCGCAGCCCTGTCACGAGGCGAGATGTGGCGCGCCCCACCAGACACATGTCTGACGGGTAGCGCGAGGAGATAGCCTGTGTTGCGAGACAGATTTGACCCTCAAGATGATCTCTGATAAAAAACCCTTCAACATGAAAGTTGTTCGCCTCGTCGAAACAGTCAAGATTGATTTTGGGCTTGTTTTCATCCGAGATTGTTTACCACCGCAAAATGGACCCGCAAGGTGCAGCCAGTTTAAACCGAACAGTTTTGGGAAGTTCGGATAAAACCAGTCCGAATTTGACTAGGGTTTTGGACGTGAATTGATGTAATTTTCTTGTAAGGAAAGCCTAGATAAATCCTTTGCTTGTACGGGAAGTCCAGCCGCCTCTTATATATGTTGGGGGTGACGGCCGATTGAAACAACACCAATCGAACCAATCAATCTATTACACTTTTGTGTTCATCTATCTTTATCCCCTACCCTTGTATCTTTCTTTCTCGTTCTTCGTTCGTTCTTCGCGTTGGAGGGCAGCGATCCACGAGGCTCTAGGGGTGAGCGAATCGACCTAGGGCAGCCCATAGCCGCCGCACTCCCTGACGGGGTCCCTCCCGGGCGTGTGGGGTTTCAGGTCTTCAAAAGCGCCCGCCGACTGTCCTGCGTATCGCGCTGTCGGTCGGGTCTCCTTCGACGTGAGCTGCGATGCATCACCCCCGGCGTCGAGGGTACACGTGACGTGTTCGTGTGTCAACAAGTAGTGACACACATATTCATAAAATTGAAGCCAAAAGATTCAGAGTTGATAATGATAGTGCAACTTATTTGTGGCACTGCCTTTTGGGTCATATTGGTGTAAAGCGCATGAAGAAACTCCATTCTGATGGACTTTTGGAATCACTTGATTATGAATCACTTGGTACTTGCGAACCATGTCTCATGGGAAAGATGACTAAAAGTCCGTTCTCTGGAATAATGGAGCGAGCAACAGATTTATTGGAAATCATACATACTGATGTATGTGGTCCAATGAACATTGAGGCTCGCGGGGGGTATCGTTATTTTCTGACCTTCACAGATGATTTGAGCAGATATGGGTATATCTACTTGATGAAACATAAGTCTGAAACATTTGAAAAGTTCAAAGAATTTCAGAGTGAAATGGAAAATCATCGTAACAAGAAAATAAAGTTTCTGCGATCTGATCGTGGAGGAGAATATTTAAGTTACGAGTTTGGTCTTCATTTGAAACAATGCGGAATAGTTTCGCAACTCATGCCAACACCACTGCGTAATGGTGTGTCTGAACGTCGTAATCATACTTTACTAGATATGGTGCGATCTATGATGTCTCTTACTGATTTACCGCTATCGTTTTGGGGTTATGCTTTAGAGACGGCTGCATTCACGTTAAATAGGGCACTATCTAAATCCGTTGAGATGACACCTTATGAACTGTGGTTTGGCAAGAAACCCAAGTTGTCATTTCTTAAAGTTTGGTGCTGCGATGCTTATGTGAAAAGCTTCAACCTGATAAGCTCAAACCCAAAACAGAGAAATGTGTCTTCATAGGATACCCAAAGGAGACTGTTGGGTACACCTTCTATCATAGATCCAAAGGCAAGACATTCGTTGCTAAGAATGGATCCTTTCTAGAGAAGTGGTTTCTCTCGAAAGAAGTGAGTGGGAGAAAAGTAGAACTTGATGAGGTAACTGTACCTGCTCCCTTATTGGAAAGTAGTTCATCGCAGAAATCAGTTCCTGTGACTCCTACACCAATCAATGAGGAAGCTAATGATGACGATCATGTAACTTCAGATCAAGTTACTACCGAACCTCATAGGTCAACCAGAGTAAGATCCGGACCAGAGTGGTACGTTAATCCTGTTCTGGAGGTCATGTTACTTGACCATGATGAACCTACGAACTATGAGGAAGCGATGATGAGCCCAGATTCCGCGAAATGGCTTGAGGCCATGAAATCTGAGATGGGATCCATGTATGAGAACAAAGTGTGGACTTTGGTTGACTTGCCTGATGATCGGCAAACCATCGAGAATAAATGGATCTTAAAGAAGAAGACTGACGCTGACGGTAATGTTACTGTCCACAAAGCTTGACTTGTTGCGAAAGGTTTTCGACAAGTTCAAGGAGTTGACTACGATGAGACCTTCTCACCTGTACCGATGCTTAAGTCCGTCCGAATCATGTTAGCACTTGCTGCATTTTATGATTATGAAATCTGGCAAATGGATGTAAAGACTGCATTCCTGAATGGATTTCTGGAAGAAGAGTTGTATATGATGCAACCAGAAGGTTTTATCGATCCAAAGGATGCTAACAAAGTGTGCAAGCTCCAGCGATCCATTTATGGACTGGTGCAAGCATCTCGGAGTTGGAATAAATGTTTTGATAGTGTGATCAAAGTATATGGTTTTATACAGACTTTCGGAGAAGCCTGTATTTACAAGAAAGTGAGTGGGTGCTCTGTAGAATTTCTAATATTATATGTGGATGACATATTGCTGATTGGAAATGATATAGAATTTCTGGATAGCATAAAAGAATACTTGAACAAGAATCTTTCAATGAAAGACCTCGGTGAAGCTGCTTATATATTGGGCATCAAGATCTATAGAGATAGACTAAGACGCTTAATTGGACTTTCACAAAGCACATACCTTGATAAAGTTTTGAAGAAGTTCAAAATGGATCAAGCAAAGAAAGGTTCTTGCCTATGTTACAAGGTGTGAAGTTGAGTCAGACTCAATGCCCGACCACTGCAGAAGATAGAGAGAAAATGAAAGTCATTCCCTATGCTTCAGCCATAGGTTCTATCATGTATGCAATGTGTTGGGGAATGTAGTAATTTCAAAAAAATTACTACGCACACGCAAGATCGTGGTGATGCATAGCAACGAGAGGGGAGAGTGTTGTCCACGTACCCTCGTAGACCGAAAGCGGAAGCGTTAGCACAACGTGGTTGATGTAGTCGTACGTCTTCATGATCCGACCGATCAAGTACCAAACGCACGACACCTCCGAGTTCAGCACACGTTCAGCCCGATGACGTCCCTCGAACTCCGATCCAGCCGAGTGTTGAGGGAGAGTTTCGTCAGCACGACGGTGTGGTGACGATGATGATGTTCTACCGACACAGGGCTTCGCCTAAGCACCGCTACAGTATTATCGAGGTGGACTATGGTGGAGGGGGGCACCGCACACGGCTAAAAGATCAACATATCAATTGTTGTGTCTCTAGGGTGCCCCCTGCCACCGTATATAAAGGAGCAAGGGGGAGAGGCGGCCGGCCAGGAGGGGCGCGCCAGGAGGAGTCCTACTCCCACCGGGAGTAGGACTCCCTCCCTTTTCCTCACTACTAGGGAAAAGCCTATACACAGAATCTTAGCAGCAGCGAGGGTTAAAAACCCACGCTACTGCTTCTTACTAGCAGCGCGGGTTTTTAAACCTCGCTACTACTAAGTTGATAGCAGTAGCGCGGGTTTTTAACCCTCGCTACTACTAAGCGGTCTCTACCGTGCCCCCCGGGACATGCCATAGTAGTAGCGCAGGTTTTTAACCCTCGCTACTACTAAGTTGATAGCAGCAGCATTGGTTTTTAACCCTCGCTACTACTAAGTGGTCTCTATCGTCCCCTGGACCATGCCATAGTAGTAGCGATGGTTATAAACCCGCGCTACTACTAAGTTGATAGTAGTAGCGTGGGTTTTTACCACTCGCTACTACTAATCGTCTGCCATAGCAGTAGCGCGGGGTGTGGTCCCATTTTCAAACTCTACCCCCCGGTGGATCACCTTTTCAGTTTAAAAAAAATAAAAGAAAATGCTGAAAATGTCAAAAAAAAAATAAGTTTCCCATGTGATATGTGGTCCAGTTGTTGGGAAAATTTGCAAATATGAATTTTGACTTCATTTGCAAAATCTCTCGAGAATTTGTAAAAATGGGCATACTTTTGCATACTAACTCGGATGAAAAAAAAATTATATGAAAAATCATCTACTCGAAAATTTACATCCAAATTTAACGGGGGATCCCCATTAAACATTTTTAGAATCCTCAAAAACCTAATAGAAAAAAGTTACGGGGCTTTTAAGATCTGGAGGCAAAAAAATTCATCAAATTTCAGTTTTTTCTTTAAATTTTGTTAAATCTGGTCAAACTGTGGTCAAACTAACTATTCAAGAATATTAGTGTTACTAAATAATTATTTCAGTTTTTTTGAATTTTGGTCAAATCTGGTCAAACTGTGGTCAAACTATGGTCAAACTAGTTATTCAAGAAATATTACTGTTAATAAATAATTATTGTTTTTTAGAACAATAGTTTTAAACTCAAGCAGTGAAATGTGTGACTTCATGCTCAAGCTAAACTCCAAGGGTTAATAGGATTGACATCTTACTATTGTCAGGAAAACAACAAGTGCAGACTTGGAATCGAGGGAGAATAGAACCCGGAAGTTAAGCGTGCTCAGGCTGGAGTAGTGAGAGGATGGGTGACCGTCTGGGAAGTTAGATGATTTGGAATGATGAGGGGTGATTAGAGATTAAATTGAGCAGCGATGAGGGTGATTAGACATTAGAGGTTAAAATAATTCAGAAATTTTAAGATTCGGGCAAAAAATTCGAAAAAAAATTCCGCGGGTTAGTAGTAGCGCGGGTTTTTACCCACGCTGCTACTAACGGACGTAGTAGTAGCACGGGTGGCACCCGCGCTGCTGCTATACGTTAGCTGTAGCGCCTTATTAGTAGCGCGGGCACCCGCGCTGCTAATAGGCCCAAAACCCGCGCTGCTGCTAGGCTTTTCCGTAGTAGTGCCTTGTTGGATTAGGAGAGAGAGGAGGGAAGGAAAGGGGGGGCGCCCCCTCCTTGTCCAATTCGGACTTGGGGGGTTGAGAGGCGTGCGGCTGCCCCTTGGCCGCCTCTCCTCTTCTACCAATTGGGCCCATGAGGCCCAATAACCTCCGGGGGGTTCCAGTAACCCCCCGGTACTCCGGTATATATCCGATAACCCCCGGAACCATTCCGGTGTCCGAATATTGTCATCCAATATACCAATCTTCATGTATCAACCATTTTGAGACTCCTCGTCATGTCCGCGATCACATCCGGGACTCCAAACTACCTTCGGTACATCAAAACATATAAACTCATAATATAACTATCATCGAAACTTTAAGCGTGCGGACCCTACGTGTTCGAGAACTATGTAGACATGACCGAGACACGTCTCCGGCCAATAACCAATAGCGGAACCTGGATGCTCATATTGGCTCCCACATATTCTACGAAGATCTTTATCGGTCAAACTGCATAACAACATACGTTGTTCCCTTTGTCATCAGTATGTTACTTGCCCGAGATTTGATCGTCGGTATCTCAATACCTAGTTCAATCTCGTTACCGGCAAGTCTCTTTACTCGTTCCATAATACATCATCCCGCAACTAACTCATTAGTTGCTCTGCTTGCAAGGCTTAAGTGATGTGCATTACCGAGTGGGCCCAGAGATACCTCTCCGACAATCGGAGTGACAAATCCTAATCTCGAAATACGCCAACCCAACAAGTACCTTTGGAGACACCTGTAGAGCACCTTTATAATCACCCAGTTACGTTGTGACGTTTGGTAGCACACAAAGTGTTCCTCCAGTAAACGGGAGTTGCATAATCTCACAGTCATAGGAACATGTATAAGTCATGAAGAAAGCAATAGCAGAATACTAAACGATCATGTGCTAAGCTAACGGAATGGGTCAAGTCAATCACATCATTCTCCTAATGATGTGATCCCGTAATCAAATGACAACTCATGTCTATGGCTAGGAAACATAACCATCTTTGATCAACGAGCTAGTCAAGTAGAGCCATACTAGTGACACTCTGTTTGTCTATGTATTCACACAAGTATTATGTTTTCGGTTAATACAATTCTAGCATGAATAATAAACATTTATCATGATATAAGGAAATAAATAATAACTTTATTATTGCCTCTAGGGCATATTTCCTTCAGTCTCCCACTTGCACTAGAGTCAATAATCTAGACTACACAGTAATGATTCTAACACCCATGGAGCCTTGGTGTTGATCATGTTTTGCTCGTGGAACAGGCTTAGTCAATGGGTCTGCAACATTCAGATCCGTATGTATCTTGCAAATTTCTATGTCTCCCACCTGGACTAGATCCCGGATGGAATTGAAGCGTCTCTTGATGTGCTTGGTTCTTTTGTGAAACCTGGATTCCTTCGCCAAGGCAATTGCACCAGTATTGTCACAAAAGATTTTCATTGGACCCGATGCACTAGGTATGACACCTAGATCGGATATGAACTCCTTCATCTAGACTCCTTCATTTGCTTCTTCCGAAGGAGCTATGTACTCCGCTTCACACGTAGATCCCGCCACGACGCTTTGTTTAGAACTGCACCAATTGACAGCTCCACCGTTCAATGTAAACACGTATCCGGTTTGCGATTTAGAATCGTCCGGATCAGTGTCAAAGCTTGCATCAACGTAACCATTTACGATGAGGTCTTTGTCACCTCCATAAACGAGAAACATATTGAGGGAGTCCTGGATTAGGGGGTATCCGGACAACCGGACTATATCCTTTGGCCGGACTGTTGGACTATGAAGATACAAGATTGAAGACTTCGTCTCATGTCCGGATGGGACTCTCCTTGGCGTGGAAGGCAAGCTTGGCGATACGGATATGAAGATCTCCTCCCATTGTAACCGACTCTGTGTAACCCTAGCCCCCTCCGATGTCTATATAAACCGGAGGGTTTAGTCCGTAGGACAACAACAATCATACCATAGGCTAGCTTCTAGGGTTTTAGCCTCTGCGATCTCGTGGTAGATCAACTCTTGTACTACTCATATCATCAAGATCAATCAAGCAGGAAGTAGGGTATTACCTCCATAGAGAGGGCCCGAACCTGGCTAAACATCGTGTCCCCTGCCTCCTGTTACCATCCGCCTTAGACGTACAGTTTGGGACCCCCTACCCGAGATCCGCCCGTTTTGACACCGACATTGGTGCTTTCATTGAGAGTTCCACTGTGTCATCGCTGTAAGGTTCGATGGCCCCTTCGATCATCGACAACGATGCGGTCCAGGGTGAGGTCTTCCTCCCCGGACAGATCTTCGTATTTGGCGGCTTCGCACTGCGGGCCAACTCGTTTGGCCATCTGGAGCAGATCGAGAGCTACGCCCCTGGCCATCAGGTCAGGTTTGAGAACTTGAATTACACTGCCGATATCCGCGGGGACTTGATCTTCGCCGGATTCGGGCCCATGCTAGGTGTGCCGCACGATCGCGACGAGCACGATATAGCTCTGCCATCGGACAGTGTTCGGGAGATCACGCCAGCAACCACTCCGACCTTCAGTCCGGAGCAGATTGCGCCATCCGAGGATGGGCAGATAGACCCCGTCTCGGAGGTCGCACCCTCAGTGGCGATAGAGCCGAATACCGACCTTACCCCTCACGAGAGCCGTGATGCCGGACCTATAGACTCGTCTCCGGCCACAGACCTTGAACCGCCCGTGCCCGTGCCTGTCGAATCCGACTGGGCGCCGGTCATGGAGTTCATCGCCGCGGATATCTTTCAGCACTCGCCCTTCGGCGATGTGCTAAACTCGTTAAGGTCTCTCTCTTTGTTAGGAGAATCTTGGCCGAACTATGTCCGGCTAGAATGGGATGCGGACGACGAAGAAATTCACGCCCCACCCACCACCCACTTAGTAGCCACTATCGATGATCTAACCGACATGCTCGACTTCGACTCCGAAGACATCGATGGTATGGACAACGATGAAGGAGACAAACTGGAACCACTGCCCATAGGGCACTGGACCGCCACCTCGTCATATGATATATATATGGTGGACACACCCAAGGAAGGCAATGGCGACAAGATAGCGGAGGATGACCCCTCCAAGAAGCAGCCTAAGCGCCGACGTCAGCGGTGCCGCTCTAAGCCTCGCCACAGCAAAAGCGGTGATACCGACACAGGAGATAACAATACTCCGGACAGTGCCGAAGACGATGACAATCCCCTCCAGCAGGATTTAGATCTGGAGGATGAACAAGGCAGCCCTCCGGAGCGAGCGGCAGAGGGAGAGTAGGACAATTACATACCTCCCTCCGAAGACGAAGTAAGACTTGACGATGAAGAATTTGTCGTACCTGAGGACCCCGTCGAACAGGAGCGCTTTAAGCGCCGGCTTATAGCCACAGGAAATAGCTTGTAGAAAAAATAGCAACAGCTTCGAGCTGATTAGGACTTGCTAGCAGATAGATGGACTGAAGTCCTTGCGGCCGAGGAATACGAACTCGAACGCCCCTCCAAGAGTCACTCAAAGCGTAGGTTGCTACTCTGGCTTGAGGAGGAAGCATGGAAACTGATACGTCTCCGTCGTATCTACTTTTACAAACACTTTTTCCCTTGTTTTGGACTCTAACTTGTATGATTTGAATGGAACTAACCCGGACTAACGCTGTTTTCAGCAGAATTGCCATGATGTTGTTTTATGTGCAGAAAACAAAAGTTCTCAGAATGACCTGAAACTCCACGGGATGTCTTATAAAAAATAATAAAAAATCCTCGCCAAAGATGAAGACCAGGGGGCCCACGCCCTGTCCATGAGGGTGGGGGGCGCGCCCCCTACCTCGTGGGCCCCCGGGAGACCCTCTGACGCCAACTCCAACTCTATATATTTGCTTTCGGAGAGAAGAAATCATCGCGTTTTACGATACGGAGCCGCCGCCAAGCCCTAAAACCTCTTGGGAGGGCTGATCTGGAGTCCGTTCGGGGCTCCGGAGTGGGGGATTCATCGCCGTCGTCATCATCAACCATCCTCCATCACCAATTTCATGATGCTCACCACCGTGCATGAATAATTCCATCATAGGCTTGCTGGACGGTGATGGGTTGGATGAGATTTATCATGTAATCGAGTTAGTTTTGTTAGGGTTTGATCCCTAGTATCCACTATGTTCTTTGATTGATGTTGCTATAACTTTGCTATGCTTAATGCTTGTCACTAGGGCCCGAGTGCCATGATTTCAGATCTGAACCTATTATGTTTTCATGAATATATGTGAGTTCTTGGTCCTACCTTGCAAGTCTATAGTCTCCTACTATGTGTTATGATCCGGCAACCCCGAAGTGACAATAATCGGGACCACTCCCGGTGATGACCATAGTTTGAGGAGTCCATGTATTCACTATGTGCTAATGCTTTGTTCCGGTTCTCTATTAAAAGGAGGCCTTAATATCCCTTAGTTTCCAATAGGACCTCGCTGCCACGGGAGGGTAGGACAAAATATGTCATGCAAGTTCTTTTCCATAAGCACGTATGACTATATTCAGAATACATGCCTACATTACATTGATGAATTGGAGCTAGTTCTGTGTCACCCTATGTTATGACTGTTACATGATGAACTACATCCGACATAATTATCCATCACTGATCCGGTGCCTACGAGTTTTCCATATACTGGTTTTCGCTTATTTACTTTCCCGTTGCTACTGTTACAATCACTACAAAATACAAAAAATATTACTTTTACTGTCTTTCCTTTTGTTGCCGTTACCACCACTATCATATTACTTTGCTACTAAACACTTTGCTGCAGATACTAAGTTTCCAGGTGTGGTTGAATTGATAACTTAGCTGCTAATACTTGAGAATATTCTTTGGCTCCCCTTGGGTCGAATCAATAAATTTGGGTTGAATACTCTACCCTCGAAAGCTGTTGCGATCCCCTATACTTGTGGGTTATCAAGACTAATTTCTGGCGTCGTTGCCGGGGAGCATAGCTCTATTCTTTGAGTCACTTGGGATTTATATCTGCTGGACACTATGAAGAACTTGAAAGACGCCAAGACAACAATTTATACCTCAACTACGAGGGGAGGTAAGGAACTGCCATCTAGCTCTGCACTTGATTCACCTTCTGTTATGAGTAAGCTAGCGACACCTAAACCTGCTTCTGCTATTCGTTCCGATATGTCGCATGTTATTGATGATGCCACTTCTGCTATGCATGATACTTATGATGAAACTGCTTCTATGCCTGATACTACTGTACCCCTTAGTGAATTTCTTGATGAACAAATTGCTAGGGCTAGAGAAAAAGAAATTGTTGAATCTGAATGTAATGATGAAAGTGATGATGAAAATATGCCTGTTATTCCTGAAGGTTATGTTTTTGATATGGAATCTTCTGCCGCTATTCTAGCTTGCAAAGATAGATATGAGCTCAAGAGGTTATTAGTTAAATGGAACAAAGAATCAATTAGAGATAAAATGAAACCCGACCCTGCTTTTGCAACTTCACCTATCTGTGTTCCTAATAAGGATTATGAATTTTCTGTTGATCCAGATATAATTACTTTGGTTGAATCTGATCCTTTTTATGGCTATGAATCTGAAACTGTTGTGGCACATCTTACTAAGTTAAATGATATAGCCGCCCTGTTCACTAATGATGAGAGATCACGCTACTTTTATATACTCAAAATATTTCCGTTCTCATTAAAGGGTGATGCTAAGATATGGTTTAATTCTCTTGATCCTGGTTGTGTGCGTAGTCCCCAGGATATGATTTATTACTTCTCTGCTAAATATTTCCCTGCTCATAAGAAACAAGCTGCTTTGAGGGAAATATACAACTTCGTGCAAATTAAAGAAGAGAGTCTCCCACAAGCTTGGGGGAGGCTTCTCAAGTTACTTAATGCTTTGCCTGATCATCCTCTTAACAAACCTGAAATACTTGATATCTTTTATAATGGACTAACCGATGCCTCTAGAGATTACCTGGATAGTTGTGTTGGTTCTCTTTTCAGGGAAAGAACCCCGGATGAAGCTGAAATTCTATTGAATAATATGTTGACAAATGAAAATAATTGGGCACCTCCTGAGCCAGCTCCTGAGCCAGCTCCTGCTCCAATTACTGAGCCTATTCCTAAACCAACTCCGAAGAAGAGAGGTGTTCTATTTCTCAGTCCCGAAGATATGCAAGAGGCAAAGAAATCTATGAAAGAAAAAGGTATTAAAGCTGAAGATGTTAAGAATTTACCTCCTATTGAAGAAATACATGGTCTTAATCTACCGCCTATCGAAGAAACATATGATCTCAATTCTTTATTTACTGAAGAACCTCCTGATCCCGATATCCCGACACAGGTAGTAAAGGTAAATTCTCTTTATAGATTTGATGAAGGTGATATCCCTCACTATAAGTCTGCTAGGCAATGCTTTGATGAGTTTGATAATTTTATTATCAAACAAGAAAATTTTAAGGCTTATTTTGGTAGACAATTGAAATATGATTAAATACTTGAGTGATTTTATGGCTAATATTAAAGGTGAACTTAAACTTGTTAGCAAACATGCTTCTATGGTTACCACTCAAGTAGAACAAGTACTTAAAGCTCAAAAAGAAGTGCTTGATGAAATGAATAGTAAGAAAAATGATTATGCTGTTAGAGTGGCTACTAGAACTGGTAGAATGACTCAGGAACCTTTGTATCCTGAAGGCCATCCTAAGAGAATCGAGCAAGATTCTCAGAGAAATAATATTGATGTTCCTAGTTCTTCTAAAAAGAAGAAAAAGAAAAATGATAGAACTATGCAAACTTCTAGTGAACCTATTACTGAACCACCTGATAATCCAAATGATATATCTATGTCTGATGCTGAAACACAATCTGGTAATGAACATGAACCTAATGAAAATATTAATGATAATGTTCATGATGATGCTCAACCTAGTAATGATAATGATGTAGAAATTGAACCTGCTGTTGATCTTAATAACCCACAATCAAAGAATCAACGTTATGATAAAATAGACTTTGTTGCTAGGAAACATGGTAAAGAAAGAGAACCATGGGTTCAGAAACCCATGCCTTTTCCTCCGAAACCATCCAGGAAAAAGGATGATGAGGATTTTGAGCGCTTTGCTGAAATGATTAGACCTATCTTTTTGCGTATGCGATTGACTGATGTGCTCAAAACAAATCATTATGCTAAATATATGAAGGATATCATTACTAACAAAAGAAAGATACCGGAAGCTGAAATTTCCACCATGCTTGCTAATTATACTTTTAAGGGTGGAATACCAAAGAAACTTGGAGATCCCAGAGTACCTACTATACCTTGCTCCATTAAAAGAAATTATATTAAAACTGCTTTATGTGATCTTGGAGCCGGTGTTAGTGTTATGCCTCTCTCTTTATATCGTAGACTTGACTTGAATAAGTTGACACCTAATGAAATATCTTTGCAAATGGTTGATAAATCAACTGCTATACCTGTCGGTATTTGTGAGGATGTGCCTGTTGTGGTTGCAAACGTTACTATTCTAACAGACTTTGTTATTCTTGATATTCCCGAGGATGATAGTATGTCTATTATTCTTGGAAGACCTTTTCTTAATATTGCAGGGGCTGTTATTGATTGCAACAAAGGCAATGTCACTTTTCATGTTAATGGTAATGAGCA
This sequence comes from Aegilops umbellulata, assembly GCA_032464435.1. NCBI lineage: Eukaryota > Viridiplantae > Streptophyta > Magnoliopsida > Poales > Poaceae > Aegilops > Aegilops umbellulata. The sequence goes on along the minus strand of CP136060.1, from coordinate 82,818,068 downwards.
TACGGTACACTTTCCGAGGAAACAACCTCAAGTTCATAGTATCAACTCCATTGGAAAAATTCCATCGATTATAATTGGAGGTTTTGAATTTCCTCTCCCTACTGTCAAAAAGAAATATGATATCCTTATTATTGGGGATGTGCATATCCCCGTTAAGGCAACCTAGTGTTATTCGAAATTTCTCCGGTTTCATGATTATCGGAATGAGTTTGTTAACAAGACTTGGTCAACCTTGTTAGTGGATTCTTTTTGATGAGCATGAGATGGATGAAGCTAGAAGCACAACCTTCTGTACCCTCTCTATATTTTCTGTTATTTAGTAGAATTAAAGTAAAAATAGTATTTTTTCTGTCTGTTTCCTGGCTTATACGTGCAATACAAAAATATCTCGAAAATAAAAGTCCTCAGAATGACATGCCAATTTAATATGATTTTTTCGGGAATATTTGAGGATTTGCTGTGCAAAAATTACCGCGGGAGGAGCTGCCACCAGGCCACGAGGGTGGAGGGCGCCCCCCCTTAGGGCGCGCCCCCTGCCTCGTGGGCCCACGGTGGCCCTCCTCCACTTATCCCAGCACCCATCTTCTTCCTCTGTCTCACACAAAATCGAAAAACCAACTCAAGCACGAGTTCCAGCCACTTTTGCTGTGATTTTTGATCTCCTTGCTCAAAGCACCTCTCGCAAAACTGCTTGGGAAGATTGTTCCTTGGTATGTGACTCCTCCATTGGTCCAATTAGTTTTTGTTCTAGTGCTTTATTCTTTGCAAATTTGTGCTGCATAGGTGACCATGTTCTTGAGCTTGCATGTCAAATTTATATGGTTCCAAGTAGTTCTAATGCTTGATATAGGCTCTAGGCACTTGTAGGAGTAGTTGCTATCAGTTTTTATTGAAGTTGGTTTACTTTTGTTTGAAGTTACTAAAAATTTCAAAAAAAATTCAGAGAAAAACAATATGCTTAGGAAGATGTTCCAAAGTGGTTCTTCTAAGAAGCAAGGACCCAGGATTGCTATGCGTGATGCTGACGTGGAACCACCAAGAGACGCTCTAGTGCGGCCTTTCGAATGGCCGTCAGAAAATTTTATGGATCGTGCAGGAATTAAAGAAGAATTTAAAGCTTATTTGCGCAATGCCGGTCTTGAGGATTTTGAGGCTGACAAATGCCCCCAGTATCATGATCTCACAAGCTCATTTGTGAGGAGGTTTGAGTATTCATCTTCGCGTAATTCTCCTTCAGTCATGTTTGATCTTTATGACAAATCTTAAACCATGGACTTAGAGGATTTCACTTTTGCTTGCAAACTTCCATCTTGGGGCAGTGTTAGGGATCCCCCTAAATCTTAATTTAGAAACTTTCTTTCTAGTATAACTGTAGGGGAATCTAGAGATATAACATAGGCTACCATAGGGAGCATTCATTTTCCTGCTATACATTATTTTGCTCTCTTCATCGGTAGATGCATAAATGCTAAGGATGAAGCATGTCACATGTGTGTCCCTGACCTTAGCATTCTTAGGAGTGTTGTGTTAGGAGACCAATCTTATCATATGGGAGCCATTGTAGCTCGTAGGTTGCATCATAATAGATATAATGGAGATTTCTTTGGAGGAATTTATGCAACCTGCTTAGCTAATTTTCTTGAGATAGACATTTGTGAGGGTGATCCGGAGTTGCCTCCTGCATATTTAGATTATAACTCTATGGCTTCGCACCAGTTTGTCGAGAGGCCTGAATCACCTCTCTTATATCGTTTAATTTTTAACAAACGGCACGTTGTCCGTATTACTCTCCCTGCTCCTGCCTTCTTTGATGCTCAGGCAAAACGAAGATACACTATCACCAGAGAGGAGGCAGATGAGTACGAGAGGAGAGCGGAGGCAGCCCGACTCCACGCTGCAGCTCAGCAGGCGATAACCGCTGCATCGCAGTATGATCCCAGTTATTCCTCGTCACAGTTCGGCCCCAGCTACACCTACGGGTATCTGCCAGGCTATCCTTGGCAATAAACCAACTTAGGCCAAAATCCTAAGCTTGGGGGAGTATGTATTTCTCACCGATATTACATTTATGTTCACACACACTTATTGCTAGATGTCGGTGCTCATACTCTTTCACTGTAATATCCATGATAGTTTATTTTCTTTTTCCTGCTTTCTTCTTGTGTGTTTGTTAAACCTTAAGAAAAACAAAAAAAATCAGTAGTAGTTTATTTCCTTGCTATAGTAATTAAAAAGAAAACCCAAAAATATTTCCCGTTCTTCTTTGCTTGTTGGGAGCTTTTCCGTGTAAATAGTTTTTATTTCTTTTCTTTTCTTTGGGGGTCAGTAGGAGAAGACCATAATTTAATTGTTGAAGTGGCTCTTATATGCATTATTGTTGATTTGACCCGGAGCCCATATTGCCTTGTCTTCTCTTGTTTATTGAATGCTCGCAGATTCCAGCTTAGTCCAATGCACGTGCACTCTTAATATTATTCACATCGTTCGGTCGTGCAAGTGAAAGGCAATTATGATGATATATGATGGGCTGACTGAGATGAGAAAAGCTGGTATGAACTCGACCTCTTTTGTTTTTGTAAATATGATGAGTCCCTCGTTCTTGATTCAGCTTATTATGAATAAACATGTTTGCAATGACAATTAGAGATCATAGTTGCTTGTGCCATGCTTGATTAGCTATGAGTTATAATGATTTACCTTGTGTGCCAACATGCTATTGAGATGATTATGATGTGGTATGATGGGGTGGTATCCTCCTTTGAATGATTTAAGTGACTTGACTTGACACATGTTCACGCATGTAGTTGAAACAAAATCAACATAGCCTTCATGATTTTATGTTCATGGTGGATTATATCCTACTCATGCTTGCATCCAATGTTTATTAATTTTAATGCATGTACATGGCTGTTGTCGCTCTCTAGTTGGTCGCTTCCCAGTCTTTTGCTAGTATTCACTTGTACTAAGCGGGAATACTGCTTGTGCATCCAATCCCTTAAACCCCAAAGTTATTCCAGATGAGTCCACTATACCTTCCTATATGTGGTATCTACCTGCCGTTCCAAGTAAATTTGTATGTGCCAAACTCTAAACCTTCAAATAAACATTCTGTTTTGTATGCTCCAATAGCTCATGTATCAACCAAGGCTGTCCTTATCTTTCGTGTTAGGTGGGTTATTCTCAAGAGGAGTGGACTCCGCTCCTCACTCATGAGAAAATGGCTGGTCACCGGGATGCCTAGTCCCATGCTTTGTGCAAACTAAATCAAAATTAATTGCAAACAAAACTCCCCCTGGGACCTGATGTATGTTGGAGACACTCGTTGTTTCGAGCAAGTCATGGATTGATGCTTGTTGGTGGAGGGGGAGTATAAACTTTACCATTCTGTTTGGGAACCGCCTATAATGTGTTTAGCATGGAAGATATCGCCATCTCTTAGTTGTTACATTGACAATGAAAGTATACCGTTCAAAATACAATTTATCTCTATTTCAAAACCGAGCTCTGCACCTCTACAAATCCCTACTTCCCTTTGCGAAGGGCCTATCCATTTAATTTTATGTTGAGTCATCACCCTCTTATTAAAAAGCACTAGCTGGAGAGCACAGCTGTCATTTGCATTCATCACTATTAATCTATGTTGGGTGTGACTATGATTGTATCTCTTTTACCATGAATTACAATGTCTAGTCAGTCCTTGATCTTTAAAGGTGCTCTGCATTTATGTTTTGCCGTCTCAGAAAGGGCTAGCGAGATACCATCTTGTTATATCATATTATGATTGTTTTTGAGAAAGTGTTGTCATCCAAGATTTATTATTATGGCTTGCTAGTTGATTATGCTATTGATATGAGTAATTATGAGACCTGAGAATTATTGCAAATGTGGTTAGTTATGATCTTTGCTGAAAACTTGAATGCTGGCTTGACATAGTTACAACAACAAGAGCAAACAGAGTTTGTAAAAGTTTTTATTTTTGTCTTTCAGTTTGTCAACTGAATTGCTTGAGGACAAGCAAGGGTTTAAGCTTGGGGGAGTTGATACGTCTCCGTCGTATCTACTTTTCCAAACACTTTTGCCCTTGTTTTGGACTCTAACTTGTATGATTTGAATGGAACTAACCCGGACTGGCGCTGTTATCAGCATAATTGCCATGATGTTGTTTTATGTGCAGAAAACAAAAGTTCTTGGAATGACCTGAAACTCCATAGGATGTCTTATAAAAAATAATAAAAAATCCTCGCCAAAGATGAAGACCAGGGGGCTCACACCCTGTCCACGAGGGTGGGGGCGCCCCCTATCTCGTGGGCCCCCTGGAGACCCTCTGACGCCAACCCCAACTCTATATATTTGCTTTCGGAGAAAAAAAATCAGAGAGAAGAAATCATCACGTTTTACGATACGGAGCCGCCGCCAAGCCCTAAAACCTCCCAGGAGGGCTGATCTGGAGTCCGTTCGGGGCTCCAGAGAGGGGGATTCGTCGCCGTCATCATCATCAACCATCCTCCATCACCAATTTCATGATGCTCACCGCCGTGCGTGAGTAATTCCATCGTAGGCTTGCTTGACAGTGATGGGTTGGATGACATTTATCATGTAATCGAGTTAGTTTTGTTAGGGTTTGATCCCTAGTATCCACTATGTTCTGAGATTGATGTTGCTATGACTTTGCTATGCTTAATGCTTGTCACTAGGGCCCGAGTGCCATGATTTTAGATCTGAACCTATTATGTTTTCATGAATATATGTGAGTTCTTGATCCTACCTTGCAAGTCTATAGTCACCTACTATGTGTTATGATCCGGCAACCCCGAAGTGACAATAATCGGGACCACTCCCGATGATGACCATAGTTTGAGGAGTTCATGTATTCACTATGTGCTAATGCTTTGTTCCGCATACAGCAGGCAAGACTCATATGAGCTACGCCGCGATATAGCCCAGCACAGAGGCGCCGCACACCCTCTATGCTTCACTGACGAAGTAATGGATCATGAATTCCCAGTGGGTTTTAAACCCGTAAACATCGAATCATACGATGGTACAACAGATCCCGCGGTATGGATCGAGGACTTCCTCCTCCACATCCACATGGCTCGCGGCGATGATCTACATGCCATCAAGTACCTCCCGCTAAAGCTTAAAGGACCAGCTCGGCATTGGCTGAATAGCTTGCCAGCAGACTCCGTTGGCTGTTGGGAGGATCTGGAAGACGCATTTCTAGACAACTTCCAGGGCACTTATGTGCGACCACCAGATGCCGATGACTTGAACCACATAATTCAGCAGCCAGGGGAATCGGCCAGGCAATTCTGGACACGGTTCCTAACCAAGAAGAATTAAATCGTCGACTGTCCGGATGCAGAGGCCTTAGCGGCATTTAAGCACAACATCCGTGACGAGTGGCTCGCCCGGCACCTCGGCCAGGAAAAGCCGAAATCAATGGCAGCCCTCACGACACTCATGACCCACTTTTGCGCGGGAGAGGATAGCTGGCTGGCTCGCAGCAACAATATATCAAGGAACCTTGGCACTTCGGATACCAAGGATAGTAACGGCAGGCCACATCGCAGCAAACATAAGCGCCGCAATAACGGCGATAACGCCGAGGATACGACAGTCAATGCCGGACTCAGAGGCTCTAAGCCCGGTTGGCGGAAGAAGCCACTCAAAAGAAGCACCCCGGGCCCGTCCAGTTTGGACCGCATACTCGGTCGCTCGTGCCAAATACACGGCACCCCCGACAAACCAGCCAATCACACCAATAGAGAATGCTGGGTGTTCAAGCAGGCCAGCAAGTTAAACGCCGAAAACAAGGACAAGGGGCTGCACAGTGATGACGAGGAGGAGCCCCGACCGCCGAACATGGGAGGACAGAAGAGGTTCCCCCCACAAGTAAAGACGGTGAACATGATATACGCAACCCACATCCCCAAGAGGGAACGGAAGTGTGCACTAAGGGACGTATATGCGATGGAGCCCGTCGCCCCGAAGTTCAACCCATGGTCCTCTTGTCCGATCACCTTTGATCGCAGGGACCACCCCACTTGTATCCGTCATGGCGGATCTGCCGCATTGGTCTTAGACCCAATCATTGACGGATTTCACCTCACTCGAGTCCTTATGGACGGCGATAGCAGCCTGAACCTGCTTTATCAGGATACAGTGCGCAAAATGGGTATAGACCCCTCGAGGATCAAACCCACGAAAACGATCTTTAAAGGCATCATCCCAGGTGTAGAGGCCCATTGTACGGGCTCAATCACACTGGAAGTGGTCTTCGGATCTCCGGAAAACTTCCGAAGCGAGGAGTTAATCTTCGATATTGTCCCATTCTGCAGCGGCTATCACGCACTGCTCGGGCGCACCGCATTTGCAAGATTCAATGCGGTACCACATTACGCATACCTCAAGCTCAAGATGCTAGGACCTAGGGGGGTCATCACAGTCAATGGAAACACAGAGCGCTCGCTCCGTACGGAGGAGCACACTGTGGCCCTTGCAGTAGAAGCACAAAGCAGCCTTTTGAGGCAATCCACCAGTTCGGCGATCAAGCCCCCGGACACCGTCAAGCGCGTCCGGAGTAACCTGCAACAGGATCGCCTGGCACGCTCAGAGCTCGCCTAGCAATTCGCCCCCCGCCCTAGTCTCAGTACAACGGCAAAGTCCGCCCCGCGCGTGCATAATTATGCATTGAAAATACCATGGGTATAGGCGGGGGCACGATCACGGCGCGTCCCACAATGCGGCTCAACCGCACTAGGGGCTTACTACCTTTTATCACTCTCTTTCTTTCAGGACTCTACTCTCTGGAAGCCCTATCCGGCAGTACGGTAGCCGGACACATGATACAACACCCAAGGGGGCAGGAAGCTACTGAGGTTCCTCTATATCGGCTAAGATAGCACTGGGAGAACTACTGCGATTGTTCCCCGGTTCTTCTGGCCGAGCACCTCAGTAGAGAAAGCTAAAACTGACTGTCATGATGAGCCGAGAGCTGGTCGCTGTTCGAGAGGTCTCAAGTCCCTAAAGACTTTTTCCGCTTCGGGCAAGGAGTCGGCCTAGTCCGGCTTAGGCATGTATAGCGCCCCAACTTCGGCTTTCCGAATACTAGGGGCTTCGCCAAAATTTAAAATTGTAGACTTCTATGGCTAAGTGAGAGCGATAAAGCATTATAGTCCGATTGCCTGGTTCGCTGCGCTGAGCACCTCCCTCGAAGGACCCATAAATGGGAAAAAGAGTGCCCAGATTTATCCCGAACACCCCAGCACTAGTTGCATGGGGGCCGAAGCCGACGACTAGCAACTCTCAGATTTTATAAACGGCCGCACATAAGGTAATATTTTAAATTCGAAAGCGTTGCAAATGAACTAGTTTTCATAACACAGGATCACACGAGCAAGTTTCATTCAAAAATTACATCCTTCGCGCAATCGTCCGCCACAAGACGGGCACCCTTTAGGACACCCTCATAATACATTTCAGGGTGGCGATGCTCCTTGCCCTACGGCGGCCCCTCCTTCACCAGCTTCTCGGCGTCCATCTTGGCCCAGTGCACCTTCGCACGGGCAAAAGCCCTATGTGCACCTTCGATGCAGACGGACCGCTTGATGACTTCCAGCCGTGGGCAGGCATCCACAAGCCGCCTCACCAGGCCGAAGTAGCTGGGGGGAAGGGAATCACCAGGCCACAACCGGACTATAAGGCCCCTCATGGCCTGTTCGGCCGCCTTGCGGAGCTAAGAATCACCCGACGGAGATACGTCGATACGGGCTCTGGGCGGACTGCATAATCGTGTTCGGCATGAGTAGAAGCAGATCGATAAAGCGGACTAATAATCGCTATGATATCCGGATACTTACGACTTCGCCAGGGGCTTGTCCCTGAGCAGCCACTCATCGCTGCTGTCGGCGGCCGTCGTGGAGCAGTCCGGAAGGAGAGTTTTTCCCTTCTTGGACTCTTCGGCCCCCTCGGTTGGGACAACCTTCCTTTTTCTGTCTCCCCCGATTGGAGGGGGAGAATCTTCATCTTCCTCCTCCTCGTCTTCACGAGAGGAGTACGTCTCAGAGTTATCAGACGATGAGTCTGATATCACCTGACGGCGGGAGCTCTTTCGAGTCCCCGCGGCCTTCTTCTTGGCCTTCTTCTCCAGAACCTCATAAGGCGCCGGAGTCAACATCTCCGTCAGGAGAGCGTCCGCTGGATCTTCGGGCAAAGGAGCTGGGTAGTCGATCTGCTCTACTGTCTCCACCCAGTCCTGTTAAAAGCATGGGAAGTTGAGATATCGCACATGATTAAATCGAGAGAAATAGAAACCCCGTAGGGGATAAAGAACTTACCAATTTCGCGAGACGCTTCGTGCTGAGTCCACGATCCTCGGTTAGGGAAGGGGGGACCTCGGCGCCCTTGAACAACACCTTCCAGACATCCTTGTGCGCCGTGTCGAAGAGCTCGCGCAGAGTCTGGTGCCGGGCCGGGTCAAACTCCCATAGATTGAACGCCCGTTGCTGATATGGGAGGATCCGATGGAAGAGCATGACCTGGACCATGTTGACGAGCTTGATTTTCCTGTTCATCATGTTCTTAATGCAGGTCTGGAGTCCGGTCAGCTCTACCGGGTTACCCCAGGGCAGGCCCTTCTCTTTCCAGGAGGTGAGCTGCATAGGGATCCCAGATCGGAACTCGGGGGCCGCCGCCCATTTGGGATTGCGTGGCTCGGTGATGTAGAACCACCCCGATTGCCACCCCTTTATGGTCTCCACATAGGAGCCCTCGAGCCATGTGACATTGGGCATTTTGCCCACCATGGCGCCTCCGCATTCCGCTTGCTGGCCGCTTACAACCTTTGGCTTGACATTAAAGGTCGTCAGCCACAGGCCGAAGTGGGACCGGATGCGGAGGAAGGCCTAGCACACGACGATAAACGCCGAGATGTTGAGGATGAAGTTGGGGGCCAGATCATGAAAGTCCAGCCCATAGTAAAACATGAGGCCGCGGACGAATGGGTGAAGAGGAAATCCCAGTCCGCGGACGAAGTGGGTGAGGAAAACTACCCTCTCATGGGGCTCTGGAGTAGGGATGATCTGCCCCGCATTGGGCAGCCGGTGCGCGATATCCGCGTTCAAGTATCCACCCCCCCCGCAGCTTTTTACGTCCTTCTCCATGACGGAGGATTTCATCCACTTTCCTCCCGCTCCGGACATGGTTGGGGCAGTCTGAGGAGAAAGGTGCGAACTTGGGCGTTAGAGCTCGAGTACGCGAGAATGGACGAGCGAGGAAGAAGAAGGCGTGGGTGAGAAAGGATGAACCCTTATCCCTTTATAAGGGCGGATGAAACTATACGCCCCCACTAGCCTGGTTAACTCGCTTATTCCCCAAGCGCCGCGATTGATGGAGCGGTTGGGTTACCCACGCCCGTATCGATGAGAATCCCGTGATAAGGGGACACGATCTCTGCTTCGACAAGACGTGCCAAGGAAACCGCCTCGCGATATGTGCCAAGGCTGGTTGAGAAAAACGGTTCGATAATAACCAGGCCATGGCGTGATGTCATGATATCAAATACGTCAGCAGATCGGAAATATTATTCTCTCTACGGTGGTATGTGGAACTTGTTTTGCAAAGCCGGACACTATCCGTGTGTTCAAAAATCTTCTATGGAGTATTCGGAGGAGGAACCCACCTTGCAATGCCGAAGACAATCTGCGTGCCGGACTCATCGTCATTGTAGCCTGGTTTAGGGGCTACTAAGGGAGTCCTGGATTAGGTGGTATCCGGACAGCCGGACTATATCCTTTGGCCAGACTGTTGGACTACGAAGATACAAGATTGAAGACTTCGTCTCATGTCCGGATGGGACTCTCCTTGGCATGGAAGGCAAGCTTGGCGATACGGATATGAAGATCTCCTCCCATTGTAACCGACTCTGTGTAACCCTAGCCCCCTCCTGTGTCTATATAAACCGGCGGGTTTAGTCCATAAGACAACAACAATCATACCATAGGCTAGCTTCTAGGGTTTTAGCCTCTACGATCTCGTGGTAGATCAACTCTTGTACTACTCATATCATCAAGATCAATCAAGCAGGAAGTAGGGTATTACCTCCATAGAGAGGGCCCGAACCTGGGTAAACATCATGTCCCCTGCCTCCTGTTACCATCCGCCTTAGACGCATAGTTCGGGACCCCCTACCCGAGATCCGCCGGTTTTGACACTGACACATATCCTTAGTCCTTTTCAGGTATTTTAGGATGTTCTTGACCGCTGTCCAGTGATCCACTCCTGGATTACTTTGGTACCTCCCTGCTAAACTTATAGCAAGGCACACATCAGGTCTGGTACACAGCATTACATACATGATAGAGCCTATGGCTGAAGCATAGGGGACATCTTTCATCTTCTCTCTATCTTCTGTAGTGGTCGGGCATTGAGTCTTACTCAACTTCACACCTTGCAACACAGGCATGAACCCTTTCTTTGCTTGATCCATTTTGAACTTCTTCAAAACTTTGTCAAGGTATGTGCTTTGTGAAAGTCCAATTAAGCGTCTTGATCTATCTCTATAGATCTTGATGCCCAATATATAAGCAGCTTCACCGAGGTCTTTCATTGAAAAACTCTTATTCAAGTATCCCTTTATGCTATCTAGAAATTCTATATCATTTCCAATCAGCAATATGTCATCCACATATAATATCAGAAATGCTACACAGCTCCCACTCACTTTCTTGTAAATACAGGCTTCTCCAAAAGTCTGTATAAAACCAAATGCTTTGATCACACTATCAAAGCGTCTATTCCAACTCCGAGAGGCTTGCACCAGTCCATAAATGGATCGCTGGAGCTTGCACACTTTGTTAGCTCCCTTTGGATCGACAAAACCTTCCGGTTGCATCATATACAACTCTTCTTCCAGAAATCCATTCAGGACTGCAGTTTTTACATCCATTTGCTAAATTTCATAATCGTAAAATGCCGCAATTGCTAACATGATTCGGACAGACTTAAGCATCGCTACGGGTGAGAAGGTCTCATCGTAGTCAATCCCTTGAACTTGTCGAAAACCTTTCGCAACAAGTCGAGCTTTATAGATAGTAACATTACCGTCAGCGTCAGTCTTCTTTTTGAAGATCCATTTATTCTCAATGGCTTGCCGATCATAGGGCAAGTCAACCAAAGTCCATACTTTGTTCTCATACATGGATCCCATCTCTGATTTCATGGCCTCAAGCCATTTTGTGGAATCTGGGCTCACCATCGCTTCTTCATAGTTCGTAGGTTCGTCATGGTCTAGCAACATAACTTCCAGAACAGGATTACCATAGCACTCTGGTGCGGATCTTACTCTGGTTGACCTATGAGGTTCAGTAACAACTTGATCTGAAGTTTCATGATCATCACCATTAACTTCCTCACTAATTGGTGTAGGTGTCACAGAAACCGGTTTCTGTGATGAACTACTTTCCAATAAGGGAGCAGGTACAGTTACCTCATCAAATTCTACTTTCCCCCCACTCACTTCTTTTGAGAAAACCCCTTCTCTAGAAAGATTCTGAATTTAGCAACAAAAGTCTTGCCTTCGGATCTGTGATAGAAGGTGTACCCAACTGTTTCTTTTGGGTATCCTATGAAGACACATTTTTCCAATTTGGGTTCTGATACGTCTCCAACGTATCTATAATATTTGATTGCTCCATGCTATATTATCTACTGTTTTGGACCATACTGGGCTTTATTTTCCACTTTTATATTACTTTTGGGACTAACCTATTAATCGGAGGCCCAGCCCAGAATTGCTGTTTTTTTTTGCCTATTTTAGTGTTTCGAAGAAACGGAATATCAAACGGAGTCCAAACGGAATGAAACCTTCGGGACCGTGATTTTCTCACCGAATATGATCCAGGAGACTTGGACCCCACGTCAAGAAAGAAGGGAGGTGGCCACGAGGGTGGGGGCGCGCCCCCTGCCTCGTGAGCTCCCCGTTGCTCCACCGACGTACTCCTTCCTCCTATATATACCTATGTACCCCCAAACGATCAGATACGGAGCCAAAAACCTAATTCCACCGCCGCAACTTTCTGTATCCATGAGATCCCATCCTGGGGCCTGTTCTAGAGCTCCGCCGGAACGGGAATCCACCAGGAGGGCTTGTACATCATCATAGCCCCTCCGGTGAAGTGTGAGTAGTTTACCTCAGACCTTCGGGTCCATAGTTAGTAGCTAGATAGCTTCTTCTCTCTTTTTGGATCTCAATACTATGTTCTCCCCCTCTCTCGTGGAGATCTATTCGATGTAATCTTCTTTTTGCGGTGTGTTTGTTGAGATTGATGAATTGTGGGTTTATGATCAAGATTATCTATGAACAATATTTGAATCTTCTCTGAATTCTTTTATGTATGATTGGTTATCTTTGCAAGTCTCTTCAAATTATTAGTTTGGTTTGGCCTACTAGATTGGTTTTTCTTGCAATGGGAGAAGTGCTTAGCTTTGGGTTCAATCTTGCGGTGTCCTTTCCAAGTGATAGTAGGGGTAGCAGGGCACGTATTGTATTGTTGCCATCGAGGACAGCAAGATGGATTTTTTATCATATTGCATGAATTTTTCCCTCTACATCATGTCATCTTGCTTAAGGCGTTACTCTGTTTTCTTGAACTTAATACTCTAGATGCATGTTGGATAGCGGTCGATGAGTGGAGTAATAGTAGTAGATGCGGGCAGGAGTCGGTCTACTTGTCTTGGACGTGATGCCTATATACATGATCATACCTAGATACTCTCATAACTATGCTCAATTCTGTCAATTGCTCAAGAGTAATTCGTTCACCCACCGTAAAATATTTATGCTCTTGAGAGAAGCCACTAGTGAAATCTATGGCCCCCGGGTCTATTCTCATTATATTAATCTTCCATCACTTTATTATTGCTTTGCTTTTTACTTTGCCTTTTATTTTACTTTGCATCTTTACACCAAAAATATTATCTATCATATCTATCAGATCTCACTCTCGTAAGTGACCGTGAAGGGATTGACAACCCCTATTCGCGTTGGTTGCGATAAGTTATTTGCTTTGTGTAGGTACTAGGGACTCGCGCGTGGCCTCCTACTGGATTGATACCTTGGTTCTCAAAAACTGAGGGAAATACTTACGCTACTTTGCTGCATCATCCTTTCATCTTTGGGGAAATCCAACGCAGTGCTCAAGAGGTAGCAGGTTCGAGCTTATCAGGTTGAAGCTTTTTCACATAAGCATCGCAGCCCCAAACTTTAAGAAACGACAACTTTGGTTTCTTGCCAAACCACAGTTCATAAGGCGTCGTCTCAACGGATTTCAATGGTGTCCTATTTAACGTGAATGCAGCCGTCTCTAAAGCATAACCCCAAAATGATAGCGGTAAATCAGTAAGAGACATCATAGATCGCACCATATCAAGTAAAGTACGATTATGACGTTCGTACACACCATTACGCTGTGGTGTTCCGGGTGGCGTGATTTGCGAAACTATTCTGCATTGTTTCAAATGAAGACCAAACTCGTAACTCAAATATTCTCCTCCACGATCAGATCATAGAAACTTTATTTTCTTGTTACGATGATTTTCAACTTCACTCTGAAATTCTTTGAACTTTTCAAATGTTTCAGACTTATGTTTCATTAAGTAGATATACCCATATCTGCTCAAATCATCTGTGAAGGTGAGAAAATAACGATATCCGCCACGAGCCTCAATATTCATCGGACCACATACATCTGTATGTATGATGTCCAACAAATCTGTCGCTCGCTCCATAGTACCGGAGAACGGTGTTTTAGTCATCTTGCCCATGAGGCACGGTTCACAAGTACCAAGTGATTCATAATCAGGTGGTTCCAAAAGTCCATCAGTATGGAGTTTCTTCATGCGCTTTATACTGATATGACCTAAACGGCAGTGCCACAAATAAGTTGCACTATCATTATCAACTCTGCATCTTTTGGCTTCAATATTATGAATATGTGTATCACTACTATCGAGATTCAACAAAAATAGACCACTCTTCAAGGGTGCATGACCATAAAAGATATTACTCATATAAATAGAACAACTATTATTCTCTGATTTAAATGAATAACCGTCTCGCATCAAACAAGATCCAGATATAATGTTCATGCTCAACGCTGGCACCAAATAACAATTATTCAGGTCTAAAACTAATCCCGAAGGTAGATGTAGAGGTAGCATGCCGACCGCGATCACATTGACTTTGGAACCATTTCCCACGCGCATCGTCACCTCGTCCTTAGCCAATCTTCGCTTAATCCGTAGTCCCTGTTTCGAGTTGCAAATATTAGCAACAGAACCAGTATCAAATACCCAGGTGCTACTGCGAGCATTAGTAAGGTACACATCAATAACATGTATATCACATATAACTTTGTTCACCTTGCCATCCTTCTTATCCGCCAAATACTTGGGGCAGTTCCGCTTCCAGTGACCAGTCTGCTTGTAGTAGAAGCACTCGGTCTTAGGCTTAGGTCCAGACTTGGGTTTCTTCTTCTGAGCAGCAACTTGCTTGCTGTTCTTCTTGAAGTTCCCGTTCTTCTTCCCTTTGCCCTTTTTCTTGAAACTAGTGGTCTTATTGAGCATCAACACTTGATGCTCCTTCTTGATTTCTACCTCCGCAGCCTTTAGCATTGCGAAGAGCTCGGGAATCATCTTATCCATCCCTTGCATGTTATAGTTCATCACGAAGCTCTTGTAGCTTGGTGGCAGTGATTGAAGAATTCTGTCAATGACGCTATCGTCCGGAAGATTAACTCCCAGTTGAATCAAGTGATTGTTATACCCAGACATTTTGAGTATATGCTCACTGACATAACTATTCTCCTCCATCTTGCAGCTGTAGAACTTATTGGAGACTTCATATCTCTCAATCCGGGCATTTTCTTGAAATATTAACTTCAACTCCTGGAAGATCTAATATGCTCCATGATGTTCAAAACGTCGTTGAAGACCCGGTTCTAAGCCGTAAAGCATGGCACACTGAACTATCAAGTAGTCACCAGCTTTGCTCTGCCAGACGTTCATAACATTTGGTGTTGCTCCTGTAGTAGGTTGGCACCCAACGGTGCTTCCAGGACGTAATTCTTCTGTGCAACAATGAGGATAATCCTCAAGTTATGGACCCAGTCCGTGTAATTGCTACCATCATCTTTCAACTTTGCTTTCTCAAGGAACGCATTAAAATTCAACGGAACAACAGCACGGGCCATCTATCTACAATCAACATAGACAAGCAAAATACTATCAGGTACTAAGTTCATGATAAATTTAAGTTCAATTAATCATATTATTAAAGAACTCCCACTTAGATAGACATCCCTCTAATCCTCTAAGTGATCACGTGATCCAAATCAACTAAACCATGTCCGATCATCACATGAGATGGAGTAGTTTCAATGGTGAACATCACTATGTTGATCATATCTACTATATGATTCACGCTCGAACTTTCGGTCTATGTGTTCCAAGTCCATATCTGTTATATGCTAGGCTCGTCAAGTTTAACCTGAGTATTCCGCGTGTGCAACTGTTTTGCACCCGTTGTATTTGAACGTAGAGCCTATCACACCCGATCATCACGTGGTGTCTCAGCACGAAGAACTTTCGCAATGGTGCATACTCAGGGAGAACACTTATACTTTGATAATTTAGTGAGGGATCATCTTATAATGCTACCGTCAACCAAAGCAAGATAAGATGCATAAAAGATAAACATCACATGCAATCAATATAAGTGATATGATATGGCCATCATCATCTTGTGCTTGTGATCTCCATCTCCGAAGCACCGTCATGATCACCATCGTCACCTGCACGACACCTTGATCTCCATCGTAGCATCGTTGTCGTCTTGCCAATCTTATGCTTCTACGACTATCGCTACTGCTTAGTGATAAAGTAAAGCATTACAAGGCGATTGCATTGCATACAATAAAGCGACAACCATATGGCTCCTGCCAGTTGCCGATAACTCGGTTACAAAACATGATCATCTCATACAATAAAATTTAGCATCATGTCTTGACCATATCACATCACAACATGCCCTGCAAAAACAAGTTAGACGTCCTCTACTTTGTTGTTGCAAATTTTACGTGGCTGCTACGGGCTTAGAAAGAACCGTTCTTACCTACACATCAAAACCACAACGATAGTTTGTCAAGTTGGTGTTGTTTTAACCTTCGCAAGGACCGGGCGTAGCCACACTCGGTTCAACTAAAGTTGGAGAAACTGACACCCGCCAGCCACCTGTGTGCAAAGCACGTCGGTAGAACCAGTCTCGCGTAAGCGTACGCGTAGTGTCGGTCCGGGCGCTCCATCCAACAATACCGCTGAACCAAAGTATGACATGCTAGTAAGCAGTATGACTTATATCGCCCACAACTCACTTGTGTTCTACTCGTGCATATAACATCTACGCATAAAACCAGGCTAAGATGCCATTGTTGGGGAACGTAGTAATTTCAAAAAAATTACTACGCACACGCAAGATCGTGGTGATGCATAGCAACGAGAGGGGAGAGTGTTGTCCACGTACCCTCGTAGACCGAAAGCGGAAGTGTTAGCACAACGTGGTTGATGTAGTCGTACGTCTTCACGATCCGACCGATCAAGTACCGAACGCACGACACCTCCGAGTTCAGCACACGTTCAGCCCGATGACGTCCCTCGAACTCCGATCCAGCCGAGTGTTGAGGGAGAGTTTCGTCAGCACGACGGTGTGGTGACGATGATGATGTTCTACCGACACAGGGCTTCGCCTAAGCACCGCTACAGTATTATCGAGGTGGACTATGGTGGAGGGGGGCACCGCACACGGCTAAAAGATCAACATATCAATTGTTGTGTCTCTAGGGTGCCCCCTGCCCCCGTATATAAAGGAGCAAGGGGGGAGAGGTGGCCGGCCAGGAGGGGCGCGCCAGGAGGAGTCCTACTCCCACCGGGAGTAGGACTCCCTCCCTTTTCCTTGTTGGATTAGGAGAGGAGAGGGAAGGAGAGAGAGGGGGAAAGGAAAGGGGGGGTGCCGCCCCCTCCTTGTCCAATTCGGACTAGGGGGGAGGGGCGCGCGGCTGCCCCTTGGCCGCCTCTCCTCTTCCACCAATTGGTCCCATGAGGCCCAATAACATCCGGGGGGTTCCGGTAACCCCACGGTACTCCGGTATATATCCGATAACCCCCGGAACCATTCCGGTGTCCGAATATAGTCGTCCAATATATCAATCTTCATGTCTCGACCATTTCGAGACTCCTCGTATGTCCCACATCCGGGACTTCGAACTACCTTTGGTACATCAAAACATATAAACTCATAATATAACTATCATCGAAACTTTAAGCGTGCGGACCCTACGTGTTCGAGAACTATGTAGACATGACCGAGACACGTCTCCGGCCAATAACCAATAGCGGAACCTAGATGCTCATATTGGCTCCCACATATTCTACGAAGATCTTTATCGGTCAAACCGCATAACAACATATGTTGTTCCCTTTGTCTTCATTATGTTACTTGCCCGAGATTCGATCGTCGGTATCTCAATACCTAGTTCAATCTCGTTACCGGCAAGTCACTTTACTCATTCCGTAATACATCATCCCGCAACTAACTCATTAGTTGCTCTGCTTGCAAGTCTTAAGTGATGTGCATTACCGAGTGGGCCCAGAGATACCTCTCCGACAATCGGAGTGACAAATCCTAATCTCAAAATACGCCAACCCAACAAGTACCTTTGGAGACACCTGTAGAGCACCTTTATAATCACCCAGTTACGTTGTGACATTTGGTAGCACACAAAGTGTTCCTCCGGTAAATGGGAGTTGCATAATCTCATAGTTAAAGGAACATGTATAAGTCATGAAGAAAGCAATAGCAGAATACTAAACGATCGTGTGCTAAGCTAACGGAATGGGTCAAGTCAATCACATCATTCTCCTAATGATGTGATCCCGTTAATCAAATGACAACTCATGTCTATGGCTAGGAAACATAACCATCTTTGATCAACGAGCTAGTCAAGTAGAGGCATACTAGTGACACTTTGTTTGTCTATGTATTCACACAAGTATTATGTTTCTGGTTAATACAATTCTAGCATGAATAATAAACATTTATCATGATATAAGGAAATAAATAATAACTTTATTATTGCCTCTAGGGCATATTTCCTTCACAATGTTGTGTACCAGACCTGATGTGTGTCTTGCTATTAGTTTAGTAGGGAGGTACCAAAGTAATCCAGGAGTGGATCACTCGACAGCGGTCAAGAACATCCTGAAATACCTGAAAAGGACTAAGGATATGTTTCTCATTTATGGAGGTGACAAAGAGCTCGTCGTAAATGGTTACGTCGATGCAAGCTTTGACACCGATCCGGATGACTCTAAGTCACAAACCGGATACATATTTATATTGAACAGTGGAGCTATCAGTTGGAGCAATTCTAAGCAAAGCGTTGTGGCGGGATCTACGTGTGACACGGAGTACATAGTTGCTTCGGAAGCAGGAAATGAAGGAGTCTGGATGAAGGAGTTCATATCCGATCTAGGTGTCATACCTAGTGCATCGGGTCCAATGAAAATCTTTTGTGACAATACTGGTGCAATTGCCTTGGCAAAGGAATCCAGATTTCACAAGAGAACCAAGCACATCAAGAGACGCTTCAATTCCATCCACGATCAAGTCAAGGAGGGAGACATAGAGATTTGCAAGATACATACGGATCTGAATGTTGCTGACCCGTTGACTAAGCCTCTCTCATGAGCAAAACATGATCAACACCAAGACTCCATGGGTGTTAGAATCATTACTGTGTAATCTAGATTATTGACTCTAGTGCAAGTGGGAGACTGAAGGAAATATGCCCTAGAGGCAATAATAAAGTTGTTATTTATATTTCCTTATATCATGATAAATGTTTATTATTCATGCTAGAATTGTATTAACCAGAAACTTAGCACATGTGTGAATACATAGATAAACAGAGTGTCACTAGTATGCCTCTACTTGACTAGCTCGTTGGATCAAAGATGGATAAGTTTCCTAGCCATAGACGTGAGTTGTCATTTGATTAACGGGATCACATCATTAGAGAATGATGTGATTGACTTGACCCATTCCATTAGCTTAGCACTTGATCATTTAGTTTATTGCTATTGCTTTCTTCATGACTTATACATGTTCCTATGACTATGAGATTATGCAACTCCCGAATACCGGAGGAACACTTAGTGTGCTATCAAACGTCACAACATAACTGGGTGATTATAAAGATGCTCTACAGGTGTCTCCGATGGTGTTTGTTGAGGTGGCATAAATCGAGATTAGGATTTGTCACTCCGACTATCGGAGAGGTATCTCTGGGCCTGATACGTCTCCGTCGTACCTATAATTTTTTATTGTTCCATGCCAATATTCTCCAACCTTTACATACTTTTGGCAACTTTTTATACTATTTTTTGGGACTAACATATTGATCCAGTGCCCAGTGCCAGTTCTTGTTTGTTGCATGTGTCGGCGTTCAGGGAACGGGGGTCCCCAGACTTGCCTGCCTGCGGCCCGCGGCGTGGCTCAAAAGGGGGCCCAACACGGCCCAGCTTCATCAACACAGACCCAAGACCCTCGCGAGGGGCCAATCCTCGCGGGGCGGACGACACGGAGCTTCCTCAGGCACGGCCTCATCAGGCTGGCTCGTGAGGAGGCGGAGAGATCAAGGCGGGGTACCTCACGAGGTGCCCGTGATGCAAGCCATGATGACCAAAGGCGCCAGGCGGGCGCCAGCCCGCGCAGTGTTCTCCTTTCCTCTTTGGTGCAAAGGGAGAAAGCGCAGGCGAGAGCATCAAGCAAAGGCACCCGTTTCGGTGCAACGAGACCAAGACTAGCCCAACGACAGGGAGGAAGCCATTGTGGAGCCCAAGCCAGCGTCACCACCAGAGCCTTTGGCAGGCGAAGACCAACTTTAGTCAGGATAAGTGTACCAGATGTTCCCCTTCAAAATGGCCAATTGTTGGCGCCCTCCCCGCTCAATATTTGGGAAGAGGCCGAGGGCCTTTGCCTATAAATAGGACTAGCCACCCCCAGGGTAAAAAGAAATCAATCGGCCAGCAAGAGGGCGGCAATCAGATCAGAATCAGAGAGAGAGAGAGAGAGAGAGAGAGAGAGAGAGAGGGAAGGGTGACTGGACTCCTCCTAGCAGTTCATCGCCCCAGCCAAGAACAGACCCTCGCGAGGCTGTTCTCCCTTGTATTGTTCATCATCATCAGCCCAAGAGGCAATCCACCACACCGCAAACTGGAGTAGGGTATTACACCACAACGGTGGCCCGAACCAGTATAAACCCTGTGTCTCTTGTGATGTTCATTCCGTAGCTTAGATCTTTGTGAGGCGGTGGGGTGCAGTTAGGTAGAAGGCGTAATCTCCGTGCGCACCCTAGTGTTCGAACCTCAAGGGTCTGCCGGAACCCGGAATCCAACATTTGGCGCGCCAGGTAGGGGTGCGCCGGAATTCGTCTTCCACCGCCCCGTTCTCCTCCGACCATCGCGTACATGTCCGACGGTCGTCGGGCCCACACCGAGCGCCGGGCCGCTCTTGCTTCCCGCATCACCCAGACGGCCCCTGTCGGCGGGCATCCTCGTCGTTCCCCGTCACCTGCCGTCAACGCCGCCACCGACCCAGCGTGGAACGAGCAGCAAGCGTCGTCTCAGCATCCGTTCATGCGGCAAGACGGCCGCACCGCTACTCCCTCGCTCACCCCAGCTGGTACTTCGTCCCGCGCGCTCCGCGCACCCATGGAGGCTCGAGCTGCGCTCATCGCGGCAAACGAGCTCCTGCGCTACCGTCCCGTCGACGACGTCTACAAAGAATGGCTCGACCGCATCGCCGAGCTCGTTCGCGCCACAGGGGGCTCTCCTGCGCCGTCCTTCCCGCTGCACCGCACCCTGCCCTGCGCTGGCGACGAAGCTCCAAGGGCGCCCCAGCCGCCTCCTCCTCAAGAAGGCGCCCGGCCCCAAGGCGCGTGGCCCCTGGGCGGAACCCGCTCCGTCAGGTGCCAGCGCGGCAAGAGCAGAGCTGCCAAGAAGTCCCTCGCCCGCAAGAAGCTGCCTGGGTGCTCCCTGCTCCAGCGCGTCGCGGCCATGCTCCTGCTCCCGCACGTCAAGACCCCGCGCTGCTCCCAGCTGTAGCGCATGGGGACCTACAAGACCAAGCTCTCCATCACCCAAGGCCTCCCGTGGCCACAGCAGGCTGCCGTGCCTTCACCACCGAGCTACGTAGCGTCGCGTGGCCCGACAAGCTCAAGCCAGACCTGCCTCCTCGTTACGACGACACGGCCGACCCTGCAGAGTTCCTCCAGCTCTATGAGCTGGGCATCGAAGCTGCCAATGGAGATGAGAAGGTCATGGCGAACTGGTTTCCCATGGCGCTCAAGGACGGGGCCCGCACCTGGCTCCGGAACCTGGCTCCAGGCACGATCTCCTCCTGGGATGAGATGCGCACCCGCTTCATCGCCAACTTCCAAGGTACCCGCGACCGGCCGCCCGCCATGAGCGACATGCGCCGCATCAAACAACAACCCGGAGAGACCCTGCAAAAGTACATCCAGCGCTTCAACAACGCACGCCTCAAGATTCCCAAGGTGTCCGAGGAGGCCATCATCTCAGCCTTCTCCGACGGCGTGCGCGACGTCAAGATGAAGGAGGAGCTGGCGATGCATGAAGACCTGTGCACTTCCTTGGAGCTGTTCAACTTGGCGACCAAGTGCGCCAAAGGGCGTCTCTCCCTCCTCGAGCTGCCTGCCGCAGACCCAGAAGAGAAGAAGTCCAAGGCCAAGGATGTGAAGCGCAAGGGGGCTGCCATGCTCGCGGCAGAACCAGACACCAAGCGGGGCAGAGATCAGCCCCAATCTTCCAAGGGCAGTCGGTACTATGTGTACCACGACCTCCACACCCACAACACCAACGAATGTCAAGAGCTCCGAGCCGTGCGAGAAGGAAGGATCGGCCGTCGTCCCGACCGCGGTGACCGGGGCTACGATCGAGGAGGAGGAAGAAACGCAGGACGCTGGGAAGACTGCGGCCCACGCCAAGGGTGGCGCGATCGACCTCACGAGGACCGCTGGCAAGACCCGCCTCACGAGGGAGACTGGAGGGATCAGCCTCGCGAGGATCGCCCGCAAGGCAACGCAGGCCTCCCTCCGCTGCCGCCGCAGCTAAGAAGAAACGAGGACCGCCATCAGGACGAGGGGGCTGGGGCTACCAGGAGCCGCGCGCGATCGCCCGCATCCTTGGCGGAGCTCAAGCCCCAGCCTCTCAGCGCATCTTCAAGCAGTTCGCTCGCGAAGTAAATGCAGTCCTCCCCAAGCTTGAAGCCACACGCCCTCTCAGGTGGTCGGCATGCGCCATCACGTTCAGCTCAGCGGATCAGCTCAAGTGCGCGGCCACAGCCGGAGTCCTCCCGATGCTTTGTTCCCCAATCATCAGCAACGTTGTGGTCACCAGGACCCTCATTGATGGCGGGGCAGGACTCAATGTCCTGTCCGTGGAAACATTCAACAATCTCCAAGTGCCCTACAACCAGCTTCAGCCAACCAAGCCTTTCTCCGGAGTCACCGACGGCTCCACGGTCCCGATTGGGCAGGTCCGCCTCCCTGTCACCTTTGGGGCACGCGACAACTACCGCACCGAACTCATCGACTTCGACGTCGCTCACATTCGCCTGCCGTACAACGCCATTCTTGGCTACCCAGCGCTGGCCAAGTTCATGGCCGTAACTCACTATGGCTACAACGTCCTCAAGATGCCAGGAAGTGGCGGAATCATCACGGTGCCCTGTGAAGAGAAGGACGCGGTGTGTTCCCTGGAACGAGCCTTTCAGGCCGCATCACTGGAAGACCCGGATCGTGGAAGCAGGAGGCTTCCCGAGACCACCCCCTAGAAGAAGAAGACATCGTCCGGCCCGGTCCCTCAGGAGGCAGGCCCCTCAGGGCCCGCGCCTGCCCAGGGGGAACCTCCTTCCATCGCATAGGAAAGCGCACTCGACGCCCTCCTCAGGCAGGGCTCAGGGGCTCTCCCCTGGAGGGCCACCGACCTGGCTAAGGTCACGAGGGAGGCGCTTGGGCACTACATGGAGGCGTGTTTTGAAGCACGTTTCCCTCAAG
Source organism: Aegilops umbellulata (assembly GCA_032464435.1). Taxonomy (NCBI): domain Eukaryota; kingdom Viridiplantae; phylum Streptophyta; class Magnoliopsida; order Poales; family Poaceae; genus Aegilops; species Aegilops umbellulata. Next base: position 82,794,876 of record CP136060.1, on the reverse strand, counting down.
AAGGAGTAAGGAAAGGAGAGCCAAACCCTCAGGAGTTCGTCAGCAAGGCCATTCAGGAGCTACAGGAGTCAAGAGTCATGAGAGGCGGCCGCCGCTTGCCAGCTGTGGCTCCCCATCCAGGCGAGGATGGTGGGCTGCGCGTCTGCATCGACATACCAGGGCTCAATCGAGTCACCACTCTGGAGAACCTATGGCCCTCGCGAGTGGGGCGCTGCGAAGGTCCACCCCACAGCTACGTTCGCATGCCTTATGGCTTGCCGAACGCGGCTGCCGCGTACCAGCGCCTCATGAGGGGCATCATGGAAGCTCAAGAGGCCAGGCGTTCCGCAGCCTTGGCGGAGATGGAGATGGTCCACGAGGAGCCACCAGCGCCTCCGGAGCCTCCCGAGGCCCCTGGGCCTTGGGGCTCGTGAGGATCGGCTTCCTCAGCCCACCGAGTCTGCTACACCAACACTGCTTCGTCCTCAACATCATCAGGTGACATCTTTCAAGTTTCATTTCCAGCTGGGAGCGCCCCCCAGGGCTGCATTATTCCCAGGCCGCGTGGGTCCGTCCCTGCGGCATGTATCCCTTTTATTTCATGTTGCTAGCTTACTTTGTTGGGGGCGCCCCTCGGGCTGCATCATCCCCAAGTTGCTCGGGCCAGACCAAGCGGCATGTATCCCTTTTGCGTTTATTTCCGGCTATGTGTTCAACCCACCATGCTTGATTATTTGATGCCAGTTCACGACACCTCTTCTTCTCCATGCCGACCACTTGCGCGTTAAAGGGCGGGGTACCTGAGCATCGCGACTCAGGGCTCTTACCGGCTCTCCATCCCTCACCCTCTGGCCTTGTCCACGGCATCGCGACCTGGCATACCAGCGACGGCTGAGACCGGCTCGAGGGCTGGGACCCGAGGACGTAGAGTGCAGGCATCTAACCAAATTTGCAGGAACACATCACAAGATAAGGCCCAGTGCCAGGCGCAACCCGCCTAGAGGTAGGGCCCCGTGAGTCTCGCGTTGGCTCACGGGTGCCCAGATACACCTCGCCAGGCCCTACCGTGTCAGCCACGTGTCAGCGCGGGGCTGTACACACCCCGGGGGCTCCTCCCAGAGGGGAGCCCCCTCCCACGTACCAGTGGAAGCACCATGCTCCGCGCTGGCTGACGACACTTCCGAGGAGCGGCTATGCCCGTACACATACGGAAGCACTATGCTTCGCGCTGGTGATAAACAACTGAGGGTGGCCCCCGGGCCGCATCAACCTCAGGGAGCCCAGAGCTCAGTGTCTAGCCTCATCGCAACGCCTCCCCTCGGGAGTGCCGAGCAAGGGGGCTGTGCCTGGGTCACGCCCAGACGCACGCCACCCAGCCAGGCCCCCCCCGGGCCTGGTTCGTCGCGCGTCTCTCCCCGAGCGGAGCCAATGTACGAAGGCCGTTTGAGCGTCAAGGGGGACTCCTGAGCATCGCGAATCATGAGCCTAACTAGTCACGTAGCCCCTCACTCCTTAGTTCCGAAAGGCTAACGCTGGGTGAGGTATGCGCGGGGCCGGGCTCTGCAGACGTAGAACGGTAGATCCACCCACATCTCACCTCCCTACTTGTTGTTCGTGTGCCAAGGGGGACTCCTGAGCATCGCGACTCAGGAGCCTAACTTGTCACGTAGCCCCTCACTCCTTAGTCTCGTCCTGGTTTCCGGTCGGGGCTAACGCTGGGTGAGGTATGCGCGGGGCCGGGCTCTGCCGGCGTAGAACATAAGCAAGTAGGAAGGAAAAGCGTAAATTCCAAGGAATTCAAAAGACAGCCTCCTTCACTCTCAACCGAGCGAACCGCTTGCACGTTAAGGGGGGTGCCTGAGCATCGCGACTCAGGGCTCCTACTGGCTCTCCAGCCCTCACCCTCTGGCCTTGTCCACGGCATCGCGACCTGGCATACCAGCGACGACTGAGACCCGCTCGAGGGCCGGGACCCGATGACGTAGAGCAGAAAGGGGAGCAAAGGCAAGAGAGGAGCGCCATCTTAAATTTCAAGGAGTTCAAAAGCAAATATTACAGTCCACACTGTTATCTCAATGCTAAACGCAAGTTTAAACGCCTCCCCGAGGCATGATACATGTGCAGGAATTGAAAGCAGGACAGGAGCCACGACGGAATCACTTGACGGCAGTGGAGCAGCGCGGAGTGGGTTCGCCTCATGGAGCAGCAGGGTCGGCAGCGCCTCGCTTTGGCTTGGTGCTGAAGGCCCGGAACTTCCCCAACAGAGCCTCCGCGCGACCCTTCACGACCTCGGCAGCGACAGCGGCACGCTCGCCGCTTGCTCGCTCTAGTAGGCTGTCGAGGTCGACGCTGGGATCGCGAAGGTAGATGTGGGTGAAGACCCGCGTCAGCGCTGCAGAAGACAGGACACGTGCCTCGGCCTCGGCCGTGGGGCCAAGGCCAAGGGCGACATCTTCAGGAGCGCGAACCAGGAAGGGAAGCAGCTTGGCGGGGCCGTCCTCGGCGCCAACTAGCGGGCTCTCCAGGCCGCTGTCGTAAAGCATCTTCAGCGAGGAGCGAGCCTTCTTCTCCATCTCCGCGAAGGCCACGCGGTCCTCGGCAAGAACCCGGGCCTTGTCGTCCAGCTCGACCTTCCTCGCCCCCAACTCCTGCTCCAGCGCGCCTAGGCGGTCACGACGCTTCCTGAGCTTGGCCTCCAGGACCTTGACGGCCGCCTCGCAAGCCTTCACGCCTTCTTCCTGCTCTTGGTGAAGGCGGGCCTCTTTCGCGAGCTGGTACCGCAGGCCTTGCAGCTCGTCCTCCAGCACCTTGCAGTGACCACGGACGTCGGCCGCCTCCCCCAGGGCTGCGTCACGAGCAGCCTTCGCCTCAAGGACGGCCTGCCTCTCCTCATCGCAAGCCGTCGAGGCCTGGACCAGCGCCGCCCGAATCGAAGCATCGGAGCAAATCCATCCTGAAGCCAGCTCCAAGCGCCCGGCCACCAAGCGAGGGTCGGCGCCAAGAAGATCCTGCCGTAGCCGGTCCAGCTTAGCAGCAACACGACCCAGAACGGCAGGAGGAGTCGGAGAGACAACAGTCAGTGGAGTAGGAGGAGAAGGCGACAGCACGACCACAGCATCCTGAGGCGGAACCTGTTGCGCCCCAACGGATTTGGTGGCGGCAGCAAGCAGAGGCACCTCGGGAGTCGCTTGGGCCATGGGGGCTGAGCTCGCCCCAGCCAGGCCTCGCGAGGACGACCGGGCAAAAGAGGCCCGTGCGTCGCGGTCACCTTCCTTCGCGGGCAGAGGCGCTGCCCCGGATGGAACCTCAGGAGCTCCCTTCGGCTTCTTTGCTACGGGTGCCAGCCTATCCAAGAGATGCGGACGTCAAGCCTCAGCAGCAGAACAAGAAATAAAGACAGGAGTCAAGTGCTTACGGGTCGTCGCCAGTGAGCTCAGGCAGCCTCCGGCCAAATTTGAAGCCCGAAAGCCGGTTGGAAGGGTCAACCTTGGGAAGCTCGGGAGCGGAAGGCGCATCTGCGGTCCGCCTCGGGGCCGGGGCAGACCCGCGGGAGATCAGCCCGGTCCTATCCTTCTTAGGGATCGGGGGCGAGCTCCCGCCGCCCTGCTCGTCATCATCACTCGAAGAGAGGCGGAGAACGCGGGACCTGCACCGGAAGTGGGGAGCCCTCGACTCTCCGTCAGTCGCCTCGGAGTCAGGCCCTTTCTCCCGCTCCCCTCCTTCCTCCTCTTCGCTGGAGCCGTCAGAGGACACGTCCATCGGTTCCTCAGGAGCTTCCGTGGGCACGGGCCCGTCCCCGTTGAAGACGGGCATGGACCCCACTGCCTGCTCCCAGTCGTCGCGGAGGAACAAGGGCGTAGGAGCGCCCTCTAATCTCGCCACATCGCCCCCGACCAGAGATTGGAGGACCGCAGCCAGATCTTCGTCGGCCAAGGCCGCGGGGCTCGGATGGGGCCTCCACATCGGAAGTGAGTACTGCCGAAGCGGAGCCAGCTGGTGCTCCAGGAATTCCCTCAGCAGCGACGCGCCGGTCAGCTTCGGCGCCGCCATGTTGGCCGGCCTCAGATCCGCGTCCATCTTCTCCAACACCAGCTTCGCGCGGGGGTCTGCGAGCTCCGCTCGACCCCAATCGCTGGAGCTCGTGGGTTGCTCCATGGGCAAGATCAGCCGAGGGTGGATGCGCCCAGCATCTGCCAAGACCCACTTGCTCCGGAAGCCCTCAATCCTTTTCCCGGGGCTCGAAATGGCAATGGCGCCACCGTACGCGACGAAGCTCGCGCACGCGGAAGCAGGACCGCGAGTGGTCCAGAGATAGAAGTAGTGGCGCAGCAAGGCCACTGAGGGCTGCACCCCTACGTGAGCCTCGCAGTAATAGGCGAAGATTGCCAGGAGAAGGACGGAATTGGGGTGGAGATGCAGAGCCTGTAGCTTATAATGGCGGAGGACAGAGAAGAAGAACTCAGAGAAGGGAGGCACCAGGCCAGCAGCAATGGCGCTTACAAAGAGCGGATAGAAGGTGCTCCCTTGGCCCTCAGGGGTGGCGGAGCCGGCCTTGAACACCTTCGCCCCGTCGATGCCTGCGCCGCCGCCATCCGGCACAACCGGGCGAGGCTCGACTCCGACACGTTCGGCGACTCCAGGGCAGACGAGTACCACGCTCCTGCCGGGGACTGACGAGGCGCCATGGCTTCCTAGGTCACGCGGTCGGAGTAGATCTGGAAATTTTGGAGGAAGGAAGGAGAGGCGCAAGAAAGGGGATCTGAGCAGCAATCGGAGAAAGCGAAAAAGCAAAGCCTGGGCAGAAGCCGCTCCTTTATCAACTCGCGCGGGCGTGGAGACGCCCACGTCCAATCAACTGCCACGCGGCGCCCAAGGCCGCAGGCTGTTAGGGCCCGCGGCGCTTCGCCCTTACCCTTTCGCCTCCCTACACGGCCAAGTCCGGGCGCGCCTTGGGCCCGGGGGCTACTGTCGTCGTTCTGGGAACGGGGGGCCCCAGACTTACCTGCCTGCGGCCCGCGGCGTGGCTCAAAAGGGGGCCCAGCACAGCCCAGCTTCATCAACACATACCCAAGACCCTCGCGAGGGGCCAAGCCTCGCGGGGCGGATGACACGAAGCTTCCTCAGGCACGGCCTCATCAGGCTGGCTCGCGAGGAGGCAGAGAGATCAAGGCGGGGTACCTCACGAGGTGCCCGTGACGCAAGCCATGACGACCAAGGGCGCCAGGCGGGCGCCAGCCCGTGCAGTGTCCTCCTTTCCTCTTTGGTGCAAAGGGAGCAAGCGCAGGCGAGAGCATCAAGCAAAGGCACCCGTTTCGGTGCAACGAGACCAAGACCAGCCCAACGACGGGGAGGAATTCATTGTTGAGCCCAAGCCAGCGTCACCACCAGAGCCTTTGGCAGGCGAAGACCAACTTTAGTCAGGATAAGTGTACCAGATGTTCCTCCTCAAAATGGCCAATTGTTGGCGCCCTTCCCGCTCAATATTGGGGAAGAGGCCCAGGGCCTTTGCCTATAAATAGGACTAGCCACCCCCAGGGTAAAAAGAGATCGATCGGCCAGCAAGAGGGCGACAATCAGATTAGAATCAGAGAGAGAGAGAGAGGGAAGGGTGACTGAACTCCTCCTAGCAGTTCATCGCCCCAGCCAAGAACAGACCCTCGCGAGGCTGTTCTCCCTTGTATTGTTCATCATCATCAGCCCAAGAGGCAATCCACCACACCACAAAACTGGAGTAGGGTATTACACCACAATGGTGGCCCGAACCAGTATAAACCCTGTGTCTCTTGTGCTGTTCTTTCCGTAGCTTAGATCTTTGCGAGGCGGTGGGGTGCAGGTAGGTAGAAGGCATAATCTCCACGCGCACCCCAGTGTTCGAATCTCAAGGGTCTGGCGGAACCCGGAATCCGACAACATGTTTTTTGTTTCATAGAAAATCCATATCAAACGGAGTCCAAACGGGATAAAAACTGACGGAGATTTTTTTTGGAATATATGTGATTTTTGGGAAGAAGAATCAACGCGATACCATGCCCGAGGGGGCCACGAGGCAGGGGGGCGCTCCCCAGGGGGTTAGGCACGCCCTGGGCCCTCGTGGCCACCTTGTAAGGTGGTTGGTGCCCTTATTTCGCGAGAAGAAATCTAATATCCGGATGGAGATCGTGTCCAAAATTCAGCCCAATCGAAGTTACGGATCTCCGGGAATATAAGAAACGGTGAATGGCCAGAATCTGGAACGCAGAAACAGAGAGACATAGAGACAAATCCAATCTCGGAGGGGCTCTCGCCCCTCCCACACCATGGAGACCATGGACTAGAGGGTAAACCCTTCTCCCATATAGGGAGAAGGTCAAGGAAGAACAAAAAGGAGGGGGGCTCTACCCCCTCGCTTCCGGCGGCGCCGGAGTGCCGCTGGGGCCATCATCATCACCGCAATCTACACCAACAACTTCACCGCCGTCATCACCAATTCTTGCCCCTTCTATGCAGCGGTGTAACCCCTCTTTTACCCTCTATAATCTCTAATTAAACATGGTGCTCAACGCTATACATTATTTCCCAATGATGTATGGCTATCCTATGATGTTTGAGTAGATCCGTTTTGTCCTATGGGTTAATTGATGATCGTGATTGGTTTGAGTTGCATGTTTTATTATTGGTGCTGTCCTATGGTGCTCTCTGTGTCATGCAAGCGTGAGGGATTCCCGCTGTAGGGTTTTGCAATACGTTCATGATTCGCTTATAGTGGGTTGCTTGAGTCACAGAAGCATAAACCCGAGTAAGGGGGTTGTTGCGTATGGGATAAAGGGGACTTGATGCTTTAATGCTATGGTTTGGTTTTACCTTAATGATCTTTAGTAGTTGCGGATGCTTGCTAGAGTTCCAATCATAAGTGCATATGATCCAAGAAGAGAAAGTATGTTAGCTTATGCCTCTCCCTCATATAAAATTGCAATAATGATTACCGGTCTAGTTATCGATTGCCTAGGGACAAATAACTTTCTCGTGACAAAAAGCTCTTTACTAAAACTAATTTATTTGTGTCTTTACCTAAACAGCCCCTACTTTTTATTTACGCGCTCTTTATATTCTTGCAAACCTATCCAAAAACACCTACAAAGTACTTCTAGTTTCATACTTGTTCTAGGTAAAGCGAACGTTAAGCGTGCGTAGAGTTGTATCGGTGGTCGATAGAACTTGAGGGAATATTCATTCTCCTTTAGCTCCTCATTTGGTTAGACACTCTTACTTATCGAAAGAGGCTACAATTGATCCCCTATACTTGTGGGTTATCAAGACCTTTTTCTGGCGCCGTTGCCGGGGAGCAATAGCGCGGGGTGAATATTGTCGTGTGTGCTTGTTTGCTTTATCACAAAGTAGTTTTTATTTGGTATTCCAAGTTGTTCTCTATCTTTAGTTATGGATATGGAACACGAAATACCAAAAAAGTTAGGTGTACTTGCTACTCATGGAGATGGGGAACCTCCTAAAACCCTCGATGCTGGTTATGTGAAAAATATTATGCACTACTTTAATAATCCCGAGAAAACCCCATTCAATTATGTAATGGGAGACACATTGGATCAATGTGAATACTTTAGGGATTATCGCTTGACTCAAAAAGGGAAACTATTATGGGATCAAATTCATATGTTGCATTGGTATGCTTGGGAACTATGCTTGAGATATGATTATACTTGTTGCTCTAGGATAAAGGCTCCACACCTTCCCTTTTCATGCAAATTTAATGATGATAAAACCTTGGCTTCTTATGCTAATGGTATATATGATTACTGTTTTTTTGACCATAAAAACAGTAAGGCAAAAGCCTTACTATAGATCTTTTTCATATATTAAAACATAGATATAGTCTTTACAATGGTTGATGGGGAAGCAACCAGGGAAGATTATTGAAAAAGAAAAAGGAACTTAAAGAAAAATTCTAAATGTTGTCTATCCAAGATGACATCCCCTCCTTTAGACTAGGTTTTGCCCTTATCATAGTTAACTTGAAAGTTTTGATAAAATCATATCTGCAATCATTGATAGAGCATGGGATCCCTTCAAATATCAGTCCATTTCTTTGATTCCATATACTCCAGCATCCCACTATCATAATTTCCAGGAAGTGGTGTTGTTGATATCTTTGATGAGCTTCCATAATCATATCATGAATATCCAAGTCTGTGTTCCATTCAATTCCAATGTTCCACCAAAAACTTTGGCTGAATGGACAAGACAAGAGTAGATGCATTCTGTCCTCATTATTCTCATCTTCACATAAAACACATTGGGTAGAGTCAAGATGCATATTTTTCCTGATCAGAAGATCACATGTGTTTATTCTATCATGAAGTAGAAGCCAACAAAAGAATTTATGCTTTGGCATGCAGCATGATTTCCATATCCATTTAAAAGTTACTTCAGCATCCTCATCCCTTAGTAGGAAGTTATAAATTTTCTTGGTCATATTTATACTGCCGCCCCATTGGAAACTCCATATATCATGCTCATTGTTAAATCTGATATTGTGTAATTGACCAGCTAGCAAATGACACTATTGGTGCGCAGCAATGGATAAAGGAAGTTGGAATAAGCTGTAAAGATTTCCAGTATCTTTGGCTCTACAGATAGAGATATTTTCCTGAAGGCAGAAAGAATGAAGTTCAGGATATTTAAATTTCATCATCTCTCCATTCCAGTTATCATCCCAAAGTTTGCAAGAATTTCCAGCCTTGATCTCACATGTTGTCATCTCTTTAAACAGATCAAACAATTTCGTGCAATCTTTCCACCAAAAGGACCCTTTATTAGGGTTTGTGTGTGGAGCTTCATTATTTTGGTAGTGTGCCTCCCAAATTAGCTTAACCCAAGGGATATCCATCTTATTGTAAAATTTGAAGAGATGTTTAATAAGTAGTGCTTTGTTCTGCATCCTCAAGTTAAAAACTCCAAGACCCCTTGATTTTTTGGTTTACATATCATATCCCAACTGGCAAGGCATTTACCTTTTCTATTTATCTCATTTCCATACCATAGAAAGTTTCTGCAGGATTTGTCCACATGGTCCAATATGGTGTAATGAACTTTTAGTGAACACATTGTGAAAATGGGCATGGAGGCAACAGCTGAGTTAACGTAGGTGAGCCTGCCAGTGTGATTCATGAATCTGGTCACTCCAGATAGTCTTTTGTCAATTTTGGTTATTACAGGGATGAGATCCATAACAGTGGGCTTGGTGATACCCATTGGTAGTCCCAAATATGTAAAAGGTAAACTTTCCACCTTACACCCAAATGAGTTTGCAAGTGAAGTGACTGTTTGTTGATCAATGTTGATGGGGATCATTGAAGATTTGCTATAGTTGACATACATGCCAGTGGAGAGACTGAATATGTTGAGTAAGTATTTGAGATGCAATATCTGATCTTCATTGGCTAGCATAATCATTAGAGTGTCATCTGCATACTGGATAATAGGATATTCCTGTCCATATGCATGGTTGATAGGTAGGGACAGTTCTCCATTTGCCCAGGCAGCATTGACCACAGATTGTAAGAGATCAGCAGTTATGATATAGAGCAATGGGGAATGCGGATCACCTTGTCTGACTCCTCTCTTGCAAATATTTTTTTACCTGCGACTCCATTCAGTAGAACAGAGGTTGATGCAGATTGAAGAATGTTTGTTACCCAGTTAATCCACCTGGGACCAAAACCTTTAGCTTTTAACATTGCAATAATAGTTTTGTATTCAATCTTGTCAAATGCCTTTTCAAAGTCCAGTTTCAGTATGATGATTGGCTTTTTTGATTGATGGCATAAATGTAAATACTCAAAAGCATAACCCAGGCAATCTTGAATATTTCTGCCTTTAATAAATCCATATTGGTTCTGATGAATAATAGAAATGATAATCTTTTGGACTCTGTTGGCCAATAATTTAGTAATAATTTTGAGTGGCAGACTGACCAATGAGATTGGCCTAAAATCATTCATATTCTCTGGATTAGTAATCTTTGGGATGAGGGTAATGAAAGCAGTATTGATACTGTGTATATCAAAGTTTCCTTCAAAGAAATCCCAGATCATGGTATAGATGTCTTGTTTAATAAGGTCCCAACATTTTTTTAGAAATAAACCATTAAAACCATCAGGTCCAGGAGCTCTGTCAGTTGGGAATTCTTTGATAACATGGTCAATTTCCTCCATTGTAAATTGGGCTTCCAGATTTGACAGATCTTGTGAATGGACCAGTTCCTCAAGATTAAAGAGCATGGGAGGATCAATGGATGTGCCCAATCTGTCTTCGTAAGATTTCCAAATAATAGCAGCCTTATGATCATGGTTTTGAGAAGTGTTTCCATCCTCTCCCACAATGGATGTGATATAATTTTTGTATAGCTTTGGGTGGCCATGGCATGAAAGAAATTAGTATTTTCATCATCCAGTCTCACACTTCTCATTTTAAATCTAGTTTTCCAGTAAATCCTTGTCACTTCCAATAATTTGAGGATGTGTTGCTTCAAAATGTCCCTGAAATTGGTTTCCATAATGCTCAAGGTTCTTTGGTCTTCAATACCATCCATCATAGCTAAGACATAGTTACATGCAGAGATATTTGTATTGAGTTTAGATAGATTTCTGCTCCACTTCTTGAGTCCTAATCTGAGGCATTTGAATCTAGCAGTAATATCATTTGCAGAATTTGACATCTGATGATTTCTGTTCCAACACTGTATTACTGTTTCATAAAATCCATCAAATTCCAGCCAGTAATTTTCAAACCTGAAAATAGAAGCTTTTGGGATATCACTGCCTATTTGAATATGTATTGGTATATGATCTGATGATACTCTAGCAAGTGGATGTGCCATAGTATTAGGAAAGGTAATAGTCCAATTTGCTGATGTAAATATCCAGTCCAGCTTTTCGAGAAGTGGTAAGTCTTGCATATTACTCCATGTATAGTTTCTGCCTTTGAGTGGAATTTCCACCAAATCAAGTTGTTGTAGGAGACTGTTGAATTTGAGCATGTTGTTTGCATCTCCCCCAGGCCTATTTCTGTCATTTGGACTTCTGATTAAATTAAAATCACCAATAAGAATCTAGTGATCCATTTGTGAAGCATCCATATTTTCCAGCCAATCAAAGAAATCTGCTCTGTTCTCATTCTGGCATGGCCCATATATATTGCTGACATAAAAGATGTGTCCAGAGAGGTTGCATACTAGTTTTACTGTGATTTGAAAAGAGGACTGAGTAATAATTGATCCACTGAAAAGGCTACCATTCCATATAGTTATCAGTCCACCAGACAGACCCATTGAAGGTGTATATGCATATTGGTTAAATCTCCTATGAGAAAAATTTCTGAGATAATAATGGTCAAAAGCTTCTTTTTTGTTTCTTGCAGACAAATAATACCACAATTGCTTTCATCAATTTTGTCCCTCAAGTCATCCCATCTGGTTTGGGAGTTTATACCTCTGACATTCCAATTTAAAATATTCCATTTTCTATTCATTGTGGAAACTTGGGGAAGTATTTTTATATAAAAATGACGTAGTCATTTTATAAATAACATCTCCCATGATAGAGATGGATGCAAACAGACCATGCCAGTAACATTTAACTGCTTTTACAAAATAATAATACTGACCATAACCAGGTAAACCATTCAGACTTCTTAGATAATAAAAAGATTGTATCATAAGATCCCAGCAGCATAAGCAAAATATGGAGTTTAACTCCTTACAAACCAAGTACATAGGTAAATCATAAGCAAATATCCCGAGAGATAATAAAACTAACGAGGGCATAAGGCCATAGCAAGCCTTGTTATAGCAAGACCTGAAATAGATAATAAGCCAGCTATTCATGAGCATTTGGTGCCATCAACTTCTCCCCAGACACCTCCTCAGGAGGGATCAGACATTGCTTGACCGCAATAGCTTAGATAGTCTCAATTGGCAGTTCAGGTGGTGGGCCAGCATCAGGATTGCAGACTTCATGTTCAAACTCAGATGACAGGTTTTTCTTGTAACGAGCCATCTCCTTGGCCTTGGCAGCAGCAGCTTCATTCTTAAAACCCACACTAAGACCTGCCAGACAACGACTGCGTCGAAGATCATTTACATCCAGTGGAACATTGTGTTTCTTTCTCTTGTGGTTTCCAGCAAGGTGGTCTTGTGCAGTGGGCCTCATATCCTCAGGTACTTGTGGCTCAGACTCAGCTGGAGAGTTGTGGGTGCTGGCAATGAAGTCAAGCATGGCAGGAGATTGAACATGATCTTCAGTATGTGTGGAGCAAATTTCAGAGTAGTCAGATAGCTCCTAAATTTGGACAGATGATGCAACAGGTTCATATGGTGGTTCTGTAGTGATCGTGAGCAGACACTTCTTGATGGTGCCATGTTCATCATCCACATTAACAAGTTTGCATTTTGTGCTGATCACAATGGTGTCTGTAAGATTTGCCAATAGAGCAGGTGTTGTTGCCATAATTTTTGACATCATGTCATGCAGAGCCATAAAGGAACCGGCAGCTTCCATGGCAGGTTGGAAAGGTAAGTCATGACCTTGTTCAGGGCTCTGTGGTGGAGTCTGACCCATAGGTTCAGCATCATGTCCATCCTCTGGTGCATGATGAGCAGCAGGTGCAGCATTTGGGTTCTGTTCGTGATGGAAATCAACATCATGCCAAATGCCACCAAACGGGGCAAATGGCATGGGGTGCATAACACCATCTGGTGGGATTGGGTCCTCATCACCCCCCATGGCACCCAGCAAGTCAGCATGCAGAATATATACAACACAAGTCCATGACTGACCGTGTCCATAATCATCTACACTCTCACAAATAACATGGCTAATAGGTATTTCTAGGAGATCAGACACTCTGACTTTGACAAGAATACGAGCTCTGTTTGACATGTCTCTGTTCCAAACTAGGAATTTAGCAAATCCACTAACTGACTCTCTAACCTTGTCTGGCCTCCATGCCTCTAGTGGGAAGTTCACCATCATAATCCAGGCATCATGAGTAAAAGTGCAGTCTTTGTGGTTGATACCTCGGTCATGTCGGATGATGCGTAGAACAGAGTCACCGACGAAGTACGGGCTGTTGGCGATGGCGGTGTCGATGTCGCATGCATGACGAAAATGGACGAGGGCAGCACCCATCCCGCAGCGAGAGATCTCAGCGATGCGAAATCCGCGCTCGTGGTCGAGGAAGTGGTTGATGAGCATAGCATCAGTGTCAAACTAATTTGGGTCCGGTGGAGGGGCGAGGGAGACGATGGCCCAATCGCCGGATTGAACCAGAGGTTCGCCGCCGAGGTAATGGTAGGAGCGCCGTCGACGGTTGCCGTGAGCATCCATAATGGCAGTGCCAGGGGGGAGAAGTGGCAGTGGGTCGCAAGGGTAGGTGGCCCTGGCGTCGTTGTTGAGGGGAGGGGTGGCGGAGATGGAGAAAGATGATGGAGCAGAGCAGGGTTTCGAGGCAGAGCAGGGCGAATGGCTAGGCGAGCTGGCTGGTTGGGGGGTGTAGGGGGGTTTTGGGGAGACGAATTGTCGTGCGGGTTATCGGGCTCGGGTGATGGGTTGGAGGGTAGGTGAGATTTACCTTTTACGTTTTTGTTATATGATTATTGTGATGTGGAACAAATATAAGAATTCGTTGGTTTTATGGGTGCTTATGAAATTGTATCTTTGTTTAGAGAGTGTGAAAATCTTGACGATGCTGTTTACAGACCTGAAAATTTTGCTATACTTAAATATTGCTATGAGAATTATGAATTCAATTCCGATATTGATGATTTTATTGAGAGAGTCTCCACTGTCCAAGAAGAGACTAATATTTTGCAGGACTCTATGGAAGAAGAAATTGATGAAACTGTGAGCTCATTGGATGAAAAAGATGAGGAGGAGAGCAAAGAATGAAAGAAGGAAGAGTGGATTAGCTACCCGTGCCCACCTTCTAATGAGAGTAACTCTTCAACTCATACATTGTTTATTTTCCCTTCGTGCTTACCGAAGGATGATTGCTATAATAATTGTTATGATCCCATTGACTCGTTTGAAATATCCCTTTTTGATGATGCCTGCTATGCTTGTGGCCAAGATGCCAATATGAATTATGCTTATGGAGATGAACTTGCTATAGTTCCTTATGTTAAACATGAAATTGTTGCTATTGCACCCACGCATGATAGTCCTATTATCTTTTTGAATTCTCCCGACTACACTATATCGGAGAAGTTTGCACTTATTAAGGATTATATTGATGGGTTGCCTTTTACCGCTACACATGATGATTTTGATAGATATAATATGCATGTGCTTGCTGCTCCTACTTGCAATTATTATGAGAGAGGAACTATATCTCCACCTCCCCATGTTTTCCACATGATAAAATTGCAAGAAACTGTTTATACTATGCATTGGCCTTTACTTTGTGTGCATGAATTGTTCTTTTATGACATGCCGATGCATAGGAAGAGAGTTATACTTCATCATTACATGATATATGTTACTTTTTGCTCACTACTAAATTACAAATCATTGTTAATTAAAATTGGCTTTGATATACCTTGGGATCCGGGTGGATCCATTACTTGAGCATTATATGCCTAGCTTATTGGCTTTAAAGAAAGCGCTGCCAGGGAGACAACCCAGAAGTTTTAGAGAGTCATTTATTTCTGTTGAGTGCTTTTATAAAGTTTAAAAACAAAAATAAAATAAAGAGGGGAACCTAAAACTTTTTCAAAAAGAAAAGCGAAAGTGAGAAAGACGAGCATTGTTAAAGTGGGAGCTAGCCTGGAACTTTGTTCATGCTCACGGAAACTTTGTGAATCTTGATTACAGAAACTTTTCAAAAAAAAATAATTATCCCCTTGTACAATTCCATTGTATAATAAAAATAATGTGCCAAGGTTTGCCTTTAGGATGTTTACAATGCTTGTTGGTTTGTGCGGTGCAGGACAGAAACTTTGGCTGAAGTGCGCGATTTTACATTTTTTACTGGAACGTCAAACTGTTCTGAAACGTTTTGCACTGTCTTTCTACACAAATTGTTTATTTTTCCTAATTTTGGCAGAATTTCTGGAGTGTCAAAGGTATGGTGAATGTTCAGATTACTACAGACTGTCCTGTTTAAGACAGATTTTGTTTTTGATGCATAGTTTGCTTGTTTTGATGAAACTATCAATTTATATCAGTGGATTAAGCCATGGAAAAGTTATATTAAAGTAGCTACAATGAAAAAACAAAATATGAATTGGTTTTGAACAGTAGCTAGAGTAGTGATTTGCTTTATTATACTAACGGATCTTACCGAGCTTTCTGTTGAGTTTTGTGTGGATGAAGTGTTCGAAGATCGAGGATGTCTCGATGTGAGGAGAAGGAGGAGAGGCAAGAGCTCAAGAATGGGGATTCCCAAGGCACCCCAAGTAAATATTCAAGGAGATTCAAGCGTCTAAGCTTGGGGATGCCCCGGAAGGCATCCCATCTTTCTTCAACAAATATCGGTATGTTTTCTGATTCGTTTCGTTCATGCGATATGTGCAAATCTTGGAGCATCTTTTGCATTTAGTTTTTACTTTTATTTTATGCACCATGCTGGTATGAGATAGTCCTTGGTTGATTTATATAATGCTCATTGCACTTCACTTATATCTTTTGAGTATGGCTTTATAGAATGCTTCATGTGCTTCACTTATATCATTTGAAGTATGGATTGCCTGTTTCCCTATACATAGAAAACCTCCATTTGTAGAATGCTCTTTTTCTTCACTTATATTTGTTAGAGCGTGGGCATATCTTTTGTATAAACAATTAAACTCTCTTGCTTCACTTACATCTATTTAGAGAGTTGACAAGAACTGGTCATTCACATGGTTAGTCATAAAATCCCACATAACACTTGTAGATCACTGAATATGATATGTTTGATTCCTTGCAATAGTTATGCGATATAAAGATGGTGATATTAGAGTCATGCTACTGGGTAGTTGTGGATTGTAGAAATACTTGTGTTGAAATTTGTGATTCCCGTAGCATGCACGTATGGTGAACCATTATGTAACGAAGTTGGAGCATGAGGTATTTATTGATTGTCTTCCTTATGAGTGGCGGTCGGAGACGAGGGATGGTCTTTCCCTACCAATCTATCCCCCTAGGAGCATGCGCATAGTACTTTGTTTCGATGACTAATAGATTTTTGCAATAAGTATGTGAGTTCTTTATGACTAATGTTGAGTCCATGGATTATGATACGCTCTATCACACCTCGAGAGTTGGTGCAAACTTCGCCGGTGCATCCAAACCCCGTGATATGATACGCTCTATCACACATAAGCCTCCTTATATCTTCCTCAAAACAGCCACTATACCTACCTATCATGGCATTTCCATAGCCATTCCGAGATATATTGCCATGCAACTTCCATCATCATCATATACATGACTTGAGCATTTATTGTCATATTTCTTTGCACGATCGTAAGATAGCTAGCATGATGTTTTCATGGCTTGTCCGTTTTTTGATGTCATTGCTACGCTAGATCATTGCACATCGCGGTACACCGCCAGAGGCATTCATATAGAGTCATATCTTTGTTCTAGTATCGAGTTGTAATATTGAGTTGTAAGTAAATAAAAGTGTGATGATCATCATTATTAGAGCATTGCCCCAAGAAAAAAAAGAGAGGCCCAAGAAGCCTAAATAAAATAAGGGGGCCAAAGAAATCAGCCAAAAAAAAGTAAAAAAAAGAAAAGGGGCAATGTTACTATCCTTTTACCACACTTGTGCTTAAAATTAGCACCATGTTCTTCATATCGAGAGTCTCTTGAGTTATCACTTCCATATACTAGTGGGAATATTCATTATAGAACTTGGCTTGTATATTCCGATGATGGGCTTCCTCAAATGCCCGAGGTCTTCATGAGAAAGCAAGTTGGATGCACACCCACTTAGTTTCCAGTTTGAGCTTTCATACACTTATAGCTCTTAGTGCATCCGTTGCATGGCAATCCCTACTCCTCACATTGACATCAATGGACGGGCATCTCCATAGCCCATTGATTAGCCGCGTCGGTGTGGGACTTTCTTCCTTTTTGTCTTCTCCACACAACCTCCACCATCATATTCTATTCCACCTATAGTGCTATATCCATGGCTCACGCTCATGTATTGCGTGAAAGTTGAAAAGGCTTGAGAACGTCAAAAGTATGAACAATTGCTTGGCTTGTCATCGGAGTTGTGCATGATTTGAATACTTTTTGTGGTGAAGATGGAGCATAGCCAGACCATATGATTTTGTAGGGATAACTTTCTTTGTCCATGTTATTTTGAAAAGACATGATTGCTTTATTAGTATGCTTGAAGTATTATTGTCTTAATGTCAAATGATGCACTATTGCTTTGAATCACTCGTGTCTTAATATTCATGCCACGATTAGATTACATGATCAAGATTATGCTAGGTAGCATTCCACATCAAAAATTATCTTTTTTTATCATTTACCTGCTTGAGGACGAGCAGGAATTAAGCTTGGGGATGCTGATACGTCTCCGTCGTATCTATAATTTTTTATTGTTCCATGCCAATGTTCTACAACCTTTACATACTTTTTGGCAACTTTTCATACTATTTTTGGGACTAACATATTGATCCAGTGCCCAGTGCCACTTCCTGTTTGTTGCATGTTTTTTGTTTTGCAGAAAATCCATATCAAATGGAGTCCAAACGAGATAAAAACTGACGGAGATTTTTTTGGAATATATGTGATTTTTGGGAAGAAGAATCAACGCGATACGATGCCCGAGGGGGCCACGAGGCAGGGGGGCGCGCCCCAGGGGGTCAGGCATGCTCTGGGCCCTCGTGGCCACCCTGTAAGGCAGTTGGTGCCCTTCTTTCGCTGCAAGAAAGCTAATATCCGGATAGAGATCATGTTCAAAATTCAGCCCAATCGGAGTTAAGGATCTCCGGGAATATAAGAAACGGTGAAAGGCCAGAATCTGGAACGCAGAAACAAAGAGAGACATAGAGACAGATGAAGGAAATATGCCCTAGAGGCAATAATAAAGTTATTATTTATTTCCTTATGTCATGATAAATGTTTATTATTCATGCTAGAATTGTATTAACCGGAAACATAATACATGTGTGAATACATAAACCTACAGAGTGTCACTAGTATGCCTCTACTTGACTAGCTCGTTAATCAAAGATGGTCATGTTTCCTAACCATAAACAAAGAGTTGTTATTTGATTAACGAGGTCACATCATTAGTTGAATGATCTGATTGACATGACCCATTCCATTAGCATAGCACCTGATCGTATAGTTTGTTGCTAAGTGCTTTTCTTCATGACTTATACATGTTCCTATGACTATGAGATTATGCAACTCCCGTTTGCCTGAGGAACACTTTGGGTGCTACCAAACGTCACAACGTAACTGGGTGATTATAAAGGTACATTACAGGTGTCTCCGAAGGTACATGTTGGGTTGGCGTATTTCGAGATTAGGATTTGTCACTCCGATTGTCGGAGAGGTATCTCTGGGCCCTCTCGGTAATGCACATCACATAAGCCTTGCAAGCACTGCAACTAATGTGTTAGTTGTGAGATGATGTATTACGGAACGAGTAAAGAGACTTGCCGGTAAACGAGATTGAACTAGGTATTGGATACCGACGATCGAATCTCGGGCAAGTAACATACCGATGACAAAGGGAACAACGTATGTTGTTATGCGGTCTGACCGATAAAGATCTTCGTAGAATATGTAGGAGCCAATATGGGCATCCAGGTCCCGCTATTGGTTATTGACCGGAGAGGTGTCTTGGTCATGTCTACATAGTTCTCGAACCCGTAGGGTCCGCACGCTTAACGTTTCGATGACAGTTTCTATGAGTTTTATGATGTTAATGTACCGAAGGTTGTTCGGAGTCCCGGATGAGATCACGGACGTGACGAGGAGTCTCGAAATGGTCGAGACATAAAGATTGATATATTGGAAGCCTATGTTTGGACTCCGGAATCACTCCGGGTGAAATTGGGAATTTTACCGGAGTACCGGGGGAGTTACCGGAACCCCCCGGGGGGTCAATGGGCCTTGATGGGCCTTAGTGGAAAGGAGAGAAAGGGGCCCAAGTGCTGGCCGCACCTTCCCCCTTCCCTAGTCCTATTAGGATTAGGAGAAGGGGGCGCCCCCCTCTCTCTCCCTTCCCCCTTGGTCAAACCCTAGTTGGACTAGGATTGGGAGGGAGGAATCCTACTCCTAGTAGGAGTAGGACCCCCTGGCGCGCCCCTTGTTGGCCGGCCAGCCCCTCCCCTTCCCTCCTTTATATACAGGGGCAGGGGGCACCCCATGACACACAAGTTGATCCTTGAGATCTTTCCTTAGCCGTGTGCGGTGCCCCCTTCCACCAAATTACACCTCGATTATACCGTTGCGAAGCTTAGGCGAAGCCCTGCGTCGGTGGAACATCATCATCGTCACCACGCCGTCGTGCTGACGAAACTCTCCCTCAACACTCGGCTGGATCGGAGTTCGAGGGACGTCATCGAGCTGAACGTGTGCAGAACTCGGAGGTGCCGTACGTTCGGTACTTGGATCGGTTGGATCGTGAAGAAGTACGACTACTTCCTCTACGTTGCGTCAACGCTTCCGTTGCTGGTCTACGAGGGTACGTAGACAATACTCTCATCTCGTTGCTATGCATCACCATGATCTTGCGTGTACGTAGGAAATTTTTTGAAATTACTACGTTCCCCAACAGTGGCATCCGAGCCTAGGTTTTTATGGTATGATGTTATTTGCACGAGTAGAACACAAGTGAGTTGTGGACGATACAAGTCATACTGCCTACCAGCATGTCATACTTTGGTTCAGCGGTATTGTTGGACGAGACGATCCGGACCAACCTTACGCGTACGCTTACGCGAGACCGGTTCCCTCGACGTGCTTTGCACAGAGATGGCTTGCGGAAGACTGTCTCTCCAACTTTAGTTGAACCGAGTGTGGCTACGCCCGGTCCTTGAGAAGGTTAAAACGGAGTCTATTTGACAAACTATCGTTGTGGTTTTGATGCGTAGGGTAAGATGAGTTCTTGCTTAAAGCCCGTAGCAGCCACGTAAAACTTGCAACAACAAAGTAGAGAACGTCTAACTTGTTTTTGCAGGGCATGTTGTGATGTGATATGGTCAAGACGTGATGCTAAATTTTATTGTATGAGATGATCATGTTTTGTAAACCAAGTTATCGGCAACTGGCAGGAGCCATATAGTTGTCGCTTTATTGTATGCAATGCAATCGCGATGTAATGCTTTACTTTATTGCTAAACGGTAGTGATAGTCGTAGAAGCATAAGATTAGCGAGACGACAACGATGCTACGATGGAGATCAAGGTGTCGCGCCGGTGACGATGGTGATCATGACGGTGCTTCGGAGATGGAGATCACAAGCACAAGATGATGATGACCATATCATATCACTTATATTGATTGCATGTGATGTTTATCTTTTTATGCATCTTATCTTGCTTTGATTGACGGTAGCATTATAAGATGATCTCTCACTAAATTATCAAGAAGTGTTCTCCCTGAGTATGCACCGTTGCGAAAGTTCTTCGTGCTGAGACACCACGTGATGATCGGGTGTGATAGGCTCTACGTTCAAATACAACGGGTGCAAAACAGTTGCACACGCGGAATACTCAGGTTATACTTGACGAGCTATGCATATAAGATATGACCTCGGAACACGGAGACCGAAAGGTCGAGCGTGAATCATATAGTAGATATGATCAACATAGTGATGTTCACCATTGAAACTACTCCATCTCACGTGATGATCGGACATGGTTTAGTTGATTTGGATCACGTGATCACTTAGAAGATTAGAGGGATGTCTATCTAAGTGGGAGTTCTTAAGTAATATGATTAATTGAACTTAAATTTATCATGAACTTAGTACCTGATAGTATCTTGCTTGTCTATGTTGTGTAGATAGATGGCTCGTGCTGTTGTTCCGTTGAATTTTAATGCGTTCCTTGAGAAAGCAAAGTTGAAAGATGATGGCAGCAATTACACGGACTGGGTCCGTAACTTGAGGATTATCCTTATTGCTGCACAGAAGAATTACGTCCTGGAAGCACCGTTAGGTGCTAGGCCTGGTGCAAGGGCTACGCCAGAAGTTGTGAACGTTTGGCAAAGCAAAGCTGATGACTACTCTATAGTTCAGTGTGCCATGCTTTACGGCTTAGAACCGGGACTTCAACGTCGTTTTGAACACCATGGAGCATATGAGATGTTCCAGGAGTTGAAGTTAATATTCCAAGCGAATGCCCGGATTGAGAGATATGAAGTCTCCAATAAGTTCTATAGCTGTAAGATGGAGGAGAACGGTTCTGTCAGTGAGCATATACTCAGAATGTCTGGGTATAACAATCACTTGATTCAACTGGGAGTTAATCTTCCGGATGATTGCGTCATCGACAGAATTCTCCAATCACTGCCACCAAGCTACAAGAGCTTCGTGATGAACTATAATATGCAAGGGATGACCAAAACAATGCCCGAGCTCTTCGCGATGCTGAAAGCCGCGGAGGTAGAAATCAAAAGGGGGCATCAAGTGTTGATGGTTAACAAAACCACCAGTTTCAAGAAAAAGGGCAAAGGAAAAAAAAAGGGAAACTTCAAAAAGAACGGCAAGCAAGTTGCTGATCAAGAGAAGAAACCCAAGTCTGGTCCTAAGCCTGAAACTGAGTGCTTCTATTGCAAGCAGGCTGGTCACTGGAAACGGAACTGCCCCAAGTATTTGGCGGATAAGAAGGACGGCAAGGTTAACAAAGGTATATATGATATACATGTTATTGATGTGTACCTTACTAATACTCGCAGTAGCACCTGGGTATTTGATACTGGTTCTGTTGCTAATATTTGCAACTCGAAACAGGGGCTACGGATTAAGCGAAGATTGGCCAAGGACGAGGTGACGATGCGCGTGGGAAATGGTTCCAAAGTCGATGTGATCGCGGTCGGCACGCTACCTCTACATCTACCTTCGGGATTAGTATTAGACCTAAATAATTGTTATTTAGTACCAGCGTTGAGCATGAACATTATATCTGGATCTTGTTTGATGCGAGACGGTTATTCATTTAAATCAGAGAATAATGGTTGTTCTATTTATATGAATAATATCTTTTATGGTCATGCACCATTGAAGAATGGTTTGTTTTTACTTAATCTCGATAGTAGTGATACACATATTCATAATGTTGAAGCCAAAAGATGCAGAGTTAATGATGATAGTGCAACTTATTTGTGGCACTGCCGTTTAGGTCATATCGGTGTAAAGCGCATGAAGAAACTCCATACTGATGGACTTTTGGAGTCACTTGATTATGAATCACTTGGCACTTGCGAACCGTGCCTTATGGGCAAGATGACTAAAACACCGTTCTCCGGAACTATGGAGAGAGCAACGGATTTATTGGAAATCATACATACTGATGTATGTGGTCCAATGAATGTTGAGGCTCGTGGCGGATATCGTTATTTTCTCACCTTCACAGATGATTTGAGCAGATATGGGTATATCTACTTAATGAAACACAAGTCTGAAACATTTGAAAAGTTCAAAGAATTTCAGAGTGAAGTGGAAAATCACCGTAACAAGAAAATAAAATTTCTACGATCTGATCGTGGAGGGGAATATTTGAGTTACGAGTTTGGTCTACATTTGAAACAATGCGGAATAGTTTCGCAACTCACGCCACCTGGAACACCACAACGTAATGGTGTGTCCGAACGTCGTAATCGTACTTTATTAGATATGGTGCGATCTATGATGTCTCTTACTGATTTACCGCTATCGTTTTGGGGATATGCTTTAGAGACGGCTGCATTCACTTTAAATAGGGCACCATCTAAATCCGTTGAGACGACACCTTATGAACTATGGTTTGGCAAGAAACCAAAGTTGTCGTTTCTGAAAGTTTGGGGCTGCGATGCTTATGTGAAAAAACTTCAACCTGATAAGCTCGAACCTAAATCGGAGAAATGTGTCTTCATAGGATACCCAAAGGAGACAGTTGGGTACACCTTCTATCACAAATCCAAAGGCAAGATATTTGTTGCTAAATTCGGAAACTTTCTAGAGAAGGAGTTTCTCTCGAAAGAAGTGAGTGGGAGGAAAGTAGAACTTGATGAGATAACTGTATCTACTCCCTTATTGAGAAGTAGTACATCACAGAAATCAGTTTCTATGACACCTACACCAAATAGGGAGGAAGCTAATGATCATGATCATGAAACTTCAGATCAAGTTTCTACAGAACTTCGTAGATCAACCAGAGCAAGATCCGCACCAGAGTGGTACGGTAATCCTATTCTGGAAGTCATGTTACTGGAACATGATGAACCTACGAACTATGAAGAAGCGATGGTGAGCCCAGATTCCACAAAATGGCTTGAGGCCATGAAATCTGAGATGGGATCCATGTATGAGAACAAAGTGTGGACTTTGGTTGACTTGCCCGATGATCGGCAAGCAATTGAGAATAAATGGATTTTCAAGAAGAAGACTGACGCTGATGGTAATGTTACTGTCTATAAAGCTCGACTTGTTGCAAAAGGTTTTCGACAAGTTCAAGGAATTGACTACGATGAGACCTTCTCACCCGTAGCGATGCTTAAGTCTGTCCGAATCATGTTAGCAATTGCCGCATTTTATGATTATGAAATTTGGCAAATGGATGTCAAAACTGCATTCCTGAATGGATTTCTGGAAGAAGAGTTGTATATGATGCAACCAGAAGGTTTTGTCGATCCAAAGGGAGCTAACAAAGTGTGCAAGCTCCAGCGATCCATTTATGGACTGGTGCAAGCCTCTCGGAGTTGGAATAAACGTTTTGATAGTGTGATCAAAGCATTTGGTTTTATACAGACTTTTGGAGAAGCCTGTATTTACAAGAAAGTGAGTGGGAGCTCTGTAGCATTTCTGATATTATATGTGGATGACATATTACTGATCGGAAATGATATGGAATTTCTGGATAGCATAAAAGGATACTTGAATAAGAGTTTTTCAATGAAAGACCTCGGTGAAGCTGCTTACATATTGGGCATTAAGATCTATAGAGATAGATCAAGACGCTTAATAGGACTTTCACAAAGCACATACCTTGATAAAGTTTTGAAGAAGTTCAAAATGGATCAGGCAAAGAAAGGGTTCTTGCCGGTGTTACAAGGTGTGAAGTTGAGTAAGACTCAATGCCCGACCACCGCAGAAGATAGAGAGAAAATGAAAGATGTTCCCTATGCTTCAGCCATAGGCTCTATGCAATGCTGTGTACCAGACCTGATGTGTGCCTCGCTGTAAGTTTAGCAGGCAGGTACCAAAGTAATCCAGGAGTGGATCACTGGACAGCGGTCAAGAACATCCTTAAGTACTTGAGAAGGACTAAGGATATGTTTCTCATTTATGGCGGTGACAAAGAGCTCGTCGTAAACGGTTACGTCGATGCAAGCTTTGACACTGATCCGGACGATTCTAAATCGCAAACCGGATACGTATTTACATTAAACGGTGGAGCTGTCAGTTGGTGCAGTTCCAAACAAAGCATCGTGGCGGGATCTACATGTGAAGCTGAGTACATAGCTGCTTCAGAAGCAGCTAATGAAGGAGTCTGGATGAAGGAGTTCATAACCGATCTAGGTGTTGTACCTAGTGTATCGGGTCCAATGAAAATCTTTTGTGACAATACTGGTGCAATTGCCTTGGCAAAGGAATCCAGGTTTCACAAGAGAACCAAGCACATCAAAAGACGCTTCAATTCCATCCGGGATTTGGTCCAGGTGGGAGACATAGAGATATGCAAGATACATACGGATCTGAATGTTGCAGACCCGTTGACTAAGCCTCTTCCACGAGCAAAACATGATCAGCACCAAGACTCCATGGGTGTTAGAATCATTACTGTGTAATCTAGATTATTGACTCTAGTGCAAGTGGGAGACTGAAGGAAATATGCCCTAGAGGCAATAATAAAGTTATTATTTATTTCCTTATGTCATGATAAATGTTTATTATTCATGCTAGAATTGTATTAACCGGAAACATAATACATGTGTGAATACATAAACCTACAGAGTGTCACTAGTATGCCTCTACTTGACTAGCTCGTTAATCAAAGATGGTCATGTTTCCTAACCATAAACAAAGAGTTGTTATTTGATTAACGAGGTCACATCATTAGTTGAATGATCTGATTGACATGACCCATTCCATTAGCATAGCACCTGATCGTATAGTTTGTTGCTAAGTGCTTTTCTTCATGACTTATACATGTTCCTATGACTATGAGATTATGCAACTCCCGTTTGCCTGAGGAACACTTTGGGTGCTACCAAACGTCACAACGTAACTGGGTGATTATAAAGGTACATTACAGGTGTCTCCGAAGGTACATGTTGGGTTGGCGTATTTCGAGATTAGGATTTGTCACTCCGATTGTCGGAGAGGTATCTCTGGGCCCTCTCGGTAATGCACATCACATAAGCCTTGCAAGCACTGCAACTAATGTGTTAGTTGTGAGATGATGTATTACGGAACGAGTAAAGAGACTTGCCGGTAAACGAGATTGAACTAGGTATTGGATACCGACGATCGAATCTCGGGCAAGTAACATACCGATGACAAAGGGAACAACGTATGTTGTTATGCGGTCTGACCGATAAAGATCTTCGTAGAATATGTAGGAGCCAATATGGGCATCCAGGTCCCGCTATTGGTTATTGACCGGAGAGGTGTCTTGGTCATGTCTACATAGTTCTCGAACCCGTAGGGTCCGCACGCTTAACGTTTCGATGACAGTTTCTATGAGTTTTATGATGTTAATGTACCGAAGGTTGTTCGGAGTCCCGGATGAGATCACGGACGTGACGAGGAGTCTCGAAATGGTCGAGACATAAAGATTGATATATTGGAAGCCTATGTTTGGACTCCGGAATCACTCCGGGTGAAATTGGGAATTTTACCGGAGTACCGGGGGAGTTACCGGAACCCCCCGGGGGGTCAATGGGCCTTGATGGGCCTTAGTGGAAAGGAGAGAAAGGGGCCCAAGTGCTGGCCGCACCTTCCCCCTTCCCTAGTCCTATTAGGATTAGGAGAAGGGGGCGCCCCCCTCTCTCTCCCTTCCCCCTTGGTCAAACCCTAGTTGGACTAGGATTGGGAGGGAGGAATCCTACTCCTAGTAGGAGTAGGACCCCCTGGCGCGCCCCTTGTTGGCCGGCCAGCCCCTCCCCTTCCCTCCTTTATATACAGGGGCAGGGGGCACCCCATGACACACAAGTTGATCCTTGAGATCTTTCCTTAGCCGTGTGCGGTGCCCCCTTCCACCAAATTACACCTCGATTATACCGTTGCGAAGCTTAGGCGAAGCCCTGCGTCGGTGGAACATCATCATCGTCACCACGCCGTCGTGCTGACGAAACTCTCCCTCAACACTCGGCTGGAT
Organism: Aegilops umbellulata; assembly: GCA_032464435.1. Taxonomy (NCBI): domain Eukaryota; kingdom Viridiplantae; phylum Streptophyta; class Magnoliopsida; order Poales; family Poaceae; genus Aegilops; species Aegilops umbellulata. The sequence continues at coordinate 82,768,364 of CP136060.1, read as the reverse complement.
CGGAGTTCGAGGGACGTCATCGAGCTGAACGTGTGCAGAACTCGGAGGTGCCGTACGTTCGGTACTTGGATCGGTTGGATCGTGAAGAAGTACGACTACTTCCTCTACGTTGCGTCAACGCTTCCGTTGCTGGTCTACGAGGGTACGTAGACAATACTCTCATCTCGTTGCTATGCATCACCATGATCTTGCGTGTACGTAGGAAAATTTTTGAAATTACTACGTTCCCCAACAACAGATCCAATCTCGGAGGGGCTCTCGCCCCTCCCACGCCATGGAGACAATGGACCAGAGGGGAAACCCTTCTCCCATCTAGGGAGAAGGTCAAGGAAGAATAAGAAGGAGGGGCTCTCTCCCCCTCGCTTCCGGTGGCGCCGGAGTGCCGCCGGGGCCATCATCATCACCGCAATCTACACCAACAACTTCACCGCCGTCATCACCAACTCTTCCGCCCTCTATGCAGCGGTGTAACCCGTCTTTTACCTGCTGTAATCTCTACTTAAACATGGTGCTCAACGCTATATATTATTTCCCAATGATGTATGGCTATCCTATGATGTTTGAGTAGATCTGTTTAGTCCTATGGGTTAATTGATGATCGTGATTGGTTTGAGTTGCATGTTTTATTATTGGTGTTGTCCTATGGTGCTCTCCGTGTTGCACAAGCGTGAGGGATTCCCGCTGTAGGGTGTTTCAATACGTTCATGATTCACTTATAGTGGGTACTTGAGGACAGAAGCATAAACCCGAGTAAGGGGGTTGTTGCGTATGGGATAAAGGGGACTTGATGCTTTAATGCTATGGTTGGGTTTTACCTTAATGATCTTTAGTAGTTGCTGATGCTTGCTAGAGTTCCAATCGTAAGTGCATATGATCGGAGAAGAGAAAGTACGTTAGCTTATGCCTCTCCCTCGAATAAAATTGCAATAATGATTACTGGTCTAGTTACCGATTGCCTAGGGACTAATAACTTTCTCATGATAAAAAGCTCTTTACTAAAACTAATTTAGTTGTGTCTTTACCTAAATAGCCCCAACTTTTTTTTACGTGCTCTTTATATTCTTTCAAACCTATCCAAAAACACCTACAAAGTACTTCTAGTTTCAAACTTGTTCTAGGTAAAGCAAATGTTAAGCATGCGTAGAGTTGTATTGGTGGTCGATAGAACTTGAGGGAACATTTGTTCTACCTTTAGCTCCTCGTTGGGTTCGACACTCTTACCTATCTAAAGAGGCTACAATTGATCCCCTATACTTGTGGGTTATCAGGGCCCTCTCGGTAATGCACATCACTATAAGCCTTGCAAGCAATGTGACTAATGAGTTAGTTGTGGGATAATGCATTGCAGAACGAGTAAAGAGACTTGCCGGTAACGAGATTGAACTAGGTATTGAGATACCGACGATCGAATCTCGGGCAAGTAACATACCGATGACAAAGGGAACAACGTATGTTATGCAGTTTGACCGATAAAGATCTTCGTAGAATATGTAGGAACCAATATGAGCATCCAGGTTCCGCTATTGGTTATTAACCGGAGATGAGTCTCGGTCATGTCTACATAGTTCTCGAACCCGTAGGGTCCGCACCACATTCAGTGACGATCGGTATTATGAGTTTAAGTGTTTTGATGTACTGAAGGTTGTTCGGAGTCCCTGATGTGATCACGGACATGACGAGGAGTCTCGAAATGGTTGATACATGAAGATCAATATATTGGATGGCTATGTTTGGACATTGAAATGGTTCCAGGTGAGTTCGAGCATTTACCGGAGTAGCGGGGGGTTACCGGAACCCCACGGGGAGTATATGGGCCTTAGTGGGAGAGAGGAGGAGGCAACCAATGAGGGGCGCCCCCCCAAGCCCAATCCGAATTTAGTGGGGGGCCAGCCCCCCTTTCCTTCCCCCCTCTCTCCTCCTTACTTCCTCTCCTACTCCAACTAGGGAAGGGGGGAATCCTACTCCCGGTGGGAGTAGGACTCCCCTAGGGCGCGCCATAGAGAGGATCGGCCCCTCCACTCCTCCACTCCTTTATATACGGGGAGGGTGGCACCCCATAGACACACAAGTTGACAGTTGTCTTAGTCGTGTGCGGTGCCCCCCTCCACAGATTTCCACCTCGGTCATATCGTTGTAGTGCTTAGGCGAAGCCCTGGGTCGGTAACTTCATCATCACCGTCATCACGCCGTCGTGCTGACGAAGCTCTCCCTCGACCTCAGCTGGATCTAGATTTCATGGGACGTCACCGAGCTGAACGTGTGTAGATCGCGGAGGTGCCGTACTTTCGGTACTAAGATCGGTCAGATCGTGAAGACGTATGACTACATCAACCACGTTGTCATAACGCTTCCGCTTTCGGTCTACGAGGGTACGTGGACTACACTCTCCCCTCTCGTTGCTATGCATCACCTAGATGGATATTGCGTGTGCGTAGGAAATATTTTGGTGGTGGTCACGGTTGAGTATGGTCCAAGGTGTTCTCGACCTAGAGCCAAGACCCATGGTCATGAGCCGACCATGTTGTGGCTTGGTAGGGCTTAAGGGTTTTAAGGATTCTAATGTGTGAGTGAATGTTTATCATCTTATCCTTGAGCACAGTTTCTGAGATGCTAATCGTTCTATCTAGTCTTCCAAACAATCACATCATGTTACCGAAAGAATCATCCCGTATAGGTCAACTCCAATCATCACTCATGTTATTCATATCCTCATGACTCTCGAGAGGATGTCTAACAAAATCATATATGTCTACAATCCCCAAACTCGTCTGTATGGCTACCCCTAAAAATCCATGGGTAGAGCATATAAGCTTCCAAGCTGGAATAAAACATGACAATCCAAGTGCTTAGTCTATTGATCCAAGGTCCATGATAAATCATCTCTATCCTAAGGAAACATGTTGTAAGCCACTCCAAGATCTTGTTTCCTTCCTATGAATCAACTCCAATAGCTCATTAACTTCCATCAATCACTACATAATCCATTTAATTCTACAAATCCAATATTTATGGTGTTCCACTTGATCTTCTAATGTCCTATAATTCTCAAATACTTGAAAAGGGTTATCTTTACTATAGTCAGTCCACCAATTTCTATTATCATGGTCAAGTAAACTCCAAGGTCAAGTTTATATCAAATCCTAAATCAACTCTGACAATTAATCCAATCTCTTAGTTTATCGTCCACCGAGAAACATGGTATCACGATCGAGATCATCGGTCTAAATCCAATTTACTCCGAACCATGTAGACTTACTCAGCATCTATATTCAATTAGAATCACCTTCTTAAATCCAAATCTCATGTCCAACGAGAATTTCTACATGCTTCCCCAAAGTCATTATCATAATGTCAACTATCTCCTATCAATATCCCCTGGCTAAGTCAAATCCTCATACTTCCCAGAATTTAGCTTGCAATCTTAATTGTCCCACTAAATCCAATTTATCTAGGGGAAAGCTATGCTACTCTATAATCATGATCCATCCACGTTCATCTACCAACATGAAAGCTTCATAATCCACCAAATAGTCTCAGGTGATTCCTCAAAGTCATTGATATAAACTCATCAAGTCATTTGTCCTCTATTCCTATATCCTTAAACTGGTCTTTCCTATGGCATCGTCAGTTCTGGTGCTGTATTAGGATGATAATGTGCTCGTTCACTATGTCCACTAGTTCCATAATGAACCTAGTGTTGTGCAAGGTTTACAGAGGCTTAACTAGTTCTCTTGCAATTCTATGGGTTAAGCACATGGCTAAGGATTCGAGCTGGGGTATCTCGTGAAGTCTCGAAGGGTCTCGGAATGGGTTTCTAGTCTGGAGGGTTAAACATAACTCTACGGGGTTTCACTTGGTCGAGGAGGCTGCAACAAAAAGGTCTTCAGTGCTAGTTGGTCGCCGAAGTAGACTCCTTGGTGCATCTTGTCTTGCTGGTCTTCAGTTGAGGAGAGAGATGAGAGGGATAAGTAGCATAAAGGGGGATGCCTAAAGGGGGTTCTATAGTGCAGGTGCAAACAAACAAGTGCAAAAAAGGGTCAAACAAAAGAAAACAAGGAAGGTGATATAGTCGTGTACTTGTTGCCTAGGGCAAAAGGGCGACTGACATCAAAACACAAAGAAATAAAAGCAAGAAACACACAATCATGGTTCTATTCGAACCATCATACGGACTCGACTGCGCATAGGGGGTACACGACTTATCCTACCCTAGGGGTTCTCGGACTCAGTAATCGTGTCTTAAGCCTCGTGCAGTCTTTTGAGTTTTCCTCAGGTGTTGCTACTTCTCTTGTAGTTGTTCGATGAAACGATCCAGGTTGAGCCTGAAGATTCTTCAACAACTTCTTGCCTATTGAAGTGATGGGGTGAAGGTGGCTCCTTGTAGCTGGCATTGACTCGGTCTTCTGTTGTCTTCTTAATCATGATGATCCCATTTTGTCTTCTAAGGCGTCGATGGTACCAGGTAGGTAATCCTTTATGCAATGACATTAACAAGGCATAATAGAGGTCCAATCCGTCGAACACATTGTTGACAATATCGTCACCGAGAGCGGGGGATGAAGAGAACCATTTTCCTGCTCACTATAGTGAGGCGGACCAAATGGCTAGGTTCTCATCCACCGGCGGTCGCCGATTCAACAACGGTAGTGACAGGGTTACCCTATTAGCGATGTATATCATGATCTTGCATATCCTATGCCCTGATCGTCGTAGGCTAAGATTGCATCATCTTGGGGCAGTGTCAAGGGTGTCACCATCTCCTGGGCCTTCAGGTCCTCATCCCTCGAGGATGTATCTTCTGTTGGTATCGTCTTGTTGTGATGTCGCCAATCTTGTGATCAGGAGATGTGGGTGAATGTCTGGCAAGCCATCTTCCTTCTAGATTATCCACGAGGATTACAAGGAATCCAGTGGTCAGGGGCATGAGGGTTCTAGCGACCAAAGGTTTTGAAGGGAAGAGATCAATAAGGAAGGTATACCTTAGTTTTCGAAAAACTGAGAAGGGAAGAGAAGTATAGATAGTTTCGAAAACTAGTAGTAGTTTTGTAAATAGTTTTACCCTAACTAACGACCATGCTAACTAAGGCTTCCTACAGTCAGGATGGCTCTGATACCAGCTCTGTGGGTACCCCGACTCATAAGTCGTGATCACCGAATGCACGTGTATAGTGATCCCAGAGATCAATGCTCACTAAACACATAGAAGATGAATAACAAGAGTCTTACATCCATACATACCGTATTACACAAGTAGGACCATTATGGTCAAGTCTTGAGTATAACATTGCAGCGGAAAACTTCGTCGATAACTTGGACCCATGCCATCTTCCTTAACCCTACAGGCATTCTGACTCGGAAGCGTCCTAGTTCGCATGTTCGTCACCACAGTATTCTTGTTCATATCATGTTCTTTCATGCCTGGCCAATAAAATAACCAGTGGCAAGCCAATGAGTACTTTGAATGTACTCGCAAGCAACCCATGTTTTGGTTCAAGGTACAATAATGCATGATATAGGTAAATTTTTGCGGAAAGCTAGTTTTGAGTGCAATGACATGTTCAACAACTTGCAAGACATGCATCAGGAGAATTCAATTAACCGTGAGGACATGTTACAGATATCAACATAAATAGAGTGGCACCAACCCAACTCAATCATGTCAAGTCCTTTAACTTGACCCAAGTAGTTCTTCCCATACACATTGGTTTGTAAACAAGTGGACATAGTTTAAGCAGCACCGCCCAACTGTCCTTGACCGTGGACACGGCTATTCGAATAGTTTAACACTCTGCAGAGGTTGCACACTTTACCCACAAGATCCGGGGAACTTCCGTGTCATCCACGACCCGCGGTACCTCAAGTACCCAGGGTAAGCACCCGATCACTACCTTTCCCTAGACGACACTAACAAGGAGTCCACTCGTTGTTCCGTATCCTCACGATGTACATCATACGAGACTCACTCGAGATCATAACATCCGAGAGGGGACACAACGGTGTATCTGGTGCCCTGTGAAAACAGTCATGGCCGCCCTACCTGGCACGACCCCGTCCCGAGAGAGAGCACCAACTCTCCCCCGTCACTAGTAATGCGGGCTCCAAGCTAGTATCGGCCTAGGTAATCAATAATGCCCTTTCCCATATAAGGGTAGAGTGGTTGCACATGTAAGGTTGGGACAGTCAACAAATCTTAAATCTAATCCGTTTTCGAAAACGACACACACACTTGCCTCGGTACACCACTTCGTCATCAAGTGGCTACCCATCTCATTGTCTCCCTCGGGCATAAGTGGCACCCGATGGGGTTTACGAAAAGTCCTTTGAAAATACTTTGTCCCCATCACCATGCATATCCCCGTCCCTTTTTGCGTAGCACTGCTTTAGCATCCTATCTACTCCCACCGGCATAACCCTCATAAGGAGGTAGGGTCATGCACAATGCAAGTATCAACGAGGAAGTAACGGAGGCAACCTATCAAAGTGGCTACCACCTCATCATGATTCCGTTGCAACAACAATAAAGTGCTATATGACATGCATAAAAAGGGTTTCATAGACATGGTCAAAGGGCTGCTTGCCTGGCTCATCAGAGTCTTGAGATCTTCTGGTCCTTCTCCAAGTACTCCGTCTACTTCGGCAACTAACGTCGGAAACAATCACAATAAGCAACACAACAAGGCAAGAATAAATGTGCTCTAAAAATATGAACTTGACTTTTCTTGGATACCTCTGGTCATATGAGGAATGACCAAAGTGATTTCATTGGAAGTGGCTCTATGGATATTTCTAAACATTTCGATATGATGGAATCAAGGGGTTTATGGAATTGCAAGAAGTGTACAAAAGAATTGTTTTGAAGAATGAGCAAAGGCACCCATTTAACAAAGGATGATTTTAGAAGCATCTAGGAACTGGTTTCACTGGATTTGGAGTTCAAATGGATTTCCTTTGAATTTGCAAGGTTGGCTATATTTGAAGAAATATACCATTATTTGAGGTGATACAGAAAGTATTAGTAAAAATGTTCAAAAACTAAGTTTTGAACTTATAGACATCTAGGATTTTTAATCATGGAATTTGGATAAAAAATGGGCTCTCTGTGATTTTCTAAAGTTCATCACAGAAATGGAAAAATAGGATTTGATAAATAACTATGAAGGAAATATTTCTGGAAAAATGTGAGAATATCACCATGTGATAGGGAATGATTTTAGGAACTACTAGAAATTTGAATTATCAAATTTGGAGTTAATTTGAATTGTCTGTGAATTTTTGAAGTTCCCTGAAAAACAAAAAGACAAAGGTTTTACCGAAATGGGCCGGATCCGGGCGGCGGCAGCGCACACTGTGCGAGGTTTAGCGGCAGGGCGTCACTGGGCCGGCCCAGCGGCTCGGCCACACGCGCGCAGGGGCGACGTTGAAGGCGGCTTTGGCGCGGTACGCTTTCGCTTCGGGGAGACGGCTCCGGAGGAAGTCGTGTCCACTTAAGTTGTGGGCCCGACCCTCAGGGTCACTTACACCTGGGGCCCACCGGGCTCTCTCTACTTCTCCCGCGTCCTTCTTCTTCCTCGCGACAGGGGACAGGGGAGGGCGCCGGCCGCCGTGGTTCCGGCCGCTCTGCTGCGCCGGACGGCGTGGTAGTGGTCTGGGCGGATGCTCCACTCCACGACGCGCTCGGGGGTGGCCGCGTTGGGCACGGGGGTGACCAGGAGCGAGCAGCTCAACGGGAGGGCGGACGACGGCCTTTGGCAAGAGGGGTTCTGGGGTTGCGGGGCGCTAGAGGACGAGGTAATGGGCGGAGGAGCCTCGTCAGCGTGAGGTGGATCCATTGGGGTCCAAAGGAGGGGAGGGGAGGCTTCGGTCTGCGGGAATTTGGGCGGAGACCAACGTTGGCACCTCGGCCATGGAGGGAGCAAGAGGGCACGAGAGGGAGAGGGAGTGTGTCCGAGGGGTTGTTGGGGGAGGGGAGAGCAAGTAGAGGCCAGAGAAGGGCTCGGGAGGGCATCTAAGTAGAGGGGATGCGGTGCATCGTGGACGCGGCCTACGCCGCCCATGGGCGAGCTCGCGGAGGGATAAAGAGGGCAAGGGGGGAGGGGCCCGATAGCATTGCGTGTCGTGGACATCGAGGTGCATCGTCGGGCGCGCTGGGGAGGCCCGAGGTGGCCGGAGGTGCTTGGCAGGGGACGGCTACAGTGCGGGAGCGCACTGTAGCGCGCTCCAGAGCGTGCAAATGGCCGGCATGCCATTTTTTTGGCAATGTGGGCGCGGCCACTGATGTCTGGTAGTGCTTGGGGGTAGTAAAGAAGTGTGGAGAGGCATTGGATGCCCTGGAGAGCCAGTAGGAGAGGAGAGAGGTTGATGGAGAGAGAGAGAAAGAGGCTGTCCAGAGAGAGAAAGTGAGGGTTTCACCCCCAAATAATTGAGCTGAAATGCAGCCATTGTTACTGGAGGTAGAGGAGGTCTAGGAGGGGCTATGGTCAAAAGATAGGGTCATGGAGATTAGTGGAAGTGGTGAAAACAGGGGTTTTAGTAAAAGGGCAGAAGGTGTTTGTTGTTGGTTTGGGCAAGAAAATGAACTCCAATTTCTATGATACTTAACAGGATGGAATGACACTTAGAAATAGGGTGTGCCACCAAATTTGAGCTCATTTGGGAAAGTAGCCAATGTAACTTTGGTAAACCCTAGAAATTAGCAGAAATGGCTTTACCAAGATTTAGTCATGCAAATCAATTCTCCTTGATGCACCACTTGGTGTAGTGTCATAATTTGAGGATTTGAACATGACCACAAAGTTTGGGATCAAAGAGAAAAAGTTGGCAGTACAAACCTATTCAAATTTGATTCTGGCCAGAGAGGGTTTTGGGGTACTTTGATCAAGATAAAATTCTCTCCAACTTGTGCCATTTGGTCTAGATGCATTATTACACCATTTTAGCATGTGCACCAAGTTTTAGAGCATTTGAACATGTTTGACAGTGCAAAAATGTTCAAACTTGAAAAAGGACAGAAGTGGTTTTGAAAGGGTTTCATGGGGTTATACTATTCTCCATGACATGGTACTTGGCAAGATCAACAAAAATGTCATATGTGACATGTTAGAATTTTCTTGGATTTTTAGGAAAATATTTCCTGTAGAAATATTTCAAATCCTTGAAATGAGCAGAAATGGTTTTGGGAGGTTTTGTCCAATATTTTGATCATGACCACGTGTTGCAACTCATATATATGGAAAATATATGTCCATTGAGTCTCCCTAATTTTTCTCAAATATTTTTAAAGCTTTTAAATAATTTTAACCTATTAAAGTCCATTTCCGGCCTGAAGAAAAGGCCTTTAAATAAAATAGGAAAATAACTCTTAAAACTATACTTTTGTGGTTTCTGGGTAACCTATATCTAATAGGAGTCAAAAATATTTTTGGAAAGATTTTTACCGCCCTTAATTAAGTACTTGAAGTGCAAACCTCAACTCAAGGGTTTTTGGAAAACTAATTTTTGAAAATACTTTTTGGCCAAATTATTTTTGTAAGAAAATACTGTATTGCACTATACACATGGCATGATCACTAGGAAAAGGTTTTGGATCAAGGAAAAGGAGTATAAGCGTTGGAGGATTTATTTGATTTTTAGAGCACTTGCAAACAACAGACAAACATTCAATCAAAGCAAAGACAAAACACTCAAAAGTTTTTGTCAAACCACATTTTATCATGATTTATTAGCTTAAGTGTTGTGGCATGAAAATCAGGGTGTGACAGGAAGGCAAGCTTGGCGATGCGGATATTCAGATCTCCTACCATTGTAACCGACTTTGTGTAACCCTAACCCTCTCCGGTGTCTATATAAACCGGAGGGTTTTAGTCCGTAGGACAACCCCAACATACAACAATCATACCATAGGCTAGCTTCTAGGGTTTAGCCTCCTTGATCTCGTGGTAGATCTACTCTTGTACTACGCATATCATCAATATTAATCAAGCAGGACGTAGGGTTTTACCTCCATCAAGAGGGCCCGAACCTGGGTAAAACATTGTGTCCCTTGTCTCCTGTTACCATCCGCCTAGACGCATAGTTCGGGACCCCCTACACGAGATCCGCCGGTTTTAACACCGACATTGGTGCTTTCACTGAGAGTTCCTCTGTATCGTCGCTTTTAGGCTCGATGGCTCCTTTGATCATCAACAACGATGTGGTCCAGGGTGAGACTTTTCTCCCCGGACAGATCTTCGTCTTCGGCGGCTTCGCACTGCGGGCCAATTCGCTTGGCCACCTAGAGCAGATCAAAAGCTACCCCCCTGGCCATCAGGTCAGATTTGGAAGTTTAAACTACACGGCGGACATCCGCGAGGACTTGATCTTCGACGGATTCGAGCCACAGCCAAGCGCGCCACACTGTCTCGATGGGCATGATCTAGCTCTGCCGCCGAACAATGTCCTGGAGGCCGCACGCGCGTTGGTTCCGACCCTTAATTCGGAGCCTACTCTGTCGATCGAGGATGAGTGGTTGGACGCCGCCTCAGGGGTTGCAGTCTCAAAGGCGTGTTGGGGAACGTAGCAGAAATTCAAAATTTTCCTACGTGCCACCAAGATCTATCTATGGAGAAACCAGCAACGAGGGGAAGGAGAGTGCATCTACATACCCTTGTAGATCGCTAAGCGGAAGCGTTCAAGTGAACGGGGTTGATGGAGTCGTACTCGTCGTGATTCAAATCACCGATGACCAAGTGCCGAACGGACGGCACCTCCGCGTTCAACACACGTACAGCCCGGTGACGTCTCCCATGCCTTGATCCAGCAAGGATAGAGGGATCGGTTGAGGAAGACTCCATCCAGCAACAGCACAACGGCGTGGTGATGATGGAGGAGCATGGCAATCTTGCAGGGCTTCGCCAAGCACCGCAGGAGAGGAGGAAGAAGAGACGCAGGGCTGCACCAACGAGAGAGATCGAGTCACGTGTGTTATGGGCAGCCCCAGGCCTCACTATATATAGGGGTGAGGGAGGACGGTGCGCCCCCACCTAGGGTTTCCACCCTAGGGGCGGCGGCAGCCCCAATCCCCATCTGGGGTGGCGGCCAAGTGGGGGGGAGAGGGAGGCGCACCAGGCATGGGCCTTTAGGGCCCATCTACCCTAGGGTTTGCCCCCTCTTCTCTCCAGGCACATGGGCCTTGGTGGGGAGGCGCCCCAGCCCACCTAGGGGCTGGTCCCTTCTCACATTTGGCCCATGTATGCCTCCGAGGCCCGTGGCCCCTCCCGGTGGACCCCCGGACTCCTCCGGTGGTCCCGGTACACTACCGGTGATGCCCAGAACACTTCCGGTGGCCAAAACCATACTTCCTATATATAAATCTTTACCTCCAAACCATTCCGGAATTCCTCGTGACGTCCGGGATCTCATCCGGGACTCCGAACAACATTCGGTAACCACATACAAACTTCCTTTATAACCCTAGCGTCATCGAACCTTAAGTGTGTAGACCCTACGGGTTCGGGAGACATGCAGACATGACCGAGACGTTCTCCGGTCAATAACCAACAGCGGGATCTGGATACCCATGTTGGCTCCCACATGTTCCACGGTGATCTCATCGGATGAACCACGATGTCAAGGACTTAATCAATCCCGTATACAATTCCCTTTGTCTATCGGTACGATACTTGCCCGAGATTCGATCGTCGGTATCCCGATACCTTGTTCAATCTCGTTACCGGCAAGTCTCTATTACTCGTTCCGCAACACATCATCCCGTGATCAAGTCCTTGATCACATTGTGCACATTATGATGATGTCCTACCGAGTGGGCCCAGAGATACCTCTCCGTCACACGGAGTGACAAATCCCAGTCTCGATTCGTGCCAACCCAACAGACACTTTCGGAGATACCCGTAGTGCACCTTTATAGCCACCCAGTTACGTTGTGACGTTTGGCACACCCAAAGCACTCCTACGGTATCCGGGAGTTGCACAATCTCATGGTCTAAGGAAACGATACTTGACATTAGAAAAGCTTTAGCATACGAACTACATGATCTTGTGCTAGGCTTAGGATTGGGTCTTGTCCATCACATCATTCTTCTAATGATGTGATCCCGTTATCAATGACATCCAATGTCCATGGTCAGGAAACCGTAACCATCTATTGATCAACGAGCTAGTCAACTAGAGGCTTACTAGGGACATGGTGTTGTCTATGTATCCACACATGTATCTGAGTTTCCTATCAATACAATTCTAGCATGGATGATAAACGATTATCATGAACAAGGAAATATAATAATAATCAATTTATTATTGCCTCTAGGGCATATTTCCAACAGTCTCCCACTTGCACTAGAGTCAATAATCCAGTTCACATCGCTATGTGATTAACACTCAAGGTCACATCCCCATGTGACTAATACCCAAAGAGTTTACTAGAGTCAATAATATAGTTCACATTACCATGTGATTAACACTCAATGAGTTCTGGGTTTGATCATGTTATGCTTGTGAGAGATGTTATAGTCAACGGGTCTGAACCTTTCAGATCCGTGTGTGCTTTACAAATCTCTATGTCATCTCCTAGATGCAGTTACCACGCTCTATTTGGAGCTATTCCAAATAACTGTTCTACTATACGAATCCAATTTACTACTTAGAATAATCTGGATCAGTGTCAAAGTTTGCATCGGCGTAACCCTTTACGACGAACTCTTTTACCACCTCCATAATCGAGAAAATTCCTCAGTTCACTAGTTACTAAGGATAACTTTGACCGCTGTCTTGTGATCCATTCCTGGATCACTCTTGTACCCCTTGACTGACTCATGGCAAGGCACACTTCAGATGCGGTACACAGCATAGCATACTGTAGAGCCTATGTCTAAGCATAGGGGACGACCTTCGTCCTTTCTCTCTCTTCCGCCGTGGTCAGGTCTTGAGTCTTACTCAATACTCACGCGTGTAATACAGCCAAGAACTCCTTCTTTGCTGATCTATTCTGAATTCCTTCAAAATCTTGTCACGGTATGTATTCATTTGAAAGTACTATTAAGCGATTTTGATCTATCCTTATAGATCTTGATGCTCAATGTTCAAGTAGCTTAATCCAGGTTTTCCATTGAAAACACTCTTCAAATAACCCTATATGCTTTCCAGAAATTCTACATCATTTCTGATCAACAATATGTCAACAACATATACTCATCAGAAATTCTATAGTGCTCCCACTCACTTCTTTGGAAATACAAGTTTCTTATAAACTTTGTATAAACCCAAAATCTTTGATCATCTCATCAAAGCATACATTCCAACTCCGAGATGCTTACTCCAGTCCTCAGAAGGATTGCTGGAGCTTTGCATACTTATTAGCATCTTTCAGGATTGACAAAACCTTCTGGCTGTATCACATACAACCTTTCCTCAAGAAAATCGTCAAGGAAACAATGTTTTGACATCCTATCTGCACAATTTCATAAATAATGCAGTAATCGCTAACATAATTCCAACAGACTCTTAGCATCGCTACGAGTGAGAAAGCCTCATCGCAGTCAACTCCTTGAACTTGTCGGAAAACATCTTAATGACAAGTCGAGCTTTCTTAATGGTGACATTTACCATCATTGTCCGTCTTCCTTTTAAAATCCATCTGTGCTCAACTGCCTCACGACCATCGAGCTGTTCTGCCAAAGTCTATACTTCGTTTTCATACATGGATCCTCTCTCGGATTTTATGGCCTCGAGCCATTCATTGGAATCCGGGCCCACCATCGCTTCTCCATAGCTTGTAGGTTCATTGTTGTCTAGCAACATGACTTCCAAGACAGGATTACGTACCACTCTGAAGTAGTACGCATCCTTATCATCCTACGAGGTTTGGGAGTGACTTGATCCGAAGTCTTATGATCACTATCATAAGCTTCCACTTCAATTGGTGTAGGTGCCATAGGAACAATTCCTGTGCCCTGCTACACACTAGTTGAAGTGACGGTTCAATAACCTCATCAAGTCTCCACCATCCTCCCACTCAATTCTTTTGAGAGAAACTTTTCCTCGAGAAAGGACCCGATTTGAGAAACAATCCTTATTGCTTTCGGATCTGAGACAGGAGGTATACCCAACTGTTTTGGGTATCCTATGAAGATGCAGTTATCCGCTTTGGGTTCGAGCTTATCAGCCTGAAACTTTTTCATACAAGCGTCGCAGCCCCAAACTTTTAAGAAATGACAGCTTAGGTAAACCATAGTTCATACGGTGTCATCTCATCGGAATTACGTGGTGCCCTATTTAAAGTGAGTGAAGTTGTCTCTAATGCCTAACCCATGAACGATAGTGGTAATTTGATAAGAGACATCATGGTATGCATCATATCCAATAGGGTATAGTTATGATGTTCGGACACACCATCACACTATGGTGTTCCAGGCGGTACTAGTCGTGAAACAATTTCCACAATGTCTCAATTGTGTACCAAACTCGCAACTCAGATATTCATCTCTATGATCATATCATAGATATTTTATCCTCTTGTCACGACGATATTCAACTTCACTCTGAAATTACTTGAACCATTCAATAATTCAGACTTGTGTTTCATCAAGTAAATATGCTCAGTATCTACTCAAATCATCTGTGAAGTAAGAGCATAACGATATCCACTGCGTGCCTCAGTACTCATTGGACTGCACACATCAAAATGTGTTACTTCCGACAAGTTGCTTTCTTGTTCCATTTTAGTGAAATCGAAGCTTTCAGTCATCTTGCCCATGTGGTATGATTTGCATATCTCAAGTGATTCAAAATCAAGTGAGTCCAAACGGTCCATCTGCATGGAGTTTCTTCATGCGTATATACCAACAGACATGGTTCACCTGTCTCAATCTTTTCAGAAATGAGTGAGTTCAAAGATCCATCAACATGGAGCTTCTTCATGCGTTTTATACCAACATGACTTACATGGCAGTGCTACAAGTAGGTGGTACTATCATTACTATCTTATATCTTTTGGCATGAACATGTGTATCACTATGATCGAGATTCAATAAACCATTCATTTTAGGTGCAAGACCATTGAAGGTTTTATCCAAATAAATAGAGTAACCATTATTCTCCTTAAATGAATAACTGTATTGCGATAGACATAATCCAATCATGTCTATGCTCAACGCAAACACCAAATAACAATTGTTTAGGTTTAACACCAATCTCGATGGTAGAGGCAGCGTGCGATGCTTGATCATATCAACCTTGGAAGCACTTCCAACACATCTCGTCAGCTCACCTTTAGCTAGTCTCCGTTTATTCCGTAGCTTTTATTTCGAGTTACTAACACTTAGCAACCGAACCGGTATCTAATACCCTGATGCTACTAGGAGTACTAGTAAAGTACACATTCACATAATGTATATCCAATATACTTCTATCGACAGCCTTCTCATCTACCAAGTATCTAGGGTAATTCTGCTCTAGTGACTGTTCCCCTTATTACAGAAGCACTCAGTCTCGGGTTTGGGTTCAACCTTGGGTTTCTCCACTAGAGCAGCAGCTGATTTGCCGTTTCATGAAGTATCCCTTCTTGCCCTTGCCCTTCTTGAAACTAGTGATTTCACTAACCATCAACAATTGATGCTCCTTCTTGATTTCTACTTTCACGGTGTCAAACATCGCGAATATTTCAAGGATCATCATATCTATCCCTGATATGTTATAGTTCATCACGAAGCTCTAGCAGCTTGGTGGCAATGGGCCTTTAGGGCCCATCTGCCCTAGGGTTTGCCCCCTCTTCTCTCCAGGCGCATGGGCCTTGGTGGGGAGGCGCCCCAGCCCACCTAGGGGCTGGTCCCTTCTCACATTTGGCCCATGTATGCTTCCGAGGCCCGTGGCCCCTCCCGGTGGACCCCCGGACTCCTCCGGTGGTCCCGGTACACTACCGGTGATGCCCAGAACACTTCCGGTGGCCAAAATCATACTTCCTATATATAAATCTTTACCTCCGGACCATTCCGGAACTCCTCGTGACGTCCGGGATCTCATCCGGGACTCCGAACAACATTCGGTAACCACATACAAACTTCCTTTATAACCCTAGCGTCATCGAACCTTAAGTGTGTAGACCCTACGGGTTCGGGAGACATGCAGACATGACCGAGACATTCTCCGGTCAATAACCAACAGCGGGATCTGGATACCCATGTTGGCTCCCACATGTTCCACGATGATCTCATCGGATGAACCACGATGTCAAGAACTTAATCAATCCCGTATACAATTCCCTTTGTCTATCGGTACGATACTTGCCCGAGATTCGATCGTCGGTATCCCGATACCTTGTTCAATCTCGTTACCGGCAAGTCTATTTTACTCGTTCCGCAACACATCATCCCGTGATCAAGTCCTTGATCACATTGTGCACATTATGATGATGTCCTACCGAGTGGGCCCAGAGATACCTCTCCGTCACACGGAGTGACAAATCCCAGTCTCGATTCGTGCCAACCCAACAGACACTTTCGGAGATACCCGTAGTGCACCTTTATAGCCACCCAGTTACGTTGTGACGTTTGGCACACCCAAAGCACTCCTACGGTATCCGGGAGTTGCACAATCTCATGGTCTAAGGAAACGATACTTGACATTAGAAAATCTTTAGCATACGAACTACATGATCTTGTGCTAGGCTTAGGATTGTGTCTTGTCCATCACATCATTCTTCTAATGATGTGATCCCGTTATCAATGACATCCAATGTCCATGGTCAGGAAACCGTAACCATCTATTGATCAACGAGCTAGCCAACTAGAGGCTTACTAGGGACATGGTGTTGTCTATGTATCCACACATGTATCTGAGTTTCCTATCAATACAATTCTAGCATGGATAATAAACGATTATCATGAACAAGGAAATATAATAATAATCAATTTATTATTGCCTCTAGGGCATATTTCCAACAAGGCGATCGAGCCGACCTCCAGCCCCGCACACCGCAAGGCCCGTGACTCCGAGGGGCCGGATTCCTCTCTGGACTCCGAGTCCTCCGCACGCCTGCCGATCGAATCCGATTGGGCGCCGATCATGAAGTTCACCACCGCGGACATCTTTCAGCACTCGCCCTCGGGCGACGTCCTGAAGTCGCTAAAGTCTCTCTCTTTATCAGGAGAGCCCTGGCCGGACTAAGGTCAGAAAGGTTGGGATACGGACGATGAAGAAATTCTAAGCCCACCCACCACCCACTTCGTAGCCACTGTCGATGACTTAACCGACATGGTCGACTTCGACTACGAAGACATCGACGGTATGGACGACGATGCAGGAGACGACCAAGAACCAACACATGTCGGGCACTGGAAGGCCACCTCGTCATATGACATATATATGGTGGACACTCCAAAAGATGGAGATGGCGATGGAACAGCGGAGGATGATGCATCCAAGAAACAGACCAAGCGTCGGTGTCAGCGGCGCCGCTCTAAATCCCGCCAAAGCAAAAACAGTGATTCCGGCACGGGAGATAATACTACTCCGGATAGCGCCGAAGAACACCCCCTCCAGCAAGATTCGACACAGGAGGATGGAGAAGCCAGCCCTCACAAGAGAGCGGCAGACAGAGAGGTTGAGGATGATAATTATATGCCTCCCTCCGAAGACGAGGCAAGCCTTGACGATGACGAATTCGTTGTGCCAGCGGATCCCGCCGAACTAGAGCGTTTTAAACGCAGGCTTATAGCCACGACAAGCAGCCTCAAGAAAAAGCAGCAACAGCTTAGAGCTGATCAAGATTTGCTAGCTGACAGATGGACTGAAGTCCTTGCGGCTGAAGAATATGAACTCGAACGCCCCTCCAAGAGTTACCCAAAGCGCAGGCTGCTACCCCGACTAGAGGAGGAAGCACCTACATCACCAGCGCATGACATGGCCGACCGGCCACCTCGTGGCCGTGACAGAGAGGCCTCTCGGCCCTCCACTCAAGCCGTGCCCTGGCGCCGCTCAAAACATGCTAAGGCACGGGAAAACGCTCCAGACCTGCGAGAGATACTGGAGGACAAGGCAAGACAAACAAGATCGATCTACGGAACGCGTGGGCGCCCTACGACACGTGACGGGGATCGTCACTCCGGACATAATAAATCCGGCCGGGCCAAACACAGTAGACAATGCTCATTGGAGCTGCGTCGTGATATAGCCCAATATAGAGGCGCCGCACACCCACTATGCTTCACAGATGAAGTAATGGATCATAAAATCCCTGAGGGTTTCAAACCCGTGAACATCGAATCATACGATGGCACAACAGATCCTGCAGTATGGATCGAGGATTATCTTCTTCACATCCACATGGCCCGCGGCGATGATCTACACGCCATCAAATACCTCCCACTCAAACTTAAGGGACCAGCCCGGCATTGGCTTAACAGCTTGCCGGCAGATTCAATCGGTTCTTGGGAAGACCTGGAAGCCGCATTCCTCGACAATTTTCAGGGTACCTATGTGCGACCACCGGACGCTGATGACCTAAGCCACATAATCCAGCAGCCAGAGGAATCGGCCAGGCAATTCTGGACACGGTTCCTAACTAAGAAAAACCAAAGAGTCGACTGTCCGGATGCAGAGGCCCTAGCAGCCTTCAAGCATAATATCCGCGACGAGTGGCTTGCCGGGCACCTTGGACAGGAAAAGCCGAAATCTATGGCAGCCCTCACGACACTCATGACCCGCTTTTGCACGGGAGAAGACAGCTGGCTAGCTCGCAGCAACAACTTAACCAAGAACCTTGGTAATTCGGATACCAAGGACAAAAGTGGCAGGTCGCGCCGGAACAAGCAAAAACGCCGCGTTAACAGTGACAGCAACGAGGATACGGCAGTCAATGCCGGATTCCGAGGCTACAGATCCGGTCAGCGGAAAAAGCCATTCAAAAGAAATACTCAGGGCCCGTCCAGTTTGGACCGAATACTCGACCGCTTGTGCCAGATACATGGCACCCCCGAAAAGCCAGCCAATCACACCAACAGGGATTGGTGGGTGTTCAAGCAGGCAGGCAAGTTAAATGCCGATAATAGAGACAAGGGGCTGCGTAGCGATGACGAGGAGGAGGCCAGTCCGCCAAACAATAGTGGACAGAAGGGTTTTCCCCCACAAGTGCGGATGATGAACATGATATACGCAACCCACATCCCCAAAAGGGAGCAGAAGCGTGCATTACGGGACGTATATGCGCTGGAGCCAGTCGCCCCAAAGTTCAACCCATGGTCCTCCTGCCCGATCACTTTTGATCGAAGGGACCACCCCACTAGCATCCGTCATGACGGGTTCGCCGCATTGGTTCTAGACCCAATTATTGACGGATTTCATCTCACAAGAGTCCTTATGGACGACGGCAGCAGCCTGAACCTGCTTTACTAGGACACAGTGCAGAAAATGGGCATAGACCCCTCAAGGATTAAGCCCACCAAAACGAACTTTAAAGGCGTCATACCAGGTGTAGAGGCCAACTGTACAGGTTCAGTCACACTTGAAGTGGTCTTCGGATCTCCGGATAACTTCCGAAGCGAGGAGTTAATCTTCGACATAGTCCCGTTCCGCAGTGGCTATCACGCACTGCTCGGACGAACCGCATTCGCAAAATTCAATGCGGTACCGCACTATGCATACCTCAAGCTCAAGATGCCAGGCCCTCGAGGAGTAATAACGGTCAACGGAAATACCGAACGCTCCCTCCGAACGGAGGAGCACACGGCAGCGCTTGCAGCAGAAGTACAAAGCAGCCTCTCCAGGCAATTCTCCAGTCCGACCTTCAAAAGGCGGGACAATGTCAAGCGCACCTGGAGTAACCTACAACAAGACCGCCTGGCACGTTCCAAGCTGGCGTAGCAATGCAGCCCCAACCCCGGCCCTCGCAAAATAGCAAAACTAGCGCTTCACGTACATAACTACGCTCTCGAAATATCATGGGCGCTGGGGAAGGGGCACCATCATGGCACGCCCAAAACACGGCTTAAACCGTACTAGGGGCTGCCGCATTCTTCTTTAATTTTCTCTTACTTTCAGGACTCCATACTTCGGACGACCTGTTCGGCAATTCAACTGCCGCACAAACGATGCAAGAACCAGGGAAGCAGACAAGCCATGCCGCATTATGGAACTCCCAGGTGGTCTCTATCACGAGCAGTATACCTGTTTTTAAATACAATTCCGCGACCTGCCCCTGGACAGGACATGTTAAATAGTCCAATTTCTTTTGCTTATCGCACTATTTGTATCGTTCTGCTTGGATAGCAGCCTTCTTATAAACAATGCATAGCTTTTTGTCTATCTTTTGCATTACTCTCTTTTTATATACATGTTCAAGTAACAACATGCTGCACCCGTACACTGTGGTACGGCAAATACGCCAGGGGCTCCAGTACCCCTTAATATGGTGTGAGAAGTCCGAACACTTTCACAAATGCGGCACCCCGAACTTATGGCATTATATGCATCGACTCCGATTCATGATTTGGGTCACTGGTTGGGTTTGCCCGGCTCCTATGTTTTGGTGCCTTACGTTCCGCTATATCGGCTAAGGTAGCACTAGGAGAACTACTGCGATTGTGCCCCAGTTGAGCTGGGCTGAGCACCTCAGTAGAGAAAGCTAAAACTGACTGTCATGATGAAGCGAGAGACCGGTCACTGTTCGAGAGGTTTTTCGAGTCCTTAAAGACTTATGCCGCTTAGAGCGAGGAACCGGATTTGTCCGTCCAAGGCGTGGATAGCACCCCGAACTCGGTCTTCCGAATACTAGGGGCTTCGCCGAAATTTAAAATTATAGAGTTCTATGGCTAAGTGAGAGTGTTCAAGCATTATAGTACGATTGCCTTGTTCGTTGTGCTGAGCGCCTCCCTCGAAGGACCCAAACATGGGAAAAAGAGCGCTCAGGTTTATCCCGAACACCCCAGCACTAGTGGCATGGGCGCATAAGCCGACGACTGACGATCTCTCAATTTTTGATAAACGGCCACACAGAAAGTAATATTTTAAATTCAACAAGCATTGCTTAGCGCAAATGAACAAGTTTTCAGCGCACAGGACAATACGAGCGAGTTCACTCAAAAATTACATCCTTGGTACATTCATCCGCCATAAGGCAGGCACCCTTCAGAACGTCCTTATAATAATTCTCGGGCTTGCGATGCTCCTTCCCCGGCGGTGGCCCATCCTTCACAAGCTTCTCACCGTCCAGCTTGCCCCAGTCTACCTTAGCGCGGGCAAGGGCCCTCCAGGCACCTTCGATGCAGACGGAGCGCTTGATGACCTCGAGCCTTGGACAGGGATGGTAAAATCGGTGGCGATCAGGGGCGATCTAACCAACCCGTCGCCATGGCGACTAGGGTTTTCTTTACTCCGGCCGCTGTGCCGTCGTTCAGTTTTCCCTTACCTGTCCGGTACATGATCTGCACTGGTCTCCGAGCGCCATCCCTCGGGTTGAACAAGGGGACAACTGGTCCGTCCGCCCGACCTTGGGTTTTGGCAACGACGGAGATGACGGCAGTGTCAGATCGCCTCGGAGGTTTTCACCTATGTGGTGTGTGGATGCCCTGATTCCATTAGAATTGAGTCCAGCGGGCCAAGCGAGGAAGGAGCTAACAGGAGCTGACGCTCGGCCTGGTACAACTGTAGGCAAAGTCTTGATGTTGCCGGACCTGGTTTTGCTAGCTATCACCACGGTGCCAAGTCAGGTGGATCACGCGGGGAAGGAACTGTTGGCCAGGACTAATCTGAACATGACAGTATCAATGACAAGGAAAGATGCACGTAGCTTGGGGCCGTCCACCAATCAGGATAATGGTATGTTTATGCGAGTGCACTTGCAGCCATGGTGGCACCAGCGGAAGAAGTTGAAGGAGGGAAGAACACAAAGAATGGGACATCGGCGGGCTCCTCTTGGGAGCACCGCCGAACGCAATGAGGATCATCAACTGGAATTGTCAGGGTGTGGGCAAAGCCTCGACAATTCGCGAACTTCGCGAGATCGCGAAGAAAGTTGTCCCTGCCTTGCTTTGTATAGTAGAAACACAAGTTGACAAGGCAAGGGTGGACAGTTTAGCTAGTTCTATTGGATTTGATAAATGTTATGTTGTTAGCAGTGTTGGTAGGAGCGGAGGAATTGGATTGTTTTGGAATAATGCAATAGATGTTGAAATTTTGGGATACTCTAACTCTCATCTTGATTGTGCGGTGAGGGAGCCGGGTTTTGACCCATGGAGACTAACAGTGATTTACGGGGAGCCCAAATGCATCTCCGTTATCAGACGCGGGACACAATGAAAAACATTGCAAGTCCAAGCACCCTCCCGTGGCTCTGTATGGGCGATTTTAACAAAGTCTTATGTCCGGAGGAACATGAAAGGATAGGAGAACGAAGCAATGCTCAGATCCAAGGATTTCGGGATGCGGTTGACGTTTGCATGTTGATGGACATTGGGTTCAAAGGACGACTTTGGACGTTTGAGAAGAAGGTTTTAGGAGGCACTTTCACGCAGGTTCGGCTGGACAGGGCTCTTGGATCTACCCAATGGTGTTCTCAATTTCCTTTTGCATCACTGAATCATTTAGCGGCGGCAACTTCGAATCATGGCCCTATCCAGCTAGAGTTTAATAGAGATGTTGATACGCGGGTGGCAAGCAACAAAATCTTCCGTTATGAGGTAGCATGGGAGACTCATGAGAATCTAAAGGAGACGATAATGTCGGCTTGGTCATCTACAGCGGCGAGCACACGATCACAGGAGATCAAATAGAAGCTATCTAACCTATCTAGCAGCTTGCAAAGCTGGGATAGGAGGACCTTTGGCTCGGTCCGGAGGGAGATGAAGGGTTTAAAGAAGAAGTTGGAGGAGCTCCGCAGCAGCCCTGATTGCACGGGCCCGAGTCACGCAGAACAGAAGATCAATGAACGCTTAGTTGAGCTCTATCACAGAGAAGAAATACTATGGCGATAGCGATCGAGAATACAGTGGCTATCTGCGGGTGACAGAAACACAAAAAAATTTCATATGAGGGCAAGCATGCTCACTACAAAAAAAAGACACATCCATGACATTTTGGGCCGAACAAATTTTTTCTGTCATACATATGACACTTCTATGACGATAATTGTGACAAAACCTAGTATCATCATAGATGTGGTGGGCTCCTACTTCTATGACAAAAAATGGGCTTTTCATCCTGGGCGGGCCGGAGACGCAGCTGCATGACATTCTTTGGGTCGTCCATGACGGAAAAAACCGTGGTAGAAGCGAGGGAGTGGAAAATTTCGGGGAGTTCCCGGTTACGGTGGGAGGTCGGGGGCCGAGCGATGCGTGTTTCTCTCGTACATGTACGCGCGTGTGTGCGAGGCGTTGGCTCTAACTGAACTCGAGCGAGGCGTTGGCCTCTAACTGAACCCGAGTGATTGCACTGCAGGCTACACGTTACTGAACCAGAGCGATCGATCGATGGCTATTAACTGAACCCGATCGAGCGATTCCTTCGCTACTTCGAGCGATCGATCACTGGGATGAACAGTGAGTGTTGCGGGGGGGAGGGTGTTTGGATGAACAGTGAGCGGTGGCGTTGCCTCTGGATGAACAGGACCCTGTGGTGTGGAGGGCTGGATGAACAGTAGACGGTGGAGGGGTGCCAATGGAGGGGTGGTCGAACAAGACCCCATGGTGTGGAGGGCTGGATGAACAGTAGACGGTGGAGGGGTGGTTGAACAGTAGCCGGTGGAGTAGTGCGCGGTGGAGGCTGGATGAACAGGAGCCCGTGGAGGCTGGATGAACAGGAGCCCGTGGAGGCTGGAGGAGGTCGACGGTGGAGATGAACAGTATCCCGTGGAGTCCCATTTTGCGGTACACCACACCCCTCCCGATGAACAGGACCCCTGTTTCGACAGTAGCGCTCCAACACAAGTCCGTTTCATCCGTTTTGCGGTACGCCACACCCCTCCCGATCAACAGGACCCCGTTTCGACCGTAGGAGGTCAGTTTCGTTCGTTTTGCGGTACGCCACACCCCTCACGATCAACAGGACCCCCGTTTCGACCATAGGAGGTCCATTTCCTCCGTTTTGCGGTACGCCAGATCCCTCCCGATCAACAGGACCCCGTTCTGAATGTAGGAGGTATGTTTCCTCCGTTGTGCGGTACGCCAGGCCTCGTTTCAATCGCCTGTTCTGTACAAGCCCTCCCAATGAACACGACCACGCGTTCTGTTCCGACCCAGCCGGTTGGCTCCCACGCGTTCCGTTGCCTCCCAATGAACACGACGCATTCCATTGCCTCCCCATGAACACGACGCATTCCGTTGCCTCCCCATGAACACGACGATGATGCTATTTCTCCGTTCCGACCCAGTCATGTACACGATCCCTGGTCATACGTATGCGCGAGTAGGCGTTCGAGACCCTGCCCGTATGTACACATACGTGGCTGTATTTTCTTTCTTGCACCCTGGCCGCTGTACGTACGTGCACATGCTACGTGCGTGCCTCTACTACGACACGTACGCGCCTCTACTACGACACGTGCGCGCCTCTACATCCACCAGTATATATGTACGTACACGTTTGCGACCAGAATGACAACGCTACGTACGCTTTGGCCAGGTGGGTCTCGACTGTCAGGCACTTCCTTGCGTGCGAAGATGTAGCTGGTGGGTCCCACCAGTCAGGGGCAAACATTTTTTTCGCGAAATATGGTGGCCCGTCTGGTGGGTCCCCGCTGTCAGGTGGAGGAATAATTATTTTGCACGTAATAAGGAGGCACTTCCTTGCTGCGGCCGTGGACCCAGCAGTCAGCCTCTCCACGTACAGTCCACATCGATGGAAGCCATTCCTTGACCACGTTGACCATGCCGCGCCGAGAGCACCAGGGCGGTGGACGACGGCGAGGCCTAGGAAGGGGACGACGCGGAGCCGGGGAAGACGCGGCAGTGGATGCCCACGCATAGAGGAGTACGAGGGTTCACTGGTTTGCTGCGGTGTGAGGCTGCCATCGCCGCAGAATAACAGGGGGTGTGGGTGAGTAGAGGGATGGCCTGGCCAGCGGTGGGAGTAGTAGGGGGCAGTGAGGCCTCCGCCGCATCGCAGCCGGCCACGGGAGGCAGGAGCACGAGGCACGACCAGCGCTGGTTTGGGCGGCTGGAGCAAGAAGACCAGAGGTTGAAGAAGCACTACGGCCGTTGGATGGACATCGTAAGGTCACTGGAGCTAGAATCGTGCATATTGACTAAGTTGACGAAGCCCTCTGTCCCTGTCAACTTAGTAGGCCCACAAGTCAGCCTGCCACTATACTGGGTCCCAGCTAACAGGGGGAGTATTCATTTTTTTGTGCGTAATATGGAGGCACTTCCTTGCATGCGAAAATATAGCTGGTGGGTCCGAGCTGTCAGCGGCGGTAACGTTTTTTTCGCGAAATACAGAGGCCCTTTCGGTGGGTCCTTGATGTCAGGTGGAGGAATCATTATTTTGCACGTAATAAGGAGGCATTTCCTTGCGTGCGTCCGTGGACCCAGCTGTCGGCCTCTCCACGTACAGTCCACTTCAGATGCATGTCGGTCGTTGACCACGTTGACCAGGCCGCGCCGAGAGCACCAGGGCGGTGGACGACGGCGAGGCCTAGGAAGGCAACGACACGGAGGCAGGGAAGACTCGGCAGTTGTTTCCCATGCGGAGGGGAGTACGACTGTATGAGGGTTTACTGGTTCGTCTGCCGTCGCCGGAGAATAACAGCAGGTGTGGGTGAGTAGAGGGATGGCTAGGCCAGCGAAGGGAGTACGGTGGGGCGGTGAGGCCTGCGCGGCAGCAGAGCCGGCCACGGGGAGGAGGGAGCAGGCAGTCCCACCGGCGCTTGTTTGAGCGGCTGGAGCAGGAAGAGCAGAGATTGAAGAAGCATGACGGCCGTTGGATGGCCATCCAACAGTCAATGCTTCTGCGTCAACCTTTTTTAGGAAAGCCTCAAATCCGTGGAAAACAACATACAGCCCATCTGCCATTATTTCTAATAATTTACAGCCCATTTGCTAATTATTAAGATTTTGTTTGGAGCCCATATTCTTTTTGTTAGCATTACATCCCATATTGTGGCCACAGTTAAAAAATTATACGAAATTTTGCATATTTCGATGCAGTCTGAACTGTTTTTAATCCCGAAATTTCGAATCACATTCAAACTGATTTAAAAAATAAATGTATATCAATATAAAATCCAACAAATTCTCCACGCATAAAAATTAATGTAATTTAAAATCTCGAAATGAAAAAAAAGATATTTGAAACAAATTGCCGGTTTGATGTGTTTTAAAAATGTACAGCCCATTTCTCATTACTGATGGGCCATTTTCTCGCCCAGCCGAATGAAAGCTCTCCTCGTCTTGAAAGATTTGCAGCCCAACAGGCCTGACAAAGCGACTTACTTGGCAAATCACAAAAAAACTGGGCTATGGCATTGGACCCAGCTGCCAGCCTCTCCACGTACAGTACTCTTCCGATGGAAGTCGTTCCTTAACCACGTTGACCAAGCCGCACAGAGAGCACCATGGCGGTGGACGACGGAGAGGCCTAGGAAGGTGATGACGCGGAGCCGGGGAAGACGCGGCAGTGGAAGCCCGCGCGGAGAGGAGTACAAGGGTTCAGTGGTTCGGCTGCGGTGTGAGGCTTCCGTCGCCGCAGGGCTTGGCCAGCGGTGGGAATAGTAGGGGGCGGTGAGGCCTTCGTGGCAGCACAGCCGGCCATGGGAGGCAGGAGCATGCGGCACGATCGGCGCTGCTTTGGGCGGCTGGAGCAAGAAGACTAGAGGTTGAAGAAGCACTACGGCCGTTGGATGGACATTGTACGGTCACTGGAACTAGAATCGTTCGTATTGACTAAGTTGACAAAGCCCTCCGTCCCCGTCAACTTAGTAGGCCCACAAGTCAGCCTCCCACCAAGGTGGGTCCCAACTAGCAGGGGGAGTATTCATTTTTTTTGTGCGTAATAAGGAGGCACTTCCGGTGGGTCTGAGCTGACAGCGGGGGGAACGTTTTTTTCGTGAAATATGGTGGCCCGTCCGGTGGGTCCCAACAGTCAGGGGGAAATGTTTTTTCGCGAAATAAGGTGGCCCATCTGGTGAAGGAATAATTATTTTTCACGCAATAAGGAGGCACTTCCTTGCGGCCGCCATGGACCCAGCTGCTAGCCTCTCCATGTACAGTACTCTTCCGATGGACGTCGGTCATTGACCATGTTGACCACGCCGCGCCGAGAGCACCAAGGCGGTGGATGACGGCGAGGCCTAGGAAGGGGACGGCGCGGAGCCGGGGAAGACGCAGCAGTGGAAGCCCGCGCGGGGAGGAGTACGAGGGTTCACTGGTTCGGCTGCGGTGTGAGGCTGTCGTCGCCGCAGAATAACAAGGGGTGTGGGTGAATGGAGGGACGGCCTGGCCAGCCGTGGGAGTAGTATGGGGGCGGTGAGACCTCCGCGGCAGCACAACCGGCCACGGGAGGCAGGAGCAGGCGACACGACCGGCGCTGCTTTGGGCAGCTGGACCAAGAAGACCAGAGGTTGAAGAAGCACTACGGTCGTTGGATGGACATCGTATGGTCACTGAAGCTAGAATCGTTTATATTGACTAAGTTGACAAAGCCCTTGGTACGCTCCAACTTAGTAGGCCCACAGGTCAGCCTCCGAAATGGTGCGCCCCAGATGTCAGGGGGAGGAATCATTTTTTGGGCGGCCGAAGCTAAGAATATCCGAGATTGAAGAAGAAGCACGACATCCGTTGGATAGACATCCAACGGCCACTGCTGCTAGAACCGTGTGTTGACTATAATAAGTTGACAAAGCCTTGCATACGCGTCAACTTATTTTTTTAGGGGACACGTCACTTAGTAGGCCCACAAGTGTGTGGTAGAGAACTTATAGCCCATTTGCGTTTTGTAAGAATGTACAGCCCATTTTTGAATTCTAATGGAATTTAGAATAGCCCATTTACAGTTTGTTAAAAGTATAGCCAATTTTCTAGCTAGTACAATGATTAATAATTTCAACCAACCGTTGAAGACAGAATTCAATAAAATTTCCCACATTTTGATGGGATCCGAAATATATTTATCCCAAAATTTATAGTCAGGTTAAATATAAGTTTGTATTACGTAAAAATCCAACAAAACATTGCGCGCGCAACAATGAAAATTTAAGATTTTCAAAATCCATAATTAATATTTTATAAACTAATTTCATGTTTGGTGCATTTTTTTATAGTTACTACCCAATTTTTATAATTACATCCCATTTATTATTTTTTAAAGCCCATTTTCCTGTTAAGCCTAATGCATCCCTCCTAGGAAAGATTTGCAGCCCAGCGGGGCGGAGAATAACAAGTTGACCTTGCCTGGGTATTCCTCAAAAAGACGTATAGCTGGGCTAGCCATTTTCATCTTGAAAAAAAATAGTATCTGGGCTGGATATCTGGCCTGGGCTAGACGGGCCATAGGCTGCCCAGTTAATACCCTGCTCTCCTCTGAACAACAACGAAATCATCGCCAAGAAAAACTCTGCAGTGCTCATGCCTCAAAAACACAAATAATGCTTGAGCTGCTTGGTCCCAGCTGTCGGCCGCACCTTGTGCAATTCTCTCATTTATATTGACTACATAGGTTGACAATGGTGTGGGACCGTGATGTCAGGAAACCAGGAGAAAGCAAAAAAAAATATTGTTCTACATAATAAGGAGGCACTTGCGTACGTACGGCTATGGCCCTAGTGGGTCCCTAGTGGCATCCAGTCAAAATAAAGTCATCTCCTAAACCCTCATGTTTGTTGACGATGTTAACAATGCTCGGCGCCACGGCGAGCGCAACAACTCGAAGGACAATGGAGAGGGCCTCGCGGGCCCTACGGATGGTCTGATACAACGCCCGCTGCTCATTCAGGAAGCCAGGATCATCAGACACCTATGAGCACCTTCGAGAAACTAAGACGGCATGAAACGGTAAGGCCGCTGTTGGGAGCTCTGGTTTATTTCAAACCTGTATTAACATACAAGTGTAAGTTACTCGTCATCGGAAACAACGCGTAAAATACAGGTGTAATGAAACCGAGGGCCCGAGGTCTGTAAGTAAAACCGGCGGGTTACGCGTGTAATTTGAGAGACCAGTGTATATTTTACAAGCACTGCTATATGGACGACATTACCAGATGATACATGCACGACGTGCATATCATGCCATCCATGGGCAAGGCTAAAACAACAGCTAATGGCTAGATTAGCAATCATCCGAGTGTCGTTCAACTTTTTTATCATGTGTGAAGTACTTCCGATATTTTACTAGTCGAAATCGACCAACCAAGCGCCTTCGCCCGAGACCATCTGCTTTAATTTACAAGCGTCAGTTTTACAAGCGGTTTTGGTTGGAAAACGACGATCCAATCACGGCCTAATATCATGAGTTGGCCGGAAGATCATATGGTTTCACGTCTAACCTACCCGACTTGTCGTATAGGCTATGAATGAAACATCAGACGATGACTTCTTAAGCACGGAAACAACAGAAGAGGATGATCTTCTTAACAAGCAAATCACTGGCATTAGATCGACATGCAAAACAATACGAAGCATTATTCTCAGGAGGCACGGTGAACAACTCGTGATACCGCATGCCACAACATTCCAAGCTCAACTTTGCAATCAAACACAAGGCCTGGCATTACATAGAAAATATTCAGAACAAAGTCTTAATGCAGGAATATCTCAGCAGAGTAACTATTTACTTCTAAACTGAACACAGGAATAGGAAAAAACACTCGACGCTGCTCACAGCAAGGGCGTCCCACTTAAAAATTTCAAATGCATGTCTTCTCGCTAACATCAATGAGCAAATGTTGACAAGGTTTTCCAATTCCAATATATTAAACTAGCATCTTCTTGCTAACATCAATGATTAAACTTTGACAAGCTTTTCCCATTCAAAATATGTAATGCATATGATCGTGGAGTCCTGACGCTTCTTGTACTTGTTTGGGCACTTTTTGCCCAGGGCACTCCACGTGTTGTTAAATTGCCAATGGTCTCTGCAGACTAGTCATGTCACCGGTGTCTAATAATACTCTGTAAAGCTTCTCGGTCATTCCTTCTGTAATGTAGCGCAAACAGTGACTGCTTCTTTCTGCAAAGTGGAACGACCAACAGGACCCAGTAATGCAGTAGTTTGCTATGGACACATTGGCTCCTTTTGTGCAGTTCAACTAAAATCGAAGTCGGAATAAAACCGAGCTTTAATTTTGATATCCCTGTAAGCCACAATAGGTATAAGGGAAACAATTACTGAGAAATAACGGTTGATGACTTGTACTCCCAGAAGAAAAGCATCTACTGATCTACTTTATCTTAATGGGAAACAAAGAAGGAGAGTAGCAATTCTCCATCAGTGTGATTCATTCATATTGACTGAGACATTATCTTAACAATGTCTTGTTTCAACATGTATAAAGAACGACAAAGCAGAAAAGTACCATTCCTAAAACAATGGAACTGATTCATTTTAACAGAGACATTATCTTAACAATACCTTGGTTAAACATGTAGAAAGAACTACAAAGCAGGATAGTACCATTCCTAACAAGTGTTGCAGTTTTGAACTAAGATTCAGTAGTTAATTAATTCTAAGAGTGGCATTGCTTAATTTTACCAGCGGCATTAGATTAACAAAAAGCATAAACAGTTCCAGGGGAGAGTGGGCGCAACAACAGTATGTGCTTCCATCTACTTATAAAGGGGGTGACGCAGAGTTTGTTGTAACAAAGCAACAAGCATCATGTCTGGGTTGGTCCCATTTTTGTTCACTACTTAATGGGAAAAGACAACAATACAATAGCTTCAATTCAACATTTATTTAAAACAGTACCAATACAAGTAGCACAACATCTCAAAGCTCACTGCACAATCATGTGGATGAAGGCCTGTACTGATCTTTCATGAGACGGACAAAGATAAAATACGAATCTGCCAACACGAATAGGAAATCCAATCTCATTTTGTGCAGTTGCACTGAAATCAAGCAAAGTGTTTCGCGTAGCGAAGCAAAATGTTGCAATAGCAACAAGTTGAATAGATATCCCTATTTAAATAGAGGCAAAAAAAGAATCAATTACTGGCTAATAAAGGAGGATGAAACATGCGGCCACAAAAATGGTAATCCCGCCAATCCCTAACAAGTGTTGCAGTTTTGAAATAAGATTCAGTAGTTAATTCTGAGAGTGGCATCAATTACTGGCTTATAAAGGGGGTGATGCTGAATTTGTTGTAACAAAGCAACAAGCATCATGTCTGGGTTGGTCCCATTTTTGTTCACTACTTAATGGGAAAAGACAGCAATACAATAGCTTCAATTCAACATTTATTTAAAACAGTACCAAAACAAGTAGCACAACATCTCAAAGCACACTGCACATCATGTGGTTGAGACCAAGATTTGAAACAACTCGCCACGAAAACTGGAAGCAAATCTCGATCTCCTTTTGTGCAGTCCACCAAAATTAAGCAAAGTCACCGGTGTGACATTCAAGTTGAACTGCACAAAACACTCTTAAAACACAAGTGTTTCGAGTAGCGAAGCAAAATGTCGCAATAGCAACAAGTTGAATCGATACCCATGTTTTAACATAGGCAAAAAGGAAACAATTACTTGCCGTTAAAGGAGGATGAAACAAACGGTGACATAAATAAGCATCTAACTTATCTTGGATGGAAAACAAAGTAGGACAGTAGCATTTCTAAAATGGTTGCATTGATTCATATTAACAGAGACATTCTCTTGAAATAACATTCGTTAAAAAATGTAATTTACTTTTAACGGTGGCATTGCTTCAATTTTCCGGTGGCATTCTTAGATTAACAACAACAAAATAGCTGTATGGGACATGCCAGCACCATGTGCGTCCACACGTATAAGTGGGTGATGCAGAGTATGTAGCCAAGAAGCATATATGCGTTGGTCCCATATTTGTTCTCTTTGAACCTTCTTCTTAGTGAGGGTAGCAAATCTATTCCTGCACAAACTACCCGACCCCCCAGTTTCTTTCCCTTTTCAACAAAGATATCGGTTCCTTACAGATGTGCGTACTGGGTTACCCCCTTTTTCCCTTTTCGACCTACAAAGCGGCTGGATAGCCAGTCTATACTACTTTCCGCCCCTCCTTTCCTCATTGAACCATGTCCTAGATTCTTGCTCCAGCCCACCACATCATTCTTTCCTCTTTGAACCAAGACCTAGATTCGACTACAAATCGAAAAAGATCCACATGCAGCTAGAGCAATGACGGTTTCAAAGAAACTTATACCTTAGGGTCGTCGGGATGTGGCAAGGCGTGCGGCGGGAGGCTGGATCTGCCCACACTACGTACGGCAGCGAGGAAGAAGGGGTCGGTGGCCCTCCCGCACAGGCGCTGGGTGAAAGAGAACAGCGCAGCCGGCAGTGGATTGCCTCCCTCGCCGAAGGTGATAGAGTGAACGCTGCACCTCTTCCCCTTACCGGTGTGACGGGATACGGATGCCTCCTTCACCAGCTGTGAGGGGGGAGAGAGAGACAAGAGGCCAACGCAGTCTTGTTTGGATCTGGTGAAGAGAGGGTGAGAGACTGTGAATATAGCAAACCCTAGAAAATGAACGCTGAGCCTCCAGCGTGTAACATATATGTAGTGCGGCGAGCGTGTGGAGAGTGCAAACCCTAGAGAACAAGCGCTGAGGCTCCCGCTTATATATATACTACTGTAGTACGGACTGAGCTCCGGTGCCTTCACTGCACCTGCTTTTGGCTGTATGACAGGTGAGCCAGCCACATTTTGGGCCCACCTGTCATAAATCCAAAGGTAGGTGCACTAAGTCAATGAAGCTGCTTCCATATAGTACTCTCGTGTATACGACTAATATATAGTGGAGTGGTTTTCTTATTCTCTCCATAACAATCGTTTTAAATTGTGTAAGTACGAAGAGAAACTCTTTATTTAATGTACAGTGAAGAAAACTAGTTCTACTTCCGATGAACTAACGATCCACACCCACGCGTCCTGGTCGCACTTCCTGTCCTTCATGTGTGGTACACTACCCTCCCTTAAGTAAACAACCACACATGCGCCAAATTATCGGAAACGTGTGAGAGTGTGTACAAATAAAGAATTTTAATTTCAATTATCGGAAAGGTTTGAGAGTATTACAAAGTTTGACTTCAGTCAAATCTAATATGCAGAGTAAATAAAAATGGAGGGCTACTGTGTCCATCCGGGTTTTTAGTCCACACCATTTTTAAAATCAAAGTTAATAGCTGGACAAATAAAATTACAGGGGAGCTGGAGACAAAGTTGTGAGAAGGCTTAGAAATCAATACAAAACTTATGCTCTTAGTACCAACGTAGTACCAACGTCGATCCTTCTTCGAGGAAACATTTGGTTCATAGCCAATTGTGTGATAAAATTGCACCAACATGAAAGACGACTGCGTCTCCAACGCAAGCAAGGTGAACTGACAAAGGATATCATCTTTGTGCGCAACAAGCAAAGAGCACTAATGGAAGACAACTTATTTTTCATTGGAAATCGATCAGCTTCACCAGCCAACGCAACCATGAGGCGCAACCATGAGCATCGATAGGTCATCGTGGTGATGCATCATCCATTTGGCATCAAGTTTGGGTGAGGCACCTATGAAGTTCGATAAATCCTCACTGTGGTCTGTTTCTTCTCAGTAATCAAGCTCGAGGAAGGAAGAACCACGTGGCAGAGGAGAGTGAGGCGGAACAACAATGGCCATCCAATTTTGTGCAGTTCCACTAAAATTGAGGAAGACATGCCCGGGTATGGAGACACGCATCGCTGTTTCCAAAAATATAAAAAAGGGTTAGCAACGACATCTCAATTGTCAATAAGAATTAATGAAAAGTACACCAACAAACAGAAGCATCATAATTATCTTGATGGGAACTAAACCAGAATACCCGAGAAAAAAAGCATTTCTTCATTTAACCAGTGATAGTACTACCACCATATGGACAATGACCGCACAACCACCATGTACTATTTGTCGAAACAACATGTATACCTCCACCGAGGCATAAATCAGGATAACTTTCCGAGTGGCATTTCCTCTATAATAGTACTATTAGGTGATGTTGGACCAGCCGACGAACCCTAGCTACTATGCATGGGGAGCTGGGGAGTAGTCGCATAGAAGAAAACCCACATGCAGCGACCTGGGGAGCTGGACCAGTACAAGAAGTTATACCTTAGGTGGACGAGATGTCGTTTAGGCGGGCGGGCAGGATCTGCCCACACGACGGCAGCGAACAAGGGAACGGAGGATCTTCGTCCGCGCCAGCGCCGGCTCCGAGAGGATGGTGCGCATCGGCTTCCTCCGTCGCCGACGGCAACAATGTCAATGCTGCACCTCCTCACCTCCCACAGCGGACGGGATTCGGGCAGATCTGTGACCACCGGTGAGGAGAGAGATAGAGTCGACACTGTCATCTTGTTTTGATATGGAGAGGGCGAGAGAGCGAGACGCGAGAAACTCTATCAAACAAGAGGCTATAATGGAGTAAAGAAATCTCTCTGTAGCAGTGGTTTTAGATATAATACGCGCGTTCCCGTAAAAAAGAAACGAAAACTGGCGGACAATTTTTAAGGGTCTGTCTAGGACACATCTAGATGTGACATAGTTATGTCACATCTAAGTTGATGTCCACTCTGTTTGTGGTCTATTTTTTTCCTAGTTTTTTTTGTTTCTTGTTGCTACATTATATACTTGTGGGAGCTTAGATGTGATATCCTTAAATAACATCTAGATGTGAATTAGACAAACTGATTTTCTAACGTACCAAGAAAGAAAACTCAATCAAAAACACGCCCCCGCTTCCAGGTCGCGAGAGTCGTCGCGCACACGCACACATAGACATAGACATGCACATCCGTGTTTACGTAAAATTCCATTTCCATCTCCATCTCCAATCATATTTGTCCAACTGGCACATTATTTACGTTGTTAATCATATACGCAGCAATATTAACATACAACATCTCTTGTTTGCGCACGTTCGGACCGCTGCCACGGCCGGTCCTGACCAACCCGAACCCTCTTCATCACCTGCACGTGCTTCCCGCCCGAAACGGTCAGTGCCGCATTCATGCCTGGCCAGAGTGGACGCGACCTCTCACTGGCGCCGGCATTGAAGCGGCGCGCCGGCCGAGAGAGCATCGCCCGCGCCACTTCCGGGTGCACGCGGCTGCTCCGCGTTCAAAGGTCGCAATAGCCGGCTACAAGATGCATGTAAAAAGTTCTTGGGAGTCCGTGCTACAGCTAGCTGTCCTCCCCCAACTCGTCAATCTCTTCCAGTAGTGCTAGTACTCCATGGCGCGATCCATCGACAAGCAAGCGGGAAAGTTATCGTATACTCGGTTTGTGGTGAGTGGCATGCCGAGCGACCGTGTGGGGTCGAGCCATGGAGGAGGGTGAGACACGAACACGACAAACGTGATTTAAACGTTGGTTTTGCTCGATGGCGCGATCCAACGAAACGAAACGTTGGTTTCTCTTTCCATTTTTTCTCTGAAAAACGGAAACTTTCCACTCCATTTTCATTCCTATTCCAAGGTTGCCCGTTACAACATTCCATCAAATACAAAGGAAAACTAACACGCATGCTGATGCATCTCAATGATTCACAGATCATAGCCAATATTTACTTCACAACTAAATAAAAAAGTTGTGAGAGCGTGTACGAAAGAAAAACTACTGATGGGGTCAGTACGACTTCAACCCTATACCCTAAACATGATTTAATTTCCTAGCCATGTAGAACATGTCGAAGGAAAGACGGCTGGCACCCTCGGATCATACAATGCTTTTGTGCAGTTCCACTAAAATCGACCTGAGCATCCCTGATGGCAAAGATATTGAAGAAGTGTGATTAGAATAATAGTACAGGCACTAGTTCATGAGACATAAACTCATCACAAGTAGAAGCCGGTAGAAGTAGAGAAAGATCGACATGGAGATGGAGCTACGGCAGTGGAGCAACCTGGCTCCAAAAGGAAGATGGACTACCTGGGACGTCGGGTTGTAGCTAGAAGGGCGGTTGGGACGCGGCATCGGCCCATACCGCGGTGACCCCGATTGGGACGCACCGACTGTGGGTTTTCTCCCTCGCCGATGTCGACCGCGTCTACGCAGAACATTGCTCCCTTTCCCCAGCTGCGGGATCAGGCCCATCGTTCTATGCTTGTGAAGAGAGCAACCTAAGCAAGCAGGCTTGTAGCTTAGGCTCCTGCTAGTGTATATATAGTGGTTTTCTTTTTCTCTCCATATCAACCATTTTATATTGCGTACGTGTCATTCAAGAGTGAAATGATGGTTGCTTCTTCCGACTAACTTACTGTGTGAATTGACTGCTCCTTAGTGGCCCCTACACGTACTCCCCCTACGTGTATGCAACAGTCACACGTACACATGGACGCAAAAACGCGCGCGACGCCCTAATGCATGCATGTCCGAGCACACGACGGAACACACACGGGCACGCTCAAGTGCACAACCTACACGTGCATGCACACACATACTCAGTCAGGGTGAGCTAGTTACCGTATGAACACCGGAAAATCTATATATTGAGCGCAATGAGCGTATTATGAAGTCCACTGACCGTATTTTTACAAATATACAGTGACAGACAGTGTATTTATCTCGTTTGAAATTAAGCCATCTTAACCGGAGAGGAGGCAGTATGGACTAGCATTACTTTGCTGTGTCCCGTCAACTTGCCGAACGAGGAGAAGGTTGCAGGACGGGAGAAGCTTGCGCGTGGTGGCTCGTAGGACAAGGAGAAACTTTTGACTAATGCAAGCTCTCCCTCGCTGAGGCGGTGGACGTGCAACAGTTAATTTGGTGTCAAATTGCCAGAAGCATACACTATACTACTAGTGCTATTATTGTTCGACTTCCCGAATAGGCGAACAGCCAAGCGCAAAGTTTACTAGTACTACTACTATAGTCTATAAGGTACGTACTATACTAGTACTAGGAACCGGATGGATGTCACGACCGGTTTTCCAATGAAAATATTTATTGAAAGACCGATCTTCTGAGTCCAGCATGAGGAAAAATCCTCCTTACTGGTAGACAATCTCTTGATACAATAAGCCAGTAGCATAAAATATATTACAGGGTTGAGCTAGGGGGTGCTCAACAATTTATTACAAGTGCGCCAATATTTATACATAAAGGCGGATATAACACAATGGTGTGGTGGCATGCTACTGACTCGAGCTTAAAGTGATGGTGGAAAAACACAGTGGTGGGGTGGATAACATGACTCCTAAACTAGCATCTCATCGAGCGTCGGGGTGAGGCTCAATGAATTTATTCGGGTTGCGGAAGCGGATATAATACAGTGACCAAATCCAGGGTCGCACGAGACTGACTGGGACTCCTCTAGGCGTCAGACTCGCTATCGAACTCTTCATCCATGAGATCGCCTTCGTCATCATCTGGCCAAATCAGCAAGCCAGGTGAGTACTTTGAAGTACTCGCAAGACAGTTCGGACGTAAGATATAACAAATGCATGCATGAATGCGTCATAATTAATTTAGCAATGCACATTCAGAATTTAACAGGCAAGGTAAGTAAAAGGGAATCGGCGGTAGTCCGCCTGAAATCACAACAAAATAAGAGAAAAACTGATCGGGTGTCTAAAGCGACGCCTCGAAAGGTGAACAAGTAAATAAAGAACATGACACAGTCGGGCGTCTAAGCGACACCACGAAAAGGGCTTAAACTGAAAATAAATGACATGCGTGCCACAGACGGACGTGGGGGCGACATCACCGAAAGGGCTTGTATTGAAAGGAAAATAACAGTACTGCCGCAGTCGGACGTCTGAGCGACATCGCAGAAAGGGCTTTTTACTGAAAGTAAATAATAGCAATGCCACAGTCGGACGTCTGAGCGACATCACAGAAAGGCTTATAATGAAAATAAAAGATAACATTGCCACAGTCGAACGTCTGAGCGACATCACAGAAAGGGCTTATAACGAAAATAAAAGATAACAATGCCACAGTCGGACGTCTGAGCGACATCACAGAAAGGGCTTTCTTCATAAGGAAAATAATACTCATAATAAATAATCAACTCATGTTAATAAACGGGTTAGTC
This sequence comes from Aegilops umbellulata, assembly GCA_032464435.1. NCBI lineage: Eukaryota > Viridiplantae > Streptophyta > Magnoliopsida > Poales > Poaceae > Aegilops > Aegilops umbellulata. The sequence goes on along the minus strand of CP136060.1, from coordinate 82,730,191 downwards.
CATCCATGGGATAAACATTTAACTGGACTTAGCACTCATGTGATTCACCGGAGTATCTGTCACCAGAAACTGACACTTGTCAGGATAAGATAATGCAGAACTTGAACATGGATAAGATGATTTGAGGAGTTATGACTCTGCAGAGTTTGTACTAAAATTACCCACAGTTAACGGATTTCCGTAGTCACGAAGGACTAGTTCTGTTTACGGTATTTCGGAAGAAAACATAGCGATCCAGTACACACCCATCCTACCTCTCGATGCCAGGAATCACCCTAGACATCATCCAATAAAAACTTTTGAGACGGGGAGATCACAATCTCGAATAGCATGGGATCAAATTTGTATACGCGCGCTCTAAGGGGTGCCCCCCTCTCGGTCCCAACCGGAAACACCCATGCCCCCTGACCAGATGACTGGCTTTAATCCAGGGCCATGGAACCATCATCACGACCTCTCCTTTTGGTGTGTACCAGGAAAGCGGTTTGCAACTTACTAAGCCATATTCCTCGCGGAAAACATGTGGTAGTACAGGGAAGGAAACAGATGGGAATGGATTGATACGGGTTGACCCTGAAGTCAAGCAGTCTGGCGTAAGACTGGCATGCTACAACACTGCCATCTTACCCATCCTCATGCCAACACATGGCCATGCACATGCATATCCAACACGTATGGATCATCGAACTCACTTGTCTCAACTATGCATGAAGAACAACGTTCATCAGTATACTCATCAACATGCCATGAAACTTGCTAAATGCAAACATGCCAAAACACTTATCATATCAAAAGTTCAAACATGCTTGCCTGGTTCAGAGTAGTCGGAGCCTAGCTCGGTGAAGTTCGCGGCCCCGTCACCTCCTTCGGTATCTACGGTATAAAGAAAACATACGCGCTAACGTGAATACCGAGAGGTGCATAAAAAGTATTCCAAATATTTTTCAAATAAATCTGATAAAAAACTAGACAAAATTTCAAAGAGGACAGAAAAAGAATCACTCAAAAATACTTTTCTGTTAAAAAGTTATTAGAGTTTTTGTCCAAGGACCTTTCTGTAATGAAACAGAAACTTTCCAGGGTCCTCTATATAAAAACAGAAAACGCTTCAGTCCCGAATACGCCAGTTCAGTGGAGAAAGCGTATTTTGCCCGAAGGCGTTTCCAGAAAACGATTCAAAAAGATTAAAACGCTGACGGGGTGGACCCACCCGTCAGGTTTGAAAACGGAGGCAGAGTTTTTGGCGCCAGAGGGCCGCGGCGATCGCCGGCGGCGATCCACGACGGGGCAGGAGGATCGGAGGGTACCTCTGTGCTCAGGGCGCCATTCTGCGTCGGTTGGTGGTGGTGGTGGTCACCGGCGAGCACCACGTCGATGGTGGCTCCTGCTCTGGCGGACGGCGGTTCGGGCGTGGATGGAGCTCGCCGGAGAGGGCTGCAAGCATCGAATTGAGGTGGGGGTTAGAGCACTAGGTGTAAGAGAAGGCTACGGGTGAGAGTAGGGCGGCGGAGGAGTTCTCACTGGAGATAACGTTGCCGGAGCCCGAGGCGGACGGAGGTGGCCGGAGTCAAGGAAGAAAGGCCCCTCGAGGCCCATCCAGTGGCTAGGCGGGGTCTGGCGAGGTGGTGGAGTTGTGCGGGGGCAATAGCAAGCTTGGGGGGGCTATATATAGATGGCCCGAGGCGATTGCCATGAACAGATAAGTCCGGCAGGTGATTACGGCGGCGCTGTGGGTGGACGGCCGGCTTAGGGGCTTGAGCATCATCCAGGTGAAGTACTGGTGCCATCCCAGTGTCCAACTCAGCACGGGAGGGAGGATTACGGCCTGCCCTCGACGGAACGGCCGCACGGCATGCCGGCGGCAGAGAACGCGCTCTACGCGTGCCAGGCCACGACGACGGTGCTACATGCGTGCGCCAGCAAGGAGGTGGCCATGCGGAGCTCTCAGAGGGTTTGGGCGGTGCTGAACGGCGTTCTGCCGCAATGTTGCCCCCGGTCGGCTGCTACGGTGGTTCTGCCGCCGCGGGACACGCCGGCGCAGGCGGGCCAGGGCGCCACCGACGCCAGGGAGGCGCCAAGCGCGCGGGTGGCGCTCCGGACAAGAGGAAGAGGCTGCAAGCACGATCCAAATGCATAGTTTCCTCGTGACTGAATCTCTGACGAAGAAACGACACTGAAACTCTGAATTTTACTGAATATGAACAGCAACAGTGCACGCCAGGTGTTCGACAGAATGATTTTGGCATGCAGGGATTTTTCCTTGAGCTGGTTTTTGGTGGAGTGGTCTCTCATTGCATCAGTAGGCTGCCTGAATTTTGGTAGAATTTTTGGAGAAGAGAAATTATGAATTTCATCAAATTTGGCAAATCTGGTCCAAACTTGCAGAGGCTGAAATTTGAAAAATTTGAAAAGAGGAAGAGTGGATCAAGATGGTTCTGAGTTGTGGGTACCAAGGCCTATCCAGGAGAGTTGGTTTGAGGTCAAAACTCAAATGCAATAGGGTACTTGCTTTGAAAATGACTCAGGCCTAAAATAATTGTCAGAAAAGATTTGAGAGGAAAAATAATTGAAATAAAATCCAAAACTTGTTTGGACTTGTTGGGACAGAGAACTTAGACTGTTTCAAGGAGGAGGGAAGATTTTGGAGGGGTTTTACCACATGGGCAAAAACAAAAATCATGGGTGGTCTTCAAGATATGAAAAACCTCAATTTCATAGAGTTTCTTTTTTAAAGGAAATAATTAATTTCCAAAATATGTTTTGGGTAGGGAGCCAACAGAGAAAAAGTTTTAAATGATCAAACACCAAAGTTTGCAGAAGATACAGAAATAAAAATCCTAGCCAAAGAAAAGGAAGTTTTTAAGAGGAAGGTTTTCTGGCAAAAATTTTAAATGGCCTCTCTTTTCAAAAACAAACAAAGTTTTTGTTGAAAACCCAAAGGAAAAAATTTAGAATGTCACAACACCTACCCCCTTAGGAAAAATCTCGTCCCCGAGATTTCAGCTGATCCTTAAATAAGTGCGGATGCTCTGTTCGAAGAAAATCCTCTCTTTCCCAAGTTGCTTCACTTTCGGCGTGATTGCTCCACTGAACTTTGAAAAATTTGATGGTTTTCTGTCGGATCCTCCTTTTAGACTCCTCTAATATCTTTACTGGATGTTCCCAATAGGTGAGGTCTGGCTGCACGTCTATGTTCTCATGGGATACTTGTTTCTCTGGGTTGCTTACGCACTTCCTTAACTGCGAGACGTGGAACACGTCGTGGACATCGGATAATTCCTCGGGTAAGTCTAGCTGGTAGGCTACCGTGCCTCTTCGTGCCACTATACAGAATGGTCCGATGAATCTCGGTGCTAGCTTTCCCTTAATCTTGAATCGTTGCAATCCCCTCATAGGGGATACTCTTAGGTACGCGAATTCACCGGGTTCGAAACTGACTCCTCGATGTTTCTGATCGTAATAACTCTTCTGTCGACTTTGAGCGGTCTTGAGTCGGTCTCTGATTAGCTTGACCTTTTCCTCGGCTTCCTTGAGCATGTATGGGCCGAAGATGCGGCTGTCTCCGGTTTCTGACCAATTTAGTGGGGTACAACATCTCCGTCCGTATAAAGCTTCAAACGGTGCCATTTGCAGGCTGGCCTGGTAACTGTTGTTGTACGCGAACTCGGCATATGGTAGGCTTTCTTCCCAACTGGTTCCATAGGTGAGGACACATGCTCTCAGCATGTCTTCTAAAACTTGGTTTACGCGTTCTATTTGCCCATCAGTCTGGGGGTGGTATGCTGTACTGAAGGCTAGTTGAGTTCCCAGAGTCTGTTGTAAATGATCCCAGAACCTCGAGACAAACTAGGTCCCTCTGTCAGATATTATAGTCTTCGGGACACCGTGTAGACAAACTATGCAGGAGAGATATATCCTGGCAAGCTTCTAAGCGGTGTGGGTCGTCTTTACTGGAATAAAGTGTGCCACCTTGGTTAACCTGTTGGTGATGACCCATATGGCATCATTCCCGTGTCGTGACCGAGGTAGTCCGACAATAAAATCCATCCCTATTTCGTTCCATTTCCACTCGGGTATTTTGTTTGGTTGCTGTAGTCCGGCTGGTCTCTGATGCTCAGCTTTTATGCGTTGACAAGAGTCGCAACATGCAATGAAGGTGGCTATGTCCCTCTTCATACCGTGCCACCAAAATCTTTCCTTGATATCCCTATACATCTTGGTTCCTCCAGGGTGGATCGAATATGGGGCGGTGTGGGCTTCAGCTAGAATTTGCTGTTTGAGGTCTTCTAGGTTTGGCACGCAGAGTCTGTCTCTGTACCATAATATTCCTCTATCGTCTATGACGAATTCCGAGGCCTTGCTCATACCCACCTTTCTTTTAATGCCTTCGATGCTGGGGTGACCAGGCTGAGCTTCTTTAATTCTCTCCACATGGTCGGGTTGTATTTCCAAGCTTGTTATGGTGCCTTCTGCTACCATCAACAAGTTGAGTCCGGCAAATTCTTGTTGGAATTCTGGTCTTAAGTCGGGCAGACCATTGTCGTCGGAGCTGGGGTTCTGACTAAGAGCATCGGCCACTACATTTGCTTTACCTGGATGGTAGTGGATACCGACATCATAATCCTTTACTAGTTCCAACCAGCGTCGTTGCCGTAAATTTAGTTCTGGCTGTGTGAAAATATATTTGAGACTTTTATGGTCCGTATATATTTCACATCGATTTCCAAGTAAGAAATGCCTCCATTCCTTGAGCGCATGAATGACTGCTGCCATTTCTAAGTCATGAGTGGGATAATTTTCCTCATGCTTGTGAAGCTGTCTTGAAGCGTAGGCGACAACCTTGCCTTCTTGCATCAACACGCACCCGAGACCCTTTCTGGACGCATCACAAAACACTTCAAAATTCTTGTGTATGTCTGGCACAATTAATACCGGTGCTGTCGTCAATTTCCGTTTTAGCTCTTGGAAACTTTTTTCGCAGGCTTCTGTCCATTCAAACTTCTTGTCTTTCTTGAGTAACTGCGTCATAGGCTTGGCTATGGTGGAGAATCCTTCAATAAATCTGCGGTAATATCCGGCCATTCCCAAGAAACTCCGTATGTCCGTTACGCTGGCTGGTGACTTCCAGCCAAGTACAGCCTTGACTTTCTCCGGGTCCACTGCGATACCGTCTTGGGTCAGTACGTGGCCTAGAAAGCCTACTTGTTTTAGCCAAAATTCGCACTTGCTGAACTTGGCATACAATTGATGTTTCCTGAGTTCTCCTAACACAATTCTGAGATGTTCCGCGTGCTCTTCTGGTGTCTTGGAGTATACCAGAATATCGTCGACGAATACCACAACGAACCTGTCCATAAACTTCATAAATACTTTGTTCATGAGGTGAACAAAATAGGCGGGGGCGTTTGTTAATCCAAATGGCATTACCGTGAACTCATATAGTCCATATCTGGAGGTGAAGGCTGTCTTGGGGATATCTTCTGTTCTCACCTTTAATTGATGGTATCCTGACCTTAAGTCTATCTTTGAGAATACCTTGGCCTGAGCAAGTTGATCAAACAAATCGTTTATCCGTGGCATCGGGTATTTGTTTTTGACTGTGACCATGTTAAGTGCTCGATGGTCAATACACAATCTCAGTGTTCCGTCCTTCTTTTTGGCGAACAAAATTGGTGATCCCCAAGGTGAGGAGCTGGCTCGAATGTATCCTTTGTCCAGCAATTCCTTTATTTGTTTCTTCAACTCAACCAACTCGGATGGTGCCATTCTGTATGGTTTCTTGTATATGGGGGTGGTTCCTGGTGCTAGCTCAATGCTGAATTCTATCTCTCGGTCTGGTGGCATGCCTGGTAGCTCTTCGGGGAATACGTCTGGAAATTCACACACTACTGGAACCTTGCTTAGCTCAGAAACGTCCACCTTATTCAATCTCGGTTGCTGGGGTATTTTTCTTTCCTTGGCGGATACCCATATTGTCTTCCCGTGGTGGTGTGTGAGAATCACGGTCCGATTGAAACAGTCAATAAAACCTTTGTTGGTGGTTAGCCAGTCCATCCTAGGATGACATCCAGTCCTTTATTTTCCAACACAATAAGATTGGCGTGGAACTTCAATCCTTTGAACTCAATAACCACACCCTGACAGTAGCTCTGAGTGACTTGCCGAATCCCAGGAGACTTGATGATCATGGATTTCTCCAAAGGAAGCATCGAAAAGTTATTTCGCAAAGCAAAACTTTTCGAAATAAAAGAGTGAGAAGCTCCAGAATCAAACAAAACCATTGCGGGTATTGTGTTGACAGGAAACGTACCAAGTACGATATCCGGAGCATTTTGTGCCTTCTCCTTGGTTACGTGGTTCAGATGACCCTTCCTGTGGTTGTTGTTGGGATTGAAATTGTTTCGCTTGGGAGCTGAATTATTGCCGCCGTTGTTCGGCCTTGGGGCTGAGTTCCTAGGCTTGGGACACTGCTTGGCATAGTGTCCTTCCTCTCCACAGGCATAACAAGTAACTCCGGGGTGATATGTGAACTCCTTGTCCCTTGCATGAAAATTCTTGATTGGGCGAGAGACGTTGGACGCGGACTTGTGTGTCCCACCCTTTTGAAAATCTGCCTTGCTTCGATGATTGCGAGCATGGTTAGTCTGGTCCCTTTTTCGCTTGCGGAAATCCTCCAAGCTACGTCTCTCATTTTCTAGAGTAATGGCTTTGTCCACTAGTGTCTTAAAATCTGGAAAAGTGTGCACGACCAGTTGGCATTTAAGCGCGGGTGCTAGATCGTCGAGGAATTTCTCCATCTTTTTGCTTTCAGTCATACGCTCTTCATTTGCGTAGCGAGACAATAGAGTAAATTGACCGTTGTAATCTAACACTGTCATGTTCCTTTGTTTGAGGTCATCGAACTCTCTCTTTTTGATCTTCATAATACTCTTAGGAATGTGTGCGCCATGGAAACCTTGCTTGAAATCATCCCAGGTTATATGATTTTCGTTGGGATGCATGTGCAGGAAATTCTCCCACCGAGATGCAGCTGCTCCTGTGAGGTAGTGCGGGGCATAAAGTACCTTTTCAGGGTCTGAACATTTTGCAATAATTAATTTTCTCTCCATATCTCGAAGCCAGTCTTCGGCCTCAAGAGGCTTGTCAGTATGAGAAAATGTTGGGGACGTGTCTTCTGTAGCTCAGATAACTTGGAATGCTGCTGATACTGCCCATGGTGATTTCCCATGTTGATGACTTGGTTCATCATTTCCCGATGTTGTTGCTGACCCTGTTCATAAAGGCGGCACATTTGGGAAAGTGCCGTTTCACTGTCCTGTTGACTTGACTGGCCTTGTGTGAAATTGTTGCCTGGTTGAGTGCCATAATTTTCTTCTGGCGGAGCTGGCATGGAGCGAGTCCAAGGACGAGACATTTTTCACTCTGGGGATATATTTTGTAAAACCCATAAGAAAAACGAAAAGGGTCGCAACAACAAATCCATAAATGCACAAGGTTGGCAAATAAATTAAATAGCCAAGATTACTTAAGGAAAACAAATCGATTTGCGCACGGATAAGGGCTGCTCATTATGTATCTTACACGTGGCGATAATTATACAATACATCCCTCAGGATATGCGTACATAATCCTGACATGTTATTTAGGCTAGTGCACTTCTCCAGTTCCTACATGATGCGCAAACAAGCTGCTTCTCACAACATATCTTACGAGGCAGTACATCGCATGACGGCTAAGCGTACTTTGTTGGAGATGTTGATGATGTCCTTGGCCCTGCCAAGGGTGAGGCGTAGCAAAGCTAGGGACTCGACTTCCTCCTCGCTAATAGGCTCCATACGACTAGCGCTGCGCCGAGTAGATGGAGCGGGTGCCAGTGGCGGAATAACACGAACATGAGTTGGCGCGAAGGGTGGTGCAGTGCGCGCTGGAGTGGGCGCAATGACTTGGTTAAACTCTTCAGTAGAAGGCAGGCGACGAGCAGGTGCATAGGATGCTGATGACGAGACAAAAGTCAGTGGCGGTGAGGTGGGCAGGAGCTCCCTCCTATTGGCAGCACAGCCATGGACTGAGTCCATGCGGGCGGCCACGAAGTCGTCCACCAGGTTGTCGAAGGCGGCCTCTAGGTCCCGGAGATACTCAATAAGCATCTCAAAGGCCTCGTCTCGTTCTCCTCTAGGGCAGTAGTACGCGTAGTGACAGGTGTAGGGCACATGGCATGGGAGATAGCGGTGACGACGAGCCTTCATCACGGGAAGGACATCCCTGAGACGAGCTATCGCCTCGCGGGCTGCCATCTGAATAGCGTGCTTCTCCGTGGGCATGGCTCTTCCCACGAACCGGAAGCGGCGTAACTCACCACGCCCTCCCCTAAACTGCACCGAGGCCTGGTGCATGGTCAGACTGTCGTTGACTCTATGCTGGCAGCGAGTGACGGCTGGGCGCACAGATGGCCCCATCGCGACCTGAACGATGAAGGAGAGAAGCTTGACGAACCCATCGGGCACGTTGGCGAAGGTCTGAGACTCGCAGCTGTTGTCAGCCATCTACAAAAGTAGGCAAAAATTCTGAATGGTCAGATCATAAATTTATGCTGACTGTCAGAAAAATGACTACAATTGCAAAAATACAATTAAGCTCTATTTTGTTAATAACCGATTAGCGATCGCACCTAGTGGCTTCCTACAGTCAGCCTGGCTCTGGTACCAAGCTTGTCACGACCGGTTTTCCAATAAAAATATTTATTGAAAGACCGATCTTCTGAGTCCAGCATGAGGAAAAATCCTCCTTATTGGTAGACAATCTCTTGATACAATAAGCCAGTAGCATAAAATATATTAGAGGGTTGAGCTAGGGGTGCTCAACATTTATTACAAGCGCGCCAATATTTATACATAAAGGCGGATATAACACAATGGTGTGGTGGCATGCTACTGACTCGAGCTTAAAGTGATGGTGGAAAAACATAGTGGTGGGGTGGATAACATGACTCCTAAACTAGCATCTCATCGAGCGTCGGGGTGAGGCTCGATGAATTTATTCGGGTTGCGGAAGCGGATATAATACAGTGACCAAATCCAGGGTCGCACGAGACTGACTGGGACTCCTCTAGGCGTCGGACTCGCTATCGAACTCTTCGTCCATGAGATCGCCTTCGTCAGCATCTGGCCAAATCAACAAGCCAGGTGAGTACTTTGAAGTACTCGCAAGACAGTTCGGACGTAAGATATAACAAATGCATGCATGAATGCGTCATAATTAATTTACCAATGCACATTCAGAATTTAACAGGCAAGGTAAGTAAAAGGGAATCGGCGGTAGTCCGCCTAAAATCCCAACAAAATAAGAGAAAAATCGATCGGGTGTCTGAAGCGACGCCTCGAAAGGTGAACAAGTAAATAAAGATAATGCCACAGTCGGGCGACTAAGCGACACCACGTAAAGGGCTTAAACTGAAAATAAATGACATGCGTGCCACAGACGGACGTCGGGGCGACATCACCGAAAGGGCTTGTATTTAAAGGAAAATAACAGTACTGCCGCAGTCGGACGTCTGAGCGACATCGTAGAAAGGGCTTTTTACTGAAAGTAAATAATAGCAATGCCACAGTCGGACGTCTGAGCGACATCACAGAAAGGGCTTATAATGAAAATAAAAGATAACACTGCCACAGTCGGACGTCTGAGCGACATCACAGAAAGGGCTTATAATGAAAATAAAAGATAACAATGCCACAGTCGGACGTCTGAGCGACATCACAGAAAGGGCTTTCTTCATAAGGAAAATAATACTCATAATAAATAATCAACTCATGTTAATAAACTGGTTAGTCCATCCATGGGATAAACATTTAACTGGACTTAGCACTCATGTGATTCACCGGAGTATCTGTCACCAGAAACTGACACTTGTCAGGATAAGATAATGCAGAACTTGAACATGGATAAGATGATTTGAGGAGTTATGACTCTGCAGAGTTTGTACTAAAATTACCCACAGTTAACGGATTTCCGTAATCATGAAAGACTAGTTCTGTTTACGGTATTTCGGAAGAAAACACAGCGATCCAGTATAGACCCATCCTACCTCTCGATGCCAGGAATCACCCTAGACATCGTCCAAGAAAAACTTTTGAGACGGGGAGATCACAATCTCGAATAGCATGGGATCAAATTTATATACGCGCGCTCTAAGGGGTGCCCCCCTCTCGGTCCCAACCGGAAACACCCATGCCCCCTGACCAGATGACTGGCTTTAATCCAGGGCCATGGAACCATCATCACGGCCTCTCCTTTTGGTGTGTACTAGGAAAGCGATTTGCAACTTACTAAGCCATATTCCTCGCGGAAAACATGTGGTAGTACAGGGAAGGAAACAGATGGGAATGGATTGATACGGGTTGACCCTGAAGTCAAGCAGTCTGGCGTAAGACTGGCATGCTACAACACTACCATCTTACCCATCCTCATGCCAACACATGGCCATGCACATGCATATCCAACACGTATGGATCATCGAACTCACTTGTCTCAACTATGCATGAAGAACAACGTTCATCAGTATACTTATCAACATGCCATGAAACTTGCTAAATGCAAACATGCCAAAACACTTATCATATCAAAAGTTCAAACATGCTTGCCTGGTTCAGAGTAGTCGGAGCCTAGCTCGGTGAAGTTCGCGGCCCCGTCACCTCCTTCGGTATCTACGGTATAAAGAAAACATACGCGCTAACGTGAATACCGAGAGGTGCATAAAAAGTATTCCAAATATTTTTCAAATAAATCTGATAAAAAACTAGACAAAATTTCAAAGAGGACAGAAAAAGAATCACTCAAAAATACTTTTCTGTTAAAAAGTTATTAGAGTTTTTGTCCAGGGACCTTTCTATAATGAAACAGAAACTTTCCAGGGTCCTCTATATAAAAACAGAAAACGCTTCAGTCCCGAATACGCCAGTTCAGTGGAGAAAGCGTATTTTGCCCGAAGGCGTTTCCAGAAAACGATTCAAAAAGATTAAAACGCTGACGGGGTGGACCCACCCGTCAGGTTTGAAAACGGAGGCAGAGTTTTTGGCGCCAGAGGGCCGCGGCGATCGCCCGCGGCGATCCACGACGGGGCAGGAGGATCGGAGGGTACCTCTGTGCTCAGGGCGCCATTCCGCGTCGGTTGGTGGTGGTGGTGGTCACCGGCGAGCACCACATCGATGGTGGCTCCTGCTCTGGTGGATGGTGGTTCGGGCGTGGATGGAGCTCGCCGGAGAGGGCTACAAGCATCGAATTGAGGTGGGGGTTAGAGCACTAGGTGTAAGAGAAGGCTACGGGCGAGAGTAGGGCGGCGGAGGAGTGCTCACCGGAGAGAACGTTGCCAGAGCCCGAGGCGGACGGAGGTGGCCGGAGTCGAGGAAGAAAGGCCCCTCTAGGCCCTTCCGGTGGCTAGGCGGGGTCTGGCGAGGTGGTGGAGTTGTGCGGGGGCAAGAGCAAGCTCGGGGGGGCTATATATAGATGGCCCGAGGCGGTTGCCATGAACGGATAAGTCCGGCGGGTGATTACGGCGGCGTTGTGGGTGGACGGCTGGCTTAGGGGCTTGAGCATCATCCAGGTGAAGTACTGGTGCCATCCCAGTGTCCAACTCAGCACGGGAGGGAGGATTACGGCCTGCCCTTGACGGAACGGCCGCACGGCATGCCGGCGGCAGAGAACGCGCTCTGCGCGTGCCAGGCCACGGCGACGGTGCTGCATGCGTGCGCTGGCAAGGAGGTGGCCACGCGGAGCTCTCAGAGGGTTTGGGTGGTGCTGAACGGTGTTCTGCCGCAGTGTTGCCCCCGGTCGGCTGCTACAGTGGTTCTGCCGCCGCGAGACACATCGGCGCTGGCGTGCCAGGGCGCCACCGACGCCAGGGAGGCACCAAGCGCGTGCGTGGCACTCCGGGCAAGAGGAAGAGGCTGCGAGCATGAGCCAAATGCATAGTTTCCTCGTGACTGAATCTCTGACGAAGAAACGACACTGAAACTCTGAATTTTACTGAATATGAACAGCAACCGTGCACGCCAGGTATTCGACAGAATTATTTTGGCATGCAGGGATTTTTCCTTGAGCTGGTTTTTGGTGGAGTGGTCTCTCATTGCATCAGTAGGCTGCCTGAATTTTGGTAGAATTTTTGGAGAAGAGAAAATATGAATTTCACCAAATTTGGCAAATCTGGTCCAAACTTGCAGAGGCTGAAATTTGAAAATTTTGAAAAGAGGAAGAGTGGATCAAGATGGTTCTGAGTTGTGGGTACCAAGGACTATCCAGGAGAGTTGGTTTGAGGTCAAAACTCAAATGCAATAGGGTACTTGCTTTGAGAATGACTCAGGCCTAAAATAATTGTCAGAAAAGATTTGAGAGGAAAAATAATTGAAATAAAATCCAAAACTTGTTTGGACTTGTTGGGACAGAGAACTTAGATTGTTTCAAGGAGGAGGTAAGGTTTTGGAGGGGTTTTACCACATGGGCAAAAACAAAAATCATGGGTGGTCTTCAAGATATGAAAAATCTCAATTTCATAGAGTTTCTTTTTTTTAATGAAAATAATTAATTTCCAAAATATGTTTTGGGCAGGGAGCCAAGAGAGAAAAATTTATAAATGATCAAACACCAAAGTTTGCAGAAGATACAGAAATAAAAATCCTAGCCAAAGAAAAGGAAGTTTTTAAGAGGAAGGTTTTCTGGCAAAAATTTTAAATGGCATCTCTTTTCAAAAACAAACAAAGTTTTTGTTGAAAACCCAAAGGAAAATTTTTAGAATGTCACAATGGAGGAGCGTCTGCGCTCTTATCATAATTTTAAAATGTGATAAAGCAATCTTCAACACATTTGATTCTCTTCGAGGGTTCTCGCATGTGATAATGGAAGTTGATTGCTTGGAGCACTCGCCACAATTCTCGCTTAATTCTGGCTCATATCCTGTTACAAATAGTAGATCTCGGTAATATTTCCTCTTTTTTTGTTATTAAGCATGTAAACAGGTCAGCAAACCTTGCAGCGCATCTTCGTGCGAACTGTGCTTGCTGCACCTTGAATGTGGCCGAGAGCTGGCTTGATGAAACACCTTGCTTCCTACTTCTTTTTTTGCGGGGTACCTTGCTTCCTAGTGACCAGTGTCTTGGCTGATCATCCTAAGAATGCTTATATATGAATAAAGCTCTCTCATTTACCCGCAAAAAAGATTAAGCCATATTAACCGGAAAGGAGGGTGTATGGACTAGCACTACTTTTTGGTGTGTCCCGTCAACTCGTAGAACGAGGAGAAGCTTGCAGGACAAGGTGAAGCTCGCTTACGCCTTTTGATTAATGCAACCTACCCTCGGTGGACATGCATCAGTCCATTCGGTGTCAGATTGTCAGAGGCATACACTGTAGTACCCAACATGTGGAGTACCATCATTGTTCGACTTCACGAAGAGGCGAAGAGCCAAGCGTAGTAGTACGAGTAGTACTACTACTAGAACCGCATGGTGGAGCGTCTGTACTCTTATTTTTTTATCTCTGATAAAGTACATGTTTATTCCGGAGAAGGGCGGAAAATGGCAGCCCAACATGTAATGAATGATATCGATCAACCAACCATGCTCGAATATATCGTGGCCTCCATGCGAGCCCGTCTGTGTGTTCTCGCTCCTCGTCTCTCTCAAGGAACGACGAGTTGGCTCTTTGCCGTCAATTGAGATCGGTTTGCTCACACTCCTGTCCCACATGTCAGTGATATGCCAAGAGGAGGTGTGTTGACCGACTGGCCATACGCGTACTTGGTTTTGCACCTTCATACTACTCCTCCCTCCGTCACAGTTTACAGGGCGCGCTTCATTATGATGCATTTCTCTCAATGCATTTCCACCACCAGAGAGACTTTAGACGCGTTTGGTTTAATTCTCAATTAATTAGGGCGTGGTAACCGCAATCAAGTGCACAATTTTCTCTCCATGTACTGTACTACTATGGAGTGGAGTAAGTGCATGCATGTGTGTACCCGGGGTGGAAGCACTGCATGCATGTGTGTACGCATTATTCCCTCTAGTAATAGACGCCGTGCTATAACTACCAATGCTATTTTTCAGGCCGATCGCTAGTCGCCTTGGTCCCACAGATTTTTTTTCTTTTTTCTGAAGCGCGCTGTATAAACAGTGACGGATGGAGTAGTATGAGCGGATTCAAAGAATAGTGTATTGATGGTTGCTTCTTTAGAGCAACTTACAGTGGGAAAGGTGGGGCTTATGATTTGACTGCTCATTACTCACTATTAATGCGGCGCAACAACCGCGTTGAGTCTCCCATGCGGTTGTGCACTACCCCCTCAGTTCTTAAATATACTCCGGAGTATTTGTCTTTCTAGAGATTTCAACGTGTGACTACTCAAATATTTGTCTTTTTAGAGATTTCAAATGGACTGGCACATACGGATGTATATAGATATATTTTAGAGTGTAGATTCACTCATTTTGCTCCGTATGTAGTCACTTGTTGAAATCTCTAGAAAGACGAATAGAATATTTAGGAACGGAGGGAGTACACATATGAAGCAAAATGAGTGAATCTACACTCTAAAATATGCCCCTTTGAAATTTGTAAAATGACAAATATTTAGGAACGAAGGAGTATAATTTTGTGCATGGCACATGGACCCGGATGATGAAGAGGCTTCTGGCAATGCTATCAAGCTTCCATCATTTGTTTACATAATTGACGTACTATACAAATAATTTTCCAGCGACATGAAATTGTACAATGGTGTGAGCTTTCAGCTTTTGTTTCGCGTGTCTTGCCATCGATGCTCTTTCGGAAACAATAAAAAACTAACTTCCTTGCTAATGCATGTCAATTATTAGTAGGTCAGAGCTAATAATTACATCACAACTGAAGACAGAGTTGTGAGAAGGTGTTAAATTAAAATTGATCCATGCTTTCTGTCGGTGTACAAAAAGAGGGGTACACTTTTTGTACCCCTATAACTGTGCACGGGCAGTCTGAGCCACGGGCACCACCACACCAAGCAAGGCAAGGGAGGTGAGCCAAGGTAAGACATAAGCTCAAGAGAAGCAGAACGACGCCAAGACCAAGACCACAAAGAGCAAAGGGGACGAAGCGGACTCCCCCGGCAAGATCCTTGCCGGGGGGCAGTTTTAGCAACCCCGGCAAGACCCTTGCCGTGGCAATTCGCCCCACACCTACATAGCAAGTCACCCTTGAGTCCACTGCCCCCATGGGGCGAGGATTCGGTAGACATCCCCGTGGTGGCATGCAGATCTTTGTGAAGACATTCAAGATCAGACACGCACTATAGAAGATGATGACCCTTGGCGGGATCCCAGCCGAGGAAGACCACAAGGCCCCCGGCAAGCGCCTTGCCGGGGATGACGGCAAGCGCCTCGGCAAGGCCCTTACCGAGGGCGTCTACAGGCCACCATTAGGCCCACGCCAACCAAACCTCCACCGCCGCTCGCATGCAGCTGCCGACCCAACCGGCTGGGCAGGCACCTGCGTGGCGGCATGCAGATCTTCGTGGAGAACCTACCACTGCGCCACCTCAGCTGTCTGCCTGCCTACATGGCATCACAGGCACTGCTGGCCAGGGCGTGTGTCGACACGAGAGGGAGCGGCGACGGACGAGACAGGGCTCTCCCCCGTCCCCGATAAAGCAAGGACACCTAAGCAAGACGCATTGAATGCGCCTTGTCATGTAATGCGAGGGATAACCTCGCATCACTGTACCCTTTCCACCTCCTGTGTGCCACTGTGGCGACCCCTTTTCCTATAAAAGGAGGCCCGAGGCGACCAGGAGAAGGATTCGGCTTTTTGGAGCTCCTCACGCCCCATAGCTAGCTCAAGAACACAGATATACAATCCACCAAAGCACTAGTAGGGTTTTACGCATCCTCGCGGCCCGAACCTGGATAAACGAACCGTGTGCTATCTGTTTGATCCGCTCTTCTCACGACCCCGCGCCCCGCTAACCGTAGTAGGGATTCTTGTGATCCCATAGGTGTCATTCCCACCGACATCTTTGGCGCGCCAGGTAGGGGGCGCAGTTGTGAGAATCGGCTTTAGCAGTCAGCCCGGCACTCCTTCATCTTCGTGACCCTTGAAGAAGGAAGGAGACCAGAAGATCGACACTCGAGCGATTGCAAACAGAAGCTAAGTTGCACTGAACCCTTATTTGTACTACCCTTCTTATTTGAGGTTATTCCCCCCGGAGATGTCACGCCTTTGTATGAGAAACCTGAACGCCAGAGGGTTCTCCCACGATCGGCAACGCCCTTGCCCTATTTCGAGTCCGCTCAACAGCTCAAGCGGCTGCGTCGAGAATGGCAGAGTAGCCTTCCGCGATCAACAACGCCCTTGAGTCTGACTCGAGTCAAGCTCGACAGTTCGAGCGGTCGCGTTTAGAACGGAAAGGTGGCTCGTTCGGCAGCGCGCGTACCCGGCAGGCCATGGGGATCCGTCCGCAAAATGCCGCTAGGGGCTTCCGCGCCGGCGAGCCTACCCAATCGACGTGGGGCGCGCATACAAAGAGGAATTGAATGGGGGAATAACAGGCATGAAAATTAAGAGTACTTCAAAGTTATATTGCATCACATCATTGCTGCGGTTCTAACTAAAGATAAAATTTGTCTTGGTCGGGAACCCGCAGCGGCGAAGAAGAACGGGATGCCTAATCCCGGCGCTGTCCTTCCACCCTCTTGATTTCGTCGATGCAGTCGGTGATGGGCTTGATGCGCTCCTTGAGCACCATGAGGTCAGTACCCTCCGGCAAGCTATTCATCGCGGCCGCGAAGTCAAGGTCGGGGTTCCAGAACGCCATCTTGGTGAGGACCTTGGTCACGACCCTCCGACAAAGTCGCCGGGCCTCCTCGGCCAGTGTGGCCGTCCTGTTGGAGTGAAGATAGGCCAAGGCTCCGAGGACGCCCTCGAAGAACTAGGTCAGCTTGGCGTTGACGGTCCCGCTGCGCTCGGGGGCGTACCTCATGTTTGGCATCCCCATGGTGGCCAATTGCGAGGTGACCCTGCCGGCGACAACCTCCAGATGGCTGATCCACCTGTTCTCGCCCGCCACATATTCCTGGTGGGAGGCGGCCTCGTTTGCCCGCAGCTGCTTCTCCTCCTCGAGGCTCCTGGTCAAGGTCTCCTCCCGAGCCCTGCTCTCCGACAACATCTTCTCGAGATCCTCCAGCTTCAGCTTGAGGTCTCTGATGGAGTTCTGCGCTTCGGAGAGCTCCCCAGTCCTGCTGATGACCGCTCCTTGCGCCTCTACCAAGGCGCGGTTGAGCGTGCTCTTCTCTCTGGACAGCTTGAGGGCCTGCTCCTTTAGCTCGTCCCGCTCTGCTTCCAGCTCCTTCACCTTGCCGGCATGGGCCAGAGCTTGGGCATCGAGTGCCTCTTTGTGCCTCTGCTCCAGCTCGCGAGTCCGTCGCGCAACAAGGGCCTCGAGCTCCTCATCCTTGCCACGGAGCGTTGCGGCAAGCTTCGCTTCACACATGGAGAGGTCCTCTTCCTGGGAATCCAAGGCGGCTTGATGCTGGTTCCGGGTGGCCTCGGCCGCGGCAGCCAAGTTCGCCGCCTTTTCCTGGGCCTTCTCGATGTCGGCCATCTTCATGGTGAGCTCCATATCGCGCTTGGCCAATTCCTCCTGAAAGGCCCTCTGCTCCTCGCGGGTCTGGTGGAACCAGGTCTGCGTCTCAGCAATGCGCGCCTTGAAGTCCACCTCCGCGTTGTCCACCGTTGCCATCCAGGACTTGACCTTGTCTAGGCGGGCACGGTAGAGCACTTGGAGCTTCCGGAAATTGGTCCCCATGGCACAGAAAAGCTGCTCTTCTGGAGAACCGTCGCCGCCAACGCCCGGCTCATCGACCACCTCAAGACCGGTGGCGGCAAGCACCTCGCCGTCAAAGACTTCCCCTTCGGCGGGCGCTCGGCTTGACACCCCTGGAAAATGGACGAAAAGATTGTCTTCCACCTTCAGATATCTGCCGGGGCCCGAGGTTGAGGAGGAGGGAGGCTGCTCATCCACCACCTCTTCCTCGGCGGAGGCCTTGCCGGCTTCCCCCGCAGGTCCAACGCTGGCGCCCTCGGCAGAAGCCCCGCCGGTCGCCTTGGCGGCCCCCGCAGCGGCGTCCTCGACAGCACCCTTGGCGGCCTCGTCAGCGGCGGCCTCATCACCATCTTTGGCGGCCTCCTTGGCGGCAATCCTGCCGGCCTCCGCCGCGGCCTCCTCAGCAATATCTCCAACAACAGTGTCCACGTCCTCCATGTCTGTTGAAGGAGGGCCTGGGCAGCAATGGGAGCAATGAAGCCAAGAAAAGAATAAGGGAAAATAGAGACGAAGGACAGGCGACGCACCAGTGCCAGGCTGTGAAGCAGAAGTCCCCTCCCCGCCAGCATTTGGCGCCGTGGCAGAGTCACCAGCGCCCAAGTTCCCCTCTTCCTCCATGGGTGTGGGCTTCGTACCTGATGCCCTTGCCGGGGACGCCCCTCGCGGCGGCGTAGTCGATGGAGGTGGTGTGTTGGGAGTAGCCCTCTGTGGCTCCTCCTGCTGCCGCTCCCCTCCTACAAACCCGGCAAGGTCAACATCATAGCATCGAGCGCCCACCACATGTCGAGTAAGAGGAGGGTGACGAACTTACGCTGGGGGCTGCGCCAGGGGCTGCTGTCCGGGCTGCTGAGCACCACCAGTGGCGTCTTTGAAGCTCCAGGCAGGGACTGACTGCTCGCCGAGGTCCTCGCCCTCTTCACCCTCTGGGCCAACGTCTTTGCATCCCTGGAAAAGCAAAAACGGATCAAGATAAGTGACCCAATTCAGGGAAATGGAAATGACGGTAAGGAACGGAGTGCTTACTCGTCATCCGTCTCCTCCTCTTCCACCAGTTTCCTTTTCCTCTCCGGGCTGAGAGGCCCAAGATCAAAAGGGAGCTCCACATCATCATCCGAGTCAACGTCGGCCGGAGGAGGCAAAGAAGGCGACGGGGTTTGTGCGCGCCTAGATGAGGAAGGGGTTGCCGCCTTCTTCTTCTCAGCGGCCTTCATCAGCCTATTCGCTGTCGTGGCCCTCGTGTGGCGCTCGGACCCCTCCAGGGTCAATTGAGGCCGCGTAGCCCTGCCGGGCCGGACCGGCTCGCCGGAGCCAGACCGCCGCAGGACTCGCCCTCTTCCCCTGGCTGGCGTCGAGCCCGCCGCCATGTCCTCCTCCTCCGACGACTCATCGGCCGTGTCCTCGACAAGCGGAGATCCGGCGTCGGCGCTGCTGACCTCCTTGGTGGCCGCCGCCCACAGGGTGAACTACTCCTCCTCCGCAGCCGTTGTGGCCTTGTCCTCCATGCCCCCGGCGCTACCTGCCTCCATGGCAAGCTATGCCTCCCTCACCCTGGTGGCGATGTAGTCCAGCTCTTCCTGGGTGGTGTCCATGACAAGCGAGCGCTCGGCGTCAGCATTGACGTATACCTCAATTAGGGTGTCAAAGAATTGTTGCACATCTGCGTTTGTCGACTCCTTCCAGCTCGGGACAGGGTCATGCGCATTGTAGTCCGGCATCATAGTGATGATCTCGGACCGGCGTGAATTATTGCACAACGGGACCACCCCCGCTGGCAACTTGAAGAATGGCCCCTTGACGGCCTTGCCGACCTTTGCAGCAGCCCTCGCGGCCTTGCCGGTCCGTTCGACCTCGCCGTCATGACCCACATCCAGCTGAAAGAGCCGCTGGCAGAAGTGGGCACGCGCCATCACCGTGAAGTTGTGGTCGAGGCCAGGGCAGAGCCACATAATGTCAGCCGGGTTCGTAAAAAGCCAGGCTGGCCTCCCCTTATTATGCAATGGGGCGATCCTGCGGCGAATGAAGTCCGACCCGATCATCTCAAGGGTGAGTCCAGCCGGGTCAGCCGGAGGATCCTGGTGGTGGCGACAGTGAGCCTCCCGTCGGCGGCGTCAACATCACTCCAATCGCTGCCGTGGACCGGCGGCACCCGACGGACCTTGCAAAATTCCGGTGGGTCTTCATCCTCAATCCAGCACCACCGGCCACGCCATTCCTCCCACCTCTCCTTCACGGCACCGTCCGGGTACGCCTCCTTGGATCTTGGGATCCAGGTGACGCAACCGGAGACGGCACCTCCCGTCTGGATCCGGGGGAAGAAATAATGGCGGAAGAGCGTCGTGTTGGGCTGCACCCCGGCAAAGCCCTCACAAAGATGCGCAAAGAAAGCCATGCACGCCACCGCATTCGGAGTAAAATCCAAGAGGCAAAAACCGAATGTGTGCATAATGTCACAGAAGAAATCGGAAAAAGGGGGCATAACCCGCAAGAAAGGTAATCAACGAAGAAGGGGTACCGATTTGGGGCAGGATCGGCGCAAGCGGCAGGAATGACGTGCGTCGCTGGATGCCTCGAATTCTCTCCCCGCGTCTTCACTCCCCATAGGGGCTTGAACGAGGCCCGGAGCTCATGAACATCAACTGTCGAGGGGAAGAAGAAGGTGGACTTCGTCCGGTCCCCCAACAGCGCACTCTTCGGCGGCTCCACGGTCCCAGAGCCCTTAGCCACCCCCTTGTCCTTGGCGGATTTGGGGGCCATGGCGACCGAGAGGTCTAGAGGATTGAGGAAGGGGGGTGGCGAAGAAGTGACGACGGGCAACGACGAAAGCTTAGGAAGGAAGGAAGAGAGTGAATGGCGGCTCTGAGATTGGAAAAGGCACGAGGGAAGAGGAGAAAGTGAGCAGCGCGCCCACGGTTATTCCTTCTTATGGGGGAAAACGCGGGCCGCCTCCTTTCACATTAACTGTGATGTGACGCATGCCCGCGGGAACTAACCCCACGCATGCCGCCCACGTCACACGCGCCTCCCCACGCCGCGCCACGCGCGGGAGTCATGGGAAGCGCAGCACGCGGAGAAACTTAGCGCGGTAAAAACCGCCCCGCCTGCCCGCGCACCGTTTTTGGGCCTGGTCCAACAACGAGTTGCGCTTATGTGTGGCCCAGGCCCGGGGGCTCCTGTCGGTGTACAAAAAGAGGGGTACACTTTTTGTACCCCTATAATTGTGCACGGGCAGTCTGAGCCACGGGCACCACCACACCAAGCACGTCAAGGGAGGTGAGCCAAGGTAAGACCGAAGCTCAAGAGAAGCAGAACGACGCCAAGACCAAGACCACAAAGAGCAAAGGGGAGGAAGCGAACTTCCCCGGCAAGATCCTTGCCGGGGGGAAGTTTTAGCAACCCCGGCAAGACCCTTACCGTGGCAATTCGCCCCACACCTTCGGAGCAAGTCACCCTTGAGTCCAGTGCCCCCATAGGGCGAGGATTCGGGAGACATCCCCGTGGTGGCATGTAGATCTTTGTGAAGACATTCAAGATCAGACACGCACTATAGAAGATGATGACCCTTGGCGGGATCCCAGCCAAGGAAGACCACAAGGCCCCCGGCAAGCGCCTTGCCGGGGATGACAGCAGGCGCCTCGGCAAGACCCTTGCCGGGGCCCCGGCAAGGCCCTTACCGAGGGCATCTACAGGCCACCATCGGGCCCACGCCAACCAAACCTCCACCGCCGTTCGCATGCAGCTGCCGACCCAACCGGCTGGGCAAGCACCTGCGTGGCGGCATGCAGATCTTCGTGGAGACCCACCACTGCGCCACCTCAGCTGCCTGCCTGCCTACATGGCATCGCAGGCACCGCTGGCCAGGGTGCGTGTCGACACGAGAGGGAGCGGCGAGGGACGAGACAGGGCTCTCCCCCGTCCCCGATAAAGCAAGGACATCTAAGCAAGACACATTGAATGCGCCTTGTCATGTAATGCGAGGGATAACCTCGCATCACTGTACACTTTCCACCTCCTGTGTGCCACTGTGGCGACCCCTTTTCCTATAAAAGGAGGCCCGAGGTGACCAGGAGAAGGATTCGACTTTTTGGAACTCCTCACGCCCCATAGCTAGCTCAAGAACACAGATATACAATCCACCAAAGCAGGAGTAGGGTTTTACGCATCCTCGCGGCCCGAACCTGGATAAACGAACCGTGTGCTATCTGTTTGATCCGCTCTTCTCACGACCCCGCGCCTCGCTAACCGTAGTAGGGATTCTTGTGATCCCATAGGTGTCGTTCCCACCGACACTTTCATTGGTAGCAACGTCACCCCAGCTCTGTCTAAATTAACAAGGCATGTTGGGAAAAAAAGTAGCTGTCTGGAGCATGCAATATTCCGATCATTTTGTGCAGTTCCACTAAAATAGAGCTGAGCATCCCTGTTCCAAAGATATTATGTCTGATTACAATAATAGAGGACTGCTGATGAAACAATAAACACACAAATAGAAGCCGGTCACCTTTGCAGTCTCTCTTAAGACTAACTAGTTGGAGAAGATTAGGCTCGGAGTTGGATGAGGAGGATAGAGAAAAACCAATCTCCCTTTGTGCAGTCGCACTGAAATGTAGAGACGTTGCCCGTGTGACATTTTAGTACAACTGCACAAAACACTCTTAAGCAAAAAGTGATTTGTGCAGTTCACAAAAAGGTCGCAATAGCAGCGAGGTGAAATGGATAGCCCTGTTTGCAAAAAAGAGGTAGAAAGGAAACAACTACTGGCCAATAACAGTTGATGACACATGCGACGACAAAAAAGAAGCATATTCCTTGTCCTAAGGGAAGATAACAACACGGTTGTGTTTGTCTAAAACAGTGTGAGGACGAGAATGCAATATGGAAAGTACGCCGGACGAGCTACGTTTTGGGCAAAGAACTATGGAAGATCCACATGCAGCGACGTGGGAAGACGGGCAGTGGAGCAAGGCCGGAGGGGATACCTGGAGGTCGTCAGGATGTAACTAGGTGAGCGGCGGCGGGCGTAATCTGCGAGCAGGTGGCATAGGCCCTGCAGCGCCGGATCTTGGTCAGAGAGAACGGCGTGTACCGCAGATCGGGACGTGCTACCTCGGCGCCGTCGAACGGAGAAACGATGCACTTCCTCCCTTTCCCTCGGCGGACGGGATGCGGCCGGATCAGTGACTGACGGTGAGAGAGAGAGAGAGAGGCCACCGCACTCCCTTTCTCCCGGCGGACGGGATGCGGCCGGATCAGTGACCAACGGTGAGAGAGATAGGCCACCACAGCCTTGTGTGAGATACTCTGAAGAGCGACAAACCAGGCAGGCATGCTCCATTGTATATAGTGAGCGGACTACCTTTTTCTCCATAAAAATCATTTTATATTCTGTGTACGTGACATTGAGCGCTATAACTTTATTTAAAAATAACACGGCAACGCGTCAACTCGAACTTTGTTTCATGCACGCGTGGTACACGACCTCCCTAGGTGAACAACCGCTACAGGCGTTCAAATTAGCACGTGGGCTGCCATTTCGTAAAGAAATGAGCTCCACCGTGTACCCGCGCGGGTGTGGTTGGGCACGAAGCGTGACTACGTGCATGGTGCACCTATTCTCTTCTTGTATACGTACACCACCTATGTGGGGTTGTGTGAGAGAGATATAAACCTAGAGAGATATTGTGTGTGGGTTCTTGAGAGTTTTTTTGGGGGGGGGGGTCAATCAAAAAATGTAACATATGCAATGTGTGTGAAATAGAGTCCTGGATATAACATATATATAGAGGGGGCGATCCACGAGAAGAGAGTGGAGGTATCATCGGCTTGAGGTGTCCATAGAATCGAAGAGAGGGATGATGTGTGTGTGTGCGCGCGCGATCGATAAAGAGTGCCATCAAATTTGTGTGTGCCCACGTCAAAAATATAGAGTGGCTGGCCTACTGGAACGTGAGATGGGACATGTGCAGTTTTTCTCTGTAGCATGGATACCTACCTACAGCGCTCGACTATCGGTGTGTGGTGGGGGAAGAGGGAGGCCCAATTAACTATAGAGGTACAATGGCTGGTATATGTGTGGAGGAGGAGAGAGGCCTACCTCATGTATTAAGGAGATCGATCTGCCTCATGTATTAGGGGAGATCGATCGGCATCCATGCATATGTGCAGGAGAGGAATAAGGTTGGGAGAGAGATAGAGCTAGAGTGTTGGAGGGGGTGGTAGTGGAGTTGCTTCTAACAAATGGTGGGATAGGCTTGCTAGACAAACGGAGGGCACACCCGCAATATCAATAAGAGAGGAGATGGCTGCTTGTTGTCTGTGCACGTGCGTGTGAGAGACGGGTCAGGAGGCATGCATGAATGATGAGGGGGGACGATGTGGCTGTGGTAAGCAGACGTAACTACATAGGAAGATCAATCGCCCTTTGTTAGAGAAAGGAGAGACATAACTTGTGAGGTACGTCGATCGATGGGGGGGTAGTTAAAATCGATCTAGGTATATGTTGGAAGATCGATCGGTATACATGCATGTGTGTGTTAGAAGCAAATGAGGCACGAGGAGAAGGATAGAGAGAGAGAGGGATGCATGTAGGAGGTGGTACGAGAGGCATACTATATCGAGGGGGGAGGAGTGTGCGAGTACGAGAACGATGAAAAGAGTGGTGGGAGTGAGGCATGGACGGTGACAAGAGAAGAGGGGAAGCTTGTGTTTGTGCTAGGCACACCTGGCTAGAGAGGCATATCGATCGATGTGTGCCGTAAAGAAGGAGCTGGGGGGGCCTACACACACCGTGGGTGAACGACCTAAAGTGAAAAGACGAATTTGCGCGATGGAGCTAGAGAATGCTGAGGGAGGGTGAGAGGGATGCGGGCGTGTGCATGCACAAGAGAAAGTTAGCGCTAGCTACAAAGATAAGAGGGTTGTGTGGGTATAAAAGACGAATAGAGATCATATATACTTCATTATAAAAAGCGAATTCGGATATTTGAAGAATTTATCATAGTGTTTCAAACCGACGCATGTGTGAATATATATAACAGTGATACACATGGTGTGGTTATGAACATGTTATACTACATTTAATATATTTTATCTCTACTCTTATAAAAAAACGGAGTTGTTGATGATGGTGTGCCTTCCATCCTGCATTATAGGCCGTCCGATTTATATCTCGCGGATAGCAAGGAAACTATGATGGTTGAAGTTGGCAACAATCATGATTGTAGATTCTTATTCAAATAGAGAAACGAATTCAAATTTAGTTCGAATTGCAGCGGTAGTATAGACATTTGGAATGCAATAAAATGTTGGTATGAGTAGGTTACATGCATTATACAGCAAGCGAAAAAATTTCATCGGACATAACATGGATTCATACTCCCTCCTTCCATCTATATAGGGCATAATGAGATTTTTAAGACACCTTTGACTATTGACAAGATTAATAGTACATGACGTGCATAATGTGAAAATTATATCATTGAAAGAACCTTTCACAGACAAATTTAACGGTGTGCTTTGTGTAAGTTGCATGTCATATATCATTGCTCTAATATTTGGTCAAAGATAGCATCGAAATACGCATTAGGCCCTATATAGATGGAAGGAGGGAGTAGCTTTGAATAGCATTTGTATAGTAAAACAGGGCAAGACTCTCTCTTTGTGTGGTGAGAATAGTTTTATTTTTTTTGTTTTCTTTTTGGTTGAGGGAAGTGCAAATTGATTTGGTACGTACAAGTACAATATTACTACACGTTAGGCTTGTCACTAAAATTCAACCCGTGTCTTGTTATATCCCAAAAATTCAGATATCGTGCTCCCAAAATTGGCGCCTTCACAACCCGCGCCTTGCTATCCCGAAATTACAACGCGCACGAAAACTCCCTCCAGCTGCCAAATCCCGACACGCGAAATCCCCCTTCTAACCCTTAGCTGAAAGGGCCGCTAGTTCAAATCGGTGGGGGGTACTTTTGTAACACACCCTACATTTTGGACAAGCGCGTCACTAAGTCATGCTTCACCCCCTCCCATCGCCCCCTTTTTGCCATTCGAAATCCCAGGCTGCCATAACCTCTCCGCTCCAGCCGCGAAACCCCACCCTCCTCCGTCCACCACGTCACCGCTGCCCAGCCGGAGCCTCTTCCACGACGACGTCGTCCACCACAACAGCTCGACGTCCCTCGTCCACCTCCCAGATGAGGATCCGTCGTCCATCTTGCCG
The DNA here is from genome assembly GCA_032464435.1 of Aegilops umbellulata. Classification (NCBI taxonomy): domain Eukaryota; kingdom Viridiplantae; phylum Streptophyta; class Magnoliopsida; order Poales; family Poaceae; genus Aegilops; species Aegilops umbellulata. Next base: position 82,704,131 of record CP136060.1, on the reverse strand, counting down.
TCCCGCCGGTTCAGCCGGCCCGTCCTTCGGCGGCGGCGTCCATACCAGTCGGATCTGCTGCTGCTGCTGCTCCGGCTCTCGCTCGATCGCTCGCTCGCTCGCCCAACTGCTGCTGTTGCTCTCCCCCTCGCTCGTGCTGCTGCTCTGCTCTGATTAAGCCACACTTCAGTCGATTGAATCGACTTATGGGTCAGTCAATTTTCAGGGGTTGGGGGGCTCACCGGAGTTAAGGAAGAACCACCCGCAACGGGGACGGGGGCTCGCCGGAGAGGTACCCCACTATCTATCTTAGGGTTCAGGGTGGGGGCGGGGGGCCTAGAGGGCTTGCCGGGGCGGCGGTGGCCAGTTGTTTCGGGGCGGCGAGGCGGCGCTGGGGCCGGCGGCGAGGCCGGTGGTGGCTAGCGGCTCAGGGGGTGCAGGTTGAAGATGAACTGCAGGCCCTCCCTAAACTACATGTCAAGTGCCTCCCTGCTACCATTGCGTTCAGTTTTGACAGTAGCATTCAGATTCCACAGTAAATTTCAGTTTCGATAGTTAAGTTCAGAGTCAACAGTTTTTACCTCATCTGTTATAGTCAGGTGGTTTTTGGTGATGTTAATTTTACATCCATTTTACATCATCTATTGGAGATGCTATTAGAATCCCACTTGAGATTGATGATGTCTGTCTTGTGCTGCTTCAGCCTTGACGTCTTACGGCTCACCGGAGCTGCTCCAATGACAGAACGATCCATCACAACATAGCAGTGCCCTGGACGCCGTCTACAGATTCCTCAGATCTTCCTCCACACCTCTAACAGCCACCTCTGCCTCAACTGCTTCAGCGACCAACCCAATGATGTTGAGGTCGACACGGCTATGGCAAAGAGGTTGTACACTTATTGCATCACTTATTACTATACTTTCACGTCGATCCATTAGGGATATTTTGGTTCAACGGAAAGACGTCGATCCAGTGGTTGTTACCATCACTCTAAATTTCTGCATGCTCTCCTTACATAATCTCACCATATTTTTTTCGTATGCATGTTAGATATTGTACACAGTCATGCTGAACATGTAGAAAAAAAGAGAAGAGCTTTGCGCGGAAATACAATGCCATGCAGACATAGCTTCATGGTGGGTTCAATGGCAAACCCTCCCCACCCCTCTCCAGATTGTAATCCAAAGGAAGATATCTGTTCTGAGGAGGATTCAGACGCCGCTGACCACTCCTATTTACCCCCCAAGGTGTTTGCTCTACCTTGGCATGATGATGTTAGTCATATCATGCATATGTTGCCTTGCAGTGCCTACTTTTGACGTCATATATGTCATATGCTTAGTTTAGACATGTTCTGTAATGCCACCTGTTTAGTTTCAATATCATATATGGGAATTATGCGGTCTCATGTCTTTTAGCCAGCCATAATATATGTGAAATGTGCAATGCCATCCTGTTTAACCAGGCATCATATATTTGAATGATATCTTGCCCATCCTTTTCTTCATTACATTTCCATTTGTCGACAATGTTTGTACATTAAACTACTCTTCCTGTGAATCTGCCATTTGGGTGGGAGATGGAAAAATCTGGAGTGAAAACAAGGCCTTCAGAGCAGACAGTACTACATGTCGAAGCAGATCTCTTGTTGGGTCCCGGTAGCTCCTCAGAGATGGATTCAGAGATAGATGACCAGTCCTATTCCCCCACTGAGGTGTATGTTCTAACTTGGCACGGTTATACTGCTCATATCATGCATACAGTGTCTTGCATTGCATAGTTTAGACATCATATACACAATATTCAACACCATGTTCTTAGTTCAGACATCATATCGAATGCCCTCTGTTTAGCATATAAATCACATATGTGAATTAAATGATGCAATCCTGATTACTTAGATAACATGTAGGTGAATTATGTCATGCGATCCAGTTTAGTTATTCATCATATCTTTGAATTATATTATGCTATGCTATCCAGTTTAGATAGACATCATATATGTGAAATTATGTCATGCTATCCGTTTTAGTTAAACAATATACATGTCAACTATTTCATGGCCTCTTTTTTCCACACTATCTATTGCATCTGTCTCTCATACAATGTCTGCACATTCAACTATGTTTCCTGTTTATCAGCCATTTGAATTGGAGCGGGTGATGCCAGTATCTAGCGGACTAAAAACACGGTCTTCAAATAAAACAGTGCTACCTCTTGGTGGAGATAGCACCCCGGTTGTACATGCACAAGAACCAGCCCTACCACACATAACCCAAACTCTCGCAGATTGTACCCCTACTGCGATGGACAGAGAACCAGCTTCACCCAATCTAACCCCAACCCCAGCCGATAGTAACCCAGTTCATGTTGACACAACACAATCTCCACCATAGAGCTCCCAAACAAGAGCAGTTTGTAAGGCAGATCCAGTGCCCAAAGGGCCAGTACTATCACGGCGAACCCCAACTCCACCAGTTAGTACGCCTATTCCTGTGGAGGAAGCACAACCAGCTAGTCGTAGTTTAGCATCTATCGCATTTGATGTTGTTAAATCATATGTGCGTATCTTCCCATCTTGGAAATATTATACTGAAGATGAAGGTAAATTCCAGTTGCAGGTGTTTGTCCAGGAGTTATGTGTAAGTAATGTTATTCATGGCAATTACTTTGCTTTGTCCCATACATCCTACCTCCATGATGGTTATAATACAGCAAATTTTCCCATTTTTCTCTATCGAGAAGGACCAATTTGGAAACTCAGGATGAGGTATCCTATGCTAATACCTCTGCTATCTTCAAGAATGCTTGGTGGCAGTATCGGAATTACCTGAAGAAAACGTACTTCACCGGCAAAGAAACTCATAAAATTCCCTTACGTTCTCCTGAGACACATTTACTGGACGATGACTGGGAACGCCTTGTTCTGTACTGGTCCCGAACCAAGAATGTGGTAAGGTCTATGAGCTCATTTTCTATTTTTAAGTATTATATTATTGCGTCTTACTGTACTCTGTTCATGTAGAACAAGTGCCTAAACCTGAAGAACAACTGTTCTAATTTAAGATTCCATTGCTATCATAGTTAAAAAAGCGCTAGGCATTAATTGTGCGTTTTGCCACCGCCTTGCACTTTACTGACCAAAGCGCATGCTTATGCATAGTTATGCATAGATTATGCGTAGTTATGCGCAATGCGTTTTGCCAACGCCTAGAGCCTAGGCGCGCTTAAGCGCTCGCTTAGGCGCGCCTTTTTTTAAACTATGATTGCTTTGCTCTTGTATCACTGTATTTACTCATACAAACTTATTTTTAAATTGAAGGATCCAATCGAAACTCCAATGGCACAACAGGTATGTTCACGCATGTTTCTTTTACAGGTTTGCTCTTATCAATAGCTCTGTTGATTTCAATTTCAATTGTGTATACAATTGACTTTCATATCATGCACATTACTAGCATCACAACAGAGCCAATAGTGTTGTTGTACATGTAGACCCGTGGTACCCATCTGAAATCTTGTTGTGCCGTGTAGTTTCCCACGCTTTGTATTCTTTCACTACTGCTTTGTCTCGAACTGATATGATTTGAACCGTGTCTCTATTTTGATTTGGCAAGACAATGCAGTGACCATAGGACACAGATATATGTTTGTTTGATGCTTTTATTATGTACTAGTACTTGGCAATAGAAGACTTGGTAGTTTAATCCTGTCCACCTTACTAATGAACTGGTTCACCGAAATGAGTTTCATATACTAGTACATGCTAAACTTGTTATGTGTCTGCTTGTTTCTTCTTTTAGAATGCTGACAGAATATTGGGGAAGAGTGCCTTATTAAGCAATGGTAAAGGAAGTAATGCAGATAAGGTTCAGGATAGTGACACATCCTTGTTGGTCTCCAACAAAGCTGATAAAACAGCTAAGGAAGACTATCTTGAAGACAGCGAGACAACCCCAAAGTCCTGTCTTGGTTTAGTGTTGGAGTTACTGGCCACTACTGCTTGCACAAGCTATTCAAACTCACTGTCTGAATTAGTTCGGTTTCTTGAGTCTCAACTACAAGCTGAAAGACATCGATCAGCTGTGTTGCGACAAGAAGCGGAAGGATTGCGGAAGTCCCTGGAGCATTCAGATGCATACTTTCTGGTGCAATAGCAAGCGTTGGAGGATTTTAGCGCCAAACGGGACAAAGCTAATCAGCTTGCTAAGCTTATTGCCAGCATGGTGGATACCCAGGATAACGTTTCTTGAGCTCTTCTGAAGTTGTTTCAGTTATGCTCTTGTTTTGCTGCCGCGTTTATTTGCACTGGTGGCCAATTTTGACGGCCAGTGTATGTAATGTGCTGCTTTGTTCCCTATATTTGCACTGGTGGCGAACTTTGATGCCCAGTGGATGTAATATGTGTAATAGCGGTAATAGGCTAGCGTTAATTGCTTGCTTATTTATTTCCTTATTGTCTTGTTTAGTTGTTTGCTTGTAGTCACTGCAGTTCTTTTTCTGTTTTTTTCTAGTGGCCACAATAGCCTATTTTTGGTAACTAGGCCAAAATAATCATGGCAACACACGGACTGTTGTAACCATGGGCCTCCTGCAGTCCGTATGATCCATGGGCCTTCGCCCGGCCATAGGATCCATCGGCCTTCTATACGGGCCTTAGGGTCCATGGGCCTTCTACGGGCCATAGGGTCCATGGGCCTTCTACGGGCCGTACGATCCATGGTCCTTCTATGGGCCGTACTATCCATGGGCCTCATATGGGCCGTAGGATCCATGGGCCTTCTACGGGGCGTATCATCATTTCGCCAATCATGGGCCATACTATTCGTGGACCATAACGGGCCGTTAATAGGCCGTATTTGATAACTCTATGAAAATAGCCCAACGGGTTTTTTTACATGAAAACGGCCCAACATATTAACGGTCCGCAAATGGGCTGACTGTAACGACGGGCTGAATTTGGCCCACAAGAAGAAAATGACAGTAACGGGTCATATGTAACCGAATGCTGCAAATGAGCCCAAGAATCAATGGGCCCTGAGAAGGCCGAAAGATAACTTGGGCTGGAAACGGCCCAATGGAATAACGGGTCCTTAATGGGTATAAAGTGATACACTGTTCATTACGGGCCAGTTTCACCACGGGCCGTTAATGGGCCAAGAGTTACAAAGGTCCTCGTATGGGCCGAAAGAAGTCACGGGCCACACATGGGCCGGAAGTTAAAACGGGCTGAATCATATTGGACGGCCCAGATGACGCTACTGGGCCTAATTCGGATAGGGCATAACGGGCCCTGGGTTAACAGGCTATAAATGGGCTATATGCGAACAGGCCGTTAACAGGCTTTCCGTGGGCCGGCCCGCCACCTTTTGACCATGTCAAACGGGCCGGCCTTTTCACAGGAATGGGCCTCTGTTGGGCCGTGCCACGTGTCATCGTATCATAGGCGCCTTCTGTCCAATGAGCGGATGACATCTGTCCCAACGGTGAGCCGACACGTGTTTCCTCCAACCAATGATGATTTTACACGTGGAAAATCCCCATTGGTCGGGGCTGTTAACGGGTTATCGGATCCAAAACCCGACCCGATAGCTTAACGGTGTTCCATTACGGTGGATGCCACGTGTTGGTCACCCTTGACGAAAGCATTTCTGTGATGCGCGATTTATCGTCATGGAAGTGGACATTTCCGTGATGATAATTTTGGTAATGTCATGGAACACTTCTACGACAGCACAGGTATGAATATCTTGATTCTGTCATAAATTTTTCATGGATGTACATGCATGACAAAAAACACGACCTACTGTGACAAACACGTATCATCACGGAAGTGTATTTTTTTGTAGTGTATGAGGAGGAAGAAGAACATGATCAGGGCTCTGATGAATTCTTTATGGGTACAAATTGGTGATCCAGTGGACCTTAAATCAATGGTAACAGAATTTTATAAAACTCTTTACACCTCAGAGGGTGTGAATGATATGGAGGCAGTGCTCAACCATGTACCTAGGAAAGTTACCAGGGAGACGAATGCAAGTTTATGTGCAGATTATAGAGAGGAAGAGGTGAAAAAAGCGTTGTTTCAGATGTTCCCAACTAAATCACCTGGGCCAGATGGCTTTCCTGCGCATTTTTATCAGAGGCACTGGGATGTATGTGGTGAAGAGGTGACAAAGGTTGTTCTGCGTATTGTCAGATGGGAGGAAAGTGCAGAATGTATCAATGAAACTTTTCTGGTACTTATTCCGAAGGTAATGAGCCCATCCTTCTTATCTCAATTCCGCCCCATTAGTTTGTGCAGTGTTTTTTACGAAATTGCCTCCAAGGTTTTGGCAAACAGGTTGAAGCAGATTTTACCAGACATAATTTCAGAAGAACAGTCAGCCTTTGTGCTAGGGAGACTGATAACTGACAACATTATTACTGCTTATGAGTGTCTGCACTTTATGAAGAGGAGCAAGTCAAAGAATAACAACCATTGTGCTTTAAAACTTGATATGATGAAGGCCTATGACAGGCTTGAATGGGACTATCTTCAGGTAATGATGGTAAAACTTGGCTTTGCACGACAATGGGTAAATGTGGTTATGAATATGATCAAGTCAGTCTCATTTTCTATTCTTTTCAATGGAGAACAATTGGAGCAATTTAAACCCACTAGAGGTATTCGGCAGGGAGACCCGATCTCCCCTTATCTGTTTTTTATTGCAGCAGGGGGCCTTTCATGCCTACTGAAATCAGTTCCTCAGTCGTCAGCTTCTATTGGAGTTCAGGTGGCGCCGACAGCCCCGGTTGTCAACCACTTGCTTTTTGCTGATGATAGCCTGCTGCTATTCAAGGCCAGTACAGAAGGGGCAGCTGTGGTGTCAAACTTGTTGAATATATATTGCAATGCTTCGGGACAAAGAGTGAACAATGACAAATCCTCTATTTTTTCAGTAAGGGTTGTCCTCAAGCAACTCGTGATGGTATTAAAAACTCTCTATAGGTGCATGATGAACAATTAAGCGACAGGTACCTAGGGATTCCTACTGATGTGGGACATTCAAAGAATGGCACCTTCAAGTATTTGAGATATAGGGTATGGGAGAAGATCAAAGGATGGATGGAGAAGTTGTTATCTTATGCTAGGAAGGAAGTGCTTAACAAGGCAGTAGCTCAAGCAATTCCAGTTTATTCTATGGCTTGTTTCAGGTTGCCAAGAGGAATTTGCGAAAGTATTACATCTATGATCAAACAGTTTGGGTGGGGTAGCAAGAGGGGGAAGAGAAAGCCTTGCTGGATTTCTTGGGATGTATGCACAAGACCCAAATACTTGGGAGGGCTCGTATTTCAGGATATTGAGTTATTTGATTTATCCCTACTTGCTAGACATGCATGGCGTATCATTCAAGCTCCAAATACGCTAAGTGCGAGAATTTTACAAGCTAAGTATTTTCCAGGCACTTCTATTCTAGATGCTAAGTTGGGACACAGTCCATCTCAGATTTGGAGGGGTATTCTGGATGGGAGAGATGCCCTTCCTAGAGGAATAATACAAAGAATTGGTACATGAGAAAGCACATTGGTTTGGGAGCATAATTGGATACCTCGACTGGGATTGATGAAACCGGTGTTATCTCTGGTGACGGAGAGGCCGACTTGGGTTTCGGAATTGATTGATAGCTCGTCGGCTAGTTGGTGCGAGGATAAGGTGCGAGCGGTATTTTTGCTAATGGATGCGGATATTATTTTGAAAATCCCACTTTGTACTAGGAGAGTTGATGATTTCTGGGCTTGGGGAGAAGATCGCAGAGGCATTTTTTCAGTTAAATCTGTTTACAAATTTTTGCTCACTATGAAGCTGCAGAATGAAGCATTTTTATAGCCGGTTGGAGGACATTCGAACGCTGTCATGGAAGAGAGGGAATGGACGTCATTATGGAAGATCAAGATACCTTAGAAAATCAGGGTTTTCTTGTGGAGACTTTGCCATGAAACCACTCCAACGGCAACCGTATTACATCGCAGAAATATGTCAACCACATCTGTGTGTGCTTTCTGCACTGCGCAAGATGACTGGAAACATGCTTTGATTGATTGCATTATGGCGAGGAGCGTGTGGTCTCTCTGCTCCGAGGAAATTGTGGAAGCTATGGTTGATAATCTGATAATGGATGCAAAAAACTGGTCATTTACCATGCAGAGACATTGTCACATGAGCAGTTCACCCGAATGGTGGTGACCTTACGGGCCATTTGGCGATCAAGGAGGAAAGCCATCCATGAAGATATTTTTGAAAGCCCTTTTGAAACTCATTCTTTTGTCAATTTTTTTCTCAAAGATCTACAGATAGTTGAAAGGCAAACTCCGACGCAGCCACAAATGCCCAGAGCACGACCAACAGCTTGGTTGGCACCTCCAGAGGGTCTTGCGAAGGTTAATGTTGATGCAGCGATCTTTGTAGAAGGAAGTTTTGGAGCTGTGGCAGCAGTCTGTCGGGATCAGAGAGGAAAATTTCTTGGGGCTTCAGCTGTCACTTTCAGACACATAAATGATCCTAACACGCTGGAAGCATTGGGAGTACGTGAAGGGCAATCTTTAGCTGACGATCTTTACGAGAACCGGATTCATATTGCTTCAGATAGCAAGATGGTGGTGAATGACATCAAGGTGAACTCGGCAGTAGGGTATGGAGCCATTTTACATGAAATAAAAGACCAATCTAGGAATTTCTTTTGCTGTAATATAGTTCATGAGTTTGGGAGCTCGAATTTCGAGGCTAACACTCTCGCTAGGCACGTTTTAGGACTTGGTTTTGGTCGCCATGTTCGGTTAGGCCGACCGGGGGAGCTTCCCTTTCATGTAAACATTTTGGAGATTGAATAAAGCTAAGCGAGATTGTCTCAAAAAAAAGGTAAAGAAAAACTATGATGTTCTTTCGGGGAGAAGTGGACAATCAAACTCGAGACACCCATGTTGACGCCGCATGAGCTAACCACTTGTTGGGGAACGTAGTAATTCCAAAAAAAATCCTACGCACATGCAAGATCATGGTGATGCATAGCAAGGAGAGGGGAGTGTGTGTCCATGTACCCTCGTAGACCGAAAACGGAAGCGTTAGCACAACGCGGTTGATGTAGTCGTACGTCTTCACGATCTGACCGATCAAGTACTGAACGCACGACACCTCTGAGTTCTCCACACGTTCAACTCGATGACGTCCCTCGAACTCCGATCCAACCGAGTGTTGAGGGAGAGTTTCGTCAGCACGACGGCGTGGTGATGATGATGATGTTCTACCGACGCAGGGCATCGCCTAAGCACCGGTACAATATTATCGAGGTGGACTATGGTGTAGGGGGGCACCGCACACGGCTAAAAGATCAAACGATCAATTGTTGTGTCTATGGGGTGCCCCTGGCCACGTATATAAAAGAGTGGAGGAGGGGGAGAAGGCCGGCCCCTATGGCGCGCCCTGGAGGAGTCCTACTCCCACCGGGAGTAGAATTCCCCCCTTTCCAAGTAGTAGGAGTAGGAGTCAAGGAAAGGGAAGAGGGAAGAGAAGGAAGGAGGGGGCACCGCCCCTCCCCCTAGTCCAATTCGGACCAGTCAATGGGGGGCGCGCGGCCTGCCTCTCCCTCTCCCCTAAATCCCAATAAGGCCCATATAGTTCTTCCCCCGTATTCCCGTAACTCCCCGGTACTCCAAAAAATACCCGAACCACTCGGAACCTTTCCGATGTCCGAATATAGTCGTCCAATATATCGATCTTTACGTCTCGACCATTTCAAGACTCCTCGTCATGTCCCCGATCTCATTCGGGACTCCGAACTACCTTCGGTACTTCAAAACACATAAACTTATAATATAACCGTCATCGAACTTTAAGCGTGCGGACCCTACGGGTTCGAGAACTATGTAGACATGACCGAGACACGTCTTCGGTCAATAACCAATAGCGGAACCTGGATGCTCATATTGGCTCCCACATATTCTATGAAGATCTTTATCAGTCAAACCGCATAACAACATACGTTGTTCCCTTTGTTATCGGTATGTTACTTGCCCGAGATTCGATCGTCGGTATCTCAATACGTAGTTCAATCTCGTTACCGTCAAGTCTCTTTACTCGTTCTGTAATACATCATCCCGCAACTAACTCATTAGTTGCAATGCTTGCAAGGCTTATAGTGATGTGCATTACCGAGTGGGCCCAGAGATACCTCTCCGACAATCGGAGTGACAAATCTTAATCTCGAAATACACCAACCCAACAAGTACCTTCGGAGACACCTGTAGAGCACCTTTATAATCACCCAGTTACATTGTGATGTTTGGTAGCACACAAAGTGTTCCTCCGGTAAACGGGAGTTGCATAATCTCATAGTCATAGGAACATGTATAAGTCATGATGAAAGCAATAGCAACATACTAAACGGTCAAGTGCTAAGCTAACGGAATGGGTCAAGTCAATCACATCATTCTCCTAATGATGTGATCCCGTTAATCAAATGACAACTCTTTGTCTATGGTTAGGAAACTTAACCTTCTTTGATCAACGAGCTAGTCAAGTAGAGGCATACTAGTGACACTCTGTTTGTCTATGTATTCACACATGTATTATGTTTCCGGTTAATACAATTCTAGCATGAATAATAAACATTTATCATGAAATAAGGAAATAAATAATAACTTTATTATTGCCTCTAGGGCATATTTCCTTCACCACTGCACCAACGTCAGTTACTTGATAACTTTAGGATTCAGTATAACCATTAAACATATACTATTATATACCCACTATAAATTATATTTGAATAAAGGAAACATAAATGTGAAAACGCATTCACATAAACCATGAATTCAAAAGAAAAGTTCGCAAAAATAGAGAAAGTTTGTGGATTTGAAAAAAGTTCATCGGATTTGAAAAAAAATTCATGGAAATTGAAAAAAGTTCATCGAAATTAAAAAGAGTTCATTGAATTTAAAAAAAATCATCGAATAAGAAAAAAATCATGAATTTATAGAAAACTTTGTAAATTTAGAAAAAAGGTTCATGAAATTTATTAAACCGCGCATTAAAGAAAACAAAAAAGAATAAAGAATAAACTGAACTGAGTAAGGAATATAAGAAGAAAATGAACTATTTGTGCACTAGCGCAGTGGTGGCTTGGTGAGTTTTCTTAACACGGTACAGACGCAAACGCTCATACATACACACATATACTCACCCCTATGAACACACACACCCTACCCTATGAGCACCTTCGACCGATTAAGCCGACATATCATCTTGAGATTTACGAAGTCACCGTAGGCACCTCGTCGTCGACGGGAACGTCTCCTCCCAATGAAAGCGTATCACCAGAAATTCTGAAATAAATCCAGAAATAATGCGAGCATGAGGAGGTTGGATTAGATAGGTTGCGGGGTCGTAGTGCCAACATTTTTCGATGTTTCCGAAAAAAGAGGAAAATACTAGAATGGGTGGGCCCACCACGGGGCGCTGCAGGCGCCCGTTTGCAAAATACATGTTAGTGGGCGCCTGCAGCGCCAAATAGGGGTCGCCGCCTTAAGCGCCCATTTTAGGCATTTTCACGATCGGGCGCACACCCTCCTACCGCATGGGACGACCCATTTTTAAAAAAAATCGTATGTTTTGTATACCCAAAAAATTCCTTGTCGAAGGCACGAATCGAACTGGGCATCTCGCTAATACACATGCGCTGCCCTAACCATTCATCAACGACTCCACGTCACCTGTTAGTGTTTAAGCTTTTTCACCCTTTTCTTCTTTCCTCTTTCCTTTTTTCATTTTTCTTGGCAACAGTTTTGTTATAAAAAATTCGTTTCTGGTCCTGGGCACAAATTAGGCCGGTATCCTAGCCATTTGTTCATCTCGAGATTCACGTGTATTCCAGTATTTCTGAGCATATGCGGTTCGTCTTTTCAGCTAGATATTAGACGTTGGGCCCACACATTAAGTTGGGGTTAGACGGAAACGTTGTATCGGTACGGGAAAACCGTGGGTGGATCGGTTCGCTTCCTGAGCCTACCCGTTCCGCTCCATTGACGGTCGCACTAATTGGCCACCTACCCCCTCCCCCCTGAGGGAGTCCTGCACTACGGGGTCCTCGGGCGTCCGGCCTGTTAGCCATGGGCCGGACTGATGGGTTGTGAAGATACAAAGACCGAAGACTCTACCCATGTCCGGATAGGACTCTCCTTGGCGTGGAAGGCAAGCTTGGCGACCAAATATGAAGAATATTTTCTCTGTAACCGACTTTGTGTAACCCTAGTCCCCTCCGGTGTCTATATAAACCGGAGGGCTTGGTTCGTAGAGCATATATACAAATATAGTCATACAGGCTAGACTTCTAGGGTTTTAGCCATTACGGTCTCGTGGTAGATCAAATCTTGTAATACTCATATTCATCAAGATCAATCAAGCAGGAAGTAGGGTATTATCTCCATAGAGAGGTCCCGAACCTTGGTAAACATTGTGTCCCCTGTCTCCTGTTACTATCGACCTTAGACACACAGTTCGGGACCCCGTACCCGAGATCCGCCGGTTTTGACACCGACATTGATGCTTTCATTGAGAGTTTTGCTGTGCCGTCGTCAAAAGGCTTGATGGCTCGCCTCATCGTCAAGGAAAATATCACCTCCGGAGGAGCCCTGGCCCCAGGCCAAACCCTCCAGCTGGGCGGCTTCATCCTGTTCGGCCCTTAAGCCAACGATGACTTCTGGAGTCATCGAAAATTGCCTCCGCGTTAATTCCGAATACTACAAACGGATGGATCTGATGGAGTTATCATCTTTGAACGAACTCCTAGATCGCATCGCCGCCTTGGGGGTCGCTACAGACTACGATTGGATTGGGCTTAAACCCGACCAGAGAGAAATTAAAACTCCGCCGATCACCCACGAGATAGCGGTAGTCGAGGAGCAAGACAACTCCTCCTCTATACTGAGGACGAATTGTGTTCGGATCTCCGAGCTCGAGGAGCCGGACACCTGCCTGTAGAAAGACATGCCTTGTCCTCCGAACATAGAATCGGACGACAAGCCCAAAAAATCAGTTGACATACCGGAGCCCGAACTATTAAGTTCAGAAGTTCTTCAGACTCCGGATCCCAAATTAGGCCAGGGTCCGGATTTAAATCCACCCACCCACCCAGATATAAGCGCTCTCATGGGCATAAGGCAACAGTCTCAGGAAACGGTCCACCACTTTTGGGCCAGATTCCTCCTTGTCAAAGATAAGACTAAAGATTGTGTTGGAAATATGCCCTAGAGGCAATAATAAATTAGTTATTATTATATTTCCTTGTTCATGATAAACATAAATTATCCAAGCTAGAATTGTATTGATAGGAAACTCAGATACATGTGTGGATACATAGACAACACCATGTCCCTAGTAAGCCTCTAGTTGACTAGCTCGTTGATCAATAGATGGTTACGGTTTCCTGACCATGGACATTGGATGTCGTTAATAACGGGATCACATCATTAGGAGAATGATGTGATGGACAAGACCCAATCCTAAGCCTAGCACAAGATCGTGTAGTTCGTATGCTAAAGCTTTTCTAATGTCAAGTATCATTTCCTTAGACCATGAGATTGTGCAACTCCCGGATACCGTAGGAGTGCTTTGGGTGTGCCAAACGTCATAGCGTAACTGGGTGGCTATAAAGGTGCACTACGGGTATCTCCGAAAGTGTCTGTTGGGTTGGCACGAATCGAGACTGGGATTTGTCACTCCGTGTGACGGAGAGGTATCTCTGGGCCCACTGGTAGGACATCATCATAATGTGCAGAATGTGATCAAGGAGTTGATCACGGGATGATGTGTTATGGAACAAGTAAAGAGACTTGCCGGTAACGAGATTGAACAAGGTATCAGGATACCAACGATCGAATCTCGGGCAAGTAATATACCGGTAGACAAAGGGAATTGTATACGGGATTGATTGAATCCTTGACATCGTGGTTCATCCGATGAGATCATCGTGGAACATGTGGGAGCCAACATGGGTATCCAGACCCCGCTGTTGGTTATTGGCCGAAGAGTTGTCTCGGTCATGTCTACATGGTTCCCGAACCCGTAGGGTCTACACACTTAAGGTTCGATGACGCTAGGGTTATTAGGAAGACTTGTATGTGATTACCGAATGTTGTTCAGAGTCCCGGATGAGATCCCAGACGTCACGAGGAGTTCCGGAATGGTCCGGAGGTAAAGATTTATATATGGGAAGTCCTATTTTGGCCACCGGAAAATGTTTGGGATTTTTCGGTGTTGTACTCGGAAGATTCAAGAGGGTTCCGGAGTGAGGCCCACCTGCATGTGGGGACCCACATGAACGTGGGTAGTGGGGGCAAGGCCCCACACCCCTGGTCAAGGCGCACCAAGATCCCCCCTTAGAAGGAATAAGATCATATCCCAAAGGGTAAGATCAAGATCCCTAAAAAAGGGGGATAACAATTGGTGGGGAAGGGAAATGATGGGATTTCTTTCCCCCACCTTTGCCAACGCCCCAATGGACTTGGAGGGCAAGAAATCAGCCCCCTCCACCCCTATATATAGTGGGGAGGCACATGGGAGCCGCACCCCTTCCCAAGGCGCAGCCCCTCCCCTCCCCAACACCTCTCCTCCTCCGTTAAGAGCTTGGCGAAGCCCTGCCGGAGTACTGCTGCTCCACCACCACCACGCCGCCGTGCTGCTGTTGGAGCTTTCTTCCTGACCCTCTCCCTCCTCCTTGCTGGATCAAGGCGCGAGAGACGTCCTCGCTCCGTACATGTGTTGAACGCGGAGGTGCCGTCCGTTCGGCGCTAGGATCATCGGTGATTTGGATCACGACGAGTACGACTCCATCAACCCCGTTCTCTTGAACGCTTCCGCTTGCTATATACAAGGGTATGTAGATGCACTCATCTCCCTCTCGTTGCTAGAAGACTCCATAGATTGATCTTGGTGACACGTAGGAAAATTTTAAAATTCTGCTACGTTCCCCAACAGTGGTAACAGAGCTAGGTCTATGCATAGTTTCTATGCACGAGTAGAACATAAGTTTGTTGTGGGCATCAATATTGTCAATTTACTTGCCGTTACTAGTCTTATCTTGATTCGGCGGCATCGTGGGATGAAGCGGCCCGGACCGACCTTACACGTACTCTTACGTGAGACACGTTCCACCGACTGACATGCACTAGTTGCATAAGGTGGCTAGCGGGTGTCTGTCTCTCCCACTTTAGTCGGATCGGATTCAATGAAAAGGGTCCTTATGAAGGGTAAATAGTAATTGGCATATCACGTTGTGGCTTTTGCGTAGGTAAGAAACGTTCTTGCTAGAAACCCATAGCAACCACGTAAAACATGCAACAACAATTAGAGGACGTCTAACTTGTTTTTGCAGGGTATGCTATGTGATGTGATGTGGCCAAAAGGTTGTGATGAATGATATATGTGATGTATGAGATTGATCATGTTCTTGTAATAGGAATCACGACTTGCATGTCGATGAGTATGACAACCGGCAAGAGCCATAGGAGTTGTCTTAATTTATTTATGACTTGCGTGTCAACATAAACGTCATGTAATTACTTTACTTTATTGCTAACCATTAGCCGTAGTAGTAGAAGTAATAGTTGATGAGACAACTTCATGAAGATACGATGATGGAGATCATGATGATGGAGATCATGGTGTCATGCCGGTGACGATGATGATCATCGCGCCCCGAAGATGGAGATCAAAAGGAGCAAAATGATATTGGCCATATCATGTCACTATTTGATTGCATGTGATGTTTATCATGTTTTACATCTTATTTGCTTAGAACGACGGTAGCTTAAATAAGATGATCCCTCGCAATAATTTCAAGAAAGTGTTCCCCCTAACTGTGCACCGTTGCGAAGGTTCGTTGTTTCGAAGCACCACGTGATGATCGGGTGTGATAGATTCTAACGTTCGAATACAACGGGTGTAAGCCAGATTTACACAAGCAATACACTTAGGTTGACTTGATGAGCCTAGCATGTACAGACATGGCCTAGGAACACGAAGACCGAAAGGTCGAACATGAGTCGTATAGAAGATACGATCAACATGAAGATGTTCACCGATGATGACTAGTCCGTCTCACGTGATGATCGGACACGGACTAGTTGACTCGGATCATGTATCACTTAGATGACTAGAGGGATGTCTATCTGAGTGGGAGTTCATCAGATGAACTTAATTATCATAAACATAGTCAAAAGATCTTTGCAAATTATGTTGTAGCTTATGCTTTAGTTCTACTGTTTAAGATACGTTCCTAGAGAAAATTTAGTTGAAAGTTGACAGTAGTAATTATGCGGACTGGGTCCGTATTCTGAGGATTGTCCTCATTGCTGCACAGAAGGCTTATGTCCTTAATGCACCGCTCGGTGTGCTGAACCTCGAGCGTCGGTTGTGGATGTTGCGAACATCTGACATACACGTTTTGATGACTACATGATAGTTCAGTGTGTAATGCTAAATGGTTTAGAATTGAGGCACCAAAGACGTTTTCTGAAACATCGCAGAACATATGAGATGTTCCAAGGGCTGAAATTGGGATTTCAGGCTCGTGCCCACGTCAAGAGGTGTAAGACCTCCGACAAGTTTCTTAGCCTGCAAACTAAGGGAGAAAAGCTCAATCATTGAGCAGGTGCTCAGATTGTCTGAGTACTACAATCACTTGAATCGAGTGGGAGTTAATCTTCCAAATGAGAAAGTGATGGTTCTCCATAGTCACTGCCACCAAGCTATTAGAGCTTCATGATGAACTATAACATATCAGGGATAGACATGATGATCCTTGAGCAATTCGCGATGTTTGACACCGCGAAAGTAGAAATCAAGTGGGAGCGTCAATTGTTGATGGTTAGTAAAACCACTAGTTTCAAGAAGGGCAAGGGCAAGAAGGGATACTTCATGAAACGGCAAATCAGTTGCTGCTCTGGTGAAGAAACCCAAGGTTGAACCCAAAAACCGAGACTAAGTGCTTCTGTAATGAGGGGAACAGTCACTGAAGCAGAACTACCCTAGATACTTGGTAGATGAGAAGGTTGGCAAGGTTGACAGAAGTATATAGGATATACATTGTATTAAATGTGTACTTTACTAGTACTCCTAGTAGCACCAGGGTATTAAGATACCGGTTCAGTTGCTAAGTGTTAGTAACTCGAAATAAAAAGCTATGGAAAAACGGAGACTAGCTAAAGGTCAGATGACGATATATGTTGGAAGTGTTTCCAAGGTTGATGTGATCAAACATTGCCTGCTCCCTCTACCATCGAGATTAGTGTTAAACCTAAATAATTGTTATTTGGTGTTTGCGTTGAGCATAGACATGATTGGATTATGTTTATCGCAAATACGGTTATTCATTTAAGGAGAATAATGGTTACTCTGTTTATTTGAATAATACCTTCAACGGTCTTGCACCTAAAATAAATGGTTTATTGAATCTCGATCGTAGTGATACACATGTTCATGCCAAAAGTTATAAGATAGTAATGATAGTACCACATACTTGTGGCACTGCAATTTGAGTCATGTTGGTATAAAACGCATGAAGAAGCTCCATGTTGATGGATCTTTGGACTCACTTGTTTTTGAAAAGATTGAGACATGCGAACCATGTCTGTTGGTGGATATGCACGAAGAAACTCCATACAGATGGATCGTTTGGACTCACCTGATTCTGAATCACTTGAGACATGCAAATCACACCACATGTGCAAGATGACTTAAAGGCCTCGTTTTCAGTAAGATGGAACAAGAAAGCAACTTGTTGGAAGTAATACATTTTGATGTGTGCAGTCCAATGAGTGCTGAGGCACGCAGTGGATATCGTTATGTTCTTACTTCACAGATGATTTGAGTAGATGATGAGTATTTTTACTTGATGAAACACAAGTCTGAATTATTGAAAGGTTCAAGTAATTTCAGAGTGAAGTTGAAGATCGTCGTGACAAGATGATAAAATGTCTATGATATGATCATAGAGATGAATATCTGAGTTACGAGGTTGGCACACAATTAAGACATTGTGGAAATTGTTTCACAACTAATACCGCCTGGAACACCATAGTGTGATGGTGTGTCCGAACATCATAACTGCACCCTAATTGGATATGGTACATACCATGATGTTTCTTATCGAATTACCACTATCGTTTATGATTTAGGCATTAGAGACAACCGCATTCACTTTAAATAGGGCACCACACAATTCCGTTGAGACGACACCATATGGTTTAGAGAAACCTAAGCTGTCGTTTCTTAAAATTTTGGGGCTACGACGCTTATGTGAAAAGGTTTCAGGCTGATAAGCTCGAACCCAAAGCGGATGAATGCATCTTCATAGAATACCCAAAACAGTTGGGTATACCTCCCGTCTCAGATCCGAAAGCAATAGGGATTGTTTCTAGAATCGGTCCTTTCTCGAGAAAAAGTTTCTCTCGAAAGAATTGAGTGGGAGGATGGTGGAGACTTGATGAGGTTATTGAACCGTCACTTCAACTAGTGTATAGCAGGGCACAAAGAGTTGTCCATGTGGCACCTACACCAATTGAAGTAGAAGCTTACGATAGTGATCATGAGACTTCGGATCAAGTCACTACCAAACCTCGTAGGACGACAAGGATGCATACTACTTCAGAGTGGTACGTAATCCTATCTTGGAGGTCATGTTGCTAGACAACAATGAACCTACGAGCTATGGAGAAGCGATGGTGGGCCCGGATTCCGAAAATTGGCTCGAGGCCATAAAATCCGAGAGAGGATCCATGTATAAAACAAAGTATAGACTTTGAAAGAACTACTTGATGGTCGTGAGGCTGTTGGGTGCAGATGGATTTTAAAAGGAAGACGAACAATGATGGTAAATGTCACCATTAAGAAAGCTCGACTTGTCGTTAAGATGTTTCCCGACAAGTTCAAGGAGTTGACTACGATGAGACTTTCTCACTCGTAGCGATGCTAAGAGTCTGTTGTAATTATGTTAGCAGTCACTGCATTATTTATGAAATCTTGCAGATAGGATGTCAAAACATTGTTTCCTCACGATTTTCTTGAGGAAAGGTTGTATGTGATACAACTAGAAGGTTTTAACAATCCTGAAAGATGCTAACAAGTATGCAAAGCTCCAGCAATCCTTCTAAGGACTGGAGTAAGAATCTCGGAGTTGGAATATACGCTTTGATGATGATCAAAGATTTTGGGTTTATACAAAGTTTATGAGAAACTTGTATTTCCAAAGAAGTGAGTGGGAGCACTATAGAATTTCTGATGAGTATATGTTGTTGACATATTGTTGATCGGAAATGATGTAGAATTTCTGGAAAGCATATAGGGTTGTTTGAAAAGGGTTTTTCAATGGAAAACCTGGATTAAGCTACTTGAACAATGAGCATCAAGATCTATAAAAATAGATCAAAAACCGCTTAATAGCACTTTCAAACGAACACATACCATGACAAGATTTTGAAGGAGTTCAAAAATAGATAGGCAAAGAAGGAGTTCTTGGCTGTGTTATAAGGTATGAGTGTTGAGTAAGACTCAAGACCTGACCACGGCAGAAGAGAGAGAAATGACGAAGGTCGTCCCCTATGCTTTAGACGTAGGCTCTATAGTATGCTATGTTGTGTACCGCACCTGAAGTGCGCCTTGCCATGAGTCAGTCAAGGGGTACAGGAGTGATCCAGGAATGGATCACAGGACAGCGGTCGAACTTATCCTTAGTAACTAATGGACTAAGGAATTTTCTAGATTATGGAGGTGGTAAAAGAGTTCGTCGTAAAGGGTTACGCCGATGCAATCTTTGACACTAATCTGGATGATTCTAAGTAGTAAACCGGATTCGTATAGTAGAACAGTTATTTGGAGTAGCTCCAAATAGAGCGTGGTAGCTGCATCTGCTAGATGACATAGAGATTTGCAAAGCAAACACGGATCTGAAAGGTTCAGGCCCGTTGACTATAACATCTCTCACAAGCATAACATGATCAAACCCAGAACTCATTGAGTGTTAATCACATGGTAATGTGAACTAGATTATTGACTCTAGTAAACTCTTTGGGTGTTAGTCACATGGGGATGTGACCTTGAGTGTTAATCACATAGCGATGTGAACTGGATTATTGACTCTAGTGCAAGTGGGAGACTGTTGGAAATATGCCCTAGAGGCAATAATAAATTATTTATTATTATATTTCTTTGTTCATGATAATCGTTTAATATCCATGCTAGAATTGTATTGATAGGAAACTCAAATACATGTGTGGATACATAGACAACACCATGTCCCTAGTAAGCCTCTAGTTGACTAGCTCGTTGATCAATAGATGGTTACGATTTCCTGACCATGGACATTAGATGTCATTGATAACGGGATCACATCATTAGGAGAATGATGTGATGGACAAGACCCAATCCTAAGCCTAGCACAAGATCGTGTAGTTCGTATGCTAAAGCTTTTCTAATGTCAAGTATCATTTCCTTAGACCATGAGATTGTGCAACTCCCGGATACTGTAGGAGTGCTTTGGGTGTGCCAAACGTCACAACGTAACTGGGTGGCTATAAAGGTGCACTACGGGTATCTCTGAAAGTGTCTGTTGGGTTGGCACGAATCGAGACTGGGATTTGTCACTCCGTGTGACGGAGAGGTATCTCTGGGCCCACTCGGTAGGACATCATCATAATGTGCACAATGTGATCAAGGAGTTGATCACGGGATGATGTGTTACGAAACGAGTAAAGAGACTTGCTGGTAACGAGATTGAACAAGGTATCGGGATACCGACGATCGAATCTCGGGCAAGTAATATACCGGTAAACAAAGGGAATTGTATACGGGATTGATTGATTCCTTGACATCGTGGTTCATCCGATAAGATCATCGTGGAACATGTGGGAGACAACATGGGTATCCAGACCCTGCTGTTGGTTATTGGCCAGAGAGTTGTCTCGGTCATGTCTACATGGTTCCCGAACTCGTAGGGTCTACACACTTAAGGTTCGATGACGCTAGGGTTATTAGGAAGACTTGTATGTGATTAACGAATGTTGTTCAGAGTCCCGGATGAGATCCCAGACGTCACGAGGAGTTCCGGAATGGTCCGGAGGTAAAGATTTATATATGGGAAGTCCTATTTTGGCCACCGGAAAATGTTCGGGATTTTTCGGTATTGTACCGGGAAGATTCTAGAAGGTTCCGGAGTGGGGCCCACCTACATGTGGGGACCCACATGAACGTGGGTAGTGGGGGCAAGGCCCCACACCCCTGGTCAAGGCGCACCAAGATCCCCCTTAGAAGGAATAAGATCATATCCCAAAGGGTAAGATCAAGATCCTTAAAAAAGGGGGATAACAATCGGTGGGGAAGGGAAATGATGGGATTTCTTTCCCCCACCTTTACCAACGCCCCAATGGACTTTGAGGGCAAGAAACCAGCCCCCTCCACCCCTATATATAGTGGGGAGTTACATGGGAGCCGCACCCCTTCCCAAGGCGCAGCCCCTCCCCTCCCCAACACCTCTCCTCCTCCGTTAAGAGCTTGGCGAAGCCCTGCCGGAGTACTGCTGCTCCACCACCACCACGCCATCGTGCTGCTGTTGGAGCTTTCTTCCTCACCCTCTCCCTCCTCCTTGCTGGATCAAGGCACGGGAGACGTCCTCACTCCGTACGTGTGTTGAATGCGGAGGTGTCGTCCGTTCGGCGCTAGGATCATCGGTGATTTTGATCACGACGAGTACGACGCCATCAACCCCGTTCTCTTGAACGCTTCCGCTCGCGATCTACAAGGGTATGTAGATGCACTCCTCTCCCTCTCGTTGCTAGAAGACTCCATAGATTGATCTTGGTGACACGTAGGAAAATTTTAAAATTCTGTTACGTTCCCCAACAGATTGCCGCGACGGAGACGCAATCTCAGCGTTCCGCAACAATTGCACGGATGAAGGAATCCTCAACGCCATCAACCGCCGTCGCGTATCACACTTCGCAGACTTGGCAAACATAGTACACAAGTACTGCACAATGGAAAGCGCCTGGAAAACTCAGGCAGCCCGCTGGGAACCACCGGCTCCCACAAAACCCCTCGTTCAGGTGAAAAGGATGCACCCTCATGGCACTCCCTACCCAATAATAAAGAAATACAAGCCCATTGCAGGGCACAGAACAATTCTAGGGGGATGGCTCGATGGGCCATGCAAAATACACACAACACCGGATACCATATCAACCCACAGCCTTAGAGCATGTTGGATACTCTGGCAAGTGGCCAAGAGCGGCGAGGATATCCTCACCAAAAACAGCACAGAGCAGCATCCCCCAGACGACGACGACCTCAGAGTACTGACGGTCTTCGAGACCTTCGCTTCAAACAATAAGCGCAAAAGGGCACTCCGCGACCTCGCCGAAGTCTGCCAAATCTTAGCAATAAACCCTTGGAACGACACGGCCATAACCTTTAATGCCGGTGACGAACCAAAATTTACAACAGTCCGAGCACCAGCCGCCTTGGTCCTCAGTCCGATCGTGGACGACTTTCGGCTCACCAAGGTTCTCATGGACGGCGGCAACGGACTAAACCTCATTTACGATGATACACTAAGCAAAATGGAAATAGACAGGAGCCGCATCGAGCAAAGTAGCACGACCTTCCGAGAATTATTCCCAGTCGGGAGGCACGATGCACGGGAAAAATCACGCTCGACGTGGTATTCGGCACACCGGAGAACTATCGGTCCGAAGAAATAACCTTCCAAGTGGCCCCTTTCAATAGTGGATATCACGCCCTATTGGGGCGAGATGCATTCGCACGCTTCCAAGCTATACCTCATTCGGGTATCTGAAGCTCAAAATGCCCGGGCCCAATGGTATACTCACTCTCGCCAGTGATCCGGACATAGCACACCGCGCCGAAAATAAAACCGCATCCTTGGCCCTTGAGGCATTATCTGAAGCCCTCGCGGCCGAAGAATTAACCGCATTTCGCTCCACGGTGGATAGGGACGATGTAATCCTGGACAAACGACCCAAATCCACCTCCTTCAAACTACCAGAAGAAATAGTCAAATTCCAAGTGCACCCAACGGACCCCAAGAAGACAACATCTATTGGGGCACAACTAGACTCAACGGTCGATGCCGCACTATGAGAGTTCCTGCGTGAGAACTGGGACATATTCACCTGTCACCCTTTTGATATGCCAGGAATCCCATGCAGGTTGGCTGAACACAACCTCAATA
Source organism: Aegilops umbellulata (assembly GCA_032464435.1). Taxonomy (NCBI): domain Eukaryota; kingdom Viridiplantae; phylum Streptophyta; class Magnoliopsida; order Poales; family Poaceae; genus Aegilops; species Aegilops umbellulata. The sequence continues at coordinate 82,680,876 of CP136060.1, read as the reverse complement.
TATTGAAGGGATATAAACCGGTCAAACAAACACTGCGGCGCTTTTCCGAACCCAAATGTCAAGATATGGGGGAGGAGCTAGCCAAGCTAATCGAGGCCGGATTCATTAGAGAAATAAAACACCCAGACTGGCTAGCAAACTTGGTGATGGTACCAAAGAAGGATAAATCCTGGCACCTGTGCGTCGATTTCAAAGACCTCAACAAGGCCTGCCCTAAGGATCCCTTCCCCCTCCCTCCCATCGATCAGATTATTGATGCAACCACAGGACACGACTCACTGTGCTTCCTCGACGCATACTCCGGATACCATCAAATCAAGATGAAGGAGTCAGATCAAGCCGCAACAACATTCATTACCCCATATAGGCCTTTCTGCTTCAACACCATGCCCTTCGGGCTAAAAAATGCCGGGGCCACCTACCAACGCATGATTCAAACATGCCTGGAGAAATAGATCGGCAAGACAGTTGAAGCATACGTGGACGACATCTTCATTAAAACTAGGCACGTGGAGTCACTCATAGATGATTTACGTCTCACATTCGACAACCTCCGGGTATATGACATCAAGCTCAATCCGGAAAAATGTGTTTTCGGCGTCCCCACTGGAAAACTGCTGGGCTTCATCGTTTCCAATAGAGGAATTGAAGCAAATCCAGCCAAAATCCGAGCTTTGTCACAATTGGCTACGCCAACGGACCTTAAACAGGTCCAAAAAATCGCCGGATGCGTGGCAGATTTAAGCCGCTTTATCTCTAGATTGGGAGAAAAGGCATTGCCACTGTATCGTCTCCTCCGGCGCACCGATCACTTTGAGTGGACGGACGTGGCAACGGTCGGACTGAAAGGAATAAAAGCCATTCTAGCAAGCAACCCAATTCAGGCCGCGCCTAACTTCGGCGAACCCATGTTATTATACATATCGGCAACACACCAGGTGGTGAGCTCCATGCTCGTCATGGAGCAAGAGCAAGACGGACACACATTCCTGCTTGAGAAGCTGGTATACTACGTATCCACTGTCCTCACACCATGCAAATCCTGGTACCCTCATTATCAAAAGATAGCATACACGGTCTTCATGGCATCCCGAAAGCTACGACATTACTTTCAAGAGTGCTCGTGGCTTCCGAAGTACCACTCAATGACATAATAAACAACCGTGATGCTACGGGCCGGATTGCCAAATGGGCCATTGAACTCCTTCCATTCGACATAACATACAAACCGCGTCGAGGCATTAAATCCCAAGTACTGGCAGATTTCGTCGCCGAATGGATAGAGGCCGAACTCCCTAAAGAGTACGACACATATTCCAACTGGGTTATGTATTTCGATGGTTCCAAAATGCTGGCAGGACTAGGAGCGGGCGTAGTTTTAACGTCCCCCACTGGAGACGTAGTCCAATACGTACTCCAAATATTATACACAGACTCCAATAATGCAGCCAAATATGAGGCCTTATTGCATGGTCTTCGGATAGCTATCTCCATGGGCATACAATGCCTGGAAGTGCGCGGGGACTCAAACCTCGCAATATCTCAAATAAATGGAGACTTCGATGCCAAAGATCCGAAGATGGTGGCTTACCGTAATGCCGTCCTAAAATGTCGGCTCGGTTCGAGGGGCTTGAGTTTCATCACATGGCCCGAGAAAGTAATCAAGCAGTAGACGTCCTTGCTCGCATCGGCACCAAGCGCGACTCCGTCCCACCTAACATCTTTCTGGAAAGGCTTTTTAAGCCGTCCGTGGTGTGGCAAGGGGAGAGCGGCAACACCAGTCTGGATCCGAACACAACCCCAGATTCCGAACACACTGATATCATCGGGGGCTCGGCCACCGAAATAACACCGTCGACCCATCTCATTATGGCAGTCATTGCCCGATGGACCGAACCCTTCTTGGCCTACCTTAATAGGAAAGAACTCCCCGAGGATCAGAATGAGGCCCGCCGCATTGTCCGGCGTTCGAAGGCCTACAAGGTTCACGACGGAGAGCTCTACAAGAAAAGCGCTACCGGAGTCCTTCAAAGATGTATCTCCGAGGAAGAGGGGCGGCAGCTCCTGGCTGAAATTCATGCCGGTCTCTGCGGGCACCACGCCGTAGCTCGGGCCCTTGTTAGCAAGGCCTTCCGTACATGTTTTTATTGGCTGACGGCCCGAGCAGATGCACAGGACCTTGCCCAACATTGCGTCGGATGCCAACTCTTCGCCAACCAAAGCCATATGCCCCCCACCGCCCTACAAAGAATCCCCATCACTTGGCCTTTCGTGGTCTAGGGGCTCGATATGGTCGGACCCCTTAAAGGAGGAAGCCATAAGAAAAAGTATCTGCTGGTCATGGTGGATAAATTCACTAAGTGGATAGAGGCCAAACCAGTTAAAATGGCCGAGGCCGGGCCAATGATAGAATTCATATCCTGCGTTGTGCACCGTTATGGTGTTCCACACAACATCATCAGCGATAAGGGCTCCAATTTCATAGCCGATGAGGTGAAAACCTGGTGCGCTAATCTGGGCATTAAGCTCGATTACGCCTCTGTCTATCTCCCGCAAACAAACGGTCAAGTCGAACGAGCAAATGGTCTTATTATGAGCGGCATCAAGCCTAGACTAGTGAGGTCTTTGAAAGAATCAGACAAGCACTGGGTTGAGGAGCTCGACTCTGTACTCTGGGGGCTGCGGACCACGCCCAATCGCACTACCGGATATATACCTTTCTTCATGGTGTACGGCGCAGAGGCAGTGTTACCCTGCGACATTATTCATGACTCACCTCGAGTGCGCATGTACGAAGAGAGAGAGAGAGAGAGAGAGAGAGAGAGAGAGAGAGAGAGAGAGAGAGAGAGAGAGGCCGAGCTTGATTGGCAGGACAACTTAGATGCCCTGGAGGAGGATGGCGACATTGCAAAATCCCTTTCCGCATTTTATCAATAGCTGGCTCGCAAGTATCAAAGCAGAGAAGTGCGGGCCAAGACTTATAATGTTGGCGAACTTGTTCTACGCCTACCGGAGAAGAAAAAGGACAAACTCAAGCCCAAGTGGGAGGGTCCCTTCATCATTGACGAAGTTCTCACCGGAGGAGCGTACCGCCTGCGTGATGCGTCAGACAATCGCCTAGAGCCGAACCCCTGGAACGCGGCCAAACTCCGAAGATTCTATGCCTAGCGCCAAACTCTTTGTTCGTCTCCTTCTCCCCATTGTTTCTATTACTTTTTCCTCTCTTTTCGCCTTTTCCTTTTTTAGCCATAAAGTTTTTCGCACGGCTAAACCGTGCACCTGCGACATACACATACTCAAATGTGTACGTCAGTTATACCTGGGGGCTTCTTTGACAGAAGCTTATTATTGTTATTTTTCGAGCATCAAGCTCATCACATATGCGCGTTTTCCCCATATGTACCTTTTTTTCGCCATTATATGCATCGATATGACTTAAGTTTTGGCCAAGCTGGGATGCCTGGCTCCTGTGCTTATGCCCTACGTTCTCGTTAGTTCGGCTAGGGCATAAAGGGAGCACCTCTGCGATTGCTACTGTTAGGTCATCCGGATGTGTACCCCAGACTGGGTGAAGCCGAAAGCTAGCGTTCTTAAGGGAATATTCGATCGGTGAACTAAAGATGTTTTTACATTCATTAAAACATGAACCCCCAGATGTTGAATATGCTGCGATTTTTTTCCAATCACAGTTCGGACATGCACACTAACGCATGCACACCCAGGGAAAGGAACCCTTAACGAAACTATACTCTTTGGAAGATGTTTCTTACGATCACAATGTAATATAACATAGCTAGCCAGATACAACTTGTCTGTTCAAGCAACTATGACCCCTACGCCTGGTTTCCACGCATACCCAGTTTTATTTTTGCCGCTCAGGTATTCGGAAACACTCTACACCTTTGGGTACGGAGGTCGAAGCGAAAAGGTCTGCCATGACAATCATTTTACAGTCCGGCTTGGGACAACTTTGTCAAGGAAAGTACATAGTCACTTGGACTCATAAATTTCCTCCTCTATACCGTCCAGCAGGCTGTCTAACTTACAATCCTGCTGGGAATACTTGGCGGCTACTTCCACTTGGTCATATACCAAATTAACGGGAACTTCTTTTCCATTTAACCCTAGAGGTCCGACCCGGGCCATATGATTTGGATCAAGCCTGGTATACCGTGTTTTTACCATGGCCCAGGCTTCTCGTGCACCTTCCCGGCAGGCCGGTATCTTCCATAATCGGAAGCGCCGCCTCGCTCCCTTGAATAGATCTATAAGCTCTTCCATTCTTCCTGGAGGGGAGGCGGATGGCCATAAGGCATTGGCAACACTGTGCATCGCCTGCCGAGCTTGCTTGTGCATTTGCGACAGCTCTTGTAGCAGATGGCCAGAGAATCCGGACATCTCCTCTTTGGGGCGACCGGTCAGCACACCTGCAGACATAACTCTGTCAGTCCCCTTTATCTCCGAATTACTCGAAGGTAAGTTCGACCACATACTGAATATGCCGCCACGCAGCCTCTTATTCTCCTTCACAGAATCATCCAGCTGGGCCCGTACATCTTTCAGTTCTTCGCCCAGCTGTGTGTGGGCATCCTGCAGCTTGTTTTTTCTCGTCTTTGACTCGCGTCAGCACACGTTCGCTCGCGGCTAGCAGCCTTTTGGCTTCTGGTTCTTCCGCCTGGGCGGCTTTCAGTTGCTCCTTCAGTTGATCTGACGATCCTGCCATAGGATGAGCAACAATTAGCATTGCCAGTATATAATTATGTTTTCTCGATGGGGGAACATTACCAGGTGATGCCTTCTTGGATTTCTCCAGTTCGGCGGTAGCAGCAATTAGCTGGGTCCGAAACTTTTCTAGTTCCTGAGACAATAAGTTGTTCTTCTCTGTCAGCACCTCATTATACAAATGATCCTTAAATCAGTTGTATCAACTGCTTCAAGTCTCAGGGGCTACTGGTATATAATTATCAGTTTTGTACAATAAACTCACCCGCATATCTTTCAAATGCTGGTCTGCGGCTCTGGTAAGCCCATCCTGAGCAGCTCGGATGTATGCATCCGCCGAGCTAAAGGCATTGAAGGCCTCTTTTGTAAAACTGGGGTCGCGAAGAACGACCCTCCGGCGACGATGACCCATGGCGCTCTCCACTTCTGAGTTTGTGACGGATACATCATCCGAATCCTCGGACGGAGGACAATCTGGCGTCACTCCCGTATCAGCCCCTGCCTCTATGGCGGGATCTAGATCTTGACTGTGGGGAGTATGATCGTCCGGGCCCCTGGACATAGTCCGGTGAACTCTTTTCCTGATGCAGGACAAACGAAAAGTCACGGTTGGATGCGACTGCCAAGGGGCATATTCACTAATCAATACCTCTTCGATGAAGGCTCGGCCGTGTCTTCATTTGCCTTCCTCTTCGAAGACCTGCCCGCGTAGGGGCCGCTCTCTTTGGAGTTGCCTCTTGGGTAACACGGCACGCCGAATGCTTCCCCTTTTGAGCATGAGACAGTGTGGTGGGTGAGGCAGAACGAGGGAACTCTTTCGGAGGAGGTGTCTCCTGATTACTTACGTGTGAAGCAGGGAGAAGTCTGGGATAGTCAGCGGTGATGGCCACTTCCGTGCCATCATAGCTCGCCTGGTAAAACACCCCATCCTCGAGCACCATGAATATATCTGTATCCTCTTCGAATCCGGGGTCGAAGTCCCGGATGTGGGCCTCTGGCTGCGGGGCGGGGCTGTGAAGCCCCTCGGAGATTTTTGTCCATTGCTGTTATAGATGAACGGATTAATGTTCATCGAAAGTGGCTCAGGGAGTGGAGTAAGTAGAGCAGAGGGGTTGGGACTTACCCAGCTAGGAGGATTGTACATGCAAAATCCATCTCTGCGCTTGATACGAAGAAATTCCTCTTCCTCCCCTTTGAATAGTTCGACCAATATTTGGGCCAGAGCGGCGGGGGTGTCCGGGCCCTTTCTACCGCAGAGGGAGGAGTCATCCTCCCCATTGTAGTGCCACATAGGAAGCCCTCTGTATTGGAGTGGCTGACCCCCCCCCCCCCCCCCCGCACTATGGAATTCGCCATTACCTCGACTATTGATAATCCGGACTGAGCGAGCATATTTATCTTGCTCATGAGTTGACGAACTTTCGCACTATCTTCCTCCTCAAGACTCCGGGGGCGCCAACTGTGGCGTTTCTTCAAAGGAACTCTTGTGAACTCGGGAAGACCCCTCCGAACTGGGTCAGGAAGTGCGACGTCCTCGATATAGAACCATTCGGAAGGCCATTCTTCGGATGCTTTCTTCGGTGTGCCAGACAGGTATCCGGTCTCGGCGATGCGCCATACCTCGGCTCCGCCCACTCAAATATAGATCCCTCATGGTTACGCGGGACGAGACAAAATATCTTTCTCGGAGGCCAAGAATAGCACTGGCAAGCTTGAGCACAACAGACACAAACACCGAAGCAATGACAACAACACCGATGACGCCACAGTCAACGCCGGATTCACTGGCTCTAAGTACGGCCAGCGGAAGAAGCCCTATAAAAGGAACAATGAAGGACCTTCCAGCCTAGACCGCATACTCGACCGTCCGTGCTAGATACACGGCACCCCGGACAAGCGAGCCAACCATACCAACAGGGATTGTTGGGTTTTCAAGCAGGCTGGCAAGTTAAATGCCGAAAACAAAGAAAAGGGATCACAAAGTGAGGATGAGGACGAAGAGCCCCGGCAGCCAAACACTAGGGGGCAGAAGAAATTTCCCCCTCAAGTCAAAATGGTGAACATGATATAGACTACACACATCCCCAAAAGGGAGCGTAAGCGTGCACTCAGGGATGTCTATGCGGTAGAGCCAGTCGCCCCCAAATTCAATCCATGGTCGTCATTTCCGATCACCTTTGATCGTCGAGACCACCCAACCAGTATCCGTCATGGAGGTTCGGCTGCATTGGTCCTCGACCCAATCATCGATGGATTCCACCTAACACGAGTCCTAATGGACGGTGGTAGCAGCCTCAACCTGCTCTATCAAGACACAGTTTGGAAAATGGGCATTGACCCCTCACGAATCAAACCAACGGAGACTACCTTCAAAGGAGTCATACCAGGCACCGAGGCCCGCTGTACGGGCTCAATCACGCTAGAAGTGGTCTTCGGTTCTCCGGACAATTTCCGAAGCGAGGAGTTAATCTTCAACATCGTCCCATTCCGCAATGGCTACCACGCACTGCTCGGACGAACAACATTTGCTAGATTCAACGCAGTGCCACACTACGCTTATCTCAAGCTCAAGATGCCCGGCCCACGCGACATCATCACAGTCAATGGCAACATAGAACGCTCCCTCCGAACAGAGGAGCACACCGCCACCCTAGCAGCAGAGGTACAGAGCGGCCTTCTCAAGAAGCACCATAGTGCGGCTGCCGAGCCCCTGGACACCATCAAGAAGCTCCGAACTACACTGTAGCAGGACAGCAAGGCTCGTCAAGAGCTCGACTAACAATTTGGCCTCTATCCCAGTCCCAATGAAGTAGTGGCATTCGTACCACGCGTACATAGTTACACACTCGAAATTCCATGGACATCGACAGAGGCACTGGCTAACCCGGGATCTATAGTTCGGCTAGACCGACCCCGGACACACTTTTTTCCTTTGCGTTTCAGGTTCCTTTTCCCGCGAAGCCTGATCACCGGCCCCTTCAAAGGATTGGCATGCAAAGGGGGCACACAGCATAGGTGTGCAGGGTAACCTCCATACGTTCTTCTTGACGGCATTCTTACTTATTTCCCAGGACCCGCACACTGCTCCCTCTTGATCCCGGCATGTTAAATAGTCCGGGTGCTTATCGCACTATTTGAATAAAATATGCCTTGACGTATCCATTCAGCTAATAAAAATGATGTGCGGCCTAGTCTTTTTTCGTCTCTTGCCCCTTATTCCATTTCATTTCGACCTGCTTATTAGCTACATCGGTACTCTTTTGTATGTTTCATATTCGCCAGGGGCTGCTTATCACCCCGCAATAAGGCAGCAAAGACCGAACACTTATTATATATAAGTTTGGCACCCTGAATTTAGCATTATATGCATTGGCTCCGAATCATGTCTTTGGTCAATAGTTGGGTTGCCCGGCTCCTGTGCTTGCTATCCTACGTTCCGCCCCATCGGCTAGGGTAGTAAAGGGAGAACTGCTGCGATTGTGCCCTGGCCTTGACCGGATGAGCACCTCAGTAGAGAAAGCCGAAAACTGTCTGTCATGATACGGCGAGAGCCGGTCAACTGTTCGAGGGTTACAAAATCGTTGGAGATTTTTTCCGCGTTCCGTGAAGGATCGGCACTTCCCAATCAGATGCTGACAGCACCCTGGCTTGGACTAGGGGCTGCGCACTTGCTTAACTGTAAAACTCCTATGGCTAAGTGAGGGTGTTTAAGCCGTATAGTCTGATTGCCTTGTTCGTTGCGCTAAACAACTCCTTCAAGGACCATATAATTGGATCAAGATTGTTTAGATCCCATCCCGAACACCTCCGTACTAATTATGCGAGGGCAGAAGCCGACGACTGGCCAAACCTCAGATTGGATATAACACGGCCGCATAGGAGGAAACAATTTAAAGCATAACGAAATTACATTACAAAACAAAGCTTTGTCTTTATAATACAAGGCAAGGGACAACACAAATGTATTCATTTGAAAATAACGTCCTGCGAACATTGAGCTGCCACAAGTCCAGACCCTTCTATGACATCCGCAAAATATTTCTCGGGTGTGCGGTGCTCCTTGCCCTCCGGCGGCCCGCTAGCCACTTCAACAGCGTTCATCTTCGCCCACCACATCTTGCAGCGAGCAAAGGCCATACGGGCACCTACATGCAGAGCGCTTGACGATGTCCAGCCATGGACAGGCTTCACCAGCCGCCTCACGAGTCCGAAGTAACTGTCGGGTATAGCTTCGACTAGCCATAGCCGGATTGTCAAATCCTTCATGGCTAGTTCGGCCACCCTGTGCAGCTCCAGCAGCTGCTTCAGCTAATCGGTGAAGGACACGGGATGCTCTGGCATCGCATACTGCAACCAGAATAGCTTCTCCGTAGAACCTCCTCCTTCGGCTCGGTAGAACGCTGCAGCGTCTGATACGCTACATGGCAGATCCGCAAAGGCTCCTGGGGAACTCCGAACCCGGGTTAGTAAAAGGCACTGCCTCTCCGCATACTTGATTTGCATCTTAAAAGCCTTACCCGCCGCGATCTTCCTGGCCTCCTGGATCTCCTGGATGACGGCCCGGGCCTCATTCCGCGCGGTCTCCGTGCCCTGATGAACCTTGGTGAGTTCGGCCTCCTGAGCCGACGCATTATTCGCCAAGGTCTCACATTTTTTCACTGCATGTTGGAGCTCCTGTTGGATTTCCTTGACACGGGACTCCAACTTCTTGCGGGCGGCTTGCTGCTAGACAGCCTTCTCCTCGGCCTCGCCGAGGGCCTTCCTCAGGGCCTCGACCTTGGTCGCGGCTCCTGCATACATTTTGACATTACAGTCAATACACAGCGTCTCCGCTTTCCGAACACACAGCAAGACATCACTCACCTTGCTTCTCCTGCAGCCGCACCCTAACCTCGCCGAGCTCGTTCTCGGTCCGCTTCAGCCTCTGCTGAAGTTCAGAGACTTCGGCAGCATGCAAGGTCGCGGCCAACAGCGACGCCTGCTCATGCACACATATCACGTTAGTCTCCTACACTAGAGGATTGATCCTCTGTCCGGTTTCTCTTACCGAGCACCGGACAGTGTCTTAGGGGCTACTGACTATATGGGGTTTTTTCTCTGTTGTTTACCTCGAAACCTGTCAACAGGTTGCTGCAGGCTTCGTTCGGTCCACTCTTGGCAGACTGAACCTTCCCAATCACCGTGTTCATAAGAACATGGTGCTCGTCCATAACGGAGGCGCCTCGTAGCACCTCCATCAGGTTATCCGGCGCCCCTAGATGGACAGGGACCACCGGCAGAAACGGTGCGCCCCCTCCCTCAAAGGGGGCTGCCCGCCCGACTCCGGAGCCATATGGGTATCCGGAATCGTATCCGGCTGAGGGCCAAGTTGGATGCGGCCCTCTTCCCCAGTTTCCATGGGGATCGTCTCCTCCATGCGTCCGGCAGTGGAGGCTGCGCCTCGTGGCGCCTCTCGGACAGTGTCCTGGGTTCCCCCCCGGCTCGGATCGACCCTCCAGGACAGCACCTCGGTGTCGTCCCTGGCCCCGGGGGAGTAAGCAGGCGGTGGCGACTGGCTCGCCATCTCCGACGGAGCCAACAAACTCCCAAACGAGGATCCTTGGATTAGGTTGCGGGCCGGACTGCAATAGTACATCTAACTATACCAAGATAATGAGGAGAAAGGGTTGGATGTGCACATAAATAAGCCATGTCACTTACGATGCGGCCTGGGGCTTTGGGCGGGGGCGTCGTTCTGGACTACTGTCAACATCCCACGCGGTGTTGACTGCTGAAACGCCTTTCCCCTTCATGGGCGCCTCCGCCTCCAGATGTGCCAGAGTCGCCCTCTTCTTTTTCCTCTCCTCAGGGGGAGGATTGTTTTCTTCCTCCTCCTCCTCTTCCCCGTCATTGTCCTCAGGGACAGAGGAATGAGTTTCGTCGTCTTCAGACACCGCGTCCGAAGTACCCTTACGACGGAGGCCACTCTTGGACCCCTTTGCCTTCTTCTTGGCCTTCTTCTCCGGCGCCTTATATGGCGCCGGCACTAGCATCTCCGCCAAGCGCGGGATGACTGGTTCTTCGGGCAGCGGAGCCGGACACTGGATCCGCTTCGCCCTCTCCGTCTAGTCATGAAAGAGCAGCAATAAAGTCTCAGACATAATCCTCGAAACAATCAAGTTGAGGACTCATTCAAAATAACCTACCTTGCTGGCGGGGTGTGTACAATCGTGACCACGGTCTGAATCCGTGGCCGGTAGGTTTTCATTGCCCTTGAAGAGCAATTTCCATGTGCCTTCGTGCGTAGTCTCGAAGAGCCTCGCCAGGGTCCGGTGCTTCTTTGGATTGAACTCCCACAGCGGGCGGCTTCAGCGCTGGCATGGAAGGATCCAGCGAACTAACATCACATGGATCACGTCAACCTGCTTGACGCTCTTGGTCACCATGCACTGAACGCGCGTCTGCAGCGCTATCAGCTCGTCAGGAGAGCACCAGTCCAGACTCTTCTCAACCCAGGAGGTAAGTCACATAGGAGCGCCGGAGCGAAATTCGGCAGCTGCGGCCCAGGTGGTGCCGCGTGGTTCTGTGATATAGAACCACTGCTTCTGCCACTCCTTTACCATATCCACGAAGGTGCCTTTTGGCCAAGAGACGTTGGACAATTTGCTCACCATCGCCCCTCCGCACTCCGCATGCTGGCCATCCACCACCTTCGGCTTCACGTTGAAGACTTTGAGCCACAGCCCAAAGTGGGGTTGGATGCGGAGGAAGGCCTCGCACACAACAATAAACGCCGAGATATTGAGGAAGGAATTTGGGGACAGATCATGGAAATCCACCCCGTAGTAATACAATAACCTGCGGACGAAGGGGTGGAGTGGAAACCCCAGCCCGCGGAAGAAATGGGGGAGGAATACCACCCTCTCTGTGGGCTCCGACGTGGGGACTGCTACCTCTTGAGCACTGCGTAAGTATTTCCCTTGGTTTTTGAGAACCAAGGTATCAATCCAGTAGGAGTCTACGCGCGAGTCCCTCATACCTACACAAAACAAATAACTCCTCGCAACCAATGTGATAAGGGGTTGTCAATCCCTTCACGGTCACTTACGAGAGTGAGATCTGATAGATATGGTAGGATAATATTTTTGGTATTTTTGTGATAAAGATGCAAAGTGAAATAAAAGAAAAGTAAAAAAGCAAAGGAAATAACAAAGTATTGGCAGATTAATATCATGAAGATAGACCCGGGGGCCATAGGTTTCACTAGTGGCTTCTCTCAAGAGCATAAGTATTTAACGGTGGGTGAATGAATTACTGTTGAGCAATTGACAGAATTGAGCATAGTTATGAGAATATCTAGGTATGATCATGTATATAGGCATCACGTCTGAGACAAGTAGACCAACTCCTACCTGCATCTACTACTATTACTCCACTCATCGACCGCTATCCAGCATGCATCTAGAGTATTAAGTTCATGAAAACAGAGTAACGCCTTAAGCAAGATGACATGATGTAGAGGGATAAATTCATGCAATATGATAAAACCCCCATCTTGTTATCCTCGATGGCAATAATACAATACATGCCTTGCTGCCCCTACTGTCCGTGGGAACGGACACCGCAAGATTGAACCCAAAGCTAAGCACTTCTCCCATTGCAAGAAAGATCAATCTAGTAGGCCAAACCAAATTGATAATTCGAAGAGACTTGCAAAGATATCTAATAATACATAAAAGAATTCAGAGAAGATTCAAATATTGTTCATAGATAATCTTGATCATAAACCCACAATTCATCAGTCTCAACAAACACACCGCAAAAAGAAGATTACATCAAATAGATCTCCACGAGAGAGGGGGAGAACATTGTATTGAGATCCAAAAAGAGAGAAGAAGCCATCTAGCTACTAACTATGGACCCGAAGGTCTGAGGTAAACTACTCACACTTCATCGGAGAGGCTATGGTGTTGATGTAGAAGCCCTCCGTGATGGATGCCCCCTCCGACGGAGCTCCGGAACAGGCCCCAAGACGGGATCTCGTGGGTACAGAAGGTTGCGGCGGTGGAATTAGGTTTTTGGCTCCGTATCTGATCGTTTGGGGGTACGTAGGTATATATAGGAGGAAGGAGTACGTCGGTGGAGCAACAGGGGGCCCACGAGGGTGGAGGGCATGCCCTGGGGGGGTGGGCGTGCCCCGCTACCTCGTGGCCTCCTCCTTTGTGTCTTGATGTAGGGTCCAAGTCTCCTGGATCATAATCTTCCTAAAAATCACGTTCCCGAAGGTTTCATTCCTCTTGGACTCCGTTTGATATTCCTTTTCTGCTTAACTCTGAAATTGGCAAACAGCAATTCCGGGCTGGGCCTCCGATTAATAGGTTAGTCCCGAAAATAATATAAAAGTGGATAATAAAGCCCAATAATGTCCAAAATAGTAGATAATATAGCATGGAGCAATCAAAAATTATAGATACGTTGGAGACGTATCAGGCATCCCCAAGCTTAATTCCTGCTCGTCCTCGAGTAGGTAAATGATAAAAACAGAATTTTTGATGCGGAGTGCTACTTGGCATAATTTTAATGTAATTCTTCTTAATTGTGGTATGAATATTCAGATCCGAAAGATTCAAGACAAAAGTTTAATATTGACATAAAAATAATAATACTTCAAGCATACTAACAAAGCAATCATGTCTTCTCAGAATAACATGGCCAAAGAAAGTTATCCCTACAAAATCATATAGTCTGGCTATGCTCTATCTTCACCACACAAAATATTTAAATCATGCACAACCCCGATGACAAGCCAAGCAATTGTTTCATACTTTTGACATTCTCAAAAAATTTCAATGTTCACACAATACACGAGCGTGAGCCATGGATATAGCACTATATGTGGAATAGAATGGTGGTTGTGGAGAAGACAAAAAGAGGGAAGATAGTCTCACATCAACTAGGCGTATCAACGGGCTATGGAGATGCCCATTAATAGATATCAATGTGAGTGAGTAGGGATTGCCATGCAACAGATGCACTAGAGCTATAAGCATATGAAAGCTCAACAAAAGAAACTAAGTGGGTGTGCATCCAACTCGCTTGCTCACGGAGACCTAGGGCATTTGAGGAAGCCCATCATTGGAATATACAAGCCAAGTTCTATAATAAAAAATTCCCACTAGTATATGAAAGTGACAAAATGAGAGACTCTCTATCATGAAGATCATAGTGCTACTTTGAAGCACAAGTGTGGTAAAAGGATAGTAACATTGTCCCTTCTCTCTTTTTCTCTCATTTTTTTATTTGGGCCCTTTCTCTTTTTTTGGCCTCTTTTTTTCGTATAGAGTCTCATCCCGACTTGTGGGGGAATCATAGTCTCCATCATCCTTTTCCTCACTTGGGACAATGCTCTAAAAATGAAGATCATCACACTTTTATTTTCTTACAACACAACAATTACAACTCAATACTTAGAACAAAATATGACTCTATATGAATGCCTCCGGCGGTGTACCAGGATATGCAATGAATCAAGAGTGACATGTATGAAAGAATTATGAACGGTGGCTTTGCCACAAGTACAATGTCAACTACATGATCATGCTAAGCAATATGACAATGATGGAGCGTGTCATAATAAACGGAACGGTGGAAAGTTGCATGGCAATATATCTCGGATTGGCTGTGGAAATACCATGATAGGTAGGTATGGTGCCTGTTTTTGAGGAAGGTATATGGTGGGTGTATGATACCGGCGAAAAGTGCGCGGTATGAGAGAGGTTAGCAATGGTGGAAGGAAGAAGAGTGCGTATAATCCATGGACTCAACATTAGCCATAAAGAACTCATATACTTATTGCAAAAATCTACAAGTTATCAAAGCAAAGTATTACACGCATGCTCCTAGGGGGATAGATTGGTAGGAAAAGACCATCGCTCGTCCCCGACCGCCACTCATAAGGAAGACAATCAATAAATAAATCGTGCTCCGACTTCATCACATAACGGTTCACCATACATGCATGCTACGGGAATCACAAACTTAACACAAGTATTTCTCAGATTCACAACTACTCAACTGGCATGACTCTAATATCACCATCTTCATATCTCAAAACAATTATCAAGCATCAAACTTCTCATAGTATTCAACACACTCATAAGAAAGTTTTACAAATCTTGAATACCAAGCATATTAGTATTATATAAGAAAATTACCATGCTATTTAAGACTCTCAAAATAATCTAAGTGAAGCATGAGAGATCAATAGTTTCTATAAAACAAATCCACCACCGTGCTCTAAAAGATATAAGTGAAGTACTAGAGCAAAACTATATAACTCGAAAGATATAAGTGAAGCACATAGAGTATTCTAACAAATTCCAAATCATGTATGGCTCTCTCAAAAGGTGTGTACAGAAAGGATGATTGTGGTAAATTAAAAGACAAAGACTCAAATCATACAAGACGCTCCAAGCAAAACACATATCATGTGGTGAATAAAAATATAACTCCAAGTAAAGTTACCGATGAAAGTAGACGAAAGAGGGGATGCCTTCCGGGGCATTCCCAAGCTTTGGCTTTATGGTGTCCTTAGATTATCTTGGGGGTGCCATGGGCATCCCCAAGCTTAGGCTCTTTCCACTCCTTGTTCCATAATCCATCAAAAAAATTCACCCAAAACTTGAAAACTTCACAACACAAAACTCAACAGAAATCTCGTGAGCTCCGTTCGCGAAAGAAAACAGAAGACCACTTCAAGGTACTGTAATGAACTCATTCTTTATTTATATTGGTGTTAAACCTACTATATTACAACTTCTCTATGGTTTATAAACTATTTTACTAGCCATAGATTCATCAAAATAAGCAAACAACACACGAAAAACAGAATCTGTCAAAAACAGAACAGTCTGTAGTAATTTGTAACTAACGCAAACTTATGGAACTCCAAAATATCAGCCAAAATAGGGCGACCTAGGAAATTTGTTTATTGATCAGAAGCAATTGGAACCAGTATTTTATCACGTTCTGGTGATTTTTAACAATTGTTTTCGTGAACAGTAAGTTTCTGGAAATTACAGCAAGATCAAATAACTATCATCCAAGAAGATCCTATAGGTTTAACTTGGCACAAACACTAATTAAAACATAAAAACATATATAACCAGACGCTAGAACAAAGATTTATTCCTAAACAGAAGCAAAAGCAAAAAAACTAAAAATAAAATTGGGTTGCCTCTTAACAAGCGCTATCGTTTAACGCCCCTAGCTAGGCATACAAGCAAGGATAGATCTAGGTATTGCCATCTTTGGTAGGTAATTCTTCAATAAGACATATATCATCTTTAGAAATTTCTTTATTTTTAGTAATTATCAAACTTTTAGGCACAAGATCAAAAAATTCATTCGTAGCAAATGGTTCCTTAATGATGGCAAAAAGATTGGGATGAATACTTATAGATTTGAGATCCGCAGTTTCCTTATTAGAGGATTCACCCTTATTTTTAGGAACATACATAAGTTTGGCAATTTTAGTAGCAGGACTTGAAGTATTCTTTACGGAAGAAAAAGCGGTTCCCAAGTTGGTAATGATACCCTCAAGTTTATCGATTCTAGTGGAATCTTGATTTATTCTCTCATTAACTATGGGTTCCTTCTCCTTAATATTTTTCAAAGTTACTCCTACCTTAGATCCATATTGGGTAATTTGGTTGTGGATATTTTTATCCAAATTTTCGATTAAATCTACGGTAGCAACTTTATTTTCAATAATTTCAAGTCTTTGCATTACATGCTCCAAAGTTAACATAGTTCCATTAACCAAAAGAGGTGGTGAGCCAAACAAATATATCATAGCATTATAAGAGTCAAAAGTATGGCTACCCAACAAATTCCCTCCGGTAATGGTATCAAGGATATATCTATACCAAGGATTAGCACCTACATAAAGATTACGGAGAAGAATGGAAGTAGATTGCTTCCTGGTAGATCTATTTTGAGCATTGAAATTCTATACCAAGCGTCTTTTAGATTTTCTCCCTTCCTTTGTTAAAAATTTAGAACTTCATTCTCGGGAGACAACGGGGAAGATAGAGGACTAGCCATAACGACAAGCAAGCGAAAAAGAGGCACACGGAAAAGAGAGGGCGAATAAAACGGCAAGGGTGAAGTGGGGGAGAGGAAAACGAGAGGCAAATGGCAAATAATGCAATGCGGGAGATAAGTGATTAGTGATGGGTACTTGGTATGTTGACTTTTGTGTAGACTCCCCGGCAACGGCGCCAGAAATCTTCTTTGCTAGCTCTTGAGCACTGCGTTGGATTTCCTAGAAGAGGAAAGGGTGATACAGCACAGTAGCATAAGTATTTCCCTCCGTTTTTGAGAACCAAGGTATCAATCCAGTAGGAGGCTACGCGCGAGTCCCTCGTACCTACACAAAACAAATAACTCCTCGCAACCAACGCGATAAGGGGTTGTTAATCCCTTCACGGTCACTTACGAGAGTGAGATCTGATAGATATGATAGGATAATATTTTTGGTTTTTTTGTGATAAAGATGCAAAGCAAAATAAAAGCAAAGTAAAAAAGCAAAGGAAATAACAAAGTATTGGAAGATTAATATGATGAAGATAGACCCAGGGGGCATAGGTTTCACTAGTGGCTTCTCTCAAGAGCATAAGTATTTTACGGTGGGTGAACAAATTACTGTTGAGCAATTGACAGAATTGAGCATAGTTATGAGAATATCTAGGTATGATCATGTATATAGGCATCACGTCCGAGACAAGTAGACCGACTCCTGCCTGCATCTACTACTATTACTCCACTCATCGACCACTATCCAGCATGCATCTAGAGTATTAAGTTCATGAAAATAGAGTAACGCCTTAAGCAAGATGACATGATGTAGAGGGATAAATTCATGCAATATGATAAAACCCCATCTTGTTATCCTCGATGGCATCAATACAATACGTGCCTTGCTGCCCCTACTGTCACTGGGAAAGGACACCACAAGATTGAACCCAAAGCTAAGCACTTCTCCCATTGCAAGAAAGATTAATCTTGTAGGCCAAACCAAACTGATAATTCGAAGAGACTTGCAAAGATAACCAATCATACATAAAAGAATTCAGAGAAGATTCAAATATTGTTCATAGATATTCTTGATCATAAACCCACAATTCATCGATCTCAACAAACACACCGCAAAAACAAGATTACATCGAATAGATCTCCACGACAGAGGGGGAGAACATTGTATTGAGATCCAAAAAGAGAGAAGAAGCCATCTAGCTACTAACTATGGACCCGAAGGTCTGAGGTAAACTACTCACACTTCATCGGAGAGGCTATGGTGTTGATGTATAAGCCCTCCGTGATGGATGCCCCCTCCTGCGGAGCTCCGGAACAGGCCCCAAGATGGGACCTCGTGGGTACAGAAGGTTGCGGCGGTGGAATTAGGTTTTTGGCTCCGTATCTGATTGTTTGGGGGTACGTAGGTATATATAGGAGGAAGGAGTACATCGATGGAGCAACAGGGGGGCCCACGAGGGTGGAGGGCGTGCCCTGGGGGGTGGGCACGCCCCCTACCTCGTGGCATCCTCCTTTGTGTCTTGACGTAGGGTCCAAGTCTCCTGGATCATAATCTTCCTAAAAATCACGTTCCCGAAGGTTTCATTCCGTTTGGACTCCGTTTGATATTCCTTTTCTGCGAAACTCTGAAATAGGCAAAAACAGCAATTCTGGGCTGGGCCTTCGGTTAATAGGTTAGTCCCAAAAATAATATAAAAGTGGATAATAAAGCCCAATAATGTCCAAAACAGTAGATAATATAGCATGGAGCAATCAAAAATTATAGATACGTTGGAGACGTATCAGGGATGATATGTCCCTCGGCCGGTAGGCGATGGACAATCTCCTTCGCCAAATATCCGGTCGCCCGGAGCTCGGTAATGTCCTCCTCCGTGACGGAGGAGACCATCCACTTGCCCTGACCACCAGATCCGGACATGGTTGCTTGAGTGGAAGGGAGATGGAAACTTGGGCGCTGGAGCTCGAGATCGGGAAGGCAGAGATGGAGAGAAAGCGTGAGAAGAGAAAGAGGGGGTCCTTATCCTCTTATAAAGGCAGAAAACATTAAACGCCTCCTCGCTCACCTTAAGATTCGCCTATTCCCAAAGGCTGTGCAAACGGCACTGTTGGGTTACCCATGCCCGCATTGATGAGAATCCTGCAATAAGGGGACACGATCTCTTCTTCGACATGACGTGCCAGTAGCAACCGTGTTCTGAAACATGGGGTGGCAGAAGAAAAACGGTTCGAATTTGTGACCAGACGGGCGTGATGTCACGTTGCAGGAAGCTGTCAGCGGATGGAACTCGTGTAAAATATATATATTCTCTCCGTGGTTGTGCATAGTGTTTAACAGGTCCGGATACAATCATCGTGTCTGAAGACTATATTGGAGTTCGGAAGAAGGGGAACCCGCCTTGCAATGTCGAAGACAATCTGTGCCCCGGACTCCTCGTCATTGAAGCCAGGTTCAGGGGCTACTGAGGGTGTCCTGGACTAAGGGGTCCTCGGGCATCCGGCCTGTTATCCATGGGCCGGACTGATGGGCTGTGAAGATACGAAGGCCGAAGACAATACTTGTGTCCGGACTGGACTCTACTTGGTGTGGAAGGCAAGCTAGGAGACCGACTATTAAGATTCCCTCCTATGTAACCGACCTCATGTAACCCTAGATCTCTCCGGTGTCTATATAAATCGGAGACATAGTCCGGATAGGACAGATTCATTACCATATACTCATAGAGTATACTTCTAAGGTTTAGCCATTACGATCTCGTGGTAGATCAACTCTTGTAACACTCATATTCATCAAGATCACTCAAGCAGGAAGTAGGGTATTACCTCCATAGAGAGGGCCCGAACCTGGGTAAACATTGTGTCCCCCGTCTCTTGTTACCATTGATCCTAGACGCACAGTTCGAGACCCCCTACCCGAGGTGGTACAGGAGCATTGGCATTGACATGGGCTTCAAGTTGCACAATGGCTTCAGGTGCAACATTGGCTTCAGGCGCCACATTAGCTTCAGCCATGACAACGTCATTGGCTTCAGTAGTGTTGTTGATGGCCGCCTCAGTATTGTCAACCTCCACTTGAGTAGCTGGAGGGTCAGGCACAGACTCGTTCTCCTCGAGAACAACTTCTTGGCTGGTAGGGGGTGTGGCAACTCGCTCTTCTTCTTGACGGGGTTCTTGTTGGTCATCGGTTGATGCAGCTGGCATGTCTTCAGCAGCTTTGGTTTCAGACACAGAGACGTTCACAGTTGGAGTGGTGTCAGGAAACACTTGTCGTGCCACTGAGTTGTGTTTCTCTTCTCCCGCTGGAACGCTCGACAGAGCGACTGTCGGTATCAAAACCGGCGGATCTCGGGTAGGGGGTCCCAAACTGTGCGTCTAAGACAGATGGTAACAGGAGGTGGGGGACACGATGTTTACCCAGGTTCGGTCCCTCTCGATGGAGGTAATACCCTACTTCCTACTTGATTGATCTTGATGATATGAGTATTACAAGAGTTGATCTACCACGAGATCATAGAGGCTAAGCCCTAGAAGCTAGCCTATGGCATGATTGTTGTTCCTGTCCTACGGACTAAACCCTCCGGTTTATACAGACACCAGAGGGGGCTAGGGTTACACAAAGTCGGTTACAAGGGAGGAGATCTACATATCCGTATTTTCCAAGCTTGCCTTCCACGCCAAGGAGAGTCCCGTCCGGACACCGGACGAAGTCTTCAATCTTGTATCTTCATAGTCCAACAGTCCGGCTAGAGTATATAGTCCGGCTGTCCGAGGACCCCCTAATGCAGGACTCCCTCAGTAGCCCGTGAACCAGGCTTCAATGACGATGAGTCCGGCACGCAGATTGTCTTCATCATTGCAAGGCGGGTTCTTCCTCCGAATACTCCATAGAAGATTTTGAACATAAGGATAGTGTCCGGCTCTGCAAAACAAATTCCACATACCACCATAGAGAGTACAATATTTCCACAAATCTAATCTGCTGACAACTTTTCATAACGTGACATCACACCACGGCCTGGTCGGTATTCGAACCGTTTCTCCCAGCCTGCCACTGCACGTTTCGCGAGGCGGTTTTATTGGCATGTCTTGTCGAAGCAGAGATCGTGTTCCCCTTATCACGGGATTCTCATCAATACGGGTATGGGTAACCCAATCGTGCATGTTGGTATGACTCCTTGATTTTAGGCAAGTTCCAAAAAGCCACGCGGAGGACGCTTGATATTCACCCTCTTTATAAAGGGGCCAAGGCATGTCCTTTTCTTCTCGCACTCAATCGAATCCTTCTCCCACCTCGAGTTCCAACACCCAAGGCTAAGGCTAAGCGTTTCGGACCATCAATCATGTCCGGATCCAACCTTCAAGGTCAGTGGATGCCCTCCTCTATCACAGAGGAGGACATCTGTAGGATCGAAAGTATGTCTAGAGGGGGTGATTAGACTACTTGACCAAATAAAAACTTAACCTTTTCCCAATTTTAGTTCTTGGCAGATTTTAGCTACTTTAGGACAAGTCAAGCACTCATCACACAATTCAAGCAAGCATGCAAAGAGTATATAGGCAGCGGAAAGTAAAGCATGCAACTTGCAAGAATGTAAAGGGAAGGGTTTGGAGAATTCAAACGCAATTGGAGACACGGATGTTTTTCCCGTGGTTCAGATAGGTGGTGCTATCCTACATCCACGTTGATGGAGACTTCAACCCACGAAGGGTAACGGTTGCGCGAGTCCACGGAGGGCTCCACCCACGAAGGGTCCATGAAGAAGCAACCTTGTCTATCCCACCATGGCCATCGCCCACGAAGGACTTGCCTCACTAGCGGTAGATCTTCACGAAGTAGGCGATCTCCTTGCCCTTACAAACTCCTTGGTTCAACTCCACAATCTTGTCGGAGGCTCCCAAGTGACACCTAGCCAATCTAGGAGACACCACTCTCCAAGAAGTAACAAATGGTGTGTTGATGATGAACTCCTTGCTCTTGTGCTTCAAATGATAGTCTCCCCAACACTCAACTCTCTCTCACAGGATTTGGATTTGGTGGAAAGAAGATTTGAGTGGAAAGCAAATTGGGGAAGGCTAGAGATCAAGATTCATATGGTAGGAATGGAATATCTTGGTCTCAACACATGAGTAGGTGGTTCTCTCTCAGAACATATGAGTTGGAAGTGTAGATGTGTTCTGATGGCTCTCTCCACGAATGAAGAGGAGGTGGAGGGGTGTATATAGCCTCCACACAAAATCCAACCGTTACACACAATTTACCAATCTCGATGGGACCGAATCAACAAACTCGGTCGGACCAAAATAGTAAACCTAGTGATCGTTAGAGATTTTCGGTGGGACTGACATGCAACTCGGTAGGACCGATATGGTTAGGGTTAGGGCTTAACGTAATCTCGGTGAGACCGATTACACAAACTCGGTGAGACCGATTTGGTAATAAGCTAACCAGAGAGTTGGTCAGGTAAACTCGGTGGGACCGATTTGCTCTTTCGGTGAGACCAAAAAGTTACAAAAAGGAAACAGAGAGTTTACATTGCAATCTCGATGGGACTGATCCGCTCTTTTGGTGAGACCGAAAAGTTACGAAAAGGAAATAGAGAAATTGCAATCCCATCTCGGTGAGACCGAGATCCCTATCGGTAGAACCGATTTGCTTAGGGTTTGGCAGTGGCTATGACAAATGAAACTCGGTGGCGCCGGATAGGAAGAATCGGTAGGTCCGAGTTTGGCTTTGGGTTTAGGTCAAGAGTGGATATGAGAAAGTAGTTGAGGGTTTTGGAGCATATCATTAAGCACATGAAGCAAAAGGATCATTAAGCAACACCTCATCCCTCCTTGATAGTATTGGCTTTTCCTATGGACTCAATGTGATCTTGGATCACTAAAATGTAAAATGAAGAGTCTTGAGCTTTTGAGCTTGAGCCAATCCTTTGTCCTTAGCATTTTGAGGGTTCCACTTTCACCATCCATGCCATGCCAATCATTGAGCTTTCCTGAAATAATCATCTTGGAATAGCATTAGCTTAATGAGCTATATGTTGTTATGAATTACCAAAACCACCTAGGGATAGTTGCACTTTCAATCTCCCCCTTTTTGGTAATTGATGACAACATATAGATCAAAGCTTCGACAAATGATAATAAGAATGATATATATCGTCGCTTTGAGAAGTATGTGATAAGTAAGAGCTCCCCCTAAATTTGTGCATATTTAAAATTTGCTTTGGACTGCAAATGCACAAGGAGTTAAAATCGTGGGTTACTCTTCCATGTCACATAGATCTTGGTGGAGCGCTCAAAATGATAAGAATTAAATACATGCACTCATCACCAAGAGAAGTGAATGATCACATAAGATAGATAGGATAATATCAAGCATGCATAAGTGTAGCTTATGATCAAACACATGATCATCAATGTCTCACAAGCATATCGTAGTATCTCAACCAAAAGCAAACAAAGTTTGGAAAACAACAAAATAAAGCAAGAGAGAATAAAAGCAACACTCTCTCTCGAAGCCTATGATCTATACATTTTTCTCCCCCTTTGGCAACAAGTTACCAAAAAGTTCCTAGAAAATGCATAGTGCTAGATCGACTCTCAGGCTTGATCTTCTGGTGGTGGTGGAGTCTGGATCACTCCAAGGATGAAGGCTTCTGTAGAAGTAGTTGGAGCTAGAGCTGAAGTGGATGCTGGAGCTTGAAGTTGCTCCGTTGCAGACTGAATCTCTGTTACTTTGACATCCAAGTCATAGAACTTTTGTTCTACGATTCTCTCTAAGCTCTCCTGATTCTGAGTGAGGGTGGCCAGTCCTTTCTCAATCCTCAGTGTGGATGCAATCAAGTAACTAAGCTGCTCTTGCTTGGTTTTCAAGAAATACTTAGATGCCTCCTCTTGAGTTGGCATCTTGGCAGCTTTCTCCTTCCTTGCCTTCTCCTTCTGTGCTTGAGCATGAGTTGATGATGGTTCATCCTTGTTCATGACAACCTGATTATCTTCAAAATATGGATGGATGAGCAGGTTTTCCTTTTCCAATAAGTATATGCCTGTGCCCATCTTGGAGTTAATCAGCTCTTGGATCTGAGGGGCATATCCACAGCTCCTCTTCTGATCTGCTGCAGTTCTCTTGATTGTTTCTACCATGAGGCTCATGACTTTGAATTTTTGTGGCACATCAAAGATATGAAGCAAGTTGATTGCGTGGCCTCTGATCATCTTGTGATCACCTGACTTGGGCAACAGAGTGTGCCTCAGAATCCAATTGATAGTTGGCAACCCTGACAGAAGATAATGTACTGACCCAAACTTGAAAGTCCTTGTATGGGATCTCCTTGTACATGTTGGACATAGAGTTGTGGTCCATCTTCTTCTTGGCATATATGTCTAAGTCATCCTCATGCTCCTCTGGGGCATTGATGAGTTGTGCCCATTCAGCAACTGTTGATTGATACCTTGTTCCTTCTGACATCCGCACAATCCTTCCATCTGGATAGAAGTGTGCTGTGGAGTAGAACTGCATGATCAGCTCTTCATTCCACTTTGTGAGCTTTTTCCCAACAAAGTCAGCTACTCCACAAGCCTTGAAGCTGTCTTGCACTCCAGGATAGTGCTCTTCATTGTCCTTGATGTACTCCCAATCAACCCATCTCATGTCACAAACAATGGGCTACTTATCAAGCAAAATTGTCTCATAGAAGTCCTGTTGTTCCTTTGTGTGGAACCTGTAGTCAACAGCAGTTCTTCTTCTGGTAGCATATGGATCTTCTGCTCTCCACTTTCTCAGCGCTGAGTCTCTTCTGATCTTCATGTCCTCAGCCACAGGATGAGCATCATTGTGGTCTGGGATCTTGGGCTTTAACTTCCTCAGAACTTGTCCTTCTTCTTCTTCTGAAGTGTCAGGCACTGGGGCCTTGTTCTTCTCAGCAGCTGGTATGCTCCTTGTATTCCTTTTTGGAGCTGTCTTGGCCTTTGATGCAGCCTTGGGTGCTTCCTTGGGCTTGGATGCAGTAGCCCCTGTTCTTATAGCATCACCCATCAGCTTTGGCATCTTAGGTGCTGGTGCAGCAACCTCTTCTTCTTCTTCATCATCAGAAGAATCTCTCCTCATAGAAGGCTTGCCAACAACTCTGGTAGTGGTAGTTCTGGCTCTCTTCTTTTTCTTGTCCTGGCCAATTTCTTCTTCAGATTCCATGGTGAACTTTATAGTTCCTTCAGGTGCAGCCTTCCTAGGCTTTTCAGGAATCTGAGTTGAGGCTCTGGCCTTTGGCATAGGCTGCCTACCTGCTGACATTTTGATTTTCATCCCTGGCTTTGTGCTCTGTGCTGGGCCATATTCCTTCTTGAGCACGACTCTCTTGGAAGTGGCTTCCTCTTCTGCCACATAGTCCTCATCCTCTGATTCTGAGGTTCTTTTCTTCCTTTGTCTGGTGGCAGCTTTTGGCAAGTTACTAGGGGTGCTCCTGCTGCCTTCATCTGAAGAACTGGAGGGACTAGTTCCCTCACTCATGTGCACTTGCTGTTCTGACACATTCTGGCTGTCACTCTGATCTGACATGATGAACAAGCTGACTGCTGACCCTGTGAATAGTTTATAGATGAGGTAGAGTAGATGAGCATCACAAAATGCAGAGATTTTTGCAAAAGAATGATTCAAAATCTTAGTTTTAGTTTCCCACAGAAATCATTTCGGATCTACCGATTTTTAAACTCGGTGATACCGAAGCAGTTTTTTTGAACCTAAACTAGTGAACTCGGTCAGACCGAGTCACAGTTTGGTGGCACCGAGACTGCTAGGGTTTCACAAAGTTCCAAAATAGGTCACACCGATTAGTAATTCCCGGTCAGACCGAGTCTCACTTGTGCAATGGCATGAGCCAATTCGGTGGGACCGAGTTTTTCAACTCGGTGGGTCCGAGATGGTTTCGGCGGAAACCTAACCCTAAAATTTCAAATCAAACCTATTCTACGAATTGCATTGACTGGATTGGAGTGTTTCAAACATGGCTAGAATCAATATGATCACAATGTGCTAGGAATCAGATTGGGGAATAGCACAAAGATCGAGTCCATACCCTAGTTCGGCGGAGACTCGCTACAGCGGCAACGGCGGGATTGAATTTCGTTGACGGCGATGGAGACCAGCGACTGGAGGCTGCTGGCGGCGAGGAGACGATCCGAGACCACGTAGGCAGAGCGAGCTATCGAGCGGGCGAAGGGGTTCGGAGAAATTTCCAAATTTTTGCCCGTGTCTATAAATAGCCCGACCCTGTCGGTGTGACCGGGTGGAACAACTCGGTGGCACCGAGATGCAAAACTGTATACAGTTATTGCAACTCGGTGTGACCGAATGGTTCAAATCGGTTGCACCGAGATCGAAAACATAGATCGACTTGATGATCTCGGTAGGACCGAAAGGGAGGTATCGGTCAGACCAAGAATCACAAAGAAGTTTTGGAAGTTTAAGTCTATGACGAATCGGGGACTCCGAGTGCTCCTCACATAGAGTGGTTCGAATCTGACTTGATCAAATTTTGTGATGTAGCATGAATAGAGTTTGAGACGAGAAAAGCATAGATAGCTAGAGAAGGTTCTTAGGCATTCTTGTCCATCCACTTGGCAAGAGAAAAGAAAACCAATCAATCAAAACAACAAGTGGATGTCCTCGAATGAGTAAAATATGCAACCAACATGCTCACACAATAAAATGGCAATTGAAATATGTGACAAAGCATGCACAAACAATTCTAGCATCTATCAAGCAATTGGCGATGACTAGGTCATCTATATATGCGTATATTGACTTAGGGGTCAAATGAGAACATTTGATCATAGGTCATACTCATCGTTTAAGCACAAGTGGGGTTACCACTTTTACATAAAGCATTGTTGTGTTCACACCATTAGAGTTGCTTTAGCTCAATTCTTAGAGTAAAGCTCCCCCTAGATGTGATATCCCCCCTAACAGGGATGAACTAACCTTGGGTTTCGTCGATGATGACTTCATGTAGATGTTGAAGATGTGGATGCTCAATGTTGATGTAGAACAATTGGAGCTATCCATTGGAGTGAATTGCACTTTGAATACCTACATGGGTTAGTCCCACAAGGAACAAACAAGGATATCCATAGACATAAAATGATGCACACACAAGATGATGTCCATGAAAACTTTTAGGTTACCTTGTCCCTTGACTTACCAACAAGAGGGTTTGTGACTCCTTGAACTAGTGCAAGATGTGGAAGTTGATTGCACTTGTTCTTGCCAAAATGATAAGAGTGAAGTATGTTGGCGGAGTCACCCTCAAGAACTCTCTAGTTCTTCTTCTTTTGGATCCACACCATCTTGATGGGAATCCTTGGAGTTGTAGTCGTACTTGATGAAGTGGAACTTGAAGTAGTCTTGGGAATCCACTTGACTAAGGTCTTAGGAGCTTCTTCAAATGCATCAATTTCCTCTTGAAGCTTGTCCTCGCCTTTTTGCTTGTAGTCTTGTGGTGGAAGATCATCTTGAGTTTGTGTCCCTTTAAAAGAAGTAGGATCATACTTCTCTTGTTGTGGAACAAACTTTTTCTTGGGGTATTCATCTTATTCCCACTCAACTCCATTGGCATTGAACTTTCGTTCAAAACCAACACCTTGATTCTTCCGGTGCCTTCCTTGCTTGCGTACAATTTCCACGAATTGCTTACTTCCGGCAAGGCTTTTGTACACTCCTTTCTCTATAATTCCCTTCAATAAGCTATTTTCTTGCTCAAGTGTAACTTGGCTAAGAGAATCATTAGTGGAATCAAGAGAAGTACTAGAAGCAACCATATTGGATTTAACATGATCATTGTTACTACTAGAGGAAGAATCTTTCTTGTTCTTGTTACTAGACTTGACTTGAGGCATATAAGTGGATAAGAGTAAACGCTTGGCAATGTAAGAATAACTTTTCTTGCGGAGATCATCATTGATTGCCTTTAAAAACTCATGCTCTTGCTCAAGATTGAGCTTTTCAAAGCGTAACTTCTCATGAGCTCTTAAAAGTTCTTGATGATCTTCGAAGATAGTTTCATGAGCTAACTTAAGAGTGTTTAGTTCTTTAGTTAGAGCCTCAATCTTCTCCTTATCATTGTCATAGTATTCATCACTAGAGTTTTCAACAAGTAAATCATCATCACCTAACAAGTCATCTTCATCACTATTGAAATTGACATACTCAGGATGTGTTACCTTAGGACCTTTGGCCATGAAGCATCTTCCAATTCCTTCATTTGGTGAGTCAAATATGTCGTAGAGTTTGTTTACACAAGTGCTAGACCGACAACACCTTCATCTTGAGTATATTCGGAATCGGAGTGATAACTTCTCTCGGAGTGGTTGTCGGAGTCGGAGCCGGATACCCATTCACCAACATGAGCTTGATGTCTTCGCTTTGTGTAGCTCCTTGATGATTTTTCCTTTCTTTCCGAATCCTTGCTTCTCCGTGAGTGTCTTCATTCATAACGATCATCTCTACTCCTTCTCTCTCTTGATGGTGATTCTTCTCTTTTGCTTCTTCTTTTTGGAGAATCTTCTCTTCTTTTGTAGGGAGTCGTACACTCATTGGAGTAGTGTCCGGGTCTTCCACAATTGTAGCAGTTTTGCTCTCGACTAGAAGATCTTTTGTCATTGTAGGACCTTGACTTGGAGCTTCTATCTTTGCTTCTACTTTTGTAGAACTTGTTGAAGTTCTTCACCATTAAGCTCAATTCTTCATTGAAGGTTTGTTTCTCACTTGATGATGTGGGGGCTTCACATGAGGCTTTGTAAGCACCACTTGATTTGTTGTGAAGTTCCTCTTTATCCTTGAGTGACATCTCATGAGCAACAATTCTTCCAATGACCTCCGTTGGCTTGAGATCTTTGTAATTTGGCATCATTTGGATTAACGTGCACACGGTATCATATTTTCCATCCAAGGCTCTTAGGATCTTCTTGATGATGAATCTATCAGTCATCTCTTCACTCCCTAAGCCAGCAATCTCGTTTGTGATGAGAGCAAGCCTAGAGTACATTTCAACGACACCTTCACCATCCTTCATTTTGAACTTGTCAAGTTGACTCTGAAGCACATCCAATTTGGATTCCTTGACGGAGTCGGTACCTTCGTGCATATCAATCAAAGTATCCCAAATTTCCTTTGCATTCTCAAGACGGTTGATTTTGTTGAATTCTTCGGGGCACAATCCGTTGAAGAGAGTATCACAAGCTTGAGCGTTGTATTGCAGCATCTTCAACTCATCCGCGGTAGCTTCACGGTTTGGTTCTTTCCCATCAAAGAAGTCACCTTGCAAACCAACACACACAATAGCCCAAACGGCGGGGTTATGTCCAAGAATATGCATTTTCATTTTATGCTTCCAACTAGCAAAATTCGTACCATCAAAGTAAGGACCTCTACGGTGATAATTTCCCTCGCTAGACGCCATACTCTCCTAGGTTGTGAAACCAAGGCTATGACCACCAAAAGCTATGGAAATCAAAGCAAATGGAGACCAAAGCTCTGATACCACTTGTAGGATCGAAAGTATGTCTAGAGGGGGGTGATTAGACTACTTGACCAAATAAAAACTTAACCTTTTCCCAATTTTAGTTCTTGGCAGATTTTAGCTACTTTAGGACAAGTCAAGCACTCATCACACAATTCAAGCAAGCATGCAAAGAGTATATAGGCAGCGGAAAGTAAAGCATGCAACTTGCAAGAATGTAAAGGGAAGGGTTTGGAGAATTCAAACGCAATTGGAGACACGGATGTTTTTCCCGTGGTTCAGATAGGTGGTGCTATCCTACATCCACGTTGATGGAGACTTCAACCCACGAAGGGTAACGGTTGCGCGAGTCCACGGAGGGCTCCACCCACGAAGGGTCCATGAAGAAGCAACCTTGTCTATCCCACCATGGCCATCGCCCACGAAGGACTTGCCTCACTAGCGGTAGATCTTCACGAAGTAGGCGATCTCCTTGCCCTTACAAACTCCTTGGTTCAACTCCACAATCTTGTCGGAGGCTCCCAAGTGACACCTAGCCAATCTAGGAGACACCACTCTCCAAGAAGTAACAAATGGTGTGTTGATGATGAACTCCTTGCTCTTGTGCTTCAAATGATAGTCTCCCCAACACTCAACTCTCTCTCACAGGATTTGGATTTGGTGGAAAGAAGATTTGAGTGGAAAGCAACTTGGGGAAGGCTAGAGATCAAGATTCATATGGTAGGAATGGAATATCTTGGTCTCAACACATGAGTAGGTGGTTCTCTCTCAGAACATATGAGTTGGAAGTGTAGATGTGTTCTGATGGCTCTCTCCACGAATGAAGAGGAGGTGGAGGGGTGTATATAGCCTCCACACAAAATCCAACCGTCACACACAATTTACCAATCTCGGTGGGACCGAATCAACAAACTCGGTCGGACCGAAATAGTAAACCTAGTGACCGTTAGAGATTTTCGGTGGGACTGACATGCAACTCGGTAGGACCGATATGGTTAGGGTTAGGGCTTAACGTAATCTCGGTGAGACCGATTTGGTAATAAGCTAACCAGAGAGTTGGTCAGGTAAACTCGGTGGGACCGATTTGCTCTTTCGGTGAGACCAAAAAGTTACAAAAAGGAAACAGAGAGTTTACATTGCAATCTCGATGGGACTGATCCACTCTTTTGGTGAGACCGAAAAGTTACGAAAAGGAAACAGAGAAATTGCAATCCCATCTCGGTGAGACCGAGATCCCTATCGGTAGAACCGATTTGCTTAGGGTTTGGCAGTGGCTATGACAAATGAAACTCGGTGGCGCCGGATAGGAAGAATCGGTAGGTCCGAGTTTGGCTTTGGGTTTAGGTCAAGAGTGGATATGAGAAAGTAGCTGAGGGTTTTGGAGCATATCATTAAGCACATGAAGCAAAAGGCTCATTAAGCAACACCTCATCCCTCCTTGATAGTATTGGCTTTTCCTATGGACTCAATGTGATCTTGGATCACTAAAATGTAAAATGAAGAGTCTTGAGCTTTTGATCTTGAGCCAATCCTTTGTCCTTAGCATTTTGAGGGTTCCACTTTCACCATCCATGCCATGCCAATCATTGAGCTTTCCTGAAATAATCATCTTGGAATAGCATTAGCTCAATGAGCTATATGTTGTTATGAATTACCAAAACCACCTAGGGATAGTTGCACTTTCAACATCAAGAAGCTAAGAGAAGCCAGGTATCTGACCGCCGAAATCTCGCACAGGCTGCTTGCTCGAGGGCAGGTCATCCCCACTCCTGAACCCAACGAGAGTGTCATATTTGTCTCCCACTTCCTCCAAGGGTTAGGCTTTAGTCTTGATCCCTTTGTTAGAGGGCTCATGTTCTATTACGGGCTCGATTTCCATGATCTGGCTCCGGATTCCATCCTTCACATCTCGTCGTTCATCGTCGTGTCTGAGGCCTTCCTCCGCATCACCCCGCACTTCGGCTTATGGCTCAAGACCTTCAATGTGAAGCCGAAGATGATCGATGGGCGACACGCAGAATGCGGAGGTGCTATAATAAGAAAAGGCGGCGATGCTTCATGGCCAAAGGGAACCTTACCGGAGATGCCCAACTTGTGGCAGCGGGAGTGGTTTTACATCACAGCCCCCCGAAGTACTAAGTGGGTAGCTGCCCCCGCCTTCCGTTCGGGCCCCCCGCCACAACTGGCGTCATGGGTCAACAAAGGGCTGGACTGGGGGCCGGTTAATGACGTGCCGACATTGTAGAGTCGCATCCGAGATCTCCTTATGAGAGATGTCACCCTTGTCAAGGTAATGCAAGTCATGCTAGTTCGTCCGGTCCTGCGATGCCAACGTCGACCTCTCTGTATGTGGGAGTTCAACCCGGAAGGACCGTGAACTATTCAACACTTCTTCGGCGTGACGCTCAAAGAGATGTATAGATTATTCTTCGGATCACGAATAAAGTGTCCGGACACCATCGAGGATGCGGGTCTAAACTGCAGTCGTCCAGACACCCAAGTAAGTAATTCTTCGGCCGAACATGCTGTCTCTTTATTTATCACAACATCATTCTAAAAAGTCGCTCTTTGACCAGGACTGGGTAAAAAAAGGCGAAGATGATCAGATGTTCGGCCCCCCTTCCCGAAGGCTCAACGGATCCAATACTGGTCAGAATGCTTGAGCTCGCTATCAAGCGCCATCAGGGGAAGATAAAGGGAGGAATAAAGAAACCGAAAGCGGGCCTCACTCATTATTCATCCAAACCGGTGGAATTAGTGCCTCCGCGAAGGAGGATAACCAGGGAGAAGGATCTAAAATCCCCTCTCCCCAAGGAAGGAAGAGGACCGCCTCTGAAGACTTGGAAACAATGGTTTCTAAACGAGGGAAGGAATCTTTGTCAGGGGGCCCTACCCCTGAGGGTATCCTTACCGCACAGTGCCCGCAAGGGGATCAGCCCTCCACCGAGCTGTAAATAAACAAAAGTACTCTATAGTAAATATATCCTGCTTTATTTCCGAGGACAATAACCGAGACGTACGTCTTGTAGTTCGGACCGTAGCTGAGGGAGTCCTGGATTAGGGGGTGTTCGGATAGCCGGACTATACCTTCGGCCGGACTCCAGGACTATGAAGATACAAGATTGAAGACTTCGTCCCGTGTCCGGAAGGATCTTTTCTTGGCGTGGAAGGCAAGCTAGGCGTGCGGATATTCAAGATCTCCTACCATTGTAACCGACTCTGTGTAACCCTAACCCTATTCGGTGTCTATATAAACCGGAGGGTTGTAGTCCGTAGGACAACCATCATCATACACAATCATACCATAGGGTAGCTTCTAGGGTTTAGCCTCCTTGATCTCGTGGTAGATCCACTCTTGTACTACCCATATCATCAATATTAATCTAGCAGGAGTAGGGTTTTACCTCCACCGAGAGGGCCCGAACCTGGGTAAAATAAAGTGTCCCTTGTCTCTTGTTACCATCCGACCTTGACGCACAGTTCGGGACCCCCTACCCGAGATCCGACGGTTTTGACACCGACATTGGTGCTTTCATTGAGAGTTCCTCTGTGTCGTCGCTTTTAGGCCCAATGGCTCCTTTAATCATCAACAACGATGAGGTCCAGGGTGAGACTTTCCTCCCCAGACAAATCTTCGTCTTCGGCGGCTTCGCTCTGCGGGCCAATTCGCTTGGTCATCTGGAGCAGATCAAAAGCTACTCCCCTGGCCATCAAGTCAGGTTTGGAAGCTTAAACTATACGGCCGATATCCGTGGAGACTTGATCTTCGACGGGTTCGAGCCACAGCCAAGCGCACCGCACTATTTCGAGGGGCATGATATAGCTCTGCCTCCGAATAGTACCCTGGAGGCCGCACACGCTCCGGACCCGATCCTTGACTCGGAGCCCGCTGCGTTCTCCGAGGATGAATGGTTGGACGTCACCTCGGGGGCTGCGATCTCAAAGGCGATCGAGCCGAACGCCAGCCCCGTACTCCGCACGGCCCAGGACTCCAAGGATTCGGATTCTTATCCGAACTCCGGGCCTTCCGTGCCCCCGCCGATCGAATCTGATTGGGCGCCTGTAATGGAGTTCACCGCCGCGGACATCTTTCAGTGCTCACCTTTCGGTGATATCCTGAATTCTCTCAAGTCTCTCTCTTTATCAGGAGAGCCCAGGCCGGACTATGGTCTGCGAGGTTGGGATTCGGACAACGAAGAAATTCAAAGCCCACCCACCACCCACTTAATAGCCACTGTCAACGATTTAACCGACATGCTTGACTTCGGCTCCGAAGACTTCGACGGTATGGACGACGAAGGAGGAGACGAACAAGAACCAACACCTGTAGGGCGCTGGACCGCCACCTCGTCATATGACATATATATGGTGGATGCTCCAAAGGATGCGGATGGCGATGGAACAGCGGAAGACGACAACTCGAAAAAACTGCCAAAACGCCGGCGCCAACGGCGCCGCTCCAAACCCCGCCATAGCAGAAACGGTGATTCCGGCACGGGAGATAATAATAACCCGGACAGCGCCGAAGAACACCAGAACCAGCAAGATTCGGCGCAGGAAGATGGAAAATCCAGCCCTCATGAGAGAGCGGCAGAGCGAGAGGTCGAGGAAGATAACTACAGGCCTCCCTCCGAAGACGAGGCAAGCCTCGACGACGACGAATTCGTCGTACCATCTGCCGAACAAGAGCGTTTTCAATGCAGGCTTCTAGCCAGGCGAACAGCCTAAAGAAAAAGCAGCAACATCTTAGAGCTGATCAAGATTTGCTAGCTGATAGATGGACTGAAGTCCTTGCGGCCAAAGAGTATGAACTTGGGCGCCCCTCCAAAAATTATCCTAAGCGCAGGCCGCTACCCCAATCAGAGGGGGAAACATATGACATGGCAGACCGGCCACCCCGTGGCTGCGACAGAGAGGCCTGTCGAACCTTTAAGCAAGCCAGGCCCCGGTGCCGTTCAACTAAGGCACGGGAAAACGAGCCAGACCTGCGAGACGTACTGGAGGACAAAGCAAAGCAAACAAGATCGATCTATGGATTGCGTGGACGCCCGACGACACGTGATGATCTTCACTCCGGACACAATAAATCCGACCGGGCCGAACACAGCAGGCACAGCTCTTCCGAGCTGTGTCGTGACATAGCCCAGTACAGGGGCGCCGCACACCCACTATGCTTCACAGACGAAGTAATGGATCATAAAATCCCAGAGGGTTTTAAACCCGTCAATATCGAGTCATACGATGGTACGACAGATCCGGCAGTATGGATTGAGGATTATCTCCTTCACATCCACATGGCACGTGGCGATGATCTACACGCCATCAAATACCTACCCCTTAAGCTTAAAGGACCAGCCCGGCACTGGCTTAACAGCCTACCAGCGGACTCAATCGGTTCTTGGGAGAACCTGGAAGCCGCATTCCTCGACAACTTCCAGGGGACCTATGTGCGGCCACCGGACGCCGACGACCAAAGCCACATAATTCAGCAGCCAGAAGAATCGGCCAGGCAATTCTGGACACGGTTCCTAACAAAGAAAAATCAGATAGTCGATTGTCCGGCCGCAGAGGCCCTAGCAGCCTTCAAACATAACATCCGCGATGAGTGGCTTGCCCGGCACCTGGGAAAGGAAAAGCCGAAAACCATGGCAGCCCTTACGACACTCATGACCCGCTTTTGCGGGGCGAAGATAGCTGGCTAGCTCGCAGCAACAACTTATCGAAGAAGCCTGGTAATTCGGATACCAAGGACAAAAGTGGCAGGTCACGTCAAAATAATCAAAAGCGCCGCGTTAGCAGCGACAACAATGAGGATACGGCAGTTAATGCCGGATTCAGAGGCTATAAATCCGGTCAGCAGAAAAATCCATTTAAAAAGAATACCCAGGGCCCGTCCAGTTTGGACCGGATACTCGACCGCTCGTGCCAGATTCATGGCACCCCCGAAAGGCCAGCCAATCACACCAACAGGGATTGTTGGGTGTTCAAGCAGGCAGGCATGTTAAGAGCCGAACACAAGGACAAGGGGCTAAACAGCGATGACGAGGAGGAGCCCAGGCCACCAAACAACAATGGACAGAAGGGGTTTCCCCCACAAGTGCGGACGATGAACATGATATACGCGACCCACATTCCCAAGCGGGAGAGGAAGCGTGCGCTACGGGACGTATACGCGATGGAGCCAGTCGCCCCAAAGTTCAACCCATGGTCCTCCTGCCCGATCACTTTCGATCGAAGGGACCACCCCACTAGCATCCATCACGGCGGTTTTGCCGCACTGGTCCTCGACCCAATCGTGGATGGATTTCATCTCACAAGAGTCCTCATGGACGGCAGCAGTAGACTAAACCTGCTTTATCAGGATACAGTGCGGAAAATGGGCATAGATCCATCAAGGATCAAGCCCACAAGGACGACCTTTAAAGGCGTCATACCAGGTGTAGAGGCCAATTGCACAGGCTCGATAACACTTGATGTGGTCTTCGGATCTCCGGATAACTTCCGAAGCGAAGAGTTAATCTTCGATATAGTCCCATTCCGCAGTGGCTATGACGCCCTGCTCGGACGAACCGCATTCGCTAAATTCAATGCGGTGCCGCACTACGCATATCTCAAGCTCAAGATGCCAGGCCCTCGAGGAGTAATTACGGTCAGCGGAAACACAGAACGCTCCATCCGTATGGAGGAGCACACGGCGGCCCTCGCAGCGGAAGTACAAAGCAGCCTTTCAAGGCAACTCTCCAGTTCGGCCGTTAAAAAACCGGACAATGCAAAGCGCGCCCGGAGTAACCTGCAACAAGCCAGCTGGCATGATCAGAGCAAGCGTAGCAATACAGCCCCGACCCCAGCCATCGCAACATAGCGGAGCAAGTACCTCGAGTACACAATTACGCCCTTAAAATTCCATGGGCACAGGGGGAGGGGCACATTAACAGCATGCCTACAACACGGTGTCAAACGTACTAGGGGCTGCCAGATTTTTCTTTTTTACTTTTTTTACTTTCGGGACTCCATACTATGGATAACCTGTTCGGCATTGTTGCCACACAGACGATGCAAGATCCAGGAAAGCAGACAAAGTTACGCCGCATTCCGGAACTCTCAGGTGGTCTCTATTTCGAGCGATATATCTGTTTCCAAATTCCGCGGCCTATGCCTGGTCAGGACATGTTAAATAGTCTAATATCTTTTTTGCTCATCGCACTACTTGTATCGTTCGGCTTTGATAGATAGCCTCTTTATAAAACAATGCATAGCTTTTTGTCTATTTTTTTCATTATCCTCTTTTGAATATATATATTTATTACATAACATGATCGCACCCGTACACCATGGTACGGCAAACCACGCCAGGGGCTTCATTACCCTTTTATCTGGTGTGAGAAGTCCGTACACTTTCACAAGTGCGGCACCCCGAACTTATAGCACTATATGCATCGGCTCCGAGTCATGATTTTGGTCACATGTTGGGTTTGCCCGTCTCCTATGTTTTGGTGCCTTACGTTCCGCTTTATCGGCTAAGGTAGCACTAGGAGAACCACTGCGATTGTGCCCCAGATCAGGTGGGTTGAGCACCTCAGTGGAGAAAGCTAAAACAGACTGTCATGATAAGGCGTGAGACCGGTCGCTGTTCGAGAGGTTTTTCGAGTCCTTAAAGGCTTATGCCGCTTCGAGCGGGGAGCCGACTATGTCCGGCCAAAGGCGTGGATAGCGCCCCGAATTCGGCCTTCCAAACTAGGGGCTTCGCCGAAATTTAAAATTATAACGTTCTATGGCTAAGTGAGAGTGTTCAAGCATTATAGTCCAATTGCCTGGTTCGTTGTGCTGAGCGCCTCCCTCGAAGGACCCAACTATGGGAACAAGAGCCCTCAGGTTTATCCCGAACACCCCAGCACTAGTGGCATGGGGGCAGAAGCCGACGACTGGCCATCTCTCAATTTTGATAAACGGCTGCACAGAAAATAATATTTTAAATTCAATAAGCATTGCTTTGCGCATATGAACAAGTTTTCAGCGCACAGGATACAAACGAGCGAGTTCATTCAAATATTACATCTTTAGTACATTCATCCGCGACAAGGCGGGCTCCGGCAAGAACTTCCTTGTAGTACTTCTCGGGCTTGCGATGCTCCTTCCCCTGCGGCGGCCCGTCCTTCACCAGCTTCTCTCCGTCCAGCTTACCCCAGTGTACCCTTACACGGGCAAGGGCCCTCCGGGCACCTTCAATGCAGACGGAGCGCTTGATGACCTCAAGCCGTGGACAGGCCTCCACCAGCCGCCGCACCAGCCCAAAATAGCTCCCAGGCAGGGCCTCTCCAGGCCACAGCCGAACTAGTAAGCCCTTCATGGCCTGTTCGGCCGCCTTGTGGAGCTCAACCAGCTGTTTCAGCTGATCGCTTAAGGGCACAGGGTGTCCGGCCTCAGAATACTGAGACCAGAACACACTCTCTGTCAAGCTGCCCTCTTCAGCTCGGTAGAACGCGGCGGCGCGGATACGCTGCGGGGAAGATCGGCGAACGCCCCTAGAGAACTCCGGATTCGGGTAAGTAATAGGTAGTTTACTTTTATATTCCTACTTTGCATTGAGAATGCCTTACCTATTGCTATCTTTTTCACGTCCTCCAACTCTTGGAGGGCCTTTTGGGCTTCGGCCTTGGCACTCTTGGCGGTCTCGACGGCCGACGCGAGCTCGGATGCTTGCGTTTTTGACTCAAGCTCCAAACCCTCATGTTTTGTCATGAGAGCTTGTAGCTCTTGCTGCACCTCGCCGACCTGAACCCCAAGCCTTTCTCGCTTGGCGCGCTCCTCGGCCGTTTTCTTTTCGGCCTCTGCCAGCGCCTGCTTCAGGGTTGCCACCTCGGTTGCGGCCCCTACAATAAGCAGTGCAATCCTGTTAATTCTTTCTGCAATCAAGCCTCTCTATAGGCACCTTTTTTATTTCTTTTTAGGTATTTCTTACCTTCCTTCACCTCGAGCTGCCGTTTGGCAAGGCCGAGCTCTTGCTCGGTCCGCCCGAGGTCCTTTTTAAGGACATTCACATGTGCAGTCAGTGCGGCGGTGGACAGCAGTGAAGCCTGCATACGCATATTTGACCTTTTTTGTTAGACTCCTGCGAAAATTACTAGATCCTCTATCCGGCTTTTCTTTTCGAACACCCAACAGAGCATCAGGGGCTACTGTCTATGCGGTAAATAATTTGACATATTTTTACTTACCTCGAAGCCTGTTAGAAGGCTAGCGCAAGCTTCATTCAGTCCGCTCTTGGCGGACTGAACCCTTTGGATCACCGTACTCATAACAGTGGTGCTCCTCATCGATGGCGGCGCCCTTAAGCACCTCCAGCAGATTGTCCGGCGCCTCCGGTTGGACGGAGGCCGCCGGCTCAGACGGCTTACTCCTCTTGGAAGGAGTTCGCCCACCGCGAACTAGGACTGTCGAGTCCGGCGCGGTGTCCGGCACAAAGCCGTACTTGGAGCCCTGGGGGGTTTCATCCCCTTTATTCCTGGGGTCCGGGAGGTCGCCTTTCGGCTCCTCCAGGACCACCTCCTCCTTCCCCGGAGCTTGTCGCGACGCCACTTCGGCGTCATCTGCAGTGCGGGGGGTGACAGCGGGCGGAAATGAGTTCACGTCCGACGTATCTAGGGAGCCGCTCGATGAATCGTCGAGTTCGGCCCGGGGCGGGCTGCATAAAACACAGGCGATATTAGGGAAAGCCGCACATTAGAAGAATATCACGAGTCACTCTGGTATGTAAACACTTACGATTTTGCCGGACACTTGGTTCTGTACGGCCGCTCCTCTCCGCCCTCTTCGGCGTCGAGGGAGTAGTCCGGCGGAGGGGTCTTCCTTTTCCTCGACCCCTCGGCCTCCCCCGTTGGGGTGGCCTTCTTCTTCTTTTCTCCCCTCACTGGGGGGGAGAGCTTCCTTGTTCCTCCTCCTCGTTTTCACGAGAGGAGAGTGTTGCGGACTCGTCAGATGACGAGTCCGACACCACCATGTTGCGGGAACTTTTTCGAGTCCCGGTGGTTTTCTTCTTCTTGGCCTTCCTCTCCGGCACCACGTAAGGTGCCGGAGCCATCAGCTTCACCAAGAGAGTTGGGGTCGGGTCTTCGGGCAGAGGAGCCGGACAGTTAATTGGTCCGGATACCTCCTGCCAAGCCCGTCAAAGGTAAAGGGAGTTTAGATCCCGCATAGAGTTAATCTATGAAGAAGAGCTTAACGAACCTGTCAAAGGTATAGATAGCTTACCTCGTTAGCGTTGCGCTGCCAGCTGTATCCGCGATCCTCGGAGGCGGATGTGGGGGACTCGGCACCTTTGGTCAGCACCTTCCAGGCGTCTTCATACGTCGTGTCGAAGAGCCTACTTAGGGTTTGGTGCTGCGCCGGGTCAAATTCCCACAAAGTAAAATCCCGTTTTTGGCACGGGAGGATCAGGCGAACGAGCATGACCTGGACTATATTGACAAGCCGGATTGGCTTGTTCACCAGGGACTGGATGCACGTTTGCAACCCAGTCACTTCTTCCTCGTTGCCCCACGACAGGCCCGTCTCTTTCCAGGACATGAGCCGCGTGGGGGATCCGGATCTGAACTCGGGGGCCGCGACCCATTTCGGATCGCGGGGCTCGGTGATGTAAAACCACCCGGCCTGCCACCCCTTTAGGGACTCCACAAAGGAGCCATCGAACCAGAGGACGTTGGCTATCTTGCCAACCATAGCGCCTCCGCACTCCGCCTGGGTGCCGGACACCACCTTGGGCTTGACGTTGAAGGTCTTGAGCCAGAGGCCGAAGTGGGGGCGGACGCGGAGAAAGGCCTCACACACGACGATAAACGCCGAGATGTTGAGAACAAAGTTCGGGGACAGATCGTGGAAATCCAGGCCGTAGTAGAACATGAGCCCCCGGACAAATGGGTGAAGTGGAAAGCCCAGCCCGCGGAGGAAGTGGGGAAGAAAAACTACCCTCTCATGGGGCCTTGGGGTAGGAAGAAGCTGCCCCTTCTCAGGAAGCCGATGCGGGATGTCTTTGGACAAGTATCCGGCTTTCCTTAACTTTTTTACTTCAGCCTCCGTAACGGAGGAGACCATCCACTTGCCTCCCGCTCCGGACATTGTTGGAGAAGGTTGAGGAAGGAAGAGCGTACTTGCGCGCTGGAGCTTGAGTTCGCGAGAGATGGATTGGCGAAGGAGGAAGAAGGCGTAGGTTAAAAAGGTGAATCCTTATCCCTTTATATAAGCAGGTACGGTTAGGCGTCCCCACCTACCTAATAAAACTCACTTTCCTCCCAAACGCCGTGGTAAATGGCGTGGTTTGGTTACCCACGTCCGTATTGATGAGAATCCCGTTAAAGGGGGCACATGATCTCTGCTTTGACAAGACGTGCCAAGGAAACCGCCTCGCTAAACACGCTAAGGTGGAACAATGAAAGCAATTTATATAGAAGGCTTGGTCGCAGTGTTATGACGCACTACGGAATACGTCAGCAGATTTGATTTGTGTTAATATTATTCTCTATATGGCAGTATGTGGAAACTTATTTTGCAGAGTCGGACACTATTTCTGGTGTTTATAATCTTCTTGAAGAACTTGGAGGAGGAACCCGCCTTGCAATGCCGAAGACAATCTGCGCGCCGGACTCGTCGTCATTGAAGCCTGGTTCAGGGGCTACTGAGGGAGTCCTGGATTAGGGGGTGTTCGGATAGCCGGACTATACCTTCAGCCGGACTCCAGGACTATGAAGATACAAGACTGAAGACTTCGTCCCGTGTCCGGAAGGATCTTTTCTTGGCGTGGAAGGCAAGCTAGGCGTGCGGATATTCAAGATCTCCTACCATTGTAACCGACTCTGTGCCGGGGGAAACTGGCTCCACGAGCACCTATGGGGACGGAGCCCCTTCTCGGTTCGGCGGGGGGCGGAGGGCGCGCGAAGAGCAGATCGAGGCGAAGCACACGAGCGGTTTTTACCCAGCTTCGGGCCGCACGGATGCGTAAAACCCTACTGCTGCTTTGTGGATTGTATTGTGTTCTTGCTCGGGAGCGTTGAGTGCTACAGTACACTCAAGCAGCTAACGAGACCGAGCGTGCTTCTGTTCGTCCTCCTCCCCTCCTACGTTGCGCATGGGCTCCCTTTTATATGCTCAAGGGGTCACCGACAGGTGGCAACGTAGGCAAGGGCAAAAATGGAAAGTTGCTGCCGATGGTACAGTTGCTTGTACAGTGTATCATACCTAACCCTGACGGCAGGGGACAAGGGCATTAAATGCCCGTCTGCGTCGCCCAAACAGTGCAGAAAAGGGACCGTCAGGGGCGCCACCGTTCGCCATGATGGCAATCTTGTCAGCGCCGCTTGCCACCGCGTACCCCTGGCTGCACAGCCTCCCGCCACGTACCCCTGGAAGGGTCCTAGAGTGACACGTTGGTGGGTGAGCTGGAGCGCAGGTACAGGGTGGTTGCTTGCCGCGGCAACGCCTTGCCGTGGTCGTTGTCTTGTCGCATCCGGAAGCTTGTCGCTCGCCGGGCCTTGCCGGGACGCGTGGCGCGTCGCGGCAAGTTCCTTGAAATGCTTTGGTTAGCCTTCCCGGCAAGCTCCTCTTGTCGGGGTCTTTATGTCTTGAGCGGTCTTCCCGGCAAGCTCCTTTTGCCGGGGGCCTTTATGCCTTGAGTGGTCTTCCCGGCAAGCTCCTCTTGTCGGGGCCTTGTCTCCTTGGCTTGAATACTTTGTTCTTGAATGGCTCCAGGGGAACTACGGAGGTCCTTGGCGATCACTTGGCAAGCCTTGCCGCGGGGCGCTGCAACTGCCCGTGCACAAGTTCGGGATACTAAGGTACCCCTACTTTAGTACACCAACACTCTGTGTAACCCTAACCCTATCTGGTGTCTATATAAACCGGAGGGTTGTAGTCCGTAGGACAACCATCATCATACACAATCATACCATAGGCTAGCTTCTAGGGTTTAGCCTCCTTGATCTCGTGGTAGATCCACTCTTGTACTACCCATATCATCAATATTAATCTAGCAGGAGTAGGGTTTTACCTCCACCAAGAGGGCCCGAACCTGGGTAAAATAAAGTGTCCCTTGTCTCCTGTTACCATCCGACCTTGACGCACAGTTCGGGACCCCCTACCCGAGATCCGCCGGTTTTGACACCGACGGTAGCCCTTCTCGACAGAGTTCGTGTTCGGGGGATCTTCTTCCGGAGATGATGGAGAGCGAAACATCTCCCCATGCCTCCCCACCTCATGAGGTGGACGACCCAAAGGTGTCGTCACAGAGGATTTCTCCTGATCCACCAAGGCCAGAAGGTAATCCTTCGGCCTCCCGAAGTCCAGAGTATTCGGCTCCTAAAGGGAGCAACAGAAAGAGTCCGGGGCTGTCCGGTGCGCGATCGGACGCACTGGTGAATCTTCTGGAGCAAACGGCTATCTCAGAGGTGCATCGTACGCTAATGGGTACGGTGGTTGAGAGGATTTCATCCGCCGAAAGCGGGTTGCATGAAGCTTTTAAGAGCCTGCTGAGAGGCTTTGAGGTACGCAAAGTAATATGTATGTTTTTTACGGTACCGCAGACGCTAGGTGTGCCCTGTACAGATAGTAGCCCCTGAGACTCTGGTTGCTATCAAAAAAGGCGGCTAACAGAGGATCATAGTCCCAGGTAATGATTATGCCACTTTCATGTGCAGGCGGCTGAGGGTCCGGTGGCTAGCCGGACTTGTGAGTTTGCCGAACTGAAGCGGAAACTTGATGCGGTGGATGCCGACATCGTGCTTGTAAACAGGCGGCTTGACGAGGCACAGGGTATGTATTCTCCGATGGTCAACATATATTAAGAGGGGCATGAAGCTAGTATCTATAATATGTTGTGACTGCAGATGGAGCTGCCGCCGTGGAGACCCTTCGGGCGGAACTTTCCCGAGCCAAGGAACAAGCCAGGAGGAGTAATGCAGCCGCCCTAAAGGCGGTCGAAGAATTAAGAGCCGAACAGGCTGGGCATTGCCAGAGCAAAGAGAAAGTAGCCAAGATGGCTGTTGAGTTGAAGGGTGCCGCCGATCGTTATGAGCTTCTTGAAAGGGAAAGTAAAACAAAGATGGCGGACCTAGAGAAAGCCATGGTAGCAGCCAAG
The DNA here is from genome assembly GCA_032464435.1 of Aegilops umbellulata. Lineage (NCBI taxonomy): Eukaryota > Viridiplantae > Streptophyta > Magnoliopsida > Poales > Poaceae > Aegilops > Aegilops umbellulata. Next base: position 82,637,448 of record CP136060.1, on the reverse strand, counting down.
GAAACCCGCTCTAAAATCAGAGCAGCGAAGGAGGAGCTACACCAAGCCGGAGATATCACGGCTGGGAAGCCCTTTTTGTTGCGGACGAAGTTCCGAGATTGATACGTCTCCAACGTATCTATAATTTTTGATTGCTCCATGCTATATTATCTACTGTTTTAGGCAATACTGGGCTTTATTATCCACTTTTATATTATTTTTGGGACTAACCTATTAACCAGAGGCCAAGCCCAGATTTGTTGTTTTATGCCTATTTCAGTGTTTCGAGGAAAAGGAATATCAAACGGAGTCCAAATGGAATAAACCTTTCTGGAACGTGATTTTCTTCCCGAATATGACCCAGGAGACTTGGACTCTACGTCAGAAGATACGGGAGCTGCCCATGAGGGTGGGGGCGCGCCCCCTGCCTCGTGGGGCCCCCGTGGCTCCCCTGACGTGCTTCTTCTGCCTATATAACTCCGTATACCCTTAAACTTCTAGAACGCAACATAGATCAGGAGTTCCGCCGCCGCAAGCCTCTGTAGCCACCAAAACCCTCTCGGGACCCTGTTCCGGCACCCTGCCGAAGGGGGGAACCCTCACCGGTGGCCATCTTTATCATCCCAGCGCTCTGCATGACGAGGAGGGAGTAGTTCACCCTCAGGGCTGAGGGTATGTACCAGTAGCTATGTGTTTGATCTCTCTCTCTCTCGTGTTCTTGATTTGGCACGATCTTGATGTATCGCGAGCTTTTCTATTATAGTTGGATCTTATGTTTCTCCTCCCCCTCTTCTCTCTTGTAATGGATTGAGTTTTCCCCTTGAAGTAATCTTATCGGATCGAGTCTTTAAGACTTGAGAACACTTGATGTATGTCTTGCCGTGAATATCTGTGGTGACAATGGGATATCATGTGCCACTTGATGTATGTTTTGGTGATCAACTTGCGGGTTCCGCCCATGAACCTATGCATAGGGGTTGGCACACGTTTTGTCGTGATTCTCCGGTAGAAACTTTGGGGCACTCTTTGAGGTTCTATGTGTTGTTTGAGTAGATGAATTGAGATTGTGTGATGCATATCGTATAATCATACCCACGGATACTTGAGGTGACATTGGAGTATCTAGGTGACATTAGGGTTTTGGTTGATTTGTGTCTTAAGGTGTTATTCTAGTATGAACTCTAGGGCTGTTTGTGACACTTATAGGAATAGCCCAACAGATTGATCGGAAAGAATAACTTTGAGGTGGTCTCCTACCCTACCATAATCTCTTCGTTTGTTATCCGCTATGAGTGACTTTGGAGTGACTCTTTGTTGCATGTTGAGGGATAGTTATGTGATCCAATTATTTCATAGCCATTCCGAGATATATTGCCATGCAACTTTCCACCGTTCCATTTATTATGACACGCTCCATCATTGTCATATTGCTAGCATGATCATGTAGTTGACATCGTATTTGTGGCAAAGCCACCGTTCATAATTCTTTCATACATGTCACTCATGAGTCATTGCACATCTCGGTACACCGTCGGAGGCATTCATATAGAGTCATATCTTGTTCTAAGTATTGAGTTGTAATTCTTGAGTTGTAAGTAAATAAAAGTGTGATGATCATCATTATGAGAGCATTGTCCCAAGTGAGGAAAGGATGATGGAGACTATGATTCCCCCACAAGTCGGGATGAGACTCCCGACGAAAAGTAAAATAAATTAAAAAAGAGGTCATAAAAAAAGAGAAAAGGCCCAAATAAAAAAATAAAAAAATGAGAGAAAAATAGAGAAGGGGCAATGCTACTAGCCTTTTACCACACTTGTGCTTCAAAGTAGCACCATGATCTTCATGATAGAGAGTCTCCTATGTTGTCACTTTCATATACTAGTGGGAATTTGACATTATAGAACTTGGATTGTATATTCCAATGATGGGCTTCCTCAAATTGCCCTAGGTCTTCGTGAGCAAGCGAGTTGGATGCACACCCACTTAGTTTCTTTTGTTGAGCTTTCATATACTTATAGCTCTAGTGCATCCGTTGCATGGCAATCCCTACTCACTCACATTGATATCTATTGATGGGCATCTCCATAGCCCGTTGATACGCCTAGTTGATGTGAGACTATCTTCCCCTCTTTTGTCTTCTCCACAACCACCCTTCTATTCCACATAGTGCTATATACATGGCTCACGCTCATGTATTGCGTGAAGATTGATTTTTTTTTAAAAAGTTAGAGTATGAAACAATTGCTTGGCTTGCATCGGGGTTGTGCATGATTTAAAAACTTTGTGTGGTGAAGATAGAGCATAGCCAGACTATATGACTTTTTAGGGATAACTTTCTTTGGCCATGTTATTTTGAGAAGACATAATTGCTTTGTTAGTATGCTTGAAGTATTATTATTTTTATGTCAATATGAACATTTGTCTTGAATCTTTCGGATCTGAATATTCATATCACAATTAAGAAGAATTACATTGAAATTATGCCAAGTAGCACTCCGCAACAAAAATTCTCTTTTTTATCATTTACCTACTCGAGGACGAGCAGGAATTAAGCTTGGGGATGCTTGATACGTCTCCAACGTATCTATAATTTTTTATTGCTCCATGCTATATTATCTACTGTTTTAGGCAATATTGGGCTTTATTATCCACTTTTATATTATTTTTGGGACTAACCTATTAGCCGGAGGCCCAGCCCAGATTTGTTGTTTTATGCCTATTTCAGTGTTTCGAGGAAAAGGAAAATCAAACGGAGTCCAAACGGAATAAACCTTTCTGGAACGTGATTTCATTCCCGAATATGACCCAGGAGACTTGGACTCTACGTCTGAAGATACGGGAGCTTCCCACGAGGGTGGGGGCGCGCCCCTGCCTCGTGGGGCCCCCGTGGCTCCCCTGACGTGCTTCTTCTGCCTATATATCTCCATATACCCTAAAACTTCCAAAACGCAACATAGATCGGGAGTTCCGCCGCCGCAAGCCTCTGTAGCCACCAATAACCTCTCGGGACCCTGTTCCGGCACCCTGCCGGAGGGGGGAACCCTCACCGGTGGCCATCTTCATCATCCCAGCGCTCTCCATGACGAGGAGGGAGTAGTTCACCCTCGGGGCTGAGGGTATGTACCAGTAGCTATGTGTTTGATCTCTCTCTCTCGTGTTCTTGATTTGGCACGATCTTGATGTATCGCGAGCTTTGCTATTATAGTTGGATCTTATGTTTCTCCTCCCCCTCTTCTCTCTTGTAATGGATTGAGTTTTCCCCTTGAAGTAATCTTATCGGATCGAGTCTTTAAAGACTTGAGAACACTTGATGTATGTCTTGCCGTGAATATCTGTGGTGACAATGGGATATCAAGTGCCACTTGATGTATGTTTTGGTGATCAACTTGCGGGTTCCGCCCATGAACCTATGCATAGGGGTTGGCACACGTTTTCGTCGTGATTCTCCGGTAGAAACTTTGGGGCACTCTTTGAGATTCTATGTGTTGGTTTGAGTAGATGAATTGAGATTGTGTGATGCATATCGTATAATCATACCCACGGATACTTGAGGTGACATTGGAGTATCTAGGTGACATTAGGGTTTTGGTTGATTTGTGTCTTAAGGTGTTATTCTAGTACGAACTCTTTAATAGATCGATCCGAAAGAATAACTTTGAGGTGGTTTCGTACCCTACAATAATCTCTTTGTTTGTTCTCTGCTATTAGTGACTTTGGAGTGACTCTTTGTTGCATGTTGCGGGATAGTTATATGATCCGATTATGTTATTATTGTTGAGAGAACTTGCACTAGTGAAAGTATGAACCCTAGGCCTTGTTTCGAAGCATTGCAATACCGTTTACGCTCACTTTTACCACTTGCTACCTTGCTGTTTTTATATTTTCAGATTACAAATACTCATATCTATCATCCATATTGCACTTGTATCACCATCTCTTGGCTGAACTAGTGCACCTACACAATTTACCATTGTATTGGGTGAGTTGGGGACACAAAAGACTCTATGTTATTTGGTTGCAGGGTTGCTTGAGAGAGACCATCTTCATCCTACACCTCCCACGGATTGATAAACCTTAGGTCATCCACTTGAGGGAAATTTGCTACTGTCCTACAAACCTCTGCACTTGGAGGCCCAACAACGTCTACAAGAAGAAGGTTGTGTAGTAGACATCAGAGATCCTAAGTATGCCCTTCTGGATCAATTATGGAGTTCTGCAGACGCGTACTTGGATTTGGCAGCGAGTGCCGCTGATGCGACCAAGTTTTCCAAAGATCAAAAAGATCACGAAGTGGAAAAGTTGTTCTGGTCGCAGTTCAATGCTCCAGCGCGTCCGCTGCTATTAAATGAGCAAATGGCCGAATGGGCTGAGCTCCATAGGTTGTCCGTACTTGCCATGAGGTCTGTCGTGGATCATCTCTGGCCGGAAGGACCAAGGCCAAATAGTTATTTTGGTCTTGTGCAATGATTCCTTGGTATTGTGCCGCATATCGACGCTGTAAAGAGGTCGGCGTGCATAGAAGGTGCACGGATGGCTCTTGCCCGTGTCAAGAAATACTGGGCAGAGATGGAGGCCACCGCTATTGCAACCCAGAATCCGGCCGTAGGCCAGGTTTCATCCGAGCACTATTTTGAAGAAGTCCTGGAAGGTGCTCGTTTAATAGAGGCTCAGTGCTCGAAGAGTGTCATGTTCAAGTGACATGTATCTCGATTGTAAAAACAATGCTATTTGAATTATAATGGATGAGTTTATACTTTTGCAGTCGTCGGCTTCAGCCCCCACGCATATAATGCGGGGGTGTTCGTAAAAGCACGTGTTCACACTTGATCCAACGTCTTGGTCCATTAAGGAGGTGGTAGCGCGGCAAACGAGGCAATCAGACTATATTGCTTTAACACTTTCACTTAACCATAGGAGTTTGACAGTGGGGCTACTATATAGCCCCTAGTACTTCCGCGCTCATCCGAGTACGGGGCGCGTACTTACATGACCAGGAAAACCGGCCCTTCGTTAATGCTGAGGAATCCCGAAGATTTCGCTAAGTCATCGAGTGGTTGACCAGTCTCGCGCTTTATCATGACAGTCAGTTTTCGGCTTTCTCTACTGAGGTGCTCATCCGGATGAACCAGGGCACAATCGCAGTAGTTCTCCCGGTGCCACCTTAGCCGATAGAGCGGAACATAAGGTAGCAAAACGCGAGAGCCGGGCAAACCCAACATTTGACCAAAGACATGATTCGGAGCTGATGCATGTAAGGCCAAACTCGCGACGCCAAACACTCCCTAAGGTGTTCGGTCTTTACAACGTATACCGGCTGAGTAACTCCCTTGATAATGAACCCTGAGTGTCCAGGTACGTGCATCATTCTGACATGGCGAAATGCCAATAACTTCAGCATCCCTCTCGGTTATGCTGAGTATCCGGAGGATGTGAAGCAACAAGAGACAATAAAAAAGGTTTACACAGGGTCTTAATCTAAAAAGAAACTTTTGAGCGGGGCCCTACTGCACGTCTGCGCCCGTGTCTCCGTTGTGCCGTATCCTAGAAGGGTGTAGCACGATTATCATCTGTAAAAGAGAAAAACTTAGGTGAAAGTTGTCGTGCGAAAAATTGGTTATTCTCAATAAACTATTAAAATTCAACATAAGTAAGGTCGAGCCGAACTATAGCCTTTTTTACATGCGGGAAGCCCCTAGCACCACTTATAGGGGTATGTCCATCGACCCAATCTCAGATTAGTCTGAGCTGTTAAAGCTAGTGGTGCGCCGGACTCATCTAGCCATGTCCGCGGTCATGACGACCGATCATTTATTTTGGTTGGAGAGGTCGTTTAGTGTTCGGCTGCTAAAGCCGCCACACATTCTTCCGCGCGAAGGAACGCTCAGTGTTTCCTCTAACTATGATGATGCCACGTGGACCGGGCATCTTAAGCTTAAGAGAGGCATAATGCAGTACTGCATTAAAACGAGCGAAGGCTGTTCTTCCGAGTAGTGCTTAATAGCCGCTTCGGAATGGAGCGATGTCGAAGGTTAACTTTTCACTTCGGAAGTTGTTGGGAGAACCGAATACAACTTCTAGTACTAGAGAGCCCGTATAGCGGGCCTCTGGGCCTGGTATTACTCCTTTAAAGGTAGTATTGCTTTGGCTGATTCTTGTCAGGTCTATCCCCATTTTGTGGACTGTGTCCTGATATATCAGATTAATACTACTTCCGCCGTCCATGAGGACTTGGGTGAGATGGTATCCGTCGATTATTGGTTCTAGCACCAAGGCAGCCAATCCTCCGTGCCGGATACTTGTCAGGTGATCCCTGCGATCAAAAGTGATCGGGCAGGCCGACCAAGGGTTGAACTTAGGGGTGACGGGCTCTACGGCGCATATGTCTCGGAGTGCATGTTTGCTCCTTCTTTTTGTTATGTGAATCATGTTCACTGTTTTGACCTCTGGTGGGAATTTTTTCTGTCCCCCGGTGTTTTGCTGCTGAGGCTCATCCTCGTCTTCACTTGGTGTCTCCCTCCCCTTGTGTTCGGCGTTTAGCTTGCCGGCCTGCTTGAAGACCCAGTATTCTCTGTGGGTGTGATTTGCAGGTTTATCAGAGGTGCCATGAATCTGACATAATTTGTCTAGAATCTTGTTTAGGCTGGACGGTCCATCTTGGTTGCCTTTGAAAGGATTTTTCCGTTGACCGGATCGAGAGCCCCTAAATCCGGCGTTTACCGCCGTGTTGTCTGGGCTGTCTTCCTTATTTCGACGCTTGCTTTTACTGCGTCATGGTTTTCCATTGCCATCCCTGACTTCAGATGTGCCTGGGTCGCTAGTGCTGCTATGGGCCAGCCAGCTGTCTTCGCCCGCGCAAAAGCGGGTCATAAGGCTTGTTAGTCTGCCATTGTCCTCGGTTTTTCTTGACCGAGGTGTCTGGCGAGCCATTCTTCTCGGACGCTGTGTTTGAAAGCTGCTAAGGCTTCGGCGTCCGGGCTGTCGACGATTCGATTCTTCTTAGTGAGAAATCTATTCCAAAGCTTTCGGGCTAACTCTCCGGGCTGTTGAATTATATGACTTAAATCGTCTGCATTCGGAGGTCGGACATAGGTCCCTTGAAAGTTAGCCCTAAAAGCATCCTCAAGCTCCTCCCAGCTTCGAATTGAATTTTTGGGGAGGCTCTTCAGCCAGTGCCGAGCTGGTCGTTTCAACTTGAGGGGCAAGTATTTGATGGCGTGGAGATCGTCTCCGCGAGCCATATGGATATGGAGGATGAAGTCCTCGATCCAGACCCCAGGGCCCGTCATTCCGTCGTACGCCTCTATGTTCACAGGCTTGAATCCCTCTGGAAATTCGTGATCCAGCACCTCATCGGTGAAGCACAGGGGGTGCGCGGCGCCCGTGTATTTGGATGTGTCATGGCGTTCTGACGGTTGTAGTGTTCGGTTTGGATTCTGCGCTGGAGCGCGCTTCAGAGATCCGTAGATGGATCTGGTCATGCCGGCTTTTTGATGCAAGTCCTCGCATGAATCGTGTGCTGACTTATGTGTGGCCTCGTTAGTCGCACTATCGCGGCCACGAGGTGGTCGATCCGACCGGTCGGCCGTTTTATTTTTCGGCTGTGTAGGCTCTACGGCCTCATCGTCGAACTTAGGCAACAGCTTGCGCTTCGGATAGCTCTTTGTGTGGCGACTGCCACCATACTTTTCTTCAGTGTCCAGCACTTTGTTCCATCTACTGATGAGTGTATTTTGCGTGGCCTTAAGCCTTTGTTTCTGCTTCTTAAGACTCCTCGCAGTGGCTATAAGCCTTCTGTGGAGGTTCTCTTGTTCCAAGTTCTTTTCTGGGATGATGTGTACATCGTCATCCGGACTTCTCCTCTCCGGAGACAGGTTGGTGATTTCTACCCTCGGCGTCGCCGTGATCGGACAGTGGCTCCGTACTATGTTTGCCATCTGCTGGCTCGTCCTGCTCTGTTGCTTGGGAGTCGACCGGGGTCTCATTCTTTCTTGCGCTGTTATCGCTGTTTTTGCCGAGGCAGGATTTGGAGCGGCATCTGCGTTGTCGCTTTGGTTGCTTCTCGAGGGGGTTATCCATCGCTGCATCCTCCCGTTCCTCGTCATTGTTTCTTTGGGTGTATCCACCATATATATATCGTGTGATGAAGTGGCTGCCCAGCGCCTTGTGGGCGGTGGTTCCTGTTCTTCTCCTGCATCGTCGTCCATACCGTCGATGTCTTCGGAGTCGAAATCGAGCATGTCGGTTAATTCATTGACAGTGGCTATTAAATGGGTGGTGTGTGGGGAACGAATTTTTTCGTCGTCCGCCTCCCACTCGAGCCGGGCACAGTTCGGCCAAGTGCCTCCTGATAAGGAGAGAGACTTTAGTGAATTTAGCACATCGCCAAAGGACAAGTGCTGAAAGATATCCGCGGACGTAAACTCCATGATTGGCGCACAATCAGATTCGATAGGCATGGACGCAGGCGGTTCGGGGCCTGTGGCCGGCGACGAATCCAAGGGTCCGGCGACACAGGTCTCATAGGAGGTGAAGTCAGTATTCGGCTCTATCGCCACTGAGTGTGTGGCCTCCAAGGCGGGGTCCATCCGCCCGTCCTCGGATGGCGCGATCGACTCCGGATCTAGGGCCGGAGTAGCCACATGTGTGGTCTCCCGAACACCGTCCGATGGCAGAGCTAAGTCATGCTCATCGTGACTATGCAGCGCACCTGACATGGGCTCGAATCCGTTAAAGATCAATTATCCGCTGATGTCGGCAGTGTAGTTTAAATTTCCAAACCTGACCTGACGGCCAGGGGCGTAGCTCTCGATCTGCTCCAGATGGCCAAGTGAGTTGGCCCGCAGTACGAAGCCGCCGAATACTAAGATCTGTCCAGGGAGGAAAAGCTCACCCTGGATCGCATCGTTGCCGATGATCGAATGAGCCATCAAGCCTTCATCGCGACGGCACAGTGGAACTCTCAATGAAAGCACCAATGTCGGTGTCAAAACCGGCGGATCTCGGGTAGGGGGTCCCGAACTATGCGTCTAAGGCGGATGGTAACAGGAGGCGGGGGACACGATGTTTACCCAGGTTCAGGCCCTCTCGATAGAGGTAATACCCTACTTCCTGCTTGATTGATCTTGATGATATGAGTATTACAAGAGTTGATCTACGACGAGATCGTAGAGGCTAAACCCTAGAAGCTAGCCTATGGTATGATTGTTGTTCCTGTCCTACGGACTAAACCCTCCGGTTTATATATACACCGGAGGGGGCTAGGGTTACACAGAGTCGGCTACAAGGGAGGAGATCTACATATTCGTATTTGCCAAGCTTGCCTTCCACGCCAAGGAGAGTCCCATCCGGACACGGGACGAAGTCTTCAATCTTGTATCTTCATAGTCCAACAGTCCGGCTAGAGTATATAGTCCGGCTGTCCGAGGACCCCCTAATCCAGGACTCCCTCAGCGACTTGTAGCCTTGGTCCTTTGCGAAGCCTGTGGAATGCGGGCGACGCTTTTGGAGAGGGAGTTGGATGGACCACATAGTCGTCATTGTCAAGCACCGGAGTGGTGACTTGAGGTGGGGGAGCACTTGGCAATTCTTCTTGACGAGGGGAGTCTTGAGGGCGATCAGCCCATGAATCATCCTGAGCAATTGGCGTCAGAGGACGACCAATGCTGATGAGTTCGTTGTTCGTGAGAACATGCGATGATACCATTTGGTGCTCTATCTGAGGAAGGACTTCATCATCATCTACATTGTCTTGGGGACCAATGTCTTCAGCTGCGGTGGGGTCAACAGCTGGAACTTCTTCAGCTTCAGGAGCCTCTATGGTAGCAGGCTCGTGAACTACTAACTGATGTTCTTGGTGTTCGGATGCAGGACGAGCAACTAATATGGGCTCGACAACAAGGGGCTCTATGGGAGCAGCCCGATCTTTTTTCAAAGACTTCGTCTTCCGTCTTGGTCTGTGGCGCATCATCAGTGGCATTCTTGTTCTTGCGCTTTCTGGCTTTGGCCTAAGCTGCGCTTGTCTTCTTTAGTTCAGAAGCAGCTGTGGGGGGCTTTGGCTTCACGCCTGTCATGATGGCAGGGAAGACAATGCGAGGTGCTTCCCGCCCTGATGCTTCAGCTTGGGCCACAACTAACTTCTTCTTGGCAGCCATCTTGGGGTCGATGCTTGGACGCCCAAGAGCCTTGCACTTTTATGCTTCATTGTGGGCTTGAACACATTTTGCAGCGAGATGTTTCATTCGCTCTCTTGAACCTTTTGCTTCCTCTCGTTTCTTGTGAAATGCCTCATGCAGCATCTGCTTGAAGTTTTGAACATCAGCCACGCTGAGCTTGGCCATGTGCTTCTTGAACTGAGCCTTCTCATAGTCAAGTTTGTTCTTCAGTTCGACAATCTTCTGAGCCAGAGCCATCTCATGAGCAATGGCTCTGTGGAAGGAGACACTGATGCCAATTGGGAGATGAAAATCATCGATAGTGAGGCTTGGGTTGTCAAACCATTCATCAATGAAGTTGTTCAAGATGTCCACATCAAAGAGGGGTAGATCGTTGAAGATCTTCGCCTCTTGCTTTCTCTTTATCAACTACTCAAGAGCTTCATCGCCAAGATCTTCGTCACTAGATAGATCAATGGCGTCATTCTCGTACCTCAGAACAGCAGCATGGGTCAGTGCTTGACCAGGACTTTGGATGGGCTTCTTCTTCTTTAAAGACTTCTTGGTCTTCTTGGAGATGCGAGAAAGATCTTCAGACTGCACACTTGCTTTAGGAGGTGCAGTGGTCAGAGGCTTCGCACGCGATGCTTTAGGAGCAGGGGAGGGCTTTGAAGCCTTTGGTTTCTTCTGCTTCTTTGGCTTAGGAGGAGCAGGCGCTTCATCTGAATCAGCATCGTCTGCAGAGTGCTCCACGACTGTCCCCTGAACAGCAATGTGTGTGATGAGACCTTCGAGGTTGTAGAAGGGCCCGACGATATTTGGTTCAGCATCACGGGTGCCGTCAGCCCGAGGAGCAGATGGACCGGGGTTGAAGTCGAGTCCAAATACTTTCTTATTTTTCACAGAAGAATCCTTGGCAAACTTGTCGTTGCGCTTGAACATATTGTCGTCATGACACCATAGCAGAGAAGATGGGTCAGCATTCTGTGGCTGTGGTCCACGAACCATGCAAGGATAGAAACCTTGAGCAATGGCTTCTGACTTGGACTTGGGTTGAAGATTTTTGTATAAGATATCTCCCCAAGGTCGCTTGATGGCATTCTTCTCTGCACACTCTGCAGTCACAAATCTATACAGAAACCATTGTTCAGCCCAGTATCTGCGAATCCATTGGATTCGAGTCTTGCGTTCACCATAGGTTTCTTCAGGGTCTGTCTTGTATAGCTCATAGAGATCTGGTGGCAGATCTTTGGAAGTGTTCCCACAATGCTGTCTGCCATCCTTTCTTGCTGACTTTTTAGTGGCCATGTAGTTCGAACTGAATGGCTTCAGAACTTGCAAAGGCTTCCATCTGTTGGTCAGACAGGAGCTGGCTTCGGGAGAATTGATGTGACGCTATAAGAATTCTGCAAATGAATGCAGACTATGAGAACCAAGGGATTCTCCCACGGACATGTACCAGTGACATCATTAGAGATGCGAGGGAAAGGGGAAGAGGTCATATGCATTCTCAGAAGATTTTGAAGATAAATCAGTTTGAAGACATTGACCTCATAGCGCGAAGACATTCACTTATATGTTGAGAGTTGGTTCCAGATTTGTACGAATCCAAGAATAGGTACAAGTGAGGAATCTAACTACTTGTGAAGCATAAGTGAATATACTGGCATGATATGACATGCAGAACATGATAGATCCAATTTTGTAGGTTTTAAAACCACTTTTGGTAGAGAAGGATGAATCTATCAGATCAAAAAGGCAATAAAAGTAAGCTTTAATTACCACACGAAGAACTGCTAGATGGAGTGGAGTGGGAGGCGGAGCAGTTCGATCTCTCGTGCCCTAACTTGGCGAAGGAAGACACCTACAACAGCGGTGGAGGAGATGAGGTCCGCGACCGGCGTGAGGACGGCGTCAGTGAGGTCGCGGCAGCTAAGCACTTCCTTGCCGGCGTCTTCGAGAGCTAGCGGTGGCGATAGGATTTGTCGAGGTGGGAGAAGGGTTTTGACCATCATGTGATGTGTATTTATAAGGAAAGGGACATCACATCGCAATTATGCAGGTGCCCCTAGCGGTTCACATCTGAGGGACACATGGCGAACATGTAACACATTGGAAGTTGTTCCATGTTCCCACACACGCCTGGACTGTCGGGTGGTCGTTTTGGCTTCTCCGGGTTTCAGGCAATAAGGATATAGCATTTAAAACAGATTCAACTTTTGTCTCTATATCTTCTGCTGACAAGGACACAAAGAAGGCATTCAACAGTTTCAATAGAATGCATATGATTTGGATAGATAGAATTTGAGGTAGAAGCATAGAAGAGGTTGGGGTCCGATCACATTCACTTAGATCAAAATATTCAAGCAAGAAGACATAGCTATAAGTGAATGATGTAGAGGACAGAACACAAATATATGTATATATCACAATGAGACCAAATCAACATGACGAAGATAAACATGAGGACAAATCAATGTTGAAGACAAACCAAATGTGAAGACTTTGCAAATGTAACGCCAAATGAAACACTTCAAACAAAAGTTTGGTGGTGGCGTTACCCACCGTATAGGAAATATTAGACCCAGACACGGCGCACAATTATCGTGGCGCTCCGAAGTCAAATTCCACATTAATGTATTCACACTTAGAGTGTATGTCTTCATTGATTGAAGATATACTTTAATTCATGTGTTGCACATCCAAGTCATCAACATGCATAAGTGTTAGGATGTGTGTCCAATTACAGGACATTTGAGGATTCTAAGATATTTAGCTCACACCGCAACTTGCAAAACCTTTTCTCATCCAAGGGCTTTGTGAGGATATCTGCCAATTGCTCTTTAGTGTTGACGTGAATGATATCAATATCTTCCTTCATAACATGATCTCTGAGAAAGTGATGACGAATTTCAATGTGCTTTGTCTTCGAGTGCTGAACTAGGTTGTTGGCAATCTTGATGGCGCTTTCATTGTCACAGTAGAGTGGTACTTGCTTCAGATGGATGCCATAGTCCTTGAGAGTTTGCTTCATCCATAGAAGCTGAGCGCAGCAAGATCCAGCAGCAATGTATTCAGATTCAGCAGTGGAGAGAGACACACAGTTCTGCTTCTTTGAAGACCAACAGACAAGTGATTGGCAGACTAAGGCATAGCCTAGTGGTGGGAAGGGGCTTATGCCTTCCTACCCACCCAGGTTCAAGACATGGTACTTGCAATTTGGGTTTGTTGCACCAATTATACTGTAGGGGGTTCCCTTACAGTCTTTCTGTCAAAAAACAGACAAGTGATCATCCCAGAAAGTGTCATGTGCCTAATATAGACTTGCGATCTACCTTGTCACCAGCATAATCAGCATCTGAGAATCCAACTAGATCAAACTCTGAGCCCTTTGGATACCATAATCCTAGTGTTGGGGTGTAAGCCAAATATCGAAGAATTCGCTTCACAGCTAAGTGATGCGATTCCTTTGGTGTCGCTTGGAATCGGGCACACATGCAAACACTAAGCATGATATCTGGCCTAGATGCACATAAATAAAGTAAAGAACCAATCATGGAGCGGTATACCTTTTGATCGAACTCTTTACCATTGGCGTCGGGACTTAGATGACTCTTGGTTGGCATTGGCGTCATGTAACCTTTGCAATCTTGCATTCCAAACTTCTTCAGGCAGTCTTTGTGGTATTTCTCTTGAGATATGAAGATGTCGTTGCTTTGCTGATGAATTTGAAGACCAAGGAAGAACTTCCACTCACCCATCATGGACATCTGATATTGCTCTTGCATCATGTGTCCAAACTCATCACTGTATCTCTTATCAGTGCAGCCGAAGATAATGTCATCCACATAGATTTGGCACACAAATAGTTCCCCATCCTATGTCTTCGTGAAGAGTGTAGGATCTAGAGAACCAGGTTTGAAGCCCTAGCTCTTCAGGAAGTCTTTGAGTGTGTCATACCAAGCACGAGGGGCTTGTTTCAGCCCATACAGTGCCTTGTTGAGCTTGTATACCATATCATGATGTTTTGGATCTTCAAAGCCAGGTGGGTGTGCAACATACACTTCTTCTTCAATCTTGCCATTGAGAAAGGTACTCTTCACATCCATTTTATACAGAAGGATGTTGTGATGGTTGGCATAGGCTAGCAGTATGCGAATGGCTTCAAGCCTAGCCACAGGAGCAAATGTTTCATCGAAGCCAATCCCTTCAACTTGAGTGTACCCTTGGGCAACGAGACGAGCCTTGTTTCTGACAACTTGACCATGCTCATCTTGCTTGTTGCGATATATCCATTTGGTGCCTATGATGTTGTGCTTGCGAGGATCAGGACGCTTGACCAATTCCCACACATTTTTCAGCTCGAAATGTTGAAGCTCTTCTTGCATAGCTTGAATCCACTCAGGTTCCATGAAGGCTTCAGCAACTTTCTTGGGTTCAAATATTGAGACAAATGCAAAGTGCCCACAGAAATTAGCTAGTTGTGTTGCTCTTGAACGAGTGAGTGGACCAGGTGCATTGATGCTATCAATTATCTTCTCAGTTTGTACTTCATTTGCAACATGAGGATGAACTGGACGAAGATTTTGCTCTTGCTGTTCATTATCTTCATTTTGAGCATTGACTTCAGACTGAGCATTGTCTTCAGGTTGATTAGTTGCAGAAATGATAAGTTTCTCTTCAGCCTGTGCCTCAGAAGGTATGATTTCTCCAGTTCCCATAAGCTTGATGGATTCACTAGGTGGAACTTCATCTAGCACATTTGGCAGGTGCTCTCTTTGCGAGCCATTAGTCTCATCGAACCGCACATCTACCGTTTCAACCACTTTATAGTGAAAGAGGTTGAAGACTCTGTAGGAGTGCGAATCCTTTCGCTAACCAAGCATAAAACCTTGATGTGCTTTCGGTGCAAATTTTGAAGTGTGATGTGGATCCTTGATCCAGCACCTAACACCAAATACTCGGAAGTAACTGGCGTTTGGCTTCTTACCAGTTAGGAGCTCATAGGATGTCTTCTTCAGAAGCTTGTGAAGATAAACACGGTTGATGACGTGACATACAGTATCAATGGCTTCAGGCCAGAACTTCCTTGGAGTCTTATATTCATCAAGCATTGTCCGAGCCATCTCGATAAGTGTTCTATTCTTGCGCTCCATGATGCCATTCTGCTGAGGTGTGTATGGAGCAGAGAACTCATGAGTGATGCCTAATGTATCAAGGTAAAGACCGAGGCCGGTGTTCTTGAACTCTTTGCCGTTGTCACTTCTGATGTGCTTGATCTTGACGCCATAGTTCGTCATGGCACGATTGGCTAAGCGTCTGAAGACATCCTGCACTTCATTCTCATAAAGGACTATATGCACCCATGTATATCTTGAGTAATAATCAACTATGACGAAGCCATAGAGGCAAGTAGTGGTAGTAAGAGTAGAGTAGTGAGTAGGGGCAAAGAGATCCATGTGAAGCAGTTCGAAGGGTTGACATGTAGTCATGATTGTCTTCGAGGGATGCTTGGCCCTAGTCATCTTTCCAGCTTCGCAGGCACCACACAGGTGATCTTTCTTGAACTTGACACCCTCGATGCCTACGACGTGTTGCTTCTTCGTGAGAGTGTGTAGGTTCCTCATCCCAGCATGCCCTAGCCTCCGATGCTAGAGCCAGCACTCTGAAGCTTTTGCTAGAAGACTTACGGCCAACTATGGTCCTGCTGAGAAATCTACCATATATAGATCATCTTTCCGGTACCCTTCAAAGACTAGAGACTTGTCAGATTCCATTAGTACAAGGCAACGATATTTTCCAAATATCACAATCATGTTCAAATCACAAAGCATTGAGACAGACATTAAGTTGAAACCAAGGGATTCAACAAGCATCACTTTATCCATGTGCTGATCCTTTGAGATTGCAACTCTACCTAGACCCAATACCTTTCTTTTACCAGTGTAAGCAAATGTGATGTGACTCTTGTCAGATGGACGTAAGGTTGAGTCCATGAGAAGACTTCGATCGCCAGTCATGTGATTAGTGCATCCACTATCCATAATCCATTCTGAAGTGTTTGGTGTCATACCCTACAATACAGTTAGGGGGATAGGCTTCACCAAGAGTATTGTGAAGCATAAACATTTGACGGACAAGAGGATTATCAAAGCTCCGATCAAGGTTAGGACTGATAGGGTGAATGGCAAGTGATTCAGGAACAAAATACATAGTAAGACCATTTGGGCATTTTATCTTTCGCCCCACAAGATGTTTTAGGTCCCCAGCATTAGCATCAGACGCCTTTGATTTCCGGCTGGAGACCTTTCCCTGCAAAAGGAAGTTAATTTTTCTTAACCACCGAAGTTAATTTTTCTTAACCACCCACATCTTCAGGGGTGGCTTAGAAGCAACGAGTCTAAGTGTAGCATCTGAGAACTTTGGCTTTGGAGCCCTCGCAAATAGCCTGGCAAGAGGTGAATAATACTCATATGAATAAGCAGAATAGTTCTTAGTCTTATGAACGTAACGGTTTGAAGAAACACGCTCATATTCATAAGTCTGAGTATGATTTCCCTGCAAAACATTGGCGTTAGGGTGACTCTTGTGAGTCCTCTGTCTGTATGAAGCCTTTGGACCATATGAAGCCTTTGGTTTGGGGTTTGTCTTCTTCCCTTATGGTGTCATGATGACATTCACAGGAAGATTCTCAAGACACTTTTTGGTCACCCAGATGTTCTTCATGGGTGGTCCATTCCTGCAGTTAGTACCAATATACCTGGCAAACACTTCACCATTCTGATTCTTAAACAGTTTGTAGTTTGCATCAAAGGATTCATCAATGATAATTGGGTTAGCACAAGTGAAGCCAGATAAGGTGGATGGGTCCACTGAAGGTCCCTTTGCAGCAACCCATGTGGTTTTGGGGTACTGCTCAGGCTTCCAGTAAGAACCATCAACATTCATTTTCCTCTCGAACCCAACACCCTCTTTCCTAGGGTTTTGTTTCAGAATCTGCCTTTTGAGGACATCACATAGTGTCTGATGCCCTTTGAGACTTTTGTACATTCCGGTCTCAAGCAATGTCTTCAACCTAGCATTTTCATCAGCAATAGTAGCGGTATCCTCAGCAGAGGGGTTAGTTACCACATTAGCAGTTGAAGATATTGTGATAGTAGCAGCAGTAGAACATTCAGCAACAGAAGTAGCGCTATCACGCTCAAGGCATTTTAGACATGGTGGTTGAAATCCTTCCTGAGCGGGACTAATCTGTTGAGCGCGAAGTGACTCGTTCTCTTTTTGAAGATCTTCATGAACTGCTCTCAATTTCTTGAGTTCTTGCTTCCTTTGAAGATAATCATAGGAGAGCTTTTCATGAGTTGTTGAGAGCGTTTCATGATGACTTTCAAGTTCCTCATACTTAACATGAAGATTTTTTATGTCTTCAATTAAGGACTGAGATCGGGTCATTTTCGCGTCCAACAGGTCATCGCTTTTGTCTAACAGTTTTTGAATATGTTCCATAGCTTTCTGTTGTTCAGTTGCAATTTTAGCAAGTGTTTTGTAGCTAGGTTTGGATTCACAATCAGAGTCATCTTCACTTGATGTTTGAAAGTAAGCATCGCGTGAGTTTACCTTGGCACCACGTGCCATTAAGCAGTAGGTGGGGGCAGAGTCGTCCTTGTCATTATCATCAGCGTTGGCGACGGAGCGGTTGTCTTCAGTGTTGAAGATGGACTTGGCAACGTAGGTTGTGGCTAGAGCCAGACTTGCAACGCCAGTGTCAGACTCCTCCTCAGACCCCACCTCTACCTCCTCATAAGCAGACTCCTCCTCTGAATCCATCTCCTTGCCAACAAAAGCACGAGCCTTGCCAGATGAGCTCTTCTTATGTGATGAAGACTTGGACGAAGACTTGGAAGAAGACTTTGAGGATTTCTTCTTCTTTTCATTAGAATCATATCCCTTGCTCTTCTTCTTCTTATTCTTCTTCTTCTTGTTCTCATTGTCCCACTGAGGACACTCAGAGATGTAGTGACCAGGTTTCTTGCACTTGTGGCATGTTCTCTTCTTGTGGTCATGAGTAGAAGCTTCATCATTTCTCGAGCTGGATCTTGAAGACTTTCTGAAGCCTTTCTTCTTGGTGAATTTCTGGAACTTCTTCACAAGCATTGTGAGCTCCTTTCCAATGTCTTCAGGATCTCCAGAACTGCAGTCAGATTCTTCTTCAGATGAGGAAACAACCTTTGCCTTCAAAGCGCGAGTACGTCCGTAGCTAGGACCATAGATATCTCTTTTCTCAGATAACTAGAACTCTTGTGTGTTGAGCCTCTCAAGTATGTCAGACGGATCGAGAGTCTTGAAGTCAGGGCGTTCTTGGATCATCAAGGCTAGGGTGTCAAATGAGCTGTCAAGTGATCTCAGGAGTGTCTTGACAATTTCATGCTTGGTGATCTCAGTGGCGCCAAGTGCATGAAGCTCATTTGTGATGTCAGTGAGGCGATCAAATGTGAGCTGGACATTTTCATTGTCATTTCTCTTGAAGCGGTTGAAGAGGTTGCGAAGAACACTGATCCTTGAGTCTCAATAGGTTGAGACACCTTCGTTGACCTTGGAGAGCCAGTCCCAGACTAGCTTCAAAGTTTCCAGAGTGCTCACAGGGCCATACTGTCCTTTGGTCAGATGACCACAGATGATGTTCTTGGCCGTTGAATCTAGTTGAACGAACTTTTTGACATCAGCAGGGGTGACACCTTCACCAGTCTTGGGAACACCATTCTTGACGACATACCATAGGTCGACATCAATGGCTTCAAGATGTATGTGCATCTTATTCTTCTAGTAGGGGTAATCAGTCCCATCGAAGACAGGGCACGCAACGGAGACTTTGATTATCCCTGCAGTCGACATAGCTAAAACTCCAGGTGGTTAAACCGAATCGCACAGAACAAGGGAGTACCTTGCTCTGATACCAATTGAAAGTGCTAGTTATCGACTAGAGGGGGGGTGAATAGGCGATTTTATGAAAGTCTTCAAAACATGGAAGTTTCGAAGAAAAACAATAGAAATGAACCTATTGACATGCAGCGGAAGGTAGACTACACTAGACAAGCCATAGTCAAGTATTCAATGAAGTGAAAGCACGGAGACTATTAGCAGCTATGTAGTATGGATCAGGATGGAAAATAGTATGAAGCCAAATAGTAATAGTCGTCACACAGTGAAGTCAATCAGATCAAGCAAGCAGGCAATGACTTCACGAAGACAAACAGTAAGTAAAGAGAGGGAGAGGATAGAACCAGTTGCTTGGTGAGGACAAGGATTTGTTGGACCAGTTCTAGTTGCTGTGACAACTGTATGTCTGGTTAGGGAGGCTGAGATTCAACTCAAAAGACCGCGTCTTCACCTTATTCCCCTTGAGCTAAGGACACTTAGTCCTCGCCCAATCACTCTAGTAAGTCTTCAAGGTAGACTTCCAAACCTTCACAGACTTCGTTCACCGGCAATCCACAATGACTCTTGGATGCTCAAAACACGATGCCTAACTGGCTGGAGGATTCACAGTCCTCAAGTGTAACAAGTCTTCAGGTCACGCGGATAGAAAGACTTCAGTGATGCCTAACACTCTTTGGCTCTGGGTGTTTTGGGCTTTGTCCTCGCAAGGATCTCTCTCTCAAATGCTTAGGAGGTGGGTTGCTCTCAAATGACAAAAGCCGTGCACTAACTCTGAGCAGCCACCAATTTATGGTGTAGGGGGTGGGCTATTTATAGCCACTAGGCAACCCGACCTGATTTGTTCGAAATGACCCTGGTTCACTAAGGAACTGACACATGTCCAACGGTCAGATTTCAAACACACGCGGCGGCTTGACTTGGGCTACAAGTAAAGCTGACTCATCTAGCTCTAGATAAGATTTGCTCTCATTGTCTTCGCTTGAAGACTTAGGATTTGGTTGAGCATCACTTCAGTCACTCTGACTTTATTCACTTGGACCCCACTTAACAGTATAGTGGTTCCTATGACTCAACAAAGAAGAAAAGGAAACGACAAAACAACTATGTCTTCGCACTCCATAGTCTTCACGTGAATGTCTTCTCGAGTCATAATCTTCGTTGTGAATATCTTAACATACCACCATTGTCTTCAATGTCTTCACATATTTTTAGGGGTCATCTTCGGTACGTAAACCGAATCAATGAGGGACTACTACCTGTGTTATCCTGCAATTCTCACAAACACATTAGTCCCTCAACCAGGTTTGTCCTCAATACTCCAAAGCCAACTAGGGGTGGCACTAGATGCACTTACAATATGAATGTCCAGCTGAAAATGCTTACATGTTTACAATGGTGTTTTTTACCTCATATGATTTTTGCAAGTTTAATGATGTCGTCCTTTACTTGCTTTCGTCGCCACATGGACAATGAATTACCTTGTTCTCCAGATCACAATTTTCTCGGGTGACAGTGTTCATTTTTTCATGATTGCGCTTGTTGTTCACTATTTGAGTCATCTGTGCAGGTTTCAAACTACATGTCTTTAATCCCGGATTGCTAACACAGTGGTGATTGCATGCCTCATGTTCAACACGTGGTAGCTGGCATACTGGTGTGACTAAATGCACGCCCCACCCCATTCATAGTGCGATACAGCTCATCACATAGGAGGGCCTGCATAAGTTTTCGACACCGCTCACCTAACCTCAGAACATCACTCCCCATCCTGCTACCAGGACTTGAATGCACTTGGAGCAGAAGGGCTGCTGTTTGATGTCTACTACGCAACATTCTTCTTGTAGACGTTGTTGGGCCTCCAAGCGCAGAGGTTTGTAGGAAAGTAGCAAATTTCCCTCAAGTGGATGACCTAAGGTTTATCAACCCGTGGTAGCGTAGGATGAAGATGGTCTCTCTCAAACAACCCTGCAACCAAATAACAAAGAGTCTCTTGTGTCCCCAACACACCCAATACAATGGTAAATTGTATAGGTGCACTAGTTCGGCGAAGAGAAGGTGATACAAGTGCAATATGGATGGTAGATATAGGTTTTTGTAATCTGAAAATATAAAAACAGCAAGGTAACTAATTATAAAAGTGAGCGTAAACGGTATTGCAATGCTAGGAAACAAGGCCTAGGGTTCATACTTTCACTAATGCAAGTTCTCTCAACAACAATAACATAATTGGATCATATAACTATCCCTCAACATGCAACAAAGAGTCACTCCAAAGTCACTAATAGAGGAGAACAAACGAAGAGATTATGGTAGGGTACGAAACCACCTCAAAGTTATTCTTTTCGATCAATCCATTGGGCTATTCCTATAAGTGTCACAAACAGCCCTAGAGTTCGTAGTAAAATAACACCTTAAGACACACATCAACCAAAACCCTAATGTCACCTAGATAATCCAATGTCACCTCAAGTATTCGTGGGAATGATTATACGATATGCATCACACAATCTCAGATTCATCTATTCAACCAACACATAGAACCTCAAAGAGTGCCCCAAAGTTTGTACCGGAGAATCAAGACGAAAACGTGTGCCAACCCCTATGCATAGGTTCATGGGCGGAACCCGCGGGTTGATCACCAAAACATATATCAAGTGGATCAATAGAATACCCCATTGTCACCACGGGTATCCCACGCAAGACATACATCAAGTGTTCTCAAATCATTAAAAGACTCAATCCGATAATATAACTTCAAAGGGGAAACTCAATCCATTACAAGAGAGTAGAGGGGGAGAAACATCATAAGATCCAACTATAATAGCAAAGCTCGCGATACTTCAAGATCGTATCACCTCAAGAACACGAGAGAGAGAGAGAGAGATCAAACACATAGCTACTAGTACATACCCTCAGCCCCGAGGGTGAACTACTCCCTCCTCGTCATGGAGAGTGCCGGGATGATGAAGATGGCCACCGGTGAGGGTTCCCCCCTCCGACAGGGTGCCGGAACAGGGTCCCGATTGGGTTTTGGTGGCTACAGAGGCTTGCGGTGGCGGAACTCCCGATCTATTCTTTTATCTGATGGTTTTAGGGTATATTGGTATATATAGGAGGAAGAAATACGTCAAGGGAGCCACGAGGAGCCCACGAGGGTGGAGGCACGCCCAGGGGGTGGGCGCGCCCCCTGCCTCGTGCCTTCCTCGTTGCTTCCCTTACGTACACCCCAAGTCTTGTGGATTGCTTTCTTTCCAAAAATAACTCTCCCGAAGGTTTCATTCCATTTGGACTCCGTTTGATATTCCTTTTCTTCGAAGCACTGAAACAAAGGAAAAAACAGGAACTGGCACTGGGCTCTGGGTTGGTTAGTCCCAAAAATCATATAAACGTGCTTAGTAAAGCCCATTAACGTCCAAAACAGATAATATAATAGCATGAATACTTCATAAATTATAGATATGTCGGAGACGTATCAGCATCCCCAAGCTTAATTCCTGCTCGTCCTTGAGTAGGTAAATGATAAAAGAAAGAATTTATGAAGTGTGAATGCTAGCAGGTGCACAAGTTTGATCAATGATAATTTCAATCACCTTTTCTAGCATCATTATATGTCATAACGGTAGTTCAACTCATATAACTTTTCATGATCAAGTAACAAGCTATTCACATGTTAAAGTATAGATCATAACTTTCTTGAAAACTAACAAACCGTGTTATTAGTCATAAAACAATTACAATTCATCTTAATTTCAGGAAGAGTCTATGTCAGAGCTTTGATTTAGCAAACTCCACATACTCAACTATCATTCAGTATTTCACGATTGCTAACACTCACGCGATATTTATGGGTTCAAAGTTTCAATCAGACACAGAGGAAGATAGGGGCTTATAGATTCGCCTCCCAACCTTTTACCTCAAGGGTAATGTCAACAGTAATAGTTCATGGTGCCTTACATTCAATTGGATATATATATATATATATATATATATATATATATATATATATATATCATAATTTTTCCAACACAAGGTGCTTGCCAAAGGATAAAATGTAAAAAGGAAAGGTGAAGATCACCATGACTCTTTCATATGGTAAAAGATAATAATAAAAGATAGGCCCTTCGCAGAGGGAAGCAGAGATTGCCATGCGCTTTTATAGTTGGATGCAAAAAATCTTAATGCGAGGGAATGTCACTTTATATTGCCACTTGTGATATGGACCTTTATTATCCAGTCCATCGCTTTTATTGCTTCCGTATCACAAGATCGTATAAATCTTATTTTCTCCACACTAAAAGATCATACATATTTAGAAAGCAATTTTTATTGCATGCACCGATGACAACTTACTTGAAGGATCTTACTCAATCCATAGGTAGGTATGGTGGACTCTCATGGCAATACTGGTTTAAGGGATGTTTGGAAGCACAAGTAGTATCTTTACTTGGTGCAAAGAATTTGGATAGCATGAGGGGGAAAGGCAAGCTCAACGTGTTGGGCGATCCATGACAATATACTTTATTTCATATATAAGAAAACATAACCCATTACGTTGTCTTCCTTGTCCAGCATCAACCTTTTATCATGTCCTATTTTAATGAGTGCTCACAATCATAAAAGATGTCCAAGATAGTATATTTACATGTGAAATCTCTCTTCCTTCAATATTCTTTCATGAATTGTTCAAGTGACCAATACAATGTTTGCTAACCCTCAATAAATTTACCACCTCTACTTCTTATATGTGAAGTCATTACTCCCCATGGGATAAGCATATGAAACATATATAATTTCAGATTTATGATGTTCAACTCATTCAACCATTTACTCATAGGATATAAGTGAAGCACACGAGTAAATGACAAACTACTCCAAAAAGATATAAGTGAAGATCAATGAGTAGTTAAATAATTATTTAGCTATGTGAAGACTCTCTCTCATTTAAGAATTTCAGATCTTAGTATTTTATTCAAACAGCAATCAAATCCAAAGAAAATAAAATGACGTTCCAAGCAAAACACATATCATGTGGTGAATAAAAATATAGCTCCAAGTAAAGTTACCGATGAACGAAGACGAAAGAGGGGATGCCTTCCGGGGCATCCCCAAGCTTAGACACTTGGTTATCCCTGAATATTACCTTGGGGTGCCTTGGGCATCCCCAAGCTTAGGCTCTTGCCACTCCTTATTCCATAGTCCATCGAATCTTTACCCAAAACTTGAAAAGTTCACAACACAAAACTTAACAGAAAATCTCATGAGCTCCGTTAGCGAAAGAAAACAAAACACCACTTCAAGGTACTGTAATGAACTCATTCTTTATTTATATTGGTGTTAAACCTACTGTATTCCAACTTATCTATGGTTTATAAACTATTTTACTAGCCATAGATTCATCAAAATAAGCAAGCAACACAATGAAAACAGAATCTGTCAAAAACAGAACAGTATGTAGTAATCTGTATCAAACGTATACTTATGGAACTCCAAAAATTCTAAAATAAATTGGTGTACCTGAGGAATTTGTCTAGTAATCATCTGAAAAAAGAATCAACTAAATAGCACTCTCCAGTAAAAAGTTGAATCTAATCTCATGAGCGCTAATGTTTCTGTTTTTTACAGCATGATCATAAAGACTTCACCCAAGTCTTCCCAAAGGTTCTACTTGGCACAAACACTAATTAAAACATAAAACCACATATAAACAGAAGCTAGAAGGATTATTTATTACTAATTAGAACCAAAAAGCAAAAAACTAAAGTAAAATTGGGTTGCCTCCCAACAAGCGCTATCGTTTAACGCCCCTAGCTAGGCATGATGATTTCAATGATGCTCACATAAAAGATAGGAATTGAAACATAAAGAGAGCATCATGAAGAATATTACTAGAAAATTTAAGTATAACCCACTTACTATGCATTGGGATTTTGTGATCAAACAATTTATGGGAACAATAATCAACTAGCATAGGAAGGCAAAACAAGCATAACTTCAAAACTTTAAGCACATAGAGAGGAAACTTGATATTATTGCAATATGTAGAAGCATATGATCCTCTCTCATAATAATTTTCAGTAGCATAATGAATGAATTCAATCATATAACCAGCACCTAAAGCATTCTTTTCATGATCTACTTGCATAGAAATTTTACTACTCTCCATATAAGCAAAATTCTTCTCATTCGGAATTGTGGGAGTATCATAAAAGACTTGAATACTATAAATTCTTTCCACATTAAAAGAGCAATGTTCAGAAAAAGGGTAATCATAATCATGACAAGTTTCATAAATATAATCATCACTACTTTTTATAGCATAAGTTTCATCACAATAATCATCATAAGTAGCAACTTTGTTCTCATCATAATCGATTGAAACCTCTTCCAAGATAGTGGATACATCACTAAATAAAGTCATGACCTCTCCAAATCCACTTTCATAATTATCATAATAAGATTAAACATCCTCCAAACTAGTGGGATCATTACTTCCTAAAGTTGACACTCTTCCAAACCCACTTTCATCAATATAATCATCGTAAGTAGGAGGCATGCTATCATCACTATACATTTGCATATCAAAACTTGGGAGACTAAAAATATCATCTTCATTAAACGTAGCATCCCCAAGATTGGGACAAATATTAATTGCAGCAAATATATTCTAAAAAACATCATCTTCATCAAACATAGCATCCCCAAGCTTGGGCCTTTTCATATCATAAGCATAATCACTCTAATCATTAATAGTATGGATAACACCAATAGTATAGCAAACATTATTATCATATTCTTCCAAGCAAGTGCCTAAAAGGTTTTCAAGATGAAAAGAAGTATCATTATCTTCCCAATCATAATCATTGCAGCAAGCAATAGGCATAACGAGATCATCATCAAGTGCATCATCTTCCACAATTATTTTTGATTCATTTTCATGAGGCACAACAATAATAGGAGCAACATTATTTGGGAGAGATATCCTTTTACCTCTATTCCTTTTTCTTTTCTTCTTCTTCACCATATCATGTGTGGGTTCAATCCTCTTTTTGGAGCTCCTTATTAATGAGATTGGTTGAATAGAAAGCTCCTCCTCGTTATCTGATTCATCATAAGAAATAATAGGAGAATATTGGGAAGTCTCTTCCCCTTCTTTAGTATTCTATTCATCTTCTATTTGTTTTCTTTTCTTTATGTAATTGGAAATATAAGGCTTTTCAATGCAATTCACCGCACAATACATAAAAATTTCTTCTAGATCAAAATCAACAAATCTATCAAGATTAAATTTTGGAATACCCTCAGTTATACGTTTCATTTCTTCATACCCCAAAAGAAGACTAAGCTCTTTATGATGCGCAAGGGTAATCAAGTTATCACAATTTTTGGACACGATTTGATCATGAAACAAATAGCATTGGAGCTTTAAATGACCATGTTCATTCCAAAGTTCACAAGGATGGCGATAAGTATTGAATCTTTCAGCACAATCATCTAGCCTTTCTTGCAACCATTTAGTTTCCAAATGCTTATGCCTCTTGCAATATCTATCTTCCCTATTTGGTGTGTACTTGCAAACCCAATGCACTCCACAAAAATTGACATGTTTATAGGAGACATTTTCATCGTAACTATTTCAATCATCATTAGTACTATGGGTATTCAAAGAGTTCATACTAACAACATTGCAATCATGCTCATCATTCAAAGATTTAGTGCCAAACATTTTAATGCATTCTTCTTCTAACACTTTGGCACAATGTTCCTTTCCATCATACTCACGAAAGATATTAAAAAGATGAAGCGTATGTGGTAAACTCAATTCCACTTTTTGTAGTTTTCTTTTATAGACTAAACTAGTGATAAAACAAGAAACAAAAAGATTCGATTGCAAGATCTAAAGATATACCTTCAGGCACTCACCTCCCCGGCAATGGCACTAGAAAAGAGCTTAGTTGATGGGGTGTGAGTGCCACTTACCTAGCCTCCCCGGCAACGGCGCCAGAAAAGAGCTTGATGTCTACTACGCAACCATCTTATTGTAGACGTTGTTGGGCCTCCAAGTGCAGAGGTTTTAGGACAGTAGCAAATTTCCCTCAAGTGGATGACCTAAGTTTTATCAATCCGTGGGAGGCATAGGATGAAGATGGTTTCTCTCAAACAACCCTGCTACCAAATAACAAAGAGTCTCGTGTGTCCCCAACACACCCAATACAATGGTAAATTGTATAGGTGCACTAGTTCGGCGAAGAGAAGATGATAGAAGTGCAATATGGATGGTAGATATAGGTTTTTGTAATCTGAAAATATAAAAACAGCAAGGTAACAAATGATAAAAGTGAGCGTAAACGGTATTACAATGCTAGGAAACAAGGCCTAGGGTTCATACTTTCACTAGTGCAAGTTCTCTCAACAATAATAACATAATTGGATCATATAACTATCCCTCAACATGCAACAAAGAGTCACTCCAAAGTCACTAATAGCGGAGAACAAACGAAGAGATTATGGTAGGGTACGAAACCACCTCAAAGTTATTCTTTCCGATCAATCCATTGGGCTATTCCTATAAGTGTCACAAACAGCCCTAGAGTTCGTAGTATAATAACACCTTAAGACACACATCAACCAAAACCCTAATGTCACCTAGATACTCCAATGTCACCTCAAGTATCCGTGGGAATGATTATACGATATGCATGACACAATATCAGATTCATCTATTCAACCAACACATAGAACCTCAAAGAGTGCCCCAAAGTTTCTACCGGAGAATCAAGACAAAAACGTGTGCCAACCCCTATGCATAGGTTCATGGGTGGAACCCGCAAGTTGATCACCAAAACATACATCAAGTGGATCAATAGAATACCCCATTTTCACCGCGGGTATCCCACGCAAGACATACATCAAGTGTTCTCAAATCATTAAAAGACTCAATCCGATAAGATAACTTCAAAGGGGAAACTCAATCCATTACAAGAGAGTAGAGGGGGAGAAACATCATAAGATCCAACTATAATAGCAAAGCTCGCGATACATCAAGATCGTATCACCTCAAGAACACAAGAGAGAGAGAGATCAAACACATAGCTAATGGTACATACCCTCAGCCCCGAGGGTGAACTACTCCCTCCTCGTCATGGAGAGTGCCGGGATGATGAAGATGGCCACCGGTGAGGGTTCCCCCCTCCGATAGGGTGCCGGAACAGGGCCCCGATTGGGTTTTGGTGGCTACAGAGGCTTGCGGCGGCGGAACTCCCGATCTATTCTGTTCTCCGATGGTTTTAGGGTATATTGGTATATATATAGGAGGAAGAAATACGTCAGGGGAGCCACGAGGGGCCCACGAGGGTGGAGGGCATGCCCAGGGGGGTGGGCACGCCCCCTGCCTCGTGCCTTCCTCGTTGCTTCCTTTACATACACCCCAAGTCTTCTGGATTGCTTTCTTTCCAAAAATAACTCTCCCGAAGGTTTCAGTCCGTTTGGACTCCGTTTGATATTCCTTTTCTCCGAAACAGTGAAACAAGGGGAAAAAACAGGAACTGGCACTGGGCTCTGGGTTAATAGGTTAGTCCCAAAAATCATATAAAAGTGCTTAGTAAAGCCCATTAACGTCCAAAACAGATAATATAATAGCATGAATACTTCATAAATTACAGATACGTTGGAGACGTATCACTGTTTTTTGAGACAATGTGGTGTAACGCTCCAGGCGGTGACGGATCTAGACGGCGCCACTCCCGTAGGCGAAGCTAAGCTTTTTTGAAAACCTTGGTCCACCCGCCGGTTTCTGTCGCCAGCATGGTTTCCTACGTTGATCTATTGGTATGTAGGCATAATGTCGGAGTTAGGTAGTTGTGAGAATGATTCAATGGAAGGATCTAACAGAGATGAACGTCATGTGGAGATGCAGCCAGCTGACATAGTGCAGGCGCCCTTCAGTGCTGATGATGGGGATCCGCTGGCTGCTACATCTAGGATCTCTGTCAAGCATGCAGTTTTTGGTCATTCATAAGTTCTCCGAGTATAAGAGGTGGCTTGTGGAGGAGATTGGATTTGGAGGGATGCTTAAGTTACCACTTCTGCACAAGTTGAATCTAAAGTACAGTGCATGGCTAATGAGCAAGGTTAGTGTCAGTCGCCGAGCCATCTTCCTCACAGAGTCGAAGGTGCTTAGGTTCTGGGCTGAAGATGTGCACAAGGTTTTTGGGATTCCATGTGGGAAGCGGAAAGTTATTTGCCGGGATGCCGTGATCAATCCTGATGCCATAAAGTTCATCAAGAATACTATCGGGATGAATCAGACTGGCATTCATAGTTTGCGTGCAGTAGAGGAATTCCTTCTTAGGGATATCACAGATGAATCATCGAAGTTGGAGAAGGACTACTTCCAAATTGCCTTTGTTATTTTTATGACGGGGCTTGTTCTTGTGCCTAAGACGAAGTACGACTATGCAACTATTGATTTTTGGGGAGCCCTAGCCAACACAGAAAACATTGCATAGTTTAACTGGTGCCAGTATGTGCTAGATGCTTTGCTACATGCTGTCAGGAAGCTCAAGAGGGACATTATCGTGAATAACCTAAACATGAACCTTACATGATGTCATCTTTTCTACCAGGTGAGAACTAGCTCGCAATATGCACGATTCAGGCAACCTAATCTTTTTCCTTCTTTGATGACGCATTTAATTGTTCATTTATTTTGTTCAAATCATCCACAGATTTTCACACTTGATAGCCTGGACCTTGGCACGTTCAACAAGAAGCACAATGTGTTTCCTCGTATAAGTGATTTTGATGCCGATTGCCTTCGAAATATGATCATCATGGCAACTAATCCAATAAAGTCGACAAATTCATGGTCGTATGCACCTGTGAGTGGACAATTATAAATTCTCATTGGTCTTATTTGTGGGAGAGAACAAATGCTTGCGGTTTAATTGACCTTTTCCTGCTGTGTCATGTTCTTTCAGCTACAGGACCCGTCAACTGTGTGCTACATGTGGGGTCAGCACCCGAAAAAAATGTGCAGAATTCACACAGCACATCTAGGTATCACAACAAAAAAGGCGGTGGAGCCTATGTTGCGCAACCTGATCAAACACCTAGTGTTCAACACGCTGACGCCCCCGTTGGCGTGCCAGTTCTTACCTCCGCACAAACGGGTGATATAGGACCAATGGACCTCGGCAATTATTTGCGTAAATAGTATCCGAAACTGGTTGCCTTTTCTCCCGTCCAATTTCTATTAGCTATGGTTTTTGTGTAACCAGCTTTTGTTGTTATCTGGAGCAGTTAGTACTGATGCATTAGCATTTTCATTTTATCTCCCTCTGCAGGTTGCAGATGAGATATAACTTCTACTCAAGAAGCAGAATGCCAGAGCTCTGCTTCACCTAGCTAACGCAAGGCAGAGCATCATGAAGGACATGCTAAAGTTTGCAGATGATTTGTACTCGTCATTGAGCCGACGTTGTGTCTGTTGCCCTGCCCAGGGTTTTGCAGACTGTCCGTTAGTAGGTACGGGCAAAACAAGTTTTTTTCCTTTTTTTAAATTTGATGAATTTTTTCAAATGCAATGAACTTATTTTAAATTTGATGAACTTTTTGTCAAAATCAATGATCTTTTTTCAATTTTGTGATGTTTTTTCCAAGATGAAGTTATTGAAATTCACAATGTTTTTGTAAATAATTCAGATATTAAGTGATACATTATACATGCAGCGCAGCTGCATGTTCTTATATTATTGGCGCTTTGATTATTCACTTTAGGTGAGTTGTTATAGTGCCTAGGCACACTCGTATAGGTGGCAATGGGTCGATTTCAAATCCTTGCAGCGCCACCTTTTGTTGTTGTTTTTCGCTCTTATTAGCGTCCCGAGCGGTCGCAACGGCCTTGTTGGGCCAGGCCTAGGTGGGAACCGCGTGGGCGCCAGTAAGCCCTAGCGGGCCTAAAGGGGCGGCTTAGGAGCTTCCCGAGACCGATGCTTCCTGTTGATGAAGGGGGCGAAATCACTAATTGAGGAGTACTTCTCACAAAGCTCACTCCCACCTCCCCAGCTTGTGACAAGTGGCTCGCTGCATGTGGACTACTTGTCGCAACCTGTGAGTTTTTCCTTTCTTTGTAGATTCGTTTATTCAAAATGTTTTATCTATTAAACTATGCGTCCAAATCGTGAACCATTTTCACCATTGGATTACTTGCGTCGAGATCTTCAAAACTAGATCCCATGTTGATAGGTTTTCAAGAACTTTTTTTCAAGAAAAAAACCAGACAAAAAAACCACACGAAAAAACTGGACCCGGAGCATGGTTTTTTTCTCTTTCCGAAAGAGGCACCGTGCCTCTCGCGGAATCAGAACTGTGCCTCTTGCAAAAGGAAAAGAGAAACGGAAAACAGTTTTTTGTTTCTCGTTCCCGAGAGGCACGACCATGCCTCTCGCGGAAGCAAAATCATGTCTCTTGCGGAAGAGAAAAAATAGAGAAGGCTTTTTTCATTTTCGAGAAAGCAAAACCGTGCCTCTCGTAGAAGAAAAAACAAAAAAACACATTTTTTTTTTCGTTTCTGAGAGGCACGGTTGTCGGGACCCCGATCCTAAGTCACACCGATCTAGCATGTAACACCTCATATTACTTTGCGGCCTCACGCACGGTATTCCCACGGGTGCCACCTTACCTGGCCCGGGACCGTTTGCGCCTTTTGGCTCACGTATATGATAGTGTCGCTAGCATCCATATGACAGAGAACCCGGGCCGACATGGCTAGTCGTGAACCCAAGGCGGCGCCAACCTATAAGGACAGGCATACATGAATCACATCGAGCATGTCGGTCATCAACGTATTTATCCGGGCTGTAGCACTGGGCTAACAGGACTCCGGTAACCCGGGCTGTAGCAGGCTAGGCAGGACTCCGGATAACACCGCGTGACATTTCCCCGAAGGGACAGACACAGGAACGACGTGAAACACATGCCGGCCAGTCAAGTGTTCCGAGCAGTAGTGCTGGGCCAGCAGGGCTCCGGTGAACCGGGCTGTAGCGGACTACTATCGCTCAGAAGCACTAGACTTACATTTCCCCATATGAAAGGCTGCCAAGGATAAACAACTAGATAGTCGGATCCCACACATAGCAATACACGTTACACGTACGCATAACATGCAAGTATGTGTTGTACAACATGGCATCACAACATAACGCAAACTCATATAGATAAAGGCCCAGAAGAGCCACATAGCATTAAATACAAACAGGGGTCACATGACCCATCATTCAGAGCATACAAGCAACAAGCGGAAGCATTACATGTCTGAGTACAGACAACTACAAAATAAAAGGCTGAGAAGCCTGACTATCTACAACCTCCGATCAAGATCGTAGCTGAGGTACAAGCTACCTATCGAAGTCCAAGCGGAACTACTAGAAAGACCGAAGTCTCCGCTGCAAAACATAAACAAAGCAAACATGAGTACAAAGGTACTCAGCAAGACTTACATCAGATCCTATCATACATGCATTAGTATCAAAGAGGTAATGTGGGGTTTAGTTGCAGCAAGCCAGCTTTGACTCTGTGGCTATCCTGTTCTACGACTGCTGGTAACTCTTTTGAAAAGGCGCACACGAGTCCACTAATCACCACATCAATACACTACTATGGATTCATCCCCGTCTCACTACGAGAAGGCCACCCATAGCACTCACACTTATCTTGAGCATTTTAGAGTATCCACTTCAAGTTGTCAATGTACCACGTAAGCATCCAAGAAGTCCATAACCGAGGACGCGGCTATTCGAATAGATCATGATAACCCTGCAGGGGTGTACTTCTTCACACACGCTCTCACCACTTATCACCATGTACACGTCATGTATCTCGGCAACCTTCAAGCGGAAGCCTGGCGAGGGTGTCGGCCACGACCTGACTAACCACACAAGACTCTAGTCCAGGTTTATCGCCTATTCGGGTTCCATCCGCAAGGAGATCCGGCCGGGGTGTCGCTCACGGCCCCAAACGATGTGTGCAGGGTTCCCAAGCCCACCTCGCCGGGTGGATCTACGCCTGGTACACCGTGCCACTTGTGCCTAGTCTGTCCCAAGCCCACCTGGCCGGGTGCCACTTGGTAGACTACTAACACTACCTACAAACACCAGAAACTAGTTGCGACTCCTGGACAGAGACCGAGGTGATTAATAAGTCGAGAGAGCTTGGAGTGCCCGGAGCCCAATGTGTGGTAGTAGCTAGTCATTGGACAACTTACACAGAACTCGGTTCTTACGGACGGTTCCAATGAGACAACCCACCATGTACTCCTACATGGCCTCTCACCGCTACCTTTACCAAATCGTGTTCACACACTTAACTCCCAGCATCAGAACATATCATATCACTCCAATCCATTCCCAATGAATCAGACCTGACACAACTCTAAGCAATAGCAGGCATGGCATGGTAGAAGCACAACATGGCTCAATCAACTCCTACACATGCTAGTGGGTTTCAACTATTTACTGTGGCAATGACAGGTCATGCAGAGGAATGGGTTCAACTACCGCAGCATAAAGTAGCAGTTGATTCGTTGTTGTCCTAATGCAATAAAAGAGAGCAGGAGCGAGAGTGGGATCATATCGGAATGAACAAGGGGGGGGTTGCTTGCCTGGTAGATCAACAGGGGGGGCACTGCTCCCCTGACAGGTACTCTGGAACGGTCTCCGGAGCAGAACCTATCGAGAAGGAACGGTGTCGGCAATCAATACACAATCATATGCAACAATAAGATGCATGAACATGGCATGAGGATGTGATGCTGTTTGACCTAATGCAGCTAGCATTCAAACTGAATGAAGTCCATTTGAACCAAAGGTTCAAATGCAACTCCCAATTAAGCTCTTATAAATGCCATTTATATGATTTCACCTATTCAGCAGGTATAAGTTATTTTGTCATGCATGAAACTGGTACAGATGGATAGATTGCATTTTTCTGATAATTTTTCATATATAACTTGTTTAAATCTGAGCTACGGTTGATTTGATATGAATTTTTGAAGTTTGAAACATTTTCTGGAATTTTCTGAATTATTTTAAACCCAGAAATCCAATACTGCGTCAGCATGACAGCAGCATTGCGTCAGCAAGTCAACCAGGTTGACCCGGGTCAAACCTGACGTGTGGGATCCACAAGTCAGTGACCCAGGCTGGTTAGTGTGGATGACATGTGGGCCTGGTCAACGGCCACGTCAGCCGGGTCAGAGCTGACGCGTGGGGCCGGTCAACAGGTGACGCGGCATGGTCAAACTGACCTGTGGGCCCTGCGTGGTTAGTTTAGTCTAAACAAAATTAAACCGTGGTTAATTAGGGAGTGGGGCCCTACTGTCAGTGAGAGGGGGGGCTAATTAGCAGGGTCATTAGCCCCTAATGACGCGTCCACGTCAGCACGCCAGAGTTGAACGCCGGCGAGCACGCGAACGCGGCGGCGATGCTCGGGAACGCGCTACGGGTGGCGGCTGGACGCGCGAAGACTCCCCGAGGAAAACCCGCGCACGCCCGCATCTAGCTAGCCGCACGGGAGCCCGCGTGGTCGCCGGAATCGACGACGGTGAGCGCATCCGCGGTGGCCGGAGTTCGGGCAACGACAGATTCGTCGTTGTGGTGCAGTAGGGGAGGTGCTGGTGTGTGCTGCATGCTCCTGGGCGTGCACCGCATCCAACGGAGCAGGCCGCTGGGCGAGAGGAGGCCGGAAACGACGGCTGCGACGATGGCCGGCGGCGGTGGAGCTCGGCCGTGGGGGGGAACGGCGGCTATGCGGCCAAACGAGCACGGGAGCTAGGGGGAGAGGAAGAGGAGCTCACAACGGATCCAGTAGGGGCAACGGCGAGGTCGGGGAGTTGTCGGAGCGAGCGGGGCGGCGAGGCGGATCTCCGGCGACCCGAGGAAGAAGGAGGCGTCGGGGCAGCGCTGCAGGGCACTTCCGCTCGCGTGGCTCGGTGGGGAGGACGATGACGTCGTGACGGTGCTCGGGGACACGTCGGTGAGGCGAGGGGGAGGGGGTGGCTACGGCAACGGCGGCCGGTGGCGACAGTGCGAGAGGAAGAGAGAACCAGAGGAGGAGGACGAGGTCCAGGGAGAGAGGGGAGAGGGCGAGGGGGTCGGGGGGGTGTGCGTGGCGTCGCCAGGGAGAGCCAAGGCGAGGCGGCAAGCAGGAGGTGGCCAGGCGCGTCGTCGGCGCTCGCCACCGAGCTGCTTCGTGCGCTGGCAAGGGGAAGAAGACAAGGGGAGGCCAGGTGGCTGGGCCGACCACTTGGGCCAAGTGGGCTGCCAGGTGAGCGCCAGGTAGGTTTTCTTCTCTCTCTGTTTTTTTTCTATTTTCTGACATTTGTTTTGATTTAGTAATAATACTAAATCATTTTATTTTATTATGCCAATTGTTTGTAGGGCTAATGGCATTATTCCAGAGCTCCTCAACAAATGGCACAATTTTTGGATATATAAAACATATATATCATTTATATATCCAATGCAAATATTTATTGCATTAATTCCAAATGCCCAAAATAAATACTTATGAGCTCCCAAAAATAATGGTTTGATTTTTATCTCTGTCCAGTATTTTCAGAGGGCAACATGAGCATTTTCATGGACCTTTTTGGAGCAATTTTTATCTGGGTCATTTCCAGAAATGATTTCTGAGGGTTTTACAAATCCCCAATTCAAAATTAAAAGAATTTAAACATGATGCACACATGACTAGCTAGCCTTGAGCATACCAGAACTAGGGATGTGACAACTCGCCCCCACTCGAAAGAATCTCGTCCCGAGATTCAGGGGTTGACGGAAAGAAAGTGGGGTACTCCAGTCGAAGACGATCTTCACGCTCCCAGGTAGCTTCTCTCTCGGAATGATGAGACCACTGAACTTTGAGAAACTT
The DNA here is from genome assembly GCA_032464435.1 of Aegilops umbellulata. Lineage (NCBI taxonomy): Eukaryota > Viridiplantae > Streptophyta > Magnoliopsida > Poales > Poaceae > Aegilops > Aegilops umbellulata. The sequence continues at coordinate 82,601,454 of CP136060.1, read as the reverse complement.
GATGTTCTGACGTCGAGTAACACGCTCTGCTTGATCAAGAATGCGAACAGGGTACTCTCGATATGTGAGGTTATCTTGGAGATCAAGCGTTTCATGGTCCACTCCGCGGATGGGATCCGAGAAGCAACGCCTGAGTTGAGAGACGTAGAAGACATCATGTACTCGAGAAAGATGTGGCGGTAGTTCCAATTGGTAGGCAACCTCTCCTCGTTTAGCGAGAATGCGAAAAGGACCAATGTAACGAGGAGCCAACTTGCCGTTGATACCGAATCGATGGGTACCCTTCAAAGGAGTAACCCGAAGGTAAGCCTTGTCGCCAACTTCATAAGCCACTTCCTTATGACGACGGTCATACTGGCTCTTTTGACGAGATTGGGCTGTTTTCAAATTCTCACGAATGATGCGAACTTGCTCTTCTGCCTCCTGGATCATATCCGGTCCAAAGAATTGTCTTTCACCGGTTTCTGACCAGTTCAAAGGTGTTCGACATCTTCGTCCATATAGAACCTCAAAAGGAGCTTTCTTGAGACTGGATTGGTAGCTATTGTTATAAGCAAACTCGGCGAAAGGAAGACACTTCTCCCAATCCATACCGAATGAGGTAACGCAAGCTCTAAGCATGTCTTCGAGAATTTGGTTGACCCTTTCCACCTGACCACTTGATTGAGGGTGGAAAGCGGTACTGAAGGAAAGATGGGTGCCCATGGCAGTTTGGAAACTCTCCCAGAAATGAGAAGTGAAAAGACTACCACGGTCTGAATTGATCTCTAGTGGAACACCATGAAGTGAAACTATTCGAGAAATATATAAGTCAGCGAGCTGACTAGCGGTGATATTCTCTCGAACAGGTAGGAAGTGAGCCACTTTGGAAAGACGATCAATGACTACGAAGATAGCATTATTCCCTTTCTTGGTCCTGGGAAAGCCGGTGATGAAGTCCATACCAACCTTATCCCATTTCCATTCAGGAATAGCTAAAGGCTGAAGGGTGCCAGCAGGCCTTTGATGCTCTGCCTTAACGCGACGACAAACGTCACAGTTAGCAATGAACTCAGCGATTTCTCTCTTCATCCTAGTCCACCAGAACCTCTGGCGTAGGTCCTGATACATCTTAGTACTACCGGGATGAATCGTGAGAGGGGATTCATGCGCCTCCTTAAGGATCATCTGTCGAAGATGTTGCTTCTTGGGAACCACCAAACGGTTCTCAAAGAAAACAACACCTCGATCATCTATAGAGAAACTTACACCAACTCCCTTGTTAATGTTTCTCTTGATCCGGGAAATTCCCGTATCCTGCTTCTGAGCAGAGATGATTTGATCCACAAGAGTAGGTTTCGCCACCAAGGTAGAAAGGAATCCATGAGGAGCAATGTGAAGGTTAAGCTTACAGAATTCCTCATGGAGAGGTGGTTGGCCCTGCTGCAACATAAGATTGTTGCAATAGGACTTACGACTTAGCGCATCAGCCATGACATTGCCCTTGCCTGGGGTGTAAGTAATCCCTAAGTCGTAATCTGAGATCAACTCCAACCAACGTCTTTGCCTAAGGTTCAAATCTGGTTGGGTGAAAATATACTTGAGACTCTGGTGATCGGTGTATATCTCACAACGTTTACCGAGAAGGTAATGTCTCCATGTCTTAAGTGCATAGACTACGGCTGCAAGCTCTAGGTCATGTGTAGGATAATTCTCCTCATGTGGATGCAACTGTCGAGATGCATAGGCAATCACATGGCGATCCTGCATAAGGATGCAACCTAGTCCCTGTCGTGAGGCATCACAGTAGATAACAAAGTCCTTAGTGAAATCCGGTGGCGCAAGTATGGGAGCAGAAGTCAGGCGTCTTTTCAGTTCCTGAAAACTGTACTCACACTGTGGGGACCACTCAAACTTTTTATCTTTCTTGAGAAGTTCCGTGAGGGGTTTGGCTACTTTGGAGAAGTTTTCAACAAAGCGGCGACAATAGCTGGCTAGACCAAGGAAACTCCTAACTTGTTTAACTGTTTCAGGTGGAGTCCAATCAAGAACGGCCTGAACTCTTTCAGGATTGACAGCAATGCCCTTACCAGAGATCACGTGGCCTAGGTAGGTCACTTCTGGCAACCAAAATTCGCACTTGGAGAACTTGGCATAAAGGCGGTGCTCTCTGAGTTTTTCTAGCACAAGTCTAAGATGTTCGGCATGCTCTTCCTCGTTCTTCGAGTAAATAAGGATATCATCGAGGTAAACCACGACGAACTTATCTAAATACTCCATGAAGATCGAGTTCATCAAGCGGGAGAAGGTAGCTGGAGCATTGGTTAGACCAAAGGACATGACGGTGTACTCGTACTGGCCATAACGAGTGACAAAAGCCGTTTTAGGAATGTCCCCGTTTCTAATCTTGATTTGGTGGTAGCCTAACCTCAAATCCATCTTGGAAAAGACTGAGGATCCAGCGAGCTGATCATACAGGTCGTTGATCCTGGGAAGCGGATACTTGTTCTTTATCGTGACCAAATTAACGGGACGATAATCTACAACCATCCGGTCCGTACCATCCTTCTTCTTGACGAAGAGGACGGGGCAAGCCCAGGGAGAAGAACTAGGACGGATGAAACCCTTTTGCAAGGACTCATCGAGTTGTTTCTTAAGCTCGGCTAGTTCTAAGGGTGCCATCTTGTAAGGTCTCCTAGAAATTGGGGCAGTTCCTGGGATAAGATCTATGACAAATTCTACATCTCTGTCAGGTGGAACACCTGGCAGTTCTTCTGGAAAGACATCCGGAAAGTCACGGACTACCGGGATATCTTCAAGGTCTGGAAGAGGGCTGGCATTAAGAGAATAAAGCTGACGCTTTGCAATTTTGGTGGAGACAGTGACTATCTTGACAGATGGGTGTGTAAGCTGAACAGACCTGGTGTAACAATCAATCTTGGCATAATGAGCTTTCATCCAGTCCATACCCAAGATGATGTTAATATCTGAAGACTTGAGGGCTACAAGTGATGCAAGGAATACAAGTCTGTCGACAAGGATTTCATTACCATAGCTTATCCTAGAGGTTTGCCATTTGGATCCAGGAGTTTGAATGAGTAGTGGGGAGGGCATATCACAAAATGACATGTCGTGCAAGCGGGCATAACTTTCGGAAATGAAGGAATGAGATGCTCCAGTATCGAATAGAACCGATGCTGGATGACAGTTTACAAGGAGTGTACCAAGAACGACATCCGGATCATCATAAGCGTCTTCAGCTGAGACGTGATGCACACGTCCACGTTCAGTGGGAGCTGACTTGGCGTTAATCATCTTGTGTGATGTCTTACTTCCACGGCCAACAAACTTCTCGGGCTGAGGTGGAGCAACATTGGTCTGGGTGCAAATACGGGCAATGTGACCTGGCTCTCCGCACTTGTAACAAATCTTGGAGGTAGGACGTGGACCCGCATTGACAGGCGGTCCACCAATAGGCCTGGGTGGAGCATATGGCTGAACTGGGTGAGGTGCCACATAAGATGGCCTCGGTGAATAACCGGGTGGAAGAGCGGAGTTCGGAATCCAAATCCGGCGCTTCTGAGAACTAGAACCGGAAGAAGGAACCAAAACACGGGTGTGCTTGCGAGACTCCTCGTAGGTGAGCTGAGCTGTCTCTGCGTTAATGGCCTTGTTCACAAGAGCCTGGAATGCATTGCAATGGTGCAAATGGAGATCACGACGCAACTTGGGGTTGAGACCCTTCCGGAACCTGGCTTGCTTCTTGGCGTCTGTGGACACTTCTTCTGTAGCATAGCGGGCGAGATTCTCAAACTCTCTACTGTAAGCATCAACAGCCATCTTACCCTGGGTGAAACTACAGAACTCTTCTCTCTTGCGATCGATGAGGGCTTCAGGAATGTGATGCTCGCGAAAAGCCTCAGTGAATTCTCTCCAGGTAGGTATCTGACCAACTGGAAGCATAGCCTCATAGTTCTGCCACCAAAGACTAGCAGGACCCTCCAGATGGTATGCAGCATAGATGACCTTGTCACCTTCAGCTACGTTCGCAGAACGGAGCTTGTGTGTGATACTACGGAGCCAGTCATCTGCATCGAGTGGCTCAATAGAATGATGAAAAGTGGGTGGGTGCAAGCGAATGAAGTCATGAATGGTTGCAGACCCTTTGAACTGAGGTGTGGTGTTCTCCTCGATACGTGCCAACAAGCGGTTGGTCTCACGCTTGTTCATCTCAACCTCTAACATGAACTTTGCCAACGAAGACTGATCGGGAGGATCCTCATCCCTACCATCTCCGTGGTTCTGGCTACGAGCAACAGAACTTCGTTTAACTGATGACATCCTGAAGAACGAAACCAAGGAAAACAAGGATGGATTCAGCATCAACTATAGGATGCGGAAGGTAGCACAAGAATTTAGTATCTCTCAAACTCCTAGGATAATTCCGGCAGCATAACGGCAGTAAAATGCTCAATGTGAGACATTCTGCAAAAGACGAGGTAGCACCATAATCAACATCATCACACAAGGTTCTGAAATATTACTAAACAGACTACACCGGAGGTACTTGAACTGGGTATGACTCTCATCAACCAATCCTAAGAGACTACGGAGTAGTAACACGTGATCCTGATAGACAGAAGAGGAAGCCTAGTTCCTTAACCCCGTTGGAAAGATAGGATGACTCAGATCAGAAGGGAATGAGATATAAGGAGTAAATAGAGCCTTACGCTCCCTTCCACAATCAATTCCCCTACATAACTAAAGAATTTCTAGACTCAACTTCGACCAGGATGGCTTGGAAATCCTACAGGCAGTCAGGCTTTGATACCAACGCTGTCGGGACCCCGATCCTAAGTCACACCGATCTAGCATGTAACACCTCATATTACTTTGCGGCCTCACGCACGGTATTCCCACGGGTGCCACCTTACCTGGCCCGGGACCGTTTGCGCCTTTTGGCTCACGTATATGATAGTGTCGCTAGCATCCATATGACAGAGAACCCGGGCCGACATGGCTAGTCGTGAACCCAAGGCGGCGCCAACCTATAAGGACAGGCATACATGAATCACATCGAGCATGTCGGTCATCAACGTATTTATCCGGGCTGTAGCACTGGGCTAACAGGACTCCGGTAACCCGGGCTGTAGCAGGCTAGGCAGGACTCCGGATAACACCGCGTGACATTTCCCCGAAGGGACAGACACAGGAACGACGTGAAACACATGCCGGCCAGTCAAGTGTTCCGAGCAGTAGTGCTGGGCCAGCAGGGCTCCGGTGAACCGGGCTGTAGCGGACTACTATCGTTCAGAAGCACTAGACTTACATTTCCCCATATGAAAGGCTGCCAAGGATAAACAACTAGATAGTCGGATCCCACACATAGCAATACACGTTACACGTACGCATAACATGCAAGTATGTGCTGTACAACATGGCATCACAACATAACGCAAACTCATATAGATAAAGGCCCAGAAGAGCCACATAGCATTAAATACAAACAGGGGTCACATGACCCATCATTCAGAGCATACAAGCAACAAGCGGAAGCATTACATGTCTGAGTACAGACAACTACAAAATAAAAGGCTGAGAAGCCTGACTATCTACAACCTCCGATCAAGATCGTAGCTGAGGTACAAGCTACCTATCGAAGTCCAAGCGGAACTACTAGAAAGACCGAAGTCTCCGCTGCAAAACATAAACAAAGCAAACATGAGTACAAAGGTACTCAGCAAGACTTACATCAGATCCTATCATACATGCATTAGTATCAAAGAGGTAATGTGGGGTTTAGTTGCAGCAAGCCAGCTTTGACTCTGTGGCTATCCTGTTCTACGACTGCTGGTAACTCTTTTGAAAAGGCGCACACGAGTCCACTAATCACCACATCAATACACTACTATGGATTCATCCCCGTCTCACTACGAGAAGGCCACCCATAGCACTCACACTTATCTTGAGCATTTTAGAGTATCCACTTCAAGTTGTCAATGTACCACGTAAGCATCCAAGAAGTCCATAACCGAGGACGCGGCTATTCGAATAGATCATGATAACCCTGCAGGGGTGTACTTCTTCACACACGCTCTCACCACTTATCACCATGTACACGTCATGTATCTCGGCAACCTTCAAGCGGAAGCCTGGCGAGGGTGTCGGCCACGACCTGACTAACCACACAAGACTCTAGTCCAGGTTTATCGCCTATTCGGGTTCCATCCGCAAGGAGATCCGGCCGGGGTGTCGCTCACGGCCCCAAACGATGTGTGCAGGGTTCCCAAGCCCACCTCGCCGGGTGGATCTACGCCTGGTACACCGTGCCACTTGTGCCTAGTCTGTCCCAAGCCCACCTGGCCGGGTGCCACTTGGTAGACTACTAACACTACCTACAAACACCAGAAACTAGTTGCGACTCCTGGACAGAGACCGAGGTGATTAATAAGTCGAGAGAGCTTGGAGTGCCCGGAGCCCAATGTGTGGTAGTAGCTAGTCATTGGACAACTTATACAGAACTCGGTTCTTACGGACGGTTCCAATGAGACAACCCACCATGTACTCCTACATGGCCTCTCACCGCTACCTTTACCAAATCGTGTTCACACACTTAACTCCCAGCATCAGAACATATCATATCACTCCAATCCATTCCCAATGAATCAGACCTGACACAACTCTAAGCAATAGCAGGCATGGCATGGTAGAAGCACAACATGGCTCAATCAACTCCTACACATGCTAGTGGGTTTCAACTATTTACTGTGGCAATGACAGGTCATGCAGAGGAATGGGTTCAACTACCGCAGCATAAAGTAGCAGTTGATTCGTTGTTGTCCTAATGCAATAAAAGAGAGCAGGAGCGAGAGTGGGATCATATCGGAATGAACAAGGGGGGGGTTGCTTGCCTGGTAGATCAACAGGGGGGGCACTGCTCCCCTGACAGGTACTCTGGAACGGTCTCCGGAGCAGAACCTATCGAGAAGGAACGGTGTCGGCAATCAATACACAATCATATGCAACAATAAGATGCATGAACATGGCATGAGGATGTGATGCTGTTTGACCTAATGCAGCTAGCATTCAAACTGAATGAAGTCCATTTGAACCAAAGGTTCAAATGCAACTCCCAATTAAGCTCTTATAAATGCCATTTATATGATTTCACCTATTCAGCAGGTATAAGTTATTTTGTCATGCATGAAACTGGTACAGATGGATAGATTGCATTTTTCTGATAATTTTTCATATATAACTTGTTTAAATCTGAGCTACGGTTGATTTGATATGAATTTTTGAAGTTTGAAACATTTTCTGGAATTTTCTGAATTATTTTAAACCCAGAAATCCAATACTGCGTCAGCATGACAGCAGCATTGCGTCAGCAAGTCAACCAGGTTGACCCGGGTCAAACCTGACGTGTGGGATCCACAAGTCAGTGACCCAGGCTGGTTAGTGTGGATGACATGTGGGCCTGGTCAACGGCCACGTCAGCCGGGTCAGAGCTGACGCGTGGGGCCGGTCAACAGGTGACGCGGCATGGTCAAACTGACCTGTGGGCCCTGCGTGGTTAGTTTAGTCTAAACAAAATTAAACCGTGGTTAATTAGGGAGTGGGGCCCTACTGTCAGTGAGAGGGGGGGCTAATTAGCAGGGTCATTAGCCCCTAATGACGCGTCCACGTCAGCACGCCGGAGTTGAACGCCGGCGAGCACGCGAACGCGGCGGCGATGCTCGGGAACGCGCTACGGGTGGCGGCTGGACGCGCGAAGACTCCCCGAGGAAAACCCGCGCACGCCCGCATCTAGCTAGCCGCACGGGAGCCCGCGTGGTCGCCGGAATCGACGACGGTGAGCGCATCCGCGGTGGCCGGAGTTCGGGCAACGACAGATTCGTCGTTGTGGTGCAGTAGGGGAGGTGCTGGTGTGTGCTGCATGCTCCTGGGCGTGCACCGCATCCAACGGAGCAGGCCGCTGGGCGAGAGGAGGCCGGAAACGACGGCTGCGACGATGGCCGGCGGCGGTGGAGCTCGGCCGTGGGGGGGAACGGCGGCTATGCGGCCAAACGAGCACGGGAGCTAGGGGGAGAGGAAGAGGAGCTCACAACGGATCCAGTAGGGGCAACGGCGAGGTCGGGGAGTTGTCGGAGCGAGCGGGGCGGCGAGGCGGATCTCCGGCGACCCGAGGAAGAAGGAGGCGTCGGGGCAGCGCTGCAGGGCACTTCCGCTCGCGTGGCTCGGTGGGGAGGACGATGACGTCGTGACGGTGCTCGGGGACACGTCGGTGAGGCGAGGGGGAGGGGGTGGCTACGGCAACGGCGGCCGGTGGCGACAGTGCGAGAGGAAGAGAGAACCAGAGGAGGAGGACGAGGTCCAGGGAGAGAGGGGAGAGGGCGAGGGGGTCGGGGGGGTGTGCGTGGCGTCGCCAGGGAGAGCCAAGGCGAGGCGGCAAGCAGGAGGTGGCCAGGCGCGTCGTCGGCGCTCGCCACCGAGCTGCTTCGTGCGCTGGCAAGGGGAAGAAGACAAGGGGAGGCCAGGTGGCTGGGCCGACCACTTGGGCCAAGTGGGCTGCCAGGTGAGCGCCAGGTAGGTTTTCTTCTCTCTCTGTTTTTTTTCTACTTTCTGACATTTGTTTTGATTTAGTAATAATACTAAATCATTTTATTTTATTATGCCAATTGTTTGTAGGGCTAATGGCATTATTCCAGAGCTCCTCAACAAATGGCACAATTTTTGGATATATAAAACATATATATCATTTATATATCCAATGCAAATAATTATTGCATTAATTCCAAATGTCCAAAATAAATACTTATGAGCTCCCAAAAATAATGGTTTGATTTTTATCTCTGTCCAGTATTTTCAGAGGGCAACATGAGCATTTTCATGGACCTTTTTGGAGCAATTTTTATCTGGGTCATTTCCAGAAATGATTTCTGAGGGTTTTACAAATCCCCAATTCAAAATTAAAAGAATTTAAACATGATGCACACATGACTAGCTAGCCTTGAGCATACCAGAACTAGGGATGTGACAACGGTCATGCCTCTCGCGGAAGAAAAAAAATAGAAAACGTATTTTTTCGTTTTCGAGAGGCATGTTGTGCCTCTCTCAAAAGCAAAACTGTGCCTCTCATGGATGAAAAAAAAACATGTTTTTCGCGCAATTTTTTTTTGAATTTGTTTGGTCCAAAAGCTAAGGAAGACCGGTGGAAAACCAAAACATCGAAAAAACCTGGAAGAACCGTTTAAAAAGCCGAAAACGCGTGCGGAAAAAAATCCGAAGGGAGCGCCCGGAGTGTTACACCTGGCAGCGGCTAAGAGCACGCCAAGTGGCGCTGATCATTGTGAGGATCCCGAAGGAGCGCTCGTCAACTAGTTGCTCAGGGTGGGGATGCGAGACCGACTGGAAGTCGAAAGCAGATGTATTTCGTAGCAGGCTCAGGGCACTGTTATATGTGGCCCGTTGCAAGCGCGGCCCCTATTTCAAAAATCAATTGTAAACAGCGCTGGCACCCAAAAGAAACGGGCCCTAGTCTGCTGCCCCCCCCCCCAAGTTGGTCTATGTTTATTCTCTCCTATCTATATGAAAAGATATGTAATCTTTGTGTATTCACCAAAAAGAAGATCATTTTGAAAACTTAGCACTTTATAAGTACATTAAACCTCTAGGTAAGAGCATGTGTTGCTAGCTTGTGAGCCTCAGCATGTGAGATTATAAACTCATGAACAAAATTACAACAAATAAAATGTCTAGAATGATCATTGATTCCCTAATGGTTGCACCATAACTTGGAGAACTCCCCTATTTAATGTCATTTACGGACACCTTGCAGCACGGACCGTTGTCATTGGCGATTGTGGGAGAAGCCGACGAAATAAGCTATGGGGAGGGAGGGGAGAATGCTATGTGAAGTCACCAGTCATGAGGGTTTATATAGCAGGCCGGTAAGCATTAGGGTTTTGAGGGATTTCGTCGAGCCGTGCGGGAAGCTTGCGTGGTTGCACGCGGGAACTTGCGTGGTTGCGTGGGAATGGGCTCATCGATGATTTATTAGCGCCTCTACGAGCCGACGTGTAGTGGTGAACCTTGCACACGAATCCTCTGGCGGCAACGGGGTGACAAGACATGCGAGAGGAGGACAAAATGATTACTTGTACACATGGTTAATAATAATAATGTGATTTAATTAATAGACCATTTGTATGCAATGTCGGGAACGATTGTTCACCCACGGTGTGATGTGAAAGGCGATGCCATTTCCCTGGACGCCGTCGGCCGACTTGTAGACGGCCATTCCCTGTGTGTTCAACTGCTCTATGTGTGTGGTTGCTTGCGGTTGAGGCGTTCACAACACGCTCTGCTCGAGTCCCTCAGCGCACTCTGCCAGCGTCCCTACGCGCGTGCTACAATCGGGCGGTTGGGGACAGTGCATAAACACATACGTTCGGGGCACCATATTCATGTTGTTGCCCGGTGATACGTCACCATCGTATTTACTTTTTCAAACACTTTTGCTCTTGTTTTGAACTCTAATTTGCATGATTCAAATGAAACTAACCCGGATTGGAGTTGTTTTCAGTAGAACTACCTTGGTGTTATTTTGTGCAGAAATAAAAGTTCTTGGATTGGGCTGCAAATTTATGGAGGATATTTCTGGAATATATAAAAATTATTGGCGAAACTATCTATTGAAGAGGTGCCACCACAGAGCAACGAGCTCAGGGGTGCCAGGTGGGCTCGTGGGTGCCACAGACCTCCATTTGCCCTAACCCCAACTCCATAAAGACAATCTCGGGGAGAAAATATCATAAAGAAGGAATCATCGTGTTTTACGATACGAAGCCACCGCCACCTCCTGTTCCTCATCGGGAGGGCTGATCTGGAGTCCGTTCGGGGCTCCGGAGAGGGGGATTCGTTGTCATCATCATCATCAACCCTTCTTCATCAACAATTCCATGATGCTCACCATCGGGAGTGAGTAATTCCTTCGTAGGCTTGCTGGATGGTGATGGAGTTGTCGGGGAACGTTGCATGGAAAACAAAAAAATCTATGCACATGAAAGATCTATCCATGGTTTTGCATAGCTACAAGATGGAGAGAGTATCTACATACCCTGGTAGATCGCTAAGCGGAAGCGTTTATCACGCGGTTGGTGTAGTTGTACTCTTCGCGATCCGATCACGGTCCAACCGATCTAGTGCACGACACCTCCGAGTTTAGCATGCATGCGGCTCTATGATGGCTCCTCCTTAATCCAGGAAGTGGGAGAGTAGAAGTAGACAGGATCACAACCAACACGATGACATGGTGGTGATGGAGGTGCTGGAGCACCGACAGTGCTTTGCTAAGCGTCACCGGGACGAGGCGGTGGAACTACGGAGTAACGGAAGAGAGAGAGAGAGGGGCACCAAGGGCTTGGTGTGTCCTCTTGGGGCACCTCCCCCTCTATATATAGGTGGAGGGGCGTAGCAAACAGCCCCTCCAAGCCCTATGGTGCAGCTATGGAGAAGAGGACTTGGACTCCAAGTCCAATCCTATTCCAACTAGGACTCCTTTCTCTCTTTTGCCTTCCCTAGCCACATGGGCTTTTGAGGACTTGGTGCGCCTTGCCCAATAAGGCCAGGGAGCCTCCCCACGACCCATGCTAGCCCTTGGTTCTTGGTGGACCCACTTGTGGACCCCTTCGGAATCCTCTTGACCTTCTGGAAGCTTCCCGGTACAATACCGAAAAAACTGCACCTTTTCCGGAACCCAAAATATGACTTCTCATATATAAATCTTTACCTCTCGACTATTTCGAGACTCCTCGTGACGTCCAGGATCTCATCCGGGACTCCGAACAACATTTGGTTACCAATCATCAAATATCCCAATATTACTCTAGCGTCAACGAACATTAAGCGTGCGACCCTGCGGGTTCGGGAATTATGTAGTCTTGACCGAGCGACCTCTCCGGTCAATAACCAATAGCGGGACCTAGATGCCCATATTGATTCCTACATATTCCACGAAGATCTTTTATCGGTTGAACCTTTATGACAACATATGTAATTCCCTTTGTCTGTTGGTATATTACTTGCCCGAGATTCGATCGTCGGTATCTCTATGCCTAGTTCAATCTTGTCACTGGCAAGTCTCTTTACTCATTCCATAATACATCATCTTGTAACTAACTCCTGAATTAGTCACTTTGCTTGCAAGATTCTTGTGATGTTGTATTACCGAGAGTGCCCAGAGATACCTCTCCATCATACGGAGTGACAAATCCCAATCTCGATTCACGCCAACTCAACAAACACCTTCATAGATACCTGTAGAGCATCTTTATGATCACCCAATTATGTTGTGACGTTTGATAGCACATAATGTATTCCTCCGGTATCCGGGAGTTGCATGATCTCATGGTCGAATGAATATGCATTTGACAATAAGAAAGCAGTAGCAAAAACTGAACGATCATATGCTATGCTAACGGATGGGTCTTGTCCATCACATCATTCTCCTAATGATATGATCCCATTATCAAGTGACAACACATGTATATGGTTAGGAAACCTTAACCATATTTTGATCAACGAGCTAGTATAGTAGAGGCTCAGTAGGGACACGGTGTTGCCTATGTATCCACACATGTATCTGAGTTTTCGTTCAATACAATTCTAGCATGGATAATAAACATTTATCATGAATAGGGAAATATGATAATAACTAATTTATTATTGCCTATAGGGCATATTTCCAACAGTCTCCCACTTGCACTAGAGTCAATAATCTAGTTCACATCACCATGTGATTAACACCTAATGTCTTCTAGGGTTTGATCATGTTTTGCTTGCGAGAGAGGTTTTAGTCAAATGGGTCAAAAACATTCAGATCCACGTGTATTTTGCAAATCCTTATGTCATACTGTAGATGTTGCTATCACGTTTTACTTGGAGCTATTCCAAATGACTGCTCCATTATACGTATCCGGTTTTCTAATCAGAGTTATCCGGATCGGTGTCAAATCTTGCATCGACGTAACCCTTTACGATGAACTCTTTATCACCTCCATAATCGAGAAAAATTTCCTTAGTCCTCTAATTACTAAGGATAATTTTGAACGCTGCCCAGTGATCCACTCCTGGATCACTCTTGTACCCCCTTTGTGAAACACGTGGTAATGCACACATCAGGTGTGGTACACAACATGGCATATCATATAGAGCCTATGGCTAAGGCAAAGGGGATGACCTTCGTCCTTTCTCTTTCTTTTTCCATGGTCGAGTTTTGAGTCTTACTCAACTTCACTCCTTGCAATACAGGCAAGAACTCCTTCTTTGACTGATCCATTTTGAACTCCTTCAAAATCATGTCAAGGTATGTACTCACTGAAAGTCTTATCAAGCGTCTTGATCTATCTCTTAGATCTTGATGCCGAATATGGAAGCTTCACCGAGGTCTTTCATTGAATTTTTTTTATTCAAATATCCTTTTATGCTATCTAGAAATTCTATATCATTTCCAATTAGCAATATTTCATCCACATATAATATCAGAAATGCTACAGAGCTCCCACTCACTTTCTTGTAAATACAGGCTTCACCGTAAGTCTATATAAAACCAAATGTTTTGATCACCTCATCAAAGCATATATTCCAACTCCGAGATGCTTGCACCAGTCCATAGATGGATCATTGGAGCTTGCATACTTTGTTAGCACCTTTAGGATCGACAGAACCTTCCGGTTGCATCATATACAACTCTTCCTTCAGAAACCCGTTAAGAAATGCAGTTTTGACGTCCATTTCCCAGATTTCATAATCATAAAATGCGAATTGCTAACATGATTCAGACAGACTTATGCATCTCTATGGGTGAGAAAGTATCATCGTAGTCAACCCCTTGAACTTGTCGAAAACCTTTTGCGACAAGTCGATCTTTATAGAAAGTGATATTACATCAATGTATGTCTTCCTCTTGAATATCCATTTATTCTCAATTAATTGCCGATCATCGGGCAAGTCCACCAAAGTCCACACTTTGTTCTTATACATGGCTCCTATCTCATATTTCATGGCCTCAAGCCATTTTTCGGAATTTGGGCTCATCGTAGCTTCTTCATACTTCGTAGGTTCGCCGTTGTCCAACAACATGAGTTCCAGGATAGGATTACTGTACCACTCTGGTGCAGAACGTATTATGATCGACCTACGAGCACTACAAAAAATACGCTTCTATGATGATACGTGTTTGTCATAGTAGGTTACGTTTTTTGTAATGCATGTACATCCATGACGATTTTATGACAGAATCAAGATAGTCATACTTGTGTTGTCGTAGAAGTGTTCCATGACAATACCAAAATTATCATCACGAAAGTGTCCACTTCCATGACGATAAATGGCGCTTCATAGAAGTGTTTTCGTCAAGGTTAACCGACACATGGCATCCACCGTAATAGGTCGCCGTTAAGCTGTCGCGTTCCAGTTTGGATTCGATAACCCATTAACAGCCCCGACCAATGGGGATTTTCCATGTGTAAAATTCTCATCGTTGGGACAGATGCCATCCCTACAATGGATGGAAGACACCTATGATATGTTGACACGTGGCACAGACCAACAGTGCCCCATTTAAGGTAAAAAGGTCGGCCCAGCTAAAGGCCCACCGTATTTTTTAACACACTAGTGGGCCGGTCCGTTAACAACCTGCCATGTTTTGGGTCAAATTAAGGCCCTATCAGATCTGGCCCATTCACAGCCTGTCGTGTTCTAGGCTAAATTACAACCCATATCAGATCAGACCCGTCAACAAGCCACTGTTCTTTGGGCCCATTCTAATCTAGGTTTGTATTTCAGCCTGTTAAATGCCCATTAATAGTTAGGCCCGATAATAGTTTCGGCCTGTTAGCGGTCCGTGGTGGATCTGGGCTGTTGTCGGCCCGGTTGCACTTTAGGCCATTTATCGGCCATTGCTGAAACTGGGCTATTTCTTGTCCGAAATTACTTTAGGCCTCTTAACAGCCCGTAGTCTTCATGGATAAATTTCAGCCCAATGTGCCTATCGGCCTGTTAATGGCCCGTGTAATTGTTGGGCCTAATTAATGCCCGCGTTGAATCCGGCCCGCTTACATCCCATCTGTTAATGGCCCGTGACACAATTGGGCCTACGACCCACATTGATAACGGCCTGCTTAAAGCCCATAATTGTATTGGGCCAAATATGGCCCAAGATATATTTTGGCCTATTAACGAATCGTTTTCTATTTGGGCCAAACATGGGCCTAAGACTGTTTCGGTCTGTGTTGGCCCGCCAATCTAGTTTTTAGCCTGTTAAAAGCCCATGGTATTCTCTAGCCCAATTGGCCAGAACTTTACTAGGCCTGTTAATGGCGGAAAACTACTATACGTTTAGACACGCTAATGGCCAAAGATGATTATAGGCCCAAGTTTTGACCCATATATAGCATAGCAAGTTACGGGCCGGCTTGAAGACCGACAACATTGAGATCCGTCGAAGCTTTCGGCCTAAACTACAGCATACCGACTAAGAATAATCCTAGACTATACAATAAAGAAATTATGGCGTATTACATCCATTGGGCATCAAAGTTTGCCACCGGTGATAATAAAGCACAACAAGACCGCAGATTACATACACTGGGCATCAAAGGTCGCCACCAGTGCATATAAACGCACCGAAAAAAGAATATACAAAACTGAGAGCACTTTAGAAGGCATTACGCCTGGCCTGGAGGTGATCCGCAAGCAGCTCAACAAGTTGATGAGAACTCAGTTGTGTAAACAATTTATGCTCTAACCGTAGCTGTATAGCACAAAGGCCTGCAAGGTTGTCCTCTGAGATCTTCTTTGCATCATTAACATCAAGTCGGTGTTGAGCTAAGGCAAGCCTTTCTGCTTTAAGTTGAGACTAAAGAAGTCGAACTGATTGAGGCGACGACTGCACAGAGGTTGTCTCACAGCTGCCGGTGAGTAGCTTCAACTCACTATCTTCATCAAGACATGACCTTGGGGTCATCTCGTTCTCTTCAATATGGCTTGGATCACTATCTTCCCTAAAGTTCTGCCTGACATAAGAGATATGACTCTTAAAGAAAAACAAGGAGACACGTAACAAGTTTCACAATTATATAAGCAAATGAATGGATTTGTTCTGCATAAGAAACATGTTTTTACAACTACAATTTAAAACGGGTAGTTGTTGCAAACATCCAATCAGATGTAAACAACAGTGGAGAAAATGATGCCTATCCAAATCTATACTAGAACAAAGTTTGAAGGCTTGAGAAGGATGAAGTTACATTACATGTTAACACGGGCTGGACAAATCCCTTCTCCATGTCGATGGAAGGATAATACAAGAAATTCCCCAAAGAAACTTCTTCATAAGCATTGCCTTTATTCTACATTTTGTAAAGAGTAAATATAGATCAAATAATATTAGAATAAATAGAGGATAATGAAGCTCAGGTATAGAGTGATGATACATAATCAAATAGCTATTAATTAGTATAACCTTAGAAGGCAAAAGGTACTGATAGGAGGAATGCACACATCAATGTGTGAAGTGGCATTCGCTTTATTCAATATTTTGGTAAGAGTAAATGTAGATATGATAATTTGGAGAAAGTGAAGGGAAGGGCAGATAATATGCAGAGTAATGCTAGACAATCAACTATCTCGCAATGCAAGTACAGTAATACTACCATCGTCCGTTATTACTTGTCGCTCAAATGGATGTATCTAGCACTATTAAGTTCTAAATACATCCAATTGAGCAACAAATAATTCGATACCGAGGTAGTATAGGACAATAGGTACTTACATGAGAAATCCAAAGCTTCGTAACCATTGTGTTAATTCTACATTTATCTAAGAGTAAATATAGATCTTATAATTTCGAGCAAAGGGAGGATAAGGAAGCGAACATTTACAGTCATGCTACATAATCAAACAACAATGAGTGTATGTATGCTGACAAAGGGCAAGAGGTAATGACAAGAGCAATGCAGTGCCCAGTGTTGTTGTGAGATCCTATGATCCTTTGAGGAAGGAGATTCATCTAAAATTAGTTTTCATACAAGAGAGAAGGTAAGGCACATGCAGAAATGTAGGATTTCAAATTTTGAATTGATATCATATACAGTACCTGATGCTGGGCTCTTTGCGGTTCTAATCGGGGTTTGGCCAGTGGAGTAGGGGTAATGTGTGGTACATTTGGGTCTGTGTTTTCTGTGGCTGCTGATCTATCTGATTTCACATGTATCACTTCCTTTTCCCAATACCTAGTTTGTACTCCTTGAGGATCTGCACTCACCCTCTTCCTTTTGGACATCTATTACGAAAGAACAACATTTGAATGAAAAAATATAGTATGATGACACATGGAATAGGTACAAAAGATGGATAGGTATGGCATATACTCATACATGATGCCTAAACTAAGTAGGTGGTGGTGTAACAAAGTAGAAGGAATGCAAGTGGTCATATGCAAAATATGTGCGACCAATACAACCTTGCCAAGTTAGAGCAAGCACCTTGATGGGTGAATAAGATAGGTTGTCCTCCACCATGCCAAGTTTGTTAGCTAGTGAATTGTTCCGCAATATTCCTCTCGTGCGCCCATTCTCATATTCATTTTGATCATGTTTAATACCTAACATGCATGAAAACATAAAAATAAGAGAGATGATCTTTGTAATGCAGAAGTGATATCTAATCCAATACTACCTCCCTGTAAACCCCTTTGTGCTATCTTTGCAACTCTTCTGAGAGATGCCATGCATGCTGTGATTTGGTGTGTGCATTAATATAATGTGGCCTACTACTCAAAATATGAGAGATCCAGAAGTGATGATACTTTGTATATGTCCGCTTCAACATATAGTAAAGAAGAACAAGTCAACCTGACCTGACAGATTCAAAATATACTAAGGGAGAACAACTCAACCTGACCAGCCGACCACAAATGTCTCTGCTACGCTTACCAACAAGGAACATTTAAATCAATAATGAAGCTGGGCAACTCGCTCCTAGGAAGCTCCCCCGATTTCAGCCTTCGTTGGCCGTTCGATCAGGGTCAGCGCGGCCTTTTTTTCACTGTTGGTCGTTGGATCTCGCTGTAAAACGCGCGTTGCCAAAAGCGGATTGACCTGTGGGCTCAGCCAAAAGCGGATTGGCTGGGTCAAAGTTTATTGGGTGCACGTAGGGCTGCAAGAAAAGCTCGAGGCTCGTGAACCGCTCGAAATAGACTCATTTTTTGATTCGACTCAGGATCGACTCAAAAAAAATGAGTTGAGTTTGAACACTTTATGTAGCTCGACCTAGAAACGAGCCAATCTTGAGCGAATGTTGGCTCGCTTGATTTTAGCTCGATAGCTCGACATAATATCATTATGTTATACGATCATGCCATATATTAAATGGAAATAAGATAATTATTACCATATATGTTGTCCATAATTTTTCTCCATTTTATTTACAAACAAACATGAAAACTTAATTAAGTGCAGAGAAAATTTAAGCCTAATTATGGCACGTGGTTGACTATGTGTTAAATATCCTATATTTTTGGCAAAGGTTCCTAACATATTCTCCTTAAGTTTTTTTGTTCTACATTTATAGATATATAAATTTTTACCATCTCATTTAGCTTGGAACTAGCTCGAGATCGATTCGAGATCATTACAAGCTGAGCATGAGTCATGTTCTACAGCTCGATCATGAGCTCCACTCAGTTTAAGCTCGCTCGAATTTTCATATGAGTTGAGCTGAGCCAACTCCAACTCGCTCGAGCTTGACTGCCTAGGTGCACCAGCGGCCTCTCCTGCCGCGCCGCGTGCGCGCAACGTGGGCACTGCCCAGTTTCTGGTTCGCTCGCCCCTCTGTTTCGCCTGTTGGTGCGGCTACAAGTGGGCCTCCTGCTTTTTGGTCCCGCACGTCAGTCTGATGGTTGTGAACTTTTCATGTACGCCTTGCCTCCTCTGTTGCGTCGTGTTCCGGGTCAAACGCGCCTTGGGGCCCGCTCCTCGCACGCTGCCCACGTCATGCGTTACGGGGAGCAGTTGCACAGGGATAGGCCGATGCGTATGTACCCAGCATATGCACCCATGTCTGTTCTATAGCGACGACGGGTGGGCCGGCGCTGCTCCTGGTCCCATTCGTCGGTGGCACTGGCTGCGTGCGCGTCTCGTCAAGCCTGCGCCCCCTCCGCCTCATCTCCTTCCTACTCCCTCCTCTCCCACGTCGCTGCCCTCGAGCCCGCACCCCCTCCACCTCGTCTCCTCCCCGCTCCCTCCTCTCCAACGCCGCCGCCCTTGATGCGCCGTCAGGGACGCCGTCGACACGTCGGGGATACATAGCGATGGAGTTCAACCCGAGCCCAGCAGAAGCCCACTCCTAACCCTATTCGCTCGATTGACAAGACCAGGGCGACGGATTGGATCGAGGGCGCTCGCATGGCCTCGCCGCCCCTGCCGCCTGGATTCGCTAGCCGCCGTGTGGAGTTACCCTGGCCGCTGCCTCGAGTCACCTCCGTCGCCGTCGCGAGTCAGCTCCACCGTTGCGGCCAGGAATCCCGTCCAGGCAAGGTAACTTCCTCCGAGTCCCTGCTCTCCCCGGTCCTCCTGTCCTGCTTGATGTGTGTTTGTTGTGTGCGTTTAGCCATCCGCCTCCCTTCCGATCTTCAGATCTCCATATTTGGTGAATGCGGTGTTTTGGTTTCGTTGGATTACTATCTGTATTCGGGGATTAGCTACGAATTGATGTTTTTAGTTCGAGTGTGGATGCTCGGCAATAGTAATTTAGGTCTTTTTGTAGAACAGAATGATTAACTCGGTCTATTTCTCCAGAAAATTCCTAGGAATTTGATTAACGGAGGCATCACTATCTGGCGTTGGATTATACATTACGTTCTGCACTCACTCCGCAGATGGGAGGAAACAGTGTAAGATCAGAAGTTTACTAAGTTCTGTTGCTTTGCACGGAATCTATCGATTTGTGACTAATGGTGTTCTAAATTTGTTAGAGGACAAGGCAGTTGGTATGCAGATAATGATGTTTTTTGGCCGGAATCAACACCCATCTACAGAGTTTCTTTGGTACCTGATTGCCTGCGGTGATTGGTCGATCAGACACCTTTGTTCTACCTACCGTTTCGATCATACTTGCGGGACGCTACACCAACGAACCAGATCTAAACACTATATGTTGAAAAGAAGGTAATTCTACTTGCCTCCCAGTAATCCTTTCCCACATGTAAACTGATGAATCACCTGGATTTTGTTTTTGAAGAAATTCCTCAAAATCATGCATGGAACACAAGGTTCTTTGATCGTTCCTTCTGTACTTGGTGTCTTTTTTGCCATTTAATAGCTTCTTCGTGTTTTTATAGGATACCCCCATGCTATATGACAACCATAGTGAGCATGTCAAAAGTTTAACATGCTTATTATAATTCTCTTCTATGTAAATTATTATATGAAGTTTCTGCTTTACTTGGTTAACTCTTCTGAAGCTCACATGCTTTTCCTAATGCTTGGTGCTGACACTCATAAATCCATTGTAGGCTCACTATATAAGATAATGAATCTGTGTAAATTATTATATGAAGTTTCTGCTTTACTTGGTTAACTCTTCTGAAGCTCACATGCTTTTCCTAATGCTTGGTGCTGACACTCATAAATCCATTGTAGGCTCACTATATAAGATAATGAATCTGTGTTCTATAGAATATGTGGTAAAGAGGGTTTTGTCAGGTTATTCATTCCCATACACTGAACCTATGTTTCTAACTTCTGCCCATGATAAAGAAAATGGGGTTTAGCGCTTTAAATCAACATCTATTTAAACCAACAAAAGATCTATAGATCCGCCAACGTACCATTTTTTGCTGGTACTCGTATATATTATAATATGCTGCTTCCATATTGTTTTCTCCCAAGAATTGCAAGGCATTCAGGTTCTCTTTATAGATTTCCTACACAGGAACATATTGCAAAATTAAGATACATAACGTTGTTCCTGACTTATGAAAGACGGTTGTTCTACCTACAGGTCTGCCTTATATCTACAGGTATATCCATGCATTCTTTATTCTTTTTTTGCAGTGATCTACTGATCTTCGTGATTTAGTTCAGTGCTAGAGTTAGCAAAATCTACTGATCTTATATCTTTGTCATGTTCCCCTTGTTTGGGTGGTCTACCTTTGGCTATGAATGCACGTATATTATTGTCATGTTCCCCTTATCCCTGCATCACTGAACAATGCTGGCAAACTAATGTCCCTTTGCTCTATGTAATGGTGTTGCAGACGGCCATTTTTTTTGTGAGCTTACTAACTGATTTTTTTTACATTATCATGAATATGCTTTAGGCATGCCTCTTCTCTGTTTCGGTGGCCCTTTGCCAGTCTCTTCGTTTTCCGATTATACTCATGTTTTCCTGCATGTAGATGTGATTATAAATGACATTAAGAATGAGTAGATTCGACTCGGGGAGGGCATGGTTGATGTATGCAACCATGGGAGTGTCAGCTTAGTCTGGTCCTCATCAACCAAAGGCTCCTGGACTTGGCCATAGCCAGAGTTATGTGAAACAAGGTTTTTTAGGGAACTCTTTTTAAAGACGTGTGTATACAGAACACATGTTTCGTCGTCTTTTTTTTCATGAGTTGTTGAAAAGATCTTATGAAGCTTGATTGATAGTGTTTCAACTCAGATGAAGTGGTCTGGATATTAAGGTTTTGCAGATCCTGGAGATCGTCATACCTTCTGTATAATGCACTGTTCTGGATTCAAATAGTCTGGGAGTGTTGCATGCCTTTGTATTGTATTCCTGAACCTTGCTAAGTTTCTCCATGTCCAAGTCTTTTGTTCTAAGAAAAAAAGTCTTTTGTTGCATCCACATTAACCATATGTATTTCCATTTCCATTTTTGAATTGTAAACTGTAGCTACCTTACGTGCTTGCTCAAAACTAAATCTACTGATAAATGGAAGTTTTTTCAAACCACACATGGTGTTTAGTGGGTCTCGTGGATGGATGAGGTTGTGGCAGTAGTTCTTGGGTGCAGTATCTATCTTGATAAAGCGATCGATCAGGGCGCATTAGAGGCAGAAGAAGAGAAAATGTTTGGGGCGTCCGTGGTGTTGAACATTCAGTGTTTATGTGCTTTGTACATGCACGACCAGCTCAGTAACTAGTGCAGCTAATTTTCACATGCTAGCTTATTTGAAAAGTGCCAACAGTGTGTGCCACATGTAAACAGTCCATGTTGAAAGAACAGAAGCAGAAGTGTGGAGATGATGTAATTTGTTAGTCAGGGAATTCAGTCTCAATGAGCTCAACTAATGACATGTATGAGTTGAGCCTGAGGTCATTTTCAAAGTAACGGAAGTATTTTACTTTCCTTTTCATGTCAGTGGTGGATGGTACTTGCATGTTGTATCAGGTTATTAAAGGGCATCAATCATATACATTTTATAAACAAATAAAACACTTTTATGAAGCATGTAGTAGACAAATAGTGGTATTGATAAATGGAATTTTTTTCAAAGCGCAAATGGTGTTTGTGGGTCTCTGTGTCATTTTGTGCAATGGGTGATTACTCAAAAATACACATATTTTCAACATGGCATGGTCTTCAATGAGATTACATACTACCAAATTAAAATCTATAGGTACATCTCATTGTAGACAATAAAACCTCTATTATTTCTTTATTAGAGAGAATTGATTTTATTCACAAAAAGAAGGGTTAAATTTGTCCACAACTAAAATAAGGATTTTTTCCCCAATGTGAGCATGGATTCAATGGTGCTCTGCGTCATTTGGCGCAACAGAAATAACTATAAGGATTTATTTGCATACATATACATCCATAAAGGTTTTAGGATAGAATTACAACACAGGATCTACGATGCCTAAAAAAAGATACTAGAGGAGCAAAAATCGCCACAGAAAGAGGAGAAATGCAAGATCCGGATAAACGAGAACTAGACGCATCCATGCAGAGAAATCCGAAATCAAAGGAAAGGACAAATCTCACCTCTCTGGGAATGCTTCTCTTGTCCAACAGAGGAACCGAGGAGGAAAAGGGGATAAACAAGCTCGATGGATTCAGTCCTTGTTGCTTCATATTCTACTACTGACGGGCCACACATAGCATTGTTCGTGGACTCGGCTAGGTAGCATATGAGCATTTCAAATACCTATGCCTCCATATGCACAACGCAAAGAGGTTTTTTTTTCGTGCACATGAAAAATCAAAGTTTGGTACAAACACCGCTAAAAAATACATCCTTAACTGGCTATACATCGTATACAAATATGTTGTTTTAAATCAGATTTCCCATCGTGAACCAAATTTCAACTAATAAAAAGCTTCCTTAGCTGGCCTATACATGTCATACATTTTTTTCAAACTCGGATTTGACAGCATGCTAAACATTTTTTCAATATATCATGGTTTAATACATGGACTATTTACTACCAATATCGAATATGTCCTTGCAAAATGAAATTATTTTCATCGACAACATGGCTTTAGCAGGTCTCTGCGCCATTTGGCGCAACGGGTCAACTAGTACTTATTAAAGAATAAGAGAAGAGGATCATGTTAAAGAAGAGCAGAAAAGCAAGTAGTTTGAAGATATTACATGTCTTTCTATACAATGTCTGTTGCCCACCCATGATGAACCAGAGCGCACAGAGAAATACTATTGCTTCATGTCTCTCCATGCATTTCGAAAGTAAAGTAGGAACATTTAGCTGACCAATTAAACATGTCTCAGTTTTACTAATATCATCATAATATCATATTCGAATTTGTACAACTAAGCTTGTTTAGCTTGATGGGTGGAGCAGTGCTATTACGACACGAACCACGTAGGCTGATCCGATTTATATCTGATGGATAGAAAGGAAATTATGGCAATTTTGCAAAAAGATGCCCACACCCCTCTCCACATTTGCAAATAAGGCCTTTCCTCGTTCATCCTTTTCTCTCACAAGATAAACTACTCATACAAATTCATCTTGATGTTACGTGCAACGC
Source organism: Aegilops umbellulata (assembly GCA_032464435.1). Taxonomy (NCBI): domain Eukaryota; kingdom Viridiplantae; phylum Streptophyta; class Magnoliopsida; order Poales; family Poaceae; genus Aegilops; species Aegilops umbellulata. The sequence continues at coordinate 82,577,412 of CP136060.1, read as the reverse complement.
ACGAGCATCTTTCTAGTACTCTTATAAAAAACAGAGTTGGTGATGATGGTGTGCCTTCCATCATCACCAATATAGGCCGTCCGGTTTATATCTGACAGATAGGAAGGAAACTATGGAAATTTTGCAAAAAGATACCCACTCCTCTCTCCACATTTGCAAATAAGGTCTTCCCTCGTTCATCCTTTTCTTCCACAAGATAAACTACTCATAAAAATGCATCTTGATGTTCCGTGCAACGCACGGACATCTTGCTAGTTAGATATTACAATGTGTGTTGCCCACCCATGATAAACTAAAGAGCACAGAGAAATGCAAATCCCTGCTGTCGGTAACGATTCCGGGCGAGGAGAGGGTGTTTTGCCGTCCACGGTCTATGAACGGGGCTGACAGGTAGGGCGGTTGTGTCACGTCTGAAGGAAGTTACACATCTGCCCCTATTTAAAATATTTGCCTACATCGATTTTGGACGAGGAGAGTTTGTTTTGCCGCCTGATGTCTACTACGCAACTTTATTCTTGTAGACTCGTGTTGGGCCTCCAAGCGCAGAGTTTTGTAGGACAGTCGCAATTTTCCCTCAAGTGGATGACCTAAAGTTTATCAATCCGTGGGAGGTGTAGGATGAATATGGTCTCTCACAACCAACCTTGCAACCAAATAACAAAAAGTCTCTTGGGTCCCCAACACACCAAATACAATGGCAAATTGTATAGGTGCACTAGTTCGGCAAAGAGATGGTGATAGAAGTGTAATATGGATAGTAGATATTGGTTTTTGTAATAGGAACAATAAAAAACAGCAAGGTAACAAGTAACAAAAGTGAGCACAAATGGTATTGCAATGCTTGAAAACAAGGCCTAGGGTCCGTACTTTCGCTAGTGCAATCTCTCAACAATGCTAACATAGTTGGATCATATGATTATCCCTCAAAGTGCAATAAAGAATCACTCCCGAGTTCCTATTAGCAGAGAACAACAGATAGAAATTGTTTGTAGGATATGAAACCACCTCAAAGCTACTCTTTCCGATCAATCTTACCTAGAGTTCATACTAACATAACGCGATGCTATTCTTTCTGATCAATCTAACCAAGAGTTCGTACTAAAATAACACCATATGACACACATCAATCAACTCTAATGTCACCTAGATACTCCAATGTCACCTCAAGTGTCCTTGAGTTAATTCTACGATATGCATCAAACAACTTCATGATCATAATATTCAATCCACACAAAGAACTACAAGGAGACCCCAAAGTTTCTATCGGAGAAAAGATAATAAAAACTTGCATCAACCCCTATGCATAGATTACCCCAATGTCACCTCGGGAATCCGCAAGTTGAGTGCCATAACATACATCAGGTGAATCAATATGATACCCCATTGTCACCTCAAGTATTCATACCGCGAGACATACATCATGTGTTCTCAAATCTAAACATTTAATCCGACAAGACAAAACTTCAAAGGGTAAAGATTCAATTCATCACAACAAGAGTAGAGAGGGGAGAAACATCATATGATCCATTTATGTTAACAAAGACCATGATATATCAAGATCGTGACATTTCAAGATCACGAGAGAGAGAGAGATTAAACACATAGCTACTGGTATAAACCCTCAGCCCCGAGGGTGGACTACTCCCTCCTCATCGTGGTGGCCGCCGGGATGATGAAGATGGCCACCGGTGATGATTCCCCCCTCCGGCAGGGTGCCAGAACGGGGTCTAGATTGGTTTTCGATGGCTACAGAGCCTTGTAGTGGCGGAACTTCTGATCTAGGGTTATTTCTGATGGTTTCTCTATTTATAGGATTTTTGGGCGTCGGTTTCACGGTAAGATGGGCCTCAAGGTGAGCACAACCCACCGGGGCAAGCCAGGCCCACCAAGCGCGCCCTGGTGGGTTGTGCCCTCCTCATGGCTCTTCTGGCCCTCCCATGAAGCTTCGGGGGTCTCTTTTGTTCCAAAAAAATCGTCAAAAAGTTTCAGCTCATTTGGAGAACTTTCATTTGTGCACAAAAAACAACACCGCGGTAGATGTGCGGAAAATAGCGGAAGTCCAGGTTAGTTCCATGCAAATCATACCAAAACCATATAAAATTGTTGTAAACATGGCATGAATACTTCATAAATTATAGATATGTTGGAGACGTATCAGCATCCCCAAGCTTAATTCCTACTCATCCTCGAGTAGGTAAATGATAAAAGAAATAATTTATGAAGTGTGAATGCTAGCAAAGTGCATAAGTTTGATCAATGATAATTTCAATCACTTTTCCTAGCATCATATCAACAACTCTTTCTTATAAAACTTATCATGATAAAGTAGCAATTGAAAACGGATTTTTTTTGTCGAATGCTACCTATCATATTCATCATATACTCTTTTCTTTATAGCATGGACATTTGGACTTTTTATATGGTTCAAACTTCAAAGCAATGGTCCAGTTTTGACATGAGACTTAAATACTCAAGCATATCAACAAGCAACCATGTCTTTCAAAATATCAATGCTAAAATAAGTTATCCATAGCCCATCATGCTCAGTCATTGATCCATTCATGAAACATATTCGCATATTAGCTACACCCAATACTCATGTACGATCATAGTGCCACCTAGTTGGTGCTTTATAACAGAAGTTGGAGACTCAAATTAAAAATAAAAATTTCATGAAGTAAAAGTAGAGGTGCCAGAGCTCAAAGTGAAAAACTTAGAGATAAAAACATTTTGAGAGGCATACTTTTCCCACCAACGAAAATGACTTAGAGCTCCCAACACTTTCCATGCTAGATATATCATAGGCGGTTCCCAAACAAAAAATAAAGTTTATTCCTTTTTCCACCATTCTTTCACAATCCATGGCTAGCCTTATCCCCGGGTGCCCTCCATACCAACACTTTCCAAGGAATTTATTACTTTACAACATAAAGTAAATATAATTTTCATTTCGGGACTGGGCATCCCTAATACCTTTGCCTTACTCTCATGCAATGACAAGTGAATAAACACTCATCGTGAGAATAACACATCCAGCATGGAAAATATCAGCCACCCCTCACCGCCTTGAAAGCAGTACGAGCACACAAAAGAGAAATTTATTTTGAAAATTAGAGATGGCACATACAAATTTGCTTAGGACGGCAAAGGAATACCGCATATAGGTAGATATAGTGGACTCATGTGGCAAAACTGGTTTAACTGTTTTGGATGCACAAGTAGTGATCACACTTAGTGCAAAATGAAGGCTAGCAAAAGATTGAGAAGCGACCAACCAAGAAATGAATAATCTCATAAGCAAGCATTGAGCATAATTAACACTGAATAATGCACCACAAGTAGGATATAATTTCATTGCATGACTATTGACTTTCATGCTTGCATAGGGAATCACAAACCTTAACACCAATATTCTTACTAAAGCATAATTACTCATCAACATGACTCACATATCACCTCATCATATCACAAAACTATTACGAGGAATCAAGTTTATTTTGTCCAATGATCTTCATGATAGTTTTTATTATATCCTTCTTGGATATCTATCACTTTGGGACTAATTTTCATGTGTTGCTTTTGATAAGCTCAAACAAATATAAGTGAAGATCATGAGCATACTATTTCTTTCTCTAAAATTAATTTAAGTGAATCAAGAGAAAATTTCTTCAAAATTATGAAAGCACACCGTGCTCAAAAAGATATAAGTGAAGCACTAGAGCAATTCCATAGAAAAGAGCTTCACTGACGGGATGTAAGTGCCGCTTACCTAGCCTCTCTGGCAACTATTTGAGGACTCTATTTTATTTAAAAACTTTCAGTCCTAAGTATTTTATAAAAAAAGCAAGCAAAATGAAAATAAAATGACATTTCAAGGATATCACAACTCATGTGAAGAAGCAAAAACTTAGGTTCAACCGATACTAACCGATAATTGTTGATGAAGAAAGGTGGGATGCCTACCGGGGCATCCCCAAGCTTAGATGCTTGAGACTTCTTGAAATATTATCTTGGGATGCCTTGGGCATCCCCAAGCTTGAGATTTTGTGTCTCCTTAATTCCTCTCATATCACGGTTTTCCTAAATCTCGAAAGCTTCATCCACAGAAAACTCAACAAGAACTCGTGAGATAAGTTAGTATAAACCAATGAAAAAACCTTATCATTCTCAACTGTAGCAAAGCACTAAAATTATTATTCAGCATTGCATACTAAATGCCTCTGCATATTTAATACTCCTATCCTCAAATAGAATCATTAAATAAGCAAACATATGCAAACAATGCAAACATAACAGCAATCTGCCAAAACAGTACAGTCTGTAAAGCATGCAAGAGTATCTATACTTATTCAACTTATTTTTTTTTGAAAATTTAACACACCGCAGAAAATTTATCATAGCTTATTTTTCAAAAGGTTTCAGCATTTTATCACATTCTGACTTTTCTAGGGAATTTTTGCAACAGCGACAAACTTCCTGTTTTGAAACAACAACTCATATACTTGCAAAATAAGCATGGAAAAGGCTACCCTTGCCACTTTTATTGAAATAAAAGATGCAAAATATTATTCTAAATAACAGAAAGCAAATCGTAACAAGATAAAATGACTCTCCAAGCAAAACACATATCATGTGACGAATAAAAATATAGCTCCAAGTAAGGTTACCGATAATGTTGGAGACGAAAGAGGGGATGCCTTTCGGGGCATCCCCAAGCTTAATTGCTTGGATCTTCCTTGAATATTAACTTGGGGTACCTTGGGCATCCCCAATCTTAGGGTCTTGTCACTCCTTATTCTCCTCATATCGATATCTCACCCAAAACTTGAAAACTTCAATCACAGAAAACTTCGCGGAACTTCATGAGATAGGTTAGTATGATGAAGAAAATAATTCACTTTGGTACTGTCAAAGAAAAGATTCATAATTGTTATCACACAATGCCTACTGCAGCATATCATTTCTACAATTTATATTGATCAATATAATCCATAGAAACTAGGAAACATGCAAACTAAACAGAATCTATCAAAAAACAAAACAATCTGCAGTAATTTGAACTTTGACCATACTTCTAAAACTCTAAAAATTCTAAAAAATAGGAAAATGTAAATCATTTGTATATAAATCATCTGTACACATCCTCCGCACGACAACGCGCCCGCCCCCAAAGCTCCGCCGCCTCCTTTTTCCAGGCGGCATCACGGGCTTCACAGGCCGCCTGGTACCTAGCTTCCTCCTCCGCCATCTCCTTCTTGAACGCCACTTGCCAGACTTTCTCAACCGGTGACAGCGACTTCCACAGACAAAGATTGTACTGGCCCCAAAACCAATCCAAAGTTGGGGGGGGGGGGTCCGGCGCAACCTCGTCCAGCGGCGCGTAGGGGTCCTCGTCGCTACTATTCGAGTGAGCGTCCTCGGGGGGCGGCAACTCCTGGTCGGCGCGTGGGCAGACCGGCGATGCCATGGCAGAGATTTGAGAGAGAGAGAGAGAGAGAGCGAGCGAGGGGAGGATGTAGATGAGAATGCAGGTGGGACGATGTGAGCAAGGTAGTATTTATTGGCGGCCGGAATCTAGATCGACGGGAACAATGCACACACCTGTCGCCGGAATTTACGAGTACTGTAGTTTGAATTACACATGATTCCCGCAGCAAAATCCGTGTGTTAACATAATAGCTGACGGTTCCGGTACGAAACCGTGTCTGATTAATGATCCCTGCCACTCACCTACCAAACCTCAAGCCGCGAGATAGAGTGCCAATCGTGTGGGGGCCGGTTGTCTTGCCAGATCTTTACATTTTCTTTTTTGAACACCAGATATTTACATCGTCTGATGATTTTTTAACTCACTCACAAGTAAAAAAAAATGATTTTTCAAACCATTATGGTTAGCGTTGCATGTAGATGTAGTTCAAATTTTAATTACGGTCATTAAATGGCTAGAAAATCACTTAAATGTCTTTAAAAAGTCAAATGACCCCTGAAATTTTCCAATTTTTCACATGATAGTTGTATTAGTGCACGTTAAACGTAGAAAATAATTTCAAGGCCGTAAGAGGAAGCTATCTCATGTTCATCATCAAACATGCATTGTTCCCTGTCAGAACCAAGAACCTTCCAGTGAGTTGCACCGGTTTGTGAGGGGTGTGTGTCCAAACTTTCGTCAAACAGGCCAAATTTTTTACCACATCATCTTGGTGGCATGACATTACATCAAGCAAGGTTTCATGTTTTTTGACATTTTTTTTATTTTTTGGAATTAAAATGCCATGGCACTCCATGCATGTGCCCATGCCGTGAGACTAATATGTTTGAAAATTCCTTCTATTTTACTGCACATGGAATTAACTCGCACACAAGTACACAAATATGATTTTTCAAACCGTTATGGTTAGCCGTTGCATGTAGATCTAGTTCAAATTTGAATTACGGTCATTACATGGCTAGAAAATCACTTAAATGCCTTTAAAAGGTCAAATGACCGTTATGGTTGGTTGTAGTAGTGCACGTTAAACGTAGAAAACAAATTAAAGGCCGTAAGAGGAAGCTATCTCATGTTCGTCATCAAACATGCATTGTGTTGGGGAACACAATAATTTAAAAAAATTCCTACGATCATGCAAGATCTATCTAGGAGATGCATAGCAATGACAGGGGAGAGTGTGTGCACGTACCCTCGTAAACCGAAAGCGGAAGCGTTTAGTAACGTGGTTGATGTAGTCGAACTTCTTCGCGATCCAACTGATCCAAGTACCGAACGTACGGCACCTCTGCGTTCAGCACACGTTCAGCTCGATGATGTCCCTCGTACTCTTGATCCAGTTGAGGCCAAGGGAGAGTTCCGTCAGCATGACGGCGTGGCGATGGTGATGATGATGTTACCGCCGCAGGGCTTCGCCTAAGCACTACGACGATATGATCGAGGTGTGTAACTATGGAGGGGGCACCACACACGGCTAAAAGATCAACTTGTGTGTTCTAGGGTGCCCCCTGCCCCGTATATAAAGGAGGGAGGGGGAGGCTGGCCAGCCCTTGCTAAGCGCGCTGGGAGAGGGGAGTCCTACTAGGACCCCAAGTCCTAGTAGGATTCCACCTAAAGGAGAGGGGGTCCGCGCCCCAACCCCTTGTCCAATTCGGACTGGGATTTGGGGGGGGGGGGGGCGCCACCTCCTGGCCGCTGCCTCCTCTTCCCAATAAGGCCCACTAAGGCCCATCAACTCCCCGGGGGATTCCGGTAACCCCTCCGGCACTCCGGTTTTACCCGAAACTATCTGGAACACTTCCAGTGTCCGAATAACATGGTCCAATATATCAATCTTTATGTCTCGACCATTTCGAGCCTCCTCGTTACGTCCGTGATCTCATCCGGGACTCCGAACAACCTTTGGTCATCAAATCACATAAAATCATAATACAAGTCGTCATTGAACGTTAAGCGTGCGGACCCTACGGGTTCGAGAACTATGTAGACATGACCGAGACATATCTCTGGTCAATAACCAATAGCGGAACCTGGATGCTCATATTGGCTCCTACATATTCTACGAATGTCGGTGTACAAAAAGAGGGGTACACTTTTTGTACCCCTATGACTATGCACGGGCAGTCTGAGCCACGGGCCCCGCCGCACCGAGCCCGGCAAGGGAGGTAGAACCAAGGTAAGGCCGAAGCCAAAGAGAAGCAGAACGATGCCAAGACCAAGACCACAAAGAGCAAAGGGGACGAAGCGGCCCCCCGGCAAGATCCTTGCCGGGAGGCGGTTTTTGCAAACCCGGCAAGACCCTTGCCGTGGCAGCTCGCCCCACACCTACGGAGCGGGTCACCCTTGAGTCCACTGCCCCCATGGGGCAAGGATTCGGGAGGCATCCCCGTAGTGGTATGCAGATCTTTGTGAAGACATTCAAGATCAGATGCACACTTTAGAAGATGATGGTCCTTGGCGGGATCCCAGCCAAGGAAAACCACAAGGCCCCCGGCAAGAGCCTTGCCGGGGATGGCAGCAGGCGCCACGGCAAGACCCTTGTCGGGACCCCGACAAGACCCTTGCCGGGGCTGCGGCAAGGCCCTTGCCAAGGACACCCGCGGGGCCATCGTCGGACCCGCACTAGTCACGCCTCCACCACCGTTCGCATGCAGCTACCGACCCAACCAGTTGGGCAGGCACCTGCGTGGCGGCATGCAGATCCTTGTGGAGACCCACCCCTACCTGGCGCGCCAAAGATGTCGGTGGGAAATGACACCTATGGGATCACGAGAATCCCTTGCCGCGGTTGCGGGGCGCGGGGGCCGTGAGAAGAACACATCTTCGCGGCCGGGTAAAAGCCGGGCAGCCTACCTCGTAAGGCAGGCCCCCGGGGCTCCGCGGTGCCGGGTGGTCCACAGCAGGCCCCGCTCGCCTATCTGACTGGTGGCGCGCTCCGCGCCGGTGCTCGATGGTGGTCTGAGCGTCTTCATGTTCTCGATCCCGAAGGACCTGGCGTTGGTCCTGGTGGGTCCGCGGGTCGGACGACGCTATGGAGATTTCGTCGCCCGCAATGTCGCGACGGGCCGGTGTCCGTGGCACCGGGCGAGGAGGAGGCGAGTGCACCATGGTCGCGGCGCCGCCAGCCTTCCTGCCACTGGTACGCGGGACTCCGTCGGGACGTCGACCCGGGGGCTCCGTCGGGGTCGGCTCATCTTTGTTAGCCACCGCAACAAGGCTTCGGATGGTGGCTCTCCATTCATCAAGTTTCCCCGTAGTGGGAGGAAAGTCGAGGAGCAACTGCGCGCGCGCCAGGGCTTCTGCTGGCGTCGGTGGCAGCGAAACCTGCACGGATCGCGACGCGCTTCGACTTCTGACCACGTCAGAAGGAGCTCTATCACGACCGCGCGGTCGCACGCCGTCTTCACCAGCGCCTGGGCGAGCGGGCAGGTCTTCTACATCCCAGGAGTGGCGCTCGGGGTTTTTCCCGCGGCGACGCCCGGGGTCTTCGGGGCGATCACGCCGCTCGTCACGCGCCGCTTGAGAGGAACGCGCCGTCGGCGCCGGAGTGGGAGTCCTGGAGGCCCTCGCGCCGCCAGCGGGCGGGGCAGCAGCGACCTCGGAAGGTCCCGCGCCACCTGCGGAGGGCCCGACTCCGTCTTTGGATTTGGCGGCGTGCGGCCCGTTACCGGGCGCACGAACATCACCGCCTCCCAAACTCCGGCTGCTGGGACGGTGTTGGTGTTCGCGAACAGCCCCCGGGTCCTTTCGGCGACCGGTCCGCTGCTCGCCCGCGTCGAGACGGGATGCCCGGCGTCCGACGGGCCAACCGCCACCGTCGTCTTCTTCTTGGGCGCCATGACGATGAAGAAGCGTCGAACTAACTGCTAAAGCCGATTCTCACAACTGCGCCCCCCTACCTGGCGAAGAAGCCCAAGAGACTGCTCTCCCCGTCAAGGAGGCAAGTTGCGATTGGATTATGTACTTTGATGGGGCTTTCTCCCTCCAGGGTGCCGGGGCTGGCGTACTGCTCGTCGCCCCCACTGGAGAGCACCTCAAGTACGTGATCCAGATGCACTTCCCCAGGGAGGCATCAACAAACAACACGATGGAATATGAAGGGCTGCTTGCCGGTCTTAGGATCGCGGCGGACCTCGGAATCAAAAAGCTCATCGTCAGGGGCGACTTGCAGCTTGTCGTCAAGCAAGTCAATAAGGATTACCAGAGCCCGTTGATGAAGGCCTACGTTGATGAAGTGAGAAAGCTGGAAGAGCGTTTCGACGGTATCTAGGATGAATACATTCCCCGAACGGAGAAAGATATCGCCGATTACCTGTCGAAGCGCGCTGCCCTCAAGCTACCTGTGGAACCAGGTACCTTTGTGCTCCAGCTAACTCAGCCATCCGTTGATCCATCAACAGAGCAGAACAAGAGAAGGAAATCAGGACCCGGCAAGTACTTTCCCGCCGAGCTCCCCGGAGCCGCCGGCAAGGATGTTGCCGAGGACACTGAACCCGCCACGGGACGGCTAGCTCCGGTAGGACGCCAAGCTCTTGCCGTCGAGACAGCCGCCCCTATAGCGGAGGAAATGCCTTTAGTCCTCGCCGTCGAGCCTCAGGCTCCAGCGTGGGCACAACATACCGTCTGATTCCTCCAGACAGGGGAGCTTCCTGAGGAGTAGGAAGAAGCGGAAAAAGTAGCCCGTCGCTCTGCCATGTACCAGTTCGTCGATGACGTCCTGTACAGGAAGAGACCGAACGGTGTGAAATTGAAGTGCATCCCTCGAGAGGAAGGACTGGAGCTGTTGGCAGAGATACATGGAGGCATATGTGGATCCCACATTGGGTCGAGAGCCCTTGCCGGCAAGGCGTTCCGGCAGGGTTTCTTCTGGCCCACCGCCCTCCAGGATGCAACGACACTCGTCACCAGGTGTGAGGCGTGCCATTTCCATTCAAGAAAGCTTCATCAACCAGCTCAAGCCCTTCAAACATTTCCTCTCTCCCGGCCCTTCTCGGTCTAGGGCCCCACATACTGGGCCCTTTCCCCCGCGCTGTCGGGGGCTTTGAGTACTTGTATGTAGCCATCGACAAGTTCACAAAGTGGCCAGAAGTGGAGGCAGTGAGGAAGGTCACAGCTCAGTCAGCCGTCAAGTTCTTTAAGGGGCTAGTGTGCCGTTACGGTGTACCCAACCGGATCATCACTGACAACGGTACGCAGTTCACAAGCCGCACCTTCATGCAATATACTCAGGACCTCGGCAGCAAAGTCTGTTTCGCTTCCGTCGCTCACCCGCGGAGCAACGGACAAGCTGAGAGGGCAAACGCTGAAGTGTTGCGAGGCTTAAGGACCAAGACCTTTGACAGACTGCACAAGAGCGGAAGGTGCTGGATTGATGAGTTGCCGACGGTTCTTTGGTCAATCAGGACGACACCAAGTCGAGCCACCGGCCAGACACCCTTTGCCCTGGTATACGGGGCAGAAGCAGTTATCCCCACTGAACTCATATACGGGTCACCTCGAGTGCTCGCTTATGATGAGCTTGAGCAAGAGCAACTGTGGCAAGACGACGCACTGCTCCTTGAGGAAGATCGTCTTCGGGCGGCTGTGAAAGCAGCACGCTACCAGCAAGCCTTGCGCCGCTACCATAGCCGCAAGGTTCATGCCCGGAGCCTTGAGGAAGGCGACCTTGTTCTTCGGCGCGTTCAATCGGCCAAGAATTCCAACAAGTTGACGCCGAAGTGGGAAGGCCCTTATCGGGTAATACGAGTCACCAGGCCCGGCGCAGTCCGCCTGGAGACCGAAGATGCCGTTCCAATGAGCAACTCCTGGAACATCGAGCATCTTCGCAAGTTTTACCCATAAGGCGCGGCTTGTCGGGCCTCCCGTCAAGCCACCTTTTGTACAAGCATTGCCGATGATGCATGTAACCCTTTGTACAAAGCCAGGCGCAGACCCTGAGCATAAATGAAGCGCTGGCGCCCTAAGTTATAGCATGCATGCTAGATCGAGTCTCGTCCTTGGTTAGGGTTGATAGTGCTTAGCGGCGGCTAACCCCTAGCTTAGAGGTCGAGTGTGCGTCTCTTTGCCGTTCTTTTGTCTCCTTTGGTTCGCAGGGCTCGGATATCCTTGCCGAATCACTTGAGGATGAAAAAAAAGGAGAAGAGGGACGAACCAGCATCTGGACCCCGGCAAGCCAGTGTTGTCGGGGGCTGCAAGTACAAAGATTCACCCACGGCGAACCAGAGTTGCCGGGGGCTGCACTTTCAGATAAGTTCTTCATCCCTTATCATGCATTCTCTTATGGACTGAGGTATGCGAAACCTCGTTTCTTCCTAAAGCTACCGTGCTCCCCTAACTCTAGGCCCTAGGGCTCGTTCCTGGGGCCAGGTTTGGTCGTAGTCGCGGCAGCGAAGGGACGAAACGAGGAGCCTGAACCCGCCTCATCCCTGCCTCCGCCGAAAGCGTGAGAAAGGTCGAGCGACGTGGGAAGACGGCAGGGCCTGCTGCCGGGCAAGGAAGTGTCTATCTTAAAGATATCAAGGATTTGCCCCTTGACGTGGGTTCCACCCGCAAGACAAGTGACCCGGCAAGCATCCCTTTTTCATTAAAAACATTCCACTCAGGTACAGTTCATGGAGAATGAAAAACATGAATGATGGGATTACATGCTTTAAATCCAGCTAAGGCCCGAAGGCTTACAAACTAAAAAGAGATAAGGTGCCCGTAATCCCTTTCTTGTCCCTCTCTTCAGGAGGCAGGTCAAGGAGGCGAAAAGGGCAAAAGGGGTGCCTAGACGAGCTACAGGTGGCAGAAGACACCAAGAGAACATCTCGGTGGTCGTCCAAAGGCTGGATGGTGATGGCAGCGCCGGAGGCAGAGCTCGAAGACGAGGCGGCAGGACGTCAACACGCATCGAAGGCGTCGTGCCCACGTACTCCGAGTTGACGGCCTTGCCGCCCGCCCTCTTCCTCTTCCGCAGCCTCCCAACGCCAGCCGCCCAAGGAGATGACCCCGAGAAGTTCAAGGAGCCGGCGACACGGATGATGGGGTCGCCGGTGCCGCATGGAGCGGCGCCCGACACATAGTCGGACCCGTCATCCTGCCGCCTGCTACCCTCGTCGTCGCTGCCGCTGTCCTCCTTGTCACTCCCGCTCGAGGAGGAGTCTTCGCTATCGGAGGAGCTCTCCACGCAGAACCTTGCCCGAGTCCCGAAGCACCCGAAGACCTTGACGGAGAGGAGACCGCCCTCCATCAGCTTAAAATGGAGGGTGAGCCCCTCCGTCAGGCGGTGGATACGGGCGAACATCTTCCACCCTCGACCAAGATGCATCACATTAGGGGCTGGGAAGTCGACGCGGACTCGCGTACCGCTGATTCCACAGCCCCTCATGTGCAGCCTGAGTGTCTCAGGTGGGTCCAGCTCCATCTCACTCGCAAATGGAGTCGGGAGATGAAGACGACGGTGAGGCGGCCGGCGCAGCCTGACGAAGAACTCACAAGGGTCGTCCCCAGCGTGGCCCTCCATGGGGAGAGGAACTGCTGGCGGAGGCAAAGCCGGCGCGCCGCCCCGTCCTCCTCTTCCCCGAGTGCTTCGGCCTCGCCCACGGCCTCGCCCTCTCCCCCTTCCCCTCGCGTCTGGCTCTGCCACCGTAGGTGCAGAAGAAGGAGGGACGCGTTGTAGAGCGGCGACCCTCGTCGCCACCGTCGAAGGACCAGGGTTCCCTTTCTCCATGGCGAATGAGGGGGAGGGAAGCAGAAGCTGAAGAAGTGATATGAAGGAATGCAGGGCACCGACCCCCCCGCTCTTTATAAAGGAGCAGGGTGGGGGCTCGACCGCCCCGTTCCCCCAATGAGGACGTGAATGGCACAGGAGACCGGGGCCGATCCGCCGCCCCAGCCCGCGACGGCCCGGCTTCCCGCCTCCACCAACTGCCACCCCAGGCGCATGAGCGCCGCGTGGCGAACGTGCAGAACCAAAGCGACGGGTGAGGTGACTTCTCCCCGCCCCGTGACTAAAGGGAGTGGGCACCTTGGAAGACCACGCCTCGGCCCCGTCCAGTAAATGGGCCGCGCCTCCATGCCTCCCTCCGTTTATGGGGAAGACGCAAGCCGCCCCCTTTTTTCTACGATGTGACGCACGCGTGCAGAGGCCAGCCTCACGCATGCCGCCCACGTCACGCCCGCCTCCCCACACCGCGCCACGCGCGGGAAGCATGGGAGGCGCAACGCGCGAAGAAACTTACCGCGGTAAAAACCGCCCTGCCTGCCCGCGCACCGTTCTTGGGCCTGCCCCAACAACGCGTAGCGCTTATGTGTGGCCCAGGCCCGGGGGCTCCTGTCGGTGTACAAAAAGAGGGGTACACTTTTTGTACCCCTATGACTGTGCACGGGCAGTCTGAGCCACGGGCGCCGCCGCATCGAGCCCGGCAAGGGAGGTAGAACCAAGGTAAGGCCGAAGCCAAAGAGGAGCAGAACGACGCCAAGACCAAGACCACAAAGAGCAAAGGGGACGAAGCGCCCCCCCGGCAAGATCCTTGCCGGGAGGCGGTTTTTGCAAACCCGGCAAGACCCTTGCCGTGGCAGCTCGCCCCACACCTACGGAGCGGGTCACCCTTGAGTCCACTGCCCCCATGGGGCAAGGATTCGGGAGGCATCCCCGTAGTGGTATGCAGATCTTTGTGAAGACATTCAAGATCAGATGCACACTTTAGAAGATGATGGTCCTTGGCGGGATACCAGCCAAGCAAAACCACAAGGCCCCCGGCAAGAGCCTTGCCGGGGATGGCAGCAGGCGCCACGGCAAGGCCCTTGACAAGGACACCCGCGGGGCCACCGTCGGACCTGCACCAGTCACGCCTCCACCACCGTTCGCATGCAGCTGCCGACCCAACCAGCTGGGCAGGCACCTGCGTGGCGGCATGCAGATCCTCGTGGAGACCCACCCCTACCTGGCGCGCCAAAGATGTCGGTGGGAAACGACACCTATGGGATCACGATTGTCCCTTTCTGCGGTTGCGGGGCGCGGGGGCCGTGAGAAGAACGCATCTTCGCGGCCCGAACTTGGGTAAAGGAATCGTGTACTGCCTGCTCGATCCGCTCTTCTCACGGCCCCCGCGCCCCGCAACCGCAGAAAGGGATTCTCGTGATCCCATAGGTGTCGTTTCCCACCGACAACGAAGATCTTTATCGGTCAAACTGCATAACAACATACGTTGTTCCCTTTGTCATCGGTATGTTACTTGCCCGAGATTCGATCGTCGGTATCATCATACCTAGTTCAATCTCGTTACCGGCAAGTCTCTTTACTCATTCCGTATTACTTCATCCCGCAACTAACTTATTAGGCCCATTGCTTGCAAGTCTTATAGTGATGAGCATTACCGAGAGGGCCCAGAGATACCTCTTCGAAACAAGGAGTGAAAAATCCTAATCTCGATCTATGCCAACCCAACAAACACCTTCTGAGACACCTGTAGAGCATCTTTATAACCACCCATTTATGTTGTTGTCAGATGTAGGGTTCCGGCAAACCCTTAAGGTTCGAACACTGGGGTGCGCACGAAGTCTCTCCCTCCTACCGATCTACGCTCTAGCTCGCTAAGATCTTGCAGACGAACTCGACGAACTCGCAACACAGAAAGACACGAGGTTTATACTGGTTCGGGCCACCGCTGTGGTGTAATACCATACTCCAGTGTGGTGGTGGTGGATTGCCTCTTGGGCTGATGATGAAAAGTACAAGGGAAGAACAGCCTCCTGAGGTTGAGGTGTTCTTGTGCTTGTGCAGTAGAGGATGATCTGAACTAGTTCTGGATCCGTTTTTCTCCTACTGTCATGGCTAGTCCTATTTATAGAGGCCCTGGTCCTCTTCCCAAATATCGAGCGGGAAGGGAGCCAACAACGGCGGGCAAATTTGAAGGGGGACAGCTAGTACAAGCTATCCTGACAAAAGCGGTCTTCGCCTGCGAAAAGCCCTGGGGTGACGCTGTCTTGGGCTCCACGATGACCTCCGCCTTGCCGTCCTCCTGGTCTTGGTCTTGTTGCACCAATATGGCAACCTTTGCCTGATGCCTTGGTACTCTTCGCCTGTGCTGGCCTCCTTAGCACCAAAGAGGAAATAAGGACGCTGCGCGCACCGGCGCCCGCGTGGCACCCGCCTGGTACCGTTCGTCATGGCTCACGTCACGAGAGCCTTGTGAGGTTTGCCTTGCCTTGATATCTCCGCTCCTCGTGAGCCTGCCTGGCTAGGCCACTCCAGAGGAGGTCTTGCGTCGTCCGCCTCGCGAGGGTCTTGGGTGTATTGTTGACGAAGATGGGCCATATGGCCTGCTGCTTGGCCACGTTGTGGGCCGCAGGCAGGCAAGTTTGGGGACCCCCGTTCTCAGAACGCCGATAGTAGCCCCCGGGCCCAAGGTGTGGTCGGGCTTGTCTTCACGGCGAAGGCAAGGGTCAAGTTCGGAGCACCGCGGGCCCCAAAAGCCCGCGGCCTCGGTCGACGCGTGGCGGTTGATTGGATGTGGGCGTCTCTGCTTCCCCATGTTGCCTCAGTAACTGCATGACTGGACAAGTCCCTGCGACATGCAAGGAAAACCATCATTGCGTGCGATCGTGGGAGACGCCGGTTGGCCTTCTCTTGCTATAAATGTGGAGGGGGCGGAGCCCCCATTGCCCATCTCTTCCTCGCTTGCTTGCTTCTACCTCCTTGCTCCACTGCTGACAACAATGGCGCCCATCAGAAGGTTTTCCGCCCAAGAGAAAGGAAAAGCTCCCTGTGACGATCCGGGACCACTTTCATCGAAGAAGAGGTCGATCCATCGCTGTGATGAAGTGGCGATGCAGGTGGTGACGAGGCCTTGGTGCGAGCGGCCTCCTCCGGGGTACCCGCTACCCTTGTACGCCCGAGCCGAGGGCTCGAGAGGTCAGAGCGATGAGCAGCGCCGCCCATGCCGTGTCCAGGGTCGCCGCGCCACGGCGACGCGTGCTGTTGCCCCTAGGGTCCACGCCGCGGACTCCTCGCGAGAGTTGGTGCTGTGGGCGCCGATGCCTCCAAGCTCCTGGATTCGCTTCCCGCGGTTCTTCTCCGACGTGATGCCGCCGAGGGGGCCTCTCGAGCTCTGGCTGCAGGACGCCGACTGCAGTGCTCCGGTGACCAGGGCGGAGATCGAAGCGGTCCCCACCGGCAAGATCTTCATGACTCGCGGCTGGGGCGCGATCACGCGGGTCTGCCATTCGAGGGGAGCCCTCATGATCCACTTCGAGTATGACGGCGCCTCCACGCTCTTCTTCAAAGTCTTCGACGCTGAGGGCCGCCACCTGGAGTGCTGCCCTGGGGAGGAGCGCCAGACCGTCGTGCGCTCTGCCCGCAGCTACTCCAACAGCAGTAGCCCCTGGGAGTCCAGCAGCTCTCTTGAGTTTTACGAGACTCCAGAGACGAGCGACGACAGCTACGTGCCCCCGAGCTCTCGCCGCGCTCGGAGCAGGGCTGTGGCGTTCGACCATCGCCACCGCTGATCTGGATGGGGTTGGCGCCGGCCTCCCGTGGCCCACTATTGATGATGGCGTCCGCCACGGAAGGGTGTAGATAGGATTCCCCTTAGTATCAGCTTTTGTTTCCTGCGAAGGATCATTAATCACTCCGTGGGGGCATGTAAGGGTCTGTAATGTCTTTGGTGCTTATCTTTCTTGTTATGAAAACTTGGTGAGTGCATGTCCCATTAAGGCTTGGTCCCTCCTTTCTTTCCTCGCGATGGCTTGTTGCTCTACGCTGACAGGCCCCAGTCCCCAGGTAGGCTACAACCGTCACTGGTATGCCAGGTCGCGTGCCGTGGTCAAGGCCAGGAGGTGTGCGGCCCGAGGTCCAGTAAGAGCCTCTAAGGCGCGATGCTCAGGAGGTCCCCCTTAGCGCTCAAGCAGCCATGGTAAGGCAAGAAAGGAAAATGACTTGGCCGCAACGGGGCTGCGGTATGGTGTGAGTGACCATTAGGCCCAGATATTTAGCCGATCCTAGGGCGAAACTTATCTTGCTGACTTCGCGGCGATTCCTGATGTCGCGCTAGGGCTGTGCGCCAACTCGTGTAGCCAGGTCGGCCCATACGAGTTCCCCTCTTCATGCTCTCCTTAGTGCTCTATGTCCTTAGGTCCCGGCCCTCGAGCGAGCTCAGCCGCCGCTGGTATGCCAGGTCGCGATGCCGTGGTCAAGGCCAGGGGTGAGGGCTAGAGAGCTAGTAAGAACTCCTGAGTTGCGATGCTTAGGAGCCCCCATTTTAACGTGCAAGTGAATTGCACGAGAGAAAAAGAGACTCGCGGTGCCGCCTGCTATCCTTCCCTCGGGATCCCTGTGAGCAGGCACAAGAAGGAACATGGTTTGCCGTTACAGCTGTCAGCCTGCCACTAGTTGCTCTGGATGAGGTGAAGGCACTGAGGGCCTGGTGAGATGACGTGCGTAGGGCGTTTCGCGAGCCAGAGCTCGACCGCTCAGGTTTGTCGACGCGGTAGGGACGGACCCATGCACCAGCGCCGTGCGTGTGTGGAGGCCCCAAGGGGGGCGATGTTTAGGCAGGTGGTAGCAGTTGGCAGGTTAAGCAGATCAACTTGGATAAATGCAGGAAGATACACGCCACCGGGTCTGGATCGAGCAGCTTAGGGATGATGCAGCCCGAGGGGTGCCCCCAGCAAGGTAAGCTAAAGACTTAAGCAAAAGGGATACATGCCACAGGGATGGACCCAAGCGTCCTGGGAATAATGCAGCCCGAGGGGCGCTCCCATCTTAAACGAACTTGGAAGATGTCACCTGGTTCTGTAGACGAAGTAGAGTCGGTGTAGCTGAAGCCGCGAGTTGAAGGAATGGCTCCTCATGAGCCACCGGGACCCTGAGCCTCGGGAGGCTCTGGGGGTTCAGGAAGTTCCCTGAAGACCATCTCCATCTTCTCCAGGACGGTGCGGAACCTGGCCTCCTGAGCCACCAGGACTTGCCACACGTTGCGCTGATAGGCCGACGCCACGCCTGGCAAGCCAAAGGGCATGCAAACGTAGCTGTGTGGTGGGCCCTCGCAGCAGCCCACACGCGATGGCCAGAAGTGCTCCTGAGATTCGGCCCTATTGAGCCCTGGGACATCTACGCAGACACGCAGCCCGGCATCCTCGCTTGGATGGGGAGCTGCGCCTTGTGAGCAGCTGTGGTCGCACATGGTGTCGGCGTTCTGGGATGGTCCCCAGACTTGCCTGCCTGCGGCCTGCGGCGTGGCCTAAAGGGGGCCCAGCACGGCCCATCTTCATCAACACAAGACCCAAGACCCTCGCGAGGGGCCAAGCCTCGCGGGGTGGACGACATGGAACTTCCTCAGGCGCGGCCTCACCAGGCTGGCTCACGAGGAGGCGGAGAGATCATGGCGGGGTACCTCACAAGGTGCCCATGATGCAAGCCGTGACGACCAAGGGCGCCAGGCGGGCGCCAGCCCGCGCAGTGTCCTCCTTTCCTCTTTGGTGCAAAGGGGGCAAGCGCAGGCGAGAGGATCAAGCAAAGGCATCCATTTTGGTGCAACAAGACCAAGACCAGTCCAAAGGCAGGGAAGAAGTCATTGTGGAGCCCAAGCAGGCGTCACCACCGGAGCCTTTGGCAGGTGAGGACCAACTTTAGTCAGGATAAGTGTACCAGATGTTCCCCTTCAAAATGGCCAATTGTTGGCGCACTTCCCGCTCAATATTTGGGAAGAGGCCCAGGGCCTTTGTCTATAAATAGGACTAGCCACCCCCAGAGCAGTGGCAGCTAGATCGAGAAATCAGTTAGAAAGAGATAGGCAACAGACAGAGAGAGAGAGAGAGGGAAGGGCGACTGAACTCCTCCTAGCAGTTCATCGCCCCAGCCAAGAGCAGACCCTCGCGAGGCTGTTCTTCCTTGTATTGTTCATCATCATTAGCCCAAGAGGCAATCCACCCACCAAAAACTAGAGTAGGGTATTACACCACAATGGTGGCCCGAACTAGTATAAACCCTGTGTCTCTTATGCTGTTCTTTTGATAGTTTTAGATCCTTGCAAGGCAGAGAGGTAGAGGGCGTAATCTCCGCGCGCACCCCAGAGTTCGAACCTTAAGGGTCTGCCGGAACCCGAAATCCGACATTTGGCGCGCCAGGTAGGGGTGCACCGGAATTCGTCTTCCACCGCTCCATTCTCCTCCAACCGTCGCGTCCATGTCTGACGCTCGTCGGGCCCGCGCCGAGCGCCGGGCCGCCGTCTCTTTCCGCATTGCCCAAACGGCTCCCGTCGGCGGGCGTCCTCGTCGTTCCCCGTCGCCCGCCATCAACACCGCCACCGGCCCGACGGGGGATGGGCAGCAAGCATCGACTCAGCACCCGTCCGTGCGGCAAGACGGCCGCACCGCTACACCAACACCCCTGGTCGTCGCGGCCCTCCTGGGCGGCTCGCATGCGCCGCCTACAAGTCGCCATGTCAAACCTTTCGTCCGCCGGGTCAGCGCCGTTTCTGCGCTGCAGGGGGCTCTCCCGAACTGGGCGGCGCACAAGGCCGGCCTGACCTTCAGCTCGGAGGACCACCCCTCCAAATCGGCTAGCTCGGGCGCGCTCCCCATGCTATGCACCCCCACCATCTGCCAGGTGGCCGTCACCAGAACTCTCATCGATGGCGGCGCGGGCCTCAGCATGCTTTCGGTCGAGGCCTTCAATCTCCTCCGCATACCCCTGGAACGGCTGCAACCCAGCCGACCCTTCTCAGGCATTGGGGGCGGATCATCCAGCTCCTTGGGACAGATCGACTCCCAGTAACCTTCGGCACCTACGACAATTTCCGCACGGAGATGGTCGACTTCGACATCGCCCCCATCGGCCTCCCCTACAACGCCATCCTCGGCTACCCAGCACTGGCCCAGTTCATGGCCGTGACACACCCGGCGTACAACCTCATGAAGATTCCCGGGAGCAGCGGTGTCCTCACCATGCATGGGGACACCGGGGACGCGCTGCGAGTACTCAAGCTCGCCTTCAAGACGGCGGCATTGGTACGACCCATCGACTCAGGGACCCCCGAGCCCAAGGGGGCTGCATCCGCCAAGAAGAAGCAGTTCAGGGGGCTGGAGTTGAAGCACGTGCCCCGTGGCACCAACCAGGAGACCGATAACATCGCCAGGCGGGCGTCCAGGCGGTTACCTCAGGAGCCTGGTGTCTTTGAGGAGCGTCTCTTCAAACCCTCGGCCCTACCGTCATTGTCAAACACGGCTCAGCCACGGGAGGAACTTCCCCAGCCACCTGCTTCGGGAGCCCCGGTCTGCGGCCCGGCCTCGGGAGCACGCTTGCTCCTGACGATGGAACCTCAGGAGGGGTGCTGGACCACGGAGCTCCGGAGTTATTTGACACAAGGGACCCTGTCGGAGAAGGAGGAGGAAGCCGAGCGTGTGGCACGGCAGGCCACGGCGTACTGCATCAGGGATGGAGAGCTCTACCAGAAGCGACCAAACGATGTGTCCCTGCGCTGCATCTCCAGGGAACAAGGAAAGGAACTGCTGGAAGACATACACGGCGGAGACTGTGGACACCATTCGTCATCACGGACCCTTGTTGGCAAGGCATTCCGCAGTGGGTTCTATTGGCCCACCGCACTTAACGACGCTGTCGAACTGGTGAAGGCTTGTGAAGCCTGCCAGTTTCACGCCAAGCAGATCCATCAGCCGGCAGGAGGCCTGCAGACTATACCCCTTTCGTGGCCGTTCGCAGTCTGGGGGCTGGACATCCTGGGCCCGTTCCCTCGGGCGCCAGGGGGCTACCGCTACCTCTACGTCACCGTGGACAAGTTCACCAAGTGGGCAGAAGTAGAGGCCGTCCGCACCATCCCCGCGGGTTCCGCGGTCAAGTTCATCAGGGGCATCGTGAGCCGGTTCGGGGTGCCGAACCGCATCATCACAGACAACGGTTCACAGTTCACTAGTAACCTCTTCAAAACATACTGTGCTAACCTTGGAACGCAGATATGCTACGCTTCGGTGGCGCACCCACGAAGCAACGGCCAGGATGAACGAGCCAACGCGGAGGTCCTGAGGGGCCTCAAGACCAGGACATTCAAGAAGAAGCTGGAGGCCTGCGGCAGAGGTTGGTATGATGAGCTCCAGTCCGTGTTGTGGTCCATCCGTACAACCGCGACCAAGCCAACTAGAGAGACCCCGTTCTTCCTGGTCTACGGAGCCGAAGCAGTCCTCCCTCATGAGGTCAGACGTCGCTCCGTGTGGGTCCTGGCGTTCGACGAGGCGCAGCAGGACGCCATGCGGGGGATGGACCTCGTGCTGGGGGAGGAACGCCGCCGAGAAGCCGCACTACGGGCGGCGAGGTACCAACAGGCGCTACGACGAAATCACTGCCGCAACATCTGCCCCAGAACTCTCGAGGTAGGAGACCTCGTTCTCAGGCGGGTTCTCTCCAGGGAGGGCCCGTTCAAGGTTGTTCATGTTTCCAGGCCTGGCTCCGTGCGCTTGGAGACTCGGGAGGGGGAGCCGATCCAGAACGCATGGAACATCCAACACCTCAGGAGGTTCTACCCCTAAAAGGCCCAGAGCCTATGAAGAAGGCGAACGCCTGTGAAGACCATCCTTTTTGGAAAAGGCCCAGAGCCCGTGAAGAAGGCGAACGCCTGTGAAGACCATCCTTTTTGGAAAAGGCCCAGAGCCTGTGAAGAAGGCGAACGCCTGTGAAGACCATCCTTTTTGGAAAAGGCCCAGAGCCTGTGAAGAAGGCGAACGCCTGTGAAGACCATCCTTTTTGGAAAAGGTCCAGAGCCTGTGAAGAAGGCAAACGCCTGTGAAGACCATCCTTTTTGGAAAAGGCCCAGAGCCTGTGAAGAAGGCGAACGCCTGTGAAGACCATCCTTTTTGGAGAAGGCCCAGAGCCTGTGAAGAAGGCGAATGCCTGTGAAGCTGTCGCATTTTTGGAAAAGGCCCAGAGCCTGTGAAGAAGGCGAATGCCTATGAAGCTGTCGCATTTTTGGAAAAGGCCCGTAGCCTGTGAAGAAGGCCAACGCCTGTGAAGCTCGCCGCCCGTGACACTCTCACGTAATAATGAGTGTCACGACCGGTTTTCCGGGTTTTAATTTCCAGAAAAAGGGTCGTTGTGCTCACCAGCCCCAGGATTACTGTTAGCTGATGAGGCACCAACTTGTTACAGAAATTCCAAGCAAAAGTACAAAATATGTAGTACAAGACCATTGTGGCCTATGAGTACATCAAATGGTTTCTAGTGGTTGAGGGCGGAAGCGGTTTGTGGATCACCACGGTCTATGGGGCTCCATTTCCCACGGGAACAGCTGACCAGGTTAACTCCTATCTTCGCGAGGCTACTATCACCGTTGCTTAGGTTCCGGGGCTGTCATCACGTCGCTCCTCTCCAAGCAAGCAATCTGGCCAAGACAATAGACAGGGACAAGCCAGTGAGTACTTTGAATGTACTCGCAAACATTAAGAAAACAGGTATAATATAAATGATCAACATGCACGGAAATATTCTATGATCACATCGTCAATCATAAAATAAAATCTTGATGCATGCAAGCAGGTTATTTATACGCAACCGGAATATGTAATGACAGAATAGTAATAAAGTGCACCGATCGGATGTCTGAAGCGACGTCTCGAAAAGATAGTAAAAGTGAGCATGCCTTAGTCGGGCGTCTTAGCGACACCACATAAAGGGCTTATAAGTAAATGAAGTAACAAGTATGCCACAGTTGGGCGTCTGAGCGACACCACGGAAAGGGCTTATAAGTAAATGAAATAATAAACATGCCACAGTCGGGCGTCTGAGCGACGCCACATAAAGGGCTTATAAAGTAAATAAAATAACAAGCCTGCCACAGTCGGGCGTCTGAGCGACGCCACATAAAGGGCTTATAAGGAAATGAAATAACAAACTTGCCACAGTCGGGCGTCTGAGCGACGCCACATAAAGGGCTTATAATCATGATGAATACCCAGGAGGTGGTACTGTCCCAGGGATACTCCTTATTTCAAACAATGCAAGTGGTTAGTCCATAATGATAACAATCATAACCATCATATATCACAGGTCATAATCAATATTCGGGTTTTTAGTGGTTTCTCCTCCGAAGAACGACACGAAGACCGACACTTGACCCATCCCAGACTGAAATCCTTAACCATGGACACGGCTATTCGATAGGTTTAATATTTTTGCAGAGGGTGTACTCTTTACCCACGAGTAACGGATTCCTTTAGTCCATCGGGACTAATTCCGTCTACGGTCTTTTAATTGAAAACACACCTGGCTTGCACACACCAGCTTAACTCACCGGTGTCTGGAATCACCCACGACACCTGCCAAGCAAACTCTAAGTGGGGAGGCTACAACCTCGCGTAGCATGGGATCAAATTTCTATCGCGCGCTCTAAGGGGTATCCCCTCTCGGTCCCAACCGGATACACCCATGCCCCCGGACCAGGTGGCATGCCTACCGGATGCAGCCGGTATCTTACACCATGGTCTCTCTGTACGGTGTGTGCCAAGACAAGGGTTAACAACTTACTGAACCATACCCCACCTACAGTAGGGACCAGTGGCAGTACGAAACAAGTATGGGGGTTACCGGAACAAGACTCGATCTATGGCCGACTCAGGAGGCTTATAAATGTTCCCTGCATGGTTAGCACAACAAAAATACTTCAACCAACAAATCACCACCCATTATACCTTACCATGCCATACCGGATATAACCGTCCCGACGGAGACCGGCGACAAGCTCACGCCTACTCAAGGAGAGGCTTTCCCGGATTCCTTACCGGCATGCATGTAAGGCACATGAGGATTATTACCATCGCACGAGTATGCTCATTTCCAACAGCAAGGAAATCACAATAATGCATCCATGCAAATGATCATATCACATGAAATAACATTACTCCGAAATAAGGTGGTGTTATAAACGTGTCAACTTAACACACCAAAATTATTATCCCGGGGTTCAGAATGCTTGCCTTAAAGGTGTGGAGAGGTGGGGGTGCTCTCCAAAACTTTTGAAAGTTTTCCTCTCTTCCAAAATTCCTATTTCAAAAAAATAGGCAAATAACACATATTTCAAAAACAGTACAAAAAAGTTGTTTGGAAATTTTTCAAATAAATCTTAAAATAAACTAGACATAATTTGAGAGATGTAGGAAAAAGAATCAATTCATTTGGAGTTACATTTAAGGAGTTATAGATAGTCAAAGTTCTGGTCAAATCTGTTTTTAAAAATAAAACAAAAAGAAAACGTTTCAGTCTCGAATACGCTTTCGGTGTAGGGTTACGTACTTGGGAATTATACGTCTTCACTTAAACACGTGGACAGGTGCGGGGTCGCTGACAGTGGGTCCAGGGGGCCCACTGGTCAGGTTTGACCAGTCGCCTTTTCGTCCCCTTCCTCTGCCCGAGAGGGGGCGGGACTCCGGCGATCGTCGGCGGTGATTGGAGCCTCCTTGCGGCGTCCCGAGGGCGGGGATGGATCCGCTACTCAAGGGTGGTCCTCTCGGTGGTCGTCAGGCAGGAGGGGACGGAGGGAGCTGCCGGCGGTGAGCTTCCCGGCGGAGTTGGCCTCGGGAGCAAAGTGCTTTTGGAGCTGCGGTGGCTCCCGATCAAAATCGAGCAGGGGGAAGTGTTCACGGGAGGAAGAGAACGCTCCTGGTGGAGAGAGTGGAGAGGGGTAGGTACTAGAGGTGCCGGAATGGCCGGGGCGGTGGCGGCGGCAGGAGTTGCCAGAGACGGGGAAGAAAACCTCCCTGGGTCGAATGCGAGTTAGGGAAGCGGCATTGGGGTGGCCTGAGGTTGCCTGCATGCGAGAATGGGCTCGGGGCTTCCTTATATAGGCGGTCAGGGGCGGTTCCGACGATGGCCGAGGATAAGAATGCCGGCGACCGCCATTCTGTAGCTAGGGCGACGTGGCAGCGACGAGAGCTAGCAGACACGCTTGGGGATAAGCTTGCCCGGCTCAAAGGGGCAGGTGGAGAGAGCTGGCGGCTCGGGCGGCGCTGCCCGTGGCAGAGGCGCACTGCTGACGCCGGCGTGCCGCCAAAAGTGCTCTGGCGGTGGCGCTGTAGGGTGCCAGGGCGGGCTGGCGTGTTGTGGTGAGGAGGGGAGTGCGTGGCAAGGTTCTGCAGTGCGGGCCAAGTCAGGGGCGCGCGACGCGGTGGCTCGTGTGCGCGTCTGCAGTTGGCGCGCTCTGGGCGCGCCCAGTGCACGCATGGGACATGCTCGACGAAATGCCAGGGTAGCCTAGAGGTCTCGGGTGAGGCTGGGAATTAGCAGGCCTAGGTTATGAGTAGCGAGGAGTCTATTGGACAAGGTAGCTAGGCAAGGGAAGCGAGATCACAGTGCAAGCTAAAACTCATGTCAAAACTGGTCATGCCTACAGGGTGCCCGACAGAATGCCACATGCACCTAGGCATCTCTTGGGGTGGCCAAAACTTCCAGAGTGGGGTCTCTTTAGTTGAAAGAGAGGGTGGTGGGGTTAGTTTGCTAAAAGGAGAAACTTGTCAGAGAAAGTTTTGCAAAACTTCAGTTTTGGACAAAAAGAAAAGGGCATGATTGCAAGCACTTAGAGTCATCCAATGGGACCACTCTCCTGGACTTAAGGGTTTGGCAAGGTGCACTACAAGCATGAGAAAGCTAAAGGGCCAAAGAGCAAGCAAGAATATGGTTGCTGTACAAACCATCATGTTGGACCAGAATGAAGATGATGCTGATTCACTCAAAATTTGCAAATAACATCACTGGGTTTTTGCATAAAGCTGAATCATATGCTGCTACTAACATCCCATAATTTTGGTGAAGGCTAGAAAGAAGCAATTAAATGGGTTGTAGTGCAAATTTGCCCACTGGACCAGAGAAGAAAATTGGGTGTAGAGCTCAAATTATTTCAAGAATAAAAGATATTTTTGGACAAAAGTGATCTAAAAACATCAAATGACATCTCCAAATTTTGGTGGGATCTTTGAATAAATTTTTAAAGAGGTTGTAGTTCAAATATGGCCATATAACCTGTAAAAACCATTTTTTTCAATAAAAAAGAAGATCAGGCAAATTAATTATGTAATTAGTTCTACTAATGAAAGAAAAGTTTTTCTTGAGAGGTTTAAACAAGTCCAAAAACATATTTGAAAAGTTTTCACTTTGGGAAAGAACTCCATAATAACAAGGGGGAAAAGGGTTTAGAAATAAAAAGGGAGCCCAGAAAATAAAAGTTTTAATTCCTGGCAAAATTTTAATTAATAAAACAAGGCCAAAAATTTTGGGTGTCACAACACTACCCCCCTTAAGAAAAATCTCGTCCTCGAGATTAGATAAGGGTTGTTTTGAAAAACAAATACGCCATGATTACGCGTTTTTGCAAGCAGGGTGTGTGTTCGGGCGGTTGTGAGTCTGCTGCCGTGATGCTGTGTGAAACTAAATAATCCACGTCGTGAGGAGGTGTACGATGTAGCAACTCAGGAAAAGAAAATTCACTCCAGGACTTCCGCGAGGGAAAACTGTTAATTTAAAGGAGCGTAAACCACAACAAAAACTACTCACGTTAGTAGAAGCCAAATAATTGACTCGTCGCACAAACTCAGGGTGTCACGCATAAGTCACACACAAAAAGAAATGTTGCAACAATGAACACAACAGCGACGTCTAAAATGGAAACGGTAACTGGACGGGGTCCTGAGAAAACGTCTCTAGTACTGGAATACACTCCTCTTCTATCGGGGAGAGGGGATTGATCAGCCGATGAATGCGTTTCTCCTGGTCGGGCCTTAGTGATCTGCCGATGGCGATCTGAGGATTTAAATCTGCGAGGCTCTGGAGATAACCCATCACGCGTTGGGTTAAATGTTCTTGAGCGATGACGTACTGGACAAGGTTGGCCAAGACTGGATCTCTCTCAATTCGTCCACCAGGAAAAGATGTTACTCCACCGGGTGCTGTACGGCTCGGAAAGTAATAATACCCCCGTTCGCTGGCATAGGGTACCGCGAATCGAAGGCGAGCAAGCGCTTCGTATGCAGCAGCTTCTATGGCCATAAGCGGGGTTGGCATAGATTTCCCTACAAAGGAGACCTCCGTTGGGTCTTGGTTTGAGTTTACGGGAGGGATATGTTCTGCTGCCCAATATCTCGAGGTGGAAGAGGTGATTCTCGATTTGAACAGCTCGTACTGGGGTGGCTGGGTAGCGCCCATGGTACTGCAGGTAAAATCCCACAATATCTTGACAAAACTACCTGGGGTTGCATCTGAGGTTCTCAGATGAATGCTGGGGCTCGGCATGGCAACAAATGGTTGTGTGGATGGTGCACAAGGTGAGGGGTGCTTTGGCAAGGTCGTGCGGTGGCCTTCTTATAGCATCGGAGCTGGGTCATTTTTTATTGTGGTGACTGGTAAGGAAACTTCCAGCTCTGCTCCACGGGTCGGAGTCAAGCCACAGATACACATATTTCACTAAAGTGACGTGTTACTGTGGGGGTTGTCGGGGAGGTTTTTGGTAACTGTGTCTGGGATAGAAATGCTGGCATATCCATGCAAGGCTACAGGGGCTCAACGACAGGCGGCGTTTATTTACAAGGTCACACGATTACAAGCGAGAATATACTGGGACTCGATACTACTCGGGTGACTTAGTCTACCTCGTTTACATCCAAGCGGGCGTGCCTTGTGGATGTCGAGGCTTCTCCATGGTTCTCACCGTCGGAATTAGCTGGAGTGGGCTGAGGGGCTGCAGGCTCGGGGTAGCGATGATGACCATCTCGGGGGTTGTTGGCCACAACCCCGTTGGAGTGTGCTCCCAATATGCGACGAAGCACTTCTGGGGTTATCGCAGCACCTTGGCCGATGGCTGGGGCTGTCCTCAGGGACTCGATCGGGTGTCCAAACAGCACGACTGGGTTGTCGGCGTTGGGCTCGTTCTCTTCTCTCGCCGGGGCTCGACGAACCAGCTCTCCACGAGTTGCGATTAGATTAATGGTGATTTGATCGCATAGTTCCTCTGGTGCACCCACATAGCGCACTAGGTGTAATAATGCAGGATCTGTCTCGTGATCTCCGTTGGCAACTTGGGGTGGTTTACCATACCCTTCACGTCTGGGGTAGTAGTGGAACGAGCGACGGTTAACTCTGGGCGACAAGTGCTGGAGATGAACTATAGCTTCTCGAGCAGTTAGTTGAATGGCTTGTGGCTCAAAGGAAGTCGTCCTTCCAGTGAACCTGTAGGGGTGCTCGGGTGCTAGACCCCTACCGTAGATGTGTATAGTGGCCCAGAATTGACGGCTCTTACCGCTTATGGACCCTTGGTACACAACATATTCTGGGGACTCTTCTAACGCATAGGCACGACGGGTGAGGTTTGCGAGTATGGTCACAAAGCCTCCAAGGTTGGTTGCTGTGGTCTCATTGTGGACAACGGGTCCTGGCATTATAGCTCGGTTTGGGTAGAGGTTGTGCTCTGCTGGGTTGAGGCTAGCGTGCCCTTTTATAGAAAAGGGAACGGAGTCTTCCTTCGCACGCTTGTGAGAAAGACTATTCAGGATCCGGTCACTGGCGCATGAGCGACAGGTTGGATTGATAGGTTGGGCTCCGACTGCCAAAAGATGTCGGGTCACTGTCTGGCTATCTTGCATGAGACGCTTGGCTGGGGGTTCGTTTATGGCTTGGTGGGTGGGTCTGCCTAGGTTTATTGACCTGGCTAAGATAGGATTAGCCAATGGTCAGCCTGGCTCTGATACCAAGTCTGTCACGACCGGTTTTCCGGGTTTTAATTTCCAGAAAAAGGGCCGTTGTGCTCACCAGCCCTAGGATTATTGTTAGCTGATGAGGCACCAACTTGTTACAGAAATTCCAAGCAAAAGTACAAAATATGTAGTACAAGACCATTGTGGCCTATGAGTACATCAAATGGTTTCTAGTGGTTGAGGGCGGAAGCGGTTTGTGGATCACCACGGTCTATGGGGCTCCATTTCCCATGGGAACAACTGACCAGGTTAACTCCTATCCTCGCGAGGCTGCTATCACCGTTGCTTAGGTTCCGGGGCTGTCATCACGTCGCTCCTCTCCAAGCAAGCAATCTGGCCAAGACAATAGACAGGGACAAGCCAGTGAGTACTTTGAATGTACTCGCAAACATTAAGAACACAGGTATAATATAAATGATCAACATGCACAGAAATATTCTATGATCACATCGTCAATCATAAAATAAAATCTTGATGCATGCAAGCAGGTTATTTATACGCAACCGGAATATGTAATGACAGAATAGTAACAAAGTGCACCGATCGGATGTCTGAAGCGACGTCTCGAAAGGATAGTAAAAGTGAGCATGCCTCAGTCGGGCGTCTTAGCGACACCACATAAAGGGCTTATAAGTAAATGAAGTAACAAGTATGCCACAGTCGGGCGTCTGAGCGACACCACGGAAAGGGCTTATAAGTAAATGAAATAATAAACATGCCACAGTCGGGCGTCTGAGCGACGCCACATAAAGGGCTTATAAAGTAAATTAAATAACAAGCCTGCCATAGTCGGGCGTCTGAGCGACGCCACATAAAGGGCTTATAAGGAAATGAAATAACAAACTTGCCACAGTCGGGCGTCTGAGCGACGCCACATAAAGGGCTTATAATCATGATGAATACCCAGGAGGTGGTACCGTCCCAGGGATACTCCTTATTTCAAACAATGCAAGTGGTTAGTCCATAATGATAACAATCATAACCATCATATATCACAGGTCATAATCAATATTCGGGTTTTTAGTGGTTTCTCCTCCGAAGACCGACACGAAGACTGACACTTGACCCATCCCAGATTGTAATCCTTAACCATGGACACGGCTATTCGATAGGTTTAACATCTTTGCAGAGGGTGTACTCTTTACCCACGAGTAACGGATTCCTTTAGTCCATCGGGACTAATTCCGTCTATGGTCTTTTAATTGAAAACACACCTGACTTGCACACACCAGCTTAACTCACCGGTGTCTGGAATCACCCACGACACCTGCCAAGCAAACTCTAAGTGGGGAGGCTACAACCTCGCGTAGCATGGGATCAAATTTCTATCGCGCGCTCTAAGGGGTATCCCCCTCTCGGTCCCAACCGGATACACCCATGCCCCCGGACCAGGTGGCATGCCTACCGGATGCAGCCGGTATCTTACACCATGGTCTCTCTGTACGGTGTGTGCCAAGACAAGGGTTAGCAACTTACTGAACCATACCCCACCTACAGTAGGGACCAGTGGCAGTACGAAACAAGTATGGGGATTACCGGAACAAGACTCGATCTATGGCCGACTCAGGAGGCTTATAAATGTTCCCTGCATGGTTAGCACAACAAAAATACTTCAACCAACAAATCACCACCCATTATACCTTACCATGCCATACCGGATATAACCGTCCCGACGGAGACCGGCGACAAGCTCACGCTTACTCAAGGCAGAGGCTTTCCCGGATTCCTTACCGGCATGCATGTAAGGCACATGAGGATGATTACCATCGCATGAGTATGCTCATTTCCAACAGCGAGGAAATCACAATAATGCATCCATGCAAATGATCATATCACATGAAATAACATTACTCCAAAATAAGGTGGTGTTATAAACGTGTCAACTTAACACACCAAAATTATTATCCCGGGGTTCAGAATGCTTGCCTTAAAGGTGTGGAGAGGTGGGGGTGCTCTCCAAAACTTTTGAAAGTTTTCCTCTCTTCCAAAATTCCTATTTCAAAAAAATACGCAAATAACACATATTTCAAAAACAGTACAAAAAAGTTGTTTGGAAATTTTTCAAATAAATCTTAAAATAAACTAGACAGAATCTGAGAGATGTAGGAAAAAGAATCAATTCATTTGGAGTTATATTTAAAGAGTTATAGATAGTCAAAGTTCTGGTCAAATCTGTTTTTAAAAATAAAACAAAAAGAAAACGTTTCAGTCTCGAATACGCTTTCGGTGTAGGGTTACGTACTTGGGAATTATACGTCTTCACTTAAACACGTGGACAGGAGCGGGGTCGCTGATAGTGCGTCCAGGGGGCCCACTGGTCAGGTTTGACCAGTCGCCTTTCCCTCCCCTTCTTCTGCCCGAGAGGGGGCGGGACTCCGGCGATCGTCGCCGGTGATTGGAGCCTCCTTGCGGCGTCCCGAGGGCAGGGATGGATCCGCTACTCAAGGATGGTCCTCCCGGTGGTCGTCAGGCAGGAGGGGATGGAGGGAGCTGCCGGCGGTGAGCTTCCCGGCGGAGGTGGCCTCGGGAGCAAAGTGCTTTTGGAGCTGCGGTGGCTCCCGATCAAAATCGAGCAGGGGGAAGTGTTCACGGGAGGAAGAGAAGGCTTCTGGTGGAGAGAGTGGAGAGGGGGAGGTACTAGAGGTGCCGGAATGGCCAGGGCGGTGGCGGTGGCAGGAGTTGCCGGAGACGGGGAAGAAAACCTCCCTGGGTCGAATGCGAGTTAGGGAAGCGGCATTGGGGTGGCCTGAGGTTGCCTGCATGCGAGAATGGGCTCGGGGCTTCCTTATATAGGCGGTCAGGGGCGGTTCCGACGATGGCCGAGGATAAGAACACCGACGACCGCCATTCTGTAGCTAGGGCGACGTGGCGGCGACGAGAGCTAGCAGACACGCTTGGGGATAAGCTTGCGCGGCTCAAAGGGGCAGGTGGCGAGAGCTGGCGGTTCGGGCGGCGCTGCCCGTGGCAGAGGCGCACTGCGGACGCCGGCGTGCCGCCAAAAGTGCTCTGGCGGTGGCGCTGTAGGGTGCCAGGGCGGGCTGGCGTGTTGTGGTGAGGAGGGGAGTGCGTGGCGAGGTTCTGCAGTGCGGGCCAAGTCAGGGGCGCGCGACGCGGCGGCTCGTGTGCGCGACTGCAGTTGGCGCGCTCTAGGCGCGCCCAGTGCACGCACGGGACGTGCTCGACAAAATGCCAGGGTAGCCTAGAGGTCTCGGGTGAGGCTGGGAATTAGCAGGCCTAGGTTATGAGTAGCGAGGAGTCTATTGGACAAGGTAGCTAGGCAAGGGAAGCAATATCACAGTGCAAGCTAAAACTCTTGTCAAAACTGGTCATGCCTACAGGGTGCTCGACAGAATGCCACATGCACCTAGGCATCTCTTGGGGTGGCCAAAACTTCCAGAGTGGGGTCTCTTTAGTTGAAAGAGAGGGTGGTGGGGTTAGTTTGCTAAAAGGAGAAACTTGTTAGAGCAAGTTTTGCAAAACTTCAGTTTTGGACAGAAAGAAAAGGGCATGATTGCAAGCACTTGGAGTCATCCAATGGGACCACTCTCCTGGACTTATGGGTTTGGCAAGGTGCACTACAAGCATGAGAAAGCTCAAGGGCCAAAGAGCAAGCAAGAATATGGTTGCTGTACAAACCATCATGTTGGACCAGAATGAAGATGATGCTGATTCACTCAAAATTTGCAAATAACATCACTGGGTTTTTGCATAAAGTTGAATCATATGCTGCTACTAACATCCCATAATTTTGATGAAGGCTAGAAAGAAGCAATTAAATGGGTTGTAGTGCAAAATTGCCCACTGGACCAGAGAAGAAAATTGGGTGTAGAGCTCAAATTATTTCAAGAATAAAAGATATTTTTGGACAAAAGTGATCTAAAAACATCAAATGACATCTCCAAATTTTGGTGGGATCTTTGAATAAATTTTTAAAGAGGTTTAGTTCAAATATGGCCATATAACCTGTAAAAACCATTTTTTTCAATAAAATAGAAGATCAGGCAAATTAATTATGTAATTAGTTCTACTAATGAAAGAAAAGTTTTTCTTGAGAGGTTTAAACAAGTCCAAAAACATATTTGAAAAGTTTTCACTTTGGGAAAGAACTCCGTAATAACAAGGGGGAAAATGGTTCAGAAATAAAAAGGGAGCCCAGAAAATAAAAGTTTTAATTCCTGGCAAAATTTTAATTAATAAAACAAGGCCAAAAATTTTGGATGTCACAATGAGTTGGTGCTGTACACGCCCCGGAGTCTCAGGAGCGCCGGCCTCAGGCCTTGGGGCTCCCTCCCACGCCCAGTGGCACCACTTAGCTCCGCGCTGGTGAGAAGACGTCGAAGACTAGATTAGGTGCCGGACGCGGCTTTTTCATTTGCTTTCCGCAGTTGGCTTGTTTGTTCGCATTCGGAGTCTTATTGAAACTATTGCCGTCGTTGGTTTGTGATTCGCCGATTTTTACTCTCCTGCTTCGATTTCTCTTATGCAAGGCCTCGCGAGGGAGGGTAGCCGAGCACCCTCGCGAGTGTTCCTGTCCTAGTCGTTCAAAGGTTTCGCGACCTGGGCCCATTACAGGAGCACCCCTCCAGTCCGTGCCCCACGGGCACCGCGATGCGAACACAGGGCCTGGGTCGGTCGCCCCCACGGCTGGGGTCGAGAACTATCTACACGCGAAAACATCGCTGGAAGGAACGATAGCGGAAGCAAGGTAACGATTAACGGCAATAACCCAAACACGCCCCCGCGGGGCTCCACGCTACTGTTCTCTTTTGCGCAGGGAAAAGGAAAAGAAAGGACAAGTCTGACGCGGCTCGCCTCACACCGGCCTGCGGAGGAGACTTGGACTGCCTCAGGGGCTCAGGCAGACTCCCTCTCGCGCTTCACCGGGGCGCGACGGCGGGCGGACGTACTACCGCCTCCCAAGCAGCTGCGACGGCGTGGGGGCTGACTGCGGCCACCGCTAGAAGAGTCGCTTGAAGAAGAATCGATGAAGCTTGGGGAGCCTTGAGCGCCGCCAACCACGCGGGCGCTGTCTCCTCCATCGTCGTTGGGGCTGGGTCCCCGACAGCGGTCGTCGTCCTCAGGGCAGCACCCTGCGCGGCGACCATCTTGCCCAATCACCCTCACGTAGAGGGTGGCATTGCCGTCAAACTTGAAGTGCAGGGTGCACCGACACCCCAGGCCGCGAGCGCGGGCGAATACCTGCCAACCACGAGTCAAGGCCAAGCTCCCAGTGGCGGAGACCTCTAGTGCAGCCCATGAGGCCCGGCTGCAGCAGCCGTCCGCCTGAAGCCAGAGGCCGCCCGGGGCGCCGGCCGGGAGCTCACCGAGGAGGAAGCGAGGGAGTTGGAGCCGGGCGCTGGTCGGCTCCGCCGCCCATACGACGAATACCGACATCACATCTGCAACGCGAAAGCGCGGCCTAAGGGAGCGCACGACCGAAGCGCGCCCCACAACCGCAGCAGCTCGTCCGTCACCACGCTGGAAACCATCTCCACAGCCGCGGGAAGCTGCCGTGGTGGCCACAGGATGCTTGCGAGGGCGCCCCCGGCCGCGCTTGGGCGGGGGAGAGGCAGGCTCAACCTGGCGGGCCTTCCCCTTCTCTGCAGCCGAGAACCTCCTCGACGGAGCCATGAAGAAGGAGAAGAAAAGGGGGATGAACTGGAAGGGCACGCGCAGTTCTATACTTATAGCCGGCGAAGGCCAACTGACGGCCTCCACGATCACAGGTAATCATGACCCGGTTTGCATGCAAGGACTTGTCCAATCCGCGCGGTCACCGAGGCGTCGTGGGGAAGCGGAGACGCCCACGTCCCATCAACCGCCACGCGACGCCAAAGGCCGCAGGCTGTTAGGGCCTGCGGCGCATCGCCCTTGCCCTTTCGCCTCTCAGCACGGCCAAGTCCGGGCGCACCTTGGGCCCGGGGGCTACTGTCGGCGTTCTGGGACCGGGGGTCCCAGACTTGCCTGCCTGCGGCCTGCGGCGTGGCCTAAAGGGGGCCCATCACGGCCCATCTTCATCAACACAAGACCCAAGACCCTCACGAGGGGCCAAGCCTTGCGGGGTGGACGACACGGAACTTCCTCAGGCGCGGCCTCACCAGGCTGGCTCACGAGGAGGCGGAGAGATCAAGGCGGGGTACCTCACGAGGTGCCCATGACGCAAGCCGTGACGACCAAGGGCGCCAGGCGGACGCCAGCCCGCGCAGTGTCCTCCTTTCCTCTCTGGTGCAAAGGGGGCAAGCGCAGGCGAGAGGATCAAGCAAAGGCATCCATTTTGGTGCAACGAGACCAAGACCAGTCCAAAGGCAGGGAAGAAGTCGTTGTGGAGCCCAAGCAGACGTCACCACCGGAGCCTTTGGCAGGTGAGGACCAACTTTAGTCAGGATAAGTTTACCAGATGTTCCCCTTCAAAATGGCCAATTGTTGGCGCCCTTCCCGCTCAATATTTGGGAAGAGGCCTAGGGCCTTTGTCTATAAATAGGACTAGCCACCCCCAGAGCAGTGGCAGCTAGATCGAGAAATCAGTTAGAAAGAGATAGGCAACAAACAGAGAGAGAGAGAGAGAGAGAGAGAGAGAGAGAGAGAGAGAGAGAGAGAGAGAAGGGCGACTGAACTCCTCCTAACAGTTCATCGCCCCAGCCAAGAGCAGACCCTCGCGAGGTTGTTCTTCCTTGTATTGTTCATCATCATCAGCCCAAGAGGCAATCCACCCACCAAAAACTAGAGTAGGGTATTACACCACAATGGTGGCCCGAACTAGTATAAACCATGTGTCTCTTATGCTGTTCTTTTGATAGTTTTAGATCCTTGCGAGGCGGAGAGGTAGAGGGCTTAATCTCCGCGCGCACCCCAGAGTTCGAACCTTAAGGGTCTGCCGGAACCCGAAATCCGACATATGGCTCTTGCTTCTTGCAGTTCCTGGGTGGCCTTGGTGATGAACTCCTGGGTGGTGGGCACTCCTTGCCCTGTGCTCTCCTGAGGAAGGTGTGCCGTGAGGCATGCTTCCAAGTGGTGCCCAAGCGCCTCCCTTGTGAGGTTGGCAAGGTCTGAGGTTCTCTAGAAGAGAGCCTCCGAGTCCTGCCTGAGGAGGGCGTCGGGCGCGCTTTCCTATGCAGTGGAGGGAGGTGCCCCTGGAGCGAGCGCTGATCCTGACGAGGCTCCTGCCGTGACGCCATCCTCCTGAGGTCCTGCGCGGTGCGGCAGCTTCTTCTTGGGGATGGTCTCCGGAGGGCCTTCACTTCTGCTGTTGGGGTCGTGGATTACTGTGGCTTGAAAGGCGCGCTCAAGGGAGCACACCGCATCCCTCTCTTCACACGGGACCGTGATGATTCCTCCGCTTCCTGGCATCTTGAGAACGTTGTAGCCGTGATGAGTGACTGCCATGAACTTGGCCAGGGCTGGATACCTGAGGATGGCATTGTACGGCAGGCGGATGTGCGCGACATCGAAGTCGATGAGCTCGGTGCGATAGTTCTTGCACTCCCCGAAGGTGACAGGCAGGCGGACCTGCCCTATCGGTGTGGTGGAACCGTTGGTCACTCCTGAGAAAGGCTTGGTTGGCTGGAGCTGCTCATATGGCACTTGGAGGTTGTCGAACGTGTCGACGGACATGATGTTGAGCCCTGCGCCGCCGTCGATGAGAGTCTTGGTTACTTACACATTGCTGATGACCGGGGAGCACAACATAGGGAGGGTGCCAGCGGTGGCTGCGCACTTGAGGTGGTCTGCCGAGTTGAAGGTGATGGCACATTGGGACCACCTGAGTGGGCGCGTGGCCTCAAGCTTGGGGAGCACCGCGTTCACCTCGCGAGCGAACTGTTTGAAGATGCGCTGAGAGGCTGGGGCCTGGGCACCGCCCAAGATGCAGGCTGAGGAATCATCACGGTCCCAGGCTGATCTTGGATGACTCGGGCTGATCTCTGCCTCGCTTGGTGTCGGGCTCCGCTGCGATCACCATTGCCTCTTTGCGCTTCAAGTCCTTGTCCTTGGCCTTCTTCTCCTCCACTCATGTAGCTGGCAGCTCAAGGAGAGAGAGGCGCCCCTCCTCAGCTCTTGCGCACTTGGTCGCCAGGTTGAACAGCTCCTGAGATGTGCAAAGCTCCTCATGGATAGCGAGCTCTTCCTTCATCTTGACGTCACGGATGCAGTCTGAGAATGCGGAGATGATGGCTTCGTCCGTGACCTTGGGGATCTTGAGGCGGGTGTTGTTGAAGCGCTGGATGTACTTCTGGAGGGTCTCTCCTAGTTGTTGCTTGATGCGGTGTAGATCACCCGCGGCCGGTGGGTGGTCGCGAGTGCCCTGGAAGTTGGCGACGAAGCGGTCCCGCATCTCGTCCCAGGAGGAGATCGAGCCGTGCTGCAGGTTCAGGAGCCAGGAGCGGGCCCCATCCTTGAGAGCCATGGGAAACCAGTTCGCCATGACTTTTTCGTCGCCGTTGGCCTCTTCGATGCTCAGCTCATAGAGCTGCAGGAACTTCGCGGGGTCGGCGGTGCCATCGTAGCGAGGAGGCAGATCTGGCTTGAATTTGCCTGGCCAGGCGACGCTACATAGTACGGGGGTGAAGGCGCGGGAGCCGGCCATGGTCGTCGGGGCCCGCTTCTGAGGTGGAGCTTGGTCTTGGCGAGGTCCGCCTACGCCACTGCAGGCGGCACGCGGTCTTGACGAGGTGGTGCGGGAGCGCCGGTGTAGCTTCTCGCGGCCGTGAGATTTCTTGGCAGCTTCTTTCTTTAGGCGCGGGCACCGGGCGCGGTGGATCACGCTGCGGAGGGGGGCACCTTGGTGCCAAGGCACCGTCATGGGGTTGAGGTGGTGGAGGCATGCCATGAGCCCCGTCGCTCGCGGCTGGTTGAGGGGGAGGCAGAGAGTGGAACGGCGCCAGAGAGCCCCCTGCGGCATGGACGAGCTCGGCTACGTGGTCGAGCTACTCCTCATAGAGGTCGTCGACGGGGCGGTAACGCAGGAGCTCATTCGCCGCGATGAGCGCGGCTCATGCCTCCATGGGAGCGCGGTGCGCGTGAAACAAAGAACCGGCAAGGGTAAGTGAAGGAGTAGCTGTGCGGCCGTCCTGCCGCACCGAAGGAAGCAGCAAGGACACCTGCTGCTCGTTCCCCGCGGGGCCGGTTGCAGCGTTGGTGGCGGGAGACGGAGAACGATGAGGTGGCCCGCCTACGGGAGCCGTCTGAGCGACATAGGCGGAGAGGGCAGCCCGACGCTCAGCTCGAGCACGGCGAGCGTCCGCCATGGAAACGACGGAGCGATGGAGCAACGAACTGATGGAAGGGAAACTACGGCGCACCCCTACCTTGCGCGCCAAATGTCGAATGTGGGGTTCCGGCAAACCCTTAAGGTTCGAACACTGGGGTGCGCGCGAAGTCTCTCCCTCCTACCGATCTATGCTCTAGCTCGCTAAGATCTTGCGGACAAACTCGACGAACTCGCAACACATAAAGACATGAGGTTTATACTGGTTCGGGCCACCGTTGTGGTGTAATACCCTACTCCAGTGTGGTGGTGGTGGTGGATTGCCTCTTGGGCTGATGATGAACAGTACAAGGGAAGAACAGCCTCCTGAGGTTGAGGTGTTCTTGTGCTTGTGCAGTAGACGATGATCTGAACTAGTTTCAGATCCGTTTTTCTCCTACTGTGGTGGCTAGTCCTATTCACAGAGGCCCTAGTCCTCTTCCCAAGTATCGAGCGGGAAGGGAGCCAACAACGGCGGGCAAATTTGAAGGGGGACAGCTAGTACAAGCTATCCTGACAAAAGCGGCCTTCGCCTGCGAAAAGCCCTGAGGTGACGCTGTCTTGGGCTCCACGATCACCTCCACCTTGCCGTCCTCCTGGTCTTGGTCTTGTTGCACCAATATGGCAACCTTTGCCTGATGCCTCAGTACTCTTCGCCTGTGCTGGCCTCCTTAGCACC
This sequence comes from Aegilops umbellulata, assembly GCA_032464435.1. NCBI lineage: Eukaryota > Viridiplantae > Streptophyta > Magnoliopsida > Poales > Poaceae > Aegilops > Aegilops umbellulata. The sequence goes on along the minus strand of CP136060.1, from coordinate 82,538,283 downwards.
AAAGAGGAAATAAGGACGCTGCACGCACCGGCGCCCGCCTGGCACCCGTCTGGTACTGTTCATCATGGCTCACGTCACGAGAGCCTCGTGAGGTTTGCCTTGCCTTGATATCTCGCTCCTCGTGAGCCTGCCTGGCTAGGCCACTCCAGAGGAGGTCTTGCGTCGTCCGCCTCGCGAGGGTCTTGGGTGTCTTGTTGACGAAGATGGGTCGTATGGCCTGCTGCTTGGCCACGCTGTGGGCCGCAGGCAGGCAAGTCTGGGGACCCCCATTCCCAGAACGCCGACAATTGTGACGTTTGATAGCACACAAAGTGTTCCTCCGGTATTCAGTAGTTGTATAATCTCATAGTCTGAGGAACATGTATAAGTCATGAAGAAAGCAGTAGCAATGAAACTGTAACTATCATAATGCCAAGCTAATGAACACTACAAAAAAAATACACTTCCGTGATGATACGTGTTTGTCACAGTAGGTCGCATTTTTGTCATGCATGTACATCCATGAAAATTTTATGACCGAATCAAGATAGTCATACCTGTGCTGTCATAGAAGTGTTCCATGACATCACCAAAATTATCATCACGGAAGTGTCCACTTCCATGACGATAAATCGCGCGTCATAGAAGTGCTTTCGTCAAGGGTGACCGACACGTGATATCCACCGTAACGGAACACCGTTAAGCTATTGGGTCCAGTTTTGGATCCGATAACCCGCTAACAGCCCCGACCAATGGGGATTTTCCACATGTAAAATCATCATTGGCTGGAGGAAACACGTATCGGCTCACCGTTGGGACAGATGTCATCCACTCATTGGACAGAAGGCTCCTATGATATGTCGACACGTGGCACGGCCCAACAGAGGCCCATTCCTATGAAAAGGCCGGCCCATTTTACTTGGTCAAAAGGTGGCGGGCCAGCCCACGGAAAGCCTGTTAATGGCCTGTTCGCATATAGCCCATTTACAGCCCGCTAACCCAGGGCCCGTCACGACCTATCCGAATTAGGCCCAGTAGCGTCATCTGGGCCGTCCAATATGATTCCAGCCCATTTTAAGTTCCGGCCCATGTATGGCCCATGACATCTTTCGGCCCAAATGAGGCCCTTTGTAACTCTTGGCCCATTAATGGCCCGTGGTGAAACTGGCCCGTAATGAACAGTGTATCACTTTATACCCATTAACGGCCCATTAGTCCATTGGGCCGTTTGCAGCCCATGTTATCTTTCGGCCTTCTCAGGGCCCATTCATTCTTGGGATCATTTCCAGCATTCGGTTACTTACGGCCCGTTACTGCCATTTTCTGCTTGTGGGCCAAATTCAGCCCGTGGTTACATTCGGCCCATTTGTGGCCCGTTAATACATTGGGCCGTTTTCATAGTGTCATCAAATACAGCCTATTAACGACGGCCCGTTATGGTCGGCCCATGAACGGATGACTCCAACTCTAGCCCGTTTACAGCCATAATGCGGTCTGTTTTGGCCCATGTTTGGCCAATCGATCATACGGCCCGTCTAAGGCCCATTGATGATACAGACCGTAGAAGGCCCATTGTTTCTACGGCCCGTAGAAGGCCCATTATTTCTACGGCCCGTAGGAAGCCGAGTGTCACTACAGTAAATATGTAGCCCATGGCCTGTTAAAGGCGGGAAACTACTATAGGTTTAGACCCGCTAATGGCCCAAGCTGATTATAGGCCCACGTTTTGTCCCATATGAGTAACGATCTGGCCTGAAGACCGACAACACTGAGATCCACCGAACCTTCTGGCCTAAATTACAGGATACCGACCAAAGAATAAACCTAGACTACACAACAAAGAAATTACGACATATTAGGAATCAAAGTTCGCTACCCGGTGATAATAAAGCGCAACATGACCGCGGATTACATACACTGGGCATCAAAGGTTGCCACCAGTGCATATAAACGCGCCGACAATAGAATATACAAAACTGAGAGCACTTCAGAAGGCACTAGACCTGGCAAGTTCGGCCCCCCGCAAGCAACCGAACAAGCTGATGAGACCTCAGTTGTGTCAACGATACATGCTTCATCCCTAGCTGTATGGCACCATAGTGCGCAAGGCAGTTCCCTGACATCTTCATTACATCTTTGACTTCAAGTCGGAGCTGAGCTGAAGCAAGCCTTTCCGCTTTAAGTTGAGACTGAAGAAGTCGAACTGATTGAGGCAGCGACTGCACAGAGGTTGTCTCACACCTGCTGGTGAGTAGCTTCAACTCACTGTCTTCATCAAGATAGGACCTTGGGGTCATCTCGCTGTCCTCAAGATGGTTTGGCTCACTATCTTTCCTAAAGTTCTTCCTGGCATAAGAGATACGACTCTGAAAGAGAAACAAGGAGACACGTAACAGGTTTCACAATTATATAAGCAAATAAATGGATTTGTTCTTCATAAGGAACATGTTTTTACAACAACAATTTAAAACTGGTAGTTGTTGCAAACATCCAATCAGATGTAAACAACAGTGGAGGAAATGATGCCTATCCAAATCTATACTAGAATAAAGTTTGAACGCTTGAGAAGGATGAACTTACATTACATGTTAACACGGGCTGGACAAAGCCCTTCTCCATGTTCACTACAAAAAAAAGACACATCCGTGACATTTTGGGCCGAACAAATTTTTTTCTGTCATACATATGACACTTCTATGACGATAATTGTGACAAAACCCGGTATCATCATAGATGTGGTGGGCTCTGTCGGCGTTCTCGGAACGGGGGTCCCCAGACTTGCCTGCCTGCGGCCTGCGGCGTGGCTCAAGTGGGGGCCCAGCGCGGCCCATCTTCATCAGCTCAAGCTCAAGACCCTCGCGAGGGGCCAAGCCTCGCGGGGCGGACGACGGGAAGCTTCCTCAGAGGCAGCCTCATCAGGCAGGCTCGCGAGAAGGCGGAGAGATCAAGGCGGGGTACCTCGCGAGGACTCAATGATGCAAGCCATGACGAATCAAGACCAGGCGGGCGCCGGCCTGCGTAGAGTCCTTGTTTCCCCTTCGGTGCTAAGGGGGCAAGCGCAGGCCAAGGTATCAGACAAAGGTTACCATTCTGGTGCAACGAGACCAAGACTAGCCGGACGGCAGGACGGAGGTCACCGTGGAGCCCAAGACGGCGTCACCACCAGTGCTTTTGGCAGCCGAAGACCACCTTTGGTCAGGATAACTTGTACTAGATGTTCCCCTTCGAAATGGCTAATTCTTAGCGCCCTTCCCGCTCATTATTTGGGGAGAGGCCCAGGGCCTCTATATATAGAGCTAGCCACCATAGAGTAGAGGCATCTAGTTGGAGGCATCTGGTCACAGGCAGGGAATCAGATAGAGAGACCAAGTACACCCCTCGCGAGGCTGTTCTTCCCGTGTACTGTTCATCATCAGCGCGAGAGGCAATTCACCACACCACACCAGAGTAGGGTATTACACCACAACAGTGGCACAAACCAGTATAAACCTCGTGTCCCTTGTGTTGTTCATGGTTTCTAGCTTAGTTCGCACGAGGAGATCGGACGTAGAACGGTAGGGGAGAGATTTCCGCGCACACCCCAGTGTTCGAACCTCAAGGGTGTCGGATTTTGGGTTCCGGCAGACCCTTGAGGTTCGAACACCAGGGTGCACGCGGAGATCTCTCCCCTACCGATCTACGTCTGATCCTCTCGTGCGAACTAAGATGAAAACGATGAACAACACAGGGGACACGAGGTTTATACTGGTTCGGGCCACCGTTGTGGTGTAATACCCTACTCCAGTATGTGATTTGGTGGATTGCCTCTGGGGCTGATGATGAACAGTACAGAGGAAGAACAGCCTCGCAAGGGGTGTTCTTGAGCTGAGGCTATGCGTTCTACTTGGTCTCTCTATCTGGTTCCTTGCCTGTGACCAGATGCCTATTTTCTGCGGTGGCCAGCTCTATTTATAGAGGCCCTGGGTCTCTCCCCGAATAATTGAGCGGGAAGGGCGCCAACAATTGGCCATTTTGAAGCGGGACATCTAGTACAAGTTATCCTGACCAAAGGTGGTCTTCGGCTGCCAAATGCACTGGTGATGATACCGTCTTGGGCTCCATGGTGACCTCCGTTCGGTCGTCCGGCTGGTCTTGGTCTCGTTGCACCGGAATGGTAACCTTTGCTTGATGCCTTGGCCTGTGCTTGCCCCCTTTGCACAAAAGGGGAAACAAGGACTCTGCGCAGGCCGGTGTCCGCCTGGCGCCCGCCGGGCCTTGATCGTCATGGCTTGCGTCACGGGATCCTCGCGAGGTACCCTTGCATTGATCTCTCCGCCTCCTCGCGAGCTTGCCTGAGGAGGCCGCTCCTAAGGAACCTTTCTGTCATCCGCCCCGCGAGGCTTGGCCCCTCGCGAGGGTCTTGAGCTGATGAAGATGGGCCGTGCTGGGCCCCCACTCGAACCACGCCGCAGGGAGGCAAGTCTGGGGACCCCCGTTCCCAGAACGCCGATAGTAGCCCCCGGGCCCAAGGCGCGCGCGGGCTTGTCTTAGCAAAGAAGCGAAGGGGCAAGCGCGAAGCGCCGCGGGCCCTAGAAGCCTGCGGCCTTGGGCGCCGCGTGGCGGTTGATTGGACATGGGCGTCTGCGCTTCTCATGACGCCTCGGCAACTGCACGACTGACAAAAGGGGCTGGCCGGGCCAGGTTTACTTGCCCTGCTCTCGTCCATCTTGCCCTAGATCCCCTTTCTCGCTCTCCTTCCTCTTGCTCCCGAAATCCTCCAGATCCGTCTCAATCCTTCACATCCGGCACGCCATGGCGCCTCAAAAGTCCCTGGCTGATGGTTGGTACTCGCCGGCCCTGGATTCCCCGAATTTATCGGAGAAGAACCTCGCCCTCGTGTGCCCGATGACGGTGTCGCAGGGCAGCGAGGGGGCGACCGCGCTGAAGGTTGGCTCCGACCAGCCTGAGGGCAAGGGGAGCACCTTCTATCCATTCTTCGTGAGCGCCATTGTCGCCGGTCTGGTGCCTCCTTTCTCTGAGTTCTTCCATGTCGTTCTCCGCCAATACAACTTGCAGGCTCTGCATCTCCACCCTAACTCTGTCCTTCTCCTGGCGATTTTCGCCTATTATTGCGAGGCTCATGTTGGTGTGAAGCCCTCGGTGGCTTTGCTGCACCACTTCTTCTCCCTTCGGGTTTCTGGCGCTCAAGTCTCCGCATGCGCGAGCTTCATCGCGTACTCCAACTCCAACGCCATCTCGAAGCCTGGGAAGAGGATCGAAGGCTACCGGAGCAAGTGGGTCATGATGGATGTCGGGCGCCTCCATCCTCGTCTGGTATTGCCCACGGGGTAGCCTAAGTCCGTTGACGCATGGTCCCGCACAGAGCTCGTCGACCCTCGCGCGAAGGCGGTGCTGAGGAGGATGAACGCGGACCTGAAGTCAAGCAACTTGGGGGCGGCAAAGCTGACCGGGGCCTCGCTCCTGAGGGAGTTCTTGGAGCACCGGGTGGCTCCGCTCCAGGAGCACCCGCTCCCACTGTGGAGGCTTGGAAGGGTGGACGCCGCCATGTGCCTGAGCTCTGAGGCGCTGACCGACGAAGATCTGGCCGCGGCCCTCCATTCCTTAGTTGGGGGAGACGAGGCGAGCCTGGTGGGCGCCCCCGTTCCCCTGTTCCTTCATGACTATTGGGAGCAGGTGGTGAATGTCATGCCCACCTTCAACGGTGAGGGGCTGGTGCCCGCGTCAGCTCCCAAAGATCTGGCGGTCCTGGCGACGGTGAACTTGTCCTCCGGCAGCTCCAGCAGGGGAAAGGGGAAAGAAGAGGCGGAGGAGGAAGTGTCTGACTCGGAGGAGATTAGCGAGGATTGGGGGAGTCCTTTCCTCGGGGCAGGTCCCGGGCCCTTCGCTCCATGTCGGACGAAGACGAGGCCAGCGCCAGGCGAGGAGGGGAGGGTTCTTCCTCGGTCACGAGGAAGGGTAGGTCGAGCCTGGTTCCCCCAGGGTCTGCTCTGGTCCCTAGGGGGTCCAAGGCCAGCTCTATCCCTCCTGACGCGCCTTCTGCTTTCGGGCCCCCCAAGGCTTACCCCCGCTGCAGGCTCTCGGGTTTCAAGTTTGGCCGGAAGTTGCTTGAGTCCACGGACGATGTCCAGTAAGTGCTTGATTTATGCTCCCTTGGTTTCTGCTGCTGAAACTTGACGTTTGCCCCTTCTTTTTACCAGGCCGGCACCTGCGGCCAAGAGGTTGAAAGAGGCTTATGCAGCCCCGCTTGGTGCGAACCCGCCCGCCGGGGCGGCGCCTTCGGCCGCTGGGGAAGAGGACGGCGAGGCCCGCGCCTCTCCGATCCAGCCGCCCTCGCGAGGTCAACTGGGGCACCCCAGCGAGGAGTCAGCCCCCGTGGCCCCGCTGGACCTGGAATCGAATGTGCCCGACGCTGCGGCTGAGGCGGCCAAGGCTCAGGAGGTCCCTCCCTGCCAAGCCGTGGTCATGCTGCCATGTCCTCCGCCTGCTCCACAGGTTCTTGTCTCTTCTGCTCCCTCTGCCGTTGTCCTGGACCAGGTTGCCAGTGAGCTGAGCCAACTGCGAGAGGATCTCCTGAGCTCGGACCCTCGTCCGGTGGCCGGGTGCCTGGAGTTGGCTTCTGGCTGGGCTTGTTCTGCCGCATCCATCCGAGCGGCGCTGAGCCAGGCTGTGTCGTCCTCCGACGAGGGGGAAGCAGGCCGCTAACCAAGCCAAGGCCGCTCGCGATGCTGCCCTGGGCGATGTTGCAAATGCCCAGGGCCGCTGCAAGACGCTTGAGGCCGAGCTGCAGGGCCTGCGCGACGAGCTCGCCGAGGAGGTGCACAGCCAGAAGGAGAAGGAGAAGGAGATGAAGGCTAGGGAGGCCACCGCCATGGACCGGGACGCCAAGCTCGACAACCGCCACAGCCGATTGGAGACGCTGGAGCGGTCGCTGAAGGCGGAGAGGACCGAGCTGGACGCCAAGGCGAAGGTCCTGGCGGAGGATCGGGTGGCCTTCGCAAAGCTGGAGAAGTAGGCTCGTGGCATACTGAAGATGCTGTATGAGAGCGGCCTGGAGGATCCATTGGTTGGCGCAGAGGATGGCCCCGCCAAGCTGCTCCCCTTCCTGGTTGATGCGCTTGAGGACGTCACGGACGGCCTTGGCGCGTACCCTGCCTTCCGCGGCGCTGACGCATGTCCTCAGCCATGTGTACCTGCGCGACCCCAACGTTGACTTCAATATCCTGCTGGAGCCCATGAGAGGCGACCGTGCCGCCGCTGCCCCTGAGGCCGTGAAAGGTCGAGCCGAGGTTTTGCTGGGGAAGTTCCGCTCCAGGAGCGTCCTGCCCGGGCGCAGCGCCGCCGCCCTTGCGACCTCGAGAGGCGAAGCCGTCCAGCATGACTCCACCATCGGTGACGGCGTTACTGGGGAGTGATCCCTTCGCGACTTCCATCCTGTTTTATTCCTGCACATGCACCATGCCTTGCGGAGGCGTTTAAATTTGTGTTTGGCGTTGTGGAACAATTTTATGGCTTGTAATATTTGCTTTGAATTTCCTGGAATTTGCGTTTTCCTCTCCTACTTGCTTGCGCTCTACGTTGGCAGGCCCCGGCCCCACGCGTACCTCACCCAGCGTTAGCCCCGACCGGAAACCAAGGACGGGACTAAGGAGTGAGGGGCTACGTGGCAAGTTAGGCTCCAGAGTCGCGATGCTCAGGAGTCCCCCTTGACGCGCGAGCAACAAATAGGGAAGGGGGGAGGCGAGGAGTGGATTGACCGTTCTACGTCGGCAGGGCCCGGCCCTGCGCATACCTCACCCAGCATTAGCCCCGACCGGAAACCAAGGATGGGACTAAGGAGTGAGGGGCTACGTGACCAGTTAGGCTCCTGAGTCGCGATGCTCAGGGGTCCCCCTTGACGCTCAAACGGGTTTCATACCTTGGCTCCGCTCGGGGAGTGGCGCGCGACGACCAGGTCCGAGGGACCTGGCTGGGTGGCGTGCTCGGGCGAGGCCCGGGCGTAGCCCCCGTGTCCAGCCCCCTCGCGCGGCACTCCCGAGGGGAGGCGTTGCCATGGTGCCGGACACTGAGCTATGGGCTCCCTAAGGTTGGTACGGCCATGGGCCGCCCTCAGTTGTTTATCACCAGCGCATAGCATAGCGCTTCCGTTTGTGTACGGGCATAGCCGCTCCTCGGCAGTGTCGTCAGCCAGCACAGAGCATGGTGCTTCCACTGGTGTGTGGGAGGGGGCTCCCCTCCGGGAGGATCCCCCGGGGTGTGTGCAGCCCCGCCCTGACACGTCGCCGGCACGGTAGGGCTAGGAGAGGTGTATCTCGGCACCCGTGAGCCAGCGCGGGACTCACGAGGCCCTACCTCGAGGCGGGTTGCGCCTGGCTCTGGGACTTTATCAACTGGTGTGTTCCTGCAGGGTTGTCAAAATGCAAATGCTCTACGTCCTCAGGTCCCGGCCCTTGAGTGAGCTCAGCTGCCACTGGTATGACAGGTCGCGATGCCGTGGGTCAAGGCCAGGGGGTGAGGGCTGGAGAGACAGTAGGAGCCCATGAGTCACGATGCTCAGGCACCCCCCTTTTAACGTGCAAGCGCTTTGCATGGCGATAAGCAGTGGGCGATAACTTACGGGAACCAGATTTAGCGTGAAAGAACACTTCATCCTAAGGCAAATACTAAAAAGGCAGCTACCGCTGGGTCGGGCCCGAGCGGTGTGGGGGTGATGCAGCCCGAGGGGCACCCCCAGCAAGGTAAGTAAAGAACATAAACAAAATGGATACACGCCAAGGGGACGGACCCACGCGGCCTGGGAATGGTGCAGCCCTGTGGGCGCTCCCAGCTGAAGGTAGAACTCTGAAAGATGTCACCTGATGCCGTTTAATATGAAGTGATGCTGATGAAGTGAGCGATGCACGGTGAAGACGTCGGCCCTCACGAGCCCCTAGGCCCAGGAGCCTCGGGAGGCTCCATAGGCTCAAGCGGGTCCTCGAGAGCCATCTCCATCTCTGCCAGGACCGCATGGTGCCTGACCTCCTGAGCCTCCAGAATGCTCCTTAGCAGGCGCTGGCGAGCGGCGGCCGCGTTCGGCAAGCCGAAGGGCATGCGAACGTAGCTGTGGGGTGGCCCCTCACAACGCCCCACATGCGAAGGCCAGAGGCGCTCCTGAGACGCGGCTCGGTTGAGCCCCGGGACGTCGATGCAGATGCGCAGCCCTCCATCCTCGCCTGGATGTGGGGCTACGGCGGGCAAGCGGCGGCTGCCACACATGACTCTTGACTCTTGCAGCTCCTGAGTGTTTCTTGCGACAAACTCCTGAGGGTTTGGTCTTCCTTGCCTTGTACCTTCCTGAGGGAAACGTGCCTGAAAGCACCCCTCCAAGTGGTGCCCGAGCGCCTCCCTCGTGACCTTGGCAAAGTCGGTGGCCCTCCAAGAAAGAGCCCCCGAGCCCTGCCTGAGGAGGGCGCCGGACGCCCCTTCCTATGCGTGAGAGGGTGGCGCTCCCTGATTGAGCGTGGAGCCTGGCACAACACCCCGGAGGCGCCAGCCCCCTTGTGTCTTGAGCCTAGCGAGGTCTTCTTCTTCTTGAGGGTCACTTCGAGAAGTCTCTTGCCCCCGTGATCTGGGTCTTCGATTGCTGCGGCTTGAAATGCACGCTCCAGTGAACACACTGCGTCTCTTTCTTCACAGGGCACGGTGATGACTCCACCACTTCCAGGCATCTTGAGGACATTGTAACCATGGTGAGTCACTGCCATGAACTTGGCTAGGGCCGGGTACCCAAGGATGGCGTTGTACGGCAGGCGGATGTGAGCGACGTCGAAGTCGATGAGCTCGGTGCGGTAGTTGTTGCGTTGCCCGAAGGTGACTGGAAGGCGCACCTGCCCAATTGGAACAGTAGAACCATCGGTGACTCCTGAGAAAGGCTTGGTTGGCTGAAGCTGATCGTACGACACTTGGAGTTCGTCGAATGTCTCGACGGACAGGATGTTGAGTCCTGCGCTGCCATCGATGAGGATCCTGGTGACCTGCACATTGCTGATGACTGGGGAGCAAAGCATCGGGAGGACTCCGGCCGTTGCCGCACACTTGAGCTGATCCGCTGAGCTGAACGTGATAGCGCATGTAGACCATCTGAGAGGGCGCGTGGCCTCAAGCTTGGGAAGGACTGCATTCACCTCGCGAGCAAATTGCTTGAAGATGCGCTGTGAGGCTGGGGCCTGGGCGCCACCCAAGATGCAGGCAATTGCGCGCGGCTCCTGGAAGCCCCCAGCCCCATCGTCTTGATGTTGGTCTTCATTCCTCCTTGGCGGTGGCGGCAGAGGAGGAAGGCCTGCGTTGCCGTGCGGGCGGTCCTCGCGAGGCAGGTCCCTCCAGCCTCCCTCGCGAGGCTGGTCGTGCCAGCGGTCCTCGCGAGGGCGGTCATGCCATCCCTGGCGCGGGCCACGGTCTTCCCATCGTCCTCCACCTCTTCCTCCTCCTCGGCCATAGCCCCTGTCGTTGCGCTCGGGGCGTCGGCCGATTCGCCCGTCTCGCACGGCTCTGAGCTCTTGACATTCGTTGGTGTTGTGGGTGTGGAGGTCGTGGTACACGCAGTAGCGTCCGCCCTTGGATGACTCAGGCTCATCCCTGCCTTGCTTGGTGTCTGGTTCCGCTGCCAGCACATCAGCCCCCTTGCGCTTCACGTCTTTGGCCTTGAGCTTCTTCTCTTCTGGGTCGGCTGCTAGGAGCTCGAGAAGGGAGAGGCGCCCTTCCTCAGCCCTGGCGCACTTGGTTGCCAAGTTGAACAGCTCCAGGGATGTGCACAGGTCTTCATGGATTGCTAGCTCCACCTTCATCTTGATGTCGCGCACGCCGTCGGAGAAAGCTGAGATGATGGCTTCCTCAGTCACCTTGGGGATCTTGAGGCAAGCATAGTTGAAGCGCTGGATGTACTTCTGCAGGGTTGCCCCTTGCTGTTGCTTGATGCGGCGCAGGTCGCTCATGGCTGGGGGCCGGTCGTGAGTGCCCTGGAAGTTGGCGATGAAGTGGGTGCACATCTCTCTCTAGGAGGAGATCGTGCCGGGGGCCAGGTTCAGGAGCCAGGTGTGGGCACCATCCTTGAGCGCCATGGGGAACCAATTCACCATGACGTTTTTGTCTCCGTTGGTGGCTATGATGCCCAGTTCGTAGAGCTGTAGGAACTCTGCGGGGTCCGCCGTGCCATCATAGCGAGGAGGGAGGTCAGGCTTGAACTTGCCTGGCCATGTGACACCGCACAGCACGGGGGTGAAGGCGAGGCAGCCCGCTGTGGCCACCCGCGCCCTTGGCTGATGCTGGACTTGCTCTTGCAGGTCACCACGCACCGCCGCTGGGAGCAGCGCGAGGTCTTGTCGCGGAGGCGCTGGGACGCGGTCTTGGCGCGCCGGCGCTGGGAGCGCGTGGGCACCTCCTCAGGGGCGCGGGATCTCTTGGCAGCTCCTTTCTTGCTGCGCAGGCACTGGACGTGGAGGGTCTCGCCCTGGGGCTGCACGCCTTGCAGCCAAGGCGCCTTCTTGGGGAGGAGGTGGTGGAGGCACCTCCTGTTCATCGCCTCCTGCGTGGAACAGAGGGCGAGGCAGCGAGGGGGACCGCGAGGGGGAGCCCCCTGCGGCGCTGACGAGCTCGGTGATGCGGGCGAGCCAGTCCTTGTAGAGGTCGTCGACGGGGCGGTAACGGAGAAGCTCTTTTGCCAGGAGCAGCGAGGCGCGTGCATCCATGGGGGCGCGACGGGCGTGGGACGACGAGCCAGCTGGGGTTACTGACGGGGTGGCAGTGCGGCCATCCCGCCACACCAAAGGATGCTGGGACGAGGCCTGCTGCTCGTTCCCCGCCGGGCCGGTGGCGGCGTTGGCGGCGGGTGATGGGGAACGACGAACGGGACCGCCGACGAGCGCCATCTGGGCGACGCGGGTGGCGAGAGCGGCCCGGCGCTCGGCGCGAGCCCGACGAGTGTCAGCCATGGACACAACGGAAGATCACACGCGAACAACGGAAGAAAGATTCTGGCGCACCCCTACCTGGCGCGCCAAATGTCGGATTTCGGGTTTCGGCAGACCCTTGAGGTTCGAACACTGGGGTGCGCGCGGAGATCTCTCCCCTACCGATCTACGTCCGATCCTCTCGTGCGAACTAAGATGAAAACGATGAACAACACAGGGGACACGAGGTTTATACTGGTTCGGGCCACCGTTGTGGTGTAATACCCTACTCCAGTGTGTGGTGTGGTGGATTGCCTCTGGGGCTGATGATGAACAGTACAGAGGAAGAACAACCTCGCGAGGGGTGTTCTTGAGCTGCGGATATGCGTTCTACTTGGTCTCTCTATCTGGTTCCTTGCCTGTGACCAGATGCCTCTACTCTGCGGTGGCCAGCTCTATTTATAGAGGCCCTGGGCCTCTCCCCGAATAATTGAGCGGGAAGGGCGCCAACAATTGGCCATTTTGAAGGGGAACATCTAGTACAAGTTATCCTGACCAAAGGTGGTCTTCGGCTGCCAAAAGCACTGGTGATGACGCCATCTTGGGCTCCATGGTGACCTCCGTCCGGTCGTCCGGCTGGTCTTGGTCTCGTTGCACCGGAATGGTAACCTTTGCCCGATGCCTTGGCCTGTGCTTGCCCCCTTTGCACCAAAGGGGAAACAAGGACTCTGCGCAGGCCGGCGCCCGCCTGGCGCCCGCCCAGCCTTGATCATCATGGCTTGCATCACGGGATCCTCGCAAGGTACCCTTGCATTGATGTCTCTGCCTCCTCGCGAGCTTGCCTGAGGAGGCCGCTCCCAAGGAAGCTTTCTGTCGTCCGCCCTGTGAGGCTTGGCCCCTCGCGAGGGTCTTGAGCTGATGAAGATGGGCCGCACTGGGCCCCCACTCGAGCCACGCCGTAGGCCGCAGGCAGGCAAGTCTGGGGACTCCCGTTCCTAGAACGCCGACAAAGGGTCTGCCGGAACCCGAAATCCGACATTTGGCGCGCCAGGTAGGGGTGCGCCGGAGTTCTCCGTCCCCACGACCGGCTCTCCAGCAACATCGCGTTCTGTCCCCATGGCGGACAACGCGCCGCCCGCCCCGGCAGCAGATGGCGGCGCCGGGGCCAGGGGCTCCAGGCCTTGTCCCCCGCGTTGCGACAGGTGCAGTGGCCGCGCAAGTTCAAGCGCAAGATGCCGCCGTGCTACAACGGCGTGGCGGACCCACTGGTTTTCCTGCTGGCGTACGAGGAGGCCATCCTCGGAGCCAGGGGCGATGGTCGGGTGATGGCCAACTGGTTACCCATGGCCCTCACCGGCGTCCCTCGCATGTGGCTCCTCCACCTGCCGACGGCTTCCGTGACCTCCTGGGAGGAGCTGCGCGACTTCTTCCTCACCCGTTTCGCCGCACCCGCGCTGCCCGTCGTCGCGGCCCTCCTGGGTGGCTCCCAAGCGCCACCCTCGAGCCAACACGTCAAGCCGTTCACTCTCCGGATCAGCAGCACCTCCAAGCGTCAAGAAGCTCCCCCGGGTTGGGCGGCGCCTGAGGCTGATCTGACCTTCGACTCAGATGATCACCCCTTCAACCCCTCGGTTCGGGCGCGCTCCCGATGATGTGCACCCCCACCATCTGCCAAGTGGCCGTCACCAGGACCCTCATCGATGGTGGCGCCGACCTCAACGTGCTCTCGGTGGAGGCCTTCAGCCTCCTCCATGTGCCACCGGAGCGGCTCCAACCCAGCAGGCCTTTCTCGGGCGTCGGGGCCGGCCCCATCGCCTCTTGGGACATATCCGCCTCCCAGTGACCTTTGGCACCCACGACAACTTCCGCACGGAGCTGATCGACTTTGACATCGCCCCCATCGGCCTCGCCTACAACGCCATCCTCGGCTCCCCGGCCTTGGCCCGGTTCATGGCAGCAACTTACCCGACATACAACCTCATGAAGATGCCCGGGAGCAGCGGCGTCCTTACCGTGTCAGGAGATACAAGGGATGCGCTACAGGTGCTCCAGCTCGCCTTTAGGGCGGCCGCGGTGGCGCAGCCTGCCAGCACCGACACCCTCGAGCCCAAGGGGGCTGCGCCAGCTAAAAAGAAGCAGCTGTTCACCCAGGACAGGGCGGAAACCAAGCAGGTACCGGTCGACGAGGACGGGTCCAATGGCGCCACCTTCACCATAGGAGCCAACCTCGAGCCCGAGCAGGAGAAGGCCCTGGTCAGATTTTTGCGCGCGAACAAGAAGTTGTTCGCGTGGGAGCCAGATCAGTTAGCGGGGGTCCCGAGGGGTGTGATTGAGCATCACCTCAACGTGTGCCCAAACATGCGCCCCGTGAAGCAGAAGGCGAGGCGACAGTCCACTGAGAAACAAGCTTTCATCGTTCAAGAGACCCGGAAGCTGGAAGCGGCAGGGGTTATCCGTGAGGTCCGCTACCCCGATTGGCTGGCAAATTGTTAGGACCCCGATCCTAAGCCACATCGATCCAGCATGTAACACATCATATCACTTTGCGGTCTCACGCACGGTACTCCCACGGGTGCCACCTTACCTGGCCCGGGACCATTTGTGCCTTTTGGCCCACGTATATGATAGTGTCGCTAGCATCCATATGACAGAGAACCCGGGCCGACATGGCTAGCCGTGAACCGAAGGCGGCACTAACCCATGAGGACAGGCATACATGAATCACATCGAGCATGTCGGTCAACAACGTATAAATCCGGGCTGTAGCACTGGGCTAACAGGACTCCGGTAACCCGGGCTGTAGCAGGCTAGGCAGGACTCCGGATAACACCGCGTGACATTTCCCCAAAGGGGCAGACACAGGAACGATGTGAATCCCATGCCGGCCAGTCAAGTGTTCCAAGCAGTAGTGCTGGGCTAGCAGGACTTTGGTGAACCGGGCTGTAGCGGACTACTATCGCTCAGGAAGCACTAGACTACATTTCCCCATAAGAGAGGCTGCCAAGGATAAACAACTAGATAGTCGGATCCCACACATAGCAAGCATTTCAATCACACACACAATATGATCGATATGTGTAGATACAACATGGCATCACAACAAGACTCTATGACTCAAGTATTTATTCATTAGGCTCCGAGGAGCGAGATATTACAAACACGGGTCTCATGACCCAACATTCAGAGCATACAAGTCAAAACACATGCGGAAGCTCAACATGTCTGAGTACAGACATCTACAAATGAAAAAGGCTGAGAAGCCTGACTATCTACCAGATCCTGCCGAGGGCACAAGATCGTAGCTGAGGTATCAAGCTAAACGTCGAAGTCCACACGGAACTACTAGCGAGACTGACGTCTCTCTGCAAAAACATAAAATAGGCAAACGTGAGTACAAATGTACCCAGCAAGACTTACATCAGAACTAACTACATATGCATCAGTATCAATAAAGGGGTAGAGGAGTTTAACTGCAGCAAGCCAGCTTTGACTCGGTGGCTATCCTGAACTACGACTGCAAGTAACTATTTTGAGGTGGCACACACGAGTCCACATATTCACCATATCAATACACCACTATGGATCCGCTCCCGTCTTCCTACGAGAACGCCATCCATAGCACTCACGCTTATCTTGCGCATTTTAGAGTATCCACTTTCACTTGTCTATGAACTGATATAGGCAACCCAGAAGTCCATTTCCGCGGACACGGCTATTCGAATAGATGATGTTAACCCTGCAGGGGTGTACTTCTTCACACACGCTCTCACCACTTATCGCCGTTTACGCGACATGTACTCGGCAACCTTCAAGCGGAAGCCCAGCGAGGGTGTCGGCCACAGCCTACCTAAACACTCAAGTCTCTAGTCCAGGTTTATCGCCTATTCAGGTTCCATCCGCAGGGAGTCCGGCCGAGGTTTCCACATACGGCCCCGAACGATGTGTGCAGGGTTCCCGAGACACCAAACGGGCGCCCGGTACACCGTGCCACGTGCCTACCGCAACACAGCCCACCCCGATGGTCAGCGCTGCGTGCGGCCCCCAGCATACTACAAACACCAGAAACTACTTGCAACTCCTGGACAGAGGACAAGGGTGATTAAGAAGCCGAGAGGGTCCATTGGTTTCGGGCCCAATGCGTGGTAGTAACTGTTTCATGGATCACAAACACAGAACTCAGTTCCTGAGGATGGCTTCAATGAGACAACCCACCATGTACTCCTGCATGGCCTCTCACCGCTACCTTTACCAAATCGTGTTCACACACTTAGCTCACTCACAGTAGGACATGTTCATCACCATTCCAATTCATTCCCGATGAATCAGACCTGACACAACTCTAAGCAACAGCAGGCACGACAACAGGCATGAATGAGTAGGCACATCAGGGCTCAATCAACTCCTACTCATGCTAGTGGGTTTCATCTATTTACTGTGGCAATGACAGGTCATGCAAAGGATAAAGGGGTTCAACTACCGCAGCAGGTAACAGATAAATCGATGTTGTCCTAATGTAGTAAAAGAGAGCAGGAGCGAGAGAGTAGGATTGTATTGGAATGAACAAGGGGATTTTGCTTGCCTGGCACTTCTGAAGATAATATAGTTCTTCATCGGTGTCATTGATCTCATCGTCGGTATCACGTCTATCGAGAGGGGACAAAAACCGGCAAACAAAGAGGAACACAATCAATGCAATGCAACAATTTAAATGAAGTTGGTTTGAATACATGATTCAAATTCCAACTCCATATATGATTATTTAAATGCCCTTTATTTGTTTTGTCCAAAACAGCGGACAAACATTGTTCAAACATGCATGAAAATGGTACAGATGGATTCCTTGAATTTTTCTGATCATTTTTCATATATAATTTATTTCATTCTGAGTTACAGATTAATTTCTATGAATTTTAGAAGTTTTAGCTATTTTCTGAAATTTCTGGATTAAAAATAAATCCAGAAAATGTAATACAGCGTCAGCATGACATCACTGTGATGTCAGCGGTCAACTGGCGCGGTCCAGGTCAACCCTGACAGTGGGTCCCGCGTGTCAGTGTAATTAGTTTAGCTAAATATTAATTAGCACTAATCCTAATTAGTCAGCAGGGCTGGCCCGCATGTCAGTGAGGGAGAGGGGGATGTCAAACCGGGCAATGGGGTCAACCCACGTCAGTCAACGGTCAGCGGTCGCCGGCGTTTAGCCGCCGGCAAGTCCCGGCGCGGCGGTGCGCTGCGGAAATGGCCTACAGAGCGCCGTTTGGCGCACGGAGCACAACTACGGGATGCGGACGCTCGTCCGCATCCAACCAGGATGGTGGCGCGGCCGGGGAGTGGCCGGAGAGTGGCCGGCGATGAGCTTTAGCGGCGGCCAGAGTCGGCAGCGAGCGGGGACACGGTTGCGGTGGCCGTGGCGATGTGATTTTAGCACCCACGGCGTCTACGTGGTGCGAGGAGTATGATGGGCGCATGCCCGGGACCAAATGGTCACCGGAGCAGCACCGGCGACGAGCGCGGGCGGCGACGGGTTCGGTTGCAGGCGAGGCGATGGCTACGGCACACGAGGGGGGGGGGACAGAGAGGGGGAGCAGGAGCAGGGGCTCACGGCGGTGCGACGAGCTGCTCAGCGGGCTCGGGGAAGACCTGACGGCGACGAATCGACGGCGGCGGCCCTCGGTGGCCGACGAGTGGAACGACGGTGCTTGCGACGTCCAGGGGCTTCCGGCGTCGGGTGAGTCTACGAGGAGGACGAGGGCGTCGCGGCGGAGGCCATGGACACGTCGGCAAGGCGAGGGAGGGCCTGTGGCCGTGGCTACGGCTAGCGGCGCGACGAGCTCCACTCAGGTTCGGGAGAGAGAGGGAGAGAGACGAGGCAGGGAGAGAGGAAGCGGTCGAGGGGGGGGGGTCCAAGGGTCTGCGTGGCGTCTCCAGAGCGTCGGAGGAGGAAGGCGGCAAGCAGGAGGTGGCCGGGCTTGCGCCGGCGTGCGTCGGCCACGCGTTCGTCCTCCTGGCAAGGAGGAAGACGACAGTGGAGGGCCAGGCGGGCTGGGCCGCACAGGTGGGCTGACCAGCTGGGCCGCGATAGGTAAGCCAGGTAAACTCTTTCTCTCTCTTTTAATTCTTTTTTTTCTAATTCTTCTGCAACTTTAGGGCTTTTATTAAAATACTAAAACGTTTGTAAAAATTATGAAACTGCTCCATGTCACTGTTTGGAATATTTCCACCAGTAAACATTTCAGTTTGAGATTATTTGAGCATTTAAAATATTATTAGCAATTAAATGCCCAAATGCAAATACTATATAATTTAATTCAAAAATCCATGAATGACCTATAAATATATTCATCATTTTTGGCAGAGGTTTTCACCTCTAACAGAAATCATGAACATTTCCAAAAGGCATTCTGGGTTATTGAAAATATTTTTATTGAACCTATTTAAATTCATTTGGTGCTAGGGTTTCAACAATCCCCATTTCAACTTTCTGAGAAATTTAAACATGCTGGCATGAATGCCTTAATGCAACTAATGACAAGCAAATTCTAGGGCTGTGACAACTCACCCCCACTAAACAAGAATCTCGTCCCAAGATTCAAGTCGTGAGGTAAGAAGACAGAGGGTCGCAAGCTATCACAATCTTCTCGATCCAACTGCCCTTCTCGAAAAAGTAGCTTCATTGCATCATATTGATCTTGACGTCCTCGCTCTTGAGATCTTCATCCAACACGATGGCAATAGAAATAAAATCTATAGGAAACGATCTCCTCGAAGATCGAGCATTCAAGATCAACTCGTGGAGTGAGATGTTGGAACATCTCGAGTTGAGACACAAAACACATCGAGAGGGACGGAAGAAACAATTTGACGAGGGTTTCAAAGTAGCGAGGGAATTTTCCATGATTACGAAACGGGGCACCTCAGGGAAGGTGACTCGAAGAACGATTCCCCTAAGTGGCAAAAAGAATTACTTTTGATACAAGATCATTGGAATTCCTTGTACCATCCTAAGGCAACCACAAACGATCGTGTGAACGAATTCGAAGGAATGGCATACCCATACCAGAATGGATGATGTGGACTACCTTGTTGAAGACAACGCAATGGATGACTCTTGCTTATCACCGGAAATGGATGGGACCATGACAGGACCGCTTTTGAAAATGATCCTATACAGCAATTGCTGAGGTGCAAGCTGGTAACAAAATGCAATGCTGGGAATGATTCTGGTAACTGGGAATAACTCTACGAGGGTGATTCCACCGTTGGAATGGTTATAGCTTAATCGAAGAACTAAGAGCGCAAGAATCCCTAGGAAGCAACTTCTAGAATAAGTCGCACGAGATCTTCATGGAGAAGATGGTCAAAAGTACAATAAAGATACTACCATGATAGATCTTCTGGCTAGGTGTGTCGGCCAGACATCAACCTTGTCGGGACCTACATAACAGATCTTGGAAAAGTTCCAACCATCGTATCTGACTGAGATTCAGATCTGGTTGGTAACGGAATATTTCAGACAGCCTGTCTAGAAAAGAAAGTTTGCAACACAAATCGGCGAGATGACATTGCGAGATTCTCGGGAGATGAACTACGATAGCAAGCTCCAAAACATGAGCTGGTTCTGCTACACACCTGTGAGCATACTGTCCTAGACAGGCATGACCACATGGTAGTCTTATAATAAAACACTACCGAGTTCTGGTTGGGAACCATCATCGAGGATAACGAAGTCCTAACATAAGTCATATGATTAGCTCTTATGAAGAAACTTCTTCTCCCTGAACAAATCAATCAGTGGCTTGGTGTGCTCGGAAATACATATGGAGTGGAGGTAATTAATCTACCAAACCATAGAATACTTCGTACGTATGCATGACTGATTTGGAATGATTCCATAGGAAACAAAACAAACCTTTCTCAAAATCATGGCGGCAACTTACACCTAATGCACGTGAACTTGGAGGAAGCCACTTCTTTCATCCAAGCATAAGCTTCATGAACGGAACACGAAGGCATTGCTTACAAAGTTTCCAACACTAGGTTAATGTTCAACATGAATCCTGGGGGAGACAAAATGCTGTTGATGGGCTCAATAGCAACTCATCGGAATTTCCATATCACTGGACTTCCACCATCATGTGAACACGGTGATAGCATTGGTCAGACCAAAAAAATGTAATGGTGTATGCTCGAGGGATCAACCACGGGTAAGACAACATTACGAACATCGTTGGTTCTGATTTGACTTGACGATAGCCCATACTCAAGTCTAAGTTTTGACAAGGTAATATATCCAACAACTGATCACGAGGACCAATCGATGGAGATATCGTCTTTCGTCAACACACACACAGTGAAGATATCCCTTAGAGATGAACTAAGTTAAGCAAAGCTTTTACCTTCCAACTCTCCAAGTTGTTGTCTAGCTTAACCAACTAGCTCAGGGATATCCAACACAGATTCTTGGAGAAAGGGCGGTTCACAAGGAAAACCAACTTGATCACGAGCTCAACATAACAGTCAGGGGACAACCTGGTAATACTTCCGAGAAGATATTCGGAAAATCACGAACCACCGATATGATACTAAGCTCAAGAACAAACTTGCTTTTCAGGGCAAGACGATATGATCAATAGAGCAAGGGTTTGGCAAAATCCTAACTCGTTGATCGAAGAGTGCACCGGGAAATAAGGACTAGGTAGCACGATCAATCTTAGGATGATGACTTGATAACCAACACGCTAAGAATGAGAATTTCGTCCATTTACTACCAAGCAACATGGTTGCTAGGAGTATTGATTTCACACAGCACAATTCACTTGTCGGCAATCCGGTTACAATAACACAGAGCCCGAGGAATGAACAATGATGGCGAGAAGTATCACTGTATCAAGAGTTCATAGGGTGTTGTGCAATTCCTATGATATTCCTGACATAACGAGGGCAAGACTTCATGGTAGAACAGAATCAAAAGCTGGATTGGCATTTTGATCTGTGGAGTACAACTGTTTTGACCCATTCCTAGATATGGATGAGGTACTGGAGTTTGTTTCTCCTAGTCATTCTGGAATAGAATGGCTTAACGGACCACAAGAATAATAGGCATTGATGAACACGATCGCACGACATAAACTTGACTATCACTGATAGACAAGGATCGGAATACAACTACAGAGGGACAACTCAAAGGGACATATATCTTTCTGAGTTGTGGATGCATAGATTAGTATGTCGAGCAAAGCTCAACATATTTCTTCCGGATAACCCATGCAGAAAGGTAGAGCTGGCAGAGTCACAATTATGAACGGAGAACTCCTCAAGAGTACTCTGATTGTGAGCTTATGGATCAAAGAACTTCTGCCTTAATGGTTCATGGCATTTGGAAGAAGGGAATACCACGAACCTCGAGGACTATCACAAAGGTTACTAATATTCTGAAGGTACGAGCAACACTATCAACATGAGGTAGGTAGGATGAATCTCGGGTTCAAGAACCCAGGAATAGAATACCTACTAACTAAATGGCATCACGGAATGCTTTAGAGAATGGTGGCCAGAATCATCACACTGGGAACACAAAACATGGAAAGATTACTAGATGGTTTCATAAGACACCTAGGGTCATAATAGTAGCTCCAACATATACGTCAAGGCAACGGAGTACCCCAACAGACCGATTAGTGTGCTTATTCTGACCAAAAAGGACATCGGGAATGGAGAGAAAGGATTTGCAGATGCATCAAACTATTTAGAGACCTGGGATGACTCGGACAGCATAACGACTGTAAATGCTCAAAATGATTTGAGACATCCTGCAAAATGGTGGCATAACCACTTAGAAGCACAATATCAAGGTTCTGGTTCAGCTGACAACATACTAAAAGTAGTAGAAACTGAATTGAGGCCGGGAACCAACAACCTTATAAGTCTATGGATTAGTAACTCGTCATCCTGATAGATAGATGAGAAGGCCTAGTTCTTAATCCCCGTAGAAGAGAAGAGGATGACTCAGATCAGAAGGGCATAAGGTAAAGGAGTAAAAAGAGCCTTACGTTCCCTTCCACAATCAATTCCCTTACATAACTAAAGCATTTCTAGACTCAACTTCGACCCGCTTGGCTTGGTAATCCTACATGCAGTCAGGCTCTGATACCAACGCTGTCAGGACCCCGATCCTAAGCCACATCGATCCAGCATGTAACACATCATATCGCTTTGCGGCCTCACGCACGGTACTCCCATGGGTGCCACCTTACCTGGCCCGGGACCGTCTGCGCCTTTTGGCCCACGTATATGATAGTGTCGCTAGCATCCATATGACAAAGAACCCGGGCCGACATGGCTAGCCGTGAACCCAAGGCGGCACTAACCCATGAGGACAGGCATACATGAATCACATCGAGCATGTCGGTCAACAACGTATAAATCCGGGCTGTAGCACTGGGCTAACAGGACTCCGGTAACCCGGGCTGTAGCAGGCTAGGCAGGACTCCGGATAACACCGCGTGACATTTCCCCGAAGGGACAGACACAGGAACGATGTGAATCACATGCCGGCCAGTCAAGTGTTCCAAGCAGTAGTGCTGGGCTAGCAGGACTCCGGTGAACCGGGCTGTAGCGGACTACTATCGCTCAGGAAGCACTAGACTACATTTCCCCATAAGAGAGGCTGCCAAGGATAAACAACTAGATAGTCGGATCCCACACATAGCAAGCATTTCAATCACACACACACTATGATCGATATGTGTAGATACAACATGGCATCACAACAAGACTCTACGACTCAAGTATTTATTCATTAGGCTCCGAGGAGCGAGATATTACAAACATGGGTCTCATGACCCAACATTCAGAGCATACAAGTCAAAACACATGCGGAAGCTCAACATGTCTGAGTACAGACATGTACAAATGAAAAAGGCTAAGAAGCCTGACTATCTACCTGATCCTGCCGAGGGCACAAGATCGTAGCTGAGGTATCAAGCTAAACGTCGAAGTCCACACGGAACTACTAGTGAGACTGACGTCTCTCTGCAAAAACATAAAATAGGCAAACGTGAGTACAAATGTACCCAGCAAGACTTACATCAGAACTAAGTACATATGCATCAGTATCAATAAAGGGGTAGTGGAGTTTAACTGCAGCAAGCCAGCTTTGACTCGGTGGCTATCCTGAACTACGACTGCAAGTAACTCTTTTGAGGTGGCGCACACGAGTCCACATATTCACCATATCAATACACCACTATGGATCCGCTCCCGTCTTCCTACGAGAACGCCATCCATAGCACTCACGCTTATCTTGCGCATTTTAGAGTATCCACTTTCACTTGTCTATGAACCGATATAGGCAACCCAGAAGTCCATTACCGCGGACACGGCTATTCGAATAGATGATGTTAACCCTGCAGGGGTGTACTTCTTCACACACGCTCTCACCACTTATCGCCGTTTACACGACATGTACTCGGCAACCTTCAAGCGGAAGCCCAGCGAGGGTGTCGGCCACAGCCTACCTAAACACTCAAGTCTCTAGTCTAGGTTTATCGCCTATTCAGGTTCCATCCGCAGGGAGTCCGGCCGAGGTTTCCACATACGGCCCCGAACGATGTGTGCAGGGTTCCCGAGACACCAAACGGGCGCCCGGTACACCATGCCACGTGCCTACCGCAACACAGCCCACCCCGACGGTCAGCGTTGCGTGCGGCCCCCAGCATACTACAAACACCAGAAACTACTTGCAACTCCTGGACAGAGGACAAGGGTGATTAAGAAGCCGAGAGGGTCCATTGGTTTCGGCCCAATGCGTGGTAGTAACTGTTTCATGGACCACAAACACAGAACTCAGTTCCTGAGGACGGCTTCAATGAGACAACCCAACATGTACTCCTACATGGCCTCTCACCACTACCTTTACCAAATCGTGTTCACACACTTAGCTCACTCACAGTAGGACATGTTCATCACCATTTCAATTCATTCCCGATGAATCAGACCTGACACAACTCTAAGCAATAGCAGGCACGACAACAAGCATGAATGAGTAGGCACATCAGGGCTCAATCAACTCCTACTCATGCTAGTGGGTTTCATCTATTTACTGTGGCAATGACAGGTCATGCAAAGGATAAAGGGGTTCAACTACCACAGCAAGTAACAGATAAATCGATGTTGTCCTAATGCAGTAAAAGAGAGCAGGAGCGAGAGAGTAGGATTGTATTGGAATGAACAAGGGGGTTTTGCTTGCCTGGCACTTCTGAAGATAATATAGTTCTTCATCGGTGTCATTGATCTCATCGTCGGTATCACGTCTATCGAGAGGGGACAAAAACCGGCAAACAAAGAGGAACACAATCAATGCAATGCAACAATTATGATGCATGACAATGACATGGCAATATGTTGTGATTTGAGCTAATGTATCTAGCTATGATTTAAATGAAGTTGGTTTGAATACATGATTCAAATTCCAACTCCATATATGATTATTTAAATGCCCTTTATTTGTTTTGTCCAAAACAGCGGACAAACATTGTTCAAACATGCATGAAAATGGTACAGATGGATTCCTTGAATTTTTCTGATCATTTTTCATATATAATTTATTTCATTCTGAGTTACAGATTAATTTCTATGAATTTTAGAAGTTTTAGCTATTTTCTGAAATTTCCGGATTAAAAATAAATCCAGAAAATGTAATACAGCGTCAGCATGACGTCACTGTGATGTCAGCGGTCAATGGGCGCGGTCCAGGACAACCCTGACAGTGGGTCCCGCGTGTCAGTGTAATTAGTTTAGCTAAATATTAATTAGCACTAATCCTAATTAGTCAGCAGGGCTGGCCCGCATGTCAGTGAGGGAGAGGGGAAGGTCAAACCGGGCAATGGGGTCAACCCACGCCGGTCAACGGTCAGCGGTCGCCGGCGTTTAGCCGCCGGCGAGTCCCGGCGCGGCGGTGCGCTGCGGAAATGGCCTACAGAGCGCCATTTGGCGCGCGGAGCACAACTACGGGATGCGGACGCTCGTCCGCATCCAACCAGGGTGGTGGCGCGGCCGGGGAGTGGCCGAAGAGTGGCCGGCGATGAGCTTTAGCGGTGGCCGGAGTCGGCAGCGAGCGGGGACACGGTTGCGGTGGCCGCGGCGATGTGATTTTAGCACCCACGGCGTCTACGTGGTGCGAGGAGTATGATGGGCGCATGCCCGAGACCAAATGGTCACCGGAGCAGCACCGACGACGAGCGCGGGTGGCGACGGGTTCGGTTGCAGGCGAGGCGATGGCTACGGCACACGAGGGTGGGGGGGAAACAGAGAGGGGCAGCAGGAGCAGGGGCTCACGGCGGTGCGACGAGCTGCTCAGCGGGCTCGGGGAAGACCTGACGACGACGAATCGACGGCGGCGGCCCTCGGTGGCCGACGAGGGGAACGGCGGTGCTTGCGGCGTCCAGGGGCTTCCGGCGTCGGGTGAGTCTACGGGGAGGATGAGGGCGTCGCGGCGGAGGCCATGGACACGTCGGCGAGGCGAGGGAGGGCCTGTGGCCGTGGCTACGGCGAGCGGCGCGACGAGCTCCACTCGGGTTCGGGAGAGAGACGAGGCAGGGAGAGAGGGAGCGGTCGGGGGGGGGGGGGGGGTCCAAGGGTCTGCGTGGCGTCTCCAGAGCGTCGGGGGAGGAAGGCGGCAAGCAGGAGGTGGCCGGGCTTGCGCCGGCGTGCGTCGGCCACGCGTTCGTCCTCCTGGCAAGGAGGAAGACGACAGAGGAGGGCCAGGCGGGCTGGGCCGCACAGGTGGGCTGACCAGTTGGGCCGCGACAGGTAAGCCAGGTAAACTCTTTCTCTCTCTTTTAATTCTTTTTTTCTAATTCTTCTGCAACTTTAGGGCTTTTATTAAAATACTAAAACATTTGTAAAAATCATGAAACTGCTCCATGTCATTGTTTGGAATATTTCCACCAGTAAACATTTCAGTTTGAGATTATTTGAGCATTTAAAATATTATTAGCAATTAAATGCCCAAATGCAAATACTATATAATTTAATTCAAAAATCCATGAATGACCTATAAATATATTCATCATTTTTGGCAGAGGTTTTCACCTCTAACAGAAATCATGAACATTTCATAAAGGCATTCTGGGTTATTGAAAATATTTTTATTGAGCCTAGTTAAATTCATTTGGTGCTAGGGTTTTAACAATCCCCATTTCAACTTTCTGAGAAATTTAAACATGCTGGCATGAATGCCTTAATGCAACTAATGACAAGCAAATTCTAGGGTTGTGACACAAATCCGGTCGCTGTGCCAATAAAGGGAGGAAAAGAGCGCATGTGTGTCGACTTCACCAACCTCAACAAAGCCTGCCCGCAGGATCCGTTCCCGCTCCCCCCGCATTGACCAGATAGCCGACTCCACGGCAGAGTGCGACCTGTTGTGCTTCCTGGATGCCTTCTCGGGCTATCACCAGATCAAGATGGCGGTAGAAGACGTGGAGAAGACGACCTTCCTTACCCCGTGTGGAGTGTACTACTATACGTGCATGCCATTTGGGCTGCGCAACGCAGGCGCAACCTTTCAGCGGCTGATGCACATCGCCTTAGGCCGGCAGCTCGGGAGGAACGCTGAAGCTTACGTCGACGACATTGTGGTGAAGTCTCGGGAGGCAAAAACCCTGATACAGGACCTGGAAGAAACCTTTGCGAGCCTCAATGAGGTGGACCTACGGCTCAACCTAGAGAAGTGCGTGTTTGGAATCACCTCGGGCAAGCTCCTAGGATTCCTCGTGTCCCACAGCGGCATTGAGGCCAACCCTGAGAAGGTCAAGGCGGTCGAGGACATGAGCCCGCCAAAGACCCTCAGAGAGATGCAGAAGCTCACCAGACGTGTGACTGCACTAGGGCGCTTCATCTCCAAGCTAGGAGAGCGAGCACTGCCCTTCTTCAAGCTGATGAAGAAGAAAGGCCCCTTCGAATGGACTGAAGAGGCTGACAAGGCATTCCAAGATCTCAAGAGATACCTTACCAGCCCGCTGGTGATGGTAGCTCCGCGCCCTCAGGAGCCCTTGGTGCTCTACCTTGCAGCCACCCCTACTCCACTAGCGCAGCCTTGGTGGCGGTCAGGGAGGAGCGCCGAGCGAAGGCCGTGTTGACCGCCCAGACTGAGGCAGAGCAAGGCCAGGAGGGCCTCGCGAGGACCACGATCGCAGCCGGAGAGGAGCGGCCGCAGCAGAAGAGCGCGCCTGGGGGAGGAGAGGCCTCGTCAGGCGACCAAGCGCTGGGGGCTCCGCCGCCTCAGGAGACGCCTCGACCCCTGGAGGATGCAAGATGTGCCAGCACCCTCGACCTCGTCGAGCATCCCGTGTACTTCGTCAGCAAAGTGCTACAGGACGCAAGGGCACGGTACCCCATGCCTCAAAAACCCCTCCTCGCGCTACTGGTGGCCTCTCACAACATGCAGCACTACTTCCAAGGCCATCCCATCAAGGTCGTCCCAGCGTACCCCTTGGAGAGGGTACTCAGGAGCCCCAACTCAGCTGGAAGGGTCGCCGAATGGAACATCAAACTACAGGCATTCCAGCTAGAATTCAGTACGACCAGGGTCATCAAGGGAGCCGCACTTGCATATTTCATGGCAGAATGGACAGAAGCACCGGGTCTCGAGGCAGGCGAAGACCGGTCACTTTCCCCGGGGAGTGAAGCACCGGACGGCTAGGTCATGTACTTCGATGGGGCGTTCTCCCGACACGGCGTGGGAGCTGGCGCGGTGCTCGTATCCCCCACCCAGGACAAACTCTACTACGCCGTGCAACTCTGTTTCCAGCACGGGGAAAAGGTCTCCAACAACATAGCATAGTATGAAGGCCTGATAGCTGTCTTGAAAGCCACCATCGCCTTAGGGGTAAAGCGCCGCATCATCAATGGCGATTCACAACTCCTTGTCAACTTCTCCAACAAGGTATACAAGCCAAAGGACGAGCACATGGAAGCCTACCTCAGTGAGGTACGCAAGATGGAGAAGCAGTTCGGGGGACTGGAGTTGCAGCATGTGCCTCGCGGCACTAATCAGGAGGCTGATGACATTGCCAAGAGGGCCTCTAGGAGGCTGCCTTAGGAGTCTGGCGTCTTCAAGAAGCGGCTCTTCAAACCCTCGGCAGTGCCGTCACTGTCGAGCACAGCGCAATCAAGGGAGGAGCTCCCTCAGCCACCTGCCTCAGGAGCCCCGGCCTGCGGCCCGGCCTCAGGAGCACGTCTGCTCCTGGCGTTGGAGCCTCAGGAAGGGTATTGGATCCCGGAGCTCAAGAACTACCTGGTGCAAGGGACTCTGCCGGAGAACGAGGAGGAGGTCGAGCGTGTAGCACGACAGGCCACAACTTATTGCATCAGGGATGGAGAGCTCTACAGGAAGCGACCGAACGACGTGTCTCTATGTTGCATCTCCAGGGAGCAAGGGAAGGAGCTGCTGGCGGACATACACGGCGGGGACTGCGGGCATCACTCATCATCACGAGCCCTCGTCGGCAAGGCGTTCCGTAGCGGGTTCTACTGGCCCACAGCACTCAACGACGCCGTTGAGCTGGTGAAGGCTTGCGAGGCCTGCGAGTTCCATGCTAAGCAGATCCATCAGCCTGCGGGAGGTCTCCAGACTATACCCCTCTCATGGCCGTTCGCCGTTTGGGGGCTGGACATCCTGGGCCCGTTTCCACGGGCGCCAGGGGGCTACCGCTACCTCTACATCGCCGTGGACAAATTCACCAAGTGGGTTGAGGTGGAAGCTGTCCGCGCAATCCCGGCGGGATCCGCAGTCAAGTTCATCAAGGGCCTCGTGAGCCGATTTGGGGTGCCCAACCGCATCATCACCGACAACGGTTCACAGGTCACCAGTAATCTCTTCAAAACATACTGTGCTAACCTTGGAACACAGATATGCCACGCTTCTGTAGCACACCCCCGGAGCAATGGCCAGGCTGAGCCAAACAACGCAGAGGTCCTGAGGGGCCTCAAAGCCAGGACCTTCAAGAAGAAGCTGGAGGCCTGTAGCAGGGGCTGGTACGACGAGCTCCATTCCGTGCTATGGTCAATCCGCACAACTGCGACCAAGCCAACTGGCGAGACCCCGTTCTTCCTCGTCTATGGAGCTGAGGATGTCCTCCCTCACGGGGTCAGGCGTCGCTGCGCACGGGTCCTGGCATTCGACGAGACGCAGCAGGACACCATGCGGGGGACGGATCTCGTGCTAGGGGAGGAACGCCGTTGAGAAGCCGCACTGCGTGCGGCAAGGTATCAACAGGTGCTGCGACGATACCACTGCCGCCACATCCGCCCCAGAACTCTTGAGGTAGGGGATCTCGTGCTCAGACGGGTTCTCTCCAGGGAGGGGTTGCACAAGCTCTCTCCCATGTGGGAGGGCCCGTTCAAGGTTGTTCATGTTTCCAGGCCTGGCTCCGCGCGCTTGGAGACCCAGGAGGGAGTACCCATCCAGAACGCATGGAACATTCAGCATCTTCGGAGGTTTTATCCCTGAGCGATGCCTGGCGCCCGGAAAAGGCCCAGTGCCTATGAAGAAGGCGAATGCCTGTGAAGCTGCCGCATTTTCGGAAAGGCCCAGTGCCTATGAAGAAGGCGAATGCCTGTGAAGCTATCGTGTTTTGGGAAAGGCCCGGTGCCTGTGAAGAAGGCGAATGCCTGTGAAGCTGCCGCGTTTTGGGAAAGACCCGGTGCCTGTGAAGAAGGCGAATGCCTGTGAAGCTGCCGCGTTTTGGGAAAGGCCCGGTACCTGTGAAGAAGGCGAATGCCTGTGAAGCTGCCGCGTTTTGGAAAAGGCCCGGTGCCTGTGAAGAAGGCGAATGCCTGTGAAGCTGCCGCGTTTTGTAAAAGGCCCGTTGCCTGTGAAGAAGGCGAATGCATGTGAAGCTGTCGCGTTTTGGAAAAGGCCCAGTGCCTGTGAAGAAGGCGAATGCCTGTGAAGCTGTCGCATTTTGGGAAAGGCCCGGTGCCCGTGAAGAAGGCCAATTCCTGTGAAGCTCGCCGCCCGTGACACTCTCACGTAATAATGAGTGGGGTTGTACACGCCCTGGAGTCTCCGGAGTGTCGCCCTTGGGCCTCTGGGGCTCCCGCCACGCCCAGTGGCAACACTTAGCTCTGCGCTGGTGAGAAGACGTCGATGACTAGAATAGGTGCCGGACGCAGCTTTTTCATTTGGTTTCTGCAGTTGGTGTGTTTATTCCCGTTTCAAGTCTTATTGGAGTTGTTGGCGTTCATGGCTTGAGACTCTTTATCTTTTTTCACTCGCTTGCCTCGTTCTCTCTCACACAAGTCTCGCGAGGGAGGTTCACGGGCGCCCTCGCGAGCGTTTTCTGCCCCGATCGTCTGAAGCTTTCCTTCCCGAGTTCTCTGCGGGAGCACCCCTCCCAGTCCGTGCCTCACGGGCATCGCCACACGAGTGCAGGACCTGGCCGATCGCCTCCATAACCACGGCCGAAGGTCACCCCTCCTGCTAATCTTTGTAGGGCATGAAGCTCACGGCGAGGCCTCGGCCTCGCGAGACGGGGACCGCGTCAAGCCCCGCCCAGCTAGAATATCCCCCGCGCATGGGCACATGGCGCGGAAATAGCAAAAGCAGCACGGTAATTAATGGCAACAGTTCTAACACGCCCCCACGGGGCCATACACCACCTTCTTTTTGCGCAGGAGGAGAAGAAAAACAAAATGAGCACGGCTTGCCTAGCACCAACCTACAGCGAAAGCTCGAGCCACTCCGGGGGCTCAGGCGGACCCCTTCTCTCGCTTCACCGGGGCGCGACGGCGGGCTGACTCGCTACCTTCACCCAGGCGGGCGCGACGGCGCGGGGGCTGGTCGCGGCCACCGCTGGAGAAGCTGTTGCATGAGGGAGAGTCGTCGAAGCTTGGCGAACCCCGAGCACCACCGCCCGTACGCCTGTCGCCGTCTTCATCCTGGTCGGTGCCGGGGCTGGGTAGGCGGCCGCGGTCATCATCTTCGGGGCAGCACCCAGCGCGGCCGCCGTCTTCCCCGAACACCCTCACGTAGAGGGTGGCGTCGCCATCGAACTTGAAGTCCAGGGTGCACCGTCGGCCCAGGCCGCGCGCACGAGCAAAGTTAGCCAGCCGCGGGACAAGGGCCCATTCCCAGAAGCGGAGACCTCCAACAAAGCCCAGGAGGCCCTGCTGCAGCAACCGTCTGCCTGGAGTCAGAAGACGCATCGGGCACTGGCCGGCAGCTCGCCCACGAAGAAGCGGGGGAGCTGGAGCCAGGTGTTGGTCGGGTCCGCCGACCACACGACGAACTCCGGCAGCACCTCCGCCGAGCGAAAGCATGGCCTGGGGGGCCGCGCATCCACGACATGCCTCACCTCGACAGCCGGGCGCTCGCTACCGCGCAGGGAACCGCCTCTGTGGCTGTGGGAGGCTGCTACGGGGACCGCGGGATGTTTGCGAGGGCGACCCCGGCCACACTTGGTCGGGAGGGAGTCAGGCCGTACCTGATGAGCCTTTCCTTTCTCTGCGGCCAAGAACCTCTTCGGAGCCATGGGAACAACCGGCAGCCAAGAAGAAGAGAAGGAGTAGGAGGAAGGGATGAACTGAAGGAGCTCACGCAGCCCCATACTTATAGCCGGAGAAGGCCAAACGCCGAGCACCACGATCGCAGGTAATCATGACCCATTTCTCTGCATGCAGGGACTTGTCAAGTCATGCAGTCACCAAGGCATCGTGGGGAAGCGTAGTCGCCCACGTCCAATCAACCGCCATGCGGCGCCCAAGGCCGCAGGCTTTTGGGGCCCGCCGCGCTTCGCGCTTGCCCCTTCGCTTCTCTGCTAGGTCAAGCCCGCGCGCGCCTTGGGACCGGGGGCTACTTTCGGCATTCTGGGAATGGGGGTCCCCAGACTTGCCTGCCTACGGCCTACGGCGTGGCTCAAGTGGGGGCCCAGCGCGGCCCATCTTCATCGGCTCAAGCTCAAGACCCTCGCGAGGGGCCAAGCCTCGTGGGGTGGACGACAGGAAGCTTCCTCAGAGGCAGCCTCATCAGGCAGGCCCGCGAGGAGGCGGAGAGATCAAGGCGGGGTACCTCTCGAGGACCCAATGACGCAAGGCATGACGAATCAAGATCAGGCGGGCGCCGGCCTGCGTAGAGTCTTTGTTTCCCCTTCGGTGCAAAGGGGGCAAGCGCAGTCCAAGGTATCAGGCAAAGGTTACCATTCTGGTGCAACGAGACCAAGACCAGCCGGACAGCCGGACGGAGGTCACTGTGGAGCCCAAGACGGCGTCACCACCAGTGCTTTTGGCAGCCGAAGACCACCTTTGGTCAGGATAACTTGTACTAGACGTTCCCCTTCGAAATGGCCAATTGTTGGCGCCCTTCCCGCTCATTATTTGGGGAGAGGCCCAGGGCCTCTATATATAGAGCTAGCCACCACAGAGTAGAGGCATCCAGTTGGAGGCATCTGGTCACAGGCAGGGAATCAGATAGAGAGACCAAGTAGAACACACCGCACCAGCTCAAGAACACTCCTCGCGAGGCTGTTCTTCCCCTGTACTGTTCATCATCAGCCCCAGAGGCAATCCACCACACCACACACTGGAGTAGGGTATTACACCACAACGGTGACCCGAACTAGTATAAACCTCATGTCCCTTGTGTTGTTCATCGTTTCCAGCTTAGTTTGCACGAGGATATCGGACGTAGAACGGCAGGGGAGAGATTTCCGCGTGCACCCCAGTGTACGAACCTCAAGGGTCTGTCGGAACCCGAAATCCGACATGCTCCTACTTCTATGACAAAAAATCATGACAGTAAATGGGCTTTTCATCCTGGGCGGGCCAAATACATAGCTGCATGACATTCTTTGGGCCATCCATGACGGAAAAAACCGTGGTAGAAGCGAGGGGGAGGAAAATTTTGGGGAGTTCCCGGTTATGGTGGGAGGTTGGGGGCCGAGCGATGCGCGTTTCTCTCGTACACGTACGCGCGTGTGTGCGAGGCGTTGGCTCTAACTAAACCCGAGCGATGCGTTGGGCTCTAACTGAACCCGAGTGATTGCACTGCAGGCTACGCGTTACTGAACCCGAGCGATCGATCGATGGCTGTTAACGGAACCCGATCGAGCGATTCCTTTGCTACTGCTGCTAACTGAAGCCGATCGATGCTGCCTCTGGATGAACTCTGAGTGTTGCGGGGGGGGGGGGGGGGGGGGGGTTGGATGAACAGGACCCCGTGGTGTTGCCTCTGGATGAACAGGACCCCGATCGATCGAGCCGGTTGGGGCTGGATGAACAGGACCCCGTGGAGGGGTGGATGAACAGGACCACCCTGTGGAAGGCAGGATGAACATTAGACGGTGGAGGGGTGCCCGTGGAGGGGTGGTTGAACAGGACCCCGTGGTGTGGAGGGTTGGATGAACAGTAGACGGTGGAGGGGTGGTTGAACAGTAGCCAGTGGAGTAGCGCTCGGTGGAGGCTGGATGAACAGGAGCCCGTGGAGGCTAGAGGAGGTCGACGGTGGATGAACAGTAGCTCGTGGAGGCTGGAGGGGGTCGACGGTGGAGATAAACAATATCCCATGGAGTCCCGTTTTGCCGTACGTCACACCCCTCCCGATGAACAGGACCTCCGTTTCGACCGTAGCGCTCCAACACAAGTCCGTTTCCTCCGGTTTGCAGTACGCCACACCCCTCCTGATCAACAGGACCCCCGTTTCGACCGTAGGAGGTCTATTTCCTCCGTTTTGTGGTACGCCACACCCCTCCTGATCAACAGGACCCCGTTCCGAATGTAGGAGGTCCGTTTCCTCCGTTGTGCGGTACGCCAGGCCTCGTTTCCATCGCCTGTTCCGTCCAAGCCCTCCCGATGAACACGACCACGCATTCCGTTCCGACCCAGCCAGTTGGCTCCCACGCATTCCGTTGCCTCCCGATGAACACGACGCATTCCGTTGCCTCCCCATGAACACGACGACGACACTGTTTCTCCGTTCCGACGTAGCCATGTACACGAGCCCTGGCTGTACTATGCATGAGTAGGCGTTCGAGACCCCGCCCGTATGTACACATACGTGGCCGTAATTTATTTCTTGCACCCTGATCGTTGTACGTACGTGTACATGCTACGTGCGCGCCTCTACTACGACATGTGCGCGCCTCTACATCGACCAGTATGTACGTACACGTTCGCGACCAGAATGACAACACTACGTACGCTTCGACCAGGTGGGTCCCGACTGTCAGGCACTTCCTTGCCTGCGAAGATGTAGCTGGTCGGTCCTAGCAGTCAAGGGGCGAATCATATTTTTTTGCCCAGACGCACTTCCTTGCATGCGAAGATGTAGCTGGTGGGTCCCAGCAGTCAGGGGGAAACGTTTTTTTTCGCGAAATACAGTGGCCCGTCTGGTGGGTCCCAGCTGTCAGGTGGAGGAAACATTATTTTTGGAGTAATAAGGAGGCACTTCCTTACTGTGGCCGTGGACCCAGCTGTCAGCCTCTCCACGTACAGTCCACGTCCGATAGAAGTCATTCCTTGACCACGTTAACCACGCCGCGCCGAGAGCACCAGGGCAGTGGACGAAGGCGAGGCCTAGGAAGGGGACGACACGGAGGCAGGGAAGACTCGGCAGTTGTTTCCCACGCGGAGGGGAGTATGACTGTACGAGGGTTTACTGGTTCGTCTGCTGTCGCCGGAGAACAACAGCAGGTGTGGGTGAGTAGAGGGATGGATAGGGCAGCGATGGGAGTACGGTTGGGCGGTGAGGCCTGCGCGGCAGCATAACCGGCCACGAGGAAGAGGGAGCAGGCAGTCCCGTCGGCGCTTGTTTGAGTGGTTGGAGCAGGAAGAACAGAGATTGAAGAAGCACGACGGCCGTTGGATGGACATCCAACAGTCAGTGCTTGTGCGTCAACCTTTTTTTAGGAAAGCCTCAAATATGTGGAAAACAACATACAACCCATCTGCCATTATTTCTAATAATTTACAACCCATTTGCTAATTCTTAAGGTTTTTTTGGAGCCCATATTGTGTCAACGATTAAACAATTATACAAAATTTTGCATATTTCGGTGCGGTCCGAACTGTTTTTAATCCCAAAATTTCGACTCACTTTCAAACTGATTTTAAAAATAAATGTATATCAATATGAAATCCAACAATTTCTCCACGCATAAAAATTAATGTAATTTAAAATCTTGAAATGAAAAAAAGATATTTGAAACTAATTGTCGGTTTGATGTGTTTTAAAAATGTACAACCCATTTCTCATTACTGATGGGCCATTTTCTCGGCCAGCCGAATGAAAGCTCTCCTCGTCTTGAAAGATTTGCAGCCCAACAGGCCTGATAAAGCGACTTACTTGACAAACCACAAAAAAACTGGGCTGTGGCCATGGACCTAGCTGTCAGCCTCTCCACGTACAGTACTCTTCCGATGGAAGTCATTCCTTGACCATGTTGACCACGCCGCGCGGAGAGCACCTCGGCGGTGGACGACGGCGAGGCCTAGGAAGGGGACGACGTGGCAGTGGAAGCCCGCGCGGAGAGGACTACGAGGGTTCACTGGTTCGGCTGCAGTGTGAGTCTGCCGTCGCCGCAGGGCCTGGCCAGCGATGGGAATAGTAAGGGCGGTGAGGCCTCTGTGGCAGCACAGCCGGCCACGGGAGGCAGGAGCATGCGGCACGACCAACGCTGCTTTGGGCGGCTGGAGCAAGAAGACCAGAGGTTGAAGAAGCACTACGGCCGTTGGATGGACATCGTACGGTCACTGGAGCTAGAATCGTTCGTATTGACTAAGTTGACAAAGCCCTTCCTCCCCGTCAACTTAGTAGGCCCACAAGTCAGCCTCCTAGCAAGGTGGGTCCCAGCTAGCCGGGGGAGTATTCATTTTTTTTGTGCGTAATAAGGAGGCACTTCCGGTGGGGCCGAGCTAACAACGGGGGGAACATTTTTTTCGCGAAATACGGTGGCCCGTCTGGTGGGTCCCAGCAGTCAGGGGGAAATGATTTTTTTCGCCAAAATACTGGTGGCCCGTCCGGTGGGTCCCTGCTGTCAGGTGGAGGAAGAATTATTTTCCGCGTAATAAGGAGGCACTTCCTTGCGGCTGTCGTGGACCCAGCTGTCAGCCTCTGCACGTATAGTACTCTTTCGATGGAAGTCGGTCGTTGACCATGTTGACCACGCCGCGCCGAGAGCACCAGGGCGGTGGACGACGGCGAGGACTAGGAAGGGGACGACTTGGAGCTAGGGAAGACGCAACAGTGGATGCCCACGAGAAGAGGAGTACGAGGTTTCACTGGTTCGACTGCGGTGTGAGGCTGCTGTCGCCGCAGAATAGCAGGGGGTGTGGGTGAGTAGAGGGATGGCCTGGCCAGCGGTGGGAGTAGTAGGGGCGGTGAGGCCTCCGCGGCATCACAGCCGGCCACGGGAGGCAGGAGCACGCGACACGACCGGCGCTGGTTTGGGCGGCTGGAGCAAGAAGACCAGAGGTTGAAGAAGCACTACGGCCGTTGGATGAACATCGTACGATAACAGGAGCTAGAATCGTTCATATTGACTAAGTTGACAAAGCCCTCCATCCCCGTCAACTTGGTAGGCCCACAAGTCAGCCTCCCACTATGCTGGGTTCCAGCTGGCAAGGGGAATATTCATTTTTTTGTGCATAATAAGGAGGCACTTCTTTGCGTGTGAAGATAGCTGGTGGGTCCGGCATGTCAGCGGGGGGCAATTTATTTCGCGAAATACAGAGGCCCTTCCGGTAGGTCCCAGATGTCAGGTGGAGGAATCATTATTTTGCGCATAATAAGGAGGCATTTCCTTGTGTGCGGCCGTGGACACAGCTGTCGGCCTCTCCACGCACAGTCTACTTCTGATGGTGTCGTTCGTTGACCACGCCGCGCCGAGCGCATCCTAGGTGGTGGACGATGGCGAGGCCCCGGACAGCAACCAGCCGGAGATGGGAAGACGCGGGAGTAGAGTCACAGACGGAGAGGTGTACGAGGGTTAACTGGTTCTAGTGCGGTGTGGTTCGGCAGTCGGTGGAGAAGAACAGGAGGTGTGGAGGGGTGGAGGGATGGCCTGGCCAATGGTGGAGTAGCGCTTCATAGCAAAGCGTGCTAAGCAGAGTTGCTAGCAGCAGGAGGCGGTAGGTGGTCCCAGCAGTGCTGGAGGAAGAAGACGAGAGATTGAAGATGGATGCCTGTGGTTGGATGTAAATCCAACGGCTGACATGTCAGAATCATTTGTTGACTAAAGTGACAACGACTTGCATTGGCTTCGACCTATTGGCCCACATTTCAGCCTCCAAAAATGTGGCACGTATTCAACACACTTTTTCAGAATTACAGTATTTTTTTTGCGCGGTAGAATTTACAGTCAATTTGATCTTTTTTTTGAATTACAGCCATTAGCTGGGCTGGGTGAACAAATAATGTAGCGTCCATGCGGCCCGTTTATTTTATTTCCTAAAAATTACAGGCCATTTGCACTTTCTCGAAATACACGATTTTGCTGGGCTGATTCTAATTATAATGTTGGGTTGGGCCAGCAATATTATCAAAAAATAAAAAGGGGCTAAGCATTTTGTTATAAATATATTTAAATAATAAGTAATATTATTACATTCATCCTTAAATCTTACCAAGCTTTTGTACACAATCACTAGGGTTCTCGTGCCAAAACAATCCAGGATTTTATTTGTTAATAAATTATTTTTATAAGTTAATAAGATGTGGGATATTGTTTTCTTACATATAAGTATCTGTTAAATATATGATGTCAATAAAAATAATATATTAACATATGCATTTTTTTTTAGAAAAACAGGGAGCATCTCCCCAGTTCCATTGCTGAGAACAAAACCACAACATATTCTGATACAGCAGCTCAAAGAGCAGTTCGAAAGCAAAGGTAGAAAAGCTACAAACTAGGGGGGTGGATGAACAAGTTCTCTGAATAACACAAATTACCCGAGCGGTGCCAAAGGCAGAGCGGATAGAGCACTCAAATGACACAAGGAGGGTCCAGTGAAGCCTTCATGGTCTTCTGCCGAGGGGTCGTGTCAGCCTGCGATGACCAGTAAGCAAGCGGAGACACCAGGCTGGAAGGCGTAGCATGGTGGATGTCCCTCTTTTTCGGCGCCAAGTGCCCATCATATGCATCAGAGATCTTGAGACGAGCCCACGGGTCCAGCCCCAGAGCAGGTCGAGCTTTGTTCAGCCACAAGTGATCGCCAACGGTTTCTGGAGGGATCTTGTTAGGGTTTCCATGAAGCTCATCAACTTGTCCTTGTCCGATCCGGAGGAGAGAATCGCCCAGTTCCTCACCATGTTCCTGATCAACCTCATGACCCGCGGAATGGAAATCTAGGAGGTGTTACTGAAAATCATAGCATTTCTATATTTCCAGAGGCACGAAAGGACAGCTGAGCTAACAGTGTTTAAAACTGAGCACTTTTTGGTAGCAATCCAGAATCTGGCGATAGATTCGAAGGATGAGCCAATCTGACTAGAGAAATATTCCTCAATCTGGGCCCAGAGATGTTTAGCAACTATACATTCAAAAAATAGGTGAGAACAAGACTCTTGTTCCAAGCAGTAAACACAATCAAGGGGTTTGATGATGTGTCTCTTCCTAAGGTTATCCCTAGTCATCAATTTGTTTTTGGAGAGAAGCCAGAGAAATACATGAATTTTAGGGGGAACTCTCAATTTCCAGACAGCAGGGATAAACACGGGTTGAACCCCTCTAAAGTTGATAACATGATAGAGGGAGCTGGAGGAATACTTCCCCTATTGTCCAGCTGCCAAATCAGGGCATCCGGCTTGGCAGTACAGGTAATGCTTTTGTTAAAGAGAGTTTTAGGCATTGACCGTCCCAAACTTCATTGACACTTTTGTTAAGCTCATTGCGGACAGAGTAAATAGGCCAAAATTGGACTGCTAGGGGGGATGTGCCAAACCAACTATCTTCCCAGAACCTGGTTCTGCTCCCATCCCCTATGTTCCATCTGTAGCCAAATTTCACAGCATGCATAATAGATTTTAATCCTTTCCAGAATCTAGAGGTCTTAGGGTTGGAGGAAGGGACAAAAATATTAGGTTTATTTCCTAGGTATTTATGGGCAATAAGAAGCTTCCAGGGTTTCAGGTCTTCCTCATAGAATCTTTTAATCCAAGACCCTAGAAGACATATGTTAATTTCTTGGAGGTTAGGTATGCCTAGGCCTCCAAAATCTTTTTTCATAGAGACTAGGGCCCAATTAGCAAGGTGTAGCTTCCTATTTCCCTCAAAATCATTCCACAAGCAATGAGACATCTGAGAATTGATGAGGTTCACTGCCCATTTAGGGAACTTGAAGAAGGAGAGGAGATACACTAGAATGCTAGCCAAACAAGCTTGTATGAGGATCAATCTACCTCTGTAAGAGAGAAGTTTGCCCCACCACCCAGCAATCCTTTTAATGATTTTATCCAGAAGGGGTTGGATATCCTCTCTCCTTAGTTTATCATAGTGGAGAGGGATACCTAGGTACTTAATGGGGAAGTTACCTTTATTACAGACTAGAATAGATAGGAAGTCAGCTAACTCCTGATCATCCATGTTGATAGGGATGAGTTCACTTTTAGAGTAGTTGATTCTCATGCCTGAGACTTGTTCAAACCAGGTTAGAATAGTTTTCAGATTGCTAGCATGTGTGGAGTCATTGTCTAAGAAAAGGATGGTATCATCTGCATATTGAAGGCAGATGATGCCACCAGGGCAGACCTCAGGACAGAGCCCTGCAATCAGACTATGATCAGCAGCTTTGCTTAGCATTTTAGTAAGAACGTCCACTACTAAATTAAACAAAAGTGGGGAGATGGGGTCACCTTGCCTAAGGCCTTTACCAGCAAGGAAAAAATCACTTTCACAGTTATTTAACTTGACCCCAACAGACCCCCCATGAGTAAGTTGCTGGATCCAACTCTCCTCTATGAAAGGCTTGGAAAAGATCTAAGAGATCATTTTTCACCAAGTCCCAAAAATGCTGGTAAAACAAGAAGGGAATCACATCAGGACCAGGAGCCCCATCAGGATAAGAGCTAAAAATGGCTTCATTCACCTCTGTCTCTGAAAAAGGGGCTTCTAGCAGCTCATTTTCAGCGGGAGAGACATTTTCAGAAGCAGAGAAAAAAAATGTTTTGTAGAGAGAACCCAGAAGGGTTTTCTTTCTTAAACAGGTCTCTGTAGAAGTCACTAGCCACTTTCAGCATCTCATCTACCTCAGTAACAGGGCCATTAGGGCCATCAAGGGAGTGAATGAGGGTTTTCCTCCTCCTGTGGTTAGCTACTGCATGGAAGTAAGGAGTATTTCTATCACCCTCCTTAATGTTCCTATCTCTAGACCTTTGTTTGGCTTTGATTTCTTCTTGAAGCCAAATTTTCTTGAGCTCTCCATGGACCAAGTTTAATCTATTAGTCTCAGCCTTAAAGAGGTCATTGGTTTCTGCCTTAATATCTGGAGAATCAAACTCAAGGAGGAGAAGCCTTTTGTATCTTCTAGGATTAGCTTCCTCATTGGAGTTCCACCCTTTGGTAGTTCTTCTAAATCTCCTGATTTTGATCTACCAATTTTCTAGGGGGCAGCTGCTCCCAGTGGGCTCATTCCAGATTTTCCTAACTAGCTCAGTAAAATCTTCTCTCAGCAACCACCACTTTTAAAATTTAAAACTATTGCTCTTTGGAGTTTGGTTAAGACCAGAGTCCCATAGCAAAGGAGTGTTGTCGGTGTCAAAACCGGCGGATCTCGGGTAGGGGGTCCCGAACTGTGCGTCAAGGTCGGATGGTAACAGGAGACAAGGGACACTTTATTTTACCCAGGTTCGGGCCCTCTCGGTGGAGGTAAAACCCTACTCCTGCTAGATTAATAT
Source organism: Aegilops umbellulata (assembly GCA_032464435.1). Lineage (NCBI taxonomy): Eukaryota > Viridiplantae > Streptophyta > Magnoliopsida > Poales > Poaceae > Aegilops > Aegilops umbellulata. Next base: position 82,497,492 of record CP136060.1, on the reverse strand, counting down.
TGATGATATGGGTAGTACAAGAGTGGATCTACCCCGAGATCAAGGAGGCTAAACCCTAGAAGCTAGCCTATGGTATGATTGTGTATGATGATGGTTGTCCTACGGACTACAACCCTCCGGTTTATATAGACACCGGATAGGGTTAGGGTTACACAGAGTCGGTTACAATGGTAGGAGATCTTGAATATCCGCACGCCTAGCTTGCCTTCCACGCCAAGAAAAGATCCTTCCGGACACGGGACGAAGTCTTCAATCTTGTATCTTCATAGTCCTAGAGTCCGGCTGAAGGTATAGTCCGTGTTGGGGAACGTAGTAATTTCAAAAAATTTTCCTACGCACACGCAAGATGATGGTGATGCATAGCAACGAGAGGGGAGAGTGTTTGTCTACGTACCCTCGTAGACCGAAGCGGAAGCGTTGACACAACATAGAGGAAGTAGTCGTACGTAGAGGAAGTAGTCGTACGTTCTCCTCGCGATCCAACCGATCACAGCACCGTTACTCCGGCACCTCCGAGTTCTTGGCACACGTTCAGCTCGATGACGATCCCCGGGCTCCGATCCAGCAAAGCGTCGGGGAAGAGTTCCGTCAGCACGACGGCGTGGTGACGATCTTGATGTGTTACCGGCGCAGGGCTTCGCCTAAGCACTGTAACGATATAATCGAGGTGGAATTTGGTGGAAGGGGGCACCGCACACGGCTAAGGAACGATCCGTAGATCAACTTGTGTGTCTTTGGGGTGCCCCCTGCCCCCGTATATAAAGGAGTCAAGGGGGAGGGGCTGGCCGGCCAAGCTAGGGCGTGCCAGAGAGTCCTACTCCCTCTGGGAGTAGGATTCCTCCCCCCAATCCTAGTTGGACTAGGATTCTCCAAGGGGGAGAGAGAGAGAGAGGGGGCGCCCCACTTCTCCTAGTCCTAATAGGACTAGGGAAGGGGGGGAGGCGCGCAGCCCCTAGGGCTGCCCTCTCACCTTTCCTCCAAGGCCCATGTTGGCCCATTATGCTCCCGGGGGGTTCCGGTAACCCTCCCGGTATTCCGGTAAAATCCTGTTTTCACCTGGAATGCATCCGATGTCCAAACATAGGCTTCCAATATATAATTCTTTATGTCTCGACCATTTCGAGACTCCTCGTCACGTCCGTGATCACATCTGGGACTCCGAACTCCTTCGGTACATCAAAATGCATAAACTCATAATAACTGTCATCGTAACGTTAAGCGTGCGTACCCTACGGTTCGAGAACAATGTAGACATGACCGAGACACGTTTCCGGTCAATAACCAATAGCGGGACCTGGATGCCCATATTGGCTCCTACATATTCTGCGAAGATCTTTATCGGTCAGACCGCATAACAACATACGTTGTTCCCTTTGTCATCGGTATGTTACTTGCCCGAGATTCGATCGTCGGTATCCAATACCTAGTTCAATCTCGTTACCGGCAAGTCTCTTTACTCGTTCCGTAATACATCATCTCACAACTAACACATTAGTTGCAATGCTTGCAAGGCTTATGTGATGTGCATTACCGAGAGGGCCCAGAGATACCTCTCCGACAATCGGAGTGACAAATCCTAATCTCGAAATACGCCAACCCAACATGTACCTTCGGAGACACTTGTAGAGCACCTTTATAATCACCCAGTTACGTTGTGACGTTTGGTAGCACACAAAGTGTTCCTACGGTAAATGGGAGTTGCATATTCTCATAGTTAAAGGAACATGTATAAGTCATGGATAAAAGCAATAGCAATATACTAAACGATCGGGTGCTATGCTAATGCAATGGGTCATGTCAATCAGATCATTCAACTAATGATGTGATCTCGTTAATCAAACAACAACTCTTTGTTCATGGCTAGGAAACATAACCATCTTTGATTAATGAGCTAGTCAAGTAGAGGCATACTAGTGACACTCTGTTTGTCTATGTATTCACACATGTATTATGTTTCCAGTTAATACAATTCTAGCATGAATAATAAACATTTATCATGATATAAGGAAATAAATAATAACTTTATTATTGCCTCTAGGGCATATTTCCTTCAGTCTCCCACTTGCACTAGAGTCAATAATCTAGATTACAAAGTAATGATTCTAACACCCATGGAGTTTTGGTGCTGATCATGTTTTGCTCGTGGAAGAGGCTTAGTCAACGGGTCTGCAACATTCAGATCCGTATGTATCTTGCATATCTCTATGTCTCCCACCTGGACCAAATCCCGGATGGAGTTGAAGCGTCTCTTGATGTGTTTGGTTCTTTTGTGAAATCTGGATTCCTTTGCCAAGGCAATTGCACCAGTATTGTCACAAAAGATTTTCATTGGACCCGATACGCTAGGTACAACACCTAGATCGGATATGAACTCCTTCATCCAGACTCCTTCATTGGCCGCTTCTGAAGCGGCTATGTACTCAGCTTCACATGTAGATCCCGCCACGACGCTTTGTTTAGAACTGCACCAACTGACAGCTCCACCGTTTAATGTAAATACGTATCCGGTTTGCGATTTGGAATCGTCCGGATCAGTGTCAAAGCTTGCATCGACGTAACCGTTTACGACGAGCTCTTTGTCACCTCCAAAAATGAGAAACATATCCTTAGTCCTTCTCAAGTACTTAAGGATGTTCTTGACCGCTGTCCAGTGATCCACTCCTGGATTACTTTGGTACCTGCCTGCTAAACTTACAGCAAGGCACACATCAGGTCTGGTACACAGCATTGCATACATGATAGAGCCTATGGCTGAAGCATAGGGAACATTTTTCATCTTCTCTCTATCTTCTGCGGTGGTCGGGCATTGAGTCTTACTCAATTTCACACCTTGTGCCACAGGCAAGAACCCTTTCTTTGCCTGATCCATTCTGAACTTTTTCAAAACTTTGTCAAGGTATGTGCTTTGTGAAAGTCCTATTAAGCGTCTTGATCTATCTCTATAGATCTTAATGCCCAATATGTAAGCAGCTTCCCCGAGGTCTTTCATTGAAAAACTTTTATTCAAGTATCCCTTTATGCTATCCAGAAATTCTATAGCATTTCCGATCAATAATATGTCATCTACATATAATATCAGAAATGCTACAGAGCTCCCACTCACTTTCTTGTAAATACAGGCTTCTCCGAAAGTCTGTATAAAACCAAAAGCTTTGATCACACTATCAAAGCGTTTATTCCAACTCCGAGAGGCTTGCACCAGTCCATAAATGGATCGCTGGAGCTTGCACACTTTGTTAGCTCCCTTTGGATCGACAAAACCTTCTGGTTGCATCATATACAACTCTTCTTCCAGAAATCCATTCAGGAATGCAGTTTTGACATCCATTTGCCAAATTTCATAATCATAAAATGCGGCAACTGCTAACATGATTCGGACAGACTTAAGCATCGCTACGGGTGAGAAAGTCTCATCGTAGTCAATCCCTTGAACTTGTCGAAAACCTTTTGCAACAAGTCGAGCTTTATAGACAGTAACATTACCATCAGCGTCAGTCTTCTTCTTAAAAATCCATTTATTTTCTATTGCTTGCCGATCATCGGGCAAGTCAACCAAAGTCCACACTTTGTTATCATACATGGATCCCATCTCAGATTTCATGGCCTCAAGCCATTTTGCGGAATCTGGGCTCACCATCGCTTCTTCATAGTTCGTAGGTTCATCATGGTCTAGTAACATGACTTCCAAAATAGGATTACCGTACCACTCTGGTGCGGATCTTACTCTGGTTGATCTACGAAGTTCAGTAGAAACTTGATCTGAAGTTTCATGATCATTATCATTAGCTTCCTCCCTATTTGATGTAGGTGTCACAGAAACAGATTTCTGTGATGTACTACTTCTCAATAAAGGAGCAGATACTGTTATCTCATCAAGTTCTACTTTCCTCCCACTCACTTCTTTCGAGAGAAACTCCTTCTCTAGAAAGTTTCCGACTTTGGCAACAAAAATTTTGCCTTCGGATCTGTGATAGAAGGTATACCCAATAGTCTCCTTTGGGTATCCTATGAAGACACATTTTTCCGATTTGGGTTCGAGCTTATCAGGTTGAAGCTTTTTCACATAAGCATCGCAGCCCCAAACTTTAAGAAACGACAACTTTGTTTTCTTGCCAAACCACAGTTCATAAGGCGTCGTCTCAACGGATTTTGATGGTGCCCTATTTAACGTGAATGCGGCCGTCTCTAGAGCATAACCCCAAAAAGATAGCGGTAAATCGGTAAGAGACATCATAGATCGCACCATATCCAGTAAAGTACGATTACGACGTTCGGACACACCATTACGTTGTGGTGTTCCGGGTGGCGTGAGTTGCGAAACTATTCCGCATTGTTTCAAATGTAGACCAAACTCGTAACTCAAATATTCTCCTCCACGATCAGATCGTAGAAACTTTATTTTCTTGTTACGATGATTTTCCACTTCACTCTGAAATTCTTTGAACTTTTCAAATGTTTCAGACTTGTGTTTCATTAAGTAGATATACCCATATCTGCTTAAATCATCAGTGAAGGTGAGAAAATAACGATATCCGCCACGAGCCTCAACATTCATTGGACCACATACATCAGTATGTATGATTTCCAATAAATCTGTTGCTCTCTCCACAGTACCGGAGAACGGTGTTTTAGTCATCTTGCCCATAAGGCACGGCTCGCAAGTGCCAAGTGATTCATAATCAAGTGACTCCAAAAGTCCATCAGTATGGAGTTTCTTCATGCGCTTTACGCCGATATGACCTAAACGGCAGTGCCACAAATAAGTTGCACTATCATTATTAACTCTGCATCTTTTGGCTTCAACATTATGAATATGTGTGTTACTACTATCGAGATTAAGTAAGAACAAACCACTCTTTAATGGCGCATGACCATAAAAGATATTACTCATATAAATAGAACAACCATTATTCTCTGATTTAAATGAATAACCGTCTCGCATCAAACAAGATCCAGATATAATGTTCATGCTCAACGCTGGTACTAAATAACAATTATTTAGATCTAATATTAATCCCGAAGGTAGATGTAGAGGTAGCGTGCCGACCGCGATCACATCGACTTTGGAACCATTTCCCACGCGCATCGTCACCTCGTCCTTAGCCAATCTTCGCTTAATCCGTAGCCCCTGTTTTGAGTTGCAAATATTAGCAACAGAACCAGTATCAAATACCCAGGTGCTACTGCGAGAATTAGTAAGGTACACATCAATAACATGTATATCACATATACCTTTGTTAACCTTGCCATCCTTCTTATCCGCCAAATACTTGGGGCAGTTCCGCTTCCAGTGACCAGTCTGCTTGCAATAGAAGCACTCAGTTTCAGGCTTAGGTCCAGACTTGGGTTTCTTCTCTTGAGTAGCAACTTGCTTGCTGTTCTTTTTGAAGTTCCCCTTTTTCTTCCCTTTGCCCTTTTTCTTGAAACTAGTGGTTTTGTTAACCATCAACACTTGATGCTCCTTTTTGATTTCTACCTCCGCGGCTTTTAGCATCGCGAAGAGCTCGGGCATAGTTTTGGTCATCCCTTGCATATTATAGTTCATCACGAAGCTCTTGTAGCTTGGTGGCAGTGATTGGAGAATTCTGTCAATGACGCAATCATCCGGAAGATTAACTCCCAGTTGAATCAAGTGATTGTTATACCCAGACATTCTGAGTATATGCTCACTGACAGAACCATTCTCCTCCATTTTACAGCTATAGAACTTATTGGAGACTTCATATCTCTCAATCCGGGCATTTGCTTGAAATATTAACTTCAACTCCTGGAACATCTCATATGCTCCATGGTGTTCAAAACGTCGTTGAAGTCCCGGTTCTAAGCCGTAAAGCATGGCACACTGAACTATAGAGTAGTCATCAGCTTTGCTTTGCCAGACGTTCATAACATCTGGCGTAGCTCTTGCACCAGGCCTGGCACCTAGCGGTGCTTCCAGGACGTAATTCTTCTGTGCAGCAATGAGGATAATCCTCAAGTTACGGACCCAGTCCGTGTAATTGCTACCATCATCTTTCAACTTTGCTTTCTCAAGGAACGCATTAAAATTCAACGGAACAACAGCACGAGCCATCTATCTACACAACATAGACAAGCAAGATACTATCAGGTACTAAGTTCATGATAAATTAAAGTTCAATTAATCATATTACTTAAGAACTCCCACTTAGATAGACATCTCTCTAATCCTCTAAGTGATCACGTGATCCAAATCAACTAAACCATGTCCGATCATCACGTGAGATGGAGTAGTTTCAATGGTGAACATCATTATGTTGATCATATCTACTATATGATTCACGCTCGACCTTTCGGTCTCTGTGTTCCGAGGCCATATCTGTATATGCTAGGCTCGTCAAGTTAAACCTGAGTATTCCGCGTGTGCAACTGTTTTGCACCCGTTGTATTTGAACGTAGAGCCTATCACACCCGATCATCACGTGGTGTCTCAGCACGAAGAACTTTCGCAATGGTGCATACTCAGGGAGAACACTTCTTGATAATTTAGTGAGAGATCATCTTATAATGCTACCGTCAATCAAAGCAAGATAAGATGCATAAAAGGATAAACATCACATGCAATCAATATAAGTGATATGATATGGCCATCATCATCTCGTGCTTGTGATCTCCATCTTCGAAGCACCGTCATGATCACCATCGTCACCGGCGCGACACCTTGATCTCCATCGTAGCATCGTTGTCGTCTCGCCAATCTTATGCTTCCATGACTATCACTACCGTTTAGTAATAAAGTAAAGCATTACATCGCGATTGCATTGCATACAATAAAGCGACAACCATATGGCTCCTGCCAGTTGCCGATAACTCGGTTACAAAACATGATCATCTCATACAATAAAATTTAGCATCATGTCTTGACCATATCACATCACAACATGCCCTGCAAAAACAAGTTAGACGTCCTCTACTTTGTTGTTGCAAGTTTTACGTGGCTGCTACGGGCTTAAGCAAGAACTCATCTTACCTACGCATCAAAACCACAACGATAGTTTGTCAAATAGACTCCGTTTTAACCTTCTCAAGGACCGGGCGTAGCCACACTCGGTTCAACTAAAGTTGGAGAGACAGTCTTCCGCAAGCCATCTCTGTACAAAGCACGTCGAGGGAACCGGTCTCGCGTAAGCGTACGCGTAAGGTTGGTCCGGATCGTCTCATCCAACAATACCGCTGAACCAAAGTATGACATGCTGGTAGGCAGTATGACTTGTATCGTCCACAACTCACTTGTGTTCTACTCGTGCAAATAACATCAACCATAAAACCTAGGCTCGGATGCCACTGTTGGGGAACGTAGTAATTTCAAAATTTTTCCTACGCACACGCAAGATCATGGTGATGCATAGCAACGAGAGGGGAGAGTGTTTGTCTACGTACCCTCGTAGACCGAAGCGGAAGCGTTGACACAACATAGAGGAAGTAGTCGTACGTAGAGGAAGTAGTCGTACGTTCTCCTCGCGATCCAACCGATCACAGCACCGTTACTCCGGCACCTCCGAGTTCTTGGCACACGTTCAGCTCGATGACGATCCCCGGGCTCCGATCCAGCAAAGCGTCGGGGAAGAGTTCCGTCAGCACGACGGCGTGGTGACGATCTTGATGTGTTACCGGCGCAGGGCTTCGCCTAAGCACTGTAACGATATAATCGAGGTGGAATTTGGTGGAAGGGGGCACCGCACACGGCTAAGGAACGATCCGTAGATCAACTTGTGTGTCTTTGGGGTGCCCCCTGCCCCCGTATATAAAGGAGTCAAGGGGGAGGGGCTGGCCGGCCAAGCTAGGGCGCGCCAGAGAGTCCTACTCCCTCTGGGAGTAGGATTCCTCCCCCCAATCCTAGTTGGACTAGGATTCTCCAAGGGGGAGAGAGAGAGAGAGGGGGCGCCCCACTTCTCCTAGTCCTAATAGGACTAGGGAAGGGGGGGAGGCGCGCAGCCCCTAGGGCTGCCCTCTCACCTTTCCTCCAAGGCCCATGTTGGCCCATTATGCTCCCGGGGGGTTCCGGTAACCCTCCCGGTATTCCGGTAAAATCCTGTTTTCACCTGGAATGCATCCGATGTCCAAACATAGGCTTCCAATATATAATTCTTTATGTCTCGACCATTTCGAGACTCCTCGTCACGTCCGTGATCACATCTGGGACTCCGAACTCCTTCGGTACATCAAAATGCATAAACTCATAATAACTGTCATCGTAACGTTAAGCGTGCGGACCCTACGGTTCGAGAACAATGTAGACATGACCGAGACACGTTTCCGGTCAATAACCAATAGCGGGACCTGGATGCCCATATTGGCTCCTACATATTCTGCGAAGATCTTTATCGGTCAGACCGCATAACAACATACGTTGTTCCCTTTGTCATCAGTATGTTACTTGCCCGAGATTCGATCGTCGGTATCCAATACCTAGTTCAATCTCGTTACCGGCAAGTCTCTTTACTCGTTCCGTAATACATCATCTCACAACTAACACATTAGTTGCAATGCTTGCAAGGCTTATGTGATGTGCATTACCGAGAGGGCCCAGAGATACCTCTCCGACAATCGGAGTGACAAATCCTAATCTCGAAATACGCCAACCCAACATGTACCTTCGGAGACACTTGTAGAGCACCTTTATAATCACCCAGTTACGTTGTGACGTTTGGTAGCACACAAAGTGTTCCTACGGTAAATGGGAGTTGCATATTCTCATAGTTAAAGGAACATGTATAAGTCATGGATAAAAGCAATAGCAATATACTAAACGATCGGGTGCTATGCTAATGCAATGGGTCATGTCAATCAGATCATTCAACTAATGATGTGATCTCGTTAATCAAACAACAACTCTTTGTTCATGGCTAGGAAACATAACCATCTTTGATTAATGAGCTAGTCAAGTAGAGGCATACTAGTGACACTCTGTTTGTCTATGTATTCACACATGTATTATGTTTCCAGTTAATACAATTCTAGCATGAATAATAAACATTTATCATGATATAAGGAAATAAATAATAACTTTATTATTGCCTCTAGGGCATATTTCCTTCAGTCCGGCCATCCGAACACCCCCTAATCCAGGACTCCCTCAGTAGCCCCTGAACCAGGCTTCAATGACGACGAGTCCGGCGCGCAAATCGTCTTCGGCATTGCAAGGCGGGTTCCTCCTCCGAATCCTGTGTACCTGTACAAATAATGTCCGATTTTTGTAATGTAGCGCTCCTCGGCTTCAGTGCCCAATAATTGCCATCTTCCACGTGCTGAACGAATGCGAAAAGTCTGGGGTGTTTTTACATCCACACCCTTAGTCATATAAATGAGCCGCCTATTTAACGGGATGGGGATTTAGATCCAAACCACATCTTCTCCTCTCCGCGAGTTATCATCAGAGCGTCTCCAGCAAATGTCCATTCCAACATGGCCAGCCGTCGCAGCTCCTCCCCTCGCCCCTCCAGTCCTAAACCCGGAGACTGGGAGAGTTGCACCATCCCACACAGCGAGCTAGTGTCGCTGCAGGCCAAGGGATTCCTTCCCCAGGCATATATGGTCCCGGTCCGAGCCGGACTCGCCACCTATAATGGCGGAAAGCAAGCGGAGAGCACCCCCAATCCTTCTACAGGAGAGCGGGCGTGCCTCGTCCCTTATTTATTAAGGGGACTGGGATTTCCAATTCATCCATTCCTCCGCGGGCTTCTGGAGTTCTACGGCCTCCAGCTGCACAATCTCACGCCCGGCTCCGTACTACATATTGCGGGCTTCGTTTCCCTTTGTGAGCTATTTTTAGGCGTCGAGGCTCATTTTGCGTTGTGGAAGAGGTTGTTCTGCTTGGTGCCCCGTTCTCAAAAGGGGTCCATTTATCAAGTGGCCGGAGCCGAAGTATGGCGCATCGCCGGGACCGGATACCCATCCGGAACCCCAAAAGAGGCGTCCGAGGACTGGCCTTCGGAATGGTTTTACATAGATGACGTCCCGCTGCCGGACCCTATCTGGGTCGGTCTCCCTGAGTTCAACAGTGCTCCACCGAAGAAACGCTTGAGCTGGCGTCCGCGGAGCTCTCAGAGAGAAAGTGACAGAGACGTCCTTTGCCTGATGGGCCGGATAAGACTGTTGGCTCATTCCGGACTAACCATGATTGGAGTCATGGCCACATGCATTATGCGGGGTGTGCAGCCGCTTCAATATAGAGGCCACCCCATGTGGGATTTTAACGGGGAGGATGACGCCACCCATTACGATCGTAAGGGGCCAGCCACAGCTGCCGCTCTAGTAAAGATTTTAACATCTCTGTACAAGGGAGAAAAGGAGGACTTCCTCCGCGTCAACCCGCGGGCCGGATTCACTATGTACGAACCTCCAAGTTGGGTAAGTGAACAATTGCACTTGCCTGTCTGTTTAACGCGCCCACGACTAGATACGTAATCTGACGATTTCAATGCAAGAACTGCGACAGGAAGTAAAGGATATCAACAGCCGCCCTCCACAGCCTGAGGACCCAGAAGGGTCCCTCGATCCGGACTCCGAAGAGGATCCGGACATATCGGTGGAGCTTATCGATAGGGTGTTCCATCAGTTAAGCAAGGAAGATACCTTGGTGGCCATTACGGCTGATTACCCCGGGTTAATCCCGGCCTCCCAGGTGACAGAAACTGGAGTGTTTATTCCCTTAAGAGAGATTCCATTCTCACACATCCCGGCGTTTCAAACGACAAACATATTTTGTAGGGGAGACTTCCGAGGCGGGAGGCCGAACCTGCGGCGACTAGCCAACGAGGGGCCGTAGGGCCCCGTGGGGCAAAAAGAAATGTAGTCCGGACTGAGATTCCGGCACAAAGGTATAACACGCCCTCTGTTTCCCTGGTGTTATTCTATCAAGGCGTATTAACATTCGCACCGTTTCCAGGACGAAGAGGCCTCGCCGGACTATGTTCGGAGAGGTTGCCAATCGCGCCTCCACTAGCCAGGCTCCAACGCCTGGTCCGGAAGCGGGGACGAGCACGAGGCGCGTACCGGACGCTCCTCCAACAGAGGATGCAGACCGGCTGTCTGCCACTAATTCAGAAGTGGAGAGTGCCATGAACCACAGGCGTCGCCAGACAGTTCTATGCGACGCTTGTTTCTCCCGAGAGGCTTTAGATGCCTTTAATTCGGGAGATGCGTACCTTCGTGCCACTCAAGATGGTTTAGCCAGAGTCATGGAGCAGTATGTGAAAGACATACGGGTAAGAAAATTTTGGTTATATATATATATATATATACCAGTAGCCCCAGAGACTTGAAACAGTTAAAGTAACTGATTTAAGGATCATATAACATGCAGGTTCTTACAGAGAAGAACACCGTTCTGTCCCAGGAACTGGAAAAGTGCAAGGCCCAACTGGAGGCCACACTAGCCGCGACAGGGGAGCCCAAAGGGACCCCCTCAGGTAAGATACACTTCGAAAGATGAGTATTGTGCGGCTTGGGTGCAAATCTGACAATTCATGTTGCAGATGGCGCCGGACTTGATCCGGAGAAGCAACAACTCTTACACCGGTTAAAGGCCGGTGAGAGTATGTTGACAAGGGTGAGGCAAGAGAAGAATGATCTTCAGGATGCCAACACCAAGCTGGATGTTGAACTGAAGGACGTTCGTGGACAGCTGTTGGACTCCATGAAGGAGAATTAGCGGCTTCGACGCGGCATATTTAGTAAGTGCTTGAACGAACTTTGAAAAATGAGTTCGGCGAGGAAGTCGAATAACAGAGTATTTTCTGTAGGTATGCTCACAGGTCGTCCTGCGGAGGAAATGCCCGGTTCTACGGGTGACCTACTTCCCGAACTCCTGCAACTGTACGAGCGAATTCGGCAGGTGATGCAAGGCGTTGCCCAAGCCTTATGGCCTGCCCACTCCACGCCCGAGGGCCTTGGAGAGCTTGCGGAGAAGCTGAAGGGAGCTCGGCGGCGCTTCCGGTTGTGGAAGATATCAGCCTGCCGACAAGGCGCTAGGGAGGCCTGGGCCATGGTGAAGACCCGCTTTACGAAGTCTAACCCCAATCACATGGCTGAGGTCGGACCGGTGGGGCCTGACGGGAAGGAGATCCCTGTGAGCTTAGTGTATGGCCAGGTAGAATTGGCCGCAAAGTATTCCTAGCAGGACTGTAAATTAGACAGCCTGTTAGATGGTATAGAGGAGGAATACAATCAGTCAGTATGACTATGTAATTTATAATTGACATGTGAAATGCCTTCTAGCCGGATTATAGATCGTTTGTCGTTGCCGACCTTTTCGCTTCACCTCGGGACCTGACGGCCCGGAGTGTGTCCGAATACCATAACGGTTATATAAGAACCAAGGTATGCATGGAGACTAGGCGTAGGGGTCATTAGTGCTTTATCAGACAAGTGCCCAACTAGTTATGTTATATTACATGGTTAGTAAGAAACATCTTCCAGAGAGAATAGTTCCGTTAAGGGTTCCTTTCGCTGGGGTGGCGTGCCCTGAAGTGCACGTCCGGACTGCAAATGCAGGAAAACATCTGGGGGCATGTATAAGTAAAGAAGGTTCACCTTTAGTTCACCGACCGAATATTCCCTTAAGAACGCTAGCTTTCGGCTTCACCCAGTCTGAGGTACACATCCGGCTTATCCGGCAGTAGCAATCGCAGAGGTGCTCCCTTTACCGCCCAGCCGAACAATCAGGAACGTAGGGGTAAGCACAGGAGCCAGGCAACCCAACTTGGCCAAAACTTGAGTCATATCAATGCATATAATGGTGAAGAAAAGGTGCATGCGGAAGTCTGACGCATGCGTTGGGTGTGAAACCCATATAAACAAGCTTCTGTTAAAGAAGCCCCCAGGTTTAAGGAGCGCTGGTAGCGCATCATATGATGAGCCTTGAAGGGCTAGAAAAGGAAAGAGTGGGAGGAGACAAAAATAAAAACAGAAAGATATATGTAAAAATGGACAGAGGAAGGAGACAAACTCAGAGTTCGGCGCTAGGCATAGAATCTTTGGAGACGTGTGGCGTTCCATGGGTTCGGCTCAAGTCGGTTGTCCGACGCATCTCGCAGGCGGTACGCTCCACCAGTGAGGACTTGGTCAATTATGAAGGGACCCTCCCATTTGGGCTTGAGTTTGTCCTTGTTCTTATCCGGCAGGCGTAGAACTAGTTCACCGACATTGTAATTTTTGGCCCGTACTTCTCTGCTTTGATATCTTCGAGCCTGCTGCTGATAAAATGCGGAACGGGCTTTAGCCACGTCGCGCTCCTCCTCTAGGGCGTCCAGGTTGTCCTGCCGATCAAGCTCGGCTTCTCTTTCTTCGTACATGCGCACTCGAGGTGAGTCATGAATTATGTCGCAGGGCAGAACTGCCTCAGCGCCATACACCATAAAAAATGGTGTGAATCCGGTGGTACGATTCGGCGTGGTTCGCAGCCCCCAGGGTACGGAGTCGAGCTCCTCTACCCAGTGCGTATTAGATTCCTTTAGGGACCGCACTAGTCTGGGTTTGATACCGCTCATGATGAGACCATTTGCACGTTCAACCTGACCGTTAGTTTGTGGGTGATAGACAGAAGCATAATCGAGCTTAATGCCCATGTTTTTGCACCACAACTTTACTTCGTGAGAGGTGAAGTTTATGCCGTTATCGGTGATAATGCTATGGGGGATACTGTAACGGTGTACGACCCCGGATATGAAGTCTATCACAGGTCCGGATTCGGCCGTCTTAACAGGCTTGGCTTCTATCCATTTGGTGAATTTATCCACCATGACCAATAAGTATTTTTTCTTGTGGGTTCCACCTTTAAGGGGTCCTACCATGTCAAGCCCCCATACCGCAAAAGGCCAAGTGATGGGGATAGTTCGGAGGGCATTGGGCGGCATATGGCTTTGGTTTGCAAAGAGCTGGCAACCGACGCATCGTTTGACTAAGTCATGGGCGTCTGCTCGGGCCGTCGGCCAATAAAAGCCTATACGGTAAGCCTTGCTTACAAGGGATCGAGCTGCAGCGTGGTGGCCACCGAGTCCAGCATGAATTTCAGCCAACAGACTCCGCCCTTCCTCTTCTGAGATACATCTTTGGAGGACTCCTGTAGTACTTTTCTTATAGAGCTCTCCCTCGTGGACTTTATAGGCTTTAGATCGCCGCACTATGCAGCGTGCCTCGTTTTGGTCCTCTGGGAGTTCCTGCCTAGTAAGGTAGGCGAGGAATGGTTCTGTCCAGGGGCGATGACCGCCATTATTACGTGGGCTGAGGGTGTGATTTCGGTGGCAGGGCCTCCGATTGTGTTAGATTGTTCGGCGTCGGGTTGTGCGGTTGTGTTCAGACTGTGGACCGAGGGTTCCCCTTCCCATGCTACAGATGGCTTGAATATTCTCTCTAAGAAGATGTTGGGGGGACTGCATCTCGTTTTGCTCCAATACGTGCCAGGACGTCCGCTGCCTGATTATTTTCTCGGGCTATATGGTGAAACTCCAGTCCTTCGAACCGAACTAACATTTTTAGGACGGCATTGCGATAAGCTGCCATTTTTGGGTCTTTGGCGTTGAAGTCGCCATTTATTTGGGATATCGCGAGGTTGGAGTCCCCGCGTACTTCTAGGCGTTGAATGCCAATGGATACTGCCATCCGGAGACCATGTAGAAGGGCCTCATACTCGGCTGCATTGTTGGAGTCCGCGTACATGATTTGGAGTACATATTGGAGTGTATCTCCTGTAGGGGACGTCAAAACGACGCCAGCCCCCAGTCCGGCCAGCATTTGGATCCGTCGAAATGCATGATCCAGTTGGAATATGTGCCGTACTCTTTAGGGAGTTCGGCCTCTGTCCATTCGGTGACGAAGTCGGCTAGGAATTGCGATTTAATTGCTCGTCGTGGTTTGTAGGTTATGTTGAATGGGAGGAGCTCTATGGCCCATTTGGCTATCCGGCCCGTTGCATCGCGGTTGTTGAGAATATCATTGAGTGGTACTTCCAAGGCTACTGTTATGGAACACTCTTGAAAGTAGTGACGTAGCTTCCGGGATGCCATGAACACCGCGTATGCGATCTTTTGGTAATGCGGGTACCGTGATTTGCATGGTGTAAGGATAGTGGACACGTAGTAAACCGGCCTTTGAAGGGGGAGTTTGTGTCCGTCTGTTGCCCGCTCGACGACGAGTACTGCGCTAACAACTTGATGAGTTGCGGCAATGTACAATAACATGGGTTCGCCAATGTTCGGCGCGGCCAGGACTGGGTTTGTTGCCAAGATGGCCTTTATCTCCTCGAGTCCGTCTGTGGCAGCTTTCGTCCACTCGAAGTGTTCGGTGCGCCTAAGGAGGCGGTAAAGGGGTAATGCCTTTTCTCCCAAGCGGGAGATAAAGCGGCTTAAGGCCGCCACGCATCCGGTGAGTTTCTGTATTTGTTTGAGGTCTTTTGGGACATCCAATTGTGACAAAGCTCGGATTTTAGCTAGATTTGCTTCAATTCCTCTACCAGATACAATGAAGCCCAGTAGCTTTCCGGCTGGAACGCCGAAAACACATTTTTCCGGATTGAGCTTAATGTTGTATTTTCGAAGGTTGTCAAATGTAAGCCTCAAGTCGTCTACTAGAGATTCGACATGTCTTGATTTAACGACCACATCATCTACATATGCCTCCACTGTTTTGCCGATCTGGTTTGCCAGACATGTTTGAATCATGCGCTGATATGTCGCACCGGCGTATTTTAGTCCAAAGGGCATCGTGTTGAAGCAGAATGGGCCGTATGGTGTGATGAATGCTGTTGCGGCTTGGTCTGATTCTGCCATCTTGATTTGATGGTAACCGGAGTATGCGTTGAGGAAGCACAGGGAATCGTGTCCTGCGGTGGCATCGATGATTTGATCTATTCGAGGGAGGGGAAAAGGATCCTTTGGGCAAGCCTTATTGAGGTCTTTGAAGTCGACACACAGGCGCCAGGATTTGTCCTTCTTTGGTACCATCACCAGGTTTGCTAGCCAGTCCGGGTGTTTTATATCTCTGATGAATCCGGCCTCCAATAACTTGGCTAGCTCCTCTCCCATAGCCTGTCTCTTTGGTTCAGAGAAATGCCGAAGGGTTTGTTTGACAGGTTTGAATCCTTGCTGGATATATAAACTGTGTTCTGCCAGCCTGCATGGGATTCCTGGCATATCTGAGGGGTGCCAAGCGAAAATGTCCCAGTTCTCTCATAGGAACTCTCGTAGTGCGGCGTCTACATCAGGGTTCAGTCGTGCCCCGATGGAGGCTGTTTTATTGGGGTCCGTAGGGTGGACCTAGAATTTGACTATTTCGTCCGCTGGTTTGAAGGATGTGGATTTGGATCTCTTATCGAGTATCACATCGTCCCTGTTAACCGTGGATCGTAGCGCAGTCAGTTCTTTGGCCGCTAAGGTTTCTGATAGTGCCTCGAGGGCCAATGCGGCTATCTTGTTTTCGGCGCGGAGTGCTATGTCCGGATCACTAGCGAGAGTGATAATTCCGTTTGGCCCATGCATCTTAAGCTTCATGTACCCGTAATGGGGTATAGCTTGGAAAACTGTAAAAGCCTCCCGTCCTAGTATAGCGTGGTATCCGCTTTTGAACGGGGCTACCTGGAACGTGATCTGTTCGGACCTGTAATTATCCGGCGTGCCGAACACCACATCTAGTGTGATTTTTCCGATGCAGCGCGCTTCCTGACTGGGAATTATTCCTCTAAAAGTTGTGCTGCTTCGCTCAATGCGGTTCCAGTCTATTTCCATCTTTTGGAGGGTTTCCTCGTAGATGAGGTTCAATCCGCTGCCTCCGTCCATGAGTACCTTTGCGAGGCGACAGCCGTCCACTATGGGACTGAGGACCAGTGCGGCTGGTGCTTTGGTTGTTTGAAATTTAGGTTCGTCACTCGCGTTGAAGGTGATAGCAGTATTACTCCATGGATTTATTGTCGCTACTTGATAGACTTCGGTGAGGCTGCGAAGTGTTCTTTTTCGCATGTTATTTGATTTGAAAGTCTCAAAGACTGTGAGAACGGAACTGAAATTCCTTGGCTGGTTTCCTTCGACCTCTGGAATTAGGAGATCCTCGCCAATTTTGGCCACCTGCCGGAGTATCCAACATGCCCTGAGGCTGTGGGTTGGGGTGGCGTCCGCTGCACTATGAATCTTGCAGGGTCCATCTAGCCACTTTTCCAGTACGGTTCCATGCCCCCTAAAGGGTTTTGATTTTTTAGTGTTTAGTCCGGGCGCCTTACTGCCGTGCGCCCTCTTGATTCGGATGGGATTGCTATTCAAGGCCGGATTATCCCAAAATTCAATTTCGGTTTTCCAAGCACTTTCCATGGCACAATATTTTTGTACTATGGACGCCAGGTCAGCAAAGCGTGTAATATTACGATGACTTATGGCATTGAGTATTCCCTTGTCCGTGCAGTTACTGCAAAATATTGAAATTGCGTCTTCCTCGCGGCAGTCCTTTATCCTGTTCATAAGCAGGAGGAATCTGGCCCAGTAATAATGTACTGTTTCTTCGGGCATCTGCCTAATTTGGGAGAGATCGCTTAAGATCGGGTGGTCGGGCGTCGTTGAATCTGAGACTTCGCCCGGTTTATTGTTCGGAAGCCGAAGAATTTCCGGATTCTGAGATCTGGAGTTTTGGACGTTATCCGATTTGCCTGATTTTAGGCTCAGGTCTTGGATTGTACCCTCCCCTCTGCGGATATCCGGCATGGAGGGTTCAGGAATTCGGACGTGGCTAGTCCTTAAGATAGATGAAGGGTCGCCACATTGTGTTTCCACCACAGCAACATGGTGGGTGACTTGGGGAGAGTTAATTTCCCTTAGATCGGGTTTAAGCCCAACCTGGTCGTAATTCGTAGCGACCCCCAGGGCGGTGATGCGATCCAAGAGCTCATTTACGGAAGATAGCTCCATCGGATCCAGCTGCTCGGCAAGTTCCGGGCTGACGTGGAGGTTGCTTTCGATGACCCGAGAGGTCACCGTCGGCGTAACGGCCGAACAGGCGGTCATGAGAAAACCACCTAGCCGGAGGGTTTGGCCGATAGCCAAGGCTCCCTTAGTCATGGCGCCGTCTTTAAAGACGGGAAAAGGCATCCTTCCTGATCGCGATGGCACAGAGGAACTCTCAATGAAAGCATCAATGTCGGTGTCAAAACCGGCGGATCTCGGGTAGGGGGTCCCGAACTGTGCGTCAAGGTCGGATGGTAACAGGAGACAAGGGACACTTTATTTTACCCAGGTTCGGGCCCTCTCGATGGAGGTAAAACCCTACTCCTGCTAGATTAATATTGATGATATGGGCAGTACAAGAGTGGATCTACCCCAAGATCAAGGAGGCTAAACCCTAGAAGCTAGCCTATGGTATGATTGTGTATGATGATGGTTGTCCTACGGACTACAACCCTCCGGTTTATATAGACACCGGATAGGGTTAGGGTTACACTTAGTCGGTTACAAATGGTAGGAGATCTTGAATATCCGCACGCCTAGCTTGCCTTCCACGCTAAGAAAAGATCCTTCCGGACACAGGACGAAGTCTTCAATCTTGTATCTTCATAGTCCTGGAGTCCGGCTGAAGGTATAGTCTGGCTATCCGAACACCCCCTAATCTAGGACTCCCTCAAGTGTGGTCACTACCACATCTGGGTAGAGCTCTACAACTAGAAAGGGGAAAGAAACTATCTAATTCTATGTCAGAGAAAATTCTGTCAATGGTGGACATAATCCTGGAGCAGCACTTCCAACATATGTAGCAGAACTATGGGTTTTCCTTCTGACAGGGCAATTCTCAACTTTATGGGTAACCATTTTGTAGATAAAACAACTCTTGGGCTTGACACATTTATCCAAATGATGCCCTGGTTCCCCATAGTTGTAGCAGATCACCTCAGAGTATGCCATAAGGCCCGAAGCAGGGGCATGAGCAGTTTTCTGGATGTCCTATCTCTTCTTTCGCTGATTCTTGCCTTGAGATTTCCCACTGATCTAAGAGTCAGAACCACCATCAGATTGATCTTGGGCAATTACAGGAGCCTGCCCGGATTGTGCCCCCATTTGGGGCGGAGGTGGGCCGTACCACTGCCCAATCGGCGCTCCCCCCATTGTGATAGGGGAAATTTATCGGAGTTCCTGGTTCCTGCTCATCCTCCAGCCATATGTTGTCTCTTAGGAAGCAGAAATAACCACCAGACAGCTCAATTGAAGCAGATTGCAAGCCTAATTTCAATCTTCTACAGGTTTGGGGGAGAGGTAAGGTAGGGGATCCACCTGCTCCGGCTCCGGTGGCGTGCTGGTGGGCAGGAGTCCAGTCAAGCATTCCCATCTCGGAGTAGGACGTGGATCTCCTGAATTCACTTCTCCTTTCGCCCATCGAATGAACTCAATCGGCGGCTCACTTGGGTGGGGCATCCTATGCTTCTCCGAGAAATCTCCTTCGAAGTAGATCCGCTGGGCTAGATTCAGCAGCTCCCAATCCACATGATCCTTGCACATCCGAGCATACCTATGCGAGTGAGAGAACGGATTCGGTCCCTCCTCGGCTTCCTCCCTCGCAGCTTCCTCCTCTGCTTCCCTTGATTCGCGCGTGCACTGGGTCCAGGAGAGAGCGTCGTCGCGGATCCGCATCGCCCGCTCCCTCCATCTCCTCCCTCGAGTCTCCCTCAGCACCTCCGGCGCGACGGAGTCGAGCGGTTGGAGCATCTGCGGGAAGGCTTTATAGACATGTGGGAGGTGCATCTTGTACATCTGCCTGTCTTCCAGCCATTCCCCCGTGGATATGGCCGGCGACTCCATGGGGCGCGCGAGCGGACTTGCTGAGGGGGGCAGGCGCGCCTAGATTCAGGAGGCGAGGGGTGGCGGCGAGATCTATTTGCCAATTACTCCCTCCTTTTCGGTTTATAGGGCTCAATTCAAAAATCTCACCAACCAAGGTAGATGATGAATGGTGGAATACTTTTTGTAGTTTGCAAAAGCACCTAATTAATGCACTTGTTTTCCTCAAAAAATTATGTTTATCAATGCATAAATTGCAATGCATGCATGCATAAAGTACATGCATTGGTCAATTTTCTCTTAATACTTGCATGCAATGATTTAATGCACCTTGGAATCTGAACATGTGATGGAAAACAACCAAATTGAGCCTTATAAAATGGAAAAACTAAAATTTTGAGATAAGCCCTATAAACCGAAAAGGAGGGAGTATGTGAACTAAATAGTCAACATATAAAATAATTTAAATATATATAATATAGTTAGAAGGGAAACATAAGTTGGACCTGGCGTTCCTATTCTTATATAGAAAAATAGAATAGACCTCTGCGTTTTCTTCAAAAAAATACATAAATTGGGCTGCCAAAAATAAAACCTCGGATGGGAGGTCCATAGGCCGGTCGATACATGACGGCCCTAAGAAAATACAGACAGGCCCGTGAACCTCCAAAACCACATCCAACACTTGCCAAAACTTCGTCCCTCGTTTTCTTTGTGTTTCGCACACTCGACATTGTGTGGGCATTTTGACTGTGCATCATATGAAGATGTGCTATGCATGAATGTTGATCAGCATGATGTTAACTAGCCGGTAGTTCCATTTTCGACCATGAATAAAACTTCCAACATGATGTTAACCCTATTTGATAAGGCCGTGTTAATATAAATGCTCTCCCTCTGAAAGTTGCAGTTTCTTATCTGAAACTGAAACTTGCAGTTTCTTCTCTGAGAATCCCATTGTCTGCACTTTTATACTCCTATGAAACTACATTTTTTAAGTGCTAAAAATAGATCTCTAGAGTTCATAAAATACTTTATATGCTCAATACTGCAAATCTGAAATTCAAAAGACATTCATATTTGAAAGTACTCTCAAATTACACAACACAAAACACAATTCACAACCTGCAAATAATGACAACCCTAAGCTCCTCCTGACAATTCACAACCTGCCCGACTATTGGGCTGGGGGGGCGGGGCAGCCCCCTCCTATTCCTCGGTGGCAGACAGCCGCCCCGTGAGACGATGTGAACGGCGAGGGAGACGATGGCGGGGAAGCGTCGTCGGGCCAACTGCTTTTCTCCTCTTGCAGTTGGGTTCGGTCGACGAAGACTCCACCGGCTCGCTCTGGCAGGACACCCTCACAAACGACACCCTGTAGATGCTCGATCCTTCAATCTCTGGTGGATGCTCCATCTGGGATCGATACTCCCACCACCGCTCCCTCACGATCGGATTTGGTGACTCTGTTTGCTCCATGGCCCAGAGGAGCAGCTCTATGTACTACGGCGCGACACCCTCCGGCAGTATCGCCGCTTTTTCGCTCTGTTGCAGATATTTGGCCATGGATGTCGCCGTCGCCGCTAGTTGGTCCTTCTTGTCAAACCAAGACTGTATCTCCAACATTCTAGCTAGCTTCACAGGGTCGCCGTCTGCGATCCTCATGTATCGGTTGTACTCCTCCATCGATCTACTTCTCCACAACACCTTCACTCGCCGGCGGTGGTTTTTGAATGCAAGAGGAGAGGAGCAGCGCTGGTTTTGGATTAGAACAGGAGAGGAGCGACGCTGGTTTTGGACTGGAACAGGAGAGCAGGGGTGGTGGTTTTGAAATGGAAGAGGAGAGGAGCGGCGATGCATTTAGATTGGAACATGAGAGGAGCGGCGGTGGTTTAAGAGGAGAAGAGCGGAAGAGCGGCGCTGGTCTTGGAAGTATTTTTTTGTTGTTTCGCGTATTTTGGGTCAAAGTTTGACCACGTACTGTATTTGACAAGCAAAATGTGAATGCATGTCACCAAAAATTGTATCGTTTGGTTCGTATATGAATGTACTTTCAAATTATACTCCCTCCATTTTTGTATACAAGGCCACAAACTCATATTACAGGTACCAAGGTAAAAATCAATGCTATGTTTAAGTCAATGTTGCAAGCTAGCTTGTCACCTTGATTGTCGTGTTAATTAATGTGGTTTTTCTCTCCCAAGCACAACAAGCCAACCCTCTTACTCCTCATTGGTTGATTAATGTTGGGAATGCAAGCTAACCTTCTCACTCCCGCATGCACACAAGGGATATTAATGTCCCCGGGTGCTAGTACGAGGCAAACACCATCAATTTTGCCTCGATTAATGTTAGTGGCATTGTATAGTTGCAAATTGTAATTTTGATAGTGGCCTTGTATACAAATAACATATATTTTATGTGCGAAAATCATGGTCAATTATGACCCAGAATAAAAGGGAGACTAGTTAATGTGGGGTCGCTTTCTTAATTGAAGGGTAAATTGATTTTGATTTTGATCCAGTCAGAGCGCGCCGGCCCTCTCGTCCAATCCTAAATCACTGCCGCACGCTCCTCTCCCTCTTCTCCATTGCAAAACACTTCCTCTCCTCTCCATCATCTCCATTCCAAAACCACCGTCTCGCCTCTCCCTCTTCTCTATTGCAAGACCACCATCTCTCCTCCGTTTTCTAGACGCTTTGCTCCATGGCGCGGGCGCAATCCATGTATACAAAATTAGTATACTGTATACTATTTAAAAGTCGAGGGCGGGGCTTTTCCTGCGTGGTAGGCGGTGGGGCAGTTCCGCCTAGTCGGTTCGACAGAGACGCGAGAAGACGAGGGAGTAGGCTGCTGCAAACGTAGGGCTGTGTGATTTGACAGCGAGTTACTGCTGGACAGGTGGGCCCCCGTGATTTGACTTGCCATTATCATTTTAACTACGGCGCTACGACCGGCGTGAGTCTCCCAGATTCTTGGCCACCTCCAAACAGGTGCCTCTCCCAATGCTCCACCATGTAGTAGAGGCTGGCTCTTGCATGAGATCCCACTTCTCCACTTTTTCCTTGCCTCTATTTCCTCCACATATGCAAAAATGCCATGTAAAGCGCACTGTTGTACTTACTTTTACTTGCTCCTACAGGTGCTTAAGCTTGCCACATAGGCATAAAGTCTGATGTGGCAAGTTAATCAAGAAGAGAGAGACTAGTTTGGTGACTCAAGGAAGAAACGGTGCTAAGCGCGTGTACCTAGGTGAAAAGACAATTTTGAGTCTATAGCTAATTAAATGAAGCAAACTTAGCAACACCATTTCATTGGAAGAGGTCACTCCTTGGCAAATGCAATAAATACACGCACTTACTAGCACCGTTTCTTCCTTGAGTATGAAGAAAGATATAGAGAGGAGTAACAAAAAATACACTTATAGCCAACCTTGTTGTAGTATGAGTGACTAAGTGATGACTATGTATGACATGCCAACATCAGATAGCCTAACGCACCGTGTTAAATCTCCAAGGGCGCGACCGCGCGAGCGACGCGACGGTCGTGGTAGGCGCGACCATGATACGGGCTGCTGGCAGCCCTTGGATCTGAGATCAAACGGTCGCATGCTAAGTTGCTGAAAATTTGCAGAATAACCCTCCGGGATAGGATATTCACCCATAGGTCTAGAATCACGCCATGCAACTGTTCGATCTTAGATCCAAGGGCTCTCGGAAGCCCGTATCATGGGAGAATGGAAAGCCACTACCCTGCCGTTCGCACGCTGGCAGTTCGCTCCTACTCGTCCCCACACGTCCTTCAATACTATGGCGATTCGCTCCTAGTCGTCCCGTCCATTCTCATTACGGCAGTTCCACTAATCCTAACCCTCCTCCCAAATCCAGGGCGTCCCAAATCTCCACGATCGGCGGTGAGTACAAGGTTAGAACCATCACCGGCGATGAGTTCGACATCATCTACACCCGTTCTTCCGCGATGGTGAAAGGATGCCTTTCTCGCTTCAAACGCATGTTCAAAAACTCAGATGATGAGTGGGTCGCTGGGCTAGATGTTGAGTACACCACAGTCCTGGGATGAGAGAAGTATCTAAAGGACGAAGAGAGGAAGAAGCCCGTCGTGATCCAGGTTTGCGTACATAACGTTTGCTTGGTCTACCACATATGCCATGCCGACGTTGAGTGCCAAGATTTTAAGGACTTCCTCGAGAGCAACCTAGTCAATTCGTTACTGTAGACTTTGGTAATGACAAAGAAATCCTGGTTCAGATAGGCCTCATTGTAGGCAACCGCTTCGACCTCCAGAAGAATCGGCTGGTGCCCTCTCGTCAGCCTTCAATGCTGACCCTGGCAGGAGCCATGGTTCATCCTTCGTACGTTAAACTGGTGAAACCTCCATACACGTTTCATCGTCATGCATGGCAGCGGAATGTACTAGATATATACGGCATCCAGTACGCTGCAATGGATGGCTACCTTTGCTTCAATATCTACAAGGGTTGGATGAAGACCAACAGCCAACTGTGCGGTTCAAGCAAAGAAGTATCGGCCAAGAGGAAGAGCGACAAGGACGAAGTCGAGGACATGGACGAGGACTCCGAGTAAGGTGGCAGTGTCGTTGCTCATGGTGGTTCTAATGCAGTGTCTACCGGAATAGTTGCAAAGTTTAATTTCAGGTGTGCTTAATTTAATTGGAGGGGTGTGTTGTGCTGAGCCCCCAGCAGAACTATGTTATGTTTCTTCTCGTTACTTTAACTCTTCAGTACGTACATACTATTATTTCTTACATTTCATCTTTTAGTTGGTAGTACTACCACTCATTTCTTCACATTATATACGTACAATATATATGGCCAACATCATATAGCCAGCAGTTTAGTTGTCAAAGAATTTCAGGGTGCTTAGTTCAAAGAATTCCAGGATGCTTAGAGGGTGCTTGGATCCAAGGGACTTATTTTAGTCTAACTAATAATAGTCTCTTTAAGAGGCTAAAGTTCCAAGCACCCCTGACTAAAGAGGGTCTAAAACTAGTCTTGAGACTAAATTTTTTTAGTCAGGGGTACCCCTACTAAAATGTGGATTAGTCCTCTCTCTACTCATTTAACTCCTCTCCTTTAACACAGGCGAGTTCTAGATTGGAGGGTTTGGAGGATAATAAATGCTCATTAACTTGATTTTAGCCTTTTTGGTATTTGGATCCAAGCATGGGTGAGGCTAGCATGTTTTAGTCCCACTACTTTTAGTCATGGGACTAAAACGTATCCAAGCACCCTCTTAGTTTTATTTGAGGGGTGGGTTGTGCTGGACACCATTATTGTGACTAGCCTTTTTAATAGTACTATATGCATAATTTGGCGATGAGCGCTCTCTATACGTACTACCTTTTTTTTAGTTTTAAGTTTTGCTCCATGGCGCAATTTATTGATACTACTGCTGTACAAAAGTATACATTTTTTAAAAGGCTAGAGGGCGGGGCGGTCTAGCTTGGTCGGTTCCACGAGAGGCGAGGGCCTTTGTGATTTGACGGCTCATTACTATTGGAAGGCGGGGCCTTGTGATTTGACTGCTGGTATAAATGCGCCGACGACCTGATCGAGGAGGAGCAAAGAACCGTGCAGTATACTCAAGTTTTCCACTCGAGTAGTATTATGACGGAGGAGCATGAAACACGGCAGCCCAGTGCCATATGGCGATAAAAAATGATCTAATTTGCTAGTCATCTCATTGTTAGCATTGTTCTATTCATGCCTCGCGGAGAACGTGACACGTGCGGCGAAACACCCGAAGCAAAAGATGAAACACAAGAGCAAAAGAAGAAGGAAGATTATCACCCCAAATGATCTAATTCGCCGTGGAGTCGTAACTGCTTCTTCATCGCCTCCACGACCTCCATCTCCTTGCGCGTCTCCTCCGCCATCTTCATCATTGTGTCCATGATGCGGCATTTCTCGACGCGAGCCTTCATCATCTGTTCCATGGCCATATTACGTACCTTGACAGCAGCTGGGTGATCGATGCGGAGCTTCGCCAACTCTTCCTTCTGTTCCATGGCGAGGGCCTGCAGCATCTTCATCGTGGAACTACTATTCTCATGCAGCTTCTTCCAGCCGGCGTTCTTCTCCTTCAACAGGTCGATCTCGTGGCAGAGCTTCGCATTGTCCTCCCGAAGTCGCAGGATTTCGCCGGTCGCCTTCTTCTCCGAGGAAATGCTCTTCTTCAGCAGCATCACCAAGCCGACGGTCAACTCCCCCTACTGATTGAGCTCAGCGGGCATGTCGTCGAGGCTCTCCTTCAGCAAATCCATCAAGCCTGGGATGAACTCCTTCTGCTTATTGAGCTGATCGGGCATGCCGTCGAGGGATAACGACTCCAGCTCCGCCGGCTCGGCATGTTCGCCTCCGCGGCTAGGGCGCTCCTGGGAGCCATCGCCTGCCCGTGAGAGATCTTTTGAGGTCTCCGCAGCCTTGGTTGCCGCTCCCTTGTTACGAGTAGTTCTCGACCTAGAGCTCCGCTCATCGGCCATGGCAACGACGGATGAAGAAGAAGCACTTATGAGGAGGAAAGGTAGAGTGATTTTTGGTTAGGTAGTAACCCTTTTTATAACCTAAGTACTAGCACTAGTACTAATACCTGCATAGTGGGAACACGTTCAGGTTTGGTACGTACTACTAGTAGGTGTGAGCAGGCTTTCGAATGTGATGGGAACAAGGTAAAGACTAATTGATGGTTTTGGTTTCGAGGCCCGAAACGGCTCCCGATGAGTTTAGCCGAACATAAGTTTCAAGTACTACACTGCTCAAATGCGTAAATATTATATTACTGTCAAAATTGGCACAAAATACGAAGGATACCAATGGAAGTACTACTAGCAACCCACGATTTAACTACTCGCATGCGCGTAGTGGAGTAATAATGTCTTTCTTCCGCCCTCACGTCCACTCAATTTGCATGCGTTGTATTAATTCACCATCAATGAAGTGAACGACTGTACACGCGTCAAATTATCACATGGGGTGGATCTTGGTACAAAATTACGTCCGCCCGTGTACCCGCGTGTGCGTGCGAGGAATGAGTGCGTGCATGGCGTGCGTGCACATCTTCGCTTCGTGCATGTACCGCCAGTATGGCTCAGGGAGGACGAGTACATTCTTCTGGAACCAACAGCACGTCACTGTGATCAATCCACGCAAGGAGGTCGCGACAACACCTACACATGTGCCACGTGGCTTCATGAACTGTAAGAGAGACACTGTGTAGCGTGCCATTGGTATTCTAATTTATGTGTTTTGCACAAACTCGAAGTACTAGTAAGGTACACGTGCATTGCACGCATCAGATTTTGCAACCAAATTATGAATAAATACCACACTATAGCATGTAAGCTCTGAGTCATATATGCTTGATGTAGCCCTTCGTTTAATTCTTATAGTTCATCTCATTCAAAATCAATTAGTTTTTATAAAAAAGCTAAGAACGCGGGAATAGGAAAAACATGGGATTATAGTGGAATGTCGTCTTGAATCCCACAGGATTGTACGAGTGTTTGATTGTGCATAGAAAAAACGCAGAATTCTTTCAAAGAGGTTTGAGTGGATGGGACGTTTCCTATGAAACTTAGTGCAAATGAATCATATGGAAAAATTCCTATGATTTACAATCCTACGAATCAAACAAGATAGGAAAAATTCCTAATGATTAGAATCCTCCAAAATTCCTTTGAGAATCCTTTGAATCAAAGAAGCCCTTAATATATTTTATGATTCATGGAATTGTGCGTCGTAAAGCATAAATTAAAAACAAATAATGGCAATTCAACTAGAAAAAAAGTTTGGGCAGTTATGATATGGAAGATTCTAGAACAAAAGAGAACCACTGTTGTTTTGAGGTTTGTGCATTATGCTTAAGTTCAACCATGGAGTCTGCTAGATTGTACATGTGGCAAAATCCGGTGGGGGGCTAGAAGATGGTGCGAGGGGCCGAGTGGAGGGAGACTATGAAGGAATGCACAAGTGGAGATCGATATTTAGAGAGAGGGGGCGAACATGTGCGCTGATGCACGCAGTGGCGGAGCCATGAAAAATAAGTGAGCTAGGGGGCCAAGCATTTCTAATACTTTACGAGGAGGGTCAATTCATGAACTTAAACCATTTTTAGCAGCAATTGTCTAGTGATCACATTCATATTAGCCTTGATATATAGTGATGTTAGGGGGAGGGGGCAGGGCCCTTACTGCCCCCTGTCTTCGCCATTGTGCACGCAACTGAGAGATGAAGCGGATGTCATGGATGATTAGAGGGGGACGTTGGATACATAATTAATGTGGGTGTATTAGCTATATATCTTAATCCTATATAGAGAGGTATAGATTGATCGATGTGGACGTGGGAAAGAGGGCGAGACCTCACTAGATATATCGATTGATCGATTTGTGTGGAAAACTGCGAAAGACCTAGCTATATACACACATACATAGAGGAACATCGATCGTTGCGCATGCATGCGTGAGAGATAAAGAATGCCCGATATGATGGAGAGGGGGATGTGTGTTGGTGTGTGCCTTCATGGGTGACCGACCTGAAGAAAAGATTGCATGCGTGCGATGGATAATGCCGACTGGTAGTGTGTGTGCATGCATGCACGAGAGAAAGTTAGTGGTACAATTATAAAGAGAAGACTACTGTGTGGGTGTAAAAGAATAGCTGAATAGGTGAGGTCACAATCAATGTAAAGTTGAATTCAAATATTTGAATAAGAGATCCTGATGTTTGAAACCCATGCATGCGTGAATATAACAGAGATCTGCGCGGTGTGGTTTGGAAACGAGCATGTTGTAATGTATACATATTGAACAAGGTCAGACTGATTTGAATTTGAGATACCGATGGCAGACATCAATCGGCCACGTCGCATCCGTGCATGGACACACTATTCTAATTGGAGGTGATGGGCGGCTTTTGCATCACATATCTATATCTATACCCCTATATTATATTATATTATATATATTTTTATATTGTGTGCGTGTAACTTTAACTTTGAAAGATGGTCATTGGATGAGGCGAATCCGATGGTCCAAAGATGGCAAATTTGAGCACTACTGGCCGTTGGATATCATCTAGATTCCACCAGATTTCGCCACATGTATAATCTAGAAGACTCCATGATTGAACTTAAGCATAATGCACAAACATCAAAACACAAGCACTTCTTATTTGTTCTAGAATCTTCCGTATCAGAATTGCCCAAATGTTTTTCTACATGATTTGCCATTATTTGTTTTTACTTTATGTCTTATGATGCACAATTCCATGAATCTTAAAATAGATTAGCTTTCTTATAAAAACTAGATGATTTTGAATGAAATGAACTATAAGATTAAACGAACATCTACATCATGCATATATGACTCAAAGCTTGCATGCTATAATGTGGTATTTATTCATAATTTGGTTGCCAAATCTCATGCGTGCAATGCACGTGTACCTTACTCTAGTCTAAATGGTGTTTGTGTGTGTGTTGTGCGTGTTGAGGTGCAAATTGTGTTTTTTTGGGTACACGTTAAGCTTGTTCTTCCAAAATTTCAAGCCGCGCCTTGTTATGCCGAAAATTCAAGCTAGCGTCTCTGTCTATCGTGCTGCGAAACTCCCGCCTCTTCAACCCGCACCTTGTTAGCCCGAAATATTTAAGATATATCTTTGTCTCGTTGTGCTCCGACAAGTCCCTCCATCTCAACCCGCACCTTGCTATTCCGAAATTACAACGCGCGCAAAAACTCCCACCTCCTGTGAAATCCCGACACGCGAAATGCCCGTGGTACCCCTGAACCGAAAGAACCGCCTCAAATTGGTGGGGGTACTTTCGTAACTTACCCCACATTTCGGACAAGCGCGTCTCTAAGCCATGGTTCCCCAGTGCCATCCATCCGCCCACCCATTCGTACACCGAGGCCGCAAAAACCCGTGACGAAACCCCACACCCTGCTCTGTCCGCCACCCAGCCGGAGCCTCTTCCCCGACGACGTCATCCACAGCAACACCTCGACGTCCCTCATCCACCGTACCGAATGAGGATCCGTCGTCGATCTCATCGTCCCGCCGGTTCAGCCGCCCTGTCCTCCACCTCCAAGGAGTTGCCCCGACGTTCCCCTCGTCTTTCGCGCCTCCTCCATTCCCACACCGCCGTCTTCACCCGCACCACCAGAAGAGCATCATCATCACCGTTTCCTCAGATGAAGCTGCGGCCTAATCGGCGCCACCACAGAGGTTGTACACTAATCGCCGCATTTTCTTCTTGATTCGATCTCACGGTGCTGCCGGCGCTCGGTCCCGAGCTGACACGGCGCGGCTCCATCCACGGCGGCGTCGCCGGCCATTTCCTCCACGGCGTCGCTCCCTCGGCGGCGACGTCCACATCAGTAGGACCTGCTGCTGCTTTAGCTCTTGCTCGTGCTGCTGCTCTACTCTTGCTCTTAGTCCCCTGCCTGGTCTGCTCTTGCTATTGCTCTTGCTCGCACTGCTGCTCTCGCTCTTGCTCTTGCTTGCGATGCTGCTCCGATTTAGCTATACTTCACTCTGATGCCGCCGGGGTGAAGGAAGAACCAGCCGCAGCGGGGAGGGGGGCTCGCCGGAGAGGTACCCCACTATCTATCTTAGGGTTCAGGATGGGGGCGGTGGTCGCCGGCGGTGGCGGGGCGGTGGCGTGGGGATCGCCGGAGAAAAAGCATGGCACGGGGGTGGGGGGGGTAGAGGGATGGCCGGGGCGGCGGCGGACCGGCGGTAGGGAGTGTTTTCGGGGCGGGCGGGGTGGCGCACCGCCAGCCGCGGGCGGCGGGGGGCTGCTGTTTGGCCGGCTCAGGGGGGTGGAGGTTGAAGATGAACCGCAGGCCCTTGATTTCATATCCAACGGCTGCAAAATCGACTGACCAGAGATGAAAAAGTCAGTCGATCGACGTGTAGCCTCACCTTGCTAGTGCGTTCAGTTTCGACAGCAAAATTCAGTTTCGACAGCAAAATTCAGTTTCGACAGTTAAGTTCAGTTTCGACAGTTAAGTTCAGTTTCGACAGTTAAGTTCAGTTTCGACAGTTAAGTTCAGAGATGAGCGGCTGATGTATTTTACATCTAGCAGTTTGCGGTTATGTATTTTACGTCATGTATTGGAGATGCTATTAGAATTCCACTCAGGTTAACGTTGTTCATTGTCTCTCTTGTCCTGCTTCAGCATCGGTGTCGTACAACTCACCGGAGCTGCTCCAACGCCGAAACCCTCCATCACAGCGGAGCAGTACCTCAGGATCCATCTCCAGACGCCTAAGATCTTCTTCCCCTCCTCCAACAGCCAAGTCACCCGGAGCATCCTCACCGGCCAACCCAATCACGCTGAGATCAACATGGCTTCGCCAAAGAGGTTGTACACTTGTTGCATCTCTTTTTTACTCTACATGTTATATATATTGTCCACTGAGCACTCGTAGTAATGGGAAATACGATTATTTTATCCTACTATATGACAAGCAGTGAGGTACCAGGCAACTTAGCTATCCGTGATGGACTCTCTTGAACGCCATCATCATTTATCTCTGCGCGTTTCCGTTGTGCATTTGTCGATGGGCCTGGGAGTTGAGCTAGTATGGCAGTGGCCTGGGTCCAAAGTAATAGAAGTAGCACAAAAACATTTTTTTAGTGTAGGATTTTCCTTGCTCAAGCCCGCCTTCTAGAATCGCCAGTGCTTGAAAGGAAAAGTGAATGAAAAACATTGGAATTGGAAAGTTTCCTATGGTACTACTTTTCATGAATTTGGTGCAAAGGAATGGAGCAAAGGAAAACTGTAGGATTTGTTCCTTTAGTGTCTCCTTGAAAGAAAAACCGTAGGAATTCTAATTTCCACTTCTCCTCCTTTTCATATTCCTATTCATCAAGCACAAGACTAAGAGATAGTAGCATAATAGCATTATAACCGTACATTTTCTTGTGGTTTGACTTAATCTCACCATGCTTTTTTGCATCCTGTGATCTTCAAATTGTTGTGAATCAAACACCCAGATTGGCAGAAATCCTATGTTTTTAAATTCTCTGTTTTGCACGTGCATTCCTATCCTATTCCTGTCTATTTCCTATCCCCGCATTGTTAGGATCCTTAAATTCAAACAAGCCCTTACTCAATTACTTCTGTTACAGATATGTGTCAAAGAAAACCTTGTGTGGTTTGTCCTGCTCCTGCGGCGCTGTGTTCCACCCCAGCTCAGCTGCTCCAGCGACGGAAGGGTTCACCACAGCAGGGATCCGCCCTCCAGACTGTCTTTCGCCGCCTCAGATCTTCTTCCCCGCCGCCGGCAGCCACGACAACTGCATTACAATCATCAACTGAGCAGATGACCTTGAGGACTACACGGGTCTGCAAGAGAGGTCACACTCTTCCGTGTCTGCGTACGTTATGCGTCGCTTCATATGATGACATGCTACATTATCGTCGTGTTCACCTATTAGACTCCGAGTCAGGTCCAAACTAATGCTGAAACTTGAGTTTTTAAATGGTTGTGGGGTACATATTGGGGCAGCAATCAGTACTATCTGTCTACTATCTGGTTAATCTCCGGTGTCTACTATGAGTTTCATGTTGGGTGCAAACAAACATTAAAGGAGCCATTATCTGTATTTTTTAACTAAAGCTATTATCTGCCTGCTATCATTGGTTTTGGGTCTATCCACAGTTTGCTACCATCACTCTGGATTTGTGCATGCACTCCCTACATAATCTCACTATGTTTTATTCCTATGCATGCCAGTTATTGTACAAAATGGAACTGATCATGTAGAGCAAAAGAGACGAGCCTTGCGTGGCAATAAAATTCCATGCAGACGTCGTTCCATGGTGGGCGCAAAGGCAGCCCCCCTCAGATCATAATCAAGAGGAAGATAACTGTTATGAGGGGGATTCAGAAGGAGAAGACCACTCCTATTTACCCCATGAGATCTTCGCTCTAACTTGGCATGCTGATGTTGGTAATATCATGCATATGGTGCCTTGCATTGCTTACTGTATACATTAAAGATGTCATCTGCTTAGTTTAGACATGCTTTGTGTCAATGCCATCTGTTTAGTTTCTTTATCGTATATGTGAATCATGAAATGCCATCTTGTCTAGCCAGGCATCATATATGTGAATTTTGCAATGCCACCCTGGTTAGCCAGTCATCTTATATGTGAATTATATCATGCCATCATTTTTTTATTACGTGTTAAATCTGTCAACAATTTTAGTACATTCAATTACTCTTCGTGTGCATCAGCCATTTGGCACGGTCATGGAAAAATCTGGAGTGGAAACGAGGTCTTCAGAGCAGACAATGCTATCTGACAAAGCGCATGCCTTGCTGGTTACTGATAGCTCCTTAGAGGAGGATTCAGAGACAGACGACCAGTCATATTTTCCCCCGAGGTGCATGCCCTAACTTGGCAGGGTTATGTTGCTCATATCGTGCGTATGGTATCTTGCATTGCTATGTCATTTGCTTAGTTTAGACATGCTTTGTGTGAATGCCACCTGTTTAGTGTCTAATTACCATATATGTGAATTATGCAATGCCATCTTGTTGCAAGACATTATATATGTGAATTATGCAATGTTATCTTGTTGCAAGGCATTATGTATGTGAATTATGCAATGCCATGCTGTTTAGGCAAGCGTCATATATGTGAATTATATCATGCCGTCCTTTTTTTGTATTTCTCATTGCTTTTGTCGACAATGTTTGTATATTCAACTGCTCTTCCTATGCATCAGCCATTTGAATTGGTGATGGAGAAATCTGGAGTGAAAACAAGGTCTTCAGAGCAGACAATGCTACCTGCTGAAGCAGATATCTTGCTGGTTACAGATAGCTCTTCAGAGGAGGATTCAGAGGTAGATGACCAGTCCTATTATCCCCCTGAGGTGTATGCTCAAACTTGGCAGGGTTATATTACTCATATAATGCATATGTTGTATCGCAATGCTTATTTTTTACATCATATACACAATATTGAATGCCATCTCCTTAGTTGACACATCATATATGCGATTGCCCTCTGCTCACTTCCTTAGTATCTAAATCATATATTTGAATTATGTCATGCTATGATGTTTACTTAGACAGCATGTATCTAAATTATGGCATGCCAACCCATTTTCTAAAGTCATAATATAGTTATATCATCTCATCCTGTTTACATAGTCATCATATTTAAATTATGTCATTCTACCCGTGAATTATATCATGCCATCATGTTTCCATCGACGGCATGTTTGTGATTTATGGCATGCCAACCACTTTAATAGACACATCGTATAGTTATATCATGTCATCCTGTTTACATAGTCATCATATTTTGAAGTATGTCATTCTATCCTGTTTAGTTAGCCATCATACATGTGAAATTGTGTCATGCTATCCTTTTTAATTAGCCATCATATATGTGAAATTATGTCCTGCTATTCTGTTTGCTTAGACAACATAAATGTGAATTATTTCATGCCCTGTTTTCTTCCCTACTATCCATTGCACCTATCTATCTTACATTGTCTGTACATTCAATTACTTTTCTTGTTTATCAGCCATTTCAATTGGAGGGAGTGATGGCAGTATCTGTGGGAGTAAAAACATGGTCTTCAGAAAAGATCGTGCTACCTGTCGATGCAGATAGAACCACGGTTGTACTTGCCCAAGAACCAGCCCCACCACACATAACCCACACTCATGCAGATTGTACCCCTACCCAGTTGGACAGAGAACCAGCTACACCCCTTCTAACCCCAACCCCAGCAGATAGACACCCAGTTCCCGTTGACACAACACCGTCTCCACCACAGAGCACCCAAACACGAGCAGTTAGTAAGGCAACTGCGGTGCCCAAATCACGAGGACCACCACTCCGAACCCGAAGTCAACGCTTAAAGCAGAAGAAGAATTGTTCTCAGGTCAGGTTCCGTAGCTATGGTTCATACTAGTTTGCTCTTGCATCACTGTATTTACTGATACCAACTAATTTCAAATTTTAAGGATGCAATTGAAACTCCAATGGCGCAACAGGTATGTTTTAAACCTGTTTCTTCAACGTGTTTGGCTGTTTGCTGTTGTAACTTGCTCTATGTTGATTTCATTTTCAATTGAATAAACAGTTATGTTCTCATGCCATGCACATTACAAGTGTTGTTATTGCTGTGTAGTTTCCCACACTTATATTCTGTCTATGCTGCTTTGTCTTAAATAGATATGATTCGAACTGTATCTATCTTGATTTGGCAACATAAACTAGAATGATATAGACCATACAGTGACCATACTACATAGATATATGTTTGTTTCATGCTGTTATCCTTTCCACCTTACTACTGAACTGGTAAACCTGAGATGTGTTTGTTTGTTTCTCTTTTAGAATAGGGATAAAATATTGGAGAAGAGTACCCTGTTATGCAATGGTAAAGGAAGTAATGCAGATAAGGTTCAAGATAGTGAGACATCCCTGTTGGTCTCCAAGAAAGCTGATAAAAACTATATTGAAGACACTAAGACAACCCCAGAGTCCAGCCTTGATGTAGTGTTCGAGTTACTGGCTACCACTGCTGGCACCAGCTCTTCGAACTCGTTGCCTGAATCAGTTCGGCTTCTTGAGTCTCAACTTCAAGTTGAAAGACATCGATCAGATGTTATGCGATAGGAAGCCGAAATACTGAGGAAGTCCCTGCAGAATTCAGATGCATACTTTCTAGTGCAACAACAAGCGCTGCAGGACTTAAGTGCCAAACAAGAGAAAGTTAATAAGCTTGCTAAGCATCTTGCCAGCATTATGGGTACCTAGGATATTGTTTCTTGAGCTCTTCTGAAGAGGTTTCAGTTTTGGACTTGTTTTGTTGCGGCATTTATATGCTGCTATGTTCCCTATATTTGCATTGGTGGCGAACTTTGATGCCCAGTCGATGTAATATGTGTAATAGCCGTGATAGCCTAGTGTAAGTTGCTTGCTTATTTATTTCCTTGTTGTCTTGTTTATTTGTTTGCTTGTAGTCAGTGCAGTTCTTTTTCTGCGGTTTGCTAGTGCCTGCAATAACCTATTTTTTAAAACTAGGTCACAATAACCATGGGCTAATATTTACTGTAGTGACACTGGGCCTCCTACGGGCCGTAGAAACTATGGGCCTTCTACGGGCCGTATAAACAGTGGGCCTTCTACGGGCCATAGAAGCAGTGGGCCTTCTACGGGCCGTAGAAACAATGGGCCTTCTACGGGCCGTATCATCAATGGGCCTTCTACGGGCCGTATCATCAATGGGCCTTA
Organism: Aegilops umbellulata; assembly: GCA_032464435.1. Taxonomy (NCBI): domain Eukaryota; kingdom Viridiplantae; phylum Streptophyta; class Magnoliopsida; order Poales; family Poaceae; genus Aegilops; species Aegilops umbellulata. Next base: position 82,461,418 of record CP136060.1, on the reverse strand, counting down.
TATGGGCCGTATGATCGATTGGCCAAACATGGGCCAAACAGACCGCATTCTGGCCGTAAACGGGCTAGAGTTGGAATCGTCCGTTCATGGGCTGACCATAACGGGTCATCGTTAATAGGCCGTATTTGATGACGCTATGAAAACGGCCCAACGTATGAATAGACCACAAACGGGCCGAATGTAACCACGGGCTGAATTTGGCCCACAAGAAGAAAATGACAGTAACGGGCCGTAAGTAAACGAATGCTGAAAATGAGCCCAAAAATAAATGGACTCTGAGAAGGCTGAAAGATAACATGGGCTGGAAACGGCCCAACAGAATAACGGGCCGTTAATGGGTATAAAGTGATACACTGTTCATCATGGGCCAGTTTCACCACGGGCCGTTAATGGGTGTAAAGTGATACACTGTTCATTATGGGCCAGTTTCACCACGGGCTGTTAATAGGCCAAGAGTTACATAGGGCCTCATATGGGCCAAAAGACGTCATGGGCCATACATGGGCCAGAAGTGAAAACGGGCTGGAATCATATTGGATGGCCCAGATGACGCTACTGGGCCTAATTCGGATAGGGCGTAATGGGCCTTGGGTTAGCGGGCTGTAAATGGGCTATATTCGAACAGGCCGTTAACAGGCTTTCCATGGGCCGGCCCGCCAGCTTTTGACCAAGTCAAACGGGCCGGCCTTTACACAGGAATGGGCCTCTGTTGGGCTATGCCACGTGTTGACGTATCATAGGCGCCTATCTGACCCACTGACGAGCTGACACGTGTTTCGTCCGGCCAATAAGAATTTTACACGTGGTAATTTCCCATTGGTCGGGGCTGTTAACGGGTTATCGGATCCAAAACCCAACCCGATAGCTTAACGGCGTTCCGTTATGGTGGATGCCATGTGTCGGTCACCCTTGATGAAAGCACTTCTGTGACGCGTGATTTATCATCATGGAAGTGGACACTTTCGTGATGATAATTTTGGTAATGTCATGGAACACTTCTACGACATCACAGGTATGACTATCTTGATTCTGTCATAAATTTGTCATGGATGTACATTCATGACAAAAAAGCGACCTACTGTGACAAACACGTATCATCATGGAAGTGTATTTTTTTTGTAGTGGTTGATGGAAAGATAATTCAATAAATTCCCCAAAGAAAATTCTTTATAAGCGTTGCCATTATTCTCCATTTTGCAAAGAGTGAATATAGATCAAATAATATTGGAATAAATAGAGGATAATGAAGCTCAGGTGTAGACTGATGATACATAATCAAATAGCAATTAATTAAGTACAACATTACAAGGCAAAAGGTACTGACAAGAGGAATGCAGACATCAACGTGTGAAGTGGCATTGGCTTTATTCAACATTTTGGTAAGAGTAAATGTAGATATGATAATTTAGGGAAAGTGGAGGGCAGGGCAGATAAGATGTAGACTAATGCTAGACAATCAACTATCTCGCGATGCATGTACAGTAATACCACCACCGTCCGTTATTAGTTGTCGCTCAAATGGATGTATCTAGCACTATTAAGTTCTAAATACATCCAATTGATCAACAATTAATTCGATACAGAGGGAGTACATGACAACAGGTACTTACATGAGCAATCCAAAACTTCATAACCATTGTGTTAATTCTACATTTATCTAAGAGTAAATATAGATCTTATAATTTCAAGCAAAGGAAGGATAAAGAAGCAAACATTTACAGTGATGCTACATAATCAAACAGCAATGAGTGTAAGTATGCTGAAAAAGGGCAAGAGGTAATGACAAGAGCAATGCAGTGCCCAGTATTGTCGTGAGATCCTATGATCCTTTGAGCAAGGAGATTCATCTGAAATTAGTTTTCATACAAGAGAGAAGGTAAGGCACATGCAGAAATTTAGGAGTTCAAATTTTGAAGTGATATCATAGACAGTACCTGACGCTGGGCTATCAGTAGTTCTAATAGGGGTTTGGCCACTGGAGTAGGGGTAAAGTCTGTTACAGTTGGGCATGTGTTTTCCGTGGCTGCTGATCTATCTGATTTAACAAGTATCACTACCTTTTCCAAATACCTAGTTTGTACTACTTGAGGATCTGCAATCACCCTCTTCCTTTTGGACATCTATTATGAAAGAACAACATTTAACTGGAAAAACATAGTATGACGACACATGGAATAGGTACAGAAAATGGATAGGTATGTCATATACTCATATATGATGCTTAAACTAAGTAGATGTGTAACAAAGTAGAAGTAATGCAAGAGGTCAGATGCAAAATATGTGCGACCAATACAACCTTGACAAGTTAGAGCATGCACCTTGATGGGTGAATAAGATAGGTCATCCTCCACCATGCCAAGTTTGTTAGCCAGTGGGTCATTCTGCAATATTCCTCTCGTGCGCCCATTCTCATATTCATTTTGATAATGTTCAATACCTGACATGCATGAAAACATAAAAAACAAGTGAGATTATCTTTGTAATGCAGGAGTGATTCTAATCCAATACTTCCTCCCTATAAACCCCTTTGTGCTATCTCTAAAACTTCTAAGAGGTGCCATACATGCTGTAATTTGGTGTGTGCATTAATATAATGTGGCCTACTACTCAAAATATGAGAGCTCCAGAAGTGATGACTCTTCGCAGATGACAGCTTCAACATATAGTAAAGAAGAACAAGTCGACCTGACCTGACAGATTCAAAATATACTAAGGGAGAATAACTCGACCTGACCAGTCGACCGCAAGAGAAGAGGATCATCTTAAAGAAGAGCAGAAGAGCAAGCAGATTGAAGATATTACAAGTCTTTCTATACAATGTCAGTTGGACACCCATGATGAACCACAGCGCACAGAGAAATACTATTCCTTCCGGTCTCTCCATATGTGGCTCACATGCATTTCGAAACTAAAGTAGGAACATTTAGCTGACCAATTAAACATCTCTCAGTTTTACTGATATCAGCATAATATCATATTTGAATTTGTACAACTAAGCTTTTTTAGCTCGATGGGTGGAGCAGTGCTATTATGACACGAACCACGTAGGCTGATCATGGTCATCATAAAATGGGGAAACCGTAAGCATGATGAGTATAGTGTTGACCGTGGCAGTGGGAGGCAGATCTGAAGCTGCAAACCGCGCAAAGGGTAGTTAGCAACCGATATTTTCTTTGAAATAACAACTAAGATTTGGTATGAACAAGAAAGTATAGTCAACAAGTGACAAAGAAATGCAATTCTGTTGTCCCTCTATATGTCACGACATGCATTTGGAAACTCAAGTGGGACCTTTAGCTAACCAATTAAATGTGTCTGTTAACTAATATCAGTATCATATCACAATCATATTTGAACAACTAAGCTTTGGAATTCTGAGTGTTGTTTTGTTTGGCTTGAACGGTGGAGTAATGCTAGTATGAAAAAGCACCTACGCAGATCATAGTAGAGTAGATAAAAGAGGAAAACCCTAAGCATCAAGAGTAGAATCAGGAAAGTGGAACTAGCTGGACCAGTGTGTGGCGCACATGCTTTTCAAAACGAATATAGGAACATTAGGTGACCAATTAAATGTTCTCTATTTTAGTAATATGAGCATCATATTAGATTCGTATTTCAACACGTAAGCTTTGGAATTATGAGTGGCATGTTGTTTTGCTTGATGGGTTGAGGTCTTGAGGAGCAGTGCTAGCACGACACGAAGCAGGGAAGCACCTATGATGATGGTAGTGAATATAAAGGGGGAAACCATAAGCTTTACGAGTATAGTGACTGTGACATGGTGGATCTGAAGGTGCAAACCAAACAAAGCTACTTCGCAACCAATGTTTGCATTCAACTTGCCACTACGATTTGGTACGGACAAGAAAAGTACACTAAACAATTTAAGATCTATTTTCCGGGTGAGATCAATAACTTAAGCACATATGGAAGAGTACCACCTCTCTTGCGACGCCGTGTAGGCCCCTGCTGATACGTTGAGGGTGCTGCGGGTGCGATGGCTGTCGGCGGCGGGGAAGAAGACTTTAGATGGCAGACGACCGGGTTGGAGGATAAATCATGTTGTCTTGGACGAGGTGGTCGTAGGAGCGGCAAAGGCAAAGTGGACGACAGCGCTGATGAAGCGAGACGACGCGATGAAAGGATCCTGGTCCGGCACCGTGGATGAGAGACGTCCATCTCTTGCAGTGGATGACGGGGTAGGGGTAGAGGCTCCGGCAAGGTGGAGGATGGGGTGGCAGACGAAGGAAGCTGGCCGCAGTGGGGAGGTCGTCGTGGCGCCGATGGTGTATGAATGGGGAAGTTGAGGGGGAGGGGGATCTCAAACTTTGGGACGCGCTTGTCTAAAATGTGGGAAAGTTATGAACTTATCCCCTGTTTAAAATTTCGGACATCACGTCGGTTGGGGATAGGACGGTAATCTCGCATCTCCCAAATATTTGCCAGTAATGATTTCGGGTGAGGAGAGGGTGTTTTGCTGCCCACTGTTGGCGCCCATGGTGTATGAATGGGGCTGACAGGTAGGGCGGTTGTGTCACGTTTGGGGGATGTTACACATCTGCCCCTATTTAAAATATTAGCCTACATCGATTTCGGACGAGGAGAGTTTGTTTTGCCGCCCACCGTGGATGAATGGGGAAATGGAGGGGGAGACACATGTCTTTCGGACGAGCTTGAATCAAATGTGTTTTGCCGCCCACGTTTGGCGCCCACCGTGTCTGAATGGGCTCAGAGGCCGTCGCGTCACGTCTAATTGAAGTTACTAGTCTACCCCTATCGACAGCAGTGTAAATCCGATCGATAAGGATGTCAAGTGTCAGGAGTAGACAGTAATTTCCATCTCGCAAACACTTGCTTCGTGCAACCGACAAATGATAGTGGGTGTTTAGCCGCTTCATTCAAAACTTGGGAGAGTTAGCATTCACATTTACCCTGGGCCCTGGCAACTAAATCCAAATCCAATTTTTATTTGATTACAAATATCCACAGATAATTATATGTTTTTTTATTTATTTCTTCAAAACCACAACAAAGATTTATTCCACCTTTATATATGATTATGATTTAGAAATGCCACGATCTTCGAATTCAGTAGGTTGGATACACTTTGAGTCAAACAGTTATTTCATCCAATACAATATGCTCACACGAAAAACAGTTCACCTTATGTCAATCATACAAGTACTGAGGATTACCTCGCCTAAAAAATTCAGATCATTACAACACATGGACAACATAGGGGGTCTTACAACATAATCCATACAGAGACATGACACAACATGCAAGCACAATAATCTAATGACAATTTCAACTGCTATCTAAAGAAGAACTGCGATTACCCTATGCTTCAGATAGCAGAAGCAGCAGGACCTCCTCCGTCTTCAAATGCAACATTCTTACTTCCTCCAATTGTTGGGTTGCTTGCATAATGCGTGCAGCTAATTGCATAATTTCCAGCTTCAAGATGGAGATTACCTCATTCATGGCAGCCACACCATCTCTTTCTGCCTCTAGTAGAGCCTCAAGAACTATAATATCTGTGCTCAGACTGCTCTCCGGCGGTGTTGCCTCTGAACTGCTACCATCTGGTAACATGGATGGCGCACTGCTTCCACAAATAGATTCTGGGGTTGTACATTGTGTCCTAGTGTGAACGGCATCTTGAAAGGTTTCCACTGGACATAAGTAAGAGATAGTTATCGCATGATCCAGGCAGTAAGCTTACATGGTAAACGACATACGAATTATTGCCGAGCATGGCAAGCTATATTTAAATGGTTCGAAGCAGCATCAGCCGAAAAGAAATTAAAATGGTAAGATGAAACTAGGGATGTAAGTGGCAAATAAACAACATCCGCCAGTCCCATCTAGTTAGTTTTTGCTAGCTCCCTGGTTCATTTTCCTCAAAAAACAAAAACTCTTTTGAACTATCATACCACTAGTGCACTTTAATCGGGATTAAACAGGACCCAGTTGACATCCCTAGTTGGAAGGGGGTGTACCATTGCTAAGTTGCCAAGGCATCTAAGCAGTTGAAATAATCTGAGAAAGCACTTAACAGTGTGGCCTCATATAAACTACAAAGACAGTCTTGTGATGAAGTTCAAAGGAAAAGTTAAGGACTCAAATGAACTAGGCATGCATTTCTTTACGATAGTACAGCAGGCACTGCTGACATATTGGCCAACTCAGGTATAGCGTAACAAGTAACAAACAAGCATTCGAATCAAGCAATACAGCAAAGCAGACAACTGAACTATTTGTTATTCTGTAGGATTACAAGTTGAGGGCACAAGCCAAGAAAGCAGCCCACACGCATTACATTTAACATGTACTAAAACACACTGGCTTACCATATGTTGCTGTGAAGCCTCGCTGCTGTTGCAATGTTCTTTGAAGATATCATCAGCATCCCGTGGTTGCAAATCTACTTGTTGTAGTTTATTCTGCACCCTCTATTTAGGTAAATTTAATTTTAATCGCATGCACTGGTTCGAATTGATCATCAGTGGTTCATCTAAACTAATGAAAGAAGGGTGTGTGCATACACGACAATATATCTGCTTCCCTCTATTTTTATGCTTGTTCGAGGTGCCAGCCCCAAAAGAACAAATATTTTGCTTGATGGGGTTGGCAGCTCCATAATTAATAGAAGCATCAAATTAGTCATGCAACTTGGGAAGATCAAGAACACACAAAAAAGTAATGAACAGAGGCTCGTAGCAGTGATGTAATAGCTAGCATCAGAAAATGTAGGGTAAAACGAACAAAATCCAGGGGAACCACATGCTAGTTTGCTGATGTGTAATTAAGCATAGAGAACATGAAGCAGTATGATGGAACTAACAGGTGGCATCAGAACAACACCATTATCATAAATATAGCATGCAAGAAGTAAAATAGTAGGCAGTGATATCTAGGAAGTACAATAATACTAAGGACAAAACTAAAGCATATTAACTATATGTGCACTGGTATGTAATTTAGCACATGTAACATGTTCACTGCCAGAAGTATGGCCATACAGGTGCAAGCAGAATAACGCGTCTTGTCGTGGATTTGTCACGGCAGATGTCCTAGTAAGAGGACTTAGTCGTGGAGCCATCGCAACGGGTTAGCTTGAAGGGGTTAAAAGTGGACACAAGGACACGGTTTTTATACTAGTTCGGCCCCTTCGATGAAGGTAAAAGCCTACGTCTAGTTGTGATGGGATTGATGGGTTTCGAGGGCTTAGGGAGCGATAAGCTTCGCCTAAACCTCGAGTTCTTGTTCTCTGTCTCAAACCGCCGTCGGGTCGTCCCCTTATATACACGGGTGACGCCCGTCGGTCTGGAAAGTCCCGACCTCCGGCTTATAAACGTGCCCGGGTCGGTCTCTCTATTCCTAACTTACAATACAAGTTTACCCCAGGCCGGTTTACACCATAAACCTTTAAACCGATTACAGGCCTTGGGCCCTTCTATTTCTCCTTGGGCTTTAACATCTCGGGTCTATTGACGGAGGTAACCCGGGCCCTGCAGGCCGGTTTACCCCAGATAGCAATATCCCCAACATTAGGCCCCAGATTGATTTGAACAGGTTCATGTCAATCCTTAATAAAAATTTCTGTCTTTCAAATGTCTTCCAGTAACTGTTGAACCGCCGTTTTCTTGTCTCCTTTTACTGCGGTGAACCGATATGACGTCAGTGCGAAGTTATCGTCTCCTTTTGCTAACCCGCAAGAATCAGGGCGACGGCTGGGCTCCCGAAATCTCCGGCCCCTGGATTCGCGCGCCTGACACGCGCGCCGCGCCTTATAAATAGGACTTGAAGGCCATCTTCCTTTCCTCCCTTTCGTCCCCTTCTTCGTCTTCCTCGCGACCCAGACCTCAGAGCTCCGCCGCCGCCGTCAGCTGCTGCCTCAACTCCGGCCGCTGCATCAACCTGATCGGACCAGAGCACCGCGGCGACTTTCCACATCTGTTTGGATCCCGGTAAAGCCTCTGTTCTTCCGCTTTTAGATCTGTTCTAGGGTTCGTCATCCTGTTACTGTTTCTTGTTCATCCCCGTAGCAACTTTGCGAACAGATGATGATACCTGTATCGTGATTTGTAGTCCCTCTTAGCAGTCGCCATAAATCTGTACTCATCTCCTTAGATCTCACTCTTTTTCCTGCTTGTCGAACTTATGTTGTTCTGCTGTGAGCCAAACTTCATACTTTTATTTCTTTTTCGCCCTAGCCGTAGATCCATTGCTTTGAAAGAATCCGTACGGGATCTGTTTCTGCTTTCATACTCACAACTGTTAGATCTGGTCGGTTTAACTCTTAGCAAAGCGAACAAACCGATCTACACATCCATTAGTCCCCTTGATGAACCGCTGGTTGATATCATTGTTGATAACCTGACTCTATATAAGAGCATCTTCGGTTTACAATCACACTTGTTCTCAAACCGGAATACCTTTATCTTGTAGATTTCCTCATGGCAAAACAGGTGTACGAATGCAACTGGGTTCCCTCTTGCATCACTGAGACCCAACTAAACAACTTAGTTCTGACTGGTGCCTTGAGTAGCAAAAATACCATCCATTGGAGGGTTCCAGGAGACGAATGTCCTCCTACCCCGCAGGAGGGAGAAGTGGTGGTGTTTGCGGATCACCTGGCCTGGGGTTTTAATCCACCCGGTTCAAAATTTTATCGGGACGTCCTGGCTAATTTTAGGTTGCGCCCACAAGATGTTGGTCCAAACTCAGTCACGAATATCTGCCATTTTCAAGTGCCTTGCGAGGCGTACTTTCAAGAGGAACCTACTGTAGAGCTGTTCCGGGACTTTTTCCATTTGAACCGACGTACTGAATTTACCGACGGCCCTAATATGGAACTGGGTGGTATGGCGATCCAAAAGAGGAAAGAGGTGACTTATCCTCACGCCAAGTTGCATAGTCATCCGCAAGAATGGAATTGCACTTGGTTCTATTGTAAGGATACTTCCCCTGCTGAAGAAAATCCACTGCCCGGCTTCCGTCCAGAGAGACTTAGCAATACACACCCCTTCCCCCCATGGCTAACCGCCAAAGAGAGGAGTAAGTATGCCCCTCAGCTGTCCAAGCTCAGAGCCTTCATGGCTAACGGTTTAACGGGGGTAGATCTTGCCCGTTGCTGGATTTCATGGAGCATCCTGCCCCTTAGCATCCGCTCCGGTTTAATGTGCCAATACACGGGTCGGGTTCATGATCCTTTGAGGCACTGCAACATTCAGCTGACGGAGGACGAAGTCGCTGAAGCTGTGAAAAAGATGCTGAACGAACCGGAACATGTTTGCGCTCGAACCGGCCTGCTTCCATTTTGCGCCACAAACAAACCACCTGCTGTAAGTAACTCCTCTCTGTTTATAGAATTTTTGATCTCCATATATATATTGTTAACTTCCAGTCCTTTCCGAAACAGGGAGATGATCCGTTTTGGAGCAAGAAGTTTCAGGAGCCAACCGAAAAGATAATCAGACCCAAGACAAGGGTGAAGAAGCCCGCTACAAAGAAAAGCAACACTGCTTCCTCTACCCCCAATTTAGAGGAGGATGATGTGGGTAATCCGGACCTTGGGGTAGACCTCGATTCAGTTGGCTTACTTTTTGTACGTCTTATTGATGATGATATTTGTCAGGACGACGCTGAAGCGAGCAATGCTGAAGGCCCAGAGGTAACTATTCTTTCTTCTGATGCCGTTCCTTTGCCTTTGAAAAAACCTCGCCAAGCAAACCGGAAAATTAAATTTTATCACCCTCTTGCTTACTTGGATCCCAAATTTCTTGTGAAGACCCAGCAACATGAAGCCTGACGCACCACCCGGCATAGTGGCCAGGTAGTTACCTCCGCCGGTTTACCGAACAGCCCGGTTCGGAAACGCCGCTCAGAGGTCTTCGATTTATGCGCTAGCTTTCCTCCTAAAGCAGGTTTAACTCGTCAGCCTCTAAATCCATCTGACTCCGATTATCAGGTCACTTCCCATTCCTCTTCCGGTGAATCTTCAGCCACTCAACTGCCACCGTTGAAGACAGTTATTGGGTAAGTTGGACCGATCACAACATATCTCTGTATGGGTCTCTTAATCCATCTTATACCGTTTTTTCAATCTTTGGGCTTTTTCCAGGGCCAAACCTAGACCGAGCAAGAAGGCTCGTCTGGATAACCCGGCTGAAGGAACTGCCGCTCCTGAACCGGAGTAAACTCTTGGTGCTGACGCTCTGGGTCGTGAGGATACTCATAATTATCTATCTCCGCAAGATGACACCTGTGCTGAAGACAGGCCTACCAAATCTGTCGGCCGTACTGATCCGCCTGCCAGTCCTGTTCGGGTTGAGGAGTCCATCCCCCCTTCCGCAACTGTTGATAAACCGACAGGGCCACTGCAGAGCAGCGACTCCAAGGATGACGATGTTGTGATTACCGGCATTGGCCGCTCTGAACCGGGGAACACTGCTACTTTGGCCAAGCATACTGCCAAGGACGAAATCTCGGCCATAAAGGGCAAATGGGACCTTGACTCCTCTACGTACGCCTCTTTAAGCGCCCCGGATCTTTATTCTGGGTACCTGAACCGACTGTACACCAGTCGGGATTATGAAGCTGGCATGATCAAGATGATGAAGGAGAAACTTGAGGTAACTCCCTTGTGCTTCATTCCATTGCAACTTAGCTTATCAATATTTCCAAACCGAGATGGTAAACCGGATCAGGCTGCCTTGACAATTAAGGTCCGGTTTAGAAAACCCAAGGCTTCAACATAGGTCATAACCAGAAAACATCATCAGATAACCATTAGCCCCCAAGTGCCAAGTTTAAACACTTGTATTAATCTTGGGACTTTTTGTAATGGAAAACTTGCGTTAAAATCAAGTATGCATTAGCCCCCAAGTATCGAGCACATAACTTGCTTGTGTGGTTGATACTTCCAAACCGTGCAATATTTTCTGAACACTGTTGACGACCTGCTGCAGGGGGATCTGAAGATCAAAGCGAATCAAGTCTCGGACCTTCAGGAAATCTTAAAAACCCAACAGGCTGAAACTGAAAAAGTGAAGGATGAATTGGCCAACGCCTTAACCGTTATGGAACAGCTGAAAGAAAGCCGCAAAAAAGAACAAGCTGACTGGGCTACTGAGAGAGCTCTTTTGACGAAGAGGGCTGAAAATGCCGAAGCTGATCTTAAACCGGTGGTCGATGAATTATCCACCGTGAAGCGACAGATACACTCCATGACCTCTGCCGTCTTTGGTAAGCTTTTCGACGCCCTTCTTCCAATTTGTACCTTGTCCGCTACATCCTATGTCCGGTTTGTAATCCATCTTGAAACACTGCAGGCTCACGTATTGGACACTTGGGTTCTGATGTGCGGATGAAACTCAAAGCTGCTTATACTCTGATTGAACAGTTGTACACCGGAGCACAAAGAGCTATCACCACTGCGTCGCATAACAACCCTGCGCCGTCTCTGATTCAAGACACATTAAAGAGGCTGTCCATGCTTCCAGCCCGGATTGAAGAATTGAAAAGATCAGCTGCTCGAACTGGAGCCATTACTGCCTTGATCCGGGCCAAAGCGTGGGTACCAGATTTCGATCCTGTCGAAGCGGCCCAAGGATACCCCAGCTTGAAGCAAGATGGTTCAGACTTTGGTGAAGACGATTTGAGGGCGATAAACCGGGCGGTGCGCCCCCTAGCTTGTCAATTGGCTGAGGAAGCAGATCTGTCACGTTACCAAGCCCAATACGACAACCAGAACAAACGAGTAGCTGCCCCGGTCCCTGAAGCGGGAAACCTTATTCCTCCAATCCGTAAGCATACTTATGCCCCTGACATTGAACCGTCTTTGCTGATTCACGAAGAAGCCGTCTTTCAAGCGCTAATGGGAATCGACTGGACCACTGCTGATTTCCAGCCAATGGGTAACCAAGATAGAGCTGAAGCGGCGCAAGACGATCCCCAGCCTTCGAACCGAGGCGGCGAACAGGCGTAATCAACGCTCCGGTTCACCTTACTTGGTGACGTTTTAATCCGTCAACGAACAATATATTCAGGCACTACGTTGCCTTGTAATAAGATAGTTTAATACCTCTGCATTTGAATGTGCCTTCGCGCACGGGTACTGATGCTCTTTCCAATGACGTTTTCCAACTTTGTTTCCTGTCTTTACTGAGTACACAAGATCTTTCGACCCGATGAACCGTGCTGCGCTTTTGCCAAACCGGGCAACTTGCCTCTGGGCTAAAAAACGGACCAGGCTATGTCAGCTGAATCGGTTTAAAAATACTTGACGTTCCGAAGAACAAAAAATACCACAATAAAGGCAGAAAACAAAAACCAAGTATGAAAAGGCAACGCGATAGTAAAACGCATGCAAATAGTGGTTACTATGAACCGTTCAGAAGGCGTGACCATCGTCAAGACAAAACCGAGCCCCCAAGAGGTGTAGCTACGGTTTAGGTCGACTAGGTTCCTAACTGAATCGTGGCAAATATGCCGGTCAAATGGCATTGCATTGGTTCGTCAACCAAGCCCCCAAGTGACTCAATGGCCAAGGGCCGATCAAGTGGCATTGCGTTGGTTCGGACACGACCAAGCCCCCAAATGATTCATTGGCTAAAAAGCCGACCAGAAGGCATTACCATCATCAAGACATGACCGAGTTCCCATAAGGCGTAATCTACGGTTCAAGTCGATTAGGTCCCCAACTGATTCAGTGGCAAATGTGCCAGCCAGAAGGCATTACCGTCGTCAAGACATGACCAAGCCCCCCGGAGGTGTAGCTACGGTTCAGGCCGACTAGGTCCCCAACTGACTTTATAGGGATAGCTATGTTCTCTTTGGTTCGAATACGACCTATGTTTGAACAGGAAGCCCCGTGTTTGAATAGCTATGTTCTCTTTGGTTCGAATACGACCTATGTTTGAACAGGAAGCCTCATGCTTGAACCGGGATATTGAACCGGATATTAAGAGCTGCACAGCCTTGTAGGAGACATCTTCCCTTGAACCGGCTTTTAAACCGGAATCTATAACTTGAACTTCTGTGAAGCGACCTCCAGGGGTAAACACACATGATGTGAAGAACAGCAGAGACCCCGCTTTACTCGAGGCTCCGGTTTATTGTATTAATCATAATATATACATCGTCATGATATGTACATAAACAGAGCCCAAGGCTCATGTATAATAAGGCCGAAGATGAGCTATGTTCCACGGCCTGCTGGTCTCCTCCTCTGATGTGCGTGAATCCTTGCGCTCTCGAATATCAATCAGGTAATATGACCCATTATTCAGATTCTTGCTAACCACAAAAGGTCCCTCCCAAGGCGGGGATAATTTATGCTGATCAGACTGATCCTGGATGAGCCGAAGCACCAAATCCCCCTCCTGAAAGGTTCTGGTCCTAACCCGACGGCTGTGGTAACGGCGAAGATCTTGCTGGTAAATCGCTGAACGGGCAGCTGCCAAGTCACGCTCCTCATCCAACAAGTCAAGAGCGTTCTGCCGTGCCTGCTCATTGTCCGCTTCAACATATGCTTCCACGCGAGGTGAGTCATGTCGTATATCACTTGGGAGAACCGCCTCTGCTCCATAAACCATAAAAAACGGCGTAAACCCCGTGGATCTGTTAGGCGTGGTGTTGATGCTCCATAATACAGACGGTAGCTCCTCCACCCAACAACCCGGCGTCCTTTGCAAAGGGACCAGAAGCCGGGGTTTGATACCTCTCAAGATCTCTTGGTTCGCTCGTTCTGCCTGACCATTAGATTGTGGGTGCGCTACCGAAGAAACATCAAGCCGTATATGCTCCCGTGCACAGAACTCTTTCATGGCCCCCTTGGATAGATTGGTACCATTATCTGTGATGATGCTGTGTGGAAAGCCAAACTGGAAGATCACCTTCTTTATAAACTGAACCGCCGTGGCAGCATCACACTGCCCCCACCCACTTTGTAAATTTGTCAACCGCCACCAGTAGGTGGGTCTTCTTATCTTTGGAACGCTTAAAAGGCCCAACCATATCGAGCCCCCAAGTAGCAAACGGCCAAGTGATTGGAATCATCCTCAATTCTTGAGCCGGTATGTGTGCTCGTCTGGAAAATTTCTGGCACCCATCACATAACCTGACCAGGTCTTCTGCATCAGCATGAGCAGTTAACCAGTAGAAACCGTGGCGGAACGCTTTAGCCACCAATGATTTTGAACCGGCGTGGTGGCCGCAATCCCCTTCATGTATTTCTCGTAATATCTCGCACCCCTCCTCAGGGGATACGCACCGTTGTAGCGCTCCTGATACGCTGCGATGATGTAGCTCTCCTTTGAAGATGGTCATAGACTTGGACCGCCGTACTATCTGTCGAGCCAAGCTTTCGTCTTCTGGCAACTCACCCCGGTTCATATATGCCAGATACGGGAGCGTCCAATCCGGGGTGACGTGAAGGGCCGCCACTAATTGAGCCTCCGGATCAGGAACAGCCAACTCCAGCTCACCGGGTAGCTGCACTGATGGGTGATACAATACATCCAAGAAAACATTGGGTGGGACCGGTTTGCGCTGAGAGCCCAAGCGGCTTAAAGCGTCCGCTACCTCATTCTTTCGGCGGTCCACATGATCCACTTGATAGCCTTTAAAATGCCCAGCCACCATATCTACTTCACGTCGGTATGCAGCCATAAGCGGATCCTTAGAATCCCAGGTGCCAGATACCTGCTGAGCCACCAGATCCGAATCACCAAAGCACCTAACTCTGCTCAGATTCATCTCTTTAGCCACCCGAAGACCATGAAGCAAAGCTTCATACTCAGCCGCATTATTTGTATAGGGGAACATCAAACGGAGGACATAACAAAACTTATCTCCTCGTGGGGAAGTTAAAACGACTCCAGCCCCCGAGCCTCCCAATTGCCTGGACCCGTCAAAATGAATGGTCCAATAGGTGTTATCTGGCTTCTCCTCAGGCGCTTGTAACTCTGTCCAATCATTTATGAAGTCGACAAGTGCTTGTGACTTTATAGCCGTCCGGGGCACGTATCTTAAACCGTGCGGCCCAAGCTCGATAGCCCACTTAGCAATCCGACCGGTCGCCTCCCGGTTCTGTATGATGTCACCCAAAGGAGCAGAACTGACCACCGTGATGGGGTGTCCTTGAAAATATTGCCTCAGCTTCCGGCTTGCCATAAAAACTCCATATACCAGCTTCTGCCAATGCGGATACCTTTGTTTGGACTCGATAAGTACTTCACTGATATAGTAAACCGGTCGCTGAACCGGATGTTCCTTTCCAGCCTCCTTTCGTTCTACCACCATCGCCACACTAACCGCTCTGGCATTCGCAGCAACATATAACAGGAGTGGCTCTTTATCTACAGGGGCTGCCAAAACTGGCGGATTGACTAGCTGCCGCTTCAAGTCCTCAAACGCTTTATCCGCCTCCGCACTCCAGACAAATTGATCCGTTTTCTTGAGCATTTGATACAAGGGGATCGCCTTTTCACCAAGGCGACTGATGAACCGGCTTAACGCTGCAATCCGTCCGGCCATGCGCTGAACATCATTGACGCATTTCGGTTTGGCCAGGGAGGTGATGGCTGTGATCTTTTCCGGATTAGCCTCAATTCCTCTATGGGATACTAAAAATCCCAACAACTTGCCTGCAGGCACACCAAAAACACATTTCGCCGGGTTGAGCATCATTTGGTACACTCTCAAGTTATCGAAAGTCTCCTTCAAATCGTCAACCAGGGTCTCCTTCTTTCGTGACTTGACCACAATATCATCCACATAAGCATGCACATTACGACCAATCTGCTTGTGGAGGCAATTTTGCACACACCGCTGATAAGTAGCCTGCGCACTCTTAAGCCCGAAGGGCATAGACACATAGCAGAAGGCTCCAAAGGGAGTAATGAACGCCGTCTTCTCCTGGTCCTTAACTGCCATCTTGATCTGGTGATAACCCGAATAGGCATCCAAAAAACTCAAACGCTCGCAACCTGCTGTTGCATCGATGATTTGATCAATCCGGGGGAGAGCAAAAGGATCCGCTGGACAAGCTTTATTCAAGTCTGTGTAATCCACACACATGCGCCAGGTGCCGTTTTTCTTAAGAACCAGCACCGGATTAGCAAGCCATTCGGGATGAAAAACCTCAATAATAAAACCAGCTGCCAGGAGCCTGGCCACTTCCTCACCAATCGCTTTACGTCTTTCTTCGTTAAACCGCCGTAAGAACTGCTTTACCGGCTTATACTTAGGATCCACATTAAGGGTGTGCTCAGCGAGTTGCCTCGGTACACCAGGCATGTCAGACGGCTTCCATGCAAAGATGTCCCGATTCTCACGGATGAACTCGATGAGCGCGCTTTCCTATTTTGGATCCAAGTTTGCACTGATGCTGAACTGCTTGGATGAATCGCCAGGTACGAAGTCAACAAGCTTAGTTTCGGCCGCTGACTTGAACTTCAAGGCCGGATCGTGGTCCGTAGTTGGCTTTTTTAACGAAGTCATATCCTCCGGATCAACACTGTCTTTGTACTGCTTTAGCTCCTCCGTAGCACAAACCGATTCTGCATAAGTCGCATCTCCTTCCTCGCATTCCAAAGCGATTCGACGGCTGCCATGAACCATTATAGTGCCCTTATAACCCGGCATCTTAAGTTGCAGATACACGTAGCAGGGCCGTGCCATAAATTTCGCATAGGCTAGCCGTCCGAACAAAGCGTGGTACGGACTTTGGATTTTAACCACTTCGAACGTCAGCGTCTCTGATCTGGAATCGTGACTATCGCCAAAGACCACTTCAAGGGCTATCTTACCGACCGGATACGCAGATTTGCCAGGCACCACCCCGTGGAACACGGTATGGGTCGGTTTGAGGTCCTTATCCACCAGTCCCATGCGACGGAAGGTCTCATAATACAAGATGTTAATGCTGCTCCCTCCGTCCATGAGCACCTTGGTGAGCTTATAGCCTCCCACCTGAGGCGCTACCACCAGTGCTAACTGACCCGGATTATAAACCCTGGGAGGATGATCTTCTCGGCTCCATATGATAGGCTGTTCCGACCAACGCAGATAGTGAGGCGTGGCCGGTTTGACAGCACTGACTGCCCGCCTCTGAAGCTTTCTATCTCGTTTATCCAAGCTTGTAGTAAAGACATGATACTGTCCACCACTCAACTGTTTCGGGTTGTTCTGATAACCTGATTGCTGTTCGTAACCACTTTGATTACTTTGATTATTTCGGCTGTCCTGTCCGCCCGGATTACCCTGGAACCCTAGACCGGAATTTCCGCCACCGTATCCTGATCCGGAACCTGAACCACCGCCGGAGCTGTGATCATATTGGAAAGTGTTTGAACTTTTGAATTCCTTCATGATATAACAATCCTTCCAAAGATGGGCTGCTGGTTCCTCCTTTGTTCCGTGCTTCGGACAGGGCTGGTTTAAGAAAAAGTTCAAACGCTCCGGATTAGGACCGGGATGTGCGCGGAAACTTGGCTGTTTCCCCTTACGCTGCTGGCCTTTATCCTGTGCACTTGTGCTGGCCACCAAGTCCATGCTCCCGTCCGGTTTACGCTTTCCTCCGCCTCCATTACCTGCCGGCCGATGTTGCTGGCCTTTGGTGTTGCTATTCTTCTTTCCCTTCCCTGCTTTGTCATCACCAGAGTCAGGATCCTTGGTACTGTCAGAATCCGCATACTTCACTAAAGCGGTCATGAGCGTTCCTATATCTGTGCAATCACGCTTCATCCGGCCCAGCTTTAGCTTCAAAGGGCCAAACCGACAGTTGCTTTCCAACAGCACCACGGCGGTGTCTGCATTGATGCGATCTGACGAGTGCAAAACTTCTGATACCCGCCGTACCCAATGGGTAGTTGATTCCCCTTCTTGCTGAACGCAGGCTGCTAGGTCAACTATCGACATTGGCTGTTTGCATGTGTCCTTGAAATTCTTGATAAACCGGGCGCGCAATTGGGCCCATGAACTAATTGAATTAGGCGGTAAGCTCTTTAGCCAAGTCCGGGCCGTTCCTTCTAACATCATAGTAAAATACTTGGCACACGCCGTGTCATCCACATCCAGCATCTCCATAGCCATTTCATAGCTCTCCACCCATGTCTCCGGAGGCTGATCTGCCGTGTAGTTTGGTACCTTGCGGGGGCCTTTGAAGTCTTTGGGCAGGCGTACGTTGCGTAAAGCGGGAACAAGGCACGGTACTCCCAAAGAACTGGAGACCACCCCCGGTTCAACCGTAGCTGCTGGGAAGATAGGTGTAAGCTGACGAGCCTGATGCTGCGCTGCTATTCCGGCCTCCCGCGCACGGGTGCGATCCACACTCTCCTGAGCATTGTCGACGCCTGCCGGGTTGTTGCCGCGGAGCGCTTCACGCCTGGCATTGCTTGAAACAGCCGGCTCCTCCATACGCCTAATATGGCTCCTGCTGGGGCGAGGGGTGGAATGAATCCGATCACGGCTTTGTGAATATGCTTCTTGTTGGGCCAACGCGGTCCTAAGGAGCTCCTTGACCCGGCGTGTCTCTACGTCCTGCGGTGAATCGCCTTCGATCGGAATGGCTTCCAGCCGAGCTGTCGCTGCGACGAGGTTATCCATCGGGTTGGAATAATGACCTGACGGTGTTGGCACGGCCGGTGGTGTACCAGTGTTGTGACGAGTCAGGCTTATTATCCGGTGCTGAACCGGGGCACCAACTGTCGCCTCCGCACGGTTTACCGCCGGGGTGTTGAAGAGATTTCGGGCGTCGAGGGCTGCAGGCAATCGAGATCGGGATTTCCTCTTCAGGACTTCCTGAGACGCCTTCTGGTCCATCATGAGCCTGTAAGCCTGTGCATCCAAAGCGGCGCGCTCCGCCGTCATCCTGATCTCTTCTGCTGCCAGCTCCGCTTTAGCTTGAGCGATCTGCTCTCTCACTTTGGCAATCTCAGCATTATGAACCTCCTGATCCACCGGGTTGGCTTCCGCCATGAGCGCTGCCAGTGCGTCAAACAGGTCTGACAAAACTTGGGCTGGTGAACCGGTAGGGCCTCCCGCCCGCGCAGCCGTTGCTGCTGCCGATCCGGAGATCGCTGCTGCTGCAGTTGATGATCGTGGCGCCGCCTGTGTTCCAGCCATGAAGATCCCAACCCGATAGGGCAGATCAGAGGGGTCCGGAATACTGTTGCCATCGGAGCCGCCCCCAATCCGATCATCTTGTAGCTGGTAAAGAGATTCGGTCTCCCCGGTTGACGTTTCATCGCCGGAGTAGATGGCGGTTTCGTCACCAGATTCGGATCCTTCCTCGTAGCTTCCTCCGTGGATGACTCCCACGAAGGCATGCTTCCTGGTCGGTTTAGCCAGGGTCGATCTCGTGCACTGAGCTGTCTCGATGAGGTCGGCGCAGATGCCTAACTCGGGGCCTGGTTCTCCGATCTTGCCGATGAAAACATGGATGCCGCCAAAGGGGACCCGGTACCCGTACTCGATCGAGCCGGCGTCGGGGCCCCAGCCTGTGCTGTAGATGTAGAGTTTTCCGCGGCGACTCTTGGTCATCCGTCCCACAGCGTAACCCTCGAGTCCTTCAAAGCGGCCCTCCAAGAACCTGAAACCATCTCGCGATAGCCCCATGGTGGGCGCCAACTGTCGTGGATTTGTCACGGCAGATGTCCTAGTAAGAGGACTTAGTCGTGGAGCCATCGCAACGGGTTAGCTTGAAGGGGTTAAAAGTGGACACAAGGACACGGTTTTTATACTAGTTCGGCCCCTTCGATGAAGGTAAAAGCCTACGTCTAGTTGTGATGGGATTGATGGGTTTCGAGGGCTTAGGGAGCGATAAGCTTCGCCTAAACCTCGAGTTCTTGTTCTCTGTCTCAAACCGCCGTCGGGTCGTCCCCTTATATACACGGGTGACGCCCGTCGGTCTGCAAAGTCCCGACCTCCGGCTTATAAACGTGCCCGGGTCGGTCTCTCTATTCCTAACTTACAATACAAGTTTACCCCAGGCCGGTTTACACCATAAACCTTTAAACCGATTATAGGCCTTGGGCCCTTCTATTTCTCCTTGGGCTTTAACATCTCGGGTCTATTGACGGAGGTAACCCGGGCCCTGCAGGCCGGTTTACCCCAGAGAGCAATATCCCCAACACGTCTCATGAAAAACTGAATGATGCCCTGAAGAAATTCAAAGGTGCGGTGCTTATGCTAAGAAAGTGAATGTAGGCGCTGGCTGTTGGATAATAGTACCTGGTTCTCGGCGGCGTATGGATACCGTTGGCATACTTGATAGCTAAGGATCGTTGATGGTGCTCGTGTTGCAGTTGAGTTTGGGCCGGCTGTCACTGTCGCTGAAGCGGCTCTGGTGCTACGGTTGCGATGCCTGTCAACATACAAGAAAGCTCATCTGTGGTAAGTGAACAGTTGCACTATAAAGAGAAAAACCGAAGGAGTACAGATCGAAATAACTTGATGAGGCTGCGGCGTCGGTAAAGCAGGGCCGGTGGAGTTGAATATGGCTTCCATGGAGCGGGTCCGATGCAGTGGACGAAGGCTTCGGCGAGCGCGTTGTACAGTGCTTTTGGTGAGGCGGATCTGTTGCGGCGGACGAGGGCTTGTATGAAGGGCTAGCGAAGGGACGGACGAGGGAGTTAGTGAAGGGCCTACACTATGGTGGACGAGGGTGCCGGTTAAGCAGATCCAATGCGGTGGACCATGATGGCGGTCAAGGAGATCTGGAGCGCTGTACAAGCGAGTCGCTGAAGTGGCTCCAGCGAAGTGGTGAGTTGGTAGTTGGGGGTTCCAAGGTGCGGAAGGTAGATCCGTCGGGGTGTGAGCTCCACTGCTGCGGCGGAGGACTAGATTCGGCGACTTGCCGTGGTTGGGGGGGTCGGGGAGGGGAAGGGGAGGGGCTCTGGGGAAGATGTTGGGGGCAAAGAGGGGAAAACAATGGAGTTACCAAAGTAGCCCTTTTCCGTTCATGTGGCAGGGGTAAAACAGGAATATCGCAGGGCTAAACTTTCGGGCGCGAGATATTTTGATGTCAGCGGGAAGTTTGAAAGCTTTTGGCGCCTGAAATTATATTCTGCTCTTGTACAACCGACTATGATCCAATTCAAATGAAATTCCAAATGTGTTTATCCTAAATATGATGACAAAAGCAAAAATGTGTATGTGTATGAATAACCTGGATGATTATAAAGTTTGAACATGCCCGTATGTGTATATCTCTAGGTTTGGTATATGAATTTGAAATCACGAAATCCTAGCTTAAAAATGTAACTCCGTTTAAATGAATTACAAAAGCTAATGATGGAGTCGAATTCCAAAATCCAATCTTAGGTTTGTAATTTTGGTACATCAAAGTATATCACGCATGTTCAAAAGTATAGTTATCTCATAGTCCAAACTGTGAAACAAATTGATCAACCTTGAGTGCACACACTATTGACCATGTATATCTCAATTACTCTGAAGTCCCTCAAATATAGACACCTCACTCTTTATCTGAAGCAAACCCCCCCTCGTCGCCCCCCCACACACAGAAGTCGTTCTCTCCCCCAAACACCAACACACGAGCACATTAACACCCCTCTGTCTTCTAAAGTCCGGACCCCAATATAGGTCTCTATCACTTTATCTCTTGGGCATGCACACATCTCATCCCCCACTCTCTAGCTAGGTCTCCCGGCATCTCTCTTTCCCAAGCACACGCACTATGTAGAGTGTATATTTCCCATACACACAAAACATCACCCCCAAACGTCTATCTCCCTAGTTATGTGGTTCTCGTACACTCACCTCACACACAACCCCTACTGCAAAACAAGCACACTTTGTCTCCTTGTGCACCACTCTCCTCTTTCTATCTCTCCCACAGGGGACCCGCCCCAGCTCCTCCCTGTATACATATATGTCATGACTCTTTCCATATCTCCCTAATGTATCATCATTCTCGATCTCGCACAATTTTCTCTACACCGTCTATTCTAGATCTCTCATGAAGTCCCTATCACACACACGATGACTCGCTTCCCTTGCGTCTCCGTACATAGGCCAATTTCAAACAACATCAACATTGTCTCCCTATCTATACGCCATTTATGGACACAAATGCCCCCTCTCTCGCCCCCTCTCTTCCTCTCTCTCTCTCTCTCTCTCTCTCTCTCCGTAGCTAGCTCTCTCTCTCTCTCTCTCGCTCTCACACCCCTCAACCACACACAATCGATGTCTCTTCCAAATAGTCTGCTCCCCCCGCCCGTACCCATGCTATCCCGCTACTACACATGTCACGCCATTCCCCCTTCCCTTATACTAGGTTTACATCATTAGTGATCTCTCTACTCCAAATACACACACTCCCTCTCACACACAAACGCACGCACAAACACACACAGACATGCACAAACACCCATTAATCTAGTACCTCATCTCTCCCCATGTTCGCATGTGTATCTCGCACACTCACTCTCTAATTATGTATATGTGTCTCCACGTCAACACAAAGCACCATGTACATGTCTCTCTCTATCCTCCACACACATAGACACAAAGAATCTGTTATCATTGCCTCAGTCTCTAGACATATCACACACGCACACTGTCTCTCTCTGGCAAATACGCTCAACAAGGGTTTCCCCGTGAATAACTTACCGTCTATTCATCAACAGTCATGGCAGTACGGGGAACACAAGACGTAAAAAAGAATAAATCTACACGTGCTTAGACCACCTACTATGACTACCAGGACTAGAGCAAGCCAAAAATCGCGCCGTTGTCACCCCCTCCTTATCGGCGACGGGAAAACCTTTGTTTTACACAGTCGAGAAGTCATTGTGCTAAGGCCTCACATGCTGAGGCGTTGAATAGAATGTAGATGCTATGTTACGGAAACAAGTATCGATAATACATTTGTATCTCCATACTTATATTTCTTCTCTTATAAAAACCCGAGTTGGTGATGATGGTACGCGTGCCATCTTGCAATATAGACCGTCCGATCTATATCTGACTGATGGAAATTAAACTAAAAGATACCCGCACCCCTCTCCACATTTGCAGACAAGGCCTTCCCTCGTTCATCCTTATCTCCAACAACCTCATTGTTGAGAAATTAAGAAAGGAAGCCTCTGGAACGAACTAGCCTGGTGGCCACTGCCGGCGTCATCAATCCCCATGCCTCCACTCAGTCCTACCACCGATCACCACCACGCCCCACTCCTCTTCACCTTATCTCCTATTTCTCGAGATATCATTAGTTTTTACACATGGGATTACTCCCGCATCGGTCAATCACAACGAGTAGCTTTTATAAAAAAATGCTTCTTGATGTTTCGTGCAATGCACGGATCTTGCTAGTACTCCTACAGAAGACTAAGTTGGTGATGATGGTGTGTCTGCCATCCGTCGTTTGTGACCATTAGATCTACATCTAACGACTGTGAGGTAAGTTGTTGCCTTTTCTCACAAACATCCCACTTGTCTACCAATTTGCAGAAAAACCCATAATTAGTATCTTAAAACCAACCACATCCCTCCCCGACCTCACCAAAACAGCCCAAGGAATATATTCTAATTGAAACATAATATATCTCTAGTGATATATGTATATCAAAATTAGAGTGTTTTGTATCAAGTTTGTGAATAAGTATTATTCTAATTATGATTCGTTGCAACGCACATGAACATTGCTAGTATTTCCAACCATGCAATTTTTTTCCCTAGTATTCCATAGTTTCGAGTTTTCCATCAAGATATTAGTCACTCATGGTTGATATTTACTTTCAATCATGTACACATACGCACTATGTAACTAGCCTTGCTTATTGGGTTCCAAAGCTTAACTTTCACTCCTACTTACAATATGTAGAGTATTTAAAAAAAACTACCACTTTCAACCAGCCCTAGGGAGAATCTATTGTACAAAAAATAGCAAAAACATACCCAAAATTTCTTAATCCATGCCAAAAACTACTAACTACCGATTAGGTTAGTTTAAACCCATTTATGAAAGGGTTGGCCCACACGTCCGTGCCGACGAGGCAGCTTAAACCAACACATTTTGTTTGACCGTTGACACGAGGGACCCTCATCTGGCCTTCTATCCTATTATTCCCCCTCAAATCATTATTTTTCCTGAACATTACTTCAAACAGTGCTGATGCGTGTTCATCAGTGGCGTCGGTGATGAGTGAGTTTGCCGCCGCTCCGCCGGACGGGCCGGACGCCGAGCTGGCCTCCGCACGGGTTGGCAGGCTGGCCCGAGCGTGACTCACGAGCGAGCAAGCCGCCGCGCTGGCCTTCGCTCGAGCCAGATGGCTGGCCTTAGCGTGGCGCGCGTGAGCAAGCCGCCGCGCCACCGTGCCAATCTAGCTAGCAAACCTTGTAGACAAGCAGCTGGACAGAGCTATCTTGGCTAGCTAGCGGCCGCGAGCGCCGGACGGAGCTGGCATCCGGGCTATCGCAAGATGGGCTCTGCACCGCCGGCGGTTTTGACCTTGCCTTCTGCCGGCGGTGGTAGCTGCGTCCCATGGCCGAGGATGACTAGGTGGATGGGCCGGAG
Organism: Aegilops umbellulata; assembly: GCA_032464435.1. Lineage (NCBI taxonomy): Eukaryota > Viridiplantae > Streptophyta > Magnoliopsida > Poales > Poaceae > Aegilops > Aegilops umbellulata. The sequence goes on along the minus strand of CP136060.1, from coordinate 82,436,862 downwards.
GTAGGAGGTCACTCGGGGATCTTTGTGCGGACTGACACGTAGGTCCCACAAGTCATAACGCCCGGTCGAATAGAAGGCGTTGACTTAATGGGCGACACAAACCCTGTTTGGATACTCTAAGTCAGAGGTTAGATTCTAACCCTGAACTAACTCTAACCAAAGTGGTGTTTGAATGGCAGGGTTAGATTGACAACAAATGTATCCAAACAAGGCCATGGGTTGAAACGTGCCTATAACGGCACTTTGTAGAGTACTCGTTTCTTGGTAGGGCTGGTTGGTAAGAGCATGTACAATGGTTGATAAGGTAGTCTTATCTTAAGTCTGCCACATATGCAAGTGGTAGTAGTTTCTTAGCATTATTAGTGGTTTCTTGCATTATTAGGGGTTTCTTGTAAGTAACAATGTACTACTAGCGACAAAAGGCGATTCTAGGTTGTGTTGCACTCCAACGAGTACTACTATTGGTCGCGGGAGTGTATACCTCGTTTTGTGGGTTCAATCCCGGCCGAACGCACAGCGGCCTTTTTTTTAAATAGTAACTTCGCAGCGAGCCAATATTTTACACGGGTATTTTGAGTTTTGAAGTCAAACAGACGTGCGGCACCACAATCTAGGTGCACTAGATAGCCTAGCCATGTGAACGGGTTTTCCTTCCCAGCATCTCGTGGCTCGCGTGCTCGCCCTAGCCGCACCTTGCTTGTAGCTTCCTCATCAGCTAGTAGCATATTTAAACTAGCACCTCCCAATTAAGCCCGTGGAGCCAGAAAAGCCTGGTGGGGCATTGGGAACTATGCAATATGGCTCTGTACGTAAAGTGCTCTACTACTACTCTGTAGCTTGTCGCGTTGCACGCATGGACTTGACTCCATTATCGGCTCTACTATAAAAGAAATTCATATTGATGTGTTTTTTTGAAACGGAGGCAAAAGCTTTGCTTCATCTCATTCATAAAGAAGGAACTAATAACAAAGTTCGACGAGATCCATTACACCTCCACAAATGGAAGCGAAAAGCCTAGTATGGCTGTATCAAATAACTCAAATGTTCTGCCCCCGCAGTAACCGTCGCAGATAAACAGGCTGCTAGTGTGTGCGTGAGAGTAGCAGCTGAGTAGGCCAGCTATGTTTGCAGATAAACTGGATAGAGCACCGAGAGTACCCACTAGGCCACTACGCAGGTGTACTTTCCCTGCATTGATAGTACAGCGATGGTTCTAGAGAACAGTAGTACCCTCCACTTCCAACTGTAGCTCCTTGGCCCTGAGATTCAAGAGTTCAAAACTGGTGCACTATACTAGAAGTACAGTACATTGCACTAGTAGTACCCTCGCACTACTAGTTGAGAAAGTAGTACTAGTACTGCTACAGTACGAGTACCTACTCCTCCGTCACATAATGTAAGACGTTTTTTGACACTAGTTGGCGTGTACAAAAAATAGCAAAAACATACCCAAAATTTCTTAATCCACGCCAAAAACTACTAGCTAGTGCCAAAAATTTCTTACTAGTGCTATTATTTATAGTATAATGCAATCCCATAACGTCCCATAATGCTAGTACGAGTAGTAAATAATAGCCTCACCCCTTCGCTATAGTTGGAAGGAACGATCTACAGCTGGAAGGGACGAGGCCCTGCGGTTACTACACTCTTATCTTGTCCTCGCCAGTTTCCCTCCCCCCGAAGAGAAGGCAGTTCATCACTGCTCCCATGGATTCGCCAGGCGGTTCTCCTCCTCGTCGGGGCCGGGAGAACTTGGACGATGATCCTCTGGGAGAAATCTCACGCCACTCCTACGTCCTCTCCGCCGCAAGACTCGGTGCTTCCTACACCAACTATTTCAAGACGGTGCTTAAAATGGCTTGGGAAAAAGTCCATGCTTGTTGGTCTTCCATGCGTCCTCGAGGAGAAAGTTCTTCTATGGGAAAATCATTCGAACAGTCCACCGCTCCCTGGGCATGGTTGCACGTTGACTCCGCTAGAGTTGCCGACGTTGAGAGGTAGTCGGATTTTGTCCGATGAGCGGGTCAATAATGGAGTTTGATCATGTAGTACTTAGTTATTCCATTTCCATCCCGTAATTTCTCCGCTGCCCATGGTCTTATATATAGGTCTGGGTTGGTGCCAATGAAGATTGGCTTGCATACCTCCGGCCGGATACCACCATCATTTTGCACAACATCCACAACAGTGCGGCCGTTCCGGTAGACCCCTTCTCCACCATTGGGATCGACCTTCCGGACTGGCTGGGCTTGAATACGTATGATGATGCCTACATGAGATTGAAGAAGATACAATTGCGGACCCGCCAAAGAATCGACGCGGCCACGACGATTATTATCTCATCACAGTGTTCGACATCAGGATTGCCATCAATGCAAGAGGCAGTAACGGCAGAGGCTGGCGCATGTTGGCGGCGGCAGATTTGTACCCCTACACGTTCGAAGACGCCGTGCGCCATCTAGGCCGCATCTTCGCGGTGACAAGCCAGGGGACTTGTTTCATCAGGTTGCCATCCTACGGTATGGGAGATTACAAACGGAATGCACAAACCATCATTTGCATCCCTAACGGTACTCCATTATTTTGCAGGGACCAGTCATCCCGCGATCAAAATAAGATCGCCGGTCCTGGATGTGCATTTGCATTCGTTATACGGTCTAACCTGGAACCTTGTAGCTGACTTTGGCATATTGGGATCAACTATCTTAGCAGTCGTTACCCATGGTACCACTGATGTGCAACATGGTCACACAGTCTACCATGATCGGACCGTCACCATCTACCCAGGTATTCCATTTTTTAACCCTCTCGCCTTCTCTTTCATTGTTGTACTAGTACTCTACTTACGTACTAGTAGGAGTACTTTTTACCTTGGAGGACGTGTATAGATAGCTAGGCCCTTGAAGACTTGAACCCACTAGCTTCCACCATTTTTGTTTTCCATGTCTTACTATCTCATCCATGTAGCCAACAATGGCTATATATAATAAGCCGGTTATTTTACTTCCTCTATACCGGAGTAGTACTATTTGCTGCACAGTATTACTGACCTCCATATTTGAGCACAACATTATTATGCATGGACCTTGACTATGTATGTCACCATGTGTCCAGATATGGGATGCCGCGTGTACCAGATGAACGGCGCCGAGTTCGACCCTTGTGATGCTACGTGGGTGCCAAGGAGCACTCTTGGAGAGTACTCGCTTTTCATTGGGGACATCTACCCCATTGTGAAGCAGATGCCACCTTCCGTGCACGAACGGAAGGCCTGCCATTCATGAAGCATGGTTGTGTCTTCCGTGCACACCGCCGGATGAACGACATGCTGGGACATGCTATCCCTGATTTATGCCGCTGCAGCTTGGATGACTCTCCATCGTGTGGAATCGGACTAGAAAGCTGCGATAATGATTCCTGTTGCCCACCGCTATGGATCATCCCATCCATGAAGGACACCTGGGACTGGAACCTGGAGGAGGAAATGTAGCCCATCTGTAACGTGTAAGTGGAGTACGGTAAATTGTGAACGGTAGCGCTGTGAATATATGTAGACTAGTCGTGCACAAATTTATCATATGAATTGGAGATGAACTTGTGTGGCATACTAGCATTTTTCCTTTAGAATTTATTACTAGTAAATGTGTTATGTGTACGTGCAACTTGTGTGGTTGTTGCACGGGCTCCAACACGCTCTTTGAGAAAAAAAGGTGGAACGACTTTGGATATACGTGACTCGGCGGCATCATACAGTAGCATCGTTCGCCATAGTTGTAGTACGCTCCTACTAGGACGACAACTCCTATAAAACCTTGCACTTGCCTCTTTGCCTCTTCGGGAGGTTCAACAGTTCGTACTCATGTGAACCTTGCACTTGGCTCTTCGCCTCTTTGGAAGGTCCAACAATGATGATACTATAGTACACATTATGCTTCTGACAATCTGACACCGATTGAACTGCCGCACGTCCACCGCGAGGGCGAGGGCGAGGGAGAGGAAGAGGGAGAGGGCGCGCTATAGTCAAACCCCTCTTCTCGTCCTGCGAACCACCACGCGCGTGGGCGAGGGAGAGGCGTAGTAAGCAAGTCTCTCCTCGTTCGGCGAGTTGACGGGACACATCAAAGCAGTACTAGTACTAGTCCATACCGCGTCCTTTCCAGTTAATATGGCTTAACTTGAAACGAGAAAAATACACTAGCGATCAACATATTAACAATACTCTCTTTACGGTCACTATATATAGTTTTGCGATGATTATACGATCACTAGCTCATCGTAGAGCACCGTATTGCACCCTACTGACCAGCCACATAGTCGACGTGGCACTTTGTTGACTGGTTAAATTGTCACCTGGTTTCTGGGTCCCACCTTTCAGTTGACAAAGCAAAGAAATCAGCTAAAAAACAAAGAATGTAGTACATCTACACTTCCAATGCATTTAGCCTTTAATCTAAATCGATATTGATTGACTAATGACCAACTTGTGCTCTAGGTATAGGCTACATGTCTATCCTTAATTACAACATGCAACGACCTTCATTTAATCTTCTTCTCTCAATGGTCGCATGCACACATAACTTTTGGGCGTTAATTATGCCCTGGTCAATGTGTAAATCTATAAATGTACAGTCTTTCACGGACGTAGGGAGTAGGTTGAGCACTCGAGCGTGAGCGCGTGTGTTGCGTCGTGTGCTGTGTGCCACATGGGTGCGTGAGTGTTGCGTGCGTCCATGTGTACGTGTGAGTGTTGCATGTTGCATGCATGCATGGGGCTTACTCCCTCCCATTGACATGTTCACATTTCAAGCTTCCTATGTTCCCTCCATATGGTGATACTCCCTCTGTTCCCAAATACGGAGTAAAATCCTCCCTCTGTTCCCAAATCCGGAGTAAAATCCTCCCTCTGTTCCCAAATATGGAATATTTGTCTTTCTAGAGATTTCAACAAGTCACTACGTACGGAGCAAAATGAGTGAAGTAAGCGTAGAGGCATAGGGATAATGTAGAAAGGAAGTCTTCGCGATCCATTATTCCCCATCTCGGTCAAAGAGAACTATTCAACTACTCTTCGCAGTGAAGTGACAATACACACTGCAGCAGATGGGACACTTAATTAATAAGCTGAACCAGCGCGTTGGTGTTACTAAATCAGCCTTACCCAGTTCTGACATCATGTTTGTCAGTAGAGCATGCTTCTGACCTCCATTAACTGACATATGGGCCCTCTTGTGGTAGACCCACATGTCATCGGTGTAACTATTTACAATCTGAAGGACGGTATATCCTGGTAGTAGTAGTAGAATTGAGATTTAATGCACTTTCTTCCCCGTCTTCCACTCTTCTTCCTCCTCTCTTCTTCTTCCTCCTCTCTTCCCCATCGTTGGCCGCACACCATTTCCCCCCGCTCACTGCTCGCCCGCCCGCGCTATCTTCCTTAGTAGCTCGCACGTACCATATCCCCCCGCTCACTGCTCGGCCACACGAGGAGAAGCTTCTTTGCTTGCCCGCCCGAATCCACTTCCCCACTGGCTCGTAGGCACCGAAAACCCCAATTGCAGAACCGACTGACACGCAAAGCCGCGATTGGAATTCCCTCCCCGATGTTCTCTTGGAGCAGATCTGTAATCGTATGTTCCTACTCAGCACCGTCCGTCTGGCCACATGCTCGGTGTCTTTGTACCGTCTACTCGTTTGTAACCGACCGACTCTTTTCAAGACACCTTGCTTGCCGATGACCGATCCTCGCAGGTGGTCCAGACTCTGACTTGACGATCCTACGGAGGTTGCCGTGGTGCCCCTCGACATGCTACCACTACCCGTCCAGCTGCCCTTCATGCGCATCCACTACTGGGCGGGCATGAAGGCCAACTGGATCGTCCTCATGCACCAATCTGGTAGTCTGTGGCGTCTCATGGATATCTACACCCAGCAAGATATCACCCTTCCATCTTTGGATACCACCGCCATCGAGCCTCGCGGCCCGCCGGACACTCCTGCCGACTACGCACGAGACGCGTCGAGCTTTTGGTTCGACCTGTGTTTGCTGAAGGTTGTAATCTGCAAAGTGCCCATGCCATCAGAAGACTACATGGATTACAAGCTCATTGACGTGTTCAACATGGGATTAGTCTATCTGGAATCCGGTCGCCATACATGGTTATGGCTCATCGTCGATCCTCTTCACCCAACACTTCTGTCTGATGCTATAGTGCATGATGGCATCGTTTATGCGGTCGACGCACAGATTGGCTGCCTAGACTAGTGGATTCTATCGTCGTGTAATTGTGCTATCTCATCTCATCTCATCTTTACCTTAAGAATACGACAACCTGTTCATTGTTACAAATTTAGAATATATAGTATGTCTATAACCACATCATTGCTATATGCTCCTCTCATTTCCTAGATTTTTATGACCACACATGTTATTGTTAGAGTTGATATGAGAACAATTCGTATCTAATGATTGTTAGAATAGATATTATGAGTATAACCTCATGATTGCTATATGTTATTCTCATTTCCAGGATTTTTATAACAACGCATGTTATTGCTTAGAGTTGATATGATAACTGTAGTAAGTGCTATGGTAGAATATGAGTAGGCCCTGTCATATCTGTTTTTCTCTCATTGTTACATGATGTTTGAACCATGATATATTGCTAGAATATGAAAGCCATTGGATTTTTTTACCTTGGGGTATGATTATGACCACGACATTGCAATTCTCTGTCTATGATATGTGTCACTGTTATAATAATCTTAATTCCACACATACTCTGAACATGATTGTTTATTCTTGTCCTTCTGGTCTCCAATTTGAATTGTTGCGGTAGACGCAAATGCGCTGGCCTTCATGATTCCAGGACCTGGAATCATACCAGCCGATGGATGGTGGTTTATCGCTCGTTCAGCTGACGATGGTCATTTGATGCTCATTTGCACGTACCAAATTGACCAAACCATTTCATCAAACCACATGCAGTACAATGCCTGGGGCGTTCGTGACATTGATGGCTATGGCTGCTTCGTGTTCGAGAAAGATCCCAGCTCCGTTGGGCTAGGCGTATTCAACTAGAGGCGGGTTTACAGCCTCGGCAACCACTCCATGTTCCTCGAGCTCAATTATCCGATCATCCAACCAATCATCGATCATACCACCGGCAATGATTACCGTGCTATGCAACTTCCACTCACCAGGGGGACTGCGTTTACACATCATACCATGGGTTTCATGAATCACCATATCCAGAGATTCGTTGACACAGCTTGTTGCGAGATAATCTTCAGTGTGTGAAAGGCATCAATCTTCCATGCGATGGATGGCTTTTGCAAACCCGACATGCGGTGATGTCTTTCATGCCAACAGCAAATATGCACAACTTGATTCGTACTGATATGTAGACCGAGCCATGTATTATGCTGCTGTAGCACGACCCTCTTTTGTTGGACTGTTGTTAGTTTGAAGCACTCCTCTGGTTTGAAGGATAGATACCTTTCTGGGATCAAGTGCATCCTAACTCACCTGCGCAGGATGTACTGATAATGATGATGGAGATGTTGTGCAGTATATATATCACTTAGGCTTCAAGTGCGTACTTGTTAGTTAAACCTATGGTTAAAATGTGACACTAAATACGACTAGTAAGTAGTACAGGAGCAGCACTAGTATACGTCAGTCAAATTATTCATCATGTCCACACATTGAATTGGCGTGACAACACGCTGCATGTGAGGTGACACAAGAATCCCGGTGGCGTGTTCAGGTATTCTGGACTTCAGAGTTGGAGTACCACTTATCTGTCGAAATCTTTCATCATTCACTTAAAACAGTCGATTGATCATACATTGAGTACCATATAACTGGAATTAACCCATGCAAGTCGAAGAAGGATTGGCCGGTGCTGCCGGCTGGCGTCAAGTTCGATCCCATGGGTCAAGAGCTGATCGAGCACCTTGAGGACAAAGTGAGTGCTGACGGTGCGAGATCTCACCCTCTCATCGATTTGTTCATACCAACCATCAACAACGAACACGACATATGCTACACCCATCCTAAGAAATTTCCAGGTAAGACACCGATCGACCGTCTACTTGCACAAACATATTCCTTTGTTTATAGCTCTATTTTTATTTCTAGACGCAGACCTGGTGAAGCAATTACAATTTGACAGTTAATAAAAAGTGAAACAAGTGACTGCAACATGCCAAAGATGTTATGAAAATACCAACTACGTACTCTAAAACCTGTATTCGACAATACTGCAGGTATCACACTGAGTGGCCTAAGCAAGCATTTCTTCCAGCGTAGTTCCAGGGCATTCAAAAGGGGCACGTGGACGCGTCGCAAGATACAGTCGGAGTGCGGCATGCATGCGATGTGGCACAACACCGGCAATACCTTGCAAGTGATGGTCAACGGCCGGCAGATGGGCAGCAAAAAGGTTCTGGTGCTGCACACCAACTAGAACTTCGACCAGCAGAGGACCAACTGGCTGATGCACCAGTACCACCTCGGGGACCTGGAGCAAGAGAAGGAGCGGGAGCTGGTCCTCTGCAAGATTTTCTACCAGACGAACACTAGGGCCAGGAGTAAAAAGATTATAAGTTAGTTTGGTGTTGGTACTTGTACTACCTTGTCGTCCGCAAGTTGGTATTGTTGTTAACGATCTTTTGGTATGAACTTGGCATTTGCTTCCAACCATCATGCCGAGGGTCGATGTGGATATAAAGCTGATTCATTTGTTTCGAAACAAATTTTTAGGCACCTGATTTTTATTTGATGGGTAGCATAAGCACCTGCCGTTCGAATTCCCAGTTCTCCAATTTTTTTGAAACAAGTGCATGCTCTTGTTGGGGAACGTAGTAATTTCAAAAAAAAATTCCTACGCGCACGCAAGATCATGGTGATGCATAGAAACGAGAGGGGAGAGTATTTGTCTACGTACCCTCGTAGACCGAAACGGAAGCGTTGACACAACGTAGAGGAAGTAGTCGTACGTAGAGGAAGTAGTCGTACGTTCTCCTCGCGATCCAACCGATCTAAGCACCGAACGTACGGCACCTCCGAGTTCTGCACACGTTCAGCTCGATGACGATCCCCGGGCTCCGATCCAGCAAAGCGTCGGGGAAGAGTTCCGTCAGCACGACGGCGTGGTGACGATCTTGATGTGTTACCAGCGCAGGGCTTCGCCTAAGCACTGCAACGATATGATCGAGGTGGAATTTGGTGGAAGGGGGCACCGCACACGGCTAAGGAACGATCCGTAGATCAACTTGTGTATCTTTGGGGTGCCCCCTGCCCCCGTATATAAAGGATCCAAGGGGGAGGGGCTGGCCGGCCAGGTTTGGTGCGCCAGGAGAGTCCTACTCCCTCTGGGAGTAGGATTCCCCCTCCCAATCCTAGTTGGACTAGGATTGCTCCAAGGGGGAGAGAAAGAGAGAGAGGGGGCGCCCACCTCTCCTAGTCCTAATAGGACTAGGGAAGGGGGGGAGGCGCGCAGCCCCTAGGGCTGCCCTCTCACCTTTCCTCCAAGGCCCATGTTGGCCCATTATGCTTCCGGGGGGTTCCGGTAATCCTCCCGGTATTCCGGTAAAATCCTGATTTCACCCGGAATGCATCCGATGTCCAAACATAGGCTTCCAATATATAATTCTTTATGTCTCGACCATTTCGAGACTCCTCGTCACGTCCCCGATCTCATCCGGGACTCCGAACTCCTTCGGTACATCAAAACTCATAAACTCATAATATAACTGTCATCGAAACCTTAAGCGTGCGGACCCTACGGGTTCGAGAACAATGTAGACATGACCGAGACATGTCTCCAGTCAATAACCAATAGTGGGACCTGGATGCCCATATTGGCTCCTACATATTCTACGAAGATCTTTATCGGTCAGACCGCATAACAACATACGTTTGTTCCCTTTGTCATCGGTATGTTACTTGCCCGAGATTCGATCGTCGGTATCCAATACCTAGTTCAATCTCGTTACCGGCAAGTCTCTTTTCTCGTTCCGTAATACATCATCTCGCAACTAACTCATTGGTTGCAATGCTTGCAAGGCTTATGTGATGTGTATTACCGAGAAGGCCCTGAGATACCTCTCCGACAATTGGAGTGACAAATCCTAATCTCGAAATACGCCAACCCAACATGTACCTTCGGAGACACCTGTAGAGCACCTTTATAATCACCCAGTTACGTTGTGACGTTTGGTAGCACACAAAGTGTTCCTACGGTAAACGGGAGTTGCATAATCTCATAGTTAAAGGAACATGTATAAGTCATGGATAAAAGCAGTAGCAACATACTTAAACGATCGGGTGCTATGCTAATGGAATGGGTCATGTCAATCAGATCATTCAACTAATGATGTGATCTCGTTAATCAAATAACAACTCTTTGTTCATGGCTAGGAAACATAACCATCTTTGATTAATGAGCTAGTCAAGTAGAGGCATACTAGTGACACTCTGTTTGTCTATGTATTCACACATGTATTATGTTTCCAGTTAATACAATTCTAGCATGAATAATAAACATTTATCATGATATAAGGAAATAAATAATAACTTTATTATTGCCTCTAGGGCATATTTCCTTCAGTCTCCCACTTGCACTAGAGTCAATAATCTAGTTCACATCGCCATGTGATTTATCAGCAATAGTTCACATCGATATGTGACCAACACCCAAAGGGCTTACTAGATTCAGTAATCTAGTTCACATTGCTATGTGATTAACACCCAAAGAGTACTACAGTGTGACTTTTGCTTGTGAGAGAAGTTTAGTCAACGGGTCTGCCACATTCAGATCCGTTATGTATTTTGCAATTTTCTATGTCTACAATGCTCTGCACGGAGCTACTTCAGCTAATTGCTCCCACTTTCAATATGTATCTAGATTGAGACTTAGAGTCATCCAAATTAGTGTCAAAACTTGCATCGACGTAACCTTTTACGACGAACCTTTTTGTCACCTCCATAATCGAGAAACATATCCTTATTCCACTAAGGATAATTTTGACCGCCGTCCAGTGATCTACTCCTAGATCACTATTGTACTCCCGTGCCAATCTCAGGGTAGGGTATACAATAGGTCTGGTACACAGCATGGCATACTTTATAGAACCTATGGCTGAGGCATAGGGAATGACTTTCATTCTCTTTCTTTCTTCTGCCGTGGTCGGGCTTTGAGTCTTACTCAATTTCACACCTTGTAATACAGGCAAGAACTCTTTCTTTGACTGTTCCATTTTGAACTACTTCAAAAATCTTTTCAAGGTATGTATTTATTGAAAAACTTATCAAGCGTCTTGATCTATCTCTTATAGATCTTGATGCTCAATATGTAAGCAGCTTCACCGAGGTCCTTCTTCAAAAAACTCCTTTCAAATACTCCTTTATGCTTTACAGAATAATTCTACATTATTTCCGATCAATAATATGTCATTTACATATACTTATCAGAAATGCTGTAGTGCTCCCACTCACTTTCTTGTAAATACAGGCTTCACCGCAAGTCTGTATAAAACTATATGCTTTGATCAACTTATCAAAGCGTATATTCCAACTCCGAGATTCTTGCACCAGTTCATAGATGGATCGCTGGAGCTTGCATATTTTGTTAACACCTTCAGGATCGACAAAACCTTCTAGTTGCATCGTATACAACTCTTATTTAATAAATCCATTAAGGAATGTAGTTTTGTTTATCCATTTGCCGGATTTTATAAAATGCGGCAATTGCTAACATGATTCGGACAGACTTAAGCATAGATACGAGTGAGAAACTCTCATCGTAGTCAACACCTTGAACTTGTTGAAAACCTTTTGCGACAATTCTAGCTTTGTAGATAGTAACACTACTATCAGTGTCCGTCTTCCTCTTCAAGATCCATTTATTTTCTTTGGTTTGCCGATCATTGGGCAAATCCATCAAAGTCCATACTTTGTTCTCATACATGGATCATATCTCAGATTTCATGGCCTCTAACCATTTTGCGGAATCTGGGCTCATCATCGCTTCCTCATAGTTCGCAAGTTCGTCATGGTCTAGTAACATGACTTCCAGAACAGGATTACCGTACCACTCTGGTGCGGATCTCACTCTGGTTTACTTACGAGATTCGGTAGTAACTTGATCTTAAAGTTACATGATCATCATCATTAGCTTCCTCACTAATTGGTGTAGTAGTCACAAGAACAGATTTCTGTGATGAACTACTTTCCAATAAGGGAGAAGGTACAATTACCTTATCAAGTTTTCTACTTTCCTCCCACTCACTTCTTTCGAAAGAAACTCTTTCTCTAGAAAGTTTCCGAACTTAGCAACAAAAGTCTTGCCTTCGGATCTGTGATAGAAGGTGTATCCAACAGTTTCCTTTGGATATCCTATGAAGATACATTTGTCCGATTTGGGTTCGAGCTTATCAGGTTGAAGCTTTTTCACATAAGCATCGCAGCCCCAAACTTCAAGAAACGACAGCTTAGGTTTATTGCTAAACCATAGTTCATACGGTGTCGTCTCAACGGATTTAGATGGTGCCTCTTTTAACGTGAATGCAACTGTCTCTAATGCATGATCCCAAAACGATATTGGTAAATCGGTAAGAAACATCATAGTTTGTACTATATCCAATAAAGTACGGTTATGACGTTCAGACACACCATTATGCTGTGGTGTTCCAGGTGGCATGAATTTTGTGAAACTATTCCACATTGTTTTAATTGAAGGCCAAACTCGTAACTCAAATATTTGTCTCCGCGATCAGATCATAGAAACTTAATTTTTCTTGTTACGATGATTCTTCACTTCACTCTGAAATTCTTTGAACGTTTCAAATGTTTCAGACTTGTGTTTCATCAAGTAGATATACCCATATCTGCTCAAATCATCTGTGAAGGTTAGAAAATAATGATACTTGTCGCGAGCCTTAATATTCATCGGATCATATACATCAGTATGTATGATTTCCAACAAATCTGTTGCTTGCTCCATTGTTCCGGAGAACGGCGTTTTTAGTCATCTTGCCCAAGAGGCATGGCTCGCAAGCATCAAGTGATTCATAATCAAGTGATTCCAAAATCCCATCAGCATGGAGTTTCTTCATGCGCTTTACACCAATATGACCTAAACGGCAGTGCCACAAATAGGTTGCACTATCATTATTAACTTCGCATCTTTTTGGTTTCAGTATCATGAATATGTGTATCACTGCGATCGAGATCCAATGAACTATTTTCATTGGTGTGTATGACCATAGAAGGTTTTATTCATGTAAACAGAACAACAATTGTTCTCTAACTTAAATGAATAACTGTATTGCAATTAACATGATCAAATCATATTCATGCTCAACGCAAACACCAAATAACACTTATTTAGTTTCAACACTAATCCCGAAAGTATAGGGAGTGTGTGATGATGATCATATCAATCTTGGAACCACTTCCAACACACATCGTCACCTTGTCCTTTAACTAGTCTTTGTTCATTCTGCAACTCCCGTTTCGAGTTACTAAATTTTAGCAACTGAACTAGTACCAAATACTAAGGGGTTGCTATGAACACTAGTAAAGTACACATCAATAACATGTATATCAAATATACTTATGTTCACTTTGCCATCCTTCTTATCCGCCAATCACTTGGGGTAGTTCTGCTTCCAGTGACCAGTCCCTTTGCAGTAGAAGCACTTAGTCTCAGGCTTAGGACCATACTTGGGCTTTTTCACTTGAGCAGCAACTTGCTTGCCGTTCTTCTTGAAGTTCCCCTTCTTTCCTTTTGCCCTTTTCTTGAAACTAGTGATCTTGTCAACCATCAACACTTGATGTTTTTCTTTGATTTCTACCTTCGTCGATTTTAGCATCGCGAAGAGCTTGGGAATATTTTCCGTTATCCCTTGCATATTATAGTTCATCACGAAGTTCTACTAACTTGGTGATGGTGACTAGAGAATTCTGTCAATCACTATCTTATCTGGAAGATTAACTCCCACTTGATTCAAGCGATTGTAGTACCCAGACAATCTGAGCACATGCTCACTAGTTGAGCGATTCTCCTCCATCTTTTAGCTATAGAACTTGTCGGAGACTTCATATCTCTCAACTCGGGTATTTGCTTGAAATATTAACTTCAATTCCTGGAACATCTCATATGGTCCACGACGTTCAAAACGTCTTTGAAGTCCCGATTCTAAGCAGTTAAGCATGGTGCACTAAACTATTTAAGTAGTCATCATATTTAGCTAGCAAAACGTTCATAATGTCTGCATCTGCTCCTGCAATAGGTCCGTCACCTAGCGGTGCATCAAGGACATAATTCTTCTGTGCAGCAATGAGGATAAACCTCAGATCACGGATCCAATCCGCATCATTGCTACTAACATTTTTCAACACAATTTTCTCTAGGAACATATCAAAATAAACACAGGGAAGCAACAACGTGAGCTATTGATCTACAACATAGATATGCTAATACTACCAGGACTAAGTTCATGATAAATTAAAGTTCAATTAATCATATTACTTAAGAACTCCCACTTAGATAGACATCTCTCTAATCTTCTAAGTGATCACGTGATCCAAATCAACTAAACCATGTCCGATCATCACGTGAGATGGAGTAGTTTCAATGGTGAACATCATTTATGTTGATCATATCTACTATATGATTCACGCTCGACCTTTCGGTCTCTGTGTTCCGAGGCCATATCTGTATATGCTAGGCTCGTCAAGTTAAACCTGAGTATTCCGCGTGTGCAACTGTTTTGCACCCGTTGTATTTGAACGTAGAGCCTATCACACCCGATCATCACGTGGTGTCTCAGCACGAAGAACTTTCGCAACGGTGCATACTCAGGGAGAACACTTCTTGATAATTTAGTGAGAGATCATCTTATAATGCTACCGTCAATCAAAGCAAGATAAGATGCATAAAAAGGATAATCATCACATGCAATCAATATAAGTGATATGATATGGCCATCATCATCTTGTGCTTGTGATCTCCATCTTCGAAGCACCGTCATGATCACCATCGTCATCGGCGCGACACCTTGATCTTCATCGCTGCATCGTTGTCGTCTCGCTAATCTTATGCTTCTACGACTATCACTACCGTTTAGCAATAAAGTAAAGCATTACATCGCGATTGCATTGCATACAATAAAGCGACAACCATATGGCTCCTGCCAGTTGCCGATAACTCGGTTACAAAACATGATCATCTCATACAATAAAATTTAGCATCACGTCTTGACCATATCACATCACAACATGCCCTGCAAAAACAAGTTAGACGTTCTCTACTTTGTTGTTGCAAGTTTTACGTGGCTGCTACGGGCTTTAAGCAAGAACTCATCTTACCTACGCATCAAAACCACAACGATAGTTTGTCAAATAGACTCCGTTTTAACCTTCTCAAGGACCGGGCGTAGCCACACTCGGTTCAACTAAAGTTGGAGAGACAGTCTTCCGCAAGCCATCTCTGTGCAAAGCACGTCGAGGGAACCGGTCTCGCGTAAGCGTACGCGTAAGGTTGGTCCGGATCGTCTCGTCCAACAATACCGCTGAACCAAAGTATGACATGCTGGTAGGCAGTATGACTTGTATCGTCCACAACTCACTTGTGTTCTACTCGTGCAAATAACATCAAACCATAAAACCTAGGCTCGGATGCCACTGTTGGGGAACGTAGTAATTTCAAAAAAAAATTCCTACGCGCACGCAAGATCATGGTGATGCATAGCAACGAGAGGGGAGAGTATTTGTCTACGTACCCTCGTAGACCGAAACGGAAGCGTTGACACAACGTAGAGGAAGTAGTCGTACGTAGAGGAAGTAGTCGTACGTTCTCCTCGCGATCCAACCGATCTAAGCACCGAACGTACGGCACCTCCGAGTTCTGCACACGTTCAGCTCGATGACGATCCCCGGGCTCCGATCCAGCAAAGCGTCGGGGAAGAGTTCCGTCAGCACGACGGCGTGGTGACGATCTTGATGTGTTACCAGCGCAGGGCTTCGCCTAAGCACTGCAACGATATGATCGAGGTGGAATTTGGTGGAAGGGGGCACCGCACACGGCTAAGGAACGATCCGTAGATCAACTTGTGTATCTTTGGGGTGCCCCCTGCCCCCGTATATAAAGGATCCAAGGGGGAGGGGCTGGCCGGCCAGGTTTGGTGCGCCAGGAGAGTCCTACTCCCTCTGGGAGTAGGATTCCCCCTCCCAATCCTAGTTGGACTAGGATTGCTCCAAGGGGGAGAGAAAGAGAGAGAGGGGGGGCCCACCTCTCCTAGTCCTAATAGGACTAGGGAAGGGGGGGGAGGCGCGCAGCCCCTAGGGCTGCCCTCTCACCTTTCCTCCAAGGCCCATGTTGGCCCATTATGCTTCCGGGGGGTTCCGGTAATCCTCCCGGTATTCCGGTAAAATCCTGATTTCACCCGGAATGCATCCGATGTCCAAACATAGGCTTCCAATATATAATTCTTTATGTCTCGACCATTTCGAGACTCCTCGTCACGTCCCCGATCTCATCCGAGACTCCGAACTCCTTCGGTACATCAAAACTCATAAACTCATAATATAACTGTCATCGAAACCTTAAGCGTGCGGACCCTACGGGTTCGAGAACAATGTAGACATGACCGAGACATGTCTCCAGTCAATAACCAATAGCGGGACCTGGATGCCCATATTGGCTCCTACATATTCTACGAAGATCTTTATCGGTCAGACCGCATAACAACATACGTTTGTTCCCTTTGTCATCGGTATGTTACTTGCCCGAGATTCGATCGTCGGTATCCAATACCTAGTTCAATCTCGTTACCGGCAAGTCTCTTTTCTTGTTCCGTAATACATCATCTCGCAACTAACTCATTGGTTGCAATGCTTGCAAGGCTTATGTGATGTGTATTACCGAGAAGGCCCTGAGATACCTCTCCGACAATTGGAGTGACAAATCCTAATCTCGAAATACGCCAACCCAACATGTACCTTCGGAGACACCTGTAGAGCACCTTTATAATCACCCAGTTACGTTGTGACGTTTGGTAGCACACAAAGTGTTCCTACGGTAAACGGGAGTTGCATAATCTCATAGTTAAAGGAACATGTATAAGTCATGGATAAAAGCAGTAGCAACATACTTAAACGATCGGGTGCTATGATAATGGAATGGGTCATGTCAATCAGATCATTCAACTAATGATGTGATCTCGTTAATCAAATAACAACTCTTTGTTCATGGCTAGGAAACATAACCATCTTTGATTAATGAGCTAGTCAAGTAGAGGCATACTAGTGACACTCTGTTTGTCTATGTATTCACACATGTATTATGTTTCCAGTTAATACAATTCTAGCATGAATAATAAACATTTATCATGATATAAGGAAATAAATAATAACTTTATTATTGCCTCTAGGGCATATTTCCTTCAGCTCTTATTATCACGATGAAAAAACAATATCCCTGCTGCATCCCAGTTATCAGTCTATACTTGCAGAATTCTCTCGTTTATTGAGCATGTATATTGTTTTTTCAGGTCGAGCAAGTTTCAACTGGGTTGTAGACTGCCCATGCTTGGTTTTGTTTTTAACAGGCCAGCCCATGAAGACAACAGGGCATAAAGATCCAGCAAGTATCTACTGGCCTCTGGCCCGCCAGTGTTAGTTATATTTTGTCTTACAACATCCGCAGGCACTTTTTTTACTGAATCAAACAAACAACCCATTTCTATTTTCCTCTTGAAACGCATGTCCTACATCCGTTTTCTAATCTCTAACTATAGTTTTACTAGTTCATATACATGTATCATTATATTGAAAATACATAAAATTCACTTTTCATATTTACATCCTTATTTTTGTTGTTGTTTTCCCTCCCAGCGCTGATTTTTTTACCATTGGTTTTCCCTTAAACCAACTCAATTGTCCCACGTCTTATTTGCTTACAAAAACAAAACAATTTTTTTTGGCAAATCAATCAGTTCTTAATTTTTTTTTATCATTTCGGGATTACAAAAGTTCGGACTCCACCGAAATATGCAAAATTAGGTTGAACTTTTTGACCGTGGTCTTGGGCAGAAAATGGGCTGTAATAAATTACTTAAGAATTAGCAAATGGGCTGCAAATTATTAAAAAATAGCAAATGGGCTCTATGTTGTTTGCCACAGATTTGGAGGCTGACTTGTGGGCCTACTAAGTTCATGCGTACACAAGGTTTATCAAAAAAGAAACTTAGTCAACAATTGACTCTACCAGCGTCAGACCGTTAGATGTCCATCTAACGCCAATCATGCTTCTTCAGTCTCTGATCTTCCTGCCCCAGCCGCCCAAACCAGCGCCGTCGGAACCGCCTGCTCCCGCCTCCTGTGGCCGGCTTTGCTGCCGGGCAGGCCTCACGGCCCCATCATATACTCGCATCCCTGGCCTGTCTATCCCTCTACTCACCCACACCTCCTGTTATTTTCCGGTGACGACAGCCGAACCAGTCAACCCTCATACTCTCCACCGCGTGGGCAGCCACTGCCGTGTCTTCCCCGACTCCATGTCGTTCCCTTCATAGGCCTAGCCGTCATCCACCACCCTGGTGCTCTCGGCACGGCGTGGTCAACGTGGTCAACGAACAACATCCATCGGAAGTGGACTGTACGTGGAGAGGCTGACAGCTGGGTCCACGACCGCACACAAGGAAATGCCTCCTTATTACGCGCAAAATAATGATTCCTCCACCTGACATATGGGACCCGCCAGAAGGTCCTCTGTATTTTGCGAAAAAAACTTTCCCTGAGCTGACAGGTCGGACCCACCAACTATATCTTCGCACGCAAGGAAGTGCCTCATTATTGCGCACAAAAAAATGAATACCCCCTGCTAACTGGGACCCACCACAGTCGGAGGCTCACTTGTGGGCCTACTAAGTTGACAGGGACGGAGGGCTTTGTCCACTTAGTCAATATGAACGATTCTAGCTCTAGTGACCGTACGATGTCCATCCAACGGCCTTAGTGCTTCTTCAACCTCTGGTCTTCTTGCTCCAGCCGCCCAAAGCAGCGCCGGTCGTGCCGCATGCTCCTGCTTCCCGTGGCCGGCTGTGTTCCGTGGAGGCCTCACCGCCCCTACCATTCCCACCGCTGGCCAGGCCCTGCGGCGACGGCAGCCTCACACCGCAACCGAACCAGTGAACCCTCATACTCCTCTTCGCGCGGGCTTCCACTGCCGCGTCTTCCCCGGCTCCGCGTCGTCCCCTTCCTAGGCCTCGCCGTCGTCCATCGCCCTGGTGGTCTCGGCGCGGCGTTGTGAACGTGGTTAGGGAACGGCTTCCATCGGACGTGGACTGTACGTGGAGAGGCTGACAGCTGGGTCCACGGCCGCAGCAAGGAAGTACCTCCTTATTACGTGCAAAATAATTATTCCTCCACCTAACAACAGGGACCCACTGGATGGGCCATCGTATTTCATGAAAAAAACATTTCCGCCTGACTGCTGTGACCCACCAGCTACATCTTCACACGCAAGGAAGTGAGTCTGGGCAAAAAAAAATGATTCGCCCCCTGACTGCCGGGACCCACCAGCTACATCTTCGCAGGCAAGGAAGTGCCTGACAGTCGGGAGCCACCTGGTCGAAGCGTACGTAGCGTTGTCATTCTAGTCACGAACGTGTAAGTACATACTGGTCGATGTAGAGGCGCGCATGTGTCGTAGTAGAGGTGCGCATGTAGCATGTACACGTACGTACAACGGCCAGTGTGCAAGAAAAAAAATACGACCACGTACGTACATACGGGCAAGGTCTCGAACGCCTACTCGCGCATACGTACGGCCAGGGCTCGTGTACATGTGTCGGTGTACAAAACTAGGGGCACATTTTTGTACCCCTTTAACTGTGCACGGGCAGTCGGAGCCTCGGCCATGGCCACACCGAGCAGAGCGGAGGAGGTGAGCCGAGGTAAGACCGAAGCCCAAGACAAAGCAAAGCAACGACAAGGACCAAGGCCACAAAGATCAGATGGGCGAAGCAGGTTTCCCTGGCAAGGATCTTTGCCGGGGCGGCCTCAGCGGCCCCGGCAAGACCCTTGCTAGGGCAGCTCGCCCACGCCAGCCGAGCGAGCCACCCTCGAGCCCACCAACACTCAACACATGTGTTGAGACAGGGCTCGGGAGGCACTTCTGTGGTGGCATGCAGATCTTTGTGAAGACAAATAATAGTCAATATCAAGTGAGGATGGGAAAGCAACCATCCTCGCCGAAGGAACCCACAAGACCCCCGGCAAGATCCTTGCCAGGGACGCCTGCGCGCCACGGCAAGACCCTTGCCGGTTCACCCGGCAAGACCCTTGCCGAGCCACCCGGCACGGCCCTCGCCAAGTCTCCGCCGCGGTTCGCATGCAGCTACCGACCCAACCAGCTGGGCAGGCACCTGCGTGGCTATATGCAGCCCTTCGTGGAGGCTCCACCACCGCGCCACCTCAGCTGCCTGCCTGCCTACATGGCACCGCATGCACCGCTGGCCAGGGCGCGTGTCGAAGCCTGGAGGAGCAGCGACGGGCGGGACGGGCCTCGCCCCCGTCCCCGATAAAGTGAGAGGACACCTAAGCGATGCATTAAATGCACCTTGTCCTGTAATACGAGGGATAACCTCGTGCCACTGTAGACCTTTCTACCTCTTGTGTGCCACTGTGGCAGCCCCTTTTTCCTATAAAAGGAGGCCAGAGGCGACCAGGAGAAGGATTCGGCTTTTTGGAGCTCGTTACACTCCGTAGCTAGCTCAAGAACATAGAATACAGCCACCAAAGCAGGAGTAGGGTTTTACGCATTCTCGCGGCCCGAACCTGGATAAACGAACCGCATGCTTCTCTGTCAGACCAGCTCTTCTCTCAACCCCGCGCCCCGCAACCGCAGTAGGGATTCTTGTGATCCCATAGGTGTCGTTTCCCACCGACATCTTTGGCACGCCAGGTAGGGGGCGCAATTGTGAGAATCGGTTTTAGCAGTTAAGTGAGTGTTTCTTCATGGCGATGGCTCTAAGGGAAGCAGGAGAGGGGGTCGAAAGATCGACGCCGGTGCGACTACAAGCAGAAGCTAAGTCACACTGAACCCTGAGTACTTTTTTCCCTTTTTATATGAAGTTATCATCCTCGGAGATCTGGCCTATGTATGGGAAACCTGCACGCAAAGGCCCCCCCCCCGATCGGCAACGCCTTTGTTCTATTTCGAGTCCACTCAGCAGCTCAAAGCCTGCCACGTCGAGAGCGGTGGGGTAGCCTTCCGCACCTGGCAACGCTCCTGACTCTGACTCGAGTCAAACTCGACAGTTCAGGTGGCCGCGCTCAGGGCGGTAAGGTGGCTTGCCCCGGCAGCACGCACACCCGGCAGGCCAATGGGGATCTGTCCCCACGACGCCGCCCTGGGTTTATGCGCCGGCAAACCTACCCGGTTACGTAGGGTGGACATACAAGGAAAGATCAAACAGGATAATAACGTGCATGATACTAAAAAGTGCTGCAGAGTTATGTTACATCAAATTGTTGCTGCGGCTAACTAGAGATAGCAATTGTCTTGGTTATGAACCTGCAGCGGCGATAAAGAAACGGGGCGCCTAATCCCGGTGTTGGCCCTCCACCCTCAGAATTTCGCCGTCTCGGATGATGATGGACTCAATGCGCTCCCTGAGCGGCGCAAGGTCGGTCTCGTCCGGCAAGCTCTCCAGCGCGGCGTCGAAGTCGAGGTCGGGGTACCAGTGCGCCACCTTGGTGAGAACCTTGGACATGGCGCTCTGGCAAAGCATCCGGGATTCATCGGCCAGTGAGGCCGCCCGGCTGGCGTGGAGCCGCTCCAGAGCACCGACGACCTTCCCAAAGAACATGTTCAGGTTGCAATTGGCGCTCACGCTCCGCTCCGGGACATACCTCACGTTCGGAATCCCCATGATGGACAACTATGTGGCGTCCTAGTAGGCGACGGTGGCGAGGCGATCGAGCCAACGGTTCTCGCCCTCCACGTGCTCCGCAAAGTTGAGGCCCTCGTTCTTCCGCAACAGCTTCTCGCCCTCCAGCTCCTTGGCCAGGGTCTCCTCTCGGGTTGTAGCCTCCGACAACACCTTCTCGAGGCCCTCCAGCTTCACCTTGAGGTCTCTGATGGAGTTGTTGGCCTCGGAGAGCTCCCCGGCCTTACTGACGACCGCGCCCTGCGCCTCTGTCAGAGCACTGTTGAGCGTGTCCTTTTCCCGGGACAGCTTCAGGGCCTGCTCCGTTAGCCTGTTGCGCTCCTCCTCCAGCTCCTTCACCTTGCCGGCGTGGACCTGGGCCTGAGCATCGAGTGCCTTTTTGTGCCTCTGCTCCAGCTCACCGGTCCACTGCAAGACAAGCTTCTCCAACTCTGCATCCTTGCCGCGAAGTGTGGCGGCGAGCTTCTCCTTGCATGCAGCAAGGTCCTCCTCCTGGGAGTTCAGTGCGGCCTCGCGCTGGGTCCGAACGGCCTCGGTGGCCTCGGCCGAGTTCTTCGCCGCCTCCTGAGTTTTCTCGACGTCGACAAGCTTCATGGTGACCTCCACATCGCGCCTGGCCTGCTCGCCCTGGGCAGCCTTGAGCTCCTTGTGGGCCTCGCGGAACCAGTTCTGCGCTTAGGTGACGTGCTCCTGGAGGTCCGCCTCCGCCTTCTCCACCACCGCTGTCCTGGACTTCACCTTGTCCAGGCGAGCGCGGTAGAGCGCCTGGAGCTTCCGGAAGCTGGCGCCAATGTCCTGGAGGAGCCGCTCCTCCTGCGAGCCATCACCACCAACAATTGGCTCGTCGATGACTCCAAGCCCGGCAGCGGCAAGCACCTCATCATCGAACACCTCTCCCTCGATGGGTGCCCTGGTGCTCGACACGCCTGGGAGGTGGACGAACAAATCGTCGCTCACCCTCAGGTACTTGCCGGAGCCGGAAGCAGCAAAGGAGGAAGGCTGGTCGCCAGCCTCCTCCTCCTCCTCGGTAGGCCCCTTGCCAGGCTCCTCAGCGGCGGCCTTGCCGGCCTCCCCGGCGGGCCCCTTGGTGGCGGCCTCGGCGGCATCCTTGGTGGCCACCCCAGTGGTGGCCTTGCCGGCTTCCCCGGCGGGCCACCTGGCGGCGGCCTCGGCAGCGTCCTTGGTGGCATCCCCTGCGGCGGCCTTGTCGGCCTCCCCGGCGGGCTCCTTGGCGGCGTCCTCGGCAGCCCCCTGGCGGCCTCCTCTGCGGCGATCTTCTCGACATCTGCCTCGGCGGCCTTGGCGACACCCTTGATCACGGCGTCCACGTCCTCTGGGTCCGTCAAGGAGGAATCTGGGCACCGAAGACAGGGATGAGGCAAAGCCAAGACCAAGAACTAGGAAGAAGAAGAAGAAGCAGGGAATAACGGCGAGCGACTTACCGGTGCCAACACCCGGCAGGGAAGCAGAAGTCCCCTCCCCGCCAACATTTGGCATCGAGGCAAAGCCACCAGCGCCCAAGTTCTCTTCCTCCTCCTCCATGTGTGTGAGCTCGGTGCTTAGCGCCCTTGCTGGGGACGCCCCTCGGGGCGGCGTGGTCGATGGGGGTGGCGCGTTGGGAGTAGCCCCACGTGGCTCCTCCTGCTGCCGCTCCCCTCCTGCACACCTGGCAAGGTCAGCACCAAAGCATCGCGCCCTTGACACATGTCGAAGAGAGAAGAATGATGAACTTATGTTGGGGGCTTTGCCGGGGGCTGCAGTCCGGGCTCCTCAACACCACCAAGGGCGCCCTCGAAGCGCCGGCCGGGGGCTGGCCACCCGTCGAGAACTTGGCCCTTTTTGCTCTCTGGGCCAGCGTCTCCACGTCCCTGCGAAGAAAAAAAACAAGTCAAGATCAGACCACAGAGTGAGGAGGCAGAGATAACGAAAAAGGAACCAGACACTTACTCGTCGTCTGCCTCCTCCTCTGCGGTCTTCCTCTTCCTCCTCGGACCGAGGGATCCAAAATCAAAGGTAATCCCCGCGCCGACGTTCGCTGGAGGAGGGGAGGGAGGTGGCATCTGGGCCCGCCTGGATGAAGAAGGGGCGGCCGTCTTCTTCTTCACCGCGACCTTCGCCGGCTTCTTCGCCGCTGCGGCCCTCGTGTGAGGCCGGGACCCCTCCAAAGTCAGCTACGGCTGCGCAGTCTTCCGGGGCCGAACTGGCTCACCGGAACTGGCCCGCTGCAGGACTCGCCCCCTCCCCGCAGGTGGCGCCGGGTCTGCGGTCTCCTTCTCCGACGATGACGACGACTCGCCGGTCACATCCTCAACCAGTGGAGCCTCGGTGTCGGCGCTGCTAGCTCCCCCGGCGGCCACCGCCCACCGGGCAAGCTCCTCCTCCTCCACGGCCATCGCGGCCTTGTCCTCCACACCGCCATTGTCACCACCCTCCCTGGCGAGTTGTGCCTCCCTCGGCCTGGTGGCGATGTAGTCCAGCTCCGCCTAGGAGGTGTCCTGGACAAGCATCAACATACCTCTCATGCAGGGTGTCGAAGAACTGCTGCACTTCTGCATCCTTCGGCTCCTTCCAGCTCGGGACGGGGCTGTGCGCGTTGTAGTCCGGCATCATGGCAATGATCGCGGACCGACGCGAGTTGTTGCACAACGGGACCACCCCCGTTGGCAGCTTGAACAATGGCCCCTTGAGGACCTTGCCGGCCTTCACGGCGGTCCTCGCAATCTTGCCGGTCCGCTCGACCTCGCCGTCGCGGCCCACGTCAAGCTGGAAGAGCCGTTGGCAGAAGTGGGCGTGCACCATCACCGTAAAATTGTGGTCGAGGCCTGGGCGGAGTCGCAGGATGTCAGCAGGGTTCGTGAAGAGCCAGGATGGCCTCCCCTTATTATGCAGCAGAGCAATCCGGTGGCAGATGAAGTCCGCCCCGATTATTTCGAGGGTGAGCCCGGCCTGGGTAAGCCGGAGAATCCTGGTGATGGCGACAGAGAACTTTTCGTCGGCGGCATCGACATCGTTCCAATCGCTGCCGCAAACTGGCGGCGCCCGGCGAACTTTGCAGAATGCCGACGGGTCCTACTCTTCAATCCAGCACCACCGGCCCCGCCACTCATCCCACCTCTCCTTCATGGCGCCATCCGGGTACGCCTCCTTGGATCTTGGGATCCAGGTGATGCAACAAGAGATGGCACCCCCTGTTTGGATCCGAGGGTAGAAATAGTGGCGGAAGAGAGCCGTGTTGGGGTGCACCCCGACGAAGCCTTCACAAAGGTGCGCGAAAAGGGCCATGCACGCCACCGTGTTTGGAGTAAAATCCAAAAGACGGAAGCCAAAGGTGTGCATGATGTCGCTGAAGAAATCGGAAAAGGGAGGAAAGAGCCCACAAGGAAAGTAATCAATGAAGAAGGGATACCGATTTGGGGCAGGCTCGGCGCAGGCGGCGGGGATGAAGCGCGTAGCCGGGTGACCCGAATCCTCCCCACGTCTTCACTCCCCACAGGGGCCTGAAGAGGTCCCGAAGCTCGAACACATCGACCGTCGAGGGGAAGAAGAAGGCGGACTGCGTCCGGTCCCCCGACAGTGCGCTCTTCGGCGGCTCCACAGCCCCAGCGTCCTTGGCCACTCCCTTGCCCTTGGTGGATTTTGGCGCCATGGTGAAAGAGGAGGAAGGAGCGGAGGGCGGCAGAAGCATGACGGCGGCGAGCGAGAACGAAGCTTGGAGAAGAAGAGGGGGCAGGTGGAGGTCTCCGAGATTGGGTTTGCGCGAAGGGTAAAAGGAACAGTGCGCCCACGGTTACCCCTTTTTATGGGGAAGCCGCGGGTCGCGCCGCCCATTTACTGTGATGTGACGCATGCGCGTGAAAACCGCCCCACGCATGCCACCCACGTCACGCACGCCCCTCCACGCAGCACCGCACGCGCGGGTCATGGGAAGCGCAGTGTGCGAAAAATCTTACCGCGATAAAAACCGCCCCGCGTGCCCGCGCACCGTTTTGGGCCTGACCCAACAACGTGTCGCGCTAATGTGTGGCCCGGGCCCGGGGGCTCCTGTCGGTGTAGAAAACTAGGGGCACATTTTTGTACCCCTTTACCTCTGCACGGGCAGTCGGAGCCTCACCCACGGCCACACTGAGCAGAGCGGAGGAGGTGAGCCGAGGTAAGACCGAAGCACAAGAGGAAGCAAAGCAATGACTAGGACCAAGGCCACAAAGATCAGATGGGCGAAGCAGGTTTCCCCGGCAAGGATCCTTGCCGGGGCGGCCTCAGCGGCCCCGGCAAGACCCTTGCAGGGGCAGCTCGCCCATGCCAGCCGAGCGAGCCGCGCTCGAGCCCACCAACACTCAACACATGTGTTGAGATAGGGCTCGGGAGGCACCTCTATGGTGGCATGCAGATCTTTGTGAAAACAAAGAATAGTCAAGATCAAATGAGGATGAGAAAGCAGCCATCCTCGCCGAAGGAACCCACAAGACCCCCGGCAAGATCCTTGCCGGGGACGCCTGCGCGCCATGGCAAGACCCTTGCCGGGTCACCCGGCAAGACCCTTGTCGGGCCACCCGGCACGGCCCTCGCCAAGCGCACCACCAGGGCCACCGCCACGCCCGCACCAGCCAAGTCTCCCCTGCCGTTCGCATGCAGCTGCCGACCCAACCAGCTGGGCAGGCACGTGTGTGGCTACATGTAGCACTTCATGGAGGCTCCACCACCGCGCCATCTCAGCTGCCTGCCTGCCTACATGGCTCCGCATGCACCGCTGGACAGGGCGCGTGTCGAAGCCTGGAGGAGCAGCGACAGACAGGACGGGCCTCGCCCCCATGCCTAATAATGTGAGAAGACACCTAAGCGATGCATTAAATGCACCTTGTCCTGTAATACGAGGGATAACCTGGTGCCACCGTAGACCTTTCCACCTCCTGTGTGCCACTGTGGCAGCCCCTTTTTCCTATAAAAGGAGGCCCGAGGCGACCAGGAGAAGGATTCGGCTTTTTTGAGCTCGTTACATTCCGTAGCTAGCTCAAGAACACATAATACATCCACCAAGCAGGAGTAGAGTTTTACGCATCCTCGCGGCCCGAACCTGGGTAAAGGAACCGCGTGCTTCTCTATCAGACCCGGTCTTCTCTCAACCCCACGCCCTGCAACCGCAGTAGGGATTCTTGTGATCCCATAGGTGTCGTTTCCCACCGACAACATGGCTGGGTCAGAATGGAGAAACATCGTCATCGTCGTGTTCATGGGGAGCCAACCGGCTGGGTCGGAATGGAATGCGCCATCCTGTTCATCGGGAGGGCTTGGACGGAACAGCCGATGGAAATGAGGCCTGGCGTACCGCAAAACGGAGGAAACAGCCTTGTGTTCGACCGGCCACGTTCGAAACAGGATCCTGTTCATCGGGAGGGGTCTGGCGTACCGCAAAATGGAGGAAACGGACCTCCTACGGTCGAAACGGGGGTCCTGTTGATCGGGGGGGTGTGGCGTACCGCAAAATGGAGGAAATGGACTTGTGTTGGAGCGCTACGGTCGAAATGGGGGTCCTATTCATCGGGAGGGGTGTGGTGTACCATAAAACGGGACTCCACAGGATACTGTTCATCTCCACCGTCGACCCCCTCTAGCCTCCACGGGCTACTGTTCATCCACCGTCGACCTCCTCCAGCCTCCACGGGCTCTTGTTCATCCAGCCTCCACCGCGCGCTATTCCACCGGCTACTGTTCAATCAGCCCTCTCCACGGGCTCCTGTTCAACCACCCCTCCATGGGCTACTGTTCATCCAACCTCCACCGTCTACTATTCATCCTGCCCTCCATGGGGTGGTCCTATTCATCCTGCCCTCCACGGGGTCCTGTTCATCCAGCCCAACCGGCTCGAACGATCGGGGTCCTGTTCATCCACCCCCATCGGGAACTGTTCATCCAAACCCCCCAGCAACGCTCACTGCTCATCCAGAGGCAACACCACGGGGTCCTGTTCATCCACCCCCACCGGGATCTGTTCATCCAACCCCCCAGCAACGCTCACTCTTCATCCAGAGGCAGCATCGATCGGCTTCAGTTAGTAGAAGTAGCGAAGGAATCGCTCGATCGGGTTCAGTTAACAGCCATCGATCGATCGCTCGGGTTCAGTAACGCGTAGCCTGCAATGCAATCGCTCGGGTTCAGTTAGAGCCCAACGCCTCGCACCCACACGCATGCGTGTATGAGAGAAACACGCATTGCTCGGCCCCGACCACCCACCGTAACTGGGAACACCCCGATATTTTCCTCGCCCTCGCTTCTACCATGGTTTTTTCTGTCATGGACGGCCCAAAGAATGTCATGCAGCTGCGTCTCCGGCCCGCCCAGGACGAAAAGCCCATTTTCTGTCATGATTTTTTGTCATAGAAGTAGGACCCCACCACATCTATGATGATACCGTGTTTTGTCACAATTATCATCCTAGAAGTGTCATAAGTATGACAGATTTTTTTTTCGTTCGGCCCAAAATGTCACAGATGTGTCTTTTTTTGTAGTGGAATGGGTCTATTCCATCACATCATTCTCCTAATGATGTGATCCCGTTCATCAAATGACAACACATGTCTATGGTTAGGAAACATAACCATCTTTGATAAACGAGCTAGTCAAGTAGACGCATACCAGGTACACTTTGTTTTGTCTATGTATTCACACATGTACTAAGTTTCCGGTTAATACAATTCTACCATGAACAATAAACATTTATCCTAAAATAAGGAAATAAATAAATAACTTTATTGTTGCCACTAGGGCATATTTCCTTCAGTCTGCCACTTGCACTAGAGTCAGTAATCTAGATTACAAAGTAATGATTCTAACACCCATGGAGTTTTGGTGTTGATCATGTTTTGCTCATGGAAGAGGCTTAGTCAACGGCTCTGCAACATTCAGATTCGTATGTATCATGCAAATCACTATGTCCCCTTCTGACACTTGATGACGGATGGAATTGAAGTGTCTCTTGATGTGCTTGGTTCTCTTGTGAAATCTGGATTCCTTTGCCAAGGCAATTGCCCCAGTATTGTCAAAAAAGATTTTCTTTGGACCCGATGCACTAAGTATGACACCTAGATCAGATATGAACTCCTTCATCCAAACTCCTTCATTTGCCACTTTCGAAGCAGCTATGTACTCCGCTTCACACGTAGATCCCGCCACGACGCTTTGCTTGGAACTGCACCAACTGACAGCTCCACCATTCAATAAAAATACGTATCCGGATTGTGACTTAGAGTCATCCGGATCAGTGTCAAAGCTTGCATCGACGTAACCATTTACGACAAGCTCTTTGTCACCTCCATAAACGAGAAATGTATCCTTAGTCCTTTTCAGGTATTTTAGGGTGTTCTTGACCGCTGTCCAGTGTTCCACTTCGGGATTACTTTGGTACCTCCCTGCTATACTTAGAGCAAGGCACACATCAGGTCTGGTATACAGCATTGCATACATGATAGAACCTCTGGCTGAAGCATAGGGAATGACTTTCATTTTCTCTCTATCTTCTGCATTGGTCGGGCATTGAGTCTGACTCAACTTCACACCTTGTAACATAGGAAAGAACCCTTTCTTTGACTGGTCCATTTTGAACTTCTTGAAAACTTTATCAAGGTATGTGCTTTGTGAAAGTCCAGTTAAGCATCTTGATAGCAGCTTCACCGAGGTCTTTCATAGAAAAACTTTTATTCAAGTATCCCTTTATGCTATCCAGAAATTCTATAGCATTTCCAATCAACAATATGTCATCCACATATAGTATTAGAAATGCTACAGAGCTCCCACTCACTTTCTTGTAAATACAGGCTTCTCCAATAGTCTGTATAAAACCATATGCTTTGATCACACTATCAAAACGTTTATTCCAACTCCGAGAGGCTTGCACCAATCCATAAATGGATCGCTGGAGCTTGCACACTTTGTTAGCACCCTTTGGATCAACAAAACCTTCTGGTTGGATCATGTACAACTCTTCATCCAGAAATCCATTTAGGAATGCAGTTTTGACATCCATTTGCCAAATTTCATAATCATAAAATGCGGCAATTGCTAACATGATTCGTACAGACTTAAGCATCGCTACGGGTGAGAAAGTATCATCATTGTCAACTCCTTGAACTTGTCGAAAACCTTTTGCAACAAGTCGAGATTTGTAGACAGCAACATTACTGTCAGCGTCGATCTTCTTCTTGAAGATCCATCTATTTTCGATGGCTTGCCGATCATCGGGCAAATCCACCAAAGTCCACACTTTGTTCTCATACATGGATCCCATCTCAGATTTCATGTTCTCAAGCCATTTCGCAGAATCTGGGCTCATCATCGCTTCTGTAACATCCCAATTTTCAGTTTGGATGTTTATAAATAGATCAGCCATATGCATCCATGATTTATGATTTTTTGCCTCCATTTGTCCTATTTGATTTTTGATCCAAGGAACTTTCAGCAACTCAAGGACCAAAAGAGAGAGTTGGAAGTTTCCCTAAAAACCAATTTTGAATTTTTTTCGAAGTTGGGATTTGGATCAAATTTGGTTTCACCAAAATTCATTTCCATTATATCAAAAATAAAATAAAGAGAGAAGATAAAATGACTTCTTCAAAAACAGAAAGAAAATATTGGAAATTGAATTTGGAACCAAAATATATTTGTTGGGTTTTATTTGCACTTTATTTTATTAGTTTAGCAAAAATGTTTATTTTTTTTAACTTGCATTTTAGGACAGATAAAAGTTCACTAGGTCATATATAAGACCATATAACTATGTGAATTTTCTGGGATTTTTAGGCTAACTTTTATTTGTATTTTCGGTGTTTCTTTGCTTCTGTAAAAAAACGTTTTAGAAAAACGTGGGCAGCCAAGGCCCAAGGAAGGCCCAGCCTTCTTCACGACAGGAGGTCGTCTTCAACCTCCTGTACGAGAGCAGGAAGCACGTACGCAGCACTCCCACCCAACGCCCCACCCACTCCCCTCCTCTCCCTCGCTCCAAAACCGCTCTGAATCGGTTCCACTCACCTCGCTTTATCTTTTCCCCTTCACTAGCGCGCCTTAATTCCCCCTCTAATAGCCATTAGAAGCCCAAGTAACAGCCACCATTAACATCATAAAGTCGGCAACGCTCAGCTCATCTCCAGACCTCCCCAAGCCCTATATAAAGCACCCCTGGGAGCCCCTCTCACCCCTCGTCTGAAGCCCCCTCTTTTTGGAGTTTTCCCCCTCTCTAACCTCGCCAATTGCTCGCCGGAGTTCGTGAATTCGGGCGACCTCTCACCATGCGTACAGGAAGCAATCTACAACCACAACTTGTGCAAGTGGTTCACCTCATCGTCCTCTACATTGTTCCACACGCGTCCTTCACTGAAGCACACCAGAGCCACCTTCTTCATCGTCCCCGACGACAAGTCCAGTGAGCACCCAGCCAGCGAATCATAGAGCGCCACCTGTCCCTGGCCGATTTTTTTCTTTTTCAGGAATTTTTCCAAATTCAGATTCTTTACCTAATCTTCTTTCTTGTATATATTTTAGTCTATAGATCCGATTTAGTTGATTCTTTTTCCTACTAGTTCATAGAAATCCCATCTATCCAGAGAACCAAATGAAAAATATTTTTGAAAATTTTAAAATTTGAATTCAAACAGATCTGAATTCAAACTTCGTTAGGCTGTATCTCGAGTTTTGTAACTCCGTTTTAGGTGATTCTTTTTGCAAATCGAAGCTCGTTACGTGTAATTTCTGTTAAAACCAAAACTATTTATTTTTGTTGCTGTAAAAATTACGTTCTGTATAGAAACTTTATTTGGTTGGTTTTGAAGTTTTCCGAAGCCCTCTGTTTGTTTTCTTTTTGATTATTTGCTTGTATGCTTATGTATGTTATTGCTTGCTTATGCTAGCTCATCCGGAGTGTGAGGCTTGCTACTATGAATCTTTAGAGTTCAACGATCGTCAGCAAGGCAAGTTCACACTTTGATCATAATTTTTAATACCCAGTTTTTACTATGCATTAGTTTAACCCTCAAAGGTTATATGAGTAGGATTGGGAACATGTGGTTATGCTATGTAGTTCATGTGGTAGGAACCTATGACCTTTGATCACCCCGGGAATATTTGTTATATCATATATTGCTTAGCCATGCTCGTAGACGGGGATTGGTATGTGTGATTCATGCAAGTTGCGAGAGATAATAATTTTGGGATAACCTAAGGTGGAAACTTTAATACACATCTGGGTGGATTGTTTGGGGCACCTGGAGAAACCAGTGCTTGCCCAAGGGAAATCCCGGAGTACCCGTGTGATTACCCTAGGTCCGCCACCCAGGCTCAAAGGGATCATAAGATATTTCATGCCTAGAAACTTCCGTGTGCAGCCACAAGCCATTATGGGCTCTGGCATAGTTGAGTAAGTTGCGTGACCTCTTTCCTTGGTAGATTAGCTGATGTAGGGGAAAGTAGGTGTACCGGTCTACCCAGGGTTAAGGGGAAACGCTTCTAAAAGGCTATGTCTCGATCTTCCAATCATGGAGGCGGTCGAGTCTTGTGGGGAAAAGTGCGCAAACCTCTGCAGAGTGTACAAACTTATCATGATTAGTCGTGTCCCCGGTTATGGACAATTTGAGTATCTAGAAGTGAATTATTGGTTGATCTCATCACTCTTTTTAATGAAATTATTGGGTTACTAATAACTTGGGAATTTTGGGATTGAGTTGGAGGAACCTTCTCAATAATGACATTTTCTAACTTAGTAGTAATAAAAAAAAATATTCCTTTGTTGTAGGGTAAAATTAGCTTTATGCAAAATAAAACTTAGAGCCTCCACCAGCTAAATTTTGCATATAGAGATAGTCTTTTCATTTATTATTATTCTATGGTGTGAAATTGCCAGCATATTCCATGTGCTGACCTACACGGCTGCAACACCTCATGTTGCAGACTTTTTCGACGAAGATTAAAGGTGCGATAGGTCGTTGTTCTGCACTCAGTTTGCCGTGGAGTTGGATGGACTCATTTACCTTTGAAGTTTCCGCAATTATTTCTATTTAGATGGCCTTTGGCCATATTATTGTAATAAATACTCTTTTGAGAACATCGATGTAATAAAGTGTGATTGAACTATGTTATAATTCCTCGAGTACTGTGTGTGTCAGCATACCGATCCAGGGCGATGACACTTAAGCACAGAGACTTCGATCCATTTTGGGTCGGGTTGGTACAAGTTGGTAGCAGAGCACACGCTGACTATAGGACGCGACCACTAGGAAATGGAAAGCCATAGGAAGAAAACTCTATTTGACGACCTCCTTATATATCCGGTGGTCTATACTCTTCTCTATTCATTTCTATCTCTTCTCCACTTCAATAAAATAGTTGTTGAACCCCATCACCAAGTTGCTCAGCCCGATGAGACCATGACATATGATGACATCATTGACGAAGAAGAAGAATAAGCTAGAATTGACTTTGATTTGAGAAGATTTAGTTCAGACCACCACTACCAAGTTGAGTCCAACGAATGATTGCGGTAGTATGAAGAGATCATATCTCTTGTGGATATGAGCTTACCTGTAGGTTTTTGCTTGTGTGGTGTGATCTCTGTGAATTGCTTGATTTGAAATTTTCTTGCTATCATAAGCATATGGGTAGTGATTTCTCTCATTAGGCCCTTATTCTATTCTAATTTCTCATCCACTCTAAACCTAACAGATGCCTCCAAGACATGACCCGGAATTCCCACCGGAACTTACCCAGTTGATCCAGAACCAGAATGCCCTCATGCAGCTACTCATCCAGAATCAGAACCAGAACAACAACAACCCACCGCCACCGCCCCCGGTCGACAACCATACCCGTTTCCTGAGGTTGAACCCACCAGTGTTCTCTAGCAACACGGAGCCGATCGTTGCAGATGACTGGCTTCGCAAGATCGGAAGAGAGCTGACCACCGTAGGATGCACTGACGCTGAGAAGGTGCGCTTTGCCGCGCATCAACTGGATGGACCAGCAGCTTCGTGGTGGGAGAATTACACCACCACATTCCCCATAGCGAATGTGACTTGGGATCAGTTCCAGCAGGCATTCCGTACCGCACATGTTTTAGCCGGAGCTATGAGTCTGAAGATGCGTGAGTTCCACAACTTACGCCAAGGAAATCATTCTGTTGGTGATTATGTGGAGGAATTCAGCAAGTTATCCAGGTATGCTCCCGGAGACGTGGCTGATGATGCCGCTAAGCAGGAAAAATTTTTGGAGGGACTAAACGATGATTTGGGACTTCAGTTGACCATGGCTACCTTTAACAATTATCAAGAGTTGGTCGACAAGGCTCTCATTCTGGAAGGCAAGCAATAGCAGGTGGAGAATCGCAAGAGGAAGTATAGACAACGAAAGTACAACTCTCGTGTTCAGCAGAAGCCCCGCTATACCCCGTACTCGGGAAATAATGGATCAGGATCCGGCAAGTATGGTGGACACACTCACCATAACCATGGAGGGAATTCACATCATGGAGGGAATGGACACAACCATAATGGCCATAGGAATGGCAATGGAGGAAACAACAATCAGCATCACTCCAACCCTACTACACCGGTAAAGAAGGATCTGAGCCACATTACCTGTTTCAAGTGCGGGAAAACCGGACACTACGCCACCGAATGTCCTGAGGAGAAGAACGGGAACGGTAATGGAAGCTCTGGAGGCAAGAAGCCCAATCCTTTCACCAGAGGTCAGGTGAACCATGTCAATGTGGAGGAAGTTTATGACCAGCCTGACGCCGTTGTTGGTAAGTTCTTGATTAATTCATTTACAACCCTTGTTCTTTTTGACACTTGTGCATCACATTCATTCATATCAAGGGGGTTCGTGGATAAGTTTAAGTTACCGACCGTAGCCCTTATGTCACCTATGTTAGTGAGTTCCCCAGGAGCAGAGTATATGGCTAGTCGGGGGTGTTTTCAGTTGCCATTGACCATAGGGAGACATGTTTTCCCTACAGACCTCATCATCCTAGAATCACAAGGATTGGACGTAATTCTAGGCATGGACTGGTTATCCAAGTATGAAGGGAATATTGATTGTGCCCGTAAGTCGATTCTTCTCACCACCCCAGAGTGGAAACGGATCAAGTATGTGTCGAGGCATACACTAAGAAGGACTCAAGTGAATTCTCTTTCGGGAGTTTTTCAGGAGGAAGTACCAGTTGTGAAGGATTATCCCGATGTATTCCCCGAGGAATTGCCCGACATGCCACCGGATCGGGACATAGAGTTTCTGATTGAATTGTTACGAGGCACCGGACCAATATTCAAGAGAGGAAATTAAGAAGCAGATTAAGGAATTATTGGAGAAAGGTCATATTCGACCGAGTTCATCACCTTGGGGAGCCCCAGTGCTTCTAGTTGAGAAGAAGGATGGATCCTTGAGAATGGTTGTAGATTATCATGCACTAAATGAAGTGACGATCAAGAACAAGTACCATCTGCCAATGATCAATGATTTGTTTGACCAGCTACAAGGAGCAAAAGTTTTCTCCAAGATCGATCTTCGATCAGGATATCACCAGCTGAAGATTCAAGAATAGGGCGTTGGAAATATGCCCTAGAGGCAATAATAAAATGATTATTATTATATTTCCTTGTTCATGATAATTGTGTATTATTCATGCTATAATTGTGTTATCCGGAAATCGTAATACATGTGTGAATACATAGACTACAACATGTCCCGAGTAAGCCTCTAGTTGACTAGCTCGTTGATCAACCGATAGTCATGGTTTCCTGACTATGGACATTAGATGTCATTGATAACGGGATCACATCATTAGGAGAATGATGTGATGGACAGGACCCAATCCTAAGCCTAGCAAAAGATCGTGTAGTTCGTTTGCTAAAGCTTTTCCAATGTTAAAGTATAATTTCCTTAGACCATGAGATCGTGTAACTCCCGGATGCCCTAGGAGTGCTTTGGGTGTACCAAACGTCACAACGTAACTGGGTGACCATAAAGGTATACTACAGGTATTCCCGAAAGTATCTGTTGGGTTGACACGGATCGAGACTGGGATTTGTCACTCCGTATGACGGAGAGGTATCTCTGGGCCCACTCGGTAATGCATCATCATAATGAGCTCAATGTGACCAAGTGTTTGGTCACGGGATCATGCATTACGGTATGAGTAAAGTGACTTGCCGGTAACGAGATTGAACGAGGTATTGGGATATCAACGATCGAATCTCGGGCAAGTAACGTACCGATTGACAAAGGGAATTGTATACGGGATTGATTGAATCCTCGACATCGTGGTTCATCCGATGAGATCATCGAGGAGCATGTGGGTGCCAACATGGGTATCCAGATCCCGCTGTTGGTTACTGACCAGAGAGTCGTCTCGGTCATGTCTGCATGTCTCCCGAACCCGTAGGGTCTACACACTTAAGGTTCGGTGACGCTAGGGTTGTAGAGATATTAGTATGCGGTAACCCAAAAGTTGTTCGGAGTCCCGGATGAGATCCCGGACGTCACGAGGAGTTCCGGAATGGTCCGGAGGTAAAGATTTATATATAGGAAGTCCAGTTTCGGCCATCGGGAAAGTTTTGGGGGTAATCGGTATTGTACCGGGACCACCGGAAGGGTCCCGGGGATCCACCGGGTGGGGACACCTATCCCGGAGGGCCCCATGGGCTGAAGTGGGAGGGGAACCAGCCCCTGGTGGGCTGGTGCGCCCCCCTTGGGCCTCCCTTGTGCCTAGGGTTGGGAACCCTAGGGGTGGGGGGGGGGGGCGCCCCACTTGGCTTGGGGGGGGGGGGGGGGGGGAAGCCACCCCTTGGCTGCCGCCCCCTTGGAGATTGCATCTCCTAGGGCCGGTACACCCCCCAAGGCCCCTATATAAAGAGGGGGGAGGGAGGGCAGCCGCACCCTTGCTCTTGGCGCCTCCCTCTCCCTCTGTAACACCTCTCCTCCCCGCTTGCGCTTGGCGAAGCCCTGCTGGGATCCCGCTACTTCCACCACCACGCCATCGTGCTGCTGTAACTCCGTCAGCCTGTCCCTCTCCCTTGCTGGATCAAGAAGGAGGACACGTCTTCCTCAACCGTACGTGTGTTAAATGCGGAGGTGCCGCCCGTTCGACATTTGGTCATCGGTGATTTGGATCACGGCGAGTACGACTCCATCAACCCCGTTCACTTGAACGCTTCCACTCGCGATCTACAAGGGTACGTAGATGCACTCCTCTCTCTCGTTGCTAGATGACTCCATAGATTGATCTTGGTGAAGCGTAGAAAATTTTTATTTCTGCAACGTTCCCCAACAGTGGCATCATGAGCTAGGTCTATGCGTAGTTTCTATGCACGAGTAGAACACAAAGCAGTTGTGGGCGTCGATATTGTCAATTTACTTGCCGTTACTAGTCTTATCTTGATTCGGCGGCATCGTGGGATGAAGCAGCCCGGACCGTCCTTACACGTACGCTTACGTGAGACAGGTTCCACCGACTGACATGCACTAGTTGCATAAGGTGGCTAGCGGGTGTTTGTCTCTCCCACTTTAGTCGGATCAGATTCGATGAAAAGGGTCCTTATGAAGGGTAAATAGAAATTGGCATATCACGTTGTGGTTTTTGACGTAGGTAAGAAACGTTCTTGCTAGAACCCTAATGCAACCACGTAAAAAACATGCAACAACAATTAGAGGACGTCTAACTTGTTTTTGCATTATGTGCCGTGTGATGTGATATGGCCAAAAGATGTGATGAATGATATATGTGATGTATGATATTGATCATGTTCTTGTAATAGGAATCACAACTTGCATGTCGATGAGTATGACAACCGGCAGGAGCCATAGGAGATGTCGTAATTTATTTATGACCTGCGTGTCAACATATAACGACATGTAATTACTTTACTTTATTGCTAAACCGTTAGCCATAGTAGTAGAAGTAATAGATGACGAGACAACTTCATGAAGACACGATGATGGAGATCATGATGATGGAGATCATGGTGTCATGCCGGTGACGAAGATGATCATGGCGCCCCGAAGATGGAGATCAAAGGAGCAATATGATATTGGCCATATCATGTCACTATTTGATTGCATGTGATGTTTATCATGTTCTTGCTTCTTATTTGCTTAGAACGACGGTAGTAAATAAGATGATCCCTCACAATAATTTCAAGAAATTGTTCCCCCTAACTGTGCGCCATTGCGAAAGTTCGTTGTCTCGAAGCACCACGTGATGATCGGGTGTGATAGATTCTAACGTTCACATACAACGGGTGTAAGCCAGATTTACACATGCAAAACACTTAGGTTGACTTGACGAGCCTAGCATGTGCAGACATGGCCTCGGAACACAAGAGACCAAAAGGTCGAACATGAGTCGTATGGAAGACACGATCAACATGGAGATGTTCACCGATGATGACTAGTTCGTCTCACGTGATGATCGGATACGGTCTAGTTGAGTCGGATCATGTATCACTTAGATGACTAGAGGGATGTCTAATCTGAGTGGGAGTTCATTAAATAATTTGATTACATGAACTTAAATTATCATGAACATAGTCTAAAAAACTTTGCAATATGTCTTGTAGATCAAATGGCCCACGCTAATGTCAAACTCAACTTCAATGCGTTCCTAGAGAAAACCAAGCTGAAAGATGATGGCAGCAACTATACGGACTGGGTCCAGAACCTGAGGATCATCCTCATAGCTGCCAGGAAACAATATGTACTAGAAGCACTGCTAGGTGAAGCACCCATCCCAGAGAACCAAGACGTTATGAATGCTTGGCAGCAGCGTGCTGATGATTACTCCCTCGTTCAGTGTGGCATGCTTTACAGCTTAGAACCGGGGCTCCAAAAGCATTTTGAGCAACACGGAGCATATGAGATGTTCGAAGAGTTGAAAATGGTTTTCCAAGCTCATGCCTGGGTCGAGAGATATGAAGTCTCCGACAAGTTCTACAGTTGTAAGATGGAGGAAAATAGTTCTGTCACTGAGCACATACTCAAAATGTCCGGGTTGCACAACCGCTTGACTCAGCTGGGAGTCAATCTCCCGGATGACGCGGTCATTGAAAGAATCCTTCAGTCGCTCCCACCGAGCTACAAGAGCTTTGTGATGAACTTCAATATGCAGGGGATGGAAAAGACCATTCCTGAGGTATATTCAATGCTGAAATCAGCGGAGGTGGAGATCAAAAAGGAACATCAAGTGTTGATGGTGAATAAAACCACTAAGTTCAAGAAAGGCAAGGGTAAGAAGAAGGACGGCAAGGGAGTTGCCGCGCCCAGTAAACCAGTTGCCGGGAAGAAGCCAAAGAATGGACCCAAAACTGAGATAGAGTGCTTTTATTGCAAAGGGAAGGGACACTGGAAGCGGAACTGCCCCAAATACTTAGCGGACAAGAAGGCCGGCAACACTAAAGGTATATGTGATATACATGTAATTGATGTGTACATTACCAGTACTCGTAGTAGCTCCAGGGTATTTGATACCAGTGCGGTTGCTCATATTTGTAACTCAAAGCAGGAGCTGTGGAATAAACGGAGACTGGCGAAGGACGAGGTGACGATGCGCGTCGGGAATGGTTCCAAGGTCGATGTGATCGCCGTCGGCACGCTACCTCTACATTTACCTACGGGATTAGTTTTAAACCTCGATAATTGTTATTTAGTGCCAGCTTTGAGCATGAACATTGTATCTGGATCTCGTTTAATGTGAGATGGCTACTCATTTAAATCCGAGAATAATGGTTGTTCTATTTATATGAGAGATATGTTTTATGGTCATGCCCCGCCGGTGAATGGTTTATTCTTAATGAATCTCGAACGTAATGTTACACATATTCATAGTGTGGATACCAAAAGATGTAAGGTTGATAATGATAGTCCCACATACTTGTGGCACTGACGCCTTGGTCACATAGGTGTCAAACGCATGAAGAAGCTCCATACAGATGGACTTTTGGAGTCTCTTGATTTTGAATCATTTGACACGTGTGAACCATGCCTGATGGGTAAAATGACCAAGACTCCGTTCTTCGGAACAATGGAGCGAGCAACCAACTTATTGGAAATTATACATACTGATGTGTGCGGTCCAATGAGCGTTGAGGCTCGCGGTGGCTATCGTTATGTTCTCACTCTCACTGATGACTTAAGTAGTTATGGGTATGTCTATTTGATGAAACACAAGTCTGAGACCTTTGAAAAGTTCAAGGAATTTCAGAATGAGGTAGAGAATCAACGTGACCGAAAGATAAAATTCTTACGATCAGATCGTGGGGGAGAATATTTAAGTCATGAATTTGGTCCGCACTTAAGGAAATATGGAATCGTTTCACAACTCACGCCGCCTGGAACACCTCAGTGTAATGGTGTGTCCGAACGTCGTAATCGCACTCTATTGGATATGGTGCGATCTATGATGTCACTAACTGATTTACCGCTATCATTTTGGGGACACGCTCTAGAGACAGCTACATTCACTTTAAATAGGGCACCGTCTAAATCCGTTGAGACGACACCGTATGAATTATGGTTTGGGAAGAAACCTAAGCTGTCGTTTCTAAAAGTTTGGGGATGCGATGCTTATGTCAAGAAACTTGAACCTGAAAAGCTCGAACCCAATTCGGAAAAATGCATCTTCATAGGATACCCTAAGGAAACCATTGGGTATACCTTCTATCTCAGATCTGAAGGCAAGATCTTTGTTGCCAAGAACGGGTCCTTTCTGGAGAAAGAGTTTCTCTCGAAAGAAGTAAGTGGGAGGAAAGTGAAACTGGATGAAGTATTGCCTCTTGAACCGGAGAGTAGCGCAGCTCAAGAAAATGTTTCCGTGGTGCCTCCACCGACTAGAGAGGAGGTTAATGATGATGATCATGAAACTTCAGATCAAGTTGCTACTGAACTTCGTAGGTCCACAAGGACACGTTCCGCACCAGAGTGGTACGGCAACCCTGTTCTGGAAATCATGTTGTTAGATAACGGTGAACCTTCGAACTATGAAGAAGCAATGGCGGGCCCAGATTCTAATAAATGGCTTGAATCCATGCAATCCGAGATAGGATCCATGTATGAAAACAAAATATGGACTTTGACAGACTTGCCCGATGATCGGCGAGCGATAGAGAATAAATGGATCTTTAAGAAGAAGACGGACGCGGATGGTAATGTTACCATCTATAAGGCTCGACTTGTCGCTAAGGGTTATCGACAAGTTCAAGGGGTTGACTACGATGAGACCTTCTCACCCGTAGCGAAGCTGAAGTCCGTCCGAATCATGTTAGCAATTGCCGTATAATATGATTATGAGATAT
Organism: Aegilops umbellulata; assembly: GCA_032464435.1. Classification (NCBI taxonomy): domain Eukaryota; kingdom Viridiplantae; phylum Streptophyta; class Magnoliopsida; order Poales; family Poaceae; genus Aegilops; species Aegilops umbellulata. Next base: position 82,395,580 of record CP136060.1, on the reverse strand, counting down.
GGCAAATGGATGTCAAAACGGCATTCCTCAACGGCTTTCTTAAGGAAGAATTGTATATGATGCAGCCGGAAGGTTTTGTCGATCCTAAGAATGCTAACAAGGTATGCAAGCTCCAGCGTTCCATCTATGGGCTGGTGCAAGCATCTCAGAGTTTGAACATTTGCTTTAATGAAATGATCAAAGCATTTGGGTTTATGCAGACTTATGGAGAAGCCTGCGTTTACAAGAAAGTGAGTGGGAGCTCTGTAGCATTTCTCATATTATATGTGGATGACATACTTTTGATGGGAAATGATATAGAACTTTTGGACATCATTAAGGCCTATTTGAATAAGTGTTTTTCAATGAAGGACCTTGGAGAAGTTGTTTACATATTAGGCATCAAGATCTACAGAGATAGATCGAGACGCCTCATAGGTCTTTCACAAAGCACATACCTTGATAAGATATTGAAGAAGTTCAATATGGATCAGTCCAAGAAGGGGTTCTTGCCTGTGTTGCAAGGTGTGAAATTGAGCTTAGCTCAATGTCCGACAACGGCAGAAGATAGAGAAAAGATGAGTGTCATCCCCTATGCCTCAGCTATAGGGTCTATCATGTACGCCATGCTGTGTACCAGACCTGATATAAACCTTACCATAAGTTTGGTAGGAAGGTACCAAAGTAATCCCGGCATGGAACACTGGACAGTGGTCAAGAACATCCTGAAGTACCTGAAAAGGACTAAGGATATGTTTCTCGTATATGGAGGTGACGAGGAGCTCGTCGTAAAGGGTTACGTCAACGCTAGCTTCGACACAGATCTGGATGACTCTAAGTCACAAACCGGATACGTGTATATTTTGAATGGTGGGGCAGTAAGCTGGTGCAGTTGCAAGCAAAGCGTCGTGGCGGGATCTACATGTGAAGCGGAGTACATGGCAGCCTCGGAGGCAGCGCATGAAGCAATCTGGATGAAGGAGTTCATCACCGACCTAGGAGTCATATCCAATGCGTCAGGGCCAATCACTCTCTTCTCTGACAACACTGGAGCTATTGCCCTTGCAAAGGAGCCCAGGTTTCACAACAAGACCAGGCACATCAAGCGTCGCTTCAACTCCATTCGTGAAAATGTTCAAGATGGAGACATAGATATTTGTAAAGTACATACGGATCTGAATGTCGCAGATCTGTTGACTAAACCTCTTCCGCGAGCAAAACATAATCAACACCAGAACTCTATGGGTGTTCGATTCATCACAATGTAACTAGATTATTGACTCTAGTGCAAGTGGGAGACTGTTGGAAATATGCCCTAGAGGCAATAATAAAATGATTATTATTATATTTCCTTGTTCATGATAATTGTCTATTATTCATGCTATAATTGTGTTATCCAGAAATCGTAATACATGTGTGAATACATAGACTACAACATGTCCCTAGTAAGCCTCTAGTTGACTAGCTCGTTGATCAACAGATAGTCATGGTTTCCTGACTATGGACATTAGATGTCATTTATAACGGGATCACATCATTAGGAGAATGATGTGATGGACAAGACCCAATCCTAAGCCTAGCACAAGATCGTGTAGTTCGTTTGCTAAAGCTTTTCCAATGTTAAAGTATAATTTCCTTAGACCATGAGATCGTGTAACTCCCGGATGCCCTAGGAGTGCTTTGGGTGTACCAAACGTCACAACGTAACTGGGTGACCATAAAGGTATACTACAGGTATCCCCGAAAGTATCTGTTGGGTTGACACAGATCGAGACTGGGATTTGTCACTCCGTATGACGGAGAGGTATCTTTGGGCCCACTCGGTAATGCATCATCATAATGAGCTCAATGTGACCAAGTGTTTGGTCACGGGATCATGCATTACGGTACGAGTAAAGTGACTTGCTGGTAACGAGATTGAACAAGGTATTGGGATACCGACGATCGAATCTCGGGCAAGTAATGTACCGATTGACAAAGGGAATTGTCTACGGGATTGATTGAATCCTCGACATCGTGGTTCATCTGATGAGATCATCGAGGAGCATGTGGGAGCCTACATGGGTATCCAGATCCCGTTGTTGGTTATTAACCGGAGAGTCATCTCGGTCATGTCTGCATGTCTCCCGAACCCGTAGGGTCTACACACTTAAGGTTCAGTGACGCTAGGGTTGTAGAGATATTAGTATGCGGTAACCCAAAAGTTGTTCGGAGTCCCGGATGAGTTCCCGGACGTCACGAGGAGTTCCGGAATGGTCCATAGGTAAAGATTTATATATAGGAAGTCCAGTTTCGGCCATCGGGAAAGTTTTGGGGGTAGTCGGTATTGTACGGGGACCACCGGAAGGGTCCCGGGGGTCCACCGGGTGGGGCCACCTATCCCGGAGGGCCCCATGGGCTGAAGTGGGAGGGGAACCAGCCCCTTGTGGGCTGGTGCACCCACCTTGGTCCTCCCCTACGCCTAGGGTTGGAAACCCTAGGGGTGGGGGGGGGCGCCCCACTTGGCTTGGGGTGAAGCCACCTCTTGGCCGCCGCCCCCCTTGGAGATTGCATCTCCTACGGCCGGCACACCCCCCAAGGCCCCCATATAAAGAGGGGGGAGGGAGGGCAGCCGCACCCTTGCTCTTGGCGCCTCCCTCTCCCTCCGTAACACCTCTCCTCCCCGCTTACGCTTGGCGAAGCCCTGCCGGGATTCCTCTACTCCCACCACCACGCCGTCATGCTGCTGGATCTCCGTCAACCTCTCCCTCTCCCTTGCTAGATCAAGAAGGAGGAGACGTCTTCCTCAACCGTACGTGTGTTGAACGCGGAGGTGCCGTCCGTTGGGCACCTGGTCATCGGTGATTTGGATCACGGCGAGTACGACTCCATCAACCCTTGAACACTTCCGCTCGCGATCTATAAGGGTATGTAGATGCACTCCTCTCTCTCGTTGCTAGATGACTCCATAGATTGATCTTGGTGAAGCGTAGAAATTTTTTATTTTCTGCAACGTTCCCCAACATAGGATATACCCAAGACAGCCTTTACCATGAGATATGGGCTTTATGAGTATACGGTCATGTCTTTTGGTTTGACTAATGCCCCTGCCTATTTCATGAGCATGATGAATAAGGTATTCATGGAGTTCTTGAATATGTTTGTTGTGGTATTCATTGATGACATATTGATTTACTCGAAGAATGAAGAAGAACACAAGGAACATTTGCGCTTGGTTCTTGAGAAGCTCAAGGAACATCAGTTATACGCAAAGTTCAGCAAGTGGGAATTCTGGTTGAAGGAAGTTGGATTTCTCGGACATGTTATATCAGGAGAAGGAATAGCAGTAGATCCCTCCAAGGTTGAAGCCGTCACAGAATGGAAGGCACCCACCTCAGTCGGAGAGATCCGCTATTTTCTTGGACTCGCAGGATATTACCGGAGATTTATTGAGAATTTCTCCAAGATCGCGAAGCCCATGACAGAGTTGTTGAAGAAATACACAAAGTTTGTTTGGAGCGACGAATGGGAGGCCAGTTTCCAGGAGCTAAAGAAACGTTTGGTCACCGCCCCAGTGCTAATTCTTCCGAATATACGCAAGGATTTCCAAGTATATTGCAACGCTTCTCGTCAGGGACTTGGAGGTGTTCTTATGCAAGAAGGAAGAGTTGTTTCATATGCCTCACGTCAGCTTCGACCTCATGAGCGGAATTATGCCACACATGATTTGGAGTTAGCAGCCGTAGTGCACGCAGTCAAGACGTCGAGACATTTTCTTATCAGAAATCGTTGTGATGTTTACACGTATCATAAGAGTTTGAAATACATCTTCATGCAGAAGGAGTTGAACCTCAGGCAGAGAAGATGGTTGGAGCTCATAAAGGATTATGATATGAAATTGCACTATCACCCGGGAAAGGCCAATGTTGTGGCAGATGCATTGAGCCGCAAGAGCTACGTCAATACCCTCACAGCTGGAGGATTACCTCAGGAATTAATTGATTATCTCAGAGATCTTTGATTGGAGATAGTACCACGAGGTTTTGTTGCCGCAATGGAAATTCAATCCACCTTGATGGGAAAGATCCAAGAAGCCCAGAAGTTAGACAAAGGTATTGCAAAGATAAAGGGAAGGATGAACCAAGGAAAGGCAGAAGGATTTCGTGAGGATGAACATGGAACCTTATGGTTTGAGCAGCGTATTTACGTGCCAAATGACACAGAGATCATGAAGTTGATTCTTCAGGAGGCTCATGATTCGCCTTACTCGATACACCCAGGCAACACCAAGATGTATTTGGACTTGAAGGAAAATTTCTGGTGGACAAGTATGAAGAAGGATATTGTCGAGTATGTCGCAGTCTGCGATGTATGTCAGAGGGTTAAGGCAGAGCACCGGAAACCAGCAGGATTACTTCAGCCTTTGTCGATACCAGATTGGAAGTGGGATAAGCTTGGCATGGACTTCATTACAGGATTACCAAGGACCCGATCAGGCTATGATTTTATTTGGGTTATAGTTGATCGCTTGACCAAGGTAGCTCACTTCATCCCCGTGAAAACCACATATACAAGTGTTAAGTTAGCCAAGATATACATGACCAGGATCGTATATCTGCATGGAGTTCCGAGGACCATCGTATCAGATAGAGGAACACAATTTTCCTCAAAGTTTTGGCATCAGTTACATGAAACTTTGGGTATCAGGCTGGAGTTCAGTACAGCTTTTCATCCTCAGACAGATGGGTAGACCGAGAGAGTCAATCAGATTCTGGAGGACATGTTGAGAGCTTGTGCGCTAGATTATGGATCTAGTTGGGACAATAATTTGCCTTACATGGAGTTCTCATATAACAACAACTATCAAGCTAGTTTGAAAATGGCCCCTTTCGAAGCTTTGTACGGAAGGAGGTGCATGACACCATTGATGTGGGATGAAGTTGGAGACCGTAAATTATCCAGACCAGATTTAATAAGAGATTCATAGGAGAAAGTCAAGCTGATCCGTGACAGACTCAAGGTAGCCCAATCCAGGCAGAAGAGTTATGCGATACTAAACGCAAGGAGGTAACCTATGAAGTCAAAGATAGAGCATATCTGCGTGTGTCGCCACTTTGAAGAGTTAAACGATTTGGAGTCAAAGGAAACTTAGCACCACGGTTTGTGGGGCCGTACAGAGTTTTAGAACGCATGGGTGAAGTTGCCTACAAGTTGGAATTACCAGAAGCCTTGTCAAGAGTTCATGATGTGTTTCACGTTTCCCAGTTGAAGAAGTGCCATGCGGAGATGGTCGATATTCCTTTGAGAGATACAGTGCCACTGGAGGCCATACAGTTGGATAATGATCTGACCTATGAGGAGAAGCCCATCAACATTCTCGAAACTGCAAGCAGGGTTACCCGCAGCAAGGTCATCAAGTTTTGCAAGGTTCAGTGGAGTCATCATACTGAGGAAGATGCCACCTGGGAATGAGAAAAAGACCTCCGACAGGACCACCCACACCTTTTTCCTAGCCAACCAGAATCTTGAGGGCGAGATTCATCTTAAGGGGGGTAGGTTTGTAACATCCCAATTTTCAGTTTGGATGTTTATAAATAGATCATTCATATGCATCCATGATTTATGCATTTTTGCCTCCATTTTTTTTAATTGATTTTTGATCCAAGGAACTTTGAGCAACTCAAGGACCAAAAGAGAGAGTTGGAAGTTTCCCTAAAAACCAATTTTAAATTTTTTTCGAAGTTGGGATTTGGATCAAATTTGGTTTCCCTAAAATTCATTTCCATTATATCAAAAATGAAATAAAGAGAGAAGATAAAATGACTTCTTCAAAAATAGTAAAAAAATATTGGAAATTGAATTTGGAACCAAAATATATTTGTTGGGTTTTATTTGCACTTTATTTTATTAGTTTAGCAAAAATGTTATTTTTTTCAACTTGCATTTTAGGACAGATAAAAGTTCACTAGGTCATATATAATACCATATAACTATGTGAATTTTCTGGGATTTTTAGGCTAACTTTTATTTGTATTTTCGGTGTTTCTTTGCTTCTGTAAAAAAATTGTTTTAGAAAAACGTGGGCAGCCAAGGCCCAAGGAAGGCCCAGCCTTCTTCACAACAGGAGGTCGTCTTCAACCTCCTATACGAGAGCAGGAAGCACGTACGCAGCACTCCCACCCAACGCCCCACCCACTCCCCTCCTCTCCCTCGCTCCAAAACCGCTCTGAATCGGTTCCACTCACCTCGCTTTATCTTTTCCCCTTCACTAGCGCGCCTTAATTCCCCCTCTAATAGCCATTAGAAGCCCAAGTAACAGCCACCATTAACATCATAAAGTCGGCAACGCTCAGCTCATCTCCAGACCTCCCCAAGCCCTATATAAAGCACCCCTGGGAGCCCCTCTCACCCCTCGTTTGAAGCCCCCTCTTTTTGGAGTTTTCCCCCTCTCTAACCTCGCCAATTGCTCGCCGGAGTTCGTGAATTCCGGCGACCTCTCACCGTGCGTACAGGAAGCAATCTACAACCACAACTTGTGCAAGTGGTTCACCTCATCGTCCTCTACATCGTTCCACACGCGTCCTTCGCTGAAGCACACCAGAGCCACCTTCTTCCTCGTCCCCGTCGACAATTCCGGTGAGCACCCAGCCAGCGAATCACAGAGTGCCACTTGTCCCTGGCCGATTTTTTTCTTTTTCAGGAACTTTTCCAAATTCAGATTCTTTACCTAATCTTCTTTCTTGTATATATTTTAGTCTATAGATCCGATTTAGTTGATTCTTTTTCCTACTAGTTCATAGAAATCCCATCTATCCAGAGAACCAAATGAAAAATATTTTTGAAAACTTTAAAATTTGAATTCAAACAGATCTGAATTCAAACTTCGTTAGGCTGTATCTCGAGTTTCGTAACTCCGTTTTAGGTGATTCTTTTTGCAAATTGAAGCTCGTTACGTGTAATTTCTGTTAAAACCAAAACTATTTATTTTTGTTGCTGTAAAAATTACATTCTGTATAGAAACTTTATTTGGTTGGTTTTGAAGTTTTCCGAAGCCCTCTCTTTGTTTTCTTTTTGATTCTTTGCTTGTATGCTTATGTATGTTATTGCTTGCTTATGCTAGCTCATCCGGAGTGTGAGGCTTGCTACTACGAATCTTTAGAGTTCAACGATCGTCAGCAAGGCAAGTTCACACTTTGATCATAATTTTTAATACCCAGTTTTTACTATGCATTAGTTTAACCCTCAAAGATTATATGAGTAGGATTGGGAACATGTGGTTATGCTATGTAGTTCATGTGGTAGGAACCTATGACCTTTTATCACCCCGAGAATATTTGTTATATCATATATTGCTTAGCCATGCTCGTAGACGGGGATTGGTATGTGTGATTCATGCAAGTTGCGAGAGATAATAATTTTGGGATAACCTAAGGTGGAAACTTTAATACACATCTGGGTGGATTGTTTGGGGCACCTGGAGAAACCAATGCTTGCCCAAGGGAAATCCCGGAGTACCCGTGTGATTACCCTAGGTCCGCCACCCAGGCTCAAAGGGATCATAAGATATTTCATGCCTAGAAACTTCCGTGTGCAGCCACAAGCCATTATGGGCTCTGGCATAGTTGAGTAAGTTGCGTGACCTCTTTCCGTGGTAGATTAGCTGATGTAGGGGAAAGTAGGTGTACCGGTCTACCCAGGGTTAAGGGGAAACGCTTCTAAAAGGCTATGTCTCGATCTTCCAATCATGGAGGCGGTCGAGTCTTGTGGGGAAAAGTGCGCAAACCTCTGCAGAGTGTACAAACTTATCATGATTAGTCGTGTCCCCGGTTATGGACAATTTGAGTATCTAGAAGTGAATTATTGGTTGATCTCATCACTCTTTTTAATGAAATTATTGGGTTACTAATAACTTGGGAATTTTGGGATTGAGTTGGAGGAACCTTCTCAATAATGACATTAACTTAGTAGTAATAAAAAAATATTCCTTTGTTGTAGGGTAAAATTAGCTTTATGCAAAATAAAACTTAGAGCCTCCACCAGCTAAATTTTGCATATAGAGATAGTCTTTTAATTTATTATTATTCTATGGTGTGAAATTGCCAGCATATTCCTTGTGCTGACCTACACGGCTGCAATGTCTCATGTTGTAGACTTTCCTGACGAAGATTAAAGGTGGGATAGGTCGTTGTTCTGCACTCAGTTTGCCGTGGAGTTGGATGGACTTATTTACCTTTGAAGCTTCCGCAATTATTTCTATTTAGATGGCCTTTGGCCATATTATTGTAATAAATACTCTTTTGAGAACATCGATGTAATAAAGATTGATTGAACTCCGTTATAATTCCTCGAGTACTGTGTGTGTCAGCATACCGATCCAGGGATGACACTTAAGCACATAGACTTCGATCCATTTTGGGTCGGGTCGCTACAGCTTCCTCATAGTTCGCAGGTTCACCATGTTATAGTAACATGACTTCCAGAACAGGATTACCGTACCACTCTGGTGCGGATCGTACTCTTGAAGACCGAGGAGGTTTTGTAGTAACTTGATCTGAAGTTTCATGATCATCATCATTAGCTTCCTCACTAATTGGTGTAGGAATCACAGGGACTGATTTCTGTGATAAACAACTTTACAATTCGGGAGAAGGTACAATTACCTCATCAAGTTCTACTTTCCTCCCACTCACTTCTTTCGAGAGAAACTCCTTCTCTAGAAAGGATCCACTATAAGCAACGAATTTGCCTTCGGATCTGTGATAGAAGGTGTACCCAAATCATTATCGAAAATTAAGCGTGCGGACCCTACGGGTTCGAGAACTATGTAGAAATGACAGAGACACATCTCCAATCAATAACCAATAGCGGAACCTGGATGCTCATATTGGCTCCCACATATTCTACGAAGATCTTTATCGGTCAAACCGCATAACAACATACGTTGTTCCCTTTGTCATCGGTATGTTACTTGCCCGAGATTCGATCGTCGGTATCATCGTGTTGGACATATGCCCTAGAGGCAATAATAAAAGCATTATTATTATATTTCCTTGTTCATGATAATTGTCTTTATTCGTGCTATAATTGTGTTATCCGGAAATCGTAATACATGTGTGAATAACAGACAACAACATGTCCCTAGTAAGCCTCTAGTTGACTAGCTCGTTGATCAATAGATAGTCATGGTTTCCTGACTATGGGCATTGGATGTCAATGATAACGAGATCACATCATTAGGAGAATGATGTGATGGACGAGACCCAATCCTAAACATAGCATAAGATCGCATAGTTCGTTTGCTAGAGTTTTCCAATGTCAAGTATCCTTTCCTTAGAGCATGAGATCGTGTAACTCCCGGACACCGTAGGAGTGCTTTGGGTGTGCCAAACATCACAACGTAACTGGGTGACTATAAAGGTATACTACGGGTATCTCCGAAAGTGTCTGTTGGGTTGACACGGATCGAGACTGGGATTTGTCACTCCGCTTGACGGAGAGGTATCATCGGGCCCTCTCGGTAATGCATCATCATAATGAGCTCAATGTGATCAAAGTGTTTGATCACGGGATCATGCATTACGGTACGAGTAAAGTGACTTGCCGGTAACGAGATTGAACGAGGTATAGGGATACCGACGATCGAATCTTGGGCAAGTAAAATACCGATTGACAAAGGGAATCGTATACGGGATTAATTGAATCCTCGACATCGTGGTTCATCCGATGAGATCATCGTGGAGCATGTGGGAGCCAACATGATTATCCATATCCCGCTGTTGGTTATTGCTCGAGAGCCGTCTCGGTCATGTCTGCATGTCTCCCAAACCCGTAGGGTCTACACACTTAAGGTTCGGTGACGCTAGGGTTGTGAAGATATGTATATGCAGTAACCCGAATGTTGTTCAGAGTCCCGGATGAGATCCCGGATGTCACGAGGAGTTCCGGATTGGTCCGGAGGTGAAGAATTATATATAGGAAGTGCAGTTTCGGCCATCGGGAATGATCTGGGGGTCACCGGTATTGTACCGGGACCACCAGATGGGTCCCGGGGGTCCACCAGATGGGGCCACCCATCCCGGAGGGCCCCATGGGCTGAAGTGGGAGGGGGGCCAGCACTTAGTGGGCTGCTGCGCCCCCCAAGGCCCACCCCTGCGCCTAGGGTTGGAACCCTAGGGTGGGGGGGGGGGCGCCCACTTGCCTTGGGGGGCACTCCACCCCCCTTGGCCGCTGCCCCCTTGGGAGATTCAATCTCCCAGGGCCGGCGCCCCCCCAGGGTCCTATATAAAGGGGGGAGGGGAGGGGGGCAGCCGCACCCTTTGCCTTGGCGCCTCCTTCTCCCTCTCCAACTCCTCCTCCTCCTCCATAGAGCTCGGCGAAGCCCTGCCGGAGTACTGTAGCTCCATCACCACCACGCCGTCGTGCTGCTGCTGGAGCCATCTTCCTCAACCTCTCCTCTCCCCTTGCTGGATCAAGAAGGAGGAGACGTTACGCTGACCGTACGTGTGTTGAACGCGGAGGTGCCGTCCGTTCGGTGCTAGGATCTCCGGTGATTTGGATCACGTCGTGTACGACTACTTCATCCCGTTCTTTTGAACGCTTCCGCTCGCGATCTACAAAGGTATGTAGATGCATCCGATCACTCGTTGCTAGATGAACTCATAGATGGATCTTGGTGAAACCGTAGGAAAATTTTTGTTTTCTACAACGTTCCCCAACAGTGGCATCATGAGCTAGGTCTATGCGTAGTTCTTCTTGCGCGAGTAGAACACAATTTGTTGTGGGCGTAGATTTGTCAACTTTTCTTGCCGCTACTAGTCTTATCTTGCTTCAGCGGTATTGTGGGATGAAGCGGCCCGGACCAACCTTACACGTACGCTTATGTGAGACCGGTTCCACCGACTAACATGCACTAGTTGCATAAGGTGGCTGGCGGGTGTCTGTCTCTCCCACTTTAGTTGGAGCGTATTCGATGAAAAGGGTCCTTATGAAGGGTAAATAGAAGTTCACAAATCACGTTGTGGCTTTCACGTAGGTAAGAAAACGTTCTTCCTAGAACCCTAATTCAGCCACGTAAAACTTGCAACAAGAATTAGAGGACGTCTAACTTGTTTTTGCAGCAAGTGCTTTGTGATATGATATGGCCAAAGTTGTGATGAATGATGAATGATCTATATGTGATGTATGAGATGTTCATGCTATTGTAATAGGAATCACGACTTGCATGTCGATGAGTATGACAACCGGCAGGAGCCATAGGAGTTGTCTTTATTTTTTGTATGACCTGCGTGTCATTGAGAAACGCCATGTAATTACTTTACTTTATTGCTAAACGCGTTTGCCATAGTAGTAGAAGTAATAGTTGGCGAGCAACTTCATGGAGACACGATGATGGAGATCATGGTGTCAAGCCGGTGACAAGATGATCATGGAGCCCCAAGATGGAGATCAAAGGAGCTATGTGATATTGGCCATATCATGTCACATTTATTATTTGATTGCATGTGATGTTTATCATGTTTTGCATCTTGTTTACTTAGAACGACGGTAGTAAATAAGATGATCCCTCATAATAATTTCAAGAAGTGTTCCCCCTAACTGTGCACCGTTGCGACAGTTCGTTGTTTCGAAGCACCACGTGATGATCGGGTGTGATAGATTCTAACGTTCACATACAACGGGTGTAAGACAGATTTACACATGCAAACACTTAGGTTGACTTGACGAGCCTAGCATGTACAGACATGGCCTCGGAACACAGAAGACCGAAAGGTCGAGCATGAGTCGTATAGAAGATACGATCAACATGAAGATGTTCACCAATGTTGACTAGTCCGTCTCACGTGATGATCGGACACGGCCTAGTTGACTTGGATCATGTAATACTTAGATGACTAGAAGAGGGATGTCTATCTAAGTGGGAGTTCATTAAATAATTTGATTAGATGAACTTTATTATCATGAACTTAGTCTAAAATATTTGCAATATGTCTTGTAGATCAAATGGACAACGTAGTCCTCAACTTCAACGCGTTCCTAGAGAAAACCAAGCTGAAAGACGATGGCAGCAACTATACGGACTGGGTCCGGAACCTGAGGATCATCCTCATAGCTGCCAAGAAAGATTATGTCCTACGAGCACCGCTGGGTGACGCACCTGTTCTCCCTGCAGAACAAGACGTTATCAACGCTTGGCAGTCACGTTCCGATGATTACTCCCTCGTTCAGTGCGGCATGCTTTACAGCTTAGAGCCGGGGCTCCAAAAGCGTTTTGAGAGACATGGAGCATATGAGATGTTCGAAGAGCTGAAAATGGTTTTCCAAGCTCATGCCTGGGTCGAGAGATATGAAGTCTCCGACAAATTCTTTAGCTGTAAGATGGAGGAAAATAGCTCTGTCAGTGAACACATACTCAAGATGTCTGGGTTGCACAACCGCTTGACTCAACTGGAAGTTAATCTCCCGGATGAAGCGGTCATTGACAGAATCCTCCAGTCACTTCCACCTAGCTACAGGAGCTTTGTGATGAACTACAACATGCAGGGGATGGTAAAGACCATTCCTGAGCTATATGCTATGCTGAAATCAGTAGAGTTAGAAATCAAGAAGGAACATCAAGTGTTGATGGTGAATAAAACCACTAAGTTCAAGAAGGGCAAGGGTAAAAAGAACTTCAAGAAGGACGGCAAGGAAGTTGCCGCGCCCGATAAGCAAGTTGCCGGGAAGAAGCCAAAGAATGGACCCAAGCCCGAGACTAAGTGCTTTTATTGCAAGGGAAGTGGTCACTGGAAGCGGAATTGCCCCAAATACTTAGCGGACAAGAAGGCCGGCAAAACAAAAGGTATATGTGATATACATGTAATTGATGTGCCTTACCAGTACTCGTAGTAGCTCTGGGTATTTGATACCGGTGCAGTTGCTCACATTTGTAACTCAAAGCAGGAGCTGCGGAATAAGCGAAGACTGGCGAAGGATGAGGTGACGATGCGCGTCAGGAATGGTTCCAAGGACGATGTGATCGTCGTCGGCACGCTACCTCTACATTTACCTACGGGATTAGTTTTAAACCTCAATAATTGTTATTTAGTGCCATGTTTGAGCATGAACATTGTGTCTGGATCTCGTTTAATTCGAGATGGCTACTCATTTAAATCCGAGAATAATGGTTGTTTTATTTATATGAGAGATATGTTTTATGGCCATGCTCCGATGGTTAATGGTTTATTCTTAATGAATCTCGTACGTGATGATACACATATTCATAGTGTGAATACCAAAAGAGTTAAAGATGATAACAATAGTCCCACATATTTGTGGCACTGCCGCCTTGGTCACATAGGTGTCAAACGCATGAAGAAGCTCCATGCAGATGGACTTTTAGAGTCTCTTGATTATGAATCATTTGACACGTGCGAACCATGCCTCATGGGTAAAATGACCAAGACTCCGTTCTCAGGAACAATGGAGCGAGCAACCAACTTATTGGAAATCATACATACCGATGTGTGCGGTCCAATGAGTGTTGAGGCTCGCGGTGGCTATCGTTATGTTCTCACCCTCACTGATGACTTGAGTAGATATGGGTATATCTACTTAATGAAACACAAGTCTGAGACCTTTGAAAAGTTCAAGGAATTTCAGAGTGAGGTTGAAAATCAACGTGATAGAAAGATCAAGTTTCTATGATTAGATCGTGGAGGAGAATACTTGAGTCACGAATTTGGCACACACTTAAGAAAATGTGGAATAGTTTCACAACTCACGCCACCTAGAACACCTCAGCGTAATGGTGTGTCCGAACGTCGTAATCGCACTCTATTAGATATGGTACGATCTATGATGTCTCTTACCGATTTACCGCTATCTTTTTGGGGCTATGCTTTAGAGACTGCCGCATTCACTTTAAATAGGGCTCCGTCGAAATCCGTTGAGACGACACCGTATGAGTTATGGTTTGGGAAGAAACCTAAGCTGTCGTTTCTAAAAGTTTGCGGATGCGATGCTTATGTCAAGAAACTCCAACCTGAAAAGCTCGAACCCAAGTCGGAAAAATGCGACTTCATAGGATACCCTAAAGAAACTATTGGGTATACCTTCTACCTCAGATCCGAAGGCAAGATCTTTGTTGCCTAGAATGGATCCTTTCTAGAGAAAGAGTTTCTCTCGAAAGAAGTAAGTGGGAGGAAAGTAGAACTTGATGAAGTGTTACCTCTTGAACCGGAAAATGGCGAAACTCAAGAAAACGTTCCTGAGGTGCCTGCACCGACTAGAGAGGAAATTAATGATGATGATCAAGATACTTCTAATCAAGCTCCTACTGAAATTCGAAGGTCCACAAGGACACGTTCCGCACCAGAGTGGTATGGCAACCCTGTCTTGGAAATCATGTTGTTAGACAATGGTGAACCTTCGAACTATGAGGAAGCAATGGCTGGCCTGGATTCCGACAAATGGCTAGAAGCCATGAAATCCGAGATAGGATCCATGTATGAAAATGAAGTATGGACTTTGACTGACTTGCCCGTAGAGCGGGGAGCCATAGAAAATAAATGGATCTTTAAGAAGAAGACAGACGCGGATGGTAATGTGACCATCTATAAAGCTCGGCTTGTCGCTAAGGGTTATCGACAAGTTCAAGGGGTTGACCACGATGAGACTTTCTCACCGGTAGAGAAGCTAAAGTCCGTCCGAATCATGTTAGCAATTGCCGCATTCTATGATGATGAGATATGGCAAATGGACGTCAAAACGACATTCCTTAATGGTTTCCTTAAGGAAGAATTGTATATGATGCAGCCGGGAGGTTTTGTCGATCCTAAGAACGCTGACAAAGTGTGCAAGCTCCAATGCTCGATTTATGGGCTGGTGCAAGCATCTCGGAGTTGGAACATTCGCTTTGATGAGATGATCAAAGCGTTTGGGTTTACGCAGCCTGCGTTTACAAGAAAGTGAGTGGGAGCTCTGTAGCATTTCTCATACTATATGTAGATGACATACTTTTGATGGGAAATGATATAGAACTCTTGGACAGCATTAAGGCCTACTTGAATAAAAGTTTTTCAATGAAGGACCTTGGAGAAGCTGCTTATATATTAGGCATCAAGATCTATAGAGATAGATCAAGACGCCTCATAGGTCTTTCACAAAGCACATACCTTGATAAGATATTGAAGAAGTTCAATATGGATCAATCTAAGAAGGGGTTCTTACCTGTGTTGCAAGGTGTGAAATTGAGCTCAGCTCAATGTCCGACCACGGCAGAAGATATAGAAGAGATGAGTGTCATCCCCTATGCCTCAGCCATAGGTTCTATTATGTATGCCATGCTGTGTACCAGACCTGATGTAAACCTTGCCGTAAGTTTGGTAGGAAGGTACCAAAGTAATCCCGGCAAGGAACACTGGACAGCGGTCAAGAATATCCTGAAGTACCTGAAAAGGACTAAGGAAATGTTTCTCGTTTATGGAGGTGACGAAGAGCTCGTCGTAAAGGGTTACGTCGATGCTAGCTTCGACACAGATCTGGATGACTCTAAGTCACAAACCGGATACATGTATATTTTGAATGGTGGGGCAGTAAGCTGGTACAGTTGCAAGCAGAGCGTCGTGGCGGGATCTACATGTGAAGCGGAGTACATGGTAGCCTCGGAGGCAGCACATGAAGCAATTTGGGTGAAGGAGTTCATCACCGACCTCGGAGTCATACCCAATGCGTCGGGGCCAATCAAACTCTTCTGTGACAACACTGGAGCTATTGCACTTGCCAAGGAGCCCAGGTTTCACAAGAAGACCAGGCACATCAAGCGCCGCTTCAACTCCATTCGTGAAAATGTTCAAGATGGAGACATAGAAATTTGTAAAGTGCACACGGATCTAAATGTCGCAGATCCGTTGACTAAACCTCTCCCTAAGGCAAAACATGATCAGCACCAGAACTCTATGGGTGTTCGATTCATCACAATGTAACTAGATTATTGACTCTAGTGCAAGTGGGAGACTGTTGGAAATATGCCCTAGAGGCAATAATAAAAGCATTATTATTATATTTCCTTGTTCATGATAATTGTCTTTATTCGTGCTATAATTGTGTTATCCGGAAATCGTAATACATGTGTGAATAACAGACAACAACATGTCCCTAGTAAGCCTCTAGTTGACTAGCTCGTTGATCAATAGATAGTCATGGTTTCCTGACTATGGGCATTGGATGTCAATGATAACGAGATCACATCATTAGGAGAATGATGTGATGGACGAGACCCAATCCTAAACATAGCATAAGATCGCATAGTTCGTTTGCTAGAGTTTTCCAATGTCAAGTATCCTTTCCTTAGACCATGAGATCGTGTAACTCCCGGACACCGTAGGAGTGCTTTGGGTGTGCCAAACGTCACAACGTAACTGGGTGACTATAAAGGTATACTACGGGTATCTCCGAAAGTGTCTGTTGGGTTGACACGGATCGAGACTGGGATTTGTCACTCCGCTTGACGGAGAGGTATCACCAGGCCCTCTCGGTAATGCATCATCATAATGAGCTCAATGTGATCAAAGTGTTTGATCACGGGATCATGCATTACGGTACGAGTAAAGTGACTTGCCGGTAACGAGATTGAATGAGGTATAGGGATACCGACGATCGAATCTCGGGCAAGTAAAATACCGATTGACAAAGGGAATCGTATACGGGATTAATTGAATCCTCCACATCGTGGTTCATCCGATGAGATCATCGTGGAGCATGTGGGAGCCAACATGGGTATCCAGATCCCGCTGTTGGTTATTGCTCGAGAGCCGTCTCGGTCATGTCTGCATGTCTCCCGAACCCGTAGGGTCTACACACTTAAGGTTCGGTGACGCTAGGGTTGTGAAGATATGTATATGCAGTAACCCGAATGTTGTTCGTAGTCCCGGATGAGATCCCGGACGTCACGAGGAGTTCCGGATTGGTCCGAAGGTGAAGAATTATATATAGGAAGTGCAGTTTCGGCCATCGGGAATGATCTGGGGGTCACCGGTATTGTACCGGGACCACCAGATGGGTCCCGGGGGTCCACCGGGTGGGGCTACCCATCCCGGAGGGCCCCATGGGCTGAAGTGGGAGGGGGGGCCATCCCTTAGTGGGCTGGTGCGCCCCCCAAGGCCCACCCCTGCGCCTAGGGTTGGAACCCTAGGGTAGGGGGGCGCCCACTTGCCTTGGGGGGCACTCCACCCCCTTGGCCGCCGCCCCCTTGGGAGATTCAATCTCCCAGGGCCGGTGCCCCCCAGGGGCCTATATAAAGGGGGGAGGGGAGGGGGGGCAGCCGCACCCTTTGCCTTGGCGCCTCCCTCTCCCTCTCCAACACCTCCTCCTCCTCCATAGAGCTCAGCGAAGCCCTGCTGGAGTACTGCAGCTCCATCACCACCACGCCGTCGTGCTGCTGCTGGAGGCATCTTCCTCAACCTCTGCTCTCCCCTTGCTGGATCAAGAAGGAGGAGACGTTACGCTGACCGTACGTGTGTTGAACGCGGAGGTGCCGTCCGTTTGGTGCTAGGATCTCCGGTGATTTGGATCACGTCGTGTACGACTACTTCATTCCGTTCTTTTGAACGCTTCCGCTCGCGATCTACAAAGGTATGTAGATGCATCCGATCACTCGTTTCTAGATGAACTCATAGATGGATCTTGGTGAAACCGTAGGAAAATTTTTGTTTTCTGCAAAGTTCCCCAACACATCGTACCTAGTTCAATCTCGTTACTATCAAGTCTCTTTACTTGCTCCGTAATAATTCATCCCGCAACTAACTCATTAATCACATTGCTTGCAAGGCTTATAGTGATGAGCATTACCGAGAGGGCCCAGAGATACCTCTCCGAAACACGGAGTGACAAATCCTAATCTTGATTTGTGCCAACCCAACAAACACCTTCGGAGACACCTGTAGAGCATCTTTATAATCACCCATTTAAGTTGTGACGTTTGATAGCACACAAAGTGTTCCTCCGGTATACGGGAGTTGCACAATCTCATAGTCTAAAGAACATGTATAAGTCATGAAGAAAGTAGTAGAAATGAAACTATAACGATCATAATGCCAAGCTAACGAATGGGTCTTGTCCATCACATCATTCTCCCAATGATGTTATCCCATTAATCAAATGACAACACATGTCTAAGGTTAGGAAACAGAACCATCTTTGATAAATGAGCTAGTCAAGTAGAGGCATACCAGGGACACTTTGTTTTGTCTATGTATTCACACATGTACTAAGTTTCTGGTTAATACAATTCTAGCATGAATAATAAACATTTATCATGAAATAAGAATATAAATAATAACTTTATTATTGCCTCTAGGGCATATTTCCTTCAGTCTGCCACTTGCACTAGAGTCAATAATCTAGATTACAAAGTAGTGATTCTAACACCCAGGGAGTTTTGGTGTTGATCATGTTTTGCTCGTGGAAGCTATCTCCCGTTCGTCATCAAACATGCATTGTTCCCTCTGGGAACCACGAGCCTTCTAGTGAGTTGCTCCGGTTTGTGAGGGGTGTGTGTCCAAACTTTCGTCACACATGCCAATTTTTTACCACATCATCTTGGTGCCATGGCATTACATTAGGCAAGGTTTCCTGTTTTTCTGATCATTTTTTAATTTTTTGGAATTAAAATGCCATGACACTCCATGCATACATATGCATGTGTCCATGTTGTGAGACCAATATTTTTGAAAATTCCTTCTAATTTCCTGCACATGGAATTAACTCGCACACAAGTACACAAATATGATTTTTCAAACAGTTATGGTTAGCCGTTGCATGTAGATGTAGTTCAAATTTGAATTACGGTCATTAAATGGACAGAAAATCGCTTAAATGTCTTGAAAAGGTCAACTGACCCATAGAAATTTCCAAATTTTCACATTAAAGTAGTAGTAGTGCATGTTAAACGTAGAAAAAATTTGAAGGTCGTAAGAGGAAGCTATCTCCCATTCGTCATCAAACATGCATTGTTCCCTCTCGGAACCACGAGCCTTCTCGTGAGTTGCTCCGGTTTGTGAGGGGTGTGTGTCCAAACTTTCGTCAAACATGCCAATTTTTTACCACATCATCTTGGTGGCATGACATTACATCAAGCAAGGTTTCATGTGTTTCTGATCTTTTTTAATTTTTTGGAATTAAAATGCCATGGCACTACATGCATACATATGCATGTGTCCATGTCGTGAGACCAATATGTTTGAAAATTCCTTCTAATTTACTGCACATGGAATTAACTCGCACACAAGTACACAAATATGATTTTCAGACCGTTATGGTTAGGCGTTGCATGTGGATGTAGTTCAAATTTGAATTATGGTCATTAAATGGCTAGAGAATCACTTAGATGTCTTTAAAAGGTCAAATGACCCCTAGAATTTTCCAAATTTTTGCATTATAGTTGTAGTAGTGCACGTTAAATGTAGAAAAAATTTAAAGACCATAAGCGGAAGCTATCTCCCGTTCGTCATCAAACATGCATTGTTCCCTCTCGGAACCATGAGCCTTCTAGTGACTTGCTCCGGTTTGTGAGGGGGGGGGGGTGTCCAAACTTTCGTCACACATGCCAATTTTTTACCACATCATCTTGGTGCCATGGCATTACATTAGGCAAGGTTTCCTGTTTTTCTGATCATTTTTTAATTTTTTGGAATTAAAATGCCATGACACTCCATGCATACATATGCATGTGTCCATGTTGTGAGACCAATATGTTTGAAAATTCCTTCTAATTTCCTGCACATGGAATTAACTCGCACACAAGTACACAAATATGATTTTTCAAACAGTTATGGTTAGCCGTTGCATGTAGATGTAGTTCAAATTTGAATTACGGTCATTAAATGGACAGAAAATCGCTTAAATGTCTTGAAAAGGTCAACTGACCCATAGAAATTTCCAAATTTTCACATTACAGTAGTAGTAGTGCATGTTAAACGTAGAAAAAATTTGAAGGTCGTAAGAGGAAGCTATCTCCCATTCGTCATCAAACATGCATTGTTCCCTCTCGGAACCACGAGCCTTCTCGTGAGTTGCTCCGGTTTGTGAGGGGTGTGTGTCCAAACTTTCGTCAAACATGCCAATTTTTTTACCACATCATCTTGGTGGCATGACATTACATCAAGCAAGGTTTCATGTGTTTCTGATCTTTTTTAATTTTTTGGAATTAAAATGCCATGGCACTCCATGCATACATATGCATGTGTCCATGTCGTGAGACCAATATGTTTGAAAATTCCTTCTAATTTACTGCACATGGAATTAACTCGCACACAAGTACACAAATATGATTTTCAGACCGTTATGGTTAGGCGTTGCATGTGGATGTAGTTCAAATTTGAATTATGGTCATTAAATGGCTAGAGAATCACTTAGATGTCTTTAAAAGGTCAAATGACCCCTAGAATTTTCCAAATTTTTGCATTATAGTTGTAGTAGTGCACGTTAAATGTAGAAAAAATTTAAAGACCATAAGCGGAAGCTATCTCTCGTTCGTCATCAAACATGCATTGTTCCCTCTCGGAACCATGAGCCTTCTAGTGACTTGCTCCGGTTTGCGAGGGGTGTGTGTTCAAACTTTCATCAAACATGCCAATTTTTTACCACACCATCTTGGTGGCTTGACATTACATCAAGCAAGTTTCATGTGTTTCTGATTTTTTTTAATTTTTTGGAATTAAAATGCCATGTCACTCCATCCATACATATGCATGTGTCCATGTCTTGAGACAAATATGTTTGAAAATTCCTTCTAATTTACTTCACATGGAATTAACTTGCACCCAAGTACACAAATATGATTTTTCAAACTGTTATGGTTAGGCGTTGCATGTAGATGTAGTTCAAATTTGAATTACGGTCATTAAATGGCTAGAAAATCACTTAAATGTCTTTTAAAGGTCAAATGACCCCTAGAATTTTCCAAATTTTCACATTACAGTTGTAGTAGTGCACGTTAAACGTAGAAAAAAATTGAAGGCTGTAAAAGGAAGCTATCTCCTGTTCGACATCAAACATGCATTGTTCCCTCTCGGAACCACGGACCTTCTAGTGAGTTGCTCCAGTTTGTGAGGGGTGTGTGCCCAAACTTTCGTCACACATGCCAAAAATTTTACCACATCTTGGTGGCATGACATTACATCAACCAAGGTTTCATGTTTCTGATATTTTTTATTTTTCTGGAATTTAAATGCCATGGTACTCCATGCTTAATTGTGTCGTAGCCGTTAGACCAATATGTTTGAAAATTCCTTCCAATTTACTGCACATGGAATTAAATCGCACACAAGTACACAAAATATGACTTTTCAAACCGTTATGGTTAGCTGTTGCATGTACATGTAGTTCAAATTTGAATTACGGTCATTAAATGGCTAGAAATTCACTTAAATGTCTTAAAATGTGAAATGACCCCTGAATTTTTCCAAATTTTGACATGACAGTTGGATTAGTACAACAAAATTTCTCGTACATTTAAAACACCATCTGTTGCCACTTTATTCCAAATTCGTCTTTCACAGCTAATTGAAAATATCTACAACATCACACATAGTTGTTTTCTAGGAACCGTTTGCGATGAAAATATCAGGGTCTTTTTAAGTCTCCCTCGTTAAGCTTCGCCGGCTCGTCTGCTCCAGTGCCGGCAACCCCTCAATCCACGAATCCCGATCCCCATTCCCGTAGCCCCTTCTTGCAAAGATGACACCATGGAAAAGCTTCGTGAAGGCCCGTACAATGGTCGCGTCCCCCCGAGCACCGTTGCCTGCGCCGAGAGCGCGGCCGCCTACGCCGAGAGTACCGCCGCATCTGCATTGAGCGCGCCCGGTTCTGCCGAGAGGACGTTTGCAGCCGCTGACAGGGCAGCTGCAGCAGCCGAGACGGCTGCAGCTGCAAACGCCGAGAGCACTCGAGTTGCTGTTCGTGCCGCCGATGTCGGCCTGACCCGGGTCGGGCCATCCACGCCAAGATCGAGGATGCACACGCCAAGATATTCCAAGCTACCTCGGACTCCAGCATGCAACCTACGTCCGAAAAGGAGGCGTTGGCCATGGAGCACCTGCTTCCTCATGAGGTCGCCGAGCGGGAGCTGGAGATGCAGGAGGCGCCGGAGATCAAGGAGCGCCGGGAGGAGGAGTTGCGCGTGGCCGAGGTCGAGGTAGAGAAGAGTCTGTCCATCGAGGAATCAGCGGCGGAGTACCAACGCGAGCTCTGGCGCAGCCACGACTACGAGTACTACAACCTTGAGGGCGGCGCCGAGGACGAGGACGCAGTCGACTTCAGCAGGGGGGACACGGAGTCCACCAATGGTGGCATGTCTCCAGGACAAGTCATCAATGTCTCATCTCACACTAGTGATGCATAGGCCGGCGCGGCGGCAGATTTGTTAAAATTATGCGTACTTAGGCTTTGTTTTTAATGTTGGTACTTTGTTAGAGCAATGTTTAGGTCAACTGGCTCTGTTTAATTACTAAAATTGCTCGATTTAGTAAGTGTGGTCTGTCTGTTGTAAGCTCTTTTGTGTGCCCAAATTAGCAAGCGATGTTAAATTATGCAATGACGTACCCTGGGAAATTTCCACCAAAATTTGAATTATCAAACTCATCCCATGCGCGTAAAGCAGAAGAATCATTTATGATGCACACAATAGTTGAAAGTGGATGGTCCGGCGGCACCGCGTGCAAAGTTTCCCTCCACATTTCCAAAATTTTGGCCTACCGCCAAAATATCTACCCCGCCCCCTCCCCCTTCCCCACCCCCTTATCTCCCCGACCACAAGTAACATTTCCCTTGCTTCCTCTTTCCTTCCTTCCTTCCTTCCTAAGATATAGCCGCTTCCTCGCTCTCGCTGTCTCGCATCCTATCGCCGGGGTCGCCATGGTCTTCTTCAAAGACCTCTCTAGCCATTCCTCCTCCGGTGACGACTCCTTCACCACCCGGGTGTGCCTCTCTTCTCTCTCTCGGGCTATGACTTGGAATGAAGGATTTTTACCCGATGGTCAATTCGAGTCATTTCTTCCTCTTGTAGCTCCCTAGGACCATCAGTGGCAACGAATGGAGCGGGGTGGCTGAAGATCTATCTGCTCGTTGTCACCATCAATCTCCATGTGTGAAGCTAGTTGCGTTTGAATCTGTGGACAGTGGGAGGAAGTTTCTGGCATGTGCAGAGAAGGTTAGACCCTCTTTCGTTGTTACAAATCATTTGTTAGATGTGATTCAGACACTATCACGGTCCCAAGCCATTCATACCACACCTTCAACGAAACGCATCCTAAGACAGTGTCACAGTTTGTACCTAGTATATTAAATTGTTGCCATCTCATCAGCGGTGCCATTAGAAAATTATTTGGCACCGCTTCAGCAGTTTGTGCATCCAACTATGGTCCGCACATCCGAGTAGCCAAGCAGTAAAATACTAAATCTTTATGGCACGAAGGAACTGGGCATCAGAGCAACTACGTGCTCTGGAGTCCGGGTCCCTACTTTTTTTCCGCTACATCGGCTCGCCAGTGTAGGGCACCGATGCGAGATGTAGCAACAGTTGTCTTTACACCAGTTTTGGCATACATAGTGGACGGCCTTAGTGCTATTAGTTCTATGTTACTAAATTTGTACATGTACACACATGTTAGTATCAATTTGCTGTCATCTAAACACTGTCGCTATGCTGTTGCAGTTATATTTACCTTCCTTATAAAATGTTCAATTTGTTATTTATTGTACATGAGTAAGAACTTGTGGCGTTGTTGTAGTTAATTATAGCTTCTGATGTTCCAGAATTTGGTTGTTGTCTTAGTAGCAATTAATTCATTTTCACATTGATCTTTTTGAGAAGATATGTCATAATTAACATGTTTCTTTAGCTTTTCAAAATAAGCATAGGTGATTTTCTATGTTGCTATAAACTCATTTCCCCTACAATTGTTACTGATCTAGTTTTAAATATTATAGGATGAACGGAAGTGTTCTTACTTGGAGTGGGTTGATCAAGAGTGGCCATAGTCTTTGAAGATGTGCCTAGCGAAGCTCTGGAACATGTATGAGGAAGAGAACAGAGAAAGTGTTGTCAACGCTGAAGAATATTTGAAGATGCGGGATAAAAATAGGAAGGTGGAGAATGAGCTCAGATTTTTTAAATCAGACTTTGCTAAGATGGTGTTGGCGAAGGAGGAGGAA
This sequence comes from Aegilops umbellulata, assembly GCA_032464435.1. NCBI lineage: Eukaryota > Viridiplantae > Streptophyta > Magnoliopsida > Poales > Poaceae > Aegilops > Aegilops umbellulata. The sequence goes on along the minus strand of CP136060.1, from coordinate 82,371,433 downwards.
CTTTCCCGGTTGGCCAGTGCAAAACAGGTTTTTACTAAGCTGAAAGCGGAGGTGGATAAGAAGAGCGTGTATGCTCTCGATTAGGGAAATGAATATATTGTTCTTATGAAATTGAACTAGCTATATGTTATACTGTGTTGTTTTCATGTAGCTATTCATACTGTGATATTATAATATGTTTATGTACCTGATATGAAATTGGAAAACAGTTGTTCGATATGAAATGTGAATTTACATAATACTGGAATTATTAATTATAAACTAATAAACCTGCTAAATGTGTCATGGAACTTTGCAAACGGGTCTAGCAGTAAAAGCGCTTGTGATGGATAGCCCAATGCCACACAGTTTTCTTTATCAAATCATGTGTGATGTAGTTGATAAAAGCAAATGGTTAACCAAGGCAGAGCGTGTGTGATAGTCAAAACCTTTCACACACGAGCCTACACATAAAACTATGTGGGATGTACGTATGAACGGAAACATTTTCCCTGGATTGAGTGTGTGGGATGTACATAAGAACGGAAAAGTATTCCTTGGATTGACTGTGTGTGATATACATACGAGCGGAAACGTATTCCTTGGACTGACTGTGCGTGATATACATACCTACGAAAATGTTTTTCTGGGATTCACCGTGTGGGATGTACATACCTACGGAAATGATTGGGTTTCGGCGCCTTGCCCGATCGCACACAAGCTCATTTGGTATCCTAGGAGGGCCTATCCCCGACGATTTCTGGGTCATGTGGGAAGGACCCCCCAATCGCCCACACTCACTTGGCGACAGTTCCAAATGTCGTCGCGGAAAGGGGTTAAAAACCGTTTGTATAGCACCGACACGCACCAGTGACTCATTGGACAGGAGGCGCCTATGATATGTCGACACGTGGCTCGGCCCAACAGAGGCCCATTCCGGTGAAAAGACCAGCCTGTTTGACTTCGTCAAAATGTAGCGGGCCGGCCCACGGAAAGCCTGTTAACGGCTTGTTCGTATATGGCCCATTTACGGCCCGCTAACTCACGACCCGTTATGGCCTATCCGAATTAAGCCCAGTAGCTTCATTTGGGTCATCTAATATGATTTCAGCCGGTTGTAACTTCCGGCCCATGTATGGACCATGACGTCTTTCGGCCGATATGAGCCCCTTTGTAACTCTTGGCCCATTAACGGCCCATGGTGAAACTGACCCGTAATGAACAGTGTAACTTCCGGCCCATGTATGGCCCATGCACACTTGGCCCATTATTCCATTGGGCCATTTCCAACTCGTGTTATCTTCAGCCTTCTCAGGGCCCATTTATTCTTGGGCTCATTTCCAGCATTCGGTTACTTACGGCCCGTTACTGGCCTTTTCTGCTTGTGGGCCAAATTCAGCCCGTGGTTACAGTCGGCCTGTTTGTGGCCTGTTAATCCGTTGGGCCGTTTTCATAGCATCATCAAATACGGCCGATTAACAATGGTGCAAGTGCAATTTATCTCTTAAGTGTATTTTTTATGTTGATGAAAAATTACATATAGGGGACTAACTATGTTTGCTAAGTATATACACAAGCCATTAGTTCCCTTGGTTTTAATGTGCATCATGGACACATCAAATGAGATATTGCTCAAGCAAGAAAGAAGCAATCAAAGACGAAGCATCTTGCTCTTTTATACATCTCTTGAGTAATAGTTATCCCGCACTATTAAGAGGGGATCCGAGGTGTAGGTTCAAGGCTTTCTCACAATATACATCACAATCCGTTTTCACAAAAGACCAAATATTCCTAGCAAAACTACTTGGCCAAATCCTACTCCCTATTCTCTACACATACAAACTCCTAGCCGGATCATCCGGACGGGGCCCCAGATCATCCGGTCTAGACCCGGATCGTCCGGGCCCTGTTCTGGATCGTTCGATTAATGTGCACCCCTCATCACAGAACCCAGGTGATGAAGCTGGATCGTACGGACGTTCATCCGGATCATCCGGGCTGCACCTGGATCGTCCGGATCCTATCCCGAATCATTCGGGTAATCTTGCCCCTATTTTCACAGAACCTTGGTGGATGTAGACGGATCATCCAGCCAGGCATCCAGATCATCCGGGCTCTGTCCGGATCGTCCGGGGTGTCCTCCGGTCAGTCCGAGCTCCTCGCAGCTCTACTGCTACCACTTGCATCCGGGCCTTCAGTCAGATCATCTGGATGGTCTTCCGGATCATACGGGCAAGTCAACCTCTGCCCAAACGGCTCTAATCTGTTTGTGGTATAAATAGCACCTTACCTCTTCAAGATAAGGTTAAACAATTCGCTCAAGCACGCTTCAAGAACACCAGTGCTCCCTCTCTCTTGCTCACACACAAAATCCTAGATCCCGGCTTGATTATTGAGAGTTTTGAAGAGTTGTTCCAATCAAAAGAAAGATCTTCCCCCTCTCCTTCTTGTGACCGAAGCAAATCATGATTTGAGAAATTCTTGAGCTTTTCCCCTTGGATCTTGTTACTCTTGGAGGTTGGAGACTCCTAGGCGGTAGGAGTCTTTCGGTGAGGAATCGATCATTGTGATTACCCTCGGAAAGTTTGTGTGGGTCTGGAGACCACCCCAAGGTCTACCACTAGTGGTTGAGAAACGCCTTCGTGGTGTTGTCTCAAAGGGGTAATAGGGTGAGCCTTCGTGGTGTTGTCTCAAAGGGATAATAGGGTGAGCCTTCGTGGCGTTGGTGTGCCTCTGTGGTAACATCCACACCTCTCTAATGGTGACGTAGCTTCCCTCCAAGGAAGTGAACATCGTCATACATCCTCGTCTCTCAGAGTTTTGGTTATCCCTAACCTTAACTCCCTACTTGTGGTTACTTGTCTCTTACTCTTTACTTATATCATATGGTTCTTGCTTACTCACCTATTGGTGTTACTTGTTTACCTTACTTAACCTTTTGCATCATACTTGCAATTCTTAGGCTTTCATATTCTGCATTATTGCCTAAAATTGCTAAGTAACAATTAAATTTTTTAATTGTACCTATTCACCCCCCTCTAGGTCCATCTCGATCCTTTCAATTGGTATCAGAGCCTCATGCTCTATTCTTGTGGCTTAACCGCCCTAGAGCGAGATGAACCCCGATGGGACTCCCCTTGTTGCATATCCGAAGGAGAAGGGCGAGGCTTCTACAGAAGTCAAGTCCTTTACTTCTAAGGATATGGAACGGGCCCTTGCTAAGCAAAAAGAGGAGCATGATGCTTCTCTTGAGGCCTTGGTCCAAATGAGACTAGCCACATTTACCACGATGCTTGCACCACTTTCTGGTGGTGCGGCCTCGAGGCCAACTGTGTCTACTCCATCACTTGGTCAACAACCTCCTAGAAATGATCACTCCAGTGTTCCACGGATTTATGCAAGACCTCAAATTGAGAAACCAAAGTATAACCCTCAAGGAAAACCTCCTTTGCTTGATGACACCATCAATTTTGCCTTGTGGAGAGTTGCTATGCAGGATCATCTTCGATATGGAAACGATGAGATGTTGGAGCTCTTGGAGTATGGTTACCATGTGGTTGATCCGAAGAATCCTACACCAAGAGAAATTTATGACGATAATCTCAATGACACCGCAATCATGTGCATAAGGAGAGGTATGGTTGACAAGCAAAGGAGACCATACATACACATCACAAGTGCCAAGGAACTATGGGATAATATTGTGAGGACCCAGACCGGTACCTCAACTCTCCGGCTTGCTCAATATGAAATTGCCAAGGGGAAACTGCAAAACTTTTATATGGATAAAGGTGAATCTCCCAAGCAACTTTTTGAGCGTCTCATGACTCTCACCACTGACATTGAGTCTTGTGAGTGTGACAAGACACAAGATGGATTCAACATGACTAAGCAATTTCTTGTGGACAAGTTTCTTCATGCTCTTGCTCCATATCAGCACCAAATGGTGTGGGACATAAGACAACATCATGGCTTCAAGGAAATGACTTCGGATGACATCATATCCACTTTCCAACTATTTGAAGAGTCAAAGGCAAATGCTACAAAACATCTTGCCATGCATGGTACCTCAACATCAAAGATCATTCTTGCATTGAAGGCCAAGAATCTATGTGAAGAAGAGCAAAGTGAAGAAGAAGATGATGAAGATGATGATGAGATTGACTCTGATGAGAGCCCTTCATATGAAGACATTGCCCTCTTTGTCAAGAAGTTTAGCGCGGGAAAATTAAAGGGAAGATTCCAAAAGAAGAAAGTGAGAAAATGCTACAACTATGATGAAACCGACCACTTCTCCAACGATTGCCCTTATGACAAGAGAGAAGATAAACCAAGGTTTCCCAAGACCTTTCCCAAGAAGAAGTTCCAAATCCTTTGAACTCCAAGCTCAATAGGAGAGATGGGAAAGCAATGGTTGCTCATGAAGAATCCGATCTGGATGATGTTAGTCGTGTTGCCAGAGTTGCTCAAGATACTCAAAACACCTTGAGGATAAATAAGAGTGGTGATGTTGTCACCTACAACTATATGAAAGACTACAAGGGCAAAGCTCACAAGTGCCTAATGGCAAAGGCCGTGGTAGAGGATGGAGAGAACCAAAACTCTCCGGACAAGGTCAAGGTAACCCCACGATCAAATCCTCCTCTTTTCACTCTGTCTACTCCTTGTTATGAGTATCTTGATGCGGAGGATAATTATGATATTGATGATTTAGATGATCCTATGCTTACTACACTAGATAAGTTCATGTGCTCCCTTAAAGCAAAGAAGCTCACTATGTTTCATATGCTCATGGAGACGGTGAGTAAGCACACCATCACCATTAAGGAACTCGAAACCCTCGTCACCGAGGAAAAGGAAAAATATGACATCCTTTGAGCGAAAAGTCCAATATGAGGAAGCACGAAATGATGAACTATGCTTAAAAATTGGTGCAAACATTGATGTTCACGCTAAAGAACTTGCCTCCTTGAAAAAGGCTAAGGACTCTTGTGAGGAGTTGATGATTATAAAAGTAGGCTTGTGAAGTCTCATGCTTCTCTCCCTAAGGACTGTGAGCTTCTATCCGTGTCCCTCAAGACTAAGGAAGAAGAGCTCACTCTTCTTACAAAGAGCTTTGAGACACTCAAGCTTACATATCTTGAAACTCTAGCCAAGGCTTACTCTTCTCCTATTACCAATGTTGATGCTTGTACTACTAACTCTAGTGGTGACCTAGCATCTATTCTTGAGGAAAATCACCTTCTCAAGGCTTATCTTGAGAAAGGACTCATGACATGTGCTCAAGGACAAAAGAACCTTGATGAGGTATAGAGCCAACACAATGAGGTGTTTGCCAAAGAGGGGCTCGGGTTTGATCCAAACACAAGCAAGAAGAAGACATCCTCTCAAAAGTGCACCACTCCTCCAAAAGAAACGTTTGTAAGAGAAGGGCACAAGGAGAAAGGTAAGGTTGTGAGTGGGAAGGCCACAAGGGGCTTTCCCACTCTCAACAAGCCAAAAGAGTTCATGCCTCCATCCTATGTTCTTCATAAAACTAAGGATGGAGAAGTTTATGCAAAAAAAATTGGTCCTCAAAATGCACTCCGGTTTTATGCTATTTGGGTCCCTAAGACCCTCGTGACTAACTTGAGAGGTCCCATTGCAAAATGGGTGCCTCTAACCAAGTCATAATTGTGTGTAGGTTGCTTTCTCTGGTGGAGTAAAATGGGTGATCGATAGTGGATGTGACCGGAGATAGCAAATTGCTCTACAATTTCATGGAAGCTATTCAACCATTTATGAGCATTATGTTTGGTGGAGGATAAAAAGGATAGGTACTCAGGTTGGGCAAGGTGGCTATCAGAAATGACATGTCTCTTGCAAATGTCATGCTTGTCCAATCCCTTAAATACCATTTGCTTTCCGTTCGCCAATTGGCTTCTTTTGGTTATGATACACTCTTTGGACTATAGGATGTGAAAGTCTTTAAGAGAGATACTCTCGAAGTGGCCTTTGTTGGAGAGTTGGATGGCAACCTTTACATGGTTGATTTCTTGAAAGGGAGCACATTCCATGCAACTTGTCTAATGGCCAAGGCCGACAAGGGGTGGCTTTGGCATCGTCGGCTAGCCCATGTCGGCATGAGAAATCTTCAAGATCTCTTAAAGGGTAATCACATCCTTGGACTAACCAATGTATATTTTGAGAAAGATCGTGTGTGTAGTGCATGCATAGCCGGGAAGCAACATCAATCAAAGAACCCACCCAAGAATATCGTGTCTACTTCAAGGCCTTTGGAGCTCCTTCATGTGGATATTTTTGGGCTTCCTACATAGGATAGTCTTGGTGGAAAAAATATGGACTTGTTATTGTTGATGATTACTCAAGATATACATGGGTGTTTTTCCTCAAGTCCAAGGACGAGACGAAGATCACTTTCATTGATTTTGCCAAGCAAGCACAATGCAAGTTTGACAAAGAAATCTTGGCAATAAGAAGTGATAATGGCTCCGAGTTCAATAACTACACCTTGGAAGGATTTCTTGGTGATGAAGGGATTGAGAATCAATATTCCGCACCATACACACCTCAACAAAATGGTGTTTCTGAAACGAAGAACCATACACTTGTGGAGATGGAAAGGTCCATGTTGCGTGAATACAAGTCGCCACATAATTTTTGGGCCGAGGCTGTCAACACCGCATGCCATGCATCAAACCGGCTCTTCCTCCGCTCAATATTGGAAAAGACTCCATATGAACTCCTAACCCGGAACAAGCCAAATGTCAAGTACTTTCGCGTATTTGGGTGCAAATGCTTCATCCTCAACAAAAGAGAACGGTTAGGAAAATTTCAATCCAAAACAACTGAGGGCATATTTGTTGGCTATGGATCAAACTCTCACGCATATAGAGTCTACAACAAATCCAATGGATGTGTTGTAGAAACTTGTGACGTGGTGTTTGATGAATTTAATGGCTCTCATGGGGAGCAAGTTGATCTAAGTGATGTAGGTGAAGAAGATTCTTCTCAAGATATTTTGACCATGGGTGTTGGTGCTCTTCTTCCCATGGAACAAGAACCTCGAGATGATGAAGAAGAAGATGGAAGTTTCATACATCATCAAACCACTTCAACACCCATACCACCACAAGCTCCTTTTGCTCAACTAATGCTCGTAGTTCAAGAACAAGAAGATGATCAAGTCCCTCACCATGATCATCTACATGAGCAAGATCATCACCAAGAGAAAGAACAAGAAAGTGCAATCATTGATGATGAACCACAACAAATGCAATATGAATAATAAGATCTTCCACCACACATTAATGATCCATATGTTGAGGATGTGGATGATGGACATGAAGTTGAACCCCGCGGAACCCTAACCTCCATCATGCCCCGTGTCGCCGGTCATGTTGATGTTGATAAAATTCTCACCGACATATCGGAAGGTAGAGTCACTCGTAAACAATTGACAAACTTTGGTGTTCACTTATCTTTTGTGTCTAGTGTTGAGCCACTCAAGGTACAAGATGCATTGATGGAAAATGATTGGCTCATTGCTATGCAAGAAGAGTTGAACAGCTCTGAACACAACCAAGTGTGGTCATTAGTCAAGAGGCCAACTACATAACACAATGTCATTGGAACAAAATGGATTTTCAAGAACAAGCAAGATGAGAATGGTGTAATCATCTACAACAAGGCAAGGTTAGTGGCACAAGGGTACTCACAAGTTGAAGGTTTGGATTTTGGTGAGACCTTTGCTCCCGTTGCCCGTCTTGAATCTATTCGCATCTTACTTGCTTATGCTACTTTCAATGGTTTTACATTACATCAAATGGATGTGAAGAGTGCTTTCCTTAACGGTCCTCTACAAGAAGAAGTATATGTATCACAACCACTTGGGTTCATTGATCTCGATCACAAAGACTATGTGTATAAACTTCATAAGGCTTTGTATGGCCTCAAACAACACTACTGCAAGATGCTGCTAACGCAACACTATGATCAGAGACCCTTCGACGAAACTGTGTGCGATGCCATAATCGCAAATGGTGGTGTAAAAAACCGTCAAAAAGGTGCAAAACATTTGCGATGGAGGATGCATCAAACACAGTTCAGATTTTAGTAGCGTGTGTGATGCAGGGCATACGGTTCAATTCAATCAACTATTTGCGATGAGGAGGAACAAAAGAAACGGGCAGACAAATGAAGGTGTGTGCGATGTACAGCATACAGTTCATTCGGATGAACTGTTTGTGATTAGGCAACACAAAAGAAATGGTTAGCCAGATCAAGATGTGTGCGATGTACAGCATACAGCTCACTCGGATGAACTTTTTGCGTTGAGACATGGGAACATAAACGGTTCAACTTAACAAGATGTGTGTGATACGCAGCAAACAGGTCTGTAATCACAAATGTGTGTGAAGACCGATAATAACACAGACGATTGCTTCTAATAAGATGTACGTGATATGCTCTGTCTACACAACATCTATTGGCCATTGGGGGACGGGCGGTCATCCGGATACGCCATAAGGATGCGAAGAGGCATCCTATATCAGCAAGGACTAGCTGTTCCACCAGTACCTCATGTAAGAGAACTCTCAAGTTAGGTGTGCTCAGGCTGGAACAACCATCAGATGGGTGACTGGATGGGAAGTTCTGTTGATGTTAAATTAACTGATAAGATGGGTCGTATTTGTCAAATGACTGATACGACCCATCCCATGAGTTAGTTTATCCTCGAGGTCCTTGTTTTTTTTAAATATTTTAACACATGTTAAAGAAGGTCTACCGCATTAATTTTTGACAATGTACGATACGTGGCATACAGTTGATCCATCCGACCTGTTTGTGATGGAATAAGCCGTGTGTGTTGTGGGCAAATGCTTGCTAGTATTCAACCGTTTGCGATTGATGAATTCATCACCGACGGGTTCCCTAGTGTGGTCTGTGTTCATCTGATCATCATCTACTTCTTGTGCTAGCTCGATGTTCCTTCTATGTTAAGTTTCCATTAATTTATGGTGTTTTATGAACACGCGACTCTTTCCCGCCATTCCTCACATGTTTCCCTCTACCCAGCAATATTGCGCATAAACCTAGGCGGTGCGCGACGCACGGAGGCGACAAGCGCAGCCTGTAGCACATCCACCTTCTCCAAGCATGCCAACCCACCAAAGCATCGCCTTTGCCATCAACCTTGTCGACGAGGAAAACGAGCAGGCGCCACGACCCGTTGAGGCCGAGGCGCTCCCCGGCAACGCGATGGCCGACACCGTGATGCGCGTCATTGCCAGGGTTGAGCAGACCTTTGGCGCATGGTGCTTGAGCGCCGTGGATCAAGATAGGCATGTCAGCGCCGACAGGCTGCAGCTCGTCACACAACATGATCGATGGTGCGCCGTAGAGCAAGCTAGGCGCATCCGCGCTGATAAGTTGCGGCTCGCCGCATGGCGAGATCGTTGGAGAGCCGCAGAGCGAGAGGCGCGGTGGGCCGCATAGCAAGAGCGGATCCATCGGCGCTTGCCTACTGTCGACATGGCGTCGCGGCTGGGTACACATACTGTCAGTACCCCCATTCCTCGCCAGGAGTGGGCAGTGGCCCTCAGCGCAGTACTTGCACCAGAGGTCGACCGTGCCGTATTTGCACCAGGCACCCGCCGCGCTGTTCGCATGGGTGCTGTCGTTTGCCTTGTTCGCGGTCCACTGGATGCCAACGCGCTGGTCCGTAGGCTCGACCGCCTCCTTGGCCCAGGTGTCCACCTGGGCGCAGTAGAGGAACATGGCCGTCACATCCTTGAACTGGTGATCTCCGATGAAATAAACAACTTGGAGCTCGAGATCGCACTCTAGATGTACTGCGAGCATGTCGACCGCTTGGACGAACGCCTGCACGAGTTCAGGCAGAGCCAAGAGCTACCGTAGGCAAGAGCTGCTGGTCATGGTCTCATGGACGCGTTTTATTTTGTTAAGTCCTTCCGACGTGGATAGCTATGTATTGACAACCATCATAGTATTGCTCTGTTTATTCCTCTATTTCAATGTGTGTACTCTGTTTTACGTTCTTATATGTTCTGTTTCAATGTGTGTATATACGCTTTCCATTTTGTATATGTGGATGATAATAGCTAGATTCAAATTAGTATACAAAGACAGATAGAAAATGGAATTCATAATATATATATATATATATATATATATACACACACATCTGGGCTATTCTGTTACCCTTCTTGAATTGACGTAGTTCACAGGTTCGACTGACGTGGTTTTCTACTTGAACTTATCTTCCTGCACGTACGACGGACGGAAACAGGGGATGCAACGTGGAGCTTCCGGGCGTTCTCCGGCATGATGCTGCAGGCCATTCGTTGCTAGAGGAGACATGTAAGGGGTTCCGCACGTGCGCGTGCTCACATGGTCGTGTTTTGCGATCTGTAGTCACCGGAGGTGACGGCATGGGCATTTGGCGACGGATGTGTTTTGGGCGTTGGTGTTTACCGTGGTGTTCCTAGGCCTCAATTTACGTCCTGTTTGTTGTTTTGGATATGAGAATTATCGGTATGTTAGAGTTTTTGGAGATTAATTTCATCTCTAATTTCTGATTACAAGTTTTGGTGTTCTTGGTCGTTTTCCACGCCCGCCATGCAAATTTGTTCTTCTTTTTCTGTTGTTTTACTTTAGAATTGGCGTTGCAGGGAGAGATATGAGGATTGTATGAAAATATTTGTGTTGTCAATTTTGCTTCTTTGAGTTGTTTCTACCCCGGATTCCCATGCTATTTTATCGTTGGCAGAGGTGGTGTATGGCGGCTGACTGTAGCCTGTGATTTCTTGTAATCTGGTCAAACTGTGTAATTAAGTTGCGTGTTTTTCAGTGTTGTTTGAATTGCTGCCATATGTGTAGTTGGACTGCTGCGTGTCAAAGTTGTCTTACTAAGCGTTGAAACCGGAACTGGCTTCGTACCGATACCTCTGCACTTTGATTATAAAGCCCGAGCCCTTTGTCACTTTCATTCTACCAGCTGCAACCAAAGAAAAGCGAGATGGATCCTGAGATGGGAGAGGTCACAGAGGAGGAGGGGGATGCCGTCGATGTGAGCGCTGCAGTAGCGGAGCAGAGGAGGAGTAGGCACAGGCGCAGGCAGATGGCACGACGTGCTGCCGAGGAGGAACTGGAGGCAGAGTTCAACAGATGCCTTCCGTGCGAGGTGATGGATACTTGCAACTCCAATGAATTGGAGCTTCTTTCCCCAGAGGGCAGGGGAAGGAACCATATTCAGATCATCAGTTGGGCTAGGGCGAGAGCAGCCACGGCTCCACATCCATCCACCAGGGCCAAATGGCGTCGTTTCTTTGATCGTTATGACTGAAGTAGTGAATATTATGTTTTTTAAGATTTTTGTTGTGAGGGAGCAGATGTTTGAATGACTAAATGATTTCAACTGTTTTATCTCTAAATGTGTTGTTTTATCTGCATATGTTTGACATGTGCACTTTTGAACTGCTTGTTTATCTGAAGTTGAACTGATTTGCAGTCAAATTGCATGGCTTGTATAATAACTATTCCCTACCAGCTGGCTGCCCACCTGCCTATTTATTATGTTTATAACCTGCGAGTCTCCCTGGCTATAAATTCAATCTATCTATGTGTTGTGTGTGACTCAGTCTCCCCCTCCTTTTTCTTCCTTCTTCCAGAATCAGATCTAGGTTCCTCCCTCTTCTCTCTGTTGTTTTCTTCCCTGTTCCTTTGTGTTCCATGGAGGATTGTTCATGTGGATGCCTGGCAAAGATGGCGCGCATAGCTAACGGCTGTGTGTACAAATCTGGTTTGGAGCTCACCCAGACACAGCGCCGTGGGCAACTTTCTTGTGTGCTGTATAGCAACCACGGGTTTCGTGCACCCTATGTTTGTCGCCTGACGGTTGGTGACTTGAAGGAATCATGGGTATGTGTTTCTATTCGTTTTGTTTTCTACTTTTTTGTAGGTCTATTTTTGAATCCCATGGACTGAATGTGTAGTTTAGTTTTATGAATAGTTTGTCTATATTTTTTATTTGGTTTTGTCAGAATTTAACAATAAGAATTCATGTGTGTATTTGTTCATTACTTAATAGTATTTTATCCATTTTTGTATAATCCTTGTTCTGTTTTTTCTCAGATGTTTTTACTGTAGGTGTATTGATATGTATATTTCTTCAGTTTAGTCAGTTCACATGACTAGTTAGTTTTGTGTTATTGTTTTGGTTCAGATTTTTTATTTTCAGTTTGTTATGCAAACCATTCCTATATTTGTGTAAAAATTCAGTCATGTCAGCTGTTCACTTTGTTTTGTACTCCCATGCCCATTTGTAGAAAATGTCACCCAGGATCAGGATTGTTGCTCCTAGTTCCGATGTTCTGAAGATGGAGACTTCAGACAAAAATGGGTATCAGTTGATGGAAGTTACCTACCACATCGACTTTGATGGTTGCATCAACCTAACTACTGGGTGGAAGGAGTTTGTGGCAGAGTCTGGATTTGAGGATGGTGATGTGGTTATGGTTATGTTCACCAGGGAATATGACTCTCTGACGTTCAGAATTTATGTGTTGTTGGTTTAAATGTGGCAAATGACGCCGGTTGTGAGATTTGTGTGTGGTTGATTATGTTGCAGTATTTTTTCTTCAAAACATTTCCGTGTGAGATGGTTGAATAATATGGTATTATCATATGGTTTGGAACAACTTATGTAATGCTTTTCCTATTGTTTTGCTCAAGTATAACTGTTTTATTTATATATTCTTTATATTAGTACTGGAACATTTCTATAGTTGAACTGATGGGCATCCTTTGTTTTGACTGGTATATTTTCATGTACATAGCTCGCAGACGGAACTATACGCTGATGATGTTTGTAGAACCCCTTTTTGGGTTTTGAGTTTGCTGAACTTACATTCTGTTAATGATAGTACTGAACTATTTTAGGTTGTCAATTACCAATCAAATTTGTTTGTTGTATAACATTTTTTCTTACTTTTTTACATGAATTTTAGTGCACATTTTTTTCTTTTTACAGTTGAATACTGATAGTTCTAGTATTTTTTAAAATTAAAAGATTTTAATCTTTGCTGCACAGTACTATTTTTTTACTTGAACCTTCTGAATTGTAGTAGTTGAACTTTTTATAAATTTGTCTCTGAAATTTTTGTTTACAATCTTCTACGTTTAATTTTCCAAAAAGTTATATATTTTTTATTTTTTAGTTATTACAATTAAGATGTGTTTGAACTTTTTACATTATTTGTTTTTGAACTGATTTCTTGTGAGGTTTTTTTAAAATTATCTTCATTTTTTTGTCGTGTGATCGGCTGGAATTTTGTAATGGGGCGAAGTACTGTGTTGGGCCATCCGCCTGAGTCGTTGTTTTCGGCCCAGATAGCTCGTCTGCGTGGCTGTGCAGCGCGGCGTGCGCGTGCGCTATGGGTTTAGTCCCACCTCGCTAGTCGAGGGGGCTCTAGACCTGTTTATAAGCGCAGCCAAGGCTCACCAGTCGAACTCCTCTGAACAATTACCCGAGCGCTTATACACGGCGCTCGCTCTCTCTCATGACCTGTGGGCCCTGGTCGGCGGGCCTTGCGTTGTGCGGATTACTAGGGATTTGCCCACGGGCTCAAGTTCAAGTATCTAGCATCGTCAGGGCCTGCGCCTGTCCTTGGGTGGTCATTTTTTTTCTTTTTTTGTTGTTTGAATCTAGTACTTGACTCCACCAGTAACTTGGACTGATACTTTTTTGTCCTTGGGCGGTCAATTTTTCTTTTGTTGTTGTTTGAATCTAGTACTTGACTCAACCAGTAACTTGGACTGATACTTTTTTGTTCTAGTTCTCGTGACTTTTGTTCTAGGAATGATCCGTAGCATGCGACGCCGCGGCGTGCCGCGGCGTCGCATGCGGAGGCGAGTCCGTAACATGACTTGCCCGCGCACCGCACCGAGGGGCATAGTTGTACTGACACATCTTCCTTGTATGGACTTGCCACCATTATCTATCTTAGGGGTGTGTGGGTGCGTGTGTGTGTGGGGGGGGACAGAATAACCGCACTGCCGCGTTAGCGCGAGGCCGAGCCGGGGAAGGGGTCGGGACCCCCCTCCCCCATCCCGGCGAGGCCGAGCCAGGAACGAGCCGTAGCAAGCGACGACGCGGCGTGCCGCGTCGTCGCATGCGGAGGCGACTCTGTAACATGACTTGCCCCTGCACCACACCACACCGAGGGGCATAGTTGTACTGACACATCTTCCTTGTATGGACTTGCCCCCATTATCTATCTTAGGGGTGTGTGGGTGCGTGTGTGTGTGGGGGGGGGGGACAGAATAACCGCACTGCCGCGTTAGCGCGAGGCCGAGCTAGGGGAGGGGTCGGGACCCCCCTCCCCCATCCCGGCGAGGCCGAGCCAGGAACGAGCCGTAGCAAGCGACGACGCGGCGTGCCGCGGCGTCGCATGCGGAGGCGACTCTGTAACATGACTTGCCCCCGCACCGCACCACACCGAGGGGCATAGTTGTACTCACACATCTTCCTTGTATGGACTTGCCCCCATTATCTATCTTAGGGGTGTGTGGGTGCGTGCGGGGGGGGGGGGGGACAGAATAACCGCACTGTCGCGTTAGCGCAAGGTCGACCCCCCTCCCCCCATCCCGGCGAGGTCGAGCCAGGAACGAGCCGTAGCAGGCGACACCGCGGCGTGCCGCGGTGTCGCATGCGGAGGCAAGTCCGTAACATGACTTGCCCCTGCACCGCACCGAGGGCATAGTTGTACTGACACATCTACCTTGTATGGACTTGCCCCCATTATCTATCTTTAGGGGTGTGTAGGTGCATGTGGGGGCGGGGGAAACAGAATAACCTAACTGCCGCATTAGCGCGAGGCTGACCGAGGGGGAGAAGGGGTCGGGACCCCCCTCCCCCATCCCGGCGAGGCAGAGCCAGGAACGAGCCGTAGCAGGCGACAATGCGGCATGCCGTGGCGTCGCATGCGGAGGCGAGTCCGTAACATGACTTGCCCCCGCACCACACCGAGGGGCATAGTTGTACTGACACATCTTCCTTGTATGGACTTGCCCCCATTATCTATCTTTAGGGGTGTGTGGGTGCGTGTGGGGGGAAGCAGAATAACCGCACTGCGCCTGTCAAATGAGCGCACTGCAGCGTTAGCGCGAGGCCGAGCCGGGGTGGAGGGGGTCGGGACCCCCCTCTCCCCCATTCTGGCGAGGCCGATCCAGGAACGAGACGTAGCAGGCGACGAGAGCGGTGTGCCGCAGCATCGCATGCGGAGGCGAGTCCGTAACATGACTTGCCCCTGCATCGCACCGCACCGAGGGGCATAGTTGTACTGACACATCTTCCTTGTATGGACTTGCCCCCATTATCTATCTTAGGGGTGTTTGGGTGCGTGTCGGGTGGGAAACAGAATAACCGCACTGTCGTGTTAGCGCGAGGCCGGCTCGGCCTCACCGGAATGGGAGGGGGGTCGGGACCCCCCTTCCCCATCCTGGTGAGGCCGAGCCATAGCAGGCGAGTCCGTAACATGACTTTCCCCCGCACCGCACCGAGGGGCATAGTTGTACTGACACATCATCCTTGTATGGACTTGCCCCCATTATCTATTTTAGGGGTGTGTGGGTGCGTGTGGGGGGGACAGAATAACCGCTCTGCGCCTGTCAAACAAGCACACTGTCGCATTAGCGCGAGGCCGAGACGGGGGGGGGGGGGGGGTTGGGACCCCCCTCCCCCATCCCGGCGAGGCCGAGCCAGGATCCAGCCGTAGCAGGAGACGACGTGGCGTGCCGCGGCGTCCCATGCGGATGCGAGTCCGTAACATGACTCGCCCCCGCACCACACCGCACCGAGGGGCATAGTTGTACTGACACATCTTCCTTGTATGGACATACCCCCATTTTCTATCTTAGGGGTGTGTGGGTGCCTGTGGGGGCGAAATAGAATAATCGTACTGCCGCGTTAGCGGGAGGCCGAGCCGGGGAGAGGGGGGGTCGGGACTCCCCTCCCCCATCCCGGCGAGGCCAAGCCAGGAACAAGACGTAGCAGGCGACGACGCGGCGTGTCGCGGCGTCGCATGCGGAGGCGAGTCCATAACATGACTTGCCCCCGCACCGCACTGAGGGGCATAGTTGTACTTACACATCTTCCTTGTATGGACTTGCCCCCATTATCTATCTTTAGGGGTGTGTGGGTGCGTGTGGGGGGAAACAGAATAACCGCACTGCGCCTGACAAACAAGCGCACTGCCGCGTTAGCGCGAGGCCGAGCCGGGGGGAGGGGGGAGGGACCCCCCTCCCCATCCCGGCAAGGCTGAGCCAGGAATAAGCCGTAGTAGGCGACGACGAGGCGTGCCGCGGCATCGCATGCGGAGGCGAGTCCGTAACATGAGCCCCCGCACCGCACCGAGGGCATAGCTGTACTGACACATCTTCCTTGTATGGACTTGCTCCCATTATCTATCTTAGGGGGGTGTGTGTGCGTGTGGAGGGAAAAAGAATAACCGCACTACCGCATTAGCGCGAGGCCGCACCGGGGGGGAGCGGGGGAGGGACCTCCCCTCCCCCAACCCAGCGAGGCCGAGCCAGGAACGAGCCGTAGCAGGCGACGACGCGGCGTGCCGCGGCGTCGCAAGCGGAGGCGAGTCCATAAAATGACTTGCCCCCGCACCGCACAGAGGGGCATAGTTTTACTGACACATCTTCCTTGTATGGACTTGCCCCCATTATCTATCTTTACGGGTGTGTCGGTGCGTGTGGGGGGGGGGACAGAATAACCGCACTGCGCGTGTCAAACGAGCGCACTGCCGCGTTAGCGCGAGGCCGAGCCAGGAGGAGGGGGATCGGGACCCCCTCCCCCATCCCGGCGAGGTCGAGACAGGAATGAGCCGTAGCAGGCGACGAAGCGACGTGTCGCGGCATCGCATGCGGAGGCGAGTCCGTAGCATGACTTGCCCCCGCACCGCACCGAGGGGCATAGTTGTACTGACACATCTTCCTTGTATGGACTTGCCCCCATTATCTATCTTTAGTGGTGTGTGGGTGCGTGTGGGGGGAACAGAATAACCGCACTGCGCCTGTCAAACGAGCGCACTTCCACGTTTGCGCGAGGCCGAGCCGGGGGGCAGGGGGGTCGGGACCCCCCCTCCACCCTCCCGGCGAGGCCGAGCCAGGAACAAGCCGTAGCAGGCGACGACGCGGCGTGCCACGGCGTCGCATGCGGAGGCGAGTCCGTAACATGACTTGCCCCCGCAGCGCATGGCACCGAGAGGCATAGTTGTACTGACACATCTTCGTTGTATGGACTTGCCCCCATTATCTATCTTTAGGGGTGTGTGGGTGCATTTGGGGGGGGGGCAGAATAATTGTACTGTCGCGTTAGCGCGAGGCCGAGCCGGGAGGGGAAGGGGGCACTAGAAAAATAGACACATCCTTGACATTTTGGGCCGAACGAAATTTTTTTGTCATACATATGACACTTCTATGACTATAATTGTGACAAAACGCGGTATCATCATAGATGTGGTGGGCTCCTACTTCTATGACAAAAAATCTTGACAGAAAATAGGCTTTTCGTCCTGGGCGGGCCGGAGACGCAGCGGCATGACATTCTTTGGGCCGTCCATGACGGAAAAAACTGTGGTAGAAGCGAGGGGGAGGAAAATTTCGAGGAGTTCCTGGTTAAAGTGGGAGATCGGGGGCCGAGCGATGCGCGTTTCTCGTACATGTATGCGCGTGTGTGTGAGGCATTGGCTCTAACTGAACCCGAGCGAGGCATTGGGCTCTAACTGAACCCGAGCGATTGCACTGCAGGCTACGCGTTACTGAACCCGACGATCGATCGATGGATGTTAACTGAACCCGATCGAGCAATTCCTTGGCTACTGCTGCTAACTGAAGCCGATCGATGCTGCCTCTGGATGAACAGTGAGCGTTGCGCGGGGGGGGGGGGGGTTGGATGAACAGTGAGCGGTGGTGTTGCCTCTGGATGAACAAGACCCCGTGGTGTGGTGGAGGGCTGGATGAACAGTAGACGGTGGAGGGGTGCCCGTGGAGGGGTGGATGAACAGGACCCCGTAGTGTGGAGGGCAGGATGAACAGTAGACGGTGGAGGGGGTGCCCGTGGAGGGGTGGTTGAACAGGACCCCATGGTGTGGAGGGCTGGATGAACAGTAGACGGTGGAGGGGTGGTTGAACAGTACCCGGTGGAGTAGCGCGTGGTGGAGGATGGATGAACAGGAGCCCGTGGAGGCTGGAGGAGGTCGACGGTGGATGAACAGTAGCTCGTGGAGGCTAGAGGGGGTCGACGCTGGAGATGAACAGTATCCCGTGGAGTCCCGTTTTGCGGTATGCCACACCCCTCCCGCTGAACAGGACCCCCGTTTCGACCGTAGCGCTCCAACACAAGTCTGTTTCCTCCGTTTTGCGGTACGCCACACCCCTCTTGATCAACAGGACCCGCGTTTCGACCGTAGGAGGTCCGTTTCCTCCATTGTGCGGTACGCCAAGCCTCGTTTCCATCGCCTGTTCCGTCCAAGCCCTCCCGATGAACACGACCACGCATTCCGTTCCGACCCAGCCGGTTGGCTCCCATGCGTTCCGTTGCCTCCCGATGAACACGATGCATTCCGTTGCCTCCCCATGAACATGACGCATTTCGTTGCCTCCCCATGAACACGACGACGACACTGTTTCTCCGTTCCGACCCAGCCATGTACAGAAGCCCTGTCCGTACGTATGCGCGAGTAGGCATTCGAGACCCCGCCCGTATGTACACATATGTGGCCGTATTTTCTTTCTTGCACCCTGGCCGCCTCTAGTACGACACGTGCACGCCTCTACATCCACCAGTATATATGTACATACACGTTTGCGACCAAAATGAAAACGCTACGTACGCTTCGACCAAGTGGGACCCGACTGTCAGGCACTTCCTTGCCTGCGAAGATGTAGCTGGTGGGCCCAGCAGTCAGGGGGCGAAATACGGTGGCCCGTATGGTGGGTCCCCGCTGTCAGGTGGAGGAATAATTATTTTGCACGTAATAAGGAGGCACTTCCTTGCTGCCGCCATGGACCCAGCTGTCAGCACGTACAGTCCACGTCCGATGGAAGCCGTTCCTTGACCACGTTGACCACGCCGCGCCGAGAGCACCAGGGCGGTGGACGACGGCGAGGCCTAGGAAGGGGACGACGCGGAGCCGGGGAAGACGAGGCAGTGGATGCCCACGCGTAGAGGAGTACGAGGGCACTGGTTCGCTGCGGTGTGAGGCTGCCGTTGCCGCAGAGTAACAGGGGGTGTGGGTGAGTAGAGGGATGGCCTGGCCAGCGGTGGGAGTAGTAGGAGGCGGTGAGGCCTCCGCTGCATCACAGCCGGCCACGGGAGGCAGGAGCACGAGGCACGACCGGCGCTGGTTTGGGTGGCTGGAGCAAGAAGACAAGAGGTTGAAGAAGCACTACGGCCGTTGGATGGACATCGTACGGTCACTGGAGCTAGAATCGTGCATATTGACTAAGTTGACAAAGCCCTCCGTCCCCGTTAACTTAGTAGGCCCACAAGTCAGCCTGCCACTACACTAGGCCCCAGCTAACAGGGGGAGTATTCATTTTTTTGTGCATAATAAGGAGGCACTTCCTTGCGTGCGAAGATATAGCTCGTGGATCCGAGCTGTCAGCGGCGGTAACATTTATTTCGCGAAATACAGAGGCCCTTTCGATGGGTCCCAGATGTCAGGTGGAGGAATCATTATTTTGTGCGTAATAAGGAGGCATTTCCTTGCGTGCGGCCGTGGACCCAGCTGTCGGCCTCTCCACCTAAAGTCCACTTCAGATGCATGTCAGTCGTTCACCACGTTTACCAGGCCGCGCCGAGAGCACCAGGGCGGTGGATGATGGTGAGGCCTAGGAAGGGAACGACACGGAGGCAGGGAAGACTCGGTAGTTGTTTTCCACGCGGAGGGGAGTATGACTGTACGAGGGTTTACTGGTTCGTCTGTCGTCGCCGGAGAATAACAGCAGGTGTGGGTGAGTAGAGGGATGGCTAGGCCAGCAATGGGAGTACAGTGGGGCGGTGAGGCCTGCGCGGCAGCAGAGCCGGCCGCGGGGAGAAGGGAGCAGGCAGTCCCGCCGGCGCCTGTTTGAGCGGCTGGAGCAGGAAGAGCAGAGATTGAAGAAGCACGACCGCCGTTGGATGGCCATCCAACATCACTCCTTGTGCGTCAACCTTTTTTTAGGAAAGCCTCAAATCTGTGGGAAACAGCATACATCCCATCTGCCATTATTTCTAATAATTTACAGCCCATTTACTAATTATTAAGGTTTTTTTGGAGCCCATATTCTTTTTGTTAGCATTACAGCCCATATTGTGGCCACGGTTAAAAAATTATACCAAAATTTGCATATTTCGGTGCGGTCCGAACTGTTTAATCCCGAAATTTCGACTCACATTCAAACTGATTTTAAAAATAAATGTATATCAATATAAAATCCAACAAATTCTCCACGCATAAAAATTAATGAAATTTCAAATCTCAAAATGAAAAAAAAAGATATTTGAAACTAATTGCCTGTTTGATGTGTTTTAAAAATGTACAACCCATTTCTCATTACCGACGGGCCATTTTCTCGGCCAGCCGAATGAAAGCTCTCCTCCTCGTCTTGAAATATTTGCAGCCCAACAGGCCTGACAAAGCGACTTACTTGGCAAATCACAAAAAAACTGGGATATGGCCGTGGACCCAGCTGTCAGCCTCTCCACGTACAGTACTCTTCCGATGGAATGTCGTTGACCACGATGACCACGCCGCGCCGAGAGCACCAAGGCGGTGGACGACAGCGAGGCCTAGGAAGGGGACGACGCAGAGCTGGGGAAGACGCGGCAGTGGATGCCCACGCGTAGAGGAGTACGAGGGCACTGGTTCGCTCCGGTGGGAGGCTGCCATCGCCGCAGAGTAACAGGGGGTGTGGGTGAGTAGAGGGATGGCCTGGCCAGCGGTGGGAGTAGTAGGAGGCGGTGAGGCCTCCGCTGCATCGCAGCCAGCCACGGGAGGCAGAAGCACGAGGCACGACCGGCGCTGGTTTGGGCGGATGGAGCAAGAAGACAAGAGGTTGAAGAAGCACTACGGCCGCGGGATGGACATCGTACGGTCAGTGGAGCTAGAATCATGCATATTGACTAAGTTGACAAAGCCCTCCGTCCCCATCAACTTAGTAGGCCCACAAGTCAGCCTGCCACTATACTAGGTCCCAGCTAACAGGAGGAGTATTCATTTTTTTTTGTGCGTAATAAGGAGGCACTTCCTTGCGTGCGAAGATATAGCTCGTGGGTCCGAGATGTCAGCGGCGGTAACATTTTTTTCGCGAAATACAGAGGCCCTTTCGGTGGGTCCCAGATGTCAGGTGGAGGAATCATTATTTTGCGCGTAATAAGGAGGCATTTCCTTGCATGCGGCCGTGGACCCAGC
Source organism: Aegilops umbellulata (assembly GCA_032464435.1). NCBI lineage: Eukaryota > Viridiplantae > Streptophyta > Magnoliopsida > Poales > Poaceae > Aegilops > Aegilops umbellulata. Next base: position 82,349,966 of record CP136060.1, on the reverse strand, counting down.
TGTCGGCCTCTCCACCTAAAGTTCACTTCAGATGCATGTCGGTCGTTGACCACGTTTACCAGGCCGCCCCGAGAGCACCAGGGCGGTGGACGATGGCGAGGCCTAGGAAGGGAACGACACGGAGGCAGGGAAGACTCGGCAGTTGTCTCCCACGCGGAGGGGAGTATGACAGTACGAGGGTTTACTGGTTCGTCTGCCGTCGCCGGAGAATAACAGGTGTGGGTGAGTAGAGGGATGGCTAGGCCAGCAATGGGAGTATAGTGGGGCGGTGAGGCCTGCGCGGCAGCAGAGCCGGCCGCGGGGAGGAGGGAGCAGGCAGTCCCGCCGGCGCCTGTTTGAGCGGCTGGAGCAGGAAGAGCAGAGATTGAAGAAGCACGACCGCCGTTGGATGGCCATCCAACATCACTCCTTGTGCGTCAACCTTTTTTTTAGGAATGCCTCAAATCTGTGGGAAACAGCATACAACCCATCTGCCATTATTTCTAATAATTTACAGCCCATTTACTAATTATTAAAGTTTTTTTGGAGCCCATATTCATTTTGTTAGCATTACAGCCCATATTGTGGCCACGGTTCAAAAATTATACGAAATTTTGCATATTTCGGTGCGGTCCGAACTATTTTTAATCCCAAAAGTTTGACTCACATTCAAACTGATTTTAAAAATAAATGTATATCAATTTAAAATCCAACAAATTCTCCACACATAAAAATTAATGAAATTTCAAATCTCGAAATGAAAAAAAAGATATTTGAAACTAATTGCCTGTTTGATGTGTTTTAAAAATGTACAACCCATTTCTCATTACCGATGGGCCATTTTCTCGGCCAGCCGAATGAAAGTTCTCCTCCTCGTCCTGAAATATTTGCAGCCCAACAGGCCTGACAAAGCGACTTACTTGGCAAATCACAAAAAACTGGGATATGGTCGTGGACCCAGCTGTCAGCCTCTCCACGTACAGTACTCTTCCGGTGGAATGTCGTTGACCATGTTGACCACGCCGCGCCGAGAGCACCAAGGCGGTGGACGACAGCGAGGCCTAGGAAGGGGACAACGCGGAGCCGGGGAAGACGCGGCAGTGGATGCCCATGCGTAGAGGAGTACGAGGGCACTGGTTCGCTGCGGTGTGAGGCTGCCGTCGCTGCAGAGTAACAGGGGGTGTGGGTGAGTAGAGGGATGGCCTGGCCAGCGGTGTGAGTAGTAGGAGGCGGTGAGGCCTCTGCTGCATCGCAGCCGGCCATGGGAGGCAGGAGCACGAGGCACGACCGGCGCTGGTTTGGGCGACTGGAGCAAGAAGACAAGAGGTTGGAGAAGCACTACGGCCGTTGGATGGACATCGTACGGTCACTGGAGCTAGAATCGTGCATATTGACTAAGTTGACAAAGCCCTCCGTCCCCGTCAACTTAGTAGGCCCACAAGTCAGCCTGCCACTATACTAGGTCCCAGCTAAGAGGGGGAGTATTCTTTTTTTGTGCGTAATAAGGAGGCACTTCCTTGCGTGCGAAGATATAGCTCGTGGGTCCGAGCTGATAGCGGCGGTAACGTTTTTTCGCGAAATACAGAGGCCCTTTCGGTGGGTCCAAGATGTCAGGTGGAGGAATCATTATTTTGCGCGTAATAAGGAGGCATTTCCTTGCGTGTGGCCGTGGACCCAGCTGTCGGCCTCTCCACCTAAAGTCCACTTCAGATGCATGTCGGTCGTTGACCACGTTTACCAGGCCGCGCCGGGAGCACCAGGGCGATGGACGCTGGCGAGGCCTAGGAAGGGAGCGACATGGAGGCAGGGAAGACTCGGCAGTTGTTTCCCACGCGGAGGGGAGTATGACTGTACGAGGGTTTATTGGTTCTTCTGCCGTCGCCGGAGAATAACAGCAGGTGTGGGTGAATAGAGGGATGGCTAGGCCAGCGATGGGAGTACAGTGGGGCGGTGAGGCCTGCGCGGCAGCAGAGCCGGCCGCGGGGAGGAGGGAGCAGGCAGTCCCACCGGCGCCTGTTTGAGCGTCTGGAGCAGGAAGAGCAGAGATTGAAGAAGCACGACCGCCGTTGGATGGCCATCCAACATCACTCCTTGTGCGTCAACCTTTTTTAGGAAAGCCTCAAATTTGTGGGAAACAGCATACAGCCCATCTGCCATTATTTCTAATAATTTACATCCCATTTACTAATTATTAAGGTTTTTTTTGGAGCCCATATTCTTTTTGTTAGCATTACAGCCCATATTGTGGCCACGGTTAAAAAATTATACGAAATTTTGCATATTTCGGTGCGGTCCGAACTATTTTTAATCCCGAAATTTTGACTCACATTCAAACTGATTTTAAAAATAAATGTATATCAGTAAAAAGTCCAACAAATTCTCCACGCATAAAAATTAATGAAATTTCAAATCTCGAAATGAAAAAAAAGATATTTGAAACTAATTGCCTGTTTGATGTGTTTTAAAAATGTACAGCCCATTTCTCATTACCGATGGGCCATTTTCTTGGCCAGCCGAATGAAAGCTCTCCTCCTCGTCTTGAAATATTTGCAGCCCAATAGGCCTGACAAAGCGACTTACTTGGCAAATCACAAAAAAACTGGGATATGGCCGTGGACCCAGCTGTCAGCCTCTCCACGTACAGTACTCTTCCGATGGAATGTCGTTGACCACGTTGACCACGCCGCGCCGAGAGCACCAAGGCGGTGGACGACAGCGAGGCCTAGGAAGGGGACAACGCGGAGCCGGGGAAGACGCGGCAGTGGATGTCCACGCGGAGAGGAGTACGAGGGTTCACTGGTTCGGCTGTGGTGTGAGGCTGCCGTCGCCGCAGGGCCTGGCTAGCGGTGGCAGTAGTAGGGGGCGATGAGGCCTCATCGGCAGCACAGTCGGCCACTGGAGGCAGGAGCAGGCGGTCTCCCCAGCGCTGGTTTGGGCGGCTAGTGCAAGAAGAGCAGTGATTGAAAAAGCAGCAGGACCGTTCGATTCAAATCCAACGGTTACTGCTGGTAGAATCATTTGTTGACTAAGTTGAAAAGCCCTGCGTACGCGTCAACTTAGTAAGCCCACAAGTTATTCTCCCAACCGGTGCGCCCCAGATGTTAGTGGGAGGAATCATTTTTTTCGCGTAATAAGGAGGCAGTTGATTGCGTGCGGCCAGGCCAGCGGAGGGAGTAGGGTCGGCCGGGGAAGCATGCACGACATCACAGCGAGCCACAAGAGGAGGCGTCGGTCGTTGGATGTACATCCAACACTAACTGCTGCTAGAATCGTGTGTTCACTGACAAAGCCTTGCGTAAACAAGTCAGCCTCGAAATCCGTGGTGTGTACAGCCCATTTGCTATTATTTTTATAATTTTTACTCAATTTCTAGTTCATATGGAATTTATTGCCGCCCGTTTTCTATTTTTAGAATTGCTGGCCATTTTCTGGTCAGTACCAGGGTCAAAAAATTAACTAAATATGTGGGAAATTTTGAAAATTCGCAATTTTTTGTTGGGGAACGAAATATTCTTAATCCAAAAATTAATAGCCATAGAAAACAAATTTATAAATAAATTAGTACTATGTCATGTTAAATCCAATGAAATACGTATAAGATATCAGTGAAGAACAAAAACAAAAAAAGAAACTTATATCCCATTTGCTATAAATTTTTTGGAATTTTCAACCCCTTTTGATATTAATTTTAACAGACAATGACCATACTCTTAAGCCAGGCCGGAATGCATCCCTCCTCGTCTTGAAAGATTTGCGGCCCAGTATATCGGAGAAAACAAATAGGCCTAGCTTGGGTATTCTTCAAAAAGAAATACTGGGCTAGCTATTTTCCCAAAGAACTGGTGCATGAGCATTTAGCTTTATTTATTTATTTATTTACTTATTTATGTTTAGGGGACCATGAGCATGTACCTGGGTCGGATTCATGTGAGATCCTCCCTTCCAGTTAATTATGGGCTTCTCTATTGGGCCTTCATCAGTGGGCTGCATGTTATCAACAAGTGGAAAATGTGTTCCGAGTTTCAAAAAAAATGTGTTCCGTACGATAAATAGTATGCGCTACGTACGGTACGGGGCACTAAAGGATCGATCCGTGCAACGACTTCCAAAACATTGTGTTTGTCGTTCTAACAGCACATTTATTCAACCAACATACGAAATATACTACTGATTGTACATTGAAAACAACAGCAACAACAAACATACGAAATATACTACTGATTGTACATTGGGTCCCAGCTGTCAGGTGGAGGAAACATTTTTTTCAGCTTAATAAGGAGGAACTTTCCTTGCGTGAGACCATGGACCTTGTGGGTCCCAGCCGTCAGGCTCTCCACATAAAGTCCTCTTCCGATGACTCTCGTTTGTTGACCAGGCCACACCGAACGCAGCAAGGCGGTGGACGACGGTGAGGCCCCAGACGGGAACGACTCGGAGATGGGAAAACGCGGCAGTGGAGTCGCAAATTGAGAGGAGGAGAAGGGTTTTAACTGGTTCTGTTGCGGCGTGGGGTTGTAGTCTGTGGAGAATAACAGGAGGTGTCCAGGGGTGGAGGGATAGCCTGGCCGGCGGTGGGGTAGCGCTTCGCAGCAATGCGTGCTAAGCAGAGCCTCTAGCCGCCGGAGGCCGGACCAGGCGGTCCCGGCGACGCTGGAGGAAGAAGACGAGAGATTGAAGGTGCATGCTGGCCGTTGGATATAAATCCAATGGCTGTGGATGACACAATCATTTGTTGACCAAGTTGACAACACCCTGCGTAGGCTTCGACCTATTGGTCCACATGTCAGTCTGCAAAAATGTGGCATATATTTAACCCATGTTTTCTAGAATGTACAGTCCATTTGCTGGGCTGGGTGAACAAATAATTTCGCGTCAATCAGGCCCATTTATATTTTCTAAGAAATCCCAGCCCATTTGCACTTCCTTGAAATACACGTATTAGGTGGGCTCGTTATATATACGTATAATGTTATGTTAGAAGGAGCAATTAATATCAAAGAATAAACCGGAGAGGCACACATATATATATATATATAATTAAGAAATTAGTGAGTTATACTAACAAGTTCACACACAAATACAACAGAAAAGGTAAACATTCATATCAAACTCAAGTTCACAGGACACGTTCATATCCATAGCCAACATTCACAATCAACAACTCAAAAGATTCATATATACACAAGCTCAACATATCTATGCATCCAAATGATTGATAGATCACACGACAATATTCATACATAATTTACAAAAAGATTCAGATATACACATGTTTAGTATGTTTATGCATCCAAATGATTGAGATCACAGCCAATATGATCCATGGACGAACTTTAATTACCTAGGGTATAGACTGGTAAATAGTGTTCAATCGGAGGTACTTCTTGCTAAAATTAGTTCTTGTACGAGTAAACTTTCGAGTACATAAGAGGCAGCACAGACAATCTGAACTTTGCTTGTAGGTTTATCCTCAAATAGTGGCCTCATGCCGAGGGAGGTTTGAGAAACTTGGCCACTACTTTCATCCAACCAGTTTACTGGCTCATCTTGGTCCTGTATCTCGCCAAAATTCTACATTGCAGACGAGAAAGGAGGCGGTTGAGAAAATGAGCCACCCAATTGTTTTGTGCAGTTCAATTGAAATGGAGCATCCTTGGTGTGCAGACTGATTAAGTGCCAGATGAATATACGCGTCAACCAACTTGTCTGGAATCTTTAGTCTCCATGCCATATAGTTCGATACCATATGTGCCGATAACCAAAAGGCACATGTTGGGACCAAAGACTGGACTGCGTTTTCTGGGCTATGCACCAAGCAATATTTTTGGCGTTCACTCTCCTAATACTTGGAGTTTGACAATTGTTTTACGCCGGTTGATACTCAAATGAATATAGGCACTTCTTGTCAACATCGTCCATGATAGCCCTTTCGTAAAAGGGTCTGCCAGTTTCTTAGCCGTCCTGATATAATCCAACGCTATTACTCCGGAGTTTCTTGATTTTTTGACATGTTTCAATCTTCTTCTTATGTGCTTAGTGGAATTCATGTTGTCCTTTGAACTCTTAGCCTTGACAATTGGTTAACGCCGGTTGATATTCGAACGAATATAGGCACTTCTTGTAAACATCGATGCTTGTCTGAGTGAACTTTGGAGTACATAGCAGCAGCATAAGTACCTGTCCATCTGATCATTTTGTGCAGTTCTACTGAAATCACCCGATGTAATGATTTGCCTGTGAGTTCAGGCTCCAAATTACTCCTCTATGAAATCGGCAAACAGTAGCACAATACCAAATTACCAATACATATGACAGGCACAATAATCAGGATAAAGACCAGTACCAACCTGTGTCAGGTAGCATATCAATTACTATTTGCTTTGACTGGAGGCCGAGATAAGCCAAGCGACCGACAGCAAAGGAAGAAAGCAAAGGACGGAAGTTGTCGAGGCAATGAAGCACCCAAAGTTTTTGTGCAGTTCTACCAAAATCGAGCATCCCTGTTGGCACATATATTGAGAGAGTAAGATTACTCTAATAGTGGGACTAGTTTATGAAACATACACTAACAAATAGAAGCACCATCATTATCTTAATGGGTAAAGTTAGCTACATAGTAGTCTTGCTTAAAGAGAGGTATTAGTTTATTTAATCAGTGCCAGTTAGCTCAACTCAACACTCAAAGCATTGCCATTTATCATAGGTTGCAAAAGTTTAACGTGCAAAAATAAAGGAGTTTCTCATGACAGTAGCACGATACAAATAGAGATAACAGCAAACTAATATGGATGAAGGCCTTAGGCCCGTACCAACCTGAGAAAAAAAGCTTATTCATGTAGTCCCATAAGAGATGATAAAGCACTCATTGGAATCACACAATAGTATGTATTTTTGTGCACTTCAAACGTATGGTTGAAATAACTCTTGTTTAGCAGTGCTGCGAATATATCGAAAGATTATCAAGAACTTCCAGCAGAGTTAAAGCACTAGTTGGGATACAGTTCATTGTATTGTCTTGTGTAGTTCCATTTAATGTATGATTGGCACAACATGATCCCTGTTTGCACAAGTAGGAACAAGGTGAAACCTTCATTAGCTTAGTGAGAAAGGATGGGAAGACATTAGCATATTACTCAACCAGTAGCATCAAATTCATGATGGACAATACGCAAAACATTGCCTCATTGAACCAATGGCAATAAATTGACATGCAAAACAATAGCACTATTATGTCATGACACTAATAATATTCCCTCCCTGCTCCACCACATGATTCACCTCCATAGACAAACATACACATGTACATGATTCAACATAGGGTCCTACTAAAGATTTGTTCAACTCCAACAGGAAAATTAGGCAGTAATAAATTAGTGGTACTTAAGTACTCCTAATTAATTAAGTGAGACAGCAGAAGTGGAAGGGCTCCCTGGAGGATCGTCTCACATGTAAGGTAGTCATTGCCGGAGCCCTTGAATGGCCTTGACTGAGGCCTCTGGCTTCAGCAAGATCGCCTTGGCACTGTTTATTCTTCTTCTTCCTCTTCATGCTCTGTTTCTCTTTCTCCTCACCAGTTGGTGAAACCAAGTACATGATTGGCCTTCTAATTCAGAATTGGTTTTGTCCCTGAGGGAGTACAAGTGTACTAGTAAAAAACAGCATTATTTTCTCATGGCAGTCGGAAAATAGAGATGAACACATGCATTAAATAGCATTCTTACCTAAAGGAAGGTTATGGCGCCAATATGGATGATGAGGATTGGAACACAGATCTCCCTTTGTGTCGTTCCACTAAAATGAACCAACTGTTCCATTCTGACATTCCAGTTAAATAGCACAAAAGTCACTTCTTTTAAGAAGAGTTTTGTGCAGTGCACCAAAAGGTCACAACAACAACCAGGTGAATTGGATATCCCTGTTTGCACAAAAAGGCACAGAGGAAACAGTTAGAGTCTCAACCTATGTGTGGTACGTGAGGTGAGGACAAGAGTGGTCAGTATGCAGCTGAATAAACAAATAGCATCTCATACTGCCAAGCATGCTACTCTAAAAAAACAAATATGTACATTTCGTAGTACATCCAAACACATTCTCTTGAGAGTTTCCTCCGGTTCGCTGTTCCATAGTTTTATACCTACATTCCTTTCCTATTCCTCTATTTTCATCAAGACCTATGTTTTCTGCCCCTTTATTCCGAATGGAGCCTAAATATTTGGTATAAGGGCATGGGACAGTGGGTGCACCAGCAGTCCAGCACCATGTACGTAAACAGGGGCATAAAGTGATGATTCATACTTTGTTGCCCCGAGAAACAAACATCCAGGGAACATATCTAGGTTGGTCCCATTTCTATTCACTCTAGCCACCTACTCCTATGTGTGGAGAGCAAATCTAGTCCTGGTCATACCACTGTGTACAGCGTTACCGCTGTATTTCCCTTCTCGACCAAGAGACCGGTTGGATGACCAGTCTGTACTACTTTCACCCCCTTCCCTTCATGTTTGTACCAAGTCTGATGTACATACTAAATTCCCCCACCCCCACTTTATTTCTTGTTTGAACCAAGTAGTACAAGATTCGACTCCATGAAGTAGCTTTACCTCTAACAATAGAAGAAAAAAATATGTGACGTTGGACCATCCGATCGAGAGGGGCTGAGAGGTAGAAAATGATGCACATGCAGCGACATAGCGAGCTGGGGAAGTAGAGCTAAGGCGGTTTCGAACGAAGATATACCTGAAGGTCGTCGGGATGTGGATAGGTGGGCGGCGGGAGGCCGGATCCGCCCACAGGCAACGACGAAGGGATCGGAGGACCTCCCGCGCTGGCGCTCGGCTAGAGATAACGGTGCGGCCGGCAGTGAGTCTCCTCCCTCGCTGTCGACGATGGCCTAAACGATGCCCCTCCCTCCCTTCACCAGCGGAGGGGGATACGTCCGCATCTGTAACCAGCAGTGAGGATAGAAAGCCAGTGTTTTTTGAAGGGAGAAAGACAATGTTACTACCCCTATCTTGTTTAGATCTGGAGAGGATGAGAGTGTGTGAATAGAGCAACCCTAGCAAGCAAGCGTGGAGGCTCCGGCCTATATATACGTAGTGAGCAACCCTAGCAAGCAAGCAACCCCTATCTTCATCAACTCGTACAAGACCGAGAAATTTGATTACTACAACGGCCTCTCCCTCGCGGACTGAGCTCCGGTGCCTTAACTGCACCTGCCTTTGGCTGCATGACAGGAGGGCCAACCACCTGTTGGGCCCACCTGTCATAGACGCAAAGGCAGGAGCAGTAAGTAGAAGCTTTCGCTACACGCTATCCCTCCCGCACGAGGTGGACGGACATGCAGCAGTGTATTCGATACTGTAGAAGTAGGAGTAACAACATTGTTCATCTTCTCGAAGAGGCGAAGAGCAAAGCACAACCCGAACGTGGCAGTTGCGAACGCTCGTGTGGTGCGGTTCCTTGGAGTACTAGCCAGGCTCTTGCATGAGACAAAATTGCTATTGTTTAACAATTAAACTCCATAATCCATTGGTTGATACTCATTCTACATAGGTCGACGCGCTTAGCACCATTTCCTCCTGGGGTCACCAATGTTTATTTGCTAATTAATAGCATTGCATGCAATGAACTAGCCATTGCAAGTCATTAAAAGCATGCACACCTCTCATCTCTTATTGGTTGATATGTCAAGAAACAAGAAACAAGGTAGAAGTTAATGCACCGCGCCTAAGTGTTTTGGGACTACGTATTTGGTTTTCATAAGATGACTTACACACCTAGACGGATGGAGTAGTATAGCCCTGTAAACCGGAAAGGAGTATTTGCCTTTCTAGATATTTCAACAAGTGACTAGACTACACCGTGTCCCTCCCTTCCGGTTTATAGGGCTCAAATCTCAAATCTCATGAACCAAGGCATTTTGTGATTGGAGAAATGTATCTCGTACTTTACAAAACTACCCTAATTAAACTTATGCATTAATTACGTAGTTCTCTCGTTTTCCTCTCCGCCTTGGTTGCGGTTCACAATATTGAGCACTCCTACTCCCTCCTTTCCGGTTTATAGGGCTTATCTCAAAATTTTGCGATTGGAGTACTTTTTTCATTTTATAAGGCTCAATTTGGTTGTTCCCCATCAGAAGTTCAGATTCCAAGGTGCATTAAATAATTGCATGCATGTATTAAGAGAAAATTGACCAATGCATGTACTTTATGCATGCATGCATTGCAATTAATACATTGGTAAACATACATTTTTGAAGAAAACAAGAGCATTAATTGGGTGCTTTTGTAAATTACAAAAAGGATTCCACCACTGACCCTCTACCTTGGTTGGTGAAATTTTTTAATTGAGCCCTATAAATCGGAAAGGAGGGAGTATATGACTAGCCGCTCTATCTACATGTGGGACATTTCAAAGCATCCAGGCTCGCGTGCAATCCACCAAATCACAGCAAGATGCTACAGTCGAGACTCGCCTGTCACCCCGGTGTGGCCATCATGACCCGTCATATCACAAAACGCACACCTTTACCAGCAGTGGTAAGGTGGCCTCCAAGTTGGACTGGACGAAGCAACCATCATTTCACCGGAACGCTCGTTCAAGCCCTTTCTTCCCTTTCTTGAAGAAAACCTCACTCCAGGCTACTCACTTCTGCCATTTTTCTTCTGTACCAACGAAGGAAAGGTGGGCGAATCAGTTATGCTACTATATTTTCATTCCAAGAATCTTGTTTTTGCGAAGCACCGACCGATTCTCACATCCTATTCTTTTCCCGTTTTCATTGCGATTGTGGTTTCCTTTTGATTGTTTTTTGTTTGTCAGTTCATTGATGGATCCTGGAGCACAAGGCAAAGAGTTGTCGGCAGACAACCCACTGGAGACAGCGGTCTCCAGGAAGCGAGCTCCGACCAACGAGTTGACCATGTTGGCGGGCCAACCCATGGAGACGAACAACTCCAAGAAACAAGCACTGGCCCAAGAGTTAAGGACGTTGGCGGACGAACTCCTCAAAGAAAGTTGGAAGAACAACAATGGCCCCACTGTGCCTACCCCACGAACTCTGATTGCCACCTATGTGAGGCTCAAGACCGAGTTTGAGGAGATAGTCGCCGTTGAGAAGTAGTATTCCCCTGGCAAGGTGATGGCCCCCATCGAGGACGAGGGGATGGCCCCCGGAGGGATGAGATCCCCCGGTGAGCTGCACAAGGTAAAAAATAATGGCTTATTACCATAGTTGTGGTTTTTGATTATTTGCAATGTGCTTGCTAATATGTTAGGGTTGTGCAGGACGTCCATGATGATTCTGATGTCGTGGCCCGTCCTGTTGGCATCGCCTCGAAGATCGATTCCGATGCTGCTGTCCATCCTGTGGACATCACCCCAGAGATCGATTCTGATGTTGCGGTCAGTCCTGCGGACATCGCCTCAGAAATCGATTCCCATGCCGCTGCCCGTGTTGTGGTCATTGCCCGAGAGATCGATGACAAGAAATAGTTGGTCGCGCTAATCCTTCAGGGTAGTTTGCATTGCCCTGTGTTTAATTACCAGAACGATGCATGTTATCAAACCATCTTAGGGCTAGTGCACTGTCTTGTGTGGGCGGATCTTGCTACTTTTGTTTGATAGTGAATCATGCGAACCCTCTCCGAGTTATGGAAACAGATGTATCCTCACCAGCTTTTGATGTAATATATGGCGTGATTAGATGTAAGTTTGAACTGTTTATCATATCAGCAGGGCTTGTTTGATGATTCTTGGTGTTAGTAGGCTAGCAACTGTGCGAGCTATAGTACTTGCAAAACACTCACCGAAGAGAAACGTTGGGGCTGATGAGCTCGTGGTACGCTTATACTTATCCCTCGTCGACCGGCCAATAGCCCTAGCTCCTAAAATTGTAGGCTTAGCGATCAATGACCTAGGCGGGCTAGTTTGGCCTAGTGTGTTTCAGTGATATGACGTGCAACACAAAATCATAGCAGTGCAGAGACGTACTCCCTCCGTTCCAAAATAGATGACCTAGGCAGGCTAGTTTGGCCTAGTGGGTTTCAATGATATGACGTGGTACAGTGCCGTCCAGTCTTCGTGTGTGGTAGCAGTATTGCGGGTACAGTAAGATTTCTTGAAGAAGCGGAATTCAACAAAGTCATGATGGTTCCTTCGTCCGAACGACTTACAGTGGGAAAGGTTGGGCCTGCGATACGACCGGGGTAGACCAGGATAATTTTGTGCATGGCAGGTGGACCAGGATGGTCGACGTCCCACATGTCGGCAAATGAAAGTATTCTTTCCGATATAGAGGATGAGCAACGAGTATTCATTGTTTATTTTTGATGAAAACTATTGTCTCCACTGTTACGACGGAGGAGTGTGAAACATGGCAGCCTAGTGAACTTGGCATGTGCACCACTCCCTCCTTCCTCATGTAATGCCCAGGTTACAGCTTTTTCTCACTTTCTCTCTATCTATTTCCTCTCAAATGTTTCTTACCTTTCTTTTTTTAAGACACAGTTGTTTTTATGCCTTTTTTTAGAATTATTTTTTTATACCTAGGAGCACGTGTAGATACGGGATCTTGCAGAGCCCACTCCTTGACTTTGTCAATGCCTCTCTCTCTCCTCCACATAAGGAGTACTACTTGCTATGCATGCATGCGGCGGGCAGCTGGCGTCTTGAGGGGCCAGGGCGGTGAGAGCGGGCTCCGGAAGCGGTCCAGACTCTAGCATAATTTTGGTTTTTACAGTATTTTTTCTCCATTGACAGGTAGGCCCGCATAGATAGATAAAGAACACTAGTTGATGAGGTGTATGCGGACTGTTTGACTGGTCAATCAGACAAATACGGAGCTATACGCTGAGCCAGCGACCGTATAATCACCATATCTCGTATACAATGATCAAAGTGAGCTACCAAGACAAGTTCGATGATCGCCAATGCATTTTACTCGGTAATAAATGACCAGGATTGAAGGGGAATCCAAATTTTCTTCGTCTTCTAACCTTGAGCTCTTGACAAACCAATGCACTATACGGTTGTCCGGCCACTCCACCCCAGAGCTCTCACCAAGCGTCGTTCATGCCACCGCGCCGCACACTAACCGGTAAGGTAGCGATGGCATCCCGCCGCGCCGAGTTCCTCGCCGCCCACGACCGCACACAAAATGGTAGGGAAGCGATGGCATCCCGCCGTGCCAAGTTCATCGCCGCTCACGACCTCACAACTATGTGGGAGCAATTTGAAGATGCCAAGGCCGAATGGGCGGTAGAGCAAGAGGCGGCCAAAGCCGCACAGAGGGAGCGGAAAAGTCAGAAAGCACTCAAGAAAAGAGAGGCCCGCTGCCGCAAGAAAGAAAAGGACGCACGCGCTGCTGCGGAGAGGTCGGCGGAGATCCAAGCACGATGGGGTGTCGCCGACAAAGCCGGGAAGGAGAACGACGGCGTCTGGCCAGCATGTGAGAAGTAGTAGTACTAGTAGTTTGTGTGTGTGTGTGTGTGTGTGTGTGTGTGTCTGAGTACGAGCATGTACCAGTACTACTAGTTACTACTGTAGTTTTTAGAGCAAATTACCAGTACATTAGCCTAGACTAAATGGAAAAATTCCTATCCTAAGCATCAAATGGCATCTCTTTCTCTATAGGAATTGAGATGCATGTCATCTCACCTCCTATTATTTTCATATTCCTATCCTATGAACGAAAGGAGGCCTCTGTTGTAGCAACTATTGTAGCTAGCAGTACTGCTGGTACAGTAGTTTTCTTCAAGAAGCGGAATTCAATGAAGTCATGATGGTTCCTTCGTCCAAGCAACTTCAAAGTGGGAAGTGGGCATGTGATTTGATGGCTCATTAGTCATTGTTACTGCGGCGCGACAACCTGGGTGACTCCCTTGGAGTTCTGCGTGCATGGCAAGTGGACCAGGATGGTCGACGTCCCACATGTTGGCGAACGGAGTAGTATTCTTTCCGATATCGAGGTATAGTATCACTGCTGATTGGTTCGCAAAAAATAGTATCACTGCCGATTTATAATTATTTTTTATTTCTGATGAATGCTAGCGTTTCAACCCTTACGACGAAGGGTGCCAAACACGGCACATGCTGGATGTCCCACACGTCAGCGAAAGGAGTGGGACATGAACAGTGTGGTAGAGCCCAGTGTAAAAAAACAGCGTGGTAGAGCGTCTCCACTTCTTCCACTTCTGGGTCGGAGACCACACGTAGTAGTACTTAGTGGTATGAACGATACAAAGTGTGACCTGGAGACAAAGACATGTTTTCCGCAAAAAAAATGGAGACAAAGACATGTCTAGTTGCAAGGTCTCGGGGCATACACGTAAACAAATATAAAAGTTAATATGTGTCTCCGACAAATATAGTAGTAGTAGAGTACTTAGGCACGTACTCCATAACATCACCGTGCATTGCACGTACAACATTTAGTGGTAGTACGTAGTAAGAGACAAATGCCGCCCAAGAGTTCCCTTCTCGACCTACTTTTGGGTGTTTTGTAGAGTGTATGGAGGGTGGATGAGTCCACACTAGTTTAGCACAAATACACTAGAAGCATGCATGAAGAGGGGTGTGGAGTTGAGCATGCCTGAAGAGGGAACAACTATGCTGAGACGAGAACGCAACCAAACACACCCTATATGCCACGCATGTTCATACGATTTGTGCCTTTCTACTTCACTTACTGCGCTACATTACTCAGGTTCGTACGTCCACTCCTGGGTACATGTTCGTCTCGTAGTTCCAGTCCCACGTGTTCTTCATATAGATGGAATGATCCTTGCATAACACGTGCACCTTGATGCTAGATGTCTCGCGTGTTGGCAAAAGGATGAACAAAGCTCACGCAAAAAAATAGAGTGGAAGAACATAGATTCCGGACGACCGAGAAGGAGCAAGGAACCTCGTGGTGGAGCGTCTGCACTCATAATATTTAATATTATTCAACGATATAGAATTAACCAATCATCTCCACAGTGGACTGGAAGAGTATGAAACATGGCAGCCAAGTGTAGTTACATCATACTAGTACATGGCTAACCCACGCTATCACCATATTTCTTGGCTTCCGTGCGACACCTATCTCCAGTAATCCAGCAGCCTGTATCGCTTCTACCTCCTCGTCTCTATCAAAGTGTGGCGGGCTGGCGTTTCTGCCGTCTATTGAGGTCGGTTAACTATCACATGTTAGCGACATGCCAAGAGCATTCTTAAAAAAATTCCTTTCACGTTTGTTTTCAAAAAGAAAAAAATCCTTTCACGTACGAATTTGCTTGTATGCTTTGAGCAACTTGCATGTCCTATACTGCTCCTGTTTGATACTCTAACTTAGCTAGAGGTTAGACTAACTCATGACTAACCCTAAACTAACTGTAGCCAAAGAGGTGTTTGGGTGACAGGGTTAGATTGACAATAAATGCACTTCATGGAGAGAGAAAAGTGATTTTTCAGTGGTCCCAATGAGAACTATCTCCAGTTAGCACCTCTTGGGTGGGATAGTTTCTTTGGTGGGTTCGGAGCAACTTGCTCCAATTTAAACCCTCATGCTTGGATAGTTTAGGGCTATTTCAGAGCCCCAACTAGCTCAAACTAACTCTAACCCATGGATCCAAACAGGGCCTATGGCCAGTCTCGACGCGGAGCAGTCGCGTGCACCGGGAAGCGGCGCTCTCTCGGCCGTCGCACCACTTCAAAGACGGCGCCAGTGAGAGGTCGCCTCCGCTCTGGCCGGGCATTAATGCGGCACTGACGCTCCAGGGCGACGCTGACCATTTCATGCGGGAAGCGCGCGCTGGCAAGGGAGTATAGGTTTTGAACCGTTTCAGGTGTAGTACTGGTAGTTTGCAAAACTACACAATTATTGCACTCGGTTTCCTAGGAAACTGTGGTAAAAAACGTCACTCCACAGCCCGCTTCCCTTCTCCTTCCTCTTCCACCGCCCGCGCACGTCCACGGGAAGCGACCGGTCAACCCTTATATAGGAGTGCTAGCACAAAAAGATGCATGCATGGCCACTAAAATTTCCATATTAAAGCGCCGCTCCGGCGGGAGTATGGCATATGTTGTTACCTTCGGCCGGCCCATGGCTACCGGGCGACGGCGAACAGAGAAGAGGCGGCGGGAGGGGAATGAATGCAGCTACTGTTTGGGTTCGCCTTCCGGCTTAAATAAATGCGCAGCATCATGTGTACCCGCGGGTGCACAAATTGTAACATACGTGTTTGCTTAAGTGGGTGTCACGTAACTGGTCTGTGTGTGTGTGAGAGATTCTGAGAGACAGAGTGCGTGTGTGCGACTCTACTCTTCGGACATGTACTCAACCTTTTTCATCGGGATATAAGTCTAATGGTATTTACTTTAGCTAGTGATTTACGTGGCCATGTTAACGTGGTTGTGTCAAAAAAATGACACTTCCTGCTCATGATTTGCGTTATATAATTACAAGCAAGATTCTCGTGCATTGCACGGAACATCAATATGCATTTTTTTACAGAACACCTGTTGTGATTGACCCATGCAGGAGTAATCCCATGTGTAAAAACTAATGATATCTCGAGAATTTTATCGGAAAAATGGTATCTTGAGAATGTCATCGAAAAAATGAAAGATGAGAGATAAGGCGAGGAGGAGTGGAGCGTGGTGGTGACTGGTAGTCGGAATGGGCGAAGGCATGGGGATGGACGGCGCCGGTAGGCGGCAGCGGCCACCATGCATGCTAGATTGTTCCAGAGACTTATTCCTTTTTTAATTGCTGAGCAATGAGGTTGCGGGAGATAATGATGTGGAGAGTGGTGCGGGTATCTTTTGTAAAATTATCATAGTTTGCTTTCTATCCTCAGATATAGATCATACGGTCTGTATTACAAGATGGCAGGCACACCATCACCACCAACTCGTTTTTTTATAAGGGTACAGATGATAAGTTTGCTGACTACTAAAGTAGAGTGGAATTTGTCCAAGTTATGCAAGTAAATAAAGCTGATTGTTCATCATACGGGTAAGGTTGGATGAAGGGTGGTAGGAACAAATGCTCCACCTAGAGCATGTGTGTGTGAGATGGAGTCTTAGTGTGTGTGTGTGTGGTGTGTGTGTGTGTGTGTGTGTGTGAGAGAGAGAGAGAGAGAGAGAGAGAGCTGGAGTCTTAGTTTGTGTGTGTGTGAGAGAGAGGGAGAGAGATGGAGTCTTAGTGTGTGTGGGGGGGGCGTGCGTGCTTGCGTGTGTGTGTGTTTGTGTGTGTGAGAGAGAGAGAGATGGAGTCTTAGTGTGTGTGTGTTGGGGGGGTGCGTGTGTGTGTGTGTCGCGGGGTCCTCTGTGGCGGATGTAATTTAAGTGTCCATGGCTTTCATCATAGAGAGGTGATGTGTATGGCAGAGGCCACCAACGATGGGGTGCGAGAGAGAAAATGCCCGTAGAGAAGGAAGAGAAGGTGTGCGCGCGTGAGAGGAGTCGACTTCGAGAGAACGTGTTTGTTCGAGAGACACCGAGGAAGACTACTATATATCGATGGTGCATGTAGGCAGGAATTAAACTAATGGATGGTCTTATTGTTTTCAGGGATATAGGGGAAGAGTGAGAGGCGGGGGGTAGATAGAAGGAGATTGTTAAATGTGAGTGTGTGTTTTACCCATCCAGGCGGAAGTTATGTGCACAAAAGAGGATAACGATTTGATGTGGCGTTAGGATTGAGGGTAATTAACTACGTATGGAGACATAGAGACCTTGAACATGCATGTGTGAGAGGTATACATGTATACGTGGGATGTGTGTGTGTGCGCGCGCGTGCATGATCAAGATAAAAGAAAGAGGACATAAGTCATAAGATCAACGACATGGGAGAGACGGATTGGTATGACAATATGCATGCATGTGAGAATGCATGGAAGAAGTCCCAACAATTGAGCATGTGTATTTGTCTTTAAGAGATAGTGGCGTGGGCTCGAGCATGCATCTATGGCGAGCAGAGGGAGTGAGGCGCAACGATTGTGCAAAAGAGACCAACCTATAAATGCATATGTATGGAGAGACATATATAGTGTGGGTGATAGGAAGCAAGACTCCGTGCGAGAAAGAAAAGTTGATAGAGAAACTACAGATAGATACAGAGATGGAGATGCTAGCTAGAGGGACATCCGCTAGTTTGGGTGTTGGAGATGACCGCCGGGTGGTTCAAAGGGTGAAGTTATATATGTGTGTGAGAGGGCACTTGACTGCATGTAGAGAGAAACATATGTAGTGTGCGTGATAGGAATCAAGAGTGAGGGCGAGAAAGAAGGTTGATGGAGAAACAGATAAATAGAAAGATAAAGATGCTAGCTAGTGTGCGTTAGAGATAGGAGTGTAGTGGATCAGAAGGCTCGGTTATGTGTGTGGGTGTGAGAGAGATAGAGAGAGTGCGTGTGAGTCACATACAAACAGATATCAGAGAGAAATGAGATCCAGAGAGACGAAGTTTCGTGTCTGCGAGAGAGAAATATATTTCACAACGAGAGTGATAGCTAGAGAGACATATGAGGGAACGCAAGATATCTCTAGGGAGAGAGGGTGTGTGTGAGCGACATACAAGAGAACAATGGAGAAATATGAGACCCTGGGAGACAGAGTTTGTGTTTGTGTGTGAGAAAGAGATATTGAAGAGGAAGAGTCGTAGGTTCTCATATCTAAGGAGCGAAAGATATCTCTGTATGAGCGGTGTGCGAGTGGCACACATGGGAATAGTAGAGAGAAATGAGACCCCGGGAGACAAAGTTTTGTGTTTGTGTGAGAAAAAGAGATTCCACATGGAGAATCATAGTTAGAGACACATAGCAGGGAGCTAGATATACTTAGAGAGAGATAGAGTGATGAAGGTCGAGGGAGAGAGTACCGTCAGTGTGTTACGAAGATAAAAGATCACTGTCGACATACAGGTAGCACGAGAGATACCTGAGAGATGATGAATGCATATAGGTCCAGAGAGATAGTCCTATATAAGCATGAGTGATAGCTATATGAGACGAATATCTGGATTAAAGGGGATTCAAATATTTAAACTAGAGATCACGACATCGATAATATCCTAACGCAAATTGGTGTATCAAACATGCATATTCATTTGAATTTGGGCACACGTGTAATGTTATATAGTTTATCAATGTTGGTGATCCATAGATTCTTCAATTACAAACAATGCATGGTTTATATGCAATTAGTGTCTAAACAGGATTACACTATATGTTGCGTGTGTGAAACACATTATACATGTTTGAGAAGTAAAAAAACCCGCATCAAACACACATTAATTGGAGACAGTTAGCGAGGAATGCATACATTGGATATCAACATAAAGTGGTTTCAGATATTTGAAAATCCAAATTGATGGATACAACCTTATGAATCTGAGATCATGCCATTTGTAAACCATATTTGTGTATAAATGGTGTTGTGCTTTTGAAAGTATATATAAAAAAATGATGTATATAGAATGTAATTCCAATTGAAAGTGGATCCCGCCCAAAAAAAATAGAATACAAACAGGATTCGAATTGAGTTGGCACGGTAAACATGCACTCTGCAAAATTTGAACGAAGCGGGGAAAGTCGCAGTAACCGCCCGAAACCAAAATCTGCGAGATGGAAATCACTACTGCCTATCCCTGCCACGCAAAGCCTATATGCTGGGTTTCTATAGGTTTCGATAGGGGTAGGTTTGTAATTTCACCCAAACGCGCCTCTCACCCGGATTCATACACGGTGGGCGCCAAAACACAGTGTGTCCTCGGCCAAAATCGACTCCCTCCCCGATTCATATTCATACACGGTGGGCGCGAAAAACAAACTCTCGTCGGCAAATATTCGGTGTATGCGAGATTACTGTCCTATCCCCAACCGACTAGTGTTGCTGTGATGTAGTAGAAATTTGAAACGGGGGCTAAGTTTGTAAATTTCCTCGCATTTGAGACAAGCGCGCCCTGAATACATGGTTCCCCCCTTCCTCTCTACCTCCCTTTCCCCATTCGTACTCTGTGGACGCCAAAACACCCTCTCCACCCCACCCTCCTCCGTCCGCCCCCGTCTGCCACCCCATCCACCGCCATCCTCCTCCACCATGCCGGAGCTGATACCCCAACACCGCCGTCCATTACAAGAGATCGACCTCTCTCATCCACGGCTTCGGACCGGGATCCTTGCATCCCGTCCTCTCGTGTCATCCCCGCCGTCGTCCACCTTGTCGGCGCCGCTCCTACGACCGTCTCGTCCACCGTGCCTTGCCGCCACCGTCTACCCTCCTAGATCTGCTTCCACGCCGCCGACAGCCGTCGCTACTGCAGCACCATCAAATTCTCAGCAGATGCGTACACGGCGCCGCACCAGAGGCGGTACTCTTTCGTATCCGCTCAACTTATTTATCGCAGCAAGAAAATAGATCGCCACTGCTTTACTCTGATTTCTTGTCTTGGTTGCGAAGTTGTCTTTGTCCGGTTTGCACCTTCAGATCCGCCATGGCACGCTCAACACCATACTCGCAATGCTCATGGTTTTCTCCTTTTATATTCCACACTAGTTAAATCACAGTAGACTAAATTTCAAAATTGGGTCAGTCGTTTTTCAGAGCTCATCGGAGTTCGCCGGTGCGATCGAAGGGGCTCGGGTGGGGACGGTGGTTTTGGGGGCGGTGGTGGGGCCTCGTCGAACGAAGAAAACTCAACGCGGGTGGGGGAGGGGGTGGGTGGGGGTGGCGGAGGAACACAGCCGGTGGGGCCAGTGGTTCGGCTGGCGGCTCGTGCGGTGTTCTGTATGGGAAGCACAGTATGTTCCTTGTAAGGAAGGGGAGCAGGGACATCTGCAGTCTAACAGCTGATAGAGCTGGCCTGTACGTGATCGATAGGCTTTCAATTACTAGCGGCAATACAACACCGTAATTTCCAGCCAGTTCCACTTTCCCGATTTATATATCCTGGTTATGGTGTACCCCTGTTATGTACACTATGATCTGCCTAGTTGCTGCGTGCTCTTGTTATCATCGTTTGGCAATAAACTCTCTATACAGTATATTATGAACCTATCATCTGCCAGCTATCCTTACTTCTAGAGCCTATTTTTTGTGTACTTGTGCCAGATTATATAAATGCACGCACCATATTACAGCACACATGAGCTCTCTCATCAGAATCCAGTGATAGCACACAAGTGTTTACAGGGGCGCCCCTATATTAGAATATCATCTGCATTACAAAGATAATCTCACAACTATTTATGTTTTCACGGTTCTCAGATATCATACGCAATTACAGTGAATGTCAGAATCTGCGCATCAGAAGAATATTGTGGAACACTTCAATGACTTACAAAATTGGCACCAAGGCATTGAGTGCCATTCTGGAAGCAATGAAACTCGTACGCTCCCCACCTGTTGATTCTTGTTCAGAATATCATCCTAATGACTATTCTAACCTCGAGGAGTCAAAGGCAGATGGCCTGTCCTGTTCATCCATCAAGGTGCCCGTTCTAATTTGGCAAGGTTTTATTGATTGCACGTATCTTGCATATGTTGTCTTGCATTTCTTCTACTTTGTTGCACCGCCATCTGCTTAGTTTACTCATCATATATGTCGAGATGCCATGCCCATCCATTATCAATACATATTCCATCTGTCATCGTACCATCTTTTTCCACTCAAATGCTGTTCTGGTGCATCAGACATCAAGAAGGAAGAGGGTGATTGCCGAACCTGAAGGAGCACCAGCAAAGTCCTTGAAAAAACGTGGTGGTGCCGGAGAAATCAGACAGCACCCCATTTATATTGGTTGTAAAACCAGTGACACAAAATGTAGGACCGACTCCAGCAGACTGTACCCATACTTCACTGGCCACACCACTAGCCCCACCACATAGGACCTGCACTCCAGCAAAAGGTATACCGATTTCATTTGCCATAGCACCAGCTGTACCACAGAAAAATCCTACTCCAGCAAAAAGTACAGCAAGTCCACCGTCTGAAGACCTATCCCAATTGCAGAGACGGCCAATTCCTAAAGATTGGAACCCCATTCCATTTATTCCCAGTTTAAAAGAAAATGCTTTCAATGTTGTTAGGGACTACGTGCATATATTCCCATCATGGGAGGATTATTGTGAAGACAAACACCATTTTCACATCTTCCTGTCCAACTTACGTGTAAGTGCTATTATTCATGGTTATTATTTTCCTGTTTTCTGCTGATTGAACACATCAATGATTTACATTACATTGTTGTAACTAGGCGAGGGTCAATCTGGATAGTCATGACAAACAAAGCTTGCTTGTGCTTTTCAAGGAAGCATTGCAGCAGTATCGGTATTACCTAAGGAAATCACACTTTGATGGCAAGTCTATAAACGAATTTCCGGTGAAGTCTCCTGTGCTAAATTTAGAAGACATTGAATCGAAAAACCTTGTTATGCACTGGTCTCGTTCCCAGGATGAGGTACTGTCTATGAAATCACATGACAATTTGAACTTCTACTTTTCCGCATGTGCCTTACGGATCTTTTTTGCAGGAAATCTGCTCGAAGAAGAATTCCGGTTTGACAAGAACGACAGGATATCGCAAATATGCTGCCCGCTGCTTTGCTCTTGTTAGTACATGTTGTCCTGTATCACTGTACTTGCATACATACCTGGTTCATTATGTGACAGCAGTTTGCATGATAGCTTGCTTATCAATTGTTCGCTCCAAATTATCTGATCTGTATGAATGGTTACATTAGTGTAGAACATATCCAATGCCAATGTTTTTTTAGCTCTGCATTGTTCTTGTAAGTACATGTTGTCCTTTATCTGTGTACTTATAATGACAGGTAGGTGTTCATGTATCATCACTCTGCAGCTTATTTTCCTTTGCCCTCCATTTTCTACACATCAAATCTATATTTACTCTTACCATAAGGTTGGTACTGAAGAAGTTTAGCTGTGCATCGCTCTTGGCTGTACCTTTTGCATGTATCGCTGCACTTACATTTATAGCTACTTGGTTATGTAGCATCACTCTTCATCTTATCTTAAATATTCTCCATTTTTTCGTATATTATCACATCTATATTTACTCTTAACAAAATGTAGAATAAAGGCAATGCTTTTGAAGAAGATTCTGTGGTAAACTTCTTGAATTGCCCCCCCCCCATCAGCATGGACAAGGCCTTTATAGAGCCTTTCTTCACCAATAATGTAAGTTTGTCCATCTCAAGCCTTCAAACTTTGTTGTATATATTTGGTTAGGCATGACTGCAACAGCTGTTTATTTTTGGTGTTTGCATCAAATTGCTTGTTTAAAGTTTATTATATGTAGTTCATAAACAAAAGTTCATCCTTTCTCAATTTAAGTTTTCAATTGTACGACCAAGTTCCTTCTTCATACCATGTAAATTAAACTATACAGAGCAAGTGATCTTCTTTTGCACTGCATGTATGCTTCTGTTCTTCATCTGTAATCCAGTGGTGTGGTGAACCTACCCACTACAGCACAATGTCGTATTCTGCAATGTCTTAACTATGAACAATGTCATATCATTCTACTATTATTTAAACCGTCTCTTTATTTTCCAATCTGAAATGGTATAAATTGACAGCACACTAACCATTGATACTTATGAGTTCTTGATCTGTAATCCAGTGGTGTCGTGAAGCTGCCAACTCCTTCACAATGTCATTTCCTGCCATGTCTTGGCATGAACAATACCATATTGTGTTAATGCAAATTTAAACTGTGTCACTTTATTCGTCAGTAAGAAATGTGATGAATTGTCAGCACTGATACTTTTATGTGCAAAACCTGTCATCTGTCTGCTTGTTTATCTTTCAGAATGAGGAAGATATAAGTGTTGAACAAGCACAGTCTCATCATCTTGCTCAGCTGCTTGCGCTGCAGCTCCCAAGAAGGGCTAACCTTTCTTGAACTCTATTGAAGTGCTGTCGGTTTTGTATATTATTTTGTCGGCGTGTTTATTTGCACTGGTGGCGATCTTTGATGTGCACTGTATGTAATCTGCTGTCTGCTTGTGCTTTATTATCATAGTGGTGAACTTTGATGCCCAGTGGGTGTAATATGATGTAATTTCTTTATTGTATAGTCTAGGTTTTTTCTTATTCACGATGCTGCAGTTATTTTACTGTATATATATCCTGTCTTCACAGTAAACCGGCCAAACCATAAAATTACGGTACATAATCGGGCCGTCGTGCAATCACGATGTAGGTTGGGCCTGAAAACGTGCCGATCAGCTCACGGGCCGGCAGCAGCCCGAAATGAACCCCGGCCCATGATTGTGCGAATCAAATCACGGGCTTTTAACAGGCCGAAAAATTGTCTCGCTCCTTGTTTGGCCCAACCAGATCGGCTGCGAGCAGGTCGGATGCAAACCGGGCCGTAGTTAGGCCCAACTGTATGACGGGCTTTTAACAGGCTTAAATTAATATAGGGCCGAAATGTTAAACGGGCCATTAACAGGGCAAAACTAATATCAGGCCGAATTACTAAGTGGGCCTTTAGCAAGTCGGCCCAAAAGCATAGTGTCTAGTTGACGGGCCGAATCTGATATGGGCCATAATTGAGCCCAAAGCCTCTTAAAGGGCAGGACTTGATCTGGGCCGTAATTTGGCTCAGAACGTGGTAGGCCTTTAACGGGTCGGATCTCATATGGGCCACTATTAGGCCCGGAGCGTGGCAGGCCATTAATGGACCGGATCAAATATGGGCCGTAATTTGGCCCAAAACATGGCAGGCAGTTAATGGGCCGGCCTACTAGGGTCCACAAAATCTTGTGGGCCTACAGCTGGGCCGGCCCATTAATGTCGGTGAAATCTCATGGGCCTTTAGCTAGGCCGGCCCATTATGACCCGCAAGAATCTTGTGGGCTTTACTTGGGCTGGCCCATTATGGCACAAAAAAATCTTGTGGGCCTTTACCTTGGCCGGCCCATTATGGCCCGCAAAATTTTCTGGGCCTTTAGCTAGGCCAGCCCATTATGGTCCGCAAAATCTTGTGGGCCTTTAGTTGGGCCGGCCCATTATGGTCCACAAAATCTTGTGGGCCTTCAGTTGGGCCGGCCCATTATGGTCCGCAAAATCTTGTGGGCCTTCAGTTGGGCCGGCCCATTTAAACTTGATGGGCCGGTCCACGTGTCAACATATCATAGGCGCGTCTCGCCCATTGGATGAGTTAACACGTGTCTCCTCCAGCCAATGATGATTTTACATGTGGAAAATCCCCATTAGTCGGGGCTGTTAACAGGTTATCGGATGCAAAACCCGACCCGATAGCTTAATGGCGTTCCGTTATGGTGGATGCCACGTGTCGTCACCCTTGACGATAGCACTTCTGTGACGCGCGATTTATTGTCATGGAAGTGGACACTTCCGTGATGATAATTTTGGTAATGTCATGGAACACTTCTACGACAGCACAGGTATGACTATCTTGATTCTGTCATAAATTTGTCATGGATGTACATGCATGACAAAAAAAGCGACCTACTGTGACAAACACGTATCATCATGGAAGTGTATTTTTTTGTAGTGGGGGTCGGGACCTCCCTCCCCCATCCCGGCGAGT
Source organism: Aegilops umbellulata (assembly GCA_032464435.1). Lineage (NCBI taxonomy): Eukaryota > Viridiplantae > Streptophyta > Magnoliopsida > Poales > Poaceae > Aegilops > Aegilops umbellulata. The sequence goes on along the minus strand of CP136060.1, from coordinate 82,324,416 downwards.
CCGAGCCAGGAACGAGCCGTAGTAGGCGACGACGCGGCGTTTCGCGGCGTCGCATGCGGAGGCGAGTCCGTGACATGACTTGCCCCCGCACCGCACCGAGGGGCATAATCATACTGACACATCTTCCTTGTATGGACTTGCCCCCATTATTTATCTTTAGGGGTGTGTGGGTGCGTGTGGGGGGACAGAATAACTACACTGCGCCTGACAAACGAGCGCACTGCCGCGTTAGCGCGAGGCCGAGCAGAGGGGGAGGGGGAGGGACCCCCTCCCCCATCCCGGCGAGGCCGAGCCAGGAATGAGCCGTAGCAGGCGACGACGCGACGTGCCGCGACGTCGCATGCGGAGGCGAGTTCGTAACATGACTTGCCCCCGCACTGCACCGAGCGGTATAGTTGTACTGACACATCTTTCTTGTATGGACTTGCCCCCATTATCTATCTTAGGGGTGTGTGGGTGCGTGTGGGGGAGAAACAGAATAACCGCACTACCATCTATATTTTTGGATTTGTGATGTACCCATTTGTTTTTTTTTCTTTTGTTAACATGCATGATTGTGGATTCTTTATGCTACAAAGCTACAAGACCTATCATTGCCGGGAGGATGGTGTGATTGAAATGTTGGATTACAACCATGAAGACATTCTTGACATTAGGAAGACTTTTCTGTATACCTGCGCAACTAGTGATGTGTTTGATGTTGACTTCCGTGGTTTGTTTGGCATCAAACCCTGTACGTCATGCATGACCTTTTGTAATTTTTTGCAGCTTGTACTTCTTGATTGGTACTGTCATGAATTATGTATTTGAACTTTACCCTTGATGCGGTCTTCTATTTTCTTATTTTTGCAGGTGAGTGGCTGGATCTTGATGAGCATGACTACAGGATCTTTGGCAGCCAGTTCTCGGAGCTCGAGCGCGTATCTACTGATCTTAGCCAGGGGCGTTCTCGAGAAAAGACAAGATCTGGTGTTATTAAGGGGCGGTTGGGAATTCTAAAAGGTTCTATGGCTGCTTGTGCAGAGAGCCCCTCTACACCCAAGAATCCCATTGTGGAATTGATAGACAGCGATGATGATGCGTTTGACAAGATGGTTGGCATGGCAAGAGTCACCAGGAGCGCTGCTGCCAAGGGTTTATCCCCACTTGCTGGAATAGTGGCCCGTAGAGCTGGTGGTGCTAGGAAGGATCCTACTTTGGATTCTGGCAATGTTACAAGCACGAAGCGTGCACCCAAAGCTCCTATAAAGTTTTGCTCCCCTCTGCAGCATCTTCACCCTCATAAATTCCCTCACCTGGACAAGGCTCGCAAGTTGTATAATCTGTTGCTTAGCGATGAAGCATGTGAGAAGTATGCCGAGTGAGTATCTCTCATTACGTTTCCTCTTCTTTTCATCTGTTGTTTGTAACTGCTAGATAAATATGACCTGAACTGTTACTTTTTATACAACTTGAACTGCTATGAATGCCTTATCTTGCTTCCCCTGCTTTTTGTTCTTGTCTGTGCTGCAGGAATACATTCTCAATGATACCTCAGCCCGATGGTAGCGTAACCAGCTTCACTGGGAAACGCATCTGGGAAGTTTTTGCACCTGGGCAAATGATGGAGGGTGATGTAATGGACTTCCTCATTGATGATTGGAAGAAAGATCCCGATAGAAATGTTGAGTCCACATTTCATCACGGTAATCAATCAGATCGTTTGTTTCTCTTAAACAAGACTGCCTATTGTCTTACGAGTTTTAATAATACTTTGCGTGTTGATCCTTTCCCCTGTTTATTTCTTTTTGGGCTTTTTGCAGGTTGTTCTTGATTGTACATTTTACGTTGATGAAGATAAAGAGTTTAATGTGGAGAGTGCAGCGAGAGATTTCAGGAGCTATGTTAAAAAAGAGGAAGACTTTCTCACTACCGACCTTGTGAGTTCTACTAGCTGATTTTTGGTTTTATTTGTTTGTTGTCATGCTAGGTTTTTATTTTGAATATTTAATATCTCTTTTTTGGTCATTTGTTTTTAGATCATGATACCTCTATTCAAGCCTATGGTTTTACCAAAGGATAAGAAAGTGAACCACTTTTCCTTATATGTCATGAATCGGTACCGAAGTAGCGTCGACATCCTTGACTCTTTACCTTATTTGAAGAACCATCGTCCTTCAAAGAACACCTATCATAAAGACTGCGAGAAGATTGTGAGTGACATTTATTATCGGTACTGGATTAATTTTTCCGCATATTTGTTTCTGCTTTTCTGAGACCTGAAAATGTGTTGTTTCTTTTCTTTTTTTACAGATCTCCAGGATGGTCCATGTATTGAAGGCTGTGTATGGTGATGCTCAGTACAATGCGAGCAAGCAGCCTAAATGGGAGCTTTTTGCAAAGAAACCAACGTTTGTGAAGGTTCCACTTCAAGGGGCGAATGAATGTGGCCATTATACTGTGATGTATGCGGGATCCTATGATGGTGAAAAGATCGTTGGGAACATTCGAGATAATGATGTGGGTTCTAGTTGAGCTTTTCACTTTTCTGTGTTTGGCTGATTGTATATTCTTCTTTTTAATGTGTCAAGATTTTTGATAATTTGTTTTATTCTTTTGCAGCCTCGTATTGTTGATTGGAATGTTGAGGATCTGTATAGAGTTGTGTTCAACCAGAATAACCAACTTCTGGTGACGGAGCTTCCCAAGGAGTTTCAGGCTTTGGCTCCTGGTGCATAGAAAAAATGGTCATCATTTGTGTAGTGAAATTGATAGTTGTGTGATATATCTATTCAAAGCATTGTAGGCTTTGATTGTAGTGTTTGGATGTCTTGTCAAGTACTATGTAATAACTGGTATATTTTGTGTTGTATTTAAGTGTGGCACAATGTTTAACAATCTCTTTTTCCATGATGATAGTGTGGTTGAATAGCTGTTTTCACTAGTGTATTTTTCATTGGTGATTCGTTTTGCTTAAGTTCTATTTTTTGTACTGAAGTCTTGTAAACTAGTTGAACTGAAAACACCTTTTTCCAAGTTCATTACGAGCTGTTGCTGGAAAAGTGAGATTTGTTTTATTTTCATCTGTCCCAACCTAGGTTGGACCTTTATAGTTTCTGTACCCTCTTTTATTGTACTTACAGTATAGTTTTGTTAGTACTAAATTGTAATGTCATTCAACGTAAGGCTTTTAAAATTTGGTGTCACGATGGCACTTTGTGGATCTAGCGTGAGTGGAGTGACGCTTCCTTGTTATGTAGAACTGATTTCATATAATGTATTAGAACTGAAGTTTTTTTTGGGATTAAAATTATTTATGTCGGTGTACTAAAGTAGGGGTACCTTAGTACCCCGAACTTGTGCACGGGCAGTCGTAGCACCCCGCGGCAAGGCTTGCCAGGTGATCGCCAAAACTCTCCATGGTCCCTTCTCGGGCCATCCAAGAACAAAGTATTTGAGCCAAGGCCCCGGCAAAAGGAGGAGCTTGCCGGGAAGGCCACCCGAAGAGAGCAGGGCCCCGGCAAGAGGAGCTTGCCGGGACGGCCGCTCGAAGCACAAGGCCCCGGCAAGAGGAGCTTGCCGGGAAGGCCGATCGAGGCACGACAAGAGACTTGTTGCGACGCGCCACGCGTCCCGGCAAGGACCGGTGAGCGACAAGCTCCCGGGCGCGACAAGGCATCAACCGCGGCAAGGCGCTTGCCGCGGCAAGTCAACACCCCGCGCCTGTGTTCCAGCTCATCCACCCACGCGTCGCTCCGGGGCCATTCCAGGCGTACGTGGCGAGAGGCTGCGCAGCCAGGGGCATGCGGTGGCGAAGCAACGCTGACAGGGTAGCCGTCGTGGCAAATGGTGGCGCCCCTGACGGTCCCTTTTCTGCACAGTTTGGGCGACCCAGACGGACATTTAATGCCCTTGTCCCCTGCCGTCAGAGTTAGGTATGATAGTACTGTGCAAACAGCTGTACCCAACACAGCATTTTCCAGTTTTGCCCCCGCCTACGTTGCCACCTGTGGGTAACCCCTTGCACATATAAAAGGAGGCCCCATGCGCAACGGAGGGAGGAAGGAGGCCACTCACGCTTCGTCTGATTAGTTGCCTGAGTGTACTGTAGCACTCAGCGCTCCCGAAACAAGAACACAATACAAACCACAAAGCAGCAGTAGGGTTTTACGCATCCGTGCGGCCCGAAGCTGGGTAAACCCCTTGTGTGCACTGCCTCGATCCGCTCTTCGCGCGACCTCCGCCCCCCGCCGAACCAAGAAAGGGGCTCGGTCCCCATAGGTGTTCGTGGAGGCAGATTTCCCCCGACATCTTTGGCGCGCCAGGTAGGGGGCGTCGAGGTTGTGTGAACCTAATCCGGCGTCTGCACGGGCTAGATCTCCATCATCTTCATCGACATGCCACCGAAGAAGAAGGCTCCGGAGGTGGCTGGTCCGTCCGCGTCGAACCCGCCACCCCTGGAGCAAACGGGTGGTGGGGACGGCACCAACGGCGGAACGGGCGTCGCCGAGCCAGCTCATGATGTCACGGCGTCCGAACATGCACCGAGCTCATGGTGCCACGGCGTCCGAATATATGCCGATACCTCTCGGCGCAGGTAAGCCCTGGTATGACCAGGCAACCTTTCGCTCTATTCCATGGAGCAGGGACAGTTAGCCCCACAGATCTCGCATACGGGCCACCTCGAGTGCTCGCTCACGCTGAGCTCGAGCAAGAGCAGCTGCGACGAGATGACGCGCTGCTCCTCGAGGAGGACCGTCTTCAGGCCGTTGTGCGAGCTGCTCGCTACCAGCAAGCTTTGCGCCGCTTTTATAGCCGCAAAGTTAGTGCCAGAAGTTTCGAGGGAGTGGGAAGGCCCTTACCGGGTCAAACAAGTCGCTAGGCCTGGCGTTGTCCACCTTGAGACTGAAGATACCACTCCGGTGAGCAACTCCTGGAACGTGGGGCATCTTCGTAAGTTTCGCCCGGAAGGCGCGGTTGTCGGACCCCGTCCGGCGACCACCCTTTTGTACAAAGTCTTGCCGCTGTTGCATGTGATCCTTTGTACAGAGCCAGGCGCAGACCCTGCGCATAGATTGAGTTCATGTGTTTCGCGCATCTTGTCGATCTCATGCTCTTTATTCTTTGCGTGCATTATCTGACACTCTGTGCAGCACTGACCCCCGGTAAGCGATGGCGAGCCCCGTGTTTCGCCTTGCTAGAAAGTGACCTTGCCGGGCAGCGAGCCACAAAAAAGCTAAGTTGCCAAAGCTTGAGCAATTAAGTTTTTAAGTTTTTGAGTTATCTCCCTTGAACGACCGCACTTTGTATGAAAAACCTATGCGCGGAAGGACCGGCCCGTGGCTAGTTGCGCCCTTACTTCGTTTCGAGTCCGCTCAACGACTTAAGTGTGCTACAACCAGAGTGGCATCCTTACTTTGTTTCGAGCTCGCTCGGCAGCTTAAGTGTGTTGCGACTGCAGTCGCAACACTTTCTTTGTTTTGAGCCTGCTCAACAATTTAAGTGAGTTGTAGCTAGCCGTGGCAAGGTTTCTTGCCGGTAATAGCGCCGCTGGCGGGCTGCTGATGTCCCGCACTCAGCTCCCGCGGCAAGGCGGAGGCCTACGCCGGCAAGTCCCCCAAGAGCGTAGGGCAAAAGCATACAAAGCGTGGAATCAAGTAGAGGGGATAACAGTGCAATCACTACCTAAGATAAAGTTATATTACAAGATAGTTTGTCGCGACCCTAATGAATCGCTTTCATAACTTGGCCAGCAGCGACAAGAAAAGAAAAGGGCAGGCGGCCTAATCCACACGGTCGCCCTCGATCCTCTTGATCCCGGCCACCTTCTCCACAATGGGCGCGACGAGGGCCCTGATCTCCTCCAGATCAGCGTCTGGTGGCAGGGATTTGAGGGCGTTGGTGAGCCTGATGCTGGGGTTGCGGAAGACGATCTTCACCAACACCTTCTCGAGGGCTCCGGCGATGGCATCGCGCGTCTCGCCGGCCAGCTGCTCTGGGATCGCATTTCGGAGATGCTAAAGGGCCGCCGCCACGCCTTTGAAGAACGAAGTGAGCTTGGCGCTGGGTGGGACGTTTTCGCCAGAGGGATACTCGTGACCCTCCGTCTCCAACAGCGTCAGCTCCTTGTCGATGGCGGCGGCGATGTCCACGAGACCCTCAGTCCACTGCTCCACCGTCGCCCTGAAGTTGTTCTGGGTAACTGCGGCCCTTTTTAGCAGCGCCTCATTGTCCGCGACCTCCTTCCGCAAGGTTGTCTCCCGCTCCTTGGCGCTCTCCAGCGCCTTGGTCAAGGTGTCCAGCTTCAGCTCGAGATCAGCGTTGGAGTCCTTGGCGGCATCAAGCTCCTTGATCTTCTCGGCGAAGCGGCCCTGCAGCTCGCCGAGGGTGTGGGCACCTTTCTCGCGCTCCTGTTTGAGTGCGGCGAGCTCCTTGCCGCTCGCCTTGAGATCAGTGTCGAGCTGCGCCACCTTCGCCTCCAGCGCCTTCTTGGCGGTCTCGGCAGCCGTGGCAGCATCCTGCGCTTTCTTGAGGGCCCCGCTGAGTGCTTGCTCGCGCGCGGCAACCTCCTCCTCGTGGCTGGCGAGGCTGGCTTTCTGCTGCACCAGCTCACCTTCCCGCGCAGATAGCCCCGCGGCGGCAAGCCTTTGCTGCTCTTCGGCTTCTGCCTTCTCGAGGATGAAGGCCGTCCGCGCCTCGTCGAGCTGCCTTCGCTCCTCCGCCAAGGATAGGAGGGCCTCCTAGTTGAGCTCCCGGAGCTCCCCGGCGCGCTTCTCCATGTCTACTCCCGCCTTCGCGACGAGCGCTTCCTGGCGCTCCACCTTAGCTTGTCGGGCGCGGTAGAGTGACATTAGCTTTCGGAGCAGCCGCTCCTCCTCGGGCTCGCCGCTGCAGCTGCTTGGCGTATCGACCAGCGTCAGCCCCGCGGAGGCGAGCACCTCCCCGTCCAAGGTCTCTCCCTCGGACGGCGCCCTGGAGCTCGACTCCCAGGGAAGCTTGATGAAGACGTCGTCGCCGGCCTTCAGATAGACGCCTGGCTGGGGCTCCTCGGGGGCTGACGTTGTGGAGGCGGCAGGATCGGCGGTCGGTGAAGCGCTCGGCGCTCCTGCGGCCCCGGGGCCATCAGTACGGTCGCCGGTCCCCTCGCCAGCTGCTGCAGCGGCGGCCTTGGCGGCCTCGGCATCTCCGTCACCGGCAGAATCATCAGCGTCGTCCGCTTCTTCAATGACGATGACGTCGTCGGCATCGCCACGCGCGCCCTCCTCGATGATGACCTCGGTCTCCATCGGGTCCGTGGCGGATGGGTCTGATGGCCGGAGAAGGGAGAGAAGTCAACCGACTACCCGACAAGAAGATCAAAAGAAAGAAGAGCCAAGGGAAGTTTCCGCGCGGGAAAGGTTACCGACAGCAGGATCTGCGGCCGCGGCCTCCGTTGCCGGGGGGTCGTTGGTGCCGTCCCTCGCCGGAGAATCCTCCCCTACCGGAGAGCTCCCCCTTGCCGGAGAGATCTCCTCTGCCGGGGGCTCCTCCCTTGCCGGGGAACTCTCCCTTGGCGGTCTAGTCGACGCAGACGGTGCAGCGGGAGTGCTCTTCGGGCGCTCCTGTTGGGGCTGCTCTGCTCCTACACGAAGCAACAGCCAGATATCAACAACAAAAGAGAAGAAGAACTCCCACGCGCGCCAAACAGCGGAAGTGAACCATATACTTACGCTGGGGGCTGCTCTGAAGATCGGCTGCCAGGTCCGGCAAGGTCGTCTCAGGCGCACCCCCTGTCGCCGGGGCGGGTTCGTCCTCGAGGACGACCAACGGGGCCTTGGCCCTCTTTGCCTTTCTCTGGGCCAGAGTCCTGGGAAGGAACAGATTCAGAGAAAGGCAAATGAGCTGCAAGACAAGACAACAGAAATTGAAAGGATACAAGCTCGACAAGGGACCTACTCATCTTCCTCTTCGTCGTCGGAGCTGAGTGCGGAGAAGTCGAAGACCGGCTTGCTCCTGGCGCGAGGAGGCGGGGGAGTAGGCTCCCGTGGCCGCTTGGCGGGAGCAGTGGACGGCTCCGCTCCAGCTGCCGCCGCGGCGCGAGAAGAGGCAGGAGCAGAAGCCGCGGCCCGCGAAGACCCCGCTCCTGCTGCCACAGCGGAGCGTGTCACGCGGCGCTGCGGTTGCTGGCTTGCTTGCCGTACCACCTCCCCAGCCTTGCGGAGACGCCTCCGCGGTTGAGCCGGGGGCTCCGCCTGCGATGAGCTGCCCGAAGGTCGGGAGGAAGAGGCGCCAACCTCCGGCAAGCCGCTCGTGTCCTCGGTGGGCGTGTCCACCTCGACGTCGTGCCCGGCAGGCTCTTCCTCGCCGACAAACTCCGCTCTATCGGCAAGGCTTTCCGCCTCCGCTGCGTCCGGCTCCGCCAATGTGAATCCAAATTGGCCCGCGGCCGCGGCTGCCGCCGTCTCTTCCATCCTGGCGGCGATGCGCGCCAACTCCTTGTCGATGGTGTCCTGGGTGAGGCCCATCTGCTCGGCGGGGTCGACTGGCACCTCCACCAAGTCGTCGAAGAACGCCCGCACGACATCGCCGGCGGGCTCCTGCCAAGTGGGGTCGATCCCGTGCGAGTCGCACAGCGGCATCATCGCAAGGATGCGGCTGAGCGACGAATTGTTGCACAACGGGACGACGCCTTGCGGCAGCTTGAACCATTCGGGGTGGTCGGGGTCGTGCTTGAACAGCTCCCTGAGCGTCCCGTCAAGCTCCAAGACAGTGAAATTAAAGTTGAGGCCAGGGCGCAGCCTCATGATGTCCGCCGCATTCTGGAACTCCCAAGCGGGTCTCCCTTTCTCCTGCAGGGGATCGATGCGGCGGCGGAGGAAATCTGCGCCAACGGCGCCAACTATGAGCCCGGCACGCCTAAGCCGCAGGATCCGGGTAACGGCAATCTGCAGCTTGTCGTCGTCCGGGGCCACGTCGCTCCAATCCCTGCCGCGCAGCACAGTGGTTCGGCGCACGGCAGTGAATGGCTGCGGGCTCTCCTCGACAATCAGGCACCAGTCTACTCTCCATTCCTCCCATTTGCTGCGGAGCTCTCCCTCCAGATAAGCATCCTTCTTGTCGGGCTTCGAGATCCAGGCGATTCCGCCGGAGAGGGGCTCTCATCTCTCTACTCGAGGCGTGAAGAAGTGGCGGAAGAGGGCTACGTTTGGAAAGACTCCGACAAAGTTTTCGCAAAGATGTGCGAAAATTGCCATGGTTAGGACAGCATTGGGGGTGAAATCAAGGAGGTGGAACCCGTAGGTGTTCATGATGTCGCAGAAAAATTCAGAGAAGGGCGGGCAGAGCCCGCAATAGAAGAACAGAGGAAAGAAGGGATACCCGGTCGGATACTCCTTCTGGGCGGCGGCGGGAAGAACCCTCGTGCGCGGATGCGCTCACGTCCCCGTCGACCAGAAGAGGTAGAATTCCTCCCTCAGGTCCAACGCCTCGAGATCAGGGGGGAAGGTTGCCTGCTCCTTTCGCTGCGCCTCAGGACGCTGCGCCTCGGCCGACTTCACAGCCTTCCCTTTTCCCTTGTCGCCCTTCGGGGCCATGGCGGAAGCGGGGAGGGAGGTCGGCGGCGTCGGTAGCACTGGTGGCGACGGAAGGGGCGGAACGCTGCTTCTCTTGGGAAGTGGCGGAGATTTTCGAGGAATCTCAACTGGCGGGTGGGCGGACTGCCCCTGTTTCCCCTGCTTATAAGGGGGGGGAGGGGGCGTTTCACCTTTCCGAATAAACAAACCGCCCACGACGTGACGCGTGCCTGCGGAGCTCAGCCCCGCGCACGCCGCCCATGTCACGCACGCCTCTCCCCATGATGCCGCGTTCGACGCGTGCCGTTCGGGGAGGGCGTGGTGGACGCAGAAAAAGATGCAGCGTGACCCAGGCCGCGCGTGCCCGTGCACTATTTTGGGCCTGGCCCAACAGCGCTCGGCACCGTGTATGGCCCAGGCCCGGGGGCTCCTGTCGGTGTACTAAAGTAGGGATACCTTAGTACCCCGAACTTGTGCACGGGCAGTCGTAGCACCCCGCGGCAAGGGTTGCCAGGTGATCGCCAAAACTCTCCATGGTCCCTTCTCGGGCCATCCAAGAACAAAGTATTTGAGCCAAGGCCCCGGCAGGAGGAGCTTGCCGGGAAGGCCACCCGAAGAGAGCAGGGCCCCAGCAAGAGGAGCTTGCCGGGACGACCGCTCAAAGCACAAGGCCCCGGCAAGAGGAGCTTGCCGGGAAGGCCGACCGAGGCACGACAAGAGACTTGCTGCGACGCGCCACGCGTCCCGGCAAGGACCGGTGAGCGACAAGCTCCCGGGCGCGACAAGGCATCAACCGCGGCAAGGCGGTTGCCGCGGCAAGTCACCACCCCACGCCTGCGTTCCAGCTCATCCACCCACGCGTCGCTCCGAGGCCATTCCAGGCGTACGTGGCGAGAGGCTGCGCAGCCAGGGGCATGCGGTGGCGAAGCAACGCTGACAGGGTAGCCGTCGTGGAAAACGGTGGCGCCCCTGACGATCCCTTTTATGCACTGTTTGGGCGACCCAGACGGGCATTTAATGCCCTTGTCCCCTGCCGTCAGAGTTAGGTATGATAGCACTGTGCAAACAGCTGTACCCAACACAGCGTTTTCCAGTTTTGCCCCCGCCTACGTTGCCACCTGTGGGTAACCCCTTGCACATATAAAAGGAGGCCCCATGCGCAACGGAGGGAGGAAGGAGGCCACTCACGCTCGGTCTGATTAGTTGCCTGAGTGTACTGTAGCACTCAGCGCTCCCGAAACAAGAACACAATACAAACCACAAAGCAGCAGTAGGGTTTTACGCATCCGTGCGGCCCGAAGTTGGGTAAACCCCTTGTGTGCACCGCCTCGATCCGCTCTTCACGCGACCTCCGCCCCCCGCCGAACCAAGAAAGGGGCTCGGTCCCCATAGGTGTTCGTGGAGGCAGATTTCCCCCGACAATTTACGACCAAGTTGCTACGTGATCTCTAGCCAGATTTTATTTAAGTATAAGAAATTTAGCAAAATTTGAGAGCCAAATTTTTGTTTGAACTTCTTGAATTTTAGCAGTTGAACTTCATTGTAAAAGTTCAAGCACTGGTTTAAATTAGCTACATTTAACAGACAGCCGTATAAAGTTCATAATTACTTCACTAGTCAATGTGGGCTGATGCTTCTGTTGTTTGTTTTTTTTGTTAATTTTTGTCCTTGGTTGAACTGTAATCTATTTGGTTGAGTCTTGGCCTTCTTTCTCAAGGCATTAATTGGTATCATCATAGCACTTACCGAATAAACTAAGTTGTACTGAGATTTCAATTGTGCTAGTACTTTGATCATTTTATTTTCTTGTGTTGTTTGAAACTAGTGCCTCACTGGTCAATGTGGGCTGATGCTTCTATTTTGTTTTCTTGTGATTTTTCTCCTTGGTCTAACTTATATCCTTTTGATTTAGTTTTGGCCTTCTTTTTTCTAGGTTGTGGTTCTTCTCAAGGTAATGTTTTGTATGATTATAGTACTTGCCTTATAGACTAAGTTGTACTGAGATTTCATTTGTACTATTACTGTTATTCTTTAGTGTGTCAATGTTTTATGGAATGTGAACTGAAGCTTCCTGTTCCTTTTTATATTTTGTAGAATGAATGTACCATTTGTTCAAGTGTACCAGAACTCTCAGTCCTAGCATGCTAGTGACTAGGAAATACGTACTGATTGTTCTTTGCTTTTCCTGTTGCAGCACTCAGTAAATTTCTAACTACTATTAACACGATGCTATTAGTAGTGAATGTTGTCCTCGGCTGAAACTTAGTCTTTTTAGTGTTTTTCTGAAACTAAAAACTGATTTCTTAGTGTCATAGTACTACCGTAAATGTCTAAGTTGTACTGAGCGTCCAAGTCTACTATTTGCTGTTGTCCTTAGTTAGTCTGCCACTGTTTTTGTTTTTTTGTGTGAAAATATCCATGTGTGATTTTTGTTTCTCCATGACTAGTGTTGCATGGCTGCCATCAAGTTTCAACTTCAACCTACTTCAACTTAAAAATGATGGTTCAAGAAAATAGAAAGCTAGCAAACTTGTTGAACGACATAAGCAAACGATGTACTTGATAGACATAGGCAAACTTGTTCAAACCCTGACACACATAACATAAGGTAGCTGGTTCAACATAACGAAAGCAAACTACAAATATAAAACAACAAGATTAAGGACAGGCAGAAGTACGAGCAACACGAATGCAGACTTTCATGCATCTTCATCCTGCGAAGTTGCAGTGGTAGTAGGGGTCAGCCTCCTGCTCTTTTGAAATATCCCAACCTGTCACGATGTTGTCGATTGTCTTCCATGACTTGTACGCTGCGTACGCATCTATTCCTGCATACGTGATGAGGTTGTCTGGCAGCGGGCTGGTCCCCCACAGTTTCTGGTCTGCCTTGTCCATCTTCTTCTTCATGCCGCTATAGAATGGGTGGATTACGCCGCCTGCAACATCGGCCAAGGAGTCGTAGTATTTGCTGGTCTTTGGATCTTTCCACTTGCGCTGCATGTCAATGAAGTTGTTGGGGTTGATCTCCAAACCAGACTTGTTCAGCATCCGCTTGTCACCTCCAATGCTGAAACCGACAAATGTGTTCAACTTCTCCTCCGGCAGGAAGTCTTTGAGGCGCTTGGGCCTGCAAGGGGGGAGACACACATTTAAAGATTAGTCTTCTTTTTTGAAGATTTCATTCTTCTACTTTTTGGTTTTGCAAGTGATAATCCATGAGGTAGATGCTTATATAGAATAATTCATGGATGAATGTAGTTCAGAACCTCCATAGCACAAGTAAACTTTCTTTTTTGCTATCTTCAATGCTTCACCAAATTCAAGAATCATTTTACCAGATTCAATGATATATGTGCTGTTTGATTCAAGTTTAGTTTTCTTTTTTGTTGAATAAAAGACCTATACCAGTGCTTGATACATCTTTGTGCTCAATTCTATATCAAGTTCAGAAATTAATTTGAGAAACATGTGCATCAAGATATGGACCTATACCACTTCACCAAACATCTTTTAATACATCAATTCTATAAACTATACTAGTGCATCAAGATCAGAATCTATGCTAGCACATCAAGTTCAGAAATTAATTTGGTGCATCAAGTTCAGAATTCTATAAACATTTTTTCAATTGCTAATCTGGTGAAACAATCCACTTCACAGTTTCACAAATGCATGTAACTTGTGAAACATGTACTCGCGCATCCACTTCACAAACTATAGTAGTTCATCTAGATGGGAAACAAGTTTAATGAAGTTTTTAGTGAGTAGTACTAGTACAACAGATGAATGAACAGTAAGTATGGGTTACCATTTTGTGGCTGCTGCAATGTGGTACACCAAGCAGAGTTCCTCGACGCACAACTGCAGGACTGCCGCCATCTGTGGAGGTTCATCGTCGCTGGTGTACTCCACATCAACTACAATGAAGCTCGGATACAAGCCGCCGCCCTTCATCCTGAGCCTGCTCATCACCTCGTCGGCCTTGTCTGGTTCACTGGTGCAGACGATCTCCAGCGTCTCCTTGCCGTGGAGCTCAACCTCTGTGACGGTTCTCGTGTACTCGCGCTTCTCACCGGGGACGTGAACGTCGACGAGGTTGTTGCTCTGGTCCGACGGCTCGCCGTGATGACGCTTGGCGGGCGGTTCCTCCGCCATTGCCTTCCTCGGGTGACTGTGGGCTTGGGAGAGAGAAGTTTTTGGTTTGTGCGAAGTGCAGATTGAAGCGGCAATGGTGGTTCTGTGAATGAGGCAGAGATGGAAGACAATGGGGTATTTTTAAGTGCGTAAACGGGGATGTGTGGGAGGCGGTTCATCGGGGGCGTGAGTGTGGTGGCCGTGGAGGTCCCCGTTTGCAGTCTCTTGTGGCAACCGCTCAGTGGGTGGCGCGGGTGGTGGCCTGGAAGAAGCAACCGTCCAAGTCAAAGGGTTTTTATTGCTGCACTAACTAGTCTTGTCAAGCTGTACTTATGATTTGCTAAATCCCACTTGCACGTCTCAGGGGTGGTGATGATGGCATTTTGCACTGTTTAGGTGATGTATGCTTTGTGATGTTTTTCCGTGTGGATGTTAAGTATTGTTTTTCCACTGAAGTCTTATAGACTAGTTTATCTCAAAACATTTTTCAGTGCCCTGGGTTATAGACTAGTTTATAGATTTGTTGCTCAAAACTGGTACTTATTTTATTTTCATTTGTACTAACCTAAGTTAGGCCTTTATAGTTTTTGTATTCTCATTTTATTGCACTTATGGTTTAGTGTTGTGAGAACTGAAATTTAATTTCATACAGTCTGCGGTTTTGAAATTTGGTGTCACAGTGGTGTGAGTGGCCTCACTGATCCTGCTTTTTTAGTACTGATGTCATATGTATGTTTGAACTGAGTTTTTTTTGTTTTTTTTGGGTGGGTTGGGGGATTGAGATTATTTTACGATCAGATCGTTTGTTGAGGTGTGGACAAATTTTATATAAATAAGAAATTTAGCAGAATTGACAAATAAATTCTATTTGAACTTCTTGCATTTTAGTAGTTGAAGTAGTCAGAATTTATATAAATAAGAAATTCAGCTTAATTCACAAACATTGTATGTTTGAACTTCTTTTATTTTAGTAGTTGAACTTGTTAGAATTTATATAAATAAGGAATTTAGCATAATTGACAAACATTATATGTTTGAACTTTTTGCATTTTAGTATTTGAACTTGTCAGATTTTATATAAATAAGAATTTAGCATAATTGTCAAACATTATATGTTTGAACCTTTTGGATTTTAGGAGTTGAACTTGTCAGATTTTATATAAATAAGAAATTTAGCATAATTGACAAACATTATATGTTTGAACTTTTTGCATTTAGTAGTTGAACTTGAAAGTAATGTTTAATTCAGTTTTTTAAATTATGTACATTTAACAGATAGGCTATTAAGTTCTCTTCTTTTTAGAGGTTCATTGTTTTTGTATCATATTTTCTCCTTTTTTTATCATCCGTGGTGCAGACCTAAAATTATTTTCATTTATATTTTTCGTATTTAAAGTTATTGCCTACGAACTAGTATTTGAAGTTATATATTTTCAGTTTTGAACATTTTTCTTGTAGTTTATATTTCTTTGCCCCGCCCTCTGGTTTGTTTAACTGGGCTTATTGGTGGAGTGTTTGTAAATGATGCAGGCCATTGGGCCGTTTTCCGGCCCAGATAGCTTGTTCGCGCCGCTGTGTGGTGCGGCGTGTGCATGCGCTCTGGGTTTAGTCCCACCTCGATAGTCGAGGGGGCTCCGGACCTGTTTATAAGCGCAGCCGACGCTCACTAGTCGAACTCCTCTGAATACTTACCTGAGCGCTTATACATGGCGCTCGCTCTCTCTCATGATCTGTGGGCCCTGGTCGGCGGGCCCTGCATTGTGCGGATTACTAGGGATTCACCCACGTGCTCGAGTTCAAGTATCTAGCAGCGTCAGGGCCTGCGCCTGACCTTGGGCAGTCAATTTTTTTCTTTTTTTGTTTTTTTGAATCTACTACTTGACTCCACCAGTAACTTTGACTGATACTTTTCATTCTAGTTCTTGTCATTTCTGTGTAAGTGTAATCTTTTTCATTTGTGTTTTTTGCCTTATTTTTGTGTTTGTTTTTGTGATTATTCTCAAGGGTCTTCTGGTGTCATTTTCAGAACTATGGTACTTGCGTGTAGACTAAGTTGTACTGATAGTCCATTCATAGTAGTGCTTACGGACTGATGCTTCTTTGTACTTTTTATTGTAGTAAGTTTGTACTATCCGATCAAGTGTACTATTACTGTCATTCTTAATCTGCAAGTGACCAACATAAGTGTGTGCTGATGCTTCTTAACTTTTTCTGTTTGTAGTACTTGTTAATTTTCTAGCAGCTACATATGAATGAGAACACTACATGAAGTACTAAGAATTTTTGCTTCAACTTTTGAAGCGTTGTTAAGCAACTCAAATCGTGCTTATTGTTTTCAATGTTATGTTTTCTATACAATACTGTATCGAAACTAGACATGGAACAACGTTGTGTGATTAGTTGCTTCATAACTAGTACTTTAGAGCAGCCAGAAAGTTCCATTCAGAAGCTACTTTTGAATTTGAAATGATGGATTAACAACATATGAAGCTACCAAACTTATATAATGAGATAAGCAAAACATTGTACTTGATGACATAAGTAAACTTGTTCAACCATGACAAGAACGACATAATCATACTGGTTCAACCCAATAAGAGAGAACTACTAATTTGAAACAACAAGATAAAAGGCAAGCACAAGCGGAAGGAAAACGAAGGCATGCTCTGATGTATCTTTATCCCTAAAAGGGGCAATAGGGGTGGTCGTAGAATTTCTCAGCCTCCCGCTCTTTTGCAAATTCCGAACCTTCTGTGATGTAGTCGATTATGATCCATGATTTGTACGTGGCGTATGCATCTACTCCTGCATACTCGATGAGGTTGTCTGGCAGCGGGCTGGTCCCCCGCAGTTTGTGGTCTTCCTGCGTGTTGATGTTCTTCTTCATGCCTTTGTAGAATGGGTGGATGACGCTGGCTGCAACATCAGTCAAGGAGTCGTACTCTTTTCCGGTGTATGGAACTCTCCACTTGCGCTGAATGTCGATGAACATGCTAGGGTTGATCTCCAAACTGGACAACTTTAGCTTCTCTTTGTCGCTTTCAATGCTGAAACCGGCAAATGTGAACAACCTCTCATGCTGCAGCATGTCGTTCAGGCGCTTGGGCATGCAAGGGGAGAGACATTTTGAAAATTAGCATTACTTTGATGTTTGAATTATTCATTCTTGTTTTGTTTTTCAAGCGATGAATCCATGAAGTAGTTGTTTATGTAGCATAAATAATGAATGAATGTACTTCAAAAACTAGTAAACAAAGTTCTGAGATTAAATTCAAGTACATCATGTTATTTTTTTCTTCTTGGATTATACATAGTTCGAGTCAATGTTGTATGTGCTGCTTTGGTACTAGTTTAGTTTACTTTTGTTCAATTGGACAACACGTAACCAGTGCTTCACAAAGTTCTTTGTTTTTTTGCTTACGAAAATAACATTAGACCAAATTCAGAAAATACTTCACTACATCAAGTTCAGAAACATGAATCCATGAAGTAGATGCTTATATAGCATAGTTAATGGATGAATGTACTTCATAAAGTAGTAAACAAAGTTCTGAAATTAAATTCAAGTACCTCATGTTATTTTTCTTTTTGGATTATACATAGTTTCAGTCAATGTTGTATGTTTTGCTTTGGTACTAGTTTAGTTTACTTTTCTTGAATAGGATAACACATAACCAGTGCTTCACCAAGTCCTTAGTTTATTTTCTTATGAAAATAACATCAGATCAAATTCAGAAAATACTTCACTACATCAAGTTCAGAAACATCTTTTTAATACATCGAGTACATAAACTACACTATTGGATCAAGTTCAGAAAGTACACTAGTCAATCAACTTCAGAAATTAATCTTCCACAAGATTTTCCAAATAGTAATCCAGTGCATCAGGTTCAAAAATACATTTATAGTGTATCTACTTGAGAAAATGCAGTAGTGCATCCACTTTTCACAAACCACACTAGTACATCTAGTTGGGAAACAAGTCTGATGAAATTTTCAGGATACAGTACTAATAAAAAAGATAAACCAAAGAGGGAAAATGAGTAGGATGGCTCACCATTTTGTGGCCGTTGCGATGTGGTACACCAAGCAGAGCTCGTCGACGCACAACTGCAGGACTGCTGCCATCTAGGGAGGTTTATCTTCGCTGGTGTAGCGCACACCAACGCCGACGATCCTACGATGTTGGCCGCAAGCCTTCATCCAGATCCTGGAGATCACCTCGTCGGCCTTGTATGGTTCGCTGGTGCAGATGATCTCCAGCATCTTTGAGGGAGTCCTGGATTAGGGGGTGTCCGGGTAACCGGACTATACCTTCAGCCGGACTCCTGGACTATGAAGATACAAGATTGAAGACTTCGTCCCGTGTCCGGAGGGGACTTTCCTTGGCGTGGAAGGCAAGCTTGGTGATGCGGATATTCAGATCTCCTACCATTGTAACCGACTTTGTGTAACCCTAACCCTCTCCACTTTCTATATAAACTGGAGGGTTTTAGTCCGTAGGACAAGAATCCAACATACAACAATCATACCATAGGCTAGCTTCTAGGGTTTAGCCTCCTTGATCTCGTGGTAGATCTACTCTTGTACTACCCATATCATCAATATTAATCAAGGAGGACATAGGGTTTTACCTCCATCAAGAGGGCCCGAACCTGGGTAAAACATTGTGTCCCTTGTCTCCTGTTACCATCCGCCTAGACGCACAGTTCGGGACCCCCTACCCGAGATCCGCCGGTTTTGACACCGACATTGGTGCTTTCATTGAGAGTTCCTCTGTGTCGTCGCTTTTAGGCCCGATGGCTCCTTTGATCATCAACAACGATGCGGTCCAGGGTGAGACTTTTCTCCTCGGACAGATCTTCGTCTTCAGCGGCTTCGCACTGCGGGCCAATTTGCTTGGCCACCTGGAGCAGATCGAAAGCTACCCCCCTGGCCATCAGGTCAGATTTGGAAGTTTAAACTACATGGCTGACATCCGCGGGGACTTGATCTTCGACGGATTCGAGCCACAGCCAAGCGTGCCGCACCGTCTCGATGGGCATGATCTAGCTCTGCCGCCGAACAGTGTCCTGGAGGCCGCACACGCTCCGGTTCTGACCCTCAATCCAGAGCCGGCTGCACCGATCGAGGATGAGCGGTTGGACGCCGCCTCGGGGGCTATGATCCCAAAGGCGATCGAGCCGAACACTAGCCCTACACTCCGCATGGCCCGTGACTCCGCGGGGCCGGATTCCTCTCCGGACTCCGAGTCCTCCGCGCACCCGCCAATCGAATCTGATTGGGCGCCGATCATGGAGTTCACTGCCGCAAAGATCTTTCAGCACTCGCTGTTCGGCGACATCCTGAAGTAACTAAAGTCTCTCTCTTTATCAGGAGAGCCTTGGCCGGACTACGGTCAGCAAGGATGGGATACAGATGATGAAGAAATTCAAAACCCACCCACCACCCATTTGGTAGCCACCGTCGATAATTTAAACGACATGCTCAACTTCGACTCCGAAGACATCGACGGCATGGACGACAATGCAGGAGACGCATATTAACCAACGCCTATAGGGCATTGGATAGCCACCTCACCTCATGATGTGTACATGGTGGATACACCTAAAGGAAGCGACAACGAGGAACACGGGGAGGCAACGAGGGATCGATCTCTGGAAAAGCAATCAAAGCGGCGTTTTAAACGCCGTCCCAAGCCCCGCCTCGACACAGACCCAGCCATAGAGTGTCACACCCTAGCTAGTCATGCATTAGAGTGTTGCATCATGTTTACTTTTCATCAGAAACTTGAAATGGGGAAGGCAGAACCCCCAGCACCCCTTCTGAAATCAACTAGGGTTTACTAAAAGCATTTTCAATGAACCTGAAATGCCCTTCTAATATGTTCACCCTCTTTGTCCTGGGGTAGAACCTCTGACAAAATAGGTGCACAATTTTCTAGGTCAACAGAAGGTCATTGATTTAAATCATAAGTATTTGAATTTGGGCATTTAAATGCTATTAAATAATCTAAATGCTCAAATAATTCTGGAACTAAATGTTTGTTGTTGGAAATAATCCAAACAGAGCCCACAATTATTTTCAGGATTTTTGGAAATGTTTTTGTATTTTAAATAAAGCCCAACAGTTTCAGTGAAATAGAAAACAGAAACAAATTGGAAAAAAAGAGGGAGAAGCCCACTTGGGCCTTACCTGTGCTGGCCAGCCCACCTGGCTCGGCCCAGCCTACTGGCGCTGCCAGTCGTCGTCCTCCTCGCGCCAGAAGGACGCAGAGCGCGTGGCCGGCGCCCGCGGCCACACGCCGGCCACCTCCTGCTTCCACCGACGCCAGGAGACGTCCTGGGAACACCACGTGACCCTCACGTCCCCCTCTCGTCCTCTCTCACACTCCCCCTCGTCTCCCTCCCCCTTCCCCGCGATGGCCGACGCACCTGTCGCCGTCTCACCGCCATAGTCGCGCCCTCCGTCACCCCCTCGCCTCTCTGACCTGCTCAGCAGCTCCGCCACTTCGCCCTCGCCCTCCCCATCGAGCCACGCCTCGCCGGAGGCCCTGCATCGCCGCCATCCGATCGTCTTCGACCTCGGTGCCCGTCGGACGCCGTTCGTCGATTCGCCTCGCTCCGTTCGCCCCCAAGCCCGCTGAGCTGCTCGTCAACCTCCCTGTGAGCCCCCGCACCTTCTCCCCCTCCTCCCATGCCCACTAGCTCGCCGTAGCACCCGTTCCCGTCGAGCCCGAGATCTTGGCTCCGCCGGCCATGGCGCCGCCGCGGCCACAGCTCCAGCCGCCCGCGTCGGAGCGCGTCAACGTGCTCCTGGTGCCTCCAGGAGGCCAAAGCAGCCTCCAGATGGCCCCTAGCGCCTCCTAGCCCCGTGCCCGTATGCGCCCGTACTCCGGCCGCCGCCGAGGTCGACGCCGTGCCCAACTCCGGCCACCTCGCGCCCTCCCCTTGCCACAGACGGATGCGCACGAGCCCCAGCTCCTCGTAGATGGCCTCGGCCGCCGTTTTGGTCGCCGGAGCGCGAATCCCGCGCTACCCCGCCGCGTCTGGTCATCGCCGGCGGCTCAACACCGGCGAGTTGACCCCCACTGACCCTGTTGACCACGGGTGGGCCCAGTTTGACCCCCTGGGTCAATGACAGGTGGGGCCCAGCCCTTTTAATTAGTTAGGATTAGTACTAATTGTTTTAGTTTAACTAAACCACACTAACACGCGGGACCCACGCGTCAGGTTTGACCTGGACCGGGTCTGTTGACCTGCTGAGGTCAGCATGACGCAATGCTGACGCCGTAATTAATTTTCTGGATTTAATTTTATTCAGGAAAATCCAGAAAATGTTTCAAACTTCAAAAAATCATAGAAATTAATCTCTAACTCCAAATGAAATAATTTATATATGAAAAATTATCAGAAAAATTCAATCTATCCATCTGTAATGGTTTCATGCATGACAAAACAAGTTTACCTTGCTGTTTAAGCAGAATAAGGAAATGCACTATTAAGGCCATGTCTAATGAGCTAATATTTGAATCTTTGATTCAAATGAGTTCATCCCTTTATATTTAGCTTGCATTAGGCCAAGACACATTCATATTGCCATGTCATAGCATGCATCATATTGTAGCATATCGTCATGTATTGATTGTGTTCTGATGTGTTCTTCGTGGTCGGTTCTGCCTCCGAGGATATTCATGAGTATCCAACTGAAGGGCAGTATCCCACTACCACTCCATCAGGAAAGAAACCCATTGATCATTCCGATACAAACCCATGTTCTCACTTCTGCTCTCGTTTACTGCATTAAGACAACGCGATTCAAACTGCTGTGTGTTGCGGTAGTTGAACCCACTTCCTTTGCATGACCTGTCATTGCCACAGTAACTAGATGAAACCCACTAGCATGTGTAGGAGTTGATTGAGCCATGTGTGTGTGTTTCCTACCATGCTATGCTTGCTATGCTTAGAGTTGTGTCAGGTCTGGCTCATCGGGATGATGAACTAGAGTGAAAGGTTGTGTCATTGTCGAGAGTGTGAAAGTGTTGAACAAGATTTGGTAAAGGAATCGATGAGAGGCCATGTAGGAGTACATGGTGGGTTGTTTCATTGAGGCCGTCCTTAAGAACTGAGATCTGTGTGTGTGATTTAAGATTCAGCTACTACCACACATTGGGATCCTTAATTGACTCTCTCGACTTATTAACCACTCTTGTCCTCTGTCCGGGAGTTGCAAAGTAGTTTCTCGTGTTTGTAGTATGCTGGGGGCCGCACGAAGCGCTGACCATAGGGGTGGGCTATGTTGCGGTAGGCACGTGGCACGGTGTACCGATTCGCCCGTTTGGTGTCTCGGGAACCCTGTTCACATTGTTCGGGGCCGTTAGTGGAAACCTTGGCCGGAATCCCTGCGGATGGAACCCGAATAGGCGATAAACCTGGACTAGGGACTTGTGTGTTTACTCAGGTCATGGCCGACACCCTCGCTGGGCTTCCGCTTGAAGGTTGCCGAGTACACGTCGTGTAACAGCGATAAGTGGTGGGAGCGTGTGTGAAGAAGTACACCCTTGTAGGGTATAAAACTATTCGAATAGCCGCGTCCGCGGTAAAGGACTACTTGGTCACCTATACAGTTCATAGACAAGTAAATGGATTCTACTAAAAATCTCAAGATAAGTGTGAGTACCGCGGATGGCCCTCTCGTAGGTTGGTGAGAGAGGATCCACGGTGGAGTATTGTGTTGGTGATAGTGGACTCGTGTGCGACAAATGCTTTACAAGTTGTGTCTGTCGTAGGATAGCTTAGCCAAGAGTCAAAGCTGGCTTGCTGCAATAACTCCACTACCTTCTTGAGAATGTGCATGTATAGTAGGATTCTGTTGTAAGACTTGCTGGGTACCTTCGTACTCATGTTGCTTTAATTAATGTTTTCAGACGACTACGCTAACCCCTCTGATGGGTTCTACGTAGACCTCGACGTTGACGAGTGACTTATCACCCAGGTGGTGATCCAAGACTTGTGAAGGGTCGATGTAGATAGACAGGCTTCGTCAAGCCTTCTTTCTTTCTAGTGTCTGTACTCAGACTACTTTGCTTCCGCATGTGCTTGTATGATTGTATGACTTGAGTGTTGGGTCATGTGACCCCTATCTGTATGGATGATATGTAAGGCTCTTCGGAGCCTCTTAAATAAAGTACTTGAGTTGTAGAGTTTTGTTGTGATGCAATGTTGTATTTACTCATATCGGGCATATTGTGTGTATGATTGAAATGCTTGGTATGAGTGGGATCCGACTATCTAGTTATTTATCCTTGGCAGCCTATCATATGAGGAAATGTAGTCTAGTGCTTCTGAGCGATAGTAGTCCGCTACAGCCCGGTTCACTAGAGTCCTGCTAGCCCAGCACTACTGCTCGGAACACATGACTGGCCGGCATGTGTTTCACTTCGTTCCCATGTCTGTCCCTTCGGGGAAATGTCATGCGGGTTATCCGGAGTCCTGCCTAGCCGGCTACAGCCCGGGTTACCGGAGTCCTGTTAGCCCAGTGCTACAGCCCGGATTTATACGTTGTTGACCGACATGCTCGATGTGGTTCATGCATGCCTGTCCTCATGGGTTAGTGCCGCCTTGGGTTCATGACTAGCCATGTCGGCCCGGGATCTCTTTCATATGGATGCTAGCGACACTATCATATACGTGAGCCAAAAGGCGCAAACGGTCCCGGGCCAGGTAAGGTGGCACCCGTGGGAGTACCGTGCGTGAGGCCGCAAAGTGATATGATGTGTTACATGCTGGATCAATGTGGCTTAGGATCGGGGTCCTGACAGCGTTGGCATCAGAGCCGGACTGCCTGTAGGTTCGCTAAGCCAAACTGGTCGATGTCGAGTCTAGAAATGCTTTAGTTATACGTAGGGGAATTGATTGTGGGAGGGAACGTAAGGCTCTTTTACTCCTTTACCTTATGCCCTCTGTTCTGAGTCATTCTCTTCTCATTCTACGTGGGTTAAGGACTAGGCTCTCTTCTCTCTATCAGGTTCACGTGTTACTAATCCGTAGTAACTTATAGGATTGTTGGATACAACCCAGTTCAGTTTCTACTAAATTTTAGTATGTTGCCAGTTGAACCAGAACCTTGATATGATGTTGTTGAGTGGTTTGCAAACTGTTGTGGATGTCTCATTGTCGGGGGAAATCTGCCTCCACGAACACCTATGGGGACCGAGCCCCTTTCTGGTTCGGTGGGGGGCGGAGGTCGCGCGAAGAGCGGATCGAGACGATGCACACGAGGGGTTTACCCAGCTTCGGGCCACACAGATGCGTAAAACCCTACTGCTGCTTTGTGGTTTGTATTGTGTTCTTGCTCGGGAGCGCTGAGTGCTACAGTACACTCAGGCAACTAATCAGACCGAGCGTGAGTGGCCTCCTTCTTTCTCCTTCCCCCTACGTTGCGCATGGGGCCTCCTTTTATATGCGCAAGGGGTTACCCACAGGTGGCAACGTAGGCAGGGGTAAAACTGGAAAACGCTGTGTTGGGTACAACTGTTTGCACAGTGCTATCATACCTAACTCTGATGGCAGGGGACAAGGGCATTAAATGCCCATCTGGGTCGCCCAAACAGTGCAGAAAAGGGACCGTCAGGGGCGCCACTGTTTGCCACGACGGCTATCCTGTCAGCGTTGCTTCGCCACCGCATGCCCCTGGCTGCGCAGCCTCTCGCCACGTACGCCTGGAATGGCCCCAGAGCGACACGTGGGTGGATGAGCTGGAACGCAGGCGCGGGGTGGTGACTTGCCACGGCAAGCGCCTTGCCGCGGTTGATGCCTTGTCGCGCCCGGGAGCTTGTCGCTCACCGGTCCTTGCCGGGACAAATGGCGCGTCGCAGCAAGCCTCTTGTCGTGCCCTGGTCGGCCTTCCCGGCAAGCTCCTCTTACCGGGGCCTTGTGCTTCGAGCGGCCGTCCCGGCAAGCTCCTCTTGCCGGGGCCTTGCTCTCTTCGGGTGGCCTTCCCGGCAAGCTCCTCCTGCCGGGGCCTTGGCTCAAATACTTTGTTCTTGGATGGCCCAAAAAGGGACCATGGGGAGTTTTGGTGATCACCTGGCAAGCCTTGCCGCGGGGTGCTACGACTGCCCGTGCACAAATTCGGGGTACTAAGGTACCCCTACTTTAGTACACCGACAGGAGCCCCCGGGCCTGGGCCATACACGGTGCCGAGCGTTGTTGGGCCAGGCCCAAAACAGTGCACGGGCACACGCGGCCTGGGTCACGCTGCATCTTTTTCTGCATCCACCACGCTCTCCCCGAATGGTACGCGTCGAACGCGGCATCGTGGGGAGAGGCGTGTGTGACGTGGGCGGCGTGCGCGGGGCTGAACCACGCAGGCATGCGTCACGTCGCAATAAAGGGGGACGGTTCGTGCCATCTCCATAAGTGGAGGGAGGCGTGGAGGCGTGGCTCGTTTGCTGGACGGGGCTGAGGCACGGTTTCCGAGGCGTCCGCTCCCCACGATCACGGGGTGGGGGGAGGTTGCCTCATCCGTCGCCTCGGTCCTACACGCCAGCCACGAGGCTTCCATGCACCTGGAGTTGCGGACGGTGGAGGCAGGAAACCGGGCCATCGCGGGTCGAGGCAGCAGGCCGGTCCCAGTCGCCTGCTCTTCCTGCGTCTTGATTGGCTGAGCGGGGAGGCCGAGCCCCCACCCTACTCCTTTATAAAGAGAAAGAGGGGGCGACGGAAATCCACACTCCTTCATCTTTTCTTCCCTTCAGCTTCTGATCCCCTCTCTCCATTCGCCATGGAGAAAGGGAACCCTGGTCCTCCATCGGTGGCGGCGAGGGTCGCCGCTAGGCAACGCGCCCCTCCTCCCCTTGCACTCGCGGTTTCAGAGCCAGCCGTAAGGGGAAGGGGGAGGGGGCGAGGTCGTGGACGAGGCCGAGGCGCTCGGGGACGAGGCGGACGGGGCGATGCGCCGGCCTCGCCTCCGCCAGCGGCTCCTCTTCTCACGGCGGTCCACATCGGGGACGACCCTTGCGAGTTCTTCGTCAGGCTGCGCCGGGCGCCTCGTCGTCGCCTCCGTCTCCCGGCTCCCTTCGCAAGCGTGATGGAGATGGAACAACCCAAGACGCTAAGACTGCGCATGAGGGGCTGCGGGATCAGCGGCACGCGGGTCCATGTTGAGTCCCCAGACCCCGGCGTGATGTATCTTGGTCGAGGGTGGAAGTCGTTCGCCCGTATCCACAGCTTGATGGAGGGGTTCACCCTCCATTTTAAGTTGATGGAGGGCGATCTCCTCTCCGTCAAGGTTTTCGGGTGCTACGGGACCAGGGCCCGGTGCTGCGTGGATAGCTCCTCCGACAGCGAAGGCTCCTCCTCGAGCGAGAGCGATGAGGAGGGGAGCGACAGCGACGACGAGGGTAGCGTTCATCGAGATGACGGGTCTGACTAGGCGCCGGTCGCGGCTCCGTGTGGCACCGGCGACCCCATCATCCGTGTCGCCGGCTCCTTGAACTTCCTGGGGCCGCCTCCTTGGGCGGCTGGAGTGGCGAGGCTGCAGAAGAGGAAGGGGGCTGGCGGCAAGGCCGTCAAGTTGGAGTACGAAGGCGAGGTGCCCTCGACAGCGTGCTGACGTCTTGCCACCTCGTAGAGCCCTGCTTCCGGCGCCGCCGTCACCATCCAGCTTTTAGACGGCCCCCGGGGTGTTCTCTTGGTGTCTTCTGCCACCCGTAGCTCGCCTAGGCGCCCCTTTTGCCCTTCTCGCCTCCTTGTCCTACCTCCTAAGGAGAGAGACAAGAAAGGGATCACGGGCACCTTATCTCTTTTTAACTTGTAAGCCCTCGGGCTTTAGTTGCATTTAAAGCTTGTAATCCCATCTCTCATGTTTTTCATTCTCTCTGAACTGTACCTGAGCGGAATGTTTTTTTAATGAAAAGGGGATGTTGCCGGGCCATTTGTCCCGCCGGTAAAACCCACGCCAAGGAGCGAATCCTTTATATCGTTAAGATAGACACTTCTTTGCCCGGCAACAGGCCCTGCCGTCTTCCCGCGCCACTCGACCTTTCTCAAGCCTTTGGCGGAGGTAGGGATGAGGCGGGCTCGGGCTCCTCATTCCGTCCCTTTGCCGCCGCGGCTACTACCAAAACTGGCCCCAGGAACGCGCTTTGGGGCCCAGAGTTAAGGGAGCACGGTAGCTTTTTAGGAAGAAACAAGGTTTTCGCATTCCTCAGTCCATAAGAGAATGCATGACAAGGGATGAAAAACTTATCTGGGATTGCAGCCCCCGGCAACTTTGGCTTGCCGCGGGCGAATCTTTGTACTTGCAGCCCCCGACAACTCTGGTTTGCCGGGGACCAGATGCTGGTCCGCCCTTCTTCTCTCCTTCGTCCTTAAGCGGTCTGGCCAGGATATGCAAAACCCTGCGAACCAAGGGAAACGAAAGAACAGGAAAAAGGGACGCAGACCCGACCTCTAAGCTAGGGGTTAGCAGCTGTTAGGCACTATCAACCCTAACCAAGGACGAGACTCGACTCAGCATGCATGCTAAAACTTAGGGCGCCAGCGCTTCATTTACTGCTGCTCAGGGTCTGCGCCTAGCTTTGTACAAAGGATTACATGCAACAGCGGCAAGACTTGTACAAAAGGGTGGTTGCCGGACGGGGTCCGACAACCGCGCCTTACGGGTAAAACTTATGAAGATGCTCAATATTCCAGGAGTTGCTCACCGGAGTGCCATCTTCGGTCTCAAGGCGGACAGCGCCGGGCCTCGTGACTCGTCTCACCCGGTAAGGGCCTTCCCACTTCGGCGTCAACTTGTTGTGATTCTTGGCGGACGGAGCGCGCCGAAGAACAAGGTCGCCTTCCTCGAAGCTTCTGGCTTTAACTTTGCGGCTATGGTAGTGACGCAAAGCTTGCTGGTAGCGAGCGGCTCGCACAGCAGCCTGAAGATGATCTTCCTCAAGGAGCAGCGCGTCATCTTCACGCAACCGCTCTTGCTCAAGCTCATCATAAGCGAGCACTCGAGGTGACCCGTATACGAGTTCCGTGGGGGTAACTACTTATGCTCCATAGACTAGAGCAAATGGTGTCTGGCCAGTGGCTCGATTTGGCGTCGTTCTGATCGACCAAAGAGCCACCGGCAGCTCCTCGATCTAGTTTCTTCCGCACTTGTGCAGCCTGTCGAAAGTTCTGGTCTTGAGCCCGCGCAGCACTTCGGCATTGGCCCTCTCCGCTTGACCGTTGCTTCTGGGATGAGCAACAGAAGCGAAGCAGACCTTGGCACAGAGATCTTGGACGTATTGCATGAAGGCGCGGCTCGTGAATTGCGTACCGTTGTCGTTGATGATCGTGTTGGGGATCCCGAAGCGGCAAACAATCGACCTGAAGAACTTGACTGCTGACTGTGTTGTCACCTTCCTCACTGGTTCCACTTCTGGCCACTTTTTGAACTTGTCGATTGCGACGTACAAGTACTCAAAGCCCCCGACAGCTCGGGGGAAGGGGCCGAGGATGTTGAGCCCCCAAACCGAAAATGGCCAGGATAAAGGGATCGTCTGGAGAGCTTGAGCTGGCTGGTGTATCTGCTTGGAATGGAACTGGCACGCTTCACACTTGGTTACTTGTGCAGTTGCATCCTCGAGGGCTGTCGGCCAGAAGAAACCTTGCCGGAACGCTTTGCTGGCAAGTGCTCTTGCGCCAATGTGGTGACCACATATGCCTCCATGTATCTCTGCCAACAGCTTTTGTCCGTCTTCCCGGGGAATACACTTCAATTTCACACCGTTGCGCCCTCTTCTGTACAGTGTGTTGTCGACGAACTGGTACATACTTGAGCGCCGGGCTACTCTTTCCGCTTCTTCTTGTTCTTCGGGAAGTTCTCCGTTCTGGAGGAAACGGACAGTCCGCTGCGCCCATGCTGGAGCCTGTGGCTCGACAACAAGGACTGAAGGCACATCTGCTGCTGCGGGAACGTCCGCTTCTACGGCGAGGATCTGGGGCTCAGCCGGAGCTTGATGTTCCCCGGCAAGCTTGCCGGAGCAAAACTTGTCGGGAGCGCCTGCTTCTACGGAACAAACCCTCGGGTTTGCCGGAGCAGACTGCTCCTCAGCACTCTTGGAGTCGATCTTGGGGACCTTCTTGGCGCCGGCTCCGGGGAGCTCTGCCGGAAGATAGTCGCCGGAGACCAACTTCCTCTTCTTGCTCTGTCCGGTTGATGGTGTTACGGATGGCTGAGTCAGCTTGAGCATAAAAGTTCCTGGCTCCACAGGTAACTTAAGTGCTGCGCACTTTGACAGGCCATCAGCAATGTCGTTCTCAGCTCTTGGAATATGTTCCATTTGCAGGCCGTCAAAGTGCTCTTCTAGCTTCCTCACTTCATCAACGTACGCTTCCATCAACGGACTCTGGTAATCTTTGTTCACTTGGCGGACGACAAGCTGCGAGTCACCCCTGACAATGAGCTTCTTGATTCCAAGTTCTGCCACGATCCTGAGACCGGCAAGCAAACCTTCATACTCTGCAGTATTGTTGGTTGCTTGCTCCTTGGGGAAGTGCATCTGCACTATGTACTTGAGATGCTCTCCGGTGGGCGCGATAAGCAATGCGCCAGCACCGGCGCCTTGCAGCGAGAAGGCACCATCAAAATACATCAGCCACTCTTTGCTTGCTTCTTTGACGGGGATGCTCGTCTCTGGGATTTCTTCGTCTGGTGTCGGTGTCCACTCCGCTATGAACTCCGCCAATGCGCTGCTTTGGATAGTTGAAGTGCTCTCGAACTTGAGACCGAAGCTTGATAGTTCCAGTGCCCTCTCGACAATCCTGCCTGTTGCTTCTGGATTCTGCAGTATCCTCTTCAGCGGAAAGCGGGCGACAACTGTAATCTCATGTGCTTGGAAGTAATGGTGCAGCTTTCTCGAGGCCATGAGAAGGCCGAAAAGCAATTTCTGCACACCAGAATACCTTGACCTAGCCCCCTGCAGAAGGGAGCTGACAAAGTAAACTGGGCGCTGCACCATTCTCTTCTTCTGCACCTCCACTCGCTCCTGCGCAGATTCATCCTTGTCGGGGCCAGAGCTTGTCGGGGAAGCCCCCTACTTGTCGCTGGACGCGCTTGTCGCGGTTGCTAGCTCATCATCTGCCTTCCTCTCCGCTACTAACGCAGCACTAACCACTTGATTGGTTGCCGCCAGATACAGCAGCAACTTCTCTTGTGGTTTAGGCGCGACGAGTATTGGAGCGGAGGACAGGTATTTCTTCAAGTCCTGCAGCGCAGCCTCCGCTTCCGGAGTCCATTTCACTGGACCCGCCTGCCATCGACTTCTTACTCTTACTGGTGGAGCTCGATGGCGCGTCCTCGACGGTAGCGCAGCACTCCGAAGAGGTGCGCTTGCCGGAGTGGGCACCAGAGCACTTGCCGGGCTTGGTCTTCTTCTTCCCTCCGGGAGCTTCAGCGGCAAGTGGCTTGTGATCCGTTGCGGCTGCTGCTTCCCGGTAGATCTTGTCGGCACAGATAACGGCATCCTTCTTGTCGCCGGGGACAGAGATGACGCTTATCGGGCCTGGCATCTTGAGCAGGTTGTATGCGTAGTGAGAGGCCGCCATGAACTTGGCGAGCGCTGGACAGCCGAGAATTCCATTATAGGGCAATGGAAAATCGGCAACGTCAGAAGTGATCCTCTCTGTCCTAAAGTTCAGATCGCTGCCAAACATCACTGGCAACGTTATCTTCCCCTTCGGCTTTCTCCTTCCCGGGTTGATTCCTTGGAACGTGCCGGTCTCTTCGAGCTCGCTGTCGGGGACTTGGAGTTTCTAGAGCACAGCGGAGGAGATCAGGTTCAAGCCGGCCCCGCCGTCGACTAGCATCTTAGTGACCTTGAGGTTGCGGACTGTTGGTGAGACCAACATCGGCAAGCACCCAATCGCAGTTGTGCGGTCAGGGTGGTCCTCAATATCGAAGATGATAGGCATGCTGGACCATTTCAGAGGCTTGCATGACCCGACGGGTGGTTCCGCTGCATTGACTTCCCGCGCCCACTGCTTGAGCTGGCGGCAAGAAGTATGGAGAGAAGCACCGCCGTCTACGCACAAGACCTCTGTGGCTTTCTGAAACTACTGCTCACTGGTCTCGACATCATCCATGTCTTCGTCTTCGTCGTCGTCTTCATCCTTGTCGCGGCCGCGGGGAGGTCTGTCTGCTTGCCGCTGCTTGTCCTTGTCGCGGCGTCCTCCCTGGCCGGGGTGCTTCGTGCCGGATCCTCCGCCACCTCCCCGGGCTTTCTCCTTGTCGCGTCACTCATACTCGGCCTTTTGCAGCTCGACGAGCCGCTCGACCTGCTTGCAGCTCTGGAGGTCATGGCCCTTGGTGCGGTGGATCTTGCAGTACTGTTTGTTGGTGCCCTCCCGCTTGTCGGTGACCGCCACAGCCTGGCAGTTGGTGCATCCGGCAACCTCCTTGCCGGAGTTACCAGCTTGGGCCTTCTTGGCGGCGCCTTCATCGCCGGACTGCTCAACAACCAGCACTTCTTGGCTCTTCTTCTTCCTGTTGCTCCGCCGCCGGTTCTTCCTTGCCGGGGTGGTATCCTCACTGTCAGATTCTCCTGCTCCAGTGTTCTCTCCGGGGAGTTTCCTCCCTTCCTCAGCACGTGCACACTTGTCGGCCAGGGCATATAGCTCGCTGACGTCTTTGATCTTGCACATCGCCATCTCCTCCTGCATCCTGCGGTTACGCACGTTCTTGATGGAACGCGCTGATGACCGCGGCAGGGTGGACGTCTGGGATGTTGTAGTGTACGCGGCTGAATCTCTGGATGAACTTGCGCAAGGGTTCCCCCTCCTTCTGGATGAGCAGATGAAGGTCGCTCGCTTGGCCGTGGGGTTTTTGTCCGCCTGTAAAGGCGCCAACAAACTGATGGCACAAGTCTGTCCAGGAGGTTATGGAGTTGTCCGGCAAGTGCATGAGCCAGGATCTGACGTTGGATTTGAGTACCAGCAGGAAGTAGTTGGCAAGGATCTTGTCGTCTCGCCCTCCAGCAGCCTGCACCGCAATGGTGTAGATGCTGAGGAACTCCGACGGATGCGACTTGCCGTCGTACTTCTCTGGTACGTCTGGCTTGAAATTCTTCGTGCTGGGCCACTGGACTTGCCGCAGCTCACGGGTGAACACAGGGCAGCCTACCGCGTACGGCAGGTCGCCTGGTCCCCCCGGCGCATGCATGTCGACAGAGGGCTCAGCGCGCTGGTCTGATTGACGCCGCACTTCTCTTCGACGCTCGATGCGAGTACGAGCGTCCTCTTGCTTTCGTTCGTGAAGAACTTGGCGTTGATCGCGACGAGTTCGCGGATTTGATGACGCGGTGGAGTCGTTGTCGTGATGGTTCCGGCGAGTCGGCGATCTTGGCCTTTGGGGCGGGGAATGCACGGTGGTCGCACCCCCACCGGTCTTGGTGCCATCGGTTCTCGCCTGGCCGAACTGCCGCGGCTGCGACGCACTGTGCTGCCACGGGGTGCCGCCGTTAGCGAAGCCGATGAGACTCTGTATCGTGGCCCTCCAGTCGTCGAGCTTGTCCGCCGTTGGAGGGTAGTCTAGGAGCAGTTGAGCTCGTGCTAGAGCTTCTGCTGGAGTGGCGGGCAGCGGTGGCGAACGGCGCGTGGAGCGGGACGTGCTCGAACTTCTAACTATGTTAGAAGGAGCAGCACCCGGTCCAGGCAGTCGCGCCACGCTCGCGCCAGCACGTTGGTGTATATGCTGGCCTTGAGCACCCTGGGATCAGCCAGCTCGATCTGGGTCCAGCGAGCGTATGGTACCGTGAGTGCCAAGACGCTGCTGGTCCCGTGCCTCTTGAGAGGGGCGCGGTGCATGTTCGGACGCCGTGGCACCATGAGCTGGCTCGGCGACGTCCGTTCCGCCGCCGGTGCCGTCCCCACCACCCGTTTGCTCCAGGGGCGGTGGGTTCGACGCGGACGAATCAGCCACCTCCGGAGCCTTCTTCTTTGGTGGCATGTCGATGAAGATGATGGGGATCTAGCCTGTGCGGACGCCGGATCAGGTTCACACAACCTCGACGCCCCCTACCTGGCGCGCCAAAGATGTCGGGGGAAATCTGCCTCCAAGAACACCTATGGGGACCGAGCCCCTTTCTAGTTCAGCGGGGGGCGGAGGTCGCGCGAAGAGCGGATCGAGACGATGCACACAAGGGGTTTACCCAGCTTCGGGCCGCACGGATGCGTAAAACCCTACTGCTGCTTTGTGGTTTGTATTGTGTTCTTGCTCGGGAGCGCTGAGTGCTACAGTACACTCAGGCAACTAATCAGACCGAGCGTGAGTGGCCTCCTTCCTCCCTCCGTTGCGCATGGGGCCTCCTTTTATATGTGCAAGGGGTTACCCACAGGTGGCAACGTAGGCGGGGGCAAAACTGGAAAACGCTGTGTTGGGTACAACTGTTTGCACAGTGCTATCATACCTAACTCTGACGGCAGGGGACAAGGGCATTAAATGCCCATCTGGGTCACCCAAACAGTGGAGAAAAGGGACCGTCAGGGGTGCCACCATTTGCCACGACGGCTATCCTGTCAGCGTTGCTTCGCCACCGCATGCCCCTGGCTGCGCAGCCTCTCGCCACGTACGCCTGGAATGGCCCCAGAGCGACACGTGGGTGGATGAGCTGGAACGCAGGCGCGGGGTGGTGACTTGCCGCGGCAAGCGCCTTGCCGCGGTTGATGCCTTGTCGCGCCCGGGAGCTTGTCGCTCACCGGTCCTTGCCGGGACGCGTGGCGCGTCGCAGCAAGCCTATTGTCGTGCCCTGGTCGGCCTTCCCGGCAAGCTCCTCTTGCCGGGGCCTTGTGCTTCGAGCGGCCGTCCTGGCAAGCTCCTCTTGCCGGGGCCTTGCTCTCTTCGGGTGGCCTTCCCGGCAAGCTCCTCCTGCCGGGGCCTTGGCTCAAATACTTTGTTCTTGGATGGCCCAAAAAGGGACCATGGGGAGTTTTGGTGATCACCTAGCAAGCCTTGCCGCGGGGTGCTACGACTGCCCGTGCACAAGTTCGGGGTACTAAGGTACCCCTACTTTAGTACACCGACACTCATCTCTTTTTCTGAGCATTTACAGCCGTTATGCTGTCCAAATTCTCCTAGAAAATTCTAATGCCTTTGCATTATTTTGTGCTTTCAGATGGCCACCCATTCCCAGAACCAAGTGGTTCGTCTGACCCGTTGCATTGATATATGTGGACACACAGCCATGTTGGTTCGAGTGATGGTCGAGACAGGTTACCGATGGTATCCTGAATATACCGTCGAGGAGCAGTTTAGAGACTTTAATCAAAGCCAATATCTGTGCACGGTCAGGATATATCCATCTTATCCCGGAGCTACTGAACCGCTCCACTGTTCTTATGGACTTGGGATCACTATTGGGATATCCGTGCAGGATGCAGCCTACTCGATGATGACTATTATTCGAGCCAGAACTGCCTTGCTGAGCAACACTGATTTCCGCTACATGCCAGCATCCCTCCCTGGGGCGCATGGTTACCTTCAGGGTATGTATAGCAATGCGTCCCATGAGAACTCGCTCCTCCGCACCACTACTGAGATGTTGGAAGACAAGGACCATGAAAACCGGGCCTTGCATATGGAGCTCTTTAATGCTCGTTCTGACCACTGGGCCACTTTGACTCGGTTTGCCCCTGCGGTGCAAGCCGGATACATGGACATGAGGGACTTGTATCCTGTGCGTGCCAGCCTGCCAGATTTCATGGAGTGGCGTGAGGTGGGAGGCATCACTCCTCCTCGTGGACCTCGTCTGCCGCCGTTTGTTGGACCAAGGCCACACCCAAGTCCCTATGGTCCGCAAGCTCCTCAGGGCCGTCTGTTCCCAGATGATCATGTTCCGCTTCCAGGCTTGGGTGGTGACTTCTATGAGGATTACTACGGAGCTGTCTGAGCTAGTAGTAGTTTCACTGGTATTGTAACAGTTGTATGTCCACCGTCCTGTGTGACTTGTGGAATATGACTTAGTGTGTATCCATTCCGGAGGTGTAGAAAAATAATGTATAGGAGTTTGGAATGCCTCCAACGAGATGTAACGTCTTTCATCATAGTTGTACCTTAGCTTGGGCTTGTACTAAACTATGTATGGTGTGTATGACCGTTGGTTAATGTATGGCAGTTTCTGTATTACCATGTCATACGGATGAACATCTCTGCATTCCTTGTTATCCATTACATTCTGCACTTCCTTGCCCAGATTTTGCCATCCTGGTCTAAATCGTTGTTTGTTTTTCCTAGGATGGTCAACACCCGCAGCAACCCTGCTGCTCCAGAGCAGGGCGAAGCTAGCGCAGCTAGGGATGAGAATCTGCCTCAACCGCCTTCTCTGGCCGAAGTAATGCTGGAGGCAGAACGAAACAAGCGCGAGACTAACCGCTTGCTGGAGCGGATTGAGCAGAATACTGCACGCCAGCAGAGAAACATCCCAGTGTCAATCAATGACTATGTCAAGCTGTATCCACCAAAGTTTAACCATTCCATCGAACCCCTCGATGCGGATGACTGGCTTCGCAGCATCGCCCACAAGCTACGTTCTACCAACGTAGCCGAGGATGATAAAGTTACCGTTGCTGCTTATCACCTCGAAGGACCTGCTAGCCTTTGGTGGGAAAATTATGAGGCTATGTGCCCGGTCGGCCAAATCACTACTTGGGCTGATTTCAGTGCTGCTTTCCGTGAGCATCACATTCCAGAAGGCCTCATGGATCGCAAGAGGGAGGAGTTCTGTAACTTCACCCAGGGTAGACTGACTGTGGATGCATACAGTCGCGAGTTTGGAAAGTTAGCACGTTATGATCCCGAAGAGGTATCCACCGACGCCAAGAAGCAGGCAAGGTTCCGCAAGGGACTTAGCCCCGAGCTTCGCCGTGATCTTCGTCTGCACGATTGCACCTCCTTTCCGAAGTTGGTCAACAAGGCCATCAGTGCCGAGACAGGGCAGAATGACTTTGAAGCTTCAGGCAAGCACTCCCGTGACTTTGGATCTTCATCCGGCTCTGGATCTCAGAAGCACCGAGTCTGGATCCCAAACACTGCTGTGCCATCCAGGTTCACTCCGAGGCCATCCTTTGAGGCGCCTCGCCCCAACCAGCAGTATGTACCGCCCAAGACTTATGGTGGTCCCGCTGCTAATGCTGCTCCACGCCCCAATATGATAACTTGCTTCAAGTGTGGAGAGCCGGGTCACTACATCCGCGAGTGTCCCTAGAACAACCCCAACCAGTTCGGAAAGTCTGTTGGTCGTGGTAAGCCAACAGCAAAAGTGCTCGTCGCCAAGCCGGCCACCACTGCTCGTGGCCATGTCAACTATGTCTCAGCTGAGGAGACTCAGGAGGACCCCAATGTTGTTCTTTGTACGCTCCTTGTTAATTGCCATCCGGCAACTGTTCTCTTTGATACTGGAGCATCTCATTCATTTATTTCTGAGAGCTATGCTCGTTTGCACAACACCACATTTTGTGACATGCCCACCTCCATGGTAATTCAAACCCCTGGTTCTAAGTGGAAAACCTCTAGAATCAGCCATGGAAATGAAATTCCTGTCGACAGATTGGTCTTCCTCGCGTCACTAATAGCTCTCAAGTCCTCGGACATAAACATCATCTTGGGTATGGACTGGATGTCAGCTCATTACACTAAGATTGATTGCTCTACTAGAACCGTTAAACTCACCCATCCATCGGGCAAGACAATCCATGTTTTGACCCGAGTGTCGGAGCGTCAGCTCTACTCTCTAAATGCCAACCCCCTTCTAGACCTTGAAGATATTCCGGTAGTTCGTGACTTCCCGGATGTCTTTCCAGAGGAACTGCCAGGTGTTCCACCTGACAGAGATGTCGAGTTCGTAATAGACCTTGTTCCAGGGACTGTCCCAATCTCTAGAAGACCTTATAAGATGGCACCCCTAGAACTAGCCGAGCTTAAGAAACAACTCGATGAGTCCTTGCAAAAGGGTTTCATCCATCCTAGTTCTTCTCCATGGGCTTGCCCCGTCCTCTTCGTCAAGAAGAAGGATGGAACGGATCGTATGGTTGTAGATTACCGACCTGTCAATCTGGTCACTATCAAGAACAATTATCCGCTCCCTAGGATCAACGACCTGTACGACCAGCTCGCTCGATCCTCGGTCTTCTCCAAGATGGATTTGAGGTTGGGCCACCATCAAATCAAAATCAAGAACGGGGACATTCCCAAAACGGCCTTTGTTACTCGTTATGGCCAATACGAGTACACCGTCATGTCCTTCGGTTTAACCAATGCTCCAGCCACCTTCTCTTGGTTAATGAACTCGATCTTCATGGAGTATCTGGATAAATTCGTCGTGGTTTACCTCGATGATATACTCATCTACTCCAAGAATGAGGAGGAACATGCCGAACATCTAAGGCTAGTATTGATGAAACTTCGAGAGCATCGCCTTTATGCCAAATTCTCCAAATGTGAATTCTGGTTGCCAGAAGTGACCTATCTGGGCCATGTAATCTCTGATAAGGGCATTGCTATCAATCCCGAGCGAGTTCAAGCCGTCCTTGACTGGACTCCACCTGAAATGGTCAAGCAAGTTCGGAGTTTTCTTGGTTTAGCGAGCTATTGCCGCCGCTTCGTCGAGAATTTCTCCAAAGTTGCTAAGCCCCTAACCGAACTCCTCAAGAAAGATAAAAAGTTTGAGTGGACCCCATAGTGCGAGTTCAGCTTTCAGGAACTGAAAAGACGCCTGACATTCGCTCCCGTACTGGTACCACCAAATTTTTCGAAGGACTTTGTTATCTATTGCGACGCCTCGCGACAAGGACTAGGTTGCATTCTCATGCAAGATCGTCATGTGATTGCCTACGCTTCTCGACAGTTGCGTCCACATGAGGATAACTATCCCACACATGATCTAGAGCTTGCAGCTGTAGTCCATGCACTCAAAACCTGGCGACATTACCTTATTGGTAATCGTTGCGAAATCTACACCGATCACCAAAGTCTGAAATACATTTTCACCCAACCGGATTTGAATCTCAGGCAAAGACGTTGGGTCGAGTTGATCATAGATTACGACTTAGGAATAACTTACACCCCAGGCAAAGCCAATGTCATGGCTGATGCGCTAAGTCGTAAATCTTATTGTAACAATCTAATGTTACAGCAAAGTCAACCACTTCTCCACGAGGAATTTCGTAAACTTAACCTTCACATTGTTCCTCGAGGATTCCTTTCCACCTTGGTGGCGAAACCCAACCTTTCGGACCAAATCATAACCGCTCAGCGGTATGATAGAGGAATATCACGCATCAAGGAAAACATTGCTAGCGGAGTTGCTAAATGTTTTTCCATGGATGAGCGAGGTGTTGTCATCTTCGAGAACCGATTGGTGGTCCCCAAGAAACAACACCTACGGCAACTGATCCTTAAAGAAGCTCATGAATCCCCTCTCACCATTCATCCTGGTAGTACCAAAATGTATCAAGACCTACGCTAGAGGTTTTGGTGGACTAGGATGAAGAGAGAAATTGCTCAATACATCGCAAATTGCGACGTCTGTCGTCGCGTTAAAGCAGAGCATCAACGGCCTGCTGGCACCCTTCAACCATTGGAAATTCCTGAATGGAAATGGGATAAAATCGGTATGGATTTCATTACCGGGTTTCCCAGAACCAAAAGAGGGAATAATGCTATTTTCGTTGTTGTCGATCATCTCTCCAAAGTAGCCCACTTCTTACCTGTTCGCGAGAGTATAACCGCTAGCCAGCTAGCTGATTTGTACATCTCTCGAATAGTATCTCTCCATGGTGTTCCATTGGAAATTAATTCCGACCGTGGAAGTCTTTTCACCTCTCGATTTTGGGAAAGTTTCCAAAATGCTATGGGAACTCGTCTCTCCTTTAGCACCGCCTTCCATCCTCAGTCAAGTGGTCAAGTAGAACGAGTCAATCAAATTCTAGAGGACATGCTCCGAGCTTCTGTCATATCTTTCGGTATGAATTGGGAGAAGTGCCTTCCATTCGCCGAGTTCGCTTATAACAACAGTTATCAAGCTAGCTTGGGCAAAGCTCCTTTCGAAGTTCTCTATGGACGAAAATGTCGAACGCCTCTTAACTGGTAAGAAACCGGCGAGAGACAACTCTTTGGCCCGGACATGATCCAGGATGCAGAAGAGCGGGTTCACATTATTCGTGAGAAATTGAAAACCGCCCAATCTCGACAGAAGAGTCAGTATGACCGCAAGCATAAGCCGATGGCTTATGAAGTTGGCGAGAAGGCTTACCTTCGGGTTACACCTTTAAAGGGAACCCATCGATTCGATATCAAAGGCAAATTGGCTCCTCGTTACATTGGACCCTTTCGCATTCTTGCCAAACGAGGGGAAGTTGCCTACCAACTTGAACTACCTTCGCATCTCTCCAGAGTTCATGATGTCTTCCACGTTTCTCAACTCAGGTGTTGCTTCTCGGATCCTATCCGTGGAGTGGACCACAAAACGCTTGATCTCCAAGATAACCTCACCTATCGAGAACACCCCGTTCGTATCCTTGATCAAGCCGAGCGTACCACTCGACGCCAGAATATCAAGTTTCTCAAAGTTCAATGGTCACACCATTCCGAGCAAGAAGCTACTTGGGAAAGGGAGGATCGTCTTCGACTCGAGTACCCCACAAAGGTACTTGTTGCGTTGGCGTATTTCGAGATTAGGATTTGTCACTCCGATTGTTGGAGAGGTATCTCTGGGCCCTCTCGGTAATGCACATCACTTAAGCCTTGCAAGCATTGCAACTAATGAGTTAGTTGCGGGATGATGTATTACGGAACGTGTAAAGAAACTATCCGGTAACGAGATTGAACTAGGTATTGAGATACCGACGATCGAATCTCGGGCAAGTAACATACCGATGACAAAGGGAACAAAATATGTTGTTATGCGGTCTGACCGATAAAGATCTTCGTAGAATATGTGGGAGCCAATATGAGCATCTAGGTTCCGCTATTGGTTATTGACCGGAGACGTGTCTCGATCATGTCTACATAGTTCTCGAACCCGTAGGGTCCGCACGCTTAACGTTTCGATGACAGTTATATTATGAGTTTATATGATTTGATGTACCGAAGGTTTTTCAGAGTCCCGGATGTGATCACGGACATGACGAGGATTCTCGAAATGGTCGAGACATGAAGATTGATATATTGGAAGCCTATGTTTGGATATCAGAAGTGTTCCGGGTGAAATCGGGATTTTACCGGAGCACCTGGAGGTTACCGGAACCCCCCGGGGACTTAATGGGCCTTATTGGGCCTTGGTGGAAGAGAGGAGAGGCGGCCAGGGCAAGGGTCGTGCCCCCTCCCCCCTAGTCTGAATAGGACAAGGAGAGGGGGCGGTGCCCCCCCTTCCTTCTTCTCCTCCACCTCTTTCCCCTCTCTCTCCTAGTCCAACAAGGAAAAAGGGGGGAGTCCTACTCCCGGTAGGAGTAGGACTCCTCCTGGTGCGCCCCTCTCTAGGCCAGCCGCACCCCCCCCCCTTGCTCCTTTATATACGGGGGCAGGGGGCACCCCAAAGACACAACAATTGATATGTTTGATCTTTTAGCCGTGTGCGGTGCCCCCCTCCACCATAGTCCACCTCGATAATACTGTAGCGGTGCTTAGGAGAAGCCCTGCGTCGGTACAACATCAACATTGTCACCATGCCGTCATGCTGACAAAACTCTCCCTCAACACTCGGCTCGATCGGAGTTCGAGGGACGTCATCGGGCTGAACGTGTGCTGAACTCGGAGGTGTCGTGCGTTCGGTACTTGATCGGTCGGATCGTGAAGACGTACGACTACATCAACCGCGTTGTGCTAACGCTTCCACTTTCGGTCTATGAGGGTACGTGGACAACACTCTCCCCTCTCGTTGCTATGCATCACCATGATCTTGCGTGTGCGTAGGAAAATTTTGAAATTAGTACGTTCCTGAACAAAAGCAGCAACAAAACCTCACCACCATTAAAATCAACACCAAGCAATGTTCCATAGTACTCAAGCCTAACAGTCACTGAATCATGAGAACGGAAACCATAATTGGTGGTTAGTTCCTCCCAGGCAGGACCATGGAGTTTGTTGCTGGCCTCACCATGCCTGAAAAGAACCCCATACAATACACCCTCAGAAGTGTCAAGGGCAAGTTCAGCATCCTTGCCCCCCCCCCCCCCGCTCCGAATGACTAAAGCCCTGCAATGCTCAATGTACTAAGGAATCTAACATTGCATGAAACATACTACACAAGGAAACAAAACCCAGATAAACAAGACATAGAATTCTCACTCTTTCAAAACAACATTAAGAAAACTAGAAATAATTATGCACCATCAACAATGTTTAACAATAATTTTTAACCTAAAGGAAATTCATGAACTTACGACACACCTCGAACGTTGCCCATCTAGCACCATAGTGAACCGGTCTGGAGAAACATCACCAGGGGCAAGGACCACTTGACCTGCCGCAAGAAGGAAAGGACATAGATGCAAAGAACATAAAAAAATTAATTTACTAATAACTAATTAAATAAATATAACTTATGATCGAGTTGAAAGCTGGCATTTGATAGTGTTGAAAGTCCGCACCCATAATCACCCCATAAAACTCTATTGCCCAGAAATATAATGTGAAAAGAAAGGGGAAAAGGAGAGAGAAAAATGACACTAACCAACAAAGAGAACACAATCTTCGCCGTAGAGCAAGAGATGACAGTTGTCGAAACGATGGAGGCGACGAAACAACCAGAGAAGCCCTCGCTAACACGAGGAGTGGCACTAGAGAAAACAAGGCAGGGTGGCGACGGCAGCGTGGATGGGAGGAACATAATAAAGTCATATAACCAAACATAAAAACTATAAGGACTAAAGTGTAAAAGGGAAACCGGAAAACGAGGAAAGTGAAAACCAAAATACACCCATGGGCACCTCCCCGCGCGACAAGTGTCGAACGTGGAGAGCCGCGGAAAATTCTCCCGAGCCCCAACCACGTGACACTTGCCGCGCGGGTACGCACACTTGACTGATCGTTGCGGGGAGTACCCCTAATTTCGACGTGTAACGGTTCCCGGTTGGGACGACCCACATGGATTATGCCGATATCTCAGGCAATACATGTGGTTTAAGAGCTAACCAAACAAGGCCGCAAGGAGTCCAAAACCACAACTTACATAGCATTCGGAACGCACTGCCGCACAATTCCTCACACAACCCAACAAACCTGCCCCGTCGCCATCGTCCCCGACCAGCGAAACCGCCTTCGCTCCTCCCCACCTCCCTCCTCTTCCAGCCTCTCCTGGCCTCGTCGCGGACGCCTTCTCCGGCTGCTCGGCTTCTTCTTATGAGGTCCTCTCCCTCGTCGTCTCCTAGTAAGCCACGCCTCCCCCTCCCACCCGAACCCTGCCCCGACGCATCGTTGGGTTCATTCTTATAGTTAGTTTTGTGCTTGAAACTGTTGTGGTTGGTATTAGTCACTAGTAGAAAAGGGGGCAATGGTCCAGGCCGGGTCAGCCCATTAGTCCCGGTTCAGTCCAGAACCGGGACCAATGGGGGCATTGGACCCGTTTCGTGAGCCCAGGGGGCTGGCCGGGCCATGTGGGCCATTGGTCCCGGTTCGTCTGGACCTTTTGGTCCCGGTTTGTAATGCCCCGGATCCGATGCGCCAGGTGTCCGCCAGTTATTCGCCGTCCTTGCCATGTCATTTTCTTGCGTGTCGCATCTTGCCATGTCATCATCCGCATTGCATCATCATATTTTTCGAAACTTGCATCCGTCCGGGTTCTCCGAGTTCTCTCCCTTGTCCGTTCTGAGACCAACCACACTTGCACACGCCCGCGACATGTCCGAATATTATTTTATAAGTGGCGTAAAAATGTTCTCGGAATGGGGTGAAACTTGTCGAGCGGCCTTATTATAGTGTAGACAGACCGCCTGCCAAATTTCATCGCATTCGGAGTCCGTTTGATAGCTCAACCGTTAAACATATAGCGGTACCGTTGCCGGTACTTTCGTCGGACGTTTTCGGTCTCCGGAAACAGTTGCCGGGCTGCACTCCTCTCCTCTCAGCCCGAAAACCCCTCTCCTCAGCCCACCTAGACACCCTCCTCTCCGGACCGTCCGATCGAGATCGGAGGGTCCGAAACCCCTCCTAACCCCCCAAACCCTAGCTTCAACTGCTATATATAGACCCTAGCCTCCATTTTTCGGAATCCCTAGCCCCTGCCTCGTTTTTCGCTTCAGCCAACCACCACCCACCTTCCAGCCGCCGCCTCCTCCTCGGATCCGCCGCCTGCCACCTCTTCCCGCCACTTGTCGCGCCCCCATTGGCCAGCGCCGCCGCCAGCTCCGCCCACGGCCAATCCCCTTGTGCCACGCGTCCCCCAGCTGCTTCCCTCCCCGCGCGGCCCGCCAGGACCCGGATCGGGCCCTGGGAAGCCCATCGGGGCCCGGGCGCCCCGCCGCCGCTGCCCGAGCGCCCCAGCGCTCCGGCCGCGCCCACCTCCCGGCGCCTCCCCGCCGCAGGCCGCCTCCCTCGCCGCCTTGCAGCCCCGCCGCCCGCGACCCCCCAGGCCAGGCTCCCCCGCGCCCTGCTCCTTCCTCTCTCTTCTCTGCTCCTCCGCCGTGCTCCTTCTCTCTCCCTCACGAACTCTCTCTCTGTGTGTGTGTGCAGTAGGAGCCGCCGCCGCCTTGGAGACCTCGTCGCCGGCCTCCTCGGCCTCGCCGTCGCCGGATCCGGGGGCCCCACGCCCGGATCCGCACGTTCCGTCTGTCCCGGCCGTCCCCGCGCTCGTCGCCGGCGTTGTCGCCGTAGGCCGCCGCCACCTTCTAGATGGGATCAGGAGGAGCCCCGATCCGCGCCGCCCGCCGCCGTTGACCGTGCCAGCGCGCGCGTGGGCCCCGCGTGGGCCGCAACCGCGCCAAGGCCCGGCCCAGCTCCCCTTCGCGGCCTGCTCCCCTCCCCGCCAAACGGGCCGAAGCCCATGGGTGAGCAGCCCAGATCCAGTGCCCCTTGGCCCAGTTCCAGCAGATTTAGCCCATGCGCGTTTTTTTCCCTGACCTGCGAATTTCCTAATTATCCTGAGAAAACAGAATTGCAGAAAAGACCCTCATCTTCATACATTTAATAACTCATCAACGGTGCATCATATTAAAATGTTTTATATATGAAACTTGCCCAGAATTTTGTGTAGGTTAATAATATGCCACTTTCACCTATGTTTAAAATGCTTAAAATGTTGTTTGATTAAATTTGCTCCTATGCCATGTTAAAATGATTTAATTCATAACTAAATAACCGTAACTCGGAATTTAATAATCTTTATATGTAAATGGGGTAGAAAAATGCCTAGTTTAACATGTTGCACTTTATTTTCCTGTTTAACAACTTTATATATGGTTTTAGGCTGAACAGTACCAAATTCAATATATGCATATGAGGAGTTTCCGGAATTGTTGTTTGTTGTTCCGGCCTCATTTAAACTTGTCTAGATAGATAGTTTTGTTGTGCTTCACCCCTTGCCATGTTAATCAACATTTAATATTGTTGGGTACATAAACAAGAGTGAACTAAATAACTTGTCGTGGTGTTTCGTCAATATGCAACTCGTTGCATATTGAGCTCCACTTAACTTGTAGGATTGCTTGTGCATTTTGCCATGCCATGCCTCTTTTAACCGGACATGCATCATACTTGATTGTGCATCATGCCATGTTTATGTGGTGGTTGTTTACTTTGTTGTGTGCTTCTTTTCGGTGTTGCTTCTTCGGGTTGATTCCGTTATCATCGCGTTTGTGAGGATCCGTTCGTCTTCGTCCGTTTGTCTTCTTCATGGACTCGTTCTTCTTCCTTGCGGGATCTCAGGCAAGATGACCATACCCTCGAAATCACTTCTATCTTTGCTTGCTAGTTTGCTCGCGCTTTTGCTATGCCTATGCTGCGATACCTACCACTTGCTTATCATGCCTCCCATATTGTTAAACCAAGCCTCTAACCCACCTTGACCTAGCAAACCGTTGTTTGGC
The DNA here is from genome assembly GCA_032464435.1 of Aegilops umbellulata. Lineage (NCBI taxonomy): Eukaryota > Viridiplantae > Streptophyta > Magnoliopsida > Poales > Poaceae > Aegilops > Aegilops umbellulata. Next base: position 82,279,706 of record CP136060.1, on the reverse strand, counting down.
TATGTTACCGCTTTGCTCAGCCCCTCTTATAGCGTTGTTAGTTGCAGGTGAAGATGAAATTTGTTCCTTGTTGGAACATGGACTTGTTGTTCCTTGTCGGAACGTGTTTTCTTGTTGGGATATCACAATACCTTTTATTTAATTAATGCATCTATATACTTGGTAAAGGGTGGAAGGCTCGGCCTTATGCCTGGTGTTTTGTTCCACTCTTGCCGCCCTAGTTTCCGTCATATCGGTGTTATGTTCCCGGATTTTTGCGTCTCTAACGCGGTCGGGTGATTTATGGGACCCCCTTGACAGTTCGCTTTGAATAAGACTCTTCCAGCAAGGCCCAACCTTGGTTTTACCATTTGACTACCACCTATCCCTTTCCCTTGGGTCTGATCAACCCGAGGGTCATCTTTACTTAGCCCCCCGGGCCAATGCTTGTCTAAGTGTTGGTCCAAACTAGAGCACCGTGCGGGACCGTCCCTTGGCAACTTGGGTTATGTTGGTACCTGTACGCTTAGCTTATCCGGTGTTGCCCTGAGAACGAGATATGTGCAGCTCCTATCAGGATGACGGCGCATCGGGCGGCTTTGCTGGACTTGTTTTATTGCTGTCGAAATGTCTTGTAGCCGGGATTCCGAGACTGATCGGGTCTTCCCGGGGAGAAGGAATATCCTTCGTTGATCGCGAGAGCTTATCATGGGCTAAGTTGGGACACCCCTGCAGGGTTTTGAACTTTCGAAAGCCGTGCCCGCGGTTATGTGGCAGATGGGAATTTGCTAATGTCCGGTTGTAGAAAACCCGAAGTTGATCTTAATTAAAATACACCAACCGCGTGTGTAACCATGATGGTCTTTTCTCGGCTGGGTCCGGGAAGTGAACACGGTTGTTGGAGTTATGCTTGACGTAAGTAGTTTCAGGATCACTTCTTGATCATAGTTGCACGACCATGCTTTTGCCTTCTCTTCTCGCTCTCTTTTGCGTATGTTAGCCACCATATATGCTAGTCGCTTGCTGCAGCTTCACCTCATACCTTTTACCCCTACCTATAAGCTTAAATAGTCTTGATCTCGCGGGTGTGAGATTGCTGAGTCCTCGTGACTCACCAGATACTTCCAAACCAGTTTGCAGGTCCGCTGAGACCGTGCAGGTGACGCACCCGAGCTCAAGGAAGAGTTCGATGAAGATCTTGTCCTTTATGTTGTTTCGTTCTAGTCGATCAGTAGTGGAGCCCAGTTGGGGTCGATCGTGGACCTTTGTCGCTTTTGGGGTTTCTTCTTTTATTTTGGCTCCGTAGTCGGGCCCTGATTGTAACTGTATGATGTATTGTTTTATTCATGTAATTGTGTGAAGTGGCGATTGTAAGCCAACTATGTATCTCTTACCCTTATGTATTACATGGGTTGTGTGAAGATTACCTCACTTGCGACATTGCTTTCAATGCGGTTATGCCTCTAAGTCGTGCTTCGACACGTGGGAGATATAGCCGCATCGAGGGCGTGACAAGTTGGTAATCAGAGCCTTCCCCGACCTTAGGAGCCCCCACTAATTGATCGTTTTTAGCGGCCGAGTTGTGTCTAGAAAAATGTTTTGAGTCATTTAGGAATTATATATCGGAGAGTTTAGGAATTCTTTTTACTCCCCAGTCCCTTCGACCTTCTGGTAAGGCATCCTGACGTAGAGTTTTGACTCTTCTCTTCTCAAATTTCACTAAAAAAAATTTAGGATCACGCGGGTATATTACAATCGTTTCGATGGTTTATGATGACAACATTGTCTTGGTTGCTCCTGACATTTAGGGGTTGTGGCAGTGTCCCGGGGAGTTGAGCTCCAAGGTGTTGTTGTCATAATCTTATCGTTGCGGTTTTGGAATACCTGAGTTTAGTACGCCGACATCGAAAATATCTTTTGTACAGTTGTTGGTGAGATAACCCTGATAGCCCAGTACTGTGGCGAGTGCGGGAGTATTGCCATGACTTGTATAACGGATGTGTTTTCGAAGGTTGAGGTAGATGATTTCCGAAGATTTCTTGGTTATGTGTTGAAGGATGGATACAGCTGGTTGTAGGATTTGCTAGTTTGGGTGAGATATTATGCTTCCCCTGTATCCCCAACACCTGATTGCATAACCAGAAAGTTTCGGGAGTTTATAAGTGGGAATTCAAGTATCTCGTAGGATATCTTTCCAACAGACACATGATACGATATGGGATCTATCATATGTTTGTTTCCGGCTTATTTTGCAAGCCCAATCCTTTGTTTTTGATTTGTTTTGTGGTATTCGAGTTGCTTCAATGTCAAGTGTTGATTCCATAACTTCTCCTAAACGGTGTTCTCATATTCCTATGTGGATAATTGATCTTGCGAATAAATTATCAGTTTTTCTCAACGGTGTTTGCTTCATCCGTCCCAAGTTGCCTTTGTTTTCCCGCCCTCCCACCCTTATTTTCTTCAAGGACTCAGATTTCTCAATCAAGTATCCATTTTATTCATGTGAAGCTTCTTCATTCTTTCCTTCAATGTTCTTATCCGGTGATTCCCATGAAGATACTAACGGAGCTTCAAGTTCATCATTCTTTTCCTCTCCGGTGGTTTCAATTCAAGCTTTCGGTGTTGATCATATTCCTTTTCTTATTTCAAGTGCTTTCTTATGCTGCGGTACCTCTTAATCATCTACTTCTCGTTATTCAATTTTTCCGGAGTGACGAAGATATCTCAGAAGATTCAAGTTTCCATTCTCAATTCACTCAATTTCTTTTGAGGATGATATCTCATTCAAGTCATTTAAATCAACCGGTGCAATCTCTCTTTTCAAGCAATCGTTCAACGGTGTTTCTTTTGAGTGGGCCCCAACCCACAGGTTGTTCCCAGGATCTTACCTGACTCTTCTTATTTTCCCGGGGTTATTCTCAAATTCTTTTCAAAGTTTGACATAAGAATGAAGTATCATCAGTCATTTTTCCTTCTCCAAGATCGTTTTCAAATTCTTTTCATCGTTGGCTCAATCTTTCAAATTTTCATTCCGGAGTGCCTCAACAATTCATGGTGGTGTTTTCTCGACGTCATTCTCAACATTTGAAGACCGAAGAAGAGTTTCCCTTAAATCTTGTCCATTCTCTTGAAGATGCGTGGTTCTATATTGATGCCATTCGCTCATAACTGTTTTGATTACGAGAATAATTTTCACCCATCCGGAGCATTTCAGGAGTCTTTTCAGTTTGATTCTTCGGAGCCCATCATCTCAGAATTATTCATTCTGAGCTTCGTCTATCATTCTCCAAATCATACCGGTGCATCATTCAAGTATACTCTAATCAGTTCATGATCTCTTCGTTCTCATGTATCTAAATCCTAGCAAGCATCTTCGTTCATTTGCTAATTCTTCCCGGTGTTTCTTTATCTTTTCTTCGTCCATTTTCAATTCTTACGGTGGTTCGTTCAAGATCCTTCTTCCTTTGTTATCTTATAGATTCATCCTTTCTTTCCAATCCTACCGGCGGTTCGTTGAAGACATTCCCAAGTTTGTGCTATATCTCCCTTGATCCTTCTAGGAGAATAAGTGGTATGCCAAGTCCATTGCTTGTCATCAATTTAAATTGGTGAAGAATACGCATAACACAATTCTTGTTCTTGTTTCATCCAAGTGATTAATTCCTTATTCCGGAGATTCGTCAAAATTCTTGGTTTCAATTGTTTCATCTTGTCTTCCTCAGAGTTCCAAGCTCTCGCAATTATATCACCACGGAGATCCATCTAATCATTGCAAGGTTTCACCTTGTGTTTTCAACTTCTCTTTCTTTTATCATCCTTTTCTTACCGGAGTTCTTCATGGAGGCTCTACATGGTGCTTCGTCGAGGATTCTTTTCATTATTCAATTGTTCTTCAAGATTTCTCTCGGAATTAAGATCCGCCAAGCTATACTCTAAAATAAACATGGTGTTCCAACACATGTTTTGTCTTGAGGAGTTCAAGTATTCTTCATCTTGTATTCCAAAGTGCAATTCTTTCAACCGTATCATTCGAGGTGGTATTATGTCATTCTTGATAAATTTGAGTTCATGTCTCAGGATTCACATGTTGTTAAGAATGAGATATTTAAATCCACCATTTTCTCTTCGTTCAAGGGATCTTTTCAACCAATCCAATCTCTTCATTGGAGTTATCTTGGGATATATTTCACCTAAAGCCTTCCATTGGGAATGTTGCTAATTATGGTGCTTATAAATGACCCAAGTTCTTCATTTGCCCTTCCAGTGATTTAAGTTTCTCGTCTCCTTGTTGATATCAGTCCAATCATTTGTTTCCGTTGGTGGCAGAAGCTCACCTTATAATTTTGAGATGTTGTCATAAGCCCACCACAAGCTTATTAGTTTCGTTGTTGGTTTTCCAACAACTCCGTCCTATTCTTCTTCCTTAGGGTGTTTTCCAAACTCATTTGTGGTAGAAGTTGTCTTCTCCATTCCTTTATTCCAATGATCTATCTTCTATTTTTCTTCCGGAGGCATTGTGATGTTGCTCTCGTCGACCCATCATCTTGTTTTGCCAAGATCATGTTCTTTCCTTGCTTATCGAATTAACAGGAGTGTTGTGGCTATCATTCCTCTTTTAACCGGAGTCCCATCCAAGTGCTTTCATTTTGCCAAGTTCAAATTCTATTCCTCCAGTTCCAACCGGAGTGTAATATCATCTCTTCAATATCGTATCACCTTATCAAGCTTTCATCTCTTTTCTACCGCAGTGCTGTCCAAAATTCTGTCATTCTTGTTCCTTGACTATCTCATTATACCGAGGTGGTCATATTCTTTTCATTCGTGAAGCTCTTTTTCCATGTCTTTCAAACAACAAGGATATCATATGTTCCTTGTTCCTCTTTGCTAACGGAGTGTTTGCAATCTCGTTCATTCTCCATGGTATTCTTTCTTTCAATTTGTTAAACCTCTCAAGGTTCTTTGGTTTCACTCGTTTGTCAAACAAGCAACTTAGCTTTACCTCTTCTCTTTCTCTTCCGTTTTCTCCTCCGGTGCCATCCTAGATCTCGGGACGAGATCCTCTCATAGTGGTGGAGTGTTGTAATGCCCCGGATCCGATGCGCCAGGTGTCCGCCAGTTATTCGCCGTCCTTGCCATGTCATTTGCTTGCGTGTCGCATCTTGCCATGTCATCATCCGCATTGCATCATCATATTTTTCGAAACTTGCATCCGTTCGGGTTCTCCGAGTTCTCTACCTTGTCCGTTCTGAGACCAACCACACTTGCACGCGCCCGCGACATGTCCGAATATTATTTTATAAGTGGCATAAAAATGTTCTTGGAATGGGGTGAAACTTGTCGAGCGGCCTTATTATAGTGTAGACAGGCCGCCTGCCAAATTTCATCGCATTCGGAGTCCGTTTGATAGCTCAACCGTTAAACATACAGCGGTACCATTGCCGGTACTTTCGTCGGACGTTTTCGGTCTCCGGAAACAGTTGCCGGGCTGCACTCCTCTCCTCTCAGCCCGAAAACCCCTCTCCTCAGCCCACCTAGACCCCCTCCTCTCCGGACCGTCCGATCGAGATCGGAGGGTCCGAAACCCCTCCTAACCCCCCAAACCCTAGCTTCAACTGCTATATATAGACCCTAGCCTCCATTTTTCGGAATCCCTAGCCCCTGCCTCGTTTTCCGCTTCAGCCAACCACCACCCACCTTCCAGCCGCCGCCTCCTCCTCGGATCCGCCGCCGGCCACCTCTTCCCGCCACTTGTCGCGCCCCCATTGGCCAGCGCCGCCGCCAGCTCCGCCCGCGGCCAATCCCCTTGTGCCACGCGTCCCCCAGCTGCTTCCCTCCCCGCGCGGCCCGCCAGGACCCGGATCGGGCCCTGGGAAGCCCATCGGGGCCCGGGCGCCCCGCCGCCGCTGCCCGAGCGCCCCAGCGCTCCGGCCGCGCCCACCTCCCGGCGCCTCCCCGCCGCAGGCCGCCTCCCTCGCCGCCTTGCAGCCCCGCCGCCCGCGACCCCCCAGGCCAGGCTCCCCCGTGCCCTGCTCCTTCCTCTCTCTTCTCTGCTCCTCCGCCGTGCTCCTTCTCTCTCCCTCACGAACTCTCTCTCTCTCTCTCTCTCTCTCTCTCTCTCTGTGCAGTAGGAGCCGCCGCCGCCTTGGAGACCTCGTCGCCGGCCTCCTCGGCCTCGCCGTCGCCGGATCCGGGGGCCCCACGCCCGGATCCGCCCGTTCCGTCTGTCCCGGCCATCCCCGCGCTCGTCGCCGGCGTTGTCGCCGTAGGTCGCCGCCACCTTCTAGATGGGATCAGGAGAAGCCCCGATCCGCGCTGCCCGCCGCCGTTGACCGTGCCAGCGCGCGCGTGGGCCCCGCGTGGGCCGCAACCGCGCCAAGGCCCGGCCCAGCTCCCCTTCGCGGCCTGCTCCCCTCCTCGCCAAACGGGCCGAAGCCCATGGGTGAGCAGCCCAGATCCAGTGCCCCTTGGCCCAGTTCCAGCAGATTTAGCCCATGCGCGTTTTTTTCCCTGACCTGCGAATTTCCTAATTATCCTGAGAAAACAGAATTGCAGAAAAGACCCTCATCTTCATACATTTAATAACTCATCAACGGTGCATCATATTAAAATGTTTTATATATGAAACTTGCCCATAATTTTGTGTAGGTTAATAATATGCCACTTTCACCTATGTTTAAAATGCTTAAAATGCTGTTTGATTAAATTTGCTCCTATGCCATGTTAAAATGATTTAATTCATAACTAAATAACAGTAACTCGGAATTTAATAATCTTTATATGTAAATGGGGTAGAAAAATGCCTAGTTTAACATGTTGCACTTTATTTTCCTGTTTAACAACTTTAAATATGGTTTTAGGCAGAACAGTACCAAATTCAATATATGCATATGAGGAGTTTCCGGAATTGTTGTTTGTTGTTCCGGCCTCATTTAAACTTGTCTAGATAGATAGTTTTGTTGTGCTTCACCCCTTGCCATGTTAATCAACATTTAATATTGTTGGGTACATAAACAAGAGTGAACTAAATAACTTGTCATGGTGTTTCGTCAATATGCAACTCGTTGCATATTGAGCTCCACTTCACTTGTAGGATTGCTTGTGCATTTTGCCATGCCATGCCTCTTTTAACCGGACATGCATCATACTTGATTGTGCATCATGCCATGTTTATGTGGTGGTTGTTTACTTTGTTGTGTGCTTCTTTTCGGTGTTGCTTCTTCGGGTTGATTCCGTTATCATCGCGTTTGTGAGGATCCGTTCGTCTTCGTCCGTTTGTCTTCTTCATGGACTCGTTCTTCTTCCTTGCGGGATCTCAGGCAAGATGACCATACCCTCGAAATCACTTCTATCTTTGCTTGCTAGTTTGCTCGCTCTTTTGCTATGCCTATGCTGCGATACCTACCACTTGCTTATCATGCCTCCCATATTGTTAAACCAAGCCTCTAACCCACCTTGACCTAGCAAACCGTTGTTTGGCTATGTTACCGCTTTGCTCAGCCCCTCTTATAGCGTTGTTAGTTGCAGGTGAAGATGAAATTTGTTCCTTGTTGGAACATGGACTTGTTGTTCCTTGTCGGAACGTGTTTTCTTGTTGGGATATCACAATACCTTTTATTTAATTAATGCATCTATATACTTGGTAAAGGGTGGAAGGCTCGGCCTTATGCCTGGTGTTTTGTTCCACTCTTGCCGCCCTAGTTTCCGTCATATCGGTGTTATGTTCCCGGATTTTTGCGTCTCTAACGCGGTCGGGTGATTTATGGGACCCCCTTGACAGTTCGCTTTGAATAAGACTCTTCCAGCAAGGCCCAACCTTGGTTTTACCATTTGACTACCACCTATCCCTTTCCCTTGGGTCTGATCAACCCGAGGGTCATCTTTACTTAGCCCCCCGGGCCAATGCTTGTCTAAGTGTTGGTCCAAACTAGAGCACCGTGCGGGACCGTCCCTTGGCAACTTAGGTTATGTTGGTACCTGTACGCTTAGCTTATCCGGTGTTGCCCTGAGAACGAGATATGTGCAGCTCCTATCAGGATGTCGGCGCATCGGGCGGCTTTGCTGGACTTGTTTTATTGCTGTCGAAATGTCTTGTAGCCGGGATTCCGAGACTGATCGGGTCTTCCCGGGGAGAAGGAATATCCTTCGTTGATCGCGAGAGCTTATCATGGGCTAAGTTGGGATACCCCTGCAGGGTTTTGAACTTTCAAAAGCCGTGCCCGCGGTTATGTGGCAGATGGGAATTTGCTAATGTCCGGTTGTAGAAAACCCGAAGTTGATCTTAATTAAAATACACCAACCGCGTGTGTAACCGTGATGGTCTCTTCTCGGCTGGGTCCGGGAAGTGAACACGGTTGTTGGAGTTATGCTTTACGTAAGTAGTTTCAGGATCACTTCTTGATCATAGTTGCACGACCGTGCTTTTGCCTTCTCTTCTCGCTCTCTTTTGCGTATGTTAGCCACCATATATGCTAGTCGCTTGCTGCAGCTTCACCTCATACCTTTTACCCCTACCTATAAGCTTAAATAGTCTTGATCTCGCAGGTGTGAGATTGCTGAGTCCTCGTGACTCACCAGATACTTCCAAACCAGTTTGCAGGTGCCGCTGAGATCGTGCGGGTGACGCACCCGAGCTCAAGGAAGAGTTCGATGAAGATCTTGTCCTTTATGTTGTTTCGTTCTAGTCGATCAGTAGTGGAGCCCAGTTGGGGTCGATCGTGGACCTTTGTCGCTTTTGGGGTTTCTTCTTTTATTTTGGCTCCGTAGTCGGGCCCTGATTGTAACTGTATGATGTATTGTTTTATTCATGTAATTGTGTGAAGTGGCGATTGTAAGCCAACTATGTATCTCTTACCCTTATGTATTACATGGGTTGTGTGAAGATTACCTCACTTGCGACATTGCTTTCAATGCGGTTATGCCTCTAAGTCGTGCTTCGACACGTGGGAGATATAGCCGCATCGAGGGCGTTACACGGTTGGTGGGACGAACCAGGACCAATGGGCCTAGCTCCTGGCCCACCACCATTGGTCCCGGTTCGTGGCATGAACCGGGACCAAAGGCTCCCCTTTAGTCCCGGTTCATGCCACGAACCGGGACTAAATGGTCGGTCCTCGTTGCGCTTCACAGTTTAGTCCCACCTCGCCAACCGAAGGGCGCCCACACTGGTTTATAAGCCCGTCCCTCTCTGCATTGTTGAGCTCCTCTTAAAATGGAAATAGATGCCCCTATACAGGAAATTTGACCTAAATTCATAATGAAATTCTCTGAAATTCATGGAAATTGATTATGAATTTAGGTTAAATTTTCTCTATAGGCGCATCTATGTTCATTTTTTTAGTAATTTTAATCACAAACTTGAGATTCACACAAATTTCAAAGAATTCAAATTTTAACTATTCTAATTTGAAAACTAATGGCACTAGTAAAGTTAATCACAAACTTGAGGTTCACACAAATTTCAAAGAATTCAAATTTTAACTATTCTAATTTGAAAACTAATGGCACTAACAGAAAGTTTATAATTTTTGGTATCTCTGTGCAGAAAGATTGTACATAGTAAATATAATACACAAAGTGTTTTCACACAAATTTAGTAAACTAGTGATTCATAAACTAGTGATTCACACAAATTTTAAAAAATTCAAATTTAAACTATTCAAATTTTAAAGCTAATGGCACTAACAGAAAGTTTATAATTTTTGTGACCTAAAAGAAAAAAGAAATCACTAAAAAACTATAAGTATTTAGTTCTAAGTAGAAATGAAAAAATAAATAGCAAAAAAGAAAAAAATGCCTATAATATTTGTTATGACTAACTAAAATTACCAAATTGAGCATAATGATAAAACACAGTAATATTAAATAGCAGGAAAAAGATTGACTCAAAAATCAATTTTTATAGTAAAGTTATTCATAAACTTGAGATTCACACAAATTTTAAAAAAATTCAAATTTAAACTATTCAAATTTTAAAGCTAATGGCACTAACAGAAAGTTTATAGTTTTTGTGACCTAAAAGAAAAAAGAAATCACTAAAAAACTATAAGTATTTAGTTCTAAGTAGAAATGAAAAAATAAATAGCAAAAAAAATGCCACCTTCTCGGCCACCACGGCCTGAATACGACTAGAAACCCAACTATGGGCCAGGATTCAGGCCCGCAGCAGGCCCAATAGGCCCACAGGCATTGCAGTGACAGATTAGGCCCGAAAGCCTGCAGTTGAGAGGAGCTCGAGAGGGTGGGCGCAGCAGCGCTTATAAACCACTTCCGAGCCCTCTCAACTAGCGAGGTGGGACTAAACTTTTGGGCGCGGGGCAGCAAAAGGCCTTTGGTCCCGGTTGGTAGGACGAACCGGGACCAAAGGGGGGCATTGGTCCCGGTTCGTGGCACAAACCGGGACCAATGCCCCCCTTTAGTCCCGGTTGGTGCCACGAACCAGGACCAAAGGCCGCCGCTTCCCGCCCTTTGGGCTGCTAAAAAGAGGCCTTTGGTCCCGGTTGCTGGCACCAACCAGGACTAAAGGGGGCATTGGACCCGGTTTGTGCCATGAACCGGGACCAAAGCCGTTGCTATATAAGCAACACTTGGGAATTTTTCACAGTTTCCCTCGCCAGTTGCCCCCGACGACGCCGACCTCATCGACGCCGCCAGGCTGCCCCGACGCCGTCCGCCGCCCTCGACCGCGCCGTCGTCATCGCCCGTGCCTCGCCGTCGCCGACGTCATCCCCGAGCCCGCGCACCCCTGCCCTCGCCCCCGAGCGCGCGCGCCTCCGCCGCCCCCGAGCCTTCCTCGTCGCCGACGCCACCTCGCGGTGAGCGCCGCCCCGTTCCCCTGCTCCTCCCCCTGTACTGGCCGCCGCCGCCGCGCACTGCCCTTCGCTGCCGCCTCGCGCCGCCGCCCCTGCCCTTCGCTGCCGCCTCGCGCCGCCCCTGCCCTGCGCGGCCGCTGCCCCTGCCCTTCATTTTTTTAGTTTAATTTTTTTTCATATGTGTATGTATATTGTATATGTGTATGTATAATGTATATGTGTATGTGTATGTATAATGTATATGTGTATGTATAATGTTCATATATATATATAATGTATAATGTATAATGTTCATATGTGGTTAGTTTAATTTTTTGTGTTCATAGAAATTTTGTTCATATATATATAAAGTTTTTTGTTCATAAAAAGTTCAATTTTTTGTTGTAATTTTGTTCATAGAAATAAGAAGAGGAAGAAGGAGAAGAAGAAGAAGAAGAAGAAGAAGAAGAAGAGGAGAGGAATAACAGGAGAAATAAATAAGAAGATGAAAAAGAAGAAAAAAAGAGAAGAAGAAGAAGTAATAGAGGAGAAGAAGAAGAATTCTTCTTCTCCTCTATTATTCCTTCTTCTTCTCCTCTTTTTTTCTTCTTCTTCCTCTTCTATTCCTTTCTTCTTCTCCTCTTTTTTTCTTCTTCTTCCTCTTCTTATTTTTGTTATCGGATATGTCGTTGTCGATATACCGCCCCTCCCCGATAACTTTTAGTAATTAGTACTACTTAAAAAGTGTTTAATGGAATTAATTAGAACTAGGTAAACTTGTTTATTTTTAGTAAGTACTACATTATTCTATTTATAGTAAGTGCTTAGTAGTTGAACTAGTTTATTTTACTATAGAAGTAGTTTATTTTTAGCAAGAAAATTAATAGAACTAGTTTATTTTTTTTAGTTAAAGCAATTATTCCCGCATCGACGAGGACGATGCCTATCCCGCATCCTAATCGTCGAGTCGGCGGAGGACGACACCTGCTTGACCAGATGGGCCATGTCCGGGACTGGGCTACGCCGGGGTGGTACTGGGAGGCGCTACCTTCCGGGGGGCGTAGTTTGGTGAGGAGCCAGCCCGTCGTTGACCCGATCCTTGTTTGGTGGCGGTCGCGTGGGCCAGTGACGGTGCCGAGGCTTCCGGACACTGCAGAGGTGGTACGTCACCATGTCTGCGAGGAGGACCAGCACGTCCGTCGCTACATGGTTGCGTTGGAGGGCAGGTTCGAGAATACCTGGCAGGTTCTTCAGGGATCTCACTGGAGCTATGATCCTGTGATGGTTCCTTCCCTTTGGGTGTCCACCGCCCGCGCCATACCCGTCGGGCGCTACGGTTCTAGCTGTACTGGCGATATGTATGATAGTATTCGACGTGTATTAGTGATAATATTCGATTTATGGACACATGGAGATGATGTAGTTTTTCTTATAATTGAATGCATCCTAATTTGAATACTACTTTATTTTGCTATTTGATTTTTCTTATTGAATGCTCAAATTGGAGAGCACTATGCAAGGCATATGCATATCATTAGTTGAATAATAATGATCTAATTTAGTCTTTGAATTATGAACGTATAGGAAATGTCATCATCGGACGACGGAAGTCTCTCGGGGGAGTGCGACTGGTGCCACGACGATCGAGGTTAGTGCGACAGGCCTCACCTAGACGATGGTCGGCGCTTTAGCATTAAGCTCGAGGAGACCTTCGAAGTTGAAACGGTACGCAACGACGACAAGTGTTTTTTTTTCATAATTAAGCATGACTTCAACTATTTCAACATGTAATTTTCATCTTTTACAATTCGAGTATAGTTTATCCCATGCCATGCAAGACGCTATGTCTTGGAGAGGATGGATTTTAAAGACCATGAAAATTTTAAAACGAAGAAAATTCACCTAAGGACCCATCATGATGTGGATTTTGAAGTAAAGTTGTATAATGCTGAGAGCGTAACCCATTTTGGTTGCAAAAATTGGGAAGCATTTTGCAAATTGTATGGTTTTGATGAGGGTATGCTTGTCACCATGGATCTTGGTGATCCTGAAATCGAGCAAGACAATATGGACATTTGGGTCCTTGTTGATACGCCTCCAGTTCTACCGCTATGTGAGTTTCTCAAACATAGTTAATTATTAACTAATTTATTTGTTCATTTCAAAATAGTTGACAGCTTATTTCCATTGACAGCTTATTTTGAAGTATCAAAAAATGTGCAGAAGATGGTAGATAGAACTTACTACACCGATGGCGCTGCGTTAACTTACAAGGAGAAAACTCATCTGGTTGGATTTTGTAATGATCTTGAGAATTACAATATCTACAATCGAACTCCTCAACATTATGGTCAATACGTGCCACTAGTGCACGTGTTGAACTACGGTAACTACCATGGAGATACCCTGGTAAGATTTTTTACTATTACGACATCCGTGCATCTTTTTGCATACTTCTAAAACTAGTATATCATTGCTAACTACGAAGTTATTACTATGTTTTTCAACAGAGAATCCCAGAGGATTGTGTGCCTATTTTGATGTATCAGAATGGCGGCAGCCTTCGTGTTTTGAACATATATCCAGGTCATCCTACGAATCTCAACTGTCCATACCGGATTTCTAAAAGAAGTGGAGACATGACAATCAAAGAATGGAAAAAATGTATGGACAGTCGTAAGGAGCTTCTTGGAAGCAAAAGGAAGCGAGGCGCAAGAATTGGAGACAGGATGATCTCCATTCTTCATAATGGAGAGTCAGGGTCTATATTGTTTTATGTTATTTTACCTTAAGTGTGTTTAGGTCCTACCTGATACTGATGATCATGTGGTAAGAACAATTATGTAGGGTTGGGTTCGATGACTATGAGGATGATGATCGTATGACTTATTATTAATAACGAGTAGAAGTTGTATGATGATGCTTGATTAATTAATAGGACTTGTTATTATATATGATGATGTATGATGCGAGCATGCATGAGTTATTATATATATATCTGCGAGTGAAATGAACATAGCAGTAGCGTTTTGGTAAACCAAGGATGAAGATATAAGAGAGGACACTTCTCTCTATTAGCTAGCTAATAACAACCTAAAAATAACCCTCTAAACCCCTAAAATAGCCACCGTTTAAAAAAAGAAAAACCTCAGCTCCAGCCCGCTGCTGACGCATGGAAGCCTTTTGGTCTCGGTTTATGTCATCAAACGAGACCAAAGGCGCCCCTGCCTGAGCTGCCGGCAGCGGCCACGTGGAGCCCCATCTGTCCCGGTTCTGGTTTGAACCGGGACTGAAGGGAGGACGTATTAGTAACGACCCTTTAGTCCCGGTTCATGAACCAGGACTAAAGGCCCTTATGAACCGGGACAAAAGGTCGATTTTCTACTAGTGAGTCATGTGCCTAAACCTATGTGGGGCATTCTTATGGTGCGATGTGGTTGCATTTATACATGCAACATCATGATCTCCAGAATGGTCTATCGGATAGAGAAAGAAGCAAGAAGAACAAGATGCACAAGCTAAATTTCTCTCGAGAGTTTTTTCTTGTTGGTTTTTTTCGTGTAAGAAAGTGGCTCATTATTTTTGTTGTCAAAAATTGGCCCACTATAATCTACAATATCTAAATAGTTGATCCCCGCCAACTCTAATTCTCTCATCATGTGGCCCTCCATATCCCCAAATATGCCACGTCATCATCCACTAAAACTATTTTGTAGCACATGCATATCTCAATTTAATTGTTACATCTTCAATGGTCTAGCGTACATGCATATTCTTTGTTCACACACAATTATTTCTAAAAATAATAACTTTTAATTTATATCATTTTATACATAAAAAAATTATCCAAAATTAATCTTTGAAGTCCCGCAGCAAAGCGCGGGGAAATCACCTAGTCATTAAAAAAGGTTGAGATCAAGTTGGACATGGGTCTCCTGAACTAGGCCCAGCGGGCCCGGCCCGCTGCCACTTGCATTCACGGACTCGTGGTCTTTCTAGAAGGAGGATTAGCGCCGTCAAGAGGTCCAAACCCTAATAAGGCCTTGTACAATGGAAGGTGCTTAAGGGAGGTGCTTAGAGAAATAAACAAGGCTTTCCTTAAGGCGAGTATTAGGCGCCGGCGGACCGGCCCAAAGTTTCGGCCGGTCCCGCGCTAGCCATCAGAATATGATATGCGGCAGTTGTAGCCGTTCGATCCTTCCCTTCCCATCCCTTTCTTCCTCGTAACGCACGAGATCTGATAAAAAAAATACGAGCGCATGGCAGCCGCACCTCGCCACCATATCGTTCCCTCGCCGTCGATGCACGCCGCCGTTCTCGCCGCGGATGCTCACCGTCGACAGTCACGACAAAACTATCCGCGTCACAAATCCAGTTCAATCCTTGGAAAATGCTGGTTCCAGCAAACAAGACTACCATGGTAGCAAAATTTGATGACGTTTCCAGCAAAAATAATCTCAATTGTACAAATCTGAGAAAAGACGATTGTAGCAAATAAAAAAGGCAGTTCCAGCAAAACGCAATGCTGGTTCCAGCAAAAAATACTCAGCAGCAAAACATACTAGTTGATTGTAGCAACAAAAAAAGCTAGTTCCAGCAAAAATTAATGATGGTTCCAGCAATAAAAGTAGTTGGTTCCAGCAATGGTAGATCGCCGCCATGGCCGTCGCAGCAAGGCCGTCGCCGGTTCCAGCATTTGTGTGGCTGGTTGAAGCTCCGCGAACCTAAGCTTGTAGCTCCGCCGAGCCGAGGTTGTAGCATCCTCTATTGGTGGTTGCCCTCTCCTGCGAGCGGAACGGAGTATGCAGGTCAGCGTCGGCGGCGAGCCATCTGCTGGGCAAGGGCCGTGGCGAGTAGATGCTGCCCTCGCCAGAGCTGCACGCGACGTGCTATTGGGGCAGAGCAGTGTCTGTGGCGAGCAGATGATGCTCTCGCCGGAGTTGCAATCCACGCGTGATTTGTTTTGCCATGGATTTGTTTCATTTGGGGGAAGCAGAGAGAAGAGGAAGAGGGATTGTGTTTGGGTACTCCCTCCGTCCGGGTGTATAAGTCATCTTAGGAGTAGCACCATGACCTAGGTGGTTGTAGATTGGCTGAGGAGGAGCACCGCGGCCAGCTTAACTTCCAATCAGAGCGCTGCACAAAAGGAAGCAAAATCAGCATTTAATAGGATGTCTTTTCAGTTCTCCATGCAGGCCCACGTACGTGATACTCCAGCCGCGATCAACGCCCAGCATGCAAAACTGTCTTCAATATCCTGCCTAACCAACGCCCAGCCGCGATGCATGCATTGGCCGTTCTCGTGCGAGCGCCACCTCTTCCTCCCCGCGCATCTTCTTCCTCGGCGCGCCTCCTCTGGCCGAAAATTTTCAGTCCAAATCTTCATCCCGCGTATCCTCCTTCCTCCCCGCGCCTCCTTTAGCTCCAAATTTTTGGTTTTAGATCAACCGCGCGAAACTGTGAAATACATCTATAAATAGGTTACCCCATGGCTGCAACTTCTCACATTCATCTTCCTCCTCCCGTCAATGGTGACGTTCGATCTCAACGAGCCACCACCAGTAGATGAAGTAGTGGAGGATGGAGAGGATGGAGCAGGCCGTGGTGGAGAGGATGGAGGAAGCTGGCCGCCGCCACCAGAAGGGCTGGTGGTAGGTGCTCGAGATCGAGGCACAGCAGATGCCGTCGTCCTAGGTGGTCGCCGGCCGCCACCTCTAGGCATGGCAGGCCGTCCGCGTGGCGGCTTCTTCTATACCAGCGGTGATACTACGCCGGGGCTCCCACCGCTCGGCCTAGTTCGTCGTCCTCGCGCCATCTATACTCCAAGCATCGGCGATGCAGCGTTTGACATGCCACCGTCCGGCCTCCTTGGACGAACCATGCCAAGCTTTACGATAGGCACGGCAGGAAGCGAGCCAGTCGTCCCCGTGCGCCACGTTGGGCTGTCCCGTAGGCCTCGCGGCGGTTGTACCGGTGAGGCAGGATCCAATCGTGGTGGCGGGAGCAATCGGGCACGAGGTGCAGTCCGTCCTCGGCGTCCTCGCGGTGGTGCATCTAGTGGCTCCGCTACGGGCGGGAGCAGCGTTGAGGGATCTGCCATCCAAGGTCTGTACCTTGGCGACGGCCTGGAGGAGCAGAACGGGCATAGGCAGGAGCATGGCGGCGGTGGTACGGGTCGTGGCATCGGGATTAATCTGGTACGAGGTGCAGCCCGTCCTCGGCGTCCTCGCGGTGGTGCATCGAGTGGGTCGGCTACAGGCGGGAGCAGCGTTGCGCGTTCTCCTGCTGGACGTGATGACGATGACGAACAAGTGCGAGGCGGCAACGTCGGCACGAACAATGTGCAAGCTCCAGCAAGGACATATGGCCGTAAGTTAATAAGCTGCCATGGCAGCGTTTTTGTACTCATGGCAATGATTATGTTTATGCAATACTCATGGAGTAACTTAGAACCATTGCAGTGAGTATGCGACTTAAAATTGCTGCCATGACATATTTTAGGACCTCCAAGGAGCAGTAGGGGTCGAGGTTCAAGAAAAGGCAGTGGCAGTGGGACTTCGCGCACCCCTGGTGTCGAAGAAAATGGCGTGGGCATTGGATACGCTGGTGGCTTCGATAGCAACTACACGTAAGTGCATTTGCATTACAAATTCTAATTTATATTTGGTTCACTATGCACTAAACAGAAAACTTTTATGTGTACAGCTTTGGAAACTTTCAATCTGCTCATGATGCTGGTGTCTTTGAGCACATGGATGCTTGCCCGCCTCTACCAGAGTTTCCACTAGCCCCAAAGAAGATACTGGACCTAAGTAAGTCATGCAACATATGACATGCAGCATGTCTTTGTAATGAAACATTTTCTTGTAAGCATGGATGAAATCTGATTGTCTATGCATCAAATAATATTTGTGAATCAAGACATATTTAATCTAATTTTTGCTATAGTCGGAAATATATTTTAAATTCATTTGTCTTCTTGAATAGATGTACTTGCCAACAAAAAGAAAAGGAAATACTACGACGCCAACCAGAAGAGACACATCTATGCCATGATCTTGGCCAGGAGTGGTCTTGGTAGAAGGAAGAGGGGAGTAAGTAAAGAGGTTGCCCGTCTATGTGAATGTTCAGTGAGGGTTGTGCAAAGGATATGGAAGCAAGGGCGAGAAGGTGGTTCCGTTAACGTCGTCATCGATAGGAGAAAGCTAAAGTGTGGTAGGCAAAAAATTAAGCTCAACGCCGATGCCATGGAAGCTATACCACATGAAGAGCGTACAACAATACGGTGCCTGGCTGCTGCACTTAACATGAAGAAGAGTACGGTGCATCGTAGGCTTAAAGAAAAAGAATTCTGTCGTCATACTAGTGACTTGAAGCCCGCTTTGAATGTAGACAATATGAAGGCTCGTGTGGAGTACTCTCTTATGCACCTTGAGCCATCAAGCTTGGCACATAAGCCTACTTTCAAGGCTGGGTACAATGTTGTCCATATAGATGAGAAATGGTTTTATCGGACAAGGAAGAACCAAAACTTTATTTGACCAACAAGGAACCAAACCCTCAGAGGCAAACAAAGAACAAAGGTCACATAGAGAAAATAATGTTCCTGGCAGCCATGGCTAGGCCTAGGTACAATAGTGATGGTGAGTGCACATAAGACGGCAAGATAGGGGTATGGCCATATGTGGAATGGGTAGAGGCACAAAAGGAGAGTAAATAGGAAAAGCGGAACCATGGAACTGAAGCCCTCCACAAGTGTTGGTAAGATATCTCCATTGTATTATTGTCATGTTGTCAAAGAGTACAATTTTATTAAGTTCATGTTTCCATCATTTGTTTGCTCTTTGTGTAGGCAAGGAAAAGAGCCGCGAATACCTAATTAAGTATGTTTTGCCGGCGATCAAGGAGAAGTGGCCAGAAGAAGATCGTTGGAATACAATTTTTATTCAACAAGACAATGCGAAGACACATGTTGATGTGGATGACCCCTACGTTCTTCGTGAAGCGAGAAGAGGTGGTTGGGACATTAGGATGATTTTTCAACCACCTAATTCGCCCGACACCAATGGTTTGGATCTTGGTTGGTTTAACTCTATTCAAGCCATGTTTCAACGAAAAATGCCGAAGGACCTCCCAGATATTGTGAAGAAGGTGGAAGAATCTCTTGAAGAATATCCACATCAACGTCTAAACAGAATTTTCTTAAGCCATCAAGCTTGTATGAGATAGATCATCAAACATAAAGGGTCCATTCACTATGCGTTGCTCCATTTGAAGAAGCAGTCACTTGAGGCGACGGGAGACCTTCCAATCAGATTGGATATCGATCTAGAGTACGTGGAAGCTGCGAGAGAGTTCTTGGCCACTCCATGAAAAATTTATGTGATTGTAATGCATCATGTGAGGACTTGCCTTTTAGTCTTATGTCAAAAAAACTTGTAATGTATGAGGTTGCAATGAAACTTTATCATGGCATTTTATATTTCGTATGGAACTTCACTCTTGTTAGTCTTATGAAAATTTGTATAACTAAACAATAGAGTCTGATTTATATTCTAGTTCTCGTCAATACAATGAAACTAACAACCATTGTCACTGCATGCCACTCTTCCTTCTCGACATAAAATGATAACTTACAACCATATTTTTGAATGCAAATTCATACACCGAAAAATATAAGCGAGCAATTCATCTTCCTTCTCGACATACTTACTCTACGAAGTCATCCTTCGGTGGCTTGATCGAACCATCCATGTTGAAGTACTCGGAGCTATGCAAGTGAAGCATCTCCCCAATGATTGGGTTTTTCTTTGGATCGTCAATGTCATCCCACTTGTTTTTCTTCTCGGTGTCCAACACGTCCTCCGCTCTCGCCACCGGATGCTTCATTACGTGCACGTCTTCGCCACCAACCTGCACCCCAACGTTGATTGTGCGAACTTTCTTCTTCCATGTTCCGGAGAGGAGCAACTCATGGTTCGCTTCAATCCATTTGCTCTCCCTCTCCGCACAACCGGAGCTCCACGTCAAAGATTCTTCCGTCATGGCGAACGGATCTTGTGTCTCCGCATCCGGGTCCACAAAAGGAACATCATCTGCCACAACCTCCATAGCGAACGCAACATCCAACTTATGTACACGTACATACTCCATCTCACCAATCCCTGCAATCATCTGCTGCTGGACAAACTCCTCCTCCATGGTGCAGTTTTTTTCCTCCATGGCGCCCATCTTCTTCTCCATGGCGCCCATCTGCTGCTGGACGTCCTCCTCGTCCATGCCTCTCTTCCTTGCCTTCACGATCTGATCCTTCATGGCGCCCATCTTCTTCTCGATGGCGCCTATCTTCTCCTCCATGGTGCCCATCTGCTGCTGGACGTCCTCCTCGTCCATGCCTCTCTTCCTTGCCTTCACGATCTGATCCTTCATGGCGCCCATCTTCTTCTCCATGGCGCCCATCTTCTCCTCCATGGCGCCCTTCACCTTGCTGCAAGTCTTCTCCATGGCGCCCATCTTCTCCTCCATGGCGCCCTTCACCTTGCTGCAAGTCTTCTCCATGGCGCCCACATCCTCCCTCATCTCCATGGATCCAATCTGGAAACCTTCTCCTTCCATGGCGAACAGCCTGCTTTTTCTCTTCTCCCACGTGTTTCCTTCTGCCATGGCTTATAAAGGATGAGAAGAACAGCATGCACGGCATGCAGATTTCGTTTCACACTAGAGAAGAGGTAAAACGGGAGGAGAGGGGTTTCCACGTGGGGAGAACGAGGCAGCGGAGGGAATCGAGGAACGCTCGTTAATGAGGCTGGGAGGGGAACGAGGAGAATTTAATGTTACACGCCTAAACGTTTTGGGAAAATCTGGTTTTCGTAAGATGACTTATACACCCGGACGGAGGGAGTAGAAAAAATGAGTGGAGAGGGGTGTCCAGCGGAAGAGATAAGGGCAACGTCAAAACGGTGTGTGGGCCATAAGCTGCGAGCCCACTGCGCAAGGCGACCGGCGCTGGCTTCGGCCGGTCGGCCGGTGTTAAACATTTCCCTTTTCTTAAGCACCGGTGTTTATTTATACGGGATATACGCTTAACTAAGCGTCTTTTCTGTAGAAATAGGCACCGATGCTTCAGAAAAACTGGTTTATTTTTCTAAGCACCTCCCTAAACATCTCCCATTGTACAAGGCCTAACATACTAGCATTCGGCACACCGCCCCAACATTTCCTCACCCAGCCCAACAAACCCGGCCCGGCGCCACCGTCCCCCGACCAGCGAAACCGCCTCCCGCTCCTCCCTCCTCCTCCACCCTCTCTCGGCCTCGTCGCGGGCGCCTCCTCCGGCTGCTCGGGTTCTTCCTTCGAGGCCCTCTCCCTCGCCGTCTCCTGGTAAGCCTCGCCTCCCCCCCGAAACCCGCTCCGCCGCGTCGCTGGGTGCGCGCGTGCTTGCTTAATCGCGTGGTGTTGGTGGACCGGTGGGTTTGTCTCTCGGTACCCCAATCTGATCCGCGGCGCCGCTCTTGTGTGTTTCTCCAACGCAATGCTCGGATTCTTCATGTACTAACGGTGGAGGTTTTCCTTGTCGTTCGCCTTGCTGGCGTTCTCGGTTGCTTTTCCGCCGTAATTAAGTTGCGAAGCTCTTGGTGGTTGATGCTCGCTAGCGGAATGTTCGATTTCTTCTCGACTTGTTGGTGGAGGTTTTTCTCGTTCTCCGATTTTTCAGGGTTTTTGCTTCAGCAAATTTCATGGCGTTGCTAACTCTTGATGCTAGCTGCGATTCCTCAGGGTTTTGGCTTCAGCAAATTTCGTAGGGAGAGGGCGGAGGAGGCGTCCGACAGCCCGCAGAAATCCCCGCGCCTGGACCCGCTGGCTGCGGCTGGTCCTGGATGCAGCGACGCGCCTGCGTCTCCGACGGAGTCAAGCGACGAGTGGCCATCGTCCGGGGAATCGGAGGCGGGCACCAGCAGCGACAGTACCGGCGACAGCGGGCGGTGCGAGCACATACGTTTGGCCCCCGAACTCCTGGATATGCACGTGTATTATCTCACGAAGCAGCCGGCGGTGCTCCGGACGTGCCATTTTGTTAAGTGCAAGACGACCTCGAAGGGCAACGAAAGGATGATGAAGTGCATAGACTGCTGCTCTGGGTGGCCAGTGGAGAGGGAAAGTCCGCAGGGACATGCCGTCTGGCATGCCGGCGAGAACCAGCATTGGGTTGCTCAGCGGTGCGATGAACCGAATTTGGGATACTGCTTCTTGTGTGCCCGTGGTATGAGGCTCAGTGACTGGACCGAAGATGACTGTGCAGTGGCGGCCAGAAACGTAAAGGATCAGCAAGGACTGGGGGATAGCGTTGCAGAGGATGGCTGGGGATCGGTGTCCGGCATTGCAAAGGATGAGTGGCAAAGGGTGCCCAGAATTGTAATGGACGATGTTGCGTCTGGGTATGCTAATGGTGATGGCTACGTTATCAGAGGGATACCGAACCTTGGAGAAACATGCTACATGAATGCAACGCTGCAGTGCCTTGGTAAGCTGAGGACAAAGATTCAAAGTCGGGATGCTGAAGGCAGTACTTCTCCTATTCCGGGTTCACGATTGGGAGATGGGGCAATGGAGAAAACCCCCAGGCCTTTGCAAGTTGCTAAGTCTATGCGCTCCTGTACTCAACTTAAAAGGCAATGGTGAACGTCTGAGATCATACAACTTTTGAGGAAAGAATGCAGGAACATGCGGAATTGTGTGATCTACTAGTATTATTTGCTATTTCTCTGAAAACAAGCAAATGGTACTTTTTTGAATGGAACTTCATTACTAGCTAAGCAACTGTCATGGACGTTTTACACATGGATAAAAGAAATAGCAGGAAAATCTTTTTGGGTGGCTACATAAAATCTGACAGGATGTTTCAGCAGTCTTAACATGGCAAAGGTGTTCACCGTAGCGTAGTCTTGAGTCCTTACCATCATACAGTAGGTGTTACTCCAAATGTTTGGTCAACTAAGCGTGTTTGGATACTGTCAAAAAAAATAAACAGCTTAAAGTGTGCACAATTGTTATGATGGTAATTATTATGGACGTTTTACACATGGATGGAAGAAATAGCAGAAAAAACTTTTGGGTGGCTACATAAAATCCGACAGGATATTTCCGTAGTCTGGCAAAGGTGTTCATGTAGTGTAGTAGTTCAAACTGCCATGGGAAGCCCAGGGTCTTGAGTCCTTACCATCATACAGTTGGTGTTACTCAGGGGCGGAGCCAGGATTTGAACATGAGGGGGGTGAAGAAAAAAAATACCACTCCACCACATAAGACACAAAAATTGGGCGAAAGCAATAGGGATTCAATGTGCGGTCGCGCGGCGATAGAGCGGACGAGCTCGCCTGCTCCCGCTACAAGTTTCAATGGGACAACGACGCGTCGGTACGTTTGTTGAATGCGGTTGTAGAGAGCAAGGAACGATACCCCTCATGCAACAGGAGTATACGGTGACGGCACCGTGTAATATAACGACATGATGACGGTACAGCATGCATGTGTCCTTGACATGCAGTAAAATAGCGATTCAATGCAAAAGAGATACCTCGTGCCGTGATCAGTGGCGGAGCCAGGAATATTTTTTAGGTGTGGCAGAATTTGTGAGGGGAAAAAACAATGTAGTAACATATAACTATGTGACGTTCCTGCTTGCTGCCTCTCTTTACGGTGGTCGCTGCCATGCCCACCACGCTGACTAAAGATCGCGTGGTTGCTCTGTAATCGCTGCCTCTGTTGCATGCCTTAGGGGTTAGCCGACTAAGGTTCGGTCAGTCGGTCGGCAGTAGGGACAAATATCACAACAAGACATACATTGTCATGAGTTTGGAGGAGTAGCTGTTGCTCCTAGTTGTATATTGTAATACCTCAAGACGATTTGAGACCAATTAGATCTAGTTTCTTCACCGGAGAGACGGAAAGCGGTGAGGCTCTAGGTTTCGCGGAGCTGGCACACAGCTAGAGACAAGCTTGAGCGGCGGCTGCAAGGCGATTCCTGATCAACCGTGCTTGAACGAAACAACTCCTGTATCTCCAATCAACTAGTACATTTTTTTTAGCATGTCCAATCAACTGGAGTACATGTGAATTGATTTGCAATTGACTGCCAATGGTGTCCTCGTTTAGAACATGGGCTTGTGGGTCATGGGCTTATGTGATGCAAGTCACCTATTGCTTAATTCTCTCCTTCAGCGGCAGTTAGGCCTCTAATGAGGCAGAAACGCGTAGGTAACAACACAACTACCTGGCGAAATACATTCGAGGCCATGAGTTGCCTGCCCCCTGCGAGTATTCATCCTCCAAATTGACGAAACTGACCAAAAATCCATTGACTCAGCTCAAAGCTTCATACATACACTATATATATGCAATACTTTTGCCAAATTTTAGGTATGGCATCTGCCAAACCTCGCCATATAGCTGGATCCGCCCCTGGCCGTGATCAGCTCAGTGGGGTGGGTTTCACTTTCATTGGCCAGTGGTGCGTCTCGGTCTTTAATTTCGTGTTTCAAGTACTCTAGTTTAAAATTGACCGTCCTTTATGTGGATATGGTGAACTTTGGTGATCATTTGGAGACCCGTTGGTGATTTTTTGGTTGTGAGGGTGTGCATTTCTATGTCTGTTTGAATTCGTGTTGCATGCTTTAGCATGAATATAGGGTACGAGATGAGTAATACACTTTGGTCCTTGGTTTTAGATACACCCTATATGAGGCTTTTTTAATAATTAAACAAAAACTCAAAATAGGTAAGAACTATTTTTAGAATAGAGAGTGGTTTTTCTACACCCAGCTCGGTGCACCTACGGTGCACCCACGCAAAAAAACATAGCAAAATAGTTCAAAAAAATTTGAAATTTTGTGTAAATGATTATCAACAAATGTGATGGGCGCTTGCAAAGTCTGGTGGTAAAAAAAACATTCGAGGAGCCCTCTACAAAAAAAATTCAATGAAAATTAGTCAAAATGTAAGTGAACTGTTTGAGTAGATTTTGTAATTTTGTCTTTTCTGTAGAGAGCTCCTCGAATGTTATTTGCCCACCAAACTTTGGAAGCCCCCATAACATTTGTTAATTATCATTCCCACAAAGTTTCAGAATTTTTTGAAATCTTTTGCTATGTTTTCTTGCGTGGGTGCACCGTGGATGCACCGAAGGTGGGTGCAGCCACTATTTTTCCTTTTAGAATAAACTTGACTTAGTTTTGCACTAGTATATAAACTTTCACAAAAAAAAACAATGTTGACTTCACAACGAAAAAGACAAAATTATTTGCTATTATAGGTCACTATTCACACTATTTTGGCAAAAAATTGTCTTTTTTGAAAAGAAGTCAAAGGGGTTTTTCTTTCTATGGATTTTTTCTCATGAGTACAATGGAAGGTCTAGTTTATTTCAAAAATATTTTCAGATTCTTTCGACTTTTTGTTGAATTACTAAAAGAAATCCACATATGGTGTAGATGTCCCTATGACTAAACGTCCGCCTCTGGTACCGGATATGAGATACATGAATGTGGATGACAGGAATTGAGAGGCCGGATTTGGTGACCGTCCATGTAGATGCTCTTAATTAGTTCAGCAAACAGGTCATTTCGTCATGGCTCATGTTCATAGTTTATTTAAAAGTTGAACTCATTCTAGCTGCCGCCCCCCCAACCAGTTGCAAAAAACAAATTGGATTCACGTCTGGCCAGGCATATATGGATTTTGTAGAGATCAACGCCTTGTAAGGATCAATGTTTCTGATTTATGGTCAGAAAAAGCAAAGAGGTTTGGGAAAAACATTATTCGAATGCGTTGGTCTTCGTACATAACATAGGTCAGGTCTAGCAAATCATTTGGAAGATCCTGCCACTGCCACTGGTGTGCCAAGCTAGTACATGCTTTTGTTCCGCAGAACTATTCGTGATCAACACCAACAACCATACCAGCCAAACACAGAACCAAAACGCCGTCACTAGCTTTGCGACGGCAGTGACCATATACCGTCTCTTCTGTCCACAGTGCGCATTAAATAAACCGCCGTACACGCCGTGGAAAACTGATGCGTCCAGCATCCCGAAGTGAAGCAACGCCTCACGATTCGGTGAGCAGGCGAGCCCGTCCACGCCGATGGATTTTCCATGTGCGCCCAATTATTTTCCACTTGGCTCTACGCAATGTTAATGTGAACACAATTCAAAACATTGTGACGCGGTGCAAGGTGCAGCTTATTGCAAAATATAAAACATTAAAAATAACAAGTCTCGGTAAGCAATTTATGATTGACAACGAGAGAAGGATTCATTTCTGCCCCGTTTTCTAATAGAAATGGGGTGAGGGGAAACCCCTTTCGATCAAAAAAAAAGAAGGATTCATTTCAACTAATAAAATTAAGATCCATGACTAGAAGCTCATCGAACAATTTGATAATCTAATAAGAAGAACCTCTCCACGAGCAATCTTTTAAAGAAAGTAATCTCCCGTTCAGAAAATAAAACATGTAATTAGTAGATTAATCAATTTCCCGTTATGAAGTAAACCAATCAACTACACTAAGGCTGCAGTCGGGAGTCCATCGGCAAAAGTGTAAAGTACGTAATACATCTAGATTTGAGTGAGGAATACATACCGTGATCAAGAAACTCGAATGGAGCCTCTCGGGTATTGACATATCGGCCGATTAACACCGGCGCCCATGGCTAGCACGGCTGCATCAGGGGCGGAGCTTCGTAGGGGCTAAACCAGGCTGTGGCCCGCCCATGATTTTGGCAAAAAAATAATTATGTATGCATCTTCGTAGGCCAGCCCACCAACGCATGCTCTCAGACTCATCTTCACGCAAGCAGCGCCGTCTCTCAGAGCAGCCGCTGCCCGCCAAGATCTTGTGTCAGTCGTCGCCAGCCCCCCTGCCCTGCTCCTAATCCCGAGCATCGGCGACGACATGTATGCGGCCGTGCCGTGGTGCTGCCCGCAAATTCTGGCGCATGAGCTCCCTGCATTCATCTGCTCTCCTCGAAAGCTCCAACACCCAGTCATGCCAACGTCCCTGCTAGGTGCTGGCGCATGAGCCCCCTGCCTGCCGGACTGAATTTTGTTCAGACACATCACACAGCAGCAGCAGGGCAGCACAGGTAAACTAATATCTTCCTCCAAATTCCCCATTTGGTAAGCAATAGCCTGATTCTTTCAGTTCCTGGCATCTTGTGATTACTAATAGTCTGATCTTATGCAAATTGCATCCTAGGTCATGGGCAAGGGAAATTAGACTTAGACAAGAACTGCTTTGGTATTTAAAAGGAAAAGAGATGACATAAGTGAAGTTGAGGAAGACCATGGATTTCCCTGGCTTGAATTAGCTAACTTGATGGTGCTTTATGGTTGAACTGTATTTGGGGGGGGGGGGGGGGTGTTCCTTATATATATGCTCGCTGCATCTTGTAAACTTGCATCATATACTATTCAGAATTTAAAAGAAAAAGCGTGATCTTCGTTAGTTTGGCCCGCCCAACATTTTCTTTCAAGCTCCGCCACTGGGCTGCATCACGGTGATGTATTTATTTGGCGTTTGGCGACTGGCGGCGGCGAGCGGCGGCGTGGTCGCATGGAATCGATCTAAATGACCTGCAGTCGCTCGCTAGGTCTCTGCGAACCTAGGTCCAGTTGACAGCTAAATGGGTAAACAACGTGAGGGCATGGGCTCTTTTGGGCTTCGGCACGTACAGAACACAACAAACAATTGATTTTGGGCTGTATTAGTACTAATTAGCTATATACGGTCATTAGCAACTGTATATACGCTGTATATTATCCGCGTTGTATCGTTAGGGGGGGCGATCGATGGGGGGGGTCTAGCCCCTGCTCGCCTCCCCCCCCCCCCGTCTCCGCCCCTGGTGTTACTCCAAATGGTTGGTTAACTTAAGCGTGTTTGGATATTGTCGAAAAAGATAAACAGCTTAAAGTGTGCACGATAAAGATTCTATGCAAAGGATGAGTGAGGGCTTATGGTTGCATGGTCTTGCTAATGTAGATAATGCTAAGCTCTGTATGTTTGAATCTGCAGATTCTAGCGAAGTGAAGGATGTTGTACACGGTCATATGCAGACTCAGAAGAATGATGTCCCACAAGAGATCATTGAGGTGCCAATAGAAATTTTGGATTTCATTCCTGACTTATTTGATGACACTGACGGAATGGAGGAAGCAACAACAGGTTCTCGCAATCCAGAAGATAAGGAGACGACTTACTCAGTAAAAGTTACTACCAAAGGAAAGGAGGAAGCTCAGAGCAGTGATATTGTTCATGATGAGGCCGAACATATGAACTCTCTTGGGTCGATTGAGGACTTCCTGGAACTGTTTGCGCATCTAGTGAAGGAAAGCTGCGAGAACTGTTCCAAGGTTGCTGAACAGATCATGGCAAGCACCAATATAAATACAACTGTTGATGGAGATCAGACTGAGCTGTCAGACAGAAAAACATGCCTAAGTGAGCGATCTAGTGACTGTAATAGCTTGTCTGTAGATTCTCCAAGTAGGCAACCATATCGTTCAGATGTACATCATCAAGTTATACTCTCTGAAAACATAACTACTGAAGAAATCACTTCAGGGACGAGCTGTGGTGAAAAGGACTCTGCCTCTTGCAGCACAGCCAGTGAAAAAGCTGAAACTGATCAAGGTGTACAAGAAGCTGGGCTTCCAGCTGATAAACAGACTGACCTGCTCAGTGCCCAGGATAGTCCGGATACCAGCACTCAAAATCAGGGTTGTGCGAAGCAGGCAATGCTGGATGATCATATTGCCCAACAAATGGAGGAAAACCAAAATGAGCAGAAAGATGGCAACGGTTGTGCAATTCAAACACAGTTGATTAACAAGCTACCAGCTGTATTAATCACTCCATTCAAGAGATACAGCAATGATCTTTCTAAACTGAGAGGGCATGTGAGCTTTAAGGAGATTCTTCATCTTGGACCATTCATGGACCCCAGGTACCGACTTCTCACACTTCTACACAGCCATATCTAATACCTTTCTTCTATGTTAGTTCTGATAAGTTTCCGATCTTTAGTAAGCAAATAACTACTTTGTTTCATACTTTCTTCCTACTTGCAATAGAATGCCTTCTCTTTGAAAGAAAAATTAAGAGATTTAAAAGACACTGACATTGTAGATCAATTGCAGATCAAATGATCATTCAGACAGTACATTTTTCATGATGTTCTCATTGTGACTAGAATATTGTGTACTGTGTGCACATTAGTTTTTGTTTTATCTTGATCAGTAGATATCTGAAATAAGCAGGCTCTTAAGAGTGTGCAAATGAATTATTGGTACATATAGTGGTAATTTCCCGGCATGATCATCTAAATTTTCCTTAGCAGAGTTAGGTTAGGACATCTTCACTCTTGTTTCTCACTGGAAGAGCAACATGATTTAGATTAAAGAAATGTGAGCAAACAAAACCAGTCTTATAGTTACCAGGGAAAGATTTGTCATCCAAATCAGCAAGACAATCTAACGACATCTTTGGTTTATGCCCTGCCTTTAGTCCCAAACAAGTTGGGATAGGCTAGAGCTGAAACCCATAAATTCTCGCAACCAACTCATGGTTCTGGCACATGGATAACAAGCTTCCACGCATCCCTGTCCATGGCTAGTTCTTTGGTGATACTCCAGTCCTTCAGATCTCTCTAAAGGTTGGCTAGCCAAAATTTTGGTTGAGCTTTTGCTTGCCCATGAGTTGACCAACATTGGCTAGAAAAATAAACTAGAGTTGGCAAAAAAGTGTGGGCATTCCAAAAAGGTCGGCAACCATCCAAACAAGTCCAACTTTTTTTTTCATGGCCAGAAAATTAATCGGGTAGACTTTGGTCACAATCCAGACATACCCTGAAGCTGAATGCAGTCTAAACTGCATTTCCAATGCATACAGTGTTAGTTTGTGCCTTTGAACACAACTTGCCCATTTAACCATGTAGTCTTGCAATCACATTTATTTCAGTGCTTGTGTGTTCCAGCTCTTGTAAATGCCAACGGGTAATAGCTATCCTATTTATTTATTTACGAAAAGCTATCCTATTTTCGTTACATAGGGAAAAGGAAATATGGTAACAATTTGAGTGAAACTAGTTTGGACCATGTACGATGCATTTAATTGCTATTTGAGCA
Organism: Aegilops umbellulata; assembly: GCA_032464435.1. Taxonomy (NCBI): domain Eukaryota; kingdom Viridiplantae; phylum Streptophyta; class Magnoliopsida; order Poales; family Poaceae; genus Aegilops; species Aegilops umbellulata. The sequence continues at coordinate 82,249,761 of CP136060.1, read as the reverse complement.
TCAACTGAATTTTAGTGTTCGTTCACAGACTCATTGGGACCAGAACCATGTACAGTGATTGAAACTACTCCCTCTGAAGTAGCTGTAGTTCAGCTACTCCAGCGACATATATTTCGGTACAGAGGGACTAATGGCTCCTTTTTTTGATTGAGTGTTGAACGATGGCCCCTCCGCTCCTCGCGCTCCTGACCCCGCTCCCGCCCCCGCTCCACCATCCTCGTCGGCCTCTCCGCCGGATACCGCCGCCCAGCTCGCGCCCGCCACTAAACACCCTCCGGCCACCCATGCGCTGGGTCTAGCCCTCTCCACCAACCCCCTCGACGAGCTGCTCCCAACTGTCGCTCCTCCACCTTCGCCTTTCTTTGATCTGCCCTATGTCAAGGCCGGGGAGGTCGTGCTCCGATGCTTCCTGGGCGGTGGCAATGCCATGGGTGTGGAGTTTGAAGACGACTGCTGCTACTACCTACGCCTCGACATCACCACCCCGGCACTCCACCTCGCCTCGCCTCTCTACATCACCTTCAGCTACTCCACCCGCCACCTCAACGCCTTAGTCGTGGCTGCTCTGCTCCATGCCGTTCTGGGTGGATCTGCTGCCCACTTCTTCGTCGCGCAATGCTCCCCCCTGATCTTCCGCTTCCACGTTGCTTCTGCGCGCGTAGCTGAGATCATCCTTGCCCAAGACCCACTCCGCTGCCGCAACTACTCCTTCTCCTTCGCTAGGACCTTGCCACCGCTCCCACCCCCTCCTCGCTCTACGGCAACATGCATGACTCTTGCTCAGCTTCTCCAAATCCCAGACGACCTGGGTGACCACTTCAAACGGGTCGCATGGGCACAATGCCGCTCGCCGGTCTCCATTCCCTCAAACACACAGCTGCATGGATGCCGCATGTACGCGCGTGTCATCCAGTTCCCTTTTGACCTAGATGCCTCATCCTTGCCTGCCTCTTTGGCGGCATCCACCACCTCTTCAACGTCACGGATGATGGAGACTCATGTTTCTCCTTCACTGTTGCGTCGCCTGACGTTGCCTCGCTCATCGCTTCCATGGGCGACTTCAGGAAGCTGGGCATGTTGATCCGCTTCCCATGGCCTCTGCCTCGGGGTGCCACCTGCTGCTTGCCTCCTGGCTTGCCACTGCCATCGTCTGCTGGAACCGCCTCTTCCTCGCCGCCGCCGGCCGATTCTGCACTGCTGCCACCTGCGTCCACAACTCTTAATCTACCCAAGGAGCATCGACAACGGCCTGGTATTAGCTTCTTTTATCGTATGCTTAATGTTAATCACTTCTTCCAGCTTACACCACACGTGCATTACACCCAACATACACAACCGTTCTGGGTTACTTTCTTGCCGATCTCCGTTAGACCAAATGAACTGTTAGTTGAGTCAGCCCTAAACCACTGTTTTCGGTCAAACAAGATTTCCTAGCAGTCAAAGTTCATGAGCATATTTACAAATCTGGCATCTTCTCTCACTCAACCAAAATTCAAATTCTCAAGTATGGGTCCCTTGATTTTGAAGGGTTCCGTCTCTTCTTGTTTGACCAACTCGAAACGGCCGTTGCCCACTGCAGTCGTCTCCTGCATGATTACACAAAATCCGCATACCCTACTCTGCCCCCTCGATCGGATTCCATTCTTGGCCCTTTTGCTCACCAGCTTGCACAAGCCCACGTGCCACACCAGCCCCCCCCCCCCGGTCGCACGCTCGCCGCACGTCCGCCCTGCCCTGCATGCGCCTGGGACCCACCCCATGCACAATGATGACCGTGCGGTGCTCTCTGACACACCAAATCTTACAAAAGAACCGTACGCTGTGCCGGAGTCGCCGCACGCGACCGGAGTTGTCGCGCGCCCCCAGGAACCTCACTCGCTCTCTCTGTCTGTGCCATTTTTGGACGGCCCGCTTGCCCGCCCCGCGTCTAATCCGGACCCCGCTGCGCCGCCCTCTGTCCCCCCACGCGCAGCCCCATCATCTACAGTAATGGAGAATCTTGCCTTGGGAATCGACGAGCTGGAGAGAGCACGCGCCGGCCCGTCGATGCAGCTCATCCACGACGCCTCTGATCAGCATCTAGGCTTCATCATCACGCCTAATCCCTCTCTCCAGCCTACTCTGGCCGCTCGGTCACCACGTCCCAGCTCGTCGCCCCCTCTCCCTCTGACACACGCAATGGACCCAGCCGCCCTAACGGCGGCCTTGTCACCCACGCGCTCCAACAGCAACACGACGCCCTCCTACAAAGATGCTCTCCTCTCCTCCCCTCTCGACCGCAGCCATCCTCTTCCTCACCTCACCTATTTAACCCCTGGGCGCCTCCTCCCCACTCATCCACACTCTCGCTCTCCTTCTCCCAAACACAAAAAGCGTCGCTGCTACCGGTGCCTCGCCCTTGACCATTGCGTAGAGACTTGTCGCGACCCCATCCGTTGTGCTCGCTGCTGGCGGTGCAGCCACCGCAGCCGGCACTACAGGTATAGACTGTGACGCCCCCGATTCAATCGTACACTAATCATGCACGCAAATGTGTACGATCAAGATCAGGGACTCACGGGAAGATATCACAACACAACTCTACAAATAAAAATAAGTCATACAAGCATCATAATACAAGCCAGGGGCCTCGAGGGATCGAATACAAGTGCTCGATCATAGACGAGTCAGCGGAAGCAACAATATCTGAGTACAGACATAAGTTAAACAAGGTTGCCATAAGATGGCTAGGACAAACTGGGATACAGATCGAACGAGGCGCAGGCCTCCTGCCTGGGATCCTCCTAACTACTCCTGGTCGTCGTCAGCGGGCTGCACGTAGTAGTAGGCGCCTCCGGAGTAGTAGTCGTCATCGACGGTGGCGTATAGATCCTGGGCTCCAGCATCTGGTTGCGGCAACCGGGTAGAAGGGAAAGGGGGGAAAAGGGGGAGAAAAGCAACCGTGAGTACTCATCCAAAGTACTCGCAAGCAAGGAGCTACACTACATATGCATGGATATATGTGTAAAGGGCCATATCAGTGGACTGAACTGCAGAATGCCAAAATAAGAGGGGGATAGCTAGTCTTATCGAAGACTACGCTTCTGGTCGCCTCCGTCTTGCAGCAGGTAGAAGAGAGTAGACTGAAGTCCTCCAAGTAGCATCGCATAGCATAATCCTACCCGGCGATCCCCTCCTCGTTGCCCTGTTAGAGAGCGATCACCGGGTTGTATCTGGCACTTGGAAGGGTGTGTTTTATTAAGTATCCGGTTCTAGTTGTCATAAGGTCAAGGTACAACTCCAAGCCGTCCTGTTACCGAAGATCACGACTATTCGAATAGATTAACTTCCCTGCAGGGGTGCACCACATAACCCAACACGCTTGATCCCATTTGGCCGCACACACTTTCCTGGGTCATGCCCGGCCGCGGAAGATCAACACGTCGCAGCCCCACCTAGGCACAACAGAGCGGTCAGCACGCCGGTCTAAACCTAAACGCGCAGGGGTCTGGGCCCATCGCCCTGAGCACACCTGCACGTTGCGAACGCGGCCGGAAGCAGACCTAGCCTAGTGGCGTTCTAGTCCAATCTGGCGCGCGCCACTCAGTCGCTGACGTCAAGAAGTGCTTCGGCTGATACCACGACGCCGAGTGCCCATATCTTTCCCGCGTAGTTGGTTAGTGCGTATAGGCCAGTAGCCAGACTCAGATCAAATACCCAGATCTCGTTAAGCGTGTTAGGTATCCGCGAACGCCGACAGGGCCAGGCTCACCTCTCACCCAGGTAGCCCGGAACTGCCCTGCCGCTTTGCCACAAAGATCCACACAGAGGGCCGTCGGGACAAAGGTCCTTTCAGCCCCCAATCCTTGAATCACTCGCGGGTACTCCTACGAGCCGACCCGTCTTTGTTCATCACATGTATCATGTATATAGTATATACCCGTGATCACCTCCCGAGTGACCACGGTCCGATAGTATAGCACAGCAGACGGACAAGAATGTAGGGCCACTGATGGTAAACTAGCATCCTAAACTAAGCATGTAGGAGAGCAGGTAAAGGTAACAACAGTAGTAACAAGGACAGGCTATGCATCAGGATAGGATAATGAAAGCAGTAACATGCTACACTACTCTAATGCAAGCAGTATAGAGGAGAGTAGGCGATATCTGGTGATCAAGGGGGGGCTTGCCTGGTTGCTCTGGCAAGAGAGAGGGATCGTCAACTCCGTAGTCGAACGGGGCAGCAGCAGCGTCGGTCTCGGTGTCTATCGAGAGAAAAGGGGGGAGAAACAATAAATATTTAAGCAAGCATATGCATAGTGATGCATGACATGACAAGTAACGGCGTTAGAGGTGCCCTAACGCGGTATGGGATGATACCGGTGAAGGGGGGAAACATCCGGGAAAGTATCCCCGGTGTTTCGCGTTTTCGGGCAGAGGAGCCGGAGGGGAAAAGTTGCGTGTTTGATATGTTAGGGGTGTGTGGCGGATGAACGGGCTGCGTATCCGGGCTCGTCTCGTCGTTCTGAGCAACTTTCATGTTGAAAATATTTTAATCCGAGTTACGGATTAAAAGATATGATTTTCTAAAGGTTTTATTAATTCCGGAAATTTAATTAATTAATTAATTAATTAATTCGAAATTAGAATTATGACATCAGCATGATGTCATGCTGACGTCAGCAGTCAACAGAGTTGACTGGGCCAAACTGACATGTGGGTCCAGTGGGACCCACCTGTCATTCCCTGATTAGGTTAATTAGGGTTTAACTAACTAATTACTGTTCTGATTAAACTAACAGTTAATTAGGTTAATCTAATTAAGATTAATTAACTTAATTAATTCCTTAATTAATTAATTAATTTAATAATTATTATTTATTTAATTATTTTTATTAATATTTTTTAAAAAAAAAGTTCCAGGGTTGGGCCCCGTTTGTCATAGGCCCTAGGGGCCTTAGCGGGTTCGGGCGCAGGGCAGAGCCTGAGTGGGCGCATGCCCAGGGGCGAGGGGCGGCGGACCCGGCAGTTCGCCAAGGCAGGGGAGGCCGGTCGCCTGAGGCGACAGCGGCGAGGCCGGCCGGATCGAAGGGAGGGGCGCGGCGTGCGCGCGAGGCGGAGCGGCGCTGGCTGCACGGGGCAGAGTGGCGGAGGCGGGACGGGGGCGAGGCGCGGCCGGGACGAGCTGCAAGCAGCAGCAGGCGTAGCGCAGCAGCTGCTGCAGCTCGCAGCAGAGAGCGCGGGGGGGGGGGGGGAAGAGGCGCGGCGGGGTGTGTGGCATGGATGCATCAGGGGCGCGCGGCACACGAGCCGGACGCGGTGACCGCGGTGCAGGGGCGTGGACGGCGCGGACGGTGGCGTGCGGGAGGGAAGGCAGGGGCGCCACGGGGCGCAGGGCGGCGACAGGGGGGCACGGGCGGCACGGGCTTGTGCCCACGCGGCGAGCGCGCATCGGCCGTGGCCGGGTGCGGGGAGAGGGCGAGAGGGAGCGCGGGGTGCGTCCATGGGCGCAGCCGAAGCACGGCGTAGAAGGGGGAGGGCGAGGCGCGGGCCGCGGCTCCGAGCGACGCTCCGAGGCGCCGGCGACAAAGGGAAAGGGGGAGAGGAGGCGGAGCTCACTGGGGCGGTAGCGACTGGGCAATGGGGGTCGACGAGGAGTCGGGGACGACGTGCGGCGACGGAGTCGCGGTGGCGTGGTTCCGGCGAGGTGGCGACGATCGGCACCGAGGCGAGGTCGCGAGGCGACGGCGCGTCCAGATCGAGGGAGAGGGGGCGCCGCGGCGAGGTCGAACTGCAGGCGGCGGCGGGTCATCGAGTGGCGACGGGGTCGTAGCCCCGATCCAGATCGGATCGGGAGGGGTTAGGAGTGAGAGGGAGTGGGGGGGAAGTGGGGCAGTTGGGCTAGGGTTCCAGGGGAGTGAGGGGATAAGGGGTGCGGGTGGGCCGGCCCATGCGGGTGGCGGTGGTCAACTGGGCCAGAGCCCAGGGGGCAGGGGGTCTTCCTTTTTGTTAGTTTTTGGTTTTTTTCCTTTTTTTATTTCTTTTCTGTTTTAATTCATTTTGAAGTACTTAGGCATTCTGTAAAAGCGTGGTCTCTTCACCATAATTATCTAGGCATTAATTGGCACATTCCGAACATTTTAGTTTTAACGTTTGAAAACTTTTATTGTTTGCATTTATTTTAAATTTGAAATTCGAACTAGGTTTCGAACTAATGTGAGTTTATCCACAGTAACCGAGGTGACGTGGCATCATTAGCAGAGGTTCACTGTAGCTTAATTATCCGGGCGTCACAATTCTCCTCCACTACAAGAAATCTCGTCCCGATATTTAGGAGCGGTTATAAGGGGGAAGGGATCTGATTACGAAATTGTAACGAATCTTCTCGGTCTTGGTTTCTCTTCTCGAAGAGGTCGATCCATTATGTTGATGTCTTCATTCCACTACTTCAGGTCATCATTATGAAGTCGTAATCCTTTCTTCGGGGGTTCCTTCGTACTTACGAATAGGTAACGGGGCAGATCGACAATGACAGAATTCTATAAGGGTAATAATCTGGGTTTAACCCATGAATGAGCATATGAGAACCTCTCGAGTTGAACAATTAAACACCTCGAGAGTAAAGTTCGAAGGTACCATAAGAAGTTTCAAGCAGCCAGACAATCATTCGATTCCCAGACAAAAGGTGAAAGGGGTTTAGAGCAACGAGAACAAGTATTGCGTCTGATACCAGAACAGATCACTAGGCAGGTGGCCCGTGAATTACTTATGAAGTCAAGCGCGAGGAGTAACTCTGACAACAGGGTGTACAGAAGAGTCAGGTTTCGATCCTGTGGAACTGGGGGTTATGGGCCCACCATGTGGGTTAAAAGTAGGGAGGCGGTGTCGATTTGCACGATCATGTAAGCAAGGCATGCCGGAGGATAGCCTGTCAGTTGTGTCGGCAACAACATCGGTACCAAGGGTGAGGGGCGAAGAGAACCATTCTCCTGCTCGTTGAAACGAGGCGGACCAATAGGCAAAGTTCTCGTCCATCGGTGGTTACCGGAATTCCCTCAACAAAAGCAACAGGGTCTTTACTAACACGGTTGTACACCAAGGTGTTTACATAAGCAAAAGAATATTACTGCTTAGATTATATAGATCACAAGAAAGGTCAAAAAAACCAATGAAAAGGAAAATGTGATCATCGGGTTAAACAGAACAATGGAAAAGGAGATGTGTTTAAACACATATTTCAGGGGGTATACCTTCCCAAGGACAAGCAGAGCATGATATCCATGATAGGATATAATGTAGAAAACCTTTTAGGTAGGGGAGAGAAATTTCATGACATTACCCATACAACGGTGTTTGGATACTTGAGCAGGAAATATTTAGCATTGTGCTTAAAATGTTCTTATCGATGATCACAGTACCACAGACATGCTTCGAGATAGCATTGACATGGTCATCAAGTAAGGTTCAGAATTTGGATGCACAAAGGATCCATCGGGATACACTTATTAAACAAGGCATTACATTTCCTCATGTTAAAATGGTTAACCTTGTTAAAAAAAAGGAAGCTATAACACTTGGTCCTCCGGTCAGGTGTGCATGACATCACCTTACCGGATCATATGAGTATCAATGTTATAACTCTTGAAAATATGTTCCAACCATCATATCTGACCGCGATTCAGATCTGATTGGTGTCAGGATACCTCAGACTTAGGGTGCCCGAGAAGAAAAGGTGAGACACATCTTGACGAGATGATTTGCAAGATTCTCGGGAAATGGACTATGGAAGCAAGTTCTGAAACAAGAGTCCATCATTAAAACAAGGAGAGGACGAGGAGGTGGCTGATGGACTCAGCGATAGTTCAACTAGGTATCCAAAAAGATGGATCTTCACAATTATGTGGATAAGGAGATAGCATTTGTCAGATCAAATGATATAATAATGTATGCTTGAGGAAAACATACACAATTAAACATTGGTTGAAAGGTGCGCCCGAAATATGGGTTGGGTTGCACGACCAATGTCAGAATGGTGATTCAATAATCAATAGTCTAAGAATGAACGGCCGACCATTAACTTCAAAGCAATAGGGTTGCTAGAAGGAAAGAATCCAAACAACACCGTTCACTTGTTAGAATCAACACGGGGACCAAGAAAGAATGGTGATGTTGAGAAGTATCACTATACCAAGAATTCTTAAGAGGTGGAGTAATTCTCACAATATCCTTGACATAAAAGATGGTAGTACTCCAAGGTAGAGCATAACATAAGCTAGTTAGCAAGGAGCTCCATAACATGATCAATTTTGTGATGAAAGGAAGTTAAGGATGTTGTCGATGGTAACTCAAATTACCAAGGAACGAGGAAGGCACTTATCATTAAGAATTCCATTGATATCCTGGAGGAGTCAAAATGTTGATGATGTTCACGACAATTTGTTGTCGAGAGGATCCACGAAGAAGCAATTGATCAGCGACTGCATCAAGCAAAAGGACGGATGCAGCAGATTGTTGGAGCCACAGATACGACACAAACTCGGGGTCAAGTTTGTTATTCGAGGTGAAACGATAAGACGAGGAAATTGACAAAAACTTAGTTCATCTTCGTAAATTTTGCTCTGAGAAGGACCAGGTAACACCGTTAAAATTTAGCACGATAATGATATAGCCAACCGGGCTAGGAATGACTTGAAGGATTATTAAACTCATAAGCAATGGAAATTACTTATAGTTATTGAATCAGAGTACAGACTCGATTCACTGTCGGTGTCCTTGAGTGTCTAACAACTCAGAACCCGGGGAAAAATTTGGAATCAGTGAGAAATACTACTTGAAGAAGAACTCATAAGAAGTTATGCAGTTCCGTGATAATCTCGAGATACCAGAGGGGGTAATACTCGATGACAGATCAAAGTAGAGGTTGTACTGGGGTATTGCTCTACAGAAGACAAGCGCTTAAACTGCACGCGAAATGGTATATAAAGGAGAACATGGTCGGAACCACGATTGAAAAATGCCAGATCCCAGATATAAGATGAACTTATACCAAAGGAATAATTAATTTAAGAGAAGCTTTAATGATAAGATCTACATCGTGTCCATGGGCATGAACACAAAGTTCAAGGTCGACTCCCACTTCTCCAATGCATAACCTTTCATTCACTTCTCACTTTCGAAGAAGTTGTAGTGTTGAAATTTTATCTGGCAAAATACCAGAAGTGTATGACTCGTGAAAACTTTCGAGTTCACACATATTAAGGAAGGCATAGGTTCAACCCGTCGGGGCTTCTTAGAAACATATACCACAAGTTTCAAGAGTAAATATCACAAGCTCGAAAGTAGAGCAAGGTTGAGAAAGTAGTTGATACAATTTACCAAAGGCATTATGTATCTGGGGTAAGGCTCACAAGTTTATTGAATATGAAGGACGCTGTCGGATAAAATCCATTAAAGGATCTGTCGGTCCATAACAGAGCTGATGTGAGCATCGACACACAACCAGAGGAAGTAACAATGCAAAGGCATTGGATCATAGGAACAATAGACTAATCCAGAGCTCAAATGCAAAGGGATTATGATTTTCAATTCAAGGGATCAAAAGCAATGTTCTGATTAGGGATGGATAAGTTGAATAGCCTTAGGGGTACAATCGACAGCAATTGGATTGGTTGAGAACCAGCTCATGTTTACATTGACGTCCGAGCCGAAAAGATAATTTAAAAGGATCAACTGACGATTGCGTGCATTCGCACTCATGTTGAATCAAAAGGATCAAAATGACAGTGCGTAAGGATACTAATGAATATTGCCAGACATATGGAAAGCATCCATCATGCAAGCAGACAAGTATTATTGAGCAATAAGCTTCTAAGGATTTTTGGAGGATCGAATAGTATTTCGAAGACCATTGTGAAACACATGAATCAGCTGGGGATGAGTCAACACTCGGTAAGTGCGAGTAATTGTTCATAGGGGTATTTCTGCGGCAAGAAACTACAAGGCAGTGGTACAAGGGATTCTCAAAAGTCGGAGAGCAATTCGATGTATCTGGTAATAACAAGAGAAACTCAGAGTAATTGTCTGAACAACAAGTGTATGTCGTTATCCATATGGATATATCGGTAGTAGGGAATTGAAAAGGCAGAGGGCACAAGGGTCTCGGGAATGATCGAAGAGTATCTTCAACATCTTCTGGTGCAGCCGGCGATCATCTGTGATAAGGGGGCTCTCCGGGAGAAGTAGTTACGAGAACCTAGAGTCAAATTTAGTAAAATCATTTAACCCGAATAGAAGAGAGATCAGAGTCCCAGAGTAAAGGTCGAGGAGTAAAAGATCCTATTACCACCCAATGGCGACGTGGGCCCGTAAGGCACACAGCCATGTTAGTAAAAGTTTTTGCAATGTCTAGACTCGACTTCGGCCAAGGAGTGTGGAAGGGGGATTCCTACAGGCAGTCGGCTCTGATACCAACTTGTGATGCCCCCGATTCAATCGTACACTAATCATGCACGCAAATATGTATGATCAAGATCAGGGACTCACGGGAAGATATCACAACACAACTCTACAAATAAAAATAAGTCATACAAGCATCATAATACAAGCCAGGGGCCTCGAGGGCTCGAATACAAGTGCTCGATCATAGATGAGTCAGCGGAAGCAACAATATCTGAGTACAGACATAAGTTAAACAAGGTTGCCATAAGATGGCTAGCACAAACTGGGAAACAGATCGAACGAGGCGCAGGCCTCCTGCCTGGGATCCTCCTAACTACTCCTGGTCATCGTCAGCGGGTTGCACGTAGTAGTAGGCGCTTCCGGAGTAGTAGTCGTCATCGACGGTGGCGTCTGGATCCTGGGCTCCAGCATCTGGTTGCGGCAACCGAGTAGAAGGGAAAGGGGGGAAAGGGGGAGAAAGGCAACCGTGAGTACTCATCCAAAGTACTCGCAAGCAAGGAGCTACACTACATATGCATGGATATATGTGTAAAGGGCCATATCAGTGGACTGAACTGCAGAATGCCAGAATAAGAGGGGGATAGCTAGTCTTATCGAAGACTACGCTTCTGGTCGCCTCCGTCTTGCAGCAGGTAGAAGAGAGTAGACTGAAGTCCTCCAAGTAGCATCGCATAGCATAATCCTACCCGGCGATCCCCTCCTCGTTTCCCTGTTAGAGAGCGATCACCGGGTTGTATCTGGCACTTGGAAGGGTGTGTTTTATTAAGTATCCGGTTCTAGTTGTCATAAGGTCAAGGTACAACTCCAAGCCGTCCTGTTACCGAAGATCACGGCTATTCGAATAGATTAACTTCCCTGCAGGGGTGCACCACATAACCCAACACGCTTGATCCCATTTGGCCGCACACACTTTCCTGGGTCATGCCCGGCCGCGGAAGATCAACACGTCGCAGCCCCACCTAGGCACAACAGAGCGGTCAGCACGCCGATCTAAACCTAAGCGCGCAGGGGTCTGGGCCCATCGCCCTGAGCACACCTGCACGTTGCGAACGCGGCCGGAAGCAGACCTAGCCTAGTGGCGTTCCAGCCCAATCCGGCGCGCGCCACTCAGTCGCTGATGTCAAGAAGTGCTTCGGCTGATACCACGACGCCGAGTGCCCATATCTTTCCCGCGTAGTTGGTTAGTGCGTATAGGCCAGTAGCCAGACTCAGATCAAATACCCAGATCTCGTTAAGCGTGTTAAGTATCCGCGAACGCCGACAGGGCCAGGCTCACCTCTCACCCAGGTAGCCCCGAACTGCCCTGCCGCTCCGCCACAAAGATCCACACAGAGGGCCGTCGGGACAAAGGTCCTTTCAGCCCCCAATCCGTGAATCACTCGCGGGTACTCCTACGAGCCGACCCGTCTTTGTTCATCACATGTATCATGTATATAGTATATACCGGTGATCACCTCCCGAGTGACCATGGCCTGATAGTATAGCACAGCAGATGGACAAGAATGTAGGGCCACTGATGGTAAACTAGCATCCTAAACTAAGCATGTAGGAGAGCAGGTAAAGGTAACAACAGTAGTAACAAGGACAGGCTATGCATCAGGATAGGATAACAAAAGCAATAACATGCTACACTACTCTAATGCAAGCAGTATAGAGGAGAGTAGGCGATATCTGGTGATCAAGGGGGGGGGCTTGCCTGGTTGCTTTGGCAAGAGAGAGGGACCGTCAACTCCGTAGTCGAACGGGGCAGCAGCAGCGTCGGTCTCGGTGTCTATCGAGAGAAAAGGGGGGAGAAACAATAAATATTTAAGCAAGCATATGCATAGTGATGCATGACATGACAAGTAACGGCGTTAGAGGTGCCCTAACGCGGTATGGGATGATACCGGTGAAGGGGGGAAACATCCGGGAAAGTATCCCCGGTGTTTCGCGTTTTCGGGCAGAGGAGCCGGAGGGGAAAAGTTGCATGTTTGATATGTTAGGGGTGTGTGGCGGATGAACGTGTTGCATATCCGAGTTCGTCTCGTCGTTCTGTGCAACTTTCATGTTGAAAATATTTTAATCCGAGTTACGGATTAAAAGATATGATTTCTAAAGGTTTTATTAATTCCGGAAATTTAATTAATTAATTAATTAATTCAAAATTAGAATTATGACATCAGCATGATGTCATGCTGACGTCAGCAGTCAACAGAGTTGACTCGGCCAAACTGACATGTGGGTCCAGTGGGACCCACCTGTCATTCCCTGATTAGGTTAATTAGGGTTTAACTAACTAATTACTGTTCTGATTAAACTAACAGTTAATTAGGTTAATCTAATTAAGATTAATTAACTTAATTAATTACTTAATTAATTAATTAATTTAATAATTATTATTTATTTAATTGTTTTTATTAATATTATTTTTTTTAAACGTTCCAGGGCTAGGCCCCGTTTGTCATAGGCCCTAGGGGCCTTAGCGGGTTCGGGCGCAGGGCAGAGCCTGAGTGGGCGCATCCCCAGGGGCGAGGGGCGGCGGACCCGGCAGTTCGCCAAGGCAGGGGAGGCCGGTCGCCCGAGGCGACAGCGGCGAGGCCGGCCGGATCGAAGGGAGGGGCGCGGCGTGCGCGCGAGGCGGAGCGGCGCTGGCTGCACGGGGCAGAGTGGCGGAGGCGGGACGGGGGCGAGGCGCGGCCGGGACGAGCTGCAAGCAGCAGCAGGTGCAGCGCAGCAGCTGCTGCAGCTCGCAGCAGAGAGCGCGGGGGGAAGAGGCGCGGCGGGGTGTGTGGCATGGATGCATCAGGGGCGCGCGGCACACGAGCCGGACGCGGTGACCGCGGTGCAGTGGCGTGGACGGCGCGGACGGTGGCATGCGGGAGGGAAGGCAGGGGCGCCACGGGGCGCAAGGCGGCGACAGGGGGGCACGGGCGGCACGGGCTTGTGCCCACGCGACGAGCGCGCATCGGCCGTGGCCGGGTGCGGGGAGAGGGCGAGAGGGAGCGCGGGGTGCGTCCATGGGCGCAGCCAAAGCACGGCGTAGAAGGGGGAGGGCGAGGCGCGGGCCGCGGCTCCGAGCGACGCTCCGAGGCGCCGGTGACAGAGGGAAGGGGGAGAGGAGGCGGAGCTCATTGGGGCAGTAGGGACTGGGCAATGGGGGTCGACGAGGAGTCGGGGACGACGTGCGGCGACGGAGTCGCGGCGCCGTGGTTCCGGCGAGGTGGCGACGATCGGCACCGAGGCGAGGTCGCCAGGCGACGGCGCGTCCAGATCGAGGGAGAGGGGGCGCCGCGGCGAGGTCGAACGGCAGGCGGCGGCTGGTCGTCGAGTGGTGACGGGGTCGTAGCCCCGATCCAGATCGGATCGGGAGGGGTTGGGAGCGAGAGGGAGTGGGGGGAAGTGGGGCAGTTGGGCTAGGGTTCCAGGGGAGTGGGGGATAAGGGGTGCGGGTGGGCCGGCCCATGCGGGTGGCGGTGGTCAACTGGGCCAGAGCCCAGGGGGGCAGGGGGTCTTCCTTTTTGTTAGTTTTTGGTTTTTGTTTTCCTTTTTTATTTCTTTTCTGTTTTAATTCATTTTGAAGTACTTAGGCATTCTGTAAAAGCGTGGTCTCTTCACCATAATTATCTAGGCATTAATTGGCACATTCCGAACATTTTAGTTTTTACGTTTGAAAACTTTTATTGTTTGCATTTATTCTAAATTTGAAATTCGAACTAGGTTTTGAACTAACGCGAGTTTATCCACAGTAACCGAGGTGACGTGGCATCATTAGCAGAGGTTCACTGTAGCTTAATTATCCGTGCGTCACATAGACGAATCTGGCCCTGCTTCCCACCTATTCCCGACTCTTTCTCTTCTCATCCTAACCCCGCGTTTTGCACACGCAGCATGGACTCCGCCGGCTCTTCCTCGACGGCAGCCCGCGCTTCGCGCACGCTCATGATCGGAGACGTCCCCATCATCCTCTCGGAGCCCTTCATCGCGCTCTGCGTCCCCCCGCCCTTCATCTTCAACGGCACTCCGGTCAATGCCAACGGGGCTCCCCTTCCTCCCTCGCCGCCTCGCGCCTCTGCACCTCCGCCCACTCCCACATCACCCTCACCAGTCAACCTACACTCGCACACGTCTCCGTTCGACACCCATGAACTGCAAGCGCGTCTCTCCGACGTCTTCCTCGCCTCCCAATACACTAGGTCACCTTCTCACGTTTCTGACACCGACACCGAGGATGAGCCGCCACGGCCGTTCCATGAGGCTGGTATGTTGCCGCCCTTCGGGGACATGCCCTTAGTCGCTGCCCCACCTTGCCTAGTCCACTGCCCTCACCGCTTCGCCTTCGCACACCTCCAAAACCCTGACCCCAACCCCACCCCTCTCATCCGCCGAGCCATTCAACACACTTGCGGCAGCCCCTCCTTCATCATGGGCGGCTCATGGCGGGGGGGTGTCTGCCTCACTTTCCACACACCCGTCGCACGTAATGATGTGGTCAGCCACAGTCCTATTGAGGTCGAGGGCAACGTATTCACCATTGAGCCGGTCAAGCACGTCGACCGTTCTATCGCTATCTTCACTGACCTTGCTGAGGTCGAGGTTTCTAAATTCCCTCACGAACTATGGCACGAGGACGGCATACGCTTCGCCCTTGCCTTTCTGGGGGATGTATGTGCCATCGATGACTTTTGTCTCCATGGCATAGACTACACCTCGGTCCGCGCCCTTGTGCTCCTCCAATCTGGCAAACCTGCTCCCCCTGGCATCATCATCCAACTCCCACCCATCAATGAAATCAAAATCGCCAAAGTTGTCGAGGTTTCTCGCTGGCACCACGGTGATGGAGCCACCCCCTTTGGGAATGGCTCTTCTGACGGAGATTCTGCACCACTCTCACAGCGCGCCTCACCACGTCCTCTCTCCCCTTCTCACCTCGCCCCCGACGTCTCTGCAGTTCGTGCGGGGTGGCGGACCGATCCTACCTACGGCGGCACTAGGCCGGTCGCCCCCCGTGCAACCGTCGTTTCACCTGGCTCTGCATCAGGGGGGTCAGCTCTAGCCTCACCTTTCCCTCCCCCTGGCACCATGTGACAGCATCTCATCATTTCCAACGACAGCTCTGCTGCCTCGGAGGACATGCACGCCCCGCTCCTGCATGGCGTTTCCTCCGATTCGTTGGACGCGGTGCATGCACCCCCCTTGCTGACCCTACCCCACCTGTCACCCGCCCGACGCCTCAGGTGGGCTTTGTCGCGCCTCCCAGCCCTTGCGCTGGGCCGGCTGCTGCCCCGGTCCTTGTGGGCCCGCTGATGCCATCCAGCTCGTCCGCGTTCGCCGCGGTTATCCCACCTGCAGGTGCCAACGCGGGCCCCACCACCTTCACGTTCTCGGCTGGCGAGTCTTCACGTAATGATGGTAATCCCCCTACCCCTCCCCCGCTCAATCAACACAATCTTTTGCCCCCTGCTTCTCTGCCACTGACTGAGACCACCATGGCTGTAGCTCTCCCCCTGCAGGATCTGGACACTCAGGAGTGTACCATTCGCAAGGAGCGCCACAAATCTGCTCGCGACCAGTCCGCCTCCAAGGACAAGCTGCGGCGGAGCACGCGGCTGGCCGGCAAGGAGGCCAAGTACTCACCCATGCTCCTCAGATGTTGGCACGGCCATTGACCGCGCTATCCAGGAAGCTCGGCTCCATCAGTCTGACGCCCCTCCCGCATCCGCCGAAGACCTCGCTGCCATTGCGTTGCTCTGCGGCACCGACGACGGCCAGGTAGACGCCATCCTTGAATCCGAGGCCTCTGCCTCTGGTGACGATGAGGCTCCATGAACTGCACCTTCTGCGACCTTGGCCCGGTGGCGCGTTCTTGCCTGTCTCCGCCACTGGTAGCTTCACCTATCGTTGCTGCCGTTTGCTTGTACTTTTGGTTGATGAAATCTCTGTTGCATGTACCACTGCCACTTCAGACCCCGCGTGTGACTTTTGTAACTGTACGCTTGTTGTACCCCGCCCTTGCTATCTGGTGCATTAACAAATCTTATGAGTAATGACACCTTTCTAATTTGCTCCTGGAATGTACGCGGCCTTGGCGATGCTGACAAATGCACTGACGTCCTCTCCGAACTTATGACGACTAAACCACACGTAACCCTCTTGCAAGAATCAAAACTCGACGACCTCCCTGCACCTAAACTAAAATCCTTTCTGTCACGCACGCTGGATCAAGCCTTCTCGCTGCCAGCTGTCGGATCCGCTGGTGGCACCATCTCTGCCCTCAATTCCACCTTCTTCCAAGTCTTTTCGTTTTCACACCTAACCTACTCTTCTACCCTACTCCTACGCACAGCTGCCTGCGCCCAACCCATTGCTATCACAAACATCTACGCTCCATCATCACGATCACTCAAGCAAGCATTCTTAAACGAGCTCTCGTCCATCTCGCAACCCGACGACACCCCCTGGATTATTGCTGGGGACTTTAACCTCATACGCTTCCCGTCTGAGAAAAACAACCCAGCGTTCCACCACGTTGAAGCCACTGCCTTTAACCAAACCTTGGATGATCTAGCCCTCGTCGAACTGCCCCTACTCGATCGCAGGTTCACCTGGTCGAATAATCGGGCTACTCCCACTTTAGAACGCCTAGATCGGGTCTTCATTAATCTAGCATGGGCAGATGCCTTCCCCAACACCTCCCTGTCCTCTCGCACACGCTTCACGTCCAATCACGTCCCACTCCTCATCCATGTCACCACCACCATCCCACGCTCCAACTTTTTCAAATTTGAACCAGGCTGGGCCTCCTCACGGCCCTGCGGTGACATCATCAACCAAATTTGGGCCTCTCTGCCCTCACCACCCTCCAACGCTACCGCTTCCCTTGTCTCCGCGCTCAAAAAATCACGTTCCCGCCTCAAAAAATGGGCGCGCTCGCGCATCCCCATCCCCCTCCGCGAAGCACGCTGCCACGCTGCCATCTCTGCCCTAGATCTCATGGAGGAAAACAGACCTCTATCTCCCTCAGAGTCTGTCACGTGCAAAATCATCGTATCCTTACTCAAATGCACCATCCAGGAAAAAATGTCATACTGGCGCTGGCGTGCAAAGGTTTCACGTGCCATACACGGTGGTGATAACACTAAGTTCTTCCACATGTCCGCCTCTCAACGCCTGCGCAAAAACAAAATCCGTACCCTCTCTCGAGATGGTTCTGAATACTCTGCTCACCAACAAAAGGCTGAAATCCTACGTGACTTCTTCGTGTCACTAATTGGCACCGCCGTTCCAACATCCTGGGCCTTTGACCTAAATTCTATATACCCACAACCGGTGGCCGGGTTACACACCTTAGATGAGCCCTTCTCCGAAGAGGAAATCAAACTCGCCTTCTTCACAATGAACCCTCAAGCCAGCCCTCGAGCAGACGGGTTCGGACCCTCTTTCTACAGATCTTTCTGGCCTCTAGTCAAAAATCTAGTCCTATCCTTCTTCTCACTATTCCATCAAGGCCTGGCAGACACTGAACGCCTAAATCATGCCCACATCATCCTCCTCCCCAAAAAGGAGGCGCCAACCACGCCGGATGCCTTTAGGCCCATCTCACTACAAAACTGCCCGATCAAAGCGGTCGCTAAAGTGATCACTTCTCATCTAAAACCGCTCATCCCTCTGCTGGTTCATGGCAACCAGACTGGTTTCATCTCTGGACGAAACATCGCCGAAAACTTTGTGTTTGCAGCAGATCTTATTAGCTCTTGTCACACGCGAAAAAAACCAACGATGGTCTTCAAGTTAGACTTCAAAAAAGCCTTCGATTCAGTAGCATGGCCTGCCCTCGACAAAATTCTAGAAGTTCGTGGGCTTTCACTTCTCTTCCACAGTTGGATACAGAATCTTCTCCACACAGGCAAAATGGCAGTACTTTTGAACGGGATCCCAGGCAATTGGATTCAATGCAAAAATGGGTTGAGCCAAGGAGACCATGTCTCCCCCTACCTCTTCCTCATTGTAGCCGACCTTCTCCAACAGCTCATCGTCCAGAACTCTGATCCGTCCCTCCACCACCCCATCTTCTCCCACCTGCCCCCCCCCCCACTGTCCTCCAATACGCCGACGACACACTCATTGTCGCAGCTGCATCCCCCTCAGCCGCCTCAACCCTTAAAATTTTCCTAAACAATTTCGCTCACGCCACGGGCCTAGCCATCAACTTCTTCAAAACTACCCTAGCAACTCTACACACAAACGATGATACCACTGCTTCCATCGCCCTTGCCATGGGGTGTTCATGCGCCTCCTTCCCGCAAATATACCTCGGCCTCCCTCTCGCTCCGACCAAACCTCTCACCAATGTTTTCAACCCCCTAGTAGAGCGTGCTAGGAAACTTCTTACCGGCTGGCGGGCCAAACTTCTCGACAAAGGCGATCGTCTCATACTCATTTCCGTGGTTCTCGACTCAATCCTCACCTACTTCATGTTTGTCTTTTGAATCCCAAAGAAAACAATCAAAACTATGGACTCGCTGAGAAGAAGTTTTTTTTGGGCAGGAGAGGATGCCTGCTCAGGTGCTCAATGTCTTGTTGCTTGGAAAAATCTCTGTTTACCAAAAAAATTCGGTGGTCTAGGGCTTAAAAACTTGCATGTTCAAAACAACTGCCTTCTCATGAAATTTGCAGCTAAAGCTCTCTCCACCGCCCAAACACCATGGCTTGAGTGGCTTGATCTTCAACATCCGAACGCCTTAGTATCCCCTCCACCACAAACCTCCTTCCTATGCCGCACCATTTCTCAGCAAATAACTACTCTCCAAAATATTTCCTTCGTGCTCACTAATAGCGGCTCACATACTTAATTTTGGTTAGACACGTGGCTCACCCCTCAACCACTCGCCATCACCTTCCCCCACCTATTCTCACACTCCACCTTACAGCTGGTTAAAGTGGCTAACATTTTACGTTTCGATATTGAAGTTAACCTCCGTAATCGCCTCTCTCTAACGGCAGAAGAAGAGCTTGTGTCACTTCTGGCTATTTTGCAGGACTTCGTGCCGTCGGCCGAGGAAGGTCAACGTTTCCTACGACATGGCATTTGCTTCTCCACCAAGCATGCATACGGTGTCCTCATGGCTCGGCCTGAGACCGATCTCATGGCCCCTCTCATATGGAGTGCCAAGGTTCCTCTGAAGCTCAAAGTTTTCGCATGGTTACTCTTCAAAGACCGCCTCAGCACTAGAGTTAACCTTGCATGCAAGCATGTCATCGACTCAGACATATGCCCTCAATGTGCTACGACAACCGAAGACTCCAACCACCTCTTCATCACATGCCCTCTTGCCAATAGAATTTGGCAACGGTTCGGGCTCCTACCAACTTCCAGTGACATCACACATCTATGGGACATCCCTACCCCTCCTCACCTCCCAATCACATCATGGCCTTCGATCCTACTGGCCTTGCTTTGGATGACTTGGACAGCATGCAATGACATGGTTTTTAGATCAATAGATCAAAGCTCTGTAATAACCTTGAGGAACCTCATTGCTGCCTTGGACCTTTGGTCACATCGTCTTATGAGTTCACAAGACAAGGAGGACGTCTTCTCGTGGCGTTCCTACCTCTCTGCACGTTGCACCGTGCCTGTAATATATTCAGGTGGGGGAGCTCCCCCCCCCCCCCGGTGATTCTCAAAAAAAAATCATCATATTTGAATATGTATCAGCTGTACTGGCTGTCTGCCACAAACTCTATTCAACATAGCAGTGTATCACTGGCGAAGTTATGGTTATGTTCTAAACTTACCATACCATGAAACGTTATTATGCAGAGGCCGGGGATTATCCTCCTTTTAAAAAAATGAAACGTTATTATGGTGACATTTTCTTGTCTTTTTGGTGGTTATGCCTAGCCCTGACAACATTATATTCTGAAGTTTCTATTGCTAATTATAATTCCGGATTAGTATTTTCAATGTTAGATGGGTATACATCTTGCAGCGGCCTTAATTTCTCGGTATTCGATTCAGTCACTTAAGTGATGTCTTTTTATCTGATAGAGTATGCATTTTGTTGTTTTCAAGAAAGACAAGCCATTGTTTGTACTCGAGCTAATCATCATTTTCTTGCTAACTGAAATCCTTACATATGGTTAACTATTGTGATTTTGTCTTGCCTTCAGGTCTGAGGACAAAGATAACTCCAACTACCATCTAGTTGGTGTTATTGAGCGCTCTGGGCATCAAGTAAATCAGGGCACTACATTGCTTATGTGCGGGGGGCAGGTCACAATCATCAGAGCAGTGGTTCTTCCTCATGGGTCCGTGCAAGCGATCTGAACATCAAGGAAGATACCTCCAGTTACCATCTAGTTGGTGTCGTTTCTGACTTATTTGATGACACTGAGGAAGCAACAACAGATTCTCACAATCCAGAAGATAAGGAGACGACTTGCTCAGTAAAAGTTACTACCAAAGGCAAGGAGGAAGCTCAGAGCAGTGATATTGTTCATGATGAGGCCGAACATATGAACTCTCTTGGGTCAATTGAGGACTTCCTGGAACTGTTTGCACGTCGAGTGAAGGAAAGCTGCGAGAACTGTTCCAAGGTTGCTGAACAGATCATGGCAAGCACCAATATAAATACAATTGTTGATGGAGATCAGACTGAGCTGTCAGACAGAAAAACATGCCTAAGTGAGCAATCTAGTGACTGTAATAGCTTGTCCGTAGAATCTCCAAGTAGGCAACCATATCGTTCAGATATACATCATCAAGTTATACTCTCTGAAAACATAACTACTGAAGAAATCACTTCAGGGACGAGCTGTGGTGAAAAGGACTCTGCCTCTTGTAGCACAGCCAGTGAAAAAGCTGAAACTGATCAAGGTGTACAAGAAGCTGGGCTTCCAGCTGATAAATAGACTGACCTGCTCAGTGCCAAGGATAATCCGGATACCAGCACTCAAAATCAGGGTTGTGCGAAGCAGGCGATGTTGGATGATCATATTACCCAACAAATGGAGGGAAGCCAAAATGAGCAGAAAGATGGTCGCAGTACAGTTGGAAGTAACGCTCAGATGGAACAAACACAATTATTTGTTGAGACCGTTCTTGGTATTGTTAGATAGTGAGCAACTATATTCTCAGGAGGGCCAAAGGCCAATACATATACAGGTGTGTGGTAAAGTGCAAGAGACCCCTTATACAATGGGGATAAACCGAAAAGGGCTATACACATCTAACACCCCCCCTCAAACTCATGGTGGGTCAACAACACTGAGTTTGGAGAGAAGAAAACTATGCTGCGCTCGAGTCTGTGCCTTCGTGAAGAAGTCTGCCAACTGTAACTCAGAGGGCACATAGTGAAGGGCGAGAGTCTGATCCTGCACAGCAGCACGCACAAAGTGGGCATCCACACCGATGTGCTTGGTGAGATCATGCTTCACCGGGTCACGCGCAATGCTGATAGCGCTAGTACTGTCTGACAATAAAGGAGTCGATGTAGTAGCAGACACACCAAAATCCTCAAGTAGCCATCGTAACCAAATCACCTCAGCCGTCAGCATAGCCATGGCTCGCAACTCAGCATCTGTACTCGAGCGAGAAACTGCAGTCTGTTTCTTTGTCTTCCAGGCAATAAGAGAGCCACCAAGAAAGACACAATAAGCAGACAGTGAGCGTCGATCAGAGGGATCACTAGCCCAGGTAGCATCAGAATAGGCCTGGAGCTCAAGAGAGCTGGAGCGGGGAAAGAAAAGGCGCTGAGAGATCGTGCCACGAAGATATCGTAGAACAGGGAGGAGATGACTATAGTGGACAGAGGTGGGGGCTAAAACGAACTGACTCAGAATGTGGACAGGGTAGGAGATGTCAGGACGCGTAACAGCAAGATAGACAAGACTACCAACAAGGTGACGATAGCGAGTGGGATTAGGAAGAGGCTCACCATCAGAGGCACGAAGCTGAATGTTGAGCTCCATGGGAGTGACAACAGTGCGCTCATCACCGAGAGCAGCGCGAGCAAGAAGATCCTGAATATATTTCTCTTGGGAGATGTAGAAGCCATCAGAGGTCGAAGAGATCTCAATCCCAAGAAAATAGCGAAGTGGACCAAGGTCAGTCATGAGAAACTGGTCGCGAAGACGAGCCTTAACAAAGGCAATGTAATCAGAGTCGTCACCAGTGATGATCATGTCATCAACATAGAGAAGGAGAAGAGTCCGACCACGAGGAGACGTGTGAACAAACAACGCTGGATCATGATTACTGGGCAAAAAAACCAGCGGCAGTCACCACAGAGGCAAAGCGCTCAAACCAGGCGCGAGGGGCCTGTTTGAGGCCATATAGGGAGCGGCGAAGTCTACAAACCAACCATTAGGAGCATAGTACCCCGGTGGTGGTTGCATATAAACCTCCTCACGCAACTCACCATTGAGAAAAGCGTTCTGAACATCAAGTTGAGAGATGGACCACTGACGAACAGAAGCCACAGCAAGAAGAGTGCGGACAGTGGTCATGTGGGCCACAGGAGCGAATGTCTCATCATAATCGCGCCCCTGCTCCTGCTAAAAACCACGGGCCACAAGACGAGCTTTGTAGCGCTCAAGAGAACCATCGGAGCGGGTCTTAATCTTGTAGACCCACTTGCAGGTGATGGGACAGACACCGCAAGGAAGGGGAACCAGATCCCAAGTGCCAGAGCGCTCAAGAGCAGCAAGCTCTTCGGCCATCGCAAGTTGCCATTCAGGCTGAGTCATGGCAGTCCGATAGGAAGTGGGCTCAGCAATAACAGAGAAACCGTACCGATCAGGGGAGTAGCGATCAGGTGGGGGGCGAGGCCGAGCACGGAGGTTGTGAACTGGGGGAGGCGTGAGAGGTGCAGCAGAGGTGGAGGGCTCGCCAGAGGAGACATCCTCAGTACGAGATCGACGAGTATAGTGGAGAGGAAATGGGGAGAGAGGACGACGTACTGGAGATGATGGTGGAGAGGTGGAGGAGGAGGATGGAGAAGATGGGGTCGATGGTGAATTAGAAGGAAGGAGAGGTGCCGAAGGAAGAGGTGACACAGGAGGCACGTAGCGGGGTGTATCGGGAAGGAGAAGGAAAGAAAGGTCGCCGACAGAGAAACTCGAAGAACAAGAGCGTGGGTAGTAAGAACGAGACTCGTCAAAAGTCACATCATGCGAGATGCGCAAGCGACGACCCACAGGATCCCAACATCGATAGCCCTTGTGCTCATCACTGTAGCCAAGGAAAACACACTCAACCGACTGAGCAGTCAATTTGGTGCGTTCTCGGGGGGCAAGAAGAACATAGCACACACATCCAAACATACGAAGAGCTGAGTAGTCAGGAGAGCGACCAGTGAGACACTCCATAGGAATACCACCCTGAAGAGCAGTCGATGGCTGAATGTTGATGAGATAGGTGGATGCGGAAACAGCCTCAGCCCAAAAATGGGGTGGAAGGGAAGCGGCAATCATTAGTGCACGAGCCGTCTCAAGCAAATGACGATGCTTGCGTTCGGCAACGCCATTCTGAGCATGAGCCCCCGGACATGAGAACTGGGCAAGAGTACCCTGTTCCGCTAAAAAACCACGCAACAGCTGAGAGATATACTCCCCAGCGGAGTCAGCACGAAAAGTACGAATGGACGTGGCAAACTGAGTGTGAACCATGGCAGCAAAACGTTTGTATATAGAGAGAACCTCGCTACGAGATTTCATGAAGTAGATCCAAGTGTAGCGAGAGAAATCATCAATAAACAAAACATAGTGGCGATGACCACCTTTCGAATCAAAGGGAGCAGGACCCCAGACATCAGAATGAACTAAGTTAAACGGATGCTGAGATACTGACTCACTAGTAGGATAAGGTAACTGAGTCTGTTTGCCAAGTCTGCAACCATTACAATGTAAGGAGACATCTCCAAATACAGACCCTAAGAGGCCCTGACGAACTAAAGAAGACAAGCGAGAGCCACAGATGTGACCAAGGCGATGATGCCACTGCTGGAAGGACACAGACGAAGAGGCAGCGAGAGCATGGGAGCTGGCAGAAGTGGTGGCAGCGGAAGGAACACAAAGCCAGTCAACCTCCCAAAGGCCCTCTGACTCACGGCGCCGAGGTCCAGCACCAACCAAAGCCTTGGTGTGACGATCCTGAATGGAGCAAGAGTCGGTATCAAGAATGACACGACAACCAGAATCAGTAAGTTGGGCAACGGAAAGAAGATTCATAGTAAGACGAGGAACATGTGAAACACTTGAAACAGAAAAGGACGGAGTGGAAAGAATACCACGACTAGCAATAGGAAGAGATGTGCCATCGGCAGTAAGAACATTAATAGGCGAATCAAGAGGTCGGAGAGAAGAAAACGCGGAAGAATCAAAAGACATATGAAAGGAGGCTCCAGAATCCAAAACCCACAAGGATGTACCTGACTGTGTAGATGCCTGCGGTGGTGGAGAAGTGGCTGCAGTCACAGCAGCAGCTGAACCAATCGACGAAGAGCCTGAGGAAGCCAGGAGGCATTTGAGCCTCACAATGTCCTGGTCAGTGAGTGACGGAGTCGAGGAAGACACAGGAGTCCCGCTGGAGAAGGAGCGCCTCTGATCTCGCTTCTTCTGGCGACAATCAGACTCTGGGTGACCTGGCCGGGAGCAGTAACCACAGACGGTGTCATGGAGCGACGTGCCCCTCTCAATATAAGCAGGGCGACCCACCCCCTTGAAGGTGTGGGAAGGAGCGGTGGAGCGTTGAGCCGAGCTGATGACACAGGAGCCCGAGCAGCCAACACAGACGGGACCACTAGCAAACCAGCAGAGCGAAGGCGGGTCTCTTCAGCACGAAGCTCAGCAAGCACCTCCGAGATAGGAACACGGACACGAGCAAGCAAGTGAGCACGTCGCGGCTCAAACTCGGAACGGAGACGAGATAAGAACTCATGGACACGCTGAAACTCCAAGTTGGACCTCATAGTCGGACAGCAGCGGCAAGATCCACAAACCACTGTCCGAAGAGAGTCAAGCTGGCGCCAGATGGCAGAACTCTGTGAGTAAAACTCGTCAACAGAAGAATCACCCTGCTGAAGAGCATGCTCCTGACGCACCACAGATAAGTAAAGAGCATCACCAGATGGTTGATAGCGCTGACAGAGATAAGACCACATCGCTGCAACAGTGCCGAGGCCCATGAACTCCGAAGCAAACTGAGGGAGGACACTCGCAGTAAGAACAGCAGCAGCTCGAGCATCATCATTGCACCACTGAGTGTAAGCAGACATATCATCGCGATAGACGGAAAGAGCATCTGAATAAGCTGATACCTGCTGATCATAAGCATCAGCCGCAGCATCATCAAGCGCCTTGGCTGCATCCCTATCAGCCTGAGAAGCATCAGCAGCAAGAACGGGCGGTACCGGCGGGGTAGGTGCAACAGGAGAAACAGGGCATGGCGGACAAGGGACCTCGCCAGATAGAACACCCCAGAGCAGAAGACCGCGCATATGGATACGCATGAAACCCGCAAACTCAGCATAGTTGGTGCCATCGAAGATCACCGAACACCGAGGAACTGCGACATAGCCTGAGGAAGACATGAGCAGTCTCCGTCTCTCTCTCTTTTTTTTCTTTTTTTCTTTTTTTGAGAGTCAACGGATCCAGAAACTGGATCGGGATCTGGCAGGAGACCCGGGCGCTCGAAGGAGAGGCCAAACTGGATCAGGCACCACGCGCTCAAAGCAGAGGATCCCGACTCTGAATCGGGCAGAGGAAGCGGAAGCAGGGAGCCCGAGCGAGGGATAGACCGTGGGCGACGGCCCTCTCAAGGCTCTGCACAGGCCGGACAGGAGCGGCGGACGGGAGTGGCGCGGGCTTCCCGAGCGAGCTGCGCGGCCAGAGGGGAACGGAGCGGCGCTGGCTGCCCGAGCCTTCGCGAGCGGCGTGTCCAGACAAGAGCGGTGCGGCACGGGCTGAGGAGCGGCGCTGGCTGCCCGAGCCTCCGCGAGCAGCGCGGCCAGGCGGGAGCAGAACGGCCCGCAACAGGAGCGGCCGGCGGCCTGAATCGCAGCAGGCGACGGGAATGGCCGGAAAAAGCGGCCGGAAGTGGCCGGAGACGAGGTGGGCTTGGAAGGAGGAGCAGCACGGAGTTGCATCATGCGGGAGAGCGAGGCTAACCTAGCATATGATACCATGTTAGATAGTGAGCAACTATATTCTCAGGAGGGCCAAAGGCCAATACATATACAGGTGTGTGGTAAAGTGCAAGAGACCCCTTATACAATGGGGATAAACCGAAAAGGGCTATACACATCTAACAGGTATGACTATGTCACTACAGTTTGAATTAAGTAAATCTTCTCAAGAATTTGCGGAGGCAGTTGAAATGAGTACTGTATTCAATCAGACAGAACACTACTTGGAGTATGGTGGCGCTATTTTAGACTCAAAAACCAAATTGAATGAGACGGGCATTGGAAAGGGCTCAACGGTTCGTATTCGCACAAGGGTTTTGGGAGGAATACCGAATCAACAGACGTTGGTACTGGCCCAATTTCCTTTTGAAGATGGAATCTTAAGAATGATACAGATGCCGGATAGTGCCGACACTGAGCCAGAATTGACTCCAATGGGTTCCACCATTTTCAGAAATCTGATTAAGTTAGTAACTGACAGTTTGGATGCTGGTTTCTACTGGACAGAAAATTTGACATTCCATGACTTCTCAGTTGATGAGAAAGGAAGAGTATATGCACTGCGCCCACCTGTACCAATTTCTGATGTCCTGGTTCCTTTGGAGGCTGACCATGATCGCCATTATATGCATATTCGGAGCTGTTTTGAAGCCAACCTTGACGATCTTGCAGAGCATATTGAGTTATATTTCAGGCTTCACGGGAAGTACCCGCATATATGCAAAATTTGGTTAGAAAACTGAAGGAACTCAGACTGGTTGCTGGCCAATTAGAGCCAAGCTGTAAGTTGGCGTTGGCACGTTGCTTACGCATTTCGGCGGTCTTCCATACATGTGCCGGATCAATATCGTTTTTCAGTTAAAAATCATACTTGACTCGTTGGGCTGGGCAGGAAGACTCGCTTTCTTTCGTGCAATTGAAAGGTGTAATATAAACAGTGAGTGGCAAATTAATGTTCAAGCCAACTGGGTTACTCAAATTACCTATGCCAAGGGCAGTTACGCCGGAGACAAGCCGAGTGCTTTCTTTGTTTCACGCAATTATTTCTCGCATTCTTATGGAAACGCTTGGGTAAGTGGTAACGCTTTCTCACAACTGCAGAGCATTTGTTGCCAAGCTTTTAACATTAATCTTGTACTGAACTCAATGATCTACCGTTTTTTCAGATCAATGGGTACTGTTATTATCCATGCGATTCTGGACTTGAGATCCTACTTTTCAAGTGTCTCGGTGACTTCTTAGCAGAATTAATTGAAGAATTATTAGAGATGGGCTTTGATCTTTTTGACATGTATGCATACTGTGGTCTGGATACATTTTGTTAACTTTATGATTGTTACCTTTTCTATTAAAAAGCCATCACTATAAAAATGAGCCAAAAACAAAATTACCGACGAATATGTATTTGACTATATTATTACACAGCGACATTTTGTTTTATATGCAAAGATGATGAATCTTGTGGTTCAATAATAAATCTAACTGTCAAATGAAATAAAATTGCTATATTTATTCGAATATGCCACCGTTATCAAGTGTAAGATCATGAATTGCATGTCATAGAAAGATCTTGTTCTGCAATTGAAGTGATGATTTTATTTTATTTTATTTGTACGCAGGCTCATGTCATGCTGTCCTAAGCTGGACTCGTGATGATGTCTTGCTCAGGTACTGATTCTGATAGTTCTACAAGGCAATACTTTTCTTTTATGCGTGTTCCATTAAGTTCTTATCTTTAGAGATCCAGTAACTATTTTGTTTCATAGTTTGCTTCTACAAAGCTTTAGGAGTATTCCTTTCTTCCGTCTCTGCAAAAATCGGCATTGCATGTTACAAAACTTGTTAGATGTGTATAGTCTCTTTTCGGTATATCCCCATTATATAAGGGGTTTCCTGCACTTTACAACACATGTATATGTATTGGCCTTTGGCCCTCAGTAAAGCTTAGTTGCTCATTTATCCAACATGGTATCAGAGCCAGGTTAGCAGCCTCCTTCTCCCGCACGCTGCAACTCCATGCGCGTTGTACCTAGCCTGCCCCTTTTCCGGCCGCCATGGACTGTCTCCGATCATCTCCCTTCTAGTCCCCGGCCCGAAATCGCCCCTTCCTTGACTTCTCTGTCAGGCAGGAGCTGTCTACGGCTCGTTCGGGCCTCCTCCCTGCTGCTGCCCCCGTAGCAGCTGTCCGGCTGCTGCCCCGTTGGGTCGTCGCTGCCTCCGGCTGCTGCCCCATCGGGTCGCCGCTACCTCCGATCTGCTTGGCCGCCGTCGTCCCGGCCCCCTTGCCGCGTCGTCGTCGCTCCTTTTCCCGTCTGGCAGGGCTCGTTCGCCTCATTCCGAGCGAGCGGCGCTCGGCTGGACCGGCCGCCGGGGTGAGCGCATGCACGAGCGCTCCTCTGCCGGCCGCTGCTGTGGACGCTGCCTGGCCGCAGGAGCGAGCAAGCACTCCTTTGCCCCCGATCCAGATCCAGTCTGCCTGTTCGTTGACCAAAGAAAAGCAGAAGAAAGACTTCCTCATGTCTTCTTCGGGCTATGTCGTCGTTCCTCGGTGCTCGGTGATCTTCGATGGCACCAACTATGCTGAGTTTGTGGGTCTCATGCGCATCCATATGCGGGGCCTTCTGCTGTGGGGCGTTCTCTCTGACGAGGTTTCCTGTCCGACCTGCCCTGTTGCTCCGGTGGCCCCTGTTCCGCCGGTACCGCCGGTGCTTGTTGCTGATACTTCTCAGGCTGATCGGGATGCAGCCAAGGCCTTGGATGATGCTACAGTCGACACTTATGATCAGCAGGTGTCCGCCTATTCTGATGCTCTCTCTGTCTACCGGGATGATCTGTCTACCTACACTCAGTGGTGCAATGATGATGCTCGAGCTGTTGCTATTCTCACTGCGAGTGTCCTCCCTCAGTTTGCTTCGGAGTTCATGGGTCCCGACACTGTTGCAGCAATGTGGTCCTATCTTTGTCAGCGCTACTAGCCCTCTGGCGATGCTCTCTACCTCTCTGTGGTGCATCGGGAGCATGCTCTTCAGCAGGGTGACTCGTCTGTTGATGATTTCTATTCACAGTGCTCTGCCATCTGGCGTCAGCTTGACTCACTGAGGACAGTTGTTTGTGGCACTTGCCGTTGCTGTCAGACTACGCGGTCTGACTTGGAGTTTCAGAGGGTTCATGAGTTCTTTTCTCGTCTCCGCTCTGAGTTTGAGCCCATACGTGCTCACTTGCTTGCTCGTGGTCGTGTTCCTATCTCGGAGGTGCTTGCCGAGCTTCGTGCTGAGGAGACTCGCCTTCGATCTGCTGGTTTGCTGGTGGTTCCGTCTGTGCTGGCTGCTCGGGCTCCTGTGTCGTCTGCTCGGCTCACCGCTCCACCGCTCCTCCCCACACCTTCAGGGGGGTGGGTCGCCCTTCTTCTACTGAGAGGGGCCGGTCGCGCCGTGACACCTTCTATGGCTACTACTCTCGGCCAGGTCACCCCGAGTCTGATTGCCGTGAGAAGAAGCGAGACCAGCGGCGCTCCTCTTCCAGTGGGACTCCTGAATCTTCCTCGACTCCATCACTCACTGACCAGGACATTGTGAGTCTCAAACGTCTCTTGGCTTCCTTAGGCTCTTCGTCGACTGGTTCAGCTGTTGCTGTGACTGCATCCACTTCTCCACCACCGCAGGCATCTACACAGTCAGGTATATCCTCGTGGGTTCTAGATTCTGGAGCTTTTTTTCATATGTCTTCTGACTCTTCTGTGTTGTCTTCTCTCCGACCCCTTGATTCACCTGTTAATGTTCTTACTGCCGATGGCACACCTCTTCTTGTTGCTAGTCGTGGTCTTCTTTCCACTCCATCCTTTTCTGTTCCTAGTGTTTCCCATGTTCCTCGCCTTACCATGAATCTTTTTTCTGCTGCCCAACTCACTGATTCTGGTTGTCGTGTCATTCTTGATACCGATTCTTGCTCCATTCAGGATCGTCGCACCAAGGCTTTGGTTGGTGCTGGCCCCCGGCGCCGTGAGTCAGAGGGTCTTTGGGAGGTTGACTGGCTTTGTGTTCTTCCGCTGCCACCACTTCTGCCAACTCCCATGCTCTTGTTGCCTCTTCGTCTGTGTCATTCCAGCAGTGGCATCATCGTCTTGGTCACATCTGTGGCTCTTGCTTGTCTTCATTGGTTCGTCAGGGCCTCTTAGGGTCTGTATCTGGAGATGTCTCCTTACATTGTAATGGTTGCAGACTTGGCAAACAGACTCAGTTACCTTATCCTACTAGTGAGTCTGTATCTCAGTGTCCTTTTGACTTAGTTCATTCTGATGTCTGGGGTCCTGCTCCCTTTGATTCCAAAGGTGGTCATCGCTACTATGTTTTGTTTATTGATGATTTCTCTCGCTATACTTGGCTCTACTTCATGAAATCCCGTAGCGAGGTTCTCTCTATATACAAACGATTTGCTACCATAGTTCGTACCCAGTTTTTCACGCCCATTCGTACTTTTCATGCTGACTCTGCTGGAGAGTATATCTCTCACCTGTTGCATGGTTTTCTCGCAGAGC
Organism: Aegilops umbellulata; assembly: GCA_032464435.1. NCBI lineage: Eukaryota > Viridiplantae > Streptophyta > Magnoliopsida > Poales > Poaceae > Aegilops > Aegilops umbellulata. The sequence goes on along the minus strand of CP136060.1, from coordinate 82,218,627 downwards.
AGGGTACTCTTGCCTAGTTCTCATGTCCTGGTGCTCATGCTCAGAATGGCGTTGCCGAACATAAGCATCGCCATTTACTTGAGACGGCTCGTGCGTTGCTGATTGCTGCTTCCCTTCCACCCTATTTTTGGGCTGAGGTTATTTCTGCATCCACCTATCTCATCAACATTCAGCCATCGACTGCCTTGCAGGGTGGTATTCCTCTGGAGTGTCTCACTGGTCGCTCTCCTGACTACTCCACTCTCCGTATGTTTGGATGCGTGTGCTATGTTCTTCTTGCCCCCCGAGAACGCACCAAACTGACTGCTCAGTCGGTTGAGTGTGTTTTCCTTGGTTACAGTGATGAGCACAAGGGCTATCCATGTTGGGATCCTGTGGGTCGTCGCTTGCGCATCTCGCATGATGTGACTTTTGACGAGTCTCATTCCTACTACCCACGTCCTTCTTCCTCGAGTTTCTTTGTGGACGATCTCTCTTTCCTTCTCCTTCCCGATACACCCTGCTATGTGCCTCCTATGTCATCTATTACTCCGGCATCTCTCACTCCTTCTCCTTCACCACCGACACCATCTTCTCCATCCTCCTCCTCCACCTCTCCACCATCATCTCCAGTCTGTCGCCCTCTCTCACCGTTTTCTCTCCACTATACTCGTCGTCCTCGTCCTGAGGATGTCTCCTCTGACGCGCCTTCCACCTCTGGTGCACCTCTCCTCACGCCTCCCCCGGTTCACAAGCTCCAGGCTCGGCCTCGCCCCCCGCCTGATCGCTACTCTCCTGATCGGTATGGTCTCTCTGTCCTTGCTGAGCCCACTTCCTATCGTACTGCCATGACTCAATCTGAATGGCAGCTTGCGATGGCCGAAGAACTTGCTGCCCTTGAGCGCTCTGACACATGAGAGCTGGTTTCCCTTCCTTCCGGTGTTCGTCCCATCACCTACAAGTGGGTCTACAAGATTAAGACCCGCTCCGATGGTTCTCTTGCGCTGCAAAGCTCGTCTTGTGGCCCGTGGTTTTCAGCAGGAGCAGGGACGCGACTATGATGAGACATTCACTCATGTTGCTCACATGACCACTGTCCGCACTCTCCTTGTCGTGGCTTCTGTTCGTCAGTCGTCTATCTCTCAACTTGATGTCGAGAACGCCTTTCTCAATGGCGAGCTGCGTGAGGAGGTTTACATGCAGCCACCACCGGGGTACTATGCTCCTGACGGTATGGTCTGTCGCTTTCGCCACTCCCTCTATGGTCTTAAACAAGCCCCTCGCGCTTGGTTTGAGCGCTTTGCCTCTGTGGTGACTGTCACTGGTTTCTTGCCCAGTGATCATGATCCTGCGTTGTTTGTTCACACGTCTTCTCGTGGTCGGACTCTTCTCCTTCTTTATGTTGATGACATGATCATCACTGGTGACGACTCTGACTACATTACCTTTGTTAAGGCCCGCCTTCACGGCCAGTTCCTCATGACTGATCTTGGTCCTCTTTGCTATTTTCTTGGGATTGAGATCTCCTCAACCTCTGATGGCTTCTACATCTCTCAAGAGAAATATATTCAGGATCTTCTTGCTCGAGCTGCTCTCAGTGATGACCGCACTGTTGTGACTCCTATGGAGCTCAACGTTCAGCTTCGTGCCTCTGATGGTGACCCTCTTCCTAATCCCACTCGCTATCGTCACCTCGTTGGTAGCCTTGTCTATCTTGCTGTTACGCGTCCTGACATCTCCTATCCCGTTCACATCCTGAGTCAGTTTGTTTCAGCACCCACCTCTGTCCACTATAGTCAGCTCCTCCGTGTTCTACGATATCTTCGTGGCACGATCTCTCAGCGCCTTTTCTTTCCTCGCTCCAGTTCTCTTGAGCTCCAGGCTTACTCTGATGCTACTTGGGCTAGTGATCCCTCTGATCGACTACTGTGTTTTTCTTGGTGGCTCTCTTATTGCCTGGAAGACAAAGAAACAAACTGCAGTTTCTCGCTCGAGTACAGAGGCTGAGTTGCGAGCCATGGCTATGTTGACAGCTGAGGTGATCTGGTTACGATGGTTACTTGAGGATTTTGGTGTGTCTGCTACTACCTCGACTCCCTTACTGTCAGATAGTACTGGTGCAATCAGTATTGCGTGTGACCCAGTGAAGCATAAGCTCACCAAGCACATCGGTGTGGATGCCCACTTTGTGTGTGCTGCTGTGCAGGGTCAGACTCTCGCTCTTCATTATGTGCCATCTGAGTTACAGTTGGCTGACTTCTTCACGAAGGCACAGACTCGAGCGCAGCATACCTTTTTCCTCTCCAAACTCAGTGTTGTTGATCCATCATGAGTTTGAGGGGGGGTGTTAGATGTGTATAGTCTCTTTTCGGTATATCCCCATTATATAAGGGGTTTCCTGCACTTTACAACACAAGTATATGTATTGGTCTTTGGCCCTCAGTAAAGCTTAGTTGCTCATTTATCCAACAAAACTGAAGGTTTTAAACACAAAAAATATGTCAGACTACAGGAATTTATATGTAAGTTTGTAAACTACTTCCTCCGTAAACTAATATGTCAGAGGGAGTATTTATAGGTTCAGACTAGCTTTCCATACTTCTCAGGACACGACAATTGCAAGTTTAATTTAATCGTCTAAAGGTATCAGCTGAATCTGGGTGTGCACTGACAGCCTGATATGGACCAGAACCCTGTGCCATTGATTGAAATAGGATACCATATAGGAATATGTATCAGATGTCCAGGCCGTCGAGTACAAACTCTATTCACCATACAGACCTCACATCTTTCGATGGCCTGTTGATAATTACCATGAGTCTTTATTTCTAAGAGTTTGACGAGTAAATACGTAATCAGTCACTTGAGATACACCATAATGTTCTGTTAATCTGATAGAGCTTTCTTGTTAACAATGTTTAGCTATCCTATTTCCGTTGCATAGGAAAATGGAAATATGGTGACAATTTGAACGGTCGAGCTGCACCATGTATTTAGTTGCGATTTGAGTATCAACTGAATTTTAGTGTTCACTCACAGTTTCATTTGGACCAGAACCATGTACGGTTGAAACTAATTTTCTGTATATGATATCATTATATTTGAGTATGTATAAGTTGTACTGACTGTCTGCCAGAAACTCTATTCAACATAGCAGTGTAATTGGCGAAGTTATGGTTATGTTCTAAACTTATCATATCATGAAACGTTATTATAGTAGCATTTCCTTGTCTTTTGGTAGCTATGCTTAACCCGTCGACCTTTTATTTTTGTTGAAGTTTCCATTGGTAATTATAATTCTGGATTGGTATTTTCAACGTTAGATGGGTATACATCCTCAGGCAGAACACTTTGCCGATGTTGCGGCGTCCGTCACCCGCGCCGCCGGCAGGGGCGCAGCGGTCATGGTGGCCTTCATGCTCCGCCAAGGATGGGGCGCATGGCTGATGGGGCCCTGAATCTGGCCAATATGTGATAGTGCCCCTAGGTTGTCACATTGGCCGGGCAGCGGTCACCGGAAGGGCTTCGAACTTGTGATCCGACAGCAACGGTGATGACGGTCGGTGATCAATCAACCGGTCGTGCGGAGCAGTCGATGGCTCCTTTGTGGGCTGGGTAGCGTCCTGGTTATTCCTGTGTTGGATTGTTATCTGTGTCGGCAAGGATGATGCACGACAGCGTTACATGTGCTTTCCCTCAGTATAATCAGCTGCAACATGTGAGGACTACGGAGCTAGTGGCAGTGTGTGGTGGTGTTGTCTTGTAGATTAGCCATCAGCTGCCACTTGTGAGAACGGTGCGAGACTTCGGAATGTCCTGAACATGGGATTTCCGCAGTAACGGTGTTCTTCCTCTCTGTCAAAGACGTCATCATGTTGTGGGAACCGGCTTTTGTTGGGGCTCGTCAGCCAGCTCCTGCGTACATGGTCATCTCTCGCTGTCAGGACCGTGCGCATCTGTAGCTGCTGGGATCGTGGAAAGTGGAGGAGACAACATCAATTACTTTGATTGGATGGTGCTTCTTGAGTACCCGGTCTTGAGCTCCGGGGTTAATACCCTAGATCTGACCTTAGTTGGCTATACCTAGCAATGGTGGCGTTCTTTACATCGTTACCTTGATGAAGGCATTGCTTGGAATTGTTAGAGTTGTGTCGAATATAGTGTACAAGGTAGGTTACAGTTGGACTGTAGTTGTATTGTGTTTAGAGGATATGGAGTTGTGTCCTAGTAGGACACTTGTATCTTAGGCCTCTCTTATATAGCGGGGGTAGACACACGATGTAACCTTATGCCAACATAATAGCACCGGAACGCAGGGGAAGCCGGCGGCATGTGCCGGTGTCCAGGGCGACCGGGTGCAGTATTGTAGTGGTGTCATGGGGAGGAGCGCCCATAGTCAGGCCCCGAGGATGTAGCCATATCGATGAACCTCGTTAACAAATCTCGGTGTTGTGCTCGTGTGATTGTTTGGTCCTCGGATGATCGACGGTATGCCTCGAATTAATTCTAACAAGTGGTATCATGAGCTAGGTTATTTGAAGGTCGAAGGTTGATGAGCGGAAGAATTCGTTGGATCGAATTGGTCGCGTGCGGCGATGGAGACAATTTGACGGTGTGGCGAACATATCTGCTCAAGGTAGCAATCGGAAGCAGCAATAGTCACGCGGTGAACGGCAGCGACGCGTGCACGTGCAACAGGCAACCTAGCGTACAGCGGCGGCGGGATCCAGATCGGATCGTGATGCGTTTCGGCGAGATTGAATCCAAACCGATGCAACAGCAGCTTGGGTGCGGCGGATCGACCAGCGTGGCAGGCCGTTCGGAAGCTAGGAAGGGCGCTCGCCCAGGTGGCTGGCCAGCAGCCGTTAGGCGCACAGCACGCGGGAGCCGTGAGCGATCCAGACTCAAGAGGCGGAAGAGTTGCACGCAGGGCTGTAAGAGGCCTTGTCTCGTTCTGGAAAGATATTGCTGCTATAGGAGGTTGCACAGGCGTGAAGACATGCGTGCGTATTGAAGCCAGGAAAGAGCAGTCGTGAGATTTGTTGGACAAAAAAAGGCAATCTGCATGGTTTGGTATTGACCGTGGCATTAACAACAACACAATAAAGAAAGGACTATTTGAAGTTATGAGAGCAAAGTTTTGCGTTCATGGAGACTAGTAAATTTCTTTTCAAGGTGTTGCTAATTGGACACGAGGTTTTACCATCATGATGGCAGATTGACGACATACGTATAAGGCTCGAAGTAGGAGTCTGTAGCGCGTCGTGGCAGGATCATGCATACACATGGCATCAATCAATGCACGGAGATGTGCGGGCGGTCACGATGCAGGGTGAAGCATGGTCGCGGTCGGATATGTTCGGCTGGGTCGGACTAGGCAGTCTGACAGATCAATGCGAGTCGGTTGGTACAGAAGACGGCGGTGGGATCGGCACGACGACATAGGAGCGTGATGCTGAAGGTGACCGACTTCTGGGCGTGGAAACACGTGGCACAGGCCCTGAGTGCTTGTGCGGCTTCAACAAGACTATGGCGCGGGATTGATTCAAGATGGTGTATACACGGAGCTTGAAGTCGATGAGGCGCAGGGGTGGACTGATCATCTACCATGGAGTCATGTTGAAGGTGGAGCTGGATTGAGGGGCTACGGCGTAAGTCGACGGGGTCAAAGCCTATTCAGCAGGTGGAAAAAAGCGAGGGACACATAGTTTGGACTGAAGCCCAGTGGTCTGATGGAAGCGTGAAACTCGTCATCGGTCGGTGATGATCGGTGGTACTCTGCAGTGGGGGTTGAGTGGTGTGGGTTCGTGACCCTTGAGACTCGACCGAGACAGTGGAGGCTCGACGCGGTAATAGCGGCGAGGCGTGCGGTACGCACGAGGCATGGAGACGGGCCAGGGCTCTGGTGGTCATACATGTGGTGAGAAAACTGCGAATTTGACTCGGGGTGACTACAAGCAATGGTGAAATTCCTTGAAGTTTCAGAAAGGCGGTCAAGAAAGGAGTGGTGATGTTGAGTTCAGGTAACTCTTATGTGTGACACCCAATATGTGAGCTGCTCACTTTCATGCAGGTCAGTGATCAGTGTGTGATGGCGTTGGACTGATACTCTGGAAGTTGGGAGCACAAACTAGAGTAACAAGGAACTTAATTTTGCTCGAGTGTTGACTGTTATCAAAAAAAGAGGGACTACAAGTTGCAGATGGAGTCACATGGAGTCTTTGGAGTAGCAGTGGTACTCATGGGATAAACTCAAGTCCAATGTACATGGAAGTTTGACGCATGGACAAATTCAAGGTGGTGAATATTCGCCAAGGTGGAGTTTGTTAGAGTTGTGTCGAATATAGTGTACAAGGTAGGTTACAGTTGGACTGTAGTTGTATTGTGTTTAGAGGATATGGAGTCGTGTCCTAGTAGGACACTTGTATCCTAGGCCTCTCTTATATAGCGGGGGTAGACACACGATGTAACCTTATGCCAACATAATAGCACCGGAACGCAGGGGAAGCCGGCGGCATGTGCCGGTATCCAGGGCGACCGGGTGCGGTATTATAGCGGTGTCATGAGGAGGAGCGCCCATAGTCAGGCCCCGGGGATGTAGCCATATCGGTGAACCTCGTTAACAAATCTCGGTGTTGTGCTCGTGTGATTGCTTGGTCCTCGGATGATCGACGGTATGCCTCGAATTAATTCTAACAGGAATTTACTCGGACTTGTTTTACAGGGTGAAAACCCTTGATCCAACCTTCAGTAGTTGGATCCGACGATGGCGTCACTTACAATGACGTTCCCTTCCTGAAGGCGTCGCTTGTGGAGATCCTTTCTCGGAGTCCTGATGTTGTCAAGAAATGTTGTTGCCGATGGTCACCATTGTATATCGTCACTTTGGTAGTTTTATCTTCATCCGCCTATGCATAGCTTCGGTCTGCTATGACTTTGCTTTTGCTGGCGTGATCTTTGTGTGTGTGTGTGTTGGCTGTGTACATCCTAGATATGCAGAGGTTGGATGTGTACTCACTATGATTGTATCCCTCGATCCTACATTATGAGTCAATAAAAATCGCCCTTCATCGAAAAAGATGGGTATACATCTTGCAGCGGCCTTAGTTTCTTGGCATTCGAGTCAGTCACTTAAGTGCTGTCTTTTTATCTGATAGAGTATGCATTTTGTTGTTTTCAAGAAAGACACGAGTGTTGGTACTCGAGCTAATCATCAGTTTCTTGCTAACTGAAATCCTTACAGATGGGTTAACTATTTTGATTTTGCTCTTGCCTTCAGGTCTGAGGACGAAGATAACTTGAGCTACCGTCTAGTTGGTGTCCTTGACCACTCTGGGACTCAAACGAATGGAGGGCAATACGTTGCTTATGTGCGGGCGGCAGGTGAAAACCATCAGAGCAGTGGTTCGTCCTCGTGGGTTGGCGCCGTCTGTCGTCAAGTCCAATTTTGTTGATTTTGGCGGGCTGGGTCATTGCAGTTGCAGATTTTGCATTGGTTGCAACTTGTAGCGAGGTCAGCTGGAGAGAAGCATTTTTTCTGTCCATGAAAGTATATAGTAATTCTTGTCAGAATGACATGGGATAGGTACGACACTGAATATTTTTTTGTGAGAAACGAGGTTGAATACACGTAGGAAGACACTGAATATTTTTTGCATTCTGCAATTAGATACACCTCTGAAAATAAGCATGCAGGGTTTTGAACTTGTTTATTTTTTCTGCATGGGGAGCATGCAATGAGAACTTGCTGTCTAAATGAACTGCTAGGCTGAAGCTGATTTCGTGAAAAACTCCATGCAAGGTTGGTGGATCAACTCTTCGTGTGCCAACATTCCTCATAAAAAGGCTATGGCTTCTCTCACCATGCTTGTGAGTTAGAAAATTTAGAATGAGAGAAATGCACGTGTCTTCCGTCAGAAGAGCACTCCACCTCCCATTTTTTTTCAATGTGATTCAAAAGGAGGCATTACTTCGGGTCAAAGCGGGAACTAAGAAGTTAGGGAACATAATTTTGGGGGAGTAATGCTTTTGGTTGTAAAGGTACGTTGTAACAAAACTCTTTCCCTCCTTAATTAATATATGAGGCAAAAATTTTGCCTCCATTTTAGAAAAAAACACACCACAAAGCCTATTGCTACTAGTTTGCCACACAAACTGGGTAGACAGTTGGAATCTCAACACAAGGTCAAGTATCAACGACGGGAACTTGCATCTATTTTATTTTCTATTTTTCTTCCTAAGATAATAGCTAAAAAATCTAGAAACACTATTTTCTACTCCCTCTGATCCAAAATAAGTGTCGTGCTTTTAGTTCAAAGTATATTTCTTCTTAAGATTACATATTCTAAGAAAAGTTCCCAAATCAATACATTATCATCACAAAATAAAGTGATGGATTAGGCACAACCAATTCAAGTATGAATTATGCGAGAATGATCCATAAAGTAAAACTTAAATGTTGGTCACCCTGATGAGTTGAGCCCTTTTGAAAACAAGTTTTAGAAAGGTTGAGAAAAAATAAGCAGGGGTGCACATGCAATTAAAAGAACACACATGCAAAATTTTGAGCTAGAAAAGAAAAACAAACTGATATATGAGCATGCATTAAAATAAAATGGTACATGTACTTCCTCTGATTTTGTAGCAATTTGCACCCTGCACTTGGACATGCTATGCACTCCATCCGGTACCCAAAATTGCTATGTTTTGGACATTGATACGGTCTTCAGAATATTACTTGACCACTAGTTCCCATCAGTATTGCACTAGGTACATGTACACCAAGTTAACAAGCAACAAAACTATAATAGTGTGAAATTAATTCTCAAGACAAATATACGAATATGGTTTTCAAGATCCCAATCTATATACTTAAAACAATATTGATGGTTAAGTATTCAACATTCAACTTAAGACTGATAAGTAAATAGGCAGTTTTTCGATTAAATTAATCCATGAATAAATCATGAGCATGACATGGACAGCATTGATAACACACTGATTACAATCTAACAGAGCATGTACTATGCACATAGTAGAAACATCTACGCATATCGCTAGTACTGCTACAACAGAAGGAAACATGAGAGGGATAAGCGATGTATACCCTCCAATCGGCCACGCGGCGACGGTGGCGGTGGCAGCAGCCACGGCATCCTTGGCGGCCTTCTTGTCGGCCTCGGCCTTCTCAGCGGCGGCACGGTCGGCGTCGGTCGACATGGTGATGACGAAGGTGATGCAGACATAGATGAACAGAAGCGAGCAGTCGCGTAGTTGCTACCCAAAAATCTAATCACCCCTCTCCCGTACAGGATCCGGAGAGGCGGGGTTTCGGAGGCCTGCTCTCCCGTCAACCGTGTACGCGGTGAACGGGATGAAGTCGCCGGCGGCAGCAGCAGCAGCAGAGGAACGACGTGGGCGTGGAGGCGGAGATGGAGATATGTTCTGTTTTTCGCAGCGGCTAGGGTTGGCAGCGCCCCACATATACATGTGCGGCCGAGCGTGAAGAGACGTGGGCTGAACCCACGTCCAAGTCGGTAGCCCATGATCCGACGTCTCAGATCGTGGCCCTACCTGTCAAAGACTCTTCGTTCCTGACCGGCAAAAAGAAGCGCATAGGAGTGAGCTCGGCTCAGGTCAATCCCGCAACCCGCGACGCGGCGAGGTGTGGCGTGACGAGGCGAGCGGAGGTGGAGGAGTGCGCGAGGGCTTCTTTTCTTCTCAAGCTCCAATAGCATGAGGGAGAGAATCCCTTATAAACCACTCCAACTCTCCTTCCACTAGCGGTATGGGGCTAAACTTTCCACCACCTTGTCATGCCACCTACATGGGCCCTTAGAGATTAAATCTGAAATTGTCATATGGGCTCTAAGCCCATCTCATATTTCAACAATCCCCCACCAGATCTCAGGGGCCCACTTGTCTTTTGTTCCAAACGCTGTTTTGATATACCGGCATCTCAGTGGAGACCGATTAAGGTTGAGCTCCATCTAGACCAAGTAGTTACACTCCTTCACAACTGAACAATGGACTATGCCTTGAATTGTCAGTTTGGCGTCAAGAAGTTTCACCACAAATCTCACTGATACGAGGCTGCTGAAGGCCGACCCCTCGGGTGGAGCATATTAGTCACACTCCTGGCCTGTTCATGAGCTTGCTAGAGATCACCCCAATCTCATAGACTGTGACCAGCAGTCGGGCTCATATAGGTGGGTTCCTCCAAAGATCGCTCTCTAGGATAGCATCTTGCTTATACATATATGATGACGGGAAAATGGCGGGCGTGAGAATACGCGTCCACGTCATTGATACAGAGTGAATTTTAAATGCATAAAATAAAAATAGAATCAAACATTGCAGGTACGTTATTTCCAGAACTCTTACATTTACATAAAAATTCTGTTAATTACATCTCCGAAGAGAAAACCCCTGATTAAGAATTCCAACATATCTATTACATAGGATTGCATCACATTCCTATTACAACATACTACAAGAAAAATCTTCCTCGCCGGTCGACGACGAACTCCTTCTTGGTGAGCTTGAAGTTTGGTTCCATGCAAGTACTCCTCTATGATTTTATGTGTGATGTTTGGGAATATATTTTCCTAGCATGCAACAATTTGTGTGTGTTCAACCTCATCTATATGATGGTGCAGAATGAAGGTTGGTTTTGGCTAGGCTTAGTTTTATCCTACATTTGGCACATAGGATATGGGTATGTATTTTCCTTTAGGATTTTTATATGACCTCTTTGGTTTTGGTGGCATGTATATATGTGACATGCCAATTTTAATAAGTTTCGCATCATCACATTACTACTATCACCGCACGACACTGATATGGTGCCGGTGTGTAGCGTAATGGGCTGAAGCTTTCTGACACAAGTTTGATGCTTTTTATGGTGCATATGATATGTGCCATACTTTGTTGACTCTGACTTCACACGGTATCAATACTAACCACGCGGTGCAATGATATGACACACACGTATAGCTTGACCCGAATGGAGTTTGTTTATGATATTTTTTATTTGTTTAAAGCCTATGTGGGCTACATGAAATATGCCTTATCATGTATTTTGCATGAATTTTGTATGCATATGTGGATGTGGAGTGAACTTATTTTTATTAAGTTCTGCTTTACCTGTATTACTACTAACACCGCATGGCATTAAGATAATGCCCGCGTGCAGCGTAACCAAGCAAAGGTTTGTGGAGCAGTTATGGTGTTGCATGAGTCGTATGCCATCTATCATTTTTGTTTATGTTTGTGCCTCACATGGTATTAGCACTAACTCCACATAGCGTCATTTCGTTGGCGCTAGTGTGTAGCATAACCCACATAAAGTGAGTTTGTGATACCATTTATGACGATGCTAATAGTTTAGGCTCTTATAGCATTGGAGCATTTCATGACATGTTTTATTTGACTTTGGACCAAATATGTGGCCTGAATATTTTGTTTAGTTTTCTCTCACTTGTATTACTACTAACACCGCGTAGCATTAAGATAATGCCCGCGTGTAGCGTAACCAAGTAAGGTTGGTTTTCATGATGCAACATGTTTTATAATTCATCTTTCATGATTTTGGTTTTTGGGCCTGTAACATGAACACATTTTTTAATTAAGTTTTTCCCTGCTCGTATTACTACTAACACCGCGTGGCATTAAGATAATGCCCACGTGCAGCGTAACCAAGCAAGGGAATATATTTTTATGCTCTTGTTTGTATTGCAACTAGCGTGGCACATAATGCCCGTAGCGCAACCAAACAAGAGATTATCATGAGTTCAGTTTAGTGCGTTTGTAATTTCATTCCACCTTAGTCATATCCATTTTTTATGATGACCAAATTAAGTCAATTTTTATGAGGTTTCCGCACCTATGACACTCTCTGTTGGGGAACGTTGCAGAAAACAAAAAATTTCCTATGGTTTCACCAAGATCCATCTATGAGTTCATCTAGCAACGAGTGATCGGATGCATCTACATACCTTTGTAGATTGCAAGCGGAAGCGTTCAAGGAACGGGGATGAGGTAGTCGTACACGACGTGAACCAAATCACCGGAGATCCTAGCACCGAACGGACGGCACCTCCGCGTTCAACACACGTACGGTCAGCATAACGTCTCCTCCTTCTTGATCCAGCAAGGGGAGAGGAGAGGTTGAGAAAGATGGCTCCAGCAGCAGCACGACGGCGTGGTGGTGATGGAGCTGCAGTACTCCGGCAGGGCTTCGTCGAGCTCTATGGAGGAGGAGGAGGTGTTGGAGAGGGAGAGGGAGGCGCCAAGGCAAAGGGTGCGGCTGCCCCCCCTCCCCTCACCCCTTTATATAGGCCCCTGGGGGGCGCCGGCCCTGGGAGATTGAATCTCCCAAGGGGGGTGGAGTGCCCCCCAAGGCAAGTGGGCGCCCCCCCCCCCACCCTAGGGTTCCAACCCTAGGCGCAGCGGTGGGTCTTGGGGGGCGCACCAGCCCACTAAGGGCTGCCCCCCTCCCACTTCAGCCCATGGGGCCCTCCGGGATGGGTGGCCCCACCCGGTGGACCCCTGGGACCCATCTGGTGGTCCCGGTACAATACCGGTGACCCCCCAGATCATTCCCGATGGCCGAAACTGCACTTCCTATATATAATTCTTCACCTCCGGACCAATCCGGAACTCCTCGTGACGTCCGGTATCTCATCTGGAACTCCGAACAACATTCGGGTTACTGCATATACATATCTTCACAACCCTAGCGTCACCGAACCTTAAGTGTGTAGACCCTACGGGTTCGGGAGACATGCAGACATGACCGAGACGGCTCTCGAGCAATAACCAACAGCGGGATCTGGATACCCATGTTGGCTCCCACATGCTCCATGATGATCTCATCGGATGAACCACGATGTCGAGGATTCAATTAATCCCGTATACGATTCCCTTTGTCAATCGGTATTTTACTTGCCCGAGATTCGATCGTCGGTATCCCTATACCTCGTTCAATCTCGTTACCGGCAAGTCACTTTACTCGTACCGTAATGCATGATCCCGTGATCAAACACTTTGATCACATTGAGCTCATTATGATGATGCATTACCGAGAGGGCCCGGTGATACCTCTCCGTCAAGCGGAGTGACAAATCCCAGTCTCGATCCGTGTCAACCCAACAGACACTTTCGGAGATACCCGTAGTATACCTTTATAGTCACCTAGTTACGTTGTGACGTTTGGCACACCCAAAGCACTCCTACGGTGTCCGGGAGTTACACGATCTCATGGTCTAAGGAAAGGATACTTGACATTGGAAAACTCTAGCAAACGAACTATGCGATCTTATGCTATGTTTAGGATTGGGTCTCGTCCATCACATCATTCTCCTAATGATGTGATCTCGTTATCATTGACATCCAATGCCCATAGTCAGGAAACCATGACTATCTATTGATCAACGAGCTAGTCAACTAGAGGCTTACTAGGGACATGTTGTTGTCTGTTATTCACACATGTGTTACGATTTCCGGATAACACAATTATAGCACGAATAAAGACAATTATCATGAACAAGGAAATATAATAATAATGCTTTTATTATTGCCTCTAGGGCATATTTCCAACAGTCTCCCACTTGCACTAGAGTCAATAATCTAGTTACATTGTGATGAATCGAACACCCATAGAGTTCTGGTGCTGATCATGTTTTGCCTTAGGGAGAGGTTTAGTCAACGGATCTGCGACATTCAGATCCGTGTGCACTTTACAAATTTCTATGTCTCCATCTTGAACATTTTCACGAATGGAGTTGAAGCGACGCTTGATGTGCCTGGTCTTCTTGTGAAACCTGGGCTCCTTGGCAAGTGCAATAGCTCCAGTGTTGTCACAGAAGAGTTTGATTGGCCCCGACGCATTGGGTATGACTCCGAGGTCGGTGATGAACTCCTTCACCCAAATTACTTCATGTGTTGCCTCCGAGGCTGCCATGTACTCCACTTCACATGTAGATCCCGCCACGACGCTCTGCTTGCAACTGCACCAGCTTACTGCCCCACCATTCAAAATATACACGTATCCGGTTTGTGACTTAGAGTCATCCAGATCTGTGTCGAAGCTAGCGTCGACGTAACCCTTTACGACGAGCTCTTCGTCACCTCCATAAACGAGAAACATTTCCTTAGTCCTTTTCAGGTACTTCAGGATATTCTTGACCGCTGTCCAGTGTTCCTTGCCGGGATTACTTTGGTACCTTCCTACCAAACTTACGGCAAGGTTTACATCAGGTCTGGTACACAGCATGGCATACATAATAGAACCTATGGCTGAGGCATAGGGGATGACACTCATCTCTTCTATATCTTCTGCCGTGGTCGGACATTGAGCTGAGCTCAACTTCACACCTTGCAACACAGGTAAGAACCCCTTCTTAGATTGATCCATATTGAACTTCTTCAATATCTTATCAAGGTATGTGCTTTGTGAAAGACCTATGAGGCGTCTTGATCTATCTCTATAGATCTTGATGTCTAATATATAAGCAGCTTCTCCAAGGTCCTTCATTGAAAAACTTTTATTCAAGTAGGCCTTAATGTTGTCCAAGAGTTCTATATCGTTTCCAATCAAAAGTATGTCATCTACATATAGTATGAGAAATGCTACAGAGCTCCCACTCACTTTCTTGTAAATGCAGGCTTCTCCATAAGTTTGCGTAAACCCAAACGCTTTGATCATCTCATCAAAGCGAATGTTCCAACTCCGAGATGCTTGCACCAGCCCATAAATCGAGCGTTGGAGCTTGCACACTTTGTCAGCGTTCTTAGGATCGACAAAACCTTCCGGCTGCATCATATACAATTCTTCCTTAAGGAAACCATTAAGGAATGCCGTTTTGATGTCCATTTGCCATATCTCATAATCATAGAATGCGGCAATTGCTAACATGATTCGGACGGACTTTAGCTTCGCTACCGGTGAGAAAGTCTCATCGTAGTCAACCCCTTGAACTTGTCGATAACCCTTAGCGACAAGCCGAGCTTTATAGATGGTCACATTACCATCCGCGTCTGTCTTCTTCTTAAAGATCCATTTATTTTCTATGGCTCGCCGCTCTACGGGCAAGTCAGTCAAAGTCCATACTTCATTTTCATACATGGATCCTATCTTGGATTTCATGGCTTCTAGCCATTTGTCGGTATCCGGGCCCGCCATTGCTTCCTCATAGTTCGAAGGTTCACCGTTGTCTAACAACATGATTTCCAATACAGGGTTGCCGTACCACTCTGGTGCGGAACATGTCCTTGTGGACCTTCGAATTTCAGTAGGAGCTTGATTAGAAGTATCTTGATCATCATCATTAATTTCCTCTCTAGTCGGTGCAGGCACCTCAGGAACGTTTTCTTGAGTTTCGCCATTTTCCGGTTCAAGAGGTAACACTTCATCAAGTTCTACTTTCCTCCCACTTACTTCTTTCGGGAGAAACTCTTTCTCTAGAAAGGATCCATTCTTGGCAACAAAGATCTTGCCTTCGGATCTGAGGTAGAAGGTATACCCAATAGTTTCTTTAGGGTATCCTATGAAGACACATTTTTCCGACTTGGGTTCGAGCTTTTCAGGTTGAAGTTTCTTGACATAAGCATCGCATCCCCAAACTTTTAGAAACGACAGCTTAGGTTTCTTCCCAAACCATAATTCATACGGTGTCGTCTCAACGGATTTCGACGGAGCCCTATTTAAAGTGAATGCGGCAGTCTCTAAAGCATAGCCCCAAAAAAGATAGCGGTAAATCGGTAAGAGACATCATAGATCGTACCATATCTAATAGAGTGCGATTACGACGTTCGAACACACCATTACGCTGAGGTGTTCCAGGCGGCATGAGTTGTGAAACTATTCCACATTTTCTTAAGTGTGTGCCAAATTCGTGACTCAAGTATTCTCCTCCACGATCTGATCGTAGAAACTTGATCTTTCTATCACGTTGATTTTCAACCTCACTCTGAAATTCCTTGAACTTTTCAAAGGTCTCAGACTTGTGTTTCATTAAGTAGATATACCCATATCTACTCAAGTCATCAGTGAGGGTGAGAACATAACGATAGCCACCGCGAGCCTCAACACTCATTGGATCGCACACATCGGTATGTATGATTTCCAATAAGTTGGTTGCTCGCTCCATTGTTCCTGAGAACGGAGTCTTGGTCATTTTACCCATGAGGCATGGTTCGCACGTGTCAAATGATTCATAATCAAGAGACTCTAAAAGTCCATCTACATGGAGCTTCTTCATGCGTTTGACACCTATGTGACCAAGGCGGCAGTGCCACAAATATGTGGGACTATTGTTATCAACTTTAACTCTTTTGGTATTCACACTATGAATATGTGTATCATCACGTACAAGATTCATTAAGAATAAACCATTAACCATCGGAGCATGACCATAAAACATATCTCTCATATAAATAGAACAACCATTATTCTCGGATTTAAATGAGTAGCCATCTCGAATTAAACGAGATCCAGACACAATGTTCATGCTCAAACTTGGCACTAAATAACAATTATTGAGGTTTAAAACTACTCCCGTAGGTAAATGTAGAGGTAGCGTGCCGACGGCGATCACATCGACCTTGGAACCATTCCCGACGCGCATCGTCACCTCATCCTTCGCCAGTCTTCGCTTATTCCGCAGCTCCTGCTTTGAGTTACAAATGTGAGCAACTGAACCGGTATCAAATACCCAAGAGCTACTACGAGTACTGGTAAGGTACACATCAATTACATGTATATCACATATACCTTTTGTTTTGCCGGCCTTCTTGTCCGCTAAGTATTTGGGGCAATTCCGCTTCCAGTGACCACTTCCCTTGCAATAAAAGCACTCAGTCTCGGGCTTGGGTCCATTCTTTGGCTTCTTCCCGGCAACTTGCTTACCGGGCGCGGCAACTTCCTTGCCGTCCTTCTTGAAGTTCTTTTTACCCTTGCCCTTCTTAAACTTAGTGGTTTTATTCACCATCAACACTTGATGTTCCTTCTTGATTTCTACCTCTGCTGATTTCAGCATAGCATATACCTCAGGAATGGTCTTTACCATCCCCTGCATGTTGTAGTTCATCACAAAGCTCTTGTAGCTAGGTGGAAGCGACTGGAGGATTCTGTTAATGACTGCTTCATCCGGGAGATTAACTTCCAGTTGAGTCAAGCGGTTGTGCAACCCAGACATCTTGAGTATGTGTTCACTGACAGAGCTATTTTCCTCCATCTTACAGCTAAAGAATTTGTCGGAGACTTCATATCTCTCGACCCGGGCATGAGCTTGGAAAACCATTTTCAGCTCTTCGAACATCTCATATGCTCCATGTCTCTCAAAACGCTTTTCGAGCCCCGGCTCTAAGCTGTAAAGCATGCCGCACTGAACGAGGGAGTAATCATCGGAACGTGACTGCCAAGCGTTCATAACGTCTTGTTCTGCAGGGAGAACAGGTGCGTCACCCAGCGGTGCTCGTAGGACATAATATTTCTTGGCAGCTATGAGGATGATCCTCAGGTTCCGGACCCAGTCCATATAGTTGCTGCCATCGTCTTTCAGCTTGGTTTTCTCTAGGAACGCGTTGAAGTTGAGGACTACGTTGGCCATTTGATCTACAAGACATATTGTAAATATTTTAGACTAAGTTCATGATAATAAAGTTCATCTAATCAAATTATTTAATGAACTCCCACTTAGATAGACATCCCTCTTCTAGTCATCTAAGTATTACATGATCCAAGTCAACTAGGCCGTGTCCGATCATCACGTGAGACGGACTAGTCAACATTGGTGAACATCTTCATGTTGATCGTATCTTCTATACGACTCATGCTCGACCTTTCGGTCTTCTGTGTTCCGAGGCCATGTCTGTACATGCTAGGCTCGTCAAGTCAACCTAAGTGTTTGCATGTGTAAATCTGTCTTACACCCGTTGTATGTGAACGTTAGAATCTATCACACCCGATCATCACGTGGTGCTTCGAAACAACGAACTGTCGCAACGGTGCACAGTTAGGGGGAACACTTCTTGAAATTATTATGAGGGATCATCTTATTTACTACCGTCGTTCTAAGTAAACAAGATGCAAAACATGATAAACATCACATGCAATCAAATAATAAACGTGACATGATATGGCCAATATCACATAGCTCCTTTGATCTCCATCTTGGGGCTCCATGATCATCTTGTCACCGGCTTGACACCATGATCTCCATCATCATGATCTCCATCATCATGTCTCCATGAAGTTGCTCGCCAACTATTACTTCTACTACTATGGCTAACGCGTTTAGCAATAAAGTAAAGTAATTTACATGGCGTTTCTCAATGACACGCGGGTCATACAAAAAATAAAGACAACTCCTATGGCTCCTGCTGGTTGTCATACTCATCGACATGCAAGTCGTGATTCCTATTACAATAGCATGAACATCTCATACATCACATATAGATCATTAATCATTCATCACAACTTTGGCCATATCATATCACAAAGCACTTGCTGCAAAAACAAGTTAGACGTCCTCTAATTGTTGTTGCAAGTTTTACGTGGCTGAATTAGGGTTCTAGCAAGAACGTTTTCTTACATACGTGAAAGCCACAACGTGATTTGTCAACTTCTATTTACCCTTCATAAGGACCCTTTTCATCGAATCCGCTCCAACCAAAGTAGGAGAGACAGACACCCGCCAGCCACCTTATGCAACTAGTGCATGTTAGTCGGTGGAACCGGTCTCACGTAAGCGTACGTGTAAGGTTGGTCCAGGCCGCTTCATCCCACAATATCGTTGAAGCAAGATAAGACTAGTAGCGGCAAGAATAGTTGACAAATCTACGCCCACAACAAATTGTGTTCTACTCACGCAAGAAGAACTACGCATAGACCTAGCTCATGATGCCACTGTTGGGGAACGTTGCAGAAAACAAAAAATTTCCTACGGTTTCACCAAGATCCATCTATGAGTTCATCTAGCAACGAGTAATCGGATGCATCTACATACCTTTGTAGATTGCGAGCGGAAGCGTTCAAGGAACGGGGATGAGGTAGTCGTACACGACGTGATCCAAATCACCGGAGATCCTAGCACCGAACGGACGGCACCTCCGCGTTCAACACACGTACGGTCAGCGTAACGTCTCCTCCTTCTTGATCCAGCAAGGGGAGAGGAGAGGTTGAGGAAGATGGCTCCAGCAGCGGCACGACGGCGTGGTGGTGATGGAGCTGCAGTACTCCGGCAGGGCTTCGCCGAGCTCTATGGAGGAGGAGGAGGTGTTGGAGAGGGAGAGGGAGGCGCCAAGGCAAAGGGTGCGGCTGCCCCCCTCCCCTCCCCCCTTTATATAGGCCCCTGGGGGGGCGCCGGCCCTGGGAGATTGAATCTCCCAAGGGGGCGGCGGCCAAGGGGGGTGGAGTGCCCCCCAAGGCAAGTGGGCGCCCCCCACCCCACCCTAGGGTTCCAACCATAGGCGCAGGGGTGGGTCTTGGGGGGCGCACCAGCCCACTAAGGGCTGGCCCCCCCTCCCACTTCAGCCCATGGGGCCCTCCGGGATGGTTGGCCCCACCCGTTGGACCCCCGGGACCCATCTGGTGGTCCCGGTACAATACCAGTGACCCCCCAGATCATTCCCGATGGCCAAAACTGCACTTCCTATATATAATTCTTCACCTCCGGACCAATCCGGAACTCCTCGTGACATCCGGGATCTCATCCAGGACTCCGAACAACATTCGGGTTACTGCATATACATATCTTCACAACCCTAGCGTCACCGAACCTTAAGTGTGTAGACCCTACGGGTTCGGGAGACATGCAGACATGATCGAGATGGCTCTCGAGCAATAACCAACAGCGGGATCTGGATACCCATGTTGGCTCCCACATGCTCCACGATGATCTCATCGGATGAACCACGATGTCGAGGATTCAATTAATCCCGTATACGATTCCCTTTGTTAGTCGGTATTTTACTTGCCCGAGATTCGATCATCGGTATCCCTATACCTCATTCAATCTCGTTACCGGCAAGTCACTTTACTCGTACCGTAATGCATGATCCCGTGATCAAACACTTTGATCACATTGAGCTCATTATGATGATGCATTACCGAGAGGGCCCGGTGATACCTCTCCGTCAAGCGGAGTGACAAATCCCAGTCTCGATCCGTGTCAACCCAACAGACACTTTCGGAGATACCCGTAGTATACCTTTATAGTCACCCAGTTACGTTGTGACGTTTGGCACACCCAAAGCACTCCTACGGTGTCCGGGAGTTACACGATCTCATGGTCTAAGGAAAGGATACTTGACATTGGAAAACTCTAGCAAACGAACTATGCGATCTTATGCTATGTTTAGGATTGGGTCTCGTCCATCACATCATTCTCCTAATGATGTGATCTCGTTATCATTGACATCCAATGCCCATAGTCAGGAAACCATGACTATCTATTGATCAACGAGCTAGTCAACTAGAGGCTTACTAGGGACATGTTGTTGTCTGTTATTCACACATGTATTATGGTTTCCGGATAACACAATTATAGCACGTAAAGACAATTATCATGAACAAGGAAATATAATAATAATGCTTTTATTATTGCCTCTAGGGCATATTTCCAACACTCTCTTGATTTGTATCCATGTATAGAGACCAAATCAAGGAACGAGGCGTTCATCTTGGCTTGTATCACTAAAGGGACCGAACCAAGACGGAGATCAATAGGACGAAGCGCACGCAACATTTAAAGAAACCGTGCTTACAAGAACCATGCATTCTCCTTGACTCGTACCGCGATGGCCGAGCCGAAGCGAAAGTTTGGGATATATATAACATGCTCCTTGGTTTGTACCGCGATGGCCGAACCAAGGACAAAAATTTGGGATGGATGCAACATACTCTTTAGTCTGTACCAAAATGGCCAAACCAAAGACAACATTTTGAGATAGATTAAACCATGCACCTTAGTCTGTACCGCAATGGCTAGACCACGGGCCAGAATTTTAGGGAAAGGAGGAAGAGGAAAGCTCCCTGGTCTGTACCACAATGGCCAAAGCAGGTGCTAGAAGAGAGCCATGAGTCTCATCTTCTCACCTCCTGCAAGCACCACGCCTGCCTCTTCTTTCTCTCTGAGCTCTTATGTGTTGTGTGGTGTGTAGTAGAATATTGCTACTAGAGGAGGAAGAAGACCAGAGAACTCTGCAGCAAAAATGAGTCCAAAAAATTGAGAGCAGCATAGGACCTTGTATTTATAGGAGGCGGAGGAGTGCAGCCCATGCTCCGCTGTACGCACCCCCACGCTTTGACCAATCGTGGGATCGTGGGATCGTGGGAGAAGGGGCTGGCTTCTTTCCCTTTTCTCTATTTTTAATTGCTAATTGCCTGGCCACCTCTAATTAATCCGTGTGGCTTAAGCCAAGTTCTAGTCAACGTGTGGAGTTTGGGCAAAAACCAATTCACTTGTATGCGTGCAACGTTGATGGATGGGGCTGCGCATGCACATGTATGTACCCTTTTTTAATGTGGGCTAGGCCTAATTAACTTTAAGTCTAATTTTCTTAATGTCACACTAGACAGATACATGAGAAGATATTCTTTCAATTAAAATTATACACGAATATTTCAGTAACAGTCTGACACATTTTTTAATATGTTGTCACGCGGGATATTTTCCTTTCATATGGGGCGTGTGACATTTCATTAACAATGCTGGAATAATGTCCACCTTTACTTCGTGATTATGTATTTTAGCAATATCAACACTGTCTATGACAATTTAAATTCATGTGAAAATAGAATTCCGCCGGCAGTGACGGCATATATGTAGGCGAGCCATGTGTCCCGTGTATTTTCTTTAGGACAAAACTTGACGAGCATTTATTTGTTTCATCATATTTTTTAACTATTGGCTCTTTTCAATGTCCGTAAAATCAACAATATATCATACCATAGTTTTCATCAGCCCTTGCTTTGAACGATCGATTGTTTTTAAATTACCCCTTTCATCATAAAATGGATTTTTGTCATTTTGCATTTATATTTTAGTGGTATATGCATTTTATTTTATCTTGGTCAAAATCCATGTCAACAATATAAGCCTTGGAACACATTAAGACAGTAGTGATCCTTTCATACAGTTTCCGAGAGTATTGCATCTCCAACGGAGTGGGTTAGTAAAGTTACTCTCCTCAGTCCACCACTGGCTTGTTTTCCCAGGTCCTACTTCACGGGATCTCCGATCACATAGGTTGGGTTACTACCATGGCAACTCATGTGGGTCTCATACCTATCTCCCTTGATGCGCTATTTATCACAACACGTGATAGCCCTTTAGTAAAGGGATCTGCCAGATTCTTAGCCCTTTGAATATAATCCAATGCTATCACTCCGGAGTTCCTCAATTTTCTGACAACTTTCAATCTTATTCTTATGTGTTTGTTGGACTTCATGTTGTCCTTTGAACTCTTCACCTTGACAATAATTGTTTGATTGTCGCAGTTCATAAGCATGGCCGGAACCGGCTTATCAACCACTGGCAAGTCCATCAACATATCTCGAAGCCATTCCGCTTCGCCACCCGATGTGTCTAATGCTGTTAATTCCGCTTTCATTATCGATCTTGTTAAGATCGTTTGCTTGCAAGACTTCCAGGAAACAGCACCACCTCCAAGAGTAAACATATATCCAGTTGTGGCCTTCATCTCATCAGCATCAGAGATCCAATTCGCATCACTATACCCTTCAAGTACCGACGGGTATCCGATATAGTGAAGTCCATAGTTCATAGTACCTTTCAGATAGCGCATAACTCTCTCAAGAGCACGCCAATGTACATCGCCCGGTTTGGAAACAAACCGGCTCAATTTGCTTATAGCAAATGCGATGTCAGGCCTCGTTGCGCTCGCTAGATACTGGAGTGAACCAACAATTTGAGAGTATCTCAATTGATCTATAGATGTGCCTTTAGACTTTCGAATCAGCACACTAGAATCATATGGTGTTTGAGATGGTTTGCAGTCCGAATATCCAAAGCGACTCAACACCTTCTCAACATAATGGGATTGCAGAAGTGTAATCCCACCCTCATCATCTCTCAATAGCTTGATGTTCAAGATAAGATCAGCCACTCCAAGGTCCTTCATCTCAAAATTCTGAGATAGGAAAGACTTAACCTCCTCGATCAACTTGAGATTAGTTCCAAATATCAGTATGTCATCAACATACAAACACAGGATAACTCCTTCGCCCCCACCATAGCGATAGTATACACATTTGTCGACCTCATTAACAACAAAGCCAACAGATGTCAACGTTTCATTAAACTTGTCATGCCATTGCTTAGGCGCTTTCTCAGGCCATACAAAGATTTCACCAACTTACACACCTTTCCTTCCTGACCATCTATCACAAAACCATCAGGCTGTTGCATATAGATTTCCTCCTTTAGCTCTCCGTTCAGGAAAGCCGTCTTAACATCCATCTGATGAATGAGAAGACCATGCGAGGCCGCTAACGAGAGTAATACTCGAATGGTGGTCAGTCTGGCCACAGGTGAATAAGTGTCGAAGAAATCTTCTTCTTCTTTCTGGACGTAGCCCTTGGCCACAAGCCTAGCCTTGTACTTTTCTATCGTACCGTCGGGCCTAAACTTCTTCTTGAACACCCACTTGCATCCCAATGGTTTGCAACCATAAGGACGTTCAGTAAGCTCCCAAGTCCCGTTAGCCATGATGGAATCCATCTCGCTACGGACTGCATCCTTCCAGTAGTCAGCTTCTGGAGATGCATACGCTTCTGAAATAGAAATGGGATTATCCTCCACGAGGTATATGAAGAAATCATCACCAAAGGTCTTTATAGTCCTTTGTCTCTTGCCCCTACCAAGGGTTTCCTCATTATCCTGCTCGGGATTTTCATCATGTGTTTGATTATAATATTCCATCGGAATGGCAGGTTCAGGAGTCTCCTCAGGTTCCTATCTAGAAGTGCTTTGTACATCTCTCATGGGGAAAATGTCCTCAAAGAATGTAGCATCCTTAGACTCCATAATTGTACCGACCTTCATGTCAGGTACCTCAGATTTCACTACTAGAAATCTATAGCCAACACTATTCATAACATAGCCCAAATTAACACAGTCCATAGTCTTTGGTCCAAGCTTACGCTTTTTGAGGATCGGCACATTAACTTTCGCCAAGCAGCCCCAAGTACGTAAGTACGAGAGTGTTGTTCTTCTCTTGGTCCACTTCTCATAAGGAGTGATCTCGTTATCCTTTGTCGGAACTTTATTCAGGACATGACATGATGTCATTATATCCTCCCCCACCATGCCTTGGATAAACCCGACGTATCTAACATGGTGTTAACCAAATCAGTTAGAGTACGGTTTTTCCGCTCGGCAATCCCGTTTGACTGGGGTGAGTAGGGGGGCGTCCTCTCGTGAATAATGTCGTGTTCCGCACAAAAGGCATCAAACTCTTTCGAGAAGTACTCTCCACCACGATCTGACCAGACTTGTTTAATTTTCTTTTCAAGTTGATTCTCAACTTCTGCCTTATAGATTTTGAAGTAGTGTAGAACCTCATCTTTAGTATTTAACAGATACACATAGCAATATCTAGTGGAATCATCTATCAAAGTCATGAAATATTTCTTTCCACCTTTAGTCAACACACCATTCATCTCACAAAGATCAGAATGTATGAGTTCAGTGGCGCCAAGTGTCTCTCCTCTGCAGCCTTGTGAGGCTTTCGAGGTTGCTTAGATTGCACACACGAATGGCACTTAGAACCTTTGGCTAAAGTGAAACTCGGGATTAAATTCGATTTTGCTAGCTGCGTCATAACGCCGAAACTAATGTGACAAATACATGAATGCCAGACTTTAGATTCATTAACACTCAAATGAATATTGTTCACGACTTTATTACATAGATCTGCAAGAGAAAGGCAGAACATGCCTCCGCATTCATAACCCTTTCCAACAAATAGTCCATATTTCGTAAAAACTAATTTATTAGACTCGAATACCAACTTAAACCCTTCACTACATAGAAGGGAGCCACTAACAAGGTTCTTCTTGATGGCGGGGACATGCTGCACGTTTTTCAGCTGCACGATCCTTCCCAAAGTAAACTTCAGATCGACCGTGCCAACACCAAGAACAGAAGCACTCACGCCATTCCCCATCAGTACGGACCCTTGACCTGTGGCCTGGTAAGAAGAAAACAATGAAATGTCAGCACACACATGAACACCTGCACCTGTGTCGACCCACCAATCGGTGGACGGCCAAACTGAAAATACAGCAAATAAATTACCGTACCCAGATGCACCACTCTCATTGTTGCTCACAATCATATTGACAGACTTGGAGTCCTGCCCTGGCTTCTTGTACTTGTTTGGGCACTTGTTGGCCCAATGTTCAACTGAACCACAAGTAAAGCAGCCCTCATCCTTCTTGTTCTTCTTGAAGGTCTTCTTACCCTTCTTCTTAAAGTCGGCATTCTGTTGGACACCGTTCTTTCCCTTGGGCTTGTGGGAGTTGGAGTTCTTCTGATGCACCATATTGGCTACAAAAGTTCCTTCGATCCCTTTTCCGTGCGAGTCCTTTGCCCTTGAATTCTGCTCAACACTCAGATGGCCAATGACATCCTCCATAGAGAATTCACGCCTCTGATGTTTCAGAGTGGTGGCAAAGTTTCTCCGGAAATTGGGGAGCTTAGAGATTATGCAGCCCGCGACAAACTTGCCCGGTAACTCGCACTTAAGAAGCTCAAACTCCTTAACAATGCATATTATCTCATGAGCCTGCTCCAATACAGGACGGTTTTCAACCATCTTGTAATCATGGAACTGCTCTATAATATACATCTCGCTCCCTGCATCGGCCGCCCCGAACTTAGATTCGAGCGCCTCCCACAAGTCCTTGGCAGACCGCATATGCAAATATGCGTCAACCAGCTTATCTCCAATCACGCTCAGAACTGCCCCGAGGAACACGACAGTGGCCTCCTTGAACGCCTTCTCCTGTTCAGGAGCGATCGTTCCTGTGGGAGTCACACCGGCGACACAGAACACGTTCATGGCCGTGAGCCATAAGGTGGTTTTAGTCTGTCTACGCTTAAAGTACGTCCCCGTAAACCAGAATTCGAAAAACTCCTACACAATTTAGGTTTTTGGATTGATGAGTAAATAGGCAGTTTTTTGATTAAATTAATCCATAAATAAATCATGAGCATGGCATGGACAACATTGATAACACACTGATTACGATCTAACAGAGCATGTACTACGCACATAGTAGAAACATCTACGCATATCGCTAGTACTGCTACAACAGAAAGAAACACGAGAGGGATAAGGGATGTATACCCTCCAATCGGCCACGCGGCGGCGGTGGCGGTGGCAGCAGCCGCGGCATCCTCGGCGGCCTTCTTGTCGGCCTCGGCCTTCTCAGCGGTGACACGGTCGGCGTCGGTCGACATGGTGATGACGAAGGTGATGCAGACGTAGATGAACAGAAGCGAGCAGTCGCGTAGTTGCTACCCAAAAACCTAATCACCCCTCTCCCGTACAGGATCCGGAGAGGCGGGGTTTCGGAGGCCTGCTCTCCCGTCAACCGTGTACGCGGTGAACGGGATGAAGTCGCCGGCGACAGTAGCAGCAGAGGAACGACGTGGGCGTGGAGGCGGAGATGGAGATGCGTTCTATTTTTCGCAGCGGCTAGGGTTGGCAGCGCCCCACATATATATGTGCGGCCACGCGTGAAGAGACGTGAGCTGAACCCACATCCAAGTCGGTAGCCCATGATCCGACGTCTCAGATTGTGGCCCTACCTGTCAAAGACTCTCCGTTCCTGACCGGCAGAAAGAAGCGCATAGGAGTGAGCTCGGCTCAATCCCGCAACCCGCCTCGCGGCGAGGCGTGCCGAGGCGAGCGGAGGAGGAGTGCGCGAGGGCTTCTTTTCTTCTCAAGCTCCAATAGCGTGAGGGAGAGAATCCCTTATAAACCACTCCAACTCTCCTTCCACTAGCGGCATGGGACTAAACTTCCCACCACCTTGTCATGCCACCTACATGGGCCCTTAGAGATTAAATCTGAAATTGTCATATGGGCTCTAGGCCCATCTCATATTTCAACAAAGACATGTCGAACCTCATTTGAGTTACCTTTTTTATGTACTAGAAATGAATGCATCATCAACAGCAATGTTTTTGGATGCCATGTCACCATCATCATAGTAGTTGGAAATTCCGTCTACTACAGTACATGCAGAGGATGATCGCGTACATATAGAGGATGTTTCCAAAAAAATTGAACAAGTCAATTGCAACAATCCATGTATCGACACCGGTACCGTTGGCATCACCGTCATCTCGCAACACCGTCATTCATTTTGTATCATTTTCAATGTGTTTCACAAAAAAAATCAACTCTGCGAAAATTTAATTGTATGTTTAACCAAAACTTGTGTTTAAATAAAAGTTGGAAATTTGTATATAAATAAATTGTATAGTACTTCCTCCATTCCATAATGTAAGACGCTTTTTGACACTAATGTAGTGTCAAAAAACGTCTTACATTATGAGACAGAGGGAGTACATATGTATATATTTGTGTGTATTCACATGTGTTAGTATATTTTAATATTATCAAATATATCATTGTAGAGATCTCTAGAAGCGTATTGTCTAACTAATATTACTATCAAAATAGTGGTTTCTAGTATATTATGTTAGATAAACATATTTATAGGCCTTTCAAGAGTATAAATTGAACCATTTCCAAATGAGGCAAGTTAGATTCAGCAATAAGTTGGCAAATGGTGACTAGTAGGCTAACTATTCTCAGTGTTAACTTCTACTCCCTCCGTTCCTAAATATAAGTCTTTTTAGAGATTGCAATACGGACTATATACGGATGTATATAGACATATTCTAGAGTATAGATTCATTCATTTTTCTCCGTATGTAGTACATATTGAAATCTCTAAACGGACTTATATTTAGGAATGGAAGGAGTAGATTCCATGTCAGCTTTTTTTTAGACGAAGATTCCATGTCAGCTATTAGAATGGTTTGGCTCATTAAAAAAAAGTTGAAATCAAAGTTGGACATGGGTCTCCTGAACTAGGCCCAGCGGGCCTGGCCTGCTGCCACTTGCATTCACGGACTCGTGACCTTTCTAGAAGGAGGATTAGCGCCGTCAAGGGGTCCAAAGTCCAAACCCCAAGCATAGCATTCGGCACGCACGGCCGCAACATTTCCTCACCCAGCCCAACAAACCCGCCCCGGCGCCACCGTCCCCGACCAGCGAAACCGCCTCCCGCTCCTCCCCACCTCCCTCCTCCGGAATTCCACCTCCTCCCGGCGCCACCCTCTCTCGGCCTCTTCGCGGACGCCTCCCCCGGCTGCTCGGTTTCTTCCTCCGAGGCCCTCTCCCTCGCCGTCTCCTGGTAAGCCTCCACCCACCAACCCCCCCCCCCCCCCCCCGAACCCCGCTCCGCCGCGTCGCTGGGTGCGCGCGTGCTTGGCTTGCTTGCTTGATCCCGTGGTGTTGGACCGGTGGGTTTCTCTCTCGGTGCCCGAATCTGATCGGCGGCGCCGGTCTTGTGTGTTTCTCCGCCGCAATGCTCGGATTCTTAATGTACTGACGGTGGAGGTTTTCCTTGTCCTCCGCCTCGCTGGCGTTCTCGGTTGCTTTTCCGCCGTAATTAAGTTGCGAAGCTCTTGATGGTTGATGCTCGCTACCGGAATGTTCGATTTCTTCTCGATTTGTTGGTGGATTTTTTTTTCGTTCTCCAATTCTTCAGGTTTTTTCGCTTCAGGAAAGTTCATGGCGCTGCCAACTCTTGTTGCTCGCTAGCGGAATGTTGGATTTCTTCTCGACTTGTTGGTGGAGTTTTTTTCTCGTTCTCCTTTTTTCAGGGTTTTTGCTTTAGCAAATTTCATGGCGCTCCTAACTATTGATGCTAGCTGCGATTCTTCAGGGTTTTGGCTTCAGCAAATTTCGTCTGTTTGTTTCTCGTGTTTGGGTTCAATCTCTAGTCCGTACGGTTCTGTTTGGGGGTTCAGAATTCACTTGACTCATTCTTGTTGTTTCTTAGTTTCCAGGCGACAGGCGTGATGGTAGAGGAGAAGAGGGAGAGGGCGGAGGAGGCGTCCAAGAGCCCGCAGAAATCCCCGCGCCTGGACCCGCTGGCTGGTCCTGGATGCAGCGACGCGCCTGCGTCTCCGACGGAGTCGAGCGACGAGTGGCCATCGTCCGGGGAAGCGGAGGCGGGGACCAGCAGCGACAGTACCGGCGACGGCGGGCGGTGCGAGCACATACGCTTGGACCGCGAACTCCTGGATATGCACGTGTATTATCTCACGGAGCAGCTGGGGGTGCCCCGGACGTGTCATCTTAGTAAGTGCAAGACGACCTGGAAGGGCAACGAAGGGATGATGAAGTGCATAGACTGCTCCAGATTCTTCTGCTCTGGGTGGCCGGTGAACAGGGAAAGTCCGCAGGAGCATGCCCTCTGGCACGCCGGCGAGAACACGCATTGGGTTGCTCAGTGGTGCGATGAACCGAATTTGGGATACTGCTTCTTGTGTGCGCGCGGTATGAGGCTCAGTGACCGGAGCGAAGATGACTATGCAGTGGCGGCCAGAAACAAAAAGGATCAGCAAGGACTGGGGGATAGCGTTGCAAAGGATGGCTGGGGATCGGTGTCCGGCATTGCAAAGGATGGGTGCGAGACGGGGGGCAAGAATCCGCAGAACCCTGAGAACACGCAGAAATACCCGCACCTGGACCTGCCTGCATCCAAGGCACCTGTGTTGTTGAGCGAGTCGCCATCGACGGGGGAAGCGGAGGAGACCAGCGACTGCACATACGACATCGGGTCGTGCGAGCACTTGTTCAAGGACAGGGAGGAGCTGGATGATATGGTGCTTGATATCAAGACCGCCGAGAAGCTCCCAGAGTGCGAGCATTTCCTGTGCACGACCACCTGCACCCGGAGGGGAGCTGCTGCTAGGTTCATGGTGTGCGCGGAGTGCACCTCTACTTTCTGCACCGGGGAGAAGGGGGGCATGGAAAATCCGCAGGGACACGCCCGCTTGCACGCCACCAGGGACTACCATTGGGTTGCTCTGTGGTACGATGAACCGTATAAGGGCTACTGCTTCGAGTGTGGGCACGTTCTGAAGCTCGGTCAGGACAAGCTGAGCGATGATGAGTGGGCAGCTCTGGCCAGAAATAAAAGGGTTGAGCGGGCAATGTCGGCCAGCAATGGATGGGATGTGTGGGGAACGGTGCCCGAGAGTTATGCAAAGGATTTGTGGGCAATAGTGACCGGCAATGATGCGTCTGGGTATGCTAATGGGAATGGCCGTGTTATCAGAGGGTTGCCGAATCTTGAAAATACATGCTACATGAATGCACTGCTTCAGTGCCTCCTTGCGCTCGGTGAGCTGAGGACAACGATTTTAGGACCGGGTGCTCGGCTGGGGAGCATTGGTCTGCACCTGAAGCAATTATTTGTGGAGACAAGCAGCACAAATGATGCCAGGCACGCGCTGGATCCAGAGATGCTATTGGAAGGTATGCGGGTGTTTAATCCACAGTTCAAGGGCTCTTATATGCAGGACAGCCAAGAGTTTCTTACATCTTTGCGCACTGCTTTGGAGGAGGAGACGAAGGACCTAAACAAATTTCATGGGGGTGCAGAGTTTCGTCCAATTGGCAATTCCATTTTCGGGGGCTGGCTGCGTCAGACCTTATACTGCATAAGTTGCCCAACTAAATCAGTTTTGGATCTGCAATTCAATGAGCTCCAACTGGCACTGCCATCAAAGGATTGTCCAGCCAGAAGTGTTACGTTACCACCAATGACCAGAAGCGGTGGATCTCCGACGAAGACTCGTAAGGAACTATTCCAACAAACCGACAAGACCGATGGAGAAAAGATTCAAACAATTGCTGAAGGCTGTGATTCTCAATTTCCTGGTTCAGAATTTGGAGATGAGGCCATGGAGAAAATACCCAAGCCTTTGCAAGTTGGTAAGTTTATGTGCTCCTCTAGCGAACTTAAAACATAGAATGCGGAACAGGCCCGCAGGTGTGGAATAGTAAGATCTAATACAAACTAGCTATTTTTCTGAACATGGGAACAGATGACACTTTTGGGGATGGAGCTCTGGTGATAGTTAAGCAGAGAAAATTGTTAAGGCCATTTTACATATGGATTAAAGAAGTAGCAGCAAAGCCTTTGGGGTGGCTACGAAAAATTGGGCTGGATGTTTCAACAGTCTTAGCATGGCAAAAGTGTTTGCTATAGTGTAGTAGTTCGAATTGACATTTGAAGATAGCTCAGGGCCTTGAGTCCTTACCTTCATAAAATAAGTGTTGCTCAAAATGGTTGGTTAACTTAAGCGTGTATGGTTATTGTCGAGAAAAGAGACCTTAGAATGTGGTGGTTAAAGATTCTAAAAAATGCAAAGGATGAGGGTTTCTGGTTGCATGATCTTGCTAATGAGATAAAGCTAAATCCCTGTATGCTTGAATCTGCAGATTCTACTGAAGTGGAGGATGTTGCACACGGTCGTTTGCAGACTCAGAAGAATGATGTTCCGCGAGAGATCATTGAAGTGCCAATAAAAGCTCTTGATTTCATTGCTAACTTGTTTGATGACACTGAAGGAATGGATGAATCAATAGTAGATCCTCAGTCCAGAAGATACTGGTCCACCTCCACTTGTTGATATAGAAGCCAAGGAGAACACTTACTCAGTAGAACCTACTACAGAAGACAAGGGGAGAGCTCAGAGCAGTGATATTACTGATGATGAGGCAGTACATATGAACTCTGTTGCATCGCTCGAGGACTGCTTGACACTTCTTTGCTATTGTCCAATGGGATGGAAATGTGGTAACTGTTCCAAGGTTGTTGAGCTTGGAGATAATAAGATTCAAACAGTTGCTGAAGGCAGCACTTTTCGGATTCCCGGTTCAGGATTGGGAGATGGGGCAATGGAGAAAACCCCCAGGCCTTTGCAAGTTGGTAAGTTTATGCGCTCCTGTAATCAACTTAGAAAGCAATGGTGAACGTCTGAGATCATATAACTTTTGAGGAAAGAATGCAGGAACATGCGGAATTGTGTGATCTGCTAGTATTATTTGCTATTTCTCTGGAAACAAGCCAATGGTACTTTTTGGAATGGAGCTTCATTACTAGCTAGGCAGAGAAAACTTTTATGGACGTTTTACACATGGATAAAAGAAATAGCAGGAAAATATTTTTGGGTGGCTACATAAAATCCTACAGTATGTTTCAACAGTCTTAATATGGCAAAGGTGTTCACCGTAGCGTAATAGTTCAAACTGCCATGGGAAGACCAGGGTCTTGAGTCCTTACCATCATACAGTAGGTATTACTCCAAATGGTTGGTCAACTTACGCGTGTTTGGATTCTGTCAGAAAAAAAATAAACAGCTTAAAGTGTGCACAATTGTTATGATGGTAATTGTTATGGACGTTTTTCACATGGATAAAAGAAATAACAGGAAAACCTTTGGCGTGGCTACATAAAATCCAACAGGATGTTTCCGCAGCCTTAACATGGCAAAGGTGTTCACGTAGTGTAGTAGTTCAAACTGCCATGGGAAGCCCAGGGTCTTGAGTCCTTACCATCATACAGCTGGTGTTACTCCAAATGGTTGGTTAACTTAAGCGTGTTTGGATACTGTCGAAAAAGATAAACAGCCTAAAGTGTGCACAATAAAGATTCTAGGCAAAGGATGAGTGAGGGCTTCTGGTTGCATGGTCTTGCTAATGCAAATAATGCTAAGCCCTGTATTTTTGAATCTGCAGATTCTAGCGAAGTGAAGGATGTTGTACACGGTCATATGCAGACTCAGAAGAATGATGTCCCACAAGAGATCATTGAGGTGCTCAGTGCCCAGGATAGTCCGGATACCAGCACTCAAAATCAGGGTTGTGCGAAGCAGGCAATGCTGGATGATCATATTGCCCAACAAATGGAGGAAAACCAAAATGAGCAGAAAGATGGTCAGAATACAGAAGGAAGTAACGGTCAGATGGAACAAACACAGATATTTGTTGAGACCGTTCTTGGTGTGACTATGTCACTGCAGTTTGAACTAAGTAAATCTTCTCAAGAATTTGCGGAGGCAGTTGAAATGAGTACCGTGTTCAATCAAACAGAACACTACCTGGAGTATGGTGGCACTATTTTACACTCAAAAACCAAATTGAATGAGACAGGCATTGGAAAGGGCTCAACGGTTCGGATTCGCACAAGGGTTTTGGGAGGAATACCGGATCAACAGACGTTGGTACTGGCCCAATTTCCTTTTGAAGATGGAATCTTAAGAATGATACAGATGCCGGATAGTGCCGACACTGAGCCCGAATTGACTCCAATGGGTTCCACCATTTTCAGAAATCTGATCAAGTTAGTGACTGACAGTTTAGATGCTGGTTTCTACTGGACAGAAAATTTGACATTCCATGACTTCTCAGTTGATGAGAAAGGAAGAGTATATGCACTGCGCCCAGCTGTACCAATTTCTGATGTTCTGGTTCCTTTGGAGGCTGACCATGGTCGCCATTATATGCATATTCAGAGCTGTTTTAAAGCCAACCTTGACGATCTTGGAGAGCATATTGAGTTATATTTCAGGCTTCATGGGAAGTACCCCGCATATATGCAAAATTTTGTTAGAAAACTGAAGCAATTCAGACTGGTTGCTGGCCAATTAGAGCCAAGCTGTAAGTTGGCGTTGCTTACGCATTTCGGCGGTCTGCCATACATGTGCCGGATCAATATCGTTTTTCAGTTAAAAATCATACTTGACTCGTTGGGCTGGGCAGGAAGACTCGCTTTCTTTCGTGCAATTGAAAGGTGTGATATAAACAGTGAGTGGCAAATTAATGTCCAAGCCAACTGGGTTACTCAAATTACTTATGCCAAGGGCAGTTACGCCGGAGACAAGCCGAGTGCTTTCTTTGTTTCACGCAATTATTTCTCGCATTCTTATGGAAACGCTTGGGTAAGTGGTAACGCTTTATCACAACTGCAGAGCATTTGTTGCCAAGCTTTTAACATTAATCTTGTACTGAACTCAATGATCTACCGTTTTTTCAGATCAATGGGTACTGTTATTATCCATGCGATTCTGGACTTGAGGTCCTACTTTTCAAGTGTCTCGGTGACTTCTTAGCAGAATTAATTGAAGAATTACTAGAGATGGGCTTTGATCTTTTTGACATGTATGCATACTGTGGTCTGGATACATTTTGTTAACTTTATGACTGTTGCCTTTTCTGTTAAAAAGCCATCACTATAAAAATGAGCCAAAAACAAAATTACCGACGAATATGTATTTGACTATATTATTACACAGCGACATTTTGTTTTATATGCAAAGATGATGAATCTTGTGGTTCAATAATAAATCTAACTGTCAAATGAAATAAAATTGCTATATTTATTCGAATATGCCACCGTTATCAAGTGTAAGATCATGAATTGCATGTCATAGAAAGACCTTGTTTTGCAATTGAAGTGATGATTTTATTTTATTTTATTTGTACGCAGGCTAATGTCATGCTGTCCTAAGCTGGACTCGTGATGATGTCTTGCTCAGGTACTGATTCTGATAGTTCTGCAAGGCAATACTTTTCTTTTATGCCTGTTCCATTAAGTTCTTATCTTTAGAAATCCAGTAACTATTTTGTTTCATAGTTTCCTTCTACAAAGCTTTAGGAGTATTCCTTTCTTCCTTCTCTGCAAAAACCGGCATTGCAGATTACAAAACTGAAGGTTTTAAACACAAAAAATATGTCAGACTACAGGAATTTATATGTAAGTTTGTAAACTACTCCCTCCGTAAACTAATATGTCAGAGGGAGTATTTTATAGGTTCAGACTAGCATTTCGTACTTCTCAGGACACGATAATTGCAAGCTTAATTGAATCGTCTAAAGGTATCAGCTGAATCCGGGTGTGCACTTACAGCCTGATATGGACCAGAACCCTGTGCCATTGATTGAAATAGGATACCATATAGGAATATGTATCAGATGTCCTGGCTGTCGAGTACAAACTCTATTCACCATACAGACCTCACATCTTTCGATGGCCTGTTGAGAATTACCATGAGTCTTTATTTCTAAGAGTTTGATGAGTAAATACATAATCAGTCACTTGAGATACACCATATTGTTCTGTTAATCTGATAGAGCTTTCTTGTTAACAATGTTTAGCTATCCTATTTCCGTTGCATAGGAAAATGGAAATATGGTGACAATTTGAACGGTCGAGCTGCACCATGTATTTAGTTGCGATTTGAGTATCAACTGAATTTTAGTGTTCACTCACAGTTTCATTTGGACCAGAACCATGTACGATTGAAACCAATTTTTTGTATATGATATCATCATATTTGAGTATGTATAAGTTGTACTGACTGTCTGCCAGAAACTCTATTCAACATAGCAGTGTAATTGGCGAAGTTATGGTTATGTTCTAAACTTATCATATCATGAAACGTTATTATAGTAGCATTTCCTTGTCTTTTGGTAGCTATGCTTAACCCGTCGACCTTTTATTTTTGTTGAAGTTTCCATTGGTAATTATAATTCTGGATTAGTATTTTCAACGTTAGATGGGTATACATCTTGCAGCGGCCTTAATTCCTTGGCATTCAAATCAGTCACTTAAGTGCTGTCTGTTTATCTGATAGAGTATGCATTTTGTTGTTTTCAAGAAAGACAGGCCATTGTTGGTACTCGAGCTAATCATCAGTTTCTTGCTAACTGAAATCCTTACATATGGGTTAACTATTTTGATTTTGTCTTGCCTTCAGTTCTGAGGACAAAGATAACTGCAGCTACCGTCTAGTTGGTGTCATTGAGCACGAAGGGCATCAAATGAATGGAGGGCACTACATTTGCTTATGTGCGGGGGGCAGGTCACAACCATCAGAGCAGTGGTTCTTCCTCATGGGTTCGTGCAAGCAATCTCGACATCAAGGAAGTCTCCCTAGAAAAAGTTCTGGGCCGCGAGGCGTACATGCTTTTCTACGAGAGGATGGAGGACTGATGCATGTCCGGCATTGTACCCAACTAAGCAATCAGAAGGGCACTGACAAAAGAAGCAGAAGGTGTTTTGATGGCCTGGTGTACTGTCCTACTTACATAGTCTATAGAGTCTGTCGTCCACTCCAATTTTGTTGATTTTGGCGGGCTGGGTCATTGCAGTTGCATGATTTTGCATTGGTTGCAACTTGTAGCGTGGTCAGCTGGAGAGAAGCATTTTTTTTCTGTCCATGAAAGTATAGTAATTCTTGTCGGAACGACATGGGATAGGTACGACACTGAATATTTTTTGTGAGAAACGAGATTGAATACACGTAGGAAGACACTGGATATTTTTTGTATT
Source organism: Aegilops umbellulata (assembly GCA_032464435.1). Classification (NCBI taxonomy): domain Eukaryota; kingdom Viridiplantae; phylum Streptophyta; class Magnoliopsida; order Poales; family Poaceae; genus Aegilops; species Aegilops umbellulata. The sequence goes on along the minus strand of CP136060.1, from coordinate 82,182,188 downwards.
CTGCAATTAGATACACCTCTGAAAATAAGCATGCAGGGTTCTGAACTTGTTTTTTTTTCTGGATGGGGAGCATGCTCTGAGAACTTGCTGCCCTACAGAACTGGTAGGCTGAAGCTGATTCGTTTTATAAAAAAAATTCGCTGAGGTGCTCAACAGTTGGTTCCTGTGGGTGTTTATGTGTTTGAGCAGATTTTTTTTAGTAGCCTCAGTGTTGAGCAGCTTTGTGTGTGCTGGTGGCTCCAGTGGAGAGTGTGGGCTGCTTTGGTTGCTTCTGGGCCGCGGATGCTACTGGCAGCCTGCCACCGATGGGTAGGGAGGGAGATTGGAATGCAAGCGAAGGTTGCATGGGTTGGCTGGGATGGATGGCGACTTGGAACTTTCCTCGCCCCGCAGCGCCAGCGACAGTGTCGCTATATACGGTGGAGTTTCCAACGAGTAAAAAATGTGCTTTAACCTTTTTGACCGTCCTTCGTTTTTCCACCCGATCGAAACAGATTGGCGAGTCGTGAGTAGTGAGCCAGATTCGAGCCAGCCGGTCGGCGCACCGGCGTACCGCACAGATGGCGACGTCAGAATAGCTAGCGATTGGAGCCAGATTCCTGAGAAACTGCCAACTGGACCAGATCACTCATCAAATCGAACCAATTCTCGTCAAAATCCCCAACAGGGACGATGCTTCGATGCCTTAAGGCACCTACCTTTGTGTCTATGACATGTGGGTCTAACAGGTGGCTGGCCCATATGTCAGTGACCCAAAGGCAGATGCCTTTAAGGCACGGAAGCTGCGTCCCCCCAACACCATCCATGGATCTCGCCTTCTCGCCATGGCACGGCACGCAAGCGTGCCTCCGACAGATCCCACGCCTCGCCTCGCTCCCCCTGCCGCACTGCACTGCACTGTATTGCAGTCATCATACGTCGAGTCCCCTCTCCCCCGCCTTTATTTACTCCCTTCCAAACCGGTGTGCAACCGGGCGCGAGCCGAACCCCCCGCGATTCCGCCCCGAAATCGTCAAGATCCACACCACAGCACCCCGCTCCCTTCGACGATACGATAGATACACGCTCTCACGCGCGCCACGCCCTTCCTTCGTTAACCCGACGCCCTGCCGCTGCTGGCTAGACCGAAGAATAATAGGCGCTTCCCTTTTCCTTTCCCCGCCTTGTCCTCTTCTTCCACCTCGGGCGACTGCCTTTGCCCAGACACCGGCCGAGATGGAGGGGAGGGTGCTGCGGCGCAGCGTCACGCTGGCGGACCAGCTGGCCGCCGTGGGCCCGCCCGCCGCCGCGCCGCCCGGGCAGCCGGGCTCCTGCAACCTCCGCGACCTGCTCAAGCTGCGCGACGAGGACGACGGCCGCCGCGCCGCCGCGGTCACCCTCGCCTCCGCCATGCAGGCCGACCGCCGGGCCTCCTCCTCCTCGCCGCCCTCCTCCAGCGCCGCCGTCGCGGCCGCCGCGGCGCGGACGCTGCTCGACATCATCCGCGACGACCAGCCGGCTCCCCCCGCCTCGCACGCCGTGGTCTCCGCAACGGGCGCCGGCGACCCGTTCGTCCGCCGCGCGGTGTCCCTGCCGGCCCCGCAGACCGCCCCCGCCCCGGGCCCCGCGTTGACTAGACCAGTGGCCGCGCCGGTGACGCCTACCGAGGCGTCGCCGCCTCAGCCGCCGACGGATCAGGAGGAGGAGGAGCAGGGGGAGCGGGTGTCCCTCATGGCGCTGCTGGAGCAGACGGAGAGGCAGTGGAGCGCCGGCGCGACGGTGCAGCAGGAGCAGGAGCAGGACCCGGCGGTCGCCGCGTCAGAGCCGTCGTCGCAGGACGCGCTGGTGCCGGAGGACGACGCGGAGCTCCCGGAGACGGGGCGAGGCGCCGGCTGCTGCTGCGTGTGCATGGCGCGGGCCAAGGGCGCGGCCTTCATCCCGTGCGGCCACACCTTCTGCCGCGCCTGCGCCCGCGAGCTCCTCGCCGGCCGCGGCCGCTGCCCGCTCTGCAACGCCGCCATCCTCGACGTCCTCGACATCTTCTGAGACCACGCCGCCGGTCTCCCCGTCTGACCTCCTCTCAGCTCGCCGCCGGGCACCTCGCCGGGAGAAGGAGCTACTGCAGCTGAGTTAGGATCCAGACATAGATAGATCCCTCTGGCCTCTGCCCATTATCTGTAAAACCCGGAAAAAAAGGAGATAACAGCATGTTCAGCTCGAAATCACCATCGTCGAATCCCTAGTTGTTACAGCTTGCCAGAGACCAATATCACTTCTTCTGGATTGCGCATTTCTACTTTTGTTTCCTCATTTCAGTTCGCAATTCCGATTTGTTACTCCGTGTTGGTAACCAATCAGTCAGGGTGGGTGCCTGGGTCTGGGTGGTGGCAGGTTAAACAAGATTACTTGGGTTTGACTCGAGATTAATCTATCACTAGCGGAATTACTTTCTGCTATACTAGTAGTACCAGCCTCTTGTTGTCCAGCTGTAGCAAGCACGCAGTGGGAGTTTGGAGATCTCGAGATGCCCTCCATTGGGAGTTCCGATTTGTATTAATTTTTATTGTACTCCGCTCCACTACACTATGCAGCTCTCAGGCATGAACACATTTAATTCACTCTTCACTTGCGTGGAGCGCATTTCATATACATATTTTGTTTGTTCAGTGATGCACGATGTCATGACATGTCAGGCTGTCAGCGCATTTTTATAGTGTGATTTGCCGCCGCATGCATTCCTCAATTCTGTCCGCAATAATCGAACAAAACTGTCCTACTCCCTTCATATAGGTGAGTAAGTCATCTTAGATTGTGCACTGTGACCAAGGAGGAGGGGAAAACGAGAGATCTTAATGTTTATTTGCTAATTAATAGCATTGCATGCAATGAACTAACCTCTACATGTCGTGTTTGGTAGTCTCAGGTCATTAAAAGCATGCACACACACATCTCCTATTGGTTGATATGTCAAGAAACAAGAAACGAGATAAAAGTTAATGCACCACGCTTAAGTGTTTTGGGATTATTTAGTTTTCGTAAGATGACTTACCTAGACGGAGGGAGTACAAAAGAATTGTACTCCTACTCGAAATTGCGCGGTAGATGTATTAGTAGGACGAGCGCTCATTAATCGCGGGTGATCCGTCAAAGCTCGGCGTTGGTTCAATGATGCGGACCCAATTGACGGACGGAATTGCCTGGTGTAGTGCGCTAGGCTAGAGAACCTTCCCTTTCGTCCTCTGCGATGACGGGGCACACGGGAGAGGGTTGCGTTTGCGTCGGTCGAGAGCACCTGTCCGTCGACGCATACGCCCGGGCCGGTTCGACGAGCCGCTGAGCGGCTCGTCCCCAACCCAGCCCGGGTACGACGTTGGGTGCGGGACGCTGGCTCGCTCACATGGCAAAGCTGGTTGATGGAGCCGGACGGATGGCTCGCCGCACCAACCCGGCCAGTTTGTTAGCCACCGTCTTTCCAGCTTCTCATCACATCACTGTTTGGGCGCGAATACGGGTGCTTTGCTGCTGGCGGCTGCATTATCGCTGGCTTTTGCCCGGGTTAGTGCCTTATAGCATCTTCAGCAGGCGCCCAACGCGCCGCGCGGTAAAAACGGATTTGGCGGGCGTCCATCGTCTGGTTTGGCGCGGCGCGCAGAGCTCCAGCAGCCGCGCTGAAAAGCCCCGCGCGCGCGCAGCTCCAGCAGGCGCCGTAAAATGCAGCGCGTGGTCATTGTACAATATTTTTTAAATTAAAATTTTACATAGATAAAAAGATACAAAGATATTTTACATCAGTGCAACGGCATAGATAGATAGATAGTTCGACATACATAGATAGATAGATACTACTACGGCATAGATAGATAGATAGAAACTATTACGGCATACATAGATAGAAAACTACTCCAAATCGCTATCATCACTATTATTCTCCTCGGCGGTGTCGTCTGAGGTATCCAGCCAGATGTCCAACCACCGATCATCGTTCGCCGTGAAGAACGACTGGCCACCTGCTGCAACGAGATCGGACTGCGCGTTCGCCAACGCCTTGCGCCGACGCCTGTCCAACCGCGCCTCGCGGCGCCTTAGCGTGTCCTCCTCGCGACGCCTTGCCCAGTAGGCCTGCTCGTAGGCGACGTCCTCCGGGTGGCGGGCGCGCCACTCCGCCATGACCCGCTCGTCCTCCTGAGCGACGAGGAGGCGGCGCTGCCGCTCGGCGTGCTCCGCATGGTCTTGTACCGTGTTCAGACGCGGCGGCGGGGCACGGTCGAGCGCTTGCTGGAGCGTGTACACATCCTGGAAGTTCATCTGGCCGCGCGGCCGGCCTAGGCGCCACGCCGCCGCGTCGTACGTGCGGCCGGCCTCGCGCGGCGTCCCGTACGTGCCGAGGCCGAGCCGGAGATCGGCGGAGCGTATCTCCGCGTAGTAGCCGCCGTTGGGGCGCAGGCGGACGCCGCGGTAGCCGGACACTCCTCGGCGGCGCGGCGGCATGGCGTGGCGCTGGGCGGCGGAGGCGCGTCGATGGTGGGGCGCTGGAGCGGCGCGTGGCACAGAGAGAGCGAGAGAAGAGGAGAAGAGGAGGCGTGGAGAGGCGCGTGGCGCGCGCTGGAATTTATAGGCGCGCCGGAAGCGGCGCGCAAAATATGGTGCGCGAGCTGGCGCCTTTTCGCGCGCGCGCAAGCGGTTCCCCCGCGCGCGCAAGCGGTTCCCGCGCGCGTGGTTTTTCCGCCGTCGCTGGAGCGCGGCAAAACGCTCGGCGCGCGCTAAAGGGTCTGTTTATCGCGCGCGCGCCCCGTTTCGCGCGTCCGTTGGATATGCTCTTAGTGTAGTGCAGGCGTCACTCACAAGGTCTGGTCTGATCCATTTCATTTAGCTGGTTAAGCTAACCTTCTAGCATCGCTCATTCGTCCACGTCGCACCTCTGTCATCCTTATCCCGGCCTGTTCTGATGGAATGTTTCCACGTTAATGCTGGTCAAGACTCGCGCCAATCAGCAGTGTGTGCCCGTGGCCTGGAATCTAGTCTGCCGACGGAAAGCAGCTCTCCCCTCCCCTGTTGGGGTTCGAAGGAATTATTGATCAGGATTCATGAGAGGTGTGCTTATCTGCTCCAAGTTTTGTCGTCTCGGACGGCAACGGCGCGCGCCGACGTGACGGGCCCGGAGAGGAAAAGAGGGGTGGACAGCGACCGTGAGCGCTCCGTGGAACGCATGGGAGGTCGGCCGGCGCCCGGCGCGGCAGCAGTGACGCCCGGCCTTCTACGGGAAACCCGGGCGCGGTGCGGAGAAAATTTGGCTCGGAAACATCGGTTGACAATGCCCTGTTGCAGTTGCTGTATATTCCTGGCGTGCGGCAGCGAGCCTGGTGCCACCGCCACGCGCGGGAACGGGTAGGGAGGCGGAGGAGAACGTGGGGCAGATCTTTCAGCGCCATGATTTGGGCTTTGCCCAGGAGCAAGGGCAGTAGTAGTTTGCATGCAGATTGTGATTGATACCTGTTCTAGTGCCTCCATGCTACTAATGTGTGTGCTCATCGCTTTTAGAAAAATCAAGTAAAGCCCCAATCAAGCCACTAGTGCGGATCGACGGGCGTGGTCCATTCGACTAGGTAGCGAATCTACGCGTCCGAGGTCAACAGGCTCGATCGACCCGAGCCAGGACTTTGTGGGCAGACCTCCTCACTGCTAACAAGAAATAATGGATGCCATGTGCATGATTTGGGATCGCCGTCCCCATGTCAATATTTTCCGCGTTTCCGGAACAAAGATAAATATTGAGTCTGTCTAGGACACATCTAAATGTGACATAATTATGTCACTCTAACCTCATGTACATTTTGTTCGTGATCTATTTCTTTTGTCTTAGTTTTTTTTGTTCTTGTTGCTGCATTATATATTTGTAGGAGTTTAGATGTGACATCCTTAAAAAACATCTATATGTGAATTAGTCAAACTGATAAATATTTGTCTGGTATATATCCCGGAGATGCTCAAGTTCCGTGGAAGATCATGTTGAATCTAGCTTCTCTATGAGGAAAAGGGTTTCAAACATTTAGTGCATATTTACTGCTTAGACATCTTCAATAGAAGATGTAGATGTAAAAATATCTAACTTTTGCATTTTCAGACCCCAAAACACCTTTATCAATACTTCATATATATTCGCAATATTCAGATTGCTTTATCATATTCTTGCTTGTTCTTCGATTGCGTGCAGGAATAGACCTTCGTGGTCAGGTTGATCGTGCTCCGGCGTGGTCAATAACCTCTTGGAGATGGTTTAGCGATTGCTAAGGCGCAACGTCGTGCACGTTTGTAGTCGGATCGTCAAAGTCGTCTCCACCAAATCGATAGTTATCATCTCATCGAAAGATCGGGACACCCTCGCCTCTATCAAGTGGTATCAGTTTTCAGGTTGCTCGGTGAGAATTTCCAGTTTTTCCTAGATTAGATCTATTTTTCTTACCTATTATCCAAGAAAAAGCCACAAAAAAAAGTTAGATATCTTCATCCTTTTGTCCAAGCCAGTCTGAGCCTTTGCAATTTTCTTTTCATTGTTTGCATTATTGAATTATCGGTTGCATCGTCGTGTCGAGTTGCTGGTCTTAGTGTCTAGTTCGTTTAGAGTTTCGAGTTCTGTTCACATTAGTCACGCCGCCGCTGCATCATTATCCCTTCCGTTGTCCACCACCCATCCATCAATTTCCACCTCGTGCTACCCACCGTTCATTGTCTAATCATAGTTGAGATCGTTCACATCTTCGCTTGATCCAATCTGCATCTTATCTAGTTTGTTTGGAAATAGCGAGTGAGAAAAAAAAGAGAAGAGAGAGAGAGAGGGAGAAAAAAAAAGGTCAGAGAAAAAAAAAGAGAAAGAAAAAGAGAAAAAAAAAGTGTGAGGAGAAAAAAAGAGAAGAAAAAAAAACAAAATTCGGATCTATCTAGACTCAGTCTCGTAGTTGAATTCGGATTGGAATCTGTTTTGTGCACTGTTCAGTAAAACAAGCATAACTTCCTCATACGAAGTCCGTTTTGGCTCCACGAGTACTCATATTAAAGCTAGCGACGAGCCGCATCTAAATAGTTGCAGAAGCTAGTTCAATATTTGACACCTCAAAATCGTCTTCTAAATAGGTCTTTTTGCCCTCCGAAGTTCGCGGACACAGCTTCTTCCAGTTTGTCAGGCCAGTTTTCGAATTCTTTGACTCCTCATATCAATTCGGAATTGAGTGATTCTTTTTGCATTGGAAAGCTTGAGCTAGTAGCATTCTTTGAAAAAAGTTATCAGAAAATTTGCTCAAACTTTTCAAGAGGAAAGTTGGAGAGAGAGTTGTTGTATATCCTGGTTGGCAGTTGTTTCACATCATTATCTTTACTGCTATTGTGATCTTCACTTATATCTTGCTGTCCAGAGCTACTTCATATCCTTTATTGATGCTAGTTTTGCTACGTCGTGACCTCATTAGTGTTCTAGGCTCGCGTCTCTAGTCCGGTCTAGCCTAGGACCAGCACAGTACCGTCGTTGAGCGTTTATTCAACATTGCATCTTTGAATTGATTATTGCTAATCTTTTGCTACCATATACAGCCAACCCAGCTCCACATATTTCTACACCGTGTATACATACGTTCACCTGGCAATCGCTTTACCCAACTTTTGGAGTTACTTGACACCGCTGGTTGCCGATCGCCGCCTGCTGCATGGTAAGAACTTGTAAGACATTGATATTTGCTTTACTGTGAGCGTTTTACCACCACATCCTAGTAGTGATAGGAACATTATTTTGGATTTTGTGAAAAAAAGGGTAAAAGGGGGAATTGAGATTCGAGCCCGGGTGGCCCTGGGCAAAGGGGTGTGCCGCTAGGTAGTGGGCTAGCTCCAGTAATTTGAATATATGGTTCGCTGGCGTTTCTCTTATAGCGAACAGGTTTGCGAATCCGACGTGGCCAGGATTCTGTGTCAGAATTGGTGCAAACGAAATCGAAGGGAGATGGGGAGGCGGGGGTCACTGCGAAATCCCTTCTGACTGACTGTCGACATGTAACATTCTCGTAATATTTTCATGATCAGGTATGTAAAAACTGTGAATACTTGTGTGAATACTCGAACTAGATCAAGCTATCATTCATGGAGTTTCAACTAGAATTCAAAGATCACAAGCCGGAATTCAAATCAACCATTCACTCTCTGTCCTATCACCTCTCGGCCGAAGCCACCTATCCATCCAACCTATCGATGTCGTCCTCGATCTGCTTCCTTTATAGCCATTGAAGATTCACGCGGTCCCCTCGTCGTTGTGGACTCGTGTCGGCCTAGTAACTCTTCGCTTTGGCCGAGGGTGTGGCCCATCTTCCTATGCCACTTCTTCTCTTATCAGCGCGTCATGTTCACCATCACCTGTTGCTGCGTCGGTACTACTAACAACCCCTTGACAAAAAATGGCTTGCCCCCAAGCCAGCGCACGCGAAAATATTTGCTTGAGGAGAGCCAAATCTTCCCAGGTAGCCATGGCTTCAGTCGCCCCACTCCACTTCACCAGCACCTGAGTTACTGTCTTCGGTCCCCGCTGAACGATACGACGCTTCAACATGTGCAAAGGAATCTGAACACTTGCATCAGGTAGAGGAAGCTCTAGCAACACTTGCTGATCAGGCTTCAAATGTCGCTTAAGAAGGATACATGGAAAACTGGATGTACTCTGCAATGGGCAGAAAGATCTAGCTTGTATGCCGCTGCACCCACCCGGGCAATAACTTGAAAAGGCCCAACATACTTGAATTCAAGTTTATGATTGGCACGGGGAGCAATATAAGCTTGTATATAAGGCTGCATCTTGAGGAACACTGAGTCACCCACATCAAACACGCTCTGTTCTGTGTTTGTTGGCCTGTATTTTCATACATTGTTGGGCCCGTAACAGGTGTTGTTTAATAGATTCCATGACCACATGCTTGTCCTCAAGACACTGCTACACATCCTGATTGACAATAGCATCTCCTGGTGATATTCCAAATATAGCGAGGCTGATGTCCATATATCAACTCAAAAAGAGTTTTGCCTGTAGCTGAATGCTATATAGTTGGTGTTATACCACAATTCACAGAATGGCAACCACTTGGCCCAATGATGAGGATGATCACTGATAAAACAACGTAAATATCCCTCCACCTGTTGATTAACATGCTCAGTTTGACCATCAGTTTGAGGGTGTTGGCGAGAACTCATACAAAGTTTGATCCCCACTTGTTTGCACAGTTCTTGCCACAATTTACTGGTAAAGAAAGGGTCTCTGTCACACACAAGTGACACTAATATTCCATGCAAACAATACACTCTATACAGAAATATTCTACAACTTTGCTGGCTGCGTAAGGGTGTCTAAGAGCAATAAAATGCCCATACTTTGATAGCTTATCAATGACCACTAGTATGCAATTGTATTGGCATGACACATGTGAACCATACAAAATCCATGGTCATCATTTCCCAGGGAGTATCAGGGGTGGGTAAAGGTTGCAATAGACCTGGGTAAGGCACTCGTACTGGCTTAGAGAGTTGGCACACTTCACATTACTGCACCATATTTTTCATCTGATTTTTCATACCCTTCCAATGAAATAAGTTGGCTATCCTACGATATGTTACTGGAAATCTAGAGTGTCCCCAACCGATGTTGCATGCAAATTCCAGATATTTTCTGTTGTAACTGAACATCATTTCCAATCCAGATAGCACCTTTATAACGAAGAAGTCCTTGTAGTGTGAAATTAGGTACAACCTTTTCATTAACAGACAACTGTTGAAGCAATGAACTAGATTTTTCATCAGTATAGTAGTTGTCCAGGATTTCTTTAATCCAAGCAGGATAGATGACAGTCATTGTCAGAAAAGTGCTCCCTCGAAGAGGATGCCCTGATAATGCATCGACAGCTTGGTTTTCAATTCCTTTTTTGTAAATGATTTTGTAAGGCAACCCCATTAGTTTAGTCATAGCCTTCTGCTGCGATTCTGTGTGTAAACATTGTTCAGTGAGATTTACTAAAGCTTTCTGGTCTGTACGAATTACAAACTCCCTCAATTGCAAATAGGGCCTCCACTGTTCCATGGCTGACAAAATTGCTAAGAATTCCTTCTCATATACAGACAAGGTTTTTTATTTCTGGGACCTAGGGCATGACTAACATAGGCCAGAGGGTGTCCATCTTGCATTAATACTATACCTATCCCAATATCACAAGCATCTGTCTCAATTTGAAACTGTTTCTGGAAATTAGGCAGGGCTAATACTGGTGCTCTCATGAGACCTTGCTTCAATGTATTGAAAACAGTTTCCTCTGCCTCATACCAAATCAACAGTGTGCTTTTTCTCAACAAATTCGCCAGTGGCTTAGAGATTATACCATAATGCCTGATAAACTTTCTGTAGTAACCATCCAACCTTAGAAAGTAGAAGTGCATGAATACTCTGAGGATGCTTGCACTTGGTACTGCTGCAGATGTCGTTGGTGAGATGGTCAGAATGGGGGAGAGCACGTGCCTGAAGACTACTGTCAAGTTTGCCCGCGCCGTGGTGGACGTGTTTGGACCTGAGTATCTTAGAGAACCAAATGTGCAGGACACGGAGAAGTTGTTGGCTATTGGAGAGGCAAGGGGGTTTCCAGGAATGCTTAGATTAATTGATTGCATGCATTGGCAATGGAAGAACTACCCCGAAGGTTTGCGGGGAATGTATCAAGGTCACACAAGAGAGGTTGACACGTCCATTTTGCATCATGCTTTTATATCGACATTTATTGCATTATGTGATGTTATTACACATTATATCACAATACTTATGCCTTTTCTCTCTTATTTCACAAGGTATACATGAAGAGGGAGAATGCCGGCAGCTGGAATTCTGGACTGGAAAGGAGCAAATTTGAGAGACCTATTCTGCACAACTCCAAAAGTCCTGAAAATTCACAGAGAATTATTTTGGAATATATAAAAATATTGGGTGAAGAAAGCACAAGAGGGGACCCACCATACATCCACAAGGGTGGGGCGCGCCTGATGACCCACAAGTATGGGGGATCAATTGTAGCTCTTTTCGATAAGTAAGAGTGTCAAACCCAACGAGGACCAGAAGGAAATGACAAGTGGTTTTCAGCAAGCTAATGTTTGCAAGTGCTGAAACTGTAAGTAACAGAGTAGTTTGATAGCAAGATATTTCGTAACGAGCAAGTAATGATAATAGTAACAAAAGTGCAGCAAGGTAGCCCAATCCTTTTGAGGCAAAGGATAGGCCAAAACGGTCTCTTATAGTAAGCAAAGCGTTCTTGAGGGTACACGAGAATTTCATCTTGTCACTTTCATCATGTTGATTCGATTCGTGTTCGCTTCTTTGATAATTTGATATGTGGGTGGACCGGTGCTTAGGTGCTGTTCTTACTTGAACAAACCTCCCACTTATGATTAACCCCTTCGCAAGCATCCGAAACTACGAGAAAAGTATTAAGGATAAATCCTAACCATAGCATTAAACTTTTGGATCCATTTGGTCCCTTGCGGAATAGGGCATAAACTAGGGTTTAAGCTTCTATCACTCTCGCAACCCATCATCTAATAACTAGTCCAGAATGCATTCCCTTAGGCCCAAATATGGTGAAGTGTCATGTAGTCGACGTTCACATGACACCACTAAGGGAATCACAACATACATACTATCAAAATATCGAACAAATATCAAGTTCACATGATTACTTGCAACATGATTTCTGCCGTGACCTCAAGAACAAAAGTAACTACTCACAAGTGATAAACATGCTCAAGATCAGAGGGGTATTAAATAGCATAATGGATCTGAACATATAATCTTGCACGAAATAAACCATATAGTAATCAACTACAAGATGTAATTAACACTACTAGTCACCCACAAGCACCAATCTATTGTCCCGGTAACAAGATTGAACACAAGAGATGAACTAGGGTTTGAGATGAGATGGTGTTGTTGAAGAAGTTGACGGAGATTGCCCTCCCCAAGATGGTAGAGTTGTTGGTGATGATGATGACGATGATTTCCCCCTCCGAAGGGAAGTTCCCCCGACGGAATCGCTCCGTCGGAGGGCAAAAGTGCTCCTGCCCAAGTTCCGCCTAGAGACGGCGGCGCTCCGTCCCAAAAGTCCTCTCCTTATTTTTTCTAGGTCAAAGTGACTTATATACGAGAAGATGGGCACCAGAGGTGGGCCTGGGTGAGCACAACCCACCAGGGCGCGCCCGGGCTCCCTGGCGCGCCCAGGTGGATTGTGCCCACCTGGTGGCCCCCCTCTGGTACTTATTTGCTCCAATATTCTTCATATATTCTATAAAAATTCTTCGTAAAGTTTCAGCTTGTTTGGAGTTGTGCAGAATAGGTAGCCTGACGTAGCTTTTCCAGGTCCCGATTTCCAACTGCCGGAATTCTCCCTCTTTGTGTGTACCTTGCAAATTATGAGAGAAAAGGCATTAGAATTACTCCAAAAAGCATTATTATGCATAAAAACATCATAAATAACAGTAGGAAAACATGATGCAAAATGGACATATCAACTCCCCCAAGCTTATACCTCGCTTGTCCTCAAGCGAAAACCAAAATCGATAAACATGTCCACATGCTTAGAGAGAGAGGTGTCGATAAAAAGAAAATACGAACATAGAAGCACCATGTGAATTATTATAACAGCAACAAACTTAAACATAAGAATTTTATCATAGAACTTCTCATGAGTAAGTGACAATTCATCACACTATCAAAGTATAAAGCATAAACTCTATTAGAGACAAACAAACTATGTTCTCAGTCAACTTTGCAACTACAATTCATCATCTTTTCAGGAAGGGTCACGTATTGGAGCCTTCAGGCAAGTCCACATACTCAACCATCATTTAGTATTCTATGATTAATAACACTCATCGCATGCACATGAGCAAAACAATTCAACCGGACACATAGAAAGATAGGGGCTTACAGTTTCGCCTCCCAACGAATTCACCTCAAGGGTGATGTCAACAATAATAACTTATGCCACCCATATTCAACTGGACATATGTGCCTAGATCTTTCCTCACCACATGATGCTTGCCAAAGGAGAAAAATCAAAAGGAATGGAGAGAAAACTTTGACTCTTTGGATAAAAGTAAATACATAAAAGTAAAAGATAGGCCCTTCACAGAGGGAAGAAGAGGTTTCCATGCGCTTATTTGTTTGTATGCTTAACCCCTTAGTGCAAAAGAACGTCACGTTGAATTGCCCCTTGTGATAGCAACCTTTATTATGCAGTCTGTCGCTTTTATTCTTCACCATCACAAGTTCGTACAACACTCAATTTTCTCTTACACTAAATGATCTCACACTTTTAGAAGCAATATTTATTTCCTTATTGCACCGATGACAACTTACTTGAAGGATCTGACTCAATCCTTAGGTAGGTATAGTGGACACTTGAAAATAAGATTTGGGTTTAAGGGTTTTTTGATGCACAAGTAGTATCTCTACTCAGGGCGGAATTTTTGGCTAGCAAAGATATGGGGAAAGCACCACATGTTAAAGGATCCATGACAATATGACTTCTGTGTGAATATGAACAAACATAAATCATTAAGTTGTCTTCCTTGTCCAACGTCAACAATTTTGGCATATAATATTTTAATGGGGGCTCACAATCACAAAATATTTCCAGGATAGTGTATTTATATGTGAATCTTCTCTCCCCTTATTAATTCTTTCATGAGTTGCATCACTGACTAATGCTATGTTTGTCAAGCTCTAATAAAATTTTCTACTTATACTTTTCCTTATGTGGTATCATCACCTACCATAAAATTAGCATATGATCTTCTTGATTTATTTCCTTTCCTTTTATTTATTTCCTTTCTTTTTATTGCAACATGAAAGTAAAGAAAGAAAAAACTCAAACTAAACTTTATTATATATCTCGCACACGATTACAAGTATAGATTACTAAGCATCCCTCGAAAAGAAAGGATAGAACTAAACTTTTATTCATCTAAAGCAAAAGATAACTACGGACGAACTAAGATAAATAAAGGCAAAAGATAGTGGGGATACACTACTGCAGGATGCTGCTAACGCGACACTACGATCAAAGAACCTTTGACGAAACAGTGTGCGATGCATTAATTGCAAACGGTGATGTAAAAAAAGCATCAAAAAAGATGCAAAACGTTTGCGATGAATGATACATCAAACACGGTTCAGATTTTAGTTGCGTGTGCGATGAGGGGCATACAGTTGATCTGTACGAACTGTTAGCGATGGGATAGAACAACAGAAACGGACAGCTAGATCAAGATGTGTGCGATATACGGCATACAGTTCACTCCAACGAACTGTTTGCGATGATTGGGGTGAACACAAACGATTCGGCGTAACAAGATGTGTGTGGTACCCGACAAATAGGTCGGTAATCAGAATTGTGTGCGATCATTATAGACAGCCCATACGGTCTTTTTTTGTGAATTGTGTGCTCGTCAGGGCACACAGTTCAACAATCCAACCTGTTGGCGATAATGTAGAAGATCTCTGTCGAATACATATTACTAACCGTATGCAATGAGATTGACATGATAAACATAGATATATACAGTCTGCTTAATTTAGTCCTTCTTGTTGTTGTTGTTGTTGTTGGATGGCCCCGCGACATTGTCTTGGCGAGGACGCTTCTTGCTGCTGACCATTAGCTTTTCATCACCACCGCCGTCCTCATCGTCGTCCTCCTCCTTGTTCGACCATTCCTCATCCTCATCATCGTCGTCCTCTTCTTCGTCCTCCGACAGCTTCTCGTCCGTCTTGTTGTCGTCTGACGACTCCGGAGGCGGCGTACCTTCCATGAATCGGATATAATTGAGGTCTGGGCTCGACGCCGGACTCATGGAAGATGAATGGGATGATTCCGATGTTGACCTATCATCGGGCGCCAGACTGCTGGCCGAACTGTTGTCCTCCCTGTCGCTCGACATGGCTGCAGAGTGTGTGCCAGTGTGTAGCGCGGCCTACCGTGGACGATGAAGATGGTGGACACTTAAGCAGGGTATGCAGAGAAGAGGAACTGCCAATTGAAGCGGGGATTGAAGCGGGGGTTGACGTATTATCTAACCGCTGATATAATCAACCACAATTATTTGTACCCAGTCGCTCCAAATTCCCGGGGTTGCGTAGGACTCCTATTGGCTATTTGGCTGGTTTCCTTTTTCAGGACAAAAAACAAGGAACGGGTTTTTGGATTATGCACCGGTACTGGTACGAACAGAGTTGGACAGTTGGCAAGCAATACATTGAGCGCTTCTTATTGATAAAGCCAGTAATCAAACTAGAAAGGAATAGAAAAAAGACAAAGAAAAATATCTGCATGAATCTTCGCGTAACATCAATGGCATACGACCTAGATGTGCATTACTTAGAGCACATCTAGATGTGCTTTAGCAATACTGTCAAACAAAACCCTAATCATCATTGCAAACAGCACATAGAACATGGCTAATGCGACAACCACAACTACACATGCTAGTTCCTTCTTGTCTCTTGCTTACATCTGTTGCCTGTGATTGATTCTTTCTTGCTTCATCGTACTGATTGTAATTCCAGATGAGCCAGTTTCTTCTTCAGCTTTACCTTATCTTCTGCGAGCTTGGTGATAACACTCCAAGCCCTGCCATGCCATTCTTCATCTAGCCAGTTAACAAAGGCACAAGCCTCATATCCCTGCCAATGTTAAATAGTATTCTGGATGAGCGGTGGCATTAACTGAAGTAAAATGATGAACTTAATTAGCACTAACCTCTAAGGAGCAACTGAGAAACTGCCTGCCAATGTCGAATCCTTCCGTGCATAGACGTCGAGCAGGAGTGTGCCCGTGCACACAACTCAGCTTTTGGTACTTCTCGGTGGCGCAAAACTCGAGGTCAAACTCATGTTGCGGGAGTGTAGAGCCAAGCTCCGGATCCGGCGGCAGGTCGCTTTCCTAGGGGGGGGGGTCATTCAGGACGGATTCAACAAGGAGCTATACTTTGGACATGCTAAAAAAGATCGACACAGATTTGAACCTGACAGGACGATTCAGATCCGTAGTACACCTGCCTTCTGATGACCTTCGGCAAGTGCTCGGCGGCGACCGCCGTCGTGGCGACAATACGAGTAGGAGCAGCCGCACCAAAACCGCCAGCACCACTCGTCCGCATTCCCCCAATGTCAGTGCCACGCGAGGGAATTTGGAGGCTATGTAGGGATTTGGGGGAAATGGGGAAACTATGGAGATAAGCTAACGGTCGGGAACTACTTATGGCACTATGTGTTGTATACGGCACACTATTTATACATGTCGTTTGTGTTAGGTATTACAACGTCACACACAATTTCCGCACGAAACCGTGTGAGAAGACAATGTAGGTTAGACACGGTTGCCGTTACATAACCGTATGTGATGTACTACCCTGTCCATATAATTGAGTTACGGTGAGATACCGTGTAAACAGCCGCTCTGCAGATATCCGTAAAAAAATAGCCGCTCTGCATATAGAGATGGTGGCGGCGGCCTAGGCAACAGCTATCAGAGAAGAGGTCAATCCTCGGTCGGTGGGTGGTGGCAGCGTCATAGGAGGTCAATCCTCGGTCTGCGGCGAGAGATAGTAGGAGCTCAACCATCGAGATCAGTGACGGTGTAATTCGAGCACACTGGTTGACGGCGGGATAGTGGAGGTCGTACTTCAGGCGGTAGCCGCACTAAGCTTTGCTCCTTGACCCTGCTGTCTCAGCGTGCCGCCGCATCGCGCTTGTCAATCTGCTGGGTGGAGGTCGCCGTGTGGCTAATTAATTAAGTTATTCTTTTCGTGGGTGGATTAATTAAGGTATTCAATTCCTAAGGGTAGTGTTGTACTAGTACTCTACGTGTAAATTGACTGGCCATTAATTTTTGTCATCGTACACATGGATAACAACGTGGAGCGCCCTCAGTAATTATTAAAATAAAACCTTGTGATTTATGCACGCTTCTTTGGGTAGCAGTTAATCCGTGTATTAATGTTGTTGTTTTGTTTTTAATTACCATTCGTGTGCTGCTGATGGAACGATCTCGATGGATGAAGAATCGGAAAACCACAGATTTTATCAGTGGCGTGACAGAGTTCATGAATTTGGCTGAAAGTACAAAGAGGAGAATTGGTGATTGAGGGAGTCCTGGATTAGGGGGTGTCCGGATGGCCGGACTATACCTTCAGCCGGACTCCTGGACTATGAAGATACAAGATTGAAGACTTCGTCCCGTGTCCGGATGGGACTTTCCTTGGCGTGGAAGACAAGCTTGGCTATGCAGATATTTAGATCTCCTACCATTGTAACCGACTTTGTGTAACCCTAACCCTCTCCGGTGTCTATATAAACCGGAGGGTTTTAGTCCGTAGGACAACCCAACACAACATACAACAATCATACCATAGGCTAGCTTCTAGGTTTAGCCTCCTTGATCTCGTGGTAGATCTACTCTTGTACTACCCATATCATCAATATTAATCAAGCAGGACGTAGGGTTTTACCTCCATCGAGAGGGCCCAAACCTGGGTAAAACTTCGTGTCCCTTGTCTCCTGTTACCATCCTCCTAGACGCACAGTTCGGGACCCCCTACCCGAGATCCGCCGGTTTTGACACCGACATTGGTGCTTTCATTGAGAGTTCCTCTGTGTCGTCACTTTTAGGCCCGATGGCTCCTTCAATCATCAACGACGATGCAGTCCAGGGTGAGATTTTTCTCCCCGGACAGATCTTCGTCTTCGGTGGCTTCGTACTGCGGGCCAATTCGCTTGGTCATGTGGAGCAGATCGAAAGCTACGCCCCTGGCCATCAGGTCAGATTTGGAAGTTTAAACTACACGGCTGACATCCGCGGGAACTTGATCTTCGACGGATTTGAGTCATAGCCGAGCGTGCCGCACTGTCACGATGGGCATGATCTAGCTCTGCCGCCGAACAGCGCCCTGGAGGCCGCACACGCTTCAGTTCCGACCCTTAATTCGGAGCCGGCTGCGCCGATCGAGGATGAGCGGTTGGACGCCGCCTCGGGGGCTGCGATCTCAAAGGCGATTGAGCCGAACACCAGCCCCGTACTCCGCAAGGCCCGTGACTCCGAGGGGCCGGATTCCTCTCCAGACTCCAAGCCCTCTGCGCGCCTGCCGATCGAATCCGATTGGGCGCCGATCATGGAGTTCACCGCTGCGGACATCTTCCAGTACTCGCCCTTCGGCGATATCCTGAAGTCACTAAAGTCTCTCTCTTTATCAGGAGAGCCCTGGCCAGACTACGGTCAGCAAGGTTGGGATACGGACGACGAAGAAATTCGAAGCCCACCCACCACCCATCTAATAGCCACCGTCGATAATTTAAACGACGTGCTCAATTTCGACTCCGAAGACATCGACGGTACGGACGACGATGCAAGAGACGCATATGAACCAACGCCTATAGGGCATTGGACAGCCACCTCATCTCATGATGTGTACATGGTGGATACACCTAAAAGAAGCGACAACGAGGAACACGGGGATGCAACGAGGGACCGATCTCTCGAAAAGCAATCAAAGTGGCGGCGTAAACGCCACCCCAAGCCCCGCCTCGACACAGACCCAGCCATAGAGCAGGGCGAGCCGGCAGACGACGAGCATGCCTTAGAGCAACCGTCTGAACAGGGCAACTCGGATAAAGAAACCGAACAACCCGTCCCCGGCGAAAATGGCATTCCGGACGCCCTTACGCCGGATAAGGCCACGGAGCAGAAGAACCTCCACAAAAGGCTCATTGCAACCGCACGTAGCCTGAAAAATCAGAAGCGGAAGCTAAAAACTGCGGAAGATGCACTCAGAATCAGATGGAGCAAAGT
Source organism: Aegilops umbellulata (assembly GCA_032464435.1). Classification (NCBI taxonomy): domain Eukaryota; kingdom Viridiplantae; phylum Streptophyta; class Magnoliopsida; order Poales; family Poaceae; genus Aegilops; species Aegilops umbellulata. The sequence continues at coordinate 82,163,310 of CP136060.1, read as the reverse complement.
AATCAATACCGCAGACAAATACGGCGACAGTCGCCACACTAAAAGCTACCCGAAGCGAAAGCTACTGCCTGAATTCGACGAAGAGGCCTTAGAGCCCTCGCATGCAAGAAATAAGAAAGCCACCCGGTCGGATAGACGACCCCATGGCCAGCATAAAACGGCAAGCGGCGCCGCACTCAAGCCGGCATGCGACCCACTCAAGGACTCGCATCAAAAAGATGGCCCAGCCAGGTCTATTTATGGGCCAAGAAAGCAAGCTTTCGAAATCAATGCAACAAAACCAGTATCTGAACGCCACGGCACACCCAAATACAGGGGTGCCGCACACCCCCTATGTTTCACCGATGAGGTCCTGGATTATGAATTTCCAGCGGGATTTAAACCCGTAAACATAGAGGCGTACGACGGAAGAACAGACCCTGGAGTCTGGATCGAGGATTACATCCTCCACATACATATGGCCAGAGGAGATGACCTCCACGCCATAAAATACTTACCCCTCAAGCTTAAAGGGCCAGCCCGACATTGGCTTAAAAGCCTTCCTGAAAACACAATTGGAAGTTGGGAAGAGCTCGAGGACGCTTTCCGAGCAAATTTTCAAGGGACTTATGTCCGCCCTCCGGATGCGGACGATCTCATTCACATAACTCAATAGCCCGGAGAGTCAGCTCGGCAATTCTGGAACAAATTTCTTACTAAAAAGAATCAGATAGTCGACTGTCCGGACGCCGAAGCACTAGCAGCTTTTAGGCATAACGTTCGAGACGACTGGCTAGCCAGACACCTTGGCCAAGAAAAGCCAAGAACAATGGCCGCATTAACAAGCCTCATGACCCGCTTTTGCGCAGGAGAGGACAGCTGGTTGGCAAGATGTAGCACCAGCGACCCAAGTACATCCGAAACTAGGGATGGAAACGGAGAACCGTGACGCAACAAGGATCGTCGCCGGACTAAGGAAAACAGTCCGAAGAGCACGACAGTCAACGCCGGATTCAAAAGCTCACGGCAGAATCAGAAAAAGCCGCCCCTCCAGGAGAACAGGGACGAGCTATCCAACCTAAACAAAATCTTGGACAGGATATGTCAAATACACAGTACTCCCAAGAAGCCTGCTAACCATACCCACAGAGATTGTTGGGTCTTCAAACAATCCGGCAGACTCAACGCCGAACACAAGGGGCTCGACACACCAAGCGAAGACGACGACGAACCCCACAAGCAGAGCACCAGGAAACAAAAGAATTTTCCACAAGAAGTAAAAACAGTAAACTTACTTCACATAACAAAACGTGCGGCACCCATAAAGATACGCGCCATACGGCCTATCCCAAAGGAGTCTCGCCACTGGCTGACAAAACCGATAGTCTTCGATCATCGGGATTACTCTAGAAGTATCAGGAGCGGAGGCTGGACTGCCTTGGTACTCGATCCAATAATTGGTGGACTCCAGTTTACAAATGTCCTGATGGACGGCGGCAGCGGTCTAAACCTGATATATCAGGACACAATCCGCCACATGGGGATAGACCCAACAAAAATTTGTCACAACAAAACCTCCTTTCAAGGGGTAGCGCCATGTCCGGATACCCATTGCATGGGCTTTCTCCGGCTTGAGGTCATATTCGGCTTCCCCGATAACTCCCGCCACGAAAAGCTAACTTTCCACATCGTCCCATTCTCAAGTCGCTATCAAGCACTGCTGGGAGGCTAAGCTTTCACCCGCTTTAACGCAATATCGCATTACGCATCTCTTACGCTCAAAATGCCCGGTCCATAAGGCATCATCTCTTTAAAGGGAAAACATTGAGTGCGCCCCTCGCGGAGGATCGTGCGGCTGCCATAACAGCCCCACAATAATACGGCTCCATCAGCCAAAAACATCCAAACAGGTCGTTAAGACCACAGACACGGCTGGACGAGTCCGGCGTAACCATACCATTAATAAAGGCTCAATAAGCCGTATACCCCTGCGCTAGGGGCTCCGCGCATGTACAATATGAGACAATCAAGTTCAATTTTACACATTTCAATCTATACTTTGATTATTTAGTATAACTTTTGTTCGACACGACCCTTTTTTCTTTTTCAACTAAGTTCCTCTCTTTTACAGATGAACATCGTGCTGCGCCCGTCCAGGATACGGCACAACGGAGACACAGGCGCAGACGTGCAGCAGGGACCCGTTCCAAGGATTCTTTTCAGATTAAGACCCTGTGTAAACCTTTTTTACTGTCTCTTGTTGATACACACCCTCCGGTTTTTCGTTATAATCAAGGAGGGGACTGACGTCTTGGCATGTGGCCACGTCAGGAATTTTGCGCGTACCTGGACACTAGGGGCTTATAACCAAGGGTGTTGTCCCGCCCGCACTTATAAAGACCGAATACCTTAGGGAGTGTTCGGCGTCGCGAGTTTGGCCTTATATGCATCAGCTCCGAATCATGTCTTTGGTCAAATGTTGGGTTGCCCGGCTCCTGTGTTTGGCTGCGTTACGTTCCACACTATCGGCTAAGGCGGCACCAGGAGAACTACTGCGATTGTGCCCCGGTTCGGCCAGGCGAGCACCTCAGTAGAGAAAGCCGAAAACTGACTGTCATGATATAGCGTGAGACTGGTCAACCACTCGATGACTCATCGGAATCTATAGGATTCCTCCGCATTAACGAAGGGCCGTTTCTCGGCCAGGCACATATGCGCCCCGACTTCGGGCGAGCGCAGGCGCCACTAGGGGCTATTTAAGTAGCCTCACTATCAAGCTCCTATGGCAAAGTGAAAGTGTTAAAGCATTATAGTCCGCTTGCCTAGCCCGCTGCGCTATCACCTCCTTTGTAGGACCAAGACGTTGGATTAAGTGTGAAAACGCGCCTTCTACGAGCACCCCCGCACTATGTGCGTGGGGGCTGAAGCCAACGACTGCCATCTTTCAGATTATATATATATATATATATATATATATATATATATATATATATATATATATATATATATATATATATATATATATATATATATATATATATATATCTTAAAACGGCCGCACAGGAGGTGTTTCAAATACTTGAAGGCACAAGTATAAAAGGCTACTATTATTTATCAAAATATTGCTTTACAATTAAATATGCTATTAGAACATAGCATCCTTCGAGCACCGCGTCTCTATTACACGAGCGCCTTCAAGAACTTCCTGAAAATAGTGCTCGGAGGGTACTCGGCTTTTTTCCGAATCTCGGGATGCAACAATGGTGGTCTCCATCCCCGCCCAGTATGTCTTGACACGGGCAAGAGCCATCCGTGCGCCCTCTATGCATGCTGACCTCTTCATTGCATCGATATATGGCACTACACCAAGGAATTGCTGCACCAAGCTGAAATAACTCTTCGGCTCCAATTTCCCCGGCCACAGATGACTCATGACGCACTTCATGGCGAGTCCGGACAACCTATTCAGCTCGGCCCATTCGGCCAGACGATCGGCCACTGACAGTGGACGCTCTGGATTGTGGAACTGTGACCAAAAGAGTTTCTCCACTTCGCGATCCCCTTGATCTCGAAAGTGTTCGGTCGCATCAGCAGCACTTGCCGCCAAATCCAGATAGGTGTCCGTCGTACTCCACAGCCGGTCCAATGGAGCATGCTTAGGATCACAAAACTTCCTCCGCAGCATAAAGGGCTTTCCAGCCGTGATCTCTCCGGCTTCACGAAGCTCCTCCCTCGCAGCTCTCATCGCAGAGCGAGCATCCTTGGCATCGGCAACGGCCTTCTTCAAGTCCGTCTGTTCTGCCCGATCTTCTTTTTCCAGAAGCTTGGAACGGTCAGCAGCGCTCTTTAGTTTCACGGCCATCTCGGCCATCTCTTTCTTGCTTCGGTAGTGAGCAGCCTGTTCGGCTCTCAGCTCTTTAAGGGCCTTCTCGGCAGCCGCATCACTTTTTCTGGCTTGTTCCTTAGCTCGGGCAAGTTCCGCCCGAAGACTCTCCACAGCGGCCGCACCATCTGCGTCAAGCACACACATTGTAAGATACTGGCATAAAGCTCCTCTTACCAGGTGCCGCCCGAGGAATTACATACCTTGAGCCTCATCAAGCCGCTTGTTGACGAGCGGGATGTCGGCATCTGCCACGTCAAGTTGCCGCTTTATCTCGGCAAAATCATCAGTCCGGCTGGATTCCGGACACTTCGCCACCTACATATAAAGGCGACATTTTAGACCTGGGATTATGATCCTCTGCACGCCGTCACTTTTTGACAACGCACAGAGTCTCAGGGGCTACTATCTACATAGGGCGCATCTTATTTATGCGCAACTATCAGAAAAAGTACATTATTTCACGTACCTCAAAACCTGTCAGTAAACTTCTGACAGCCTCGTGCAATCCACTTTCCGCGGACGAAATCCTTTCAATCACCGTGCCCATCAACGCACGGTGCTCCTCTGGGATAAAAGCTCGCCCTAGCAGATTCTTTAGCTCCTCTGACCGAGCACCGGACGGTGCCGGATTTGTCCTAGGGCCTCTTTCGAAGGCCAGACACGGAGAACCTTGGGGGGCCATATGGCTACCTTCCGCCCCTGCCGGATTCGGAGAAGCCCTCGGCGACGACACCTCAGGGTCGCCCGCCTCGCTAGGTGGTATGGCAGGGGAGGCGTCCCGCTCTCCATCATCTCAGGAAGAAGGTCCCCCGAAGACGAGCTCTGCTGAGAAGGGCTGAGGTCCGAGCTACAAGGTAAATTTTCGGTTAACCTTCTCAGATATAAAGCAAGGATTTCTCTCTCAAAAATATAATCTTTCTCTACTTACGGCTCGATGGAGGGCTGGCCCCCTTGAGGGCATAGTTCCGCCGAGGTATCCCCCGGTGTAGGACCCTCTGACAAGGATTCCCCCCCCCCCCGCTTTGAGGCCATAGTCTCCGGGTTTTCAGAGGCAGTCCTCTTCTTCCCCCGAGGAGAGGAACTTTCGGTTCCTCCCTTCCGAACAGCCTCCTTCGAGGAGGCCGTAGTTTCCTTGTACCCTCCCTCACTTTCCCCCAAAGGCATAATCTTCAGCATCCTGACTAGCATGGGATCCGGCCTGGTCTCGGGGAGGGGAGCCGGACACCTGATCAGCTTTGCTTTCCCTATCCACTCCTGTTCAAAAGGACAACTCTTTTAGGGGCAAGTTTATGACAAATATACGGATAACGAATTCGGGCACAAGGCTACTTACTTGAGTATCCGGGTGATTGCTGCTCAGACCTGCGTCCTCGGAATCCGGACACATTGCTTGTGATCCGAAGAACAGTTTATACATCTCCGCGGGCGTTGCGCCCATAAAATGCTGGAGAGCTCGTGGTCCCTCCGGATTAAACTCCCACAAACAAAGGGAGCAACGTTTGCCGGGCTGTGTTCGGCGGATCAGCATGACTTGCGCCACTTTAACCAAGCTGAGACCTCCTTCTAAGAGATCCCTGATGTGGCCCCGCAACAAAGACACGTCCTGGGGTGGCCCCCAATCTAGGCCTTTATTGACCCACGACCCTAGCTGCTTTGGGGGACCCGAGCGAAAGGCAGGTGGCGCCACCCACTTGGTGCCCCTAGGAGCGGTGATGTAGAATCACTCTCGTTGCCACAAGCCGAGCTCCTCTTGAAAAGGGCCCTCGGGCCATGGAGCATCAACCTTCTTGCTTATAACAGTGCCTCCGCACTCTGCGTGCCGTCCCTCAATCATCTTTGGCTCTACCTTAAAGGTCTTGAGCCATAATCCGAAGTGAGGAGTAACGCGGAGGAATGCTTCGCACACGACAATGAATGAGAAAACATGGAGGATGGACTCCGGAGCTAAGTCGTGAAATTCCAGCCCATAATAGAACATCAGCCCCCTCACAAAGGGGTCCATGGGGAAGCCTAACCCCCGAAGGAAGTGAGACACGAACACCACGCTCTCACCGGGCTGGGGACTGGGAATTGCCTGCCCTTGAGCAGGCAGCCTATGCGAAATTTCGCCGGTCAAGAACTTGGCCTCTCTCAACTTTAGCACATCCTCCTCCGTGACGGAGGAGGGCATCCATCGGCGTTGATGGTCGGAACCGGACATTGTCGAAGGTCCGAAGCGCCTGAAATCTAGAGCCTAGGGTGTTGGAACTCGAGGCGACGGGTAAACTCGTTTGAGATTGAAAGAAAGGGGTAAGGCCTTGGTCTCTTTATAAGGGGTTGAATACCAAGGGCCCTCCCCGTAACCGTTTGGGACTCGCCTTTAATCGGGCAAACGTGCTAACGGGCACGGTTGGGTTACCCACGTCTGTATTGATGAGAATCCCATAAATAAAGGGGACACGATCTCTGCTTCGACAAGACGTGCCAAGGAAACCGCCTCGCAAAATGCGCTGAGGTGGGGAAGTGAAAACGATTCGGATAAAGGCTTGGCCGTAGTGTGATGTCATGCTACGGAATACGTCAGCAGATTAGATTTGTGTAAATATTATTCTCTCTATGGCAATATGTGGAAACTTATTTTGTAGAGCCGGACACTATCTTTAGTGATTAACAATCTTTTATGAAGTACTTGGAGGAGGAACCCGCCTTGCAATGTCGAAGACAATCTGCGCGCCGGACTCGTCGTCATTGAAGCCTGGTTCAGGGGCTACTGAGGGAGTCCTGGATTAGGGGGTGTCTGGATGGCCGGACTATACCTTCAGCCGGACTCCTGGACTATGAAGATACAAGATTGAAGACTTTGTCCCGTGTCCGGAGGGACTTTCCTTGGCGTGGACGGCAAGCTTGGCGATGCGGATATTTAGATCTCCTACCATTGTAACCGAATTTGTGTAACCCTAACCCTCTCCGGTGTCTATATAAACCAGAGGGTTTTAGTCCATAGGACAACCCAACACAACATACAACAATCATAACATAGGCTAGCTTCTAGGGTTTAGCCTCCTTGATCTCGTGGTAGATCTACTCTTGTACTACCCATATCATCAATATTAATCAAGCAGGACGTAGGGTTTTACCTCCATCGAGAGGGCCTGAACCTGGGTAAAACTTCGTGTCCCTTGTCTCCTATTACCATCCGCCTAGACGCATAGTTCGGGACCCCCTACCCGAGATCCACCGGTTTTGACACCGACAGTGATGCAGATTACATCCTGTGTCCATGTACTGATTGTGCCAAGACAGAGTCACATGAAGTTGCAGATGTCCAGATGCACTTAGTCTCTAGGGGATTCACAGATGGATATACACGTTGGACCAGACACGGTGAAGAGGAGCTCATGGATAAAGACACCCAGGGCAGCGAGATGCCAAACCCCGTTCAGTGTCTCATGGATGTTGAATCTGATATCGGGGCAGAGGCGTCAAGCTACCAATGGAACACCGGAAAGCCAAAATGCCCACTGGAAAACCAAGACGTCGATGCAGATGACGACGATCTTGATATGCCAGATTTTGCTGCTATGATTGCAGATTTCGAGGGCCCAAAAAAGGATATGATTGGGTACAAGGATCTGCCAACCATTGATGCGGTCTGCAAGAAAGAATTGTATCTAGGTTGCAAAAAGAAATATTCCAGGTTGAGTGTCATCCTGGTGCTTCTTAAATTTAAAGTAGCAAACAGTCTATCAAACAAGGGCTTCACAGAGATGTTAGGTCTTTTCAAAGAAATTCTTCCGGAAGATAATGTGCTCCCCAGAAGCATGAATGAAGCGAAGAAAATTGTTCGCCCATTGGAACTTGAAGTACAGAAGATACACGCTTGTGTGAATGATTGTATATTGTACCATGGTGAGTACAAAGATTTGCGTGCATGTCCCACATGCAAGCATGCACGATACAAGCGCAGGAGATCAAAGGACAAGTACAAATTGGACGACGAGATCAAGACAGGAATCCCGTTCAAGGTTGTTTGGTACTTGCCTTTAATTCCAAGGTTGAGGCGTTTGTTTGCAAACCCTAGAGAGGCAAAGAAGTTGCGGGATGGGGCTCAGTGGGAATTAATCGACAAAAGGTTTGAAAATTTTGCCAAGGATTCTAGAAGTATAAGGCTCGGGGAGTGTACTAACGGGATGAATCCTTTTGGCGATATGAGCACCAATTACAACACATGGCCGGTGCTTCTGTGCATATATAACCTAGCTCCTTGGTTGTGTATGAAGAAAAAATACATTATGATGTCAATGATTATCCAAGGCCCGGAGCAACCTGGAAATGACATCGACATTTACTTTCAGCTACTGATAGAAGAACTGCTGACAGTGTGGATAGATGCGCCTACTGTAAAATGTTATGATGCTTACAGAAAGGAGATTTTCGATCTACATGCTATTCTGGTGCACACCATTCAAGATATGTCGGCATTAGGCAACACATCGGGGAAAGAAACAAAGGGAGATATAGGGTGTGTCACATGCATGGATAGGACAACTAGCAGAAGACTTCCCAACTCGCGCAAAACAGTGTATTTGCGTCATCGTAGGTTCTTACGGAAAAATCACCCATACCGAAAGATGAAAGCTGAATTTGATGGTACAACAGAGGCAGGTGCGGGCCCAAGACCCTATGATGGGGAGGTGGTCCACAACATGGCTAAAAAAATTAATGTGTTGCTTGGCAAGAACCACGCTTTGACGGTGAAACAAACACCCAAGGGTCAAGTGTTTAAGAAGAAATCAGTGTTCTGGAAATTACCTTACTGGGAGATTCTACATGTACGTCACTGCATCGATGTCATGCACATAGAGAAGAACGTATGTGAAAGCATCCTTGGTACTCTGCTCAAGATTAAAGGTAAAAGAAAGGATGGTGACGGTTCATGGCTCGATATGCTTGCTGATCAATTAAAACGCAAGAGTGAAGCAGAAGATAATGACAAATTCATCAAAGCTCGCCAGAGTTACAATTTCAGTACAAAAGAAGCAACACAGTTCTTCACCTGTTTATTGTCAGTTAAGACACCCTCTTCCTACTGCGCAAACATCCGAAGTCTCAAGGATGTGAGATCAGGTAAAATAAAGTTGGGCCACATGAAGTCACATGATTGCCACGTAATGTTGACACAAATCCTCCCGGTGGCCATCAGGAATCTGATGGACAAAGATATAAGAAGCACACTCATTGACCTCTGTGATTTCTTCAACCAACTATGGTAGAAAGTTGTAAATCCTGAAGAGTTGGATCATATGCAAGATGATATTGTCCAACCTAGAGATGTTTTTCCCACCATCATTCTTTTTTGTCATGGTCCATCTCACTGTGCACCTTGTCGGCGAGATAAAGTATTGTGGTCCTGTGTTTCTTCGCAACATGTATCCCTTCGAACGGTTTATGGGAATACTGAAGTGCTTTTGTCGGAACCGAAACCATCCAGAGGCAAGCATCCTACAAGGTTATACCGCAGAGGAGGTGGTTGAGTTTTGCACCGAATACATGAAACAAATACCTATAGGTTTGCCCCTCTCTCGCCACGAGGGAAGGCTGAAAGGTAAGCCGGTCCTTGCTGGCACACAAATGACTGCACCCGGAGAATTGGCAGAGAAAGCCCATTTGACAGTACTACTTAATAAACCAATTCTCATCGCTTATGCTGAAGAACACTTGGCGGAGATACGCCAAAGCTTCTTACCAATGGTGCCTTCATTAGATGTGGAGATGAAGGAGCACACTAAGAACTATGCCGAATGGCTGAAGAATCATTTGGCACAAGGATCCATCGATGACATTGCTACGTGGTTGGCACAAAAGCCATCACCTACGGTGTTGACATACCAAGCATATGACATAAATGGATACATGTTCTACACCGAGGAACGTGATCAGAAGACCTCATATTAGAACGGCTCTATTCGAATAGAATGCATGGTTTTAAATGAAGCTGGTAAAAAGGTATACTATGGAACCATCAAAGAGATTTCGGAGCTTGACTATGTGAAAGTTAAGGTGGCATTATTCAGGTGCGCATGGATCCCTCTTGGTTAGGTAAGGATTGATGAGTACAGGAAGACCTGTGTTAACAGAACAACGATGGCATATCACGTGGACCCATTCATTCTTGCCAGCGATGCGACCCAGATTTTCTTTGTGGAAGACCCCTTGCATAAGAACTGCCATTTAGTGATGCATGGGAAGAGAAGGGTACTGGGTGTCGACGATGTTGCCGATGAGGACGAGTACGATGAATTTGATGAGTTGCCAACCAAGGGATCACGCACTCGTGTAACAAAGCAGCGTAAAATCATCAAAAATCCCAAGTTCATTCGGGGTCAACTTAATGATCCCAGTGCCCCCATGTACATGGAAATTAAGTCGTAAGACTAGTCTTTATGCCTACCCTGCAACTTAATTCGTTCAATTTAGAACTATCGCGTGTACTGAATCTATGAGTTATGCCCGGTTTCTGTTGATGTAAGAACCGTTAATATGTTGACCTTAATATGCTGTCAGCTCAGACAATGAATATGAACTGTTTCTTGTTATTATTATTATATTGTAGAGGTAGCACACTCAATTGATATCACTACAGTATGTGTGAACAATCTGGTTTGCGAATAGCACATGGTTCGTTGATGAAAGCCGTGTGCCGACCAAACCCCGCCACCCCGCCCATGATCTGAGTCATGCTTTCTGATTGGCCAGAACCCAAACCCTACGGATCGTACGTCTGCATCGTTGGATGCTCCCAGATCGAACGGCGATCCTCATCCCTTTCGACAACACATGCAGTTCCGGTTGTAATTTTATTTTTATGCACAAAATGCACGTTAATCTCAAAAAATGTCTTAAATATTGCTAACGATACCTGAAATGTGCCAGAAAATCAAACCCGTCGTATAATGGTGATTGCGTACCGTGGAAATTTTTTATGAGGCCAACCGATGAAGTCACCGGCCATAGGAGTCTGAATTGACACGTCTCCTTTTGGAAAACCATGATCCTTCATGTGAGATGCTCCGGTTTGGAAGGAGCGGTCATCGAAACTTGTGCCAAACTTTACCAATTTTTTTCCACGCGGTCGTGAGAGCACGCAAATCGATTTTTATGATGTCTGAACTCCATCTGAATTTCCTATAATTAAAATACCAACTAGGCCTACGCCAGTGGCCGCACCTCGCAGCCGAAATGTTTAAAACTTCTCCCCACTTCTTGAACAAACGGATGAAAACTCACAAAGCAACGCACAAATGATTTGTACACCTTCTTTGCTAGGCTAATAGTAAGGGGGTATCATAGCTAGTATCATGCATGCCAACTAGGCAATTTTGATGAGCTATCATAGAATTAATTAAATGAAGAAAGAGAGGGTTAAGTATCATATCATGAAATCGTATCATAATAAATACTATGCTACTATGTGATACGTCTCCAACGTATTTATAATATTTTATTGTTCCATGCTATTATATTATCTGTTTTGGATGTTTAATGGGCTTTAATATGCTCTTTTATATTATTTTTGGGACTAACCTATTAATCGGAGGCCCGGTGCCAGTTTCTGTTTTTTTTGCCTATTTTAGTGTTTCGCAGAAAAGGAATATCAAACGGAATCCAAACAGAATGAAACCTTCGCGGTGATGTTTCTTTGATCGAAAGCAAACCAGAAGACTTGGAGTTGAAGTCTGGAACGCCACGAGGCAGGAGGGCGGGCCCATGGGGTAGGCGCGCCCCCACCCTCGTGGGCCCCTCGTAGCTCCACCGACGTACTTCTTCCACCTATATATACTCTTATACCCTAAAAACATCAGGGTGAGCCACGAAACCACTTTTCCACCGCCGCAACCTTCTGTACCCATGAGATCTCATCTTGGGGCCTTTTTCGGCGAACTGCCGAAGAGTGAATTGATCACGGAGGGCTTCTACATCAACACCATAGCCTCTCCGATGAAGCATGAGTAGTTTACCATAGACCTTCGGGTCCATAGTTGTTAGCTAGATGGCTTCTTCTCTCTCTTTGATTCTCAATACAAGGTTCTCCTCGATGTTCCTGGAGATCTATTTGATGTAATACTCTTTTGCAGTGTGTTTGCCGAGATCCGATGAATTGTGGATTTATGAACTTGATTATCTATGAATATTATTTGGTTCTTCTCTGAATTCTTAGATGCATGATTTGATGTCTTTGCAAGTCTTTTCGAATTATCGGTTTAGTTTGGCCTACTAGATTGATCTTTCTTGCAATGGGAGAAGTGCTTAGCTTTGGGTTCAATATTGCGGTGTCCTTTCCCAGTGACAGTAGGGGTAGCAAGGCATGTATTGTATTGTTGCCATCGAGGATAAAAAGATGGGGTTTATATCACATTTCTTGAGTTTATCCCTCTACATCATGTCATTTTGCATAATGTGTTACTCTGTTCTTATGAACTTAATACTCTAGATGCATGTTGGATAGCGGTCGATGTTTGGAGTAATAGTAGCAGATGCAGAATCGTTTCGGTCTACTTGACACGGACATGATGCCTATATCATGATCATTGCCTTAGATAACTTCATAACTATGTGCTCTTCTATCAATTGCTCGACAGTAATTTGTTCACCCACCGTAATACATGCAATCTTGAGAGAAGCCACTAGTGAAACATATGGCCCCCGGGTCTCTTTCTTATTATATTGCATCTCTTTTATTTACATCGCATCTCGTTTACTATTTTGCAATCTTTATTTTCCAATCTATACAACAAAATACCAAAAATATTTACTTGACTATCTCTATTAGATCTCACTTTTGCGAGTGGCCGTGAAGGGATTGACAACCCCTGTATCGCGTTGGTTGCAAGGTTCTTGATTGTTTGTGCAGGTACTAGGTGACTTGTGCGTTATATCGTACTGGATTGATACCTTGGTTCTAAAAAAATGAGGGAAATACTTATGCTACTTTGCTGCATCACCCTTTCCTCTTCAAGGGAAAACCAACACATGCTCAAGAGGTAGCAAGAAGGATTTCTGGCGCCGTTGTCGGCGTTCTGGGAACGGGGGTCCCCAGACTTGCCTGCCTGCAGCCTGCGGCGTGGCTCAAATGGGGGCCCAGCGTGGCCCATCTTCATCAGCACAAGGCTCAAGACCCTCGCGAGGGGCCAAGCCTCGCGAGGTGGACGACACTGCGTTTCCTCAAGCGCGGCCTCCTTAGGCTGGCTCGTGAGGAGGCGGAGGGATCAAGGTGGGGTACCTCACGAGGTGCCCATGACGCAAGCCACGACGACCAAGGGTGCCAGGCGGGCGCCAGCCCGCGCAGCGTCCCCCTTTCCTCTTTGGTGCAAAGGGAGCAAGCGCAGGCGAGGGGATCAAGCAAAGGCACCCATTTCGGTGCAACGAGACCAAGACCAGTCCAACGGTGGGAAGGAGGTCACCATGGAGCCCAGGACGGCGTCACCACAGGGCCTTTGGCAGGCGAAGACCAACTTTAGTCAGGATAAGTGTACCAGATGTTCCCCTTCAAATTGGCCAATTGTTGGCGCCCTTCCCGCTCAATATTTGGGAAGAGGCCCAGGGCCTTTGCCTATAAATAGGACTAGCCACCCCCGAGGTAGGGGGGTCAGATCAGATCAAGTACTGAGAAACCAGTAGAGAGAGAGAGAGAGAGAGAGAGAGAGAAGGGTGATCGAACTCCCCCTAGCAGTTCATCCCCTAGCCAAGAACTGACCCTCGCGAGGTCGTTCTTCCTTGTAACCGTTCTTCCTCATCAGCCCAAGAGGCAATCCACCACACCACACTGGAGTAGGGTATTACACCACAATGGTGGCCTAAACCAGTATAAACCTTGTGTCTCTTGTGTTGTTCTTGCAGTAGTTAGATCCTACGAGACAGAGAGGTAGAAGGCACGATCTCCGCGCGCACCCCAGAGTTCGAACCTTAAGGGTCTGCCGGAACCCCGGAATCCGACATTTGGCGCGTGAGGTAGGGGTGCACCGGAATCAGTCTTCCGCCGCTTCGCTCTCCTCCGACCGCCGCATCCATGTCTGACGCTCGTCGGGCCCGTGCCGAGCGCCGGGCTGCCATCGCTTCCCGCGCCGGCCAGACGGCCCCCGTCGGTGGGCGTCCTCGTCGTTCCTCGTCGCCCGCCGTCAACGCCGCCATCGGTCCGGCGGGAAACGAGCAGCAAGCATCCTCTCAGCACACGTCCGTGCGGCGGGATGGCCGCACCGCCACTCCGTCGCTCACCCCGGCCGGTTCTTCGTCGCACGCGCTTCGCGCGCCCTTGGAGGCTCGGGCTGCGCTCATCACGGTGAACGAGCTCCTGCGCTACCGCCCTGTCAACGACGTCTACGAGGAGTGGCTCGACCGCGTCGCCGAGCTCGTCCGCGCCGCAGGGGGCTCTCCCGCGCCTTCCGCACCGCCGCGCCGCACCTCGCCCCGCGTGGGCAATGAAGCCACGGGGGCATTCCAGCCGCCTCCTTTCCAAGAAGATGCCATGGCCCTAAGGCACGCAGCTCCTGGGCGGAACCCGCTCCGTCATGCGCCGGCCCAGCAGGAACGGAGTTGCCAAGAAGTCCCGCGATCGCAAGAGGCCACCCAGGCGCTCCTAGCCCCGGCTTGCCGAGACCCCGCTCCGGCTCCAGCACGTCAAGACCCCGCGCTGCTCCCAGCTGCAGCGCAAGGGGACCCACAAGGCCAAGCTCTCCCTCAACCAAAACCTCCCGCGGTCACCGCTGGCTGGAGCGCCTACACCCCCGAGCTGCGTAGCGTCGCGTGGCCCGGCAAGTTCAAGCCGGACCTGCCTCCTCGCTACGACGGCACAACTGTCCCACGGAGTTCCTCCAGCTCTACGAGCTGGGAATGGAAGCTGCCAGCGGGGACGAAAAGGTCATGGCGAACTGGTTCCCCATGGCACTGAAGGAAGGTGCTCGCACCTGGCTCCTGAACCTGGCCCCAGGCACGATCTCCTCCTGGGACCAGATGCGTACTCGCTTCATCGCCAACTTGCAAGGTACCCGCGACCGGCCTCCCGCCGTGAGCGACATGCGGCGCATCAAGCAGCAACCTGGAGAGACCCTGCAAAAGTACATCCAGCGCTTCAATAGTGCGCGCCTCAAGATCCCCAGGGTGTCTGAAGAGGCCATCATTTCGGCCTTCTCCGACGGCGTGCGCGACGTCAAGATGAAGGAGGAGTTGGCGATGCACGAAGACCTCTGCACCTCCCTGGAGCTATTCAACCTAGCGACCAAGTGCGCCAGAGCTGAGGAGGGACGCCTCTCCCTCCTCGAGCTACCCGCCGCAGACCCAGAAGAGAAGAAGCCCAAGGTCAAGGACGTGAAGCGCAAGGGGTCTGCCGTGCTCGCGGCAGAACCGGACACCAAGCGGGGCAAGGATCTGCCTGAATCCTCCAGGGGCAGCCGGTACTGTGTGTACCACGACCTCCACACCCACAACACCAATGAATGCCAAGAACTCCGCGCTGTGCGAGAAGGAAGAGTCGGCCGACGCCCTGACCGTGCTGACCGGGGCTACGGCCGAGGAGGAGGAAGGAACCCGGGACGCTGGGAAGATCGTGGCCCACGTCAAGGCTGGCGTGACCAACCTCGTGAGGACCGCTGACATGACCAGCCTCGCGAGGGGGACTGGAGGGATCAGCCTCGTGAGGATCGCCCTCATGGCAACCCAGGTCTGCCGCCGTTGCCGCCTCAGCCAAGGAGGAATGAAGACCGCCACCAAGACGAGGGAGCTGGGGGCTTCCAGGAGCCTCGCGCCATCGCCTGCATCCTGGGCGGAGCTCAAGCCCCAGCCTCTCAATGTATCTTCAAGCAGTTTGCTTGCAAAGTGAATGCAGTTCTCCCCAAGCTCGAAGCAACGCGTCCCCTCAGGTGGTCGGCCTGCACCATCACGTTCAGCTCAGCAGACCAGCTCAAGTGCGCAGCCACAGCCGGAGTCCTCCCAATGCTTTGTTCCCCAGTCATTAGCAACGTTCTGGTCACCAGGACCCTCATTGACGGAGGGGCAGGGCTCAATGTCTTGTCCGTGGAAACATTCAACAGCCTCCAAGTGCCCTATGACGAGCTTCAGCCAACCAAGCCTTTCTCCGGAGTCACCGACAGTTCCACGGTCCCGATCAGGCAGGTCCGCCTCCCAGTCACCTTCGGCACCTACGACCACTACCGCACCGAGCTCATCGACTTCGACGTCGCCCACATCCGCCTGCCGTACAACGCCATCCTAGGGTACCCGGCGCTGGCTAAGTTCATGGCCGTAACTCACCATGGCTACAACGTCCTCAAGATGCCAGGAAGCGGCGGCGTCATCACGGTGCCATGCCAGGAGAAGGATGCAGTGTGTGCCCTTGAGCGAGCCTTTCAGGCCGTATCACTCGAAGACCCAGATCACGGAAGCAGGAGGCTTCCTGAGACCGCCCCCAAGAAGAAGAAGACAACGTCAGGCTCAACCCCTCAGGAGGCAGGCCCTTCGAGGCCCGCGTCTACCCAGGGGGACCCTCCTTTGATCGCATAGGAAAGCGCGCCCAACGCCCTCCTCAGGCAGGGCTCGGGGGCTCTCACCTGGAGGGCCACCGACCTCGCCAAGGTCACGAGGGAGGCGCTTGGGCACCACGTGGAGGCGTGTTTCGAAGCACGTTTCCCTCGAAAGGAAGCCAGGGAAGGAAGGTCGAACCAGCAGGAGTTTGTTAGCAAGGACATTCAAGAACTACAGGAGTCAAGGATCATGAGAGGTTGCCGTCGCCCACCAGCTGTGGCTCCCCATCCAGGCGAGGATGGTGGGCCGCGCATCTGCGTCGACGTACCAGGGCTCAATCAGATCGCCACGACGGAGCGCCTCTGGCCCTCACAAGTGGGGCGCTGCGGAGTACCACCCCACAGCTATGTTCGCATGCCTTATGGCTTGCCGAGCGTGGCTGCGGCGTACCAGCGCATCATGAGGAGCATCTTGGAGGCGCAAGAAGACAGGCGTTCCACAGCCCTGGCGGAGATGGAGGCTGCTCACGAGGGACCACCAGCGCCCCCGGAGCCTCCCGAGGCCCCTGGGCCAGGGGGCTCGTGAGGATCGGCTTCCGCAGCCCACCGAGTCTGCTGCACCAACGCCACCGCCCCGACGACATCTTCAGGTGACATCTTCCAAGTTTCATTCCCAGCTGGGAGCACCCTCCCAGGGTTGCGTCATTCCCAGGCCGCGTGGGTCCGTCCCTATGGCATGCATCCCTTTTTATCTTTTCAGTTGCTAGCTTGCTTTACTGGGGGCGCCCCTCGGGCTGCATCATCCCCAGGCCACTCGGGCTAGGCCCAGCGGCATGTATCCCTTCCACGTTTATTTCCAATTATGCATCATGCTTGATTACTCGATGTCGCCCGCGGCACCTCTTCTTCTTCATGTCGACCGCTTGCACGTTAAAGGGGGGGTGCCTGAGCATCGCGACTCAGGGCTCTTACCGGCTCTCCAGCCCTCACCCTCTGGCCTTGTCCACGGCATCGCGACCTGGCATACCAGCGACGGCTGAGACAAGCTCGAGGGCCGGGACCCGAGGACGTAGAGTGCCGGCATCTAACCAGATTTTGCAGGAACACATCTCAAGATACGGCCCAGTGCCAGGCGCAACCCGCCTAGAGGTAGGGCCTCGTGAGTCCCGCGCTGGCTCATGGGTGCCCAGATACACCTCACCTAGCTCTACCGTGCCAGCCACGTGCCAGGGCGGGGCTGTACATGCCCCGGGGGCTCCTCCTGGAGGGGAGCCCCCTCCCACGTACGAGTGGAAGCACCATGCTCCGCGCTGGTTGACGACACTGCCGAGGAGCGGCTATGCCCGTACACATATGGAAGCACTATGCTCCGCGCTGGTGATAAACAACTGAGGGTGGCCTCCAGGCCGCATTAACCTCAGGGAGCCCCGAGCTCAGTGGCTGGCCTCATCGCAACGCCTCCCCCCGGGAGCGCCGCGCGAGGGGGCTGGGCACGGGGGCTACGACTGGGTCACGCCCAGCTGTACGCCTCAGCCAGGCCCCTCGGGCCTGGTTCGTCGCGCGTCTCTCCCCGAGCGGAGCCAAGGTACGAAGGCCGTTTGCGCGTCAAGGGGGACTCCTGAGCATCGTGACTCAGGAGCCTAACTGGCCCCGTAGCCCCTCACTCCTTAGTTCCGAAAGGCTATGCTAGGTGAGGTACGCGCGGGGTCGGGCTCTGCAGACGTAGAATGGTAGCCTCGCCTGCCTTTCATCTCGTCACTTCGCGCGTCAAGGGGGACTCCTGAGCATCGTGACTCAGGAGCCTAACTGGCTCCGTAGCCCCTCACTCCTTAGTTTTGAAAGGCTATGCTGGGTGTGGTACGCGCGAGGTCGGGCTCTGCAGACGTAGAACGGAAACACACCTACATCGCGCTTCCCTACTTGTTGTTCGTGCGCTAAGGGGGACTCCTGAGCATCACGACTCAGGAGCCTAACTTGTCACGTGGCCCCTCATTCCTTTGGTCCCGTCCTGGTTTCCGGTCGGGGCTGATGCTGGGTGAGGCATGCGCGTGGCCGGGCTCTGCCGGCGTAGAACATAAGCAAGTAGGGAAGAGGAACGTAAAAATTCAAGGAACTTAAAAGTGAATATTACAACCCATATTGTCGCCTTGGTACCAAACGGAAATTTAAATGCCTCCTCGAGGCGTCGCGCATGTGCAGGAATCGAAAGAAGGACAGGAACGATAGCGAAGTCACTTGTCGGCAGCGGAGTCGCGTGGAGTGACTTCACCTTGTGGGGTAGTAGAGCCGGCAGCGCCTCGCTTCGGCTTGGTGCTGAAGGCCCGGAACTTCCCTAACAGCGCCTCTGCGCGCCCCTTCACGGCCTCGATAGCAGCAGCGGCGCCCTCGCTGCTCACCGGCTCCAGCAGGCTGTCAAGGTCGGCGCTCGGGTCGCGGAGGTAGACATGGGCGAAGACCCGCGTCAGCGCGGCAGAAGACAGGACATGCGCCTCGGCTTCGACCGTGGGGATGATTCCGAGGGCGACATCTCCAAGAGCCTTCACCAAGAAGGGAAGCAGTTTGGCGGGGCCGTCCCCGTCGCCAGCCAGCGGGCAATCCAGGCCACTCTCGTAAAGTGTCTTCAGCGAAGCGCGGGCATCCTTCTCCATGTCCACGAAGGCCACGCGATCCTCGGCAAGGACCCTGGCCTTGGCGTCCAGCTCGGCCTTCGTCGCCTCCAGCTCGTTCTTCAACGCACCTAGGTGGCTGCGGCGCTTCTTGAGCTTCGCCTCCCGGTCCTCGAGCGCCGCCTCGCGAGCCTTCACCCCCTTCTCCTGCTCTTGCCGAAGGCGGGTCTCCTCTGCAAGCTGATCACGAAGGCCTTGCAACTCGTCCTCCAGCTCCTTGCAGTGGTCGCGGATGCCAACCGCCTCTCCCAGGACCGCGTCACGGGCAGCCTTCGCCTCGAGGGTAGCCTCCCTCTCCTCGTCACAGGCCGTCGAGGCCTGAACCAGCGTTGCCCGAATCGAGGCGTCGGAGCGAATCCACCCCGAGGCCAACTCCAGGCGCCCGGCCACCAGGCGAGGGTTGGCGCCTAGAAGATCCTGCCGCAGCCGATCCAGCCCAGCAACAGCTCGCTCCAGGATGGAAGAAGAAGGCGGAGAAGCATCAGGACGCTTCAAGGCAGCAGGAGGAGTCGCGGAACCAGCAGCCGGCGAAACGGGAGGAGAAGGTAGCGGCGGCGAGGCCGCAGTATCCCGAGACGGAGTCCGCTGCGCCTCCCCAGCCGTAGCAGCAGCACCAGGCAAGGGTACCTCTGGGGTCGACCGAGCCATGGGGGCCGCGGCCCCAGCCAGATCAGCCAAGCCCCGCAAGGGCGAGTGGGCAGGAGGAGCCTGTGCGTCGCGGCCGCCCTCCCTCGCGGGTGGAGGTGTCGCCGCAGCTGGGGCCTCAGGAGCCCCCTTCAGCTTCTTCGCCGTAGGCACCAGCCTGCTCAGGAGAAGTAATCGTCAAGCCTCATCAGCAGAACAAGAAACCAAAGATCAAGCACTTACAGGTCGTCGCAAGAAAGCTCCAACGGTCTCCTGCCAAACTTGAAGCCAGAGAGCCGGCTGGAAGGGTCGACCTCGGAAGCAGAAGGCGCGTCAGCGGTTCGCCCCGGAGTTAGGGCGGACCCACCGGGGATCAACCCGGTCCTGCCCTTCTTCGGGACCGGGGGCGAGCTCCCGCTGCCCAGCGCGTCGTCGTCATCATCATCATCACTCAGCGAAAGGCGGAGAGTGCGGGGCTTGCGCTGGAGCGGGGGAGCCCTAGATTCTCCGTCAGACGCCTCGGAGTCGGGGCCTGCCTCCTGCTCCTCCTCGCCCCCGTTTCCGCTGGAGTCGCCATAGGACACATTCACCAGGTCCCCGGGAGCCACCGCGGGCACGAGCCCGTCCCCGTTGAAGACGGGCATGGACTCCACCACTTGCTCCCAATCGTCGCGAAGGAACAGGGGCGAAGGCGCGCCCTCCAGCCTTGCTGCCTCGCCCTCGACCAGGGACTGGAGGACCGCAGTCACGCCCTCTTTGCCCACGGCTGCGGGGCTCGGGTGAGGCCTCCACATCAGGGGAGAGTACTGCCGAAGCGGAGCTAGCTGGTGCTCCAGGAACTCCCTCAGCAACGACGCCCCGGTCAGCTTCGCCGTCGCCATGTTGGCTGGCTTCAGATCGGCGTCCATCTTCGCCAGCATCGACTTTGCGCGGGGATCCGTGAGCTCTGCCCGGCACCAGTCTTCCGAGCTCACGGCCGGCTCCGTGGGAAGGGCCAACCGAGGGTCGACGCACCCGGCGTCAACCAATACCCACTTGCTCCAGAAGCCCTCGATCCTCTTCCCTGGATTCGAGATGGCCATGGAGCTGCCTCACGCGACGAAGCCCGCGCACGCAGAAGGAGAACCTTTGGAGGTCCGGAGGTAGAAGTAGTGGCGCAGCAAGGCCACTGAAGGCTACACCCCCACATGCGCCTCGCAGTAGTAGGCGAAGATCGCCAGGAGAAGGACGGAGTTGGGGTGGAGATGCAAAGCTTGCAAGTTGTAATGGCGGAGGACGGCAAGAAAGAACTCAGAGAAAGGAGGCACTAGGCCCGCTGCAATGGAGCTCACAAATAAAGGATAGAAGGTTCTCCCTTGGCCTTCAGGGGCATCGGAGCCGACCTTGAACATCTGCGCCCCGTCAATGCCCTGCGCCGCAGCCATCCGGTGCAGTAGGGCGAGGCTCGCCTTCGACACGTTGGGCGAATCCAAAGCAGGCGAGAACCAAGCTTCGGCCGGGGCCCGGCAAGGTGCCATGGCTACCTGGGTCGAGCGAGTGGAGCAGATCTGGAAGCTTGGAGGAAGGAAGGAGGAGCGCAAGAAAGGGGATCTGGGCAGCAGATGAAGAAGGAGAAGAACAAAACCCGAGCAGATGCCACGCCTTTAGTATCCTGCGCAGTTGCAAAAGTGCCCACGTCCAATCAACCGCCACGCGGTGCCCAAGGCCGCAGGCTGTTAGGGCCCGCAGCGCTTCGCCCTTGCCCTTTCGCCTCTCAGCACGGCCAAGTCCGTGCGCGCCTTGGGCCCGGGGGCTACTGTCGGTGTTCTGGGAACGGGGGTCCCCAGACTTGCCTGCCTGCGGCCTGCAGCGTGGCTCAAATGGGGGCCCAGCGTGGCCCATCTTCATCAGCACAAGGCTCAAGACCCTCGCGAGGGGCCAAGCCTCGCGAGGCGGACGACACGGCGTTTCCTCAAGCGCGGCCTCCTTAGGCTGGCTCGCGAGGAGGCGGAGGGATCAAGGTGGGGTACCTCACGAGGTGCCCATGACGCAAGCCATGACGACCAAGGGTGCCAGGCGGGCGCCAGCCCGCGCAGCGTCCCCCTTTCCTCTTTGGTGCAAAGGGAGCAAGCGCAGGCAAGGGGATCAAGCAAAGGCACCCATTTCGGTGCAACGAGACCAAGACCAGTCCAACGATGGGAAGGAGGTCACCATGGAGCCCAGGACAGTGTCACCACAGGGCCTTTGGCAGGCGAAGACCAACTTTAGTCAGGATAAGTGTACCAGATGTTCCCCTTCAAATTGGCCAATTGTTGGCGCCCTTCCCGCTCAATATTTGGGAAGAGGCCCAGGGCCTTTGCCTATAAATAGGACTAGCCACCCCCGAGGTAGGGGGTCGGATCGGATCAAGTACCGAGAAACCAGTAGAGAGAGAAGGGCGATCGAACTCCCCCTAGCAGTTCATCCCCTAGCCAAGAACTGACCCTCGCGAGGTCGTTCTTCTCTGTAACCGTTCTTCCTCATCAGCCCAAGAGGCAATCCACCACACCACACTGGAGTAGGGTATTACACCACAATGGTGGCCTGAACCAGTATAAACCTTGTGTCTCTTGTGTTGTTCTTGCAGTAGTTAGATCCTACGAGACGGAGAGGTAGAAGGCACGATCTCCGCACGCACCCCAGAGTTCGAACCTTAAGGGTCTGCCGGAACCCCAGAATCCGACAGTCGTTGTCGGGGAGATCTACGCCAAGTCAAGACATACCAAGTACCTATCATAAACTCTTCTCCCTCGCATTACATTATTTTCCATTCACCTCTCGTTTTCCTCTCCCCCACTTCGAAAACGATTTTCAAAAACCTTTGCCTTTTCTTTGCCCTTTTTCGTTCGTCTCTTTTCGCTTGCTTCTGGTGTTCTTGGGTGTTAGTGTGCCTGTTTGCTTTGATGGCTCTGCCGAAAGGCGTTGGTCCTCACCTTAGAAGGTTGGAAGAAGTTGTAAACAACGTTAGAAGTTTTATGTCTTTGCAATTTGAGCATAATAATTTCTTCAGAAACGAGCTTAAGGAACAAAAAAAATTTATGGAGTACATGAATAAAGAGCTCGATGATATGTCCAAGGAATTTTATAGTTTGAAATCTTAGTTTTCTCATCTTGAAAATTTAGTAGGCCAAATTTCGGATAAGCAAGCCACCTTAGTTAATAAGATGGCCACTAAACCGGAAGATCTAGGTAATAATAATGATGAAGATCTAAAAGTGATTGATGTGTTTCTCATTAAATCTTTATTTTCCAATATGAATCTCGATAAAGATGGGACTGGAGATGGGTCAACTTTAGTTAAAAGGCGTCCCAATGATTCAGTGTTTTTAGATCTTGATGCAAAAACTGAAAAAAGTGGGATTGAAGAGGTCAAAGCTTTACATAGCAATGAACCCACTATTTTGGATTTCAAGGAATTTAATTATGATAATTGCTCTTTGATAGATTGTATTTCCTTGTTGCAATCCGTGTTAAATTCTCCTTATGCTTATAATCAAAATAAAGCTTTTACTAAACATATCGTTGATGCTTTAATGGAATCCCATGAAGAAAAGCATGAACTAGAAGTTTCTATCCCAAGAAAACTTTATGATGAGTGGGAACCTACAATTAAAATTAAGGTTAAAGATTATGAATGCTATTCTTTATGTGATTTGGGTGCTAGTGTTTCCACGATTCCAAAAACTTTGTGTGATGTGCTAGGTTTCCGTGAATTTGATGATTGTTCTTTAAATTTGCACCTTGCAGATTTCACTATTAAGAAACCTATGGGAAGGATTAATGTTGTTCTTATTGTTGCAAATAGGAATTATGTGCCCGTAGATTTCATCGTTCTTGATATAGATTGCAATCCTACATGTCCTATTATTCTTGGTAGACCTTTCCTTAGAACGATTGGTGCAATTATTGACATGAAAGAAGGAGATATTAGATTCCAATTTCCGTTAAGGAAAGGCATGTAACACTTTCCTAGGAAGAAAATTAATTTGCCTTATGAATCTATTATGAGAGCCACTTATGGATTGCATGCCAAAGATGACAATACCTAGATCTATTCTTGCTTTTATGCCTAGCTAGGGGCGTTAAACGATAGCGCTTGTTGGGAGGCAACCCAATTTTATTTTTGTTATTTACTTTTTGTTACTGTTAAGTAATAAATAATCCATCTAGCCTCTATTTAGATGTGGTTTTATGTTTTAGTTAGTGTTTGCGCCAAGTAGAACCTTTGGGAATACTTGGGTGAAGTCTTTGCGATCTTGCTGTAAAAAACTGAAATTCCAGCGCTCACGAGATTAGCTACTATTTTTTACTGGAAGGTTGATTCTTTTTGAAGATGATTAATAGACAAATTCCTCACGTCCACCAATTTATTTCAGAATTTTTGGAGTTCTAGAAATATTCGATTTAGTCCGATTGCTATAGACTGTTCTATTTTGACAAATTCTGTTTTTCGTGTGTTGTTTGCTTATTTTGATGTATCTATGAGTAGTATCAGGGGGTATGAACAATAGAGAAGTTGGAATACAGTAGGTTTAACACCAATATAAATAAAGAATGAGTTCATTACAGTACATTAAAGTGGTGGCTTATTTTCTTATACTAACGGAGCTCATGAGATTTTCTGTTGAGTTTTGTGTTGTGAAGTTTTCAAGTTTTTGGGTAAAGATTTGATGGATTTTGGAATAAGGAGTGGCAAGAGCCTAAGCTTGGGGATCCCCCAGGTAAAATTCAAGGACAACCAAAATCCTAAGCTTGGGGATGCCCCGGAAGGCATCCCCTCTTTCGTCTTCGTCTATCGGTAACTTTACTTGATGCTATATTTTTATTCACCACATGATATGTGTTTTGCTTGGAGCATCTTGTATGATTTGAGTCTTTGCTTTTTAGTTTACCACAATCATCCTTGCTGTACACACCTTTTGGGAGAGACACGCATGAATCAGAATTTATTAGAATACTCTATGTGCTTCACTTATATCTTTTGAGCTAGATAATTTTGCTCTAGTGCTTCACTTATATCTTTTTAGAGCACGGTGGTGGTTTTATTTTATAGAAATTATTGATCTCTCATGCTTCACTTGTATTGTTTTCAGAGTCTTTTGAAACAGCATGGTAATTTCTTTGGCTATAAAATTAGTCCTAATATGATGGGCATCCAAGATGGGTATAATAAAAAACTTTCATAAAAAGTGCGTTGAATGCTATCAGAAGTTTGATGCTTGATGATTGTTGTGAGACATGAGGATGGTGATATTAGAGTCATGCTAGTGAATTAATTGTGAATTTGAGAAATACTTGTGTTAAGTCTTGCAAGTCCCGTAGCATGCATGTATGGTAACCGTTGTGTAACAAATTTGAAGCATGAGGTGTTTCTTTGATTGTCTTCCTTATGAGTGGCGGTCGGGGACAAGCGATGGTCTTTTCCTACCAATCTATCCCCATAGGAGCATGCTCATAGTGCTTGGTTTTTGATGACTTGTATATTTTTGCAATAAGTATGTGAGTTCTTTATGACTAATGTTGAGTCCATGAATTATACGCACTCTAACCCTTCCGCCATTGCTAGCCTCTCTAGTACCTCAAAACTTTCGCCGGTACCATAAACCCACCATCTACCTTCCTCAGAACAGCCACCATACCTACCTATTATGGCATTTCCATAGCCATTTCGAGATATATTGCCATGCAACTTTCCACCATTCCGTTTATTATGACACGCTCCATCATTGTCATATTGCCTTGCATAATCATGTAGTTGACATCGTATTTGTGGCAAAGCCACCATTCTTAATTTTTTCATACATGTCACTCTTGATTCAATGCACATCCCGGTACACCGCCGGACGCACGCATATAGAGTCATATTTTGTTCTAGTATCGAGTTGTAATTTTTTGAGTTGTAAGTAAATAGAAGTGTGATGATATTCATTATTAGAGCATTGTCCCGTGTGAGGAAAAAAAGAGATAAAAGAGAGAGAGACAAAGGCCAAAAAATGAGAGAAAAAGAGAGAAGGGACAATGCTACTATCCTTTTTCCAGACTTGTGCTTCAAAGTAGCACCAGGATCTTCATGATAGAGAGTTTCTTATTTTTTCACTTTCATTTACTAGTGGGAATTTTTCATTATAGAACTTGGCTGTCCAACGATGGGCTTCGTCAAAATGCCCTAGGTCTTCGTGAGCAAGCAAGTTGGATGCACACCCTTCTTTTGTTGAGCTTTTATATATTTATAGCTCTAGTGCATCCGTTGCATGGCAATCCCTACTCACTCACATTGATATCTATTGATGGGCATCTGCATAGCACATTGATACGCCTAGTTGATGTGAGACCATCCTCCTCCTTTTTGTCTTCTCCACAACCACCATTCTAATCCACCTATAGTTCTATGTCCACGGCTCGCGCTCATGTATTGCGTGACAGTTGAAAAAGTTTGAGAATACTAAAGCATGAAACAATTGCTTGGCTTGTCATTGGGGTTGTGCATGTTTTGGGCATTTTGTGTGACGAAGATGGAGCATAGACAAACTATATGATTTTGTAGGGATGAACTTTCTTTGGCCATGTTATTTTGAGAAGACATGATTACTTTGTTAGTATGCTTGAAGTATTATTATTTTTATGTCAATATTAAACTTTTATATTGAATCTTTCGGATCTGAACATTCATGCCACAATAAAGAAAATTACATTGGTAATTATGTTAGGTAGCATTCCACATCAAAAATTCTGTTTTTATCATTTACCTACTCGAGGGCGAGCGGGAATTAAGCTTGGGGATGCTTGATACGTCTCCAACGTATCTATAATTTTTTTATTGCTCCATGCTATTATATTATTTGTTTTGGATGTTTAATGGGCTTTAATATGCTCTTTTATATTACTTTTGGGACTAACCTATAGTTTTTGTTTTTGTGTGCCTATTTTAGTGTTTTGCAGAAAAGGAATACCAAACGGAATGAAACCTTCACGATGATCTTTCTTGGACCGAAAGAAAACCAGAAGACTTGGAGTTGAAGTTTGAAACGCCACGAGGCAGGAGGGCGCGCGCAGGGGGTAGGCGCGCCCCACCCTCGTGGGCCCCTCGTAGCTCCACCGACGTACTTCTTCTGCCTATATATACTCTTATACCCTAAAAACATCAGGGAGAGCCACGAAACCACTTTTCCACCGACGCAACCTTCTGTACCCATGAGATCCCATCTTGGGGCCTTTTCCAGCGATCTGCCGGAGGGTGAATCGATCACGGAGGGCTTCTACATCAACACCACAGCCTCTCCGATGAAGCGTGAGTAGTTTACCACAGACCTTCGGGTCCATAGTTATTAGCTAGATGGCTTCTTCTCTCTCTTTGATTCTCAATACAAAGTTCTCCTTGATGTTCTTGGAGATCTATTCGATGTAATACTCTTTTGCGGTGTGTTTGCCGAGATCTGATGAATTGTGGATTTACGAACTTGATTATCTATGAATATTATCTGGTTCTTCTTTGAATTCTTATATGCATGATTTGATATCTTTGTAAGTCTCTACGAATTATCGGTTTAGTTTGGCCTACTAGATTGATCTTTCTTGCAATGGGAGAAGTGCTTAGCTTTGGGTTCAATCTTGCGGTGTCCTTTCCCAGTGACAGTAGGGGCAGCAAGGCACGTATTGTATTGTTGCCATCGAGGATAAAAAGATGGGGTTTATATCATATTGCTTGAGTTTATCCCTCTACATCATGTCATCTTGCATAATGTGTTACTCTGTTCTTATGAACTTAATACTCTAGATGCATGCTGGATAGCGGTTGATGTGTGGAGTAATAATAGTAGATGCAGAATCGTTTCAGTCTACTTGACACGGACGTGATGCCTATATTCATGATCATTGCCTTAGATAACTTCATAACTATGTGCTCTTCTATCAATTGCTCGGCAGTAATTTGTTCACCCACCATAATACATGCTATCTTGAGAGAAGCCACTAGTGAAACCTATGGCCCCCGGGTCTTTTTCTTATTATATTACATCTCTTTTATTTACATAGCATCTCATTTACTATTTTGCAATCTTTATTTTTCAATCTATACAACAAAAATACCAAAAATATTTACTTTACTATCTCTATTAGATCTCACTTTTGCGAGTGGCCGTGAAGGGATTGACAACCCCTTTATCGCGTTGGTTGCACGGTTCTTGATTGTTTGTGCAGGTACTAGGTGACTTGTGCACTGTCTCCTACTGGATTGATACCTTGGTTCTCAAGAACTGAGGGAAATACTTACCCTACTTTGCTGCATCACCCTTTCCTCTTCATGGGTAAACCAACGCATGCTCAAGAGGTAGCACTATGTGTCATGCATGACAATATAAATAAAGTACTACATATGATACTAGCTACTCTATGATACTATGCATTAGAGCAAGTACAATAGAGTGACATAAGACTAGCCACAATGGGTTGTAACACAGAATGTTACTAGTCTATGTTACTACCTCTATAGTGGGGAGTAACATATGTGTAGTAACATGCAACACTTCATTTATTAGGCTATAGACTCTTCTCGCCTTGAGATGTGTGATGTTACTCATACTACTAGTAACTAGCTATGTTACCACTTTCCTCTCTTTCCTCATTTATTACTTGCCACATCATCTATTTTATGTAGATACGTGTGATGTTACTACCTATGTTACTCCCGCTGTGGGTAGTCTAAGCAGGCTATAAGGAATAGAATAATATATATGTGCTTTAGTTGGAGGAAAGAGAAGAGGAGAGAGAAGAGAAGTGGGCTCTTGGTTAGTTGAGCCAGCTGCAACACGAGACCCAAGACACTTTGTGAGGATGTAAGGTGGGCCAACTATTGATAAACTAGTACGTATTCAAAACTTATCATTGTACATGCCCGCTAAGAGGTTGGTTGTATATGACATGGCAACTTCTTATAGCCGACCCTTGACTGTATTATTAACCATGCTCTTAGTGAGGTAGCTAGTATATCATAGACTAGCTAGTATTACTCCCTCCTTTCCGGTTTAGGCTGGTTGTAATGGTAGTATCATAAGCGGTATCATGCATGCCAACTAGACTTTCTGGATGATGTGGCACACAATTATATGAGGAAAGAGAGGATGTGGTATCATATCATGATACCATGTCATATTAAATGTTGTACTACTTTGTGTGATGCATGACAATTAATAAGGCAACCTAAGATACTAACTTATGATACTATGCATTACGGAAGTAGTATCATACACTAGTATATATCATATGCATGATACTAGTATATGATACTCCCCATTACAACCAGCCTTTTAGGGCTCAGTTAAAAAATCTCACCAACCAAGGTAGATGGTGAGTGGTGGAATACTTTTTGTAATTTGCAAAAACACCCAATTAATGCTTTTATTTTCCTCAAAAAATTATGTTTTCCAATGTATCAATTGCAATACATGCATTGGTCAACTTTCACTTAATACTTGCATGCAATGATTTAATGCACCTTGGAATCTGAACATGTGATGGGGAACAACCAATTTGAGCCTTATAAAATGGAAAAACTAAAATTTTGAGATAAACCTATAGATCGGAAAGGAGGGAGTATATATGCATGATACTAGTATATGATAGGCAATACCTCTGTAATGCGCGCACGCATAGTATCATAAGTTAGTATCTTAGGTTGCCTTATTAATTGACATGCATGACACAAAGTAGTACAACATTTAATATGATACGGTATCATGATATGATACCACACCTTCTCTTTCCTCATTTAACTATGTGCCACATCATCCAAAAAGTCTAGTTGGCATGCATCATACCGCTTGATACTCCCATATTACGACCAACCTTATTAGGGTGGCCATAGTGGGGGTATCATAGCCGGTATCATGCACTCGGGAATAGAAAATATGATGATGTGGCAAAGAAGCAGTAACATAGGTGGATACGGTAACATATATATATATATATATATAATAAATGCTATACTACTTTGTGTCATGCATGGCCATAAATACAGTCATCTATGATATATACTACTATGATACTATATATGCACTATGAAGGTACGTACGTAGTATCATACACTAGTATCATAGCCGACGATGTCATGCACTCGGAAATAGTAAGTATGCTGATGTGGCAAAGAATTAAATATATATAAAAAGAGGGTTAGAGTAACATATAGGTAGATACCCTATCATGTTAAGTGCGATGCTAATTTGTGTATTGCATGGCAATAAATATGATCTATATATGATACTATACTCTATGTACTATACTATGCACTATAATTAATTAAAGGTAGTATCATACACTAGTATCATATATAATGTATATTCACGATACTAGTATATGCCTCTCTCCACTATACTTGTGATTTCTTACCGTGGAAAAAAATTGGAGGTGAAACAATGAACTCATGTTTTCATTCGAAGAAAAATATGATGTTAGGTAATGTAAATGTTTTCAAAGAGCACACGGTTCAATCACGAAAGCCGTGTGTCCACTAAACTGTGGCCGATGCACCCCCCTCTGCCACGCGCGCGATCTGAGTCGTGCGTTTTGATTGGCCAGAACCCATACCCCATGGATCATATGTTTGCACCGTTGGATTCTCCTTGATTGAACGGTGATCCTCGTCCCTTTCGACAACACATGTAAATGTTTCAAATAGCCCCTCCCAAAAAATGTTTTCAAATAGCAGACGGTTCACACACGAAAGTCGTGTGCCTACCAAACCGTGGCCGATGCCCCCCTTTGCTATGCGCGCGACCTGAGTCGTGCGTTCTGATTGGCCAGAACCCAAACCCCACGGATCATACGTCTGCACCGTTTGATGCTCCCAGATCAAACGACAATCGTAATCCCTTTCAACAGGAAATGCAGTCCGGCTAGGAATTGATTTATATGCCAAAATGCACGGTAAATGCCAAAAAATGTCTTACATATAACACACCAGACCAGAAATGCGCCAGCAAATCAAACCCGTGGTACAATTGTGATTGCTTCATGTTGGAAAAATTTAGAGGCGAAACGATGAACTCACGTCTTCATTTCAAAATTAGCACGTCTTCATTTCAAAAGAGATTATTCTGTTTGTGCCCACGAGCGCTTAGAGGCAACCGTTTGCATAGGCCTTTCTGCGTGCGCGGCGACTGGGGATATTTTGCACCCTTTTCACCTAGGCCACCAACACCCGGAGTCGCCAACACCCCCCACCGCCCGCCCATGTTTCACTCAACTAGTCCACCCAATCTCCTTCGCCAGCTCCCCCGTCCCCCAGATCCACAACAGAACCCTCTCCGGCGCTGCCGTGCTCACCCCAGCCGTGTGCCCGCTCTTCGGCTTCAAGCCTACCTCCACTGCCGTTCCCAACACGTGGCGGCCCACACCTCACCGTCTTCGTTTGCTCGCCAGCCACCGTCGAGCATATCGATGCAGTAACCCTCGCCTCTCCTGGGGTCCGGCCGGGTTTGCATTAAGAAGCCTGTTAGTTACTGCTCTCCATCGGGGTGAGGCATATTTCCTCGCAATTTCTCTTCCAATTTCGTTCTGTATGTTCCCAAATTCACTATAAAATAACGGAGAGCATATATATGTTCATTATCTACCTTCCTTACTACATATAAGTTGTATTTGTTCCAATAAGTTACTGCCTATTTACAGACCGCAGGCGCCCGAGTCACACAAACTTAACAAATTAGCCGTACATTTTCTAAATTATTGCATGGCATGTTTAGAAAGCTTGATACCAAGTTGTTAGTTTTACGCTTATCCTCGTTTCCTGAGTTTTGCATGTGTTCTCTGTAGATGTAGAGTAGCAGCGACATCACTCATGCTTCAGGCCATGTATCTTCATCTGATTTGGAAAACCCTAGGTCTTCAGCAGATTGTGAGGGATCAAGTAGTCTTGAACGTGATAGAGCTGCAGCAATTACCCTTCCGGTCAGAACATAGAGGAACGCTCCAAGGAAGCCCACACACCAGCCTAAAGGTGTATATGAAGTAACCGAGATTGATTTAAAGTCTTGGGCTCCAACTAAACCAGATAGAGCACACATGAGGTTCAGGAGTGTGTGTGGATTTGTTGGCAAGGCAAGGCTTAACATTAATCTGCCGGGGTTTCGGAAGGCTGACACAGAAACACGGCGAAGGATAGTCCGGGAGATCATGGATCACTTAAATGTTCCAGAGCAGTGGAGAATGCAGGTGGAACACGCTGCACTGAAGAAGGCTAGGGATGCTTGGAGAAACCGGAAGCACGTGTTGTACAAGAAGTACTTGAGTGAAGGCAAGGACCCAATCCCCGCATACCCCCAAATTACAAAGGCAGACTGGGCAGAATTCAAAAGGGTCAGGGTAACTAAAGAGTTTGCTGAGAAGACTTCAAGCAATCGGAACTTCAGAAGAAGAACATACACCCGACCGTATTGGTGTGGCAGGATACTACGACATGAAACTGCTATGGGAACAGGAGGAGAAAGAAGCAGTAGCGGCGAGTGGGAATCCGGGCTTTAGTGAAATCAGGGGCGAACACGCCAGAGACTACTTGCAGGCACGTGCAAAGAGGCGTGATGACGGAACTTATTACTTTGAAAACGCATGTGATACCAAACTATATGAAGTGATGTTAGAGGCTTCCAAGATCCCTCGAAGGTTCTACATGAACTCAGGGCCATGTGACATTCGGTCCATTGCTCTGGAAACAAAAGAGCTCCCTGGCCGTGCAAGGGGTATATGTGTTAATGTCCCGCACAAGAGGGCTTTCACACTCAGCAAAGAAGAGAGGCTCAACATGAAAAAAGTGAGGAGTGAAATGAAGCAGAATGCATTGTATGAAAGGTTGAGGAAGGAGATTTATCCGGCTGTTCTAAAGGATGTTGAGGAGTTAATGATGATGCAGAAGACTCTAACACTAACAGATAGCCAATAGATGGGAGGGGAGGCGGCATGGAGGATGCTGCTTATTGCGCGACAACACTACACAAGAGTAGCTGTGCATCAGCTGACCCCAGCGACACTGAGACTGCATCTGCTCGTGATGATGCTATATCTGATCTATCTGGAATTGAAGACAGACTGAAGGACGTGCTTTCACATTATGAAGGTACATTTAAATGTGCAACAACCTGTGTTTGCCCACCCTTCTTGGAAGATGGACTCTTCTTGGATAATGTGCCATTGAAGCTGGGTTGTGTGAAGTGCTACATGACTGAAGTAAAGCCTGGATTCAATGAATTTTTCCTGAAGAATGTCCTAGGAGACTTCGATGAGCAAAGGATCTTGGGAGAAACACTGTTACATCACATCCAGTGGCCACGAAAGGAAATAGAGTTCATCGATGAGATCCCTGAAGCCCCGCCAAGAGCAACCACTGTCGCCCCTCAACCGGTGACACTCTCCTTGCCACATCAGCTCTCACGGGCTGATGCGTCAACCTATGATCAGCCGACCTGACTTTGTGGCATACAGGCCATGTCATCCTCCGCCCCAAAGCAGCCAGTGGAAAGGCCTACAACTACTAAAGAGGCACCACCGGTTCAGATGCCGGCCGCTGAAGCAACGGGGGGAGACCCAGCTGCAGCACATGCTCAGCAGACCAATCTGGTGGAATAGACTGCTAAGCAGTCTGATGCTTTGGAATTGCCAGCTAAGCAGTCTGTAGGTCCAGAACTGACTGCTCATTAGTCCATCGGTCCACAGTCACGTGATCAGCATACAAATGCATCAACACTTCCTGCTCAGCAAACCAACGCGTTGGCACGACCTCCTCAGCACACCGATAAGTTGGCACCACCTGCGCAGAAACACGACATAGCTTCAACGCATGGTCAGCAGTCTGATGACTATGCTCCTACAGTCGAGCAGTCCGTCACAGCAGCACCGCCAGCTCAGCAGTCTGGCATAGATAAACCGTCTACTAAGCAGTCCGTACAAGCTTCACCGTCTGCTCAGCAGTCTACCTTGCAGGCAACTAGACGTTCTTCCAGGAATGCTTCAA
Organism: Aegilops umbellulata; assembly: GCA_032464435.1. Classification (NCBI taxonomy): domain Eukaryota; kingdom Viridiplantae; phylum Streptophyta; class Magnoliopsida; order Poales; family Poaceae; genus Aegilops; species Aegilops umbellulata. Next base: position 82,129,650 of record CP136060.1, on the reverse strand, counting down.
GTACCAAGAAGGAAGTGGCCAAAAAGGCTACACCCAAGAGCACGAGGAAGCGCAGCGGGAGAGTGAAGAGGAAAGAGAACGATTGCCTCTTACTTAAAGCACTCATCGCCCAGAACCAAATTAACAGCAGCTTGTTCGAATCGGGAGTAATATTATTTCTGATGCCATGGATGATGAAGAAGTACGTTTGTTGCTTGCTAAAAGTAAAGCAGACGTACTTTACGTCCATGGACCGCCATTTGTTGTTGGCGAATACTTTGATGAGTGCAGCTCCAGTTGCCGCGAGTTACATGAATATTGCATGGATCAAATTTCAGCAGGTCATCTTGCTTTGCTAGTCCACTATAATAGAGATCATTTCCGACACGATGCTGGTTCCATCAATGTGAGTTTCAAGGACTTACATATATTCTTCAACTTCAACATGCTCGATGCCACTCTTGTTAGATGCCTGATTTTGTAAGTACTTAACAAACTCTGATCAACTTCTCCATACAAGGCTGTAAATGATAAAGAGCTAACTGAATTTTATTCCTCTCAGGGATTAAACGTGCAGAGAAGAAAAGGGGAGGGCGTATATTTCATAGATCCTGAATTAGCAAATGGCACAAAAATACATGCTAAGGACCTACCGGACTGGGCCGTTAACACGGTCGTCCATCTCTTCGAAAACATGTCCCATGCAGAATCATTTCCCTGGCCATATCATGAATGGTAAGTCAAGTAAACAACCACACATACACTTATTGTCTTTCAGATTTCGACATAATTCATAAGTTCATGGCTTTCTTAATATGTAGCGATCACTGGATATTGGTATTCATTGTTCCAAACAAGAACACAGTTTACTACATCGATTCTCTCAGAGAGTCAACAAACGCTCAGGATCTGACGCATCTTCAGCAATTCATGGATAGGTATTGAATTCTATGATGTTGAAATTAATTTTCATTCATATCTTGTTCAATAATTGATGTTGTCAAAATTCATCATCATTTGCAGTGTGCTCGCATTGTGGAAAATTAAACCAGGGAAACTGTTCAAGAGGGAACTACCTCTGCAGCACGAGATCGTTTCTCCGGTAACACACCGAAATCCGTTATTTTCGGAAAATTTATCCAATAGTCTGCAAATACCTTTCCTTATGCTAGTCAAATGTTCAAGCTTCTAAATAAACGTCTTTCTATTTTGTCCAAAGAAAAAAATAATACATCTAACACCGGTTAGGCTGTTCCTAAAAGGACAAATACATGACTAATTTTGTACAAAAAATTCCAGTGTCCTCAGCAAGAAGCAGGGACCAACCTTTGTGGATACTATGTTTGCAGACACATGATCTCCATCTCCAAATCTGCTGATAGTTGTGACGATCCTCGTGAATTAGTACAAGTAAGTCTATCTTAATTAATATCTTCTACTCCACTCATATGGCACATTCTGATCTTAAAAATACTGCAGCTCATCTTAAAACCGAGGACCCCTGAACCGCTCCTGGCTGGTGAATTGCTGATGGTTTGGAGATTTATCAGCGGCTTCTTCCTCGATCACTACATCAATCCCACTGGTGATAATGAAGATTTAAGCATGCCTTCTCCTGAAACATTGAGTAAGAGTTAGCCGCTAAACATATAATGCATGGATCCATTGTTTTCCATCTGATGAGGTCTTCGTATTTCGTACCCTATGATTAATTATGTAATGCACATATGCGTGGACAAATCATTGGAATTTAGCTACCATATGTTCAATTGCAATTGTTGCGAAATCTGATGAATGTTCTTCCTGTGGACACTACTTGCTCAATTGAATATTATGGCGAATTTGCTTTTTGTGTGCTGATTCAAAATGGTATTTTTTTATTTGTTTAATTGAATATTGTGGTGAATTTTCTTTTTGTGTGCCAATTCAAAATGGGATATTTTTGTTTTAACCTGGCAATTGCTCCACACATGGTTCAACTAAATGAGTGTGTGCAATCCACATCGGAAAGCATACGTCAATCATAGCGGAACCATCGGTGATACACAGCAGATCGCAAACGATTTGTAGCACTACTACGTGTGCGTAGGGTCTCTGAAACCGTTTGTGATATCGCATTATCACACACGAGAACTGGGAATAAACCGTGCCTAATGCAAAATACAATTCCAGTCGTAATTTTTCAGGAAACGTGTGGCATCCCAAATGAAAAGCACACGTCACTCTTGCGGCAACCGTCGGTGATACCCAACAAATCACAAACGGTGTGCATCACTTGTATGTGTGCGAAGGGGTTCCTGAACCATTTGTGATAGACCATTATCGCAAACGGTAATTATTGGCAAACGTGTGCGATGGAGTCTAGCATGGCAGACGGGTTACGCCGAAAACTCGTGTGCGATGGGGCAAAAATCGCACATAGTTCATATGTTGGCCCGTGTGCCTTACATACTGTTTCCCAAATGGTTCATTATGACAGACCGTATGGTTTCACTACGTCATTAGAAATGCTTAATCACCGATACCACACATGCGAAATAATTTAGTGTGTGCTGCATCGCACACGATTACATTTTGGAAGGCCTCTGGATCACTACTCCATATCCCCGACGGTTTCTGGATCGTGTGGGAAGGACACCCTATCGCACACACTCACTTGGCGACGGTCCCAAATGTCGTCGCGGAAAGGGGTTAAAAACCGTTTGTATAGCACCGACACGTACCAGCGATGATACGATACCGGGGCACCTCCCCCAAGCTTGGCGTAAGCCAATGGGAGTGCCCATACGCGATACTCAATTTTCATTTGGTGATGAAGAAGAGATCTTGTCCTCGGGTTTCCATGGCGGAGGTCCACCATCATAAGAGGAGGAGTGAGTCTCATGGGTCCTGCAACCGACAGCCAAACTCATACCTTTGAAGCTCACCTCATATTCAAAGACTTGGTTTTGGAGATCGTAGATCTGGCTTTGGAGCAAGTTGATTTGCTCATTGAGGGTGAAGACGATGTGCTTCATGGACTTGCCATCCACCTTGAGATCGCGGGAAAGGTCCGTGATCATGAGGTGATTGGCATTGAGTCCATGCTCCACCATGCCCTTGCACCGGAAGACCTCTTGCTCCATAGCTTCAAGCCTGGCCTCCACGGTTCCCGTCCCCTTAGGGCCTGGCACATCGCGGAGGTGAAGCATCCCCTCATGCATCTGGATGACCTGAGAGTTCTGCACCACCTCCTGCAAATATGGGTTGATGACGTTCTTGAAGAACTTGTCCTTGGAGGATCTTAAAGCGGCCATGCCAGATGGGATTTGACAGAAAACAACAAGGAAAAGAAAAAGAGAAGATTTCTCCGCGATACGGTGATCAATAGGTTCGGGGGATATATAATGATTTTTTATCTTGGGAAACAAGCAAGCAGTAGAAAAACGGAGTCCGGAAGGTACCTGAGGTGGGCGCAACCCACCTGGGCGCGGCTGGCACCCACCAGGGTACGCTTCCTGGTTGTTTCTTATTTTTCAAATTTTCATTATATTCCAAAAGTGACAAAAAATGTTTTTGTGGATTTTTCAGAGTCCGTTTACTTACCGTATCACGTACCTCCTTATTTTCACGATTCTGGAGTGTTCCGGAAGGACTCTTTTATGTGTTCTTCCGATGTCAAAGTTTGGATAATATTACTTTCAACATTAATGGGCGTACATGTTTTATTCATTGCCCATTAAGAACCTTCGGGTTAATACCGATAAACCTCCTCGATAACATAGGGTCCTTCCCATTTGGAGAGGAGCTTTCCTGCAAAGAATCTAAAATTAGAGTTGTACAAAAGAACATATTCTCCAACTATAAACTCTCACTTTTTGATTCTTTTATCATGCTATATTTTAACTTTTTCTTTAAATAACTTGGCATTTTCATAAGCTTGGGTTCTCCATTCATCTAATGAGCTGATATCAAATAACCTCTTTTCACCGGCAAGTTTGAAATCATAGTTGAGTTCTTTGATTGCCCAATATGCTTTATGTTCTAACTCAAAAGGAAAATGGCATGCTTTTCCATAAACCATTTTATAAGGAGACATACCAATAAGATTTTTATATGATGTTCTATAAGCCCAAAGTGGATCATCTAATTTTTTAGACCAATTCTTCTGGCACGTATTGACAGTCTTTTGCAAGATTAATTTTATTTCTCTATTGCTAAGTTCAACTTGACCACTAGACTGAGGATGATAAGGTGATGCAATTCTATGGTTGACATCATACTTGGCAAGCATTTTACGGAAAGCACCATGAAAAAAGTGTGAACCACCATCAGTCATTAAATATCTAGGGACTCCAAACCTTGGGAAAAATAACTTACTTAAGCATTTTAATAGAGGTGTTGTGATCAACACTACTAGTTGGAATAGCTTCTACCCATAATCAACATTAACCAAAATATCTGTATACCCATTAGAGGAAGGAAAATGTCCCATGCAATCAAATCCCCAAACATCAAATGGTTCAACATCAAGTGAATAATTCATATGCATTTCTTAATTCTTACCGATATTACATATTCTTTGGCATTCATCACAAGATAAGACTTACTTACGGGCATCCTTGAAGAGAGTAGGCCAATAAAATCTAGATTGCAATATCTTGTGAGTAGTTCTATCTCCAGCATGATTTCCTCCATAGGCTTCGGAGTGAAATTTCCGTAGGATTTATCCCTGTTCATGCTCAGGTACACAACGTCTAATAATACCATCTACTCCTTTATAAAGATGTGGGTCATCCTAAAAGTAATGTCTTGAATCATAGAAGAATTTTTTCTTTTATTGGTATGTAAAGCTAGGTGGTAAACATTTAACAACAATGTAATTAGCATAGTGAGCATACCAAGGAGTGTTATGAGAAACATTTATTGCAGCTAACTGCTCATCAGGAAAACTATCATCAATAGGTAGTGGGTCATCAAGCATATTTTCAAGCCTAGACAAGTTATCAGCTACGGGGTTCATAGCTCCTTTTCTAGCTATCAGTGTAAATAAAATTCTTGTATCAAGATAACCCAACAAATAAGTCTAGGTTTAGCATCTTTCTTTTCCATAAGATATTTTATAGCAGCATGATCGGTGTGAACAATTACTTTTGAATCAACAATGTAAGGTCTAAATTTATCACAAGCAAACACCACTGCTAGAAATTATTTTTCAGTAGTAGCATAATTTTGTTGAGCACTGTCTAGAGTTTTACTAGCATAATGAATGACATTCAGTTTCTTATCAACTCTTTATCCTAGAACAGCACCAACAACATAATCACTAGCATCACACATAATTTCAAAAGGCAAGTTCCAATCAGGTGGTTGAATGATAGGTGCAGAAATTAAGGCTTTCTTGAGTGTTTCAAAGGCTTCTAAACAGTCGTCTTTAAAAACAAAAGGAACATCCTTTTGCAAAAGGTTTGTAAGAGGCCTAGAAATTTTAGAGAATTCTTTAGGACATGGCATTTTCTCAATTGCATCAACCTTAGCTTTTTCCACTTCCATACCTCTTTCAGGAATGTTTATGACCAAAGACAATACCTTCATTAACCATAAAGTGGCACTTCTCCTAATTCAAGACAAGGTTTGTTTGTTCACATCTCTGCAAAACTCGATCAAGATTGCTTAAAGAATCATCAAAAGACTTCCCATAAACAGAGAAGTCATCCATGAAAACCTCAACAATCTTTTCACAAAAGTCAGAGAATATAGCAGTCATATATACATCTTTGAAAGGTAGCAGGTGCATTGCATAACCCAAAAGGCATACGTCTATAAGCATAAGTTCCAAAGGGACAAGTGAAAGTGGTCTTTTCTTGATAATGTTGAGAAACAAGTATTTGTGAAAAAACAGAGTATCCATATAAGAAGCAAAAATGTGTGTGCTTAGATAATCTTTCTAGCATTTGATCAATAAAAGGCAGAGGGTAATGATCTTTTATAGTTTCTTTATTTAATTTTTTAAAATCAATTACCATTCTATAGCCTCTAACAATTCTTTGTGGAATAAGTTCGTTCTTATCATTAGGAACAACAGTAATACCTCCTTTCTTAGGGACAAAACGAACATGACTTACCAATCTACTATCAGCTATAGGATAGATTATACCTGCTTCCAGAAGTTTTATATTTCCGTTCTTACCACTTCCTTGATTTTCGGATTTAACTGACGTTGGTGATAACCATGGGTTTAGCATCAGGTTTGATGTCTACTACGCAACATTATTCTTGTAGACACGTGTTGGGCCTCCAAGCGCAGAGTTTTGTAGGACAGTAGCAATTTGCCCTGAAGTGGATGACCTAAGGTTTATCAATCCGTGAGAGTTGTAGGATGAAGATGGTCTCTCTCAAATGACCCTGCAACCAAATACAAGAAATCTCTTGTGTCCCCAACACACCTAATACAATGGGAAATTGTATAGGTGCACTAGTTCATCAAAGAGATGATGATAAAAGTGTAAGATTGATGGTAGAAATATTTTTTTATAATCTGAATAAATAAAAACAGAAAGGTAGCAAATAGTAAACGGGCACAAAAAACGGTATAGCAATGCTTGAAAACAAGGCCTAGGGTCCGTACTTTCACTAGTGCAACCTCTCAACAATGCTAATATAGTTGGATCATATGATCATCCCTTAGAGTGCAATAAAGAATCACTCCCGAGTTCCTATTAGCGGAGAACAAAAGATAGAAATTGTTTGTAGGGTACGAACCCACCTCAAAGCTATTCTCTCCGATCAATCTATACTAGAGTTCGTACTAAAATAACGCAAGCTATTCTTTCTGATCAATCTAATCAAGAGTTCGTACTAAAATAACACCAAAGCAAAATTCATATTCATAATACTCAATCCACACAAAGAACTACAAGGAGACCTGTCGGGGATATTACTACTGGGCGTAAACCGGTCTACCTGGGCCGGGTTAACTTTGTCAGTAGTTCAAGAATGTTAAAGCCCAAGAAGCTTGTACAGGCCCAAGGCCGTAGTCGGTTTAGTATCTGTAGCCGTAAACCAGCTTGTATAGACTTGTACTGTAAGTTAGTCATAAGGAGAGACCAACCCGGGCACGAGTATGAACCGGAGATTGGGACTCTATGAACCGACGGGCGTCACCCATGGATATAAGGGGACGACCCGATAGCGGTTCAGGACAGACAACCACAACTCGAGGCCTAGGCGAAGCTTGTTTGCTCCCTAGTCATCGAAACCTCATCAATTCCATCACAAACTAGACGTAGGCTTTTACCTTCATCGAAGGGGCCGAACTAGTATAAACTCTCCGTGTCCCTGTGTCCGCTTTAACCCCTTCGAGTTAACCCGTTGCGATGGCTCCACGACTAAGTCCTTTCGCTAGGACATCTGCCGTGACAAACCCACGACAGTTGGCGCCCACCGTGGGGCTATCGCACGATGGTTTCAAGTTCTTGGAGGGCCGCTTTGAAGGACTCGAGGGATACGCCGTGGGCCGGATGACCAAGAGTCGTCGCGGCAAGATCTACATCGACGACGCAGGCTGGGGCCCCGAGGCCGGCTCAATTGAGTACGGGTACCGGGTCCCCTTTGGCGGTATACACGTCTTCATCGGCAAAATCGGTGAACCGGGCCCTGAGCTGGACACCTGCTCCGACCTCATCGAGACAGCTCAGCGTGCGCGACCTGCCCAGGTTAAGCCAGCCGTGAAGCATGCCTTCGTAGGAGTCATCCAGGGAGGAAGCTATGAGGACGGATCAGGATCTGGTGGCGAAACCGTCATTTATTCTGGCGACGAGTCGTCAACCGGAGAAGCCGAGTCCTTGTATCAAGTACAAGATGGTCGGATTGGGGGCTGTTTCGATGGCGACAGTATTCCGGACCCCTCTGATCTGCCTAGCCGGGTCGGTATATTCATGGACGGTACACAAGCAGCGCCTCACTCATCGACGGCCGCAGCAATGGTTTCCGGTTCAGCGGCGGCAACGACTGCCGGAGTAGGAGGCTCTGTGCGCCAGCCGGCTCAAGTGTTATCCGATCTGTTCGATGCATTGACTGCACTCATGGCAGAGGCCAATCCGACGGATCAGGAGGCTCATAGTGCAGAGATCGCAAAGGTGAGAGAACAGATTAACCAGGCCAAAGCAGATCTGGCAGCTAAAGAGGTCAGGATGACCGCGGAGCGGGCCGCTCTGGACGCACAAGCCTATAAACTCATGCTGGATCAGAACGCTTCACAGGAAGTCATGAGGAGGAAGTACCAATCTCGTTTGCCCTCGGTTTTCGAAGGAAGGGATCTTTTCAATACCCCTGGAGCGGGGACCAGTAATCAACCGGTGGTAAACCGGGCGGAGGCGCCCGGGACGGGCGCGCCGGTTCAGCCCCGTGTAATAGGTCTGCCCCGTCATAACACGGGAGAGCCACGGGTTGTGCCCATACCTCCGGATCACTATTCCAATCCGTTGGATAACCTTGTTGCGGCGGCGGCAAGGTTGGAGGCTATTCCGGTCGAGGGAGATTCATTGCAGGCGATAGAGACACGCCGGGTCAAGGAGCTCCTCACGACGGCGTTGGTCCAACAGGAAGCATATTCGTACAGCCATGAGCGGATTCATTCTACCCCACGTATAAACCGGAGTTACAGCAGAGATATAGAGGAGCCAGCTGAGTCAAGTAATGCTCGGCGTGGAGCGCCCCGCGGCAACAATCCGGCCCCCGACGCCCAGGAGGTGGTAGACCGGGCCCGGTTGCGCAGGGAAGCCGAGTTAGCAACACAGCATCAGGCCCGTCAGCTTACACTACAAGAAATATGTCAACTTGTGACCTTCTGTCAGTGACCCTGCAAGAATTGGTCATAGACCTATGACCATTTCAGACCAATTGGTCAAAAGCTATTCGGGGGGCTCCAAACCCTAAACCATTGCGACCATTTTGGTCAGAAAGGTCGTAATTTCCTTACACGAAATGGTCATAAAGCAAACAGCGCTAGTCCGCTGCCTTATTTCTAGTTGTTAACGACCAATATAGATGGTCATAGCCTTGTAAATTGTGGTGGGTTGCTATGACTAGGCGCCACCTCATCAGTTTTGCCTATGTGTCATGTCCATGTGGCAGTTTTTGCCCTAGGTTGTGAAGCAACCTATATTTCTGTCATTCCCAAAATTCCCAAAAAAATCTCATAAATTCTTTGGGTCATATCTTTGTCAAATATGTAAAAACCTTCCTTGCCTAGTTCAAAAATAATTCAAAAATATTCATTTTCCTATTCTGTTCAGAGTAACAGTTTGTGAAGGAAGTACCACTTTGGCATGTCCAAATAGTATCCATTTTCTACAGTGCTTTCCTATGCCCAAATAACCATGCTCCACCAAATGCCAGCTCAATCCATTCATTATTTTGAGCCGAGCTTCAACATTCGTATTTATGTCCAGTGTGGTGGTTTGCAAAGCAAGTACCACCTAGGCTCCTCCTTTTGAGCTGAAAATTTGTGAAGACGGTCTTCTTATTAACTGATCATCCTCAGCAAAAACTCACGCCCATTAGCCATCTACATTTCCCGTACCGTTAATCAAACACTTGGCTGCTTATTCATGCTTGAGCATCGATCGGTCTCCTCGTGAGAATCTTATGTTGTGATTTTCTACCTAGCACCTACCTGGGGAGTGCCCAACCCACTAGACATGCCTAAGCCGCCCAGAACACAGGGCAACGCCACGGTCACACGGTGACCACACGGCGGGCATGTGAGCTTACGCGCTCTAGAGTTGGGGCCCTCGGCCACCGTCCAAACCTCGATGTCTCTCCATCAAACCATGTATTTCTGATTAAATAGATACTTATTTACCTAGAAATGATTTTTGAAAAAAATGAAGAGCAAACTATGATGCAGCTGCAGTTCAAATTTGACCCGCTTCCAACTGAATCGACGGGAATTTGTCTTTTTCACCAGAGGTGGATCAAAAATTTTGACACCCAACCATTTTGTCAATTGTGCATTAAATATGGCCTAGTATTTTATAAAATTGATTAGGTCCAATTTTGCAACAAATATATGGTAGGTCCTTCACAAAAAAAACTCATTTCAAGCACTCACAAAATGGAAAATGGTTTTTTCGTCCAAAGAAATGAAAACTTCCTTAGGCAACATTGTTTGCCATTTCAATATGCACCCTTGTGCACAATATGAGATCATTTGAACAAACTATGCCATGAATGTGGCCATAAGATTGATCATTTGGCTTGAAAGCATTGATCTCCACATGTGATAGCTCGTTTCTAAGAACACTTTTTTAAAATTATTGCTGTATTACAAGTTTGTTATTTTTCCTGGGAACTTGGCCACATATAATGACACAATGCGAAGGTTTCCCATTTTTTTGATTTTTCTTGAATTTTTTATGTCCGTTTCAAAATGCGGTCAAAACGACGGGCTTGACCGTTCCTAGCTAGTGGTTGAATCTTGGAATTTTTTTGGTGTTTCTCTGATTAAATAGATACTTATGTACCTAGAAATGATTTTTGAAAAAAATAAATAGCAAACTATGAGGCAGCTGCAGTTCAAATTTGACCCACTTCCAACTAAATCGGCGAAAATTTGTCTTTTTCACGAGAGGTGGATCAAATCTTTTGACACCCAACCATTTGGTCAATTGTGCATTAAATATGGCCTAGTATTTTAGAAAAATGATTTGGTCCAATTTTGCAACAATTATTTTGGAGGTCCTTCACAAAAAAACCTCCTTTTGGGCACTCGAAAAATGGAAAATGGTTTTTTCGTCCAAAGAAAATGAAAACTTCCTTAGGCAACATTGTTTGCCATTCCAATATGCACCCTTGTGCACAATATGAGATCATTTGAACAAACTATGCCATGGATGTGGCCATAAGATTGATCATTTAGCTTGAAAGCCGATGATCTCCACACGTGATAGCTCGTTTCTGAGAACACTTTTTTAAAATAATTGTCGTATTACAAATTTTTTATTTTTCCTAGGAACTTGGCCACATATAATGACACAATGCGAAGGTTTCCCAATTTTTTGATTTTTTTTTGAATTTTTTATGCCTGTTTCCAAATGCGGTCAAAATGGCTGGAATGACCGTTCCTAGCTAGTGATTGAATCTTGGAACTTTTTTGGTGTTTCTATGATTTAATAGATACTTATGTACCTAGAAATGATTTTTGGAAAAAATAAAGAGCAAACTACAAGGCAGCTACAGTTCAAATTTGACCCACTTCCAGCTGAATCGGCGGAAATTTGTCTTTTTCACCAGAGGTGGATAGAAACTTTTGAAACCCAACCATTTGGTCAATTGTGCATTAAATATGTCCTAGTATTTTAGAAAAATTATTTGGTCCAATTTTGCAATAAATATATTGTAGGTCCTTCACAAAAAAACTCATTTCAGGCACTCAGAAAATGGAAAATGGTTTTTTCGTCCAAAGAAAATGAAAAATTCATTAGGCAACATTGTTTGCCATTTCAATATGCACCCTTATGCACAATATGAGATCATTTGAACAAACTATGCCATGAATGTGGCCATAAGATTGATCATTTGGCTTGAAAGCCATTGATCTCCACACGTGATAGCTCGTTTCTGAGAACACTTTTTTAAAATAATTGCCGTATTACAAGTTTGTTATTTTTCCGGGGAACTTGGCCACATATAATGACACAATGCAAAGGTTTCCCAATTTTTTGTTTTTTTTTAATTTTTTATGCCCGTTTCAAAACGCGGTCAAAACGACGGGAATGACCATTAAATATGGCCTAATATTTTAGAAAAATGATTTGGTACAATTTTGCAACAATTATTTGGTAGTTCCTTCACAAAAAAACCATTTTGAGCACTCAAAAAATGATTAAAAATAGCTAGAAATATGAAAATGCATACAAATTGGTCCTAATCCATAAAATGTGGTCTAACTCTAGTGAAAATTTGTGTGGTGCCCTTTTGCAAAATATTTTTGATAGCTACTTCATAAAATCTCTCTATTTTTAGTACTTAAAAACTATTCTACATCACTGATTTTTTGAACCAATCATAACTCTGTCCACGGATCGATGACATGGCGTCCATCCATCCATCCATCCATCTCTCCATCCCACATCCATCCATCCATCTATCTAAAGAAAAGAAAAAAAGAAAAGAAAAAAGAGATACCCACCACCCGCAGCCCAAACCCTAGCTCAGATCGACCCCTCCCCCCGTCGCCCCCTTCCTCCCTCGTCCCCATCTCCTCGCCGCCGCCCCCTTCCCGATCTAGATTCCTCCTCCGCCGCCCCTCCCTTCCACCACCTAGTCGCCCCCTCAGCAGATCAAGCGAGCCGCCCAACCTCACCGGCCTCCTCCGTCTCTTCTGGTCAGATCCGACGGGCACATCTTCCTGCAGCCACGAGCGACCACCCCGGCCTCCACTCCATCGTCGGCATCCTTTCCCCTCCCTCTCCGTAGATCCTTTTGAGCAGCCACCTCGAGGGTGTCGCCGCCACCAGCGGGAGGGGGAGGGCGCCGCCACCAGCGGGAGGGGGAGGGCGCTGCCATCAGCCGCGGCGGAGAGGTGGAGCCCCGGCACCCCCGACGGCTTCGCCGTCCCCAGGAGCCACTTCACCCCGCGCCTGAGCGCCAGCTACTGCTCCTTTCACGTCACCGCGCCGGTGAGCAGCGGCGGATGCTCCCGGCCGCCGAGGGCGCCGCCGGCGGCGGATTCCCCGTACGTGACGGCGAAGCAGGCACAGGTAACACGACCGACCACCACCACTACCATCAGGCGCGATCCCTTCCGCTTATCTGCTGAGGATGGATGGATGGATGGATGCAGGTTCGTGTGGGACGAGGGCAAGTACCCCGTCAATGCCCCGCTCAAGGAGACCGTCGCCAGCATCCAGTCCCAGGTCGCCAAGATCGAGGATGACATGAAGGTAACTAACTCTGCTTCTCTCTCTATTCATTAGCCCACTTTTTCTTCAAACTGACCAAATCACGCATGGATGCCAGTGAGATTTTGGAACTGGCAGCAACTTAACACTGCATTAGCTAGGCTAGCTGGGTACTATGTTTTGGACAGTGTTGATCTTGCCTGCCAAGTGCAGTCTTAGTTTTATACATACCTTCATTTTATTTTGTGCTCATAGATGCAAATAAGTGTTTTGGTTGGATGTTACATTTACAGAAGGACTGAATTTGCCCTTTAGAAAGTTAGAAATTGATATTACAGGTTCCTTATAGTGCAAACCAAAGCAGCTACTCCAACAACCATCAAATGAAACCATGTTTTTTAAAATTAAAGGGTCTGATTGATATTGGTCCTTCTTTTGACAGATATAATATGTATACTCTATTCTCTTACAACTAATAACATTTTTAAACTTCTTTTGGTCGTGCCTTTTGGTCGTGCTTTCGCTTTCACTACAGACCAGATCAGTGGTGAACGAAAGAAACAAGTGCACAACTAGTATCAGTGGGCTTGTATTTTTCTTGTGTAGCTGCTCTGCACTTGTTGTGGTTACTTATGCTTATTGTGTCTCATGCTGAAAGAAAATTGCAATGAGCTTGTTTGACTTTTTTGATGCTTGTAGTATACTTGATCAGGGTAGTGTTGTTTCCTGTGATCTTTCCTGTCATTTGCTAGTGTGATGCTTCAAGATGAAACATTTTAAAACCCAAACTACTGTAAATAAGCGTTCTGCATCTTGAGGATTAAGTATTCATGATATGTCAATAGTGTAGTTGATCCTCACTGTTGCTAAATGCCATTGCTTGATATGATATAAGTATGAGCACTTAACCATTGTACAACTATTTGCATATTTTTTTATAAATAATGATAGTTTGCGCAAGATGTACACATGTTAATTTTTTTTGACTTGAATCTGTTATGCCCTTGATTTTTTTTACTTAGCTTGACCAAGAACAGCAGCATCCTTGATGCTTACTAACCCCACCTCGCTCTTGCTCTCTCAGACCCGAAGGAGCCCGTATGGAAGGCACCTCCTCTCCGGGCGGTGAGAGCGTTGAGGGGACGTGGGTGCAGCTAATGGCCATGTATGTGGTCGTGCCTGCCATTACCCTCTCTACAAGGGCACAGCCAGGAAGACACTCAGCAACCAGATCGTCGTCCACTCCAAGTGAGGGGACAACTCAAGCGATAGTAAGTTTCTAGTATTCTCTAATGTGTTGATGTGGCTTGTTTACCTCATCCTTGTTACACTTGATTTCCTTATATGATTTCTGCTCGACGGATCTGATAGAGATGATTCGTTCAAAGTAGTACAGTATGTGATTCTTGTCTTATTATATTTTTTTGTTTGTCCCGGCCCTCTGTTGCATGGCTGCTATTTTCCCTTTCCTAATCGCATTGCACATTCATTTTTTGGTACTGGAAATGTGATAGTATACAGGCAATTTCAGTTCCTATAGTAGTCCAGCAGACATTTCTTTGTCGTTGGACACTGGTAATTAAGAGAGGGCGTTGTATGCTCTTCGATTAATTGTCTAGTGATTGCCTGAAGCATCTATCTTCCCAGCTTTCAGAATGGAGAAACTCGTGTCATTTCATATATGATTGGAATGAAATGTTTAGGACTTGCGGCAGTTTATTTGATAATGTATACTGAACTAAAGAAACAACATATGCGCTCCTGAAACGTACTAAGTTCTTCTCTGCTCCATGTTCCCATTTAAGTTACGTGCTCGATTTAAATTTCAACAATGGTTTGTTTCGCATTCTTACCTGTTTAGTAAACCTTGTGCCATGCTTATTTCATGTAGCTAATAGTAACTTGCAAAAAAATAATTAGCAAGTAAGATTTGTTCTGCTTGTCTGCTACAAAGTTTTCAAATAACTACTACTTAATTAGTAGCATGTAGTCTGGATATACAAAAGCATGTATTGTCCAGCCCATGTAGCAATCACTGCTAGTCTGTATTGAGCAAACAGTGCACCGCACTGTAGCTAGCCGCGCGCGGTAGCCGCCACAAGAGACGCTGTTGTGCGTCGTGTGAAGTATAGATTTTCCCATCTTTTTTTAGATGTCAGGTGTTGTATTAGTATTATGATGTTATCTTCTTAAATTGCTGCTACTAGGAAATCTATTCTTGAATAGTTTTCTTATAAAGTTTCCCAGTCATTCAGAACCAACTGCAATATATTGATGGACATAGTATTCTGCTCATGTGTACATCTTTCTTTAAATGTCAGGTTGCCATGGAAAGTGCTATGGAACAAGAGGTACCAAAAGGTGGAGAACCAAAGAGTGATGCTGCTATTGTTGCTAACATTCTCACTAAAGAATGTCTTCACTGGTTGTGTTGTTTTGGTTGGTGCCATCTTATGTTACTGGTTACTAGTGCACAATATGGACATGGCCATATTATGAACATTGGTTTTGTTATTTTGTTTGGTGCATCTTATGAACCTGTGGTGTAAAGATAATGCTGGGCCTAAGTTATTGAAATCCTGGAGAATTATATTATTATTATCATTATATTCTCCTGTGTTGGTTGACTGCCAAATTGTGCAATGTATTTTTCTTTTTGAGATACTGAAAATACTAAATTGTGTTAGTGGGCTGTTGTTGGTCACCCTTCAATAAGGGTTGGACTGAAAATACTAAATTGTGTTAGTGGGCTGGACCGTTTCAAGGCCCTTTGACAGAAAAAAACAAAATGTTTTTGTTGGGTGGATAAAAGGGCTGACCCAATTAATGATGGATTAAACAAATGGGTTGCACAACTCAGCCCAAGAACTGATTTGTTGGGCTTGGCCCATGCTTGTGGGCCCAAAGTAAATTTAAAAGTGGGCTGAATTATTGGGCTCAGCCCATTAAATCAACTGATTTGGACTGATCCTACATGGCATCCATGTCATCACATGTGCCATGTTGGCTCGGCCACATCAGATCCTACGTGGTCTAGGCTCATTAGTAATGACCATAATTTTGGTCAAAGATTTAACGACCTAAATTTTGGTCAAGGGTGGCCATGATGGAAATTCTGTAAAAGGTCACGTTTGTTCGTTCTTGACGTCCAACTGTTGACCTTCCGAATTTGGTCAAAAAAAGGTCAATAAACGAAAGCAATGACGAATTAACGACAAAAATGGGGAGTCATAATTGGCCATATTTCTTGTAGTGTTACGCCGGTTCGTCCCACTACTTCGGTTGAACCAGGACTCACTTCCAGCGCTTTAGGAGTGCCTTGCCTTGTCCCCGCTTTACGCAATGTGCGCCTGCCTAAGGATTTTAAGGGCCCGCGCAAGGTACCAAACTATACAGCGGATCAACCCCCAGAATCGTGGGTGGAGAGTTATGAGATGGCCATGGAGATGCTGGACGTGGATGAAGCGGCGTGTGCAAAATATTTCACCATGATGCTTGAAGGGACAACCCGTACTTGGTTGAAGAGCCTGCCGCCCAATTCCTCCGCCGGTTCAACGAGGAGAGGAGAAAGGCTATTGGAGAAGAAGTGGCCAGGCTCTTAGCAGCTGGTTTCATCATTGAAGTTTTCCACCCTGAGTGGCTTGCTAATCTGGTGCTGGTCCTTAAGAAAAACGGCACCTGGCGCATGTGTGTGGATTATACTGATCTTAATAAAGCCTGCCCTACGGATCCTTTTGCCCTCCCCCGTATTGATCAAATCATTGATGCTACGACGGGTTGTGAGCGTTTATGTTTCTTGGATGCATACTCCGGCTATCATCAGATTAAAATGGCAGTTAAGGACCAGGAGAAGACGGCATTCATAACTCCCTTTGGAGCCTTCTGCTACGTATCTATGCCTTTCGGGCACAAAAGTGCCCAGGCAACTTATCAATGATGTGTGCAAAATTGTCTCCACAAACAGATTGGCCGTAATGTGCATGCTTATGTGGATGATATTGTGGTTAAGTCAAGGAAGAAGGAGACCTTGGTCAATGATTTGAAGGAGACCTTTGATAACCTGAGGACGTACAAGATGATGCTCAATCCGGCCAAATGTGTCTTTGGTGTACCAGCTGGCAAGTTGTTGGGTTTTCTGGTGTCCAACAGGGGAATTGAGGCTAATCCGGAGAAGATCTCGGCTATCACCTCTCTGGCTAAACCGAAGTGTATTAATGATGTTCAACGACTGGCAGGTCGGATTGCTGCACTAAGCCGGTTTATCAGCCGCCTGGGGGAGAAAGCGATCCCGTTGTATCAGATGTTGAAGAAGACAGATCAGTTTGTCTGGAGTTCTGCTGCTGATTAGGCGTTGGAGGACTTAAAGCGGCAATTGGCTAATCCACCCGTGCTCGCCGCTCCCATTGATAGGGAACCGTTGCTGCTGTATGTTGCAGCTATGCTCGCGCGGTTAGTGTAGCTATTGTGGTAGAACGGAAGGAGGCTGGCAAAGAGTACCCGGTTCAGCGTCCGATTTATTATATCAGCGAAGTGCTTATTGAATCCAAGCAAAGATACCCACATTGGCAAAAGCTGGTATGTGGGGTTTTCATGGCAAGCCGGAAGTTGAAGCAGTATTTCCAAGGGCATCCTATCAGAGTGGTCAGTTCTGCCCCCTTGGGTGATATCATCCAGAACCGAGAAGCAACGGGTCGCATTGCCAAGTGGGCTATAGATCTGGGGCCGCACGGTTTAAAATATGTGCCTCGCACGGCGGTGAAGTCCCAGGCACTTGTTGATTTCATCAATGATTGGACGGAGTTGCAAGTCCCTGAAGAGAAGCCGGATCATACATATTGGACCATTCATTTTGATGGATCACGACAATTGGAGGGCTCGGGGGCTGGAGTCATATTAACTTCCCCACGAGGTGACAAGTTCTGTTATGTTCTCCGTTTAATGTTCCCTTGTACTAACAATGCAGCTGAGTACGAAGCCTTGCTCCATGGTCTCCGGATGGCTAAAGAGATGAACTTAAGCCGGGTTAAGTGCTTCGGTGACTCGGATTTGGTGGCTCAACAGGTGTCTGGTACTTGGGATTCTAAAGACCCACTCATGGCTGCATATCGTCGTGAGGTTGACGTGGTTGCAGGTCACTTCAAGGGTTATCAGGTGGACTGTCGAAAGAACGAGGCAGCGGACGCTTTAAGCCGGCTGGGTTCACAGCGTAAACCGGTGTCGCCTAATGTTTTCCTCGATGTGCTGTACAACCCATCGGTTCAACTACCTGGTGAAGAGGATTTGGCGGTTCCTGATCCGGAAGCTCAGTTGGTGGCAGCGCTACATGTCATCCCGGATTGGACGCTTCCTTACCTGGCGTACATGAACCGGGGCGAGTTGCCAGAGGATGAGACTCTGGCCAGACAAATCGTTCGGCGGTCCAAGTCCATGACAATCTTCAATGGCGAGTTGCATCATTGCAGTGTATCAGGAGCATTTCAACGTTGTGTGTCTCCTGAGGAAGGCTGCGAAATTTTGCGCGAAATCCATGAAGGGGATTGTGGTCACCACGCCGGTTCAAAGTCTTTGGTGGCTAAGGCGTTTCGCCATGGTTTCTATTGGCTGACTGCCCATGCTGATGCGGAGGATCTGGTCAGGCGATGTGATGGTTGCCAAAAATTCTCAAGACGCGCTCATGTTCCGGCTCAAGAATTGAGGATGTTTCCAATTACTTGGCCGTTTGCAACCTGGGGGCTGGATATGGTTGGGCCTTTCAAATGGTCCAAAGACAAGAAGACCCACCTCCTGGTGGTGGTTGATAAATTTACAAAGTGGGTGGAGGCAGAGCCTGTTAGCAAGTGTGATGCAGCCACTGCGGTTCAGTTCATCCAAAAGGTGATTTTCCGGTTTGGCTTTCCACACAGTATCATCACAGATAATGGTACCAATTTATCTAAGGGTGCCATGAAAGAGTTCTGCGAACGAGAACACATCCGCCTTGACGTTTCATCAGTGGCGCATCCGCAGTCCAATGGTCAAGCAGAGAGAGCTAATCAGGAGATCTTGAGAGGCATCAAACCCCGGCTTATGGTTCCCTTGCAGAGGACGCCGGGTTGTTGGGTCGAAGAGTTGCCCTCTGTGTTATGGAGCATCAATACCACGCCCAACAGATCAACTGGATACACGCCCTTCTTCATGGTTTATGGGGCAGAGGCGGTTCTCCCTAGTGATGTCCGTCATGATTCACCCCGTGTTGCGGCTTATGTTGAAGCGGACAACGAGACGGCTCGACAGGATGCTTTGGACCGGTTGGATGAAGAGCGAGACATTGCGGCTGCCCGCTCGGCGATTTACCAACAGGATCTTCGTCGCTATCACAGTCGTCGGGTCAGGACCAGAACCTTTCAAGAAGGAGATTTGGTGCTTCGACTTATTCAAGATCAAACCGATATGCATAAATTATCCCCACCTTGGGAAGGACCTTTTGTCGTCAGCACGAATTTGCATAATGGGTCATACTATCTGATTGATATTCGAGAGCATAAGGACTCACGTAAGTCAGAAGAGGAGACCAGCAGGCCGTGGAACATAGCTCATCTTCGGCCTTAGTATACTTGAGCCATTGGCTCTGCTTATGTACATATTATGACAATGTATATATTATAATAAACCGGATCCTCAGCTAAAGCGGGTTATCTGTTCTTTTATATCATGTGTGGTTACATGGAGTTGTTCTGTTTTTAAGACGGCCTCCGGTTTACCCCTTGCAACAATTATAAAAATCACTTGGGGGCTCGGTCATATCTGAACCGATGCAATACCTTTTGATAGGCGAAAGCCACCAGATCACTTGGGGGCTCGGTCGTGTCCGAACCGATGCAACACCTCTTGATCGGCGAAAGCCACCAGATCACTTGGGGGCTCGGTCGTGTCCGAACCGATGCAACACCTCTTGATCGGCAAAAGCCACCAGATCACTTGGGGACACGGTCAAGTCTGGACCGGTCATGCCTCTTGATCGGCCTACAGGCCTTAGAGTCACTTGGGGGCTTGGTCGAACCCAAACCATTGCCATGCCACTTGGCCGGCGTAATGCCATGAGTCATTTGGGGACCTGGCCGACTGGCACCATCGCTACACCTTTGGGGAGCTTGGTTGCGTCTGACCATGGTAACACCATCTGACCGGCTCAGTAAAGCCTTCTCTTTTGCAAAAGGTTTTATCATCGCTTTCGCTTTAATAACCTTTCTTGAGGAGTTGCTATTTTATCTTGGTTGCATTTTGTACCGGTTCAAACAGCCAAATTGGCGGAATACGGTTCATTTTTCAAACCAGAGATTATTTGCCTGATTTGATTTTTTCGGTTCACATCCTTTTTTGGAGTAACAAAAGGCTATCATGATCAAAGCACGGTTTACACAGTAAGCCGGCGTTATATATACAGGAGCTGTTTTTTCTCCCATGACGGTTTTGGGTTATCAAACCCCCGTTTCAAAGAGTGGTTAAACGCCTACTTCATGCCCAATAAATGGCAGGTATTTCGTATCACAAAATTTGATCATATTTGCAAGTCTCCTTGCGTATCTACATAAAGATTCATAAACCGGATGGCGGTACAACCGCCCTGGTGGTTTAAGATTTTATGATTGCAGGAGATATAAGTTGGCAATATTGACCTTCCAAATAAAGGTATCAGCACAGATGCACGAAGGCATATCAAGAAGCAAAAAGTATTGTCTATCCTATTACAAGGCAGCTTGGTGCCCAAATAAGATCATTGTTTTCTTGGCAAGATATAGCAAGGAAGCTAGTTAAAGCTGCCTTCGGTTCACACCTGCTGGCCGCCCCGGTTTGATTGTTCTGGATCATCCTGCGCCGCTTCAGCTTCCTCGTCTCTACCCAGCGGCTGGAAATCAACAGTGGTCCAGTCGATTCCCATTAATGATTGGAAGACAGCCTCTTCATGGATCAGTGAAGACGGTTCAATATCAGGGGCGTAAGTATGCTTACGGATTGGAGGAATCAGGTTTTCCGCTTCAGGGATTGGTGCAGCCACTCGTTTGTTCTGGTCATTATACTGAGCTTGATAATGCGACAAATTTGCTTCTTCTACCAATTGGCAGGCCACAGGGCGCACTGCCCGGTTTATCTCTCTTAAATCCTCTTCGCTGAATTCTGAACCGTCCTCTTTCAAACTAGGATAGCCTTGAGCCGCTTCAACAGGGTCAAAATCGGGCACCCATGCTTTGGCCCGGATTAAGGCATTGATGGCTCCGGTTCGAGCAGCAGACTTTTTTAGCTCATCAATCCGAGCAGGGAGCATTGACAGTCTCTTCAGCGTATCTTGGATCAAAGTGGGTGCTGGATTATTGTGTGACGCAGTTGAGATAATCCGCTGCGCTCCAGTGTATAGCTGCTCGATTAAAGTGTAGGCGGCTTTCAGTTTCATCCGCACGTCCGACCCCAAGTGGGTAATGCGAGTGCCTGTAACATGATCAGCAGTTTACAAACCGGTTTGTTTATAAGAGGATCACGATTATTATACAAGTCACAGGAAGCTTACCAAAGATGGCGGCAGTCATTGCGTGCACTTGTCGCTTTACGCTGGTTAATTCATCAGTTACCGGTTTAAGGGCAGCCTCCGCATCTTCAATCTTTTTGGTTAAAGCGGCTTTTTCTGTGGCCCAGTCAGCCTGTTCCTTCTTGAAGCCCTCCTTCAGCTGCTCCATGGTGCCTAAAGCGTTGGTTAACTCCTCTTTGACCTTGGAGGTTTCAGCTTGCTGGGACTTCAAGTTTTCTTGAAGGTTGGCGACTTGGTTCTCTTTGACCTTTAGTTCAGCCTGCAGTCTGACAGTTATACGGTTTAACAAATGAAGTATCAACCACATAACAAGTTATGCACTTTGTACTTGGGGGCTAATGCCTGTTTGCTCTACAGCTATCAATTAATTATCAAAGTCCCAAGTTCAATACAAGTATTCAACTTGGCACTTGGGGGCTAATGGCTATTTGCTCTGATGATATTTCTGATGCCACTGTATGAAGATTAAAGTCTCGGTTCCAACTATACTAAGTTGAACCGACCCTTGGGGGCTACATCAGTGAACTTTGAAGTATTGAGTTTTATGACAAGACCCGATTCAATTATACTAAAGTTGGATCGGCCCTTGGGGACTACAGTGGTGGTAAACAGGAACAAGTACATGGAGATTACCTCAAATTTTTCCTTCATCATCTTTACCAGATTGGCTTCATAATCACGGCTAGTATATAGCCGGTTCAAATAACCAGAATGAATATCTTGGGCGCTGAGAGCAGTATATGTTGCCAGATCAACATCCCATTTGCCTTTGCTCATGGCAGAGAATTCTTCTTTGGCAGTATGCTTGGCTAAAGCGACGGGATTCCCCGGTTCAGAACGACCAATACCAGTAATTATGACTTCATCATCCTTAGACTCGCCGGTTTGAACTGGCGCAGTCGATTTATCGGCAGGTTTGGAGGGACTGGTGGTTTTCTCAATCCGGATGGGACTGGCAGGCTGATCAGCAGGACCGGAGGTGTCAACAAAACCCTCCTCAGCAGTAGCAACTTCATTTTGCGCTAGCGGGTCATTAACCACATCTTCATGGATAACCGCTTCAACATTTGGGGTGGTGTCCGGTTCAGGAGCAGCGCCCTCCTCAGCTGTTTTATCCTGGCGAGCTTTCTTACTTGGCCTCGGTTTGGCCCTAAAAGGAGCATCAAAATCAAAGATAGTACATATTGAAAGTTGCAAGAATCAACAATGTTATGATAAGTACAAACTTACCCAAGCACGGTTTTAAGTGGAGGCAGCTGGGTACCAGTTGACTCGCCAGAAGATGAGTGCGAGGTGACCTGATAATCGGAGTCAGACGGATTAAGCGGTTGACGAAAATAGCCCGCTTTAGGACAAATATTGACAAGCAATTTAGAGACCTCTGAACGACGTTTCCGAACCGGACTGTTCGGTAAATCGGCGGAGGTAACTACCTGGCCGCTGTGTCAAGTCGTGCGTCGCACCTCATGCTGTTGGTTCTTCATAAGAAAGTTGGGATCCAAGTAAGCAAGAGGATGAGAAAATTTAACTTTTCGGTTTGCCTGACGGATTTTGTGTGAAGGTGGAAGGCTTGAATCAGAAGAAAGAGTAATTACCTCTGCATCATCAGCATGGCTAGCTTCGACATCGTCCTGGCAAATAGTATCATCAATAAGTTGTATAAAAAGTAAACCGAGGGAATCATGGTCTGCCTCAAGGTCCGGATTACCCACATCATCATCAGCAGGCGGATCAGAGGAGGCGGTAGTTTTCCTCTTGTGAGCAGGCCTTTTAACGACCCGTGTCTTAGGCCGGATTGGTCTTTCCGGTTTATCCGCTTTCTCTTGTGGGAGCTTCTTACTCCAAAACGGATCATCACCCTGCACCAACAGATATTGGTATCAGTAATACGCAAGTACAATACTGTAAGACTTAGTGAAAAGAGAATTCGGATTTACCGCTGGCGGTTTGTTGGTGGCGCAGAAAGGAAGAAGGCCGGTTCGGGCACAAGCGTGTTCCGGTTCATTCAGAATTTTCTTCACAGCTTCTGTGACCTCTTCAACAGTAAGCTGGATGTTTACGTGACGCAGCGGGTCATCAACATTGCCCGTATATTCGCACATCAGACCGGAGCGTTGGCTGAGGGGCAGTATACTCCAAGATATCCAGCAACGGGCAAGATCAACTCCTGTTAAACCGTTGGCCATAAAGGCTCTGAGCTTGGACAGTTGAGGAGCGTACTTCATCCTCTCTTTGCCAGTCAGCCTCTGAGGAAAGGGGTGTGTGTTGCTAAGCCGTTCCGGACGAAAACCGGGCAAGAGATTCTCATTGGTAGGGGAGGTATCTTTGCAATAAAACCAGGTGTTACTCCACTCCTGAGGATGACCGTGCAATTTTGCATGAGGATAAGTGACCCCAAAGTTTCTATCATAGAAAATATAATAAAAACATGCATCAACCCTTATGCATATATTACCCCAATATCACCGAACCCGCAAGTTGAGTGCCATAACGTATATCAAGTGAATCAATATGATGCCCCATTTTCACCTCAAGTATTCATACCGCAAGACATACATCATGTGTTCTCAAATCTGAATATTCAATCCGACATGACAAAACTTCAAAGGGTAAAGATTCAATTCATTAAAACAAGAGTATAGAGGGGAGAAACATCATATGATCCATCTATATTAACAAAGCCCATGATATAGATCACGAGAGAGAGAGAGAGAGAGATTAAACACATAGCTACTGGTACAAACCCTCAGCCCCGAGGGTGGACTACTCCCTCCTCATCATGGTGGCCGTCGGGATGACGAAGATGGCCACCAGTGATGATTCCCCCTCCGGCAGGGTGCCGGAACGGGCTCCCGATTGGTTTTTGGTGGCTATAGAGCCTTGCGGCGGTGGAACTTATGATCTAGGTTAACCCCGAGGGTTTTTGGAATATTTGTGAATTTATAGGGTAAAGAGGGGGTGCGGGTGGCCACCGAGGTGGGCACAACCCACCTGGGCATGCCTGGGCCCCCAGGCGTGCCCTGGTGGGTTGTGCCCCCCTCGGGGCACCCCCAGGTGCTTCTCTAGCCCATCCCGGGTGTTCTGGTCCATAAAAAATCCACAATAAGTTTCACGGTGTTTGGACTCCGTTTGATATTGATTTCCTGCGATGTAAAAAAAGCAAAAAACGACAACTGGCACTGGGCACTGGTTCAATAGGTTAGTCCCAAAAAATGATATAAAGTTGCTATAAAATGATTGTAAAACATCCAAGAATGATAAAATATCAGCACGAATACTTCATAAATTATAGATACGCTGGAGACGTATCAGCATCCCCAAGCTTAATTCCTACTCGTCCTCGAGTAGGTAAATGATAAAAGAAATAATTTATGAAGTGTGAATGCTAGCAAAGTGCACAAGTTGAATCAATGATAATTTCAATCACTTTTCCTAGCATCATAACAACATTTCTTTCTTATAAAACTTCTCATGTTATAGCGGCAACCAATTCACAGGTTAAGGTTCAAACAATGAATTCTCTTGAAACCCAACAACCTATATTCTTAGTCACCAAGCAATTGCAATTCAACTTATTCAAGAGAGTTTAAGTAAGAGCTCCACATACTCAACCATCATATAGTCCTCTATGATCGCTAACACTCACCGCATACACATGAGCAAAACGTTACAACCGAACACATAGAAAGATAGGGGCTTATTGTTTTGCCTCCCAACGTATTCACCTCAAGGGTGATGTCAACAATAATAACTCATGCTACCCATATTCAAATGAACATATGTGCCTAGATCTTTCCTCACCACATGATGCTTGCCAAAAGAGAAAAATAAAAAGGAACAGAGAGAAAAACTTTGACTCTTTGCATAAAAGTAAATACTGAAAAAGTAAAAGATCGGCCATTCGCAGAGGGAAGCAGAGGTTGCCATGCGCTTATTTGTTTGTATGCTCAACCCCTTAGTGCAAAAGAACGTCACCTTATATTGCCCCTTATGATAGCAACTTTATTATGCAGTCTTTCGGTTTTATTCTTTGCCATCACAAGTTCGTACAACGCTCAATTTTCTCTTACACTAAATGATCTAACACTTTTAGAAGCAATTTTTATTGCCTTATTGCACCGATGATAACTTACTTGAAGGATCTTATTCAATCCTTAGGTAGGTAAGGTGGACTCTTGAAAATAAGATTTGGGTTTAAGGGTTTTTGGGTGCACAAGTAGTATCTCTACTTGGTGCGGAATTTTTGGCTAGCAAAGATGGGGGTCAAGCACCACATGTTGAATGATCTATGACAATATAGCTTCTATGTGAATATGAACAAACATAAATCGTTACGTTGTATTCCTTGTCCAACATCAAAAATTCTGGCATATAATATTCTAATGGGGCTCACAATCACAATTTTTTTAAAAGATAGTGTATTTTCATGTAAAAGTTCTCATCCTTATACTAATTATTCGTGAAATGCTTGTATGACCAATATTGTGATTGTCAAGCCTCAAAAGATTTCAATTTCTAAACCCAACGTGAAGCTACCACTAGGCATGATATGATTTAAACTTCTTGACATTCAATTCATTCAAAAATTTACTCATATGATATAAGTGAAGCACAAGAGTAAATGACAAGCTACTCCAAAAAGATATAAGTGGAGTTCATGAGCATTTCCATAGAAAAGAGCTTCGTTGACTGGATGTGAGTGCCGCTTACTTAGCCTCCCTGGCAACTATTTGAGGACTCTATTTATTTAAAAACTTTTAGATATGAGTGTTTTATTATAACAACAAGCAAAAAATGACATTCTAAGAATATCTCATACCATGTGAAGAAACAAAAACTTAGGCTCACCGATACTAACCGATAATTGTTGAAGAAGAAAGGTGGGATGCCCCGGAGCTTAGATGCTTGAGACCTCTTGAATTATTATCTTGGGGTGCCTTGGGCATCCCCAAGCTTGAGCTTTTGTGTCTCCTTAATTCCTTTTATATCATGGTTTCCCTAAATCTTAAAAACTTCATCCACACAAAACTCAACAAGAACTCATGAGATAAGTTAGTATAAACCAATGCAAAAACCTTATCATTATCTACTGTAGCAAATCACTAAAATTATTATTAAACATTGCATACTAAATGCCTCTGCATATTTAATACTCCTATCCTCAAATAGAATCATTAAACAAGCAAACATATGCAAACATAACATCAATCTGCCAAAACAGTACAATCTGTAAAGAATGCAAGAGTGTCAATACTTATTCAACTCCAAACATTATGAAAATTTACCACACTGTAGAAAATTTATCAGAGCTTAATATGCAAAAATTATCAACATTTTATCACATACTGACTTTTCTAGGGAATTTTTGCAACAGTGGTAAACTTTCAGTTTTCAAACAGCAACATGTATACTTGTAAAATAAGCATGGCGAAGGCAATCAATGCCACTTGTATTTAAATAAAAGATTCAGAACATTACTATAAATAACAGCAAGAAAATTCTAACAAAATAAATTGATGCCCCAAGCAAAACACATATCATGTGGCGAATGAAAACATAGCTCCAAGTGAGGTTACCGATATTGTTGGAGACGAAAGAGGGGATGCCTTCCGGGGCATCCCCAAGCTTAGTTGCTTGGATCTTCCTTGGATATTACCTTGGGGGTTCCTTGGGAATACCCAAGCTTAGGGTCTTGTCACTCCTTATTCTCCTCATATCGACATCTCACCCAAAGCTTGAAAACTTCAATCACACAAAACTTAACGGAACTTTGTGAGGTAGGTTAGTATGATAAAGAGGAAACCATTCCACTTTTGGTACTGTCAAATACAAGATTCATAATTGTTCTCACACAATGCCTACTGTAGCATATCATTTATACAATTTATATTGAGCAATATAAGCCATAAAAACTAGAAGACAAGCAAACTATGCATTGAAAACATAATCTGTCAAAAACAGAACAGTGTGTAGTGATCTGTACTCAAACCATACTTCTGCTACTCCAAAAATTATGAAAATTTAGGACCACGTGAGAAATTTGTATATTAATCTTCTGCAAAAGGAATCAACTCAAAACCACCCTTCTGTTAAAAATTAGAATTATTTTCGTGAGCGCAAAAGTTTATGTTTTTCAGCAAGATCAAATCAACTATCACCCAACATGATCCCAAAGGCTTTACTTGGCACTTTATTGAAACAAAAGCTATAAAACATGATTACTACATTAGCATAATCATATGAACACACAAAAGAGTAGGTAAAAGTATTGGGTTGTCTCACAACAAGCGCTTTTCTTTAATGCCTTTTAAGCTAGGCATGATGATTTCAATGATGCTCGCATAAAAGATAAGAATTGAAACATAAAGAGAGAATCATGAAGCATATGACTAGCACATTTAGGTCTAACCAACTTACTAATTCCTATGCATAGGAATTTTGTGAGCAAACAACTTATGGGAATAAGAATCAACTAGCATAGGAAGGCAAAACAAGTGTAACTTCAGAACAATCAACACATAGAGAAGAATCTTGATATTATTGAGATATGTAAGGGCATAAGTTCCTTTCTCATAATAATTTTCAGAGGCATCATGAATGGATTCAACAATATAACTATAACATACAACACTCTTTTCATGATGCACAAGCATAGAAAAATTGTTACTCTTTATGGCATACATGTCATCATAGTAATCATCATAGATAGCAACTTTATTGTCATAGTAAATTGAAACCTCGTCCAAAATAGTGGATGTATCACTAAATAAATTCATGACCTATCCAAATCCACTTTCATCAATATTGTAATAAGATTAAACACCCTCCAAAATAGTGGGATCACTACTACCTAAAGTTGACACCTTCCAAACCCACTTTCATCAATGTAATCATCATAAATAGGAGGCATGCTATCATCATAATAAATTTTCTTATCGAAAGTAGAAGGAATCAAAGGATAATATTCATTAAGCAAAGCATCCCCAAGCTTAGGACAACCATTATTTCCAGCAAATAGATCTTCAAACATATCATACTCATCAAACATAGCATCCCCAAGCTTGTGATTTTGCATGTCATCACAATCATTCTTATCAATAACATGAATGGCACGAATAGTATAGCAAACATTATTATCATATTCTTCCAAGCAAGTGCTAAAAAGATTTTGAAAATCATAAGGGGTATCGTTATCTTCCCAATCAAAAACATTATTATCACTTTCATGAGGCACAATGGTCATAGGAGCAACATTACTTGGGAGAGATACCTTTTTACCTTTATTCTTTCTTCTTTTCTTCTTCTTCACCACATCATGTGTGGGTTTAATTAATTTTGTCAAGCTTCTTGTTGAAGAGATTTATTGGATAGGAAGCTCCTCCTTGTTACCTGATTCATCATAATAAACACTAGGAGGGTTTTGGGAAGCATTTTCCCTTTCATTAGTACTCTCTTCATATTATATTTGTTTCCTTGTCTTTAGATAGTTGGCAATATAAGGATTCTCAATGCAATTTATCGTACAAAACATATATATTTACTCTAGATCAAAATCAAGAAATCTCTCAAGATTAAATTTTGGAATACACTCAGTTAGACGTTTAAGTTCTTCGTACCACAAAAGAAGACTAAGCTCTTTATGATGCTCAAGGGTAATCAAGTTATCACAATTTTTGTACACGATTTGATCATGAAAGAACTTGCATTGGAGATTTAAATGACCATGTTCATTGCAAAGTTCACAAGGATGGCGAAAAAATTAAATCTTTCAGCACAATCATCTAGCCTCTCTTGCAACTTTTTTGTTTCTAAATATTTATGCTTCTTACAAAATATATCTTCCCGTTTTGGTGTGCAATTGCACTCCCAATTCACTTCGCAAAAAGTGACATGCTTATAAGAAGCATTTTTGTCATGACTTGTCTAATCATCATTAGCATTTTGGATATTCAAAGAATTCCCACTAACAACATTGCAATCATGCTCATCATTCAAATATTTTGTGCTAAGAATTTATTGACTTCTTCTTCTAACAATTTAGCACAATTTTCCGAACCATCATTTTCAAGAAAGATATTATAAAGATGATCAATAATATGATGCAACCTAAATTCCATTTTTTGTGGTTTTCTTTTATGAACCAAACTAGTGATAAAACAAGAAACTAAAAGATTCAATTGCAAGATCTAAAGATATACCTTCAACACTCACCTCCCCGGCAACGGCGCTACAAAAGAGCTTGATGTCTACTACGCAACTTTATTCTTGTAGACACGTGTTGGGCCTCCAAGCATCGAGTTTTGTAGGATAGTAGCAATTTTCCCTCAAGTGGATGACCTAAGGTTTATCAATCCCTGAGAGGTGTAGGATGAAGATGGTCTCTCTTAAACAACCCTGCAACCAAATACAAGAAATCTCTTGTGTCCCCAACACACCCAATACAATGGGAAATTGTATAGGTGCACTAGTTCGGTGAAGAGATGATGATAAAAGTGTAATATTGATGGTAGAAATATATTTTTATAATATGAATAAATAAAAACAACAAGGTAGCAAATAGTAAACGGGCACAAAAACGGTATTGCAATGCTTGAAAACAAGGCCTAGGGTCCATACTTTCACTAGTGCAACCTCTCAACAATGCTAACATAGTTGGATCATATGATTATCCCTCAAAGTGCAATAAAGAATCACTCCCGAGTTCCTATTAGCGGAGAACAAAAGATAGAAATGTTTGTAGGGTACGAAACCACCTCAAAGCTATTCTCTCCGATTAATTTATCCTAGAGTTCGTACTAAAATAATGCAAGCTATTCTTTCCGATCGATCTAATCAAGAGTTCGTACTAAAATAACATCAAAGCAAATTCATATTCATAATACTCAATCCACACAAAGAACTACAAGGAGGCCCCAAAGTTTCTATTAGAGAAAATATAATAAAAACATGCATCAACCCTTATGCATAGATTACCCCAATGTCACCGCGGGATTCCGCAAGTTGAGTGCCATAACGTATATCAAGTGAATCAATATGATGCCCCATTGTCACCTCAAGTATTCAAACCGCAAGACATACATCATGTGTTCTCAAATCTGAATATTCAATCCGACATGACAAAACTTCAAAGGGTAAAGATTCAATACATTACAACAAGAGTATAGAGGGGAGAAACATCATATGATCCATCTATATTAACAAAGACCATGATATAGATCACGAGAGAGAGAGAGAGAGAGAGATTAAACACATAGCTACTAGTACAAACCGTCAACCGCGAGGGTGGAGTACTTCCTCCTCATCGTGGTGGCCGCCGGGATGATGAAGATGGCCACCGATGATGATTCCCCCTCCGGCAGGGTGCCAAAACGGGCTCCCGATTGGTTTTCGGTGGCTACAGAGCCTTGCGGTGGCGGAACTTCTGATCTAGGTTAACCCCGAGGGTTTTTGGAATATTTGTGAATTTATAGGGTAAAGAGGGGGTGCGGGAGGCCACCGAGGTGGGCACAACCCACCTGGGCGCGCCTGGGCCCCCAGGCGCACCCTGGTTGGTTGTGCCCCCCTCGGGGCACCCCCCAGGTGCTTCTCTGGCCCATCCCGAGTGTTCTGGTCCATAAAAATCCACAAAAAGTTTTGCGGTGTTTGGACTCCGTTTGATATTGATTTCATGCGATGTAAAAAAAGCAAAAAACAGCAACTGGCACTGGGCACTGGGTCAATAGGTTAGTCCCAAAAAATGATATAAAGTTGCTAAAAAATGATTGTAAAACATACAAGAATTATCAAATATCAACATGAATACTTCATAAATTATAGATACGTTGGAGACGTATCAAGGTTCCATATTAATCTTGTGCTGACATAGAGTGGTACTAATGCCCTTCAAATCATCAAGAGTATATCCAATAGCAGCTCGGTGCTTCCTTGGAACTTTCAATAATCTTTCTTCTTCATGTTCTGAAAGCTTAGCACTAATAATAACATGATATATCTTCTTTTCATCAAGATAAGCATATTTCAAGGTGTCTGGTAATTTTTTTAATTTAAACACAGGATCACCTTTAGGTGGAGGAGTACCTCCTAGAGTTTCAATAGGCAAATTATGTTTAAGCAGAGGACGTTGTTCAAAGAAAATCTTATCTATTTCATTTCTTTCACGCATATGTAAATCGTTTTCATGGTCTAGCAGATATTGTTCTAGAGGATCAGTAGGAGGCACAACGTTAGAAGCAAGACCAATTATTTCATCCTTACTAGGCAATTCTTTTTCATGAAGCTTTCTACTAAACTTGAAAAAATTAAACTGATGAGATTCATCACCAAATCTAACACCGACAATTTGCTTCTCACACTCTATTTTACCATTAACAGTGTTCAAGAAAGGTCTACCAAAGATAATGGGACAAAAGTCATCTTGTGGGGAACCAAGAACAAGAAAATTGGTAGGGTATTTTATTTTCACACACAAGACTTCAACATCTCTAATAATCCCAATTGGTGATATAGTATCTCTATTAGCAAGTTTAATAGTAACATCTATGTTTTCTATCTCTGCGGGTGCTATGTCATTCATAATTTCTTGATATAAGGAATAAGGAATAGCACTCACGCTAGCACCTAAGTCACATAATCCATGGTAACAGTGATCTCCTATTTTAGCTGAGACAACGAGCATGCCAAAAATAGGTCTATGTTTATCCTTTTTATTAGGTTTGGCAATTCTAGCAGCTTCCTCACAGAAGTAAATAACATGCCCATCTATATTTTCTTCCAAGAGATTCTTAACCATAGCAACACTAGGTTCTATTTTAATTTTTTACCAGGTTTAGGTGTTCTAATATAACTTTTGTTGACGACAATTGAAACTTTAGAATGTTCCTTTATCCTGACAGGGAAAGGTGGTTTCTCAATATAAACAGTAGGAACAACTGGATCAACATTATAAAGTATATTTTCTTCCCTAGCTAGTTCCGGTTCTTTAATTTCTTCTTTAATAGGTGGGTGATATTTAAACCACTTCTCTTTAGGGAGATCAACATGAGTAGCAAATGATTCACAAAAGGAGGCTAATATCTCAGAGCCAAGTCCATATTTAGTGCTAAACTTTTGAAAATCATCGGTATTTATAAAATATTTAACACAATCATACTTAAGCTTAATACCCGACTCTTTACCTTCGTCGAGTTCCCAATCTTCAGAGTTGCATTTAATTCTTTCCAAAAGATCCCATCGAATTCAATAGTCTTCTTCATAAAAGAACCAGTACAAGAAGTATCTAGCATGGATTGATCATCACGAGAAAGCCGAGCATAAAAATTATGAATAATAATTTCTCTTGAGAGCTCATGATTGGTGCATGAATATAACATTGACTTAAGCCTCCCCCAAGCTAGAGCGATACTTTCTCCTTCACGAGGCCAAAAATTATATATGTAATTCTGATCATTATATCAACAAAGCAGTCTAATGTTTTGGAAAGTTGGATCTCTGGCACAGGCCTGGACAGAACAAGGAGCGTGTACTTGTGCGTGTTATCATCAGTAACATTGCGTAGGTGCCCCATAGCCTTGTGGTCAAGCGAATTGGCACCCTGCCAGGAATGGGCAGATTTTGGTCGGTGCCCGTTTACGTTCTCAATGGCAGAGACACCACCCCTGGGCTAGTTGGCAATGAAGATGATGCCCCTCCAAAGAATGCATCTCCTCACCCGTACGAGCCGCCATATCTTTCTGCCGCACATCAATGGACTCTTGAGCACCAGCAAATGCTGCAACAACAGATCGATGAAGCATGGGAGCAATAGGCTCCACAACAACAACAGATGCAGAATGACGGTTGGGGTGTCTGGCCCGTTGCGCCTCCTCCATATAGAGGATTCAGTTTCAGAACCCTTTTTCAGTACACTGGCCCCTCCCTCATGGATGGTGTGGAATAGGAGAGCAACATAACTGATGACCGCAAGATGAATGGTCCGTCTACTCTGATATTAAAGAAGTTGCAGATGCTCTGATCAATGCTAGGCAAACCTCTGGTGCTCACTTCGTTCGTGCAGTGGGTGGTTCCCACACTATTGCGGTGAGGGCAGAGGAAGGGATGTCTCTTCTGCAGTTCCTTTGGATGTTTTCTTTTGGTAGATTCACTCGCTGCATTGCTGGTCCAGAAGCCACTGCTCCAACTCTGAACCAAGGCATGTTGCCGGTGAATCCCCTCGCCTTCTTTCAAGCAATCATTCATGCTGTCGTCAGAGAGAGAGAGAGGGGCTGCAAGTGCCCAGATTTGTGGTCTGACTGAAGTTCCTTTCTGCCTCGATGAAGCAGTTTTCATTCCATCAGAGATCGAGGATGCTTTTGCGATGCAGGTACCATTGTATGGATATGATTATGATTCCTCTCTGTAGATGGGATGTGCAAGCTCCAATCAGGCGCCTGAGGTTTTGATCTCCGCTGCATCTTCTGAACTCTTTGATATCCCTATTATCAAACCACGGAACGAGTATTTTCAGAAGATGGTCTCTGAAGAAAAGGCACATGTCGATACCGCTTGTCTGCGGTGCAGTAACAGATCCACGAGGTATGATGGCTTCAGGGTGGCCCAAATCACTAACACTAGGAAGGGGCGATCCAAGGTCAAGCCCAGAGGCGCCCCCTCGATTGGTTGCTCCTCCTAGGCGACTGATCCTTGCACCAACCTGTTGCTCAATCCCTCTGCCGCGTCAGCTGACCAACTACCTCTTCCAACACCTATCCATCAGCTGCAATATGTGGGCACTTCTCTGTGAGGGATACCCCCTGACGATCTCAGCCCCGAGAAGCTCCTAGCGGGCCACCAAGGGGGAGACCCTGAGCTGCACTAGGTGCGATGTCGTCAAATTAGCAGTGGAACATCCTATGCTGGAACATGCGTGGGATCAACAAGAAGCAACTGGCGATCCGTAATGCGATGATATCAATGGATGTTCTGCCGTTTGTTTCCAAGAAACTAAGCATACCTCTTTTGATGCTTCGTTTGTTAAACTATTATGTTCTAAAAAATTCAATATGTTTGAATTTGTTCCCTCCGTTGGTAACTCTGGAGGTCTTACTACTGCGTGGATGAGCTCGGTTTTCTCTGGCGTTGCGGTGTTTTCTGAATCTTTTGCACTAGGCGTCAGACTTACTTCAACACACTCCAGCGGTTCGTGGACGCTCGTAAACATATATGGCCCATGCACTGATCCAAATAGGGCGTTGTTTACCTCATGGCTTTTCGACCTAGACATTCCCACGGTGAAGATTGGCTCCTCCTGGGCGATTTCAACTTCATCCGAGCGCCGGACAACCGAAACAGAGGAGGAGGGGATGCTAACGATATGATGCTCTTCAGTGAATTCATCCGACAACAATCTCTCGTAGAACTTCCAATCAAAGGGCGGTCCTTTACGTGGAGTAATATGCAATCTGACCCACTGCTCGAACAGCTTGATTGGCACTTCACCTCCATGGACTGGGCGGCCAAATACCCGAACACAGTGGTTATGCCTCTCGGCAAACCCACGTCAGATCACATCCCATGCTATGTGAGCATCCAGTCCAAGATACCCAAATCCAAAATATTTTGTTTCAAGGACTTTTGGATCAAACAACTAGTGTTCTTCGAGGTGGTGCAGTGATCTTGGGCTAAGCGTAGCTATGCCCCAAAAGCAGCCGCCGTCCTATGCAAGAAACTCAAGAATCTTTGTTATGACCTGAAGCAGTGGAGCAAGAAAATCTCTAAGCTATCGATACTGATTGAGAACTGCAACAAAACCCTCCTGGAGATCGATGGGTTGGAGGAAAGAAGACGGTTGTCCCTACCGGAAGCTAACTTCAGAGGGATCTTGAAGCAGCACCTTCTTCACTTGCTAGATTGCAAAAGGACTTATTGGATGAAGCGCTGCACTGTCAGGTATTTCAAGTTTGGAGACGACAACACAATTTTTTCATAGGGTGGCTACGGAAAGATAACGTAGAAACAGTATACTAACGCTCAGATTGCTTGATGACTCGATCATTCATGATCACCTAGGTAAAGAGGTTGTTCTCTTTCAGGCCTTCAAGGACAGGATGGGTTGCTCCAACCAAACCAACATGCGGTTCGATTTGAGATGAATCATCAAAAAGGTGGAGGGGCTCCAAACCTTGTCGCCCCCTTTCACTCGCAAGGAGATTGATCAAGTAGTCAAGGAGTTGCCGTCTGACCGTGCTCCTGGCCCAAATCGATTTAGTGGCAGCTTCATAAAATCTTGCTGGCACATCATCAAGGAGGACTTCTATCGGCTTTGTTTTGATTTCCATGCAGGTAATCTTGATCTCGAAAGCTTGAACACGAGGTTTATTACTCTCATCCCAAAAACCCAATCCCTAAAGACTGCCAATGATTATCGCCCAATAACTCTACTAAATTTCTGCCTCAAACTTCTGACCAAGCTCTTCGCGAACCGGCTACAACGAGTGATCCTCGAGAGCATACACCGAAACCAATATGGATTCTTGCAAGGGTGATCGATTCAGGATGTGTTGCGTGGGCGTTTGAGGTTATACACCAATACCAAGCGTCGGGGCGAGCGATCGCCATTCTGAAGTTAGACTTCGCTAAGGCGTTTGACACGATCGAACATGCCCCGATTATGGAGATTATGAAGTGCATGGGGTTTGATGATCGATGGCTTGGGTGGATGGACGACTTGTTCTCGACAACCAAATCCTCTGTCCTCCTTAATGGGACCCTAGGTAGAACATTCTTCTGCATGCGAGGTGTGCACCAAGGCGATCCCCTGTCCCCGCTCATCTTTGTTCTTGCGGCCGATCTATTGCAAGTCGCCATCAATGATGCATATCGAGCGGGCAATCTCCAGCTTCCCATTCCAGTTCCTGATGATGACTACCTCGTCATACAGTACACCGACGACATGATCCTTGTAATGCCCGCGGACCAATCTCTAGCGGAGACCATCAAGCTCATCCTCCAGGACTATGCGTCGTCGGTGGGGCTGCACATAAACTTCCAAAAATCTACCCTGATCACTGTTAATACAGATGCGGATGCGACTTCGCGCTTGGCACAGGTTTTTGGTTGTGCAATCGGTTCCATGCCGTTTACATACTTGGGGTTGCCCATGGGCACCACCACGCCGACGGTGACTGACCTCATGCCTCTGGTTGCGTCGGCGTTTCCACGACAGCCACGCTCCTTGACCACGGCTCAAAACTTACCCTCATAAACTCGGTGGTCACATCGCTCACGATATGTGCTATGTGCTCCATCAGATTGCTACCGAAGATCCTTGATCATCTGGATAAACTCAGACGGTACTGCCTCTGGGCTAAGAGCACGGACAATGGCATGAAAGCGGTCTTGTTGGCAGCTTGGGAACTGGTTTGCCGCCGCAAAAACAAAGGTGGGCTTGGGATAATCGATCTCAGGGTTCAAAACCAAGGCTTGCTCCTTAAATAGCTGCATAAGTTCTACAATCGCATGGATCTGCCTTGGGTGAAGCTGGTTTGGAGTGCGTATTATGATGGACTGGTTCCGCATGCGTCTGACCTGTGTGGCTTGTTTTGGTGGTGAGACATCATGCACCTTGTGTCGATGTATAGAGGGGTCATGTCTGTGGAGGTGGGGGATGGGAGCATGGTGCTATTTTGGAAAGACGCATGGCACGATGATGTACTTGCTGATAGCCACCCCCGATTGTTCGCGTTCTCCATAAACGAAGACGTTTCAGTACAGAAGCTGCTGACCGCGCCTACGCTTGGCCAGAACTTCCATCTGCCGCTCTCAGTCCAGGGCAGGGGTGAGCTCGAGAACCTCCAAAGCAGCATGACCACGATGGAGTTGACAGAGGCAAATGACGTCTGGAGATGTGTTTGGGGATCGAAGGGGTTCGCCTCCAGCAAATTTTACCTGCACTGTTTTTGTGATGGAGTGGCGGACAAGGCCTTTGAGTGGATCTGGAAGACTAAGTGCACCAAAAAATGGAGGGTTTTTGCTTGGCTGCTTCTAGCGGACAGACGTAACATGCGGGGACTGCTCAAAAGGAAAAATATGAAACTAAGGGACAACAACTATGCTTGCTTGTTATGCAATCACCCCCCCCCCCCCCCCGAAGAGCCAGTTGAGCATCTACTTTTTCAATGTGAATTCAGCAGAGCGTGTTGGGGAAAGCTTGGGATCGCGTGGCCCATGGATGGTAACAGGTTGCAGCTCGTGCATGCGGCGAAGGGCGCGTGGGCCAGGCCCATGTTCATGGACATTTTCATCATAGCGGCTTGGAGCATTTGGAAGGAACGTAACAACAAACATTTTAGAGAGATCGCCCCACGGTGGATGGGTGGCGGCAAAGATTTCATTATGACTTTGGCATGATGAGGCACAGAGTCAAAGAGGCCCTAGTGCCATTTGTGGAGCAGCTTGTTGCTTCCATCTAGTTGTTCTTCATCTGTTTAGAAGCAACATTAGGTGGCTTTTACTTCTTCTCCTGTACCCTTGATGTATATGACTCTCCTAACCCTTAGTCCCATGTAAAATCATCCATGCAATTCTGTATGTTGAGATTTTAATATAAAGTGGAGTGGGGGGTGCCCTCACTGTCCCAAATTTTCAAAAAAAAAAAACAAACAAACTAGATAATGGGATATTTTTTTGGTGGAACTCCAATTTCAATCGATTCCAATTCCAAGATCCAATATCATCGCATAGCCTATACCATGCCAATACTTTTCCCTTCCAATATAAAGGGAAAATCTTCTTCTTAACTTCATCTATGGGTAAACCTACAAGCTTAAACAATCCACAAATTTGTTCCACATATATCAAGTGCATATCAGGATGTTCGGTTCCATCTCCTGCGTAAGGATTAGCTAGCAGTTGTTCTATCATACCCGGAGGAACTTCATATTCAATATTTTCAGTAGGTGCAGTAGGTTGATGGGTAGCTGTGGTTCCGGTCAAGGTGAAGATACCCTGAACAAACCCCTCAAGGGATTGTTTTCCATAGTAACAAGTGACAGTTAATTTCAGCACACTATATAAATCGTTCCTTACCAAATTCCACTTACCAA
This sequence comes from Aegilops umbellulata, assembly GCA_032464435.1. NCBI lineage: Eukaryota > Viridiplantae > Streptophyta > Magnoliopsida > Poales > Poaceae > Aegilops > Aegilops umbellulata. The sequence continues at coordinate 82,091,149 of CP136060.1, read as the reverse complement.
AGGCGCTTCACTCCCCGACAACGGCGCCAGAAAATAGCCTTGATGACCCACTAGTATAGGGGATCAATTGTAGCTCTTTTCGATAAGTAAAAGTCCTGGGGTTCTTGAATTTGCTGAAACTGTTTAAGACTTTGCTGAGTCATATCATTGTAGCCCCCGAGCCTTAAGATGACTCGAGGAGTTGGCTTGAGACTCTCCATACTTGATCGTGATATAAACCGGTATAAGTCTTTCAACAGCTAAGTGATATAATAGTCCCTTTCGCAGTAGATAACTTGCCCTACATTAGAAAACTTGCAAGCTGGAGTAATTTCTCTTTTTAAAGAAAGAAATATATAATATAAAAATATACTGGATGAATTTCACCTGATATGTTAGGCCAGAAATTATCCACCGTGGAGTTGATGATCACCCCGGTAAAGCTGAAATCAATCACGGCCGAGTTGGCCGTGGGAACAGACAAATGAATCGGCCGCGACATTGTAAACCGGTGCGTACGAGCAAGTTGTCCTCCGCGTTGTAAACCGATGCGGACGCGTGAATCGGCCGTCCGCTCAGCAGGTAATGTGACACGGAGGAGAATGCCGTTGTAGAATGTTGCCAGTGCGTGCTCTATACCCACAGTATAACAATAATTTTACATGTATATAAAAACACCAATAGAGCAGTGTAATGGTGCTCGGAGGAATTAAAATGTACTGATAAAATATATAGGAGGGATAACACCTGATTTTGTTTTTGTCGGATGAATGCAGATGCTGGTACCATATAACACTGAATAGTATATGCACGTTGAGCTCCGCTGATGTGATGTAGCATAACATCCACATGACCCTCAGTTGTAACATTTTTTTTGACCACCTTGACTTTATTTTCTCTCAACCGGCCTCCTCTTGTCTCTTTTTTTTCTTCAACCAGTAGAAGTAAAGCAACATGGTGCGGGGGCGCGGCAGCAGAGTGAGCCGGCGTGGCAATTTGAGGAAACCGCGCGAGGCCGCGTTGACTCACGGCACAAGGGACTCAACGGTTGTGACCCCGTGGGCAATCGTGGGACCAGGGTGGTTCAAGATGGAGGCTCGCGGTGGCGGCTCAGAATGCAACGGCGAGAACGGCACAAGGCCGGGAATGCCCAGTGAGGTAGCAGCTCAGACCTTGAGGGAAAACAGCTGCAGAGCGCCGGCCGTGGCGGATCACGGCAGAAGAAAGCCGGCTCGCGGCAGATGCGGACCGGGGCGGTTTGCTCGGGGGGCTATAGCAGCAAGGCAGGTGAACGTAGAGCAACCCGGAGCATAGGTCGCGTACGGCACAGGAGAACTCGGCGATTCCCGCTCGGGTCCTGCGGGCGCGGCAGCAAGAGGGAGTGCGGTCGATGTGGCCCGGATGCATTAGTGGCGGCTTAAGGCCACTCTAGCGAGGGCGGCTCATGGTAGAACGTGGCGGCTCTCAGGGCCAGCAGAGGATGCGGTGTCCAATCACCGTAGAATACCGGCGGCTTTAGCAAGACACCGCAGTTGTCGCTCAGGCGGGATGCAAGGCGCAACCTGCGGCGGTGGAGTAGTGGAGGCCAGTAGAGGCGGGCTGAAAACTCCCCGAAGGCGCGGTTGCGAAGGCGAATTTGAATCCAGGGCAGCCCGTCGTGGGGCGAGTCATCGAGCATCTGAACACGCAACAGGTGCGCCTCGACGCGGCCCCGGCGGTTTAACACCTCGCAGAGGTGACTTGGTACTAGCACGACGGCTCAGAGGGCAGCGGATGCTGAACCGGCGGGTTGGCATGGCGCAGCGGGGCGCAACGAAGTAGTGGTTGGAGGCGGCTCGTAACACAATCGTGAAAACTCCCGCTGAAGCAGAGGTGTTGGCCGGGCGGCTTGTGGCGATTCGCGGGGTCAATGGAGGCGTAGCAGGTCAAAGCAACGATGGCGGCTCGGCGCGGCGGCTCCAGCTTGTGCAGCCCGGCGATCCGTTAGGAGGGCGTTTCAGACGCGGAGCTAATCCGGCGGTTGGTATCGCCACCATGGCGGCTCAGCAGCGGCAGAAGCGCTCGTGGCAGAAAACGAGCGACAATGACTCAGCGGCGCTCGACTTGGTGAATACCGATGATTCCTCCGCCGAGTCGCGCAGGGACGGGCTGCAGCCATGGGAGAAGGCAGCTCAAGGCCACCATGACGCAACGGAGGCGGCCAGTTTTGACGAGTCATGAATCTGCGACAGCAGAAGCGGCGATTCAGCAGAGGAGGCCTACCAGCGGCCGCGCGCAGCGAGGCGATTTAATCAGGGCGGCCCACGAGCCGGCGGCGGGTGGACAGGTGCGTCGGTGGCCCGCGGCAGAGATAAGGCCATGGAACGGCGGCTTAGACAACAGCCGACGGGTTGGAGGCCACGGCGCGGGCCGACTCGGATCAACGTGATCTTGGTCCTCCTCCGAGTCATGCTTGTGCTGATAAAACGACGAGGCAGAGTCGGCGGCGGTTTAAAGCTGAACAAGAAGTGAGTCACGCAGGGTGAGCGGCTCGAAACTCGGCAATTTGGAGGTCACAAAGCGGCTCTGTGCGGCGGCTCGATTAGCCCCCCTGGGAGGCGGAAGCAAAGCAAGGCAACGAAGCAGACAACGATTTAGGTCGGATCCCAGGCGGGCGCGCAGTCGATGAGTCCGAGTCCGGCTCAACCTGGAGTCTACTACGGTGCCTCGCAGGATCCCTCTTCTTGTCACGGTAGCACGACAACTCATGTGAACTTTTTGTTCAGAGTCAACCGGAGCAGAAGCGGTTTTGACAGAAAATAATAATGAATCTGGGTCAAAATAGTGGCTCAACTTGTATCCTTCAGTAGTAGTAAAAAACACCAGCTCCTTAAGGAGTTTCAGAAATCCGTCGGCTTCAAGCGACTCGTAATCCATCGAACCAATCGCAGGATCGTAGCAGCGAATAGGGTGTAACCTTTTCATCTGGAAAATTTCAAACTTCTCGAACCCTGAGAGAGATCCCTCCGTGCGCAGGCCTCATGATGAGCGCCAACTGTTGTGGAATTTTCACGACAGATGTCCTAGTGTGAGGACTTAGTCGTGAGGCCAACGCATCCATGTGGTAGCTTGAGAGCGGTTGAGCGGACTCGAGAGACGCAACACAAGACAAGGATTTAGACAGCTTCGAGCCACGGGAAACATCATCCGGTAACAACCCTACATGTTGTTTGTGGCTAGATCTCATTATCATCACGAGGTAGTCATCGTAAACCGGCTCTCCTAGTTATGTCTAACCTTAAGATTATTCGTCCCCCCTTTTGGGGTGCCCTGCCCCTCCTTATATAAGTTGAAGGGAGCGGGTTACATGTAGAGTCCAACTCGGATTAAGATTTAAACTATTTTGACTTCTCTTCATGGGATTCTTAACATCTTGAGATTCTTAACGTCTCGGGCTTGTTAACCCCAAGCGACTCTGTCTACTGGGTTATGACTGTCTGTCGGGTTATGACTGTCTGCCGGTTTACCACCTGGTTTAACTGTCTGCCGGTTTATCACCTGCCGGTTTACCATCTGTCTTAATTGTCTGCCTTAACCATCTTTCTTAACTGTCTGCCTTAACCATCTGTCTTAACTCTCTGCCGGTTTACCAAGTCCCAGCCGGGTTATAATTCCGGCCGGGTTATACCGCGGGGTATATCCCCGACAGTTCAAATTTTAGTTGTGTGTGCGATGAGGGGCATACGGTTGATCTGTACGAACAGTTTGCGATGAGACAGAACAACAGAAACGGGCAGCCAGATCAAGGTGTGTGTGCAATATACGGCATACAGTTCACTCCGATGAACCGTTTGTGATGAGTGAGGTGAACACAAACGATTCGGCGTAAGAAGATGTGTGTGATACCCGGCAAACAGGTCGGTGATCAGAATTGTGTGCGATCATTATAGACAACCCATACGGTCTTTTTTTGTGAATTGTGTGCTCGCCAGGGCACACAGTTCAACAAACCAACCTGTTGGCGATAATGTAGAAGATCTCTCTCGAATACATATTACTAACCGCCTGCGATGAGATTGACAGGATAAACAAAGATATATACAGTGTGCTTAATTTAGTCCTTCTTCTTGTTGTTGTTCTTGTTGGATGGCCCCACGACATCGTCTTGGCGAGGACGCTTCTTGCTGCTGACCGTTGGCTTTTCATCGCCGCCGCCGTCGTCATAGTCATTGTTGTCTTCGTCGTCCTCCTCCTCGTTCGACCATTCCTCCTCCTCCTCATCATCATCTTCCTCTTATTCGTCCTCCGACGGCTCCTCGTTCGTCTGGTTGTTGTCTAACGACTCCGGAGGCGGCGTCCCTTCCATGAACCGGATATAATCGAGGTCTGGGCTCAACGCCGGACTCATGGAAGACGAGCGGGATGATTCCGATGTTAACCTATCATCGGGCGCCAGACTGTTGGACGAACCGTCGTCCTCGCTGTCGCTCGACATGGCTGCAGAGTGTGTGCCAGTGTGTAGCGCGGCCTGCCGGGGACGATGAAAGATGGTGGACACTTAAGCGGGGTATGCAGAGAAGAGGAACTACCAATTGATGCGGGGTTGACGTATTATCTAACCACTGATATAATCAACCGCAATTATTTGTACCCAGTCGCTCCAAATTCCCGGGGTTGTGTGGGACTCCTATTGGCTATTTGGTTGGTTTCCTTTTTCAGTACAAAAACAAGGAACGAGTTTTGGGATTATGCACCGGTACCGGTACGAACGGAGTAGGACAGTTGGCAAGCAATACATTGAGCTCTTCTTATTGATAAAGCCAGTAATAATCAAATTAGAAAGGAAAATAAATAAGACAAAGAAAAATATCTGCACGAATCTTCGCGTAACATCAATGGCATAGGACCTAGATGTGCATTACTTAGAGAACATCTAGATGTGCTTTAGCAATACTGTCAAACAAAACCCCTAATCATCATTGCAAACAGCACATAGAACATGGCTAATGCGGAAACCACAACTACACATGCTAGTTTCTTCTTGTCTCTTTCTTTCATCTGTTGCCTGTGATTGATTCTTTCTTGCTTCATCGTACTGATTGTACATTCCAGATCAACCAGTTTCTTCCTCAACTTTACGTTATCTTCTGCGAGCTCCGAGCCCTGCCATGCCATTCTTCATCCACCAGTTAGCAAAGGCAGCCTCATATCACTGCCAATGTTAAATAGTATTCTAGATGAGCGGTGGCACTAACTGAAGTAAAATGATGAACTTAATTAGCAATAACCTCTAAGGGGCAACTGAGAAACCTCCTGCCAATGTCGAATCCCTCCGTGCATACACATCGAGCGGGAGTGTGCCCATGCACACAACTCAGCTTTTGGTACTTCTCGGTGGCGCAAAAATTGGAGTCGAACTCGTGTTCCGGGAGTCTGGAGGCAAGCTCCACATCTGGCAGCAGATCGCTTTCCAGGGGGGTCATTCAGGAGGGAATCAGCAAGGATCTGTACTTTGGACATGGTAAAAAACATCGAGATAGCTTGGAACCCGACAGGACGATTCAGATCCGTAGTACACCTGCCTTCTGATGACCTTAGGCGAGTGCTCGACGGCGACCGCCGTCGTGGCGGCGATACGAGCAGGAGTAGTCGCACCGAAACCATCAGCACCACTCGTTTGCATTCCCCCAATGTTAGCGCCACGCGAGGGAATTTGGAGGCTATGTAGGTATTTGGGCGAAATGGGGAAACTGTGGAGATAAGCTAACGGTCGGGAACTACTAATGGCACTATATATATGTTGTATACGACACACTGTTTGTACATGTCATTTGCATTAGGTATTACAACGTCACACACGATTTCCGCACCAAACCGTGTGAGAAGACAATGTAGGTTAGACACAATTGTCGTTGCATAACCGTATGTGATGTACTACCCTGTCCATATAATTGAGTTACGGTGAGATACTGATAACCCACAAGTATAGGGGATCACAACAGTTTTCGAGGGTAGAGTATTCAACCCAAATTTATTAATTCGACACAAGGGGAGCCAAAGAATATTCTAAAGTATTAGCAGTTGAGATGTCAATTCAACCACACCTAGATAACTTACTATCTGCAGCAAGGTATTTAGTAGCAAAGTAATATGATAGTAGTGGTAACGGTAACAAAAGTAAAGAAGCAAAAGTAATATTTTTGGTGTTTTGTAGTGATTGTAATAGTAGCAACGGGAAAGCAAATAAGCGAGAACCAATATAGGAAAAGCTCGTAGGCATTGGATCGGTGATGGAGAATTATGCCGGATGCGGTTCATCATGTAACAAGCATAACATAGGGTGACACAAAACTAGCTCCAATTCATCAATTTAATGTAGGCATGTATTCTGAATATAGTCATACGTGCTTATGGAAAAGAACTTGCATGACATGTTTTGTGCTACCCTCCCGTGGCAGCAGGAACGGAAACTAAGGGATATTAAGGCCTCCTTTTAATAGAGAACCGGAACAAAGCATTAGCACATAGTGAATACATGAACTCCTCAAACTATGGTCATCACCGGGAGTGGTCCCGATTATTGTCACTTCGGGGTTGCCGGGTCATAACACATAGTAGGTGACTATAGACTTGCAAGATAGGATCAAGAACTCACATATATTCATGAAAACATAATAGGTTCAGATCTGAAATCATGGCACTCCGGCCCTAGTGACAAGCATTAAGCATAGCAAAGTCATAGCAACATCAATCTCAGAACATAGTGGATACTAGGGATCAAACCCTAACAAAACTAACTCGATTACATGATAGATCTCATCCAACCCATCACCGTCCAACAAGCCTACAATGAAATTACTCACGCACGGCGATGAGCATTATGAAAATGGTGATGGAGGATGGTTGATGATGACGACGGCGATGGATTCCCGTCTCCGGAGCCCTGAACGGACTCTAGATCAGCCCTCCCGAGAGGTTTTAGGGCTTGGCGGCGGCTCCGTATCGTAAAAGGTGGTTATTTCTTCTCCTTGATATTTTTCTCCCAGAAAGCAAATATATAGAGTTGGAGTTGGCATCGGAGGAGCCTCAGGGGGCCCACGAGGTAGGGAGGCGTGCCCTAGGGGGGGGTGGGCGCCCCCACCCTCATGGACAGGGTGTGGGCCCCCTGGTCTTCATATTTGGCAAGGATTTTTTATTATTTCCTAAAAGATGTTCCGTGAAGTTTCAGGTCATTCCGAGAACTTTTGTTTCTGCACATAAATAACACCATGGCAATTCTGCTGAAAACAATGTCAGTCCAAGTTAGTTCCATTCAAATCATGCAAATTAGAGTCCAAAACAAGGGCAAAAGTGTTTGGAAAAGTAGATACGACGGAGACGTATCAACTCCCCCAAGCTTAAACCTTTGCTTGTCCTCAAGCAATTCAGTTGATAAACTGAAAGTGATAAAGAAAAACTTTTACAAACTCTGTTGGCTCTTGTTGTTGTAAATATGTAAAGCTAGCATTCAAGTTTTCAGCAAAGATTATGACTAACCACATTTGCAATAATTCTGAGGTCTCATATTTACTCATATCAATAGCATAATCAACTAGCGAGCCATAATAATAAATCTCGGATGACAACACTTTCTCAAAACAATCATAATATGATATAACAAGATGGTATCTCGCTAGCCCTTTCTGAGACCGCAAAACAAAAGTGCAGAGCACCTTTAAAGATCAAGGACTGACTAGACATTGTAATTCATGGTAAACGTGATCCAATCATAGTCATACCCAATATAAATTAATAGTAATGGATGCAAATGATAGCTGCGCTCTCCAGCTAGTGCTTTTAATAAGAGGGTGATGACTCAACATAAAAGTAAATAGATAGGCCCTTCATAGAGGGAAGCAGGGTTTTGTAGAGGTGCCAGAGCTCGGTTTCGAAATAGAGATAAATAATATTTTGAGCGGCATACTTTCATTGTCAACATAACAACTAAGAGATGGCAATATCTTCCATGCTACACACATTATAGGCGGTTCCCAAACAGAATGGTTAAGTTTATACTCCCCTCCACCAACAAGCATCAATCCATGGCTTGCTCGAAACAACGAGTGCCTCCAACTAACAAGAGTCCCAGGGGAGTTTTGTTTGCAATTAATTTGATTTAGTTTGCATAAAGCATGGGACTGGGCATCCCGGTGACCAACCATTTTCTCGTGAGTGAGGAGCGGAGTCCACTCCTCTTGAGAATAACCCGCCTAACATGGAAGATAAGGGCAGCCCTAGTTGATACATGAGCTATTCGAGCATACAAAACAGAATGTTTATTTGAAGGTTTAGAGTTTGGCACATACAAATTTACTTGGAACGGCAGGTAAATACTGCATATAGGAAGGTATGGTGGACTCATGGGATTTAGGGGATTGGATGCACAAGCAGTATTCCCGCTTAGTACAAGTAAAGGCTAGCAAAAGACTGGGAAGCGACCAACTAGAGAGCGACAACAGCCATGAACATGCATTAAAATTAATAAACATTGGATGCAAGCATGAGTAGGATATAATCCACCATGAACATAAATATCATGAAGGCTATGTTGATTTTGTTTCAACTACATGTGTGAGCATGTGCCAAGTCAAGTCACTTAAATCATTCAAAGGAGGATACCACCCCATCATACCACATCACAACCATTTTAATAGCATGTTGGCATGCAAGGTAAACCATTATAACTCGTAGCTATTCAAGCATGGGACGAGCAACTATAATCTCTAATTGTCATTGCAAACATGTTTATTCATAATAAGCTGAATCAAGAACGATGAACTCATCATATTTACAAAAACAAGAGAGGTCGATTTCATACCAGCTTTTCCCATCTCAGTCAGTCCATCGTATATCATCATAATTTCCTTTCACTTGCACGACCGAACGAAGTGAATAATAATAAGAGTGCACATGCATTGGACTAAGCTGGAATCTGCGAGCATTCAATAAACAGGAGAAGACAAGGCAATATGGGCTCTTTGGTTAAATCAACAATAATGCGTATAAGAGCCACTTCAACAATTTAATTATGGTCTTCTCCTATCGACCCCCAAAGAAAAGAAAAGAAATAAAAACTATTTACACGGGAAAGCTCCCAACGAGCAAAAGAAGAACGTGAAATATTTTTGGGTTTTCCTTTTAGTTATTACTACTACAGCAAGAAAGTAAACTAGCTAGAAGCTATTACTAATTTTTTTGGTTTTTCTTAAGGTTTATCAAACACACAAGAAGAAAGCAGGAAAAAGAAAATAAACTAGCATGGATATTACAATAAAAAAGTATGAGCACCGTAATCTAGCAATGAGTGTGTGTAACATAAATGTAATGTCGGTGGGAAATACGTACTCCCCCAAGCTTAGGCTTTTGGCCTAAGTTGGTTCATTGCCAGGGATGGCCTGGCAGATATCCGTAGATGTAGCTGGGGTCATACTGTGATGCAGCGACTATCGCCTCCTGAGCTGCAGCGTGGCGGCGAGCTGCCTCCGCCCTCCTCTCGTAATCATCTACCTCCTCTCTAGTAATAATATATCTTCCTTTTGCCTGATAATCAAAGAAGGCAGGAGAAGGGAGAGTAATACTGACAACATGCCGTTTGTCAAAGATTAGTCGATATTGGAGAGGTGATTCATTCCTCTCGACAAACTGGTGGTGGACCATAGAATTAAAATCTAAATAAGTAGGAGTCAACTACATATCATCCTCACGAACGTCCACATCAAGAAAATCAGCTAAGCGGGTGGCATAAATTCCTCCAAAGAAATCTCCATTAGATCTATTATGATGCAACCTACGTGCAACAATGGCTCCCAAATTATAAGATTGGTCTCCTAACACATCACTCCTAAGAATACTGAGGTCAGGCACACACATATGACATGCTTCATTCTTACCATTTATGCACCGACCTATGAAGAGAGCAAAATAATGTATAGCAGGAAAGTGAATGCTCCCTATGGTAGCTTGTGCTATACCTCTAGATTCCCCTACAGTTATATCAGCAAGAAAGCCTCTAAATTCAGATTTGCAGGGATCACTAACACTACCCCATTGTGGAAGTTTGCAAGCAGAAGTAAAATCCTCTAAGTCCATGGTATAAGATTTTTCATAAAGATCAAACATGACCGTTGGAGAATTACGTGAAAAATGAAAATTCAAACCTCCTCACAAATGAACTAGTGAGATGATGGTATTGCGGGCATTTGTCTGCCTCAAAGCTCACAAGATCGGCGTTACGCAAATATGCGTTAAATTCCTCTTTGATTCCCGCTCGATCCATAAAATTTTCTGAAGGCCATTCACAGGGCCGCACTGGAGCGTCTCTTGGTGGCTCCTCATCAGCATCACGTATTGCAAGCCTGGGTTCTTGCTTCCTTGAAGAACCACCTTGGAACATTTTCCTAAACATATTTCTTCCTCTGAAAAATTTCTGAAATTTTAGTAACTTCAAACAAAAGTGAACCAAGCTCAACAAAATTGATAGCAACTACTCCTACAAGTGCCTAGAGACTATATCAAGCATTAGAACTACTTGGAACCACATAAATTTGACATGCAAGCTCAAGAACATGGTCACCTAGGCAACACAAATTTGCAAAGAATAGAGCACTAGAACAAAAACTAATTGGACCAATGGAGGAGTCACATACCAAGGAACAATCTCCCCAAGCAGTTTTGTGAGAGGTGCTTTGAGCAAGGAGATCGAAAATCACATCAAAGTGAGCTAGAACTCGTGCTTGAGCTAGATATTCGTGTTTGTGGGAGGAAGAAGAATTGTATGGGTGAAGGAATAAGTGGAGGAGGGCCACCGTAGGCCCACGAGGCAGGGGGCGCGCCCTGAGGGGGTAGGGCGCGCCCTCCACCCTCGTGCCCAGGTGGTTGACCCCCCTGTTGTGTTCTCAGTTCCGTAAATCCTCAAATATTCCAAAAAAAATCATATTAAATTGGCAGGGCATTTGCAGGACTTTTATTTTCGGGGTATTTTTATATTGCATGGATAATTCAGAAAACAGACTGAAAAATACTATTTTACTTTATTTCATCTAAATAATAGAAAGTAGAGAGAGGGTAGAGCCATCTCATGCTCATCAAAAGGAATCCCCTAACAAGGTTGATCAAGTCTTGTTAACAAACTCATTCCGAATAACATGGAACTGGAGAAATTTCGAGTAACACTATGTTACCTCAACGGGGATATGCACATCCCCAATAATAAGAATATCATATTTCTTTTTGACAATAGGAAGAGGAAATTCAAAACCTCCAATAATAATCGATGGCATTTTTCCAATAGAGTTGATACTATGAACTTGAGGTTGTTCCTCGGAAAGTGTACCGTATGCTCATTACCATTAACATGAAAACTGACATTGCCTTTGTTGCAATCAATAACAGCACCTGCAGCATTCAGAAAAGGTCTTCCAAGAATAATAGACATACTATCGTTCTCAGGAATATCAAGAATAACAAAGTCCGTTAAAATAGTAACGTTTGCAACCACAACAGGCACATCCTCACATATACCGACAGGTATAGCAGTTGATTTATCAGCCATTTGCAAAGATATTTCAGTAGGTGTCAACTTATTCAAGTCAAGTCTACGATATAAAGAGAGGCATAACACCAACACCGGCTCCAAGATCACATAAAGCAGTTTAAACATAGTTTCTTTTAATGGAGCATGGTATAGTAGGTACTCCTGGATCTCCAAGTTTCTTTGGTATTCCACCCTTAAAAGTATAATTAGCAAGCATGGTGGAAATTCCAGCTTCCGGTATCTTTCTTTTATTAGTAACAATTTCTTTCATGTACTTAGCATAAGGATTCATTTTGAGCGTATCAGTGAATTGCATACGTAAAAAGATAGGTCTAATCATTTCAGCAAAGCGCTCAAAATCCTCATCATCCTTTTTCTTGGATGGTTTGGGAGGAAAAGGCATGGGTTTCTGAACCCATGGTTCTCTTTCTTTACCATGTTTCCTAGCAACAAAGTCTCCGCTACTAGGAAAAGGCTTATACATAGAAGTTTACCAGTAGCGTGTATTATGGACCTCACGCTACTGATAGTTACCAGTAGCGTCTGTTACAAAGCGCGCTACGGGTACAACGTAGTAGCAGCGTTCGTTTTTGGAGGCCACGCTACTGGTAAGTTTGCCATAGCACACCACCCGACCAAAAAATATTAGTAGCGTTTGTTGTCTAACCAGCGCTACTGTTAAGAAAGTAGATGTAGCGCCCGTGCACCTAGACGCGCTACTGCTATTTCTTCTATGGGTAAACTTATACCAGTAGCATTGTTTTTGTACAAGCGCTATAGCTAGTTTTACGTACCAGCAGATATTTTGGCTGGCACTCATAGCTGTAGCGCGCTTTGGCACCCCGCGCTACTGCTATGGTCGCCACCCACCTACCACCTTTCCCCTCCTTCCTTCCCTTTCTTCTTCCTCTCCCCCTTCCTTTCTCCCCCTTTCCTTGCACCTTGCTTGTTCCATTCAATGCTCCCCCTCCACCACCCCTCCATTAGAGCCCTCCCTCCCCCTCTTCTTTTCCCTCCACCACCGCCCTCTTCTTTGCCCTCCACCACCCCCCTCCATTAGAGCCCTCTTCTTTGCCCTCCACCACGCCCCTCTTCTTTGTGCCCTCCTCCACCACCCCCTCCATTAATGCCCTCCCTCCCCCTCTTCTTTGCCCTCCATCCCCTTCCATTAATGCCTTCCCTCTCCTCTCCCACTATCTCCCTAGCTAGCTCTCTCTCTCCCTAGCTAGCTAGCTAGCTAGCTAGTTAGAGCTATATATCTAGAGCTACTAGGTAATTAAGAAGAAAGGTGCTTGATATCCATCTCAACACATAGGTGAGCAAAAAAAGGTCTTTGTGTGGATAGGATCGCAACTATATATATATGGGCGATATGAGAATATATATACCGATTTGTGTGTGGCATAATTTGAGTTTCCTACATTGTGTATTTGATGAAATAATGTGGGTGACATGAGTTGCCTATGTTTTGCCGAAATGTCGATTCAATCCGTTTCGGCGAATTTCGGGCAAAATCAATATGTCCTATGTTTAGGGAAGGTCATGCTGAATTTTTGTATGAATTTGATCCATGCATGCATATATACATGGTTATAATATTTGCTCCGCGCGCAGGTCATCATGAAGGTCAATGGAACAATGGTGGAAAGATACTGGCAATCCGCTGTGGGCGACATGTATGAAAAAAGACTGAAGGATGTTTTATGTTCGTGTCGAAAATGCAAAGGAATTGTCAGGCTCGACCCCTTTGAGGATGGCATATTCAAGGCGCACCTGCTCCTGCATGGTTTCATGCATAGCCATACTCGGTGGATAAGTGAAGAAGAAGAAGAAGAAGATGATGATGATGAGGAGGAGGAGGACGTCGACGGGGCAGGAAATAACAACATGGGGCCACCAGACGAAGAGATGACCGATTATGTGCCCGAAGAGGAAGAAGGCCTCAGAAATGTCGATGGAGAAGAGGCAGTTCAAGGCGGAGAAGACGCGTACACGCCACCGTCTTCGTCGCTACTAGGTTCAGCCATGCGGGACCCGCATGTTCGAGACATGCTTCGCAAGAAGACGACTAGCGACAGAGCTGCTTCTAGAGAGGAGGCCAAACTGGCGCAACTGGAGGTAGACTCGATGACTCCTTTGTATGATGGTTGCAATAATCCCGAGGTGACCCGCTTGAGTTTCACACTAGAACTTCTAAAGATGAAGGCAAAAAACAAATGGACAGATACAAGCCTGGATGAGCTTCTGAAGTACCTAAAGAAGGTTCTTCCCGCGGGAAGCCTGTGTCCTACTAGTGTCGAGGAGGCAAAGAAAATCGTGTGCCCTCTTGATCTGCCACATATTAGATATCACGCATGCATCAATGATTGCATCATATATCGGAACGAGCACGCTAAAAAAACCATCTGTCCAAAGTGCAATGCTTTACGATATAAAAAGGCCAGAAAGAAAGCTCCACAGAAAGTTGTATGGTACTTTCCGATCACTCCGTGTCTACAGCGGTATTTCGTAGATCCTAAGGAAGCAAAGCTTATGCGTTGGCACGCGGAGAGGGTGAAGCCAGATGACAGAGATGAGCCGAAGCTGAGACACCTCGTAGATGCTAGCCAGTGGAGAGCATTAAATGCTGAATTTGATTTTTTTGCAAATGATCCAAGGAACATCGTGCTTGGCGCTAGTAGTGATGGCATGAATCCATTTGGCGACCAGAACACCAATCATAGCACATGGCCCGTGTTTGTATGGATGTACAACCTCCCCCCTGGTTGTGCATGAAGGAAAAATACATACACATGGCTATGCTTATTCAAGGGCCGAGACAACCGGGAAATGATATAAATCTGTATCTCGGGTTACTGAAAGAGGAGTTACAAACCTTATGGACAAGTCGGCCAAGACATGGGATGCAAGCAAAGGAGAGTATTTCTACATGAGAGCCACGCTGATCACGACGGTGCAGGACTATCTCGGTTACGACTATCTCTCCGGCCAGGTGTGCCATGGATATTGCGGATGCACGAGGTGCATGGATGATACAACTTCTCTGTAGCTACCGAAAGATGGCGGGTCTTCGAAAATCGTGTATGTCTGTGTCAAAACCGGCGGATCTCGGGTAGGGGGTCCCGAACTGTGCGTCTAGGCGGATGGTAACAGGAGACAGGGGACACGATGTTTTTACCCAGGTTCGGGCCCTCTCAATGGAGGTAAAATCCTACTCCTGCTTAATTGATCTTGATGATATGGGTATTACAAGAGTTGATCAACCACGAGATCGAGGAGGCTAAACCCTAGAAGCTAGCCTATGGTATGATTGTTGTTGTCCTACCGACTAAACCCTCCAGTTTATATAGACACTGGAGGAGGCTAGGGTTACACAGAGTCGGTTACAAAGAAGGAGATCTATATATCCGTATAGCCAAGCTTGCCTTCCACGCCAAGGAGAGTCCCATCCGGACACGGGACGAAGTCTTCAATCTGGTATCTTCATAGTCCAACAGTTCGGCTGTCCGGATACCCCCTAATCCAGGACTCCCTCAGTAGCCCCCGAACCAGGCTTCAATGACGATGAGTCCAGCGCGCAGATTGTCTTCGACATGGCAAGGCGGGTTCTCCTCCAAACTCCGAGTACCTGTTAAATAGTGTCCGGCTTCTTGTAAATGTTGCGCTTCTCGGCTTATGTGCCCAATAATGGCCATCTTCCACGTGTCAAGCGAATGCGAGGAGCCAGGGTGTTTTTACATTTACCACCCTAGCCATGTGAATGAACTGTCTATTAAAGAGACGAGGATTCTCAGATCCAAACCACACCATCCTCCCTCAGCGAGCATTCATCGGAGCGCGCCCGAAAAAATCCATCCCAACATGGCCGGCCAGCGCAGCTCCTCTTCTCGCCCCGGCAGTGCTAAGCCCGGGGATTGGGAGAAGTGTTCCGTCCCACACAGCCAATTAGTAAAGCTGCAGACCCAGGGATTTCTCCCTCCAGCATATATGGTCCCAGTTCGAGCCGGGCTCGCCACCTATAATGGCGGGGAGCAAGTGGAGAGCTTTCCCAGCCCCTCTAAGGGAGAGCGGGTACGCCTTGTCCCTTATTTGTTAAGGGGACTCGGATTTCCTATCCATCCTTTTCTCCGAGGGCTCCTGGAGTTTTACGGCCTCCAGTTGCACAATCTCACCCCTGCCTCCATACTGCTTATCACTGGCTACGTAGCCCTTTGCGAATTGTTTCTGGGCTGCGAACCTCATTTCGCGCTGTGGAAAAAGTTGTTCTGTCTTGTGCCCCGTACACAGAGGGGATCAATATATCAAGTGGGCGGAGCCGAAGTATGGCGTATCGCCGGGACCGGATACCTATCCGGTACCCCTAAGAAGACGTCTGAAGACTGGCCTTCAGAGTGGTTTTATATGGAGGACGTCCCCCTTCCGGACCCTATTCGGACCGGACTTCCCGAGTTTGATAATGCTCCCTTGAAGAAGCGCCTAGCTGGCGGCCACGGAGCCCTCAGGAGGAACATGATAGAGACGTTCTTTACTGATGGGCCAGATAAAGGTATTGGCTCAATCAGGACTGACCATAACCGAGGTTATGTCAATATGCATTATGCGGGGGGTGCAACCACTTCAATATCGAGGCCACCCTATGTGGGATTTCAACGGGGAAGATGATGCCACCCGCTAAGGCCGCAAGGGGCCGGACTCGCCTGCTGCCCTAGCAAAAATCTTGTCCGGTCTGTACGAGGGAGAGGAAGAGGAGTTCCTCCGCATCAAACCACAAGATGGATTCTCCATGTACAATCCTCCGAGCTAGGTAGGCCGCCACTTTTTATGCCCACTAATTCCGTATTTCTACAGTTAAATATTTTACCTTACAATTTCATCGCAGGAGCTGCGTAAGGCTGTAAGGGAGATCAACAACCTACCTCCACAACCAGAGGATCCTGAGCGGTCCCTCGACCCCGGCCTCAAAGAGGACCCAGACATATTCGTGGAGCTGATTGACAGGGTATTCTACCAATTGAGCTGCGATGATGCCATGGTGGCTATTATAGCCGACTACCCTGGGCTACTCCCAGCCTTGCAGGTAAATGAGACCAGGGTCCCAACCTTTGGAAAGGATTTTCTTTTACGCACTTCACCTACCGTATACAAATGGTGTTTTATAGGGAAGGCCCTCGGGACGCCCTGCCGAGCCCGCGGCGGTTCGCCAACAAGGGGCCCCAAAGCCAGACAGGCTAAAAAGGAAGGCAGTCCGGACAGAGACGCCGACGCAGAGGTATGATGCAACACCTCACTCCGTGGTTGTCGTCTTTAAAAACATAATAACACCCGTGTTTCCTAGAAGGAAGAACGCTCGCCGGATCATATCCGGAGATGTCGTCGATCATGCTTCTACTAGTCGGGCTCCAAGGCCGGACACAGAAGCGGAAGCTAACACGAGGCACACGCTGGATGCTCCGTCTACAGAGGATGCGGATAAGATATCCGCTACAAATTCCGAAGTGGAGAGCGCCATGAATCACAGGCGTCGCCGAGCCGTACTCCGTGATGCTTGTTTCTCCCAAGAGGCGTTTAACGCATTCAACTCAGGAGATGCGTACATCCGTGCTGCTCAAAATGGTCTAGCCAGAGCCACAGACCAGTATGTAAAGGACATATGGGTAAGAAAATTGATGATTATATATATCAGTAGCCCCTGGGACTTGAAACAGTCAGAGTAACTGATTTAAGGATCATGACTTACAAGTTTTGATCGAGAAGAATACCCGATTATCCCAGGAGCTGGAAGAGTGCAAAGCCCAGCTTCAGGCCGCACTTGCCGCATAAGATGAGTCCAAGAAGACCCCCGCTGGTAACTACTGGGTTTATGCTGCGAATCGGCAGGTACCAGATATTTGTGCGGCGTGCCTGCAAGTCTAACAGTAGCTTTTGCAGATGACTCCGGAGCAAATCTGGGGGCCGTGTCGGGGAATGCGAAACATGCTGAATGATAGCTAAATGCCGGCGAGCGCGTGCTATCACGCATCATTGAAGAGAAAAATAATCTCCGAGACGCTAATACCCAGCTGGGCGTGGAACTGAAAGATGTTCAGGCCCAGCTTGCAGACTCCGTGAAGGAGAATAAGCGGCTTCGGCGCGACATTTTTAGTAAGTGCTTAAGCGAACCCTTGAAAGAGTTCGGCGAAGAGGCCAGACTAACAGGGTTATGTGTGCAGGTATGCTGACGGGTCGCCCCGCGGAGGAGATGCCCGGGTCTGCGGGTGATCTTCTACCCGAGCTCTCGCAACTGCACGAACAAGTTCGGCAGGCGATGCAGGGTATTGGCCAGGCCTTGTGGCCATCCGTCTCCCTGCCAGCAGGCATTGGAGAGCTTGCGGAGAAGCTCAAGGGAGAGCGGCGGCGCTTCCGATTATGGAAGATATGGGCCTGCCGTCAAGGTGCCAGGGAAGCCTGGGCCATGGTGAAGACGCGGTATACCAAGGCCGACCCAAACCACATGGCCGAGGTCGGACCTGTTGGGCCTGATGGGAAAGAGATCCCCGTTAGCTTAGTTTATGGGCGAGTAGAATTAGCTGCAAAGTATTCCCAACAGGATTGTAGGCTAGACAGCCGGTTGGATGGTATAGAAGAGGAATTTAGTCTGTCTAAGTGACTATGTAATTAAAGTGACATATATAATTCCTTCTAGCCGGATTGTAAATCATTTGTCATGGTGGACCTTTTCGCTTCAACCTCGGGACCCGATAGTCCGAAGTGTATCTGTCTACCCGCTCAGTTATATAAGAACCGAGGTATGCGTGGAAACCAGGCGTAGGGGTCATTAGTGCTTGAACAGACAAGTAGGGAAAACCTTATACACAGAATATTACCAGCAGCGCTCTTCATAATACGGCGCTACTGCTATTTAGCAGCAGCGCGTTCCGAGAAAACACGCCACTGAATCAAAAATAGCAGTAGCGCGTCATCTCTAAACCGCGTTGCTGCTCTCGTTGCCATGACCTCGCCGTCCAGCTAGTTATAGCAGTAGTGCCTTATGCCTTATGGCGCTACTGCTATTCTCCTTAGCTGCAGCGCTTTCTCATGCCTGCGCTACTACTAACACTACCTTATCCCCACACGTACGGCCGACCCTGTCTCTCTCACTCACTCTCCCTCTCTCAGTCACTCCCGCCCGCGCCGATAACCGTTGTCGTTCGTCGCCGCCGCCGGCCGCCGTCGTCCGTCCGCCACCGAGGTACACCCTCCTTCCGTCCCTCCTCCTCCCACCGTGCCCTCCTCCCTCCTCCTCCCTCCGCCTGTGGCCGCCCCCTCCTCCCTCCTCCGCCGGCAGCCCTCCTCCCACCGCCCCTCCCTCCTCCTCCTCCGACCGCCCCTCCCTCCTCCTCCTCCGACCGCCCCTCCCTCCTCCTCCTCCGGCCGGCCCCTCCTCCTCCTCCTCCGGCCGCCCCTCCCCCTCCTCTCTCCTCCCTCCCTCCCACCCTTGTCTCTATTTTTGCAAATCATAGGTAACTAGTTTATTTAGTAAGTGATTATTATAACTAGTTTATTTATATTAAGTGCTTAATAGAACTAGTTTATTTAGTAAGTGCTTAATAGAACTAGTTTATTTAGTAAGTAGTTAATAAAACTAGTTTATTTAGTAAGTAGTTAATAAAACTAGTTTATTTACAATTATATATAAGATATTTTCAAATGTTTTTTTTTCATATTTTGAACCATTGAAATGCAATGACCATCGATAAGTGGCCTATGTTTTGCCGGAGTGTTGATTAATTTTGGTTCGACAAATTTCAGGCGCTCGATATGTCCTTTTTTAGCAAAGGTCATGCCAGATTTTTTGGGTTTTGTCGTCGAGTTATAATCTTTGAATTTTGAACACTGGAGATGTCTGATGACGATGGGATCCCAGAGTGTGTGTACTGCTACGATGACCGAGGTGTGTGCGACAGGTTTCCTCACCTGCAAAACGATAGGTTTTTCACTGTGAAGCTGGAAGAGACCTTCGATGTTTGTACGGTACGCAACGACAAGCATTTCATCGTAATTAAATATCATCACTTGTGCTTCTTTTGTTCAACGTGTAATTTATGGATTTTTTTCAATTCGATTAGTACATCCCGTGCCATGCTAGACCATATGTATTGGAGAAGCTTGGTTTTGGTTTAGATGACTTTGAGAATGTGGAGACGAGGAGGGCTCACTTAAGAACTAAACATGGTTATGAGTTTGTGGTTAAGTTCTACAATGCGGTCGATCGCTCCCATTTTGGTTGCTCTAATTGGGAAGCTCTCTGCAAGTCATATGGATTTGAGGAGGGAATGCGAATAAGATTTGATATTCGTCCTGAAGATTATTATGATGATGATAATATCGACATTTGGGTGGATGTGGATATGCCTCCAGTTTTGCCTAGATGTGAGTTTGCCAAACTAATTTGTTAAGTTTAGTAATTTATGTTGTTAATTTAAAACTATTTGGTGTTCGTCCGTACTAAACTTATTTATTTATAATTTTCAGCTTATTTCTTATCTTCAAGAAATACTCGGAAGGTAGTAGACAACACATACTACAGCTATGACTCCAAGCTTAATTGTGAGGAGAAATGTTATCTTGTCTCATTGTAGGATCGGAAGAATGTCTAGAGGGGGGGGGGTGATTAGACTACTTGACCAAATAAAAACTTAACCTTTTCCCAATTTTAGTTCTTGGTAGATTTTAGCAACTTTAGGACAAGTCAAGCAATCATCACACAATTCAAGCAAGCATGCAAAGAGTATATAGGCAGCCGAAAGTAAAGCATGCAACTTGCAAGAATGTAAAGGGAAGGGTTTGGAGAATTCAAACGCAATTGGAGACACGGATGTTTTTCCCGTGGTTCGGATAGGTGGTGCTATCCTACATCCACGTTGATGGAGACTTCAACCCACGAAGGGTAACGGTTGCGCGAGTCCATGGATGGCTCCACCCACGAAGGGTCCACGAAGAAGCAACCTTGTCTATCCCACCATGGCCATCGCCCACGAAGGACTTGCCTCACTAGCGGTAGATCTTCACGAAGTAGGCGATCTCCTTGCCCTTACAAACTCCTTGGTTCAACTCCACAATCTTGTCGGAGGCTCCCAAGTGAAACCTAGCCAATCTAGGAGACACCACTCTCCAAGAAGTAACAAATGGTGTGTTGATGATGAACTCCTTGCTCTTGTGCTTCAAATGATAGTCTCCCCAACACTCAACTCTCTCTCACAGGATTTGGATTTGGTGGAAAGAAGATTTGAGTGGAAAGCAACTTGGGGAAGGCTACAGATCAAGATTCATATGGTAGGAATGGAATATCTTGGCCTCAACACAAGGGTAGGTGGTTCTCTCTCAGAACATATGAGTTGGAAGTGTAGATGTGTTCTGATGGCTCTCTCCACGAATGAAGAGGAGGTGTAGGGGTATATATAGTCTCCACACAAAATCCAACCGTTACACACAATTTACCAATCTCGGTGGGACCGAATCAAGAAACTCGGTCGGACCGAGATAGTAAACCAAGTGACCGTTAGAGATTTTCGGTGGGACTGACATGCAACTCGGTAGGACCGATATGGTTAGGGTTAGGGCATAACGTAATCTCGGTGAGACCGATTACACAAACTCGGTGAGACCAATTTGGTAATTAGCTAACCAGAGAGTTGGTCAGGTAAACTCGGTGGGACCGATTTGCTCTTTTGGTGAGACCGAAAAGTTACAAAAGGGAAACAGAGAGTTTACATTGCAATCTCGGTGGGACCGATCCGCTCTTTCGGTGAGACCGAAAAGTTACGAAAAGGAAACAGAGAAATTGCAATCCCATCTCGGTGAGACCGAGATCCCTATCGGTAGAACCGATTTGCTAGGGTTTGGCAGTGGCTTATGACATGTGAAACTCGGTGGCGCCGGATGGAAAGAATCGGTAGGACCAAGTTTGGCTTGGAGTTTAGGTCATTTGTGGATATGGAAAAGTAGCTGAGGATTTTGGAGCATATCATTAAGCACATGAAGCAAGAGGCTCATTAAGTAACACCTCATCCCTCCTTGATAGTATTGGCTTTTCCTATGGACTCAATGTGATCTTGGATCACTAAAATGTAAAATGAAGAGTCTTGAGCTTTTGAGCTTGAGCCAATCCTTTGTCCTTAGCATTTTGAGGGTTCCACTTTCACCATCCATGCCATGCCAATCATTGAGCTTTCCTGAAATAATTGTCTTGAAATAGCATTAGCTCAATGAGCTATATGTTGTTATGAATTACCAAAACCACCTAGGGATAGGTGCACTTTCACTCATTCATAGAAGATGTTGAGGCCTTCAAAAACAGTCACTCTATCAGAACAAATTATACTAGATACGTGCCACTAGTCCATACATTGCTTGATGATAACTTCATTGCCAAAAACTTGGTAAGATTTTGTTAATGATGGTAACTTCATTGCATACATTATTCTTAAGTAAACCATTGCTAACTATATATGTTACTATTCCATTTTTGAACAGAGGCTCCCGAAGCAGGTTGTGCCTGATATGCTATTTACCGAAGGTGATATGCATATGGTTAGCTTACGACCAACTCCTTCGGAGGCTTACCATACTGCATACTCGATTTCTTCAAATGATGGAAGGCTCAAAATCAAAGAATGGAGCAAAGTGATGAATGCGCACACGCAAATAATTGGAGACAAAATGAATGTGCGCAAGCCACAAGTTGGAGATAGGTTTATGTCCATTCTCCATTATGGTGAAGGACCGGTTTATCTATTTTATGGTATTTTAGCTAGGAGAGAGGAGTAGGTCCTAAGTATTAAGAACAATTATTTAGTGTTGATTATATATGACTACAATGTCTTAGACTTGATGGTGATGCTGAGTAGGAGTAGTGATTATGATTACTATGATGATGATGATGAGGAGTTGTTATTATAACTAGTGACGAAGTTGTTATATGACATTGGACGAAAATGATGATTATGAGGAGTTATGTGACAATGATGTATTACTATGATAAGTTGTTAATGATATTATGATGATGATGATAAGTTATTATGTCATTGGGTGAAAGAATCGCTGATTAGTTTCAAATGGATGGATCCAAAGTGACCATTGGTTACATTGGATCCATGCACTTGAAACTAATCCAAGGTTCTTTCACCTAGTGATTTAATAACTCATTATGATGTAAAAACAATCTCTAAATTGCTACTGTATGAAAAATTGTATACAGGTATATGAATACGACCTAAAATTCAAGAGAAATGGAATAGGGAATAATAGTAGTAGCGATTGTTTTCGAAAGCGCTACTAGTTATTAGCAGTAGCACTTGACTAGGCAAGCGCTACTACTAAGTAGATATAGCACTAGCGAGGGCCTGTAGGCGCTACTGCTAAGCATTAGCTGTAGCGCCTTATCAGTAGCGCGCCTACCCGCGCTACTGATAGGCCAAAAACCGGCGCTACTGCTAGGCTTTTCCCTAGTAGTGTAGTTATGTTATATTACATGGGTAGTAAGAAACATTTTCCAGGGAGAATAGTTCCATTAAAGGTTCCTTTCCGTGGGTGCGCATGCCCTAAAGTGCATGTCCGAACTGCGAGAAGAGACGCAGGAAAAACATCTGGGGGCATATCTGGAAAATAGATAAAAATCATCATTTGTTCACCGACTGAATATACCCTTAAGAACGCTAGCTTTCGGCTTCACCCAGTCTGAGGTACACATCCGGCTGACCCGGCAGTAACAATCGCAGAGGTGCTCCCCTTATGCCCTAGCCGAATTAACGGGAACGTAGGGCATAAATACAAGAGCCAGGCAACCCAGCTTGGCCAAAAATTAAGTCAGATCGATGCATATAATGGCAAAGAAAAGGTACATGCGGAAGAATAACACATGTGCGGGGCATGAAGCCCAGATAAATAATTAAGCTTCTACGTAAGAAGCCCCCAGGTATAATGAGCACGGTTAGCGCGTCAATAGTGTGCAAGCAAGGCACACGTTGGCCCTTGAAGGTTTTGAGAAAAAAAAGAAAGATAGGAAGAAAAGACAGATAATGTATATGCAAAAATGGATAGAGGAAGGAGACGAACATATAGTCCGGCACTAGGCGTAGAATCTTCGGAGCCTGGCTGCGTTCCATGGGTTCGGCTCAAGTCGATTATCCGAAGCCTCCCGCAGACGGTACACTCCACCGGTCAGAACTTGGTCAATAATGAAGGGACCTTCCCATTTGGGCTCGAGCTTGGTCTTTTTCTTCTCCGGCAGGCGTAGAACTAGTTCGCCAACGTTATAAGTTTTGGCCCGTACTTCTCTGCTTTGGTATCTTCGAGCCTGTTGCTGATAGAATGCGGAATGGGCTTTGGCCACGTCGCGCTCCTCCTCCAGGGTGTCCAGACTGTCCTGCCGATCGAGCTCGGCTTCTCTTTCTTCGTATATGCGCACTCGAGGTGAGTCATGAATTATGTCGCAGGGCAGAACCGCCTCAGCGCCTTACACCATAAAGAAGGGTGTGTATCCGGTAGTACGATTCGGCGTGGTCCGCAGCCCCCAGAGTACGGGGTCGAGATCCTCTACCCAGTGCGTGTTAGATTCCTTTAAGGACCGCACTAATCTGGGTTTGATGCCGCTCATGATAAGACCATTTGCTCGCTCAATTCGACCGTTAGTTTGTGGGTGATAGACAGAAGCATAATCGAGCTTGATGCCCATGTTGCTGCACCAGAGTTTTACCTCGTCGGCCGTGAAGTTCGTGTCATTGTCAGTGATGATGCTATGGGGGACGCCATAACGGTGTACAACCCCGGATATGAAGTCTATCACCGGTCCGGATTCGGCTGTTTTAACAGGTTTGGCTTCTATACATTTGGTGAATTTATCCACCATGACCAGTAAGTATTTTTCTTATGGGTTCCCCCTTTAAGGGGTCCAACCATGTCAAGCCCCCAGACCGCGAAGGGCCAGGTAATGGGGATTGTTTGGAGGGCGGTAGGTGGCATATGGCTTTGGTTTACAAAAAGCTGGCAACCGACGCAGCGTTGGACCAAGTCATGCGCATCTGCCTAGGCCATCGGCCAATAAAAACCAGTACGGAAGGCCTTGCTTACAAGGGCCCGGGCTGCGGCGTGATGGCCGCCGAGTCCGGCATGAATTTCTGCCAGAAGCTTCCACCCTTCCTCTTCAGAGATGCACCTTTGAAGGACTCCGGTGGTGCTTTTCTTGTAAAGATCCCCCTCATGGACCCTGTAGGATTTAGGTCGCCGCACTATATGCAGCGTGCCTCATTTTGGTCCTCGGGAAGTTCCTGCCTAGTTTGGTAGGCCAGGAATGGTTCTGTCCACGGGGCGATGATGGCCATTATTACGTGGGCTGAAGGTGTTATTTCGGTGGTAGGGCCTCCGATTATGTCAGAGTTTTCGGCGTCGGGCATTGTGGCTGGTTCCGGATTATTGTTACCGGCGTCCCCTTTCCATACCACGAATGGCTTAAACAGCTTCTCCAAGAAGATGTTTGGTGGGACCGCATCGCATTTTGCGCCGATGCGGGCGAGGATATCCACCGCCTGATTGTTTTCCCGAGCCACATGGTGGAATTCGAGCCCCTCGAGCCGAGCTGACATCTTGAGTACGACATTGCGATAGGCCACTGAGGGAGTCCTGGATTAGGGGGTGTCCGGATGGCCGGACTATACCTTCAGCCGGACTCCCGGACTATGAAGATACAAGATTGAAGACTTCGTCCCGTGTCCGGATGGGACTTTCCTTGGTGTGGAAGGCAAGCTTGGCGATGCGGATATTTAGATCTCCTACCATTTTAACCGACTTTGTATAACCCTAACCCTCTCCACTTTCTATATAAACTGGAGGGTTTTAGTCCGTAGGACAAGAATCCAACATACAACAATCATACCATAGGCTAGCTTCTAGGGTTTAGCCTCCTTGATCTCATGGTAGATCTACTCTTGTACGACCCATATCATCAATATTAATCAAGCAGGACGTAGGGTTTTACCTCCATCAAGAGGGCCCGAACCTGGGTAAAACATTGTGTCCCTTGTTTCCTGTTACCATCTGCCTAGACGCACAGTTCGGGACCCCCTACCCGAGATCCGCCGGTTTTGACACCGACATTTGTGCTTTCATTGAGAGTTCCTCTATGTCATCGCCTTTAGGCCCGATGGCTCCTTTGATCATCAACAACGATGCAGTCCAGGGTGAGACTTTTCTCCCCGGACAGATCTTTGTCTTCAGCGGCTTCGCACTGCGGGCCAATTCGCTTGGCCATCTGGAGCAGATCGAAAGCTACGCCCCTGGCCATCAGGTTAGATTTGGAAGTTTAAACTACATGGCTGACATCCGCGGGGACTTGATCTTCGACGGATCCGAGCCACAACCAAGCGTGCCGCACTGTCTCGATGGGCATAATCTAACTCTGCCGCCGAACAGTGTCCTGGAGGCCGCACGCGCATTGGTTCCGACCCTTAATTCGGAGCATGTCGCGCCGATCGAGGATGAGTGGTTGGACACCACCTCGGGGGCTGCGATCTCAAAGGCGATCGAGCCGAACACCAGCCCCGCACTCTGCATGGCCCGTGACTCAGAGGAGCCGGATTCCTCTCCGGACCCTGAGCCCTCTGTGCACCTGCCAATCGAATCCGATTGGGCGCCGATCATGGAGTTCACCGCCGCGGACATCTTTCAGCACTCGCCCTTCGGCGACATCTTGAAGTCACTAAAGTCTCTCTCTTTATCAGGAGAGCCCTGGCCGGACTACGGTTAGCAAGGAGGGGATACAGATGATGAAGAAATTCAAAACCCACCCACCACCCATTTGGTAGCCACCGTCGATAATTTAAACGACGTGCTCAACTTCGACTCCGAAGACATCGACGGCATGGACGACGATGCAGGATACGCAGATGAACCAAGGCCTATAGGGCATTGGACAGCCACTTCATCTCATGATGTGTACATGGTGGATACCCCTAAAGGTAGCGACAACGAGGAACACGGGGATGGAACGAAGGATCGATCCCTCGAAAAACAATCAAAGCGTCGGCGTAAACACCGACCCAAGCCCCGCCTCGATACAGACCCAGCCATAGAGCAGGATGAGCCGGCAGACGACGAGCATGCCTTAGAGCAACCGTCCAAACAGGGCAGCCCGGATAAAGAAATCGAACATCCCTCCCCCGGCGAAAAGGGCAATCCGGACGACCTTACGCCGGATAAGCCCACGGAGAAGAAGAACCTCCACAAGAGGCTCGTTGCAACTGCACACAACCTGAAAAAGCAGAAGCGGAAGCTAAAAACTGCAGAAGATGCACTCAGGATCAGATGGAGTAAAGTAACCAATACCGCAGACAAATACGGCGACATCCGCCGCGCTAAAAGCTATCCGAAGTGAGAGCTACTACCTGAATTCGACGAAGAGACCTTAGAGCCCTCGCACTCAAAAAGTAAGAAAGCCACACGGTCGGATAGACGACCCCATGGCCAGCATAAAGCGGCAAGCGGCGCCGCACTTAAGTCGGCACGCGACCCACTTACGGATTCGCAACAAAAAGATGGCCCAGCTAGGTCCATTTACGGGCCAAGAAAGCAAGCTCTCATAAGCAATGCAATAAAGCCATTATCAGAATCCGGCACACCCAAATACAGGGGCGCCGCACACCCCCTATGTTTCACCGATGAGGTCCTAGATTATGAATTTCCAGCGGGATTCAAACCCGTAAACATAGAGGCATATGATGGAACAACAGACCCTGGAGTCTGGATCGAGGATTACATCCTCCACATACATATGGCTAGAGGAGATGACCTCCACGCCATCAAATATTTACCCCTCAAGCTTAAAGGACCAGCCCGGCATTGGCCTAAAAGCCTTCCTGAAAACACAATTGGAAGTTGGGAGGAGCTCGAGGACGCTTTCTGAGCAAATTTCCAAGGGACCTATGTCTGCCCTCCGGATGTAGACGATCTCAGTCACATCACACAACAGCCCGGAGAGTCAGCTCGGCAGTTCTGGAATAGATTTCTTACTAAGAAGAATCAGATAGTCGACTGTCCGGACGCCGAAGCCCTAGAAGCTTTCAGGCACAATGTCCAAGACGAGTGGCTCGCCAGACACCTCGGCCAAGAAAAGCCAAGAACAATGGCCGCATTAACAAGCCTCATGACCCGCTTTTGCGCAGGAGAGGACAGCTGGTTGGCAAGATGTAGCACCAACGACCCAAGGACATCCGAAACTAGGGATGGAAACGGAAAACCGCGATGCAACAAGGATCGTCGCCGGACTAAGGAAAACAATCCGAAGAGCACAGCAGTCAACGCCGGATTCAAAAGCTCACGGCAGAATCAGAAAAAGCCGCCCCTCCAGGATAACAGAGATGATTTATCCAACCTAAACAAAATGCTGGACAGGATATGTCAAATACACAGTACTCCCGGAAGGCCTGCTAACCATACCCACAGAGATTGTTGGGTTTTCAAACAATTCGGCAGACTCAACGCCGAACACAAGGGGCTCGACACACCAAGCGAGGACGAGGACGAACCCCAAAAGCAGAGCACCAGGAAATAAAAGAATTTCCCACAAGAAGTAAAAACAGTAAACTTACTTCACATAACAAAACGTACGACACCCATAAAGGTACGCACCACACGACCTATCCCAAAGGGGTCCCGCCACTGGTTGTCAAAACCAATCATCTTCGATCACCTGGATTATTCTAGAAGTATCAGGAACGCAGGCTGGACTGCCTTGGTACTCGATCCAATAATTGGTGGACTCCAGTTTTCAAACGTCCTCATGGACGGCGGCAGTGGACTAAACCTGATATATCAGGACACAATCCATCACATGGGGATAGACCCAACAAGAATTCGCCACAGCAAAACCTCCTTTCAAGGGGTAACGCCTGGTCCGGACACCCATTGCATGGGTTTTCTCCGGCTCGAAGTTATATTCGGCTCTACCGATAATTTCCGCCGTGAAAAGCTGACTTTCCACATCGTCCCATTCTCAAGTCGCTATCAAGCACTGCTAGGATGTGAAGCTTTCGCCCACTTTAACGCAATACCGCATTATGCATCTCTCACGCTTAAGATGGCCGGTCCACGAGGCATCATCTCCTTGAAGGGGAAGCATTGAGTGCGCCTCCCTCGAGCGGAGGATTGTGTGGCCGCTTTAACAGCCCCACAATACAGTGGCTTCACCAGCCAGAACATCCGAACAGGTCATTAAGACCACGGACACGGATAGACGAGCCCGGCATAAAAGTATCTTTGCTAATTGCTTAGTGGCCACATACCCCTGCCCTAGGGGCTCCGCACATATAAGAGACAATAAAGCTCAATCTTACATATTTTACTTTATACTTTGTTTATTTCATATAACTTTTGTTCGGCACGACCCTTTTTTCAACTTAGTTCCTCTCTTTTATAGATGAACATCATGCTGCGCCCGTCCAGGATATGGCACAACGGAGACATAGGCGCAGACGTGCAGTAGGGACCCGTTCCAAGGATTCTTTTCAGATTAAGGCCCTGCGTAAACCTTTTTTACTATCTCTTGTTGATACACATCTCCTGGTTCTATAACCAAGGAGGAGGCTGGCGTCTTGGCATGTGGCCACGTCAGAATTCCTGCGGGCACCTGGACACTAGGGGCTCATACCTAAGAGCGTTACTTCGCCCGCTCTCATAAAGACCGAATACCTTAGGGAGTGTTCGGCGTCGCGAGTTTGGCCTTATATGCATCAGCTCCGAATCATGATTTTGGTCATATGTTGGGTTGCCCGGCTCCTGTGTTCGGCCGCCTTACGTTCCGCTCTATCGGCTAAGGCGGCACCAGGAGAACTACTGCGATTGTGCCCCGGTTCGGCCAGACGAGCACCTCAGTAGAGAAAGCCAAAAACCGACTGTCATGATATAGCGTGAGACTGGTCAACCACTCGACGACTCTCCGGAATCTATAGGATTCCTCCGCATTATTGAAGGGCCGTTTCCCGGCTAGGCACATACACGCCCCGAATTCGGGCGAGCGCAGTCGCCACCAAGGGCTATCTAAAGAGTCCCACTCTCAAGCTCCTATTGCTAAGTGAAAGTGTTAAAGCATTATAGTCCGGTTGCCTAGCTCATTGCGCCATCACCTCCTTTGTAGGACCAAGACGTTGGATTAAGTGTGAAAATGCGCCTTCTGTGAGCACCCCCGCAGTATGTGCGTGGGGGCTGAAGCCAACGACTGCCAAATTTCAGATTATATATATATATATCTTAAAACGGCCGCACAGGAGGTGTTCAACATACTTGAAGGCACAAGTATAAAAGGCCACTACAATTCATCAAAATACTGCTTTATAATTAAATATGCTATCAGAACATAGCATCCTTCGGGCACTGCGTCTCTATTACAAGAGCGCCTTCAAGGACTTCCTGAAAATAGTGCTCGGAGGGTACTCAGCTTTTGTCCGAACCTCGGGATGCAACAACGGTGGTCTCCATCTCCGCCCAGTATGTCTTGACACGGGCAAGAGCCATCCGTGCGCCCTCTATGCATGCTGACCTCTTCATTGCATTGATACGTGGCACCGCATCAAGGAGTTGCTGCACCAAGCTGAAATAACTCTTCGGCTCCGATCTCCCCAGCCACAAATGACCCATGACGCACTTCATGGCGAGTCCAGACAACCTATTCAGTTCGGCCCATTGAGCCAGACGATCGTCCACCGCCAGTGGACGCTCTGGATTGTCAAACTGCGACCAGAAAAGTTTTTCCACTTCACGATCTTCTTGATCTCGAAAGTGTTCGGTCGCATCAGCATCACTCGCTGCCAAATCCAGATAGGTGTCCTCCACACTCCACATCCGGTCCAACGGAGCAAACTTCGGATCGCAAAACTTCCTCCGCAGCATAAACGGCTTTCCAGCCGCAATCTGTACGGCCTGACGCAGCTCCTCCTTCGCAGCTCTCATCGCAGAGCGAGCGTCCTTCGCATCAGCAACGACCTTCTCTAAGTCCGTCTACCTCGCCCGGTCTTCTTTCTCAAGAAGCTTGCAACGGTCAGCAGCGCTCTTTAACTTCACGGCTATCTCGGCCATCTCCTTCTTGTTTCGGCAGTGAGCAGCCTGTTCAGCTCTCAGCTCTTCAAGGGCCTTCTCGGCAGCCGCATCCCTTTGTCTGTCTTGTTCCTTAGCCTAGGCAAGTTCCGCCCAAAGACTCTCCACGGCGGCCGCACCATCTGCGTCAATCACACACATTGTGAGATATTGGCATAAAGCTCCTCTTACCAGGTGCCACCCAAGGAATTACATACCTTGAGCCTCATCAAGCCGCTTGTTGACGAGCGCGATGTCGGCATCTGCCACGTCCAGTTGCCGCTTTAGTTCAGCAAAATCATCAGTTCGGTTCGATTCCGGACACCTCGCCACCTACATTTAAAGGCGACATTTTAGACCTGGGATTATGATCCTCTGCACGCTGTCACTTCTGATAACGCACAGAGTCTCAGGGGCTACTATCTACACAGGGCACATCTTATTTATGCGCAACTGACAAAAGTGTACATTATCTGAGGTACCTCAAAACCCTCCAGTAAGCTTCTGACGGCCTCATGCAATCCGCTTTTCGCGGATGAAATCCTTTCAATCACCATGCCCATCAATGCATGGTGCTCCTCCGAGATAGAAGCGCTCGCCCTAGCAGATTCTTTAGCTCCTCCGGTCGAACACCAGATGGTGCCGGACTTGTCCTATGGCCTCTTTCGAAGGCCGGACACGGAGAATCTTGGGGGGCCTCATAGTCTTCCGCCCCTGCCGGATTCGGATAAACCCTCCGCAACGACACCTCAAGGTCGCCCGCCTCGCTAGGTGGTACGGCAAGGGGAGGCGTCCTGCTCTCCATCATCTTCGGAAGAAGGTCCCCCGAAGACAAGCTCTGCTGAGAAGGGCTGAGGTCCAAACTACAAGGTAAAATTTCGGTTAATCTTCTCAGGTTTAAAGCAAGGATCTTTCTCTCAAAAAATATAATCTTTCTCTAGTTACGGCTCGCTGGAGGGCTGATCCCTTTGAGGGCATAGTTCGGTCGTGGAACCCCCCGGCGTCGGACCCTCTGACGAGGATTTTCCCCCTGCTTTGAGGCCATGGTCTCCGGGTCGTCAGAGGCGGCCCTCTTCGGAACAACCTCCTTTGAGGAGGCCATAGTTTCCCTGTCCTCTCCCTCACTTCCCTCCAGAGGCACAATATTCAACATCCTGACTAGCACGGGATCCGGCCTGGTCTCAGGAAGGGGAGCTGGACACCTGATCAGCTTTGCTTTCGCTATCCACTCTTGTTTAAAAGGATAGATCTTTTAGGGGCGAGTTTATGACAATTCTACGGATAGCGACTCCGGGCACAAGGTTACTTACTTGAGTATCCAGGCGATTGCAGCTTAGACCTGCGTCCTCGATCAAATCCGGACACATTGCATGTGATCCGAAGAACAGTTTATACATCTCCACGGGCGTTGCGCCCATAAAATGTTGGAGAGCTCGTGGTCCTTCCGGATTAAACTCCCACAAACGAAGGGAGCGACGTTTGTCGGGCAGGGTTCGGCGGATCAGCATGACTTGCGTCACTTTGACCAGGCTGAGGTCTCTTTCCAAGAGATCCCTGATGCGGCCCTGCAACAAAGGCACGTCCTGGGATGGCCCCCAGTCTAGGCCTTTATTGACCCATGACCCTAGCTGCTGTGGGGGACCCGAGCGAAAGGCAGGCGGCGCCACCCATTTGGTGCCCCTGGGAGCGGTGATATAGAAGCACTCCCGTTGCCATAAGCCGAGCTCCTCTTGAAAAGAGCCCTCGGGCCATGGAGCATCAGCATTCTTACTTATAACAACACCTCCGCACTCTGCGTGCCGTCCCTCGATCATCTTCGGCTCCACTTTAAAGGTCTTGAGCCATAATCCGAAGTGAGGGGTAACACGGAGGAATGCTTCACACACGACGATGAATGAGGAAATATGGAGGATGGACTCCGGAGCTAAGTCGTGAAATTCCAACCCATAATAGAACAGCAGCCCCCTCACAAAGGGATCCATTGGGAAGCCTAACCCCCGAAGGAAGTGAGATATGAACACCATGCTCTCACCAGGATCGGGACTGGGAACCGCCTGCCCTTGAGCAGGCAACCTATGCGAAATTTCGCCGGTCAAGAACTTAGCCTCTCTCAACTTTAGCACGTCCTCCTCCGTGACGGAGGAGGGCATCCATCGGCCTTGAAGGTCGGAACCGGACATTGTCGAAAGGTCCGAAGCGCCTGGAATCTGGGGCCTAGGGTGTTGGAACTCGAGGCGATGGGCGAACTCGTTTGAGATTGGAAAAAAGGAGTAAGGCCTTGGTCTCTTTATAAGAGGTTGAATACCAAGAGCCCTCCCCGTGACCATTTGGGACTCGCCTTTAATCGAGAAAACATGCTAAATGGGCACGATTGGGTTACCCATGTCCGTATTGATGAGAATCCCATAAACAAAGCGGACACGATCTCTGCTTTGACAAGACGTGCCAAGAAAACCGCCTCGCAAGACGCGCTGAGGTGGGGAAGTAAAAACGATTCGAATAAAGGCTTGGCCGTAGTGTGATGTCACGCTGCGGAATACGTCAGCAGATTAGATTTGTGTTAATATTATTCTCTCTATGGAAATATGTGGAAACTTGTTTTGCAGAGCCGGACACTATCCTTGGTGTTTAAAATCTTTTATGAACAACTTGGAGGAGGAACCCGCCTTGCAATGCCGAAGACAATCTGCGCGCCGGACTCGTCGTCATTGAAGCCTGGTTCAGGGGCTACTGAGGGAGTCCTGGATTAGGGGGTGTCTGGATGGCCGGACTATACCTTCAGCCGGACTCCTGGACTATGAAGATACAAGATTGAAGACTTTGTCCCGTGTCCGGATGGGACTTTCCTTAGCGTGGAAGGCAAGCTTGGCGATGCGGATATTTAGATCTCCTACCATTGTAACCGACTTTGTGTAACCCTAACCCTCTCCGGTGTCTATATAAACTGGAGGGTTTTAGTCCGTAGGACAAGAATCCAACATACAACAATCATACCATAGGCTAGCTTCTAGGGTTTAGCCTCCTTGATCTCGTGGTAGATCTACTCTTGTACTACCCAAGCAGGACGTAGGGTTTTACCTCCATCAAGAGGGCCCGAACCTGGGTAAAACATTGTGTCCCTTGTTTCCTGTTACCATCCGCCTAGACGCACAGTTCGGTACCCCCAACCCGAGATCCGCCGGTTTTGACACCGACAGCCACCATTTTGGGATCCTTAGCATCAAAGTCTCCATTTATTTGGGATATTGCGAGGTTCGGATCCCCACGCACCTCCAGGCGTTGAATGCCCATGGAAACTGCCATCCGAAGACCATGTAACAGGTCCTCGTATTCGGCTACGTTGTTTGAGTCTTTATACATTATCTGGAGTACGTATTGAACTGTATCTATCAGGACGACGCCAGCCCCCAGACCAGCCAGCATTTTAGAGCCGTCGAAGTGCATGATCCAATTGGAGTATGCGCCGTACTCTTTAGGGAGTTCGGCTTCCGTCCATTCGGCGACAAAGTCGGCCAATACTTGCGACTTAATGGCTCGCCGGGGTTTGTATGTTATGTCGAACGGGAGGAGCTCAATGGCCCATTTGGCAACCCGACACGTGTCATCGCGGTTGTTTATAATATCGTTAAGTGGCACTTACGAGGCTACTGTAATTAAACACTCTTGAAAGTAGTGTCGCAGCTTCCGGGATGCCATGAATACCGCGTAGGCTATCTTTTGATAATGCGGGTACCGTGATTTGCATGGAATGAGGACAGTGGATACATAATATACCAACTTTTGAAGGGGGTATTTCTGTCCGTCTGTTTCTCGTTCGACGACGAGCACTGCGCTTACAACCTGATGAGTTGCCGCGATGTACAACAACATTGGTTCGCTGATGTTTGGTGCGGCCAGGATTGGGTTGGTTGCCAGTATGGCTTTTATTTCTTCCAATCAGGCTGTGGAGGCATCCGTCCACTCGAAGTGTTCGGTGCGCCGAAGGAGGCGATAAAGAGGTAATGCCTTTTCTCCTAAGCGGGAGATAAAGCGGCTTAGAGCCGCTACGCATCCAGTTAATTTCTGGATTTGTTTGAGGTCTGTTGGGATAGCCAACTGTGGCAGAGCTCGGATTTTGGCCGGATTTGCTTCAATTCCTCTACTGGAGACAATGAAGCTCAGTAGCTTTCCGGCCGGTACGCCGAAAACGCATTTTTCCGGATTGAGCTTGATGTCGTATGTTCGGAGGTTGTCGAACGTGAGCCTCAAGTCGTCTATTAGAGAGTCAACGTGTTTGGTTTTAACGACCACATCATCCACGTATGCCTCCATTGTTTTGCCGATCTGTTTTTCCAGACATGTCTGAATCATGTGCTGATATGTCGCGCCGGCGTTTTTGAGCCCAAAAGGCATTGTGTTGAAACAAAAGGGGCCGTATGGTGTGATGAATGTCATTGCGGCTTGGTCGGACTCCGCCATCTTGATTTGGTGGTAGCCGGAGTATGCGTCGAGGAAACACAATGAATTGTGTCCTACGGTAGCATCGATAATTTGATCGATGCGGGGGAGGGGGAAGGGATCCTTTGGGTAGGCCTTGTTGAGGTCCTTCAAATCGACACATAGGCGCCAGGATTTGTCCTTCTTTGGTACCATCACCAGGTTTGCTAGCCAGTCCGGGTATTTTATTTCTCTAATGAATCCGGCCTCCAATAACTTGGCTAGTTCCTCTCCCATAGCTTCTCTCTTGGGTTCGGAGAAACGCCGAAGAGCCTGCTTGACCGGCTGGAATCCTTTTAGGATATTAAGGCTATGTTCGGCCAGCCTGCGTGGGATTCCTGGCATATCTGAGGGATGTCAGGCGAATATATACCAATTCTCGCGTAGGAACTCTTGTAGTGTGGCGTCCACGGCGGGGTTTAACTGTGCCCCGATGGATGCTGTTTTTGTAGGGTCTGTTGGGTGGACTTGGAATTTAACTATTTCATCTGCTGGTTTGAAAGAGGTGGACTTGGATCTTTTGTCAAGTATCACGTCGTCCTTGTCCACTGTGGAGTGTAGCGCAGTTAATTCCTCGGCCGCAAGGGCTTCGGATAATGCCTCGAGGGCCAATGCGGCTATTTTGTTTTCGGCGCGGAGTGCTTTGTTCGGATCACTGGCGAGAGTGATGATTCCATTGGGTTCGGGCATTTTGAGCTTCATGTACCCATAATGGGGTATGGCTTGGAAGATCGTGAACGCCTCCCGCCCTAAAAGGGCGTTGTATCCGCTACTGAACGCGGCCACTTGGAATGTGATTTCTTTAGACCTATAGTTCTCCGGCGTGCCGAATACCACATCTAGTGTGATTTTTCTAGCACTGCGTGCTTCCCGACTGGGGATGATTCCTCTGAATGTTGTGCTGCTTTGCTCAATGCGGTTCCAGTCTATTTCCATTTTTTGAAGAGTTTCCTCATAGATGAGGTTTAATCCGCTGCCGCCGTCCATGAGTACTTTGGTGAGTCGAAAGCCGTCCACAATTAGACTGAGGACCAGTGCAGCTGGTGCCCGGGCTGTTCGGAATTTAGGTTTGTCACTGGCATTGAAGGTAATAGCCATGTCACTCCATGGATTTATTGTTGCAACATGGCAGATTTCGGCAAGGCTGCGGAGGGTTCGCTTGCGCCTATTATTTGATGCGAAGGTCTCGAAGACTGTTAATACCGTATGGTTATCCCCGGGATGATGCTCTGTGGCATCTGGGATGAGAAGATCCTCACCACTTTTGGCCACCTGCCGGAGTACCCAACATGCTCTAAGGCTGTGTGTTGGTATGGTATCCGCTGTACTATGAATTTTGCAGGGTCCGTTGAGCCATCCCTCCAATACGGTTCCGTGCCCTGTAGAGGGTTTTTGCTTCTTTGTAATTAACTCGGGTGTCTTATGATAGTGCACCCTTTTACTTCCGACTGGGTGTATATTTGGAGGCGGATTATCCCAAAATTTTGTTTCGATTTTCCAGGCGCTTTCCATCGCACAGTATTTTCATACTATGGATGCCAAGTCAGCGAAGCGTGATATGTCACGGTGACTTATGGCATTAATGATTCCCTTGTCCATGCAATTATTGCAGAAACATGAGACTGCGTCTTCCTCGCGACAGTCCTTAACTTTGTTCATCGCAAGGAGGAATCTGGCCCAATAATGATGTACTGTTTTCTGGGGCTCTTGCCTGATGTTGGAAAGATTGCTTATGTTTGGGTGGGTGGGTGGAATTGAGTCCGAACCCTTACCCGATCTGAGACCCAGGGGCCGAGGAGTTTCCAATCTTGGAAGTTTGGGTTCTGGGATGTTGCCCGATAAGTCTGGCCCTCTGCCTGACTCTAGGTTCAGGGCTTGGGTGATGTCCTCCCGCAAACGGGTGTCCGGCTCGGAGAGCTCGGGAATCCGGACATAGTTAGTCCTTAAGATAGAGGAAGAATCGCCGCATTGTTCCTCCACCACCGCAATGTGATGGGTGACCGGTGGAGAGTTAATCTCCCTTTGATCGGGTTTAAGCCGAATCCGATCATAGTCCGTAGCGACTCCCAAGGCGGCAATGCGATCCAAGAGCTCGTTTAGGGAAGAGAGCTCCATTGGATCCATCTGCTCGGCAAGTTCCGAGTTGACGTGGAGGCTGTTTTCGATGACCCGAGAAGTCATCGTCGGTGCAGCAGCCGAACAGGCGGCATGACGAAACCGCCTAGCCGGAGAGTTTGGCCAACAGCTGATACGTCTCCGTCGTATCTATAATTTTTGATTGTTCCATGCCAATATTCTACAACTTCCATATACTTTTTGGCAACTTTTTATACTATTTTTGGGACTAACATATTGATCCAGTGCCCAGTGCCAGTTCCTGTTTGTTGCATGTTTTTTGTTTCGCAGAAACCCAATATCAAACGGAGTCCAAACGGGATAAAAGCGGACGGAGAATTATTTTGGAATATTTATGATTTTTGGGAAGTAAAATCAACGCGAGACGGTGTCCGAGGGGGGCATGAGGTAGGGGGCGCTCCCCAGGGTGTCAGACGCGCCCCTGACCCTCGTGGCCACCCTGTAAGGCGGTTGACGCTCTTCTTTTGCCGCAAGAAAGATAATTTTATGAGAAAGATCTGAGAGAAAGATTCACCCCAATCGGAGTTACAGATCTCCGGATATTTAAGAAACGGTGAAGGGCTAGAAAACAGAACGCAGAACCAGAGAGAGACAGACAGATAGATCCAATCTCGGAGGGGCTCTCGCCCCTCCCACGCCATGGGAGCCAAGGACCAGAGGGTAAACCCTTCTCCCATCTAGGGAGGAGGCCAAGGAAGAAGAAGAAGAAGAAGAAGAATAAGAAGAAGGGGGGCCCTCTCCCCCTTGCTTCCGGTGGCGCTGGAGCGCTGCCGGGGCCATCATCATCACTGCCATCTTCACCAACAACTTCACCGCCATCATCCCCAACTCTTCCCCCCTCTATGCAGCGGTGTAACCTCTCTCTTACCCGCTGTAATCTCTACTTAAACATGGTGCTCAACGCTATATATTATTTCCCAATGATGTATGGCTATCCTATGATGTTTGATTAGATCTGTTTTGTCCTAATGGCTATTTGATGATCGTGATTGGTTTGAGTTGTATGTTTTATTATTGGTGCTGTCCTATGGTGCTCTCCGTGTCGCGCAAGCGTGAGGGATACCCGCTGTAGGGTTTGCAATATTCTTATGATTTGCTTATGGTGGGTGGCGTGAGTGACAGAAGCACAGACCGGAGTAAGTAGGTTGTTTGCGTATGGGATAAATGGGACTTGATACTTTAATGCTATGGTTGGGTTTTACCTCAATGAATCTTTAGTAGTTGCAGATGCTTGCTAGAGTTCCAATCGTAAGTGCATATGATCCAAGTAGAGAAAGTATGTTAGCTTATGCCTCTCCCTCAAATAAAATTTCAATAATGATTACCGGTCTAGCGATTGCCTAGGGACAAATAACTTTCTTGTTGACAAAAGCTCTCTACTAAAACTAATTTAGTTGTGTCTTTATCTAAATAGCCCCTAGTCTTTATTTACGTGCTCTTTACTTTCTTGCAAGCCTACCCAAAAACACCTACAAAGTACTTCTAGTTTCATACTTGTTCTAGGTAAAGCGAACGTCAAGCGTGCGTAGAGTTGTATCGGTGGTCGATAGAACTTGAGGGAATATTTTTTTCTACCTTTAGCTCCGCGTTGGGTTTGACACTCTTACTTATCGAAAACTGTTGCGATCCCCTATACTTGTGGGTTATCAACAGCCAAGGTTCCCCCGGCGGTAATGTTGTCTTTAAAGACGAGACGAGACATCCTTCCTTGCGGTGACGGCACAATGGAACTCTCAATGAAAGCACCAATGTCGGTGTCAAAACCGGCGGATCTCGGGTAGGGGGTCCCGAACTGTGCGTCTAGGCGGATGGTAACAGGAGACAGGGGACATGATGTTTTTACCCAGGTTCGGGCCCTCTGGATGGAGGTAAAACCCTACTCCTGCTTGATTGATCTTGATGATATGGGTATTACAAGAGTTGATCTACCACGAGATCGAGGAGGCTAAACCCTAGAAGCTAGCCTACGGTATGATTGTTGTTGTCCTACGGACTAAATCCTCCGGTTTATATAGACACCGGAGGGGGCTAGGGTTACATAGAGTCGGTTACAAAGAATGAGATCTATATATCTGTAGTGCCAAGCTTGCCTTCCACGCCAAGGAGAGTCCCATCCGGACACGGGACGAAGTCTTCAATCTGGTATCTTCATGGTCCAACAGTCCGGCCAAAGGATATAGTCCGGCTGTCCGGATACCCCCTAATCCAGGACTCCCTCAGTGTACATGGGGCATCAAAGATGGCTCGAGAAGGATGACCCATGGAGAAAGCATGGAGATCTATTCAATGGTAAGGCTGAGCATCGAGGTCATCCACGTAAGCGTAGCAGTGCAGAAATATATGAGTTATTGAAGAACTAGAAAGAGTGCCCCTCGCCGGGAAAGATGAAGAAAAAGGCGCTGGAGCCCCTGCTGAAGGTATGGAAGACGAGATCTGTTTTCTGGGACTTGGAATACTGTCCCATACTCGACGCGCCTCATAGCCTTGATAAAATGCATATCACAAAAAATATCCTTGAGAGTTTGCTTGGAACATTGATGAACATGCCGGAGAGGACCAAGGATGGCCGAAGGCAAGAAAAGACTTGGAGTTTTTGAAAATCAGGAAAGATCTCCAAATGCCCGGTAAAAGGTCGTCAGAGGAGACCGAGACGGAGACGGCGACGGAAGATAGGGGCAAAAAAGTAAACAAGAAGGAAGAACATTATTGCCCCCCACTTGCGTCACCTTAGATCCGAAGGAGGTTGATCAATTGTTCAAGTGCCTTGCCAGAATCAAAGTTAGTTCCGGATACTGTGGGAAGATAAGCAGATATCTGGACACTAAGAAAAAAAGGTTCAGTGGGATGAAGTCTCACGACTGTCATGTGATGATGACGCAGTTACTCCCGGTTGCACTTAGAGGGATTATGGACACACATGTGCTTGAGACGCTTACTGACCTATACCACTTTTTTGATGCTATCTCTCGAAAGTCGATCAGTGTGAAGCAACTCCATAGGCTACAGGAAGAGATCGTTGTCATACTGAATGAGCTAGAGATGTTCTTCCCGCCCGTGTTCTTTGATGTCATGGTGCATCTATGTGTCCACATCGTGGACGACATCATAGACCTAGGGCCGACATTCCTGCATAGCATGATGCCGTTCAAGAGGATGAATGGGGTCATCAAAGGATTTGTTCGTAACATTTCCTGTCCAGATGGAAGCATAGCCCAGGGATATCTGACCAAAGAGTGCATCTCTTTCTGTGAGAGTTATCTGACCAAAGACCATGTTGTTGGTTTGCACGTCAACAAGCATTGTGGAAGGCTCGAAGGCGAAGGTCACACCAACGGTCATAGGGATTTGAATGTGTTACGCTCGGGCCGACAAAACGACATTGACAGGGCAAACTTAGTAGTGCAACAACACCTAGATGTGCTAGAAGATTTCATGACACCGCACAGAGAGACCATCACAAAGAAATACCGTGACCGTGGGGTGCACAGGACGGACGCTGAAGTTATTAGAGAGCACAACTCCACTTTCATGCGTTGGTTCAAAGAGCGAGTTCTGGCTAATCCCCCGGAAGAGGGTTGTCCGAACTGAACACTCATATACGCCTTAGCACATGGCCCCTCGACCAACCTCGCGACTTATCAAGCATATGATATCAACGGATACACGTTCTACACAGAGGAGAAAGATATAAACAGTGATGCCCAAAACTCAGGGGTGACGATGGAAACCATGACCGGGAATGTAATTGAAAGATATTACAGAAGGGTCGAAGAGATATGGGAGCTTAACTACTCTGGATTGTATAGCGCGACGATGTTCCGTGTCAGATGGGCTAAAAATGTACACAGAGAAAACCGACATTTCACTACCATGTGTATACCCGACTCCGATGATAGTGGTACTGTCAACGCCATCTCCAAAAATGAGCCATGGGTACACGCTAAACACGTGACACAATGTTTCTTCATAACTGATCCGATCAATCCCAGTCGTGTTGTCGCGAGGAGAAGCAAAAGGAGCATTGCCAGAATGGATGGAGTCACCAACGAGGAAGACTATGACCAGTACGGTGATCCGATGAGGGAAGATGATGCTGATGACGACGAAACATATGTCAAAAGAAGAATGAAGACTACATTACCTACAAAAGATCATAGTCCCTGGAGAAGGAAAATTCACGACCATGGGCTCAATTATTCGACAATGAACAAAAGAGGGAAGAAGATCAGTCTAAAGCGTCGTCGTCGCCCAAGCTGACTAACTAATCCCCAAAGTTTGTGTGTGTCTTTTTTGTATATCGGTGTTAGCGGTCAAATCATGTAATATATATTATACTAATTATTATCCGGAGGGTAACAATGGTATTGCTCTAACGACAAACCAAATTAAAGGAAGGAAAGTGCAAAAGAAAGATAAGAAAAAGAAAAGTGCAAATGAAAGAAAAGAAAAAGAAAGGAAGTTTTACAAAATGAAATGAAATGAAAAAGAAAAAGGAACTAATAAGTTGTGGAAAATGAAATGCAAGAAAAATAAAAAAATAAAAAGGAAAATAAAAAAGAAAAAAGTTAGCAGTAG
Organism: Aegilops umbellulata; assembly: GCA_032464435.1. NCBI lineage: Eukaryota > Viridiplantae > Streptophyta > Magnoliopsida > Poales > Poaceae > Aegilops > Aegilops umbellulata. Next base: position 82,049,334 of record CP136060.1, on the reverse strand, counting down.
CGCGTTTTATCCTGGGAAGCGCTATAGCTAAGAAAAATAAAAGAAAAAGTAAAAAACTAGCAGTAGCGCGTTTCTTCTTGACAAGCGCTATAGCTAACTTAGCTATAACGCGTTTTGCCAACAAGCGCTATAGCTAATTTAGCTATAGCACCGGTCCGCTAGTCCCCCTCTTTCTGTCTCTCTCACTCGCGCCGCCGCTCATCGATCCCCTCCGATGCCAACCACTGACGCCAGCCTCGCCCCGGCCCGCCCACGCCGCCGCCGCCGCTAGCCCCGCCCCGCCCCGCCTCGACCCCATCCCGCTCCGGTATGCCCCCCGCCCCCTCTTCCTTCCTCTCCGACCCCTCAGTCCTGGCTCTCTCTGACCCCCTCCCGCTCACTGCAGATCAGCGACCCCGGCGACCCCGACACCGACGCCAGCCCCACCCCGCCCAACCTCGACCCCATCCCGCTCCGGTATGCCCCCCCGCCCCCTCTTCCTTCCTCTCCGACCCCTCATCCCTGTTGGCTCTCTCTCTCTCTGACCCCCTCCCGCTCTCTGCAAATCAGCGACCCCGGCGACCCCGACACCGACGCCAGCCCTGCCCAGCCCAGCCTCGACCCCATCGCGCTCCGGTATGCCCCCCCCGCATAGTTAGTGTTAGGGTTAGTTAGTTAGTTAATTGCTATTAGTGTTAGTTAGCTTAATTTGCTGTTAGTGCTAGTTAGTTAATTGATGTTAGTGTTAGTTAGTGTTAGCCCAGCGATAGTTAGTTAGTGTTAGTTAGCTTAATTTGTTGTTAGTGTTTGTTTTTAAATGAAAATGGAAATGAAAATTACAGTTTTTGAAAATTAGCTTATGTAGTTGTTGTCCATTTTGAAAATGAGGATTTTTAACTTACAGTTTGGTCTCTCTCTCTCTCTGCAGATCGAAGCTAGGCGCAGATCGACGAGGAGGAGAAGGACCCCAGCCCCCTCTGCCCTGCCGACCCCGACCCCGAGGTGCGCCACCCCCTGTTCCCTCCCTCTTCATATGTCAGCACATAATGATGCAAGGGGGAGTGTTCATAATGTGGCTGCTAAAGTGTTCATAATGATGCATGATTGTGTATCTGTTGGGCAACAATGTTCATGATTGGGTATATGTCAGCAGCAATAAAGTGACCTATGTTTTGCCGGAAATGTTGATTCATTTCCATTCCGGCAAATTTCTGGCGCTCTATATGTGCACTTTCTAGCAAAGGTCATGCCGAAATTTTCCGTGAATTTCGGCATGACTTGTTCTAGAAAGTTGGACATATCGAGTGCTCGAGATTTCTTGCTCCGGGAATGAAACGACATTTTTGGTAAAACAAAGGTCACTTTTTTGTCATTATTCACTTTATTATATAAAGCTCGATAATTAAACCACTACGACATTGAACCCTAGGAAACATGACCGACACCGATGAGGCCGGAGGTTCTCAGTCCCAATTAGGTCAAGCACATGCCTACCTTGACTTTCTGGCGGATCAGGAGAGATAGGAAGCTGGGTGTTCGGACCGCCTTGTCATGACGGATGACGACGGTGGTGGCGCCGGCGCCGACACTGATGCCACCAACGACATCGGCACTGAGACTGGCGCTGATGTTGTTCCTAACTGCAACACGGAAGGTGGGACCTCCCAAGCCAGTGAGGGACAGAAGGAAAAGAGGACACGACACCCAAATGAGCTCGGCACCGGAAGAATGGTGGTCACCGCGGTGCACCCTGGCGATTTCAAGCCAATAGAGCCGCGAGAAGTGGCAGCGTGTTACGGCAACCAACTAGGATGCATCCTACGGGATACCGCTAACATCAACACCACAAAAATACGGAAGGATGAACATTTGAAGAAGCTGCTTCTAACTAGGTTGCACGCAAGATTCCAGTTCCCTGGTCGGAATGACGATGTCGACCCATGGGATGATGAGGGCATGAAAAAAATCAACAACAAAGCCCTAGGGAAGTTCAGCAACGCATTGAGCGCTTGGAAAACTAGGGTGAAAAGGGCGATTCAAGTAGACCATGAAACCTACGCCGAGATTGTTGCAGACAATCCAAAAATTACGACAGAGGACTTTGAAAGGTTCAAGGAGACTTGCAATGAAGAAGCTGCCAAGGCCAGGTCGGAGAGAGGCAAGCAGCTACAGGCAAAGAACATGGGGAACCTCCGCCTTGGAAGTCATGGTTACACAGGAAAGAGGCCCGTGTGGGCTAACGAGGACGCAGAACGTGAACGTCAGGGGATCCCAGACCCATTGGTTGAGTTTATCGACTAGCAGGAGCACGACTTCATCAGGGCCCAATTCTCGTGGGACCCCAAGAAAAAGATTTTTTTTCATCGACGGGCCGACTAGGCAATTCATGAGATTATTGGTAATTATCCTTTTTACCACCTTACATATTAGGTTCTGATCAACGAAGTCTACTACATTCTAGTCGCATTCATAAATGATTCACGATCCATTTTGCAGAGAGAGCAACACAAGCTTGCGGCCGAGAGCGACTCGTCGACTCAGTCGTCGGCGAAGTACAAGTGGGACACTCCTTTCAACCGGGCGATGAACATAATGATGGGACACCCGCCCGGCCAGCGGACGCAATATGGACGTGTGCATGGCGCCGGGGATGGGGCCACTTGGAAGTACTATTATAACGAGGACCCCGAGGCCAAAAGACAGAGAAAGAAGTTCAGTCAAGTGACTATCAACGAGAAGGTGGCGCGGGCGATGCAGAAAGCAAAAGCTGAGATAATCGTTGCCTGTAGATCTGATATGGTGGCTGCCTTTACAAGCTTGATTCCAACAGTGGTCACATGGGTGCAACAAAATCCAAATGCGCCACCAAGTGATTTTCCCATGCCCAGCTTCACCAGGAGCAACTCAATGAACACCGCACCCATACCCGTACCTAGTATGGCAACCGACGCACCTCCTCCAGCGGCACCTGCTCCTCCGCCCAGCTCTCACAACAGCCCTAGCTCCATCTCTGGCTTGAATGTTGGGCCGTCGACATTGGCTCAGCTCGACGCCCTCACGGTAAATACGCATCGTCGCACCTTCATCAACTCAACTAATTAATTAATCTTTAGTTGCCGTTCTTTTTGGATATCTGACGCCGCACGTATATGTCTTTGTAGGCCGACTCCACTCCGTGCGCCCTCCTTTACAACATGAAGAGCGGGTTGGTGGATGTGGGGAAGGGTACTATAGTGAAGCCTAAGGATCGATTGTTTCACCGCCGGCAGATGCCTGATAACGCCATAAGGGTCTCTGTGGCGAGTGTGAAAGCGGGCTACGAGGGCCTCCCTCATCCGATACAAACTGATGGAGAGGACGATGAGACCCCCAAGCAGCTTGGGCAATGCAAAAATTGGCCGATCCTGTGGCCGAAAAATCTTCTTCGTGTCGAGGTGGCCGGGAGCACACCAACGGGACCTCAGGAAGGTATGACCAAAACACCACCTACACAAGTGCAACCATCGTCTGTACTTCTTGCTGAGATCGAGAGACATGAGGAAGGAGGGCCAACCATTCCGCCGCCACATGATGCCATCTGCCCCATGGAAGAGGATAGAGATCCTGACATGGAGGAGGCTGACGATGACCCCAACCAGTATTTCAATACTGCCTATGACAACGATGTAACAATGAGTCAACCATATGAATATGAGATGCATGTACCAGAGCCGGAACGTCCTCGGGAGTGCAAGAAGTCTTTGTTCATGCAATCCTCGTAGGACACGCCTCCAGATGCCGGCTCCACCCAAGCTCAACTAATTAGCCAGAGTCGTCCAAAGCTGAGCCCGACAACACTAGGGGTGGTGCTCAGGGAGGGTCTGACAGACCCACCAGCACCTGAGCCCACCAAGAAGAAGCAGAGGAAGAGACCGACGGGGAGAAAATCCAATAAAGCTGGCAATGTTGGTTCTAGCAGCCAGCCGCCTTCGACCAAGGTTGACAGTGTACCGATGAAACATGCGCCATTAATCCATGTCGCGGGACAGCCAATGGTACCGGCGAATTCACTAGCTGCCATAGAAGGGGATCTCAGGAGACTCCATGACCATGTGCTTTCGACAGAGAGAAGCCTCCCCGCCTCGGATGATCTAGGATACCCACTTTATACGGTTCATGTGCCAAGAAGTTGCAAGATGTATGTCCACACATGCCCCGCGGACCTCTTCTTCCTGAGGTTTGATTACATCTTCCAGATGTTTCAAATGAGGACACTCGATTTTACCTTCGTCCGCCTGTATGCCCTGCACATGAACTACATTGTCAGGAGAGAGCAAGTCACCGGTCTTGCGGTCGCGGACCCATACTGCATGCATGAGGGCTTCTTGTCAATCAACGACACCAACCGTCAATATGTGAGTCAGTACATCAAAGAATTATTGGTCAGCAGTAAGGACAAAGAAACGATTCTCCTACCTTATCATCCCAGGTAAGACATCCACAGATAGCACTATAACACATACATCCTTTCGTGCATTTCAATAGTTACTTTGCACGCATGGAGGCTAAACTTGATCGTGTATTTTGCGCTGCGAGGGGTGTCGTGCCGTTCTCATTGTTCTTTACCCACGTTACTCCCGCGTTCTATATTTGGACCCGTCGAAGAACATACAGAAGAAAGATTACACACACATAAAGTATGTTCTGGACAGAGCTATACATGGCTTCAGCATGCGGGGTGGCTACGTCCAATGCAAAAAAACAAATAAGGACGGGCTTTGTTTCAGCCACAAGACTGACTTCTGTTGCATCCAGCAACCGGCAAGAAGTGAGAATGATGGATTCTACGTCATCCATCTAATGATGGAGTAGAGAAGGGATGTGCAACCACTTTGCATGAAATCTTCATCCGATACCCATATCCAGAGATGGGCCGAAGCCTTTGGAGCCGTGCCGGATAATCGACTTTGAAATGATTTCTACCGGATCCAACAGGAAATTGCGTCCATCATCATCAAAGATGTCCTCGAAGAGAATGGGATGTTCTACGGCGGCCCAATATCGCGAGCTGACGTCCGAACCCGCATTGCCCTACAGCGTCAGGACATGACGCCCTTCACTAAGCTTGGGTGCACCCTTCCGGATATGGACAGATGGGAAGAGTGCACTGCTTAAAAACAATGTGTCTGTTTAGTTACTTGTTACTTTATGTACAACGAAACTTCGAATCTCTTGGTACGACGAAACTATTAGATGTATGGTGCCGCGCTCTAGTTAATTACTTTCGGTACGATGAAATTGGTTAACTATGTTTACTATATATGTTGCTTCTATTTCAAACTGTTTTGTTGAATTCGCTTCATGGTATATATATGTGCATCTCTGACAGGTATATAGATCAACGATGGCGAGGAAGTGGTATGCTGTGTATGTAGGGCATGTTCCGGGTGTGTATGATGAGTGGCCAGAGTGTCAGGCCCAAGTCTCTGGCTTCTCCGGCGGAAGCCAGAAAGGGTTTGATAGCAGAGCAGAAGCCGAAGCTAGTTACTTGAGATTCATAGCACAACAGGGGATTCAGAACCAGCGCCGTAGCAAAAACTACTACATCATACCACTTCTGATCATCGTGATCGCTCTTATCGTTTATGTCTTAGTTTAGGTAGATGATGAAATATGTGTCTACGGGACAATGTAAGAGACGTGTGATCATTAACTTGTATCGCTATTTCAAGATGATGATGAGATCGACATCATTTGTGTTGAGTCTATGTTGATATGATGAGACTATGTTGTACCACTTCGATGATGATGATGGGACATTCCTTTTTCATATAGTTCCAGTGTATGTTGTAACTGTATAAAACCTATAAAAATACGAATACATCAACATAAAAAAAGAAAATGCTAGCAGTAGCGTGGGATATTGGAGTAGTAGCAGCGCTGCTTACCAGTAGCGTTGTTTTGAAGGGCCACGCTACTAGTATTAGCAGTAGTGATGGACATAGGCACGCCAATGCTAGATACAGATAGCAGTAGCGCTGGTGTAAACTAGCGCTACTGCTACAAAATAGTTGTAGCGACGTAGCAGTAGCGTTGGTGCCCGCGCTACTAGTAGCTCAAAAACCAGCGCTACTGGTAAGGGTTTTCCTAGTAGTGCTCTCTTATCATAATGTTGATTCTTTGATTGTGGGTTATCAAGATCAACAACATGTTCAATTTCTACATCATTATCATTACTAGGTTGAGCATCATCATGAACATCATCTTTAGCATTTTCATTAGGTCCGTGTTCATTACCAGATTGTGTTTCAGCATCAGACATAGAGATATCATTTGGATTCTCAGGTGGTTCAGCAATAGGTTCACTAGAAGTTTGCAAAGTCCTATCATTTTTTCTTTTTCTTCCTTTTAGAAGAACTAGGTACATCAATATTATTTCTCTGCGAATCTTGCTCAATTCTCTTAGGGTGGCCTTCAGGGTACAAAGGTTCCTGAGTCATTCTACCAGTTCTAGTAGCCACTCTAGCAGGATAATCATTTTGTTTAGTATTCATTTCATTGAGAAAATCATTTTGAGCTTTAAGTACTTGTTCTACTTGAGTGGTAACCATAGAAGAAAGTTTGCTACCAAGTTTAAGTTCACCTCTAATATTAGCCATATAATCACCCAAGTGTTTAATCATATAAGCATTTTGTTTTAATTGTCTACCAAAATAAGCATTGAAATCTTCCTGCTTAACCATAAATTTATCAAACTCATCCAAGCATTGGCTAGCAATTTTAGTAGGACGGATTTCAGCACTATCATATCTATAGAGAGAATTTACCTTTACTACCTATGTCGGGTTATCAAGACCAGGAGGTTCTTCAATAGGTAATGGATAAAAATCATATGTTTCTTCAACATGCGGTAAATTAAGACCATGTATTTCTTCAGTAGGAGGTAAATTCTTAACATCTTCGGCTTTAATACCCTTTTCTTTCATAGATTTCTTTGCCTCTTGCATATCTTCAGGACTGAGAAATAGAACACCTCTCTTCTTCAGAGTTGGTTTCGAAATAGGCTCATTAATTGGAGCAGGAGTTGGCTCAAAAAGTGCCCAATTGTTTTCATTTGTCAACATATTATTCAATAGAATTTCAGCTTCATCTGGTGTTCTTTCCCTGAAAACAGAACCAGCACAACTATCCAGGTAATCTCTGTAAGCATCGGTTAGTCCATTATAAAAGATATCAAGTATTTCATTTTTCTTAAGAGGATGATCAGGCAAAGCATTAAGTAACTTGAGAAGCGTCCCCCAAGCCTGTGGGAGACTCTCTTCTTCAATTTGCACAAAGTTGTATATTTCCCTTAAAGCAGCTTGTTTCTTATGAGCAGGGAAATATTTAGCAGAGAAGTAATAAATCATATCATGGGGACTACGCACACAACCAGGATCAAGAGAATTAAACCATATCTTAGCATCACCCTTTAATGAGAACGGAATTATTTTAAGGATATAAAAGTAGCAAGATCTCTCATAATTAGTGAACAGGGTGGCTATATCATTCAATTTAGTAAGATGTGCCACAACAGTTTCAGATTCATAACCATGAAAATGATCAGATTCAACCAAAGTAATTACATCGGGCTCAATAGAGAATTCATAATCCTTATCGGCAACACAGATAGGTGAAGTAGCAAAAGCAGGATCAGGTTTCATTTTATTTTGAAGAGATTGCTTATTCCATTCAACTAATAACCTTTTTAGTTCATATCTATCTTTGCAAGCTAAAATAGCTGCAGAAGCTTCCATATCAAAAACATAACCCTTAGGAATAACAGGCATATCTTCATCATCACTTTCATCAATATTATCAGTTTCAATAATTTCTTTCTCTCTAGCCCTAGCAATTTGTTCATCAAGAAATTCACCAAGTGGCACAGTAGTATCAAGCATAGAAGTAGTTTCATCATAAGTATCATGCATAGCAGGAGTGGCATCATCAATAACATGGGACATATCAGAACTAATAGCAGAAGCAGGTTTAGGTGTCGCAAGCTTACTCAAAACAGAAGGTGAATCAAGTGCAGAGCTAGATGGCAGTTCCTTACCTCCCCACGTAGTTGAGGGATAAATTGTTGTCTTAGCGTCTTTCAAGTTCTTCATAGTGTCCAGCAGCTATAAATCCCAAGTGACTCAAAGAATAGAGCTATGCTCCCCGGCAACGGCGCCAGAAAATAGTCTTGATAACCCACAAGTATAGGGGCTCGCAACAGTTTTCGAGGGTAGAGAATTCAACCCAAATTTATTGATTCGACACAAGGGGGGGCAAAGAATATTCTCAAGTATTAGCAGTTGAGTTGTCAATTCAACCACACCTGGATAACTTAGTATCTGCAGCAAGGTATTTAGTAGCAAAGTAATATGATAGTAGTGGTAACGGTAACAAAAGTAAAGAAGCAAAAGTAATATTTTTGGTGTTTTGTAGTGATTGTAACAGTAGCAACGGGAAAGTAAATAAGCGAGAACCAATATAGGAAAAGCTCGTAGGCATTGGATCGGTGATGGAGAATTATGCCGGATGCGGTTCATCATGTAACAAGCATAACATAGGGTGACACAGAACTAGCTCCAATTCATCAATGTAATGTAGGCATGTATTCCGAATATAGTCATACGTGCTTATGGAAAAGAACTTGCATGACATCTTTTGTCCTACCCTCCCGTGGCAGTGGGGTCCTAATGGAAACTAAGGGATATTAAAGCCTCCTTTTAATAGAGAATCGGAACAAAGCATTAGCACATAGTGAATACATGAACTCCTTAAACTATGGTCATCACCGGGAGTGGTCCCGATTATTGTCACTTCGGGGTTGCCGGATCATAACACATAGTAGGTGACTATAGACTTGCAAGATAGGATCAATAACTCACATATATTCATGAAAAATTAATAGGTTCAGATCTGAAATCATGGCACTCGGGCCCTAGTGACAAGCATTAAGCATAGCAAAGTCATAGCAACATCAATCTCAGAACATAGTGGATACTACGGATCAAACCCTAACAAAACTAACTTGATTACATGATAGATCTCATCCAACCCATCACCGTCCAGCAAGCCTACGATGGAGTTACTCACGCACGGCGGTGAGCATCATGAAATTGGTGATGGAGGATGGTTGATGATGATGACGGCGATGGATTACCCTCTCCGGAGCCCCGAACGGACTCCAGATCAGCCCTCCCGAGAGGTTTTAGAGCTTGGCGGCGGCTCCGTATCGTAAAACGCGATTATTTCTTCTCCTTGATTTTTTTCTCCCCGAAAGGAAATATATAGAGTTGGAGTTGGCGTCGGAGGAGCCTCACGGGGCCTGCGAGGTAGGGGGCGCGCCCTAAGGGGGCGCGCCCCCCACCCTCGTGGACAGGGTGTGGGCCCCTTGGTCTTCATATTTGGCAAGGATTTTTTATTATTTCCGAAAAGATGTTCCATGAAATTTCAGGTCATTCCGAGAACTTTTGTTTCTGCACATAAATATCACCATGGCAATTCTGCTGAAAACAGCGTCAGTCCGGGTTAGTTCCATTCAAGTCATGCAAATTAGAGTCCAAAACAAGGGCAAAAGTGTTTGGAAAAGTAGATACGACGGAGACGTGTCAGATACTGTGTAAACAGCCGCTCCGCGGATATCCGTAAAAAATAGCCGCTCTGCATATAGATATGGCGGCGGCGGCCTAGGCAGCGGCTACTAGAGAAGAGGTCAATCCTCGGTCGGTGGGTGGTGGCGGCGTCATAGGAGGTCAATCCTCGGTCTGCGGCAGGAGATAGGAGGATCTCAACCATCGAGGCTGATGGCGGCGTGGTTCGAGCACATCCATCGCGGTCGATGGCGGGATAGTGGAGGTCGAACTTCAGGCGGCAGCCGCACTAAGCTTTGCTCCTTGACCCTGGTGTCTCGGCATGCCGCCGCATCGCGCTTGTCTGTCTGCTGGGTGCTGGTCGCCGCGTGGCTAATTAATTAAGGTATTCTTTTCGTGAGTGGCTTAATTAAGGTATTCAATTCCTATGTGTAGTGTTCTACTAGTACTCTGCGTGTAAATTGACTGGCCATTACTTTTTTTTCATTGCACGTCTGGATAACAACATGAAGCGCCCTCAGTAATTATTAAAATAAAACCTTGTCATTTATGCACGCATCTTTGGGCAGCAGTTAATTGGTGTATTAATGTTGTTGTTTTGTTTTTAATTACCATTGGTGTGCTGCAGATGGAACGATCGCGATGGATGAAGAATCGGAAAACCGCAGATTTTATCAATGGCGTGAGAGAGTTCATGAATTTGGCTGAAAGTACAAAGAGGAGAATCGGTGATGTGGTTTACATCATGTGTCCATGTACTGATTGTGCCAATACAGAGTCACATGAAGTTGCAGATGTCCAGATGCACTTAGTCTCTAGGGGATTCATGGACGAATATACACGTTGGACGAGACACGGTGAAGAGGAGGTCATGGATGAAGATACCCAGGGCAGCGAGATGCCAAACCCCGATCAGTGTCACATGGATGTTGAATCTAACATCAGGGCAGAGGCGTCAAGTTACCAATGGAACACCGAAAACTGAAACGCCCACTGGAAAACCAAGACGTCATCGCAGATGACGACGATCTTGATATGCCAGATTTTGCTGCTATGATTGCAGATTTCGAGGGCCCAGAAAAGGATATGAGTGGGTACAAGGATGTGCCAACCATTGATGCGGACTCCAAGAAAGAATTGTATCCAGGTTGCAAAAAGAAATATTCCAGGTTGAGTGCCACCCTGGCGCTTCTCAGATTAAAAGCAGCAAACGGTCTATCAAACAAGGGCTTCATAGAGATCTTAGGTCTTTTCAAATATATTCTTCCGGAAGATAATGTGCTCCCGAGAAGCACGAATGAAGCGAAGAAAATTGTTTGCCCATTGGAACTTGAAGTACAGAAGATACACACTTGTGTGAATTATTGTATATTGTACCGTGGTGAGTACAAAGATTTGCGTGCATGTCCAACAAGCAAGCATGCACGATACAAGCGCAGGAGAGCAAAGGACAAGTAGAAATTGGACGGCGAGATCAAGACAGGAATCCCGTTCAAGGTTGTTGGGTACTTGCCTTTAATTCCAAGGTTGAGGTGTTTGTTTGCAAACCCTAGAGAGGCAAAGAGGTTGCGGTAGCATCATGATGAGAAAATTGCGGATAGGTTTATGAGGCACCCGAAAGATGGGGCTCAGTGGGAATTAATCGACAAAAAGTTTGCCAAGGATCCTAGAAGTATAAGGCTCGGGGAGTGTACTGACGGGATGAATCCTTTTGGCGATATGAGCACCAATCACAACACATGGCCGGTGCTTCTGTGCATATATAACCTAGCTCCTTGGTTGTGTATGAAGAAAAAATACATTATGATGTCGATGATTATGCAAGGCCCGAAGCAACCTGGAAATAACATCGGCATTTACTTTCAGCTACTGGTAGAAGAACTGCTGACAGTGTGGATAGATGCGTCTGCTGTAAAATGTTATGATGCTTACAGAAAGGAGATTTTCAATCTACATGCAATGCTGGTGCACACCATTCAAGATATGTCGGCATTAGGCAACACATCGGGGAAGAAAACAAGGGTAGATGTAGTGTGTGTCACATGCATGGATATGACAGCTAGAAGAAGACTTCCCAACTCGCACAAAACAGTATATTTGCGTCATCGTAGGTTCTTACGGAAAGATCACCCATACCAAAAGCTGAAAGCTGAATTTGATGGTACGGCAGAGACAGGTGCGGGCCCAAGACCCTATGACGGGAAGGTGGTCAACAACATGGATAAAAAACTTCATGTTGTGCTTGGCAAGAACCACCCTTTGACGGTGAAACTAACACCCAAGGATCAAGTGTTTAAGAAGAAATCGATGTTCTGGAAATTACCTTACTGGGAGATTCTACGTGTACATCACTGCATCGATGTCATGCACGTAGAGAAGAACGTATGTGAAGGCATCCTTGGTACTCTGCTCAAGATTAAAGGTAAAAGAAAGGATGGTGACAGTTCATGGCTCGATATGCTTGCTGATCAATTGTAGCGACCCGACCTCAAACGATCAAGTCTCTGTGCTTCAGTGTCATCCCTGGGTCGGTAATGCTGACACACACAGTACTCGAATGGACTTATAGCAGAGTAGCAATCACACACTTATTACATCGATAGTCTCAAAAGAGAACTTATTATAATAATATGTCTTAAGGCCATCTAAATAAGATAACAAGGGAAGGCTTGGAAGATAAATTGAGTCCATCAACTCCAACGGCATAGCTGAGTGCACGACAAACGACCTAGTGCACCTTACTCCTCGTTTGAAAAGTCTGCAACATGATACGTTGCAGCCTGAAAACGGGTCAGCACATGGAATATGCTGGCAATATAACACAGTAGAGCAATAAAATCTATCACTACATGCATATATGGCTGGTGGAGGCTCTATGGTTAAAATGATTTGCGAAAAGCCAATTTTTTCCTACAATAAAGGAATATATTTTAACTTAACTATCATGGTCGTTGAAACATTGAGAAGGTTCTCCAACTCAATCCCAATTAGAAATAATTATCAACCCAACAAATTAAATTAGAGTGATGAGATCAAATCAATAATTCAAGTACCAGATACTCAAGATGTCCATAACCGAGGACACGGCTAACCATGATTAGATTGTACACTCTGCAGAGGTTTGCGCACTTTTCCCCACAAGACTTGGTCTCCTCCGTTGGATTTCTCGCACTACATGGTGTTTGAGAAACGGATTATCGAGACACAGTCTTTCAGAAACATTAACTCTAACCCTGGGTAGACAGTACCAACCTACATCCCCTACATCTGCTAGCCTACCGCTGGAAGAGGTCATGCAACATACTCAACTATGCTAGAGCCCATAATAGCTTGTGGCTGCACACTGAAGTTTCTAGCATGAATAATCTTATGATCCCTTTGAGCCTGGGTGGCGGTCCATAGGATGATCACACGGCTACTCCGGGATATCATAGGACAACACTGGATTCTCCAAGTGCCCACTAGCAATCCACCCAGATGTGTATTAAAGTTGCCACCTCAAGTTAACCATTAATAAACAATCTCACATATGTCATGGATACACTCAAACCCAATCCACGTCTACGAGCATAGCATGGCAATATAAGCATAACGTAGAAGTAACTCCCAAGGGTTTGATAATCAACAGGGTAATAGGTTCTACCTCATCATCTACTTCCCAGACCCACATGTTAAGAGACCCTACTCATGAAATGTGTGAGGGTTGAAACTAATGCATAAAACTGGGTAATAAAGGGGTATGATCAATGTGTTACTTGCCTTGCTGACGATCCGCAAAACCTAGTGGCTCGTAGTAGCATGCTTCGCACTCTGGGAATTCTATCGCAAATAAACAATAGCATACATAAGCACTCAAGCAAAGATGCACGGGTAAAACTCAAATAAGAAGATCGAATCTGAAAACTCAACTAAAGAGATTCGATTTGCAAAAAGAATCAAATCAAACGGAGCAACGAAACTCAAACTACGAAAGAAACAATATCTGTTTACTAATCTGGACTAAAGTCAAATTTTACAGTACCAAAATCTTGTTCAGGTTGGTTAAATAGAATGAGGGCTTCGAGACGAAGATCTAGGCGCTTGTTTCACCCAATTTGGATAAACGAGCGAAAAGATAAACTAAACGAAGATCAGGGCAGAAATCGCGATCGAAAATAAATCGCGGAAAAACCTGGAGAAAAAATGAGATGAACAGGCTAACGAACGAACGTTCGCTGTCTGCAGCTAATTGATGAACAACATTTATTAAAACGAACGTACGGACAAATCACCGCTAAATAACCGAACCAAGAAAAAAACGAACCGATCTAAACAAAACGAAACTAGGGTTTCTAAAAAAATCGAACGGTTTTCTCGCGAAAACCGGCGGCGGCGGCGATTATACCTCAGGCAAGATTGGGTCCGGCGGCGGGACCGCGGCGAGCGGCGGCAGCGAGGCTCCGGCAGGACGGCGGGTGGCGACGTCGGGACGGGGCTGCGGCGAGCGGCGGCGGCGGCTGCGCGGGTGGAGGCTGGTGGGGCTAGGGTTTGGCAGGGTCGGGCTTCCGGCTGATAAACGCCGGTCGGGCCAGGAGTCCTAGTCGGACACGACCCGGTTAGGTCGGTTCAGCTCTTTTAAAAAATAAATCCTGGTGCAGAAAAACTAACGAAAGAAATACTAAACGGACTCCAAAAATCCTGAAATAAATTTTCGTGGTTCTCTTGTAATATTGCAATTTTGAAAAACGCATTTTTTCCTAATTCAAATAAAATAGCAATAAAACTCCAAATAAAATTCTTAATTGATTTTAATATTTTCCTCTAATATCCATTTTATTTTGGGGAAGTCATATTATCTCCTCTCATGTATTTTCAATATGAAATATTTTCGGAGAGAAAAATAATTAAAACCAAAGTGATCCTTGTTTCGATATTTGAAAAGATTCAAACATGAAAAATGTGAAATCCCCAACTCTCTCTGTGGGTCCTTGAGTTGCTTAGAATTTCGAGGGTCGCAAAACGAAATGCAATAAAATATGATATGCATGGAAGACCTATGTATAACATTCCAAATTGAAAATTTGGGATGTTACAGACCTACCCCCCTTAAGATGAATCTTGTCCTCGAGATTAGGGTTGGCTAGAAAATAGGTGTGGGTGGTCTTTACGTAGATCATCCTCTCGTTCCCAGGTGGCTTCATCCTCGGTATGGTGGCTCCACTGAACTTTGCAAAACTTGATAACCTTGCTGCGTGTAACTCGGCTGACAAACTCGAGAATCTTGACTGGTTTCTCCTCATAAGTCAAATCACTGTCCAACTGAATTGCTTCCAAGGGCAGTGTATCTCTTAGAGGAATATCTGCCATCTCTGCATGGCACTTCTTCAACTGGGAAACGTGAAACACATCATGAACTCCTGACAGTCCCTCGGGTAACTCTAGCTTGTAGGCAACCTCTCACATGCGTTCCAAAACATGGTATGGCCCTACAAATCTCGGGGCTAACTTTATCTTCACTCCAAATGCTTAACTCCTCGTAGTGGTGTGATAACCCAAAAGTATAGGGGATCGCAATAGTTTTCGAGGGTAGAGTATTCAACCCAAATTTATTGATTCGACACAAGAGGAGCCAAAGAATATTCTCAAGTATTAGCAGTTGAGTTGTCAATTCAACCACACCTGGATAACTTAGTATATGCAGCAAAGTGTTTTTTAGCAAAGCAATATGATAGTAGTGGTAACGGTAACAAAAGTAAAGAAGCAAAAGTAATATTTTTGGTATTTTGTAGTGATTGTAACAGTAGGAACGGGAAAGTAAATAAGCGAGAACCAATATAGGAAAAGCTCATAGGCATTGGATCGGTGATGGAGAATTATGCCGGATGCGGTTTATCATGTAACAATCATAACATAGGGTGACATAGAACTAGATCCAATTCATCAATGTAATGTAGGCATGTATTTCGAATATAGTCATACCTGCTTATGGAAAAGAACTTGCATGACATCTTTTGTCCTGCCCTCCCGTGGCAGTGGGGTCCTAATGGAAACTAAGGGATATTAAGGCCTCCTTTTAATAGAGAACCGGAATAAAGCATTAGCACATAGTGAATACATGAACTCCTCAAACTATGGTCATCACCGGGAGTGGTCCCGATTATTGTCACTTCGGGGTTGACGGATCATAACACATAGTAGGTGACTATAGACTTGCAAGATAGGATCCAGAACACACATATATTCATGAAAACATAATAGGTTCAGATCTGAAATCATGGCACTCGGGCCCTATTGACAAGCATTAAGCATAGCAAAGTCATAGCAACATCAATCTTAGAACATAGTGGATACTAGGGATCAAACCCTAACAAAACTAACTCGATTACATGATAGATCTTATCCAACCCATCACCGTCCAGCAAGCCTACGATGGAATTACTCACGCACGGCGGTGAGCATCATGAAATTGGTGATGGAGGATGGTTGATGATGGCGATGGCGATGAATCCCCCTCTCCGAAGCCTTGAACGGACTCCAGATCAGCCCTCCCGAGAGGTTTTAGGGCTTGGCGGCGGCTCCGTATCGTAAAATGTGATTATTTCTTCTCCTTGATTTTTTTCTCCCCGAAAGCAAATATATAGAGTTGGAGTTGGCGTCGGAGGAGCCTTAGGGGGCCCACGAGGTAGGGGGCGCACCCTAGGGGGGGCGCGCCTCCACCCTCGTGGACAGGTGGTGGGCCCCCTGGCCTTCATCTTTTGCAACGATTTTTTATTATTTCCAAAAAGATGTTCCGTGAAGTTTCAGGTCATTTCGAGAAGTTTTGTTTCTGCACATAAATAACACCATGGCAATTCTGCTGAAAACAGCATCAATCTGGGTTAGTTCCATTCAAATCATGCAAGTTAGAGTCCAAAACAAGCGCAAAAGTGTTTGGAAAAGTAGATACGACGGAGACGTATCACGGTGATACACGGAGATATGCTCTGCCTTCGATTTCATAGACTACCTCCTTGCGTTTTGAGTCTGCATAACTCTTCTGCCTGGACTGTCCTACCTTCAGTCTATCCCGAATCAGCTTAACCTTCTCTTCTGACTCTTTGATCAAATCTGGTCCAAACAACTGACGGTCTCCAACTTCATCCCACATTAACGGTGTTCGGCATCTTCTTCCATACAGGGCTTCGAACGGTGCCATCTTCAAACGGGCCTGGTAGCTATTGTTGTATGAAAACTCCACGTAGGGCAAATTGTCATTCCAACTAGATCCAAAATCTAGCGCACATGCTCTCAACATATCCTCCAGAATCTGATTGACTCTTTCGGTCTGCCCATCTATCTGCGGATGAAAAGTTGTACTGAACTCTAGCTTGGTACCCAAAGTTTGGTGCAGCTGGTGCCAAAACTTTGAAGTAAACTGTGTTCCTCTATCTGATACGATGGTCCTCGGAACTCCGTGCAGACATACGATCCTTGTCATATATATCTTGGCCAACTTCGCACTTGTATAGGTGGTTTTCACTGGGATAAAGTGAGCCACTTTGGTCAAGCGATCCACTACTACCCAAATAGAATCATATCACGATCGGGTCCTAGGTAATCCGGTGATGAAATCCATGCCAAGCTTATCCCACTTCCATTCGGGTATCGGCATAGGCTGCAGTAAACCTGCTGGCTTCTGATGTTCTGCCTTCACTCTCTGACATACATCACATACGGTTACATACTCAGCAATATCCTTCTTCATTCCGGTCCACTAGAAACGCTCCTTCAAATCCAAATACATCTTGGTGTTTCCGGGGTGTATCGAATATGGCGAGTCATGAGCTTCCTGAAGTATCAACTTCCTGATCTCGGCATTATTGGGAACATATACACGGTCCTCGAACCACAAGGTGTCGTGCTCGTCCTCACGAAAACCCTTGGCTTTTCCTTTGCTCATTCTCTCCTTTATCTCAGCAATTTCCTTGTCATCCTTCTGAGCTTCACGAATCTTTCCCAACAATGTAGATTGAACTTCCATTGCTGCAACAAAACCTCTGGGAACAATCTCCAAACAAAGTTCCCTGCGATCGTCAGCTAACTCCTTTGGAAATCCTCCTATTAAGAGAGTATTGACGTAACTCTTCCAGCTCAAAGCGTCTGCTACGACATTGGCCTTTCCTGGATGATAGTGCAGCTTCATGTCATAATCCTTTATAAGTTCCAACCATCTTCTCTGCATGAGATTCAGCTCCTTCTGTGTGAAAATGTACTTCAAACTCTTATGATCCGTGTACACATCACAACGGTTTCCAATAAGGAAATGTCTCCAGGTTTTTAGTGCATGCACTACAGCTGCTAACTCCAAAGCATGCGTGGCATAGTTCAACTCATGCGGTCGAAGTTGACGTGAGGAATACGAACCAACTTTTCTGTCTTGCATAAGTACTCCTCCAAGTCCTAAGCGAGAGGCGTCGCAATACACTTGGAAATCCTTGCGTATATCCGGCAGAATCAGCATTGGGGCTGTAGTCAGACGTTTCTTCAACTCCTGAAAACTGTCCTCACATTCTTCTGTCCATTTGAACTTAGTGTCCTTCTTCAACAACTCCCTCATGGGCTTTGCGATCTTTGAGAAATTCTCAATGAATCTCCGATAGTATCCCGCGACTCCAAGAAAACTGCGGATCTCTCCAACTGAGGTGGGTGATAACCACTCGGTGACTGACTTAACCTTGGTGGGGTCTACTGCTATACCTTGTCCTGATATAATGTGTCCAAGGAATCCAACGTCCTTCAAACAAAACTCACATTTGCTAAACTTGGCATACAACTGATGCTCCCTGAGCTTCTCAAGAATTAAACGCAAATGCTCCTTGTGTTCCTCTTCATTCTTTGGGTATACCAAGATATCATCAATGAACACCACAACAAAATTATCCAAGAACTCCATAAACACCTTATTCATCATGTTCATGAAATAGGCAGGGGCATTAGTCAATCCAAATGACATAACCGTATACTCATAAAGCCCATACCTTGTGGTGAAAGTTGTCTTAGGTATATCTTTTTCTCGAATCTTCAACTGGTGGTATCCTGATCGTAGGTCGATCTTTGAAAACACTTTCGCTCCTTGCAGCTGGTCAAACAAATGATTGATCATCGACAGTGGGTATTTGTTCTTGATTGTTACTTCATTCAACGCATGATAATCAACAACCATCCTCAATGATCCATCCTTCTTCTCAACCAGGAGCACTGGGGCTCCCCATGGTGATGAACATCGTCGAATGTAACCTTTCTCCAATAACTCCTTGATCTGCTTCTTAATATCTTCCAGATCATTTGCGGGCATCCGGTATGGTCTCTTCGATATCGGTCCGGTGCCTGGCAACAATTCTATTAGAAACTCGATGTCTAGATTTGGTGGCATGCTCCGTAGCTCCTCTGGGAATACATCTGGGTAATCCTTCACTACAGGTACTTCCTCTTGAACAACTCCCGAGAGGGAATTTACTTGAGTCCTCCTAGGCGCATGCCTAGATACATACTTGATCCTTTTTCCCTCCGGGGTGGTGAGCATAATTGACTTGCTTGCGCAATCAATGTTCCCTCTATACTTCGATAGCCAATCCATTACCATTATCACATCCAATCCTTGGGATTCCAAAATTATTAGGTCTGAGGGGAAAATGGGGCTGCCAACGGTTAAGGGTAACCGATCGTACAATCGGCTGGCCATATACTCTGCTCCGAGTGAGCTTACTAACAAACATGTCCTAAGGGCTAAGGTGGGTAACTTAAACTTGTCCGCAAATCCCCTTGAATCTATGAATGCGATGCACCAGTATCAAAATGAACGAGAGAGGTAAATGACTTAACCAAAAACTTACCGACAACTTCATCAGGCTGCTCTTCAACCTCCTCCACGTTCACGTGGTTCACTTGTCCCCTGTTGAAAGGGTTGGGCTTCTTCCCAGAGCTTCCATTGCCATTCCCATTCTTTGCTTCATGGCACTCAGTGGCATAGTGTCCAGTCTTCCCGCACTTGAAACAAGTAATGTGACTTAGGTCCTTCTTGGCGGGTGTGGCTGGGTTAGAGCGGTTCTGATTACTGCTTGCTCCATTCCCATTTGCATTCTTGGGGCCACTGTGGTTATGCGAACTTCCTCCATTGTGGGTATGGCCTCCATGGTTATGGGTTATAGAATATGTGAATTGCATGATGTATTGCTCTTCATGCATTGGCACGTATATATGATGTATAAAGGTGGACCACATACCTCAACTATACAAGGAACTAGGAGGCGGTCCCAATACATAATATGCACATAACACATATACTCAACACCCCCCGCAGTCGAAGCGGCACCGCGGCTGACGCAAAGACTGGACCGAAACTCCTCAAATGACGCCGTAGGCCAGCCCTTGGTCACGATATCGGTGAATTGTTGGGAAGTAGGAACGTGTAAAACACGAATATGGCCAAGGGCCACCTGTTTCCGAACAAAATGAATATCCAACTCAATATGCTTGGTCCGTCGATGATGCACTGGGTTAGCAGAGAGGTAGACCGCCGAGACGTTGTCGCAATAGACCACCGTGGCACGGTCAACAGGACAAGAGAGCTCCTGGAGCAGCTGACGAAGCCACGAACACTCGGCGACGGCGTTGGCCACCGCACGATACTCAGCCTCAGCACTGGAACGAGAGACCGTAGGCTGCCGCTTGGATGACCACGAGATAAGTGAGGGTCCAAGGTAGGCACAATAGCCCGAAGTGGAGCGACGAGTGTCAGGGCAGCCCGCCCAGTCTACATCGGAGTAGGCGGTGAGGGCGGTGTCGGCGGAGGCGTGAAGCGTGACACCAAGATCCATAGTGCCACAGATATAGCGGAGAATTCGCTTGACGGCAGCCCAGTGAACGTCTCGAGGTGCATGCATATGAAGACACACCTGCTGCACGGCATACTGGATCTCCGGTCGAGTCAGAGTGAGGTACAGGAGAGCACCAACGATAGACCGATAGAAAGCAGCATCCGAAGCAGGAGAACCATCCATGGTAGAAAGCTTGGCCTTCGTATCAACATGCGTAGCGGCAGGCTTGCAGTTAAGCATGCCGGTGCGCTCCAGGAGCTCGTGAGCGTACTTTCGCTGATGAAGGAAGAAGCCATCCGGACGATGCACCACCTCGACACCGAGGAAGTAGTGCAAAGGACCCAAGTCCTTGATGGCGAACTCAGCGCGAAGACGAGCCGTGAGCTGACTGAGGAGACTGGTCGTACATGCCGTCAGGATGATGTCGTCGACATAGAGCAGCAAGTAGGACGTGTCAGAGCCCTGATGGTATACGAAGAGCGAGGCGTCCGAGAGGGTAGAGCGGAACCCAACCTGGTGAAGAAACGCCGCGATGCGCTGGTACCAAGCGCGTGGAGCCTGCTTGAGTCCGTACAAGGACCACGAAAGTAGGCGCACGTGGTCGGGAAGCGCCGGGTCAACAAACCCGGTGGGCTGCTGGCAGAAGACCTGCTCCTCGAGGTGACCATGCAGGAAGGCGTTGGAGACGTCCATCTGGTGCACCGGCCAAGCACGGGAGACCGCAAGGTGGAGAACCGTGCGTATCGTTCCGGGCTTGACGACCGGAGCAAAGGTGTCGGTGAAGTCGATGCCAGCACGCTGTCGGAAGCCACGAACGACCCAGCGCGCTTTGTAGCGATCAAGGGTACCATTAGGACGGAGCTTGTGTTTAAAGACCCACTTCCCGGCAATCACGTTGGCGTGCTGAGGACGGGGAACAAGCTGCCATGTCCGGTTGCGCAACAGGGCGTCAAACTCATCTTGCATCGCAGCCATCCAGAGCGGGTCACGAAGAGCGGCTCGAACGGAGGACGGCAATGGCGACATCCCAGAGGTGGACGCCGCATGGACATAGTCATCCGAGACGTAGCGCGAGCTCAGGCGAAAAACGCATGTACGAGCGCGGGTGACCGGACTGGCCACACGCGCCGGGGGCGCCGAGGAGGCCGGGGGCGCCAGGGGCGCCGAGGGGGCCACAGGGGCCGCGGGCGTCGAGGGGGCAGCGGGCGCCGAGGGGGCAGCGGGCGCCAACGTCGGAGGTGCCAGCGCCGTGGCTGGAGGAGGCGCCGCGTGCGGGGGGCGCGCCTCAAAGCCAGGGGCGGGCCGAGAGAGGCGCGCGAGCGCCCTGGGAGAAGCGTCGACAAGCCCGCGCCACCGGTGGCGGGAGGAACAGCCGGCGGTACCAGGTGAAACGGAAACACATGCTCATCAAAGTAAACAAGCCGGGAAGTGAACACACGGTGGGAGACAGGATCATAGCACCAATATCCCTTGGAGTTGGAGGGGTAGCCAATGAAGATGCAAGCGACAGATTGAGGTGCAAGCTTGTGAGAAGCAGTGTCGGCAGTGCTGGGATAGCACAGGCACCCAAAAATACGCAAGTCGTCGTAAGACGGGGGCGTACCAAAGAGAAGATGGTGAGGTGCGTAGTGCCACCGTGGGCGGCATGATCTAATGTTAAGAAGAAGTGATGCAGTGGCGAGTGCGTCCGGACAGAAACGAGGCGGCACGTTGGCATGAAACAGGAGCGTGCGAACGCAGTCATTCAGAGTGCGAAGGACGCGTTCGGCTCGACCGTTCTGCTGTGAAGTGTACGGGCATGTGAGGCGGAAAATTGTGCCGTGATGCGACAAAAAGGTGCAGAAACCGAGGTTGTCGAACTCTTTTCCATTGTCCGTTTGAAGTGCAAGGATGGGACGCCCAAACTGCATGCGGACATAGGAGTAAAAAGCCGTCAAGGTAGAGAGTGCATCCGACTTTCTGCGCAAAGGAAATGTCCAAACATAATGAGAATAATCATCAAGAATGACCAGATAATATAAATGGCCCGAGTTACTGGGAACCGGAGAAGTCCACACATCGCTATGAATCAACTGAAAAGGGAAAGAAGCAATGGTGGTGGAATTATTAAATGGGAGGCGAACATGTTTGCCGACTCAACATGCATGACAAGTGTGATCCTCAATTTTATTGCAACTAAAACTGAAACTCTTAAGAATATGACGAAGTGTGACGGGGTTGGGATGACCCAAGCGAGCATGCCAGAGATCGACGCAAGCGGAGAGAGCAACCGGTGATGTGGTGGTGGATGAAGGCGAGTGTACCGGATAGAGCTCGTCGGGGCTGTCACATCGGTGAAGTACCATCCTGGTTCGAGCGTCTTTGACACAAAAACCAAGCTCGTCAAATTCAACGGTAACAGGATTTTCACGAGTGAAACAACGAACAGAAATGAGATTCTTAATAAGATGAGGTGACACAAGTATGTTAGACAAAGATAATGGAGTAGAACTAGAAGGAAAAGAAGTGTGCCCAATGTGTGTGATAGGAAGTGTGGAACCGTCGCCGACAATGATGCGGCGGTCGGTGGAGACAGGAGTGAAGGAGGCAATGTTACCAGGATGAGCAAACATGTGAGCTGTAGCACCGCTGTCCATGTACCAATCACCACCTCCAGTGTAGTGGTTCGGCGTAGGAGCGGCATGCAGTGCGGGGAGGAGCACCGGGTCCTAGTGCGCCGGCGACAGGGTCGGCGAGGGGGACGGAGACGCCATGGGGAGGGCGTAGCCGCCGCTCGGCTGCGGCAGTGGGTACACACCATACGGTATGGGTAGCAGCCCCAGCTGCGACGGCAGTGTCGGGTAGGCCGGATGGCCCGCTGACAGATGTTGTAGGTGTTGAGCATCGTCTGGCTGCTGTCCCGCTGGCAGGTGCTGGCCTGCTGACGACCCCCACCAGTACACGCGCGAAGCCCCATACGTAGGATTCTCGCACGTGGGAACGGGTGCGTCGACGGGCAGAGGCGACGCCAGCGGTGGCGGGGCCGCGCCGTTGGACGCCGGCGGCGGAACCGCGCCATACGGCCCGTAGCGGGACTGGCTGAAGAGCGCCGGCGACGGTGGAGCCGCGCCAGAGGGCGCCGTCGGCAAGACGGCAGATGTCGCGGCGGACGCGGGTCGAGCGACTAGCGGGCGCGGGTCGAGCGGCTAGCGGGCGCGGGTCGGGCAGCTCGCGTATGCTTGCGCTGACCCGGGGGTGCCTCGCGTCCCGTCCGCGTGCGTTGGCGGTAGCGCGCTGGCCCTTGTCAGGCGCTGGAGTGGCCCGACCCGGTGCATGGTCGGTGATGCATCCCGCATGGCCCCGTGCTACACTTGATGCTTGACTCGTGGCATGCATGTGCATGGATTCTCCCTGCATGAACATGTTTGTACGGATCTGCATGGTTGCCCAAGTGGCTCGCGAGGCGGGAAGGAAGCGGCGGTTGATCTAGCGATCGATGCAAGCCCGCGGCGGCTTTCGGGTGAGTGACAAACGATCTGCGCGGGAGGATGGGAAGCGAGGCGAAGGGCAAGCGGCGCAGGAGGCTGGTGAGCGAGCGGCGCGGGCGGCTGGGTAGCGAGGAAAACGGCCGCGGCTGGGTAGCTCGCCACAGGTAGAAGCAGCGGCCGGCGCGTGGGAGCGCGCGAACGGCGGCGGCGACCGGTGCGGGAGGCGTGCAGGTGGCGGCGGCGGCGCGCGGCGGTGGCGAAAGGCTAGGGTTAGAACCCGGAAACTGATACCATGTAGAATATGTGAATTGCATGATGCATTGCTCTTCGTGCATAGGCACGTATATATGATGTACAAAGGTGGACCACAGACCTCAACTATACAAGGAACTAGGAGGCGGGCCCAATACATAATATGCACATAACACATATACTCAACATGGGTAAATCCTCCCGAGTTCGGGGTGAAACGGGGCTTCTGCTGAGCTCCATAATTGTACTTTCGTTGCCCATACTTCCTCTTGCGGCTCTCTATCTACTATTGTTTCCCTTCAATCATAAGAGCCTTGTCTACCAGCTCCTGGTAGTTTTTAAATGTTGCCACCATCAACTACATGCTCATCTCATCATTCAGCCCTTCCATAAACTTCTCCTGCTTCGCGACATCTGTGGCCACATCATCAGGCACATAACAAGATAGCTTACTAAACTCATCTACGTACTGAGCCACAGTACGGTTGCCCTGGCGTAGGTTGAGAAACTCATGCTTCTTCATGCTCATAGCTCCAGTTGAGACATGGGTTGTGCGGAAAGCTTGCTGAAACTGCTCCCAAGTGACATTGGCTAGAGGGAAAGTGGATGTGTAATTCTCCCACCATGAGGCTGCTGGTCCATCCAACAGATGTGCGGCAAATCGCACCTTCTCTGCATCTGTGCAACCTACGGTGGTCAACTCCCTTCCAATCCTGCGTAGCCAGTCATCCACAACTATTGGCTCGGTGCTACTGGAGAACACCGACGGCTGCAACCTCAGAAAACGGGCTAAGTTGTCAACTGGAGGTGGTGGTGGCGGGTTGTTGTTGTTGTTGTTGTTGTTGTTGTTGTTGTTGTTGTTGTTGTTGTTGTTGTTGTTGTGTTGGTTCTAAACTAACAACTGCATCAAGGCATTCTGCTGCTGGATCAACTGAGTGAGCTCCGATGGGAAAACAAATCCAGGGTCACGTCTCGGAGGCATCTGATGGGTTTAGAGGGAAGAGATTAGAATAGAATGAGGTCTAGTGAGAAAGCACTACCCATATGCACATGAGAAAAACACATTCATATCCTATCGCTCAATCAATCAAGCAAGGGCATACAATCGATCTAACTATCGTTACAGTGCTCTGACTATACTATGTACATGGGGGAATACTACTGATCAAATGGTGGTCTACTAGAAATTATGATTGGAGGAAGACTCCATGATGTCCGCTCCAGCATCGTCTTCATAATCATGATCATTGCTGTCGGGGTCGGAGTCGGTGTCGTTGATGATGATGTAGTCTTCAGAACGAATTTCCTTGGGTTCGTCGTCTTCTCCTCCTGGCGCGGGGTCTCCCAGGAATACTCCTATCTTTCCTATCAGGTCGTCATTCTTCTCCACAAGTATCGTGATTTCCTCCTCATATCCATCGTGTGTAGCATTGAGTTCCTCTTCTAGCTCTGTGATCCTAGTCATTGCCTTCTTTAGGTCTAGCATGCTTGCGCACATCTGGTTCTCCTGTCGACGGATATGCTAGTTTAACTCCTGGATGAAAGCTGCAATGGACCTGTCCTTCCTGGTGCTAATCATCTCCCATTGCTCATCTCGGCGCCCACATATCTGGTAGATAGTGTCCTTCAGCTCCTGCTTGTAGATTTCTCCAATACGTCCCATAGCAATGTGGGCTGCCATGCTCTTTCCTAGACTCCAGGTTGGTGCATCAAAGGAAAACTCTATGGGCTCAGTGACTGGCGTTAATGTCCTTCCTGGAACTTGAACTCGAATCATCCAGCGCTCCTCTTCTGGTAAAGTGGCAGTGTAGGTCCTGGTGAAGCTTGGTATTCTGATGTTCAGGTACCTAGTGACTTCCTTCAAGTGTCATCCAAAGGGTGTGTCTTCATCCGTATGTGCAAACTTGTTCCTTGAGTCCGACATCCTAAAGAGTAGAAAATGGCGAGGAGTCAGAAATGAGTAGAGAAGAGTGACCTATGGCTAATCTTAGTGGTCGTGTCCTACGTTCAGCGTGTGCTCTGATACCATCTTGTAGCGACCCGACCTCAGACGATCAAGTCTCTGTGCTTCAGTGTCATCCCTGGATCGGTAATGCTGACACACACAGTACTCGAATGGATTTATAGCAGAGTAGCAATCACACAATTATTACATCGATAGTCTCAAAAGAGAACTTATTACAATAATATGGCTTAAGGCCATCTAAGTAAGATAACAACGGAAGGCTTGGAAGACAAAGTAAGTCCATCAACTCCAACGGCATAGCTGAGTGCACGACAAACGACCTAGTGCACCTTACTCCTCGTCTGAAAAGTCTGCAACATGATACGTTGCAGCCCGAAAATGGTTCAGCACATGGAATATGCTGGCAATATAACATAGTAGAGCGATAAAATCTATCACTACATGCATATATGGCTGGTGGAGGCTCTATGGTTATAATGTTCTGCGAAAAGCCAATTTTTTCCTACAACAAAGGAATATATTTTAATTTAACTATCATGGTGGTTGAAACATTGAGAAGGTTCCTCCAACTCAATCCCAAGTAGAAATAATTATCAACCCAACAAATTAAATTAGAGTGATGAGATCAAATCACTAATTCAAGTACCTGTAAGTGCATCTAGTGCCCCTTAGTGATTTTGGTGTATTGAAGACTTATAGGTTAAGTATCTAATGCGTTTATGAGTGTACACAGGTCTATAAGTCTATGAGGAGTTTGATATTTACAAAGAAAGTCGACCCCTAAAAATGAAGTCTTTGATATTCTGAAGACTTTCTGAAGACTTTGAAAGTGAAGAAATTGATGTGACCTTGAATACTTGGTATTCATTCGAGGAACATGAAGCGTGAAGACTTTTGTTTTCATAGTTTCATTTTGTCTTTCTTGAGTCATAGGAAACACCGTACTGTTAAATGGGGTCAAGGAAATACTAAGGAGAAAATTTCCATGTGATGCTCAACTCAAATCCTACACCTACCAATCCCTTCGAGTGAAGCCATTGGAAATCTCATACAGTTCAGTCAATTTCTTCAGTGACAGAGACGCAGTTC
Source organism: Aegilops umbellulata (assembly GCA_032464435.1). Taxonomy (NCBI): domain Eukaryota; kingdom Viridiplantae; phylum Streptophyta; class Magnoliopsida; order Poales; family Poaceae; genus Aegilops; species Aegilops umbellulata. The sequence continues at coordinate 82,022,144 of CP136060.1, read as the reverse complement.
TTATGGTCACTGAGGACTTTGCTCTGACTGAGGAGTTAGGAATTCGCCAATGCGAATTGCCTACACAGTGAGGAACATGATAGCCCTGAGGAATTTGTACCTCAAATTTCCGACCGTTGCTGTGCTACGCGCCAGCTGTCCCAAAATATCTTATCCATCCAACGGTCATATCATTGAAGGGCATTTATGTCTTATCATGTCGGGTTGCTCCCTAGGCTATAAAAAGTCCCCCCTACAACCACTAGCTGGTTGGCTGCTCCGCGTGAACTTGACACTTGTCATTTGAGAGCAACCATCCTCCGAGGACTTTGAGCGAAAATCATCAAGTGAGGAAAATCCAAACCCAAACCCAAACACCTACAAACCCACTGAAGAGATTGATCATGCGTGGATCCGACGCTTGTTACCTTTGAAGACTGTGCTTGTTCCAGACGGTTAGGCGTCAAGGTCTAGAGCATCCAAGAGGAATTGTGGATCGCCGAGTGACCAAGTCTGTGAAGGTTTGGAAGTCACCTGAAGACTTACCACGAGTGATTGGGCGAGGACTGTGTGTTCTTAGCTCAAGGAGAATACGGTGAGGACTGTGTGTCCGGGACTAGATGTCCTCGAGTTTAAATACTCAGCCGCTCCAACCAGATGTACAACTGAGACAGCAGTTGGAACTGGTCTACCAAATCATTGTCTTCACCAAGCTTACTGGTTCTATTTCCTCAACACTTTCATTTCCTCATTACCGTGTTGCATGTTTGTTCATATCTGTGTTTGAAGACTTTGACTGAAGACTTTCTCAATTTCCTCAGTTCAATTTCTTCAGTTTGTTTGTCTTCATCTTGTGCTATCCTGTGTTTACGCTTTTTGTACTCTATGTTTGTCTTCATTTCATCATGATGACCATGCATGTATTCGGTTATGTTTACCTCTGAGTACTTATTCCGCTGCTAGTAGTTCTTCGCTAAGGAATTTCCTCACCAGCAAATTCCCCAGTGAAGAATTTCATAAAAATCGCCTATTCACCCCCCCCCTCTAGTCGATATAACGCACTTTCAATTGGTATCAGAGCAAGGTACTCCCTTGTTCTGTGTGATTTTGGTTTAACCACCTGGAGTTTTAGTTATGTCAACCGCAGGTATGATCAAGGTCTCTGCTGGGTGTCCTACCTTCGATGGGACGGACTACCCCTACTGGAAGAATAAGATGCGAATGCATCTTGAGGCAATTGATAACGATCTCTGGTACGTTGTGGAAAATGGTGTTCCCTCCGTCTCACCCTCACTGAATGCTACCGATGTGAAGAGATTCAAGCAACTCGACTCTCAAGCGAAGAATATCATATGTGGCCATCTGAGTAAAGGACATTATGGTAGAGTGAGTACTTTGTAAACTACTAAGCTTATCTGGGATAGGCTGTCCAAGGTCAATGAAGAAGTTTCAACTCAACGTGATTCTCGAGTTGATGTTCTTCGCAATCTCTTCAACCGCTTCAAAAGACTCGACAATGAAAATGTTCAGCAAACCTTCGATCGCCTCACTGACATCTCAAATGAGCTACAAGCACTTGGTGCCACTGACTTCACCGACCATGAGGTGGTGAAGAAATTGCTGAGATCGCTTGATTCCTCATTTGATACTCTGGCACTGATGATACAAGAGCGTGCTGATTGCAAGTCACTTGACCCCGCTGATATCCTCGAGAGGCTAAACACTCATGAGTTCCAGCTTGCTGAGAAGAGAGATCTCTATGGTTTGAGCTATGGCAGATCACGTGCACTGAAGGCCAAGGTAGTATCTGAGTCCGAAGATGAAGACTCTGGTAGCAGCCTTGGTGATCCTGAAGTACTGAGTCATGATCTAGTACTGCTTGTGAAGAAATTCCAGAAGTTCTCAAGACGTGGTCGCTTTGGAAAACCCTCAAGGAGCAATGATTCCTCATCCAGTGACTATAAGAAGAGGCTTTGTCACAAGTGCAAGAAACCAGGACATTACATTCAAGATTGTCCTCAGTGGGAAAAGGAATCAAAGAAGAAGAAATACAAGGATTACAGTTCTGATGATGCAAAGAAAAAGAAGAAGTCCTCAAAATCTTCATCATCAAAATCCTCGAAGTCTTCGTCTCACAAGAAGAGAAGCTCCAAGAAGGCTCGGGCATTCATTGGCAAGGAAATGGACTCTGAGGCTGAATCTGAAGAAAATGAAGCAGAAGAGGAATCGGATGACTCTGAGTCTGGTGTGGCGAGCCTAGCCCTCGCTACTGCGTTCGTCAGCAAGCCCATCTTCACCTCTGAAGAAAGTGATCTCACCACCAAGGCTGATGAAGGCAGTGATGACTACGCTCCCACCTATTGCTTCATGGCAAAAGGTGCCAAGGTACTCAAATACGCCTCCTCTGAATGTAGTGAGGATGAATCTGATGAAAATCTTAAGCCTAGCTACTCTAAACTTGCTAAGATTGTCGTGCAACAACAAAAGGCTTTTGAAAAGGTTCAAAACATGCTAGACAAAAGTGACGATATGTTGGATGAAGAAATGGATCGCACTAAAGCCTGAACTGAAAATCTTCAGAGACTTCAGACCAGGTTTGATAACCTTCAAGGTCATCATAACACTCTCTTATCTGATCATGAGAAGCTTTCTTATGAATATCTTCAAAAGAAGCAAGATCTTGAAAAGCTAAGAGTGAGTTATGAAGATCTTCAGAAGGAGCGTGATTCATTACTTGCTCAACAAATCAGCGCTGCTCAGGAAGAACTTATTCCTCCCTATTTGAAATGCATTGAACGAGAATCTGCTAATTCCTCACCTGAATGTTCAAATGCTTCTAATGTTACAAATTCTTCACCTGTCTCTGCTATCACTAATTCCTCATCTGAGGACATTGCTAGTATCACTGACGATGCAGGGCTGAAGGAATTGTACATGACAGGCATGTACAAAAGCCTCAAAGGGCATCAGACCCTTTGTGATGTGCTTAAAAAGCAGATCCTCAACAGGAACCCTAGGAAAGAGGGTATTGCCTTTGAGAGGAAACTCAATGCTGATGGTACATATTGGAAGCCTGAGCAGTACCCCAAAACCTCATGGGTTGCTGCAAAGGGACCTCCAGTTGATCCATCTAATTTATCTGGCTATACATGTGAATCTTCTCATTCTTCTGATGAGTCATTTGACTCCAACTATAAACTGTTCAAAAATCAAAATGGTGAAGTATTTGCTAGATATGCTGGCACTAACTGCAGGAATGGTTCTCCTATGAAGAGAATCTGGGTTCCCAAAAGGTGCCTTGAAAGTCTTCAGGTGAATGTCCTCATGAAACCACCTGTGAAGAAAACGAACCCCAGATCAAATTCTTCATATGGACCAAATTCTTCATATGGATCCAAGTCCTCATACGGACCAAATTCCTCAAGGGGATCAAATTCCTCACATGGATCAGAGTCCTCATATGAACATCATCGTGCTAACAACTCTGTTTTGCAGGGAAAAACCAAGGGCTATGAATATGAGCATTATTCTTCAAATTATTATGTTCATAAGTCCTCGAAGAATTTCTCTGCTTATTCATATGCTTACCCTAATCCCTCTTATGTGAAACGGAATGGTTTGGCCGCTATGCCACCATTCTCATATGGAGCTCGCAGAGTGATGAACTCTTTGCCACCCCTTTAGATGTGGGTGGTGAAGAAAAAGAACTAATTTCTTATGCAGGATCAGGTCTCCAGACATACTGTAACGTCTGAAGAATTTGCTGGGGACCTGACAAAATGCCTGAAAGGACGCACGCTAACCATGATGAAATGAACTTTCATTTCACATGTCATCCCTCTGTTTTATCTGTCCTACTGCTTGATGAAATTGATCTGATGAATTGTGATATCATATTCTTCACTACTGAAGTATATGAGGTCGTAAGTTGCACTAATTCATCTGCAGGATGATCAACCCAAAGCCACTGAGTGGGTACTTGATAGTGGATGTACAAATCACATGACTGGTGACAAGAATCTTTTGATGGATGCTCCCTTATCATCGTCACATATGAAGCATATCATCTTCCCTGACAAAAGCAAAAGTTAGGTATTGGGTCTAGGTAAAGTTGCTATCACAAAGGATCGACACATGGACAAAGTCATGCTTGTTGAGTCCTTAGGATACAACCTTATGTCTGTCTCAATGCTTTGTGATCTTGATATGGTTGTTGTCTTTGGCAAGTATCGTTGTGTTGTGATTATGGAAGCTGACAATTCCAAAGTCTTCGAAGGCTTTAGGAGAGGAGACTTGTATATTGTTGATTTCTCTGCAGATTCACAACCAGCCGTGTGCCTACTTGCAAAAGCTTTAGAAGGATGGCTATGGCATCGACGACTTGGTCATGCAGGCATGAGGAATTTGCACACGCTTGCGAAGAAGAAGCATGTCATTGGCATTGAGAGTGTCAAATTCCTCAAGGATCACTTATGCGGTGCCTGTGAAGCTAGAAAAATGACCAAGGCCAAGCATCCAGCAAAGACCATCATGACCACCACTCGTCCATTCGAATTGCTTCACATGGATCTCTTCGGTCCTAATCACTACTCCTCTGTTTCAAATGAAGCATCTCAATATGGCTTTGTTATTGTTGATGATTACTCTCGTTACACATGGGTACACCTTGTCTCTTACAAACATGAAGTGCAGGAAGTCTTCAAACGATTTTCTTCGAGGGCTTCAACCAACTTTTGTGTGAAGATCAAGCACATCAGAAGTGACAATGGCACTGAGTTCAAGAATTCGGGTCTCGATGACTATCTTGATGAACTTGGTATTACTCATGAGTTATCTGCTCCTTATACTCCTCAACAGAATGGCGTCGTGGAGCCCAAGAACAGGACTCTTGCTGAGATGGATCGCACTATGCTTGACGAATACAAAACCCCTCGTCGTTTCTGGGTTGATGCAATTGATACTGCGTGCCACATCATCAACAGAGTATATCTTCACAAATTCTTCAAAAAGACTGCCTATGAACTCCTCACTGACAAGAAACCCAATGTGAGTTATTTCAAAGTCTTCGGTGCTAAATGCTGGATTAGAGATCCTCATCAGAACTCTAAATTTGCACCGAAAGCACATGAAGGTTTTATGCTTGGTTACGGAAAGGACTCGCACACCTACAGAGTCTTCAACAATGTTCTTCACAAGATTGTTGAAACTATAGATGTGTGGTTCGATGAAACTAATGGCTCGCAAAGAGAGCACCTACCTTCTGTGTTAGATGAACCAGCACCCGAGGATTCCATCAAACACAAGGCTACTGAAGATGTCATTCCTACTGAAGAATCTGCTGAAGAATTCATTCCAGAACGTGAAGAACGTCGAGCTGATGCACCTGAAGAAAATGCTGAGGAAATTGATGCTGAAGAAAATGCTGATCAAATTCCTCAATGTCAACCAGCTCATCCTCACGTTGCAAAAGAAGTGCAAGTGGAGAAGATCATCGATGACATTAGAGCACCAGGTCCTCTCACACGCTCAAAAGCTTCATATCTATCTAACTTTTGTGGGCACTTTGCTTTTATCTCTATCACAGAGCCCACTAAGGTAGATGAAACATTTATGGAGCCTGAGTGGATTCAGGCCATGCAAGAAGAATTACATCAGTTCAAGCTCAACAATGTCTAGGAACTAGTCAATCGTCCCAATCCTCGCAAGCATAACATCATTGGCACAAAGTGGATCTACCGCAACAAGCAAGATGAAAATGGTGTTGTGGTGAGTAATAAGGCACGAATAGTAGCTCAAGGCTACACACAGGTTGAAGGAAATGATTTCGATGAAACTTTTGCACCTGTTGCTAGACTTGAGGCTATTCGCATATTACTTGCTTATGATAACCATCATGATATCATCTTATATCAAATGGATGTAAAAACTGCATTCCTCAATGGTAAGCTTGAGGAAGAAGTATATGTTGCTCAACCCCCAGGTTTTGAAGATCCAAAACATCCTGACAAAGTCTTCAGACTTAACAAGGCCCTCTATGGCCTCAAGCAGGCCCCACGGGCGTGGTATGATACATTGAAGGAATTCTTCATGAAGAAAGGCTTCACACCCGGTTCACTCGATCCCACTCTCTTTACTAAATCTTATGATGGTGAAATGTTTGTGTGCCAAATATATGTTGATGATATCATCTTTGGCTGTACTGACCAACGTTATAGTGATGAATTTGCCTATATGATGAGTGAAGAATATCAAATATCTATGATGGGAGAGTTGAAATTCTTCTTAGGTCTTCAAATTCGTCAACAGCGCAATGGCATATTCATATCTCAGGAGAAATACCTCAAGGATGTCCTGAAGAAATTCAGCATGCAATATTGCAAAGGCATCAAAATTCCTATGCCCACAAATGGTCATCTATGCACTGATGAAAATGGTACTGACTTTGATCACAAGGTATACCGCTCCATGATTGGCTCTTTATTGTACTTATGTGCATCTAGGCTAGATATAATGCTTAGTGTTTGCATGTGTGCCTGATTTCAAGCTGCACCGAAGGAATCACACCATAAGGCTGTGAAGCATATTCTTCGATATCTAGCTCACACACCAACACTAGGATTATGGTATCCCAAGGGCTCGGATTTTTATCTCATTGGATATTCTGACTCTGACTATGCTGGTGACCGTGTGGACCGCAAGTCAACATCTGGTACTTGTCATTTCCTCGGACGATCCTTGGTCTGTTGGTCCTTGAAGAAACAGAATTGCGCATCATTGTCTACTGCGGAAGCTGAGTACATTCCTGCTGGTTCTTGCTGTGCTCAACTGCTATGGATGAAGCAAACACTCAAGGACTATGGCATCAACGTGAAGAATGTGCCTCTCCTCTGTGACAATGAGAGTGCCATCAAGATTGCTCACAACCCTGCTCAGCACTCGAAGACAAAGCACATTCAGATTCGTCATCATTTTCTTCGTGATCATGTGTTGAAGGGCGACATTTCTATTGAGCATGTGAAGACTGAAGAACAGCTAGCCGATATCTTCACTAAGCCCTTGGATGAGAAGATATTTAGCAAGTTGCGGTGTGAACTAAATATCTTAGAATCTTCGAATGTACTTTGAAAAGGCACTCATCCTAACACTTATGCAAAATTGATGACTTAGATGTGCAACACATGAAGAAACGTTTTTCTTCAATCAATGAAGAATAACACTCTAAGTGTGAAGAAATTAATGAAGAATTTGATTCTCAGAACCCTACGACAATTGTACGCGGTGTCTGAGATCATCATTCTTATACGGTGGGTCACGCCACCACAAAAGTTGAAAATCTTCAATTTGAGTTTTTCCTCAGTTTTTGAAATTCCTCAGTTGTTCAAATTCTTCAACTTGCAAAATCTTCACTTTTGCCGTCGTTTTTCTTCATTGACTGTATATATATGTATATATATATATATATATACATATACATATATATATATATACATATACATACATATATATATATATATATATATGAGTTTATGACCTCTACAGCATTCACTTATAGCTAATTCTTCAAGTTGGTTTTTCTGCTAAGTGAATGTGATCGGACCCTTCCCCTCTATGCTATACTCAATCCAATCTATTCACAAATTCTTCATGTGCGTTCTATTTGAAACTCGTTTAAAATCTTCACTGTGTCCTTGTCAGCTGAAGAAATTGCGAACGAATCGTTAAAATGGATCTTATCCAAACTTTCGGTTTTGCCGCTCAAACCGTTCCGCATCCCACGATGCATTAGTTTACTCACCCACGATCTTACACGATCTCCCCTACACAGTACATGGGTGACACATGTCGTGAGAAGCAGAACGGGCAGGGGCACGTTCGTCCTAAATCTTCGGGCGAGCAGTTTTTCAATGTGGCTATAAATACCCCTGTCCCCTTCCTCACTTCTATTACTCCGCTCGATCTCTCCCTCCCGCTCGAGTTTCCGAACCCTAGCGCCGCTGCTACTCCATCGTCGCCGGTGAGGAAGAGCTTCACTGCCTCGACCTCGTCGCTGTCGTACTCGCGCCGACCGCGGAAATCTTCACCTCCGCCGCCGCCGTAGACGTCTTCCTCCGCCAAGTTAGGGCGTGGAAGATCTGCATCGACGAACTTCACTGTTTCAATTCACTGTTCGTCGTGTTCTTCGTTCAGGGTAATTAAAAGTTACTTTTACTGCCCTCTTTGACTCAATACTTTTCTACAAAATCTTCAAAGGTGTTTTATTCTTCAAATCCTCACACACAAAACACCTCACATGTTATCTGTTCTTGATTCATTTCCCTAAGCATCATTTTCTTCAAGATTCCTCAATTGTGTGGATCTTTGATCTATACAACTCTGGAACCTAAAATATAGCGCGCTTAGTGAAATTCTTCAAGACGCATCTGGTCAAATTCCTCAAACTTGTTCTTTTTGAAAAACCCTCTGAGAATGCATATGACCTCTCCAAATTCCTCGCAATTATACTCTGTTCACAGGTACACATGTCCGATGCTGAATCATTAGGTTCTCATCAACTTAACTAATTTGCAGCGTTCCTCGAAGAAAAGTTGCATACTTCTTCAGAGAATTCAATTGTTCAAATTCCTCAACTGAAGAAAATGGTTGAAGATAAAAGGCCACAGAAAGGAGGAAAGAAGCCAGAGGGCATGACTGCTTTTGAAATCCCTGAGGATTTATATAAAGACTACTACACGCCTGATGAAGCCAAGTTTGGCAAAGAAGACAAAAATCAGCGCAAGGTGTGCATTCAAAGGATTGAACGGAGATGGGCACGTGAATGGAGGGAGTACAGATACGTCACTCCAAAGTACATGAAGAAATTCGCACTGAACCCTCCATGCCCAAGAGCCCCATTGGCACCTGGCCAAGAGGCTGATCCCACTAGCATCAAGCGCGGTGAGGATTTTCCTGAAGAATGGGCCAAGCGCCAAGCCAGATTGGCAAGACAAGCCAGAGAAGCAGTTAGGAAATTTAATGAAGAATCTGCTGCTGCTGCTGCCACTGAGGCCTCTGTCAAGCCGAGGAAATCGATGCTCAAGAAGCCCGCTCGCAAGCCAAGTGCTTCACCAGCAATGCCCTCACGGCCAGAAACTTCAAAGTCTTCAAAGCAAATTCCTCAAGCTGCCCCTGCTCCTCCGAAATCCTCAGCACCTCCGACAAAGTCCTCATCTGATCCGACAAAGTCCTCAGCACCTGCGCATCCTGCCACATACCAAAGGACTGTAGGCATCTCTATTGCCTCTGGTGTCTCAGCTAGTTCCTCAGCTGCACCAAGTTCCTCAGTTGGACCCTCTCTGCTGAAGAAAAAGGCTACTGCTGGACGCGGCACTCGCCCAAGTCCTAAGAAGAAGCAGGTAGTCTTCACTGTACCGTCTGATGATGATGAAGCTGACGAAGAAGAACTTGCTGAAATCATCAGGGACCACCAAGAAAGGGCTGCTAAAGCCGAAGGCACACATGTGCCACTGCTGCTGGATCCAAGGGCGATCCTCGATTATATCAATCTCTGGCATAAGGATCCCAACACACCTATGCCTGACTTCAAGCTGACACCTGGCCAAAGTCACATGCTGACTCACTTCATCCAAGAGGAGAAGTGGAAATATGATAGGGCCAGGCAGATCAAGAAATCGCAGTACAGGAAAGAGAAACTGCTGAGGAAAAATGTTCTCACGATGAAACCTGAAGAACTTATCAAGATGCAGGCTGACATCAAAACTCTCAGCGATGAATTTGATGCATACTATGCTGACTGGAAAGGAGCAAAAGTCAGGTTTGTGCAACTGACTGAGAAATTCACAAATGTTGCAGCCCCATCGCAACAAGGAATTCCTCAAGCTGAACCTTCAACACAGCCCACTGAAGAACATGCTAGCACCGCTGATGACTTTCAGGCTGCTGAAGAAAATGCTAGTTCCAGGGCTGATGACTCCATTCCAGCTACTGAAGAAATAGCCAGGGCATCCACTAGTGGTGCGCCTAAAGAAACTGAAGAAGTAAGGACAACTGCATCAGTTGCTTCTGAGGAAAATCAACCAGATTCCTCAGCTCCACCTGCGCCTACACCAACTCCTATTCTTCCATCTGCATTAGATGTGAAGAAGACCAAGGTTGCAGAGTGAGCTGCAGTGAAGAAAAGGAAAGCATCAAGTGCTTCAAAATCTTCAGTCCCAAAGAAGATGAAGCCCATGACCAGCTCGTTTGCCAATCCAATTGATGTTGTTCCAATTTCAACCATGCCATCAAAGGATCTTGTTCCTTTTGGTGAAGAATATGAGATCCCAAGTGGATCAGATGAAGAAACTCAGTCTGCTGCTTCCTCAGAGCAGATTGATGAAGAAATTGAAGTGGATGGAATCCCTTCAACCCCAATGGTCTCATCACCAATGCCTCAGTTTACTGCTGAAGAGGCTGGTGTTGAAGAATTAGAAGATGAAGATGTGGACATTGGAAGCACAACTCCAATGATGAATGACGACTTTTGGGAAAGTCAGCATCCCAATTCTCCACTCTTCACTCCACTGCAGCAAATTCCTCACTCCCCTGCACCAACTGTTCCGATGGGCTCTAAAGAAACTCATCCCACTGCATCTGTGAATGAAGAAATTCCAGCCACTTGTGCTGAAGAAACTGCTGCAACTACTGAAAAGGTGACTGCACCTGAGGAAGAACCTGAAATTCCTCAGCCTGACGAACCTGAGATTGTGATTCCTGAGGTAGTGATGCAACTCACTGACACTCCTCTGCCCAAGCCAAAGGATCCGTTCTCAAGGAAACAAAAGTTCAAGGCTGAAGACTTCTTTGGCGAGCACGTGTTCTTCACTGAGTATAATCCATATGACTCTGCTCGCAGAAGGAAGAGGCGTTTCTGGACAGCTAGTCAAGCAAATTTCTATTCCTCGGTGCTTTTCAACAAGGACAAAGTATTCGACCATGCACATATTCCTCACGTGGATATGGAGTCTATGCCATGCTTCACGCCAGTCCTCAGTGTTCTTCACGACGCTGGGCTGCTCAATTTCTGCACTGACATATGCGATTGGAATGAAGAACTCATTCTTCAGTTCTATGCAACACTGCACATCACCGGCAACTCTGAAGATGTGAATTCGTGGGTTCTGGACTGGATGACTGAGAATACCCATTATAAGGCCCCAGCATCTGAATTGCTTCGTGCCCTTCCTCTGAGTCCACCCACTGAAGATGCACGTTGTGTTTACAATGAACCTGAGCTTTCAAATCACTATATGCAAGTGCTGATGAAGCCTTTGAAGCCAGGGCAGGCCCCTCGAACCACATTCCTCGTCAAGGAATTGTTGTATGTGCCGCGGACTGTCTATCGGATTCTGACGAAGACTATGAGTCCCATCAAAGTCCACGACTCAAGTGATGAAGAAGTCGTTGGCATCATGAAGAATATGCTTTTCAACATCTGTCATGGCGTTCCCGTCAACTTCCATGATTTCTTCATGAGGACTCTGTCCAACATTGCTATGTCACCATTTGAGCTGAAGCCTTATGCGCCATGGATTATGAGATTCATCAGGACAAGGTCTTCACTCAATTACAAAGCTGAAACTCTCAACCACTGCAGCTACTTGCCCCCTATTGAAGTCCTCAAAAGGACATTTTCCTCAGCTGAAGAAAAGGGCAAAGCTACTGCTGTGATAGATGAAGGCATTCGTCCATTGGATGGTCAATTTCGCAAAGCTGCATCTTACTCCACCAATGATGACTCTGCCACACATGACACTGCCGCCAACACTGCCAAGCCAAATCCTCAAGCCACAGCACCCAGGGTGATGACTGATCGTGAGTTACTCCTCAGTCTTCATCAAAAGGTTGATCGTAATCACAAATGGGTCAAGCGTCAGTTTGGTTCAATTCTTCACAACATGACTGCAACACATAATGCAGTGAAGAAAAACCACTACTACCTTCATGAAACCCTCAACCGCACCTGGGCTGTTTTATCTCAAGTCTACAGCACTGATGATCTGAAGAACATGGGTCTCAACGAAGAATTTGCCTGGTCTGCACCTCCTCCAAAGAAATACAAGAAGGTCCCAGTTCCTTCTTTGGTGGCCAGCTCCTATTCTTCATCGCGCGACACTGATGAACATGAAGATTTGGACGACACTGCGGCAGGCCCTACTTCAACAACTGACCCCAACAACGCTGGCGCTCCTTCATCAACTTGATTATCTTCAGGAGCGTTAGTCCTCAGTTTAGATCCTTTTGGTCATTCTATGACAAAGGGGGAGAAATTTGAGTTAGTCTTCAAGCGGGTCAAGTTTAACGCCCTTATACATCGTTTGTTTGCTAAGTTACAACTCTCGTTCTTCTAAAACTTTATTGGATCGAGAGGTAATCTTAAACCCGATGGTGCACTGATACTTTTATTGCACTAGGTTCTGGTACTTTTGATGCTCTATTCGGCATGCTTATTCCTCGTTAATATTATTGCACGCATGCTGAATTTCATCAGGCACCATATTTCATCATGCATTTCAAATTCTTCATATTATATATCAAATGCGTGTATGAATTACAAGATATAGGGGGAGATCTCCATGATTCATCTCTTCAAGTGTGCATTGCTCCAAAAGCAAATTCCTCACTATGCACAACTTCAGGGGGAGTTCTTCTATATCTTGCAATCAAATTCCTCAATATCAGTATTTACACTTCACACATTTATCCCCGTTAAAAACTTAACCTATGTTGTCATCAATCACCAAAAAGGGGGAGATTGTAAGTGCATCTAGTGCCCCTTAGTGATTTTGGTGTATTGAAGACTTATAGGTTAAGTATCTAATGCGTTTATGAGTGTACACAGGTCTATAAGTCTATGAGGAGTTTGATATTTACAAAGAAAGTCGACCCCTAAAAATGAAGTCTTTGATATTCTGAAGACTTTCTGAAGACTTTGAAAGTGAAGAAATTGATGTGACCTTGAAGACTTGGTATTCATTCGAGGAACATGAAGCGTGAAGACTTTTGTTTTCGTAGTTTCATTTTCTCTTTCTTGAGTCATAGGAAACACCGTACTGTTAAAGGGGGTCGAGGAAATACTAAGGAGAAAATTTTCATGTGATGCTCAACTCAAATCCTACACCTACCAATCCCTTCGAGTGAAGCCATTGGAAATCTCATACAGTTCAGTCAATTTCTTCAGTGACAGAGACGCAGTTCTTCTGGTCACTGAGGACTTTGCTCTGACTGAGGAGTTAGGAATTCGCCAGTGTGAATTGCCTACACAGTGAGGAACATGATAGCCCTGAGGAATTTGTACCTCAAATTTCTGACCGTTGCTGTGCTACGTGCCAGCTGTCCCAAAATATCTTATCCATCCAACGGTCATATCATTGAAGGGCATTTATTTCTTATCATGTCGGGCTGCTCCCTAGGCTATAAATAGCCGCCCCCTACAACCACTAGCTGGTTGGCTGCTCCGGGTGAACTTGACACTTGTCATTTGAGAGCAACCATCCTCCGAGGACTTTGAGCGAAAATCATCAAGTGAGGAAAATCCAAACCCAAACCCAAACACCTACAAACCCAAAGTGATTGAGCATCACTGAAGAGATTGATCCTGCGTGGATCCGACGCTTGTTACCTTTGAAGACTGTGCTTCTTCCAGACGGTTAGGCGTCAAGGTCTAGAGCATCCAAGAGGAATTGTGGATCGCCGAGTGACCAAGTCTGTGAAGGTTTGGAAGTCACCTGAAGACTTACCATGAGTGATTGGGCGAGGACTGTGTGTCCTTAGCTCAAGGAGAATACGGTGAGGACTGTGTGTCCGGGACTAGGTGTCCTCGAGTTTAAATACTCAGCCGCTCCAACCAGATGTACAACTGAGACAGCAGTTGGAACTGGTCTACCAAATCATTGTCTTCACCAAGCTTACTGGTTCTATTTCCTCAACACTTTCATTTCCTCATTACCGTGTTGCATGTTTGTTCATATATGTGTTTGAAGACTTTGACTGAAGACTTTCTCAATTTCCTCAGTTCAATTTCTTCAGCCTGTTTGTCTTCATCTTGTGCTATCCTGTGTTTACGCTTTCTGTACTCTGTGTTTGTCTTCATTTTATCATGATGACCATGCATGTATTCGGTTATGTTTACCTCTGAGTACTTATTCTGCTGCTAGTAGTTCTTCGCTAAGGAAGTTCCTCACCAGCAAATTCCTCAGTGAAGAATTTCATAAAAATCGCCTATTCACCCCCCCTCTAGTCGATATAACGCACTTTCAGTACCAGATACTCAAGATGTCCATAACCGGGGACACGGCTAACCATGATTAGATTGTACACTCTGCAGAGCTTCGCGCACTTTTCCCCACAAGACTCGATCTCCTCCGTTGGATTTCTCGCACTACATGGTGCTTGAGAAACGGATGACCGAGACACAGTCTTTTAGAAACATTAACTCTAACCCTGGGTAGATAGTACCAACCTAACATCCCCTATATCTGCTAGCCTACCACTGGAAGAGGTCATGCAACATACTCAACTATGCTAGAGCCCATAATAGCTTGTGGCTGCACACGGAAGTTTCTAGCATGAACAATCTTATGATCCCTTTGAGCCTGGGTGGCGGTCCGTAGGATGATCACACGGGTACTCCGGGATATCCTAGGACAACACTGGATTCTCCAGGTGCCCACTAGCAATCCACCGAGATGTGTATTAAAGTTGCCACCTTAAGTTAACCATTAATTAACAATCTCACATCTGTCATGGATACACTCAAACTCAATCCACATCTACGATCATAGCATGGCAGTATAAGCATAACGTAGAAGTAACTCCCAAGGGTTCAATCATCAACAGGGTAATAGGTTCTACCTCATCATCTACTTCCCAGGCCCACATGTTAAGAGATCCTACTCATGCAATGTGTGAGGGTTGAAACTAATGCATAAAACTGGGTAATAAAGGGGTATGATCAATGTGTTACTTGCCTTGCTGACGATATGCAAAAACTAGTGATTCGTAGTAGCACGCTTCGCACTCCAGAAATTCTATCGCAAACAAACAATAGCATACATAAGCACTCAAGCAAAGATGCACGAGTAAAACTAAAATAAGAAGATCGAATCTGAAAACTCAACTAAAGAGATTCGATTTTCAAAAAGAATCAAATCAGACGGAGCAACGAAACTCAAACTACGAAAGAAACAAGATCCATTTAGTAATCTAGACTAAAGTCAAATTTTACGGTACCAAAATCTTGTTCACGTTGGTTAAACAGAAAGAAGGCTTCGAGACGAAGAGCTAGGCGCTTGTTTCACCCGATTTGGATAAAGGAGCGAAAAGATAAACTAAAACGAAGATCACGGCAGAACTCGCGATCGAAAATAAATCACGGAAAAGCCCTGGAGAAAAAATGAGACGAACAGGCTAATGAACGAACGTTCGCTGTCTGCGGCTAACTGACGAACAACATTCGTTAAAAAGAACGTACGTACGGACGAACGTCCGCTAAATAACCGAACCGAGAAAAAAAGAACCGATCTAAACAAAACAAAACTAGGGTTTCTAAAAAACTGAACGGTTTTCTCGCGAAAACCGGCAGCGGCGGCGGTTATACCTCCAGCGAGATCGGGTCCAGCGGCGGGACGGCGGCTCCGGCGGCGAGCAGCGGTGGCGGAGCTCCGGCGAGATGGCGGGTGGCGACGGCGGGACGGGGCGGCGGCGACCGGCTGCGCGTGGCGGTGGCGGAAGGAGGCGGCGGCGGCTGTGCGGGTGGAGGCTAGCGGGGCTAGGGTTTGGCGGGGTCGGGCCTCCCGGCTTATAAAGGCCGGTCGGGCCAGAAGTCCTAGTCATACACGGCCCGGTTAGGTCGGTTCACCTCTTTTTTTTTAATAAATCCTGGCGCAGAAAAACTAACGAAAGAAATACTAAACGGACTCCAAAAATCCTGAAATAAATTTTCACGGTCCTCTTATAATATTGCGGACAAAGTGAACATTTATTGAGGCCTCCAATGCAATTTTTAAAAACCTATTTTTTTTCCTAATTCAAATAAAATAGCAATAAAACTCCAAATAAAATTCTTAATTGATTTTAATATTTTTCCTCCAATATTCTTTTTATTTTGGAGAAGTCATATTGTCTCCTCTCATGTAATTTCAATAAGAAATATTTTCGAAGAGAAAAATAATTAAAACCAAAGTGATCCTTGTTTCGATATTTGATAAAATTCAAATATGAAAAACGTGAAATCCCCAACTCTCTTCGTGGGGTCCTTGAGTTGCTTAGAATTTCGAGGATCGCAAAACGAAATGCAATAAAATATGATATGCATGGATGACCTATGTATAACATTCCAAATTGAAAATTTGGGATGTTACAGACCTACCCCCCTTAGGATGAATCTTGTCCTCGGGATTCGAGTTGGCTAGAAAATAGGTGCGGGTGGTCTTTGCGTAGATCATCCTCTCGTTCCCAGATGGCTTCATCCTCGGTATGGTGGCTCCACTGAACTTTGCAAAACTTGATAACCTTGCTGCGTGTAACTCGGCTGACAAACCCGAGAATCTTGACTGGTTTCTCCTCATAAGTCAAATCACTGTCCAACTGAATTGCTTCCAAGGGCAGTGTATCTCTTAGAGGAATAACCTCTCTCGCCACGAGGTAAGACTGAAAGGTAAGCCGGTTGTCGGTGTCAAAACCGGCGGATCTCGGGTAGGGGGTCCCGAACTGTGCGTCAAGGTCGGATGGTAACAGGAGACAAGGGACACTTTATTTTACCCAGGTTCGGGCCCTCTCGATGGAGGTAAAACCCTACTCCTGCTAGATTAATATTGATGATATGGGTAGTACAAGAGTAGATCTACCACGAGATCAAGGAGGCTAAACCCTAGAAGCTAGCCTATGAGTATGATGATGGTTATGATGATTGTCCTACGGACTACAACCCTCCGGTTTATATAGACACCGGATAGGGTTAGGGTTACACAGAGTCGGTTACATTGGTAGGAGATCTTGAATATCCGCACGCCTAGCTTGCCTTCCACGCCAAGGAAAGAACCTTCCGGACACGGGACGAAGTCTTCAATCTTGTATCTTCATAGTCCAGGAGTCCGGTTGAAGGTATAGTCCGGCAATCCGAACACCCCCTAATCCAGAACTCCCTGAGTAGCCCCCGAATCAGGCTTCAATGACGACGAGTCCGGCGCACAAATTGTCTTCGGCATTGCAAGGCGGGTTCCTCCTTCAAATCCTGTGTACCTATATGAATTATGTTTGATCCACGTAGCGCTCCTCGTCTTATGTGCCCCATAACGACCATCTTCCACGTGTCAAACGAATGCGAAAAGCTTGGGGTGTTTTTACATTCACACCCTTAATCATATAAACGAGCCGCCTATTTAATGGGATGGGGATTTAGATCCAAACCACATCTTCTCCTCTCCGCGAGTTATCATCAGAGCGTCCCCAGCAAAGGTCCATTCCAACATGGCCAGCCGTCGCAGCTCCTCCCCTCGCCCCTCCAGCCCCAAATCCGGAGACTGGGAGAGCTGCACCATCCCACACAGCAAGCTAGTGTCACTGCAAGCCAAGGGATTCCTTCCCCAGGCATATATGGTCCCGGTCCGAGCCGGACTCGCCACCTACAATGGCGGAAAGCAAGCGGAGAGCACCCCCAATCCTTCTAAAGGAGAGCGGGTGTGCCTCGTCCCTTATTTATTAAGGGGACTGGGATTTCCAATTCATCCATTCCTCCGCGGGCTTCTGGAGTTTTACGGCCTCCAGCTGCACAATCTCACGCCCGGCTCTGTACTACATATTGCGGGCTTTGTTGCCCTTTGCGAGCTATTTTTAGGCGTCGAGGCTCATTTTGCGCTGTGGAAGAGGTTGTTCTGCTTGGTGCCCCGTTCTCAAAAGGGGTCTATATACCAAGTGGGCGGAGCCGAAATATGGCGCATCGCCGGGACCGGATATTTATCCGGAACCCCAAAGAAGGCGTCCGAGGACTGGCCTTCAGAATGGTTTTACATAGATGACGTCCCGCTGCCGGACCCTATCCGGGTCGGCCTCCCTGAGTTCGGCACGGCTCCCTTGAAGAAACGCTTAAGTTGGCGTCCGCGGGGCTCTCAGAGAGAAAGCAACAGAAACGTCCTTTACCTGATGGGCCGGATAAGAGTGTTGGCTCATTCCGGACTAACCATGATTGGAGTCATGGCCGCATGTATTATGCGGGGAGTGCAGCCGCTGCAATATAGAAGCCACCCCATGTGGGATTTCAACGGGGAGGACGACGCCACCCGTTATGGCCGTAAAGGACCCAGCTCAGCTGCCGATCTAGTAAAGATTTTAACATATTTATACAAGGGAGAAAAGGAGGATTTCCTCCGCGTCAACCCGCGGGCCGGATTCACCATGTATGACCCTCCAAGTTGGGTAAGCGAATAATTGCACTCGCCCGTTTGCTTTAATATTCCCATGTTTAGACGTGCAGTCTGACAACTTTTAGCGCAGGAACTGCGACAGGAAGTGAAGGACATCGACAGCCGCCCTCCACGGCCCGAGGACCCAGAGAGGTCCCACGATCCGGACTCCGAAGAGGATCCGGACATAGCAGTGGAGCTTATCGACGGGGTGTTCCATCAGTTGAGCAAGGATAATACCTTGGTAGCCATTATGGCTGATTACCCTGGGTTAATCCCGGCCTCCCAGGTGGCAGAAACCGTTGTGTTTATTCCTGCGAGAGAGATTCCGTCCTCACATATTCCAGCGTTTCTGATGACAACCGTATTTTACAGGGGAGATTTCCGAGGAGGGAGGCCGAACCTGCGGCGGCTAGCCAATGAGGAGCCGCCGGGCCCCGTGGGGTAAAAAGAGATGAAGTCCGGACTGAGAGTTTGGCACAAAGGTATAACGTGCCCTCTGTCTCCCTGGCGTTATTCTGTCAAGGCATGTTAACATCCGTACTGTTTCCAGGACGAAGAGGCCTCGCCGGACTATATCCGGAGGGGCCGCCAACCGCGCCTCTACCAGCCAGGCTCCAACGTCTGGTCCGGAGGCGGGGACGAACACCAAGCTTGCACCGGACACTCCTCCAACAGAGGACGCGGACCAGCTATCTGCCATAAATTCAGAAGTGGAGAGCACCATGAACCATAGGCGTCGCCGAACAGTTCTACGTGACGCCTTCAATTCGGGAGATGCGTACCTTCGTGCTGCTCAAGATGGTTTAGCCAGAGCCACGGAGCAGTATGTGAAAGACATACGGGTAAGAAAATTTTGGTTAAATATATATATATATGCCAGTAGCCCCCGAGACTTGAAACAGTTAAAGTAACTGATTTAAGGATCATATAACCTGCAGGTTCTTACCGAGAAGAACACCGTGCTGTCCCAGGAGCTGGAAAAGTGCAAGGCTCAACTAGAGGTCGTGCTAGCCGCAACAGGGGAGCCCAAAGGGACCCCCTCGGGTAAGATATATTTCAAAAGATTAATACTGTGCAGCTTGTGCGCAAATCTGACAATTCACGTTGCAGATGGCGCCGTACTTGATCCGGAGAAGCAACAACTCTTACGCCAGTTAAATGCTGGCGAGAGTACGTTGACAAGGGTGAGGCGAGAGAAGAATGATCTTCAGGATGCCAACACCAAGCTGGATGTTGAACTGAAAGACGTTCGTGGCCAGCTATCTGACTCCACGAAGGAGAATCAGCGGCTTCGACGCGGCATATTTAGTAAGTGCTTGAGCGAACTCTTGAAAAAGTAGTTCGGCGAGGAAGACGAATAACAGAGTTATATCTGTAGGTATGCTGACAGGTCGTCCGGCGGAGGAGATGCCCGGTTCAATGGGCGATCTTCTTCTCGAACTCGCGCAACTGCACGAACAAGTTCGGCAGGTGATGCGAGGTATTGCCCAAGCCTTGTGGCCTGCCCACTCCATACCCGAGGGCCTTGGAGAACTTGCGGAGAAGTTGAAAGGAGATCGGCGGCGCTTCCGTTTGTGGAAGATATCGGCCTGCCGGCAGGGCGCTAGGGAGGCCTGGGCCATGGTGAAGACCCGCTTTACGAAGTCTGACCCCAATCACATGGCCGAGGTCGGACCAGTGGGGCCTGACGGGAAAGAGATCCCTGTAAGCTTAGTGTATGGCCAGGTAAATTTGGCCGCAAAGTATTCCCAGCAGGACTATAAATTAGACAGCCTGTTAGATGGCATAGAGGAGGAATACGATCAGTCAAGATGACTATGTAATTTATAATTGACATGTGTAATGCCTTCTAGCCGGATTGTAGATCGTTTGTCGTTGCCGACCTTTTCGCTTCGACCTCGGGACCTGACGGTCCGTAGTGTGTCCGAATACCATAACGGCTATATAAAAGTCGGGGTATGCATGGAGACCAGGCGTAGGGGTCATTAGTGCTTTATCAGACAAGTGCCCAACTAGTTATGTTATATTACATGGTTAGTAAGAAACATCTTCCAGAGAGAATAGTTCCGTTAAGGGTTCCTTTCGCAGGGGTGGCGTGCCCTAAAGTGCATGTCCGGACTGCGAATGCAGAAGATCATCTGGGGGCATGTATAAAATAAAAAGGTTCATCTTTAGTTCATCGACCGAATATTCCCTTAAGAACGCTAGCTTTCGGCTTCACCCAGTCTGAGGTACACATCCGGCTTATCCGGTAGTAGCAATCGCAGAGGTGCTCCCTTTACCGCCTAGACGAACAATCGGGAACGTAGGGGTAAGCACAGGAGCCAGGCAACCCGGCTTGGCCAAAACTTAAGTCATATCGATGCATATAATGGCGAAGAAAAGGTGCATGCGGAAGTCTGACGCATGCGTTGGGTGTGAAACCCATATAAACAAGCTTCTGTTAAAGAAGCCCCCAGGTTTAAAGAGCGCGGATAGCGCGTCACATAATGAGCCTTTAAGGGCTAGAAAAGAAGAGAGTAGGAGACAAAGCAAGAAAAAGTATAAATGTAAAAAATGGACAGAGGAAGGAGACAAACACAGAGTCCGGCGCTAGGCGTAGAATCTTCGGAGACGTGTGGCGTTCCATGGGTTCGGCTCGAGTTGGTTGTCTGACGCATCTCGCAGGCGGTACGCTCCACCAGTTAGGACTTGGTCGATTATGAATGGACCCTCCCATTTGGGCTTGAGTTTGTTCTTTTGCTTATCCGGCAGGCGTGGAACTAGTTCACCAACGTTGTAATTTTTGGGCCGTACTTCTCTGCTTTGATATCTTCGAGCTTGCTGTTGATAGAATGCGGAACGGGCTTTAGCCACGTCACGCTCTTCCTCTAAGGCGTCCAGGTTGTCCTGCCGATCAAGCTCGGCTTCTCTTTCTTCGTACATGCGCACTCGAGGTGAGTCATGAATTATGTCGCAGGGCAGAACGGCCTCAGCGCCGTACACCATAAAGAATGGTGTGAATCCGGTGGTACGATTTGGCGTGGTTCACAGCCCCCAGAGTACGGAGTCGAGCTCCTCTACCCAGTGCATATCAGATTCCTTGAGGGACCGCACTAGTCTGGGTTTGATGCCGCTCATGATGAGACCATTTTCTCGTTCGACCTGACCGTTAGTTTGTGGGTGATAGACAGAAGCATAATCGAGCTTAATGCCCATGTTTTTGCACCACAGCTTTACTTCGTCAGAGGTGAAGTTTGTGCCGTTATCGGTGATAATGCTGTGGGGGACACCGTAACGATGTACGACCCCGGATATGAAGTCTATCACAGGTCCGGATTCGGCCGTCTTGACAGGCTTGGCTTCTATCCATTTGGTGAATTTATCCACCATGACCAATAAGTATTTTCTCTTGTGGGTTCCACCTTTAAGGGGTCCCACCATATCAAGCCCCCAGACAGCAAAAGGCCAAGTGATGGGGATAGTTCGGAGGGCGTTGGGTGGCATATGGCTTTGGTTGGCAAAGAGCTGGCAACCGACGCATCGTTTGACTAGGTCCTGAGCGTCTGCTCGAGCCGTCGGCCAATAGAAGCCCGTACGGAAAGCCTTGCTTACAAGGGACCGAGCCGCGGCGTGATGGCCACCGAGTCTGGCATGAATTTCAGCCAACAGACTCCGCCCTTCCTCTTCGGAGATACACCTTTGAAGGACTCTTGTAGTGCTTTTCTTATATAGCTCTCCCTCATGGACTTTATAGGCTTTGGATCGCCGCACTATGTAGCGTGCCTCATTTTGGTCCTCAGGGAGTTCCTGCCTGGTAAGGTAGGCTAGGAATGGTTCCGTTCACGGGGCGATGACCGCCATTATTACGTGGGTTGAGGGTGTAATTTTGGTGGCGGGGCCACCGATTATGTCTGATTGTTCGGCATTGGGTTGTGCGGTTGTGTCCGAGCTATTATCCGAGGGTTCCCCCTCCCATGTTACTGATGGTTTGAATAGTCTTTCTAAGAAGATGTTGGGGGGACCGCATCTCGTTTTGCTCCGATGCGTGCCAGGACGTCCGCTGCCTGATTATTTTCTCGGGCTATGTGGTGGAACTCCAGTCCCTCGAACCGAGCTGACATTTTTAGTACGGCATTACGATAAGCTGCCATTTTTGGGTCTTTGGCGTCGAAGTCGCCTTTTATTTGGGATATCGCGAGGTTTGTGTCCCCGCGTACTTCCAGGCGTTGAATGCCCATGGATACTGCCATCCGGAGACCATGTAGAAGGGCCTCGTATTCGGCTGCGTTGTTGGAGTCCGTGTACATAATTTGGAGTACATATTGGACTGTATCTCCTATAGGGGACGTCAAAACGACGCTAGCCCCCAGTCCGGCCAGCATTTTAGAGCCGTCGAAATGCATGATCCAGTTTGAGTACGTGCCGTACTCTTTAGGGAGTTTGGCCTCTGTCCATTCGGCGACGAAGTCGGCTAGGACTTGCGATTTAATTGCTCGCCCTGGTTTGTAGGTTATATCGAACGGGAGGAGCTCTATGGCCCATTTTGCTATCCGTCCCGTTGCATCGCGGTTGTTGATAATATCGTTGAGTGGTACTTCCGAGGCTATTGTAATAGAACACTCTTGAAAGTAGTGTCGTAGCTTCCGGGATGCCATGAACACCGCGTATGCGATTTTTTGATAATGCGGGTACCGTGATTTGCATGGTGTGAGGACAGTGGACACGTAGTAAACCGGCCTTTGAAGGGGTAGTTTGTGTCTGTCCGTTATCCGTTCGACGACGAGTACTGCGCTAACAACTTGATGGGTTGCGGCAATGTACAACAGCATGGGTTCGCCGGTATTCGGCGCGGCCAGGACGGGGTTTGTTGCCAAGATGGCCTTTATTTCCTCGAGTCCGGCCGTGGCAGCGTCCGTCCACTCAAAGTGTTCGGTGCGCCTAAGGAGGCGGTAAAGGGGCAATGCCTTTTATCCCAAACGGGAGATGAAGCGGCTTAAAGCCGCCACGCATCCGGTGAGTTTCTGTATTTGTTTGAGGTCTTTTGGGACATGCAATTGTGACAAAGCTCAGATTTTAGCTGGATTTGCTTCAATTCCTTTGTCGGATACAATGAAGCCCAGGAGATTTCCGGCTGGAACGCCGAAAACGCATTTTTCCGGATTGAGCTTAATGTCATATTTTCGGAGGTTGTCGAATGTAAGCCTCAAGTCGTCTACTAGAGATTCGACATGTCTTGATTTAACGACCACATCATCTACATACGCCTCCACTGTTTTGCCGATCTGGTTTGCCAGACATGTTTGAATCATGCACTGATATGTGGCGCCGGCGTTTTTTAGCCCAAAGGGCATTGTGTTGAAGCAGAATGGGCCGTATGGTGTGATGAAAGCTGTTGCGGCTTGGTCTGATTCTGCCATCTTTATTTGATGGTAACCGGAGTATGCGTCGAGGAAGCACAGGGAATCGTGTCCTGCAGTGGCATCGATGATTTGATCTATTTGGGGGAGGGGAAAAGGATCCTTTGGGCAGGCCTTATTAAGGTCTTTGAAGTCGACACACAGGCGCCAGGATTTGTCCTTCTTTGGTACCATTACCAGGTTCGCTAGCCAGTCCGGGTGTTTTATATCTCTAATGAATCCGGCCTCCAATAATTTGGCTAGCTCCTCTCCCATGGCTTGTCTCTTTGGTTCGGAGAAACGCCGAAGGGCTTGTTTGACAGGTTTGAATCCTTTCTGGATATTTAAGCTATGCTCGGCCAGCCTGCGTGGGATTCCTGGCATATCTGAGGGGTGCCAAGCGAAAATGTCCCAGTTCTCTCGTAGGAACTCGCGCAGTGCGGCGTCTACATCAGGGTTCAGTTGTGCCCCGATGGAGGCTGTTTTATTGGGGTCCGTTGGGTGGACCTGGAATTTGACTATTTCGTCCGCTGGTTTGAAGGATGTGGATTTGGATCTCTTATCGAGTATCACATCATCCCTGTTAACCGTGGATCGCAGAGCCGTCAGCTCTTCGGCCGCTAAGGCTTCAAATAGTGCCTCGAGGGCCAATGCGGCTGTCTTGTTTTCGGCGCGGAGTGCTATGTCCGGATCACTAGCGAGAGTGATAGTTCCGTTTGGCCCAGGCATCTTAAGCTTCATGTACCCGTAATGGGGTATGGCTTGGAAAACTGTGAATGCCTCTCGTCCTAATATAGCGTGATATCCGCTTTTGCACGGGGCCACCTGGAACGTGATTTGTTCGGACCTGTAATTATCCGGCGTGCCGAATACCGCATCTAGTGTGATCTTTCCGGTGCAGCGCGCTTCCTGACTGGGGATTATTCCTCTAAAGGTTGTGCTGCTTCGCTCAATGCGGTTCCAGTCTATTTCCACCTTTTGGAGGGTTTCCTCGTAGATGAGGTTCAATCCGCTGCCTCCGTCCATAAGTACCTTTGCGAGGCGACAGCCGTCCACTATGGGATTGAGAACCAATGCGGCTGGTGCTCTGGCTGTTCGAAATTTAGGTTCGTCACTCGCGTTGAAGGTGATAGCAGTATTGCTCCATGGATTTATTGTCGCTACTTGGTAGACTTCGGCGAGGCTGCGAAGTGTTCTTTTTCGCATGTTATTTGATGCGAAAGTCTCAGAGATTGTGAGAACGGTACTGAAATTCTCGGGCTGGTTTCCTTCGACCTCTGGATTTAGGAGGTCCTCGCCAATTTTGGCCACCTACCGGAGTATCCAACATGCCCTGAGGCTGTGAGTTGGGGTGGCATCCTCTGCACTATGAATCTTGCAGGGTCCATCGAGCCACTTTTCTAGCACGGTTCCATGCCCCCTAGAGGGTTTTGATTTTTTATTTAATCCGGGCGCCTTGCTGTAGTGCGCTCTTTTGATTCGGACGGGATTGCTATTCAAGGCCGGATTATCCCAAAATTTAATTTCGGTTTTCCAAGCACTTTCCATCACACAGTATTTTTGTACTATGGACGCCAAGTCAGCAAAGCGCGTAATATTACGACGACTTACGGCGTTGAGTATCCCCTTGTCCGTGCAGTTACTGCAGAAGATTGAAATCGCGTCTCCCTCGTGGCAGTCCTTTATCCTGTTCATAAGCAGGAGGAATCTGGCCCAGTAATGATGTACTATTTCTTCGGGCATCTGCTTGATTTGGGAGAGATCGCTTAAGATCAGGCGGGCGGAATTCATTAAATCTGATACTTCGCCCGGTTTGCTGTTCGGAAGCCGAACAACCTCCGGATTCTGAGATCCAGAGTCTCGTATGTTATCCGGTTTGCCTGGTTTTAAGCCCAGGTCTTGGATTGTATCCTCCCCTCCATGGATATCCGGCATGGAGGGTTCCGGAATTCGGACGTAGCTGGTCCTCAAGATCAATGAAGGGTCGCCGCATCGTGTTTCCACCACAGCAACATGATGGGTGGCTTGGGGAGAGTTGATTTCCCTTAGATCGGGTTTAGGCCCAACCTGGTCGTAGTTTGTAGCGACCCCCAAGGCGGCGATGCGATCCAGGTGCTCGTTTATGGAAGAGAGCTCCACCGGATCTAGCTGCTCGGCCAATTCCGAGCTGACGCGGAGATTGCTTTTGATGACCCGAGAGGTCACCGTCGGCGTAATGGCCGAACGGGCGGTCATGAGAAAACCACCCAGCCGGAGGGTTTGGCCGATAGCCAAAGCTCCCTCAGTGACGGCGCCGTCTTTAAAGACGGGAAAAGGCATCCTTCCTAATCGCGACGGCACAGAGGAACTCTCAATGAAAGCACCAATGTCGGTGTCAAAACCGGCGGATCTCGGGTAGGGGGTCCCGAAGTGTGCGTCAAGGTCGGATGGTAACAGGAGACAAGGGACACTTTATTTTACCCAGGTTCGGGCCCTCTCGATGGAGGTAAAACCCTACTCCTGCTAGATTAATATTGATTATATGGGTAGTACAAGAGTAGATCTACCACGAGATCAAGGAGGCTAAACCCTAGAAGCTAGCCTATGAGTATGATGATGGTTATGATGATTGTCCTACGGACTACAACCCTCCGGTTTATATAGACACCGGATAGGGTTAGGGTTACATAGAGTCGGTTACATTGGTAGGAGATCTTGAATATCCGCACGCCTAGCTTGCCTTCCACGCCAAGGAAAGAACCTTCCGTACACGGGACGAAGTCTTCAATCTTGTATCTTCATAGTCCAGGAGTCCGGCTGAAGGTATAGTCCGGCAATCCGAACACCCCCTAATTTAGAACTCCCTCACCGGTCCTTGCTGGCACGCAAATGGCTGCACCCGGAGAATTGGCAGAGAAAGCCCATTTGACGGTACTGCTTAACACCCCATTTCTCATCGCTTATGCCGAAGACCACTTGGCGGAGATAAGCCAAAGCTTCTTACCAATGGTGCCTTCATCATAAGTGGAGATGAAGGAGCACACTAAGAAGTACGCCGAATGGTTGAAGAATCGTCTGGCACAAGGATCCATCGATGACATTGCTACATGGTTGGCAGAAAAGCCATCACCTATGGTGTTGACGTACCAAGCATATGACATAAATGGATACATGTTCTACACTGAGGAACGTGATAAGAAGACTTCATATCAGAACAACTCTATTCGAATAGAATGCATGACTGTAAATGAAGCTGATAAAAGGGTATACTATGGAACCATCAAAGAGATTTGGGAGCTTGACTATGTGAAAGTTAAGGTGGCATTATTCAGGTGCGCATGGATCCCTCTTAGTCAGGTAAGGATTGATGAGTAGAGGAAGACCTGTGTTAACATGACAATGATGGCATATCACGTGGACCCATTCATTCTTGCCAGCGATGCTACCCATATTTTCTTTGTGGAAGACCCCTTGCATAAGAACGGCCATTTAGCGTTGCATGGGAA
This sequence comes from Aegilops umbellulata, assembly GCA_032464435.1. Taxonomy (NCBI): domain Eukaryota; kingdom Viridiplantae; phylum Streptophyta; class Magnoliopsida; order Poales; family Poaceae; genus Aegilops; species Aegilops umbellulata. Next base: position 81,994,862 of record CP136060.1, on the reverse strand, counting down.
GAGAAGGGTACTGGGTGTCGACGATGTTGCCGATGAGGACGAGTACGATGAATTTGATGAGTTGCCAACCAAGGAATCACGCACCCGTGTAACACAGCAGCGTAAAATCATCAAAAACCCCAAGTTCATTCGGGGTCAACTTAATGATCCCAGTTCCCCCATGTACATGGGAATTAAGCCGTAAGAGTAGTCTTTATGCCTACCCTGCAACTTAATTTGTTCAATTTAGAACTGTCGCGTGTACTGAATTTGTGAGTTATGCCCGGTTTTCTGTTGACGTAAGAACCGTTATTATGTTGACCTTGATATGTTGTCAGCTCAGGCAATGAATATGAACTGTTTTTGTTATTGTTATTATTATTATTATTATTATTATTATTATTATTATTATTATTATTATTATTATTATTATTATTATTACTATTATTATTATTACTATTATTATTATTATTATTATTATTATATCATAGCGGTAGCACACTCAATTGATCTCACTACAGTATGTGTGAACAAAAATATGCAATCTGGTTTGCGAATAGCACACGGTTCTTGATTAAAGCCGTGTGTCGACCAAACCCCGCCACACCGCCCACGATCTGAGTCGTGCTTTCTGATTGGCTAGAGCCCAAACCCCACGGATCGTAAGTCTGCATCGTTGGATGCTCCCAGATCGAACGGCGATCATCATCCCTTTTAACAGCACATGCAGTTCCGGTTGTAATTTTATTTTTATGCACAAAATGCACGTTAATCTCAAAAAATGTCTTAAATATAGCTAACAATACCTGAAATGCGCCAGAAAATCAAACCCGTGGTATAATGGTGATTGCGTACCGTGGAAATTTTTATGAGGCCAAATGATGAAGTCACCGGCCACAGGAGTTTTAATTGACACGTCTCCTTTTGGAAAACGATGATTTTTCATGTGAGATGCTCCGGTTTGGAAGGAGTGGTCATCAAAACTTGTGCCAAACTTTACTAATTTTTTCCACGGGGTCGTGAGAGCACGCCACAGGCACACATCGATTTTGATGATGTCCGAACTCCATCTGAATTTCCTGTAATTAAAATTCCAACTAGGCCTACGCCAGTGGCCGCACCTCGTGGCCGAAATGTTTGAAACTTCTCCCCGCTTCTCGAACAAATGGATGAAAATTCACAAAGCGACGCACAAATGATATGTACGGCTTTGCTAGGCTGATAGTAAGGGGGTATCATAGCTAGTATCATGCATGCCAACTAGGCAATTTTGATGAGTTGTCATAGAATTAATTAAATGAAGAAAGAGAGGGTTAAGTATCATATTATGAAATGGTATCATAATAAATGCTATGCTACTATGTGTCATGCATGACAAATAGAAATAAAGTACTACATATGATACTAGCTACTCTATGATACTATGCATTAGAGCAAGTACATAATAGAGTGACATAAGACTAGCCACAATGGGTAGTAACATAGAATGTTACTAGTCTATGTTACTACCTCTATAGTGGGGAGAAACATATGTGCAGTAACACGCAACACTTCATTTATTAGGCTATAGACTCATCCTGCCTTGAGATATGTGATGTTACTCATACTACTAGTAAGACTACCCATAGTGGGAGTAACATAGGTAGTATCACACATATCTAGATGAAATAGATGATGTGGCAAGCAATAAATGAAGAAATGGAGGAAAGTGGTAACATAGCAAGTTACTAGTAGTATGAGTAATTAACATCACACATATCAAGGCAAAATGAGTCTATAGCCTAATAAATGAAGTGTTGCATGTTACCACACATATGTTACTCCCCATTATAGAGGTAGTAACATAGACTAGTAACATTCTATGTTACTACCCATTGTGGCCAGACTAGCTACCCACAGTGGGAGTAACATAGGTAGTAACATCACACATATCTAGATAAAATAGATGATGTGGCAAGCAATAAATGAAGAAATGGAGGAAAGTGGTAACATAGCTAGTTAGGCCTTTCCCAGTGCTCCACCATGGACAGGTGCTAAGCATGCCACATAAGCGAAAAAATGACATGGCACAACATTTAAGGAGGGGAGAGAGCACTTTGGTGACACCAGAAGAACTAATACCAAGCACGAGAACCTAGGCAAACCACTTAAATGAAATAATTTGACCAATGCATGAAAGACTTTAGGTGCCAACTCATTAAATAAAGTGTGCTTAGCAACAATAAGTTAAGCACCTATGCATTGGGGAGTTGAGTTGCTAAGGTATTTAATCCACTTAGCACCTCTGCATTGGAAGATGTCTTACTAGTAGTATGAGTAACATCACACATATCAAGGCAAAATGAGTCTATAGCCTCATAAATGAAGTGTTGCATGTTACCACGCACATATGTTACTCCCCACTATAGAGGTAGTAACATAGACTAGTAACATGTGCATCTTACTAGTCTATGTTACTGCCCGTTGTGGCCAGTCTAACTAGCTATGTTACCACTTTCGTCTCTTTCTTCATTTATTGCTTGCCACATCATCTATTTTATCTAGATACGTGCGATGTTACTACCTATGTTACTCCCACTCTGGGTAGTCTAAGTAGGCTATAAGGAATAGAATAATATATATGTGCTTATTAGTTGCAGGAAAGAGAAACGAAGCGGGCTCTTGGTTAGTAGAGCCAGCTGCAACACGAGACCCAAGACACTTTGTGAGGATGTAAGGTGGGCCACCTATTGATAAACTAGTACGTATATAAAACTTGTTATTGTACATCTTAAACTAAGAGGTTGGCTGTATATGACATGGCAACTTCTTATAGCCGACCCTTGGCTGTATTATTAATCATGCTCTTAGTGAGGTAGCTAGTATATCATACACGACTAGCTAGTATTAGACTAGCCACAGTGGGAGTAACTTCAGCAGTAACATCGAATCCAACTTAGCAAACTTGCTTATGTGGCAATAAGTTAATGAGGAGAGAGATAGTTTCAGTAACTTAGCTAGTTACTGTAACATCACATGCCCCAATGCAATATGACTCTATAACCTAATAAATGAAGCTTTGCATGACACTACACTTATGTTACTGCCCACTATGAAGGTAGTAACATATATAGTCTAGGGATATGTGTATGTTACTAGTGTACTCTCCATTGTGGCTAGTCTCATACTCCCTCCTTTTCGGTTTAGGCTGGTTGCAATGGTATTATCATAAGCGGTATCATGCATGCCAACTAGACTTTCTGGATGATGTGGCACACAATTAAATGTGGAAAGAGAGGATGTGGTATCATATCATGATACTGTGTCATATTAAATGTTGAACTACTACTTTGTGTGATGCATGACAATTAGTAGTAAGGCAACCTAAGATGCTAACTTACACTATCATATGCATGATACTAGTATATATGATACTCCCCATTACAACTAGCCTTATAGGGCTCAATTCAAAAATCTCACCAACCAAGGTAGATGGTGAGTGGTGGAATACTTTTTGTAGTTTGCAAAAACACCCAATTAATGCTTTTGTTTTCCTCAAAAAATTATGTTTTCCAATGTATTAATTGCAATACATGCATGCATATATAAAGTACATGCAGTGGTCAACTTTCTCTTAATACTTGCATGCAATGATTTAATGCACCTTGGAATCTGGACATGTGATGGGGAACAACCAAATTGAGCCTTATAAAATGAAAAAACTAAAATTTTGAGATAAGCCTATAAACCGGAAAGGAGGGAGTATATATGCATGATACCAGTATATGATCGGCAATACCTCTGTAATGCGTGCATGCATAGTATCATAAGTTAGTATCTTAGGTTCCTTATTAACTACCATGCATGACACAAAGTAGTACAACATTTAATATGATACGGTATCATGATATGATACCACACCCTCTCTTTCATTATTTAACTGTGTGCCATATCATCCAAAAAGTCTAGTTGGCATGCATCATACCGCTTGATACTCCCATATTACGACCAGCCTTATTATGGTGGCCATAGTGGGGGTATCATAGCCGGTATCATGCACTCGGGAATAGAAAATATGATGATGTGTGTCAAATAAGCAGTAACACTGGTAGATACCGTAACATATATATAAAATAAATGCTATACTACTTTGTGTCATGCATGGCCATAAATACGGTCATCTATGATATATACTCCCTCCGTAAACTAATATAAGAGCGTTTAGGTCACTATTTTAGTAATCTAAACGCTCTTATATTAGTTTACAGAGGGAGCTAGTAATACTCTATGATACTATATATGCACTATAAAGGTACGTACGTAGTATCATATACACTATATGATACTCCCCACTATATAAGGCTGGCCATAGTGGTGGTATCATAGCCGACGATGTCAATGCACTCGGAAATAGCAAGTGTGTTGACGTGGCAAAGAATTAAATATATATAAAGAGGGTTAGAGTAACATATAGGTAGATAGCGTATCATGTTAAATGTGATGCTAATTTGTGTCATGCATGGCAATAAATATGATCTATATATGATACTATACTCTATGTATTATACTATGCGCTATAATTAATTAAAGCTAGTATCATACAGCAGTATCATATATACTGTATATTCATGATACTAGTATATGACACTCTCCACTATACTCATGATTTCTTAACATGGAAAAAAATTGGAGGCGAAACGATGATCTCATGTTTTCATTCGAACAAAAATATGATGTTAGGTAATGTAAATGTTTTCAAAGAGCACATGGTTCACTCACGGAAGCCGTGTGTCCACTAAACCGTGGCCGATGCACCCCCCACCCCTCTGCCATGCGCGTGATCTAAGTCGTGCTTTCTGATTGGCCAGAACCCAAACCCCACGGATCGTATGTCTGCACTGTTGGATTCTCCTTGATCGAACGACGATCCTCATCCCTTTTGACAACACATGTACATGTTTTCAAACAGCCCCTCCCAAAAAATGTTTTCAAATAGTACACGGTTCACACACGAAAGCCGTGTGCCCACTAAACCATGGCCAATGCCACCCCTTCGCTGCACGCGCGATCTGAGTCATGTGTTCTGATTGGCCAGAACCCAAACCCCACTGATTGTACGTCTGCACTGTTGGATGCTCGCAGTCGAACGGCAATCCTCATCCCTTTCGACAGGAAATGCAGTCCGGCTAGGAATTGATTTATATGCCAACATGCACGGTAAATGCCAAAAAATGTCTTACATATAGCACACGAGACCTGAAATGCGCCAGCAAATCAAACCCGTGGGAAAATTGTGATAGGTTTACGTGGGAAAAATTTAGAGGCGGAACGATGAACTCACGTCTTCATTTCAAAATTAGTACGTCTTCATTTCAAACGAAATTATTTTGTTTGTGCACACGAGCGCTTAGAGGCAATCGTTTGCATAGGCCTTTCCGCGCACGCGGCGACCGGGGATATTTTTCACCCTTTTCACCTAGGCCGCCAACACCCACCCACCCCCCCACCCCGCCACCGTCCGCCCACGTTTCACTCAACTAGTCCACCCAATCTCCTTCACCAGCTCCCCCCTCCCCCAGATCCATAGCAGAACCCTCTCCAGTGCCGCCGTGCTCACCTCGGTCATGTGCTCGCTCTTCGGCGTCAAGCCTACCTCCACTACCGTTCCCAACACGCGGCGGCCCGCGCCTCGCCGTCTTCGTTTGCTCGCCAGCCACCCTCGAGCATATCGATGTAGTAACCCTCACCTCTCTTGTGGTCCGGCCGGGTTTGCATTAAGAAGCCTGTTAGTTACTGCTCTCCATCGTGGTGAGCCATATTTCCTCGCAATCCCTCTTCCAATTTCGTTCCGTATGTTCCCAAATTGGCTATAAAATAACAGAGAGCGTATATATGTTCATTATCAACATTCCTTACTACATATAAGCTATATTTGTTCCAATAAGTTACTGCCTATTTACAGATTGCGGGTGCCCGAGTCACACAAACTTAACAAATTAGCCGTACATTTTCTAAATTATTGCATGGCATGTTTAGAAAGCTTGATACCAAGTTGTTAGTTGCTTATCCTCCTTTCCTGAGTTTCACATGTGTTCTCTGTAGATGCCGAGTAGCAGCGACAGCACTCATTCAGGCCATGTATCTTCATCTGATTCGGACAACCCTAGGTCTTCAGGAGATTGTGTGGGATCAAGTAGTCTTGAACGAGATAGAGCTGTAGAAATTACCCTTTCGGTCAGGACACGGAGGAACGCTCCAACGAAGCCCACACACCAGCCTAAAGGTGTATATGAAGTAACTGAGATTGATTTAAGGTCCTGGGCTCCAACTAAACCAGATAAAGCATGCATGAGGTTCAGGAGTGTGTGTGGATTTGTTGGCAGGGCAAGGCTCAACATTAATCTGCCGGGGTTTCGGAAGGCTGACACAGAAACACGGTGAAGGATAATCCGGGGAATCATGGATCACTTCAACGTTCCAGAGCAGTGGAGAATGCAGGTGGAACACGCTGCACTAAAGAAGGCTAGGGATGCTTGGAGAAACTGGAAGCACATGATGTACAAGAAGTAGTTGAGTGAAGGCAAGGACCCAATCCTCACATACCCCCAAATTACAAAGGCAGAGTGGGCAGAATTCAAAAGGGTTAGGGAAACTAAAGAGTTTGCTGAGAAGAGTTTCAAGCAATCGGAACTTTAGAAGAAGAACATACACCCCCACCGTATGGGTGTGGCAGGATACTACGGCATGAAACTGATATGGGAACAGGAGGACAAAGAAGCAGTAGCGGTGGGTGGGAATCCGGCCTTCAGTGAAATTAGAGGCAAACGCGCCAGAGACTACTTGCGGGCACGTGCAAAGAGGCGTGATGATGGAACTTATTACTTTGAAAACGCACATGACGCCAAACTGTATGAAGTTGTGTTAGAGGCTTCCAAGATCCCTGGAAGGTTCTACAGGAACTCAGGGCCATGTGAATTTATGTCCATTGCTCTGGACACAAAAGAGCCCCCTGGCCATGCAAGGGGTATAGGTGTTAATGTACCGCACAAGAGGGCTTTCACACTCAGCAAAGAAAAGAGGCTCAGCATGAAAATTGAGAAGTGAAATGAAGTAGGATGCATTGTATGAAAGGTTGAAGCTGGAGATTTATCCGGTTGTTCGAAAGGATGTTGAGGAGTCAATGATGATGCAGAAGACTCTAACACCAATAGATAGCCATCAGATGAGAGGGGAGGCGGGCATGGATGATGCTGCTTATTGCTCGACAACACTGCACAAGAGTAGCTGTGCATCAGCTGACCCCAGCGACACTAAGACTGCAGCTGCTCGTGATGATGCTATATCTTATCTATCTGGAATGAAAGACAGACTGAAGGGGTGCTTACACATTATGAAGGTACATTAAAATGTGCAACAGCTTGGGTTTGCCCACCCTTCTTGGAAGATGGCCGCTTCCTAGACAATGTGACATTGAAGCCAGGCTGTGTGAAGTGCTACGTGACTGAAGTAAAGTCTAGATTCAATGAATTTGCCCTGAAGAATGTCCTAGGAGACTTCGATGAGCAAAGGACCTTGGGAGAAACACTATTACATCACATCCATTGACCACGAAAGGAAATAGAGTTCATCGATGAGATTCCTGAAGCACCGCCAGGAGCAACCATTGTCGCCCCTCAACCGGTGACGCTCTCCTTGCCACAGCGGCTCTCGCGGGCTGATGCATAAACCTGTGATCAGCCGGCCCGAGTTTGTGGCGTACAGGCCATGTCATCCTCCGCCCCAAAGCATCCAGTGGCAAGGCCTACAACTGCTGATGACGCACCACCAGTTCAGATGCCGGCCGCTGAAGCGGTGGGGGGAGACCCAGCTGTAGCACATGCTCATCAGACCAACCTGGTGGAACAGACTGCTAAGCAGTCTGATGCTTCGGAACCACTTGCTAGGCCGTCTGTAGGTCCAGAACCGATTGCTCATCAGTCCGTCAGTTCACAGGCGCGTGATCAGCATACCAATGCATCAGCACTTCCTTCTCAGCAAACCAACGCGTTGGCACGGCCTCCTCAGCACACCAACAAGTTGGCACCACCTGCGCAGAAACCCGATATAGCTTCAATGCATGGTTAGCAGTCTGATGCCTCTGCTCCTACAACCTAGCAGTCCGTCACAGTAGCACCGCCAGCTCCGCGGTCTGGCATAGATAAACCATCTGCTAAGCAGTCCGTCCAAGCTTCACCGTCTGCTTGGTAGACTACCTTGCAGGCAACCAGACGTTCTGCCAGAAATGCTTCAAGTACCAAGAAGGAAGTGGCCAAAAAGGCTACCACCCTGAGGAAGCGTGGTGGGAAAGTGAAGAGGAAAGAGAACGATTGCCTCTTACTTGAAGCACGCATTGCCCAAAACCAAATTAACAGCAGCTTGTTCGAATCGGGGAGTAATATTATTTCTGATGCCATGGATGATGAAGAAGTTTGTTTGTTGCTTACTAAAAGTAAAGCAGACATACTTCAAGCATGCTATTACATCCATGGCCAGCCATTTCTTGTTGGCGAATACTTTGATGAGTGTAGCTCCAGTTGCCGCGAGTTACATGAATATTGCATGGAACTAATGTCAGCAGGTCATCGTGGTTTGCTCGTCCACTACAACAGAGATCATTTTCGACACGATGGTGGTTCCATCGATGTGAGTTTTGAGGACTTACATCTCTTCTTCAACTTCAACGTGCTCGATGACACTCTTGTTAGATGCCTGGTTTTGTAAGTACTTAACAAACTCTGATCAACTTCTCCATACAAGGCTGTAAATGATAAACAGCTAACTGCATTTTATTCCTCTCAGGGGTGAGTGTGTATTTCATAGATCCTGTATTAGCAAATGGCACAACATTAGATGGTAAGGACCGACGGGACTGGGCCGTTAACACGGTCATCCGTATCTTCGAAAACACGTCCCATGCACAATCATTTCTCTGACCATATCATGAACGGTAAGTCAAGTAAACAACCACGCATACACTGATTGTCTTTCAGATTTCGACATCATTCGTAAGTTCATGGCTTTCCTAATATGTAGCAATCACTGGATATTGGTATTCATTGTTCCAAACAAGAACACAGTTTACTACATCAATTCTCTCAGAGAGTCAACAAACGCTCAGGATCTGACGCATCTTCAGCAATTCATGGATAGGTATTGAATTCTATGATGTTGAAATTAATTTGCACTCATATCTGGTTCAATAATTGATGTTGTCAAAATTCATCATCATTTGCAGTGTGCTCGCATTGTGCAAAACTAAACCAGGGAACCTGTTCAAGAGGGAACTACCACTGCAGCACGAGATCGTTTCTCCGGTATAACACCGAAATCCGTTATTTTCGGAAAATTTATCCAACAGTCTGCAAATACCTTTCCTTACGCTAGTCAAATGTTCAAGCTTCTAAATAAACCTCTTTCTATTTTGTCCAAAGAAAAAATAATACATCTAACACCGGTTAGGTTGTTCCTAACAGGACAAATACATGACTAATTTTGTACAAAAAATTTCAGTGTCCTCAGCAAGAAGCAGGGACCAACCTTTGTGGATACTATGTTTGCAGACACATGAACTCCATCTGCAAATCTGCTAATAGGTGTGACGATCCTCGCGAATTAGTACCAGTAAGTCTATCTTAATTAATATCTTCTACTCCACTCATATGGCACATTTTGATCTTAAAAATACTGCAGCTCATCTTAAAACCGAGGGCCCCTGAACCACTCCCGGCTGGTGAATTGATGATGGTTCGGAGATTTATCAGCGGCTTCTTCCTGGATCACTATATCAATCCCACTGGTGATAATGAAGATTTCAGCATGCCTTCTCCTGAAACATTGAGTAAGAGTTAGCCGCTAAACATATGCGCATGGATCCATTGTTTTCCATCAGATGAGGTCTTCGTATTTCGTACACTATGATTAATTATGTATTGCATATATGTGTGGACAAATCATTGGAATTTAGCTACAATATGTTCAATTGCAATTGTTGCGAAATCTGATGAATGTTCTTCATGTGGACACTATTTGTTCAATTGAATATTGTGGCGAATTTGCTTTTTGCGTGCCGATTCAAAATGGGATATTTTTGTTTCAACCTGGCAATTCCTCCGCACACGGTTCAACTAAACGAGTGTGTGCAATCCTCATCGAAAAGCATACGTAAATCATAGCGGAACCGTCGGTGATACACATCATATCACAAACGATTTGTAGCGCTACTACATGTGCGTAGGGTCTCCGGAACGGTTTGTGATATCACATTATCGCAACGAGAACTGGGAGTAAACCGTGCCCAATGAAAAATACAATCTCAGTCCTAATTTTTCAGAAACGTGTGGGATCCCAAACGAAAAGCACACGTCACTCTTGCGGCAACCGTCGGTGATACCCAATAAATCACAAACGGTCTGCAGCACTTGTATGTGTGCGAAGGGGCTCCTGAACCGTTTGTGACAGAACATTATCGTAGACGGTAATTGTTGGCAAACGTGTGCGATTGAGTCTAGCATGGCAGACAGGTTACGCAGAAAACTCGTGTGCGATGGGGCACAAATCTCAAACAGTTCATATGTTGGCCTGTGTGCCTTACATACTTTTTCCCAAACGGTTTGTTACGACAGACCGTATGGTTTCACTGCGTCATTAGAAATGCTTAATCACCGATACCACACGAGCGAAAGAATTTGGAGTGTGCTGCATCACACAAGATTACATTTTGGAAGGCCTCTAGATCACTACTCCATATCCCCGACGGTTTCTGGGTCGTATGGGAAGGACACCCTATCGCACACACTCACTTGGCGACGGTTCCAAATGCCGTCACGGAAAGGGGTTAAAAATCGTTTGTTTAGGACCAACGCTTACCAGTGAGTAAGTGGGAGCTCTGTAACATTTCTAATGCTATATGTGGATGACATATTGTTGATTGGAAATGATATAGAATTTTTGGATAAATGAAGGGATACTTGAATAAAAGTTTTTCAGTGAAGTACCTCGGTGAAGCTGCTTATATATTGGGCATAAAGATCTATAGAGATAGATCAAGACGCTTAACATAACTTTCACAAAGCACATACCTTGATAAAGTTTTGAAGAAGTTCAAAATGGATCAATCAAAGAAAGGGTTCTTGCCTGTGTTACAAGGTGTGAAGTTTAGTCAGACTCAATGCCCGGCCACTTCAGAAGATAGAGAGAAAATGAAAGTCATTCCCTATGCCTCAGCCATAGGTTCTATCATGTATGCTATGCTGTGTACCAGACCTGATGTGTGCCTTGCTATAAGTTTAGCAGGGAGGTACCAAAGTAATCCAGGAGTAGATCACTGGACAGCGGTCAAGAACATCCTGAAGTACATGAAAAGGACTAAGGATATTTTCTCGTTTATGGAGGTGATAAAGAGCTCGCATTAAATGGATAGGTCGATGATAGCTTTGATACTGATCCGGATGACTCTAAGTCACAAACCGGATACGCATTTATATTAAATGGTGGAGCTTGGTACGTCTCCAATGTATCGATAATTTTTTATTGTTCCATGTTGTTATATTATCATTCTTGGACGTTTTACAATCATTTTATAGCAACCTTATATCATTTTTTGGGACTAACCTATTGTGACAATACTGGAGCAATTACCTTAGCAAAGGAATCCATATTTCACAAAAGAACCAAACTCATGAAGAGACGCTTCAACTCCATCCGTGATCAAGTCAAGCAGGGAGACATAGAGATTTGCAAGATACATATGGATCTGAATGTTGCAGACCCGTTGACTAAGCCTCTTCCACGAGCAAAACATGATCAACACCAAGACTCCATGGGTGTTAGAATCATTACAATGTAATCTAGATTACTGGCTCTAGTGCATGTGGGAGACTGAAGGAAATATGCCCTAGAGGCAATAATAAAGGTTTTATTTTATATTTCCTTATTCATGATAAAAGTTTATTATTCATGCTAGAATTGTATTGATCGGAAACCTAAATACATGTTTGAATACATAGACAAACAATGTGTCCCTAGTGAGCCTCTACTTGACTAGCTCGTTTATCAAAGATGGTTAAGGTTTCCTAACCATGGACATGAGTTGTCATTTGATAACGGGATCAAATCATTGGGAGAATGATGTGATGGACAAGACCCATCCGTTAGCTTAGCATATTGATCGTTCAATTTTATTGCTATTGTTTTCTTCATGTCAAATACATATTCCTTCGACTATGAGATTATGCAACGCCAGATATCGGAGGAATACCTTGTGTGCTATCAAACTTCACAACGTAACCGGGAGATTATAAAGATGCTCTACAGGTATCTCCGAAGGTGTTTGTTGGGTTGGCATAGATCGAGATTAGGATTTGTCACTCTGAGTATCGGAGAGGTATCTCTGGGCCCTCTTGGTAATACACATCATAAGAAGCCTTGCAAGCAAAGTGACTAATGAGTTAGTTCCGGGATGATGTATTATAGAACGAGTAAAGAAACTTGCCGGTAATGAGATTGAACTAGGTATGAAGATATCGATGATCGAATCTCGGGCAAGTAACATACCGATGACAAAGGGAATTATGTATGTTGTCATAACAGTTCGACCGATAAAGATCTTCGTAGAATATGTAGGAGACAATATGAGCATCAAGGTTCCTCTATTGGTTATTGACCGGAGAGGTGTCTCGGTCATGTCTACATAGTTCTCGAACTCGTATGGTCCGCACGCTTAACGTTTGATGACGATTTAGTATTATATGAGTTATGTGACTTGGTTACCAAATGTTGTTCGGAGTCTCGGATGAGATCATGGACATGACGAGGAGTCTCGAAATGGTTGAGAGGTAAAGATTGATATATGGGATGATAGTATTCAGACACCGGAAGTGTTCTGGAGTGTATCGGGTATTTATCAGAGTCCTGGGGGGTTACCGAAACCCCCGAGGGAAAGATATGGGCCATAGGAGGGGAGCACACCAGCCCACACGGGGTGGCGCCGCCCCCCCCCCCCCCAAGGAAGGAGTTCGAGTGGGAGAAGGGAAAGAGGGGATTCGCCCCCCCCCCCTCCTTTCCTTCTCTCCTTCCTCTTCCCTTTTCTCCCTCCGGCAAAGATGGAAGGGGGAGGCCGAATTGGGGAAGACCCCAAGTAGGATTCAACCTACTTGGGGTGCCCCATGGATGCCTCTCCTCCCCTCCCCTTCCACGTATATATATGTGGTCAGGGGGGCACCTAGAACACACAACATAAATTGTTAGCCGTGTGTGGAGCCCCCCTCCACAGTTTACACCCCTAGGCATATTCTCACGCTGCTTATGTGAAGCCATGCGCGGATCACTTCACCATCATCATCACCACGTTGTCGTGCTGACGGAACTCATCTACTACCTCGACACCTTGCTGGATCAAGAAGGTGAGGGACGTCACCGAGTTGAACGTGTGCAGAACTCGGAGGTGTCGTACGTTCGGTACTCGATCGGTGGAGCGCGAAGAAAGTTCGACTACACCAGCCACGTTGTGAAATGCTTCCGCTTACGGTCCACGAGGGTACGTAGACACACTCTCTCCCTCGTTGCTATGCATCTCCTAGATAGATCTTGCGTGAGCGTAGGAATTTTTTTGAAATTGCATGCTATGTTTCCCAACAATATGTTCAGATCCTTAATGATAATTATTACTCCTCTGATTATGAACATGAATATGCTTTGTGAGTAGTTACGTTTGTTCCTGAGGACATGGGAGAAGTCTTGTTATAAGTAATCATGTGAATTTGGTATTCGTTCGATATTTTGATGAGATGTATGTTGTCTCTCCTCTAGTGGTGTTATGTGAACGTCGACTATACATGACACTTCGTCACTATTTGGGTCGAGGGGAAGGCATTGGGAAGTAATAAGTAGATGATGGGTTGCTATAGTGACAGAAGCTTAAACCCTAGTTTATGCGCTGCTTCATACGGTGCTGATTTGGATCCACATGTTTCATGCTATGGTTAGATTTATCTTAATTCTTCTTTCGTAGTTGCGGATGCTTGTGAGAGGGGTTAATCATAAGTGAGAGGCTTGTCCATGTAAGGACAGCACCCAAGCACCGGTCCACCCACATGTCAAATTATCAAAGTAACAAATGTGAATCATATGAGCATGATGAAAACTAGCAAGTGGGAGGCTTAAGTCAATGTTATATTCATGCCCCAATCATGATCTCTCAAGAGAAATTATTATTCAGAATTTTTATGCTCGGCTTTCTCGTAATGATTAATCCATGCTCGATACTTCTAGTACTGGCTCTTTTATGAAGAGGACTATTGAATTGAAATGGGAATTCTTGGAAAGAATTAAACGCAACTCTGAAGATTGGGAACTCGATGAAGGTAATGAGTCAGGTATGAACCTTAAGTTTGACTGTGTTAAATCTTTCATGGATACCGATGCTTTTCATTATTTTAGCACGAAATATGGACTCGACTATGAGATAGTAGCTTCTTTTTGTGAATCATTTTCTACTCATGTTGATCTCCCTAAAGGGAAGTGATTTAAATATCATCCTTCCATTGAAGTGAAAGTAGTAGAACCTATTAAAGTTGAAGAAGAAACTGTTACCTATAATGTTGATCCTATTGTTCCTACTACTTACATTGAGAAACCACCTTTTCCTGCTAGGATAAAGGATCATGCTAAAGCTTCAGCTGTGGTTTGTAAGAGTTATACTAGAACACCTACGCCCCCTGAACAAATTAAAGTTGAACCTAGTATTGCTATGATTAAAGATCTGTTGGTTGATAATATTGATGGGCATGTTATTTATTTCTGTGATGAAGTTGCTAGAATTGCTAAACTCGATATTAAAGATAAACATAGACCTATTGTTGACATGCATGTTGTTTCTGTTAAAATAGGAGATCATTGTTATCATGGCTTATGTGATGTGGGTGCTAGTGTGAGTGCAATATATATCAAGAAATTATGAATGATATTGCACCTACTGAGATAGAAGATATTGATGTTACTATTAAGCTCACCAATAGAGATACTATATCACCAATTGGGATTGTTAGAGATGTTGAAGACTTGTGTGAGAAAATAAAATACCCTACTGATTTTCTTGTTCTTGGTTCCCCACAAGATGATTTTTGTCCCATTATATTTGGTAGACCTTTCTTGAACATTGTTAATACTAAGATAGATTGTGAGAAACGAATTGTTACTATAAGTTTTGGGGATGTGTCTCATGATTTCAATTTCTCTAAATGTCATAGACAACCCCATGATAAAGAATTGCCTAGTAAGGATGAAATTATTGGTCTTGCTTCTATTGTTGTGCCTCCTACTGATCCTTTAGAACAATATTTACTAGACCATGAGAATGATATGTCTATGAATGAAATAAAGGAATTAGATGAAATTTTCTTTAATCAAATGCGTGTTTTGAAACACAACTTGCCTGTTCAAATCCTTGGAGATCCTCCTCCACCAAAGGGTGATCCTGTGTTTGAGCTTAAGCAATTACCTGATACTTTGAAATATGCTTATCTTGATGAAAAGAAGATATATCATGTTATTATTAATTAGTGCTAACCTTTCAGAGCATGAGGAAAAGAAATTATTGAAAACTCTGAAGAAGCACCGTGCCACCATTGGATATACTCTTGATGATCTTAAGGGCATTAGTCCCACTCCATGGCACCACAAAATTAATATGGAGCCTGATGCTAAACCAGTTGTTGATCACCAGCAACGGTTAAATCCTAAGATGAAAGAACTGGTAACAAATGAAATACTAAAGCTTCTAGAGGAAGGTATAATTTATCCTATTGCTCATAGTAGATGGGTAAGTCCTGTTCATTGTGTCCCTAAGAAGGGAGGTATTACTGTTGTTCCTAACCATAAGAATGAATTGATCCCACAAAGAATTGTTATAGATTATAGAATGGTAATTGATTTTCAAAAATTAAACAAAGCTACTAGACAAGATCATTACCCTCTACCTTTTATTGATCGAATGCTAGAAAGATTATCCAAACATACACATTTTTGCTTTCTAGATGGTTATTCTAGTTTTTCTCAAATACCTGTGTCAAAAGAGGACCAAGAAACAGACAACTTTTACTTGCCCTTGCCTTTTGGTTTATGCAATGCACCTCCTACCTTTCAAAGATGTATGACGGCTATATTCTCTCACTTTTGTGCAAAGATTATTGAGGTTTTCATGGATGATTTCTTCGTTTATGAAACTTCTTTTGATGATTGCTTAAGCAACCTTGATCGAGATTTGTAGAGATGTGAAGAAACTAATCTTTTCTTGAATTGGGAGAAGTGCCACTTTATGGTTAATGAAGGTACTGTCTTGGGGCATAAAATTTCTGAAAGATGTATTGAAGTTGATAAAGCTAAAGTAGATACTATTGAAAAGATGTCGTGTCCTAAAGATGTCAAAGGTATAAGAAGTTTCCTTGGTCATGCTGGTTTCTGTAGGAGGTTTATTAAAGACTTCAAAATTTCTAGGCCTCTCACTAATCTCTTGCAAAAAGATGTCCCTTTTGTTTTTGATGATGATTGTGTAGAAGCATTTGAAATACTTAAGAAAGCCTTGATTTCTGCACCTATTGTTCAACCATCCGATAGAATTTACCATTTGAAATTATGTGTGATGCTATTGATTATGTTGTTGGTGTTGTTCTAGGACAAAGGATTGATAAGAAATTGAATGTTATTCATTATGCTCGTAAAACTCTAGACAGTGCCCAGAGAAATTATGTTGCTACGGAAAAAGAATTTTTAGTAGTTGTTTTTGCTTGTGACAAGTTCAGGTCTTATATTATTGATTCCAAAGTAATTGTTCACACTAATCATGATGCTATTAAATATCTTATGGAAAACAAAGGTGCTAAACCTAGACTTATTAGATGGGTTCTCTAGCTGCAAGAATTTGATCTGCGTATTATTGATAGAAAAGGAGCTGAGAACCCCGTTGCAGACAACTTGTCTAGGTTAGAAAATGTTCTTGATGACCCACTGCCTATTGATGATAGCTTTCGTGATGAGCAATTAGTTGTCATAGATGCTTCTCGTAATACTCCATGGTATGTTGATTATGCTAATTACATTGTTGCTAAATTTATACCCCCTAATTTCACATACCAGCAAAAGAAAAAGTTTTTCTATGATTTAAGACATTACTTTTGGGATGACCCACACCTTTATAAAGAAGGAGTATATGGTGTTATTAGACGTTGTGTACCTGAGCATGAACAGGAACAGATCCTACGCAAGTGCCACTCCGAGGCCCACGGAAGACACCATACTGGAGATAGAATTGCGCACAAGCTATTACAATCTGGTTTATATTGGCCTACTCTCTTCAAGGATGCTCGTAAGTTTGTCTTGTCCTGCGATGAATGCCAGAGAATTGGCAATATTAGTAGATGTCAGGAAATGCCTATGAATTATTCACTCGTTATTGAACCACTTGATGTTTGGGGCTTTGATTATATGGGACCTTTTCCTTCCTCTAATGGGTATACACATATTTTTCTTGTTGTTGTTGATTACATTACTAAGTGGGTAGAAGCTATTCCAACTAGTATTGCTGATCATAACACTTCTATTAATATGGTTAAAGAAGTTATTTTTTCTGAGGTTTGGAGTCCCTAGATATTTGATGACTGATAGTGGTTCACATTTTATTCATGGTGCTTTCCGTAAAAATTTTGGTAAATATGATGTCAACCACAGAATTGCATCTCCATATCACCCTCTATCTAGTGGTCAAGTAGAATTGAGCAATAAAGAAATTAAATTGATCTTGCAAAAGACTGTTAATAGATCTAGAAAGAATTGATCTAAGAAACTTGATGGTGCATTATGGGCTTATAGAACTGCTTATAAGAACCCTATGGGTATGTCTCCATATAAACTGGTTTATGGAAAAGCATGTCACTTACCTCTTGAACTAGAACATAAAGTTTATTGGGCAATCAAAGAGCTGAACTATGATTTCAAACTTGCCGGTGAGAAGAGGTTATTTGACATAAGCTCGCTTGATGAATGGAGAACCCAAGCCTATGAAAATGCCAAGCTGTATAAAGAAAAAGTTAAAAGATGGCATGACAAAAGGATACAAAAGCGTGAGTTTAATGTAGGTGATCATGTTTTGCTATACAACTCTCGTTTAAGATTTTTTTGCAGGAAATCTTCTCTCTAAATGGGAAGGTCCTTACATTATCTATGAGGTTTATCGTTCTGGTGCCATCAAAATCAACAACACCGAATGCACCAACCCAAAGGTGGTAAACGGTCAGAGAATTAAACATTATATTTCAGGTACTCCTATAAATGTTGAGACAAATATTATTAATACCATAACACTGGAGGAGTACATAAGGGATACTTTCCAGAACGTTTCAGACTCCGAAAGGAATAGGTATGTGGTACGGTAAGTAAACCGACTCCAAAACTATTCTAATGGCATTTTTTCTCTGTTTTGGAATATTTTAAAATGTAGGAAAGTTAAAAGTAGTCCGAAGAGTGTACGAGGAAGCGGTAAGGCACGGGCCACGCCCTACCCCCTGGGCGCGCCCCTGTACCTTGCCGCCACCTCGTGTACCCTCCGGACTCTGTTTTCTTGTGAAATACTTCTTTTGGTCGGTAAAAATTCATTATATAGTCTCCCGAAGGTTTTGACCACCGTACCACGACAAAACCCTTTGTTCTTGTTTCGAGTTGTTTTTCTGACAGATCTGAAGGGATGTCATCCCAAGATTCGGAGGGGGAGAGGTATGTAGCTGACTACATTGCAGACCCAAAGGTCTACGGGGAGGTAGAGCATTATGGTTGGACCACGGAGGAAGAAGAAGACTATGATTGATACGTCTCATGCTGTTATATTATCATTCTTGGATGTTTTACAATCATTTTATAGCAAGTTTATATCATTTTTTGGGACTAACCTATTAACCAAGTGCCCAGTGCCAGTTGCTGTTTTTGCTTGTTTTTTACATCGCAAGAAATGAATATCAACCAGAGTCCAAACACTGTGAAACTTTTTGTGAAATTTTTGTGGACTAGAAGACATCCAGTGGGCCAGAGAAGCACCTGGGGGTGCCCCGAGGGGGGCACAACCCACCAGGTCGTGCCCGGGGGCCCAGGTGGGTTGTGCCCACCTCGGTGGCCTCCCACACCCCCTCTTTGCCCTATAAATTCCCAAATATTCCAAAATCCCTCGGGGTAACCCTATATCAGAAGTTCCGTCGCTGCAAGGCTTTGTAGCCACCGAAAACCAATCTAGACCCTGTTCCAGCACTCTGTCGGAGGGGGAACTCATCACCGGTGGCCATCTTCATCATCCCGGCGGCCACCACAATGAGGAGGGAGTAGTCCACCCTCGGGGCTGAGGGTTTGTTCCAGTAGCTATGTGTTTAATCTCTCTCTCTCTCTCTCTCTCTCTCTCGTGTTCTTGAGATGTCACGATCTTGATGTATCGCGGGCTTTGTTAATATAGTTAGGTCATATGGTGTTTTCCCCTCTCTATCTTATTGTGATGAACTGAGTTTTTCCCTTTGAGATTTCGTTGTTATCGGATTGAATACTTTCATGGATTTGGGAGAACTTGATATATGTCTTGCATATGAATACTCGTGGTGACAATGGGTATCATATTGATTCACTTGATATGTGTTTTGGCACTCAACTCGCGGATTCCCTCGGTGACATTGGGGTAATCTATGCATAGGGGTTGATGCACGTTCTCATCTTCTGTTTCTCCGGTATAAATCTTGGGGCACTCTTTGAGCTTCTTTGTGTTGGATTGAGTATTATGAATCTGAAATTATTTGGTGTTATTTTAGTACGAACTCTAGGATAGATCGATCGAAAACAATAGCTTCGAGGTGGTTTTGTACCCTACAAACAATTTCTTCTTAGGTTCTCCGCTAGATAGGAACTCTGGAGTAATTCTTCATCGCACATTGAGGGATGGTTATATGATCCAATTAGATTAGCATTGTTGAGAGGTTGCACTAGCAAAAGTACGCACCCTAGGCCTTGTTTCAAGCATTGCAATACCGTTTGTGCTCCATTTTATCAATTGCTACCTTGCTGTTTTTTTATTATTCCTAGTACAAAAATCAATATATATTATCATTACTGCGCTTGTATCACCATATCTTTGCTGAACTAGTGCACCTATACAAATTACCATTGTATTTGGTGTGTTGGGGACACAAGAGACTTTTTATTATTTGGTTGCAGGGTTTTTGAGAGAGACCATCTTCATCCTACACCTCCCACGGATTGATAAATCTTAGGTCATCCACTTGAGGGAAAATTGCTACTGTCCTACAAAACTCTGTGCTTGGAGGCCCAACACAAGTCTATAAGAACAAGTTGTGTAGTAGCCATCAATGATCTGAAGGAGAAGGAAGAGACAATTTCTGATGAAGAGGAAATCCCACTACCCCAACCTGGGGACATGCATGTGTAGTTCAAAAAGTCAAGTCTCCCTAATAAGGCAAAGAAACCTAAGATTGAGTTTATCCCCTTTTACCTTTTGCAGGAGAATAATCAAGAACTATGCAGAAATATATTAATACTAGAGCAGGAGATTAATGATCTGAAGGAGGAAAATTCCATCCTCAAGCGTAAGCTGAGAAGGAAGGACAAGCCTAGATCATCAACAACTCCCTCATCACCACCTCCGAAGAAAGAGATCTAAATACATGGGTATGGGCACTCCCCTTGGCAACTGCCAAGCTTGGCGGAGGTGCCCCGGTATCATATCACCATCACACCTTTAACTTTATCGTTTTTCTTAGTTCGATCCTTTTGGTTATATCTTGATCTAGTAGAATGAACTTTTTAGTATGATATAGCTTTGAGTTTTGAGATCTATCTATGTAATCGAGTCCATGAGTTATATATATATAATAAAGAGTAGTTTTGAGTTGAGGGCTTTGCTTTCTTTCTATGATTTTGAGGGAATAAAATAAGAGAAAGAATAAAAAGAAATAAAAAGATCATATAATGATCTTATGGAGAGTGATGACTTCACATGTAAAGTGTATGATGAATAAAATTTGTTGAGAGTTGACAAACATAGTTTTGGTCATTGTTGCAATTAATAAGAAGTAATAAAGAAAGAGAGGTTTCACATATAAATAAGCTATCTTGGACATCTTTTGTAATTGTGAGCACTCGTTAAAATATGACATGCTAAAAAGTTGATGTTGGACAAGGAAGACAACATAATGGTTTATGTTTTCTTATATTCGAATAGAAGTTATATTGTCATGGATCCTCCGACATGTTGAGCTTGTTTTTGCCTCTCATGCTAGCCAAATTCTTTGCACCAAGTAGAGATACTACTTGTGCATCCAAACATCCCTTAAATCAGTTTTTCCATCAGAGTCCACCATACCTACCTATGGATTGAGTAAGATCCTTCAAGTAAGTTGTCATCGGTGCAAGCAATAAAAATTGCTCTCCAAATATGTATGATCTATTAGTGGGAAGAAAATAAGCTTTATAAGAACTTGTGATATGGAAGAAATAAAAGCGACAAACTACATAATAAAGTTCTTTATCACAAGAGGCAATATAAAGTGACGTTCTTTTGCATTAAGATTTTGTGCATCCAACTATAAAAGTGCATGACAACCTCTGCTTCCCTCTGCGAAGGGCCTATCTTTTACTTTTATCTTCTACCCTTATACAAGAGTCATGGTGATCTTCTACCCTTATACAAGGGCCACACCTTTTCTTTTTGGTAAGTACTATGTGTTGGAGAAAGATCCATATATATATATATCCACTCGGATATAGGTTTTCATAAAGTATTATTATTGAAATTACCCTTGACGTAAAAGGTTGGGAGGCTAAACTATAAGCCCTATCTTTCTCTGTGTCTTACTGAGGCTTTGAACCCATAAGTATCTCGTGAGTGTTAGCAATTGTGAAAGACTAAATGATAGTTGAGTATGTGGACTTGCTGAAAAGCTCTTGAATTGACTCTTTCCGATGTTATGATAAATTGCAATTGCTTCAATGACTGAGATCATAGTTTGTTAGTTTTCAATAAAGTTTATGATTCATACTTTACCTTGTGAATGAATTGTTAATTTAGCATAAGAAATTATGACAATATATGTTGTTGTTCTAAAGATGATCATGATGCCCTAATGTCTGTATTTTATTTTATCGACACCTCTATCTCTAAACATGTGGACATATTTTTCAGTTTCGGCTTTCGCTTGAGGACAAGCGATATCTAAGCTTGGGGGAGTTGATACGTCCATTTTGCATCATGCTTTTATATCGATATTTATTGCATTGTGGGCTACTATTACACATTATATCACAATACTTATGCCTTTTCTCTCTTATTTCACAAGATTTACGTGAAGAGGGGGAATGCCGGCAGCTGGAATTCTGGACTGGAAAAGGAGCAAATCTGATAGACCTATTCTGCACAACTCCAAAAGTCCTGAAAATTCATGGAGAATTATTTTGGAATATATAAAAAATATTGATCAAGCAGATTCTATCCGATTATGCCTCCTCCATCGGGCTCAAGATTAACTTCCACAAATCCACTTTAATACCGATCAACCTGGACTTGGCAGCTATGTCTAATCTAGCCAGAGTTTTTGGGTGTGCAATTGGAACCATGCCTTTTACCTACCTTGGCCTCCCGCTCGGCACGACCAAACCCTGTGTGCAAAAGCTCATGCCCCTAGTTTGCAGATTAGAGGGACAGCTCATGTCCACCATTGCGATCATGTCATATGGAGGCAAACTCTCCTCACTGAATGCATCTGTCACGTCCCTCCTCGTGTTTGCCATGTGCACGTTGAAGTTCCCGCCCCAAGCTCATTGAGATACTTGATAAAATTAGACGCAGGTGTCTTTGGACTAAGAAAATGGAGCAAGGCGACAAGTGTAACTCTTTGGCCGCGTGGAATTTGGTCTGTAGGCCAAAGAAAAAAGGTGGACTTGGATTGATCAACTCGAAGATTCATAATGAGGCCCTGCTGCTGAAATTCTTGCACAAATTCTTCAACAAGCAGGATATCTCGTGGGTAAATCTTATCTGGGACAATCACTATGTTGACAAGATCCCACATGTTGTTGACTTAGTTGGCTCGTTTTGGTGGAAGGACATCCTAAAACTCACCCCCCATATATCGAGGGATCTCGTGTGTTCAAGTGGTTGACGTCAAGACGACGCTCTTTTGGAAAGACCTTTGCAAGGAAGAGATCCTCCAAATATCTCACCCTCGTGCCTTCTCCTTTGCTATTCATGAAGATCTGTCTGTGGCCGACGCGATGGCATGTACTGACCTGCATGAAACCTTTCACCTACCGGTCTCACCACAAGCGCTTGATGAAATCCAAGACGTGCATTCCTCTTCATTTTGGATCTCTCTGTCGACCTCGCTGCATGATGTATGGTACTATTCTTGGCGCTCTGCATGTTACAAACCAAAGGATAATTACAACAACTACTTTAGGAATGGGGAGGCGCACCCAGCATTCAAACAACTTTGGAAATCAAGATGCACTATGAAAATCAAAGTGTTTGGCTGGCTCTTATTCCTTGACAGACTCAACACACGCAACATGCTTAAAAGGAGACATTATAATATTGGTGATAACTTTGATTGCATCCTTTGTGGCCAACACACTGAGGAAACTATTGACCATTTGATCTTTACATGCCCCTTTAGTCAGAGCTGCTGGGATAAACTCCGCATTGCTTGGGCACCTTTTGACTGATGGCTCACTCTTCTACAAGCCACAAAGGACACTTGGCCAAACCAATTCTTTTTGGAAACATTTCTAACAGCGGCTTGGAGCATCTGGAAGGAGAGAAACAACAAACACTTCAGAGGGGTGGCTCCTACTATGGGGTCCTGGCTAAACCGCTTTAAAGAGGATCTTAAACTTCTTCAACATAGGGTTAAGGCACCGCATAGAGCTGCCTTGGTCAATTTTTGTAATTCTATTGTATAGTCAACACTCTCTCAGTGTTTGATCGCTGGCCACACACTAGGTGCGGTGGCCCCTCTACTAGAAAATGGTTGACATGTCTATGTAAACGCCCCATTTATACAGGTATATGAAAACACGATAGGGTTTTTCACCCTACTTTCAAGTTTCTCAAAAAAAGAGGGGATCCACCAGGCATCCACAAGGGTGGGGAGCGCGCCCTACACCCCTGGGCGCGCCCCCCTTCCTTGTGGGCCACCTGGCAGGCCCCCGGTGCCCATCTTCTGCTATATGGTGTGTTTTGACCTAGAAAAGATCAAGAGGAAATTTTCCGGATGAAGCGCCGCCGTCTCGAGGCGGAACTTGGGCAGAACCAATCTAGGGCTCCGGCGGAGCTGTTTTGTCGGGGAAACTTCCCTCCGGGAGGGGGAAATCGAAGCCATCGTCATCACCAACGATCCTCTCATCGAGAGGGGGTCAATCTCCATCAACATCTTCACCAGCACCATCTCGTCTCAAACCCTAGTTCATCTCTTGTATCCGATCTTTGTCTCAAAACCTCAGATTGGTACCTGTGGGTTGCTAGTAGTGTTGATTACTCCTAGTAGTTGATGCTAGTTGGTTTATTCGATGGAAGACCATATGTTCAGATCCTTAATGATAATTATTAATCCTCTGATTATGAACATGAATATGCTTTGTGAGTAGTTACGTTTGTTCTGAGGACATGGAAGAAGTCTTGTTATAAGTAATCATGTGAATTTGGTATTCGTTTGATATTTGGGTGAGATGTATGTTGTCTCTCCTCTAGTGGTGTTATGTGAACGTCGACTACATGACACTGCACCATGATTTGGGCCTGGGGAAAGGCATTGGGAAGTAATAAGTAGATGATGGGTTGCTAGAGTGACAGAAGCTTAAACCCTAGTTTATGTGTTGCTTCGTAAGGGCTGATTTGGATTCATGTGTTTCATGCTATGGTTAGATTTATCTTAATTCTTCTTTCATAGTTGTGGATGCTTGCGAGAGGGGTTAATCATAAATGGGAGGCTTGTCCAAGTAAGGACATCATCCAAGCATCGGTCCACCCACATATAAAATTATCAAAATAATGAACGCGAATCATATGAGCATGATGAAAACTAGCTTGACAGTAATTCCCATGTGTCCTTGGGAGCGCTTTGCTTTATATAAGAGTTCGTCCAGGCTTGTCCTTTGCTACAAAAAGGATTGGGCCACCTTGCTGTACCTTAGTTACTTTTGTTACTTGTTACCCGTTACGAATTATCTTATCACACAACTATCTGTTACCGATAATTTCAGTGCTTGCAGAGAATACCTTGCTAAAAATCGCTTGTCATTTCCTTCTGCTACTCGTTGGGTTCGACACACTAACTTATCGAAAGGACTATGATAGATCCCCTATACTTGTGGGTCATCAAAGGCCACCATCATACTAGAAGCGATGGCATCACATGGCTTATGAATTTGACATGCTTTCTTTGGAATGTTGGGTTCTCACAACGACATCAACGTGCTTCAACGATCTCCGGTGTCCAGGAGGCTCTGCAATGGGGAATCACCGCCGTGCAACTACACCGTCAACGGCCGAGACTACAACACGGGATACTATCTTGCCGATGGTATCTATCCTCAATGGACGGCGTTTGTGAAGACCATATTCGAACCGCATGCGGTAATAAAGAAAGTCACTTTGCAACAATGCAGGAAGCAGCTAGGAAGGATACGGAGATGGCATTTGGTGTGCTTCAAACTCGCTGGGGAATTGTGCGTAACGCTGCAATGATGTGGGGAACAGAAACTTTATGGCAGCTGATGTCGTGTTGTCTTATTTTATACAATATGATTGTCGAGGATGAGAGTGATGGTGTAGCCCAAACCAATGATTTTGAAGCACGTGAAGAACAAGTTGAAAATCCCGAAAGATCAAGACACAGCTCAGCTTATGAACAGATGCATCAAAATCTTCGAGATCATCAGGTGCACACGCAGCTACTTAATAATCTTGTGGAGCACATGTGGACCCACAATGAAATCTAAGGAGCTAATGTTTAAGTTGTGCACTTTAAATAAATTTTATGTAAACATTATTTATGCTTGGTATCAACATTTGTTATTTACGTGTGATATTGCTTTTTATGATCGACGTGTATGAATTTGCATGGATTTGAGAGTTCGAATTTGAGATATGTGGATATGGGAAGCAAACTATGAGAGCTCGTCCGGATGTGTCCGCGCCTGGACGCGTTCGCGGACAGACAGAGGTCGGATTTGCCAAGTTCTGCTGTAGATAGTCTTAGTTCATTTTATTATTTTTTATTTGAGAGAGCAACAATCGGCCGAAATCACTGTTCTGACCTTGTCAGAGAATCTTCGCATAAAATGAACTCGAAACGGAACTATTTCACAATCTGATCCTTTTAGAAACGCCACAGTCCGTGACGTTGCTTCTCCACACGAAAACGCCAAGCCAGTTTGCGTTGCTGCAACACATGAAAACGCCAGGCCTTGCTGACGTGGCAGAGCTGGAAACGCCACAGGTAATGGCGTTTCTATTGCTTACACCAACGCCAAAGTACCTGGCGTTTGATGCGAAAGCTTACTCTCCATCTTGTTTATTTTATTCCGATGACACATGCTGGCGTTTCCATTGCTCACTACAGCGCCAAAGTGTCCAGGGTTTGATGTGTACAAAGCTTACTCTGATGTGTCCTGCATGGGACTCCTTCCAGTGATTGTCTCCTCTCTTCTTCAGATTTATTTTACTTCCTCCATTCCACAATATAGTGCTTCCTCTATCCTCGTGCTTCAACTTTGACCGTCAATTTAACTACGAAGACCGATTGCGGCGGGAGCAAGAGTTATATCAATGAATTCGTATTCGAAAAAAGTTTTCAATTATATAAATTTTTTTCTCGCCGTAGTCGGTCTTGTTGGTTAAATTTATGGTCAAAGTTGGACCTTGGGAAGCGCGGGCGCACTATATTTTGAAATGGAGGGAGTATTTCTTTTATTCCACCAGCCCCACCACATTCAGCATGCACGTATTTTTGCTACTTTTACATACAGATAGAAGACCTAAGAGCATCTACAACCAGACCCCTCAAACCCTTCTCAAACGCCCTGGCAGGCTGATCGAACGCTGTTCGGTCACGAAATTTGGACCCAAACGGGCCCCTCAAACGCCCGGGCTGACCGGCACCCCTCATATCCAGCCCAAATATGGGGCGGATATGGAGGTGCCCGGGCACGCCCGCCACGTCAGCCTGACGGCGTGGCACCACACGGAAACGCCCGGAAACCCGGCGGTCCGACGACCACCGCGACCGTCGGCGCGGTGGGAACGCCGCGTGGCGCCGCTCCGGCTTGCCGCCCAAGACGACATCCGGCTATTTAAGCCGGCCGGCGTCCCGCAACCCTAACCCATCCCCCTTCCCCTCTCCACGCCGTCAGTCCTAGCCCTTCCACGTCCTCCCTCTCTCGCTCCGGCGTTCTGCCTGCGCTTCGGCACTCCACCATGGTCCGAAGCAAGATCATCTACTATGCCATGCTGACGCCGGAGCGGTGCCACGAGATCCAACAGCAGACCCGGGCGAGGGAAGCCGCGCGCGCCGCCCGCGTCACTTCATGGATATAAGAATCTAGTATAAGATGTACGGATGCAAGAAAGTGAAATTTGAGGCGTGCCTGGTCACTGTCCGCAGACGTTTGAGGGGCCGGATTTGCCATATTTGGCTGTAGATGCTCTAATACATGCGTTCGCGCCCATCCTCCATTTGCATCAAATAAGATTCATTTTGAATATGTTTTAACAAATTTTGAAAAATAAAATTTATTTTTCAACTATTGAAACATAGTATTCCGTATGAGCGATCAATAAAATCACGAGTGTTGCGCCTACAAACAACAAAAAATTGTATTAAAATTCATCTATGAAACTTGGTAAGAGCGAGCGAAAAATCACAAGTTTCGGATAAAAAGTCGTAAGTTTCAATGATTTAAACTTCAAATTTATTTGTGGCCCTGTGCAAGACTTGACTACTTTGCGAATCGCGAAGCAATCAAGCGGCCGGGCAGGTCTTGACGTTTGCGTGCCACAGTGAATTTTCGCACTGTACAATTGAACATTCCTTGAATGTGTCTCTTTTATACAAAAACTAGCAAAATATTATATTTTTCTGCCCATTACACTATTCATCTATCATGAGGTTTTATGCTCTGCACTCGTATTTCTATGTTGAAAAGGTTCGTGACATGATATTGCATTCGAGGCTACCAGTGCAAATGATGGATGTGAGCGTGCGCATGTGTGAGGCTACCAGTGCAAAGGATTCCATTTCTTGTATCTCTGGGAATGGATCAAAAAGTACACGCATGCTGCATGTACAAGGCAGAGAGTAAGCTTTCACATCAAACGCCAGGTATGTTGGCGTTGGAGTAAGCAGTGGAAACGCCATTACTTGTGGCGTTTCTTGCTCTGCCACGTCAGCGAGGCCTGACGGTGGGCCCGGTCAGTAACGCTTGTGTTGCAGCAACGCGAGCTGGCTTGGCGTTTTCATGTGGAGCAGTAACATCACGGACTGTGGCGTTTTTAAAAAGGTTAGATTGTGAAATAGTTTCTTTTCGAGTTCATTTTATGCGAAGGTTCGCTCATAAGGTCAGAATAGTGATTTCGGCCGCAACAGTCCAACCTAGTCGTACTAGTAGCAGTACTGTACTGGATGACTACTACTACTATATTCTTCTTCCCATGCCATGCATGGTTCCATCGTGAATTCTGCTGCCAATCTACCACGGTGCACCGCTGGGAGCCACCACTGCCCACCGGAGACGTCGGCTGAGCTGAATGTTGACTGTGCTTATCAGGAGGCAGCGGGGGCAGGCGGGCATTGGATGGAATAATACATCTCCGACACAATTGGGAACTGAAATTTCCAGTCGATTGACTGACGGGTCGCGTCACCGACGTTGTTAGGGCATCTTTTCGTGGGACCTTTAATTTTCCGTTGTTAGGGTATCTTCAAAGGCAACCCAAATCTCCTCCTTGCTTCAGTTCGTCGACAGAAAGACCAGTCCGCATATACAAATGCGGAAGATCATCATCTAACTTTGTTCGCATACATGCAAACACGTCAGTATTTCATATAAACTAGACAAAACGTTTACAGTTAGGACATATTTTAACTAAAAAGGTGGAACTATGTGCACGTATGATCGCGGCCATCGCGCGGATCCCCGCTTCCACGACAAGGACACACGACACTAGTCTACGACTGGCCGCGGCAGATTCCTTTGTCTTTCTCATGTCCGGCAGCTCACTCATCGGACTGTTGGGAGCCCCGGAGGTATATTCTTCCCCCGTGTCTTCTCTATGTTCTGGTTGCGCCGCTCATCGGAGTGCAAAAGAGGGCGCTTCAGTCGGAGGGGAAGGGGGCGTACTCTGCTTCCATGAAGCCGAGGCGATGGTCGACAATGGTCGGTGTTGAAGAACCGGGCATGTCACGGGTTGTGCAGGCCGGTGATGCATCGGCGGTGGCCTTTCTGGGACCCAAGCGGCGGCATTCTCTCATCTTCTACTTTCCCTCCATGTTGACGATGGACGCGGACGCGCTGGCCACCAGCTCGTCGATCTTCATGCAGTCGGCGTCATTATCTGCCAGCAGGGCGTGGTTACGCACGCATTGACGATGGATGGTGCGGTCGCAGGCACGAAAGCGCGCGGTATGACGCGTCGTTGTCCACTACAGCGACGATGCCCGTGGCGCCGTGCTCACGTCGTGCCGGCCTGGAGCGGCGAGTTGTTGAAGCACACGCCGGCTTGGGGCGATAACTTGCTCCGTTGGGCTAGGCGAGGGAGGTGAAGCAGCGAGCTGGCTCGATCGTATCTGGCGGGCTTGGCGGGCCACCCAGCCGGCTTTTATGCGAGAGAACTGCTCTCCCTGCTCGCCTGATGCCATCAAAAGGGTGGACAAAATGATGGAAGGAGGAGATGGGGGGCGGCGGAGTGGTGATTGTTGCCCAGTGTCTGGCCTACTTTAAATAGCGCGCGGACGGGAGGAGCTTGCCCGGCGTTGTGTTTAATGTTGTCCCACTCGTGAATGAAAGTGTGGCCGGAGTAGCTTCCTCAACTTCTATGCGAGGTTTAATGAGGGCATTTGAATGCGGCGAGGAGGCGTATTCAGCCGCGTGTGCAACGGGCGGCGCCCTCGACCGGCACGCCGCTTCAATGATGTGATGCTCCCGATTCAATCGTACACTAATCATACACGCAAACGTGTACGATCAAGATCAGGGACTCACGGAAAGATATCACAACACAACTTTAAAAATAATATAAGTCATACAAGCATCATAATACAAGCCAGGGGCCTCGAGGGCTCGAATACAAGTGCTCGATCATAGACGAGTCAGCAGAAGCAACAATATCTGAGTACAGACATAAGTTAAACAAGTTGCCATAAGATGGCTAGCACAAACTGGGATACAGATCGAACGAGACGCAGGCCTCCTGCCTGGGATCCTCCTAACTACTCCTGGTCGTCATCAGCGGGCTGCACATAGTAGTAGGCCCCTCCGGTGTAGTAGGAGTCGTCGTCGACGGTGGCGTCTGGCTCCTGGACTCCATCGTCTGGTCGCAGCAATCGGGTAAAGAAAAAGGGGAAAAGGGGGAACAAGGCAACCGTGAGTACTCATCCAAAGTAGCAACCAAGGAACTACACTACATATGCATGGGTATATGTGTAAAGGGCCATATCGGTGGACTGAACTGCAGAATGCCAGAATAAGAGGGGGATAGCTAATCCTGTCGGAGGCTACGCTTCAGGCAGCCTCTGTCTTACAGCATGTAGAAGAGAGTAGACTGAAGTCCTCCAAGTAGCATCGCATAGCATAATCCTACCCGGCGATCCCCTCCTCGTTGCCCTGTTAGAGAGCGATCACCGGGTTATATCTGGCACTTGGAAGGGTGTGTTTTATTAAGTATCCGGTTCTAGTTGTCATAAGGTCAAGGTACAACTCCAAGTCATCCTGTTACCGAAGATCACGGCTATTCGAATAGATTAACTTCCCTGCAGGGGTGCACCACATAACCCAACACGCTTGATCCCATTTGGCTGGACACACTTTTCTGGGTCATGCCCGGCCTCGGAAGATCAACACGTCGCAGCTCTACCTAGGCACAACAGAGAGGTCAGCACGCCGGTCTAAACCTAAGCGCACAGGGGTCTGGGCCCATCGCCCTTAGCACACCTTCATGTTGTGTGGGCGGCCGGAACCAGACCTAGCAACCTCCATTACAAAGGAAGTCACGTTACACGGTCCAATCTGGTGCGCGCCGCTCAGTCGCTGACGTCACGAAAGCTTCGGCTGATACCACGACGTCGAGTGCCCATAACTGTTCCCGCGTAGTTGGTTAGTGCGTATAGGCCAGTAGCCAGACTCGGATCAAATACTAAGAACTCGTTATGCGTGTTATTTTGAAATAACCGTGAACGCCGACAGGGCCAGGCCCACCTCTCACCTAGGTAGTCTCAACTTGCCCTGTCGCTCTGCCACAAAGATCCACCCAGAGGGCCGTCGGGACAAAGGTCCTTTCAGCCCCCAATCCGTGAATCACTCGCGGGTACTCCTTGAGCCGACCCGACTTTAGTCACCACATGTATCATGTATAAAGTATAATATATACCCGTGATCACCTCCCGAGTGATCACGACCCGATAGTATAGCACAACAGACGGACAAGAATGTAGGGCCACTGATGGAAAACTAGCATCCTATACTAAGCATGTAGGATTGCAGGTAAAGGTAACAACAGTAGTAGTAAGGACAGGCTATGCAACAGGACAGGATAAACGGAAAGCAGTAACATGTTACACTACTCTAATGCAAGCAGTAGAGAGTAGAGTAGGCGATATCTGGTGATCAAGGGGGGGTTGCCTGGTTGCTCTGGCAAGAGAGAGGGGTCGCCAACACCGCAGTCGTACTGGGTAGCAGCGACGCCGGTCTCGGTGTCTAGCGAGAGAAGAGGGGGAAGAAACAATAAATATTAAGCAAACAGGTGCATAGCGATGCATGACATGACAAGTATCGGTGCTAGGGGTGCCCTAACGCGGTATGAGGTGATATCGGTGAAGGGGAAAAACATCCGGGAAAGTATCCCCGGTGTTCGCGTTTTCGGGCAGAGGAGCCGGAGGGGGAAAGTTGCGAGTTGGATATGTTAGGGGTGTGTGGCGGACGAACAGGCTGCGTACCCGGATTCGTCTTGCCGTTATGAGCAACTTTCATGTTGAAAATAATTTAATCCGAGTTACGGATTAAAAGATATGATTTTCTAAAGATTTGCTAATTTCTGGAATTTAATTAAATATTTAATTTAATTCGGAAATGGATTTATGACATCAGCATGATGTCATGCTGACATCAGCAGTCAACAGGGTTGACTGGTCAACCTGACCAGTGGGTCCCACTGGTGAGTGACACATTTTAATTAATCATATCTATTAACCTAATCAGGATTAATTCGGGGGGTGGGCCCCACTGTCATTGACTAATTAATCAGCTAATTAACTAACTAGGTTAATTAGACAACTAATGTTTAATTAGTTTAATTAGTTGTTTAGTTTAGTTAATCAAAATTAATTAAGTTGATTAATTCTTTAATTAATTAATTAATTAATTAATTAATTAATTAATTAATATTATTATTTTAACCAATTCCCCCTTTTTTTACAGAAACGTTCTGGGCGTGGGGCCCATCTGTCATAGGGCCCAGGGGCCTTAGCGGTTCGGGCGTGCGGGTGTGGGCGTGCGCCCGAGCGGGTGCAGCGGGCGACGGGCGCCGTGTGCAGGGGTGCGGGTTCACGGGCGCGGCCACGAGCGCCCACCAGGGCAAGCCCACGCGATGGCCTCGGGCGCGGCCACCGATGACAAGGAGGCAGCCAGGGGCGGCGAGTAGCGGGACGGCGCGCGCGTGGTCTCGGCGAGGTGCGGGCGCGGCGGCCGTCAGCGGGGAAGGCGGGAGCAGCGCACGGGGAGCTGCAGGCATAGCGGGACGGCGGCATGGTGAGTGTGGGCGAGCAGCTGCAGAGAAGTGGCAGCGGTAGGCAACGGGGCCGACGAGCGGGGCGGCTGCAGCGTGCGAAGGGGGAGGGGTCCGCGGGACGAGCGGGCGGTGACTTCGGGGCACGCCACGGGCGCGTCGAGGAGCGCGCATGCGCGGTGCGTGCACCGACAGAGGCGGCGTCAGGTGCGCGGTGCCGTTGCGAGCAGGGGAGGAGGAGAAGGGGCGCTCACGGTGGCCGTAGGGTAAATGGCAGTGGGGGTCGAGGAGGTGGACGGGGACGTGCGACGGAAAGGATGCAGGCCGGTGGGGAACGGGCACCGGCGAGGTCCAGGCGGGCTCCGGCGTGGTGATGGACGGTGACGGCGATCCGGGCGGCGGCGTCCTGGCGCGGGGCGGCGGTTGGCGCGGCGAGCCCCGATCCGATCTTGATCGGGGGAGGGGGAGGTGTGGGACGAGTGGGGAGGGAAGTGGTGTCGGTGGGGGTTAGGGTTTGGTCGCCCACATGGGTTATAGGCAGGGGGTAAGTGGCCGGCCTGGCAGGCCACTGGCTGGGCTGAGGCCCAGTTGGCCTGGGGGTTTTCTGTTTTATTTTTTTGTAATTTATTTTCTTTTTATTTATTTTCTTTTCTCTTTTATTTTATTTTAAGTTATTTAGGCATTTTATAAAAATTAGTTTTCTTTACTATAATTACCCTAGCAATATTTGTCACATACCGAACATTTTTGTTATATCTTTTGAAAACTTTTATTGTTGACATTAACTTGAGTTTGACTTTTGAAGCGGTTTCGAATTAACCCGAGATTAACTACAGTGACAGAGGTGACGTGGCACCATTAACGTGAGATTATTGTAGCATTATTTTCCGGGCGTTACAAATCTCCTCCACTACAAGAAATCTCGTCCCGAGATTTAGGAGGTAGAAGGAAACAGTGCGGGGTATTCATCACGTAGGCGATCATCGCGTTCCCAGGTGGCTTCATCTTCAGAATGGTGCAACCACTTGACTTTGAGGAACTTGATCGCCTTCTGACGGGTGCGGCGTTCAACTTGGTCGAGAATGCGGACCGGATGCTCTTTATAGGAGAGATCCTGTTGCAATTTGAGCACTTCATGATCCACTGCTCGGATTGGGTCCTTGAAGCAGCGGCGGAGCTGTGACACGTGGAACACATCGTGAACCTGAGAAAGGTTCGCCAGAAGCTCCAGTTGATATGCCACTTTTCCACGCCTTTCCAGAATAGTGAAAGGACCAATATAGCGGGGAGCTAGCTTGCCCTTGATCCCGAAGCGGTGAGCACCCTTCATTGGTGTAACTCGAAGGTAGGCCTTTTCGCCAGGTTGATAGACCATGTCTTTATGATGACGGTCATAATTACTCTTTTGACGTGACTGAGCAGTCTTGAGATTCTCACGAATAATGCGGACTTGTTCTTCGGCATGTTGGATAATATCCGGACCAAAGAGTGGACGTTCCCCAGTTTCTGACAAGTTCAGAGGGGTTCGGCACTTTCGTCCATATAACACTTCGAAGGGGGCCATCTTCAGACTAGCTTGATAGCTATTATTATAAGAGAACTCAGCATACGGGAGAGATTCCTCCCATTTATTGCCGAAGGAAATAACACAAGCTCGAAGCATGTCTTCGAGAACTTGGTCGACACGTTCAACTTGCCCTTACTACTGAGGATGAAACACAGTACTGGATGACAGATGAGTTCCCATAGATTCTTGGAAATTTGCCCAGAATCTTGAAGTGAATAAGCTGCCACGGTCCAAACTGATAACCAGTGGAATACCGTGAAGTGAAACAATTCTGGACATGCAGAGAGTTGCAAGCTGGCTAGCAGTGATCGTTTCTTTGACCGCCAGAAAATGTGCAACTTTAGAAAGCCGGTCAATGACGACAAGAATAGCATCATTACCTTTCTGCGATTTGGGAAAACCAGTGACGAAGTCCATTTCAACATGGTCCCATTTCCATTCAAGAATAGAGATAGGTTGCAGAGTTCCAGTAGGCCTTTGATGTTCTGCTTTGATATGACGGCAAACGTCACACTCGGCAACATAATGAGCAATGTCTTGCTTCATGTTAGACCACCAGAATCTCTGACGGATGTCCTGGTACATCTTTGTACTACCAGGATGGATACATAGAGGCCTATCATGAGCTTCTTTCATAACTTTCTGAGTCATATTTAGGTTTTCTCCTTACACGTCACCACTAGGCGGCCTTTGAAGTACAAGGCGCCATCATCAGCAATAGTTAAGAATGAGGGCTTTCCTTCTTTGAGGTAGCGCTTAATC
Source organism: Aegilops umbellulata (assembly GCA_032464435.1). Lineage (NCBI taxonomy): Eukaryota > Viridiplantae > Streptophyta > Magnoliopsida > Poales > Poaceae > Aegilops > Aegilops umbellulata. The sequence goes on along the minus strand of CP136060.1, from coordinate 81,959,508 downwards.
TTGTGGGCTTCAGAGTCATATCCCTGTATTGTCTTGATGGAGCCCACGAGATCTGGTTCGACAGCCGGGGTATAGAGGGAACCCTGGGAAACAACACGGAGGTTCATCTTGCGAAACTCCTTAGGGGGGGGGAGCGAGTGCACCCGGAGGAACAATATGGAGGTTCAGCTTTCTGAATTCTTCAACAAGCGAGGGCTGAACTTTGTGAATCTGGAGGTAGTTGCATTAAGACTTGCGGCTCAAGGCATCTGCCATTACATTAGCCTTGCCTGGGGTATAGGAAATACCAAAGTCAAAGTCTGCAACGATCTCCATCCATCTCTGCTGACGGAGATTCAGGTCTGGCTGAGTAAACAGGTACTTCAGACTTTGGTGGTCAGTGAAGATCTCGCAACGATTACCGAGGAGGTAATGTCGCCACTGTTTAAGTGCATGAATGACAGCAGCAAGCTCAAGGTCGTGAACTGGGTAGTTCTCTTCGTGAGGGCGCAATTGCCGCGAAGCATAAGCAATCACTTTGCGGTCTTGCATTAGGACACAGCCTAATCCTTGACGGGAAGCGTCGTAGTAAATGACGAAATCCTTCTTAGTATCAGGTGGAGCTAGCACTGGGGCAGAAGTCAACTTGTCTTTGAGTGCCTGGAAGCTTTCCTGACATTTGTCTATCCATTGGAACTTGACGCCCTTATGCAACAGGTTAGTCAGAGGCCTGGCAATCTTGGAGAAGTTCTCGACGAATCGATAGCAATAGCTGGCGAGACCGAGAAAACTTCTGACTTGCTTAACGTTCTTGGGAGGAGTCCAATCAAGAATAGCCTGGACCCGTTCAGGGTTGACGGCAATACCATCCTTAGAGATGACATGCCCAAGATAGGTTACTTCAGGTAGCCAAAATTCATATTTGGAGAACTTGGCATATAGTTGGTGTTCCCGTAGCTTTTCTAGCACAAGATGAAGATGTTCAGCATGTTCTTCTTCGTTCTTGGAAAATACCAGGATATCATCCAGATAAACCAGGATGAACTTGTCGAGGTAATCCATGAATATATAGTTCATCAGGCGAGAGAAGGTGGCTGGAGTATTGGTTAAGCCGAATGACATGAACGTGTACTCGTATGAACCATATCGAGTCACAAGGCGGTCTTTGAGATATCCTCTACACGAACGCGGATCTGGTGGTAACCCAACCTCAAGTCGAGTTTAGAGAACACTGATGAACCAGCCAGTTGATCATACAGACCATTGATCCGAGGAAGAGGATACTTATTCTGAATGGTAGCTTGGTTAATAGGACGGTAGTCTTGGACCAGTCGGTTTGTCCCATCCTTCTTCTTGACAAAGAGAGAAGGTGCTCCCCAAGGAGAGCAACATGGGCGAATGAAACCACTTCGAAGAGAATTGTCGATTTCCTCCTTAAGCTCAAGGAGTTCATGCGGCAGCATCTTGTAGGGTCGCTTGGCTATAGGAGTGGTGCCTGGTTTCAAGTCGATGACGAATTCGACAGCTCTAGCAGGGGGAATCCCTGGAAGTTCTTTCAGGAAAGACGTTGAGGAATTCACACAAGACGGGAATGTTTTCAATGCCCTCGAGTGGTGCGGCGTTCGATGCATTCAAGGCATAGAGCCTTGCCTTGGCATTTTAAACCAGACAAGCATTGTAGCTTATTATTTCATCGGAAGGGTGTAGCAGATGGACAGTCTTGGTGGCGCAAAAGATAGAAGGAGTATGCGCTTTTAAGGAATTCATTCCCAGAATGAGATCAATGCTACAGGACTTCAGTACGATGGGAGACACAAGGAATTCCAGTCCTTCGATTTCAATGGGGACGTCGTTGCAAATCATGGAGGTCCGACATTGGCCCGCAGGGGTGTGCACTAATAGCGAAGCGTTCATGTCCTCACATTTAATGTCGTGCAAGCATGCAAAATCTTCTGAAATGAATGAATGTGATGCACCTGTATCAAATAAAACGGATGCTGGTACTGAATTTACGAGGAGTGTACCCATCACAGTAGCAGGCTGGTCTTGAGCTTCGTTCAGATCAACGTGGTTGGCATGAACACGACCATAGGACTTGGCATTGTTGTTGCGGGCCTGGTTATTTCCATGGCCAGCTACTGGAAGGGCCAGTTGATTTTGGTTCCGATTCTGATAGCAGTTCCTGGCAAGGTGACCTGGTTGACCACACTTGTAGCACAGACTATTATTGGGAGTGGGAACAGGAGCTCCGGGTGGTGGAGCTGGAAGTCTTGGCTGCCTAGCAGGTGGGGGAGGCGGACGTGGTGCAGCATAGGACTGCCTTGGGGCAGGTGCGGTGGGTTGGTACATGCTGTTGGGAATCCATATCTTACGCTTCTGTGAGGGCGGACCCGAAGATGAGCCCGTGTCACGGTTGTGCCTGTGAGAGCTCTGGTATTCCTGCACACCAATTTCGACATTGATGGCCTTGTTCACCAAGGTGGCGAAATCAGTAAAGTCGTGCACTAGAAGTGCGAGCTTGATGTCAGCTTGAAGGCCGTCACGGAACTTCTCCTGTCTGCGTGCATCAGTTGCAATGTCCTCTGCAGCATAGCGAGACAAGTCCAGAAACTCTCGCTAATAAGCCTCAACAGTTTTGCTGCCTTGGGTGAGGTTGCGGAACGCTCGCTTCTTCCGGTCCATGACTCCCTGAGGAATGAAGCAGGCACGGAAAGCAGCTTGGAAGTTTGGCCAGGTGATGATTGTTCCAACTGGCAGAGTACGCCTGTGGCTGTCCCACCATTGAGCTGTGGGTCCCTTCAGGAAGAAGGAAGCAAAGGTGACATAGCTGGCCGGGGCGACATCAGCAGACTCCATCTCATAGGTGATGTCACGGAGCCAGTCATCAGCATCCAGAGGCTAAGTTGAGCTGCGGTACACAGTTGGGTTCAGGCGCATGAAATCCTGCAGAGTTACTAGGGTTGGCTGCTGGTTCATATTGGGGCGAGGAAATTGAGCCATCATATTCTCCATGAACTGGCGATTCATCTCAAGCTGTTGGATCATACCAGCCATGTACTCAGGCGGTGGTGGGCCGTTGCCACCACGACCAGGACCACCTGGTCTAACCATCCTGCTAATATATAACAGGGGTAATTCAGCATTGAGAAATTTGCGAGGACAAGAATCATTCATGATGAAACATGCATAATGAAAGGAGCACAATAGATACTAAATAGTAGCCGGCACATCTTACAAAAGAGATCATGCATAGAGTTCGGTACACAGAGTTCAGTACATAGACTAAGACATCATAGGCGGCACGCAGGCTCGCAGCGAATGCATCTAATACTACTAAGCAAGACTACATCAGTCCCAAGAGGTACTATGGACGTAGCTGTAGCCTGAAAGCTGGTGGTGCTGCATCGGGAACTCTACGTCAGCAACCTGGGGCCCGCGGATACTCTGGTGCAGAACCCGACGCTCAAGTGGCAAAAGAGGACCAAGTGCGGGAGAGTAACCTCCCACATCTGGCCAACCGACACCCTGGGGCATCACGTTCCTGGCTGGGTAGATCGCAGAACGCGACAGCTCTCTAGATCCGACAAAGGGGTGCAACAACGTCAGATCACGGTAAAGGTGCCGACGGGTGGTGTACAACTCGTGGTGAAGAGCTCGGTTAGCTCGATCCAGCCCATCGGCATGCAGAACCAGGTTCTGATGGTAGAAAGGCTCTCGGGTGACAGTGGAGTAGGCAGCAATGTAGTAACCCTCCGCACCAACATCGGATGCGATAGCAATGTGCCTGAAGGGGAAGGTGTCCAACTCCCGATACTTCCTACGAAGGCGTGTCAGAGCAGCATAAGCAGCATCGTGAACTGCCATATCGATGGTCACTCCAACACCATGAGCGGTGTGCAGCACAGTAGTGGAGTCATACTCCTGAGAGTAGAGGTGGACGATGGCACGGTACTGCTCCTGGTTAAAGTCCTGGTACTCCTCGAAGACAGTGTACTCAGGGTGCCAGCGATAACCCAGATAGGTCATCATCTCAGCTAGCACGGCAGGTGATCCCGAGGCACCAATGGCCGTCGTGTGGCGCACGACCTGCCTCGTGGGTTCCATCTGAAAGCAAAGATGTTTCAAAGGAGTCAAATGACAGTGTAGAAATTGTTCAAAATACTATTCTAAGGAATAACTATGGCTTTTATCCAACTTTGGGGTGAATGTCGTCACAGGATCCTAGTGTTAGAGTTAGTAAATTCGTTTAACCCGAGTAGAAGAGAGTTCAGAGTCCCAGAGTAAAGGTCGAGGAGTAAAAGATCCTAGTACCACCCAATGGCGACGTGGTCCCGTAAGACACACAGCCATGTTAGTAAAAGTTTTTGCAATGTCTAGACTCGACTTTGGCCAAGGAGTGTGGAAGGGGGATTCCTACAGGCAGTCGGCTCTGATACCAACTTGTGACACCCCCGATTCAATCATACACTAATCATACACACAAACGTGTATGATCAAGATCAGGGACTCACGGAATGATATCACAACACAACTCTAAAAATAAAATAAGTCATACAAGCATCATAATACAAGCCAGGGGCTTCGAGGGCTCGAATACAAGTGCTCGATCATAGACGAGTCAGCGGAAGAAACAATATCTGAGTACAGACATAAGTTAAACAAGTTGCCATAAGATGGCTAGCACAACCTGGGATACAGATCGAACGAGACGCAGGCCTCCTACCTGGGATCCTCCTAACTACTCATGGTCGTCATCAGCGGGCTGCACGTAGTAGTAGGGCCCTCCGGTGTAGTAGGAGTGGTCCTCGATGGTGGCGTCTGGCTCCTGGACTCCATCGTCTGGTTACAGCAATCGGGTAAAGAAAAGGGGAAAAGGGGGAACAAGGCAACCGTGAGTACTCATCCAAAGTACTCGCAAGAAAGGAACTACACTACATATGCATGGGTATATGTGTAAAGGGCCATATCGGTGGACTGAACTGCAGAATGCCAGAATAAGAGGGGGATAGCTAATCCTGTCGAAGACTACGCTTCAGGCAGCCTCCGTCTTACAGCATGTAGAAGAGAGTAGACTGAAGTCCTCCAAGTAGCATCGCATAGAATAATCCTACCCGGCGATCCCCTCCTCGTTGCCCTGTTAGAGAGCGATCACTGGGTTATATCTGGCACTTGGAAGGGTGTGTTTTATTAAGTATCCGGTTCTGGTTGTCATAAGGTCAAGGTACAACTCCAAGTCGTCCTATTACCAAAGATCACGACTATTCGAAAAGATTAATTCCCTGCAGGGGTGCACCACATAACCCAACACGCTTGATCCCATTTGGCCGGACACACTTTTCTGGGTCATGCCCGGCCTCGGAAGATCAACACGTCGCAGCCCTACCTAGGCACAACAGAGAGGTCAGCACGCCGGTCTAAACCTAAGCGCACAGGGGTCTGGGCCCATCGCCCTTGGCACACCTGACGTTGGGTGGGCGGCCGGAAGCAGACCTAGCAACCTCCATTACAAAGGAAGTCACGTTACGCGGTCCAATCTGGCGCGCGTCGCTCAGTCGCTGACGTCATGAAGGCTTCGGCTGATACCACGACGTCGAGTGCCCATAACTGTTCCCGCGTAGTTGGTTAGTGCGTATAGGCCAGTAGCCAGACTCAGATCAAATACCAAGAACTCGTTATGCGTGTTATTTTGAAATAACCGCGAACGCCGACAGGGCCAGGCCCACCTCTCACCTAGGTAGTCTCAACCTGCCCTATCGCTCCGGCACAAAGATCCACCCAGAGTGTAACGCCCGGATAATCTTGCTACAGTAATCCCATGCTAATCATGCCACGTCATCCCGATTACTGTTGCTAAACGTCCGTTAGTTCAAACCGCGTCAAATTCAAATTTAAAATTAATGTTGACAGTAAAAGTTTTCGAAAATAGAAACAAAAATGTTCACTGGTTGCCAAATATTACAAGGGTGATTATGATGCAACAAACACATTTTTATAAAATGGCTAAATGGTTTAAACTTTAAAATGAAATTAAACAGAAAATAAAATAAATAAAAACAAGACACAAAGACTAAAACTAAAACTTGAAGAAAAGGAGAGGGAAAGACCCTCCCCCCGGGCCAGCAGACCCAACGGGCCGGCCCATTCGCCCACGAGGCCCAGCCGGCCGGCCCACTACCCCTCCTTATCCACTCCCTCACCCAAACCCTACCCTAACCACCCCCCACTTCCCCCCCCACGACCCCGCTCCTCCCTCTCCCCCGATCTGGATCGGGGGGCAACGGCGCCCTTCCTGCAAGCCCGACGTCGCGCCCTCCCCCCCCAGATCTTGTCGTTGGACCACGTCGCCGCCGCCTGGTCCTCGTCGGATCGCCAAGCGTCGTGCCTCCCCATCCTCCTCCCTGCCTGGACCTCGCCGGCGCTCCCCCACCGGCCTACCTCCTCGATGCCGTCGTCCCCGTCAACCTCCTCGACCCCCGTTGCCCTGGTCCCTACAAACCCCTGTGAGCTGCCCCTTCTCGCTTCCCTCTCTGCTCCTCGCGCCGCGCCCGAGCTCGCGCACGCTCCGTCGCGGCCTCCTCCCCGTGCGCGCCCACCGGGGCCGCGGCATCGTCCCGCGCACCGCATCCCCAATCTCGCGCGCCCTGCCGGTCCTGCACCGCACGCACGTCACCGTGCTCTAGCGACCGCGTCCTCCCTGGCACGCGCAAGCTGCCCGCTTGCTCTCCCCAACCCCGCGCGCCAACTGTCGCCGTGTCCGTGCCTCGACGAGGCCGCACCACCTCTCACTCATCCTCGCCGGCTGACCTCCTCGTTGCGCCACCGCGGCTGCTCGCCGCTGTCCACCATTCGCCTCCCCCGCTCTGCAGCGCCCCGTCGCCACGGTGGCCTCGCCTGCTTCCCCCTGCAGCTCAGGCCTAGCCCCCCCACGGCCACTGCAGCAGCTCCTGCTGGGCCGCGACCAAGCGCCGCCTCCGGCTGCTGCGGGCACCACCGTGGCCTCGCCCCGCTTCGGTCGTGGCCACGCCGTGGCCACCGCCCCCTGCTGCTCCGGCGCCCTGTCGGGTCCGCCGTCACGCGCGCCCTTGGGCGTGCGCCCACTCGGGCAGCGCCCGCAGCACCCGAACCGCTAAGGCCCCTGGGGCCTATGACAGATGGGCCCCACGCCCAGAATGTTTCTGTTAAAAAAGGAATTAATTAAAATAATAATAATTATTAATTGATTAAAGAATTAATCAAATTAATTAATTTTGATTAACTAAACTAAACAACTAATTAAACTAATTAAACATTAGATATCTAATTAACCTAGTTAGTTAATTAGCTAATTAATTAGTCAATGGCAGTGGGGCCCACCCCCTAATTAATTCTGATTAGTTTAAATAAACTGTTTAATTAAGATGTGTCACTGACCAGCAGGACCCACTAGTCAGGTTGACCAGTCAACTCTGTTGACTGCTGACGTCAGCATAACATCATGCTGATGTCATAAATCTAATTTCAAATTAAATTAAATAATTAATTAAATTCCAGAAATTAATAAAATCTTTAGAAAATCATATCTTTTAATCCATAACTCGGATTAAAATATTTTCAAGCATGAAAGTTGCTCAGAACGACGAGACGAACCCGGATACGCAGCCCGTTCGTCCGCCACACACCCCTAACATATCAAACTCGCAACTTTCCCCCTCCGACTCCTTTGCCCGAAAACGCGAAACACCGGGGATACTTTCCCGGATGTTTCCCCCCTTCACCGGTATCACCTCATACCGCGTTAGGGCACCTCTAGCACCGATACTTGTCATGGCATGCATCGCTATGCATCTGCTTGCTTAAATATTTATCGTTTCTTCCCCCTCTTCTCTCGCTAGACACCGAGACCAACGCCGTTGCTACCCAGTACGACTACGGAGTTGACGACCCCTCTCTCTTGCCAGAGCAACCAGGCAAGCCCCCCCTTGATCACCAGATATCGCCTACTCTGCTCTATACTGCTTGTTTTAGAGTAGTGTAGCATGTTACTGCTTTTCGTTATTCCTATCCTGATGCATAGCCTGTCCTTGTTACTACTGTTGTTACCTTTACCTGCAATCCTACATGCTTAGTATAGGATGCTAGCTTTCCATCAGTGGCCCTACATTCTTGTCCGTCTGCTGTGCTATACTATCGGGCCGTGATCACTCGGGAGGTGATCACGGGTATATACTATACTTTATACATGATACATGTGGTGACCAAAGACGGGTCGGCTCGTAGGAGTACCCGCGAGAGGATCTTTGAGGCGGAGCGACAGGGCAGGTTGAGACCACCTAGGAGAGAGGTGGGCCTGGCCTTGTTCGGCGTTCACGGATACTTAACACGCTTAACGAGATCTTGGTATTTGATCTGAGTCTGGCTACTGGCCTATACGCACTAACCAACTACGCGGGAACAGTTATGGGCACTCGACGTCGTGGTATCAACCGAAGCCTTCATGACGTCAGCGACTGAGTGGCGCGCGCCGCGTTGGACCATAAGCTCGCGCTTGTATTAAGGGGGCTAGGTCTGCTTCCGGCCGCGTACGCAACGTGCAGGTGTGCTAAGGGCGATGGGCCCAGACCCCTGTGCGCTTAGGTTTAGACCAGCGTGCTGACCTCTCTGTTGTGCCTAGGTGGGGCTGCGACGTGTTGATCTTCCGCGGCCGGGCATGACCCCGAAAAGTGTGTACGGCCAAATGGGATCAAGCGTGTTGGGTTATGTGGTTTACCCCTGCAGGGAAGTTAATCTATTCGAATAGCCGTGATCTTCGGTAACAGGACGACTTGGAGTTGTACCGTGACCTTATGACAACTAGAACCGGATACTTAATAGAAGACACCCTTCCAAGTGCCAGACACAACCCGGTGATCGCTCTCTAACAGGGCATCAAGGAGGGGATTGCCAGGTAGGATTATGCTATGCGATGCTACTTGGAGGACTTCAGTCTACTCTCTTCTATATGCTGCAAGACGGAGGCTGCCAGAAGCGTAGTCTTCGACATGATTAGTTATCCCCCTCTTATTCTGGCATTCTGCAGTTCAGTCCACTGATATGCCCCCTTACACATATATCCATGCATATGTAGTGTAGCTCCTTGCTTGCGAGTACTTTGGATGAGTACTCACGGTTGCCTTGTTTCCCCTTTTCCCCTTTTCTCTACCCGATTGCTGCGACCAGACGATAGAGCCCAGGATCCAGACGCCACCGGCGACGACGACTCCTACTACTCTGGAGGTGCCTACTACTACGTGCAGCCCGCTGACGACGACCAGGAGTAGTTAGGAGGATCCCAGGCAGGAGGCATGCACCTCGTTCGATCTGTATCCCAGTTTGTGCTAGCCTTCTTAAGGCAACTTGTTTAACTTATGTCTGTACTCAGATATTGTTGCTTCCACTGACTCGTCTATGATCGAGCACTTGTATTCGAGCCCTCGAGGCCCCTGGCTTGTATTATGATGCTTGTATGACTTATTTATGTTTTAGAGTTGTGTTGTGATATCTTCCCGTGAGTCCCTGATCTTGATCGTACACATTTGCGTGCATGATTAGTGTACGATTGAATCGGGGGCATCACACAGAGGGTCGTCTGGACAAAGGTCCTTTCAGCCCTCAATCCGTGAATCACTCGCGGGTACTCCTCGAGCCGACCCGATTTAGTCACCACATGTATCATGTATAAAGTATAATATATACCCGTGATCACCTCCCGAGTGATCACGGCCCGATAGTATAGCACAGCAGACCAACAAGAATGTAGGGCCATTGATGGAAAACTAGCATCCTATACTAAGCATGTAGGATTGCAGGTAAAGTTAACAACAGTAATAGCAAGGACAGCCTATGCATCAGGATAGGATAAACGGAAAGTAGTAACATGTTACACTACTCTAATGCAAGCAGTAGAGAGTAGAGTAGGCGACATCTGGTGATCAGGGGGGCTTGCCTGGTTGCTCTGGCAAGAGAGGGGGGTCGCCAACACTGTAGTCGTATTGGGTAGCAGCGGCGTCGGTCTCGGTGTCTAGCGAGAGAAGAGGGGGAAGAAACAATAAATATTAAGCAAACAGGTGCATAGCGATGCATGACATGACAAGTATCGGTGCTAGGGGTGCCCTAACGCGGTATGAGGTGATACCGGTGAAGGGGGAAAACATCCGGGAAAGTATCCCCGGTGTTTCGCGTTTTCGGGCAGAGGAGCCGGAGGGGGAAAGTTTTGAGTTGTATATGTTAGGGGTGTGCGGCGGATGAACGGGCTGCGTACCCGGATTCGTCTCACCGTTCTAAGCAACTTTCATGTTGAACATAATTTACTCCGAGTTACGGATTAAAAGATATGATTTTCTAAAGATTTACTAATTTCTGAAATTTAATTAATTATTTAATTTGATTCAAAATTGGATTTATGACATCAGCATGACGTCATCCTGACGTCAGCAGTCAACAGGGTTGACTGGTCAACCTGACCAGTGGGTCCCACTGGTCAGTGACACATTTTAATTAATCATATCTATTAACCTAATCAGGATTAATTAGGGGGGTTGGCCCCACTATCATTGACTAATTAATTTGCTAATTAACTAACTAGGTTAATTAGATAACTAATGTTTAATTAGTTGTTTAGTTTAGTTAATCAAAATTAATTAATTTGATTAATTCTTTAATTAATTTATTATTATTATTTTAATTAGTTCTCCCTTTTTTACAGAAACGTTCTTGGCGTCGCGCCCATCTGTCATAGGCCCCAGGGGCCTTAGCGGTTCGAGCGTTCGGGTGCGGGCGTGCGCCCGAGCGGGCGCAGCGGGCGACGGGCGCCGCGTGCAGGGGGTGCGGGTTCATGGGCGTGTCCACGAGCGCCCACCGGGGCGAGCCCAGGCGATGGCCTCGGGCGCGGCCGCCGGCGACAAGGAGGCAGCCAGGGCCGGCAAGGTAGCGGGACGGCGCGCGCATGGTCTTGGCGAGGTGCGGGCGCGGCGACCGTCAGTGGGGAAGGCGGGAGCAGCGCACGGGGGGCTGCGGGCGGAGAAGGACGGCGGCGTGGTGAGTGCGGGCGAGCAGCTGCAGAGAAGTGGCAGCGGCATGCAACGGGGCCGACGAGCGGGGCGGCTGCAGTGTGCGAAGGGGGAGGGGTCCGTGGGATGAGCGGGCGGCGACTGCGGGGCACGCCACGGGCGCGTCGAGGAGCGGGCATGCGCGGTGCGCGCGCCGACAGAGGCGGCGTCGGGCGCGGGGTGCCGTTGCGAGCAGGGGAGGAGGAGAAGGGGCGCTCACGGTGGTCGTAGGGTAAATGGCAGTGGGGGTCGAGGAGGTGGACGGGGACGAGCGGCGGAGAGGATGCAGGCCGGTGGGGAAGGGGCGCTGGCGAGGTCCAGGCGGGCTCCGGCGTGGTGATGGACAGCGACGGCGATCCGGGCGGCGGCGTCCTGGCGCGGGGCGGCGGTTGGCACGGCGAGCCCCGATCCGATCTGGATCGGGGGGGGGGGAGGTGAGGCACGAGTGGGGAGGGAAGTGGTGTCGATGGGGGTTAGGGTTTGGTCGCCCACATGGGTTATAGGCAGGGGTAAGTGGGTCGGCCTGGCAGGCCACTGGCTAGGCTGAGGCCCAGTTGGCCTGGGGTTTTCTGTTTTATTTTTTTGTAATTTCTTTTCTTTTTATTTATTTTCTTTTCTGTTTTATTTCATTTTAAGTTATTTAGGAATTTTATAGAGATGAGTTTTCTTTACTATAATTACCCTAGCAATATTTGTCACACACCAAACATTTTTTTATATCTTTTGAAAACTTTTATTGTTGACATTAACTTGAGTTTGAATTTTGAAGAGGTTTCGAATTAACCCGAGATTAACTACAATGACAGAGGTGACGTGGCACCATTAACGTGAGATTACTGTAGCATGATTATCCGGGCGTTACAAATGACGAAGGCAGTGAGAGGTCGCGTTCGCCCTGAGTCGTCTTCAATGTGTAGTGACACGCTCTACAACGGCATGAATGCGATGACCTGACGCCGGGTGGGAAAGTGCACAAGCGAAGGAGGAAGGGATTTGGGTGGGCTAGGGCGGTCAGAGCGGGTGTGGTGTTGTCCAGACGCTCGCAAAGCCCCCACATTTGTCTCTAATTTATGGGAGAAACTGCATTTCAATCGCGCCGCGATCTAATATAAACCTGCGTTGGATGGCTTCCCCGGTCCGGACAGCGCGGTCCTAATCTATGAGGTTTGAGGTCGACGTTGGAATGCCCTTAGAGCAACTCCAACAGAGCGACCCATTTCGTCTGCCCATGTTCGTTTGGATCGCGGCGGATAAAACGTCGGCCCAACGCGGTGACGAAACCCAAAATAGATTCACTTCGTGTCCGTACCGACACATTTCTGGGCCCGAAATGTGTCGGCGTAGACACGAAGTGGAAACACCGCGTGTCCCCTCGGTGTCCGTCACGGCCCCACATGTCGGCCGACCAACCACCGACGCAGTCGTATTTAACGCGCTACAGTGGGCCCACGCGTTGACGACTGGAAGCTATGGGGGCGTCCTTTTTTAATCCACGTGTGGGTGAGGGGGGCTCATCCACTTCCAATTCGGCTGCCCGTCCACATCTAGTCGCGTGCTTCCTCGTCGGCGACAAAGCGAACCCTAGCAATGGGCTTCTTCGGCGGCTCCGGCAAGAAGGGGAAGCTGACCCCCGGCTCTTCGTCCTCCCGCACGGTTCCTCCTCCGGCGGCGCTGATGCCTGCCCGCACCACGAGGCAGCGGCTGCACATTTCGGTGCACCAGGCGCGGTCGTACTAGGAGTTCAGGCAGCCGCTGCCATACTAGGACGTGACGCTGCTGCATGAGTGGCATCTCGATCCGCAACGAATCCCGGTGCCGGCGGTGCCGCGGTCGTAGCGGGCGCACGCCGAGGAGGTGTGCAGGCGTCGGTCGTGCTGAGCAGCGACGGATGCCGGAGTGCACGTCGGACTCTCCTCGTTGGTAGGTCTGGTTTGCCCTCGAGCACGAGGAGCAACAACACCGCGGCGTGCAGCACCACCACACCAACCCCCCGCCTCCCCCAGTCGTCAAGCTGGAGGAGGAGGAAAAGGAGGCTACCTACCTTGCGGGGCTGGCGCGACCATGCAGACCTCCATCGAGGAGGAGCGGCGCAAGGCGAAGGCGGACTACCACGCGAGGCTGGCGGAAGCCCCCGCCCTCTCTGCGGTCGACTGCTGCGTGGTGGCGCCGTCGTCGCCGACGCTCATCCCCCCTTCCCCGACGCCTAAGGCCGAGCTGACCGACGCTACATTTGGACCGGCCACCTGCGAAGTGGGTCAGCGCCTCCCCCCTCCCTCTGTTTGACTCAGCGCGACGCCGGCGCAGAAAGCCGCGTACCTTGAACATTGGAGGCAGCGCGCACTGACGGAGGAGCGAGCCGACGACGAGCGACGCATGCACAGGGAGCGCGTGGACGAGGAGGAGCACCGCCAGAAGGAGGAGCATGAGTGAGCCCGCCTCCCCGCAATGCCGCCGCCGCCGCAGACGCCGAAGGAGGCTGCCCTGGCGGCCTATCAAGTTGCGCTCGGGTGGGCTGGGCCGCCTCCCGCCTTCATCGACCTCACCGACAGTGACGACGACGGCAAGGGCAAAGGCAAGCAGGACGATTAGGACAATATGCGGGCTTTTTTAATATTTAATTAGTGTTTAAGTGGACTTTGACCGGCGGTTGACCGACTATTTATATTTAATTATATTTTTTTAAGTTTATTTCGCCGACACGGATTAAAATAGGCATGCCTTTTGTTCGGCGCACCAGCCCATACAAAGCAAAAAGGCGAACACACACGTTCATCTGCCCGATCCAAATGAAAAAAAACGGACAAAATGCGCGTCTATTTGAATCGCCCAAATTGATCTTAGGTACTAGGTCGACTCAGCGGCGAGTAGAGCACACGACAGTACTGGATTCCATGTGCTCAGCGACGCATGCGTGAATGCCTCAGCCCATCCCCCGTTAATCATAGCACATGAGTCATGTCCAATCCTTGCTCGCCTTTGTCGGAGCCTAGCTACAGGCTACTCCAGCAACTCTAGTAGTTTTATTTACTGCATTGTGTAGGGCAATGCACTGAAATCTTTTTTGGTTTGGGAGCAACGTAATGAGATCTTGGTCTTATTTCTCTCTTCTTTACGAAAAGCAAATTGAAACCCCGTTCTGCATAGCACGAGCATTCAAGAGCGTGCTCAATCTCCTTGCATAAAAAATGTGTTCGATCCCCGGTCCACTCAGATGAGTTCGTCGAGTGCTCGACGCGACAAGGAAAAAAAAAGGATCGCGACGGTCGTGCGACCTGAGCATCTTTCCAAATACCAGCTACTCTTTTCCTTTTTTCGTATGATGTTAGGCCAACTCCACCGCGCGACTCTATCCTGTCCGGCCTCATTTGTTTGGGGTAAAAGGAACAAACGAGACGGCCGAGCGCGCGGGAGCAGACGGATTTTTGTTCGTTTTGTGTTCGCTTTCGATCCATCCGCGGTCCAAGTTTGCGCCGCTTTTGGGTTAAAACGGACACCACGCAGACGCGCGGGTCGTCTGCGCGTGTCCTCCGTTGGCCCGCCCGTCGGTGGCATTGGGCGGGCCTTTTTCTATCCACCCCCCTCCCTCCCTCCAGCCGCACCCCCTCCACTCTTCCCCTCGCTGTCGCCGCCGCCGCTGCCATTGCAGCCGTGCAGTTCGGACGCGAGCTCGCCCAACCCCTTCCCCTCGGCACCGCCGAGCTACCCAACCACGGCCACCTGGTTTGCGCACCCGTCGGCCGGTTTTGGGGCGGATCCGGTCGGTCTTGAGCTCGGCCGGCTGTGGGAGGCCGGGCCGCGCCAGGGACTGGCCGGGCACCTCGTCGGAAGGCCCTGGCAGGGCCGCAAGGCCACATGCAGGCAGTGGCTCGTCCTCTAGCCGCTCGGATCTGCATCGTCGGTGGTCCGCCAACAGATACATGAATGGCGGTCGGCCGGGCTCGGTGCTTGCACAAAAGCTCGCCGGCACACCGTTGCCACTCATTAAGTGCGACCATTGCCCAAGGATGGTCGTGTGCCGCGTGTCTACAACGCCGGAACATTCCGGATGGGTGTTCATCAAGTGCTTAAACAATGAGGTATGCGCTTTTTTTAGCTTCGGTTTGTGCTCTAGATTTGACTAGTTGTGCTAACTTCAAATTTTGTTGTGTAGAATGGATGCAAGTTTTGGTATTGGGAAAAAGAGTACATCGATATATTGATAGAGCAAAATTTAGTAAATGTCCGTGCACTTTTAGCTAGGATAGAGGCTGTAAATGAGACTAGTGCACTTGTTGCTATATTAGAGGCTAGACACGAGACTAGGTCTGAGGAAGTAACATCTACTTCTGGCTTGAAGAAGAAAGGAGGATGCCAGATCGAGCCTCCTCCACAGATCAATAATGAGTGCATCGAGACGGCCCTAACCCAACTCAAGGGAGCAGTTATGGAAGTTGGGTATCTTCTAAAGTATATTCTTGTGGTTCTTGTTTTCTTTGGTCTTGGTTTACTAGTCAAAATGTGATGATGTATTTTTCATGTATCAAAAATAAATGATGAAATAAAGTTAAGGACTTGCAAAGAAACAATACGCGGACAGGATGCGGCCGAGATGCGTCCGCGCGCTGGGCGCACGACCACCACATTCCAGGACACAACCTCAAATCCCTACCCAAACGGACAGAATCCGGACAAAACGGACGTCCGTTTGGGGTCACGCGGTGAAGTTGGCCTTAAAAAAGATCAAGTTTCACAATCAAAGATCACGGAACAAATGGTAAAAGGATATCCTAGTACAAGAAATCAAGAGTAAACTACTCCCTCTGTTTCTTTATATAAGGTGTATTTGTTTTTTCAAAAGTCAAACAAGTGCAAGTTTGACCTAAGTTTTGAGAAAAAATATATCAATATCCACAATATGTAATTTATATCATTTGATCAATCATGAAAGGTAGTTTCATATTTTATCTATTAGGTATTGTAGATGTTTCTATTTTGTTCTATAATCTTAGTCAAACTTTTAAATGGTTGACTTGCACGGAAACCAATACACTTTATATTCTGAATCGAAGGGAGTATATGACAAGAGGGCCACAAGCTGATAACGGTAAAAACAAAACACACAATTGTGCACAAATTCAATATATTAAAAAGGGGATAAGACCACACACCCCTCGAAGGCAGATGCCAAGATTGCTATCAACCATGGTGCGGCAAAGTATTAGCCCAATCTGCTGAACATGCACCCAATTAACTACATGCAATCTACTACCAGTTCGGCTCCTCTGCAGTTGAGTAAAAACTGTACGGTGCTCCTTATTAGTATTCCTCTGGTTACTTTTTTTCTTTTGCAATCCGACCTCTGGTTGCTTTTGTGTGGCCTAACTACGTCACCCAGATTAAAAAATTATGCGTTCAAAAATTCATTTTTTTATTGATAGTCTTTTTGGTCATTTGATTTATATTAGTGACAAATGTTGTTCAATTCTTTTTTTATTGAGCATGTCCCAGTCTGACTGTCTGGTTCAATCATCATCATTTTATAATACTAACAATTTTTTATTAATATTTTCGTTATTAAGCCTATCAAAATTTCTTTATCATCCAGGTCGTCTTGTGGTCTCTGGATGTTAAATTACATGGAGTACTTCACGGGAGATAGTTTGTCCGACACTCCCGAACAGGTGTATTTTGCATCGTATCATGACACTAATTATTTCGTGTTGTATCATTATTTGAAAACTAAATCTTATTACTATTTCACTTTAGGATCATATGACAGATTTTAGAACAAAATTAACTATCATTTTAGTCGACTCGGAATTCAATGATGACGATATAAAAAACTGAGACTTGGATGATGATGACACCAACACGGATCCCACCGATTGTATGATTGTCGAAAGACCTCCTAACAAACGCAAAGCATCGAACTCATCGTCACAAGTTGAGCTCATCTCGCAATCATTTATCCTTTCACCGTTTGTCACTCCAACGAACGACGACTTAATAGATGAACTTTGTCTGTTCATCGGCATGGTTCATGATGTCCCGATGCTAGAGCAAGACACATTTTTGCAATTCATTTTTTCTTCTAATAAACTATTACTCTTGTATAATGACAAAACTCCCATTTCACATGAGCGAATGGGTGAAAAACTCTCAACTTTACCCTATTAGTTTAAACTTGAGACAATTAAAGAACATATTAAAAAATGATGACTACATGGATGCTGACTGTTTTAACATGGGTGTGAGGATACTAGCATGCCACGACGTCCAGCTTGCTAGAGATGTCCCAGTACACTATATGGATCTACGATTATGTGTAATTTATCTTAATCACATTTTACATTTTGCTTCATTCTACTAATGTTTTCTTACATTATTGTAGTCCATGTCCCACTATGCACAAGTCCCAAGTCATCATGACGGTATGGACCTTGCTATGTTGGCACAACTGTTTGATAGCTGGCCTGACAGCAACGAGTATCATATCTCAGAATGTGATACAGTAAGATTTGAATTCAAATTCATTGTTTATTTGGTCTTAATGAATGGTAATGATTAATGTATTTCTAAATGCATGTGTTATTGTAGATTTTATTGCCTTGTGATATTCTTGGGTTATTGTTATTGTTTGTCTTGGACCAATATAAAAAAGTTGTTTCTATTTTGGACCCGCTTTCAATACCAACTTTCGGAAAGTATATACTTGAAACTATGGTCAACGATCTAAACCTTGCACTCCAAGTTGCAAACCCTGCCTTCAAGGACGACATTTTGATATGGGGATGCAAAGTTCCTATTGTTCCCACAAACTCATACGGGTACGAATCTTGTCAATACATCACAATCTTAATTGATTCATTTAACTAGCATGTAATATTTCATACATGCAGTCCCCTGTCTGGTTATTTGGTTTTCAATTTAATGCACTCATGGCACGATGGGACGCTACATTTTCCAGTACCCAAGGTAAGTATTGACACCATTCTCATTTCTACACACGTCACACATGCTTTTTTAATAACAATGTTATACAATGCATATGTAGGATGATTTTGAACTGAGGATGCGGATTTTGGTTCATATTTTGAAGTGTGAAGAGAATGAAGTTCTAAACAATATCCCGGTCTTAGAACAAAGCATCATAGATCGCTTCAAAAGATGGACCTTACAGAGAGGATCATCATCAAATAATGATTACTAGATAATGTCCCTTGGTTGTTATTTTTTAAGTATTTTTGTAATAAGTAATAATTACAATACATTTATGTGATCGTTAATATTATGTGAAGACATGTCAATTGGTCGTGTGTTACATGCGCGGGTTTTTTTCATTTGGTTTTGGAATTTTGGGATCACAACATTTCAACAATGACAGTCTTTCACCTGTCAAACAAGACGTATGACTTAATCTAAAATAAATTATTACATTGAAATCATTGGGCGTGACACGCATTTAAATGTTCTGGTAAAAACACAAGACAAAGTTCATGTTCTTATTGTAGTATAGATTAGGATATGTGTGTTGCACGTGCACGTTTACTAGTGATCTTAAAAAAAGATCAAGTTTCACAATCAAAGATCACGGAACAAAATGGTAAAAGAATATCCTAGTACAAGAAATCAAGAGTAAACTATATGACAAGAGGGTCACAAGCTGATAACGGTAAAAACAAAACACACAATTGTACACAAGTTCAATATATTAAAAAGGGGATAAGACCACACACCCCTTGAAGGCAGATGCCATGGCCATGAACCATGGTGCGGCAAAGTATTAGCCCAATCTGCTGAACATGCACCCAATTAACTACATGCAATCTACTACCGGTTCGGCTCCTGTGCAGTTGAGTGAAAACTGTACGGTGCTATAGCTGCCCAAATCAACCATCCATTATAATCCGATGGCTCTTGTGTCTCCTTCCTCCCCCTCGCTCTTAGCAACAATAAGGATTGGGTCACCTTGTTGCACCGTGTTACTTTGATTATTTATTATTTACTATCACACTTACTATCAAAACTATCTTACAACACTTGCAGGAAATACCTTGCTGAAAATCGCTTATCGATTCCTTGTCCTTCTCGTTGGTTTCGACACTCTGTGTTATCGAAAGGACTATGGTTGATCCCCTATACTTATGGGTCACCACAATCCACGAGCGTGGTTCCCAACTCGTCACGGTGACCATCGTAGCTTGCCTTTGTGCGAGATGTAGCTGCGTTGGGCGCTGCTTGTAGCTTGTAGTCGTGCCGGATGCAGCTTGGCTCCAAGTTGTGCGGCCCTTGCAACACCATGCCCATTCCGTGTCATGTGCGGTCAACCAGCCTTAGGACAACTTGAAGGAGAACCATGGCGGAGGTGGGATTGGGAAGCACAAGGGTTGTGGAGACGAGGGCAACGGTGGAGGGACGAAGCGTGGGCAATCATATAGAAAATAGAAGGGGAGATGAAGATTTGTGGGGGTGGCTCGTGGCGGCGCCGCCGATGGTGCGAGGACGGTGGGTTCGGGGCTGCGCTTGATCTCAAGAGGAAGAAGAAAGACACAGAGAATGGAGGAACGCGATGTGGGAGAAGTTAGGGTCGTGCGCCTTGCTGGTGGCATAGTTTTGTTCGATCTGATGACTCACACACGATCGATGGCCGGTGGTCGCTGCAAATCATTTACCTAAAAAAATCCTAGAAAAATATCCTATAGTATTCTTGCTGTTTCTTTTTACTCTGCAAAATATATTTTTCAAAAGTCAAACTTTGTAAAGTTTGACCAAATTTATATTAAAAAATATCAATATCTACGGTATCAAATAAATATAGTATGAAAATGTAATTCATGATGGATCATGATATAGATTTTGAATTGTGAATGTTCATAATTTTTTGTGTAAACTCGGTCAAACTTTGAAGAGTTCGACTTCAGACAAATCCTAATACGCGGAAAGAAGTGGAGAAAATATTCCAGTCATGTGAAAATCCTATCAAAATGTTGCGTTCCAAACTGTTTACCATGAAACTATCGTGGTTCTAACAAAGCGCCCTAAAAGTATCTATAGTTGGGCTCCCCAACCCCCCCCCCCCCATGCGCCCGGACGAACGGCCCGGTCACCGACCAATCAAAGAAATGACCCAGGTGGGCTCCTCATACCGTCCCTATACGCCCCAGCTGACCGGCACCCCTCATATCTAGTCTCAATGTTAGGTGGATATTGGGAGGCCCGACGTGTCCGTCATGTCGGACCACACAGGCTAGACCCACAACAAATTGCACCAAATTAACCAAGTCACCAAATCCACCATCCCTCCCGTGTCCGTCCATCATTTCCCACATCTGAGTTGTTGCCGTTATCCACCCCTCCTCCCCTATTTGCATCGCCGGGCCCCATCCGCCACCCTAGATATCATCGCCTGGTACCCCGTCCCCCACCGCCACCACGGATGTTGCGTCGGCGTCGTGAGTGGGGCTCACATCCGTGGAACCGAGCTGCAAGCCAGATAATGTGGTCTGGAGGGACCGGTGGAGGAGGCAACACGTGAGAGAAGCGGCATCACAGGGAGTTCTGACCAAGGATGTTTTGGACCTCCAGGAGGATTGTCTCCCCTCTGTTGCGCCCGGCTCCCCCAACTTCGTCCATTCTTCTTCCGACAAGGAAGGCGTTGTGTTCCCAGTCCACCACCGACGATGATCTGGCGGCCGGATGGGCCATTCCGGACTATTTTCATCCAACGTAGGCGGCAAAGGACGAAGTGTGTGACTCGCCATAGCTCCAACGGGCGCGGACAAGCACGTGCAGCAGTGGCGCCCAATTTGCCCACGTCCTATTCAATGGAATGACGCAGCAGGACACAGTACAATTTTTGCTCCTTTCCGATCATACCTTGCATATGTCATTGAATCAATTAGCAATTAGTTGCATATACCGTTAGTTTATTTGCAATCATGAAAATTTTAGGACAATATCATGTCGTACATGATCAATGAGAATAAAAAACTTACCTAAATGGACTATAAGTTGAGGGATCCAAATTATCGTATGTTTGAAGTTGGCGGCACATTAAACCCCCAACAAGAAAAGAAAGGAAAATACACCCAAGGCAAGTGGTCCGACATTCACAACATTTGAGGGTGTCTTGTTGGTTAAACCTCGTTTTCCCACAACATGGACCCTGTATGTCGCACAGGTCAAAACGGAAACAAGTATTGGAAGAAGATTTGAAAAAATTATCATGAACATAAGGAATATGTAGAGTTGCATGTTATCATTACCACCCGCAATATGGCCTCTCTCCAACATCGATGGTCCATCATTCAAGGGGCGGTTAACAAGTATGTTGGCTACTATGCACAAGTGATTGGCCACCCTCAAAGTGGGATGGGAATGTCAACTCATGTAAGTTGAATTGCTTCATTTTGTCATCATTTGAATTGCTTGTTTTTTTTTGCATTCCTATCATTATACTTATTTTTTTCTAGATGGTGGTGGAGACCACTATGTACCAACAAACGAAGAAGAAACCATTCGGTTTTGGCCATTGTTGGATGCTATTGGATGGCAAATCAAAGTGGACACAACTTGTCGACGATCTCAAGGACGGAAAGAGGAAGTATGATGGCTCAAGCTCCCACCAATCAATTGGGTTGGATGAAGACAAGGGAGAAGTTTTAGGGGGGAATCAAAAAGCCACTATGCAAATGAATAACTGGCAAGTGATGGAAATAAGTGGGAGAAGGGGAGGGCCTTCTGTGATGTCGCAGCAACAAAAATGTCCAACACATGGACATGCATTTATTCCACAAGGGAGAACAAGAAAGAGGTGTTGGGAAACATTGCATGGAAAACAAAAAAATACTATTCACATTCAATGATCTATCCATGGAGATGCATAGCAACGAGGGGGATAGTATGTCTACGTACCCTCGTATACCGTAAGCAGAAGCGTTTAACAACGCGGTTGTGTAGTCAAACTTCTTCGTGCTCCAACCGATCAAGTACCGAACGTACGACACCTCCGCGTTCTGCACACGTTCAGCTCGGTGACGTCTTCCGCCTTCTTGATCCAGCAAGACGGCAAGGTAGTAGATGAGTTCCGGTAGCACGACCGTGTTGTGACGGTGATGGTGAAGTGATCTCTGCAGGTCTTTTCCTAAGCACTACGAAAATATGACCGCGGGTGTAAACGGTGGAGGGGGCACCGCACACGGCAAGGCAATTGTCTGCTAGCTGCCCCCTCCCACATATATATAGGTGGGAGGGAGGGAGGAGCAGCCAAAGGAGGCGCTCAAGTAGGAGGAATCCTACTTGGGGTCCCTCCCAAGCCGCGCCCCCTTTCCTTATTTGGAGTGCGGGGAAAGGCAGGGGAGGGTGGCGCCCCCCCCCCTTTCCTTTCTCCCATGAGAGGGAAAGGCGGGAGGGGCTAGCCCTCCCCCTTTTCCTTCCCTAGGACTGGCCAAACAAGGGAGGGGGCACACCAGCCCCCTTGTGGGCTGGTCTGTCCCCTCCTTTGGCCCATAAGGCCCATAACTTGCCGGGGGGTGCCCGAAACCCCTTCCGGTGACCCGATTCCTTCCCGGTACGTCCCGAAACACTTCTGGTGTCCAAATACCATCGCCCTATATATCAATATTTACCTCTTGACCATTTCAAGACTCCTCATCATGTCCATGGTCTCATCCGGGACTCCGAACAACATTCGGTCACCAAAACATATAACTCATATAATACTATATCGTCAACGAACGTTAAGCGTGCGGACCCTACGGGTTCGAGAACTATGTAGACATGACCCACCGCATGCTTCAACACTCCATGATAGTGGTATGTATTATTTCCAATAAGTAATTAGCTCACTCCATTGTTCCGGAGAACGGAGTTTTAGTCATCTTGCCCATGAGGCATGGTTCGCAAGTATCAAATGATTCATAATCAAGTGATTCCAAAATCCCATCTGCATGGAGTTTCTTCATGCGCTTTACACCAATATGACCTAAACGGCAGTGCCACAAGTATGTTGCACTATCATTATTAACTTTGCATCTTTTGGCATCAATATTATGAATATGTGTATCACTACGGTCGAGATTCAATAAACCATTCACATTGGGTGTAGACCATAGAAGGTTTTATTCATGTAAATAGAACAACTGTTATTCTTTGACTTAAATGAATAATCATATTGCAATAAACATGATCAAATCACATTCATGCTCAACACAAAGACCAAATAACATTTATTTAGGTTCAACACTAATCCCGAAGGTAGACAGAGTGTGCGATGGTGATCGTATCAACCTTGGAATCACTTCCAACACACATCGTCACCTCGCCCTTAACTAGTTTCTTTTTATTCTACAACTCTTGTTTCGAGTTACTAATCTTAGCAACTGAACCGGTATCAAATACCCAGGGGCTACTATTAATACTAGTAAGGTACACATCAATAACATGTATATCAAATATACCTTTGTTCACTTTGCCATCCTTCTTATATGCCAAGTATTTGGGGCAGTTTCGTTTCTAGTGCCCATTTACTTTGCAGTAGAGGCACTCAGTTTTAGGCTTGCGTCCAGGTTTGATCTTCTTCATGGGAGCGGCAACTTGCTTGCCATTCTTCTTGAAGTTCCCTCACTTTCCCTTGCCTTTTTCTTGAAACTAGTGGTCTTGTTAACCATCAACATTTGATGCTCTTTCTTGATTTCTACCATCGCTAATTTCAGCATCGCGAAGAGCTCGGGAATCATTTTCATCATCCCTTGCATATTATAGTTCATCATGAAGTTCTAGTAGCTTTGTGATAGTGACTAGAGAACTTTGTCAATCACAATCTTATCTAGAAGATTAACCCCACTTAATTCAAGAGATTGTAGTACCCAGACATTCTGAGCACATGCTCACTGGTTGAGCTATTCTCCTCCATCTTGTAGGCAAAGTACTTGTCAGAGGTCTCATACCTCTCGACACAGGCATGAGTCTGAAATACCAATTTCAGCTCTTGGAACATCTCATATGCTCTGTGGTGTTCAAAACGTTTTTGAAGTCCCGATTCTAAGCCGTAAAGCATGGCGCACTAAACTATTAAGTAGTCATCATATCGAGCTTGCCAAACGTTCATAACGTCTGCATCTGCTCCTGCAATAGGTCTTTCACCTAGTGGTGCATCAAGGACATAATTCTTCTGTGCAGCAATGAGTACAATCCTCACATCACGGACCCAGTCTGCATCATTGCTACTATCATCTTTCAACTTATTTTTCTCTACGAACATGTCAAAAATGGGGAAGATATATTGCGAGCTATTGATCTACAACATAGATATGCAAAAAATATTAAGACTAAGTTCATGATAAATTTAAGTTCAATTAATCAAATTACTAATGAACTCCCACTTAAATTAACATCCCTCAAGTTATTTAAGTGATACATGATCCAAATCAACTAACCCATGTCCGATCATCACGTGAGATGGGGTTGTCATCAATGGTGAACATCTCTATGTTGATTATATCTACTATATGACTCATGTTCGACCATTCGGTCTCCAGTGTTCCGAGACCATGTCTGTACGTGCTAGGCTCGTCAAGTTTAACTCAAGTATTATGCATGTGTAAAACCGCCTTACACCCGTTGTATGTGAACATAGAGTCTATCACACCCGATCATCACGTGGTGTCTCGGAACGACGAACTATAGCAACGATGCATACTCAGGGAGAATACTTTTATCTTGATATTAAGTGAAGGGTTCATATTATAATGCTACTGCCATTCTAAGCAAAATAAGATGCATAAAGGATAAACATCACATGCAATCAAAATATGTGACATGATATGGCCATCATCATCTTGTGCTTTTGATCTCCCTCTCCAAAGCATCGTCATGATCTCCATCGTCACCGGCTCGACACCTTGATCTCCATCGTAGAGTCATTGCGTCAAGGTCGTCATGCCAACTATTGCTTCTACAACTATCACCAATGCATAGTGATAAAGTAAAGCAATTACATGGCGCTTGCACTTCATACAATAAAGAGACAACCCTAAGGCTCCTGCCGGTTGTTGATACTACAAAACATGATCATCTCATACATAAATTTATATCACATCATATCTTGACCATATCACAACACAACATGCCCTACAAAAACAAGTTAGACAGCTTCTACTTTGTTGTTGCAAGTTTTACGTGGCTGCTGATGAAGCTATGTACCTAGGGTAGGGGCATGGATCTGTTCTAAGTGCCCTACCCAAGGACATCCCTAGAAGAAGTCACCTTTCAATCGACTTGGAGGTATCCCACTCGACGGATTCAAGACACTCGACCACGAAGCTATCACTCGACCACGAAGCCAACCACTCGACTGCTAGGAGATCTAAAGTCACTCCGCACGCAAACGGTTGGTCATTAAGTAGCTTTTATGGTCTTCATAGCACTTTATTAGGGGCGTTACCAGTAACGCCCAGCCTTAATGTACTTTAAACCCTGCATTACTGAGGACTGGAGGGGTCTGGAGAACTCTATATAAGCCACCCCCTCCTCAGTATCAAGGGTTCGCACCCCTGTTACTCATACGCACATAATTCAATCGACCGCCTCCGGGCACCGAGACGTAGGGATGTTACTTCCTCCGAGAAGGGCCTGAACTCGTAATCCTCGTGTGCTTACAACTCCTCCATAGCTAAGATCTAGCCTCTCCATACATACCCCCTACATTACTGTCAGAGTTAGAACCACGACAGTTGGCGCCCACCGTGGGGCCGGAGTCTTAGCGCCTAGTTGGAGAAGTTGCGATTTTTTCGATCTCTTTGATCATGGTTTCGGGCGGAGTTCTGGTTGAGGGCCGCGAGATCCGTCTCGGCGCGCTCACGTTCATCGCCGACGACTCTGCTTGGCTCCAGGAGGCTCCACTCGACATCAACGCGCTCCCCGTCCGCGGGGCGACGCACTTTCGCGCATGCGTCCGTAGTGTCCTCCTGCGGCAGCCGTCGACCCAGTATCGGTCGGCTCCTGTGGCATCCCCCCGCCCTGTCTCTGACTAGCGCAAGCGCTCCGGTCGGCCGAGGCTTCAGAGGTGGGTGAGTCATGCAGTGGCCCGCCAGTCGGCCACCCCACAAGTCGCGGCGATCGAGCCCGGTGAATCCCTCTACGGCCTGTTCGACTGGCTCCGCAAAGACCGCATCCGAATGCGACAGCAGTGACCCAGCGGCGGAGGTTCTGGTGATCGATGGGCCACACAGTCCTCCCAGTTTTCCCCGCACTGACGGAGGCGCAGATGGAGGCGACCCGTCGCATCCCCACGAGGAGTATCTCCCCGAGCCTCTCACGTCATTGCAGCGAGAGGAGATTCGCCACCGGAACATGGATGCACTTCACACTCCTATCATTGGAGAAACCCCCGAGGCCCGGGCCTTGGAGGACGCGCGCTTGGCTAACTTGGCCGAGCGCACTCGACTGGAGAATCTCCAACGAGTACTCGACAAGCGAGCGCGTCAGCGGGTTCCAGAATCCAGTCGACGTCAGCTCTTTCCGCCCCCGTAGGTATATCGAACTCCGATTCAGAATTTGACAGCTGCAGCCCGTATAGCAGAGTCAATTCAGCCCTCCCAGTCAGAGGCTGGCAGAGGCTTGTTGCAAATCAGAGTGTTGCTCCGGGCAGCGAGAGACCAGAATTCCGCCGTTTCTCAGTCGCGGAACAGGATCTATAGTCGATCCGTTGCAGCGGATACAGTCCAGTCGGCTCACAGCCCAAGATCGCCCCCGAGGCATGAGGGACATGAAGACCGGCGTGATCAGCACAGAAGGAATGAGCAGTATGATCATTGATTCGATCGCGATTATCGACGTCGAGTGCCAACCCCTCCCCCGAGGAGTGGATCATATGTGCCTCGACAGCAGGATGACAGACACCCTCATAGTGTTGGGCGGAGAATTCCAGTCGACCCCGGGGAACCGGGCTTTGATGCGAGATCCATTCTCGTTCAAGGTTTGGTCGACAGGAACAGAGCTCACCGAGAAGGCCACGATAGAGATGCGCCTACCAGTAGCAGAGTACATGTTTCAGGGCCGGAATGTTTTAGTCGAGCCATCAGAGCCGCTGTGATTCCTCCCAACTTCAGGTTGGCGACTGGAGTTAGTAAGTTCACCGGTGAGTCTAAGCCCGATACTTGGCTCGAACACTACCGAGTGGCTGTCCAGATTGGCGGTGGCAATGATGAGGTGGCCATGAAGCACCTGCCTCTCATCTTAGAAGGCTCGGCCAGAGCGTGGCTAAATCAGTTAGCACCCAGCAGCATTTACACTTGGGAGGATCTCTCCCGAGTGTTTGTCACAACATTCGAAGGAACATGCAAGCGACCTGCAGGTCTTACGGAATTGCGGTCCTGCGTGCAGAAGCTGAATGAAACTCTGAGGGATTACATCCAGAGGTGGATCACATTGCATCACACAGTTGAAAATGTACCAGATCATCAAGAAGTTTGTGCCTTTAAAGAAGGCGTTAAGTATAGAGAATTGAATCTGAAGTTCGGTCGAACTGGAGAAATGTCTCTGAATCGGATGATGGAGATTGCCACCAAATACGCTAATGGTGAAGATGAGGATCGACTCCGGAGTGGCAAGCATAAGTCAGTGGTCCAGGAAACCGGAGGAAATTCTAGTCGGAAACAGAAGTGGAAAGCCGAGCCAGCCGCTCCTGGGGAGGCCCTGGCCGTAACCCAAGGAAAGTTTAAGGGGAAACCCAAAGGGCCTTGGAACCCTAAGAAAGTTAAAGACCAAGATGGAAACGATGTCCTGGATCTACCGTGTCACATTCACACAAAGAAAGATGAAGAGGGTAAACTCATTTACCCTAAGCATACCACTCGACAGTGTCGGCTCTTGATCCAGCAGTTCCAGGGTAAACAATCCAAAGATAAAGAGAAAGGGTCAGATCAAGTGGAAGGCAAGGAAGATAGTGATGGATACCCCCAGGTTAATTCCACCTTGATGTTTCTTGCTGATGTCGAAAGCAAAAGTCGACTGAAAGTTATCAACCGTGAAGTAAATATGGTTGCTCCGGCAACACCCAGTTATCTGAAGTGGTCTCAGACTGCCA
Organism: Aegilops umbellulata; assembly: GCA_032464435.1. NCBI lineage: Eukaryota > Viridiplantae > Streptophyta > Magnoliopsida > Poales > Poaceae > Aegilops > Aegilops umbellulata. Next base: position 81,931,401 of record CP136060.1, on the reverse strand, counting down.
TCACATTCGACCAGTCTGATCACCCCACGCACATTGCCACCCCTGGGAGGCAAGATTTGGTGGTCGACCCAGTTGTCGAAGGCACTCGACTGACCAAAGTCCTGATGGATGGTGGCAGTGGTTTGAACATACTGTATGCGGAAACATTGAAAGGGATGGGCATTGTGATGTCTAGGCTCAGTACCAGCAACATGAGTTTCCATGGAGTCATTCCTGGGAACAAAGCCGAGTCACTCGGCCAAATTGCTCTTGATGTGGTTTTCGGTGATTCCAAGAATTACCGCAAGGAAAAGTTAACATTTGAAGTTGTGGATTTCCAGAGTGCTTATCACGCTATTTTGGGGAGGCCAGCTTATGCACGCTTCATGGCTCGACTGTGCTACGTGTATCTCAAATTGAAGATGCCCGGTCCCAAGGGTGTGATCACCGTTACGGGCAATCGGAATAAGGCAGAAGAGTGTTTTCAGAAAGGCTCAAAGATTGCTGATGCTCAGATGGCAGTGGTCGAGCTGCAAGAGTATCAGAAGACTGCTGATCCGAGTGAGTTGCTATGAGCCAAGAAGCCTGCTTCAGAATCAGCTTTTCAGTCGTCCGGTGAAACGAAGCCAGTTCACATTCACCCGACCGATCCCAATGCTGCTCCGACTCATATCTCAACGACACTCGACTCCAAATAGGAAGAAGCTCTCATCCAGTTCCTCCATGAGAACTGGGACATCTTCGCATGGAAACCTTCTGACATGCCTGGAGTTCCCAGGGGGTTGGCTGAGCACCGTCTACGAGTCGACCCAAAAGTTAAACCTGTCAAAGAACATCTTCGACGGTCCGCCGTCCAGAAGAGAAAGGCCATTGGCGAGGAGGTGGCTCGACTCCTAGCAGCGGAGTTTATCCGAGAGATTTACCACTCCGAGTGGCTCGCCAATGTTGTCATGGTCCCCAAGAAGGACAAGCCACTTCTCATGTGCATTGACTTTAAACATATCAATCGGGCCTGCCCGAAAGATCATTTTCCTCTCCCTCGCATCGACCAAATAGTCGACTCGACCGCGGGGTGTGAGCGATTGTCTTTCCTAGACGTCTACTCCGGGTACCATCAGATCCGTCTGTATGGACCCGACGAGATCAAAACTGCTTTCATCACTCCATTCGGGTGCTTCTGTTATGTCACCATGCCATTAGGCCTCAAGAATGACGGAGCCACGTTCATGAGGATGATTCAGAAGTGTTTGCTCACTCAAATCAGTCGGAATGTGGAAGCATACATGGATGATATTGTGGTCAAGTCCCGGAAGGGTTCCGACCTGCTGACTGACCTTGCTGAAACATTTGCCAACCTCAGGAGGTATGATATCAAACTCAATCCGTCAAAGTGCACATTCGGAGTTCCAGGTGGAAAGTTACTCGGTTTTCTCATTTCTGAACGAGGAATCGACGCCAATCCTGAAAAGGTTGGGACTATACTTCGGATGAAGTGTCCTGTGCGCGTGCACGATGTCCAGAAGCTTATAGGTTGCTTGGCCGCTTTAAGTCGATTCATCTCTCGTCTTGGTGAAAAGGCCTTGCCTCTTTACCGACTGATGAAGAAGTCAGACAAGTTCGAGTGGACTCCGGAAGCTGATGCAGCGTTTTCAGAGCTCAAAGCTCTGCTCTCCACCCAGCCGGTGCTTGCTGCCCCAATCAGCAAGGAGCCTTTGCTGCTTTACATTGCAGCCACAGGACAAGTTGTCAGTACAGTACTTATGGTCGAGCGGGAAGAAGAAGGAAAGGCCTTCAAAGTTCAGCGCCCAGTATATTATGTTTCTGAAGTTTTGACTCCTTCAAAGCAAAGATATCCTCATTACCAGAAGCTTGTATATGGGATTTATATGACCACGAAGAAGGTTGCACATTACTTCCCTGATCATTCCATTACAGTCGTCAGCGACGCTCCACTGTCAGAGATTTTACACAACAGAGATGCAACTGGTCGAGTGGCAAAATGGGCGATTGAACTCCTTCCCCTAGATATCAAGTTTGAGGCAAAGAAAGCTATCAAGTCCCAAGCAATTGCAGATTTTGTCGCCGAGTGGATTGAACAGCAACTTCCAACTCAAGTTCACTCGAAGCACTGGACCATGTTCTTCGATGGATCTAAGATGTTGAATGGTTCCGGTGCTGGGGTAGTATTGGTTCCCCCCCCCCCCCCGAGGAGATAAGCTCAGATATGTTCTCCAGATTCACTTCGATTCCTCCAATAACGAAGCAGAATATGAAGCACTTTTGTATGGGTTGCGCATGGCCATTTCACTCGGCGTCCATCGCCTCATGGTCTATGGCGACTTAGATTTGGTGGTTAATCAGGTGATGAAGGAGTGGGACGTCAGAAGTCCAGCTATGACTGGTTATTGCAATGCAGTGAGAAAGTTAGAGAAGAAATTCGAGGGGTTAGAGCTTCACCACATCCCCCGACTGAAAAATCAAGCAGTTGATGATTTGGCAAAGATAGGCTCCAAGAGAGAAGCCATTCCCAGCAATGTGTTTTTGGAACACATCCACTCGCCGTCAGTCCTGGAGGATCCTTTTACAGATGAAGCCTCGCAGCCAAAGAGTGCCACGGATCCGACTGAAGTCGAAATTCCAGCAGTGGTCGACCTAATCATGGAAGTCTTGGCAATCACCCCCGACTGGACGATACCATACATCGCGTATATCCTGAGGAAAGAACTCCCGGAGGACGAGGAAGAGGCTCGTCAGATCGTCCGTTGATCCAAGGCCTTTACAGTCATAAAGGGACAGTTGTATAGAGAAAGCGCGACTGGAGTCAGTCAGAAGTGTATAACACCAGAAGAAGGTCAGATAATCCTTGATGATATCCACTCGGGGACCTGTGGTCACCATGCCTCCTCTCGGACCATTGTGGCTAAAGCATACCGAGCGGGATTTTACTGGCCAAGAGCAAATGAAATGGCAAAAGAAATGGTCGACAAGTGTGAAGGGTGCCAGTTCAACTCCAATATGTCGCACAAACCTGCATCAGCCCTAAAGACCATTCCACTCGTCTGGCCTTTCGCTGTTTGGGGACTGGATATGGTTGGACCGTTGAGAACGGGCAGGAGCGGTTTCACACATGTGCTTGTGGCAGTCGACAAGTTCACCAAATGGATTGAAGCTAAGCCTATCAAAAATCTCGATGCTTGCACTGCCATTAGTTTTATCAGGGAGTTAACATTCAGATATGGAGTCCCGCATAGCATCATCACTGAAAATGGATCGAACTTTGATTCAGACAAGTTCAGAGATTTTTGCGCCTCTCAAGGCACGCGAGTCGACTACCCGTCGGTCGCCCACCCCTAGTCGAATGGACAAGCAGAAAGGGCAAATGGTCTGATTCTCAAAGGGCTAAAACCTCGGCTGATGCGTGATCTCAAGCACGCAGCAGGCGCGTGGGTCGACGAGCTTCCGTTAGTTCTGTGGGGATTGAGGACCACCCCGAATCGGTCGAGTGGAAGAACCCCGTTCTTTCTGGTTTATGGAGCGGAGGCAGTCCTGCCGAGTGATCTACTTCACAATGCACCCCGAGTCGAGCTTTACACCGAAGATGAAGCAGAACAAGCCCGGCAAGACGCAGTCGACCTCCTGGAAGAAGAAAGAGAAATGGCTATGATACGATCGACCATTTATCAGCAAGACTTACGTCGATTCCATGCCAGAAATGTGAAGAGTCGAGCCTTCCAAGAAGGAGATTTGGTCCTCCGAGTGGATCAACAGAAACCACATAAGCTCGCTCCCACTTGGGAAGGCCCCTTCATCGTTACCAGAGTCCTCCACAATGGAGCGTATCACCTTTACAATGTCGACCGCCAGATCGATGAGCCACGTGCTTGGAATGCGGAACTGCTCCGCCCCTTTTACACTTGAATTCTCACTCGGATGAGATGTAATAAGAAAAACTTCTGTAGTTTATTTATCAAAGACAAGAGTGTTACAATTTTTCCTGTAATTGTTGTCGCTTTTGTTTGCGCGTGAAATCCCCCAGTGGGTGGCTTAGCTGCGAATCCGTTTCGCCTAAGTTTGTAAAAAACAATCCTACCGAGTGGCGAGCCAGCCTCCCACTCGGAGGCTTAGCTGCGAACCCGCTTCGCCTAAGTGTTTAAAATCCTACCGAGTGGCGAGCCAGCCTCCCACTCGGAGGCTTAGCTGCAGCCCAGTGCTCGCCTAAGTGTTTAAAATCCTACCGAGTGGAGAGCAAACCTCCCACTCGGAGGCTTAGCTGCAGCCCAGTGCTCGCCTAAGTGTTTAAAATCCTACCGAGTGGTGAGCCAGCCTCCCACTCGGGGGCTTAGCTGCAGCCCAGTGCTCGCCTAAGTGTTTAAAATCCTACCGAGTGGAGAGCAAACCTCTCACTCGGGGGCTTAGCTGCAGTCCAGTACTCGCCTAAGTTTGAAAAAATCCTACCGAGTGGAGAGCAAACCTCCCACTCGGAGGCTTAGCTGCAGTCCAGTACTAGCCTAAGTTGGAAAAAATCCTACCGAGTGGAGAGAAAACCTCCCACTCGGAGGCTTAGTTGCAGTCCAGTACTCGCCTAAGTTGGGAAAAATCCTACCGAGTGGAGAGCAAACCTCCTACTCGGAGGCTTAGCTGCAGCCTAGTGCTCGCCTAAGTGTTTAAAATCCTACCGAGTGGAGAGCCAGCTTCCCACTCGGGGGCTTAGCTGCAGCCCAGTGCTCGCCTAAGTGTTTAAAATCCTACCGAGTGGAGAGCAAACCTCCCACTCGGAGGCTTAGCTGCAGTCCAGTACTCGCCTAAGTTGGAAAAAATCCTACCGACTAGAGAGCAAACCTCCCACTCGGAGGCTTAGCTGCAGCCCAGTGCTCGCCTAAGTGTTTAAAATCCTACCGAGTGGAGAGCAAACCTCCCACTCAGAGGCTTAGCTGCAGCCCAGTGCTCGCCTAAGTGTTTAAAATCCTACCGAGTGGAGAGCAAACCTCCCACTCGGAGGCTTAGCTGCAGCCCAGTGCTCGCCTAAGTGTTTAAAATCCTACCGAGTGAAGAGCAAACCTCCCACTCGGGGTCTTAGCTGCAGCCCAGTGCTCGCCTAAGTGTTTAAAATCCTACCGAGTGGAGAGCAAACCTCTCACTTGGGGGTTTAGCTGCAGCCCAGTGCTCGGCTAAGTGTTTAAAATCCTACCGAGTAGAGAGCAAACCTCTCACTCGGAGGCTTAGCTGCATCCCAGTGCTCACCTAAGTACGAAACACATCTCAATCCGCAAGGACGACGAAGTGCAAGTTGACTGCTACCTTCTCCTTCGGAGCTGCACCACAAATACGAAGTTATTTCGAGTGAGGAACAAGTTCCACTCGACAGATAATTCATGAAGATATTCAACGATAAATCAAGTTCGGATAATACCCAATGGTCCCAGACCGCAGATCAAAGTACTCGAGCCTTCAGCTCGACAGAGTTTAACGGTTACAAAATCCACTCGGCATTCCGAGGCAAATTTAAAGTGAAGCATAAATTTTTTTATTGCTCAGGCGGAGGACTGGAAGGGGCGACGAACTCGTCCAAGTCGATCCCGTCTGCAATGCGAGTGGCAGCAGCAATGAAAGTATCCATGAGGTCTTGAAAGTTGTGCTTCCTAGTATTGGCAACTTGGAGAGCGGCCAACATTTCCTCTCGCGCCTCCTTGCAGTGAACGCGGACCAGGGACAGAGCGACGTCAGCAGCACATCTAGCAGAAGATTTCTTCCATTCCATCACTCGACCTGGGACTTCATTCAGTCAAGTCATCAGGGACTCGAGGTCGTTATGAAGCCTCATCCTAGGCCAGAGCGACGTGTCGATCCGCGAAACTGCAACCTTCAGTCGAGCAAGATAATCAACCACGCCAGCAACGCGAGACTCCAGTCGGAGCACATTCATGGCAGCCTCATCCTTCACTGGAGAATTAATGGGGTCCAAAGCTGTCTCCACTCGACTGGTCTCCTCCTCGAAGTTCTGGCAGAATTCTGTAAACACAATTCAAAGATAAGTCAGTGACTCTGCATGAATTTGGTGACGACAAGTCAGTCGGGTAGAAGTGATTACCCTCAAGCATGACAAACAGCTTCTTGGCGAGTTCACTAAGATAAGCCTCCAAATCGTTCTTATTCCCTACCAATTCACTTGCCTTGTCACCCAGAGCTATCTTTTCATTCTTCAGACGGTTGACCTCCTGGTTAGCCGCGTCAAGAGCGGTTTTTAGTCTGGAGTTCTCCTTTTCGAGGGTACCGACTGAAGCCAGTTTTTCTTCAGCAAGCTTCATTTTGTTCAAGGCTTCCTTCTGCGCTTCAGCAAGGTCATGGTCCTTCTTCTTTAGAGCCTCCTCCATTTTATCTAGGAAATGTCGAGTGAGATCAACACCAAGAATGGGTAGAAAAGAAAAGGACAGTTGTCAAAAGCTCACCAGCCATACCATTTGTTTCGTCCCTCGCCTTCTGCAAGTTTTCCTGGGCAAGCTTCAAATCAAGGTTGAGCTGGATCTGTTTGTTCTCCTATTCAGTATAGCGAGCCACAAGCTCGCAGGATTTCTGCGAATAATCAGTCGGCAGATATCAAAGATAAGTTGCTTCCGAGTAACTAAGAGAAAATTGTGGCGTTTTTAAGACTACAGCCGAATCAAAAACATTCGACAGTAGTCTCGGGGACTACACCCAGTGGGTGCACTCAGCGTGCCCCCACTGGTTCAAAAAAAGTCGACTGCCTGCAGTCGACCATATCCAGTGGATGCACTCAGCATGCCCCCACTAGTTCAAAGTTTCCATTTGACATAGCCTAACCAGACCGAGTGAAGAAGTTCAACTAAAGCAACACAATATAAAGACTACAGTCGACTGTCAGTAGTCCACCGTAGTCTCAGGGACTACACCCAGTGGGTGCACTTAGCGTGCCCCCACTAGTCTAAAAGGTTTAATCGACACACCCAGTGGGTGTACAGATCTAAAGATCTTTGGAAAAGAGATTCTTCAGATACATATCCTAGCAGAACAAGCGGTGATCGACTGACCTGGACGTTGCTCTGGAGAGCTGAACTTGCGTCATAAGCTGCCTGGCTGGCTTCCCGGACCACCTTCACTTGCTCCATCATGATCCCCGCTTGGCGTATAGCCTCCTTAGCGGCACCCACTTGATCCTTAGGGACGTGGTGTGTGGCGAAAAGCGAAGGCGGATCTGCAGTCGACGTTGAAGGCCGGACACTCGTCAGAGGCACAGCGAAGGTCACAGAAGCCCGAGTGGTATCACCACCCTCCCGAACTATGGCCTCAGGCGCCGGAGTAGTTTGTGGGGTCTTGCCAGCCGGCGCCTTCCTGTTCCTTCTCGCCCTCAGCGGCACTTCGTCGTCATCATCAGGGAGGTCAATGACATGAGGAGGAGCTACAAGAAAAATCCAATCAGCCGGAGCTATGGGAAATCGTCAGTCGACTAAAAGCAGAGCATCAGAAATCATACCGGGGTTGGAGGTAACAGCATCTTCCATCTCTTGGTCATCGTCCTTGGCAGAGATCTCAGAGGTAGCAGCACTACAAGTTTCAAAAATCAGTCGGCTTATTCAATGAGTCGACCAAGAGTCCATCACATTCAACAAAGGAAAACAAGTTCTACTATTACCCGGAAATGGTGGGGACAGTCGTCTTCATCTTAGGCAAAGCCTTGGGCGGTTTGGACGACGTAGCTCGTGGATGCTTGGGAGATTTTTCTGTTGGCGCTGGAGAAGAGGTCCGAGGGCGCTTCGACGACTGCCCAACAGGGACAGTCGCCTTACCACGTTCCCGCACAGGGTCGTGTGTAAGCTTGGATCGCCTTTTCGAGCGGGGAGGTTCGACTTCTTCCTCCTCCTCTTCGCTGGAGTCGTCGTCGTCATCCCCCTCTCCTTCGTCGTCAGATTCCCACTCTTCTCTCTCCTCTCCACTTTCGCCCCCGCTCGCCTCCCCCTCCTCGGCCTGCTCCTGCGCTCCATTGGGTGTCGAGTACATCTCAGTAATAGTCTGGAAGACAGCAAACAAGACAAAAGTTAATCGACTGATTCAAAGAGAACAAAGAAAGAAAGCAAGATTACAGTCGGAAACGCAAAGTCAGACCTTGTCCACTTCGTATGATTGGTCGAGTGGAGGAATCCTCCTGGCTCCTCGGGGGTTGTCCTTGTTCCCTGTGATACTCGACAGCCACCCTTCCAGCATCTCGTCAGTGACCTCCTCCGGGTGAATCTGAGTGGTGTCTTCGAGACCCGAGTATGTCCACATCGGGTGGTCACGAGCCTGAAGCGGTTGGATGCGCCTCCGAAGGAACACTTCCAACAAGTCCATGCCAGTCACGCCCTCGCGGACAAGCTGAACCACTCGACCGAATAGCACCTTGACTTGCGCCCTTTCTTCTGGCGTCACTTTCAGAGAGGCAGGTTTTTCTGCTCGGTTCAGGGAGAAAGGAGGAAGCCCAGTCACCTGTCCTGGGGTCACCTGGTCTTTACAGTAAAACCAGGTCGACTGCCACCCGCGGACCGACTCAGGAAAGGTAATGGACGGAAAAGAGCTTTTTCCCCTCATTTGGATCGCCAGGCCCCCGCACAACTGGATCACTTGCGTCCTTTCATCACTCGACTTGGCTTTCTTAACCGATTGAGAACGACAAGTGAAATGTGCTTGAAGAGCCCCCAATGGGGACGGCAACCCAAGAAGTTCTCGCACAAGGAAACAAAGGCAGCAAGGTAGACGATGGAATTGGGAGTAAAGTGATGGAGCTGCGCTCCGAAGAAGTTCAGGAAGCTCCGGAAAAAAGGATGAGGAGAAAGAGAAAATCCACGATCAATATGGGTGGTAAGGAGGACGCACTCACCCTCAAGAGGCTGGGGTTCGATCTCTTTCCCTGGGAGACGCGCCGATTCGTGGGGAATGAAGCCCCCCTCAACTAGATCGTCAAGATCATCTTGTCGAATCACCGACGGCATCCAATCGCCCTGGATCCAGTCCCTGGGCAGAGCAGACCTCGAAGAAGATCCGCCCCGACCGGACTTCTTCGCCTTCCCTTGCGCTGCCGCCTTCTTTGCGCGCTACAGAGCCGATGTCTTCTCCTTCCCCATCATCGCCGGCGAAGCTCAAACGGGCCTACTGTACCGAGACGAGAGCGGAGGTGGCGGAGGATTTCGTGAAGGGGAAAAAGTGAAGGCGCACTGTTCAGAAGCCCTGGGCCGGCAGCTTATAAGGGGTCGCTTCTGAGTGACTGACCGGTAGGCCCAGGCAATCCCGCCGGATCCCGCAACAGGCGGTCGTGCTATATGTGGCGAAAAAGGTGGCGCAGAGATCGAGGAGGCTTCGTTCTATCCCATCCGATTACTGCGGCCGCCCCCGTCCCGCGCGCTTCCCGAAATTCGAATCCCGCAAAATCCGCGGGCTGCAGAACAACTCGTCAGACAGAAGATCTCCTTCACACCATCACTCGGAATTTTTCAAGTAAAGAAACTCACTCGACAAGAAACCAGGAATGGATCAAGGCGACTGAAAGAAGTTGCTGTCGTCATCCATGACAATTGATCCAGAACAAGACATTCATAAAGTACGAAGAACCAGTCGAAGGATCCCCAACTCCTTCCCCACTCAAACCTCGATCCATTCGGGGGCTAATGATGAAGCTATGTACCTAGGGTAGGGGCATGGACCTATTCTAAGTGCCCTACCCAAGGACATCCCTAGAAGAAGTCACCTTTCAATCGACTTGGAGGTATCCCACTCGACGGATTCAAGACACTCGACCACGAAGCTATCACTCGACCAGGAAGCCAACCACTCGACTGCTAGGAGATCTAAAGTCACTCCGCACGCAAATGGTCGGTCATTAAGTAGCTTTTATGGTCTTCATAGCACTTTATTAGGGGCGTTACGAGTAACGCCCAGCCTTAATGTACTTTAAACCCTGCATTACTAAGGGCTGGAGGGGTCTGGCGAACTCTATATAAGCCACCCCCTCCTCAGTATCAAGGGTTCGCACCCCTGTTACTCATACGCACATAATTCAATCGACCGCCTCCGGGCACCGAGACGTAGGGCTGTTACTTCCTCCGAGAAGGGCCTGAACTCGTAATCCTCGTATGCTTACAACTCCTCCATAGCTAAGATCTAGCCTCTCCATACATACCCCCCTACATTACTGTCAGAGTTAGAACCACGACAGCTGCTACGGGCTTCTAGCAAGAACCGTTATTACCTACGCATAAAACAACAACGGTGATTCATCAAGTTTACTATTTTAACCTTCTTCAAGGACCAGTCGTGGTCAAATTCGATTCAACTAAAGTAGGAGAAACAGACACCCGTCAGCCACCTTTATGCAAAACTAGTTGCATGTCAGTCGGTGGAACCGGTCTCATGTGCGTGGACATGTAAGGTTGGTCCGGGCCACTTCATCCCACAATACTGCCGAGTCAAAATAAGACGTTGGTGGTAAGCAGTATGATTATCACTGCCCACAACTCTCTGTGTTCTACTCATGCATATCATCTACTCATAGACCTGGCTCGGGTGCCACTGTTGGGAAACGTTGCATGGAAAACAAAAAAATCTATGCACACGCAATGATCTATCCATGGAGATGCATAGCAACGAGGAGGAGAGTATGTATACATACCCTCATAGACCGTAAGCGGAAGCGTTTAATAACGCGGTTGATGTAGTCGAACTTCTTCGCGCTCCAACCGATCAAGTACCGAACGTATGGCACCTCCGCGTTCTGCACACGTTCACCTCAGTGACGTCCTCCGCCTTCTTGATCCAGCAAGACGGCGAGTAGTAGATGAGTTCCGACAACACGACGGCATGTTGACGGTGATGGTGAAGTGATATCCGCAGGGCTTCGCCTAAGCATTACGAAAATATGACCGGGGGTGTAAACGATGGAGGGGGGCGCCGCACACGGCTAGGAAATTGTCTATTGTCTGCTAGGCGCCCGCTCCCACATATATATAGGTGGGAGGGAGGGAGGAGCAGCCAAAGGAGGCGCCCAAGTAGGAGGAATCCTACTTGGGGTCCCTCCCAAGCCACCCCCTTTCCTTATTTGGAGTGCAGGGAAAGGCAGGGGAGGGTGCCCCCCCCCCTTCCTTTCTCCCATGAGAGGGAAAGGCTGGAGGGGCTAGCCCTCCCCCTTTTCCTTCCCTAGGGCTGGACAAACAAGGGAGGGGGCGCACCAACCCCCTTGTGGGCTGGTCTGTCCCCTCCTTTGGCCCATAAGGCCCATAACTTGCCGGGGGGGTGCCCGGAACCCCTTCCGGTGACCCGATTCCTTCCCGGTATGTTCCGAAACACTTCCGATGTCCAAATACCATCGTCCAATATATCAATCTTTACCTCTCGACCATTTCGAGACTCCTCGTCATGTCTGTGATATCATCCGGGACTCCGAACAACATTCGGTCACCAAAACATATAACTCATATAACACTATATCGTCAATGAACGTTAAGCATGCGGACGCTACGGGTTCGAGAACTATGTAGACATGACCGAGACACCTCTCTGGTCAATAACCAATAGCGGAACCTAGATGCCCGTATTGGCTCGCCTACATATTCTACAAAGATCTTTATCAGTCGAACCGTTATGACAACATACGTAATTCCCTTTGCCCATCGGTATGTTACTTGCCCGAGATTCGATCGTCGGTATCTTCATACCTAGTTCAATCTCGTCACCGACAAGTCTCTCTACTCGTTCCATAATACATCACCTTGTGACTAACTCCTTAGTCATTTGCTTGCAAGCTTATGATGTGTATTACCGAGAGGGCCCAGAGATACCTCTCCGATACTCGGAGTGACAGATCATAATCTCGATCTATGCCAACTCAAGAAACACCTTCGGAGATACCTGTAGAGCATATTTATGATCATGCAGTTCCGTTGTGAGGTTTGATATCACACAAGGTATTGCTACTTCTTGAGCTTGCGTTGGTTTTTCTCTTGAAGAGGAAAGGGTGATGCAGCACAGTAGAGATAAGTATTTCCCTCAGTTAAGAACCAAGATATCAATCAAGTAGGAGAAGAACGCGCAAATCAACAATATCTGCACAAATAATCGAACACTTGCACCCAACGCGATAATGTGGTTGTTAATCCCTTCAAGGGCACTTGCAAAGGTGAGATTTGATAGAGATACATAAATAAAACTAAACGTAAGATAAAATATTTTTGGGTTTTTTGGTTTATAGATCTGAAGTAAAAGATTGCAAAATAGTAGATCGGAAACTAATATGATGGAAAATAGACCCGGGGGCCATAGGGTTTGATAACCCACAAGTATAGGGGATCGCAACAGCTTTCGAGGGTAGAGTATTCAACCCAAATTTATTGATTCGACACAAGGGGAGCCAAAGAATATTCTCAAGTATTAGCAGTTGAGTTGTCAATTCAACCACACCTGGAAATTTAGTATCTGCAGCAAAGTGTTTAGTAGCAAAGTAATATGATAGTGGTGGTAACAATAACAAAAGTAACAGAAGCAAAAGTAATATTTTTGGTGTTTTATAGTGATTGTAACAATAGCAACGGGAAACTAAATAAGCGTAAACCAGTATGTGGAAAGCTCGTAGGCATTGGATCGGTGATGGATAATTATGCCGGATGCGGTTCATCATGTAACAGTCATAACATAGGGTGACATAGAACTAGCTCCAATTCATCAATGTAATGTAGGCATGTATTCCAAATATAGTCATACGTGCTTATGGAAAAGAACTTGCATGACATCTTTTGTCCTACCGTGGCAGCGGGGTCCTAATGGAAACTAAGGGATATTAAGGCCTCCTTTTAATAGAGAACCGGAACAAAGCATTAGCACATAGTGAATACATGAACTCCTCAAACTAAGGTCATCATCGGGAGTGGTCTCGATTATTTTCACTTCGGGGTTGCCGGATCATAACACATAGTAGGTGAATATAGACTTGCAAGATAGGATCAAGAACACACATATATTCATGAAAACATAATAGGTTCAGATCTGAAATTATGGCACTCGGGCCCTAGTGACAAGCATTAAGCATAGCAAAGTCATAGCAACATCAATCTCAGAACATAGTGGATACTAGGGATCAAACGCTAACAAAACTAACTCGATTACATGATAGATCTCATCCAACCCATCACCGTCCAGCAAGCCTACGATGGAATTACTCACGCACGGCGGTGAGCATCATGAAATTGGTGATGGAGGATGGTTGATGATGACGACGGCGACGAATCCCCCTCCCCGGAGCCCCGAACGGACTCCAGATCGGCCCTCCTGAGAGGTTTTAGGGCTTGGCGGCGGCTCCGTATCGTAAAACGCGATGATTTCTTCTCCTTGATTTTTTTCTCCCCGAAAGCAAATATATAGAGTTGGAGTTGGCATCGGAGGAGCTCCAGGGGGCCCACGAGGTAGGGGGCGCGCCCCCACCCTCGTGGACAGGGTGTGGGCCCCCTGGTCTTCATCTTTGGCAAGGATTTTTTTTATTATTTTTAACTTGACGTTCCGTGGAGTTTCAGGTCATTCCGAGAACTTTTGTTTTCTGCACATAAAACAACATCATGGCAATTCTGTTGAAAACAGCGTCAGTCCGGGTTAGTTCCAGTCAAATCATGCAAGTTAGAGTTCAAACCAAGGGCAAAAGTGTTTGGAAAAGTAGATACGACGGAGACGTATCAACTCCCCCAAGCTTAAACCATTGCTTGTCCTCAAGCAATTCAGTTGACAAACTGAAAGATAAACAAAAACTTTTACAAACTCTGTTTGCTCTTGTTGTTGTAAATATATCAAGCCAACATTCAAGTTTTCAGCAAAGATTATAACTAACCACATTTGCAATAATTCTCAGGTCTCATGGTTACTCATACCAATAGCATAATCAGCTAGCGAGCTATAATAATAAATCTCGGATGACAACACTTTCTCAAAACAATCATAATATGATATAGATGGTATCTCGCTAGCCCTTTCTGAGACCGCAAAACATAAATGCAGAGCGCCTTTAAAGATCAAGGACTGACTAGACATTCTAATTCATGGTAAAAGAGATCCAATCATAGTCATACCCAATATAAATTAATAGTAACAATGCAAATGACAGCTGTGCTCTCCAGCTAGTGTTTTTAATAAGAGGGTGATGACTCAACATAAAAGTAAATGGATAGGCCCTTCGCAGAGGGAAGCAGGGATTTGTAGAGGTGCCAGAGCTCAGTTTTGAAATAGAGATAAATAATATTTTGAGCGACATACTTTGATTGTCAACATAACAACTAAGAGATGGCGATATCTTCCATGCCACACACATTATAGGCAGTTCCCAAACAGAATGGTAAATTTTATACCCCCCCTCCACCAACAAGCATCAATCCATGGCTTGCTCGAAACAACGAGTGCCTCCAACTAACATCAGGTCCCAGGGGGAGTTTTGTTTGCAATTAATTTTGATTTAGTTTGCATAAAGCATGGGACTGGGCATCCCGGTGACCAGCCATTTTCTCGTGAGTGAGGAGCGGAGTCCACTCCTCTTGAGAATAACCCGCCTAACATGGAAGATAAGGACAGCCCTAGTTGATACATGAGTTGTTCGAGCATACAAAACATAATGTTTATTTGAAGATTTAGAGTTTGGCACATACAAATTTACTTGGAACGGCAGGTAGATACCGCATATTGGAAGGTATAGTGGACTCATCTGGAATAACTTTGGGGTTTAAGGGATTGGATGCACAAGAAGTATTCCCGCTTAGTACAAGTGAAGGCTAGCAAAAGACTGGGAAGCGACCAACTAGAGAGCGACAACAGCTATGAACATGCATTAAAATTAATAAACATTGGATGCAAGCATGAGTAGGATATAATCCATCATGAACATAAATATCGTGAACGCTATGTTGATTTGGTTTCAACTACATGCGTGAACATGTGCCAAGTCAAGTCACTTAAATCATTCAAAGGAGGATACCATCCCATCATACCACATTACAACCATTTCGATAGCATGTTGGCATGCAAGGTAAACCATTATAACTCATAGCTAATCAAGCATGACACAAGAAACTATGATCTCTAATTGTCATTACAAACATGTTTATTCATAATAGGCTAAATCAAGAACGATGAACTCGTCATATTTACAAAAACAAGAGAGGTCGAGTTCATACCAGCTTTTCTCATCTCAGTCGGTCCATCATATATCATCATAATTGCCTTTCACTTGCACGACCGAACGATGTGAATAATAATAAGAGTGCATGTGCATCGGACTAAGCTGGAATCTGCGAGCATTCAATAAACAGGAGAAGACAAGGCAATATGGGCTCTTGGTTAAATTAACAATAATGCATATAAGAGCCACTTCAACAATTTAATTATGGTCTTCTCCTATTAACCCCCAAAGAAAAGAAAAACTATTTACACGGGAAAGCTCCCAACAAGCAAAAGAAGAACGGGAAATATTTTTGGGTTTTTCTTTTTAATTATTACTACTACAGCAGGAAAGTAAACTAGCTAGAAGCTATTACTAATTTTTTTGATTTTTCTTAAGGTTTAATAAACACATAAGAAGAAAGCAGGAAAAAGAAAATAAACTAGCATGGATATTAAAGTGAAAGAGTATGAGCATCGACATCTAGCAATGAGTGTGTGTAAACATAAATGTAATGTCGATGGGGAATACGTACTCCCCCAAGCTTAGGATTTTGGCCTAAGTTGGTTCATTGCCAGGGATAGCCTGGCTGATACCCGTAGGTGTAGGTGGGGTCGTACTGTGATGCAGCGGCTATCGCCTCCTGAGTTGCAGCGTGGTGGCGAGCTGCCTCCGCTCTCCTCTCGTACTCATCTGCCTCCTCCCTGGTGATGGTATATCTTCCTTTTGTCTGAGAATCAAAGAAGGCAGGAGTAGGGAGAGTAATACGGACAACATGCCATTTGTTAAAGATTTGTCGATATTGGAGAGGTGATTCCGTCCTCTCGACAAACTGGTGGGAGACCATAGAATCAAAATCTAAATAAGTAGGAGGCAACTCCATATCTCCCTCACGAACGTCTATCTCAAGAAAATTAGCTAAGCGGGTTGCATAAATTCCTCCAAAGAAATCTCCATTATATCTATTAAGATGCAACCTACGTGCTACAATGTCTCCCATATGATAAGATTGGTCTCCTAACACAGCACTCCTAAGAATGCTAAGGTCAGGGACACACATGTGACATGCTTCATCCTTAGCATTTATACATCTACCTAGGAAGAGAGCAAAATAATGTATAGCAGGAAAGTGAATGCTCCCTATGGTAGCTTGTGTTATGTCTCTAGATTCCCCTACAGTTATACTAGCAAGAAAGTTTCTAAATTCAGATTTACGGGGATCAATAGTACTACCCCATTGTGGAAGTTTGCAAGCAAAAGTAAAATCCTCTAAGTCCATGGTATAAGATTTGTCATAAAGATCAAACATGACTGAAGGAGAATTACGCGAAGATGAAAACTCAAACCTCCTCACAAATGAGCTAGTGAGTTGATGATACTGGGGTCATTTGTCTGCCTCAAAGTCCACAAGATCGGCATTACGCAAATATGCGTTAAATTCTTCTTTGATTCCCGCTCGATCCATAAAATTTTCTGAAGGCCATTCACAGGGCCGCACTGGAGCGTCCCTTGGGGGATCCTCATCATCATTACGCATTGCAAGCCTGGGGCCTTGCTTCCTTGAAGAACCACATTCGAACATCTTCCTAAGCATATTGCTTTTCTCTGAAAAATTTCTGAAATTTTTAGTAACTTCAAACAAAAGTGAACAAAGCTCAACAAAATTGATAGCAACTATTCCTACAAGTGCCTAGAGCCTATATCAAGCATTAGAACTACTTGGAACCATATAAATTTGACATGCAAGCTCAAGAACATGGTCACCTATGCAGCACAAATTTGCAAAGAATAAAGCACTAGAACAAAAACTAATTGGACCAATGGAGGAGTCACATACCAAGGAACAATCTCCCCAAGCAGTTTTGCGAGAGGTGCTTTGAGCAAGGAGATCGAAAATCACAGCAAGGTGAGCTAGAACTCGTGCTTGAACCAGATATTCGTGTTTGTGTGAGGAAGAAGAAGAGGATGGGTGCAGGAATAAGTGGAGGAGGGCCACCGTGGGCCCACGAGGCAGGGGGGCGCGCCCTCCACCCTCGTGGCCAGGTGGCAGCTCCCCCACGGTGATTTCAATACCATAAATCCTCAAATATTCCTGAAAAAATCATATTAAATTGGCATGTCATTTGGAGGACTTTTATTTTTGGGATATTTTTATATTGCACGGATAAATCAGGAAACAGACAGAAAAATACTATTTTTACTTTATTTTAACTAAGTAACAGAAAGTATAAAGAGGGTACAGAAGGTTGTGCCTTCTAGTTTCATCCATCTCATGCTCATCAAAAGGAATCCACTAAAAAGGTTGATCAGGTCTTGTTAACAAACTCATTCCGATTAACATGGAACCGGAGAAATTTTGAATAACACTATGTTACCTCAACGGGGATATGCATATCCCCAATAATAAGAATATCATATTTCTTTTTGACAGTAGGAAGAGGAAATTCAAAACCTCCAAATATAATCGATGGAATTTTTCCAATAGAATTGATACTGTGAACTTGAGGTTGTTTTCTCAGAAAGTGTACCGTATGCTCATTACCATTAACATGAAAAGTGACATTGCCTTTGTTGCAATGAATAACAGCCCATGCAGTATTAAGAAAAGGTCTTCCAAGAATAATAGACATACTATCGTCCTCGGGAATAACAAGAATAACAAAGTCCGTTAAAATAGTAACGTTTGCAACCACGACAGGCACATTCTCACAAATACCGACAGGTATAGCAGTTGATTTATCAGCCATTTGCAAAGATATTTCAGTAGGTGTCAACTTATTGAAGTCAGGTCTACGATATAAAGAGAGAGGCATAACACTAACACCGGCTCCAAGATCACATAAAGCAGTTTTAACATAATTTCTTTTAATGGAGCATGGTATAGTAGGTACTCCTGGATCTCCAAGTTTCTTTGGTATTCCATCCTTAAAAGTATAATTAGCAAGCATGGTGGAAATTTCAGCTTCCGGTATCTTTCTTTTATTTGTAACAATATCTTTCATGTACTTGGCATAAGGATTCATTTTCAGCATATCAGTCAATCGCATACGCAAAAAGATAGGTCTAATCATTTCAGCAAAGCGCTCAAAATCCTCATCATCCTTTTTCTTGGATGGTTTGGGAGGAAAAGGCATGGGTTTCTGAACCCATGTTCTCTTTCTTTACCATGTTTCCTAGCAACAAAGTGTCTCTTATCATAACGTTGATTCTTTGATTGTGGGTTATCAAGATCAACAGCAGGTTCAACTTCTACATCATTATCATTACTAGGTTGAGCATTATCATGAACATCATCATTAACATTTTCATTAGGTTCATGTTCATTACCAGATTGTGTTTCAGCATCAGACATAGATATATCATTTGGATTATCAGGTGGTTTAGCAATAGGTTCACTAGAAGTTTGCAGAGTCCTATCATTTTCTTTTTCTTCCTTTTATAAGAACTAGGTGCATCAATATTATTTCTCTGAGAATCTTGCTCAATTCTCTTAGGGTGGCCTTTAGGATACAAGTTCTAGTAGCCACTCTAACAGCATAATCATTTTTCTTACTATCCATTTCATCGAGCAATTATTTTTTAGCCTTAAGTACTTGTTCTACTTGAGTGGTAACCATAGAAGCATGTTTGCTAACAAGTTTAAGTTCACCTCTAATATTAGCCATATAATCACCCAAGTGTTTAATCATATAAGTAGTTTGTTTTAATTGTCTACCAAAATAAGCATTAAAATCTTCTTGCTTAAACATAAAGTTATCAAACTCGTCCAAGCACTCACTAGCAATCTTAGTAGGAGGGATTTCAGCCTTATCATATCTATAGAGAGAATTTACCTTTACTACCTGTGTCGGGTTATCAAGATCAGGAGGTTCTTCAATAGGTAATGGATCAAGATCATATGTTTCTTCAACAGGCGGTAAATTAAGCCATGTATTTCTTCAATAGGAGGTAAATTCTTAACATCTTCAGCTTTAATACCTTTTTATTTCATAGATTTCTTTGCCTCTTGCATATCTTCAGGACTGAGAAATAGAACACCTCTCTTCTTCGGAGTTGGTTTAGGAATAGGATCATTAATTGGAGCAGGCACTAGCTCAGGAGCTGGCTCAGGAGGTGCCCAATTATTTTCATTTGTCAACATATTATTCAATAAAATCTCAGCTTCATCCGGTGTTCTTTCCCTAAAAAGAGTACCAACACAACTATCCAGGTAATCTCTGGAAGCATCGGTTAGTCCATTATAAAAGATATCAAGTATTTCATTTTTCTTAAGAGGATGATCAGGCAAAGCATTAAGTAACTTGAGAAGCCTCCCCCAAGCATGTGGGAGACTCTCTTCTTCAATTTGCACAAAGTTGTGTATTTCCTTTAAAGCAACTTGTTTCTTATGAGCAGGGAAATATTTAGCAGAGAAGTAATAAATCATATCCTGGGGACTACGCACAGAACCAGGATCAAGAGAATTAAACCATATCTTAGCATCACCCTTTAATGAGAACGGAAATATTTTAAGGATATAAAAGTAACGAGATCTCTCATCATTAGTGAACAGGGTGGCTATATCATTTAATTTAGTAAGATGTGCCACAACAGTTTCAGATTCATAACCATGGAAAGGATCAGATTCAACCAAGGTAATTATATCAGGATCAACAGAGAATTCATAATCCTTATCGGGAACACAAATAGATGAAGTAGCAAAAGCAGGGTCAGGTCTCATTTTATCTCTAAGAGATTATTTACTCCATTTAATTAATAGCCTCTTAAGTTCATGACTATCTCTGCAAGCTAAAATAGCCGCAGAAGATTCCATATCAAAAACATAACCCTCAGGAATAACAGGCCTATCTTCATCATCACTTTCATCAGTATAATCAGGTTCAATAATTTCTTTCTCTCTAGGCCTAGCAATTTGTTCATCAAGAAATTCACTAAGGGGCACAGTAGTATCAAGCATAGAAGTAGTTTCATCATAAGTATCATGCATAGAAGAAGTGGCATCATCAATAACATGCGACATATTAGAACGAATAGCAGAAGCAGGTTTAGGTGTCGCAAGCTTACTCATAACAGAAGGTGAATCAAGTGCAGAGCTAAATGGCAGTTCCTTACCTCCCCTCCTAGTTGAGGGATAAATTGTTGTCTTAGCGTCTTTCAAGTTCTTCATAGTGTCCGGCAGATATAAATCCCAAGTGACTCAAAGAATGGAGCTTTGCTCCCCGACAACGGCCCCAGATTTTAGTCTTGATAACCCACAAGTATAGGGGATCGCAACATCTTTCGAGGGTAGAGTATTCAACCCAAATTTATTGATTCGACACAAGGGGAGCCAAAGAATATTCTCAAGTATTAGCAGCTGAGTTGTCAATTCAACCACACCTCGATAACTTAGTATCTGCAGCAAAGTGTTTACTAGCAAAGTAATATGATAGTGGTGGTAACAGTAACAAAAGTAACAGAAGCAAAAGTAATATTTTTGGTGTTTTATAGTGATTGTAACAATAGCAACGGGAAATTAAATAAGCGTAAACCAGTATATGGAAAGCTCGTAGGCATTGGATCGGTGATGGATAATTATGCCGGATGCGGTTCATCATGTAACAGTCATAACATAGGGTGACATAGAACTAGCTCCAATTCATCAATGTAATGTAGGTATGTATTCCGAATATAGTCATACGTGCTTATGGAAAAGAACTTGCATGACATCTTTTGTCCTACCCTCCCGTGGCAGCGGGGTCCTAATGGAAACTAAGGGATATTAAGGCCTCCTTTTAATAGAGAATCGGAACAAAGCATTAGCACATAGTGAATACATGAACTCCTCAAACTAAGGTCATCACCGGGAGTGGTCCCGATTATTGTCACTTCGGGGTTGCCGGATCATAACACATAGTAGGTGACTATAGACTTGCAAGATAGGATCAAGAACACACATATATTCATGAAAACATAATAAGTTCAGATCTGAAATCATGGCACTCGAGCCCTAGTGACAAGCATTAAGCATAGCAAAGTCATAGCAACATCAATCTCAGAACATAGTGGATACTAGGGATCAACCCTAACAAAACTAACTCGATTACATGATAGATCTAATCCAACCCATCACCGTCCAGCAAGCCTATGATGGAATTACTCACGCACGGCGGTGAGCGTCATGAAATTAGTGATGGAGGATGGTTGATGATGACGACGGCGACGAATCCCCCTCTCCGGAGCCCCGAATGGACTCCAGATCAGCCCTCCCGAGAGGTTTTAGGGCTTGGCAGCGGCTCCGTATGTAAAACCTGATGATTTCTTCTCCTTGATTTTTTTCTCCCCGAAAGCAAATATATAGAGTTGGAGTTGGCGTCGGAGGAGCTCCAGGGGGCCCACAAGGTAGGGGGCGCGCCCTAGGGGGGGCGCCCCCACCCTCGTGGACAGGGTGTGGGCCCCCTGGTCTTCATCTTTGGCAAGGATTTTTATTATTTTTAACTTGACGTTCCGTGGAGTTTCAGGTCATTCCGAGAACTTTTGTTTTCTGCACATAAAACAACATCATGGCAATTCTGCTGAAAACAGCGTCAGTCCAGGTTAGTTCCATTCAAATCATGCAAGCTAGAGTCCAAAACAAGGGCAAAAGTGTTTGGAAAAGTAGATACGACGGAGACGTATCAGGGTTCACTAGAGGCTTCTCTCTTGAAGGCAAATACTATGGTGGGTGAACAAATTATTGTTGAGCAATTGATAGAAAAGCGCAAAGTTATGACGATATCCAAGGCAATGATTATGCATATAGGCATCACGCCCGTGTCAAGTAGACCGACTCCTGCCTGTATCTACTACTATTACTCCACACATCGACCGCTATCCAGCATGCATCTAGAGTATTAAGTTAATAAAGAACGGACTAACGCCTTGAGTAAAATGACATGATGTAGAGGAATAAACTCAAGCAATATGATGAAAACCCCATCTTTTTATCCTCGATGGCAACAATTCAATACGTGTCTCGCTACCCCTACTTTGTCATCGGGTGAAATCACGCAAGATTGAACCCAAAGCTAAGCACCTCTCCCATTGCAAGAAAAATCAATCTAGTGGCCAAACCAAACCGATAGTTCGAAGAGAAATACAAAGATATCAAATCATGCATATAAGAATTCAAAAAAGACTCAAATAATATTCATAAATAAGCTCGTCATAAATCCATAATTCATCGGATCTCGACAAACACACCGCAAAAGAAGATTACATCGGATAGATCTCCAAGAACATCGAGGAGAACATGGTATTGAGAATCAAAGAGAGAGAAGAAGCCATCTAGCTACTAGCTATGGACCCGTAGGTCTGTGGTAAACTACTCACGCTTCATCGAAAGGGCAATGGAGTTGATGTAGATGCCCTCTGTGATCGAATCCCCCTCCGGTAGGATGTCAGAAAAGGCCCCAAGATGAGATCTCGCGGGAACAAAAGGTTGTGGCGGCGGAAACGTATTTTCGTGGATGCTTCTGGTGGTTCTGGAATATATGTGAATATATAGGAGGAAGAGCTAGGTCAGGGGAGTCCCGAGGGGTCCACAAGGTAGCCCCCCCCCCTAGGGCGCGCCCTCCACCCTTGTCGCCGCCTCATGTCTCTTTTGACTTGGACTCCAAGTCTCCTGGATGTCTTCTAGTCCAAGAAAAATCATCGTGAAGTTTTATTCCGTTTAGACTCCGTTTAGTATTCCTTTTCTGCAAAGCTCAAAAACAAGAAAAAACAGAAACTGACACTAGGCTCTAGGTTAATAGGTTAGTCCAAAAAATAATATAAAATAGCATATTAATGCATATAAAACATTCAAAACAGATAATATAATAGCATGGAACAATCAAAATTTATAGATACGTTGGAGACGTATCAGGTATTCCTCCGCTATTCGGGAGTTGCATAATCTCATAGTCGAAGGAATAAATATTTGACATGAAGAAAGCAATAGCAATAAACTGCGATCATTATGCTAAGCTAAGGATGGGTCTTGTCAGTCACATCATTCTCCTAATAATGTGATCCCGTTATCAAATGACAACACATGTCTATGGTTAGGAAACCTTAACCATCTTTGATCAATGAGCTAGTCTAGTAGAGGTTTACTAGGAACACAGTATTTGTCTATGTATTCACACATGTATTTAAGTTTCCGATCAATACAATTCTAGCATGAATAATAAACCTCTATCATGAATAAGGAAATATAATATAAAATAACAACTTTATTATTGCCTCTAGGGCATATTTCCTTCAAGAGGTGAGGTACAAGCTCATGTTGCATGCGCAAAAAGAAAGGATGGACCGAGATAGGGTGAACACCAAGTAGCTAATTGAGAGCAACAAGTTGGCAATTGGGAGAGAGACGATAGAGTTGGAGAAGAAAAGAGCTTGTTTCAAATAGGAGCTCGAGAAGGTACAGACCTTTGGATCAATAGAGATTGAGATGGAGAGGTTGCAACTTGCTCGAGACACGGAGGATTCGAGGATAATGTTGACAGACGCAAGCCTCTTGGATGAGCAAGTAAGAAAATGGCTTGTTAGAAAGAAGAAGATCAACGAACGTAGGGAGTACGAGGCGATGCGAATGGGGATGGCTGCAACGGAAGCAAAACGGATGGATGCAGAGCAGGCGGCAAGGATGGCCGTGGTGGAGCGGGTGGCTCGGATGGCGTCCGATGAGTGACCCGTTATGCTCGGACTTGAATTTCATTTTGGCATGTCTAGTGTTGAACTATGATTTATTTTGCTTTGTTGCATTTGTTGAACTGATGAATTGTGATGAATTTGTGTTATATGATCCACGTACATGGATTGCATGGGTTTGATGGTTTACATTTAAAGCGTGCGACTACCCAACAGGCCATATGAGGGGCCATCCAGCACTGTCCGTGGTCACGTCCGGACGTGTATGAGGGCGTTTAAGGAGACGGATTTGCTAAGTCCGGTTGTATACTCTCTAACGGAATCGAAAGAAATTTTTTTTACGTGAATCAGTCCATGCTCTAAAGGAATCGAAAGAACTTTTTTTTACATGAATCAGGACACTTTTTTTGCGGGTGAAGGATAACCTTTTTTGAAGGACCTTTAATACAACTAGTAAGTATGCACGTGCAACGCACGTCTATAATATAGAGAATAAGTAGTAAAGTTCATCTATTAAGAGCTTGTTCGGTAATCCACCGGCTCCAGGAAATCCTACGCTCCGGCTCCTCCAAGCGAGCTCCAGCTCAGGATGTGGTAGGACAGAAAAGGCACAAGACATAACGTGAACGAACGGGTACGCCACTTATCGGTGGCAGTGTGCTGTAAATTTCACAAACTCCTTCGTGTGCTGTAAATTTGACGAACTCCTTCATTTCCAAGATATAGGGAGCAGCTCATTCCCAGCTCTGCGATTTCCATCTACAGATCGCTCTGCTCCGCTCTATTGACTCCAGGGAGTTGCAGCATTCGGGCCGGCTCCGCCGGCTCCCAAAGCAGAGTTGTGGAGTGGAGTGGATCCGAACATGCCCTAAGCCGGCATTTGTCTGTTTGATGACAGCTCACCACTCATGGTATTAGGAATTCGTGTTACAAGATGAGTTTGGTCTTGTGAACTCTTCTAGGATGGCTGTCCAAAATCACACGATATAAGTGTTCACTATTGTGCTAATCACTTTCATATTTCTACTTCTCACTATATCATTATTCAATTCCGAGTCCACTAAAATGGTAAATAATTTTGTACTGAAGTGTGTCCTATGTTACTGCCAAATAGGTAGTACTCCAAATTACCAAAAATATAGTAATCAGAATTAATTGTAAAATAATAGTCTAATATGCTTTTTCCAAGTATTAATCAGAATTAGTCCACGAAGAACAATGGTGGCAATTCTGAGTGAAATATACATGCTCAAAATAGTCAAATAAAATATTCCTATCCATAAACCCCAATATAATCCACCTATGTGATTACAAAATTTTGATTAGACATTTTAATTTGATCAGATGAAAGATAAATAAACATGAATATTAAATAGCTATGGTGTTTCAGCTGAAATACCACACATGGTGGGCAGCCTGACCGAAGTTGACACTCACTATACCAATGCCCAATTCCATTCACGTTCCCTTCCTGCTCTGTGCAGTGCTCTCCATCCCTAGCGAGCTTGCTGCCACAGTCATCGCTCTCCTGCAAGCAAAATTACTGAAGATATGAGATTTCATGAAAATTTAGTTATTTCTGACTGAATGATAAAGTATTATTTCCACTGCTTCTATAGATCAGAACAAACGCAGATGTCGAATACTCATGCATATAGACATTCTATTGACAATCAATTGGCAATAACTACTCTTTAGAAGGTAAAATATATATGGAGAAATAAAGTTGTGGGGTTTTGAGTTAGGTCCATCGATATTCTCACTGGCCGCCACAACTTTCTCTTGCTAGCGGGATATGTATTCCTTCTTTAGATATTCTTCTTTCTTCTTATCAGATGGTCATGGCATATCAGTATATCGTCCTTGACTACTCTGTAACTTCAGGTCAGTTTGCGTTTCTGTGAATTGATGGTTAGTAATTGCTCCGCTTGCGGCTCGAGATTTTAGCCTAACAATGGAAGCAATGAAGTAAGTTATGAGTATTAGATGGTTGGGACAAATAGCAGCACTACAAGGTTAGACCCTGCGAATTGACTAACCTTCTACCCTGTGTTTATACATTTACATATCCTAGCTCTGGATAATACTAAAGAACTTGGGTTACTTTTATACTACCAAAATTACATAAACCCTTTCTAAAAACTTTTAGCACCAGGACATGTGTGCGGTTCCCTTTCAAGAAATTCATGTAAATCAATTTATTAACCAGCAATGCTCATGTTTGAAAAAATTATAGAACATGTAGAAGTTTATTGGATTTTCAAATTGATTTATTAACAGTACACGGGAAGTTGAAGTGCGAATAATAAGTTATGTATTATGATGGATAGTGTAAAACCAAAAAATCACAAACCACTTTATTGTATAATTTATCCAGTAAATTAAGATCAATGCGAAAGACACGATTCAACAAAAAATTAATTTAACTACAACCATAGTAAATTAGAGCAGAAGTTCCTACCCAACCTATCTATCACCCTATACGTACTACAAACTTCGTTCAAAATACACACTCCCGAATCACAACCATCCAATACTCCTAGTCTTATACATACTGCATATATTATCACTTGATTTTGTGAGGGATAACTAACCAGATAATGATGAGAAAATCAAGTAATCTCCAATTATACATATAACTTACTAAAAGGGTCCACTCCCTAGCCCATTGAGCATTTTGAGCATTTTTCAATAGAAAGTAATGGAAGCACTAACAAAAAAAGTAAGATTGTGATCAGAAGACTGTATCTTACCAAGATTAATCTTTTTTTCCTGCCTATAGTGGGGTCCTGAACTTCTGATCATCACGGCTGCAGTACAGACAACAGAGAAGCTTACACTTAATTAGATTTAGAAATTAGAACTGATTGCCATTAGTCCCCCTGCGTTGTAGGTGCCATGTTACCTTGAAGGTAATATGAACAAAATAAATGTCTTACTCTAAAGTCTCGATGAACATAATAAAGATATATGTAGGGAATATAGAGTAACCAAACAAGGAGAACTGATCCGATTGAAAGGGGTTATGTGAGGAATGAAATAACTCCATTAACACGTCAGACCAAGATGAACCAATCTAACAACAGTCAAATAAATAGAGGAGAGGGTATACCTGAATTCCACTGCAGAAATAACATGTGATTACTTTTCATTCTTATTCCCCAATAGTTATTTTTATCAGATGGATCAAATGGACTCCGTTTTATTAATCATTGCTCACTACTGGGGCAGTTTAGTTGTGTTTCGGGCCAAAAGATGAGCTCGAAAGAGTTTATTAAATCTGTCTAGCACTCTAGCTAGCATGCGATTACACCACCCATCATTCTTCACATGGTTTGTGGAACAGGATGGCGCTTTCGCACTCCTGCAATTGACGTGTTGTTAAAGCATGACCAGCAGCTGCATTCACCTCAAAAGACAAACAATAATTGGCAGAGACCTAGAGGAAATGGGGTGAGAAATAGCTCAGGTTGAGCATCCTTATTTGGTTTTGCAATAATAATAACATGGTTAGAACATAAATTAGCTAAGACTCTGTTGTACGGAATTTTTCTAACTCCATCGACGAATTGGATCTGGAATCAGACATGTCATGTCTCACTTGTTCACCAGCTCGTCACGGGTGAGACTAATGGTGGTAGCGTGGTGGAATGTCTGCCATGCCTCCAGGAACAACAGGTTCTTCTCCATTAGCACTAATCGTGATTGGTTGGGGTCTGAAAACCACAAACCAGCGATAATTGAAGAGCGGGTCGGTCTGAACAAAAAATAGTTTTCGAGCATTGGATAATTACATGGGGGCGGGGAGCAGCAGTGGCCGGCGCTTACAGGGACATGCTGAGCGTCATCCGCACAATCGCGCGACGGCCGAGACTGGCAGCGTCCAGCGCCACCAGGTTGGCCCGCGCCACCGTCGAGACACGGTTGACCTGCCCGAACTGGAGCTCGGGTTGGCCGCACCCATGGCAGTTCACCGTGGCTGCCACCGCAACTCGCCAGAATCCGAGGGAGGAGATGTGTGAGTGGACGGCAAGGCAAGACCGGCCTGCCGGGCGCGTCGTGCTGGCGTATCGGGTGGAACATGGGGGCGGCGGCAGAGCGATGGTGGGAGGGGGAGCAGGACGGATGGCGGACGAAGGTATGGGGCAGTGCGGCGGCGCCCTAACCCTAACTTCCATCGCTAACCGGGTCCTGCGCGTTCGGATTGTATTTTCCTTCGGGAAGGGATGTTTTTTTAGTAAGGGAAGCGGTGTATTGGGTGGACGCGGGCCGCGCGACGCGGGACGTTTCGTTGGCAGAGTTTTCGTCCGCCCCTAACATGTTTGCTTGTTTAATAGTAGTATAGACTAGTGGCATCATTGGTCTTATTCTCGCATTCCGTGTGTTTGTTGTGTGAAAATTACTCCGTCCATTTTTTAGATAGAGAATTTCCCAGCTCTCGTAATTTATGTGCTAGCCGGTGTTTTGCATGCTTTATCCGTTCGTGCCACCTGTCAAAAAAGAATGAAGAAGCCGGTGTCACAGATTTGATGTTGCCATGTTACGTATTCCATCGAACATGCAACGGTTTTGTACTCTTGCTGCTAGTACATCCAACCTTGTAGATATCCAATCCTCGCTGGAGATCTCCATCAGAAAACAATCTTTGCCCAAGGCAGGAATTTCCGAAACCCATGGCATGTAGCTTAACTTCAAGGTTCTACTGATGGGAAGATGATTAGAGCAGAAAATCCAGGCCCCAGCAGCAGCTATTAAGAAGCTGCTTTTCGAGTCTAGGACGGGGTCCCTCCACACGCAGAATTGAAGCTCCAAAGTACAGGTGCACACGCAAAAGCTCAAACCATGGCATGTGCCGGCACAGGGCCCTTTCCCTTCTCCTCCACCCGGAGAATAAAAGGCATTCAATGTTTTGCTCCATGAGCAACAGTGACCAACGTTACGGGGCATGAACATGTGTGGGGCGGGGGAATGCATCTAGTAATCTCCCATCACCTATATATACTGCTATACACGCCACTGTAACAAGTGACATGGTTTGATTACAATTACAATCACATATCGTTTTCTTGGGTAAGATGGGAAATAGTAGAGACATGGCATCACAGCTCGATCATCGTTTTGCAGGCATTTCGTCTCATTTTGTCTTGATTTCTGTACACCGCCCCCACTCTTGCCAACAAATCATGAGATTTACTGGAACACGATTTGTTCAGTTACATACAGGGGATAGATCCCATCGACGAGATCTATGAGCTACAGCGCCGTGCCGTCCATTCACTGGTACTCACACTTCATTGCCACAAAGGTTTTAGATATTTACAAAGCTCGTAGTACCGAATATAGATGAGCTCTTAATGGTGAAGCAGAGATGAATGCAGGCTGTCCCGCTCACTTGGAGAGCAGCCCAAAGTAGGGATTCTCCATGGCAGACGCGATCTCGACCCCCGCTGCGTTGAGGAGCGCCACGTCGACCTTGCCCCTCGGCATGACCAGGTAGCTGTTGTTCCTGAGCTTCTGGAACCCGCACAGCTCCAGGAACTCTACGCCGCCTTGCAGATTACCCACCCTGTCCTGTTAAACAGCAGGAGTTGAGGATGAGGCGGCTTTCTGAACTAAATAGCCATACGTAGCATATCGCGTTCTCCAGTTACCTTGAAAACAGGGTTGCTTAGTCGAATCCTCCTGAACTTCTCCTCTTCTGGGTTCTTTACTACGTTGGCGACTATCTTCAGCAATATTTGGAATGCTCTTTTCACTCTAGCGTTGTCATCCTATAAATAGAGTGCCAACCAACACGTCAGATGGTTTGTGGCAACCCCATATAACACGAGGGGTTATTGCGTTATACAGCTTCATTTTGCATGTCTTGCACAAACAGACTGCTGAATTCTATTAGAGCGCTGATGTTAGACCATTGCGAACAAAATGGAAGGCCCAGTTCCAGACTACAAAACACAAGCTAAAAAATCCAAAAAAAAAAAAGACAACCTAAAAGAGCACATGATGCAGAAACTAAGCTTCCTGGTGTGCAGACAGGCTAGTTTCAGTTATCTGCATGGGCCGAGGTTGCACAGCAGCATTTGTGTGAAATAGTAATCAAGATTGTGATGCGGCAGAGCATAGAAGGTTTATTGTGTTAATTGTGCAAAACAGTCAACAGCTCCATGTATCATAAATCATAACTGTAGGAAGATCATTTTACCTTGTGATTCTTTTTCAGATTTCGTAGGCAATCTCTCAATTGTTCTGATGTTACAATTGGTTCAATAGGTTTTACCTGAGCAGTCAAAAAAGAGTCAGAAATGTGTTTTGGAGGTTTTGCTCATGTAATGTAGTACTATGGGGAACTTTAGACCTTTGCGAGAGTTACTATTGGGGGTGATGCTACTGTATTTTCCCGTGGCAAACCAAGTCCTCTCCTCCTTTCGGCCTGCATAGAGGAAAATAATGTAAGTCTTTTCAGCAGTCCAACAAGCAATGTAGTGTCTCGCTCAAAGTCTGAAAGTTTTGGAGAAAAATAGTGGCTAATGAGTAACACAAGAAAATTCTCACTCTGATCATGTAGGAAATATTGATTACACTCTACTGATAATACTGCCATGGGTAGACTTAATCGACAATTACAGGTAGGCTTGCTCCATTGCAAGGAGACCAAATTTTCTTAGTTGAAATTCAAAGGCATTCACACACAAAAAAAGGATGTATTGTTGCATGTAGATGTGGGTCTGTGGAGAGATATAGACATATAGGGTAACATTATTGATGTGGAAACCCAAGAAGCAACTGTAAGGAGTGCATGGGATTCAGTGACCATTGTCCTATAAAAACTGAATTCAAAATAACAGATGGAATGAAACATCAAAGTTTCAAAGTATTAGTCAGATTAGATTCAATGGGACCTTATCATCCTCTATACGCTGACGGATTCTCTCCCTTGCTCTTTTCTCCTCCTCTTGTTCTGCTTTTCGACTTTCCATCATGCTGTATTAGACAAAAATATTGTTTCCATTGTTATGATGCAACTTATCTCTGTTACATAGCCCATGGGGCATATATATATCAGACATGACTTGGGAAACAAGGAAAGGAAACATGGGCTAATAAGGATATCCTAAACCAATACTAATACTTCCTAGCATCCATGAGTACATTTGAGTTGGAAATAGAAGATATGAGTTGCATTTGACCGAAAATAGCCGACATGAGTTGAATACAAAACCCACCGTTTTCTTTGATTTTCTTCAAGAGTCCATTTTGCTTCCATAACATCTTTAGCAGCTTGGATCCTCTCCCTCTTTACAAAAACAACAAATAAGTTTCACATGAACGATAATGCTCATAGGATATGTAAAACAGCCAATACTTTTCACAAAAATATCACAATACTAGCAGAGAGCTGATGTTCATTGACAATAGTAGGTTTTACTTTCTATCATACTCTAGCATGTAACACTTAGCAGAATGTAGGGATGCGTCATCATTGACTCTTTCTGTTGCAAATCAAAATCAATGGTTTTCAATATTTATATAGCATGTCATCATGTTTTAACAAGCTACTACTTCTGCATGCAATATGCAACACAAAAGTGCAAAAATGATGGTAGACAAGCGACAGGTTACAACAAAGAAGGTTTGACATCCCAACGGAGAACAGTGCAGGCCAACATGAACTTATTGCATGATAGCTCCTATGGTGAAATATGATAACTAAAACTACAACAAAGCACATTCTAGCTCTTCCCTGCTGCAGTGTTACGGTTTTTACTTCTTAATAGCATTGAAATATTGTCAGACCTTATCCTCCTGAAGTTGATTTCTCATTCTCCCTCTTGATTTTTCTTCCTCGTCACGCTTTGACTTATGTAGTGCTAGAACCCTGCAGTGTAGGAGGGTTGCTGCCTTGCAGGAATGGTAAACAAAATGCAAACAGCTCGCCAGACAACATCTATTCAAAACAAGGTACAGACCTCTTTCTATCCTCTTCCTCATGTTCATTGGCATTGAGTTCTCTTTCCACCTGTGAAATCTCCTGATAAAAAAAAATGGGTGTGACAAAAGATTACGAACTATAAACACTAGCTCGGATTAGGTGAGGCATAGACAAAATGCTAGTGAAGTGGCAGCCTGGCAAGTGGCTGCGATGCGGTACCTACTAGTCAACATTTTACTACAATATTTATATTATGTAAGCATACGGAAACAATGGCAAAGAGAAAACGTGTGCACTTGTATCTCATTTCCAGACATAATATTTTAGTTCAATGTGCTATGAGAAATCCTTTGTTGAATCTGAAGCTGTGAGTTAAAAATGGAGGAATGGAATTTATGTAAATTTCAGCCTGGTTTAACTTTTTCCAATAGTGATTAGGCAGGTTCTAGTCCTCCGTGAATGACAAAAAGAATTAACCATATAACATGCTAACATGACAAGAAAGGACTGAGATATCAAAATTACGAAGAAATGTTTAGGTAGCACCTTCTGACTTCCAGCTGTAGCTTGCTCTTCTGATTTTCTCTCCTGGGCATGGGTCCTACAAGACAACCATGCCCGATCCCATGATTATTATGCAACAGCATAGCAAACAGAAGGCATATGTTCTTTTGGAGTACATAAGCTTCTCATGAATACATATTCTCCATCAGTAGTCAGTAAATTGTAATATTAACCCTCTGTTTCTTTTTGTGAGGTACCCACACATTCCAAGGTTCAAGCTTGACCAAGAGACGAACAATTATATCAACAATGTGTAAGTTACGTGACACAAAACTGACACCGTTGGATTTTTATTCAAAAGCATTTTGTAATGATACCACCCACATTTTACAGTCTAATGTTGTCAAGCTTACTTTAAATGCATGGAGGCCTTGCATAAAAACAGAGGGAGTAAGCATTTATGTCTGACACATGACTTGCCTTATTCAACATATATTTGCAACTTTTGGTCATTTGTATCTTCCATTTTACCGGTGCATGGAATTAGACTGTTAAATGTAGCAAGTGATCAGGCTTAACGGCAAATTTTCCCAGATCAGCTATTTTATTTTGTAAAAAAGGACGGACAGTTATAAAAAGGCTGTTTCCTCCCTTGAGCTATCCCCAACACGACACCTTTTTCCATTAAGCACTGCACAGTGCACAGACTCTTAGAGTTTGCACCCTGAAGTGTTAGGTTGACATAGCAGGCTGACATACATAAATGTAAAAAGCTCTGGCTTATCAAGTGCAGACTTCCAGACGGTTGGCAGGATAGCTATTTGACAGTGATTTGTGCTCCAATTCCACTGAAATAACACTTGATATTTCCTATTGAGTTTCATTCAGTAACCAGTACATTCAAAAGGCCTATGATGTGGAGTCGATGGGGCAGCAATTTTTCTCTCAAAATTGCAACAGCCAGTCAAGTGCCCATACTCATGGCAGTGCTGATTTCATATTTTGATTTATCGAGTTTATACAACAACCAGTTCATCTAAGAACTTAGGCCCTTAGGTTAAGGCGAGTAACATTTTCCTACTTTGTTTTCTATAACATTCTGGAAAACTAACCTCATTCCTTGAGCGCTGTTTCTCACTTCGTTTGATGTGTCACCGCATTCAATGCTGATTTCTCTTGAAACCTAAAACATCCAAAGGAATACCAAGAAATCAGAACAGGAGGTTTGAAAATAAGTGTTTGACATGACAATGCAGATATGTGGACTGTAGACATAGAATAAAGGAAATATATTGGAGAGTATGTCTACGAAAATCCATCTCTGCACCCACGTCAACAAAAAAAATCAAAACAAATACTAGAAAAATTCAAAAAATTCCAAAAAAATTTGTGCGGTAGAAAATTTTATGCATGAGGTCCGCTCCAATTTTCAAATCATTTGGACACCTGAGGAGCTCTCAGCAAAAAAGACAAATTGGGGGTCTGTAAAAATGTCTACTGTTCATGTACTGTTTTGGTACGATTTGTCTTTTTTGCTGAGAGCTGCTCAAATGTCCAAATGACTTCAAATTTGGAGCGGGCCTCACGCATCAAATTGTCTACCACTTTTTTTTTGGATTTTTTTGAAATTTTTACGAATTCTTTTCTAACCGGGTGCAGATGAGCCTGGGCACCGAAACGCCCTACTCGTTTGTCTAGCTCTACAGAGCATTAGGTTATAGACTAAACAACAAAATTGCGACACAGACATGCACTAACACGCAAGTTGCTTCAGAATTAAGTATTTAACAGAACTGAAAAGGGTTGTGCACTGGAATCTCAGAGAAAACAATTCACAGTTATATATTTAGAGGATAGCTCTGCTGAGGAATATATCAAGTGAGTGTAGAATAAGCCACATCAGAACAGATTTCTGTTCACGAATCACGATTGCATAAGAAAACCTACCAATGGTAGCTGATCAATGTCTGGGTCACTTTCATGTTCCAGAAGCCAATTTATCGCAGATTCAAGATTGGAATTACCTGATAAGGACATTGGATTATTTCTACAGTTCATTCAGCTTGATATAGAAGAAAAACGTGTTTACAATAAACGTGTCTCCCTATCTTTGCAATTAAATAATTACTTTGAACTTTCAAGAAACGCAAATAGTAAGATGTTCGGTAGTCAGTACAAATATAATTGGTGAGACCATAGAACAGGATGCTCTAGTGTGGTATGATTGATGGATTGTCAGCCTGACAGACTATGGTAGAAAGAAACTTAATACAAGAATGTTACCTTCTAAGCCCATTTGAAACAGACGTACCAGAATAATGAAGTGCCCTAATTGAACGAACGGCGGGGAATCCCATAACTTCAAGTTCACCAAGCATTTTCTTGTCAACTTGTGGGACAGCCATCACTAGAAGTATATGGTAAGAATAAGAGCATGTCATTGTATAGACAACACAAAATACAGGTAAAGTGAGTGCCCCATGGTTTTGTACAATTTCAGCATATTTCTAAGAGATATTATGATAATGTGTCTGTTTCATTTCTAACTGAAGTTGCCACATTCTGCAATTTAAGATATGCAATTGATATGCTGATCTTAATCGTTACTCTGTTGGCCTTAATAATTATACTTGGTACAACAGGTGAACCGCAAACTGCCACATGAGTATAAGCTAGAACTACAGGCCATAACACAATTATGAAAGTTTGCACAATTTTGCATACATGTATGCAGAGCTAGAAAGAGGGAACAAAGGAACACATAGAATCTAAGTAGATTGAAGTACTTCAGGTTTGTGGATGCATTGAAACTTTGAACACAACAACCTGGTAAATTAACAAGAGAAATTCTTACCTTTCAAAGTTGTTTCCTCGCTTTGTAACTTTGTAGCCAAGTTGGTCTACAATCCTCTATAAGTAGGGGGTATGAAGCAATGCGTTACTGCAAATGGAGAGGGGCATCAGAAAATTATGTGAGGAGGTTTAGAGCTTTGCTTTGTATGTACTTCATTCTTGTCTTGTCTTCTCTAAGGGTTTTCGGGAAACTCAGGTGACTTCTTTCTTCTTCCAGTTACTTATTCCTTCCTTCCTACTTAGGGTTTCTGTTACGGCCGTAGAGGCCCACCGGGCAATCTTAGCCCACAAGTTATCTTAGGTTAATTCTTATGCAAGTTATCTTAGGTTAATTCTTATGCAAGTTATCTAGGTTATAAATATAGGCTGTAAGACTCTGTTTGGAATTAAGCAATAAGACTATTCTATTGCCCGGCTCCCAGAGGAGCCGGAACCCTAAACCCTAGCCGCCTCTCTCCTGCGCCGCCGCCGCCCAGCCGCAAGGACGGCGCCTCGCCGCCGGCCGCCGCGTTCCAGCCCTCGCCCAGCTCCCTCCTTCCCCTACAGCCTACGGCCTAGAGGAGCCAGAACCCTAGCTCCTAACACCTTGGTATCAGGTACCCGGGTTTCGACCATGTCTTCACCGCCTGCAAACCCGCCGCCACCGCAGCCGCCGCTGCCCAACGCCTCCCCCACCGCCGCTGCCACCGATTCCACCACCGCCACCGCTGCGTCGCCGGGCGCCACGGCCTCCCTATCGGCGCCGATCTCCCCCGCACCCAGCACCATGCCGGGCCAGGGCCAGCCTCAAACCCCCATCCAGCAACCACCGCCGTCGCCTTCCCCAGCGCCGCCGCAGTTCACATCGGAGGCCATGGCCGGCAAGCTCAACGACCTGGTCATCGCGGTCCAGGGCATCCGCCTCTACTTGGCGAGCCCGTACGGGCCGCCTCCACCGCTTCATCCGGCCGCGCCCGCGGGCCAGCCGGCGCTGCCGTGGTACTCGGTACCGGCGGCTACCCGGCGCTTCCCCCACCGGCAGCTTCGACGCCGCCTTGGCCGCAGTGGCCGACGCCTTTCGCGGCCCCCTGGCCGCTACAGCAGATGCCGCAGGCGGCGGCCACCGGACCGCTGCAGCCGTCTCCGTGCCGGCTTGCACCGGGCTGCCGCTGCTGCCGTTCCAGGCGGGACACCCCGGCGGGACCACGCCGGCCGCGGGCCCTTTGTGGTACTTGCAGCCACCCTCCCCCGCGGCCACCGACGCCCCTGCCCACCCCCCGCCGCCGACGCTACAACCACCGGCGCCGCCCCTGCCTAGCTCGGGGGCACCCTCACCGACCGGCCTCCCGATTCATCAGGTCCGGTTCCCGCCCTCCCCGTCGCCACTTCCAGCGTGGGCGGCTGGGTCTTCACCTTCGCTGGTCTACACCACAGCCCCCGAACAGCAACTCCGTTCCCGCAGTTCGGGGGGCCGTCTGGTTCCGCTGGTCCCTACCCGGAGTACTCCGACCAGGCGCCACCCGCCTCGCTACTCCGCTCCTCCGAGCCAGTTCGACACGGCGCTCCGCCACAGACACCGCCGCGGTTTGCCAAGCTCGACTTCGCCACCTATGACGGCACGGAGGACCCGCTCAACTGGCTCAACCAGTGCGACCAGTTCTTTCGCGGGCAGCTCACCCTCGCATCGGAGCGTACCTGGCTCGCCTCGTACCACCTCCGCGGCGCGGCACAGACCTGGTATTACGCCCTCGAGCAGGATGAGGGCGCCATGCCCCCTTGGGAGCGCTTCCGCGAGCTCTGCCTCCTTCGCTTTGGGCCTCCGGTGCGCGGGAGCCGATTGGCGGAGCTCGGCCGCCATCCCTTCACCTCCACAGTACAGGACTTCGCCGACCGTTTCCAGGCCCGGGCGTGCCATGCGTCGGGCGTGACGGCGCAGCAGCGGGCCGACCTCTTCGTCGGCGGACTTCCGGATCACATCCGCGTGGACGTGGAGCTTAGGGGACCCCAGGATCTCCAGTCGGCCATGTACTACGCCCGCGCATTCGAGCGCCGCGCGGTGGCCATCCAGCAGGAATCACCGTCCCGGACCGCTGGGTTGCTACCCGGGCCGGATTCCGCGCAGGGTCGGCCTGCGCAGGCTTCTGCGGCACCTCTCGCCGCGACCGTGGCGCGGCCGTTCCGCCGGCTCACCTCAGCCGAGATACTCGAGCGTCGCCGCCAAGGGTTGTGCTTCAACTGCGACGAACCCTACAAGCCCAGCCACACCTGTCCGCGACTCTTCTACCTGGAGGTTGCAGACTACATCCAGAGGACGCCGTCGCCGCCGACCTGGCCGCCCCAGCTGTCGAGAAGGTGTTTGACGCTGGTTGATCACCTCGAGGAGTTCCGCGAGCGGTTCCCCACCTTACAGCTCGAGGACGAGCTGTTTGTGTAGGCGGGGAGAAGTGTTACGGCCGTAGAGGCCCACCGGGCAATCTTAGCCCACAAGTTATCTTAGGTTAATTCTTATGCAAGTTATCTTAGGTTAATTCTTATGCAAGTTATCTAGGTTATAAATATAGGCTGTAAGACTCTGTTTGGAATTAAGCAATAAGACTATTCTATTGCCCGGCTCCCAGAGGAGCCGGAACCCTAAACCCTAGCCGCCTCTCTCCTGCGCCGCCGCCGCCCAGCCGCAAGGACGGGGCCTCGCCGCCGGCCGCCGCGTTCCAGCCCTCGCCCAGCTCCCTCCTTCCCCTACAGCCTACGGCCCAGAGGAACCAGAACCCTAGCTCCTAACAGTTTCCCTCTTGAATCAACACCCTGTGCTCACAGTTCCTTCATTTGAACAAACTCATAAAAAATCAATACAGAACTCAGTTAGACAATAATCAAAATCTAAAATTATAACTTCGCTGTACTACAGGCATCTGACAGTGATCATCAACATCCAGTTAACCCACGTGGCCCACAGAACATGTCAGCATTCCCTTACAAATTCAGTACATGAATTACACAAAGAACAAAATAAATTTATCCAATAAAGTTAGTATGCCTGTCAAATCATGAATACATCTGATATTGTACAGAGCATTGTCAAAAAGGTTAAATGAATTCAAGTCCAGGGCTGTGATAAAGGAACAATTTGTTTTACATAATAAAAATGTCCATGATCAAGACTACAAGAAAATGATTCAACTCCTAGACTGAACTTTTCTGTACCACCTGATCATGGTGACAACTGTCCTGCCCCCCAGAAACTAATAGCACATTCTTTTCTCAGGAAAGATTACATGAGCTAGGCATGAAACTATTAAGCATATGGACATGAAAAATCTAGACAAACATTGGAGATAAATGGCGCAATGTTGAGCACAAGAAGCTATACTAACATACATATTTCCACAGTTTTAATTGATTGGAGTGCTCCTGTGTAATTTTTTACGAGGGGAAAATGGGAAATGTTTTGCAACCAGAGGTCTAAGGATATATTACATAGAAATGACAATGTTTTCATCCAACAAACAAAGCATCATAAGGCAAATATGCGCACCATAGTATAATGACTCATGTTAGATTTTGAAACAAATGCGGGATTCTGCTGCAGTGCTGCCAATCAGTGCAAGCCTGGATTTGGATACTTTACGAAAGGAGGAGGTGCTGCACGGCCATTATAGACATCACAAGATTTTTGGTTTCCAGATATTTCCTTGAAGCTGCCTTAGCTCGGCAAAAAATGAAAAGAATACTAAACACAATAAAAATGAAAAATAACTCAAACTTCCCCATTTTTGGACAGTGTGAGTGGGGGTGGAATAACCTCAGTAAAGAACGAAATATGAGTGGTTCATAAACTCAGTAAAGAATGAAAAATAACTCAATTTCTCCCTTTTTTGGACAGTGTGAGTGGGAGTGGAATAACTTTTGTGAGACGTGCTTTATCCAATTTACTGTTAACAGCGGAAGGGAACTCATAGGATGATTCAAGGCTATGAACATGGTATTCCAGGGAAGGTTGCCTATCAATAATAGCTGATACATCATTATCCAAATGAACAGTACATACTAGTAATCTGATCAGAAGTGAACCTACAGGATGCATCATCAATTACAGAGTTCTATTTTAATGCTTTAGCCTACTACTGCTAGTATAATATGTCACCGCATGGCCAGTGCAATACTATCAAACAGGAACCAAAACATTTCTCAGGCACTTCTGGTGTGGCTGCTGGAATGAATAATTTCAGTAATCATTACCCAGTGAATGGTGGTAATACCTCAAACCCTACTGTTTGCAAAACCTGCAACTAAATATTGTCCCCAATGTTATTTCCAGGCATCACCCTGCAGTAGACTGACCATCATTCCTGACTATACATGAATCTCGAGAAGGATTGCAACTATTCCCGAGCACTGAAATGTACTCATTGATGCGCCGATGTTTCTCCTCCAGCGTCGCTATCATCTCATCAGCACCCTCATTGATCGTCCATGGAACGTACCTTTCCATCCGCTCGAACCACTCCTGCAATGTAATAGTATCCAGGCTGCTTCTCCCAGTATGCTTCTCACCCTTCTCATCATCCTCTAACTCTCCTCCACTGTTAACTGCTTCCATCTTTCCATTCTCCTCCTCTCCTCCACCTTCATTTATCTCCTTACCCCCGTTGTCAGAAGCAACGCACTCAGTATCTGTCATCCCTTTTGGCACTCTACGTGCCAGCCCCCTCTGAGCAACAGGCACTTCCTCCAATACATTTGCAGTCCCTTCCACTTCTTCATCCCCAGCTGCCACCTCACTCTTCTCCTTCTCTCTTGGTGCAGCCACCTCCTCCTCCTCCTCAAGAACAGCCTTCCTTGCACGAGCCCTTGTGACCCTTCCCTGGATCCTTCTGGACGTTGGCTTTGGAGGCAGCGGCGGAGGAGCAACCGTCGTTGCAACCTCCCTCCCTTCACGGCATGTCACCACCACAGCCTCCTCCTTCCCTTCATCTCCCTTCTCCGGTTCAGAGGACTCAGCCTTCTTCCTCTTCCAGCCGCGTGTTGCCACCGCGGCCTTCTCCTCTTTCTGTTCATCTACAGTATCCAGTTCAGGGAACTCCACAGAATTCTTCCTCTTCCTGCCGCGTGTTGCCACAGCGGCATTCACCTCTTTCTGTTCATCTGCCTTCTCCAGTTCAGGGAACTCCACAGCCTTCTTCCTCTTCCTGCCGCGTGTTGCCACCGCAGCCTTCTCCTCTTTCCGCTCATCTGCATTCTCCAGTTCAGGGGGCTCCACAGCCTTCCTCCTATCGCAGAGTGTCGCCACTGCGGCCTCCTCCATCTCTTCCTTACCCGCTTCGACGGACTCCACTCCAGCCACCTTCTTCCGTCCGCCACCACGTGTAACTACCCGGAGGCTCTCTTCCTCCACCACTACTGCCGCTGCATCCGGCCCTCCCTTCTCAGTTTCGGAGGGTTCCAACGCCGCCGCCGCCGCCGCCCTCGTCCCCGCCATCTTCCGTGTGCTCGGGCGGGTGACGGATGGAGTCGGCTTCTCCTCCGCCACCGCCGCCGCGCGGCGCGAGGAGCGCCTAGGACCGGGTTTCACATCCGAATCAGGTGCGATGGACACGGCGAGCACGGTGGACTGACCGAGGATGATTAGGTCCCCGTGGGAGAGGGGGGCGGGGACGGAGGGCAGGAGGCGGGCGCCATTGATGAAGGTGCCATTGGAGGAGCCGAGGTCGGACACGGCCCAACGGGACGCGGGAGGCGGGAGGAACTCGATGGTGAGGTGGCGCTGCGACGCGCCCACGTCGCGCACGGCGAGGTCGTTGCCGGAGACGACGCGGCCGACGCGGAGCGCGGCGCCCGCGCGGCATCGCCGGGTCTCTCCCTCGCGCGGGCCCTTCTCCACCGCCAGGGTGAGCACCGGCGGCGGAGCGGCCATTGGGGGCAATTGGGAGGCCTTTTTTCTGTTTGAACTTTGGGAGGCCTTTCTGAACTTGCTGCCTGATACTTTCGCTTCAGAATGAGCAGGTATTTTTGCGAGATCCAGTTTCGGGGTTACTCTTTGTAAGGTGAGTTTCTTATCAACGCGCGACCCATTTCTTTTGCGTTTGTCTGTTTGGGTTAAAATTAACACAAAAGTCGATCCAACACGCGTTACGCGTCGACCCAAATGGACGAGGATTCGCTTTTCGTCCGCCACGCG
Organism: Aegilops umbellulata; assembly: GCA_032464435.1. Classification (NCBI taxonomy): domain Eukaryota; kingdom Viridiplantae; phylum Streptophyta; class Magnoliopsida; order Poales; family Poaceae; genus Aegilops; species Aegilops umbellulata. Next base: position 81,890,157 of record CP136060.1, on the reverse strand, counting down.
ACCCGTTCCTAGCCCAAATTTGGACCTGTTTGCGTCAGCGCGGACACGAAACAGACGCGCGCGACGTCCACCTTCTCTCTTTCCCAAAAATCTCCCGCCCGCTCGCCATGGACGACGTGTTGATCCTCGACGTCGCCTCCGGACTCGCCTCCTTCGGCCTCGCCTTCGTCGCCCCCACCAAGGGCAAGCCTGACGCCACCCGCAAGACGGCGGCGCCGACCAAGAAGAAGTCGTTAACGGACGAGCGACGGGTTGTGCAGTCGACCAAGAGGAAGGGCTGGAGGCATGCTCAGGAACGCAAGCTCGAAGCCGCGTCCGTCGCCGCCTTGTCCGCCGTTGCACGGGAAGAGGAGAACCTCGCCAGATTCGCTGCGTCAACGAGGAAGGCCCTGCTCTACCTAGGGTTAACCCAGGCCAGCACAGGCTCGTCGGCCTTTCCCCGTGTGCCACTGCCAGAGCCGTCGCGCATGTCTGACACACCGCCGATTCCCGACTTCCATCCCTACCCGCGAAGTCCCGTTTCTCCGGGAATTACTCGCCGGAGTTGAGCGTGGTGGCGCCGGCCGCGCCCGCGCCCATGCCCGTCGATCTCAATGCCACACATGTGGCCGGTGGATCATCCACCAGGGGCCAAAGGAAACGCCCGCGGGAGATGCCATCCGACATGCAACCCGACGCCCTCAACCTGTTCGGCAGAATGTCGGCCGCGAATGACGAGACGGCCAACCGTTTCATCATGAAGAACATCATCTTCGAAGCTGGTGTAGGTGTCGCTGCCTTCAAAGGCGGTGTGGGTGTGTGTGCCTTCGATCCCGATGAGACCCAAAGCCAAGATGGTTGAGGGGGCCTTCATGGCCGACCCCTTTGATCGAGGCCATGGTGGGATGGCTGACCCCTTCATGCAAGGCCAAGATGGCATGTGCAGCACCTTTCCACTCGACCACGAGTTCCCGGAGGACTAAGGCCTAGAAGAAGAAGATGAAGTGGACATCAACGGGGAGCATTTGTTCGAAGACGAGCTCTCCACCCAAGACAATGCAAACAAGAAGCACCGAAGCAAGCAGACGAAGGCATACACAAAGGATGAGGACGAGCTCCTTTGTGAATGTTGGAGGGACATTGGACAAGACCCCAAGGTCGACGTCAAGCAAAAGGCGTCAACCTTTTGGCTACGTGTTCATCGCGAACTTCATGAGCGCAAGAAGTTCGCACCATACCAAATGGAGAGCAAGCGCTGGTGAGTGTCCCTCTCGAAGCGTTGGAGGGTGATACAATAAGGGTGCAACAAGTTTTTTGCCACCCTTGAGAGCATCAAGGGACGCCCCGTGAGCGGCCTCGGCATCAAAGATATGGTATACATGCGGCCATCTTCATTTTCGTTGCACTTGCATGTCCATTTGCCACTATGCTTGAATGTCCAAATGCCCATATGCTTGTGTGTTGTTTATTTATAGGCATTCCAAACTTTTGAGGCATTCAAAACCCAACATGACAATAAGTCCTTCAAACCTCACCCATTTTTGGATGGTCGTCAACAGGGATGAGAAGTTAAAGGCGCAATATGCCGCCATCAAGGCGCGTGGAGGGGAGGAGGCCATCGAGGATAATGGTGAGGGAAAGAAGCCGCGGCCGTGGGGAAAGACCAACTCCAACAAAGAGGACAAGCGCTATGCGGCGTCGATTGCCTTGCATGCCACTTTGGAAGGCATTGTTGGAAATATGCCGACAATAATAAACTGGTTATTTATCACATTTCCTTACACTACTGCACGATGCTGCTAACGCGACACTACGATCAGAGACCCTTCGAAAAACTGTGTGCGATGCCATAATCGCAAACGGTGCTGTATGAAACCCGTCAGAAATGCGTAAAACGTTTGCGATGACAGATGCATCAAACACTGTTCAGGTTTTAGTTGCGTGTGCGATGAAGGCATACGGTTCACTTCAATGAACTATTTGCGATGAGAAGGAACAAAAGAAGCGGGCAGCCAGATGGAGGCGTGTGCGATACACAACATATGGTTTACTCGGATGAACTGTTTGTAATTAGGCAACACAAAAGAAACGGTCAGCCAGATCAAAGGTGTGTGCGATATATGGCATGCGGTTCACTCGGATGAACTGTTTGCGTTGAGACATGAGAACAGAAACGGTTCAACTTAACAAGATGTGTGTGATATGCGGCAAACAGGTCTATAATTAGAAATGTGTCTGAAGACCGATAAGAACACAGACGGTTGCTGCTAATAAGACGTGTGTGTTGTGCGATGGGATTGCATACATAACAACATATATATATATAAACACTATTCTGATCACGGGATCAGAATAATATTCTGATCACAACCTGACCTGCCCCGCTAGTAGTACGTTGAACTTCCCTGTGAACTAGGTTGAACTTCCACCAACATTGCCCAAATGGGGCTTGCGATATACCGTTGGAAAGCTATGGACACCAATATCATGACCCAACTTAAATTTTTAACAAAATATAAGCGGTTTAAGAGCAGTTTTGAAAACCGTTTTTTGTTCGCACAGAAAACGTGAATCGTATTTTCGATCGCATTTCTAAATTGTTTATCGGAATGAGGCATATAATATGGCATTGGAAAGCTGCTGCAAAACCGCTCCTTCCACATGTTGAAAGTCTTCTCTAATTCCCTATGGTTAAAGAGTAATTTGAAAAAACGTAAAATTTCGTAAACCGAACAGCTGAGTTCTTTTTTCCTATGTCATTTCTAAACGGCTAATCCAATGGAGGCATATGATATGGAGTTGGAAAGCTTATGAAAATGCGCTACTTTTTCATCTTGAAAGTTGTTTTCTAATTTTGAATGATTTAAGAGTAATTTAGAAAATGGTCCAAGTCCTACCGAGTTCGTATTTTCGAGCTAATTTGTTAACCGTGCGTCCGAATGCAGCAAATGATATGGCGTTGGAAAGCTTGAACAAATGCGAAACTTTTTGGTATGTATTGTTTCTCCAAATTCTTTACGGTTTTAAGTCGGTTTTGAAAATGGCGAAAAACGTATTTTTGCCGTATTTTATACAAACTCTAACAAAAAGGCGCAAATAATATATCGTTGAAAAGCTATGAAAAATGCGAAACTTTTTCATGTTGATGGTTTTCTATGATTCCTAGCCGTTTTCAAGTAATTGCGAAAATGGCGAGATCATTCGTTCTGCCTTTATCGCGAAACATATTCTTTGAAAATGCACCGCATGAAGAACCTGAACTTCTCGGCGCGTGTACCAGAACTTCACTCTGTTTTTCTCGTGATTTTTTTTGCTTGTAGGTCTCCATACACTGCTCGTAGCTCTCCATCCACTCAACGGAATTGAGCAAGTGATATACCAGTGGAAAGCTGCCGTAAACACACAACTTTCCCGTGTTACTCGTTTTTTCATACTCGCGACGATTGTAAAAGTTTTTCATCTGATATTCATTCAGTGTAGTAGTTGAACTTCCTACTGTTTTCACGTTGAACTTCTATGACGTATTTCCCTTTGTAATTTCTCATCCATTTTCGTCGGTGTTACACAAATGATATTCCTTTTGTACAAACTTCTCTCACAATAATTTTTTTAACTTTCTCCGACCAAGGACTTGAACTTATAGCAACAAAAAAATTGGATCTTGCCTTTATTTCATTTTTCTCATATTAAGCTTTTAGTTTTCTATTCTTATATTCTTACCTGAAATGCATTCCGTGTACTAGTTGAACTTCCCGTTGTTTTCACGTTGAACTTCTGTCATGTATTTTTGTTCAACCTCTCTCACAAGAATTTTTGAACTTCTCAGGGCGAGCCCTTGAACTTCTAGCAACAACTTTTAGCCTTTGCCCTTTCATTCTTTTTCCATTGTGTATTTCGACTTGAACTTCCTGAGTTGTTCGATCTGAACTTCTCTTAGTGCTAGCTTGAACTTCCGCCAACATTGCCCAAATGGGTCTTGCGATATACCGTTGGAAAGCTATGGACACCAGTATCATGACCCAAGTTAAATTTTTGGCAAAATGTAAGCGGTTTAAGAGCAGTTTTGAAAATCGTTTTTTCTTCATACAAAAAACGTGAATCGTATTTTTGATCACATTTTAAAATCGTTTATCGGCATGAGACAAATAATATTGTGTTGGAAAGCTGCTGCAAAACCACTCCTTCCACATGTTGAAAGTTTTTCTCTAATTCGCTGCGGTTAAAGAGTAATTTGGAAAATCGTAAAATTTCGCAAACCGAACAGCCGGGCTCGTATTTTCGATGTCATTTCTAAACGGCTAATCCAATTGAGGCAAGTGATATGGCTTTGGAAAGCTTATGAAAATGCGCTACTTTTTCATGTTGAATGTTTTTTCTAATTTTGAACAGTTTAAAAGTGATTTATCAAACGGTCCAAGTTGCACCGAGTTCGTATTTTCGAGCTAATCTTTTATTCGTACGTCCGAATGCAGCAAATGATATGGCGTCGGAAAACTTTAGGAAAAGTGAAACTTTTTGGTATATATTGTTTCTCCCAATTTCTTATTGATTTAAGTCAGTTTTGAAAATGGCTAAAAAAGTATTTTATCCGTAATTTCTACAAACTTTATCGGAATGGGGCAAATAATACACCGTTGAAAAGCTATGGGAAATGCAAAACTTTGTCATGTTGATGATTTTCTCTGATTCCTAGTCATTTTCAAGTAATTTCGAAAATGGTGAGATCATTCGTTCTGCCTTTATCGCGAAACAGATTCTTCGAAAATGTACCGCGTGAAGAACCTAAACTTCTCGGCATGTCTACTTGAACTTCATTCTGTTTTTCACGTGATTTTTTTGCCCGTACCTCTCCATCAACTCACCGGAACACTCATCGGAATTGAGCAAGTACTATACCGGTGAAAAGCAAACACGCAACTTTCGTGTGTTGATCGTTTTTTCATACTCGCGACGATTTAAAAAGTTTTTTATCTAAAATTCATTCACTTTAGTAGTTGAACTTCCTGCTGTTTTCACATTGAACTTCTGTGACATATTCTCGTTTGTAATTTTTTCATCCATTTCGTCAGTGTTACACAAATGTTATTATTTTTGTACAAACATCTCTCACAATATTTTGTTAACTTTCTCCGACTGAGGAGTTGAAATTGTAACAACAAAACTTTTAATATTTATTTTTTATTCTTTTTAATACAAAATGCACACCATGTAGTACGTGAACTTCTAGCAGTTATCAATCTGAACTTCTCTCGGTTACGTGAAAATATCTGAGTTTTTTATAAATATAAATCTAAATTTCTTAATCCCTTTTTTATGAATTTTGAAGCGCTCTATTTTTAAAAGTTGAACTTCTTATTTCCATTCTTTAGTAATGAGGAAACTCTGAGTTTTTTATAATCATCGAACTTCTCCATCTTTTTAATATCGAGTTCTTGGTTTTATTTCTTAATCTTTTCTATGAATTTTGAAGCGCTCTATTTTTAAAAGTTAACCTTCTTGTTATTTTATTTTTGAACTTCTTGTTTCCATTCTTTATAACGAGGAAAATCCGAGTTTTCGATAATCATCGAACTTCTCCATCTTTTTAATATGGACTTCCTAGTTTTATTTCTTAATCTTTTTTATGAATTTTTAAGCGCTCTATTTTTAAAATTTGAACTTCTTGTTTCCATTCTTTATAACGAAGAAAATCTGAGTTTTTGATAATCATCGAACTTCACCATCTTTTTAATATGGACTTCCTGGTTTTATTTCTTAATCCTTTTTTATGAATAAAAATATTTTAAGACACCAAAAAAATATTTGTGTGTGTGTGTTTGCATTGGTTTGAACGTCAAACCGCGTCATCTTTAGAAATTGAACTTCTCCTTTTATTTTTGTTTTCTTTCAACATTGTTTAGCACGTCGAATCGCGTCATCTTTAGAAATTGAACTTCTCCTTTTTTTTTTCTTTCAACATTGGTTTGCACGGCGAACCGCGTCATCTTTTAGAAATTGAACTTCTCCTTTTCTTTCAACATTGGTTTGCAAGGCGAACCGTGTCATCTTTTAGAAATTGAACTTCTCCTTTTCTAATTGTTTTCTTTCAACATTGTTTAGCACGTCGAACCGCGTCATCTTTAGAAATTGAACTTCTACTTTCTTTTTGTTTTTCTTTCAACATTGGTTTGCATGTCGAACCGTGTCATCTTTAGAAATTGAACTTCTCCTTTCTTTTTGTTGTGTTTCAATAACAACACATGGCTGTAAAGGAAATAGGGATTTCTTTTGCAATCCTGTTGCACGGGGAACCATCCTCGCATCGAAGAATTAACTTCCTGTTATTTACACAATAATCACAGTGCACCCTGCAGACTAACACAAACAGCGACCAAAGTTTTTGTGAGTATTTATCATATCACATTCACCCCACCACCACACATTGTTTTTATCCTTCAAGTATACGTGTATAAACTATTGCTGGAGGCATGTTTCATATTTTTGCCAATGCAGTGCTATAATATATTACTACTTCAACACTCGTTCAGGTAACTACCAATTATATCAGTCTATGTTCCAAAACGTAACCATTGTTTTTGGTGGCCATCTTGCTAAAGGTACGAATGTAGGGTGTCTTTCTTGTTATCTTTTCTTTTTTGCATTCTCATTTCTTCTAACTCTCCAATTTTTGTTCCACGACCTTCCTGTGATTTCAATCATTAACTTGAACTCCTTCGGGGATCTTTTTTTAGTGAACTTGCATGTATGTAGATTCCAATCTAATTGAAATAACACTTATAAGCTCACTTAATTCTGAATCCAATGAACAATATTATTTCAATCTATCTTGTTCTCATCATTTAGAACAACTCTGCACATGGTTTCAAAGATGTTGTCACTCACGGACATTAGTACAAGCACGTGGTGTTCTATTACGTACAAAAAACGGCCAATTGAAAATCAACGAATTCTTTCCAGCACACACTTTCTTGTATACCACTTTTTTATCCATCAAGTAGCAACAATACATAAGAATCTGGAAGAACGTTCATTAGCACGAACTGTAAAATTGAGCTAATAAAAACACACACGGACGTTCAGTAGCACCACCTGCAACCGTCCAAGTACAGCTACAACAGAAGTCGTCCAGCAGACCAAGTGTAGTAGGATCTCGCCTCCCATGCCTAGTAGCCAGCTCCATGTCTCCATCAATTAGAGAGAGAAGTAGCACCACCACGTGAGAGACAAACAATGACAAGCCATGGAGATAAATTAGCGGCATCACGGACGGAACATCAACGAGAAAGGGCCAAGCTTGTTGCAGCAGCGCCGGTACAGGAGGAAGCAGCAGCCCCTTTGCCCCTGTCGCTGGACAGCAAGCGGCCGCGACAGATGTGTAGCGCGCGGGGCACGCAGTGTGGAATAAAGGGAACTGGCGGCCGGCGGCGCGTAGCATGGAACGGCGGGCACCCGGCGGCCGGTGTCGCGCGTGGTGTAGCTCCGGGATCCCGAGCACGCGGACGCAGGGGCGCCGGGGGTTGCGCGCTGCGGCCGGCGGTTGTGGCGCCTTGCCGCGAGATGGAGGCTCCTGGGGATCCAGGAACGGAGGCGCGCGGGGATCCCAAGCTCGGCGGCGGCGCGGGACCCTGCGGCGACCGTGGAAGGCGCGTTGGCTACTAGGGGCGGCGGGGTGGCGCGCCAGCGATGGAGGCGGCATAGTGGCCGATTCCAGGGGCGGGGTGTGCACGTGGCGGCGGGGGGATCGGGGCAGAGGAGGAAGATGACGTTAGGGGTACAGACGGCGGGTGTTCGAGAGTTTGGGAAAAAAGCCCACCGGTCCCTATATAACAGTGTTGTGATCCAAATAGTTATTCTAATTCTGAGATTAGAATAGCCGGTCTATTCTGATAACACTTCTGCACTGCACGATCAATGCAAGTGCACGTCATTTTTTGAACCAAGTGTGCTACAGTACTGAGGCGAGTGAACTTCCCGTGGCAAAAAACTGCACACAGTGTTTTTTCTGGTACTATTTTTGCTCTAGTTTTTTAATCGTTTGTCAGAACAAGGCGTGTAATATATCGTTGAAAAGCTATAGATTTGACGCAACTTCACCATGTTGAACACTTTCCGAGATTCCTCACGGTTTAAGGGCAGTTTTGAAAATGGTGCGGCCCACAACGAATGGCAGCGAGCATTTTTTCGCATTTTTTCTTCTAAACCACTCGTCGGAATGAAACAAATGATACACCGTTGGATAGATATTGTCGAGGCGCATCTTTTTCATATCTATTTCTTTCTCTAATTCGTTACGGTTTAAGAGCAGTTTCGAATTTACTAAATCGCGGAATTCTGTTTTTCAATTTTTTTCAAATTTTCGGTACTGTTTTCGCTCTAATTTTTTAACCGTTTGTCGAAGCGAGGCATGTAATATGTCGTTGAAAAGCTATTGACGAGGCACAACTTTAATATGTTGAAATGGTTTTAAGATTCCTTACGGTTTTAAGTTAATTTTGAAAATCGTGTGGCAGACGACAAGTGGCAGCGGCCGTTTTTCGCGAAATTTTTACAAAACGTCATCGAAATGATTCAAATGATATGCCGTTGGAAAGATATCGACGAGACGCAACTTTTTCATGTAGCACACTCTCTCTAATTCCTTACGGTTTAAGAGCAGTTTGAAATTTACCGAAATGCGTACACTCTGTTTTTCGCGACACCCAAATCGATGTGGGTACTTCATCTGACTGAAAACCGCACTGCAACGGACGAAAAACCGCACTGCATCAAACGGGCAAGTGAACTTCATGATTTCTTTTGTCAGACGTAAATTTTTCTGAGACGAGTTTTTGTTGTCTTTTTCCAACTTTTTTTAATGAACGAGAGTGGGCCGCAGAGATGAGGCAAGTGAACCGTGACATATATCGAAGTGAACCACATTACTATCTTGTTGTTTCGCTAAAATTTTCACACTTCTCACGTTGGGCACAAGTGAACATCATCGCTCTCAAAAGTGAACGACATTCGAAGACCGAACGCACTGCAAGTGTTGATGTAGTCGACTGAATTCTGGGACACACGAAAACATTTTTGCGACACTGTTTTTCGTGACACCAAAATCGACGAAGGAACTACATCTGATAGAAAATCGCACTGCTTCGGACTGAATATCGCACTACATCAGAGGGGCAGACAAACTGCATGATTTATTTGTCATTTTTTTCTAACTATTTGTATAATGAGAGATGGAACATTTTTATGATTGAGAGTGGACCGCAGAGACGAGGTCAAACGCACTGCAATGTCACCAAAAGGGGGCTGCATGCATTTTTGTGTTACCGTCTTTTAGCTACAAGACGAGGGCTTTTTCTAACACTATATTTTTTCATCAACAAGTATGTACTGCATGACAAGGTCAGTGGACTACATCATTGTGCATCGCTGTTCATGTAATTTTTTTTTACAAAGTGAGCTGCAATTTTTATAGAGTGAACCTCTAGGGCCACCGAAGCGAACCGCTTAGCCCCAAACGCAGCAGAGGCATCTGAGTAGCAGTACTCTTTTTCTGTTTTGTTGTTCTTCCCTCTCACGCAAAAGGAACTAAAATGAACGGAACCCAAAAAAATAACAAAAAGGTAAAACTCCAGTGCATTGGGCCGCCGATGCGCACTGCAGCATGCCGCGCCAAGGAACCGCACTACAGTTTCTCAAAAAAAAGAACCGCACTGCAGCATGCTGGGCAACCGATCCCAAACGAACTGCACCTGTCTCCGAGCGCCCTCGTGTGGTCGCAGTCGCCCACTTTTTCACCATGTGTTTTTTTCCTCTTTGTACTCCAAACATACAGCAATCAAAGAAACATAAATTGGCAAGGTCAACGACCCACGTCGGAGCTAATGGAGCTGCTCACGGGCCATCAAGGTGCAGCACAGAGTGAGAAGAGGGGATGTGAAGGTCGTGGTCATCAGGAAAGGGGACTAACACACCGACATCGTGTGGTTGGAGTCGCCCACTTCCTCCTCTCCTAGTTGACCACAATCATGCAAACGCACAACAAATGAGGGTTCGGTGAACAGCAAGATAGAGTGTAGGAAGCACGACGGGGAGGGCTTGTACGGGGCGAAGACAAGAGGGCTCGCCGGCCCTATTTTTGAGCTCACAGGCCCTCACCAAACTGCATCGCGTGCCCTGGCGCACTTCAAGCCCGGGACGTCTGGACTGCAATGGAAGGAGGGGCAACTCGATGATTCAGTGGGAGGATTGAGAGAACAGCCAAATCTGAAAAGGGGGAAATGTACGGAACTGCATACCCTGCCACTATTCTTCCATGATTTTTGTAGTCACCACCATCAAATTTTGCTTGCGGAAGGGGATCTCCGGGAGACGGAGAAGTGGTCGCCTTTTCGAAGCACCTTCTCTGATCTTCCCACTGATGATGCAGAGGAGCACCGATGCCCAATCCCGTTGGTCGCCGGGGTGAGGAGGAGGGACGAGGGGTGGTGAACTCGTCGGATCTAGGTGTCCGGCAGCCCGAGATGGCGGCGGTTAAAGCAGGGCAAGCTGGATCCGGCAAGATCCGGTGCTGGGCGAGAGAGAGGTTGTGGGGTGCCGCTGGCGTTGGTGAGGCGTGATCTCGTGGTGGGCCGCAGATACGGCAGCGGTGGGAGGTGGGGAGAGGCAGCCCCATGCGCTGGGAGGAAGGCGGGGTAGCGGTGGCGTGCGGGGAGCTTGTGGGAGGCGCCAGTCGGCGGGCAGAGCACCACCACGCGAGGAAGCTAGGGGAGACGCCATGGCGTGGCGGTGGGGCATAGAGGTGAAGAGGTGGGGAGGGGCAGGTGAGCGCTGGGAGGCGGCGGCCCAAGGGGGGGCCGCGACGGCGCGGGGGGGGGGGGGGGGGGGGGGTGACGGCGCACGGAGGGAGGCGGGGCGAGGGAGGCGGTGTGGCCGGCTGAGAGGTGGGAGGTCGTGGGATGGAGGAGCATCGGCAGAGAGAGGAGTGGGGTAGGTGAGAGGGATAAAGTGGGGTGTTCTTTTTTGCGCGTGCAGTTAGGTCAGTCATTGCCGCTGATTAGTTTGTAGCTACGGGGTAGGTCCGGGTGTTATCAGAATAAGCCTAGGTGTTATTAAAATAAGGTCTTAAGGGGTGTTATCATAATAGACCCATTATATATATATATACACATACATACATACATACATACTTATAAGGACATGCTTGCATAACAAAATTAAACATCCAATTACATAGGTGGCTACTACAATCATGGCATTTGCACACACCAAAATAAACTATTACATGCATAATTACATAGATGGCTACTACACACATGACATTTCCACACACACCAATAAAGTAAACTATATATTACATGCATGATTAACTAGCATAAACGATCATCTGATCATCATCTACTTCTTGTGACGTTTGCTCTTCTTGTGGCTCGATCCGGGCTCGTCGATTTGGGTAACGAGGAACTTCCTCATGTGAACGATCCGCCTGTGCATCTCGTAGCATGTGTACATGCTCTTGGCCGCGAACCTGAGGTGAGGTTCATCTAGTTGCCGCATCCAGGCCTTGTGCCACGATACGGGACTTGTTCTCTGGGCATCTCGCTTCATCTTTTCGTAGTAGGGGTCGATGATGGCCGAGGCGAGTTCAACCAGGGAGTCCTGCTTCGTGCTGCCCCTGACCCTGTAGTGGTCACGGATTTCGACAAGGTTATTGCAGGCCAAGCCCATAACACTGAGCGCTTTTACATCTTCTTTGGTATCCACCGTGGCGAACTTGTAGTCGGTTCTGTTGACAAACCTGTTGAAACGGTCGCGAGGCTCTGTGGCCATGCAGTAGTGGTAGATGAGGACATGATGGCGCATGCACAACTGGGCAAAGGCAACCTTCTGATCTATACCGGGACGACCGGCGGTGTACTGGAGGTCGATGCCGACCACCTTGTACTTGTCTCCAGCAAGCAACTGCTCAACGTTGTTGATGTAGTCGTCCACCACGGCCGGGTCGATGGTGTACACCACCAAGAGATCCGTCTCCCTCGTGTGGGTCTCCACTCTATGCTCGCTGAAAGTGCGTTATATCGACTAGAGGGGGGGGTGAATAGGCGATTTTTATGAAATTCTTCACTGAGGATTTGCTGGTGAGGAAATTCCTTAGCGAAGAACTACTAGCAGCGGAATAAGTACTCAGATGAAAACATAACAGAATCCAAGCATAGTCATCATGATGAAATGAAGACAAACAAAGAGTACAGGAATCGTAAACACAGGATAGCACAAGATGAAGACAAACTGACTGAAGAAATTGAACTGAGGAAATTGAGAAAGTCTTCAGTCAAAGTCTTCAAACACAGATATGAGCAAACACACAACACAGTAATGAGGAAATGAAAGTATTGAGGAAATAGAACCAATAAGCTTGGTGAAGACAATGATTTGGTAGACCAGTTCCAACTACTGTCTCAGTTGTACATCTGGTTGGAGCGGATGAGTATTTAAACTCGAGGACACCTAGTCCCGGACACACAGTCCTCACCGTATTCTCCTTGAGCTAAGGACACGCAGTCCTCGCCCAATCACTCGTGGTAAGTCTTCAGGTGACTTCTGAACCTTCACAGACTTGGTCACTCGGCGATCCACAATTCCTCTTGGATGCTCTAGACCTTGACGCCTAACCGTCTGGAAGAAGCACAATCTTCAAAGGTAACAAGCGTCGGATCCACGCAGGATCAATCTCTTCAGTGATGCTCAATCACTTTGGGTTTGTAGGTGTTTTGGGTTTGGGTTTGGATTTACCTCACTTGATGATTTTCGCTCAAAGTCCTCGGAGGATGGGTTGCTCTCAAATGACAAGTGTCAAGTTCATGCGGAGCAGCCAACCAGCTAGTGGTTGTAGGGGGCGGCTATTATAGCCTAGGGAGCAGCCCGACATGATAAGACATAAATGCCCTTCAATGATATGACCGTTAGGTGGATAAGATATTTTTGGACAGCTGGCGCATAGCACAGCAACGGTCAGAAATTTGAGGTACAAATTCCTCAGGGCTATCATGTTCCTCACTGTGTAAGCAATTCGCACTGGCGAATTCCTAACTCCTTAGTCAGAGCAAAGTCCTCAGTGACCAGAAGAACTGCGTCTCTGTCACTGAAGGAATTGACTGAACTGTATGAGATTTCCAATGGCTTCACTCGAAGGGATTGGTAGGTGTAGGATTTGAGTTGAGCATCACATGGAAATTTTCTCCTTAGTATTTCCTCGACCCCCTTTAACAGTACGGTGTTTCCTATGACTCAAGAAAGAGAAAATGAGACTACGAAAACAAAAGTCTTCACGCCTCATGTTCCTTGAATGAATACCAAGTCTTCAAGGTCACACCAATTTCTTCACTTTCAAAGTCTTCAGAAAGTCTTCAGAATATCAAAGTCTTTAGTTGAAGAACTTCATTTTTAGGGGTCGACTTTCTCTGTAAATATCAAACTCCTCATAGACTTATAGACCTGTGTACACTCATAAACACATTAGATCCTTAACCTATAAGTCTTCAATACACCAAAGTCACTAAGGGGCACTAGATGCACTTACAATCTCCCCCTTTTTGGTGATTGATGACAATATAGGTTAAGTTTTCAACGGGGATAAATATATGAAGTGTAAATACTAATATTGAGGAATTTGATTGCAAGATATAGAAGAACTCCCCCTGAAGCTGTGCATAGTGAGGAATTTGCTTTTGAAGCAATGCACACTTGAAGAGTTGAATCATGGAGATCTCCCCCTATATCTTGTAATTCATACACGCATTTGATAGATAATATGAAGAATTTGAAATGCATGATGAAATATGATGCCTGATGACATTCAGCATGCGTGCAATGATATTAACGAGGAATAAGCATGCCGAATAGAGCATCAAAAGTATCAGAACCTAGTGCAATAAAAGTATCAGCGCACCATCGGGTTTAAGATTACAACTCGATCCAATAAAAGTTTTGGAAGAACGAGAGTTGTAACTTAGAAAAAAAATGCCCTTTATTATAGACCCGCTTGAAGACTAACTCAGATTTCTCCCCCTTTGTCATCAAATGACCAAAAGGATCAAAACTGAGGACTAACGTCCCTGAAGATATTCAAGTTGATGAAGGAGCGCCAGCGTTGTTGGGGTCGGTCGTTGAAGTAGGGCCTGCCGCAGTGTCGTCCAAGTCTTCATGTTCATCAGTGTCGCGCAATGAAGAATAGGAGCTGGCCACCAAAGAAGGAACTGGGACCTTCTTGTATTTCTTCGGAGGAGCTGCAGACCAGGCAAATTCTTCGTTGAGACCCATTTGCTTCAAATCATCAGCGCTGTAAACTTGAGACAGAACAACCCAGGTGCGGTTGAGGGTTTCATGAAGGTAGTAGTGGTTTTTCTTCACTGCATTATGTGTTGCAGTCATGTTGTGAAGAATTGGACCAAACTGACGCTTGACCCATTTGTGATTGCGATCAACCTTTTGATGAAGACTGAGGAGTAACTCACGATCAGTCATCACCCTGGGTGCTGGGGCTTGAGGATTTGGCTTGGCAGTGTTGGTGGCAGTGTCATGTGTGGCAGAGTCATCATTGGTGGAGTAAGATGCAGCCTTGCGAAATTGACCATCCAATGGACGAATGCCTTCATCTATCACAGCAGTAGCCTTGCCCTTTTCTTCAGCTAAGGAAAATGTCCTTTTGAGGACTTCAATAGGGGGCAAGTAGCTGTAGTGGTTCAGAGTTTCAGCCTTGTAGTTGAGTGAAGACCTTGTCCTAATGAATCTCATAATCCAAGGTGCATAAGGCTTCAGCTCAAATGGTGACATAGCAATGTTGGCCAGAGCCCTCATGAAGAAATCATGGAAGTTGACGGGAACGCCATGAATGATGTTGAAAAGCATATTCTTCATGATGCCAACGACTTCTTCATCACTCGAGTCGTGGCCTTTGATAGGACTCATAGTCTTCGTCAGAATGCGATAGACAGTCTGCGACACATACAACAATTCCTTGACGAGGAATTTGGTTCGAGGGGCCTGCCCTGGCTTCAAAGGCTTCATCAGCACTTGCATATAGTGATTTGAAAGCTCAGGTTCATTGTAAACACAATGTGCATCTTCAAGGGGTGGACTCAGAGGAAGGGCACGAAGCAATTCAGATGCTGGGGCCTTATAATGTGTGTTCTCAGTCATCCAGTCCAGAACCCACGAATTCACATCTTCAGAGTTGCCGGTGATGTACAGTGTTGCATAGAACTGAAGAATGAGTTCTTCATTCCAATCACATATGTCAGTGCAGAAATTGAGCAGCCCAGCGTCGTGAAGAACACTGAGGACTGGCGTGAAGCACGGCATAGACTCCATATCTAACTTATATTTAAGCTCTCCATCCCTGCCCTTAACAAGAAAATCATGTGCTATCATACTCTTATAATCTAAATAAGCACTAGGCAACAATTTTTCTTCTTTCTCATGAAGCCTAATAGCTATGTTAAAATGTGCAGCGAGGCCTGAAGCATAAATGCCTCCAAAGATGGGACCCTTAGTACGGTTCATACTTAACCGTCTAGCAATAATTCCGCCCATACTAACAGTGTTGTCGCGGTATAAACCATGGAACAAAATAATAATATCAGGAACACTAAGTTTCCCACAGTTCCCGCGACCAATCAAGCAACGACTAGCAGATAAGGCAAAATAGCGTAAAACGGGAAACTGTATGCTAGTAATTCTTGCATCAGAAACCTTCCTGGTTTCTCCCATGGAGATAGTGTTAATAAATGCTTCCACCTCTTTATGGGGTGGTTCCTCTAAGGTACCCTCAGGGGGTATGTTGCAGACTGCGCAAAATTCAGATAATGGCATTTTCTTCACAACGTCATATGAATGAAACTCTACTGAAGGAGATGATTCCTTAGGGAAAAAGTAGAAGTTTTGCACAAAAGTATTTGTGAGTAAGAGATACTGTGGACGTTGGTCATGGACGAAGTCGGTGAGGCCGGCATTCTCAATTAATGAATAGAAATCCTCATAAATCCCGGCCTGTGTCAAGAAATTATCAGAAGGCCATTCACACGGGCGGATCTCCGCGGTACGAGGCAAATTATATTTGGGCCTCTATGCTTCTTCATTTTGTTTCTCCTTTGAGCTTCGGCTCGATGAGCCCCTCAAAAGTCTCTTCATCATTTTCTGAAATAATCTGAAATTTTTAGTAACTTCAAACAAAAGTGAACCAACTTCAATAAAACTGATAGCAACTACTCCTACAAGTGCCTAGAGCCTATATCAAGCATTAGAACTACTTGGAACCATATAAATTTGACATGCAAGCTCAAGAACATGGTCACCTATGCAGCACAAATTTTCAAAGAATAGAGCACTAGAACAAAAACTAATTGGACCAATGGAGGAGTCACATACCAAGGAACAATCTCCCCAAGCAGTTTTGCGAGAGATGCTTTGAGCAAGGAGATCGAAAATCACAGCAAAGAGGGCTGGAACTCGTGCTTGAGTTGGTTTTTCGTTTTTGTGTGAGGAAGAGGAAGAAGATGGGTGCTGGGATAAGTGGAGGAGGGCCACCGTTGGCCCACGAGGCAGGGGGCGCGCCCAGGGGGGTAGGGCGCGCCCTCCACCCTCGTGACCAGGTGGCAGCTCCCCCCGCGGTGATTTTTGCACCATAAATCCTCAAATATTCCTGAAAAAATCATATTAAATTAGCATGTCATTCTGAGGACTTCTATTTTCGGGATATTTTTATATTGCACGGATAAAACAGGAAACAGACAGAAAAATACTATTTTTACTTTATTTCTACTAAATAACAGAAAGTATAGAGAGGGTACAGAAGGTTGTGCTTCTAGTTTCATCCATCTCATGCTCATCAAAAGGAATCCACTAACAAGGTTGATCAAGTCTTGTTAACAAACTCATTCCGATAATCATGAAACCGGAGAAATTTCGAATAACACTAAGTTACCTCAACGGGGATATGCACATCCCCAATAATAAGTATATCATATTTCTTTTTGACAGTAGGAAGGGGAAATTCAAACCTCCAAATATAATCGATGGAATTTTCCCAAAAGAGTTGATATTGTGGACTTGAGGTTGTTTCCTCGAAAAGTGTATCGTATGCTCATTACCATTAACATGAAAAGTGACATTGCCTTTGTTGCAATCAATAACAGCCCTTGCAGTATTAAGAAAAGGTCTTCCAAGAATAATAGACATACTATCATCCTCGGGAATATCAAGAATAATAAAGTCCGTTAAAATAGTAACGTTTGCAACCACAACAGGCACATCCTCACAAATACCGACAGGTATAGCAGTTGATTTATCATCCATTTGCAAAGATATTTCAGTAGGTGTCAACTTATTCAAGTCAAGTCTACGATATAAAGAGAGAGGCATAACACTAACACCGGCTCCAAGATCACATAAAGCAGTTTTAACATAATTTCTTTTAATGGAGCATGGTATAGTAGGTACTCCTGGATCTCCAAGTTTCTTTGAATATCTTTCTTTTATTTGTAACAATATCTTTCATGTACTTAGCATAAGGATTCATTTTGAGCATATCAGTCAATCGCATACGCAAAAAGATAGGTCTAATCATTTCAGCAAAGCGCTCAAAATCCTCATCATCCTTTTTCTTGGATGTCTTGGGAGGAAAAGGCATGGGTTTCTGAACCCAAGGTTCTCTTTCTTTACCATGTTTCCTAGCAACAAAATCTCTCTTATCATAACGTTGATTCTTTGATTGTGGGTTATCAAGATCAACAACAGGTTCAATTTCTACATCATTATCATTAATAGGTTGAGCATCATCATGAACATCATCATTAGTATTTTTACTAGGTTCATGTTCATTACCAGATTGTGTTTCAGCATCATACATAATAGATATATCATTTGGATTATCAGGTGGTTCAGCAATGGGTTCACTAGAAGTTTGCACAGTTCTATCATTTTTCTTTTTCTTCTTTTTAGAAGAACTAGGTGCATCAATATTATTTCTCTGAGAATCTTGCTCGATTCTCTTAGGGTGGCCTTCAGGATACAAAGGTTCCTGAGTCATTCTACCAGTTCTAGTAGCCACTCTAACAGCATGATCATTTTTCTTACTCTTCATTTCATCAAGCACTTCTTTTTTAGCTTTAAGTACTTGTTCTACTTGAGTGGTAACCATAGAAGCATGTTTGCTAACAAGTTTAAGTTCAACTTTAATATTAGCCATATAATCACCCAAGCGTTTAATAATATCATAATCGTATTTCAATTGTCTACCAAAATAAGCATTAAAATTTTCTTGTTTGACAATAAAGTTATCAAACTCTTCTAAGCATTGTCTAGCAGACTTATAGTGAGGAATATCACCTTCATCAAATCTATAGAGAGAATTTACTTTACTCCCTGTGTCGGGTTATCGGGATCACGAGGTTCTTCAATAGGTGATGGATCAAGATCATAAGTTTCTTCAACATGCGGTAAATCAAGACCATGTATTTCTTCAATAGGAGGTAAATTCTTAACATCTTCAGCTTTAATACCTTTTTCTTTCATAGATTTCTTTGCCTCTTGCATATTTTCGGGACTGAGAAATAGAACACCTCTCTTCTTCGGAGTTGGTTTAGGAATAGGATCATTAATTGGAGCAGGAGCTGGCTCAGGAGGTGCCCAATTATTTTAATTTGTCAACATATTATTCAATAGAATTTCAGCTTCATCCGGTGTTCTTTCCCTGAAAAGAGAACCAGCACAACTATCCAAGTAATCTATGGAAGCATCGGTTAGTCCATTATAAAAGATATCAAGTATTTCATGTTTCTTAAGAGGATGATCAGGCAAAGCATTAAGTAACTTGAGAAGCCTCCCCCAAGCTTGTGGGAGACTCTCTTTTTTAATTTGCACAAAGTTGTATATTTCCTTTAAAGTAGATTGTTTCTTATGAGCAGGGAAATATTTAGCAGAGAAGTAATAAATCATATCCAGGGAACTACGCACACAACCAGGATCAAGAGAATTAAACCATATCTTAGCATCACCCTTCAATGAGAACGGAAATATTTTCAGGATATAAAAGTAGCGAGATCTCTCATCATTAGTGAACAGGGTGGCTATATCATTCAATTTAGTAAGATGTGCCACAACAGTTTCAGATTCATAACCATGGAAAGGATCAGATTCAACCAAAGTAATTATATCAGGATCAACAGAGAATTCATAATCCTTATCAGGAACACAGATAGGTGAAGTAGCAAAAGCAGGGTCAGGCCTCATTTTATCTCTAAGTGATTCTTTGTTCCATCTAATTAGTAGCCTTTTAAGTTCATGACGATCTCTGCAAGCTAGAATAGCGGCAGAAGATTTCATATCAAAAACATAACCCTCAGGAATAATAGGCCTATCTTCATCATCACTTTCATCATTATAATCAGATTCAATAATTTCTTTCTCTCTAGCCCTAGCAATTTGTTCATCAAGAAATTCACTAAGGGGCACAGTAGTATCAGGCATAGAAGTAGTTTCATCATAAGTATCATGCATAGCAGAAGTGGCATCATCGATAACATGCGACATATCAGAACGAATAGCCGAAGCAGGTTTAGGTGTCGCAAGCTTACTCATAACAGAAGGTGAATCAAGTGCAAGGCTAGATGGCAGTTCCTTACCTCCCCTCGTAGTTGAGGGATAAATTGTTGTCTTAGCATCTTTCAAGTTCTTCATAGTGTCCAGCAGATATAAATCCCAAGTGACTCAAAGAATAGAGCTATGCTCTCCGGCAACGGCGCCAAAAAAAGGTCTTGATAACCCACAAGTATAGGGGATCGCAACAGTTTTCGAGGGTAGAGTATTCAACCCAAATTTATTGATTCAACACAAGGGGAGCCAAAGAATATTCTCAAGTATTAGCAGCTGAGTTGTCAATTCAACCACACCTGGAAACTTAGTATCTGCAGCAAAGTGTTTAGTAGCAAAGTAATATGATAGTGGTGGTAGCGGTAACAAAAGAGTAATGAAAGCAAAGTAATATTTTTGGTATTTTGTAGTGATTATGACGGTAGCAACGAGAAAGTAAATAAGCGTAAACCAGTATATGGAAAGCTTGTAGGCACCGGATCAGTGATGGATAATTATGCCGGATGCGGTTCATCATGTAACAGGCATAACATAGGGTGACACAGAACTAGCTCCAATTCATCAATGTAATGTAGGCATGTATTCCGAATATAGTCATACGTGCTTATGGAAAAGAACTTGCATGACATCTTTTGTCCTACCCTCCCGTGGCAGTGGGGTCCGAATGGAAACTAAGGGATATTGAGGCCTCCTTTTAATCGAGAACCGGAACAAAGCATTAGCACATAGTGAATACATGAACTCCTCAAACTATGGTCATCACCGGGAGTGGTCCCGATTATTGTCACTTCGGGGTTGCCGGATCATAACACATAGTAGGTGACTATAGACTTGCAATATAGGATCAAGAACTCACATATATTCATGAAAACATAATAGGTTCAGATCTGAAATCATGGCACTCGGGCCCTAGTGACAAGCATTAAGCATAGCAAAGTCATAGCAACAGCAATCTCAGAACATAATGGATACTAGGGATCAAACCCTAACAAAACTAACTCGATTACATGATAAATCTCATCCAACCCATCACCGTCCAGCAAGCCTACGATGGAATTACTCACGCACGGCGGTGAGCATCATGAAATTGGTGATGGAGGATGGTTGATGATGACGACGGCGACGAATCCCCCTCTCCGAAGCCCCGAGCGGACTCCAGATCAGCCCTACCAAGAGGTTTTAGGGCTTGGCGGCGGCTCCGTATCGTAAAACGTGATGATTTCTTCTTCTCTATTTTTTTCTCCCCGAAAGCCAATATATAGAGTTGGAGTTGGCGTCGGAAGGCTTCCAGGGGGGCCACGAGGTAGGGGGCGCGCCCTAGGGGGGCGCCCCCCACCCTCGTGGACAGGGTGTGGGCCCCCTGGTCTTCATCTTTGGCGAGGATTTTTTATTATTTTTCATAAGACATCCCGTGGAGTTTCAGGTCATTCCGAGAACTTTTGTTTTCTGCACATAAAACAACATCATGGCAATTCTGCTGAAAACAGCGTCAGTCCGGGTTAGTTCCATTCAAATCATACAAGTTAGAGTCCAAAACATGGGCAAAAGTGTTTGGAAAAGTAGATATGACGGAGACGTGTCATTGGGCCGGCCTAGAGGCCGAAGCTTGCTGCTGCTCTCTTCTCTTTGTTTTCTTCAAGCAGAAAACAAAGAGAAAATCCCAGGGTGGAAGGAGAGGTGTATGAGGAATATAAAAATATCCTCATGATCCTGGATTAATGCACTATTTGATAAATTTGGTTTGGACTATTTTAGAGGTAGAAAAATACAACAAGTTTGAATATAATTCAAACTTGAGGCATTTTTGAACCTAACCAAAACAACTTCAAATAAGGTGAGATTTGGCAGAGAGGTTTAGGACATGGTGCAAGATTTATAGGGAGAAGATGAACATTAAAGAAGGAGGGTAGAGGTGCAGTTGCAAAAGTGAAAGAAAAGAGAAAGAGAGGTGGTGATGAGGGGAAAGTGATGAAGCTTGGATCCCAAAGAACATGCCACAATGCAATATGCTACAATATGAAGATGCACATGATGATGGGGATATGCACAAAGACACCGAGCACAATGCAAACACATGGTGAGGCCATAATGCAACAATGGATGGCAAAAAGAAATATGACAAGTAAAGACAAGGCGCAATAAGAAACAAAGCAAAACCCCAAAATGAACCCAACAAGGACGAAACCACTTGGGATTGATCATGAACAAGATGGATATATTGCCAAATATGGAAGTTTTACATCTGAGATGTTACAACGGGACAACAGCCAAGGCCAATGTCTTGGGGGGCCTTGATGCCCCCTCCCCTATATTTATATGCGTGAGAGACTTGGGATTCTATCGCTACTCCTAATAGCCGTTGGCGCTAGGGGGAGAGGACTTGGACTCCAAGTCCAATCCTATTCCTACTAGGACTCCCCTTTTTTCCCTTCCCTAGCCGCATGGGGTTTTGAGGACTTGGTGCGCCTGGCCCAATAAGGCCAGGGTGCCTCCTCTCAGCCCATGCCATCCCTTGGGACATGGTGGACCCACTTGTGGACTTCCTGACCCCTCCGGAATCCTCTGGAACCTTCTGGAAGCTTCCCGATACAATACCAAAAAAACCGCACCTTTTTTCGGAACCCGAAATATGACTTCCCATATATAAATATTTACCTCTCGTCCATTCTGAGACTCCTCATGAGGTCCAGGATCTCACCCGGGACTCCGAACAACATTCAATTACCAATCATCAAATATCCCAATACTACTCTAGCGTCAACAAATGTTAAGCGTGCGACCCTACGGGTTCGGGAATCATGTAGTCATGACTGAGACACCTCTCCGGTCAATAACCAATAGCGGGACCTGGATGCACATATTGGTTCCTACATATTCCATGGAGATCTTTTATTGGTTGAACCATGATGTCAAGGATTCGGTTAATCCCATATGCAATTCCCTTTGTCCAGTGATATGTTACTTGCCCGATATTCGATCATCGGTATCTCCATAGCTAGTTCAATATCGTTACCGGCAAGCCTCTTTACTCATTCCGTAATACAAGATCTCGTGACTAACTCATTAGGCAAGTTGCTTGCAAGCTCTTTACTATGTTGTATTACCAAGAGGGCCCAGAGATATCTCTCCGTCACACAGAGTGACAAATCCCAGTCTCAATCCGTGTCAACCCAACAAACACCTTCGGTGATACCTTTAGGGCACCTTTATGATCACCCAGTTACGAAGTGAAGTTTGGATACACATTAAGTATTCCTCTGGTGTGAGGGAGTTGCATGATCTCATAGTCTTAGGAATAGATACTTGACATGAAGAAAGCTATAACGATAAACTAATATGATCAACTGCTAAGCTTACGGTTGGATCTTGTCCATCGCATCATTCTTCTAATGATGTGATCCCGTTATCAAATGACAACTCATGTCTATGGTTAGGAAACCTTAACCATCTTTGATCAACGAGCTAGTCTAATAGAGGCTCACTCGGGACATAGTATTTGTTTATGTATTCACACATGTATTTAAGTTTCCGTCCATACAACTCTAGCATGAATAATAAACCTTTATCGTGAATAACACTAGTACATCGAGCTCCTAAACAAACGGTTTAAAACCCCTTTCTGTGACGGCATCTGGAACCGTCGCCAAGTGAGTGTGGGCAATAGGGGGGTCCTTCCCACATGACCCAGAAGCCGTCGGGGATATGCCCTCCTGGCACACACGTTCGGCAAAATGAGGTCGTGTGCAACCGGCGAGCGCTCAAATACGGAAATACGTATAGTAGAGCTAAAAAATACAATTATACGGCAAAATTGTTTCGCTTGCAAGTACATCCCACACAGTCAGTCCCCGTTAAACGTTTCCATTCGTATGTAAATCCCACACAGTCGCTCAAAGGAAAACGTTTCCGTTCACAGGTACATCACACACAATTTTTTTGTTAAATCGCTTGCGTTATTGAATATATCACACACGGTCCATGGAAGAAACTGTGTGGCAAAGGCTGTCCATCACACACAGTTTTCATGTGGTAAACGTTTGCGCAAGGTGGCCTAACGCAAACAGTTTTCAAGAGAAAGTCATGTGTGATTGTTCACTGATCCAACACGGTTTATTCCTAGAAACTGTGTGCGTTGCCTGAGGTCATCGCCCACGGTATTTTTTTAACAACCATTTGCAATAGCAAAACCCAATTAGCAGGCTAATTCGCCACTAGTAGGCTAATTATCTGATTATTCATAATCCATTTATTAATCTAATTGACAGTTCATATTAAGCACACAATATATTTCATTTTCATAATTGAAATACATCAGAGTACAACATCATATAGCTTCAGCACTCAGCTACCCCATTACACAACTACACCAGGACCAAGTTTCACATGCAACATCTATAACCTTTCGAAATTAACATCATAGACGGTACATAGACAGATGTATCTCATTTGGAAAACTGCTGAAGCAGAAGGTGAATATTGAGCCTTCATTGATGTTGAAGGTCTTTGTAACTTTAGGCCAGTGCCTGTGGATGATTGACCATCCATCCTTCGTCCTCTTGAGGAACACTTCAATATTGAACCGTGGGTGTTGTATGAATACCTTCCTCGCCTCCTGACTATACAGGTAGTTTGAGAGGTAATCATCAGTAAACTGCTCTGGAAAGGCCTGAAAGCAAGGATGTGCATAAATATCTTATCTATATTGGAAATGGGGCAAAGGAATAAAAAAGGCAATGTATAATAGTTAGTACCATCTTGTAGTGAACTGATGTCTTCTTCATTGTGCAGACAAAGATCTTGTCGTTTTTTGTCGCTAATTTCTTTATCCTAACAATCTTTCTGAGTTTCTTGACTTGACTGATATTCATGGACAACTCATTTCCCCATATGCAAAAAGGGTCGAACAGTGGGTGACAACCTCTGACAGCAGGACCTACATGTGCAAGACCAAATTGTTAAAGACCTAAATATTAGAATGGTTCCTGCAATTGCACAATAATGTGCTATTAGACAACGAACCATGCACGTGCTAACCTCGATTCTAAACCTCAGTGCTTCCCATTGTTTCCCTGCAACACATATAAGGTAGTTAGTCATCAGGTTAAGTAAGGGTTCGCATGCTATCAGTAAAATATGTTGATGAAAAATAATCACATTGCAGATTCATCAGATCAATTCAAGCCACGGGGAAAACCCATTTATCCAAACCAAGCATGATTAAAAACTAGGAAATATAGCACTTGTATATGTTTCTCATGTATTAAGTGCAACCAAATTCGATTTATTCCTTACATGAACACCAATATAAAATTCTACGCACGACAATTGGACATCGCATTGCAGAATTGAACCAAGCAGTTAACTAAACACCACAACAAATGAACCAAACATTAACTGAGCACCACATTGCACAATATAACATTGAACCAAGCAGTTAACTAAACACCACAACAAATGAACCAAACATTAAGTGAGCACCTCATTGCACAATATAACATACTCCTAATAGAAGATCAGACAGTTAACCAAACAATTAACTACAGCTAATTGTAGCAATTGCATTTGTTTCTCATGTATTTACTACAGCCAAATTCAATTTATTACTCACATGGTATACAATAACAGAATGCACCCACAATTTTGTAAAGATAAATTCGATTTATTTCTCACATGAAAGACAATACAAATTGCAGCCTGAAGAATTGAACATCACATTTGCAGAATTGAACCAAACAGTTAACTGAAGACGACAACTAATTAACAAAGCAGTTAATAAGCGAGCACCACACTGCACGACATATAGAACATATACACTAGAGCAACAGATTGCATGGTAAAATTAGATAGCACAATTCACTAGAATTTGTGTAGGAAAGGCAAGAGCAGCACACGCAACGGGTAAACCGAGCATGCATAACCGGCATAGCTAGCAAATGGCAAGGTGCTCCTTCAAGATCTGGGGGTCGGCACGAATGGCAGCCATCGCGAGCTCATCGGCGCGTGCGGACGCGATTTGCTTCTCCGCTGTCAAATGCTCCATGAGGTCCTGGCTATACTGCATGCACCATGGCTTGGGTCGGCGCTTATTTGGTGGAGGGATCGGTGATTTGGGTGGAAGGTGTCGTGCTCGCGCTGGCGGTAGGGGCATGTGGGATGTGGAAGGAGGAGGAGGATGGGGGTCGGGTGTGGATTACCTGCCTGGATAGGCGAGGCCAAGGAGCATGAAGGAGGGTCACCGGCGAGGAGGCGGCGGCGCTGCAAGCAAGGAGTGAAGGTTTCAACTTGGAAAAGAAGGCAGAAAGAGGGGAAATGTGGCTTTTGGTAAGGGGGAGGGGGCAGGGAGGTAGATATTTCCGCGGAAGCCGAAAATTTGGAATCGCTTTTGCCAAAAAACTGGCGTGCAAAGTGTCATCGGACACGGTCCCTTATTGAGAACTGTGTATGATATGTGAACATCACAAACGATTCAGATAGATAAACCCGTGTGTGTTGAGTTTGAGCGTCAAAATTTTTTGTTCGAATTTCCCTGGTTACAGTGGTCATCCACGTCATTGCATAATTTGGGTACACAAAGGAGACTAACTTCTTAATCGAGCAAGTTCAGCAATTAAACAGAGCTAGCTGACTTAAACATTACTCTAACAAATTAATGACTGGCACTCTTAATTAAACAAAACAAAGAGTACTACTACAACTGGTGCTCGTCGATCTCCGCCGCCGCCTCCATGTCCAGCTCGCGCCCGACGGTCTCCTGGGGAAGGGGCTCCATGGCATCCATCGCACCATACTCGGCAAGCATCTCGCCATCCGCGTCCACCATCTCTTTGGAAAAGGCCGCCGCGAGCTGGGCGTGGGCGGACACCATCTGGGCTCTGGCGGGCTCCGTCGTGGCAAGGTATGCCGTGCAGGAACGGACGGCTGCTCGAACTCTCTCAGCGATTGCCAGCTCTTCGGCCATGGGTTGCCGACCATTGTCAGAGAATCTGCGTTCAATTTGTGCGGTGACCGCCACGAGCTGGGCGTGGACGGCCTCGACATGGTAGTACGCGGCCTCTAGCAGGGCTAAGCCCGCCGCTGCAGAACGGACAGTTGTTGTGCCGCTCTCACTAGTTGCTATCCCCGAGGCAGATGCTGCTGACGCCGCCTGAGAAGCAACAGCGGCCGTTTGGGCTGCCTTGGTCGCCTAGACGTAGACTACAGTCGCCCTCACGAAGCTTGTTAGCACGCGCCTGGCGGTTGTGGCCACGCTCTCGCCGGAGTGGGCCGCCGAAGTTGCCCTCAGGATGTGGGTCCACGTCCCCATCTTTCACCGGTGACGAATGAACATTGAAATGATATTTGGGGAGTGAGCTAGTGTGCTTGACACGCCGGCTGTGGACTGTAGCCGACGCACCTTCTCTCGTAAGCCATGGGCGTACTATACACCGACGATGCTCCAAGATATTTTGTGCTGCATCTCACACGGTTGGTGATAATAAACTGCATGGGATCTACTTGATTTATCATCTTGGTCATTTGAATTACGTAATGGGGTCACAGCTCAAAGGATGGTGTTTGAATTGTTAGAACTTATATTTGTAGTGAACATGCAACTATAGGTGTGTCATCAAAAAAATTGGAATGATTCAGGGTTCGTTTGTACATTTTTATACATTAACTGGGTTTTCCAGGCATTTTATGCGCATAATTCAAATTTGAACTACATGCACATGCTCCAGTGCATATAAACTTATTGAAAAATCAAATATGTGTCCTTGGTTGCATGCTTAGGTCCCATGCCAGAAATGGGAATGAATTTCAAACACCCTGCCACCGTCACTCGGCCGCAAACATTGAGATGCCTGGTTTTTAAATTCTAGTAAATCCAAAACTCATCTGAAATTCATGAAACTTGGCATGCTATCATGTAGCGGCATCAACATGTCGTGGTACAAATTTTGTCCCATTTGGGGCAAGTTTGGGTATATGCTTCTCACAAACCGGAGCTTCTCACAATAAGTGTGATGGTTTCGGTAGGGAACGTGCCACCTTTGGGGACGAAACAATATCTGTTGCCTCTTATTACTTTCAAAAAATTTCGATTGTCAATATAGAACAACAGGAGTGTTGTCCGAATTTTTGTGATTTTCCGGGGTTCGTTTCGACATTTTTATGCATTAACTGAGTTTTCAATGCATTTATGTGCATAATTCAAATTTGAACTACATGCACATGCTCCAGTGCATATAAACTGGTTTAAAAATCAAATATGTGTCCTTGTGTGCATGCTTAGGTCCCATGCAAGAAATGGGAATGAATCTGGAACACCAGGGCACCGTTGATTGCCGGCAAAACATTGAGCTGCTGGTTTTTAAATTCTAGTAAATCAAAAACTCGTCTGAAATTCATGAAACTTGGCATGCTATCATGGAGTGGCATCAACATGCCTTGGTACAAATTTTGTCCCATTTGGGGCAGGTTTGGGTATATGCTTCTCACAAACCGGAGCTTCTCACAACAAGCATGATGGTTTTCGGTAGGGAATGTCCCACCTTTGGGGACGAAACGATATCCATTGCCTCTTATTGCTTTCAAATTTTTTTCTCATGTCAACATAGAACAACAGGAGTGTTGTGTGAATTTTTGTGATTTTTCGGGGTTCGTTTGGATATTTTTATGCATTAACTGAGTTTTCAATGCATTTATGTGCATTTATGTCAACATAGAACATCAAGATTGTCACCACGCCGTCGTGCTGACGGAACTCATCCCCGACACTTTGCTGGATCGGAGTCCGGGGATCGTCATCGAGCTGAACGTGTGCTAGAACTCGGAGGTGCCGTAGTTTCAGTGCTTGATCGGTCGGGCCGTGAAGACGTACGACTAAATCAACCGCGTTGTTATAACGCTTCTGCTTTTGGTCTACGAGGGTACGTGGACAACACTCTCCCCTCTCGTTGCTATGCATCACCATGATCTTGCGTGTGCGTAGGATTTTTTTTGAAATTACTACGTTCCCCAACATAAAGAGCACACAAATAAAAAGTAGGGGCTGTTTAGATAAAGACACAACTAAATTAGTTTTAGTAGAGAGCTTTTTGTTACGAGAAAGTTATTTGTCCCTAGGCAATCAATAACTAGACCGGTAATCATTATTGCAATTTTATTTGAGGGAGAGGCATAAGCTAACATACTTTCTCTACATGGATCATATGCACTTATGATTGGAACTCTAGCAAGCATCCGCAACTACTAAAGATCATTAAGGTAAAACCCAACCATAGCATTAAAGCATCAAGTCCTCTTTATCCCATACGAAACAACCCCCTTACTCGGGTTTGTGTTTCAGTCACTCACGCAACCCACTATAAGCGAATCATGAACGTATTGCAACACCCTACAGCGGGAATCCCTCATGCTTTTGCGACACGGAGAGCATCATAGGACATCACCAATAATAAAAAATGCAACTCAAACCAATCTTGATCATCAAATAACCCATAGGACAAAACGGATCTACTCAAACATAGCCATACATCATTGGGAAATAATATATAGCGTTGAGCACCATGTTTAAGTAGAGATTACTGCGGGTAAGAGAGAGGTTACACCACTGCATAGAGGGGGGAAGAGTTGGTGATGATGGCGGTGAAGTTGTTGGTGAAGATTGCGGTGCTGATGATGGCCACGGCAGCGTTCCGGCGCCACCGGAAGAGAAGGAGAGAGGGGGCCCCTTCGCCTTCTTCTTCTTTGACCTCCTCCCTAGAAGGGAGAAGGGTTTCCCCTCTGGTCCTTGGCCTCCATGGCGTGGGAGGGGCGAGAGCCCCTCCGAGATTGGATCTGTCTCTCTGTCTCTCTCTATTTCTGCGTTCTCCCCCGCTGCCCTTTCACCATTTCGTATATATATGGAGATCCGTAACTCCGATTGGACTGAAACCTTCGCCGTGATTTTTTACCAAAAATTAGCTTTCTTGCGGCCGAAGAAGGGCATCAACCGCCTTATGGGTGGCCCACGAGGGTCAGGGGCGCGCCCCCTGCCTCGTGGCCACCTCGGGCACCGTCTCGCGTGGATTTTTCTTCCGGAATTCTCCAAATATTCCAAAAATATTCTTCGTCCGTTTTTATCCCGTTTGGATTCCTTTTGATATGGATATTCTGTGAAACCAAAAGCATGCAACAGACAGGAACTAGCACTGGGCACTGGATCAATATGTTAGTCCCAAAAATAGTATAAAAAGTTGCCAAAAAGTATATGAAAGTTGTAGAATATTGGCATGGAACAATAAAAAATTATAGATACGACGGAGACGTATCAGCATCCCCAAGCTTAATTCCTGCTCGTCCTCGAGTAGGTAAATGATAAAAAAATAATTTTTGATATGGAATGCTACCTAACATAATCTTGATCACATATCTAATCATGGCATGAATATTAAGACACGAGTGATTCAAAGCAATAGTCTATCATTTGACATAAAAACAATAATACTTCAAGCCTACTAATAAAGCAATCATGTATTTTCAAAATAACATGGCCAAAGAAAGGTATCCCTACAAAATCATATAGTCTGGCTATGCTCCATCTTCACCACACAAAATATTCACATCATGCACAACCCCGATGACAAGCCAAGCAATTGTTTCATACTTTTGATGTTCTCAAACCTTTTCAACTTTCACGCAATACATGAGCATGAGCCATGGACATAGCACTATAGGTGGAATAGAATATGATGGTGGAGGTTGTATGGAGAAGACAAAAAGGGAGAAAGTCTCACATCGACGACGCGGCTAATCAATGGGCTATGGAGATGCCCATCAATTGATGTCAATATGAGGAGTAGGGATTGCCATGCAACGGATGCACTAAGAGCTATAAGTATATGAAAGCTCAAACTGAAACTAAGTGGGTGTGCATCCAACTTGCTTGCTCATGAAGACTTAGGGCATTTGAGGAAGCCCATCGTTGGAATATACAAGCCAAGTTCTATAATGAAAATTCCCACTAGTATATGGAAGTGATAACTCAAGAGACTCTTTATATGAAGAATATGGTGCTACTTTGAAGCACAAGTGTGGTAAAAAGGATAGTAACATTGCCCCTTCTCTCTTTTTCTCTCATTTTTTTTCTTTTTTTGGCCTTTTTCTATATTTTTTTCGTCCGGAGTCTCATCCCGACTTGTGGGAGAATCATAGAATCCATCATCCTTTCCTCACTGGGGCAATGCTCTAATAATGATGATCATCACACTTTTATTTACTTACAAATCGATACTAGAACAAAGATATGACTCTATATGAACGCCTCCGGTGGTGTACCGGGATGTGCAATGATCTAGCGTAGCAATGACATCAAAAAACGGACAAGCCATGAAAACATCATGCTAGCTATCTTACGATCATGCAAAGCAATATGACAATGAATGCTCAAGTCATGTATATGATGATGATGGAAGTTGCATGGCAATATATCTCGGAATGGCTATGGAAATGCCATGATAGGTAGGTATGGTGACTGTTTTGAGGAAAATATAATGAGGTTTATGTGTGATAGAGTGTATCGTATCACGGGGTTTGGATGCACTGGTGAATTTTGCACCAACTCTCGAGGTGAGAAAGGGCAATGCACGATATCGAAGAGGCTAGCAATGATGGAAGGGTGAGAGTGCGTATAATCCATGGACTCAACATTAGTCATAAAGAACTCACATACTTATTGCAAAAATCTATTAGTCATCGAAACAAAGTACTACATGCATGCTCCTAGGGGGGTAGATTGGTATGAAAAGACCATCGCTCGTCCCCGACCGCCACTCATAAGGAAGACTATCAATAAATACCTCATGCTCCAACTTCGTTACATAACGGTTCACCATACGTGCATGCTACGGGAATCACAAACCTCAACACAAGTATTTCTACAATCCACAACTACCCACTAGCATGACTCTAGTATTACCATCTTTATATCGCAAAACTATTGCAAGGAATCAAACATATCATATTCGGTGATCTACAAGTTTTATGTAGGATTTTATGACTAACCATGTGAATGACCAGTTCCTGTCATCTCTCTAAATAGATACAAGTGAAGCAAGAGAGTTTAATTCTTTCTACAAAAGATATGCCCACGCTCTAACAAGTATAAGTGAAGCAAAAGAGCATTCTACAAATGGCAGTTGTCTATGTAAAGATAAACAGGCAATCCAAACTTCAAATGATATAAGTGAAGCACATGAAGCATTCTATAAAGCCATACTCAAAAGATATAAGTGAAGTGCAAAGAGCATTCTATAAATCAACCAAGGACCGTCTCATACCAGCATGGTGCATAAAAGAAAAATGAAAACTAAAGAAAAAGACGCTCCAAGATTTGCACATATCACATGAATGAAACGAATCCGAAAACATACCGATACTTGTTGAAGAAAGAGGGGATGCCTTCCGGGGCATCCCCAAGCTTAGACGCTTGAGTCTCCTTGAATGTTTACTTGGGGTGCCTTGGGCATCCCCAAGCTTGAGCTCTTGCCTCTCTTCCTTCTTCTCACATCGAGACCTTCTCGATCATCGGACACTTCATCCACACAAAACTTCAACAGAAAACTCGGTAAGATCCGTTAGTATAATAAAGCAAATCACTACTCTAAGTACTGTTGCAAACCAATTTATATTTTGTTTTGAAATTGTGTCTACTGTATTATAACTTTTTCATGGCTTAATCCACTGATATAAATTGATAGTTTCCTCAAAACAAGCAAACTATGCATCAAAAACAGAATCTGTCTAAAACAGAACAGTCTGTAATAATCTGAACATTCACCATACTTTTGATACTTGAAAAATTCTGCCAAAATTAGGAAAAATAAAAAATTTGTATATTAAGACACTGCAAAAAGAATCAGAACCATTTTATGTTCTAGTAAAAAATGTAAAATCGAGCACTACGGCCAAATTTTCTGTCCTGCACCGCACAAACCAACAAGCATTGTAAACATCCTAAAGGCAAACCTTGGCACATTATTTTTATAATACAATGGAATTGTACAAGGGTATAATTTTTGTTGTTGAAAAGTTTATGTAATCAATATTCACAAAGTTTCCGTGAGCATGAACAAAGTTCAAGGCTAGCTCCCACTTCAACAATGCTCGTCTTTCTCACTTTTGCTTTTCTTTTTGAAAAAGTTTTAGGTTCCCCTCTTTATTTTTTTGTTTTTAAACTATATAAAAGCACTCAAAAGAAATAAATGACTCTCTAAAACTTCCGGTTTGTCTCCCTGGCAGCGCTTTCTTTAAAGCCATTAAGCTAGGCATATAGTGCTCAAGTAGTGGATCCACCCGGATCCCAAGGTATATCAAAGCCAATTTTAATTAGCAATGATTTGTAATTTAGTAGTGAGCACAAAGCAACATATATCATGTAATGAAGAAGTCTAACTCTCTTCCTATGCATCGGCATGTCATAAAAGAACAATTCATGCACACATAGTAAAGGCCAATGCATAGTATAAACAGTTTCTTGCAATTTTACCATGTTGGAAACATAGAGAGGTGGAGATATAGTTCCTCTCTCATAATAATTGCAAGTAGGAGCAGCAAGCACATGCATATTATATCTATCAAAATCATCATGTGCAACGGTAAAAGGTAACCCATCAATATAATCCTTAGTAAGTGCAAACTTCTCCAATATAGTGTAGTTTGGAGAATTCAAAAAGATAATAGGACTATCATGTGTGGGTGCAATAGAAACAATTTCATGTTTAACATAAGGAACTATAGCAAGTTCATCTCCATAAGCATAATTCATATTGGCATCTTGGCCACAAGCATAGCAAGCATCATCAAAAAGGGATATTTCAAAAGAATCAACGGGATCATAACAATCATCATAGCAGTCATCCTTCGGTAAGCATGAAGGGAAATTAAACAATGTATGAGTTGAAGAGTTACTATCATTAGAAGGTGGGTACGGGTAGCTAATCCGCTCTTCCTCTTTTTGTTCTTCACTCTCCTCATCATCTTTTTCATCCAATGAGCTCACAGTTTCATCAATTTCTTCTTCCATAGACTCCTGCAAAATATTAGTCTCTTCTTGGACAGCGGAGACTTTCTCAATAAGTGCATTAATATAGGAATTATATTCATAATTATCATAGCAATATTTCAATATAGCAAAATTTTCAGGCCTATAAACAGCATCATAAAGATTTTCACACTCTTTGAACATAGATTCAATTTCATAAGCACCCATAAAAGCAACAAATTCTTCTATTTGTTCCACATCATAGTAATCATATATACCTCTAGCATAAGAAGCCAACGTTTCATTATCATTAAATTTGCATGAAAAGGGAAGGTGTGGAGCCTTCATCCTAGAGCAACAAGTATAATCATATCTCAAGCATAGTTGCCTAGCATACCAATGCAACATATGAATTTGATCCCATAGTAGTTTCCTTTTTGAGTCAAGCGATAATCCCTAAAGTATTCACGTTGGTCCAATGTGTCTCCCATTACATAATTGAATGGGGTTTTCTCAGGATTATCAAAGTAGTACATAATATCTTTCACATAACCAGCATCGAGGGTTTTAGGAGGTTCCCCATCTCCATGAGCAGCAGGTACACCTAATTTTTTTGGTATTTCGTATTCCATATCCATAACTAAAGATAGAGAACAACTAAGAACAGCAAATAAAAATTACTTAGTGATAAAGCAAACAAGCACACACGAGAATATTCACCCCATGCTATTGCTCCCCGGCAACGGCGCCAGAAAAAGGTCTTGATAACCCACAAGTATAGGGGATCAATTGTAGCCTCTTTCGATAAGTAAGAGTGTTGAACCCAATGAGGAGCTAAAGGTAGAACAAATATTCCCTCAAGTTCTATCGACCACCGATACAACTCTACGCACGCTTGACGTTCGCTTTACCTAGAACAAGTATGAAACTAGAAGTACTTTGTAGGTGTTTTTGGATAGGTTTGCTAGAATCTAAAGAGCACATAAATAAAAAGTAGGGGCTGTTTAGATAAAGACACAACTAAATTAGTTTTAGTAGAGAGCTTTTTGTTACGAGAAAGTTATTTGTCCCTAGGCAATCGATAACTAGACCGGTAATCATTATTGCAATTTTATTTGAGGGAGAGGCATAAGCTAACATACTTTCTCTACTTGGATCATATGCACTTATGATTGGAACTCTAGCAAGCATCCGCAACTACTAAATATCATTAAGGTAAAACCCAACCATAGCATTAAAGCATCAAGTCCTCTTTATCCCATACGCAACAACCCCCTTACTCGGGTTTGTGTTTCAGTCACTCACGCAACCCACTATAAGCGAATCATGAACGTATTGCAACACCCTACAACGGGAATCCCTCACGCTTGCGCGACAGGGAGAGCACCATAGGACAACACCAATAATAAAACATGCAAATCAAACCAATCTTGATCATCAAATAACCCATAGGACCAAACGGATCTACTCAAACATCATAGGATAGCCATACATCATTGGGAAATAATATATAGCGTTGAGCACCATGTTTAAGTAGAGATTACAGTGGGTAAGAGAGAGGTTACACCGATGCATAGAGGGGGGAAGAGTTGGTGATGATGGCGATGAGGTTGTTGGTGAAGATTGCGGTGATGATGATGGCCACGGCAGCGTTCCGGCGCCACCGGAAGAGAAGGGGAGAGGGGGCCCCTTCATCTTCTTCTTCCTTGACCTCCTCCCTAGAAGGGAGAAGGGTTTCCCCTCTGGTCCTTGGCCTCCATGGCATGGGAGGGGCGAGAGCCCCTCCGAGATTGGATCTGTCTCTCGGTCTCTCTCTGTTTCTACGTTCTCCCCCGCTGCCCTTTTACCGTTTCGTATATATATGGAGATCTGTAACTCCGATTGGACTGAAACCTTCGCCGTGATTTTTTTTACCAAAAACTAGTTTTCTTGCGGCCGAAGAAGGGCATCAACCGCCTTACGGGTGGCCCACGAGGGTCAGGGGCGCGCCCAGGGAGGCAGGCGCGCCCCCCTGCCTCGTGGCCACCTCGGGCACCGTCTCGCGTGGATTTTTCTTCCGGAATTCTCCAAATATTCCAAAAGTATTCTCCGTCTGTTTTTATCCCGTTTGGATTCCGTTTGATATGGATATTCTGCAAAACCAAAAACATGCAACAGACAAGAACTGGCACTGGGCATTGGATCAATATGTTAGTCCCAAAAATAGTATAAAAAGTTGCCAAAAAGTATATGAAAGTTGTAGAATATTGGCATGGAACAATCAAAAATTATAGATACGATGGAGACGTATCACCTCTCCTCTGTCGAGCATGCTTAGTAAGAGGCAGAGGAGGAGGAGGAGGAGCCTACCGACGAGCTGGACAAATGCAATACGGTGCCTGCCGCTGCTGCACGTTCAGCGACGCTCGCCAGCTCGAACTCCCACCGCCGCTACAGACGATCCGTCTCGAAGCGGCCGGACTGCTCATAGATCTCCTGATTCCTCACCTCTGCGTCGGTGCGTGCTGCAGGCACGGCTGCGGTAAGGCTCTTTGCGTGCTCGATGAGGCACTCCTCCTCTTCCCACAGGAACTCGATGTAGCGCGCAAGGTCGCTGACGCATGTGCGGGCCTCCACCTCCGCCCCCTCCTTCTGGCGGCGGTGGCGGAGCGGGTGATGATCCCGGTGATCGACGGTGGGCTGGTGGCCACGATGGCCGACGATGGGGTGGCGGCCACGACCACCACCTCCCACCTTTGGTCTGCGGTGGCGGAGCGGGTGATGGCCATGGTGGCCGGCAGTGGGGTGGCAGCCACGACGACCACCTCCCGCCTTCGGGCCGCGGCGGCAGAGCGGGAGATGGCCCTGGCTTTCGAAGGTGGTGTAGCGGCAACAACGGCCGTCAATAGCTGCCGACAGGCAGTGGCAGCGGAGCGTGTGGTGGGTGTTCCGCGCACACCCAGCAGGGACGCCACGCGCACTACACTACACCGGGGACTGTGCCGCCGCCGCGGTGTAGCCTCCCAGCTGGAGCTGTCCTCTGATGACGGTAGAGTGGCGGAGCGACGACGGTGGACCGGTGCCATTGGCGATTGTGGAAGAAGCAGACGAAATAAGCTACAAGGAGGGAGGGGAAAATGCGACGCAGGACTCACCGGCCGTGAGAGTTTTTATAGTACGCCAATAAGCATTGGGATTTTGGGGGATTTCACCGAGTCGGGCGAGAAGCTTGCGGGGAACCTGTGAGGTTGCGTGGGAACGGGCTCACCGACGATTCATTGGCGCCACCGTTTGGCCAAAAGAACTCCCCCACCCGCTGCGCAAGCCTACGTTGTAAGCTGTCTGCGGCAGCGGGGTGACAAGACGTGCGAGAGGAGGACGAGAGGACACGTACACATACAGTTAATAAAAAACGTTTGCGATTTAATTACCTACTATACCCCCGTCCTGGTTTATAAGTAGGATTTGTTAACTAATAAAATA
Organism: Aegilops umbellulata; assembly: GCA_032464435.1. NCBI lineage: Eukaryota > Viridiplantae > Streptophyta > Magnoliopsida > Poales > Poaceae > Aegilops > Aegilops umbellulata. The sequence continues at coordinate 81,853,076 of CP136060.1, read as the reverse complement.
CGAATGCATGTCGCCATAGATTATATCGTTGAAGTCGTATTTGAACATAGTTTCCAGCTATACAATTTTTGTAACATGCATTAACACTTTTTTGGTTAAATTTAAGGTTATACACCAACAAGCGTTTGCCCGCAACACACACGGCTTATTCCATCACAAACAGCTCTGGTGGATCAACTGTCTGCCACGTATCGCACACGCAACTCTAATCTGATTCGTGCTTGATATCTCCAACATCGCTCGCATAGTTCGTCTTATTTGCCACGAATCACTGTGTCGTCCTCTGCTCGCGTCCCTCGGCAAGCTCTGCTCGCCGTTAGGCGCCACGGCGCGCTCGGTCGTGTCCGTTGGCACGCTCTGCTCACGTCTGTCGGCGCGCTCGGCTTGTGGACAGATTTTCCTTGAGGCGACCGCGGAGCGCTCTGCTCGCGTCCCTCCGCGCTTGCTCTGCCAGCGGTTGGGCATGCGCACGAACATGTCAGGGGGCCCATATGCATGCAGTTGCGCCGTGCGTGTTGCCACGCGATGCAGTTATGTGCGGCACGATGGAGTTACGCGCTACAAATTAGAACTGCCATCAGGGCCTGCTGATATTCCTGGCCGTCCTGCTTCACCTTTAATTCCCGCGGCCATTATAACCTTAGTCTCTTCAACCTTTCGATCGCGCCCCACAACACAACAAGCACACCCACGACGACACATAGAGAGGGGATGTCCGGCGGTGCTCCAATGGAGTTCGCGAGTGTAAGTGCATCTAGTGCCCCTTAGTGATTTTGGTGTATTGAAGACTTATATGTTAAGGATCTAATGTGTTTATGAGTGTACACAGGTCTATAAGTCTATGAGGAGTTTGATATTTACAGAGAAAGTCGACCCCTAAAAATGAAGTTCTTCAACTGAAGACTTTGATATTCTGAAGACTTTCTGAAGACTTTGAAAGTGAAGAATTTGGTGTGACCTTGAAGACTTGGTATTCATTCGAGGAACATGAGGCATGAAGACTTTTGTTTTCATAGTTTCATTTTCTCTTTCTTGAGTCATAGGAAACACCGTACTGTTAAAGGGGGTCGAGGAAATACTAAGGATAAAATTTCCATGTGATGCTTAACTCAAATCCTACACCTACCAATCCCTTCGAGTTAAGCCATTGGAAATCTCATACAGTTTAGTCAATTCCTTCAGTGACAAAGACGTAGTTCTTCTGGTCACTGAGGACTTTGCTCTGACTGAGGAGTTAGGAATTCTCCAGTGCGAATTGCCTACACAGTGAGGAACATGATAGCCCTGAGGAATTTGTACCTCAAATTTCCGACCGTTGCTGTGCTACGCGCCAGCTGTCCAAAAATATCTTATCCACCTAACGGTCATATCATTGAAGGGCATTTATGTCTTATCATGTCGGGCTGCTCCCTAGGCTATAAATAGCCGCCCCTACAACCACTAGCTGGTTGGCTGCTCCGCGTGAACTTGACACTTGTCATTTGAGAGCAGCCCATCCTCCGAGGACTTTGAGCGAAAATCATCAAGTGAGGAAAATCCAAACCCAAACCCAAAACACCTACAAACCCAAAGTGATTGAGCATCACTGAAGAGATTGATCCTGCGTGGATCCGACGCTTGTTACCTTTGAAGACTGTGCTTCTTCCAGACGGTTAGGCGTCAAGGTCTAGAGCATCCAAGAGGAATTGTGGATCGCCGAGTGACCAAGTCTGTGAAGGTTTGGAAGTCACCTGAAGACTTACCACGAGTGATTGGGCGAGGACTGTGTGTCCTTAGCTCAAGGAGAATACGGTGAGGACTGTGTGTCCGGGACTAGGTGTCCTCGAGTTTAAATACTCAGCCGCTCCAACCAGATGTACAACTGAGACAGCAGTTGGAACTGGTCTACCAAATCATTGTCTTCACCAAGCCTACTGGTTCTATTTTCTCAACACTTTCATTTCCTCATTACTGTGTTGTGTGTTTGCTCATATCTGTGTTTGAAGACTTTGACTGAAGACTTTCTCAATTTCCTCAGTTCAATTTCTTCAGTCAGTTTGTCTTCATCTTGTGCTATCCTGTGTTTACGCTTTCTGTACTCTATGTTTGTCTTCATTTCATCATGATGACTATGCTTGGATTATGTTATGTTTTCATCTGAGTACTTATTCCGCTGCTAGTAGTTCTTCGCTAAGGAATTTCCTCACCAGCAAATTCCTCAGTGAAGAATTTCATAAAAATCGCCTATTCACCCCCCCTCTAGTCGATATAACGCACTTTCAATTGGTATCAGAGCGAGGTACTCCCTTGTTCTGTGTGATTTTGGTTTAACCGCCTGAAGTTTTAGTTATGTCGACCGCAGGTATGATCAAGGTCTCTGCTGGGTGTCCTACCTTTGATGGGACGGACTACCCCTACTGGAAGAACAAGATGCGCATGCATCTTGAAGCAATTGATAACGATCTCTGGTACATTGTGGAAAATGGTGTTCCCTCCATCTCACCCTCACTGAACGCTACCGATGTGAAGAGATTCAAGCAACTCGATTCCCAACCGAAGAATATCATATGTGGCCATCTGAGTAAAGGACAGTATGGTAGAGTGAGTGCTTTGGAAACTGCTAAGCTTATCTGGGATAGGCTGTCCAAGGTCAATGAAGGAGTTTCAACTCAGCGTGACTCTCGAGTTGATGTTCTTCGCAATCTCTTCAACCGCTTCAAAAGACTCGACAATGAAAATGTTCAGCAAACCTTCGATCGCCTCACTGACATCTCAAATGAGCTTCAAGCACTTGGTGCCACTGACATCACTGACCATGAGGTGGTGAAGAAATTGCTGAGATCGCTTGATTCCTCATTTGATACTCTGGCACTGATGATACAAGAGCGTGCTGATTACAAGTCACTTGACCCCGCTGATATCCTCGAGAGGCTAAACACTCATGAGTTTCAGCTTGCTGAAAAGAGAGATCTCTATGGTTCGAGCTATGGCAGATCCCGTGCACTGAAGGCCAAGGTAGTATCCGAGTCCGAAGATGAAGACTCTGGTAGCAGCCTTGGTGATCCTGAAGAACTGAGTCATGATCTAGCACTTCTTGTGAAGAAATTCCAGAAGTTCTCAAGACGTGGTCGCTTTGGAAAACCCTCAAGGAGCAATGATTCCTCATCCAGTGACTATAAGAAAAGGCTTTGTCACAAGTGCAAGAAACCAGGACATTACATTCAAGATTGTCCTCAGTGGGAAAAGGAATCAAAGAAGAAGAAATACAAGGATTACAGTTCTGATGATGCGAAGAAAAAGAAGAAGTCCTCAAAATCTTCATCATCAAAATCCTCGAAGTCTTCGTCTCACAAGAAGAGCAGCTCCAAGAAGGCTCGGGCATTCATTGGCAAGGAAATGGACTTTGAGGCTGAATCTGAAGAAAATGAAGCAGAAGAGGAATCTGATGATTCTGAGTCTGGTGTGGCAAGCCTTGCCCTCGCTACTGCATTCGTCAGCAAGCCCATCTTCACCTCTGAAGAAAGTGATCTCACTAACAAGGCTGATGAAAGCAGTGATGACTACACTCCCACCTATTGCTTCATGGCAAAAGGTGCCAAGGTACTCAAATACGCCTCCTCTGAATCTAGTGAGGATGAATCTGATGAAAATCTTAATCCTAGCTACTCTAAACTTGCTAAGATTGTTGTGCAACAACAAAAGGCTTTTGAAAAGGTTCAAAACATGCTAGACAAAAGTGATGATATGTTGGGTGAAGAAATGGATCGCACTAAGGCCTTAACTGAAAATCTTCAGAGACTTTAGACCAGGTTTGATAACCTTCAAGGTCATCATAACACTCTCTTATCTGATCATGAGAAGCTTTCTTATGAATATCTTCAAAAGAAGCAAGATCTTGAGAAGCTAAGAGTGAGTTATGAATATCTTCAGAAGAAGCGCGATTCATTACTTGCTCAACAAATCAGCGCTGCTCAGGAAGAATTTATTCCTCCATGTTTAAAATGCATTGAACGAGAATCTGCTAATTCCTCACCTGAATGCTCAAATGCTTCTAATGTTACAAATTCTTCACCTGTCTCTGCTATCACTAATCCCTCACCTGAGGACATTGCTAGTATCACTGACAATGCAGGGCTGAAGGAATTGTACATGACAGGCATGTACAAAAGCCTCAAAGGGCATCAGACTCTTTGTGATGTGCTTAAAAAGCAGATCCTCAACAGGAACCCTAGGAAAGAGGGTATTGCCTTTGAGAGGAAACTCAATGCTGATGGTACATATTGGAAGCCTGAGCAGTACCCCAAAACCTCATGGGTTGCTGCAAAGGGACCTAGAGTTGATCCATCTAATTTATCTGGCTATACATGTGAATCTTCTCATTCTTCTGATGAGTCATTTGACTCCAACTATAAACTGTTCAAAAATCAAAATGGTGAAGTATTTGCTAGATATGTTGGCACTACCTGCAGGAATGGTTCTCCTATGAAGAAAATCTGGGTTCCCAAAAGGTGCCTTGAAAGTCTTCAGGTAAATGTCCTCATGACACCACCTGTGAAGAAAAGGAACCCCAGATCAAATTCCTCATATGGACCAAATTCTTCATATGGATCCAAGTCCTCATACGGACCAAATTCCTCAAGAGGATCAAATTCCTCACATGGATCAAAGTCCTCATATGAACATCATCGTGCTAACAACTCTGTTTCACAGGGAAGAGCCAAGGGCTATGAACATGAGCATTATTCTTTAAATTATTATGTTCATAAGTCCTCGAAGAATTTCTCTGCTTATTCATATGCTTACCCTAATCCCTCTTATGTGAAACGCAATGGTTTGGCCACTATGCCACCATTCTCATATGGAGCTCGCAGAGTGATGAACTCTTTGCCACCCCTCCAGATGTGGGTGGTGAAGAAAAAGAACTAATCTCTTATGCAGGGTCAGGTCTCCAAACGTACTGTAACGTCTGAAGAATTTGCTGGGGACCTGACAAAATGCCTGAAAGGACGCATGCTAACCATGATGAAATGAACTTTCATTTCACACATCCTCCCTCTGTTTTATCTGTCTTACTACTTGATGAAATTAATCTGATGAATTGTGATATCATATTCTTCACTGCTGAAGTATATGAGGTCATAAGTTGCACTAATTCATCTGCAGGATGATCAACCCAAAGCCACTGAATGGGTACTTGATAGTGGATGTACAAATCACATGACTGGTGACAGGAATCTGTTGATGGATGCTCCCTTATCATCATCACATATGAAGCATATCATCTTCGCTGATAAAAGCAAAAGTCAGGTACTGGGTCTAGGTAAAGTTGCTATCACAAAGGATCGACACATGGACAAAGTCATGCTTGTTGAGTCCTTAGGATACAACCTTACGTCTGTCTCAATGCTTTGTGATCTTGATATGGTTGTTGTCTTTGGCAAATATCGTTGTGTTGTGATTATGGAAGCTGACAATTCCAAAGTCTTCGAAGGCTTCAGGAGAGGAGACTTGTATATTGTTGATTTCTCTGCAGATTCACAACCAGCCGTGTGCCTACTTGCAAAAGCTTCAGAAGGATGGCTATGGCACCGACGACTTGGTCATGCAGGCATGAGGAATTTGAACACGCTTGCGAAGAAGAAGCATGTTATTGTCATTGAGAATGTCAAATTCCTCAAGGATCACTTATGCGGTGCCTGTGAAGTTGGAAAAATGACCAAGGCCAAGCATCCAGCAAAGACTATCCTGACCACCACTCGTCCATTTGAATTGCTTCACATGGATCTCTTCGGTCCTAATTACTATTCCTCTGTTTCAAATGAAGCATCTCAATATGGCTTTGTTATTGTTGATGATTACTCTCGTTACACATGGGTACACCTTGTCTCTTACAAAACTGAAGTGCAGGAAGTCTTCAAACGATTTTCCTCGAGGGCTTCAACCAACTTTGGTGTGAAGATCAAGCACATCAGAAGTGACAATGGCACTAAGTTCAAGAATTCGGGTCTCGATGACTATCTTGATGAACTTGGTATTACTCATGAGTTATCTGCTCCTTATACTCCTCAACAGAATGGCGTCGTGGAGCCCAAGAACAGGACTCTTGCTGAGATGGCTCGCACTATGCTTGACGAATACAAAACCCCTCGTCGTTTCTGGGTTGATGCAATTGATACTGCGTGCCACATCATCAACAGAGTATATCTTCACAAATTCTTCAAGAAGACTGCCTATGAACTCCTCACTGACAAGAAACCCAATGTGAGTTATTTCAAAGTCTTCGGTGCTAAATGCTGGATTAGAGATCCTCATCACAACTCTAAATTTGCACCGAAAGCACATGAAGGTTTTATGCTTGGTTACGGAAAGGACTCACACACCTACAGAGTCTTCAACAATGTTCTTCACAAGATTGTTGAAACTGTAGATGTGCGGTTCGATGAAACTAATGGCTCGCAAAGAGAGCACCTACCTTCTGTGTTAGATGAACCAGCACCCAAAGATTCTATCAAACACAAGGCTACTGAAGATGTCATTCCTACTGAAGAATCTGCTGAAGAATTCATTCCAGAACGTGAAGAATGTCGAGCTGATGAACCTAAAGAAAATGCTGAGGAAATTGATGCTGAAGAAAATGTTGATCAAATTCCTCAACGACAACCAGCTCACCCTCGCGTTGCAAAAGAAGTGCAAGTGGAGAAGATCATCGATGACATTAGAACACCAGGTCCTCTCACACGCTCAAAAGCTTCACATCTATCTAACTTTTGTGGGCATTTTGCTTTTGTCTCTATCACAGAGCCCGCTAAGGTAGATGAAGCATTTCTGGAGCCTGAGTGGATTTAGGCCATGCAAGAAGAATTACATCAGTTCAAGCTCAACAATGTCTAGGAACTAGTCAATCGTCCCGATCCTCGCAAGCATAACATCATTGGCACAAAGTGGATCTACCACAACAAGCAAGATGAAAATGGTGTTGTGGTGAGGAATAAGGCACGACTAGTAGCTCAAGGCTACACACAGATTGAAGGAATTGATTTCGATGAAACTTTTGCACCTGTTGCTAGACTTGAGGCTATTCGCATATTAATTGCTTATGCTAACCATCATGATATCATCTTATATCAAATGGATGTAAAAAGTGCATTCCTCAATGGTAAGCTTGAGTAAGAAGTATATGTTGCTCAACCCCCAGGTTTTGAAGATCCAAAACATCCTGACAAAGTCTTCAGACTTAACAAGGCCCTCTATGGCCTCAAGCAGGCCCCGCGGGCGTGGTATGATACGTTGAAGGAATTCTTCATGAAGAAAGGCTTCACACCCGGTTCACTCGATCCCACTCTCTTTACTAAATCTTATGATGGTGAACTGTTTGTGTGCCAAATATATGTTGATGATATCATCTTTGGATGTACTGACCAACATTATAGTGATGAATTTGCCTATATGATGAGTGAAGAATATCAAATGTCTATGATGGGAGAGTTGAAATTTTTCTTAGGTCTTCAAATTCGTCAACAGCGCAATGGCATATTCATATCTCAGGAGAAATACCTCAAGGATGTCCTGAAGAAATTCGGCATGCAAGATTGCAAAGGCATCAAAATTCCTATGCCCACAAATGGTCATCTATGCACTGATGAAAATGGTATTGACTTCGATCATAAGGTATACCGCTCCATGATTGGCTCTTTATTGTACTTATGTGCATCTAGGCCAGATATAATGCTTAGTGTTTACATGTGTGCCCGATTTCAAGCTGCACCGAAGGAATCACACCATAAGGCTGTGAAGCATATTCTTCGGTATCTAGCTCACACACCAACACTAGGATTATGGTATCCCAAGGGCTCGGATTTTGATCTCATTGGATATTCTGACTCTGACTATGCTGGTGACCGTGTGGACCGCAAGTCAACATCTGGTACTTGTCATTTCCTCGGATGATCCTTGGTCTGTTGGTCCTCGAAGAAACAGAACGGCGTATCATTGTCTACTGCTGAAGCTGAGTACATTGCTGTTGGTTCTTCTTGTGCTCAACTGCTATGGATGAAGCAAACACTCAAGGACTATGGCATCAACGTGAAGAATGTGCCTCTCCTCTGTGACAATGAGAGTGCCATCAAGATTGCTCACAACCCTGTTCAGCACTCGAAGACAAAGCACATTCAGATTCGTCATCATTTTCTTTGTGATCATGTGTTGGAGGGCGACATTTCTATTGAGCATGTGAAGACTGAAGAACAACTAGCCGATATCTTCACTAAGCCCTTGGATGAGAAGAGATTTAGCAAGTTGCAATGTGAGCTAAATATCTTAGTGTCTTCGAATGTACTTTGAAAAGGCACTCATCCTAACACTTACGCAAAATTGATGACTTAGATGTGCAACACATGAAGAAACGTTTTTCTTCAATCAATGAAGAATAACACTCTAAGTGTGAAGAAATTAATGAAGAATTTGATTCTCAGAACCCTACGACAATTGTACGCGGTGTCTGAAATCATCATTCTTATACGGTGGGTCACGCCACCACAAAAGTTGAAAATCTTCAATTTGAGTTTTTCCTCAGTTGAAATTCCTCAGTTGTTCAAATTCTTCAACTTGCAAAATCTGCACTTGTGCCGCCGTTTTTATTCATTGGCTATATATATATGAAGTTTATGTCCTCTACAGCATTCACTTATAGCTATTTCTTCAAGTTGGTTTTTCTGCTAAGTGAATGTGATCGGACCCTTCCCCTCTATGCTATACTCAATCCAATCTGTTCACAAATTCTTCATGTGCATTCTATTTGAAACTCGTTCAAATTCTTCACTGTGTCCTTGTCAGCTGAAAAAATTGCAAACGGTACGTTAAAACTGATCTTATCCAAACTTTCGGTTTTGCCGCTCAAACCGTTCCGCATCCCACGATGCATTATTTTACTCACCCACGATCTTACACGATCTCCACTACACAGTACATGGGTGACACATGTCGTGAGAAGGAGAATGGTCAGGGGCACGTTCATCCTAAATCTTCGGGCAAGCAGTTTTTCACCGTGGCTATAAATACCCCTGTCCCCTTCCTCACTTCTTTTACTCCGCTCGATCTCTCTCTCCCGCTCGAGCTTCCGAACCCTAGCACCGCCGCTACTCCATCGTCGCCGGTGAGGAAGAGCTTCACTGCCTCGACCTCGTCGTCGTCGTACTCGCACCGACCACGGAAATCTTCACCTCCGCCGCCGCCGTAGACGTCTTCCTCCACCAAGTTAGGGCGTGGAAGATCTGCATCGACGAACTTCACTATTTCAACTCACAGTTCGTCGTATTCTTCGTTCAGGGTAATTAAAAGCTACTTTTACTGCCCTCTTTGATTCAAAACTTTTCTACAAAATCTTCAAAGGTGTTTTATTCTTCAAATCCTCACACACAAGACACCTCACATGTTATCTGTTCTTGATTCATTTCCCTAAGCATCATTTTCTTCAAGAATCCTCAATTGTGTGGATCTTCGATCTATACAACTCTGGAACCTAAGATATAGCGCGCTTAGTGAAATTCTTCAATACCCATCTGGTCAAATTCCTCAAACTTGTTTTTTTTGAAAAAACACCTCTAAGAACGCATATGACCTCTCCAAATTCCTCGCAACTATACTCTGTTCACAGGTACACATGTCCGCTGCTGAATCATTAGGTTCTCATCAACTTAACTCATTTGCAGCGTTCCTCGAAGAAAAGTTGCATACTTCTTCAGAGAATTCAATTGTTCAAATTCCTCAACTGAAGAAAATGGCTGAAGGTAAAAGGCCACAGAAAGGAGGAAAGAGGCCTGAGGTCATGACTGCCTTTGAAATCCCTGAGGATTTATATAAAGATTACTGCACACCTCCTGAGGAAGACAAAAATCAGCGCAAGGTGCGCATTCAGAGGATTGAACGGAGATGGGCATGTGAATGGAGGGAGTACAGATACGTCACTCCAAAGTACATGAAGAAATTCGCACTGAACCCTCCATGCCCAAGAGCCCCATTGGCACCTGGCCAAGAGGCTGATCCCACTAGCATCAAGCGCGGTGAGGATTTTCCTGAAGAATGGGCCAAGCGCCAAGCCAAATTGGCAAGACAAGCCAGAGAAGCAGTGAGGAAATTCAATGAAGACTCTGCCGGTGCTGCTGCCACTGAGGCCTCTGTCAAGCCGAGGAAATCAATGCTCAAGAAGCCCGCTCGTAAGCCAAGTGCTTCCACAGCTGCGCCCTCACGGCCAGAAACTTCAAAATCTTCAAGGCAAATTCCTCAAGCTGCTCCTGCTCCTCCAAAATCCTCAGCACCTCCTCCAAAGTCCTCAGCTGATCCGACAAAGTCCTCAGCACATGCGCATCCTGCCACATGCCAAAGGACTGTAGGCGTCTCTATTGCCTCTGGTGTCTCAGCTAGTTCCTCAGCTGCACCAAGTTCCTCAGTTGGACCCTCTCTGCTGAAGAAAAAGGCTACTGTTGGACGCGACACTCGCCCAAGTCCTAAGAAGAAGCAGGTAGTCTTTAGTGTGCCGTCTGATGATGATGAAGCTGATGAAGAAGAACTCGCTAAAATCATTAGGGACCGCCAAGAGAGGGCTGCTAAAGCCAAAGGCACACCTGTGCCCCTACTACTGGATCCAAGGGCGATCCTCGATTACATCAATCTCTGGCATAAGGATCCCAACGCACCTATGCCTGACTTCAAGCTGGCACCTGGCCAAAGTCACATGCTGACTCACTTCATCCAAGAGGAGAAGTGGAAATATGATAGGGCCAGGCAGATCAAGAAATCGCAGTACAGGAAATAGAAACTGCTAAGGGAAAATGTTCTCACGATGAAACCTGAAGAACTCATCAAGATGCAGGCTGACATCAAAACCCTCAGCGATGAATTTGATGCATACTATGCTGACTGGAAAGGAGAAAAAGTCAGGTTTGTGCAACTGACTGCGAAATTCACAAATGTTACAGCCCCAACGCAACAAGAATTTCCTCAAGCTAAAGCATCTGTTCAGCAAACTGAAGAACATGCCAGCACCGCTGATGACGTTCAGGCTGCTGAAGAAAATGCTAGTTCCAGGGCTGATGACTCCATTCCAGCCACTGAAGAAATTGCCAGGGCATCCACTAGTGGTGCGCCTGAAGAAACTAAAGAAGTAAGGACAACTGCATCAGTTGCTCCTGAGGAAAATCAACCAAATTCCTCAGCTCCACCTGCGCCTACTCCAACTCCTATCCTTCCATCTGCATTAGATGTGAAAAAGACCAAGGCTGCAGAGCGAGATGCAGTGAAGAAAAGGAAAGCATCAAATGCTTCAGAATCTTCAGCTCCCAAGAAGATGAAGCCGCTGACCAGCTCGTTTGCAAATCCCATTGATGCTGTTCCAATCTCAACCATGCCATCAAAGAACCTTGTTCCTTTTGGTGAAGACTATGAGATCCCAAGTGGATCAGATGAAGAAACTCAATCTGCTGCTTCCTCAGAGCAGATTGATGAAGAAATTGAAGTGGATGCAATCCCTTCAACCCCAGTGGTCTCATCACCAATGCCTCAGTTTGATGCTGAAGAGGCTGGTGTTGAAGAAATTGATGATGAAGATGTGGATATTGGAAGCACAACTCCATTGATGAATGACGACTTTTGGGAAAGTTAGCATCCCAATTCCCCGCTCTTCACCCCACTGCAGCAAATCCCTCACTCCCCTGCACCAATTGTTCCGATGGGCTCTGAAGAAACTCATCCCACTGCATCTGTGAATGAAGAAATTCCAGCCACTAGTGCTGAAGAAACTGCTGCTAATACTGAAAAGGTGACTGCACCTGAGGAAGAACCTGAAATTCCTCAGCCTGAAGAACCTGAGATCGTGATTCTTGAGGTAGTGATGCAACTCACTGACACTCCTCTGCACAAGCCAAAGGATCCGTTCTCAAGGAAACAAAAGTTCAAGGCTGAAGACTTCTTTGGCGAGCACGTGTTCTTCACTGGATACAACCCTTATGACTCTGCTCGCATAAGGAAGAGGCGGTTCTGGACAGCTAGTCAAGCAAATTTCTTTGATAAACATCATCCTGAAACTATTACCTTGCCTGCTCCTTCTTTGTTTAAGTTTGTAGGACCTTATATCGTTACGTGGGCTGCCCTTCAAGCTTACCAAAATCCTGCACCAGCCCCGGAACCAGAACCACAAGATGAGCCTCCACGACAATCTGTTTATTCTTGGGATCCAGAGATGGCTGTCAGCCAATGGCAGTCAGAGTCTTCTTCATCACAGTATGATCCCAGCTATTCTTCGTCGCAGTACAACCCCAGCTACACCTACGGGTATCCGCTAGGCTATCCCTGGCTATAAACCAACTTAGTCCAAAAGCCTAAGCTTGGGGGAGTACGTATTTCTCACCGACATTACATTCATGTTCACACACACACTCATTGCTAGATGTCGGTGCTCATACTATTTCACTGTAATATCCATGCTAGTTTATTTTCTTTTTCCGGCTTTCTTCTTGTGTGTTTGTTAAACCTTAAGAAAAACCCAAAAAAAATTTAGCTGTAGTTTACTTTCTTGCTGTATAGTAATTGAAAAGAAAACCCAAAAATATTTCCCGTTCTTCTTTTGCTTGTTGGGAGCTTTCCCGTGTAAATAGTTTTTATTTCTTTTCTATTCTTTGGGGGTTAGTAGGAGAAGACCATGGTTAAATTGTTGAAGTGGCTCTTATATGCATTATTGTTGATTTAACCAAGAGCCAATATTGCCTTGTCTTCTCCTGTTTGTTGAATCCTCGCAGATTCCAGCTTAGTCCAATCCACGTGCACTCTTATTATTATTCACATCGTTCAGTCGTGCAAGTGAAAGGCAATTATGATGATATATGATGGACCGACTGAGATAAGAAAAGCTGGTATGAACTCGACCTCTTTTGTTTTTTGTAAATGTGATGAGTTCATTGTTCTTGATTCAGCTTATTATGAATAAACATGTTTGCAATGACAATTAGAGATCATAGTTTCTTGTGCCATGCTTGATTAGCTATGAGTTATAATGGTTTACCTTGCGTGCCAACATGCTATTGAGATGGTTATGATGTGGTATGATGGGGTGGTATCCTCCTTTGAATGATTTAAGTGACCTGACTTGGCACATGTTCACGCATGTAGTTGAAACAAAACCAACATAGCCTTCACGATATTTATGTTCATGGTGGATTATATCCTACTCATGCTTGTATCCAATGTTTATTAATTTTAATGCATGTACATGGCTGTTGTCGCTCTCTAGTTGGTCGCTTCCCAGTCTTTTGCTAGCCTTCACCTGTACTAAGCGGGAATACTGCTTGTGCATCCAATTCCTTAAACCCCAAAGTTATTCCAGATGAGTCCACTATACCTTCCTATATGCGGTATCTACCTGCCGTTCCAAGTAAATTTGTATGTGCCAAACTCTAAACCTTCAAATAAACATTCTGTTTTGTATGCTCGAATTGCTCATGTATCAACCAAGGCTGCCCTTATATTCCATGTTAGGCGGGTTATTCTCAAGAGGAGTGGACTCCGCTCCTCACTCACGAGAAAATGGCTGGTCACCGGGATGCCCAGTCCCATGCTTTATGCAAAGTAAATCAAAATTAATTGCAAACAAAACTCCCCCTGGGACCTGATGTATGTTGGAGGCACTCGTTGTTTAGAGCAAGCCATGGATTGATGCTTGTTGGTGGAGGGGGAGTATAAACTTTACCATTCTGTTTGGGAACCGCCTATAATGTGTGTAGCATGGAAGATATCACCATCTCTTAATTGTTATGTTGACAATGAAAGTATGCCGCTCAAAATATTATTTATCTCTATTTCAAAACCGAGCTCTGGCACCTCTACAAATCCCTGCTTCCCTCTGCGAAGGGCCTATCTATTTACTTTTATGTTGAGTCATCACCCTCTTATTAAAGAGCACTAGCTGGAGAGCACATATGTCATTTGCATTCATCACTATTAATCTATGTTGGGTGTAACTATGATTGGATCTCTTTTGCCATGAATTACAATGTCTAGTCAGTCCTTGATCTTTAAAGGTGCTCTGCATTTATGTTTTGCGGTCTCAGAAAGGGCTAGCGAGATACCATCTTGTTATATCATATTATGATTGTTTTGAGAAAGTATTGTCATCCGAGATTTATTAGTATGGCTCGCTAGTTGATTATGCTATTGATATGAGTAACTGTGAGACCTGAAAGTTATTGCAAATGTGGTTAGTTATAATCTTTTGCTGAAAACTTGAATGCTGGCTTGACATATTTACAACAACAAGAGCAAATAGAGTTTGTAAAAGTTTTTCTTTATTTCTTTTAGTTTGTCAACTGAATTGCTTGAGGATAAGCAAGGGTTTAAGCTTGGGGGAGTTGATACATCTCCGTCGTATCTACTTTTCCAAACACTTTTGCCCTTGTTTTGGACTCTAACTTGTATGATTTGAATGGAACTAACCCGGACTGACGCTGTTTTATGTGCAGAAAACAAAAGTTCTCGGAATGACCTGAAACTCCACGGGATGTCTTATGAAAATAATAAAAAATCCTCGCCAAAGATGAAGACCAGGGGGCCCACACCCTGTCCACGAGGGTGGGGGTGCCCCCCTAGGGCGCGCCCCCTACCTCATGGGCCCCCTGGAAGCCTTTCGACGCCAACTCCAACTCTATATATTGGCTTTTGGGGAGAAAAAAATAGAGAAGAAGAAATCATCGCGTTTTACGATACGGAGCCGCCGCCAAGCCCTAAAACCTCTCGTAATCTGGAGTCCATTCGGGGCTCCGGAGAGGGGGATTCGTCGCCGTCGTCATCATCAACCATCCTCCATCACCAATTTCATGATGCTCACCGCCGTGCGTGAGTAATTCCATTGTAGGCTTGCTGGACGGTGATGGGTTGGATGAGATTTATCATTTAATCGAGTTAGTTTTGTTAGGGTTTGATACCTAGTATCCATTATGTTCTGAGATTGATGTTGCTATGACTTTGCTATGCTTAATGCTTGTCACTAGGGCCTGAGTGCCATGATTTCAGATCTGAACCTATTATGTTTTCATGAATATATGTGAGTTCTTGATCCTATCTTGCAAGTCTATAGTCACCTACTATGTGTTATGATACGACAACCCCGAAGTGACAATAATCGGGACCACTCCCGGTGATGACCATAGTTTGAGGAGTTCATGGATTCACTATGTGCTAATGCTTTGTTCCGGTTCTCTATTAAAAGGAGGCCTTAATATCCCTTAGTTTCCATTAGGACCCCGCTGCCACGGGAGGGTAGGACAAAAGATGTCATGCAAGTTCTTTTCCATAAGCACGTATGACTATATTCGGAATACATGCCTACATCACATTGATGAATTGGAGCTAGTTCTGTGTCACCCTATGTTACATGATGAACCGCATCCGGCATAATTATCCATCACTGATCCGGTGCCTACGAGCTTTCCATATACTGGTTTACGCTTATTTACTTTCTCGTTGCTGCTGTCACAATCACTACAAAATACCAAAAATATTACTTTGCTTTCATTACTCTTTTGTTACCGCTACCACCACTATCATATTACTTTGCTACTAAACACTTTGCTGCAGATACTAAGTTTCCAGGTGTGGTTGAATCGACAACTCAACTGTTAATACTTGAGAATATTCTTTGGCTCCTCTTGTGTCGAATCAATAAATTTGGGTTGAATACTCTACCCTCGAAAACTGTTGCGATCCCCTATACTTGTGGGTTATCACCCAACTAGCGCAGCCCCGAAGCCCATCAGTGCGCGTGCCAGCCTGCGCGGCCTCCTCCTCCCTGTCTTTTCTCACCCACCCGCGCTCACACCCCCGCTAGCCCCTCGCCACATGGCCTGACTGGCCCCGCTGTCAGCGCCTCCCTGTTCCTCCACACCCACCTTTTCCCTCTCCTCCCGCTTTCGCCATGGGGACCGCGAGCACGAGCACGACGCCGCTCCACCCCGTCATCCTGGGACCCTATAAGCTCTCCCTCCTTTCCCTACCTACCCTCTAGGGTTCCCTCTCCCTCTCCCTGCCGCCGCCAGGCCACCTAAGCCACCAGATCCACCGTTCTCCGCCGTCCCCGAGCGCATCTGGGAGCGCGGCCTTGTCGCTGGCGAGCCCTCCGTTGACATCGGCCCCGCCTTCCATGTCCTTCTTCCTCCCCGTCGTCGTCTACGTCCACGACGTCGACTACATGGAGCCGGAACCCGTCACAGCATCAAGTCCATCTTCGTCTTCATCTCCGGCCACCACACGTGTTCGATCGCCACCGCCGCCGTCTCCGACCTCCTCTCGCCAAGCCGATCGCACCATCGTGATCGTGGTGAGCTTGCGCTTCGCCCCATGCCTTTTACCCCCCTGTTGCATGCATTTAGCGCGATCGCCATGAGCACCCGTGCCCGTCGCTGTTGGACCTCGCTGCCGGCGAGTGCTCTGAGCTCCCTTCGTCATGCTGCCATGTTTAATAGATTTCTAGCGCCGTGCGTGTTCGATCAGTGCGTTTTGCCGCCCGTTTAGTTCCCCACCTCGCCACATTTGTCTCCGCTGTCGCCGCCTCGGTAGATCGTCGCCGACGTCGTTTCCCTCGACGCCCGGTGCAACTAGTAGCACCCGCAGGTGCGGGATCCTCCCGCAATCCTTTTGCGCCCCTCTGCCGTGCCAAAGGGTCACTGGAGCCACTTCGGCGAGGCCCCGGCGTCCTCTGTCCACGCCAGCACCCTCCTCTGTTTTTCCCTGCTCGAGCCCTCCGTGTGGACCCTGTGGGACCCACCCGTCAGCCTCTCAGGGGACCAGGTCCCACCTGTCATCCCCTCTCCCTTTCTTTTCTTTTTCTTTTGTTTTATTTCCAGCGCATTTCCAATTTTGGCAAGGGCCCAGCTACCAAATCAGGCAAGTCCATTTCGGGACACTTCCCTTTAGGGAAAATGCCATTTCTGTTTAATGCCATTTTAGGCAGGTTTTAACTTATAGCTTTTGTGGTGATTTTTCTACAGCAACCCCCACATATTATATATGTTTTTGGGGTAGAAAATCCCACCAATCTAGTGGTGGCATTATTTTTTGCATTTGAGCAAGTTCATGAACATGTCATTTTACATCATGTTGTTGTTTTGTCTTTTATGTGTATATTTATGCAAACATGCTATGGGGTATTTTGGCACATGTGTAGCTTCCTTTTCATGTCTACTCCATGCTAGATTTACTTCATGCCCTGATAGGCCCCGTAGTGAGTTGATCAAGATTGTGAACATGCTATCATGAATCTCTTGTTGCCATGCTAGTCATTTTCACCGTCTGCTAGAACTGTTGTCTTTTGCATTTTTGCCATGCTGTTTTAGACCTGTTCTAGTGAGTTATAGCAGTAGCTTAGTGTTCATGATTTGTAGAGCTTCACCTGTACTTCACTGCCATGTATTTGGTTTTCAATTTTTGGTTACTTTCATGATGCATCTTAAGTGCTATGTTGTTGTTAAGTGCAGTTTTGCATTGTTCTTGTTTTGCCCGTCATTTGCAAACCGTGCATCCGTTTCCGGTGATCCGTATATCGATTTCGACCAAAATCTCCTCATTTTTACAATGGAATGCTTGGTTTTCCAAGTTGATACATTGATCATCATTTTCCTTCCTGAGTACCCATATGCATTGCACATCATACCTTGCATACCATGCCATGTCTTGCATCATATTGTTTGGGCATTGCACCGTGATTGATTGTTGTTCCATTGCTTGTGTTCTTGCTTTGGGTAGAGCCGGGAGACGAGTTCGTGAACGAGGAACCTATTGAGTACGCTAACGAGGAGCAAGCTTTCGACAACTCTGAGAACTTTGCAGGCAAGATGACCATTACCCTCGATATCACTTCTATCTTTGCTTGCTAGTTGTTCGTTCTATCGCTATGTCGCGCTACCTACCACTTGTTTATCATGCCTCCCATATTGCCATGTCAAGCCTCTAACCCACCTTCCTAGCAAACCGTTGTTTTGCTAAGTTACCGCTTTTTCTCAGCCCCTCTTATAGCGTTGCTAGTTGCAGGTGCCTTGCAAGTTGTTCCATGCTGGAACATGGATGTGTTGGGATATCAAAATATCTCTTATTTAATTAATGCATCTATATACTTGGTAAAGGGTGGAAGGCTTAGCCTTTTGCTTGGTGTTTTGTTCCACTCTTACCGCCTTAGTTTCCGTCATACCGGTGTTATGGTCCTTGATTTTGCGTTCCTTACGCGGTTGGGGTTATGGGACCCCCTTGACAGTTCGCTTTGAATAAAACTCCTCCACCAAGGGCCAACCTTGGTTTTACCATTTGCCTAATAACAACTAAAACTTGCATAGGGACTTTCCGGAACCCGTGTACTTAATCAACCCCCCCGGGCCAGTGCTCCACATGAGTGTTGGTCCAAACTAGAGCACCGTGCAGGACCGTCCCTTGGCAACTTGGGTTATGTTGGTACTTGTACGCTTAGCTCATCCAGTGTACCCTGAGAACAAGATCGCGCTACTCCTATCAGGCTAGGTCGGTGCATCAGGAGGTCTTGCTGGACTTGTTTTATCATTATCGAAATGTCTTGTGACCGGGATTCTGAGTCTGATCGGGTTGTTCCGGGAGAAGGAATATCCTTCGTTGATCATGAGAGCTTGTGATGGTCTAAGTTGGGACACCCCTGCAGGGTATAAACTTTCGAGAGCCATGCCCGCGGTTATGTGGCAGATGGGAATTTGTTAATATCCGGTTGTACAGAACTTGACACTTGACTTAACTAAAATGCATCAACCGCGTGTGTAGCCGTGATGATCTCTTTTCGGCGGTGTCCGGGAAGTGAACACGGTTGGGTTATGGTTGAACGTAAGTAGTTCAGGATCACTTCTTGATCACTTCTAGCTTCACGACCATTGCGTAGCTTCTCATCTTACTCTTATTTGCGTATGTTAGCCACCATATTTGCTTAGCGCTTGCTGCAACTCCACCTCATTACCTTATCCTACCCATAAGCTTAAATAGTCTTGATCTCGCGGGTTTTGAGATTGCTGAGTCCTCGTGACTCACAGATGCTACCAAAACAGTTGTAGGTGCCGATGATACCGATGCAGGTGATGCTACCGAACTCAAGTGGGAGTTCGACGAGGACCTTTCTCGTTACTATGTTTCGTTCCCTGATGATCAGTAGTAGTGCCCAGTTGGGACGATCGGGATCTAGCATTTGGGTTTATCTTCTTTTCATTTGGACTTGATTGTAGTCGGTCTATGTGTGTACTTGGATGATGTATGATTTACTTAAGTATTGTGTGAAGTGGCGATTGTAAGCCAACTCTCTTTGTCCCTTTCTTGTTCATTACATGGGATTGAGTGAAGATGACCCTTCTTGCGACAAAACCACAATGCGGTTATGCCTCTAAGTCGTGCCTCGACACGTGGGAGATATAGCTGCATCATGGGCGTTACAAGTTGGTAATCAGAGCCATCCCTGACTTAGGAGCCCCCTCCTTGATCGAATCACTGACGTTGTTGAGTCTAGAACAAACATGTTTTAAGTCTTAGGATTATATATATTGGGGAGTAGGATTCTTTTTACTCCTCAGTCCCTTCGTCGCTCTGCTGAGGCCTCCTAATGTAGATGTTTTGTCTTTCCTCTCCTCAAATTTCACTAAAAAAAATTAGGATCACGCGGGTATCTTGGAATTGTTCTGATATTCTTGTGACGAGAACATTGTTCTTGGTGCCTCCTGACATTTAGGGGTTGTGGCAGTGTCCCGGGGAGTTGAGCTCCGAGGTGTTGTCGTCACAATTTTATCGTTGCAGTTCTGGAATACCTGAGTTCACCGACATCAAAAATCTCTTTTATGCAGCCAGTGGTAAGATAACCTCGACACCACCCAGTACTGGGGCGGGAGTTCGGGAGTATTGCCATAGCTCCTCACTAAAAAAAAAAAGACACATCCGTGACATTTTGGGCCGAACAAAAAAAATTTATGTCATACTTATGACACTTCTATGACGATAATTGTGAAAAAACCCGGTATATCATCATAGATGTGGTGGGATCCTGCTTCTATGACAAAAAATCATGACAAAAAATGGGTTTTTCGTCCTGGGTGGGCCGGAGACGCAGCTGCATGACATTCTTTGGGCCGTCCATGACGAAAAAAACCATGGTAGAAGCGAGGGCGAGGAAAATATCGGGGTGTTCCCGGTTAGGGTGGGTGGTCGGGGCCGAGCGTTGCGCGTTTCTCTCGTACACGCACGCGCGTGGGTGCGAGGCGTTGGGCTCTAACAGAACCCGAGCGATTGCACTGCAGGCTACGCGTTACTGAACAAGAGTGATCGATCGATGGCTGTTAACTGAACCCGATCGAGCGATTCCTTCGCTACTGCTGCTAACTGAAGCCGATCGATGCTGCCTCTGGATGAACAGTGAGCGTTGCTGGGGGGGGGTGGATGAATAGTTCCCGGTGGGGGTGGATGAACAGGACCCCGTGGTGTTGCCTCTGGATGAACAGGACCCCGATCGATCGAGCGGTTGGGGCTGGATGAACAGGACCGCGTGGAGGGCTGGATGAACAGGACCACCCCATGGAGGGCGGGATGAACAGTAGACGGTGGAGGGCTGGATGAACAGTAGTCCGTGGAGGGGTGGTTGACCAGGAGCCCGTGGAGAGGGCTGGTTGAACAGTAGCCGGTGGAGTAGCGCGCGGTGGAGGCTAGATGAACAGGAGCCCGTGGATGAACAGTCGCAGGTGGAGGCTGGAGGAGGTGGACGGTGGATGAACAGTAGCCCGTGGAGGCTGGAGGGGGTTGGCGGTGGAGATGAACAGTATCCCGTGGAGTCCCGTTTTGCGGTACGCCACACCCCTTCCGATGAATAGGACCCCTGTTTCGACCGTAGCGCTCCAACACAAGATCGTTTCCTCTGTTTTGCGGTATGCCACACCCCTCCCGATCAACAGGACACCCGTTTCGACCATAGGAGGTCAGTTTCCTCCATTTCGTGGTACGCCAGACCCCTCCTGATGAACAGGATACCGTTTCAAATGTGGTCGGTCGAACGCAAGGCCGTTTCCTCCGTTCTACGGTACGCCAGGCCTCGTTTCCATCGTCTGTTTCGTCCAAGCCCCCCCGATGAACACGACGACGCATTCCGTTCCGACCCAGCCGGTTGGCTCCCCGTGAACACGACGACGACGTTGTTTCTCCTTCCGACCCAGCCATGTACACGAGCCCTGGCCGTACGTACACGTGAGTAGGCGTTCGAGACCCCGCCCGTATGTACGTACATGGCCGTATTTACTTTCTTGCACCCTGGCCGTTGTACGTACATGTACATGCTACGTGCGCGCCTCTACTACGACACGTGCATGCCTCTACATCGACCAGTATGTATGTACACGTTCGCAACCTATTAACCGGAGGCCCAACCCAAATTGCTGTTTTTTTGCCTATTTCAGAGTTTCGCAGAAAAAGAATATCAAACGGAGTCCAAACGGAATGAAACCTTCGGGAACGTGATTTTCGGAACAAACGTGATCCAAAGGACTTGGAGTCTACGTCAAGAAATCAACCAGGAGAGCATGAGGCAGGGGGACGCACCTACCCCCTAGGCGCGCCCTCCACCCTCGTGGGGCCCATGTTGCTCCACCGACGTACTTCTTCCTCCTATATATACCTACGTACCCCCAAACCAACAGAAGCATCCACGAAAACCTAATTCCACTGCCACAACCTTCTGTACCCGTGAGATCCCATCTCGGGGCCTTTTCTGGCGTCCTGCCATAGGGGGCATTGATCATGGAGGGCTTCTACATCAACACCATAGCCTCTCCGATGATGTGTGAATAGTTTACCTCAGACCTTCAGGTCCATAGTTATTAGCTAGATGGCTTGTTCTCTCTCTTTCGATCTCAATACAAAGTTCTCCATGATTCTCATGGAGATCTATTCGATGTAATCTTCTTTTGCGGTGTGTTTGTTGAGACCGTTGAATTGTGGGTTTATGATCAAGTTTATCTATGAACAATATTTGAATCTTCTCTGAATTATTTTATGTATGATTGGTTATCTTTGCAAGTCTCTTCGAATTATCAGTTTGGTTTGGCCTACTAGATTGATCTTTCTTGCAATGGGAGAAGTGCTTAGCTTTGGGTTCAATCTTGCGGTGTCCTTTCCCAGTGACAGCAGGGGCAGCAAGGCACGTATTGTATTGTTGCCATCGAGGATAACAAGATGGGGTTTATATCATATTGCATGAGTTTATCCCTCTACATCATGTCATCTTACTTAAAGCATTACTCTGTTCTTTTGAACTTAATACTCTAGATGCATGCTGGATAGCGGTCGATGTGTGGAGTAATAGTAGTAGATGCAGGCAGGAGTCGGTCTACTTGTCACGTGATGCCTATATACATGATAATACCTAGATATTCTCATAACTATGCTTGATTCTATCAATTGCTCAATAGTAATTTGTTCACCCACCGTAATACTTATGCTCTTGAGAGAAGCCACTAGTGAAACCTATGGCCCCCGGGTCTATTTTCCTTCATATTAATCTTCCAACACTTAGCTATTTTTATTGCCTTTTATTTTACTTTTCATCTTTATTATAAAAATACCAAAATATTATCTTATCATATCTATCAGATCTCACTTTTGTAAGTGACCGTGAAGGGATTGATAACCCCTTTATTGCGTTGGTTGCGAGGTTTTTATTTGTTTGTGTAGGTGCGAGGGACTTGAGCGTGGCCTCCTACTGGATTGATGCCTTGGTTCTCAAAAACTGAGGGAAATACTTACGCTACTTTACTGCATCACCCTTTCCTCTTCAAGGGAAAACCAATGCAGTGCTCAAGAGGTAGCAAGAAGGATTTCTGGCGCCATTGCTGGGGAGGCTTACGCCAAGTCAAGTCAAGATTTGTTCTCCCGACAACGAGCCATTTCTGGCGCCATTGCCGGGGAGTCTACCAAAAGTCAACATACCAAGTACCCATCACAAACCCTTATCTCCCGCATTACATTATTTCCCATTTGCCTCTCGTTTTCCTCTCCCCCACTTCACCCTTGCCGTTTTATTCGCCCTCTCGCCTTTTGGTTTGCCTCTTTTTTTGATCGCTTCTTGTTTGCTCGTGTGTTGGATTGCTTGCTTGTCACGATGGCTCAAGATAATAATAAATTGTGTGACTTTACCAATACCAACAACATTGATTTTCTTAGCACTCCGATTGCTCCCTTACCGATACTGAATCTTGTGAAATTAATGCTGCTTTGTTAAATCTTGTCATGAAAGATCAATTCGCCGGCCTTCAAATAGCTTCGTTGATTTGTGTGATATGCAAAATAAGAAAGATGTGGACAATGATATTGTTAAATTGAAGCTATTTAGTTTTTCACTTAGAGATCGTGCTAAAGCTTGGTTTTCGTCTTTGCCTAAAAATAGTACTGGTTCATGGAATAAATGCAAAGATGCTTTTATCTCTAAGTATTTTCCTCCGGCTAAGATCATCCCTCTTAGAAACGATATTATGGATTTTAAACAACTTGATCATGAACATGTTGCACAAGCTTGGGAGAGAATGAAATTAATGATACGTAATTGCCCTACACATGGTTTGAATTTGTGGATGATTATACAAAATTTTTATGCCGGATTAAATTTTGCTTCTAGAAATCTTTTAGATTCGACCGCGGGAGGCACTTTTATGGAAATCACTTTAGGAGAAGCTACTAAACTCCTAGATAATATTATGGTTAATTATTCTCAATGGCACACTAAAAGGTCTACTAGTAAAAAGGTGCATGCGATAGAAGAAATTAATGTTTTGAGTGGAAAGATGTATGAACTTATGAAATTATTTGCTAATAAGAGTGTTTCTTCTGATCCTAATGATATGCCTTTGTCTACTTTGATTGAGAATAATAACGAATCTATGGATGTGAATTTTGTGTGTAGGAATAATTTTGGTAACAATGCATATAGAGGAAACTTTAATCCTAGACCGTATCCTAGCAATTCCTCTAATAATTATGGTAATTCCTACAACAGTTCTTATGGAAATTTTAATAAGATGCCTTCTGAATTTGAGACTAGTGTTAAATAATTTATTAATTAGCAAAAGAATTTCAATGCTTTGCTTGAAGAAAAATTGCCCAAGATTGATGAATTGGCTAGGAACATGGATAAAATTTCTCTTGATGTTGATTCTTTGAAACTTCGATCTATTCCACCTAAGCATGATATCAATGAGTCTCTCAAAGCCATGAGAATTTCCATTGATGAGTGCAAAGAAAGAAACGATAGGATGCGTGCTAAGAAAGATTGCTTTGTGAAAGCGTGTTCTTCTAGTTTCTATGAAAATAAAGATGAAGATCTAAAAGTTATTGATGTGTCCCCTATTAATCTTTCTTTTCCAATATGAATCTTGTCAATGATGGGACTGAAGATGAGTTACCTTTACCTAGAAGACGTTCCAAAAATTCGGAGTTTTTAGATCTTGATGCAAAATTGGTAAAAGTGCGATTGAAGAAGTCAAAACCTTAGATATTAATGAACCCACTATCTTGGATTTCAAGTAATTTTATTATTATTATTTCCCTTTGATAGATTGTATTTCCTTGTTGCAATTCGTGCTAAATTCTCCTCATGCTAATAGTCAAAATAAAGCTATGCAATCTTATGAAGAAAAACTTGAGTTGGAAGTTTCTATCCCTAGAAAACTTTATGATGAGTGGGAACCTACTATTAAAATGAAAATTAAAGATCATGAATGCTATGCTTTGTGTGATTTGGGTGCTAGTGTTTCCACGATTCCCAAAACTTTGTGTGATTTGCTAGGATTCCGTGAATTTGATGATTGTTCTTTGAACTTGCACCTTGCAGATTCCACCATTAAGAAACCTATGGGAAGAACTAATGATGTTCTTATTGTTGCAAATAGGAACTATGTGCCCGTAGATTTTATTGTTCTTGACATAGATTGCAATCCTTCATGTCCTATTATTCTTGGTAGACCTTTCCTTAGAACGATTGGTGCAATTATTGATATGAAGGAAGGGAATATTAGATTCCAATTTCCATTAAAGAAAGGCATGGAACACTTCCCTAGAAATAAAATTAAATTACCATATGAATCTATTATGAGAGCCACTTATGGGTTGCCTTCCAAAGATGGCAATACCTAGATGTATCCTTGCTTTTATGCCTAGCTAGGGGCGTTAAACGATAGCGCTTGTTGGGAGGCAACCCAATTTTATTTTTTAGTTTTTTTTGCTTTTTGCTTCTATTTAGGAATAAATATTTGATCTAGCCTCTGGGTAGATTCGTTTTTATGTTTTAATTAGTGTTTGTGCCAAGTTAAACCTATAGGATCTTCTTGGATGATAGTTATTTGATCTTGCTGAAAATTCCAGAAACTTTCTGTTCACGATTTTTAAAAAAAAACACCAAAACATGATAAAATACTGATTCCAATTGCAGCAGATCAATAAATAAATTGTCTAGGTCGTCCTATTTTGGTAGATTTTTTGGAGTTCCAGAAGTTTGCGTTAGTCACAGAGTACTACAGACTGTTCTGTTTTTGACATATTCTGTTTTTCATGTGTTGTTTGCTTATTTCGATGAATCTATGGCTAGTAAAATAGTTTATAAACCATAGAGAAGTTGGAATATAGTAGGTTTAACACCAATATAAATAAAGAATGAGTTGATTACAGTACCTTGAAGCGGTGTTTTGTTTTCTTTCGCTAACGGAGCTCACGAGATTTTCTGTTAAGTTTTGTGTTGTGAAGTTTTCAAGTTTTGGGTAAAAGATTTGATGGATTATGGAACAAGGAGTGGAAAGAGACTAAGCTTGGGGATTCCCATGGCACCCCAAGATAATCTAAGGACACCAAAAAGCCAAAGCTTGGGGATGCCCCGGAAGGCATCCCATCTTTCGTCTACTTCCATCGGTAACTTTACTTGGAGCTATATTTTTATCCACCACATGATATGTGTTTTGCTTGGAGCGCCTTGTATGATTTGAGCCTTTGATTTTTACTTTACGACAATCATCCTTGCTGTACACACCTTTTGAGGGAGACACACATGATTCAGAATTTATTATAATACTCTATGCGCTTCGCTTATATCTTTTGAGCTATATAGTTTTTGCTCTAGTGCTTAAATTATATCTTTTAGAGCACGGCGTTGGTTTTGTTTTATAGAAACTATTATTTTCTCATGCTTCACTTATATTATTTTGAGAGTCTTAAACAGCATGGTAATTTTCTTAAATTGGGAAATTAATCCTAATATGTTAGGTATTCAAGACTAGTAAAAACTTTCTTATGAGTGTGCTGAATACTAAGAGAAGTTTGATGCTTGATGATTGTTTTGAGATATGGAGGTAGTGATATTAAAGTTGTGCTAGTTGAGTAGTTGTGAAATTGAGAAATACTTGTGTTGGAGTTTGCAAGTCCCATAGCATGCACGCATGGTAAACGTTATGTAACAAATTTGAAATATGAGGTGTTCTTTGATTGTCTTCCTTATGAGTGGCGGTCGGGGACGAGCGATGGTCTTTTCCTACCAATCTACCCCCCTAGGAGCATGCGTGTAGTTCTTTGTTTTTGATGACTTGTAGATTTTTGCAATAAGTATGTGAGTTCGTTATGACTAATGTTGAGACCATGGATTATACGCACTCTTATCCTTCCATCATTGCTAGCCTCTTTGGTACCGTGCATTGCCCTTTCTCACATTGAGAGTTGGTGCAAACTTTGCCGGTGCATCCAAACTCCGTGATATGATACGCTCTGTCACACATAAACCTCCTTATATCTTCCTCAAAACAGCCACCATACCTACCTATTATGGCATTTCCATAGCCATTCCGAGATATATTGCCATGCAAGTTTACACCGTTCCGTTTATCATGACACGTTCATCATTGTCATATTGCTTTGCATGATCATGTAGTTGACATTGTATTTGTGGCAAAGCCACCATTCATAATTTTTCATACATGTCATTCTTGATTCATTGCCTATCTCGGTATACCGCCGGAGGCATTCATATAGAGTCATACTTTGTTCTAGTATTGAGTTGTAATCATTGAGTTGTAAATAAATAGAAGTGTGATGATCATCATTCATAGAGAATTGTCCCAATAAAAAAAGAGAAAGGCCAAATAAAAAAGGGAGGCCCAAAAAAAGGAGAGAAAATAAAAAGGGACAATGCTACTATATTTTTTTCACACTTGTGCTTCAAAGTAGCACCATGATTTTCATGATAGAGAGTCTCTTGTTTTGTCAGTTTCATATACTAGTGGGAATTTTTCATTATAGAACTTGGCTTGTATATTCCAACAATGGGATTCCTCAAATGCCCTAGGTCTTCCTGAGCAAGCAAGTTGGATGCACACCCACTTAGTTTCTTTTGTTGAGCTTTCATGCATTTATAGCTCTAGTGCATCCGTTGCATGGCAATCCCCACTCCTTGCATTAACATAAATCGATGGGCATCTCCATAGCCCGTTGATTAGCCGCATTAATGTGAGACTTTCTCCTTTTTGTCTTCTCCACATAACCCCCATCATTATATTCTATTCGACACATAGTGCTATATCCATGGCTCACGCTCATGTATTGCGTGAAGGTTGAAAAAGTTTGAGATTACTAAAGTATGAAACAATTGCTTGGCTTGTCATCGGGGTTGTGCATGATGCGAGCATTCTTCTGTGACGAAAATGGAGCATGACTAAACTATATGATTTTATAGGGATGAACTTTTTTTGGCCATGTTATTTTGAGAAGACATAATTGCTTAGTTAGTATGATTGAAGTATTATTACATTTATGTCAATATTAAACTTTTATCTTGAATCTTTCAGATCTGAATATTCATACCACAATTAAGAGGGTTACATTAAAACATTATGCCAAGTAGCATTCCGCATCAAAAATTCTGTTTTTATCATTTACCTACTCGAGGACGAGCAGGAATTAAGCTTGGGGATGCTTGATACGTCTCCAACGTATCTATAATTTTTGATTGCTTCATGCTATATTATATTCTGTTTGGATGATTAATGGGCTTTGTTATACACTTTTATATTATTTTTGGGACTAACCTATTAACCGTAGGCCCAGCCCAAATTGTTGTTTTTGCCTATTTTAGAGTTTCGCAGAAAAAAATATCAAACGGAGTCCAAACGGAATGAAACCTTCGGGAACGTGATTTTCAGAACAAACGTGATCCAAAGGACTTGGAGTCTACGTCAAGAAATCAACGAGGAGAGCACGAGGCAGGGGGCCGTGCCTACCCCCCTGGGCACGCCCTCCACCCTCGTGGGGCCCATGTTGATCCACCGACGTACTTCTTCCTCCTATATATACCTACGTACCCCCGAACCAACAGAAGCATCCACGAAAACCTAATTCCACCGCTGCAACCTTCTGTACCCGTCAGATCCCATCTTGGGGCCTTTTCCGGCGTCCTGCCGGAGGGGCATTGATCACGGAGGGCTTCTACATCAACACCATAGCCTCTCCGATGATGTGTGAGTAGTTTACCTCAGACCTTCGGGCCCATAGTTATTAGCTAGATGGCTTCTTCTCTCTCTTTGGATCTCAATACAAAGTTCTCCATGATTCTCGTGGAGATCTATTCAATGTAATCTTCTTTTGCGGTGTTGTCGGGGTGGACGGCGTCCCCCGCGAGCACCTATGGGGCCGGAGCCCCTTTCGTTGTCCGGTGAGGGGGGCGGAGGGAGCACGGAGAGCAGATCGAGGCGAGCACACGGGCGGTTTACCCAGGTTCGGGCCGCGATGGACGCGTAAAACCCTACTCCTGCTTGGTTGTATTGAACTGGGGAGCTCGGGAGCTTGGAGAGCTAGCTACACCGAGCGTATGGCTGTCTGGATTCCGAATCTCCGAACCCCCTCTACGTTGCACACGGGCCTCCTTTTATAGCGCAAAGGGGTCACCGACAGGTGTCAACGTAAGAGAAAGGGGTAAAAGTGTAAAAGGGGTGGAAGTTGTAACAGTGCGGGAACAGTGGCGCTACAGTGCGGCACAGTGTTATCATACCTACTTCTGACGGTAGGGGACAAGGGCATTAAATGCCCGTCACGGTCGCCTGGACAGCACCGAGGCGGACCGTTAGGTGCGCCACCGCTCGCCACGATGGTGGCCGCATGCCACCGCATACCCCAGGCTGCGCGGTGCCCCGCCACGTGCCCTTGGGGGAAGCCCCGGAGCGACGCGTGGGCGGGCGAGCTGGAGCGCAGTCCTGAGGTGGCGATTTGCCGCGGCAAGTGGCTTGCCGCGGGGGTCGTCTTCCTGTGCCTGATAGCTTGTCGGCTATCAGGCCTTGCCGGGGCGCATGGCGCGCCGTGGCGGGCTTCTCTTGTGGTGCCTGGGTTCGGCCTTCCCGACAAGCTCCTCTTGTCGGGGTCTCGATCTTCTGTCTCTTATACTTTGTTCTTGGATGGTCTTACATGGGCTCAGTCGTCCCGGCAAGCTCCTCTTGCCGGGGTCTTGTCTTCTTGGCCCGGCAAGCTCCTCTTGCCGGGGGGCTTGTCTTGAATGCTTGGTCTTCTCTTGGCGCTTCCTGGGCGGGCCTCGCCGCAGGGTGCTACAACTGCCCGTGCACAAGTCTGGGGTACTAAGGTACCCCTACTTTAGTACACCGACAGGAGCCCCCGGGCCTGGGCCACACACGGTGCCGAGCGTCGTTGGGCCAGGCCCTAACAGTGCACGGGCACGCGTGGCCTTGGTCGCGCTGCTCCTTAACTCCGCATCCGTCGCACCTTCCCCAGGCGGCGCGCGCTTATCGCGGCGCCGTGGGGGCGAAACGCCCGTTCCCTCTTTAAGTGGAGGGAGGTGCGGAGGCGTGGCTCGATAAATGAACGGGGGTGAGGCGCGGCTTTCGAGGCGTCCGTTCCCCATAATCACGGGATGGGGAGAGGTCGTCCCACCCGTCGCCTCGGTTCTGCGCGCCCACCACGCGGTCCTCATGCACTCGGAGTCGCGGCGGCGGAGGCAGGGAGTCGGGCCGGCGCGGGTTGATGCAGTGGGTCGGCCCCAGTCGCCTGCCCTTCCTCCGCTTCTATTGGAGGAGCGAGACGGCCGCGTTCCCACTCCGCCCCTTTATAAGGAGCGAAAGGGGGCGACGGAAATCCGCACTCCATCTCCTTCCTCCTTCTGCTTCTGGTTTCCTTCCCCCATCTGCGATGGAGGGGGGAACCCTGGTTCTTCTTCGGTTGCCGCGAGGGTGTCTGCTAGGCAACGCGCCCCTCCTCCCCTTGCGCCCGCGGCGGCGGAGCCGGTCGTCAGGGGAAGAGGGAGAGGGCGAGGTCGCGGACGAGGTCGTGGACGGGGCCGAGGCGCTCAGGGCGGACGGATCGGTGCGCCGTCCTCGCCTCCGCCAGCGGCTCCGTTCCTTCCCGCGGTCCATCTCGGGGACGACCCCCGTGAGTTCATTATCAGGCTGCGCCGGGCGCCTCGTCGCCGCCTCCGGCTTCCCGCTCCATTCGCGAACGTGTTGGAGGTGGAGCAGCCTGAGACGCTAAACCTGCGCATGAGGGGCTGCGGGATCAGTGGGACGCGAGTCCACGTCGAGTCCCGAGCCCCCGGCGTGGTGTGTCTGGGCCGCGGGTGGAAGACGTTCGCCCGGATCCACAGCTTGACGGAGGGGTTCACCCTCCACTTTAAGCTAGTGGGGGAGGACCTCCTCTCCGTCAAGGCCTTCTGGGGCTTCGGCATCCGGGCCCGGTGCTGCGAAGATAGCTCCTCCGACAGCGAAGGCTCCTCCTCGAGCGA
The DNA here is from genome assembly GCA_032464435.1 of Aegilops umbellulata. NCBI lineage: Eukaryota > Viridiplantae > Streptophyta > Magnoliopsida > Poales > Poaceae > Aegilops > Aegilops umbellulata. Next base: position 81,822,274 of record CP136060.1, on the reverse strand, counting down.
GAGTGACGAGGAGGGGAGCGACAGCGACGACGAGGGGAGCAGCCGCCGGGATGACGGGTCCGACTAGGCGTCGGTCGCAGCTCCGTGTGGCACCGGCGGCCCCATCGTCCGCGCCGGGCTCCGTGAACTCCCCGAGGTCGTCTCCTTGGGCGACTGGCGTAGGGGGGCTGCTGAGGAGGACAGAGGGCGGACGTCGAAGGCCGCGAAGTCGGAGTACGGGCCGACTTCGACAGCTGGCTGACGCTCCGGTGCCTCGTGTTCCAGATGCGCCCCAGACGCCGTCATCACCCTTGCTCTCGGTGACGACCACCGGGGTCTTCTCTTCGGCCCGGCAAGCTCCTCTTGCCGGGGGCTTGATCTCCTCGGGCGGCCGGAGTGGCGAGGCTGGGGAAGAGGAAGAGGCTGGCGGCAAGGCCGCTGCCTCATCTTCCAGCTCTGCCTCCGGCGCCCCCGTCTTCTTCAGCCTCCGGAGACCCCCGGGCGGAGCCCCCGGATCTTCTCTTGGTGCCTTCTGCCACCCGTAGCTCGCCTAGGTGCCCCCTTCGCCCTCTTCGCCTACTTGCCCTACCTCCTGAGGAGAGAGACAAGAAAGGGATTACGGGCACCTTATCTCTTTTCAGCTTGTAAGCCTTCGGGCCTTAGTTGCGTTTAAGCCTTGTAATCCCTCCTTTCATGTTTTTCATTCTCTCTGAACTGTACCTGAGTGGAATGTTTTTAATGAAAAGGGGATGTTTGCCGGATCATTTGTCTCGCGGGTGGAAACCGCGGTAAGGAACAAATCCTTTACATCGTTAAGATAGACAGTTTCTCGCCCGGCAACAGGCCCAGCCGCTCCCCCGCACTGCTCGACCTTTCTCACGCCCTTGGCGGAGGCGGGGAGCAGGCGGGTTCCGGCCCCTCGCTTCCCTCCCCCCTTGCTGCCGCGGCTGCTATCGAAACGGGCCCCAGGAACGCGCTCTGGGGCTTGCCGCTAAGAGAGCACGGTAGCTTTTCAGGAGGAAAGGAGGCTTTCGAATTCCACAGTCCATAAGAGAATGCATGATGAGGGATGCAAAAACTTATCTGAGGTTGCAGCCCCCGGCGACTCTGGCTCGCCGGGGCGTAGGTGTTGGCTCGTCCTTCTCCTCTTCCTTGCCCTTGAGCGGCCCGGCAAGGACATTCAATTCCTGCGAGCCAAAAGGAAAGGACGGGAAAAAGACGCGGACTCGACCTCTAAGTTAGGGGTTAGCGACAGTTAGGAACTGACAACCCTAACCAAGGACGAGACTCTGACTCAGCATGCATGCTAAAATCTAGGGCGCCAGCGCTTCTTTATCTTCGGCCAGGGGCTTCGCCTGGCTTTGTACGAGGGCTTACATGCAACATCGGCAAGGCCTGCACAAACCGGTGGTTGCCGGAGCGGATCACGGCAACCGCGCCTTATGGGCGAAACTTGCGAAGGTGCTCTATGTTCCCAGGAGTTGCTCACTGGTAGGCCCTCTTCGGTCTTGAGGCGGACAGCGCCGGGCCTCGCGACTCGCCTCACCCGAAAAGGGCCTTCCTGCTTCGGCGTCGACTTGTTATAATTCTTGGCCGACTGAACGTGCCTAAGAACAAGGTCGCCTAACAGGGCAACTTTATCTGATGCCAGGGGCTTCGCCTGGCTTTGTACAAGGGGTTACATGCAGCAGCGGCAAGGCCTGTACAAACCGATGGTTGCCGGAGCGGATCACGGCAACCGCGCCTTATGGGCGAAACTTGCGAAGATGCTCTATGTTCCCAGGAGTTGCTCACTGGTAGGCCCTCTTCGGTCTTGAGGCGGACAGCGCCGGGCCTCGCGACTCGTCTCACCCGATAAGGGCCTTCCTGCTTCGGCGTCGACTTGTTATAATTCTTGGCCGACTGAACGTGCCTAAGAACAAGGTCGCCTAACAGGGCCACTTTATCTGGTGCCAGGGGCTTCGCCTGGCTTTGTACAAGGGGTTACATGCAACAGCGGCAAGGCCTGTACAAACCGATGGTTGCCGGAGCGGGTCACGGCAACCGCGCCTTATGGGTGAAACTTGCGAAGATGCTCTATGTTCCAGGAGTTGCTCACTGGTACGCCTTCTTCGGTCTCGAGGCGGACAGCGCCAGGCCTCGTGACTTGTCTCACCCGATAAGGTCCTTCCCACTTTGGCGTCAACTTGTTGGAATCCTTGGCCGACTGAGTGCGCCGAAGAACAAGGTCGCCCTCTTCGAGACTCCTGGCCTTGACCTTGCGGCTATGGTAGCGACGCAAGGCTTGCTGGTATCGAGCAGCTCGTACCGCAGCCTGGAGACGTCCTTCCTCAAGGAGCAGCGCGTCATCTTGGCGCAGCTGCTCTTGCTCGAGCTCGTCATAAGCGAGCACCCGAGGAGATCCGTATACGAGTTCCGTGGGGATAACTGCTTCCGCTCCATAGACTAGAGCAAAGGGTGTCTGTCCGGTGGCTCGACTCGGTGTCGTTCTGATTGACCAAAGAGCCGCCGGCAGCTCCTCAATCCAATTTCTTCCGCACTTGCGCAGCCTGTCGAAGGTCCTGGTCTTGAGCCCGCGCAGCACTTCTGCGTTGGCCCTTTCTGCTTGACCGTTGCTCCTGGGGTGAGCAACCGAAGCGAAACAGACCTTGGCGCCGAGATCCTGGGCGTATTGCATGAAGGCGCGACTTGTGAATTGTGTCCCGTTGTCGGTGATGATTCTGTTGGGGATTCCGAAACGGCAGACGATCGACCGGAAGAACTTGACTGCTGACTGCGCGGTCACCTTCCTCACTGGCTCCACTTCTGGCCACTTCGTGAACTTGTCGATTGCAACGTACAAGTACTCGAAGCCCCCGACGGCTCGGGGAAAAGGGCCGAGGATATCGAGCCCCCAGACCGAGAAGGGCCAGGATAAAGGGATTGTTTGGAGAGCTTGAGCTGGCTGATGAATCTGTTTTGCATGGAACTGGCACGCTTCACACTTGGTTACTAGTGCAGTTGCATCTTGGAGGGCTTCTTGCCAGAAGAAACCTTGCCGGAAGGCTTTCCCGACAAGTGCTCTTGCGCCAATGTGATGGCCGCATATGCCTCCGTGTATCTCTGCCAACAGCTTCTGTCCGTCTTCCCTGGAGATGCACTTCAATCTGACACCGTTGAGTCTCCTTCTGTACAGCTCGTTGTCCACGAACTGGTACATACTTGACTGCCTGGTGATCTTCTCCATCTCTTCTGGGTCGTCGGGAAGTTCTCCAGTTTGCAGAAAACGGACGATCTGCTGCGCCCATGCCGGAGCCCGGGGCTCGACGGCAAGGACTAAAGGCATGAAGGCCGCTGCGGGGACCCCGGCTTCTACGGCAAGAACCTCTGGTTCCGCCGGAGCCGGTGATCCCCCGGCAAGCTTGCCGGGGCAAAGCTTGTCGGGAACCCCCCGCTTCAACTGGACAGATCCTCGGATCCGCAGGAGCGGACTGTTCCTCAGCGTTCAGACTGCTGATCTGCTTGCCGGAGCAAGGCTTATCGGGGACACCTGCTTCGACTGGACGGATCCTGGGATCCGCAGGAGCGGGCTGTCCCCCGGCGTTCTGGTTGTTGATCTTGGGGACCTTGGCGGCGGTCTCAGGAAGGTTTGCCTGCAAGTAGTCGCCGGAGACCAACTTCCTTTTCTTGGACTGCCCAACTGATGGTGTAACGGATGGTTGAGTCAGCTTGAGTAAGAAGGTCCCTGGTTCCACAGGTAACTTCAACGAAGCACACTTCGAAAGGCCGTCTGCTATCTCATTCTGAGCTCTCGGGACGTGCTCCATTTGCAGCCCTTCAAAGTGTTCTTCCAGCTTCCTCACTTCATCTACATAAGCTTCCATCAGAGGGCTCTGGTAGCTCTTGTTGACTTGCCAGACCACCAGTTGAGAATCTCCCCGCACAATCAGCTTTCTGATCCCAAGTTCGGCCGCAATCCTGAGGCCGGCGAGCAAGCCTTCATACTCAGCAGTATTGTTGGTTGCTTGCTCTCTTGGGAAGTGCATCTGGATAACATACTTGAGGTGCTCTCCGGTGGGCGCGATGAGTACCACGCCAGCACCGGCGCCTTGCAGCGAGAAGGCACCATCGAAGTACATTACCCACTCGCTTGTTGCTTCTTGTACGGGCGCGCTTGTTTCTTGGGCTTCTCCATCTGGCGTCGGGGTCCACTCAGCTATGAATTCTGCCAAAGCTCGGCTCTGTATGGTTGAAGTACTTTCAAACTTGAGTCCAAAGCTCGACAGCTCCAGTGCCCACTCGACGATCCTGCCTGTTGCCTCGGGATTGTGCAATATCCTCTTCAGCGGAAAGCGAGTGACTACTGTTATCTCATGTGCTTGGAAGTAATGGCGCAGCTTTCTCGAGGCCATGAGGAGGCCGAAAAGCAACTTCTGCACCCCAGAGTATCTTGATCTAGCCCCCTGCAAGAGGGAACTCACAAAATACACCGGGCGCTGCACCATCTTCTTCCGCGCTCCATCCTGTTCCTGCGCAGGGTTGTCCTTGTCGGGGCCAGAGCTTGCCGGAGCAGCCCCCCGCTTGTCGCTGGATTCGCTTGCAGGTGGTATAGACTCCTCGTCGGCCTCCCTCTCCGCCACTAACGCAGCACTAACCACCTGGTTGGTTGCCGCTAGGTATAGCAACAACTTCTCCTGTGGTCTAGGTGCGACAAGTATTGGAGTGGAGGATAGGTACCTTTTCAAATCTTGCAGCGCCGCCTCCGCTTCTGGAGTCCACTGCATGGGGCCTGCCTTCTTCAGGATTTTAAAGAAGGGCAGGGCGCGTTCTGCAGACCTTGAAATGAACCGACCGAGGGCGGCCACACAACCTGCAAGCTTTCTGACGTCCTTGACGCGCTCTGGGGCTTCGATCTGCTCGACGGCTTTGATCTTGTCGGGATTAGCTTCAACCCCCCTCTGTGACACAAAGAACCCGAGAAGCTTGCCGGAGGGGACTCCGAAAACGCACTTCTCGGGGTTCAGCTTGAGCTGTATCTTGCGCAGGTTCTGAAATGTCTCTTCCATATCTTGGACCAGGGTTTCCTTGCTCCTGCTCTTCACCACGATGTCATCCATGTAGGCCTCCACGTTCCTATGGATCTGTGGCTCGAAAGCAGTGTGCACTACCCTTGCAAACGTTGATCCCGCATTCTTCAGTCCAAACGGCATGCGTATGAAGCAATAGGTGCCGCACGGAGTGATAAATGCGGTCTTCTCTTCATCTTCTTTGGCCATAAAGACTTGGTGGTAGCCTGAATATGCATCAAGAAAAGAGAGTAGCTCACATCCGGCGGTGGAGTCAACAATCTGGTCAATGCGCGGCAAGGGAAATGGATCCTGGGGACATGCTTTATTCACATCGGTGAAGTCTATGCACAGTCTCCACTTCCCATTGGCTTTGCGCACGACGACCGGATTGGCCAGCCACGTCGGATGGATCACACCTCTCACTAGGCCTGCTGCCTCTAGCTTCTTGATCTCTTCGCTGATGAATTCTTGGCGCTCCACGGCTTGCTTTCTCACTTTCTGCTTGACGGGTCGCGCGTGAGGACAGACAGCGAGCTTGTGCTCAATCACCCTCCTGGGAACACCGGGGATGTCGGACGGTTGCCATGCAAACACGTCGACATTCGCCCGCAGGAAGGCAACGAGCGCGCTTTCCTATTTGCTGTCGAGCGTGGCACTGATGGTGAAGGTACCGCCAGTGCCGTCCTCCTTGGCGGACACCTTCTTGGTTGCCGGAGGAGCGGTCATTCCCTTCTTGTACTTGCCGGTGGAGCTCGATGGAACGTCCTCGACGGCGGCGCAGCACTCCGAAGAGGTGCGGTTGCCGGAGTGGGCCCCAGAGCACCTACCGGGCTTGGTCCTTGTCTTCTTCCCCCCGGGGGCTTCAGCGGCAAGTGTGTCCTTCTCTGCCGCGGCTGCTACATCCCGGTAGATCTTGTCGGCGCAGATAAGCGCGTCCTTTTTGTCGCCATGGACAGTGATGACGCTTATCCGCCCCGGCATCTTGAGTACGTTGTAGGCGTGGTGGGAAGCTGCCATGAACTTGGCGAGAGTGGGACGGCCGAGGATCCCATTGTATGGTAACGGGATATCAGCGACGTCGAACGTGATGCGCTCAGTCCTGAAGTTGAGCTCGCCGCCGAAGGTCACAGGCAGAGTAATCTTCCCCTTGGGCTTGCCCCTCCCCGGGTTGATTCCTTGGAAAGAACCGGTCTCTTCGAGCTCGCCGTCTGGGATCTGGAGTTTCTTGATCACAGCGGAGGAGATCAAGCTCAGCCCGGCCCCGCCGTCTACCAACATTTTGGTGACCTTGAGGTTGCGGATGGTGGGTGAGACCAGCATCGGCAAGCACCCGACCGCGGTTGTGCGGTTGGGGTGATCCTCAAGATCGAAAATGATGGGCGTGCTGGACCATTTGAGGAGCCTGCGCGACTCCACGGGCGGCTCTGCTGCGTTCACCTCTCGCACCCACTGCTTAAGCTGGCGGTGGGAGGTGTGCAGAGAGGCGCCGCCGTCAACGCATAGGACCTCCGTGGCCTTCTGGAACTCCTGCTCGCTGTTATCTTCGTCTTCCATGTCTTCGTCGTCGTCTTCTTCATCCCCGTCGCGGCCCCGGGGAGGCCGATCGCCTTGCCGCTGCTTGGCCTTGCCGCGGCGTCCTCCCCGGCCGATGGGCGGCCGCTTCTTGCTTGGTTCGCCACCTCCACCCTGGGCCTTCCCCTTGTCGCGCCTCTCGTACTCAGCCTTCTGCTGCACGACGAGGTACTCGACGCTTTTGCAGTTGGAGAGATCGTGGCCCTTGGTGCGGTGGATCTTGCAGTATTGCTTGTCGGAGCCGTCCTGCTTGTCGGCTGCCGCCACGGGGGCAGGCTCCTTGCCGGAGCCGCCAGCCTGCGTTTGCTTGGCGGAAGCCTCCTTGCCGGACTCCTCGACGGCAAGCACCTCTTTCCTGTTCTCCCTCCTATTATTCCGCTGCTGGCTTCTCTTCGCCGGGGCGGTGCCGTCACTGTCGCTTTCTCCTGCGCCAGCATCCTCCCCGGGGAGTTTCCTCCCCTCCTCCGCGCGCGCGCACTTGTCAGCCAGGGCATATAGCTCGCTGACGTCCCGGATCTTGGTCATGGCCATCTCTTCACGCATGCGGCGGTTACGCACGTTCTGGTGGAACGCGCTGATAACCGCGGCAGGGTGAACGTCGGGGATGTTGCGATGCACGCGGCTGAAGCGCTGGATGTACTTGCGCAGGGATTCTCCTTCCTTCTGGGCTAGGATGTGGAGGTCGCTATCCTGGCCATGAGGTTTGTGGCCGCCTGTGAAGGCGCCAACAAACTGATGGCAAAGATCCGCCCAGGAAGAAATGGAGCCTTCCGGCAAGTGCATAAGCCACGAACGAACGTTCGGCTTAAGCACGAGCGGGAAGTAGTTCGCCAATATCCTCTCGTCGCGCCCCCCGGCAGCTTGCACAGCGATCGTGTAGATGCTGAGAAACTCCGAGGGGTGCGTCCTGCCGTCGTACTTCTCCGGTACGTCGGGCTTGAAGTTCTTCGTGCTGGGCCACCGGACGCGCCGCAGCTCACGGGTGAACGCAGGGCAACCTGCCGCGTACGGTAAGTCACCTGGTTCACCGGGCGCGTGCGCGTCGACAGCGTTCCCAGCCCGCTGGTCTGATTGCCGCCGAGTTTCTCGGCGGCGCTCAATCCTTGTTCGAGCGTCTTCTTGCTGCCGCTCGTCGAGGACTCGGCGCTGGTCCCGGCGAGTCCGCGGGTCTGACGACGCTGTAGAGCCGTCGTCGGCGTTGCTCCAGCGGGGCGGCGTCTTCTGCTTCTGCGCCGGGGAGTGCATGGTGGTTGCACCCCCGGCGGTCTTGTCGCCGTCGGCCTTCGTCTTCTCGACTTGCCGTGGCCGTGAGGTCGCCGGCTGCTGCGGCGTGTCGTTGTTGGCGAAGGCGATCAGGCTCTGGATGGTGGCCCTCCAGCCTTCGGCCTTGTCAGCCGCTGGAGGGTAGTCGAGGAGCAGTTGCGCTCTCGCGAGCGCTTCTGCCGGAGTGGAGGGGAGCGGGGGCGAGTGGCGCGAGGAGCGGGATACGCTCGGACTCCTAACAATGTTAGAAAGAGCGGGGTCCCTCCCCGGCGCCTTTGCCTTGCCCGTGTCCGGACGGGGGCCCGGGGCGTCCCGTGAACCTCCAGTTTGCCCTTGGTCCAGCAAGCGGATGCCACCCCCTGTGGCATGGCGCTGCTGGGTCGTCGTTTGTCGGGTCGGATGCGACGCGCCCTCGGAGGCCGAGGCTCGATCGTCCGCCCTGTTCTTGGATTTGGTGGCGCCGCGAGTGTTCTCGCCGGTGGCCACCCCTCCGACGGCGTCTCCCCCGCCCACCGTTGGCTCCGGTAGCGGTGGAAGAGACGCGGACGGGCCCGCGACCTCCGAAGCCTTCTTCTTCGGGGCCATGGTGTTGATGAAGCTAGCGAATTCGGAGAAGTTGACGAAGAGCGCGCTCGCGCGAACGCCGGATCTGATCCGCACAACCTCGACGTGCCCCCTACCTGGCGCGCCAAAGATGTCGGGGTGGACGGCGTCCCCCGCGAGCACCTATGGGGCCGGAGCCCCTTTCGTTGTCCGGTGAGGGGGGCGGAGGGAGCACGGAGAGCAGATCGAGGCGAGCACACGGGCGGTTTACCCAGGTTCGGGCCGCGATGGACGCGTAAAACCCTACTCCTGCTTGGTTGTATTGAACTGGGGAGCTCGGGAGCTTGGAGAGCTAGCTACACCGAGCGTATGGCTGTCTGGATTCCGAATCTCCGAACCCCCTCTACGTTGCACACGGGCCTCCTTTTATAGCGCAAAGGGGTCACCGACAGGTGTCAACGTAAGAGAAAGGGGTAAAAGTGTAAAAGGGGTGGAAGTTGTAACAGTGCGGGAACAGTGGCGCTACAGTGCGGCACAGTGTTATCATACCTACTTCTGACGGTAGGGGACAAGGGCATTAAATGCCCGTCACGGTCGCCTGGACAGCACCGAGGCGGACCGTTAGGTGCGCCACCGCTCGCCACGATGGTGGCTGCATGCCACCGCATACCCCAGGCTGCGCGGTGCCCCGCCACGTGCCCTTGGGGGAAGCCCCGGAGCGACGCGTGGGCGGGCGAGCTGGAGCGCAGTCCTGAGGTGGCGATTTGCCGCGGCAAGTGGCTTGCCGCGGGGGTCGTCTTCCTGTGCCTGATAGCTTGTCGGCTATCAGGCCTTGCCGGGGCGCATGGCGCGCCGTGGCGGGCTTCTCTTGTGGTGCCTGGGTTCGGCCTTCCCGACAAGCTCCTCTTGTCGGGGTCTCGATCTTCTGTCTCTTATACTTTGTTCTTGGATGGTATTACATGGGCTCAGTCGTCCCGGCAAGCTCCTCTTGCCGGGGTCTTGTCTTCTTGGCCCGGCAAGCTCCTCTTGCCGGGGGGGCTTGTCTTGAATGCTTGGTCTTCTCTTGGCGCTTCCTGGGCGGGCCTCGCCGCAGGGTGCTACAACTGCCCGTGCACAAGTCTGGGGTACTAAGGTACCCCTACTTTAGTACACCGACAGGTGTGTTTGTTGAGATTGATGAATTGTGGGTTTATGATCAAGTTTATCTATGAACAATATTTGAATCTTCTCTGAATTATTTTATGTATGACTGGTTATCTTTGCAAGTCTCTTCGAATTATCAGTTTGGTTTGGCCCACTAGATTGATCTTTCTTGCAATGGGAAAAGTGCTCAGCTTTGGGTTCAATCTTGCGGTGTCCTTTCCCAGTGACAGCAGGGGCAGCAAGGCACGTATTGTATTGTTGCCATCGAGGATAACAAGATGGGGTTCATATCATATTGCATGAGTTTATCCCTCTGCATCATGTCATCTTACTTAAAGCATTACTCTGTTCTTTTGAACTTAATACTCTAGATGCATGCTGGATAGCGGTCGATGTGTGGAGTAATAGTAGTAGATGCAGGCAGGAGTCGGTCTACTTGTCACGGACATGATGCCTATATACATGATCATACCTAGATATTCTCATAACTATGCTCGATTCTATCAATTGCTCAATAGTAATTTGTTCACCCACCGTAATACTTATGCTCTTGAGATAAGCCACTAGTGAAACCTATGGCCCCCGGGTCTATTTTCCTTCATATTAATCTTCCAACACTTAGCTATTTTTATTGCCTTTTATTTTACTTTGCATATTTATTATAAAAATACCAAAAATATTATCTTATCATATCTATCAGATCTCACTTTCATAAGTGACCGTGAAGTGATTGACAACCCGTTTACTGCGTTAGCTGCGAGGTTTTTATTTGTTTGTGTAGGTGCGAGGGACTTGAGTGTGGCCTCCTACTGGATTGATACCTTGGTTCTCAAAAACCGAGGGAAATACTTACGCTACTTTACTGCATCACCCTTTCCTCTTCAAGGGAAAACCAACGCAGTGCTCAAGAGGTAGCAGGTCCCGACTGTCAGGCACTTCTTTGCGTGCAAAGATGTAGCTGGTGGGTCCCAACAGTCAGGGGGGCGAATCGTTTTTTTTCCCGGACGCACTTCCTTGCGTGCCAAGATGTAGCTGGTGGGTCCCAGCAATCAGGGGGAAACGTTTTTTCACGAAATACGGTGGCCCGTCCGATGGGTCCCCGCTCAGGTGGAGGAATAATTATTTTGCACGTAATAAGGAGGCACTTCCTTGCTGCGGTCGTGGACCCAGCTATCGGCCTCCCCACGTGTAGTACTCTTCCGATGGAAGTCGTTCCTTGACCACGTTGACCACGCCGTACCGAGAGCACCAGGGCAGTGGACGACGACAAGGCCCAGGAAGGGGACGACGCGGAGCCGGGGGAAGACGCGACAGCGGAAGCCCGCGCGGAGAGGAGTACGAGGGTTCACTAGTTCGGCTGCGGTGTGAGGCTGCCATCTTCGCAGGGCCCGGCCAACGGTGGGAATAGTAGGGGGCGGTGAGGCTTCCGCGGCAGCACAGCCGGCCAGGGGAGGCAGGAGCATGCGGCACGACTGGCGCTGCTTTGGGCGGCTGGAGCAAGAAGACCAGAGGTTGAAGAAGCACTACGGCCGTTGGATGGACATCGTACGGTCACTGGAGCTAGAATCGTTCATATTGACTAAGTTGACAAAGCACTCTGTCCCCGTCAACTTAGTAGGCCCACAAGTCAGCCACCCACCAAGGTGGGTCCCAACTAGCAGGGGGAGTATTCATTTTTTTGTGCGTTATAAGGAGGCACTTTCGGTGGGTCTGAGCTGACAGCGGGGGGAACGTTTTTTTTGCAAAATACGGTGGCCAGTCCGGTGGGTCCCAACAGTCAGGGGGAAAATGTTTTTTCGCCAAATACGGTGGCCCGTCCGGTGGGTCCCTGCTGTCAGGTGGAGGAATAATTATTTTTCGCGTAATAAGGAGGCACTTCCTTGCGGCTGCCATGGACCCAGCTGTCAGCCTCTCCACGTACAGTACTATTCCGATGGAAGTCGTTCCTTGACCACGTTGACCACGCTGCGCCGAGAGCACCAGGGCGGTGGATGACGGCGAGGCCTAGGAAGGGGACGACGCGGAGCCGGCGAAGACGCGGTAGTGGATGCCCACGCGTAGAGGAGTATGAGGGTTCACTGGTTCGCTGCGGTGTGAGGCTGCCGTCGCCATAGAATAACAAGGGGTGTGGGTGAGCGGAGAGATGGCCTGGCCAAACATGGGAGTAGTAGGGGGCGGTGAGGCCTCCACCGCATCGCAGCGGCCACGGGAGGCAGGAGCACGAGGCACGACCGGCGCTGGTTTGGGCGGCTGTAGCGAGGAGACCAGAGGTTCAAGAAGCACTACGGCCGTTGGATGGACATTGTACGGTCACTGGAGCTAGAATCGTGCATATTGACTAAGTTGACAAAGCCCTCCGTCCCCGTCAACTTAGTAGGCCCACAAGTCAGCCTGCCACTATACTGGGTCCCAGCTAGCAGGGGGAGTATTCATTTTTTTGTGCGTAATAAGGAGGCACTTCCTTGCGTGCGAAGATATAGCTGGTGGGTCCAAGCTGTCAGCGGCGGTAACATTTTTTCCGCGAAATATAGAGGCCCTTTCGGTGGGTCCCAGATGTTAGGTGGAGGAATCATTATTTTGCGTGTAATAAGGACGCATTTCCTTGCGTGCGGCCGTGGACCCAGCTGTCAGCCTCTCCACGTACAGTCCACTTTAGATGCATGTCGGGCGTTGAGCATGTTGACCAGGCCGCGCCGAGAGCACCAGGGCGGTGGACGACGGCGAGGTCTAGGAAGGAAACGACACATAGGCAGGGAAGATTCGGCAGTTGTTTCCCACGCGGAGGGGAGTACGACTGTACGATGGTTTACTGGTTCGTCTGCCGTCGCCGGAGAATAACAGCAGGTGTGGGTGAGTAGAGGGATGGCTAGGCCAGCGATGGGAGTACGGTGGGGTGGTGAGGCCTGCGCGGCAGCACAGCCGACCGCGGGGAGGAGAGAGCAGGCAGTCCCGCCGACGCTTGTTTGAGCGGCTGGAGCAGGAAGAGCAGAGATTGAAGAAGCACGACGGCCGTTGGATGGACATCCAACAGTCACTACTTGTGCGTCAACCTTTTTTAAGGAAAGCCTCAAATCTGTGGAAAACATCATACAACCCATCTGCCATTATTTCTAATAATTTAGAGCCCAGTTGCTAATTCTTAAGGTTTTTTTGGAGCCCATATTCTTTTTGTTAGCATTACGGCCCATATTGTGGCCACGGTTAAAAAATTATACGAAATTTTTCATATTTCGGTGCGGTTCAAATTGTTTTTAATCCCGAAATTTCGAGTCACATTCAAACTGATTTTAAAAATAAATGTATATCAATATAAAATCCAACAAATTGTCCATGCATAAAAATCAATGCAATTTAAAATCTCAAAATGAAAAAAGAAATTTGAAACTAGTTGCCGGTTTGATGTGTTTGAAAAATGTACAACCCATTTCTCATTACTGATAGGCCATTTTTTCGGCCAACCGAATGAAGCTCTCCTTGTCTTGAAAGATTTGCAGCCCAACAGGCCTGACAAAGCGACTTACTTGGCAAATCACAAAAAAACTGGGCTGTGGCCGTGGACCCAGCTGTGGCCGTGGACCCAGCTATCAGCCTCTCCACGTACAGTACTCTTCTGATGGAAGTCGGTCATTGACCACATTGACCACGCCGCGCCGAGAGCACCAAGGCGGTGGACGATGGCGAGGCCTAGGAAGGGGACGACACGGAGCCGGGGAAGACGCGGCAGTGGAAGCCTGCGCGAAGAGGAGTACGAGGGTTCACTAGTTTAGCTGCGGTGTGAGGCTGACGTCGCCGCAGTGCCCGACCAGCGGTGGGAATAGTAGGGGGCGGTGAGGCCTCCGCGGCAGCACAGCCAGCCACGGGAGGCAGGAGCATGCGGCACGACTGACGCTGATTTGGGCGGCTGGAGCAAGAAGACCAGAGGTTGAAGAAGCACTACGGCCGTTGGATGGACATCGTACGGTCACTGGAGCTAGAATCGTTCATATTGACTAAGTTGACAAAGCACTCCGTCCCCGTCAACTTAGTAGGCCCACAAGTCAGCCACCCACTGAGGTGGGTCCCAACTAGCAGGGGGAGTATTCATTTTTTTGTGCGTAATAAAGAGGCACTTCCGGTGGGTTCGAGCTGACAGCGGGGGAACATTTTTTCACAAAATACGGTGGCCCGTCCGATGGGTCCCAGCAGTCAGGGGGAAATGTTTTTTTCACCAAATATGGTGGCCTGTCCGGTGGGTCCCTGCTGTCAGGTGGAGGAATAATTATTTTCCGCGTAATAAGGAGGCACTTCCTTGCGGCTGCCATGGACCCAGCTGTCAGCCTCTCCACGTACAGTACTCTTCCGATGGAAGTCGTTCCTTGACCACGTTGACCACGCTGCGCCGAGAGCACCAGGGCAGTGGATGACGGCGAGGCCTAGGAAGGGGACGACACGGAGCCGGCGAAGACGCGGTAGTGGATGCCCACGCGTAGAGGAGTATGAGGGTTCAATGGTTCGCTGCGATGTGAGGCTATCGTCGCCATAGAATAACAGGGGGTGTGGGTGAGCAGAGGGATGGTCTGGCCAACAGTGGGAGTAGTAGGGGGCGGTGAGGCCTCCGCCGCATCGCAGCCGGCCACGGGAGGCAGGAGCACGAGGCACGACTGGCGCTGGTTTGGGCGGCTGGAGCAAGAAGACCAGAGGTTGAAGAAGCACTACGGCCGTTGGATGGACTTCGTACGGTCACTGGACCTATAATCATGCATATTGGCTAAGTTGACAAAGCCCTCCGTCCCCGTCAACTTAGTAGGCCCACAAGTCAGCCTGCCACTATACTGGGTCCCAGCTAGTAGGGGGCGTATTCATTTTTTTTTGCTTAATAAGGAGGCACTTCCTTGCGTGTGAAGATATAGCTGGTGGGTCCAAGCTGTCAGCGGCGGTATCAATTTTTTCCGCGAAATATAGAGGCCCTTTCAGTGGGTCCCAGATGTTAGGTGGAGGAATCATTATTTTGCGCGTAATAAGGACGCATTTCCTTGCGTGCGGCTGTGGACCCAGCTGTCAGCCTCTCCATGTATAGTCCACTTCAGATGCATGTCGGTCATTGAGCATGTTGACCAGGCCGCGCGGAGAGCACCAGGCGGTGGACGACGGCGAGGCCTAGGAAGGGAACGACACGGAGGCAGGGAAGATTCGGCGGTTGTTTCCCACGCGGAGGGGAGTACGACTGTACCATGGTTTACTAGTTCGTTTGCCGTCGCCGGAGAATAACAGCAGGTGTGGGTGAGTAGAGGGATGGCTAGGCCAGCGATGGGAGTATGGTAGGGCGGTGAGGCCTGCGCGGCAGCACAGCCGGCCGCGGGGAGGAGAGAGCAGGCAGTCCCGTCGGCGCTTGTTTGAGCGGCTGGAGCAGGAAGAGCAGAGATTGAAGAACCACGACGGCCGTTGGATGGACATCCAACAGTCACTGCTTGTGCGTCAACCTTTTTTTAGGAAAGCCTCAAATCTGTGGAAAACATCATACAGCCCATCTGCCATTATTTCTAATAATCTACAGCCCATTTGCTAATTCTTAAGGTTTTTTTGGAGCCCATATTCATTTTGTTAGCATTACAGCCCATATTGTGGCCACGGTTAAAACATTATACGAAATTTTGCATATTTCGGTGCAGTCCGAACTGTTTTTAATACCAAAATTTCGAGTCACATTCAAATTGATTTTAAAAATAAATGTATATCAATATAAAATCCAACAAATTCTCCACGCATAAAAATCAATGCAATTTAAAATCTCGAAATGAAAAAAAGAAATTTGAAAAGCCGATTTGATGTGTTTTAAAAATGTACAGCCCATTTCTCATTACTGATAGGCCATTTTATCGGCCAGCCGAATGAAGCTCTCCTTGTCTTGAAAGATTTACAGCCCAACAGGCCTGACAAAGCGACTTACTTGGCAAATCACAAAAAACTGGGCTGTGGCCGTGGACCCAGCTGTCAGCCTCTCCACGTACAGTACTCCTCTGATGGAAGTCGGTCGTTGACCACATTGACCACGCCGCGCCGAGAGTACCAATGCGTTGGACGACGGCGAGGCCTAGGAAGGGGACAACGCGGAGCTGGGGAAGACGCGGCAGTGGATGCCCACGCGGAGAGGAGTATGAGGGTTCACCGGTTCGACTGCGGTGTGAGGCTGCCGTCGCCGCAGAATAACAGGGGGTGTGGGTGAGTAGAGGGATGCCCTGGCCAGTGGTGGGAGTAGTAGGGGGCGGTGAGGTCTCCGCAGCATCACAGCTGGCCACGGGAGGCAGGAGCACGCGGCACGACCGGCGCTGGTTTGGGTGGCTGGAGCAAGAAGACCAGAGGTTGAAGAAGCACTACTGACGTTGGATGAACATCGTACGGTAATTGGAGCTAGAATCGTTCATATTGACTATGTTGACAAAGTCCTCCGTCCCCGTCAACTTGGTAGGCCCACAAGTCAGCCTCCCACGATGCTGGGTTCCAGCTAGCAGGGGGAGTATTCATTTTTTGTGCGTAATAAGGAGGCACTTCCTTGCGTGCGAAGATAGCTGGTGGGTCCGACCTGTCAGTGGGGGGCATGTTTTTTTCGCGAAATACAGAGGCCCTTCCGGTGGGTCCCAGATGTCAGGTGGAGGAATCAAAGACTTGAGAAGGCGTACAGAACAAGCTAGTGTACCAGTAAAGAGACATTGCTGAGTTTTAGAAAAAAGAGAGACGTGCTCCTGTAGCTGGTTCGAATCCAAACCTAGACTATGACTATATATGGTGCTATGCTACTCTGCAAGTAATGAAACTGATATATCCAACATCCGCTTCTCCTCTTCTCTATTTACTCTGCCTAGCATCAGAAGCTCTAGCCGCAGCAACCATGTCCGTTGGCTGCTCGTCCACCTGCTCTTCAGCAGGCAACAACCAAATATGCGCCAAGTCGCCACCCGTACCATCGCCTGTGGGTCTCATCACACCCCCGCCGGCACGCGCACCGCAGCCAGTTGCTCATCGCAACCCACTACCGTTGGTGTGGTGCCACTGCTGCAAATCATGCAGAGTCATCCGTCGCGTCTACACCACAATCCTCAACCCTGGCCGAGTCTTCTACAATTGCCCGAATCATGGGGTAATAATATGTTTAAGTGTTGTTCTCCTGCTTTCAGTTACTGATTTTTTTAATAGTTTGGTTGATGATCTTCCAATTTGATTCGTGCAAAAAAGGGAAGATTCGTGTGATTTGTATTTCTCGAAAGTTGCTGATGTGGGGGAGTGCAACTACGCTGATTATTTGGTTAGTCGAGGAATCCCAATACCAGCATGTTGGGGTGTTGGACAAGTAACTGAAGGAACGACAGAAGAGCAAGATGCAGAGTAGAAGGAAAAAGATGCAGTTCCTCTGATCATGGCCAAGCAACAACTGTTGAACGGTTTTGATAGCAATGAAGAGATGAAAGAGCTTGTGAAGATAATGGGCAAAATCGATGTGCTCTGTAGGATAATTGTCTCTTTATTTGTAGTGTATGTAGCACTCGTGATGTATTCAGTGGCTATGACATGAGCACTTTGCTGAAACTAGTAATGAATGAAACCTGTTAGCAGGCTGGGCATAGTGTTGTGAACATCTAATGATTTCTATTAACGGAAATCAGGGTGTGTCGGTGTCAAAACCGGCGGATCTCGGGTAGGGGGTCCCGAACTGTGCGTCAAGGTCGGATGGTAACAGGAGACAAGGGACACTTTATTTTACCCAGGTTCGGGCCCTCTCGATGGAGGTAAAACCCTACTCCTGCTAGATTAATATTGATGATATGGGTAGTACAAGAGTAGATCTACCACGAGATCAAGGAGGCTAAACCTTAGAAGCTAGCCTATGGTATGATTGTGTATGATGATGGTTCTGTCCTACGGACTACAACCCTCCGGTTTATATAGACACCGGATAGGGTTAGGGTTACACAGAGTCGGTTACATTGGTAGGAGATCTTGAATATCCGCACGCCTAGCTTGCCTTCCACGCAAAGGAAAGAATCTTCTGGACACGGGACGAAGTCTTCAATCTTGTATCTTCATAGTCCAGGAGTCCGGCTGAAGGTATAGTCCGGCTATCCGAACACCCCCTAATCCAGAACTCCCTCAGTAGCCCCCGAACCAGGCTTCAATGACGACGAGTCCGGCGCACAAATTGTCTTCGACATTGCAAGGCGGGTTCCTCTTTCAAATCCTATGTACCTGTATGAATTATGTTTGATCCATGTAGCGCTCCTCGGCTTCTGCGCCCCATAATGACCATCTTCCACGTGTCGAGCGAATGCGAAGAGCTTGGGGTGTTTTTACATTCACACCCTTAATCATATAAACGAGCCGCCTATTTAACGGGATGGGGATCTAGACCCAAACCACATCTTCTCCTCTCCGCGAGTCATCACCAGAGCGTCTCCAGCAAAGGTCCATTCCAACATGGCCAGCCGTCGCAGCTCCTCCCCTCGCCCTTCCAGTCCCAAATCCGGAGACTGGGAGAGCTGCGCCATCCCACACAGCAAGCTAGTGTCACTGCAAGCCAAGGGATTCCTTCCCCAGGCATATATGGTCCCGGTCCGAGCCGGACTCGCCACCTACAACGGCGGAAAGCAAGCGGAGAGCACCCCCAATCCTTCTAAAGGAGAGCGGGTGTGCCTTGTCCCTTATTTATTAAGGGGACTAGGATTTCCAATTCATCCATTCCTTCGCGGGCTTCTGGAGTTCTACGGCCTCCAGCTGCACAATCT
The DNA here is from genome assembly GCA_032464435.1 of Aegilops umbellulata. Taxonomy (NCBI): domain Eukaryota; kingdom Viridiplantae; phylum Streptophyta; class Magnoliopsida; order Poales; family Poaceae; genus Aegilops; species Aegilops umbellulata. Next base: position 81,803,973 of record CP136060.1, on the reverse strand, counting down.
CACGCCCGGCTCTGTACTACATATCGCGGGCTTCGTTGCTCTTTGCGAGCTATTTCTAGGTGTCGAGGCTCATTTTGCGCTGTGGAAGAGGTTGTTCTGCTTGGTGCCCCGTTCTCAAAAGGGGTCTATATATCAAGTGGGCAGAGCCGAAATATGGCGCATCGCCGGGACCGGATACTTATCCGGAACCCCAAAGAAGGCGTCCGAGGACTGGCCTTCAGAATGGTTTTACATAGATGACGTCCCGCTGCCGGACCCTATCTGGGCCGGCCTCCCTGAGTTCAACAGAGCTCCCTTGAAGAAACACTTAAGTTGGCGTCCGTGGAGCTCTCAGAGAGAAAACAACAGGGACGTCCTTTACCTGATGGGCCGGATAAGACTGTTGGCTCATTCCGGACTAACCATGATTGGAGTCATGGCCGCATGCATTATGCGGGGAGTGCAGCCACTGCAATATAGAAGTCACCCCATGTGGGACTTCAACGGGGAGGACGACGCCACCCGTTATGGTCGTAAAGGACCCAGCTCGGCTGTCGATCTAGTAAAGATTCTAACATCTTTATACAAGGGAGAAAAAGAGGACTTCCTCCGCGTCAACCCGCGGGCCGGATTCACCATGTATGACCTAAGTGAATAATCGCACTCGCCTGTTTGTTTTAATATTCCCATGATTAGATGTGTAGCCTGACGATTTTAACGCAGGAACTGCGACAGGAAGTGAAGGACATCGACAGCCGCCCTCCACAGCCCGAGGACCCAGAACGGTCCCTCGATCCGGACTCCAAAGAGGATCCGGACATATCGGTGGAGCTTATCGACGGGGTGTTCCATCAGTTAAGCAAGGACGATACCTTGGTAGCCATTACGGCTGATTACCCCGGGTTAATCCCAGCCTCCCAGGTGACAAAAACCGGAGTATTTATTCCCTCAAGAGAGATTCCATTCTTACATATTCCAGCGTTTCAAATAGCAACCGTATTTTGCAGGGGAGATTTCCTAGGCGGGAAGCCGAACCTGCGGCGGCCAACCAATGAGGGGCCATAGGGCCCCGTGGGGCGAAAAGAAATGTAGTCCGGACTGAGATTCCGGCTCAAAGGTATGACGCGCTTTCTGTATCCCTGGTGCTATTCAGTCAAGGCATATTAACACTCGTGCTTTTTCTAGGACAAAGAGGCCTTGCCGGACTCTATCCGGAGAGGTTGCCAATCGCGCCTCCACCAGCCAGGCTCCAACGTCTGGTCCGGAAGCGGGGACGAGCACCAGGCGCACACCGGACGCTCCTCCAACAGAGGATGCAGACCGGCTGTCTGCCACAAATTCAGAAGTGGAGAGTGCCATGAACCACAGGCATCGCCGGACAGTTCTGCGCAACGCTTGTTTTTCCCGAGAGGTTTTAGATGCCTTTAATTCGGGAGATGCGTACCTTCGTGCCGCTCAAGATGGTTTAGCCAAAGCCACGGAGCAGTATGTGAAAGACATACGGGTAAGAAAATGTTGGTTACATATATATATATATATATATATATATATATATATATATATATATATATATATATATATATATATATACCAGTAGCCCCTGAGACTTGAAATAGTTAAAGTAACTGATTTAAGGATCATATAACCTGCAGGTTCTTACCGAGAAGAACACCGTGCTGTCCCAGGAGCTAGAAAAGTGCAAGGCCCAACTAGAGGTCGTGCTAGCCGCAACAGGGGAGCCCAAAGGGACCCCTCAGGTAAGATACATTTCAAAAGTTTAATACTTTGCGGCTTGTGAGCAAATCTGACAATTCATGTTGCAGATGGCGCCGGACTTGATCCGGAGAAGCAACAACTCTTACGCCAGTTAAAGGCTGGCGAGAGTACGTTGACAAGGGTGAGGCGAGAGAAGAATGATCCTCAGGATGCCAACACCAAGCTGGATGTTGAACTGAAAGACGTTCGTGGCCAGCTATCAGACTCCACGAAGGAGAATCAGCGTCTTCGACGCGGCATATTTAGTAAGTGCTTGAGCGAACTCTTGAAAAAGGAGTTCGGCGAGGAAGACGAATAACAGAGTTATGTCTGTAGGTATGCTGACAGGTCGTCCGGCGGAGGAGATGCCCGGTTCAACGGGCGATCTTCTTCCCGAACTCGCGCAACTGCACGAACAAGTTCGGCAGGTGATGCGAGGTATTGCCCAAGCCTTGTGGCCTGCCCACTCCATACCCGAGGGCCTTGGAGAACTTTTGGAGAAGTTGAAAGGAGCTCGGCGGCGCTTCCGATTGTGGAAGATATCGGCCTGCCGGCAGGGCGCTAGGGAGGCCCGGGCCATGGTGAAGACCCGCTTTACAAAGTCTGACCCCAATCATATGGCCGAGATCGGACCCGTGGAGCCTGACGGGAAGGAGATCCCTGTAAGCTTAGTGTATGGCCAGGTAAATTTGGTCGCAAAGTATTCCCAGCAGGACTGTAAATTAGACAGCCTGTTAGATGGCATAGAGGAGGAATACGATTAGTCAAGATGACTGTGTAATTTATAATTGACATGTATAATGCCTTCTAGCCGGATTGTAGACCATTTGTCATTGCCGACCTTTCCGCTTCGACCTCGGGACCTGACGGTCCGGAGTGTATCCGAATACCATAACGGTTATATATGAACCGGGGTATGCATGGAGACCAGGCGTAGGGGTCATTAGTGCTTTATCAGACAAGTGCCCAACTAGTTATGTTATATTACATGGTTAGTAAGAAACATCTTCCAGAGAGAATAGTTCCGTTAAGGGTTCCTTTCGCTAGGGTGGTGTGCCCTAAAGTGCACGTCCGGACTGCAAATGCAGAAAATCATTTGGGGGTATGTAAAAAAAGAAAAGAGGTTCATCTTTAGTTCACCGACCGAATATTCCCTTAAGAACGCTAGCTTTCGGCTTCACCCAGTCTGAGGTACACGTCCGGCTTATCCGGCAGTAGCAATCACAGAGGTGCTCCCTTTACCGCCTAGCTGAATAATCGGGAACGTAGGGGTAAGCACAGGAGCCAGGCAACCCAGCTTGGCCAAAACTTAAGTCATATCGATGCATATAATGGTGAAGAAAAGGTGCATGCGGAAGTCTGACGCGTGCGTTGGGTGTGAAACCCGTGTAAACAAGCTTCTGTTAAAGAAGCCCCCAGGTTTAATGAGCGCGGGTAGCGCGTCACATAATGAGCCTTTAAGGGCTATAAAAGGAAAGAGTAGGAGGAGATAAAGAAAAATAGAAAAACATGTATGTAAAAAATGGACAGAGGAAGGAGACGAACACAGAGTCCGGTGCTAGGCATAGAATCTTCGGAGACGTGCGGCGTTCCATGGGTTCGGCTCGAGTCGGTTGTCCGACGCGTCTCGCAGGCGGTATGCTCCACCAGTCAGGACTTGGTCAATTATGAATGGACCTTCCCATTTGGGATTGAGTTTATTCTTTTGCTTGTCCGGCAGGCGTAGAACTAGTTCACCAACATTGTAATTTTTGGCCCGTACTTCTCTGCTTTGATATCTTTGAGCTTGCTGCTGATAAAATGCGGAACGGGCTTTAGCTACGTCACGCTCCTCCTCTAGGGTGTCCAGGTTGTCCTGCCGATCCAGCTCGGCTTCTCTTTCTTCGTACATGCGCACTCGAGGTGGGTCATGAATTATGTCGCAGGGCAGAACTGCCTCAGCGCCGTACACCATAAAAAATGGTGTGAATCCGGTGGTACGATTCGGCGTGGTTCGCAGCCCCCAGAGTACGGAGTCGAGCTCCTCTACCCAGTGCATAATAGATTCTTTGAGGGACCGCACTAGTCTGGGTTTGATGCCGCTCATGATGAGACCATTTGCACGTTCGACCTGACTATTAGTTTGTGGGTGATAGACAGAAGCATAATCGAGCTTAATGCCCACGTTTTTGCGCCACAGCTTTACTTCGTCAGAGGTGAAGTTTGTGCCGTTGTCGGTGATAATACTGTGGGGGACGCCGTAACGGTGTACGACCCCGGATATGAAGTCTATCACAGGTCCGGATTCGGCCGTCTTGACAAGCTTGGCTTCTATCCAATTGGTGAATTTATCCACCATGACCAATAAGTATTTTTTCTTGTGGGTTCCGCCTTTAAGGGGTCCCACCATATCAAGCCCCCAGACTGCAAAAGGCCAAGTGATGGGGATAGTTTGGAGGGCGTTGGGTGGCATATGGCTTTGGTTGGCAAAGAGCTGGCAACCGACGCATCGTTTGACTAGGTCCTGAGCGTCTGCTCGGGCCGTCGGCCAATAGAAGCCCGTACGGAAAGCCTTGCTTACAAGGGACCGAGCTGCGGCGTGGTGGCCACCTAGTCCGGCATGGATTTCAGCCAACCGACTCCGCCCTTCCTCTTCGGAGATACACCTTTGAAGGACTCCTGTAGTGCTTTTCTTATATAGCTCTCCCTCGTGGACTTTATAGGCTTTAGATCGCCGCACTATGCAGCGTGCCTCGTTTTGGTCCTTGGGGAGTTCCTGCCTAGTAAGGTAGGCTAGGAATAGTTACGTCCATGAGGCGATGACCGCCATTATTACGTGGGCTGAGGATGTAATTTCGGTGGCGGGGCCACCGATTATGTCTGATTGTTCGGCGTCGGGTTGTGCGGTTATGTCCGGACTGTTATCCGAGGGCTCCCCCTCCCATGTTACGGATGGTTTGAATAATCTTTCTAAGAAGATGTTGGGGGGACTGCATCTCGTTTTGCTCCAATGCGTGCCAGGACGTCCGCTGCCTGATTATTTTCTCGGGCTATGTGGTGAATTCTAGTCCCTTGAACCGAGCTGACATTTTTAGTACGGCATTGCGATAAGCTGCCATTTTTGTGTCTTTGGCATCGAACTCGCCATTTATTTGGGATATCACGAGGTTTGAGTCCCCGCGTACTTCCAGGCGTTGGATGCCCATAGATACTGCCATCCGGAGACCATGTAGAAGGGCCTCGTATTCGGCTGCGTTGTTGGAGTCCGTGTACATAATTTGGAGTACATATTGGACTATATCTCTTGTAGGGGACGTCAAAACGACGCCAGACCCAAGTCCAGCCAGCATTTTGGAGCCGTCAAAATGGATTATCCAGTTTGAGTATGTGCCGTACTCTTTAGGGAGTTCGGCTTCTGTCCATTCGGCGACGAAGTCGGCTAGGACTTGCGATTTAATTGCTCGCCGTGGTTTGTAGGTTATATCGAACGGGGGGAGCTCTATGGCCCATTTTGCTATCCGGCCCGTTGCATCGCGGTTGTTGATAATATCGTTGAGTGGTACTTCCGAGGCTACTGTAATAGAACACTCTTGAAAGTAGTGTCGTAGCTTCCGGGATGCCATGAACACCGCGTATGCGATTTTTTGATAATGCTGGTACCGTGATTTGCATGGTGTGAGGACAGTGGACACGTAGTAAACCGGCCTTTGAAGGGGTAGTTTGTGTCCATCCGTTATCCGTTCGACGACGAGTACTGCGCTAACAACTTGATGGGTTGCGGCAATGTACAACAGCATGGGTTCGCCGGTATTCGGCGCGGCCAGGACGGGGTTTGTTGCCGAGACAGCCTTTATTTCCTCAAGTCTGGCCGTGGCAGCGTCCGTTCACTCGAAGTGTTCGGTGCGCCTAAGGAGGCGGTAAAGGGGCAATGCCTTTTCTCCCAAACGGGAGATGAAGCGGCTTAAAGCCGCCACGCATCCGGTGAGTTTCTGTATTTGTTTGAGGTCTTTTGGGACATCCAATTGTGACAAAGCTCGGATTTTAGCTGGATTTGCTTCAATTCCTCTGCCGGATACAATGAAGCCCAGGAGCTTTCCGGCTGGAACGCCGAAAACGCATTTTTCCGGATTGAGCTTAATGTCATATTTTCGGAGGTTGTCGAATGTAAGCTTCAAGTCGTCTACTAGAGATTCGACATGTCTTGATTTAACGACCACATCATCTACATACGCCTCCACTGTTTTGCCGATCTGGTTGGCCAGACATGTTTGAATCATGCGCTGATATGTGGCGCCGGCGTTTTTTAGCCCAAAGGGCATTGTGTTGAAGCAGAATGGGCCGTATGGTGTGATGAAAGCTGTTGCGGCTTGGTCTGATTCTGCCATCTTTAATTGATGGTAACCTGAGTATGCATCGAGGAAGCACAGGGAGTCGTGTCCTGCAGTGGCATCGATGATTTGATCTATTCGGGGGAGGGGAAAAGGATCCTTTGGGCAGGCCTTATTAAGGTCTTTGAAGTCGACACACAAGCGCCAGGATTTGTCCTTCTTTGGTACCATTACCAGGTTAGCTAGCCAGTCCGGGTGTTTTATATCTCTAATGAATCCGGCCTCGAATAATTTGGCTAGCTCCTCTCCCATGGCATGTCTCTTTGGTTCGAAGAAACGCCGAAGGGCTTGTTTGACAGGTTTGAATCCTTTCTGGATGTTTAAGCTGTGCTCGGCCAGCCTGCGTGGGATTCCTGGCATATCTGAGGGGTGCCAAGCGAAAATGTCCCAGTTCTCTCGTAGGAACTTGCGCAGTGCGGCGTCTACATCAGGGTTCAGTTGCGCCCTGATGGAGGCTGTTTTGTTGGGTTCCATTGGGTGGACCTGGAATTTGACTATTTCGTCCGCTGGTTTGAAGGATGTAGATTTAGGTCTCTTATTGACTATCACATCATCCCTGTTAACCATGGATCGCAGCGCCGTCAGCTCTTCGGCCGCTAAAGCTTCCGATAGTGCCTCGAGGGCCAATGCGGCTGTCTTGTTTTCGGCGCGGAGTGCTATGTCCGGATCACTAGCGAGAGTGATAATTCCGTTTGGCCCAGGCATCTTAAGCTTCATGTACCCGTAATGGGGTATGGCTTGGAAAACTGTGAATGCCTCTCGTCCTAATATAGCGTGATATCCGCTTTTGAACGGGGCCACCTGGAACGTGATTTGTTTGGACCTGTAATTATCCGGCGTGCCGAATACCACATCTAGTGTGATCTTTCCCGTGCAGCGCGCTTCCTGACTGGGGATTATTCCTCTAAAGGTTGTGCTGCTTCGCTCAATGCGGTTCCAGTCTATTTCCATCTTTTGGAGGGTTTCCTCGTAGATGAGGTTCATTCCACTGCCTCCGTCCATAAGTACTTTTGCGAGGCGACAGTCGTCCACTATGGGACTGAGAACCAATGCGGCTGGTGCTCTGGTTGTTCGAAATTTAGGTTCGTCGCTCGCGTTGAAGGTGATAGCAGTATTGCTCCATGGATTTATTGTCGCTACTTGGTAGACTTCGGCGAGGCTGCGAAGTGTTCTTTTTCGCATGTTATTTGATGCGAAAGTCTCAGAGATTGTGAGAACGGTACTGAAATTCTCGGGCTGGTTTCCTTCGACCTCTGGATTTAGGAGGTCCTCGCCAATTTTGGCCACCTGCCGGAGTATCCAACATGCCCTGAGGCTGTGAGTTGGGGTGGCATCCTCTGCACTATGAATCTTGCAGGGTCCATCGAGCCACTTTTCTAGCACGGTTCCATGCCCCCTAGAGGGTTTTGATTTTTTGTTTAATCCGGGCGCCCTGCTGTAGTGCGCCCTTTTGATTCGGACGGGATTGCTATTCAAGGCCGGATTATCCCAAAATTTAATTTCGGTTTTCCAAGCGCTTTCCATCGCACAGTATTTTTGTACTATGGACGCCAAGTCAGCAAAGCGCGTAATATTACGACGACTTACGACGTTGAGTATTCCCTTGTCCGTGCAGTTATTGCAGAAGATTGAAATCGCGTCTCCCTCGTGGCAGTCCTTTATCCTGTTCATAAGCAGGAGGAATCTGGCCCGGTAATGATGTACTGTTTCTTCGGGCATCTGCTTGATTTGGGAGAGATCGCTTAAGATCGGGCGGGCGGAATTCATTAAACCTGATACTTCGCCCGGTTTGCTGTTCGGAAGCCGAACAACCTTCGGATTCTGAGATCCGGAGTCTTGCATGTTATCCGATTTGCCTGGTTCTAAGCCCAGGTCTTGGATTGTATCCTCCCCTCCGTGGATATCCGGCATGGAGGGCTCCGGAATTCGAACGTAGCTGGTCCTTAAGATAGATGAAGGGTTGCCGCATTGTGTCTCGACCACAGCAACATGGTGGGTGGCTTGGGGAGAGTTGATTTCCCTTAGATCGGGTTTGAGCCCAACCTGGTCGTAATTTGTAGCGACCCCCAAGGCGGCGATGTGATCCAGGAGCTCGTTTACGGAAGAGAGCTCCACCGGATCTAGCTGCTCGGTAAATTCCGAGCTGATGTGGAGATTGCTTTCGATGACCCGAGAGGTCATCATCGGTGCAACGGCCGAACAGGCGGTCATGAGAAAACCACCCAACCGGACGGTCCGGCCGACAGCCAGAGCTCCCTCAGTGACGGCGCCGTCTTTAAAGACGGGAAAAGGCATCCTTCCTGATCGCGACGGCACAGAGGAACTCTCAATGAAAGCACCAGTGTCGGTGTCAAAACCGGCGGATCTTGGGTAGGGGGTCCCGAACTGTGCGTCAAGGTCGGATGGTAACAGGAGACAAGGGACACTTTATTTTACCCAGGTTCAGGCCCTCTCGATGGAGGTAAAACCCTACTCCTACTAGATTAATATTGATGATATGGGTAGTACAAGAGTAGATCTACCACGAGATCAAGGAGGCTAAACCCTAGAAGCTAGCCTATGGTATGATTGTGTATGATGATGGTTCTGTCCTACGGACTACAACCCTCCGGTTTATATAGACACCGGATAGGGTTAGGGTTACACAGAGTCGGTTACATTGGTAGGAGATCTTGAATATCCGCACGCCTAGCTTGCCTTCCACGCAAAGGAAAGAATCTTCTGGACACGGCACGAAATCTTCAATCTTGTATCTTCATAGTCCAGGAGTTCGGCTATCCGAACACCCCCTAATCCAGAACTCCCTCAGGGTGTATCCCCTTTTTCTCGTAAATAATTAAATAGCAAAGGCCCTTTTGGTAATAAATAAATAAATGAGCAGAGGACCTGTCGGGTCAGCTTTGTTCTCATTCGAAGACGTCGAGCAAATTTCAGTCCAAGAGCAGACTATGTCATCAAAATTCAAGTTTCACAGCCAAATATGAGTACAACTAAACAACAATGTCATCATGTTTTAGTCGTCATACAATCACCAAACACAAATCAGCATACATAACAAGTGATGTTCTCACAGGAAAATACTAAACAACATGTTCATCAGGCTTCAGTTGTCATAGCAAACACAATTTCACATAGTAGATAAAAAACATCTTTTGACAGGCAAATACGACAAAAGTAATGTAATCATCATCCGTAGCAGCAGCGTCAACATCTTCGCCATGTGTATCAGGCTGAATCGTAATTCCCCATGGTGTCATCTTCTTCTTCGTCCTCAACGTCCTCAAACGTTGGCTTCTTCTTGATCAACTCTTGTATGTCCACAACATGACAAGCAATCTTTTCGTTGGCGTCATTTATGTGATGGTTCTCAAAGATATTAGGAACATCTGTGTTATGTTGTACATCAAGAGCAGTGTAAGCATCATCTTGTTGTGCAACTTCATTAAACGAATTCCTTTGCTCAAACCTTTGCACTACTCTCCAGTCATCGCTACGTGCAAATGTGTCTTCCAAGAAAAATATCTGTGTTGCTTGATTTGCCAAAATAAAAGGCTCGTTGGTCTGGTACGCCTCCTTGACATTGATGGATTTGAAATAATCATCAGCTCTGGGTTTTGCGATCCTAGAAAACAGGTTATACCTACGACAACACAACAGAACCACACACCGATGATCCTCGAAACTGGAGATATACTGCAACTGAACAATGCCTGTTATGTTAGCATACATTTCAGTTGTCTCTTTGTCATACGTATCTGTGCTCATGATGGCACTGTTTTGTGTCTTCCTGCCTTCGTCTCATGCAAGGGTGTTGTAGCGCACATCTCCAACAACACAAGACTCATAATGTCTTACCCGAGTATCATGACCCATTGCTAGTGAGTAAAGGGCATCATCAAATGCCTGCCCATCCTCTCGCATCTTCTTAACCTATGGTTAGAAAATAGACAAGCTGATCATCTTATGTACTCAATATATTAAAAAAAGCTGATAGTGCAATTCAAAAGCTTATATGGCTCTTGAACCATTTCGCAAATCCTGCCATAACCAGTTTGTCAATGTTTCTTAGATTTTGCGGTAGTAACTCCTTTTTGTAGATGCTGCACAACATAGTGATCGCGTCAAACATCTAAATATATAAGAATGTGCTGCAAGTTTAGTAGATTATGATGTATAAGCTGCAGTAGTTAGCACTTACTTGATATAAGGTAGTATCTCAGGACAGTTATTCAACACATACCAAACCATTTTGTCCAAATCTTTAGGTTTGTCCTCTTGTCGACTCTTCCCTATAACTCGAACAGAATAATCAAAAACATTGAGCCCGGGATTGTCTTCATCCACGTCTTTGCTAAGCTGATCAGTTGTTTCAATGTATTTTGAGCAGAATGTCAACGCTTCTATAGCAATGTAGGCCTCTGCAATGGAACCCTCGGGTCTAGCTCTGTTCCTAACATAGCCCTTGAAAGAGCCTAGCCGCCTTTCAATAGGGTACATCCAGCCGCACTGTACTGGACCTCTAAGTAGTGCCTCATCAGGTAGATGAACAACCAAATGCACCATCACATCAAAGAAGGCTGGAGGATATATCTTCTCAAGGTCGCATAGGATAGTTGGTATCTTGTCTCTAAGACACTCCAAAGCATCTATCCTGATATTTTTACTGCAGAGTTCCCTGAAGAATTGTCCCAACTCTGCAACTGCTCTGTATAAGTCAGGGTGGCCCAATCCTCTAAGGATAATAGGTAAAACCCTTTGAAGTAGGACGTGACAGTCATGAGTTTTCAACCATTGTACCTTGTTTCCATCTGCACTGACTCTCCTTCCAGGGTTGGAAGCAAATCCATGTGGGAATCTCACACGTGATAGGACCTTGCAGAATTCTTTTCTTTTTTACTTTGTCCAAGACATACACAGCTGGTGCCATATCTCGTGGTTTACCTTCATCTTCCACCTACAAATCGTGTCTAATAACCAGGTGTGTTAAATCAATCCTAGATTTTAAGGTATCTTTCGTCTTGCCTTCAATATTAAGGAGTGTGCCGATAATGTTGTCACATATATTTTTCTTGATGGGCATCACATCAAGATTATGCCGCAGATCCAAATCTTTCCAATACTCCAAGTCCCACAAAGTGGACCTGCGGGTAAACAATAATCTCTCTTCTGCCTTGCCACGCTTCCTTTTCCCACTACCATTATCAGGATGGTTTCCTGGTGTAATATGCCTGACCTTCTCTAATTCCACTTGCAACTCATTGGCAGTGAGCCTCTTTGGCGCATCACGGTCTTCGTTCTTTGCATTGAATACATGTCTTCGGTATTTTCTAGGGTGCGGCTTGTCCTTGGCAAGGAAACGACGGTGTCCAGTGTAACCAATCTTGCTAAGTATTGCGTATGACAGCGGATTCCTGTCACAGCGAACACATGCATTGTAACCATGTGTCGTTCACCCTGACATAGTGCCCAAAGCCGGATAATCTTGGATGCACCAAATTATAACAGCACGCAAAAAGAAATCAGCTGGTGGGCTGCTATATAGGTCTCGAGTGAGAACACCCCTCCATAGCTATTGAAGTTCCTCCACAAGAGGCACCATGAACAAATCAAAATCCTTTCCAGGACTTTTTGGACCTGGGATGAGTAAGGCCATCATGTAGTTTGATTCTTTGGTGTAGACATTTGGAGGCATGCTGTAAGGGATAACAAGCACTGTCCACATGCTATATGTGGCGCTCTAGTGGCCAAATGGGTTAAATCCATCTGAATCTAAGCCAAGTCTAATGTTTCTCGGGTTAGCAGCAAACTTTTCGTGCTTCTGATTGAACCTTTTCCACTCACTACCATGTGATGGATGGCTCATTACATTCCGATCTCTGTACTCCTGGTTCCTAGAATGCCACAGTACATCCTCTCTGGTTTCAGCATCATGAAACAACCTCTGCAATCTTGGTGTAATTGTAAAATGTCTCAGAACATTATGAGGAATCCTCTTGACAGCATCGCCATCTTTCCATCTTGATGATTTGCATTTCGGGCATTCACTTAAGTTGGCATAATCCTTCCGGAATAGAACACAATTATTCTTACAAACATGGATCATATCATATCCAATTCCAACTGCACGAAGGAAATTCTTCATTTTACTGTAGGTGTGTGGCAGCTCAGACGCATCTGGGAAAGCTTTGCGAAAAGTAGCCAACATTGCATCGAATGATTTGTTTGTCATCCACTCAGATGTCTTCACCTGAAGAAAGGTGACCATAGCTGAGAATACTGACAACTTATTTCCTGGGGTGACAGCCACGTTGCATTGTTCCAACATGCGGGCCCACCGTTTTTCTTCTGCATGTGAAAGTTCACGGAATGCACGAGCATTTCGTAGCATTGTTTCTGTGTTGGTCAAACTCACTGGCTCCGCCACCACCTCCTCCTCCTCCTCCTCTTCCACTTGAGCATCAGGCAGATCAAGATGGTGATTTGCTGCTTCCACGTAGTCAATAACATTGACGTTCACAGCTTCACCATGATGAACCCACCTAGTATATGTGACCGACATCCCATACAAGTGTAGATGATTTTGCACAGTTGACTGGGGTCTTGTAACTGAATTCATACAACTGCTACACGGGTAGAGCACATCTGATTTCGGACCACCGTACTCAGCTCTGATAAAGTTCATGAAGTTTTCAACCCCCTCGACATATGCAGCGGAGAATCTTCGAGCAGAAGTTATCCAAATCATGTCCATCTATTAGACATATAAATTAGTTCTTCTACTAGATATTACAGGAAAAACATATATGCTTTGTTTGAAGTCCAGAAGAAAATACCTAGGTCGATGTCTAAAGCTATGGCAAGATATTTGGACGAGCAGATCTAAGTAACGAAATATATGTAAAGCTAATTCAGCAAACAGATTTGAGTGCTAAATTATGGCAGGCTGTTTCAGCAGTCAATGAGGCCGAGCACACAGCCATCGAACTATCGAAGGCCATCGCATCAACAAAGATCGAGTATAAAACGGTGTAGAGCTATTTCACCTAACAGATTGGCTACTAGACCATGGCAATCTACGTCACAATAAATATATGGCAGGATATTTTAGCAACTAATCGGCCTTGGCATGCCATCTCAGCTAAGCACATTTAGTGCAGAACAGGGCAAGGAAGCTTCTTAAGCAGAGCATATTGACTGTAAACTACTTCGGCAAACAGTGAGATTAACAACGTCTATCAGCTAACATTCAACGCTACACCGACATGCACGGGGTCTCAGTCTAGAATGCGCGTACCATGGGAGAAGCTGACCGCCGTGCGTCTCCACATGAACGTCGCCAGTGGTGGCGGCGCTGACCGCCGTGCGCCTCCACAAGAACATCGCCAGCAGTGGCGGCGCGACTAGAGGACGGCAGTCTACGAGAGCGTACTATGGGAGCGAGAGGATCGCCATGCGTTCCCTCGATGAACCGCGGCACAGACGTATCGGCGTGGCAGGGAGGGCGGCTTTGGCGGAGCGAATGGAGTGGAGGGGGACAAGGGGGAGGGGCGTTTGGGGAATATTATTGGCTAGTTGGCCAAAGGGCGGTTGAATATAGCATTTGGGGTGGTGGTGGGGGGAGGATTTTCGCGCGGTGGGCGGGGGGAGTTTGGTGCATGGTCGGTTTCTCCAAGTGCAGTCCCATGTGTTAGTGAAGAGGCAAGCCGAAGCGCGTTCCGTTTGCGTGAGCCGTGTGCAGGACCGAACGTGTGTGGGGTGCAATGCGACCGCGACAGGGGTGCTGGGAGTGTACCACCTTTTTTCCTTTTAAACTAGGTGCTTCGCCCCCTCAAAAACAAAAAACTTGTTGCTTCGCGCGATCCATCGATACTACTACTAGTAATCCGGTAATCCCGACTAAAACGGCGCGGCCGGGTCTTTTCCCGTGCGATATGCTGGGAGGTTGGCTTAGTTGGTGTTTTTAGGACCAGCAATGGTACACCTACGTAGTCCCAGTTACGTAATTAACATAATGTGAAACGTGTGAGCTACTGATTGTAGATTGGGGGGAGGGAGCGGCCCACCACCATGAAAATCAGGGGAGGAGAGAGAGAGGCAATTTACGTTAACCCTTTCGTAGGTTCCCGTAGATGTAGAAAAATGTGAAATGTGTGAATGTGCATTTGCAGACAAGGCCTTCTCTCGTTCATCCTTTTCTCCCACAAGAACTTGATCTTCCGTGCAACGCACGGGCATCTTGCTAGTACTCCTACAATATACTATATTATTGTGAAAGTTCATATACACCGGCCGAGATTAATGCAAACACTGCAGATTTTCATTACATTTCGAACTTTTATAGGATAGAAAAATAAAAGAAACCTGACCCTAAACCTATTCTACGGCGGCAACCGACGTCCTCCATCTGCGATCTCCATGTACGGGGGCGGGGTTCAAGACCCGTGAAGTGAAGGTGCGGTCTCCGACGAGGAAAAGTAGAACACGGGAGACGAACTGGCCAGTTGGCACACCATGCCCTGCCGCCTCCCATGCCCTACTCATCCTAGGAGGAGTCCCCCACCTCGGCGGTGCCGGACGTTGGACGGCGTCAAGTAGGACGCATGGCCGATGGTGCTCCCGTCGTCGGCCGCCAGCGTGGCCACCGCTTGTGCGGCGACTTGAGCGAGGGCGGCGACCTCGAGCTCCATCCCCGAAGACAAGCTCTCCCGCAGAGCGTTCGCACTTGCGGTCATGGCGGATGTGGTGCCAGGTAGGAGGACGATGCGCTATGGTGTGGAGGTTAGCTGGGCGTTGCCGCTTTAAGTAGCACATTCCGGTGAGGCCAAGCGTCCTGGTGCGTCATTAAGTTGCCGGAGTTGGTTCCTCGGGCACCGAGCCTCTTAACGACGGCATACGGACGGACGGCATGAATGCGGGCATCTGGCGCCGACTGGGAACACACCATGTGACGGCGCGAGGGACGAGGGTTTTTGGTGTGCCAAGGTAGTCAACTGCGGTCGTGGCAACGTTGGAGATGCCCTTTGCTCACATGCGATCGACGCATGTCATTGAAAAAGCAAGACGACCCGGCATGGTCTCAGGTCCTGAGGATGCAGTTGGCCACGCTACACCACTCCGCGGACGCGTCCCGGCACCCCGTGCATCCTCGACGAGCCGGGTGTTGGGGTGTGTTTGGATTGTAGCCAAAGTGCACCTTACCAAAATTTTGGTCATGACCCAAAGATTGGTCTTTGTTTGGATGGTTGCCATTTTTTTGGCATGCCAATGAACTCTAGCCAACTCTAGTTCATTTTTCTTGCCGATGTCGGCCAAATCATGGGCAATCAAAACCTCAACCAAATTTTTTGGCTACCCAATGCTTTGATGGGGCAACCTTGGGAACAAACCAAACATACTGTTGGTCGTGCCACAACACTAACACCACCCTCGGCACACTGAAACCGACCATGTCTAGCGACAATGAGCGTGTCACTCACCGCGGTCGCCGTGTCCAGAGGCGGTGCTGGAGCTGCGCCACATTGTTGGCCCCCATGACCCACATGAACGGTTGCCGGTGGCGAGGAGGTCGTGGGCCAGCTCCTCCATTGGACTATGTTGCGGTACATCGTCCCGACAGGTGTGCCCCACATGTCGGTTTCCCTGTTTTCCCGGCCATATTCGAGCGTCAGTGCTCCGCGTTGCACATTAGGCCTTTCACTATGTAGGCCAAGCGAGACAACTTATTGTTTATTTGAGCCGTTCAAGTATAATCATGTGGCGTTTGCTTATTTCTCATTCCTCTCCAACCCTCTTCTCCATTGATCATGTCGCCCTCCGGTCGAGTCCATCCTCCTGCATGCCTCATTTGAACATTCCGCCGAGTATCATTCGCATGTGGGCCTAGACCATGCTTGTATTTCCAATGTTTATTTGTAATTTGTCCGACATGCATACAAACAAATGGTTCGTTTGAAGTTTCACTTTGCCTCCACTACGTGTCGCTTCGCGTCTTAGTTTTGTGTAGCGACCAGACCTCAAACAGTCTGACGTCTGTGCTCAGGTGTCATCCCTGGATCAGTAATGCTGACACCACACAGTATTTTGAAGGATTTATAACAGAGTAGCAATCACACACTTAATACATAGAATGTCTCAAAGAGAACTTATTACAATAAATATGGCTTAAGGCCATCTAATAACGATAACAGCGGAAGACTTGGAAGATAAGCGAGTCCATCAACTCCAACGACATCACTGAGTATAGAACCACGACCTAAAAGGCACCTTACTCGTCGTCTGAAAAGTCTGCAACATGAAACGTTGCAGCCCGAAAACGGGTCAGCACATGGAATATGCTGGCAATGTGACACATAGAGAGTAATGAAAGAACAAAGCTATACTACATGCATATATGGCTGGTGGAAAGCTCTATGGTTACAGTTTTGCGTAAAGCCAATTTTTCCCTACTGCAAAGGAATAAATTTTATTTAACTATCATGGTGGTTGTTAAACATTGAGAATGGTTGACAGCATCCTCAATCCCAATTAAAATAATCAGCATTAAACCAAACAACATTAATTTAAAGTAACATGATGAGATTCACATGATATCCAAGTACTAGATACTCAAAACGTCCATAACCGGGGACACGGCTAATCATGATTAGTTTATACACTCTGCAGAGGTTTGCACACTTTTCCCCACAAGACTCGATCGCCTCCGTTTGATTTCTCGCACTACATGGTGTTTGAGAAACGGATGACCGAGACATAGTCTTTCAGAAGCGCTAGCACCTTACGATGTGATAGACCGTACCAACCTACATCCCCTACATCTGCTAGTCTACCACTGTAAGAGTTCGCACGACTTAGTCAACTATGCCAGAGCCCATAATGGCTTGTGGCTGCACACGGAAGTTTCTAGTATGAATAATCTCATGATCCCTTTGGGCCTGGGTGGCGGTCCATAAAGAAAAACAACATGCAATCCTGGAATACCCAGGTACCTCAATCCACCCAGATGTGTGTTTAAGTTGCCACCTTAGATAAACCATTAATTAACAAACTCACATCTGTCATGGATATCACTCACCCAATCCACGTCTACTAGCATAGCATGGCATGATAAGCAAACATAGAAGTAACTCCCAAAGGTTTGATAATAAAACAGGTAATAGGTACTACCTCAACTACTTCCCATCCCATAATTTAATTAGATCCTATTCATGCAATGTTTGAGGATTGATCTAATGCAATAAAACTGGGTAGTAAAAGAGGTATGATCAAAGTGTTACTTGCCTTGCTGATGATCCGCGAAACCTAGAGATTCGAAGTAACAGGCGGCGCACTCCGGGTATTCTATCGCAGACAAACAAACAAGCATACAATAAGTACTCATCTAATGCATAGTTAAAACTAAAATAAGAGATCTAACCAGAAAGTTCAACTTAAGAACTCCGGTTTGCAAAAAGAATCAAATCGAACGAAGCAACAAAAATCAAACGGCGAAAGAAAACAACTCCGTTCTACTAATCTGGATCTAAGTCAAATTTTACAAAAGCAAAAACTTGTTTAAGTTGGTTAAACGGATAGAGGGTTTCGAGACGAAACTCTAGGCGCTTGAATCGCCTGATTCCGCTAAACGAGCGAAAAGTTATACTAAAACGAAAATCGGATTAGAAATCACGATCAGAAAATAACCGCGGAAAATCCAAGAAAAAGAAAGACGACGAACGGATTAACGAACGAACGTTCGTTATTCAGTTCTAAACGATGAACGCGTTCCTTAAAACGAACGGACGAGCGAACGCTCGCTATTTATCCTAAACCGAAAAAACCGATCTAATAAAAAAACGGAACTAAAAAAAAATAAACCGACGAAAACCGATCGGTTTTAAAAAACGGTGGCACGGGTTACGAGGCGCGGTGAACCTCGGCGAGCGGGTCGGCTCCGGCGGCGGCGGCGACGACGCAGGCGGGCGGCGGCGTCGGGGGCGGGGCGGCTCGGGGCTAGGGTTTGCCCCCGGGGTGGGCCTGCTTATAAAGCCCCCGCGGGCCGGGAGTCCTAGTCGGACATGGCCCGTAGGTCGGTTCTTTTTTTAATAATTACGCTCAGAAAAAAAATAAAAATAAATACTAAACAGACTCCAAAAATTCTGAAATAAATTTTCCCGGACTTCTAAAATCAAGCCCGACAAAGTGAACATTTATTTGGGGCCTAAATGCAATTTTGGAGAACGCATATTTTTCCTAAATTCAAATAAAATACCGAAAAATTCCGAAATAAAATCTTATTTGATTTTTATTATTAAATCCTCAATATTTATTTATTTTGGGAAAGTCATTTTATTCCCTCTCTCATATTTTCGTAATAGAAATAATTGACGATAATATAAATAAAATCAAATGATCCTATTCTCAAAATTTGAGAAAACTCAAATATGAAAATAACGAAATCCCCAACTCTCTCCGTGGGTCCTTGAGTTGCTTAGGATTTTCTAGGATCGAAATCAAAGCAAATAAAATATGATATGCAATGATGATCTAATGTATAACATTCCAAATTGAAAATTTGGGATGTTACATTTTGACATCTCATTCGGTTCATGCCCCGACACATGTTGGCGAGATCGATTGATGTTCAGAGTTCAATTGCGTGTCGTGCAAGGAGATAAAGGTCTGGTCAGTTTCTATGATAGAAATGACCCGCGGGGGAGGGGGGGTGGTCTGTGGAGATCAGAGGGAGTATATTGTACGTTCATAAGCGAAACGAATGTATTGTACCCACCCTAGTCCTCTTTCAATCGATCTCCGGACCCTGAGATGAAATCGAGAGAGAACGAGTGGGGGCATGTGTGATACCTAAGGCGGATTCAAAATTTTGAACTGGTGATCATAGCATCCGCAAATCATATATAAAGGGTATTCAATGTTCGTTTCATTTTTTAACGTACAATATACTCCCTCCTATCCTTTCTAGTTTACATATAAGTTTTATGTGTAGTCAAAGTATCTCTACTTTGATAAAAAAAGTATCAACATTCAACAGCGCCTAGTCAATATTGTTAGATTCGTACGTATTCCTAGATTTGTACTCAAGATGGTTTCCAATTTGTTTTCAACCACGTGAATGTGCTTGTTCTCGCGCATGCTCTTCCTACTAGGATTTCGCCACGTATAGCCAGTCCAATAGTGACCTTTTTTAAGCTCCCTGTCCAATAGTACTAGTGGAGTACTGACAACATCTGTACTAGAGTATGCAGTGCTCATAGTTGTACTCCCTCCTTCCATTTATATAGGGCCTATGTGGAGGAGAGAGATGTGAAAAAGTAAGGGGAGTGAGCTCTCATGCAAGAGCCTAAATATATACGCTTACCTAGTTAAATACGTACAATAAATATGAAGAAAGAGATGGAGAGGAGATGGAAAAAAGTACTAATACAATAGCCAACCTTATATTTTTTTGCGGGAAATAGCCAACCTTATAGCCCACACTACTGTATGAGTGCATATAATAGATGATGGCTATAGATGACATGGCAGTTCCTTATAGCCATCGACTGGATATATTATTAACCATGCTCTAATGCGTTTTTCAAAACCGCATTTGACTATTGACAAGATTAATAGTACATGAGATGTATAATGTGAAAATTATATCATTGGAAGCTCCTTTCACATACGTATCCCTGCCTTACCCTCCCTTTCGGTCACTTACTGGTGGACCCCATGCCTGCTAGGCCCCGCATGTCAGTTACTCAATGGGTTTGGCCATGTCAGGGGATCCTCATCCGTAGTATACTCCCTCTGTTTTTATTTACTCCGCATAAAATGACGCGGGCGGGGGAGGGGGAGGGACGTCGGTTTGCTCTCAACTGCGGTCCCACAAGCGAGCGAAAATGCAAGACGAAGCGTGTTCCATTCGGTGAGCGACGTGGAGGGTCCAGCGTGCCGGGCTGCAACGCGAACGCGACAAGAGCGATGTACAGTCAAAACCGATTGACCGGTCATCACCGGAACCACTATTCACACCAGAAGCTTCGCTGCTCAGCCTACGCCAGCCACTGCCCTAAAACCACACCTAATCTCCAGCCCCTTCCCCCACCTTTTGATCCCCTAGCCCGTATCAAGCGTCCCCTAGTTCGCCGGAAAGCCATGGTGCGCCGCAAGATCACGTACTACAAGATGCTGACGCCAGAGCGCCGCGTAGAAATCGCGGCGGTGGTCGGCGCCAGAGACCTTCGTTCCCAAGGCGGCTTTGCGGCGGGCCAATCCCCGAGTTCTCTGGAGCCAAGCTACGAGGAGGAGGAAGCCGATCCAATGTTCATGGCGGAGGTCGCGGCGTAGAAGGCCCCCGATGGGTATGAGACGATGGACGTTGACTTCGTGTCGGCGTCCGAGTCCCCCATGGTGCAGGAGGACCAGCGGTTCAATCTGGCGATACTAAAGGAGGACCGGGAGGCAGAGGCTCAACTCGACGCGGAGCGCGCGCATGCCGCTGCCATCGAGGCTCTCCTGCAGGCGGAGGGGATGTGAACCGGGTGGCGGAGGCTCAACTTGAGGTGGAGCACGCGGATGCTGCTGCCATCGAGGCCCTCCTGTAGGCGAAACTGGACGTCCTGGACTTTAACCGGGCGGCAGAGGCTCAACTCGACGCGGAGCGCGCAGATGCCGCTCTCATCGAGGCCCTCCTACAGGCGGAACCGGACGTCCTGGACTTGAACCGGGCGGCGGAGGCTTGACTCGACGCGGAGCGCGCGGATGCCGCTGCCATCGAGGCCCTCCTGCAGGCGGAACCGGACGTCCTCGACTTGAACCGGGTGGTGCTCTCGTCCGTGCAGAGTGCCCGCACGCTCCGCATGAACGAGTAGCTGGAGGCCGAGGACAACCACGGTGCGGAGACACACGTCGGCAGCTACAGCTGGTTCGCGCTGGCAGCCAAAGACGACGATGCTGTCTCGTTGCTCGAGCAATGATAGTTTTTCTTTATGTTGTTGTTTTTATGGATATTTTGTTGTGTAAAAACATGTATTGTTATGCAAGTCACCTGACTTGGGCCAGTCTATCATTTCAGGTGGTTGGATGAATATCCTACGTCTCCTAACCCTTCTTCCCCACCTCTTCTTCTTCCCCAACAGACCACCGCACGGGCCGTACGGATACTCCCCAACATGCGGTTGGATAAACATACTCTATGAACGAAAATTATGTGTCAGCGGTAGGATGGCTAAGTTTGGTTTGTTCACATGCGACATCACGTGTCAGTGAGGGTGCGTTCCCTTGGTTGGGTTTGCGGCGTGCAGGAGCGACTGTGCATGTGAGGGTGCGGTGTGACCGTGGCGTGCAGGAGCGACCGTGTGAGGGTGTGGTGCGACCGTGACAGCCGTGCGCAAGTGTACCTCCTTTTCATTTTGAAAACTTTAGGAAAGCTTGGCAAAAATGTGTGGTGTAGTATGGCAATGCAAGGCCTAGACCCAAACAGGATAAGTACGTAGTACTACGTACTAGGAGTACTAGTGTTAAAAAAGAAAGGCGGGGTTTTCCTTCGCGGGATTAATCGATACAAATCCTCGTTTCACGTGTCAATTAATGCGTATTTTTCTCCAAAGCCCAAAGAGCTAACCATCTCACTCCTCATCTCTTGATTAATGCAGCGCCATGCAAACTAACCTTCTCACTTCCGCATGCATGCAGTGGATATTAATGTTCTTGGTTGCTAGTATGAGGCAAACCCCATCAATTTTGCCTCGATTAGTGTTAGTGGCCTTTTGAAAATTGTAATTTTGATATACTGCCCTTGTGTACAAAAAAATGGAGGTAGTAACTATATTTGACTTCCTTCCCCATTGCGGTGACGTCGACGATATCTCGAACGTTGTGGTTTGGTGAAGTGCATTCGACGGAGAACACCATTGAGGGAGACCACGGTAAGTCCTTCGCAAGTGCCGCCTGCAAGCCGAGACAACTGCCTTATTTGCATCCAGGAAGTCCGTTGAACCAAAGGACGCGTAAATGTACTAGTACTACTCGTACACAATAGCGTCGTCCGTCCAGCTTAGTGCGGTGAGATGGTTTCTCGAAGAAGACGATGGAGAAGCGGAGTCAGCGAAGAGTGAAATGATGGTTGCTTCGTCCGTGCTTCGTGATTTGATGCCTCACTACTTTGTGATTTGTGATAGAAGGGACAAGGGAGTAGACTATGTCCTCTATACTGTACATGCGTCCAAGCACGGGAGAAAGAGGAGAGACGTTGCATTTTTCTATTCCTTCAATCAATCAATCAGGGAGCTTCGGTTCCATCCTTTTGGCTTTAGCAACACCGTCCACAATGGTTCCCACGATGCCAAAAGCTATTTTCACATTTGGCTACACATTGTGGATGCCCTTAACCGTACCACTTGGTTTTGCTCCTGTGTGCTATCTATACAAATCTCAATTATATTGATCAAAAAAATTATAGAAGCAAGATTAGTAAAAAGGAAGTGATTTTGCCGTGCGGATGGCGGGGGAGTTTCTTATTTTTAGAGGATGTTGTCCTGGCGGTAACATGCGGTCCCACGTGTCAGTGCTTTACCAAGCCGATCCTCTTCCCACATGAGGCAGAACAACGGCAGAAGCAACACGTGGTTAACTTGAAGAAGATGAGGGAGAAGCGGATTCAGCAACGAGTGAAATGATGGTTGCTTCGTCCCTCCAACTTCTTTTTTCAGCATTATTACTTCGTCCCTCCAACTTAACTGCGGGAAAGGTGCAACTTTGTGATTTGACGCCTCATTGCTCATTACTACGCCGACGCCATGACTGGGTGCTTCACCCTGGTTGCTCTACACTGTATTCCGGTATGGCACGTGGACCCGGTAGCTTGATGCCCCACATGTTGACGAAAGGGACTAGAAGATTTATGAAAGCGAGCGCTCCACTCTTACGATGGAGGAGTACACGACACGACGGCCCAGTGAACTGTCACTTGTATTGTATATAGTACTATAGTTTTGCTGTTTCGCACGATTCATCGATACAAACCTGATCAAACAGGAAAGGGCGGGATTTTTCCCGCACGGTATATGATACTGGACATACATTTCAAAGGCAATTTTAATGTATGCAAACTAAATAATTAAGTAACAATATGATATCTAGTAAAACTAAAAACACATATGATTTATTGTGTCAGAGTGTAGTAGTAGTGATGTATTGCATAGTTGTTAGATGCAACATGCGAGAACGTGTAGAGATGTAGTTTTGGAGGGCCTACAGAGAGAAAAGCGTAATACGTTCACCAAACTTCAGAATAAGCTGATTACAGTCACTATATACGTTTTGCGGTGATTATACGGTCACTTGCTCACGGTTCAGCATCGGATTTCACTCTGTTTACCGGCCAAATAGTCTGCCTGGAACCATGTTGACTAGTTAAATTGACCACGTTCCTTGTGGGTCCCACCTGTCAGATCGCATAGGGAAAAGGTCAGATAAACACAAACTTATGCAGGCGCGACAAGACTCCACCCCGTGCACGGGAATCACCTGGTTGTGTATGTGTCTGTCAGGGCCTGATGTGTGCGCATGCACGTGTAGGTTGAGCACTTGAGCGTGAGAGTGTGTGTTGGTCGTGTGGTGTACTGGCGTGTGCATGCATGCGTGCGTGTGTGCGTGTGAGTGTTGCGTGCGTGCGTGGCTGCGTGTGTACGTGTGAGTGTCGCGTGCATGCGTGGGTGCATGTGTTCGTGTGAGTGTTGCGTGCATGTAGTTCATGTGCATGCGTGCATGTGTGTATAATCACCACACCAGCTCATGTGTGTTAAAACAAACGGCTCAGCATACCAATACAAGGCCACCTTGTCCGTTGTGCCCGCGGTCATGACTTCGAACCACCGTCCAATATTTTTTTTGTCGTTTGTTTTCATTCTTACTAGCAAGATGCTCGTGTGTTGCACATAACATCAAGATGCATTTGTATGACTGGTTTATCTTGTGAGAGAAAAGGATGAACGAGGGAAGGCCTTATTTGCAAATGTGGAGAGGTGTGTGGGTACCTTTTTGCAAAATTGCCATAGTTTCTTTCCTATCCGTCAGATATAAATCGGACGACCTATATTGCAGGATGGCAGGCACACCATCATCACCAACTATGTTTTTCATAAGAGTGTATTTTATCCCTACTCTTATAAAAAGCATAGTCGGTGATGATCGTGTGCCTGCCATCCTGCAATATAGGTCGTCCGATCTGTATCTGACGGATAGGAAGGAAACTATGGCAATTTTGCAGAAAGATACCCACACCCCTCTCCACACTTGCAAATAAGGCCTTCCCTTGTTCATCCTTTTCTCCCACAAGATAAACTACTCATACAAATGCATCTTGATGTTCCGTGAAACGCATGGGCATCTTGCTAGTATTTTATAAGAGTGTAGATGTAGAGTAGATACAAGACAACATGTGGGCCCGCTGGTAGTGAGATAATGTGATGCAACACTAGAGGTGCCACGTGGAGCGTTTAACTGGTCAACTAGTCGTGTCTTGAGCAAATACAGAGTTGTACGGTGAGCCCGTGACTGTATAATAACCACAAAACGTAAATGGTGACCGTAATGAGTGGATTCTGAAGTCCAATGTACGTATCATGCTTTCGCTTCAAAAATACAATGATCGTCACTGTATATATCATGAGAGAAAGATGAAACATGCGTGAATGTGCTGGGGGCTTACTTTTATAGGACCTGGATATAGTTTGTGTGCGTACGTGAAAGGGGCGTAGAGGGGGGGTATGCGATGGAGAGAGAGATGCTCTTCGTTTCTCTTTATTATGACTAACTTTATATATAGTATGAAAGTATACAAATTCACAGTGCGGAATAAATATCATTGTGGGCACCATGCAATGCAAGCATTCATACTCCTCCATATAACTTTGTAATGTTGTATATATGTAGAAATTCTAAAATATTTTTTTGGCCACACTTTATTCAAAAGGAATGTTGTATGCAAAATAAACATGAAGAGAGGGCTTTTTAGATCAATGGGGTACATGATGTAACATGTGTGAATGTGTAGTTGATGCATTTGGCAGGGCCTAGAGAGGTATGTGTGTGTATTACGTATTCGAGAGAGGCGTGGATAGAGGGGCCGACAGGGGGCCGTGGGAGAGATAGCACGAGAAATGAGAGTGGTCTAGAGAGAGAGAGACGAATATGACGTCATGGTGAAAGATTCCCTTGAGTGTGTATATGCAAGGGGGGAGTGGATAGAGGCACCAGGAGAATATTTTTTTTGTGTGTGGTGTCTGTGTTGGTATGTGTGGGTGTGAGAAGATAACGAGACGTGGGGGCAGAGTGTGTGTCACCGCATGAGGTACGGTGGGTCAAGGTGAGGCCCTTCGTTCGGTTCCGTCCTGCGCCACATTGGTTGGCCCGTGACACATTTAGGGAGACCCATGGATGACTAGTCGTACAAGACAAAGATAGCATAATTGTGAAGGACTCTATGTCCACTGAGAAAGCCGGCTAGGATTTGTAACCCTAGGTTCTCGGACTAAGGTAACCCCTTTATCTCTGATATTACTATTCATCCAACCTAACTTTAAGGGGCATCCTATAGAATGCTCTGCTAGAATCATACTCGTCGATTAGGAAGAGAGGTGTGAGACAATGCGTGAGAGACAAGCCTAAAGATAATGTGCCTACAGGAGACACGTAGGCAGGTCTATGTATATAGAAAGGGTCGATGGGGATTGTGCGTGTGTATGCTTGCGAGAGGAAGAGTGCTTGTGATAAAGGTTAGTGAAAACAGTCGTAAATGGTTACGAGAGGGAGGGAGGGTTATATCGAGAGCATGTGTGCGAGAAATACACCTCGGGGGAGAGTGTGTGAGCATGTGTGAGAGACCACCGATGGAGAGTGAAACTACATGTACAAGACTGTTGTACACATTGATTAAAGATATAAATTGTATCCAAATATTAGGATGGGATCATGATATTTGCAATTCGCGTAAGGAACAGTCATTGATCCATCAGACATCTAGGTTCTATCGAATTTGAGCATGTCTATGTTATTATTCGACACAATTGATCAACATAGTTAGTATTTTGAACTCCAGACAATGCATCGCTTTAGCAATCGAATATAAACGTGAGTATAGTTCATGTTGTGTGTGTAAATCACATTATACATACAAAAGTTACACAATGAACATTATAAATAGCTACCTATGAACTAGCATACATTT
Source organism: Aegilops umbellulata (assembly GCA_032464435.1). NCBI lineage: Eukaryota > Viridiplantae > Streptophyta > Magnoliopsida > Poales > Poaceae > Aegilops > Aegilops umbellulata. The sequence continues at coordinate 81,777,666 of CP136060.1, read as the reverse complement.
GAACTCAACTTAAGGTGGTTTAAAAAAATCGAATTCAACATGAAGTCCATTCAATTATTTGAATTTGATATCATGGCATTTGTAAATAATACCTAAATTATGGGGGCACCAATCTTTGCTCTGATTTTGTACATAATAGCATATGTAGTCGTGTACAAAATAGATTCTAATTTAGCTCCTCCATTCCAAAATAATCGTAGTTATAGGATTTTCAATTGTCAAAATTTCAAAAAGAAGCGGATAATTTAATGAGGTTTTCAAACATACAAGGTCAAATTTAACGTTGTCTATTTAGGTCAATCCTCAAAGTTCAAGAGTACTCTAAACGTGAATTCTTGTGTTTCAAAATTTCGAATGAAGCGCCAAAAGTGCCTCTACTCGCCCGAAACCGCGTGAGACCAATGTTTGGTAGTACAAGGAAATTACTTTTCTAATAACTCCGACCCATGAAACCTACTGGCCCGACGTCCAAAGATCTAAACCGGGGTAGGTTTGTAGCTTCATCTAGACGCCACGCAACCGCCTCCGGAAAACATTCATACACAATGGCCGCCTAAGCACACATGCGCGCGGCCGAAATCGCTCCCGCCCACTATTTGGCACACCTGGGATTACCATCCTACCCCCGCCCGCAGTAGGTCCGGAATTTAAGAGGGGGGCAAAGTTTGTACTTTCCCCAAATTTCAAACAAGCGCGTCCCATATTCTATTCAAAAAATTCAAAAACAAGCGCGTCCCAGACCGAAACATGGTTCTCCCCTCCCCCCCGCCCACCTGTCTGATTCCCCATTCGTACTCCGTGGGCGCAAAAACTACCTCTCCACCAGCCGCGAAACCCCGGCGTCCTTCGTCCGCCACCCCATTCTACCCATCAACCGCCACCCTCCTCCATCATGCCGGAGCCGATACCCTGACGTCATCATCCACTGCAACACGACTAGTAGTTGAAGTCGAGGCCGAGCCATCCGTACCCGAGCCAGTTCAACCACGCCGTCCTGCGCCTCACCGCTGCCGCTCCAACTTCGCCACCCTCCACCGCACCGGAGCTGTTCCTGCTACGCCGTCCTTCGCCTCCTCGGATTTGCTTCCCCTTCGCCGACATACGGCCATGGCAACACAGTCAACAATTTGGCCATGGGTTCGTCCAAGCCTGCACCCTCCTCCAGAACATCGGTTTCCCCAGTAAAAAGAAGAAGATCGGCGCGACATGTGGAGGCGACCACACTGTCAACCAAAAATGGTACTCCTCTTCCCTTATTCGTGCAAATCTTACGTGTCTGCTTGCATGGTATTCATCCAACAGAAGACACTAGTTGACTGCTTCTTCTTGATACTAGATGTTCCTAGTAACTCGCGATGCACAAGGTTTCTCCTCATATACTATTTCACCTTAGCTAGAGGTCCGTCCCCCCCCTGAATTTCAATTCCTGGTCAGCTGATTCCCAATTAACGGAAGCATTCCCCGGTGTAACAGGCGCTAGTCCGCCTATTATGCGGGGAAGCAGCGCCTCGGCATTTATCTTAGGGGCGCGTGGGGCCTAGAGCTACTGGCGCCCGATCTGGAGGTCGGCCGGGATTAAAGGGATGGGCTGGGGGCGCTGCCAAGCACGGCGGTGGTGTGAGGTCGAGGGGAGGGCGGGGCGGCGGAGGCAGGGGTCTAGGCCGGTGGTCGCTGGCGGTTCGAGAAAGATCGCCAACAGTGATTGGCGAGAGGTAGACGAAGGCCATCTGCCTGTTCCTTATAGATCGGACGGTTCATTAAAAAAATCAACTGACCTATTTATTTTCAGTCGACTGTTATCTTGATATGACCACATGTGGTGGTGTGCTGGAGGAGTACCTGCATTTCCTGTGCTCATATATTACAAAATCATACGGAGTAGAATCTAATTTTGTTTGCCATGCAATGTTGTAGAGCTATCATATGTCTCCTGTCATTTATTTTTCAACCACCTACTATCTGCTACTTTTACAGTGCACTAGTTCTGCACACACTTCACCCATACTCTCACTATTGTGTTTTCATGCAAGGGTATTTCAGACTCTGCTGCCATGAGAGAAGCAAAAAAGAAAAGAGAGAAGTCGCTCCAGTGTCGTACGCGGATAAGCCAGACACATTTCATCCTTATAATAGGTGTAGTGTCAGCAGATGGAGACAGTAAACGTAGCTCTGAAGTTGATGACCTCGCTCACAATGAACCACCATCCCAGGTGCTTGTTTTAACTTCGCGGTGTCATATGTGGTTGCATGTTCCATATGGTGTCTAGCTTGTATTCGAAAGGCCGAAGTCGGTCTTTATTAAGATAAGGAAAGATATTTTTTACATGAACCACCATCCTGTGAGAACCAGAAGACAAATAGCTAGTCAGGGCACTGGCCGAGCCAGTGACAAGCCCAACAAAGAGAGGCATCTCCTGGAAGCCAACTAAAAAGCCGCAATGGTGGCGAGCAGCCCGCCTCTCACCAGGCTCTCAGGTCCTAGATGATCATGCTCACCACTCCAGCCGGATGTCTAGCTTGTATTGCTTCCAATTTGGTTAAATTGCATCTGCTTAGCTTACACATTATACCTTTGAATATGACATGCCTTTCTGTTTTTGGTACATACTAGTACATCTATGTATTAACCATGGTCTTACATCAAACTAATGTTCTTGTGTATCCTCATCAATCACTTATGATGAGGCAGTCAGGCAAGTGGATTACTCCTCATTTAAAGAATGCAGCGTCAGCCTCCCGACATGATTCTCAAGAAACAACAAGGCTGGATGAAGATAGTGAACGTAGCTTTGTAGTTGATTACCGCATTTCCCCTACACTAGCATCGCAGGTGCTTGCTCTAACTTGGCAGCATGATATGTGGTTGCATGTTGCATACGGTGTCTAGATTGTAATTCTTCCAATCTGGTTAAACTGCATGTGCTATTCTGCTTAGCTTATACATTATACCTATTACTGTGACATGCCTTCCTGTATTTAGTACATAGTACATCTGTCTATTAAGCATGTCCTCACATAAAACTATTGTTTTTTGTGTCCCGCATAAATCAATATGATGAGACACCTTTCAGTATATGCATTGTGATATTAGTTGCTTCTTTGATATGATTTATAGCATGCGCTGCTTCTAATTTGTTGAAATGCCATTTATGATGGGACACTTTTAACTTGGCAGATTCATATTGGTTGCATCTTTCACGTGGTGTCTAGCTTGCATTGCTTCTTATTTGGTGAAATGGTTTATGCTTAGTTTACACAAACATTTGTGAACATGCCATGTCGTCCTATTTTTCGTATTATTCCATCCCGGAATCATGTCTTTGCCTTACATCAAAGTAGCGATTGTCAGTATCATGCATGAATGAGTTCAGAAGAGTGAATTTTATTGCTTTTTGTTGTCGGTTTTACTTGACAATTCAAAATCAATAAAGCGGAAGGAAGTTAGCATGGCAGCGGATGAAGGTGCTCCTTCCAAATGGAGGGCCTCTACAGATTCTACTCCTCCATCCCCCCAGCATGATTTCCAAGACAACACATGCATAGACACTCGACGTAGCTGTGTTGGTGATGAGCACGTCTCCCCTAGTGCACCATCACAGGTGCTCCCTCTAACTTGGCACTGTTATATGTGGTTGCATGTTATGTATGATGTCTAGCTTGTATTGCTTCTAATTTTGTTGAATTTCATCTGCTTACTTTACACATTATACTTGTGACTAAGACACGTGTCCTATTTCTAGAACATACAATATTTGTCTATCACACCATGTTCTTACATCAAAGTACATTTGTTCTGAAGAACTAAATTGTTATTTTTTTTCTTGTTAGCTTGACTTAACATGGCACAGAGAAAGAGGAAGCAAGACAGAACGACAGGGAAAGGGAAGCGGAACAATCCTGCAAATTCTGCTGGTACTGATGGTGCAATAGAAGGTCAAAGTCCAGCGGAAAATTGTACCAACTGGGTATCTGTGCTACATGAGCTGCAGAACAAGCCAAACAGAATTAAATAGCTGTCACCAAACAAGCAGAGACAACCCTAGTTGTTGCAACACCTTCCACAGTACCACCAGCTGCACGATTTACTCGTTGGTCAACTCAGCTAGCAGCATGTTCCCAACCTCCCTTGCCACCTGACACTACTTCCGAAGTACTCTTGACACAAGATGAGTTGGCAAGATCAGATGAACTTTGTGAGCTTCAACAGCAAGAAGGTAGTTGCTGGAGTCAAGTTATAGTTGCATGCTTCTTTATATGTAGTCTCACAGTTTGATGTACACTAACACCTCCTATGTTTATTGTTGGACTAGCACCTAGGCGCAAGAGGAAATAAACATCAAGGATAATGCTCGATAGGTTAACTAAATCTAGAGGGAGGAAGAATGGAGATCCATTTTGAGCCAGGTTTAAAAAGGCCACGTGATGCTATAGAGTCAGCCAAGTTAGTATCAGAGGCAGCGGTTGCTGTTAGGTGTCATGTAGGTATCCTTCCAACATGGATTCAGTACAGGAATGACAAAGACGAAACCCAGTTCAACACCTTCCTCGACCATTTATCTATAAGTATGGTTATGTATGGAAACTAGTAATATCGTCTTGCTCTTTCCAATACTTTCTAGGTTGCTGATAATGAGACTCCCATAATTTTCAACAGATGAGGTTCAAGTTGGATAGCCAAGATGATGCAACCAGACAAGCTTGCACCCATGTTTTCAAGTCTGCTCTACGACAGTATTGGTATAACTTGAGGAAAACTCACTTTGAAGGCAAGGCTAACAGTGAACTTGCCCAAACATCTCCAGTGGAAAATATATCTGATGAAGACTGGAGAGGCCTCGTTAAACACTGGTCCGATACGAAGTATCAGGTACATTATATATATATATATGTCATCAGATCACATGTTGAAGTCCTATTTACGCATGTGCCACACAAATCTATCTTCTTGTAGGTGAACTGTTCAAAGAACAAGGCCAACCATACGAAAGTGAAATTCCAACAGACGACAAGATCTCGTAGCTATATTGCACACTGCGAGGCTCTTGTAATTAGCTGTTGTTTCACTCTTTTCGCTGTACCATATTATCAGATCTATATTGACTTGTTCCAAATGCAGAGGAAAGCCTGCAAGGACCAAAAAGTACCTGAACCAAATGTTGTGGAAATCTTCAAGGACTGTCACACCAGCAAGAAGAAGGGCATGACTACACCAGTCAAAGCCACTGTTGTAAGTCCTTAATCCTCATGCCTTTTAACTACTACTTACTCTGACTTGTGCCTTGAACTGCATGGTTTGCAGCCAATGTCTATTACTCTTTTCAATTTTATACACAATTGTCTTAGCGTATCATTGCACCTTCCAAGGGTTAAAAGAGAGGAGTGATGTTCCTTTGATCTTGACATGTAATCTAGTTCCGTGCTGGACTTGCCCACACAATGTTACAATTGCATGTTTGTCTGTTCTCAGTTGTTTTGTGATATGAATGATGTCATACTATGCTTATTGTATTATAAACTTCGTCTCTTTATCCTTAGCCCTCAATACAATGTGAAGAAATAGACAATACATTAGCGATGGTACACGGTCAGATGTTTAGAACCTGGTTTTATTATGTACTTTGCAATAAAATACAACTATTATTTTACATGGGTTCACCAGAATAAGTTCTGTATATAGACCAAAGCTATTTTGTTTGGTTTTGCTGCCTCCTTAATATCTCCTGTTCTGGTACTACTAATAAAACCACAACTTTTCAGCGATCTATGGAAAAAATGGTGGAACCGCCACCTTCTGAAGGTGGCGAGGCCACTATAACCGCAATGTCAGCTCTTGCTGCAGTGGGTCAGTACCTGTCCACTAACGGTGCCAAAAGCATGTTCCTGTGTAATACTGGCTTGGTTGTTAAGGCAATCTCATCCAAACTGCCTCATGATCAAGATATGCAATCTCAAAACAATGTTGTATCTGCGCTCCAGAGACAAGTCCATTCCCTAACAGAGACCCTTTGTGAAACAAGGAGAGACATTGTTCGATGTTGTCAAGATATGCATGGTTTTGAAACCAGACTATCAAACATTTGCTATGTTGTTCAGGAGCCTAGGAGAACTGAAGGCGAAGGTTATGGTGCTCCATCGGACAATACAGCATGAAAACATAACAGTCAGGTCAAATGAACTGAGCTTCTGAACTTCTAGTGGTGCATTTATCTGCTAGACTGTTAACTTTATGACAACCTTCCTTTTGTTTTATAGTTGTAATTTGTTTTGGTGCGTTACAAATTTTTTTCTTAACGTGCAGCCACCAGCTGAAGAAAATAGCAAGCCATTTTTGTATAGTGTAGGGTGTTCCCTATATTTGCACTGGTGGCGAACTTTGATGCCCACCGGCTGTAGTTAACATGGCCCTCCTACGGGCCGTACAAACAATGGGCCTTCCGGTGCTTCTGGTCTTCGGAAGCCGCTGTCGGAGTACGGTGTCCCTTTGAAGGAGTCCGCCCACTCGCCCCCGAGATTGTCTCCGGCTCTAAACCGGACAGGGCGGGGCCGCCATGCTTGATTCCCGAACCCTGAGTGACAGAAGCACCACCTTTGGGTAATGCCCTCTTCATTTCCTGCACTGCCTGCCGACCAGGAGGAGCCCTCCGAGACGATACCTCAGAATCATCCACCCTGTTGGGCGAGGGGGGCGGAGAAGGCGTGTCACTCTCCATCATCTCTGGAAGAAGGTCTCCCGAGGAGGAGGACGATTGGGAAACCCCAGGCGTTAACCTGCGAGGACATACGTATGTCGGAAGATTACTTCAGTAATAAGAAAGGAAGGAGGTATGGTTTAAGTACCCTGTTGCACTTACGGTTTGGCCAGAGGTTTATCCTCATCATAAAGTGTAAGTGCATCTAGTGCCCCTTAGTGATTTTGGTGTATTGAAGACTTATAGGTTAAGGATCTAACGTGTTTATGAGTGTACACAGGTCTATAAGTCTATGAGGAGTTTGATATTTACAGAGAAAGTCGAACCCTAAAAATGAAGTTCTTCAACTGAAGACTTTGATATTCTGAAGACTTTCTGAAGACTTTGAAAGTGAAGAAATTGGTGTGACCTTGAAGACTTGGTTATCATTCGAGGAACATCAAGCGTGAAGACTTTTGTTTTCGTAGTTTCATTTTCTCTTTATTGAGTCATAGGAAACACCGTACTGTTAAAGGGGGTCGAGGAAATACTAAGGAGAATATTTCCACGTGATGCTCAACTCTAATCCTACACCTACCAATCCCTTCGAGTGAAGCCATTGGAAATCTCATACAGTTCAGTCAATTTCTTCAGTAACAGAGACGCAGTTCTTCTGGTCACTGAGGATCTTGCTCTGACTGAGGAGTTAGGAATTCGCCAGTGCGAATTGCCTACATAGTAAGGAACATGATAGCCCTGAGGAATTTGTACCTCAAGTTTCCAACCGTTGCTGTGCTACGCGCCAGCTGTCCCAAAATATCTTATCCACCTAACGGTCATATCATTGAAGGGCATTTATATCTTATCATGTCAGGCTGCTCCCTAGGCTATAAATAGCCGCCCCCTACAACCACTAGCTGGTTGGCTGCTCCGCGAGAACTTGACACTTGTCATTTGAGAGCAACCCATCCTCCGAGGACTTTGAGCGAAAATCATCAAGTGAGGAAAATCCAAACCCAAACCCAAACACCTACAAACCCAAAGTGATTGAGCATCACTGAAGAGATTGATCCTGCATGGATCCGACGCTTGTTACCTTTGAAGACTGTGCTTCTTCCAGATGGTTAGGCGTCATGGTCTAAAGCATCCAAGATGAATTGTGGATCGCCGAGTGACCGAGTTTGTCAAGGTTCGGAAGTCACCTAAAGACTTACCACGAGTGATTGGACGAGGACTGTGTGTCCTTAGTTCAAGGAGAATACGGTGATGACTTGGTGTCTCGAGCTGCGTGCTCAAGACTGGGTGTCCGGGACTGTGTGTCCTCGAGTTTAAATACTCAGCCGCTCCAACCAGATGTACAACTGAGACAGCAGTTGGAACTGGTCTACCAAATCATTGTCTTCACCAAGCCAACTGGTTCCATTTCCTCAACTCTTTCATTTCCTCAGTATTGTATTGCCTGTTTATCATATCTGTGTTTGAAGACTTTGACTGAAGACTTTCTCAATTTCCTCAGTTCAATTTCTTCAGTCTGTTTGTCTTCATCTTGTGCTATCTTGTGTTTACGCTTTCTGTACTCTGTGCTAGTCTTCATTTCATCATGATGACCATGCTTGTGTTCTGCTTTGTTTTCATCTGAGTACTTATTCCGCTGCTAGTAGTTCTTCGCTAAGGAATTTCCTCACTAGCAAATTCCTTAGTGAAGAATTTCATAAAAATCGCCTATTCACCCCCCCTCTAGTCGATATAGTGCACTTTCAATTGGTATCAGAGCAAGGTACTCCCATGTTCTGTGTGATTTTGGTTTAACCACCTGGAGTTTTAGTTATGTCGACCGCAGGTATGAAGAAAGTGGCATGCCCCATCTTTGACGGCCATGAGTATCCCAAGTGGAAGGCCATGTTGAAGAAGCGCCTCTTGGCAATGAACAACGAACTGTGGACCATCACTGAGATTGGTCTTACCGATCTATGCAAGATGGCGGACGCTGATGATATTCGCAAGTACACTCGACTTGACATCATGGCAAATGATATCATCTGTTCCTGCCTGTCCAGAGATGAATTCAGGCGCGTCATGCATCTTTGCAATGCGAAGCTTATCTGGGGCCGAATCTCTGATGTCTATGAGGGTCATCGTACTTGTCATGATCCCTGGTTTGAAGATTTCAAGGAATCTCTCAAAACGATGACTTTCGAGCCAGAATCATCAACTTCTGCATCATGCCTCATGGCAAACGATGCCAAGGTAACCAAATGTTCCTCATCCGAGTCTAGTGATGATGAATCTGATGATGATTTTGGACCTAGTTATACCAAGCTTGTTTGCATTGCCACTAAACAACAAAAGGCCTTGGAAAAGGCTCACAACATGCTTAGTAAGAGCGATGATATGTTGGGTGAAGAAATGGATCAGTCAAAAGCTTTAGCTGAAAGTCTTCAGAGACTTCATTTTAAGTATGACTCCCTTCAAGATCAACATAACTCTCTCCTATTTGATCATGAGAAGCTAAGAGTTAGTTATGAAGATCTTCAGAAGGAGCGCGATTCATTACTCGCTCAACAAATCAGCGCTGCTCAGGAAGAATTTATTCCTCCATGTTTAAAATGCATTGAACGAGAATCTGCTAATTCTTCACCTGAATGTTCAAATGCTTCTAATGTTACAAATTCTTCACCTGTCTCTGCTATCACTAATTCCTCATCTGAGGACATTGCTAGTATCACTAACGATGCAGGGCTGAAGGAATTGTACATGACAGGCATGTACAAAAGCCTCAAAGGGCATCAGACTCTTTGTGATGTGCTTAAAAAGAAGATCCTCAACAGGAACCCTAGGAAAGAGGGTATTGCCTTTGAGAGGAAACTCAATGCTGATGGTACATATTGGAAGTCTGAGCAGTACCCCAAAACCTCATGGTTGCTGCAAAGGGACCTCCAGTTGACCCATCTAATTTATCTGATTATACATGTGAATCTTCTCATTCTTCTGATGAGTCATTTGACTCCAACTATAAACTGTTCAAATATTAGAATGGTGAAGTATTTGCTAGATATGTTGGCACTAACTGCAGGAATGGTTCCCCTATGAAGAAGATATGGGTTCCCAAAAAGTGCCTTGAAAGTCTTCAGGTGAATGTCATCATGACACCACCAGTGAAGAATAGGAACCCCAGATCAAATTCTTCACATGGACCAAATTCTTCATATGGATCCAAGTCCTCATACGGACCAAATTCCTCAAGGGGATCAAATTCCTCACATGGATCAAAGTCCTCATATGAACATCATCGTGCTAACAACTCTGTTTCGCAGGGAAGAGCCAAGGGCTATGATTATGAGCATTATTCTTCAAATTATTATGTTCATAATCCTCGAAGAATTTCTCTGCTTATTCATATGCTTACCCTAACCCCTGTTATGTGAAACATAATGGTTTGGCCGCTATGCCACCATTCTCATATGGAGCTCGCAGAGTGATGAACTCTTTGTCACCCCTTTAGATGTGGGTGGTGAAGAAAAAGAACTAATCTCTTATGCAGGGTCAGGTCTCCAGACGTACTATAACGTCTGAAGAATTTGCTGGGGACCTGACAAATTGCCTGGAAGGATGCAGGCTAACCATCATGAACTGAACTTTCATTACACATGTCCTCCGTCTGCTTTATCTGTCCTACTGCTTGATGAAATTGATCTGATGAATTGTGATATCATATTCTTCACTGCTGAAGTATATGAGTTCGTAAGTTGCACTAATTCATCAGCAGGATGATCAACCCAAAGCCATTGAGTGGGTACTTGATAGTGGATGTACAAATCACATGACTGGTGACAGGAATCTGTTGATGGATGCTCCCTTATCGTCATCACATCTGAAGCATATCATCTTCACTGATAAAAGCAAAAGTCAGGTATTGGGTCTAGGTAAAGTTGCTATCACAAAGGATCGACACATGGACAAAGTCATGCTTGTTGAGTCCTTAGGATACAACCTTATGTCTGTCTCAATGCTTTGTGATCTTGATATGGTTGTTGTCTTTGGCAAGTATCGTTGTGTTGTGATTATGGAAGCTGACAATTCCAAAGTCTTCGAAGGCTTTAGGAGAGGAGACTTGTATATTGTTGATTTCTCTGCAGATTCACAACCAGCCGTGTGCCTACTTGCAAAAGCTTCAGAAGGATGGCTATGGCATCGACGACTTGGTCATGCAGGCATGAGGAATTTGCACACGCTTGCGAAGAAGAAGCATGTCATTGGCATTGAGAATGTCAAATTCCTCAAGGATCACTTATGCGGTGCCTGTGAAGCTGGAAAGATGACGAAGGCCAAGCATCCAGCAAAGACCATCATGACCACTACTCGACCATTCGAATTGCTTCACATGGAGCTCTTCGGTCCTAATCACTATTCCTCTGTTTCAAATGAAGCATCTCAATATGGCTTTGTTATTGTTGATGATTACTCTCGTTACACATGGGTACACCTTGTCTCTTACAAACATGAAGTGCAGGAAGTCTTCAAACGATTTTCCTCGAGGGCTTCAACCAACTTTGGTGTGAAGATCAAGCACATCAGAAGTGACAATGGCACTGAGTTCAAGAATTCGGGCCTCAAAGAATATCTTGATGAACTTGGTATTACTCATGAGTTATCTGCTCCTTATACTCCTCAACAGAATGGCGTCGTGGAGCGCAAGAACATGACTCTTGCTGAGATGGCTCACACTATGCTCGATGAGTACAAAACCCCTTTTTTTCTGGGTTGATGCAATTGATACTATGTGCCATATCATCAACAGAGTATATCTTCACAAATTCTTCAAGAAGACTGCCTATGAACTCCTCACTGACAAGAAACCCAATGTGAGTTATTTCAAAGTCTTTGGTGCTAAATGCTGGATTAGAGATCCTCATCACAACTCTAAATTTGCACCGAAAGCACATGAAGGTTTTATGCTTGGTTACGGAAAGGACTCGCACACCTACAGAGTCTTCAACAATGTTCTTCACAAGATTGTTGAAACTGTAGATGTGCGGTTCGATGAAACTAATGGCTCACAAAGAGAGCACCTACCTTCTGTGTTAGATGAACCAGCACCCGAGGATTCTATCAAACACAAGGCTACTGAAGATGTCATTCCCACTGAAGAATCTGCTGAAGAATTCATTCCAGAACGTGAAGAACGTCGAGCTGATGAACCTGAAGAAAATGCTGAGGAAATTGATGCTGAAGAAAATGCTGATCAAATTCCTCAACGACGACCAGCTCATCCTCGCATTGCAAAAGAAGTGCAAGTGGAGAAGATCATTGATGACATTAGAGCACCAGGTCCTCTCACACGCTCAAAAGCTTCACATCTATCTAACTTTTGTGGGCACTTTGCTTTTGTCTCTATCACAGAGCCCACTAAGGTAGATGAAGCATTTCTGGAGCCTGAGTGGATTCAGGCCATGCAAGAAGAATTACATCAGTTCAAGCTCAACAACGTCTGGGAACTAGTCAATCGTCCCGATCCTCGCAAGCATAACATCATTGGCACAAAGTGGATCTACCGCAACAAGCAAGATGAAAATGGTGTTGTGGTGAGGAATAAGGCACGACTAGTAGCTCAAGGCTACACACAGGTTGAAGGAGTTGATTTCGATGAAACTTTTGCACCCGTTGCTAGACTTGAGGCTATTCGCATATTGCTTGCTTATGCTAACCATCATGATATCATCTTATATCTAATGGATGTAAAAAGTGCATTCCTCAATGGTAAGCTTGAGGAAGAAGTATATGTTGATCAACCCCCAGGTTTTGAAGATCCGAAACATCCTGACAAAGTCTTCAGACTTAACAACGCCCTCTATGGCCTCAAGCAGGCCCCACGGGCGTGGTATGATACTTTGAAGGAATTCTTCAGGAAGAAAGGCTTCACACCCGGTTCACTCGATCCCACTCTCTTTACTATGTCTTATGATGGTGAACTGTTTGTGTGCCAAATATATGTTGATGATATCATCTTTGGCTGTACTGACCAATGTTATAGTGATGAATTTGCCTATATGATGAGTGAAGAATATCAAATGTTTATGATGGAAGAGTTGAAATTCTTCTTAGGTCTCCAAATTCGTCAATAGCGCAATGGCATATTCATATCTCAGGAGAAATACCTCACGGATGTCCTGAAGAAATTCGGCATGAAAGATTGCAAAGGCATCAAAATTCCTATGCCCACAAATGGTCATCTATGCACTGAAAGTGCGTTATATCGACTAGAGGGGGGTTGAATAGGCGATTTTTATGAAATTCTTCACTGAGGAATTTGCTCGTGAGGAAATTCCTTAGCGAAGAACTACTAGTAGCGGAATAAGTACTCAAAGGTAAACATAGCAGATTACATGCATGGTCATCATGATGAAATGAAGATAAAGACAGTACAGAAAGCGTAAACACAGGATAGCACAAGATGAAGACAAACAGACTGAAGAAATTGAACTGAGGAAATTGAGAAAGTCTTCAGTCAAAGTCTTCAAACACAGATATGAACAAACACACAACTCAGTAATGAGGAAATGAAAGTGTTGAGGAAATAGAACCATTAAGCTCGGTGAAGACAATAATTTGGTAGACCAGTTCCAACTGCTGTCTCAGTTGTACATCTGGTTGGAGCGGCTGAGTATTTAAACTCGAGGACACCTAGTCCCGGACACACAGTCCTCACCGTATTCTCCTTGAGCTAAGGACACATAGTCCTCGCCCAATCACTCATGGTAAGTCTTTAGGTGACTTCCAAACCTTCACAGACTTGGTCACTCGGCGATCCACAATTCCTCTTGGATGCTCTAGACCTTGACGCCTAACCGTCTGGAAGAAGCACAGTCTTCAAAGGTAACAAGCGTCGGATCCACGTAGGATCAATCTCTTCAGTGATGCTCAATCACTTTGGGTTTGTAGGTGTTTGGGTTTGGGTTTGGATTTTCCTCACTTGATGATTTTCGCTCAAAGTCCTCGGAGGATGGGTTGCCCTCAAATGACAAGTGTCAAAATCTCGCGGAGCAGCCAACCAGCTAGTGGTTGTAGGGGGCGGCTATTTATAGCCTAGGGAGCAGCCCGACATGATAAGACATAAATGCCCTTGAATGATGTGACCGTTAGGTGGACAAGATATTTTAGGACAGCTGGCGCCTAGCACAACAACGGTCGGAAATTTGCGGTTCAAATTCCTCAGGGCTATCATGTTCCTCACAGTGTAGGTAATTTGCACTGGCGAATTCCTAACTCCTCAGTCAGAGCAAAGTCCTCAATGACCAGAAGAACTGCGTCTCTATCACTGAAGAAATTGACTGAACTGTATGAGATTTCCAATGGCTTCACTCGAAGGGATTGGTAGGTGTAGGATTTGAGATGAGCATCACTTGGAAATTTTCTCCTTAGTATTTCCTCGACCCCCTTTAACAGTACGGTATTTCCTATGACTCAAGAAAGAGAAAATGAAACTATAAAAACAAAAGTCTTCACGCCTCATATTCTTCGAATGATAACCAAGTCTTCAAGGTCACACCAATTTCTTCACTTTCAAAGTCTTCAGAAAGTCTCCAAAATATCAAAGTCTTCAGTCGAAGAACTTCATTTTTAGGAGTCGACTTTCTCTGTAAATATCAAACTCCTCATAGACTTATAGACCTGTGTACACTCATAAACGCATTAGATACTTAACCTATAAGTCTTCAATACACCAAAATCACTAAGGGGCACTAGATGCACTTACAATCTCCCCCTTTTTGGTGATTGATGACAACATAGGTTAAGTTTTCAACGGGGATAAATATATGAAGTGTAAATACTGATATTGAGGAATTTGATTGCAAGATATAGAAGAACTCCCCCTGAAGATGTGCATAGTGAGGAATTTGCTTTTGAAGCAATGCACACTTGAAGAGTTGAATCAAGGAGATCTCCCCCTATATCTTGTAATTCATACACGCATTTGACATATAATATGAAGAATTTGAAATGCATGATGAAATATGGTGCCTGATGTAATTCAGCATGCATGCAATAATATTAACGAGGAATAAGCATGCAGAATATCGCATCAAGGTGTCAGGGCATAGTGCAACAAAAGTATCAGCGCACCATCGGACTTAAGATTACAACTCGATCCAATAAAAGTTTCGGAAGAACGAGAGTTGTAACTTAAAAAACGCCCTTATTATAGACCCGCTTGAAGACTAACTCAGATTTCTCCCCCTTTGTCATCAAATGACCAAAAGGATCGAAACTGAGGACTAACGCCCCTGAAGATATTCAAGTTGATGAAGGAGCGCCAGCGTTGTTGGGGTCGGTCGTTGAAGTAGGGCCTACTGCAGTGTCGTCCAGATCTTCATTTTCATCAGTCGCACGCGATGAAGAATATGAACTGGCCACCAAAGAAGGAACCTTGACCTTCTTGTATTTCTTCGGAGGAGGTGCAAACCAGTCAAAGTCTTCTCTGAGACCCATATTCTCCAAGTCTTCAGCACTGTATACTTTAGACAGAACAACCCAGGTGCGGTTGAGGGTTTCATGAAGGTAGTAATGGTCTTTCTTCACGGCATTGTGTGTGGAAGGCATGTTGTGAAGAATTGAACCAAACTGACGCTTGACCCATTTGTGATTGCGATCAACCTTTTGATGAAGACTGAGGAGTAACTCATGGTCAGTCATCACCCTGGGTGCTGTGGCTTGAGGATTTGGCTTGGCAGTGTTGGCAGCAGAGTCATGTGTGGCAGAGTCATCATTGGTGGAATAAGAGGCAGCCTTGCGAAATTGTCCATCCAATGGACGAATGCCTTCATCTATCACAGCAGTGGCCTTGCCCTTTTCATCAGCTGAGGAAAATGTCCGATTGAGGACTTCAATGGGAGGCAAGTAGCTGCAGTGGTTGGGAGTTTGCCTTGTAGTTGAGTGAAGACCTTGTCCTGATGAATTTCATTATCCAAGGTGCATAAGGCTTCAGCTCAAATGGTGACATAGCAATGTTTGCCAGAGTCCTCATGAAGAAATCATGGAAGTTGACGGGAACGCCATGGATGATGTTGAAAAGCAGATTCTTCATGATGCCAACGACTTCTTCATCAGTCGAGTCGTGGCCTTTGATGGGACTCATTGTCTTCGTCAGAATGCGATAGACAGTCCTTGGCACATACAATAACTCCTTGACGAGGAATGTGGTTCTAGGAGCTTGCCCTGGCTTCAAAGGCTTCATCAGCACTTGCATATAGTGATTTGAAAGCTCAGGTTCGTTGTACACACAACGTGCATCTTTAGTGGGTGGACTCAGAGGGAGGACGCGAAGCAATTCAGAAGCTGGGGCCTTATGATGTGTATTCTCAGTCATCTAGTCCAAAACCCATGAGTTCACATCTTCAGAGTTGCCGGTGATGTGCAACGTTGCATAGAATTGAAGAATAAGTTCTTCATTCCAATCGCATATATCTGCGCAGAAGTTGAGCAGCCCAGCATCATGAAGAAAACTGAGGACTGGCGTGAAGCACGGCAAAGACTCCATATCCACGTGAGGAATATGAGCATGGTCGAAGACTTTGTCTTTGTTGTAAAGCACTAAGGAATAGAAATTGGCTTGGCTGGCTGTCCAGAAATGCCTCTTCCTTATGCGAGCAGAGTCATAGGGATTGTGTTCGGTGAAGAACACATGCTCGCCATAGAAGTCTTCAGCCTTAAATTTCTATTTGCGCGAGAACGGATCCTTTGGCCTTGGCAGAGGAGTGTCAGTGAGTTGCATCACGACATCAGGAATCACGATCTCAGGCTCTTCAGGCTGAGGAATTTCAGGATTTTCCTCAGGTGCAGTCACCTTGTCTGTTTCAGCAGCAGTTTCTTCGACACTAGTGGCTGGAATTTCTTCATTCACAGATGCAGTGGGATGAGTTGCGTCAGAGCCCAATTTTACTGTTGGTGAAGGAGAGTGAGGAATTTGCTGCAGGGGAGTGAAGAGTGGGGAATTGGGATGCTGACTTTCCCAAAAATCGTCATTCATCACTGGAGTGGTGCTTCCAGTATCCACATCTTCATCAATTTCTTCAACACCAGCCTCTTCAGCATCAAACTGAGGCATCGGTGATGAGACCATTGGGGTTGAAGGGATTGCATCCTCTTCAATTTCTTCATCAATCTGCTCTGAGGAAGCAGCAGATTGAGTTTGTTCATCTGATCCACTTGGGGTCTCATAATCTTCACCAAAAGGAACAAGGTCCTTTGATGGCATGGAGGAGATAGGAATGGCATCGATGGGATTTGCAAATGAGCTTGTCATCGGCTTCATCTTCTTGGGAGCTGAAGATTCTGAAGCATTGGATGCCTTCCTTTTCTTCACAGCAGCTCGCTCTGCAGCCTTGGTTTTCTTCACATCTAATGCAGATGGAAGAATTTGAGTTGGCGTAGGCGCAGGTGGAGCTGAGGAATTTGGTTGATTATCCTCAGGCGCAACTGATGTAGTTGCCCTCGTTTCTTCATTTTCTTCAGGCGCACCACAAGTGGATGCCCTCACAATTTCTTTAGTGGCTGGAGCAGAGTCATCAGCCCGGGAACTGGCATTTTCTTCAGCAGCCTGAACTTCATCAGCGGTGCTGGCATGTTCTTCAGTTTGCTGAACAGATCCTTCAGCTTGAGGAATTTGTTGCGTTGAGGCTGCACCCTTGGTGAAGGTATCAGTCAGCCTCACAAATCGGACCTTGGCTCCTTGCCAATCAGCATAGTACGAGTCAAAGTTGTCACTGAGGGCTTTGATCTCATCCTGCATCTTGATGAGTTCCTCAGGCGTCATCTTGACAACGTTTTTCTTCAGCAGCTTCTCTTTCCGGTACTGCGATTTCTTGATCTCTCTGGCCCTATCATATTTCCACTTCTCCTCTTGGATGAAGTGAGTCAGCATGTGACTTTGGCCAGGTGTCAGCTTGAAATCAGGCATAGGTCTGTTAGGATCCTTATGCCAGAGATCAATATAGTCTAGGATCGCCCTTGGATCCAATAGCAGGGGCACAGGTGTGCCTTTGGCTTTAGCAGCCCTCTCTTGGCGGTCTCTGATGATTTCAGTGAGTTCCTCTTCATCAGCTTCATCATCATCAGATGGCACAGTGAAGACTACCTGCTTCTTCTGAGGACTTGGACGAGTGTCGCGTCCAGCAGTAGCCTTTTTCTTCAGCAGAGAAGGTCCAGCTGAGGAATTTGGTGCAGCCGAGGAACTAGCTGAGACACCAGAGGCAATTGAAGTGCGAGTAGTCCTTTGGCACGAGGCCAGATGCACAGGTGTTGAGGACTTTGTCGGGACAGCTGAGGTCTGTGGAGGAGGTGCTGAGGACTTTGGTGGAGCAGGAGCAGCATGAGGAATTTGCTTTGATGATTTTGAAGATTCTGGCCGTGAGGGCGCAGCTGAGGA
The DNA here is from genome assembly GCA_032464435.1 of Aegilops umbellulata. Lineage (NCBI taxonomy): Eukaryota > Viridiplantae > Streptophyta > Magnoliopsida > Poales > Poaceae > Aegilops > Aegilops umbellulata. The sequence continues at coordinate 81,759,576 of CP136060.1, read as the reverse complement.
ACTTGGTCATGAGGGTAGTGATGTTGAAGCACTTGGCTTGCGAGCGGGGTTCTTGAGCATCGCTTTCTTTGGCTTGACCGAGGCCTCAGTGGCAGTAGCAGCAGTAGCAGCAGAGTCTTCATTGAATTTCCTCACTGCTTCTCTAGCTTGTCTTGCTAGTTTAGCTTGGCGCTTGGCCCATTCATCAGGAAAATCCTCACCACGCTTGATGCTGGTGGGATCAGCCACTTGGCCAGGTGCCAATGGGGCTCTTGGGCATGGAGGGTTGAGTGCGAATTTCTTCATGTACTTTGGAGTAACATATCTGTACTCCCTCCATTCACGTGCCAATCTCCGTTCAATCCTCTGGATTCGCACCTTGCGCTGATTTTTATCTTCTTTGCCAAACTTGGCTTCATCAGGCGTGCAGTACTCTTTGTAAATATCCTCTAGGATCTCAAAAGCAGTCATGACCTCATGCTTCTTTTCTCCTTTCTGTGGCCTTTTACCTTCAGCCATTTTCTTCAGATGAGGAATTTGAACAATTGAATTCTCTGAAGAAGTATGCAACTTTTTTCTTCGAGGAACACTGCAAATGAGTTAAGTTGATGAGAACCTAATGATTCAGCAGCGGACATGTGTACCTGTGAACAGAGTACAGTTGCGAGGAATTTGGAGAGGTCATATGCGTTCTCAGAGGGATTTTCATAAAGAACAAGTTTGAGGAATTTGACCAGATTCGTCTTGAGGAATTTCACTAAGCGTTGTATATCTTAGGTTCCAGAGTTGTATAGATCGAGGATCCACACAATTGAGGAATCTTGAAGAAATTTGAGGCTTAGGAAAATGAATCAAGAACAGATAACATGTGAGGTGTTTTGTGTGTGAGGATTTGAAGAATAAAACACCTTTGAAGATTTTGTAGAAAAGTTTCGAATCAAAGAGGGCAGTAAAATTAGCTTTTAATTACCCTGAACGAAGAACACGACGAACTGGGAGTTGGAACAGTGAAGTTCGTCGATGCAGATCTTCCACGCCCTAACTTGGCGGAGGAAGACGTCTACGGCGGCGGCGGAGGTGAAGATTTCCGCGGTCGGCGCGAGTACGACGGCGACGAGGTCGATGCAGTGGAGCTCTTACTCACCGGCGACGATGGAGTAGCGACGGCGCTAGGGTTTGGAAGCTCGAGCGGGGGAGTGAGATCGAGCGGGGTAAAAGAAGTGAGGACGGCGACAGGGGTATTTATAGCCGCAGTGAAAAACTGCTCGTCCGAAGATTTAGGACGAACGTGCCCCTGGCTGTTCTCCTTCTCGCGACATGTGTCACCCACATACTGTGTAGTGGAGATCGTGTAAGGTTGTGGGTGGATAAAATAATCCATCGTGGGATGCGGAACGGTTTGAGCGGCAAAACCGAAAGTTTGGATAAGATTAGTTTTAACGTTCCGTTCGCAATTTCTTCAGCTGACAAGGACACAGTGAAGAATTTGAACGAGTTTCAAATAGAACGCACATGAAGAATTTGTGAATAGATTGGATTGAGTATAGCATAGAGGGGAAGGGTCCGATCACATTCACTTAGCAGTAAAGTTCCAACTTGGAGAAATAGCTATAAGTGAATGCTGTAGAGGACATTAACTAATATATATATATATATATATATATATATATATATATATATATATATATATATATATAGCCAATGAAGAAAAACGACGGCAGAAGTGAAGATTTCGCAAAGTTGAAGAATTTAAAAAAAAATGAGGAATTTCAAAAATTGAGGAAAAACTCAAATTGAAGATTTTCAACTTTTGTGGTGGCGTGACCCACCGTGTAAAAATGATGATTTCAGACACCGCGTACAATTGACGTAGGGTTCTGAGAATCAAATTCTTCATTAATTTCTTCACACTTAGAGTGTTATTCTTCATTGATTGAAGAAAAACGTTTCTTCATGTGTTGCACATCTAAGTCATCAATTTTGCATAAGTGTTAGGATGAGTGCATTTTCAAAGTACATTCGAAGACTCTAAGATATTTAGCTCACACCGCAACTTGCTAAATCTCTTCTCATCCAAGGGCTTAGTGAAGATATCGGCTAGCTGTTCTTCAGTCTTCACATGCTCAATAGAAATGTCGCCCTTCAACACATGATCACGAAGAAAATGATGATGAATCTGAATGTGCTTTGTCTTCGAGTGCTGAACTGGGTTGTGAGCAATCTTGATGGCACTCTCGTTGTCACAGAGGAGAGGCACATTCTTCACGTTGATGCCATAGTCCTTGAGCGTTTGCTTCATCCATAGTAATTGAGCACAGCAAGAACCAGCAGCAATGTACTCAGCTTCAGCAGTAGACAGTGATACGCATTTCTGTTTCTTCGAGGACCAACAGACCAAGGATCGTCCGAGGAAATGACAAGTACCAGATGTTGACTTGCGATCCACACGATCACCAGCATAGTCAGAGTCTAAATATCCAATGAGATCAATATCCGAGCCCTTGGGATACCATAATCCTAGTGTTGGTGTGTGAGCTAGATATCGAAGAATGTGCTTCACAGCCTTATGGTGTTATTCCTTTGGTGCAGCTTGAAATCGTGGACACATGCAAACACTAAGCATTATATCTGGCCTAGATGCACATAAGTACAATAAAGAGCCAATCATGGAGCGGTATACCTTATGATCGAAGTCAGTACCATTTTCATCAGTGCATAGATGACCATTTGTGGGCATAGGAATTTTGATGCCTTTGCAATCTTGCATGCCGAATTTCTTCAGGACATCCTTGAGGTATTTCTCCTGAGATATGAATATGCCATTGCGTTGTTGACGAATTTGAAGACCTAAGAAGAATTTCAACTCTCCCATCATAGACATTTGATATTCTTCACTCATCATATAGGCAAATTCATCACTATAACGTTGGTCAGTACAGCCAAAGATGATATCATCAACATATATTTGGCACACAAACAGTTCACCATCATTAGATTTAGTAAAGAGAGTGGGATCGAGTGAACCGGTGTGAAGCCTTTCTTCATGAAGAATTCCTTCAATGTATCATACCACGCCCGTGGGGCCTGCTTGAGGCCATAGAGGGCCTTGTTAAGTCTAAAGACTTTGTCAGGATGTTTTGGATCTTCAAAACCTGGGGTTGAGCAACATATACTTCTTCCTCAAGCTTACCATTGAGGAATGCACTTTTCACATCCATTTGGTATAATATGATATCGTGATGGTTAGCATAAGCAAGTAATATGCGAATAGCCTCAAGTCTAGCAACAAGTGCAAAAGTTTCATCGAAATCAATTCCTTCAACCTGTGTGTAGCCTTGAGCTACTAGTCGTGCCTTATTCCTCACCACAACACCATTTTCATCTTGCTTGTTGCGGTAGATCCACTTTGTACCAATGATATTATGCTTGCGAGGATCGGGACGATTGACTAGTTCCCATACATTGTTGAGCTTGAACTGATGTAATTCTTCTTGCATGGCCTGAATCCACTCAGGCTCCAGAAATGCTTCATCTACCTTAGCGGGCTCTGTGATAGAGACAAAAGCAAAGTGCCCACAAAAGTTAGATAGATGTGAAGCTTTTGAGCGTGTGAGAGGACCTGGTGCTCTAATATCATCGATGCTCTTCTCCACTTGCACTTCTTTTGCAACGCGAGGATGAGTTGGTTGTCGTTGAGGAATTTGATCAGCATTTTCTTCAGGTGCATTAGCTCGACGTTCTTCACGTTCTGGAATGAATTCTTCAGCAGATTCTTCAGTAGGAATGACATCTTCAGTAGCCTTATGCTTGATAGAATCCTCAGGTGCTGGTTCATCTAACACAGAAGGTAGGTGCTCTCTTTGCGAGCCATTAGTTTCATCGAACCGCACATCTACAGTTTCAACAATCTTGTGAAGAACATTGTTGAAGACTCTGTAGGTGTGCGAGTCCTTTCCGTAACCAAGCATAAAACCTTAATGTGCTTTCGGTGCAAATTTAGAGTTGTGATGAGGATCTCTAATCCAGCATTTAGCACCGAAGACTTTGAAATAACTCACATTGGGTTTCTTGTCAGTGAGGAGTTCATAGGCAGTCTTCTTGAAGAATTTGTGAAGATATACTCTGTTGATGATATGGCACGCAGTATCAATTGCATCAACCCAGAAACGACGAGGGGTTTTATATTCATCGAGCATAGTGCGAGCCATCTCAGCAAGAGTCCTGTTCTTGCGCTCCACGACGCCATTCTGTTGAGGAGTATAAGGAGCGGATAACTCATGAGTAATACCAAGTTCATCAAGATAGTCATTGAGACCCGAATTCTTGAACTCAGTGCCATTGTCACTTGTGATGTGCTTGATCTTCACACCGAAGTTGGTTGAAGCCCTCGAGGAAAATCGTTTGAAGACTTCCTGCACTTCAGTTTTGTAAGAGACAAGGTGTACCCATGTGTAACGAGAGTAATCATCAACAATAACAAAGCCATATTGAGATGCTTCATTTGAAACAGAGGAATAATGATTAGGACCGAAGAGATCCATGTGAAGCAATTCGAATGGACGAGTAGTGGTCATGATAGTCTTCGCTGGATGCTTGGCCTTTGTCATCTTTCCATCTTCATAGGCACCGCACAAGTGATCCTTGAGGAATTTAACATTCTCAATGCCAATGACATGCTTCTTCTTTGCAAGCGTGTTCAAATTCCTCATGCCTGCATGACCAAGTCGTCGATGCCATAGCCATCCTTCTGAAGCTTTTGCAAGTAGGCACACGGCTGGTTGTGAATCTGCAGAGAAATCAACAATATACAAGTCTCCTCTCCTAAAGCCTTCGAAGACTTTGGAATTGTTAGCTTCCATAATTACAACACAACGATACTTGCCAAAGACAACAACCATATCAAGATCACAAAGCATTAAGACAGACATAAGATTGTATCCTAAGGACTCAACAAGCATGACTTTGCCCATGTGTCGATCCTTTGTGATAGCAACCTTACCTAGACCCAATACCTAACTTTTGCTTTTATCAGCGAAGATGATATGCTTCATGTGTGACGCTGATAAGGGAGCATCCATCAACAGATTCCTATCACCGGTCATGTGATTTGTACATCCACTATCAAGTACCCATTCAGTGGCTTTGGGTTGATCATCCTGCAGATGAATTAGTGCAACTTACGACCTCATATACTTCAGCAGTGAAGAATATGATATCACAATTCATCAGATCAATTTCATCAAGCAGTAAGACAGATAAAACAGAGGGAGGATGTGTGAAATGAAAGTTCATTTCATCATGATTAGCCTGCGTCCTTTCAGGCATTTTGTCAGGTCCCCAGCAAATTCTTCAGACGTTATCGCACATTTGGAGACCTGACCCTGCAGAAGAGATTAGTTCTTTTTCTTCACCACCCACATCTGAAGGGGTGCCAAAGAGTTCATCACTCTGCGAGCTCCATATGAGAATGGTGACAAAGCAGCCAAACCATTTCTTTTCACATAAGAGCGGTTAGGGTAAGCATATGAATAAGCAGAGAAATTCTTCGAGGACTTATGAACATAATAATTTGAAGAGTAATGCTCATATTCATAGCCCTTGGCTCTTCCCTGCGAAACAGAGTTGTTAGCACGATGATGTTCATATGAGGACTTTGATCCATGTGAGGAATTTGATCCCCTTGAGGAACTTGGTCTGTATGAGGACTTGGATCCATATGAAGAATTTGGTCCATATGAGGAATTTGATCTGGGGTACCTTTTCTTCATAGGTGGTGTCATGAGGACATTCACTTGAAGACTTTCAAGGCAACTTTTGGGAACCCAGATTTTCTTCATAGGGGAACCGTTCCTGCTGTTAGTGCCAACATATCTAGCAAATACTTCACCATTCTGATTTTTGAACAATTTATAGTTGGAGTCAAATGACTCATCAGAAGAATGTGAAGATTCGCATGTATAGCCAGATAAATTAGATGGATCAACTGGAGGTCCCTTTGCAGCAACCCATGTGGTTTTGGGGTACTGCTCAGGCTTCCAATATGTACCATCAGCATTGAGTTTCCTCTCAAAGGCAATACCCTATTTCCTAGGGTTCATGTTGAGGATCTGCTTTTTAAGCACATCACAAAGAGTCTGATGCCCTTTGAGGCTTTTGTACATGCCTGTCATGTACAATTCCTTCAGTCCTGCATCGTCAATAATACTAGCTATGTCCTCAGATGAGGAATTAGTGATAGCAGAGACAGGTGAAGAATTTGTAACATTTGAAGCATTTGAACATTCAGGTGAAGAATTAGCAGATTCTCGTTCAATGCATTTTAAACATGGAGGAATAAATTCTTCCTGAGCAGCGTTGATTTGTTGAGCAAGTAATGAATCGCGCTCCTTCTAAAGATCTTCATAACTCACTCTTATCTTCTCAAAATCAGACAGGAGAGAGTTATGCTGATCTTGAAGAGAGTCATGCTTGGAATGAAGTCTTTGAAGACTTTCAGCCAAGGCTTGTGACTGATCCATTTCTTCACCCAACATATCATTGCTCTTACTAACCATATCATTAGCTTTTTGCAAAGCTCTTTGTTGTTTTGCGGCAAGGGAAGCAAGTTTGACATAACTGGGTCCAAATTCATCACCAGATTCTTCATCACTAGACTTCGATAGGTAGCATTCAGTTACCTCAGCACTTTTTGCCATAAGGCATGAAGTAGAGGATGATGACCCTGGTTCGAATGTCATCGTTTTGAGCGATTCCTTGAAATCCTCAAACCAAGGATCATGACGGGTTCGATGGCCTTCATAGACATCAGAGAGACGGTCCCAGACAAGCTTCGCCTGATCGAGATGCATGATGTTTCTGAACTGGTTTCGAGACAGACTAGAGCAGATGACGGCCTTCGCTGTGAGGTTGAGTTGAGTGTACTTGCGAATGTCATCAGCTTCCGCCATCTTGCACAGATCGGTCAGACCAATCTCAGTGACGGTCCATAGCTCGCTGTCCATCACCATGAGACACTTCTTCATCATAGCCTTCCATTTGGGATACTCGTGACCGTCAAAGATGGGGCACGGCACTTTCTTCATATCTGCGGTCGACATAACTAAAACTCCAAGCGGTTAAACCAAAATCACACAGAACAAGGGAGTACTTTGCTCTGATACCAATTGAAAGTGCGTTATATCGACTAGAGGGGGGTGAATAGGCGATTTTTATGAAATTCTTCACTGAGGAATTTGCTCGTGAGGAAATTCCTTAGCGAAGAACTACTAGCAGCGGAATAAGTACTCAGAGGTAAACACAGCAGATTACATGCATGGTCATCATGATGAAATGAAGATAAAGACAGAGTACAGAAAGCGTAAACACAGGATAGCACAAGATGAAGACAAACAGACTAAAGAAATTGAACTGAGGAAATTGAGAAAGTCTTCAGTCAAAGTCTTCAAACACAGATATGAACAAACACACAACTCAGTAATGAGGAAAGGAAACTGTTGAGGAAATAGAACCAGTAAGCTTGGTGAAGACAATGATTTGGTAGACCAGTTCCAACTGCTGTCTAAGTTGTACATCTGGTTGGAGCGGCTGAGTATTTAAACTCGAGGACACCTAGTCCCGGACACACAGTCCTCACCGTATTCTCCTTGAGCTAAGGACACATATTCCTCGCCCAATCACTCATGGTAAGTCTTTAGGTGACTTCCAAACCTTCACAGACTTGGTCACTCGGCGATCCACAATTCCTCTTGGATGCTCTAGACCTTGACGCCTAACCGTCTGGAAGAAGCACAGTCTTCAAAGGTAACAAGCGTCGGATCCACGTAGGATCAATCTCTTCAGTGATGCTCAATCACTTTGGGTTTGTAGGTGTTTGGGTTTGGGTTTGGATTTTCCTCACTTGATGATTTTCGCTCAAAGTCCTCGGAGGATGGGTTGCCCTCAAATGACAAGTGTCAAAATCTCGCGGAGCAGCCAACCAGCTAGTGGTTGTAGGGGGCGGCTATTTATAGCCTAGGGAGCAGCCCGACATGATAAGACATAAATGCCCTTGAATGATGTGACCGTTAGGTGGACAAGATATTTTAGGACAGCTGGTGCCTAGCACAACAACGGTCGGAAATTTGCGGTTCAAATTCCTCAGGGCTATCATGTTCCTCACAGTGTAGGTAATTCGCACTGGCGAATTCCTAACTCCTCAGTCAGAGCAAAGTCCTCAGTGACCAGAAGAACTGCGTCTCTATCACTGAAGAAATTGACTGAACTGTATGAGATTTCCAATGGCTTCACTCGAAGGGATTGGTAGGTGTAGGATTTGAGATGAGCATCACTTGGAAATTTTCTCCTTAGTATTTCCTCGACCCCCTTTAACAGTACGGTATTTCCTATGACTCAAGAAAGAGAAAATGAAACTATAAAAACAAAAGTCTTCACGCCTCATATTCTTCGAATGATAACCAAGTCTTCAAGGTCACACCAATTTCTTCACTTTCAAAGTCTTCAGAAAGTCTCCAAAATATCAAAGTCTTCAGTCGAATAACTTCATTTTTAGGAGTCGACTTTCTCTGTAAATATCAAACTCCTCATAGACTTATAGACCTGTGTACACTCATAAACGCATTAGATACTTAACCTATAAGTCTTCAATACACCAAAATCACTAAGGGGCACTAGATGCACTTACAATCTCCCCCTTTTTGGTGATTGATGACAATATAGGTTAAGTTTTCAACGGGGATAAATATATGAAGTGTAAATAATGATTTTGAGGAATTTGATTGCAAGATATAGAAGAACTCCCCCTGAAGATGTGCATAGTGAGGAATTTGCTTTTGAAGCAATGCACACTTGAAGAGTTGAATCAAGGAGATCTCCCCCTATATCTTGTAATTCATACACGCATTTGACATATAATATGAAGAATTTGAAATGCATGATGAAATATGGTGCCTGATGTAATTCAGCATGCATGCAATAATATTAACAAGGAATAAGCATGCAGAATATCGCATCAAGGTGTCAAGGCATAGTGCAACAAAAGTATCAGCGCACCATCGCACTTAAGATTACAACTCGATCCAATAAAAGTTTCGGAAGAACGAGAGTTGTAACTTAAAAAACGCCCTTATTATAGACCCGCTTGAAGACTAACTCAGATTTCTCCCCCTTTGTCATCAAATGACCAAAAGGATCAAAACTGAGGACTAACGCCCCTGAAGATATTCAAGTTGATGAAGGAGCGCCAGCGTTGTTGGGATCGGTCATTGAAGTAGGGCCTGCTGCAGTGTCGTCCAAATCTTCATTTTCATCAGTAGCACGCGATGAAGAATATGAACTGGCCACCAAAGAAGGAACCTTGACCTTCTTGTATTTCTTCGGAGGAGGTGCAAACCAGTCAAAGTCTTCTTTGAGACCCATATTCTCCAAGTCTTCAGCACTGTATACTTTAGACAGAACAACCCAGGTGCGGTTGAGGGTTTCATGAAGGTAGTAATGGTCTTTCTTCACGGCATTGTGTGTGGAAGTCATGTTGTGAAGAATTGAACCAAACTGACGCTTGACCCATTTGTGATTGCGATCAACCTTTTGATGAAGACTGAGGAGTAACTCACGGTCAGTCATCACCCTGGGTGCTGTGGCTTGAGGATTTGGCTTGGCAGTGTTGGCAGCAGAGTCATGTGTGGCAGAGTCATCATTGGTGGAATAAGAGGCAGCCTTGCGAAGTTGTCCATCCAATGGACGAATGCCTTCATCTATCACAGCAGTGGCCTTGCCCTTTTCATCAGCTGAGGAAAATGTCCGTTTTAGAACTTCAATGGGAGGCAAGTAGCTGCAGTGGTTGAGAGTTTCAGCCTTGTAGTTGGGTGAAGACCTTGTCCTGATGAATTTCATTATCCAAGGTGCATAAGGCTTCAGCTCAAATGGTGACATAGCAATGTTTGCCAGAGTCCTCATGAAGAAATCATGGAAGTTGACGGGAACGCCATGGATGATGTTGAAAAGCAGATTCTTCATGATGCCAACGACTTCTTCATCAGTCGAGTCGTGGCGTTTGATGGGACTCATTGTCTTCGTCAGAATGCGATAGACAGTCCTTGGCACATACAATAACTCCTTGATGAGGAATGTGGTTCTAGGAGCTTGCCCTGGCTTCAAAGGCTTCATCAGCACTTGCATATAGTGATTTGAAAGCTCAGGTTCGTTGTACACACAACGTGCATCTTCAATGGGTGGACTCAGAGGGAGGACGCGAAGCAATTCAGATGCTGGGGCCTTATGATGTGTATTCTCAGTCATCCAGTCCAAAACCCATGAGTTCACATCTTTAGAGTTGCCGGTGATGTGCAACGTTGCATAGAATTGAAGAATAAGTTCTTCATTCCAATCGCATATATCTGTGCGGAAGTTGAGCAGCCCAGCGTCGTGAAGAACACTGAGGACTGGTGTGAAGCACGGCAAAGACTCCATATCCACGTGAGGAATATGAGCATGGTCGAAGATTTTGTCTTTGTTGTAAAGAACTAAGGATTAGAAATTGGCTTGGCTGGCTGTCCAGAAATGCCTATTCCTTATGCGAGCAGAGTCATAGGGATTGTATTCGGTGAAGAACACATGCTCGCCATAGAAGTCTTCAGCCTTGAATTTCTGTTTGTGCGAGAACGGATCCTTTGGCCTTGGCAGAGGAGTGTCAGTGAGTTGCATCACGACCTCAGGAATCACGATCTCAGGCTCTTCAGGCTGAGGAATTTCAGGATTTTCCTCAGGTGCAGTCACCTTGTCTGTTTCAGCAGCAGTTTCTTCAGCACTAGTGGCTGGAATTTCTTCTTTCACAGATGCAGTGGGATGAGTTGCGTCAGAGCCCAATTTTACTGTTGGTGAAGGAGGGTGAGGAATTTGCTGCAGGGGAGTGAAGAGTGGGGAATTGGGATGCTGACTTTCCCAAAAGTCGTCATTCATCACTGGAGTGGTGCTTCCAATATCCACATCTTCATCAATTTCTTCAACACCAGCCTCTTCAGCATCAAACTGAGGCATTGGTGATGAGACCATTGGGGTTCAAGGGATTGCATCCGCTTCAATTTCTTCATCAATCTACTCTAAGGAAGCAACAGATTGAGTTTCTTCATCTTATCCACTTGGGATCTCATAATCTTCACCAAAAGGAACATGGTCCTTTGATGGCATGGAGGAGATAGGAATGGCATCAATGGGATCTGCAAATGAGCTTGTCATCGGCTTCATCTTCTTGGGAGCTGAAGATTCTGAAGCATTGGTTTCCTTCCTTTTCTTCACAGCAGCTCGCTCTGCAGCCTTGGTTTTCTTCACATCTAATGCAGATGGAAGAATTTGAGTTGGTGTAGGCGCAGGTGGAGCTGAGGAATCTGGTTGATTATCCTCAGGAGCAACTGATGCAGTTGCCCTGATTTCTTCACTTTCTTCAGGCGCACCACTAGTGGATGCCCTGGCAATTTCTTCACTGGCTGGAGCAGAGTCATCAGCCCGGGAACTGGCATTTTCTTCAGCAGCCTGAACTTCATCAGCGGTGCTGGCATGTTCTTCAGTTTGCTGAACAGATGCATCAGCTTGAGGAATTTGTTGCGTTGAGGCTGCACCCTTGGTGAAGGTATCAGTCAGCCTCACAAATCGGACCTTGGCTCCTTGCCAATCAGCATAGTACGAGTCAAAGTTGTCGCTGAGGGCTTTGATCTCAGCCTGCATCTTGATGAGTTCCTCAGGCGTCATCTTGACAACGTTTTTCTTCAGCAGCTTCTCTTTCCGGTACTGCGATTTCTTGATCTCTCTGGCCCTATCATATTTCCACTTCTCCTCTTGGATGAAGTGAGTCAGCATGTGACTTTGGCCAGGTGTCAGCTTGAAATCAGGCATAGGTCTGTTAGGATCCTTATGCCAGAGATCAATATAGTCTAGGATCGCCCTTGGATCCAATAGCAGGGGCACAGGTGTGCCTTTGGCTTTAGCAGCCCTCTCTTGGCGGTCTCTGATGATTTCAGTGAGTTCCTCTTCATCAGCTTCATCATAATCAGATGGCACAGTGAAGACTACCTGCTTCTTCTGAGGACTTGGACGAGTGTCGCGTCCAGGAGTAGCCTTTTTCTTCAGCAAAGAAGGTCCAGCTGAGGAATTTGGTGCAGCCGAGGAACTAGCTGAGACACCAGAGGCAATTGAAGTGCGAGTAGTCCTTTGGCACGAGGCCAGATGCACAGGTGCTGAGGACTTTGTCGGGACAGCTGAGGTCTATGGAGGAGGTGCTGAGGACTTTGGTGGAGCAGGAGCAGCATGAGGAATTTGCTTTGATGATTTTGAAGATTCTGGCCGTGAGGGCGCAGCTGAGGAACTTGGCCGTGAGGGCAGTGATGTTGAAGCACTTGGCTTGCGAGCGGGCTTCTTGAGCATCGCTTTCTTCGGCTTGACTGAGGCCTCAGTGGCAGTAGCAGCAGCAGCAACAGAGTCTTCATTGAATTTCCTCACTGCTTCTCTGGCTTGTCTTGCCAGTTTAGCTTGGCGCTTGGCCTATTCATTAGGAAAATTCTCACCACGCTTGATGCTGGTGGGATCAGCCACTTGCCCAGGTGCCAATGGGGCTCTTGGGCATGGAGGGTTGAGTGCGAATTTCTTCATGTACTTTGGAGTAACATATCTGTACTCCCTCCATTCACGTGCCAATCTCCGTTCAATCCTCTGGATTCGCACCTTGCGCTGATTTTTATCTTCTTTGCCAAACTTGGCTTCATCAGGCGTGCAGTACTCTTTGTAAATATCCCCTGGGATCTCAAAAGCAGTCATGACCTCATGCTTCTTTTCTCCTTTCTGTGGCCTTTTACCTTCAGCCATTTTCTTCAGATGAGGAATTTGAACAATTGAATTCTCTGAAGAAGTATGCAACTTTTCTTGGAGGAACGATGCAAATGAGTTAAGTTGATGAGAACCTAATGATTCAGCAGCGGACATGTGTACCTGTGAACAGAGTACAGTTGCGAGGAATTTGGAGAGGTCATATGCGTTCTCAAAGGGATTTTCATAAAGAACAAGTTTGAGGAATTTGACCAGATTCGTCTTGAGGAATTTCACTAAGCGTTGTATATCTTAGGTTCCAGAGTTGTATAGATCGAGGATCCACACAATTGAGGAATCTTGAAGAAATTTGAGGCTTAGGGAAATGAATCAAGAACAGATAACATGTGAGGTGTTTTGTGTGTGAGGATTTGAAGAATAAAACACCTTTGAAGATTTTGTAGAAAAGTTTCAAATCAAAGAGGGCAGTAAAATTAGCTTTTAATTACCCTGAACGAAGAACACGACGAACTGGGAGTTGGAACAGTGAAGTTCGTCGATGCAGATCTTCCACGCCCTAACTTGGCGGAGGAAGACGTCTACGGCGGCGGCGGAGGTGAAGATTTCCGCGGTCGGCGCGAGTACGACGGCGACGAGGTCGACGCAGTGAAGCTCTTCCTCACCGGCGACGATGGAGTAGCGACGACACTAGGGTTTGGAAGCTCGAGCGGGGGAGTGAGATCGAGCGGGGTAAAAGAAGTGAGGACGGCGACAGGGGTATTTATAGAGGCAGTGAAAAACTGCTCGTCCGAAGATTTAGGACGAACGCGCCCCTGGCTGTTCTCCTTCTCGCGACATGTGTCACCCACGTACTGTGTAGTGGAGATCGTGTAAGATCGTGGGTGGATAAAATAATCCATCGTGGGATGCGGAACGGTTTGAGCGGCAAAACCGAAAGTTTGGATAAGATTAGTTTTAACGTTCCGTTCGCAATTTCCTCAGCTGACAAGGACACAGTGAAGAATTTGAACGAGTTTCAAATAGAACGCACATGAAGAATTTGTAAATAGATTGGATTGAGTATAGCATAGAGGGGAAGGGTCCGATCACATTCACTTAGCAGTAAAGTTCCAACTTCAAGAAATAGCTATAAGTGAATGTTGTAGAGGACATAAACTCATATATATATATAGCCAATGAAGAAAAACGACGACACAAGTGAAGATTTTGCAAAGTTGAAGAATTCGGGATTCAATGAATATCTTGATGAACTTGGTATTACTCATGAGTTATCTGCTCCTTATACTCCTCAACAGAATGGCGTCGTGGAGCGCAAGAACAGGACTCTTGCTGAGATGGCTCGCACTATGCTCGATGAGTACAAAACCCCTCATCGTTTCTGGGTTGATGCAATTGATACTACGTGCCATATCATCTACAGAGTATATCTTCACAAATTCTTCAAGAAGACTGCCTATGAACTCCTCATTGATAAGAAACCCAATGTGAGTTATTTCAAAGTCTTCGGTGCTAAATGCTGGATTAGAGATCCTCATCACAACTCTAAATTTGCACCGAAAGCACATGAAGGTTTTATGCTTGGTTACGGAAAGGACACGCACACCTACAGAGTCTTCAACAATGTTCTTCACAAGATTGTTGAAACTGTAGATGTGCGGTTCGATGAAACTAATGGCTCGCAAAAAGAGCACCTACCTTCTGTGTTAGATGAACCAGCACCTGAGGATTCTATCAAGCATAAGGCTACTGAAGATGTCATTCCTACTGAAGAATCTGCTGAAGAATTCATTCCAGAACGTGAAGAACGTCGAGCTAATGCACCTGAAGAAAATGCTGAGGAAATTGATGCTGAAGAAAATGCTGATCAAATTCCTCAACGACAACCAACTCATCCTCGCGTTGCAAAAGAAGTGCAAGTGGAGAAGATCATCGATGACATTAGAGCACCAGGTCCTCTCACATGCTCAAAAGCTTCACATCTATCTAACTTTTGTGGGCACTTTGCTTTTGTCTCTATCACAGAGCCCGCTAAGGTAGATGAAGCATTTCTGGAGCCTGAGTGGATTCAGGCCATGCAAGAAGAATTACATCAGTTCAAGCTCAACAACGTATGGGAACTAGTCAATCGTCCCGATCCTCGCAAGCATAACATCATTGGTACAAAGTGGATCTACCGCAACAAGCAAGATGAAAATGGTGTTGTGGTGAGGAATAAGGCACAACTAGTAGCTCAAGGCTACACACAGGTTGAAGGAATTGATTTCGATGAAACTTTTGCACCTGTTGCTAGACTTGAGGCTATTCGCATATTACTTGCTTATACTAACCATCATGATATCATCTTATACCAAATGGATGTGAAAAGTGCATTCCTCAATGGTAAGCTTGAGGAAGAAGTATATGTTGCTCAACCCCCAGGTTTTGAAGATCCAAAACATCCTGACAAAGTCTTCAGACTTAACAAGGCCCTCTATGGCCTCAAGTAGGCCCCACGGGCGTGGTATGATACTTTGAAGGAATTCTTCATGAAGAAAGGCTTCACACCCGGTTCACTCGATCCCACTCTCTTTACTAAATCTTATGATGGTGAACTGTTTGTGTGCCAAATATATGTTGATGATATCATCTTTGGATGTACTGACCAACGTTATAGTGATGAATTTGCCTATATGATGAGTGAAGAATATCAAATGTCTATGATGGGAGAGTTGAAATTCTTCTTAGGTCTTCAAATTCGT
Organism: Aegilops umbellulata; assembly: GCA_032464435.1. Classification (NCBI taxonomy): domain Eukaryota; kingdom Viridiplantae; phylum Streptophyta; class Magnoliopsida; order Poales; family Poaceae; genus Aegilops; species Aegilops umbellulata. Next base: position 81,744,049 of record CP136060.1, on the reverse strand, counting down.
CAACAGCGCAATGGCATATTCATATCTCAGGAGAAATACCTCAAGGATGTCCTGAAGAAATTCGTCATGCAAGATTGCAAAGGCATCAAAATTCCTATGCCCACAAATGGTCATCTATGCACTGATGAAAATGGTATTGACTTCGATCATAAGGTATACCGCTCCACGATTGGCTCTTTATTGTACTTATGTGCATCTAGGCCAGATATAATGCTTAGTGTTTGCATGTGTGCCCGATTTGAAGCTGCACCGAAGGAATCACACCATAAGGTTGTGAAGCATATTCTTCGATATCTAGCTCACACACCAACACTTGGATTATGGTATCCCAAGGGCTCGGATTTTGATCTCATTGGATATTCTGACTCTGACTGTGCTGGTGACCGTGTGGACCGCAAGTCAACATATGGTACATGTCATTTCCTCGGACGATCCTTGGTCTGTTGGTCCTCGAAGAAACAGAACTACGTATCACTGACTACTACTGAAGCTGAGTACATTGCTGCTGGTTCTTGCTGTGCTCAACTGCTATGGATGAAGCAAACACTCAAGGACTATGGCGTCAATGTGAAGAATGTGCCTCTCCTCTGTGACAATGAGAGTGCCATCAAGATTGCTCACAACCCAGTTCAACACTCGAAGACAAAGCACATTCAGATTCGTCATCATTTTCTTCGTGACCATGTGTTGAAGGGCGACATTTCTATTGAGCATGTGAAGACTGAAGAACAACTAGCCGATATCTTCACTAAGCCCTTGGATGAGAAGAGATTTAGCAAGTTGCGGTGTGAGCTAAATATCTTAGAGTCTTCGAATGTACTTTGAAAAAGGCACTCATCCTAACACTTATGCAAAATTGATGACTTAGATGTGCAACACATGAAGAAACGTTTTTCTTCAATCAATGAAGAATAACACTCTAAGTGTGAAGAAATTAACGAAGAATCTCATTCTCAGAACCCTACGACAATTGTACGCGGTGTCTGAAATTATCATTCTTATACGGTGGGTCACACCACCACAAAAGTTGAAAATCTTCAATTTGAGTTTTTCCTCAGTTTTGAAATTCCTTAGTCGTTCAAATTCTTCAACTTGCAAAATCTTCACTTGTGTCGTCATTTTTCTTCATTGGATATATATGTGAGTTTATGTCCTCTACAACATTCACTTATAGCTATTTTTCAAGTTGATTTTTCTGCTAAGTGAATGTGATCGGACCCTTCCCCTCTATGCTATACTCAATCCAATCTGTTCACGAATTCTTCATGTGCATTCTATTTGAAACTCGTTCAAAATCTTCAATGTGTCCTTGTCAGCTGAAGAAATTGCGAACGGAACGTTAAAACCAATCTTATCAAAATTTTCGGTTTTTCCGCTCAAACCGTTTCGCATCCCACGATGCATTATTTTACCCACCCTCGATCTTACACGATCTCCACTACACAGTACGTGGGTGACACATGTCATGAGAAGGAGAATGGTCAGGGGCACGTTCGTCCTAAATCTTCGGGCGAACAGTTTTTCACTGCCTCTATAAATACCCCTCGCCCCTTCCTCACTTCTTTTACTCCGCTCGATCTCACTCTCCCGCTCGAGCTTCTCAAACCCTAGCGCCGCCGCTACTCCATCGTCGCCGGTGAGGAAGAGCTTCACTGCCTCGACCTCGTCGCCGTCGTACTCGCGCCGACCACGGAAATCTTCACCTCTGCCGCCGCCGTAGACGTCTTCCTCCGCCAAGTTAGGGCGTGGAAGATCTACATCGACGAACTTCATTGTTTCACCTCTCTGTTCGTCGTGTTCTTCATTCAGGGTAATTAAAAGTTACTTTTACTGCCCTCTTTGATTCGAAATTTTTCTACAAAATCTTCAAAGGTGTTTTATTCTTCAAATCCTCACACACAAAACACCTCACATGTCATCTGTTCTTGATTCATTTCCCTAAGCATCATTTTCTTCAAGATTCCTCAATTGTGTGGATCTTCGATCTATACAACTCTCGAACCTAAGATATAGCGCGCTTAGTGAAATTCTTCAAGACGCATCTGGTCAAATTCCTCAAACTTGTTCTTTTTGAAAATCCCTCTGAGAACGCATATGACCTCTCCAAATTCCTTGCAACTATACTCTGTTCACAGATACACATGTCCGCTGCCAAATCATTAGGTTCTCATCAACTTAACTCGTTTGCAGCGTTCCTCGAAGAAAAACTGCATACTTCTTCAGAGAATTCGATTGTTCAAATCCTCAACTGAAGAAAATGGCTGACGGTAAAATACCACAGAAAGGAGGAAAGAAGCCTGAGGTCATGACTGCTTTTGAAATCCCTAAGGATTTATATAAAGATTACTGCACGCCTGATGAAGCCAAGTTTGGCAAAGAGACCAAAAATCAGCGCAAGGTGCGCATTCAGAAGATAGAACGGAGATGGGCACGCGAATGGAGGGAGTACAGATACATCACTCCAAAGTATATGAAGAAATTCGCACTGAATCCTCCATGCCCGAGAGCCCCATTGGTACCTGGCCAAGTGGCTGATCCCACTAGCGTCAAACGCGGTGAGGATTTTCCTGAAGAATGGGCCAAGCGCCAAGCCAAATTGGCAAGACAAGCCAGAGAAGCAGTGAGGAAATTCAATGAAGATTCTACTGCTGTTGCTGCCACTGAGGCCTCTGTCAAGCCGAGAAAATCAATGATTAAGAAGCCCGCTCGAAAGCCAAGTGCTTCACCCTCAGCTGCGCCCTCACAGCCAGAAACTTCAAAATCTTCAAGGCAAATTCCTCAAGCTGCCCCTGCTCCTCTGAAATCCTCAGCACCTCCTCCAAAGTCCTCAACTGTTCCGACTAAGTCCTCTGCACCTGTGCATCTGGCCTCGTGCCAAAGGACTGTAGGCATCTCTATTGCCTCTGGTGTCTCAGCAAGTTCCTCAGCTGCGCCAAATTCTTCATCTGGCCCAAATTTGCTGAAGACTAAAGCAACTGCTGGATGAGGTACTCGCCCAAGTCCTAAGAAGAAGCAGGTTGTCTTTAATGTGCCGTCTGAAGACGATGAGGCTGATGAAGAAGAACTTGCAGAAATCATCAGGGACATACAAGAAAGGGATGCTAGAGCCAAAGGCACACCCGTGCCGCTGCTGTTGGATCCAAGGGCGATCCTAGATTACATTGATCTCTGGCATAAGGATCCCAACACACCTATGCCTGACTTCAAGCTGACACCTGGCCAAAGTCACATGCTGACTCATTTCATCCAAGAGGAGAAATGGAAATATGACAGGGCCAGAGAGATCAAGAAATCGTAGTACAGAAAAGAGAAACTGCTGAAGAAAAATGTCGTCAAAATGACAACTGAAGAACTTATCAAATTGCAGGCTAAAATCAAAGCCCTCAGCGACAACTTCAACTCTTACTATGCTGATTGGCAAGGAGCCAAAGTCAGGTTTGTGAGACTGATAGAGAAGTTCACAAATGTTGCAGCCCCAACGCAACAAGAAGTTCCTCAAGCTGAAGCTTCTGCTCAGCCAACTGAAGAACATGCCAGCACTGCTGATGATTTTCAGGCTGCTGAAGAACATGCTAGTTCCAGGGCTGATGACTCCATTCCAGCCGCTGAAGAAATTGCCAGGGCATCCACTAGTGGTGCGCTTGAAGAAACTGAAGAAGTCAGGGCAATTGCATCAGTTGCGCCTGAGGAAATTCAACCAGATTCCTCAGCTCCACCTGCGCCTACACCAACTCCTATCCTTCCATCTGCATCAGATGTGAAGAAGACCAAGGCTACAGAGCGAGCTGCAGTGAAGAAAAGGAAAGCATCAAGTGCTTCAGAATCTTCAGCTCCAAAGAAAATGAAGCCGATGACCAGCTCGTTTGACAATCCTATTGATGTTGTTCCGATCTCAACCATGCCATCAAAGGACCTTGTTCCTTTTGATGAAGAATATGTGATCCCAAGCGGATCTGATGAAGAAACTCAATCTGCTGCTTCGTAAGAGCAGATTGATGAAGAAATTGAAGTGGATGCAATCCCTTCAACCCCAGTGGTTTCATCACCAATGCCTCAGTTTACTGCTGAAGAGGCTGGTGTTGAAGAAATTGATGATGAAGATGTGAACATTGGAAGCACAACTCCAGTGATGAATGACGACTTTTGGGAAAGTTAGCATCCCAATTCTCCACTCTTCACCCCACTGCAGCAAATCCCTCACTCTACTGCACAAATAGTTCAATTGGGCTTTGAAGAAACTCATCCCACTACATCTATGCATGAAGAAATTCCAGCCACTAGTGCTGAAGAAACTGCTGTTGCTGCCGAAAATGTGACTGCACCTGAGGAGGAACCAGAAATTCCTCAGCCTGAAGAACCTGAGATCGCGATTCCTGAGGTAGTGATGCAACTCACTGACACTCCTCTGCCAAAGCCAAAGGATCCGTTCTCAAGGAAACAAAATTTCAAGGCTAAAGACTTCTTTGGCGAGCATGTATTCTTCACAGATTACAACCCTTATGACTCTGCTCGCATATGGAAGAGGCGCTTCTGGACTGCAAGTCAAGCCAACTTCTATTCCTTAGTGCTATTCAACAAAGACAAAGTCTTCGACCATGCACATATTCCTCACGTGGATATGGAGTCCATGCCGTGCTTCACGCCAGTCCTCCGTGTTCTTTATGATGCTAGACTACTCAATCTCTGCACTGACATCTGTAATTGGAATGAAGAACTCATTCTTCAGTTCTACGCAACACTGCACATCACCGGCAACTCTGAAGATGTGAATTCATGGGTTCTGGATTGGATGACAGAGAACACTCATTACAAGGCACCAGCAACTGAATTGCTTCGTGCCCTTCCTCTAAGTCCTCCCCTTGAAGACGCACGTTGTGTTTACAACAAACCTGAGCTTTCAAATCACTATATGCAAGTGCTGATGAAACCTTTGAAGCCAGGGCAAGCCCCTCGAACCAAATTCCTCGTCAAGGAATTGTTGTATGTGCCTCGGACTGTCTATCGCATTCTGACGAAGACAATGAGTCCTATCAAAGTCCACGACTCAAATGATGAAGAAGTCGTTGGCATCATGAAGAATATGCTTTTCAACATCTGTCATGGCATTCCCGTCAACTTCCATGATTTCTTCATGAGGACTCTGGTCAATATTGCCATGTCACCATTTGAGCTGAAGCCTTATGCGCCATGGATTATGAGATTCATCAGGACAAGGTCTTCACTCAATTAAAAAGTTGAAACTCTGAACCACTGCAGCTACTTGCCCCCTATTGAAGTCCTCAAAAGGACATTTTCCTCAGCTGAAGAAAAGGGCAAGGCTACTGCTGTGATAGATGAAGGCATTCGTCCATTGGATGATCAATTTCGCAAGGCTGCATCTTACTTAACGAATGATGACTCTGCCACACATGACTCTGCCGCCAACAATGCCAATCCAAATCCTCCAGCCATAGCACCCAGGGTGATGACTGATCGTGATTTACTCCTCAGTCTTCATCAAAAGGTTGATCGCAATCACAAATGGGTCAAGCGTCAGTTTGATTCAATTCTTCACAACATGACTGCAACACATAATGCAGTGAAGAAAAACCACTACTACCTTCATGAAACCCTCAACTGCACCTGGGCTGTTCTGTCTGAAGTATACATCGCTGATGATTTGAAGCAAATGGGTCTCAAAGAAGAGTTTGACTGGTCTGCACCTCCTCCGAAGAAATACAAGAAGGTCAAGGTTCCTTATTTGATGGCCAGCTCATATTCTTCATCGCGTGAGACTGATGAAAATGAAGACTTGGACGACACTGCGGCAGGACCTACTTCAACAACCAACCCCAACAACGCTGGCGCTCCTTCATCATCATGATTATCCTCAAGAGCTTTAGTCCTCAGTTTTGATCCTTTTGGTCATTTGATGACAAAGGGGGAGAAATTTGAGTTAGTCTTCAAGCGGGTCTATTATATCATTTTTTTGCTAAGTTACAACTCTCGTTCTTCTGAAACTTTATTGGATCGAGTTGTAATCTTAAACCCGATGGTGCTCTGATACTTTTGTTGCACTATGCTCTGAAACTTTTGATGCACTATTCGGCATGCTTATTCCTTGTTAATATTATTGCACGCATGCTGAATTACATCAGGCACCATATTTCATCATGCATTTCAAATTCTTCATATTATATATCAAATGCGTGTATAAATTACAAGATATAAGGGGAGATCTCCATGATTCAACTCTTCAAGTGTGCATTGCTTCAAAAGCAAGTTCCTCACTATGCACATCTTCAGGGGGAGTTCCTCTATATCTTGTAATCAAATTCCTCAATATCAGTATTTACACTTCATATATTTATCCCCGTTGAAAACTTAACCTATATTGTCATCAATCACCAAAAAGGGGGAGATTGTAAGTGCATCTAGTGCCCCTTAGTGATTTTGGTGTATTGAAGACTTATAGGTTAAGGATCTAACGTGTTTATGAGTGTACACAGGTCTATAAGTCTATGAGGAGTTTGATATTTACAGAGAAAGTTGACCCCTAAAAATGAAGTTCTTCAACTGAAGACTTTGATATTCTGAAGACTTTCTGAAGACTTTGAAAGTGAAGAAATTGGTGTGACCTTGAAGACTTGGTTATGATTCGAGGAACATGAAGCGTGAAGACTTTTGTTTTCGTAGTTTCATTTTCTCTTTCTTGAGTCATAGGAAACACCGTACTGTTAAAGGGGGTCGAGGAAATACTAAGGAGAATATTTCCACGTGATGCTCAACTCTAATCCTACACCTACCAATCCTTTTGAGTGAAGCCATTGGAAATCTCATACAGTTCAGTCAATTTCTTCAGTGACAGAGACGCAGTTCTTCTGGTCACTGAGGATCTTGCTCTGACTGAGGAGTTAGGAATTTGCCAGTGCGAATTGCCCTCACAGTAAGGAACATGATAGCCCTGAGGAATTTGTACCTCAAGTTTCCGACCGTTGTTGTGCTACCCGCCAGCTGTCCCAAAATATCTTATCCACCTAACGGTCATATCATTGAAGGGCATTTATGTCTTATCATGTCGGGTTGCTCCCTAGGCTATAAATAGCCGCCCCCTACAACCACTAGCTGGTTGGCTGCTCCGCAAGAACTTGACACTTATCATTTGAGAGCAACCCATCCTCCGAGGACTTTGAGCGAAAATCATCAAGTGAGGAAAATCCAAACCCAAACCCAAACACCTACAAACCCAAAGTGATTGAGCATCACTGAAGAGATTGATCCTGCATGGATCCGACGCTTGTTACCTTTGAAGACTGTGCTTCTTCCAGACGGTTAGGCGTCATGGTCTAGAGCATCCAAGAGGAATTGTGGATCGCCGAGTGACCGAGTTTGTCAAGGTTCGGAAGTCACCTGAAGACTTACCATGGGTGATTGGACGAGGACTGTGTGTCCTTAGTTCAAGGAGAATACGGTGAGGACTTGGTGTCCCGAGCTGCGTGCTCAAGACTGGGTGTCCGGGACTGTGTGTCCTCGAGTTTAAATACTCAGCCACTCCAACCAGATGTACAACTGAGACAGCAGTTGGAACTGGTCTACCAAATCATTGCCTTCACCAAGCCAACTGGTTCCATTTCCTCAACTCTTTCATTTCCTCAGTATTGTGGTGCCTGTTTATCATATCTGTGTTTGAAGACTTTGACTGAAGACTTTCTCAATTTCCTCAGTTCAATTTCTTCAGTCTGTTTGTCTTTATCTTGTGCTATCATGTGTTTATGCTTTCTGTACTCTGTGCTAGTCTTCATTTCATCATGATGATCATGCTTGTGTTATGCTTTGTTTTCATCTGAGTACTTATTCCGCTGCTAGTAGTTCTTCGCTAAGGAATTTCCTCACTAGCAAATTCCTCAGTGAAGAATTTCATAAAAATTGCCTATTCACCCCCCTCTGGTCGATATAACACACTTTCATAAAGCTCCACGTCAACATCGCTTGTCCGGCCTAAGCCGCCTGTCGATGGTGTTTTCCCTTTCTTGGAAAGTTTCCCCTCCTGGCCTTCAGAAGCGGCCCTTTTCTTGCCATGGAAGGCCTCCTCTGCACCTTTGCCCTCGGGCAAGAGGGTTTCGGCTTCCCCGAACACAACGTCTAGTTTATCCTTGGGGCAGAGACCACCTCTGGCCTCCCTGTTCCCGCCCTCCTCCGCAGACACCTGGTACGGTGTCGGAGTCAGCATCCTCGTTAGTAGGGCATTCGCAGAGTCTTCGGGAAGGGGCGCCGGACACCAGATCAACACGGCTTTATTTATCCAGTCCTGTGAAGGGACGAATGGTTCGATATCTTACCAAGGGATACTCTAATAAAGGGTGTGCGGAGATCGAATACTTACCACGGTGTCCGGATGGTTGCAGTCAAGGCCAACATCTTCGGTGGTGTCCAGCCATTTCTCTCGTTCCCTGAAATATAATTGCCACATTCCCTCGTGCGTAGTGCCGAGGAAGTGCTGAAGAGTCCGCCGTCCTTCGGGATTAAACTCCCACATATGGAGAGGCCGCCGCTGACATGGCAGGGTCCGGCAGACTAGCATTACTTGAACAATGTTCACAAGACCGATGCCCTTCTCAGTGAGGCTTCGTATGCGACCTTGCAGGGTCTGCACTTCATTGACAGATCCCCAGTCCAGTCCCTTATTGATCCATGAAGCAAGCTGAATTGGAGGGCCGGGTCGTTACGCAGGCGTAGCCGCCCACTTGGAGCCCCGCGGCTTGTTGATGTAAAACCACCCCTGCTGCCATAGGTCGGAAGACTTGGCGAAAGATCCTTCAAACCAAACCACGCTGGCAAGCTTGCCTATTGTGACGCTGCCGCACTCTGCCTGCTCCTCCTCTGTCACCTGCGACCTCACGTCAAAGGTCTTGAGCCACAAACCAAAGTGCGGAGGAGTCCGGAGGAAGGCCTCACATGTGACGATAAATGTCGAGATATGGAGAATAGAGCCTGGGGCCAGATCGTGAAAGTCTAGCCCATAGTAAAACATGAGCCCCCGGACGAAGGGGTTAAGCGCGCACCCCAACCCATGGAGGAAGTGGGACAAAAACACTACCCTGTCGCCAGATTTGGGGGTAGGAACGACCTGCCCCTGTGCAGGAAGCCGATGGAGGATTTCCGGGGTCAGATACCTTGTTGCGCGGAGCTTCGCAATAGCCTCCTCTGTGACAGAAGAAGCCACCCACCGGCCTGGATGGCTGGATCCGGACATGATTGGGTCTGGTGGCGATGAGAACCCGAGGGTTGGAACTTGGGGTGGCTAGGGTTGAGGAAAAAGCGAGCGCAAAGGAAGAAAATGAGTTTGGGACCCTATATAAAGGCCCCAAGTACTATGCGTATCCACCTAGGTCTCGAAACTTACCAATCTCCAGAGAGTTGCACCCGGGGGACGGTTGGGTTACCCACGCCTGCATTAATGAAAATCCCGTGAAAAAGGGGAACACGATCTCTGCCATGGCAAGACAAGCCAGTAAAACCGCGTCTCGAGACGTGGGGCGATGCGCCAGCCAACGGTTGGAAATAGTGACCGGGCAGGCGTGACGTCATAAACAGTTACTAATAAATTAGGCTCGTATATTTCCTACAACTATATATGTACAGGTCCGGATATATCTACTACATCCAAAGACTATCTTGGAGTTCGAAGAAAGGGGAACCCGCCTTGCAATGCCGAAGACAATCTGCGCACCGGACTCCTCGTCATTGAAGCTAGGTTCAGGGGCTACTGAGGGAGTCCTGGACTCAGGGGTCCTCAACCGTCCGACCTGCTATCCATGGGCCGGACAGATGGTCTGCAAAGACCGAATACCATACTCGTGTCCGGATTGGACTTTCCTTGGCGTGGAAGGCAAGCTAGGTGACCAGCTGTGAAGATTCCTTCTTATGTAACCGACTCCATGTAACCCTAGATCTCTCCGGTGTCTATATAAACTGGAGAGCATAGTCCGGATAGGACACATTCATTACCATATACACATAGGCTAGGCTTCTAGGGTTTAGCCATTACGATCTCGTGGTAGATCAACTCTTGTAATACTCATATTCATCAAGATCAATCAAGCAGGAAGTAGGGTATTGCCTCCATAGAGAGGGCCCGAACCTGGGTAAACATCGTGTCCCCCATCTCCTGTTACCATCGATCCTAGACGCACAGTTCGGGACCCCCTACCCGAGATCCGCCGGCTTTGACACCGACAGGCGTTACACCCATCTCTACCTCCCGGCATAGTTCTCGTCCACAGTTTTTTGCTTAGCAAAGCGCTGCCGTTGTTCCACCACCATGCCATTGTGTTGGTTGTGATCCCATCTAATTCTATGCCTTCTCTTGCTAGATCAAGAAGGAGGAGACGTCATCGAGCTGCATGTGTGCTAAACTCAGAGGTGTCATCCGTTCGACACTAGATCGGTTGGATCGTGACCGGATCACGAAGAGTACGACTACATCAACTGCATTATATACGCTTCCGCTTTGGGTCTACGAGGGTACGTAGACACACTCTCCTCTCTCATTGATATGCTTGTCCTAGATAGATCTTGGGTGTTCATAGGAAAAGTTTTGATATTCATGCTTCGTTCTCCATCTGGCATGATGACCAAGAAGGACACAAGGGGGAGAAACACCGGCAAGACAAAGAAGAGAAGATGAAGGCCTTCATGGAGATCCGAAGGAGGAGGCTTGAGCTCAATTTGGAGAAGCAATCGAAGAAGCTCGAGATGAAGGTGGAGAAGCAAAGGAAGATGCTAGAGATTGAGGCCACCAATGCCAAGACCAAGGCAAAATAAGTGGCTCTCACTAGCATGATGATGGGGGTGGAGATCGTGAAGGTGGAATTGAGCAAGGTGTCCCCAAGGAAGAGGCCTTGGTTGAAGAAGATGTAGGTTGACATGCTCAAGTTTGATGACGAGTGATCTATGGTGGAGAGCGCCATCTTTTTTTGTATGCCGGCAAGTGTGCCGGGACGACCATGGGCGAGATGGCGTGGTTGAACTCTCGCCCTTTTTGTGTGTTGGCATGTGTGCCGGCTACTGGCAAGTGCGCCAGCATGAGCTGTGTGGTGTTTTTTAGGTTGGCATTTATGTCGGCCACTGGCATGGCGCTGACATGAACTTTGTGCGATGGCATGTCTACTAACATGATCTATGGGTGCGAGACTTTTTAGAATTAAGTGCTGACGAGATTTGGGTCTGCGCGTTGGGCGCATGGCCGACCCAAACGCAAAAGGGGACGGATGAGCCGACCCAAGCGGACAAAGTACGCGTCCGTTTGGGTCGACGTGTTGGAGTTGCTGTTATGGTATTTGGTGTAAGAAAAGCATCACCACTATCATTCTGCTCAATGCCCAACTCGATTGGAGCCACATAATTCTGATGGGAGGGCGAAAAATCCACACTTTTTGTGAAGTTTATTTATGCCGAATGTTAGGTGTCAACCAACTGGCCCTGCATGCGGATATGTCCTCACCGGTCATCGCCCCTGGTCGTTCGATCCTTTTTCCCTCTTCCTTAAAAGACTTACATGCAACCCATACATTGGACAACGTATTTGTAGGTAGCACTCCTATTGCCTCTCCCTTGACCCTACAATACTCTTTGCAGTAGCCTCGTCATCATCTCAATGTCGCTCGCTTGCAGCATCATCCCCACCGTCGTTGTAGTGCACGGTTCCCAACATGATGAGGCCCCTTGCAACAATGGGCATCACGTCAACACCCTTTCCAGCACTAGTGTCGGCGTCCCCTGTCTTGAAGCTTACAGCACCCGCCGACCCTCTTGTAGCAACAACGGGATGCATGCGCCCAACTTGCAATATCCCAGTGTCTGGTGCCCCGACTGCAACACATGCTCCTCCACTTGCAGCACCACGCCACGCCAAGTGCCCTAAGTCTGCATCACCGTGCCCTCCCAGCATACTAAGGCGAGTAATGCCGACTTTGTAGCATTGGCGCCCCGTCTCGCAGTGTCGACACCCCTTTGGAGCAATGTCCCCTCCCCCATTTGCAACACCAACAGCCTCCCCATGTAGCAGTGTTGACTGCCCTCTGTAGCTTGCAGCTGTAGCACCCCAGTGTTTGTGTGCTTTGCAACAATAGCAACAGAGGCACACCGATGGATGGCAGGTCATTGCAGCATACAAGGCCACCTTTAGCTCTGTTGTAACATTTACTAGACATGGCAACTTGCAACAACAACTAGTGTGTGTGTGTGCGCGCGCACGCGCACGTGCACGTGCTTGGGCCTTTGAGAACACGCTGGGTCTGGGGGTGGTCAGGTTCTAAAGCTTAGAGAGGATGTGTGGCATGTGGATCTCACCGGAGAGGTGCGGCTGCGTGCATGAGGGCGAGGCCGGGAAGGCGGCACCTCGCTGGAAATCTTCATGGGCGGAGCTATGATGTCACTCGCTTGTGTGGAGAAAGAGTAGAGAATGACATGCTTCCATTGGAGAGAGAACATAAATGGGCAGTGGTCATGAAAGCATAAAATTGCTCGCGTGCGTCCACTCTTGGCACATGGCGAGAGCGTGTAGCGACCAGACCTCAAACAGTCTGACCTCTGTGCTCCGGTGTCATCCCTGGATCAGTAATGCTGACACCACACAGTACTTCGAAGGATTTATAACAGAGTAGCAATCACACACTTATTACATCGATGTCTCAAAGAGAACTTATTACAATAAATATGGCTTAAGGCCATCTAACAACGATAACATCGGAAGGCTTGGAAGATAAGTGAGACCATCAACTCCAACGGCATCACTGAGTATAGAACCACGACCTAAAAGGCACCTTACTCGTCGTCTGAAAAGTCTGCAACATAAAACGTTGCAGCCCGAAAACGGGTCAGCACATGGAATATGTTGGCAATGTAACACATAGAGAATAATGAATGATTAGCCTATACTACATGCATATATGGCTGTGGAAAGCTCTATGGTTACAATTTTGCGTAAAGCCAATTTTTCCCTACTGCAAAGGAATAAATTTATTTAACTATCATGGTGGTTGTTAAACATTCAGAATGGTTGACAGCATCCTCAATCCCAATTAAAGTAATCATCAATAAAGCCCAACAATATTAATTTAGAAGTAACATGATGAGATTCACATGATATCCAAGTACTAGATACTCAAAACGTCCATAACCGGGGACACGGCTAACCATGATTAGTTTGTACACTCTGCGGGGGTTTGCGCACTTTTGCCCACAAGACTCGATCGCCTCCGTTTGATTTCTCGCACTACATGGTGTTTGACAAACGGATGACCGAGACATAGTCTTTCAGAAGCGCTAGCACCTTACGACGTGATAGACCGTACCAACCTACATCCCCTACATCTGCTAGTCTACCACTGTAAGAGTTCACACGACTTAGTCAACTATGCCAGAGCCTATAATGGCTTGTGGCTGCACACGGAAGTTTCTAGTTTGAATAATCTCATGATCCCTTTGAGCCTGGGTGGCGGTCCATAAAGAAAAACAACAGGTAACCTGGAATACCCAAGTACCTCAATCCACCCAGATGTGTGTTCAAGTTGCCACCTTAGATAAACCATTAATTAACAAACTCACATTTGTCATGGATATCACTCACCCAATCCACGCCTACTAGCATAGCATGGCATAATAAGCAAACGTAGAAGTAACTCCCAAAGGTTTCATAATAAAACAGGTAATAGGTACTACCTCACCTACTTCCCATCCCACAATTTAGATTAGATCGTAATCATGCAGTGTTTGAGGATTGATCTAATGCAATAAAACTGGGTAGTAGAAAAGGTATGATCAAAGTGTTACTTGCCTTGCTCATGATCCGCAAAACCTAGAGATTTGAAGTAACAAGCGACGCACTCCGGGTATTCTATCGCGGACAAACAAACAAGCATAAAATAAGTACTCATCTAATGCACATGTAAAACTCAAATAAAAGATCTAACCAGAAAGTTCAACTTAAGAACTCCGGTTTGCAAAAAGAATCAAATCGAACGAAGCAACGAAAGTCAAACAGCGAAAGAAAACAACTTCGTTCTAGTAATCTGGATCTAAGTCAAATTTTACAGTAGCAAAAACTTGTTTAAGTTGATTATTCGGATAGAGGGTTTTGAGACGAAACTCCAGGCGCTTGAATCGCCTGATTCCGATAAACGAGCGAAAAGTTATACTGAAACGAAAATCGGATTAGAAATCGTGATCAAAAAATAACCGCGGAAAATCCGACGAAAAAGAAAAACGATGAACGGATTAATTCGTTAATTAACCTAATTCGAAAATAATAAAATAAATAAAATAATAAAATAATAATAATAAACCAAAAATAAAACCGACGAAAACCAACCGTTTTTCTAAACCGGCATGGATTTCGAGGCGGCGGCGAACCTCGGGCGACGCGGGTCGCAACGGCTCCGGCGGACGGCGGCGGCTCCGGCGGGCGGGTGGGCTGGCGGCGGCGGTTATGGGCTGGGGGCTCGGATGCGGCACTATTTAAATGCGTCCCCCGGGCGGAGTCCCGCTCGGGCACGGGCCAAGGTCGGTTTCGTTTTTTTAATAATTACGCTCGGAAGAAAAATAAAAAGAAATACTAAACAGACTCCAAAAATCCCGACATAAAATTTCCCGGGCTTCTAAAATCAAGCCCGACAAAGTGAACATTTATTTGGGCCCTAAATGTAATTTTGAAAAACGCGTATTTTCCTAAATTCAAATAAAAATATCGAAAACTCCGAAATGAATCTTATTTGATTTTTTATTAAATCCTCAATATTTCTATATTTTGGGAAAGTCATTTTATTCCCTCTCTCATATTTTTGTAATAGAAATAATTGACGATAAAATAAATAAAATCAAATGATCCTATTTTTAAAATTTGAGAAAACTCAAATATGAAAATAACGAAATCCCCAACTCTCTCCGTGGGTCCTTAAGTTGCTTAGAATTTTCTTGGATCAAAACCAAAAGCAAATAAAATATGATATGCACGATGATCTAATGTATAACATTCCAAATTGAAAATTTAGGAAGTTACAGAGTGTGGCACAACCGATGAAAAGGTGCAATTAGTTAGGTGACTAGAAGGATTTTCCATACAATTTACCTCAAAGGGCAAGCCAGTCCCCGGGCCCATGCATAATTACACATGCTCTCAATTTTGTCAATGTTGTTATGTCGTCAGCGTCCCTATGACAATGGTCACGGTGGCCAACATTTGATTTCCCTTCCCCTAAAAAAAAACATTTGATTTCCCTTTATGTTACATGTTAATGCACAATTTTGCCTCTCACATTTTTGTCCACCATTTTTTGTGAAAAAACTCCTCTGTTATTGAACATATAAAGCCTGCTAGGTGCTAGGCAGAACGAAGCCAGCCACGTCGCCTTTAAATCGTTCGTGCCACCGCCTGTAATTTTCGTTCCCCGCCGAGGGCATTTAAGTATTTTCATGTGCAGGGGTATAAATCGCAGCTGCTCCCGTAGAGAAACCCTAGCCGTCGCCCGCTCCCGCACTCTCCTCCCCCTCCTGCCTCTTCTCTTCCCCGCCTCCTCCTCCTGTCGCCGCCGCCGCCGCTCCTGCTGTCGCCGCCGCCTCCCGTCCCACTCGCCTCCGCCTTCTCCTCTTCCCCGCCTCCTCCTCCTCTCACCTCCTCCATCCACGGCCGGCCGTGAGAGAGCCGGCAGAAGCAGGATCCGCTCCGCCCGCAGCCCTCCCCTCGCTCTCGGCCGCCTCAGTCTCCTCCACCTCCGCCTCCACCACCCCCTCCTCCCCTGCGTCCACACCCGGCTAGCACGGCCCGACCACGCGCTGTGGATGAGGAGGCCCTTAGTTTCCCAGCCAACCGTGGCTTGCCTCTTCCTCTCATCTTCCTTTTTCTCAGATTAGGCGCAGGTGGTCGCCATGGAAGAGCAGGGCGTCAGGGTGGGTGGAGGAGTAAGGGAGGCTGTCGATGGGGGGAGGAGCAGCGAGGCTGGAGGTCGTCGCGGATGGCCTCAACCAACAGGCGGGTCCGTTCACCCCTCTGCCCCATCTCCTGCTGTATAGATTCTCTCCCCTCTTTCCTGTCAATTCTCAGATTCTCAGACAATGGCTCATATTTAATTTATTACCAGCAGCGAATCCACAACAGAGAACCTTTTCCGGTCAGCTTCTCTCCTCTCTTTCTCCTCTTTGCTTAAAATTGTTTTATTGCCGTTCATATTCTAGATTGAATTCTGATGAGATTTCTGCTTATTAGATTAAATTCTAGCCAATCCTAAAGTACTAAACTGTAGCCAGAAAAAGGCAGGATTCTACTTGTTTGGTCTAAAAAGGTTTTTTTACTTGTTTGATAATATTCTAAGTTAGACTTTGGGTGGGATTTAGATACAGATACAGTCTATTAGTTGTAAAATGGCGCGTGCTTGCGCTTGAGAAAATGCTGCTACATGTTACTGTATCTATTCTTTCTTAAATCTTTACTTGGCAAACTTACAACTAGGGTCTGAGTTCTGAAATGACATGTTGTCCATGTTCTTGGCATCTTGCATGCTGAGACAAAATATTGGCAAGCATTACCATTATGATCCTCCATCGATCATCATGGTTGAAGGAAAACGTATTAGACATGGTATTTTCAAGCTAAGTGTACCAGCAGCCGATGCTGGACCTCGTGATGCATATAGTTTGCATATTTCTATTCATCCAATTCCTTCATCCATTTTTCCTTATTTTTCTGTTCGCTCATTTATTCTAGCATATTCCTATCAGTATTTTTCAGTTGAAGGATATATGCTCTGATTACCAAACGAATGTGGAGGCAACGCCCATTTGATTTCCGTGGACAAATATCCTTTTTTGAGCTTATTATTCACAATTTATATTAATATGCTATTATGGGCTTTGCTCCAGCATGATAAGGAGGAAATAACTGCAGGCTATATTGTTCATTGACATTCATGATCAGTTACACACCAAGCCTATATTTTTGCTGCTTCTACATGTTGCTATGATGGTCATTCAACCCATTTTCTTATCGCATGACCTTGAAAAATAGCTTATTTAGTTAATGATTTTCACTTGCTAAAATTCAGAGAGCTCTTGCTGGGTACGGAGCTGTTGATTATTCAAAACCTGTTGATGTATTAGTTTGTTTCAGAGATCTCTTAGTTTGGCATACTGGCGCTTTCGCTGAACTCGACAAAGTAGCTTCACAACACAATGTGTAGTTCAGTGTAGAGTTTTGTATGAAATCGTGAAAGCATTTCATATTCCTTATTTTTTTCTTTTCATATGATGTTATGAAATTGGTTACTAATTTGCAATACAATTTCATTAAAAAAACTTGGGAAGTGTCGTGGCTGGTTATATGCAGCTCCATCTCTCTCTCTCTATGCACTCATGTTCAGTTGTTATTTTGGTGTGCAACAGAGTAGTTAGTTAGAAGCTTATGTTCTTTATGTTTCTGGATTTGGTGCAGGTTCGAGGATGTAAACCTACCTGATATATTCTTCATGGGGATTGAGTATTTTAGTGATATATCTGAGAGTTTTAATGATCTATCTGCTAGCAGGTACTGTACTCACCACAATTTTGTGTGTGTGTGTGCTTCAGCTCATTCAGTTGCATGTCAATTTGCTAACTAACCTCCTACTGCTATAGATTTCTTTGTACAGTACATACATATTATTGATTTTTTCTGAAATCTTATTCCTTTTTGTGAGGCTGCAGGCGGAGTTCAGACTCTATTTTTTGCTACAAAAGAATCAGGTATTGCTATGTCCTAATCAGGTATTCCAGTATATTTTCAGCTTGCACATAACTGTTGATTGTAAAAGTAAGAAATAAATTAGCAATAACTGCCATGAGTTTGAATTGCCCATTACATGTCCAGAGTTTTGGAATTTTTCCTAACCTTGAATAGTTTCCTTATATCTCCTTTTCTTTCATGTGTGTGTATATATAAAATGCTTAGTTCTTATTATTTCACATGTTTAAGAGATAAAGGCACATCCAGGGAAAGGTTTCGATGTAATTATACGTACATTTATTTATGATGGTTCTTCCAACATGATCAGGTCAGAAGAATTTTTCCTTGTTTTGTTATGTTTCACACTATTGTCCAAATGGATGTGCCTTATTTTCCTAATTATCTTATACCCTTATGCCCAACACTTCTCACCAAGATTCGTAAGTGTGACCGATGAACCATGTTACAACGGAAGTAGTCTGACATCCGTTGAGTAATTTAACCATGCAATTTATGTTATGAACAAGTTTTAAAAATAGTCTTGGTGAAAAGTGTTGTTCTATAAATAGCTTTCTTCCAATTTTTAGTTTTGCTGATTTTTAATGTGTCAGTTTTGATCAAAATTTTAGTTTGGTTGACGCCACCTTCTGTTCATTCCTTTTGTATACTTAACTGAAATTAGAACTTGTTAAGCGAGGATTGGTTACTGTGGTCTTATTTGGTCTCTCAGTTGTGAGTACCTAAACTGATGCAATAACAACTTATTGCATTCTTCCTATAATCCGATCTGAGCTTAGTGTTTTGCCAGTTTGCACGTAAATGCGATAAAAGATCTCACTTTATGATATTTGGTATATACAATATGCTTCAAGTGCAATAATGTACAAGTGGATTTGAGGACCAAATGGAGTGAAAGGAAGGCATGATTAAATTTGCATGCACTTTCTATTGTTACAGATCCAACCTAGGTTTGATATTGATCATGCCTCGCCTCATGCTAATCTCTCTTGTATAACAAGACATACTTATTCGATGATTTGGCTCCTCTTTACTAATTTATTATTGTTTTTTGCTCATCTATATAGGTTATGATATGTCATTGCTCAGCTTATGAAAGGAGCTGATGACTGGGGTACCATAGCAACAAACTGGACAGAGTTCTTCCATTTAAAAATCAGAGGAAAGATACATGCTTTCCATCTTCAGACGCAAGGTAAAGAGCGTACGTCTAATCATTCACTCCTGAGGACACCATCCTAAACCTTTAGTGTCGCCTATATAGCTTGCATTCCAGAATTCATGTTTACAGTGCTTTTGTGCCATGTGTGGTATGCTCCACATTGGTTCGTCTTTCCTTGTGCCACCTCTTAGTATAGGTATTATGGATCGTCAGTCTGACTGTAAGTATCAATGAAGGTAAGCTTATCTTTCATTCTCTTTTAGTTGAATTAAGGTGCTTACATATGGCCTACAATACCTACATAATACATGCTCCTAATTAGCTTCTTGCGCCATGGGTGTTACAAGAGTAAAGGTTTATCTAAAGAGGCCTTGTCACGGCGCTGCAAGTGTTGCCCCCTCCTCCCCAAGGGCAAGGTGAAGGAAGGTGCCTGTGTGGTTCTTCTGCAGCTCGCAGCGAGGATTGCTGTGTCCAACCTGCACAAGAATGCCAAGAAGTCCTTCTCGGAGATGTAAGCCATGGTGCATGTTTCTGCCATGATCTCCTTCGGTTGGATTTAGGTGTTAAAAGATTATGGGTTGTGGATGCATGATTAAAGACATGTACCTGCACTACAACGATAGATCTGGACTAATTCTTTGTGGCTTCCAAACTTGAAATGTTTGTTTGGAAGTTAGTTTAGTTTTTTGTTGTGGATTCACAACTTCTCACATGTACTGTCCTCTTAGACCTTTTAGATTTCCAAAGAAACTAAATGAAGATATGGTGGTATGTTCTTAATAGTACAACTTAAAGCCTTCCATGCTTTATATTTTCTCTGAAATTTGCTCTTGAAGAATCATGTGTCTATGTTAGATCCGATGAGAAAAGGCGGCTTCCAAGCAAAGGATGCATGAGTGCTGGCCACATTTGGTTTTCGACTTGAGTGTCTAAATATTCTCACAATACTTGGCTCCCTCTCGGCCTTTGCGCCATTGGCGCAACGAGTCATCTAGTATTAATAATATGCATTAGCAGTACATAGATCCTTAAAATTGACTAGAACAACCATGACCATGAACCACCTAGCGACGGTTTTAAGAACTAGAGCAAGTTGAAGATGCGCCACCGTCATAGCCCCTCGCTCACCGGAGCTAGGAAAACCTTGTTAAAATGGATAGTGGAGAAAGTCTTCGTTATATGCCCCAAAGAAAAGTGCACCGGAACAACAATCATGACGAAGATGATAAATGTAGATTGGTAGTACGGCCATACCTCCAAACACACCAAAGAAAACAAATGCAACTGAATCCAGACGGATTCGTCTGAGATGAACACTATTGCATCTAAGAAGATCCACTGTAGAGCCTAAAAATCGACAATGCAAGGGCCGGTGGAGGGAGCCTTGAGGCCTATGTGATGATAGTCTAAGGAGAATCGAGCAGACAATGCCGACAGGGATCCAAGAAGATTCATTGGGATGCATTTCCATACACTTTCAATCGATGCTAGGTGCACTATCATAGTGGGGATAGAATGAGGGGGGCATTATTCTAACTTTGAGACATCGCCGCCACCTTGTGGCCCCCAATCTAGACACTAAAACTACCTAAAGCAGCAAGGATGCAATCCCTCCTACCGATGGGTGCAGGGGTCCGACACACCCTCAACGGCCCATGGGCCCACCGAAGGCAGGGTGGACCAAAGGCGGTGCAAGCGAGGGGCGGTGGAAACCCTAATCTCCTCTTAAGTCACATGTGGATGGAGAGGGAAACGATTCATTCTATCTAACTATCCACCCGCTGAAGGCAGGATGTGGACCGAAGGCGGTGTCAGAGAGGGGCGGTGGAAACCCTAATCTCCTCCTAAGTCACATGTGGATGGAGAGGGAAACGGCTCGTTTTATCTAACTATCGGTTTGGTTTGTTCCTCTTACCCATGTGATAGTAGACGTGACATGTTGGCTTAGCATGATAACTTATGAGCATGCAGAGACCAAAAAGATGGCCAAGAAATCCTCTATCCACTATTCTTAAGTAGTTGCAACTCCATATTCTAGCACACATAAGTTCTCCACGTCATCAACCTCATGCAATCCCTTCATATTTTATTTTATTTTACTTCAGCACGTGCAAAGCTTCCACATCATCAAGCACATGCAAGTCCTCTACATAATCAATTTTTATTTTTATTCTTGAAAGCACAAGTGCTCTCTGGGTGATTTTGGTAATTAATGTTAACATATCTCTTGTTGGACTAATGCTTCTATCTAGTGTATTTCAGACAAGTTCAATAGTGGTGTGGAAAAGACAAGAGGATGTGGAACCCCTTCAAGGTGCTAAGGACATGCATTGGCTAAAGCTCAAGACTCTTCATTTTCTTTAGTGATCCAAGATCACATTGAGTCCATAGGAAAACCAATACTATTAAAAGGGGATGAGGTCTTGCTTAATGGCTTGCTTGCTCAAATGCTTAGTAATATTGCTCCAAAACCCTCAACCACTTTCTCCATCCAAATATGTCAAACCCCTAAACTTCAACTTGGCCCCATCGATTCTTTCTACCCGGCACCACCGAGTTCATATGACATGCCCACAGCCAGAAACCCTATACGGATCTCAGTCTCACCAAGATGGCCTTGCCAACTCCCTATTATTAGCTGCATTTATTTTGTTCTCACCGGAATTGCAATCGGTGTCACCGAGATGGCTTGACCAATTCTCGGTTGCCCTATTGCTTCACTTAGGTCTCACCGAGTTGATTGGCGCCACCAAGATGAGGTTTGCCTTAAGCCCCAGCACATCGGTCCCACCGAGTTATTCCAGTCGGTCCTACCGAGATTCCTAATCTTCACATTTTGAACTAATCGGTCCCACCGAGTTTAACTATTCGGTCTCACCGATATGGGGCAAATATGTGTGATGGTTGGATTTTGTGTGGAGGCTATATATACCGCTCCAACCCTTCTCCATATGTGAGAGAGCCATCAGAACGTGCCTACACTTCCATCATACATTTTCTGACAGAGAATCACCTACTCATGTGTTGAGATCAAGATATTCCAATCCTACCACAAGAATCTTGATTTCTAGTTGCTTTCCACTCAAATCATCTTTCCACCATATCCAAATATGTGTGAGAGAGTTGAGTGTTGGGGACACTATCATTTGAAGAACGAGAGCAAGGAGTTCATTATCAACACACCATCTATTACCTTTTGGAGAGTGGTGTCTCCTAGATAGGTTAGATGTTGCTTGGGAGCCTCTGTCAAGTTGTGGAGTTGAACCAAGAAGTTTGTAAGGGCAAGGAGATCACCTACTTCAAGATCTATCCGAGTGAGGCAAGTCCTTCGTGGGTGATGGCCATGGTGGGATAGACAAGGTTGCTTCTTCGTGGAACCTTCATGGGTGGAGCCCTCCGTGGACTCGTGCAGCCATTACCCTTCGTGGGTTGAGGTCTTCATCAACGTGGATGTACAATAACTCTACATATCGGAACCATGCCAAAAATATCCGTGTCTTCATTGCGTTTGCACACTCCAATCCCATCCCTTTACTTTCTTGCAATTTGCATGCTTTACTCTTTCCACTGCATATACTCTTGTCATGCTTGCTTGAAATGTATCGTGAATGCTTGTGAAGGGTCTAAAACTCTACCTTAACTTGAAAAATCTAAAATCCACTTTCGCTTGTGAAGGGTCTAATCACCCACCCACCCTCTATACCCCTCTTCTCGATCCTTTCAATTGGTATTAGAGCTTTGGTCTCCATTGCTTTTGTTTAATCGCCATTGGAGGAAGATGGATGAGTCTACGATCGGGAGTATTAGACGTAGAGTGCCTATGCTTGACAGAGCGTTCTATAATACTTTGAAGAGTGAGATGCTTGAGATTTTCAACGAATATGATTTGAACAAGTATATTACTAGCCCTTATGTGCCTCCTATTGATCCTTTGCATCCTACCCCCGATGAGTGTCTTGACATGGTTCGCAATATTATAACTATTGATCTTATACTTAGAGGATTGCCTAGAAATTTTCTCGTATGCTTGCCTACCTTTGAATCTGCTTATACTATATGGAAATATCTCGAGGAACGCTTTTCTAATTATTCCTTGAAAAATCTAGATGAGATTCTTCAAAAGTCTATTGCTTTTCATAAAATTAAGCCTAGTGATCCCAAGTTTGATGAATGTCTATTTGAGCTTTGTGATCTTATGTGTGCTAAAGGAAATATTGGTGTCATTAGTAGCATCATTTCACAAACTATTAGAATTCATAAATATGCACATTGTCATGGTCATAAATTAAATGAATCACTTTCTCTAAGTGATGATCACTTACATGATGATATTGAGCATGGATGTTATGATGAAGATGATGATAGTGACATCGACCTTGAAGAGTCTATGAGACATTTTGGTCTTATGGCTAACTTTCGTGGTTACATGGCTGGAGGGAAAGAATGGGATTCTCGATAGTGGATGTACTGATCATATGACCGGAGATAAGGACATGTTCCATGAGCTTGCTAAGAACGACGGCCCACGGAAGTATGTAACTTTTAGAGATGACTCCAAGGGTAAGTTACCCGGCCTTGGTAAGGTGGCCATTTCCAATGATAGCTCTATCCAAAATGTTATGCTCGTTGAATCTCTTGGCTACAATCTCCTTTCCGTATCTAGACTAGCCGACTTTGGTTTCAATGTTCGATTTACTGAAGTAGATTGCCAAGTGTTTCGTAGAGATAATCATAATATGGTCTTTACAGGTATTTGTAGAGGTGATCTATACATTGTTGATTTCACTAAGAGAGCCCAACCTCATACTTGCTTAATTGCTAAATCTTCTAAAGGTTGGTTATGGCATAGAAGGTTAGGTCATGTGAGCATGCGAAATATTGATAAGCTTATTAACGGTGATCATATCCTTGGTGTTAAAGATTTCATATTTGACAAGGATAGGCTTTGTAGTGCTTGTCAAGCAGGAAAACAGGTTGGAGGAAGTCATCACGTGAAGAACATCATGACCACGAGAAGACCGCTTGAGCTACTTCATATGGATCTTTTCGGTCCCAACGCCTACAAGAGTCTCGGTGGTAACTCATTCGGTTTGGTCATTGTTGATGACTTTTCAAGATTTACGTGGGTGTTCTTTCTTGATGACAAATCTTAGGTCCAAAAGATCTTCAAGAACTTCGCTAAGAAGGCCCAAAACCAATTTGAAGTGAAGATCAAGAAGGTTCGAAGCAACAATGGAACGGAGTTCAAGAACGCCAATGTTGATGTGAAGTTTGATGAATCTAACAGCTTGCAAGTAGAGCAATTGCCAATTGATGTAGGAGACAAAGATCCTTAGAAAGCAATCCAAGATTTGTCCGTTGGCAAGATTCACCCAACGGAGGTAAAGGAGAGTACTTCGTCTATTCAAGTGGAAGCCCCAACTTCACATCAAGGAGAACCAAAAGTTGACTTGGAGGCATCCACAAAGTGGAACACGTCAAGACGGAGGAAATGAGGAAGTGCAACAAGATGAACCACCTCGACCTCCCTCTCCACCTCCACAAGAGAACGACGACACCAACAACAATGAAGGAGGAGAAGAAGAAGAAGACAATGAAGAGGATGTTCCACCCCAACCCAAACAAAAGCTCTCACGAGTTAGAGCAAGAGTCACAAGAGACCATCCCCGTCGAACAAATCTTTGATGACATTCAAACAGGTAGAATCACTCGCTCTAAAACTCGTTTGGATAACTTTTGTGAACACTACTCATTCATTTCTAGTATTGAACCTATGAAGGTAGAAGAAGCTCTTGAGGATCCGGATTGGGTAAATGCTATGCACGAAGAGCTACACAGCTTCAAGAGGAATAAAGTGTGGACATTGGTTGAAAAGCCCAACGACAATCACAATGTCATTGGAAAAAAATGGATGTTTTGGAATAAGCAAGATGAAGATGGACAAGTTGTACGGAACAAGGCACGTCTCGTCGCCCAAGGCTACACTCAAGTCAAAGGTATGGACTATGATGAGACATAATCCCCCGTTGCTAGACTTGAGTCCGTACGCATCTTACTTGCTTATGCAAATCACCATGATATCACCTTATACTAAATGGACATTAAAAGTGATTTTCTAAATGGAGAAATTAAGGAGGAAGTTTATGTTAAACAACCTCCCGGCTTTGTTAATTCCAAGAAACCTAATCATGTCTACAAGCTTCATAAAGCTCTTTATGGTCTTAAACAAGCTCCCAGAGCATTGTATAAATGCTTGACCAAGTTTCTTATTGAAAAAGGCTTTGAAATTGGGAAGATTGATTCTACACTTTTTACTAAAGGGTTTAATGGTGAATTATTTGTGTGCCAAATTTATTGGATGATACCATATTTGGTTCTACTAACGCCCATCACTACAAAAAAAAATACACTTCCGTGATGATACGTGTTTGTCATTGTCGGTGTCAAAACCGGCGGATCTCGGGTAGGGGGTCCCGAACTATGCGTCAAGGTCGGATGGTAACAGGAGACAAGGGACACTTTATTTTACCCAGGTTCGGGCCCTCTCGATGGAGGTAAAACCCTACTCCTGCTAGATTAATATTGATGATATGGGTAGTACAAGAGTGTAAACCCTAGAAGCTAGCCTACAGTATGATTGTGTATGACGATGGTTGTATGGTTCTGTTGTTCTCTTGTCCTACGGACTACAACCCTCCGGTTTATATAGACACCGGATAGGGTTAGGGTTACACAGAGTCGGTTACAATGGTAGGAGATCTCGAATATCCGCACGCCTAGCTTGCCTTCCACGCCAAGAAAAGATCCTTCTGGACACGGGACGAAGTCTTCAATATTGTATCTTCATAGTCCTGGAGTCCGGCTGAAGGTATAGTCCGGCTATCCGAACACCCCCTAATCCAGGACTCCCTCAGTAGCCCCTAAACCAGGCTTCAATGACGACGAGTCTGGCGCGCAAATTGTCTTCGGCATTGCAAGGCGGGTTCCTCCTCCAAGTTCTTCAAAAAGATTGTAAACACCAATTATAGTGCCCGGCTCTGCAAAACAAGTTTCCACATATTGCCATACAGAGAATAATATTAACACAAATCAAATCTGCTGACGTATCCCGCAGTGCGTCATAACACTGCGGCCAAGCCTTCTACATAAATTGTTTTCATTGTTCCACCTCAGCTCGTTTAGCGAGGCGGTTTCCTTGGCACGTCTTGTCGAAGCAGAAATCATGTGCCCCCCTTTAGCGGCATTCTCATTAGTACGGACGTGGGTAACCCAACCGCGCCATTTACCACGGCGCTCGAAACGCAAGTGAGTTTTATTAGGCGGGTGGGGACGCATAACCGCATCCGCCTACATAAGGGGATAAGAATCCGCCTTTTCTACCTACGCCTTCTTCCTCCTTTGCCCATCCATCTCTTGCGCACTCAAGCTCCAGCGCCCAAGTCCGCTCTTCCTTCCTCAACCTCCTCCAACAATGTCCGGAGCGGGAGGCAAGTGGATGGTTTCCTCCGTGACAGAGGCTCAAATCAAAAAGCTAAGGAAAGTCGGATACTTATCAAAGGATATGCCGCATCGGCTTCCTGATAAGGGGCAGCTTCTTCCTACCCCCAGGCCCCATGAGAGGGTAGTGTTTCTTCCCCACTTCCTCCGCGGACTGGGCTTTCCACTTCACCCATTTGTCCGGGGGCTCATGTTCTACTACGGCCTGGATTTCCATGATCTGGCCCCGAACTTTGTTCTCAACATCTCGGCGTTTATCGTCGTGTGTGAGGCCTTTCTCCGCGTCCGCCCCCACTTCGGCCTCTGGCTCAAGACCTTCAACGTCAAGCCCAAGGTGGTGTCCGGCACCCAGGCGGAGTGCGGAGGCGCTATGGTTGGCAAGATAGCCAACGTCCTCTGGTTCGATGGCTCCCTCGTGGAGTCCCTAAAGGGGTGGCAGGCTGGGTGGTTTTACATCACCGAGCCCCGCGATCCGAAATGGGTCGCGGCCCCTGAGTTCAGATCCGGACCCCCCACGCGGCTCATGTCCTGGAAAGAGACAGGCCTGTCGTGGGGCAACGAGGAGGAAGTGACTGGTTTGCAAACATGCATCCAGTCCCTGGTGGACAAGCCAATCCGGATTGCCAATATAGTCCAGGTCATGCTCGTTCGCCTGATCCTCCCGTGCCAAGAACGGGATTTTACTTTGTGGGAATTCGACCCGGCGCAGCACCAAACCCTCAGTAGGCTATTCGACACGACGTATGAAGACGTTTGGAAGGTGCTGACCAAAGGCGCCGAGTCCCCCACATCCGCCTCCGAGGATCGCGGATACAGCTCGTAGCGCAACGCTGGCGAGGTAAGCTATCTATACCTTTGACAGGTTCGTTAAGCTCTTCTACATAGATTAACTCTACGCGGGATCTAAACTCCCTTTACCTTTGACAGGCTTGGCAGGAGGTATCCGGACCAATTAACTGTCCGGCTCCCCTGCCCGAAGACCAAGCCCCAGCTCTCTTGGAGAAGCTGCTAGCTCCGGCACCTTACGTGGTGCCGGAGAGGAAGGCCAAGAAGAAGAAAACCACCGGGACTCGAAAGAGTTCCCACAACATGGTGGTGTCGGACTCGTCATCTGATGAGTCCGCAACGCCCTCCTCTCGTGAAAACGAGGAGGAGGAACAAGGAAGCTCTCCCCCTCCAGCGAGGGGAGCAAAGAAGAAGAAGGCCGCCCCAACGGGGGAGGCCGAGGGGTCGATGAAAAGGAAGACCCCTCCGCCGGATTACTCCCTCGACGCCGAAGAGGGCGGAGAGGAGCTGCCGTACAGAACCAAGCGTCCGGTGAAATCGTAAGTGTTTGCATACCAGAGTGACTCATGATATTCTTTTAATGTGCGGCTTTTCCTAATATCACCTGTGCTTTATGCAGCCCACCCCGGGCCGAACTCATCAATTCGTCGAGCGGCTCCCTGGATTCGTCGGACGTGAACTCAATTCCGCCCGCTGTCTCCCCCCGCACTGCAGATGACGCCGAAGTGGCGTCACGACAAGCTCCGAGGCAGGAGGAGGTGGTCCTGGAGGAGCCACAAGGCAATCCTCCGGACCCCAGGAGTGAAGGGGACGAAACCCCCCAAGGCTCCAAGTCCGGCTTTGTGCCGGACACCGCGCCGGACTCGACAGTCCCGGTCCACGGTGGGCGAACTCCTTCCAAGAGGAGTAAGCCATCTGAGCCGTCGGCCTCCGTCCAACCGGAGGCGCCGGACAATCTGGTGGAGGTGCTTAAGGGCGCCTCCATCGATGAGGAGCACCGTACTGTTATGAGTACGGTGATCCAAAGGGTTCAGTCCGCCAAGAGCGGACTGAATGAAGCTTGCGCTAGCCTTCTAACAGGCTTCGAGGTAAGTAAAAATATGTCGAATTATTTACCGCATAGACAGTAGCCCCTGATGCTCTATTCGGTGTTCGGAAAGAAAAGCCGGATAGAGGATCTAGTAATTTTCGCAGGAGTCTAACAAAAAAGTCAAATATGCGTATGCAGGCTTCGCTGCTGTCCACCGCCGCACTGACTGCGCAGGTGGATGTCCTTAAAAAGGACCTCGGGCGGTCCGAGCAAGAGCTCGGCCTTGCCAAACGGCAGCTCGAGGAGAAATAAGGTAAGAAATACCGTAAAAGGGGAAAAAAGGTGCCTATAGAGAGGCTTGATTGCAAAAAGAAATAACAGGATTGAGCTGCTTATTGTAGGGGCCACAGCCGAGGTGACAACCCTGAAGCAAGCGCTGGCTGAGGCCGAGAAGAAAACGGCCGAGGAGCGCGCCGAGCGAGAAAGGCTTGGGGTCCAAGCCGGCGAGGTGCAGCAAGAGCTGCAAGCTCTCATGAAAAACATGAGGGTTTGGAGCTTGAGGCGAAAACGCAAGCATCCGAGCTCGCCTCGGCCATTGAGACCGCCAAGAGTGCCAAGGCCGAAGCCCAGAAGGCCCTCCAAGAGTTGGAGGATGTGAAAAAGATAGCAGCGGGTAAGGCATTCTCAATGCAAAGTAGGAATATAAAAGTAAAGTACCTATTACTTACCCGAATCCGGAGTTCTCCAGGGGCGTTCTTCGATCTTCCCCGCAGCGCATCCGACGCCACCGTGTTCTACCGAGCTGAAGAGGGCAGATCGACGGAGAGTGTGTTCTGGTCTCAGTATTCTAAGGCCGGACACCCTGTGCCCTTGAGCGATCAGCTGAAACAACTGGCCGAGCTCCACAAGGCGGCCGAACAGGCCATGAAGGGCTTACTAGTTCGGCTGTGGCCTGGAGAGGCCCTGCCTGGGAGCTATTTCGGGCTTGTGCGGCGGCTGGTGGAGGCCTGTCCATGGCTTGAGGTCATCAAGCGCTCCGTCTGCATTGAAGGTGCCCGGAGGGCCCTTGCCCGTGTAAGGGTACACTGGGGGAAGCTGGACGGAGAGAACCTGGTGAAGGACGGGCCGCCGCAGGGGAAGGAGCATCGCAAGCCCGAGAACTACTACAAGGAAGTTCTTGCCGGATCCCGCCTTGTCGCGGATGAATGTACTAAAGATGTAATATTTGAATGAACTCGCTCGTTTGTATCCTGTGCGCTGAAAACTTGTTCATATGCGCTAAGCAATGCTTATTGAATTTAAAATATTATTTTCTGTGCGGCCGTTTATCAAAAAATTGAGAGATGGCCAGTCGTCGGCTTCTGCCCCCATGCCACTAGTGCTGGGGTGTTCGGGATAAACCTGAGGGCTCTTGTTCCCATAGTTGGGTCCTTCGAGGGAGGCGCTCAGCACAGCGAACCAGACAATCGGGCTATAATGCTTGAACACTCTCACTTAGCCATAGAACGTTATAATTTTAAATTTCGGCGAAGCCCCTAGTTCGGAAGGCCGAATTCGGGGCGCTATCCACGCCTTTGGCCGGACATAACCAGCTCCTCGCTCGAAGCGGCATAAGCCTTTAAGGACTCGAAAACCTCTTGAACAGCGACCGGTCTCACGCCTTATCATGACAGTCTGTTTCAGCTTTCTCCACTGAGGTGCTCAACCCACCTGAACTGGGGCACAATCGCAGTGGTTCTCCTAGTGCTACCTTAGCCGATATAGCGGAACGTAAGGCACCAAAACATAGGAGCCAAGCAAAACCAACATGTCACCAAAATCATGACTCGGAGACGATGCATATAGTGCTATAAGTTCGGGGTGCCACACTTGTGAAAGTGTACGAACTTCTCACAACCAGATAGAAGGGTAATGAAGCCCCTGGCGTGGTTTGCCGTACCATGGTGTACGGGTGCGATCATGTTATTTAATAAACATATATATATATATATATATAAAAGAGGATAATGCAAAAGATAGACAAAAAGCTATGCATTGTTTATAAGGAGGCTATTTATCAAAGCCGAACAATACAAGTAGTGCGATAAGCAAAAAAGATATTAGACTATTTAACATGTCCTAACCAGGCGCAGGCCGCGAAGTTTAGAAACAGATATATCGCTCGAAATAGAGACCACCTGAGAATTCCGGAGTCCGGCGTAGCTTTGTCTGCTTTCCTGGGTCTTGCATCGTCTGTGCGGCAACACTGCCGAACAGGTATCCAGAGTATGGAGTCCTGAAGGTAAAAGAAGTTCGGCAACCCCTAGTACGTTTGACGCCGTATCTTAGGCATGCCGTGTAATGTGCCCCTCCCCCTGTGCCCATGGAATTTTAAGGGCATGATTGTGTACTCTAGGTACTGGCTCCGTTATGGTGCGATGGCTGGGGTCGGGGCCGTATTGCTACACTTGCTCTGATCGTGCCAGGTGGTCTTGTTGCAGGTTACTTCGGGCGCGCTTTGCATTGTCCGGTTTTTTAACGGTCGGACTGGAGTGTTGCCTTAAGAGGCTGCTTTGTACTTCCGCCGCGAGAGCCGCCGTGTGCTCCTCTGTACGGATGGAGCGTTCGGTGTTTCCGCTGACCGTGATTACTCCTCGAGGGCCTGGCATCTTGAGCTTGAGATATGCGTAGTGCGGCACCGCATTGAATTTAGCGAATGCGGTACGTCCGAGCAGGGCATGATAGCCACTGCGGAACGGCATTATATCGAAGATTAACTCTTTGCTTCGGAAGTTATCCGGAGATCCGAAGACCACATCAAGTGTTATCGAGCCTGTGCAATTGGCCTCTACACCTGGGATGACGCCTTTAAAGGTCGTCCTTGTGGGCTTGAGGACTCTTGTGATATGAAATCCGTCCATGATTGGGTAAAGAACCAATGCGGCGAAACCGCCGTGACGAATGCTAGTGGGGTGGTCCCTTCGATCGAAAGTGATCGGGCAAGAGGTGTAACGCCCTCGATGCAGCTATAGCTCCCACGTGTCGAGGCACGATTTTGAGGCATAACCGCATTGAAAGCAATGTCGCAAGTGAGGTAATTTTCACACAACCCATGTAATACATAAAGGGAAAGAGGATACATAGTTGGCTTACAGTCGCCACTTCACACAATACATAAATAAACATCCATCATTCAAGTTACACTCAAGGTCCGACTACGGTACCAAAATGAAAGAAGACTACCCCAAATGCTACATAGATCCCCGGATCACCCCAACTGGGCTCCACTACTGATCGTCAGGAAAAGACACATAGTAACGGCCACGTTCCTCGTCGAACTCCCAAGTGAGCTCGGTCGCGTCATCTGCACTGGCATCGTTGGTACCTGCAACTGTTGTGATAGAATCTGTGAGTCACGGGGACTCAGCAATCTCACACCCGCGAGATCAAGACTATTTAAGCTTATAGGTAGGAAAGGATTGTGAGGTGGAGCTGCAGCAAGCGACTAGCATATATGGTGGCTACAACGCAAAAGAGAGCGAGAAGAGAAGCAAAGCACGGTCGTGAAGCTAGAAGTGATTAAGAAGTGATCCTAGAACAACCTACGTCAAACATAACTCCAACACCGTGTTCACTTCCCGGACCCCGCCGAGAAGAGACCATCACGGTTACACACGCGGTTGATGTGTTTTAATTAAGGTCAACTTCGGGTTTTCTACAACCGGACATCAACAAACTCCCATCTGCCTCATAACCGCGGGCACGGCTTTCGAAAGATAATACCCTGCAGGGGTGTCCCAACTTAGCCCATTATAAGCTCTCACAGTCAACGAAGGATATTCCTTCTACCGGGAAGACCCGATCAGTCTCGGAATCCCGGACTACAAGACATCTCGGCAGTAATAAAACAAGTCCAGCAAAGCCGCCCGATTGTGCCGACAAATCCTGATAGGAGCTGCACATATCTCGGTCTCAGGGCACATCCGGATAAGCTAAGCATACAGGAACCAACATAACCCAAGTTGCCAAGGGACGGTCCCGCACGGTGCTCTAGTTTGGACCAGCAATCAAAGGAGAACTGGCCCGGGGGGGTTAAAATAAAGATGACCCTTGAGTCTGCAGAACCCAAGGGAAAAAGGCTTAGGTGGCAAATGGTAAAGCCAATGTTGGGCCTTGCTGGAGGAGTCTTATTCAAAGCGAACTGTCAAGGGGGTCCCATAAATCACCCAACCGTGTAAGGAACGCAAAATCAAGGAACATAACACCGGTATGACGGAAACTAGGGTGGCAAGAGTGGAACAAAACACCAGGCATAAGGCCGAGCCTTCCACCCTTTACCAAGTATATAGATGCATTAATTAAATAAGAGGTATTGTAATACCCGAACAAGTAAACATGTTCCAATAAGGAACAACAAGTCCATGTTCCAACAAGGAACAAACTTCATCTTCACCTGCAACTAGCAACGCTATAAGAGGGGCTGAGCAAAGCGGTAACATAGCCAATCAACGGTTTGCCAGGACATGGATGGTTAGGGGCTGACATGGCAATATGGGTGGCATGATATAGCAAGTGGTAGGTATCGCAGCATAGGCATAGCAAAAGAGCGAGCATCTAGCAAGCAAAGATAGAAGTGATTTCGAGGGTATGGTCATCTTGCCTGCAAGGTTCTCAGAGTTGTCGAAAGCTGGGTCCTCGTAGGCGTTCTCAACAGGTTCCTCGTTCACGTACTCGTCTCCCGGCTCTACCCAAAGCAAGAACACAAGCAAAGAGGACAAATATCAATCACGATGCAATGCGCAAGCAACATGATGCAAAACATGGCATGATATGCGAATGTGATATGCAATGCATATGCATGCTCCGGAAGGACAAGGATGAACAAGGAATAATCTTGGCAAACCAAGTATGCCACTGGATAGGTGAGGTGATTTCGGTTGAAATCGATATAAAGATCACCGGAATCGGATGCACGGTTTGCAAATGACAAGCAATACAAGAATGACGATAATCTGCCATTAACAGCATGATGCTACTTAGCAAGCATCAAGAAATTAGGCTACTGCACCCAAACATATCAACAAAGCATATGACAGAAATCTACTCAAGATGCTTGACAAAAGATGAACACTGAGCTACGTCTAAATCACACCACAACAGGTTCAGACAAGCATGGCAAAAGTGCAAAAGATAACAGGTTCACAGACTTGGTGAAAATAACAACATACCAGAAATTAACATCAGGATGACATGTTTAGTGCAATGAAACAACATGCTACAGGAACAGGACATAGCAAAATAAGGCATGGAATGAATCTACTCAAATCACTTGACAGAAGTCCCTTACTGACCATAAGCCAAAAGGAACAGAAAATATGATTATATCCATGTCAATTAAGCAAGTTTCGTTACAGGTTTCAGACTTAGCAGAAAACTGGACATGTCAAAAACAGATAACAAGTAGGCATGTTTACGAGCTCGATGCACTCACTACAGAGCATTGCATGATAAACTAAGCATGCATCCGTCAGGAAGACATGGCATAGAAACTAGACATGACAAGAACAACATCATAGCATGCAAGGATCAACTAAACCAAGCATGGCAAAATCGAATAACATGTAAACAATCTGCCAGCAACATTTTATAGCAAAAGTAGAGCTCGATTGACTCAAGCTATGTCACTCCATAATTACAAACAAAGGCATGGATGGGTAGAGCAAATCCATATGCTCAAAACACTCTTACTGATCATGCTCAAATTATGCATAGATCTCTCTGAAACAACATGAACACATGGCATAAAAATAACAGCAGGCAGGGACGGTGAAAATACTAAGTCTCTGAAATCAGCAACATTAAGTACCCTAGTTTGCATGCTTGTGCTAGTCACCACATAGATCACAAAAATACATGTCATAAATCTCTGGAAAGATGGCATGGCATATTACAAAACACATGTAGAGCTCAACATCATAGGATGCACACATCAATCATGGCAAAAATGACAAAAGTGCAAGTACTGAAACAGAACTGAAACTAACATCACATAGCCCTCTTCTAACAGCATTTCGGGCATCAAGATCACCTCAAATGAAAATGATGCAATGGGATGAAATGATTTACTCTTCGATATGAACAATTTGACATATTATATGCACGAAACAGAGCTACGGATGCAAAGTTATGGCATGATGAACAGGTGACAAAATTGTGAAAATATCGGGACTTTGAAGATTTTTGAGGGGGGAAAGAAGTCAACCCTAGGCGGCGCGGAAGCCGAGGATCGCCGGATCTGGTGCCGGAGTACGTCGGGGAAGGAGCGGCGACGGCGGGGCCGGCCGGATCCGGGCTGCGCCGGCCCAGATCTGGCGCGGGCGGCGGCGGAGGAGGCGGGGACGGCGCGGGGCGGCGAGGCGGCGCGGGGCGGCGGCGAGGCGGCGGTGGCCGGAGGAGGAGGCGCGGGCTGCCGCGGGGGCGAGGCGGCGGAGCCGCGGGCCAGGCGTGGGCGGGGCTCGGCGGCGCGCGGGCTCGGGGGGGGGGGGCGGGCCGGTGGCGGCTGGCGGCGGGGACGCCCACGTGGCGCGCGGCGATTGGCCCGGCGCGGCGGCGGACGGTGTCTGGCGCGGCCCGGACACGTCCGGCTGCGGCGGGGCGATTTTTTAGGGTTAGGGTGGTGATTGAACCGCAAATGGAGGAGGGGGAGGTGTATTTATAGGTAGAAGGAGCTAGGGAGCTCCAAATGGAGTGCGGTTTTCGGCCACGCGATCGTGATCGAACGGCGGTGGACATGGGAGTGACTTAGATGGGTTATTGGGCTGTTTTGGAGGGGTTTTGGGCTGCAACACACACGAGGCCTTCACGGTTACCCGGTTAACCGTTGGAGTACCAAACGACCTCCGATTGACCCGAAACTTGACAGGCGGTCCACCGGTGCTATACCAAGGCCGCTTGACAAACCTCGGTCCATTTCGAGAATGTTTAATACCCGCACACGAAGAAATGTAAAAGGGGACGCCGGGGGACATAGGAGCGCCGGATTGGAAAACGGACAACAGGGAAAAATCTCGGATTCATGAGACGAACACGTATGCGAATGCGATGCAGATGATGACATGATATGAAATGCATGACATGAACAAAATGCAAACTGACGGGAACCCAACCATGGAGGAAATATTATATCACAATGCCGAAAATGGCAAGAGTTGGATTACAAATATGGCAAGTTACATCCGGGGTGTT
This sequence comes from Aegilops umbellulata, assembly GCA_032464435.1. Classification (NCBI taxonomy): domain Eukaryota; kingdom Viridiplantae; phylum Streptophyta; class Magnoliopsida; order Poales; family Poaceae; genus Aegilops; species Aegilops umbellulata. The sequence goes on along the minus strand of CP136060.1, from coordinate 81,708,601 downwards.
ACAACACTCCACCACTACGAGAGGATCTCGTCCCGAGATCTAGGACTGAAAAAACTCCGTATACTCGGAACGTAGGTGATCCTCACGCTCCCAGGTGGCTTCTCGGTCTGAATGGTGTGACCATTTCACTTTCAGGAATTTGATTGACTTGTTGCGAGTCTTGCGCTCAGTTGTTTCAAGAATAGCAACGGGGTGCTCATGATAGGACAAATCTTCTTGAAGATCAATGTCTTCGAAGTTGATGGTGCGCTCAGGCGTCTTGAAGCACTTGCGCAGCTGTGACACGTGGAAGACATCGTGCACATTTGCAAAGTTGGAGGGAAGCTCAAGTTGATAGGCGAGATCGCCTCATTTGCCGATGATCTTGAAAGGACCGACGTATCTAGGAGCAAGTTTCCCCTTGATACCGAAGCGACGAGTTCCTTTCATTGGAGAGACGCGGAGGTAGACATGGTCTCCGATCTCGAATGCCAAATCTCGGTGTTTGCTATCGTAATAGCTCTTCTGGCGCGATTGCGCGGCTTTGAGGTTCTCCCGAATGACCTTGCACATTGCCTCAGCCTCTGAGATCAAATCGTTGCCAAGCAATTGGCGTTCGCCCGTCTCAGACCAATTGAGAGGAGTACGACACTTTCTGCCATAGAGAATCTCGAATGGGGCTTTGCCCGAGCTGGCTTGAAAACTGTGGTTGTAAGAAAACTCAGCATAAGGAATACAATCCTCCCACTTCATGCCGAAAGAGATAACACAAGCTCTGAGCATATCTTCAAGAATTTGGTTGACACGCTCGACTTGCCCACTAGTCTGAGGGTGGAAAGCTGTGCTGAAGCGAATATTGGTGCCCATGGCCTTCTGAAAAGAATCCCAAAACTTGGAGGTAAAGATGCTGCCACGGTCTGAAGAAATCAATTGTGGAATGCCGTGCAAGGAGACAATTCTGGATGTGTAGAGCTCTGCCAGCTGCGCTGCTGTGATAGACTCTTTGATAGGAAGAAAATGAGCCACTTTGGTGAGCTTGTCGATGACGACGAAGATAGCATCATTTCCATGATTGGACTTAGGAAATCCAGTCACGAAGTCCATTTCGATATGATCAAACTTCCATTCTGGAATAGCAAGAGGTTGGAGAAGACCAGCTGGTCGTTGGTGTTCTGCTTTCACCCTTCTGCAGACATCACATTCATTCACGAATTGAGCAATCTCTCGCTTCATTCGAGTCCACCAATACGACTGCTTGAGGTCATGGTACATCTTCGTACTTCCAGGATGAATTGACAGAAGAGAGTTGTGCGCTTCGTTCATAATGACTTTATGAAGATCACCCTTTGGAACCACGATCCGGTCCTCGAAGAAAAGAGTATCTCTATCATCAACTCGATAGCACTTGTATTTGGAAATGCCCTTGTCAATACCACGTTTCACCTTCTTCACCATGGTATCCAACAGTTGTGCCTCACGAATTTGATCTTCCAAAGTAGGAGAGACGATGAGGTTGGCAAGAAAACCTTGAGGAACAATTTGGAGGTTCAACTTGCGGAAAGCTTCACAAAGATCCGGTTGAAAGGGCTTGAGGATTAAGCTGTTGCAGTAAGCCTTCCTGCTCAAAGCGTCTGCAATCACATTAGCCTTGCCTGGAGTATATTCAATACTCGGATTATACTCTTGAATCATTTCGACCCATCGAGTTTGCCTGAGGTTGAGGTGAGGCTGAGTGAAGATGTACTTGAGACTCTTGTGATCGGTGAATATGTCCACTTTCCTTCCCAACAGGAGATGTCTCCATGTTATCAGTGCGTGGACAACTGCCGCCAACTCAAGATCGTGAGTGGGGTAGTTCCTTTCGTTGGGCTTCAATTGACGAGAGGTATAGGAAACAACCTTCTTCTCTTGCATTAAGACGGCACCGAGGCCCTGAAGAGAAGCATCACAGAATACTTCATAAGGCTTGGATTCGTCAGGAGGAGTCAGAACTGGAGCAGTGACGAGTTTCTCTTTGAGAGTGTTGAAAGCCACGTCACACTCGGGAGACCAGACATACTTCACATGCTTCTGGAGGAGGTTTGAAAGAGGCTTTGCAATCTTTGAGAAACTCTCAACGAATCTTCGGCAATAGCTTGCAAGTCCAAGAAAACTGCGAAGCTGCTTGACATTCTGAGGAGGTTCCCAATTCAAAACTGCAGACATCCTCTGTGGATTAATAGCAATGCCCTTGGCAGAGATGATATGACCAAGGTAAAGAACTTCATCAAGCCAGAATTCACATTTGGAGAACTTCGCATATAATTGATACTCTCTGAGCTTGTCGAGCACCAATCGCAAATGTTTGGCATGATCCTCCTTATTCTTGGAGAAGACCAAAATATCATTGAGATAGACCAAGATAAATTCGTTGATTTAGGGGTTGAAGATGAAATTCATCAAGCGAGTGAATGCTGGAGGAGCATTGGCGAGGCCGAAAGACATGACAATATATTCATAAGAACCAAAGCTTGTTCTGAATGCTGTCTTGGGAATATCTTCTTCACGAATGCGGATTTGATGATAACCCATACGAAGGTCAAGCTTGGAGAACACTTTAGCACCTTTAAGTTGCTCGAATAGCTCATTGATGTTGGGAAGTAGGTACTTGTTCTTGATAGTCTTCTTGTTCAATGGACGGTAATCGACGCAAAGTCGGTCCGTGCCATCCTTCTTCTTGACAAAAAGAACACCACAACCCCAAGGAGAAGAACTCGGTCTGATCAGACCCAGACGATCTTGTTCATCGAGTTGTTTCTTCAATTCCTTCAACTCATCTAGTCCAAGCTTGTAAGGACGCTTGCAAACGGGTTCCGTGCCAGGCTCAAGATCGATAACGAATTCAACTGGTCGGCGGGGAGGCATACCCGGAAGCTCTTCTGGAAAGACATCTTGGTACTCACAAACGACTGGAATCTGAGAGATAGCATCCAATTCACCATTCTCATTGAGAGAAAACAACCGAATGGTTTCATCACGAGAGGCATAGATGATCACATCGTCAGAAGGGTGAGTCAATTGAATTTCCCTGGCAGCACAATCAAGATGAGCCTTGTGCTTAGAAAGCCAGTCCATCCCGAGAATAAGATCAATATCAGAGTCACCAAGCACCATTGGTTTAGACAAGAATCTATAGTCTCCCATCTTGATAGAAACATTCGGGATCATCGTGGTAGCCCTCATAGGCTTGGCCGGAGAAACAACCCCCATGGGTTTTTCCAACAATTCCAAAATGAAGTCATGCTTTGAAACAAATGATCTCGACATGAAACAATGCGATGCACCAGTATCAAATAAGACTTTTGCAGGAATATCATTGACTGAGAGATTACCCATTATCACTTCAGAAGAATCCTCCGCTTGAGCTGCATTCAACATGTTCACCTTGGCATGCTTAGGATTATGTTTGACCACTGCATTGCTGGAAGATTTCACAGGAGGAGGAGGTGGAAGGCGCCTTTGGTTGAAGCACTTGTCCGCATAGTGACCCTTCTGCTGACATTTGTTACAAGTCACCTCTTAGAGCGGACGATGGTAAGGAGAACTTGGCCTTGGAGCTTGGTTCTGAGACTTGTTCTGATAGCCAGGGTTGGGTGGGTGGGAAGATCCACGACCACATGAGTTCTTCTGCTGATAAGGCTGACGGAACGGAGGAGGAGGGGGCAACCAGAACTTCTGTTGCTTAGCTGCCACAAGTGAAGAAGAAGAAGACTGAACTGCGTCTCTGACTCTCTTCTTAGATGCCTCACACTTGAGCTGAGCAGCTTCTTGTTTCAGCGCCATATTGTAGAATTCATCATACTTTAATGGCTCAAAAAGCACGAGAGCAAGTTGCAGATCTTCTCTGAGACCACGCCTGAATTGGTAGATCATACTCTTCTCATCAGGGATGTCTTGCCTCGCAAAACGAGAGAGCTTCTGGAACTGAGTTTTGTATTGATAGACAGACATGTTGCCTTGCTTGATATTGTGGAATTCCTCACGCTTAAGCTCAACAACACTTTCTGGAATGTGGTGAGCTTTGAAGTCACAGCGGAAATCATCCCAGGTAATCACACGACCTCCTCTGAAATCTTTGTATTGCTGGAACCACTCAGCAGCTTGATCTTTGAGTTGAAAAGAGGCAAACTTGACAAAGTCCTCAGGTCTGACATTGCTGCACTCGAAATGCTTGCTGATGTCCACGAGCCAATCATCGGCGTCTGTGGCCTCGACACAGTAGCTGAAGGTCTTTGGCTGATTAGCAAGGAACTGGTTGATTGAAGCGAAGTGCGGCTGATTGTTGCCTTGGCCTTGATTCCCTTGATTATCTTGCCCTTGGTTGTGATCTTGCAAGAGCTGAATCAGAATCTGAGCGTTGGCATTTGTGGCAGTCATCAGGGCTTGCCATGCCTCCGGAGGCAGAGGTGGTGGCGGAGGGTTAGCCTGACTTCCTTCATTGCGTTCCGGATTCTGACGCGTTGGCGGAGCCATCCTGAAGAGGGTGACATCCATTAGCATCTTGAAAAAGATATATGCAAGCTGAATCAAAGGATCGAAATTGCAACATATAGTCTTCACAATAAACATTCGAACAAGAATGAACGAATGAATTCCAAAGCAAAGCATCACACTTCCATAAGCTGAGAAGCCACTTAGAACAAGGTATGGAATAAAATCAACAAGGTACGGATGTGAACAAATACTTGGTAAGGATTACCCAATCATGAACAAAATATCTGCGGAAGAAATACTAGAGCTACAAGAATTCCCACTTATAAACTCCCGAAACTTTCTTGTTATGCAATCAGGTGTTGGGGATACAGGGGACAAAATATATCACCCAAACTAACAATACCTAGATCCAGCTGTATCCATCCTTCAACACATAACCAAGAAATTCTCGGAAATCATCTACCTCAACCTTCGAAAAGCATCTGTTATACAAGTCATGGCAATACTCCCGGACTCGCCTCAGTACTGGGCTATCAGGGTTATCTCACCAACAACTGTACAAAAGAGATTTTCGATGTCGGCGTACTAAACTCAGGTATTCCAGAACTGTAACGATAAAATTATGACGACAACACCTCGGAGCTCAACTCCCTGGGACACCTCCTCTAAAACCACTGCTGACGGGAGGCAACTAAGACAATGTTGTCATCATAAAACCATCGGAACGATTCTAAGATACCCGCGTGATCCTAAAAATTTTTTTAGTGAAATTTGAGAAGAGAAGAGTCAAAACACTACGTCTGGATGCCTTACCAGAGCGATGAGGAGACTGGGAAGTAAAAAGAATTCCTAAGCTCTCCGATATATAATTCCTAAATGACTCAAAACATTTTTCTAGACACAACTCGGCCGCTAAAAACGATCAAACAGTGGGGGCTCCTAAGGTCGGGGAAGGCTCTGATACCAACTTGTAACGCCCTCGATGCGGCTATAGCTCCCACGTGTCGAGGCACGACTTAGAGGCATAACCGCATTGAAAGCAATGTCGCAAGTGAGGTAATCTTCACACAACCCATGTAATACATAAAGGGAAAGAGGATACATAGTTGGCTTACAGTCGCCACTTCACACAATACATAAATAAACATCCATCATTCAAGTTACACTCAAGGTCCGACTATGGTACCAAAATGAAAGAAGACTGCCCCAAATGCTACATAGATCCCCGGATCACCCCAACTGGGCTCCACTACTGATCGTCAGGAAAAGACACATAGTAACGGCCACGTTCCTCGTCGAACTCCCAAGTGAGCTCGATCGCGTCATCTGCACTGACATCGTTGGTACCTGCAACTGTTGTGATAGAATCTGTGAGTCACGGGGACTCAACAATCTCACACCCGCGAGATCAAGACTATTTAAGCTTATAGGTAGGAAAGGATTGTGAGGTGGAGCTGCAGCAAGCGACTAGCATATATGGTGGCTACAACGCAAAAGAGAGCGAGAAGAGAAGCAAAGCACGGTCGTGAAGCTAGAAGTGATCAAGAAGTGATCCTAGAACAACCTACGTCAAACATAACTCCAACACCGTGTTCACTTCCCGGACCCCGCCGAGAAGAGACCATCACGGTTACACACGCGGTTGATGTGTTTTAATTAAGGTCAACTTCGGGTTTTCTACAACCGGACATCAACAAACTCCCATCTGCCTCATAACCGTGGGCACAGCTTTCGAAAGATAATACCCTGCAGGGGTGTCCCAACTTAGCCCATTATAAGCTCTCACGGTCAACGAAGGATATTCCTTCTACCGGGAAGACCTGGTCAGTCTCGGAACCCCGGACTACAAGACATCTCGGCAGTAATAAAACAAGTCCAGCAAAGCCGCCCGATTGTGCCGACAAATCCTGATAGGAGCTGCACATATCTCGATCTCAGGGCACATCCGGATAAGCTAAGCGTACAGGAACCAACATAACCGAAGTTGCCAAGGGACGGTCCCGCACGGTGCTCTAGTTTGGACCAGTAATTAAAGGAGAACTGGCCCGGGGGGGTTAAAATAAAGATGACCCTTGAGTCTGCAGAACCCAAGGGAAAAAGGCTTAGGTGGCAAATGGTAAAGCCAATGTTGGGCCTTGCTGGAGGAGTCTTATTCAAAGCGAACTGTCAAGGGGGTCCCATAAATCACCCAACCGTGTAAGGAACGCAAAATCAAGGAACATAACACCGGTATGACGGAAACTAGGGTGGCAAGAGTGGAACAAAACACCAGGCATAAGGCCGAGCCTTCCACCCTTTACCAAGTATATAGATGCATTAATTAAATAAGAGGTATTGTAATATCCGAACAAGTAAACATGTTCCAATAAGGAACAACAAGTCCATGTTCCAACAAGGAACAAACTTCATCTTCACCTGCAACTAGCAACGCTATAAGAGGGGCTGAGCAAAGCGGTAACATAGCCAATCAACGGTTTGCCAGGACATGGATGGTTAGGGGCTGACATGGCAATATGGGTGGCATGATATAGCAAGTGGTAGGTATCGCAGCATAGGCATAGCAAAAGAGCGAGCATCTAGCAAGCAAAGATAGAAGTGATTTCGAGGGTATGGTCATCTTGCCTGCAAGGTTCTCAGAGTTGTCGAAAGCTGGGTCCTCGTAGGCGTTCTCAACAGGTTCCTTGTTCACGTACTCGTATCCCGGCTCTACCCAAAGTAAGAACACAAGCAAAGAGGACAAATATCAATCACGATGCAATGCGCAAGCAACATGATGCAAAACATGGCATGATATGCGAGATGTGATATGCAATGCATATGCATGCTCCGGAAGGACAAGGATGAACAAGGCATAATCTTGGCAAACCAAGTATGCCACTGGATAGGTGAGGTGATTTCGGTTGAAATCGATATAAAGATCACCGGAATCGGATGCACGGTTTGCAAATGACAAGCAATACAAGAATGACGATAATCTGCCATTAACAGCATGATGCTACTTAGCAAGCACCAAGAAATTAGGCTACTGCACCCAAACATATCAACAAAGCATATGACAGAAATCTACTCAAGATGCTTGACAAAAGATGAACACTGAGCTACGTCTAAATCACACCACAACAGGTTCAGACAAGCATGGCAAAAGTGCAAAAGATAACAGGTTCACAGACTTGGTGAAAATAACAACATACCAGAAATTAACATCAGGATGACATGTTTAGTGCAATGAAACAACATGCTACAGGAACAGGACATAGCAAAATAAGGCATGGAATGAATCTACTCAAAGCACTTGACAGAAGTCCCTTACTGACCATAAGCCAAAAGGAACAGAAAATATGATTATATCCATGTCAATTAAGCAAGTTTCGTTACAGGTTTCAGACTTACCAGAAAACTGGACATGTCAAAAACAGATAACAAGTAGGCATGTTTACGAGCTCGATGCACTCACTACAGAGCATTGCATGATAAACTAAGAATGCATCCATCAAGAATACATGGCATAGAAACTATACATGGCAATAACAACATCATAGCATGCAAGGATCAACTACACCAAGCATGGCAAAATCGAATAACATGTAAACAATCTGCCAGCAACATTTTATAGCAAAAGTAGAGCTCGATTGACTCAAGCTATGGCACTCCATAATTACAAACAAAGGCATGGATGGGTAGATCAAATCCATATGCTCAAAACACTCTTACTGATCATGCTCAAATTATGCATAGATCTCTCTGAAACAACATGAACACATGGCATAAAAATAACAGCAGGCAGGGACTTAGTGAAATTACTAAGTCTCTGAAATCAGCAACATTAAGTTCCCTAGTTTGCATGCTTGTACTAGTCACCACAGAGGTCACAAAAATACATGGCATAATTCTATGGAAAGGTAACATGGCATATTACAAAACTCATGTAGGACTCAACTTCGTAGGAGGTACACATCAATCATGGCAAAAATGTCAAAAGTGCATGTTCTGATAAGATCCAGAAACTAACATCACATAGCCCTCTTCTAACAGCATTTCGGGCATCAAGATGACCTCAAATGAAAATGATGAAATGGAATGAAATGATTTACTCTTCGATACGAACAATTTGACATATTATACGTACGAAACAGAGCTACGGATGCAAAGTTATGGCATGATGAACAGGTGACAAAAATGTGAAAATATCGGGACTTAGAAGATTTTTGAGGGGGGAAAGAAGTCAACCCTAGGCGGCGCGGAAGCCGAGGACCGCCGGATCTGGCGCCGGAGTACGTCGGGGAAGGAGCGGCGACGGCGGGGCCGACCGGATCCGGGCTGCGCCGGCCCGGATCTGGCGCGGGCGGCGGCGGAGGAGGCGGGGACGGCGCGGGGCGGCGGCGAGGCGGCGGTGGCCGGAGGAGGCGGCGCGGGCTGCCGCGGGGGCTCGGCGGCGGAGCCGCGGGCCAGGCGCGGGCGGGGCTCGGCGGCGCGCGGGCTCGGGGGTCCGGCTCCGGGCCCGGGCGGGCCGGTGGCGGCTGGCGGCTGGGACGCCCACGTGGCGCGCGGCGATTGGCCCGGCGCGGCGGCGGGGCGATTTTTTAGGGTTAGGGTGGTGATTGAACCGCAAATGGAGGAGGGGGAGGTGTATTTATAGGTAGAAGGAGCTAGGGAGCTCCAAATGGAGTGCGGTTTTCGGCCACGCGATCGTGATCGAACGGCGGTGGACATGGGAGTGACTTAGATGGGTTATTGGGCTGTTTTGGAGGGGTTTTGGGCTGCAACACACACGAGGCCTTCACGGTTACCCGGTTAACCGTTGGAGTACCAAACGACCTCCGATTGACCCGAAACTTGACAGGCGGTCCACCGGTGCTATACCAAGGCCGCTTGACAAACCTCGGTCCATTTCGAGAATGTTTAATATCCGCACACGAAGAAATGTAAAAGGGGACGCCGGGGGACATAGGAGCGCCGGATTGGAAAACGGACAACGGGGAAAAATCTCGGATTCATGAGACGAACACGTATGCGAATGCGATGCAGATGATGACATGATATGAAATGCATGACATGAACAAAATGCAAACTGACGGGAACCCAACCACGGAGGAAATATCATATCACAATGCCGAAAATGGCAAGAGTTGGATTACAAATATGGCAAGTTACATTCGGGGTGTTACAAGAGGACCATGGGTTGAACTTTGGGGCGACTGGCTCCATCGCGTATACGTCCTGTAGCACACGCTTCCTCTCCCGCTTGGGAATGTGGGTCGCGTATATCATGTTCACCGTCCGCACTTGTGGGGGAACCCTTTCTGTCCACTGTTGTTCGGCGGCCTGGGCTCCTCCTCGTCGTCGCTGTTCAGCCCCTTGTCCTTGTGTTCGGCTCTTAACTTGCCTGCCTGCTTGAACACCCAACAATCCCTGTTGGTGTGATTGGCTGGCCTTTCGGGGGTGCCGTGAATCTGGCACAAGCGGTCGAGTATCCGGTCCAAACTGGACGGGCCCTGGGTATTCTTTTTAAATGGTTTTTTCCGCTGACCGGATTTATGGCCTCTGAATCCGGCATTTACTACCGTATCCTCATTGATGTCGCTGCTAATGCGGCGCTTTTGCTTATTCCGACATGGCCGTCCACTTTTGTCCTTGGTATCCGAATTACCGTGCTTCTTCGATAAGTTGTTGCTGCGAGCCAGCCAACTATCTTCGCCCGCGCAAAAGCGGGTCATGAGTGTCGTGAGGGCTGCCATGGATTTCGGCTTTTCCTGTCCCAGGTGTCGGGCAAGCCATTCGTCGCGGATGTTATGTTTGAAGGCTGCTAGGGCCTCTGCATCCGGACAATCGACTATCTGATTTTTCTTTGTTAGGAACCGTGTCCAGAATTGCCTGGCCGATTCTTCTGGCTGCTGGATTATGTGGCTTAGGTCATCGGCGTCCGGTGGCCGCACATAGGTCCCCTGGAAGTTGTCGAGGAATGCGGCCTCCAAGTCCTCCCAAGAACCGATTGAGTCTGCTGGGAGGCTATTGAGCCAGTGCCGGGCTGGTCCCTTGAGCTTAAGGGGCAAATATTTGATGGCGTGCAAGTCATCGCCATGTGCCATGTGGATGTGAAGGAGATAGTCCTCAATCCATACTGCCGGATCTGTCGTACCATGGTACGACTCGATATTGACGGGTTTGAAACCCTCTGGGATTCTATGATCCATTACTTCGTCTGTGAAGCATAGTGGGTGTGCGGCGCCTCTGTACTGGGCTATGTCACGACGCAGTTCAGAAGAGTTGTGCCTGTTGTGTTCGGCCCGGCCGGATTTACTGTGTCCGGAGTGAAGGTCATCACGTGTCGTCGAGCGTCCGCGCGATCCGTAGATCGATCTTGTTTGCCTTGCTTTATCCTCCAGTACGCCTCGCAGGTCTGGCTCGTTTTCCCGTGCCTTATTTGAACGGCGCTGGGCCATGGCTTGTTTAGAGGTTCGACAGGCCTCTCTGTCGCGGCCGCGAGGTGGCCGGTCTGCCATGTCATGAGCTTCCTCCTCTGATTGGGGTAGCGGCCTGCGCTTAGGATAATTTTTGGAGGGGCGCTCGAGTTCATGCTCTTCGGCCGCAAGGACTTTAGTCCATCTGTCAGCTAGCAAATCATGATCAGCTCTAAGCTGTTGCTGCTTTTTCTTTAGGCTGTTCGCCGTGGTTAGAAGCCTGCGTTGAAAGCGCTCTTGTTCGGCGGGGTCTGATGGTACGAAGAATTCATCGTCGCCGAGGCTTGCCTCATCTTCGGAGGGAGGCATGTAATTATCATCCTCAACCTCCTGCTCTGCCGCTCTCTCATGAGGGCTGGCTTTTTCATCTTCCTGCGCCGAATCTTGCTAGTTTTGGTGTTCTTCGGTGCTGTCTGGGGTAGTATTATCTCCCGTGTCGGAATCACCGTTTCTGCTGTGGCGGGATTTAGAGCGGCGCCGTTGGCGCCGGCGTTTTGGCGGCTTTTTCAAGGTGCCGTCCTCCGCAGTTCCCTCGCCATCTCCATCCTTTGGAGCATCCACCATGTATATATCATATGACGAGGTGGCGGTCCAGCGCCCTACAGGTGCTGGTTCTTGTTCGTCTCCTCCTTCGTCGTCCATACCGTCGAAGTCTTCGGAGCCGAAGTCAAGCATGTCGGTTAGATCGTCGACAGTGGCTATTAAGTGGGTGGTGGGTGGGCTTTGAATTTCTTCGTCGTCCAAATCCCAACCTCGCAGGCCATAGTCCGGCCTGGGCTCTCCTGATAAAGAGAGAGACTTGAGAGAATTCAGAATATCACCGAAAGGTGAGCACTGAAAGATGTCCGCGGCGGTGAACTCCATTACAGGCGCCCAATCAGACTCGATCGGCAGGGGCACGGAAGGCCCGGAGTTTGGAGAAGAGTCCGACTCCTTGGAGTCATGAGCCATGCGGAGTGCGGGGCTGGCGTTCGGCTCGATCGCCTTTGAGATCGCAGCCCCTGAGGTGACGTCCAACCGTTCATCCTCGAAGAACGTAGCGGGCTCCGAGTCAAGGATCGGGGCCGGAGCGTGTGCGGCCTCCAGGGCACTGTTCGGAGGCAGAGCTATATCATGCCCCTCGAGATAGTGCGGCGCGCTTGGCTGTGGCTCGAATCCGTCGAAGATCAAGTCTCCGCGGATATCCGCCGTGTAGTTGAAGCTTCCAAACCTGACTTGATGGCCAGGGGCGTAGCTTTCGATCTGCTCCAAATGACCAAGCGAATTGGCCCGCAGAGCGAAGCCATCGAAGACGAAGATCTGTCCGGGGAGGAAAGTCTCACCCTGGACCTCATCGTTGTTGATGATCAAAGGAGCCATCAGGCCTAAAAGCGACGACACAGAGGAACTCTCAATGAAAGCACCAATGTCGGTGTCAAAACCGGCGGATCTCGGGTAGGGGGTCCCAAACTGTGCGTCAAGGTCGGATGGTAACAGGAGACAAGGGACACTTTATTTTACCCAGGTTCGGGCCCTCTCGATGGAGGTAAAACCCTACTCCTGCTAGATTAATATTGATGATATGGGTAGTACAAGAGTAGATCTACCACGAGATCAAGGAGGCTAAACCCTAGAAGCTATCCTACGGTATGATTGTGTATGATGATGGTTGTATGGTTCTGTTGTTCTCTTGTCCTACGGACTACAACCCTTCTGTTTATATAGACACCGGATAGGGTTAGGGTTACACAGAGTCGGTTACAATGGTAGGAGATCTCGAATATCCGCACGCCTAGCTTGCCTTCCACGCCAAGAAAAGATCCTTCCGGACACGGGACGAAGTCTTCAATCTTGTATCTTCATAGTCCTGGAGTCCGGCTGAAGGTATAGTCTGGCTATCCGAACACCCCCTAATCCAGGACTCCCTCAGTCATAGTAGGTCGCTTTTTTTGTCATGCATGTACATCCATGACAAATTTATGACAGAATCAAGATAGTCATACCTGTGATGTCGTAGAAGTGTTCCATGCCATTACCAAAATTATCATCACGGAAGTGTCCACTTCCATGACGATAAATCGCGCGTCACAGAAGTGCTTTCGTCAAGGGTGCCCGACACGTGGCATCCACCGTAACGGAACGCCGTTAAGCTATCAGGTCGTGTTTTGGATCCGATAACCCGTTAACAGCCCCGACCAATGGGAAATTTCCACGTGTAAAATTCTTATTGGCCGAACGAAACACGTGTCAGCTCATCAGCGGGTCAGATAGGCGCCTATGATACGTCGACACGTGGCACGGCCCAACAGTGGCCCATTCCTGTGAAAAGGTCGGCCCGTTTGACTTGGTTAAAAGTTGGCGGGCCGGCACGTTTGACTTGGTCAAAAGCTGGTGGGCCGGCCCGTTTGACTTGGTCAAAAGCTGGCGGGCCGGCCCATGGAAAGCCCTTTAACGGCATGTTCGCATATAGCCCATTTACAGCCCGCTAACCCAAGGCCCGTTATGCCCTATCCGAATTAGGCCCAGTAGCGTCATCTGGGTCGTCCATTATGATTCCAGCCCGTTTTCACTTCTGGCCCATGTATAGCCCATGACGTCTTTCGGCCCATATGAGGCCCCTTGTAACTCTTGGCCCATTAGCGGCCCGTGCTGAAACTGGCCCGTAATGAACAGTATATTACTTTACACCCATTAATGGCCCGTGGTGAAACTGGCCCGTAATGAACAGTGTATCACTTTATACCCATTAACGGCCCGTTATTCCGTTGGGCCGTTTCCAGCCCAAGTCAACTTTCGGCCTTCTGAGGGCCCATTTATTCTTGGGCTCATTTGCAGCATTTGGTTACTTACGGCCTGTTACTGTCATTTTCTGCTTGTGGGCCAAATTCAGCCCGTCGTTACAGTCGGCCCGTTTGTGGACCGTTAGTCTGTTGGGCCATTTTCATAGCATCACCAAATACGGCCTATTAACGGCCCGTTATGGTCAGCCCATAAAACGTATGATTTCTATTAAAGGCCCGTCTACGAACCATTAAAGGCCCGTACAAGACCCATAAATGAGCCGGTGGCCCATGGATCCTACGAGAGGCCCATGGAACCTACGAGATGTAGAAGGCCCATAGATCCTACGAGACGTAGAAGGCCCATGGATCCGACGGCCCGTGAAGGGCCATGGTCGGGCGAATTGGCCCCCGTTTGAACGATATAGCATATTCAAAGAATTATCCTACTCAATACTATCACCTCTAAAAAGCCTACACTATTACAACAAAGAGATCAAGGCATAGAAAGGTAAAATAATCCTACACTATACAATAAAGAAATTACAGCCGATTATACCCACTGGGCATTATGGTTCAGCACAGGTGATAATAAAGATACGCAAACAACAAATTACATACATTGGGCAAATACAGCTCATACATCATGGATGTGCATCAACTTAACTCCATTTGAACTATAATCTCTTCAGAAAATAGGATTGGCCTGATTCAGATAGCACAAATTTCAGTCTGCAAAATCTCCAATTCCTTCATGGTTACCTCAGTGTCTTGTTTCATTTTGTGACTCCTGCACCTAATGCCTGCATGTCCAGTCTCAACTTGTTGATTATACGTTGACAATCATGTACACGTTGTCTTGCCACCTCTAGTTGATGCTCGAGAACATCAGCACATTCCAATTCCAATCCATAATCATTCGATAACGTCCATGCCGCACTGCTCGCAGATCTTTGTGTTGATGTCACTTCATCCTGAAATGTTTCTGTAAGTACACATGACTATGGCACAAATATAGTTACAACAGTGAAGCGAACAAGACACTATTTTGTACTACATGGCAAAACAGAACTAACAATAATGTTACACGTCACTTTCAAAAAAAATGTTACACGTCATGAAGCATAAGCAGGTGATATTTTAAAAATTATAAAAAAGATAGTCTGTGCAGCCTGCATACAGAAATCCATCTTAGCTCACCAGAGGACCATGATGTTGGGGCCCAATCGAAAACACAGACAAGTTACATATTTAGACAGCATGTTGCGTATAAGTAAGCAAGCAGTTGGCCATTCTGTGCCTCAATTAAAGTCTTAGGGAGCATAATGAACAACAGAGGGTTTCATACAAACATACTACAACAGGCAAAACTATGCAATCATTAGCGTAGTATAAACTAGATTGTGAGCCTCATGCAATAATAGTTGGTTAATAGACTTCAAAGCTTCAGGCACACTTCGGCAGAGTAATTAAATGGTAAGGCCTTTAATTATGTCAACTAATAGTGATACAAGTACCGAACATCAGGCATGATTATTTGGGCATCTCATTAACTGAGGACAAATAAAGCAATTGAAAAGAGAAAATTAACTATGCATGAGACAAACTAGGAATTGAACTGTTGAGTTGCATACAGTGACTTACCTTAGCAGGTTGAAGAGGCTTAGCGCAGCTCCTACTTCTCTTGCAAGGCTCCTTCCTAACATCTTGTACTTGGAAATCCTCAATCTTATCTTCATTGCACCCCCTCTACAAGGTGACACAAACTAGTTACTCGTCTCCTTGGAAGTTAAATATGCATCATTTCCAGTCTGTGAACACAAAAGGATGAGATTATAACAAAACAACACCACGTAATGAAACATGTCGCATCTCTTGCACTTGCACACAATGAAAGCATTTACTATGTCTGCACTATATAAAACTAGGCATACCTTCGAACTGGATCTCCAGGTACTCTTGGAGAGCCTACTCTAGTGTACAACCAAACCTTTATGTCACCTATGAGTTAGACAAGGCCCCACTACAGCAGCCCTTAGTGTTTAAAATGTTGACAAGCTCTGTTAGAGTGTTAGGTCAAGAACAACAAGTTATCAAAGCAAACAGTCCTAGTATGGCTGGCTGATGCAAACAAGCAATTGAACAGATGTGTGAGCAAATCTTACGTATCAACAAAAGAAGCAAAGAAGGAGGCTTAAAGACCATCACTTGACTGACCAGATTTAAGGGGCATTTAAACATCATGTGCAACGTATGAACTAACATAAACATTGCATATTCCATATTCTACAATGGAATGCACATGTATTAGGTTATGCCATGTATGATGATGCCTAAATGTACAGATAGCAGGCAGGAGTGATTCATCATTGCATGCACAATTGAATTGCAGGTTAAGGGCCAGTTTGATTCCGCCTTTTCAGGGCATATTGTCAAAATAAGCCATAAAAGATGTAAAGAAGTCATTTTTGAGTTATGGGCTTGGGCTTAACTAATTTCGCTTTGGAGGGGGGTGTTTCGGGTAGAACCTCACTAAAAATTGAAGGGAAGGGGAATAGTGAAATGACTCTATTGTCTGCCTATATTACACTCAAAATGCAACTGCTGACGCCCGTGTCACACTTGACCCTCAAGTAAAAACAAACACGCAAGCATTCATTGCCATGCCCGCTTGCATCTCCTCCCCTTCCCCTCTACCTCGATCCCCTGCCTGCAGCACTAGGGTTCCTCCAGCGAGCCGTCGCCACTGGTCCCATCTGGCCTTGTCCTCGACGATGCTATGTCCATCTAGGCTACATGGCCGGTGGGTAGGGCAAATCTCCCTGGCTTCTCCTCCCTCTAGCGTCGCCCCTCATTCTCATGGTCTCCAGCAGCTGCTCCACTGTGGTTCATCCAACGCACTACTCCGGCGGGCGCTGCACAACTACGGCTGATGCCACACTGCGGTAGAAGGCGCCTTATTCCGCCTCCCCTCCTCCCAGGCCATGGCCTTGAGGTGCTATTGAAGGATGAGCTCATCCAACAAGGTGAGGATCTCCTCTGTTTTTTGCCAAATTTGCATTCTGATCCACTATACAATGAATTGCTATGAGCTGCTTCTGCTGCTGTGATATGATGCATTGCTATGAGCTGCTCCTGCTGCTGCTATATGATGAATTGCTATGAGCTGCTGCTGCTGTATGATGAGTTGCTATGAGCTGCTGCTGCTATATGATGAATTGCAATGAGCTGTTGCTGCTGCTATATGATGAGTTGCTACAAGCTGCTCCTGCTGTTGCTATATGATGAGTTGCTACAAGCTGCTCCTGCTGCTGCTATATGATGAATTTCTATGAGTTGCTCCTGCTACTGCTATATGATGAATTGCTATGAGCTGCTCCTGCTGCTGCTATATGATGAATTGCTATGAGCTGCTGCTGGTATATGATGAATTGCAGACTGTTGTTGCTGTATGATGAGTTGCTATGAGCTGTTGCTGCTGCTATATGATGCTTTCAGGTGGTGCTGCTATACGATAATAACCAGCCACTTGGACCATCGAATTTCAATAAATAATTGTTCTTCATTTAAATGTGGTTCATGCGTTCTTCGTTTAAATTAGGCAATGGGATCTCTATGGAAAACATTGACCAAAGTAGATTGTGCCAAGTAGATGGTATCTTTGTATTTGCATTTTGAGCAAATAGTGATGGTCTGTTTTCCTATCATATTAATTGCTGCACTGGGTTCAATTTGTGATGTTTGCAAGTCAAATTAATTTCCATATGGGCAGCAAAATGAAAAACTATAATGCAATCTAGACTTTCCACTGATCATACCAAAGATAAGCTGAAAACACAATGAAAAGAACTGGTTAACTTATTACATGGAGCTTATATTCACAGGTGCTTATTTTTTTAGGATAACTCGTAATAACTGTCCCTAAGAAACTTGGCTAATAGAACTGGCATACAAATAACATGTCACGATGATTGCAATGGAGGAGTGACGTACCATAGCACACTGTATAGGCTCACCGCTGCCTCTCCTTTTTTTGCGATGTTCCATGAAATTGCCACATACATCTTGTACTTTTTCATTGTGTAACCCTATCTGCAAGTTGACACGGCTAATTTCAGACATCTCTACATGATACTACATTGCATATCCCTTGCGCATATTTAAACCACCAATTAACGATTGTGTGCGTACCACAAACTAGCCATGACTCTATATGCTGGACTAGTAGGCACTCTAGGGGAGCCTAATGTAGTGCACTGGAATTCCTACATGCCACCTATGATTTTGTGTAATGTACTGCCCCTGTTCCTAAATATATGTCTTTGTAGAGATTCCAGTATGGACCACATACAGATGTATATAGATGCATTTTCGAGTGTAGATTCACTCATTTTGCTCCGTATGTAGCCTATAGTGGAATCTCTAGAAAGACTTATATTTAGGAACGAAGGTATGAGGTAGTATCATGTATGACATCTACATATCTAATTTAGCAGCCAGTAGTAGAAATCATTGTCTGCACAAAGGGATTACTGGTCGAAAATCCTAGCAAAGCACGCTGGCAGGCACAGAACAATACAAGAGAGAGAGACGCGCTTACAAGATCATAGCAATGCCTCAGTCCAGGATCTTGGTTGGCCAAGCTGTTAGATCCAGAAGAAACATCGTCCTTGTACTTTTTGCCAGCTGCATAACAGGTAACAGCGATCGGTTAGTATATTTGAAGTACATCGGGCAGGTGATGCTGGACGGGTTTAAAGGTGACAAGTACCTAGGCCGTGGCGGGTCCTTGGCATCTCTCCAGACTGTGGGAATCAGGTTAGAAACGTCGAGGGTGATGACGATGCGCTGGCTGTCGGGGTCCGGTAAGGAGATCTAGAACCGTCAAGTAGGGTGTTTGTGGAGCGGCTCTGGTAGGGTGGACTACGGTGTGGGCGAAGTGGATTTATGGCCGTGGACGAGGGCGTAGGTGAAGCTGCTCCGGTGGTTGGGTTAAGGATGGTGTCAACGATGCGGATCTGCGGCCGTGGACGGGGCGTCAGAAGCTGCTCCGGTAGGTTGGATGAGGGTGCGAGGAAGCGGATCTGAGGCCGTGGACTTGTGAGTTGGCAAAGCGGCCCTGGTAGGGTTGAGAATGGTATAGGCGAAGCTACTCCGGTAGGGTTGAGGAAGGTGTCGGCGAAGCGGGTCCAGTAGGGTCGAGGAAGGTGTCGGCGAAGAGGATCAGAGGCCGTCGACGGGGGCGTCGGTGGGGCGGCTTTGGGGGGTGTGGATGAAGTGTCTCCGGTGGGGAGTACGAATGAGCCGCTGCATATGTGCGGCGGTTGGCGAGAGTACCGACGAAGCAGATCCGGCGCCGTGGACAAGGCCGGCACTGAATGGGTTGTGGTACAGTGGTGTATGAGCAGTCTACTTGTTTCTAGGGGAGGTGGGAGGGGTAGATGCGGCCGCAGAAGCAGATCCGACGAGGTGGACGCCACTGGCAGTGAATGGGCTACGGTACGCCGATGGATGAGTAGTCTAGGGTTTCGAGAGGGGAGGGGAGAAAGGGCGATGAAGTACGGACGACGTGATGTAAGATGCTTTGGTGCTGTGTAGTTAGTCGTTTTTGCGGGAGGGGAGAGGAAATGGGGGTGCCGTGTAGTGGGGGAACTGGAAGTTACCAAAGCAGCCCCGACCTATCATGTAGATGAGGGCGATATTGTAACTGTTGGTCTCCGTGCACCAAGGACAAAAGGGGGATTTCGCATGCTAAAGACTAAGGTGGCGGAAATTTTAGAAGGAGGCGGGAGATTTTGCCGCCCGCAGGATCGTTCGTATCCAGTTTCAACTAATGTTTGGACCGTGCTAGCGGGAAGGTCATGCTAGACTGTGTACATGGGGCACGCGTCAGCAGTTAATAATTGGTGTTAAGTCCACCCCAGAAAAAAAGACAATAACTTGGGATGATGCGCCGATAACTTGGACGTTCACACGGGCGCGGCCAATCGTACGGGTGTAGTGGCGCGTTCACAAAAAAAGGGATCAAATGCTCAGCCTATGTATTTCTCGTGTAAATAGATAATTTAGTGCCATTGGTTATTTACTTTAAACATAATGCATTGATGTGTTAGTGTAGAGGCGCACAAAAAGAAATGGATATTGTAGTCAGCTACTTAAAAGTGTTACCTGATATGATTACATAGCCTCCATTTCATAAATTGCGCACCCGTTGAATTCATATATGAATATTACATATTATTTCAAAATAGAAACTTAAATCATCCAAGACTAATGAATTTGAATGCAAGAGTAACAATGGTGCATGTTCATGATAGCTACATTGGTTGTTTGAAGAAACATCACTGTAACTTTGGCATGCACAACTAAAAAGGCTTATTTAAATAGAAAAAAATGTGATATGTGAGTGTCCAATCTTTATAGCATTGAATCGATATTGTAGCTTTGGCCACGATACGAAGTAGATATTGACTTATGTTCAAGCGATGCACGTCCATGATCACTAGATAGTGATACGTGAATGAATTGTGCAATCTCTCTCACACGCATACATATCTCATTTCCCTGTGGGCATCGGAATCACACACGTGCACTTCGTGTATTTCTCTCCTTCCGTCAGGGTTAAATTCGTCTTTCTACCCCGTCCTACAAGTCTCTCACACAGAAACACACACGCTCTCTATGTCTAACATGCCCACCCCTTTAATTCCGCCCACCCACAGCCACTAATGTCTCTCACACATTTGCTATCTACTTATCCCTTAATATAGCTAGATATGTGTCACACAAACTCCTTCTCCCTACTAGCAAGATGCCCATGCGTTGCACGGAACATCAAGATGCATTTGTATGAGAAGTTTATCTTGTGGGAGAAAAGGATGAACGAGGGAATGCCTTATTTGCAAATGCGGAGAGGGGTGTGGGTATCTTTTTGCAACATTGCCATAGTTTCCTTCCTGTCCGTCGGATATAAATCGGATGGCCTATATTGCAGGATGGCAGGAACACCATCATCACCAACTCTGTTTTTATAAGAGTAGAGATATGTGAGTGTCACTGCCCCCCCCCACACACCCACACTTCCCAACACCGAAGGAGTAGGGTGACACCTCGATCTTGATACTAATCTATCGACTAGCTTCTCTCTCAAACATACACACACACACTACCCAGCACCAAAGGAGTAGGGTGGCACATCGATCTTGATAATAATCTATCTACTCCTCTTTCAAACACACACACACTCGCTAGTTGTGCCTCTGTGCCTACCGCGCACACTCTCAATACGTCTTTCTCTCCCTCCCCCCCAACAATGACAGCAGAAGGGTGACAACTCGATCTGATCATATTCCGTCAATTGGTTTCTCTCTCAAACATTGTGTCTCGGTGCCTCGCTCGGTAGCCCCCTCGATATGTAGACTTCTCGCGCGCGCACAGCTGTAGTGACGATGACGCTGAACCCAGTGTGCCTTGTTTTTACCGGCCTCATGTGATAGTTTTCACCATGTTTTCTGTTAATTAACAAGGCAACCTTTTCTTTATTACTACTAGTGAATATGAAATCATTCGGGGCAGACATAAAATATATCACTTCAACCCAATTATCGCAGCAACTATTTTAAAAGAAATTAGCTAGCTGCCCGTGCGTTGCACGGAACATCAAGATGCATTTGTATGAGTAGTTTATCTTGTGAGAGAAAAGGTTGAACGAGGGAAGGCCTTATTTGCGAACGTGGAGAGACGTGTGGGTATATTTTTGCAAAATTGCCATAGTTTTTTTCCTATGCGTAAGATATAAATCCGACAGCCTATATTGCAGGATGGCACACACACCATCATCACCAACTTTTTTTCTACTCCCTCCGTCCGAAAATACTAGTCATCAAAATGGATAAAAAGAGATGTATCTAAAACTAAAATACGTCTAGATACATTTCCTTTTATCCATTTTGATGACAAGTATTTCCGGACGGAGGGAGTATTTGCCTTTTTAGAGATTTCAACAAGTGACTATGACCGGACCTTACCAACATACTCAAAAAAGTAGTCCATAATTTTGATGTTACCCTCTTTTCTTGGCGGTGCAGTGCCATCTGGATACCTCATAAATAAATCAAGGACAAATCTAACCCCTTCCTAAAAAGACATACGGAGC
Organism: Aegilops umbellulata; assembly: GCA_032464435.1. NCBI lineage: Eukaryota > Viridiplantae > Streptophyta > Magnoliopsida > Poales > Poaceae > Aegilops > Aegilops umbellulata. The sequence continues at coordinate 81,686,777 of CP136060.1, read as the reverse complement.
AAAATGAGTGAATCTACACTCTAAAATATGTCGACATACACATCCGTATGTGGTAGTCCATTTGAAATCTGAAAAAGACAAATATTTAGGAACGAATCGAGTATATATAAGAGTAGACATGGAGATATATCTCCAGCATGGCCTACAACAAAAATGTGCTGGGCTGGTTAGCGCCGGATGCTCGCAACGCGATGACATGAGTTCGTATTCTGTCTTTTAACTTTATATTTTTATATTATATATTACTCTACTTATTTGATATATACTTCTTTCGCCACTATACTGACAGTGGAACCCACAGAGTACTTAGAATACAAGATTAAGGATGGACTTGTTTCTTTTTAACTTTCTGTACAAAGTTGTAGCCACCCTGCAAGTCACGTGTACACTGTGCATGCAATTAACTTTTTATAGAGGGACAATCATACAGGCAGTTAACTCAAATGGATTGGATGTCACTCTATTATTTCTAGCATAAAGAGCATCTCCAACGGAAGCCGGCAAATTTCCTCCCGCTTCCTTAAGCGGAGGACGACATCAAACGCCAGCGACATACATTTTTACAACTCTAACCAACCAGATGAAATTCGTGCAAACACAGACTGATTTCATATAAGCATGAAGGATTTCGTATAAAAAAGCCGGATCTTCATATAATCATCATGTATTTCATTACATTTACATGAACTAAGAGGTGCCAATCCGGCTCTCTTGTATAATTAATACTCCCTCCGTCCGAAAATACTTGTCCTAGAAATGGATGTATCTAGACTTATTTTAGTTATAGATACATACAATTTATCCATTCTTAGAACAAAAATTCCCCACCAGCTCAAGAGGGAGTACATAATCTAAATGTCCACCCGCGGATCCCTTTGTCTTCCTCATGTCCGTCAGACACTTGTAGGGTCGACGACGGTCCTCGGAAGAGACGAAGCAGCAAAGAACCCACCTGAATCCGCGGTCGTCGCCTCGGCGGTGGCCTTCATGGGTCCCAAGTGGCGGCGGCCTCCCGTGTTCTACTTCTCCTCGATGATGGCGGCGGACACGGAGAAGCTGACCACCGACTCATCGCTCTCCACGCACCCGGCTTTTGTCTCTTCCTGCATGGCGCTGCCGTAGGCACGGGAGGCGCGCCCACAGACACGGGAGGCGCGGCCACCGCAGACACTGGTGGCGCGGTACGACGCGGCAGCGACGGCGCCCGTACCGGCGTGCTCGCCGCCGTGCCGGTGTGGAGCAACTCGCCACTCCTCATCAAGATGAACTAGAGCGGCGAGTTGCTGAACCACGCGCCTGCTTGGGGCGGCAACTGGCTCCGTCGGGCCAAGAGAGGTTGGTGAAGCACCGAGCGGCCTCGCCCGTATCCGGAGGGCTCGGCGGGCCACCCTGCCGGGTAATATGCCGGAGAACGGCTCATCGGAAGCCATCGGAGGAGTGGAGAAAATGGTGAAGGAGGAGATGGGGGAGCGGCGGAGGGGTGCGATTCTTGCCCGTTGTCTGTCTGGCCTCGTATAAATAGAGGGCGGACGGTAGGATCTTGGCCGGCATCTGGCCTCGTTTAAACTGAGGGCGGACGGGAGGAGCTCGGCCGGTGTTGCGTTTAATTCCGGCCCGCTCATGAACGAACGTGTGGCCGAAGTAGGATTCTCGGTTTGCATGCGGGTTTAACGGAGGGGTTTAATGGAGGCGTCAGGCGTGCAGCGGGCGGCGCAGTACTATTCGATTTGACAGCAGTAATGAGTCGTCAAATCACAAAGGCCCTCGCCTCTCGTGAAACCGACCGAGCTAGACTGCCCCGCCCTCTAGCCTTTTAAAAAATGTATATACTCCACTTTTGTACAGTAGTAGTATCGATGGATTGCGCCATGGAGCAAAACTTGAAATTAAAAAAAAGGTGGTACATATAGAGAGCGCTCGTCGCCAAATTATGCATATAGTACTATTAAAAAAGGCTTGTCACAATAATGGTGTCCAGCACAAGTGCACGACCCACCCCTCAAATAAAACTAAGCACCCTGGAATTCTTTGACAAAACTAAGCACCCTGAAATTCTTTGACAACTAAACTGCTGGCTATATGATGTTGGCCATATATATTGTACGTATATAATGTGAAGAAACGAGTGGTAGTACTATACCAACTAAAAGATGAAATATAAGAAATACTAGTATGTACGTACTGAAGAGTTAAAGTAACAAGAAGAAACGTAACATAGTTCTGCTAGGGGCTCAGCACAACACACCCCTCAAATTAAATTAAGCACACCTGAAATTAAACTTTGCAACTATTCCGGTAGACACTGCATTAGAACCACCATGAGCAACGACACTGCCACCTTACTCGGAGTCCTCGTCCATGTCCTCCACTTCGTCCTTGTCCCTCTTCCTCTTGGCCGATACTTCTTTGCTTGAACCGCACACTTGGCTGTTGCTCTTCATCCAACCCTTGTAGATATTGAAGCAAAGGTACCATCCATTGCATCGTACTGAACATGGTCTATATCTAGTACATTTCGCTGCCATGCATGACGATGAAACGTGTATGGAGGTTTCTCCAGTTTACCGTACGAAGGATGAACCATGGCTCCTGCCAGGGTCAGCATTGAAGGCTGAAGAGAGGACACCAACCGATTCTTTTGGTGGTCGAAGGTGTTGCCTACAACGAGGCCTACCCGACGCAGGACTTCTTTGTCGTTACCAAAGTCTACAGTAACAAATTTGACTAGGTTGCTCCCGAGGAAGTCCTTAAAATCCTGGCACTCAACGTCGGCATGGCATATGTGGTAGACCAAGCATAAGTCATGCACGCAAACCTGGATCATGGCGGGCTTCTTCCTCTCTTCGTCCTTTAGATCCTTCTCTCGTCCCAGGACTGTGGTGTACTCAACATCTAGCCCAGCGACCCACTCATCATCTGAGTTTTCGAACATGCGTCTGAAGCGAGAAAGGCATCCTTTCACCATCGCGGAAGAACGGGTGTAGATGACGTCGAACTCATCGTCGGTGATGGTTCTAACCTTGTACTCACCGCCGATCCTGGAGATTTGGGACGCCATGGATTTGGGAGGAGGGTTAGGATTAGTGGAACTGCCGTAATGTGAACAGACGGGACGACTAGGAGTGAACCGCCATAGTATTAAAGGACGTGTGGGGACGAGTAGGAGCGAACTGCCAGCGTGCGAACGGCAGGGTAGTGGCTTTCCATTCTCCCGTGATACGGGCTTCCGAGAGCCCTTGGATCTAAGATCGAATGGTTGCATGGCGTGATTCTATACCTATGGGTTAATATCCTATCCTGGAAGGTTATTCTACAAATTTTCAGCAACTTAGCATGCGACCGTTTGATCTCAGATCCAAGGGCTGCCAACAGCCCGTATCATGGTCGCGCCTACCACGACCGTCGCGTCGCTCGTGCGGTCGCTCCCTTGGAGATTTAACACGGTGCGTTAGGCTATCTGATGTTTGGCATGTTATACATGGTCATCACTTAGTCACTCATACTACAACAAGGTTGGTTATAAGTGTATTTTTTACTCCTCTCTATCTCTTTCTTCGTACTCCCTCTGTCCCATAATATAAGAACGTTTTTGACACTAGTGTAGTGCCAAAAACGTTCTTATATTATGGGACACAGGGAGTACTAGTATTTATTGCATTTGCCAAGGAGTGACCTCTTCCAATGAAATGGTGTTGCTAAGTTTGCTTCATTTAATTAGCTATAGACTCAAAATTGTCTTTTCACCTAGGTACACGCGCTTAGCACCATTTCTTCCTTGGGTCACCAAACTAGTCTCTCTCTTGATTAACTTGCCACATCTGACTTTATGCCTATGTGGCAAGCTTAAGCACATGTAGCCTGTAGGAGCAAGTAAAAGTAAGTACAATAGTGCGCTTTACATGGCATTTTTGCATATGTGGAGGAAAGAGAGGCAAGGAAAAAGTGGAGAAGTGGGCTCTCATGCAAGAGCCAGCCTCTACTACATGGTGGAGCATTGGGAGAGGCACCTGTATGGAGGTGGTCAGGAATTTGGGAGACTCACGCCGGTCGTAGTGCCGCAGTTAAAATGATAATGTCAAGTCAAATCACGGGGCCCCACCTGTCCAGCAGTAACTCGCTGCCAAATCACACAGCCCTACGTTTGCAGCGGCCTACTCCCTCGTCTTCTCGCGTCTCTGTCGAGCCGACTAAAGCGCTATGTTACAGTAACATATTATGTTACCACAAGCACCTCTTTCCTCATTAAATAGCTGCCACATAAGCAAAATTGTCTTGGGATGTGTTAAGTTACTAGCTAAGTTACTCCCACTATGGCTAGCCTAAGAAACAACGTGAGAGTTAATGCACCACGCCTATGTGTTTACTATTTGGTTTTCGTAAGATGACTTAATACTCACCTAGACGGAGGGAGTATTCGATTTGAAAGCGGGCGGCACAGTTCCCGATACGGCTTTAATGCAGACGAGGGAGGGAGTAGCGGTTCCTGATATGTTGAACGGCCAATGCATCCTCCTTCAATTAATGCATGAGGGAAGTAATGGGAGGAGGTCCGGGAAAATAGGCTGCACGATGTGAATGCAATGCAGTTTGCCCTCATTGCCCTCATATAAAGGCGCCCCTCCATTCCAATGCATCTACCACATCGTACGCACCTAAGCATTTGCCTAAGCACCTATACTAAGCGCAAAAGAGCTCACTCCAGACCCATGGCGGCGATGCACGTGAGTGGCCAGCGGCTGCGCCAGATGGTCCACGACGCCAGCCTGCAGCATGGCGCCGAGGATCGTCTCCAGACGGTGTTGGAGACTGGCTGGTGGATGGCCGCCGTCGATGCCAACTATGACTCTTAGTTGGACCAGATGATCGTTGACACCAGCAACAAGTTCACCGTCATCAAGAAGCTCGTGGACGACATCGCCGTACTCCTCCAGCCCGCGTGCCCGGGCTCCTCATTGCCTGCCACCCTAATTGGCCTCCATGGCCAGAACCTCTTTCAAGCATTGGTGGCCCTGCGACTGCCCGCCGACGCCACGAAGAATGTCCACATGGAGGTCGCGCTCACTGCGAGGCGCCTCGCCCTGCAAGAATTCGTCGACCTACACATCCACGTGTACGAGCAAATCATGTACATTGGTATCTACAATGCCAGTGAGAACGCTACGAGGTTGCCCTTCCTCAACCGGCTGGAAGCCTTGGATGCCTTTGCTGAGAAGCACCTCGACATCGCCACAAAAGCCGCCGCTCCTTAGCCGCCGGTCGGTGGCCCGGCGCACTAAGTTGAGGAGGAGGAGGTCGTACGTTCGTGGATCCATCTTTCTTCTTGCCTTCTGTAACCACCACTGTGATCGCATCATCGTGGCCTTAATTCTTATTATGTTGTTGCATTCTCGTTCCAGTCAATATCGACACGTGCTATCCCTTTGCTTAATTATATGCATGACTGTAACTAGTACTCGATCCGTCAATTTATAAGTTGTGCTTACCTTTTCCATCAACTTCGTGCAACGCGCGGGCATCTTGCTAGAAACACTAGAATATGTCTATATAATCCGTATGTGATAGTCCATTTGAAATCTCAAAAAAGACAAATATTTAGGTACGAAGGGAGTAATATATTAGGAGTATATCATGCACACAAAGGCAGAGGAGCGGTGGGGCCGAGAGGGATGAGGGGCACGTCAGGGGGATGAGGATCCCCTGATGCGAACAATCCTACCGTTCTGTCACTGACATGTGGGACCCATAAGCGTGGGTCCCACCTGTCAGCGAAGGAAAGGCAGGGCAAGGCAGTGATAGCCACGTCAGAGGATCCATGTCCACGTCGGGGGACGTCGTGCCGTGGGTTGGAGCGGCGTCGTGGGAATCGCGTGTGGGTGTGGCAGTGGTAGAAACAAGAAACGTGATGGTCGCCGTGGTTCAACTTCCATGGACAAGCTGTCATGTCTGCTGACACATGTATATCAAAATTAGAGTGTTTATATTTCAAGCACGTGAACAAGTATTATTCTACTACTTTGGATCCATTGCAATGCACGGGCCAGCACATTGGTAGTAGTAGTGTCCATCTCTATCTCTAGAGGCCTTCCCTCGTTCATCCTTTTCTCTCACAAGATAAACTACTCATACAAATGCATCTTGATGTTCCGTGGAACGCACGAGGATGTTTCCTTGGGGGTCTCTCCAGCACGGCGTGGCCGTAGTTGCAAGTTGACGCCCCTTGAGATGCCGACGTTGAGGGGCACTTGGATTTCCTCCGATGAGCAGGTAAGATGAGTTTGATCACGTAGTAAATGCATTCTAAAGACTACTTCCGTGTCCATTTCCTAATTCTCCCCCTACCCACTGTTTCACAGGTTAGGCTCGGTGCGAGTGGAGATTGGCTTGCATATGTACGGGAGGGTACCAACATCAATTTGCACAACATTTACAACGGTGACACCGTTCTCGTAGAACCTTTGTCCAACATTGGGATCAGCCATGCAACGGGCCACCGCATGAATTGGTACGATGGAACCACGGTGAGAATGAATAAGATAGCATGAACCTTGCACATGGCGGTCAAAGGCAGACCATGCTGTCTGCGTCCGATTTGTTGCCGTACGAGTAGGAAGACGTTGTGCTCCTTTCTAACCGCATCTTCGCGGTGACAAACCAGGGGACTTATTTTGTATGGGACACATCCTACGATAAACTCCCTCTCTCCCAGTTTATTTGTTTTGAATCTTTTCGTTTTATAGGTTTCAAATTCAAATTTAGAGCTCCCCATCACATGTTGACATTACAATGTCCATTAAATCGTTGCGTGCATGTATAGTAAAGAAACAAATCTCGAGTTTGGCATGAGTTCGTGCTGCGGGAGCACCACAAGCCCTGGCGCAGGAGTTATATTTCCCTCCCAGGGCCGTCGGGACTAAGCTTCAGCGCCTTACTACACCTACCATTGAGTCAATAACATGTGGACCCGATAGGTGACTGGTCCACATGTAATGCTCCCGTAGGCAGAGGGGCAGTGGGGCCAAGAGGGGTGAGCCGCAGGTCGGGGGACGTGTGGTTTCATGGGTTCGAGCGGCGTCGTGGGAATCGCGGGTGGCTGTGGTAGAAACTTGATGCTCGCCGCATTTTAGGTGGCCCACATGTCATGCACACAAAGGCAAAGGGGCGGTGCGGCCGAGAGGGGTGAGGCGCATGTCGGGGGCGTTGCGCCGTGGGTTGGAGAGGCATTGTGGGAATCGCGAGATGAAACGTGATGCTCGCCGTAGTTGAACTTCGATGGACAAGTTGTCATGTCTACGGACACATGCACTGCATACCGATCACTGGAAGGAGTAGCAGAGAAAGCTATATATGCGGATAAATAGTTCCTTATAGTCAAGCGGACCCACGCTACTACTCTGTTCCAAAGACATGCACACCATCGAAATAGTCCATCTATGTCAATATACACCGAGAGGGAATAATTTTTTTACAAGAGAGGAAATAGTTCATCCATCCATAATGCCCTCCTGCTGGTGCAGCCTCCTCCTCCTCCTCCTCCTCCTCCTCCTCCTCTTCTTCTTCTTCCTCCTCCTCCTCTTCTTCTTCTTCTTCTTCTTCTTCTTCTTCTTCTTCTTCTTCTTCTTCTTCTTCTTCTTCTTCTTCTTCTTCTTCTTCTTCTTCTTCTTCTTCTTCTTCTTCTTCTTCTTCTTCTTCTTCTTCTTCTTCTTCTTCTTCTTCTTCTTCTTCTTCTTCTTCTTCTTCTTCTTCTTCTTCTTCTTCTTCTTCTTCTTCTTCTTCTTCTTCTTCTTCTTCTTCTTCTTCTTCTTCTTCTTCTTCTTCTTCTTCTTCTTCTTCTTCTTCTTCTTCTTCTTCTTCTTCTTCTTCTTCTTCTTCTTCTTCTTCTTCTTCTTCTTCTTCTTCTTCTTCTTCTTCTTCTTCTTCTTCTTCTTCTTCTTCTTCTCATTCTCTGTGGGAGACGGCTTCGCAACAAGCTCTTTGGACCTTGCAGCTATCTCGAAACTCACACGAGCATCGAGGGCAGCATATTTTATCCGCTCGTACGTCAAGGGATAATTCTCCCATCCAGACGACCTTAATGCCACCATCTCGTCACCCTTCTGAAGATTTGTACCGAGCACAAAATTTGCTACGTCGAATAGGGATGGTGTCTGTTTATCACAAACTTCTACAGGAATTTTGATTCTGGTTTGTAGGTCAGCGATGCTTTTCAAATCAAGGTTGTACGGCTCTAGCTTCTGTTTGTCCCCTTCGATGGCTGCCCCACAGAAGTATACGTCCTCCTGAGACAAGAAATCATGAAGCTCACCTGGTATGGAGGGCGAGTGTATGATGTGGTACACCAAAACATCATCTTCGAGGCACAGCTGAAGGACGGCGGCGCGCTGGATCTTCCCAGGGGCACGCTCCGTGTACTCTGCGTCGAGACCGATGACCCTTGTCTCTACCTTTTCGAGGGAGTTGGATACATTGTTGATCCACTGTCGAACAACCCTTGGGTGGACGGTGACGGTGGCAACTATGCGCATCGAGCCTTCGACGAGGACATGTTGGATGCTAAAAACCTGCATCTCGGTCTCTTTCGCCATTTGGAACCGCTGGAACGGAGGGCTATGGTCTGGAGAATTAGGATTATATGCCTAGTCTAACTGAAGTAGTAGATGATTATTTAAAGAGGTTAAAACAATGTGAACGCAGTGGGGTTTGGATGCAAATGAAGACGAAGGGGAGGTGAAGAAGCCGAGGAGAATCGGTTCCCGATGGAGAAGGAGTAAATGGGAGAAGTGGCGTGCAGGCAGTTGATTAGACGGCTAGGTAGACTAAACGAAAAGGCTATGCGGGTAGACTAATGAGTCGTACCTGTTCGTGTACGTGCCCATCGTTCCTGATAGGTGGGACCCATGCAAACAGATAAAAAAATGTGTCGTAGTTTTTTTTTTGGGCGCGTGAGTGGGAGACACAACATTCTCTGGTTAAGGAATACTCCCTCCGTTTAGGTGAGTATAAGTCACCTTATGAAAATCAGGTTTTCCCAAAACCTTAAGCGTGGAGCATTAACTTCCTGCTCGATCCCCTCCCAGACTCGTTAGCCAGCGTTCTCTTCCTTTGCTGCCGCGTTCTACCTTTCCATTTTTCCTCTTCTCAAGTGTGGAACGATCTGCATGTCGTCCTTGATGCACCAGAACGACCACTGTATGCATCGCGGCAGAGCGTTGATTGGGCATGCATGAGAATTTGGTTTTGCTTGCAATATGGATGATACATGAATGATGAATTGAACAGGCATGCTAGCACGGGAGACCTATTTACGCTATACAATACTGGAGTACTCATGTACCTACTACTAGTAGTAGTAGTAGTAGTAGTAGTAGTAGTAGCAGTACAACTGTGTTACACTTGATGGTCAAAATACTATTCATCCGTTCCTCACAGTAAAGTGACAACACCCTGCACCTGACACTAGTCCAGGCGGCGTGTTAGGGTTACCAAAGTCAGCCTCACCCTATGCACAGTGCAGTCTGTCACCGCCGTTGTACAGCACATTGGCGCCTCGCCTCGTCTCCCTCTCCGCTCCCATAGCACCACTCCATCTCCTTCTCCTTCTCCGTCTCTATCTCACTGTGCCCCCGTGTACCGTCGCCTCACTCGCCTCCCCCAGTACCACTATTCCCTCGCTAGCCGCTCCAGCACCGACATCCTTCTCCCCCGTAAATCAAGCCCCCTTCCAAACTCCACCATGGCCGAACACGAACCGCGCAGCATCCATATGAGCCGCGATTGGAGCAATCTCCCTAGTGACATCCTCGACCTCTGTTGTTCGTGTATGGATATGTTGAGCTCCCTGCGGCTGGCTGCATGCTCGAGGGACATGCACACGGCCATCGTCAAAGCGAGGCCTAAGCTTTTCAAGACACCCTGCTTGCTGCTATCTGGTCTTGCGAGATTGGCTCACCATGATACGGAGGCGTGCATGATGCCCCTCGACTTCAATCCGATATCCATTAGCCGAAACTTATTTGCAGGTATGTAGTGTGTCGCCGTACATCATTTCCCTCGACATCGATCCGATCACCATCACCCTAAACTTCTTGGCAGGTATGTACTGGGTCGGCATGAACTCCCACTGGATGGCTGCCTTCAGAGAAGATAGTAAAAAGTTGGTGCTCGTGAACTTCCAGACCTCCCATGAGATTATCCTTCCTTCGTTGGATTATATAGAGTATTACCATCGCGGTCCAAGTCATCTAGATTACTATGTCAGTTGGACGTGCAGAAGATTATAATCTGCCAAGTGCCCACACGACATGCAAATTACGCGGACTTCAAGCTAATTGCCTTGTTCGACCGCGGACTCGCCTATCTTTACGCCGGTGCCTTCTTTAGCTGGAGACAACTCGGCTCGCAGTGGATCATCGTCAAAGCTGATACACACTTCTGTGATGCTATTGAACACAATGGCATCATCTATGCGATCGACAAAGCAGATGGCACCACGTATTGCTGGGACGGCGCGTGTAAGTTGTTTCCTCTCATGTTAATGATGATGCCATGACACTGTTTGAACTTTTTGTGATGATTGGCATATCTCTGTTTGAGCAGAATTTGAGTAGAACTATGGCAATGTATTAGAGACGCCGTAAATCAGCTATATTTGGAATGAGTTAATTCATGCGATTGTGACCATGTCATTACAGCCAATTTGTACCCTGAATAATCAAACGGTTAGGAATATATGGATATTATCCTTATTTTACAGTAATCTATATACTACTAGTAAATATGAGTGTGTATCAATGGCCATGTTAGTTTCCTCATTTTCATGATGTAGAAACATGCACCACACTGTTGGTTTCATCTAACCATACATTAGGGAAGTAAATGTGCATATGGAGAACTCTATATTTGGAAGTAGTGAAATCCTGCAATGCTTACCATGTGTACATAGCTATATTCGCCCTTCAGCAATCAATGGCTAGAATAATATCCTCACAAAAATTTTGCCCACAGAACACGAGTATATAACAATGCATGGTCTGTTAGTTACCTTGAAGAATTTGTTTGTGAGGACAGAACATGATTACATAACATGCATGACATGGTAGTTTCCTGTGAAGAATCGATTGCGAGATAACATGACTATAACCATGCATGGCACTTCTATATTTTCAAACCCAGTATACATTTCCCTGTATTCTCCTCCCAGTTCCAACAGGGACATATCAATGCTATTTCTTACATTATCCTACTCATACTTTGAACAATGCTGATCTTACATTAACAATGCATGTCCTTTTTTATATGATGCAGTGTCCCTACAGTTACTGCCCTTTGTAATCACACCACCTTTGCCAAAAACAGGGAAGCACAACTGGTTCCTCCTCGATCAGACGACGGCAAAAGACTGATGATCATTCGGACACATGAGCCGGAAAAGTTATATTGCAAAAACCCCACTGTATACAAGCACCGTGTAATACGTGAGTTTTCGGACAGTTGCTGTAACGTCTATGAGCAGGATACCAGCTTGTTGGGGCCTTTAGGATTTTTTAGTTGGAGGCGGGTAAACAGCCTTGGTTCACACTCTGTTTCTCGGACTCAATTATCCGATTAACCAGGAGATCACCGTTGGAAAGGACCTTGATGGCAGAGAGGCTCTGTTTGCTATGGAAAACTGTGTCTACACGGCGAGCCCTAGGAGTTCGGGAGAAAACTCCCCTGATTGTCAATGATACAGCCTGTAGCCAAAAGAAGGTGAGAATGACAAAGGCATCTGGATTAACTTTGATCCTTGGATGTCTCAATTACGACAGGCAGTGATGTGGTTCGATCCTTCAGGTTGATAGGTAACTGGGATGTTGCATCGAAGGGTGGAGTACTGGTGTCTCCGGATCACTGGTCGCTGAAGCGGGGCTGCAAATTATGATGGTGTTGGATCATCTCTTCGAATGACTTTGTTGTCTTTGCTACTGGTTCTGGATGGGTAGTTCTTTCTTTTGTTATGCATATTCCTTGTCATTTGGTCATCCTCATCTATGTAACTCTTACTATGTAATAGTTGCTTCTGTTTAGAATGTCATTCTCGTCTGGATCATGAGAGTCTGTGTAACGCCCCGGACACACCCGCCGGTGGTCGTTACTCCTGGCGGGATCTATACTGGACCCACGGATCAATACTAGTCTTTTCTGCGCACTTTGTCCTCACTCGTGCGCACCCGGGAGCAACTTCCCGGTCGGTCACCCATCCTGACACTACTCCAAGCTGAGCACGCTTAACTTTGGAGTTCTGTCCGAATGGGCTCCCGGAAAAGAAGGAATTCCTTATTGATATGAGTAGTCTATCATCCCTAATAAGCCAGGCTATCACATACACCCCCACTCAGAGGAACCGACGTCCTCGTCGGGCCACAGGAACGTTCCCTCTTGGCACAAACGTCTGTGCTTCCAGTCCGGTACATGTGCCATGCCGGGTGCCACGACGGGTCACAAATGTCATGAACAACATGACCACGCACCTGTCCGCAACCATCCGTGTAACCGCGAGGGTCGGCTCTGATACCAACTTGTAACGCCCTCGATGCGGCTATATCTCCCACGTGTCGAGGCACGACTTAGAGGCATAACCGCATTGAAAGCAATGTCGCAAGTGAGGTAATCTTCACACAATCCATGTAATAAATAAAGGGGAAAGATGCATAGTTGGCTTACAATCGCCACTTCACACAAGTACATAAATAACATCCATCATATAGATTACACTCAAGGTCCGACTACGGTACCAAAATGAAAGAAGACTACCCCAAATGCTAAACAGATCCCCGGATCACCCAACTGGGCTCCACTACTGATCATCTGGAAAAGAAACATAGTAACGGCCACGTTCCTCGTCGAACTCCCAAGTGAGCTCGGACGCGTCATCTGCGCTGGCATCGTTGGTACCTACAACTGTTGTGGTAGAGTCTGTGAGTCACGGGGACTCAGCAATCTCACACCCGTGAGATCAAGACTATTTAAGCTTAAAGGTGGGAAAGGGGTTTGTGAGGTGGAGCTGCAGCAAGCGACTAGCATATGGTGGCTACAGCGCAAAAGAGAGCGAGAAGAGAAGGCAAAGCACGGTCGAGAAACTAGAAGTGATCAAGAAGTGATCCTGAAACAACCTACGTCAGACATAACTCCAACAACCGTGTTCACTTCCCGGACCCCGCCGAGAAGAGACCATCACGGTTACACACGCGGTTGATGTGTTTTAGTTAAGGTCAACTTCGGGTTTTCTACAACCGGACATCAACAAATTCCCATCTGCCTCATAACCGCGGGCACGGCTTTCGAAAGATAATACCCTGCAGGGGTGTCCCAACTTAGCCCATGATAAGCTCAACAACACTTAGCCCCGACCTTAGGAGCCCCCACTGTTTGATCGTCTTTAGTGGCCGAGTTGTGTCTAGAAAAAATGTTTTGAGTCATTTAGGAATTATATATCGGAGAGTTTAGGAATTCTTTTTACTCCCCAGTCCCTTCGACCTTCTGGTAAGGCATCCTGACGTAGAGTTTTGACTCTTCTCTTCTCAAATTTCACTAAAAAAAATTTAGGATCACGCGGGTATATTACAATCGTTCCGATGGTTTTATGATGACAACATTGTCTTGGTTGCCTCCTGACATTTAGGGGTTGTGGCAGTGTCCCGGGGAGTTGAGCTCCGAGGTGTTGTCGTCATAATCTTATCGTTGCGGTTTTGGTTTACCTGAGTTTAGTACGCCGACATCGAAAATTCCTTTTGTACAGTTGTTGGTGAGATAACCCTGATAGCCTAGTACTGTGGCGAGTGCGGGGGTATTGCCATGACTCGTATAACGGATGCTTTTCGAAGGTTGAGGTAGACGATTTCCGAAGGTTTCTTGGTTATGTGTTGAAAGATGGATACAGCTGGTTGTAGGATTTGCTAGTTTGGGTGAGATATTATGCTTCCCCTGTATCCCCAACACCTGATTGCATAACCAGAAAGTTTCAGGAGTTATAAGTGGGAATTCATGTAGCTCTAGTATTTCTTCTGCAGATATTTGGTTTGTGATTAGGTAATCCTTACCAAGTATTTGTTCACATCCGTACCTTGTTGATTTTATTCCTTACCATGTTCTAAGTGGCTTCTCAATTTTGGAAGTGTGATGATTTACATTGGAATTCATTCGTTCATTCTCGTTCGAATGTTATTTGTGAAGACTATATGCTGCAATTTCGTTCCTTTGATTCAGCTTCAATATATCTCTGTCAAGATGCTTATGGATGTCACCCTCTTCAGGATGGCTCCACCAACGCGTCAGAATCCGGAACGCAATGAAGGGAATCAGGCTAACCCTCCGCCACCACCTCCGCCTCCGGAAGCTTGGCAAGCCCTGATGACTGCCACGAATGCCAATGCTCAGATTCTGATTCAGCTCTTGCAAGATCGCAACCAAGGGCAAGCTAATCAAGAGAATCAAGGCCAAGGCAACAATCAGCCGCATTTCGCTTCACTCAACCAGTTCCTTGCTAATCAACCAAAGACCTTCAGCTACTGTGTCGAGGCCACAGACGCAGATGATTGGCTCGTGGACATCAGCAAGCATTTCGAGTGCAGCAATGTCAGACCTGAGGACTTTGTCAAGTTTGCCTCTTTTCAACTCAAAGATCAAGCTGCTGAGTGGTTCCAGCAATACAAAGATTCCAGAGGAGGTCGTGTCATTACTTGGGATGATTTCCGCCGAGATTTCAAAGCTCACCACATTCCAGAAAGTGTTGTTGAGAGTAAGCGTGAGGAATTCCGCAATCTCAAGCAAGGCACCATGTCTGTCTATCAATACAACACTCAGTTCCAGAAGCTCTCTCGTTTTGCAAGGCAAGACATCCCTGATGAGAAGAGTATGATCTACCAGTTCAGGCGTGGTCTCAGAGAAGATCTGCAACTTGCTCTCGTGCTTTTCGAGCCATTAAAGTATGATGAATTCTACAACATGGCACTGAAACAAGAAGCTGCTCAGCTCAAGTGTGAGGCTTCTAAGAAGAGAGTTAGAGACGCAGTTCAGTCTTCTTCTTCTTCACTTGTGGCAGCTAAGCAACAGAAGTTCTGGTTGCCTCCTCCTCCTCCGTTCCGTCAGCCTTATCAGCAGAAGAATTCAAGTGGTCGTGGATCTTCCCACCCACCCAACCCTGGATATCAGAACAAGTCTCAGAACCAAACTCCAAGGCCAAGTGCTCCTTACCATCGTCCGCTCTCAGAGGTGACTTGTAACAAATGTCAGCAGAAGGGTCACTATGCGAACAAGTGCTTCAACCAAAGGCGCCTTCCGCCTCCTCCTCCTGTGAAATCTTCCAGCAATGCAGTGGTCAAGCATAATCCTAAGCATGCCAAGGTGAACATGTTGAATGCAGCTCAAGCAGAGGATTCTTCTGAAGTGATCATGGGTAATCTTCCTGTTAATGATATTCCTGCAAAAGTCTTATTTGATACTGGTGCATCGCATTGTTTCATGTCAAGACCATTTTTCGCCAAGCATGAGTTCACTTCTTCAAATTTGGATAGACCCATGCCTGTCATTTCTCCTGGTAAACGTTTGAGCTCTAGTTTGGTGGTTCCCAATGTTTCCATCAATATGGGTGACTACAAAATCTTGTCTAAACCAATTGTTCTTGGTGATTCTGATATTGATCTTATTCTCGGGATGGACTGGCTTTCTAAGCACAAGGCTCAGCTTGAGTGTGCTGCCAGGGAAATCAAATTGACTCACTCTTCGAACGATGTGATCATCTATGCTTCTCGTGATGATACCATTCGGTTGTTTTCTCTCACTGAGAATGATGAATTGGAGGCTATCTCTCAGATTCCAGTCGTATGTGAGTACCAAGATGTTTTCCCAGAAGAGCTTCCGGGTATGCCTCCCCGTCGGCCAGTTGAATTCGTTATTGATCTTGAGCCTGGCACGGAACCCGTTTGCAAGCGTCCTTACAAGCTTGGACCAGATGAGCTCAAGGAGTTGAAGATTCAACTCGATAAACAAGAACGTCTGGGTCTGATCAGACCGAGTTCTTCTCCTTGGGGTTGTGGTGTTCTTTTTGTCAAGAAGAAGGATGGCACGGACCGACTTTGCGTCGATTACCGTCCATTGAACAAGAAGACTATCAAAAACAAGTACCCACTTCCCAACATCAATGAGCTATTTGAGCAACTTAAAGGTGCTAAGGTGTTCTCCAAGCTTGACCTTCGTATGGGTTGTCATCAGATTCGCATTCGTGAAGAAGATATTCCCAAGACAGCATTCAGAACAAGCTTTGGTTCTTATGAATATACTGTCATGTCTTTCGGCCTCGTCAATGCTCCTCCGTATTTCACTCGCTTGATGAATTTCATCTTCAACCCCTACATCAACGAGTTTGTCTTGGTCTATCTTGATGATATTTTGGTCTTCTCCAAGAATAAGAAGGATCATGCCAAACATTTGCGATTGGTGCTCGACAAGCTCAGAGAGTATCAATTATATGCAAAGTTCTCCAAATGTGAATTCTGGCTTGATGAAGTTCTTTATCTTGGCCATATCATCTCTGCCAAGGGCATTGCTGTTAATCCAGAGAGGGTGTCTGCAGTTTTGAATTGGCAACCCCCTCAGAATGTCAAGCAGCTTCGCAGTTTTCTTGGACTTGCAAGCTATTGCCGAAGATTCGTTGAGAATTTCTCCAAGATTGCAAAGCCTCTTTCAAACCTCCTCCAGAAGCATGTGAAGTATGTCTGGTCTCCTGAGTGTGACGTTGCTTTCAAGACTCTCAAAGAGAAACTCGTCACAGCTCCAGTTCTGACTCCTCCTGATGAATCCAAGCCTTATGAAGTTTTCTGTGATGCTTCTCTCCAGGGCCTCGGTGCTGTGTTAATGCAAGAGAAGAAGGTTGTTGCCTATACCTCTCGCCAGTTGAAGCCCAATGAAAGGAACTACCCCACTCACGATCTTGAGTTGGCGGCAGTGGTCCACGCTCTGATAACATGGAGACATCTTCTGTTGGGAAGGAAAGTGGACATATTCACAGATCACAAGAGTCTCAAGTATATCTTCACTCAGCCTCATCTCAACCTCAGGCAAACTCGATGGGTCGAAATGATTCAAGAGTATAATCCGAGTATTGAGTATACTCCAGGCAAGGCTAATGTGATTGCAGACGCTTTGAGCAGAAAGGCTTACTGCAACAGCTTAATCCTCAAGCCCTTTCAACCGGATCTTTGTGAAGCTTTCCGCAAGTTGAATCTCCAAGTTGTCCCTCAAGGTTTTCTTGCCAACCTCATCGTCTCTCCTACCTTGGAAGATCAAATTCGTGAGGCACAACTGTTGGATACCATGGTGAAGAAGGTGAAACGTGGTATTGATAAGGGTATGTCCAAATACAAGTACTATCGAGTTGATGACAGAGATACTCTTTTCTTCGAGGACCGGATCGTGGTTCCAAAGGGTGATCTTCGTAAAGTCATTATGAACGAAGCGCACAATTCTCTTCTGTCAATTCATCCTGGAAGTTAGAAGATGTACCATGACCTCAAGCAGTCGTATTGGTGGACTCGAATGAAGCGAGAAATTGCTCAATTCGTGAATGAGTGTGATGTCTGCAGAAGGGTGAAAGCAGAACACCAACGACCAGCTGGACTTCTCCAACCTCTTGCTATTCCAGAATGGAAGTTCGATCATATCGAAATGGACTTCGTGACTGGTTTTCCTAAGTCCAAGCGTGGAAATGATGCTATCTTCGTCGTCATCGACAAGCTCACCAAAGTGGCTCACTTTCTTCCTATCAAAGAGTCTATCACAGCAGCGCAGCTAGCAGAGCTCTACACATCCAGAATTGTCTCCTTGCACGGCATTCCACAATTGATTTCTTCAGACCGTGGCAGCATCTTTACCTCCAAATTTTGGGATTCTTTTCAGAAGGCCATGGGCACCAATATTCGATTCAGCACAGCTTTCCACCCTCAGACTAGTGGACAAGTCGAGCGTGTCAACCAAATTCTTGAAGATATGCTCAGAGCCTGTGTTATCTCTTTCGGCATGAAGTGGGAGGATTGCCTTCCTTATGCTGAATTCTCTTACAACAACAGTTTTCAATTCAGTTCGGGCAAAGCCCCATTCGAAATTCTCTATGGCAGGAAGTGTCGTACTCCTCTCAACTGGTCTGAAACCGGTGAACGTCAATTGCTCGGCAATGATTTGATCTCAGAGGCCGAGGCCATGTGCAAGGTGATTCGTGAGAACCTCAAAGCAGCGCAGTCGCGCCAGAAGAGCTATTACGACAGCAAACACCGTGATGTGGCATTCGAGATCGGAGACCATGTCTACCTCTGCGTCTCTCCAATGAAAGGAACTCGTCGCTTCGGTATCAAGGGGAAACTTGCTCCGCGATACGTGGGCCCCTTCAAGACCACCGGTAAACGAGGCGATCTCGCCTATCAACTTGAGCTTCCCTCCAACTTTGCAAATGTGCACGATGTCTTCCATGTGTCACAGCTTCGCAAGTGCTTCAAGACGCCTGAGCGCACCATCAACTTCGAAGAGATTGATCTTCAAGAAGATTTGTCCTATCATGAGCATCCAGTTGCTATTCTAGAGACAACTGAGCGCAAGACTCGCAACAAGTCAATCAAATTCCTCAAAGTGAAATGGTCACATCATTCAGACCGAGAGGCCACCTGGGAGCGTGAAGACCACCCATGTTCCGAGTATCCGGAGTTCTTTCAGTCCTAGATCTCGGGACGAGATCCTCTCGTAGTGGTGGTGTGTTGTAACGTCCCAGATGTAACTTGCCATATTTGTAATCCAACTCTTGCCATTTTTGGCTATGTGTTATGATTTCCCTCCGTGTTTGGGTTTCCCTTCGTGTTGTATTTTGTTCATGTCATGCATTTCATATCATGTCATCATGTGCATCGCATTCGCATACGTGTTCGTCTCATAAATCCGAGCATTTTTCCCGTTGTCCGTTTTGCAATCCGGCGCTCCTATGTCTCCCGGCGTCCCCTTTTACTTTTCTTCGTGAGCAGGTTTTAAACTTTCTCGGATTGGACCGAGGTTTGCCATGCGGCCTCGGTATAGCACCGGTAGACCGCCTGTCAAGTTTCGGCTCAATCGGAGTTCGTTTGGTACTCCAACGGTTAACCGGGCAACCGTGAAGGCCTCGTGTGTGTTGCAGCCCAACACGCCTTCAAAACAGCCCAATAACCCATCTAAGGCACTCCCATGTCCTCCGCCGTTCGATCACGATCGCGTGGCCGAAAACCGCTCTCCATTTGGAGCCTCCTAGCTCCTCCTACCTATAAATACGTGCACCCCTCCCTCAAATCCGGGTACAAACCCTAGCCATTTTTCCTCCCGCCGCCGCCGGACAAAAATCCGCCGGCCGGACAAAGTCCGCCGCCCGCGCCGCACCAGTCAGGGCGTGACACGTGTCGCCTCGCCGCCCGTACAGCGCCCGCGCGCCGCCGGCCCGCAGGGCCCAGGCGGGGCCCTCCCCGGCCCAGGCCGCCGCCTCCCCGCGCCAGGGCGCCGCTCCCGCGCCCGTCCCCGCCGCCCGCGCCCGACGTTGCCTCGCCGCCTCCGCCGCCGTTCCCGCGCCGCCGCCCGCACTCCGTCGCCGGCGCTGCCTCCCCGCCGCCCGCGCCTCTCCAGCGCCTCCCCGGCCTCCGCCGGTGCCGTATCCGGCGAGGGCCCGGCCGGATCCGCCCTCCCCGACCCGCCGGCGTTCCCCTTCGGCCGCCCCGCGCCCCATCTCCGGCGATCTCCGGCGACCGTGCCACGGTTGACTTATTTCCCTCTCCCGAAATTTTGCTAAGTCCTCAATGTGTTGCATCATCATCACATGTTCCCGGTACCGTAACTTTGCATCCGTAGCTCCGTTTCGTGCGTATAAGACGTCAGTTTGTTCGCCTCGAAGAGTACATCATTCCGTGCCATTGCATCAATTTCATTTGAGGTCATCTTGATGCCCGAAATGCTGTTAGAGGAGGGCTAGTTGATGTTAATTGCTGGATCTTATCTGAACTTGCACTTTTGTCATTTTTTCCATGATTGATGTGTACCTCCTATGAAGTTGTGTCCTACATGAGTTTTGTAATATGACATGTTACCTTTCCAGAGAATTTTGCCATGTATTTTTGTGATACTTGTGGTGACTAGCACAACCATGCAAACTAGGTCATTTTATGCTGCTGATTTCAGAGACTTAGTGGTTTCACTAAGTCCCTAACTGCTGTTATTTTCATGCCATATATTCATGTTGTTTCTGAGAGATCTATGCATAATTTGAGCATGATAATTAAGGGTGTTTTGAACTTGAGTATTTGCTATATCCATCCATGCTTTTTTTTGCAATTATTGAGTGCCGTAGCTTGAGTCAATTGAGCTCTACTTTTGCTTCAAAATGTTGCTGGCAGATTGTTTACGTGTTATTCGATTTTGCCAAGCTTGGTGTAGTTGATCCTTGCACGCTATGATGTTATTATTTCCATGTATAGTTACTATGCCATGTCTTCTTGATGTATGTATGCTTAGTTTATCATGAAATGCTCTGTAGTGAGTGTGTCGAGCTCACGAACATGCCTAGTCGTTATCAGTTTCTGCCATGTCCAGTTTTCTGCTAAGTCTGAAACCTGTAACGAAACTTGCTTAATTGACATGGGTGTAATCATATTTTCCGTTCCTTTTTGGCTTATGGTCAGTAAGGGACTTTTGTCAAGTGCTTTGAGTAGATTCATTCCATGCCTTACTATGGTATGTTCTGATCCTGTAGCATGTTGTTTCATTGCTCTGAACCTGCCATCCTGATGTTAGTTTTCTGCTATGTTGCTATTTCACTAAGTCTGAGAACCTGTTATCTTTTGCACTTTTGCCATGCTTGTTCGAACCTGTTATGTTGTGATTTAGCCGTAGCTCAGTGTTCATATTTTGTCAAGCATCTTGAGTAGATTACCTTAATATGATTTGTTGCTATGTTTGGGTGCAGTAGATTATTTTCTTGTTGCTTGCTAAGTAGCATCATGCTGTTAATGGCAGATTATCGTCATTCTTGTATTGCTTGCCATTTGCAAACCGTGCATCCGATTCCGGTGAACTTTATATCGATTTCAACCGAAATCACCTCATCTATCCAGTGGCATGCTTGGTTTGCCAAGATTATGCCCTGTTCATCCTTGTCCTTCCGGAGCATGCATACGCATTGCATATCACCTCTCGCATATCATGCCATGTTTTGCATCATGTTGCTTGCGCATTGCATCGTGGTTGATATTGGTTCGTTTGCTTGTTCTCTTGTCTTGGGTAGAGCCGGGAGACGAGTACGTGAACGAGGATTCCGTTGAGAACGCTTTCGAGGACCAAGCTTTCGACAACTCTGAGACTCTTGCAGGCAAGATGACCATACCTTCGAAATCACTTCTATCTTTGCTTGCTAGATGCTCGCTCTTTTGCTATGCCTATGCTGCGATACCTACCACTTGCTATTTCATGCCTCCTATATTGCCATGTCAGACCCTAACCATCCATGTCCTAGCAAACCGTTGATTGGCTATGTTACCGCTTTTGCTCAGCCCCTCTTATAGTGTTGCTAGTTGCAGGTGAAGATGAAGTTTGTTCCTTGTTGGAACATGGACTTGTTGTTCCTTGTTGGAACATGTTTACTTGTTGGGATATCACAATACCTCTTATTTAATTAATGCATCTATATACTTGGTAAAGGGTGGAAGGCTCGGCCTTATGCCTGGTGTTTTGTTCCACTCTTGCCACCCTAGTTTCCGTCATACCGGTGTTATGTTCCCGGATTTTGCGTTCCTTACACGGTTGGGTGATTTGTGGGACCCCCTTGACAGTTTGCTTTGAATAAGACTTTTCCAGCAAGGCCCAACATTGGTTTTACCATTTGCCACCACCTACCCCTTTTTCCCCCGGGTTTTCGCGAGCCCGAGGGTCATCTTTATTTTAGCCCCCCCCCCCGGACCAGTGCTTCTCTAAGTGCTGGCCCGAACCGAGCAACCTGCGGGGCCACCTCGTGGCAACTCGAGGCCTGGTTTTACTCGTAGCTTGACTTATCCGGATGTGCCCTGAGACCGAGATATGTGCAGCTCCTATCAGGATTTGTCGGCACAATCGGGCGGCTTTGCTGGACTTGTTTTATTACTGCTGAGATGTCTTGTAGTCCGGGATTCCGAGATTGATCGGGTCTTCCCGGTAGAAGGAATATCCTTCGTTGACCGTGAGAGCTTATCATGGGCTAAGTTGGGACACCCCTGCAGGGTATTATCTTTCGAAAGCCGTGCCCGCGGTTATGAGGCAGATGGGAATTTGTTGATGTCCGGTTGTAGAAAACCCGAAGTTGACCTTAACTAAAACACATCAACCGCGTGTGTAACCGTGATGGTCTCTTCTCAGCGGGGTCCGGGAAGTGAACACGGTTGTTGGAGTTATGTCTGACGTAGGTTGTTTCAGGATCACTTCTTGATCACTTCTAGTTTCTCGACCGTGCTTTGCCTTCTCTTCTCGCTCTATTTTGCGTTATAGCCACCATATGCTAGTCGCTTGCTGCAGCTCCACCTCACAAACCCCTTTCCCACCTTTAAGCTTAAATAGTCTTGATCTCGCGGGTGTGAGATTGCTGAGTCCCCGTGACTCACAGACTCTACCACAACAGTTGCAGGTACCAACGATGCCAGCGCAGATGACGCGTCCGAGCTCACTTGGGAGTTCGACGAGGAACATGGCCGTTACTATGTTTCTTTTCCAGATGATCAGTAGTGGAGCCCAGTTGGGTGATCCGGGGATCTGTTTAGCATTTGGGGTAGTCTTCTTTCATTTTGGTACCGTAGTCAGACCTTGAGTGTAATCTGTATGATGGATGTTATTTATGTACTTGTGTGAAGTGGCAATTGTAAGCCAACTATGTATCTTTCCCCTTTATTTATTACATGGATTGTGTGAAGATTACCTCACTTGCGACATTGCTTTCAATGCGGTTATGCCTCTAAGTCGTGCCTCGACACGTGGGAGATATAGCCGCATCGAGGGCGTTACAGTCTGAGAGCTGCAGATGGGTGCATTTTGGTGGTGTAGCAAGACTTCTTATGAACTATCATGTCTTGCTGTTTATGTCAGTAGTAGTCACTAGTCAGTGTTTGAATGTTGTATATATCGTTGTTTCGAACTGTTTATTGTCTCGAACTACTGGTGGGCTAAATGAGGGCATCACCATTCAAAGTGTTCAGAGTATATCTCCTTTTTTCAAGTTATATAATTTGAGCTTAGTGTCTTTTCGATGATGTACACTTGTTTGGGCCAGTGAGGTGTCGTTGAATATGGGCCGAGTAGTAACGCAATGCCAAACAGGTCAATTATGACTCTTAGGCCGGGCTCTTAAAAGATCCTGAAAAAAAGGCCGGGCTCTCCAAAAAAGAAAGAATAAGGGCTCTTAGGCCGACATGTGGGCGCCACCAGTGTTTTCGTGCGCTTGCACGCCGAGAGCATATTGGCGCGTGCTCGAAATTCATGCTACCTTTTCATCCCCAGTCTCCCGCCCCTCCCCCACCTCTGGAATCTCGATTCCTACTCCAGTTCCCCCAAATCCCCCTCCTGTACTCCCTGTACTCAAGCGCACTATCATGTCGCCGGTCAACGCAGATCTCCGAGCCGGAGATCCTGAGGTCCGTCCTGCCTTCGGTCGCTGCGTGCTGTCGCTCAACAGTGGCATGGCGGCGCTTGACGACCAGTTTGCCGGCAAAGTGCTGATGGTAACCATCAACGGCGACCGGCCTCCCGTCTCGCCGGATGACCTTGTCAAAGCTCTTGGCATTGCGCACGGCATCCAAATAAGTGACTTGCTCGTCGAAGTCTATCCGCCACCGGCTGATTTCTTCGTCAGGTTCCGGACAACTTTCGACTGCAGTCGTGTGTCCGAATCTTCCCGGCGTTTGTTCCGTGATGGCGCGCTGGTGAGCTTTGATCGATGGCACCCAGGATGGGGCTCGGTGCCCTCTGAGCTTGTGTTTTTAACAAAGCTTACCTTCCACGGCATGCCTCGACGTGCTTGGAACAGCGAGTCCATGAACGAGCTTATCAACGACCTTGGAGGTAAGTATGTTTGTTCCTCCAGACAGCTGGGCTCTGACGGTTATGGCATGGATGAAGAAGTCGTCCACCATACCGAAGGTGATTGGTGTTGAGATACCGGTGCAGGAACTGGGGTTGTACTATTCGTCGCCACCAAGGCCGCCGCGGACCACGTTAGGGATGTACCTGTATCGAGTGTTCGTGCATGTCGAAGAAGTGGTCAATCCATCAATCGAAGTCCTGTCGCCGCCGCTGGTGCCAGGGTCCGTCGACGACGTCCATTACAGGAGTCAACGTCAGACTTTCCTTGTGTTGCTCGGAACGATGGATGGCACAGGGCCTACTCCATCGCGCGGTGGAGGCCACTGCTTCTTTGGGAGAAGAGGCAGGGCTGGCTGCCTGGATGTGCTCTAATTTGAGGTAACAACTGAATCTTGTCAGACACTAGTTAAATCCGAGCTATGTGTGTGAAGCATGGATATGCCAGTACATTTGATTGTGACCTGTTCTAATTTTGTACCTGAACTTTTTTTTAGAAAGGGTTGTACGTCAACTTAATGTGCTAGCAGAACTTATTGTGTCGTCTGTCTGTTTTCTTTGCACAACATTCAAGATATTTCCTCGTCATTGATAAAGATGATGAACCGTTATGTATGACTTCGTTGGTTTCAACATAGCCCTTCCCGTAGCGATCCACTGCTTCCATCCTGATTGTGCCGCCTGCGTGAAATTTGTGTATGCAAGTTCAGTGTGCTATGATGTTCTATATGATTGTGTCAACTATATAAGTTTTTACTAAGCATCAGCAATGCATATGGCTGAAAGATGTATTTACGAGCATCGGTCGATGGGTCTCTCTCTCTCTCTCACACACACACACACACACACACGCACGCACAAGTGGGACTCGTTGAATTATTTATTTGCTCGTGACAAATTTTAATTAGGTTCCACTGTAATCTAACTTTTTTCTTAAGTTATTAATTGAGCTCAGTGACTTCAAAAAAGTTGTACAGAAGCCTTGTTTGGGCCTTTCCGGCGTCGCTGAATGTGGGCTGAGTAACCATGTTAGGTTGTACTGTACTACACAGGCCTTTTTTCTCTATTTTTTTAATAATATTTTTTTTAATAATTTTCATAAATATTACGTTGGGTAATTTTTTTACAAAAATAATACACCGTCGGCCCACTGTAGGCCGACTAGGCCTAGTCGGCCCATAGCCGGCCGATTGGATTCCAGTCGGCCTACAGCTGGCCGACTGGCCCCCGCCGGCCCACTGTGGGCTGATTGGGTCCTGTCGGCCCACTGTGGGCCGACTAGAGCTAATTGGCTCGTTGTGGCCTAATTGTTTTTGCAAAAGTGTTAATCATGTATTTAAAAAATATGTGTATTGTGACCTCCTCCGCTCGCTGTGGGCCCACTGTTGGCTAAAAAATATGTTTTAAAAAGTGTTAATCGTGTATTTAAAAATTGTTAAATGTGTGTATAAAAAATGTTCCTTATCTATACAAAATAATTTAAATGTGTGTATAAAAATAGCTTTTTTTCAACATCAGCAATGCAACTGGGCCGACGGTTGTACACAATATCCGGGTCAACTTGTTATTATCCGCCCCGCTGGGCTGCAAACTTTCCTAGGAGGTATGCATTAGGATTAACAAGAAAATGGACTTTAAGAAATAATAAATGGGATGTAATTATAATAACTGGGCAGTTACTATGCACCAAACACGTAATTAGTTTGAGAAATATATTATTTTTGGAATTTGAAAATTTTAATTTCATTACTTGTTGCGCGCGCAATATTTCGTTGGATTTTAACGTAATAGAACTTTATTTTGAAATTATATTTAAC
This sequence comes from Aegilops umbellulata, assembly GCA_032464435.1. NCBI lineage: Eukaryota > Viridiplantae > Streptophyta > Magnoliopsida > Poales > Poaceae > Aegilops > Aegilops umbellulata. Next base: position 81,660,834 of record CP136060.1, on the reverse strand, counting down.
CTGACTAGAAATAATTATTCCTCCACCTGACAGCGGGGACCCACCGGACGGGCCACCGTATTTCGCGAAAAAAATGATTCGCCCCCTGACTGCTAGGACCCACGAGCTACATCTTCGCACGCAAGGAAGTGCGTCCGAAAAAAAACGATTCGCCCCCCTGACTGCTGGGACCCACCAGCCCCCCGACTGCTGGGACCCACTAGCTACATCTTCGCACGCAAGGAAGTGCGTCCGGGCAAAAAAACGATTCGCCCCCTGACTGTTGGGACCCACCAGCTACATCTTCGCAGGCAAGGAAGTGCCTGACAGTCGGGACCCACCTGGTCGAAGCATACGTAGCATTGTCATTCTGGTCGCGAACGTGTACGTACATATATACTGGTCGATGTAGAGGCGTGCACGTGTCGTAGTAGAGGCGCGCACGTGTCGTAGTAGAGGCGCGCATGTAGCATGTACACGTACGTACAGCGGCCAGGGTGCAAGAAACAAAATACGGCCACGTATGTGTACATACGGGCAGGGTCTCGAACGCCTACTCGCGCATACGTACGGCGAGGGCTCGTGTACATGGCTGGGTCGGAACAGAGAAACAGGGTCGTCGTCGTGTTCATGGGGAGTCAACGTAATGCGTCGTGTTCATCGGGAGGGCTTGGACGGAACATGTGATGGAAACGAGGCCTGGCATACCGCACAACGGAGGAAACGGACCTCCTACGTTCGGAACGGGGTCCTGTTGATCGGGAGGGGTCTATCGTACCGCAAAACGGAGGAAACGGACCTCCTACTGTCGAAACGGGGGTCCTGTTGATCGGGAGGGGTGTGGCGTACCGCAAAACGGAGGAAACGGACTTGTGTTGGAGCGCTACGGTCGAAACGGGGGTCCTGTTCATCAGGAGGGGTGTGGCGTACCGCAAAACGGGACTCCACGGGATATTGTTCATCTCCACCGTCGACCCCCTCCAGCCTCCACGAGCTACTGTTCATCCACCGTCGATCTCCTCCAGCCTCCACGGGCTCGTGTTCATCCAGCCTCCACCTCGCGCTACTCCACCAGCTACTGTTCAACCACCCCTCCATCGTCTACTGTTCATCCAACCGTCCACACCACGGGGTCCTGTTCAACCACCCCTCCACGGGCACCCCTCCATCGTCTACTGTTCATCCTGCCCTCCACACCACGGGGTCCTGTTCATCCACCCCTCCACCGTCTATTGTTCATCCAGCCCTCCACCACACCACGGGGTCCTGTTCATCCAGAGGCAATGTCACCACTCACTGTTCATCCAACCCCCCCCCCCCCCCCGCAACGCTCACTGTTCATCCCATCGATTGGCTTCAGTTAGCAGCAGTAGCGAAGGAAACGCTTGATCGGGTTCAGTTAACAGCCATCGATCGATCGCTCGGGTTCAGTAACGCGTAGGCTGCAGTGCAATCGCTCGGGTTCAGTTAGAGCCCAATGCCTCGCTCGGGTTCAGTTAGAGCCAACGCCTCGCACACACGCGTGTACCTGTACGAGAGAAACGCGCATCGCTCGGCCCCCGACCTCCCACCGTAACCGGGAACTCCCCGAAATTTTCCTCCCCCTCACTTCTACCACGGTTTTTTCCATCATGGACGGCCCAAAGAATGTCATGCAGCTGCGCCTCCGGCCCGCCCAGGACGAAAAGCCCATTTTCTGTCATGATTTTTTGTCATAGAAGTAGGAGCCCACCACATATATGATGATACCGGGTTTTGTCACAATTATCGTCATAGAAGTGTCATATGTATGACAGGAAAAAAATTCGTTCGGCCCAAAATGTCACGGATGTCTTTTTTTTGTAGTGCATTTTAGTGAAAAGTTTGGAAGGCTAATGTCGGAGAAGTTTGAGATGTCTATGATGAGTGAACTAATTTTTTTCTTGGTTTGCAAATCAAGCAAACTAAGGAAGCTACCTTTGTCTCCCAAACAAAGTATACCAAGGATATTTTCAAGAAGTTCAACATGCAAGAAAGCAAAGGTATGAAACACCCATGCCTACTAGCGGACATCTTGACTTGACTCAGGATGGCAAACATGTTGACCAAAAGGTTTACCGCTCTATGATTGGTTCGTTGTTATATCTATGTGCCTCCCGTCCCGATATTATGCTAAGTGTGTGCATGTGTGCACGATATCAAGCGGCCCCTAAAGAATGTCACCTTAAGGCCGTGAAAAGGATAGTGAGATACTTAATTCATACACCAAACTTTGGCATTTGGTATCCTAAGAGGTCATTTTTTGATCTTGTTGGCTACTCCGATTCGGACTATGCCGGTGACAAGGTTGATAGAAAGTCCACTTTGGGTACTTGACAATTTCTTGGTAGACCCCTTGTGTCTTGGTCCTCCAAGAAAGAAAACTCGGTATCCTTATCCACTGCCGAAACGGAATACATTGCCGCCGGATCATGTTGTGCTCAATTACTTTGGATGACCCAAACTCTTAAGGATTATGGGATACATGTGAAACATGTTCCATTGCTTTGTGGCAATGAAAGTGCTATTAAGATTGCTCAAAATCACATGCAACATTCTCGAACTAAGCGCATTGAAGTTCGTCATCATTTCATTCGGGATCATGTTGCTAAAGGAGACATCAATCTTAAGCATGTTCGTACCGATAAGAAATTGGCGGATATATTCACCAAACAGCTTGATGAGAAAGTATTTTGATGTTTGAGAGGTGAATTGAATATCATTGATGCCTCAAACTTGGAATAGAAGCTTCATTTGGATACATGCAAGGCATGAGCCTTTTTGTGACTAATCCTTGATATTTCTCTTATGATGATGATCAGTTGTCTTGGATATATATTTGCACCGTTGCATGTTATCTAACCCATGTAGGTACTTGGATGAGGCTCAATCTAGGAAATTGCAAGTCACTCAAATCCCAAGCAATTTCTACATCGCCAAGTTCCTATAGTTTAGATGTTGATCTCAACGAAACATGAACTCACTCAACAGATCCTTTGACTACTTCCATATGTCAAATTTCATGATTGTCAATTTGGATACACAAGTGCTCTTCCTTGCAAGACTAATGCATGTAGGAAGCTGAACTTAAACTACCAGTGGTGCTCCCAACTCTTGACGGACAACATCAACCTTGAGCATCCAACACAAGTTCGACTACATGATCAAAGATCAACAACACACCCCAAGGTATGTCATTCCATCTTAGAAAAGCTTTACTCCAAGACATGAGCTAAAGCAACTCAACAAGATGTGAATACATCAAAATGCTTGAACAAAAATGGTAACCCCATTTTTAGCTTAAACGATTAGTATGACCTACGATCAAGTGCTATCACTTGACTCCTCAGTCAATATACTCTAACATAGGTGACTTTTTCGCTGACCTTTTTTTATAAAGTTCTCTAGTGTTCTTTTGCTCAGTTGATTTTTTTCATCTGTATGTTTTTCTTGCCATTGTGTCTCCCTATAAAAAAACTTCATCTAGATCTCTTTTAAATTTCTACTTTTTATCTGTGATTCTGTTGTAAATTCATTACAAATTCTTCTGTTAATTCCTTGCAAATTCCTGTGAGATTTCATTTGCCAAGTGAGCCGAGTTGACAAAACCTTACTCTGTGTTGAACTCGGTCCCTCCGATCCAAACCTATCGGCTCGACCAAAATACAAGGTTTTCTTGTATATAGTTGACTCTGTCATCTCAGAGTCACCGACGGAAAACGTATTGGCGTCACCGATTTCAACCCTGAGAAAATGTTTTGCCATTTCTTACTGCCTATTTTCTTCAGCTCCACTCAATGATTCTTCCCTCTATCAGCATCCTAAGCTACCTACTGCTTTGTAGTGACTCTCAAGGACCACACCTACTTGGCTCATGTTCCAGAAGTACCCTTCTTGGAAATTGATGTCAAAGGGGGAGAGAGAGTACATCAAAGCCTATCAAATGAGCACATCCAAGCTCTTCTACAGATGCCTGTTAACAAAGAGGAGAGAAGTCACATGTCTTTAAGAGGGGAAGACATGCTAATATGTTTGAGATCCTAGCTATTGGAAAATTCTTTTTGCTCTGATTTTATTTGCTCTTACCTTATTTGCTCTGATTTTATCTCACCCTATATTCTCCCATTATCCAATATCAGATTCAAGGGGAGAAAGAGTCTATGCCTAAGGGGAGAAAAATCCTTGGAATTTATTGCACATCTTTAAATCTTTGGGGACATGTCTATATCTAAATGAAGTACTTACCTTGTATTACTCACCCATCACATGTCATCCCAGTCTTGGTATTCTTGTGGTTCCCCAAAACTGCTTTACTTGGAGTGTTCTTGTGTTATCTAACCCTGTTTTCTCAAGTCCACTCTCTCAAAAGTCAGCTCAAGACAACAAGGTAAGTATATGCATCACACTCATGTGCATGATGATCTCTTGCTGTTGTACATATTGTTTGCAAGAGGGATTCATAAACATGGAGGTACATTTCTCAACCATATCTTTTGCTCTGATGCATATAGCCAAGATACATGTAACTATCTGCTTACTCTGTCATGGTATGCATTCACACGTTAGTATATTCTATCTTCAAATGATTGCATACATATAGGGGGAGTCATGCATGTTATATGTTCCTCCAAAGCTTTACCTGCTGCTCTTCATATCATTTACTTAAAGCTTTGATGGTCATCAATTACCAAAAGGGGGATATTGAAAACACAAGTGCTCCCTCGGTGATTTTGGTAATTAATGTCAACATATCTCTTGTTGGACTAATGCTTCTATCTAGTGTATTTCAGACAAGTTCAACAATGGTGTGGAAAGGAGAAGAGGATGTGGAACCACTTCAAGGTGCTAAGGACATGCATTGGCTAAAGCTCAAGACTCCTCATTTGTTTTAGTGATCCAAGATCACATTGAGTCCATAGGAAAGCCAATACTATTAAAAGGGGACGAGGTGTTGCCTAATGTCTTGCTTGCTCAAATGTTTAGTGATATTTATCCAAAACCCTCAACCACTTTCTCCATCCAAATATGTCAAAACCCTAAACTTCAACCCGGCCCCATAGATTCTTTCTATCCGGCACCACCAAGTTCATATGACATAGCCATAGCCAGAAATCTTAACGGTTTGATCGCACTGATACGGATCTCGGTCTCACCGTGATGGCCTTGCCAACTCCCTGTTATCAGTTGCATTTATTTTGGTCTCACCGGAATTGCAATCGGTGTCACCGAGATGGCTTGACCAATTCTCTGTTGCTTATTGCTTCCCTTTGATCTCACCGAGTTGATGCAATTGGCGCCATCGAGATGAGGTTTTCCCTAAGCCCTAGCACATCGGTCCCACCCAGTTGTTCCAGTCGGTCCCACCGAGATTCCTAATGTTCACATTCTGAACTAATTGGTCCCATCGAGTTTAACTATTCGGCCTCATCGAGATGGGTCAAATTGTGTAACGGTTGGATTTTGTGTGCAGGCTATATATACCCCTCCACCCGCTTCTCCATATGTGAGAGAACGATCAGAACATGCCTACACTTCCACCATACATTTTCTAAGAGAGAACCACCTACTAATGTGTTGAGATCAAGATATTCCAATCCTACCTCAAGAATCTTGATTTCTAGCCTTCCCAAGTTGCTTTCCACTCAAATCATCTTTCCACCACATCCAATTATGTGAGAGAGAGTTGACTGTTGGGGAGACTATCATTTAAAGCACAAGAGCAAGGAGTTCATCATCAACACACCATCTATTACCTTTTGAAGAGTGGTGTCTCCTATATTGGTTAGGTGTCGCTTGGGAGCCTTCGTCAAGTTGTGGAGTTGAACCAAGAAGTTTGTAAGGGCAAGGAGATCGCCTACTTCGTGAAGATCTACCTGTGTGAGGTAAGTCCTTCATGGGTGATGGCCATGGTGGGATAGACAAGGTTGCTTCTTCGTGGACCCTTCGTGGGTGGAGCCCTCCATGGACTCGCGCAGCTGTTACCCTTTGTGGGTTGAAGTCTCCATCAACATGGATGTACGATAGCACCATCTATCGGAACCACGCCAAAAATCTTTGTGTCTTCATTGCGTTTGCACACTCCAATCCCATCCCTTTACTTTCTTGCAATTTGCATGCTTTACTCTTTCCGCTGCATATACTCTTGTCATGCTTGCTTGAAATGTATTTGTGAATGCTTAAACTTGTGCTAAAACTCTACCTTAACTTGAAAAATCTAAAAAGTGCCACTTTTGCTTGTGAAGGGTCTAATCACCCCCCCCTCTAGACCCCTCTTCTTGATCCTTTCAATTCTTTAGCAACAAATCGTTTCACCGACATTAGAAGGTCATGAGCTATTGTAACATGCAGTCACCCTATATCTTAGTACAATCTCATAAACTGGAGTTGGTGGTGGTGAAGGTGAGTTCACTCCCTCACACCTTTCCAATCTCCCTCATCCATCTAGAACCGAGTTGGTAATGGTGGCGGTGAGTTCACTCCCCTCTCCTTGCCAATCTTCCTCATCCATCCAGAACCTACCGAACGCCCCCTGGTTTGGAATAGTTTACCCCCCACTCAACGCCAATCTCCCTCGTCCATCTGGAACCCACCAGTCCCCATCGGTTGGCAAACAATTCATAGGACACCAAAAAAGTATAATGCAGTTGGGTGTTACAAACCTCACACGTGGCTTTACCCCGAGCTCAATCAAACCAACAACCGACAACCTCACTCATGTTATGAATGGGAAAATATATTTGATAAGCAAATGCGAGTGCTCCCATGACTTGCAGTCATGCAAGTGCAGAGTTCGAGCATCTCCACTCGCCCCCCCCCCAACATGCCCCCCAGGGCTCTCTTTTTAGCGCCAGAGCCGAAAATCAGCCCAGTCGCGCCCCAGGACCTTGTTTACTGCCGGTTTGGGCCGAAATAACTGCCGGCGAATCCGAGCCAAACCCAAGCCTCCGGGGGGTGCCTGGGGGCACCGACCAAAGCCAAAAGGCGCGTGGGTCCGCTCTGTCGGCAAGAGACATGCCTTTTCCCGCTGATCCCCCACTTTTCCCCTCCATTTCCCCCCTTCTGCCCCTCTTCTCCCACCATTCTCCCCTCACTCTCCCCGCCATCCCGCCATGCCATCGAAGAAGTATTCGGCCCCTCAAGCCGCTGCCATTGCTGATGCCACCCAGCTGAAGCAGAGGAAGTCGATGGCACCGCCGGCAAAACCAGCGGGCATGTCGAACGACTGGAGGGCGGAGGTTCAGCGCCAGGAGGCTGTCACCACCAACTGGCGAAACAGGCTCAACGCCAAGAGGGTCCGGGACGCGGCGGAGACGGGGGAGCAGGCAGAGGCGTCTCGCGCAGGGATGATGAATCCGCCCGGCGGCCACGGCCCGCAAGATGCCTGGAGCCAGCAGAGCGTCAGGTTGCCGACCAGCTTCTCACCACCACCACAGCCCTGGGGATACACACCCTCACCTGGCTACGCCGACGGCGACGCGCATGGCGGATTCAACGCCAACATAATCTTTCTACATGGCCAGCGCGCCTCACCCTCCAGTCTGAACCCCGACCAGCGCACACCCTCGCCCGCATTCGCCGACGTCCAGTACCCCTCGTACACCTACTCACCGCTGGCGTACGCAGCCTCGCCGAGGCCGCCTCTGCATCGTGGCATCCTTCCCTTCTCGCAAGCCTCGTCGTCGCATTTTGGCAACCCCGACGCGATCGAAGCCGACATGGACGAGATCATCATGAGCGGCTCGGTCGTCGCCGCCGCTTCCCTCGGGTTCCAGGCACAAGACGATACAATGGACCTCGCCGGTGACATGGAAGACGAGCTCGACTACGGCGAGGATGAGGAGGAAGAGAAGGATAAGGAACCGGCGCCTGCGCCGGCGAAGAAAGGGAAAAAGAAGAAGCGGGGGGCCAGGACGGGCGAGCCACGCGTCAAGTAGACGTCCAAAGGAAACGAGTGCCTCACCGAAGCATGGAAGACCGTCTGCCTCGACCCTATCACTAGCATGAACCAGAACGCCGACACATACTGGACGCGCATCAAGTCGGCGTTCGATGAGCACAAGATGGTCGACCCCTACTTCGCCACCATCCACATGCAGCGCGGCTCGAAGGCCATGGCGAACCATTGGGCGATCATCCAAACGCCCTACAACAAATGGCATGGGATCGTCGAGGAGATCGCGGCTCGCCCGGAAAGCGGCGCCAACGTCGAGGGTTAGGTATGTACAGACGTCGGCTCTCGCTTCTTTTCACCGTGTACGTCGCCGACACTTGTTCTTTTCGGCGCAGATGGTTCGGATGTTCACCAAGTACCATCAGGACAGTAGCACCGACCAAGAGTTCAAGTACCTCCACGTGTTCACCCGGATCGAGAAGTGTGAGAAGTGAGCGGATGTCCGGCGCACCCTCGCCAAGGCCAAGGAGACGTATAAGCCGAACGCGCCCATGTCGGGGACGGTGGATGGGCGCCCTGATGGCAACAAACGGGCAAAGACGGCGAAAGACGCCGCACCAGCTGTCGAGCGGCTGCAAACGTCCATCGAGCAGTGCATGGCCGACGCTAAGAACCACGCCACCTAGAGGGAAGAGAAATCCGAGGCGCGGTGGTAGGCGTTGATCACGAACATCGCCGTCAAGCTCGACCTACTCTGGACAAACGTCGCCGCGAAGAAGAGGAACACCGACCCGGCGTTCTTGATGGGGCAGACATGTCGACGATTGGCGAGCAGGTCAAGGCGTGGTACCTGGCGGAGCGCGGTCTCATCTTGAACCAGATGTCGTCGGCGATCGCACCAACTCCCACGCCGACCCCAACGCCGCCACCAAGCCCGAGTGATGATGCCGCCTCCACGTCCAGCACAGAAGCCACACCGACGCCGACCAGCCAAAGCACGCCTACGCCCGCCAGTCCGACGCCAGAGGAGCCCGCCGTCGTTTGATGCATTGCCTACACGCCCTTCCTTTTGAATGCCGAACTTTCGAGTATGTTTGATCGCCGAACTGCGGCACGGTGATCGCCGAACTTCCTGGCAGTCGTTGATCGCCGAACTTTGTGGCAGTCGTTGATCTCCGAACTTGTGGCGCTTTTTTGGGTAGCGCGAAATAGCGAGTTTGAATTTATGGGCGTCTTGGGCCGAAACCTGGGGGCACGGCTGGGAACTGGATCGCCCCCAGGGCCGAAAAAGCGCCGGCGCTTGGGCCAACCACAATCGCCGGGTGCGCTCGAGTAGAGATGCTCTTATGTGTTTGCTTGAGTTTTTCTTCGCATTGCTGCTAGTCTGTTGGTTGTTATAGACTAATAATAATCCAATATAACATTATAACTTCAATTATTTTTGTTGTTTCTTAACAACACACGGGCGTTATGTTAGTATACATGCAAGAATTTGGAGGGAATTATTCTAATTTTATTCTTTATAAATTTATTGCCATAAATTCATGCAGCAACACGATGAGAATTATCTAGTGACGATTTTGTGAATATACCATTGTACAATCAGCAACAAAATCATGTAGGAATGGTGGATAATAATGCTAAGACTATTATATGTGTTAGAAATACTCATGATAAAACTATTGTTCTTCCAGTCAAAGTATTTTTTGGCTTTTCGCTTGCACAACATGATAAATCCTGTTCACTCATCACACCACCTGTACATGGTCAGGAAGATAAAATCAATCATCAAAAAAAGTAAAAAGCCAATACCGATAGATAATTTTGGTCCCCGCACGCCGGTTGATCGAGCTGACCATTTAGCAGCCCAGTCCACAACGCAGGCAAGAGCATAAACCGACATGTTAAAAGAAAAGAAAAACAAAGTTCCAAAGACAATGGTACACCTTCACAACATCAGGCAGAGTTCACAACAGTACACGCAACACCCATTCGCAAAACAGGAGAAACCAATTTTTTTTTAAAAAAAATGCAACACCCAGATCCTCCAAGCCAGTTAGCATGGACAACATGGCGATGTTCATCGCCCTAACTCCACTGCCAAGACTAATAGTAATAGGCAACAACTGAATCTGCCGTACACGGGAAACAATCCCAAAAGGCATGGTAAACTAGCATCCAAATATTCTAGGTAACAGATGGAGCAGCTCTCCCATGAACTGTTAGTTATCTTGCATTACAACACCACCCCGCGATCATGGAGTTCTATATTTATACATAGTCTAGGTAGGTAGGAATCTGGCTCGCCTTAAGTTACTCCCCAAGATGACAAGTCGTCTAACTAACCACGGCTTAAGATGCATTCAGCTGGTAGGCGGTAATGATCTTGAGGACTTCTTTCTCTTCGAAGCCAGTGCTGATAGTATCTTCTTCCGAGGGCCCTGTAAGCATAATCAAGTTACCAAATTTATATGGATAGAACATCTTGGGAAAAAGATACAATCCATTTAGAGTACACTGGTAAAGGCAGAGGTTAAGCTCTAAGCAAAATCTTTACAAGCAGACCACAAGCAAAATGAAAGCTGAACAACTAATAAATGGACGTTGTTGCAGTTTTTAGATGTGTTACATGGTATTGCTCTGAGATAATGGTTGCTGAACCTTTATGTGGACAGTGAGCTGCTTTGTAATATGCTAAATCTGGTATTGAAGCTAAATGTAGCTCGAGGTACTAATTACTCCCTCTGTAAAGAAATATAAGAGAGTTTAGATCACTAAAGTAGTGATCTAAACGCTCTTATATTTCTTTACGGAGGGAGTACTTAACCAGCTTACTTCATTCTACCCAACCAATGCTAATATAAATCTGATAACTGAGCTGATTGGATGCAAACTCAACAAGACAAAAATCAGATAGAGAGACAGACAGCATAGTAACACAACACACAAACGCCAAGCAAAAGCGAAAAATTAAATCACTCAACTGCTACAATTTCACTTTGATGGTTACGTCAATCTACATCCAGGATAGATCAGCATATACCTGCTATATTAACTTAGTCTTACGTTGCTCAGGGTGAAAGATTTCTTATTGTAGCAACATAGGGTAAACACATTTTGGGGGAAAGGGAACATGCTTCTAAAAGCTATGCAATAATCAGTGCATCAAATTAAGTTCGTGTAGTACCATTGGAATTCCTAGTGACTTCATATCTTCCTCATTCATGTGAACCAATGCTTTCATATCAACCTGAAAATTGAATATACATCAACAAATGTAGTAGCACATCCACGGTTTGAAATTGCCACATAAATCAAACATGCCTCTTCAGCTTGGAAATTTATAGAATACTTCTCCAGATCAAGAGACTTCAGCAATCTGTCAAGTGAGGCATCAGCCTGCACGTTCCAAATAAACAAAGTATTTTAACATTAAATTAAAATGATGAAACCCACAGGAAACCAACAAGCATCTAGACAAGAATAACTGTACAGTGGTACTTTTATTATTATTATTTTGAAACAGGGGCAAAAGCTTTGCCTCATCCATTAATTAAGAAGGAAACGGACAAGAGTTTGCAGCACATTGTAAAGAAATTAAAAAATATTACATCATGGTCATTACTCTCCCGGCATCAAAAGACCCACATTTTTTGCCCAGGCGGTGACCCAAAGTGGTATGAAACTAGGCAGACAAAACTTTTGGATCCAGACAGACAAACACCCCAAAGAAGTAGGGGATTAACATATATACGAATATCATAGTACACTAAGGATCAGAGTTCAATTAAAGGTTGCGCATATTATATGTTCAGGCAGAAAAACAACTCCTTTGTATTCACAGCACTAAACGCTAAATAGAGTAACAGGTAACATGTCAGCAACCACTAGACTAGAACAAGAAACAACATGTAATAGCTCATCAGAATAATAGCTTGTAAGAAGATTGCATAGAACTCTCCTACCTTTTCCTGGGATTGCTTTGGCGCAGCTGGTGCATTTACTTGTTCAGTGACAGGACGGGCAGCAACAGCAACAGCAGCAGCAGCAGCAGCAGGGGTCTGTTTCTTTTGAACAGGTTTAGCACTCTTAGGAATCTCAGCTACAGGTTTTGGGATCTGAACTGTACTACTGAGTTGAGGGCGCTGGCCTCCAGATAACTTTTCGCGAAGATCTGGAACTGATGATTTCTTCACATCCACAGTGCTTTGCCTCATATGTGATTTTTGGATTGCTTGAAGATTTCTGGAAGCAGGTACAGCTTAACCACGCACAGCAGAAGAATCAAGGTGACGATAAATCTTCAAGGGGAATAGAAAGAAAGGGTACTGCTCATATAATTCAGGCAGTACTCCTTACATGAACTTTGGGTTCCTACAGAATCCTTGTAGAGCTCACGCCTCCAAGTCCCATCAACTTGGCGAAACCTGCAAAATGCCCAATATGGAAGATGTACAGCAAATAAACTGACTAATAGCAGCAACACTTTTCATTTCAGAGATCAGGTGAAAACAATGCACTAATTCAAGAGTTTCTTGAACCTGAAATATCAACAAGCTGAAATGCCAACTGGCATCTAAATGATCAGCTTTACTGCAATAAGATCCACCAACAGTGACAACATTGTTCATATCATGCAATGCTGGTGCGCCTTTGCATAATGTCACCCTGCCCAATTGCTTTAAAAAGTATTTCAGACCAATGAAATGCCAAAAGGCCACTGAAGATCACATTTGCAGAAGCAAATGTAGCACATTTCCTCTATGTCTGATTAAACAGACAGACACAGCCAACAAAAACAACTATACTCCGTAGCTGCTGATCTGATGATCCCATGTACGTTGGTAGCTACACTACGAATGACATACACGATACACCTAACCAGATCGTCTTACAACGAAAAGGGTACTAAGCTCCGTTAATAAAGCATCAAGCTACCAGTGCCACGAACTCCCCGATTTCAGGGCCCTAAGCAACATTTCTGAGCCATCTCGACTCGACTACCCGATCCAAACCAGGGATTGCGAGCGCGCAACATCAAGCAGCACAGAAACAGCTAAACGAGCAACGATTGGAAAGCCTTCGAGCGAGCGAGCGCACCTTTTCGCGGAGTCAGACCGCGGGCGAGAGCCTCCACTGCCGCCTCCCGAGCCGAGGCGGTCCCTGACGGAGCGCTTCCGTCCGGAGACCCTGTCGGCGTACATCCCGGGTGCAGGTGGAGGCGAGGACGGTGGCGACGAGCGCGTAGGGTTTCGTCGGCGAGGAGCGGAGCGGCGGAGAGGCCAGGGACAGAATGGGAATAGACGAGACGCGGAGGTGTTCTCCGGAAATTTTCTCAGGCAGGACCAGTATAATTGCCTCGGAAGGACAAAAGGCCGCATTAATTTCCATCTCGGCCCAATATGAGCAAGACAAAGAAAGATAGCCTGCGGGCTGGAACCGAGATCGGCCCAATATGAGCAAGATTCGCAATGACCTTTGTCTTCAATCGTGCTCCTACGAGATTGCTAGTTAAAGGCTACCCTGCAAGGTCACTCTACACCTTCTCGCAATCTGGCAGTTTTTTTCTTCCGTAGATTCGTTCATTCAAAGCATTTTATCTCTCAAATCATGTGTCCAAATGCTGAACCGTTTTCATCATCAGATTTCTCGCATCGAGGTGTTCGAAACTAGATCTTATTTTAATAGGTTTCAACAAACCTTTTTTATACCAAAAAGTTAAAAAAATTGCAGGAAAAAAAGTAAACTAAAAACGAATACCCAAAAAACCCAAAAATGGCAACAAAAAAAGTACATCAGAAAAAAGGCAGAGCCCAGAAGTACGGTTGCGGGTTTCATCTTTTCTTTTTTTGGGGTGAGGGGGGGGGGCACATGTTGTTTTTTTTTGTTTTTTTTTCAGGGAAGCACTGGCTTTGCTTCTTGCGAAAGCACATCTATGTTTCTCGTAACGTAGTCTATGTTTTTTTTTCTTTTGAGTGGAAGCATAGTTAACTGCTTGACTCCGTGCGTGATAGAATTCTAATCCAACCGGTGTGCCTTTTCGAATGCGTAAAACCGAATTATGTTCACAGCAAAAAAACTCTAAAAATAAAGCGAGCAAAACAATAGAAACTTCCATTTACTTTGTAGGATATTGTAGAAACTATAAACCAATTACCCGAGTCCCCATTCAAGATACATGAAACTATTCTAGACAAACCAATTGACCATAACTATGCGATTGCAACATGATTCAATAAAGTGAAAGCACACATTTGCTTCTTGCCAAAGCACATGTGTGCCTATGACTGAAGCACAGGTTGTGCTTCTGACGAAAGCATAGACTGTGCTTCTCGATATGCAAATTTGTGCTTCCATAAGAAACACAATCAGATTTATTTTTCTTCAAGAAGCATAGATGTGCTTCACAGAAAAGAAAAGAAAATTTATTCCAGAACCTATGGAAAGCCAGGCAAAACCCGAAAAGCTAAAAAAACTTAAAAATCATCTAATATCTGAAAACGCATAAAAAGTAAAAAGAATCTAGAGGGAGAGCCCTCAAACGACATGTGACGGTGGCTAGACGCACCACTTGGTGCATTTCCAAACAACAAAAGTGACCCTTGCAGGAGCTCCCTGAGTGGTAACCTTTAGTTAGTTGCTCCCGACCTCCTAGCCGGCGCCTTAGGCGTCGGCTAGGGAAGTAGCGCTCACGTGCCCTACACGTCTAGGCCGGCCCAACAAAAGCGAACCACCTTGTTCGCTGGGCTGTCTTCTTCATCCGCTAACAAGTTGACTCAATTCCCCTTGGCCGCCAACAAACTGCTCATTGGTTGTTGACCTTTGATTGATTGATAGTTGATTTTGGAAAAAGTTCATGCGTGAGAATTTTTTTTTGAAAAAAATCACAAATTTGCAAAAAATGTGCACTTGAAAAAACTTTACAAATTTGCAAAAAAGTTCAGGGATCTAGAAAATATTCACGGATTTGAAAAAATGCGGATTGGAGAAAATAATTGAGAGTTTGGAAAAGGGTTCATGAATTTGGAAAAAGTTCATGGATATGATTTTTTTCGCGGATTTTTGAAAGGTTTATGGACTTCAAAAAGTTCATGAATTTTTTAAAAAAAGTTTGTGGATTTGAAAAAAGTTCACTAATTAAAAGAAGAAAAAGCGAATAGAAAACAAATGAATATAAAAGAAACCTGAAAAAAAACAAAGCCTGCTATGGAATAAAACACAGAAAACCGGGGGCCTACAAGGTTCTAAAACCGGTGGGAAAAACACCACATGGCCGGCCTACTACGCAATGTGTGTGTGTGTTGTGTACCGCTAGAGCTATAACTACCATCTTAAGCGTACCTTGAATCAATTGGTGGTGCTACTCTTTGGACAAGCAAGGATCTTCTGTTGTCTGTGTCTGGATATGTGGAGCAGCTAGCTCGTGATCCATCTTTGCTGATATGGGCACACCCTAAATGACACGAGTTGTTTATCCCATGATTATTCTTGCCTGGGCTATGCCTGCATGCCCTTCCCATGCATCCTCCTCATCTTCGGCTATGGGCGTGAGCCCTTTTTCTAAGAATGTGAACTGAAAAACGGCATTTCCTATTTTCTACATGTTGCGACAAATGGGTCACATCTCGCACAAAGCCAGCCAGCGAGCGACTCAGCTGGTCGACCCATTTAGATTGGTAGCCTGTCTACAGAGTTCTTTTCTGTTCCTAAAAAAACAGAGTTCGTTTCTGGCAAGGTTCTGATGATTCTCAAGAAAAGGGGGAAAGGTTCAGACCTAGTTGTCCTTATTTTATGAACCTTCCAGGTCTGGTTTTTCTCAGGTTTTTCCTGTTGGTTTTTGCTTACTTTTTTACTTTGTTTTCAAAAGAGTTTCACAATTTAAAAAATATTCATGAAATTTCGGAAATGTTTAGAACATTTAGGAAAAACGTTAAATTTATAATAAATCCACAATTTCAAAAAATGTTTGGGTCTTTATAAAATGTTTGGAATATTAATGTTAATTTATTTATTTATTTTTTTGAAAACTCCATCGAGTGTTCAAAAATTTTAAATTTTCAAAAACTGTTCATTTTTTATATCTCAAAATTTCAAATAAAAATGACGTGTTTTAAAAATATGTAAATGTTCTTCATTTCTAAAGCAAACATATAACAAACCGACGAAAAAAAGTAAACCAGGGAAAGCAAAAAAAAAGATAGAAAACCATCTAGTCAGGTCACTACATTGCAGGACGCTAAATGGATAGGCCCAGGTGCGGATGCTGCCCTCAAAAAGCTGGCAATATGTCGCCCTAACGGGCAGAATAAGGAACAGTGATGGCCCGACCCGTTTATGGGCTATTGCCCAGTTTACTTCTTAGTTCGCCCTGCTCTATTTTCGGTTCATTCAGTTCCTAGTTTTGTCCCTCTCTTTAAAAAAAAGTTCCTAGTTTTGTGCCGCTTTTTCTTTGATTTCTTATGTTTTCTTTGATTTTATTTTTCAGTTCCCTCTTACTTTTTTATCAATTTATATATTTTTTTTTATATACATGTACATTTTTCAAATACGTCCTGTTATGTTGTTTTTAATACACCATGAATGTTTACAAAATACACATTTAAATTTTGTAATTACATGTTGAACTTTGCACACAAAAAAAGTGATCATTTTTTAAAATACATAATGAATAATGTTAAAAATATGTGATTAATTTTCTATTTTTTATTAAGCTATGAACCTAAATACCCAAAGATTTTTTTTGAATACTCGACGAATTTTTTAAAGACACGATGAGCATTTCTCTAACTATGAGATGAAAAATGTTTGACTATGTGACAAACATTAAAAAAATATGTGTATATTTTTTTACTTCTCTGGGTATAATTATTTCCTTTTTAAAAGCAATTATCGTTTTAAAGAGTTATGATGGGCAGACTAGAGAAGTTTGGAATCATAATTGGATTGATGATGGGTACACTACATGAGCGAATTGCTCATCCAAAGTTATATTAGGAAGGTATCATACGCAGGATTGGTGATGGGCACACTATAGAAGGTTGGAATCATAATTGGACTCCTAGGGCAGGTATGATGCGGCCGATCACCACTCCCCACCATGCAAATGTTTTTCTAGTCCATGATCAGATTGACCACACGACGACTGTTTGCAACGAGGATATGGTGCGTCTGATTTTTTATCATGGGCTTAAGAGAAGAAAGGGCATTTTTAGACGCGTTCTGCATATAAAATATGTTGGTTCAAACTAAACATGAGCATGAAGGTTGGCTATTCCACGAGGTAGGTTCTTCAAACATATGTGATTCAAAAGATATCAAACTTTGGAATACACCAGTTCCATCAAACCCTACCGACGCATGGGATCCTTAGAAATAGAAATACGGAGGCCACCCATAACTGTCTTCTATGTGTAACCATGATTCATGTGAATGTACTGTTCGATTGTTGCATGTCCAGTTGTGTTTGGGCACTCTCAAAAGATGAAGTTGTGGAGCATTGATGGTTTCGTTCTCGCATGTGGATTTCACCCTGGCATGCGTAACTCTTTGGGAAATTTGGACGGCCCACTAGGATGGCTATTCATGATAACATATTTGAACCATCTATGTCCATGATACGTCTCCAACGTATCTATAATTTTTTATTGTTCCATGCTATATTATATTCTGTTTTGGATATTAATGGACTTTATTATACACTTTTATATTATTTTTAGGACTAACCTATTAACCGGAGGCCCAGCCAAGAATTGTTGTTTTTTTGCCTATTTCAGAGTTTCACAGAAAAAGAATATCAAATGGAGTCCAAACGAAATGAAACCTTCGGGAACGTGATTTTCGGAACGAACGTGATCTAGAGGAGTTGGACCCTACGTCAAGACATCAACCAGGAAGGCACGATGTAGGAGGGCACGCCTGTTGGGAATGTAGTAATTTCAAAAAAAATCCTACGCACACGCAAGATCATGGTGATGCATAGCAACGAGAGGGGAGAGTGTTGTCCACGTACCCTCGTAGACCGAATGCGGAAGAGTTAGCACAACGTGGTTGATGTAGTCGTACATCTTCACGATCCGACTGATCAAGTACCGAACGCACGGCACCTCCGAGTTCAGCACACGTTCAGCCCGATGACGTCCCTCGAACTCCGATCCAGCCGAGTGTTGAGGGAGAGTTTCGTCAGCACGACGGCGTGGTGACGATGATGATGTTCTACCGATGCAGGGCTTCGCCTAAGCACCGCTACAGTATTATCGAGGTGGACTATGGTGGAGGGGGGCACCGCACACGGCTAAAAGATCAAACGATCAATTGCTGTGTCCATGGGGTGCCCCCTGCCCCCGTATATAAAGGAGCAAGGGGGGTGCGGCCGGCCAGGGGAGAGGGTGCGCCAGGAGGAGTCCTACTCCCACTGGGAGTAGGACTCCCCCCTTTCCTAGTTGGATTAGGACTTGGGAGGGGGAAAGAGGTGGAGGAGAAGAAGGAAGGGGGCGCCGCCCCCCTCTCCTTGTCCTATTCGGACTAGGGGGAGGGGCGCGCGGCCCAGCCCTGGCCGCCTCTCCTCTCTTCCACCAAGGCCCACCAAGGCCCATTAATTTCCCGGGGGGTTCCGGTAACCTCCGGTACTCCGGTAAAATCATGATTTCACCTGGAACACTTCCGATATCCAAACATAGGCTTCCAATATATCAATCTTCATGTCTCGACCATTTCGAGACTCCTCGTCATGTCCGTGATCACATCCGGACTCCGAACAACCTTCGGTACATCAAAACATATAAACTCATAATATAACTGTCATCGAAACGTTAAGCGTGCGGACCCTACGGGTTCGAGAACAATGTAGACATGACCGAGACACGTCTCCGGTCAATAACCAATAGAGGAACCTGGATGCTCATATTAGCTCCCACATATTCTACGAAGATCTTTATCGGTCAAACCGCATAACAACATACGTTGTTCCCTTTGTCATCGGTATGTTACTTGCCCGAGATTCGATCGTCGGTATCTCAATACCTAGTTCAATCTCGTTACCGGCAAGTCTCTTTACTCGTTCCGTAATACATCATCCCGCAACTAACTCATTAGTTACAATGCTTGCAAGGCATATAGTGATGTGCATTACCGAGTGGGCCCAGAGATACCTCTCCGACAATCGGAGTGACAAATCCTAATCTCGAAATACGCCAACCCAACAAGTACCTTCGGAGACACCTGTAGAGCACCTTTATAATCACCCAGTTACGTTGTGACGTTTGGTAGCACACAAAGTGTTCCTCCGGTAAACAGGAGTTGCATAATCTCATAGTCATAGGAACATGTATAAGTCATGAAGAAAGCAATAGCAACATACTAAACGATCGAGTGCTAAGCTAACGGAATGGGTCAAGTCAATCACATCATTCTCCTAATGATGTGATCCCGTTAATCAAATGACAACTCATGTCTATGGCTAGGAAACATAACCATCTTTGATCAACGAGCTAGTCAAGTCGAGGCATACTAGTGACACTCTGTTTGTCTATGTATTCACACATGTATCATGTTTCCGGTTAATACAATTCTAGCATGAATAATAAACATTTATCATGAAATAAGGAAATAAATAATAACTTTATTATTGCCTCTAGGGCATATTTCCTTTAGAAGTGACCATAGGACATAGGTATATGTTTGTTTGATGTATTATGTATTACTTGGCAATAGAAGACTTGGTAGTTTAATACTGTCCACATTACTACTGAGCTGGTTCACCAAAATGAGTTTCGTATACTACATGCTAAACTTGTTATGTGTCTGCTTGTTTCTTCTTTTAGAATGCTGACAGAATGTTGGGGAAGAGTACCTTATTAAGCAATGGTAAAGGATATAATGCAGACAAGGTTCAGGATAGTGAGACATCCTTGTTGGTCTCCAACAAAGCTAGTAAAACAGCTAAGGAAAACTATCTTGAAGACAGTGAGACAACCCCAAAATCCTGTCTTGATGTAGTGTTCGAGTTACTGGCCACTACCGCTAGCACAAGCTCTTCGAACTCACTGTCTGAATCAGTTCGGTTTATTGAGTCTCAACTACAAGTTGAAAAACATCGATCAGCTGTGCTGCGACAAGAAGCCGAAGAACTATGGAAGTCCCTGGAGAATTCACATGCATACTTTCTGGTGCAACAGCAAGCGTTGGAGGATTTTAGCGCCAAACAGGAGAAAGCTAATAAGCTTGCTAAGCTTATTGCCAAATGGTGGATACCCAAGATAACGTTTCTTGAGCTCTTTTGAGGTTGTTTCAGTTATAGACTTTTTTTGATGCCGCGTTATTTGCACTGGTGGCCAATTTAGACGGCCAGTGTATGTAATATGCTGCTTTGTTCCCTATATTTGCACTGGTGGCGAACTTTAATGCCCAGTGGATGTAATATGTGTAATAGTCGTAATAGCCTAGCGCTAGTTGCTTGCTTATTTATTTCCTTATTGTCTTGTTTAGTTGTTTGCTTGTAGTCACTGCTGTTCCTTTTCGCGTTTTTCTAGTGACCACAATAACCTATATTTTTAAACTGGGCCACAATTACCATGGGTAATATACGGACCGTTGTAACCATGGTCCTGCTACCAGCTGTAGTGACCACGGGCCTCCTACGGGCCGAAGGATCCATGGGCCTTCTACGGGTCGTATAATCAATTGGCAAAACATGGGTCGTACTATTCGTGGACCAATAACGGACCGCAATAACGGGCTACAAAGGGAATTATCTGTTTATGGGCCGACCATAATGGGCCGTTAAGAGGCCGATATGTTTAACGGGCTTCACTCTATCGACATGCATAACGGGTCGTTAGTGGGCCAGATTTGATGATGCTATGAAAACGGCCCAATGGATTAACGGGCCACAAACGGGCCGACTATAGCCACGGGTTGAGTTTGGCCCACAAGTGGAACATGCCAGTAATGGACCATAAGTATTCAAATGCTGGAAATGAGCCCAAGAATAAATGGGCCCTTAGAAGGCCAAAAGATAACACAGGCTGGAAACGGCCCAATGGAATAATGGGCCGTTAATGGGTATAAAGGGATATGTTGTTCATTATGGGTCAGTTTCACCACGGGCCATTAATGGGCCCAGGGTTACAAAGGGCCTCATATGGGCCGAAAGACGTCATGGGCCATACATGGGTTGGAAGTTACAACGGGCTGGAATCATATTAGATGGCCCATATGACGCTACTAGGCCTAATTCCGATAGGCCATAACGGGTCGTGAGTTAGCGGGCTGTAAATGGGCTATATGCGAACAGGTCGTTAACTGGTTTTCCGTAGGCTGACCCACTACATTTTGACCAAGTCAAACAGGTCGGCCTTTTCACCTGAATGGGCCACTGTTGGGCCATGCTACATGTCGACGTATCATAGGCGCCTCCTGTCCAATGAGTGGATGACATCTGTCCCAACGCTAAGCCGACACGTGGTTTCTTTGGCCATTGAGAATTTTACACGTGGAAAATCCCCATTGGTCCGGACTGTTAACGGGTTATCGGATCAAAACCGAAACCCAATAGTTCACATCACCATGTGATTTAACACCAATAGTTCACATCGCCATGTGATTTAACACCAATAGTTCACATCACCATGTGATTTAACACCAATAGTTCACATCGCCATGTGATTAATACCCATAGTTCACATCGTCATGTGACCAACACCCAAAGGGTTTACTAGAGTCAATAATCTAGTTCACATCGCCATGTGATTAACACCCAAAGAGTACTAAGGTGTGATCATGTTTTGCTTGTGAGAGAAGTTTAGTCAACGGGTCTGCCACATTCAGATCCGTATGTATTTTGCAAATATCTATGTCAACAATGCTCTGCATGGAGCTACTCTAGCTAATTGCTCCCACTTTCAATATGTATCCAGATTGAGACTTAGAGTCATCTGGATCAGTGTCAAAACTTGCATCGACGAAACCTTTTACGATGAACCTTTTTGTCACCTCCATAATCGAGAAACATATCCTTATTCCACTAAGGATAATTTTGACCGCTGTCCAGTGATCTACTCCTAGATCACTATTGTACTCCCTTGTCAAACTCAGTGTAGGGTATACAATAGATCTGGTACACAGCATGGCATACTTTATAGAACCTATGGCTAAGGCATAGGAAATGACTTTCATTCTCTTTCTATCTTCTGTCGTCGTCGGGCTTTGAGTCTTACTCAATTTTACACCTTGTAAGACAGGCAAGAACTCTTTCTTTGACTGTTCCATTTTGATTACTTCAAAATCTTGTCAAGGTATGTACTCATTGAAAAAACTTATCAAGCGTTGTCGGGTGGTAGGTGCGACATATGCCAATGGGTGGCTTATCATTGTGGGAGCCAGTAAGACGTCGCCGGTGCCTGGAAGCGGGATGAGGCGAAGACATGCACGCCGGCGAATCTTACCCAGCTTCGGGGCTCTTCGTGGAGATAACACCCCTACTGCTGCTCTGGGGTCTCCGCATGATCACTCAATGAGCAAGTAGCTACAAGATGCTCCTTGAGCTGTTTGGCGAGAGGAAGAAGAAGGGCAAGGCTAGCTATACTCTTCTCTCTATGCGGTACTAAACCTAGATGAGATCAACCCTTTGCATGGGTGCCCCGAGGGGTTTATATAGGCCTACCCCCCGGGGGTACAATGGTAATCCGGCTGGGCGCGGGCCCTAGCCACCAGTGTCTAAGCTTGCCGGCTTCTGCGCCGGCTGCTGGGGCCCGCCGGCTGGTGGGTCCCTTGGTCGACAGGCAGGCCCCACTGCCAAGGGCCCTGTCGGTGGCTGGTTACTGTTGCCTCAATCCTAATGATGAGGGCTTTATCGAGGTAAGCATGGCTACAGTGCCGCCGCCCGGCGGGCGATCGCTGTAGCCTCACGTCGTCTTGTCTCCTTAATGGAGCGCCTCCTTCGAGGGAGGGGCAAGCCGGCTTGGGGAAACCAGCCATGTCTTGGGCCGACTGGAGGAGGCCTGCCGCCTTCGGGTGTCTCTCTGCCCGAAGGGGCCCACCACCCGTGGGCCGCGCTGACAGCCCGCCGTGGATGGCGATATAGTCAACATGGCAACAGTGTCGCGCCGGACGGGTCAGGGCTACCCCGTACGGCGCACTGTGCCAGGCGTGCTCCGGGTTTCGAGGGTGGCAGGCTTTACTGTAGCCACGCCCCGTCCCATCGCCGTTATGTGGACGCGGGCTTCGAGGGTACAATCTTGACCGCGTCGTGGGAGCCGGCTCCTTGGAGTCGGTCTTCTCGTGGCCGGCTTCTTGGAGCCGGCCCTCCCGCGGCTTTCTTCATGAGGGTTAAGGCCGGGGCGCCTTCCGATAGTCGGCCTGAGAGGCAGCCGGCAGGGGAAAGGCGGCCCCACGTCTTGGATCCTTGGAGGCCGGATCGGCTCGTAATTTTTTCTGAAGTGCCAGGGGGAGCCGGCTAGGCTACCCGTGGTCATTTACCCTGACAGTAGTCCCCGAAGCTGGTCGAGCTTCGAGGTCGGCAGGGGGACGAGAAGCTCGGTCAGCTTCCTATCTTGAGGAACCGGCAGCTGGGAGCCGGCTCCGCTTATGCGCACCGCCTTGGGAGGGCACCGTGGCCTCGTCAACGGGAACATGGGCCAACTTGCGCACTGACCGCGCGCCTCCCCGCGTGTCACGTGGCAGAAAAGGCCTGCCATTGCGCGTGCACGATGGGACATCGCCGCAGGCCCAGGCCCGCCACTCCTGGCCTCGGCCCAGCGCGGATCTTCTGCGGCCCAAGATGGGCTGTTTGCCTTCTTGCGGCGGTTTTGCCACGCCATCAAGGCGTAGTTATAGCGGGACATGGGAGAGTGGGCGCAGTTAATCCCACGTCCCCCACACCACGCCTCCTCGGCTCCGCCACGCGGGTCTATAAGTAGGGGGAGGAGAGGGAGCGGCAAAGGCTCGCACGCTCTCCCTCGCTCCAACCTTTCTCGCTTTCCATCCTTATTCTCCCCGCCGCCGCAGCGCCTCATCGCCGCGCCGTTCCGCCGCCGGGCCTCTCGGTTCGCGGTTGCTCCGCTGCAGCGGGGTCGCACGCGCCTCCGCCGCCGCCGCACCTTTCTCCTCGCCGCATCGTCCCAATGGCATTGTCGAGCTCGTGGGACGGCTCCAACGTCCTTGACGAGCACATCGAGTTCCTCCGCCGGACGCGGCGCCTGCCCGGTGAGAACTACGTGCGGGTTCGGCGCGCGCCGGAGAGGGAGATCTCGCCGGCACCGGAGGAGGGCGAGCGGGTGGTCTTCCGCTCGCACGACCTACGCGGCTTTGGCCTCCCAGCGAGCGAGTTCCTTCGCTCCTTCCTCGAATTCTACCACCTTCAGCCGCATCATCTCACCCCCAACGCAGTGATGCTGCTGTCGGCTTTTGTCACCCTCTGCAAGGGCTTCCTTGGTGTTCTCCCCACCCTGGAGCTTTGGGGAGAGTTCTTCCAATGCAAGCTTGGCACCGTCATCGCGGGCGTGCCTGCCCCATACGAAGCTTTCATCGCCGTGAGGCGGACGGGCGAGAACAATCCGTTCCCGTCCATCCCGCTGATCCAGTCGGTGAAGCTCTGGCAGAAATCCTACTTCTACGTGAGGAACGTCGCCCCGCAAGGCGACTTTGTCAACCTACCGGCTTACGTAGCCGGCCCGCCGGCTTCGAGGCCGCCCTCGTGGAGCTTCCGGGCCAGGACGCTGTCTCAGGCCGGGAACGCCGCCGTCGCCCGACTCCGGGTGATGATCCAGTCGGAGGGCCTGGTCGGAGCCGACCTCGTGGCCGCCTTCGTGGAGCGCCGGGTACTCCCGCTCCAAGGCCGGCCGCACATGATCTGCCAGATGAGCGACTGTTTCGACCCATGCCGGCTGAGCACCAGGGAGATGCCCCATGCCGAGGTGTCCTACATGGTGAACTACATCGCCAACTGCAAGCTCCCCGAGGATTGGCGATATGGCAAGGGGCCGTACTCTCGCGCCAACCCTCCGCCTGCCGTAAGTCTTTCTTCTTTCCTTTCTTTTGTATTGCCGGCTTCGATATGATCGGCCTCTGATCAGCCGTCTTGTTTTCTGCAGAATCCCCTACTTCCGCCGGCGATGGGGGCCGCAGGGGCAGAGCGCCAGTTTCTCCCCGACCGTATGGTGGATGATGTTGATGATCCGGATCTTGGAGCGGCCGCCATGGAAGATGCTGCCGTGGGGGAAGGCGGCGAGGCAGGCGGCGCGGGGCTCGGAGCCGGCCTCGAGGACTGGGCGGACGATGACGAGGTCGAAGTCGTCCCGCACCGCCAGCCGGTGCCTGATCATCAAGGCGCGGGTCCTTCTGCCGCGCCGGCCGCCCGTGGCGGTGCGCCGAAGCGCCGGGCCATGTGGACCTACTTCGGCAGCCGACCGAAGAAGGCCAGGGGCACCGCTGCGGCAACCAAGAGGGATGAAGCCGCCGCGAGGGCGGCCCGCTTCCAGAAGGTCGTGAAGCAGCCGCAGGCAGTTTCGGCATAAGTGTTTAAGTGTCTTGTATTCTTGCCGTGTTCTTCGATTGAAGTTCTTCTAAATTCTTTCTTGGCTAACCTGCCAGGGCGCCGCTTTCCCTCGAGCGGGGTCCTGCCGGCTCCGTGATCGGATCAGCCGGAGGGTCCTCGATCTCCCGCCGCGTGGATCCCCGCGCCGACCTCATGGAGGCTACGGAGCGGAACGCGCGGGAGGAGCGGGAAGCGTCGGAGCGAAGGGCCGCCCAGGCGGCGAAGGAGCAGGCCGATGCGGTGGCCAAGGCCCAGGCGGAGGCGATGGCCGCGGAGAGGGAGGCGGAGGCCTCGCGCATCCAGCCTCCATAGCTCGTCGTTCCCCTCCACAGCGTGGCTCCCGACGTCCCCGTGCCTCCGTCAGAGGAAGCCAACCGCGGCCGGTCGGAGGCGGAGCGGAGGGAGGATGATGTGATTGTCTTGGAGGAGGTGCCGTGGACGGCGCCGACTGGGGCAGGCGAGCGCGGCCAGCCGGCTATGGCGCCGGAGCAGCCGGCTGGGAGCGAGCCGGCAGCAAGAGCCGGCCTGGTGGTGCAGCCGGCATCATGCCGGCACGCGGGGGAAGCTACCCCCGTGCCGGAGCCAGACAGAGCTGCGAGTGCCAACCGGACGGCGGAGGCCCTGGAGGCGGCCAGCTCCAGCACGTCCGAGTGGGCGCCCAGCGGGGGGACGGCCGAGCTGAGCGCGGCAGCCCAGGAGGTCTGGGGCCAGCTTTAGGCTCATGCTACCGCACTGCAGCGATATACCTGAGATTTCCTTGCGACGCGGGCCATCGTCCGGGTGAGTCTTTTGGCCTTGGTTGTTTTGCTTTTTTGATTTCTTCTGTGGGGGCGCGTCAGCGCACCCACTGGGTGTAGTCCCCGAGTTCCGAGTCGGCTGCTGAGCAGGCGGCTTGGAACTTACTAGGTCCTGACAGTTATCTTATTCCTGCATCCTGTCTGATCTTCCAGGAGTACCATAACCAGAGTGCTGCCGCCTTCGACTCCCAGGCTCAGGAGCTGCGCTAGAAGAGCGAGGATCTGACCGACAGCCGGAGTGCATGCTCTGTTTTGTTCATATCCTGTGGGGGCGCGTCAGCGCACCCACTAGGTGTAGTCCCCGAGATCCGGGCCGACTGCTGAGCAGTCGGGTCGGATCTTCCCCGACGACTTCTTCCTTATTATTTCTTCCTTTGTCTTCATGTTTGCAGGGGCCAATGCCGACTTGAGGGAGCAGCTCGGCGGGGCCCAGACCGCCCTTCGCGCCAAGGAGGCCGAGTTCAACGCCCTAGTCCTGGAGCGCGACCGCCTGGCCAAGAAGTTGACCGACCAGGAGGAGAGCCACAAGGCGGCCCTGAAGAAGGCGCGGGACACCGAGGCCGCCCTCAAAGCTGAGTTCGAGACTGAAACGGCCGGCTGGGCTGAGGCGAAGCAAGCGCTGAGCGAGGGTTACGGCCGGATCGAGGATCTGATCGACGGTAGGCCGCCTTCCTCACTCCTTGCTCGCCCCTTGCCCTTTGGTTCATCTTCTGATTTGTGCTTCTTCTTTGTTCTTTGCGTAGAATACTTCCCCGGCTACTCCGTCATTGCCACCCAGACCATCGAGGCCCACCGCGAGGCACGCCGGCAGGCGGGGGTTGAGATCGCACCGGACGCGAACCGGACACTTGAGGAGCAGCTCTTGGCGATCCAAGCCCGGTTGCAGCCGGCACACCGCATGCTCCGCCGCCTCCAGCGCGCTGGGGCGCAGGTGCTGGCCGCCCTCTGGCCAGGCGAAGCGATTCCCCGCACCCCGAGCCAGACTGCCGACTGGCTGGAGGTGGCAGTCGGCCGCTTTGAGGCCTGGAAGGCCTCCGCTGCTCGATCCGGTGCCAGGCGGGTGCTGGAGTTCGTCCGGGCCTGGTACCCTGGGCTGAACTTGGAACAGTTGAGGACTTGGCGGGAGGAGGCTGACGAAGAGCTGGTGGAGGTGCGGCCGGCTATCATCCAGCGTGCCTCGGCCCTTGCCGAGTTTACCAACACCGGCGTCTTCGCTCCTGAGGTGGATGACAACGGCGTCGCCTAGCCGGAGGAGTGGTTCGGGCTGAACCCGGCGGAGGGTGAAGACTCGGCGGAGGAGATCGCCTCCAGCGATGAAGGTGAAGACAAGGAAGGGGAGGAAAGCGAAGACACCGAGCCAGCTGGTGAAGCAACCGGCCAGCCTCAGCATGACCGTGCCTCCAGCAACGAGGCGCATGCTGGCGTGCCCTCTGCGGGAGACGGTGATCATGCCGAGGTTCATTAGCCGGCCACTCCTCCAACCGGCGCTGCTTTCTCCACCGACCTGCCCAATTCGCCAGTCGTTCCCTTGGCTTGATCTGTCGTCCTTGCTTTTCCTGCTTGTTACTCTTTGAACAATTTTTATTAAGCTTGCGCAGTTCCACCTACTGGGGGTGTATTCAAACTATGTTGAATGTTGGCCTTTTCAAGGCCTTTTGTGTAAATATAATCATGCATGTGTTTGGCTTCCATTCTCGTGTGCCTTTTATCCTTAGGCTGTTTCCTTTGCCGCCTTCCCCTGATTGCTGCCTTCCCAGCCGGCAGCTGCTATGCAGTCTATGGCTAAGGAAGGACTCGGCTATCTTTTTGGGGAAGGCAAGTACTCGAGCTTTCTTAGATTGTAGCGAAGTGAATGGAAGCCGGCCGGCCGGCTACTCTTGTAGTCGGTCGGCGGTAGGAAAAAGGCGGCTTTTGTTATACTGGTCTGTTAGTCCCTAGCCATTTTTCGTGTGGGCGTCCTTTCCTGCCTTTGGCTCTTGCCAGCCGGACAGCCGATTCTTTGAACTGCGACTTTTGGCAAGAGAGGGCTTTGGTGCCGGCACACTACTTGTCTGACCGCGGGTAGGACTTCTAATATAACTCAAGGCGGCCAGTCCCCGGGCCGACTAGTCGAACCCGGTTGCGGACGAGAGAAGTGAATGTAATGACATAATCATAAGCATGATACTCTTCATTCATAGATGAAAGATGGCAGTCCCCGAGTTCTCCTTGGGGGCCTATTGTCTCGTACTTAGTACAAAAGTTAGTGTGATACATACTGCATTTCAACTGTAAAATCTTCGGAGTAGGTTGGCGTTCCATGGTCGTTCCGACTCCTTGCCGGAGTCGTCTCTCTTTCGTGCCTTCGGCTTCTGTGCGTCGATCAGGTAGTAGGAGTCGTTTCCTAGTGCTCTGCTGATGACGAAGGGGCCTTCCCAAGGGGCTGAGAGCTTGTGTTGGCCGGCTGTTCGCTGGATCAACCGGAGCACAAGGTCGCCCTCTTGGAAGGATCTTGGCTTGACCTTCCGGCTATGGTAGCGACGCAGACCCTGCTGGTAGATGGCGGACCGGCTGAGGGCTAACAGCCGACTTTCTTCCAGCAGGTCGACGGCGTCTTCTCGTGCTTCCTTGGCCTCCGCCTCCGTGTACATGGTCACCCGAGGCGAGTCAAACTCAATGTCGGTTGGGATGACCGCCTCGGCACCGTACACGAGGAAGAAAGGAGTGAAGTCGGTTGACCTGTTTGGGGTAGTGCGTAGACTTCAGAGGACGGCTGGCAACTCATCGAGCTAGCAGCCGGCCGAACGCTCCAGTGGCACGACCAGTCGGGGCTTGATGCCGGAAAGGATGAGGCCGTTGGCTCGCTTGACTTGGCCGTTTGACTGTGGGTGGGCAACGGACGCTAAGTCCAGTCAGATGCCCTGCGTCGCGCAGAAACGTGCCAATGCTCCCTTGGCAAAATTCGTGCCGTTGTCGGTGATGATGCTGTGCGGCACGCCGTACCGAGTTGTTATATCTGCGATGAATGTCACGGCAGTCGGACCATTCAGCTTCTTGATCGGCTTTGCTTCGATCCATTTGGTGAACTTGTCCACAGCGACAAGAAGATGTGTCATGCCGCCGCGCGCCGTCTTGAATGGGCCCGCCATGTCCAGACCCCAAACGCAAAGGGCCAAGTGAGGGGAATGGTCTTGAGTGCCGAAGCCGACAGGTGTTGCTTGGAGCTGAATACTTGGCACCCTTTGCAATGTTTGACTAATTCCTTGGCGTCGTCCAAAGCAGTCGGTCAAAAGAATCCATGGCGGAAAGCCTTGGCGACTAGTGATCTTGAGGCCGCATGGTGGCCGCATTCACCTTGGTGGATGTCTCTGAGGATTGCTATGCCCTTCTCTTGCTCAAAGCATCGCTGGAAGACTCGAGTGACGCTGCGCCTGACGAGCTCTCTGTTGACGATTGTGTATGCTCCGGCTCGGCGTTGGACTTGTCTTGCCTCTGTCTCATCAGCCGGCAGTTCTTGGTTTGCGGCAGTTCTTGGTTTGTCAGGAAGTTGAGGATGGGCTGAGCCCATGATGGAGCTGTGACTTCTTCTATTGCCAACGCGTCTACTGCGACCAGGGTGGGCGGGCTGGGTAGTGAAATGCTGGAGTCAGCCGCCGCCTACTGTGCTGGTGCAGTCCCCGGGCCGACTACCGCAGTCCCCGAGCCGGGTTCAGAAGTCCCCGGGTTGGGTGCGACTACGGAAGTCCCTGAGCTGCCTACTGAAGTCCCCGCGCCGCCTATCGAAGTCCCCGAGCCACCTGCTTGGTTCCTCAAGCCGGATCCGGCTGCATCGGGGCTAGGCGGCACGAAGATGGAATCGGACTCTGGAGACGGCTTGATAGACAGCTTGAGGAGGCGTTGTAGAGAGACGCCGGTTGGTATTGCCTGCCGAGTGGAGCCTATTCGAGTCAGGGCATCTGCTGGCTCGTTGTCGGCTCGTGGTACATGGAGGAACTCGCATCCTTCAAAGTACCCGCTGATCTGCTGAACGAGGAAGCGGTAGCTTGCCATGTTTGCGTCCTTGGCGTCCCAATCGCCGGATGACTGCTGGACTATCAAGTCTGAGTCGCCGTAACACAGGATCCGGCGTATGCCTAGTTCTTTGGCAAGCCGGAGCCCGTGCACGAGCGCCTCATACTCGGCCACGTTGTTGGAGGCGGCAAAGTGAATTTGCAGCGTGTATCTCAGCTTGTCGCCTTTGGGAGAGGTGAGGATGACGCCGGCTCCCAAGCCGGTGCGCATCTTGGACCCGTCGAAGTGCAAGCGCCAGTGAGTGGAGTCCCGAGCCGGCGGCAGGTACTGGGTCTCGGCCCAGTCGACGAGGAAGTCGGCCAATGCTTGGGACTTGATGGCGGTGCGGGGCTGGTAGAAGATCATGTAAGGGGACAGCTCGATGGCCCATTTCACCACCCGGCCGGATGCATCCCGGCTGCCTATGATCTCGGCAAGCGGGGCGGTGCATACGACCGTGATGGGGTGCTCTTGGAAGTAGGGCTTCAGCTTCTTGGCGGCAAAGTACACGCCGTAGCACATCTTCTGGTAGTGCGGGTAGTTCTGCTTCGAGGTAGACAACACCTCACTCAAATAGTACACCGGCCTCTGGACCGGCTGGGCTCGGCCCTCTTCTAGGCACTGGACTATGATGACGGTGTTGACCACCCGGCTGGTTGCAGCAATGTAAATGAGCATGGGCTCTTTCTCAGTCGGCGCCGCCAGGACAGGCGGTGTGGTCAGCATCTTCTTCAGCTCGTGAAAAGCTTGGTCGGCTTGGTCGTTCCACTCGAAGTGAGTGGTCTTCTTCATGAGGCGGTAGAGGGGGAGAGCCTTCTCTCCGAGCCGGCTGATGAAGCGGTTCAGGGAAGCCAAGCATCCAGTGAACTTCTGGACGTCTCGAAGTTTGGTGGGAATCGCCATTCTCTCAATGGCCTTGATCTTCACTGGGTTGCATTCGATGCCGCGTTCGGAGACCGGGAAGCCTAGAAGCTGGCCGACTGGCACTCCGAACACGCATTTCTCGGGGTTGAGCTTGATCCGGAATCGGCGCAGGTTCCGGAATGTTTCCTTGAGGTCTTCCAGCAAGGTGCTGCGCTTCTCTGTCTTCACCACAATGTCATCCACGTAGACGTGGGCATTTCTGCCGAGCTGCTTGAGGAGGCACTTCTGCATGCAACGCTGAAAAGTGGCACCGGCATTTCTCAAGCCGAATGTCATAGTCAGGTAGCAGAAAGCTCCGAAGGGCGTGATGAAGGCGGTCTTCAGGCGGTCGGCCAGGTCCAACTTTATCTGGTGGTATCCGGAGTAAGCATCCAAGAAACTCAACAGCTCGCATCCGGCCGTGGAGTCTATCACTTGATCTATCCTTGGCAGGGCGAAAGGATCTTTGGGGCAAGCCTTGTTGAGGCTCGTGTAATCTATACACATGCGCCATTTGTTGTTCTTCTTCAGCACGAGGACCGGGTTGGCAAGCCACTCCGGAAAGAAAACCTCCATAATGAAGCCGGCAGCCAGAAGCTGGGCTATCTCTTCTCCTACAATCCTTCTCTTTTCCTCCAACAGTCGGCAGAGGGGTTGTTTGACTGGTTTTGCACCTTCTCGGACGTGTAGTTTGTGCTCGGCGAAATCCTTCGGAACACCCGGCATGTCCTTGGGGGACCATGCAAAGATGTCCCAATTCTCACGGAGGAAATCGGCGAGCTCGCCTTCCTATTTGCTGCTTAGGTTTGCCCCAATGACAGCAAACCTTTCCGGGTGCTCGGGGTCAAGAGGTATCTTCTTCGTTTCCTTGGCCGGCTGGAAGGAACCTTAGGCATCACATTCTTTGGGATCGGGGGACAGGGCCGGCTGCTTGCCGGCCATGGCCATGACCCGGTCCAACATCTTCTTCTCTTCGTCAATCACAAGGGACTCGGCCAGCCGGCTGCTGGCTGCTGTGCACTCAGAGGATTTCTTGTAATCGCCGGCTATGGTGATGATGCCCTTGGTGCTCGGCATCTTCATCTTGAGGTAAGCATAATGGGGGACAGCCATGAACTTGGCCAGGGCCGGACGGCCAAGCAGTGCATGGTAAGAGCTCTCAAGGTCTACCACTTCAAACCAGATGGCCTCCCTGCGGAAGTGATCCTTGTCCCCAAAGAGGACACCAATCTTGATCTTGCCAATGGGGGCGCAGGACAGGCCGGGTACGATGCCGTGGAACACAGTCCGGGTAGGCATGAGCTGCTTCATCTTGACGTTGAGCTTCTTCAGGGTGTCAAGGTACAGGATGTTGATGCTGCTCCCGCCGTCTACCAGCACGCGGGAGAAACGGGCGGCACGTCTGTCCGTTGCAAGGGTGGCATCCAGAACCAGCGCATAAGAGCCGGGAGATGGCATCACCTCTGGGTGGTCGGCCCGGCTCCAGTTGATAGAATTTTCTGACCAGTGCATGTGCTCGGAGGGGTTGGCGGCAACCGCGTTGACTTCCTGGTGCTCTCGGCGCCTGCTGCGCCGGTCTTCAGGCTGGCTCGTAAAGACGACATAGGCGGCATGCTCGTTAGGGAACTCATCGTGCATGGCTCCGACTGCTGGCCGAGCGGCCGGCTGCTGTGGAGCCGGAGGCGGCGGACCAGCAGGTGGAGGCGGCGCGAGCCCTTCGCCTTTGGAGATTCGGGTGAGCCAGTGGCACTTCCGGGTTGTGTGGTTGGACGGCTTCGCGCCGCTGTGGAACTTGCATGGGGCGTCGAGTGTTTGCTCGTAGGAGAAGGCCGGCTGCCAAGCCGGCCTGTCGCCTTTGTGCTTCTTGGGCATGGGCCGCCCTTCGGGCTGCTCGCCCTCGACCGAGGCCACCTGCCGACTGGTGGAGGGCGGCACGGGGCCCTTGCGCTTGTGGTCGTTTTGGTACGGGCGTCGGCCGGAGTCCCCAGCCGGCGTCTTGGGCGCCGGGTTGAGTACCTTCTCGGACGCGTCAACCCGAAGTTCGGTCTTCATTGAGGAGTCGGCGGTGGCGTACTTGTCCGCTATGACCAAAAGCTCGTCGAGGGTAGTCGGCTCGTCGCAGAGGAGCTTGTGCTTGAGGAGGGTGCCTTCTCGGCATCCGGCTGTGAAGTACTCTATGGCTTGCACCTTGTGCACTCCTTCGCAAGAGTTGCGGAGCTCGGCCCAACGCGTGAGGTAGTCGCGAGTGGACTCGGCGGGGCCTTGCACGCACAAGGAGAGCTGTCTGGGCTTGGGAGCCCGCTTGTAGGTGCTGGTGAAGTTGCGGACGAAGGCTTCTGTGAAATCTAGCCAGCTATTGACGCTGTATGGCTTGAGGCTGTTGAGCCAGGTCCGCGTCGTGCCTTGGAGCATGAGGGGCACGTACTTCACGGCAACGCGCCTGTTGCCATTCGCGATTCGTACTGCGGTGGAGTAGTCGATCAACCAATCTTCCGGCTTCACGGAGCCGTTGTACTTGGGCGTGTCTCTTGGGAGCGAGAACCCTTTGGGGAAGGGCTCGTCGCGGATGCGGGGGCCGAAACAAGGTGGGCCGACATCATCTTCTTCTTCTAGCGCCAGGGATCGCGCTAGGCGGTCAATCCGATGGCGAGCATCATTCTCGCCGACTCCTTCACGGCGACCTAGTCGGCCGCTGAGAGTCGGATGCGTGATAGGTGGCGGGGTGGGGTACCTTTCCCCACGAGGCGGAGGAGGAGGCTGGTTGCCCCGCTGCTCCACGGCTCGAGGGCAGCCTTCTGCGTCTCGCTCGATGGAGATCCGGGTTCGGCTTCGGCTGGCAGCCGACTCCCTCTCGTGTCGCGCGTGGGTTTTACCCGCAGTCGGCGTCCGAGACGTCGCGCCGTGCTCTCGGCGCAGGGGAGGCCTTTCCGCGCGGGCGTCGGCCTCATGCCGCTGTGCGGCTGCATCGATTAGCTGTTGGATGCGTCTGGTCATGTGGGGGAGCTTTTCAGCCCCCAGTCCATCCAGCTCGTCTACGGCCGCTTGGGCGGCGCGCAGGCTCTCGAGTGGGGTGGCATAGACTGGGCAGTCGACTCCAAGCATGTCGGCGATGACAGCGCCGCGCTGTCTGATGATGTCGGCTCGGCTTGGCTCGCCAGGAGGTGGCGTGCCGAAGGCGGCGCGGTCGACTTCGCGCTGGTGGGCCTCGGTGAGGCGTCTCATGGAAGCTAGCTTCCGGCCCTCCGCGAGGAGGGCGAGGCGGCGAGCCTCCAGTGCTTCGGCGTCGGCATCGGCCGGGAGGGGGACGGACAAGTCATGGATCATCGCTTGTGGGGCGTCGTGGGCGTTCTCGCCAGAAGCGCCGCCGTGGCTGATGACCATCACCTCGGCGGTGGCACCGTCACAGCCATCGGCTCGGGGAAGCGGGTCGTCGTAGATCACGACGTTGGTGGGGAAGGCGTCGATCGAGGCCGTGTCGGAATCGACAAGCATCGGATCGGTAGAGCCAACAGACTCCTGGCCCACAGCAGGCTCGCTAGAGACGTGGAGCTGGCCGAGGAGGTTGACGAGGTGGTCGGTGCCCGCGTCGGAGGCGGGCTCGTCAGAGATGAGGGCCTCGCCAAGGGGATCGGCAAGGTTGATCGCTGCGCAGGCGTTGGTGACGCCTTGCAGCGCATCGTGGCAAGCGCCATCGGGCGTGCCGGGCTGGCTACGCTCGCTGGGGAGGAAGAGGGTTCCCGTCCAGAACAGGTCTCCGGACGACGGTGCACCTGGCCCCACGGTGGGCGCCAAATGTCGGGTGGTAGGTGCGACATATGCCAATGGGTGGCTTATCATTGTGGGAGCCAGTAAGACGTCGCCGGTGCCTGGAAGCGGGATGAGGCGAAGACATGCACGCCGGCGAATCTTACCCAGCTTCGGGGCTCTCCGTGGAGATAACACCCCTACTGCTGCTCTACGGGGTCTCCGCATGATCACTCAATGAGCAAGTAGCTACAAGATGCTCCTTGAGCTGTTTGGCGAGAGGAAGAAGAAGGGCAAGGCTAGCTCTACTCTTCTCTCTATGCGGTACTAAACCTAGATGAGATCAACCCTTTGCATGGGTGCCCTGGGGGGTTTATATAGGCCTACCCCCCGGGGGTACAACGGTAATCCGGCTGGGCGCGGGCCCTAGCCGTCAGTGTCTAAGCTTGCCGGCTTCTGCGCCGGCTGCTGGGTCCCGCCGGCTGGTGGGTCCCGCCGGCTGCCGGCCTCTTGGTCGACAGGCAGGCCCCACTGCCAAGGGCCCTATCGGTGGCTGGTTACTGTTGCCTCAATCCTGATGATGAGGGCTTTATCGAGGTAAGCATGGCTACAGTGCCGCCGCCTGGCGGGCGATCGCTGTAGCCTCATGTCGTCTTGTCTCCTTAATGGAGCGCCTCCTTCAAGGGAGGGGGCAAGCCGGCTTGGGGAAACCGGCCATGTCTTGGGCCGACTAGAGGAGGCCTGGCCGCCTTCGGGTGTCTCTCTGCCCGAAGGGGCCCACCGCCCGTGGGCCGCGCTGACAGCCCGCCGTGGATGGCGCCATAGTCAACATGGCAACAGTGCCGCGCCGGACGGGTCAGGGCTACCCCGTACGGCGCACTGTGCCAGGCGTGCTCCGGATTTCGGGGGTGGCAGGCTTTACTGTAGCCACGCCCCGTCCCATCGCCGTTATGTGGACGCGGGCTTCGAGGGTACGATCTTGACCGCGTCGTGGGAGCCGGCTCCTTGGAGTCGGCCTTCTCGTGGCCAGCTTCTTGGAGTCGGCCCTCCCCCGGCTTTCTTCATGAGGGTTAAGGCCGGGGCGCCTTCCGATAGTCGGCCTGAGAGGCAGCCGGCAGAGGAAAGGCGGCCCCACGTCTTGGATCCTTGGAGGCCGGATCGGCTCGTAATTTTTTCTGAAGTGCCATGGGAGCCGGCTAGGCTACCCGTGGTCATTTACCCCGACAAGCGTCTTGATCTATCTCTATAGATCTTAATGCTCAATATGTAAGCAGCTTCACTAAGGTCTTTCTTTGAAAAAAACTCCTTTCAAACACTCCTTTATGCTTTGCAGAATAATTCTACATTATTTCTGATCAACAATATGTTATTCACATATACTTATCAGAAATGTTGTAGTGCTCCCACACACTTTCTTGTAAATACATGCTTCACCGCAAGTCTGTATAAAACTATATGCTTTGATCAACTCATCAAAGCGTATATTCCAACTCCGAGATGTTTGCACCAGTCCATAGATGGATTGCTGGAGGTTGCACATTTTGTCAACACCTTTAGGATCGACAAAACCTTCTGGTTGCATCATATACAACTCTTCTTTAATAAATCCATTAAGGAATGCAGTTTTGTTTATCCATTTGCCAGATTTCATAAAATGTGGCAATTGCTAACATGATTCGGACAGACTTAAGCATAGATACGAGTGAGAAATTCTCATCGTAGTCAACACCTTGAACTTGTCGAAAACCTTTTGCGACGGTTCTAGCTTTGTAGATAGTAACACTACTATCAGCGTCCGTCTTCCTCTTGAAGATCCATTTAATCTCAATGGCTTGCCGATCATTGGGCAAGTCAATCAAAGTCCATACTTTGTTCTCATACATGGATCCCATCTCAGATTTATGGCCTCAAGTCATTTTGTGGAATCTGGGCTCACCATCGCTTCCTCATAGTCCGTAGGTTCGTCATGGTCAAGTAACATGACCTCCAGAACAGGATTACCGTACCGCTCTGGTGTGGATCTCACTCTGGTTGACCTACGAGGTTCGGCAGTAACTTGATCTGAAGTTACATGATCATCATCATTAGCTTCCTCACTAATTGGTGTAGGAGTCACAGGAACAAATTTCTGTGATGAACTACTTTCCAATAAGGGAGCAGGTACAGTTACCTCATCAAGTTCTACTTTCCTCCCACTCACTTCTTTCACGAGAACCTCCTTCTCTAGAAAGGATCCATTCCTAGCAACGAATTTGTCTTTGGATCCGGATAGAAGGTGTACCCAACAATTTCGTTTGGGTATCCTATGAAGATGCACTTCTCCGATTTGGGTTCGAGCTTATCAGTTTGAAACTTTTTCACATAAGCATCGCTGCCCCAAACTTTAAGAAACGACAGCTTAGGTTTCTTGCTAAATCACAGTTCATACAGTGTCGTCTCAACGGATGTCGGTGTACTAAAGTAGGGGTACCTTAGTATCCCGAACTTGTGCACGGGCAGTCGTAGCACCCCGCGGCAAGGCTTGCCGGGCGATCGCCAAGACTCTCCGTGGTCCCTTTTTGGGCCATCCAAGAACAAAGTATCTGAGCCAAGGCCCCGGCAGGAGGAGCCTGCCGGGAAGGCCACCCGAAGAGAGCCAGGCCCCGGCAAGAGGAGCTTGCCGGGACGACCGCTCGAAGCACAAGACCCCGGCAGGGGGAGCTTGCCGGGAAGGCCGAGCGAGGCACGACAAGATACTTGCTGCAACGCGCTCCGCGTCCCGGCAAGGACCGATGAGCCACAAGCTCCCGGGCGCGACAAGACATCAGCCGCGGCAAGGCTCTTGCCGCGGCGAGTCACCATCCCGCGCCTGTGCTCCAGCTCATCCACCCACGCGTCGCTCTGGGGCCATTCCAGGCGTACGTGGCGAGAGGCTGCGCAGCCAGGGGCATGCGGTGGCAAAGCAACGCTGACAGAGTAGCCATCGTGGCAAACGGTGGCGCTCCTGACGGTCCACTTCCCTGCACCGTTTGGGCGATGCGGACGGGCATTTAATGCCCTTGTCCCCTGCCATCAGAGTTAGGTATGATAGCACTGTACAACCACTGTGCAGGCAGCTGTACCCACTACAGCATTCTCCCATTTTTGCCCCCACCTGCGCTGCCACCTGTGGGTAACCCCTTGAGCATATAAAAGGAGGCCCCATGCGCACGTAGGAGGAGGAGGAGACCCATCGCTACGCTCTCTCTCGCCAGCAGCTCGCGTGTACTGTAGCACCACACGCTCCCGAGCAAGAACACAATACAATCCACAAAGCAGCAGTAGGGTTTTACGCATCCTTGCGGCCCGAAGCTGGGTAAAATCCCTTGTGTGCATCGCCTCGATCCGCTCTTCGCGCGACCTCCGCCCCCCGTCGAACTAAGAAAGGGGCTCGGTCCCCATAGGTGTTCGAGGAAGCCGATTCCCCCCGACATCTTTGGCGCGCCAGGTAGGGGGCGTCGAAGTTGTGCGAACCTGATCCGGCGTCTGCACGAGCTAGATCTCCATCATCTTCGTCGACATGCCACCGAAGAAGAAGGCTCCGGAGGTGGCCGGTCCGTCCGCGTCGAACCCGCCGCCCTTGGAGCAAACGGGCGGTGGGGACGGCACCAGCGGCGGGACGGGCGTCGTCGAGCCAGCTCATGGCGCCACGGCGTCCGAACATGCACCACGCCCCTCTCAGGAGGCACGAGACCAGCAGCGTCTTGGCGCCCATGGTACCATACGCTCGCTGGACCCAAATCGAGCCGGCGGATCCCAGGGCGCTCAAGGCCAGCACTCACACCAACGTGCTGGCGCGAGCGTGGCGCGGCTGCCTGGTCCGGGTGTTGCTCCTTCTAACGTAGTTAGAAGTTCGAGCACATCCCGCTCCACGCGCCGTTCGCCACCACTGCCCGCCACTCCAGCAGAAGCTCTGGCGCGAGCTCAACTGCTCCTAGACTACCCTCCAGCGGCGGACAAGCTCGACGACTCGAGGGCCACGATACAGAGCCTCATCGGTTTCGCCAACGGCGACACCCCGCGGCAGCACAGCGCGTCGCAGCCGCGGCGGGACGGCCAGGCGAGAACCGATGGCGCCAGAACCGGCGGGGGTGCGACCACCGTGCACTCCCTGCCCCAGAGGCCAAGATCGCCGACTCGCCGGAATCATCACGACAACGACTCCACCGCGTCGTCGAATCCGCGAACTCATCGCGATCAACGCCAAGTTCTTCACGAGCGAGAGCAAGAGGACGCTCGTACTCGCATCGAGCGTCGGAGAGAAGCGCGGCGTCAATCAGACCACCGCGCTGGGCCCTCTGTCGACATGCATGCACCAGGGGAACCAGGCGACCTGCCGTACGCGGTGGGCTGCCCTGCGTTCACCCGTGAGCTGCGGCAAGTCCAGTGGCCCAACACGAAGAATTTCAAGCCAGACGTACCAGAGAAGTATGACGGCAAGTCGCATCCGTCGGAGTTCCTCAGCATCTACACCATCGCGGTACAGGCTACTGGAGGGCGAGACGACAAGATCCTTGCCAACTACTTCCCGCTGGTACTCAAATCCAACGTCAGATCCTGGCTCATGTACTTGCCGGATAACTCCATAACCTCCTGGACAGACTTGTGCCATCAGTTTGTTGGCGCCTTTACGGGCGGCCACAAACCCCATGGCCAAGCGAGCGACCTTCATCTGCTCGTCCAGAAGGAAGGGGAACCCTTGCGCAAGTTCATCCAGAGATTCAGCCGTGTACACTACAACATCCCAGATGTCCACCCCGCCGCGGTCATCAGCGCGTTCCATCAGAACGTGCGTAACCGCAGGATGCGGGAGGAGACGGCGATGTGCAAGATCAAAGACGTCAGCGAGCTATATGCCCTGGCCGACAAGTGTGCCCGTGCTGAGGAAGGGAGGAAACTCCCCGGAGAGAACACTAGAGCAGGAGAATCTGACAGTGAGGATACCGCCCCGGCAAGGAAGGGCCGGCGGCGGAGCAACAGGAAGAAGAAGAGCCAAGAAGTACTGGTTGTTGAGCAGTCCGGCGATGAAGGCGCCGCCAAGAAGGCCCAGGCTGGTAGATCCACCGCACCAAGGGCCATGACCTCCAGAGCTGCAAGCAGGTCGAGCGGCTCGTCGAGCTGTAAAAGGCCGAGTACAAGCGGCGCGACAAGGAGAGAGCCCGGGGAGGTGGCGGAGGATCAGGCACGAAGCGCCCTGGCCAGGGAGGACGCCGCGACAAGGACAAGCAGCGGCAAGCGGACCGACCTCCCCGCGGCCGTGACAAGAACGAAGACGACGACGAAGACGAAGACATGGATGACGTTGAGACCAGTGAGCAGGAGTTTCAGAAAGCCACAGAGGTCTTGTGCATAGACGGCGGTGCTTCCCTGCATACTTCTCACCGCCAGCTCAAGCAGTGGGCGCGGGAAGTCAATGCAGCGGAACCACCCGTTGAGTCACGCAAGCCTCTGAAATGGTCCAGCACGCCTATCATCTTTGATATTGAGGACCACCCTGATCGCACAACTGCGATCGGGTGCTTGCCGATGTTGGTCTCACCAACAGTCCGCAACCTCAAGGTCACTAAGATGCTAGTTGACGGCGGGGCCGGCTTGAACCTAATCTCCTCCGCTGTGCTCCGGAAACTCCAAGTCCTCGACAGCGAGCTCAAAGAGACCGACACGTTCCAAGGAATCAACCCGGGAAGGAGCAAGCCGAAGGGGAAGATAACGTTGCCAGTGACATTTGGCAGCGAGCTGAACTTCAGGACAGAGAGGATCACTTTTGACGTTGCCGATTTCCCATTGCCCTACAATGGAATTCTCGGCCGTCCAGCGCTCGCCAAGTTCATGGCAGCCTCTCACTACGCCTACAACATGCTCAAGATGCCAGGCCCGATAAGCGTCATCTCTGTCCCCGGCGACAAGAAGGATGCCCTTATCTGTGCCAACAAGATCTACCGGGAAGCAGCAGCCGCAGCGGATCACAAGCCGCTTGCCGCTGAAGCTCCCGGAGGGAAGAAGAGGACCAAGCCCGGCAAGTGCTCTGGCGCCCACTCTGGCAAGCGCACCTCTTCGGAGTGCTGCGCTACCGTCGAGGACGCGCCATCGAGCTCCACCGACAAGAGTAAGAAGACAATGGCAGCTCCGCCAAGGACCAAGAAGGTGCCCGCCAAGGAGGATGGCACTGGTGGTACCTTCACCATCAGTGCCACGCTCGGCCCCAAATAGGAAAACGCGCTCGTTGCTTTCCTGCGGGCGAATGTCGATGTGTTTGCCTGGCGACCATCTGACATCCCCGGCGTTCCCAGGAAAGTGACTGAGCACCACCTCGCCGTCTGTCCTCACGCACGGCCCGTCAAGCAGAGAGTCAGGAAGCAAGCAGTGGAACGCCAAGAGTTCATCGCAGAAGAGATCAAGAAGTTGGAAGCGGCAGGCCTCGTCAGAGGTGTGCTCCATCCGACGTGGTTGGCCAATCCTGTTGTCGTGCGCAAAGCAAATGGGAAATGGAGGCTTTGCATCGACTTCACTGATGTTAACAAAGCTTGTCCCAAAGATCCCTTTCCCTTGCCGCGCATTGACCAGATTGTTGACTCCACAGCCGGATGTGACCTGCTTTCATTTCTTGACGCCTACTCAGGATATCATCAGATCTTCATGGCTGAAGAAGATGAAGAGAAGACCGCGTTCATCACTCCATGTGGCACGTACTGTTTCGTACGGATGCCTTTCGGACTGAAGAACGCCGGTTCAACATTTGCGAGGGTTTTCCACACCGCTTTTGAGCCACAAATCCACAGAAATGTGGAGGCCTACATGGATGACATAGTGGTCAAGAGCAGAGACAGGGCAACCCTGATTCAAGACTTAGAAGAGACCTTTACGAACCTGCGCAGGATCAGCCTCAAGCTCAACCCCGAGAAGTGCGTGTTCGGAGTCCCTTCCAGCAAGCTTCTCGGGTTCTTCGTGTCTCAGCGAGGAATAGAAGCCAACCCAGACAAGATCAAGGCCATCGAGCAGATTGAAGCACCAACACGTGTCAAGGACGTACGAAGGCTTGCCGGCTGCGTCGCGGCTCTCAGCAGGTTTATTTCCAAGTCTGCAGAACGCGCCCTGCCATTTTTCAAAATTTTGAAAAAGGCGGGTCCAGTAAAATGGACTCCGGAAGCGGAGGCTGCGCTGCAGGACTTGAAGAAATACCTGTCCTCCGCTCCAATACTTGTCGCGCCTAAACCACAAGAGAAGTTACTGCTATACCTGGCGGCAACCAATCAAGTGGTTAGTGCTGCGTTAGTAGCGGAGAGGGAGGCAGATGATGAGCCAGCAACCGCGGCAAGCACGTCCAAGGACAAGCAGGGGGCTTCCCCGGCAAGCTCTGGCCTCGACAAGGATGAATCTGCGCAGGAGCAAGTGGAGGAGCGGAAGAAGAAAATGGTGCAGCGCCCAGTTTACTTTGTCAGCTCCCTTTTGCAGGGGGCTAGGTCAAGGTACTCTGGTGTGCAGAAATTGCTTTTCGGCCTCCTCATGGCCTCGAGAAAGCTGCGCCATTACTTCCAAGCACACGAGATTACAGTTGTCACCCGCTTTCCGCTGAAAAGGATACTGCAGAATCCAGAAGCAACAGGCAGGATTGTCGAGTGGGCACTAGA
The DNA here is from genome assembly GCA_032464435.1 of Aegilops umbellulata. Classification (NCBI taxonomy): domain Eukaryota; kingdom Viridiplantae; phylum Streptophyta; class Magnoliopsida; order Poales; family Poaceae; genus Aegilops; species Aegilops umbellulata. Next base: position 81,618,297 of record CP136060.1, on the reverse strand, counting down.
ACTGTCGAGCTTCGGTCTCCAGTTCGAGAGCACCTCGACTATCCAAAGCAGGGCATTGGCGGAGTTCATAGCGGAGTGGACACCGACACCGGACGAAGATATCCCAGAGACGAGCATCCCCGCCAAAGAAGCAAGCAAAGAGTGGCTGATGTACTTTGATTGTGCTTTCTCGCTGCAAGGCGCCGGTGCTGGCGCGTTACTTATCGCGCCCACCGGAGAGCACCTCAAGTACGTGGTCCAGATGCACTTCCCCAAGGAACAAGCAACCAACAACACTGCAGAGTATGAAGGTTTGCTTGCCGGTCTCAGGATCGCGGCAGAACTTGGGATCAAGAAGCTCATTGTCAGGGGTGACTCGCAGCTTGTCGTCCGCCAAGTGAACAAGGATTACCAGAGTCCGTTGATGGAAGCGTACGTTGATGAAGTGAGGAAGCTGGAAGAGCACTTTGACGGCCTGCAAATGGAACACATTCCAAGAGCTGAGAACGACATCGCTGATGGCCTGTCAAAGTGCGCGGCATTTAAGTTACCTGTGGAACCAGGAACCTTTGTGCTCAAGCTGACTCAACCATCCGTAACGCCATCAACCAGACAGAGCAAGAAGAGGAACTTGGTCTCCGGCGACTATCTTCCGGCAGAGCTCCCTGGAGCCGCCGCTAAGAAGGTCCCCAAGATCGATGCCAAGAGCGCTGAGGAGCCGTCTGCTCCGGAAAACCCCAGGGTTTGTTCCGTAGAAGCAGGCGCTCCCGACAAGTTTTGCTCCGGCAAGCTTGCCGGGGTACGTCAAGCTCCGGCTGAGCCCCAGATCCTCGCCGTAGAAGCGGACGTTCCCGCAGCAGCAGAAGTGCCTTCAGTCCTTGTTGTCGAGCCGCAGGCTCCAGCATGGGCGCAGCAAACTGTCCATTTCCTCCAGCACGGAGAACTTCCCGAAGAGCAAGAAGAAGCGGAAAGAGTAGCCCGACGCTCGAGTATGTACCAGTTCGTCGACAACACACTGTACATAAGAGGGCGCAACGGTGTGAAATTGAAGTGTATTTCCCGGGAAGACGGACAACAGCTGTTGGCAGAGATACATGGGGGCATATGTGGTCACCACATCGGCGCAAGAGCACTTGCCGGCAAAGCGTTCCGGCAAGGTTTCTTCTGGCCGACAGCCCTCCAGGATGCAACTGCACAAGTAACCAAGTGTGAAGCGTGCCAGTTCCATTCCAAGCAGATACACCAGCCAGCTCAAGCTCTCTAGATGATCCCTTTATCCTGGCCATTTTCGGTCTGGGGGCTCGACATCCTCGGCCCCTTCCCCCGAGCTGTCAGGGGCTTTGAGTACTTGTACATCGCAATCGACAAGTTCACAAAGTGGCCGGAAGTGGAACCAGTGAGGAAGGTGACAGCACAGTCAGCCATCAAGTTCTTCAGGTCGATTGTCTGCCGCTTCGGGATCCCCAACAGGATCATCACCGACAACGGTACACAATTCACGAGCCGCGCCTTCATGCAATACGTCCAAGATCTCGGCGCCAAGGTCTGCTTCGCTTCTGTTGCTCATCCCAGGAGCAACGGTCAAGCTGAAAGGGCCAATGCCGAAGTGCTGCGCGGGCTCAAGACCAGAACTTTCGACAGGCTGCACAAGTGCGGAAGAAACTGGATCGAGGAGCTGCCGGTGGCTCTTTGGTCGACCAGAACGACGCCAAATCGAGCCACTGGCCAGACACCATTTGCTCTAGTCTATGGAGCAGAAGCAGTTACCCCCACGGAACTCGTATACGGGTCACCTCGAGTGCTCGCTTATGATGAGCTTGAGCAAGAGCGGCTGCGTGAAGATGACGCGCTGCTCCTTGAGGAAGATCGTCTTCAGGCTGCTGTGCGACCCTCTCGCTACCAGCAAGCTTTGCGTCGCTACCATAGCCGCAAAGTTAAAGCCAGAAGCTTCGAGGAAGGCGACCTTGTTCTTCAGCGCGCCCCGTCCGCCAAGAATCATAACAAGTTGACGCCAAAGTGGGAAGGCCCTGACCGGGTGAGACGAGTCACGAGGCCCGGTGCTGTCCGCCTCGAGACCGAAGATGGCACTCCGGTGAGCAACTCCTGGAATATTGAGCATCTTCGTAAGTTTTACCCGTAAGGCGCGGTTATCGGGCCCCGCCCGGCAACCAACCTTTTGTACAAGTCTTGCCGCAGTTGCATGTAATCCTTTGTACAAAGCCAGGCGCAGACCCTGAGCAGCAGTAAATGAAGCGCTGGCGCCCTAAGTTTTAGCATGCATGCAGAGTCGAGTCTCGTCCTTGGTTAGGGTTGATAGTGCCTAACAGCTGCTAACCCCTAGCTTAGAGGTCGAGTCTGCGCCCTTTTTCCGGTTCCTTCGTTTCCTTTGGTTCGCAGGGTTTTGCATATCCTGGCCAGGCCGCTTAAGGACGAAGAAGAGAAGAAGGGCGGGCCAGCATCTGGTCCCCGGCAAGCCAGTATTGCCGGGGGCTGCAAGTACGAAGATTCGCCCGCGGCAAGCCAAAGTTGCCGGGGGCTGCAAACCCAGATAAGTTTTTGCATCCCTTGTCATGCATTCTCTTGTGAACTGTGGAATATGAAAACCTTGTTTCCTCCTAAAAGCTACCGTGCTCCCTTAACGACCGGCCCCAGAGCGCGTTCCTGGGGCCCGTTTTGGTAGTAGTCGCAGCGGCAAAGGGGCGGAACGAGGGGCCCGAACCCGCTTCATCCCTTCCTCCGCCAAAGGCGTGAGAGAGGTCGAGTGGCGCGGGAAGACGACAGGGCCTGTTGCCGGGCAAAAAAGTGTCTATCTTAACGATATAAAGGATTCGTTCCTTGGCGTGGGTTTTACCCACGGGACAAATGGCCCGGCAAGCATCCCCTTTTCATTAAAAACATTCCGCTCAGGTACAGTTCAGAGAGAATGAAAAACAAGAAAAGATGGGATTACAAGTTTTAAACACAGCTAAGGCCCGAGGGCTTACAAATTGAAAAAAGATAAGATGCCCATAATCCCTTTCTTATCTCTCTCCTCAGGAGGTAGGACAAGGAGGCGAAAAGGGCAAAAGGGGCGCCTAGGCGAGCTATGGGTGGCAGAAGACACCAACAGAACGCCCCAGGGGCCGGCTGAAAGCTGGACGGTGATGGCGGCGCCGGAAGAAGGGCCCGACAAGGCGGCAGGGCGTCAGCACGCTGTCGAGGGCGTCGTGCCCTCGTACTCCGAGTTGACGGCCTTGCCGCCAGCCCTCTTCCTCTTCCGCAGCCTCGCCACGCCAGCCGCCAAGGAGGCGACCTCGAGAAGCTCAAGGAGCCGGCGACCCGGATGATGGGGTCGCCGGTGCCACACGGAGCTGCGACCGGCGCCTAGTCAGACCCGTCATCCCGACGACCGCTGCCCTCGTCGTCGCTGTCGCTCCCCTCCTCGTCACTCTTGCTCGAGGAGGAGCTTTCGCTGTCGGAGGAGCTATCCACGCAGCACCGGGCCCGGGTCCCGAAGTCCCCGAAGGCCTTGACGGAGAGGAGATCGCCCTCCATCAACTTAAAATGGAGGGTGAACCCCTCCGTCAAGGTGTGGATACGGGCGAATGTCTTCCACCCTCGGCCAAGATACACTACGCCGGGGGCTGGGAACTCGACGTGGACCCACGTGCCACTGATCCCGCAGCCCTTCATGCGCAGCCTTAGCGTCTCGGGTTGCTCCATCTCCATCACGCTTGCGAAGGGAGCCGGGAGGCGGAGGTGGCGGCGAGGCGCCCGACGCAGGCTGACGAAGAACTCGCAAGGATCGTCCCCGAGGTGGACCGCCGTGGGAAGAGGAGCCGCTGGCGGAGGCGAGGCCGGCGCGTCGCCCCGCCCGCCTCTTCCCTGAGCGTCGCGGCCTCGTCCACGCCCTCGTCCACAACCTCGCCCCCTCCCCTTTCCCCTTACGGCTGGCTCCGCTACCGCGGGTGCAAGGGGAGGAGGGGCGCGCTGCCTGGCGTCAACCCTCGCCGCCACCGATGAAGGACCCGGATTCCCTTTCTCCATGGCGAATGGAGAGAGGGGGTCAGAGGATGAAGAGAAGAAGGGATGGAGGAGTATGGGTTCCCGTCGCCCCCTCTTGCTCTTTATAAAAGAGCAGGGTGGGGGCTCGACCGCCTCGCTCAGCCAATCAAGACACAGGAAGGCCAGGCGACTGGGGCCGACCTGCTGCCCCGACCCGCGACGGCCCGGTTTCCTGCCTCCACCGTCCGCAACCCCGGGTGCATGGAAGCCGCGTGGCTGACGCGCAGGACCGAGGCGACGGATGAGGCGACCTCTCCCCACCCCGTGATCGTGGGGAACGGGCGCCTCGGAAACCGTGCCTCGGCCCCGTCCAGCGAACAAGCCACGCCTCCACGCCTCCCTCCACTTATGGAGCTAGCGCGAACCGTCCCCCTTTATGGCAACGTGACGCATGCCTGCGGGGTTCGGCCCCGCGCACGCCGCCCACGTCACGCACGCCTCTCCCCACGATGCCGCGTTCGACGCGTGCCGTTCGGGGAGGACGCAGTGGGCGCAGAAGCAGATGCAGCGTGACCCAGGACGCGCGTGCCCGTGCACTGTTTTGGGCCTGGCCCAACAGCGCTCGGCACCGTGTATGGCCCAGGCCCGGGGGCTCCTGTCGGTGTACTAAAGTAGGGGTACCTTAGTATCCCGAACTTGTGCACGGGCAGTCGTAGCACCCCGCGGTAAGGCTTGCCGGGCGATCGCCAAGACTCTCCGTGGTCCCTTTTTGGGCCATCCAAGAACAAAGTATCTGAGCCAAGGCCCCGGCAGGAGGAGCCTGCCGGGAAGGCCACCCGAAGAGAGCCAGGCCCCGGCAAGAGGAGCTTGCCGGGACGACCGCTCGAAGCACAAGACCCCGGCAGGGGGAGCTTGCCGAGAAGGCCGACCGAGGCACGACAAGATACTTGCTGCAACGCGCTCCGCGTCCCGGCAAGGACCGGTGAGCCACAAGCTCCCGGGCGCGACAAGACATCAGCCGCGGCAAGGCGCTTGCCGCGGCGAGTCACCACCCCGCGCCTGCGCTCCAGCTCATCCACCCACGCGTCGCTCTGGGCCATTCCAGGCGTACGTGGCGAGAGGCTGCGCAGCCAGGGGCATGCGGTGGCAAAGCAACGCTAACAGAGTAGCCATCGTGGCAAACGGTGGCGCTCCTGACGGTCCACTTCCCTGCACCGTCTGGGCGATGCGGACGGGCATTTAATGCCCTTGTCCCCTGCCGTCAGAGTTAGGTATGATAGCACTGTACAGCCACTGTGCAGGCAGCTGTACCCACTACAGCATTCTCCCATTTTTGCCCCCACCCGCGCTGCCACCTGTGGGTAACCCCTTGAGCATATAAAAGGAGGCCCCATGCGCACGTAGGAGGAGGAGGAGACCCATCGCTACGCTCTCTCTCGCCAGCAGCTCGCGTGTACTGTAGCACCGCACGCTCCCGAGCAAGAACACAATACAATCCACAAAGTAGCAGTAGGGTTTTACGCATCCTTGCGGCCCGAAGCTGGGTAAAATCCCTTGTGTGCATCGCCTCGATCTGCTCTTCGCGCGACCTCCGCCCCCCGCCGAACCAAGAAAGGGGCTCGGTCCCCATAGGTGTTCGAGGAAGCCGATTCCCCCCGACAACGGATTTATATGGTTCCGTTTTTAACGTGAATGCAGCTGTCTCTAATGCATAACCCCAAAACGATAGTGGTAAATCGGTAAGAAACATCATAGATTGCACTATATCCCATAAAGTACGGTTATGACGTTCGGACACACCATTATGCTGTGGTGTTCCAGGTGGCATGAGTTTGTGAAACTATTCCACATTGTTTTAATTGAAGGCCAAACTCGTAACTCAAATATTTGTCTCTGTGATATCGTAGAAACTTTATTTTCTTGTCAAGATGATTTCCCACTTCACTCTGAAATTCTTTGAACTTTTCAAATGTTTCAGAGTTATGTTTCATCAAGTAGATATACCCATATCTGCTCAAATCATCTGTGAAGGTCAGAAAATAATGATACCCACCGCGAGCCTCAATATTCATCAGACCATATACATCAGTATGTATGATTTCCAACAAATCTGTTGCTCGCTCCATTGTTCCGGAGAATAGAGTTTTAGTCATCTTGCCCATAGGGAATGGTTCGCAAGCATCAAGTGATTCCAAAATTCCATCAGCATGGAGTTTCTTCATGCACTTTACACCAATATGACCTAAACGGCAGTGCCACAAATAAGTTGCACTATCATTATTAACTTTGCATCTTTTGGCTTCAATATTATGAATATGTGTATAACTATGATCGAGATCCAACAAACTATTTTCATTGGGTGTATGACCATTGAAGGTTTTTATTCATGTAAACAGAACAACAATTATTCTCCGACTTTAAATGGATAACCGTATTACAATAAACATGATCAAATCATATTCATGCTCAACGCGAACACCAAATAACACTTATTTAGGTTTAACACTAATCCCGAAAGTATAGGGAGTGTGCGATGATGATCATATCAATCTTGGAACCACTTCCAACACACATCGTCACTTCAGCCATAACTAGTCTCTGTTTATTTTGCAACTCCCATTTCGAGTTACTACTCTTAGCAACTGAACTAGTATCAAATGCCGAGGGGTTGCTATAAACACTAGTAAAGTACACATCAATAACATGTATATGCAATATACTTTTGTTCACTTTTCCATCCTTCTTATCCGCCAAATACTTGGGGCAGTACCGCTTCCAGTGACTAGTCCCTTTGCAGTAGAAGCACTTAGTCTCAGGCTTAGGTCCATACTTGGGCTTCTTCACTTGAGAAACAACTTATTTGCCGTTCTTCTTGAAGTTCCCCTTCTTCCCTTTGCCCTTTTCTTGAAACTAGTGGTCTTGTTAACCATCAACACTTGATGTTTTTCTTGATTTCTACCTTCGTCAATTTCAGCATCACGAAGAGCTTGGGAATCATTTCCGTTATCCCTTGCATATTATAGTTTATCACGAAGTTCTACTAACTTGGTGATGGTGACTAGAGAATTCTGTCAATCACTATCTTATCTGGAAGATTACCTCCCACTTGATTCAAGCGATTGTAGTACCCAGACAATCTGAGCACATGCTCACTACTTGAGCTATTCTCCTCCATCTTTTAGCTATAGAACTTGTTGGAGACTTCATATCTCTCAACTCGGGTATTTGCTTGAAATATTAACTTCAACTCCTCGAACATCTCATATGGTCCATGACGTTCCAAACGTTTTTGAAGTCCCGATTCTAAGCCGTTAAGCATGGCGCACTAAACTATCAAGTAGTCATCATATTGATCTAGCCAAACGTTCATAACGTCTACATCTGCTCCTGCAATAGGTTTGTCACCTAGCGGTGCATCAAGGACATAATTCTTCTGTGCAGCAATGAGGATAATCCTCAGATCACGGATCCAATCCGCATCATTGCTACTAACATTTTTCAACTTAGTTTTCTCTAGGAACATATCACAAAGTAAAACAGGGGAGCTAAACGTGAGCTATTGATCTACAACATAGATATGCTAATACTACCAGGACTAAGTTCATGATAAATTAAAGTTCAGTTAATCCTATTACTTCAGAACTCCCACTTAGATAGACATCCCTCTAATCATCTAAGTGATCATGTGATCCAAATCAACTAAACCATAACCGATCATCACATGAAATGGAGTAGTTTTCAATGGTGAACATCACTATGTTGAACATATCTACTATATGATTCACGCTCGACCTTTTCGGTCTCAGTGTTCTGAGGCCATATCTGCATATGCTAGGCTCGTCAAGTTTAACCCGAGTATTTTGCGTCTGCAAAACTGGCTTGCACCCGTTGTAGATGGACGTAGAGCTTATCACACCCGATCATCACGTGGTGTCTGGGCACGACGAACTTTGGCAACGGTGCATACTCAGGGAGAACACTTTTATCTTGAAATTTAGTGAGAGATCATCTTATAATGCTACCATCAATCAAAGCAAGATAAGATGCATAAAAGATAAACATCACATGCAATCAATATAAGTGATATGATATGGCCATCATCATCTTGTGCTTGTGATCTCCATCTCCGAAGCACCGTCATGATCACCATCGTCACCGGCGCGACACCTTGAGCTCCATCGTAGCATCGTTGTCGTCTCACCAATCTTATGCTTCTACGACTATCGCTACCGCTTAGTGATAAAGTAAAGCATTACATGGCGATTGCATTGCATACAATAAAGCGACAACCATATGGCTCCTGCCAGTTGCTGCTAACTCGGTTACAAAACATGATCATCTCATACAATAAAATTTAGCATCATGTCTTGACCATATCACATCACAACATGCCCTGCAAAAACAAGTTAGACGTCCTCTACTTTGTTGTTGCAAGTTTTACGTGGCTGCTACGGGCTTAGCAAGAACCGTTCTTACCTACGCATCAAAACCACAATGATAGTTTGTCAAGTTGGTGCTGTTTTAACCTTTGCAAGGACCGGGCATAGCCACACTCGGTTCAACTAAAGTTGGAGAAACTAACACCCGCCAGCCACCTATGTGCAAAGCACGTCGGTAGAACCAGTCTCGCGTAAGCGTACGCGTAATGTCGGTCCGGGCCGCTTCATCCAACAATACCGCTGAACCAAAGTATGACATGCTGGTAAGCAGTATGACTTATATCACCCACAACTCAATTGTGTTCTACTCGTGCATATGACATCTACGCATAAAACTAGGCTCGGATACCACTGTTGGGGAACGAGGTAATTTCAAAAAAATTCCTACGCACACGCAAGATTATGGTGATGCATAGCAACGAGAGGGGAGAGTGTTGTCCACGTACCTCGTAGACCGAAAGTGGAAGCGTTAGCATAACGCGGTTGATGTAGTCGTACGTCTTCACGATCCGACCGATCAAGTACCAAACTCACGACACCTCCGAGTTCAGCACACGTTCAGCCCGATGACGTCCCTCGAACTCTGATCCAGCCGAGTGTTGAGGGAGTTTCGTCAGCATGATGGCGTGGTGACGATGATGATGTTCTACCGACGCAGGGCTTCACCTAAGCACCGCTACAGTATTATCGAGGTGGACTATGGTGGAGGGGCGCACCGCACACGGCTAAAAGATCAAACGATCAATTGATGTGTCCATGGGGTTCCCCCTGCCCCCGTATATAAAGGAGCAAGGGGGGGTGCGGCCGGCCAGGGGAGAGGGCGCGCCACCGGGAGTAGGACTCCCCCCCTTTCCTAGTTGGATTAGGACTTGGGAGGGGGAAAGAGGTGGAGGAGAAGATGCAAGGGGGGCGCCACCCCTCTCCTTGTCCTATTCAGACTAGGGGGGAGGGGTGCGCGACCCAGCCCTGGCCTCCTCTCCTCTCTTCCACCAAGGCCAGTTAAGTCCCCGGGGGGTTCCGGTAACCTCCCGGTACTCCGGTAAAATCACGATTTCACCTGGAACACTTCGGATATCCAAACATAGGCTTACAATATATCAATCTTCATGTCTCGACCATTTTGAGACTCCTCGTCATGTCCGTGATCACATCCGGGACTTCGAACAACCTTCGGTACATCAAAAAAATATAAACTCATAATATAACTATCATCGAAACGTTAAGCGTGCGGACCCTACGGGTTCGAGAACAATGTAGACATGACCGAGACACGTCTCCGGTCAATAACCAATAGAGGAACCTGGATGCTCATATTGGCTCCCACATATTCTACGAAGATCTTTATCGGTCAAACCGCATAATAACATACGTTGTTCCCTTTGTCATCGGTATGTTACTTGCCCGAGATTCGATCGTCGGTATCTCAATACCTAGTTCAATCTCAGTACCGGCAGGTCTCTTTACTCATTCCATAATACATCATCCCACAACTAACTCATTAGTTACAATGCTTGCAAGGCTTATAGTGATGTGCATTACCGAGTGGGCCCAGAGATACCTCTCCAAGAATCGGAGTGACAAAACCTAATCTCGAAATACGCCAACCCAACAAGTACCTTCGGAGACACCTGTAGAGCACCTTTATAATCACCCAGTTACGTTGTGACGTTTGGTAGCACACAAAGTGTTCCTCTGGTAAACGGGAGTTGCATAATCTCATAGTCATATGAACATGTATAAGTCATGAAGAAAGCAATAGCAACATACTAAACGATCGAGTGCTAAGCTAACGGAATGGATCAAGTCAATCACATCATTCTCCTAATGATGTGATCCCGTTAATCAAATGACAAATCATGTCTATGGCTAGGAAACATAACCATCTTTGATCAACGAGCTAGTCAAGTAGAGGCATACTAGTGACACTCTGTTTGTCTATGTATTCACACATGTATCATGTTTCCGGTTAATACAATTCTAGCATTAATAATAAACATTTATCATGAAATAAGGAAATAAATAATAACTTTATTATTGCCTCGAGGGCATATTTCCTTCTGCGCCTATCCCTCCCCCCAGGCGCGCCCTCCACCCTTGTGGACCCCATGTTGCTCCACCGACGTACTTCTTCCTCCTATATATACCTACGTACCCCCAAACTACGAGATACGGAGCCAAAAACCTAATTCCACCACCGCAACCTTCTGTACCTGTGAGATCCCATCTTGGGGCCTTTTCCGGAGCTCCGCCGGAGGGGGCATCGATCACGGAGGGCTTCTACATCAACACCATAGCCTCTCCGATGATGTGTGAGTAGTTTACCTCAGACCTTCGGGTCCATAGTTATTAGCTAGATGTCTTCTTCTCTCTTTTTGGATCTCAATACAATGTTCTCCCCCTCTCTTGTGGATCTATTCGATGTAATCTTCTTTTGCGGTGTGTTTGTTGAGACTGATGAATTGTGGGTTTATGATCAAGTTTATCTATGAACAATATTTGAATCTTCTCTGAATTCTTTTATGTATGATTGGTTATCTTTGCAAGTCTCTTTGAATTATCAGTTTGGTTTGGCCTACTAGATTGATCTTTCTTGCAATGGGAGAAGTGCTTAGCTTTGGGTTCAATCTTGCGGTGTCCTTTCCCAGTGACAGTAGGGGCAGCAAGGCACGTATTGTATTGTTGCCATCGAGGATAACAAGATGGGGTTTATATCATATTGCATGAGTTTATCCCTCTACATCATGTCATCTTACTTAAAGCGTTACTCTGTTCTTATGAACTTAATACTCTAGATGCATGCTGGATAGCGGTCGATGTGTGGATTAATAGTAGTAGATGCATGCGGGAGTCGGTCTACTTGTCTCAGACGTGATGCCTATATACATGATCATACCTAGATATTCTCATAACTATGCTCAATTCTATCAATTTCTCAACAGTAATTTGTTCACCCACCGTAATACTTATGCTCTCGAGAGAAGTCACTAGTGAAACCTATGCCCCCCGGGTCTATTTTCCATCATATTAATCTTCCAAAACTTAGCTACTTTTATTTCCTTTTATTTTACTTTGCATCTTTATCATAAAAATACCAAAAAATATTAACTTATCGTATCTATCAGATCTCACTTTCATAAGTGACCGTGAAGGGATTGACAACCCCTTTATCGCGTTGGTTGCGAGGATTTTATTTGTTTGTGTAGGTGCGAGGGACTCGTGTGTGGCCTCTTACTGGATTGATACCTTGGTTCTCAAAAACTGAGGGAAATACTTACGGTGGTTTACTGCATCACCCTTTCCTCTTCAAGGGAAAACCAACGCAGTGCTCAAGAGGTAGCAAGAAGGATATCTGGCGCTGTTGCCGGGGAGTCTATGCAAAAGTCAACATACGAAGTACCCATCACAAACCCTTATCTCCCACATTACATTATTTGTCATTTCCCTCTCATTTTCCTCTCCCCCACTTCACCCTTGCCGTTTTATTGTCCCTCTCTTTTCCGTTCTCCTCTTCTTTGCTCGCTTCTTGTTTGCTCGTGTGTTGGATTGCTTGCTTGTCACGATGGCTCAAGATATACTAAATTGTGTGACTTTACCAATACCAACAACAATGATTTTCTTAGCACTCCGATTGCTCCTCTTACCGATACTGAATCTTGTGAAATCAATAATGCTTTATTGAATCTTGTCATGAAAGATCAATTCACCGGCCTTCCTAGTGAAGATGCCGCTACCCATCTAAATAGCTTCGTTGGTTCGTGTGATATGCAAAAGAAGAAGATGTGGACAATGATATTGTTAAATTGAAGCTATTTCCTTTTTGTATTAGAGATCGTGCTAAAGCTTGGTTTTCATCTTTGCCTAAAAATAGTATTGATTCTTGGAATAAGTGCAAAGATGCTTTTATCTCTAAGTATTTTCCTCCCGCTAAGATTATCTCTCTTAGAAACGATATTATGAATTTTAAGCAACTTGATCATGAACATGTTGCACAAGCTTGGGAGAGGATGAAATTAATGATACGTAATTGCCCTACATATGGTTTGAATTTGTGGATGATTATACAAAAATTTTATGCCGGGTTGAATTTTGCTTCTAGAAATCTTTTAGATTCGGCCGCGTGAGGCACTTTTATGGAAATCACTTTAGGAGAAGCTACTAAAATCCTAGATAATATTATGGTTAATTATTCTCAATGGCACACCAAAAGATCTACCAATAAAAAAGTGCATGCGATAGAAGAAATTAATATTTTGAGTGGAAAGATGGATGAACTTACGAAATTATTTGCTAATAAAAGTGTTTCTTCTGATCCTAATGATATGCCTTTGTCTACTTTGATTGAGAATAATAATGATTCTATGGATGTGAATTTTGTTGGTAGGAATAATTTTGGTAACAACGCGTATAGAGGAAACTTTAATCCTAGGTCGTACCCTAGTAATCCCTCTAATAATTATGGTAATTCCTACAACAATTCTTATGGAAATTTTAATAAGATGCACTCTGAATTTTAGACTAGTGTTAAAGAATTTATGAATTCGCAAAAGAATTTCAATGCTTTGCTTGAAGAAAAGTTGCCTAAGATTGATGAATTGGCTAGGAACATTGATAGAATTTCTCTTGATGTTGATTCTTTGAAACTTAGATCTATTCCACCTAAGCATGATATCAATGCGTCTCTCAAAGCCATGAGAATTTCCATTGATGAGTGCAAAGAAAGAACCGCTAGGATGCGTGCTAACAAAGATTGCTTTGTGAAGCGCGTTCTTCTAAATTTTATGAAAATAAAGATGAAGATCTAAAAGTTATTGATGTGTCCCCTATTAAATCTTTATTTTGCAATATGAATCTTGATAATGATGGGACTGAATATGATCCACCTTTACCTAGAAGGCGTTCCAAAAATTTGGAGTTTTTAGATCTTGATGCTAAAATTGATAAAAGTGGGATTGAAGAGATCAAAACTCTAGATATTAATGAACCCACTATTTTGGATTTCAAGGAATTTAATTATGATAATTGCTCTTTGATAGATTGTATTTCCTTGTTGCAATCCGTGCTAAATTCTCCACACGCTTATAGTCAAAATAAAGCCTTTACCAAACATATCGTTGATACTTTGATGCAGTCTTATGAAGAAAAACTTGAGTTGGAAGTTTCTATCCCTAGAAAACTTTATGATGAGTGGGAACCTACTATTAAAATTAAAATTAAAGATCATGAATGCTATGCTTTGTGTGATTTGGGTGCTAGTATTTCCACGATTCCAAAAACTTTGTGCGATTTGCTAGGTTTCCGTGATTTTGATGATTGCTCTCTAAACTTGCACCTTGCGGATTCCACCATTAAGAAACCTATGGGAACAATCAATGATGTTCTTATTATTGCAAATAGGAATTATGTGCCCATAGATTTTATTGTTCTTGATATAGATTGCAATCCTTCATGTCCTATTATTCTTGGTAGACATTTTCTTAGAACGATTGGTGCAATTATTGATACGAAGGAAGGGAATATTAGATTCCAATTTCCGTTAAGGAAAGGCATGGAACACTTCCCTATAAATAAAATAAAATTACCCTATGAATCTATTATGAGAGCAACTTATGGATTGCCTACCAAAGATGTCAACACCTAGATCTATCCTTGCTATTATGCCTAGCTAGGCGCGTTAAACTATAGCGCTTGTTGGGAGGCAACCCAATTTTATTTTTAGTTTTTGCTTTTTGCTTCTGTTTAGGAATAAATATTTTATCTAGCCTATGTTTAGATGTGTTTTTATGTTTTAATTAGTGTTTGTGCCAAGTTTAACCTATAGGATCTTCTTGGATGATAGTTATTTGATCTTCCTGAAAATTCCAGAAAGTTTCTGTTCACGAAAATAATTGTTAAAAATCACCAGAACATGATAAAATATTGATTCCAATTTCTTCTGGTCAATAAAAAATTTGTCTAGGTCGTCCTATTTTGGTAGAGTTTTTGGAGTTCCAGAAGTTTGCGTTAGTTACAGATTACTACAGACTGTTCTGTTTTTGACAGATTCTGTTTTTCTTGTGTTGTTTGCTTATTTTGATGAATCTATGGCTAATAAAATAGTTTACAAACCATAGAGAAGTTTTAATACATTAGGTTTAACACCAATATAAATAAAGAATGAGTTCATTACAGTACCTTGAAGTGATGTTTTGTTTTCTTTCGCAAACGGAGCTCACGAGAATTTCTGCTGAGTTCTGTGTTGTGAAGTTTTCAAGTTTTGGGTAAAAGATTTGATGGATTATGGAACAAGGAGTGATAAGAGCCTAAGCTTGGGGATGCCCATGGCACCCAATATAATCTAAGGACACCTAAAAGCCAAAGCTTGGGGATGCCCCAGAAGGCATCCCCTCTTTCGTCTACTTCCATCGGTAACTTTACTTGGAGCTATATTTTTATTCACCACATGATATGTGTTTTGCTTGGAGCGTCTTGTATTATTTGAGTGTTTGCTTTTTAGTTTTCCACAATCATCCTTGCTGCACACACCTTTTGAGATAGACACACATGATTCGGAATTTGTTAGAATACTCTATGTGCTTCACTTATATCTTTTAGAGCACGGTGGTGGATTGGTTTTATAGAAACTATTGTTCTCTCATGCTTCACTTAGATTATTTTGAGAGTCCTACAAAACATCATGGTAATTTGCTTAAATTGAGAAATTTGTCCTAAGATAATAGGCATCCAAGATTAGTAAAAAAATCTTATGAGTGTGTTGAATAGTATGAGAAGTTTGATTGCTTGATAATTGTTTTGAGATATGAAGATGATGATATTAGAGTCATGCTAGTTGAGTAGTTGTTGATTTGAGGAATACTCGTGTTAAAGTTTGTGATTCCCGTAGCATGCACGTATGGTGAACCGTTATGTGATGAAGTCAGAGCATAATTTATTTATTGATTGTCTTCCTTATGAGTGGCGGTCGGGGACGAGTGATGGTCTTTTCCTACCAATCTATCCCCCTAGGAGCATGTGCGTAATACTTTGCTTCGATAACTTGTATAAGTATATGAGTTCTTTATGACTAATGATGAGTCCATGGATTATACGCACTTTCTTCCTTCCACCATTGCTAGCCTCTCTAATACCGCGCACTTCTCGCCGGTATCATACACCCACCATATACCTTCCTCAAAACAGCCACCATACCTACCTATTCATGGCTTTTTCATAGCCATTCCGAGAATATTGCCATGCAACTTACCACCGTTCCATTTACTATGACACGCTCCATCATTGTCATATTGCTTCGCATGATCATGTAGTTGACATCGTATTTGTGGCAAAGCCACCATTCATAATTCTTTCATACATGTCACTCTTGATTCATTGCATATCACGGTACACTGCCGGAGGCATTCACATAGAGTCATATTTTGTTCTAAGTATTGAGTTGTAATTGTTGAGTTGTCAGTAAATAAAAGTGTGATGATCATCATTTTTAGAGCATTGTCCCAAGTGAGGAAAGGATGATGGAGACTATGATTCCCCCACAAGTCGGGACGAGACTCTGGACGAAAAATAAAAAATAAAAAAAGAGGCCATAAAAAAGAGAAAAGGCCCAAACAAAAAATGAATGAGAGAAAAAGAGAGAAGGGACAATGCTACTATCCTTTTGCCACACTTGTGCTTCAAAGTAGCACCATGATCTTCATGATAGAGAGTCTCCTATGTTGTCACTTTCATATACTAGTGGGACATTTTTCATTATAGAACTTGGCTTGTATATTCCAATGATGGGCTTCCTCAAAATGCCCTAGGTCTTCGTGAGCAAACGAGTTGGATGCACACCCACTTAGTTCCTTTTGTTGAGCTTTCATATACTTATAGCTATAGTGCATCCGTTGCATGGCAATCCCTACTCACTCACATTGATATCTATTAATGGGCATCTCCATAGCCAGTTTATACGCCTAGTTGATGTGAGACTATCTTCTCCTTTTTGTCTTCACCACAACCACCATTCTATTCCACATATAGTGCTATGTCCATGGCTCACGCTCATGTTTTGCGTGAAGATTGAAAAAGTTTGAGAACATCAAAAGTATGAAACAATTGCTTGCCTTGTCATTGGGGTTGTGCATGATTTAAATACTTCGTGTGGTGAAGATAGAGCATAACCAGACTATATGATTTTGTAGGGATAACTTTCTTCGGCCATGTTCTATTGAGAAGACATAATTGCTTAGTTAGTATGCTTGAAGTATTATTATTTTTATGTCAATATTAAACTTTTTTCTTGAATCTTTCGAATTTGAATATTCATACCACAATTAAGAGAATTACATTGAAATTATGCGAAGTAGCATTCCACATAAAAAATTCTGTTTTTATCATTTACCTACTTGAGGACGAGCAGGAATTAAGCTTGGGGATGCTTGATACGTCTCCAACGTATCTATAATTTTTTATTGTTCCATGCTATATTATATTCTGTTTTGGACATTGATGGGATTTATTATACACTTTTATATTATTTTTGGGACTAACCTATTAACCGGAGGCCCAACCTAGAATTGCTATTTTTTTGCCTACTTCAGAGTTTCGCAGAAA
Source organism: Aegilops umbellulata (assembly GCA_032464435.1). Taxonomy (NCBI): domain Eukaryota; kingdom Viridiplantae; phylum Streptophyta; class Magnoliopsida; order Poales; family Poaceae; genus Aegilops; species Aegilops umbellulata. The sequence continues at coordinate 81,601,306 of CP136060.1, read as the reverse complement.
AATAATATCAAACGGAGTCCAAACGGAATGAAACCTTCGGGAACGTGATTTTCGGAACGAACGTGATCCAGAGGACTTGGATCCTACGTCAAGACATCAACCAGGAAGGCACGAGGTAGGGGGGCGCGCCTCCCCCCCAGGCGTGCCCTCCACCCTCGTGGGCCCCATGTTGCTCCACCGACGTACTTCTTCCTCCTATATATACCTACGTACCCCCAAACAACCAGATACGGAGCCAAAAACCTAATTCCACCGCCGCAACCTTCTGTACTCGTGAGATCCCATCTTGGGGCCTTTTCCGGAGCTCCGCCGGAGGGGGCATCGATCACGGAGGGCTTCTACATCAACACCACAGCCTCTCCGATGATGCGTGAGTAGTTTACCTCAGACCTTTGAGTCCATAGTTATTAGCTAGATGGCTTATTCTCTCTTTTTGGATCTCAATGCAATGTTCTCCCCCTCTCTTGTGGAGATCTATTCGATGTAATCTTATTTTGTGGTGTGTTTGTTGAGACCGATGAATTGTGAGTTTATGATCAAGTTTATCTATGAACAATATTTGAATCTTCTCTGAATTCCTTTATGTATGATTGGTTATCTTTGGAAGTCTCTTCGAATTATCAGTTTGGTTTGGCCTACTAGATTCATCTTTCTTGCAATGGGAAAAGTGCTTAGCATTGGTTCCAATCTTGCGGTGTCCTTTCCTAGTGACAGTACGGGCATCAAGGCACGTATTGTATTGTTGGCATCAAGGATAACAAGATGGGGTTTATATCATATTCCATGAGTTTATCCCTCTACATCATGTCATCTTACTTAAAGCGTTACTCTGTTTTTATGAACTTAATACTGTAGATGCATACTGGATAGTGGTCGATGTGTGGAGTAATAGTAGTAGATGCAGGCAGGAGTCGGTCTACTTGTCTCGGACGTGATGCCTATATACATGATCATACCTAGATATTCTCATAACTATGCTCAATTCTATCAATTGCTCAGCAGTAATTTGTTCACCCACCGTAATACTTATGCTCTCGAGAGAAGCCACTAGTGAAACCTATGGCCCCCGGGTCTATTTTCCATCATATTAATCTTCCAAAACTTAGCTATTTTTATTGCCTTTTATTTTACTTTGCATCTTTATCATAAAAATACCAAAAAATAATATCTTATCATATCTGTTAGATCTCACTTTCGTAAGTGACTGTGAAGGGATTGACAACCCCTTAATCGCGTTGGTTGCGAGGATTTTATTTGTTTGTTTAGGTGCGAGGGACTCTTGCATGGCCTCCTACTGGATTGATACCTTGGTTCTCAAAAACTGAGGGAAATACTTACGCTGCTTTACTGCATCACCCTTTCCTCTTCAATGGAAAACCAACGCAGTGCTCAAGAGGTAGCAGTCCACCCATATGTTTGTGTAAAGCTTCATTGATGGTTGCGACGAAATCACAAACAAGGAGATGAAGCCTAATGTTATAGTGCATGAAACAGGTCACCTACCTTGGTCTTCCCCGCCACAAGGATATCTCAAAATTAATGCAGACAACACAGTAAGTAAACAGGGTGGACATGGTGTTGTGGATGCAGCCTGCCGTGACGAGGATATAAATTTCATTGGATCATCTTCTATTACTCTAAAGGGGATCACTGATGTGGCTATCCTCGAGGCATTGGCTTGCAGGGAAGCCCGGGCTCTAGCTAGTGATCTTATGGCAACACACATAATCATCTCTTCTGAGAGCAGTTCAGTAATGAAGAATAATTAAGCCAACACGGTGGAGCAAATGTTGCTGTGGTAAGGGATTTGAACGCCAGAAAAGAAGATTTTGAGTCACATCGTTTCATCCACGGGGCTAGACGTAGAAATTATGAAGATGATAGTTGAGCTAACTTTTCTTTGTACCTTGATTTTGGTAGGAATGTGTGGCTTGGTGCCACACATGATACTAGAAAATTCCTCTGACCATTGTTGTCGAATGAAATGGGAGGATGTTTATAAGAAAGAAAAGCAAGAGAAATTTATCAATGTCTTAGTGCAACTTTTTTTAGAAAAGGAGGATTACCTCCATCTTTGCATTAGCATGATGCATACAACCATCTTTATTAACTATTCACCGAAGCCTGACAAGATGAATATAAGGATCAACCCCAAGCCACCTACTAGGCGAACAAAGTCGCTACACCTACAAGTATATAGATGTGCTCTGTCTGCATTGTTGGGGAACGTAGTATTTCAAAAAAATCCTACGATCACGCAAGGTCTATCTAGGAGAAGCATAGCAACGAGCGGGGAGAGTGTGTCCACGTACCCTCGTAGACCGAAAAGCGGAAGCGTTTAGTAACGTGGTTGATGTAGTCGAACATCTTCATGATCCAACCCATCCAAGTACCGATGTACGACACCTCCGCGATCTGCACACATTCAGCTCGGTGACGTCCCTCTAACTCTAGATCCAGTTGAGGCCGAGGGAGAGTTTCATCAGCACGACGGCGTGGTGACGGTGATGATGAAGTTACCGACGCAGGGCTTCGCCTAAGCACTACGACAATATGACTGAGGTGGAAATCTGTGGAGGGAGGCACCACACACGGCTAAGAGATCAACATGTGTGTCTATGTGGTGCCCCTGGCCACGTATATAAAGGAGGGGGGAAGAGGAGGCCGGCCTAGGAGGGGCGCGCCTATAGGGAACTCCTCGTCACTCTGAACCTTTTAGATGTCCGAATATAACCTTCCAGTATATCGATCTTTACGTCTCGAGCTTTTCGAGACTCCTGTCATGTCCGTGATCTCATCCGGGACTCCGAACAACCTTCGGTACATCAAATCACATAACTCATAATACAAATCATCATCAAACGTTAAGCGTGCGGACCCTACAGGTTCGAGAACCATGTAGGCATGACCGAGACACATCTCCGGTCAATAACCAATAGCGGAACCTGGATGCTCATATTGGCTCCTACATATTCTATGAAGATGTTTATCGGTCAAACCGCATAACAACATACGTTGTTCCCTTTGTCATCGGTATGTTACTTGCCCGAGATTCGATCATTGGTATCATCATACCTAGTTCAATCTCGTTACCGGCAAGACTCTTTACTCGTTCCGTAATGCATCACCCTGTGACTAACTCATTAGTCACATTGCTTGCAAGGCTTATAGTGATGTGCATTACCGAGAGGGCCCAGAGATACCTCTCCTACAATCGGAGTAACAAATCCTAATCTCGATCTATGCCAACTCAACAAACACCATCGGACACACCTATAGCGCATCTTTATAATCACACAGTTACGTTGTGACATTTGATAGCACACAAGGTGTTCGTCTGGTATTCGGGAGTTGCATAATCTCATAATCAGAGGAACATGTATAAGTCATGAAGAACGCAATAGCAATAAAACTATACGATCATTATGCCAAGCTAACAGATGGGTCTTGTCCATCACATCATTCTCTAATGATGTGATCCCGTTCATCAAATGACAAAACATGTCTATGGTTAGGAAATTTAACCATCTTCGATTAACGAGCTAGTTCTAGTAGAAGCATACTAGGGACACCCTGTTTGTCTATGTATTCACACATGTACTAAGTTTCCGGCTAATACAATTCTAGCATGAATAATAAACATTTATCATGATATAAGGAAATAAATAATAACTTTATTATTGCCTCTAGGGCATATTTCCTTCAGTCTCCCACTTGCACTAGAGTCAATAATCTAGTTCACATCGCCATGTGATTTAACATCAATAGTTCACATGTTTATGTGATTAACACCCATAGGGTTTACTAGAGTCAATAATCTAGTTCACATCACTTATGTGATTAACACCCAAGAGTAATAAGGTGTGATCATGTTTTGCTTGTGAGAGAAGTTTTAGTCTACGGGTCTACCACATTCAGATCCGTAAGTATTTTGCAAATTTCTATGTCTATAATGCTCTGCATGGAGCTACTCTAGCTAATTGCTCGCACTTTCAATATGTATCCAGATTGAGACTTAGAGTCATCCAGATTAGTGTCAAAGCTTGCATCAGCGTAACTCTTTACGATGAACTCTTTATCACCTCCACAACCGAGAAATATGTCCTTAGTCCTCTAAGGATAATTTTGACCGCTGTCCAGTGATCTACTCCTAGATCACTATTGTACTCCCTTGCCAAACTCATAGCAAGGTATACAATAGGTCTGGCACACAACATGGCATACTATATAGAACCTATGGTTGAGGCATAGGGAATGACTTTCATTCTCTTTCTATTTTCTGCCGTGGTCGGGTTTTGAGTCTTACTCAACTTCACACCTTTGCAACAGAGGCAAGAACTCTTTCTTTAACTGTTCCACTTTGAACTACTTCAAAATCTTGTCAAGGTATGTACTCATTGAAAATCTTATCAAGCATCTTGATCTATCTCTATAGATCTTGATGCCCAATATGTAAGCAGCTTCACCGAGGTATTTCTTTTGAAAAAAATTCCTTTAAAATACTCCTTTATGCTTTCCAGAAAATTCTACATCATTTCCGAACAACAACATGCCATTCACATATACTTATCAGAAAGGCTGTAGTGCTCCCACTCACTTTCTTGTAAATACAGGCTTCACCGCAAGTCTGTATAAAACTATATGCTTTGATCAACTCATCAAAGAGTATATTCCAACTCCGAGATGCTTGCACCAGTCAATAGATGGATCGCTGGAGCTTGCACATTTTGTTAGCACCTTTAGGATTGACAAAACCTTCTGGTTGCATCATATACAACTCTTCTTTAATAAATCCATTAAGGAATGTAGTTTTGATATCCATTTGCTAGATTTCATAAAATGCGACAATTGCTAACATGATTCGGACAAACTTAAGCATCGATACGAGTGAGAAAATCTCATCGTCGTCAACACCTTGAACTTGTCGAAAAACCTTTTTGCGACAATTCGAGCTTTGTAGATAGTAACACTACTATCAACGTCCGTCTACCTCTTGAAGATCCATTTATTTTCTATGGTTTGCCGGTCATCGGGCAAAATCCATCAAAGTCCACACTTTGTTTTCATACATGGATCCCATGTCAGATTTCATGGCCTCAAGCCATTTCGCGGAATCTGGGCTCATCATCGCTTCCTCATAGTTCGTAAGTTCATCATGGTCTAGTAACATGACTTCCAGTACAGGATTACCGTACCACTCTGGTGCGGATTGTGCTATGGTTGACCTACGAAGTTCTGTAGTAACTTGTTCCAAAGTTTCATGATCATCATCATTAACTTCCTCACTAATTGGTGTAGGAATCACTAGAACTAATTTCTGTGATGACCTACTATCCAATTCGGAGAAGGTACAATTACTTGACCAAGTTCTACTTTTCGTCCCACTCACTTCTTTCGAAAGAAACTCCTTCTGTAGAAAGGATCCATTCTTAGCAACAAAGATCTTGCCTTCGGATCTGTGATAGAAGGTGTACCCAATAGTTTCTTTTGGGTATCCTATGAAGACACACTTCTTCGATTTGGGTTCGAGCTTATCAAGCTGAAGCTTTTTCACATAAGCATCACAACCCCAAACTTTAAGAAACGACAACTTAGGTTTCATGCCAAACCACAGTTCATACGGTGTCGTCTCAACGGATTTAGATGGTGCCCTATTTAACGTGAATGCAGCTGTCTCTAATGCATAACCCCAAAACAATAGTGGTAAATCGATAAGAGACATCATAGATCGCATCATATCTAATAAAGTACGGTTACGACGTTCGGACACACCATTACGCTATGGTGTTCCAGGTGGCGTGAGTTGCGAAACTATTTCACATTGTTTCAAATGAAGACCAAACTCGTAACTCAAATATTCGCCTCCATGATCAGATCGTAGAAACTTTATTTTCTTGTTACGACGATTTTCCACTTCACTCTGAAATTGTTTAAACTTTTCAAATGTTTCAGACTTTACGTTTCATCAAGTAGATATACCCATATTTGCTCAAATCATCTGTGAAGGTTAGAAAATAACGATACCCGCCACGAGCCTCAACACTCATCGGACCGCATACATCAGTATGTATTATTTCCAACAAGTATGTTGCTCGCTCCATTGTTCCGGAGAACGGAGTCTTAGTCATCTTGCCCATGAGGCATGGTTCGCAAGCATCAAGTGATTCATAATCAAGTGATTCCAAAAGCCCATCAACATGGAGTTTCTTCATGCGCTTTACACCAATATGACCTAAACGGTAGTGCCACAAATATGTTGCACTATCATTATCAACTTTGCATCTTTTGGCATCAATATTATGAATATGTGTATCACTACGATTGAGATTCAATAAACCATTCACCTTGGGTGTATGACCACAGAAGGTTTTATTGATGTAAACAGAATAACAATTATTCTTTGACTTAAATGAATAACCGTATTGCAATAAACGTGATCCAATCATATTGTGCTCAACGCAAACACCAAATAACATTTATTTTAGGTTCAACACTAATCCTGAATGTAAAGGGAGTGTGCGATGGTGATCTTATCAACCTTGGAATCACTTCCAACACACATCGTCACCTTTCCCTCAACTAGTCTCTGTTCATTTTGTAACTCCTGTTTCAAATTACTAATTATAGAAACTGAACCAATATCAAATACCCAGGGGCTACTATGAATACTAGTAAAGTACACATCAATAACATGTATATCATATATACATTTATTCACTTCGCCATCCGTCTTATCCGCCAAGTATTTGGGGCTATTTCGCTTCGAGTGATCATTTCCTTTGCAGTAGAAGCACACAATTTTAGGCTTGGGTATAGCTTTGGGCTTCTTCATGGGAGTGGCAACTTGCTTGTCATTATTCTTGAAGTTCCCTTTATTTCCCTTGCCCTTTTACTTGAAACTAGTGGTCTTGTCAACCATCAACACTTGATGCTTTTCTTGATTTATACCTTCACCGATTTCAGCATCGCGAAGAGCTCAGGGAATCATTTTCGTCATCCCTTACATATTATAGTTCATCAAGAAGTTCCAGTAACTTGGTGATAGTGACTAGAGAACTCTGTCAATTACTATCTTATCTGGAAGATTAACTCCCACTTGATTCAAGCGATTGTAGTACTCAGACATTTTGAGCACATGCCCACCGGTTCAGCTATTCTCCTCCATCTTGTAGGCAAAGTACTTGTTAGAGTTCTCATACCTCTCGACTCGGGCATGAGTCTGAAATACCAATTTCAACTCTTGGAACATCTCATATGCTCCATGTCGTTCAAAACGTTTTTGAAGTCCCGGTCTAAGCTGTAAAGCATGGCGCACTAAACTATCAAGTAGTTATCATACCGAGCTTTGCCAAACGTTCATAACATCTGCATCTGCTACTGCAATAGGTCCGTCACCTAGCGGTGCATCAAGGACATAATTCTTCTGTGCAGCAATGAGGATAATCCTCATATGTAACATCCCAAAATTTCAATTTGGAATGTTATACATAGGTCATCATATGCATATCATATTTTTATTTGCATTTTGGTTTTGTGATCCTAAAAATCCTAAGCAACTCAAGGACCCACGGAGAGAGTTGGGGATTTTATTATTTTCATATTTTAATTTTCTCAAATATTGAAAAGTGGATCACTTTGGTTTTAATTATTTTTCTCCCCGAAAAATATTTCCAAAATTAAATTGTATGAGAGGAGATAATATGAATTCTCCAAAATAAATGAAATATTGGAGGAAAAATGTTAAAATCAAATAAATAATTTTATTTGGATTTTATTGCTATTTTATTTGAATTAGAAAAATATGCATTTTTACAAAATTGCATTTTAGGCCAAGAAAATGTTCACTTTGTTCTAAATATTCTATTTAGACGGTGAAAATTGTTTTTGTCATTTTTAGAATTTTTCTATATTTTATTAGGATTTTTTCTCGTCGGAATGTTATTTAAAAAATGTTTCGCACCGAGCCGGGCCGAAGCCCAGCCAGCCCAGTCGCGCGCCTCCCGCTCCGGCTCGGGAGAGGACTCCCTGCCGCCGCCGTCGCCATGGACGACGTGTCCGTCCCGGACACGCCGCCATCGCCCCCTCCCCCTTTGAATACCCGCTGCCGCCGCCCCTCACCACCACCCCGCCCCGCCCCGCAATCCGCAGCAGCAGCAAGCCGAAGCCGCCGCCCGCCGCAGCGCCCCATCGCCACAGCGCCGCACGCCGCCGCTGCCGCGCCTCGCCTCGCCCCGCCGCCTCACCGAGCTCCACCGCGCGCCGGAGAAGCCGCCTCCATCGCCGGAATCCCGCCGTTGACCTTGCCGGTTTTCGCCTCTTTTTTTTCCAATTTAGGTAAAACCGTTCGGTTCTTTTAAACCCTAGATCGGTTGTTTTTTTTCGAATAGATCTGTTTGGTTTTATTTGGTTTAGTTAATTAGTAAATGTTAATTCGTTCGTTCGTTTAAACGATCGCGTTCGCCCATTTGTCTCTGTTAGCGGACGCTCATCTGATAGATTTTTCTTTTTCTGTTTATTTTCAGCTAGGGACCTATCCCTGATTATTTTATCGCAGATTAGCCTTGATCTTCAAACCCTCGCCGTTTCTAAACCGTTTGTCCAAATCCAGTGAAACCAACGCCAAAATCTTCGCCTCGAGCCCCTATTTCTGTTTAATCAACTTGAACAAGGTTTTGACAATTTAAAATTTGGTTCCAAGCAGATTTGGTTTCGAAGTTCTTTTGACCGTTCCGTAGCTCCGATTCGATTGATTCTTTTTGCAAATCGAAGCTCTTCAGTTGAACTTTCAGTTTGGATCTTATTATTTTAAGTTTTATCCGTGCAACTATGATTGAGTTCTTATTTATGCTATTGTTTGTTTGCGATAGAATTCCCGGAGTGCGAAGCGTGCTACTACGAGTCTCTAGGGTTTGTGGACCGTCAGCAAGACAAGTAACACATTGATCATACCCCTTTATTACCCGGTTTTATGCATTAGTTCAACCCCTCAAACATTGCATGAGTAGGATCTGATTAACTTGTGGGCACTGGGAAGTAGTTGATGAGGTAGAACCTATTGCCTTTTATATCAAACCCTTGGGAGTTACTTCTACGTTATGCTTAAATTGCCATGCTATGCTCGTAGACATGGATTGGGTTTGAGTGTATCCATGACAGATGTGAGATTGTTAATTAATGGTTAACTTAAGGTGGCTACTTAAACACACATCTGGGTGGATTGGTTGCGGGCACCTGGGGATATACCAGTGCTGTCCTTTTGGTTCGCCACCCAAGTTCAAAGGGATCATAAGATTATTCCTGCTAGAAACTTCCGTGTGCATCCACAAGCCATTATGGGCTCTAGCATAGTTGAGTATGTTGCATGACCTCTTTTAGTGGTAGACTAGCAGATGTAGGGGATGTAGGTGGTACGGTCTACCCATCGAAAGAGTTAATGCTTCTGAAAGACTGTGTCTCGGTCATCTATTTCTCAAACACTATGTAGTGCAAGAAATCAAACGGAGGAGATCGAGTCTTGTGGGGAAAAGTGCGCAAACCTCTGTAGAGTGTACAAACTAATCATGATTAGCCGTGTCCCCGGTTATGGACATCTTGAGTATCTGGTTCTTGGATTATCATATTGATCTCATCACTCTAAATTAATTTGTTGGGTTTGTTAATTACTTGTTTAATTGGGATTGAGATGGGGATTTACCATTCTCAATGTTTATCAACTACCATGATAGTTAAAAAATAAAAATATATTCCATTATTGTAGGGAAAAATTGGCTTTTCGCAAAACATTATAACCATAGAGCCTGCACCAGGCATATATGCATGTAGTGATAGCATTAATTCATGTTCATTGCTCTACTGTGTTACATTGCCAGCATATTCCATGTGCTGACCCATTTCAGGCTGCAACATATCATATTGCAGACTTTTCAGATGAAGAGTAAGGTGCGCTAGGTCGTTGTCATGCACTCAGCTATGCCGTTGGAGTTGATGGACTCACTTTATCTTTCAAGCCTTCCGCTGTTATCTTATTTAGATGGCCTTAAGCCATATTTATTGTAATAAGTTCTCATTTGGAGAAATTCGATGTAATAAGTGTGTGATTGAACTCTGTTATAAATCCTTCGAGTATTGTGTGTGTCAGCATTACCGATCCAGGGATGACCGTCTGAGGTCGGATCGCTACAAGATGGTATCAGAGCACACGCTGAATGTAGGTCATGATCACTAAGATGAGCCATACATCACTCTTCTCTACTCATTTCTGACTCCTCTCCATTTTCTACTCTATAGGATGGCAGACTCAAGGAACAAGTTTGCACAACCGGATGAACACACACCTTTTGGACTACACTTGAAGGAAGTCACTAGGTACCTGAACATCAGAATACCAAGCTTCACCGGGACCTACACCGCCACTTTGCCAGAAGAGGAGCGTTGGATGATTCGAGTTCAAGTTCCAGGAAGGACATTCACGCCAGTTACTGAGCCCATAGAGTTTTCCTTTGATGCACCCACATGGAGTCTAGGTAAGAGCATGGCAGCCCACATCGCCATGGGACGCATTGGCGAAGTTTACCACAAGGATCTTAAAGACACAATCTACCAGATATGTGGGCACCGAGATGAGCAATGGGAGATGATCAGCACCAGGAGGGACAGGTCCATTGCAACTTTCATCCAGGAGTTAAACCAGCACATTCGTCGCCAGGAGAACCAGATGTGCGCAGGCATGATAGAATTGAAGAAGGCGATGACCAGGAACATGGAGCTAGAAGAGGAACTCAAGTCTACACACGACGGATACGAGGAGGAGATCACAATACTAGTGGAGACGAATGACGATCTGACAAGGAAGCTAGGAGTATTCATGGGAGACCCCGCGCCAGGAGGAGATGACGACCATCCCGATGACATCCGTTCTGAAGACTACCTCATCATCGACGACACCGACTCCGACCCCGACAGTAGTGATGATGATTACAAAGACGAAGCTAGAGCGGATATCATGGAGTCTTCCACCGATCAAATTTTCTAGTAGACCACCATATTATTAGTAGTATTTCCCTCATGTATTTAGTAGTAGTCCGAGCACTGTAACGATAATTAGATCGATTGTATGCCCTTGCTTGAATTGATTTGGTGTGATATGAATGTGTTTGTCTCATGTGCATAGGGCTAGTGCTTTCTCACTAGACCTCATTCTATTCTAATCTCTCCCCTCTAAACCCAGATGCCTTCGAGACGTGACCCCGGATTTGTCTTCCCACCGGAGCTCACCAAGTTGATCCAACACAGAATGCCTTGATGCAGCTACTAGTCCAGAACCAAGGCAACAACAACAACCCACTGCCACCACCTCCAGTTGACAACTTAGCCCGTTTTCTGAGGTTGCAGCCGCCAGTGTTTTCCAGTAGCACCGAGCCAATAGTTGCTGATGACTGGCTACGCAGGATAGGAAGGGAGTTGACCACCGCAGGTTGCACAGATGTTGAGAAGGTGCATTTTGATGCACATCAATTGGATGGACCCGCAACCTCATGGTGGGAGAATTATACATCCACCTTCCCAATAGCCAATGTCACTTGGGAGCAGTTTCAACAAGCATTCCCCACTGCTCATGTCTCAACTGGAGCTATGAGCATGAAGAAGCGTGAGTTTCGCAACTTGCGCCAAGGAAATCTTACTATGGGGCAGTACGTGGATGAGTTCAGTAAGTTAGCCCGCTATGCCCCAGATGATGTGGCCACAGACGCCGCTAAGCAGGAGAAGTTTATGGAAGGGATGAATGATGAGATGAGTATGCAGTTAATGGTGGCAACATTTAACAACTACCAGGAGGTGGTAGATAAGGCTCTTATGATTGAAGGGAAGCAACAACAGATTGAGAGCCGCATAAGGAAGTATGGACAAGGGAAGTACAATTCTGGAGCTCAGCAGAAGCCTCGTTTTACCCCGAACTCGGGAGGATATACCCATAACCATGGGGGCCATACCCACATTGGAGGAAGTTCGCATAACCACAGTGTCCCCAAGAATGGAAACGGGAATGGAGCAGGCAGTAATCAGAAGCGCTCTAACCCAGCCACACCCGCCAAGAAGGATCAAAGTCACATAACTTGTTTCAAGTGCGGGACAATTGGACACTATGCCAATGAGTGTCTCGAACCAAAGAATGGAAATGGCAATGGAAGCTCTGGGAAGAAGCCCAACCCTTTCAACAGGGGACAAGTGAACCACGTTAACATGGAGGAGGTTGAAGAGCAGCCAGATGCAGTTATCGGTAAGTTTCTGGTTAAGTCATTTACCGCTCTCGTTCTTTTTGATACTGTTGCATCGCATTCATACATTTCAAGGGGATTTGTGGACAAGTTTAAGTTACCCACCTTAGCCCTTAGGAAACCCTTGTTAGTAAGCTCACCAGGAGCAGATTATATGGCCAGCCGATGGTGCAATCGGATACCCTTAACCATTAGTAGCCATGTTTTCCCCTCAAACCTAATATTTTTGGAGTCACAAGGATTGGAAGTGATACTAGGTATGGATTGGCTATCAAAGTATGGAGGAAACATCGATTGCGCCAGTAAGTCAATTCTACTCACCACACCGGAGGGAAAAAGGATCAAGTATGTATCCAGGCATACGCCGAGGAGGACCCAAGTAAATTCTCTCACAGGAGTTGTTCAGAAGGAAGTGCCTGTAGTGAAGGATTATTCGGACGTATTTCCAGAGGAGTTATCAGGCATGCCGCCAGATCGAGACATTGACTTTTTGATAGAGCTGTTGCCAGGCACCAGACCGATATCGAAGAGACCATACCGGATGCCCACAAATGATCTGGAGGAGATTAAGAAACAGATCAAGGAGTTATTGGAGAAAGGTTACATTCGATGAAGTTCGTCACAGTGGGGAGCCCCAGTGCTCTTGGTTGAGAATAAGGATGGATCTTTGAGAATGGTTGTTGATTATCGTGCATTGAATGAAGTGACAATCAGGAACAAGTACTCACTGCCGATGATCAATGATTTGTTTGACCAGCTGCAAGGAGCTAAAGTATTCTCCAAGATCGATCTGCGATCAGGATACCACTGATACGTATCCAACGTATCTATAATTTATGAAGTGTTCATGCTATTATATTATCTGTTTTGGATGTTTATGGGCTTTACAAAACACTTTTATATTATTTTTGGGACTAACCTATTAACCGGAGGCCCAGCCCAAATTGTTGTTTTCTTGCCTATTTCAGTGTTTCGAAGAAAAGGAATATCAAACGGAGTCCAAACGTAATGAAACCTTCGGGAGAGTTATTTTTGGAACGAAAGCAATCCAGGAGACTTGGAGTAGATGTCAGGGAAGCTTCAAGGAAGCCACGAGGCAGGGAGGCGCGTCCTACCCCCTGGGCGCGCCCCCACCCTCGTGGGCCCCTCGTGGCTCCCCTGACCGACTTCTTTCCCCTATATATATCCATATACCCTAAAAACATTAGGGTATAGAATAGATCGGGAGTTCCGCCACCGCAAGCCTCTGTATCCACCAAAAACCAATCAGGACCCTGTTCCGGCACCCTGCCGGAGGGGGGATCCATCACCGGTGGCCATCTTCATCATCCCGGCGCTCTCCATGATGAGGAGGGAGTAGTTCACCCTCGGGGCTGAGGGTACAGGGTATGTACCAGTAGCTATGTGTTTGATCTCTCTCTCTCTCTCTCTCTCTCGTGTTCTTGAGGTGATACAATGTTGATGTATCGCGAGCTTTGCTATTATAGTTGGATCTTATGATGTTTCTCCCCCTCTACTCTCTTGTAATGGATTGAGTTTTCCCTTTGAAGTTATCTTATTGGATTGAGTCTTTAAGGATTTGAGAACACTTGATGTATGTCTTGCATGTGCTTATCTATGGTGACAATGGGATATCACGTGATCTACTTTATGTATGTTTTGGTGATCAACTTGCGGGTTCCGTGACCTCGTGAACTTATGCATAGGGGTTGGCACACGTTTTCGTCTTGACTCTCTGGTAGAAACTTTGGGGCACTATTTGAAGTACTTTATGTTGGTTTGAATAGATGAATCTGAGATTGTGTGATGCATATCGCATAATCATACCCACAGATACTTGACGTGACATTGGAGTATCTAGGTGACATTAGGGTTTTGGTTGATTTGTGTCTTAAGGTGTTATTCTAGTACGAACTCTATGATAGATTGAACAGAAAGAATAGCTTCGTGTTATTTTACTACGGACTCTTGAATAGATCGATCAGAAAGGATAACTTTGAGGTGGTTTCGTGCCCTACCATAATCTCTTTGTTTGTTCTCCGCTATTAGTGACTTTGGAGTGACTCTTTGTTGCATGTTGAGGGATATTTATATGATCCAATTATGTTATTATTGTTGAGAGAACTTGCACTAGTGAAAGTATGAACCCTAGGCCTTGTTTCCTAGCATTGCAATACCGTTTGTGCTCATTTTATCATTAGTTACCTTTATTTTTTTATATTTTCAGATTACAAAAACATATATCTATCATCCATATTGCACCTATATCACCATCTCTTCACCCAACTAGTGCACCTATACAATTTACCATTGTATTCGGGGTGTTGGGGACACAAGAGACTCTTTGTTATTTGGTTGCAGAGTTGTTTGAGAGAGACCATCTTCAACCTATGCCTCCCACAGATTGATAAACCTTAGGTCATTCACTTGAGGGAAATTTGCTACTGTCCTACAAACCTCTGCACTTGGAGGCCCAACAACGTCTACAAGAAGAAGGTTGTGTAGTAGAAATCAAGCTCTTTTCTGGCGCCGTTGCCGGGGAGGTGAGTGCTTGAAGGTATATCTTTAGATCTTGCAATCGAATCTTTTTGTTTATTGTTTTATCACTAGTTTAGTTTATAAAAGAAAACTACAAAAAAATGGAATTGAGTTTGCCTCATACGCTTCATCTTTTTAATATCTTTTGTGAAAATAAGGATTCCAATAATTGTTCTCAATTGCTAGAGGAAGAGTGCATTAAAATGTTTGGCACTAAATTTTTGAATGATGAGCATGATTGCAATGTTGTTAGTATGAATTTCTTGAATATCCATGATGCTAATGATATGCAAAGCCACAAGCTTTGGGATGCTATGTTTGATGAATATGATATTTTTAGTCTCCCAAGTTTTGATATGCAAATTTATAATGATGATAGCATGCCTCCTACTTATGATGATTATATTGATGAAAATGGGTTTGAAAGAGTGTCAACTTTAGGAAGTAATGATCCCACTATTTTGGAGGATGTTGAATCTTATTATGATAATTATGAAACTGGATTTGGAGAGGTCATGACTTTATTTAGTAATGATTCCACTATATTGGAAGAGGTTTCAATTGAGTATGATGAGAAAAAAGTTGCTACTTATGATGATTATTGTGATGAAACTTATGCTATAAAAAGTAGTGATGATTATATTTATAAAACTTGTCATGATTATTATTACCCTTTTTCTGAATATTACTCTTTTAATGTGGAAACAATTTATAGTATTCGAGTCTCTTATGATACTCCCACTATTCCGAATGAGAAGAATTTTGCTTATGTGGAGAGTAGTGAAATTTCTATGCAAGTAGATCATGAAAAGAATGCTTTAGGTGCTGGTTATATTGTTGAATTCATTCATGGTACTACTGAAAATTATTATGAGGGAGGAATATATGCTTGTAGGAATTGCAATAATATCAAGTTTCCTCTCTAGTGCTTAAAGTTTTGAAGTTATGCTTGTCTTGCCTTCCTATGCTAGTTGATTATTGTTCCCATAAGTTGTTTTCTCACAAAATACCTATGCATAGGAAGTGGGTTAAACTTAAATGTGCTATTCATATTCTTCATGATTCTCTCTTTATGTTTCAACTCTTATCTTTTATGTGAGCATCATTGAAATCATCATGCCTAGCTAGGGGCGTTAAACGATAGAGCTTGTTGGGAGGCAACCCAATTTTATTCTTGTTTCTTGCTTTTTGGTTATGTTTAGGAATAAATAGTCTATCTAGCCTCTGGTTAGATGTGGTTTTATTGTTTTAATTAGTTTTTGTGCCAAGTAGAACCTTTGGGAAGACTTGGGTGAAGTCTTTATGATCTTGCTGTAAAAAACAGAAACTTTAGCGCTCACGAGATTAGCTAAATTCTTTTACTGGAGAGTGCTATTTAGTTGATTCTTTTTGCAGATGATTACTAGACAAATTACTAAGGTCCACCAATTTATTTCAGAATTTTTGGAGTTACATAAGTATAAGTTTGATATAGATTACTACAGACTGTTCTGTTTTTGACAGATTCTGTTTTCTATGTGTTGTTTGCTTATTTTGATGAATCTATGAGTAGTATCGGAGGGTATGAACCATAGAGAAGTTGGAATACAGTAGATATTACACTAATATAAATAAAGAATGAGTTCACAACAGTACCTAAGTGGTGGTTTTATTTTCTTATACTAACGGTGCTTACGAGTTTTCTGTTAAGTTTTGTGTTGTGAAGTTTTCAAGTTTTGGGCAAAGATTCGATGGACTATGGAATAAGGAGTGGCAAGAGCCTAAGCTTGGGTATGCCCAAGGCACCCAAGGTAATATTCAAGGATAACCAAGAGCCTAAGCTTGGGGATGCCCCGGAAGGCATCCCCTCTTTCGTCTTCGTTCATCGGTAACTTTACTTGGAGCTATATTTTTATTCACCACATGATATGTGTTTTGCTTGGAGCGTCATTTAATTTTATTTTGTTTTGCTTGCTGTTTGAATAAAGTACCAAGATCTGAAATTCTTAAATGAGAGAGAGTCTTCACATAGCTACATAATTATTTAACTACTCATTGATCTTCACTTATATCTTTTTGGAATAGTTTGTCATTTACTCGTGTGCTTCACTTATATCCTATGAGTAAATAGTTGAATGATTTGAATATCATAAATCTTAAATTATATATGTTTCATATGCTTATACCATGGGGAGTAATGACTTTACATATAAGAAGTAGAGGTGGTAAATTTATTGAAGGTTAGCAAAGATTGTATTGGTCACTTGAACAATTCATGAAAGAATATTGAAGGAAGAGAGATTTCACATACAAATATACTATCTTGGACATATTTTGTAATTGTGAGCACTCATTAAAATATGACATGCTAAAATGTTGATGTTGGACAATGAAGACAACGTAATGGGTTATGTTTTCTTATATCCGAAATAAAGTATATTGTCATGGATCGCCCAACATGTTGAGCTTGCCTTTCCCCCTCATGCTAGCCAATTATTTGCACCAAGTAGAGATACTACTTGTGCTTCCAAACATCCCTTAAACTAGTATTGCCATGAGAGTCCACCATACCTACCTATGGATTGAGTAAGATCCTTCAAGTAAGTTGTCATCGGTGCATGCAAAAAAAATTGCTCTCTAAATATGTATGATCTTTTAGTGTGGAGAAAATAAGCTTTATACGATATTGTGATATGGAAGCAATAAAAGCGACGGACTGCATAATAAAGGTCCCTATCACAAGTGGCAATATAAATTGACGTTCCCTCGCATTAAGATTTTGTGCATCCAACTATAAAAGCGCATGGCAACCTCTGCTTCCCTCTGCGAAGGGCCTATCTTTCATTCTTGTCTTTTACCTTATGCAAGAGTCATGGTGATCTTCACCTTTCCCTTTTACATTTTATCCTTTGGCAAGCACATTGTGTTGGAAAGATTCTGATATATATATATATATATATATATATATATATATATATATATATATATATATATATATATATATATATCCAATTGGATGTAAGGCATCATGAGCTATTATTGTTGACATTACCCTTGAGGTAAAAGGTTGGGAGGCGAATCTATAAGCCCCTATCTTTGTCTGTGTCTGATTAAAACTTTGAACCCATAAATATCGCGTGATGTCTGCGTTCTGGGAATGGGGGTCCCCAGACTTGCCTGCCTGCGGCCTGCGGCGTGGCTCAAAAGGGGGCCCAGCACGGCCCATCTTCATCAACACGAGACCCAAGACCCTCGCGAGGGGCCAAGCCTCGCGGGGCGGACGACACGGCGCTTCCTCAGGCACGGCCTCGTCAGGCTGGCTCATGAGGAGGTGGAGAGATCAAGGCGGGGTACCTCACGAGGTGCCCATGACGCAAGCCATGGCGACCGAGGATGCCAGGCGGGCGCCAGCCCGCGCAGTGTCTCCCTTTCCTCTTTGGTGCAAAGGGGGCAAGCGCAGGCGAGAGGATCAAGCAAAGGCATCCATTTCGGTGTAACGAGATCAAGACCAGTCCAACGGTGGGAAGGAGGTCATCGTGGAGCCCAGAACGGCGTCACCATAGGGCCTTTGGCAGGCGCGGACCAACTTTAGTCAGGATAAGTGTACTAGATGTTCCCCTTCGAATTGGCCAATTGTTGGCGCCCTTACCGCTCAATATTTGGGAAGAGGCCCAGGGCCTTTGCCTATAAATAGGACTAGCCACCCCCAGGGTAGGGGGATGGAGCAAACTAGCCATCGCATCAGGGAGAAACCAGTTAGAAAGACCCAGGCAGCAGAAATAGAGAGAGAGAGAAGGGCGATCGAACTCCTCCTAGCAGTTCATCCCCCAGGCCGAGAACAGACCCTCGCGAGGCTGTTCTTCCTTGTATTGTTCATCATCATCAGCCCAAGAGGCAATCCACCACACCACACTGGAGTAGGGTATTACACCACATCGGTGGCCCGAACCAGTATAAACCTTGTGTCTCTTGTGTTGTTCTTTCAGTAGTTAGATCTTTGCGAGACGGAGAGGTAGAGGGCATAATCTCCGCGCGCACCCCATAGTTCGAACCTTAAGGGTCTGCCGGAACCCGAAATCCGTCATTTGGTGCGCCAGGTAGGGGTGCGCCGGAATTTGTCTTCCGCCGCTTTGTTCTCCTCCGACCGTCGCGTCAATGTCCGATGCCCGTCGAGCCCGCGTCGCCCAGGCGGCCCCCGTCGATGGGCGTCCTCGTCGTTCCCCGTCGCCCGCCATCAACGCCGCCACCGGCCCGGTGGGGAACGAGCTACAAGCGCCATCCCAGCATCTGCCTGTGTGACAAGGTGACCGCGCAACTACATCAACACCTCCGGTCGTCGCGGCCCTCCTGGGCGGCTCGCACGCGCCGCCCACAAGTCGCCACGTCAAGCCATTTGTCCGCCGGGTCAGCGCCGTTTCGGCACCGCAGGGGGCTCCCTTGGCCCAGGTGGCGCGCGAGGTCAGTCTGACCTTCAGCTCGGAGGACCACCCCGCCAACTTGGCCGGCTCGGGCGCGCTCCCCATGTTGTGCACCCCACCATCTGCCAGGTGGCTTTCACCAGAACCCTCGTCGACGGCGGCGCGTGCCTCAGTGTGCTTTCGGTTGAGACCTTCAATCTCCTCTGCATACCCCTGGAGCGGCTGCAACCCAGTCGGTCTTTCTTGGGCGTTGGGGGCGGGTCATCCAGCTCCTCGAGACGGATCCGGCTCCCAGTAACCTTCGGCACCTACGACAACTTCCGCACGGAGATGGTCGACTTCGACATCGCCCCCATCGGCCTTCCTTACAATGCCATCCTCGGTTACCCAGCGCTGGCCCAGTTCATGGCCGCCACGCACCCGGCGTATAACCTCATGAAGATGCCCGGGAGCAGCGGTGTCCTCACCGTGCGCGGGGACACCGGGGACGCCCTGCGGGTACTCAAGCTCGCCTTCAAGACGGCGGCATCGGCACAGCCCGCGGACGCAGGGACCCCCGAGCCCAAGGGGGCTGCGCCGGCCAAGAAGAAGCAGTTGTTCACCCAGGACAAAGCAGAAACCAAGCAGATACCTATCGACGAGGGCGGGTCCTCCAGTGCCACTTTCACCATAGGCGCGAACCTCGAGCCTGAGCAGGAGGAGGCCCTGATCAGGTTCCTGTGCGCAAATAAGAAGGTATTCGCTTGGGAGCCTGATCAGTTGGCAGGGATCCCCCGGAGCGTCATCGAGCATCACCTCAACGTGTGCCCAAACGTGCACCCCGTGAAGCAGAAAGCCAGGCGGCAGTCCGTAGAGAAGCAGGCCTTCATCATCCAAGAAACCCGCAAGTTAGAGGCCGCTGGGGTCATTCGCGAGGTCCGATACCCAGATTGGTTGGCCAACCCTATCATTGTGCCAAAGAAGGGGGGAAAGGAACACATGTGTGTCGACTTCACCAACCTCAACAAGGCATGCCCGCAAGATCCGTTCCCGCTCCCCCGCATCGACCAGATTATCGATTTCACCGCGGAGTGCGACCTGCTCTGCTTCCTGGACGCCTTCTCTGGGTATCACCAGATCAAGATGGTGGTAGAAGACGTCGAGAAGACCGCCTTCTTAACCCCAAGCGGGGTGTACTGCTATACATGCATGCCATTTGGGCTGCGTAACGCAGGGGCGACCTTTCAGCAGCTGATGCACATCACCTTGAGCCCGCAGCTCGGGAAGAATGTCGAAGCTTACGTTGACGACATTGTGGTGAAATCTCGGGAGGCCAAGACCCTGATACAAGACCTGGAGGAGACCTTCGCGAGCCTCGACGCAGTAAACCTGCGGCTCAACCCAGAGAAGTGTGTGTTCGGGTTCCCCTCAGGCAAGCTCTTGGGCTTTCTCGTGTCCCATGGAGGCATTGAGGCTAACCCGGAGAAGGTCAAGGCGGTCGAGGACATGAGCCCGCCGAAAACCCTCAGAGAAACGCAGAAGCTCACCGGACGCGTGACCGCGCTAGGGCGCTTCATCTCCAAACTGGGGGAGTGAGCACTGCCTTTCTTCCAGCTAATGAAGAAGAAGGGGCCTTTTGAATGGACTGAAGAGGCAGATAAGGCGTTTCAAGATATCAAAAGGTACCTAACCAGTCCCCCAGTCATGGTGGCTCCGCGCCCTCGAGAGCCCCTGCTACTCTACCTCGCCGCCACTCCCTACTCTGCCAGTGCAGCCCTGGTGGCGGTTAGGGAGGAGCGCCAAATCAGAGCCACATTAGCAGCTCGAGACAAGGCAAAGTAGGAACAAGGAAGGCCCGCAGGGGACGTAATCGTGGCTGAGGAAGATCAGCCGCCGAAGAATGCACCGGAAGCAGGAGAGGCCACCCGCCTGGACGGTCGACCTCCCGAGGCCACGTCACCTCGCGAAGCGCCCCTGCCTCCGGGGGGCGCCGCGAACACTGATGCTCTCAGCCTTGTTGAGCACCGGGTCTACTTTGTCAGCACGGTGTTACGGGACGCGAGGGCACGGTACCCCATGCCTCAGAAGCTCCTCCTCGCACTATTGGTGGCCTCGCGCAAACTGCGTCACTACTTCCAAGGTCATCCCATCAAGGTCGTCTCGTCATACCCCTTGGAGAGAGTGCTCAGGAGCCCTAACTCAGCCGGAAGGGTCGTCGAGTGGAACATAGAACTGCAGGCGTTCCAGCTCGAGTTCAGCACGACCAGGGTCATCAAAGGAGCAGCGTTAGCGGATTTCGTGGCAGAATGGATGGAGGCACCAGGCCTCAAGGACAACGAGGATCGGTCCCTCTCCCCAAGGAGTGAGGCGCTGGAAGGCTGGGTCATGTACTTCGATGTGGCGTTCTCCAGGCACGGCGCTGGGGCTGGTGCGGTGCTGATATCGCCCACTCAGGACAAGCTCTACTATGCCGTACATCTCCGTTTCCAGCAAGGCGAAAAGGTCTCCAACAACATAGCGGAATATGAGGGTCTGATAGCAGGGTTGAAGGCCGCAACAGCTCTAGGGGTGAAGCGCCTCACTGTCAAGGGCGATTCGCAGCTCCTTGTCAATTTCTCCAACAAGGTGTATGAGCCGAAGGATGAGCACATGGAGGCCTATCTTGCGGAGGTTCGCAGGATGGAAAAGCAGTTATGGGGGTTGGAATTGAAGCATGTGCCCCGTGGCACCAATCAGGAAGCCGATGACATCGCCAGACGGGCGTCCAGGCGGTTACCTCAGGAGCCCAACGTCTTTGAAGAGCGGCTTTTCAAGCCCTCGGCCCAGCCGTCATTATCAAACACTGCTCCGCCTCAGGAGGAACTCCCCCAGCCACTTGCCTCAGGAGCCCCGGCCTGCGGCCCTGCCTCAGGGGCACGCCTGCTCCTGACTATGGAACCTCAGGAGGAGTGCTGGATCACGGAACTCCGGAGTTATTTAACACAAGGGGCCCTGCCGGAGAAGGAGGAAGAAGCGGAGCGTGTGGCGCGGCAAGCTACAGCATACTGCGTCAGGGATGGAGAGCTCTACCGGAAGCGGCCGAACGACGTATCCCTGCGCTGCATTTCCAGGGAGCAAGGAAAGGAACTGCTGGAGGACATACACGGCGGGGACTATGGGCATCACTTGTCATCATGGACCCTCGTTGGCAAGTCATTCCGCAGTGGGTTCTATTGGCCCACCGCACTCAACGACGCTGTCGAACTGGTGAAGGCTTGTGAAGCCTGCCAATTTCACGCCAAACAGATCCATCAGCCGGCAGGAGGCTTGCAGACTATACCCCTTTCATGGCCATTTGCAGTCTGGGGGCTGGACATTCTGGGCCCGTTCCCTTGGGCGCCAGGGGGCTACCGCTACCTCTACGTCACCATTGACAAATTCACTAAGTGGGCAGAAGTGGAGGCTGTCCGCACCATCCCTGCGGGTTCCGCGGTCAAGTTCATCAGGGGCACCGTGAGCCGGTTCGGGGTGCCGAACCGCATCATCACAGACAACGGTTCACAGTTCACCAGTAACCTCTTCAAAACATATTGTGCTAACCTTGGAACGCAGATATGCTACACTTCGGCGGCGCACCCGCGAAGCAACGGCCAGGCCGAACGAGCCAACGCTTAGGTCCTGAGGGGCCTCAAGACCAGGACATTCAAGAAGAAGCTGGAGGCCTGCGGCAGAGGTTGGTACGACGAGCTCCAGTCCGTATTGTGGTCCATCCGCACAACCGCGACCAAGCCGACTGGGGAGACCCCGTTCTTCCTGGTCTATGGAGCCGAAGCAGTCCTCCCTCACGAGGTCAGACATCGCTCCGTGCGGGTCCTAGCGTTCGATGAGGCGCAGCAGGACGCCATGCGGGGGATGGACCTCGTGCTGGGGGAGGAACGCCACCGAGAAGCCGTGTTGCGAGCGGCGAGGTACCAACAGGCGCTACAACGATATCACTGCCTGAACATCCGCCCCAGGACTCTTGAGGTAGGAGACCTCGTGCTCAGGCGAGTCCTCTCCAGGGAGGGGCTGCACAAGCTCTCTCCCATGTGGGAGGGCCCGCTCAAGGTTGCTCATGTTTCCAGGCCAGGCTCCGTGCGCTTGGAGACTCAGGAGGGGGAGCCGATCCAGAATGCATGGAACATCCAGCACCTCCGGAGGTTCTACCCCTAAAAGACCCAGAGCCTGTGAAGAAGGCGAACGCCTGTGAAGACCATCCCTTTTTGGAAAAGGCCCAGAGCCTGTGAAGAAGGCGAACGCCTGTGAAGACCATCCCTTTTTGGAAAAGGCCCAAAGCCTGTGAAGAAGGCGAACGCCTGTGAAGACCATCCCTTTTTGGAAAAGGCCCAGAGCCTGTGAAGAAGGCGAACGCCTATGAAGACCATCCCTTTTTGGAAAAGGCCCAGAGCCTGTGAAGAAGGAAAGTGCCTGTGAAGCTCATTTCTCCTAAGAAGAAAGGCCCGGAGCCTGTGAAGAAGGCAAGCGCCTGTGAAGCTCATTTCTCCTAAGAAGAAAGGCTCGGAGCCTGTGAAGAAGGCAAGCGCCTGTGAAGCTCATTTCTCCTAAGAAGAAAGGCCCGGAGCCTGTGAAGAAGGCCAACGCCTATGAAGCTCGCCGACCGTGACACTCTCACGTAATAATGAGTGGGGCTGTACACGCCCCGGAGTCTCAGGAGCGCCGGCCTCAGGCCCTGGGGCTCCCTCCCACGCCCAGTAGCAGCAATTAGCTCCGCGCTGGTGAGAAGACGTCGAAGACTAGATTAGGTGCCGGACACTGCTTTTTCATTTGCTTTCCGCAGTTGGGTCGCTTTGTTTGCAGTTGAAGTTTTACTGAAGTTATTGCCGTCGTTGGTTTATATTTCGCCGATTTTCACCCCCCCATTTTGATTCCTCTTGCAAAAGGCCTCGCGAGGGAGGGCAGCCAAACGCCCTCTCGAGGGTTCCTGTTCTAATCGTTTTAAGGTTTCACGACCCGGGTCCATTGCGGGAGCACCCCTCCAGTCCGTGCCCCTCGGGCACCGCGACACACACACATGGCCTGGGTCGGTCGCCCCCACGGCTGGGGCCGGGAACTATTTACGTGCAGACACACAACTGAAAAGCGCGAACGCTAAATCAAGGTAATTGTTAACAGCAGTAACCCTTAACACGCCCCCACGGGGCTCCATGCAACTGTTCTCTTTTACGCAGGAAACAAAAGGAAAAGAAAGGACAAGCCCGGTGCGGCTCGCCTCGCTCCGGCCAGCGGAGGCGACTCGGGACGCCTCCGGGGCTCAGGCGGACTCCCTCTCGCGCTTCACCGGGGCGCGGCGGCGGGCGGACGAGTCGCCGCCTCCCGGGCAAGCTTGACGGCGTGGGGGCTGACTGCGGCCGCCGCTGGAGGAGTCGCCTGAAGAAGAGTTGGTGAAGCTTGGGGAGCCTCGGGCACCGCCATCTGCGCGGGCGCTGTCTCCTCCATCACCGTCGGGCCGGGGCCCCCGGCCATGGTCGTCGTCCTCGGGGCAACACCCCGTGC
This sequence comes from Aegilops umbellulata, assembly GCA_032464435.1. Lineage (NCBI taxonomy): Eukaryota > Viridiplantae > Streptophyta > Magnoliopsida > Poales > Poaceae > Aegilops > Aegilops umbellulata. The sequence goes on along the minus strand of CP136060.1, from coordinate 81,576,585 downwards.
GGCGACCATCTTCCCCAAACACCCTCACATAGAGGGTGGCATCGCCGTCAAACCTGAAGTGCAGGGTGCACCTATGCTCCAAGCCGCGAGCACGGGCGAACGCCTGCCAACCACGAGTCAAGGCCAAGCTCCCGGTGGCGGAGACCTCCAGCATAGCCCACGAGGCCCGGCTGCAGCAGCCGTCCGCCTGAAGCCAGAGGCCGCCCGGGGCACCGACAGGGAGCTCACCAAGGAGGAAGCGAGGGAGAGGGAGCCGGGCGCTAGCCTGCTCCGCCGCCCAAACGACTAACTCCGGCAGCACCTGCACAGCGCGGAAGCGCGGCCTGGGGGAGCGCGCAGCCCAGGCGCGTTCCCCGGCCATAGCGGCTCGCTCGCCACCACGCTGGGAGCCGTCTCCATGACCACTGAACGCTGCCGGGGCGTCCACGGGATGCTTCCGAGGGCGCCCTCGACCGCGCTTGGGCGGAGGAGAGGCAGGCTCAACCTGGTGGGCCTTCCCCTTTTCCGCAGCCGAGAGCCGCCTCGATGGATCCATGGAGGAGAAGGAGAAAGCAAGGAGAGATGGACTGGAAGGGCACGCGCGGTGCCGTACTTATAGCCGGCGAAGGCCAACCGACAACCTCCATGATCCCAAGTAATCATGACACGGTTTGCATGCAGGGACTTGTCTAATCCGCGCAGTCACCGAGGCATCATGGGGAAGCGGAGACGCCCACGTCCAATCAACTGCCACGCGGCGCCCAAGGCCGCAGGCTGTTAGGGCCCGCGGCGCTTCGCCCTTGCCCTTTCGCCTCTCACCACGGCCAAGTCCATGCGTGCCTTGGGCCCGGGGGCTACTGTCGGCATTCTGGGAATGGGGGTCCCCAGACTTGCCTGCCTGCGGCCTGCGGCGTGGCTCAAAAGGGGACCCAGCATGGCCCATCTTCATCAACACGAGACCCAAGACCCTCGCGAGGGGCCAAGCCTCGCGGGGCGGACGACACGGCGCTTCCTCAGGCACGGCCTCGTCAGGCTGGCTCACGAGGAGGCGGAGAGATCAAGGCGGGGTAACTCGCGAGGTGCCCATGACGCAAGCCATGACGACCGAGGATGCCAGGCGGGCGCCAGCCCGCGCAGTGTCTCCCTTTCCTCTTTGGTGCAAAGGGGGCAAGCGCAGGCGAGAGGATCAAGCAAAGGCATCCATTTCGATGCAACGAGACAAAGACCAGTCCAACGGTGGGAAGGAGGTCATCGTGGAGCCCAGAACGGCGTCACCACAGGGCCTTTGGCAGGCGAGGACCAACTTTAGTCAGGATAAGTGTACTAGATGTTCCCCTTTGAATTGGCCAATTGTTGGCGCCCTTCCCGCTCAATATTTGGGAAGAGGCCCAGGGCCTTTGCCTATAAATAGGACTAGCCACCCCCAGGGTAGGGGGATGGAGCAAACTAGCCATCGCATCAGGGAGAAACTAGTTAGAAAGACCCAGGCAGCAGAAAGAGAGAGAGAAGGGCGATCGAACTCCTCCTAGCAGTTCATCCCCTAGGCCAAGAACAGACCCTCGCGAGGCTGTTATTCCTTGTATTGTTCATCATCATCAGCCCAAGAGGCAATCCACCACACCACACTGGAGTAGGGTATTACACCACATCGGTGGCCCGAACTAGTATAAACCTTGTGTCTCTTGTGTTGTTCTTTCAGTAGTTAGATCTTTGCGAGATGGAGAGGTAGAGGGCATAATCTCCGCGCGCACCCCAGAGTTCGAACCTTAAGGGTCTGCCGGAACCCGAAATCCGTCACGTGAGTGTTAGCAATTGTGAAAGACTAAATGATAGTTGAGTATGTGAAGTTTGCTGAATCAAAGCTCTGACGTAGACTCTTCCTGAAAATAAGATGAATTGTAATTGTTTGATGACTAATAACACGGTTTGTTAGTTTTCAAGAAAGTTACTGATCTATACTTTAACATGTGAATAGTTTGTTACTTGATCATGAAAAGTTTTATGAGTTGAGCTATTGTTATGATATATAATGATGCTAGAAAAGGTGATTGAAATTATCATTGATCAAACTTGTGCACCTGCTAGCATTCACACTTCATAAATTCTTTCTTTTATCATTTACCTACTCGAGGACGAGCAGGAATTAAGATCGGGGGATGCTGATAAGTCTCCAACGTATCTATAATTTATGAAGTATTCATGCTATTATATTATCTGTTTTGGATGTTAATGGGCTTTACTAAACACTTTTATATTATTTTTGGGACTAACCTATTAACCGGAGGCCCAGCCCAAATTGCTATTTCTTGCCTATTTTAGTGTTTCGAAGAAAAGGAATATCAAACGGAGTCCAAACGGAATGAAACCTTCGGGAGAGTTATTTTTGGAACGGAAGCAATAAAGGAGACTTGGAGTAGATGTCAGGGAAGCTTCGAGGAAGCCACGAGGCAGGGAGATGCGCCCCCACCCTCGTGGGCCCCTCGTGGCTCCCCTGACCGACTTCTTTCGCCTATATATATATCCATATACCCTAAAAACATTAGGGAACATAATAGATCGGGAGTTCCGCCGCCGCAAGCCTCTATAGCCACCAAAAACAAATCGGGACCCTGTTCCGGCACCCTGCCGGAGGGGGGATCCATCACCGGTGGCCATCTTCATCATACCGGTGCTCTCCATGACGAGGAGGGAGTTGTTCACCCTCGGGGCTAAGGGTATGTACCAGTAGCTATGTGTTTGATCTCTCTCTCTCTCTCTCTCTCGTGTTCTTGAGGTGATACAATCTTGATGTACCACGAGCTTTGCTATTATAGTTGGATCTTATGATGTTTCTCCCCCTCTACTCTCTTGTAATGGATTGAGTTTTCCCTTTGAAGTTATCTTATCGGATTTAGTCTTTAAGGATTTGAGATCACTTGACGTATGTCTTGCATGTGCTTATCTGTGGTGACAATGGGATATCATGTGATCTACTTGATGTATGTTTTGGTGATCAACTTGCAGGTTCCGTGACCTCGTGAACTTATGCATAGGGGTTGGCACACGTTTTCATCTTGACTCTCCGGTAGAAACTTTGGGGCACTCTTTGAAGTACTTTGTGTTGGTTTGAATAGATGAATCTGAGATTGTATGATGCATATCGTATAATCATACCCACGGATACTTGAGGTGACACTGGAGTATCTAGGTGACATTAGGGTTTTGGTTGATCTGTGTCTTAAGGTGTTATTCTAGTAAACTCTATGATAGATTGAACGGAAAGAATAGCTTCGTGTTATTTTACTACGGACTCTTGAATAGATCGATCAGAAAGGATAACTTTGAGGTGGTTTCGTACCCTACCATAATATCTTCGTTTGTTCTCCGCTATTAGTGACTTTGGAGTGACTCTTTGTTGCATGTTGAGGGATATTTATATGATCCAATTATGTTATTATTGTTGAGAGAACTTGCACTAGTGAAAGTATGAACCCTAGGCCTTGTTTCCTAGCATTGTAATACCGTTTGTGCTCACTTTTATCATTAGTTACCTTGTTGTTTTTATATTTTCAGATTACAAAAACATATATCTATCATCCATATTGCACTTGTATCACCATCTCTTCGCCGAACTAGTGCACCTATACAATTTACCATTGTATTGAGTGTGTTGGGGACACAAGAGACTCTTTGTTATTTGGTTGCAGGGTTGTTTGAGAGAGACCATCTTCAACCTACGCCTCCCACAAATTGATAAACCTTAGGTCATCAACTTGAGGGAAATTTGCTACTATCCTAAAAACCTCTGCACTTGGAGGCCCAATAACGTCTACAAGAAGAAGGTTGTGTAGTAGACATCAACCACTGCTACCTCTTGAGCACTGCGTTGGCTTTCCCTTGAAGAGGAAAGGGTGACGCAGCAAAGTAGCGTAAGTATTTCCCTTAGTTTTTGAGAACCAAGGTATCAATCATGTAGGAGGCTACACGCGAGTCCCTCGCACCTACACAAAACAAATAAATCCTCGCAACCAACGCGATAAGGGGTTGTCAATCCCTACACGGCCACTTACGAGAGTGAGATCTGATAGATATGATAAGATAATATTTTTGGTATTTTTTATGATAAAGATGCAAAGTAAAATAAAAGGCAATGAAATTAGCTAAGTGTTGGAAGATTAATATGATGGAAAATAGACCCGGGGGCCATAGGTTTCACTAGTGGCTTCTCTCAAGAGCATAAGTATTTACGGTGGGTGAACAAATTACTGTTGAGCAATTGACAAAATTGAGCATAGTTATGAGAATATCTAGGTATGATCATGTATATAGGCATCACGTCCAAGACAAGTAGACCGACTCCTGCCTGCATCTACTACTATTACTCCACATATCGACCGCTATCCAGCATGCATCTAGAGTATCAAGTTCATAAGAACAGAGTAACGCCTTAAGCAAGATGACATGATGTTGATGGATAAATTCATGCAATATGATAAAAAACCCATCTTGTTATCCTCGATGGCAACAATACAATATGTGCCTTGCTGCCCCTACTGTCACTGGGAAAGGACACCGCAAGATTGAACCCAAAGCTAAGCACTTCTCCCATTTCAAGAAAGATCAATCTAGTAGGCCAAACCAAACTGATAATTCGAAGAGACTTGCAAAGATAACCAATCATACATAAAAGAATTCAGAAGATTCAAATATTGTTCATAGATAAACTTGATCATAAACCCACAATTCATCAGTCTCAACAAACACACCGCAAAAGAAGATTACATCGAATAGATCTCCACAAGAGAGGGGGAGAACATTGTATTGAGATCCAAAAACAGAGAAGAAGCCATCTAGCTAATAACTATGGACCCGAAGGTCTGAGGTAAACTACTCACACATCATCAAAGAGGCTATGGTGTTGATGTAGAAGCCCTCCATGATCGATACCCCCTCTGGCAGAGCTCCGGAACAGGCCCCAAGATGGGATCTCGTGGGTACAGAAGGTTGCGGCGGTGGAATTAGGTTTTTGGCTCCTGTTCTGATCGTTTGGGGGTACGTAGTTATATATAGGAGGAACGAGTATGTCGGTGGAGCAACAGGGGGCCCACGAGGGTGGAGGGCGCACCTGGGGGGGGGGGGGGTAGGCGCGCCCCCCTACCTCGTGGCTTCCCTGTTGGTTGCTTGACGTAGGGTCCAAGTCTCCTGGATCATGTTCGTTCCGAAAATCACGTTCCCAAAGGTTTCATTCCGTTTGGACTCCGTTTGATATTCTTTTTCTGCGAAACTCTGAAATAGGCAAAAAAACAGCAATTCTGGGCTGGGCCTCCGGTTAATAGGTTAGTCCCAAAAATAATATAAAAGTGAATAATAAAGCCCAATAATGTCCAAAACAGAAGATAATATAGCATGAAGCAATCAAAAATTATAGATACGTTGGAGACGTATCAAGCATCCCCAAGCTTAATTCCTGCTCGTCCTCGAGTAGGTCAATGATATAAACAGAATTTTTGATGTGGAATGCTACTAGGCATAATTTCAATGTAAATCTTCTTAATTGTGGTATGAATATTCAGATCCGAAAGATTCAAGATAGGAGTTCAATATTGACATAGAAATAATAATACTTCAAGCATACTAACTAAGAAATTATGTCCTCTCAAAATAACATGGCCAAAGAAAGTTCATCCCTACAAAATCATATAGTTTAGTCATGCTCCATTTTCGTCACACAAGAATGCTCTCATCATGCACAACCCCCATGACAAGACAAGCAATTGTTTCATAATTTAGTAATCTCAAACTTTATAAACCTTCACGCAATACATGAGTGTGAGCCATGGATATAGCACTATGGGTGGAATAGAGTATAATGATGGGGGTTATGTGGAGAAGACAAAAAAGGAGAAAGTCTCACATCAACGAGGCTAATCAATGAGCTATGGAGATGCCCATCGATTGATGTTAATGCGAGGAGTAGGGATTGCCATGCAACAGATGCACTAGAGCTATAAATGTATGAAAGCTCAACAAAAGAAACTAAGTGGGTGTGCATCCAACTTGCTTGCTCACGAAGACCTAGGGCACTTGAGGAGGCCAATTGGGAATATACAAGCCAAGTTCTATAATGAAAAAATCCCACTAGTATATGAAAGTGACAAAACAAGAGACTCACTACATGAAGATTATGGTGCTACTATGAAGCACAAGTATGGTAAAAAAGGATAGTAGCATTGTCTCTTTTCATTTCTTTTTCTTTGGGCCTTCCCTTTTTTTATTTGGCATTTATCTTTTTTTATTGGGACAATGCTCTATTAAATGATGATCATCACACTTCTATTTATTTACAACTCAATGATTACAACTCGATACTAGAACAAGGTATGACTCTATATGAATGCCTCCGGCTATGTACCGGGATACACTACAAAGAAAAGACACATCCATGACATTTTGGGCCGAACGATTTTTTTTCTGTCATACATATGACACTTCTACGACGATAATTGTGACAAAACCCGGTATCATCATAGATGTGGTGGGCTCCTACTTCTATGAAAAAAATCATGACAGAAAATGGGCTTTTCGTCCTGGGCGGGCCGGAGACGCAGCTGCATGACATTCTTTGGGCCGTCCATGACAGAAAAAACCGTGGTAGAAGCAAGGGGAGGAAAATTTCGGGGAGTTCCCTGTTACGGTGGGAGGTCGGGGGCCGAGCGATGCGCGTTTCTCTCGTACACGTACGCGCGTGTGTGCAAGTCCTTAGCTCTAAATGAACCCGAGCGAGGCGTTGGGCTCTAACTGAACCCGAGCAATTGCACTGCAGGCTACGCGTTACTAAACCCGAGCGATCGATGGATGGCTGTTAACTGAACCCGATCGAGCGATTCCTTGGCTACTGCTCCTAACTGAAGCCAATCGATGGGATGAACAGTGAGCGTTGCGGGGGGGGGGGGGGGGGGTTGGATGAACAGTGAGCAGTGTCGTTGCCTCTGGATGAACAGGACCCCGTGGTGTGGTGGAGGGCTGGATGAACAGTAGACGGTGCAGGGGTGGATGAACAGGAACCCGTGGTGTGGAGGGCAGGATGAACAGTAGACGGTGGAGGGTGCCCATGGAGGGGTGGTTGAACAGGACCCCGTGGTGTGGAGGGCTGGATGAACAGTAGACGATGGAGGGGTGGTTGAACAGTAGCCAGTGGAGTAGCGCGCGGTGGAGGCTGGATGAACAGGAGCCCGTGGAGGCGGGAGGAGGTCGACGGTGGATGAACAGTAGCTCGTGGAGGCTGGAGGGGGTCGACGGTGGAGATGAACAGTATCTCGTGGAGTCCCGTTTTGCGGTACGCCACACCCCTCCCGATGAACAGGACCCCCGTTTCGACCGTAGCGCTCCAACACAAGTCCGTTTCCTCCGTTTTGCGGTACGCCACACCCCTCCCGATCAACAGGACCCCCGTTTCTACCGAAGGAGGTCCGTTTCCTCCGTTTTGCGGTACGACACACCCCTCCCGATCAACAGGACCACCATTTCGATCGTAGGAGGTCCGTTTCCTCCCTTGTGCAGTACGCCAGGCCTCGTTTCCATCGCCTCTTCCGTCCAAGCCCTCCCGATGAACACGACCACACATTCTGTTCCGACCCAGCCGGTTGGCTCCCACGCGTTCCGTTGCCTCCCGATGAACACGACGCATTCCGTTGCCTCCCCATGAACACGACGCATTCCGTTGCCTCCCCATGAACACGACATGAACACGACGACGACGCTGTTTCTACGTTCCGACCCAGTCATGTACACGAGCCCTGGCCGTACGTATGCGCGAGTAGGCGTTCGAGACCCCGCCCGTATGTACACATACGTGGCCGTATTTTCTTTCTTGCACCCTGGCCGCTGTACGTACGTGTACATGCTACGTGCGCGCCTCTACTACGACACGTACGCACCTCTACTACGACACGTGCGCGCCTCTACATCCACCAGTATATATGTACGTACACGTTCGCGACCAGAATGACAATGCTACGTACGCTTCGACCAGGTGGGTCCCGACTGTCAGGCACTTCCTTGCCTGCGAAGATGTAGCTGGTCGGTCCCAGCAGTTAGGGGGCGAATCATTTTTTTTGCCCGGATGCACGATGTAGCTAGTGGGTCCCAGCAGTCAGGGGGAAACGTTTTTTTCGCAAAATATAGTGGCCCGTCCGGTGGGTCCCAGCTGTCAGGTGGAGGAAACATTTGTAGGATCAAAAGTATGTTTAGAGGGGGGGGGTGATTAGACTACTTGACCAAATAAAAGTCTAGCCTTTTCCCAATTTTAGTTCTTGGCAAATTTTAGCTATCTTAGCACAAGTCAAGCAATCTTCACACAATTCAAGCAAGCACGCAAAATAGTATATGAGTAGCGGAAAGTAAAGCATGCAACTTGCAAGAATGTAAAGGGAAGGGTTTGGAGGATTCAAACGCAATTGGAGACACGGATGTTTTTGTCGTGGTTCCGATAGGTGGTGCTATCGTACATCCACGTTGATGGAGACTTCAACCCACGGAGGGTAATGGTTGCGCGAGTCCACAGAGGGCTCCACCCACGAAGGGTCCATGAAGAAGAAACCTTGTCTATTCCATCATGGCCGTCGCCCACGAAGGACTTGCCTCACTAGCGGTAGATCTTCACGAAGTAGGCGATCTCCTTGCCCTTACAAACTCCTTGGTTCAACTCCACAATCTTGTCGGAGGCTCCCAAGTGACACCTATCCAATCTAGGAGACACCACTCTCCAAGAAGTAACAAATGGTGTGTTGATGATGAACTCCTTGCTCTTGTGCTTCAAATGATAGTCTCCCCAACACTCAACTCTCTCTCACAGGATTTGGATTTGGTGGAAAGAATATTTGAGTGGAAAGCAACTTGGGAAAGCTAGAGATTAAGATTCATATGGTAGGAATGGAATATCTTGACCTCAACACAAGTGTAGGTGGTTCTCTCTCAGAACATGTGTATTGGAAGTGTAGATGTGTTCTGATGGCTTTCTCCATGAATGAAGAGTGGGTGGATGGGTATATATAGCCTTCACACAAAATCTAACCGTTACACACAATTTGCCAAACTCAGTGGGACCGAATGGTTAAACTCGGCCAGACCAATTCAGCAAACCTAGTGACCGTTAGGATTTTCGGTGAGACTGAGATGCAACTCGGTAGGACCGATATGGTTAAACTCTCTAGTTCTTCTTCTTCTGGATCCACACCATCTTGATGGGAATCCTCGGAGTTGTAGTTGTACTTGATGAAGTGGAACTTGAAGTAGTCTTGGGAACCCATTTGACCAAGGCCTTAGGAGCTTCTTCAAATGTATCAATTTCCTCTTGAAGCTTATCCTTGCCTTTTTGCTTGTGGTATTGTGGTGGAAGATCATCTTGAGCTTGTGTCCTTTTGAAAGAAGTAGGATCATACTTCTCTTGTTGAGGAACAAACTTCGTCTTGGGGTATTGACCTTCTTCCCACTCAACTCCATTGGCATTGAACTTTCGTTCAAAACCAACACCTTGATTCTTCCGGTGCCTTCCTTGCTTGCGTAAAATTTCTTCGAATTGCTTACTTCCGGCAAGGCTCTTGTAAACACCTTTCTATATAACTCCCTTCAATAAGCTATTTTCTTGCTCAAGTGTAACTTGGCTAAGAGAATCATTAGTGGACTCAAGAGAAGTACTAGAAGCAACAATATTGGATTTAGCATGATTATTGTTACTACTAGAGGAAGAATCATTCTTGTTCTTGTTACTAGACTTGACTTGAGGCATGTTAGTGGATAAGAGTAAACGCTTGGCAATGTAAGAAGAACTTTTCTTACGAAGATCATCATTGATTGCTTTTAAGAACTCATGCTCTTGCTCAAGGTTGAGCTTTTCAAAGCGTAATTTCTCATGAGCCCTTAATAGTTCTCGATGATCTCCTAAGATAGTTTCATGAGCTAAGTTAAGAGTGTTTAGTTCTTTAGTTAGAGACTCAATCTTCTCCTTATCATTGTCATTCGTTTCATCTTGATTAGCATGATTAATTGACGTTTCATCATAGTATTCATCACTAGAGTTGTCAACAAGTAAATCATCATCACCTAACAAGTCATCTTCATCACTATTGAAATCAACATACTCGGGGTGTGATACCTTTGGGCCTTTAGCCATGAAGCATGTTCCAACTCCTTCATTTGGTGAGTCAAATATGTCGTAGGATTTGGTTGTCACAAGTGCTAGACCGGCAACACCTTCATCTTGAGTATATTCAGAGTCGGAGTGATAGCTTCTCTCTGAGTGGTTGTCGGAGTCGGAGCCGGATACCCATTCACCAACATGAGCTTGATGTCTTTGTTTTGTGTAGCTCCTTGATGACTTATCATTTCTTTCCGAATCCTTGCTTCTCCGTGAGGGTCTTCATTCATAACGATCATCTCTACTCCTTCTTTCTCTACATGGTGATTCTTCTCTTCTACTTCTTCTCTTAGGAGAATCTTCTCTTCTCTTGTAGGGGGTCGTACACTCATTGGAATAGTGTCCGGGCCTTCCACAATTGTAGCAGTTTCGCTCTCGACTAGAAGATCTTTTGTCATTGTAGGACCTTGACTTGGAGCTTTTCTCTTTGCTTCTACCCTTGTAGAACTTGTTGAAGTTCTTCACCATTAAGCTCAATTCTTCATTGAAGGTTTGTTTCTCACTTGATGATGTGGGGGTTTCACATGAGGCTTTGTAAGCACCACTTGATTTGTTGTGAAGTTCCTCTTTATCCTTGAGTGACATCTCATGAGCAACAATTCTTCCGATGACTTCCATTGGCTTGAGATCTTTGTAATTGAGCATCATTTGGATCAATGTGCACACGGTATCATATCTTCCATCCAGGGCTCTTAGGATCTTCTTGATGATGAATCTATCGGTCATCTCTTCACTCCCTAAGCCGGCAATCTCATTTGTGATAAGAGCAAGCCTAGAGTACATTTCAGCGACACCTTCACCATCCTTCATTTTGAACTTGTCAAGTTGACTTTGGCACATCCAATTTGGATTCCTTGACGGAGTCGGTACCTTCGTGCATATCAATCAAAGTATCCCAAATTTCCTTTGCATTCTCAAGACGACTGATTTTGTTGAATTCTTCGGGGCACAATCCGTTGAAGAGGATATCACAAGCTTGAGCGCTGTATTGCAGCATCTTCAACTCTTCCGCGGTAGCTTCACGGTTCGGTTCTTTCCCATCAAAGAAGTCACCTTGCAAGCCAACACACACAATAGCCCAAACAGCAGGGTTATGTCCAAGAATATGCATTTTCATCTTATGCTTCCAACTAGCAAAATTAGTACCATCAAAGTAAGGACCTCCACAGTGATAATTTCCCTCGCTAGACGCCATACTCTCCTAGGTTGCGAAACCAAGGCTATGACCACCAAAAGCTATGGAAATCAAAGCAAATGGAGACCAAAGCTCTGATACCACTTGTAGGATCGAAAGTATGTCTAGAGGGGGGGGGGTGATTAGACTACTTGACCAAATAAAAGTCTAGCCTTTTCCCAATTTTAGTTCTTGGCAGATTTTAGCTATCTTAGCACAAGTCAAGCAATCTCCACACAATTCAAGCAAGCATGCAAAAGAGTATATGAGCAGCCGAAAGTAAAGCATGCAACTTGCAAGAATGTAAAGGGAAAGGTTTGGAGGATTCAAACGCAATTGGAGACACATATGTTTTTGTCGTGGTTTCGATAGGTGGTGCTATCGTACATCCACGTTGATGGAGACTTCAACCCACGGAGGGTAACGGTTGCGCGAGTCCACGGAGGGCTCCACCCACGAAGGGTCCACGAAGAAGCAACCTTGTCTATTCCATCATGGCCGTCGCCCACGAAGGACTTGCCTCACTAGCGATAGATCTTCACGAAGTAGGCAATCTCCTTGCCCTTACAAACTCCTTGGTTCAACTCCACAATCTTGTCGGAGGCTCCCAAGTGACCCCTAGCCAATCTAGGAGACACCACTCTCCAAGAAGTAACAAATGGTGTGTTGATGATGAACTCCTTGCTCTTGTGCTTCAAATGATAGTCTCCCCAACACTCAACTCTCTCTCACAGGATTTGGATTTGGTGGAAAGAATATTTGAGTGGAAAGCAACTTGGGAAAGCTAGAGATTAAGATTAATATGGTAGGAATGGAATATCTCGACCTCAACACAAGTGTAGGTGGTTCTCTCTCAGAACATGTGTATTGGAAGTGTAGATGTGTTCTGATGGCTTTCTCCATGAATGAAGAGTGGGTGGATGGGTATATATAGCCTTCAGACAAAATCTAACCGTTACACACAATTTGCCAAACTCAGTGGGACAGAATGGTTAAACTCGGCCGGACCAATTCAGCAAACCTAGTGACCGTTAGGATTTTCGGTGAGACTGAGATGCAACTCGGTAGGACCGATATGGTTAGGGTTCGGGCATAACGTAATCTCGGTGTGACCGATTACACAAACTCGGTGGGACCGGTTCGCTCTTTTCGGTGAGATCGAAATGTTACGAAAGGGAAACAGAGAGTTTACATTGCAATCTCGGTGGGACCGATCGCTCACTTCGGTTAGACCGAAACGTTACGAAGGGAAACAGAGAGATTGCAATCCCATCTCGGTGAGACCGAGATCCCTATCGGTGAGACCGATTTGCCTAGGGTTTGTGGCAGTGGCTATGACATTTGAAACTCGATGGCTCCGGATAGAAAGAATCGGTGGGGCCGAGTTTGACTTTTGGTTTAGGTCATATGTGGATGTGGGAAGGTAGTTGAGGGTTTTGGAGCATATCACTAAGCATTTTGAGCAAGCAAGCCATTAAGCAACACCTCATCCCCTCTTGATAGTATTGGCTTTTCCTATGGACTCAATGTGATCTTAGATCATTAAACTATAAAATGTAGAGTCTTGGGCTTCAAGCTTGAGCCAAACTTTTTGTCCTTAGAATTTTGAGGGATCCACTTTCCTCATCCATGCCATGCCATTCATTGAGCTTTTCCTGAAATATTAATCTTGGAATAATGTTAGCTCAATGAGCTATATCTTGTTAGAAATTACCAAAACCACCCAGGGATAGTTGCACTTACAACATTATTTTCCATGTAATAAGGAGGCACTTCCTTGCTGCGGCCGTGGACCCAGCTGTCAGCCTCTCCACGTACAGTCCACGTCCGATGGAAGTCGTTCCTTGACCACGTTGACCACGCCGCGCCGAGAGCACCAGGGCAGTGGACGACAGCGAGGCCTAGGAAGGGGACAACACGGAGGCAGGGAAGACTCGGCAAACTCGGAAGTTGTTTCCCATGCGGAGGGGAGTACGACTGTACGAGGGTTTACCCGTTCGTCTGCCGTCGCCGGAGAATAACAGCAGGTGTGGGTGAGTAGAGGGATGGCTAGGCCAGCGATGGGAGTACGGTCGGGCGGTGAGGCCTGCGCGGCAGCATAGCCAACCGCGAGGAGGAGGGAGCAGGCAGTCCCACTGGCGCTTGTTTGAGCGGCTGGAGCAGGAAGAGCTGAGATTGAAGAAGCACGACGGCCGTTGGATGGACATCCAACAGTCAGTGCTTGTGTGTCAACCTTTTTTTAGGAAAGCCTCAAATCTGTGGAAAACAGTATACAGCCCATCTGCCATTATTTCTATTAATTTACAGCCCATTTGCTAATTCTTAAGGTTTTTTTTGGAGCCCATATTCTTTTTGTTAGCATTGCAGCCCATATTGTGGCAACGGTTAAAAAATTATACGAAATTTTGCATATTTCGGTGCGGTCCGAACTATTTTTAATCCCGAAATTTTGACTCACATTCAAACTGATTTTAAAAATAAATGTATATCAATATAAAATCCAACAAATTCTCCACGCATAAGAATTAATGTAATTTAAAATCTTGAAATGAAAAAAAACATATTTGAAACTAATTGCTGGTTTGATGTGTTTTAAAAATGTACAACCCATTTCTCATTACTGATGGGCCATTTTCTCGGCCAGCCGAATGAAAGCTCTCCTCGTCTTGAAAGATTTGCAGCCCAACAGGCCTGACAAAGCGACTTACTTGGCAAATCTCAAAAAAACTGGGCTGTGGCCGTGGACCCAGTTGTCAGCCTCTCCACGTACAGTACTCTTCCGATGGAAGTCGTTCCTTGACCACGTTGACCACGCCGAGCGAAGAGCATCACGTCGGTGGACGACGGCGAGGCCTAGGAAGGGGACGACGCGACAGTGAAAGCCCGCGCGGAGAGGACTACGAGGGTTCACTGGTTCGGCTGCGGTGTGAGGCTGTCATCGCGGCAGGGCCTGGCCAGCAGTGGGAATAGTAGGGGGCGGTGAGGCCTCTGCGGTAGCACAGCCGACCACGGGAGGCAGGATCATGCGGCACGACCAGCGCTGCTTTGGGCGGCTGGAGCAAGAAGACCAGAGGTTGAAGAAGCACTACGGCCGTTGGATGGACATCGTACGGTCACTAGAGCTTGAATCGTTCATATTGACTAAGTTGACAAAGCCCTTCGTCCCCGTCAACTTAGTAGGCCCACAAGTCAGCCTCCCAGCAAGGTGGGTCCCAGCTAGCCGGGGGAGTATTCATTTTTTATGCGTAATAAGGAGGCACTTCTGGTGGGTCCGAGCTGACAGCGGGGGAACATTTTTTTCGCGAAATACGCTAGCCCGTCCGGTGGGTCCCAGCAGTCAGGGGGAAATGATTTTTTTCACAAAATACTGGTGGCCTGTCCGGTGGGTCCCTGCTGTCAGGTGGAGGAATAATTATTTTCCGCGTAATAAGGAGGCACTTCCTTGTGACTGCCATGGACCCAGCTGTCAGCCTCTGCACGTACAGTACTCTTCCGATGGAAGTCGGTCGTTGACCATGTTGACCACGCCATGCCGAGAGCACCAGGGCGGTGGACGACGGCGAGGACTAGGAAGGGGACGACTCGGAGCCGGGGAAGACGCAGTAGTGGATGCCCACGCGAAGAGGAGTACGAGGGTTCACTGGTTCGGCTGCGGTGTGAGGCTGCTGTCGCCGCAGAATAACAGGGGGTGTGGGTGAGTAGAGGGATGGCCTGGCCAGCGGTGGGAGTAGTAGGGGGCGGTGAGGCCTCCGCGGCATCACAGCCGGCCACGGGAGGCAGGAGCACGCAGCACGACCGGCGCTGGTTTGAGCGGCTGGAGCAAGAAGACCAGAGGTTGAAGAAGCACTACGGACGTTGGATAAACATCGTACGATAACATGAGCTAGAATCGTTCATATTGACTAAGTTGACAAAGCCCTCCGTCCCCATCAACTTGGTAGGCCCACAAGTCAGCCTCCCACTATGCTGGGTTCTAGCTGGTAGGGGGAATATTCAATTTTTTGTGCGTAATAAGGAGGCACTTCCTTGCGTGCGAAGATAGCTTTTGGGTCCGACATGTCAGCGGGGGGCACTTTATTTCGCGAAATACAGGGGCCCTTTTGGTGGGTCCCAGATGTTAGGTGGAGGAATCATTATTTTGCGTGTAATAAGGAGGCATTTCCTTGTGTGCGGCCGTGGACCCAGCTGTCAGCCTCTCCATGCACAATCTACTTCCGATGGTGTCGCTCGTTGACCACGCCGCGCCGAGCGCATCCAAGGTGGTGGACGACGGCGAGGCCCCGGACAGCAACGAGCCGAAGATGGGAAGACGCGGGAGTATAGTCGCAGACGGAGAGGTGTACGAGGGTTAACTGGTTCTCGTGCGGTGTGGTTCGGCAGTCGGTGGAGAAGAACATGAGGTGTGGAGGGGTGGAGAGATGGCCTCGCCAACTGTGGAGTAGCGCTTCATAGCGAAGCATGCTAAGCAGAGCTGCTAGCAGGAGGAGGCGTCAGGTGGTCCCGGCGGCGCTGGAGGAAGAAGACGAGAGATTGAAGATGGATGCCTGTCGTTGGATGTAAATCCAACGGCTAACATGTTAGAATCATTTGTTGACTAAATTGACAACGACTTGCATTGGCTTCGACCTATTGGCCCACATTTCAGCCTCCAAAAATGTGGCACGTATTCAACCCATTTTTCAGAATTTACAGTCTTTTTTTTGCGCGGTAGAATATACAGTCAATTTGATCTTTTTT
The DNA here is from genome assembly GCA_032464435.1 of Aegilops umbellulata. NCBI lineage: Eukaryota > Viridiplantae > Streptophyta > Magnoliopsida > Poales > Poaceae > Aegilops > Aegilops umbellulata. The sequence continues at coordinate 81,560,521 of CP136060.1, read as the reverse complement.
TGAATTACAGCCATTAGCTGGGCTGGGTGAACAAATAATGTAGCGTCCATGCGGCCCGTTTATTTTATTTCCTAAAAAATTACAGGCCATTTGCACTTTCTCGAAATACACGATTTTGGTGGGCTGATTCTAATTATAATGTTGGGTTGGGCCAGCAATGTTATCAAAAAAATAAAAAGGGGCTGATCATTTTGTTATAAATATATTTAAATAATGAGTGATATTATTACATTCGTCCTTAAATCTTACCAAGCTTTTGTACACAATCACTAGGATTTTTGTGCCAAAACAATCCAGGATTTTATTTGCTAAGAAATTATTTTTATAAGTTAATAAGATGTGGGATATTGTTTTCTTACGTATGTAAGTATCTGTTAAATATATGATGAAAATAAAAATAATATATAATAACAGATGAAATATTTTTTTTAGAAAAACAAGGAGCATCTCCCCGGTTCCATTGCTGAGAACGAAACCACAACATATTCTGATACAGCAGCTCAAAGAGCAGTTCGAAAGCAAAGGTAGAAAAGCTACAAACTAGGGGGTGGATGAACAAGTTCTCTGAATAACACAAATCACCCGAGCGGTGCCAAAGGGAGAGCGGATAGAGCACTCAAATGACACAAGGAGGGTCCAATGAAGCCTTCATGGTCTTCAGCCGAGGGGTCGTGTCAGCCTGCGACGACCAGTAAGCAAGCGGAGACACCGGGCTGGAAGGCGTAGCATGGTGGATGTCCCTCTTTTTCGGCGCCAGGTGCCCATCATCTTCATTAGAGATCTTGAGACGAGCCCACGGGTCCAGCCCCAGAGCAGGTCGAGCCTTGCTCAGCCACAAGTGATCGCCAACGGTTTCTGGAGGGTTCTTATTAGGGTTTCCACGAAGCTCATCAACTTGTCCTTGTCCGATCCGGAGGAGAGAATCGCCCAGTTCCTCACCATGTTCCTGATCAACCTCAAGACTTGCGGAATGGGAATCCAGGAGGTGTCACTGAAAATCATAGCATTTCTATATTTCCAGAGGCACCAAAGGACAACTGAGCTAACAGTGTTTAAAACCGAGCACTTTTTGGTAGCAATCCAGAATCTGGCGACAGATTCGAAGGATGAGCCAATCTGACTAGAGAAATATTCCTCAATGTGGGCCCAGAGATGTTTAGCAACTATACATTCAAAAAATAGGTGAGAACAAGACTCTTGTTCCAAGCAGTAAACACAATCAAGGGGTTTGATGATGTGTCTCTTCCTAAGGTTATCCCTAGTCATCAATTTGTTTTTGGAGAGAAGCCAGAGAAATACATGAATTTTAGGGCGAACTCTCAATTTCCAGACAACAGGGATAAACATGGGTTGAACCCCTCTAAAGTTGATAACATGATAGAGGGAGCTGGAGGAATACTTCCCCTTATTGCCCAGCTGCCATATCAGGGCATCCGGCTCGGCAGTAAAGGTAATGCTTTTGTTAAAGAGAGTTTTAGGCATTGACCGTCCCAAATTTCATTGACACTTTTGTTAAGCTCATTGCGGACAGAGTAAATAGGCCAAAATTGGACTGCTAGGGGGGATGTGCCAAACCAACTATCTTCCAGAACCTAGTTCTGCTCCCATCCCTATGTTCCATCTGTAGCCAAATTTCACAGCATGCATAATAGATTTTAATCCTTTCCAGAATCTAGAGGTCTTAGGGTTGGAGGAAGGGACAAAAATATTAGGTTTATTTCCTAGGTATTTATGGGCAATAAGAAGCTTCCAGGGTTTCAGGTCTTCCTCATAGAATCTTTTAATCCAAGACCCTAGAAGACAGATGTTAATTTCTTGGAGGTTAGGTATGCCTAGGCCTCCAAAATATTTTTTCATAGAGACTAGGGCCCAATTAGCAAGGTGTAGCTTCCTATTTCCCTCAAAACATAACACAGGCAATGAGACATCTGAGAATTGATGAGGTTCACTGCCCATTTAGGGAACTTGAAGAAGGAGAGGAGATACACTGGAATGCTAGCCAAACAAGCTTGTATGAGGATCAATCTACCTCTGTAAGAGAGAAGTTTGCCCCTCCACCCAGCAATCCTTTTAATGATTTTATCCAAAAGGGGTTGGATATCCTCTCTCCTCAGTTGATCATAGTGGAGAGGGATACCTAGGTACTTAATGGGGAAGTTACCTTTATTACAGACTAGAATAGAGAGGAAGTCAGCTAACTCCTGATCATCCATGTTGATAGGGATGAGTTCACTTTTAGAGTAGTTGATTCTCATGCCTGAGACTTGTTCAAACCAGGTTAGAACAGTTTTCAGATTGCTAGCATGTGTGGAGTCATTGTCTAAGAAAAGGATGGTATCATCTGCATATTGAAGGCAGATGATGCCACCAGGGCACACCTCAGGACAGAGCCCTGCAATCAGACTATGATCAATAGCTTTGCTCAGCATTTTAGTAAGAACGTCCACTACTAAATTAAACAAAAGTGAGGAGATGGGGTCACCTTTCCTAAGGCCTTTACCAGCAAGGAAAAAATCACTTTCACAGTTATTTAACTTGACCCCAACAGACCCCCCCATGAGTAAGTTGTTGGATCCAACTCTCCTCTATGAAAGGCTTGTAAAAGATCTAAGAGATCATTTTTCACCAAGTCCCAAAAATGCTGGTAAAACAAGAAGGGAATCACATCAGGACCAAGAGCCCCATCAGGATAAGAGCTAAAATGGCTTCCTTCACCTCTGTCTCTGAAAAAGGGGCTTCTAGCAGCTCATTTTCAGCAGGAGAGACTTTTTTAGAAGCAGAGAAAAAATTGTTTTGTAGAGAGAACCCAGAAGGGTTTTCTTTCTTAAACAGGTCTTTGTAGAAGTCACTAGCCACTTTCAACATCTCATCTACCTCAGTAACAGGGCCATTAGGGCCATCAAGGGAGTGAATGAGGGTTTTCCTCCTCCTCTGGTTAGCTACTGCATGGAAGTAAGCAGTATTTCTATCACCCGCCTTAATGTTCCTATCTGTAGACCTTTGTTTGGCTTTGATTTCTTCTTGAAGCCAAATTTTCTTGAGCTCTCCATGGACAAAGTTTAATCTATTAGTCTCAGCCTCAGAGAGGTCAGTGGTTTCTGCCTTAATATCTAGAGAATCAAACTCAAGGAGGAGAAGCCTTTTCTATCTTCTAAGATTAGCTTCCTCATTGGAGTTCCACCCTTTGGTAGTTCTTCTAAATCTCCTGATTTTGATCTGCCAATTTTCCAGGGGGCAGCTGCTCCCAGTAGGCTCATTCCAGATTTTCCTGACTAGCTCAGTAAAATCTTCTCTAAGCAACCACCACTTTTCAAATTTAAAACTATTGCTCTTTGGAGTTTGGTTAAGACCAGAGTCCAAGAGCAAAGGAGTGTGGTCACTACCACATCTAGGCAGAGCTCTACAACTAGAAAGGGGAAAGAAACTATCTAATTCTGTGTCAAAGAAAATTCTGTCAATGGTGGACATAATCCTGGAGCAGAACTTCCAACATATCTAGCAGAACTGTGGGTTTTCCTTCTGACAGGGCAATTCTCAACTTTATGGGTAACCATTTTGCAGATAAAACAACTCTTGGGTTTGTCACATTTATCCAAATGATGCACTGGTTCCCCACTGGTGTAGCAGATCACCTCAGAGTATGCCATAAGGCCCGAAGCAGGGGCAGGAGCAGTTTTCTACATGTCCTATCTCTTCTTTTGCTGATTCTTGCCTTGAGATTTCCCACTGATCTGAGAGTCAGAACCACCAGCAGATTGATCTTGGGCAATTACAGGAGCCTGCCCAGATTGTGCCCCCATTTGGGTCGGAGGTGGGCCGTACCACTGCCCAATCGGCGCTCCCCCCCATTGTGATAGGGGAAATTCATCGGAGTTCTTGGTTCCTGCTCATCCTCCAGCCAGATGTTGTCTCTCAGGAAGCAAAATAACCACCAGACAACTCAATTGAAGCAGATTGCAAGCCTAATTTCAATCTTCTGCAGGTTTGGGGGAGAGGTAAGGTAGGGGATCCACCTGCTCCGGCTCCGGTGGTGTGCTGGTGGGCAGGAGTCCAGTCAAGCATTCCCATCTCGTAGCACGGCGTGGATCTCCTGAATTCACTTCTCCCTTTGCCCATCGAACGAACGCAATCGGCGGCTCACTGGGGTTGGGCATCCTGTGCTTCTCCGAGAAATCTCCTTTGAAGTAGATCCGCAGGGCTAGATTCAGCAGCTCCCAATCCACATGATCCTTGCACATCCGAGCATACCTGCGCGAGTGAGAGAACGGATTCTGTCCCTCCTCGGCTTCCTCCCTCGCAGCTTCCTCCTCTGCTTCCCTCCATTCGCGCGTGCACTGGGTCCAGGAGAGAGCGTCGTCGCGGATCCGCATCACCCGCTCCCTCCATCTCCTCCCTCGAGTCTCCCGCAGCATCGCCGGCGCGACGGAGTCGAGCGGCTGGACCATCTACGGGAAGGCTTTGTAGACATGTGGGAGATGCATCTTGTACATCTGCCTATCTTCCAGCCATTCCCCCGTAGATATGGCCGGCGACTCCATGGGGCGCGCGAGCGGACTTGCTGAGGGGGGCAGGCACGCCCGGAGTCAGGAGGCGGGGGTGGCGGCGAGATCTATTTGCCAATTACTCCCTCCTTTTCGGTTTATAGGGCTCAATTCAAAAATCTCACCAACCAAGGTAGATGATGAATGGTGGAATACTTTTTGTAGTTTGCAAAAGCACCTAATTAATGCACTTGTTTTCCTCAAAAAAATTATGTTTATCAATGCATAAATTGCAATGCATGCGTGCATAAAGTACATGCATTGGTCAATTTTCTCTTAATACTTGCATGCAATGATTTAATGCACCTTGGAATCTGAACATGTGATGGAAAACAACCAAATTGAGCCTTATAAAATGGAAAAACTAAAATTTTGAGATAAGCCCTATAAACCGAAAAGGAGGGAGTATGTGAACTAAACAGTCAACATATAAAATAATTTAAATATATATAATATAGTTAGAAGGGAAACATAAGTTGGACCTGGCGTTCCTATTCTTATATAGAAAAATAGAACAGACCTCTGGGTTTTCTTCAAAAACTAGCAATGTGCCCGTGCGTTGCAACGGATCCAAAGTAGAATAATACATGTTCACAAACTTGAAAGAAAAACACTCTAGTAAGGAATGAGGTGAGGGAGGGATGTGGTTGGTTTCAAGATAGTAAGGGGTTTTCTGCAAATTGGAGCAGAGAAGTGGGGCCTTGTTGCAAAAATGCCACAACTTACCTCACAATCGTTAGATGCAGATCTGATGGTTAGAAATGACGGATGGCAGACACACCATCATCACCAACCGAGTCTTTTATAGGAGTAGAGAAATACATAAATTGGGCTGCCAAAAATAAAACCTCGGATGGGAGGTCCATAGGCTGGTCGATACATGACGGCCCTAAGAAAATACAAACAGGCCTATGGACCTCCAAAACCACGTCCAACACTTGCCAAAACTTCGTCCTTCGTTTTCTCTGTGTTTCGCACACTCGACATTGTGTGGGCATTTTGACTGTGCATCATATGAAGATGTGCTATGCATGAATGTTGATCAGCATGATGTTAACTGGCCGGTAGTTCCATTTTCGACCATGAATAAAACTTCCAACATGATGTTAACCCTGTTTGAAAAGGCCGTGTTAATATAAATGCTCTGCCTCTGAAAGTTGCAGTTTCTTATCTGAAACTGAACTTGCAGTTTCTTATCTGAAACTGAAACTTGCAGTTTCTTCTCTGAGAATCACATTGTCTGCACTTTTATACTCCTATGAAACTACATTTTTTTAAGTGCTAAAAATAGATCTCTAGAATTCATAAAATACTTTATATGCTCAATACTGCAAATCTGAAATTCAAAAGACATTCATATCTGAAAGTACTCTCAGAATACCCAACACAAAACACAATTCACAACCTGCAAATACTGACAACCCTAAGCTCCTCCTGACAATTCACAACCTGCCCGACTATCGGCGGCAGACAGCCGCCCTGTGAGACGATGTGAACGGCGAGGGAGACAATGGCGGGGAAGCGTCGTCGGGCCAACTGCTTTTCTCCTCTTGCAGTTGGGTTCGGTCGATGAAGACTCCACCGGCTCGCTCTGGCAGGACACCCTCACAAACGGCACCCTGTAGATGCTCGATCCTTCAATCTCTAGTGGATGCTCCATCTGGGATCGATACTCCCACCACCGCTCCCTCACGATCGGATTCGGTGAATCTGTTTGCTCCATGGCCCAGAGGAGCAGCTCTATGTACTCCGGCGCGACTCCCTCCGGGAGTATCGCCGCCTTTTCGCTCTGTTGCAGATATTTGGCCATGGATGTCACCGTCGCCGGTAGTTGGTTCTTGTTGTCAAACCAAGACTATATCTCCAACATACTAGCTAGCTTCACAGGGTCGCTGTCTGTGATCCTCACGTATCGATTGTACTCCTCCATCGATCTACTTCTCCACAGCACCTTCACTCGCCGGCGGTGGTTTTTGAATGGAAGAGGAGAGGAGCAGCGCTGGTTTTGGATTAGAACGGGAGAGGAGCGACGCTGGTTTTGGACTAGAACAGGAGAGGAGGGGCGGTGGTTTTGTAATGGAAGAGGAGAGGAGCGGCGCTGCATTTAGATTGGAACAGGAGAGGAGCAGCGGTGGTTTAAGAGGAGAAGAGCGGAAGAGCGGCGCTGGTCATGGAAGTATTTTGTTGTTGTTTCACGTATTTTGGGTCAAAGTTTGACCACGTACTGTATTTGACAAGCAAAATGTGAATGCATGTGACCAAAAATTGTATCGTTTGGTTCGTATCTGAATGTACTTTCAAATTATACTCCCTCCATTTTTGTATACAAGGCCACAAACTCATATTACAGGTACCAAGGTAAAATTCAATGCTATGTTTAAGTCAATGTTGCAAGCTAGCTTTTCACCTTGATTTTCGTGTTAATTAATGTGGTTTTCCTCTCCCAAGCACAACAAGCCAACCCTCTTACTCCTCATTGGTTGATTAATGTTGGGAATGCAAGCTAACCTTCTCACTCCCGCATGCACACAAGGGATATTAATGTCCTCAGGTGTTAGTACGAGGCAAACGCCATCAATTTTGCCTCGATTAATGTTAGTGGCCTTGTATAGTTGCAAATTGTAATTTTGATAGTGGCCTTGTATACAACGTATAACATATATTTTATGTGCGAAAATCATGGTCAATTATGACCCAGAATAAAAGGGAGATAGTTAATGTGGGGTCGCTTTCTTAATTGAAGGGTAAATTGATTTTGATTTTGATCCAGTTAGAGCGCGCCGGCCCTCTCGTCCAATCCTAAATCGCTGCCGCACGCTCCTCTCCCTCTTCTCCATTGCAAAACCACCTCCTCTCCTCTCCATCATCTCCATTCCAAAACCACCGGCTCGCCTCTCCCTCTTCTCTATTGCAAGACCACCGTCTCTCCTCCGTTTTCTAGACGCTTTGCTCCATGGCGCGGGCGCAATCCATGGATACAAAATTAGTATAGTGTATTACTATTTAAAAGTCGAGGGCGGGGCTTTTCCTGCGCGGTAGGCGGCGAGGCAGTTCCGCCTAGTCGGTTCGACAGAGACGCGAGAAGACGAGGGAGTAGGCTGCTGCAAACGTAGGGCTGTGTGATTTGACAGCGAGTTACTGCTGGACAGGTGGGGCCCCGTGATTTGACTTGCCATTATCATTTTAATTGCGGCGCTACGACCGGCGTGAGTCTCCCAGATTCCTGACCACCTCCATACAGGTGCCTCTCCCAATGCTCCACCATGTAGTAGAGGCTGGCTCTTGCATGAGAGCCCACTTCTCCACTTTTTCCTTGCCTCTCTTTCCTCCACATATGCAAAAATGCCATGTAAAGCGCACTATTGTACTTACTTTTACTTGCTCCTACAGGTGCTTAAGCTTTCCACATAGGCATAAAGTCTGATGTGGCAAGTTAATCAAGAAGAGAGAGACTAGTTTGGTGACCCAAGGAAGAAACGATGCTAAGCGCGTGTACGTAGGTGAAAGACAATTTTGAGTCTATAGCTAATTAAATGAAGCAAACTTAGCAACACCATTTCATTGGAAGAGGTCACTCCTTGGCAAATGCAATAAATACACGCACTTACTAGCACCGTTTCTTCCTTGAGTACGAAGAAAGAGATAGAGAGGAGTAACAAAAAATACACTTATAGCCAACCTTGTTGTAGTATGAGTGACTAAGTGATGACTATGTATGACATGCCAACATCAGATAGCCTAACGCACCGTGTTAAATCTCTAAGGGCGCGACCGCGCGAGCGACACGACGGTCATGGTAGGCGCGACCATGATACGGGCTACTGGCAGCCCTTGGATCTGAGATCAAACGGTCGCATGCTAAGTTGCTGAAAATTTGCAGAATAACCCTCCAGGATAGGATATTCACCCATAGGTCTAGAATCACGCCATGCAACCGTTCGATCTCAGATCCAAGGGCTCTCGGAAGCCTGTATCATGGGAGAATGGAAAGCCACTACCCCGCCGTTCGCACGCTGGCAGTTCGCTCCTACTCGTCCCCGCACGTCCTTCAATACTACGGCGGTTCGCTCCTAGTCGTCCCTTCCATTCACATTACGGCAGTTCCACTAATCCTAACCCTCCTCCCAAATCCATGGCGTCCCAAATCTCCATGATCGGCGGTGAGTACAAGGTTAGAACCATCACCGGCAATGAGTTCGACATCATCTACACCCGTTCTTCCTGACGGTGAAAGGATGCCTTTCTCGCTTTAGACGCATGTTCGAAAACTCAGATGATGAGTGGGTCGCTGGGCCAGATGTTGAGTACACCACAGTCTTGGGACGAGAGAAGGATCTAAAGGATGAAGAGAGGAAGAAGCCCGCCGTGATCCAGGTTTGCATGCATGACTTATGCTTGGTCTAGCACATATGCCATGCCGACATTGAGTGCCAGGATTTTAAGAACTTCCTCGGGAGCAACCTAGTCAAATTCGTTACCGTAGACTTTGGTAACGACAACGAAATCCTGGGTCGGATAGGCCGCGTTGTAGGCAACCCCTTCGACCTCCAGAAGAATCGGCTGGTGCCCTCTCGTCAGCCTTCAATGCTGACCCTGGCAGGAGCCATGGTTCATCCTTCGTACAGTAAACTGGTGAAACCTCCATACACGTTTCATCGTCATGCATGGCAGCGGAATGTACTAGATATATACCACATCCAGTACGCTGCAATGGATGGCTAGCTTTGCTTCAATATCTACAAGGGTTGGATGAAGAGCAACAACCAAGTGTGCGGTTCAAGCAAAGAAGTATCGGCCAAGAGGAAGAGGGACAAGGACGAAGTCGAGGACGTGGACGAGGACTCCGAGTAAGGTGGCAGTGTCGTTGCTCATGGTGGTTCTAATGCAGTGTCTACCGGAATAGTTGCAAAGTTTAATTTCAGGTGTGCTTAATTTCATTTGAGGGGTGTGTTGTGCTGAGCCCCCAGCAGAACTATCTTATGTTTCTTCTCGTTACTTTAACTCTTCAGTACGTACATACTAGTATTTCTTACATTTCATCTTTTAGTTGGTATAGTACTACCACTCGTTTCTTCACATTATATACGTACAATATATATGGCCAACATCATATAGCCAGCAGTTTAGTTGTCAAAGAATTTTAGGATGCTTAGTTTTGTCAAAGAATTCCAGGATGCTTAGAGGGTGCTTGGATCCAAGGGACTTATTTTAGTCTGACTAAAAATAGTCTCTTTAAGAGGCTACAGTTCCAAGCACCCCTGACTAAAGAGGGGCTAAAACTAGTCTTGAGACTAACATTTTTTAGTCAGGGGTACCCCTACTAAAATGTGGATTAGTCCTCTCTCTACTCATTTAACTCCTCTCCTTTAACACAGGCGAGTTCTGGATTGGAGGGTTTGGAGGATAATAAATGCTCATTAACTTGATTTAGCCTTTTTAGTATTTGGATCCAAGCATGGGTGAGGCTAGCCTGTTTTAGTCCCACTACTTTTAGTCATGGGACTAAAACGTATCCAAGAACCCTCTTAGTTTTATTTGAGGGGTGGGTTGTGTTGGACACCATTATTGTGACTAGCCTTTTTAATAGTACTATATGCATAATTTGGCGACGAGCGCTCTCTATATGTACCACCTTTTTTTTAATTTCAAGTTTTGCTCCATGGCGCAATCCATCGATACTACTGCTGTACAAAAGTATACATTGTTTAAAAGGCTAGAGGGCGGGGCAGTCTAGCTTGGTCGGTTTCACGAGAGGCGAGGGCATTTGTGATTTGACGGCTCATTACTGCTAGAAGGCGGGGCCTTGTGATTTGACTGCTTGTATAAATGCACCGACGACCTGATCGAGGAGGAGCAAAGAACCGTGCGGTATACTCAAGTTTTCCACTGGAGTAGTACTGCGACGGAGGAGCACGAAACACGGGAGCCCAGTGCCATATGGCGATAAAAATTATCTAATTTGCTAGTCATCTCATTGTTAGCATTGTTCTATTCATTCCCTCAAAAAAACATTGTTCTATTCATGCCTCGCAGAGAACGTGACACGTGCGGCGAAACACCCGAAGCAAAAGATGAAACACAGGAGCAAAAGAAGAAGGAAGATTATCACCCCAAATGATCTAATTCGCCGCGGAGTCATAACTGATTGTTCATCGCCTCCACGACCTCCATCTCCTTGCGTGTCTCCTCCGCCATCTTCATCATTGTGTCCATGACGCGGCATTTCTCGACGCGAGCCTTCATCATCTGTTCCACGGCCATATTACATACCTTGACAGCAGCCGGGTGCTCGATGCGGAGCTTCGCCAACTCTTCCTTCTGTTCCATGGCGAGGGCCTGCAGCATCTTCATCGAGGAAATACTATTCTCATGCAGCTTCTTCTAGCCGTCGTTCTTCTCCTTCAATAGGTCGATCTCGTGGCAGAGCTTCGCATTGTCCTCCCGAAGTCGCAGGATTTGGCCGGTCGCCTTCTTCTCCGAGGCAATGCTCTTCTTCAGCAGCATCACCAAGCCGGCGGTCAACTCCGCCTGCTAATTGAGCTCAGCGGGCATGTCATCGAGGCTCTCCTTCAGCAACTCCATCAAGCCTTGGATGAACTCCTTTTGCTTATTGAGCTGATCGGGCATGCCGTCGAGGGATAACGACTCCAGTTCCGCCGGCTCGGCATGTTCGCCTCCGCGGCTAGGGCGCTCCTGCGAGCCATCGCCTGCCCGTGAGAGATCTTTCGAGGTCTCTGCGTGGCGGCAAGCCCTCTCTTTTTTTCCACAGCCTTGGTTGCCGCTCCCTTGTTACGAGTAGTTCTCGACCTAGAGCTCCGCTCGCTGGCCATGGCAATGACGGACGAAGAAGAAGCACTTATGAGGAGGAAAGGTAGAGTGATTTTCGGTTAGGTAGTTTCCCTTTTCATAACCTAAGTACTAGCACTAGTACTAATACCTGCATAGTGGGAACACGTTCAGGTTTGGTACGTACTACTAGTAGGTGTGATCAGGCTTTCAAATGTGATGGGAACAAGGTAAAGATTAATTGATGGTTTTGGTTTCGAGGCCCGAAACGGCTCCCGATGAGTTTAGCGGAACATAAATTTCAAGTACTACACTGCTCAAATGCGTAAATATTATGTTACTATCAAAAATTGGCACAAAATACGAAGGAGACCAATGGAAGTACTACTAGCAACCCACGACTTAACTACTCGCATGCGCACAGTGGAGTAATAATGTCTTTCTTCCGCCCTCACGTCCACTCAATTTGCATGCGCTGTATTAATTAACCATCAATGAAGTGAACGACTTTACACGCGTCAAATTATCACATGGGGTGGATCTTGGTACAAAATTGCGTCCGCCCGTGTACCCGCGTGTGCGTGTGAGGAATGAGTGCGTGCATGGCGTGCGTGCACATATTGGCTTCGTGCATGTACCGCCAGTATGGCTCAGGGAGGACGAGTACATTCTTCTGGAACCAGCAGCACATCACTGTGATCAATCCACGCAAGGAGGTCGCGACAATGCCTACACATGTGCCACGTGGCTTCATGAACTGTAAGAGAGACACTGTGTAGCGTGCCATTGGTATTCTAATTTACGTGTTTTGCACAAACTCGAAGTACTAGTAAGGTACACGTGCATTGCACGCATCATATTTTGCAACCAAATTATGAATAAATACCACACTATAGCATGTAAGCTCTGAGTCATATATGCCTGATGTAGCCCTTCGTTTAATTCTTATAGTTCATGTCATTCAAAATCAATTAGTTTTTATAAAAAAGCTAAGAACGCGGGAATAGGAAAAACATGGGATTATAGTGGAATGTCGTCTTGAATCCTACAGGATTGTACAAGTGTTTGATTGTGCATAGAAAAAACACAGAGTTCTTTCAAAGAGGTTTGAGTGGATGGGATGTTTCCTATGAAATCTAGTGAATCATATGGAAAAATTCCTATGGTTTACAATCCTACGAATCAAACAACCAAGATAGGAAAAATTCCTAATGATTAGAATCCTCCAAAATTCCTTTGAGAATCCTTTGAATCAAAGAAGCCCTTAATATATTTTATGATTCATGGAATTGTGCATTGTAAAGCATAAAGTAAAAACAAATAATGGCAATTCAACTAGAAAAAAAGTTTGGGCAGTTATGATACGGAAGATTCTAGAACAAAAGAGAACCACTGTTGTTTTGAGGTTTGTGCATTATGCTTAAGTTCAACCATGGAGTCTGCTAGATTGTACATGTGGCAAATCCGATGGGGGGGCTAGAAGATGGTGCGAGGGGCCGAGTGGAGGGAGACTATGAAGGAATGCACAAGTGGAGATCGATATTTAGAGAGAGGGGGCGAACATGTGCGCTGATGCGCGCAGTGGCGGAGCCATGAAAAATAAATGAGCTAGGGGGCCAAGCATTGCTAATCCTTTACGAGGAGGGTCAATTCATGAACTTAAACCATTTTTAGCAGCAATTTTCTAATGATCACATTCATATTAGCCTTGATGTATAGTGATGTTAGGGGGGAGGGGGCAGGGCCCTTACTGCCCCTGTCTTCGCCATTGTGCACGCGTCTGAGAGATGAAGCGGAAGGCATGGATGATGAGAGGGGGACGTTGGATACATAATTAATGTGGGTGTATTAGCTATATATGTTAATCCTATATAGAGAGGTATAGACTGATCGATGTGGATGTGGGAAAGAGGGTGAGACCTCACTGGATATATCGATTGATCGATTTGTGTGAAAAACTATGAAAGACCTAGCTATATACACACATACATAGAGGAACATCGATCGTTGCGCATGCACGCGTGAGAGATAAAGAATGCCCGATATGATGGAGAGGGGGATGTGTGTTGGTGTGTGCCTTCATGGGAGATCAACCTGAAGAAAAAGATTGCATGCGTGAGATGGATAATGCCGACTGGTAGTGTGTGTGCATGCATGCACGAGAGAAAGTTAGTGGTACAATTATAAAGAGAAGACTACTGTGTGGGTGTAAAAGAACAGCTGAATAGGTGAGGTCACAATCAATGTAAAGTTGAATTCAAATATTTGAATAAGAGATCCTGATGTTTGAAACCCATGCATGCATGAATATAACAGAGATCTGCGCGGTGTGGTTTGGAAACGATCATGTTGTAATGTATACACATTGAACAAGGCCAGACTGATTTGAATTTGAGATACCGATGGCAGACATGATTTGGCCACGTCGCATCCGTGCATGGACACACTATTCTAATTGGAGATGATGAGCGGCTTTTGCATCACATATATATATCTATACCCCTATATATATTATATATATTTTTATATTGTGTGCGGGTAACTTTAACTTTGAAAGATGGTCGTTGGATGAGGCGAATCCGATGGTCCAAAGATGGCAAATTTGAGCACTACTGGTCGTTGGATATCATCTAGATTCCACCAGATTTCGCCACATGTATAATCTAGAAGACTCCATGGTTGAACTTAAGCATAATGCACAAACATCAAAACACAAGCACTTCTTATTTGTTCTAGAATCTTATGTATCAGAATTGCCCAAATGTTTTTTTACATGATTTGCCATTATTTGTTTTTACTTTATGTCTTACAACGCACAATTCCATGAATCTTAAAATAGATTAGCTTTCTTATAAAACTAGATTATTTTGAATGAAATGAACTATAAGAATTAAACAAACATCTACATCATGCATATATGACTCAAAGCTTGCATCCTATAATGTGGTATTTATTCATAATTTGGTTGCCAGTCTCATGCGTGCAATGCACGTGTACCTTACTCTAGTCTAAATGGTGTTTGTGTGTGTGTTGTGAGTGTTGAGGTGCAAATTGTCTTTTTTTGGGTACACGTTAAGCTTGTTCTTCCGAAATTTCAAGCCGCGCCTTGTTATGCCGAAAATTCAAGCTAGCGTCTCTGTCTATCATGCTGCGAAACTCCCGCCTCTTCAACCCACACCCTGTTAGCCCGAAATATTTTAAGATATATCTTTGTCTCGTTGTGCTCCGACAACTCCCTCCATCTCAACCCGTGCCTTGCTATTCCGAAATTACAATGCGTGCGAAAACTCCCACCCCGTGTGAAATCCCGACAGGCGAAATGCCCGTGGTACCCCTGAACCGAAAGAACCGCCTCAAATCGGTGGGGGTACTTTCGTAACTCACCCCACATTTCGGACAAGCGCGTCTCTAAGCCATGGTTCCCCACTGCCATCCCATCCGCCCACCCATTCGTACACCGAGACCGCGAAAACCCGTGATGAAACCCCAGACCCTGCTCCGTCCGCCACCCAGCTGGAGCCTCTTCCCCGACGATGTCGTCCACAGCAACACCTCGACGTCCCTCATCCACCGTACCGGATGAGGATCCGTCATTGATCTCATCGTCCCGCCGGTTCAGCCACCCCGTACTCCACCTCCAAGGAGTTGCCCCAGCGTTCCCCTCGTCTTTCAGGCCACCTCCATTCCCACACCGCCGTTTTCACCTGCACCACCGGAAGAGCATCATCATCACCGTTTCCTCGGATGAAGCTGCGGCCTAATCAGCACCACCAAAGAGGTTGTACACTAATCGCCACATTTTCTTCTTGATTCGATCTCATGGTGCTACCAGCGCTCGATCCTGAGCCGACACGGCGCGGCTCCATCCACGACGGCGTCGCCGGCCACTTCCTCCACGGCGTCGCTCCCTCGGCGGCGACGTCCACATCAGTAGGACCTGCTGCTGCTTTAGCTCTCGCTCGCGCTGCTTCTCTGCTCTTGCTCTCGGTCCCCTGCCTGGTCTGCTCTTGCTATTGCTCTTGCTCGCGCTGCTGCTCTTGCTCTTTCTCTGGCTTGTGATGCTGCTCTGATTTAGCTACACTTCAGTCGTCTGATCGACTTTTGGGTCAGTCGATTTTCAGGTGTTGGGGGGGCTCGCCGGGGTGAAGGAAGAACCAACCGCAACGGGGAGGGGGGCTCGCCAGAGAGGTACCCCACTATCTATCTAAGGGTTCAGGATGGGGGCGGTGGTCGCCGGCGGTGGCAGGGCGTTGGCGGGGCGGTGGCGTGGGGATCGCCGGAGAAAAAGCTCGGCACGGGGGGGGGGGGGGGGGCGGCCTAGAGGAATGGCCGGGATGGTGGCGGACCGGCGGTGGGGAGTGTTTTCGGGGCGGGCGGTGGGGGGATGCTGTTTGGCCGGCTCAGGGGGGTGGAGGTTGAAGATGAACCGCAGGCCCTTGATTTCGTATCCAACGGCTGCAAAATCGACTGACCAGAGATGAAAAAGTCAGTCGACCGACGTGTAGCCTCACCTTGCTAGTGCGTTCAGTTTTGACAGCAAAATTCAGTTTCGACAGTTAAGTTCAGAGATGAGCAGCTGATGTATTTTACATCTAGCACTTTGTGGTTATGTATTTTACGTCATGTATTGGAGATGCAATTAGAATTCCACTCAGGTTAACGTTGTTCGTTGTCTCTCTTGTCCTGCTTCAGCCTCGGCGTCGTACAACTCACTGGAGCTGCTCCAACGACGAAACCCTCCATCACAGCGGAGCAGTACCTCGGGCTCCATCTCCAGACGCCTAAGATCTTCTTCCCCTCCTCCGACAGCCAAGTCAACCGGAGCCTCCTCACTGGCCAACCCAATCACGTTGAGATCGACATGGCTTCGCCAAAGAGGTTGTACACTTGTTGCATCTCTTTTTTACTCTACATGTTATATATATTGTCCACTGAGCACTCATAGTAACGGGAAATACGATTATTTTATCCTACTATATGACAAGCAGTGAGGTACCAGGCAACTTAGCTATCCGTGATGGACTCTCTTGAACGCCATCATTATTTATCTCTGCGCGTTTCAGCTGTGCATTTGTCGATGGGCCTGGGAGTTGAGCTAGTATGGCAGTGGCCTGGGTCCAAAGTAATAGAAGTAGCACAAAAACATTTTTTAGTGTAGGATTTTCCTTGCTCAAGCCTACCTACTAGAATCGCCAGTGCTTGAAAGGAAAAGTGAATGAAAAACATCGGCATTGGAAAGTTTCCTATGGTACTACTTTTCATGAATTGGTGCAAAGGAATGGAGCAAAGGAAAACTGTAGGATTTGTTCCTTTAGTGTCTCCTTTGAAGAAAAACCGTAGGAATTCTAATTTCCACTTCTCCTCCTTTTCATATTCCTATTCATCAAGCACAAGACTAAGAGATAGTAGCATAATAGCATTATAAAAGTACATTTTCTTGTGGTTTGACTTAATCTCACCATGCTTTTTTGCATCCTGTGATCTTCCAATTGTTGTGAATCAAACACCCAGATTGGCAGAAATCCTGTGTTTTTAAATTCTCTGTTTTGCACGTGCAGTCCTATCCTATTCCTGTCTATTTCCTATCCCTGCATTGTTAAAATCCTCAAATTCAAACAAGCCCTTACTCAATTACTTCTGTTACAAATATGGGTCAAAGAAAACCTTGTGTGGTTTGTCCTGCTCCTGCGGCGCTGTGTTCCACCCCAACTCAGCTGCTCCAACGATGGAAGGGTTCACCACAGTAGGGATCCGCTCTCCAGACTGTCTTTTGCGGCCTCAGATCTTCTTCCCCGCCACCGGCAGCCATGGCAACTGCATTACCATCATCAACTGAGCAGATGACCTTGAGGACTACACGGGTCCACAAGAGAGGTCGCACTCTTCCGTGTCTTCTTACGTTATGCGTCGCTTAATATGATGACATGCTACATTATCATCGTGTTCACCTATTAGACTCCGAGTCAGGTCCAAACTAATGCTGAAACTTGAGTTTTTAAATGGTTGTGGGGTACATATTGGGCCAACAATCAGTACTATCTGTCTACTATCTGGTTAATCTCCGGTGTCTACTATGAGTTTCATGTTGGGTGCAAACAAACATTAAAGGAGCCATTATCTGTATTTTTTAACTAAAGCTATTATCTGCCTGCTATCATTGGTTTTGGATCTATCCACAGTTTGCTACCATCACTCTGGATTTGTGCATGCACTCCTTACATAATCTCACTATGTTTTATTCCTATGCATGCCAGTTATTGTACACAATGGAACTGATCATGTAGAGCAAAAGAGACAAGCCTTGCGTGGCAATAAAATTTCATGCAGACGTCGTTCCATGGTGGGTGCAAAGGCAGCCCCCCTCCACCCATTTAGGATCGTAATCAAGAGGAAGATAACTGTTATGAGGGGGATTCGGAAGGAGAAGACCACTCCTATTTACCCCATGAGGTCTTTGCTCTAACTTGGCATGCTGATGTTGGTAATATCATGCATATGGTGCCTTGCATTGCTTACTGTATACATTAAAGATGTCAGCTGCTTAGTTTAGACATGCTTTGTGTCAATGCCATCTGTTTAGTTTCTTTATCGTATATGTGAATCATGCAATGCCATCTTGTCTAGCCAGGCATCATATATGTGAATTTTTCAATGCCACCCTGGTTAGCCAGTCATCTTATATGTGAATTATACCATGCCATCATTTTTTCATTACGTGTTAAATTTGTCAACAATTTTAGTACATTCAATTACTCTTCCTGTGCATCAGCCATTTGGCACGGTCATGGAAAAATCTAGAGTGGAAACAAGGTCTTCAGAGTAGACAATGCTATCTGACGAAGCGCATGTCTTGCTGGTTACCGATAGCTCCTCAGAGGAGGATTCAGAGACAAATGACCAGTCATATTCCCCCCCCCCCCGAGGTGCATGCCCTAACTTGGTAGGGTTATGTTGCTCATATCGTGTGTATGGTATCTTGCATTGCTATGTCATTTGCTTAGTTTAGACATGCTTTGTGTGAATGCCACCTGTTTAGTGTCTAATTACCATATATGTGAATTATTCAATGCCATCTTGTTTATATATGTGAATTATGCAATGTTATCTTGTTGCAAGGCATTATGTATGTGAATTATGCAATGCCATGCTGTTTAGGCAAGCGTCATATATGTGAATTATATCATGCCGTCCTTGTTTTTGTATTTCTCATTGCTTTTGTCGACAATGTTTGTATATTCAACTGCTCTTCCTGTGCATCAGCCATTTGAATTGGTGATGGAGAAATTTGGAGTGAAAACAAGGTCTTCAGAGCAAACAATGCTACCTGCTGAAGCAGATATCTTGCTGGTTACAGATAGCTCTTCAAAGGAGGATTCAGAGGCAGATGACTAGTCCTATTATCCCCCTGAGGTGTATGCTCAAACTTGGCAGGGTTATATTACTCATATAATGCATATGTTGTATTGCGATGCTTAGTTTTTACATCATATACACAATATTGAATGCCATCTCCTTAGTTGACACATCATATATGTGATTGCCCTCTGCTCACTTCCTTAGTATATAAATCATATATTTGAATTATGTCATTCTATGATGTTTACATAGACAACATGTATCTGAATTATGGCATCTCATCCTGTTTACATAGTCATCATATTTAAATTATGTCATTCTATCCGTGAATTATATCATGCCATCATGTTTCCATCGACGACATGTTTGTGATTTATGGCATGCCAACCACTTTAATAGACACATCGTATAGTTATATCATGTCATCCTGTTTACATAGTCATCATATTTTGAAGTATGTCATTCTATCTTGTTTAGTTAGCCATCATACATGTGAAATTGTGTCATGCTATCCTGTTTAATTAGCCATCATATATGTGAAATTATGTCCTGCTATTCTGTTTGCTTAGAAAACATAAATGTGAATTATTTCATGCCCTGTTTTCTTCCCTACTATCCATTGCACCTGTCTATCTTACAATGTTTGTACATTCAATTACTTTTCTTGTTTATCAGCCATTTCAATTGGAGGGAGTCATGGCAGTATCTGTGGGAGTAAAAACACGGTCTTCAGAAAAGATCGTGCTACCTGTCGATGCAGATAGAACCACGGTTGTACTTGCCCAAGAACCAACCCCACCACACATAACCCACACTCATGCAGATTGTACCCCTACCAAGTTGGACAGAGAACCAGCTACACCCCTTCTAACCCCAACCCCAGCAGATAGACACCCAGTTCCCGTTGACACAGCACCGTCTCCACCACAGAGCACCCAAACACGAGCAGTTAGTAAGGCAACTGCAGTGCCCAAATCACGAGGACCACCACTCCGAACCCGAAGTCAACGCTTAAAGCAGAAGAAGAATTGTTCTCAGGTCAGGTTCCGTAGCTATGGTTCATACTACTTTGCTCTTGCATCACTGTATTTACTGATACCAACTAATTTCAAATTTGAAGGATGCAATTGAAACTCCAATGGCGCAACAGGTATGTTTTAAACCTGTTTCTTCAATGTGTTTGGCTGTTTGCTGTTGTAACTTGCTCTATGTTGATTTCAGTTTCAATTGAATAAACAGTTATGTTCTCATGCCATCCACATTACAAGTGTTTTTATTGATGTGTAGTTTCCCACACTTATATTCTGTCTATGTTGCGTCGTCTTAAATAGATATGATTCGAACTGTATCTATCTTGGTTTGGCAACATAAACTAGAATGATATAGACCATACAGTGACCATACTACATAGATATATGTTTGTTTCATGCTGTTATCCTGTCCACCTTACTACTGAACTGGTAAACCTGAGATGTGTTTGTTTGTTTCTCTTTTAGAACGCGGATAAAATATTGGAGAAGAGTACCCTGTTATGCAATGGTAAAGGAAGTAATGAAGATAAGGTTCAAGATAGTGAGACATCCATGTTTGTCTCCAAGAAAGCCGATAAAAACTATATTGAAGACACTGAGACAACCCCAAAGTCCTGTCTTGATGTAGTGTTCGAGTTCCTGGCTACCACTGCTGGCACCAGCTCTTCGAACTCGTTGCCTGAATCAGTTCGGCTTCTTGAGTCTCAACTTCAAGTTGAAAGACATCGATCAGATGTTATGCGACAGGAAGCCGAAGGACTGAGGAAGTCCTTGCAGAATTCATATGCATACTTTATGGTGCAATAGCAAGCGCTGGAGGACTTAAGCGCCAAACAAGAGAAAGTTAATAAGCTTGCTAAGCATCTTGCCAGCATTATGGGTACCCAGGATATTGTTTCTTGAGCTCTTTTGAAGTGGTTTCAGTTCTGGACTTGTTTTGCTGCGGCGTTTATATGCTGCTGTGTTCCCTATATTTGCATTGGTGGCAAACTTTGATGCCCAGTGAATGTAATATGTGTAATAGTCGTGATAGCCTAGTGTAAGTTGCTTGCTTATTTATTTCCTTGTTGTCTTGTTTATTTGTTTGCTTGTAGTCAGTGCAGTTCTTTTTCTGCGGTTTGCTAGTGGCTGCAATAACCTATTTTTTAAAACTAGGCCATAATAACCATGGGCTAATATTTTCTGTAGTGACACTGGGCCTCCTACGGGCCATAGAAAATGTGGGCCTTCTACGGTCGTAGAAACTGTGGGCCTTCTACGGGCCGTAGAAACTGTGGGCCTTCTACGGGTCGTAGAAGCAGTGGGCCTTCTACGGGCCGTAGAAACAATGGGACTTCTACGGGCCGTATCATCAATGGGCCTTCTACGGGCCGTATCATCAATGGGCCTTATACAGGCCGTATGATCGATTGGCCAAACATGGGCCAAACAGACCGCATTCTGGCCGTAAACGGGCTAGAGTTGGAATCGTCCGTTCACGGGCCGACCATAACGGGCCATCGTTAATAGGCCGTTGTCGGGGCGGACGGGCGTCCCCCCGCGAGCACCTATGGGGCCGGAGCCCCTTTCGTTGTCCGGCGAGGGGGGCGGAGGGAGCGCGGAGAGCAGATCGAGGCGGGCACACGGGCGGTTTACCCAGGTTCGGGCCGCGATGGACGCGTAAAACCCTACTCCTGCTTAGTTGTATTGAACTGGGGAGCTCGGGAGCTTGGGGAGCTAGCTGCACCGAGCGTATGGCTGTCTGGATGCCGAGTCTCCGAACCCCGGAACCCCTTCTACGTTGCACACGGGCCTCCTTTTATAGCACAAAGGGGTCACCGACAGGTGTCAACGTAAGAGAAAGGGGTAAAAGTGTAAAAGGGGTGGTAGCTGTAATAGTGCGGGAACGGTGGTGCTACAGTGCGGCACAGTGTTATCATACCTACTTCTGACGGTAGGGGACAAGGGCATTAAATGCCCGTCACGGTCGCCCGGACAGCACCGAGGCGGACCGTTAGGTGCGCCACCGTTCGCCACGATGGCGGCTGCATGCCACCGCATGCCCCAGGCTGCGCGGTGCCTCGCCACGTGCCCTCGGGGGAAGCCCTGGAGCGACGCGTGGGCGGGCGAGCTGGAGCGCAGTCTTGAGGTGGCGATCTTGCCGCGGCAAGTGGCTTGCCGCGGGGGTCGTCTTCCTGTGCCTGATAGCGTGTCAGCTATCAGGCCTTGCCGGGGCGCTTGGCGCGCCACGGCGGGCTTCTCTTGTGGTGCCTGGGTTCGGCCTTCCCGACAAGCTCCTCTTGTCGGGGGCTCGATCTTCTGTCTCGTTATACTTTGTTCTTGGATGGCCTTACATGGGCTCAGTCGTCCCGGCAAGCTCCTCTTGCCGGGGTCTTGTCTTCTCGGCCCGGCAAGCTCCTCTTGCCGGGGGCCTTGTCTTCTTGGCCCGGCAAGCTCCTCTTGCCGGGGGCCTTGTCTTGAATGCTTGGTCTTCTCTTGGCGCTTCCGGGGCGGGCCTCGCCGCAGGGTGCTACGACTGCCCGTGCACAAGTCTGGGGTACTAAGGTACCCCTACTTTAGTACACCGACAGGAGCCCCCGGGCCTGGGCCACGCACGGTGCCGAGCGTCGTTGGGCCAGGCCCTAACGGTGCGCGGGCACGCATGGCCTTGGTCGCGCTGCTCCTTAACTCCGCATCCGCCGCGCCTTCCCCAGGCGGCGCGCGCTTACCGCGGCGTCGTGGGGGGCGAAAACGCCCGTTCCCTCTTTAAGTGGAGGGAGGTGCGGAGGCGCGGCTCAATAAATGAACGGTGGTGGGGCGCGGGTTTCGAGGCGTCCGTCCCCCATAGTCACGGGACGGGGAGAGGTCGTCCCACCCGTCGCCTCGGTTCTGCGCGCCCACCACGCGGTCCTCATGCACTCGGAGTCGCGGCGGCGGAGGCAGGGAGTCGGGCCGGCGCGGGCCGATGCAGTGGGTCGGCCCCAGTCGCCTGCCCTTCCTCCGCTTCTATTGGAGGAGCGGGGCGGCCGCGGTCCCACTCCGCTCCTTTATAAGGAGCGAGAGGGGGCGACGGAAATACGCACTCCATCTCCTTCCTCCTTCTGCTTCTGGTTTCCTTCCCCCATCTGCGATGGAGGGGGGGAACCCTGGTTCTTCTTCGGTTGCCGCGAGGGTGTCTGCTCGGCAACGCGCCCCTCCTCCCCTTGCGCCCGCGGCGGCGGAGCCGATCGTCGGGGGAAGAGGGAGAGGGCGAGGTCGCGGACGAGGTCGTGGACGGGGCCGAGGCGCTCGGGGCGGACGGACCGGTGCGCCGCCCTTGCCCCCGCCAGCGGCTCCGTTCCTTCCTGCGGTCCATCTCGGGGACGACCCCTGTGAGTTCATTATCAGGCTGCGCCGGGCGCCTCGTCGCCACCTCCGGCTTCCTGCTCCATTCGCGAACGTGTTGGAGGTGGAGCAGCCTGAGACGCTAAACCTGCGCATGAGGGGCTGCGGGATCAGCGGGACGCGAGTCCACGTCGAGTCCCGAGCCCCCGGCGTGGTGTGTCTGGGCCGCGGATGGAAGACGTTCGCCCGGATACACAGCTTGACGGAGGGGTTCACCCTCCACTTCAAGCTAGTGGGGGAGGACCTCCTCTCCGTCAAGTCCTTCTGGGGCTTCGGTATCCGGGCCCGGTGCTGCGAAGATAGCTCCTCCGACAGCGAAGGCTCCTCCTCGAGCGAGAGTGACGAGGAGGGGAGCGACAGCGACGACGAGGGGAGTAGCCGCCGGGATGACGGGTACGACTAGGCGTCGGCCGCAGCTCCGGGTGGCGCCGGCGGCCCCATCGACCGCGCCGGGCTCCGTGAACTCCCCGGGGTCGTCTCCTTGGGCGACTGGCGTAGGGGGGGGGGCTGCTGAGGAGGACAGAGGGCGGACGTCGAAGGCCGCGAAGTCGGAGTACGGGCCGACTTCGACAGCTGGCTGACGCTCCGGCGCCTCGTGTTCCAGATGCGCCCCAGACGCCGTCATCACCCTTGCTCTCGGTGACGACCACCGGGGTCTTCTCTTCGGCCCGGCAAGCTCCTCTTGCCGGGGGGCTTGATCTCCTCGGGCGGCCGGAGTGGCGAGGCTGTGGAAGAGGAAGAGGCTGGCGGCAAGGCCGCTGCCTCATCTTCCAGCTCTGCCTCCGGCGCCTCCGTCTTCTTCAGCCTCCGGAGACCCCCGGGCGGAGCCCCCGGATCTTCTCTTGGTGCCTTCTGCCACCCGTAGCTCATCTAGGTGCCCCTTTCGCCCTCTTCGCCTACTTGCCCTACCTCCTGGGGAGAGAGACAAGAAAGGGATTACGGGCACCTTATCTCTTTTCAGCTCGTAAGCCCTTGGGCCTTAGTTGCGTTTAAGCCTTGTAATCCCTCTTTTCATGTTTTTCATTCTCTCTGAACTGTACCTGAGTGGAATGTTTTTAATGAAAAGGGGATGTTTGCCGGATCATTTGTCTCGCGGGTGGAAACCGCGGTAGGGAACGAATCCTTTACATCGTTAAGATAGACAGTTTCTCGCCCGGCAATACACCCAGCCGATCCCTCGCACTGCTCGGCCCTTCTCACGCCCTCGGCGGAGGCGGGGAGCAGGTGGGTTCCGGCCCCTCGCTTCCCTCCCCCTTGCTGCCGCGGCTGCTATCGCAACGGGCCCCAGGAACGCGCTCTGGGGCTTGCCGCTAAGAGAGCACGGTAGCTTTTCGGGAGGGAAGGAGGCTTTCAAATTCCACAGTCCATAAGAGAATGCATGACGAGGGATGCAAAAAAACTTATCTGAGGTTGCGGCCCCCGGCGGCTCTGGCCCGCCGGGGGGGCAGGTGTTGGCTCGTCCTTCTCCTCTTCCTTGTCCTCGGGCGGCCCGGCAAGGACATTCAATTCCTGCGAGCCAAAAAGGGGAAGGATGGGAAAAAGACGCGGACTCGACCTCTAAGTTAGGGGTTAGCGACAGTTAGGAACTGACAACCCTAACCAAGGACGAGACTCTGACTCAGCATGCATGCTAAAATCTAGGGCGCCAACGCTTCTTTATCTTCGGCCAGGGGCTTCGCCTGGCTTTGTACGAGGGCTTAAATGCAACATCGGCAAGGCCTGCACAAACCGGTGGTTGCCGGAGCGGATCACGGCAACCGCGCCTTATGGGCGAAACTTGCGAAGATGCTCTATGCTCCCAGGAGTTGCTCACTGGTAGGCCCTCTTCGGTCTTGAGGCGGACAGCGCCGGGCCTCGCGACTCGTCTCACCCGATAAGGGCCTTCCTGCTTCGGCGTCGACTTGTTATAATTCTTGGCCGACTGAACGTGCCTAAGAACAAGGTCGCCTAACAGGGCAACTTTATCTGGTGCCAGGGGCTTCGCCTGGCTTTGTACAAGGGGTTACATGCAGCAGCGGCAAGGCCTGTACAAACCGATGGTTGCCGGAGCGGGTCACGGCAACCGCGCCTAGTGGGCGGAACTCGCGAAGATGCTCTATATTCCCAGGAGTTGCTCACTGGTAGGCCCTCTTCGGTCTTGAGGCGGACAGCGCCGGGCCTCGCGACCCGTTCCACCCGACAAGGGCCTTCCTGCTTCGGCGTCAACTTGTTATAATTCTTGGCCGACTGAACGTGCCTAAGAACAAGGTCGCCTAACAGGGCAACTTTATCTGGTGCCAGGGGCTTCGCCTGGCTTTGTACAAGGGGTTACATGCAACAGCGGCAAGGCCTGTACAAACCGATGGTTGCCGGAGCAGGTCACGGCAACCGCGCCTTATGGGTGAAACTTGCGAAGATGCTCTATGTTCCAGGAGTTGCTCACTGGTACGCCTTCTTCGGTCTCGAGGCGGACAGCGCCAGGCCTCGTGACTTGCCTCACCCGATAAGGTCCTTCCCACTTTGGTGTCAGCTTGTTGGAATTCTTGGCCGACTGAGTGCGCCGAAGAACAAGGTCGCCCTCTTCGAGACTCCTGGCCTTGACCTTGCGGCTATGGTAGCGACGCAAGGCTTGCTGGTATCGAGCGGCTCGTACCGCAGCCTGGAGACGTCCTTCCTCAAGGAGCAGCGCGTCATCTTGGCGCAGCCGCTCTTGCTCGAGCTCGTCATAAGCGAGCACCCGAGGAGATCCGTATACGAGTTCCGTGGGGATGACTGCTTCCGCTCCATAGACTAGAGCAAAAGGTGTCTGTCCGGTGGCTCGACTTGGTGTCGTCCTGATTGACCACAGAGCCGCCGACAGCTCCTCAATCCAATTTCTTCCGCACTTGTGCAGCCTGTCGAAGGTCCTGGTCTTGAGTCCGTGCAGCACTTCAGCGTTGGCCCTTTCTGCTTGACCGTTGCTCCTGGGGTGAGCAACCGAAGCGAAACAGACCTTGGCGCCGAGATCCTGGGCGTACTGCATGAAGGCGCGACTTGTAAATTGTGTCCCGTTGTCGGTGATGACTCTGTTGGGGATTCCGAAACGGCAGACGATCGACCGGAAGAACTTGACTGCTGACTGCGCGGTCACCTTCCTTACTGGCTCCACTTCTGGCCACTTCGTGAACTTGTCGATTGCAACGTACAAGTACTCGAAGCCCCCGACGGCTCGGGGAAAAGGGCCGAGGATATCGAGCCCCCAGACCGAGAAGGGCCAGGACAAAGGGATTGTTTGGAGAGCCTGAGCTGGCTGATGAATCTGTTTTGCATGGAACTGGCACGCTTCACACTTGGTTACTAGTGCAGTTGCATCTTGGAGGGCTTCTTGCCAGAAGAACCCTTGCCGGAAGGCTTTCCCGACAAGTGCTCTTGCGCCAATGTGATGGCCGCACATGCCTCCGTGTATCTCTGCCAACAGCTTCTGTCCGTCTTCCCTGGAGATGCACTTCAATCTGACACCGTTGAGTCTCCTTCTGTACAGCTCGTTGTCCACGAACTGGTACATACTTGACTGCCTGGTGATCTTCTCCACCTCTTCTGGGTCGTCGGGAAGTTCTCCAGTTTGCAGAAAACGGACGATCTGCCGTGCCCATGCCGGAGCCCGGGGCTCGACGGCAAGGACTAAAGGCATGAAGGCCGCTGCGGGGACCCCGGCTTCTACGGCAAGAACCTCTGGTTCAGCCGGAGCCGGTGATCCCCCGGCAAGCTTGCCGGGGCAAAGCTTGTCGGGAACCTCCGCTTCCACTGGACGGACCCTCGGACCCGCAGGAGCGGACTGTTCCTCAGCGTTCGGGCTGCTGATCCGCTCGCCGGAGCAAGGCTTATCGGGGACACCTGCTTCGACTGGACGGATCCTCGGATCCGCAGGAGCGGGCTGTCCCTCGGCGTTCAGGCTGCTGACCAGCTCGCTGGAGCGAGGCTTACCGGGGACACCGGCTTCGACTGGACGGATCCTGGGATCCGCAGGAGCGGGCTGTCCCCCGGCGTTCTGGTCGTTGATCTTGGGGACCTTGGCGGCGGTCTCAGGGAGGTCCGCCTGCGAGTAGTCGCCGGAGACCAACTTCCTTTTCTTGGACTGCCCAACCGATGGTGTAACGGATGGTTGAGTCAGCTTGAGCAAGAAGGTCCCTGGTTCCACAGGTAACTTCAGCGAAGCACACTTCGAAAGGCCGTCTGCTATCTCATTCTGAGCTCTCGCGACGTGCTCCATTTGCAGCCCTTCAAAGTGTTCTTCCAGCTTCCTCACTTCATCTACGTAAGCTTCCATCAGAGGGCTCTGGTAGCTCTTGTTGACTTGCCGGACCACCAGTTGAGAATCTCCCCGCACGATCAGCTTTCTGATCCCAAGTTCGGCCGCAATCCTGAGGCCGGCGAGCAAGCCTTCATACTCAGCAGTATTGTTGGTAGCTTGCTATCTTGGGAAGTGCATCTGGATAACATACTTGAGGTGCTCTCCGGTGGGCGCGATGAGTACCACGCCAGCACCGGCGCCTTGCAGCGAAAAGGCACCATCGAAGTACATTACCCACTCGCTTGTTGCTCCTTGTACGGGCGCGCTTTTTTCTTGGCCTTCTCCATCTGGTGTCGGGGTCCACTCAGCTATGAATTCTGCCAAAGCTCGGCTCTGTATGGTTGAAGTACTTTCAAACTTGAGCCCGAAGCTCGACAGCTCCAGTGCCCACTCGACGATCCTGCCTGTTGCCTCTGGATTGTGCAATATCCTCCTCAGCGGAAAGCGAGTGACTACTGTTATCTCATGCGCTTGGAAGTAATGGCGCAGCTTTCTCGAGGCCATGAGGAGGCCGAAAAGCAATTTCTGCACCCCGGAGTATCTTGATCTAGCCCCCTGCAAGAGGGAACTTACAAAATACACCGGGCGCTGCACCATCTTCTTCCGCGCTCCATCCTGTTCCTGCGCAGGGTGGCCCTTGTCGGGGCCAGAGCTTGCTGGAGCAGCCCCCCGCTCGTCGCTGGACTCGCTTGTAGGTGGCATAGGCTCCTCGTCGGCCTCCCTCTCCGCCACTAACGCAGCACTGACCACCTGGTTGGTTGCCGCTAGGTATAGCAACAACTTCTCCTGTGGTCTAGGTGCGACAAGTATCGGAGTGGAGGATAGGTACCTTTTCAAATCTTGCAGCGCTGCCTCCGCTTCTGGAGTCCACTGCATGGGACCTGCCTTCTTCAAGATTTTAAAGAAGGGCAGGGCGCGTTCTGCAGACCTTGAAATGAACCGACCGAGGGCGGCCACACAACCTGCAAGCTTTCTGACGTCCTTGACGCGCTCTGGGGCTTCGATCTGCTCGATGGCTTTGATCTTGTCGGGATTAGCTTCAACCCCCCTCTGTGACACAAAGAACCCGAGAAGCTTGCCGGAGGGGACTCCGAAAACGCACTTCTCGGGGTTCAGCTTGAGCTGTATCTTGCGCAAGTTCTGAAATGTCTCTTCCAGATCTTGGACCAGGGTTTCCTTGCTCCTGCTCTTCACCACGATGTCATCCATGTAGGCCTCCACGTTCCTATGGATCTGCGGCTCGAAGGCAGAGTGCACTACCCTTGCAAACGTTGATCCCGCATTCTTCAGTCCAAACGGCATGCGTATGAAGCAATAGGTGCCGCACGGAGTGATAAATGCGGTCTTCTCTTCATCTTCCTTGGCCATAAAGACTTGGTGGTAGCCTGAATATGCATCAAGAAAAGAGAGTAGCTCACATCCGGCAGTGGAGTCAACAATCTGGTCAATGCGCGGCAAGGGAAATGGATCTTTGGGACATGCTTTATTCACGTCGGTGAAGTCTATGCACAGTCTCCACTTCCCATTGGCTTTGCGCACGACGACCGGATTGGCCAGCCACGTTGGATGGATCACACCTCTCACTAGGCCTGCTGCCTCTAGCTTCTTGATCTCTTCGCTGATGAATTCCTGGCGCTCCACGGCTTGCTTTCTCACTTTCTGCTTGACGGGTCGCGCGTGAGGACAGACAGCGAGCTTGTGCTCAATCACCCTCCTGGGAACACCGGGGATGTCGGACGGTTGCCATGCAAACACGTCGTCATTCGCCCGCAGGAAGGCGACGAGCGCGCTTTCCTATTTGCTGTCAAGCGTGGCACTGATGGTGAAGGTACCGCCAGTGCCGTCCTCCTTGGCGGACACCTTCTTGGTTGCCGGAGGAGCGGTCATTCCCTTCCTGTACTTGCCGGCGGAGCTCGATGGAACGTCCTCGACGGCGGCGCGGCACTCCGAAGAAGTGCGGTTGCCGGAGTGGGCCCCAGAGCACTTACCGGGCTTGGTCTTTGTCTTCTTCCCCCCGGGGGCTTCAGCGGCGAGCGTGTCCTTCTCTGCCGCGGCTGCTACATCCCGGTAGATCTTGTCGGCGCAGATAAGCGCATCCTTTTTGTCGCCATGGACAGTGATGACGCTTATCGGCCCCGGCATCTTGAGTACGTTGTAGGCGTGGTGGGAAGCCGCCATGAACTTGGCGAGAGCGGGACGGCCGAGGATCCCATTGTATGGTAACGGGATATCGACGACGTCGAACGTGATACGCTCAGTCCTGAAGTTAAGCTCGCCGCCAAAGGTCACCGGCAGAGTAATCTTCCCCTTGGGCTTGCTCCTCCCCGGGTTGATTCCTTGGAAGGATCCGGTCTCTTCGAGCTCGCCGTCTGGGATCTGGAGTTTCTTGATCACAGCGGAGGAGATCAAGTTCAGCCCGGCCCCGCCGTCTACCAACATTTTGGTGACCTTGAGGTTGCGGATGGTGGGTGAGACCAGCATCGGCAAGCACCCGACCGCGGTTGTGCGGTCGGGGTGATCCTCAAGATCGAAAATGATGGGCGTGCTGGACCATTTGAGGAGCCTGCGCGACTCCACGGGCGGCTCTGCTGCGTTCACCTCTCGCGCCCACCGCTTAAGCTGGCGGTGGGAGGTGTGCAGAGAGGCGCCGCCGTCAACGCAAAGGACCTCCGTGGCCTTCTGGAACTCCTGCTCGCTGTTATCTTCGTCTTCCACGTCTTCGTCGTCGTCTTCGTCATCCTCGTCGCGGCCCCGGGGAGGCCGATCGCCTTGCCGCTGCTTGGCCTTGCCGCGACGTCCTCCCCGGCCGACGGGCGGCCGCTTCTTGCTTGGTTCGCCACCCCCACCCTGGGCCTTCCCCTTGTCGCGCCTCTCGTACTCAGCCTTCTGCTGCACGACGAGGTATTCGACGCTTTTGCAGTTGGAGAGATCGTGGCCCTTGGTGCGGTGGATCTTGCAGTATTGCTTGTCGGAGCCGTCCTGCTTGTCGGCTGCCGCCACGGGGGCAGGCTCCTTGCCGGAGCCGCCAGCCTGCGTTTGCTTGGCGGGAGCCTCCTTGCCGGACCCCTCGACGGCAAGCACCTCTTTCCTGTTCTTCCTCCTATTATTCCGCCGCTGGCTCCTCTTCGCCGGGGCGGTGTCGTCACTGTCGCTTTCTCCTGCGCCAGCATCCTCCCCGGGGAGTTTCCTCCCCTCCTCCGCGCGCGCGCACTTGTCAGCCAAGGCATATAGCTCGCTGACGCCCCGGATCTTGGTCATGGCCATCTCTTCACGCATGCGGCGGTTACGCACGTTCTGGTGGAACGCGCTGATAACCGCGGCAGGGTGAACGTCGGGGATGTTGCGATGCACGCGGCTGAAGCGCTGGATGTACTTGCGCAGGGGTTCTCCTTCCTTCTGGGCTAGGATGTGGAGGTCGCTATCCTGGCCATGAGGTTTGTGGCCCCCTGTGAAGGCGCCAACAAACTGATGGCAGAGATCCGCCCAGGAAGAGATGGAGCCTTCCGGCAAGTGCATAAGCCACGAACGAACGTTCGGCTTAAGCACGAGCGGGAAGTAGTTCGCCAATATCCTCTCGTCGCGCCCCCCGGCAGCTTGTACAGCGATTGTGTAGATGCTGAGAAACTCCGAGGGGTGCGTCCTGCCGTCGTACTTCTCCGGTACGTCGGGCTTGAAGTTCTTCGTGCTGGGCCACCGGACGCGTCGCAGCTCGCGGGTGAACGCAGGGCAACCTGCCGCGTACGGTAAGTCACCTGGTTCACCGGGCGCGTACGCGTCGACAGCGTTCCCAGCCCGCTGGTCTGATTGCCGCCGAGTTTCTCGGCGGCGCTCAATCCTTGTTCGAGCGTCTTCTTGCTGCCGCTCGTCGAGGACTTGGCGCTGGTCCCGGCGAGTCCGCGGGTCCGACGACGCTGTGGAGCCGTCGTCGGCGTTGTTCCAGCGGGGCGGCGTCTTCTGCTTCTGCGCCGGGGAGTGCATGGTGGTCGCACCTCCGGCGGTCTTGTCGCCGTCGGCCTTCGTCTTCTCGACTTGCCGGGGCCGTGAGGTCGCCGGCCGCTGCGGCGTGTCGTTGTTGGCGAAGGCGATCAGGCTCTGGATGGTGGCCCTCCAGCTTTCGGCCTTGCCAGCCGCTGGAGGGTAGTCGAGGAGCAGTTGCGCTCTCGCGAGCGCTTCTGCCGGAGTGGAGGGGAGCGGGGGCGAGTGGCGCGAGGAGCGGGATGCGCTCGGACTCCTAACAATGTTAGAAAGAGCGGGGTCCCTCCCCGGCGCCTTTGCCTTGCCCGTGTCCGGACGGGGGCCCGTGGCGTCCCGCGAACCTCCTGTTTGCCCTTGTTCCAGCAAGCGGATGCCACCTCCCGTGGCATGGCGCTGCTGGGTCGTCGTTTGAAGGGACGGATGCGGCGCGTCCTCGGAGGCCGAGGCTCGGTCGTCCACCCTGTTCTTGGATTTGGTGGCACCGCGAGTGTTCTCGCCGGTGGCCACCACTCCGACGGCGTCTCCCCCGCCCACCGTTGGCTCCGGTAGCGGTGGGAGTGACGCGGACGGGCCCGCGGCCTCCGAAGCCTTCTTCTTCGGGGCCATGGTGTTGATGAAGCTAGCGAGTTCGGAGAAGCTGACGAAGAGCGCGCTCGCGTGAACGCAGGATCTGATCCGCACAACCTCGACGCAGCCCCCTACCTGGCGCGCCAAAGATGTCGGGGCGGACGGGCGTCCCCCCGCGAGCACCTATGGGGCCGGAGCCCCTTTCGTTGTCCGGCGAGGGGGGCGGAGGGAGCGCGGAGAGCAGATCGAGGCGGGCACACGGGCGGTTTACCCAGGTTCGGGCCGCGATGGACGCGTAAAACCCTACTCCTGCTTAGTTGTATTGAACTGGGGAGCTCGGGAGCTTGGGGAGCTAGCTGCACCGAGCGTATGGCTGTCTGGATGCCGAGTCTCCGAACCCCGGAACCCCTTCTACGTTGCACACGGGCCTCCTTTTATAGCGCAAAGGGGTCACCGACAGGTGTCAACGTAAGAGAAAGGGGTAAAAGTGTAAAAGGGGTGGTAGCTGTAATAGTGCGGGAACAGTGGTGCTACAGTGCGGCACAGTGTTATCATACCTACTTCTGACGGTAGGGGACAAGGGCATTAAATGCCCGTCACGGTCGCCCGGACAGCACCGAGGCGGACCGTTAGGTGCGCCACCGTTCGCCACGATGGCGGCTGCATGCCACCGCATGCCCCAGGCTGCGCGGTGCCTCGCCACGTGCCCTCGGGGGAAGCCCCGGAGCGACGCGTGGGCGGGCGAGCTGGAGCGCAGTCTTGAGGTGGCGATCTTGCCGCGGCAAGTGGCTTGCCGCGGGGGTCGTCTTCCTGTGCCTGATAGCGTGTCAGCTATCAGGCCTTGCCGGGGCGCTTGGCGCGCCACGGCGGGCTTCTCTTGTGGTGCCTGGGTTCGGCCTTCCCGACAAGCTCCTCTTGTCGGGGGCTCGATCTTCTGTCTCGTTATACTTTGTTCTTGGATGGCCTTACATGGGCTCAGTCGTCCCGGCAAGCTCCTCTTGCCGGGGTCTTGTCTTCTCGGCCCGGCAAGCTCCTCTTGCCGGGGGCCTTGTCTTCTTGGCCCGGCAAGCTCCTCTTGCCGGGGGCCTTGTCTTGAATGCTTGGTCTTCTCTTGGCGCTTCCGGGGCGGGCCTCGCCGCAGGGTGCTACGACTGCCCGTGCACAAGTCTGGGGTACTAAGGTACCCCTACTTTAGTACACCGACAGCCGTATTTGATGACGCTATGAAAACGGCCCAACGTATTAACGGACCACAAACGGGCCGACTGTAACCACAGGCTGAATTTGGCCCACAAGCAGAAAATGACAGTAACGGGCTGTAAGTAAACGAATGCTGGAAATGAGCCCAAGAATAAATGGGCTCTGAGAAGGCCGAAAGATAACATGGGCTGGAAACGGCCCAACGGAATAACGGGCCGTTAATGGGTATAAAGTGATACACTGTTCATCACGGGCCAGTTTCACCATGGGCCGTTAATGGGTGTAAAGTGATACACTCTTCATTACGGGCCAGTTTCACCACGGGTTGTTAATAGGCCAAGAGTTACATAGGGCCTCATATGGGCTGAAAGACGTCATGGGCCATACATGGGCCAGAAGTGAAAACGAGCTGGAATCATATTGGATGGCCCAGATGACGCTACTGGGCCTAATTAGGATAGGGCGTAACGGGCCTTGGGTTAGCGGGCTGTAAATGGGCTATATTCGAACAGGCCGTTAACAGGCTTTACATGGGCCGGCCCGCCAGCTTTTGACCAAGTCAAACGGGCCGGCCTTTACACAGGAATGGGCCTCTATTGGGTCGTGCCACATGTCGACGTATCATAGGCGCCTATCTGACCCACTGACGAGCTGACACGTGTTTCGTCTGGCCAATAAGAAGTTTACACGTGGAAATTTCCCATTGGTCGGGGCTGTTAACGGGTTATCGGATCCAAAACCCGGCCCGATAGCTTAACGGCGTTCCGTTACGGTGGATGCCACGTGTCGGTCACCCTTGACGAAAGCACTTCTGTGACGCGCGATTTATCGTCATGGAAGTGGACACTTCCGTGATGATAATTTTGGTAATGTCATGGAACACTTCTACGACAGCACAGGTATGACTATCTTGATTCTGTCATCAATTTGTCATGGATGTACATGCATGACAAAAAAAGCGACCTACCGTGACAAACACGTATCATCACGGAAGTGTATTTTTTGTAGTGATATGCAATGAACCAAGAGTGACATGTATGAAAGAATTATGAACGGTGGCTTTGCCACAAATACTATGTCAACTACATGATCATGCTAAGAAATATGACAATGATGAACGTGCCATGATAAACGGAATGGTGGAAAGTTGCATGGCAATATATCTCGGAATGGCTATGGAAATGCCATAATAGGTAGGTATGGTGGCTGTTTTGAGCAAGATATAAGGAGGTTTATGTGTGAAAGAGCGTATCGTATCACGGGGTTTGGATGCACCGACAAAGTTTGCACCAACTCTCAATGTGAGAAAGGGCAATGCGCGGTACCGAAGAGGCTAGCAATGATGGAAAGGTGAGAGTGCGTATAATCCATGGACTCAACATTAGTCATAAAGAACTCACATACTTATTGCAAAAATCTACAAGTCATCAAAAACCAAGCACTACGCGCATGCTCCTAGGGGGATAGATTGGTAGGAAAAGACCATCGCTCGTCCCCGACCGCCACTCATAAGGAGGACAATCAAAGAACACCTCATGTTTCAAATTTGTTACATAACGTTTACCATATGTGCATGCTAAGGGACTTGCAAACTTAAACACAAGTATTTCTCAAAATCACAACTACTCAACTAGCACAACTTTAATATCACTACCTCCATATCTCAAAACAATCATCATGCATCAAACTTCTCTTAGTATTCAAAACACTCATAAGAAAGTTTTTACTAATCTTGAATACCTAGAATATTAGGATTTAAGAAAATTACCATGCTATTTAAGACTCTCAAAATAATCTAAGTGAAGCATGAGAGAACAATAGTTTCTATAAAACAAATCCAGCACCGTGCTCTAAAAGATGCAAGTGAAGTACTAGAGCAAAACTATATAACTCAAAAGATATAAGTGAAGCACATAGAGTATTCTAATAATTTCCGAATCATGTGTGTCTCTCTCAAAAGGTGTGTACAGAAAAGATGATTCTGTTAAACTAAAAGGCAAAGACTCAAATCATACAAGACGCTCCAAGCAAAACACATATCATGTGGTGAATAAAAATATAGCTCCAAGTAAAGTTACCGATGGAAGTAGACGAAAGAGGGGATGCCTTCCAGGGCATCCCCAAGCTTTGGCTTTTTGGTGTCCTTAGATTATCTTGGGGGTGCCATGGACATCCCCAAGCTTAGGTTCTTGCCACTCCTTGTTCCATAATCCATCAAATCTTTCACCCAAAACTTGAAAACTTCACAACACAAAACTCAACAGAAAATCTCGTGAGCTCCGTTAGCGAAAGAAAACAAAAGACCACTTCAAGGTACTTTAATGAACTCATTCTTTATTTATATTGGTGTTAAACCTACTGTATTCCAACTTCTCTATAGTTTATAAACTATTTTACTAGCCATAGATTCATCAAAATAAGCAAACAACACACGAAAAACAGAATCTGCCAAAAACAGAACAGTCTGTAGTAATCTGTAACTAACGCAAACTTATGGAACTCCAAAAAATCTACCAAAATAGGACGACCTAGAAATTTTGTTTATTGATCAGAAGCAATTGGAATAAATATTTTACCACGTTCTGGTGATTTTTAACAATTATTTTCGTGAACAGAAAGTTTCTGGAAATTTCTGCAAGATCAAATAACTATCATCCAAGAAGATCCTATAGGTTCAACTTGGCACAAACACTAATTAAAACATAAAAACACATCTAACCAGAGGCTAGGACACATATTTATTCCTAAACATAAGAAAAAATAAAAAAATAAAAATAAAATTGGGTTGCCTCCCAACAAGCGCTATCGTTTAACGCCCCTAGCTAGGCATAGAAGCAAGGATAGATCTAGGTATTGCCATCTTTGGTAGGCAATTCTTCAATGAGGCATCTAACATCCTTAGGAATTTCTTTCTTTTTATTGATTATCAAACTTTTAGGCATAAGATCCAAAAATTTGTTTGTAACAAATGGTTCCTTAATGATAGTAAAAAGATTGGGATGAATACTTGTGGATTTGAGATCCGCAGTTTCCTTATTAGAGGACTCACCCTTATTTTTAGGAACATACATAAGCTTGGAAATTTTAGTGGGAGGACTTGGAGTATTCATTACGGAAGAAAAAGCGGTTCCCAAGTTGGTAATGATATCCTCAAGTTTATTGATTCTAGTGGAATCCTGATTTATTTTCTCATTAACTATGGGTTCCTTTTCTTTAATATTTTTCAAAGTGACTCCTAATTTAGATCCATATTGAGTGATTCGGTTGTGGATCTTTTTATCCTAATTAACTCTACAGTAGCAACCTTATTTTCAATAATTTCAAGTCTTTGCATTACATGCTCCAAAGTTAACATAGTTCCATTAACCAAAAGAGGTGGTGAGCCAAACAAATCTATCATAGCGTTATAAGAATCAAAAGTATGGCTACCCAAGAAGTTCCCTCTGGTAATGGTATCAAGGATATATCTGTACAAGGAGTAGCACCTACATAAAAATTGCGAAGAAGAACGTAAGTATATTGTTTCCTGGTAGATCTATTTTGAGCATTGCAAATTCTATACCAAGCGTCTTTTAGATTTTCTCCCTCCCTTTGCTTAAAATTTAGAACTTCATTCTCGGGAGACAACAGATAAGATAGAGGACTAGCCATGACGACAAGCAGACGAGAAAAAAGGTGAGCGGAAAAGAGAGGGCGAATAAAACGGCAAGGTGAAGTGGGGGAGAGGAAAACAAGAGGCAAATGGCAAATAATGTAATGCGGGAGATAAGAGTTTGTGATGGGTACTTGGTATGTTGACTTTTGCGTAGACCTCCCCGGCAACGGCGCTAGAAATCCTTCTTGCTACCTCTTGAGCACTGCGTTGGTTTTCCCTTGAAGAGGAAAGGGTGATGCAACAAAGTAGCGTAAGTATTTCCCTCAGTTTTTGAGAACCGAGGTATCAATCCAGTAGGAGGCTACGCGTGAGTCCCTCGCACCTACACAAAACAAATAAATCCTCACAACCAACGCGATAAGGGGTTGTCAATCCCTACACGGTCACTTACGAAAGTGAGATCTGATAGATATGATAAGATAATATTTTTGGTATTTTTTATGATAAAGATGCAAAGTAAAATAGAAGGCAATGAAAATAGCTAAGTGTTGGAAGATTAATATGATGGAAAATAGACCCGGGGGCCATAGGTTTCACTAGTGGCTTCTCTCAAGAGCATAAGTATTTACGATGGGTGAACAAATTACTGTTGAGCAATTAACAGAACTGAGCATAGTTATGATAATATCTAGGTATGATCATGTATATAGGCATCACGTTCAAGACAAGTAGACCGACTCCTACCTGCATCTACTAATATTACTCCACACATCGACCGCTATCCAGCATGCATCTAGAGTATTAAGTTCATAAGAACAGAGTAACGCCTTAAGCAAGATGACATGATGTAGAGGGATAAATTCATGCAATATGATAAAAACCACATCTTGTTATCCTCGATGGCAACAATACGATACGTGCCTTGCTGCCCCTACTGTCCGTGGGAAAGGACACCACAAGATTGAACCCAAAGCTAAGCACTCTCCCATTGCAAGAAAGATCAATCTAGTAGGCCAAACCAAACTGATAATTCTAAGAGACTTGCAAAGATAACCAATCATACATAAAAGAATTCAGAAGATTCAAATATTGTTCATAGATAAACTTGATCATAAACCCACAATTCATCGGTCTCAACAAACACATCGCGAAAGAAGATTACATCGAATAGATCTCCACGAGAGAGGGGGAGAACATTGTATTGAGATCCAAAAATAGAGAAGAAGCAATCTAGCTAATAACTATGGACCCGAAGGTCTGAGGTAAACTACTCACACATCATCAGAGAGGCTATGGTGTTGATGTAGAAGCCCTCCGTGATCGATGCCCCCTCCGGCGGAGCTCTGGAATAGGCCCCAAGATGGGATCTCGTGGGTACAGAAGGTTGCGGCGGTGGAATTAGGTTTTTGGCTCCTATTCTGATCGTTTGGGGGTACGTAGGTATATATAGGAGGAAGGAGTACGTCGGTGGAGCAACAGGGGGCCCATGAGGGTGGAGGGCGTGCCTGGGGGAAGGGGGGTAGGCGCGCCCCCCTACCTCGTGGCTTCCCTGTTGGTTGCTTGATGTAGGGTCCAAGTCTCCTGGATCATGTTCGTTCCGAAAATCACGTTCCCGAAGGTTTCATTCCGTTTGGACTCCGTTTGATATTCTTTTTCTGTGAAACTCTGAAATAGGCAAAAATAGCAATTCTGAGCTGGGCGTCCGGTTAATAGGTTAGTCCCAAAAATAATATAAAAGTGAATAATAAAGCCCAATAATGTCCAAAACAGAAGATAATATAGCATGGAGCAATCAAAAATTATAGATACGTTGGAGACGTATCAACCACCAGCTGAAGATCCGAGAACAGGATATACCTAAGACAGCCTCCACCAGAAGGTACGGGCTATATGAGTACACGGTTATGTCATTTGGATTGACTAACGCCCCTGCCTATTTCATTAGTATGATGAATAAGGTGTTCATGGAGTTCTTGGATAAGTTTTTTGTGGTGTTCATTGATTATATCTTGGTATACTCAAAGAATGAAGAGGAACGCAAGGAACATTTGCGTTTAGTTCTCGAGAAGCTCAGAGAACATCAGTTATATGCCAAGTTTAGCAAATGCAAGTTTTGGTTGAAGGCAGTAGGATTTCTTGGACATGTTATATCAGGAGAAGGTATAGCTGTGGACCCTACCAAGGTTCAGTCTGTCACTGATTGGCTAGCACCCACCTCAGTTGGAGAGATCCGCAGTTTTCTGGGACTCGCAGGATATTATCGGAGACTCATTGAGAATTTCTCTAAGATTGCAAAGCCTATGACGGAGTTGTTGAAGAAGGACACCAAGTTCAAATGGACAGATGAATGTGAGGCAAGTTTCCAGGAGTTGAAGAAACGTTTGGTTACAGCTGTCGGATTTCGGGTTCCGGCAGACCCTTAAGGCTCGAACTCTGGGGTGCGCGCGGAGATTGTGCCCTCTACCTCTCCGTCTTGCAAAGATCTAAACTACCAAAAGAACAACACAAGAGACATAGAGTTTATACTAGTTCGATCCACCGGTGCGGTGTAATACCCTACTCCAGTGTGGTGTGGTGGATTGCCTCTTGGGCCGGTGATGATGAACGCTACAAGGTAGAACAGCCTCGCGAGGGTCTGTTCTTGCCCTGGGGGATGAACTGCTAGGAGGAGTTCAATCGCCCTTCTCTCTCTTTCTCTTTGATCCCCCCTTTCTACCTTGGGGGTGGCTAGTCCTATTTATAGGCAAAGGCCCCGGGCCTCCTCCCAAATATTGAGCGGGAAGGGCGCCAACAATTGGCCAATTCGAAAGGGAACATCTAGTACACTTATCCTGACTAAAGTTGGTCCTCGCCTGCCAAAGGCCCTGTGGTGACGCCGTTCTGGGCTCCACGATGACCCCCTTCCCACCGTTGGACCGGTCTTGGTCTCTGTCGGGGATATTACT
The DNA here is from genome assembly GCA_032464435.1 of Aegilops umbellulata. Lineage (NCBI taxonomy): Eukaryota > Viridiplantae > Streptophyta > Magnoliopsida > Poales > Poaceae > Aegilops > Aegilops umbellulata. Next base: position 81,520,853 of record CP136060.1, on the reverse strand, counting down.
ACTGGGTGTAAACCGGTCTACCTGGGCCGGGTTAACTTTGTCAGTAGTTCAAGAATGTTAAAGCCCAAGAAGCTTGTACAGGCCCAAGGCCATAGTCGGCTTAGTATCTGTAGCCGTAAACCAGCTTGTATAGACTTGTACTGTAAGTTAGTCATAAGGAGAGACCAACCCGAGCACGAGTATGAACTGAAGATTGGGACTCTATGAACCGACGGGCGTCACCCGTGTATATAAGGGGACGACCCGATAGCGGTTCAGGACAGACAACCACAAATCGAGGCCTAGGCGAAGCTTGTTTGCTCCCTAGTCATCGAAACCTCATCAATTCCATCACAAACTAGACGTAGGCTTTTACCTTCATCGAAGGGGCCGAACTAGTATAAACTCACCGTGTCCCTGTGTCCGCTTTAACCCCTTCGAGTTAACCCGTTGCGATGGCTCCACGACTAAGTTCTTTCGCTAGGACATCTGCCGTGACAAACCCACGAGTTGGCGCCCACCGTGGGGCTATCGCACGATGGTTTCAAGTTCTTGGAGGGCCGCTTTGAAGGACTCGAGGGATACGCCGTGGGCCGGATGACCAAGAGTCGTCGCGGCAAGATCTACATCGACGACGCATGCTGGGGCCCCGAGGCCGGCTCAATTGAGTACGGGTACCGGGTCCCCTTTGGCGGTATACACGTCTTCATCGGCAAAATCAGTGAACCGGGCCCTGAGCTGGACACCTGCTCCGACCTCATCGAGACAGCTCAGCGTGCGCGACCTGCCCGGGTTAAGCCGGCCGTGAAGCTTGCCTTCATAGGAGTCATCCAGGGAGGAAGCTATGAGGACGGATCAGGATCTGGTGGCGAAACCGTCGTTTATTCTGGCGACGAGTCGTCAACCGGAGAAACTGAGTCCTTGTATCAAGTACAAGATGGTCGGATTGGGGGCTATTCCGATGGCGACAGTATTTCGGACCCCTCTGATCTGCCTAGCCGGGTCGGTATATTCATGGCCGGTACACAAGCAGCGCCTCACTCATCGACGGCCGCAGCAATGGTTTCCGGTTCAGCGGCGGCAACGGCTACCGGAGCAGGAGGCTCTGTGCGCCAGCCGGCTCAAGTGTTATCCGATCTGTTCGATGCATTGACTGCGCTCATGGCAGAGGCCAATCCGACGGATCAGGAGGCTCATAGTGCAGAAATCGCAAAGGTGAGAGAAAAAATTAACCAGGCCAAAGCGGATCTAGCAGCTGAAGAGGTCAGGATGACCGCGGAGCGGGCCGCTCTGGACGCACAAGCCTATAAACTCATGCTGGATCAGAACGCTTCATAGGAAGTCATGAGGAGGAAGTACCGATCTCGTTTGCCCTCGGTTTTCAATACCCCTGGAGCGGGGACCAGTAATCAACCGGTGGTAAACCGGGCGGAGGCGCCCGGGACGGGCGCGCCGGTTCAGCCCCGTGTAATAGATCTGCCCCGTCATAACACGGGAGAGCCACGGGTTGTGCCCATACCTCCGGATCACTATTCCAATCCGCTGGATAACCTTGTTGCGGCGGCGGCAAGGTTGGAGGCTATTCCGGTCGAGGGAGATTCATTGCAGGCGATAGAGACACGCCGGGTCAAGGAGCTCCTCAGGACGGCGTTGGTCCAACAGGAAGCATATTCGTACAGCCGTGAGCGGATTCATTCTACCCCCACGTCCAAACCGGAGTTACAGCAGAGATATAGAGGAGCCAGCTGAGTCAAGTAATGCTCAGCGTGGAGCGCCCCGCGGCAACAATCCGGCCCCCGACGCCCAGGAGGTGGTAGACCGGGCCCGGTTGCGCAGGGAAGCCGAGTTAGCAACACAACATCAGGCCCGTCAGCTTACGCCAGTTCGTCCCACTACTTCGGTTGAACCAGGACTCACTTCCAGGGCTTTAGGAGTGCCTTGCCTTGTCCCCGCTTTACGCAATGTGCACCTGCCTAAGGATTTTAAGGGCCCGCGCAAGGTACCGAACTATATAGCGGATCAACCCCCAGAATCGTGGGTGGAGAGTTATGAGATGGCCATGGAGATGCTGGACGTGGACGAAGCAGCGTGTGCAAAATATTTCACCATGATGCTTGAAGGGACAGCCCGTACTTGGTTGAAGAGCCTGCCGCCCAATTCTATCGGTTCATGGGCCCAGCTGCGAGCCCGGTTCATCAGTAATATCAAGGACACATGTAAGCAGCCCATGTCGGTAGTAGACTTAGCAGCTTGTGTCCAGGAGGAACGAGAATCAACGACTCATTGGGTGCGCAGAGTCTAAAAAATTCTGCATTCATCGGACCGCATCAATGCGGACATCGCGGTTATAACCCTGGAAGGCAATTGCCGATTCGGACCCTTGAAGCTAAAGTTAGGACGGATGAAGCGCGATTGTACTGACATGGGAACTCTCATGACCGTTTTGGTGAAGTACGCTGATTCTGATAGTACCAAGGATCCCGAGTCTGACGATGAAAAGACAGGGAAGGGAAGGAAGAACGGCAACCCCAAAGGTCAGCATCATAACTCGGCAGGAAACAGTGGTGGCGGCAAGCATAAAGCGGAAAGCAACATGGATTTTGTGGCTAATACTAATGTGCAAGACAGGGGCCGGCGATGTAAGCGAAAAAACCGCAATGGGGGACCCAGTCCCAATCCGGAGCGCTTAAACTATCTGTTGAATCAGCCCTGTCCAAAGCATGGGACAAGGGAGGAGCCAGCAAACCACCTTTGGAAGGATTGTTATATCATGCAAGAGTTCAAGAGCTCCAATGCTTTCCGGTATGACCCCAGCTCTGGTGGCGGTTCTGGTTCCGGACCGAGTCACGGTGGAGGAAATTCCGGTTCAGGATTTCATGGTAATCCGGGCGGACATGGCAATCGGCATAATCAGAATAACCAAGGTGGTTACAATCAGCAACAGCAACAGTCGGGTTACTAGAGCAATCCAAAACAGCTAAATGGTGGGCAATATCATGTGTTCACCACTAGCTTGGACAAGCGAGACCGAAAGGTCCAGAAGCGGGCAGTTAACTCTGTTGAACCGGCCGTGCCACGGTATCTGCGCTGGTCAGAGCAACCAATCACATGGAGTAGAGAGGATCACCCTCCCCGGGTTGACAATCCGGGTCCGCTGGCTTTAGTGGTGGCGCCTCAGGTGGGAGGTTATAAGTTCACCAAGGTACTCATGGATGGGTGTAGCAGCATCAATATCCTATACTATGATACCTTTCGACGCATGGGGCTAAAAGATAAAGATCTCCGACCTTCGAACACGGTTTTCCATGGCGTGGTGCCTGGCAAGTCAGCTTACCCCGTGGGCAAGATAGCATTGGAAGTGGCCTTCGGAGATGATCATGATTCCCGATCAGAGACACTGACGTTCGAGGTGGTGAAAATCCAAAGCCCGTACCATGCCCTATTTGGTCGACCGGCTTATGCCAAGTTCATGGCGCGGCCTTGTTATGTGTATCTGCAGCTCAAGATGCCGGGTCATAAGGGGACCATCACGGTTCACGGAAGCCGCAAGATCGCTTTGGAGTGTGTCGTGGATTTGTCACGGCAGATGTCCTTAGTGTCAGGACTTAGTTGCGAGGCCAACGCATCTATGTGGTAGCTTGAGAGGGGTTGAGTGGAACGAGAGACACAGGGCAGATCAACACGCAAGACAAGGATTTAGACAGCTTCGGGCCCCGGGAAACATCATCCGGTAAAAACCCTACATGTTGTTTGAGGCTAGGTCTCATTATCATCCCGAGGGAGACGCCGTAAACCGGCTCTTGTGTCTAGCCCTAGAGATTATTGATTGCTTGTAGCTTGTAGCTTCTAACTTGTCCCCTCTCCCTTTGGGGAGCCCCGCCCCTCCTTATATATGTTGAAGGGGCGGTCTACATGTGGAGTCCTACTAGGATTAGGACTAGTCTATCTCTAATACAAACCGGGTACAAGTCTCGGTCTTAACTCCTTGTAAGGTAAATATTCCTTTCCTGTTAAACCGGCCCACAATAGTTGAACCGGCCTTCATGAACCGCCAGACGGGCCACCGGGTCTTGTCGCTCCTCTGACCCGTCCGTCGGGTTACCAGTGAGTTACAATGTCCCGACGGGTTGTTGGTAAACCGCCAGGTCTGGGCGGGTCACCAGACGAATATCGCCAAGTCCGGCCGGTTTAACTTCCGGCCGGTTTACACCGCGGGGTATATCCCCGACATTAGCCCCCAAGTTTAGCTTGGATTTATCCATGGTAAACTTATGCTGCAAATAAATATAAGAACAAATTTGATAGGTTGTACTCCGGGTTAAGAATTCTTGTAAACCGGCACCTGATCATCCTTAAGTCCTTGTCATTTCCTCCTTCTAGAAAATCCAGTTCAATAAGCCAGCGTCATACTCAATTTGCTGACATTGGTTTCTCATAGAAAAATATTGTGAAGAAATAATCCACTTGAGTCGGCTTCCAAAACGCCGGTTTAAGAAATATTGGTCTTGAAATATTCATCTGATATTCAGCCGGTTTGAAGATGATCCCGGTCTTGAAAACTTGCCGGTTTAACATTATCAAATGGCCGGGTTATAAAAACCGATGACCCCGGATTATGATTGTTGCAGACACCGGTTCATGATTGTCGCCAACATCGGTTTATGATTATTGATGACCCCGGGTTGCAGCCACAGGGTCATAATGATTGGTGACGCCGGGTCAATCTAACTTGCTCAACAGAGAATTTGAAAATCTTTCTTCGATAATAATATAATACCTGTAGCCCCCAAGTGCCGGGTTGTCATGCTTGCAGCAACCTGGGACTTGTAATTGATTGATGCCCATAAAATTTCAACCAATGTAGCCCCCAAGGGACGGGTCATTATGTAATTATCAGCAGGGACTTTTGTAAGTATAATCTTGTAAACTTTGAACAGCAATGTGTAGCCCCCAAGGGCCGGCTCAGTAAGATAATATTGAGCTGGGACTTTGATATATACTTCTATGAAAATAACATCATATGATGTAACCCCTCATCATGGGGCTTGAATCCACGTCCACAAGGTTAAGAGCCTTGTGCTTTACCAACTGAGCAGTAGACCCTTCAATATAATAGATAAAAAGCTTTGTATCTTGAAGAATTGACAGGAGCAATTGGTAGCCCCCAAGGGCCAGCTCATTACAATGTGATGAGTTGGGTCTTCAATAAGATGAGCAAAAATGACCTTGCATTAGCCCCCAAGTGTCATGGTGCATGCTTGCAGCAACATGAGACTTGCATTTTTGAATATCAACTTTGAACAATGTAGCCCCCAAGTGCCGGGTAGTAAGCCTGCAGCGACTCGGGACTATTCCTTCAATTGTAGAATCGTATCCATTGATAATATGATAGCCATTGCGCTAAAGCGACTTTGAAAACCTTAATTATAATACTGGTTATTGATAACCATAATAAAAATCCAGCCATGATGGCTATTCAAGATAATATAATCTGGTATGAAAAACCTTACTCATCCAATATCATAATGAAAATTCAGCCAAGTTTGGCTATTTGAATAATATAATCCAATAATTTATAAGCGCAAGATTCCAATGGCGCAATCCAAATATATACTGGCGACTTATAGTCCAAAGCCAGACCGGTTTAATAAACACCGGATAATTTCTCATCATATATTGGCAACTTATCGTCTTAAAGCCAGGCCGGTTTAATAGATACCGGATAATTTCTCATCAGATACTGGCAACTTATCGTCTTAAAGCCAGGCCGGTTTAATAAACACCGGTGATTTATAATCATGCTTTATTCAACCTGTTTCTGCATACAACAAGTTTAAAGTGTCCTGGCGGTTTACCGCTAGACGGGTCATAATGCCCAACATATAACCCAGGTTTATAACCAAGGCTGCGCTTAAGAATAATCAAATATGAAATATATCATACCTGTGATATAGTCGGTTTACCAACTTTTTGTAGTAAGAGTGATAACCCCAATCTGGAGTAATGATACCTCCTTCCATATTGTGCCGGTTTATGATAAAACCGTACCGGGCTGTGATAAACACCGGTTTAACAATATATAATACTGGTGACTTGTAGTCAAACCAGACCGGGCTGGTAATCTCCGGATTATAATTTGATCATGCACTCACAACTTGTAGTTGAAAGCCGAGCCGGGTTGATAAACACCGGTTTACTCCATAATAAGATGGTAACAGAAAATTAAACCGAGCAGATAATCTCCGGATTATAATTTGATCATGTACTCACAACCTGTAGTTGAAAGCCGAGCCGGGTTGATAAACACCGGATTACTCCATAATAGGATGGTAACAGAAAATTAACCCGGGCAGATAATCTCCGGTCTAAAGATGGACCGTGTTCCGCCAATTTAGTTGTTTGAACTGGTACAAAGTACTGTCGGTTTAAAAAATGCAAATAAAATAGCAACTTCTCAAGAGAGGCTATTAAAGCAAAAGCAATGGCAACAACTTTTTGCAAAAGAAGAGTTCTACTGAGCTTGGTCAGATGGAATTACCATGGTCAGACGCAACCAAGCCCCCCGAAGGCGTAGCAATGGTGCCAGTCAGCCAGGACCCCAAAATGACGTGTGGCGTTACGCCGGCCAAGTGGCATTGCATTGGTTCGGATTCGACCAAGCCCCCAAGTGGCTTAGTGGCCTAGGGCCGATCAAGTGGCATTGCATTGGTTCGGACACGACCAAGCCCCCAAATGACTTATTGGCTGTTAAAGCCGATCAGAAGGCATTACCATCATCAAGACATGACCGAGCTCCCATAAGGTGTAACTACGGTTTCAAGTCGATTAGGTCCCCAACTGACTTAGTGGCAAATGTGCCAGCCAGAAGGCATTACCGCCGTCAAGACATGACCAAGCTCCCAGGAGGTGTAGCTACGGTTCAAGTCGACTACGTCCCCAACTAACTTCATAAGGATAGCTATGTTCTCTTTGGTTCGAATACGACCTATGTTTGAACAGGAAGCCCATGTTTGAACCGTGCATCATAGCAGCAGGTCTTCTTTGGTAATTTTTGAACTTTTTGCAAGAGATAAATTCTTCTTGAACCGGGATTTTAAACCGGATATTGAAAGCTTCAAAGCTGTGGGAGACATCTTCCCCTTGAACCGGATTTTAAACCGGAATCTTCATTTTCAGCCGGAAATTTTCTGACGGCCTTTAAACTCGAACTTGCGAGAAGTTAATTCCTTTTTGAACCGGACATTGTTAAACCGGATCTGAGCGCTTCAGAACTTTGTGGGAGAATAGATTTCTCTTGAACCGGATTGTAAACCGTATATTTGAGAGCTTCAGTGATACTGACTTCCCTTCATCCAGGTTTCAAACCGGAATCCTTTCTGATGATCCGAAACTTCTTCATTGAGTCGGGATTTTGTAACTGTCATATACTTTCTAAGCCGGAAATTTTCTGACGGCCTTTAAATTCTCATCAACATAACAGTAGCCTCCGGGATCGGGTTATCTTTCCCTCCATCATCCTCGGGTTCTTAAACCGGCTGAAACTGGCAAGACTTGCTGCGTTATATCATCGTAGCCCCCAAGTCTCAAGGTGACTCGAGTAGTTGGCTTGAGATTCTCCATATTTGACCGTGATATAAACCGGTATAACTTGTATATCATTGGTGTTGATAACACGATGTGAATACACAGAAGGTTGAGGTGACTGCCGCGGGTTGTAAATGATCCCGTATGAACCGTGTCAGCAACTCGGCCAATGGTTCCTTCCAACTGGTGATTTGAAGTTAACCAAACTGTAGCGGCGGTGACTTGTGCGCCTGCCCATTGATCCATCCAGTGCAGACGGCGGTTGATGATAATTTGCCTCCAATTTGAAAGAAAACCGGGCTACCCAAGCTGTGACTTGTTCATACTCAATAAATGGTCCGCGCAGACAGGTGCGGCCCGGTATGTTGATGTAGACCGGACTGCGGGGGATGGCGGCCTGTGCATGCGCTATTGGGCAATTCGCATGGTCCTGACGAGTTGATATAAACCGGCACGGGTTATCCAATAGCTTAGTGATATAATAATCCCCTTTTTGCAATAGACAATTTGTCCTGCATTGTAAAACTTGCAAGCCAGAGTAATTGCTCTTTTTAAAGAAAGCAATATGTAATATGAAAATATAGTGGATGGTTTTCACCTGATACGTTAGCCAAAAAATATCCACCGCGGAGTTGATGATCACCATAGTGAAACTGCAATCAATCACGGACGAGTCGTCCATGCGAGCAGTAAACCGGTGCGGATGGAGAGTTGCTTGCGGGCATTATAAACCAGCACAGACGGAGAATCGGCCGCAGGCGTTGTAAGCCGGTGCAGATGGAGAACCGTCCGCGTGTTGATGTAAACCGGACCACCGGTTTGCGCGCGTCCATTAAGCAGTGTGGAATGGTCAAAAGCCAGTATATAATGACGCCGGTGTACGCTCCATATGCATGGTGTAACACCAATGTTATGGCGAATAATTGTCCTGCATATAAAAATATGCAAAACCAACATAATTGTTCTTTTTACAAAACAATATATGTCAAAAAATAGATTTAGATGGATATCACCTGATTCGTTTGAGCCGGAAATAACCCGCCATGAAGTTGATGGTAACTGTATGAAGCTGAAATCAATCACGGGTGAACCGACCGCAGTGTGGTAAACCGGTGCGGATGAGCAAGTTGCCCTCCGTGTTATAAACCGGTACGGACGCATGAACCGGCGGCAAGGGCGGACGGGCGAGTCGTCTGTGGCGTTGTAAGGTGGTGCGGACGGGCGAGTTGGCCGGCGCGTTGTTGTAAACCGGACCGCGATACACGTGTCCGTGAACGGCATAAGAACTTTCCTGTGTAAAAATATCACAGGACAGAGTAGTTGCTCTTTGAAGAAAACAATATGTCCAGATAAAACAGACTGAAACGGATATCACCTGGTATTTTCTTGTCGGATGATCATGGATACTGGTGTGGATAATGCTGGACGTGCTCGGATCAAAAAATAGCCGGACAGATGAACGTCTAATGTAGCACGAGCACCCACGTGGGTTTCCTTTTGTTTTCCCTTTTCTTTAAATATCGACTGGCCCTTGAGATCCAAATCAATGTGCTTGATGCACAGCAGGCGTTCATTAGTAATTGATGCATGTGGATAGCAATGCTACCATTGCTGCTGAATAATTGTTTTCTTGGCCGGATATCGGAGGCAGTACAACGGCTCTTGGCAGCCACATGGCGGGGGCGGCTTACAGCAGGGTAAAGCTGGTCCATGGCGTAGGTCACTTCGATGGCCGGGGCAGCAGGGCCGCTCACCACGCGACCGCGGACTGGCTCGTGGCGCGAAAGCAAAGGCAGTACAGCAGTTCTTGGTGCGTCCGCGACCGCCGACGGAGATGGAGGCCGGTGCAGCACAACCTCAAGGCAGCTCACGGCACGTGGCAAAGAACGGAAAGCGACGGCGACAAGACCTGGTGGCTCAGGGCAGTAGAGATGGGCGCCTCGAACGAGGTCGTGGGCGCAGGAGGAATCCGGATTGCGGCCGCCTCCGTTTCCGGGTCGTAGCCATTTTTTAAATTTCTTTTTTCAACAATCGATCAAGATTGACCGCGGAGATCCGATGGTCAGCCCGGCTGTAAACTTGGACTATCGCTGATTGCCTCGTCACGTCTGGCCTTCTCGGGACTTGACAGATCTGGCCGTAACCTTGGAACAATTTCAACGCATATGCATAGCGGATCAACTCCTTGTCGACCTCGGTCTTGGCATATACACGGTTTCGACGGATTGCTTCGTTACGTCCGGCCGTGCGGACGATGGAACCCTAACTTCTTGATCTCAAATTTTAATCAAATCTGGTACATGCCAGCTCCGGGTTAATCACGATCTTTGATCACGAAACGATGAATTTGCAGGCTTCTGTTGCCGGCTCTGCCCGCGCGATCTTTCAGCATCTTCTTGAGCCCTTCTTTTTCTTCATCGGTTTGGATCGCAGCTCCCCGATCCTAAGAGATATCCCTCCAAGAACTCAACACCACCCTGCGCAGGCCCCACGGTGGGCGCCAACTGTCGTGGATTTGTCACGGCAGATGTCCTTAGTGTCAGGACTTAGTTGCGAGGCCAACGCATCTATGTGGTAGCTTGAGAGGGGTTGAGTGGAACGAGAGATGCAGGGCAGATCAACACGCAAGACAAGGATTTAGACAGCTTCGGGCCCCGGGAAACATCATCCGGTAAAAACCCTACATGCTGTTTGAGGCTAGGTCTCATTATCATCCCGAGGGAGACGCCGTAAACCGGCTCTTGTGTCTAGCCCTAGAGATTATTGATTGCTTGTAGCTTGTAGCTTCTAACTTGTCCCCTCTCCCTTTGGGGAGCCCCGCCCCTCCTTATATATGTTGAAGGGGCGGTTTACATGTGGAGTCCTACTAGGATTAGGACTAGTCTATCTCTAATACAAACCGGGTACAAGTCTCGGTCTTAACTCCTTGTAAGGTAAATATTCCTTTCCTGTTAAACCGGCCCACAATAGTTGAACCGGCCTTCATGAACCGCCAGACGGGCCACCGGGTCTTGTCGCTCCTCTGACCCGTCCGTCGGGTTACCAGTGAGTTACAATGTCCCGACGGGTTGCTGGTAAACCGCCAGGTCTGGGCGGGTCACCAGACGAATATCGCCAAGTCCGGCCGGTTTAACTTCCGGCCGGTTTACACCGCGGGGTATATCCCCGACAGAGTGTGAGGAAGGAGACGCAGCATACGCAGAATCGGTTTGTGCTACCGAGGAGCTCAAGTATTATAAAGATAATGTTGATCCGACAGATATGACTCCATTAAAGAAGCCTACTATAGAGCATGATCCGACCCTGAAGTTTACATCGGCAGCTGAGACCAAGCTTGTTGACTTCGTGCCTGGCGATTCGTCCAAGCAGTTCAGCATCAGTACCAATCTGGATCCGAAATAGGAAAGCGCGCTCATCGAGTTCATCCGTGAGAATCAGGACATCTTTGCATGGAAGCCTTCAGACATGCCAGGTGTACCGAGGCGACTCGCTGAGCACACCCTTAATGTGGATCCTAAATACAAACCGGTGAAACAGTTCCTCCGCCGGTTCAACGAGGAGAGGATAAAGGCTATTGGAGAAGAAGTGGCCAGGCTCTTAGCAGCTGGTTTCATCATTGAAGTTTTCCACCCTGAGTGGCTTGCTAATCCGGTGCTGGTCCTTAAGAAAAACGGCACCTGGCGCATGTGTGTGGATTATACTGATCTTAATAAAGCCTGCCCTACGGATCCTTTTACCCTCCCCCGTATTGATCAAATCATTGATGCTACGGCGGGATGTGAGCGTTTATGTTTCTTGGATGCATACTCCGGCTATCATCAGATTAAAATGGCAGTTAAGGACAAGGAGAAGACGACGTTCATAACTCCCTTTGGAGCCTTCTGCTACGTATCTATGCCTTTCGGGCTCAAAAGTGCCCAGGCAACTTATCAACGATGTGTGCAAAATTGTCTCCACAAACAGATTGGCCGTAATGTGCATGCTTATGTGGATGATATTGTGGTTAAGTCAAGGAAGAAGGAGACCTTGGTCGATGATTTGAAGGAGACCTTTGATAACCTGAGGACGTACAAGATGATGCTCAATCCGGCCAAATGTGTCTTTGGTGTACCAGCTGGCAAGTTGTTGGGTTTTCTGGTGTCCAACAGGGGAATTGAGGCTAATCCGGAGAAGATCTCGGCTATCACCTCTCTGGCTAAACCGAAGTGTATTAATGATGTTCAACGACTGGCAGGTCGGATTGCTGCACTAAGCCGGTTTATCAGCCGCCTGGGGGAGAAAGCGATCGCGTTGTATCAGATGTTGAAGAAGACAGATCAGTTTGTCTGGAGTTCTGCTGCTGATCAGGCGTTGGAGGACTTAAAGCGGCAATTGGCTAATCCGCCCGTGCTCGCCGCTCCCATTGATAGGGAACCGTTGCTGCTGTATGTTGCAGCTAATGCTCACGCGGTTAGTGTAGCTATTGTGGTAGAACAGAAGGAGGCTGGCAAAGAGTACCCGGTTCAGCGTCCGGTTTATTATATCAGCGAAGTGCTTATTGAATCCAAGCAAAGATACCCACATTGGCAGAAGCTGGTATATGGGGTTTTCATGGCAAGCTGGAAGTTGAAGCAGTATTTCCAAGGGCATCCTATCACAGTGGTCAGTTCTGCCCCCTTGGGTGATATCATCCAGAACCGAGAAGCAACGGGTCGGATTGCCAAGTGGGCTATAGAGCTGGGGCCGCACGGTTTAAGATATGTGCCTCGCACGGCGGTGAAGTCCCAGGCACTTGTTGATTTCATCAATGATTGGACGGAGTTGCAAGTCCCTGAAGAGAAGCCGGATCATACATATTGGACCATTCATTTTGATGGATCACGGCAATTGGAGGGCTCGGGGGCTGGAGTCATATTAACTTCCCCACGAGGTGACAAGTTTTGTTATGTTCTCCGTTTAATGTTCCCTTGTACTAACAATGCAGCTGAGTACGAAGCCTTGCTCCATGGTCTCCGGATGGCTAAAGAGATGAACTTAAGCCGGGTTAAGTGCTTCGGTGACTCGGATTTGGTGGCTCAACAGGTGTCTGATACTTGGGATTCTAAAGACCCACTCATGGCTGCATATCGTCGTGAGGTTGACGTGGTTGCAGGTCACTTCAAGGGTTATTAGGTGGACCACGTGGACCGTCGGAAGAACGAGGCAGCGGACCCTTTAAGCCGGCTGGGTTCACAGCGTAAACCGGTGCCGCCTAATGTTTTCCTCGATGTGCTGTACAACCCATCGGTTCAACTACCTGGTGAAGAGGATTTGGCGGTTCCTGATCCGGAAGCTCAGTTGGTGGCAGCGCTACACGTCATCCCGGATTGGACGCTTCCTTACCTGGCGTACATGAACCGGGGCGAGTTGCCAGAGGATGAGACTCTGGCCAGACAAATCGTTCGGCGGTCCAAGTCCATGACAATCTTCAATGGCGAGTTGCATCATTGCAGTGTATCAGGAGCATTTCAACGCTGTGTGTCTCCTGAGGAAGGCTGCGAAATTTTGCGCGAAATCCATGAAGGGGATTGTGGTCACCACGCCGGTTCAAAGTCTTTGGTGGCTAAGGCGTTTCGCCACGGTTTCTATTAGCTGACTGCCCATGCTGATGCGGAGGATCTGGTCAAGCGATGTGATGGTTGCCAAAAATTGTCAAGATGCGCTCATGTTCCGGCTCAAGAATTGAGGATGATTCCAATTACTTGGCCGTTTGCAACCTGGGGGCTGGATATGGTTGGGCCTTTCAAAAGGTCCAAAGACAAGAAGATCCACCTCCTGGTGGCGGTTGATAAATTTACAAAGTGGGTGGAGGCAGAGCCTGTTAGCAAGTGTGATGCAGCCACTGCGGTTCAGTTCATCCAAAAGGTGATTTTCCGGTTTGGCTTTCCACACAGTATCATCACAGATAATGGTACCAATTTATCTAAGGGTGCCATGAAAGAGTTCTGCGAACGAGAACACATCCGCCTTGACGTTTCATCAGTGGCGCATCCACAGTCCAATGGTCAAGCAGAGAGAGCCAATCAGGAGATCTTGAGAGGCATCAAACCCCGGCTTATGGTTCCCTTGCAGAGGACGCCGGGTTGTTGGGTCGAAGAGTTGCCCTCTGTGTTATGGAGCATCAATACCACGCCCAACAGATCAACTGGATACACGTCGTTCTTCATGGTTTATGGGGCAGAGGCGGTTCTCCCTAGTGATGTCCGTCATGATTCACCCCGTGTTGCGGCTTATGTTGAAGCGGACAACGAGACGGCTCGACAGGACGCTTTGGACCGGTTGGATGAAGAGCGAGACATTGCGGCTGCCCGCTCGGCGATTTACCAACAGGATCTTCGTCGCTATCACAGTCGTCGGGTCAGGACCAGAACCTTTCAAGAATGAGATTTGGTGCTTCGACTTATTCAAGGTCAAACCGATATCCATAAATTATCCCCACCTTGGGAGGGGCCTTTTGTCGTCAGCAAGAATTTGCATAACGGGTCATACTATCTGATTGATATTCGAGAGCATAAGGACTCACGTAAGTCAGAAGAGGAGACCAGCAGGCCGTGGAACATAGCTCATCTTCGGCCTTACTATACTTGAGCCATTGGCTCTGCTTATGTACATATTATGACAATGTATATATTATAATAAACCGGATCCTCAGCTAAAGCGGGGTATCTGTTCTTTTATATCATGTGTGGTTACATGGAGTTGTTCTGTTTTTAAGACGGCCTCCGGTTTACCCCTTGCAACAATTATAAAAATCACTTGGGGGCTCGGTCATATCTGAACCGATGCAATACCTTTTGATAGGCGAAAGCCACCAGATCACTTGGGGGCTCGGTCGTGTCCGAACCGATGCAACGCCTCTTGATCGGCGAAAGCCACCAGATCACTTGGGGGCTCGGTCGTGTCCGAACCGATGCAACACCTCTTGATCGGCGAAAGCCACCAGATCACTTGGGGACACGGTCAAGTCTGAACCGGTCACGCCTCTTGATCGGCCTACAGGCCTTAGAGTCACTTGGGGGCTTGGTCGAACCCGAACCATTGCCATGCCACTTGGCCGGCGTAATGCCACGAGTCATTTGGGGACCTGGCCGACTGGCACCATCGCTACACCTTTGGGGAGCTTGGTTGCGTCTGACCATGGTAACACCATCTGACCGGCTCAGTAAAGCCTTCTCTTTTGCAAAAGGTTTTATCATTGCTTTCGCTTTAATAACCTTTCTTGAGGAGTTGCTATTTTATCTTGGTTGCATTTTGTGCTGGTTCAAACAGCCAAATTGGCGGAATACGGTCCATTTTTCAAACCAGAGATTATTTGCCTGATTTGATTTTTTCGGTTCACATCCTTTTTTGGAGTAACAAAAGGCTATCTTGATCAAAGCACGGTTTACACAGTAAGCCGACGTTCTATATACAGGAGCTGTTTTTCTCCCATGACGGTTTCGGGTTATCAAACCCCCGTTTCAAAGAGTGGTTAAACGCCTACTTCATGCCCAATAAATGGCAGGTATTTCGTATCACGAAATTTGATCATATTTGCAAGTCTCCTTGTGTATCTACATAAAGATTCATAAACCGGATGGCGGTACAACCGCCCTGGTGGTTTAAGATTTTATGATTGCAGGAGATATAAGTTGGCAATATTGACCTTCCAAATAAAGGTATCAGCACAGATGCACGAAGGCATCTCAAGAAGCAAAAAGTATTGTCTATCCTATTACAAGGCAGCTTGGTGCCCAAATAAGATCATTGTTTTCTTGACAAGATATAGCAAGGAAGCTAGTTAAAGCTGCCTTCGGTTCACACCTGCTGGCCGCCCCGGTTTGATTGTTCTGGATCATCCTGCACTGCTTCAGCTTCCTCGTCTCTACCCAGCGGCTGGAAATCAACAGTGGTCCAGTCGATTCCCATTAATGCTTGGAAGACAGCCTCTTCATGGATCAGTGAAGACGGTTCAATATCAGGGGCGTAAGTATGCTTACGGATTGGAGGAATCAGGTTTTCCGCTTCAGGGATTGGTGCAGCCACTCGTTTGTTCTGGTCATTATACTGAGCTTGATAATGCGACAAATTTGCTTCTTCTACCAATTGGCAGGCTAGAGGATGCACCGCCTGGTTTATCTCTCTTAAATCCTCTTCGCTGAATTCTGATCCGTCCTCTTTCAAACTAGGATAGCCTTGAGCCGCTTCAACAGGGTCAAAATCGGGCACCCATGCTTTGGCCCGGATTAAGGCATTGATGGCTCCGGTTCGAGCAGCAGACTTTTTTAGCTCATCAATCCGAGAAGGGAGCATTGACAGCCTCTTCACCGTATCTTGGATCAAAGTGGGTGCTGGATTACTGTGTGACGCAGTTGAGATAATCCGCTGCGCTCCAGTGTACAGCTGCTCGATTAAAGTGTAGGCGGCTTTCAGTTTCATCCGCACGTCCGACCCCAAGTGGGTAATGCGAGTGCCTGTAACATGATCAGCAGTTTACAAACAGGGCTGTTTATAAGAGGATCACGATTATTATACAAGTCACAGGAAGCTTACCAAAGATGGCGGCAGTCATTGCATGCACTTGTCGCTTTACGCTGGTTAATTCATCAGTTACCGGTTTAAGGGCAGCCTCCGCATCTTCAATCTTTTTGGTTAAAGCGGCTTTTTCTGTGGCCCAGTCAGCCCGTTCCTTCTTGAAGCCCTCCTTCAGCTGCTCCATGGTGCCTAAAGCACCGGTTAACTCCTCTTTGGCCTTGGAGGTTTCAGCTTGCTGGGACTTCAAGTTTTCTTGAAGGTCGGCGACTTGGTTCTCTTTGACCTTTAGTTCAGCCTGCAGTCCGATAGTTATACGGTTTAACAAATGAAGTACCAACCACATAACAAGTTATGCACTTTGTACTTGGGGGCTAATGCCTGTTTGCTCTACAGCTATCAATTAATTATCAAAGTCCCAAGTTCAATACAAGTATTCAACTTGGCACTTGGGGGCTAATGGCTATTTGCTCTGATGATATTTCTGATGCCACTGTATGAAGATTAAAGTCTCGGTTCCAACTATACTAAGTTGAACCGACCCTTGGGGGCTACATCAGTGAACTTTGAAGTATTGAGTTTTATGACAAGACCCGATTCAATTATACTAAAGTTGGATCGGCCCTTGGAGGCTACAGTGGTGGTAAACAGGAACAAGTACATGGAGATTACCTCAAATTTTTCCTTCATCATCTTTACCAGATTGGCTTCATAATCACGGCTAGTATATAGCCGGTTCAAATAACCAGAATGAATATCTTGGGCGTTGAGAGCAGTATATGTTGCTAGATCAACATCCCATTTGCCTTTGCTCATGGCAGAGAATTCTTCTTTGGCAGTATGCTTGGCTAAAGCGACGGGATTCCCCGGTTCAGAACGACCAATACCAGTAATTATGACTTCATCATCCTTAGACTCGCCGGTTTGAACTGGCGCAGTCGATTTATCAGCAGGTTTGGAGGGACTGGTGGTTTTCTCAATCCGGATGGGACTGGCACGCTGATCAGCAGGACCGGAGGTGTCAACAAAACCCTCTTCAGCAGTAGCAACTTCATTTTGCGCTAGCGGGTCATTAACCACATCTTCATGGATAACCGCTTCAACATTTGGGGTGGTGTACGGTACAGGAGCAACGCCCTCCTCAGCTGTTTTGTCCTGGCGAGCTTTCTTACTTGGCCTCGGTTTGGCCCTAAAAGGAGCATCAAAATCAAAGACAGTACATATTGAAAGTTGCAAAAATCAACAATGTTATGATAAGTACAAACTTACCCAAGCACGGTTTTAAGTGGAGGCAGCTGGGTACCATTTGACTCGCCAGAAGATGAGTGCGAGGTGACCTGATAATCGGAGTCAGACGGATTAAGCGGTTGACGAAAATAGCCTGCTTTAGGACAAATATTGACAAGCAATTTAGAGACCTCTGAACGACGTTTCCGAACCGGACTGTTCGGTAAACCGGCAGAGGTAACTACCTGGCCGCTGTGTCGAGTCGTGCGGCGCACCTCATGCTGTTGGGTCTTCATAAGAAAGTTGGGATCCAAGTAAGCAAGAGGATGAGAAAATTTAACTTTTCGGTTTGACTGACGGATTTTGTGTGAAGGTGGAAGGCTTGAATCAGAAGAAAGAGTAATTACCTCTGCATCATCAGCATGGCTAGCTTCGGCATCGTCCTGGCAAATAGTATCATCAATAAGTTGTATAAAAAATAAACCGAGGGAATCAAGGTCTTCCTCAAGGTCCGGATTACCCACATCATCATCAGCAGGCGGATCAGAGGAGGCGGTAGTTTTCCTCTTGTGAGCAGGCCTTTTAACGACCTGTGTCTTAGATCGGATTGGTCTTTCCGGTTTATCCGCTTTCTCTTGCGGGAGCTTCTTACTCCAAAACGGATCATCACCCTGCACCAACATATATTAGTATCAGTAATACGCAAGTACAATACTGTAAGACTTAGCGAAAAGAGAATTCGGATTTACCGCTGGCGGTTTGTTGGTGGCGCAGAAAGGAAGAAGGCCGGTTCGGGCACAAGCGTGTTCCGGTTCATTCAGAATTTTCTTCACAGCTTCTGTGACCTCTTCATCAGTAAGCTGGATGTTTACGTGACGCAGCGGGTCGTCAACACTGCCCGTATATTCGCACATCAGACCGGCGCGTTGGCTGAGGGGTAGTATACTCCAAGATATCCAGCAACGGGCAAGATCAACTCCTGTTAAACCGTTGGCCATAAAGGCTCTGAGCTTGGACAGTTGAGGAGCGTACTTCATCCTCTCTTTGCCAGTCAGCCTCTGAGGAAAGGGGTGTGTGTTGCTAAGCCGTTCCGGACGAAAACCGGGCAAGAGATTCTCATTGGTAGGGGAGGTATCTTTGCAATAAAACCAGGTGTTATTCCACTCCTGAGGATGACTGTGCAATTTTGCATGAGGATAAATGACCTCTTTCCTCTTTTGGATTGCCACGCCGCCCAGCTCCAGATTGGAACCGTCAGGAAATTCTGTATGGCGGTTTAGGTGAAAACAGTCTCGGAACAACTCCACTGTAGGTTCCTCTTGAAAGAACACCTCGCAGAGCACTTGGAAATGACATATATTGGTGACAGAGTTGGGACCAATATCTTGTGGATGAAGTTGGAAGTTGGCCAAGACATCCCGGTAGAATTTTGAACCGGGCGGATTAAAACCACGAGCTAGCGCCCGGCTCCGTCTCCCTCGCTTCCTCCTTGGTGAGCTCCCTGCTGGTGCCCCGGGCAGCCTTTGGCTTCAGGCGGACGGCTGCTGCAGCCAGGCCTCGTGGGCTGCGCTGGAGGTCTCCGCCACCGGGAGCTTGGCCTTGAATCGTGGTTGGCAGGCGTTCGTCCGTGCTCGCGGCTTGGAGCATAGGTGCACCCTGCACTTCAGGTTTGACAACGATGCCACCCTCTATGTGAGGGTGTTTGGGGAAGATGGTCGCCGCGCGGGGTGTTGCCCCGAGGACGACGATCGTGGCCGGGGGCCCCGCCCCGACGACGATGGAGGAGACAGCGCCCGCGCGGATGGCGGTGCCCGAGGCTCCTCAAGCTTCATCAACTCTTCTTCAAGCGACTCCTCCGCTGGTGGCCGCAGTCAGCCCCCACGCCGTCGAGCTTGCCTGGGAGGCGGCAACTCGTCCGCCCGTCGCAGCGCCCCGGTGAAGCGCGATAGGGAGTCCGCCTGAGCCCCGGAGGCATCCCGAGTCGCCTCCTGTAATGCCCTCGATGCGGCTATATCTCCCACGTGTCGAGGCACGACTTAGAGGCATAACCGCATTGAAAGCAATGTCGCAAGTGAGGTAATCTTCACACAATCCATGTAATAAATAAAGGGAAAAGATACATAGTTGGCTTACAATCGCCACTTCATACAAGTACATAAATAACATCCATCATACAGATTACACTCAAGGTCCGACTACGGTACCAAAATGAAAGAAGACTACCCCAAATGCTAAACAGATCCCCGGATGGCCCCAACTGGGCTCCACTACTGATCATCTAGAAAAGAAACATAGTAACGGCCACGTTCCTCGTCGAACTCCCAAGTGAACTCGGACGCGTCATCTGCGCTGGCATCGTTGGAACCTGCAACTGTTGTGATAATATCTGTGAGTCACGGGGACTCAGCAATCTCACACCCGCGAGATCAAGACTATTTAAGCTTATAGGTAGGAAAAGGATAGTGAGGTGGAGCTGCAGCAAGCGACTAGCATATGGTGACTACAACGCAAAGGAGAGTGAGAAGAGAAGGCAAAGCACGGTCGAGAAACTAGAAGTGATCAAGAAGTGATCCTGAAATAACCTACGTCAGGCATAACTCCAACAACCGTGTTTACTTCCCTGACCCTGCCGAGAAGAGACCATCACGGTTACACACGCGGTTGATGTGTTTTAGTTAAAGTCAACTTTGGGTTTTCTACAACCGGACATCAACAAATTCCCATCTGCCTCATAACCGCGGGCACGGCTTTCGAAAGATAATACCCTGCAGGGGTGTCCCAACTTAGCCCATGATAAGCTCTCACGGTCAACGAAGGATATTCCTTCTACCGGGAAGACCCGATCAATCTCGGAATCCCGGACTACAAGACATTTCGACAGCAACAAAACAAGTCCAGCAAAGCCGCCCGATTGTGCCGACAAATCCTGATAGGAGCTGCACATATCTCGGTCTCAGGGCACATCCGGATGAGCAGTCCGTACAACTAAAACCAGCCCTCGAGTTGCCCCGAGGTGGCGCTGCAAAGGGCTCTAGTTTGGACCAGCAATCGAAGGAGAACTGGCCCGGGGGTTTAAAATAAAGATGACCCTTGAGTCTGCAGAACCCAAGGGAAAAAGGCTAGGTGGCGAATGGTAAAACCAATGTTGGGCCTTGCTGGAAGAGTCTTATTCAAAGCGAACTGTCAAGGGGGTCCCATAAATCACCCAACCGTGTAAGGAACGCAAACTCCGGGAACATAACACCGGTATGACGGAAACTAGGGTGGCAAGAGTGGAACAAAACACCAGGCATAAGGCCGAGCCTTCCACCCTTTACCAAGTATATAGATGCATTAATTAAATAAGAGGTATTGTGATATCCCAACAGGTAAACATGTTCCAACAAGGAACAACAAGTCCATGTTCCAACAAGGAACAAACTTCATCTTCACCTGCAACTAGCAACGCTATAAGAGGGGCTGAGCAAAGCGGTAACATAGCCAATCAACGGTTTGCTAGGACATGGATGGTTAGGGGCTGACATGGCAATATAGGAGGCATGATATAGAAAGTGGTAGGTATCGCAGCATAGGCATAGCAAAAGAGCGAGCATCTAGCAAGCAAAGATAGAAGTGATTTCGAGGGTATGGTCATCTTGCCTGCAAGAGTCTCAGAGTTGTCGAAAACTTGGTCCTCGTAAGCGTTCTCAACGGAATCCTCGTTCACGTACTCGTCTCCTGGCTCTACCCAAGACAAGAGAACAAGCAGGAACCAATATCAACCACGATGCAATGCGCAAGCAATATGATGCAAAACATGTCATGATATGCGAGTGGTGATATGCAATGCGTATGCATGCTACGGAAGGACATAGATGAACAAGGCATAGTCTTGGCAAACCAAGCATGCCACTGGATAGATGAGGTGATTTCGGTTGAAATCGATATAAAATACACCGGAATCGGATGCACGGTTTGCAAATGGCAAGCAATACAAGAATGACACGAATCTGCCATAAACAGCATGATGCTGCTTAGCAAGCAACGAATAATTAAGCTACTGCACCCAAACATGGCAACAAAGCATATGACAGTAATCTACACAAGATGCAAGACAAAAGATGAACACTGAGCTACGGCTAATTCACATAATAACAGGTCCAAACAATCATGGCAAAAGTGCAAACGATAACAAGTTCTCAGACTTGGTGAAATAATCAACATAGCAGAAACTAACATCAAGATGACATGTTCAGAGCAATCAAACGGTATGCTACAGGTTCAGAATATAGCAAACTAAGGCATGGCATGAATGCACACATAGCACTTGACAAAAGTCTCTTACTGACCATAAGCCAAAAAGGATAAGAAAATATGATTACACCCATGTCAATTAAGCAAGTTTCGCTACAGGTTTCAGACTTAGTAGAAAACTGGACATGGCAGAAACTAATAACGACTAGGCATGTTCGTGAGCTCGATGCACTCACTACAGAGTATTGCATGATAAACTAAGCATACATACATCAAGAATACATGACATAGTAACTAGACATGGCAAGAATAACATCATATCATGCAAGTACCAACTACACCAAGCTTGGCGAAATCGAATAACATGTAAACAATCTGCCAGCAACATTTTGAAGCAAAAGTAGAGCTCGATTGACTCAAGCTATGGCACTCCATAATTGCAAACAAAGGCACGGATGGATAGAGAAAATACTCAAGTTCAAAACTCCCTTACTGATCATGCTCAAATTATGCATGGATCTCTCAGAAACAACATGAATACATGGCATGAAAATAACAGCAGTCAGGGACTTAGTGAAATCACTAAGTCTCTGAAATCAGTAACATCAAGATACCTAGTTTGCATGCTTGTGCTAGTCACCACATAGATCAAAAAAATACATGGAAAAATTCCCTGTATAGGTCGAATGGC
Organism: Aegilops umbellulata; assembly: GCA_032464435.1. Taxonomy (NCBI): domain Eukaryota; kingdom Viridiplantae; phylum Streptophyta; class Magnoliopsida; order Poales; family Poaceae; genus Aegilops; species Aegilops umbellulata. The sequence goes on along the minus strand of CP136060.1, from coordinate 81,498,610 downwards.
ATATTTCAAAACTCATGTAGGACACAACTTCATAGGAGGTACACATCAATCATGGCAAAAATGACAAAAGTGCATGTTGAGATAAGATCCGGCCACTAACATCAACTAGCCCTCTTATAACAGCAATTCGGGCATCAAGATGACTTCAAATGAAAATGATGCAATGGAACAAAATGATGTACTCTTCGAGGCGAACAAAATGACGTATGGTACGCGCGGAACGGAGCTATGGATGCAAAGTTATGGCATGTCGAACATGGTAAGATGATACAAAATACTGAGGACTTACAGAAAACGAGGGGAAAACGAGGTCAACCCTGCCGGCGCGGAAACCGAGGCATGCCGGCGCGGCTCGCCGGAGTGCGACGGGGAGGAGGCGGCGGAGGCGGACCCGGCCGGATCCGGGCGGCGCCGGCCCGGATCTGGCCGCGGGTGGCGCGGGACGGCGAGGAGGACGCGCGGAGGCGGCGGCGGCTCGCCTGCGGGCCGCGGGGGACGGCGTGGAGGACGGCGCCGCGGCGGGGTTCGGCGACGGCGGCGGAGCGCGGCGGCGACGGCGGCGGGAAGGCGCGGGCTGACGCGGGAGGCGCGGGGCGGCGACGGCGCGCCTGCGGGCCGCGGGGGCCCGGCTCGGGCCGAGCGGGCCGGGCGCGGGAGGCGGCGCGGGGACGGCGACGGGCCACGTGGCAGCACGCCACAGGCCGCGGGCGGCGGCGGCGGACACGTCCGCCCGCGTGGAGAGACGAAATTAGGGTTTCGGGGTGGATTTGCCCGTGATGGAGGAGGGGGAGACGTTTTTATAGCTAGGAGGAGCTAGGAGGCTCCAAATGGAGAGCGGTTTTCGGGCACGCGATCGTGATCGAACGGCGGAGGACATGGGAGTGTCTTAGATGGGTTGTTGGGCTGTTTTGAAGGGGTGTTGGGCTGCAACACACACGAGGCCTTCACGGTTACCCGGTTAACCGTTGGAGTACCAAACGAACTCCGATTGACCCGAAACTTGACAGGCGGTCTACCGGTGCTATACCGAGGCCACATGTCAAGCCTCGGTCCATTCCGAGAATGTTTAATACCCGCTCACGAAGAAATGTAAAAGGGGACGCCGGGAGACATAGGAGCGCCGGATTGCAAAACGGACAACGGGAAAGATGCTCGGATTTATGAGACGAACACGTATGCGAATGCGATGCACATGATGACATGATATGAAATGCATGACATGACCAAAATGCAAAACGAGGGGAAACCCAACACGGATGAAATATCATAACACATAGCCGGAAATGGCAAGAGTTGGATTACAAATATGGCAAGTTACATCTGGGGCGTTACAACACACCACCACTACGAGAGGATCTCGTCCCGAGATCTAGGACTGAAAGAACTCCGGATACTCGGAACGTATGTGGTCTTCACGCTCCTAGGTGGCTTCTCGGTCTGAATGATGTGACCATTTCACTTTGAGGAATTTGATTGACTTGTTGCGAGTCTTGCGCTCAGTTGTTTCAAGAATTGCAACTGGATGCTCATGATAGGACAAATCTTCTTGAAGATCAATCTCTTCGAAGTTGATGGTGCGCTCCGGCGTCTTGAAGCACTTGCGAAGCTGTGACACGTGGAAGACATCGTGCACATTTGCAAAGTTGGAGGGAAGCTCAAGTTGATAGGCTAGATCGCCTCATTTGCCGATGATCTTAAAAGGACCGACGTATCTAGGGGCAAGTTTCCCCTTGATACCGAAGCGACGAGTTCCTTTCATTGGAGAGACGCAGAGGTAAACATGGTCTCCGATCTCGAATGCCACATCACGATGTTTGCTGTCGTAATAGCTCTTCTGGCGCGACTGCGCGGCTTTGAGGTTCTCACGAATCACCTTGCACATAGCCTCAGCCTCTGAGATCAAATCATTGCCGAGCAATTGACGTTCACCGGTTTCAGACCAGTTGAGAGGAGTACGGCACTTCCTGCCATAGAGAATCTCGAATGGGGCTTTGCCCGAGCTGGCTTGAAAACTGTTGTTGTAAGAGAATTCAGCATAAGGAAGACAATCCTCCCACTTCATGCCGAAAGAGATAACACAGGCTCTAAGCATATCTTCAAGAATTTGGTTGACACGCTCGACTTGTCCACTAGTCTGAGGGTGGAAAGCTGTGCTGAAGCGGATGTTGGTGCCCATGGCCTTCTGAAAAGAATCCCAAAACTTGGAGGTAAAGATGCTGCCACGGTCTAAAGAGATCAATTGCGGAATGCCGTGCAAAGAGACAATTCTGGAGGTGTAGAGCTCTGCCAGCTGCGCTGCTGTGATAGACTCTTTGATAGGAAGAAAATGAGCCACTTTGGTGAGCTTGTCGATGACGACGAAGATAGCATCATTTCCACGCTTGGACTTAGGAAAACCAGTCACGAAGTCCATTTCGATATGATCGAATTTCCATTCTGGAATAGCAAGAGGTTGGAGAAGACCATCTGGTCGTTGGTGTTCTATTTTCACCCTTCTGCAGACATCACACTCATTCACGAATTGAGCGATCTCACGCTTCATTCGTGTCCACCAATACAACTGCTTGAGGTCATGGTACATCTTCGAACTTCCAGGATGAATTGACAGAAGAGAATTGTGCGCTTCATTCATAATGACTTTACGAAGATCACCCTTTGGAACCACGATCCGGTCCTCGAAGAAAGGAGTATCTCTGTCATCAACTCGATAGCACTTGTATTTGGAAATGCTCTTGTCAATACCACGTTTCACCTTCTTCACCATGGTATCCAACAATTGTGCCTCACGAATCTGATCTTCCAAAGTAGGAGAGATGATGAGGTTGGCAAGCAAACCTTGAGGGACAACTTGGAGATTCAACTTGCGGAAAGCCTCACAGAGATCCGGTTGAAATGGCTTGAGGATTAAGCTGTTGCAGTAAGCCTTTCTGCTCAAAGCGTCTGCAATCACATTAGCCTTGCCTGGAGTGTATTCAATACTCGGATTATACTCTTGAATCATTTCGACCCATCGAGTCTGCCCGAGGTTGAGATGAGGCTGAGTGAAGATATACTTGAGACTCTTGTGATCTGTGAAAATGTCCACTTTTCTACCCAACAGGAGATGTCTCCATGTTATCAGTGCGTGGACAACTGCCGCCAACTCAAGATCGTGAGTGGGGTAGTTCCTTTCATTGGGCTTCAACTGGCGAGAGGTATAGGCAACAACCTTCTTCTCTTGCATTAAGACGGCACCTAGGCCCTGAAGAGAAGCATCACAGAATACTTCATAAGGCTTGGATTCATCAGGAGGAGTCAGAACTGGAGCAGTGACGAGTTTCTCTTTTAGAGTCTTGAAAGCAACGTCACACTCAGGAGACCAGACATATTTCACATGCTTCTGGAGGAGGTTGGAAAGAGGCTTGGCAATCCTGGAGAAATTCTCAATGAATCTTCTGCAATAGCTTGCAAGTCCAAGAAAGCTACGAAGCTGCTTGACATTCTGAGGGGGTTGCCAATTCAAAACTGCAGACACCCTCTCTGGATTAATAGCAATGCCCTTGGCAGAGATGATATGACCAAGATAAAGAACTTCATCAAGCCAGAATTCACATTTGGAGAACTTCGCATATAATTGATACTCTCTGAGCTTGTCGAGTACCAATCGCAAATGTTTGGCATGATCCTTCTTATTCTTGGAGAAGACCAAAATATCATCGAGATAGACCAAGACAAATTCGTTGATGTAGGGGTTGAAGATGAAATTCATCAAGCGAGTGAAATATGGAGGAGCATTGACGAGGCCGAAAGACATGACAGTATATTCATAAGAACCAAAGCTTGTTCTGAATGCTGTCTTGGGAATATCTTCTTCACGAATGCGAATCTGATGATAACCCATACGAAGGTCAAGCTTGGAGAACACCTTAGCACCTTTAAGTTGCTCAAATAGCTCATTGACGTTGGGAAGTGGGTACTTGTTTTTGATAGTCTTCTTGTTCAATGGACGGTAATCGACGCAAAGTCGGTCCGTGCCATCCTTCTTCTTGACAAAAAGAACACCACAACCCCAAGGAGAAGAACTCGGTCTGATCAGACCCAGACGTTCTTGTTTATCGAGTTGAATCTTCAATTCCTTGAGCTCATCTGGTCCAAGCTTGTAAGGACGCTTGCAAACGGGTTCCGTGTCAGGCTCAAGATCAATAACGAATTCAACTGGCCGACGGGGAGGCATACCCGGAAGCTCTTCTGGAAAAACATCTTGGTACTCACAAACGACTGGAATCTGAGAGATAGCCTCCATTTCACCAATCTCATTGAGAGAAAACAACCGAATGGTATCATCACGAGAAGCATAGATGATCACATCGTTAGAAGAGTGAGTCAATTTGATTTCCCTGGCAGCACACTCAAGCTGAGCCTTGTGCTTAGAAAGCCAGTCCATCCCGAGAATAAGATCAATATCAGAATCACCAAGCACCATTGGAGAAGACAGAAATTTATAGTCGCCCATCTTGATGGAAACATCCGGAACCGAAACTCGAGAAGTCAATTGCTTACCCGGGGACACAATAGACAAAGGTCTCGGCAAAATTTGAGTAACGAAATCATGCTTAGATGCAAAGGGTCTTGAGATGAAACAATGTGATGCACCATTATCAAACAAGACTTTGGCAGGAATATCATTAACAGGAAGATTACCCATGATCACTTCAGAAGAATCCTCTGCTTGAGCTGCGTTCATCATGTTCACTTTGGCATACTTGGAATTATGCTTGACCATTGCATTGCTCGAAGATTTCACAGGAGGAGGAGGCGGAAGGCGCCTTTGATTGAAGCACTTGTTCGCATAGTGACCCTTCTGCTGACATTTGTTACAAGTCACCTCTGAGAGCGGACGATGGTAAGGAGCACTTGGCCTTGGAGTTTGGTTCTGAGACTTGTTCTGAAAGTCAGGGTTGGGTGGGTGGGAAGATCCACGGCCACTTGAGTTCTTCTGCTGATAAGGCTGACGGAACGGAGGAGGAGGAGGCAACCAGAACTTCTGTTGCTTAGCTGCCACAAGTGAAGAAGAAGAAGACTGGACTGCGTCTCTGACTCTCTTCTTAGAAGCCTCACACTTGAGCCGAGCAGCTTCTTGTTTCAGCGCCATGTTGTAGAATTCATCATACTTTAATGGCTCGAAAAGCACGAGAGCAAGCTGCAGATCTTCTCTGAGACCACGTCTGAATTGGTAGATCATACTCTTCTCATCAGGGATGTCTTGCCTTGCAAAACGAGAGAGTTTCTGGAACTGAGTGTTGTATTGATAGACAGACATGTTGCCTTGCTTGAGATTGCAGAATTCCTCACGCTTAAGCTCAACAACACTTTCTGGAATGTGGTGTGCTTTGAAGTCACGACGGAAATCATCCCAAGTGATCACACGACCTCCTCTAGAATCTTTGTATTGCTGGAACCACTCAGCAGCTTGATCTTTGAGTTGAAAAGAGGCAAACTTGACAAAGTCCTCAGGTCTCACATTGCTGCACTCGAAATGCTTGCTGATGTCCACGAGCCAATCATCGGCGTCTGTGGCCTCGACACAGTAGCTGAAGGTCTTTGGCTGATTAGCAAGGAACTGGTTCAGTGAAGCGAAATGCGGCTGATTGTTCCCTTGGCCTTGATTCTCTTGATTAGCTTGCCCTTGGTTGCGATCTTGCAAGAGCTGAATCAGAATCTGAGCATTGGCATTTGTGGCAGTCATCAAGGCTTGCCAAGCTTCCGGAGGAGGAGGTGGTGGCGGAGGGTTAGCCTGGTTCCCTTCATTGCGTTCCGGATTCTGACGCATTGGTGGAGCCATCCTGAAGAGGGTGACATCCATTAGCATCTTGACAGAGATATATTGAAGCTGAATCAAAGGAACGACATTGCAACATATAGTCTTCACAATTAACATTCGAACGAGAATGAACGAATGAATTCCAATGTAAAATATCACACTTCCATAAGCTGAGAAGCCACTTAGAACATGGTAAGGAATAAAATCAACAAGGTACGGATGTGAACAAATACTTGGTAAGGATTACCCAATCACAAACCAAATATCTGCGGAAGAAAAACTAGAGCTACGAGAATTCCCACTTAAAAACTCCCGAAACTTTCTGGTTATGCAATCAGGTGTTGGGGATACAGGGGACACAAAATATATCACCCAAACTAACAATACCTAGATCCAGCTGTATCCATCCTTCAACACATAACCAAGAAATCCTCGGAAATCATCTACCTCAACCTTCGAAAACACATCCGTTATACAAGTCATGGCAATACTCCCGCACTCGCCTCAGTACTGGGCTATCAGGGTTATCTCACCAACAACTGTACAAAAGAGATTTTCGATGTCGGCGTGCTAAAATCAGGTATTCCAAAACCGCAACGATAAAATTATGACAACAACACCTCGGAGCTCAACTCCCCGGGACACTGCCACAACCCCTAAATGTCAGGAGGTAACCAAGACAATGTTGTCATCATAAAACCATCGGAACGATTGTAATATACCCGCGTGATCCTAAAAAATTTTTTAGTGAAATTTGAGAAGAGAAGAGTCAAAACTCTACGTCAGGATGCCTTACCAGAAGGTCGAAGGGACTGGGGAGTAAAAAGAATTCCTAAACTCTCCGATATATAATTCCTAAATGACTCAAAACATTTTTCTAGACACAACTCGGCCACTAAAGACAATCAAACAGTGGGGGCTCCTAAGGTCGGGGAAAGGCTCTGATTACCAACTTGTAACGCCCTTGATGCGGCTATATCTCCCACGTGTCGAGGCACGACTTAGAGGCATAACCGCATTGAAAGCAATGTCGCAAGTGAGGTAATCTTCACACAATCCATGTAATAAATAAAGGGGAAAGATACATAGTTGGCTTACAATCGCCACTTCACACAAGTACATAAATAACATCCATCATACAGACTACACTCAAGGTCCGACTACGGTACCAAAATGAAAGAAGACTACCCCAAATGCTAAACAGATCCCCGGATGGCCCCAACTGGGCTCCACTACTGATCATCTGGAAAAGAAACATAGTAACGGCCACGTTCCTCGTCGAACTCCCAAGTGAGCTCGGACGCGTCATCTGCGCTGGCATCGTTGGAACCTGCAACTGTTGTGATAATATCTGTGAGTCACGGGGACTCAGCAATCTCACACCCGCGAGATCAAGACTATTTAAGCTTATAGGTAGGAAAAGGATGGTGAGGTGGAGCTACAGCAAGCGACTAGCATATGGTGACTACAACGCAAAGGAGAGCGAGAAGAGAAGGCAAAGCATGGTCGAGAAACTAGAAGTGATCAAGAAGTGATCCTGAAACAACCTACGTCAGGCATAACTCCAACAACCGTGTTCACTTCCCTGACCCCGCCGAGAAGAGACCATCACGGTTACACACGCGGTTGATGTGTTTTAGTTAAAGTCAACTTTGGGTTTTCTACAACCGGACATCAACAAATTCCCATCTGCCTCATAACCGCGGGCACGGCTTTCTAAAGATAATACCCTGCAGGGGTGTCCCAACTTAGCCCATGATGAGCTCTCACGGTCAACGAAGGATATTCCTTCTACCGGGAAGACCCGATCAATCTCGGAATCCCGGACTACAAGACATTTCGACAACAACAAAACAAGTCCAGCAAAACCGCCCGATTGTGCCGACAAATCCTGATAGGAGCTGCACATATCTCGGTCTCAGGGCACATCCGGATGAGCAGTCCGTACAACTAAAACCAGCCCTCGAGTTGCCCCGAGGTGGCGCTGCAAAGGGCTCTAGTTTGGACCAGCAATCGAAGGAGAACTGGCCCGGGGGTTTAAAATAAAGATGACCCTTGAGTCTGCAGAACCCAAGGGAAAAAGGCTAGGTGGCGAATGGTAAAACCAATGTTGGGCCTTGCTGGAAGAGTCTTATTCAAAGTGAACTGTCAAGGGGGTCCCATAAATCACCCAACCGTGTAAGGAACGCAAACTCCGGGAACATAACACCGGTATGACGGAAACTAGGGTGACAAGAGTGGAAGAAAACACCAGGCATAAGGCCGAGCCTTCCACCCTTTACCAAGTATATAGATGCATTAATTAAATAAGAGGTATTGTGATATCCCAACAGGTAAACATGTTCCAACAAGGAACAACAAGTCCATGTTCCAACAAGGAACAAACTTCATCTTCACCTGCAACTAGCAACGCTATAAGAGGGGCTGAGCAAAGCGGTAACATAGCCAATCAACGGTTTGCTAGGACATGGATGGTTAGGGGCTGACATGGCAATATAGGAGGCATGATATAGCAAGTGGTAGGTATCGCAGCATAGGCATAGCAAAAGAGCGAGCATCTAGCAAGCAAAGATAGAAGTGATTTCGAGGGTATGGTCATCTTGCCTGCAAGAGTCTCAGAGTTGTCAAAAACTTGGTCCTCGTAAGCGTTCTCAACGAAATCCTCGTTCACATACTCGTCTCCTGGCTCTACCCAAGACAAGAGAACAAGCAGGAACCAATATCAACCACGATGCAATGCGCAAGCAATATGATGCAAAACATGTCATGATATGCGAGTGGTGATATGCAATGCGTATGCATGCTACGGAAGGACATAGATGAACAAGGCATAGTCTTGGCAAACATGCATGCCACTGGATAGATGAGGTGATTTCGGTTGAAATCGATATAAAATACACCGGAATCGGATGCACGGTTTGCATATGGCAAGCAATACAAGAATGACACGAATCTGCCATAAACAGCATGATGCTGCTTAGCAAGCAACGAATAATTAAGCTACTGCACCCAAACATGGCAACAAAGCATATGACAGTAATCTACACAAGATGCATGACAAAAGATGAAAACCGAGCTACGGCTAATTCACATCATAACAGGTCCAAACAATCATGGCAAAAGTGCAAACGTTAACAAGTTCTCAGACTTTGTGAAATAATCAACATAGCAGAAACTAACATCAGGATGACATGTTCAGAGCAATCAAACAATATGCTACAGGTTCAGAATATAGCAAAATAAGGCATGGCATGAATCTACACATAGCTTTGACAAAAGTTTCTTACTGACCATAAGCCAAAAAGGATCAGAAAATATGATTACACCCAATTCATAGGAGGTACACATCAATCATGGCAAAAATGACAAAAGTGCATGTTCAGATAAGATCCGGCCACTAACATCAACTATCCCTCTTATAACAGCAATTCGGGCATCAAGATGACTTCAAATGAAAATGATGCAATGGAACAAAATGATGTACTCTTCGTGGCGAACAAATTGACATATGATACGCGCGGAACGGAGCTATGGATGCAAAGTTATGGCATGTCGAACATGGCAAGATGATACAAAATACTGAGGACTTAGAGAAAACGAGGGGAAAACGAGGTCAACCCTGCCGGCGCGGAAACCGAGGCACGCCGGCGCGGCTCGCCGGAGTGCGACGGGGAGGCGGCGACGGAGGCGGACCCGGCCGGATCCGGGCGGCGCCGGCCCGGATCTGGCCGCGGGTGGCGCGGGACGGCGAGGAGGACGCGCGAAGGCGGCGGCGGCTCGCCTGTGGGCCGCGTGTCAGGACCCCGATCCTAAGTCACACCGATCTAGCATGTAACACATCATATCACTTTGCGGCCTCACGCACGGTATTCCCACGGGTGCCACCTTACCTGGCCCGGGACCGTTTGCGCCTTTTGGCTCACGTATATGATAGTGTCGCTAGCATCCATATGACAAAGAACCCGGGCCGACATGGCTAGTCGTGAACCCAAAGCGGCACTAACCCATGGGGACAGGCATACATGAATCAACCTCGAGCATGTCGGTCAACAGCGTGTGAATCCAGGCTGTAGCATTAGGCTAACAGGACTCCGGATGTCACCGCGTGACATTTCCCCGAAGGGACAGACACAGGAACGAAGTGAAACACATGCCGGCCAGTCAAGTGTCCTGAGCAGTAGTGCTGGGCTAGCAGGACTCCGGTGAACCGGGCTGAGCGGACTACTATGGCTCAAGGAAGCACTAGACTACATTTCCCCATAAGAGAGGCTGCCAAGGATAAACAACTAGATTGTCGGATCCCACACATACCAAGCATTTCAATCATACACACAATATGCTCGATATGGGTAAATACAACATGGCATCACAACAAGACTCTACGACTCAAGTATTTATTCATTAGACTCCGAGGAGCGAGATATTACAAACATGGGTCTCATGACCCAACATTCAGAGCATACAAGTCAAAGCACATGCTGAAGCTTAACATGTCTGAGTACAGACATCTACAAATGAAAAAGGCTGAGAAGCCTGACTATCTACCAGATCCTGCCGAGGGCACAAGATCGTAGCTGAGGTATCAAGCTAAACGTCGAAGTCCACACGGAACTACTAGCGAGACTGACGTCTCTCTGCAAAAACATAAAATAGGCAAACGTGAGTACAAATGTACCCAGCAAGACTTACATCAGAACTATCTACACATGCATCAGTATCAAAAGGGGGTGGTGGAGTTTAACTGCAGCAAGCCAGCTTTGACTCGGTGGCTATCCTGAACTACGACTGCAAGTAACTCTTTTGAGGTGGCGCACACGAGTCCACATATTCACCATATCAATACACCACTATGGATCCGCTCCCGGCTCCCTACGAGAAGGCCATCCATAGCACTCATGCTTATCTTGCGCATTTTAGAGTATCCACTTTCACTTGTCTATGAACTATGCAAGGGGTCCAAGTTTCCATATCCGAGGAATCCGGCTATTCGAATAGATAATGATAACCCTGCAGGGGTGTACTTCTTCACACACGCTCTCGCCACTTATCGCCCTGTACACGTCATGTACCTCGGCAACCTTCAAGCGGAAACCGGGCGAGGGAGTCGGCCACGACCTGACTAACCAACAAGTCTCTAGTCCAGGTTTATCGCCTATTCGGGTTCCATCCGCAAGGAGATCCGGCCGGGGTGTCGCTCACGGCCCCAAACGATGTGAGCAGGGTTCCCAAGCCCACCAACCGGGTGCCACTTGGTACACCGTGCCACTGTGCCTAGTCTGTCCCAAGCCCACCTGTACCGGGTGCCACTTGGTAGACTACTAACACTACCTACAAACACCAGAAACTAGTTGCAACTCCTGGACAGAGATCAAGTTGATTAATAAGTCGAGAGGGGTCGAGTTACCGGAACCCAATGTGTGGTAGTAACTGTTCATGGATCACAAACACAGAACTCAGTTCCTGAGGACGGCTGCAATGAGACAACCCACCATGTACTCCTACATGGCCTCTCACCGCTACCTTTACCAAATCGTGTTCACACTCTTAGCTCTCAACAGTAGGACATGTTCACCACATTCCAATTCATTCCCGATGAATCAGACCTGACTCAACTCTAAGCAATAACAGGCATGACAAACAAGCATGAATGAGTAGGCACATCAGGGCTCAAACAACTCCTACTCATGCTAGTGGGTTTCATCTATTTACTGTGGCAATGACAGGTCATGCAGAGGATAAGGGGTTCAACTACCGCAGCATGTAACAGTTGAATCGTTGTTGTCCTAATGCAGTAAAAGAGAGCAGGAGCGAGAGAGTGGGATTGTATTGGAATGAACAAGGGGGTTTTGCTTGCCTGGCACTTCTGAAGATAGTATAGTTCTTCATTGGTGTCATCGAACTCATCGTCGGGATACGCCTACCGAGAGGGGACAGTCACCGGCAATAGAGAAAGAATACAATCAATGCAATGCGACAATATGATGCATGATCATGACATGGCAATATGATGTGGTTTGAGCTAATGCAGCTAGCAACCAGATTAAATGAAGCTGGTTTGAACCAAAGATTCAAATTCAACTCCATATGTGATTATTCAAATGCCATTCACTTAGTTTGTCCTAAACAGCAGCCATAAGATGTTCTAACATGCATCAAAATGGTACAGATGGATAGATTGGATTTTTCTGATAATTTTTCATATATAACTTATTTCATTTGGAGCTATAGATTAATTTCTCTGATTTTTAGAAGTTTTAGACATTTTCTGGAATTTCTGAATTAAATTAAATCCAGAAATTAGTTTATTGCGTCAGCATGACAACAGGGTGACATCAGCATGTCAACACGCCAGGTCCAGGTCAACCTGACCTGTGGGACCCGCGTGTCAGGGCCATTAGTTTAACTAAATTAGATTAATCCTAATCCTGGATTAGTTAGCGGGCGGGGCCCGCATGTCAGTGAGGGAGAGGGGGAAGTCAAACCGGGCAGTGGGGTCAACCCACGCCGGTCAACGGTCAGCGGTCGCCGGCGTTTAGCCGCCGGCGAGTCCCGACGCGGCGGTGCGCTGCGGAATTGGCCTACAGAGCGCCGTTTGGCGCGCGGAGCACAACTACGGGATGCGGACGCTCGTCCGCATCCAACCAGGGTGGTGGCGCGGCCGGGGAGTGGCCGGAGAGTGGCCGGCGACGAGCTTTAGCGGCGGCCGGAGTTCGGCGTCAGTGAGGACGGTGCTGCGGTGCACGGGGGAAGGAGCAGGTGTGTGCGTTCGGCTCCTGAGAGCATGGTTAGCAGGCGGGTGCTACTAGGGCGAGCGGAGGAGCTCAGGAGCGCGGGGCTCGCTGGCCATGGCGATGGCCGGAGCTCGGTTTCGTGGGGCGGCGGCTAACGGACGAGAACGGAGGGGGTGAGCAAGGGGGAAGGCGCAGGAGCTCACAGCGGGTTCGAGGGGGCAGTCAGCAAGCTCGGGGACATCCTGTGTGCGGCGAATCGACGACGGCGATCATCGGACAGAGACGAGGATGATGGCGACGATGGAGGTTCCATAGGGCCTCTGCGTTGGCTTTCCTCGATGGAGAGGCGTGGTGCAAGGTGGCGGAGGTGCTGGACTGATCGGGGAGGCAAGGCATCGGCGGTGGGCGCGGCAGCAACGAGCGGCGGCGACGGTGGTGCTCGGGTTCGGGCAAGAGAGAGGGAGCAGAGGGGAGGAGGGAGTCCAGAGAGGGGGAAAGCGAGAGGGGATCGAAGGGGGGTCGCGTGGCGACTCCTGGGGCCTCTCCTGCGTCGGCAGAAGCAGGAGGTGGCCTCGCGCGTGGCCAGCAGGCGGCGAGCACGCGCCCCTGTCCTTCTGTCCAAGGAGGAAGACGACAGGGGGCAGCGGTGGTGAGCTGGGCCGCCAGCTACAGTACTGGGCCTGGTGGTGGCGCTAGGTAAGTTAGGTGGCCTCTGCTCCTTTTTTTAATTTTTCTTCTGTTTGTTTAATTTACTTCCTTTTGCCACTGTTTCTAAATAAAACAAATTCAAAAACAGTGACAAAATTCCCCTGAACATTTTATTTAGCACAATGGAATTATACCAAAGCACATAAAATTGTTTCAGTTATTTGAACATATATTCGGTATATATTTGAATATAAGTTCAAATTCAAAAAATAGTATTGATTTAAATTCAAAGTCCCAAAATAATTCCTTAAAATGTTCCTAAATTTTGGTTTGATATATAGCTCTTGCCAAAATTCTCAAACATTGCAAAAGGACATCTTGGAACAAAGAATGAGATTTCTAGGGTTCTTTGCCCTTCTTTTAATTAAGTTTTTGAGGCTTTCAAAATTCCTCAATTCAAGTTTCAGAAATTTAGACATGATGCATGAGTGCAAAGCCACTACTTACAACATTATTCTAGGGCTGTGACAACTCACCCCCACTAAACAAGAATCTCGTCTCGAGATTCAAGACGTGAGGTAAGAAGACAGAGGGGACACAAGGCTAGCACAAACTTCATGATCCAATGGCCCTCATCGAAGATATTGATTCATTCCATCATCTTGGTCTTGACATCTTGCCTTCGAGATCTGCACTCGACACGACAACAGAAGAGAGGGAAACCCTACAGGATTTGATCTTCTTGAAGATCGAGCAACTCGAGATCAGTTCATGGAGTGAGACGTAGAATCATCTCTGGAGCTGAGAGGCAAAACATGCATCAGGAGCGACAGAAGAAACAATTTGACAAGGGATTCAAAGTAGCGATGGCAATTGCCATGATTTCAAAACGGGGCACCTCAGGGAAGGTGACTCGAAGAACTATTCCCTTAAGTGGCAAAAAGAATTACTTTTGATCCATAGATCATTGAAACTCTTCATACCAGCCTGAGGTAATTCACAATTGGTTTTCTTGAAATAGCTCGAAGAAATGGCATATTTCGACTAGGATGGATGGTGTGGACTACCTTGTTGAAGACAACGCAAAGGATAATTGCTTATCATCGGAGGAGAGGGGAACCCATGGTAGGTCCACTTTTGAAGATGATACTAAACAGTGGTTACTGAGGTGCAAGCTGGAAACAAAATGCAAATGCTGGGAATGATTCTGGTAACTGGGAATAACTCAATAAGAGTGATTCCACCGTTTGAAAGGTTATAGCTTATCGGGGAAACCAAGAGCACAAGAATCCCTAAGGAAAAACTTATAGAATAAGCTGCATGAAATCCTCGTGGAGAAGATGGACAAATTGCCCAATCAAGATACTATAGTGATAGATCCTCCGGCTGGGTGCGTCGGCCAGAACATCAACCTTGTCGGGACCTACATCATAGATCTTGGAGAAGTTCCAACCATCATATCTGCCTGAGATTCAGATCTGGTTGCTAACAGGATATTTCAGACAACATGTCTGGAAAAGAAAGTTTGCAACACAAACCGACGAGATGACGTTGCGAGATTCTCGGGAAATGAACTACGATAGCATGCTCCAAAACATGAGCAGGTTTTGCTAAATACATGCGAACATGCTGTCCTAGACAAGCATGACCACATAGTAGTCTTATAATAAAACACTACCGAGTTCTGGTTGGGAACCAACATCGAGGATATCGAAGTCCTTGTGCACTTATCGATGAACTTCTTATCCTTGATCAAGTCAATCAGTGGCTTGGTGTGCTAGGGATACATATGGAATGAAGGTTGCGAGCCTGTCAAACCATAGCATACTTCGCACATGCATGACTGACTTGGGATGGTTCCAGGGAAACAAAACAATCTTTCTCAAACTCGCGGCGGCAACTTGCACCAAATGCACATGAATCAGAGAAAGTCACTTCTTTCATCCAAGCATAAGCTTCATGAACGAAACACGAAGGCATTTCTTACAAAGTTTTCAACACTAGGTTGATGTTCAACATGAATCATGGGGGAGACAAAATGCTGCTGATGGGCTCAACGGCAACTCATCGGAATTTCCATATCACTGGACTTCCACCATCATGTGAACACAGTGATAGCATTGATTAGACCAAAAGATGTAATGGTGTATGCTCGAGGAATCAACCATGAGTAAGACAACATTACGAACATCGTTGGTTCTGATTTGACTTGACGATAGCCCATACTCAAGTCAAAGTTTTGACAAGGCAATAGATCCAACAACTGATCACGAGGACCAATCGATGAGATATCATCTTTCTTCAACACACACACAAAAGATATCCCCTAGTGATGAACTAAGTTAGACAAGCTATTATCTTCCAACTCTCCAGTTTGTTGTTTAGCTTAACCAACTAGCTCAGGGTATCCAACACAGATTCCTGGAGAAAGGGTGGTTTACAAGAAAACCAACTTGATCACGGACTCAACATAGCGGTCAGGTGACAACCTGGTGATACTTCCGAGAAGATATTCGGAATATCACGAACCACCGATATGATACTAAGCTCAAGATCAATCTTGCTTTTCAGGGCAAGACGATAGGATCAAAAGAGCAAGGGTTTGGCAAAATCCCAACTCGTTGATCGAAGAGTGCACCAGGAAATGAGGACTAGATAGCACAATCAATCCTAGGATGATGATTCAATAACCAGCACACTAAGAATGAGAGTATTGTCCATTAACTATCAAGCAACAGAGTTGCTAGGAGTATTGATTTCACGCAACACGATTCACTTGTCGGCATTCCGGTTACGATAACACGGAACCGAGGAATGAATAATGATGGCAAGAAGTATTACTGCGTCAAGAACTCATAAGAGGTGGTGCCATTCTCATGACTCTCTTGACATAAAGATGGTAACACTCCAAGGTAGAGCAGAGCAGAAGCTGGATTGGCATTTCGATCTACGGGATACAATTACTTTGACCCAATCCTAGAAATGGATGAGGCACTGGAGTTTGTTTCTCCTAGTCATTCCGGAGTAGAATGGCTTGACGGACCACAAGAATAATAGGCATTGATGAACGAATGCACGCATGCTCTTGACTATCAATTGATAGAAGAAGGTCAGAAAACGACTAAGGAGGGACAACTCAAGGAACATATGATCTTCTGAGTTGTGGATGCATGGATTAGTATGTCAAACGAGTTCAACGAATCTCTTCCGGATAATCCATGCGGAGAGGTAGGACGGGCAGATTCACAGTTATGGATGGAGAACTCCTCAAGAGTACTCTGGTTGTGATCTTTTGGTTCAACAGAACTTCTGCCATAAGCAGTTCATGGTATTTGGAAGAATGATATACCACGGACCTCGATGACTATCGCAAAGGTTACTAATGTCCTAAAGGAACTAGCAAGCACTATCAACATGAAGTAAGTAGGATGAATCTCGGGTTCGAAAACCCAGGAGTAGAATACCTACTACTAAATGGCATCACGGGATGCTTTCAAGAATGGTGGCCAGAATCATCACACCGGAAACACATAGCATTGCTAGATTACTAGATGAACCCCTAAGACACCTAGGGTCATAATAATAACTCGAACATATATGTCGAGGTAATAGAATACCTCAACTCACCGATTAGTGTGCTTATTCTGACCAAAAGGACATCGGGAATGGAAGGAAAGGATTTGCAAATGCATCAGACTAGTTAGAAACCTGGGATGACTCGGGCAGCATAACGGTTGTAAATGCTTGAAATGATTAGAGACAACCTGCATAAAATGGTGGCATAGCCACTCCACATCACAATATCAATGTTCTGAGGCCAGCTAAGAACACATGGAATTAGTAGAAACTGAATTGAGGCTTGAACTCAACAATCCTAGGCAACTACGGTTTAGTAACACGTCATCCTGAGAGATAGAAGAGAAGGCCTAGTTCTTAATCCCCGTAGAAAGGAAGAGGTTGACTCAGATCAGAAGGCCATGAGGTATAAGGAGTAAAAAGAGCCTTACGTTCCCTTCCACAATCAATTCCCTTATATAACTAAAGCATTTCTAGACTCAACTTCGACCGGTTTGGCTTGGTAAACCTACAGGCAGTCAGGCTCTGATACCAACGCTGTCAGGACCCCGATCCTAAGTCACACCGATCTAGCATGTAACACATCATATCACTTTGCGGCCTCACGCACGGTATTCCCACGGGTGCCACCTTACCTGGCCCGGGACCGTTTGCGCCTTCTGGCTCACGTATATGATAGTGTCGCTAGCATCCATATGACAAAGAACCCGGGCCGACATGGCTAGTCGTGAACCCAAAGCGGCACTAACCCATGGGGACAAGCATACATGAATCAACCTCGAGCATGTCGGTCAACAGCGTGTGAATCCGGGCTGTAGCACTAGGCTAACAGGACTCCGGATGTCACCGCGTGACATTTCCCCGAAGGGACAGACACAGGAGCGAAGTGAAACACATGCCGGCCAGTCAAGTGTCCTGAGCAGTAGTGCTGGGCTAGCAGGACTCTGGTGAACCGGGCTGTAGCGGACTACTATGGCTCAAGGAAGCACTAGACTACATTTCCCCATAAGAGAGGCTGCCAAGGATAAACAACTAGATTGTTGGATCCCACACATACCAAGCATTTCAATCATACACACAATATGCTCGATATGGGTAAATACAACATGGCATCACAACAAGACTCTACGACTCAAGTATTTATTCATTAGACTCCGAGGAGCGAGATATTACAAACATGGGTCTCATGACCCAACATTCAGAGCATACAAGTCAAAGCACATGCGGAAGCTTAACATGTCTGAGTACAAACATCTACAAATGAAAAAGGCTGAGAAGCCTGACTATCTACCAGATCCTGCCGAGGGCACAAGATCGTAGCTGAGGTATCAAGCTAAACGTCGAAGTCCACATGGAACTACTAGCGAGACTGACGTCTCTCTGCAAAAACATAAAATAGGCAAACGTGAGTACAAATGTACCCAGCAAGACTTACATCAGAACTATCTACACATGCATCAGTATCAAAAGGGGGTGGTGGAGTTTAACTGCAGCAAGCCAGCTTTGACTCGGTGGCTATCCTGAACTACGACTGCAAGTAACTCTTTTGAGGTGGCGCACACGAGTCCACATATTCACCATATCAATACACCACTATGGATCCGCTCCCGTCTCCCTACGAGAAGGCCATCCATAGCACTCATGCTTATCTTGCGCATTTTAGAGTATCCACTTTCACTTGTCTATGAACTATGCAAGGGGTCCAAGTTTCCATATCCGAGGAATCCGGCTATTCGAATAGATAATGATAACCCTGCAGGGGTGTACTTCTTCACACACGCTCTCGCCACTTATCGCCCTGTACACGTCATGTACCTCGGCAACCTTCAAGCGGAAACCGGGCGAGGGAGTCGGCCACGACCTGACTAACCAACAAGTCTCTAGTCCAGGTTTATCGCCTATTCGGGTTCCATCCGCAAGGAGATCCGGCCGGGGTGTCGCTCACGGCCCCAAACGATGTGAGCAGGGTTCCCAAGCCCACCAACCGGGTGCCACTTGGTACACCGTGCCACTGTGCCTAGTCTGTCCCAAGCCCACCTGTACCGGGTGCCACTTGGTAGACTACTAACACTACCTACAAACACCAGAAACTAGTTGCAACTCCTGGACAGAGATCAAGTTGATTAATAAGTCGAGAGGGGTCGAGTTACCGGAACCCAATGTGTGGTAGTAACTGTTCATGGATCACAAACACAGAACTCAGTTCCTGAGGACGGCTGCAATGAGACAACCCACCATGTACTCCTACATGGCCTCTCACCGCTACCTTTACCAAATCGTGTTCACACTCTTAGCTCTCAACAGTAGGACATGTTCACCACATTCCAATTCATTCCCGATGAATCAGACCCGACTCAACTCTAAGCAATAACAGGCATGACAAACAAGCATGAATGAGTAGGCACATCAGGGCTCAAACAACTCCTACTCATGCTAGTGGGTTTCATCTATTTACTGTGGCAATGACAGGTCATGCAGAGGATAAGGGGTTCAACTACCGCAGCATGTAACAGTTGAATCGTTGTTGTCCTAATGCAGTAAAAGAGAGCAGGAGCGAGAGAGTGGGATTGTATCGGAATGAACAAGGGGGTTTTGCTTGCCTGGCACTTCTGAAGATATTATAGTTCTTCATCGGTGTCATCGAACTCATCGTCGGGATACGCCTACCGAGAGGGGACAGTCACCGGCAATAGAGAAAGAATACAATCAATGCAATGCGACAATATGATGCGTGATCATGACATGGCAATATGATGTGGTTTGAGCTAATGCAGCTAGCAACCAGATTAAATGAAGCTGGTTTGAACCAAAGATTCAAATTCAACTCCATATGTGATTATTCAAATGCCATTCACTTAGTTTGTCCTAAACAGCAGCCATAAGTTGTTCTAACATGCATGAAAATGGTACAGATGGATAGATTGGATTTTTCTGATAATTTTTCATATATAACTTATTTCATTTGGAGCTATAGATTAATTTCTATGATTTTTAGAAGTTTTAGACATTTTCTGGAATTTCTGAATTAAATTAAATCCAGAAATTAGTTTATTGCATCAGCATGACAATAGGGTGACATCAGCAGGTCAACACGCCAGGTCCAGGTCAACCTGACCTGTGGGACCCGCGTGTCAGGGCCATTAGTTTAACTAAATTAGATTAATCCTAATCCTGGATTAGTTAGCGGGCGGGGCCCGCATGTCAGTGAGGGAGAGGGGGAAGTCAAACCGGGCAGTGGGGTCAACCCACGCCGGTCAACGGTCAGCGGTCGCTGGCGTTTAGCCGCCGGCGAGTCCCGACGCGGCGGTGCGCTGCGGAATTGGCCTACAGAGCGCCGTTTGGCGCGCGGAGCACAACTACGGGATGCAGACGCTCGTCCGCATCCAACCAGGGTGGTGGCGCGGCCGGGGAGTGGCCGGAGAGTGGTCGGCGACGAGCTTTAGTGGCGGCCGGAGTTCGGCGTTAGTGAGGACGGTGCTGCGGTGCACGGGGGAAGGAGCAGGTGTGTGCGTTCGGCTCCTGAGAGCACGGTTAGCAGGCGGGTGCTACTAGGGCGAGCGGAGGAGCTCAGGAGCGCGGGGCTCGCTGGCCATGGCGATGGCCGGAGCTCGGTTTCGCGGGGCGGCGGCTAACGGACGAGAACGGAGGGGGTGAGCAAGGGGGAAGGCGCAGGAGCTCACAGCGGGTTCGAGGGGGCAGTCAGCAAGCTCGGGGACATCCTGTGTGCGGCGAATCGACGACGGCGATCATCGGACAGAGACGAGGATGATGGCGACGATGGCGGCTCCATAGGGCCTCTGCGTTGGCTTTCCTCGATGGAGAGGCGTGGTGCAAGGTGGCGGAGGTGCTGGACTGATCGGGGAGGCAAGGCATCGGCGGTGGGCGCGGCAGCAACGAGCGGCGGCGACGGTGGTGCTCGGGTTCGGGCAAGAGAGAGGGAGCAGAGGGGAGGAGGGAGTCCAGAGAGGGGGAAAGCGAGAGGGGATCGAAGGGGGGTCGCGTGGCGACTCCTGGGGCCTCTCCTGCGTCGGCAGAAGCAGGAGGTGGCCTCGCGCGTGGCCAGCAGGCGGCGAGCACGCGCCCCTGTCCTTCTGTCCAAGGAGGAAGACGACAGGGGGCAGCGGTGGTGAGCTGGGCCGCCAGCTACAGTACTGGGCCTGGTGGTGGCGCTAGGTAAGTTAGGTGGCCTCTGCTCCTTTTTTTTAATTTTTCTTCTGTTTGTTTAATTTACTTCCTTTTGCCACTGTTTCTAAATAAAACAAATTCAAAAACAGTGACAAAATTCCCCTGAACATTTTATTTAGCACAATGGAATTATACCAAAGCACATAAAATTGTTTCAGTTATTTGAACATATATTCGGTATATATTTGAATATAAGTTCAAATTCAAAAAATAGTATTGATTTAATTTCGAAGTCCCAAAATAGTTCCTTAAAATGTTCCTAAATTTTGGTTTGATATATAGGTCTTGCCAAAATTCTCAAACATTGCAAAAGGACATCTTGGAACAAAGAATGAGATTTCTAGGGTTCTTTGCCCTTCTTTTAATTAAGTTTTTGAGGCTTTCAAAATTCCTCAATTCAAGTTTCAGAAATTTGGACATGATGCATGAGTGCAAAGCCACAACTTACAACATTATTCTAGGGCTGTGACACCGCGGGGGACGGCGTGGAGGACGGCGCGGCGGCGGGGTTCGGCGACGGCGGCGGAGCGCGGCGGCGACGGCGGCGGGAAGGCGCGGGCTGCCGTGGGAGGCGCGGGGCGGCGACGGCGCGCCTGCGGGCCGCGGGGGCCCGGCTCGGGCCGAGCGGGCCGGGCGCGGGAGGCGGCGCGGGGACGGCGACGGGCCACGTGGCAGCACGCCACTGGCCGCGGGCAGCGGCGGCGAAGCGTCCGGCGGCGGCGGACATGTCCGCCCGCGCGGAGAGACGAAATTAGGGTTTCGGGGTGGATTTGCGCGTGATGGAGGAGGGGGAGACGTTTTTATAGCTAGGAGGAGCTAGGAGGCTCCAAATGGAGAGCGGTTTTCGGGCACGCGATCGTGATCGAACGGCGGAGGACATGGGAGTGTCTTAGATTGGTTGTTGGGCTGTTTTGAAGGGGTGTTGGGCTGCAACACACACGAGGCCTTCACGGTTACCCGGTTAACCGTTGGAGTACCAAACGAACTCCGATTGACCCGAAACTTGACAGGAGGTCTACCGGTGCTATACCGAGGCCACATGTCAAGCCTCGGTCCATTCCGAGAATGTTTAATACCCGCTCACGAAGAAATGTAAAAGGGGACGCCGGGAGACATAGGAGCGCCGGATTGCAAAACGGACAACGGGAAAGATGCTCGGATTTATGAGACGAACACGTATGCGAATGCGATGCACATGATGACATGATATGAAATGCATGACATGACCAAAATGCAAAACGAGGGGAAACCCAACACGGATGAAATATCATAACACATAGCCAGAAATGGCAAGAGTTGGATTACAAATATGGCAAGTTACATCTGGGGCGTTACACCTCCGCTGGCCGGAGCGAAGCGAGCCACGCCTGGCTCGTCCTTTCTTTTCCTTTTGTTTCCTGCGTAAAAGAGAACAGCTGCATGGAGCCCCGCGGGGGCGTGTTGGGGGTTACTGCTGTTAACAATTATCTTGATTTAGCTTTCGCGCTTTTCAGCTATGTGTCTGCACGTAAATAGTTCCCAGCCCCGGCCGTGGGGGGCGACCAACCCAGGCCCTCTGTGTGTGTGTCGCGGTGCCCGGGGGGCACGGACTGGAGGGGTGCTCCCGCAATGGACCCGGGTCGTGAAACCTTAGAACGATTAGAACAGGACCCCTCGAGAGGGCGTTTGGCTGCCCTCCCTCGCGAGGCCTTTTGCAAGAGGAATCAAAACAGAGGAGTGAAAATCGGCGAAATATAAACCAGCGGCAGCAATAATTTCAATAAGACTTCAACTGCAAACAAAGATAGCCAACTGCGGAAAGCAAATGAAAAAGCCGCGTCCGGCACCTAATCTAGTCTTCGACTTCTTCTCACCAGCGCGGAGCTATGTGCTGCCAATGGGCGTGGGATGGAGCCCCAGGGCCTGAGGCCGGCGCTCCTGAGACTCCAGGGCGTGTACAGCCCCACTCATTATTACGTGAGAGTGTCACGAGCGGCAAGCTTCACAGGCGTTGGCCTTCTTCACAGGCTCCGGGCCTTTCTTCTTAGGAGAAATGAGCTTCACAGGCGCTTGCCCCCTTCACAGGCTCCGGGCCTTTTCCGAAACGCGGCAGCTTCACAGGCGTTCGCCTTCTTCACAAGCTCCGGGCCTTTCCCAAAAAGGGATGGTCTTCACAGGTGTTCGCCTTCTTCATAGGCTCTGGGCCTTTTCCGAAACGCGGCAGCTTCACAGGCGTTCGCCTTCTTCACAGGCTCCGAGCCTTTCCCAAAAAGGGATGGTCTTCACAGGCGTTCGCCTTCTTCACAGGCTCTGGGCCTTTTCCGAAACGCAGCAGCTTCACAGGCGTTCACCTTCTTCACAGGCTCCGGGCCTTTCCCAAAAAGGGATGGTCTTCACAGGCGTTCGCCTTCTTCATAGGATCTGGGCCTTTTCCGAAACGCTGCAGCTTCACAGGCGTTCGCCTTCTTCACAGGCTCCGGGCCTTTCCCAAAAAGGGATGGTCTTCACAGGCGTTCGCCTTCTTCATAGGCTCTGGGCCTTTTCCGAAACGCGGCAGCTTCACAGGCGTTCGCCTTCTTCACAGGCTCTGGGCCTTTCCCAAAAAGGGATGGTCTTCACAGGCGTTTGCCTTCTTCACAGGCTCTAGTCCTTTTAGGGGTAGAACCTCCGGAGGTGCTGGATGTTCCATGCGTTCTGGATCGGCTCCCTCTCTTGAGTCTCCAAGCGCACGGAGCCTGTCCTGGAAACATGAGCAACCTTGAACAGGCCCTCCCACATGGGAGAGAGCTTGTGCAGCCCCTCCCTGGAGAGGACCCGCCTGAGCACGAGGTCTCCTACCTCAAGAGTCCTGGGGCGGATGTTGCGGCAGTGATATCATCGTAGCGCCTGTTGGTACCTCGCCGCTCGCAACGCGGCTTCTCGGCGGCGTTCCTCTCCCAGCACGAGGTCCATCCCCCGCATGGCGTCCTGCTGCGCCTCATCGAACGCCAGGACCCGCGCGGAGCGATGTCTGACCTCGTGAGGGAGGACTGCTTCAGATCCATAGACCAGGAAGAACGGGGTCTCCCCAGTCGGCTTGGTCGCGGTTGTGCGGATGGACCACAATATGGACTGGAGCTCGTCGTACCAACCTCTGCCGCAGGCCTCCAGCTTCTTCTTGAATGTCCTGGTCTTGAGGCCCCTTAGGACCTCCGCGTTGGCTCGTTCGGCCTGGCCGTTGCTTCGCGGGTGCGCCACCGAAGCGTAGCATATCTGCGTTCCAAGGTTAGCACAGTATGTTTTGAAGAGGTTACTGGTGAATTGCAAACCGTTGTCTGTGATGATGCGGTTCGGCACCCCGAACCGGCTCACGATGCCCCTGATGAACTTGATCGCGGAACCCGCGGGGATGGTGCGGACAACCTCCACTTCGCCCACTTGGTGAATTTGTCAATGGCGACGTAGAGGTAGCGGTAGCCCCCTGGCGCCCGAGGGAACGGGCCCAGAATGTCCAGCCCCCAGACTGCAAATGGCCACGAAAGGGGGATAGTCTGCAGGCCTCCCGCCGGCTGATGGATCTGTTTGGCGTGAAATTGGCAGGCTTCACAAGCCTTCACCAGCTCGACAGCGTCGTTGAGTGCGGTGGGCCAATAGAACCCACTGCGGAATGCCTTGCCAACGAGGGTCCGTGATGATGAGTGATGCCCACAGTCCCCGCCGTGTATGTCCTCCAGCAGTTCCTTTCCTTGCTCCCTGGAAATGCAGCGCAGGGGTAGGTCGTTCGGCCACTTCCGGTAGAGCTCTCCATCCCTGATGCAGTATGTCGTGGCTTGCCGCGCCACACACTCCGCTTCTTCCTCCTTCTCCGGCAGGGCCCCTTGTGTTAAATAACTCCGGAGTGCCGTGATCCAGCTCTCCTCCTGAGGTTCCATAGTCAGGAGCAGGCGTGCCCCTGAGGCCGGGCCGCAGTCCGGGGCTCCTGAGGCAGGGGGCTGGGGGAGTTCCTCCCGAGGCTGAGCAGTGTTTGATAATGATGGTTGGGCTGAGGGTTTGAAGAGCCGCTCTTCAAAGACGCCAGGCTCCTGAGGTAACCGCCTGGACGCCCGTCTGGCGATGTCATCGGCTTCCTGATTGGTGCCACGGGGCACATGCTTCAATTCCAACCCCCAGAACTGCTTCTCCATCCTGCGGACCTCCGCCAGATAGGCCTCCATGTGATCATCCTTCGGCTCATACACCTTGTTGGAGAAGTTGACAAGGAGCTGCGAATCGCCCCTGACGGTGAGGCGCTTCACCCCCAGAGCTGCTGCGGCCTTCAATCCTGCTATCAGACCCTCGTATTCCGCTATGTTGTTCGAGACCTTTTCACCTTGCTGGAAACAGAGCTGCACGGCGTAGTAGAGTTTGTCCTGAGTGGGCGATATCAGCACCGCACCAGCCCCAGCGCCGTGCCTGGAGAATGCCCCATCGAAGTACATGATCCAGCCTTCCGGCGCCTCACTTCCTGGGGAGAGGGATCGATCTTCGTTGTCCTTAAGGCCTGGCGCCTCCGTCCATTCCACCACGAAATCCGCTAACGCTGCTCCTTTGATGACCCTGGTCATGCTGAACTCGAGTTGAAATGCCTGCAGTTCTATGTTCCACTCGGCGACCCTTCCGGCTGAGTTGGGGCTCCTGAGCATTCTCTCCAAGGGGTATGACGAGACGACCTTGATGGGGTGACCCTGGAAGTAGTGACGCAGCTTGCGCGAGGCCACCAGTAGCGCGAGGAGGAGCTTCTGAGGCATAGGGTATCGTGCCCTCGCGTCCCGTAACACCGTGCTGACAAACTAGACTGGATGCTCAACCAAGCTGAGAGCATCAGTGTTCGTGGCACCCTCCGGAGGCAAGGGCGCCTCGTGAGGTGACATGACCTCGGGAGGTGGACCGTCCAGGCGAGTGGCCTCTCCCGCTTCCGGTGCATTCTTCGGCGGCTGATCTTCCTCAGCCGCGGTTACGTCCCCTGCGGGCCTTCCTTGTTCCTACTTTGCCTTGTCTTGAGCTGCTAATGTGGCTCTGATTTGGCGCTCCTCCCTAACCGCCACCAAGGCTGCGCTGGCAGAGTAGGGAGTGGCGGCGAGGTAGAGCAGCAGGGGCTCTCGAGGGCGCGGAGCCACCATGACCGGGGGACTGGTTAGGTACCTCTTGAGATCTTGAAACGCCTTATCTGCCTCTTCAGTCCATTCAAAAGGCCCCTTCTTCTTCATTAGCTGGAAGAAAGGCAGTGCTCGCTCCCCCAGTTTGGAGATGAAGCGCCCTAGCGCGGTCACGCGTCCGGTGAGCTTCTGCATTTCTCTGAGGGTTTTCGGCGACCTCATGTCCTCGACCGCCTTGACCTTCTCCGGGTTAGCCTCGATGCCTCGATGGGACACGAGAAAGCCCAAGAGCTTGCCTGAGGGGACCCCGAACACACACTTCTCTGGGTTGATCCGCAGGTTCACTGTGTCGAGGCTCGCGAAGGTCTCCTCCAGGTCTTGTATCAGGGTCTTGGCCTCCCGAGATTTCAGCACAATGTCGTCAACGTAAGCTTCGACATTCTTCCCGAGCTGCGGGCCCAAGGTGATGTGCATCAGCCGCTGAAAGGTCGCCCCCGCGTTACGCAGCCCAAATGGCATGCATGTATAGCAGTACACCCCGCATGGGGTTAAGAAGGCGGTCTTCTCGACGTCTTCTAACGCCATCTTGATCTGGTGATACCCAGAGAAGGCGTCCAGGAAGCAGAGCAGGTTGCACTCCACGGTGGAATCGACTATCTGGTCGATGCGGGGGAGCAGGAACAGATCTTGCGGGCATGCCTTGTTGAGGTTGGTGAAATCGACACACATGCGCTCCTTTCCCCCCTTCTTGGGCACAACGACAGGGTTGGCCAACCAATCCGGGTATCGGACCTCGCGAATGACCCCAGCGGCCTCTAACTTGCGGGTTTCTTGGACAATGAAGGCCTGCTTCTCTACGGACTACCGCCTGGCTTTCTGCTTCACGGGGCGCACGTTTGGGCACACGTTGAGGTGATGCTCGATGACGCTCCGGGGGATCCCTGCCAACTGATCAGGCTCCCAAGCGAATACCTTCTTGTTTGTGTGCAGGAACCTGATCAGGGCCTCCTCCTGCTCAGGCTCGAGGTTGGCGCCTATGGTGAAAGTGGCACTGGAGGACCCGTCCTCGTCGACAGGTATCTGCTTGGTTTTTTCCTTGTCCTGGGTGAACAACTGCTTCTTCTTGGCCGGCGCAGCCCCCTTGGGCTCGGGGGTCCCTGCGTCGGCGGGCTGTGTCGGTGCCGCCGTCCTGAAGGCGAGCTTGGGTACCCGCAGGGCGTCCCCGGTGTCCCCGTGCACGGTGAGGACACCGCTGCTCCCAGGCATCTTCATGAGGTTATACGCCGGGTGCGTGGCGGCCATGAACTGGGCCAGCGCTGGGTAGCTGAGGATGGCGTTGTAAGGAAGGCCGATGGGGGCGATGTCGAAGTCGACCATCTCCGTGCGGAAGTTGTCGTAGGTGCCGAAGGTTACTGGAAGTCGGATCTGTCCCAAGGAGCTGGATGACCCGCCCCCAACGCCCAAGAAAAACCGACTGGGTTGCAGCCGCTCCAGGGGTATGTAGAGGAGATTGAAGGTCTCAACTGAAAGCACACTGAGGCCCGCGCCGCCGTCGATGAGGGTTCTGGTGACGGCCACCTGGCAGATGGTGGGGGTGCACAGCATGGGGAGCGCGCCCGAGCTGGCCAAGTTGGCGGGGTGGTCCTCCGAGCTGAAGGTCAGACCGACCTCGCGCGCCACCTAGTCCGTGGGAGCCCCTTGCCGTGCGGAAACGGCGCTGACCCAGCGGACAAACGGCTTGACGTGGCGACTTGTGGGCGGCGCCTGCGAGCCGCCCAGGAGGGCCGCGACGACCGGAGGTGTCGACGTAGCGGTGCGGTCACCTTGTCGCACAGGCAGATGCTGGGACGGCGCTTGCTGCTCATTCCCTGCCAGGCCGGTGGCGGAGTTGATGGCGGGCGACGGGGAACGACGAGGACGCCCACCGACGGGGGCCGCCTGGGCGATGCGGGCTCGACGGGCGTCGGACATTGATGCGACGGTCGGAGGAGAACGAAGCGGCGGAAGACAAATTCCGGCGCACCCCTACCTGGCGCGCCAAATGTCAGATTTCGAGTTCCAGCAGACCCTTAAGGCTCGAACTCTGGGGTGCGCACGGAGATTGTGCCCTCTACCTCTCCGTCTCGCAAAGTTCTAAACTACCAAAAGAACAACACAAGAGACACAGAGTTTATACTGGTTCGGGCCACCCGTGCGGTGTAATACCCTACTCCAGTGTGGTGTGGTGGATTGCCTCTTGGGCTGGTGATGATGAACACTACAAGGTAGAACAGCCCCGCGAGGGTCTGTTCTTGGCCTGGGGGATGAACTGCTAGGAGGAGTTCAATCGCCCTTCTCTCTCTTTCTCTCTGATCCCCCCTTTCTACCTTGGGGGTGGCTAGTCCTATTTATAGGCAAAGGCCCCGGGCCTCCTCCCAAATATTGAGCGGGAAGGGCACCAACAATTGGCCAATTCGAAAGGGAACATCTAGTACACTTATCCTGACTAAAGTTGGTCCTCGCCTGCCAAAGGCCCTGTGGTGACGCCGTTCTGGGCTCCACGATGACCTCCTTCCCACCGTTGGACTGGTCTTGGTCTCGTTGCACCGAAATGGATGCCTTTGCTTGATCCTCTCGCCTGCGCTTGCCCCCTTTGCACCAAAGAGGAAAGGGAGACACTGCGCGGGCTGGCTTCCGCCTGGCGCCTTTGGTCGTCATGGCTTGCGTCATGGGCACCTCGCGAGGTACCCCGCCTTGATCTCTCTGCCTCCTCGTGAGCCAGCCTGATGAGGCCGTGCCTGAGGAAGCGCCGTGTCGTCCGCCCCGCGAGGCTTGGCCCCTCGCGAGGGTCTTGGGTCTTGTGTTGATGAAGATGGGCCGTGCTGGGCCCCCCTTCGAGCCACGCCGCAGGCCGCAGGCAGGCAAGTCTGGGGACCCCCGTTCCCAGAACGCTGACAACAACCCCAGTGTTGATTCTGCCGGATATACGCAAAGATTTCCAGGTGTATTGCGATGCATCTCGCTTAGGACTGGGAGGACTACTTATGCAAGACGGAAGAGTTGTTTCATGTGCCTCACGTCAACTTCGACCACATGAGTTGAATTATGACACACATGATTTGGAGTTAGCAGCTGTGGTGCATGCGCTCAAGACTTGGAGACACTTTCTTATTGAAAATCATTGTGATGTGTACACGGATCATAAGAGTTTGAAGTACATTTTCACACAGAAGGAGCTAAATCTCAGGCAAAGGAGATGGTTGGAGCTTATAAAGGATTATGATATGAAGTTGCATTATCATCCAGGCAAGGCCAATGTCGTAGCAGACGGTTTGAGCCGGAAGAGTTATGCCAATACCCTCGTAAGCAGAGGATTGCCAGAGGAGTTAGCCAAAGATCTCACGGAGCTTCGTTTGGAGATAGTCCCTAGAGGTTTTGTTGCAGCATTGGAAGTTCAGTCGACACTATTGGGAAAGATTCGAGAAGCTCAGAAGGATGACAAAGAAATTGCCGAGATAAAGGAGAAGATGAGCAAAGGAAAAGCCAAAGGTTTTCGTGAGGATGAGTACAAGACCTTGTGGTTTGAGGATTGTGTCTATGTGCCCAATAATACAGAGATCAGGAAGTTGATACTACAGGAAGCTCATGACTCGCCATACTCGATACACCCCGGAAACACCAAGATGTATTTGGATCTGAAGGAGCGTTTCTGGTGGACAGGAATGAAGAAGGATATTGCCGAGTATGTAGCAGTATGTGATGTATGTCACAGAGTGAAGGCAGTGCATCAGAAGCCAGCAGGATTACTGCAGCCTATGCCGATACCCGAAAGGAAGTGGGAAAAGCTTGGCATGGATTTTATCACCTGATTACCCAGGACCCGATCGGGATATGATTCTGTCTGGGTAGTAGTGGATCACTAGACCAAAGTGGCTCACTTTATCCCAGTAAAGACCACCTATACAAGTGCGAAGTTGGCGAAGATATATATGACCAGAATCGTATGTCTGCATGGAGTTCCGAGGACCATCGTATCAGATAGAGGAACACAATTTACTTCAACGTTTTGGCACCAGCTGCACCAGACTTTGGGTACCAGGATAGAGTTCAGTACATCCTTTCATCCGCAGACAGATGGACATACCGAGAGAGTCAATCAGATTTTGGAGGACATGTTGAGAGCTTGTGCGTTAGATTATGGATCTAGTTGGGATGATAATTTGCTCTACGCGGAGTTCTCATACAACGACAGTTATCAAGTCAGTTTTAAGATGGCTCCTTTCGAAGCTTTGTATGGAAGGAGGTGTAGGACACCGTTGATGTGGGATGAAGTTGGACACCGTCAGTTGTTTGGACCAGATTTGAACAAAGAGTTAGAAGAGAAGGTTAAGTTGATTCGAGATAGACTGAAGGTAGCTCAGTCCAGACAGAAGAGTTATGCAGACTCAAAACACAAGGAGGTAGTCTATGAAATCGGAGAAAGAGCGTATCTTTGTGTGTCGCCCCTGCGAGGAGTTAAACGTTTTGTAGTTAAGGGGAAGTTAGCCCCGATATCTGTAGAACCATACCAAGTTTTGGAACGTATGAGAGAAGTAGCCTACAAGTTGGAGTTGCCTGAAGGACTGTCAGGAGTTCATGATGTGTTTCACATTTCCCAGTTGAAGAAGTCCCATGCTGAGATGGCCGATATTCCTCTTAGAGATACAGTGTCCCTGGAAGTTATTCTATTGGATAGTGATTTGACCTATGAGGAGAAACCAGTCAAGATTCTTGAGTTTGCCAGCCGAGTTACCCGCAACAAGGTTATCAAGTTTTGCAAAGTTCAGTGGAGCCACCATACCAAGGATGAAGCCACCTAGGAACGAGAGGATGATCTACGGAAAGACCACCCACACCTATTTTCTAGCCAACCTGAATCTTGAGGGTGAGATTCACCTTAAGGGGTGTAGGTTTGTAACATCCTAAATTTTCAATTTGGAATGTTATACATAGGTCATCATATGCATATCATATTTTTATTTCCATTTTGGTTTTGTGATCCTAAATATCCTAAGCAACTCAAGGACCCATGGAGAGAGTTGGGGATTTTATTAATTTCATATTTGAATTTTCTCAAATATTGAAAAGTGGATCACTTTGATTTTAATTATTTTTCTCCCCGAAAAATATTTCCAAAATTAAAATGTATGAGAGGAGATAATATGAATTCTCCAAAGTAAATGAAATATTGGAGGAAAAATGTTAAAATCAAATAAATAATTTTATTTGGATTTTATTGCTATTTTATTCGAATTAGAAAAATATGCATTTTTACAAAATTGCATTTCAGGCCAAGAAAATGTTCACTTTGTTCTAAATATTCTATTTAGACGGTGAAAGTTGTTTTTGGCATTTTTAGAATTTATTTTATATTTTATTAGGATTTTTTCTTGGTGGAATCTTATTTAAAAAATGTTTCAGACCGAGTCGGGCCGAAGCCCAGTCGCGCGCCTCCCGCTCCGGCTCGGGAGAGGACTCCCTGCCGCCGCCGCCGCCATGGACGAGGTGTCCGTCCCAAACACGCCGCCGTCGCCCCCTCCCCCAAGCACCCCGAGCCGCCCCTCCCCCTTTAAATACCCGCCACCGCCGCCCCTCACCACCACCCCGCCTCGCCCCACAAGCCGCCTGCCGCCGCCGCCCGCCGTAGCGCCCCACCGCCGCACGCCGCCGCTGCCGCGCCTCGCCGAGCTCCGTCGCGCGCCGAAGAAGCCGCCGCCGGAATCCCGCCGTTGACCTCGCCGGTTTTCTCCCCGGTTTTTCCGGTTTAGGTAAAAGAGTTCGGTTTTTTTAAACCCTAGATCGGTTGTTTTTTTTTTTGAATAGCTCGGTTTGGTTTTATTCAGTTTAGTTATTTAGTAAATGCTCGTTCGTTCGCCCGTTTGTCTCTGTTAGCGGATGTTCGTCCGATAGATTTTTCTTTTTCTGTTTATTTTCGGTCAGGGACCTATCCGCGATTATTTTATCGCAGATTATCCCTGATCTTCAAACCCCCGCCGTTTCTAAACCGTTTGTCCAAATACAGTGAGACCAACGCCAAAATATTCGTCTCGAGCCCCTCTTTCTGTTTAATCAACTCAAACAAGGTTTTGACTATTTAAAATTTGGTTCCCAACAGATTTGGTTTTGAAGTTCTTTTGACCGTAGTTTCAGTTCTGTAGCTCCGATTCGATTGATTCTTTTTGCGAATCGAAGCTCTTCAGTTGAACTTTCAGTTTGGATCTTCTTATTTGAAGTTTTACCCATGCAGCTATGCTTGAGTGCTTATGTATGCTATTGTTTGTTTGGGATAGAATTCCCGGAGTGCGAAGCGTGCTACTACGAGTCTCTAGGGTTTGCGGATCGTCAGCAAGGCAAGTAACACATTGATCATACCCCTTTATTCCCAATTTTTATGCATTAGTTCAACCCCTCAAACATTGCATGAGTAGGATCTGATTAACTTGTGGGTACTGGGAAGTAGTTGATGAGGTAGAACCTATTTCCTTTTATATCAAACCCTTGGGAGTTACTTCTACGTTATGCTTAAATTGCCATGCTATGCTCGTAGACGTGGATTGGGTTTGAGTGTATCCATGACAGATGTGAGATTGTTAATTAATGGTTAACTTAAGGTGGCTACTTAAACACACATCTGGGTGGATTGGTTGCGGGCACCTGGGGATATACCAGTGCTGTCCTTTTGGTTCGCCACCCAGGCTCAAAGGGATCATAAGATCATTCATGCTAGAAACTTCCATGTGCAGCCACAAGCTATTATGGGCTCTAGCATAGTTGAGTATGTTGCATGAACTCTTTCAGTGATAGACTAGCAGATGTAGGGGATGTAGGTGGTACGGTCCACCCATCGAAAGAGTTAATGCTTCCGAAAGACTGTGTCTCGGTCATCCGTTTCTCAAACACCATGTAGTGCGAGAAATCAAACGGAGGAGATCAAGTCTTGTGGGGAAAAGTGCGCAAACCTCTGTAGAGTGTACAAACTAATCATGATTAGCCGTGTCCCCGGTTATGGACATCTTGAGTATCTGGTTCTTGGATTATCATATTGATCTCATCACTCTAAATTAATTTGTTGGGTTTGTTAATTACTTGTTTAATTGGGATTGAGATGGGGATTTACCATTCTCAATGTTTATCAACTACCATGATAGTTAAAAAGAGAAATATATTCCATTGTTGTAGGAAAAAATTGGCTTTTCGCAAAACATTATAACCGTAGAGCCTCCACCAGCCATATATGCATGTAGTGATAGCATTTATTCATGTTCATTGCTCTACTGTGTTACATTGCCAACATATTCCATGTGCTGACCCGTTTCGGGCTGCAACATATCATGTTGCAGACTTTTCAAATGAAGAGTAAGGTGCGCTAGGTCATTGTCGTGCACTCAGCTATGCCGTTGGAGTTGATGGACTCACTTTATCTTCCAAGCCTTCCGCTGTTATCTTATTTAGATGGCCTTAAGCCATATTTATTGTAATAAGTTCTCGTTTGGAGACATTCGATGTAATAAGTGTGTGATTGAACTCTGTTATAAATCCTTCGAGTATTGTATGTCAGCATTACCGATGCAGGGATGACACTTGAACACAGAGATTTGACCGTCTCAGGTAGGATCGCTACATCATATCACGGACCAAGTCCACATCATTGCTACTATCATCTTTCAACTTAATTTTCTCTAGGAACATATCAAAAAATAAACGGGGAACTACATCGCGAGCTATTGATCTACAACATAATTTGCAAATACTACCAGGACTAAGTTCATGATAAATTTAAGTTCAATTAATCATATTACTTAAGAACTCTGCTACCTCTTGAGCATGCGTTAGTTTTCCCTTGAAGAGGAAAGGGTCATGCAACAAAGTAGCGTAAGTATTTCTCTCAGTTTTTGAGAATCAAGGTATCAATCCAGTAGGAGACTACACGCAAGTCGCCTAGTACATGCAAAAACAATCAAGAACCTTGCAACCAACGTGATAAAAGGGCTGTCAATCCCTTCACGGCCACTTGCAAAAGTGAGATATGATAAAGATAATAAGATAAATATTTTTTGGTATTTTTTGTTGTATAGATTGGAAAAATAAAGATTGCAAAATAAATGGCGGTAGAAATTGCAAGTTGATAGGAAAACAATATGATGTAAAATAGACCCAGGGGCCATAGGTTTCACTAGTGGCTTCTCTCAAGATGGCATATATATTACGGTGGGTGAACAAATTACTGTCGAGAAATTGATAGAAAAGCGCATAGTTATGAGAATATCTAGGCATGATCATAAACATAGGCAGCACGTCCGTGACAAGTAGACCGAAACGATTCTGCATCTACTACTATTACTCCACACATCGACCGCTATCCAGCATGCATCTAGAATATTAAATTCATAAGAACAGAGTAACGCATTAGGCAAGATGACATGATGTAGAGGGATAAACTCAAGCAATATGATATAAACCCCATCTTTTTATCCTCGATGGCAAGAAAACTATACATGTCGTTTCCCTTTCTGTCACTGGGATCGAGCACCGCAAGATTGAACCCAAAACTAAGAACTTCTCCCATTGCAAGAAAGATCAATCTAGTAGGCCAAAACAAAGTGATAATTCGAAGAGACTTGCAAAGATATTAAATCATGCATATAAGAATTCAGAGAGGAATCAAATATTGTTCATAGATAATCTTGATCATAAACCCACAATTCATCGGATCTTGACAAACACACCGCAAAAAGAATTACATCAAATAGATCTCCAAGAAGATCGAGGAGAACTTTGTATTGAGATACAAAGAGAGAGAAGAAGCCATCTAGCTAATAACTATGGACCCGAAGGTCTATGGTAAACTACTCACACATCATCGGAGAGGCTATGGTGTTGATGTAGAAGCCCTCCGTGATCGAATCCCCCTCTGGCGGAGCACCGGAAAAGGCCCCAAGATGGGATATCACGGATACAAAAGGTTGCGGCGGTGGAAAAGGTGTTTCGTGGCTCTCCCCGATGGTTTCAGGGTATAAGAGTATATATAGGCGAAATAAGTAGGTCGGTGGAGCTGCAAGGGGCCCATGAGGGTGGGGGCGCGCCGCCCTACCTCGTGGCTGCCTTGTTGCTTCCTTGACGTCCACTCCAAGTCTCCTGGATTGCATTTGTTCCAAAAAAAGATCCTCGCGAAGGTTTCATTCCATTTGGATTCCGTTTGATATTCCTTTTCTGCAAAACACTGAAATAGGCAAAAAAAAAAACAGCAATTTGCACTCGGTCTTCGGTTAACAGGTTAGTCCCAAAAATAATATAAAAGTGCATAGTAAAGCCCATTAAACATCCAAAACAGATAATATAATAGCATGGAACAATAAAAAATTATAGATACGTTGGAGACGTATCAAACTCCCACTTAGATAGACATCCCTCTAGTCATCTAAATGATCACGTGATCCATATCAACTAAACCATGCCCGATCATCACGTGAGATGGAGTAGTTTTCAATGGTGAACATCACTATGTTGATCATATCTACTATATGATTCACGCTCGACCTTTCGGTCTCAGTGTTCTGAGGCCATATCTGCATATGCTAGGCTCGTCAAGTTTAACCCGAGTATTCTGCGTGTGCAAAGCTGGCTTGCACCCGTTGTATGTGAACGTAGAGCTTATCACACCCGATCATCACGTGGTGTCTCAGCAGCAACGGTGCATACTCAGGGAGAA
The DNA here is from genome assembly GCA_032464435.1 of Aegilops umbellulata. Taxonomy (NCBI): domain Eukaryota; kingdom Viridiplantae; phylum Streptophyta; class Magnoliopsida; order Poales; family Poaceae; genus Aegilops; species Aegilops umbellulata. Next base: position 81,462,850 of record CP136060.1, on the reverse strand, counting down.
CACTTATACCGTGAAATTTTAGTGAGGGATCATCTTATAATGCTACCGCCGTACTAAGCAAAATAAGATGCATAAAAGATAAACATCACATGCAATCAAAATATGTGACTTGATATGGCCATCATCATCTTGTGCCTTTGATCTCCATCTCCAAAGCACCATAATGATCTCCATCATCACCGGCTTGACACCTTGATCTCCATCGTAGCATCGTTGTCGTCTCGCCAACTATTGCTTCTACGACTATCGCTACCACTTAGTGATAAAGTAAAGCAATTACATGGCGATTGCATTTCATACAATAAAGCAACAACCATAAGGCTCCTGCTAGTTGCCGATAACGGTTACAAAACATGATCATCTCATACAACAATTTATATCTCATCACGTCTTGACCATATCACATCACAACATGCCCTGCAAAAACAAGTTAGACGTCCTCTATTTTGTTGTTGCAAGTTTTACGTGGCTGCTATGGGCTTCTAGCAAGAACCGTTCTTACCTACGCATCAAAACCACAGCAATTTTTCGTCAAGTGTGTTGTTTTAACCTTCAACAAGGACCGGGCGTAGTCAAACTCAATTCAACTAAAGTTGAAGAAACTGACACCTGCTAGCCACCTGTGTGCGAAGCACGTCGGTAGAACCAGTCTCATGAACGCGGTCATGTAATGTCGGTTCGGGCCGCTTCATCCAATAATACCGCCGAATCAAAGTAAGACGTTGCTGGTAAGCAGTATGACTATTATCGCCCACAACTCTTTGTGTTCTACTCGTGCATATAACATCTACGCATAAACCTGACTCTTATACCACTGTTGGGGAACGTAGTATTTCAAAAAAAATCCTATGATCATGCAAGATCTATCTAGGAGAAGCATAGCAACGAGCGGGGAGAGTGTGTCCACGTACCCTCGTAGACCGAAAAGCGGAAGCGTTTAGTAACACGGTTGATGTAGTCGAACGTCTTCACGATCCAACCGATCCAAGTACCGAACGTACGGCACCTCCACAATCTGCACACATTCAGCTCGGTGACGTCCCTCTAACTCTAGATCCAGCTGAGGCCGAGGGAGAGTTTCATCAGCACGACGGCCCGGTGACGGTGATGATGAAGTTACCGACGTAGGGCTTCGCCTAAGCACTATGACAATATGACCGAGGTGGAAATCTGTGGAGGGGGGCACCGCACATGGCTAAGAGATCAACTTGTGTGTCTATGGGGTGCCCTCTGGCCATGTATATAAAGGAGGGGGGAAGAGGAGGCCGGCCTAGGAGGGGCGCGCCTGTAGGGGGAGTCCAACTAGGATTCCCAATCCTAGTTGGAGTCCCCTTCCTTTTCCAAGAGAGAAGAGAGGGAAGGAGTAGGAGAGGGAGAAGGAAAGAAAGGGGGGCGCCGACCCCTCCCTAGTCCAATTCAGACTTGCCATGGGGGGGGGCGTGCGGCCACCCCTTGAGGCCCTTCTCTCCTTTCTTGTATGGCCCATTAAGGCCCACTACTTTCCCCGGTGAATTCCCGTAACTCTCCGATTCTCCGAAGAATACCCGAATCACTCAGAACCTTTTCGATGTCCGAATATAGCCTTCCAATATATCGATCTTTATGTCTCGACCATTTCGAGATTCCTCGGCATGTCCGTGATCTCACCCGGGACTCCAAACAACCTTAGGTACATCAAATCACATAACTCATAATACAAATCGTCATCGAACGTTAAGCGTGCGGACCCTACGGGTTCGAGAACTATGTAGATGTGACCGAGACACATCTCCGGTCAATAACCAATAGCAGAACCTGGATGCTCATATTGGCTCCTACATATTCTACGAAGATCTTTATCGGTCAAAACGCATAACAACATACGTTGTTCCCTTTGTCATCGGTATGCTACTTGCCCGAGATTCGATCATCGGTATCATCATACCTAGTTCAATCTCGTTACCGGCAAGTCTCTTTACTCGTTCCGTATTGCATCGTCCCGTGACTAACTCATTAGTCACATTGCTTGCAAGGCTTATATGTGCATTACCGAGAGGGCCCAGAGATACCTCTCTGACAATCGGAGTGACAAATCCTAATCTCCATCTATGCCAACTCAACAAACACCATCGGAGACACCTGTAGAGCATCTTTATAATCACACAGTTACGTTGTGACGTTTGATAGCACACAAGGTGTTCCTCCGGTATTCGGGAGTTGCATAATATCATAATCAGATGAACATGTATAAGTCGTGAAGAAAGCAATAGCAATAAAACTATACGATCATTATGCCAAGCTAACGGATGGGTCTTGTCCATCACATCATTCTCTAATGATGTGATCCCGTTCATCAAATGACAACATATGTCTATGGTTAGGAAACTTAAGCATCTTTGGTTTACGAGCTAGTTCTAGTAGAGGCATACTAGGGACACTATGTTTGTCTATGTATTCACACATGTACTAAGTTTCCGGTTAATACAATTCTAGCATGAATAATAAACATTTATCATGATATAAGGAAATAAATAATAACTTTATTATTGCCTCTAGGGCATATTTCCTTCACGCATAACAAACACAATCTAATCCAGTGGCCTTAAGACCATCTGGTCTAGGCGTCCCATAACATGCACCGCCTGCGCACGTTCTAGGATCTATCGCCGCCATCTACCGCCATCCCGTCTTCAGGAGAAATCACTGCATAGATCTTGTCAGTGCCATCTGCCATCAACGTCACCATGACACCACACAACGCCGCCAGCCTGCGCGCGTCGATCAAACCGCGTCCAACACTGAGACTCCACTGTTCCACACCGCCGAGACCCATCGTCTTCAATGTGGTCGATGTAACACTGTTCCACCTGTTGGCCTCTCCAATGAACCATTGCTCCAAGACGATTCCCCCAGGAGGGAGGACGGTACCAAAGTCTTTGTCATCACCCGATCCGGGAGACCCAGATCTAGGGTTTCCTCCGAAATAGCTGCCACCTCGAGGAAGAGGGGCACGCCATCTACAACTGCTAGCGCACCCAAGAGGTGCCTACCGCCACATAGCTCTCACCACAACGCTTTTAAGAAGGACACGAGATCAAGATCATCTTCACGGACCTAGGGTTTTCGCCTGAGAGACCGTGAGGTGGACCTCGAGATACAAAGCAGACAAAATATCCTTTTTTTTGCGGGGACGATAAAATATCCTTAGATTGACGAAGTCGTCACATTCGTCTTTGTAGTCGACGGGAACGTCTCCTTCTAGTAAACACATATCGCCGAAAGGTCTGAAATAAATCTAATTATTTTTACCACCACTGCGAAGACTAGGACTTTGAATCCTGATAGACAGGTTGGTTTCATCACAGGAACTAACAATGTAAGCTAGGCTCGGATCGCATGGCTCTGACTTTCACGATCGCTCTGCTTGATAGTACCTGTGCGACTTTGAGAAAGGCACAAAGTCAAACCGGTCTGACAAATGAGAAAATGTCAAAACAAAGTGAGCACCCAGCGATCCCTCCCGTCTCCCGACCTGATGATCATTCTGACTCTTTCGTCTCATCGGAGAACCTTGACGCTTTCAACTGTACGCTGCTCGATCCCGTCCGTCCCGCGTAAAACACCCAGCGCATCAGGAACGAGTCGTCGTCAAGACCACCCGACGCGGCGGCACACGCGCAAGCGCCACGCCTCCTCCACCACCACACGCCCGGCGTCGTGTCGGTCGACAGCCCGCGAGACACACCCACACACAGAGTTCGCGTCGCCGGCCGTGCACACCGCCGTGCGCCGTAGCAATGCCGCCGAGGCGCGTGCGCGAGCACGGCGGCGGGGATCGAACGGCGTGGAGCTCGGAAGCATCATGGCCGGGGGGGGGGGGGGGCGGAGGTTGTTAGCCTGGATGGTGGTGGACTTCGGCGACCGGTGGTGGTACGGTGATGCCAAGGCCGAGCCGGGAGGGGGGAGCGGTCAAAGATGGCAAGCGTTTGCCAAGGATTTTTCAATAGATCGATCGGGCCCGGCCACGGCCAGTTGTGCACTTTTTTGGGCACACATGTTGGCGAGTAGGAGCGCGTCAACGGTCCCGTTCCAAAGCATTTTTTCTCCGTTTACACCCCATGGTTTCCGTGTTTTCTAGATGACTCGGTTGTTTATCGAGCAAGTAGTATACAATCTTTTTTATTTTTGCGGGAAAGTATACAATCAATTTGCTCGACCATGATGTGTGCACGTAGGCAGTTGATTGTGTGAAGGCTTCTCTCTCACTTAATTACCTTGGTAAATACCACATGTATACATTAATACATGCATACACTAATACAATCCACGTAGCCGCCATTATCTCTCCGCACCGTGTTGATCCAGTCGGTGTCATGCTTAGCAAATAGCTACACGTGGGTGGGTGTGGCGTGAGCGGCTGCGCTATAGAAAAATGTAGGGTCATGCTCAATATATTACTCTATCTAATCTATAAGTACGCAACAAAGTGCTTAGTACAAATGATTCGAGGGGCGATTACGCAAAAAGCCGAGAGGAACGACCAGCGAACAAAGCAACCAAACCATCCATCCCTGTCTCGTAGTTATAATCCCGCCTGCCGGCCTGAGCTGATCAACACGCTCAGACTCAGCTAGCTAACATACAGCCAGGCCATCAGGAGGAGCCAGGAGGAAGAAACAACCAGCGCATATATCCCCCTCCCTCCCTCCCTCCCGCCGGCAGCTGACCTGAGCTGAGCCACCGTTCCACGAACTCGCCTCTACAACACAGAGCCCCCCGCCGCCCGGACCTCTTGTTCATCTCCCTCTCCGCTCTTTGAATCGCTCACCACCGCCATGGCTGTAAGTTCCTTTCCTCTCCATAGCTCTTCCGAACCTTAATTCGATGCCTTATTTTGGTCTGCAAGAACACATGTTTCCTGCAAACGGTGTCTTGGTTTTACCTTGATTCCCGCAAAAGGTACCAGGTGTAGTAGTTTCTCGTGGTATGGTTCGAATAGGGATACCGGGACCTGAATTTTCTGAAGGAGAAACAGCAAAATCGCTATGATATGACTGTTGCCTTGGTTGCTTATATATAGTACTAGAGAAATTTAGCTGGTACCATCATTCATGTGCTTAATCAGGCTAAAAGTTCTTTTAAGACATGATCATCCAGAGCCAACCTGTTCTTTTTCTTCTGCACCATTTGAATTGCACTAGATATAATCCAAGTTCTATAGAAAATTCTTGTGTGAATGAATCGCAGAGCTAGTTTGCGGCAACAAAAGTCTTTCTAGGCCGTTGAGGCGTATCTTTCGATCGCACTTAAGATTTATCATCTCAATCTATACATATATTCTCTCTTTTTTGCGGGTGAATATATACATATATTCTGGTGGAAAGGCTAATCATCCCATAAATTATGGGAGATGCCGGCAGGTTAACTCTTAGTAATCGCATGAAGATATCAATATTAACTCTCACCTATCACATGAAGATTTAATTGTACTACTAGTGCGTAATCAATCATTCAATCGGAGAATCTTGCTTTATTTTCTGATTCAGTTTGGAATTGGAAGGTGTCGACGAGGTAGACCTACTACCTGGCTATCTACCTTGCGATATGTCACGTTTAGTCTAGCCTGATCTAGAAGTGCAGATTTGTCAAACCTGATCTAGAAGTGCATTAAATTTGGCCTCGACTAGTCCAAGTGGTCAGGTCACGGCATGTGATTAGCTTCTTGATTACAATATATCTAAACTTTCCATTGATTAGTCCATGACAGTGTGTAAAATGTGCCTGCAAGCCGTGGCGCGGGGTCTACTCTCTCTTGCCTTTTCTCCTAGGTCGTACGGTCGTACCATTTTTTTTCGGAAGCGGTCGTACCAATCTACTACCACTTGTGCTACTTGGCCCTGCCAAGTTGACATGCATGTCACCGCACATGTTAATAATCTTCTGACCATGGCTTAATGATCATCACCAAGCATGAAGCTTCCTTGGGTCCAAGTTGGAGTGCTTGTGTCAGGGAATGATGATGTCCCCTAGGCTGTTCCTTTTAGTATTTTTATTTGTTTTTCTCTAACCCCGGGTCCCAAGTTCTCCAGCGTGTTTATTCTGTGTTTTGAGTGCAAATATTCCGTACAAAAGTACTGCAAAATTCATGGTTATCGCTGTGCTTTTCTCTTAATTTTGAGGTGCCTTGAAATAAAAACGAGCTAGAGGCTAGGCAGCATGTGGTTGACTCTTCCTCTGTTCCATGCATGCAGAAGCAGCAGAAGAACGCGCACGTCCCGAAGTTCGGCAACTGGGACAACGACGGCAACGTCCCCTACACGCTCTACTTCGACAACGCGCGCAAGGGCAAGGGCGGCAAGCCCATCAACCCCAACGACCCCGTCGAGAACCCCGAGGCCTTCTCCTCGTCCGTCGTCGCGCCGTCACCGAACCGCTCCTTCGACCAGGGCAGGCCGGCTCTCCCTCCTGCCTCCCCGCCTCCGGCTCACCACCACGAGCGCCGGCCCAGCGACGCGCCGGCGGCCGCCCCGCCGCTGTCCCCGTACCACCGCAACGCCGGTGGCGAGCCGCCAAGAAGAGGCCCTGGCGGCGGACGGGCAGGCGGAGGCGGGTACAGCGTGGAGCAGTCGCCGGCGCCGTCCCCGCTGCACCCGTACGGCCAGTCGAGGGCCGAGTACTCCGATGGCAGCGGCTACGGCCTCGTGGCCAACTCCGTGGACCGGTCCCGTGCCAGGGGCGCCTCCCGCGGCAACGAAACGGTAAGCCTCTGCTCTGCTCCCCGGCCAGTGTACCATGGATTTGCACGGAGGTGATGTCTTGTATCTTACATTGGCTGTTGTTGCGATCAATGGCAGCCGACGAGGGGGTCGGCGGTGCCCAAGTTCGGCGACTGGGACTCCAACCCGGCGTCAGCGGACGGCTACACGCACATCTTCAACAAGGTGAGGGAGGAGAAGAGCACCCAGGCCAAGGCACCGGGGTTCGGCAAGGACAACGTCGCATATGGCAACGGCGCCAGGCAGCACGACGACGGCTACGTCTCCTCGGTGAGTTCCACAACACAACTTCATGCTCACATCGCCATTGGTTTGTCCATGTCGATCCTCGCTTTTTCATTCGGTGATCGATCTCACTGGCTCGACATGAATTTGAGCTCTGAATTAGTCTCTGTTGGTTTCGCCTGCAGAGTCGCTGGTGCTTTGGGTGGTGCAAGTAGGAATGGTCCGACAGATGATGGGGAAAAGTAAGCGAGGATCTTTGGGAATGTAAATTGTGTGAAATTAAGAAGGTTTTTGCCATTGATTCAACTTCAAACTTCTGTAATCCCACTTTTTGGGACATTATTTGGCATTGGGCACTGAGCAGAGTTCATATTCTTTTGATTGTGAAATACACTCCTACTATTTCTTTCTGATGTGGAATGTAGAGTTCAGCCATGGTTGTTGTAATGCTAGAATTCTGTTGCGGGGCTTGTAGTGCAATACTGGGTATTGATTACCTTTAATCCAATTTCGGATTGCAGATAGTTTCTGTTTTTTCTTCTTCAAGGGTGACCGTGAATGTCGAACCCACGGAAAGTTCTGCTAATATATAGTGATTCAAACAAGCTATCATTGTCATTAAGAGTTTTGGTTTTCTGTACCAAATATCGCAAGTTGTATGGAGAGAGATCAATAATACTTCCTCTATTTCAAAATAAGTGTCGTTGATTTAGTTGTACTAACTTTGTACTAAATCAGCCAGACTTATTTTGAGATGAGGGAGTATGAAATAGTCTAGGGCATGTGGACTTTACTCACAACTTTATACTTGCGCATAGGATATTTTCTTGATTTTCAACAGTCATGTTGGCACTATTATTATGTGTTTTCAACGTTTAGATGTGGGGAAACTCATCCAAATAATGTCACTACCGATGAACAACTTGCATCGTGATTATATTGTCCAACCAATGTCCTTACCATCGCGCGGGATTACTTCAGTTCAAGGATTTCTCCAGACCAACTCACTGGACATTTAATTACTGCACTCATGGTCCCCAAAAAGTTGCTTTTGACTACCGTACTAATCCTTATTGTCATCGGCGTTCGGTGTAGCTTTTCACGCATCCCTACACTTTACCTCCTCCTAGATCGATCTAAGGCATACCAGGTACCCGCTGAGCATTAGAATGAGAAAGACAAAGACAAATCTGCTGTGAATAACACGTACAACTAACATTCAATTAAGCAAAGTCAATACCAATGAACTTGTGCACAAGTACATAGGGTTGCAAGGCTATGCCTCAACCCATGGCCCGAGGGGATCACTCACACGTCGAAATCATATCACATATGAAAAACATTGTAGATGACATTGATAGATGAATGATTGTATAGAGTCTTACAATGTCGTCGTATGCGATGAATCGATTACAAGTATGGCAAACTATGGGAGAATGACTATGGAGATGGAGATGATGGCAGCGATGGCGGCGGCTAGGGTTTCTCAGAATGGTGGTGGTGATCCTAGCGACTGTTCTGCTCTTCGGAGGTTTGGCGATTGTTGTGTTGCGAATGGGGCCTAGGGCTTTTTATAAAGCGTGCCGGGGATGACGTTATAGCCCTGCTGGCGCATGGTACATCGGCGGGTACCAGACATCGTCTTCTTCGCTGGATCATCTGTAACGCGTCCAATTGGCTTGACTTGATCTCCATACTTTATATTTGCATGATAGTCCATTTCATGCGAAAAAAACTACATAATGGGATTTGCAATCTTTTCCACTTATTAGTCTTAGTGACCAGATCGCAGTGATATTCTTGGAATGGCCGGGGTTATTCTGTTTAAACAGTGGTGGTATGAGTGTGAAAAATACACTCATCCAGTACCACATTTTTGGTTCCTCGTGTAATGAGTTTACCTAATGATACATGTATGACAAGTCTAAAGTCTGAGCTGGATATACCACCTCAATCCTAAGATATAAGGCATCTCTAGTACATCCTCCAGAACTTAAATATAAGGAAAATTATTTGGCAAATTAAGACATATCTAGCCCATCCAATATTATATTTTCTCCAGGAGCCTATGTTTGCTCTATGATGAGGACTTCTCACTAAAATGTGGGATGAACGGTGTCTCCCAAGGCAAAAGTGATGGCCCAACGCGTCGACTCATTCCCAAAACGTGTCTGTGCGGGCCCATTTTGCGGCTGAAATGCGTCAGCACAGACGCGAAGCGAACACGCCGCACATCCTCTCGGTGTCTGTCGCGTCCCGACATGGCGGCCGCCCAACTACCTCCATCATCTTTATTAAAGACAACCGCTGACCTCGGGCCAACGCGTCAGCGATGGCAGTCGGCCTTCTTTAATCCGAGCGTACGGTTGGCGGGGGGCGTCCTCATCCTCATCCAAACGCCGTCCCCATCTAGCTACCCCTGTGCTCCACTGTCGGCAACAAACCCTAGCCACCACCATGGGCTTCTTCTCCGGCAAGAACAAGGGGAAGGCCCCCGCCAGCCCTTCCCACATGCTTCCCCCGCCTCCGCTGGCGTCTTCCCGCCGGCCTCGGTAGCGCATTAACGTCCCAGTGCACCTGGCGAAGTGGCGATGGGATCACCGCATCTTCCTCCCATATCCTGATGTGACGCTGCCACACAACTGGCACTTGGATCTGGAGAGGATCCCAGTGCTAGCGACGCCGCTATCGGCGCGAGCGCACACGGAGGAGGTGCGGCGCTGACGATAGCTGCTGACGCCGGAGCATCGCCGCGAGCCCGCCTACGCAACCGACTCTCCCGCTTGGGAGGTCTGGTTCGCGTTCGAGCACGAAGAGGCCAGGAGAGCGGCATCCGGGACGCACGGTGATACGTCTTCGTCATACCTATAATGTTTTATTGTTCCATGCCAATATTCTACAACTTTTACATACTTTTGGCAACTTTTTATACTATATTTTGGACTAACATATTGATCTAGTGCCCAGTGCCAGTTCCTGTTTGTTGCATGTTTTTTGTTTCATGGAAAATCCATATCAAACAGAGTCCAAACGGGATAAAAACTTACGGAGATTATTTTTGGAATATATGTGATTTTTGGGAAAAAGAATCAACGTGAGACGATGCCCGAGGGCCCCACAAGGACGGAGGGCGCGCCCCGGGGGGTGGGCGCCCCCTAAGTCGGTTGGAGGTGTCCTTTGGACATAAGGAACCTAATATCTGGATAAAAATCGTGTTTAATTTTCAGCCCAATCGGAGTTACGGATCTCCGGGAATTTAAGAAACGGTGAAAGGCCAGAACTGGGAGCGCAGAAACAAAAGGAAACAGAGACAGAGAGATCCAATCTTGGAGGGGATCCCGCCCCTCCGCCGCCATGGAAGCCAAGTGCTAGAGGGGAAACCCTTCTCCCATCTAGGGGGAAGGTCAAGGAAGAAGAAGAATAAGAAGGGGGGCCCCTCTCCCCTCTCTCTCGGTGGCGCCGGAACGCCCCCAGGGCGATCATCGTGACAACGATCTACACCAACAACTTCACCGCCGTCATCACCAACTCTTCCCCCCTCTATGCAGCGGTGTAACCTCCCTTTTACCCGCTGTAATCTCTACTTAAACATGGTGCTCAACGCTATATATTATTTCCCAATGATGTATGGCTATCCCATGATGTTTGAGTAGATCCGTTTTGTCCTATGGGTTCATTGATGATCGAGATTGGTTTGAGTTGCATGTTTTATTATTGGTGCTATCCTATGGTGCTCTCCGTGTCATGCAAGCATGAGGGATCCCCGCTGTAGGGTTTGCAATATGTTCATGATTTGCATATGGTGGGTGGCGTGAGTGACAGAAGCACATACCCGAGTAAGTAGGTTGTTTGCGTATGGGAATAAAGAGGACTTGATACTTTAATGCTATGGTTGGGTTTTACCTTAATGATCTTTAGTAGTTGCAGATGCTTGCTAGAGTTCCAATCATAAGTGCAACAATGATTACCGGTCTAGTTATCGATTGCAATAATGATTACCGGTCTAGTTATCGATTGCCTAGGGACAAATAACTTTCTTGTGACAAAAAGCTCTCTACTAAAACTAACTTAGTTGTTTCTTTATCTAAACAGCCCCTAGCTTTTATTTACATGCTCTTTATTATCTTGCAAACCTAGCCTAAAACACCTACAAAGTACTTCTAGTTTCATACTTGTTCTAGGTAAAGCGTGCGTAGAGTTGTATCGGTGGTCGATAGAACTTGAGGGAATATTTGTTCTAACTTTAGCTCTCGTTGTGTTCGACGCTCTTACTTATCGAAAGAGGCTACATTTGATCCCATATACTTGTGGGTTATTGCTACCTCTTGAGCATGCGTTGGTTTTCCCTTGAAGAGGAAAGGGTGATGCAGCAAAGTAGCGTAAGTATTTTCCTCTGTTTTTGAGAACCAAGGTATCAATCGAGTAGTAGACAACGCACAAGTCACCTAGTACCTGCACAAACAATCAAGAACCTTGAAACCAACGTGATAAAGGGGTTGTCAATCCCTTCACGGTCACTCGCAAAAGTGAGATCTAATAAAGATAGTAAAGTAAATATTTTTGGTATTTTTGTTGTATAGATTGGAAAGTAAAGAATGCAAAATAGTAAATGAGATGCGATGTAAATAAAAGAGATGCAATATAATAAGAAAGATACCCGGGGGCCATGGGTTTCACTAGTGGCTTCTCTCAATATAACATATATTACGGTGGGCGAACAAATTACTGCCGAGCAATTGATAGAAAAGCGCATAATTATGAAGATATCTAAGGCAATGATCATGAATATAGACATCACGTCCGTGTCGTAGACCGAAACGGTTCTGCATCTACTACTATTACTCCACACATCGACCACTATCCGGCATGCATCTAGTGTATTAAGTTGATAAGAACAGAGTAACACATTAGGCAAGATGACATGATGTAGTGGGATAAACTCAAGCAATATGATATAAACTCCATCTTTCTATCCTCGATGGCAACAATACAATACGTGCCTTGTTGCCCCTACTGTCACTGGGAAAGGACACTGCAAGATTGAACCCAAAGCTAAGCACTTCTCCTATTGCAAGAAAGATCAATCTAGTAGGCCAAACTAAACCGATAATTCGAAGAGACTTGCAAAGATATCAAATCATGCATATAAGAATTCAGAGAAGAACTAAATAATATTCATAGATAATCAAGTTCATAAATCCACAATTCATCGGATCTCGGCAAACACACAACAACAGAGTATTACATCGAATAGATCTTCAAGAACATCGATAAGAACTTTGTATTGAGGATCAAAGAGAAAGAAGAAGCCATCTAGCTAATAACTATGGATCCAAAGGTCTGTGGTAAACTACTCACGCTTCAACGGAGAGGCTATGGTGTTGATGTAGAAGCCCTTCGTGATCGAATCCCCCTCTGGTAGATCGCCGGAAATGGCTCCAAGATGGGATCTCATGGGTACATAAGGTTGCGGCGGTGGAAAAGTGGTTTCGTGGCTCCCCCTGATGTTTTTAGGGTATAAGAGTATATATAGGCGAAAGAAGTACGTGGTGGAGCTACGAGGGGGCCACGAGGGTGGGGGCATGCCTACCCCCCTGGGCGCGCCCTCCTGCCTCGTGCTCGCCTCGTTGCGTCTCCAACTTCATCTCCAAGTCTTCTGGTTTGCTTTCGGTCCAAGAAATATCATCGCAAAGGTTTCATTCCATTTGGATTCCGTTTGATATTCCTTTCTGCGAAACACTAAAATTGGCAAAAAAAAAACAGAAACTGGCACTGGGCCTCCGGTTAATAGGTTAGTACCAAAAATAATATAAAAGAGCATATTAAAGCCCATTAAACATCCAAAATACATAATATAATAGCATGGAACAATAAAAAAATTATAGATACGTTGCAGACGTATCAAGCATCCCCAAGCTTAATTCTTGCTTGTAGTCGAGTAGGTAAATGATAAAAACAGAAATTTTGATGTGGAATGCTACCTAACATATTTATAATGTAATTTTCTTTATTGTGGCATGAATGTTTAGATCCGAAAGATTCAAGACAAAAGTTTAATATTGACATAAAAATAATAATACTTCAAGCATACTAACAAGTAATCATGTCTTCTCAAAATAACATGGCCAAAGAAAGTTCATCCCTACAAAATCATATAGTTTGGCTATGCTCCATCCTCGTCACACAAAATGCTCAAATCATGCACAACCCCGATGACAAGCCAAGCAATTGTTTCATAATTTAGTATTCTCAAACTTTTTCAACTTTCACGCAATACATGAGCGTGAGCCATGGACATAGCACTATAGGTGGAATAGAGTGGTGGTTGTGGAGAAGATAAAAAAGGAGGAAGATGGTGTCACATCAACTAGGCATATCAATGGGCTATGGAGATGCCCATCAATAGATGTCAATGTGAGTGAGTAGGGATTGCCATGCAACGGATGCACTAGAGCTATAAATATATGAAAGCTCAATAAAAGAAACTAAGTGGGTGTGCATCCAACTTGCTTGCTCATGAAGACCTAGGGCATTTGAGGAAGCCCATCGTTGGAATATACAAACCAACTTCTATAATGAAAATTTCCCACTAGTATATGAAAGTGACAAAATAAGAGACTCTCTATCATGAAGATCATGGTGCTACTTTGAACCACACGTGTCGAAAAAAGATAGTAGCATTGTCCCTTCTCTCTTTTTCTCTCATTTTTTTATTTGGGCCTTTGGCCTCTTTTTTTATTGGCTTCTTTGGCCTCTTTTCTTTCCTCACACGGGACAATGCTCTAATAATGATGATCATCACACTTTTATTTATTTACAACTCAAAGATTACAACTCGATACTTAGAATAAAATATGACTCTATACGCATGCCTCCGGCGGTGTACCGGGATGTGCAATGAGTCAAGACTGACATGTATGAAAGAATTATGAACGTGGCTTTGCCACAAATACGATGTCAACTACATGATCATGCAAGGCAATATGACAATGATGGAACGTGTCATAATAAACGGAATGGTGGAAAGTTGCATGGCACATATATCTTGGAATGGCTATGGAAATGCCATAATAGGTAGGTATGGTGGCTGTTTTGAGGAAGGTAAATGGTGGGTTTATGGTACCGGCAAAAGTTGCACGGTAGTACCGAGGCTAGCAATGGTGTAAGGGTGAGAGTGCGTATAATCCAGAGACTCAACATTAGTCATAAAGAACTCACATACTTATTGCAAAAATCTACAAGTCATAAAAAACCAAGCACTACGCGCATGCTCCTAGCGGGGTAGATTGGTAGGAAAAGACCATCGCTCGTCCCCTACCGCCACTCATAAGGAAGACAATCAAAGAAACACCTCATGCTTCAAATTTGTTACACAACGGTTACCATACGTGCATGCTACGGGACTTGCAAACCTCAACACAAGTATTTCTCAAATTCACAATTAATTCACTACCATGAACCTAATATCATCATCCTCATGTCTCAAGACAATCATCAAGCATCAAACTTCTCATAGCATTCACTTTATATGAAAGTTTTTATTATACCCATATTGGATGCCCATCATATTAGGACTAGTTTTATAACCAAAGAAAATTACCATGCTGTTCTAAAAGTCTCTCAAAATAATATAAGTGAAGCATGAGAGATCAGTAATTTTTATTAAATAAAACCACCACCGTGCTCTAAAAAGATATAAGTGAAGCACTAGAGCAAAATTATCTAGCTCAAAAGATATAAGTGAAGCACATAGAGTATTCTAATAAATTCCGATTCATGCGTGTCTCTCCCAAAAGGTGTGTACAGCAAGGATGATTGTGGTAAACTAAAAATCAAAGACTCAAATCATACAAGACACTCCAAGCAAAACACATATCATGTGGTGAATAAAATATAGCCTTAAGTAAAGTTACCGATAGACGAAGACGAAAGAGGGGGTGCCTTCTGGGGCATCCCCAAGCTTAGGCTTTTGGTTGTCCTTGAATTTTACCTTGGGGTGCCTTGGGCATTCCCAAGCTTAGGCTCTAGCCACTCCTTATTCCATAACCTATCAAATCTTTACCCCAAAGCTTGAAAACTTCACAGCACAAAACTCAACAGAAAATCTCATGAGCTCCGTTAGTATAAGAAAATAAAACACCACTTTAAGGTACTGTAATGAACTCATTTTTTATTTATATTGATGTTAAACCTACTGTATTCCAACTTCCCTATGGTGCATACCCCCCGATACTACTCATAGATTCATTAAAATAAGCAAACAACACACGAAAAACAGAATCTGTCAAAACAGAACAGTTGTAGAAATCTGATTTGTTCGAATACTTGTGGAACTCCAAAAATTCTTAAAAACTAGGACAACCTGTATAATTTGTATATTAATCTACTTCAAAAAGAGTTGGCATTTTATCACGTTATGGTGAATTTTAAAAATTATTTTCGTGAGCGCAAAGTTTCTGTCTTTTTCAGAAAGATCAAACAACTATCACCCAAGAAGATCATATTGGTTCTACTTGGCACAAACACTAGTTAAAACATAAAACCACATCTAAACAGAGACTAGATGAATTATTTATTACTAAGCAGGAACAAAAAGCAAAGAACAAAAATAAAATTGGGTTGCCTCCCAACAAGCGCTATCGTTTAACGCCCCTAGCTAGGCGAAGAGATTTCAATGATGCTCACATGAAACACAAGAATTGAAGCACAGAGAGGGCATCATAAAACATGTGACAAACACATCTAAGTCTAACATACTTCCTATGCATAGGCATCTTATAGGCAAACAAATTATCAAGGCAAGCAAAAACTAGCATATGCAAGGAAGCGGAAAGAAACAATAGCAATCTCAACATAACAAGAGGTAATTTAGTAACATGAAAATTTCTACAACCATATTTTCCTCTCTCATAATAATTACATGTAGGATCATAGGCAAATTCAACAATATAGCCATCACAAAACATATTCTTAACACAATCCACATGTATGCAAAGTTGACACTCTTCCAAAATAGTGGGATTAACATTAACTAAAGTCATGACCTCTCCAAACCCACTTTTATCAAAAAATTCATAAGATTGAACATTCTCCAAATATGTGGGATCTAAAGTTGATACTCTTCCGAACCCACTTTCAATATTATTGCAAACATTATTATCAATCTCATGTTCATCGTGGGGCTTAAATAAATTTTCAAGATCATAAGAAGAATCACCCCAATCATGATCATTGCAACAAGTAGAGGACATAGCAAAACTAGCATCCCCAAGCTTAGGATTTTGCATATTATTAGCACAATTTACATCAATATAATTCATAATAAAATAATTTCAATCATGCTTTTTATTCAAAGATCTATCGTGAACCGATTCATAAGGTACTTCATCACAATTTTCAGATTCATGAATTTCAAGCAAAACCTCATAAAGATAATCTAGTGAACTCAACTCACTAGCAATAGGTTCGTCATAATTGGGTCTCTTAAAGAGGTTAGCAAGTGGATGAGGATCCATAAACTTTTAGCAAGCGAAGATGCAAGCAAAAAGAAGGTACATGATAACACAAGCAAACAAAAGATCGAACGGAAGAGGGGCGAAGAAAAGGAAAGGTTTTCGAAAATCGTTTTAGAAGTGGGGAGAGGAAAACGAGAGGGGAATGGCAAATAATGTAATGCAAGGGAGAAGAGTTTATGATCGGTACTTGGTATGTCTTGACTTGGCGTAGATCTCCCCGACAACGGCGCCAGAAATTGGCAAGTTGACGGGAGATTAAATCTTGACTTGACTTGGCGTAAGCCTCCCTGACAACGGCGCCAGAAATCCTTCTTGCTACCTCTTGAGCATGCGTTGGTTTTCCCTTGAAGAGGAAAGGGTGATGCAGCAAAGTAGCCTGAGTATTTCCCTCGGTTTTTTAGAACCAAGGTATCAATCCAGTAGGAGACAACACACAAGTCACCTAGTACCTGCACAAACAATCAAGAACCTTGCAACCAACACGATAAAGGGGTTGTCCATCCCTTCACGGTCACTTGCAAAAGTGAGATCTAATAAAGATAGTAAAGTAAATAGTTTTGGTATTTTTGTTGTATAGATTGGAAAGTAAAGATTGCAAAATAGTAAACGAGATGCGATGTAAATAAAAGAGATGCAATATAATAAGAAAGAGACCCAGGGGCCATAGGTTTCACTAGTGGCTTCTCTCAAGATAGCATATATTACGGTGGGTGAACAAATTACTGCCGAGCAATTGATAGAAAAGCGCATAATTATGAAGATATCTAAGGCAATGATCATGAATATAGGCATAACGTCCGTGTCAAGTAGACCGAAACGATTCTGTATCTACTACTATTACTCCACACATCGACCGCTATCCAGCATGCATCTAGAGTATTAAGTTCATAAGAACAGAGTAACGCATTAGGCAAGATGACATGATGTAGAGGGAGAAACTCAAGCAATATGATATAAACCCCATCTTTTTATCCTCGATGGCAACAATACAATACGTGCCTTGCTGCCCCTACTGTCACTAGGAAAGGACACCGCAAGATTGAACCAAAAGCTAAGCACTTCTCCTATTGCAAGAAAGATCAATCTAGTAGGCCAAACTAAACCGATAATTTGAATAGACCTGCAAAGATATCGAATCATGCATATAAGAATTCAGAGAAGAACCAAATAATATTCATAGATAATCAAGTTCATAAATCCACAATTCATCCGATCTCGGCAAACACACCGCAAAAGAGTATTACATCGAATAAATCTCCAAGAACATCGAGGAGAACTTTGTATTGATGATCAAAGAGAGAGAAGAAGCCATCTTGCTAATAACTATGGACCTAAAGGTCTGTGGCAAACTACTCACGCTTCATTGGAGAGGCTATGGTGTTGATGTAGAATCCCTCCGTGATCGATTCCCCCTCTGGTAGATCGCGGGAAATGGCTCCAAGATGGGATCTCATGGGTACATAAGGTTGCGGCGGTGGAAAAGTGGTTTCGTGGCTCCCCCTGATGTTTTTAGGGTATAAGAGTATATATAGGCAAAAGAAGTACTTCGGTGGAGCTACGAGGGGCCCACGAGGGTGGGGGCACGCCTACCCCCCTGGGCGCACCCTCCTGCCTCGTGGCCGCCTCATTGCGTCTCCGACTTCATCTCCAAGTCTTTTGGTTTGCTTTCGATCCAAGAAAGATCATCGCGAAGGTTTCATTATGTTTGGATTCCGTTTGATATTCCTTTTCTGTGAAACACTAAAATAGGCAAAAAACAAAAACTGGCACTGGGCCTCCGGTTAATAGGTTAGTCCCAAAAATAATATAAAAGAGCATATTAAAGTCCATTAAACATCCAAAATAGATAATATAATAGCATGGAACAATCAAAAAATATAGATACATTGGAGACATATCAGTTATCAAGACCTTTTTTTGGCGCCGTTGCCGGGGACACTGGTACAGCGACATGCTATACAAACAGTTTTTAACCCCTTTCCACGACGGCATTTGGAACCGTATCCAAGTGAGTGTGGGCGATAGGGGGGTCCTTCCCGGCACACAAAATGAGCTCGTGTGCGATCTGGCGGGGCATCGAAAACCAATTGTTTCCGTTCGTATGTACATCCCACACGGTGAATCCCAGAAAATCATTTCCGTTCGTATGTATATCACACATAGTTCTTTGTGTGGAAACGTTTGTGCAAGGTGTCCTAACGCAAACAGTTTGCTGCTGGAAGCCATGTGTGATTGTTAGTTGATCGAACATGCCTACTTTCTAGATACCGTGCGGTTTGTTTGAATTCATCGCCCACGGTGTTGTCTGAGTAACCGTCTGCAATAGAAAACCCCAATAAGCAGGGTAATTAGCCTATTACTGATAATCCATGTACTAATCAAATTGATATTTCTTATAAAACACACCAGATATTTCATATCCGTATAACAACAACCAGGATTTCATAATCGAATTACATCAGATAGCTTCTGCACTCAGTTATGCCATTACACAACGCACCAAGTTTCACATGCAACATCAAAAACCTTTGGAAAGTAGCATCATACACGGTAAATAGACAGATGAATCTCATCTGGGAAACTACAGAAGCGGAAGGCAAATATTGAGCCTTCAGTGATGTTGAATGTCCTTGCAACTTTAGGCCAGTGGCTATGGATAATTGCCCGCCCAACCTTCGTCCTCTTCAGCAAGATTTCAATATTGTACCGTGGGTGTTGAATGAATACCTTCCTCGCCTCTTGACCATGCAGGTGGTTTGAGAGGTAATCATCGATGAACTGCTTTGAAAAGTACTGAAAAAAAAAGATATGCATAAATTGCTGTTATAAATTTTGAAATGGCGCAAGGGGTAAAAATAAGGTAAAAGAGTTACTACCATCATATAGTTGATTGATGTCTTCTTCATTGTGCAAACAAAGATCTTGTTGTTATTCGTCGCAAGTTTCTTCATCCTAACAATCTTTCTGAGTTTCTTGACTTGACTGATATTCATGAACATCTCATTTCCCCATATGCAAAATGGGTCGAACAGTGGGTCTAAGTCTCTGACAGCAGGACCTACATGTGCAAGACCAAATTGTAAGAAACCTAAATATTAGACTGGTTCCTGCTATTAGCCAAAGGACCATGCTTGAACAAACCTGGATGGTAAACCGCAGTGTCTCCCATTGTTTCCCTGCAACACACATAAGGAAGATCTTGATCAGGTTAACTGAGAGTTGCCATACTATCGGTAGAATATGTATTGAGTACAGCCAAATTCGATTGGTGTCACATGCATAACAATACAAAATTGTACCCACAACAAATGAAAATCAAATTGCAGAACTGAACCAAATAGTTAAATGGACAGCAGACCAAATGAACCAAAATAGTTAACAGAGCACGACATTGCAGAATAGAAACATGTACTAGAAGATAAGACAGTTAACAAAACAAAGAATGCTTGAGAATAGTACTATGAAATGTAGCAATTGTTGGACCAAAGTGTTAACTGAACATTACATTCCAGAGGAACAAACTGTTAACTGAACATCAGATTGTATATTAACATTACAGAGGACAAATCACTAGAAGGCACTGGCGATGGACTCGAGAAAACAACACGAACTGTATTTTAAAGTAGACAACCGCGTGGCGGTGTCGACGGTTGCCTCGATGACGATGTGCTCCTCCAAGATCTGGCGGTCGGCACGCATGGCAGCCATAGCGACCTCGTGCGCGCGCGCGGCTACATGCTACTGAGCTCCATGTTATACTGCGTGCAAAATGGTTGTGGGCGACGCTTAATTGGAGGAGGGGGACAGTGATTTCAGCGGAAGGTGTGGCACCGTTGATCGGGGCATGTGGGACGAGAAAGGAGGAGGATCGTGTGGGCGGGGTGTGGATTACCTGACCATATTGACAAGGTCGCTCAGCAAGAAGAAGGGTCGACGGCGAGGAGGCTGCGCGGCAAGAAGAAGGGTCGTCGGCGAGGATGCAGCGCTGCAAGAAGAAGGGTCGCCAGCGAGGAGGTGGCGCTGCAAGAAGAAGGGTAGCCGGCGAGGAGGTGGCGCTGCAAGAAGAAGGGTCGCCGGTGAGGAGGCTGAGATGCCAGTAAGCAGCAATGAAGGTTTGAACTTGTAAAGCAAGGAGGAATAGTAGAAATGTGGCTTTTGATGGGAGGGAGGGGGCAGGGAATAGATATTTCCGCGGTGGCAAAAAAATTTGCTCGGTGCCGCGTGAAACTGGCGCGCAAGTGTGGTTCAAGCGGGGGCGGTGGACAGTAGACGACGAAGCTTCCTGCGTAAGCCACACAAGACGGTGCGCCAAGATATTTTATATCGCATCCCACACGATTCTTTCTAGTATACTGTTTGTGGTATACCTGATTTTTTCATTATGTTTTGAAAGACAAAATGGTGTTACGGAGGGAAAGGATGGTGTTTAAATTGCTAGAACATTTACGTACAGTGAACATGCAACTAGTACATGAGTGTCATGTTTAAATTTGGTATTATTCCGGGTTCGTTTGGCATTTTTATGCATTAGTTGAGTTTCTGGGCATTTAATGTGCATAATTCAAATTTGAACTACAAGAACATGCTCGAGTGCACCAAAGTTTGTTGAAAAATCACATGTGTGTCTTTGGGTGAATTTATAGGTCCCATGCAAGAAATGGGAATGAAATTCAAACAACTGGGTGTCGTGGCTCGGCCGGAAAGATTGAGAACTTGGTTTTTGAATTCCTGTAAATCCGAAACATGCCTGAAAATCATGAAACTGTTGTGGAACGCAGTATTTAAAAACATTTACCTACAATCACACAAGATCTATCTAGGAGATGCATAGCAACGAGACGGGAGAGTGTGTCCACGTGCCCTCATAGACCGAAAGCGGAAGCGTTTAGTAACGCGGTTGATGTAGTCGAACGTCTTCGTGATCCAACCGATCCAAGCATCGAACGTACGGCACCTCCATGTTTAGGACACGTTCAGCACGATGACGTCCCTCGAGCTCCTGATCCAGTTGAGGATGAGGAAGAGTTCCGTCAGCTCGACGGCGTGGCGATGGTGATGATGAAGTTACCTGTGCAGGGCTTCGCCTAAGCACTACAACGATATGACCGAGGTGTGTAACTGTGGAGGCGGGCACCGCACACGGCTAAGAGAAGACTTGGTGTGCCTTTGGGGTGCCCCCTCCCATGTATATAAAGGAGGGGGGAAGAGGAGGCTGGCCCTAGGGGGGCGCGCCAAGGGGGGGAGTCCTACTTGGACTCCCGGTCCGAGTAGGATCCCCCCTTTCCTATTCCAACTAGGAGAAGGAGGGAAGGAGGAAGAGGGGAGAAGGAAAGAGAGGGGGGCGCCGCCCCCTCCTAGTCCAATTCGGACCAACCCTAGGCGGGCGCGCGGCCACCCTTGAGGCCCTTCTCCCCTTTCTACTAAAGCCCATTAAGGGCCATTACTTCCACGGGGGGTTCCGGTAACCTCCCGGTACTCTGGAAAATACCCGAAACACTTCGGAGCCATTCCGGTGTCCGAATATAACCTTCCAATATATCGATCTTTACCTATCAACCATTTCGAGACTCCTCGTCATGTCCGTGATCTCATCCGGGACGCCTAACAAACTTCAGTCATCAAATCACATAACTCATAATACAAATCATCATCAAACGTTAAGCATGCGAACCCTACGGGTTCGAGAACTATGTAGACATGACTGAGACACATCTCCGGTCAATAACCAATAGCGGAACCTAGATGCTCATATTGGTTCCTACATATTCTACGAAGATCTTTATCGGTCAAGCCGCATAACAACATACGTTGTTCCCTTTGTCATCGGTATGTTACTTTCCCGAGATTCGATCGTCGGTATCATCATACCTAGTTCAATCTCGTTACCGACAAGTCTCTTTACTCGTTCCATAATGCATCATCCCATAACTAACTCATTAGTCACATTGCTTGCAAAGCTTATATTGATGTGTATTACCGAGAGGGCCCAGAGATACCTCTCCGATACTTGGAGTGACAAATTCTAATATCGATCTATGCCAACTCAACAAATACCATCGGAGACACCTGTAGAGCATCTTTATAATTGTCACGCCCTCGATGCGGCTATATCTCCCACGTGTCGAAGCACGACTTAGAGGCATAACCGCATTGAAAGCAATGTCGCAAGTGAGGTAATCTTCACACAACCCATGTAATACATAAGGGAGAAAGATACATAGTTGGCTTACAATCGCCACTTCACACAATTACTTGAAAGAAACATTACATCATACAGTTACAATCAGGGCCCGACTACGGAGCCAAAATAAAAGAAGAAACCCCAAAAGCGACAAAGGACCAAGATCGACCCCAACTGGGCTCCACTACTGATCGACTAGAACGAAACAACACAAAGAACAAGATCTTCGTCAAGCTCCACCTTGAGCTCGGGTGCGTCACCTGCACGGTCTCATCGGCACCTGCAGACTGGTTTGGAAGTATCTGGTGAGTCACGAGGACTCAGCAATCTCACACCCGCGAGATCAAGACTATTTAAGCTTAAAGGTAGGGTAAAAGGTATGAGGTGGAGCTGCAGCAAGCGACTAGCAAATATGGTGGCTAAACATACGCAAATGAGAGCGAGAAGAGAAAGCAAAGCACGGTCGAACAACTATGATCAAGAAGTGATCCTGAACTACTTACGTCAAGCATAACTCCAACAACCGTGTTCACTTCGCGGACCCCGCCGAGAAGAGACCATCACGGTTACACACGCGGTTGGTGTATTATTAATTAAGATCAACTTCGGGTTTTCTACAACCGGACATTAACAAATTCCCATCTGCCACATAACCGCGGGCACGGCTTTCGAAAGTTCAAACCCTGCAGGGGTGTCCCAACTTAGCCCATGATAAGCTCTCGCGATCAACGAAGGATATTCCTTCTCCCCGGGAAGACCCGATCAGTCTCGGAATCCCGGCTACAAGACATTTCGACAGCAACAAAACAAGTCCAGCAAAACCGCCCGATGCGCCGACATCCTGATAGGAGCTGCACATATCTCGGTCTCAGGGCAACACCGGATGAGACTAGCTACGAGTAAAACCAAGCCTCAAGTTTCCACGAGGGGGCCTCGCAGGCAGCTCAGTTCGAACCAACACTTAGAAGGAAGCACTGGCCCGGGGGGGGGCTAAATAAAGATGACCCTCGGGTTAGCTACTCCCAAGGGAAAAGTATAGGTGGTAGGCAAATGGTAAAACCAATGTTGGGCCTGCTGGAAAAGTCTTATTCAAAGCGAACTGTCAAGGGGGTCCCATAAATCACCCGACCGCGTTAGGGACGCAAAATCCGGGAACATAACACCGATATGACGGAAACTAGGGCAGCAAGAGTGGAACAAAACACCAGGCATAAGGCCGAGCCTTCCACCCTTTACCAAGTATATAGATGCATTAATTAAGTAAGATATATTGTGATATCCCAACAGGTAAACATGTTCCAACAAGGAACAACATCTCCATGTTCCAACAAGGAACAAACTTCATCTTCACCTGCAACTAACAACGCTATAAGAAGGGCTGAGCAAAGCGGTAACATAGCCAATCAACGGTTTGCTAGGACATGGATGGTTAGAGGCTGACATGGCAATATGGGTGGCATGATATAGCAAGTGGTAGGTATCGCAGCATAGGCATAGCAAAAGAGCGAGCAATCTAGCGAGCAAAGATAGAAGTGATTTCGAGGGTATAGTCATCTTGCCTGAGATCCCGCAAGGAAGAAGAACGAGTCCATGAAGAAGACAAACGGACGAAGTCGAACAAATCCTCACAAACGCGATGATAACGGAATCAACCCGAAGAAGCAACACCGGAAAGGAGCACACAACATAGTAAACAAACCACACATAAACATGGCATGATGCACAAGCAAGCAGGATGCATGTCCGGTTTAATGATTCATGGCATGGCAAATGCAACAAACAACACTACAAATTAAGTGGAGCTCAATATGCAACGAGTTGCATATTGACGAAACACCACAACAATTATTTAGTTCTCTCTTGTTTATGCTACCCAACAATATTAAATGTTGTTAAACATGGCAAGGGGTGATGCATATGAAAACTACCTATCTAGGCAAGTTTAAATGAGGCCGGAACAACAAACAACAAGTCCGGAAAATCCTCATGTGCATGTTTCGAATTTGGTACTGTTCTGCCCTAAACACATTTAATGTTGTTAAACAGCAAAATAAAGTGCACCATGTTAAACTAGGCATTTTTCTACCCCATTTACATATATAAATTATTTAAAACCAAGCTACGGTTTAATAGTTATGAATTAAAGCATTTTACCAAGGCATAGGAGCAAATTAATGCAAACAGTAGTTTTAAACATTTTAAATTGTTGTTATCATGATGCGGATGACAATTCAAGTTTTATGCAATTATTATGAAAATGTTGACATGATAAGATACGAAGCATTTGTCACCATGGCGGAAGGAAAAGGGTGCCACGGCGGTGAAACAGAAATGGTGCACCGGCAACATTCCGATGATCCAACAACTCATTGAGATACCGGTGAAAAAGAGCAAGCGTGCGAATGCGCGGAACATGCTAGAGATGGGGAGTGATCCCGGATACCGGGTGTCCCACGAGTTGGCGACAAGGAAACGAGTGACGAATTGGACATGGTGTAAACACGAGCATCTCATTCAACACATGCATTCGGTCATGGGCGTCGTCTCGGCGGTTATACCTTTGAAGCGTGCAAGATATGGTACTCGTTCGGTGCAAAGTAGACGAAGTAGACGTTCTCGGGACGGTCGTCATGGAAGTAGGGGTTCACGTTCGTTTTCGGAGAGGTACTTGACGCATCTGAGGTTTCCGAAGGCGACGGTAGTGGAACTTGGTGAATCAGAGTTTGTCATCATCGAACTTGGTCAAATACACGATGTGGGTAGATGTTCACTCGACGTCTTCGGCGATGGTAGTTGTACACGGGTCTTCGGTCACGGAAGTAGTCGTACACGTTTTCGTAGGGGTACTTGGCGTTCCGGAGAGGGTACTTGGCGAAAATCCACATTGGATGTAGTCGAACATTTTGAAGAGGAACTTGGCGCGTCCCAATCTGCAAACGCTGGAGCTAGGCGCTGTGCGAGCCAACGCGAGGTAGGGGCGCGGTCCTCTGTCTTTCAGGAAGCAGAACCGCGGTGGTGAGGATCTTGCAGGGGACTTGGCAAGGAGCGGGCAGGCGGAAGCAGAGCTCAGCTGCGGTGCGAGGACGACGGCAGCGACGCGGTGAAGAGGTCGTGCGTGCCGGCGATGCAGAGGAAGCAGCGGACGACAAGTCGCGATGCAGGAGGCGTCGGCAGCGGGACTTGTCGCCGGCGTGAGGAGGCTCGGGAGGAGGCGCCTGGTCATCAACTGGGGCGACGGCCTCGAGGACGGCTCTGGGATCGACCCCCTGCTGCTGCTACTGCCGGCGAAGCCGAGCTCCGGCTGACGAGGTCTTGGGCATGGGACTCCGGCGCGGGGAATGAAGGCAGGCGCGCGCGGCGGCCGTGCAGAGGCTGTGGTGCGACGGAGACTGAGAGGGGATCGGGCGTGAGGTGGATCGGGAAAGGGTGCAGCGAGAGGAGGGGGATCGAGCAGGAAGAGATGGGATCGGGCGAGGGGTTAGCGAGAGAGATGGGGATCGAGCGTGGTGGCGGCGCGAGGGAAAAACGAGAGGGAGAGAAGGGGATCGGGCAGGGTGGAGTCGGGCTAGCTAGGGTTATGGAGCTGGTGGGGGCGGCTGGGCCTAGCAGGCCGGCCTGAGGCTGCAGCTGGGCTGGGCTGGAAGTCTCTCTCTCTCACTACTGATCTCTCTATTCAAAGAAACAGAAGTTTAGAAGAAAAGTCGAGAGAGACTGGAGTGGAGTTTGGGCATGGGGATAATTTTCCCAGACTCACAAAAATATGAGGAATTTAAATAAAATGGGAAGAAGATTTTTAGAGGAAGTAAAATCCACACGCGTTGGATTTAACTCAACAAGTTTGAATTTGAACCCCATTCAAATGAGCTCCAAATGGGTTGAAACTAAAGGAGGTGACCCTACACACCAAATGTGATTTATGGGCAGATTTCGAACATTAATGGAGAAGTAAAATTGCAACTCAGTTTAACTAAAAGGTTGAAAAAGGAAGGATACGAAAGTTGAGTCGGGCAAACAGAAGAGTTGAATAATAATGCAAATGTGTTATGAGTGATTCCAAGTTAATGAAATATTTATATATAGCTCCCTAAATATTGGGAGGATATGTTTTAAAGAGAATCACCATGTGAATTCCCTCGATTTAAATGGACCGAAGATCCATGCAATTTATTTGAGTTTTAATTGGTTTGAGAAGTTGATGGCATGATGACATGATGCAATGCAAAAGAACCAAGGATGACAGCAAAGAACCAAACAAAACGCGCGACGAAACCCGGAAACCCTGGAAGGCAACTGAAGCTCCGGTCTTGGGGCGTTACAACACTCCACCACTACGAGAGGATCTCGTCCCGAGATCTAGAATGGCACCGGAGGGGAAAACAGAAGAGAAAGAGAATAGGTGAAGCTAAGTTGCTTCTTGACAAAAGAGTGAAACCAAAGAACCTTGAGAGGTTGAGCAAAATGAAAGAAAGAATACCATGGAGAAGGACGAAATGAAATACTCCGTTAGAAAAGAGGAACAAGTGATACGACGGGAACCGAGAGGTTTAGTGATAAGATAGAAATAGAAACCACTCCGGTTAAAACAAAATAGAGAAAGAATAAGATTGATATAATATGGGCAGCACTCCGACTGAAAAGAGAAGAAAAAACTTGATGAGCTGAAAAGATATTGAAGAGATGATACAACACTCCGGTTAAAACGAGAAGTGCAAAGAACGATAATTATCAATTACGATAACGCTCCGGTTGGAAAATGGAAGGGATCGAATATGAACTTGGCAAGATGCGAGGATACTTGATGAGATCAACAACACTCTGCCTCCGAAACTATTGAAAGAAAGGCACAAAGGGCAAGAAAGATTTCGTACGGCACTCCGGTTAAGAAGGGGGGCAAAACTTGATAAGATGAGAGAGCTCGAATGAAAACACGACACTTCGGTTAAATGGATTAGCAAGGAAAAGAATATGATCTTGGCAAAAACGAGATGATGAGTCGAAGAGAGTAACATCACAATGCCTCCGGAACGACAGAATGGAAGTTAGATGGTTGGAAGAAAAGAACGGAGAAGATAATGACAACTTCAACCACAATTGAATTTGGAAAGCACCCCTAAAAAGAAAGATAGAACGGAGTTGTTGGAAAAGCAACAACAACAAAATAGTAGGCTTGATGTGGGATTATGGAAACATCTCAAAATTATGAGGTGAATACATGCCACTATGGGAAACAATAGATTGGATTGATACGAACTAGGAGGCGAGAAATTTATTTCACCGGGAGGACAAACGAAGAATTTGGGTCATTGATAAGCACCATAAATAGCAACAATCCTTAGGGAAAGCTTTAGGTGAAATATAACCCAAGATAACTCCAATGAAGAGATTGACGGATTTAAAATACCTCATTCTTGACAACATGTGAGTCATGAGACATGAACTCCAATTATCAAGAATGACATAATACCACCTCGAAAGATAAGGTAGAAAGAATTGCACTTTAAAATGCAGGATGAAGAATACTTGAACTCCTCAAAACAAACATGTGTTGAGCACCCTGTTTAAATTCAGAGTAGCTTGGCAGATCTTAACTTCAAGAGGAATCTTGAAGAACAAGTAAAGAATGGAAGGAATCCTTGACGAAGCACCATGTAGAACCTCCATGAAGAACTCCGGTAATAAAAGGATGATAGAAAGAAGGAGAAGTTGAAAACACAAGGTGAAACCTTGCGATGATTTAGATGGAGCTTCGCGACAAGATAATGCAGAAAACTTGGAACTCCGAAAAAAGAGAAGATGAAACACATGAAACCGAGAAAAATGAGATGACGAACCACTCTGGAAAGAAGAAACTAAATCACTTGGATGAAACAAGAATAAGAATTATGTTATGCGTGTCCTTCACCAATTTAATTTGATGACAAGCAATGGACTCGGCATACTACTTATTCTCGTTGAAAAAGGATTGAAGAGAGATATAGCACAAACTTGAGAAAAGCTTGAACAAACCACCGGTAGGATTGAAAAGAATGAATGAATTGATATGATAACGAAGGAAGTGAAATCTTGAACGAACCCCCATAAGAATTGAAAATGAACGAAGAAAAGATAAAGAAACACCGGGAAGAATTAGCAAATGAACGAAGATGCTTGAGGGTATTTAGATACAAATGAACGAATAGATCACGAGCTGATTAGAGAATACTTGAATGATGCACCGGTACGATTTGGAGAACGATAGACGAAGCTGAGAATGAATAATTATGACATGATGGCCTTCGGAGGAAAGAAATGGAAACAACTCATGAAATGCTCCGGATGGGTGAAAAGAATTCTCACAATCGAAAACAATTATGAGAGGATGGCATAACGCTAGAACCATGAATCTTGAAGAGAATGGAGCAAGATTAAAGAGGAACTCTTCTTCGGTCTTCAAATGTTGAGAATGATGATGAGAAACACCACCATGAATTGTTGAGGCACTCCGGAATGAAAATTAGAAAGGTTGAACCAACGATGAAAGAATTTGAAAGATCTTGGAGAAAGACATTTGACTGATGGTAACCCATTCTTACGTCAACCTTCAATAGAATTTGAGCATAGCTCCGGGAAAATTAGAAGAGTCAGGTAAGATCCTGGGAAAAGACCTGTGGGTTAGGACCCACTCAAAAGAACCACCGTTGAACGATTACTTGAAAGGGAGAACACATCGGTTGATTTAAATGACTTGAATGAGATAACATCCTTAAAAGAACTTGAGTGAATTGAGAATGGAAACTTGAATCTTGTGAGATATCTTCATCACTCCGGAACAAATGAATAGTGAGAGGTGAATGATTAAGAGATACACCAGCACTAGAAAACATTAGAAACGAGGAAAAGATGTGATCGACAAAGCTTGAATTGAGTCCACCGGAGAAGAAAAAGAACGAAGATTGATGAACTTGAAGCTCCGTTAGAATCTTCATGATAATCACCGGATAAGAACATTGAAGGAAAGAATGAAGAAACTTCCATCAATAGAAGGATACTTGATTAAGAAATCTGAGTCCTTGAGGAAAAAGAAAGGGTGGGAGGGCGGGAAAAACAAAGACAACTTGGGAACGGTTGAAACAAACACCGTTGAGCAGAACTGATAGTTGATCTGGCAGAAATTGAACGAATATGATGAACTTGAAGGGAAGCACACCGGTTGAAAAGAATTAACATGACAACCTCGATGATCAAGAAGGATTGGTATCCACATAGGGATATGAGAACACCGCTTGGAAAAGGTATGGAATCAACACTTGACTTCTAAGCAACTCGAATACCACAAAACAAACAAAACAAAGGATTGACTTGTAGAATAAGCCGGAAACAAACCTATGATAGATCCCATATCGTATCATGTGTCTGTTGGAAAGAATTCCTACGTGATACTTGAATTCCCACTTATAAACTCCCGAAACTTTCTGGTTATGCAATCAGGTGTTGGGGATACAGGGGACACAAAATATATCACCCAAACTAACAATACCTAGATCCAGCTGTATCCATCCTTCAACACATAACCAAGAAATTCTCGGAAATCATCTACCTCAACCTTCGAAAACACATCCGTTATACGAGTTATGGAAATACTCCTGCACTCGCCTCAGTACTGGGCTATCAGGGTTATCTCACCAACAACTGTACAAAAGAGATTTTCGATGTCGGCGTACTAAACTCAGGTATTCCAAAACCGCGACGATAAAATTATGACGACAACACCTCGGAGCTCAACTCCCCGGGACACTGCCACAACCCCTAAATGTCAGGAGGCAACCAAGACAATGTTGTCATCATAAAACCATCGGAACGATTCTAAGATACCCGCGTGATCCTAAAATTTTTTTTAGTGAAATTTGAGAAGAGAAGAGTCAAAACTCTACGTCAGGAAGCCTTACCAGAAGGTCGAAGGGACTGGGGAGTAAAAAGAATTCCTAAACTCTCCGATATATAATTCCTAAATGACTCAAAACATTTTTCTAGACACAACTCGGCCACTAAAGACGATCAAACAGTGGGGGCTCCTAAGGTCGGGGAAGGCTCTGATACCAACTTGTCACGCCCTCGATGCGGCTATATCTCCCACGTGTCGAAGCACGACTTAGAGGCATAACCGCATTGAAAGCAATGTCGCAAGTGAGGTAATCTTCACACAACCCATGTAATACATAAGGGAGAAAGATACATAGTTGGCTTACAATCGCCACTTCACACAATTACTTGAAAGAAACATTACATCATACAGTTACAATCAGGGCCCGACTACGGAGCCAAAATAAAAGAAGAAACCCCAAAAGCGACAAAGGACCAAGATCGACCCCAACTGGGCTCCACTACTGATCGACTAGAACGAAACAACACAAAGAACAAGATCTTCGTCAAGCTCCACCTTGAGCTCGGGTGCGTCACCTGCACGGTCTCATCGGCACCTGCAGACTGGTTTGGAAGTATCTGGTGAGTCACGAGGACTCAGCAATCTCACACCCGCGAGATCAAGACTATTTAAGCTTAAAGGTAGGGTAAAAGGTATGAGGTGGAGCTGCAGCAAGCGACTAGCAAATATGGTGGCTAAACATACGCAAATGAGAGCGAGAAGAGAAAGCAAAGCACGGTCGAACAACTATGATCAAGAAGTGATCCTGAACTACTTACGTCAAGCATAACTCCAACAACCGTGTTCACTTCGCGGACCCCGCCGAGAAGAGACCATCACGGTTACACACGCGGTTGGTGTATTATTAATTAAGATCAACTTCGGGTTTTCTACAACCAGACATTAACAAATTCCCATCTGCCACATAACCGCGGGCACGGCTTTTGAAAGTTCAAACCCTGCAGGGGTGTCCCAACTTAGCCCATGATAAGCTCTCGCGATCAACGAAGGATATTCCTTCTCCCCGGGAAGACCCGATCAGTCTCGGAATCCCGGCTACAAGACATTTCGACAGCAACAAAACAAGTCCAGCAAAACCGCCCGATGCGCCGACATCCTGATAGGAGCTGCACATATCTCGGTCTCAGGGCAACACCGGATGAGACTAGCTACGAGTAAAACCAAGCCTCGAGTTTCCACGAGGGGGCCTCGCAGGCAGCTCAGTTCGAACCAGCACTTAGAAGGAAGCACTGGCCCGGGGGGGCTAAATAAAGATGACCCTCGGGTTAGCTACTCCCAAGGGAAAAGTATAGGTGGTAGGCAAATGGTAAAACCAATGTTGGGCCTGCTGGAAAAGTCTTATTCAAAGCGAACTGTCAAGGGGGTCCCATAAATCACCCGACCGCGTTAGGGACGCAAAATCCGGGAACATAACACCGATATGACGGAAACTAGGGCAGCAAGAGTGGAACAAAACACCAGGCATAAGGCCGAGCCTTCCACCCTTTACCAAGTATATAGATGCATTAAATAAGTAAGATATATTGTGATATCCCAACAGGTAAACATGTTCCAACAAGGAACAACATCTCCATGTTCCAACAAGGAACAAACTTCATCTTCACCTGCAACTAACAACGCTATAAGAGGGGCTGAGCAAAGCGGTAACATAGCCAATCAACGGTTTGCTAGGACATGGATGGTTAGAGGCTGACATGGCAATATGGGTGGCATGATATAGCAAGTGGTAGGTATCACAGCATAGGCATAGCAAAAGAGCGAGCAATCTAGCGAGCAAAGATAGAAGTGATTTCGAGGGTACAGTCATCTTGCCTGAGATCCCGCAAGGAAGAAGAACGAGTCCATGAAGAAGACAAACGGACGAAGTCGAACAAATCCTCACAAACGCGATGATAACGGAATCAACCCGAAGAAGCAACACCGGAAAGGAGCACACAACAT
Source organism: Aegilops umbellulata (assembly GCA_032464435.1). Lineage (NCBI taxonomy): Eukaryota > Viridiplantae > Streptophyta > Magnoliopsida > Poales > Poaceae > Aegilops > Aegilops umbellulata. The sequence goes on along the minus strand of CP136060.1, from coordinate 81,430,312 downwards.
AGTAAACAAACCACACATAAACATGGCATGATGCACAAGCAAGCAGGATGCATGTCCGGTTTAATGATTCATGGCATGGCAAATGCAACAAACAACACTACAAATTAAGTGGAGCTCAATATGCAACGAGTTGCATATTGACGAAACACCACAACAATTATTTAGTTCTCTCTTGTTTATGCTACCCAACAATATTAAATGTTGTTAAACATGGCAAGGGGTGATGCATATGAAAACTACCTATCTAGGCAAGTTTAAATGAGGCCGGAACAACAAACAACAAGTCCGGAAAATCCTCATGTGCATGTTTCGAATTTGGTACTGTTCTGCCCTAAACACATTTAATGTTGTTAAACAGCAAAATAAAGTGCACCATGTTAAACTAGGCATTTTTCTACCCCATTTACATATATAAATTATTTAAAACCAAGCTACGGTTTAATAGTTATGAATTAAAGCATTTTACCAAGGCATAGGAGCAAATTAATGCAAACAGTAGTTTTAAACATTTTAAATTGTTGTTATCATGATGCGGATGACAATTCAAGTTTTATGCAATTATTATGAAAATGTTGACATGATAAGATACGAAGCATTTGTCACCATGGCGGAAGGAAAAGGGTGCCACGGCGGTGAAACAGAAATGGTGCCACGGCAACATTCCGATGAGCGAACAACTCATTGAGATACCGGTGAAAAAGAGCAAGCGTGCGAATGCGCGGAACATGCTAGAGATGGGGAGTGATCCCGGATACCGGGTGTCCCACGAGTTGGCGACAAGGAAACGAGTGACGAATTGGACATGGTGCAAACACGAGCATCTCATTCAACACATGCATTCGGTCATGGGCGTCGTCTCGGCGGTTATACCTTTGAAGCGTGCAAGAGATGGTACTCGTTCGGTGCAAAGTAGACGTTCTCGGGACGGTCGTCGTGGAAGTAGGGGTTCACGTTCGTTTTTGGAGAGGTACTTGACGCATCTGAGGTTTCCGAAGGCGACGGTAGTGGAACTTGGTGAATCCGAGTTTGTCATCATCGAACTTGGTCAAATACACGATGTGGGTAGATGTTCACTCGACGTCTTCGGCGATGGTAGTTGTACACGGGTCTTCGGTCACGGAAGTAGTCGTACACGTTTTCGTAGGGGTACTTGGCGTTTCGGAGAGGGTACTTGGCGAAAATCCACATTGGATGTAGTCGAACATTTTGAAGAGGAACTTGGCGTGTCCCAATCTGCGGGCGCTGGAGCTAGGCGCTGTGCGAGCCAACGCGAGGCAGGGGCGCGGTCCTCTGTCTTTCAGGAAGCAGAACCGCGGTGGCGAGGATCTTGCAGGGGACTTGGCGAGGAGCGGGCAGGCGGAAGCAGAGCTCAGTTGCGGTGCGAGGACGACGGCAGCGACGCGGTGAAGAGGTCGTGCGTGCCGGCGATGCAGAGGAAGCAGCGGACGACAAGTCGCGATGCAGGAGGCGTCGGCAGCGGGACTTGTCGCCGGTGTGAGGAGGCTCGGGAGGAGGCGCCTGGTCATCAACTGGGGCGACGGCCTCGAGGACGGCTTTGGGATCGACCCCCTGTTGCTGCTACTGCCGGCGAAGCCGAGCTCCGGCTGACGAGGTCTTGGGCATGGGACTCCGGCGCGGGGAATGAAGGCAGGCGCGCGCGGCGGCCGTGCAGAGGCTGTGGTGCGACGGAGACTGAGAGGGGATCGGGCGTGAGGTGGATCGGGAAAGGGTGCAGCGAGAGGAGGGGGATCGAGCAGGAAGAGATGGGATCGGGCGAGGGGTTAGCGAGAGAGATGGGGATCGAGCGTGGTGGCGGCGCGAGGGAAAAACGAGAGGGAGAGAAGGGGATCGGGCAGGGTGGAGTCGGGCTAGCTAGGGTTATGGAGCTGGTGGGGGCGGCTGGGCCTAGCAGGCCGGCCTGAGGCTGCAGCTGGGCTGGGCTGGAAGTCTCTCTCTCTCACTACTGATCTCTCTATTCAAAGAAACAGAAGTTTAGAAGAAAAGTCGAGAGAGACTGGAGTGGAGTTTGGGCATGGGGATAATTTTCCCGGACTCACAAAAATATGAGGAATTTAAATAAAATGGGAAGAAGATTTTTAGAGGAAGTAAAATCCACACGCGTTGGATTTAACTCAACAAGTTTGAATTTGAACCCCATTCAAATGAGCTCCAAATGGGTTGAAACTAAAGGAGGTGACCCTACACACCAGATGTGATTTATGGGCAGATTTCGAACATTAATGGAGAAGTAAAATTGCAACTCAGTTTAACTAAAAGGTTGAAAAAGGAAGGATAGGAAAGTTGAGTCGGGTAAACAGAAGAGTTGAATAATAATGCAAATGTGTTATGAGTGATTCCAAGTTAATGAAATATTTATATATAGCTCCCTAAATATTGGGAGGATATGTTTTAAAGAGAATCACCATGTGAATTCCCTCGATTTAAATGGACCGAAGATCCATGCAATTTATTTGAGTTTTAGTTGGTTTGAGAAATTGATGGCATGATGACATGATGCAATGCAAAAGAACCAAGGATGACAGCAAAGAACCAAACAAAACACGCGACGAAACCCGGAAACCCTGGAAGGCAACTGAAGCTCCGGTCTTGGGGCGTTACAATAATCACCCAGTTACGTTATGACGTTTGATGGCACACAAGGTGTTCCTCGATATTCAGGAGTTGCATAATCTCATAGTCAGAGGAACATGTATAAGTCATGAAGAAAGCAATAGCAATAACACTAAACGATCATTATGCTAAGCTAATAGATGGGTCTTGTCCATCACATCATTCTCTAATGATGTGATCTCGTTCATCAAATGACAACACATGTCTATGGTTAGGAAACTTAACCGTCTTTGATTAACGAGCTACTCAAGTAGAGGCATACTAGGGACACTTAGTTTTATCTATGTATTCACACATGTACTAAGTTCCGGTTAATACAATTCTGTCATGAATAATAAACATTTATCATAATATAAGGAAATATAAATAACAACTTTATTATTGCCGCTAGAGCATGTTTCCTTCAGTCTCCCACTTGCACTAGAGTCAATAATCTAGATTACATAGTAATAATTATAACACCCATGGAGTCTTAGTGTTGATCATGTTTTTCTTGTGAGAGAGGCTTAGGCAACGGGTCTGCAACATTCAGATCCATATGTTTCTTGCAAATCTCTATGTCTCCCTCCTTGACTTGATCGCGGATGGAATTGAAGCGTCTCTTGATGTGCTTGGTTCTCTTGTGAAATATGGATTCCTTTGCCAATGCAATTGCACCAGTATTGTCACAAAAGATTTCATTGGACCCGATGCACTAGGTATTCACTACTGCAGGATGCTGCTAATGTGACACTACGATCAGAGGCCCTTCGACGAAACTGTGTGCGATGCAATAATCACAAACGGTGGTGTAAAAAACCGTCAAAAAAGGTGCAAAACGTTTGCGATGAGGATGCATAAAAAACGGTTTGGATTTTAGTTGCGTGTGTGATGCAGGGCATATGGTTCAGTTCAATTAACTGTTTGCAATGAGGAGGTACAAAAGAAACAGGCAGCCAGATGAAGGTGTGTGCGATACACAGCATACGGTTCACTCGGATGAACTGTTTGTGATTAGGCAACACAAAAGAAACGGGCAGTCAGATGAAGGTGTGTGCGATGTACAACATACGGTTCACTCAGATGAACAGTTTGTGATTAGGCAACACAAAAGTAACGGGCAGCCAGATGAAGGTGTGTGCGATGTACAGCATACAGTTCACTCGGATGAACTCTTTGTGATTAGGCAACACAAAAGAAATGGTCAGCCAGATGAAGGTGTGTGTGATGTAGAACATACGGTTCACTCGGATGAACTGTTTGTGATTAGGCAACACAAAAGAAACAGTCAGCCAGATCAAGGTGTGTGCGATATACGGCATGCGGTTCACTCAGCCTTGTCGTCAGTGTGTGACCTCTGTGGCAACCGTTCGCTCCCCACTAGCCTCTTCTTGTACCGTGGCAACCGTCCACCGCCTCTTCGCCTTTCCCTCTCAATTTGGAACTGCTGTTGCACGCTCTTCCTCACTCCATTTGCCTTCACCCTTCCTTTTTCCATTGTTCAATCATCTTCTCCATGGAGGGAACAGGCCGGAAACGACCCCGTTATTCTTGCCCCGGTCTGAAAGATGATGTGGTGGAGGAACTCATTGATCGGTGCGATGTCATCACCTCGGCTAGCATGGCAGGTTCGTTCAAGACCATTCTCGACTCAACTAATAACATCATTACAAGGAACCCAAGGGTCCAGGAGCAGTTTGATCTCCCCTATCTTCTGCGCCGTGACCCTGCTGACTGGCGCGGGGACGAGGGAAGCCTCGCCTTGTGCAAGTTGATGCCGCTTGATAATGATACGTATGATGTTAAGATGCCATCGCTTGAGGACAAGGCTTGGGCAGGCGCAAATGGAGATTGGGTTGTTTATATTGGGTACAACTGCGAGTGGGAACTTGTGAATGTGTACACTCGTCACCGGGTTCCAGTTCCAAAAATCTCAAACTGCCCAGAGGTTGAGTACACCGGTATTCTACGTGAGTTTAAATACGATCATGGTGACTGTCGTCTATGGAAGATAGCAATTTGTCGAGTTCCCAACCGCTCTTGGGATTACACGAACTATGAAGTTGTTGCTATCTTCCACAAGCTTGTTGCCGTCCTTACTTCCACGCCTCGATGGATATTGCTAAAAAATCAATTTCTGTGCACATATGAGTACTGTGATGCAATTCAATACGAGGGTCTTGTGTTTGTTGCCACCACTCGTGGCAATGTTTTTGCATGGAATCCTGATACTTTCGGTACGTTTGTCTTCCACCGTAACTATAATTGTTTCATCCACATGCATGCGGGCTAGCAAGTTTCCCTTTACTAATTAACCTTCTTGTGTTTCCAAGGTCCTATGAACATTCCACCACCTATACTAGAAAAATTTTATAACCAAGGGGGAGATGACAATTGAAAGTGCGTTATATCGACTAGAGGGGGGTGAATAGGCGATTTTTATGAAATTCTTCACTGAGGAATTTGCTCGTGAGGAAATTCCTTAGCGAAGAACTACTAGCAGCGGAATAAGTACTCAGAAGTAAACATAGCAGATTACATGCATGGTCATCATGATGAAATGAAGACAAACACAGAGTACAGAAAGCGTAAACACATGATAGCACAAGATGAAGACAAACAGACTGAAGAAATTGAACTGAGGAAATTGAGAAAGTCTTCAGTCAAAGTCTTCAAAGTCCTCGGAGGATGGGTTGCTCTCAAATGACAAATGTCAAGTTCTCGCGGAGCAGCCAACCAGCTAGTGGTTGTAGGGGGCGGCTATTTATAGCCTAGGGAGCAGCCCGACATGATAAGACATAAATGCCCTTCAATGATATGACCGTTAGGTGGACAAGATATTTTAGGACAGCTGGCGCGTAGCACAGCAACGGTCGGAAATTTGAGGTTCAAATTCCTCAGGGCTATCATGTTCCTCACAGTGTAGGCAATTCGCACTGGCGAATTCCTAACACCTCAGTCAAAGCAAAGTCCTCAGTGACCAGAAGAACTGCGTCTCTGTCACTGAAGAAATTGACCGAACTGTATGAGATTTCCAATGGATTCACTCGAAGGGATTGGTAGGTGTAGGGTTTGAGATGAGCATCACTTGGAAATTTTCTCCTTAGTATTTCCTCGACCCCCTTTAACAGTACGGTGTTTCCTATGACTCAAGAAAGAGAAAATGAAACTACGAAAACAAAAGTCTTCACGCTTCATATTCCTCGAATGACAACCAAGTCTTCAAGGTCACACCAATTTCTTCACTTTCAAAGTCTTCAGAAAGTCTTCAAAATATCAAAGTCTTCAGTCGAAGAACTTCATTTTTAGGGGTTGACTTTCTTTGTAAATATCAAACTCCTCATAGACTTATAGACCTGTGTACACTCATAAACGCATTAGATACTTAACCTTTAAGTCTTCAATACACCAAAATCACTAAGGGGCACTAGATGCACTTACAATCTCCCCCTTTTTGGTGATTGATGACAACATAGGTTAAGTTTTCAATGGGGATAAATATATGAAGTGTAAATACTGATATTGAGGAATTTGATTGCAAGATATAGAAGAACTCCCCCTGAAGATGTGCATAGTGAGGAATTTGCTTTTGAAGCAATGCACACTTGAAGAGTTGAATCATGGAGATCTCCCCCTATATCTTGTAATTCATACACGCATTTGATATATAATATGAAGAATTTGAAATGCATGATGAAATATGGTGCCTGATGTAATTCAGCATGCGTGCAATAATATTAATGAGGAATAAGCATGCAGAATAGCGCATCAAGGTATCAAAGCATAGTGCAACAAAAGTATCAGTGCACCATCGGACTTAAGATTACAACTCGATCCAATAAAAGTTTCGGAAGAACGAGAGTTGTAACTTAGCAAAAAAACGAATATACCCTTATTATAGACCCGCTTGAAGACTAACTCAGATTTCTCCCCCTTTGTCATCAAATGACCAAAAGGATCGAAACTGAGGACTAACGCCCCTGAAGATAATCAAATTGATGAAGGAGCGCCAGCATTGTTGGGGTCGGTCGTTGAAGTAGGGCCTGCTGCAGTGTCGTCCAAATCTTCATGTTCATCAGTTGCACGCGATGAAGAATATGAACTGGCGACCAGAGAAGGAACTTTGACCTTCTTGAATTTCTTCGGAGGAGGTGCAAACCAGTCAAAGTCTTCTTTGAGACCCATTTCCTCCAAGTCTTCAGCACTGTACACTTGAGATAGAACAGCCCAGGTGCGGTTGAGGGTTTCATGAAGGTAGTAGTGGTTATTTCTTCACGGCATTTTGTGTGGAAGTCATGTTGTGAAGAATTGAACCAAACTGACGCTTGACCCATTTGTGATTGCGATCAACCTTTTGATGAAGACTGAGGAGTAACTCACGGTCAGTCATCACCCTGGGTGCTGTGGCTTGAGGATTTGGCTTGGCAGTGTTAGCAGCAGAGTCATGTGTGGCAGAGTCATCATTGGTGGAATAAGAAGCAGCCTTGCGAAATTGTCCATCCAATGGACGAATGCCTTCATCTATCACAGCAGTGGCCTTGCCCTTTCATCAGCTGAGGAAAATGTCCGTTTGAGGACTTCAATGGGAGCAAGTAGCTGCAGTGGTTGAGAGTTTCAGCCTTGTAGTTGAGTGAAGACCTTGTCCTGATGAATTTCATTATCCAAGGTGCATAAGGCTTCAGCTCAAATGGTGACATAGCAATGTTGGCCAGAGTCCTCATGAAGAAATCATGGAAGTTGACGGGAACGCCATGAATGATGTTGAACAGCAGATTCTTCATGATGCCAACGACTTCTTCATCAGTCGAGTCGTGGCCTTTGATGGGACTCATTGTCTTCGTTAGAATGCGATAGACAGTCCTTGGCACATACAACAGTTCCTTGACGAGGAATTTGGTTCTAGGAGCTTGCCATGGCTTCAAAGGCTTCATCAGCACTTGCATATAGTGATTTGAAAGCTCAAGTTCGTTGTACACACAACGCACATCTTCAGTGGGTGGACTTAGAGGAAGGACACGAAGCAATTCAGATGTTGGGGCCTTATAATGGGTGTTCTCAGTCATCCAGTCCAAAACCCATGAGTTGACATCTTTAGAGTTGCCGGTGATGTGCAACGTTGCATAGAATTGAAGAATAAGCTCTTCATTCCAATCGCATATATCTGTGCAGAATTTGAGCAGCCCAGCGTCGTGAAGAACACTGAGGACTGGCGTGAAGCACGGCAAGGACTCCATATCCACGTGAGGAATATGAGCATGATCGAAGACTTTGTCTTTGTTGTACAACACAGAGGAATAGAAATTTGCTTGGCTGGCTGTCCAGAAACGCCTCTTCCTTATGCGAGCAGAGTCATATGGATTGTATTCAGTGAAGAACACGTGCTCACCATAGAAGTCTTCAGCCTTGAATTTCTGTTTGCGTGAGAACGGATCCTTTGGCCTTGGCAGAGGAGTGTCAGTGAGTTGCATCATGACCTCAGGAATCACGATCTCAGTTTCTTCAGGCTGAGGAATTTCTGGTTCCTCCTCAGGTGCAGTCACCTTTTCAGCTTCAGCAGCAGTTTCTTCAGCACTAGTGGCTGGAATTCCTTCATTCACAGGTGCAGTGGGATGAGTTTCTTCAGAGCCCATTTGAACAGTTTGTGCAGGGGAGTGAGGAATTTGCTGCAGTGGGGTGAAGAGTGGAGAATTGGGGTGCTGACTTTCCCAAAAGTCATCATTCGTCAACGGAGTTGTGCTGCCAATATCCACATCTTCATCTTCAATTTCTTCAACACCAGCCTCTTCAGCATCAAACTGAGGTATTGGTAATGAGACCATTGGGGTTGAAGGGATTGCATCCGCTTCAATTTCTTCATCAATCTGCTCTGACGAAGCAGCAGATTGAGTTTCTTCATCTAATCCACTTGGGATCTCATAATCTTCACCAAAAGGAACAAGGTCCTTTGATGGCATGGAGGAGATAGGAACAACATCAATTGGATTGGCAAATGAGCTGGTCATGGGCTTCATCTTCTTTGGGACTGAAGATTCTAAAGCACTTGATGCTTTCCTTTTCTTCATGGCAGCTCGCTCTGCATCCTTGGTTTTCTTCACATCTGATGCAAATGGAAGAATTGGTGTTGGCGTAGGCGCAGGTGGAGCTGAGGAATCTGGTTCATTTTCTTCAGGCGCAACTGATGCAGTTGCCCTGGTTTCTTCATTTTCTTCAGGCGCACCACTAGTGGATGCCCTGGCAATTTCATCAGCGGCTGGAGCAGAGTCATCAGCCCTGGAACTGGCATTTTCTTCAGCAGCCTGAACTTCATCAGCGGTGCTGGCATGTTCTTCAGTTTGCTGAACAGATGCTTCAGCTTGAGGAATTTGTTGCTTTGAGGCAGTACCCTTGGTGAAGGTATCAGTCAGCCTCACAAATCTGACCTTGGCTCCTTGCCAATCAGCATAGTACGAGTCAAAGTTGTCGCTGAGGGCTTTGATCTCAGCCTGCATTTTTACAAGTTCATCAGGTGTCATCTTGACAACATTTTTCTTCAGCAGCTTCTCTTTCCGGTACTGCGACTTTTTGATCTCTCTGGCCCTGTCATATTTCCACTTCTCCTCTTGGATGAAGTGAGTCAACATGTGACTTTGGCCAGGTGTCAGCTTGAAATCAGGCATAGGTGTGTTAGGGTCCTTATGCCAAAGATCAATATAGTCTAGGATCGCCCTTGGATCCAATAGCAGTGGCACAGGTGTGCCTTTGGCTTTAGCAGCCCTTTCTTGGCGGTCTCTGATGATTTCAGCGAGTTCTTCTTCATCAGCTTCATCATCATCACATGGCACAGTGAAGACTACCTGTTTCTTCTGAGGACTTGGACGAGTGCCGCGTCCAGCAGTAGCCTTTTTCTTCAGCAGAGAAGGTCCAGCTGAGGAATTTGGTGCAGCTGAAGAACTAGCTGAGACACCAGAGGCAATAGAGATGCCAGTCGTCCTTTGGCACGAGGCCAGATGCACAGGTGCTGAGGACTTTGTTGGGACAGCTGAGGACTTTGGAGGTGCAGGAGCAGCATGAGGAATTTGCTTTGAAGATTTTGAAGCTTCTGGCCTTGAGGGCACAGCTGAGGAACTTGGCCGTGAGGGCATTGATGTTGAAGCACTTGGCTTGCGAGCGGGCTTCTTTAGCATCACTTTCTTCGGCTTGACCGAGGCCTCAGTGGCAGTAGCAGCAGAGTCTTCATTGAATTTCCTCACTGCTTCTCTGGCTTGCCTTTGCAGTTTAGCTTGGCGCTTGGCCCATTCCTTAGGAAATTCCTCACCGCGTCTGATGCTAGTGGGATCAGCCGCTTGGCCAGGTGCCAATGGAGGTCTTTGGCATGGAGGGTTTACTGCGAATTTCTTCATATACTTGGGAGTGACGTATCTGTACTCCCTCCATTCACGTGCCCATCTCCTTTCAATCCTCTGGATACGCACCTTGCGCTGATTTTTGTCTTCTTTGCCAAACTTGGCTTCATCAGGCGTGCAGTACCCAGCATAAATGTCCTCAGGGATTTCAAAGGCAGTCATGACCTCAGGTCTCTTTCCTCCTTTCTCTGGCCTTTTACCGTCAGCCATTTTCTTCAGTTGAGGAATTTGAACAATTGAATTCTCTGAAGAAGTATGCAACTTTTCTTCGAGGAATGCTGCAAATGAGTTAAGTTGATGAGAACCTAATGATTCAGCAGCGGACATGTGTACCTGTGAACAGAGTATAGTTGTGAGGAATTTGGAGAGGTCATATGCGTTCTCAGAGGGTTTTTCATAAAGAACAAGTTTGAGGAATTTGACCAGATTCGTCTTAAGGAATTTCACTAAGCGCGCTATATCTTAGGTTCTAGAGTTGTATAGATCGAAGATCCACACAATTGAGGAATCTTGAAGAAATTTAGGCTTAGGGAAATGAATCGAGAACAGATAACATGTGAGGTGTTTTGTGTGTGAGGTTTTGAAGAATAAAACACCCTTGAAGATTTTGTAGAAAAGTGTCGAATCAAAGAGGGCAGTAAAATTAGCATTTAATTACCCTGAAACAAAGAACACGACGAACTGGGAGTTGGAACAGTGAAGTTCGTCGATGCAGATCTTCCACGCCCTAACTTGGCGGAGGAAGACGACTACGGCGGCGGCGGAGGTGAAGATTTCCGCGGTCGGCGCGAGTACGACGGCGACGAGGTCGAGGCAGTGAAGCTCTTCCTCACCGGCGATGATGGAGTAGCGACGGCGCTAGGGTTTGCAAGCTCGAGCGGGGGAAGTGAGATCGAGCAAGGTAAAAGAAGTGAGGACGGCGACAGGGGTATTTATAGCCGCAGTGAAAAACTGCTCGTCCGAAGATTTAGGACGAACGTGCCCCTGGCTGTTCTCCTTCTGGCGACATGTGTCACCCACGTACTGTGTAGTGGAGATTGTGTAAGATCATGGGTGAATAAAATAATCCATCGTGGGATGCGGAACGGTTTGAGCGGCAAAACCGAAAGTTTGGATAAGATTAGTTTTAACGTTCCGTTCACAATTTCTTCAGTTGACAAGGACACAGTGAAGAATTTGAACGAGTTTCAAATAGAATGCACATGAAGAATTTGTGAACAGATTGGTTTGAGTATAGCATAGAGGGGAAGGGTCCGATCACATTCACTTAGCAGAAAAGATCCAACTTGAAGGAATAGCTATAAGTGAATGCTGTAGAGGACATAAACTCATATATATATATATATATATATATATATATATATATATATATATATATATATATATATATGTATGTATGTGTATATATATATATATAGCCAATGAAGAAAAACGATGGCACAAGTGAAGATATTGCAAAGTTGAAGAATTTGAAAAACTGAGGAATTTCAAAAATTGAGGAAAAACTCAAATTGAAGATTTTCAACTTTTGTGGTGGCGTGACCCACCGTGTAAGAATGATGATTTCAGACACCGCGTACAATTGTCGTAGGGTTCTGAGAATCAAATTCTTCATTAATTTCTTCACACTTAGAGTGTCATTCTTCATTGATTGAAGAAAAACATTTCTTCATGTGTTGCACATCTTAGTCATCAATTTTGCATAAGTGTTAGGATGAGTGCATTTTCAAAGTACATTCGAAGACTCTAAGATATTTAGCTCACACCGCAACTTGCTAAATCTCTTCTCATCCAAGGGCTTAGTGAAGATATCGGCTAGCTGTTCTTCAGTCTTCACATGCTCAATAGAAATGTCGCCCTTCAACACATGATCACGAAGAAAATGATGACGAATCTGAATGTGCTTTGTCTTCGAGTGCTGAACTGGGTTGTGAGCAATCTTGATGGCACTCTCATTGTCACAGAGGAGAGGCACATTCTTCACGTTGATGCCATAGTCCTTGAGCGTTTGCTTCATCCATAGTAATTGAGCACAGCAAGAACCAGCAGCAATGTACTCAGCTTTAGCAGTAGACAGTGATACACAGTTCTGTTTCTTCGAGGACCAACAGACGAAGGATCGTCCGAGGAAATGACAAGTACCAGATGTTGACTTGCGGTCCACACGGTCACCAGCATAGTCAGAGTCTGAATATCCAATGAGATCAAAATCCGAGCCCTTGGGATACCATAATCCTAGTGTTGGTGTGTGAGCTAGATATCGAAGAATATGCTTCACAGCCTTATGGTGTGATTCCTTCGGTGCAGCTTGAAATCGTGCACACATGCAAACACTAAGCATTATATCTGGCCTAGATGCACATAATTACAATAAAGAGCCAATCATGGAGCGGTATACCTTATGATCGAAGTCAGTACCATTTTCATCAGTGCATAAATGACCATTTGTGGGCATAGGAATTTTGATGCCTTTGCAGTCTTGCATGCCGAATTTCTTCAGGACATCCTTGAGGTATTTCTCCTGAGATATGAATATACCATTGCGCTGTTGACGAATTTGAAGACCTAAGAAGAATTTCAACTCTCCCATCATAGACATTTGATATTCTTTTCTCATCATATAGGCAAATTCATCACTGTAACGTTGGTCAGTACATCCAAAGATGATATCATCAACATATATTTGGCACACAAACAGTTCACCATCATAAGATTTAGTAAAGAGAGTGGGATTGAGTGAACCGGGTGTGAAGCCTTTCATCATGAAGAATTTCTTCAGTGTATCATACCACGCCCGTGGGGCATGCTTGAGTCCATAGAGGGCCTTATTGAGTCTGAAGACTTTGTCAGGATGTTTTGGATCTTCAAAACCTGGGGGTTGAGCAACATATACTTCTTCCTCAAGCTTACCATTGAGGAATGCACTTTTCACATCCATTTGGTGTAAGATGATATCATGATGGTTAGCATAAGCAAGCAGTATGCGAATAGCCTCAAGTCTAGCAATAGGCGCAAAAGTTTCATCGAAATCAATTCCTTCAACCTGTGTGTAGCCTTGAGCTACTAGTCGTGCCTTATTCCTCACCACAACACCATTTTCATCTTGCTTGTTGCGGTAGATCCACTTTGTGCCAATGATATTATGCTTGCGAGGATCGGGACGATTGACTAGTTCCCATACGTTGTTGAGCTTGAACTGATGTAATTCTTCTTGCATGGCCTGAATCCACTCAGGCTCCAGAAATGCTTCATCTACCTTAGCGGGCTCTGTGATAGAGACAAAAGCAAAGTGCCCACAAAAGTTAGATAGATGTGAAGCTTTTGAGCGTGTGAGAGGACCTGGTGCTCTAATGTCATCGATGATCTTCTCCACTTGCACTTCTTTTGCAACGTGAGGGTGAGCTGGTTGTCGTTGAGGAATTTGATCAGCATTTTCTTCACCATCAATTTCCTCAGCATTTTCTTCAGGTGCATCAGCTCGACGTTCTTCACGTTCTGGAATGAATTCTTCAGCAGATTCTTCAGTTGGAATGATATCTTCAGTAGCCTTGTGTTTGATAGAATCCTCAGGTGCCGGTTCATCTAACACAGAAGGTAGGTGCTCTCTTTGCGAGCCATTAGTTTCATCGAACCGCACATCTACAGTTTCAACAATCTTGTGAAGAACATTGTTGAAGACTCTGTAGGTGTGCGAGTCTTTTCCGTAACCAAGCATGAAACCTTCATGTGCTTTTGGTGCAAATTTAGAGTTGTGATGAGGATCTCTAATCCAGCATTTAGCACCGAAGACTTTGAAATAACTCACATTGGGTTTCTTGTCAGTGAGGAGTTCATAAGCAGTCTTCTTGAAGAATTTGTGAAGATATACTCTGTTGATGATATGGCACGCAGTATCAATTGCATCAACCCAGAAACGACGAGGGGTTTTATACTCATCGAGCATAGTGCGAGCCATCTCAGCAAGAGTCCTGTTCTTGCGCTCCACGACGCCATTCTGTTGAGGAGTATAAGGAGCAGATAACTCATGAGTAATACCAAGTTCATCAAGATAGTCATCGAGACCCGAATTCTTGAACCCAGTGCCATTGTCACTTCTGATGTGCTTAATCTTCACACCAAAGTTGGTTGAAGCCCTCGAGGAAAATCGTTTGAAGACTTCCTGCACTTCAGTTTTGTAAGAGACAAGGTGTACCCATGTGTAACGAGAGTAATCATCAACAATAACAAAGCCATATTGAGATGCTTCATTTGAAACAGAGGAATAATGATTAGGACTGAAGAGATCCATGTGAAGCAATTCGAATGGACGAGTAGTGGTGATGATATTCTTCGCTGGATGCTTGGCCTTTGTCATCTTTCCAGCTTCACAGGCACCGCACAGGTGATCCTTGAGGAATTTGACATTCTCAATGCCAATGACATGCTTCTTCTTCGCAAGCGTGTTCAAATTCCTCAGGCCTGCATGACCAAGTCATCGATGCCATAGCCATCCTTCTGAAGCTTTTGCAAGTAGGCACACGGCTGGTTGTGAATCTGCAGAGAAATCAACAATATACAAGTCTCCTCTCCTAAAGCCTTCGAATACTTTGGAATTGTCAGCTTCCATAATCACAACACAACGATACTTGCCAAAGACAACAACCATATCAAGATCACAAAGCATTGATACAGACATAAGATTGTATCCTAAGGACTCAACAAGCATGACTTTGTCCATGTGTCGATCCTTTGTGATAGCAACCTTACCTAGACCCAATACCTGACTTTTGCTTTTATCAGCCAAAATGATATGCTTCTTGTGTGACGCTGATAAGGGAGCATCTATCAGCAGATTCCTGTCACCGGTCATGTGATTTGTACATCCACTATCAAGTACCCATTCAGTGGCTTTGGGTTGATCATCCTGCAGATGAATTAGTGCAACTTACGACCTCATATACTTCAGCAGTGAAGAATATGATATCACAATTCATCAGATCAATTTCATCGAACAGTAAGACAGATAAAACAGAGGGAGGACGTGTGAAATGAAAGTTCATTTCATCATGATTAGCCTGCATCCTTTCAGGCATTTTGTCAGGTCCCCAGCAAATTCTTCAGACGTTACAGTACGTTTGGAGACCTGACCCTGCAGAAGAGATTAGTTCTTTTTCTTGACCACCCACATCTGAAGGGGTGGCAAAGAGTTCATCACTCTGCGAGCTCCATATGAGAATGGTGGCAAAGTAGCCAAACCATTTCGTTTCACATAAGAGCGGTTAGGGTAAGCATATGAATAAGCAGAGAAATTCTTTGAGGACTTATGAACATAATAATTTGAAGAATAATGCTCATATTCATAGCCCTTGGCTCTTCCCTGTGAAACAGAGTTGTTAGCACGATGATGTTCATATGAGGACTTTGATCCATGTGAGGAATTTGATCCCCTTGAGGAATTTGGTCTGTATGAGGACTTGGATCCATATGAAGAATTTGGTCCATATGAGGAATTTGATCTGGGGTTCCTTTTCTTCATAGGTGGTGTCATGAGGACATTCACCTGAAGACTTTCAAGGCAACTTTTGGGAACCCAGATTTTCTTCATAGGGGAACCGTTCTTGCAGTTAGTGCCAACATATCTAGCAAATACTTCACCATTCTGATTTTTGAACAGTTTATAGTTGGAGTCAAATGACTCATCAGAAGAATGAGAAGATTCACATGTATAGCCAGATAAATTAGATGGATCAACTAGAGGTCCCTTTGCAGCAACCCATGAGGTTTTGGGGTACTGCTCAGGCTTCCAATATGTACCATCAGCATTGAGTTTCCTCTCAAAGGCAATACCCTCTTTCCTAGGGTTCCTGTTGAGGATCTGCTTTTTAAGCACATCACAAAGAGTCTGATGCCCTTTGAGGCTTTTGTACATGCCTGTCATGTACAATTCCTTCAGTCCTGCATCGTCAGTAATACTAGCAATGTCCTCAGATGAGGAATTAGTGATAGCAGAGATAGGTGAAGAATTTGTAACATTTGAAGCATTTGAACATTCAGGTGAAGAATTAGCAGATTTTCGTTCAATGCATTTTAGACATGGAGGAATGAATTCTTCCTGAGCAGCGCTGATTTGTTGAGCAAGTAATGAATCGCGTTCCTTCTGAAGATCTTCATAACTCACTCTTAGCTTCCCAAGATCTTGCTTCTTTTGAAGATATTCATAAGAAAGCTTCTCATGATCAGATAAGAGAGTGTTATGATGATTTTGAAGGTTGTCAAACCTGGTCTGAAGTCTCTGAAGATTTTCAGTTAAGGCCTTAGTGCGATCCAATTCTTCACCCAACATATCATCACTTTTGTCTAGCATGTTTTGAACCTTTTCAAAAGCCTTTTGTTGTTGCACAGCAATCTTAGCAAGTTTAGAGTAGCTAGGCTTAATATTTTCATCAGATTCATCATCACTAGATTCATAGGAGGCGTATTTGAGTACCTTGGCACCCTTTGCTATGAAGCAATAGGTGGGAGCGTAGTCATCACTGCCTTCATCAGCCTTGTTGATGAGATCACTTTCTTCAGCGTTGAAGATGGATTTGTTGACGAATGCAGTAGCTAGGGCTAGGCTCGCCACACCAGACTCAGAGTCTTCAGATTGTTCCTCTTCCTCATTTTCTTCAGATTCGGCCTCAGAGTCCATTTCTTTGCCAATGAATGCCCGAGCCTTCTTGGAGCTGCTCTTCTTGTGAGACGAAGACTTCGAGGATTTTGATGATGATGATTTTGAGGATTTCTTCTTTTTCTTCGCATCATCAGAACTATAATCCTTGTATTTCTTCTTCTTTGATTCCTTTTCCCACTGAGGACAATCTTGAATGTAATGTCCTTGTTTCTTGCACTTGTGACAAAGCCTCTTCTTATAGTCACTGGTTGAGGAATCATTGCTCCTTGAGGATTTTCCAAAACGACCACGTCTTGAGAACTTCTGGAATTTCTTCACAAGCAGCGCTAGATCATGACTCAGTTCTTCAGGATCACCAAGGCTGCTACCAGAGTCTTCATCTTCGGACTCAGATACTACCTTGGCCTTCAGTGCACGTGATCTGCCATAGCTCGAACCGTAGAGATCTCTCTTCTCAGCAAGCTGGAACTCATGAGTGTTTAGCCTCTCGAGGATATCAGCGGGGTCAAGTGACTTGTAATCAGCACGCTCTTGTATCATCAGTGCCAGAGTGTCAAATGAGGAATCAAGCGATCTCAGCAATTTTTTCACCACCTCATGGTCAGTGATGTCAGTGGCACCAAGTGCTTGAAGCTCATTTGAAATGTCAGTGAGGCGATCGAAAGTTTGCTGAACATTTTCATTGTCGAGTCTTTTGAAGCGGTTGAAGAGATTGCGAAGAAAATCAACTCGGGAGTCGCGCTGAGTTGAAACTCCTTCATTGACCTTGGATAGCCTATCCCAGATAAGCTTTGCAGTTTCCAAAGCACTCACTCTACCATACTGTCCTTTGCTCAGATGGCCACATATGATATTCTTCGCTTGGGAATCAAGTTGCTTGAATTTCTTCACATCGGTAGCGTTCAGTGAGGGTGAGACGGAGGTAACACCATTTTCCACAACGTACCAGAGATCGTTATCAATTGCCTCAAGATGCATGCGCATCTTGTTCTTCCAGTAGGGGTAGTCCGTCCCATCGAAGGTAGGACATCCAGCAGAGACCTTGATCATACCTGCGGTCGACATAACTAAAACTCCAGGCGGTTAAACCAAAATCACACAGAACAAGGTAGTACCTTACTCTGATACCAATTGAAAGTGCGTTATATCGACTAGAGGGGGGGGGGGGTGAATAGGCGATTTTTATGAAATTCTTCACTGAGGAATTTGCTCGTGAGGAAATTCCATAGCGAAGAACTACTAGCAGCGGAATAAGTACTTAGAAGTAAACATAGCAGATTACATGCATGGTCATCATGATGAAATGAAGACAAACACAGAGTACAGAAAGCGTAAACACAGGATAGCACAAGATGAAGACAAACAGACTGAAGAAATTGAACTGAGGAAATTGAGAAAGTCTTCAGTCAAAGTCTTCAAACACAGATATGAACAATTACACAACACAGTAATGAGGAAATGAAAGTGTTGAGGAAATAGAACCAGTAAGCTTGGTGAAGACAATGATTTGGTAGACCAGTTCCAACTGCTGTCTCAGTTGTACATCTGGTTGGAGCGGCTGAGTATTTAAACTCGAGGACACCTAGTCCCGGACACACAGTCCTCACCGTATTCTCCTTGAGCTAAGGACACATAGTCCTCGCCCAATCACTCGTGGTAAGTCTTCAGGTGACTTCCAAACCTTCACAGACTTGGTCACTCGGCGATCCACAATTCCTCTTGGATGCTCTAGACCTTGACGTCTAACCGTCTGGAAGAAGCACAGTCTTCAAAGGTAACAAGCGTCGGATCCACGCAGGATCAATTTCTTCGGTGATGCTCAATCACTTTGGGTTTGTAGGTGTTTTGGGTTTGGATTTTCCTCACTTGATGATTTTTGCACAAAATCCTCGGAGGATGGGTTGCTCTCAAATGACAAATGTCAAGTTCTCACGGAGTAGCCAACCAGCTAGTGGTTGTAGGGGGCGGCTATTTATAGCCTAGGGAGCAACCCGACATGATAAGACATAAATGCCCTTCAATGATATGACCATTAGGTGGACAAGATATTTTAGGACAGCTGGCGCGTAGCACAACAACGGTCGGAAATTTGAGGTTCAAATTCCTCAGGGCTATCATGTTCCTCACAGTGTAGGCAATTCGCACTGGCGAATTCCTAACTCCTCAGTCAAAGCAAAGTCCTCAGTGACCAGAAGAAATGCGTCTCTGTCACTGAAGAAATTGACTGAACTGTATGAGATTTCCAATGGCTTCACTCGAAGGGATTGGTAGGTGTAGGATTTGAGATGAGCATCACTTGGAAATTTTCTCCTTAGTATTTCCCCGACCCCCTTTAACAGTACGGTGTTTCCTATGACTCAAGAAAGAGAAAATGAAACTACGAAAACAAAAGTCTTCACGCTTCATATTCCTCGAATGATAACCAAGTCTTCAAGGTCACACCAATTTCTTCACTTTCAAAGTCTTCAGAAAGTCTTCAAAATATCAAAGTCTTCAGTCGAAGAAATTCATTTTTAGGGGTCGACTTTCTTTGTAAATATCAAACTCCTCATAGACTTATAGACCTGTGTACACTCATAAACGCATTAGATACTTAACCTATAAGTCTTCAATACACCAAAATCACTAAGGGGCACTAGATGCACTTACAACGATGTTGATGATCACGAGCACGAGGACGAGCAGGACCCATATACTCAATGGCACCTGGTGCTACCTCTTGAGCATGCGTTGGTTGTCCCTTGAAGAGGAAAGGGTGATGCAGCAAAGTAGCATAAGTATTTCCCTCAGTTTTTGAGAACCAAGGTATCAATCCAGTAGGAGGCCACACGCAAGTCCCTCGTACCTACACAAACAAATACGAACCTTGCAACCAACGTGATAAAGGGGTTGTCAATCCCTTCACGGCCACTTGCAAAAGTGAGATCTGATAGTGATGATAAGATAATATTTTTGGTACTTTTATGATAAAGATTGAAAGTAAAGATTGCAAAATAAACGGTAATAGAAATAGCTAGTTGACGGGAGATTAATATGATGGAAAATAGACCCGGAGGCCATAGGTTTCACTAGTGGCTTCTCTCAAGATAGCATAAGTATTACGGTGGGTGAACAAATTACTGTCGAGCAATTGATAAAAAAGTGCATAGTTATGATAATATCTAGGCATGATCATGTATATATGCATCACGTCCATGTCAAGTAGGCTGACTACTGCCTGCATCTACTACTATTACTCCACACATCGACCGCTATCCAGCATGCATCTAGAGTATTAAGTTCATAAGAATAGAGTAACACATTAGGTAAGATGACTTGATGTAGAGGGATAAACTCAAGCAATATGATATAAACCCCGTCTTTTTATCCTCAATAGCAACAATACAATACATGTCGTTTCCCTTTCTGTCACTGGGATCGAGCAACACAATATTGAACCCAAAGCTAAGCACTTCTCCCATTGCAAGAAAGATCAATCTAGTAGGCCAAACCAAACTGATAATTCGAAGAGACTTACAAAGATAACCAATCATACATAAAATACTTCAGAGAAGATTCAAATATTGTTCATAGATAATCTTGATCATAAACCCACAATTCCTCGGATCTCGACAAACACACCGCAAAAAGAGTTACATCGAATAGATCTCCAAAAAGATCGAGGAGAACTTTGTATTGAGATCCAAAGAGAGAGAAGAAGCCATCTAGCTAATAACTATGGACTCGAAGGTCTGTGTTAAACTACTCACACATCATCGGAGAGGCTATGATGTTGATATATAAGCCCTCCATGATCGATGCCCCCTCCGACGGAGCGCCGGAAAAGGCCCCAAGATGGGATCTCACGGGTACAGAAGGTTGCGGCGGTGGAAATAAGTTTTCGTGGTGCTCCTGGATGGTTTTGGGGTACGTAGGTATATATAGGAGGAAGAAGTAGGTCGGTGGAGCCACGAGGGGCCCACGAGGGTGGGGGCGCGCCCAGGTGGGCAGGCGCGCCTCCCTGCCTTGTGGCCTCCTCGGTGATTTCTTGACGTCCACTCCAAGTCCTCTGGATCACGTTTGTTCCAAAAATCACGTTCCCGAAGGTTTCATTCCGTTTGGACTCCGTTTGATATTCCTTTTCTGCGAAACACTGAAATAGGCAAAAAAACAACAATTTGCACTGGGCCTTGGGTTAATAGGTTAGTCCCAAAAATAATATAAAAGTGTATAATAAAGCCCATTAAACATCCAAAACAGAATATATAATAGCATGGAACAATAAAAAATTATAGATACGTTGGAGACGTATCAAGCATCCCCAAGCTTAATTCCTGCTCGTCCTCGAGTAGGTAAATGATAAAAACAAATTTTTTTATGTGGAATGCTTTCTAGCATATTCTTCAATGTAATCTTATTTATTGTGGCATGAATGTTCAGATTCGAAAGATTCAAGATAAAAGTTTAATGTTGACATAAAAATAATAATACTTCAAGCATGCTAACCAAGCAATTATGTCTTATCAAAATAACATAGCCAAAGAAAGCTTATCCCTACAAAATCATATAGTTTGGCCATGCTTCATTTTTGTCACACAAAATGCTCTGATCATGCACAACCCTGATGACAAGCAAAGCAATTGTTTCATACTTAGCCTTTTCAAACTCTTTCAATTTTACGCAATATATGAGCGCGAGCAATGGACATAGCACTATGGGTGGAATAGAATATAATGATTGAGGTTGTGTGAGAAGACAAAAAAGGAGAAAGTCTCACATTGACGCGGCTAATCAACGGGCTATGGAGATGCCCACCGATTGATGTCAATGCAAGGAGTAGGGATTGCCATGTAACAGATGCACTAGAGCTATAAATATATGAAATCTCAACAAAAGAAACTAAGTGGGTGTGCATCCAACTTGCTTTCTCACGAAGACCTAGGGCATTTGAGGAAGCCCATCATTGGAATATACAAGCCAAGTTCTATAATGAAAAATTCTCACTAGTATATGAAAGTGAGACAAAATAAGAGACTCTCTGTCATGAAGATCATGGTGCTACTTTGAAGCACAAGTGTGTAAAAAGGATAGTAACATTGTCCCTTCTCTCTTTTTCTCTCTTTTTTTTGTTTGGGCCTTCTCTTTTTTTCTTTTGGCCTCTTTTTTTTTCTTTTCGCCCGGAGTCTCATCCTGACTTATGGGGGAATCATAGTCTCCATCATCCTTTCCTCACATAGGACAATGCTCTAATGATGATCATCACACTTTTATTTACTTACAACTCAAGAATTACAACTCAATACTTAGAACAAAATATGACTATGTGAATGCCTCCGGCGGTGTACCGGGATATGCAATGAATCAAGAGTGACATGTATGAAGAATTAAGCATGGTGGCTTTGCCACAAATACGACGTTAACTACATGATCATGCAATGCAATATGACAATGATGATGCGTGCCATAATAAACGGAACGGTGGAAAGTTGCATGGCAATATATCTCGGAATGGCTATGGAAATGCCATAATAGGTAGGTATGGTGGCTGTTTTGAGGAAGATATAAGGAGGTTTATGTGTGATAGAGCATATCATATCACGGGGTTTGGATGCACCAGCGAGGTTTGCACCAACTCTCAAGGTGAGAAAGGGCAATGCACGGTACCGAAGAGGCTAACAATGATGGAAGGGTGAGAGTGCGTATAATCCATGGACTCAACATTAGTCATAAAGAACTCACATACTTGTTGCAAAAATCTACAAGTCATCAAAACCAAGCACTAGCGCATGCTCCTAGGGGGATAGATTGGTAGGAAAAGACCATCGCTCGTCCCCGACCGCCACCACTCATAAGGAAAGCAATCAAAGAACACCTCATGCTTCAAATTTGTCACACAACGTTTACCATATGTGCATGCTACGAGACTTGCATACTTCAACACAAGTATTTCACAATTTCACAATTACTCAACTAGCACACCTCTAATATTACCACCTTTATATCTCAAAACAACTATCAACTATCAAACTTCTCTTAGTATTCAATGCACTTTAAATTTTTTATCTTGGATGCCTATCATATTAGGACTAATTTTATAATCAAAGCAAATTACCATGCTGTTCTAAAGGACTCCCAAAATAATATAAGTGAAGCATGAGAGATCAATTATTTCTATAAAATAAAACCACCGCCGTGCTCTAAAAACATATAAGCGAAGTACTAAAGCAAAATTATATAACTCAAAAGATATAAGTGAAGCACATAGAGTATTCTAATGAATTCCGATTCATGCGTGTCTCTCTCAAAAAGTGTGTACAACAAGGATGATTGTGGTGAACTGAAAAGCAAAGACTCAAATCATACAAGACGCTCCAAGCAAAACACATATCATGTGGTGAATAAAAGTATAGTTCCAAGTAAAGTTACCGATGGACGAAGACAGAAAAGGGGATGCCTTCCGGGGCATCCCCAAGCTTAGGATTTTTGGTTGTCCTTGGATTTTACCTTGGGGTTCCTTGGGCATATACAAGCTTAGGATCTTGCCACTCCTTGTTCCATAATCCATCAAATCTTTACCCAAAACTTGAAAATTTCACAACTCAAAACTTAACAGAAAATCTCGTGAGCTCCGTTAGCGAAAGAAAACAAAACACCACTTTAAGGTACTTTAGTGAATCATTCTTTATTTATATTGGTGTTAAACCTATTGTATTCCAACTACTCTATAGTTCATAAACTCCATTACTAGCCATAGATTCATCAAAATAAGCAAACAACACACGAAAAACAGAATCTGTCAAAAACAGAATAGTCTGTAGTAATCTGTATCTAACGCAAACTTCTGGAACTCCAAAAATTCTAAAATAAATTGCTGTACGTGAGGAATGTATCTATTAATGATCTTAAAAAAGAATCAACTAAATAGCACTCTCCCTCAAAAACTTGTAGCTAATCTCGTGAGCGCTAAAGTTTCTGTTTTTTATAGCAAGATCAAAAAGACTTCACCCAAGTCTGCCCAAAGGTTCTACTTGGCACAAACACTAATTAAAACATAAAACCACATATAAACAGAAGCTAGATGGATTATTTATTACTAAACATAACCAAAAAGCAATAAACAAAAATAAAATAGGGTTGCCTCCCAACAAGCGCTATCGTTTAACGCCCCTAGCTAGGCATAAAGGCAAGGATAGATCTAGGTGTTGCCATGTTTGGCATGCAACCCATAAGTGGCTCTCATTATAGATTCATAAGGTAATTTAATTTTATTTCTAGGAAAGTGTTCCATGCCTTTCCTTAATGGAAATTGGAATCTAATATTCCCTTCTTTCAAATCAATAATTGCACCAATCGTTCTAAGGAAAGGTCTACCAAGAATAATAGGACATGAAAGATTGCAATCTATATCAAGGACAATGAAATCTACGGGCACATAGTTCCTATTTGCAACAATAAGAACATCATTAATTCTTTCCATAGGTTTCTTAATGGTGGAATCCGCAAGGTGCAAGTTTAAAGAACAATCATCAAATTCACGGAAACCTAGCAAATCACACAAAGTTTTCGGGATCGTGGAAAAACTAGCACCCAAATCACACAAAGCATAGCATTCATGATCTTTAATTTTAATTGTATTAGTAGGTTACCACTCATCATAAAGTTTTCTAGGGATATAAACTTCCAATTCAAGCTTTTCTTCATAAGATTGCATTAAAGCATCAACAATATGTTTAGTAAAAGCCTTATTTTGACTATAAGCATGCAGAGAATTTAGCACGGATTGAAACAAGGAAATAAAATCTATTAAAGAACAATTATCATAATTAAATTCCTTGAAATCCAAGATAGTGGGTTCATTGCTATCTAAAGTTTTGACCTCTTCCATCCCACTTTTACCAAATTTTGCATCAAGATCTAAAAACTCTGAATCATTGGGATGCCTTTTAACTAAAGTTGACTCATCTCCAGTCCCATCATTATCAAGATTCATATTGCAAAACAAAGATTTAATAGGGGACACATAAATCACTTTTAGATCTTCATCTTTATTATCATGAAAACTAGAAGAATAATTTTCAAAGAATCAACATCAAGGGAAATTCTATCCACGTTCCTAGCCAATCATCAATCTTGGGCAATTTTTCTTCAAGCAAAGCAT
Source organism: Aegilops umbellulata (assembly GCA_032464435.1). Classification (NCBI taxonomy): domain Eukaryota; kingdom Viridiplantae; phylum Streptophyta; class Magnoliopsida; order Poales; family Poaceae; genus Aegilops; species Aegilops umbellulata. Next base: position 81,405,531 of record CP136060.1, on the reverse strand, counting down.
TGAAATTCTTTTGAGAAATCATAAATTATTTAACACTAGTCTCAAAATCAGAGGGCATCTTATTAAAATTTCCATAAGAGTTGTTGTAGGAATTACAATATTATTAGAGGAATTACTAGGATACGGCCTAGGATTAAAATTTCCTCTATAAGCGTTGTTACCAAAATTGTTCCTACCAACAAAATTCACATCCATAGATTCATTATTATCCTCAATCAAGGTAGACAAAGGCATATCATTGGGATCAGAAGAAACACTCTTATTAGCAAACAATTTCTTAAGTTCATCCATCTTTCCACTCAAAACATTAACCTCTTCAATTGCATGCACCTTTTTACTAGTAGATCTTTCAGTGTGCCATTGAGAATAATTAACAATAATATTATCTTGGAGTTTAGTAGCTTCTCCTAAAGTGATTTCCATATAAGTGCCTCCCGTGGCTGAATCTAAAAGATTTCTAGAAGCAAAATTCAATCTGGCATAAATTTTTTTGTATAATCATCCATAAATTCAAACCAAGTGTAGGGAAATTACATATCATTAATTTCATCCTCTCCCAAGCATGTGCAACATGTTCATGATCAAGTTGCTTAAAATTCATAATATCGTTTCTAAGAGAGATGATCTTAGCGGGAGGAAAATACTTAGAGATAAAAGCATCTTTGCACTTATTCCAAGAATCAATACTATGTTTAGGCAAAGACGAAAACCAAGTTTTAGCACGATCTCTAAGCGAAAACGGAAATAGCTTCAGTTTAACAATATCATTGTCCACATCTTTCTTCTTTTGCATATCACACAAATTAACAAAGCTATTTAGATGGGTAGCAGCATCTTCACTAGGAAGGCCGGCGAATTGATCTTTCATGACAAGATTCAGCAAAGTAGCATTAATTTCACAAGATTCAGCATCGGTAAGAGGAGCAATCGGAGTGCTAAGAAAATCATTGTTGTTGGTATTGGCAAAGTGTAACGCCCTCGATGCGGTTATATCTCCCACGTGTCGAAGCACGACTTAGAGGCATAACCGCATTGAAAGCAATGTCGCAAGTGAGGTAATCTTCACACAACCCATGTAATACATAAGGGAAAGAGATACATAGTTGGCTTACAATCGCCACTTCACACAATACATGAATAAAACATTACATCAACCAAGTACAATCAGGGCCCGACTACGGAGCCAAAAATAAAAGAAGAAACCCCAAAAGCGACAAAGGTCCCCGATCGACCCCAACTGGGCTCCACCACTGATCGACTAGAAACGAAACAACATAAAGGATAAGATCTTCATCGAGCTCCTCCTTGAGCTCGGGTGCGTCACCTGCACGGTTTCATCGGCACCTGCAAACTGGTTTTGGAAGTATCTGTGAGTCATGGGGACTCAGCAATCTCACTCCCGCGAGATCAAGACTATTTAAGCTTATAGGTAGGACAGGGTAGTGAGGTGGAGCTGCAGCAGCGACTAGCATATATGGTGGCTAACATACGCAAATGAGAGCGAGAAGAGAAGGCAAAAGCACGGTCGAACAACTATGATCAATAAGTGATCCTGAACTACTTACGTCAAGCATAACTCCAACAACCGTGTTCACTTCCCGGACCCCGCCGAGAAGAGACCATCACGGTTACACACGCGGTTGGTGTATTTTAATTAAGATCAACTTCGGGTTTTCTACAACCGGACGTTAACAAATTCCCATCTGCCACATAACCGCGGGCACGACTTTCAAAAGTTCAAACCCTGCAGGGGTGTCCCAACTTAGCCCATGATAAGCTCTCACGATCAACGAAGGATATTCCTTCTCCCCGGGAAGACCCGATCAGTCTCGGAATCCCGGCTACAAGACATTTCGACAGTAATAAAACAAGTCCAGCAAAGCCGCCCGATGCGCCGACATCCTGATAGGAGCTGCACATATCTCGTTCTCAGGGCAACACCGGATGAGACAGGCTACGAGTAAAACCAGGCCTCGAGTTTCCCCACGGTGGCCCCGCAGGCGGCTCGGTTCGGGCCAACACTTAGACAAGCATTGGTCCGGGGGGGCTAAATAAAGATGACCCTCAAGAGAGCGACTCCCAAGGGAAAAGTAGGTGGTGGTGAGGCAAATGGTAAAACCAAGGTTGGGCCTCGCTGGAAAAGTCTTATTCAAAGCGAACTGTCAAGGGGGTCCCATAAATCACCCGACCGCGTTAGGGACGCAAAATCCAGGAACATAACACCGATATGACGGAAACTAGGGCGGCAAGAGTGGAACAAAACACCAGGCATAAGGCCGAGCCTTCCACCCTTTACCAAGTATATAGATGCATTAATTAAATAAGATATATTGTGATATCCCAACAAGGAAACATGTTCCAACAAGGAACAACATCTCCATGTTCCAACAAGGAACAAACTTCATCTTCACCTGCAACTAACAACGCTATAAGAGGGGCTGAGCAAAGCGGTAACATAGCCAAACAACGGTTTGCTAGGACAAGGTGGGTTAGAGGCTTGGTTTAACAATATGGGAGGCATGATAAGCAAGTGGTAGGTATCGCAGCAAAGGCATAGCAAAAGAGCGAGCAACTAGCAAGCAAAGATAGAAGTGATTTCGAGGGTATGGTCATCTTTCCTGAGATCCCGCTAGGAAGAAGAACGAGTCCATGAAGAAGACAAACGGACATAGTCGAACGGGTCCTCACAAACGCAATGATAACGGAACCAACCCGAAGAAGCAACACCGGAAAGAAGCACACAACATAGTAAACAACCAACACATGAACATGGCATGATGCACAACCAAGTATGATGCATGTCCGGTTTAATGAAGCATGGCATGACAAAGTGCAACAAACAACACTACAAATTAAGTGGAGCTCAATATGCAACGAGTTGCATATTGACAAAACTTCACAACATTTATTTAGTTCACTCTTGTTTATGTACCCAACAATATTAAATGTTGATTAACATGGCAAGGGGTGAAGCACAACAAAACTACCTATCTAGGCAAGTTTAAATGAGGCCGGAAACAACGAACAACAATTCCGGAAACTCCTCATATGCATAATATGAAATTGGTACTGTTCTGCCCTAAACTCAATTTTAGAGTTGTTAAACATGCAAAGCAAGTACACCAAGTTAAACTAGGAATTTTTCTACCCCAATTACATATAAAGTTTATTTAATTCCAAGTTACGGTTAATTAGTTATGAATTAAATCATTTTAACATGTCATTTTAGCAAATTAAAGCAAACCGCAGTTTAAACATTGTAAACATAGATGAAAGTGGCATATTGTGAAACTAGAGAAAATTCTAAGCATGTTACATATATGACATGTTTTATTTGGATGCATGGTTAAATAGTTATTAGCAGTTTAAAACAGGGGCATTTCTATAACAAGCATGTCCAGGATTTAATGACAAAGTCACAGCATAGGAAAAAAAACAAGTCACGGGCCGAATCTGAAACAGTGGCAGTGGCCCATGAGGATTTGGCCCGAGCAGCTATGGGTGTGTGTGTGCTTGATTGAAAAAAATGACACAGGGGAAAAAGAATTGAGGCTCCCATAGGATTCGATCCCAGGACCTCTTGGATGGATGCATTCACGAGTGACCAGTGGGCTACGATGGAAGTTGATAACCAAAGCATGTATACGCGACATGAGTCATATCCTGGTGCAAGTCTGACGAAACTGAAAACTGAAACAGCGATAGCTTGCTCTGTAAGCATGGCTGCTCGATCGATGCGGGGTCAACGCGAACAGCAGCGAGGCATTCGTGCGCAGGGTCGAAGGGGACGCAGCCATGGCGGCTCTCGAGCGGCTTCGGTCTGCGGCAACAAAGATAGATATGGCGAGATGAGAGAAGAATGGAGAGGAAAAGCAGTGATGCGCGAGGCAACTGCCTGCCTCACCTTGTCCACGACGGCGCTGCTGCTTGCAGACGGCCGGTGGAGGCGAGCGTGCACGAGCACGGGCAAGATGGAAACGTGGATCCGGCGGCGGCGAGCTTGATCTGAAGAAGAGGACGGCCATGGTGGTTTCGTCTCTGCTCGAACGAAACAGAGGCACCGCGCGCCGGGGGACTTGCAGTCAACGCGAGCAGACGCTCGCTGCGAAGCAGGGGCATGCGGCGCAGAACTTGGCGGGGGCTCCGGCGCGCGACTAAACGAAGACGAACGGCGCGGCGACCGGGCATGCGGACGAGGCGGTGATTGGAGCTCCGGGGCGCCCTGGTTGCTCCTGTCCAACAGAGAAGACAGGGAGAGCAGAGGAGGTTAGAGAGACAGGAAGGAGGGGAAGGACGACGGAGAGGGCGTGACGGGGCCTGCCTGCTGGCTTGCTCCAGCGTGGTGGCGAGGAAGAGCGAGGCAGCCAGGAGGCAAGGCCTCAGGTGCTCGCGGACGAGGGCGTGGAAGATGGAGCTCGGGCTCCTGGTTGCTGCTAGGGAGGCGCGAAGCAGAGGAGGCTCGAGGCTGGATGGGTGGATCGAGCAGAGGCCGGGTGATGGTTCGTCGGAGATGGATCCCAAGGAAGATGGTTGGGTTGGAGGCGGCCCCGAGGAAAACGAGGAAGGCACGGGAGGATGGTGGTTGGCTATGGGTGATCCCGATGGGGATTGAGCGGGTGGCGGCGCGATGGGACAAGAAGCCTAGGTTTTAGGGATTGGTCTAGGGTTAGACTATTTATATAGGTGGGGATTAGGATAGGGGTTACCTCGTTCCTCCGATCGCAATCGGACGATCGAGAATAAATAGGTAGGGAGTCCAAATAACAAAACGGAGATATTTTGTAGATGTTTGGGGATGATCCGGATCCAACGGTGACGACTACCCGGGTCGGGTTCGGGAGAGTTTCGGACGCTCACGTGAGGGGGCCGCGGGCTGACGAGAGAGGTTAGGTGGTTTGATAAGAGGGAACCGAAAACACGGTTGGTCTGCAACGTTCAACGACTAACGAATGCAAGTTTTGAAAAATGACGGCAACGAAGTGCCGATGCAATGCGGATGATGTAATGATGAATGCAACAAACAAACGAATGACATGGCAACGACAACAAATAACTGGAAGACATCTGGCACATCGGTCTCGGGGCGTCACAACACTCCACCACTACGGGAGGATCTCGTCCTGAGATCTAAGAATGGCACCGGAGAGAAACGGAAGAGGAAGAAAAGAGGTAAAACTAAGTTGCTTCTTTGACAAACGAGTGAAACCACGAACCTTGAGAGGTTGGACAACTTGAAAGAAAGAATACAATGAAGGTGAACAAAGTTTAAAACACTCCGATAGAAAAGAGGAACAAGAAACATTATGAGAACCTTGTAGGTTGAAAGACATGAAACCAGAGCTTAACGAACCAAAGAGTAAATGAAGCCACACCGGTATAACGTGATAGCCAAAGAACAAGAATGATAGAATTTGGACAGCACTCCGATATAAAAGAGAAGAAAACTTGATAAGATGAAATGATATTGAAGAGATGATACAACACTCCGGTTGGAAATGGAAGGAAATAGAATTTGAACTTGGCAAAATGAACGCACTTGGATGAGACTCCGGTTAAAAGAGGAATGATAGACACAACACTCCGGTTAAATGGATAAGCATGAAAAGAACACGACCTTGACAAAACAAGAAGATGGGTCAAAGAGAGGAACATCACAATGCCTATGGAAGAAAATAATAGAAGCTGGATTGTTGGGATAAAGGAACGAAGAAGAAAATGACAACTTCTGCCACAAATGAGCTTGGAAAGCACCATTTCAAGAAGGTTAGAACGGAGTTGTTGGAAAACCAACAACGAAAAGATAAGATCCTCGTGGGCTTATTGAGACATATCAAAACTTGAGGTGAACTTCTGCCACTAACCAAAACAATTGCTTGCTTGAGATCAACGAAGAGATGAAAACTTGTTCCACCAAGAGGATAAAGAGCAAGCTTGGGTCGTTGAGAAGCACCACAATAAGCAACATTCCTTAGGGAAGGCTTTAGGTGAAATCTGACACAAGATGACTCCAACGGAGAGATAGATTGGTTGAAAAGATCTCTTGAACGAAGAGAAAATGATGGATTTAAATATCTCATTCTTAACAACATGTGAATCATGAGACATGAACTCAAATTATCAAGAATGACATAATACCACCTCCAATGATACGGTTGAAAGAATTGCACTTTAAAATGCAAGATAAAGAATACTTGAACTCCTCAAAGCAAAACATGTGTTGAGCACCATGTTTATTTTAGAGTATAGCTTGACGGATCATAACTTCAAGAAAAATCTTGAAGAACAAATGAAGAATGAAAAGAATCCTTAACGTACCACCATGTAGAGCCTCCATGAAGAACTCCGGTAATGAAAGGATGATAAAAAAATAAGAGAAGTTGAAAACACAAGGTGAAGCCTTGCGATTATTTAGATGGAGCTTCGCGACGAGATAATGCGGAAAACTTGGAACTCCGGAAAAGAAAAAGATGAAACATCTCGAACCGAGAAATGTGACATGATGAACAACTCTGGAAAGAAGAAACTAGATCACTTGGATGAAACCATAATAAGAATTACGTTATGCATATCCTTCACCAATTTAAATTGATGACAAGCAACGGATTTGGCATACTACTTATTCTCGTAGAAAGGATCAAGATAGATATGGAGCAAATTTGGGAAGGTCTTCAACGAACCACCGGTAGGATTGAAACAATGAATAAATCTATATGATAACCAAGGAAGAGAACTCTTGAACGAACCACCGTAAGAATTGAAAATGAACGAAGAAAAGATAAAGAAACACCGGGAAGAATTAGAAAATGAACGAAGATACTTGAGAGCATTTAGATACAAGTGAACGCAGAGATCCCTAGCTGATTAGATAAAACTTGAATGATGCACCGGTATGATTTGGAGAAACAAGAGCTGAAAGCTGAGATGAATAATTCTTCTGAAATGATGGCCTTCGGAGAATCAAACTGAAAAGATTCCTGAATTGCTCCGGATGGGTGAAAAGAAATTCTCACAATCGAAAACAATTATGAGAGGATGGCAACAAGCTAGAACAATGAATCTTGAAGAGAATGGAGCAAGATTTAAGAGAAACTCTTCTTTTGTCTTCAAATGTTGAGAATGATGATGAGAAACACCACCATGAATTGTTGATACACTCCGGGATGAAAATTGGAAAGGTTGAACCAATAATGAAAAGAGTTTGAAAGATTTTGGAGAAATACATATGACTGATGATAATTCATACTTACATCAAACTTTGAGAAGAATTTTTAGAAGCTCCGAGAAAAATTAGAAGAGTCAGGTAAGATCCTGGGAAAAGACCTGTGGGTTAGGGCCCACTCAAAAGAACCACCTTTGAACGATTACTTGAAAGGAGAGATTACATCGATTGAATTAAATGGCTTGAATGAGATAGCATCCTCAAAAGAACTTGAGTGAATTGAGAATGGAAACTTGAATCTTCTGAGATATCTTCATCACTCCAGAACAAATGAATAGCGAGAAGTGAATGATTAAGAGGTGCACCGGCATAAGAAAGCATTAGAAACGAGGAAAAGATATGATCGACAAAGCTTGAATAGGAACCACCGGAGAAGAAAAGAATGACGAATGACAAACTTGAAACTCCTGACCATCTTCATGATAATCACCGGATAAGAACAATGAAGGAAAGCATGGAGAGACTTCTCATCAATAAAAGGGATACTTGATTAAGAAATCCGAGTCCTTAAAGAAAAAGAAGGGGTGGGAGGGCAGGACAAACAAAGGCAACTAGGGTCGGATGAAACGAACACCGTTGAGAAAAAGATTAGAATTGACCTTGCGAATGTTGGAATGATCGGATTTACTTAGAGAGAAGCACACCGGTTGGAAAGGATTGAAAAGACAACCTTGATGAACAAGAAGGATTACCATCCACATAGAAACATGAGAACACCACTTGTAAAAAGGTATGGAATCAACACTTGGCATTGAAGCAACTCGAATACCACAAACAAAAACAAAAACAAAGGATTTGGCTTGCAGAATAAGCCGGAAACAAACATATGATAGATCCCATATCGTATCATGTGTCTGTTGGAAAGAATTCCTACGTGATACTTGAATTCCCACTTATAAACTCCCGAAACTTCCTGGTTATGCAATCAGGTTTTGGGGATACAGGGGACACAAAATATATCACCCAAACTAACAATACCTAGATCCAGCTGTATCCATCCTTCAACACATAACCAAGAAACCTTCGGAAATCGTCTACCTCAACCTTCGAAAAGCATCCGTTATACGAGTTATGGCAATACTCCCGCACTCGCCTCAGTACTGGGCTATCAGGGTTATCTCACCAACAACTGTACAAAAGAGATTTTCGATGTCGGCGTGCTAAACTCAGGTATTCCAGAACTGCAACGATAAAATTATGACGACAACACCTCGGAGCTCAACTCCCCGGGACACCTCCACTAAACCCCTGCTGACGGGAGGCACCAAGACAATGTTGTCATCACAAAACCATCGGAACGATTCTAAGATACCCGCGTGATCCTAAATTTTTTTTAGTGAAATTTGAGAAGAGAAGAGTCAAAACTCTACGTCAGGATGCCTTACCAGAGCGATGAGGAGACTGGGAAGTAAAAAGAATTCCTAATATCTCCGATATATAATTCCTAGATGACTCAAAACATTTTTCTAGACACAACTCGACCGCTAAAAACGATCAATCAGTGGGGGCTCCTAAGGTCGGGGCTGGCTCTGATTACCAACTTGTAACGCCCTCGATGCGGTTATATCTCCCACGTGTCGAAGAACGACTTAGAGGCATAACCGCATTGAAAGCAATGTCGCAAGTGAGGTAATCTTCACACAACCCATGTAATACATAAGGGAAAGAGATACATAGTTGGCTTACAATCGCCACTTCACACAATACATGAATAAAACATTACATCAACCAAGTACAATCAGGGCCCGACTACGGAGCCAAAAATAAAAGAAGAAACCCCAAAAGCGACAAAGGTCCCCGATCGACCCCAACTGGGCTCCACCACTGATCGACTAGAAACGAAACAACATAATGGATAAGATCTTCATCGAGCTCCTCCTTGAGCTCGGGTGCGTCACCTGCACGGTTTCATCGGCACCTGCAAACTGGTTTTGGAAGTATCTGTGAGTCACGGGGACTCAACAATCTCACTCCCGCGAGATCAAGACTATTTAAGCTTATAGGTAGGACAGGGTAGTGAGGTGGAGCTGCAGCAGCGACTAGCATATATGGTGGCTAACATACGCAAATGAGAGCGAGAAGAGAAGGCAAAAGCACGGTCGAACAACTATGATCAATAAGTGATCCTGAACTACTTACGTCAAGCATAACTCCAACAACCGTGTTCACTTCCCGGACTCCGCCGACAAGAGACCATCACGGTTACACACGCGGTTGGTGTATTTTAATTAAGATCAACTTCGGGTTTTCTACAACCGGACATTAACAAATTCCCATCTACCACATAACCGCGGGCACGGCTTTCAAAAGTTCAAACCCTGCAGTGGTGTCCCAACTTAGCCCATGATAAGCTCTCGCGATCAACGAAGGATATTCCTTCTCCCCGGGAAGACCCGATCAGTCTCGGAATCCTGGCTACAAGACATTTCGACAGTAATAAAACAAGTCCAGCAAAGCCGCCCGATGCGCCGACATCCTGATAGGAGCTGCACATATCTCGTTCTCAGGGCAACACCGGATGAGGCAGGCTACGAGTAAAACCAGGCCTCGAGTTTCCCCGCGGTGGCCCCGCAGGCGGCTCGGTTCGGGCCAACACTTAGACAAGCATTAGTCCGGGGGGGGGGCTAAATAAAGATGACCCTCGAGAGAGCGACTCCCAAGGGAAAAGTAGGTGGTGGTGAGGCAAATGGTAAAACCAAGGTTGGGCCTCGCTGGAAAAGTCTTATTCAAAGCGAACTGTCAAGGGGGTCCCATAAATCACCCGACCGCGTTAGGGACGCAAAATCCGGGAACATAACACCGATATGACGGAAACTAGGGCGGCAACAGTGGAACAAAACACCAGGCATAAGGCCGAGCCTTCCACCCTTTACCAAGTATATAGATGCATTAATTAAATAAGATATATTGTGATATCCCAACAAGGAAACATGTCCCAACAAGGAACAACATCTCCATGTTCCAACAAGGAACAAACTTCATCTTCACCTGCAACTAACAACGCTATAAGAGGGGCTGAGCAAAGCGGTAACATAGCCAAACAACGGTTTGCTAGGACAAGGTGGGTTAGAGGCTTGGTTTAACAATATGGGAGGCATGATAAGCAAGTGGTAGGTATCGCAGCAAAGGCATAGCAAAAGAGCGAGCAACTAGCAAGCAAAGATAGAAGTGATTTCGAGGGTATGGTCATCTTGCCTGAGATCCCGCTAGGAAGAAGAACGAGTCCATGAAGAAGACAAACGGACGTAGTCGAACGGGTCCTCACAAACGCGATGATAACGGAACCAACCCAAAGAAGCAACACCGGAAAGAAGCACACAACATAGTAAACAACCAACACATGAACATGGCATGATGCACAACCAAGTATGATGCATGTCCGGTTTAATGAAGCATGGCATGACAAAGTGCAACAAACAACACTACAAATTAAGTGGAACTCAATATGCAACGAGTTGCATATTGACAAAACTTCACAACATTTATTTAGTTCACTCTTGTTTATGTACCCAACAATATTAAATGTTGATTAACATGGCAAGGGGTGAAGCACAACAAAACTACCTATCTAGGCAAGTTTAAATGAGGCCGGAAACAACGAACAACAATTCCGGAAACTCCTCATATGCATAATATGAAATTGGTACTGTTCTGCCCTAAACTCAATTTTAGAGTTGTTAAACATGCAAAGCAAGTACACCGAGTTAAACTAGGCATTTTTCTACCCCAATTACATATAAAGTTTATTTAATTCCGAGTTACGGTTAATTAGTTATGAATTAAATCATTTTAACATGTCATTTTAGCAAATTAAAGCAAACCGCAGTTTAAACATTGTAAACATAGATGAAAGTGGCATATTGTGAAACTAGACAAAATTCTAAGCATGTTACATATATGACATGTTTTATTTGGATGCATGGTTAAATAGTTATTAGCAGTTTAAAACAGGGGCATTTCTATAACAAGCATGTCCAGGATTTAATAACAAAGTCACAGCACAGGAAAAAAACAAGTCACGGGCCGAATCTGAAACAGTGGCAGTGGCCCAGGAGGATTTGGCCCGAGCAGCTGTGGGTGTGTGTGTGCTTGATTGAAAAAAATGACACAGGGGAAAAAGAATTGAGGCTCCCATAGGATTCGATCCCAGGACCTCTTGGATGGATGCATTCACGAGTGACCAGTGGGCTATGATGGAAGTTGATAAACAAAGCATGTATACACGACATGAGTCATACCCTGGTGCAAGTCTGACGAAACTGAAAACTGAAACAGCGATAGCTTGCTCTGTAAGCATGGCTGCTCGATCGATGCGGGGTCAACGCGAACAACAGCGAGGCATTCGTGCGCAAGGTCGAAGGGGACGCAGCCATGGCGGCTCTCGAGCGGCTTCGGTCTGCGGCAACAAAGAGAGACATGGCGAGATGAGAGAAGAACAGAGAGGAAAAGCAGTGATGCGCGAGGCAACTGCCTGCCTCACCTTGTCCGCGACGGCGCTGCTGCTTGCAGACGGCCGGTGGAGGCGAGCGTGCACGAGCACGGGCAAGATGGAAACGTGGATCCGGCGGCGGCGAGCTTGATCTGAAGAAGAGGACGGCCATGGTGGTTTCGTCTCTGCTCGAACGAAACAGAGGCACCGCGCGCCGAGGGACTTGCAGTCAACGCGAGCAGACGCTCGCTGCGAAGCAGGGGCATGCGGCGCCGAACTTGGCGGGGGCTCCGGCGCGCGACTGAACGAAGACGAACGGCGCGGCGACCGGGCATGCGGACGAGGCGGTGATTGGAGCTCCGGGGCACCCTGGTTGCTCCTGTCCAACAGAGAAGACAGGGAGAGCAGAGGAGGTTAGAGAGACAGGAAGGAGGGGAAGGACGACAGAGAGGGCGCGACGGGGCCTGCCTGCTGGCTTGCTCCAGCGTGGTGGCGAGGAAGAGCGAGGCAGCCAGGAGGCAGGGCCTCAGGTGCTCGCGGACGAGGGCGTGGAAGATGGAGCTCGGGCTCCTGGTTGCTGCTAGGGAGGCGCGAAGCAGAGGAGGCTCGAGGCTGGATGGGTGGATCGAGCAGAGGCTGGGTGATGGTTGGTCGGAGATGGATCCCAAGGAAGATGGTTGGGGTGGAGGCGGCGCCGAGGAAAACGAGGAAGGCACGGGAGGATGGTGGTTGGCTGTGGGTGATCCCGATGGGGATTGAGCGGGTGGCGGCGCGATGGGACAAGAAGCCTAGGTTTTAGGGATTGGTCTAGGGTTAGACTATTTATATAGGTGGGGATTAGGATAGGGGTTACCTCGTTCCTCCGATCGCAATCGGACGATCGAGAATAAATAGGTAGGGAGTCCAAATAACAAAACGGAGATATTTTGTAGATGTTTGGGGATGATCCGGATCCAACGGTGACGACTACCCGGGTCGGCTTCGGGAGAGTTTCGGACGCTCACGTGAGAGGGCCGCGGGCTGACGAGAGAGGTTAGGTGGTTTGATAAGAGGGAACCGAAAACACGGTTGGTCTGCAACGTTCAACGACTAACGAATGCAAGTTTTGAAAAATGACGGCAACGAAGTGCCGATGCAATGCGGATGATGTAATGATGAATGCAACAAACAAACGAATGACATGGCAACGACAACAAATAACTGGAAGACATCTGGCACATCGGTCTCGGGGCGTCACACAAAGTCACACAATTTAGTATTATCTTGAGCCATCGTGACAAGCAAGCAATCCAACACTCAAGCAAACAATAAGCAAGTGAAAAGAATGCGAACGGGGAAAGAGGGCGAATAGAACGACAAGGGTGAAGAGGGGGAGAGGAAAACGAGAGGCAAATGGCAAATAATGTAATGCGAGGGATAAGAGTTTGTGATGGGTACTTGGTATGTCTTGACTTGTGCGTAGACTCCCCGGCAACGGCGCCAGAAATCCTTCTTGCTACCTCTTGAGCATGCGTTGGTTTTCCCTTGAAGAGGAAAGGGTGATGCAGCAAAGTAGCGTAAGTATTTCCCTCAGTTTTTGAGAACCAAGGTATCAATCCAGTAGGAAGCCACACGCAAGTCCCTCGTACCTACACAAACAAATAAGAACCTTGCAACCAACACGATAAAGGGGTTGTCAATCCCTTCACGGCCACTTGCAAGAGTGAGATCTGATAGAGATGATAAGATAATATTTTTGGTATTTTTATGATAAAGATTGAAAGTAAAGATTTTAAAATAAATGGTAATAGAAATACCTAGTTGACGGGAGATTAATATGATGGAAAATAGACCCGGGGGCCATAGGTTTCACTAGTGTCTTCTCTCAGGATAGCATAAGTATTACGGTGGGTGAACAAATTACTGTCGAGCAATTGATAGAAAAGTGCATAGTTATGATAATATCTAGGCATGATCATGTATATAGGCATCACATCCGTGTCAAGTAGACCGACTACTGCCTGCATCTACTACTATTACTCCACACATCGACCGCTATCCAGCATGCATCTAGAGTATTAAGTTCATAAGAACAGAGTAACGCATTAGGTAAGATGACATGCTGTAGAGGGATAAACTCAAGCAATATGATATAAACCCCATATTTTTATCCTCGATGGCAACAACACAATACATGTCATTTCCCTTTCTGTCACTGGGATCGAGCAACGCAAGATTGAACCCAAAGCTAAGCACTTCTCCTATTGCAAGAAAGGTCAATCTAGTAGGCCAAACCAGACTAATTATTCGAAGAGACTTGCAAAGATAACGAATCATACATAAAAGAATTCAGAGAAGATTCAAATATTGTTCATAGATAATCTTGATCATAAACCCACAATTCATGGATCTCGACAAACACACCGCAAAAAGAGTTACATCGAATAGATCTCCAAGAAGATCGAGGAGAACTTTGTATTGAGATCCAAAGATAGAGAAGAAGCCATCTAGCTAATAACTGTGGACCCGAAGGTCTGTGGTAAACTACTGACACATCATCGGAGAGGCTATGGTGTTGATGTAGAAGCCCTCTGTGATCGATGCCCCCTCCGGCGGGGCGTCGGAAAAGGCCCCAAGATGGGATCTCATAGGTACAGAAGGTTGCGGCGGTGGAAATAGGTTTTGATGGTGCTCCTAGATGGTTTCGGGGTACGTAGGTATATATAAGAGGAAGAAGTAGGTTGGTGGAGCCACGAGGGGCCCACGAGGGTGGGGGCGCGCCCAGGGGGGCAGGCGCGCCTCCCTGCCTCATGGCCTCCTCAGTGATTTCTTGACGTCCACTCCAAGTCCTCTGGATCATGTTTGTTCCAAAAATCACGTTCCCGAAGGTTTCATTCTGTTTGGACTCCGTTTGATATTCCTTTTCTGCAAAACACTGAAATAGAAAAAAAACAGCAATTTGCACTAGGCCTTGGGTTAATAGGTTTGTCCCAAAAATAATATAAAAGTGTATAATAAAGCCCATTAAACATCCAAAACAGAATATATAATAGCATGGAACAATAAAAAATTATAGATACGTTGGACACGTATTACCTGGCAACTTATTCCGATGGATCACCTCTTCTTGTCTGTATACAGAGCACTGTTGATGTTACTAAGGAAGCAGGTGTTGTCTCGCATGGTCCCACTCTCTGGACCTATTCCAACATCCGTTGCAGGGTATTCGGGATGGATACTAGTGTACTAGCGCCAACACCTTCTCCCTGGCTCAGTATTGAAAGTCTTGGAGGAAACTCGCTCTTCCTTGAACAAAACTATCCAATGATGGTGGAAGGCGATCCAGCTGCTGTTGACACAACGTTGCTACCATTTATGAGAAGCAACTGTATCAATACCTCGGACATTGCTATGCTTCCCTACCGTCTCAATATGGGTCCTGACATAGACCGCTTCAACCTGGATGATTAGTCCCGCATTGGTCTCAAGATTGACAGTAGCTGGCCCTTCCCAGAGAATCACTTCTGGTTCAAAGCAAGTGTTTCCAACGCCGATGAGTGGTTGAGCTGAAGTTCATTTCATCGCTTTGTTATTTGTTGTGTGAGAAAAACTTTACTTTACTAGAATGTTTTGTTGGAAATGATCTATAATCCAACATGTATCCTCGTTGTCGTTGTGGGTTGATGACTTGTTGTATGTAATCAATGGTACATTTGCATATGTGCCCATCAACTCACGCCTGCTAGTGGTGTCCATATGAACAGTGCTAGTGATTTTAGTTGCAAAAATTAGATAGTGCTAGTGATTTTTAGCTGCATATTTTGACAAACCGCAGTGTTACAAGGTTGACAAATGGCAATGTTACTAGATAAACAAATGTCAATCTTTCCAGTTTGACGAATGGAAACATACCCAATATGACAGATGCAAATCTTACCCAATTGTTTCCATGTGGTTGCACACGGGTCATGCAAAACAACCATTTTGCGTTGAAGGGATGCACAAATCCTGCACCGCGAGGGAAGACAATAGCTCTCACTTTGCATACGGGTGTTCTATCTAAAACGTTTGCGATCAAGAGCTGCAGAAATCCGGCTCGGCACATTTTCCCTTGGCTTCCTAGGGAAGCTGTCGGTTTGCATACGGTTGTTCTAACTAAAACGTTTGCGGTGAGTGTTTTATATTTAAATACCATTGACGTTTTCTTCAAAATAAAATCGTTTGATAAGTTTGTACATTAAGAGAGAGAAAATGCAAGTTCGTTCAAACCATATCTTTCATTCAGTCACACTACGTTTATATTCATATGATCGAGAATTCGAGATACAGTATTAGAACCCAAAAAAACTATTTCCGGCGGCGGCGTGCTGCGCCGTCGTTGATGTCGTTGTCGTTGTCGTTGCCATCTGATCTTGAATGTTTCTTCACAAAGATCTGCATGCCACCACAGAGGTGTCTCCCGAGCCCTTGCCCCAACATAGTGGACCATGGTGGGGGCCGTGGACTCAAGGGTGACTCGCTCCATAGGCATGGGGCGAGCTGTCGCCGCAAGGGTCTTGCCGGGGCTGCTAGGGCTGCCCCCGGCAAGGATCTTGCCGGGCGGGGGGGAGCCCGCTTCGTCCCTTTGCTCTTCGTGGTCTTGTCCTTGGCATTGTTCCAGCTACCTTGGACTTCGGTCTTACCCTTGCTCACCTCCCTTGCCCTGCTTGGTGTGGTCGTGGGTGTGGCTCTGACTGCCCGTGCACAGTTATAGGGGTAAAAGTAGTGTACCCCTCTTTTTGTACACCGACAGGAGCCCCCGGGCCCGGGCCTCACATAAGCGCAACGCGTTGTTGGGCTAGGCCCAGAATGGTGCGCGGGCAGGCGGGGCGGTTTTCACCGTGGTAAGATTTTTGGCACGCTGTGCTTCCCATGACCCGCGCGCGCGGCGCGGCATGGAGGGGTGTGCATGACATGGGCGTCATGCGTGAGGTTGGTTTCCGCACGCATGCGTCATGTCGTAATAAAGGGGCGGCTCGCGCCTTCCTCGTAAACGGAGGGAGGCGTGGAGGCACAACCCATTTACTGAATGGGGCCGAGGCGCGGTCTTCAAGGCGTCCACTCCCCACGATCACGGGGTGGGGAGAGGTCGCCTCACCCGTCCCCTCAGTTCTGCACGTCTGCCACGCGTCTCCCATGCGCTTGGGGTGGCAAACGGTGGAGGCAGGAAACCGGGCCATCGCTGGTTGGGGGCAGCGGCTCGGTCCTGGTTCCCTGCGCCTCCCGTGTCTTGATTGGCCGAGTGGGGTGGCCGAGCCCCAACCCCATTCCTTTATAAAGAGCGGGAAGGGGGGATGGCATCCCGCATTCTTCCATCTTCTTCTTCCTTCTGCTTCTGCTCCTTTCTTCCATTCGTCATGGAGAAAGGAAATCCCAGTCCTTCGACGGTGGCGGCGAGGGTCGTCGCCCGACAACACGTCCCTCCTCCTCCTGCGCCTGCGGTGGCATAGCCGGCCGCGAGGGGAAGGGGGAGGGGGCGAGGCCGTGGGCGAGGCCACAGCGCTTGGGGAAGAGGAGGACGCGCCCCCGCCAGCAGCTCTTCCTCCGATGGAGGGCCACGTTGGGGATGACCCCTGCGAGTTCTTCGTTAGGCTACGCCGGTCGCCGCACCGTCGCCTTCGCTTCCCGACTCCATTTGCGCGGGAGATGGAGCTGGATTCGCCGCAGTCGTTGCGGCTGCACATAAGGGGCTGCGGGATCAGTGGCATGCGGGTCCGCGTCGACTTCTCTGCTCCTCACGTGATCTATCTCCATCGGGGATGGAAGACGTTTGCTCATTTCCACAGATTGACGGATGGGCTCACTCTCCACTTTAAGCTGATGGAGGGTGGCCTCCTTTTCGTCAAGGTCTTCAGGCACTTCGGGACTCGCGCAAGGTGCTGCGTGGAGAGCTCTTCTGATGACGAAGATTCCTCCTCGAGCAAGAGTGACGAGGAGGACAGCGACAGCGACGACGAGGGTGGTAGGCGGCAGGATGACAGGTCCGACTAGGCATCGGGCGCCGCTCCGAGCGGCACCGGCGACCCCATCATCCGTGTTGCCGGCTCCTTGAACTTCTCGGGGTCGTCTCCTTGGGCGGCTGGCATTGGGAGGCTGCGGAAGAGGAAGAGGGCGGGCGGCAAGGCCGTCAAGTCGGAGTACGCGGGCACTGACGCCTTCGACGCGTACTGACGTCCTGCCGCCTCGTCTTCGAGCTCTGCCTCCGGCGCCGCCATCACCATCCGGCCCTTGGACGGCCACCCAGATGTTCTCTTGGTGTCCTCTGCCACCCGTAGCTCGCCTAGGTGCCCCTTTTGCCCTTCTCGCCTCCTTGACCTGCCTCCCGAGGAGAGGGACATGAAAGGGATTACGGGCACCTTACCTCTTTTTAGTTTGTAAGCCTTCAGGTCTTTGTTGAATTTAAAACTTGTAATCCCCTTGTTCATGTTTTTCATTCCCTACGAACTGTACCTGAGCGAGATGTTTTTTTTAATGAAAAAGGGATGTTTGCTGGGTTTATTTGTTTGTGGGTGGAACCCACGACAAGGAATAAATCCTTGATATCTCTAAGATAAACATTTTCTCGTCCGGCAACAGGCCTTGCCGTTCCCCCACTTCGCTCGACCTTTCTCACGCCCTTGGCGGAGGCAGGGATGAAGTGGGTTTAGGCTCCTTGTTTCACCCTTCTGCTGCCGCGACTACGACCAAACTCGGTCCTAGGAACGAGCCCTAGGGCCTAGAGTTAGGGGAGCACAGTAGCCTAAGGATAAAACGAGGTTTCACATACCTCAGTCCATAAGGAAATGCATGATAAGGGATGGAAAACTTATCTGAATCTGCAGCCCCCGGCAACCTCGGTTTGCCGTGGGTGAACTTTTGCTCTTGCAGTCCCCGGTGATACTGGTTTGCCGAGGAACGGATGCTAGTCTTCCCCTTTTTCTTCCCAAGCGGCTCGGCGAGGATATTTTGTGTCCTGCGAACCAAAGAAGACAAAGAGGGACAAAGAGACGCACACTCGACCTCTAAGCTAGGGGTTAGCCGCTGCTGAGCACTATCAACCCTAACCAAGGACGAGACTCGACCTAGCATGCATGCTATAACTTAGGGCGCCAGCGCTTCATTTATTTATGCTCAGGGTCTGCGCCTGGCTCTGTACAAAGGGTTACATGCCTTACCGGCAAGGCTTGTACGAAAGGTGGCTTGCCCGGTGCCCGGCAAACCGCGCCTTATGGGTAAAACTTGCGAAGATGCTCAATGTTCTAGGAATTGCTCACAGGAATTGTTGGGGAACGTTGCAGAAAACAAAAAAATTTCCTACGGTTTCACCAAGATCCATCTATGAGTTCATCTAGCAACGAGTCATGGGAGAGAGATTGCATCTACATACCACTTTGTAGATCGCGAGCGGAAGCGTTCAACGAACGGGGATGAGGTAGTCGTACACGACGTGATCCAAATCACCGGAGATCCTAGCACCGAAAGGACGGCACCTCCGCGTTCAACACACGTACGGTCAGCGTGACGTCTCCTTCTTCTTGATCTAGCAAGGCAAAGGAGAGGTTGGGGAAGAAGACTCCAGCAACAGCACGACGGCGTGGTGATGGTGGAGCCGCAGTACTCCGACAGGGCTTCGCCGAGCTCTACGGAGGAGGAGGAGGTGTTGGAGAGGGAGAGGGAGGAGCCAGGAGCAAGGGTGCGCTGCACCCCTCCCCTCCCCCTTTATATAGCCCCTTGGGGGGGGCACCGGCCCTAGGAGATGGAATCTCCTAGGGGGGGCGGCGGCCAAGGGTGGACTTGCCCCCCAAGCAAGGGGGGCGCCCCCGCTCTTTAGGGTTTCCGCCCTCTAGGCGCATGGGCCTCTAGGGCTGGTTCCCCTTGGCCCATGCAGGCCAAGGCGCACCCCCTAGAGCCCATGTGGTCCCCCGAGGCAGGTGGCCCCACCCGGTGGACCCCCCGGGACCCTCCGGTGGTCCCAGTACAATACCGATAACCCCGAAACTTGTCCCGATGGCCAAAACAGCACTTTCTATATATAATTCTTTACCTCCTGACCATTCCAAAACTCCTCGTGACGTCCGGGATCTAATCCGGGACTCCGAAGAACATTCGGGTTACTGCATATACATATCTTCACAACCCTAGCGTCACCGAACCTTAAGTGTGTAGACCCTACGGGTTCGGGAGACATGCAGACATGACCGAGACGGCTCTCGGGCAATAACTAACAGCGGGATATGGATACCCATGTTGGCTCCCACATGCTCCACGATGATCTCATCGGATGAACCATGATGTCGAGGATTCAATTAATCCCGTATACGATTCCCTTTGTCAATCGGTATTTTACTTGCCCGAGATTCGATCGTCGGTATCCCAATACCTCGTTCAATCTCGTTACCGGCAAGTCAGTTTTCTCGTACCGTAATGCATGATCCCGTGATCAAACACTTTGATCACATTGAGCTCATTATGATGATGCATTACCGAGAGGGCCCGGTGATACCTCTCCGTCAAGCGGAGTGACAAATCCCAGTCTCGATCCATGTCAACCCAACAGACACTTTCAGAGATACCCGTAGTATACCTTTATAGTCACCCAGTTACGTTGTGACGTTTGGCACACCCAAAGCACTCCTACGGTATCCGGGAGTTACACGATCTCATGGTCTAAGGAAAAGATACTTGACATTGGAAAACTCTAGCAAACGAACTATGCGATCTTATGCTATGTTTAGGATTGGGTCTTGTCCATCACTTCATTCTCCTAATGATGTGATCTCGTTATCAATGACATCCAATGTCCATAGTCAGGAAACCATGACTATCTGTCGATCAACGAGCTAGTCAACTAGAGGCTCACTAGGGACATATTGTTGTCCGTTATTCACACATGTATTACGATTTCCGGATAACACAATTATAGCACGAATAAAGACAATTATCATGAATAAGGAAATATAATAATAATGCTTTTATTATTGCATCTAGGGCATATTTCCAACAGGAGTGGCATCTTTGATCTCCAGGCGGACTGTGCCGGGCCTGGTGACTCGTATTACCCGATAAGGGCTTTCCCACTTCGGCGTCAACTTGTTGGTATTCTTGGCCGATTGAATGCGCCGAAGAACAAGGTCGCCTTCCTCAAAGCTTCGGGCATGGACCTTGCGGCTATGGTAGCGGCGCAAGGCTTGCTGGTAGCATGCTGCTCTCACAGCCGCCCGAAGACGATCTTCCTCAAGGAGCGTTGCGTCATCTTGCCGCAGTCGCTCTTGCTCAAGGTCATCATAAGAGAGCACTCGAGGTGACCCGTATATGAGTTCTGTGGGGAGAACTGCTTCTGCCCCATATACCGGGGCAAAGGGTGTCTGGCAGGTGGCTCGATTTGGTGTCGTTCTGATTGACCAAAGAACCGTCAGCAATTCATCAATCCAGCGCCTTCCACTCTTGTGCAGCCTGTCAAAGGTCTTTGTCCTCAGGCCTCGCAGCACTTCAGTGTTTGCCCTCTCAGCTTGACCATTGCTTCGTGGGTGAGCAACAGAAGCGAAACATATTTTGTTGCCGAGGTCTTGGATGTATTGCATGAAGGTGCGGCTTGTGAACTGCGTGCCGTTGTCAGTGATGACCCTATTGGGTACACCAAAACGGCATACTAGTCCCTTGAGGAACTTGACGGCTGACAGGGCTGTAACTTTCCTCACTGCTTCCACCTCTGGCCACTTTGTGAACTTGTCGATTGCGATGTACAAGTATTCAAAGCCCCCTATAGCGCGGGGGAAGGGGCCCAGTATGTCGAGCCCCCAGACCGAGAAGGGCCAGGAGAGAGGAATGGTTTGAAGGGCTTGAGCTGGCTGATGAAGCTTCTTTGAATGGAACTGACATGCTTCACACTTGGTGACTAGCATCGTTGCATCCTGGAGGGTAGTGGGCCAGAAGAAGCCCTGCCGAAATGCCTTGCCGGCAAGGGCTCTCGACCCTATGTGGGATCCACATATGCCTCCATGTATCTCCGCCAACAGCCCCAGTCCTTCCTCTCGAGGGATACACTTCAATTTCACACCGTACGGACATTTATTGTACAGGACGTCATCGACGAACTGATACATAGCAGACCGACGGGCTACTTTTTCCGCTTCTTCCTGCTCCCAGGAAGTTCCCCTGTTTGGAGGAATCGGCTGGTAGGCTGCGCCCATGCCGGAGCCCGAGGCTCGACGGTGAGGACCAAAGGCATTTCTTCCATCATAAGGGCGGCCGTCTCTACGGCAAGAGCTTGACGCTCTGCCGGAGCTGATCGCCCTACGACGGGCTCAGCGTCTCCGGCAACATCTTCGCCGGCGGCTCCGGGGAGCTCGGCGGGAAAGTACTTGTCGGGCCCTGATTTCCTTCTCTTTCTCTGCTCTGCTGATGGATCAACGGATGGCTGAGTTAGCTGAAGCACAAAGGTACCTGGTTCCACAGGCAGCTTGAGGGCAGCGCGCTTTGACAGGTAATTGGCGATGCCGTTCTCCACTCGGGGAACATGCTCTGCCTGTATGCCGTCAAAGCGCTCTTCCAGCCTTCTCACTTCATCTACGTAGGCCTTCATCAACGGGCTCTGGTAGTCTTTGTTGACTTGCTTGACGACAAGTTGCGAGTCGCCCCTGACGATGAGTTTCTTGAGTCCGAGGTCTGCCGCGATCCTGAGACCGGCAAGCAGCCCTTCGTACTCGGCAGTATTGTTTGTCGACGCCTCCCTGGGGAAGTGCATTTGGACCACGTACTTGAAGGTGCTCTCTAGTGGGCGCGACAAGCAGTACGCTAGCCTCGGCGCCCTATAAGGAGAAAGCTCCATCAAAGTACATGACCCACTTGCAGCTTGCCTCCTTGCGGGGGAGGACAGTCTCCTGAGCTTCTTCATCAGGCGACGCGGTCCATTCCGCAACGAACTCTGCCAGGACTCGACTTTGGATCATCGAGGTACTCTCAAATTTGAGGCCAAAGCTGGACAGCTCCAGTGCCCACTCTATAATCCTTCTAGTCGCGTCTGGATTGTGCAATATCCGTTGTAGAGGGAGGCGAGTGACGACAGTGATTTCATGCGCCTGGAAGTAGCGACGCAGCTTCCTCGAGGCCATAAGAAGGCCGAAGAGCAGTTTCTGCACACCGGAGTACCTTGATCTAGCCCCCTGCAAGAGGGAGCTAACAAAGTAGACCGGGTGCTGCATCATTTTCCTCCTCGGCAGCACTCCAACTGGCCGCGTCATCTCTACGCCAATGGCATCTGGCTCTGTTGATGCTATCACCTCATCGTCGACTTCTCTCTGCGCCACTAGTGCGGCGCTGACCACCTAGTTCGTTGCCGCCAAGTACAGCAACAACGGTTCCCGTGGTTTAGGCGCAACTAGTACTGGCGTAGAGGAGAGATACCTCTTCAAATCTTGTAATGCCGCTTCGGCTTCTAGTGTTCACTCCATCGGGCCCGCCTTTTTAAAAATCTTGAAAAAGGGGAGGGCGCGCTCGGCGGACTTGGAGATGAACCTGCTCATGGCGGCAACGCAACCAGCAAGCCGCCGCACATCCTTGACCCGCTTGGGTGCTTCAATCTGCTCTATAGACTTGATCTTGTCCGGATTGGCCTCTATCCCACGCTGCGACACAAAGAACCCGAGAAACTTGCCGGACGGGACGCCAAAGACGCACTTCTCAGGGTTCAACTTGAGGCTGATCTTGCATAGGTTCGCAAATGTCTCTTGTAAATCCGGTACGAGGGTCGCCCTATTCTTGGTTTTGACCACTATATCATCCATATAAGCTTCCATATTTTTATGGAGCTGGGGTTCAAAACCAATCTGGACCGCCCTTGCAAATGTTGAGCCAACACTCTTCAACCCGAAAGGCATCCGTATGAAACAATACATACCACATGGGGTGATGAACGCTGTCTTCTCTTCGTCTTCTCTCATCATGAAGATCTGGTGGTAGCCGGAGTAGGCATCGAGGAATGACAACAAGTCACACCCAGCCATGGAGTCAACAATCTGGTCGATGCGCGGCAATGGGAAAGGGTCCTTGGGACAAGCCTTATTGATATCTATGTAATCAATACACAGCCTCCACTTTCCATTTGCCTTGCGCACTACCACTGGATTGGCCAACCACGTTGGATGGAGCACTCCTCTTACCAAACCCACTGCTTCCAGTTTCCGGATCTCCTCTGTAATGAACTCTTGCCGTTCCAAAGCTTGCTTTCTGACCTTCTGCTTGATGGGCTGCGCATGAGGACAGACAGCAAGGTGGTGCTCAATCACCTCCCTGGGAATGCCGGGGATGTCGGATGCTTGCCATGCAAATACATCGACATTCGCCCGCAGGAAGGTGACGAGCACGTCTTCCTATTTGTCGTCAAGGGCGGAGCTTATGGTGAAAGCTCCTCCCGTGCCGTCCTCCTTGACGGATACCTTGTTGGTCTCCGACGACGTGGCCCTGGATTTCTTGTTCCTGCCAGTGGAGCTCTCTGGCACGTTCTCGATGGGAGCACTACACTTCGAAGAGGTGCGCTTGCCGGAGTCGGTGTCCGAGGTCTCACCGGCCTTCTTCTTCTTCCCCCCGGGGCTCCAGTGGCAGGAGCAACTGCCTTAGCAGTGGCGGCTGCTACAACTGCTTCTTGGTAGAGTTGATCAGCGCATCTTTCTTGTCGGAGGGGACGGTGATGATCGTTACAGGCCCTGGCATCTTCAGGGTGTTGTAGGCGTAGTGTGACGCTGCCATGAACTTGGCCAGCGCTGGGCGGCCAAGGATCCCGTTGTAGGGCAAGGGGATCTTGGCAACATCGAACATGATCCTTTCCGTCCTGTAGTTCAGATCACTTCCAAAGGTCACAGGCAGCGTGACCTTCCCCTTTGGTTGACTCCTTCCTGGGTTGATCCCCTGGAACGTACCCATTTCTTCGAGGTCTCCGTCGGGAATCTGTAGCTTCTTGATCACGGCGGGCGAGATTAAGTTCAGACCGGCCCCGCCATCGACTAGCATTTTCATCACCTTGAGGTTGCGTATTGTCGGCGAAACCAACAACGGCAAGCACCCGACCGCAATGGTGCGATCAGGGTGATCCTCAGTGTTAAAAATGATAGGTGTGCTAGACCACTTCAGCGGCTTTCAGGCATCAAACGACGGCTCTGCTGCTGTAATCTCACGCGCCCACTGTTTAAGCTGGCGGTGAGAGGTATGCAGCGAGGCGCCGCCATCGACGCAGATGGCCTCTGTAGCTTTCTGAAACTCTTGGTCACCGGATTCGCCGTCCTCTTCGTGATCATCGTCTTCTGGCTTCTTGTCGCGGCCCCGGGCGGGCCTCTCTTGTTGTTTATCCTTACCGCGACAGCCTGCCTGGCCGTCACGCTTCTTGCCAGACTCCTCAGCACCGTTCTGGCCCTTCTCCTTGTCCCGCCTCTCATATTCAGCTTTTTGCTTCTCAGCAAGGAGCTCAACCTGTCGGCAGTTCTGGAGATCATGGCCTTTGGTGCGATGGATCTTGCAGTATTGCTTGTCCGAGTTCCCTGGCTTCTCGGTAGCCGCCAAGGCCTGGCAGGCGACACATCCGGCAATTTCCTTGTCAGGGTCATCTGCCTTGGTTTTTTTGGCGGAGCCGGCGTCATCAGATTCTTCGACGGCAAGCACAGCTTTACCCTTGCGCTTCCTGTTGCGGCGCCGACCCTTCTTCGCCGGGGCGGTAATATCCTCGTCAGAAGAGTCGGTTTCCACGCCGGCATCTTCGCCGGGGTACTTCCTTCCCTCTTCAGCCCGGGCACATCTATCGGCAAGAACGTAGAGTTCCACCACATCCTTCACCGTGTTCATTGCCAGCTCTTCGCGCATCTTGCGGTTGCGCATGTTCTGATGGAACGCGCTGATGATTGCGGCAGGATGAACATCAGGGATATTGTACTATACCCGGCTGAATCTCTGTATGTACTTGCGCAGACTCTCGCCTAACTTCTGGGGGATGACGTGCAGGTCGCTTGCTTGGCCATGGGCTTGGTGGCCTCCAGTAAAGGCGCCAACAAACTCATGGCACAAATCCGACCAAGAAGAAATAGAGTCTACTGGCAAGTGCATCAACCATGACATGGCGTTGGGTTTAAGAGCCAATGGAAAGTAATTCACAAGCACCTTATCGTCGTGGGCTCCGGTAGCTTGCATCGCGATGGTGTAGATGCTGAGGAACTCCGACGGGTGGGTCTTGCCGTTGTACTTCTTGCCAACGTCAGGTTTGAAAGTGCAGTGAGTAGGGCCACTGGAACTACCGTAGCTCACAGGTAAAAGCCGGAGAGCCTACCTCGTAAGGTAGACCTCCATGGCTCCCCGGTGCTGGGTGGTTCATAGCAGGCCCTGCTCGCCTGTTTGACTGGTGGCGCGCTCCGCGCCAGCGCTCGATGGTGGTTCGAGCGTCTTCATGGGCTCGCTCCCGAAGAATTTGACGCTGGTCACAGTGGGTCCGTGGGTCGGACGACGCTATGGAGATGTCGTCGCCCGTAACGACGTGACGAGTCGGCATCTGCGGTACCAGGCGAGGAGGGGGTGAATGCACCGTGGCCGCGGCGCCGCCGGTCTTCCCGCCGCTGGTGCGTGGGACTCCATCGGAGCGTCGACCCGGGGGCCCCACTGGACTTGGTTCGTCCTTGTTGGCGATGGCAACAAGGCTTCGGATGGTAGCTCTCCATTCGTCGAGTTTCCCCGAAGCGGGAGGAAAGTCGAGGAGCAACTGCGCGCGCGCCAGGGCCTCTGCTGGCGTCGACGGCAGTGAAACCTGCACGGACCGCGACGCGCTTCGACTTCTAACTATGTCAGAAGGAGCTCTATCACGGTCTCGCGGTTGCACGCCGTTTTCGCCAGTGCTTCGGTGAGCGGGCATGTCTTCTGCGTCCCAGGAGTGGTGCTCGGGGCTGTTCCCGCAGCGGTGTTCGGGATCTTGGGCGTGATGACGCCGTTCGTCGCGCGCAGCTTGAGAGGAGTGCGCCGTGGGCGCCGGCGTGGGAGTCTTTGAAGCCACCGCGCCGCCTCTGGAGGGCCCCGCGCCGCCTGTGGAGGGCCTGGCTCCATTTTTAGATTTGGCGACGTGCGGCTCATTGCTAAGCATGCGAACGTCGCCGCCTCCCAAGCTCTGGCTGCTAGGGTGGTGTTGGTGCTCGCGAGCTGCGCCCCGGGTCCTCTCCGCGACCGGTCCGCTACTCGCCCGCGTCGAGACGGGCCGTCCGGCTCCCGACGGGTCGTCCGTCACCGTTGTCTTCTTCTTGGGCGCCATGGCGATGAAGAAGCGCTGAACTAACTGCTAAAGCCGATTCTCACAACTGCAACCCCCTACCTGGCGCGCCAAGATGTCGGTAGAAACGACACCTATGGGATCACAAAAATCCCTACTACGGTTAGCGGGGTGCGGGGTTGAGAGAAGAGCGGATCAAACAGATAGCACACGGTTCGTTTATCCAGGTTCGGGCCGCGAGGATGCGTAAAACCCTACTCCTGCTTTGGTGGATGTATATTTGTGTTCTTGAACTAGCTATGGGGCGTGAGGAGCTCCAAAAAGTCGAATCCCTCTCCTAGTCACCTCGGGCCTCCTTTTATAGGGAAAAAGGGGTTGCCACAGTGGCACACAGGAGGTGGAAAGGGCACAGTGTTGCGAGGTTATCCCTCACATTACATGACAAGGCGCATTTAATGCGTCTTCTTAGGTGTCCTCTTGCTTTATCGGGGACGGGGGCGAAGCCCGTCCCGTTCGTTGCCGCTCCTCCTCGTGTTGACACGCGCCCTGGCCAATGGTGCTTCCGATGGCATGTAGGCAGGCAGGCAGCTGAGGTGGCGCGGTGGTGGAGTCTTTACGAAGATCAGCATGCCGCCACGCAGGTGCCTACCCAGTTGGTTGGGTCGGAAGCTGCATGTGAACGGCGGTGGATGCTTGGTCGGCGCGGGCCTGGCGGTGGCCCTGTAGATGTCCTCGGCAAGAGCCTTGCCGGGGCCCCGACAAGGGTCTTGCCGTGGTGCCAGCTGTCGTCCCCAGCAAGGCGCTTGCCGAGGGTCTCGTGGTTTTCCTTGGCTGGGATCTCGCCAAGGGTCGTCGTCTTCTAGTGCTCATCTGATCTTGAATGTTTCTTCACAAAGATCTGCATGCCACCACAGAGGTGTCTCCCGAGCCCTTGCCCCAACATAGTGGACCATGGTGGGGGCTGTGGACTCAAGGGTGACTCGCTCTGTAGGCGTGGGGCGAGCTGCCGCGGCAAGGGTCTTGCCGGGGCTGCTAGGGCTGCCCCCGGCAAGGATCTTGCCGGGGGCAGCCCGCTTCGTCCCTTTGCTCTTCGTGGTCTTGTCCTTGGCATGGTTCCAGCTACCTTGGACTTTGGTCTTACCCTGGCTCACCTCCCTTGCCCTGCTTGGTGTGGTCGTGGGTGTGGCTCTGACTGCCCGTGCACAGTTATAGGGGTACAAAAAGTGTACCCCTCTTTTTGTACACCGACACCATTCCTCCTTATTTTCTATCTCCTCCAGCTCGGAGTCGACTTCACCAAACTTGAAGACTAGTGGCAGATGATCATTTTGCGCCACGGTGTTGCTGGAGGTCTGCGGGAGGGAGGGGAATGGAAGGCGAACAATAAGGCCGCCTGTATTAATCAGCGGCTCGGGCGCCATTAATGGAGAGGATGGCGGGCGGCCATGGAAGTCAAATGGCTCGCTTCATAGTGAGCCCGTGCAACGTACAACTCGCATGCTTCCCGGTGAGCCCGCGCATTAGAGGACAACTTGCACGCCTCTTGGTCAGCCTGTGCACCGGACTCCGCTCGCATGCCCAGTCAAGGTCAAGCAGCTGTCCGCAGGACACCTCCTATAGCCATTAAAACGAAGACACGTGGCGTCACATTAATGGTTAACAGAACACACACGATTTGAATTATACAACCATTTGAGATATTAAAGTGGCAGCTATTTTTTTCAAAATGCCTTTGTTGGCTGTTATTCGAGTGCGCCTTCTCTCAAAATGGACACGAAAAATACCACGGCATGTTGGGTGCCACTCCATGAAAGCATGCCAAGTTTAATGAATTCCAGACGAGTTTTGGATTTACTAGAATTTTAAAACAAAGTATTTCAATGTTTTGCCGGCAATCAACGCTGCCCTGGTGTTTGAAATTCATTCTCATTTCTTGCATGGGACATAAGCATGCACCCAAGGACACATATTTGATTTTTTTTCAACCAATTTATATGCATTAGAGCATCTGCATGTAGTTCAAATTTGAATTATGCATATAAATGCATTGAAAACTCAATTAATGCATAAAAATGTCCAAACAAACCCTAAAAAATACCAAAAATTGACACAACACTCCTGTTGTTCTATGTTGACACGGGAATTTTTTTGAAAGCAATAAGAGTCAATGGATATCGTTTCGTCCCCAAAGGTGGGACGTTCCCTACCGAAACCGTCACGCTTGTTGTGAGAAGCTCTGGTTTGTGAGAAGCAAATCCCTAAACCTGCCCCAAATGGGACAAAAATTTACCATGACATGTTGATGCCGCTCCATGATAGCATGCCAAGTTTCATGAATTTCGGACAAGCTTTGGATTTACTAGAATTTAAAAACCAGGTATCTCAATGTTTGCGGTCGATTGACCGTGGCAGGGTGTTTGACATTCATTCCCATTTCTTGCATGGGACCTAAGCATGCAACCAAGGACACAGATTTGAATTTTCAACCAATTTATATGCATTAGAGCATGTGCATGTAGTTCAAATTTGAATTATGCACATAAATGCATTGAAAACTCAATTAATGCATAAAAATGTCCAAACGAACCCCGAAAAATCCCAAAAATTGATAGAACACTCCTGTTGTTCTATGTTGACACGAGAAATTTTTTGAATGCATTAAGAGGCAATGGATATCATTTCGTCCCCAAAGGTGGGGCGTTCCCTATCGAAACCATCAGGCTTGTTGTGAGAAGCTCTGGTTTGTGAGAAGCATATCCCCAAACCTGCCCCAAATGGGACAAAAAGTTTACCACGGCATGTTGATGCCGCTCCATGATAGCATGCCAAGTTTCATGAATTTCAGACGAGCTTTGGTTTACTAGAATCTAAAAACTAGGTATCTCAATGTTTGCGGCCGAGTGTACGTGGCAGGGTGTTTGACATTCATTTCTCATTTCTTGCATGGGACCTAAGCATGCAACCAAGGGCACAAAATTGAATTTTCAACCGATTTATATGCATTAGAGCATGTGCATGTATTTCAAATTTGAATTATGCACATAAATGCATTATAAACTCAATTAATGTATAAAAATATTGAAACGAAGCACACAGCCGTTCAAAGTGAATGGTCCGGCGGCACCACGCGCAAAGTTTCCCTCCACATTTCCAAAATTTTGGCCTACCGCCAAAATATCTACCCCCGCCCCTCCCCCCTTCCCCACCCCCTTTTCTCCCCAACCACAAGTCACATTTCCCCTATTTTCCTCCTTCCTTCCTTCCTTCCTATGCTATAGCCGCTTCCTCACTCTCGCCGTCTCGCATCCTACCGCCAGGGTCGCCATGGTCTTCTTCAAAGACCTCCTCCTTCAGCGACGACTCCTTCACCACCCGGGTTGCCTATCTTCTCTCTCTCTCGGGCTATGAGTTGGAATGAAGGATTTTTACCCGGTGGTCGATTTGAGTCATTTCTTCCTCTTTTAGCTCCCTAGGACCATCAATGGCAACGAATGGAGCGGGGTGGTTGAAGATCTATCTGCTCGTTGTGACCATCAATCTCCATGCGTGAAGCTAGTTGCGTTTGAATCTGTGGACAGTGGGAGGAAGTTTCTGGCATGTGCAGAGAAGGTTACACTACAAAAAAATACACTTCCGTGATGATACGTGTTTGTCACAGTAGGTCGCTTTTTTGTCATGCATGTACATCCATGACAAATTTATGACAGAATCAAGATAGTCATACCTGTGTTGTTGTAGAAGTGCTCCATGACATTACCAAAATTATCATCACGGAAGTGTCCACTTCCATGACGATAAATCGCGCGTCATAGAAGTGCTTTCGTCAAGGGTGACCGACACGTGGCATCCACCGTAACGGAACGCTGTTAAGCTATCGGGTCGGGTTTTGGATCCGATAACCCGTTAACAGCCTCGACCAATGGGAAATTTCCACGTGTAAAATTCTTATTGGCCGGACGAAACACGTGCCAGCTCGTCAGTGGGTCAGATAGGCGCCTATGATATGTCGACACATGGCACGGGCCAACAGGGGCCCATTTAGCTTACAAAGCCGGCCCGTTTGACTTGGTCAAAAGTTAATGGGTTGGCCCATGAAAAGCTTGTTAACGGTCTCTTCGCAAATAGCCCATTTTATGGCCCGTTAACTCACGGCCCATTAGGCCCTAAAGGAAATCGGCCCAACAACGTCATGTAGGCCATCGAATATAATACTAGCCCATTTCACTTTCAGCCCATGTATGGCCCACGATGTCTTTCGGCCCATATGAGCCCTTCGTATCTTTCGGCCCATTACAGGCCCACGGTGAGTCTAGCCCATAATGAATAGTAATTTTCTTTATACCCGTTAACGGCCCGTGATTTACATGGGCCGTTTCCAGCCCGTGTTAGCTTTCGGCCTATTGACGGCCCATACGTTCTTGGGCTCCTTTTTGGCCCTCGATTACTTCCGGCCCGTTACTGGCCTGTTCCCCTAATGGGCCAAATTCGGCCCATGGCATGAGTCGGCCTGTTATTGGCCTGTTCCACTAATGGGCCAAATTTGGCCCATGGCAAGAGTCGGCCCGTTATTGGCCTATTACCCTAATGGGCCAAATTCGGCCCATGGCAAGAGTCGGCCCGTTTCTGGCTTGTTAACCCGTTGTGCCGTTTCCAGCCCGTCCTATATTCTGGCCCATTAACGGCCCGTTATGCATGTGAAAGAATTAAGCCTTTGCTGTCCTACGGCCTGTTAACAATTACGCCCGATTATGGCCCATGTAGACACATTTATCCGACCGTCCGAGGCCCACCGTTTACAGGCCCATTTATCGACGGCCCGTAGGAGACCCATGGATCCTACGGCCCGTATATGGCCCATGGTAGTTGCGGCCACTAGCAAACCAGGGAAAAAGAAGACTAGGAAATAAATAAGGCCGAAACTAACGCTAGGCTATTAAGGCGATTGCACATATTACATCCACTAGGCATCAAAGATCGCCACCAGTGCAAATATAGGGAACACCCTACACTATACAAAAATGGCTTGCTGTTTTCTTCAGGCGGTGGCTGCACGTTAAGAATAAATTTTGTATCGCACCAAAACAAATTACAACTATATAACAAAAGGAAGGTTGGTATAAAACTTAGCAGTCTAGCAGATAAATGCACCACCAGAAGTTCAGAAGCTCGGTTCATTTGACCTGACTGTTACGTTTTCATGCTATATTGTCCGATGGAGCACCATAACCCTCGCCTTCATTTCCCCTAGGCTCCTGAACAACATAGCAAATGTCTGATAGTCTGGTTTCAAAACCATGCATATCTTGACGACATTGAGCAATGTTTCTCCTTGTTTCACAAAGGGTCTCTGTTAGGGAATGGACTTGTGTCTGGAGCGCAGATACAACATTGCTTTGAGCTTGCATATCTTGATCATGAGGCAGTTTGGAGGATATTGCCTTAACAACCAACCCAGTATTACGCAGGAACGTGCTTTTGGCACTGTTAGTGGACAGGTACTGACCCACTGCAGCAAGAGCTGACATTGCGGTTATAGTTGCCTCGCCACCTTCAGAAGGTGGCGGTTCCACCATTTTTTCCATAGCTCGCTGAAAAGTTGAGGTTTTACATCAGTAGTACCAGAACAGAAGATATTAAGGAGGCAGCAAAACCAAACAAAATAGCTTTGGTCTATATACAGAACTTATTCTGGTGAACCCATGTAAAATATTAGTTGTATTTTATTGCAAAGTACATAATAAAACCAGGTTCCAAACATATGACCATGTAACATCGCTAATGTATTGTCTATTTCTTCACATTGTATTGAGGGCTAAGGATGAAGAGACGAATTTTATAATACGGTAAGCATAGTATGACGTCATTCATATCACAAAACAACTGAGAACAGACAAACAGGCAATTGTAACATTGTGTGGGCAAGTCCAGCACGGAACTAGATTACGGGTCAAGATCAAAGGAACATCACTCCTCTCTTTTAAACCTTGTAAGGTGCAATGATACGCTAAGACAATTGTGTATAAAATTGAAAAGAGTAATAGACATTGGCTGCAAACCATGCAGTTCAAGGCACAAGTCAGAGTAAGTAGTAGTTAAAAGGCATGAGGATTAAGGACTTACAACAACGGCTTTGACTCGTGTAGTCATGCCCTTCTTCTTGCTGGTGTGACAGTCCTTGAAGATTTCCACAGCATTTGGTACATGTACTTTTTGGTCCTTGCGGGCTTTCCTCTGCATTTGGAACAAGTCAATATAGATCTGATAATATGGTACAGCGAAAAGAGTGAAACAGCAGCTAATTACAAGAGCCTTGCAGTGTGCAATATAGCTACGAGATCCTGTCATCTGTTGGAATTTCACTTTCGTACGGTTGGCCTTGTTCTTTGAACAGTTCACCTACAAGAAGATATATTTGTGTGGCACATGCGTAAATAGGACTTCAACATGTGATCTGATGACATATATATATATATAATGTACCAGATACTTCGGATCGGACCAGTGTTTAATGAGACCTCTCCAGTCTTCATCAGATATATTTTCCACTGGAGATGTTTGGGCAAGTTCACTGTTAGCCTTGCCTTCAAAGTGAGTTTTCCTCATGTTATACCGATACTGTCGCAGAGCAGACTTGAAAACATGGGCGCAAGCTTGTCTGGTTGCATCATCTTGGCTATCCAACTTGAACCTCATCTGTTATAAATTATGGGAGTCTCATTATCAACAACCTAGAAAGTATTGGACAGAGCAAGACGATATTACTAGTTTCCATACATAACCATACTTACAGATAAATGGTTGAGGAATATGTTGAACTGGGTTTCGTCTTTGTCATTCCTGTACTGAATCCATGTTGGGAGGATACGTACATGACACCTAACAGCAACCGCTGCTGTCGGATTCTGGGGTTCCGGCAGACCCTTAAGGTTCGAACTCTGGGGTGCACATGGAGATCGTGCCCTCTACCTCTCCGTCTCGCAAGGATCTAAACTACTGCAAGAACAACACAAGAGACACAGGGTTTATACTGGTTCGGGCCACCATTGTGGTGTCATACCCTACTCCAGTGTGGTGTGGTGGATTGCCTCTTGGGCTGATGAGGAAGAACAGTACAAGGAAGAATGACCTCGCGAGGGTCTGTTCTTGGCTAGGGGATGAACTGCTAGGGGGAGTTCAATCGCCCTTCTCTTTCTCTCTCTCTCTACTTGTTCTAGATACTGAATCAGATGCCTCTCTCTAGTTCCCCGTTGCCTCTACTCTGTGGGTGGCTGGTCCTATTTATAGGCAAAGGCCCTGGGCCTCTTCCCAAATATTGAGCGGGAAGGGCGCCAACAATTGGCCAATTTGAAGGGGAACATCGGGTACACTTATCCTGACTAAAGTTGGTCTTCGCCCGCCAAAGGTTATGGCGATGACGCCGGCTTGGGATCCACAGTGACTTCCTCCTTGTCGTGGAGCTGGTCTTGGTCTCGTTGCACCGAAATGGGTGCCTTTGCTTGATACTCTCGCCTGCGCTTGCCCCCTTTGCACCAAAGAGAAAAGGGGAGGACACTACGCGGGCTGGCGCCCGCCTGGCACCCTTGGTCATCATGGCTTGCGTCACGGGCACCTCGTGAGGTACCCCACCTTGATATCACCGCCTCCTCGCGAGCCAGCCTAAGGAGGCCGTGCTGGAGGAAGCGCCGTGTCGTCCGCCTCGCGAGGCTTGGCCCCTCACGAGGGTCTTGAGCCTTGTGTTGATGAAGATGGGCCATGTTGGGCCCCCACTCGAGCCACGCCGCAGGCCGCAGGTAGGCAAGTCTGGGGACCCCCGTTCCCAGAACGCCGACAGTAGCCCCCGGGCCCAAGGCGCGCACGGACTTGGCCGTGCCGAGAGGCGAAAGGGCAAGGGCGAAGCGCCGCGGGCCCTAACAGCCTGCGGCCTCGGGCGTCGCGTGGCGGTTGATTGGACGTGGGCGTCTCCACTTCCCCACGACGCCTCGACGATCGCGCGGATTGGACAAGTCCCTGCATGCAAACCATGTCATGATTACCTGTGATCGTGGAGGCCGGCGGTTGGCCTCCGCCGGCTATAAGTATGGCACCGCGCGTGCCCCTCCAGTCCATCTATTCTTTCTTCCTCCCCCGCCTCAGTTCTTGCTCCGTCTTGGTGAGATGGCTCCGATTCGCCTGTTCTCCGTGGCGGAGAAGGGAAAGGCTCCTCAAGAGGTACCTGACCCGCTCCCGCCGAAGAAACGGCCCGCCTTGCGCGGCCAAGACGAGGAGAATCGCCTGGTGGTGCCGAGGCCTTGGTACGAGCGGCCTCCGCCGGGGTTCCCGCTTCCCTTGTATGCCCACGCCGAGGGCTCCGGAAGAGGAGATGACGATCCCCTTAGCCAGCGCCGTCGGCGGCGCCGAAGGGTCACGAAGGTGTTGGTTGTTCCTCCTGGAGTCCACACCGAGGGCTCCTCCCGCGAGCTCGTGCTCCACGCCGCCATGCCCCCGCGGACTTGGATCCGCCTTCCTCCCTTCTTCGCCTCCGCCTTCCAGCAGGTGAGACTCCTGGAGCTGTGGCTGCAGCACGCCGACTGCAGCACTCCTGCGACTGGGGCAGAGGTTGCGATCACCGCCCCGGGCGAGGTCTTCATGACTCATGGCTGGGGTGAAATCGCTCGGTGCTGCAGAACGAAGGGCGCCCTCACGATCCACCTGGAGTACGACGGCGCTTCGGTGATGTTCTTCAAGGTCTTCGACGCGAACGGTCGCCGGCTGGAGTGCTGCCCCGGGGGAGGCGGCCAGGACCTCGCTATGGCGACAGCTGGGCCCGCCAATCGCCCCCTGGACAGCTCCGCAAGCAACGGGAGCGCCGGAGGATCCAGCGATCCCAGTGAGGTCTTCGCGACGCTGGAGACGAGCGACGACAGCTACGAGCCCGCGAGCCGACGCCGCTCCCGGAGCAGGGCAGGCTCGCTTGGTCGCCGTCGATCCTGATCTGGATGGGGTTGGCGCCGGTGCCTGCCGGCCCACTGTTGATGATGGCATCTTTTGTAGGGGCGCGTGTAATTAGCACCTGTTAGGATTCGTTCCCTGCGAGGAATCACATTGTGCCCCATAGGGGCTTGTAAGGTGGCTGTGATCCTTGTTGTTAATATGTAACCCTTGCTATGGATTTGTGCGAATCACGAATTCCGTCATAGTTTGGTTCCCCCTTTCGCACCTCGCGAGGGCTTGGTGCTCTGCGTCGACAGGTCCCAGTCCCAAGGCGGCATCAGCTGTCGCTGGTATGCCAGGTCGCGATGCCGTGGTCAAGGCCAGGAGGTGAGCGACCCGGGGTCCGGTAAGAGCCCCTGAGTCGCGATGCTCAGGAGGTCCCCTTTGGCGCCCAAGCAGCTGTCGCTAGGTGAGAAAGGGAAGCAACATCGCTAGTACGGAGTCGCTCTAGGTGCGGGGGTAGTGCCACGGTAGCCAACGCTTTGGATGGTGACTTATCTTTGGGGGTCGCGGATCATCCCCCGCGCGCCGTCGGATCTGGGGGGTAGCTTGAGTGGAGCTGCTTGACGAGGTCCTCGCGTGCCCCTTCTCCCTCGCCTATGCTCCCCTTTCTGCTCTACGTCCTCGGGTCCCGGCCCTCGAGCTGGTCTCAGCCGTCGCTGGTATGCCAGGTCGCGATGCCATGGACAAGGCCAGAGGGTGAGGGCTGGAGAGCCAGTAAGAGCCCTGAGTCGCGATGCTCAGGCACCCCCCCTTCAACGTTCAAGCGGTTCGCGCGGGCGAGGGTGAAGGAGACGCCGCGAGGGCCTTGGCTAGCACGGCTTCCTCTAAGGATCCTGCAGATTCACCATGAACAAGGAAGACAGGGCTGTCATAGCAGCGATTAGTTGACCGTTAGTCGCTCAGGAGCCCGCTGGTTGGAGCGGGTGAGGTGTGTCTGGGCACCCGTGAGCCAGCGCGGGACTCACGAGGCCCTACCTCTAGGCGGGTTGCGCCTGGCACTGGGCCGTATCTTGAGATGTGTTCCTGCAAAGTCTGGTTAGATGCCGGCACTCTACGTCCTCGGGTCTCGGCCCTCGAGCTTGTCTCAGCCGTCGCTGGTATGCCAGGTCGCGATGCCATGGACAAGGCCAGAGGGTGAGGGCTGGAGAGCCAGTAAGAGCCCTGAGTCGCGATGCTCAGGCACCCCCCCTTTAACGTGCAAGTGGTTGACATGAAGAAGAAGGGCGCCGCAGATGGCATCGAGTAATGATGCATAACTGGAAATAAACGCGGAAGGGATACACGCCACTGGGTCTAACCCGAGTGGCCTGGGGATGATGCAGCCCGAGGGGCGCCCCCAGCAAAGTAAGGTAGCGACTGAAAAGATAAAAAGGGATACATGCCACAGGGACGGACCCACGCGTCCTGGGAATGACGCAACCCTGGGAGGGCGCTCCCAGCTGAGAATGAAACTTGAAAGATGTCACGTGAAGATGTCGTTGATGCAGTGGCGTTGGCGCAGCAGACTCGATGGGCTGCGGAAGCTGATCCTCACGAGCCCCCAGGCCCGGGGGCCTCGGGAGGCTCCGGAGGCACTGGTGGCTCCTCGTGAGCAGCCCCCATCTCCGCCAGGGCTGCGGACCGCCTACCTTCTTGCGCCTCCAAGATGCTCCTCATGATGCGTTGGTACGCCGTAGCCACGCTCGGCAGGCCATAAGGCATGCGAACATAGCTGTGGGGTGGTCCTCCGCAGCGCCCCGCTTGTGAGGGCCAGAGGCGCTCCGCCGTGGCGATCTGATTCAGCCCTGGTACGTCGACGCAGACGCGCAGCCCACCATCCTCGCCTGGATGGGGAGCCATAGCTGGTGGGTGACGGCAACCTCTCATGATCCTCGACTCTTGTAGTTCTTGAATGGACTTGCTAACAAACTCCTGCTGGTCTGACCTTCCTCCCCTGGCTTCCTTCCGAGGGAAGCGTGCTTCGAAACACGCCTCCACATGGTGCCCCAGCGCCTCCCTCGTGACCTTGGCGAGGTCGGTGGCCCTCCAAGTGAGAGCCCCCGAGCCCTGCCTGAGGAGGGCACCGAGCGCGCTTCCCTATGCGATTGAAGGAGGGTCCCCCTGGGCAGACGCGGGCCTTGAAGGGCCTGCCTCCTGAAGGTCTGAGTCTGACGTTGTCTTCTTCTTCTTGGGGGTGGTCTCAGGAAGCCTCCTGCTTCCGCGATCTGGGTCTTCTAGTGACGCGACCTGAAAGGCTCGCTCCAGAGCACACACTGCATCCTTCTCTTGACATGGCACCGTGATGACGCCGCCGCTTCCTGGCATCTTGAGGACGTTGTAGCCATGGTGAGTCACGGCCATGAACTTGGCCAGCGTCGGGTACCCGAGGATGGCGTTGTACGGCAGGCGGATGTGGGCGATGTCAAAGTCGATGAGCTCGGTGCGGTAGTTGTTGTAGGTGCCGAAGGTGATTGGGAGGCGGACCTGCCCGATCGGGACCGTGGAACCGTCGGTGACTCCGGAGAAGGGATTGGTTGGCTGAAGCTGGTCATAGGGCACTTGGAGGCTGTTGAATGTTTCCACGGACAATACATTGAGCCCTGCCCCTCCGTCGATGAGGGTCCTGGTGACCAGAACGTTGCTGATGACTGGGGAACAAAGCATTGGGAGGACTCTGGCTGTGGCTGCGCACTTGAGCTGGTCTGCTGAGCTGAACGTGATGGTGCAGGACGACCACCTGAGGGGACGCATTGCTTCAATCTTGGGGAGGACTGCATTCACTTCACGAGCAAACTTCTTGAAGATACGTTGGGAGGCTGGGGCTTGAGCTCCGCCCAGGATGCAGGCGGTGGCGCGAGGCTCCTGGAAGCCCCAAGCCCCCTCGTCTTGGTGGCAGTCTTCATTCCTTCTCGGTTGAGGCGGCAACGGCGGCAGGCCTGGGTTGCCATGGGGGCGATCCTGACGAGGCTGATTCCTCCAGTCCCCCTCGCGAGGCGGGTCGCGCCAGCGGTCCTCGCGAGGTTGGTCACGCCAGCCCGGACATGGGCCGCGGTCTTCCCAGCGTCCCGGGTTCCTTCCTCCTCCTCGGCCGTAGCCCCGGTCAGCACGGTCAGGGCGTCGGCCGACTCTTCCTTCTCGCACGGCACGGAGTTCTTGGCATTCATTGGTGTTGTGGGTGTGGAGGTCGTGGTACACACAGTACCGGCTGCCCCTGGAGGATTCGGGCAGATCCTTGCCCCGCTTGGTGTCCGGTTCTGCCACGAGCACGACAGCCCCCTTGCGCTTCACGTCCTTGGCCTTGGGCTTCTTCTCTTCTGGGTCTACGGCGGGCAGCTCGAGGAGGGAGAGGCGTCCCTCCTCAGCTCTGGCGCACTTGGTCGCCAGGTTGAATAGCTCCAGGGAGGTGCAGAGGTCTTCATGCATCGCCAGCTCCTCCTTCATCTTGACATCGCGCACGCCATCGGAGAAGGCCGAAATGATGGCTTCTTCACACACCCTGGGGATCTTGAGGCGCGCACTGTTGAAGCGCTGGATGTACTTCTGCAGGGTCTCTCCAGGTTGCTGCTTGATGCGGCGCATGTCGCTCACGGCGGGAGGCCGGTCGCAGGTACCTTGGAAGTTGGCGATGAAGCGAGTACGCATCTGGTCCCAGGAGGAGATCGTGCCTGGGGCCAGGTTCAGGAGCCAAGTGCGAGCACCTTCCTTCAGTGCCATGGGGAACCAGTTCGCCATGACCTTCTCGTCCCCACTGGCGGCTTCGATTCCCAGCTCGTAGAGCTGGAGGAACTCCGTGGGGTCAGTTGTGCCGTCGTAGCGAGGAGGCAGGTCCGGCTTGAACTTGCCGGGCCACGCCATGCTACGCGGCTCGGGGGTGTAGGCGCGGCAGCCAGCGGTGGCCGCGGGAGGTTTTGGTTGAGGGAGAGCTTGGCCTTGTGGGTCCCCTTGCACCGCAGCTGGGAGCAGCGCGGGGTCTTGACGTGCCGGAGCTGGAGCAGGGTCTCGGCGAGCCGGGGCCGGGAGCGCCCGGGCGGCCTCTTGCGGTCGCGGGACTTCTTGGCAGCTCCCTTCCTGCTAGGCCGGCGCATGACGGAGCGGGTTCCGCCCAAGAGCTGCGCGCCTTGGGGCCACAGCATCTTCTTGGAAAGGCGGCGGCTGGAACGCCCCCGGGGCTTCATTGCCCGCGCGGGGCGGAGTGCGGCGCAGTGGTGCGGAAGGTGCAGGAGAGCCCCCTGCAGAGCGGACGAGCTTGGCGACGCGGTCGAGCCACTCCTCGTAGACGTCGTCGACGGGGCGGTAGCGCAAGAGCTCGTTCGCCGCGATGAGCGCAGCTCGAGCCTCCAAGGGCGCGCGAAGCGCGTGCGACGAGGAACCGGACGGGGTGAGCGACGGAGTGGCGGTGCGGCCATCCCGCCACACGGACGGGCGTTGAGAGGACGCTTGCTGCTCGTTCCCCGCTGGGCCGGTGGCGGCGTTGACGGCGGGTGACGGGGAACACCGAGGACGCCCGCCGACGGGGGCCGTCTGGACGGCGCGGGAAGCGATGGCGGCCCGGCGCTCGGCGCGGGCCCGACGAGCGTCAGACATGGATGTGGTGGTCGGAGGAGAGCGAAGCGGTGGAAGACGGATTCCGGCGCACCCCTGCCTGGCGCGCCAAATGTCGGATTCTGGGCTTCCGGCAGACCCTTAAGGTTCGAACTCTGGGGTGCGCGCGGAGATCGTGCCCTCTACCTCTCCGTCTCGCAAGGATCTAAACTACTGCAAGAACAACACAAGAGACACAGGGTTTATACTGGTTCGGGCCACCATTGTGGTGTAATACCCTACTCCAGTGTGGTGTGGTGGATTGCCTCTTGGGCTGATGAGGAAGAACAGTACAAGGAAGAATGACCTCGCGAGGGTCTGTTCTTGGCTAGGGGATGAACTGCTAGGGGGAGTTCAATCGCCCTTCTCTTTCTCTCTCTCTCTCTCTACTTGTTCTAGATACTGAATCAGATGCCTCTCTCTAGTTCCCCGTTGCCTCTACTCTGTGGGTAGCTGGTCCTATTATAGGCAAAGGCCCTGGGCCTCTTCCCAAATATTGAGCGGGAAGGGCGCCAACAATTGGCCAATTTGAAGGGGAACATCGGGTACACTTATCCTGACTAAAGTTGGTCTTCCCCTGCCAAAGGTTCTGGCGATGACGCCGGCTTGGGCTCCACAGTGACTTCCTCCTTGTCATGGAGCTGGTCTTGGTCTCATTGCACCGAAATGGGTGCCTTTGCTTGATACTCTCGCCTGCGCTTGCCCCCTTTGCACCAAAGAGGAAAGGGGAGGACACTGCGTGGGTTGGCACCCGCCTGGCACCCTTGGTCGTCATGGCTTGCGTCACGGGCACCTCGTGAGGTACCCCACCTTGATCTCTCCGCCTCCTCGCGAGCCAGCCTAAGGAGGTCGTGCTGGAGGAAGCGCCGTGTCGTCCGCCTCGCGAGGCTTGGCCCCTCGCGAGGGTCTTGAGCCTTGTGTTGATGAAGATGGGCCACGTTGGGCCCCCACTCGAGCCACGCCGCAGGCCGCAGGCAGGCAAGTCTGGGGACCCCCGTTCCCAGAACGCCGACAGCTGCGATTGATACTAACTTGGCTGACTCTGTAGCATCACCTGGCCTTCTTAAACCTGCCTCAAAATGGATCTCCATTCTTCCTCCTCTAGATTTAGTTAACCTATCGAGCATTATCCCTAATGTTTGTTTCCTCTTGCGCCTAGGTGCTAGTCCAACAACAAACATAGGAAGTGTTAGTGTACATCAAACTGTGAGACTACATATAAAGAAGCATGCAACTGTAACTTGACTCCAGCAACTACCTTCTTGCTGTTGAAGCTCACAAGGTTCATCTGATATTGCCAACTCATCTTGTGTCAAGAGTGCTTGGGAAGTAGTGTCAGGTGGCAAGGGAGCTTGGGAATGTGCTGCTAGCTCAGTTGACGCATGAGTACGTCGTGCAGCTGGTAGTACTGTGGTAAGTGTCGCAAGAACTAGGGTTGTCTCTGCTTGTTTGGTGGCAGCTATTTGTTTCTGTTTGTCTTTTTTTGCAACTCGTGTAGCATGGGATGCCGTGTTTGTAGAATTTTCTGCTGGACTTTGACCTTCTATTGCACCATCAGTACTAGCAGAATCTGCATGATTCATCTGCTTCTCATTCCCTGCCATTCTGTGTTTCTTCCTCTTTCTCTATGCCATGTTATGTCAAGCCGACAAGAAAAAGAATAACAATTTAGTTCTTCAGAACAAATTGATGCGTGATGCAGACGAACTGAACTTTGATGTTAGACAACCACATGATAGGAGGATGTAATATGTATGAAAAACAGGACGGAAGAGATAACGAGAACTATGATGTGTAAACTAAGAAGAAGACATTTCACCAAATTAGAAGCAATGCAATGGAAGGTAGACACCATATGAAAGATGCTACAAATATCGCTCTGCCAAGTTAACAGTGTCTCATCATAAATGGCGTTTAAACAAATGTGAAGCAGTACAAGAAATAAATCATATGCAAGATGCAAACAACATCACACTACCATGTTAGAGGTCTCTCGTCATTAGTGCCATTGCATATTCACAGCATTGCATATTCACAGCTTATGATGTGTAAACTAAGGAGAAGGCATTTCAACAAATTAGAAGCAATGCAAGCTAGACACCATATGAAAGATGCAACGAATATCACTCTACCAAGTTAAAACTGTCTCGTCATAAGTGCCATTTCAACAAATTAGTAGTAAAAGCTAGAGAAGAATGTGAGATGTAACCTATATCACACTCCGAAGTCAAACGTGTCTTATGATAAGTGATTGTTGCAGGTTACACAATAGTAGTAATTTGATGTAAGAACATGGTGTGATAGGCAGATATTGTATGTTCTAGAAACATGAACACGTGTCTTATTCAAGTGTGACGTGTAAAGTAAGCAGATGGAATTCAACAAAATTAGAAGCAATACAAGCTAGACATCACACATAACATGCAACCACATATAACAGTGCCAAGTTAGAGGGAGCACCGGTGATGCTGCACTAGGGCAGACGTGCTCATCATAAACACAACTTTGTTGAGTGTCTATGCATGTTTGTCTTGTAAATCATCTTGGGGGTGTGGAGGAGTAGAAACTGTAGAGTCCCTCCGTTCGAAAGGAGCACCTTTATTCGCTGCCTTGCTAACTTCCTTCCGCTTTATTGATTTTGAATTGTCAAGTAAAACCGACAAGGAAAAGCAATAAAATTCTCTCTTCAGAACTCATTCATGCATGATACTGACAATCACTACTTTGATGTAAGGCAAACACATGATACCAGGATGGAATATGTATGAAAAACAGGACGGCATGGCATGTTCACAACTGTTTGTGTAAACTAAGCACAAACCATTCCAGCAAATAAGAAGCAATGCAAGCTAGACACCACATGAAAGATGCAACCAATATGACTCTGCCAAGTTAAAAGCGTCCCATCATAAATGGAATTTCAACAAATTAGAAGCAGCGCATGCTATAAATCATATGAAAGATGCAACTAATATCGCACTGCATATACTAAAGGTGTCTCGTCATGTTGATTGATGCGGGATACAAAAAAACAATAGTTTTATGTAAGGACATGCTTAATAGATAGATGTACTATGTACTAAATACAGGAAGGCATGTCACATTAACAGGTATAATGTATAAGCTAAGCAGACTAGCACATGCAGTTTAACCAGATTGGAAGAATTACAATCTAGACACCATATGCAAGATGCAACCACATATCACGCTGCCAAGTTAGAGCAATCACCTGCGATGCTAGTGTAAGGGAAATGCTGTAATCAACTACAGAGCTACGTTCACTATCTTCATGTAGCATTTCTGTTTCTTGAGAATCATGTCGGGAGGCTGACGCTCCATTATTTAAATGAGGAGTATTCCCCTTGCCTGCCTGCCTCGTCATAAGTGATTGATGAGGGATACACAAGAACATTAGTTTGATGTAAGAACATGGTTAATACACAGATGTACTAGTATGTACCAAAAACAGAAAGGCATGTCATATTCAAAGGTGTAATGTGTAAGCTAAGCAGATGCAATTTAACCAAATTGGAAGCAATACAAGCTAGACATCCGGCTGGGGTGGTGAGCATGATCATCTAGGACCTGAGAGCCTGTTAGGAGACGGGCTGCTTCGCCACCATCGCAGCTTTTTAGTTGGCTTCCAGGTGATGCCTATCTTTGCTGGGCTTGTCACTGGCTCGGCCAGTGCCCTGACTAGCTATTTGTCTTCTGGTGCTCACGGGATGGTGGTTCATGCAAAAAAATATCTTTCCTTATCTTATCGACTTCGGCCTTTCGAATACAAGCTAGACACCATATGGAACATGCAACCACATATGACACTGCGAAGTTAAAGCAAGCACCTGGGATGGTGGTTCATTGCGAGCGAGGTCATCAACTCCAGATCTACGTTCCCCGTCTCCATCTGCTGACACTGCACCCTTTAAAGCGTTGAAACTTGTCTTGCCTAGCCGCACCCCAAGCTAGAGCGACTTATCTCTTTTCTTTTTGGCTTCTCTCATGGCAGCAGAGTCTGAAATATCCTTGCATAAAAACACAACAGTGAGATTAAGGGTGAAGTGTGTGCGGAACTAGTGCACTATAAAAGTAGCAGATAGCAGGTGGCTGAAAAATAAATGACAAGAGACATATGATAGCTCTACAACATTGCATGGCAAACAAAATTAGATTCTACTCCATATGATTTTGTAATATATGAGAATAGGAAATGCAGGTACTCCTCCAGCACACCACCACATGTGGTCATAGCTAAGATAACAGTCGACTGAAAATAAATAG
Organism: Aegilops umbellulata; assembly: GCA_032464435.1. Classification (NCBI taxonomy): domain Eukaryota; kingdom Viridiplantae; phylum Streptophyta; class Magnoliopsida; order Poales; family Poaceae; genus Aegilops; species Aegilops umbellulata. The sequence goes on along the minus strand of CP136060.1, from coordinate 81,360,840 downwards.
GTTAGTCGGTTTTTTTAATGAGCCGACCGATCTATAAGGAACGGGCAGATGGCCTTCGTCTACCTCCCGCCAGTCACTGTTGATGATCTTTCTCGAACCGCTAGCGACCACCGGCCCAGACCCCTGCCTCCGCCGCCTCGCCCTCCCATCGACCTCACACCACCGCCGTGCTTGGCAGCGCCCCCAGGCCATCCCTTTAATACCGGCCGACCTCCAGATCGGGCGCCAGTAGCTCTAGGCCGCACACGCTCCTAAGATAAACACCAAGGCGCTGCATCCCCGGCGTAATAGGCGTACTAGAGCCTGTTACGTCGGGGAATTCTTCCGTTAATTGGGAATCAACTGGCCAGAAATTGAAATTCAGGGGGGCGACGGACCTCTAGCTAAGGTGAAATAGTATATGAGGAGAAACCTTGTGCATCGCGTGTTACTAGGAACATCTACTATCAAGAAGAAGAGGTCAACTAGTGTCTTCTGTGGGATGAATACCGTGCAAGCAAAGACGTAAGATTTGCACGAATAAGGGAAGAGGAGTACCTTTTTTGGTTGCTGGTGTGGTCACCTCCACAAGTCGCGCCGATTTTCTTCTTTTTACCGGGGAAACCAATGTTCTGGAGGGTGCAGGCTTGGACGAACCCATGGCCAAATTGTTGGCTGTGTTGCCGTGGCCGTATGTTGGCGGAGGGGAAGCAGATCCGAGGCGGCGAAGGACGGCGTAGCAGGAACAGCTCCGGTGCGGTGGAGGGTGGCGAAGTTGGAGTGGCAACGGTGAGGCGCAGGACGGCGTGGTTGAACTGGCTCGGGTATGGACGGCTCGGCCTCGGCTTCAACTACTAGCCGTGGAGGGCGTTGCGGTTGAGGTTGCGGTGGACGACGACGTCGGGGTATCGGCTCCGGCGTGATGGAGGAGGGCGGCGGTTGATGGGTGGGATGGGTGGCGGACGGAGGATGCCGGGGTTTCGCGGCTGGTGGAGAGGTAGTTTTGGCGCCCACGGAGTACGAATGGGGAATCGAACGGGTGGGGGGGTGACCATGTTTCGGTCTGGGACGCGCTTGTTTTTGGCTTTTTTGAACAGAAGATGGGACGCGCTTGTTTGAAATTTGGGGTAAGTACAAACTTTGCCCCCCTCTTAAATTTCGTACCTACTGCGGGTCGGGGGTAGGATGGTAATCCCAGGTGTCCGAAATAGTGGGTGGGAGCGATTTCGGCCGCGCAGATGTGTGCTTAGGCGGCCATTGTGTATGAATGTTTTTCGGATGCGGTTGCGTGGCGTCTAGATGAAGCTACAAACCTACCCCGGTTTAGACCTTTGGACGTCGGGCCGGTAGGTTTCACGGGCCGGAGTTATTAGAAAAGTAATTTCCTTGTACTACCAAACATTGGTCTCACGCGGTTTCGGGCGAGTAGAGGCTCTTTTGGCGCTTCGTTCGAAATTTTGAAACACAAGCATTCACGTTTAGAGTACACTTGAACTATGAGGATTGACCTAAATATACAACATTATATTTGACCTTGTATGTTTGAAAACCTCATTAAATTATCCGCTTCTTTTTGAATTTTTGACACTTGAAAATCCTATAACTACGATTATTTTGGAATGGAGGAGCTAAATTTGAATCTATTTTGTACACGACTACATATGCTATTATGTACAAAATCAGAGCAAAGATTGGTGCCCCCATAATTTAGGTATGGTTTACAAATGCCATGATATCAAATTCAAATAATTGAATCGACTTCATGTTGAATTTGATTTTTTTTAAACCACCTTAAGTTGAATTCAAATGTATGCTAGTTCATAGGTAGTAGCTATTTATAATGTCCATTGTGTAACTTTCGTATGTATAATGTGCTTTACACACACAACATGAACTATACTCACGTTTATATTCGAATGCTAAAGCGATGCATTGTATGGAGTTCAAAATATTAACTATGTGGATCAATTGTGTCGAATAATAACATAGACATGCTCAAATTCGATAGAGTCTAGATGTCTGATGGATCAATGACCACTCCTTACGCGAATTGCAAATATCATGATCCCATCCTAATATTTGGATACAATTTATATCTTCAATCAATGTGTAGAGCAGTCTTTTACGTGTAGTTTCACTCTCCATCGGTGGTCTCTCACACATGCTCACACACTCTCTCCCGAGGTGTCTTTCTCGCACACATGCTCTAGATATAACCCTCCCTCCCTCTCGTAACCATTTACAACTATTTTCACTAACCTTTATCACAAGCACTCTTCCTCTCGCAAACATACACACACACAATCCTCATCGACCCTTTCTATATACATGGACCTAACTACGTGTCTCATGTACGCACATTATCTTTACGCTTGTCTCTCACACATTGTCTCACACCTCTCTTCCTAATCGACGAGTATGATTCTAGCACAACATTCTGTAGGATGCCCCTTAAAGTTAGGTTGGATGAATAGTAATATCAGAGATAAAGGGGTTACCTTAGTCCGAGAACCTAGGGTTACAAATCCTAGCCGGCTTTGTCAGTGGACACAGAGTCCTTCACAATTCTGCTATCTTTGTCTTGTACGACTAGTCATCCATGGGTATTCCTAAATGCGTCACGGGCCGACCAATTTGGCGCAGGACGGAACAGAACGAAGGGCCTCACCTCGACCCACCGGACCTCACGCGGTGACACACCCTCTTCCCCCACGTCTCATTATCTTCTCACACCCACACATACCAACACAAACACCACACACATAGAAAATTTCTCCTGGTGCCTCTATTCCCTCCCCCCTTGCATATACACACTCAAGGGAATGGAACCTCTTGTCGTGACGTCATATTTGTCTCTCTCTCTCTAGACCACTCTCATTTCTCATGCTATCTCTCCCACGCCCCCCCGTCGGCCCCTCTATCCATGCCTCTCTCGAATACGTAATACACACACATACCTCTCTAGGCCCCGCCAAATGCATCAACTACAGATTCACACATGTTACATCACATACCCCATTGATCAAAAAAGCCCTCTCTTCACGTTTATTTCGCATACAACATTCCTTTTGAATAAAGTGTGGCCAAAAAAATATTTTAGAGTTTCTACATATATACAACATTACAAAGTTGTATGGAGGATTACGAACGCTAATTTGCATTGCATGGTTCCCACAATGATATTTATTCTGCACTGTGAATTTGTATATTTTTATACTATATACAAAGTTAGTCATAATAAAGAGAAACGAAGAGCATCTCTCTCTCCATCGCATACCCCCTGTACGCCCCTTTCACGTATGCACACAAAACTATCTCTAGGTCCTCTAAAAGTAAGCCCCCAGAAAATTCACGCATGTTTCATCTTTCTCTCGCGATATATGCAATGACGATCATTGTATTTGAAGCGAAAGCATGATACGTACATTGGACTTCAGAATCCACTCATTACGGTCACAATTTATGTTTAGTGGTTATTATGAAGTCACGGGCCCACCGTACAACTCTGTATTTGCTCATGACATGACTAGTTGACCAGTTAAACGCTCCACGTGGCACCTCTAGTGTTGCATCACATTATCTCACTACCATCGTGCCCACCTGTCAACTTGTATCTACTCTACATCTGCACTCTTATAAAATACATAAAATACACTCTTATAAAAAACAGAGTTGGTGATGATGGTGTGCCTGCCATCCTGCAATATAGGACGTCCGATTTATATCTAACGGATAGGAAAGAAACTATGGCAATTTTGCAAAAAGGTACCCACACACCTCTCCACATTTGCAAATAAGGCCTTCCCTCGTTCATCCTTTTCTCTCACAAGATAAACAAGTCATACAAATGCATTTTGATGTTACGTGCAACGCACGGGCATCTTGCTAGTAAGAATGAAAACAAACGACAAAAAAATGTTTGGACGGTGGTTCGAAGCCATGACCGCGGGCACAGCGGACAAGGTGGCCTTGTATTGGTATGCTGAGCCGTCTGTTTTAACACACAGGAGATGGTGTGGTGATTATACACACACGCACGCATGCACACGAACTGCATCCACGCAACACTCACACAAACACATGCACCCATGCACGCACGCTACACTCACACATACACACGCAGCCACGCATGCACGCAACACTCACACGCACGCACGCAACACTCACACGCACACACGCACGCATGCATGCACACACCAGTACACCACACGACCAACACACACTCTCACGCTCAAGTGCTCAACCTACACATGCATGCGCACACATCAGGCCCTGACAGACACATACACAACCAGGTGATTCCTGCGCACGGGTTGGAGCCTTGTCGCGCCTGCGTAAATTTGTGTTTATCTGACCTTTTGCCTATGCGAACTGAGAGGTGGGACCCACAACGAATGTGGTCAATTTAACTAGTCAACATGGCGCCAAGCAGACTATTTGGCTGGTCAACAGAGTGCAATCCGATGCCGAGCTGTGAGCAAGTAACCGTATAATCACCGCAAAACGTATATAGTGACCGTAATCAGCTTATTCTGAAGTTCGGTGACCGTATTACGCTTTTCTCTCGGTAGGCCCTCCAAAACTACATCTCTACACGTTCTCGCATGTTACATCTAACAACTATGCAATACAGCACTACTACTACACTCTAACACAATAAATCATATGTGTTTTTAGTTTTACTAGATATCATATTGTTACTTATAATTATTCAGTTTGCATACATTAAAATTGCCTTTGAAATGTATGGCCAGTATCATCTACCGCGCGGGAAAAATCCCGCCCTTTCTTGTTTAATCGGGTTTGTATCGATGGATCGTGCGAAACAGCAAAACTATACTAGTACTATACAGTACAAGTGACAGTTCACTGGGTCGTCGTGTCGTCTATTCCTCCGTCGTAAGAGTGGAGTGCTCGCTTTCATAAATCTTCTAGTCCCTTTCGCCAACATGTGGGACATCAAGCTACCGGGTCCACATGCCATACCGGAATACGGTGCAGAGCAGCCGGGGTGAAGCACCCCAGTCATGGCGCCGGCGAAGTAATGAGCAATGAGGCGTCAAATCACAAAGCTGCACCTTTCCCGCAGTAAAGTTGGAGGGACGAAGTAACCATCATTTCACTCGTTACTGTATCCGCTTCTCCTTCATCTTCTTCAACTTAACTACGTGTTGCTTCTGCCGTTGTTCTGCCTCATGTGGGACGCAGATCGACTTGGTAAAGCACCGACACGTGGGACCGCATGTTAGCAAACCGCCAGGACAACGTCCTCCAAAAATAAGAAGCCTAATCCTAGACTTACAAAGGGCTACATAGCTGCTACATATACTTTGCATCTAATCTATATACGCCCCCCTGATTTTCAGGTGGGGTGGGCCTAATCCTCTCCTTTAATCCAATCAAATAGTCCCACATCACATCCGTTCGTAACTTTACGTAAACCATTACGTGGATGTAGCATTACTCAAATAAGAAACCTCCCCCGCCATCCGCACGGCAAAATCACCTCCTTTTTACTAATCTCGATTCTATAATTTTTTAGATCAATATAATTGAGATTTGTATAGATAACACACAGGAGCAAAACCAAGTGGTATGGTTAAGGGCATCCACAATGTGTAGCCAAATGTGAAAATAGCTTTTGGCATCATGGGAACCATTATGGACGGTGTTGCCAAAGCCAAAAAGATTGAACAGAAGCTCCCTGATTGATTGATTGAAGGAATAAAAAAATGCAACGTCTCTCCTCTTTCTCCCATGCTTGGACGCATGTAGTACTACAGTATAGAGCACAGAGTCTACTCCCCTGTCCTTTCTATCACAAATCACAAAGCAGTGAGGTGTCAAATCACAAAAGCACGGACGAAGCAACCATCATTTCACTCTTCGCTGACTCCACTTCTCCATCGTATTCTTCGAGAAGCCATCTCACCACATTAGTTACTACTAGTAGTACTAGTAAATGACTTCCTGGATGAAAATAAGGCAGTTGTCTCGGCTTGCAGGCGGCACTTGCGAACGACTTACCGTGGTCTCCCTCAATGGTGTTCTCCGTCGAACGCACTTCGCCAAACCACCAAAAAAGTATCATCGACGTCACCGCAATGGGGAAGGAAGTCAAATATAGTTACTACCTCCATTTTTTTGTACACAAGGTCAGTATATCAAAATTACAATTTGGAAAGGGCCACTAACACTAATCGAGGCAAAATTGATGGGGTTAGCAGCCAAGGACATTAATATCCCCTGCATGCATGCGGAAGTGAGAAGGTTGGTTTGCATGGCGCTGCATTAATCAAGCGATGAGGAGTGAGATGGTTAGATCTTTGGTCTTTGGAGAAGAAAATACACATTAATTGACACGTGAAACGAGGATTTGTATCGATTAAATCCCGCGAAGGAAAACCCAACCTTTCTTTTTTAACACTGGTACTCCTAGTACGTACGTACTTATCTTGTTTGGGTCTAGGCCTTGCATTGCCAAACTTCGCCACACATTTTTGCCAAGCTTGCCTAAAGTTTTCAAAATGAGAAGGATGTACACTTGCGCACGGCTATCGCGGTCGCACCGCACCCTCACACGGTCGCTCCTGCACGCCGCGGTCGCACCGCACCCTCACACAGTCGCTCCTGCACGCCGCAAACCCAACCAAGGGAACGCAACCCTCACTGACACGTGCTGTCACATGTGATACACCAAACTCAGCCATCCTATCGCTGAGACATAATTTTTGTTCATAGAGTATGTTTATCCAACCGCATGTTGGGGAGTATCCGTACGGCCCGCGCGGTGGTCTGTTGGGGAAGAAGAAGAGGTGAGGAAGAAAGAAAGAAGGGTTAGGAGACGTAGGATATTCATTCAGGCGACTTACACAACAAATATATGTTTTTACACAGCAAAAGATCCATGAAAACAACAACATAAAGAAAAACTATCACTGCTCGCGGGAAGAGACGGCCTCATCGTCTTTGGCTGCCGGCGCAAACCAGCCGTCGCTACCGACGTGTGTCTCTGCACCGTGGTTGTCCTCGGCCTCTAGCTACTCGTTCAAGCGGAGCGTGCGGGCGCTCTGCACGGACGAGGGCACAACCCGGTTCAAGTCGAGGACGTTCGGTTCCGCCTGCAGGAGGGCTTCGATGCCAGCGGCATCCGCGCGCTCCGCATCGAGTCGAGCCTCCGCCGCCCGGTTCAAGTCCAGGACGTCCGGTTCCGCCTGCAGGAGGGCGTCGATGAGAGCGGCATCCGCGCGCTCCGCATCGAGTCGAGCCTCTGCTGCCTGGTTCAAGTCCAGGACGTCCGGTTCCGCCTGCAGGAGGGCCTTGATGGCAGCGGCATCCGCGCGCTCCGCCTCAAGTTGAGCCTCCGCCGCCCGGTTCACATCCACGACATCCGGTTCCGCCTGCAGGAGAGCCTCGATGGCAGCGGCATGCGCGTGCTCCACGTCGAGTTGAGCCTCTGCCTCCCGGTCCTCTTTTACTATCGCCATGTTGAACTGCTGGTCCACCTGCACCATGCGGGAATCGGACGCCGACACGAAGTCGACGTCCATCGTCTCATACCCATCGGGGGCCTTCTGCGCCGTGACCTCCGCCATGAACATTGGATCGTCTTCCTCCTCCTTGTAGCTTGGCTCCAGAGAACTTGGGGATTGGCCCGCCGCAAAGCGAGCTTGGGAACCGAGGTCTGTGGCGCCAACCGCCGCCGCGATTTCTACGCGACGCTCCGGCGTCAGCATCTTGTAGTAAGTGATCTTGCGGCGCACCATGGCTTTCCGGCGAACTAGGGGACGCTTGATGCGGGCTAGGAAAGGTGGGGGAATGGGCTAGAGATTTGCTGTGGTTTTAGGGCAGTGGCTGGCGTAGGCCGAGCAGCGAAGGTTCTGATGTGAATAGTGGTTCTGGTGACGACCGGTCAATCGTTTTGACTGTACATCACTCTTGTCGCGTTCGTGTTGCAGCCCAACACGCTGGACCCTCCACATCGCTCACCGAATGGAACGCGCTTCGTCTTGCGTTTTCGCTCGCTTGTGGGACCGCAGTTGAGAGCAAACCGACGTCCCTCCCCTCCCCGCCCGCGTCATTTATTATACCACCACTCCCTCCATTTTATGCGGAGTAAATAAAAACAGAGGGAGTATACTACGGATGAGGATCCCCTGACGTGGCCGAACCCATTGAGTAACTGACATGCGGGGCCTAGCAAGCATGGGGTCCGCCAGTAAGTGACCGAAAGGGTGGGTAAGGCAGGGATACCTACGTCAGAGGATCCACTTCCACTATACTACTTTGACGAAATGTTAGAGTAATAATATATGACATGCAACTTACACAAATGTTAGAGTAATAATATATGACATGCAACTTACTCAAAGCATACAGGGTCTAATGCGTTTTTCGAGGCTAACTTTGACCAAATGTTAGTGTAATAATATATGACATGCAACTTACACAAAGCATATGGTCAAATTCGTATGTGAAAGGAGTTTCCAATGATATAATTTTCACATTATACATCTCATGTACTATTAATCTTGTCAATAGTCAAATTGGAAACCATCTCGAGTACAAATCTAGGAGTACGTACGAATCTAACAATGTTGATTGGGCGTTGTTGAATGTTGATACCTTTTTTTATCAAAGTAGATATACTTTGACTACACATAAAACTTATATGTAAACTAGAAAGGATAGGAGGGAGTATATTGTACGTTCAAAAACGAAACGAACATTGAATACCCTTTATATATGATTTGCGGATGCTATGATCATCGGTTTTCAAAATTTTGAATCCGCCTTTGGTATCACACAGCCCCACTCGTTCCCTCTCGATTTCATATCAGGGTCCGGAGATCTATTGAAAGAGGACTAGGGTGGGTACATACGAATGATACTCGGCGGAATGTTCAAATGAGGCATGCGGGAGGATGGACTCGACTGGAGGGCGACATGATCGATGGAGAAGAGGGTTGGAGAGGAATGAGAAATAAGCAAATGCCACATGATTATACTTGAACGGCTCAAATAAACAATAAGTTGTCTCGCTTGGCCTACATAGTGAAAGGCCTAATGCGCAACGCGGAGCACTGACGCTCGAATATGGCTGGGAAAACAGGGAAACAGATATGTGGGGCACACCTGTCGGGACGACGTAGCGCAAACTAGTCCAATGGAGGAGCTGGCCCACGACCTCCTCGCCACCGACAACCGTTCATGTGGGTCGTTGGGGCCAACAACGGGGCGCAGCTCCAGCACCACCTCTGGACACGGCAACCGCGGTGAGCGACACACTCATATCGTCGCTAGACACGGTCGGTTTCAGTTTGCTGAGGGTGGTGTTAGTGCTGTGGCATGACCAACAATATGTTTGGTTTGTGCCCAAGGTTGCCCCATCAAAGCATTGGGTAGCCAAAATTTTGGTTGGGGTATTGGTTGTCCATGATTTGGCCGACATTGGCAAGAAAAATGAACTTGAGTTGGCTAGAGTTCATTGGCATGCCAAAGAAATGGCAACCATCCAAACAAAGACCAATCTTTGGGTCATGACCAAAATTTTGGTTGAGGTATTGTTTGCCCATGATTTGGCCGACATAGGCAAGAAAAATGAACTAGAGTTGGCTAGAGTTCATTGGCATGCCAAAAAACTGGCAACCATCCAAACAAAGACCAATCTTTCGGTCATGACCAAAATTTTGGCAAGGTGCACTTTTGCCACAATCCAAACACACCCCAAGACCCAGCTCGTCGAGGATGCACGGGGCGCCGCGCCGCGTCCGTGGAGTGGTGTAGCGCGGCCAACTGCATCCTCTAGACCTGAGACCATGTCGGGTCGTCTTGCTTTTTCAATGACATGCGGGGATCGCATGTGAGCAAAGGGCTTCTCCAACGTTGCCACGACCGCAACTGGCTACCATGGCACACCAAAACCCTCGTCCCTCGCACCGTCGCGCGGTGCGTTCCCAGCCGGCGCCAGCTGCCCGCATTCATGCAGTCCGTTCGTATGTTGTCATTAAGAGGCTCGGTGCCCGAGGAACAACTCCGGTGACTTAATGACGCACCCGGACGCTTGGCCTCACCGGAATGCGCTACTTAAAGCGGCAACGCCCAGCTAACCCTCACACCATAGTGCATCGTTCTCCTACATGGAACCACATCCGCCATCACCGCAAGCGTGAATGCTCTGCGGGAGAGCTTGTCTTCGGAGATGGAGCTTGAGATCGCCGCCCTCGCTCAAGTCGCCGCACAATCGGTGGCCACGCTGGCGGCCGACGACGGGAGCACCGTCAGCCACGCGTCCTACTTGCCGTCGTCCAACGTCCGGCACCGCCGAGGTCGGGGACTCCTCCGAGGATGAGTAGGGCATGGGAGGTGTCAGGGCATGGTGTGCCAACTGGCCAGTCCGTCTCCCGTGTTCTACTTTTCCTCGCCGGAGACCACACCTTCACTTCATGGGTCTTGAACCCCGCCCCCGCACATGGAGATCACAGATGGAGGACGTTGGTCGGCGCCGTAGAATAGGTTTAGGGTCGGGTTTATCTTTTTTTTGTCCTATAAAAGTTTGAAATGTAATGAAAATCTGCCGTGTTTGCATTAATCTCGGCCGGTGTATATGAACTTTCACAATAATATACATATTGTAGGAGTACTAGCAAGATGCCCGTGCGTTGCATGGAAGATCAAGATCTTGTGGGAGAAAAGGATCAACGAGGGAAAGCCTTATTTGCAAATGTGGAGAGGAGTGCGGGTAAATTGTCATAGTTACCTTCCTATCCGTTAGATATAGATCGGACGGCCTATATTGCAGGATCGGACACATCTTTCTACATCTACAGGAACCTACGAAAGGGTTAACGTAAATTGCCTCTCTCTCTCTTCCCCTGATTTTCATGGTGGTGGGCCCCTCCCTCCCCCCAATCTACAATCAAAAGCTCACATGTTTCACATTACGTTAATTACGTAACTGGGATTACGTAGGTGTAGCATTACTCGTCCTAAAAAACCCAACTAAGCCAACCTCCCAGCATATCGCGCGGGAAAAGACTCGGCCGTGCCGTTTTAGTCGGGATTACCGGATTACTAGCAGTAGTATCGATGGATCGCGCGAAGCAACAGATTTTTTTAGGGGGCGAAGCACCTAGTTTAAAAGGAAAAAATGTGGTATACTCACAACACTCCTGTCGCGGTCGCATTGCACCCCACACACGCTCGGTCCTGCACACGGCTCACGCAAACGGAACGCGCTTCGGCTTGCCTCTTCACTGACACGTGGGACTGCACTTGGAGAAACTGACCATGCGCCAAACTACCCCGCCCACCGCGCGAAAATCCTCCCCCCCACACACCCAAAAATTCCCCCCAAATCCGATTGAACCGCCCTTCGGCCAACTAGCCAATAATATTCCCCAAATCCCCCTCCCCCTGTCCCCCTCCACTCCATTCTCTCCGCCAAAGCCGCCCTCCCCGCCGCGCCGATACGTCGGCGCCGCGGTTCGGCGATCCTCTCGCTCCCACAGTACGCTCTCGTAGACTGCCGTCCTCTAGTCGCGCCGCCACCTCTGGCTACGTTCTTGTGGAGGCGCACGGTGGTCAGCGCCGCCACCTCTGGCGACGTTCGTGTGGAGACGCACGGCGGTCAGCTTCTCCCACGGTACGCGCATTCTAGACCGAGGCCCCGTTCATGTTGGTGTAGCGCTGAATGTTAGCTGATAGAAGCTGTTAATCTCACTGTTTGCCGAATTAGTTTACTGTCAATATGCTCTGCTTAAGAAGCTTCCTTGTCCTGTTCTGCACTAAATCTGCTTAGCTGAGATGGCATGCCAAGGCTTATTAGTTGCTAAAATATCCTGCCATATATTTATTGTGACGTAGATTGGCATGGTCTAGTAGCCAATTTGTTAGGTGAAATAGCTCTACATCGTTTTATACTCGATCTTTGTTGCTGCGATGGCCTTCAATATTTTGATGGCTGTGTGCTCGGCCTCATTGACTGCTGAAACAGCCTGCCATAATTTGGCACTCAAATCTGTTTGCTGAATTAGCTTTACGTATGTTTCGTTACTTAGATCTGCTCGTCCAAATATCTTGCCATAGCTTTAGACATCGACCTAGGTATTTTTTTTTCTGGACTTCATAAAAAAGCATATATGTTTTTCCTGTAATATCTAGTAGAAGAACTAATTTGTATTTCTAACAGATGGACAAGACTTGGATAACTTCTGCTCGAAGATTCTCCGCTGCATATGTCGAGGGGGTTGAAAACTTCATGAACTTTATCAGAGCTGAGTACGGTGGTCTGATATCAGATGTGCTCTGCCCGTGTAGCAGTTGTATGAATTCAGTTACAAGACCCTAGTCAACTGTGCAAAATCATCTACACTTGTATGGGATGTCGGTCACATATACTAGGTGGGTTCATCATGGTGAAGCTGTGAACGTCAATGTTATTGACTACGTGGAAGAAGCACATCACCATCTTGATCAGCCTGATGCTCAGGTGGAAGAGGAGGAGGAGGTGGTGGTGGCGGAGCCAGTGAGTTTGACCAACATTGAAACAATGCTACGAAATGCTCGTGCATTTCGTGCACTTTCACCTGCAGAAGAAAAACGGTGGGCCCGCATGTTGGAACAATGCAACGTTGCCGTCACCCCAGGAAATAAGCTGTCAGTATTCTCAGCTATGGTCACCTTTCTTCAGGTGAAGACATCTGAGCGGATGACCAACAAATCATTCGATGCGATGTTGGTTGCTTTCCGCGAATCTTTCCCAGATGCGTCTGAGCTGCCAGACACCTACAATAAAATGAAGAATTTCCTTCGTGCAGCTGGAATTGGAAATGATATGATCCATGTTTGTAAGAATAATTGTGTTCTGTTCCGGAAGGATTATGCCAACTTAAGTGAATGCCCGAAATGCAAATCATCAAGATGGAAAGATGGCGATGCTGTGAAGAGGATTCCTCGTAATGTTCAGAGACATTTTCCAATTACACCAAGATTGCAGAGGTTGTTTCATGATGCTGAAACAAGAGAGGATGTACTGTGGCATTCTAGGAACCAGGAGTACAGAGATCAGAATGTAATGAGCCATCCATCTCATGGTAGTGAGTGGAAAAGCTTCAATGATAAACACAAAGAGTTTGCTGCTGACCTGAGAAACATTAGACTTGGCTTAGCTTCAGATGGATTTAACACATTTAGCCACCAGAGCGCCACATATAGCATGTGGCCGGTGCTTGTTATCCCTTACAACATGCCTCCAAATGTCTGCACCAAAGAATCAAACTAGATGAAGGCCTTGCTCATCCCGGGTCCAAAAAGTCCTGGAAAGGATTTTCATTTGTTCATGGAGCCTCTTGTGGAGGAACTTCAACAGCTATGGAAGGGTGTTCTCACTCGAGACCTATATATCAGCCCACCAGCTGATTTCTTTCTGCGTGCTGTTATAATTTGGTGCATCCATGATTATCCGGCATTGGGCACTATGTCAGGGCGAACGACACATGGTTACAATGCATGTGTTTGCTGTGACAGGAATCCGCTGTCATACGCAATACTTAGCAAGATCTGTTACATTGGACACCGCCTTTTCCTTGCCAAGGACAAGCCGCTTCCTAGAAAATACCGAAGACATGTGTTCAATGCAAAGCATGAAAACCGTGATGCGCCAAAGAGGCTCACCGCCGATGAGTTGCAAGTGGAATTAGAGAAGGTCAGGCATATTACACCAGGAAACCATCCTGATAATGGTAGTGGGAAAAGGAAGCGTGGCAGGGCAGAAGAGATATTATTGTTTACCCGCAGGTCCACTTTGTGGGACTTGGAGTATTGGAAAGATTTGGATCTGCGGCATAATCTTGATGTGATGCACATCGAGAAAAATATATGTGACAACATTATCGACACACTTCTTAATATTGAAGACAAGACGAAAGATACCTTAAAATCTAGGATTGATTTGACACACCTGGGTATCAGACAGGATTTGCAGGTGCAAGATGAAGGTAAAACATGGGATATGGCACCAGTTGTGTACGTCTTGGACAAGGTAAAAAGAAAAGAATTTTGTGAGGTCCTGTCACGTGTGAGATTCCCACATGGATTTGCTTCCAACCCTGAAAGGAGAGTCAGTGCAGATGCAAACAAGGTACAAGGGTTGAAAACTCATGACTGCCACGTCCTACTTCGAAGGGTTTTACCTATTATCCTTAGAGGATTGGGCCGCCCTGACTTATACAGAGCAGTTGCAGAGTTGGGACAATTCTTTAGGGAACTCTGCAGTATGAATATCAGGATAGATGCTTTGGAGCGTCTTAGAGACAAGATACCAACTATCCTATGCGACCTTGAGAAGATATATCCTCCAGCCTTCTTTGATGTGATGGTGCATTTGGCTGTTCATCTACCTGATGAGGCACTACTTAGAGGTCCAGTACAGTATGGCTGGATGTACCCTACTGAAAGGTGGCTAGGCACTTTCAAGGGCTATGTTAGGAACAGAGCTGGACCCGAGGGTTTCATTGCAGAGGCCTACATTGCTACCGAAGCATTGACATTCTGCTCAAAATACATTGAAACAGTTGATCAGCTTAGCAAAGAGGTGGGTGAAGACAATCCCGGGCTCAATGTTTTCGATTATTCTGTTCGGGTTACAGGAAAGAGTCGACAAGAGGACAAACCTAAAGATTTGGACAAATGGTTTGGTACGTGTTGAATAACTGTCCTGAGATACTACCTTATATCAAGTAAGTGCAGTACTGCAGCTTATACATCGTAATCTACTAAACTTGCAACACATTCTTATATATTTAGATGTTTGACGCGATCAATATGTTGTGCAGCATCTACAAAGAGGAGTTACTACCGCAAAATCCAAGAAACATTGACAAACTGGTTATGGCAGGATTTGCGAAATGGTTCAAGAACCATGTAAGCTTTTGAAGTGCACTGTCAGTTTTTTTAATATATTGAGTACATAAGATGATCAGCTTGTCTATTTTCTAACCATAGGTTAAGAAGATGCGGGAGGAAGGGCAGGCAATTGATGATGCCCTTTACTCACTAGCAATTGGTCCTGATACTCGGGTAAGACATTATGAATCTTGCGTTGTTGGAGATGTGCGCTACAACACCCTTGCACGAGACGAAGGCAGGAAGACACAAAACAGTGCCATCATGAGCACGGATACGTATGACAAAGAGACAACTGAAATGTATGCTAACATAATAGACATTGTTCAGTTGCAGTATATCTCCAATTTCGAGGATCATCGGTGTGTGGTTCTGTTGTGCTGTTGTTGGTATAACCTATTTTTCAGGATCGCCAAACCCAGAGCTGGTGATTTCAAATCCATCAATGTCAAGGCGGCGTACCAGACCAACGAGCCTTTTATTTTGGCAAATCAAGCAACACAAATATTTTCTTGGAAGACACATTTGCACGTAGCGATGACTGGAGAGTATTGCAAAGGTTTGAGCAGAGGAATTCGTTTAATGAAGTTGCACAACAAGATGATGCTTACGCTGCTCCTGATGTACAAGATAACACAGATGTTCCTAATATCTTTGAGAACCATCACGGCAATGACGCCGGCAAAAAGATTGCCTGTCATGCTGTGGACATACAAGAGTTGATCAAGAAGAAGCCAATGTTCGAGGACGTTGAGGACGAAGAAGAAGATGACACCGTGGGGAATTACGATTCAGACTAATACACATGGCGAAGATGTTGACGCTGCTGCTGCGGATGATGATTACATTGCTTTTGTCGTATTTGCCTGTCAGAAGATGTTTTTTTATCTACTATGTGAAATTGTGTTTGCTATGACAACTGAAACTTGATGAACATGTTGTTTAGTATTTTGCTGTGAGAACATCACTTGTTATGTATGCTGATTTGTGTTTGGTGATTGTATGACAACTAAAACATGAAGACATTGTTGTTTAGTTGTACTCATATTTGGCTGTGAAACTTGAATTTGATGACATAGTTTGCTGTTGGACTGCAATTTGCTCGACGTCTTCGAATGAGAACAAAGCTGACCCGACAGGGCCTCTGCTATTTATTTATTTATATGAGCAAAAGGGGATACCCCCTGATTTCCGTTAATAGAAATCATTAGATGTTCAAAACACTACGCCCAGCCTGCTACACAGGTTTCATTCATTACTAGTTTCAGCAAAGTGCTCATGTCATAGCCACTGAATACATCACGAGTGATACATACACTGCAAATAAAGAGACAATCATCCTACAGAGCACATCGATTTCGCCCATTATCTTCACAAGCTCTTTCATCTCCTCATTGATGTCAAGGCCGTTCAGCAGCTGTTGCTTGGCCATGATTAGAGGAACTACATCTTTAACCTTCTGCTCTGCATCTTCCTCTTCTGTCGTTCCTTCAGTTACTTGTCCAACACCCCAACCTGCTGGTATTGGGATTCCTCGGCTAACCAAATAATTAGCGTAGTTGCATTCCCCCACATCAGCAACTTCCCAGCAATACAAATCACACGAATCTTCCCTTTTCTGCACGAATCAAATTGGTAGATCATCAACCAAACTATTAAAAAATCGGCAACTGAAAGCAGCAGAACAACACTTAAACATATTATTACCCCATGATTCGGGCATTTGTAGAAGACTCGGCCAGGGTTGCGGATTGTGGTTGAGATGCGACGGATGACTCTGCGTGATTTGCAGGAGTGGCACCACACCAACGGCAACGGGTTGCGATGAGCAATCGGCTGCGGTGTGCGTGACGATGAGGGTGTGATGAGACCCACAGGCGATGGTACAGGTTGCGACTTGGCACATATCTAGTTGTTGCCTGCTGAAGAGCAGGTGGACGAGCAGCCAGCGGACATGGTTGCTGCGGCCAGAGCTTCTGATGCTAGGCAGAGTAAGTAGAGAAGAGGAGAAGCGAACGTTGGATATGTCAGTTTCATTACTTGCAGAGTAGCATAGCACCATATATAGTCATAGTCTAGGTTTGGATTCGAACCAGCTACAGGAGCACGTCTTTCTTTTTTCTAAAACTCGGCAACGTCTCTTTACTGGTACACCAGCTTGTTTTGTACGCCTTCCCAAGTCTTTGATTTTCTTTCCCTTTTTTTGCGAGGAAGGAAGGAGGACAAAATTGAGAGTTCCTGGGACTCGAACCCAAGACCTCTCGGTTGAAAATCAAGGGTGTTAGTCACTTATGTGGTGAACGTTCCCTATGAGGAGGATGGCAGACGAACGCATTTTCCTCGCAGTTTTCTTCCTATATATAAAAAAGTATGCTACTTGGTGTCCGCTTAGTCAACAAACGATTGTGCCAACCTTGACCGTTGGATTGACATTCAACGCCTGTTGCATTTCTTCAGTCTCTTCTTCCTCGAGCCACCAAAGCCAAACCAGCGCCGGCGGGACCGCCTGCTCCCGCCTCCCACGGCTGGCTGTGATCTGCCCCGGCTCCTGTTCGTTCCCGTCCGAGGCCTAACCATCGTCCTCCGCCTTGGTTCGCTCACCGCGGTGCCGCCCTCCGGTGTTGTCAACATGGTCAACAACCGAGAGGAATAAGGAGATGACTGTACATGGTGAGGATGACAGTAGGGAACCAGCAGCGCGCGCAGTAATTTTGTTTTTCCGGGACAGAGAAGGGTATCAACTGGGTTGTGTGAGCTATAAGTAATAAGAAATGGGCTATAAGTAATAAGAAATGGGTTGTAAAATGAAAAAATACAGCAAACAGACAATTAGCTCCAAAATACTGTTTTCTTTCGGATTTTGTTATTTTAAATTTCATTTTTTTTGTGCGGGTAAGATTTCATTGAATTTAAATTAAGGTATATTTAGATTTAAAATTAATTTGAATCTGGCTAGAAATTTCGGGCTGTATGCTGTTTGGGATAGATTTGGAGGCTGACTTGTGGGTCTACTAGGTTGACGTGTACTTTGGCTTTGTCAACTTAGTCCACAAACGATTCTAGCAGAAGTGACTGTTGGATGTTAATCCAACGGCTGTGCTGCTTCTTCAATATCTGATCTTCTTGCTCCAGCCGCCCAAACCAGCTCCGGTGGGACTGCCTGCTCCCGCCTCCCGTGGCCGGCTGTGCTACCGCACAGGCCGCACCGCCCCACCCTACTTCATTGC
This sequence comes from Aegilops umbellulata, assembly GCA_032464435.1. Classification (NCBI taxonomy): domain Eukaryota; kingdom Viridiplantae; phylum Streptophyta; class Magnoliopsida; order Poales; family Poaceae; genus Aegilops; species Aegilops umbellulata. The sequence goes on along the minus strand of CP136060.1, from coordinate 81,342,730 downwards.
TGGACAGGCCATTCCTCTACTCACCCACAACTCCTGTTATTTTCCGGCGACGGCAACTGGACCAGTAAACCCTCGTACTCCCCACCGCGTGGGCAACCATTGTCGAGTTTTCCCCGGCTCTCCTAGGCCTCGCCGTCGTCCACCGACATGGTGCTCTCGGTGCGTCCTGGTCAACTTGGTGAACAAACGACATCCATCGGCCGTGGACTGTACGCGCAAAATAATGATTCCTCCACCTGACAGCTGGGACCCACCGGAAGGGCCTCTATATTTCGCGAAAAAATGTTCCCCCCGCTGACATGTCGGACACACCAGCTATATCTTCGCATGCAAGGAAGTGCCTCCTTATTACGCACAAAAAAATGAATACCCCCTGCTAGCTGGGACCCACCATAGTGGGAGGATGACTTGTGGGCCAACAAAGTTGACGGGGACGGAGGGCTTTGTCAACTTAGTCAATATGAACGATTCTAGCTCCAGTAACCGTACGATGTCCATCCAACGGGCGTAGTGCTTCTTCAACCTCTGGTCTTCTTGCTCCAGCCGTCCAAAGCAGCGCCAGTCGTGTCGCATGCTCCTGCCTCCCGTGGCCGGTTGTGCTGCCGTGGAGGCCTCACCGCCCCCTACTATTCCCACCGCTGGCCAGGCCCTGCGGCGACGGCAGCCTCACACCGCAGCCGAACCAGTGAACCCCGTACTCCTCTCCGTGCGGGCTTCCACTGCCGCGTCTTCCCCGGCTCCACGTTGTCCCCTTCCTAGGCCTCGCCGTCTTCCACCTCCGTGGTGCTCTCCGCACGGCGTGGTCAACGTGGTCAAGGAACGACTTCCATCGGAAGAGTACTGTACGTGGAGAGGTTGACAGCTGGGTCCACGGCCACAGCTCAGTTTTTTTGTGATTTGCCAAGTAAGTCGCTTTGTCAGGCCTGTTGGGCTGCAAATCTTTCAAGACAAGGAGAGCTTTCATTCGGCTGGCCGAGAATATGGCCCATCAGTAATGAGAAATGGGTTGTACATTTTTAAAACACATCAAACCGGCAATTAGTTTCAAATACCTTTTTTTTCATTTCAAGATTTTAAATTACATTAATTTTTATGCGTGGAGAATTTGTTGGATTTTATATTGATATACATTTACTTTTAAAATCAGTTTGAATGTAAGTCGAAATTTCGGGATTAAAAATAGTTTGGACCGTACCAAAATATGCAAAATTTCGTATAATTTTTTAACCATGGCCACAATTTGGGCTGTAATACTAACAAAAAGAATATGGTCTCGAAAAAAACCTTAAGAATTAGCAAATGGGCCGAAAATTATTAGAAATAATGGCAGATTGGCTGTATGCTGTTTTCCACAGATTTGAGGCTTTCCTAAAAAAAGGTTGACACACAAGCAGTGACTGTTGGATGTCCATCCAATGGCCGTCGTGCTTCTTCAATCTCTGCTCTTCCTACTCCAGCCGCTCAAACAAGCGTCGGCGGGACTGCCTGCTCCCTTCCTCCCCGCGGCCGACTGTGCTACCGCGGAGGCCTCACCGCCCGACCGTACTCCCATCGCTGGCCTAGCCATCCCTCTACTCACCCACACTTGTTGTTATTCTCCGGCGACGGCAGACGAACCAGTAAACCCTCGTACAGTCGTACTCCCCTCCGCGTGGGAAACAACTATCGAGTCTTCCCTGCCTCCGTGTCGTTCCCTTCCTAGGCCTCGCCGTCGTCCACCGCCCTGGTGCTCTCGGCGCGGCCTGGTCAACGTGATCAACGACCGACATGCATCTGAAGTGGGCTGTACGTGGAGAGGCCGACAGCTGGGTCCACGGCCGCACGCAAGGAAATTCCTCCTTATTACACGCAAAATAATGATTCCTCCACCTGACATCAGGGACCCACTGAAAGAGCCTCTGTATTTCGTGAAAAATACGTTACCGCCGATGACAGCTCGGACCCACCAACTATATCTTCGCACGCAAGGAAGTGCCTCCTTATTATGCACAAAAAATGAATACTCCCCCTGTTAGCTAGGACCCAGTATAGTGGCAGGCTGACTTGTGGGCCTACTAAGTTGACGGGGACGGAGGGCTTTGTCAACTTAGTCAATATGCACGATTCTAGCTCCAGTGACCGTACGATGTCCATCCAACGGCCGTAGTGCTTCTTCAACCGCTGGTCTTCTTGCTCTAGCCGCCCAAACCAGCGCCAGTCATGCCTCGTGCTCCTGCCTCCCGTGGCCGGCTGCGAGGCGGCGGAGGCCTCACCGCCCCCTACTACTCCCACCGCTGGCCAGGCCATCCCTCTACTCACCCACACCCCCTGTTACTCTACGGTGACGGCAGCCTCACACCGCAGCGAACCAGTGCCCTCGTACTCCTCTGCGCGTGGGCATCCACTGCCGCGTCTTCCCCAGCTCCGCGTCGTCCCCTTCCTAGGCCTATTCGTCGTCCACCGCCCTGGTGCTCTTGGCGCGGTGTGGTCAACGTGGTCAAGGAACTGCTTCCATCGGACGTGGACTGTACGTGGAGAGGCTGACAGCTGGGTCCATGGTCGCAGCAAGGAAGTGCCTCCTTATTACATGCAAAATAGTTATTCCTCCACCTGACAGCGGGGACCCACCGGACGGGCCACCGTATTCCGCCCCCCTGGCTGCTGGGACCCACCAGCTACATCTTCGCACGCAAGGAAGTGCGTCCGGGCAAAAAAAACGATTCGCCCCCTGACTGCTGGGACCGACCAGCTACATCTTCGCAGGCAAGGAAGTGCCTGACAGTCGGGACCCACCTGGTCGAAGCGTACGTAGCGTTTTCATTCTGGTCGCGAACGTGTACGCACATACTGGTCGATGTAGAGGAGCGCACGTGTTGTAGTAGAGGCGCGCGCGTGTCATAGTAGAGGCGCGCACGTAGCATGTACACGTACGTACAGCGGCCAGGGTGCAAGAAAGAAAATACGGCCACATATTTGTACATACGGGCGGGGTCTCGAATGCCTACTCGCGCATACGCACGGCCAGGGCTCGTGTACATGGCTGGGTCAGAACGGAGAAACATCATCGTCGTGTTGTTCATGGGGAGGCAACGGAATGCGTGGTCGTGTTTATCGGGAGGGCTTGGATGGAACAGGCGATGGAAACGAGGCCTGGCGTACCGCACAACGGAGGAAACGGACCTCCTACGTTTGGAACGGGGTCCTGTTGATCGGGAGGGGTCTGCCGTACCACAAAATGGAGGAAACGGACCTCCTACGGTCGAAACGGGGGTCCGGTTGATCGGGAGGGGTGTGGCGTACCGCAAAACGGAGGAAACAGACTTGTGTTGGAGCGCTACGGTCGAAACGGGGGTCCTGTTTATCGGGAGGGGTGTGGCGTACTGCAAAACGGGACTCTACGGGATACTGTTCATCTCCACCGTCGACCCCCTCCAGCCTCCACGAGCTACTGTTCATCCACCGGCGACCTCCTCCAGCCTCCACGGGCTCCTGTTCATCCAGCCTCCACCGCTCGCTACTCCACTGGCTACTGTTCAACCACCCCTCCACCGTCTATTGTTCATCCAGCCCTCCACACCACGGGGTCCTATTCAACCACCCCTCCACGGGCACCCCTCCATCATCTACTGTTCATCCAGCCCTCCACACCACGGGGTCCTGTTCAATCACCCCTCCACGGGCACCCCTCCACCGTCTACTGTTCATCCAGCCTCCACCACAACACGGGGTCCTGTTCATCCAGAGGCAATGCCACCACTCACTGTTCATCCAAACCCCCCGCAACGCTCACTGTTCATCCCATCGATCGGCTTTAGTTAGCAGCAGTAGCGAAGGAATCGCTCGAGCGGGTTCAGTTAACAGCCATCGATCGATCGCTCGGGTTCAGTAACGCGTAGCGTGCAGTGCAATCGCTCGGGTTCAGTTAGAGCCGAATGCCTCGCTCGGGTTCAGTTAGAGCCAACGCCTCACACACACGCGCGTACGTGTACGAGAGAAACGCGCATCGCTCGGCCCCCGACCTCCCACCGTAACCGGGAACTCCCCAAAGTTTTCCTCTCCCTCGCTTCTACCACGGTTTTTTTCGTCATGGACGGCCCAAAGAATGTCATGCAGCTGCGTCTACGGCCCGCCCAGGACGAAAAGCCCATTTTCTGTCATGATTTTTTGTCATAGAAGTAGGAGCCCACCACATATATGATGATACCGGATTTTGTCACAATTATCGTCATAGAAGTGTCATATGTATGACAGGAAAAAAATTCGTTCGGCCCAAAATGTCACGGATGTGTCTTTTTTTTGTAGTGTTAGAGCCTCTTTCGTTGTTACAAATCATTTGTTAGATGTGATTCAGACACTGTCACGGCCCCAACCCATTCATACTACACCTTCAACCAAACACATCCTAAGACAGTGTCACAGTTTGTACCCAGTATCTTAAATTGTTGCCATCTCATCAGCGGTGCCATTATAAAATTATTTGGCACCGCTTCAGCAGTTTGTGCAGCCAACTTTGGTCCACACATCCGAGCAGCCAAGCAGTAAAATACTAAATCTTTATGGTAGGAAGGAACTGGGCATCGGAGCAACTACGTGCTCCGGAGTCCGGGTCCCTGGTTTTTTTTCGCTGCATCGGCTCGCCACTTCAGGGCACCACTGCGAGATGTAGCAACAGTTGTCTTTACCCCAGTTTTGGCATATATAGTGGACGGCCTTAGTGCCATTTGTTCTATGTTACTAAATTTGTGCATGTACACACCTGTTAGTATCAATTTGCTGTCATCCAAACACTGTCGCTATGCTTCCTCATAAAATGTTCAATTTGTTATTTATTGTACATGAGTAAGAACTTGTAGCATTGTTGTAGTTAATTATAGCTTCTAATGTTCCAGAATTCGGTTGTTGTCTCAGTAGCAAGTAATTCATTTGCACATTGATATTTTTTAGAAGATATGTCATAATTAACTTGTTTCTTCACTTTTTCAAAATAAGCATTGGTGATTTTCTATGTTGCTATAAAACCCATTTCCCCTACAATTGTCACTGATCTAGTTTTAAATATTATAGGATGAACGGAAGTGTTCTTACCTGGAGTGGGTTGATCAAGAGTGGCCATAGTCTTTGAAGATGTGCCTAGCGAAAGTCTGGAGCGTGTATGAGGAAGAGAACAGACGTAGGCTTAGAGAAACTGTTGTCAATGCTAAAGAATATTTGAAGATGTGGGATAAAAATAGGAAGGTGGAGAATGAGCTCGGATTTTTTAAATCAGACTTTGCTAAGATGGTGTTGGCGAAGGAGGAGGCACTTTCCCAGTTGGCCAGTGCAAAATAGGTTCTTACTGAACTGAAAGCAGAGGTGGATAAGACGAGCCTGGATGATCTCGATTAGGGAAATGAATATATTGTTCTTATGAAGTTGAACTAGCTATATGTTGTATTGTGTTGTTTTCATGTAGCTATCGTATTGGGATGTTATAATATATTTATGTGCCTGATATAAAATTGGCAATTAGCTGTTCGATATGAAACATGAATTTGCTTAATACTGGAATTATTAATTGTAAACTAATAAACCTGCTAAATGTGTCATGGACATTTGCAAACGGTTCTAGTAGTAAAAGAGCTTGCGATGGATAGCCCGATGCCACACAGTTTTCTTCATCAAATCGTGTGTGATGTAGTTGATAAAAGCAAACAGTTAACCAAGGCAGACTGTGTGTGATAGTTACACCTTTCACACACGAGCCTACACATAAAACTATGTGGGATGTACATACGAACGGAAACATTTTCCTTGGATTGACTGTGTGCGATATACATACCTATGGAAATGTTTTTCTGGGATTCACCGTGTGGGATGTACATACCTACGGAAATGTTTTTCTGGGATTCACCATGTGGGATATACATACCTACGGAAATGTTTTTCCGGGATTCACCGTGTGGGATGTACATACCTATATAAATGTTTTTCTGAGATTCACCGTGTGGGATGTACATACATACGGAAATGTTTTTCTGGGATTCACCGTGTGGGATGTACATACTACGAAAATGATTGTGTTTCGATGCCTCGCCCGATCGCACACGACCCTAACCTGTGCCCCAGGAGGGCCTATCCCCGACGATTTCTGGGTCGTGTGGGAAAGACCTCCCTATCACCCATACTCACTTGGCGACGATTCCAAATGCCATCGCCGAAAGGGGTTAAAAATTGTTTGTATAGCACTGATACGTCCATTTTGCATCATGCTTTTATATCGATATTTATTGCATTATGGGCTGTTATTACACATTATGTCACAATACTTATGCCTATTCTCTCTTATTCTACAAGGTTTGCATGAAGAGGGGGAATGCCGGCAACTGGAATTCTGGGCTGGAAAAGGAGCAAATATTAGAGACCTATTCTGCATAGCTCCAAAAGTCCTGAAACTTCACGGAGGCAGTTTTTGGAATTAATAAAAAATACTGGCAAAAGAATCAACCAGAGGGGGTCCACCCACCATCCACAAGGGTGGGGGCGCACCCTACCCCCCTGGGCGCGCCACACTGCCTCATGGGCCCCTTGGCGGGCCTCCGGTGCCCATCTTTTGCTATATGAAGTATTTTACCCTGGAAACAATCATAAGGAACCTTTTGGGATGAAACACCGTCACCACGAGGCAGAACCAATCTAGGGCTCCGGCGGAGCTGTTCTGCCGGGGAAACATTCCTCCGGGAGGGGGAAATCATCACCATCGTCATCACCATCGATCCTCTCAGCGGGAGGGGGTCAATCTCCATCAACATCTTCACCGGCACCATCTCCTCTCAAACCCTAGTTCATCTCCGGAATCCAATCTTTGTCCCAAATCCTCAGATTGGTACCTGTGGGTTGCTAGTAGTGTTGATTACTCCTTGTAGTTGATGCTAGTTGGTTTATTCGGTGGAAGATCATATAGTCAGATCCTCTATGCATATTAATACCCCTCTGATTATGAACATTAATATGATTTATGAGTAGTTACGTTTGTTCCTAAGGACATGGGAGAAGTCTTGCTATAAGTAGTCATGTGAATTTGGTATTCTTCGATATTTTGATGAGATGTATGTTGTCTTTCCTCTAGTGGTGTTATGTGAACGTCGACTACATGACACTTCACCATTGTTTGGGCCTAGAGGAAGGCATTGGGAAGTAATAAGTAGATGATGGGTTGCTAGAGTGACAGAAGCTTAAACCCTACTTTATCCGTTGCTTCGTAAGGGGCTGATTTGGATCCATAAGTTTCATGCTATGGTTAGGTTTACCTTAATACTTCTTTTGTAGTTGCGGATGCTTGCAATAGGGGTTAATCATAAGTGGTATGCTTGTACAAGGAAGGGCAGCACCCAAGCACCGGTCCACCCACATATCAAATTATCAAAGTAACGAACGTGAATCATATGAGCGTGATGAAAACTAGCTTGACGATAATTCCCATGTGTCCTCGGGAGCGCTTTTCTCTATATAAGATTTTGTCCAGTCTTGTCCTTTGCTACAAAAAGGATTGGGCCATCTTGCTGCACCTTATTTACTTTCATTACTTGTTACCCGTTACAAATTACCTTATCACAAAACTATCTGTTACCAATAATTTCAGTCCTTGCAGAGAATACCTTACTGAAAACCGCTTGTCATTTCCTTCTGCTCCTCGTTGGGTTCGACACTCTTACTTATCGAAAGGACTACGATAGATCCCCTACACTTGTGGGTCATCAAGACTCTTTTCTGGCGCCGTTGCCGGGGAGTGAAGCGCCTTTGGAAACTGGAATTTGGTAAGGAAAAATTTATATAGTGTGCTGAAATTTACTGTCACTTGTTACTATGGAAAGTAATCCTTTGAGGGGCTTGTTTGGGGTATCTTCACCCCGACCAGTCGAGCAAAGAGTTGCTCCTGAACCTACTGAATCTACTGAAAATTTTTACTTCGAAATTCCTTCGGGTATGATAGAGAAACTGTTAGCTAATCCTTTCACAGGTGATGGAACATTACATCCCGATTTGCACCTAATCTATGTGGATGAAGTTTCTGGATTATTTAAGCGTGTAGGTATGCCCAAAGATGTTATCAAGAAGAAGGTATTCCCTTTATCTTTGAAGGGAAAGGCATTGACATGGTTTAGGCTATGTGATGATATGGGATCGTGGAACTACAACCGATTGAAATTGGAATTTCATCAGAAGTTTTATCCTATGCATCTTGTTCATCGTGATCGTAATTATATATATAATTTTTGGACTCGCTAAGGAGAAAGCATCGCTCAAGCTTGGGGGAGGCTTAAGTCAATGTTATATTCATGCCCCAATCATGAGCTCTCAAGAGAAATTATTATTCAAAAAATTTATGCTCGACTTTCTCGCAATAATCCCTCCATGCTCGACACTTCTTGTACTGGTTCTTTTATGATGAAGACTATTGAATTCAAATGGAATTTACTGGAAAGAATTAAACACAACTCTGAAGATTGGGACCTTGACGAAGGTAATGAGTCAGGTATAACACCTAAGATTGATTGTGTTAAATCTTTTATGGATACCGACGTTTTCCGTGAATTTAGCACTAAATATGGACTTGACTCTGAGATAGTAGCTTCTTTCTATGAATCGTTTGCTACTCATGTTGATCTCCCTAAGGAGAAGTGGTTTAAATATAATCCTCCCATTAAAGTAAAAGTAGTTGCACCTATTAAAGTTGAAGAAAAGACTATCACTTATAATGTTGATCATGTTGTTCCTACTGCTTATATTGAGAAACCACCTTTCCCTGTTAGAATAAAGGATCATTCTAAAGCTTCAAATGTGGTTCGTAAGAGTAATACTAGAACACCTACACCCCCTGAGCAAAATAAAGTTGAACCTAGTATTGCTATGGTTAAAGATCACTTGGCCGATAATATTGATGGGCATGTTATTTACTTCTGCGATGAAGCTGCTAGAATTACTAGACCTGATACTAAAAATAAACATAGACCTGTTGTAGGCATGCCTAATATTTCTGTTAAAATAGGAGATCACTGCTATCATGGCTTATGTGCTATGGGTGCTAGTGCGAGTGCAATACCTCATTCCTTATACAAAGAAGTTATGCATGATATTGCACCTGCTGAGATAGAGGAAATTGATGTTACAATTAAGCTTGCCAATAGAGACACTATTTCACCAGTTGGGGTTGTTAGAGATGTTGAAGTCTTGTGTGGGAAAGTTAAATATCCTACTGATTTTCTTGTTCTTGGTTCCCCACAAGATAACTTTTGTCCCATTATATTTGGTAGACCCTTCTTGAATACTGTTAATGCTAGGATAGACTGCAAAAAGGATGTTGTTACTATTGGTTTGGGGGATAAGTCTCATGAGTTTCGTTTTGCTAAATTTCGTAGACAACCCCATGATAAAGAATTGTCTAGTTAAGATGAAATTATTGGTCTTGCTTCTATTGCCGTGCCTCCTAATGATCCTTTAGAATAATATTTGCTCGACCATGAAAATGATATGTTTATGAATGAAAGAAGGGAAATAGATGAAGTATTCTTTAAACAGGGACCTATTTTGAAACACAACTTGCCTGTTGAAATACTAGGGGATCCTCCTCCACCCAAGGATGACCCTGTGTTTGAGCTTAAACCATTACCTGATACTCTTAAATATGCTTATCTTGATGAGAAAAGGATATATCCTGTTATTATTAGTGCTAACCTTTCAGAGCATGAAGAAAAGAAATTATTGAAAACTCTGAAGAAGCACTGTGCTGCTATTGGATATACTCTTGATGATCTTAAGGGCATTAGTCCCACTCTATGCCAGCACAAAATAAAATTGGAGAAAGACGCTAAACCAGTTGTTGATCACCAACGGTGGTTAAATCCTAAGATGAAAGAAGTGGTAAGAAAAGAAATACTAAAGCTTCTGGAGGCAGGTATAATTTATCTCGTTGCTGATAGTCAGTGGGTAAGTCATGTCCATTGTGTCCCTAAGAAGGGAGGTATTACTGTTGTTCCTAATGATAAAGATGAATTGATCCCACAAAGAATTGTTATAGGCTATAGAATGGTAATTGATTTCCGCAAATTAAATAAAGCTACTAAAAAGGATCATTACCCTTTACCTTTTATTGATCAAATGCTAGAAACATTATCCAAACATACACATTTTTGCTTTCTAGATGGTTATTCCGGTTTCTCTCAAATATCCGTGTCAAAAGAGGATCAAGAAAAGACCACTTTTACTTGCCCTTTCGGTACCTTTGCTTATAGATGTATGCCTTTTGGTTTATGTAATGCACCTGCTACCTTTCAAAGATGTATGACTTCTATATTATCTGACTTTTGTGAAAAGATTGTTGAGGTTTTTCATGGATGATTTCTTTGTTTACGGAACTTCTTTTGATGATTGCTTAAGCAACCTTGACCGAGTTTTGCAGAGATGTGAAGAAACTAATGTTGTCTTGAATAGGGAGAAGTGCCACTTTATGGTTAATGAAGGTATTGTTTTGGGGCATAAAATTTCTGAAAGAGGTATTGAAGTTGATAAAGCTAAAGTTGATGCTATTGAAAAGATGTTGTGTCCTAAGGACATTAAAGGTATAAGAAGTTTCCTTGGTCATGCCGGCTTTTATAGGAGGTTCATTAAGGACTTCTTTAAAATTTCTAGGCCTCTGACTAATCTCTTACAAAAAGATGTTCCTTTTGTCTTTGATGATGATTGTGTAGAAGCATTTGAAATACTCTAGAACGCCTTGATTTCTGCACCTATTGTTCAGCCACCTGATTGGAATTTACCCTTTGAAATTATGTGTCATGCTAGTGATTTTGCTGTAGCTGCTGTTCTAGGACAAAGAGTTGATAATAAATTAAATGTTATCCAATATGCTAGTAAAACTCTAGACAGTGCCCAGAGAAATTATGCTACTACTAAAAAAGAATTTTTAGCAGTTGTATTTGCTTGTGATAAGTTTTGACCTTATATTGTTGATTCTAAAGTAACTATTCACACTGATCATGCTGCTATTAAATATCTTATGGAAAAGAAAGATGCTAAACCTAGACTTATAAGATGGGTTCTCTTGCTGCAAGAATTTGATTTGCATATTATTGATAGAGGGAGCTAAGAACCCCGTTGCAGACAACTTATCTAGGTTAGAGAATGTTCTTGATGACCCACTACCTATTGATGATAGCTTTCCAGATGAACAATTAGATGTCATAAATGCTTCTCGTACTGCTCCATGGTATGCTAATTATGCTAATTACATTGTTGCTAAATTTATACCACCTAGCTTCACATACCAGCAAAAGAAAAGGTTTTTCTATGATTTGAGACATTACTTTTGGGATGACCCGCACCTTTATAAAGGAGTAGATGGTGTTATTAGATGTTGTGTACCTGAGCATGAACAAGAACAGATCCTACGCAAGTGTCACTTCGAGGCTTATGGAGGACACCACGCTGGAGATAGAACTGCACATAAGTTATTGCAATCTGGTTTTTATTGGCCTACTCTCTTCAAGGATGCCCGTAAGTTTGTCTTGTCTTTTGATGAATGTCAAAGAATTGGTAATATTAGCAGACGTCAAGAAATTCCTATGAACTATTCACTTGTTATTGAACCATTTGATGTTTGGGGCTTTGATTATATGGGATTGTTTCCTTCCTCTAATGGGTATACAAATATGTTAGTTGTTGTTGATTACGTTACTAAGTGGGTAGAAGCTATTCCAACTAGTAGTGCTGATCATAACACCTCTATTAAGATGCTTAAATAAGTTATTTTTCTGAGGTTTGGAGTCCCTAGATATTTAATGACTGATGGTGGTTCACATTTTATTCATGGTGCTTTTCGTAAAATGCTTGCTAAGTATGATGTTAATCATAGAATTGCATCTCCATACCACCCACAGTCTAGTGGTCAAGTAGAACTGAGTAATAGAGAGCTCAAATTAATTTTGCAAAAGATTGTTAATAGATCTAGAAAGAATTGGTCCAAGAAACTTGATGATGCATTATGGGCCTATAGAACTGCATATAAAAATCCTATGGGTATTTCTCCGTATAAAATGGTTTATGAAAAAGCATGTCACTTACCTCTCGAACTAGAACATAAGGCATATTGGGCCATTAAAGAGCACAATTATGATTTTAAACTTGCCGGTGAGAAAAGGTTATTTGACATTAGCTCACTTGATGAATGGAGAACTCAAGCCTATGAGAATGCCAAACTGCTTAAAAAAAGTTAAAAGTGCCATGAAAAAAGGATACAAAAACATGAGTTTAATGTAGGTGATTATGTATTGCTATTCAACTCTCATTTAAGAATTTTTGTAGGAAAACTTCTCTCTAAATGGGAAGGGCCTTACGTTATCGAGGAGGTCTATCGTTCCGGTGCTATAAAAATCAACAACTTCGAAGGCACAAATCCGAAGGTGGTGAACGGTCAAAGAATCAAACATTATATCTCAGGGAATCCTATAAATGTTGAAACTAATGTTATTGACACCGTGACCCCGGAGGAGTACATAAGGGACACTTTCTAGAACATTTCAGACTCCGAAAAGGAATAGGTATATGGTACGGCAAGTAAATCGACTCCCAAACAGTTCTAATAGCATTTTTTTCTCCATTTTGGAATATTTAAGAAAATAGGAAAATAGGAAGTAGTCCGGGAAGGACACGAGGCGTCCACGAGGGTGGAGGGCGCGCCCTACCCCCTGGGCGCGCCCCTGCCTCGTGGGCACCTTGTGTGCCTTCCGGACTCCGTTTTCTTGCACGATACTTCTTTTGGTCGGTAAAAATTCATTATATAATCTCCCAAAGGTTTTGACCACCGTACCACGCAAATATCCTTTGTTTTTTTTTCGAGCTATTTTTCTGATAGATCTAGATCACCATGACGTCTCCAAGTGCCCCCAAGGACAAGTTCTTCGAGAAGGTCATCAACCCCTACCTCGCGGAAATGCTGCAACACCCTCAAACCATTGAGATGCGTGAGGGGTTGCTGCACATCCGTGATGTTGAGGGACCAAGGAGGACCGGAAGCGTGGAGACTAGGCTCGAGCCAATGTAGCAACAAGTTTTCAAGTGCCAGGAGATGGTGGAACGTGGAGTCGACTCCAATCATATAATGATCACGGAGTTCACGAACAACCACAAGCTGGATGCCAAGAACATTGAGGAGGCCATCGTCAAGCTTCACGAGAAAATTGAGCACCTCCAGGCCCAGTATGACCTGCAAAACCAAAACTGTGAGTATGAATATAGACTCAAGAGGATGAGTTTGGCTGCAGATTTGAGGATCCCGGAGACTCGATCATCCTTTTACGATGGTGAGCCTATGCCTTGGAAGATGGACGACAAGCCTACATCATCAACAACTCCATCATCACTACCTCTGAAGAAGGGGACATAAACACATGGGTATGGGCACTCCCCTTGGCAACTGCCAAGCTTGTGGGAGGTGCCCCGGTATCGTATCACCATCACACTCCTATCTTTACCGTTTTTCTTAGTTCGATCCGTTTAGTAATATCTTGATCTAGTAGAATAAAGCTTTAGTATGATCTAGTTTTGAGCTTTGCTTTATGATCCTTCTATGTAATCGAGTCCGTGAGCTATATATAATAAATATTAGTTTTGAGTCAAGGGCTTGATTATCTTGCTATGATCGTGAGGGAATAAAAGAAAAAGAAAGAATAAAAGAAATAAAGAGATCATATTGATCTTATAGAGAGTAATGACTTCACATATAAAGAGTATGATGAATAAAAGTTGTTGAGAGTTGACAAACATAGTTTTGGTCATCGTTGCAATTAATAGGAAGTAATAAACAAAGAGAGGTTTTCACATATAAATATACTATCTTGGACATCTTTTATGATTGTGGGCACTCGTTAGAATATGACATGCTAAAGAGTTGATGTTGGACAAGGAAGACAACATAATGGGTTATGTTTTCTTATATCTGAAATAAAGTATATTGTCATGGATCATCCAACATGTTGAGCTTGCCTTTCCCCCTCATGCTAGCCAAGTTCTTTGAACCAATTAGAGATACTACTTGTGCTTCCGAATATCTTAAAACCAGTTTTGCCATGAGAGTCCGCCATATCTACCTATGGATTGAGTAAGATCCTTCAAGTAAGTTGTCATTATTGCATGCAATAAAAATTGCTCTCTAAATATGTATGATTTATTAGTGTGTTGAAAATAAGCTTTATACGATCTTGTGATGTGGAAGAAATAAAAGCGACGGACTGCATAATAAGGGTCCATATCACAAGTGGCAATATAAAGTGACGTTCTTTTGCATTAAGATTTCGTGCATCCAACCATAAAAGCACATGACAATCTCTGCTTCCCTCTGCGAAGGGCTTATCCTTTATTCTTGTCTTATACCCTATACAAGAGTCATGGTGATCTTCACCTTCCCTTTTTACATTTTATCCTTTGGCAAGCACATTGTGTTGGAAAGATCCTGATATATATATCCAATTGGATGTAATTTAGCATGAACTATTATTGTTGACATTACCGTTGAGGTAAAAGGTTGGGACGCAACACCATAAGCCCCTATCTTTCTCTATGTCCGATTAAAACTCCATACCCATAAGTATTGCGTGAGTGTTAGCAAGTGTGAAAGACTAAATGATAGTTGAGTATGTGGACTTGCTGAAAAGCTCTTATAATGACTCTGTCCGATGTTATGATAAATTGCAATTGCTTCAATGACCGAGATTATAGTTTGTTGATTTTCAATGAAGTTTTTGATTCATACTTGACATTGTGAATAGATTATTACTTGAGCATAAGAAATCATATGACAATATTTAAATATGTTGCTGTTATAATATTGATCATGATGCCCTCATGTCCGTATTTTATTTTATCGACACCTCTATCTCTAAACATGTGGACATATTTTTCGTTATCGGCTTCCGCTTGAGGACAAGCGAGGTCTATGCTTGGGGGAGTTGATACGTCCATTTATGACAAGCTCTTTGTCATAAACATGTGCACCAACTGATAGCTTCACCATTCAATATAAATACGTATCCGGTTTGTGACTTAGAGTCATCTGGATTAGTGTCAAAGCTTGCATCAATGTAACCATTTATGACGAGCTCTTTGTCACGTCCATAAACGAGAAACATATCCTTAGCCCTTTTCAGGTATTTCAGGATGTTCTTGACCGCGGTCCAGTTATCCACTCCTGGATTACTTTGGTACCTCCCTACTAAACTAATAGCAAGGCACACATCAGGTCTGGTACACAGCATTGCATACATGATAGAACCTATGGCTGAGGCATAGGGAATGACTTTCATTTTCTTTCTATCTAATGCAGTGGTCGGGCATTGAGTCTGACTCAACTTCACACCTTGTAACATAGGCAAGAACCCTTTCTTTGACTGATCCATTTTGAACTTCTTCAAAACTTTATCAAGGTATGTGCTTTTTGAAAGTCCAATTAAGCATCTTAATCTATCTCTATAGATCTTTATGCCCAATATATAAGCAGCTTCACCGAGGTCTTTCATTGAAAAATGCTTATTCAAGTATCCTTTTATGCCATCCAGAAATTCTGCATTATTTCCAATCAACAATATGTCAGCTACATATAATATTAGAAATGCTACAGAGCTCCCACTCACTTTCTTGTAAATACAGGCTTCTCCAAAAGTCTGTATAAAATCATATGCTTCAATCACACTATCAAAGCGTATATTCCAACTCCGAGAGGCTTGCACCAGTCCATTAATGGATCGCTGGAGCTTGCACACTTTGTTAGCACCTTTTGGATCGGCAAAACCTTCTGGTTGCATCATATACAACTCTTCTTTAAGATATCCATTAAGGAATGCAATTTTTACATCCATTTGCCAAATTTCATAATCATAAAATGCGGCAATTGCTAACATCATTCAGACTGACTTAAGCGTCGCTACGGGTGAGAAGGTCTCATTGTAGTCAACTCCTTGAACTTGTCGAAAACCTTTCGCAACAAGTCGAGCTTTGTAGTCAGTAACATTACCGTCAGCGTTAGTATTCTTCTTGAAGATCCATTTATTCTCTATTGCTTGCCGATCATCGGGCAAGTCAACCAAAGTCCATACTTTGTTCGCATACATGGATCCCATCTCAGATTTCATGGCCTCAAGCCATTTCGCAGAATTTGGGATCATCATCGCTTCCTCATAGTTCGTAGGTTTGTCATGGTCAAGTAACATGACCTACAGAAAAGGATTACCATACCACTCTGGTGCGGATCATACTCTGGTTGACCTACGAGTAGTAACTTGATCAGAAGTTTCATGATCATCATCATTAGCTTCCTCATTGATTGGTGTAGGAATCACTGGAACTGATTTCTGTGATGAACTACTTTCCAATAAGGGTACAATTACCTCATCAAGTGCAACTTTCCTCGCACTCACTTCTTTCGAGAGAAACTCCTTCTCTAGAAAGGATCCATTCTTAGCAGCAAATATCTTACCTTTGGATCTGTGATAGAAGGTGTACCCAACAGTTTCCTTTGGGTATCCTATGAAGACACATTTCTCTGATTTGGGTTCGAGCTTATCAGGTTGAAGCTTTTTCACATAAGCATTGCAGCCCCAAACTTTAAGAAACGATAACTTGGGTCTCTTGCCAAACCACAATTCATATGGTGTCGTCTCAACGGATTTAGATGGTGCCCTATTTAACGTGAATGCAACCATCTCTAAAGCATAACCCCAAAACGATAGCGGAAAATCAGTCAGAGACATCATAGATCGCACCATATCTAATAAAGTACGCTTACGACGTTCGGACACACCATTAAGCTGTGGTGTTCCAGGTGGCGTGAGTTGAGAAACTATTCCACATTGTTTCAAATGAAGACCAAAGTCATAACTCAAATATTCACCTCCACGATCAGATCGTAGATACTTTATTTTCTTGTTACGATGATTTTCCAGTTCACTCTGAAATTCTTTGAACTTTTAAAACGTTTCAGACTTATGTTTCATCAAGTAGATATACCCATATCTACTCAAATCATCTGTGAAGGTGAGAAAATAATGATACCCGCCCCGAGCCTGAACACTCATCTGACCGCATACATCAGTATGTATTATTTCCAGTAAGTCAGTTGCTCGCTTGTTTCGGAGAACGGAGTCTTTGTCATCTTGCCCATGAGGCATGGTTTGCAAGCATCAAATGATTCATAATCAAGTGATTCCAAAAGCCCATCAGCATGGAGTTTCTTCATGCGCTCTACACAAATATGACCTAAATGGCAGTGCCACAAATAAGTTGCACTATCATTATTAACCTTGCATCTTTTGTCTTCAATATTATGAATATGTGTATCACTACAATCAAGATTCAACATAAATAGACCACTCCTCAAGGGTGCATGACCATAAAAGATATTTCTCATATAAATAGAACAACCATTATTCTCTGATTTAATTGAATAACCATCTCGCATCAAACACGATCTAGATATAATGTTCATGCTTAATGCGGGCACCAAATAACAATTATTTAGGTCTAAAACTAATCCCGACGGTAGATGAAATGCAATCGCCATGTAATTGCTTTACTTTATCACTAAGCGGTAGCGATAGTCGTAGAAGCAATAGTTGGCGAGACGACAACGACTCTATGATGAAGATCAAGGTGTCAAGCCGGTGACGATGGAGATCATGACGGTGCTTTGGAGATGGAGATCAAAGGCACAATATGATGATGGCCATATCATGTCACATATTTTGATTGCATGTGATGTTTATCTTTTATACATCTTATTTTGCTTAGAACGGCGGTAGCATTATAAGATGATCCCTCACTAAATTTCAAGGTATAAGTGTTCTCCCTGAGTATGCACCGTTGCTCCAGTTCGTCGTGCCGAGACACCACATGATGATCGGGTGCGATAAGCTCTATGTTCACATACAATGGGTGCAAGCCAGTTTTGCACATGCAGAATACTCGGGTTAAACTTGACGAGCCTAGCATATGCAGATATGGCCTCGGAACACTAAGACCGAAAGGTCGAATGTTGAATCATATAGTAGATATGATCAACATAGTGATGTTCATCATTGAAAACTACTCCATCTCACGTGATGATCGGACATGGTTTAGTTGATATGGATCACGTGATCATTTAGATGACTAGAGGGTTGTTTTTAAGTAATATGATTAATTGAACTTTAATTTATCATGAACTTAGTCCTGGTAGTTTTTGCATATCTATGTTCTTGTAGATCAATGGCCCGTGCTACCATTCCCTTGAATTTTAATGCGTTCCTAGAGAAAGCTAAGTTGAAAGATGATGGTAGCAACTACACGGACTGGGTCCGTAACTTGAGGATTATCCTCATTGGTGCAAAGAAGAACTACGTCCTGGAAGCACCGCTAGGTGCAAGACCCACTGCAGGAGCAACTCCGGACGGTATGAACGTCTGGCAGAGCAAAGCTGATGACTACTCGATACTTCAGTGTGCCATGCTTTACGGCTTAGAATCAGGACTTCAAAGACGTTTTGAATGTCATGGAGCATATGAAATGTTTCAGGAGTTGAAGTTAATATTTCAGGCAAATGCCCGAGTTGAGAGATATGAAGTCTCCACTACAAAAAAAAGACACATCCGTGACATATTGGGCCGAACGAAAAAAAATTCTGTCATACATATGACACTTCTATGATGATAATTGTGACAAAACCCGGTATCATCATAGATGTGGTGGGATCCTACTTCTATGACAAAAAATCATGACAGAAAATGGGCTTTTCGTCCCGGGCGGGCCGGAGACGCACCTGCATGACATTCTTTGGGCCGTCCATGATGGAAAAACCCGTGGTAGAAGCGAGGGCGAGGAAAATTTCGGGGAGTTCCCAGTTACGGTGGGTAGTCGGGGGCCGAGTGATGCGCGTTTCGCTCGTACACGTACGCCCGTGTGTGCGAGGCGTTGGCTCTAACTGAACCCGAGCGAGGCGTTGGGCTCTACCTGTACCCGAGCGATTGCACTGCAGGCTACGCGTTACTGAACCCAAGCGATCGATCGATGGCTGTTAACTGAACCCAATCGAGCGATTCCTTCGCTACTGCTGCTAACTGAAGCCGATCGATGTTACCTTTGGGATGAACAGTGAGCATTGCGCACGGGGGGGGGGGGGTGGATGAACAGTGAGCGGTGGCGTTGCCTCTGGATGAACATGACCCCGTGGTGTGGTGGAGGGCTGGATGAATAGTAGATGGTGGAGGGGTGCCCGTGGAGGGGTGGTTGAACAGGACCCCGTGGTGTGGAGGGCTGGATGAACAGTAGACGATGGAGGGGTGCTCGTGGAGGGGTGGTTGAACAATAGCCGGCGGAGTAGCGCGCGGTGGAGGCTGGATGAACAGGAGCCCGTGGAGGCTGGAGGAGGTCGACGGTAGCCCATGGAGGCTGGAGGAGGTCGACGGTGGAGATGAACAATATCTCGTGGAGTCCCGTTTTGCGGTACGCCACACCCCTCCCGATGAACATGACCCCCGTTTCGACCGTAGGAGGTCCGTTTCGTCCGTTTTGCGGTACGCCACACCCCTCCCGATCAACAGGACCCCTGTTTCGACCGTAGGAGGTCTGTTTCGTCCGTTTTGCGGTACGCCACACCCCTCCCGATGAACAGGATCCTGTTTTGAACGTGGCCGGTCGAACACAAGGCCGTTTCCTCCGTTCTGTGGTACGCCAGGCCTCGTTTCCATCACCTTTTCCGTCCAAGCCCTCCCGATGAACATGACCATGCATTCCGTTCCGACCCAGCCGGTTGGCTCCCATGCGTTCCGTTGCCTCCCGATGAACACGACGGATTCCGTTGCCTCCCCATGAACACGACGCATTTCGTTGCCTCCCCATGAACAAGACGACGACGTTGTTTCTCTGTTCTGACCCAGCCATGCCAACGAGCCCTAGCCATACGTATGCGCGAGTGGACGTTCGAGACCCCGCCCATATGTACACATATGTGGCCGTATTTTCTTTCTTGCACCCTGGCCGTTGTACGTACGTGTACATGCTACGTGCGCGCCTCTACTACGACACGTGTGCGCCTCTACATCCACCAGTATATATGTACGTACACGTTCGCGACCAGAATGACAATGCTATGTATGCTTCGACCAGGTGGGTCCCGACTGTCAGGCACTTCCTTGCGTGCGAAGATGTAGCTGGTGGGTCCCAGCAGTCAGGGGGGCGAATCATTTTGTTTTTTTTGCCCGGACGCACTTCCTTGCATGCGAAGGTGTAGCTGGTGGGTCCCAGCAGTCAGGGGAAACGTTTTTTTTTTGCAAAATACGGTGGCCCGTCCGGTGGGTCCCCGCTGTCAGGTGGAGGAATAATATTTTGCGCGTAATAAGGAGGCACTTCCTTGCTGCGGCTGTGGACCCAGCTATCAGCGTCTCCACGCACAGTAATCTTCCGGTGGAAGTCGGTCGTTGACCACATTGACCACGCCGCGCCGAGAGCACCACGGCGGTGGACGACGGCGAGGCCTAGGAAGGGGACGACACGGAGGCAGGGAAGACTCGGCAGTTATTTCCCACGCGGAGGGGAGTACGACTGTACGAGGGTTTACTGGTTCGTCTGCCATCGCCGGAGAATAACAGCAGGTGTGGGTGAGTAGAGGGATGGCTAGGTCAGCAATGGTAGTACGGTGGGGCGGGAGGACTGCGCGGCAGCACAGCCGGCCGCGGGGAGGAGGGAGCAGGCAGTCCCGCCGGCACTTGTTTGAGCGGCTGGAGCAGGAAGAGCAGAGATTGAAGAAGCACGACGGCCGTTGGATGGACATCCAACACTCAGTGCTTGTGGGTCAACCTTTTTTTAGGAAAGCCTCAAATCTGTGGAAAACAACATACAGCCCATCTGCCATTATTTCTAATAATTTACAGCCCATTTGCAATTCTTAAGGTTTTTTTTGGAGCCCATATTCTTTTTGTTAGCATTACAGCCCATATTGTGGCCACGGTTAAAAAATTATACGAAATTTTGCATATTTCGGTGCGGTCCGAACTGTTTTTAATCCCGAAATTTCGACTCACATTCAAACTGATTTTAAAAATAAATGTATATCAGTATAAAATCCAACAAATTCTCCACCCATAAAAATTAATGTAATTTAAAATCTTGAAATAAAAAAAAGATATTTGAAACTAATTGCCGGTTTGATGTGTTTCAAAAATGTACATCCCATTTCTCATTACTGATGGGCCATTTTCTCGGCCAGCCGAATGAAAGCTCTCCTCGTCTTGAAAGATTTGCAGCCCAACAGGCCTGACAAAGCGACTTACGGCAAATCACAAAAAAACTGGGTTGTGGCCGTGGACCCAGCTGTCAGCCTCTCCACGTACAGTACTCTTCTGATGGAAGTCGTTCCTTGACCACGTTGACCACGCCGTGCGGAGAGCACCACGGCGGTGGACGACGGCGAGGTCTAGGAAGGGGACGACACGGAGCCGGGGAAGATGCGGCAGTGGAAGCCCGCGCGGAGAGGAGTACGAGGGTTCATTGGTTCGGCTGCGGTGTGAGGCTGCCATCGCGGCAGGGCCTGACCAGCGGTGGGAATAGTAGGGGGCGGTGAGGCCTCTGCGGCAGCACAGCCGGCCACGGGAGGCAGGAGCATGCGGCACGACCGGCGGTGCTTTGGGCGGCTGGAGCAAGAAGACCAGAGGTTGAAGAAGCACTACGGCCGTTGGATGGACATCGTACGGTCACTGGAGCTAGAATCGTTCATATTGACTAACTTGACAAAGCCCTTTGTCCCCGTCAACTTAGTAGGCCCACAAGTCAGCCTCCCACCAAGGTGGGTCCCAGCTAGCCGGGGGTGTATTCATTTTTTTTTGTGTAATAAGGAGGCACTTCCAGTGGGTCCGAGCTGACAGCGGGGGGAACGTTTTTTTCGCGAAATACGGTGGCTCGTCCGGTGGGTCCCAGCAGTGAGGGGGAACATTTTTTCGTGAAATAAGGTGGCCCATCCGGTGGGTCCCCGCTGTCAGGTGGAGGAATAATTATTTTGCATGTAATAAGGAGGCACTTCCTTGCGGCCACCATGGACCCAGCCGTCAGCCTCTCCACGTACAATACTGTTCCGATGGAAGTCGGTCGTTGACCACGCCGCGCCGAGAGAACCAGGGCGGTGGACGACGGCGAGGCCTAGGAAGGGGACAACGCGGAGCCGGGGAAGACGTAGCAGTGGAAGCCCGCACGGAGAGGAGTACGAGGGTTCACTGGTTCGACTGCGGTGTGAGGCTGCCGTCGCCGCAAAATAACAGGGGGTGTGGGTGAGTGGAGGGATGGCCTGGCCAACGGTGGGAGTAGTATGGGGGCGGTGAGGCCTCCACGGCAGCACAGCCGGCCACAGGAGGCAGGAGCAGGTGGCACGACCGGCGCTGCTTTGGGCGGCTGGACCAAAAAGACCAGAGGTTGAAGAAGCACTACGGTCGTTGGATGGACATCGTACGGTCACTAAAGCTAGAATCGTTTATATTGACTAAGTTGACAAAGCCCTTGGTACGCTCCAACTTAGTAAGCCCACAGGTCAGCCTCCGAAACGGTGTGCCCCAGATGTCAGGGGGAGGAATCATTTTTTGGGTGGCCGAAGCTAAGAATATCCGAGATTGAAGAAGAAGCACGACATCCGTTGGACAGACATCCAACGGCCACTGCTGCTAGAATCGTGTGTTGACTATAATAAGTTGACAAAGCCTTGCATACGCGTCAACTTATTTTTTTTAGGGGATGCGTCACTTAGTAGGCCCACAAGTGTGTGGCAGAGAACTTATAGCCCATTTGCGTTTTGTAAGGATGTACAACCCATTTTTGAATTCTAATGGAATTTACAACAGCCCATTTACAGTTTGTTAAAAGTACAACCCATTTTCTAGCTAGGACAACGATTAATAATTTCAACCAACCGTTGAAGACAGAATTCAATAAAATTTCCCACATTTTGATGGGATCCGAAATATTTTTATCCCGAAATTTCTAGTCAGATTAAATATAAATTTGTATTACGTAAAAATCCAATCAAACATTGCGCGTGCAACAATGAAAATTTAAGATTTTCAAAATCCATAAATAATATTTTATAAACTAATTTCGTGTTTGGTGCCTTTTTTATAGTTACTGCCCAGTTTTTATAACTACATCCCATTTATTATTTTTTAAAGCCCATTTTCCTGTTAAGCCTAATGCATCCCTCCTAGGAAAGATTTGCAGCCCAGCGGGGCGGAGAATAACAAGTTGACCTTGCCTGGGTATTCCTCAAAAAGACGTATAGCTGGGCTAGACATTTTCATCTTGAAAAAGTTAGTATCTGGGCTGGATATCTGGCCTGGGCTAGATTGGCCACAACCTGCCTAGTTAATACCCTGCTCTCCTCTGAACAACAACGAAATCATCGCCAAGAAAAACTCTGCAGTGCTCACGCCTCAAAAACACAAATACTGCTCGAGCTGCTTGGTCCCAGCTGTCGGGCACCTTGTGCAATTCTCTCATTTATATTGACTACATAGGTTGACAATGGTGTGGGACCGTGATGTCAGGAAACCAGGAGAAAGCAAAAAATATAGTTGTACATAATAAGGAGGCACTTGCGTACGTACGGCTATGGCCCTAGTGGGTCCCTAGTGTCATCCAGTCAAAATAAAGTCAGGTCCTGAATCCTCATGTTCGTTTGACGATGTTAACAATGCTCGGCGCCACGGCGAGCGCAACAACTCGAAGGACAATGGAGAGGGCCTCGCGGGCCCTACATATGGTCTGATACAGCGCCCGCTGCTCATTCAGGAAGCCAGGATCATCGGACACCTATGAGCACCTTAGAGAAACTAAGACGACATGAAATGGTAAGGCCGCGCTTGGGAGCTCTGGTTTATTTCAAACATGTATTAACATACAAGTGTAATTTACTCGTCATCGGAAACAACACGTAAAATATTGGCGTAATGAAACCGAGGGCCCGAGGTCTGTAAGTAAAACCGGCGGGTTACGCGTGTAATTTGAGAGACCAGTGTATATTTTATGAGCACTGCGATATGGACGACATTACCAGACGATACATGCACGACGTGTGTATCATGCCATCCATGGGCAAGGCTGAAACAGCAGCTAACGGCTGGATTATCAATCGTCTGAGTGTCGTTCAGCGTTTTTATCGTGTGTGAAGTACTTCCGATATTTTACTAGTCGAAATCGACCAACCAAGCGCCTTCGCCCGAGACCATCTGCTTTAATTTACAAGCGTCGGTTTTACAAGCGGTTTTGGTTGGAAAACGACGATCCAATCACGGCCTAATATCATGAGTTGGTCGGAAGATCATATGGTTTCACGTCTAACCTACCCGACTTGTCATATAGGCTATGAATGAAACATCAGACGATGAACTTCTTAAGCACGGAAACAACAGAAGAGGATGATCTTCTTAACAAGCAAATCACTGGCATTAGATCGACATGCAAAACAATATGAAGCATTATTCTCAGGAGGCATGGTGAACAGCTCGTGATGCCGCATGCCACAACATTCGAAGCTCAACTTTGCAATCAAACACAAGGCCTGGCATTACATAGACAATGTTTAGAACAAACTCTTAACACATGAATATCTTAGCAGAGTAACTATTTACTTCTAAACTAAACACAGGAATAGGAAAAAACACTCGACGGTGCTCATAGCAAGGGTGTCCCACTCAAAAATATCAAATGCATGTCTTCTGGCTAACATCAATGAGCAAAATTTGACAAAGTTTTCCAATTCTAATATATTAAACTAACGTCTTCTTGCTAACATCAATGATTAAACTTTGACAAGCTTTTCCCATTCAAAATATGTAATGCCTATGATCGTGGAGTCCTGTCGTAGCTTCTTGTACTTGTTTGGGCACTTTTTGCCCAGGGCACTCCACGTGTTGTTAAATTGCCAATGGTCTCTGCAGACTAGTCATGTCACCGGTGTCTAATAATACTCTGTAAAGATTCTCGGTCATTACTTCTGTAATGTAGCGCAAATAGTGACTGCTTCTTTCTGCAAAGTGGAACGACCAACTGGACCCAGTAATGCAGGAGTTTTCCTTGGGCACATTGGCCCATTTTGTGCAGTTCAACTAAAATCGAAGTCGGAATAAAATCGAGCTTTAATTTTGATATCCCTGTAAGCAACAATAGGTATAAGGGAAACAATTACTGAGAAATAACGGTTGATGACTTGTACTCCCAGAAGAAAAGCATCTACTGATCTACTTTATCTTAATGGGAAACAAAGCAGGAGAGTAGCAATTCTCCATCAGTGTGATTCATTCATATTGACTGAGACATTATCTTAACAATGCCTTGTTTCAACATGTATAAAGAACGACAAAGCAGAAAAGTACCATTCCTAAAACAATGCAATTGATTCATTTTAGAAGAGACATTATCTTAACAATACCTTGGTTAAACATGTAGAAAAAACTACAAAGCAGGATAGTACCATTCCTAACAAGTGTTGCAGTTTTTAACTAAGATTCAGTAGTTAATTAATTCTGAGAGTGGCATTGCTTAATTTTACCAGTGGCATTAGATTAACGAAAAGCATAAACAGTTCCAGGGGAGAGTGGGTGCAACAACAATATGTGCTTCCATCTACTTATAAAGGGGGTGATGCAGAGTTTGTTGTAACAAAGCAACAAGCATCATGTCTAGGTTGGTCCCATTTTTTTTCACTACTTAATGGGAAAAGACAGCAATACAATAGCTTCAATTCAACATTTATTTAAAACATTACCAATACAAGTAGCACAACATCTCAAAGCACACTGTACAATCATGTGGATGAAGGCCTGTACTGACCTTTCATGAGACGGACAAGATAAAATACGAATCTGCCAACACGAATAGGAAATCCAATCTCGTTTTGTGCAGTTGCACTGAAATCAAGCAAAGTGTTTCGTGTAGCGAAGCAAAATGTCGCAATAGCAACAAGTTGAATAGATATCCCTGTTTAAACAGAGGCAAAACAGGAATCAATTACTGGCTAATAAAGGAGGATGAAACATGCGGCCACAAAAATGGTAATCCCGCCAATCCCTAACAAGTGTTGCAGTTTTGAAATAAGATTCAGTAGTTAATTCTGAGAGTGGCATCAATTACTGGCTTATAAAGGGGGTGATGCTGAATTTGTTGTAACAAAGCAACAAGCATCATGTCTGGGTTGGTCCCATTTTTGTTCACTACTTAATAGGAAAAGAAAGCAATACAATAGCTTCAATTCAACATTTATTTAAAACAGTACCAAAACAAGTAGCACAACATCTCAAAGCACATTGCACATCATGTGGTTGAGTCCAAGATTTGAAACAACTTGCCACGAAGACTGGAAACAAATCTCGATCTCCATTTGTGCAGTTCCACCAAAATTAAGCAAAGTCACCGGTGTGACATTCAAGTTGAACTGCACAAAACACTCTTAAAACATAAGTGTTTCGAGTAGCAAACAAAAATGTCGCAATAGCAACAAGTTGAATCGATACCCCTGTTTTAACAGAGGCAAAAAAGGAAACAATTACTTGCCGATAAAGGAGGATGAAACAAACGGTGACAGAAAGAAGCATCTAACTTATCTTGGATGGAAGACGAAGTAGGACAGTAGCATTTCTAAAATGGTTGCATTGATTCATATTAACAGAGACATTCTCTTGAAACAACATTCGTTAAAAATGTAATTTACTTTTAACAGTGGCATTGCTTCAATTTTCCGGCGGCATTCTTAGATTAACAACAGCAAAATAGTTGTATGGGACATGCCAGCACCATGTGCGTCCACACGTATAAATGGGTGATGCAGAGTATGTAGCCAAGCAACATATATGCGCTGATCCCATATTTGTTCTCTTTGAACCTTCTTCCTATGTGAGGGCAGCAAATCTTGTCCTGCACAAACTACCCGACCCCCCAGTTTCTTTCCCTTTTCAACAAAGAGATCGGTTCCTTACAGATGTGTGTACTGAGTTACCCCCTTTTTCCCTTTTAGACCTACAAAGCGGCTGGATAGCTAGTCTATACTACTTTCCGCCCCTCCTTTCCTCATTGAACCACGTCCTAGATTCTTGCTCCAGCCCACTACACCCTTCTTTCCTCTTTGAACCAAGACCTAGATTCGACTACAGATTGAAAAAGATCCACATGCAGCTAGAGCAACGACGGTTTCAAAGAAACTTATACCTTAGGGTCGTCGGGATGTGGCAAGGCATGTGGCGGGAGGCCAGATCTGCCCACACTACGTATGGCAGCGAGGAAGAAGGGGTCGGTGACCCTCCCGCATAGGCGCTGGGTGAAAGAGAACAGCGCAGCCGGCAGTGGATTGCCTCCCTCGGTGCGACGGGATACGGACGCCTCCTTCACCAGCTATGAGGGGGGAGAGAGAGACAAGAGGCCAACGCAGTCTTGTTTAGATCTGGTGAAGAGAGGGTGAGAGACTATGAATATAGCAAACCCTAGCAAATGAACGCTGAGCCTCCAGCGTGTAACATATATGTAGTGCGGCGAGCGTGTGGAGAGTGTAAACCCTAGCGAACAAGCGTTGAGGCTCCCTCTTATTTATATATATATATATATATATATATATATATATATATATATATATATATATACACACACACACTACTGTAGTACGGCTGAGCTCCGGTGCCTTCACTGCACCTGCTTTTGGCTGTATGACAGGTGAGCCAGCCACATTTTTGGCCCACCTGTCATAAATCCAAAGGCAGGTGCACTAAGTCAATGAAGCCGCGTCCATATAGTACTCTCGTGTGTACACGACTAATATATAGTGGAGTGGTTTTCTTATTCTCTCCATAACAATCGTTTTAAATTGTGTAAGTACGAAACGAAACTCTTTATTTAATGTACAGTGAAGAAAACTAGTACTACTTCCGATGAACTAACGATCCACGCCCACGCGTCCTGGTCGCACTTCCTGTCCTTCACGTGTGGTACACTACCCTCCCTTAAGTGAACAACCACACATGCGCCAAATTATCGGAAACGTGTGAGAGTGTGTACAAATAAAGAATTTTAATTTCAATTATCGGAAAGGTTTGAGAGTATTACAAAGTTTGACTTCAGTCAAATCTAATATGCGGAGTAAATAAAAATGGAGGGCTACTACATCCATCCGGGTTTTTAGTCCACACCATTTTTTATATCAAAGTTAATAGCTGGACAAATAAAATTACAGGGGAGCTGGAGATAAAGTTGTGAGAAGGCTTAGAAATCAATACAAACTTATGCTCTTAGTACCAATGTCGATCCTTCTTCGAGGAAACATTTGGTTCATAGCCAATTTGTGACACTCCAAAAAAATTTATTTGGTTTTAGCAAAAACCTTGCTGATTTTTCTTCTGTGGATTGAGACCTTTCAAAATTTTCAGAAAAACAATCCTCTTAAAAATCTTTTTCTTTGGCTAGGATTGTTATATCTATTTTCTTCCTCAAACTTTGGGTTTTGACTTGTTAAAAACTTCTCCTTTGATTGGTCCTCTTCTCAAATTATTTTTGGAGTTCAATCTTATCTTTTTGAAAAGAAAACTCTATGAAAAATTTGGATCTTCATCCTTTTGATAACCACCCATGACCTTGTATTTTTGCTCATGTAGTGAAACCATTCCAAAACCTCCCCTCCTCCTTGTTAACAACTCAAATTCCCTGTCCCAACTCATCCAAACAAGTTTTGGATTTTATTTTGATTATTTCACCTCTCAAATCTTTTCTTACCTCTAATTTGAGCCTGACCCATTTACAAGGCAAGTACCCTATAGCTTTTGCATCTGGACCTCAAACCAACTCTTCTGGCTAGTCCTTTGTACCCACAACCCAGAACCATCTTAATCCACTCATCTTCTTTTCAAATTTTTCAACTTACACTCCCTGCAAGTTTGGACCAGATTTGTCAAATTTGGTGAAATTCATATCTACACTTCTCCAAAAATTCCACCAAAAATCAGGCAGCCTACTGGAGCAATGAGAAGCCACTCTACCAAAAATCAGCCCAAGGAAAAATCCCTACAAACCAGAAACATTCTGTCGAACACCTTGCATGCACCGGTTCAGACACTTTCAGACAAATTCAGAGTTTCAGTGACGATCTTCGTCAGTTAAGTGCAGTCACGAGATCACAGTGCCCTTGGCACGTTGCTCGCCGCCTGGCATGCTTGTCCAGAGCCCCGCACGCGCGCTTGGCAGCTTCCCGGCGTCGGTGACTCCCTGGCCCGCCTGCGCCGACGTGTCTTGCGGCGGCCGAACCACCGTAGCAGCAGACAGGAAGTAGAACGGCGGCGCAACGCCGTTCAGCGCCGCCCAAGCTCCCTGGTGGCTCCGCGTGGCCCTCACCACGCCAGCGCATGCATGCAGCACGGTCGCCGTGGCGCGGCGTGCACAGCGCACGCTCTCTGCCGCCGACGGGTCCGCGCCGCTCCGTTCCGTTGAACTACACCTCAGAAGCAAAACCCGACGCCGTTGGCACCTAAAAAGACTCAGTGGACCTCCACAACGGTGCTCAACTCCTAAACCCTCCCGACCAAGCCCTGCGCCGCCGTAATCCCTCGCTGGAGAATCCCGTTCTCGGCAACCGCCTCAGGGTGGCTATATATAGCGCCCCCGAGCCCGCTCTCACCCCCGCACAGCTCCACCACCTCACCACACCCCGCCTGGCCACTGGAGGGGCCTCGAGGAGCCCTTCTTCCTCGACTCCGGCCACCTCCGTCTGCCTCGGGCTCCAGCTGCGTTCACTGCGGTGAGGCCGTATCCGGCGTCTAAACTCCGTCTGCAGTCCTCTTCCTCGCCCCGTACCCTAACCCCCTCGTCAATTTGAACATTGGCAGCCCCTCTGGCGAGCTCCATCCTCGTCCGAACCGCCGTCCGCCGGAGCAAGGGCCACCGTCGACACGGTGCACGCCGGCGACCACCTCGACCACCACCCAACGCGGAACAGCGCCGTGAGCACGGAGGTAACCTCCGATCCCCTTGCCTCGCCGTGGATCGCCGCCGGCGATCGCCGCGGCCCTCTGGCGCCAAAAGCCCCGATTCGGTTTTCAAACCCGACGGGTGGGACCGCCCCGTCAGATTCCTTTCTTTTTCGAATCGTTTTCTGAAAGCGTATTCGGGCAAAATACGTGTTCTCTTCTGAGTCGGCGTATTTGAGACTGAAACGTTTTCTGTTTTTATTAATAGAACCCTGGGAAGTTTCTGTTTCATTATAGATGGGTCCCTGGACAAAAACCTTTATAACTTTTAAACAGAAGCATATTTTTGAATGATTCTTTTTCTGTTCTCTTCAAAATTTTGTCTAGTTTTTTATCAGATTTATTTAAAAAATTATTTGGAATGGTTTTTGTGCACCTCTCGGTATTCACGATAGCGCGTATATTCTCTTTATACCGTAGATACCGACGGAGGTGACGGGACCGCAAACTTCACCGAGCTAGACTCCGACTACTCTGAACCAGGCAAGCATGTTTGAACTTTTGATATGATGAGTGTCTTGGCATGTTTTGGATTTAGTTAGTTTCATGGCATGTTGTGGAGCATACCGATGAACTGTATATTATGCATTGTTGAGACAAGTAAGTTCGATGATCCATACCTTGTTGGATGTGGGTATGCAGGGCCATGTGTTGGCATGAAGATGGGTAAGATGGCAGTGTGGTAGCATGCCAGTCTTATGCCATGCAAGTTTACTTCAGTACCAACCCATATCGGTTGGGCTCGTATCCATTTCCCCTCCCTGTACTACCACATGTTTCCCGAAAGGGATATGGTTTAGTAAGTTGCAAACCGCTTTCTTGGTACACACCAAAAAGGAGAGGCCGGGATGATGGTTCCATGGCCCTGGATTAAAGCCAGGCATCCGGTCAGGGGGCATGGGTGTTTCCGGTTGGGACCGAGAGGGGGGCACCCCTTAGAGCGCGCGTATATAAATTTGATCCCATGCTATTCGAGATTGTGATCTCCCCGTCTCAAAAGTTTTTCTTGGACGATGTTGAGGGTGATTCCTGGCATCGAGAGGTTGGATGGGTGTGTACTGGTTAGCTGTGTTTCCTTATGAAATACCGTAAACGGGACTAGTCCCTTGTGACTACGAAAATCCGTCGACTGTGGGAATTTTTGTACAAACTCTGCAGAGCTCTATATCTTCAAATCATCTTATCTATATCCAAGTTCCGTGCTAACTGACATGCGCCAGTTTTGGTGACAGATCATCCGGTGGGACCATGAGCACTAAGATCAGTTAAATGTTTGTTCTTGAGGATGGACTAACCCATTTAATTTCATGAGTTGAATATATTTATTGTTAATATTATTTCTTTATCAGTTAAAGCCCTTTATGTGGTGTCGCTCAGACGCCCGACTGTGGCATTTCTTTTAAAGCCCTTTATGTGGTGTCGCTCAGACGCCCGACTGTGGCATTTCTTTTAAAGCCCTTTATGTGGTGTCGCTCAGACGCCCGACTGTGGCATTTCTTTTAAAGCCCGTTATGTGGTGTCGCTCAGACGCCCGACTGTGGCATTTCTTTTAAAGCCCTTTATGTGGTGTCACTCAGACGCCCGACTGTGGCATTTCTTTTAAAGCCCTTTATGTGGTGTCGCTCAGACGCTCGACTGTGGCATTTCTTTTAAAGCCCTTTATGTGGTGTCGCTCAGACGCCCGACTGTGGCATTTCTTTTAAAGCCCTTTATGTGGTGTCGCTCAGACGCCCGACTGTGGCATTTCTTTTAAAGCCCTTTATGTGGTGTCGCTCAGACGCCCGACTATGGCATTTCTTTTAAAGCCCTTTATGTGGTGTTGCTCAGACGCCCGACTGTGGCATTCCTTTTAAAGCCCTTTATGTGGTGTCGCTTAGACGCCCGACTGTGGCATTTCCTTTAAAGCCCTTTATGTGGTGTCGCTAAGACGCCCGACTGTGGCATGTATTTTCTTTCTTTTATTTATTTACCTTCGTGGCGTCGCTCTAGACACTCGATTGTTTTCCATTACTTTACTGTTGGGATTCCAGGTGGACTACCGCGTTTCCCTTTTTACTTACCCTGCCTAATATTACTTTGAATGTGCATTGGTAATTTAATCGTGACGCACTCATGCATGCATTTGTTATATCTTACATCCGAGCTGTCTTGCGAGTACTTTCAAAGTACTCACTGGCTTGTTGATTTGGCCAGATGCTGACGAAGGTGATCTCATGGATGAAGAGTTCGATAGCGAATCCGACGCCTAGAGGAGTCCCAGTCAGTCTCGTGCAACCCTGGACTTGGTCACTGTTTTATAACCGCTTCCGCAACCCAAATAAATTCATTGAGCCTCACCTCGACGCTCGATGGGATGATAGTTTGAGAGTCACATATCCAATCCCCACTGTGTTACTCCACCACTACCATATTTGCGAGTCAGTAGTATGCCACCACTCCCTTGTGTTATAACCGCCTTTATGTATAATTATTGGCACGCTTGTAATAAATTGTTGAGCATCGTCAGCTCAACCCTGTTATATATTTAATGCTACTGGTTTATTGTATCAAAAGTTTGTCTACCAGTGAGGAGGTTTCATCTCAAACTGGATTCTAAAGATTGGTTTCTCAATAAATATTTTTATTGGAAAACCGGTCGTGACAAGCTTGGTACCAGAGCCAGGCTGACTGTAGGAAGCCACTAGGTGCGATCGCTAATCAGTTATTAGCATATTAGAGCCCATTTATGTTTTTACAATTGTAGACACTTTTTTCTGACAGTCATCATATATTTATGATCTGACTCTTCAGAATTTTTGCCTACTTTTTGTAGATGGCCGACAACAGCTGCGAGTCTCAGACCTTCGCCAACGTGCCCGATGGGTTCGTCAAGCTTTTATACTTCGTCGTTCAGGTCGCGATGGGGCCATCTGTGCGCCGATCGTCTCACTCTGCCA
The DNA here is from genome assembly GCA_032464435.1 of Aegilops umbellulata. Classification (NCBI taxonomy): domain Eukaryota; kingdom Viridiplantae; phylum Streptophyta; class Magnoliopsida; order Poales; family Poaceae; genus Aegilops; species Aegilops umbellulata. The sequence goes on along the minus strand of CP136060.1, from coordinate 81,309,783 downwards.
GCACAAAGTCAACGACAGTCTGACTATGCACCAGGCCTCGGTGCAATTCAGGGGAGGGCGTGGTGAGTTACGCCGCTTCCGGTTCGTGGGAAGAGCCATGCCCACAGAGAAGCATGCCATCCAGATGGCAGCCCACGAGTCGATAGCTCGCCTCAGGGATGTCCTTCCCGTGATGAAGGCTCGTCGCTACCGCTATCTTCCATGCCACGTGCCTTACACCTCTCACTACGCATACTCCTGCCCCAGAGGAGAACGAGACGAGGCCTTTGAGATGCTTTTTGAGTATCTTCGGGCTCTGGAGGCCGCCTTCGACGACTTGGTGGACGACCTTGTGGCCGCCCGCATGGACTCAGTCCATGGCTGTGCTGCCAATAGGAGGGAGCTCCTGCCCACAGCACCGCCACTGACTTATGCCTCAACACCAGCATCTTATGCACTAGCTCGTCGCCTGCCTTCTACTGAGGAGTTCAACTAGGTCATTGCGCCCACTCCAGCGCGCACTGCACCGCCCCTCACGCCGACTCCTATTCGTGTTATTCCACCCCTGGCACCCGTTCCATCAACTCGGCGCAGCACTACTCGTATGGAGCCCATTAGCGAGGAGGAAGTTGAGTCTCCAGCCTCGCTACGCCTCACCCTTGGCAGGGCCAAGGACATCATCAACATCTCCGACTAAGTACGCTTAGCCATCGCGCATTGTATCGCCATGTAAGATATGGGAAGTAGCCTGTTTGCGCATCATGTAGGATCTGGAGAAGTGCACTAGCCTAAATAACATGTCAGGATATGTACGCCTATCCTGAGTGATGTATTGTATAATTATCGCCCGCGTGTAAGATACGTAATGAGCAGTCTTTCTCCATGCGCAAATTAAATTGGTTTTCCCTAGTAATCTTGGCTATTTGGTTTATTTGCCAATCTTGTGCACTTATGGATTTATTTTTCGCCCCTCTTCGTTTTCTTATGGGTTTTGCAAAATGTATCCCCAGAGTGAAAAATGTCTCGTCCTTGGACTCGCTCCATGCCAGCTCCGCCAGAGGAAAATTATGGCACTCAAGCAGACAACAATTTTGCACAAGGGCAGTCGAACCAATTTTATGACAATCAACCAGGCAACAATTTCACCCAAGGTCAATCAAGTCAACAGGGTAGTGAGACGGCACTATCTCAAATGTGCCGCCTTTATGAACAAAGTCAGCAACAACATCGTGAAATGATGAACCAAGTCATCAACATGGGGAATCACCATGGACAGTATCAACAGCATTCTAAATTATCCGAACTACAGAAGACACGTCCCCAGACATTTTCTCACACTGACAAGCCGCTTGAGGCTGAAGACTGGCTTCGTGATATGGAGAGAAAATTAATTATTGCAAAATGCTCAGACCCAGAAAAAGTACTGTACGCACCGCATTATCTCACGGGAGCAGCCGCATCCTGGTGGGAGAATTTCCTGCACATGCATCCCAACGAAAATGATATAACCTGGGATGATTTCAAAGAAGGTTTCCGTGGCGCGCATATTCCTAAAAGTATTATGAAAATCAAGAAGAGGGAATTCGATGACATCAAACAACGGAACATGACAGTATCAGATTACAACAGTCAGTTTACTCTATTGTCTCGCTACGCAAACGAAGAGCGTATGACTGAAAGCAAGAAAATGGAGAAATTCCTTGACGGCCTAGTGCCCGCGCTTAGATGCCAACTGGTCATACACACTTTCCCAGATTTTAAGACGCTGGTGGATAAAGCCATTACTCTGGAAAATGAAAGACGCAGTTTGGAAGAATATCCGCAAGCGAAAAAGGGACCAGACTAACCAGGCTCGCAATCACCGAAGCAAGACAGACTTCCAAAAGGGTGGGACACACAAATCCCCGTCCAACGTCTCACGCCCAATCAAGAATTTTCATGCAAGGGACAAGGAGTTCACATATCGCCCCGGCGTTACTTGTTACGCCTGCGGAGAGGAAGGACACTATGCCAAGCAGTGTCCCAAGCCTAGAAACTCAGCACCAAAGCCTAACAACGGCAACAACAATTCAGCGCCCAAGCGAAACAATTTCAATCCCAACAACAACCACAGGAAGGGTCATCTGAACCACGTAACCAAAGAGGAGGCACAAAATGCTCCGGATATCGTACTCGGTACGTTTCCTGTCAACACAATACCCGCAATGGTTTTGTTTGATTCTGGAGCTTCTCACTCTTTTGTTTCGAAAAGTTTTGCTTTGCAAAATAATTTTTTGATGCTTCCTTTGGAGAAATCCATGATCATCAAGTCCCCTGGGATTCAGCAAGTTACTCAGAACTACTGTCAGGATGTGATTATTGAGTTCGAAGGGCTGAAATTTTACGCAAACCTTATTGTGTTGGAAAAATAAGGGACTAGATGTCATCCTTGGGATGGATTGGCTAACCACAAATAAAGGTTTCATTGACTGTTTCAACCGGACCGTAATACTCACGCATCACCTCGGGAAGACGATAAGGGTATCCGCCAAGGAAAGGAAAATACCCAGGCAACCAAGACTGAATAAGGTAGATGTTTCTGAGCTAAGCAAGGTTCCAGTAGTATGTGAATTTCCAGACGTATTCCCCGAAGAGCTACAAGGCATGCCACCAGACCGAGAGATAGAATTCAGCATTGACCTTGCACCAGGAACCACCCCCATATACAAGAAACCGTACAGAATGGCACCGTCCGAGTTAGTTGAACTGAAGAAGCAAATAAAGGAATTGCTAGACAAAGGATACATTCGGGCCAGTTCCTCACCATGGGGATCACCAATTTTATTTGCCAAAAAGAAAGATGGAACACTGCGATTGTGTATTGACTACCGAGCACTTAACATGGTCACGGTCAAGAACAAATACCCGATGCCAAGAATAAATGATTTATTCGATCAGCTCGCTAAGGCCAAGGTATTCTCAAAAATTGACCTAAGGTCAGGATACCATCAATTAAAGGTACGAACAGAAGATATCCCCAAGACAGCATTCACCTCCAGATATGGACTGTATGAGTTCACAGTAATGCCTTTTGGATTAACAAATGCTCCTGCATATTTTGTTCGCCTCATGAACAAAGTATTTATGAAGTTTATGGACAAGTTCGTTGTGGTATTCATCGACCATATTCTAGTATACTCCAAAACACCAGAAGAGCACGCTGAACATCTCAGAATTGTACTAGGAGAACTCAGGAAACACCAATTGTACGCCAAGTTCAGCAAGTGTGAATTTTGGTTAAAGCAAGTAGGCTTTCTAGGCCACGTGCTAACCCAAGACGGTATCGCCGTGGACCCGGAGAAAGTAAAGGCCGTACTTGGCTGGAAGTCACCAACCAGTGTAACAGATATACGAAGTTTCCTGGGAATGGCAGGATATTACCGCAGATTTATTGAAGGATTCTCCACCATAGCCAAACCTATGACCCAGTTACTCAAGAAGGAAAAGAAGTTTGAATGGACAGAGGCCTGCGAGAAAAGTTTCCAAGAGCTAAAGAGGAAGTTAACAACAGCACCAGTATTAGTTGTGCCAGACATACACAAGAATTTTGAAGTATATTGTGACGCGTCCAGGAAAGGTCTTGGATGTGTATTGATGCAAGAAGGCAAGGTTGTCGCCTACGCTTCAAGGCAGCTTCGCAAGCATGAGGAAAATTATCCCACTCATGACTTGGAGATGGCAGCAGTCATCCATGCACTTAAGGAATGGAGGCATTTCTTACTTGGAAATCGATGTGAAATATATACAGACCACAAAAGTCTCAAATACATTTTCACGCAGCCAGAATTAAATTTACGGCAAAGGCGCTGGTTGGAATCAGTAAAGGATTATGATGTCGGTATCCACTACCATCCAGGTAAAGCAAATGTGGTGGCTGATGCTCTTAGTCGGAACCCCAGCTCCAACGAAAGCAGTCTGCACGGCTTGAGATCCGAATTCCAACAAGAATTTGCCAGACTTAACTTATTCATGGTAGCAGAAGGCACCATATCAAATTTGGAGATGCAACCCGACCTTGTAGAGAAAATTAAAGAAGCTCAGTCGGGTCACCCCAGTATAGAAGGTATAAAAAGAAAGGTGAGTAAGGGCAAAGCCTCAGAATTCGTCATAGACAATGGAGGAATACTATGGTACGGGGAAAGACTCTGCGTACCAAACATAGAAGATCTTAAACAGCAAATTTTGGCTGAAGCCCACACCACCCCATATTCAATTCACCCTGGAGGGACCAAAATGTATAAAGATATTCAAGAAAGATTTTGGTGGCACGGTATGAAGAGGGACATCGCTACCTTCATTGCATGTTGCGACTCATGTCAACGCATAAAAGCTGAACATCAGAGACCAGCCGGATTACTGCAACCAAACAAAATACCTGAGTGGAAATGGGATGAAATAGGGATGGATTTCATTGTCGGACTACCTCGGTCACGACACGGGAATGATGCTATATGGGTCATCACCGACAGGTTAACCAAGGTAGCACATTTTATTCCAGTAAAGACAACCCACACCACTCAGAAGCTTGCCAGGATTTACCTCTCCCGCATAGTTTGTCTACACGGTGTCCCAAGGACTATATTATCCGACAGGAGCACTCAGTTCGTTTCGAGATTTTGGGATCACTTACAACAGGCACTGGGAACTCAGCTAGCCTTCAGTACAGCTTACCACCCCCAGACAGATCGGCAAACGGAACGCATGAACCAGATCTTAGAAGACATGCTGAGAGCATGTGTCCTCACATATGGAACCAGTTGGGAAGAAAGTCTGCCATATGCCGAGTTCGCATACAACAATAGTTACCAGGCCAGCCTGCAAATGGCACCATTTGAGGCTTTGTATGGACGAAGATGTCGTACCCCGTTGAATTGGTCAGAAACCGGAGACAGCCGCATCTTCGGACCAGACATGCTCAGAGAAGCCGAGGAGAAAGTCAAGCTAATCAGGGATAGGCTCAAGACCGCCCAAAGCCGACAGAAGAGTTATTACGATCAGAAGCATCGTAGGGTCAGCTTCGAACCCGGAGAGTTTGTGTACCTACGAGTATCCCCTATGAGGGGATTACAACGATTCAAGATAAAAGGAAAGCTAGCGCCAAGATTTATCGGACCATTCTGTATATTGGCACGAAGAGGCACGGTCACCTACCAACTAGACTTACCTAAGGAACTATCAGATATCCACAACGTGTTCCACATTTCGCAGTTAAGGAAGTGCATAAGAAACCCAGAGAAAAGAGTATCCCATGAGAACATTGACGTGCAACAAGACCTCACTTATCGGGAACATCCAGTGAAGATACTAGAGGAGTCTGAAAGGAGGACCCGACAAAAGACCATTAAATTTTTCAGAGTTCAGTGGAGCAATCACACTAACAACGAAGCAACTTGGGAAAGAGAGGATTTTCTTCGAGCAGAGCATCCGCACTTATTTGAGGGACAACTGAAATCTCGGGGACGAGTTTTTCCTAAGGGGGTAGGTGTTGTGACACTCCAAAAAAATTTATTTGGTTTTAGCAAAAACCTTGCTGATTTTTCTTCTGTGGATTGAGACCTTTCAAAATTTTCAGAAAAACAATCCCCTTAAAAATCTTTTTCTTTGGCTAGGATTGTTATATCTGTTTTCTTACTCAAACTTTGGGTTTTGACTTGTTAAAAACTTCTCCTCTGATTGGTCCTCTTCTCAAATTATTTTTGGAGTTCAATCTTATCTTTTTGAAAAGAAAACTCTATGAAAAATTTGGATCTTCATCCTTTTGATAACCACCCATGACCTTGTATTTTTGCTCATGTAGTGAAACCATTCCAAAACCTCCCCTCCTCCTTGTTAACAACTCAAATTCCCTGTCCCAACTCATCCAAACAAGTTTTGGATTTTATTTTCATTATTTCACCTCTCAAATCTTTTCTGACCTCTAATTTGAGCCTGGCCCATTTACAAGGCAAGTACCCTATAGCTCTTGCATCTGGACCTCAAACCAACTCTTCTAGCTAGTCCTTTGTACCCACAACCCAGAACCATCTTGATCCACTCATCTTCTTTTCAAATTTTTCAACTTACACTCCCTGCAAGTTTGGACCAGATTTGTCAAATTTGGTGAAATTCATATCTACACTTCTCCAAAAATTCCACCAAAAATCAGGCAGCCTACTAGAGCAATGAGAAGCCACTCTACCAAAAATAAGCCCAAGGAAAAATCCCTACAAACCAGAAACATTCTGTCGAACACCTTGCATGCACAGGTTCAGACACTTTCAGGCAAATTCAGAGTTTCAGTGACGATCTTCGTCAGTTAAGTGCAGTCACGAGATCACAGTGCCCTTGGCACGTTGCTCGCCGCCTGGCATGCTTGTCCGGAGCCCCGCACGCGCGCTTGGCAGCTTCCTGGCGTCGGTGACGCCCTGGCCCGCCTGCGCCGGCGTGTCTTGCGGCGGCCGAACCACCGTAGCAGCAGACAGGAAGCAGAACGGCGGCGCAACACCGTTCAGCGCCGCCCAAGCTCCCTGGTGGCTCCGCGTGGCCCTCTCCACGCCAGCGCACGCATGCAGCACGGTCGCCGTGGCGCGGCGTGCACAGCGCATGCTCTCTGCCGCCGACGGGTCCGCGCCGCTCTATTCCGTTGAACTACACCTCAGCAAGCAAAACCCGACGCCGTTGGCACCTAAACAGACTCAGTGGACCTCCACAACGGCGCTCAACTCCTAAACCCTCCCGACCAAGCCCTGCGCCGCCGTAATCCCTCACCGGAGAATCCCGTTCTCGGCAACCGCCTCGGGGTGGCTATATATAGCACCCCCGAGCCCGCTCTCACCCCCGCACGGCTCCACCGCCTCACCACACCCCGCCTGGCCACTAGAGGGGCCTCGAGGAGCCCTTCTTCCTCAACTCCGGCCACCTCCGTACGCCTCGGGCTCCAGCTGCGTTCACTGCGGTGAGGCCGTCTCCGGCGTCTAAACTCCGTCTGCAGTCCTCTTCCTCGCCCCGTACCCTAACCCCCTCGTCAATTTGAACATTGGCAGCCCCTTCAGCGAGCTCCATCCTCGTCCGAACCGCCGTCCGCCGGAGCAAGGGCCACCGTCGACACGGTGCACGCCGGCGACCACCTCGACCACCACCCAACGCGGAACAGCGCCGTGAGCACGGAGGTAACCTCCGATCCCCCTGCCTCGCCGTAGATCGCTGCCGGCGATCGCCGCGGCCCTCTGGCGCCAAAAGCCCCGCTTCGGTTTTCAAACCCGACGGGTGGGACCGCCCCGTCAGATTCCTTTATTTTTCGAATCGTTTTCTGAAAGCGTATTCGGGCAAAATACGTCTTCTCTTCTGAGCCGGCGTATTTGAGACTGAAACGTTTTCTGTTTTTATTAATAGAACCCTGGGAAGTTTCTGTTTCATTATAGATGGGTCCCTGGACAAAAACCTTTATAACTTTTAAACAAAAGCATATTTTTGAATGATTCTTTTTCTGTTCTCTTCAAAATTTTGTCTAGTTTTTTATCAGATTTATTTAAAAAATTATTTGGAATGGTTTTTGTGCACCTCTCGGTATTCACGATAGCGCGTATATTCTCTTTATACCGTAGATACCGACGGAGGTGACGGGACCGCAAACTTCACCGAGCTAGACTCCGACTACTCTGAACCAGGCAAGCATGTTTGAACTTTTGATATGATGAGTGTCTTGGCATGTTTTGCATTTAGTTAGTTTCATGGCATGTTGTGGAGCATACCGATGAACTGTATATTATGCATTGTTGAGACAAGTAAGTTCGATGATCCATACCTTGTTGGATGTGGGTATGCAGGGCCATGTGTTGGCATGAAGATGGGTAAGATGGCAGTGTGGTAGCATGCCAGTCTTATGCCATGCAAGTTTACTTCAGTACCAACCCGTATCGGTTGGGCTCGTATCCATTTCCCCTCCCTGTACTACCACATGTTTCCCGAAAGGGATATGTTTTAGTAAGTTGCAAACCGCTTTCTTGGTACACACCAAAAAGGAGAGGCCGGGATGATGGTTCCATGGCCCTGGATTAAAGCCAGGCATCCGGTCAGGGGGCATGGGTGTTTCCGGTTGGGACCGAGAGGGGGGCACCCCTTAGAGCGCGCGTATATAAATTTGATCCCATGCTATTCAAGATTGTGATCTCCCCGTCTCAAAAGTTTTTCTTGGACGATGTTGAGGGTGATTCCTGGCATCGAGAGGTTGGATGGGTGTGTACTGGTTAGCTGTGTTTCCTTATGAAATACCGTAAACGGGACTAGTCCCTTGTGACTACGAAAATCCGTCGACTGTGGGAATTTTTGTACAAACTCTGCAGAGCTCTATATCTTCAAATCATCTTATCTATATCCAAGTTCCGTGCTAACTGACATGCGCCAGTTTTGGTGACAGATCATCCGGTGGGACCATGAGCACTAAGATCAGTTAAATGTTTGTTCTTGAGGATGGACTAACCCATTTAATTTCATGAGTTGAATATATTTATTGTTAATATTATTTCTTTATCAGTTAAAGCCCTTTATGTGGTGTCGCTCAGACGCCCGACTGTGGCATTTCTTTTAAAGCCCTTTATGTGGTGTCGCTCAGACGCCCGACTGTGGCATTTCTTTTAAAGCCCTTTATGTGGTGTCGCTCAGACGCCCGACTGTGGCATTTCTTTTAAAGCCCGTTATGTGGTGTCGCTCAGACGCCCGACTGTGGCATTTCTTTTAAAGCCCTTGATGTGGTGTCGCTCAGACGCCCGACTGTGGCATTTCTTTTAAAGCCCTTTATGTGGTGTTGCTCAGACGCCCGACTGTGGCATTTCTTTTAAAGCCCTTTATGTGGTGTCGCTCAGATGCCCGACTGTGGCATTTCTTTTAAAGCCCTTTATGTGGTGTCGCTCAGACGCTCGACTGTGGCATTTCTTTTAAAGCCCTTTATGTGGTGTCGCTCAGACGCCCGACTGTGGCATTTCTGTTAAAGCCCTTTATGTGGTGTCGCTCAGACGCCCGACTGTGGCATTTCTTTTAAAGCCCTTTATGTGGTGTCGCTTAGACGCCCGACTGTGGCATTTCTTTTAAAGCCCTTTATGTGGTGTCGCTCAGACGCCCGACTGTGGCATTCCTTTTAAAGCCCTTTATGTGGTGTCGCTTAGACGCCCGACTGTGGCATTTCTTTTAAAGCCCTTTATGTGGTGTCGCTAAGACGCCCGACTGTGGCATGTATTTTCTTTCTTTTATTAATTTACCTTCGTGGCATCGCTCTAGACACTCAATTTTTTTTCATTACTTTACTGTTGGGATTCCAGGCGGACTACCGCCGTTTCCCTTTTTACTTACCCTGCCTAATATTACTTTGAATGTGCATTGGTAATTTAATCGTGACGCACTCATGCATGCATTTGTTATATCTTACGTCCGAACTGTCTTGCGAGTACTTTCAAAGTACTCACTGGCTTGTTGATTTGGCCAGATGCTGATGAAGGTGATCTCATGGATGAAGAGTTCGATAGCGAATCCGACGCCTAGAGGAGTCCCAGTCAGTCTCGTGCGACCCTGGACTTGGTCACTGTTTTATAACCGCTTCCGCAACCCAAATAAATTCATCGAGCCTCACCTCGACGCTCGATGGGATGATAGTTTGAGAGTCACATATCCACTCCCCACTGTGTTACTCCACCACTACCATATTTGCGAGTCAGTAGTATGCCACCACTCCCTTGTGTCATAACCGCCTTTATGTATAATTATTGGCACGCTTGTAATAAATTGTTGAGCATCATCAGCTCAACCCTGTTATATATTTAATGCTACTGGTTTATTGTATCAAAAGTTTGTCTACCAGTGAGGAGGTTTCATCTCAAATTGGATTCTAAAGATTGGTTTCTCAATAAATATTTTTATTGGAAAACCGGTCGTGACACAATTGTGTGATAAAATTGCACCAATGTGAAAGACGACTGCGTCTCCAACGCAACCAAGGTGAACTGACGAAGGATATCATATTTGTGCGTAACAAGCAAAGAGCACTGATGGAAGACAACTTGTTTTTCATTGAAAATCGATCAGCTTCGCCAACCGACGCAACCATGAGGCGCAACCATGAGCATCGACAGGTCATCGTGGTGATGCATCATCCATTTGGCATTAAGTTTGGGTGAGGCACCTGTGAGGTTCGACAAATCCTCACTGTGGTCTGTTTCTTCTCAGTAATCAAGCTCGAGGAAGGAAGAACCACGTGGCAGAGGACAGTGAGGCAGAACAACAATGGCCATCCAATTTTGTGCAGTTCCACTAAAATTGAGGAAGACATGCCCGGGTATGGAGACACGCATCGCTGTTTCCAAAAATATAAAAAAGGGTTAGCAACGACATCTCAATTGTCAATAAGAATTAATGAAAAGTACACCAACAAACAGAAGCATCATAATTATCTTGATTGGAACTAAACTAGGATACCCGAGAAAAAAACATTTCTTCATTTAACCAGTGATAGTACTACCACCATATGGACAATGACTGCACAACCACCATGTACTTTTTGTCGAAACAACATGTATACCTCCACCGAGGCATAAATCAGGACAACTTTTCGAGTGGCATTTCCTCTATAATAGTACTAGTAGGTGATGTTGGACCAGCCGACGAACCCTAGCTACTATGCATGGGGAGCTGGGGAGTAGTCGCATAGAAGAAAACACGCACGCAGTGACCTGGGGAGCTGGACCACTACAAGAAGTTATACCTCAGGTGGGCGAGATGTCGTTTAGGCAGGCGGGCGGGATGTGCCCACACGATGGCAGCGAACAAGGGCACGAAGGATCTTCGTCCGCGCCAGCACCAGATCCGAGAGGACGGTGCGCATCGGCTTCCTCCGTCACCGACGGCGACAACGTCAACGCTGCACCTCCTCACCTCCCGTAGCGGACGGGATTCGGCCGGATCTGTGACCACCGGTGAGGAGAGAAATAGAGTGGACACTGCCATCTTGTTTTGATATGGAGAGGGTGAGAGAGCGAGATGCGAGAAACACTATCAAACAAGAGGCTATAATGGAGTAAAAAAATCTCTCCATAGCAGTGGTTTTAAATAGAATACGCGTGTTCCCGGAAAAAAGAAACGAAAACTGGCGGACAATTTTTTAAGTGTCTGTCTAGGACACATCTAGATGTGACATAGTTATGTCACATCTAAGTTGGCGTCCACTCTATTTGTGGTTTATTTTTTATCTAGTTTTTTTGTCTCTTGTTGCTACATTATATACTTGTGGGAGGTTAGATGTGATATCCTTAAATAACATCTAGATGTGAATTAGACAAACTGATTTTCTAACATACCAAGAAAGAAAACTCGATCAAAAACACGCCCCCGCTTCCAGGTCACGAGAGTCGTCGCGCACAAACACATAGACATAGACATGCATACCCGTGTTTACGTAAAATTCCATCTCCATCTCCATCTCCAATCATATTTGTCCAATTGGCACATCATTTACGTTGTTAATTATATACGCAGCAATATTAACGTAGAACATCTCTTGTTTGCGCACGTCCAGACCGCTGCCACAGCCGGTCTTGACCAACCCGAACCCTCTTCATCACCCGCGCGTGCTTCCCCCCCGAAACGGTCAGTGCCGCATTCATGCCCGGCCAGAGCGGACGCGACCTCTCACTGGCGCCGGCATTGAAGCGGCATGCCGGCCGAGAGAGCGTTGCCCGCGCCGCTTCCAGGTGCACGCAGCTGCTCCGCGTTCAAAGGTTGCAATAGCCGGCTACAACATGCATGTAAAAAGTTCTTGGGAGTCCGTGCTACAGCTAGCTGTCCTACCCCAACTCGTCAATCTCTTCCAGTAGTGCTAGTACTCCATGGCGCGATCCATCGACAAGCAGGCGGGAAAGTTATCGTATACTCGGTTTGCGGTGAGTGGCATGCCGAGCGACCTTGTGGGGTCGAGTCGTGGAGGAGGCTGAGACACGAACACGATAGACGTGATTTAAACATTGGTTTTGCTCGATGGCGCGATCCAACGAAATGAAACGTTGGTTTCTCTCCGTTTCCATTTTTCTCCAGAAAAACGGAAACATTCCACTCCATTTTCATTCCTATTACAAGGTTGCCCCGTTACAACATTCCATCAAATACAAAGGAAAACTAACACGCATGCTGATGCATCTCAATGATTCACAGATCATAGCCAATATTTACTTCACAACTAAAGAAAAAAGTTGTGAGAGTGTGTACGAAAGAAAAACTACTGATGGGGTCACTACGACTTAAACCCTAAACCCTAAACATGATTTAATTTCCTGGCCAGGTAGAACCTATCGAAGGAAAGACGGCCGGCACCCTCGGATCATATGATGCTTTTGTGCAGTTCCACTAAAATCGACCTGTGAGCATCCCTGATGGCAAAGATATTGAAGAAGTGTGATTAGAATAATAGTACTGGCACTAGTTCATGAGACATAAACTCATCACAAGTAGAAGCCGGTAAAAGTAGAGAAAGATCGACATGGAGATGGAGCTACGGCAGTGGAGCAAGCCGGCTCCAAAAGGAAGATGGACTACCTAGGACGTCGGGCTGTAGCTAGAAAGGCGGTTGGGACGCGGCATCGGCCCATACCGCGGTGACCCCCGATTGGGACGCACCGACTGTGGGTTTTCTCCCTCGCTGATATCGACTGCATCTACGCAGAACATTGTTCCCTTCCCCCAGCTGCGGGATCAGGCCCGTCGTTCTATGCTTGTGAAGAGAGCAACCTAAGCAAGCAGGCTTGTAGCTTAGGCTCCTGCTTGTGTATATATAGTGGTTTTCTTTCTCTCTCCATATCAACCATTTTATATTGCGTACGTGTCATTCAAGAGTGAAATGATGGTTGCTTCTTCCGACTAACTTACTATGTGATTTGACTGCTCCTTAGTGGCCCCTACACGTACTCCCCCTACGTGTATGCAACAGTCACACGTACACATGGACGCAAATTAAAAACGCGCGCGACGCCCTAATGCATGCATGTCCGAGCACACGACGAAACACACACGGTCACGCTCAAGTGCTCAACCTACACGTGCATGCACACACATACTCAGTCAGGGTGAGCTAGTGACCGTATAAACACCGGAAAATATATATATTGAGCGCAATGAGCGTATTATGAAGTCCTCTGGCCGTATTTTTACAAATATACAGTGACAGACAGTGTATTTATCTCGTTTGAAATTAAGCCATATTAACCGGAGAGGAGGCAGTATGGACTAGCATTACTTTGCTGTGTCCCGTCAACTTGCCGAATGAGGAGAAGGTTGCAGGACGGGAGAAGCTTGCGTGTGGTGGCTGCAGGACAAGGAGAAACTTTTGACTAATGCAAGCTCTCCCTCGCTCAGGCGGTGGACGTGCAACAGTTAATTCGGTGTCAGATTGCCAGAAGCATACACTATACTACTAGTGATATTATTGTTCGACTTCCCGAATAGGTGAACAGCCAAGCGCAAAGTTTACTAGTACTACTACTATAGTCTATAAAGGTACATACTATACTAGTACTAGGAACCGGATGGAGGAGCGTCTGCACTCTTATTATAATTTTAAAATGTGATAAAGCAATCTTCAACACATTTGGTTCTCTTCGAGGGTTCTCGCATGTGATAATGGAAGTTGATAGCATGGAACACTCGCCACAATTCTCGCTTAATTTTGGCTCATATCCTGTTAGAAATAGTAGCACTCGGTAATATTTCCTCTTTTTTTGTTATTCAGCATGTAAACAGGTCAGCAAACTTGGCGGCGCATCTTTGTGCGAACCGTGCTTGCTGCACTTTGAATGTGGCCGAGAGCTGGCTTGATGAAACACCTCGCTTCCTACTTTTTTTGCAGGGTACCTCGCTTCCTAGTGACCAGTGTCTTGGCTGGTCGTCCTAAGAATGCTTATATATGAATAAAGCTCTCTCATTTACTCGCAAAAAAGATTAAGCCATATTAACCGGAAAGGAGGGAGTATGGACTAGCACTACTTTTTGGTGTGTCCCGTCAACTCACAGAACGAGGAGAAGCTTGCAGGACAAGGTGAAGCTCGCTTACGCCTTTTGGCTAATGCAACCTACCCTCGGTGGACATGCATTAGTCCATTCGGTGTCAGATTGTGAGAGGCATACACTGTTGTACCCAACATGCGGAGTACCATCATTGTTCGACTTCACGAAGAGGCGAAGAGCCAAGTGTAGTAGTACGAGTAGTACTACTACTAGAACCGCATGGTGGGGCGTCTATACTCTTATTTTTTTATCTCTGATAAAGTACACATTTATTCTGGAGAAGGGCGGGAAACGGCAGCCCAACATGTAATGAATGATATCGATCAACCAACCATGGTTGAATATATGTTGGCCTCCGTGCGAGCCCATCTATGTGTTCTCGCTCCTCGTCTCTCTCAAGGAACGGCGGGTTGGATCTTTGTCGTTAATTGAGATCGGTTTGCTCACACTCCTATCCCACATGTCAGTGCCAACAGGAGGTGCGTTGACCGACTGGCCATACGCGTACTTGGTTTTGCACCTTCATACCACTCCTCCCTTCGTCACAGTTTACAGGGCGCGCTTCATTATGATGCATTTCTCTCAATGCATTTCCACCACCAGAGAGACTTTAGACGCGTTTGGTTTAATGCTCAATTAATTAGGGGTGGTAACCGCAATCAAGTCCACAATTTTTCTCTCCATGTACTGTACTACTATGGAGTGGAGTAAGTGCATGCATGTGTGTACCCGGGGTGGAAGCATTGCATACATGTGTGTATGCATTATTCCCTCTAGTAATAAATGTCGTGCTATAACTACCAATGCTATTTTTCAGGCCGATCGCTAGTCGCCTTGGTCCCACAGATTTTTTTCTTTTTTTTGAAGCGCGTTGTATAAACAGTGACGGATGGAGTAGTATGAGCGGATTCAAAGAAGAGCGTATTGATGGTTGCTTCTTCAGAGCAACTTACTGTGGGAAAGGTGGGGCTTATGATTTGACTGCTCATTACTCACTATTAATGCGGCGCAACGACCGGGCTGAGTCTCCCATGAGGTTGTGCACTACCCCCTCGGTTCTTAAATATACTCCGGAGTATTTATCTTTCTAGAGATTTCAATGCGTGACTACTCAAACATTTGTCTTTTTAGAGATTTCAAATTGTCGGGGAAAATCTGCCTCCACGAACACCTATGGGGACCGAGCCCCTTTCCTGGTTCGGCGGGGGGCGGAGGTCGCGCGAAGAGCGGATCGAGGCGGTGCACACAAGGGGTTTACCCAGCTTTGGGCCGCACAGATGCATAAAACCCTACTGCTGCTTTGTGGTTTGTATTGTGTTCTTGTTGCGGGAGCGCTGAGTGCTACAGTACACTCAGGCAACTGATCAGACCGAGCGTGAGTGGTCCTTTTCCCTCCCCTCCCCCCCCCCCCCGTTGCGCATGGGGCCTCCTTTTATATGTGCAAGGGGTTACCCACAGGTGGCAACGTAGGCGGGGGCAAAACTGGAAAACGCTGTGTTGGGTACAACTGTTTGCACAGTGCTATCATACCTAACTCTGACGGCAGGGGACAAGGGCATTAAATGCCCGTCTAGGTCGCCCAAACAGTGCAGAAAAGGGACCGCCAGGGGCGCCACCGTTTGCCACGACGGCTACCCTATCAGCGTTGCTTCGCCACCGCATGCCCCTGGCTGCGCAGCCTCTCGCCACGTACGCCTGGAATGGCCCCAGAGCGACGCATGGGTGGATGAGCTGGAGCGCAGGCACGGGGTGGTGACTTGCCGCGGCGAGCGCCTTGCTGCGGTTGATGCCTTGTCGCGTCTGGGAGCTTGTCGCTCACCGGTCCTTGCCGAGACGCGGGGCACGTCGCAGCAAGTCTCTTGTCATGCCTCGGTCGGCCTTCCCGGCAAGCTCCTCTTGCCGGGGCCTTGTGCTTCGAGTGGTCGTCCCGGCAAGCTCCTCTTGCCGGGGCCTTGCTCTCTTCGGATGGCCTTCCCGGCAAGCTCCTCCTGTCGGGGCCTTGGCTCAAATACTTTGTTCTTGGATGGCCCAAAAAGGGACCATGGAGAGTTTTGGCGATCACCTGGCAAGCCTTGTCGTGGGGTGCTACGACTGCCCGTGCACAAGTTCGGGGTACTAAGGTACCCCTACTTTAGTACACCGACAGGAACCCCCGGGCCTGGGCCATACACGGTGCCGAGCGCTGTTGGGCCAGGCCCAAAACAGTGCACGGGCACGCGCGGCCTGGGTCACGCTGCATCTTCTTCTGCGTCCACCATGTCCTCCCAGAACGGCACGCGTCGAACGCGGCATCGTGGGGAGAGGCGTGCGTGACGTGGGCGGCGTGCGCGGGGCTGAGCCCCGTAGGCATGCGTCACGTCGCAATAAAGGGGGAACGGTTCGCGCTATCTCCATGAGTGGAGGGAGGCGTGGAGGCGTGGCCCATTTGCTAGACGGGGCCGAGGCACGGTTTCCGAGGCGTCCGCTCCCCACGATCACAAGGTGGAGGGAGGTCGCCTCATCCGTCGCCTTGGACCTGCACGCCAGCCACGCGGCTTCCATGCACCTGGAGCTGCGGACGGTGGAGGCAGGAGACCGGGCCGTCGCGGGTCGAGGCAGCAGGCCGGTCCCAGTCGCCTGCTCTTCCTGCGTCCTGATTGGCTGAGCGTTGCGGTCGAGCCCCCACCCTGCTCCTTTATAAAGAGCAAGAGGGGGCGACGGAGATCCACACTCCTCCATCTTTTCTTTCCCTTCAGCTTCTTATCCCCTCTCCCCATTCGCCATGGAGAAAGGGAACCCTGGTCCTTCGTCGGTGGCGGCGAGGGTCGCCGCTAGGCAACGCGCCCCTCCTCCCCTTGCACCCGCGGTGGCGGAGCCAGCCGTAAGGGGAAGGGGGAGGGGGCGAGGTCGTGGACGAGGGCGTGGACGAGGCCGAGGCGCTCAGGGAAGAGGCGGGCGGGGCGACACGCCAGCCTCGCCTCCGCCAGCGGCTCCTCTTCTCACGGCGGTCCACACCGGGGACGACCCTTGCGGGTTCTTCGTCAGGCTGCGCCGGGCGCCTCGCCGTCGCCTCCACCTCCCGGCTCCCTTCGCCAGCGTGATGGAGATGGAGCAACCCGAGACGCTAAGACTGCGCATGAGGGGCTGCGGGATCAGCGGCACGCGGGTCCACGTCGAGTCCCCAGCCCCTGGCGTGATGTATCTTGGCCGAGGGTGGAAGACATTCGCCCGTATCCACAGCTTGATGGAGGGGTTCACTCTCCATTTTAAGTTGATGGAGGGCGACCTCCTCTCCGTCAAGGTCTTCGGGTGCTTCGGGATCCGGGCCCGGTGCTGCGTGGATAGCTCCTCCGACAGCGAAGGCTCCTCCTCGAGCGAGAGTGAAGAGGAGGGGAGCGACAGCGACGACGAGGGTAGCGGTCGTCGGGATGACGGGTCCGACTAGGCGCCGGTCGCGGCTCCGCGTGGCACCGGTGACCCCATCATCCGTGTCGCCGGCTCCTTGAGCTTCCCGGGTTCGTCTCCTTGGCGGCTGGCGTGGCGAGGCTGTGGAAGAGGAAGAGGGCTGGCGGCAAGGCCGTCAACTCGGAGTACGAGGACTAGATGCCCTCGATAGCGTGTTGACGTCCCGCTGCCTCATCTTCGAGCTCCACTTCCGGCGCCGCCGTCACCATCCAGCCTCCGGACGGCCCTCCCGGCGTTCTGTTGGTGTCTTCTGCCACCCGTAGCTCGCCTAGGCGCCCCTTTTGCCTTTTTCGCCTCCTTGTCCTACCTCCTGGGGAGAGAGACGAGAAAGGGATTACGGGCACCTTATCTTTTTTTCAATCTGTAAGCCCTCGGGCCTTAGCTGTGTTTAAAACTTGTAATCCCATCTTTCATGTTTTTCATTCTCTCTGAACTGTACCTGAGCGGAATGTTTTTAATGAAAAGGTGATGTTTGCCGGGCCATTTGTCCCGTGGGTAAAACCCACGCCAAGGTGCGAATCCTTTATATCGTTAAGATAGACACTTCTTTGCCCGGCAACAGGCCCTGCCGTCTTCCCGCGCCACTCGACCTCTCTCACGCCTTTGGCGGAGGTAGGGATGAGGTGGGTTCGGGCTCCTCGTTCCGCCCCTTTGCCGCTGTGGCTGCTACCAAAACGGGTCCCAGGAACGCGCTCCGGGACCCAGAGTTAAGGGAGCACGGTAGCTTTTTAGGAAGAAACGAGGCTTTTCGCATTCCTCGGTCCATAAGATAATGCATGACAAGGGATGAAAAACTTATCTGGGATTGCAGCCTACGGCAACTTTGGTTCAACGGGGACCAGATGCTGGTCCGCCCTTCTTCTCTTCTTCGTCCTTAAGCGGTCTGGCCAGGATATGCAAAACCCTGCGAACCAAGGAAAACGAAGGAACAGGAAAAAGGACGCAGACTCGACCTCTAAGCTAGGGGTTAGCAGCTATTAGGCACTATCAACCCTAACCAAGGACGAGACTCGACTCAGCATGCATGTTAAAACTTAGGGCGCCAGCGCTTCATTTACTGCTGCTCAGGGTCTGCGCCTGGCTTTGTACAAAGGATTACATGCAACAGCGGCAAGACTTGTACAAAAGGTTGGTTGCCAGACGGGGCCCGACAACCGCGCCTTACGGGTAAAACTTACGAAGATGCTCAATATTCTAGGAGTTGCTCACCGGAGTGCCATCTTCGGTCTCGAGGCGGACAGCGCCGGGCCTCGTGACTCGTCTCACCCGGTAAGGGCCTTCCCACTTCAGCGTCAACTTGTTATGATTCTTGGCGGACGGAGCGCGCCGAAGAACAAGGCCGCCTTCCTCGAAGCTTCTGGCTTTAACTTTGCGGCTATGGTAGCGATGCAAAGCTTGCTGGTAGCGAGAGGCTCGCACAGCAGCCTGAAGACGATCTTCCTCAAGGAGCAGCGCGTCATCTTCACGCAGCCGCTCTTGCTCAAGCTCATCATAAGCGAGCACTCGAGGTGACCCGTATACGAGTTCCGTGGGGGTAACTGCTTCTGCTCCATAGACTAGAGCAAATGGTGTCTGGCTAGTGGCTCGATTTGGCGTCGTTCTGATCGACCAAAGAGCCACCGGCAGCTCCTCGATCCAGTTTCTTCCGCACTTGTGCAGCCTGTCGAAAGTTCTGGTCTTGAGCCCGCGCAGCACTTCGGCATTGGCCCTCTCCGCTTGACCGTTGCTCCTGGGATGAGCAACAGAAGCGAAGCAGACCTTGGCGCCGAGATCTTGGACGTATTGCATGAAGGCGCGGCTCGTGAATTGCGTACCGTTTTCGGCGATGATCCTGTTGGGGATCCCGAAGCGGCAAACAATCGACCTGAAGAACTTGACTGCTGACTGTGCTGTCACCTTCCTCACTGGTTCCACTTCCGGCCACTTTGTGAACTTGTCGATTGCGACGTACAAGTACTCAAAGCACCCGACAGCTCGGGGGAAGGGGCCGAGGATGTCGAGCCCCCAGACCGAAAATGGCCAGGATAAAGGGATCGTCTGGAGAGCTTGAGCTGGCTGGTGTATCTGCTTGGAATGGAACTGGCACGCTTCACACTTGGTTACTTGTGCAGTTGCATCCTGGAGGGCTGTCGGCCAGAAGAAACCTTGCCGGAACGCTTTGCCGGCAAGTGCTCTTGCGCCGATGTGGTGACCACATATGCCTCCATGTATCTCCGCCAACAGCTTCTGTCCGTCTTCCCGGGAAATACACTTCAATTTCACACCGTTGCGCCCTCTTCTGAACAGCGTGTTGTCTTCGAACTGGTACATACTCGAGCACCGGGCTACTCTTTCCACTTCTTCTTGCTCTTCGGGAAGTTCTCCGTTCTGGAGAAAATCGACAGTCTGCTGCACCCATGCTGGAGCCTGTGGCTCGACAACAAGGACTGAAGGCACATCTGCTGCTGCGGGAACGTCCGCTTCTACGGAGAGGATCTGGGGCTCAGCCGGAGCTTGACGTTCCCCGGCAAGCTTGCCGGAGCAAAACTTGTCGGGAGCGCCTGCTTCTACGGAACAAACCATGGGGTTTGCCGGAGCAGACGGCTCCTCAGCGCTCTTGGCGTCGATCTTGGGGACCTTCTTAGCGGCGGCTCTGGGGAGCTCTGCCGGAAGATAGTCGCCGGAGACCAACTTCCTCTTCTTGCTCTGTCCGGTTGATGGTGTTACGGATGGCTGAGTCAGCTTGAGCACAAAGGTTCCTGGTTCCACAGGTAACTTAAATGCTGCGCACTTTGACAGGCCATCAGCAATGTCGTTCTCAACTCTCGGAACGTGTTCCATTTGCAGGCCGTCAAAGTGCTCTTCTAGCTTCCTCACTTCATCAACGTACGCTTCCATCAACGGACTCTGGTAATCTTTGTTCACTTGGTGGACGACAAGCTGCGAGTCACCCCTGACAATGAGCCTCTTGATCCCAAGTTCTGCCGCGATCCTGAGACCGGCAAGCAAACCTTCATACTCCGCAGTATTGTTGGTTGCTTGCTCCTTGGGGAAGTGCATCTGGACTACGTACTTGAGGTGCTCTCCAGTGGGCGCGATAAGCAACGCACCAGCACCGGCGCCTTGCAGCGAGAAGGCACCATCAAAATACATCAGCCACTCTTTGCTTGCTTCTTTGACGGGGATGCTCGCCTCTGGGATTTCTTCGTCTGGTGTCGGTGTCCACTCTGCTATGAACTCCGCCAATGCTCTGCTCTGGATGGTTGAAGTGCTCTCGAACTTGAGGCCGAAGCTCGACAGTTCTAGTGCCCACTCGACAATCCTGCCTATTGCTTCTGGATTCTGCAGTATCCTCTTCAGCGGGAAGCGGGTGACAACTGTAATCTCATGTGCTTGGAAGTAATGGCGCAGCTTTCTCGAGGCCATGAGAAGGCCGAAAAGCAATTTCTGCACACCAGAGTACCTTGACCTAGCCTCCTGCAGAAGGGAGCTGACAAAGTAAACTGGGCGCTGCACCATTTTCTTCTTCTACACCTCCACTCGCTCCTGCGCAGATCCATCCTTGTCGGGGTCAGAGCTTGTCGGGGAAGCCCCCTGCTTGTCGCTGGACGTGCTTGCCACGGTTGCTGGCTCATCGTCTGCCTCCCTCTCCGCTACTAACGCAGCACTAACCACTTGATTGGTTGCCGCCAGGTACAGCAGCAACTTCTCTTGCGGTTTAGGAGCAATAAGTATTGGAGCGGAGGACAGGTATTTCTTCAAGTCTTGCAGTGCAGCCTCCGCTTCCGGAGTCCATTTCACTGGACCCGCCTTTTTCAAAACTTTGAAAAATGGCAGGGCGCGTTCTGCAAACTTGGAAATAAACCTGCTGAGAGCCGCGACGCAGCCGGCAAGCCTTCGTACGTCCTTGACGCATGTTGGTGCTTCGATCTGCTCGATGGCCTTGATTTTGTCTGGGTTGGCTTCGATTCCTCGCTGAGACACGAAGAACCCGAGAAGCTTGCCGGAAGGGACTCTGAACACGCACTTCTCGGGGTTGAGCTTGAGGCTGATCTTGCGCAGGTTCGTGAAGGTCTCTTCTAAATCTTGAATCAGGGTTGGCCTGTCCCTGCTTTTGACCACTATGTCATCCATGTAGGCTTCCACATTTCTGTGGATTTGCGGCTCAAAAGTGGTATGGACAACCCTCGCAAACGTCGAACCAGCATTCTTCAAACCGAAAGGCATCCATACGAAACAGTACGTGCCACATGGAGTGATGAACGCGGTCTTCTCCTCATCTTCTTCAGCCATGAAGATCTGATGGTATCCTGAGTATGCGTCAAGAAATGAAAGCAGGTCACATCCGGCCGTGGAGTCAACAATCTGGTCAATGCGCGGCAAGGGAAAAGGATCTTTGGGACAAGCTTTGTTAACATCAGTAAAGTCGATGCAAAGCCTCCATTTCCCATTTGCTTTGCGCACGACAACAGGATTGGCCAACCACGTCGGATGGAGCACACCTCTGACGAGGCCTGCCGCTTCCAACTTCTTGATCTCTTCTGCGATGAACTCTTGGCGCTCCACCGCTTGCTTCCTGACTCTCTGCTTGACGGGCCGCGCGTGAGGACAGACGGCGAGGTGGTGCTCAATCACTTTCCTGTGAACGCCGGGGGTGTCAGATGGTTGCCAGGCAAACACATCGACATTCGCCCGCAGGAAAGCAACGAGCGCGCTTTCCTATTTGGGGTCGAGAGTGGCACTGATGGTGAAGGTACCACCAGTGTCGTCCTCCTTGGCGGACACCTTCTTGGTCGTTGGCGGGGCTGCCATTAACTTCTTACTCTTGCCGGTGGAGCTCGATGGCGCGTCCTCGACGGTAGCGCAGCACTCCGAAGAGGTGCGCCTGCCGGAGTGGGCACCAAAGCACTTGCCGGGCTTGGTCTTCTTCTTCCCTCCGGGAGCTTCAGCGGCAAGTGGCTTGTGATCCGTTGCGGCTGCTGCTTCCCGGTAGATCTTGTCGGCACAGATAAGGGCATCCTTCTTGTCGCCGGGGACAGAGATGACGCTTATCGGGCCTGGCATCTTGAGCATGTTGTATGCGTAGTGAGAGGCCGCCATGAACTTGGCGAGCGCTGGAAGGCCGAGAATTCCATTGTAGGGCAATGGAAAATCGGCAACGTCAAAAGTGATCCTCTCCGTCCTGAAGTTCAGCTCACTGCCAAACGTCACTGGCAACGTTATCTTCCCCTTCGGCTTGCTCCTTCCCGGGTTGATTCCTTGGAACATGCCGGTCTCTTCGAGCTCGCTGTCGGGGACTTGGAGTTTCCGGAGCACAGCGGAGGAGATGAGGTTCAAGCCGGCCCCGCTGTCAACTAGCATCTTAGTGACCTTGAGGTTGCGTACTGTTGGTGAGACCAACATCGGCAAGCACCCGATCGCAGTTGTGCGGTCAGGGTGGTCCTCAATATCGAAGATGATAGGCGTGCTGGACCATTTCAGAGGCTTGCGCGACTCGACGGGTGGTTCCGCTGCATTGACTTCCCGCGCCCACTGCTTGAGCTGGCGGTGAGAAGTATGCAGGGAAGCACCGCCGTCTACGCACAAGACCTCTGTGGCTTTCTGAAACTCCTGCTCACTGGTCTCGATGTCATCCATGTCTTCGTCTTCGTTCTTGTCGCGGCCGCGGGGAGGTCTGTCTGCTTGCCGCTGCTTGTCCTTGTCGCGGCGTCCTCCCTGGCCGGGGCGCTTCGTGCCCGATCCTCCGCCACCTCCCCGGGCTCTCTCCTTGTCGCGTCGCTCGTACTCGGCCTTTTGCAGCTCGACGAGCCGCTCGACCTGCTTGCAGCTCTGGAGGTCATGGCCCTTGGTGCGGTGGATCTTGCAGTACTGTTTGTTGGTGCCCTCCCGCTTGTCGGCGACCGCCACAGCCCGGCAGTTGGCGCATCTGGCAACCTCCTTGCCGGAGCTACCAGCCTGGGCCTTCTTGGCGGCGCCTTCATCGCCGGACTGCTCAACGACCAGTACTTCTTGGCTCTTCTTCTTCCTGTTGCTCCGCCGCCGGTTCTTCCTTGCCGGGGCGGTATCCTCACTGTCAGACTCTCCTGCTCCAGTGTTCTCTCCGGGGAGTTTCCTCCCTTCCTCAGCACGCGCACACTTGTCGGCCAGGGCATATAGCTCGCTGACGTCTTTGATCTTGCACATCGCCATCTCCTCCCGCATCCTGCGGTTACGCACGTTCTGATGGAACGCGCTGATGACCACGGCGGGGTGGACGTCTGGGATGTTGTAGTGTACACGGCTAAATCTCTGGATGAACTTGCGCAAGGGTTCCCCTTCCTTCTGGACGAGCAGATGAAGGTCGCTCGCTTGACCATGGGGTTTGTGGCCGCCCGTAAAGGCGCCAAGAAACTGATGGCACAAGTCTGTCCAGGAGGTTATGGAGTTATCCGGCAAGTTCATGAGCCAGGATCTGACGTTGGATTTGAGTACCAGCGGGAAGTAGTTGGCAAGGATCTTGTCGTCTCGCCCTCCAGCAGCCTGCACCGCAATGGTGTAGATGCTGAGGAACTCCGACGGATGCGACTTGCCGTCGTACTTCTCTGGTACGTCTGGGTTGAAATTCTTCGTGCTGGGCCACTGGACTCGCCGCAGCTCACGGGTGAACGCAGGGCATCCTACCGCGTACGGCAGGTCGCCTGGTCCCCCCGGCGCATTCATGTCGACAGAGGGCCCAGCGCGCTGGTCTGATTGACGCCGCGCTTCTCTCCGACGCTCGATGCGAGTACGAGCGTCCTCTTGCTCTCGTTCGTGAAGAACTTGGCGTTGATCACGACGAGTTCGCGGATTCGACGACGCGGTGGAGTCCTTGTCGTGATGGCTCCAGCCAGTCGGCGATCTTGGCCTTTGGGGCGGGGAATGCACGGTGGTCGCACCCCCACCGGTCTTGGCGCCATCGGTTCCCGCCTGGTCGACCTGCCGCGGGTGGGACGCGCTGTGCTGCCGCGGGGTGTCGCCGTTGGAGAAACCGATGAGGCTCTGTATCGTGGCCCTCCAGTCGTCGAGCTTGTCCGCCGTTGGAGGGTAGTCTAGGAGCAGTTGAGCTCGCGCTAGAGCTTCTGCTGGAGTGGCGGGCAGCGGTGGCGAGCGGCGCGTGGAGCGGGATGTGCTCGAACTTCTAACTACGTTAGAAGGAGCAGCACTCGGACCAGGCAGTCGCGCCATGTTCGCGCCAGCACGTGGGTGTGCATGCTGGCCCTGCGCACCCTGGGATCCGCCAGCTCGATCCGGGTCCAGCGAGCGTATGGTACCGTGAGTGCCAAGACGCTGCTGGTCCCGTGCTTCCTGAGAGGGGCGCGGTGCATGTTCGGACACCGTGGCACCATGAGCTGGCTCGGCGACGCCCGTTCCGCCGCCGATGCCGTCCCCACCACCCGTTCGCTCCAAGGGCGGTGGGTTCGACGCGGACGGCCAGCCACCTCCGGAGCCTTCTTCTTCGGTGGCATGTCGACGAAGATGATGGAGATCTAGCCTGTGCAGACGCCGGATCAGGTTCACACAACCTCGACGCCCCCTACCTGGCGCGCCAAAGATGTCGGGGGAAATCTGCCTCCACGAACACCTATGGGGACCGAGCCCCTTTCCTGGTTCGGCGGGGGGCGGAGGTCGCGCGAAGAGCGGATCGAGGCGGTGCACACAAGGGGTTTACCCAGCTTCAGGCCGCACGGATGCGTAAAACCCTACTGCTGCTTTGTGGTTTGTATTGTGTTCTTGTTGCGGGAGCGCTGAGTGCTACAGTACACTCAGGCAACTGATCAGACCGAGCGTGAGTGGTCTTTTTCCCTCCCCTCTCCCCCCGTTGCGCATGGGGCCTCCTTTTATATGTGCAAGGGGTTACCCACAGGTGGCAACGTAGGCGGGGGCAAAACTGGAAAACGCTGTGTTGGGTACAGTTGTTTGCACAGTGCTATCATACCTAACTCTGACGGCAGGGGACAAGGGCATTAAATGCCCGTCTAGGTCGCCCAAACAGTGCAGAAAAGGGACCGTCAGGGGCGCCACCGTTTTCCACGACGGCTACCCTGTCAGCGTTGCTTCGCCACCGCATGCCCCTGGCTGCGCAGCCTCTCACCACGTACGCCTGGAATGGCCCCAGAGCGACGCGTGGGTGGATGAGCTGGAGCGCAGGCGCGGGGTGGTGACTTGCCGCAGCGAGCGCCTTGCCGCGGTTGATGCCTTGTCGCGCCCGGGAGCTTGTCGCTCACCGGTCCTTGCCGGGACGCGGGGCGCGTCGCAGCAAGTCTCATGTCGTGCCTCGGTCGGCCTTCCCGGCAAGCTCCTCTTGCCGGGGCCTTGTGCTTCGAGCGGTCGTCCCGGCAAGCTCCTCTTGCCGGGGCCTTGCTCTCTTCGGGTGGCCTTCCCGGCAAGCTCCTCCTGCCGGGGCCTTGGCTCAAATACTTTGTTCTTGGATGGCCCAAAAAGGGACCATGGAGAGTTTTGGCGATCACCTGGCAAGCCTTGCCGCGGGGTGCTACGACTACCCGTGCACAAGTTCGGGGTACTAAGGTACCCCTACTTTAGTACACCGACACAAATGGACTCGCACATACGGATGTATATAGACATATTTTAGAGTGTAGATTCACTCATTTTGCTCCGTATGTAGTCACTTGTTGTAATCTCTAGAAAGACAAATAGAATATTTAGGAACGGAGGGAGTACACATACGAAGCAAAATGAGTGAATCTACACTCTAAAATATGCTCGTTTGAAATTTGTAAAAAGACAAATATTTAGGAACGAAGGAGTATAATTTTGTGCATGGCACATGGACCCGGATGATGAAGAGGCTTCTGGCAATGCTATCAAACTTCCATCATTTGTTTACATAATTGATGTACTATACAAATAATTTTCTAGCGACATGAAATTGTACAATGGTGTGAGCTTTCAGCTTTTGTTTCGCATGTCTTGCCATCAATGCTCTTTCGGAAACAGTAAAAAACTAACTTCCTTGCTAATGCATGTCAATTATTAGCAGATCAGAACTAATAATTACATCACAATTGAAGACAGAGTTGTGAGAAGGTGTTAAATTAAAATTGATCCATGCTTTCATTGGCAGCAACGTCCCCCGAGCTCTGTCTAAATCAACAAGGCATGTTGGAAAAAAAAGTAGCTGTCTGGAGCATGCAACATTCCGATCATTTTGTGCAGTTCCACTAAAATGGAGCTGAGTGTCCGTGTTCCAAAGATATTAAGTGTGATTACGATAATAGAGGACTGTTGATGAAACAATAAACACATAAATAGAAGCCGGTCACCTTTGCAGTCTCTCTTAAGACTAACTAGTTGGAGAAGATTAGGCTCGGAGTTGGATGAGGAGGATAGAGCAAAACCAATCTCCCTTTGTGTAGTCGCACTGAAATGTAGAGACGTTGCCCGTGTGACATTTTAGTACAACTGCACAAAACACTCTTACGAAAAAAGTGATTTGTGCATTTCACCAAAAGGTTGCAATAGCAACGAGGTGAAATGGATAGCCATGTTTGCAAAAAAGAGGTAGAAAGGAAACAATTACTGGCCAATAACAGTTGATGACACATGCGACGACAAAAAGAAGCATATTCCTTGTCCTAAGGGAAGATAACAACACAATTGTGTTTGTCTAAAACGGTGTGAGGACGAGAATGCAATATGGAAAGTACGCCGGACGAGCAACGTTTTGGGAAAAGAACTATGGAAGATCCACATGTAGCGACGTGGGAAGAGGGGTAGTGGAGCAAGGCCGGAGGGGATACCTGGAGGTCGCCGGGATGTAACTAGGTGAGCAGCGGCGGGCGGAATCTGCGAGTAGGTGGCGTAGGCCCTACCGCGCCGGAGCTTGGTCAGAGAGAACGGCGTGTACCGCAGATCGGGACGTGCTGCCTAGGCGCCGTCGAACAGAGAAACGATGCACTTTCTCCCTTTCCCCCGGCGGACGGGATGCGGCCGGGTCAGTGACCAACGGTGAGAGAGAGAGAGAGGCCACCACACTCCCTTTCCCCCGACGGACGGGATGCGGCTGGATCAGTGACCAACCATGAGAGAGAGAGGCCACTGCAGCCTTGTGTGAGATACTCTAAAGAGCGACAAACCAGGCAGGCAGGCTCCATTGTATATAGTGAGCGGACTACCTTTTTCTCCATAAAAATCGTTTTATATTCTGTGTACGTGCCATTGAGCGCTATAACTTTATTTAAAAATAACGTGGGAACGCGTCAAGTCGAGCTTTGTTTCGTGCACGCGTGGTACACGACCTCCCTAGGTAAACAACCGCTACATGCGTTCAAATTAGCACGTGGGCTGCCATTTCGTAAAGAAATGAGCTCCACCGTGTACCCGCGCGGGTATGGCTGGGCACGAAGGGTGAGTACATGCACGGTGCACCTATTCTCTTCTTGTATATGTACACCACCTACGTGGGGTTGTGTGAGAGAAATATAAACCTAGAGAGATATAGTGTGTGGGTTCTTGAGAGTTTGGGGGGGTCAATCAAAAAATGTAACATATGCAATGTGTGTGAAATAGAGTCCTGGATATAACATATATAGAGAGGGGGCGATCCACGAGAAGAGAGTGGAGGTATCATTGGCTTGAGGTGTCCATAGAATCTAAGAGAGGGATGATGTGTGTGTGCGCACGCGATCGATAAAGAGTGCCATCGAATTTGTGTGTGCCCACGTCAAAGATATAGAGTGGCTGGCCTACTGGAACGTGAGATGGGACATGTGCAGTTTGTCTCTGTGGCATGGATACCTACCTGCAGCGCTTGACTATCGGTTTGTGGTGGGGGAAGAGGGAGGCCAAATTAACTAAAGAGGTACAATGGCTGGTATATGTGTGCAGGAGGAGAGAGGCCTACCTCATGTATTAAGGAGATTGATCTGCCTCATGTATTAAGGGAGATCGATCGGCATCCATGCATATGTGCAGGAGAGGAATAAGGTTGGGAGAGAGACAGAGCTAGAGTGTTGGAGGGGGTGGTAGTGGAGTTGCTTCTAATAAATGGTGGGATAGGGTTTCTAGACAAACGAAGGGCACACCCGCAATATCAATAAGAGAGGAGATGGCTGCTTGTTGTTTATGCATGCGCATGTGAGAGACGGGTCAGGAGGCATGCACAAATGATGAGGGGGGACGATGTGGCTGTGGTAAGCAGACGTAACTACATAGGAAGATCAATCGCCCTTTGTTAGAGAAAGAAGAGACATAACTTGTGAGGTACGTCAATCGATAGGGGGTAGTTAAAGTCGATCTAGGTATATGTTGGGAGATCGATCGGTATACATGCATGTGTGTGTTAGAAGCAAATGAGGCACGAGGAGAAGGATAGAGAGAGAGGGATGCATGTAGGAGGTGGTACGAGAGGCATACTGTATCGAGGGGGAGGAGTGTGCGAGTACGAGAAATATGAAAAGAGTGGTGGGAGTGAGGCATGGACGGTGACAAGAGAAGAGGGAAGCTTGTGTTTGTGCTAGGCACACCTGGCTAGAGAGGCATATCGATCGATGTGTGCCGTAAAGGAGCTGGGGGGCCTACACACACCGTGGGTGAACGACCTAAAGTGAAAAGATGAATTTGCGCGATGGAGCTAGAGAATGCTGAGGGAGGGTGAGAGGGATGCGGGCGTGTGCATGCACAAGAGAAAGTTAGCGCTAGCTACAAAGATAAGAGGGTTGTGTGGGTGTAAAAGACGAATACAGATCATATATACTTCATTATAAAAAGCGAATTTGGATATTTGAATAATTTATCATAGTGTTTCAAACCGACGCATGCGTGAATATATATAACGGTGATACACATGGTGTGGTTATGAACATGTTATACTACATTTAATATATTTTATCTCTACTCTTATAAAAAACGGAGTTGTTGATGATGGTGTGCCTGCCATCCTGCATTATAGGCCGTCCGATTTATATCTGGCGGATAGCAAGGAAACTATGATGGTTGAAGTTGGCAACAATCATGATTGTAGATTCTTATTGAAATAGAGAAACGAATTCAAATTTAGTTCGAATTGCAGCGGTAGTATAGACATTTGGAATGCACTAAAATGTTGGTATGAGTAGCTTACATGCATTATACAGCAAGCGAAAAAAATTAATCGGACATAACATGGATTCATACTCCCTCCTTCCATCTATATAGGGCGTAATGCGATTTTTAAGACCGCCTTTGACTATTGACAAGATTAATAGTACATGACATGCACAATGTGAAAATTATATCATTGAAAGAACCTTTCACAGACGAATTTAACGGTGTGCTTTGTGTAAGTTGCATGTCATATATCATTGCTCTAATATTTGGTCAAAGTTAGCATCAAAAAACGTATTAGGCCCTATATAGATGGAAGGAGGGAGTAGCTTTGAATAGCATTTGTATAGTAAAACGGGGCAAGACTCTCTCTTTGTGTGGTGTGAATAGTTTTATTTTTTTCGTTTCCTTTTTGGTTGAGGGAAGTGCGATTGATTTGGTATGTACAAGTACAATATTACGACACGTTAGGCTTGTCCCTAAAATTCAATCCGCGTCTTGTTATATCCCGAAAATTCAGATATCGTGCTCCCAAAACTGGTGTCTTCACAACCCGCGCCTTGCTATCCCGAAATTACAACGCGTGTGAAAACTCCCTCCAGCTGCCAAATCCCGACACGCGAAATCCCCCTTCTAACCCTGAGCCGAAAGGGCCGCTAGTTCAAATCGGTGGGGGGTACTTTTGTAACACACCCTACATTTTGGACAAGCGCGTCCCTAAGTCATGCTTCACCCCCTCCCATTGCCCCCTTTTCGCCATTCGAAATCCCAGGCCGCCATAACCTCTCCGCTCCAGCCGCGAAACCCCACCCTCCTCCGTCCGCCACGTCACCGCTGCCCAGCCGGAGCCTCTTCCCCGACGACGTCGTCCACCTCAACAGCTCGACGTCCCTCGTCCACCTCCCTGGATGAGGATCCGTCGTCCATCTCGTCGTCCCGCCGATTCAGCCGCCCCGTCCTCCACCTCCAAGGAGCTGCTCCGACGATTGCCTCGTCTACCGCGGCTGCTCCATCCCCAAAGCGCCGCCTTAACCTGCTCCACCGGAACCGCAGCATCCTCACCGACTCCTCGGACGAAGCCGAGGCCTACTCGGCGCCACCAAAGAGGTTGTACACTCATCGCATCGCACCTTCTCCTTAACTCGACCTCCCGGCACCGACGGTCCTCCATCCCGCACCCCCGTGAGCGGCTACCTTGAAGCAGGCGCCGCGGGCGACATCACCATGGCGGCTCTCCCCTAGTGCGAGGCCCCTTCGGCGGCAGTGTCCATACCAGCCGGATCTGCTGCTGCTGCTCCGGCTCTCGCTCGCGCGCACTGCTACAGCTGCTCTGGCTCTCGCTCGATCGCTCGCTCGCCCAACTGCTGCTGCTGCTCTCCCCCTAGCTCGTGCTGCTGCTCTGCTCCGATTAAGCCACACTTCAGTGGACTGAATCGACTTTTGGGTCAGTCTATTTTTAGGGGTTGGGGGGCTCGCCGGAGTTAAGGAAGAACCACCAGCAGCGGGGACGGGGGCTCACCGGAGAGGTACCCCACTATCTATCTTAGGGTTCAGGGTGGGGGCGGGGGGCCTAGAGGGCTGGCCGGGGCGGCGGTGGCGAGTTGTTTCGGGGCGGCGAGGCGGCGCTGGGGCTGGCGGTTCGGCCGGTGGTGGCTGGCGGCTCAGGGGGTGCAGGTTGAAGATGAACTGCAGGCCCTCCCTAAACTACATGTGAAGTGCCTCTCTGCTTCCATTGCGTTCAGTTTCGACATTAGCATTCAGATTCCACAGTAAATTTCAGTTTCGACAGTTAAGTTCAGAGCCAACAGTCTTTACCTTATCTGTTGTAGTGAGGTGGTTTTTGGTGATGTTAATTTTACATCCATTCTACATCATCTATTGGAGACGCTATTAGAATCCCACTTGAGATTGAGGATGTATGTCTTGTGCTGCTTCAGCCTTGACGTCTTACGGCTCACCGGAGCTGCTCCAACGATAGAATGATCCATCACAACAGAGCAGTGCCCTGGACACCGTCTACAGATTCCTCAGATCTTCCTCCACACCTTCGGCAGCCACCTCTGCCTCAACTGCTTCAGCGACCAGCCCAATGATGCTGAGGTCGACACGGCTACGGCAAAGAGGTTGTACACTTGTTGCATCACTTATCACTATACATTCATGTCGATCCATTAGGGCTATTTTGGTTCAACGGAAAAACGTCGATCCAATGGTTGTTACCATCACTCTAAATTTCTGCATGATCTCCTTACATAATCTCACCATATTTTTTTCGTACGCATGTCAGATATTGTACACAGTCATGCTGAACGTGTAGAGAAAAAAGAAGAGTTTTGCACGGCAATACAATGTCATGCAGACATTGCTCCATGGTGGGTTCAATGGCAAACCCTCCCCACCCCTCTCCAGATTGTAATCCAGAGGAAGATATGTGTTCTGAGGCGGATTCAGACGCCGCTGACCACTCCTATTTACCCCCCAAGGTGTTTGCTCTACCTTGGCATGATGATGTTAGTCATATCATGCATATGTTGCCTTGCAGTGCCTACTTTTGACATCATATATGTCATCTGCTTAGTTTAGACATGTTCTATAATGCCACGTATTTAGTTTCTATATCATACATGGGAATTATGCAGTCTCACGTCTTTTAGCCAGCCATAATATATGTGAAATGTGCAATGACATCCTGTTTAACCAGGCATCATATATTTGAATGATATCTTGCCCATCCTTTTCTTCATTACATTTCCATTTGTCGACAATGTTTGTACATTAAACTACTCTTCCTGTGAATCAACCATTTGGGTGGGAGATGGAAAAATCTGGAGTGAAAACAAGGCCTTCAGAGCAGACAGTGCTACATGTCGAAGCAGATCTCTTGTTGGGTCCCGATAGCTCCTCAGAGATGGATTCAGAGACAGATGACCATTCATATTCCCCCACTGAGGTGTATGCTCTAACTTGGCACGGTTATACTGCTCATATCATGCATACGGTGTCTTGCATCACATAGTCTATACATCATATACACAATATTCAACACCATGTTCTTAGTTCAGACATCATATTGAATGCCCTCTGTTTAGCATATAAATCACATATGTGAATTAAATGATGCGATCCTGATTAATTAGATAACATGTAGGTGAATAATGTCATGCGATCCTGTTTAGTTATTCATCATATCTTTGAATTATGTTATGCTATGCTATCCAGTTTAGATAGACATCATATATGTGAAATTATGTCATGCTATCCGTTTTAGTTAAACAATATACATGCCAACTATTTCATGCCCTCTTTTTTCCACACTATCTATTGCATTTGTCTCTCATACAATGTGTGTACATTCAACTATGTTTCCTGTTTATCAGCCATTTGAATTGGAGCGGGTGATGCCAGTATCTAGCAGACTAAAAACACGGTCTTCAAATAAAATAGTGCTACCTCTTGGTGGAGATAGCACCCCGATTGTACATGCACAAGAAACAGCCCTACCACACATAACCCAAACTCTCACAGATTGTACCCCTACTGCGATGGACAGAGAACCAGCTTCACCCAATCTAACCCCAACCCCAGCCGATAGTAACCCAGTTCCTGTTGACACAGCACCATCTCCACCATAGAGCTCCCAAACAAGAGCAGCTAGTAAGGCAGCTCTAGTGCCCAAAGGGCCAATACTATCACGGCGAACCCCAACTCCACCAGTTAGTACGCCTATTCCTATGGAGGAAGCACAACCAGCTAGTCGTAATTTAGCATCTATCGCACTTGATGTTGTTAAATCGTATGTGTG
Source organism: Aegilops umbellulata (assembly GCA_032464435.1). Taxonomy (NCBI): domain Eukaryota; kingdom Viridiplantae; phylum Streptophyta; class Magnoliopsida; order Poales; family Poaceae; genus Aegilops; species Aegilops umbellulata. Next base: position 81,276,461 of record CP136060.1, on the reverse strand, counting down.
TATCTTCCCATCTTGGAAATATTATACCGAAGATGAAGGAAAATGCCAGTTGCAGGTGTTTGTCCAAGAGTTATGTGTAAGTAATGTTATTCATGGCAATTACTTTGCTTCGTCCCATACATCCTACCTCCATGATGGTTATAATACAGCAAATTTTCCCATTTTTCTCTATAGAGAAGGACCGATTTGGAAACTCAGGATGAGGTAATCTGTGCTAATGCCTCTACTATCTTCAAGAATGCTTGGTGGCAGTATCGGAATTACCTGAAGAAAACGTACTTCACCGGCAAAGAAACTCATCAAATTCCATTACGTTCTCCTGAGACACATTTACTGGACGATGACTGGGAACGCCTTGTTCTGTACTGGTCCCGAACCAAGAATGCGGTAAGGTCTATGAGCTTATTTTCTATTTTTAAGTATTATATTCTTGTGTCTTACTGTACTCTGTTCATGTAGAACAAGTGCCTAAACCTGAAGAACAACTGTTTAAATTTAAGATTCCATTGCTATCATAGTTCAAAAAAGCGCTAGGCGTTAATTGTGCATTTTGCCACCGCCTTGCGCTTTACTGACCAAAGCGCATGCTTATGTGCAGTTACACACAGATTATGCGTAGTTATGCGCAATGCGTTTTGCCAACGCCTAGAGCCTAGGCGCGCTTAAGCGCTCACTTAGGCGCGCCTTTTTTAACTATGATTGCTTTGCTCTTGTATCACTGTATTTACTCATACAAACTTATTTTTAAATTGAAGGATCCAATCAAAACTCCAATGGCATAGCAGGTATGTTCACGCATGTTTCTTTAACAGGTTTGCTCTTATCAATAGCTCTGTTGATTTCATTTTCAATTGTCTATACAGTTGACTTTCATATCATGCACATTACTAGCATCACAACAGAGCCAATAGTGTTGTTGTACATGTAGATTTGTGGTACCCATCTGAAATCTTGTTGTGCCATGTAGTTTCCCACGCTTTGTATTCTTTCGCTGCTGCTTTGTCTTGAACTGATATGATTTGAACCATGTCTCTATTTTGATTTGGTAAGACAATGCAGTGACCATAGGACATAGATATATGTTTGTTTGATGCTTTTATTATGTACTAGTACTTGGCAATAGAAGACTTGGTAGTTTAATCCTGTCCACCTTACTAATGAACTGGTTCACCGAAATGAGTTTCATATACTAGTACATGCTAAACTTGTTATGTGTCTGCTTGTTTCTTCTTCTAGAATGCTGACAGAATATTGGGGAAGAGTGCCTTATTAAGCAATGGTAAAGGAAGTAATGCAGATAAGGTTCAGGATAGTGACACATCCTTGTTGGTCTCCAACAAAGCTGATAAAACAGCTAAGGAAGACTATCTTGAAGACAGCGAGACAACCCCAAAGTCCTGTCTTGGTTTAGTGTTCGAGTTACTGGCCACTACCGCTTGCACAAGCTATTCAAACTCACTGTCCGAATCAGTTCGGTTTCTTGAGTCTCAACTACAAGCTGAAAGACATCGATCAGTTGTGCTACGACAAGAAGCAGAAGGACTGCGGAAGTCCCTGGAGCATTCAGATGCATACTTTCTGGTGCAACAACAAGCGTTGGAGGATTTTAGCGCCAAACAGGACAAAGCTAATCAGCTTGCTAAGCTTATTGCCAGCATGGTGGATACCCATGATAACGTTTCTTGAGCTCTTATGAAGTTGTTTCGGTTATGCTCTTGTTTTGCTGCCGTGTTTATTTGCACTAGTGGCCAATTTTGACAGCCAATGTATGTAATGTGCTACTTTGTTCCCTATATTTGCACTGGTGGCCAATTTTGACGGCCAGTGTATGTAATGTGCTGCTTTGTTCCCTATATTTGCACTGGTGGCGAACTTTGATGCCTAGTGGATGTAATGTGTGTAATAGCGGTAATAGGCTAGCGTTAATTGCTTGCTTATTTATTTCCTTATTGTCTTGTCTAGTTGTTTGCTTATAGTCACTGCAGTTCTTTTTCTGTTTTTTTCTAGTGGCCACAATAGCCTATTTTTGGTAACTAGGCCAAAATAATCATGGCAACACACGGAGTGTTGTAACCATGGGCCTCCTGCAGGTCGTATGATCCATGGGCCTTCGTCCGGCCGTAGGATCCATCGGCCTTCTATACGGGCCTTAGGGTCCATGGGCCTTCTACGGGCCGTAGGGTCCATGGGCCTTTTACGGGACGTACGATCCATGGGCCTTCTACGGGCCGTACTATCCATGGGTCTCATACGGGCCGTAGGATCCATGGGCCTTCTACGGGGCGTATCATCATTTCGCCAATCATGGGTCGTACTATTCATGGACCATAACAGGTCGTTAATAGCTCATATTTGATAACTCTATGAAAACATCCCAACGGGTTTTTTTACATGAAAACGGCCCAACGTATTAACAGTCCACAAACGGGCTGACTGTAACGACGGGCTGAATTTGGCCCACAAGCAGAAAATGACAGTAACGGGCCATATGTAACCGAATGCTGCAAATGAGCCCAAGAATAAATGGGCCCTCAGAAGGCCGAAAGATAACTTGGGCTGGAAACGGCCCAATGGAATAACGGGCCGTTAATGGGTATAAAGTGATACACTGTTCATTATGGGCCAGTTTCACCACGGGCCGTTAATGGGCCAAGAGTTATAAAGGTCCTCATATGGGCCGAAAGAAGTCATGGGCCACACATGGGCCGGAAGTTAAAACGGGCTGAATCATATTGGACGGCCCAGATGACGCTACTGGGCCTAATTCGGATAGGGCGTAACGGCCCTGGGTTAGCGGGTTATAAATGGGCTATATGCGAACAGGCCGTTAACAGGATTTCCATGGGCCGGCCCGCCACCTTTTGACCAAGTCAAACGGACCGGCCTTTTCACAGGAATGGGCCTCTGTTGGGCCGTGCCACATGTCGCCGTATCATAGGCGCCTTCGGTCCAATGAGCGGATGACATCTGTCCCAACGGTGAGCCGACACGTGTTTCCTCCAGCCAATGATGATTTTACACGTGGAAAATCCCCATTGGTCGGGGCTGTTAACGGGTTATCGGATCCAAAACCCGACCAGATAGCTTAATGGCGTTCCGTTACGGTGGATGCCACGTGTAGGTCACCCTTGACGAAAGCACTTCTGTGACGCGCGATTTATCATCATGGAAGTGGACACTTCCGTGATGATAATTTTGGTAATGTCATGGAACACTTCTACGATAGCACAGGTATGACTATCTTGATTCTGTCATAAAATCATCATGGATGTACATGCATGACAAAAAAACGCGACCTACTGTGACAAACACGTATCATCATGGAAGTGTATTTTTTTGTAGTGCTCCAACAAGTTCTATAGCTGCAAAATGGAGGAGAACAGTTCTGTAAGTGCACACATACTCAGAATGTCTGGGTACCATAACCACTTGACTCAGCTGGGAGTTAATCTTCCTAATTATAGTGTCATTGACATAGTTCCTCAATTACTACCACAGAGCTATAAAGGCTTCATGATGAACTATAATATGCAAGGGATGGAAAAGACAATTCCCGAGCTCTTCGCAATGCTAAAAGCGGCGGAGGTATAAATCAAGAAGGAGCATCGAGTGTTAATGGTTAACAAGACCACTAGTTTTAAGAAAAAGGGCAAAGGGAAGAAGGGGAACTTCAAGAAGAATAGCAAGCAAGTTGCTGCTCCCGAGAAGAAGCCCAAGTCTGGACCAAAGCCTGAAACTGAGTGCTTCTACTGCAAAGGGACTGGTCACTGGAAGCGGAACTGCCCCAAGTATTTGCGGATAAGAAGGATGGCAAAGTGAAAGGTATATTTGATATACATGTTATTGATGTGTACCTTACTAATGCTCGTAGTAGCGCCTGGGTATTTGATACTGGTTCTATTGCTAATATTTGCAACTCGAAACATGGGCTACGGATTAAACGAAGATTGGCTAAGGACGAGGTGATGATGCGCGTCGGAAATGGTTCCAAGGTTGATGTGATCGCCGTCGGCATGCTACCTCTACATCTACCAGGGGTTTAGTTTTAGACCTGAATAATTGTTATTTGGTGCCAGTGTTGAGCATGAACATTATATTTTGATCTTGTTTGATGCGAGACGATTATTCATTTAAATCAGAGAATAATGGTTGTTCTATTTATATGAGTAATATCTTTTATGGTCATGCACCCTTGATGAGTGGTCTATTTTTGTTGAATCTCGATTGTAGTGATACACATATTCATAATATTGAAACCAAAATATGCAAAGTTAATAATGATAGTGCAACTTATTTGTGGCACTACCGTTTAGGTCATATTGGTGTAAAGCGCATGAAGAAACTCCATGCTGATGGACTTTTGGAATCACTTGATTATGAATCACTTGATGCTTGCGAACCATGCCTCATGGGCAAGACGGCTAAGACTCCATTCTCCAGAACAATGGAGCGAGCCATAAACTTATTGGAAATAATACATACTGATGTATGCGGTCCGATGAGTGTTGAGGCTCGCGGCGGGTATCATTATTTTCTGATCTTCACAGATGATTTGAACAGATATGGGTACATCTACTTAATGAAAAATAAGTATGAAACATTTGAAAATTTCTAAGAATTTCAGAGTGAAGTGGAAAATCATCGTAACAAGAAAATAAAGTTTCTACGATCTAATCATGGAGGAGAATATTTGAGTTACGAGTTTCGTCTTCATTTCAAACAATGCGGAATAGTTTCGCAACTCACGCCACCCGGAACACCACAGTGTAATGGTGTGTCCGAACGTCGTAATCATACTTTACTATAAATGGTGCGATCTATGATGTCCCTTACTGATTTACCGCTATCCTTTTGGGGTTATGCTTTAGAGACGGCTGCATTCACATTAAATAGGGCACCATCTAAATCCATTGAGACGACACCTTATGAATTGTGGATTGGCAAGAAACCAAAGTTGTCATTTCTTAAAGTTTGGGGTTGCGATGCTTATGCGAAAAAGCTTCAACCTGATAAGCTCCAACCCAAATCGAAGAAATGTGTCTTCATAGGACACCCAAAGGAAACTGTTGGGTACTCCTTCTATCACAGATCTGAAGGCAAGAATTCGTTGCTAACAATTGATCCTTTCTAGAGAAGGAGTTTCTCTCGAAAGAAGTGAGTGGCAGGAAAGTAGAACTTGATGAGGTAATTGTACCTTCTCCCGAATTGGAAAGTATTTCATCACAGAAATCAGTTCCAGTGATCCCTACACCAATTAGTGAGGAAGCTAATGATGATGATCATGAAACTTCAGATCAAGTGACTACCGAACCTCGTTGGTCAACCAAAGTACAGTCCGCACCAGAGTGGTATGGTAATCCTGTTCTGGAGGTTGTTACTTGACCATGATGAACCTACGAACTATGAGGAAGTGATGATGAGCCAAGATTCCGCGAAATGGCTTGAGGCCATGAAATCTGAGATGGGATCCATGTATGAGAACAAAGTGTGGACTTTGGTTGACTTTCCGATGATCGGCAAGCCATAGAGAATAAATTGTTCTTCAAGAAGAAGACTGACGCTGACAGTAATGTTACTGTCTACAAAGCTCGATTTATTGCGAAAGGTTTTTGAAAAGTTCAAGGAGTTGACTACGATGAGACCTTCTCACCAATAGTGATGCTTGAGTCTGTCCGAATCATGTTAGCAATTGCCGCATTTTAAGATTATGAAATTTGGCAAATGGATGTCAAAACTGCATTCCTTAATGGATATCTTAAAGAAGAGTTGTATATGATGCAACCAGAAGGTTTTGTCGATCCTAAAGGTGCTAACAAAGTGTGCAAGCTCCAGCGATCCATTTATGGACTAGTGCAAGCCTCCCGGAGTTGGAATATACGCTTTGATAGTGTGATTAAAGCATATGGTTTTATACAGACTTTTGGAGAAGCCCATATTTACAAGAAAGTGAGTGGGAGATATGTAGCATTTCTAATATTATATGTGAATGACCTATTGTTGATTGGAAATAATACAGAATTTTTGGATAGCATAAAAGGATACTTGAATAAGATTTTTTTTCAATGAAAGACCTCGGTGAAGCTGCTTATATATTGGGCATCAAGATCTATAGAGATAGATCAAGACGCTTAATTGGACTTTCACAAAGCACATACCTTGATAAAATTTTGACAAAGTTCAAAATGGATCAGTCAAAGAAAGGGTTCTTGCCTGTGTTACAAGGTGTGAAGTTGAGTCAAGACTCAATGCCCGACCACTGCAGAAGATAGAAAGAAAATGGAAGCCATTCCCTATGCCTCAGCCATAGGTTCTATCATGTATGCAATGTTGTGTACTAAACCTGATGTGTGCCATGCTATAAGTTTAGCAGGGAGGTACCAAAGTAATCCAGGAGTAGATCACTGGACAACGGTCAAGAACATTCTGAAATACCTGAAAAGGACTAAGGATATGTTTCTCGTTTATGGAGGTGACAAAGATCTTGTCATAAATGGTTACATCGATGCAAGCTTTGACACTTGATGACTCTAAGTCGCAAACTGGATATGTATTTATATTGAATGGTGGAGCTGTAAGTTGGTGCAGTTCCAAGCAGAGCGTCGTGGCGGGATCTACGTATGAAGTGGAGTACATAGCTGCTTCAGAAGAAGCAAATGAAGGAGTCTGGATGAAGGAGTTCATATCCGATCCAGGTGTAACACCTAGTGCATCGGGTCCAATGAAAATCTTTTGTGACGATACTGGAGCAATTGCCTCGGTGAAGGAATCCAGATTTCACAAGAGAACCAAACATATCAAGAGACGCTTCAATTCCATCCGTGATCAAGGCAATGAGGGAGACATAGAGATTTGCAAGATACATACAGATCTGAATGTTGCAGACCCATTGACTAAGCCTCTTTCACGAGCAAAACATGATCAGCACCAGGACTCCATGGGAGTTAGAAACATTACTATGTAATCTAGATTATTGACTCTAGTGCAAGTGGGAGACTGAAGGAAATATGCCCTAGAGGCATAATAAAGTTGTTATTTATATTTCCTTATACCATGATAAAATGTTTATTATTCATGCTAGAATTGTATTAACCGAAAACTTAGTACATGCGTGTCAGGGTGGACGGCGTCCCCCGCGAGCACCTATGGGGCCGGAGCCCCTTTCGTTGTTCGGTGAGGGGGGCGGAGGGAGCACGGAGAGCAGATCGAGGCGAGCACACGGGCGGTTTACCCAGGTTCGGGCCGCGATGGACGCGTAAAACCCTACTCCTGCTTGGTTGTATTGAACTGGGGGGCTCGGGAGCTTGGAGAGCTAGCTACACCGAGCGTATGGCTGTCTGGATTCCGAATCTCCGAACCGAACCCCTTCTACGTTGCACACGGGCCTCCTTTTATAGCGCAAAGGGGTCACCGACAGGTGTCAACGTAAGAGAAAGGGGTAAAAGTGTAAAAGGGGTGGAAGTTGTAACAGTGCGGGAACAGTGGCGCTACAGTGCGGCACAGTGTTATCATACCTACTTCTGACGGTAGGGGACAAGGGCATTAAATGCCCGTCACGGTCGCCTGGACAGCACCGAGGCGGACCGTTAGGTGCGCCACCGCTCGCCATGGTGGTGGCTGCATGCCACCGCATACCCCAGGCTGCGCGGTGCCCCGCCACGTGCCCTTGGGGGAAACCCCGGAGCGACGCGTGGGCGGGTGAGCTGGAGCGCAGTCCTGAGGTGGCGATTTGCCGCGGCAAGTGGCTTGCCGCGGGGGTCATCTTCCTGTGCCTGATAGCTTGCCGGCTATCAGGCCTTGCCGGGGCGCATGGCGCGCCGTGGCGGGCTTCTCTTGTGGTGCCTGGGTTCGGCCTTCCCGACAAGCTCCTCTTGTCGGGGTCTCGATCTTCTGTCTCGTATACTTTGTTCTTGGATGGTATTACGCGGGCTTAGTCGTCCCGGCAAGCTCCTCTTGCCGGGGTCTTGTCTTCTTGGCCCGGCAAGCTCCTCTTGCCGGGGGCCTTGTCTTGAATGCTTGGTCTTCTCTTGGCGCTTCCTGGGCGGGCCTCGCCGCAGGGTGCTACAACTGCCCGTGCACAAGTCTGGGGTACTAAGGTACCCCTACTTTAGTACACCGACAGGAGCCCCCGGGCCTGGGCCACACACGGTGCCGAGCGTCGTTGGGCCAGGCCCTAACAGTGCACGGGCACGCGTGGCCTTGGTCGCGCTGCTCCTTAACTCCGCCTCCGTCGCACCTTCCCCCATCTGCGATGGAGGGGGGGAACCCTGGTTCTTCTTCGGTTGCCGCGAGGGTGTCTGCTAGGCAACGCGCCCCTCCTCCCCTTGCGCCCGCGGCGGCGGAGCCGGTCGTCAGGGGAAGAGGGAGAGGGCGAGGTCGCGGACGAGGTCGTGGACGGGGCCGGGGCGCTCGGGGCGGACGGATCGGTGCACCGTCCTCGCCTCCGCCAGCGGCTCCGTTCCTTCCCGCGGTCCATCTCGGGGACGACCCCTGTGAGTTCATTATCAGGCTGCGCCGGGCGCCTCGTCGCCGCCTCCGGCTTCCCGCTCCATTCGCGAGCGTGTTGGAGGTGGAGCAGCCTGAGACGCTAAGCCTGCGCATGAGGGGCTGCGGGATCAGTGGGACGCGAGTCCACGTCGAGTCCCGAGCCCCCGGCGTGGTGTGTCTGGGCCGCGGGTGGAAGACGTTCGCCCGGATCCACAGCTTGACGGAGGGGTTCACCCTCCACTTTAAGCTGGTGGGGGAGGACCTCCTCTCCGTCAAGGCCTTCTGGGGATCCGGCATCCGGGCCCGGTGCTGCGAAGATAGCTCCTCCGACAGCGAAGGCTCCTCCTCGAGCGAGAGTGACGAGGAGGGGAGCGACAGCGACGACGAGGGGAGCAGCCGCCGGGATGACGGGTCCGACTAGGCGTCGGTCGCAGCTCCGTGTGGCACCGGCGGCCCCATCGTCCGCGCCGGGCTCCGTGAACTCCCCGGGGTCATCTCCTTGGGCGGCTGGCGTAGGGGGGCTGCTGAGGAGGACAGAGGGCGGACGTCGAAGGCCGCGAAGTCGGAGTACGGGCCGACTTCGACAGCTGGCTGACGCTCCGGTGCCTCGTGTTCCAGATGCGCCCCAGACGCCGTCATCACCCTTGCTCTCGGTGACGACCACCGGGGTCTTCTCTTCGGCCCGGCAAGCTCCTCTTGCCGGGGGCTTGATCCCCTCGGGCGGCCGGAGTGGCGAGGCTGGGGAAGAGGAAGAGGCTGGCGGCAAGGCCGCTGCCTCATCTTCCAGCTCTGCCTCCGGCGCCTCCGTCTTCTTCAGCCTCCGGAGACCCCCGGGCGGAGCCCCCGGATCTTCTCTTGGTGCCTTCTGCCACCCGTAGCTCGCCTAGGTGCCCCTTTCGCCCTCTTCGCCTACTTGCCCTACCTCCTGAGGAGAGAGACAAGAAAGGGATTACGGGCACCTTATCTCTTTTCAGCTTGTAAGCCTTCGGGCCTTAGTTGCGTTTAAGCCTTGTAATCCCTCCTTTCATGTTTTTCATTCTCTCTGAACTGTACCTGAGTGGAATGTTTTTAATGAAAAGGGGATGTTTGCCGGATCATTTGTCTCGCGGGTGGAAACCGCGGTAAGGAACGAATCCTTTACATCGTTAAGATAGACAGTTTCTCGCCCGGCAACAGGCCCAGCCGCTCCCCCGCACTGCTCGACCTTTCTCACGCCCTTGGCGGAGGCGGGGAGCAGGCGGGTTCCGGCCCCTCGCTTCCCTCCCCCTTGTTGCCGCGGCTGCTATCGAAACGGGCCCCAGGAACGCGCTCTGGGGCCTGCCGCTAAGAGAGCACGGTAGCTTTTCAGGAGGAAAGGAGGCTTTCAAATTCCACAGTCCATAAGAGAATGCATGATGAGGGACGCAAAAACTTATCTGAGGTTGCAGCCCCCGGCGACTCCGGCTCGCCGGGGCGTAGGTGTTGGCTCGTCCTTCTCCTCTTTCTTGTCCTTGAGCGGCCCGGCAAGGACATTCAATTCCTGCGAGCCAAAGGGAAAGGACGGGAAAAAGACGCGGACTCGACCTCTAAGTTAGGGGTTAGCGACAGTTAGGAACTGACAACCCTAACCAAGGACGAGACTCTGACTCAGCATGCATGCTAAAATCTAGGGCGCCAGCGCTTCTTTATCTTCGGCCAGGGGCTTCGCCTGGCTTTGTACGAGGGGTTACATGCAACATCGGCAAGGCCTGCACAAACCGGTGGTTGCCGGAGCGGATCACGGCAACCGCGCCTTATGGGCGAAACTTGCGAAGATGCTCTATGTTCCCAGGAGTTGCTCACTGGTAGGCCCTCTTCGGTCTTGAGGCGGACAGCGCCGGGCCTCGCGACTCGTCTCACCCGATAAGGGCCTTCCTGCTTCGGCGTCGACTTGTTATAATTCTTGGCCGACTGAACGTGCCTAAGAACAAGGTCGCCTAACAGGGCAACTTTATCTGATGCCAGGGGCTTCGCCTGGCTTTGTACAAGGGGTTACATGCAGCAGCGGCAAGGCCTGTACAAACCGATGGTTGCCGGAGCGGATCACGGCAACCGCGCCTTATGGGCGAAACTTGCGAAGATGCTCTATGTTCCCAGGAGTTGCTCACTGGTAGGCCCTCTTCGGTCTTGAGGCGGACAGCGCCGGGCCTCGCGACTCGTCTCACCCGATAAGGGCCTTCCTGCTTCGGTGTCGACTTGTTATAATTCTTGGCCGACTGAACGTGCCTAAGAACAAGGTCGCCTAACAGGGCAACTTTATCTGGTGCCAGGGGCTTCGCCTGGCTTTGTACAAGGGGTTACATGCAACAGCGGCAAGGCCTGTACAAACCGATGGTTGCCGGAGCGGGTCACGGCAACCGCGCCTTATGGGTGAAACTTGCGAAGATGCTCTATGTTCCAGGAGTTGCTCACTGGTACGCCTTCTTCGGTCTCGAGGCGGACAGCGCCTGGCCTCGTGACTTGTCTCACCCGATAAGGTCCTTCCCACTTTGGCGTCAACTTGTTGGAATCCTTGGCCGACTGAGTGCGCCGAAGAACAAGGTCGCCCTCTTCGAGACTCCTGGCCTTGACCTTGCGGCTATGGTAGCGACGCAAGGCTTGCTGGTATCGAGCAGCTCGTACCGCAGCCTGGAGACGTCCTTCCTCAAGGAGCAGCGCGTCATCTTGGCGCAGCTGCTCTTGCTCGAGCTCGTCATAAGCGAGCACCCGAGGAGATCCGTATGCGAGTTCCGTGGGGATAACTGCTTCCGCTCCATAGACTAGAGCAAAGGGTGTCTGTCCGGTGGCTCGACTCGGTGTCGTTCTGATTGACCAAAGAGCCGCCGGCAGCTCCTCAATCCAATTTCTTCCGCACTTGCGCAGCCTGTCGAAGGTCCTGGTCTTGAGTCCGCGCAGCACTTCAGCGTTGGCCCTTTCTGCTTGACCGTTGCTCCTGGGGTGAGCAACCGAAGCGAAACAGACCTTGGCGCCGAGATCCTGGGCGTATTGCATGAAGGCGCGACTTGTGAATTGTGTCCCGTTGTCGGTGATGATTCTGTTGGGGATTCCGAAACGGCAGACGATCGACCGGAAGAACTTGACTGCTGACTGCGCGGTCACCTTCCTCACTGGCTCCACTTCTGGCCACTTCGTGAACTTGTCGATTGCAACGTACAAGTACTCGAAGCCCCCGACGGCTCGGGGAAAAGGGCCGAGGATATCGAGCCCCCAGACCGAGAAGGGCCAGGATAAAGGGATTGTTTGGAGAGCTTGAGCTGGCTGATGAATCTTTTTTGCATGGAACTGGCACGCTTCACACTTGGTTACTAGTGCAGTTGCATCTTGGAGGGCTTCTTGCCAGAAGAACCCTTGCCGGAAGGCTTTCCCGACAAGTGCTTTTGCGCCAATGTGATGGCCGCATATGCCTCCGTGTATCTCCGCCAACAGCTTCTGTCCGTCTTCCCTGGAGATGCACTTCAATCTGACACCGTTGAGTCTCCTTCTGTACAGCTCGTTGTCACCGAACTGGTACATACTTGACTGCCTGGTGATCTTCTCCATCTCTTCTGGGTCGTCGGGAAGTTCTCCAGTTTGCAGAAAACGGACGATCTGCTGCGCCCATGCCGGAGCCCGGGGCTCGACGGCAAGGACTAAAGGCATGAAGGCCGCTGCGGGGACCCCGGCTTCTACGGCAAGAACCTCTGGTTCCGCCGGAGCCGGTGATCCCCCGGCAAGCTTGCCGGGGCAAAGCTTGTCGGGAACCCCCGCTTCAACTGGACAGATCCTCGGATCCGCAGGAGCGGACTGTTCCTCAGCGTTCAGACTGCTGATCTGCTTGCCGGAGCAAGGCTTATCGGGGACACCTGCTTCGACTGGACGGATCCTGGGATCCGCAGGAGCGGGCTGTCCCCCGGCGTTCTGGTTGTTGATCTTGGGGACCTTGGCGGCGGTCTCAGGAAGGTTCGCCTGCAAGTGGTCGCCGGAGACCAACTTCCTTTTCTTGGACTGCCCAACTGATAGTGTAACGGATGGTTGAGTCAGCTTGAGTAAGAAGGTCCCTGGTTCCACAGGTAACTTCAACGAAGCACACTTCGAAAGGCCGTCTGCTATCTCATTCTGAGCTCTCGGGACGTGCTCCATTTGCAGCCCTTCAAAGTGTTCTTCCAGCTTCCTCACTTCATCTACATAAGCTTCCATCAGAGGGCTCTGGTAGCTCTTGTTGACTTGCCGGACCACCAGTTGAGAATCTCCCCGCACAATCAGCTTTCTGATCCCAAGTTCGGCCGCAATCCTGAGGCCGGCGAGCAAGCCTTCGTACTCAGCAGTATTGTTGGTTGCTTGCTCTCTTGGGAAGTGCATCTGGATAACATACTTGAGGTGCCCTCCGGTGGGCGCGATGAGTACCACGCCAGCACCGGCGCCTTGCAGCGAGAAGGCACCATCGAAGTACATTACCCACTCGCTTGTTGCTTCTTGTACGGGCGCGCTTGTTTCTTGGGCTTCTCCATCTGGCGTCGGGGTCCACTCAGCTATGAATTCTGCCAAAGCTCGGCTCTGTATGGTTGAAGTACTTTCAAACTTGAGTCCAAAGCTCGACAGCTCCAGTGCCCACTCGACGATCCTGCCTGTTGCCTCGGGATTGTGCAATATCCTCTTCAGCGGAAAGCGAGTGACTACTGTTATCTCATGTGCTTGGAAGTAATGGCGCAGCTTTCTCGAGGCCATGAGGAGGCCGAAAAGCAACTTCTGCACCCCAGAGTATCTTGATCTAGCCCCCTGCAAGAGGGAACTCACAAAATACACCGGGCGCTGCACCATCTTCTTCCGCGCTCCATCCTGTTCCTGCGCAGGGTTGTCCTTGTCGGGGCCAGAGCTTGCCGGAGCAGCCCCCCGCTTGTCGCTGGATTCGCTTGCAGGTGGTATAGACTCCTCGTCGGCCTCCCTCTCCGCCACTAACGCAGCACTAACCACCTGGTTGGTTGCCGCTAGGTATAGCAACAACTTCTCCTGTGGTCTAGGTGCGGCAAGTATTGGAGTGGAGGATAGGTACCTTTTCAAATCTTGCAGCGCCGCCTCCGCTTCTGGAGTCCACTGCATGGGGCCTGCCTTCTTCAAGATTTTAAAGAAGGGCAGGGCGCGTTCTGCAGACCTTGAAATGAACCGACTGAGGGCGGCCACACAACCTGCAAGCTTTCTGACGTCCTTGACGCGCTCTGGGGCTTCGATCTGCTCGATGGCTTTGATCTTGTCGGGATTAGCTTCAATCCCCCTCTGTGACACAAAGAACCCGAGAAGCTTGCCGGAGGGGACTCCGAAAACGCACTTCTCGGGGTTCAGCTTGAGCTGTATCTTGCGCAGGTTCTGAAATGTCTCTTCCAGATCTTGGACCAGGGTTTCCTTGCTCCTGCTCTTCACCACGATGTCATCCATGTAGGCCTCCACGTTCCTATGGATCTGTGGCTCGAAAGCAGTGTGCACTACCCTTGCAAACGTTGATCCCGCATTCTTCAGTCCAAACGGCATGCGTATGAAGCAATAGGTGCCGCACGGAGTGATAAATGCGGTCTTCTCTTCATCTTCTTTGGCCATAAAGACTTGGTGGTAGCCTGAATATGCATCAAGAAAAGAGAGTAGCTCACATCCGGCAGTGGAGTCAACAATCTGGTCAATGCGCGGCAAGGGAAATGGATCCTTGGGACATGCTTTATTCACATCGGTGAAGTCTATGCACAGTCTCCACTTCCCATTGGCTTTGCGCACGACGACCGGATTGGCCAGCCACGTTGGATGGATCACACCTCTCACTAGGCCTGCTGCCTCTAGCTTCTTGATCTCTTCGCTGATGAATTCTTGGCGCTCCACGGCTTGCTTTCTCACTTTCTGCTTGACGGGTCGCGCGTGAGGACAGACAGCGAGCTTGTGCTCAATCACCCTCCTGGGAACACCGGGGATGTCGGACGGTTGCCATGCAAACACGTCGACATTCGCCCGCAGGAAGGCAACGAGCGCGCTTTCCTATTTGCTGTCAAGCGTGGCACTGATGGTGAAGGTACCGCCAGTGCCGTCCTCCTTGGCGGACACCTTCTTGGTTGCCGGAGGAGCGGTCATTCCCTTCTTGTACTTGCCGGTGGAGCTCGATGGAACGTCCTCGACGGCGGCGCAGCACTCCGAAGAGGTGCGGTTGCCGGAGTGGGCCCCAGAGCACTTACCGGACTTGGTCCTTGTCTTCTTCCCCCCGGGGGCTTCAGCGGCAAGTGTGTCCTTCTCTGCCGCGGCTGCTACATCCCGGTAGATCTTGTCGGCGCAGATAAGCGCGTCCTTTTTGTCGCCATGGACAGTGATGACGCTTATCGGCCCCGGCATCTTGAGTACGTTGTAGGCGTGGTGGGAAGCTGCCATGAACTTGGCGAGAGCGGGACGGCCGAGGATCCCATTGTATGGTAACGGGATATCAGCGACGTCGAACGTGATGCGCTCAGTCCTGAAGTTGAGCTCGCCGCCGAAGGTCACAGGCAGAGTAATCTTCCCCTTGGGCTTGCTCCTCCCCGGGTTGATTCCTTGGAAAGAACCGGTCTCTTCGAGC
This sequence comes from Aegilops umbellulata, assembly GCA_032464435.1. Taxonomy (NCBI): domain Eukaryota; kingdom Viridiplantae; phylum Streptophyta; class Magnoliopsida; order Poales; family Poaceae; genus Aegilops; species Aegilops umbellulata. The sequence continues at coordinate 81,261,397 of CP136060.1, read as the reverse complement.
TCGCCGTCTGGGATCTGGAGTTTCTTGATCACAGCGGAGGAGATCAAGTTCAGCCCGGCCCCGCCGTCTACCAACATTTTGGTGACCTTGAGGTTGCGGATGGTGGGTGAGACCAGCATCGGCAAGCACCCGACCGCGGTTGTGCGGTCGGGGTGATCCTCAAGATCGAAAATGATGGGCGTGCTGGACCATTTGAGGAGCTTGCGCGACTCCACGGGCGGCTCTGCTGCGTTCACCTCTCGCACCCACCGCTTAAGCTGGCGGTGGGAGGTGTGCAGAGAGGCGCCGCCGTCAACGCATAGGACCTCCGTGGCCTTCTGGAACTCCTGCTCGCTGTTATCTTCGTCTTCCATGTCTTCGTCGTCGTTTTCTTCATCCTCGTCGCGGCCCCGGGGAGGCCGATCGCCTTGCCGCTGCTTGGCCTTGCCGCGGCGTCCTCCCCGGCCGATGGGCGGCCGCTTCTTGCTTGGTTCGCCACCTCCACCCTGGGCCTTCCCCTTGTCGCGCCTCTCGTACTCAGCCTTCTGCTGCACGACGAGGTACTCGACGCTTTTGCAGTTGGAGAGATCGTGGCCCTTGGTGCGGTGGATCTTGCAGTATTGCTTGTCGGAGCCATCCTGCTTGTCGGCTGCCGCCACGGGGGCAGGCTCCTTACCGGAGCCGCCAGCCTGCGTTTGCTTGGCGGGAGCCTCCTTGCCGGACTCCTCGACGGCAAGCACCTCTTTCCTGTTCTTCCTCCTATTATTCCGCCGCTGGCTTCTCTTCGCCGGGGCGGTGTCGTCACTGTCGCTTTCTCCTGCGCCAGCATCCTCCCCGGGGAGTTTCCTCCCCTCCTCCGCGCGCGCGCACTTGTCAGCCAGGGCATATAGCCCGCTGACGTCCCGGATCTTGGTCATGGCCATCTCTTCACGCATGCGGCGGTTACGCACGTTCTGGTGGGACGCGCTGATAACCGCGGCAGGGTGAACGTCGGGGATGTTGCGATGCACGCGGCTGAAGCGCTGGATGTACTTGCGCAGGGATTCTCCTTCCTTCTGGGCTAGGATGTGGAGGTCGCTATCCTGGCCATGAGGTTTGTGGCCGCCTGTGAAGGCGCCAACAAACTGATGGCAAAGATCCGCCCAGGAAGAAATGGAGCCTTCCGGCAAGTGCATAAGCCACGAACGAAACGTTCGGCTTAAGCACGAGCGGGAAGTAGTTCGCCAATATCCTCTCGTCGCGCCCCCCGGCAGCTTGCACAGCGATCGTGTAGATGCTGAGAAACTCCGAGGGGTGCGTCCTGCCGTCGTACTTCTCCGGTACGTCGGGCTTGAAGTTCTTCATGCTGGGCCACCGGACGCGCCGCAGCTCACGGGTGAACGCAGGGCAACCTGCCGCGTACGGTAAGTCACCTGGTTCACCGGGCGCGAGCGCGTCGACAGCGTTCCCAGCCCGCTGGTCTGATTGCCGCCGAGTTTCTCGGCGGCGCTCAATCCTTGTTCGAGCGTCTTCTTGCTGCCGCTCGTCGAGGACTCGGCGCTGGTCCCGGCGAGTCCGCGGGTCTGACGACGCTGTAGAGCCGTCGTCGGTGTTGCTCCAGCGGGGCGGCGTCTTCTGCTTCTGCGCCGGGGAGTGCATGGTGGTTGCACCCCCGGCGGTCTTGTCGCCGTCGGCCTTCGTCTTCCCGACCTGCCGTGGCCGTGAGGTCGCCGGCTACTGCGGCGTGTCGTTGTTGGCGAAGGCGATCAGGCTCTGGATGGTGGCCCTCCAGCCCTCGGCCTTGTCAGCCGCTGGAGGGTAGTCGAGGAGCAGTTGCGCTCTCACGAGCGCTTCTGCCGGAGTGGAGGGGAACAGGGGCGAGTGGCGCGAGGAGCGGGATACGCTCGGACTCCTAACAATGTTAGAAAGAGCGGGGTCCCTCCCCGGCGCCTTCGCCTTGCCCGTGTCCGGACGGGGGCCCGGGGCGTCCCGTGAACCTCCAGTTTGCCCTTGGTCCAGCAAGCGGATGCCACCTCCTGTGGCATGGCGCTGCTGGGTCGTCGTTTGTCGGGACGGACGCGACGCGTACTCGGAGGCCGAGGCTCGGTCGTCCGTCCTGTTCTTGGATTTGGTGGCGCCGCGAGTGTTCTCGCCGGTGGCCACCCCTCCGACGGCGTCTCCCCCGCCCACCGTTGGCTCCGGTAGCGGTGGAAGAGACGCGGACGGGCCCGCGACCTCCGAAGCCTTCTTCTTCGGGGCCATGGTGTTGATGAAGCTAGCGAATTCGGAGAAGCTGACGAAGAGCGCGCTCGCGCGAACGCCGGATCTGATCCGCACAACCTCGACGCGCCCCCTACCTGGCGCGCCAAAGATGTCGGGGTGGACGGCGTCCCCCGCGAGCACCTATGGGGCCGGAGCCCCTTTCGTTGTTCGGTGAGGGGGCGGAGGGAGCACGGAGAGCAGATCGAGGCGAGCACACGGGCGGTTTACCCAGGTTCGGGCCGCGATGGACGCGTAAAACCCTACTCCTGCTTGGTTGTATTGAACTGGGGGGCTCGGGAGCTTGGAGAGCTAGCTACACCGAGCGTATGGCTGTCTGGATTCCGAATCTCCGAACCGAACCCCTTCTACGTTGCACACGGGCCTCCTTTTATAGCGCAAAGGGGTCACCGACAGGTGTCAACGTAAGAGAAAGGGGTAAAAGTGTAAAAGGGGTGGAAGTTGTAACAGTGCGGGAACAGTGGCGCTACAGTGCGGCACAGTGTTATCATACCTACTTCTGACGGTAGGGGACAAGGGCATTAAATGCCCGTCACGGTCGCCTGGACAGCACCGAGGCGGACCGTTAGGTGCGCCACCGCTCGCCATGGTGGTGGCTGCATGCCACCGCATACCCCAGGCTGCGCGGTGCCCCGCCACGTGCCCTTGGGGGAAACCCCGGAGCGACGCGTGGGCGGGTGAGCTGGAGCGCAGTCCTGAGGTGGCGATTTGCCGCGGCAAGTGGCTTGCCGCGGGGGTCGTCTTCCTGTGCCTGATAGCTTGCCGGCTATCAGGCCTTGCTGGGGCGCATGGCGCGCCGTGGCGGGCTTCTCTTGTGGTGCCTGGGTTCGGCCTTCCCGACAAGCTCCTCTTGTCGGGGTCTCGATCTTCTGTCTCGTATACTTTGTTCTTGGATGGTATTACGCGGGCTTAGTCGTCCCGGCAAGCTCCTCTTGCCGGGGTCTTGTCTTCTTGGCCCGGCAAGCTCCTCTTGCCGGGGGCCTTGTCTTGAATGCTTGGTCTTCTCTTGGCGCTTCCTGGGCGGGCCTCGCTGCAGGGTGCTACAACTGCCCGTGCACAAGTCTGGGGTACTAAGGTACCCCTACTTTAGTACACCGACAATGTGTGAATACATAGACAAAACAGAGTGTCCCTAGTATGCCTCTTCTTGACTAGCTCGTTAATCAAAGATGGTTAAGTTTCCCGACCATAGACATGTGGTGTCATTTAATGAACGGGGTCACATCATTAGAGAATGATGTGATGGACAAGACCCATCCGTTAGATTAGCATTATGATCGTTTAGTTTTATTGCTATTGCTTTCTTCATAACTTATACATATTCCTCTGACTATGAGATTATGCAACTCCCGAATACCGGAAGAACACCTTGTGTGCTATCAAACGTCACAATGTAACTGGGTGATTATAAAGATGATCTACATGTGTCTCCAAAGGTGTTTGTTGGGTTGGCATAGATCGAGATTAGGATCTGTCACTCCGAGTATCGGAGAGGTATCTCTCGGCCCTCTCGGTAATGCACATCACTATAAGCCTTGCAAGCAATGTGACTAATGAGTTAGTTACGGGATGATGCACTACGAAATGAGTAAAGAGACTTGCCGGTAATGAGATTGAATTAGGTATGATGATATCGACGATCGAATCTCGGGAAAGTAACATACCGATGACAAAGGGAATGACGTATGTTGTTATGCAGTTTGACCGATAAAGATCTTCATAGAATATGTAGGAACCAATATGAGCATCCAGGTTCCGCTATTGGTTATTGACCGGAAATGTGTCTCGGTCATGTCTACATAGTTCTCGAACCCGTAGGGTCCACACGCTTAACGTTTGATGACGATTTGTATTATGAGTTGTGTGTTTTGGTGACCGAAGTTTGTTCGGAGTCCCGGATCATATCACGAACATGACGAGGAGTCTCAAAATGGTCGATTGGTAAAGATTCATATATTGGAAGGTTATAAGACACCGGAATGGTTCCGAAGAGGTTCGGGGATTTTTTAGAGTACCGGGAGGTTACCGGAAACCCCCGGGAAAGTTAATGGGCCTCATGGGCCGTAGTGGAGAAGAGGAGGCAGGCCGCGACAGGGGGCGCGGCCCCCCTTTCCTTCCCCTTCTCCCCACTTTCCCCTTTCCCCTCTCCGTTGGAAGGAAGGGGCGAATCCTACTAGGAGTGGTGTCCTAGTAGGACTCCCCCCCTTGGCGCGCCTCCTCCTGGCTGGCCACCTCCTTCCCCTCTCTTTTATATAAGGGGCGGGGCCACCCCAAAGGCACAACCAAGAATTCTCTTAGTCGTGTGCGGTGCCTGTTGGGGAACGTAGTAATTTCAAAAAAAATCCTACGCACACGCAAGATCATGCTGATGCATAGCAATGAGAGGGGAGAGTGTTGTCCACGTACCCTCATAGACCGTAAGCGGAAGCGTTATGACAACGTGGTTGATGTAGTCCTACGTCTTCACGACCGACTGATCCTAGTACCGAAAGTACGGCACCTCCGCGATCTGCATATGTTCAGCTCGGTGACGTCCCATGAACTCACGATCTAGCAGAGTGTCGAGGGAGAGCTTCGTCAGCACGACGGCGTGATGATGGTGATGATGAAGCTACCGGCGCAGGGCTTTGCCTAAGCACGACGACGATATGACCAAGGTGGATTACGGTGGAGGGGGCGCTGCACATGGCTAGAAAACAATCAACTTGTGTGTTCTAGGGTGCCCCCTGCCCTCGTATATAAAGGAGCAAGGGGGAGGCCGGCCGGCCCATGGGACGCGCCAGGAGAGGAGGAGTAGGACTCCCCTTTCCTACTCCTACTAGGAGGGGGAAAGGAAGGAGAAGAGGGAGAAGGAAAGGGGGGCGTCGCCCCCCTTTCCCTAGTCCAATTCAGACCAGAGGGGGAGGGGCGCGCGGCCTGCCCTGGCCGGCCCTCTCTCTCTCCACTAAGGCCCATGTGGCCCATTAGTTCTACTAGGGGGTTCTGGTAATCCTCCGGCACTTCGATTTTCTCCTAAATCACCCGGAACACTTCCGGTGTCCGAATATAGCCGTCCAATATATCAATCTTTATCTCTCAATCATTTTGAGACTCCATGTCATGTCTGTGATCACATCCGGGACTCCGAACTATCTTTTGTACATCAAAACACATAAACTCATAATACCGATCGTCATCGAACGTTAAGCGTGCGGACCCTATGGGTTCGAAAACTATGTAGACATGACCGAGACACATCTCCGGCCAATAACCAATAGCAGAACCTGGATGCTCATATTGGCTCCCACATATTCTATGAAGATCTTTATCAGTCAAACCGCATAACAACATACGTTGTTCCTTTTGTCATCGGTATGTTACTTGCCCGAGATTCGATCATGGGTATCACAATACCTAGTTCAATCTCGTTACCGGCAAATCTCTTTACTCGTTCCGTAATGCATCATCCCGCAAGTAGCTCATTAGTCACATTGCTTGCAAGGCTTATAGTGATGTGCATTACCGAGAGGGCCCAGAGATACCTCTCCGACAATTGGAGTGACAAATCCTAATCTTGATCTATGCCAACTCAACAAGTACCATCAGAGACACCTGTAGAGCACCTTTATAATCACTCAGTTATGTTGTGACGTTTGGTAGCACAAAAAGTGTTCCTCCGGTATTCGGGAGTTGCATAATCTCATAGTCATAGGAACATGTATAAGTCATGAAGAAAGCAATAGCAATATACTAAATGATCAAGTGCTAAGCTGACGGAATGGGTCAAGTCAATCACATCATTCTCTAATGATGTAATCCTGTTAATCAAATGACAACTCATGTCTATGGCTAGGAAACTTAACCATCTTTTATTCAATGAGCTAGTCAAGTAGAGGCATACTAGTGACACTCTGTTTGTCTATGTATTCACACATGTACTAATTTTCCGATTAATACAATTCTAGCATGAATAATAAACATTTATCACGATATAAGGAAATATAAATAAAAACTTTATTATTACCTCTAGGGCATATTTCCTTCAGTCTCCCACTTGTACTAGAGTGAATAATCTAGATTGCACAGTAATGATTCTAACACCCATGGAATCTTGGTGCTCATCATGTTTTGCTCGTGAGCGAGGCTTAGTCAACGGGTCTGCAACATTCAGATCCGTATGTATCTTGCAAATCTCTATGTCTCCCTCGTTGACTTGATCGCAGATGGAATTGAAGCGTCTCTTGGTGTGCTTGGTTCTCTTGTGAAATCTAGATTCCTTTGCCAAGGCAATTGCACCAGTATTGTCACGAAAGATTTTCATTAGACCCGATGCACAAGGTATGACACCTTGATCGGATATGAACTCCTTCATCCAGACTCCTTCATTTGCTGCTTCCGAAGCAGCTATGTACTCCGCTTCACACGTAGATCCCGCCACGACGCTTTGCTTAGAACTGCACCAACTGACAGCTCCACCGTTCAATATAAATACGTATCCGGTTTGTGACTTCGAGTCATTTGGATCAGTGTCAAAGCTTGCATCAACGTAACCATTTATGATGAGCTCTTTGTCACCTCCATAAACGAGAAACATATCGATAGTCCTTTTCAGGTATTTCATGATGTTCTTGACCGTTGTCCAGTGATCCACTCCTGGATTACTTTGGTACCTCCCTGCTAAACTGATACCAAGGCACACATCAGGTCTGGTACACAGCATTGCATACATGATAGAGCCTATGGCTGAAGCATAGGGAACACCTTTCATTTTCTCTCTATCTTCTGCAGTGGTCGGGCATTGAGTCTGACTCAACTTCACACCTAGTAACACAGGCAAGAACCCTTTCTTTGCTTGATCCATTTTGAACTTTTTCAAAACTTTATCAAGGTATGTGCTTTGTGGAAGTCCAATTAAGCACCTTGATCTATCTCTAGATCTTGATGCCCAATATATAAGCAGCTTCACCGAGGTCTTTCATTGAAAAAATCTTGTTCAAGTATCCTTTTATGCTATCCAGAAATTCTATATCATTTCCAATCAACAATATGTCATCCACATATAATATTAGAAATGCTTCAGAGCTCCCACTCACTTTCTGTAAATACAGGCTTCTCCAATGGTCTGTATAAAACCATATGCTTTGATCACACTATCAAAACGTTTATTCCAACTCTGAGATGCTTGCGCCAGTCCATAAATGGATCGCTGGAGCTTGCACACTTTGTTAGCATCCTTTGGATTGATAAAACCTTCAGGTTGCATCATATACAACTCTTCTTCCAGAAATCCATTCGGGAATGCAGTCTTTACACCCATTTGCCAAATTTCATAATCATAAAATGCGGCAATTGCTAACATGAGAAGGTCTCATCATAGTCAACTCCTTGAACTTGTCAAAAACCTTTCACAACAAGTCGAGCTTTGTAGACAGTAACATTACCGTCAGCGTCAGTCTTCTTCTTGAAGATCCATTTATTCTTGATGGCTTGTCGATCATCGAGCAAGTCAACCAAAGTCCACACTTTGTTCTCATACATGGATCCCATCTCAGATTTCATGGCCTCAAGCCATTTCACGGAATCTGGGCTCATCATCGCTTCCTCATAGTTCGTAGGTTCGTCATGGTCAAGTAACATGACCTCCAGAACAGGATTACCATACCACTCTAGTGCGGATCTTACTCTGGTTGACCTATGAGGTTCGGTAGTAACTTGATCTAAAGTTACATGATCATCATCATTAGCTTCCTCACTAATTGGTGTAGGAGTCACAGGAACGGATTTCTGTGATGAACTACTTTCCAATAAGGGAGCAGGTACAGGTACCTCATCAAGTTCTACTTTCCTCCCACTCACTTCTTTTGAGAGAAACTCCTTCTCTAGAAAGGATCCATTCTTAGCAACGAATGTCTTGCCTTAAGATCTGTGATAGAAGGTGTACCCAACAGTCTCCTTTGGGTATCCTATGAAGACACATTTCTCCGATTTGGGTTCAAGCTTATCAGTTTGAAGCTTTTTCACATAAGCATCGCAGCCCCAAACTTTAAGAAATGACAACTTTGGTTTCTTGCCAAACCACAATTCATAAGGTGTCGTCTCAACGGATTTAGATGGTGCCCTATTTAATGTGAATGCAGCCATGTCTAAAGCATAACCCCAAAACGATAGCGGTAAATCCGTAAGGGACATCATAGATTGCACCATTTCTAGTGAAGTATGATTACGACGTTCGGACACACCATTACACTGTGGTGTTCCAGGTGGCACGAGTTGCGAAACTATTCCGCATTGTTCCAAATGAAGACCAAACTCGTAACTCAAATATTCTCCTCCATGATCAGATCGTAGAAACTTTATTTTCTTGTTATGATGATTTTCCACTTCACTGTGAAATTCTTTGAACTTTTCGAATGTTTCATACTTATGCTTCATCAAGTAGATATACCCATATCTGCTCAAATCATCTGTGAAGGTGAGAAAATAACAATACCCGCCGCGAGCCTCAATATTCATCGGACCACATACATCAGTATGTATGATTTCCAGTAAATCTGTTGCTCGCTCCATTGTTCCGGAGAATGGAATTTTAGTCATCTTTCCCATGAGGCATGGTTCGCAAGTACCAAGTGATTCCTAATCAAGTGATTCCAAAAGTCCATTAGAATGGAGTTTCTTCATGCGCTTTACACCAATATGACCCAAAAGGCAATACCACAAATAAGTTGCACTATCATTATCAACTCTGCATCTTTTGGCTTCAATATTATGAATATGTGTATCACTACTATCGAGATTCAATAAAAATAGACCACTCTTCAAGGGTGCATGACCATAAAAGATATTACTCATATAAATGGAACAACCATTATTCTCTGATTTAAATGAATAACCGTCTCGCATCAAACAAGATCCAGATATAATGTTCATGCTTAACGTTGGCACCAAATAACAATTATTCAGGTCTAAAACTAATCCCGAAGGTAGATGTAGAGGTAGCGTGCCGACCGTGATCACATCGACTTTGGAACCATTTCCCACGCGCATCGTCACCTCGTCCTTAGCCAATCTTCGCTTAATCTGTACTCCCTGTTTCGAGTTGCAAATATTAGCAACAAAACCAGTATCAAATACCCAGGTGCTACTGCGAGCATTAGTAAGGTACACATTAATAACATGTATATCACATATACCTTTGTTCACCTTCCCATCCTTCTTATTCGTCAAATACATGGGGCAGTTCCGCTTCCAGTGACTAGTCCCTTTGCAGTAGAAGCACTCAGTCTCAGGCTTAGGTCCAGACTTGGGCTTCTTCACTTGAGCAGCAACTTGCTTTCCGTTCTTCTTGAAGTTCCCTTTCTTCCCTTTACCCTTTCTCTTGAAACTGGTGGTCTTGTTGACCATCAACACGTGATGCTCCTTCTTGATTTCTACCTCCACAGCCTTTAACATTGCGAAGAGATCGGGAATTGTCTTATCCATCCCTTGCATGTTATAGTTCATCACGAAGCTCTTGTAGCTTGGTGGCAGTGATTGAAGAATTCTGTCAATGACACTATCATCACGAAGATTAGCTCCCAGTTGAATCAAGTGATTGTTATACCCCTGACATTTTGAGTATATGCTCAATGACAGAACTATTCTCCTCCATCTTGCAGTTGTAGAACTTACTGGAGACTTCATATCTCTCAATCCGGGCATTTTCTTGAAATATTAAGTTCAACTCCCGGAACATCTCATATGCTCCATGACGTTCAAAACGTCGTTGAAGTCCCGGTTCTAAGCTGTAAAGCATGGCACACTGAACTATCGAGTAGTCATCAGCTTTGCTCTGCCAGACGTTCATAACATCTGGTGTTGCTCCTGCAGCGGGTTTGGCACCTAGCGGTCCTTCCAGGACGTAATTCTTCTCTACAGTAATGAGGATAATCCTCAAGTTACGGACCCAGTCCGTGTAGTTGCTACCATCATCTTTCAACTTAGCTTTCTCTAGGAACGCATTAAAATTCAACGGAACAACAGCACTGTCCATCTATCTACAACAACATAGACATGCAAAATACTATCAGGTACAAAATTCATGATATATTAAAGTTCAATTAATCATATTACTAAAGAACTCCCACTTAGATAGACATCCCTCTAATCATCTAAGTGATCACGTGATCCATATCAACTAAACCATGTCCGATCATCACGTGAGATGGAGTAGTTTTCAATGGTGAACATCACTATGTTGATCATATCTACTATATGATTCACGCTCGACCTTTCGGTCTCAGTGTTCCGAGGCCATATATGCATATGCTAGGCTCGTCAAGTTTAACCCGAGGATTCTGCATGTGCAAAAACTGGCTTGCACCCGTTGTATGTGAACGTGTGCAAAAACTGGCTCGGCACGACGAACTTTCACAATAGTGCATACTCAGGGAGAACACTTGTACCTTTAAATTTAGTGAGAGATCATCTTATAATGCCACCGTCGAACTAAGCAAAATAAGATGCATAAAGGATAAACATCACATGAAATCAATATAAGTGATATGATATGGCCATCATCATCTTGTGCATTTTATCTCCATCTCCAAAGCACCGTCATGATCACCATCGTCACGAGTGCAACACCTTGATCTCCATCGTAGCATTGTTGTTGTCTCGCCAACTATTGCTTCTAAGACTATCGCTACCGCTTAGTGATAAAGTAAAGCAATTACATGGCGATTGCATTTCATACAATAAAGCGACAACCATATGGCTCCTGCCAGTTGCCAATAACTTTGTTACAAAACATGATCATCTCATACAATAAAATTTAGCATCATGTCTTGACCATATCACATCACAACATGCCCTACAAAAACAAGTTAGACGTCCTCTACTTTGTTGTTGCAAGTTTTACATGGCTGCTATGGGCTGAGCAAGAACCGTTCTTACCTATGCATCAAAACCACAACGATTTTTCGTCAAGTATGTGTTGTTTTAACCTTCAACAAGGACCGGGCGTAGCCACACTCGATTCAACTAAAGTTGGAGAAACTGACGCCCGCCAGCCACATGTGTGTGACGCACGTCGGTAGTACCAGTCTCGCATAAGCGTATGCGTAATGTCGGTCTGGGCCGCTTCATCCAACAATACCGCCGAATCAAAGTATGACATGCTGGTAAGCAGTATGACTATTATCGCCCACAACTCACTTGTGTTCTACTCGTGAATATAACATCTACGCATAAACCTGGCTCGGATGCCACTGTTGGGGAACGTAGTAATTTCAAAAAAAATCCTACGCACACGCTAGATCATGGTGAAGCATAGCAACAAGAGTGGAGAGTGTTGTCCATGTACCCTCGTAGACCGTAAGTGGAAGCGTTATGACAACATGGTTGATGTAGTCGTACGTCTTCACGATCGACCGATCCTAGTACCAAAAGTACGGCACCTCCGCGATCTGCACACGTTCAGCTCGGTGACGTCCCATGAACTCACGATCCAGTAGAGTGTCGAGGGAGAGCTTCGTCAGCACGACAGCGTGATGATGGTGATGATGAAGCTACTGGCGCAGGGCTTCGCCTAAGCACTACGACGATATGACCGAGGTGGATTATGGTGGAGGGGGGCACCACACACGGCCGGAAAACAATCAACTTGTGTGTTCTAGGGTGCCCCCCTACCCCCGTATATAAAGGAGCAAGGGGGAGGCCGGCCGTCCCTTGGGGCGCGGCACGAGAGGAGGAGTCCTCCTCCTAGTTGGAGTAGGACTCCCCTTTCCTACTCCTACTAGGAGGGGGAAAGGAAGGAGGAGAGGGAGAAGGAAAGGGGGCGCCGCCCCCCCTTCCCTAGTCCAATTCGGACCAGAAGGGGAGGGGGCGCGCGGCCTGCCATGCCGGCCCTCTCTCTCTCTCTCCACTAAGGCCCATGTGGCCCATTAGTTCTCCAGGGAGGGGGATTCCAGTAACCCTCCGGCACTCCAGTTTTCTCCGAAATCACCCGAAACACTTCCGGTGTCCGAATATAGCCGTCCAATATATCAATCTTTATGTCTCGATCATTTCGAGACTCCTCTTCATGTCCATGATCACATCCGGGACTCCGAACTATCTTCGGTACATCAAAACACATAAACTCCTATACCGATCTTCACCGAACGTTAAGCGTGCAGACCCTACGGGTTCGAGAACTATGTAGACATGACTGAGACATGTCTCCAGTCAATAACCAATAGCGGAACCTGGATGCTCATATTGGCTCCCACATATTTTACGAAGATCTTTATCGATCAAAACGCATAACAACATGCGTTGTTCCTTTTGTCAACGGTATGTTACTTGCCCGAGATTCGATCGTTGGTATCTCAATACATAGTTCAATCTCATTACCAGCAAGTCTCTTTACTCGTTCCGTAATGCATCATCCCGCAACTAACTCATTAGTTACATTGCTTGCAAGGCTTATAGTGATGTGCATTACCGAGAGGGCCCAGAGATACCTCTCCGACAATCGGAGTGACAAATCCTAATCTTGATCTATGCCAGCTCAACAAGTACCATCGGAGACACCTGTAGAGCACCTTTATAATCACCCAGTTACGTTGTGACGTTTGGTAGCACACAAAGTGTTCCTCCGATATTCGGGAGTTGCATAATCTCAAAGTCATAGGAACATGTATAAGTCATGAAGAAAGCAATAGCAATATATTAAACGACTAAGTGCTAAGCTAACGGAATGTGTCGTGGAATTGTCACGGCAGATGTCCTAGTGTGAGGACTTAGTCGTGAGGTCAACGCATCTATGTGGTAGCTTGAGAGGGGTTGAGCGGAATCGAGAAACACAACACAAGACAAGGATTTAGACAGCTTAAGGCCCCGGGAAACATCATCCGGTAACAACCCTACGTGCTGTTTGTGGCTAGGTCTCATTATCATCACCAGGGAGTCGCCGTAAACCGGCTCTCCTAGTTATCTCTAGCCCTAATATTATCCCTCTCCTTCCTCGTCCCTCTTGGGGTGCCCGCACCCCTTATATAAGTTGAAGGGGCGGGTTACATGTAGAGTCCATCTTGAACTAAGACTTAAACTATTCTGAATTCTCTTCATGGGCTTCTTAACATCTTGGGCTTCTTAACATCTCAGGCTTATTAACCCTAGATGACTCTGTCTGCTGGGTTATGACTGTGTGCCGGTTTACCATCTAACTTAACATTTGCCGGTTTATGATCTGACTTAACATCTGTTGGGTTATGACCTGACTTAACATCTATCGGGTTATGATCTGACTTAACATCTGCCGGGTCATCATCTGACTTAACATCTCCCGGGTTATCATCTGTCTTAACTGTCTGCCGGGTTATCATGTGTCTTAACTGTCTGCCGGTTTACCAATGAAACACCAAGCCCAGCCGGGTCATATCTCCGGCCGGGTCATACCACGGGGTATATCCCCGACATTAGCCCCTAGGTTAATTTGGATTTATCCATGTTAAACTGATCCTGTAAACAAAACACAAGAACAATTTTAAGAGGTTATGCTCCGGGTTAAACATCTTTGTAAGCTGGCACCTGATCATCCTTAACTCCTTGTTATTTCCTTCTTCGAAAATCCGGGTCAATAAGCCAACTTCATAATCAATTTGCTGACGTTGGTTTCTCACAGAGAAAGACTGTGAAGAATAACTCATTTGACTCAGCTCCCAATGCTTAAAAATTATTGGTCTTGAAACACTCATCTGATTTTCAGCCGGCTTAAAGATGTAAAACGTGCCGGTTTATCATTGCCAAAATTGTTGGTTTATAAATATTGATGGCACCGGGTCATAATTGTTTGTTAACATCAGCTTTGAAAGCGTACCTCCCTTATATGTATATCACTTGTAGTCCCCAAGTCTTAAGAAGGGAGCGTAGTAACAACTTAAGACTTGCTTCAATATAATTGTTGCAACCTTGAAGAAATCCAGGTTATTCATCTCAATCACCAGTCAAAACTGAATACTCCACATATGTAGCCCCCAAGTACCGGGTTGTCATGCTTGCAACAGCCTGGGACTTGTAATTGCTTATGCTCATAAAAACTTCAACCAGTGTAGCCCCCAAGGGTCGGGTCATTATGAAATAATGAGCAGGGACTTTGTAGATTTGATCATGTAGACTTGAGCAGCAACATGTAGCCCCCAAGGGCCGGCTTAGTATGATAATAATGAGCTGGGACTTTATATACACTTCATTGAAAATAACATCATATGATGTAACCCCCATCATGGGGCTTGAACCCACATCCACAAGGTTAAGAGCTTTGTGCTCTACCAACTGAGCAATGGACCCTTCAATATAATGGAGTAAGGCTTGTGTACTTTGAATTTTTGATAGGAGCAATTGGTAGCCCCCAAGGGCCGGCTCATTACGATGTGATGAGTCGGGTCTTCAATAAGGTGAGCAAAAAATGACTTTGCATTAGCCCCCAAGTGCCATGGTGCATGCTAGAAGTGAAATGGGACTTGCATATTTGATATAATATCAACTTGAATAATGTAGCCCCCAAGTGCCGGGTCGTAAGCCTACAGCGATTCGGGACTATTCCTTCCATTGTAGAATAAATTATATCCATTGATAAAATAATAGCCATTGCGCTAAAGCGACTTTGAAAACCTCAATCACAATATTGGTTATTCATAACCATAATAAAAACCCAGCCATGTTGGCTATTAAAGATTTGAATAAATATAACCCGGTTTGAAAACCGGTTCCTGCACACAAACAGATCATAAGTGACCTGGCAGTTTACCGCAGGGCGGGTCATGATGCCCAGTATAAGTTCGTTGGTGACCATAGAAGTCCATAACCAAGGTAGGGGGTAATATCCCAAATATGAGACATAATCAGGGCTGTTTGGCCCGACTTGTAAAAACCATATGGCAAGAAAAAAGATATTATATAAGAAATCAAAAAATTCGAGGCTTTTGCAGGCCGCCAAGCCAAAGTTGCTTCTTCAATGAAACTAGCCTGATGGTCACTGGAAGGTACGCGCTTTCCGTGAGCCGGCTCTCACATGACCCAATCGACATTTGAACCTAGATAAGTTCAGGTCTTATTTAAAGATAGACTTATTAGGAGTACGCGGGGTTGGAGTAGCATCATACACCACAGGCCGATTTATCCAAGTTTCAAGGAAGGCGGCTTATGAGCCTGGATCCATCCTGACTATCTATAAGCTCTGCACTCACATGAAAAACCGATGTTTTAACCTTAACAAGCTCAGGATCTTTGGTGAATACACCGTAAAATATTGATTGTTAAGAGTTCGGCGGGTCAATCAGGATTACCTGATGAAGAAGCCGCTGGTATACAGGTAGGATGACCCGGAAGGGTTACGTCCTCTTTGGTGAATACACCTATGTTTCAACAAGATAACCCCGTCAAGATGGTAGTAACGCTATGTCCTCTTGGGTGAATACACCTATGTTTGAACAGGAAGCCCCCAAGTGACATATTTCTGAGCTGTGCTTAGTGGGTACCTATGTTTGAGCTATGTTGTGCATCAAACTCTCTTTGGTCCCTGTAACTCGGGCATCAAGCCTCCAAGCAATTTGTAATAAGGCGTGTAAGCCGGATCGGATACCCACGTTTGAATAGTGCATCATGGCAACAAGTTCTCTTTGGCAACCTTTAATTTTTTCTGAGAACTCGAACTTTGCGAGAGAGATATTCTTCTTGAGCCGGAATTTTAAACTGGATATTGAGAGCTTTCAAAGCTTTGTGGGAGATAGATTTCCCTTGAACCGGATTTTGAACCGAAATCTTTCCTTATAAACCGGAACTCTTTCTTTGAACCGGAACTTTCAGATTACTTGACACTGTTTAAGCCGGAAATTGTCTTGATAGCCTTTTGAATTTTCACCAATGTAGCAGTAACCTCTGGGACCGGGTTAGTTTCTCTCCAATAACCCGGAGTTCTTGAATTCACTAAACTGGCCAATTTGCCTAGCCGTGTCATTGTAGCCCCTGAGTCTTAAGACGACTCGAGGAGTTGGCTTGAGACTCTCCAGACATGACCATAGCATAAGTTGTATATCATTGGCATTGATAACGCGATGTGAATCCACAGAAGGTTGAGGTGACTGCGGCGGGTTATGAATGATCCCGTATGAGCCGTGTCAGCAACTCAGCCAACGATTCATCCCAACTGGCTGTTTGAAGTTAACCAAACTATAGTGGCGGCGACTTGTCTGCCTGCCCATTGAGCCATCCAGTGCAGACAGAGACTGATGACACATGATAATTTGCTCCAAAATTGTTGGAAGAAAACCGGGCCACCGGAGTAATGACTTTCTTGTATTCAATAAGCAGCTTGTGCTAACAGGTGCAACTCCAGTGTGTTGATGTAGACCAGCCTGCGGGGGCGGACGGCAAAAACGACTGCGGCATCATAAGCAGCACAAACATGGGTGAGTCAACCACAGGCACAGACGGATGAATCGGCTGTGGAGCTTTAAGCCGGTGCGGACAGGTGAATCAATTGCAGATGCGGTCCCCGCGAGCCAATACAGACCAAACCGCGGGGGAGGCGGATTAAACACATCCATTGAACGGCTCATGCGAGCAGGCACGGTCCCGATGAGTTGATGTAGATTGGGTTGCACGGGTAGCGGCGGCTTGATGCTAGTACTTGCTACCTCTTGAGCACTGCGTTGGTTTTCCTTGAAGAGGAAAAGAAGATGCAGCAAAGTAGCGTAAGTATTTCCCTCGGTTTTTGAGAACCAAGGTATCAATCCAGTAGGAGGCTACGCGCGAGTCCCTCGTACCTACACAAAACAAATAACTCCTCGCAACCAACGCGATAAGGGGTTGTCAATCCCTTCACGGTCACTTAGGAGAGTGAGATCTGATAGATATGATAGGATAATATTTTTGGTATTTTTGTGATAAAGATGCAAAGTAAAATAAAAGCAAAGTAAAAAAGCAAAGGAAATAACTAAGTGTTGGAAGATTAATATGATGAAGATAGACCCGGGGGCCATAGGTTTCACTAGTGGCTTCTCTCAAGAGCATAAGTACTTTACGGTGGGTGAACGAATTACTGTTGAGCAATTGATAGAATTGAGCATAGTTATGAGAATATCTACGTATGATCATGTATATAGGCATCACGTCCTAGACAAGTAGACCGACTCCTGCCTGCATCTAGTACTATTACTCCACTCATCGACCGCTATCCAGCATGCATCTAGACTATTAAGTTCATGAAAACAGAGTAACGCCTTAAGCAAGATGACATGATCTAGAGGGATTAATTCATGCAATATGATAAAAACCCCATCTTGCTATCCTCGATGGCAACAATACAATACGAGCCTTGCTGCCCCTACTGTCACTAGGAAAGGACACCGCAAGATTGAACCCAAAGCTAACCACTTCTCCCATTGCAAGAAAGATCAATCTAGTAGGCCAAACCAAACGAATAATTCGAAGAGACTTGCAAAGATAACCAATCATGCATAAAAGAATTCAGAGAAGATTCAAATATTGTTCATAGATAATCTTGATCATAAACCCACAATCCATCAGTCTCAACAAACACACCACAAAAAGAAGATTACATCGAATAGATCTCCACGAGAGAGGGGGAGAACATAGTATTGAGATCCAAAAAGAGATAAGAAGCCATCTAGCTACTAACTATGGACCCGAAGGTCTGAGGTAAACTACTCACACTTCATTGGAGAGGGTATGGTGATGATGTAGAAGCCCTCCGTGATGGATGCCCCCTCCGACGGAGCTCCGGAACAGGCCCCAAGATGGGATCTCGTGGGTACAGAAGGTTGCGGCGGTGGAATTAGGTTTTTGGCTCCTTATCTGATCGTTTGGGGGTACGTAGGTATATATAGGAGGAAGGAGTACGTCGGTGGAGCAACAGGGGGCCCACAAGGGTGGAGGGCGCGCCCCCTACCTTGTGGCCTCCTCTTTTGTTTCTTGACGTAGGGTCCAAGTCTCCTGGATCATAATCTTCCTAAAAATCACGTTCCCGAAGGTTTCATTCCGTTTGGACTCTGTTTGATATTCCTTTTTTGCGAAACTCTGAAATAGGCAAAAAAACAGCAATTCTGGGTTGGGCCTCCAGTTAATAGGTTAGTCCCAAAAATAATATAAAAGTGGATAACAAAGCCCAATAATGTCCAAAACAATAGATAATATAGCATGGAGCAATAAAAAATTATAGATACGTTGGAGACGTATCAGGCATCCCCGAGCTTAATTCCTGCTCGTCCTCGAGTAGGTAAATGATAAAAAAGATAATTTTTGATGCGGAGTGCTACTTGGTATAATTTCAATGTAATTCTTCTTAATTGTAGTATGAATATTCAGATCCAAAAGATTCTAGATAAAAGTTCATATTGACATAAAAATAATAATACTTCAAGCATACTAACTAAGCAATTATGTCTTCTCAAAATAACATGGCCAAAGAAAGTTCATCCCTACAAAATCATATAGTTTAGTCATGCTCCATTTTCGTCACACAAGAATGCTCTCATCATGCACTACCCCGATGACAAGCCAAGCAATTGTTTCATACTTTAGTAATCTCAAACCTATAAACTTTCACGCAATACATGAGCGCGAGCCATGGACATAGCACTATCGGTGGAATAGAATATGATGATGGGGGTTATGTGGAGAAGACAAAAAGGAGAAAGTCTCACATCAACAAGGCTAATCAATGGGCTATGGATATGCCCATCGATTGATGTTAATGCAAGAGTAGGGATTTCCATGCAACAGATGCACTAGAGCTATAAATGTATGAAAGCTCAACAAAAGAAACTAAGTGGGTGTGCATCCAACTTGCTTGCTCACGAAGACCTAGGGCACTTGAGGAGGCCCATTGTTGGAATATACAAGCCAAGTTCTATAATGAAAAATTCCCACTAGTATATGAAAGTGACAAAACAAGAGACTCTCTATCATGAAGATTATGGTGCTAATTTGAAGCACAAGTGTGGCAAAGGATAGTAGCATTGTCCCTTCTCTCTTTTTCTCTTTTTTTGGGCCTTATCTTTTTTTATGGCCTTTCTCTCTCTTTTTTTAGTTCCTCACTTGGGACAATGCTCTAGGAAATGATGATAATCACACTTCTATTTATTTACAACTCAATGATTACAACTCGATACTAGAATAAAATATGACTCTATATGAATGCCTCCGGCGGTGTACCGGGATATTCAATTAACCAAGAGTGACATGTATGAAAGAATTATGAATGGTGGTTTTGCCACAAATACTATGTCAACTACATGATCATGCTAAGCACTATGACAATGATGAATGTGTCATGATAAATGGAATGGTGGAAAGTTGCATGGCAATATATCTCGGAATGGCTTTGGAAGTGCCATAATAGGTAGGTATGCTGGCTGTTTTGAGGAAGATATAAGGAGGTTTATGTGTGAAAGAGTGTATCATATCACGGGGTTTGGATGCAACGGCGAAGTTTGCACCAACTCTCAATGTGAGAAAGGGCAATGCACGGTACCGAAGAGGCTAGCAATGATGGAAGGGTGAGAGTGCGTATAATCCATGGACTCAACATTAGTCATAAAGAACTCACATACTTATTGCAAAAATCTACAAGTCATCAAAAACCAAGCACTGCGCGCATGCTCCTAGGGGGATAGATTGGTAGGAAAAGACCATTTCTCGTCCCCGACCGCCACTCATAAGGAGGACAATCAAAGAACACCTCATGTTTCAAATTTGTTACATAACATTTACCATACGTGCATGCTACGGGACTTGCAAACTTCAACACAAGAATTTCTCAAATTCACAACTACTCAACTAGCACGACTTTGATATTATTACCTCCATATCTCAAAACAATCATCAAGCATCAAACTTCTCTTAGTATTCAGAACACTCATAAGAAAGTTTTTACTAATCTTGAATACCTAGCATATTAGGATTATTTAAGCATATTACCATGCTATTTAAGACTCTCAAAATAATCTAAGTGAAGCATGAGAGATCAATAGTTTCTATAAAAAAATCCACCACCGTGCTCTAAAAGATATAAGTGAAGTACTAGAGCAAAACTATATAACTCAAAAGATATAAGCGAAGCACATAGAGTATTCTAAAAAATTCCAAATCATGTATGGGTCTCTAAAAAGGTGTGTACAGTAAGGATGATTGTGGTAAACTAAAAAGCAAAGACTCAAATCATACAAGACGCTCCAAGCAAAACACATATCATGTGGTGAATAAAAATATAGCTCCAAGTAAAGTTACCGATGGAAATAGACGAAAGAGGGGATGCCTTCCGGGGCATCCCCAAGCTTTGGCTTTTTGGTGTCCTTAGATTATCTTGGGGGTGCCATGGGAATCCCCAAGCTTAGGCTCTTGCCACCCCTTTTCCATAATCTATCAAAATCTTTCACCCAAAACTTGAAAGCTTCACAACATAAAACTCAACAAAAATCTCGTGAGCTCCGTTAGCGAAAGAAAACAAAAGACCACTTCAAGGTACTGTAATGAATTCATTATTTATTTATATTGGTGTTAAACCTACTGTATTCCAACTTCTCTATGGTTTATAAACTATTTTACTAGCCATAGATTCATCAAAATAAGCAAACAACACAAGAAAACAGAATCTGTCAAAAACAGAACAGTCTGTTGTAATCTGTAACTAACGCAAACTTCTAGAACTCCAAAAAATCTACCAAATAAGAAGACCTATACAATTATTTTATTGATCAGCAGCAATTGGAATCAGTATTTTATCATGTTCTGGTGATTTTTAACAATTGTTTTCGTGAACCGAAAGTTTCTGGAAATTACAGCAAGATCAAATAACTATCATCCAAGAAGATCCTATAAGTTTAACTTGGCACAAACACTAATTAAAACATTAAAAAAACATCTAACAAGAGGCTAGATCAAAGATTTATTCCTAAACAGAAGCAAAAAGCAAAAAAACTAAAAATAAAATTGGGTTGCCTCCCAACAAGCGCTATCGTTTAACGCCCCTAGCTAGGCATAAAAGCAAGGATAGATCTAGGTATTGTCATCTTTGGTAGGCAATCCATAAGTGGCTCTCATGATAGATTCATATGGTAATTTTATTTTCTTCCTAGGGAAGTGTTCCATGCCTTTCTTTAATGGAAATTGGAATCTAATATTCCCTTCCTGCATATCAATAATTGCACCAACCGTTCTAAGGAAAGGTCTACCAAGAATAATAGGACATGAAGGATTGCAATCTATATCAAGAACGATAAAATCTACCGGCACATAATTCATATTTGCAACAATAAGAACATCATTAATTCTTCCCATAGTTTCCTTAATAGTGGAATCCGCAAGGTGCAAGTTTAGAGAGCAATCATCAAAATCACGGAAATCTAGCAAATCGCACAAAGTTTTGGGAATAGTGGAAACACTAGCACCCAAATCACATAAAGCATAGAACTCATGATCCTTAATCTTACTTTTAATAGTTGGTTCCCACTCATCATAAAGTTTTCTAGGGATATAAACTTCCAACTCAAGCTTTTCTTCATAAGATTGCATCAAACCATCAACGATATGCTTGGTAAAGGCTTTATTTTGACTATAAGCATGAGGAGAATTTAGCACGGATTGCAACAAGGAAATACAATCAATCAAAGAGCAATTTTTATAATTAAATTCCTAGAAATCAAAAATAGTGGGTTTAGCAACATCTAGGGTTTTGATTTCTTCAATCCCACTTTTATCAATTTTAACATCAAGATCTAAAAACTCCGAATTTTTGGAACGCCTTCTAGGTAAAGGTGGATCATATTCAGTCCCATCATTATCAAGATTCATATTGCAAAACAAAGATTTAATCGGGGACACATCAATAACTTTTAGATCTTCATCTTTATTTTCATAGGAACTAGAAGAACGCGCTCTTATAAAGGCATCTTTCTTAGCACGCATCCTAGCGGTTCTTTCTTTGCACTCATAAATGGAAATTCTCATGGCTTTGAGAGACTCATTGATATCATGCTTAGGAGGAATAGATCTAAGATTTAAACAATCAACTTCAAGAGAAATTCTATCAACGTTCCTAGCCAAATCATCAACTTTAAGCAATTTCTCTTCAAGCAAAGCATTGAAATTCTTTTGCAAATTCATAAATTCCTTAACACTATTCTCAAATTCAGAGGGCATCTTATTAAAATTTCCATAAGAGTTGTTGTAGGAATTTCCATAATTATTAGAGCGATTACTAGGATAAGGCCTAGGATTAGAGTTTCCTCTATACGCGTTGTTACCAAAATTATTCCTACCAACAAAATTCACATCCATAGATTCATTATTATTCTCAATCAAAGTAGACAAGGGCATATCATTAGTATCAGAAGAAACACTCTTACTAGCAAATAATTTCATAAGTTCATCCATCTTTCCACTCAAAAAATTAATTTCTTCTATCGCATGCACCTTTTTATTAGTAGATCTTTCAGTGTGCCATTGATAATAATTAACCATAATATTATCTAGGAGTTTAGTAGCTTCTCCTAAAGTGACTTCCATAAAAGTGCCTCCCGCGGCCGAATCTAAAGATTTCTATAAGCAAAATTCAATCCGGCATAAATTTTTTGTATAATCATCCACGAATTCAAACCATGAGTAGGGAAATTACGTATCATTAATTTCATCCTCTCCCAAGCTTGTGCAACATGTTCATGATCAAGTTGCTTAAAATTCATAATATCGTTTCTAAGAGAGATGATCTTAGTGGGAGGAAAATACTTATAGATAAAAGCATCTTTGCACTTGTTCCAAGAATCAATACTATTTTTAGGCAAAGACAAAAACCAAGCTTTAGCACGATCTCTAAGCGAAAAAGGAAATAGCTTCAATTTAACAATATCATTATCGACATCTTTCTTCTTTTGCATATCACACAAATCAACGAAGCTATTTAGATGAGTAGCGACATCTTCACTAGGAAGGCTGGCGAATTGATCTTTCATGACAACATTCAACAAAGCATCATTGATTTCACAAGATTCAGTATGGGTAAGAGGAGCAATCAGAGTGCTAAGGAAATCATTATTGTCGGTATTGGTAAAGTCACATAATTTGGTATTATCTTGAGCCATCGTGACAAGCAAGCAATCCAACACACGAGCAAACAAAAAGCAAGCGAAAAAGAGGCGAACAAAAAGGAGAGGGCGAATAAAACGGCAAGGGTGAAGTGGGGGAGAGGAAAACGAGAGGCAAATGGCAAATAATGTAATGCGGGAGATAAGGGTTTGTGATGGGTACTTGGTATGTTGACTTTTGCGTAGACTCCCCAACAACGGCGCCAGAAATCTTCTTGCTACCTCTTGAGCACTGCGTTGGGTTTCCTTGAAGAGCAAAGGATGATGCAGCAAAGTAGGGTAAGTATTTCCCTCATTTGTTGAGAACCAATGTATCAATCCAGTAGGAGGCTACGCGCGAGTCCCTCGTACCTACACAAAACAAATAACTCCTCACAACCAACGCGATAAGGGTTTGTCAATCCCTTCACGGTCACTTACGAGAGTGAGATCTGATAGATATGATAGGATAATATTTTTGGTATTTTTGTGATAAAGATGCAAAGTAAAATAAAAGCAAAGTAAAAAGCAAAGGAAATAACTAACGCTGCGTTTGGATGTCTCCATTGGTAAGCTCTGTATTGAATTTGTCTAGAATTCCAAATCAGTGAGGAAATTGAAATGGCACGAATACGAATTCGCCTGTTTGGTTGTTCACTGAATTACCCCTTGAAATGCCTATGAGGTTGCAATGACAAACTTTGGAATTGCATAGCTATATTGCCATGAAAATTATACTCTAGCGGGGCATCTCCTTTGGACATGGAGCAGAAGAAATAAATATGGCAGTAAGAAATAAATATTCTAGCAATGTCCTTTGTCCATGGAGCAGAAGAGGAGCAGCAGTTCCTTCGGCCATGGAGTAGAAGAGAGGCGGAGGACGGCGGGTACGGAGGACGGCCGAGCGTGGCCGAGGAGGGCGGGGCACGGTGGGCGGGGAGGACGGCGGGGCATGGTACAAGGTGTAACGCCCTCGATGCGGCTATATCTCCCACGTGTCGAGGCACGACTTAGAGGCATAACCGCATTGAAAGCAATGTCGCAAGTGAGGTAATCTTCACACAACCCATGTAATACATAAGGGAAAGAGATACATAGTTGGCTTACAGTCGCCACTTCACACAATACATAAATAAACATTCATCATCCAGATTACACTCAAGGTCCGACTACGGAACCAAAATGAAAGAAGACTACCCCAAATGCTACACAGATCCCCGATCACCCCAACTGGGCTCCACTACTGATCATCAGGAAAAGACACATAGTAACGGCCACGTTCCTCGTCGAACTCCCACGTGAGCTCGGTCGCGTCATCTGCACTGGCATCATTGGTACCTGCAACTGTGTTGGTAGAATCTGTGAGTCGCGGGGACTCAGCAATCTCACACCCGCGAGATCAAGACTATTTAAGCTTATAGGTAGGACAAAGTGGCGAGGTGGAGCTGCAGCAAGCGACTAGCATATATGGTGGCTAACAGCGCAAAAGAGAGCGAGAAGAGAAGCAAAGCACGGTCGTGAAGCTAGAAGTGATCAAGAAGTGATCCTAGAACAACCTACGTCAAACATAACTCCAACACCGTGTTCACTTCCCGGACCCCGCCGAGAAGAGACCATCACGGTTACACACGCGGTTGATGTGTCTTAATTAAGGTCAACTTCGGGTTTTCTACAACCGGACATCAACAAATTCCCATCTACCTCATAACCGCGGGCACGGCTTTCGAAAGATAATACCCTGCAGGGGTGTCCCAACTTAGCCCATTATAAGCTCTCACGGTCAACGAAGGATATTCCTTCTATCGGGAAGACCCGATCAGTCTCGGAATCCCGGACTACAAGACATTTCGGCAGTAATAAAACAAGTCCAGCAAAGCCGCCTGATTGTGCCGACAAATCCTGATAGGAGCTGCACATATCTCGGTCTCAGGGCACATCTGGATGAGCAGTCCGTACAACTAAAACCAAGTCTCGAGTTGCCCCAAGGTGGCGCTGCAAAGGGCTCTAGTTTGGACCAGCAATCGAAGGAGAACTGGCCCGGGGGGGTTAAAATAAATATGACCCTTGAGTCTGCAGAACCCAAGGGAAAAAGGCTTAGGTGGCAAATGGTAAAACCAATGTTGGGCCTTGCTGGAGGAGCCTTATTCAAAGCGAACTGTCAAGGGGGTCCCATAAATCACCCAACCGTGTAAGGAACGCAAAATCAAGGAACATAACACCGGTATGACGGAAAGTAGGGTGGCAAGAGTGGAACAAAACACCAGGCATAAGGCCGAGCCTTCCACCCTTTACCAAGTATATAGATGCATTAATTAAATAAGATATATTGTGATATCCCAACAAGTAAACATGTTCCAACAAGGAACAACATCTCCATGTTCCAACAAGGAACAAACTTCATCTACACCTGCAACTAACAACGTTATAAGAGGGGCTGAGCAAAGCGGTAACATAGCCAGTCAACGGTTTGCTAGGACATGGATGGTTAGTGGCTGACATGGCAATATGGGTGGCATGATATAGCAAGTGGTAGGTATCGCAGCATAGGCATAGCAAAAGAGAGAGCATCTAGCAAGCAAAGATAGAAGTGATATCGAGGGTATGGTAATCTTGCCTGCAAGGTTCTCAGAGTTGTCGAAAGCTTGGTCTTCGTAAGCGTTCTCAACAGGTTCCTCGTTCACGTACTCGTCTCCCGGCTCTACCCAAAACAAGAGCACAAGCAAAGGAACAACTATCAACCACGATGCAATGCGCAAGCAACATGATGCAAAACATGGCATGATATGCGAGATGTGGTATGCAATGCATATGCATGCTCCGTGTCGGGGATATACCCCGCGGTGTAAACCGGCCGGAAGTTAACCCGGCCGGACTTGGCGATATTCGTCTGGTGACCCGCCCAGACCTGGCGGTTTACCAGCAACCCGTCGGGACGTTGTAACTCACTGGTAACCCGACGGACGGGTCATAAGAGCGACAATACCAGGTGGCCCGTCTGGCGGTTCAGGAAGGCCGGTTCAACTATTGAGGGCCGGTTTAAGAGGAAAGGAACATTTGCCTTACATGGAGTTAAAGCCAGGACTTGTATCTGGTTTGTATTAGAGATAGACTAGTCCTAATCCCAATAGGACTCCACATGTAAACCGCCCCTTCAGCATATATAAGGAGGGGCAGGGCTCCCCAAAGAGGGACAGGTTAGAAGTTACCAAGCGACAAGCAATCAATAATCTCTAGGGTTAGACACAAGAGCCGGTTTACGGCGTCTCCCTCGGGATGATAATGAGACCTAGCCTCAAACAGCATGTAGGGTTATTACCGGACGATGTTTCCCGGGGCCCGAAGCTGTCTAAATCCTTGTCTTGCGTGTTGATCCGCCCTGCGTCTCTCGTCCCACTCAACCCCTCTCAAGCTACCACATAGATGCGTTGGCCTCGCGACTAAGTCCTGTCACTAAGGACATCTGCCGTGACAAATCCACGACAGTTGGCGCCCACCGTGGGGCCTGCGCACGGTGGTGTTGAGTTCTTGTAGGGATCTTTTTTAGGGTTCGAGAAGTTTGCAAATTTCCGCATAAAGAAAGCCGGTTTGAGCAGCGCGAGCAAGGTTGAGGCGAGAGTTCGGGTTATGCGTCTGCACGCCGCCGCGAGTTGTCGTTTTCATTGCAGGTTCGACCAAAAAGCCGCTACTCATATCGAAGTCGTCGAATCCAAGATGGATACAAAGCCGAACTGGCCAGTGCTGTCCACGTATGTTTCCTAAGGCAGAGGCAGCAAGAATTTTTCGAGCGGTAATACAACAGCCCAAATGCTATTACTTCAAAGTCTTCAACTAGTACTGGACACGTCAAGCTACAGCGTTCAGTACCTACTACAACGGTGGCAGACGTACATCCCTCAAAACCTGCAAAGGAGAGGTCCACAAGGGATGCTCATCGATCTGCGTTAAAAGCCAACAGACAAACGGGGGACGGCGGTCGGTACAAGTCCCCAGAGCTTGAGGCTGGCTTTTGCAGGGGCCATGACCCGGAAGATACGGACATGGGATTAGTAAAACCGATCATGATTTGGAAAAGGAAAACCATATATGGATTGGACTCCGATTCTGCTGGCTCGCATCGTCGCTGCGGTCCGCCTCCGCTGGCCTGCCTCTGCTGTGGATGGCAATCTTCGAGCCGCCTGCGCCGCGCTCCATCTAGAGCCTCCAGGGCACATCCCCGTCGGCCGTCCTTCGCCTCCGTTATACCGGGTGTTTTTGTTGTCAGCGGCCTCGTCTTCAAACTGCCGTTCTGGACCGCCAGCCGCCTTTTTTCTTTTGCTGAGGCATCCATCTTGAGCCGGTCGTGCTGCCCTCCTACTGCCAGCGCCGCGTCCGCTCTCGCGTTTGCACTGGTTTACAACACCACGGACGACTCACCCGTCTGCTCTCATGGCGGTTCACGCGTCCGCACCGGCTTACAAACGTCGCGACCAACTCACCCATCCGCAGCGGTTTACCACACCGTGGCCGGTTCACCCGTGAAGCGATTTCAGTTTCACGTAGCGATCGTCAATTTCATGGCGGATTATTTCCGGCCTGACATATCAGGTGATATCTATCTAAAACATATTTCATTGACACATATTATTTTGTCAAAGAGCAGTTTATCTTTGCCTTGGTCTGCAATACTGTTTATGCAGGACAATTGTTCATTACAAATGAGGAGCTATGTTACGGGCACGGAGCATGCGTTAGCAACGTTCTGCACGGGTGTTTTGTCCGTGTCCTACCATCCGGTGAATAAACGTGAGAAGGTCGTCGTCCCTGAGGCCTGGTTTACATCAGCTTGCCGGGACCGCGCCCGTGATTAACTCGCCCGTTCAAGCCGGTTTACGAGACCGGTGCCGATCTTCCCCATCCGCACCGGCTTACAATGTCGCGGCCAACTCATCTGTCCATGCTGCCTCTGATGTTGCGGTCGTCTCTGCTGTCCGTCTCTCGCGGCCTGGTCTACATCAACACACTGGGCCGCACCTGTCTGCATGAGCTGTTTATTGGGTATGAGCAAGTCACAGCTTGGGTAGCCCGGTTTTCTTTCAAATTGGAGGCAAATTATTATCAACCGCCGTCTGCACTGGATGGATCAATGGGCAGGCGCACAAGTCGCCGCCGCTACTGTTTGGTTAAACTTCAAATCACCAGTTGGAAGGAACCATTGGCCGAGTTGCTGACACGGTTCATACGGGATCATTTACAACCCACCACAATCACCTCAACCTTCTATGGATTCACATCGTGCTATCAATACCAATGATATACAAGGTATGCCGGTTTATATCACGGTCAAATATGGAGAATCTCAAGCCAACTCCTCGAGCCACCTTGAGACTTGGGGGCTACGATGATATGACGCAGCGCAGCAAGCCTTGCCAGTTTTAGCCGGTTTAAGAACCCGAGGACGATGGAGGAAAAGATAACCCGATCCCGGAGGCTACTGTTATGTTGATGAAAATTTAAAGGCCGTCAGAAAATTTCCGGCTTAGAAAGTATATGACAGTTACAAAATCCCGACTCAATGAAGAAGTTTCGGATCATCAGAAAGGATTCCGGTTTGAAACCTGGCTGAAGGGAAGTCAGTATCACTAAAGCTCTCAAATATCCGGTTTACAATCCGGTTCAAGAGAAATCTATTCTCCCACAAAGTTCTGAAGCGCTCAGATCCAGTTTAACAATGTCCGGTTCAAAAAGGAATTAACTTCTCGCAAGTTCGAGTTTAAAGGCCGTCAGAAAATTTCCGGCTGAAAATGAAGATTCCGGTTTAAATTCCGGTTCAAGGGGAAGATGTCTCCCACAGCTTTGAAGCTTTCAATATCCGGTTCAAGATCCCGGTTCAAGAAGAATTTACCTCTTGCAAAAAAGTTAAAAATTACCGAAGAGGACCTGCTGCCATGATGCGCGGTTCAAACATGGGTATCCGGCCTTATTGGCTTGACATATTATTTATCACATGGGGGCTCCCGCTTTGTAAAGCGGGGTATCTATTCTTTATATTATGCGTGGTTACACGGAGTGGATTCGCTTTGGGCAACCTCCGGTTTACCCCTTGAGGTCGCTTCACAGAAGAGCAACAAAGTCAGTTGGGGACCTAGTCGACTTGAACCGTAGCTACACCTCCTGGGAGCTTGGTCATGTCTTGACGACGGTAATGCCTTCTGGCTGGCACATTTGCCACTAAGTCAGTTGGGGACCTAATCGACTTGAACCGTAGTTACACCTTATGGGAGCTCGGTCATGTCTTGATGATGGTAATGCCTTCTGATCGGCTTTTAAACAGCCAATAAGTCATTTGGGGGCTTGGTCGTGTCCGAACCAATGCAATGCCACTTGATCGGCCCTAGGCCACTGAGTCACTTGGGGGCTTGGTCGAATCCGAACCAATGCAATGCCACTTGGCCGGCGTAACGCCACGCGTCATTTTGGGGTCCTGGCTGACTAGCACCATTGCTACGCCTTCGGGGGGCTTGGTTGCGTCTGACCATGGTAATTCCATCTGACCAAGCTCAGTAGAGCTCTTCTTTTGCAAAAAATTGTTGCCATTGCTTTTGCTTTAATAGCCTTTCTTGAGAAGTTGCTATTTTATTTGCGTTTTTTAAACTGACAGTATTTTGTACCGGTTCAAACAGCTAAATTGGCGGAACACGATCCATTTTTAGACCGGAGATTATCTGCCCGGTTTGATTTTCTGTTACCATCCTATTATGGAGTAAACCGGTGTTTATCAACCCGGCTCGGTTTTCAACTACAAGTTGTGAGTGCATGATCAAATTATAATCCGGAGATAATCTGCCCGGTTTGATTTTCTGTTACCATCCTATTATGGGTAAACCGGTGTTTATCGACCCGGATCGGCTTTCAACTACAAGTTGTGAGTACATGGTCAAGTTATAATCCGGAGATTATCATCCCGGTCTGGTTTGACTACAAGTCACCAGTATTATATATGGTTAATCCGGTGTTCATCACAGCCCGGTACGGTTTTATCATAAGCCGGCACAATATGGAAGGAGTTATCATTACTCAAAATTGGGGTTATCACTCTTACTACAAAAAGTTGGTAAACCAACGATGTGATTCAATGTCACAGGTATGATATATTTCATATTTTTAAGTGCAGCCTTGGTTATAAACCTAGGTTATATATTGGGCATTATGACCCGTCCGGCGGTAAACCGCCAGGACACTTTAAACTTGTTGTATGCAGAAACAGGTTGAATAACGCATGGTTATAAATTATCCGGTGTTTATTAAACCGGCCTGGCTTTAAGACGATAAGTCGCCAGTATGATGATAACTTATCCGGTGTTTGTTAAACCGGCCTGGCTTTAAGACGATAAGTCGCCAGTATGATGATAACTTATCCGGTGTTTGTTAAACCGGCCTGGCTTTAAGACGATAAAGTTGCCAGTATATGATGAGAAATTATCCAGTGTTTATTAAACCGGTCTGGCTTTGGACTATAAGTCGCCAGTATATATTTGGATTGCGTCATTGGAATCATGCGCTTATAAGTTATTGGATTATATTATTCAAATAGCCAAACTTGGCTAAATTTTCATTATGATATTGGATGAATAAGGTTTTTCATACCAGATTATATTATCTTGAATAGCCATCATGGCTGGATTTTTATTATGGTTATCAATAACCAGTATTATAATTAAGGTTTTCAAAGTCGCTTTAGCGCAATGGCTATCATATTATCAATGGATACGATTTATTCTACAATTGAAGGAATAGTCTCGAGTCGCTGCAGGCTTACTACCCGGCACTTGGGGGCTACATTGTTCAAAGTTGATATTCAAATATGCAAGTCTCATGTCGCTGCAAGCATGCACCATGACACTTGGGGGCTAATGCAAAGTCATTTTTGCTCATCTTATTAAAGACCCAACTCATCACATCGTAATGAGCTGGCCCTTGGGGGCTACCAATTGCTCCCGTCAACTATTCAAAGCACAAAGCTTTTTTCCATTATATTGAAGGGTTCACTGCTCAGTTGGTAAAGCACAAGGCTCTTAACCTTGTGGCCGTGAATTCAAGCCTCATTATGGGGGTTACATCATATGATGTTATTTTCATTGAAGTATATATATCAAAGTCCCAGCTCAATATTATCTTACTGAGCCGGCCCTTGGGGGCTACACATTGCTGTTCAAAGTTTACAAGATTATATTTACAAAGTCCCTGCTGATTATTACATAATGACCCGGCCCTTGGGGGCTACATTGGTTGAAGTTTTGTGGGCATCAGTCAATTACAAGTCCCAGGTTGCTACAAGCATGACAACCCGGTACTTGGGGGCTACAGGTATTATATTATTATCGAAGAAACATTTTCAAATTCTCTGTTGAGCAAATTAGATTGACCCGGCGTCACCAATCATTATGACCCTGTGGCTGCAACCCGGTGTCATCAATAATCATAAACCGATGTTGGCAACAATCATGAACCGGTGTCTGCAACAATCATAATCCGGGGTCATCAGTTTTTATAACCCGGCCATTTGGTAATGTTAAACCGGCAAATTTTCAAGACCGGGATCATCTTCAAACCGGCTGAATATCAGATGAATATTTCAAGACCAATATTTCTTAAACCGGCGTTTTGGAAGCCGACTCAAGTGGATTATTT
Organism: Aegilops umbellulata; assembly: GCA_032464435.1. Lineage (NCBI taxonomy): Eukaryota > Viridiplantae > Streptophyta > Magnoliopsida > Poales > Poaceae > Aegilops > Aegilops umbellulata. The sequence goes on along the minus strand of CP136060.1, from coordinate 81,229,412 downwards.
CTTCACAATATTTTTCTGTGAGAAACCAATGTCAGCAAATTGAGTATGACGCTGGCTTATTGACCTGGATTTTCTAGAAGGAGGAAATGACAAGGACTTAAGGATAATCCGGTGCCGGTTTACAAGAATTCTTAACCCGGAGTACAACCTATCAAATTTGTTCTTATGTTTATTTGCAGCATAAGTTTACCATGGATAAATCCAAGCTAAACTTGGGGGCTAATGTCGGGGATATACCCCGCGGTGTAAACCGGCCGGAAGTTAACCCGGCCGGACTTGGCGATATTCGTCTGGTGACCCGCCCAGACCTGGCGGTTTACCAGCAACCCGTCGGGACGTTGTAACTCACTGGTAACCCGACGGACGGGTCAGAAGAGAGACAAGACCAGGTGGCCCGTCTTGCGGTTCAGGAAGGCCGGTTCAACTATTGAGGGCCGGTTTAAGAGGAAAGGAATATTTGCCTTACAAGGAGTTAAAGCCAGGACTTGTATCCGGTTTGTATTAGAGATAGACTAGTCCTAATCCCAATAGGACTCCACTTGTAAACCGCCCCTTCAGCATATATAAGGAGGGGCAGGGCTCCCCAAAGAGGGACAGGTTAGAAGTTACCAGGCGACAAGCAATCAATAATCTCTAGGGTTAGACACAAGAGCCGGTTTACGGCGTCTCCCTCGGGATGATAATGAGACCTAGCCTCAAACAGCATGTAGGGTTATTACCGGACGATGTTTCCCGGGGCCCGAAGCTGTCTAAATCCTTGTCTTGCGTGTTGATCTGCCCTGCGTCTCTCGTCCCACTCAACCCCTCTCAAGCTACCACATAGATGCGTTGGCCTCGCGACTAAGTCCTGTCACTAAGGACATCTGCCGTGACAAATCCACGACACTCCGGAAGGACAAGGATGGACAAGGCATAATCTTGGATAACCAAGTATGCCGCTGGAAAGGTGAGGTGATTTCGGTTGAAATCGATATAAAGATCACCGGAATCGGATGCACGGTTTGCAAATGACAAGCAAAACAAGAATGACAATAATCTGCCATTAACAGCATGATGCTACTTAGCAAGCAACAAGAAATTAAGCTACTGCACCCAAACGTACCAGCAAAGCATATGAAAGTGACCTACTCAATATTGTTGACAAAATATGAACACTGAGCTACGGCTAAATCACACCACAACAAGTTCAAACAAGCATGGCAAAAGTGCAAAAGATAACAGGTTCACAGACTTGGTGAAAATAACAACATGCCAGAAATTAACATCAGGATGACATGTTTAGAGCAAGCAAACAACATTCTACAGGAACAGGACATAGCAAAATAAGGCATGGCATGAATCTACTCAAAGAACTTAACAAAAGTCCCTTACAAACCATAAGCCAAAAAGGACCATAAAATATAATAACCCCCATGTCAATTAGGCAAGTTTCGTTACAGGTTTCAGACTTGGCAGAAAACTGGACATGTCAAAAACAGATAACAAGTAGGCATGTTCGTGAGCTCGATGCACTCACTACAGAGCACTACATGATAAACTAAGCATACATCCATCAAGAAGACATGGCATAGGAGCTATACATGGCAAGAACAACATCATAGCATGCAAGGATCAACTACAACAAGCTTGGCAAAATCGAATAACATGTAAACAATCTGCCAGTAACATTTTATAGCAAAAGTAGAGCTCGATTGACTCAGCTATGGCACTCCATAATTACAAAAAAAGGCAAGTATGGATAGAGCAAATCCATATGTTCAAAACACCCTTACTGATCATGCTCAATAGATCTCTCTGAAACAACATGAACACATGGCATAAAAATAACAGCAGGACATGACTTAGCAAAATTACTGTCTCTGAAATCAGCAACATTAAGTACCCTAGTTTGCATGCTTGTGCTAGTCACCACAAAGATCACAAAAATACATGGCATACACCCCTGGAAAGATAGAATGGCATATTTCAAAACACATGTAGGACTCAACTTCATAGGATGCACACATCAATCATGGCAAAAATGACAAAAGTGCATGTTCTGAAACAGATCTGAAACTAACATCACATAGCCCTCTTCCAACAGCATTTCGGGCGTCAATATGAACTCAAATGAAAATGACGCAATGGAACGAAATGATGTACCCATCGAGGCGAACAATTTGATATGCTATACGCACAAAACGGAGCCACGGGTACAAAGATATGACACGATGAAGTTGCAACAAAATAACTGCAGAAATAACTTGGAGGAAATTCGACCTAGGGTTTCGTCGGCGCGGATAATGAGGCGGACGGAGCTCCGGCGTGGATCTGGCCGGCGCTTCACCGGAGAAGGGTGGGGACGGCGGCCGGAGGACGGATCGGCGCGGGAGGCGGCGACGGAGGCGCGGGAGGCGGCGCGGCGACCGGCGCGCGAGGAGGCGACGGCGCGGGCGGCGGGGCCGGCCGGCGAGCGGCGGACGAGGTCGACGGGCGGTGGGGTCGAGGTCGGCGGCCGGCGAGGCAGCGGGACGGCGCAGGGCGGCGCGGGCGATCTGGGCCGTGGGGGCTCGCGCCGGGCTTCGGCGGGCCGCGGGCACGGCGCGGAGGCGGCGGCAATGTGGGTGCGGGCTCGCCCACGTGGCGGGCGGCAATTGGTCCGGCGACGGCGGGCGGACGTGTCCGGCCGTCGCGGACGCGTCCGGTGGTGGCGGGGGAGGAGTTGGACTAGGGTTAGGGTGGTTTCATCCGCAAATTTCGGGAGAGGGGCTAAATTTATAGGTAGAGGGGGCTAGGAAGCTCCAAATGGAGTGTGGTTTTCGGCCACGCGATCGTGATCGAACGGCCATGAACATGGGAGTGACTTAGATGGGTTATTGGGCTGTTATGGAGGGGTTTTGGGCTGCAACACACACGAGGCCTTTACGGTTACCCGGTTAACCGTTGGAGTATCAAACGACCTCTGAATGACCCGAAACTTGACAGGCGGTCTACCGGTGTTATACCAAGGCCACTTGACAAACCTCGGTCCATTCCGAGAAGGTTTAATACCCGCTCACGGAAAAATGTACAAGGGGATGTCGGGGGACATAGGAGCGCCGGATTGCAAAACGGACAACGGGAAAAATGCTCGGATTCATAAGACGAACACGTGTGCGAATGCGATGCACATGATGACATGATATGAAATGCAAGACATGAACAAAATGCAAAACGACGGGAAACCCAACCACGAAGGGAATATCATATCACATAGCCGAAAATGGCAAGAGTTGGAGTTACAAATATGGCAAGTTACATCCGGGGTGTTACAACACTCCACCACTACGAGAGGATCTCGTCCCGAGATCTAGGACTGAAAGAACTCCGGATATTCGGAACGGAGGTGGTCCTCGCGCTCCCAGGTGGCTTCTTGGTCTGAATGGTGTGACCACTTCACTTTCAGGAATTTGATTGACTTGTTGCGAGTCTTGCGCTCAGTTTCTTCAAGAATGGCAACGGGATGCTCATGATAGGACAAATCTTCTTGAAGATCAATCTCTTCGAAGTTGATGGTGCGCTCAGGCGTCTTGAACCACTTGCGAAGCTGTGACACATGGAACACATCGTGCACATTTGCAAAGTTGGGGGGAAGCTCAAGTTGATAGGCGAGATCGCCTCGTTTGCCGATGATCTTGAAAGGACCAACGTATCTGGGGGCAAGTTTCCCCTTGATACCGAAGCGACGAGTTCCTTTCATTGGAGAGACGCGGAGGTAGACATGATCTCCGATCTCGAATGCCAAATCACGATGTTTGCTATCGTAATAGTTCTTCTGGCGCGATTGCGCGGCTCTGAGATTCTCACGAATGACCTTGCACATTGCCTCAGCCTCTGAGATCAAATCGTTGCCAAGAAGTTGACGTTCGCCCGTCTCGGACTAATTGAGAGGAGTACGTCACTTTCTGCCATAGAGAATCTTGAATGGGGCTTTGCCCGAGCTGGCTTGAAAGCTGTTGTTGTAAGAGAACTCAGCAAAAGGAAGACAATCCTCCCACTTCATGCCGAAAGAGATAACACAAGCCCTGAGCATATCTTCAAGAATTTGGTTGACACGCTCGACTTGTCCACTAGTTTGAGGGTGGAAAGCTGTGCTGAAGCGAATATTTGTGCCCATGGCCTTCTGGAAAGAATCCCAAAACTTGGAGGTAAGGATGCTGCCACGGTCTGAAGAAATCAATTATGGAATGCCATGCAAGGAGACAATTCTGGATGTGTAGAGCTCTGCCAGCTGCGCTGCTGTGATAGACTCTTTGATAGGAAGAAAATGAGCCACTTTGGTGAGCTTGTCGATGACGACGAAGATGGCATCATTTCTACGCTTGGACTTAGGAAACCCAGTCACGAAGTCCATTTCGATATGATCAAACTTCCATTCTGGAATAGCAAGAGGTTGGAGTAGACCAGCTGGTCGTTGGTGTTCTGCTTTCACCCTTCTGCGGACATCACATTCATTCACGAATTGAGCAATTTCTCGCTTCATTCGAGTCCACCAATAAGACTGCTTGAGGTCATGGTACATCTTCGTACTTCCAGGATGAATTGACAGAAGAGAATTGTGCGCCTCGTTCATAATGACTTCCCGTAGATCACCCTTTGGAACCACAATCCGGTCCTCGAAGAAAAGAGTATCTCTGTCATCAACGCGATAGCACTTGTATTTGGAAATGCCCTTGTCAATACCACGTTTCACCTTCTTCACCATGGTATCCATCAGTTGTGCCTCACGAATTTGATCTTCCAAAGTAGGAGAGACGACGAGGTTGGCAAGAAAACCTTGAGGAATGACTTGGAGATTCAACATGCGGAAAGCTTCACAAAGATCCGGTTGAAAGGGCTTGAGGATTTAGCTGTTGCAATAAGCCTTCCTGCTCAAGGCGTCTGCAATCACATTAGCCTTGCCTGGAGTATATTCCATACTCGGATTATACTCTTGAATCATTTCGACCCATCGAGTTTGCCTGAGGTTGAGGTTGGGTTGAGTGAAGATGTACTTGAGACTCTTGTGATCGGTGAATATGTCCACTTTCCTTCCCAACAGGAGATGTCTCCATGTTATCAACGCATGGACAACTGCCGCCAACTCAAGATCGTGAGTGGGGTAGTTCTTTTCATTGGGCTTCAACTGACGAGAGGTATAGGCCACAACCTTCTTCTCTTGCATTAACACGGCACCGAGGCCTTGAAGAGAAGCATCACAGAAAACTTCATAAGGCTTGTCTTCGTCAGGAGGAGTCAAAACTGGAGTAGTGGCGAGTTTCTCTTTGATAGTGTTGAAAGCCACGTCACACTCAGGACACCAGACATACTTCACATGCTTCTGGAGGAGGTTGGAAAGAGACTTTGCAATCTTAGAGAAATTCTCAACGAATCTTCGACAATAGCTTGCAAGTCCAAGAAAACTGCGAAGCTGCTTGACATTCTGAGGAGGTTCCCAATTCAAAACTGCAGACACTCTCTCAGGATTAATAGCAATGCCCTTGGCAGAGATGATATGCCCAAGGTAAAGAACTTCATCAAGCCAGAATTCACATTTGGAGAACTTTGCATAGAATTTATACTCTCTGAGCCTGTCGAGCACCAATCGCAAATGTTTGGCATGATCCTTCTTATTCTTGGAGAATACCAATATATCATCGAGATAGACCAAGACGAATTCATTGGTGTAGGGGTTGAAAATGAAGTTCATCATTAGAGAAAGTTGGAGGAGCATTGACAAGGCCGAAAGACATGACAGTATATTCATAAGAACCAAAGCTTGTTCTGAATGTTGTCTTGGGAATATCTTCTTCACGAATGCGGATTTGATGATAACCCATTCGAAGGTCAAGCTTGGAGAACACTTTAGCACCTTTGAGTTGCTCGAATAGCTCATTGATGTTGGGAAGTGGGTACTTGTTCTTGATTGTCTTCTTGTTCAATGGACGGTAATCGACGCAAAGTCGGTCCGTGCAATCCTTCTTCTGGACAAAAAGAACACCACAACCCCAAGGAGAAGAACTCGGTCTGATCAGACCCAGACGCTCTTGTTTATCGAGTTGTTTCTTCAATTCCTTCAACTCTTTTGGCCCAAGCTTGTATGGACGCTTGCAAACGGGTTCCGTGCCAGGCTCAAGATCAATAACGAATTCCACTGGCCGGTGCGGAGGCATACCCGGAAGCTCTTCTGGAAAGACATCTTGGTACTCACAAATGACTGGAATCTGAGAGATAGCATCCAATTCGCCCTTCTCATTGAGAGAAAACAACCGAATGGTATCATCACGAGCGGCATAGATGATCACATCGTCAGAGGAGTGAGTCAATTGAATTTCCCTGGCAGCACAATCAAGCTGAGCCTTGTGCTTAGAAAGCCAGTCCATCCCGAGAATAAGATCAATATCAGAGTCACCAAGAACAATTGGTTTAGCCAGAAATCTATAGTCGCCCAACTTGATACCGACATTCGGGACCAAAACTCGAGAAGTCATTTGCTTACTCGGGGACACAATGGACAAAGGTCTCGGCAAAACTTGAGTATCCAAATCATGCATAGCCACAAAAGGTCTTGAAATGAAAGAATGCGATGCTCCAGTATCAAATAAGACTTTTGCAGGAATATCATTAACTGAGAGATTACCCATTATCACATCAGAAGAATCCTCCGCTTGAGCTGCATTCATCATGTTCACCTTTGCAGACTGGGAATTATGCTTGACCACTGCATTGCTTGACGATTTCACAGGAGGAGGAGGCGGAAGGCGCCTTTGGTTGAAGCACTTGTCCGCATAGTGACCCTTTTGCTGACATTTCTTGCAAGTCACCTCTGAGAGCGGACGATAGTAAGGAGCATTTGGTCTTGGAGCTTGATTCTGAGACTTGATCTGATAGCCAGGGTTGGGTGGGTGGGAAGATCCACGACCACCTGAGTTCTTCTGCTGGTAAGGCTGACGGAACCGAGGAGGAGGAGGCAACCAGAACTTCTGTTGCTTAGCTGCCACAAGTGAGGAAGAAGAAGACTGAACTGCGTCTCTGACTCTCTTCTTAGAAGCCTCACACTTGAGCTGAGCAGCCTCTTGTTTCAGTGCCATGTTGTAGAATTCATCATACTTTAACGGCTCGAAAAGCACGAGAGCTAGTTGCAAATCTTCTCTGAGACCACGCCTGAATTGGTAGATCATGCTCTTCTCATCAGGGATGTCTTGCTTCGCAAAACGAGAGAGCTTCTGGAACTGAGTGTTGTATTGATACACAGACATGTTGCCTTGCTTGAGATTGCGGAACTCCTCACGCTTACTCTCAACAACACTTTTTGGAATGTGGTGAGCTTTGAAGTCACGGCGGAAATCATCCCAGGTAATCACACGCCCTCCTCTGGAATCTTTGTATTGTTGGAACCATTCAGCGGCTTGATCTTTGAGTTGAAAAGAGGCAAACTTGACAAAGTCCTCAGGTCTGACATTGCTGCACTCGAAATGCTTGCTGATATCCACGAGCCAATCATCGGCGTCTGTGGCCTCGACACAGTAGCTGAAGGTCTTTGGCTGATTAGCAAGGAACTCATTGAGTGAAGCGAAGTGCGGCTGATTGTTGCCTTGGCCTTGATTTCCTTGATTACCTTGCCCTTGGTTGCGATCTTGCAAGAGCTGAATCAGAATCTGAGCGTTGGCATTTGTGGCAGTCATCAAGGCTTGCCATGCCTCCGGAGGCGGAGGTGGTGGCGGAGGGTTAGCCTGACTTCCTTCATTGCGTTCCGGATTCTGACGCGTTGGCGGAGCCATCCTGAAGAGGGTGACATCCATTAGCATCTTGAAAGAGATATATATTCAAGCTGAATCAAAGGATCAAAATTGCAACATATAGTCTTCACAATAACCATCCGAACAAGAATGAACGAATGAATTCCGAAGTAAATCATCACACTTCCATAAGTTGAGAAGCCACTTAGAAAAAGGTATGGAATAAAATCAACAAGGTACGGATGTGAACAAATACTTGGTAAGGATTACCCAATCATGAACCAAATATCTGCGGGAAGAAACACTAGAGCTACATGAATTCCCACTTATAAACTCCCGAAACTTTCTGGTTATGCAATCAGGTGTTGGGGATACAGGGGACACAAAATATATCACCCAAACTAACAATACCTAGATCCAACTGTATCCCTCCTTCAACACATAACCAAGAAACCTTCGGAAATCGTCTACCTCAACCTTCGAAAAGCATCCGTTATACGAGTCATGGCAATACTCCCGCACTCGCCTCAGTACTGGGCTATCAGGGTTATCTCACCAACAACTGTACAAAAGAGATTTTCGATGTCGGCGTACTAAACTCAGGTATTCCAGAACCGCAACGATAAAATTATGACGACAACACCTCGGAGCTCAACTCCCGGGGACACCTCCACTAAACCCCTGCTGACAGGAGGCACCAAGACAATGTTGTCATCACAAAACCATCGGAACGATTCTAAGATACCCGCGTGATCCTAAAAAAAATTTAGTGAAATTTGAGAAGAGAAGAGTCAAAACTCTACGTCAGGATGCCTTACCAGAGCGATGAGGAGACTGGGAAGTAAAAAGAATTCCTAAACTCTCCGATACATAATTCCTAAATGACTCAAAACATTTTTTCTAGACACAACTCGGCCGCTAAAAACGATCAATCAGTGGGGGCTCCTAAGGTCGGGGAAGGCTCTGATAACCAACTTGTAACGCCCTCGATGCGGCTATATCTCCCACGTGTCGAGGCACGACTTAGAGGCATAACCGCATTGAAAGCAATGTCGCAAGTGAGGTAATCTTCACACAACCCATGTAATACATAAGGGAAAGAGATACATAGTTGGCTTACAGTCGCCACTTCACACAATACATAAATAAACATTCATCATCCAGATTACACTCAAGGTCCGACTACGGAACCAAAATGAAAGAAGACTACCCCAAATGCTACACAGATCCCCGATCACCCCAACTGGGCTCCACTACTGATCATCAGGAAAAGACACATAGTAACGGCCACGTTCCTCGTCGAACTCCCACGTGAGCTCGGTCGCGTCATCTGCACTGGCATCGTTGGTACCTGCAACTATATTGGTAGAATCTGTGAGTCACGGGGACTCAGCAATCTCACACCCGCGAGATCAAGACTATTTAAGCTTATAGGTAGGACAAAGTGGCGAGGTGGAGCTACAGCAAGCGACTAGCATATATGGTGGCTAGCAGCGCAAAAGAGAGCGAGAAGAGAAGCAAAGCACGGTCGTGAAGCTAGAAGTGATCAAGAATTGATCCTAGAACAACCTACGTCAAACATAACTCCAACACCGTGTTCACTTCCCGGACCCCGCCGAGAAGAGACCATCACGGTTACACACGCGGTTGATGTGTTTTAATTAAGGTCAACTTCGGGTTTTCTACAACCGGACATCAACAAATTCCCATCTGCCTCATAACCGCGGGCACGGCTTTCGAAAGATAATACCCTGCAGGGGTGTCCCAACTTAGCCCATTATGAGCTCTCTCGGTCAACGAAGGATATTCCTTCTACCGGGAAGACCCGATCAGTATCGGAATCCCGGACTACAAGACATTTCGGCAGTAATAAAACAAGTCCAGCAAAGCCGCCCGATTGTGCCGACAAATCCTGATAGGAGCTGCACATATCTCGGTCTCAGGGCACATCCGGATGAGCAGTCCGTACAACTAAAACCAAGTCTCGAGTTGCCCCGAGGTGGTGCTGCAAAGGGCTCTAGTTTGGACCAGCAATCGAAGGAGAACTGGCCCGGGGGGATTAAAATAAAGATGACCCTTGAGTCTGCAGAACCCAAGGGAAAAAGGCTTAGGTGGCAAATGGTAAAACCAATGTTGGGCCTTGCTGGAGGAGCCTTATTCAAAGCGAACTGTCAAGGGGGTCCCATAAATCACCCAACCGTGTAAGGAACGCAAAATCAAGGAACATAACACCGGTATGACGGAAACTAGGGTGGCAAGAGTGGAACAAAACACCAGGCATAAGGCCGAGCCTTCCACCCTTTACCAAGTATATAGATGCATTAATTAAATAAGAGATATTGTGATATCCCAACAAGTAAACATGTTCCAACAAGGAACAACATCTCCATGTTCCAACAAGGAACAAACTTCATCTACACCTGCAACTAACAACGCTATAAGAGGGGCTGAGCGAAGCGGTAACATAGCCAGTCAACGGTTTGCTAGGACATGGATGGTTAGTGGCTGACATGGCAATATGGGTGGCATGATATAGCAAGTGGTAGGTATCGCAGCATAGGCATAGCAAAAGAGCGAGCATCTAGCAAGCAAAGATAGAAGTGATATCGAGGGTATGGTCATCTTGCCTGCAAGGTTCTCAGAGTTGTCGAAAGCTTGGTCTTCGTAAGCGTTCTCAACAGGTTCCTCGTTCACGTACTCGTCTCTCGGCTCTACCCAAAACAAGAGCACAAGCAAAGGAACAACTATCAACCACGATGCAATGCGCAAGCAACATGATGCAAAACATGGCATGATATGCGAGATGTGGTATGCAATGCATATGCATGCTCCGGAAGGACAAGGATGAACAAGGCATAATCTTGGATAACCAAGTATGCCGCTGGAAAGGTGAGGTGATTTCGGTTAAAATCGATATAAAGATCACCGGAATCGGATGCACGGTTTGCAAATGACAAGCAAAACAAGAATGACAATAATCTGCCATTAATAGCATGATGCTACTTAGCAAGCAACAAGAAATTAAGCTACAACATGCCAGAAATTAACATGAGGATGACATGTTTAGAGCAAGCAAACAACATGCTACAGGAACAGGACATAGCAAAATAATGCATGGCATGAATCTACTCAAAGCACTTAACAAAAGTCCCTTACTTTCCATAAGCCAAAAAGGACAAGAAAATATAGTAACCCCCATGTCAATTAGGCAAATTTCGTTACATGTTTCAGACTTAGCAGAAAACTGGACATGTCAAAAACAGATAACAAGTAGGCATGTTCGTGAGCTCGATGCACTCACTACAGAGTACTACATGATAAACTAAGCATACATCCATCATGAAGACATGGCATAGGAGATATACATGGCAATAACAACATCATAGCATGCAAGGATCAACTACAACAAGCTTGGCAAAATCGAATAACATGTAAACAATCTGCCAGTAACATTTTATAGCAAAAGTAGAGGTCGATTGACTCAAGCTATGGCACTCCATTATTACAAACAAAGGCATGGATGGATAGAGAAAATCCATATGTTCAAAACATACTTACTAATCATGCTCAAAAGAGGCATATATCTCTCTGAAACAACATGAACACATGGCATAAAAATAACAGCAGGACATGACTTAACAAAATTACTAAGTCTCTGAAATCAGCAACATTAAGTACCCTAGTTTGCATGCTTGTGCTAGTCACCACAAAGATCACAAAACTACATGGAATACACCCCTGGAAAGATAGAATGGCATATTTCAAAACACATGTAGGACTCGACTTCATAGGATGCACACATCAATCATGGCAAAAATGACAAAAGTGCATGTTCTGAAACAGATCTGAAACTAACATCACATAGCCCTCTTCCAACAGCATTCCGGGCATCAAGATGAACTCAAATGAAAATGACGCAATGGAATGAAATGATGTACCCATCGAGGCGAACAATTTGATATGCCATACGCCCAAAACGGAGCCACGGGTGCAGAGATATGACACGATGAAGTTGCAACAAAATAACTGCGGAAATAACTTAGAGGAAATTCGACCTAGGGTTTCGTCGGCGCGGATAACGAGGCGGACGGAGCTCCGGCGTGGATCTGGCCGGCGCTTCGCCGGAGAAGGGAGGGGACAGCGGCCGGAGGACAGATCGGCGCCGGGGAGGCGCCGGCGACCGGCGCGCGAGGAGGCGACGGCGCGGGCGGCGGGGCCGGCCGGCGAGCGGCGGACGAGGTCGACGGGCGGCGCGGTCGAGGTCGGCGGCCGGCGAGGCAGCAGAACGACGCGGGGCAGCGCGGGCGATCTGGGCCGCGGGGGCTCGCGCCGGGCTTCGGCGGGCCGCGGGCACGGCGCGGAGGCGGCGGCGATGTGGGCGCGGGCTCGCCCACGTGGCGGGCGGCAATTGGTCCGGCGGCGGCGGGCGGACGTGTCCGGCCGTCGCGGACGCGTCCGGTGGCGGTGGGGGAGGAGTTGGACTAGGGTTAGGGTGGTTTCATCCGCAAATTTCGGGAGTGGGGCTAAATTTATAGGTAGAGGGGGCTAGGAAGCTCCAAATGGAGTGTGGTTTTCGGCCACGCGATCGTGATCGAACGTCGATGAACATGGGAGTGACTTAGATGGGTTATTGGGCTGTTATGGAGGGGTTTTGGGCTGCAACACACACGAGGCCTTTACGGTTACCCGGTTAACCGTTGGAGTATCAAACGACCTCCGAATGACCCAAAACTTGACACGCGGTCTACCGGTGTTATACCAAGGCCGCTTGACAAACCTCGGTCCATTCCGAGAAGGTTTAATACCCGCTCACGGAAAAATGTAAAAGGGGACGCCGGGGGACATAGGAGCGCCGGATTGCAAAACGGACAACGGGAAAAATGCTCGGATTCATAAGACGAACACGTGTGCGAATGCGATGCACATGATGACATGATATGAAATGCAAGACATGAACAAAATAATGACGGGAAACCCAACCACGGAGGGAATATCATATCACATAGCCGAAAATGGCAAGAGTTGGAGTTACAAATATGGCAAGTTACATCCGGGGTGTTACAAAAGGGGGCGGGGTGCGCCGGTCCTGGGCCGTCGCCGACCTCCATGGCGGAGTGTGGCTTAGTGGGGCGGAGAAGAGGAGTTGGGGAAGGACCAGGGAGGAAGGGACCTATGCCGCCGTCGGACTCCATGGTGGTTACCGCCGCCACCAACCTGCTAGGTCGCTGCCGCCTCCCGCCTGCTACCTGCTAGGTCGTCGTGAGGTCGCCTTCTCGTATCCCCTCCTTTCTCTCTTCTATTTTCTCATTGCGGGCTCGAACAGGTACGTTTGGCAGGAGGTGGCCATTTCAGTCCAATTCGAAGGGGTAGCCCTCCGAAACGTGCGAGGGAGATTTACGTGGTAGCCAAAACGGATTGAATTGGTTTTTCATTTCCAATACGAATTCAGTGTCCAGCCAAACAGATGTATTGATGTGAGATGATTACCAAATCCATTTCCAGGGCTCCAATGGAGACATCCAAACGCAGTGTAAGTGTTGGAATATTAATATGATGAAGATAGACCCGGGGGCCATAGGTTTCACTAGTGGCTTCTCTCAAGAGCATAAGTATTTTACGGTGGGTGAACGAATTACTGTTGAGCAATTGACAGAATTGAGCATAGTTATGAGAATATCTAGGTATGATCATGTATATAGGCATCACGTCCGAGACAAGTAGACCGACTCCTGCCTACATCTACTACTATTACTCCACTCATCGACCGCTATCCAGCATGCATCTAGAGTATTAAGTTCATGAAAACAGAGTAACGCCTTAAGCAAGATGACATGATGTAGAGGGATAAATTCATGCAATATGATAAAAAACCCATCTTGTTATCCTCGATGGCAACAATACAATACGTGCCTTGTTTCCCCTACTGTCACTGGGAAAGGACACCGCAAGATTGAACCCAAAGATAAGCACTTCTCCCATTGCAAGAAAGATCAATCTAGTAGGCCAAACCAAACTGATAATTTGAAGAGACTTGCAAAGATAACCAATCATACATAAAATAATTCAGAGAAGATTCAAATATTGTTCATAGATAATCTTGATCATAAACCCACAATTCATCGGTCTCAACAAACACACCGCAAAAAGAAGATTACATCGAATAGATCTCCACGAGAGAGGGGGAGAACATTGTATTGAGATCCAAAAAGAGAGAAGAAGCCATCTAGCTACTAACTATGGACCCGAAGGTCTGAGGTAAACTACTCACACTTCATTGGAGAGGCTATGGTGATGATGTAGAAGCCCTTCGTGCTGGATGCCCCCTCTGGCGGAGCTCCGGAACAGGCCCCGAGATGGGATCTCGTGGGTATAGAAGGTTGCGGCGGTGGAATTAGGTTTTTGGCTCCTTATGTGATCGTTTGGGGGTACGTAGGTATATATAGGAGGAAGGAGTACGTTGGTGGAGCAATAGGGAGGCCACGAGGGTGGAGGGCGCGCCCTGGGGGGTGGGCGCGCCCCCTACCTCGTGGCCTCCTCTTTTGTTTCTTGACGTAGGGTCCAAGTCTCCTGGATCATAATCTTCCTAAAATCACGTTCCCGAAGGTTTCATTCTGTTTGGACTCCGTTTGATATTCCTTTTCTGCGAAACTCTGAAATAGGCAAAAAAACAGCGATTCTGGGTTGGGCCTCCGATTAATAGGTTAGTCCCAAAAATAATATAAAAGTGGATAATAAAGCCCAATAATGTCCAAAACAGTAGATAATATAGCATGGAGCAATCAAAAATTATAGATACGTTGGAGACGTATCAGTACTGCCGTCGCGGAGAGGCGCCGGGGCCCAGATTTGGTGACTCACAAGCACCGGATGGAAGCATACTGATCAAAACTAGGGACCAATCAACCGGGCTGAGTCAAACTCCTTTGATTCTTTGTTCTGTTTCGGTTTTAGCTGTTTGGCACAGACGGCGGGTCAACGGGGCGGTAATCCGTCCTGCTATGTGGCGGTTCAATGTACAGGGCCGGTGACTCAACACTGGCGCGACTCGGAGAAAAATAAAGCAGGCCGTAGTAGTGGCTCTGGGCAGAGTTAAATCCGTGGCGACTTCACGAGCGAGCAACAATAGGAGCGATGAATTGGTCGTAGTGGAGGCGGCTCAACCGCGGCAAAAGCGGATTAACGTGGTGGCCGGTGAAGACGGTTCGACGCCAGACCGCAAATAACCCGGACGGTGGAGCCATATAACGGTGTGGCCATGATCTGTTTTACACGGTAATCTGCTAGTACTACTACTCCAGGGAGGCACCTTTCTGATGGATTTGACGTTGACCCTGAGTACTAGTATTGTTTGACTGACCAATCAATTGGCTGGCATATTTACAGACCAAGTCCAACTCCTATTCTGATCAACCTATGCATCACGTCACTGATTAGGAAAATAAGACCAATTGATATGCAGGTGACGGACAGACAGCAGCAGCGGAGGCCAAAGGAGGGCCGTGGCAGAGGCGGAGCTGCAGCAGGGGGAAAACGAGGCAAAATCGTGACAGGGAGCATTGATTCCTCCGGGTCGTGCTTGACTTTGGCGAAAACAACTTGAGCCGCCGAAAAAATAAATAAATCTGCACCAGTACTTGAACCGATTGGACGTTTGATGCACCTGGTCAAAATTCCATCAGCCTCGGCAACCTTTCAAATAAACGGCGGCGGAACATTTCGCAACCCTAATTCTTTTTAAACCTTAAATCTTCCGAATTTGGATTGATGAACTTGACACTCATGCAAATCTTTTCAAAAAGAACTCTTCATCCGAAAAATTGCGAACTCCTCGATCCCTTGGAAAGATCCCTCCAAGAACTCAACACCACCGTGTGCCATCCCCATGGTGGGCGCCAACTGTCGTGGAATTGTCACGACAGATGTCCTAGTGTGAGGACTTAGTCATGAGGTCAACGCATCTATGTGGTAGCTTGAGAGGGGTTGAGCGGAATCGAGAAACACAACACAAGACAAGGATTTAGACAGCTTCGGGCCCCGGAAAACATCATCCGGTAACAACCCTACATGTTGTTTGTGGCTACATCTCATTATCATCACCAGGGAGTCATTGTAAACTGGCTCTCCTAGTAATCTCTAGCCCTAAGATTATCCCTCTCCTTCCTCGTCCCTCTTGGGGTGCCCCCCCCCCCATAGATAAGTTGAAGGGGAGGGTTACATGTAGAGTCCATCTCGGACTAAGACTTAAACTATTCTGACTTCTCTTCATGGGCTTCTTAACATCTTGGGCTTCTTAACGTCTCGGGCTTATTAACCCCAGATGACTCTGTCTGCTGGGTTATGACTGTCTGTCGGTTTACCATCTGACTTAACATTTGCCGGTTTATGATCTGACTTAACACCTGTCGGGTTATGACCTGACTTAACATCTGTCGGGTTATGATCTGACTTAACATATGTCAGGTTATGATCTGACTTAACATCTGTCAGGTTATCATCTGTATTTACTGTCTACCGGGTTATCATCTGTCTTAACTGTCTGCCGGTTTACCATCTGCCGGTTTACCAATGAAACACCAAGCCCAGCCGAGTCATATCTCCGGCCGGGTCATACTGCGGGGTATATCCCCGACAGAATGGGTCAAGTCAATCACATCATTCTCTAATGATGTGTTCCCTTTAATCAAATGACAACTCATGTCTATGGCTAGGAAACTTAACCATCTTTCATTCAACAAGCTAGTCAAGTAGAGGCATACTAGTGACACTCTATTTGTCTATGTATTCACACATGTACTAAGTTTCCGGTTAATAAAATTCTAGCATGAATAATAAACATTTATCATGATATAAGGAAATATAAATAACAACTTTATTATTGCCTCTAGGGCATATTTCCTTCAGTGCCCCTCTCCACAGTTTACTCCTCCGGTCATAGCGTCGTAGTGCTTAGGTGAAGCCCTGCGCGGATCACATCACCATCACCGTCACCATGCCATCGTGCTGACGGAACTCTCCCTCGACCCTCTACTGATCAAGAGTTCGAGGGACGTCATCGAGCTGTATGTGTGGTGAACACGGATGTGCTATATGTTCGGTACTTGGATCGGTTGGATCGTGAAGACGTTCGACTACATCAACCGCGTTAACCTAACGCTTCCGCTTTCGGTCTACGAGGGTACGTGGACACACTCTCCCCCTCTCGTTGTTATGCATCTCCTAGATAGATCTTGCATGACCGTAGGAATTTTTTTGAAATTGCATGCTACGTTCCCCAATAGTGTCGTGCGGGGTAGCTATTTGAGTACGGAAGGCGTGCGATCATACCCCTACGCATGCACATCGGGAGGAGAGCCCTTTGACCTCTACCCGTCGTGCACCTCCCTCCCAACGTCTCCATTAATGGCACCCGAGCCCCTATTCTATGGTGTGGCTATATGTCTCACTGGATTGAGATTTAAGAGAGAAAAATGAAAATCTGAAAAGAAAGTTTTGCACGGATCTTGATGTAAGATCCGACGGGCCTATATAGCATCGACTGCGACTTATAGCAAGCATGATGAATATAAGGACGATGACAGTGGATAATAATTGTCTTGCATATTTAGGAACATAATTTAAAAAATCCACATTCAGCAACGCCCGAAATACACAAGGGGAAAAGAAGAAGGAAGACAACAATCTGGCTCGCTAATCTCTACTTTTTTATGCGTTGCTGCAGGCCGCGGGAACTAGTCTCTACGGTGAGCGGCGATGAGCTCTTTCTTGTCCTCAAGATGCTGCTTGAGAGCATCCACGGATTCCTCCACCAGCCTTCTATGCTCGATGCGCACCATGGCATTCTCGTCCATTCGACGATGACGCCGATCCTCTTCAACATGGCAGTGGTCTCCTCCTGCTGCTCCACACTTCGGACGATCTTCGCCCTCAGCAGGTCGCGCTCGGCCAGGAGCTTAGCATTGCTCTCATTTAGTTGCCGGATGACGCCGGTAGCCTGTTCAAAAGAGGCTTTCATGTCGTCCTGCAACCTCGCCCAGCCGGAGATCTGATCCATCTGGCTATGGACGATCGCATGTATGCGCCTGTAAGAGTCCTCGCCTGCCCGCGAGACGTTTCCCAGGCAGCCAACGCGCGGGAGGACATCTCTACTGCATTCGTGGCGCGGCGGGACATCTCTTCTGCTTCCGCGGAGCGGTCGAACCAGTCTGCTGCATCAACAGCGCGGCGGGACCTTTGTGCTGCTACGGCCGTTGTAAGTGCATCTAGTGCCCCTTAGTGATTTTGGTATATTGAAGACTTATAGGTTAAGGGACTAATGTGTTTATGAGTGTACACAGGACTATAAGTCTATGAGGAGTTTGATATTTACAGGGAAAGTCGGCCCCTAAAAATGAAGTTCTTCGATTGAAGACTTTGGATTTCTGAAGACTTTCTGAAGACTTTGAAAGTGAAGAAATTGGTGTGACCTTGAACACTTGGTATTCATTCGAGGAACATGAAGCGTGAAGACTTTTGTTTTCGTAGTTTCATTTTCTCTTTCTTGAGTCATAGGAAACATCGTACTGTTAAAGGGGGTCGAGGAAATACTAAGGAAAAATTTCCATGTGATGCTCAACTCAAAATCCTACACCTATCAATTCCTTCGAGTGAAGCCATTGGAAATCTCATACAGTTCAGTCATATTCTTCAGTGACAGAGACAAAGTTCTTCTGGTCTCTGAGCAATTTGTTCTGACTGAGGAGTTAGGAATTCGCCAGTGCGGATTGCCTACACAGTGAGGAACATGATAGCCCTGAGGAATTTGATACTCATATTTTCGACCGTTGCTGTGCTACGCACCAGCTGTCCCAAAATATCTTATCCACCTAATGGTCATATCATTGAAGTGCATTTATGTCTTATCATGTCGGGTTGCTCCCTAGGCTATAAATAGCCGCCCCC
This sequence comes from Aegilops umbellulata, assembly GCA_032464435.1. Taxonomy (NCBI): domain Eukaryota; kingdom Viridiplantae; phylum Streptophyta; class Magnoliopsida; order Poales; family Poaceae; genus Aegilops; species Aegilops umbellulata. Next base: position 81,210,738 of record CP136060.1, on the reverse strand, counting down.
TACAATCACTAGCTGGTTGGCTGCTCCAAGAGAAACTGACACTTGTCATTTGAGAGCATCCCATCCTCCGAGGACTTTGAGCGAAAATCATCAAGTGAGGAAAAAGCCAAACCCAAACACCTACAAACCCAAAGTGATTGAGCATCACTGAAGAGATTGATCCTGTGTGGATCCGACGCTTGTTACCTTTGAAGATTGTGCTTCTTCCAGACGGTTAGGCGTCATGGTCTAGAGCATCCAAGAGGAATTGTGGATCGCCGAGTGACCGAGTTTGTGAAGATTCGGAAGTCACCTGATGTCACGCCCAAGATGCGACCCTATCCTAAAGGAACTCGAAGGTCCCACCAAGGATAGAAGCGCATCTTGAAGACGCTTGCGCAAGGTGGATATCATTACATCAATATTACATAATAGTGGGGACACGTCCAAGACATACAATGTCGCAAGGATACATCAATACAAGATCCACATCCGACTACGGATGAAACATAAACAGAAACTCGAACGACATCCACCCTGCTAGCCCAGGCTCCCGACCAGGAACCTATCCCTCAATCGAAGAAGAAGCAGAAGAAGAACGACAACACAAATAAACATCGCTCTCACGCCACCGAGCATCGCACAACCTGAACCTGCAACTGTTCGTGTAGTAATCTGTGAGCCACGAGGACTCAGCAATCCCATTACCATGGGTATCAAGACTAGCAAAGCTTAATGGGTAAGGAAGCGGTAAAGTGGTGAGGTTGCAGCAGCGACTAAGCAAGTATGGTGGCTAACTTACGCAAACAAGAGCGAGAAGAGAAGCAAAGCAAGCGGTCGTCAACTAGTAATGATCAAGAAGTGATCCTGAACAACTACTTACGTCAAACATAACCCGAAACCGTGTTCTCCTCTCGAACAACCCGAAAAGAGACCATCACGGTTACGCACATGGTTGGTGTATTTTAGAAGAGTTTACTTCAAGTTTACTACAACCGGATATTAACAAATTCCCATCTGCCACATAACCGCGGGCACGGCTTTCGAAAGTTCAAACCCTGCAGGGGTGTCCCAACTTAGCCCATGATAAGCTCTCCCGATCAACGAAGGATATTCCTTCTCCCGGGAAGACCCGATCAGTCTCGGAATCCCGGTTACAAGACATTTCGACAATGGTAAAACAATACCAGCAAAGCCGCCCGGATGTGCCGACAAATCCCGATAGGAGCTGCACATATCTCGTTCTCAGGGCACACCGGATTGTCCAAACTTCTGGTAGGCGAGCCCAGAGTTTCCCCTGGTGGCCACCGACGGCTGACAGGTTGGACCAGCACTCACGACGAGCACTAGCCCGGGGGGTAAAATAAAGATGACCCTCGGGAGTGCGACTCCCAAGGGAAAAAGGGCTAGGTGAGGCAAATGTAAAACCAAGGTTGGGCCTTGCTGAAGGAGTTTTATTCAAAGCGAAGTGTCAAGGGGGTCCCATAAATCACCCAACCGCGTTAGGGACGCAAATATCCGGGAACATAATACCGATATGACGGAAACTAGGGCGGCAAGAGTGGAACAAAACACCAGGCATAAGGCCAAGCCTTCCACTCTTTACCAAGTATATAGATGCATTAATAATATCAGAGATATTGTGATATCCCAACATAAACATAATCCAACATGGAGCAATCTTCATCTTCACCTGCAACTAGCAACGCTATAAGAGGGGTTGAGCAAAAGCGGTAACATAGCCAAACAACGGTTTGCTAGGAAGGATGACAAAGGTTAGAGATTCATGGCAATTTGGGAGGCTTGATAAGCAAGTGGTAGGTAACGCGGCATAGCGATAGAACGAAGCAACTAGCATAGCAATGATAGTAATGAGATCCAAGGTGATGGTCATCTTGCCTGAAATCCCACTAGGAAGAAGAACGAGTCCATGAAGAAGATGAAGCCACGAAGATGAACCAAGCGTAGACGAACGAATCCTCACGATCGCAACAAAACGGAAACTATCGAGAAGAAGCACACAACATGGTAAACACACCAAACATGAACAAGGCATGATGCTCTACCAATTATGATGCATGACAATGCTACATGAATCTACTCATGGCAAGAGATGATGCATACAAGAACAACACATCAAAGCAAGTTTAAATGCGTCCAGAAACAACATATAACCTTTCCGGTAAGTCCCCATATGCAAATTTCTAAATTGGTCCAGATCTGAACAAACCTTATGTTCAAGTTGTTAAATAGCAAGTTAAGATGCACCAAGATGATCTACGCGAAATTCTGGTCAAGTTACATATAAAGCTCATTAGATTCAGAGCTACGGCCTAGAAGATATGAGCAAAACAAGATAAGCATGGCATTGATGCAAAATGCATTCAAACATCAAGAAAACACATTCAAAATATGGATCCAACAAGGTAACATGAAACTACATACAAAACTAAGCAAGTTTCATATAGAACACACTCAAAACGGAGCAACGGTCCAACACATACACACCATACAAGTATAAAGGACATGCTGTCCAAAACAGCAACTAGACATATTGCAAGCACCAAAACAACAAGCTACAGGATCTCAACATGAAAAACAAAAGGCATGGACATGATGTACAGGTAAAGTATAATAATACATGAACACTGAGCTAACCCCAGAAACTACTATAACATGCTCAAAAGGACATGGCAAGATTGCAAATAATAACGGGTTCACAGACTTGGCAGAATTCACAGGACATGGCAGAAATAACATCAGGTTGCAATGTTTAGAGCTATCAAACATCATGCTACAGGAACTTATCATGGAAACAAAAGGAATTTAATGAATTTACTAATTGCATATAACAAAACTACCTTACTGACCATGAGCCAAAAGGGCACAGAAAATATGATGGAACCCATGTAAACATAGCAAGTTTCGTTACAGATTCAGACTTAGTGAAAATAACAGCACATGGCAGGAACAACGATAAGTAGGCATATTGGTGAGCTTGATTCACTCACCACAAGGAATTTCCTGACAAAAAAACATACCTACAGCCATATGACATGTTCATGAAGCTAAGAATGGCAAGAGCAAGTTCATAGCATGCTTGGATCACTAGCGACAACCTTGGCAAAATTGAACATGTAAACAATCTGCCAGGAACATTTTATAGCAAAATCAGAGCAAGATTAAGACATGCTATAGCACTATATAAATGCAAACAGAGGCATGGGTGGATAGAGCATAACCATATGTCCAAACCATCCTTACTAAACATACTCAAAATAGGCATGGATCTCACTGTAGCAACATGAATACATGGCATAAAAATTACAGCAGGGAAATGACTTGGTGAAATTCTAAGTCCCTGAAATCAGCAACATCATGGAGGCTACTTTGCAAGCTTGAAACAGTCAATACATGGCATATAATGAAGATTGGATTGTAGCACAGAAAATATGGCATGTTGTAGCTCAAAACACATGTATACTTCATACTCAAAAGAAAATCACACAAAAAGATGCAAAAATGACAAGTGAGCATGTTCTGATAACAGGCAGCAGTTAACATCATATAGCACTCTTGCAACAGATATTAGGGCACCAAGATGACTTCAAACAAAGATGGCACAATGGAACAAAATGAAGAGAACAACGTGATGAACATTTCGATATAGGCGCGCCCGCCGGAGATGAGGGAGCCATTGATGTTTTCCAATGAAAGATTCCCTTCATAAAAATCCCGAATCATCCGCAAGAAGTCCTTCTCAATTATAGGCCAACAGCGCTTGACAAACATCCCATTAAGGCCATCCGGACCAGGTGCCCGATCCACCGGTAATTCCTTCAAAACTTTGTTGATTTCTTCATCAGAAAACGGCAAAGAGAGCTCCTCCAGCCCTGGGATGGGCTGAATTAATTGGTTCAAATCAAAGCCCATATTGATCCCTTGGGCCTAGCCCATCCTAGATTTGAACGAAGCCCAAAGAATTCCCGGCATCTGTGCGTGCTCAGTCACAGGATCACTCATGGAATTAGTCTTCAGACTGGAAATTGAATTCCTTCTTGTGCACTCTGATGACATTGCATGAAAGAATTTTGAATTTTCCTCGCCAACCTTTATGTACCGAATGGTGCACCTCTGCTTCCAATAAATATAGTGAATTTTTAACAGATGCTCATACTGAAACTTCACAATTTTCCTGAAGTCGAATTCCGGCCTAGTTAAAGGTCTCACTTCCCCTATCTGATCAAAATGCAGAATCACCTTCGAGCAATCAATAGTAAGCTTTTTGATGTATGATAACTTTTTGCTCCAAATTTTCAAATCATACCGCAGCCTCTTAAATTTCTTTGTGATAACCGCAGTAGCATATAGATCAGAGAATACCGGTGCATTCCAAGACTTGGTGACGCAATCCATGAATCCCGGCATATCAAACCAGAAGTTTTCAAATCGAAAAGTCCTGGCCGCAGGAATGGTAGTGTCAATGGAAACCACACAAGGCACATGATCCGATGCAGTTCTGGCCAGTGGGTTAACTACTGTGTTCAGATAATGTGAAATCCAATCTGCAGTAGTGAAGAACCAATCAAGCTGCTCAAGCAGGGGTTTTGTTGCATATTAGACCAGGTGAAGCTACGACCTTTCAGTGGCAGTTCCAAGAGACCCAGGTGACCAATTATTTCATTGAAGAGGAAAATATCATTAATGTCACCACCCGGGAGGTTTCTGTTATCCAAAGACCTGATAAAATTAAAGTCCCCCAATAACAGCCAATTTTCATCGGGAGGGATGTCTAGATGATAAAGCCAGCTAACAAAATCGTCCCTAGGCTGACCCTCACAAGGCCCATATACAGAGGCTAAGGTCCATTTTTCGGAGTTCTGCAACGATTGGAAGGAAACCACAACACCAAATCGCTGGATGTCAATAAGCTGGCCATGAAAGATCGATGAGTTCCAAATGACTAAAATCCCACCAGAGGCTCCAACAGATGGCGAGAACGCAAATTGATCAAACCTCCTAGGACAAAAGGATCTAATCATTCGAATATCAAAATTCTCGCATTTAGTTTCCTGTAGATAAAGTACAGAACATCTGCTCTCCTCAATCTTAGCACGTAAGTCACGCTGCCTAGCCTCTGAATTCAGCCCACGCACGTTCCAGCAGAGAACATTCCAATTTCGATAGTAACAATTATCCATAAAAAAGAGCGCTGAGGAATAGTAGCAGATCCAGCTGCTTAACAGCATGGACAAGATCATAACAAAAGTGCCAACAGAAATGACCAAGTTCAGACAGACACGGTAGCAGAAAGTACTAACATAAAACGGGCACAAAAACAAAAGTGCCCAACTTTCCATTAAGCTTCTTGGGACGTCAATCATCATGTGGACCATCGTCTTCTTCAGCAGGGCGAGGGGAAGCCATAAGCTTCTCGACCGATAGCTCAGATGGGTCGATACCCAGAGCCACTCCAATTGCCTGCATTGTGGGTATAGGCGTCGGGGGTGGGAGAGGGAGCTGACTCTAATCATCATCAAGACGAAGCTTCTTTGCCTTCGGGCGATGCAGGGGTCAGACCTTGGAGGGATTGCAGAAACTGGTTTCATGCCCGTCCTTTTGGCAGAACTGCGCGTCATCCTGCTGGTGGAGAAGTCAAGAACTGGCTCCACAAGTGTGATAGAACGCCTGGAGCGAGCAGACTGACGTGGACGTTTGCCCAACGTAGTTGGAGTGGCCGAAGTAAATTGAAAATCCTCCTGAGAAACATGTGAAGGAGTGGGTGGAACCTGGGAACTGGAGCAAGACAGATCATCAGATGGCAGCTCTTCAATGACCACCGAAGAGTTGATTCCAGGACCAGGGACACATTGCTCATCAGACCATAGCAGAAACTTCCGATGCAGATCAGCAGAGCCAAATTTAACTTGCAGCATCATCGCAGAAAACCCAGGCAGAGAAGCTGGTATATTTGTGATGACAAACTCATGCAGTAAAGACTTGAACGACCTCTCCCAGATCATTGTCGGCGGATGAACTGGCCCATATAAGACCCGAACCATGCCAAGATGAATGGGGTCCAAATGCACTATCGGTGGAGCTTGCAGAGGCTGCTGGACTTCAAGCATGTCCTCATCAGAAGAAGAATCCACAGACGGGTTTAAAATCATGGAATTCTGGTCCTGGGCTGGCTGAATCTCTTCCTGCTGCTGCTGAATAGGTTGAACATGTTCTTCCCATGGGCCCCATCCCTCATTGTGCTGCACATTATCAACCCACCCTGGCACACCATTCTGACCTTGATTTGGGCCCGGAGGAACTGCATTCCATCCAAGAGCTGGGTATGGAGGCATTGCCCAAAATGGTTGCGGCACCTCGGCTCCAGGCATCGGGTGGGGATTCCCATTCAGAGGCATAGGATCTTCATCTGCTGGGATCATGGCACCAGCAAATTCTCCAGATAAAATATAACAGCCAGCAGACCATGACACCATAACCTCGCCCCAATTGGCAAATTCCCTAAAGGTCACCGAGCGAGGGACGAGTGCATTATCAGGGAATGAGGCACAGACCAAAGATCTAACCTTACGCCTGTCAGTGTTGTTCCAGTAATGAAACTGCCCGAAGGTGCCAACCATATCAGCAATGCATTGAGTGTTTCTATAATCTAGTGGGATGCCGATGAACATCAGCCACCCCGTCCGTTGGCCATGAATAGCACGGAAACCCTCACCCTGATTATGTGGGATAAAAAGGACAAAGAACTCATTGCCCTCTTCATCAACTCCTAAAGGAAACGGCGGGTGCAGAGTAAAAGAACCCCTGACAACTGGATCTTCCATCTCGAACAGACCGACCCCTTGAAACCAAGTTTGAGCAGAAATAACCGGAACATGCATCACCTGAACTAGGAAATCAAGAACCTGCTGACGACGGACAACAACGAGCTCGGGAGGTGGGATCGGCTCCACAATGGCCACCATGTACTGCTCATGCGCTCGGGGTGGAGGAACGGCCGGTGTGTATAAGGTGCGGGGCAGACGATCCGCTCCGCCATCTTCAATGTCAAAGCCCGCAAGGATGAAGCGATGTGGGTCAATCGCGTACACCGCCATTGCAGGCTGCGGAGTAGGAGCTGAACCGGAGCTGGTGGAAGCTTGGGTATGCGAGGCAGGGCGGATAGGCGGCGATGGTGGCGGCGGAAAAGCGGAGGATGGGGTTTTCTCCGGAGTCGTTTGGCCTCGGGAAACTGGAGAGACGGGGGAGGGAAGGAAGTCCTCTTTTCTGTCTCGCTTCCCAAAACCCGGTGATGGGACTTTGGGCACCCAGACGGACAAGTCAGGCGGCTGGCCGGTGCAGTTTTTTTTAACGTCTCCTGAACGAAAACAATTGCGGCAACGGACCTGATTCGTGCATGTCTCTGACGTGTGGCGCATTGCCAAGCAATTCTTATAGTCCCAATAACTCGCAGCCATACCTTCAATCATATCGTCAAAACTTTGCAGATCCATGATAATATCCTGGGGGAAGAAGCTCTTGAGGCCATGGGTGATGGGCTGCTACTTTCGTCATCAGACAAGCAGATGGGCTAGACCCGCGAGCCCAGTTGTGGTGGGGAATCCAAACCTTCCAAGGCAAAAACTAATCGACCACCCGAAGATCCAGGATTTAAACGGGCAGGAGATAAACCCTCTGGGGAAGGCGGGACTGTTCCAAACTGAATCGCCAGCCTTGCCGGCGGCGAGGTCATCACCGGAGAAGACACATCCGCATCCTCATGGGATGAAACATGATAACCAGCTGCTCTCACCGTGGTCACCTCATCGGTGGATGGGCCATAGCTATATCCCTTACGTGCCGGGTATTGCATGAACGTGGCGAACGTAGCACGTTTTTTAGGAATAGATTTGGTCGCATGAGCACGGAGGGAGGATTTGGCCGGAGCATGTTGCATGGCCTCTAAACCAAGGCGAGCTCGTCTCTTAGAAGGACTAACTAAAACCCATTCCTCTTGGCATTCAGATTGCCAAAGGCTGAATTCTTTCTTCCAATCTGGGCCGCCATGACCCCAAAGGTGGAAGAAACACTTGAACTGATCACAAACAAAGCTCCTTTGGTGCAGAATGAAAAAACCCACTTCCTTGCAAGAGACGTTGAATGAAAAAACTCCATGGTGGAGGAAAGATACCTTGAGATGTGAACAATATCCTCCGATGGCCGCCACAAGAGCGAATCCCACATTCTCCTCATCAAGCCGGAATGTGTGCCGTGCAAAGGAGACCACCATAATGAAATGGCCCGTGTCCGACGTGGGATGCACCGATCTGCTGAAGTTACGTTGGATCTCAGACGCCAACTTCATCCCCGGGGAGAAATCCAATCCTAGGGAGATTGCTGCATGGACCGCCATGAGTAAGATGACAACCAGAAGAGAGAGGAGGAGACGCCGGGGATGGTGAGCCGGTCAGATGGCAAAACCCACGGAGAGGTGTGGAGATCGCCGGCGGTGGTGTGTGGCAAGGGTTAGGGAGGTGGTGGAGAGGTGGGAGTCATCATTCCCTCCCATCAGTCGTCATTGTACATATTGATGGCCTCAGCTGAAGAATTTGCGAACGGAACGTTAAAACTTATCTTATCCAAAACATTCGTTTTGCCGCTCAAACCGTTCCGCTTCCCACGAAAACACTTCTCTATTCACCCATGATCTTACACGATCTCCACTTCTCAGTACGTGGGTGACACATGTCAAGCGAATGAGAAGGGCCAGGGGCACGTTCGTCCTAATTCTTCGGGCGAACAGTTTTTTCACCATGGCTATAAATACCCCCTTCCCTTCCTCACTTCCTTTACTCCGCTCGACCTTTCTCTCCAGCTCGAGCTCCTCAAACCCTAGCGCCGCCGCTACTTCATCGTCGCCGGTGAGGAAGAGCTTCACTGCCTCGACCTCGTCGCCGTCGTACTCGCGCCGGCCGCGGACTTATTCCCTCCGCCACTGCCGTACCCGTCTTCCTCTGCCAAGTTAGGGTGTGGAAGATCTGCACTGACAAACTTCACGTCTCCACCTCACAGTTCGTCGTGTTCTTCGTCCAGGGTAATTAAAAGTTACTTTTACTGCCCTCTTTGATTCGGATGATTTCTACAAAATCTTCAAAGGTGTTTTTCTTCAAATACTCACACACTGAACACCTCACATGTCATCTGTTCTTGATTTGTTTCTCTAAGCAACAATTTTTCTTCAAGATTCCTCAATTGTGTGGATTTCTGATCCATACAACTCTGGAACCTAAGACAAAACGCTTAGTGAAATTCTTCAAGACTCTCTTGGTCAAATTCCTCAAACTTGTTCATTTTACAAAACCTTCTCAGAACGCATATGACCTCTCCAAATTCCTCGCAACTATACTCTGTTCACAGGTACTCATGTCCGCTGCCGAATCACTAGGTTCTCATCAACTTAACTCATTTGCAGCGTTCCTCGAAGAAAAGTTGCATACTTCTTCAGAGAACTTAATTGTTCAAATTCCTCATCTGAAGAAAATGGCTGATGGAAAGAAGCCACAGAAAGGAGGAAAGAGGCCCGAGGTCAATAATGCTTTTGAAATCCCTGAGGACATCTATGCTGGGTACTGCACACCCCCTGAGGAAGATAAAAATCAGCGCAAGGTGCGCATTCAAAAGATTGAGAGGAGATGGGCAAGAGAGTGGAGGGAGTAGAGATATGTAACTCCTAAATACATGAAGAAATTCGCACTCAATCCTCCATGCCCAAGACCTCCGTTGGCACCTGGCCAAGAAGCAGATCCCACTAGCCTCAAGCGCGGTGAGGATTATCCTAATGAATGGGCAAAGCGCCAAGCCAAGCTGGCCAGACAAGCTAGAGAAGCAGTGAGGAAATTCAACGAGGACTCTACTGCTACTGCCTCTGCTGAGGCCTCTACTGTCAAGCCACAGAAGGCCATGTCAAAGAAGCCAGCCCACAAGTCAGGTGCTTCTTCTTCAGTGCCCTCACGGCCAGAATCCTCAAAGCCCTCACGGCCAATTCCTCATGTTGCTCCTGCTCCTCCAAAGTCCTCAGCTCCTCCGCCAAAGTCTTCGGCCGCTCCGACAAAATCCTCAGCACCTGTGCATCTCGCCACATGCCAAAGGACCGCAAGCATATCTATTGCCTCAGGAGCCTCTGCTAGTTCCTCTGCTGCTCCAAGTTCCTCAGTTGTCCCCTCTCTGCTGAAGAAAAAAGTCCACTACTAGATGAGGTCCTCGACCAAGTCCTCACAAGAAGCAGGTGGCCTTCCAAGTACCCTTTGATGATGACGAGGCTGATGATGAAGAACTTGCCGAAATCATCAGAGACAGACAAGCCAAGGCCGCTGGTGCCAAAGGAAGCAATGTGCCACTGCTTTTGGATCCGAAGTTGATCCTTGACTATATTGATCTCTGGCACAAGGACCCAAACACTCCTATGCCTGATTTCAAGCTGACTCCTGGACAAATTCCTGTTCTGACCGCCTTCATCCAAGAAGAAAAATGGAAATACGAGAAGGCCAGACAGATCAAGAAAGCGTAGTACAGGAAGGAGAAAATCCTAAAGAAAAACGTTGTCTCTATGACACCTGAAGAACTAGTGAAGATCCAGGCTGAAATAAATGGCCTCGGTGATGAATTCAACGCTTACTATGTTGATTGGCAAGGAGCCAAAGTCAGGTTTGTGAAACTGACAGAGAAATTCACTTCAAAGGTTGCAGCTCCATCGCAACCAGAAATTCCTCAGGATGCAACATCTGCTCAGCCTACTGAAGAAAATGCCACCACCGCTAATGACAATCAGGCTGCTGAAGAAAATTTGAGTTCCAAGGCTGATGACTGCATTCCAGCCGCTGAAGAAATTGCCAGGGCATCCACTAGTGGTGCCCCTGAAGAAAAAGAAGAAGTCAGGGCAACTACATCAGTTGTGCCTGAAGAAAATCAACCAGATTCATCTCCTCCTCCTGCGCCTACCCCAACTCCAATCCTTCCATCTGCATCAGATGTGAAGAAGAACAAGGCTACAGAGCGTGCAGCTGTGAAGAAAAGGGAAGCATCAGCTCCATCAGATTCTTTAGCTCCGAAGAAGATGAAGCCCTTGAATAGCTCACTTGCAAATCATATTGATGCTATTCCTCTCACAACCATGCCATCAAAGGAAATTGTACCTTTCGATGAAGAATATGTGATCCCCAGCGGATCTGATGAAGAAAATCCTTCTGCTGCTTTGTCAGAGCAGTTGGATGAAGAAATTGAAGTGGATGAAATCCCTTCAACTCCAGTTGTTTCCTCGCATATGCCTCAGTTTACTGCTGAAGAGGCCAGCGTTGAAGAAATGGAAGATGAAGATGTGGACATTGGTTGTACCACACCCGTGCTAAATGATGACTTTTTGGAAAGTTAGCACCCCAACTCTCCACTCTTCACACCATTACAAAAAATTCCTCAGTCCCCCGCACAAACTGTACCATTGGGCTCTGAAGAAACTCACCCCACTTCGTCTATATGTGAAGAAATTCCAGCCACTAGTGCTGAAGAAACTGCTGCTGCTGAACGTCTGAAGACGCAGACTGCCACTAAAGAGGAACCAGAAATTCCTCAGCCTGAAGAACCTGAGATTGCGATTCCTGAGGTTGTGATACAACTCACTGACACTCCTCTGCCCAAGCCAAAGGATCCATTCTCCAGGAAGCAAAAATTCAAGGCTGATGACTTCTTCGGCGAGCATGTATTCTTCACTGATTACAACCCCTATGACTCTGCTCGCATTAGGAAGAGGTGTTTCTGGACTGCCAGCCAGGCAAATTTCTATTCCTCAGTGATGTTCAACAAAGACAAAATCTTCGATCATTCGCACATTCCTCATGTGGATATGGAATCTCTGCCATGCTTCGTGCCAGTCCTCAGTGTTCTTCACGACGCTGGACTGTTAAATTTTTGCACTGACACCTGTGATTGGAATGAAAAACTCATTCTTCAATTTTGTGCGACGCTGCACATCACCGGAGATTCTGAAGATGTGAATTCATGGGTGCTGGACTGGATGACTGAAAACACTCACTACAAGGCACCAGCTACTGAATTGCTTCGTGCTTTACCACTTAGTCCTCCCCTTGAAGCTGCTTGTTGCATCTACAGTGAGCTTGAGCTTACAGATCACTACATGCAAGTGTTGTTGAAGCCATTGAAGCTAGGTCAGGCCCCAAGGACCAAATTCCTCGTGAAGGAATTACTGTATGTGCCTCGGACTGCCTATCGCATTCTGACGAAGGCATTGAGTCCAATTAAGGGCCACGACTCGAATGAAGAAGAAGTCGTTGGCATCATGAAGAATCTGCTTTTCAATATCATTCATGGCGTTCCCGTGAACTTCCATGATTTCTTCATGCGGACTCTGGCCAATGTCGCTATGTCACCATTTGAGTTGAAGCCTTATGCACCTTGGATTATGAGATTCATCAGAACAAGGTCTTCACTCAACTACAAAGCTGACACACTGAACCATTGTAGCTACTTGCCTCCGATTGAAGTCCTCAAACGGACATTTTCCTCAGCTAATGACAAGGCAAGGCCGCTGCTGTTATAGATGAAGGCATTCGTCCATTGGATGGTATATTTCGCAAGGTTGCATCCTACTCCACCAATGATGACTCTACCACTCATGACTCTACCGCCAACACAACCAAGCAAAATCCTCAAGGCACGGCATCCAAGGTGATGACTGATCGTGAGCTTCTCCTCGGTCTTCATCAGAAGGTTGATCGCAATCATAAATGGGTCAAGCGTCAGTTTGGTTCAATTCTTCACAACATGACTGCTACCCACAATGCAGTGAAGAAAACCCACTACTACCTCCATGAAACCTTCAACCATACCTGGGCTATTCTGTCTCATGTCTACAGCGTAGAAGATCTGAAGAAAATGGGTCTCAAGGAAGATTTGACTGGTCTGCTCCTCCACCGAAGAAATACAAGAAGGTCAAGGTTCCTTCCTTGGTGGCCAGCTTATATTCTTCATCGCGCGACACCGATGAGCATGAAGACTTGGACGACACTGCGGCAGGCCCTACATCAACACACGACCCCAACAACGATGGCGCTCCTTCATCAACTTGATATTATTCAGATGCGTTAGTCCTCATTTTTTATCCTTTTGGTCATTCGATGACAAAGGGGGAGAAATTTGAGTTAGTCTTCAAGCGGGTCTATCTATATGGGCGTTTTTTCTGCTAAGTTACAACGCTCGTTCTTCTGATGACTTTGTTGGATCGAGTTGTAAACTTAAACTGTATGGTGGCCTGATACTTTTGCTGTGATGTTCTGCATGCTTATTCCTCATTAATGTTTATGCACGCATGCTGAACTACATCAGTCACCATATTTCATCATGCATTTCAAATTCTTCATATTATATGTCAAATGCATGTATGAATTACAAGATATAGGGGGAGATCTCCATGATTCAACTCTTCAAGTGTGCATTGCTTCAAAAGCAAAATCCTCACTATGCACATCTTCAGGGGGAGTTCTTCTATATCTTGCAATCAAATTCCTCAATATTAGTATTTACACTTCATATGTTTATCCCCGTTGAAAACTTAACCTATATTGCCATCAATCACCAAAAAGGAGGAGATTGTAAGTGCATCTAGTGCCCCTTAGTGATTTTGGTGTATTCAAGACTTATAGGTTAAGGGACTAATGTGTTTATGAGTGTACACAGGACTATAAGTCTATGAGGAGTCAGAGAAAGTCGACCCCTAAAAATGAAGTTCTTCGATTGAAGACTTTGGATTTCTGAAGACTTTCTAAAAACTTTGAAAGTGAAGAAATTGGTGTGACCTTGAAGACTTGGTATTCATTCGAGGAACATGAAGCGTGAATACTTTTGTTTTCGTAGTTTCATTTTCTCTTTCTTGAGTCATAGGAAACACCGTACCATTAAAGGGGGTCGAGGAAATACTAAAGAAAAATGTCCATGTGATGCTCAACTCAAAATCCTACACCTACCAATCCCTTCGAGTGAAGCCATTGGAAATCTCATTCAGTTCAGTCATATTCTTCAGTGACGGAGATGAAGTTCTTCTGGTCTCTGAGGAATTTGTTTTGAATGAGGAGTTAGGAATTCGCCAGTGCGGATTGCCTACACAGTGAGGAACATGATAGCCCTGAGGAATTTGATACTCAAATTTCCGACCGTTGCTGTGCTACGCGCCAGCTATCCCAAAATATATTATCCACCTAACGGTTATATCATTGAAGGGCATTTATGTCTTGTCATGTCGGGCTGCTCCCTAGGCTATAAATAGCCACCCCCTACAACCACTAGCTGGTTGGCTGCTCCGAGAGAAACTGACACTTGTTATTTGAGAGCATCCCATCCTCCGAGGACTTTGAGCGAAAATCATCGAGTGAGGAAAAACCCAGACCCAAACACCTACAAACCCAAAGTGATTGAGCATCACTGAAGAGATTGATCCTGCGTGGATCTGATGCTTGTTACCTTTGAAGACTATGCTTCTTCTAGACGGTTAGGCGTCAGGGTCTAGAGCATCCAAGAGGAATTGTGGATCGCCGAGTGACCGAGTTTGTGAAGGTTCGGAAGTCACCTGAAGACTTGCCACAAGTGATTGGACGAGGTCTGTGAGACCTTAGTTCAAGGAGAATACGGCGAGGACTGTGTGTCCTCAGGTTTAAATACCTAGCCGCTCCAACCAGATGTACAACTGAGACAGCAGTTGGAACTGGTCTAACAAATCATTGTCTTCACCAAGCTAACTGGTTCTATTTCCTCAACTCTTTCATTTCTGCATTCCTGTGCTGTGTGCTTGTCATATCTGTGTTTGAAGACTTTGACTGAAGACTTTCCCAATTTCCTCAGTTCAATTTCTTCAGTCTGTTTGTCTTCATCCTGTGTTATCCTGTGATTACGCTTTATGTACCCTGTGCTTGTCTTCACTTCATCATGATGACCATGCTTGTGTTCTGTTATGCCTACTTTTGAGTACTTATTCCGCTGCTAGTAGTTCTTCACTAAGGAATTTCCTCATTGGCAAATTCCTCAGTGAAGAATTCATAAAAATCGCCTATTCACCGCCCCTCTAGTCGATATAACGCACTTTCAATTGGTATCAGAGCAAGGTACTCCCTTGTTCTGTGTGATTTTGGTTTAACTGCCTGGAGTTTTAGTTACGTCGACCGCAGGTAAGATCAAGGTCTCTGCTGGGTGTCCTACCTTCGATGGGACAGACTACCCCTACTGGAAGAATAAGATGCGAATGCATCTTGAGGCAATTGATAAATATCTCGGGTATGTTGTGGAAAATGGTGTTCCCTTAGTCACACCTTCTCTGAATGCTGCTGATGTGAACAGATTCAAGCAACTCGATTCTCAAGCGAAGAATATCATTTGAGGCCATCTGAGGAAAGGACAGTATGGAACGGTGAGTGCTTTGGAAACTGCTAAGCTTATCTGGGATATGCTGTCCAAAGTTAATGAAGGAGTCTCAACACAACGTGACTCTTGAGTTGATGTTCTTCGCAATCTCTTCAACCGCTTCAAAAGACTCGACAATGAAAATGTTCAACAAGCCTTCGATCACCTCACTGACATCTCAAATGAGCTTCAAGCACTTGGTGCCACTGACATCACCGACCATGAGGTGGTGAAGAAATTGCTGAGATCGCTTGATTCTTCATTTGATACTCTGGCATTGATGATACAAGAACGTGTTGATTACAAGTCACTCGATCTCGCTGATATCCTCAAGAGGCTAAATAGTCATGAGTTTCAGCTTGCTGAGAAGAGAGATCTCTATGGTTCGAGCTATGGCAGATCACGTGCACTGAAGTCCAAGGCAGTTTTTGAGTCTGAAGATGAAGATTCTGGTAGCAGCCTTGATGACCCTGAAGAACTGAGTCACGAACTAGCACCGCTCATGAAGAAATTCCAGAAGTTCTCAAGATGTGGCCGCTTTGGAAGACCCTCAAGGAACAATGGTTCCTCATCCAGTGACTACAAGAAGAGGCTTTGTCACAAATGCAAGAAACCAGGACACTACATTCAAGATTGTCCTCAGTGGGAAAAGGAATCAAAGAAGAAGAAATACAAGGATTATAGTTCTGATGATGCAAAGAAAAAGAAGAAATCCTCAAAATCTTCATCATCAAAATCCTCGAAGTCTTCGTCTCACAAGAAGAGCAGCTCCAAAAAGGCTCGGGCATTCATTGGCAAGGAAATGGACTCTGAGGCTGAATGTGAGGAACATGAGGAAGAGGAGGCATCTAAGGAGTCCGAGTCTGGTGTGGCGAGTCTGGCTCTCGCTACTGCTTTCGTCATCAAGTCTATCTTCAACTCTGAAAAAAATGGCTTCATCAACAAGGCTGATGAAGATAGTGATGACTACGCTCCCACCTATTGCTTCAAGGCAAAGGGTGCCAAGGTACTCAAATATACCTCCTCCAAATCTAGTGAGAATGAATCTGATGAAAACCAAAAGCCCAGCTACTCTAAACTTGCTAAGATTGCTGTGAAACAACAAAGGGATTTTGAAAAGGTTCAAAACATGCTAGAAAAAAGTGATGATATGTTGGGTGAAGAAATGGATCGCACTAAAACCTTGACTGAAAATCTTCAGAGACTTCAGACTAGGTTTGACAACCTTCAAGGTCATCATAACACTCTCTTGTCTGATCATGAGAAACTTTCTTATATATTTCTTCAAAGAAAGCAAGATCTTGAGAAGCTAAGAGTGAGTTATGAAGATCTTCAGAAGGAGCGCGATTCATTGCTAGCTCAACAAATCAGCATTGTTTAGGAAGAATTAGTTCCTCCATGCTTAAAATGCATTGAACGTGAATCTGCTAATTCTTAACCTGAATGTTCAAATGCTTCTAATGTTACAAATCTTCACCTGCCTCTGCTATCACTAATTCCTCATCTGAGGACATTGCTAGTATCACTGACGATGCAGGGCTGAAGGAATTGTACATGACTAGCATGTACAAAAGCCTCAAAGGGCATCAGACTCTTTGTGATGTTCTTAAAAAGCATATCCTCAACAGGAACCCTAGGAAAGAGGGTATTGCCTTTGAGAGGAAACTCAATGCTGATGGTACATATTGGAAGCCTGAGCAGTACCCCAAAACCTCATGGGTTGCTGCAAAGGGACCTCCAGTTGATACTCCAATTTATCTGGCTTTACTTGTGAATCTCCTCATTCTTCTGATGAGTCATGTGACTCCAACTATAAACTGTTCAAAAATCAGAATGGTGAAGTATTTGCTAGATATGTTGGTACTAACTGCAGGAACGGTTCCCTATGAAGAAAATCTGGGTTCCCAAAAGATGCCTTGAAAGTCTTCAGGTGAATGTCCTCATGACACCACCTGTGAAGAATAAGAACCCCAGATCAAGTTCTTCATATGGACCAAATTCTTCACATGGACCAAATGCTCTAACTATATATGATTGATTGGTGTGGGAGGAATAAGCTTTATACGATCTTGTGATGTGGAAGTAATAAAAGCGACGGACTGCATAATAAAGGTTCACATCACAAGGGGCAATATAAAGTGACGTTCTTTCGCATTGAGATTTTATGCATCCAACCATAAAAGCGCATGGCAACCTCTGCTTTCCTCTGCGAAGGGCCTATCTTTTATTATTATCTTCTACCTTATGCAAGAGTCATGGTGATCTTCACCTTTTCTTTTTCATTTTATCCTTTGGCAAGCTCAGCATGTTGGAAAGAACATGATATATATATATATATATATATATATATATATATATATATATATATATATATATATATAAAATTGGATGTAGGGGAGCATGAACCATTATTGTTGACATTACTCTTGAGGTAAAAGGTTGTGGGGCAAAACTATAAGCCCCTATCTTTCTCTGTGTCCGATTAAAACTCTGTAACCACAAGTATCGCGTGAGTGTTAGCAATTATGAAGGACTAGATGATAGTTGAGTATGTGGAGTTGCTTTTAAGCTCTGACATAGACTCTTTCTGATGTTATGATAAATTGCAATTGCTTCAATGACTAAGATTATAGTTTGTTGGAGCCCAATAAGGTTTATGATTCATACTTTTGTATTGTGAATAGATCATCGCTTGAACATGAGTAATCATATGACAAAATCTATATATGTTGCTGTTATGAGAATAATCATGATGCCTTCATGTCCGTATTTTATTTTTTATCGACGCCTCTACCTCTAAACATGAGGACATATTTATTGTTATCGGCTTTTCGCTTGAGGACAAGCGAGGTCTAAGCTTGGGGGAGTTGATACGTCCATTTTGCATCATGCTTTTATATCGATATTTATTGCATTATGGGCTGTTATTTCACAATATGTCACAATACTTATGGCTATTCTCTCTTATTTTACAAGGTTTACATAAGGAGGGAGAATCCCGGCAGCTGGAATTCTGGGCTGGAAAAGGAGCAAATATTAGAGACCTATTCTGCGCAACTCCAAAAGTCCTGAAACTCCACGGAATATATTAAAATAAATAAAGAAAAATCCTCGCCAAATATGAAGTCCAGGGGGCCCACACCCTGCTCACGAGGGTGGGGGCGCGCCCCCCTCCTAGGGCGCGTCCCCCTACCTTGTGGGCCCCCTGGTGGGTATCCGACGTCCATCTTCTGCTATATGAACTCTTTCGATGAGAAAAAAATAAGAAGCAACCTTTTGGGACGAGACTCCGCCGCCACGAGGCGGAACCGAGGCGGAACCAATCTAGAGCTCCGGTAGAGCTGTTCTGCCGGGGAAACTTCCCTCCGGGAGGGGGAAATCGTCACCAACGCTCGTCTCATCGGGAGAGGGCAATCTCCATCAACATCTTCACCAGCACCATCTCATCTCCAAACCCTAGTTCATCTCTTGTATCCAATTCTTGTCTCAAAGTCCGGGATTGGTGCTAGTAGGTTGCTAGTAGTGTTGATTACTCCTTGTAGTTGATGCTAGTTGGTTTATTTGGTGGAAGATCATATGTTCAAATCCTATATGCATATTATTACCCCTCTGATTATGAACATGAATATGCTTTGTGAGTAATTACATTTGTTCCTGGGGACAAGGGAGAAGTCTTGCTATTAGTAGTCATGTGAATTTGGTATTCGTTTGATATTTTGATAAGATGTATGTTGTCTAGCCTCTAGTGGTGTTATGTGAACGTCGACTACATAACACTTCACCATTATTTGGGCCTAGAGGAAGGCATTGGGAAGTAATAAGTAGATGATGGGTTGCTAGAGTGACAGAAGCTTAAACCCTAGTTTATGCGTTGCTTCGTAAGGGGCTGATTTGGATCCATATGTTTCATGCTATGGTTAGGTTTACCTTAATACTTTTGTTGTAGTTGCGGATGCTTGCAATAGAGGTTAATCATAAGTGGGATGCTTGTTCAAGTAAGAACAGCACCCAAGCACCGGTCCACCCACATATCAAATTATCAAAGTACCGAACGCGAATCATATGAACGTGATGAAAACTAGCTTGACGATATTCCCATATGTCCTCGGGAGCGCTTTTCCTTATATAAGAGTTTGTTCCAGCTTGTCCTTTGCTACAAAAAGGATTGGGCCACCTTGATGCACTTTATTTACTTTTGTTACTTGTTGCTCATTACAATTTATCTTGTCACAAAACTATCTCTTACCACTTATTTCAGTACTTGCAGAGAATACCTTGCTGAAAACCGCTTATCATTTCCTTCTGCTCCTCGTTGGGTTTGACACTCTTACTTATCGAAAGGACTACGATAGATCCCCTATAGTTGTGGGTCATCATTACCCTAACTCCTCTTATGTGAAAAGAAATAGATTGGCTTCTATGCCACCTTTCTCATATGGAGCTCGCAGAGTGATGAACTCTTCGCCACCCCTTCAGATGTGGGTGGTGAAGAAAAAGAACTAATCTCTTCTGTAAGTTCAGGTCTCCAGACGTGCGTGAACGTCTGAAGAATTTGCTGGAGACCTGAGAAGTGCCTGAAAGGATGCAGGCTAATCATGAAGAAATGAACTTCCATTTCTCACGTCCTCATACTTCTTTATCTGTTCTATTACTTGATGAAATTGATCTGATGAATTGTGATGTCATATTCTTCACTAATGGAGCATATGAAGTTCGTAAGCTGCACTAATTCATCTGCAGGATGATCAACCCAAAGGACTGAGTGGGTCCTCGATAGTGGATGTACAAATTACATGACTAGTGACAAGAATCTATTGATGGATGCTCCCTTATCACCATCGCATCTGAAGCATATCATCTTCGCGGACAAAGGCAAAAGTCAGGTATTGGGTCTAGGTAAGGTTGCGATCACAAAGGATCGACACATGGACAAAGTCATGCTTGTCGAGTCCTTAGGATACAACCTCATGTCTGTCTCAATGCTTTGCGATCTTGATATGGTTGTTGTCTTTGGCAAGTATCGTTGTGTTGTGGTTATGGAAGCTGACAATTCCAAAGTCTTCAAAGGCTTTAGGAGAGGAGACTTGTATATTGTTGATTTCTCTACAGGAGGACAACCAGCCGTGTTCCTACTTGCAAAAGCTTTAGAAGGCTGGCTATGGTATCGACGACTTGGTCATGCAGGCATGAGGAATTTGAACACGCTTGCGAAGAAGAAGCATGTCATTGGCATTGAGAATGTCAAATTCCTCAAGGATCACTTATGCGGTGCCTGTGAAGCTAGAAAGATGACAAAGGCCAAGCATCCAGCGAATACTATCATGACCACTACTCGTCCATTCAAATTGCTACACATGGATCTCTTCGGTCCTAACCATTATTCTGCAGTTTCAAATGATGCATCTCAATATGGCTTTGTTATTGTTGATGATTACTCTCGTTACACATGGGTACACATTGTTACGTACAAACATGAAGTGCAGGAAGTCTTCAAACGATTTTCCTCGAGGGCTTCAACCAACTTTGGTGTGAAGATCAAGCACATCAGAAGTGACAATGGAACTGAGTTCAAGAATTCTGGTCTCGATGACTATCTTGATGAACTTGGTATTACTCATGAGTTATCTTCTCCTTATACTCCTCAGCAAAATGGCGTCGTGGAGCGCAAGAACAGGACTCTCGCTGAGATGGCCCGCACTATGCTTGATGAATACAAAACGCCTCGTCGCTTCTGGATTGATGCAATTGATACTGCGTGCCACATCATCAACAGAGTATATCTTCACAAATTCTTCAAGAAGACTGCTTATGAACTCCTCACTGACAATAAACCCAATGTGAGTTATTTCAAAGTCTTCAGTGCTAAATGCTGGATTAGAGATCCTCATCACAACTCTAAATTTGCACCGACAGCACATGAAGGTTTTATGCTTGGTTACGGAAAGGACTCGCACACCTACAGATTCTTCAACAACGTTCTTCACAAGGTTGTTGAAACTGTAGATGTGCGGTTCAATGAAACTAATGGCTCGCAAAGAGAGCACCTACCTTCTGTGATAGATGAACCAGCACCTGAGGAAACTATCAAGTTCAAGGCTACTGAGGATGTCATTCCTACCGAAGAATCTGCTGAAGAATTCATTCCAGAACATGAAGAATGTCGAGCTAATGCACGTGAAGAAAGTGCTGAAGAAAATGGTGCTGAAGAAAATGCTGATCAAATTCCTCGACGAAAACCAGCTCATCCTCGCGTTGCAAAAGAAGTGCAAGTTGAAAAGATCATCGATGACATTGAAGCACCAGGTCCTCTCACACGCTCAAGAGCTTCACATTTATCTAAATTTTGTGGGCACTATGATTTTGTCTCTATCACAGAGCACACTAAGGTAGATGAAGCATTTCTGGAGCCTAAGTGGATTCAGGCCATGAAAGAGAATTACATCAGTTCGAGCTCAACAACGTCTGGGAACTGGTCAAACGTCCAGATCCTCGCAAGCACAATATCATTGGCACAAAGTGGATCTACCGCAACAGGCAATATGAAAATGGCATTGTGGTGAGTAGGCCTGGGCGTTCGGTTCCCCCGAACCGATCGGGGCGGTTCCTCGGTCAAATCAGAATTTCGGTTTTGCCAAAGCATGGACCGATCGGTCAGTAAAATATTAGCTAACCGATGATTCTCTGCACCGAAATTTCGGTTCGGTGGTCGCTTCTACCGAACAGCACCGAGATATGTATTAAATAACAGATGGAATCACTGCCTCTATTCTGATGAATGTACAGTAGTACGTACACGTAGCAGCAGGAACCTCAATAATTTTATTCTGATGCACAGTGCTTGTAGGTCTGAGTACTACTCGTAGCTACTACTGCTAGTCTGCTATTGATTCTCCCGAGCTAGACTTCACTCTGTAAAATTAGCGGTGGCAGCTCCTTTAGTACTCGAAAGAAGTACTACTAGTACTTTGTATTTTACACAAAATATGTAGCGACGGCGGCTCACTGTGGTACTACTTAGGTTCGCTTCTTCCCGATGCGGTCGTGGGACTCGTGCACTCGAGAAGTGGAAAGAGCACTTGAGTACAGCAACAGGCGTGCAGGTCGGACCCTGTGATTACTCGGGTTTCGGTCTATTCGGGTACCCCGGCAATAAACCCGAATTCATCGAACTAAATTCGGTTTTCATCAAATGCAAACCGGACATACAACCGAAGTTCCCGGTTTCGGTGAATTCGGCTTCGGTGCCGGTTATTTTGGTTCGGGACATCGGTTTTCGGGTTATATGCCCAGCCCTAGTGGTGAGGAATAAGGCACGACTTATAGCTCAAGGCTACACACAGGTTGAAGGAATTGATTTCAATGAAACTTTTGCACCTGTTGCTAGACTTGAAGCTATTCGCATATTACTTTCTTATGTTAACCATCATGATATCACTTTATATCAAATGGATGTGAAAAGTGCATTCCTCAATGGTAAGCTTGAGGAAGAAGTATATGTTGCTCAACCACCAGGTTTTGAAGATCCAAAGCATCCTGACGAAGTCTTCAGACTCAATAAGGCCCTCTATGGCCTCAAGCAGGCCCCTCGGGCGTGGTATGATACTTTGAAGGAATTCCTCATGAAGAAAGGCTTCAAACCCGGTTCACTCGACTCTACTCTTTTCACTAAATCCTATGATGGTGAACTGTTTGTGTGCCAAATATATGTTGATGATATTATCTTTGGTTGTACTGACCGACGTTATAGTGATGAATTTGCCTATATGATGAGTGAAGAATATCAAATGTCTATGATGGGAGAATTGAAATTCTTCTTAGGTCTTCAAATTCGTCAACAACGCAATGGTATATTCATATCTCAGGAGAAATACCTCAAGGATGTACTGAGGAAATTCGGCATGCAAGATTGCAAAGGCGTCAAAATCCCTATGCCCACAAATGGCCATCTGTGCACTGATGAAACTGGTATTGACTTCGATCATAAGGTATACCGCTCCATGATTGGTTCTTTATTGTACTTATGTGCATCTAGGCCAGATATAATGCTTAGTGTTTGCATGTGTGCCCAATTTCAAGCTACACCGAGGAATCACACCATAAGGTTGTGAAGCATATTCTTCGATATCTGGCACACACCAACACTAGGATTATGGTACCCCAAGGGCTCGGCTTTTGATCTCATTGGACATTCTGACTCTGACTATGCTGGTGATCGTGTGGACCTCAAGTCAACATCTGGTACATGTCATTTCCTCGGACGATCTTTGGTCTGTTGGTCCTTGAAGAAACAGAACTGCGTACCACTATCTACTGCTAAAACTGAGTACATTGCTGTTGGTTCTTGCTGTGCTCAATTGCTGTGGATGAAGCAAACTCTCAAGGACTACGGCATCAACGTGAAGAATGTGCCTCTCTTCTATGACAATGAGAGTGCCATCAAGATTTCTCACAACCCAGTTTAGCACTCGAAGACAAAGCACATTCAGATTCGTCATCATTTTCTTCGCGATCATGTGTTGAAGGGCGACATTTCTATTGAGCATGTGAAGATTGAAGAACATCTAGCCGATATCTTCACAAAGCCCTTGGACGAGAAGAGATTTAGCAAGTTTTGGTGCGAGCTAAATATCTTAGAATCTTCGAATGTTCTTTGAAAAGGACACTCATCCTAACCCTTATGCAAAACTGATGACTTAGATGTGCAACACATGAAGAAACGTTTTTCTTCAATCAATGAAGAATAACACTCTAAGTGTGAAGAAATTAACGAAGAATTTGATTCTCAGAACCCTACGACAATTGTACGCGGTGTCCGAAATCATCATTCTTATACGGTGTGTCACGCCACCACCAAAGTTGAAAATCTTCAATTTGAGTTTTTCCTCAGTTTTGAAATTCCTCAGTTGTTCATTTTCTTTAACTTTGCATTGTCTTCACTATTTCCGTCGTTTTTCTTCTTTGGCTAAATCTTCAACATATATATATGACTTTATGTCCTCTACAGCATTCACTTATGGCTAAATCTTCAAGTTGTGTTTTCTGCTAAGTGAATGTGATCGGACCCTTCCCCCTCTATGCTATACTCAACCTAAACTTTTCACAAATTTTTCACGTGTGTTCTAATTGAAACTCATTCAAAATATTCATTGTGTCCTTGTCAGCTGAAGAATTTGCGAACGGAATGTTAAAACTTATCTTATCCAAAACATTCATTTTGCCGCTCAAACCGTTCCGCTTCCCATGAAAACACTTATCTATTCACCCACGATCTTACATGATCTCCACTTCTCAGTACGTGGGTGACACATGTCAAGCAAATGAGAAGGGCCAGGGGCACGTTCATCCTAATTCTTCGGGCGAACAATTTTTTCACCGTGTCTATAAATACCCCCCTTCCCTTCCTCACTTCCTTTACTCCGCTCGACCTCTCTCTCCAGCTCGAGCTCCTCAAACCCTAGCTCCGCCGCTACTTCATCGTCGCCGGTGAGGAAGAGCTTCACTGCCTCGACCTCGTCGC
Organism: Aegilops umbellulata; assembly: GCA_032464435.1. Taxonomy (NCBI): domain Eukaryota; kingdom Viridiplantae; phylum Streptophyta; class Magnoliopsida; order Poales; family Poaceae; genus Aegilops; species Aegilops umbellulata. The sequence continues at coordinate 81,185,786 of CP136060.1, read as the reverse complement.
CATCGTACTCGTGCCGGCCGCAGACTTCTTCCCTCCACTGCCGACGTAGCTGTCTTCCTCTGCCAAGTTAGGGCGTGGAAGATCTGCACTGACGAACTTCACGTATCCACCTCGCAGTTCGTCGTGTTCTTCGTCCAGGGTAATTAAAAGTTACTTTTACTGCCCTCTTTGATTCGGATGATTTCTACCAAATCTTCAAAGGTGTTTTTCTTCAAATACTCACACACTAAACACCTCACATGTCATCTGTTCTTGATTTGTTTCTCTAAGCAACATTTTTTCTTCAAGGTTCCTCAATTGTGTGGATTTCTAATCCGTACAACTCTGGAACCACTATAAGAGGACAGACCTTTGGTAACACCGTCTTGTGTTACTATAGGCCCAAAAGTGTGTTACTAGGCCATATAGTAACACAGTTTGCAATGTGTTCCATTAGACCGTGTTACTAAGTGGTGTCAACTGTCACACATAATAATTGTTACCATTTGTTAAAAAATGTGTTACATTTCCATTATAGTAACATGTGTATTATGTGTTACAGAACATACCAGTAACACACTTTTGGAATTATAGTAACACCTATAGTAACATATTTTCATAGACGTAGAGGTGGTAACATGTTTCTGTAACTATAGTAACACAATTGGTAACACATTATTTTAGCATCGGAACACAACTAGTAACATAATATCCATGTATTGTAACACTATAATTATAGTTGTCAACTACTCTAGTAAAAAAATTTGTAGCTATAGCAACACCATCAATAACACTGCTATATCAATATGGCAACATAATTAATGTATTTGTTTTTTATAATTAACCACAAAATTCGATACCCATTTTATGGAATATAAATTTATTTATAAAATCAAAGCAATTGCATAAATAGTTAATCATTTTATTATTATGCTTGGCAGCATATCAAAATGATATTTAAATTGAAGCACAACATATGCATAAATTCATATGAAGATATTTATTACGAATATACAAGAGTATATGATACATATGCATTACAATAAAGATATCATTCATATCATTTTGAGGATAGAAAGCACAACTACGGGGAATATTACACCATAGCATTTGCATCAATTCGACGAAAGAAAAAGATCTTCTGGATGATATTACATTTTTAAATCTATCAATGTAAACTAAAACTATTGGTAGCTAAAATCTTCAAACTTTATTTGCTTCTTGATCCAAGAATTCAGCTGCAAATCAACTATCCAAATCAATTATCTTTCTCTCAAATCTGTAAAAGAAAATTGCACCTTAGATATGTGTGATTAAATATACACAAATCTGATTTGAGAATGTGGAAGGGAAGGTTGTAGCTTACAAAAGCTGAAGGCGAGGCAATTAAGTATCCTGAAGTGAAAGCCTCGCCAATTGTCTTGCAATCAGAAACTTCCCTTACCAACTCCTCATTATCAAGAATAGGTTCGTCTATTCGCACAAGAGCAAATTCAGCACCTAACTCAATACCACCAGCCTTAGTTCTTGGATCAGTACTCCGAATAGTACCATACGCAACATTCCGCTTGTTGGGATATGTTGAAGTCTTTAAAACTACTTTGGAAGCAGCCTATATTATGATCAATATTAGCGTTCTATGACATGATAATATAATTTGCATGAACAATATGAGATCTTTTAATTTAATGTCAGCCCAGTAAGGTGCCCTAAAAAACTAAATAAACTGGACCAGGCACGAAGTCTAATGCCCAAGGTCACCTCACTAGCTCATGCTTGGTTAAATTTATCATTTACTTGCATACAGCAGATTGAGCAAAAATTTGTAATAAAATCCATTTTTCAAGCAGGCATGATAATGAGGGTTTGGGTTGGTAATTTGGGTGCAGTAAACCATGCTCCTTGGTGAATCTTTACCTTGATGGAAGAAGTACGCCTTCTTTTTGAGCGAGCTGGGTGTGGGTGTTCAGTTCTAGTCCCTTGCTGGTTCGGTCTTGAAACAGATTCACCCATAATATTCCTCGTTTCCCTCACCTACCAAGATACAATAATATTAGATGGAATGATATTCATACCTTGAAGCTACAGAAAGCTACAACTTCAAAACTCAAAAGGCACGAAAATTACCTCTAGCACAGAATCAATAACAAGGTCTTGTGGTGATGATGAATTTTGTTGAATTTGTAATTGGTTGACATCATGGTCGCCAACCTAGTTCCATGACACAACAATGGTAAGCAAACAATTATTTTATATTCTATCTTTCTGACATGAGTAAGAGTAACTACAGGCATAACCTTTTCATGCGAACGTGATAAATTATTATCCTCAGGAATGTCATGTTGCATAGGCGAGCGTGCCTCAACAGGTCCATTGCACTGGATTCTCTGCAAACTGAAATATTAATATGAAGGTTTCAAGTGACAAGCAATGATGTAGGCCTTTATTAACATTACCTTTGTTTTACCAAGCAGTACTGGTAACCGAGAAATACCATTATCATTTGATTGGAGGTTTTGCTATAGAACTAACAAATCTGAGTAAAATATTGATAGAAATGCATGCAAAGGGTGGGATAAAAAAGTCCTTTACCTCTTCTATGCCATTATTGACACAGCCTTCTTTGTTATTCATATCTTTAATAATCTGGTCTTGCTTTTTTATATGCTCCTTCAGCTTTGCTATTTCCTCCCAAACATCATGTTCAACTTCATATGGTGATCCATCAGTTGTAGTCATATTGATGTTCTTTAGATACCGTGGCGTCCGACCGTAGACTTGCTTAGGAGTTGGAAGCAAACCCATGCCATGCACTTGTCCAACCTTTTCTTTCCCTAACACTTCCTGCAGGGCATCACCTTCCCATGCGACTCTTCCATTCAAATTTTGTGCCAACTCTGGTCGTTCAGTTATTAGATTCTCCAACCGATCCTATAAGAAAAGAATCATGCATACACTAGTTAGATTGAACCATAACTTGATCCCGAGAACAATTAGACAATTTCTATATTAATTGCCTACCAGGCGCTCATTTCTATCTTTATTTTTAGCATTAGCATCGTCCTTCTTCTTGTGAGTTGCTAAATAAACCTTTGATCTGTGTGGTCGTTTCTTTTCAGGATCAGCTTGCCTCTACAAAACAGAAACATCACCCATATGACAAAAGAGACACAGAAAAACACTTCAGGAATCAAGATTACTCACCATGTCTTCACCCCAACAAGCATAACTCTTTGTGCCAGCATTATGTGAATCCTTCACGAGGGAACGGCTAATTATGTTCTTCTCAGCAAGGGCCTGTTATGATGCAATCATATCGTAAATGCAACTTTTAAGATAAGCCCGAGAACTCACATTTAAATGTGAAAACAGGAAAGTACAGTATCTCATTCATTACCCTTCCTTTTTTGGACTTCCAATATTTAACAAGCCCACGCCATTGATCGCTGTCCACATCTTCTGGACAGAGCTTATACAAAGCCTTTCGCTTGATGTTTGGATTTTTTTCAATGGCGGGATTGAAGAAAGCATCTTTCAAACTAGACTTAAATTTCCTCCAGTCTCTTCCAATTGATTTGAGTATCCATTTTTCACATGATCGTGGATACACGAACTTTGTCTGAAAGTACAAAATAAAGAATGGATGTAAATAGACATGCAGACCACACTGCATCTCATGTAGACAAATTAGATATAAATAGAAGGGCAGCAAATAACATATTTTGTTTTCTTGTTAATTGTGAAGTACCTGTACACACTGCAATATTGTTTCCTCACCACTGTTCTTTTTGACATGACGCCAATCATTTATGTTCAGTGGGCAAAATCCTCCATTTCTAGCAATCGTGCCCAGAAACTTCCCCAAGATTGCACCTTCATCTCCTATAGGCTGGCTATCTTCATTGCATTTTACAACTATTCTTTGCCCCTTTGGCATGTTCTAGACAATTGGCAAGCTTGTTCTCTTGCGCTTGCGTACTTCATTGTCTACTGCAAGATCAATTAAGAAAAGTACTAATAAAATGACGCCCGCCAATTATTCTTTCGATACTAAGCATATACAAGTTAATTAATAGAAGCACAAAATGTAATAGGTTGTTACCTTGATTGTGAACTTGACCCTGTTCATCGACCAATGCTTGTGATTCATGACCTGGTGGGAATTGCTCACCATTGTTGCAGTCTCCATCTTCATCATCACGTTGGTCCATAACCTGAATCACATTCAACCTTTTTGACCTACGTAATGGTCCTGCAGAACAACCATACATCTTTTATTCCAATAATTACAACAGTAGATACAGATATGTAATAAGCATGGTTCAAGAGGGATACTTTGCGGCCCTTGCATAGTAAGTTGCCCTGCCCCTTCAGCAGAGACACCACCGTCCTGTAAGAGAACACTCTCATTTGGATGGTTAGATGGAGCAATATCAATTTGCTTGCTAGGCGGAGCAATATGATCGTCAGCCTTCTCCTTAGACACATACAGATGGACAGCTTTCACAATCTCAGGTTCAGACAACATTTTCATCACAACACCTTCATCATAAATGTGAACTAAGTAGGAGCTGCCTAGACGGGTTTTTTTTGCATAGTACAGAAAGTCAATTGCCTGAAAGCCAACTTCTTCGATCATCAAGATTAAGTCATAATACGAGACATCACGTCTCATCATCGATCTTTGTAAAATTTTGACTTCCTGATTTGTATCTTCATAGTGCAGGTATATGGTCAACATGTCCGTCGCCATCCTAAGTTATATATAAAAATGTCAATTAAATCATTACAAGTAAAGACAAATTAACTAATAACATAACAGGGACAATTTAATTTTCCAACAGACATGTGAATGGAGAGGGCAGAGAAGTACACAGTAGCACGTCAATGCACTATCATCTTATCATAACTCAAAACAGAGAGATGAGGTACAAGACCATGGGTCCAGCCACACCCACACTAAGATATATCGCTGTCGACATATGGATTCAGGACAGGTTTAAGTTGAAAAGTGTACAGGACCTGATGATGTTGACTGCTTCCCTAAACAGAAAGGAAAACGAAAGTACATAGGATCATCAGGTGATGGTGCAAATCTTAAGCATTTTCTCTGTTCGTAATTTCAGTCATTTGATCCTAATGGTTCAATTTACGCAGGCGAAACTGTTGCAGTAGATCGGCTGCATCGAATCGAAGAGCAGAGTTGGGTTTGATCATGATAGTCTTAGGGCATCAAAGAAAATGACAAAGGAGCCGAATGAGCCAGCCAAGCATCATCCATCTGAGTTTGAGATTAACAAAACCAGTCTTTCAATCAAGGGAACTCTAGAAAGCTTGCATCGGTACAGGGAGAAATAATTGGTACATGAAAAAAAAATGACAATTCTAAGCAATTGGTTTGAAAAATAACTTACCACAGTAGTTGTTCGTGTCTTTCATTTCATCTTTGACTACTATATATAAAAAGACACATAATTACCAGACTACTTTACTATTTTAAATGAAAGATTAATTGACCAGTTTAAGGTCTGTCATATTTCTCAAGAAATCTGATCAAATTTAAACAATAGTCAATGGATCGATCTAGCAGAAGTGTATAACACGCACATATATAAATGGATCGACCTGATTGGTGGATTAGGCATTGGCACATCGCAAAACTATAGTCAGACACAACCTTACATGGTTTATGGGATTTTCAACATCTGTGATTGCTTAATTATTTGTCTACGTATGCGCTAATTATGCAATTAGCCGCGGCCATTAGACATCTACAGTACACACTGTGCTACGAATTGTTGAGGGGGCGAGCGATTGGCAGGGGAACCCCTGCTCGCCCCTCCCTGTCTCCGCCCCTGCATCACTACAGTGGTGTTTCACCTAGCATGCACCTTAGAGAATTCGTAGCAGTCAGATCTGGGAAAGGGTGGGCGTCCAGATCCATACCAGCCACGAGATCGTACTCCTTCAGGATGTAGGTGGCGGAGCTGAAGACCGACGAAGCCGTCGCCGCAACGATCCAAACGGCGCCAAGACAGATCGAGGAAGCGGCGCCGATGCAGGTCGAGGAAGGGGCAGATCGTACGGGGGTTGAGATGGGGGTGGGAGGGGGGGTGCAGGTGGCGGCCGCACTGGGCGCTCAAGGGGCGGTGTGCTGGGCGTTGGAGTGCGGCGAGGTAGCCGCCGAACGGTGGGCGGCTGGGCTGGATGTGGATGGGTTTGAGACCCAATTTATCTAGCGTTTTCTAGTTAATTGGAGGGAAAAGTAAGCGCGAAAGTAATTGGAGGGAAAAGTAAGCGCCATGATTGAGAACTGGATGGAAATTTGAATATATTGTTTTTTTATCAAGGAGAACTGGAGGGAAATTGTTTTGGAACAATCAGGACATTGTTACATATATTATTATTTTTTGATAACGTTACATATATTAATTTGTTTGGCATGGATCCTCAAAAAAAATTGTTTGGCATGGAAATTTTTCAAAAAAACGTTTTTGGCATGGAAAAATATAGTATATTTTATTTATCATTTTATTGATTGAAAGGGAAATTAGATATATCTAAACAGTAATGGCTTTATAAAATTGATTTACATAACATGTGCTAAATATCCTATAAAATGGTTTTCTCTCGGCTAACCAGATGATATAAAAAAATATCGAGCTTGAAGATGGGACGAACCTTGGATGATGAACGCGATGGTGTTGTTATGAACAACGGCGATCGGCTGGCAGATCCCGCTCCTGGTCGGTCGTCTCGACCAAGATCGTATCATTCCCGCACTCCTTCCCATGAAGGCTACGACCGGCGTGGGACAAAACTGCGACTAACATCAATGGTAGAAGCTGTGACCCGTCCCGGAACATGTTGTGACCAACGAGGCCGTTGACTTTTGATCGGTGCTGAGAGCAAAGGTGATGGTGCTACAAAGTGGCGACGATGATATGCGTCAACCAAGTCTCCTCCTTTGTCCCACCTCCATGGTGAATGAGTATAAGGGCATCTTCAATGCAGAGGTGCTTATTTAAGCGCTTAGGATCCTGAAAAAAATCACAAGCGTATGCGCTTGGGGCAGGCGCTAGGAACTGGATTTTGTACGCGATTACTTAGAGCTCGACTCCTAGGTGAGCATCGATGCCAGAGAAAGCACAGGAAATAATTCGGAAACTGCCACAACAGCCGGGATTTAATTCCTAGCGCCTCTACGTTAGCGCCTGCGTTGTATATGCCCTAAGGGGAGTGTATCCCAACTACACCCACGGTTCAAAAACTGACCGTACTTGCAGCCGTACCAGAAAAAGGAAACTTGTGACCTCGATGGTTGGTTAAAGAAAAACATTGTAACTCGATCGACCGATATGACTCTTGATCGGTCGCCTCAACCAAGATCGCGTCATCCCCACACGACTGCCCATGGAAGCTATGACCGGTGTGGGAGAAAGTTAAGACCGACAATGCTAGAAGCTGCAATCAACTCGGGAGCATGTTGTAGGGATAAAGAATAAAGGGAGGGATACCAGCTGCACGCACGATTTAAAAAGTGAGCGTACTTGTAGTTGTACTAGAGAAGGAAAGCTGTGACCTTGATAGTTCTTTAAAGAAAAGATATTGTAATTCAACCGACCTTTCTTGCTCTTAATTGGTTGCCTCGACCAAGATCACGTCATCCCACACGACTGCCCATGGAATCTATGCCGGTGTGGGAGAAAGCTATGACGGACAATGCTAAAGGTTACGACTTGACCGAGAGCATGTTGTGACCAGCGAGGCCGACGACTTTAGATTGCTGCTGGGAGCGCATGCGGTGGTGCTGCAAAGTGGCAACAACAATATGTGTCAAGTACAACCGACCCCAAACGGTGTTGTAAGGACAATATGTGTCAGCTACAACCGACCGCAACCGGGTGCGCCGTCCACCCCTCCTTGCTGAACGGTTTCAGCGACACACACGGCGCGACTGCCATGGCAAGACGGTGTGGAGTTCGCCGACCACGACGAGGCACGACAAATGGCAAGTGGGGGGCGCGGACCAGGGCCGATTCGGCCGACGCGAGCTTGGGATGGATGGCGCGGGGGGGGAGGCACTCCATGGTGTCATGCGGTGGCCGGAGGAGGCGCGCCGGTGAAGGAGCATCGATGTCGGTGGCGGCGAAGGATCTATCAGGTCGGGGATACAGGAAGGACCCCGCAAACCAGCGGTTTTTATAGCGGAACGTGGACCTGCGGTTGGACTGAAAAAACCCAGAATCAATGACGTTGGCAGTTGGCTTAGCTCCATTGACCGTCAACGCAATCAAACAAAAAAACCGGTTGAACCAAGTGTTCTTATAAAAACCGTTGAACCGATGTCTCTAGAAAAGCCCATGGTTCTTCCCTGAAAAAATCCCATCTTCTGTGGCCGCAAAACAATTTTTTTTCATGTGAATACGGTAGGTTTCCTCAAAAGAAAAAAGTGAATCGGTGGAAATCCATCCACTACCCCCTTCCGCCGCCGCTTCCAACAGGGCGCAACCGCCCCTTCCGCCGCCGCCATTGACCGGTGCGGCGACGCCGCCCCGCGCCACCAGGAGCTCAGGACCAACACGCCGGCGCCTCCCCGTACGACCGCGCCAGCCCTGCTGCAGCGCTGCTGCGTGCTGGTCCAGCGACCCCCGCCGTCCAGGGGATGCCATCGCCGCCGCCTGGTCTCGAGAATCCAGATACTCTCCTGGTCAAATTCCTCAAACTTGTTCATTTTACAAAATCTTCTAAGAACGCATATGACGTCTCCAAATTCCTCGCAACTATACTTTGTTCACAAGTAGTCATGTCCGTTGCTGAATCACTAGGTTCTCATCAACTTAACTCATTTGCAGCGTTCCTTGAAGAAAAGTTGCATACTTCTTCAAAGAACTCAATTGTTCAAATTCCTCATCTGAAGAAAATGGCTGATCGAAAGAAGCCACAGAAAGGAGGAAAGAGGCCCGAGGCCAATACTGCTTTTGAAATCCCTGAGGACATCTATGCTGGTACTGCACACCCCCTGAGGAAGATAAAAATCAGCGCAAGTTGCGCATTCAAAAGATTGAGAGGAGATGGGCAAGAGAGTGGAGGGAGTAGAGATATGTAACTCCTAAATACATGAAGAAATTCACACCCAATCCTCCATGCCTAAGACCTCCGTTGGCACCTGGCCAAGAAGCAGATCCCACTAGCCTCAAGCGCGGTGAGGATTATCCTGCTGAATGGGCAAAGCGCCAAGCCAAGCTGGCCAGACAAGCCAGAGAAGCAGTGAGGAAATTCAACGAGGACTCTACTGCTGCTCCTGCCTCTGCTGAGGCCTCTGCTATCAAGCCAAAGAAGGCCATGTCAAAGAAGCCTGCTCACAAGTCAGGTGCTTCTTCTTCACTGCCCTCACGGCCAGAATCCTCAAAGCCCTCACGGCCAATTCCTCACGTTGCTCCTACTCCTCCAAAGTCCTCATCTCCTCCACCGAAGTCTTCGGCCGCTCCGACAAAATCCTCAGCACCTGTGCATCTCGCCATGTGCCAAAGGACCACAGGCATATCTATTGCCTCAGGAGCCTCTGCTAGTTCCGCTGCTGCTCCAAGTTCCTCAGCTGGCCCCTCTCTGCTGAAGAAAAAGTCCACTACTGGACGAGGTCCTCAACCAAGTCCTCACAAGAAGCAGGTGGCCTTCCAAGTACCCTCTGATGATGATGAGGCTGATGATGAAGAACTTGCCGAAATCATCAAAGACAGACAATCCAAGGCCCCTAGTGCCAAAGGAAGCAATGTGCCACTGCTTTTGGATCCGAAGTTGATCCTTGACTATATTGATCTCTGGCACAAGGACCCAAACACTCCTATGTCTGATTTCAAGCTGACTCCTAGTCATGTTCTAACCGCTTTCATCCAAGAAGAAAAATGGAAATACGAGAAGGCCAGACAGATCAAGAAAGCGCAGTATAGGAAGGAGAAAATCCTGAAGAAAAACGTTATCTCTATGACACCTGAAGAACTAGTGAAGATCCAGGCTGAAATAAAAGGCCTTAGTGATGAATTCAACGCTTACTATGTTGATTGGCAAGGAGCCAAAGTCAGGTTTGTGAAACTGACAGAGAAATTCACTTCAAAGGTTGCAGCTCCATCGCAACCAGAAATTCCTCAGGCTGCAACATCTGCTCAGCCTACTGAAGAAAATGCCAGCACCGCTGATGACAATCAGGCTGGTGAAGAAAATGTGAGTTCCAAGGCTGATGACTGCATTCCAGCCGCTGAAGAAATTTCTAGGGCATCCACTAGTGGTGTGCCTGAAGAAAATGAAGAAGTGAGGGCAACTGCATCAGTTATGCCTGAAGAAAATCAACCAGATTCCTCTGCTCCTCCTGCGCCTACCCTAACTCCAATCCTTCCATCTGCATCAAATGTGAAGAAGACCAAGGCTGCAGAGCATGCAGCTGTGAAGAAAAGGAAAGCATCAGCTCCGAAGATGATGAAGCCCTTGACTAGCTCACTTGCAAATCCTATTGATGTTGTTCCTCTCACAACCATGCCATCAAAGGAAATAGTACCTTTCGATGAAGAATATGTGATCCCCAGCGGACCTGATGAAGAAAATCCTTCTGTTGCTTCGTCAGAGCAGTTGGATGAAGAAATTGAAGTGGATGAAATCCCTTAACCTCCAGTTATTTCCTCGCATATGCCTCAGTTTACTGCTGAAGAGGCCGGCGTTGAAGAAATGGAAGATGAAGATGTGGACATTGGCTCTACCACACCCGTGCTAAATGATGACTTTTTGGAAAGTCAGCACCCCAACTCTCCACTCTTCACACCATTATAACAAATTTCTCAGTCCCCCGCACAAAGTGTACCATTGGGCTCTAAAGAAACTCACCCCACTTTGTCTGTACATGAAGAAATTTCAGCCACTAGTGCTGAAGAAACTGTTGCCGCTGAACATCTGAAGACGCAGACTGCCACTGAAGAGGAACCAGAAATTCCTCAGCCTGAAGAACCTGAGATTGCGATTCCAGAGGTTGTGATACAACTCACTAACACTCCTCTGCCCAAGCCAAAGGATCCATTCTCCAGGAAGCAAAAATTCAAGGCTGATGACTTCTTCGGCGAGCATGTATTCTTCACTGATTACAACCCCTATGACTCTGGTCGCATTAGGAAGAGGCGTTTCTGGACTGCCAACCAGGCAAATTTCTATTCCTCAGTGTTGTTCAACAAAGACAAAGTCTTCGATCATGCGCACATTCCTCACATGGATATGGAATCTCTGTCGTGCTTCATGCCAGTCCTTAGTGTTCTTCACGACGCTGGACTGTTAAATTTCTGCACTGACATCTATGATTGGAATGAAGAACTCATTCTTCAATTTTATGCGACGCTTCACATCACCGGAGATTCTGAAGATGTGAATTCATGGGTGCTGGACTGGATGACTGAAAACACTCACTACAAGGCACCAGCTACTGAATTGCTTCGTGCTTTACCACTTAGTCCTCCCCTTGAAGCTGCTCGTTCCGTCTACAGTGAGCCTGAGCTTACAGATCACTACATGCAAGTGCTGATGAAGCCATTGAAGCCAGGTCAGGCCCCAAGGACCAAATTCCTCGTGAAGGAATTACTATATGTGCCTCGAACTGTCTATCGCATTCTGACGAAGACAATAAGTCCAATTAAGGGCCACGACTCGAATGACGAAGAAGTCGTTGGCATCATGAAGAATCTGCTTTTCAATATCATTCATGGCGTTCCCGTCAACTTCCATGATTTCGTCATGCAGACTCTGGCAATGTCGCTATGTCACCATTTGAGTTGAAGCCTTATGCACCTTGGATTATGAGATTCATCAGAGCAAGGTCTTCACTCAACTACAAAGCTGACACACTGAACCATTGCAGCTACTTGCCTCCGAGTGAAGTCCTCAAATGGACATTTTCCTCAGCTAATGACAAGGGCAAGGCCGCTGTTGTTATAGATGAAGGCATTCGTCCATTGGATGGTCAATTTTGCAAGGCTGCATCCTACTCCACCAATGATGACTCTGCCACTCATGACTCTGTCGCCAACACAACCAAGCAAAATCCTCAAGGCGCAACACCCAGGGTGATGACTGATCGTGAGCTTCTCCTCGGTCTTCATCAGAAGGTTGATCGCAATCATAAATGGGTCAAGCGTTAGTTTGGTTCAATTCTTCACAACATGACTGCTACCCACAATGCAGTGAAGAAAAACCACTAGTACCTCCATGAAACCTTCAACCGTACCTGGGCTGTTCTGTCTCATGTCTACAGCGCAGAAGATCTGAAGAAAATGGGTCTCAAGGAAGATTTTGACTCGCCTGCTCCTCCATCGAAGAAATACAAGAAGGTCAAGGTTCATTCCTTGGTGGCCAGCTCATATTCTTCATCGTGCGACACCAATGAGCATGAAGACTTGGACGACATTGCGGCAGGCCCTACATCAACACACGACCCCAACAACGCCGGCGCTCCTTCATCAACTTGATATTCTTCAGGGGCGTTAGCCCTCATTTTCGATCCTTTTGGTCATTCGATGACAAAGGGGGAGAAATTCGAGTTAGTCTTCAAGTGGGTCTATCTATACGGGCGTTTTTTTCCTGCTAAGTTACAACTCTCGTTCTTCTGATGGCTTTGCTGGATCGAGTTGTAAACTTAAACTCTATGGAGGCCTGATACTTTTGTTGTGATGTTCTGCATGCTTATTCCTAATTAATGTTTATGCACACATGTTGAACTACATCAGTCACCATATTTCATCATGCATTTCAAATTATTCATATTATATGTCAAATGCGTGTATGAATTACAAGATACAGGGGCAGATCTCCATGATTCAACTCTTCAAGTGTGCATTGCTTCAAAAGAAAATTCCTCACTATGCACATCTTCAGGGGGGGTTCTTCTATATCTTGCAATCAAATTCCTCAATATCAGTATTTACACTTCATATGTTTATCCCCGTTGAAAACTTAACCTATTGTCATCAATCACCAAAAAGGGGGATATTGTAAGTGCATCTAGTGCCCCTTAGTGATTTTGGTGTATTGAAGACTTATAGGTTAAGGGACTGTCGGTGTCAAAACCGGCGGATCTCGGGTAGGGGGTCCCGAACTATGTGTCAAGGCCGGATGGTAACAGGAGACAAGGGACACGATGTTTTTACCCAGGTTCGGGCCCTCTCGATGGAGGTAATACCCTGCTCCTGTGTAAGTGCATCTAGTGCCCCTTAGTGATTTTGGTGTATTGAAGACTCTGATGTGTTTATGAGTGTACACAGGTCTATAGGTCTATGAGGAGTTTGATATTTACAGTAAAAGTCGACCCCTAAAAATGAAGTTCTTCGACTGAAGACTTTGATATTCTGAAGACTTTCTGAAGACTTTGAAAGTGAAGAAATTGGTGTGACCTTGAAGACATGGTATTCGTTCGAGGAACGTGAAGCGTGAAGACTTTGTTTTCGTAGTTTCATTTTTCTCTTTCTTGAGTCATAGGAAACACCGTACTGTTAAAGGGGGTCGAGGAAATACGAAGGAGAAAATTTCCATGTGATGCTCAACTCAAATCCTACACCTACCAATCCCTTCGAGTGAAGCCATTGGAAATCTCATACAGTTCAGTCAATTTCTTCAGTGACAGAGACGCAGTTCTTCTGGTCACTGAGGACTTTGTTCTGACTGAGGAGTTAGGAATTCGCCAGTGCAAATTGCCTACATAGTGAGGAACATGATAGCCCTGAGGAATTTGTACTCCAAATTTCCGACCGTTGCTGTGCCACGCGCCAGCTGTCCTAAAATATCTTGTCCATCTAACGGTCATATCATTGAAGGGCATTTATGTCTTATCATGTCGGGCTGCTCCCTAGGCTATAAATAGCCGCCCCCTACAACCACTAGCTGGTTGGCTGCTCCGCGTGAACTTGACACTTGTCATTTGAGAGCAACCCATCCTCCGAGGACTTTGAGCGAAAATCATCAAGTGAGGAAAATCCAAACCCAAACCCAAAACACCTACAAACCCAAAGTGATTGAGCATCACTGAAGAAATTGATCCTGCGTGGATCCGACGCTTGTTACCTTTGAAGACTGTGCTTCTTCCAGACGGTTAGGCGTCAAGGTCTAGAGCATCCAAGAGGAATTGTGGATCGCCGAGTGACCAAGTCTGTGAAGGTTTGGAAGTCACCTGAAGACTTACCACGAGTGATTGGACGAGGACTGTGTGTCCTTAGTTCAAGGAGAATACGGTGAGGACTTGGTGTCCCGAGCTGCGTGCTCAGGACTGGGTGTCCGGGACTGTGTGTCCTCGAGTTTAAATACTCAGCCGCTCCAACCAGACGTACAACTGAGATAGCAGTTGGAACTGGTCTACCAAATCATTGTCTTCACCAAGCTTACTGGTTCCATTTCCTCAACACCTTCATTTCCTCATTACTGTGTTGTCTGTTTGTTCATATCTGTGTTTGAAGACTTTGACTGAAAACTTTCACAAATTCCTCAGTTCAATTTCTTCAGTCTGTTTGTCTTCATCTAGAGTTATCTTGTGCCTACGCTTTCTGTACTCTGTGTTTGTCTTCATTTCATCATGATGACCATGCATGTAATCTGTTATGTTTACTTCTGAGTACTTATTCCGCTGCTAGTATTTCTTCGCTAAGGAATTTCCTCACGAGCAAATTCCTCAGTGAAGAATTTCATAAAAATCGCCTATTCACCCCCCTCTAGTCGATATAACGCACTTTCAATTGGTATCAGAGCAAGGTACTCCCTTGTTCTGTGTGATTTTGGTTTAACCGCCTGGAGTTTTAGTTATGTCGACCGCAGGTATGATCAAGGTCTCTGCTGGGTGTCCTACCTTTGGTGGGACAGACTACCCCTACTGGAAGAACAAGATGCGCATGCATCTTGAGGCAATTGATAACGATCTCTGGTATGTTGTGGAAAATGGTGTTTCCTCCGTCTCACCCTCACTGAATGCTACCGATGTGAAGAGATTCAAGCAACTTGATTCCCAAGCGAAGAATATCATATGTGGCCATCTGAGCAAAGGACAGTATGGTAGAGTGAGTGCTTTGGAAACTGCTAAGCTTATCTAGGATAGGCTGTCCAAAGTCAATGAAGGAGTTTCAACTCAGCGTGATTCTCGAGTTGATGTTCTTCGCAATCTCTTCAACCGCTTCAAAAGACTCGACAATGAAAATGTTCAGCAAACCTTCGATCGCCTCACTGACATCTCAAATGAGCTTCAAGCACTTGGTGCCACTGACATCACCGACCATGAGGTGGTGAAGAAATTGCTGAGATCGCTTGATTCCTCATTTGACACTCTAGCACTGATGATTCAAGAGCATGCTGATTACAAGTCACTTGACCCCGCTGATATCCTCGAGAGGCTAAACACTCATGAGTTCCAGCTTGCTGAGAAGAGAGATCTCTACGGTTCGAGCTATGGCAGATCACGTGCACTGAAGGCCAAGGTAGTATCTGAGTCGGAAGATGAAGACTCTGATAGCAGCCTTGGTGATCCTGAAGAACTAAGTCGTGATCTGGCGCTGCTTGTGAAGAAATTCCAGAAGTTCTCAAGACGTGGTCGTTTTGGAAAATCCTCAAGGAGCAACGATTCCTCAACCAGTGACTATAAGAAGAGGGTTTGTCACAAGTGCAAGAAACCAGGACATTACATTCAAGATTGTCCTCAGTGGGAAAAGGAATCAAAGAAGAAGAAATACAAGGATTACAGTTCTGATGATGCGAAGAAAAAGAAGAAATCCTCAAAATCTTCATCATCAAAATCCTCGAAGTCTTCGTCTCACAAGAAGAGCAGCTCCAAGAAGGCTCGGGCATTCATTGGCAAGGAAATGGACTCTGAGGCTGAATCTGAAGAAAATGAGGAAGAGGAACAATCTGAAGACTCTGAGTCTGGTGTGGCGAGCCTAGCCCTCGCTACTGCATTCGTCAGCAAATCCATCTTCAACGCTGAAGAAAGTGATCTCACCAACAAGGCTGACGAAGGCAGTGATGACTACGCTCCCACCTATTGCTTCATGGCAAAGGGTGCCAAGGTACTCAAATACGCCTCCTCTGAATCTAGTGATGATGAATCTGATGAAAATCTTAAGCCTAGCTACTCTAAACTTGCTAAGATTGCTGTGCAACAACAAAAGGCTTTTGAAAAGGTTCAAAACATGCTAGACAAAAGTGATGATATGTTGGGTGAAGAAATGGATCGCACTAAGGCCTTGACTGAAAATCTTCAGAGACTTCAGACTAAGCTTGACAACCTTCAACATCATCATAACACTCTCTTATCTGATCATGAGAAGCTTTCTTATGAATATCTTCAAAAGAAGCAAGATCTTGAGAAGCTAAGAGTGAGTTATGAAGATCTTCAGAAGGAGCGCGATTCATTACTTGCTCAACAAATCAGCGCTGCTCAGGAAGAATTTATTCCTCCATGTTTAAAATGCATTGAACGAGAATCTGCTAATTCTTCACCTGAATGTTCAAATGCTTCAAATGTTACAAATTCTTCACCTGTCTATGCTATCACTAATTCCTCATCTGAGGACATTGCTAGTATCACTGACGATGCAGGGCTGAAGGAATTGTACATGACAGGCATGTACAAAAGCCTCAAAGGGCATCAGGCTCTTTGTGATGTGCTTAAAAAGCAGATCCTCAACAGGAACCCTAGGAAAGAGGGTATTGCCTTTGAGAGGAAACTCAATGCGGATGGTACTTATTGGAAGCCTGAGCAGTACCCCAAAACCTCATGGGTTGCTGCAAAGGGACCTCCAGTTGATCCATCTGATTTATCTGGCTATACATGTGAATCTTCTCATTCTTCTGATGAGTCATTTGACTCCAACTATAAACTGTTCAAAAATCAGAATGGTGAAGTATTTGCTAGATATGTTGGCACTAACTGCAGGAACGGTTCCCCTATGAAGAAAATCTGGGTTCCCAAAAGCTGCCTTGAAAGTCTTCAGGTGAATGTCCTCATGGCACCACCTGTGAAGAAAAGGAACCCCAGATCTAATTCTTCATATGGACCAAATTCTTCATATGGATCCAAGTCCTCATACAGACCAAATTCCTCAAGAGGATCAAATTCCTCACATGGATCAAAGTCCTCATATGAACATCATCGTGCTAACAACTCTGTTTCGCAGGGAAGAGCCAAGGGCTATGAATATGAGCATTATTCTTCAAATTATTATGTTCATAAGTCCTCGAAGAATTTCTCTGCTTATTCATATGCTTACCCTAACCCCTCTTATGTGAAACGAAATGGTTTGGCTGCTTTGCCACCATTCTCATATGGAGCTCGCAGAGTGATGAACTCTTTGCCACCCCTTCAGATGTGGGTGGTGAAGAAAAAGAACTAATCTCTTCTGCAGGGTCAGGTCTCCAGACGTGCTGTAACGTCTGAAGAATTTGCTGGGGACCTGACAAAAATGCCTGAAAGGACGCAGGCTAACCATGATGAAATGAACTTTCATTTCACATGTCCTCCCTCTGTTTTATTGGTTCTACTGCTTGATGAAATTGATCTGATGAATTGTGATATCATATTCTTCACTACTGAAGTATATGAGGTTCGTAAGTTGCACTAATTCATCTGCAGGATGATCAACCCAAAGCCACTGAATGGGTACTTGATAGTGGATGTACAAATCACATGACCGGTGACAAGAATCTGTTGATGGATGCTCCCTTATCAGCATCACACATGAAGCATATCATCTTCGCTGATAAAAACAAAAGTCAGGTATTGGGTCTAGGTAAGGTTGCTATCACAAAGGATCGACACATGGACAAAGTCATGCTTGTTGAGTCCTTAGGATACAATCTTATATCTGTCTCAATGCTTTGTGATCTTGATATGGTTGTTGTCTTCGGCAAGTATCGTTGTGTTGTGATTATGGAATCTGACAAATCCAAAGTCTTCGAAGGCTTTAGGAGAGGAGACTTGTATATTGTTGATTTCTCTGCAGATTCACAACCTGCCGTGTGCCTACTTGCAAAAACTTCAGAAGGATGGCTATGGCATCGACGACTTGGTCATGCAGGCATGAGGAATCTGCACACGCTTGCGAAGAAGAAGCATGTCATTGGCATTGAGAATGTCAAATTCCTCAAGGATCACTTATGCGGTGCCTGTGAAGCTGGAAAGATGACCAAGGCCAAGCATCCAGCAAAGACTATCATGACCACTACTCGTCCATTCGAATTGCTTCACATGGATCTCTTCGGTCCTAACCATTATTCCTCTGTCTCTTATGAAGCATCTCAATATGGTTTTGTTATTGTTGATGATTACTCTCGTTACACATGGGTGCACCTTGTCTCTTACAAAACTGAAGTGTAGGAAGTCTTCAAACGATTTTCCTCGAGGGCTTCAACTAACTTTGGTGTGAAGATCAAGCACATCAGAAGTGACAATGGCACTGAGTTCAAGAATTCGGGTCTCAATGACTATCTTGATGAACTTGGTATTACTCATGAATTATCTGCTCCTTATACTCCTCAATAGAATGGCGTCGTGGAGCGCAAGAACAGGACTCTTGCTGAGATGGCTCGCACTATGCTCGATGAGTACAAAACCCCTCGTCGTTTCTGGATTGATGCAATTGATACTGCGTGCCATATCATCAATAGAGTATATCTTCACAAATTCTTCCAGAAGACTGCCTATGAACTCCTCACTGACAAGAAACCCAATGTGAGTTAATTCAAAGTCTTCGGTGCTAAATGCTAGATTAGAGATCCTCATCACAACTCTAAATTTGCACCGAAAGCACATGAAGGTTTCATGCTTGGTTATGGAAAGGACTCGCACACCTACAGAGTCGTCAACAATGTTCTTCACAAGATTGTTGAAACTGTAGATGTGCGGTTCGATGAAACTAATGGCTCGCAAAGAGAGCACCTACCTTCTGTGTTAGATGAACCAGCACCTGAGGAATCGATCAAGCACAAGGCTACTGAAGATATCATTCCTACTGAAGAATCTGCTGAAGAATTTGTTCCAGAACGTGAAGAACGTCGAACTGATGCACCTGAAGAAATGCTGAGGAAATTGATGCTGAAGAAAATGCTGATCAAATTCCTCAACAGCAACCAACTCACCCTCGCATTGCAAAAGAAGTGCAAGTGGAGAAGATCATCGATGACATTAGAGCACCAGGTCCTCTCACACGCTCAAAAGCTTCACATCTATCTAACTTTTGTGGGCACTTTGCTTTTGTCTCTATCACAGAGGCCACTAAGGTAGATGAAGCATTTCTGGAGCCTGAGTGGATTCAGGCCATGCAATAAGAATTACATCAGCTCAAGCTCAACAACGTATGGGAACTGATCAATCATCCCGATCCTCGCAAGCATAACATCATTGGTACAAAGTGGATCTACCGCAACAAGCAAGATGAAAATGGTGTTGTGGTGAGGAATAAGGCACGACTAGTAGCTCAAGGCTACACACAGGTTGAAGGAATTGATTTCGATGAAACTTTTGCACCTGTTGCTAGACTTGAAGCTATTCGCATATTACTTGCTTATGCTAACCATCATGATATCATCTTATACCAAATGGATGTGAAAAGAACATTCCTTAATGGTAAGATTGAGGAAGAAGTATATGTTGCTCAACCACCAGGTTTCGAAGATCCAAAACATCCTGACAAAGTCTTCAGACTTAACAAGGCCCTCTATGGCCTCAAGCAGGCCCCACGGGCGTGGTATGACACATTGAAGGAATTCTTCATGAAGAAAGGCTTCACACCCAGTTCACTCGATCCCACTCTTTTTACTAAATCATATGATGGTGAACTGTTTGTGTGCCAAATATATGTTGATGATATCATCTTTGGCTGTACTGACCAACGTTATAGTGATGAATTTGCCTATATGATGAGTGAAGAATATCAAATGTCTATGATGGGAGAATTGAAATTCTTCTTAGGTCTACAAATTCGTCAACAGCACAATGGGATATTCATATCTCAGGAGAAATACCTCAAGGATGTCCTGAAGAAATTCGGCATGCAAGATTGCAAAGGTCTCAAAATTCCTATGCCCACAAATGGTCATCTATGCACTGATGAAAATGGTACTGACTTCGATCACAAGGTATACCGCTCCATGATTGCCTCTTTATTGTACTTATGTGCATCTAGGCCAGATATAATGCTTAGTGTTTGCATGTGTGCACGATTTCAAGCTGCACCGAAGGAATCACACCATACGGCTGTGAAGCATATTCTTTGATATCTAGCTCACACACCAACACTAGGATTATGGTACCCCAAGGGCTCAGACTTTGACCTCATTGGATATTCTGATTCTGACTATGCTGGTGACCGTGTGGATCGCAAGTCAACATCTGGTACTTGTCATTTCCTCGGACGATCCTTGGTCTGTTGGTCCTCGAAGAAACAGAACTGCGTATCACTGTCTACTGCTGAAGCTGAGTACATTGCTGCTGGTTCTTGCTGTGCTCAACTACTATGGATGAAGCAAACACTCAAGGACTATGGAGTCAACGTGAAGAATGTGCCTCTCCTCTGTGACAATGAGAGTGCCATCAAGATTGCTCACAACCCAGTTCAGCACTCGAAGACAAAGCACATTCAGATTCGTCATCATTTTCTTCGTGATCATGTGTTGAAGGGCGACATTTCTATTGAGCATGTGAAGACTGAAGAACAGCTAGCCGATATCTTCACTAAGCCCTTGGATGAGAAGAGATTTAGCAAGTTGCGGTGTGAGCTAAATATCTTAGAATCTTCGAATGTACTTTGAAAATGCACTCATCCTAACACTTATGCATAATTGATGACTTAGATGTGCAACACATGAAGAAACGTTTTTCTTCAATCAATGAAGAATAACACTCTAAGTGTGAAGAAATTAATGAAGAATTTGATTCTCAGAACCCTACGACAATTGTACGCGGTGTCTGAAATCATCATTCTTACACGGTGGGTCACGCCACCACAAAAGTTGAAAATCTTCAATTTGAGTTTTTCCTCAACTTTTGAAATTCTTCAGTTTTTCAAATTCTTCAAACTTTACAAAGTCTTCACTTGTGCCGTCGTTTTTCTTCATTTGTTATATATATATATATATATATATATATATATATATATATATATATATATATATATATATATATATGAGTTTATGTCCTCTACAGCATTCACTTATAGCTATTTCTTCAAGTTGGAATTTTTTTTCTGCTAAGTGAATGTGATCGGACCCTTCCCCTCTATGCTATACTCAGTCCAGTCTATTCATAAATTCTTCATGTGCGCTCTATTTGAAACTCGTTCAAATTATTCACTGTGTCCTTGTCAGCTGAAGAAATTGCGAACGGAACGTTAAAACTAATCTTATCCAAACCTTCGGTTTTGCTGCGCAATCCGTTCCACTTCCCACGATGGATTATTTTACTCACCCACGATCTTACACGATCTCCACTACACAGTACGTGGGTGACACATGTCAAGTGAAGGAGAACGGCCAGGGGCATGTTAGTCCTAAATCTTCGGACGAGCAGTTTTTCACTGCGGCTATAAATACCCCTCCGTTGCCATCCTCACTTCCTTTACCCCGCTCGATCTCACTCCCTCACTCGAGCTCTCCAAACCCTAGCGCCGTCGCTACTCCATCGTCGCCGGTGAGGAAAAGCTTCACTGCCTCGACCTCATCGCCGACGTACTCGCGCCGACAGCGGAAATCTTCACCTCCGCCGCCGCCGTAGACGTCTTCCTCCGCCAAGTTAGGGCGTGGAAGATCTGCATTGACGAACTTCACTGTTCCAACTCACAGTTCGTCGTGTTCTTCATTCAGGGTAATTAAAAGCTATTTTTACTGCCCTCTTTGATTCGAAGTTTTTCTACAAAATCTTCAAAGGTGTTTTTATTCTTCAAATCCTCACACACAAAACACCTCACTTGTTCTCTGTTCTTGATTCATTTCCCTAAGTCTAAATTTCTTCAAGATTCCTCAATTGTGTGGATTCTCAATCTATACAACTCTGGAACCTAAGATATATATGGAGCTTAGTGAAATTCCTCAAGACGAATCTGGTCAAATTCCTCAAAACTTGTTCTTTATGAAAAACCCTTTGAGAACGCATATGACCTCTTCAAATTCCTCGCAACTATACTCTGTTCACAGGTACACATGTCCGCTGCTGAATCCTTAGGTTCTCATCAACTTAACTCATTTGCAGCGTTCCTCGAAGAAAAGTTGCATACTTCTTCAGAGAATTCCATTGTTCAAATTCCTCATCTGAAGAAAATGGCTGAAGGTAGAAGGCCGCAGAAAGGAGGAAAGAGACCAGAGGTCATGACTGCATTTGAAATCCCTGAGGACATTTATGCTGGGTACTGCACACCTCCTGAAGAAGATAGAAATCAGCGCAAGGTGCGCATACAGAAGATTGAAAGGAGATGGGCAAGAGAATGGAGGGAGTACAGATATGTTACTCCTAAGTACATGAAGAAATTCGCCGTAAACCCTCCATGTCAACGCCCTCCATTGGCACCTGGCCAAGTGGCTGATCCCTCTAGCATCAGAAGAGGTGAGGAATTTCCTCAAGAATGGGCCAAGCGCCAGCGTAAACTGCAAAAGCAAGCAAAAGAAGCAGTGAGGAAATTCAATGAAGAATCTGCTGCTGCTGCTGCCACTGAGGCTTCTGCCAAGCCGAGGAAATCAATGATGAAGAAGCCTGCTCGTAAGCCAAGTGCTTCACCTTCAATGCCCTCACGGCCAAGTTCCTCAGCTGCGCCCTCACGGCCAGAATCTTCAAAATCTTCAAAGCAAATTCCTCATGCTGCTCTTGCTCCCACAAAGTCCTCAGCTCCTGTGCATCTGGCCTCATGCCAAAGGACAACTGGCATCTCTATTGCCTCTGGTGTCTCAGCTAGTTCCTCAGCTGCACCAAAATCCTCAGCTGGACCCTCGTTACTGAAGAAAAAGGCTACCGCTGGACGCGGCACTCGCCCAAGTCCAAAGAAGCAAGTGGTCTTCACTGTGCCATCTGATGATGATGAAGCTGATGAAGAAGAACTCGCTGAAATCATCAGAGACCGCCAAGAAAGGGCTGCTAAAGCCAAAGGCACACCTGTGCCCCTGCTTTTGGATCCAAGGGCGATCCTAGACTATATTGATCTCTGGCACAAGGATCCCAACACTCCTATGCCTGATTTCAAGCTGACACCTGGCCAAAGTCACATGCTGACTCACTTCATCCAAGAGGAGAAGTGGAAATATGATAGGGCCAGAGAGATCAAGAAATCCCAGTACCGCAAAGAGAAGCTGCTGAAGAAAAATGTTCTCAAAATGAAGCCTGAGGAACTTGTCAAGATGCAGGTTGAGATCAAAACCCTCAGCGACAACTTTGACTCGTACTATGCTGATTGGCAAGGAGCCAAGGTCAGATTTGTGAGGCTGACTGATACCTTCACCAAGGGTACTGCCTCAAAGCAACAAATTCCTCAAGCTGAAGCATCTGTTCAGCAAACTGAAGAACATGCGAGCACCGCTGATGAAGTTCAGGCTGCTGAAGAAAATGCTAGTTCCAAGGCTGATGACTCTGCTCCAGCCGTTGATGAAATTGCCAGGGCATCCACTAGTGGTGCGCCTGAAGAAAATGAAGAGACCAGGGCAACTGCATCAGTTGTGCCTGAAGAAAATGAACCAGATTCCTCAGCTCCACCTGCACCAACTCCAACTCCAATTCTTCCCTCTGCTTTAGATGTGAAGAAAACCAAGGCTGCAGAGCGAGCTGCAGTGAAGAAAAGGAAAGCATCAAGTGCTTCAGAATCTTCAGTCCCAAAGAAGATGAAGCCCATGACCAGCTCATTTGCCAATCCAATTGATGTTGTTCCTATCTCCTCCATGCCATCAAAGGACCTTGTTCCTTTTGGTGAAGATTATGAGATCCCAAGTGGATCAGATGAAGAAACTCAGTCTGCTGCTTCCTCAGAGCAGATTGATGAAGAAGTTGAAGTGGATACAATCCCTTCAACCCCAATAGTCTCATCACCAATGCCTCAGTTTGATGCTGAAGAGGCTGGTGTTGAAGAAATTGATGATGAAGATGTGGATATTGGAAGCATAACTCCAGTAATGAATGATGACTTTTGGGAAAGTCAGCATCCCAATTCCCCACTCTTCACTCCCCTGCAGCAAATTCCTCACTCTCCTTCACCAACCGTAAAATTGGGCTCTGATGCAACTCATCCCACTGCTTCTGTGAATGAAGAAATTCCAGCCACTAGTGCTGAAGAAACTGCTGCTGAAACAGACAAGGTCACTGCACCTGAGAAAAATCCTGAAATTCCTCAGCCTGAAGAACCTGAGCTTGTGATTCCTGAGGTCGTGATGCAACTCACTGACACTCCTCTGCCAAGGCCAAAGGATCCATTCTCACGCAAACAGAAATTCAAGGCTGAAGACTTCTATGGCGAGCACGTATTCTTCACTGAATACAATCCTTATGACTCTGCTCGCATAAGGAAGAGGCGTTTCTGGACTGCCAGCCAAGCAAATTTCTATTCCTCAGTGCTTTACAACAAAGACAAAGTCTTCGACCATGCACATATTCCTCACGTGGATATGGAATCTATGCCGTGCTTTACGCCAGTCCTCAGTGTTCTTCACGATGCTGGACTACTCAACTTCTGCACAGATATATGCGATTGGAATGAAGAACTTATTCTTCAGTTCTATGCTACACTGCACATCACTGGCAACTCTGAAGATGTCAATTCATGGGTTCTGGACTGGATGACTGAAAATACACATTACAAGGCCCCAGCAACTGAATTGCTTCGCTACCTTTCTCTTAGTCCACCCATTGAAGATGCGCGTTGCGTGTATGATGAACCTGAACTGTCAAACCACTATATGCAAGTGCTCATGAAGCCTCTGAAGCCAGGTCAATCACCTCGTACCAAATTCCTCGTCAAGGAATTGCTGTATGTGCCTAGGACTGTCTATCGCATTCTGACAAAGACAATATGTCCCATCAAAGGACACGATTCTTCCGATGAAGAAATTGTTGGCATCATGAAGAATATGCTTTTCAATATCATACATGGCGTTCCCATAAACTTCCATGATTTCTTCATGAGGACTCTGGCCAACATTGCTATGTCACCATTTGAGCTGAAGCCTTATGCACCTTGGATTATGAGATTCATCAGGACAAGGTCTTCACTCAATTACAAGGCTGAAACTCTCAACCACTGCAGCTACTTGCCTCCTATTGAAGTCCTCAAAAGGACATTTTCCTCAGCTAATGAAAAGGGCAAGGCCACTGCTGTGATAGATGAAGGCATTCGTCCATTGGATGGTCAATTTCGCAAGGCTGCTTCTTATTCCACCAATGATGACTCTGCCACACATGACTCTGCTGCTAATACTGCCAAGACAAATCCTCAAGCCACGGCACCCAGGGTGACGACTGATCGTGAGTTACTCCTTAGTCTTCATCAAAAGGTTGATCGCAATCACAAATGGGTCAAGCGTCAGTTTGGTTCAATTCTTCACAACATGACTGCCACACACAATGCAGTGAAGAAAAACCATTACTACCTTCATGAAACCCTCAATCGCACCTGGGCTGTTCTGTCTCAAGTATATAGTGCTGAAGATTTGGAGAACATGGGCCTCAAAGAAGAATTTGCCTGGTCGGCACCTCCGCCGAAGAATTTCAAGAAGGTCAAGGTTCCTGCTCTGGTGGCCAGTTCATATTCTTCATCGCGCGACACTGATGAAAATGAAGACTTGGACGACATTGCAGCAGGCCCTACTTCAACAACCGACCCCAACAACACTGGCGCTCCTCCATCAACTTGAACATCTTCAGGGGCGTTAGTCCTCAGTTTCGATCCTTTTGGTCATTTGATGACAAAGGGGGAGAAATCTGAGTTAGTCTTCAAGCGAGTCTATAATAAGGGCATATTTTTTTTAAGTTGCAACTCTCGTTCTTCCGAAACTTTTATTGGATCGAGTTGTAATCTTAAACCCTATGGTGCTCGGTGCTCTGATACTTCGATACATGCTTGAGCTATGATACTTTTGATGCGCTATTATGCATGCTTATTCCTCATTAATGTTATCGCACGCATGCTGAATTGCATCAGGCACCATATTTCATCATGCATTTCAAATTCTTCAAATCATATATCAAAAGCGTATATGAATTACAAGATATAGGGGGAGATCTCCATGATTTAACTCTTCAAGTGTGCATTGTCTCAAAAGCAAATTCCTCACTATGCACAACTTCAGGGGGAGTTATTCTATATCTTGCAATCAAATTCCTCAATATCAGTTTCTACACTTCATATATTTATCCCCGTTGAAAACTTAACCTATGTTGTCATCAATCATCAAAAAGGGGGAGATTGTAAGTGCATCTAGTGCCCCTTAGTGATTTTGGTGTATTGAAGACTTATAGATTAAGCATCTGATGTGTTTATGAGTGTACACAGGTCTATAGGTCTATGAGGAGTTTGGTATTTACAGTAAAAGTCGACCCCTAAAAATGAAGTTCTTCGACTGAAGACTTTGATATTCTGAAGACTTTCTGAAGACTTTGAAAGTGAAGAAATTGGTGTGACCTTGAAGACATGGTATTCGTTCGAGGAACGTGAAGCGTGAAGACTTTGTTTTCGTAGTTTCATTTTTCTCTTTCTTGAGTCATAGGAAACACCATACTGTTAAAGGGGGTCGAGGAAATACTAAGGAGAAAATTTCCATGTGATGCTCAACTCAAATCCTACACCTACCAATCCCTTCGAGTGAAGCCATTGGAAATCTCATACAGTTCAGTCAATTTCTTCAGTGACAGAGACGCAGTTCTTCTGGTCACTGAGGACTTTGCTCTGACTGAGGAGTTAGGAATTCGCCAGTGCGAATTGCCTACATAGTGAGGAACATGATAGCCCTGAGGAATTTGTACTCCAAATTTCCGACCGTTGTTGTGCCACGCGCCAGCTGTCCTAAAATATCTTGTCCACCTAACGGTCATATCATTGAAGGGCATTTATGTCTTATCATGTCGGGCTGCTCCCTAGGCTATAAATAGCCGCCCCCTACAACCACTAGCTGGTTGGCTGCTCCGCGTGAACTTGACACTTGTCATTTGATAGCAACCCATCCTCCGAGGACTTTGAGCGAAAATCATCAAGTGAGGAAAATCCAAACCCAAACCCAAAACACCTACAAACCCAAAGTGATTGAGCATCACTGAAGAAATTGATCCTGCGTGGATCCGACGCTTGTTACCTTTGAAGACTGTGCTTCTTCCAGACGGTTAGGCGTCAAGGTCTAGAGCATCCAAGAGGAATTGTGGATCGCCGAGTGACCAAGTCTGTGAAGGTTTGGAAGTCACCTGAAGACTTACCACGAGTGATTGGACGAGGACTGTGTGTCCTTAGTTCAAGGAGAATACGGTGAGGACTTGGTGTCCCGAGATGCGTGCTCAGGACTGGGTGTCTGGGACTGTGTGTCCTCGAGTTTAAATACTCAGCCGCTCCAACCAGACGTACAACTGAGACAACAGTTGGAACTGGTCTACCAAATCATTGTCTTCACCAAGCTTACTGGTTCCATTTCCTCAACACCTTCATTTCCTCATTACTGTGTTGTCTGTTTGTTCATATCTGTGTTTGAAGACTTTGACTGAAAACTTTCACAAATTCCTCAGTTCAATTTCTTCAGTCTGTTTGTCTTCATCTAGAGTTATCCTGTACCTACGCTTTCTATACTCTGTGTTTGTCTTCATTTCATCATGATGACCATGCATGTAATCTGTTATGTTTACTTCTGAGTACTTATTCCGCTGCTAGTATTTCTTCGCTAAGGAATTTCCTCACGAGCAAATTCCTCAGTGAAGAATTTCATAAAAATCGCCTATTCACCCCCCCTCGAGTCGATATAACGCACTTTCATCCTGCTTGATTAATATTGATGATATGGGTAGTACAAGAGTAGATCTACCACGAGATCAAGGAGGCTAAACCCTAGAAGCTAGCCTATGGTATGATTGTGTATGAATATGATTGTCCTACGGACTACAACCCTCCGGTTTATATAGACACCGGATAGGGTTAGGGTTACACAGAGTCAGTTACAATGGTAGGAGATCTTTGAGTATCTGCATCGCCTAGCTTGCCTTCCACGCCAAGGAAAGTCCCATCCGGACACGGGACGAAGTCTTCAATCTTGTATCTTCATAGTCCAGGAGTCCGGCTGAAGGTATAGTCCGGCTACCCGAACACCCCCTAATCCAGGACTCCCTCAGTAGCCCCTGAACCAGGCTTCAATGACGACGAGTCCGGCGTGCAGATTGTCTTCGGCATTGCAAGGCGGGTTCCTCCTCCAAGTCCTTCATAGAAGATTGTAAACACCAAAAATAGTGTCCGGCTCTGCAAAATAAGTTTCCACATATTGCCATAGAGAGAATAATATTAACACAAATCAAATCTGCTGATGTATTCCACAGTGCGTCATCACACCACGGCCAAGTCTTTTTACGAATCGTCTTTACTTTTTCACCCTTAGCACATTTTGCGAGGCGGTTTCCTTGGCACGTCCTGTTAAAGCAGAGATCGTGTGCCCCTTTTAACGGGATTCTCATCAATAAGGACGTGGGTAACCCAATCGTGCCCGTTAGCACGTTCCCTCGATTAAAGGCGAGTCCAAAACGGTTACGGGGAGGGCTCTTGGTATTCAACCTCTTATAAAGAGAGCAAGGCCTCGCTCCTTTTCTTAGTCTCAAATGAGTTCGCCTGTCGCCTCGAGTTCCAACACCCCAGGCTCCAGATTCCAGGCACTTCGGACCTTCGACAATGTCCGGTTCTGACCTTCAAGGTCGATGGACACCCTCCTCCGTCACGGAGGAGGACGTGCTAAAGTTGAGGGAGGCTAAGTTCCTGACCGGTGAAATTTCACATAGATTGCCTGCTTAAGGGCAGGTTATTCCCAGTCCCCAGCCCGGCGAGAGCGTGGTGTTCATGTCTCACTTCCTCCGAGGGTTAGGCTTCCCCATGGATCCCTTTGTGAGGGGACTGTTGTTTTATTACGGGCTAGAATTTCATGATTTAGCTCCGGAGTCCATCCTCCATATCTCCTCGTTTATCGTCGTGTGTGAAGCGTTCCTCCGTGTTACCCCTCACTTCGGATTATGGCTCAAGACCTTCAAAGTGGAGCCGAAGATGATCGAGGGACGGCACGCAGAGTGCGGAGGCGCTGTTATAAACAAAAATGCCGATGCTCCATGGCCCGAGGGCTCTTTTCAAGAGGAGCTAGGCTTGTGGCAACGAGAGTGGTTTTATATCACCGCTCCCCGGGGCGCCACGTGGGTGGCGCCTCCTGCCTTTCGCTCGGGTCCCCCACCACGGCTAGCGTCGTGGGTCAATAGAGGGTTAGATTGGGGTTTGCCCAAAGACGTACCCTTGCTACAGGGCCGCATTAAGGATCTCTTGGAAGGAGACCTCAACCTGGTCAAGGTGACGCAGGTCATGCTGATTCGCCGGACACTGCCCGGCAAACGTCGCCCCCTTCGCTTGTGGGAGTTCAATCTAGAAGGACCACGACCTCTCCGGGATTTTATGGGCGCGACGCCCGCGGAGATGTATAAATTGTTCTTCGGATCACAAGAAGTGTGTTCGGATTTGACCGAGGACGCAAGCCTATGCCGCAATCGCCCGGATACTCAAGTAAGTAACCTTGTGCCCGGACCTTCTATCCGTATAATTATCATAAACTTGCCCTTAAAAGAACTGTCCTTTTAAACAGGAGTGGATAGCGAAGGTGAAGCTGATCAGGTGTCCGGCTCCCCTTCTGAAACTAGGCCGGATCCCGTGCTAGTCAGGATGCTGGAGGTAGTGCCTTTGGAGGGAAGTAAGGGGGAGAACAAGGAAACTATGGCCTCCTCGAAGGAGGCTGCTCCGAAGGGAGGAACCGACGCCTACTACTGCATTAGGTCACCCCTAGCACTGCGTATTGCCATGTTATGCTTTGTGTTGGTTTGATTGCTCTATTATTTATTGTGTTCCCCCTCCGTTACTTCTTTCCGGTAGACCCCGAGACTGCCGGCGAACCCCCAGTTCAACTACGGTGTCGACGACCCCTCCTTCTTGTCTGAGCAACCAGGCAAGCCCCCCCCCTTGATCACCAGATATCGCCTATTCTTCTCTATACTGCTTGCATTAGAGTAGTGTAGCATGTTACTGCTTTCAGTTAATCCTATATTGCTGCATAGCCTGTCCTTGCTACTACTGTTGTTACCCTTACCTGCTATCCTACTACTTAGTATAGGATGCTAGTGTTCCATCAGTGGCCCTACACTCTTGTCCGTCTGCCATGCTATACTACTGGGCCGTGATCACTTCGGGAGGTGGTCACGGGCATATACCATATACTTTACACTGTTACATTACCTGTGATACTGTTCGGAGATGGGGGCTGAAGGGGCAGGTGGGTCCATCCCGGTAGAGGTGGGCTTGGGTTCCCGACGGCCCCCGACTGTTACTTTGAGGCGGAGCGATAGGGCAGGTTGAGACCACCTAGGAGAGAGGTGGCCTGGCCCTGGTCGGCGTTCGCGGATACTTAACACGCTTAACGAGATCTGGGTATTTGATCTGAGTCTGGCCATTTGGTCTATACGCACTAACCATCTACGCGGGAGTAGTTATGGGTATCCCAGCGTCGTGGTATCAGCCGAAGCCTTCGTGACGTCAGCGACTGAGCGGCGCGCGCCGGATTGGACTGGAACGACACTAGGCTAGGTCTGCTTCCGGCTGCCCACGCGACGTGCAGTTGTGCTCGGGGCGATGGGCCCAGACCCCTGCGCGCTTAGGTTTAGACCGGCGTGCTGACCTCTCTGTTGTGCCTAGGTGGGGCTGCAACGTGTTGATCTTCCGCGGCCGGGCATGACCCCGAAAAGTGTGCCCGGCCAAATGGGATCAAGCGTGTTGGGTTATGTGGTGCACCCCTGCAGGGAAGTTAATCTATTCGAATAGTCGTGTCCCTCGGTAAAAGGATGACCCGGAGTTGTACCTTGACCTTATGACAACTAGAACCAGATACTTAATAAAAACACACCCTTCCAAGTGCCAGATACAACCCGGTGATCACTGAGGGGATCGCCGGGTAGGATTATGCTATGCGCTGCTACCTGGAGGACTTCAGTCTACTCTCTTCTACATGCTGCAAGACGGAGGCTGCCAGAAGCGTAGTCTTCGACAGGATTAGATACCCCCCTCTTATTCTAGCATTCTGCAGTTCAGTCCACCGATATGGCCCCTTACACATATACACATGCATATGTAGTGTAGCTCCTTGCTTGCGAGTACTTTGGATGAGTACTCACGGTTGCCTTGTTTCCCCTTTTTCCCCATTCCTCTACCCGATTGCTGCGACCAGTCGATGGAGCCCAGGATCCAGACGCCACCGTCGACGACGACTCCTTCTACACTGGAGGTGCCTACTACTACGTGCAGCCCGCTGACGACGACCAGGAGTAGTTAGGAGGATCCCAGGCAGGAGGCCTGCGCCTCTTTCGATTGTATCCCAGTTTGTGCTAGCCTTCTTAAGGCAAACTTGTTTCACTTATGTCTGTACTCAGATATTGTTGCTTCTGCTGACTCGCTATGATCGAGCACTTGTATTCGAGCCCTCGAGGCCCCTGGCTTGTATTATGATGCTTGTATGACTTATTTTATTTGTAGAGTTGTGTTGTGATATCTTCCCGTGAGTCCCTGATCTTGATCGTACACATTTGCGTGCATGATTAGTGTACGATTGAATCGGGGGCGTCACAAGTTGGTATCAGAGCCGACTGCCTGTAGGAATCCCCCTTCCACACTCCTTGGCCAAAGTCGAGTCTAGGCATTGCAAAAACTTTTACTAACATGGTTGTGTGTCTTACGGGCACACGTCGCCATTGGGTGGTAGTAGGATCTTTTATTCCTCGACCTATACTCTGGGACTCTAAACTCTCTTCTATTCGGGTTAAAATGAATTTTGCTAAATCTAACATTAGGATCTCGTTATCACTTTCACCCGGAGAGCACCTTATTACCGATGATCGTCTGCTACACCAGAAGACCCTGAAGATACTCTCTGCTATTAACCCGAGAACTTATGTTCATCGCGTTTGCAATTCCCCTTCCACCGTCATCCCTTATGGATAACTACTTGAAGTTGTTTTTCTTACATTCATCCCCAGTTGGTCTTGTTATTACAAGATAACCCGAAATACTCGTCGTTATTTCGATAATCCTTTGAGCTTACTGCCTTGCTGTTCTTTGTCACCTGAATACCCCTACGGATAATTCTTGCACTTATCGAGTATCCGCTCATCCCCCAGTTGTTCATGTATTTCACAAAAGTCTTCGAGATACTATTCGATCTTTTGAAAATCCTAAGCAGTCTATTGCTCTTGAAATTCTTGCTTGCTTGCATTATGTTTAATCCCATAAGACCCGTAATCTTATTGGCATCCCTTGTCATTATCATTTTGAGACCTTTGATTCAATTTGTTGAATGCTCGCAATCCTCAATCAGATCCTAGAATTCTTTCTTCCGACTCAGACGTCATTTTAAACGTGAGCTGATTCCCGCCAATCAAATTGTCGTCGATTGTTCCCCTAAGTATACTGAACTTATCCATCCTGGATCAGAGCGTCTGCTTCTGATCCTTCGCTTTGTAAATCATAATTCTTTTGCAATTGAGCTCTAAGTTACTCAGTTGTTTCTGTAATCCAATGTCCTTGCATTGATTCTTCCTCTGGTTGTGAGCCGATACTCACATCAGATCCTTTATGGACCATCAGAACCTTGTTGGATTTTATCCGACAACGTCCTTCTTATTCAACCACTTGGAAGTTCTTTCCCTGATACATAATGCCTTTGGTAAATCATATTCCTTGATTTGGTCAACCATGCTCTGCTTTCGAGCTGGTGATATCTACTATTGAAGCTTGTGGTATATGTTTCCACGATTCCCCGATGGGTTGAACCTATGCCTTCCATAATATGTGTGAACTCGAAAGTTTTCATGAGTCATACTCTTCTGGTATTTTGCCAGATAAAATTTCAACACTGCAAATTCATCAAACGCGAGAAGTGAATGAAAGGTTATGCATTGAAGAAGTGGGAGTCGACCTTGAACCTTGCGTTCATGCCCATGGACACGATGTATATCCTATCATGGAAGCTTCTTGTAACAATAATTATCCCCTTGATATAATTTCATCTTATATCTGGGATTTGGTCTTTTGCAATCGTGGTTTCCGACCATATTGTTCTTCCTTAATCCAATTTCTCGGACAAGTTCAAGCACTTGTCTTCTGGAGAGCAATAACCTAGTCCAACCTCTACTTCGATCTTTCATCGAGTATTACCCCCTGGTATCTCGAGAATATCAAGGAACTGTGTTGCTTCCTATGAGTCTTCATCTAGTATTGCTTCTCGCCGTCTTCAGATTTTCCTCGGGTTCTGAGTTATTAGTCACTCGAGAACACCGATGAGTGAATTGATTCTGCACTACGATTCAATAACTCTAAGTAATTTTCGTTGCTTATGATCTAATAACTCTTCAAGTTATTCCTAGCCTGATCGGCTATATCATTATCGTGCAACTTTCTAATTGTGCTATCTCGTCCTTCTTTCCGAAGCACAATTTTCGATGATGAGCTAAGCTTACGTCGACTTTCCTCGTCATATCATTTTGCCTTGAACCACAAACTTGATTTCGAGTTTGTGGCGTACCCTTGGTTCCCATTACCTTTCGCTGCATCATCATTTGACTTGATGTCATCGCCGACCGATTACATCTTCACGAAATCTCTCGACAAATGTGTCGTGGTCATCATCAACATCCTGAGCTCTTCCAAGATATATATCAAATTCTTGATGAGAAATACCATCCTTGCCCCCGATGATTTGTGTTATCATTGGCCACTTTATTGCCTTCCCTCCAACACAAACTTGTTCGTGTTTTGTGTTATACATTGAGTTCCTTGCCATCCAGCATTTGTTCTTCTTTACCTTGGAAGGTTACCACCTTTTATGTCAAGAATGTCATGGTAATTTCACCACCTCTTAAGAATTCTTGATGCAGGTGATACCTTTTGTCATATCCGTTCATTCTTTGGTCCTCGTGTTGTTTCTAACCGGATTACTGACAAATGGTCTGTGAGGTGTAAAATTCAAAACTTCTAACAACCCTATTGCTTCAAAGTTAATGGACAATAATTCCAATTTGGTGTGCTGGTTGCTAAATCGCCATTCTGATGTTGGTCGTGCAACCCAACCCGCATTTCAAGTACACCTTTCAACCAATGTTTAACTGTGTATGCTTTCCTCGAGCATACATTGTTATATCATTTGATCTGACAAATGTTATCTCCTTATTCTCATAGTTGTGGAAATCCATCCTTTTGGAAATCTCGAGGAATTGACGCTGAGTCCATCAGCCACCTCCTCGTCCTCTCCTTGGTTAAATGATGAGCTCTTGTTCTGAAACTCCCTTCCATAGTACATTTCCTGAGAATCTTACAATGTCATCTCGTCAATTTGTTTTTGCACCTCTTCTTCTCAGGCATCATGAGTCTGAGGAATCCTAACACCAAATGAGATCTGAATCTCGGTCAGATATGATGGTGGGAACATATTTCCAAGAGTTATAACATTGGTCCTAACATGACCCGGTAAGGTGGTGTCATGCCAACCATACCTGGCCGGAGGACCTAGTGTTATAGTTTCCTTTTTAAGCAGGTTAACCATTTTTCACGAGGAAATTGAATGCCTTGTTTTATAAGTTGTTCCTGATGAATCCTTTGTGTATCCCAAGTCTGACCTTTGCTTGAAGACCATGTCAATGCTATCTCGAAGCATGTCTGTGGTAATCCGATTTTCAATAAAAACATTGAAAGCACAAAGGCTAAATTTTCATTATCAATTACCCAAATACCGTTGTATGGGTAATGTCATGAAGTTTCTCTCCTCTTACCTAAAGAGTTTTCTACTCTATATCATGTCATGGATATCATGCCCTACTTGTCCGTGGGAAGGGTATACCCCTGAAATATCTGATAATCAGATTTTCCTTTCCATTATTTGGTTGAACCTTTTCCGGTGATCATTATGGTCTAAGCAGTATTAATTCCCTGTTTATGTAAACCCCTCGGTGTACAATTCTGTCAGTAAGACCCTGTTACTTTTGTTGATGACATTCCGGTAACCACCGATGGACGAGAACTTTGCCTATTGGTCCGCCTCGTAGCAACGAGTAGGAAAATGGTTCTCTTTGTCCCTCGCCCTTGGTACCAACATTGTTGCCGACATAACTGACATGGTACTCTCTGACATGCCTTGCTATCATGCCCGTGCAAGATGTCACTGCTCCTATTAAAAAAACCACATGGTGGGCCCATAACCCGCAGCTCCACATGATCGAAACCTGACTCTCGTGTACACCCCCTATTCCCGAGGTTATTCCTCGCACGTGGCCTCGTATGTAATTCACGGGCCACCGTCCTAGTGATCTATTCTGGAAATAGATGCAATATTCAATCTCGTTGCTTTGGACCCCTTTCACGTGTTGTTTCAGACATCGAACGACTGCCTACCCATTTGAAACTTCTCATGGTACCTTCTTACTTTACTCTCAATAATTTCTTAAGTATCTATTCGAGAGTTACTTCTACCACATTCTCTCAGTTATCTGCCAGGTAGTTGACCTTGAAGGTTCGTTCTTCAGTAGTTACCCCTTATCATTATCGTAAGTACGATGGAGTTCCTGAAGAAAGGACGACAACCTCATCATGATGCATTGATGCATAGGAATGAAGACATCAGTGCTATGGATCGACCACTTCGAGAAGAGCGACCAAGACCGAGAAGAATCGTTAGAATTTCGTAACCTATTCTTCCCCCTTACTCCCCTCTTAAATCTCGGGACGAGATTTCTTGTAGTGGAGGAGAATTGTGACGCCCGGATAATCAAGCTACAATCTCTGCTAATGATGCCACGTCACCACTCTTACTATTGTAAACCTCGCGGTGATTCAATCCCGTTCGAATTCAAAATTCAAAATTAAAGCAAACAATAATTTTTTTTCAAAATTTAAAACAAAAGTGTTCGGGAGATGCCATATTTTACATAAGTCAATATGGTGTAATAAACACAATTTTATAAAATGCCTAAGTATTTTAAATAAATAAAAACAAAAAAGGAAAATAAATAAAAGAAAGAAACTAACAAAACAAAAAAAGAGGGAACCCCCCTCCCACGGCCTACGGGCCCAGCTGGCCACCAAACCGGCCGGCCCAGCCGGCCCAACCGCACCTCTCCATAACCCCCTGGACCCCAAAACCCTAGCACACCTTCCCCACTCGCTCCTCCTCCCCCCCACTCGCTCGCTGCCCCCCGATCTGGATCGAGATCAGGGCGAAGACCTGAAGTCACCCGACGCCACCCCGCTATCGTCGCCATCATCCCACTATGCCGGAGACCCCCCTCGCCGTGACGCCCTCCCGCCCCTACGCCATCGCGCCTCAATGCCGCCCCATCGCCAGTGCCGCTCGTCGTCCATCGACATCGACGCCCATGACACAGCGACCACCGTCGCCTTCCTCTCCCTCGCGGGATCTCCTCACCGGGCACCAACAAGCCCCGCCGCCCTCCTCAAGTCCAGGCGCCACCCCACCTCGTCTCCGTCGTCGGTGTGAACCAGGTCAAGCCGGAGCGCTCCGGAGCCGTCGCCCTCGATCCATCCCCTCCGACCACGTCGCCTCGTCGTCCTCGCCGGACCTCCTCGTCCTCCTCCCCGAGTCGCTCCCCGCGCCCCGTTGCCCAGACCCTACTCCCCATGTGAGCACGCCTCCCCCCTCTCTGTCCCCGTGCTCACCGCGTCGCACAAGCGCTCACTGCACTGCTCTTGCGGTCCCCTGTACCCCTGCGCAACCTCCCTGGCCGCAGCTCCTCGCAGCCGCCCGCGCCTTCGCACCCCCCAGCGCCTCGCCCACTCGCGGCCTCGCCGCTGCCGTCGCGTGCCCACCATTCCCGCTGCCCGCGTCGCACGTTGCGGCCTCGCGGCCCCGCCCGGGTTCGCCCCGCTCCGGCCCCTTGCCTCGCCAGCCGCGGTGACCTCACCGCGCTGGTCGCCCGCACCCGCGTCCTCGTTCGGGCGGTTACGCCCGCCCAGATGCGCCCCGCGCCCGGTCCGCTAAGGCCCCCGGGGCCAATGACAAGTGGGCCCCGACCCAGAAAGTTTTAATAAAAAATATATATAAAATAATAATATTAATAATTAAGTTAATTAATCCTACTCAATTAGTCTAAATTGACCTGTTAGTCTAACTAAGCAGTAATTAGTCAACCTAACCCTAATTAACTAAACAGTGTATGACAGGTGGGTCCCACTGGGCCCACATGACAGGTTGACCAGTCAACCCTGTTGACTGCTGACGTCAGCATGACATCATGC
The DNA here is from genome assembly GCA_032464435.1 of Aegilops umbellulata. NCBI lineage: Eukaryota > Viridiplantae > Streptophyta > Magnoliopsida > Poales > Poaceae > Aegilops > Aegilops umbellulata. The sequence goes on along the minus strand of CP136060.1, from coordinate 81,148,278 downwards.
TGATGTCATATATCCATTTCCGAATTAATTTAAATAATTAATTAAATTCCAGAAATTAATAAAATCTTTAGAAAATCGTATCTTTTAATCTGTAACTCGGATTAAATTATTTTCAACATGAAAGTTGCTCAGAACGACGAGACGAACCCGGATACGCAGCCCGTTCGTCCGCCACGCAACCCTAACATATCAACCTCGCAACTTTCCCCCTCCGGCTCCCTTGTCCGAAAACGCGAAACTCCGGGAATACTTTCCCGGATGCTTCCCCCCTTCACCGGTATCGCCTACTACTGCATTAGGTCACCCCTAGCACTGCGTATTGCCATGTTATGCTTTGTGTTGGTTTGATTGCTCTATTATTTATTGTGTTCCCCCTCCGTTACTTCTTTTCGGTAGACCCCGAGACTACCGGCGAACCCCCAGTTCAACTACGGTGTCGACGACCCCTCCTTCTTGTCTGAGCAACCAGGCAAGCCCCCCCCCTTGATCACCAGATATCGCCTATTCTTCTCTATACTGCTTGCATTAGAGTAGTGTAGCATGTTACTGCTTTCAGTTAATCCTATATTGCTGCATAGCCTGTCCTTGCAACTACTGTTGTTACCCTTACCTGCTATCCTATTACTTAGTATAGGATGCTAGTGTTCCATCAGTGGCCCTACACTCTTGTCCGTCTGCCATGCTATACTACTGGGCCGTGATCACTTCGGGAGGTGGTCACGGGCATATACTATATACTTTACACTGTTACATTACCTGTGATACTGTTCGGAGATGGGGGCTCAAGGGGCAGGTGGGTCCATCCCGGTAGAGGTGGGCCTGGGTTCCCGACGGCCCCCGACTGTTACTTTGAGGCGGAGCGACAGGGCAGGTTGAGACCACCTAGGAGAGAGGTGGCCTGGCCCTGGTCGGCGTTCGCGGATACTTAACACGCTTAACGAGATCTGGGTATTTGATCTGAGTCTGGCCATTTGGTCAATATGCACTGACCATCTACGCGGGAGTAGTTATGGGTATCATTTTTATCATTTACCTACTCGAGGACGTGCAGGAGTTAAGCTTGGAGATGCTGATACGTCTCCATCGTATCTATAATTTTTTATTGTTCCATGCCAATATTCTACAACTTTTACATACCTTTGGCAACTTTTTATACTATTTTTGGGACAAAGACATTGATCTAGTGCCCAGTGCCAGTTCCTGTTTGTTGCATGTTTTTTGTTTTGCAGAAAATCCATATCAAACGGAGTCCAAACGGGATAAAAACTTACGGAGATTATTTTTGAAATATATGTGATTTTTGGAAAAAAGAATCAACGCAAGACGATGCCCGAGGGCCCCACAAGGACGGAGGGCGCGCCCCAGGGGGTGGGCGCACCCCCACCCTTGTGGTCACCCTATAAGTCGGTTGGAGGTGTCCTTTGGACGCAAGGAAGCTAATATCCGGATAAAAATCGTGTTAAAATTTCAGCCCAATCGGAGTTACGGATCTCCAGGAGAAATGGTGAAAAGCCAGAATCTGGGAGCGCAAAAACAGAAGTAAATAGAGAGAGAGAGAGAGAGAGAGAGAGAGAGAGAGAGAGAGAGAGAGAGATCCAATCTCGGAGGGGCTCCCGCCCCTCCGCCGCCATGGAAGCCAAGGACCAGAGGGGAAACCCTTCTCCCATCTAGGGGGGGGGGGGTGTCAAGGAAGAATAAGAAGAAGGGGGGCCCTCTCCCCCTCTCTCTCGATGGTGCCGGAACGCCGTCAGGGCCATCATCGCGACAACGGTCTACACCAACATCTTCACCACCGTCATCACCAACTCTTCCCCCTTTATGCAGTGGTGTAGCCTCTCTTTTATCCGCTGTAATCTCTACTTAAACATGGTGCTCAACGCTATATATTATTTCCCAATGATGTATGGCTATCCTATGATGTTTGAGTAGATCCGTTTTGTCCTATGGGTTCATTGATGATCGTGATTGGTTTGAGTTGCATGTTTTATTATTGGTGCTATCCTATGGTGCTCTTCGTGTCGCGCAAGCGTGAGGGATCCCCGCTGTAGGGTTTGCAATATGTTCATGATTTGCTTATGGTGGGTGGCATGAGTGACAGAAGCACAGACCCGAGTAAGTAGGTTGTTTGCGTATGGGAATAAAGAGGACTTGATACTTTAATGCTATGGTTGGGTTTTACCTTAATGATCTTTAGTAGTCGTGGATGCTTGCTAGAGTTTCAACCATAAGTGCATATGATCCAAGAAGAGAAAGTATGTTAGCTTATGCCACTTCCTCATATAAAATTACAATAATGATTACCGGTCTAGTTATCGATTGCCTAGGGAAAAATAACTTTCTTGTGATAAAAATCTCTCTACTAAAACTGACTTAGTTGTTTATTTATCTAAACAACCCCTAGCTTTTATTTATATGCTCTTTATTATCTTGCAAACCTAGCCTACAACACCTACAAAGTACTTCTTGTTGCATACTTGTTCTAGGTAAAACAAACGTAAAACGTGCGTAGAGTTGTATCGGTGGTCGATAGAATTTGAGGGAATATTTGTTCTACCTTTAGCTCCTCATTGGGTTCGACACTCTTAAGTATCGAAATAGACTATAATTGATCCCCTATACTTGTGGGTTATCACACAACATGGCTCCCCATCGCCGTTCCTTGTCGAGCGCGATGAGGACCAGGAGGCGGAGGCCGCCTATCAGGCGGCTGCCCTCCAGGAAAGCGAGGAGGACGAGCGGCGCAAGGCGGCGGAGGAGGCAGCGACGTACCAAGCACGCATGGCAAAGGCCATGGCGCTCTCTGCCGCCGACAACTGCGTCGTGCCATCGTTGAGGCCTCCGTCCCCTGTCAAGGCCGAGCTGGCGCCGACCCCCATCAAGCCGGAGAGCTACTCATGGAACGGGGTGGTGCGCGAGTGGGTCAGCGCGCCATCTGGTTTGGGGCGACGCTGACGCAGGAGCAACTCTAGCTCGAGCAATAGTGGCAGTAAAGGCTGGCCGAGGAGCGCTGCGAGGGTGAGTACCTCGAGCAGCTGAGCACGGAGGAGGAGCACCTTGCCCGTGGTGGGCCAGCCCAGCTGGCGGCGGTACAGCCAGGGGCGTATGACGTCGCTACAGTCTGGGTGACGGCGTTCCCCTGGGCTGGCCCGACGCCGACACTTATTGACCTCACCGGCCCCGACGACAACCACGAGAACGCCTAGGGCAGCGTCTCCTTATAGTTTTTAGTTTTATTTAATGTTTTAATTAATGTAAAAGTGGACTCATGGATTCTCGTCGGCTTTGGTGCCCGGCATTAATGTTTATATTCTTCAAAATGTTTGGATTTTACCTTAATAATCTTTAGTAGTTGCGATCGCAACTACTAAATGTTTGCAATGGTTGGGTTTTACATTAAAACATCCGCTGGACCGACCTAAATGAACAAAAAAAACAAAAAAATGGTCGACCGTTTGGGTCAGACGCGTTTGGGTTGCTCTAAAGCTATGATACACATTTTGCGTACTCTCGAATATTTCTTTACAGAGACTAATGCAAAATAAGGCAAGGGCCTGAAAGGTTAGTAACCTTGCTTGATTGACTGCGCCATCTCAGCCCATCGCCGTGCGGTCCCAGGCCAGAGTCTCCGCCGAGCAGAACAAGGAAGCGGGAAACGAAAAAAACCACGCGCGGTTCCGAACGAAGATGGCAACCGTCCCCCCGCTCGATCCGACTACTCGAATTCGGACGCGAAACTTAATTAGTCGACAAAGGTCGCGCGGCGCTCCGCGAAGGCGCGGCGGCAACCCCATCTACGCAGGCCGCCCGCCGCACTCCGATTTCAAGCAGGAATCACGGACCAACCCGGTCCTCCCGCCCATAGATACTATCCCTCCACGATCGCCTCATCTGACCACCTCGCTGCAAACCAAGATCCGCATCTACCGATTAGGGTTTACTACGATTGGTATTTGGTGAGCAGCTTCCAAAGGGGATGGGTACGGTTGGCGCTTGGAGGCGAGCACAGGACGGTTCCGTTACTACCGGTGAAGCCGTCGTGGACCTGGATCGATCTCCCATCGCCGGTGGCGGCGGCGGCGGCGGCCAGCACGAGGCTCCGAACACCGCGGGCACACGGGCCTCGCCCATTGACGTCGAAGCGCTAGGTGACGAGGTGCGTTTGCTCTCTGCCCCCTTGTTTCAATCACCATGATTTTTCATTGAGATGATGTTTCGTTTTAATATAGGGGAGGTCGAGAGCTAAGATAAGGCGCCGTGTGGTTGTTGTGGATCTGGAGGCGGATGCTGATCAGGAAGGTGAGTTTACTGCTGATCTTGAGTAGTTTAATACTGCGAGTGCTAAATTGCAGATCATAGGTTAGTAGTTACCGCAGAATATTGAGTACTTGTTCAATTTACTTCTACCTTTTATGTTTATGTTCCGATTGGCGCATATTTCTTCTTCGGGATAAGTGTGAAACTGAACTTAAGATTTTTATTCCACATGCTCTGTTTTTTTCTTCCAAAAGTACATACTTTGTAGTTTATTGTTACAACAAACTTCATTCTAATGGAGGCATGAATAAGATGTCATAAATATTAGACTGATAAAGACGTTTGTTTGGGCGGCATCTGATTCCATGTTTTCCTTGCGACTAAAGGTTGTGGTGATGCAAGAACAACATTTAACCGTCTCAGTGGGAACAAAAGGCGGAAGGTTCCACCTGTTATATGCCTTTCTCCGGACAGGGAAGAAAGATCCAGCAATCAGGTTTTAATTTTCTTCTTTTGTTTTGTGAATTAAAGTTTTTATGCTTTACAGATTACCATAATTAGCCTATGTATTATTTTCTCAAGGTATATGGCATCTATCTTTATCCACTAAACTTAAGCAAACTGGTAGAGTGGAACATCTATAATTATGCTACATCCGTGCCGTGCTTTGCTCTCTCTTTCTCTCTTTTCAGAATATTCAGGTGGGCACTCTGCAATGCACTAGAGTGTACATATATCTTTCCATGTATTTGTTGAGCAGAAATGGAACCGGTGACCTGAAACTTTGATCCATATCCAACAACTTCTGAACACTGCACTACTAATGCTACACACTCTCAATTGATAATTTTGAAAATGTACCTTCAATTTTGTTTTGAAGCACCGCATCCTTATTTCTGGTTGAATTGCGATTCTTTTGTGCTGTACATGGGATATGTCGTAGGCTCACCCTTTCTAACCTTCACAGCGAAACAACATGGTGCGAGTCAGTAGACCAAGTGCCAATGCTGCTCCAAAGGAACCGACGTTCACTTGCCCGGTGTGTCTGAACAAGATGGAGCTGCCGTCCGCGACGAGCTGTGGCCATGTCTTCTGTGAGAAGTGCATCAAGGCGGCCATCAAGGCCCAGAAGAAATGCCCTACTTGTAGGAAGAGGCTAGGGCCGAAGAGCTACCGCCGAGTTTACCTCCCTGCAACTGCTGATCAAGTCTGAGCTTAAAGTCCTCTATTGTTTTCAGACTATCTTGGCGGCAAACAGCTTAGGATGGTGCGCACTCAAGAAGTTAGACCCGCTGCCTTTTGCAAGTATTGCATGAACTTCATAGCGTGTGACTTGTATTCTGGAACAGGTCGGTGACTATAGATAGAGTGATGCTCTGGTCGGTTGTGTGCATCGATCGATGCACCACCTGGGGCGCCACCTTAGTTTTCTTCTAAAAGATACTGATTGATGATCTTGACTTGAGATCGTGGTTCTTGGATTTGCATATGTCCTTCTGAAGTGTGGGGAAATAGTAGGTTTTGCACTTTCTATGTCTGGCATAATTTTCTTGGGGGACAATGTCGCATCAGTATCCTTTCTCCATTCCATGCACATAAAAAGCCAGCATGCAGGTTTCGGATCAAACGGTAGATCTCCTGAAAAATGAAGAGGAATTTTGGACTTGTCCCTATGTTGATGTCGCAACAACCGGCTAACCCAATTCTCTGAAGTGGTGGGAGGTTCTGACCCTAAGAAAATGACTGAACCCTTACCCTTCATTGGCCGATCAGATTCGCCCGAACTGGTGATGTGATGTGGTGTGATCTGATCTACTCGGGCTGCAGCGCTAACTTGACGAACATGTCTATTCGAAAAACTTGACGAACATGTCATGGCTCTCGTACCAGCAATGATTGCTTCTTTTGACGAAACATCTTTCAGAGAAGCTCCACTAGCCTGTCTTTCTTTTACTTTATTTATTATTCCTCTTAATCCTTTAAGTCTTCTTTTTCTTTCAGTATCGCTATCTGGGGGGAAGGGCGGGGAATAGCATAATACTCCATCACATGACAGCATTCCTCTTTTTCACCCCAAAAAAGGATCTTCAATCAGGAGAGCGCCCCGTGCCCGGAGCAGATGCCGAAATGGGCTTCGATTGGACCTGCCTTGATTTGGACACCCACCCATGTGTTGAATGGAAGCAGATCGAGATTTCGATCATCATGACCGCACGAGCCTGAACCCTCAAGGTTCGTCCATGGGAATCATGGCGCCTCACTCAAGAACCTTCCATGCATCATGTCCTCAGGCGGTCAGGCCCACCCCCGGGCCGGGCTACCCACTGTATTGTGGGCCTCAGTCATGTGACCCTGGCCCGGGGGCAACCTGCTGCCGGTTGACGACGTACCGCCCCTGTCATCACTCGTCACCGGATGCTTCAGGTTTGTGCGTGAGATCAGTCGATTCGTCGTGCGCGCGCCAAAGCATGGCGTGGATTACCTTCATTTGCTCTCGGCGTGATGCCGGAGGTATGGTCGGCGTGGACATGGGGCGCAGCAACATCCAACAATGTCGAACGCGTCATTTTCTTACAGCAATTTTTGGAAGGGCAACGATAGGCGCCGGCGCACCGGCCCAAATTTGGGCCGGTCAACTGCCGGCCGTCCGATGCCACTTGTTCTGCACCGTCAGATTAAAATAACGTTTCGCTCGTCCTTCTTCCCTCGCTCAGTCCTTTTCGCATCTCGGGCATCTCGCGCATCTCCATCCCAAGCGAAGCACCATTTGGGTGTGTCTTGCCGGTCGTCGTCCTCGACGCCGATCATCGCACGGTCGCCTGACGACAATCTCAGCAAGTCGCTTGTCGATGACCCCGTAAAAAGGATGTAGCAAAAATCACAAATGATGGTAGCAAAAATTAATACGATGGTAGCAAAAATTAATACGATGGTAGCAAAAAAATAATCTGCTTCCAGCAAAATCAAATGAAGCTGGTAGCAAAAATCACAGCCAGTTGCAGCAAAAATTTCAAAAAAATAGGTTTGATGTACCAAAAGGAATTAACCGGTTCCAGCAAAAATTTACGTTGGTTCCAGCAAAAATAAATCCCATGATTGTAGCAAAAACAAGTCGCCCCCATCGGTCACAACAAAAGTCCCTCACATGTCCCCGCAACAAAAAATCTAGCAGGTTCCAGCAAAAAAACTTGCCGGTTCCAGCAAAAACGAGCTCGACACCGTCCTGATCCAGCACCGATGAAAAGTGGTTGCAACTTTCTGGCGCCCGGTTCCAGCAAATAAAATATGTGGTTGCAACACCAAAAGCCGTCGTCTTCGCCGCCGGCAGCTGCTGGTTGCAGCACCGGTGCCCTCCTCGCCGTTGGAGGCAGCTTCCTCCGCGCGAGGTGTCGACCTTGCAGCACATCCACCAGCTGGTTCCAGCAAAACGAGGCATCGGTTCCAGCAAAAAAATAAAAAATTCATTAAAATCGAAAAGGGGATGGTAGCAAAAAAGAAAGGGGTTGTAGCAAAAATAACAGGGTGGATCCAGCAAAACGGACCTGGTTCCAGCACAAGTTCATCGCCGGCGTGGTCGATTGTAACTTGGCCGCGGCGGCTAGACGACGAGCATGGCCCTGACTGCGGGAGATGGGGAAGGAGATGTGGTAGGATGTGATGGGGACGAGGACGAGCGTTGCTCCCTGATTGCAGCAGGATGTGGATGGATCCAGCTGCCAGCGGCCTGGCGACGAATGGATCCAGCTGCCGGCGGCCATGGCAATGAGCGCCGCTCCTTGGTAGCGGGTGGGGAGGGAGATGCGTGAAGGATGTGGATGGGGATGAGCCGCCGAGCACATATGTGAAGAGATAAGGAAGGCTGGACGGTGCGTGGGGCCCACTAGCCACGTGATGTTGTTTTAAAGACCGCACGATCAACAATAGATCGCACGGGCGTGGTGAGACCGGCGCAACGGTTCGGCCGGCGCCCCCTCCACAAACACTACCCTTAATTAATCGCATTCGTATGCTGCACCACACTAGGTCGAGTTTAGACTAAACCAAGATTTGCCTTAGGACTTCGGTAGCTCTCCCATGCCAAGATTGGCCCGTCATAGATTTGCCTAGTAAATATTTTCTTCAGTGTCGTCGTACTATGATATGATAACGCGTCGCCGGACTCGTCGTTTTCCGGATTTGCGTCCAGGTCCTCCAGTTATTTCTCTCTCTCCGAACAGAGGTTAAAGAGCTTGTCTTCTTGCCCGTAAAAAAGAACACTTTGTGTCCTGAAATGCTGCCAACCATCAGCACTCAGCCATTACTATGGTCTAGTCTAGACTCTAGAGCGCACAAAAGCGCAACAGCGAGGAGAACATTGAAGTTTCTTCTTCTTCCAAAAAGGGTAATGTTTGTGGCCGGGGCGCCGGCCGAACCGTTGCGCCGGTCTCACCACGCCCGTGCGATCTACTGTTGATCATGCGGTCTTCAAAACAACATCACGTGGCTAGTGGGCCCCACGCACCGTCCAGCCTTCCTTATCTCTTCACATATGTGCTCGGCGGCTCATCCCCATCCACATCCTTCACGCATCTCCCTCCCCACCCGCTACCAAGGAGCGGCGCTCATTGCCATGGCCGCCGGCAGCTGGATCCATTCGTCGCCAGGCCGCTGGCAGCTGGATCCATCCACATCCTGCTGCAATCAGGGAGCAACGCTCGTCCTCGTCCTCATCCACATCCTACCACATCTCCTTCCCCATCTCCCGCAGTCAGGGCCATGCTCGTCGTCTAGCCGCCGCGGCCAAGTTACAATCGACCACGCCGGCGATGAACTTGTGCTGGAACCAGGTCCGTTTTGCTGGATCCACCCTGTTATTTTTGCTACAACCCCTTTCTTTTTTTGCTACCATCCCCTTTTCGATTTTAATGAGTTTTTTATTTTTTTGCTGGAACCGATGCCTCGTTTTGCTGGAACCAGCTGGTGGATGTGCTGCAAGGTCGACACCTCGCGCGGAGGAAGCTGCCTCCAACGGCGAGGAGGGCACCGGTGCTGCAACCAGCAGCTGCCGGCGGCGAAGATGACGGCTTTTGTTGTTGCAACCACATATTTTATTTGCTGGAACCGGGCGCCAGAAAGTTGCAACCACTTTTCATCGGTGCTGGATCAGGACGGTGTCGAGCTCGTTTTTGCTGGAACCGGCAAGTTTTTTTGCTGGAACCTGCTAAATTTTTGCTGCGAGGACATGTGAGGGACTTTTGTTGTGACCGATGGGGGTGTCGGGGCGGACGGCGTCCCCCGCGAGCACCTATGGGGCCGGAGCCCCTTTCGTTGTCCGGTGAGGGGGGCGGAGGGAGCACGGAGAGCAGATCGAGGCGAGCACACGGGCGGTTTACCCAGGTTCGGGCCGCGATGGACGCGTAAAACCCTACTCCTGCTTGGTTGTATTGAACTGGGGAGCTCGGGAGCTTGGAGAGCTAGCTACACCGAGCGTATGGCTGTCTGGATTCCGAGTTTCCGAACCCCGAACCCACTCTACGTTGCACACGGGCCTCCTTTTATAGCGCAAAGGGGTCACCGACAGGTGTCAACGTAAGAGAAAGGGGTAAAAGTGTAAAAGGGGTGGAAGTTGTAACAGTGCGGGAACAGTGGCGCTACAGTGCGGCACAGTGTTATCATACCTACTTCTGACGGTAGGGGACAAGGGCATTAAATGCCCGTCACGGTCGCCTGGACAGCACCGAGGCGGACCGTTAGGTGCGCCACCGCTCGCCACGGTGGTGGCTGCATGCCACCGCATACCCCAGGCTGCGCGGTGCCCCGCCACGTGCCCTTGGGGGAAACCCCGGAGCGACGCGTGGGCGGGTGAGCTGGAGCGCAGTCCTGAGGTGGCGATTTGCCGCGGCAAGTGGCTTGCCGCGGGGATCGTCTTCCTGTGCCTGATAGCTTGCCGGCTATCAGGCCTTGCCGGGGCGCATGGCGCGCCGTGGCGGGCTTCTCTTGTGGTGCCTGGGTTCGGCCTTCCCGACAAGCTCCTCTTGTCGGGGTCTCGATCTTCTGTCTCGTATACTTTGTTCTTGGATGGTAATACATGGGCTTAGTCGTCCCGGCAAGCTCCTCTTGCCGGGGTCTTGTCTTCTTGGCCCGGCAAGCTCCTCTTGCCGGGGTCTTGTCCTCTTGGCCCGGCAAGCTCCTCTTGCCGGGGGCCTTGTCTTGAATGCTTGGTCTTCTCTTGGCGCTTCCTGGGCGGGCCTCGCCGCAGGGTGCTACAACTGCCCGTGCACAAGTCTGGGGTACTAAGGTACCCCTACTTTAGTACACCGACAGGGGGCGACTTGTTTTTGCTACAATCATGGGATTTATTTTTGCTGGAACCAACGTAAATTTTTGCTGGAACCGGTTAATTCCTTTTGGTACATCAAACCTATTTTTTAAAAATTTTTGCTGCAACTGGCTGTGATTTTTGCTACCAGCGTCTTTTGATTTTGCTGGAAGCAGATTATTTTTTTGCTACCATCGTATTAATTTTTGCTACCATCATATTAATTTTTGCTACCACCATTTGTGATTTTTGCTACATCCTTTTTACGGGGTCATCGACAAGCGACTTGCTGAGATTGTCGTCAGGCGACCGTGCGATGATAGGCGTCGAGGACGACGACCGGCGAGACACACCCAAATGGTGCTTCGCTTGGGGTGAAGATGCGCGAGATGCTCGAGATGCGAAAAGGACTGAGCGAGGAAAAAAGGACGAGCGAAACGTTATTTTAATCTGACGGTACAGAACAAGTGGCATCGGACGGCCGGCAGTTGACCGGTTCAAATTTGGGCCGGTGCGCCGGCGCCTATGGTTGCCCTTTACTTTGTGCGCGTCGGGCTCTGAACCTTATCTGACTTGCTGTCTCTAGGTCCGCCCCTAAACGCATGGAGTTATTTAGCCGCGTAGCCTGGGCTGGAAATCTTCCTGCTACTAGCACGATCCAAGACCAGCCAGCCAGAGCGCGTTGTCAGCCCTGACGGACGCCTCTCGTTTCTCTCCGAATGTCGACAAGGCATACATAGTAATTCCGTGTAGGCCACGGAGGCCTTGGCAACGACCCACCACGGGTGCACGCACCGGCATCGGCACCGGGCAGCCTCCTCGTGAACAGTGGTCTCCCTGTGTGCACAGTGGTGCGGACTCCGCCTAGTGCCCATGCCGCGGCGCCGCGCGTGCACGTGAGACTCTTGATCCCGCGTCGCGCACGGATTGAATCGATCCATCTCGTGCCGATCGTTTCACTGGTTTGCCCACGGTGGAAAAGGTTAAACCTTGAACTTGTAGATGTTCGACGAATCAAGCATTGAAGTCCAACTCTCTATTGTTTGCACCCTGAACTAACAAATTCCGGTCTAGACCAATCCAGATGCCGTTTTCAAACAGGGATTATTGACATGGCAAAGGTATGGCCGGGATGGGTCGTTCCGCGCGGCGCGCCTGCGTTGATAAGAGTGGGCCGGCCCTGTTCTATCCACCATTTTCCTTCGTTCTCTCCACACACCCTGCCTTCCACCTTCTCTCGCGACGGCCATGGCGAACGGTGGTTGATCAGCGGGGTTGTGATGATTGTGACGACGCGACGACGCGTCGAAGAAGAAGGTAGGACTCCCTCCTCCCATGTTATTCATAGTTTAGAGTAACAGCATTAGGGTTAGAGTTTTGAGCGGCAAGTTTGGGGATGATTTTGGTGACACAAAAGGCTATATTTTTTGTGAAGAGGAATAGCTTCATATGCTTTATTTTGATCGCATTATATGTTTATTTCAGTGAAATCATGGACCCTAGTGAGATTTTGAACGTTTAATTTCATATCAGAGAGGAGTTCGTCCGCATTGGTCCAAATTTGGACTATGTTTGGGGGGAGGGGGGGGGAGCAGTGTCAGAGATTGAGAGGGATAGATTGTCTCTACAGGAAGTGAAAGGTTATATGAAAGATCATATTCAATTGAAGAAATCGATGAAGTTCTATTATGCTTCCTCGGAAAGAGCTTATCAATGGCTTGGTGTTCATTAATGATGATAGTGGGTGTGTGAAGACGACTGACTATATTTGTGTTGGAGGAGTTACTGATGTGTATGTGGAGTACTGTCGTGGTTTTGTCACGACAGATGCCCTAGTGAAAGGATTTAGGTGTGAGGCCATCGCTACGGTGATTAGCTTGTCGGGGTTGAGCGGGACGAGAGACGCAAGTTTACTCAGGTTCGGCCCCTCACGGTGGAGGTAAAAGCCTACTCCTTCTCTTGTTGCTTATTACTTGAGTATCGATTACAAGGGAGCGAATTCGCTTAACCTAGCTCTCGATTGATTGTAACTTGTATATTCTATGTTGGGGACTCGCCTTTATATACAGGCCGAGGCTACCGGCTTACAAGAGTTCGGGTCGGGTTACGACCCGTGACCGAGTCATGCTCTAAATCACCTTGCCTGATAGGGCAAGTCATCAGATGGCGGCTTACACCTTTGGGCCACACGCCGTCTTCTGGTCTTGGGGTTTAAGTTGGCCCATCTTGTGAGTCGCCCCTTCGGTACTTGGGCGTGTCTGAAGCCTTAACTCCGTGAGTCGCCAACGGTCTAACCCGACCCTTCCTAGGCGAGTTATAGCATGGGGTCATATCCCCAACATTAGGCCCCAGATTGATTTGAACTTGTTCATGTCAATCTTAAACTCCTCCGTCTGGCGAATCTTCCTTTCTCTTCTCTTAATCTTCATCTTGAAAATCTTCATAACCTGCCATGAAAAAAAGATGATGTCACTCCCGTGATTTCAGGAAAAACTTCATGACGTCATAACGAATCTTTGTATAAATCCATCATTTCAAAAATCGATGCGACCCTTTGTTGTAAAATTTATTATGCCTCCTCGATTCTCGCACCCGCCATTTACTGTTGCCTTTCCCTTATAAATAAGTATGAGGGCCCTGCTTTTATATTTTACCTCGTCTTCTCCACTTCTTCTTCCTCGCGAGTCCCTTCGCAACCGGAGCTCCGCTACGCTTGTCGGCCCGTGCCAACTTTCTTCGCTCGAGGTCGCAACACCACTCCACTTTGTCGTCGTCAAAACTCTGCGATGCGCCTCCGCCTTCCTTCATTGACGCCAGGTACCCCTTTCCTTCTTTCTTAGATCTATACTAGGTCCCCTGAGTTCGTGGAGTTCGTCGGCGTTCATCCGTTTCTTAGTTCATCATATCTTTGAATAGAACTTGTTTTTGATCCAAAAAAACACCATAGAAGTATTGCGGTAGCAGTTTTGACACCATCTCGCACCTTGGATAACTTGTATTCTCTCCATAATCAATGGGTAGCCTGCTAGTTCTTCCGTCACCACCTTTTAGGTTTAGCAACTATTATTCTTTTTTGAACTGCCCACAGATCCATAAATATAGTTGTTGATTGTGAAACTTGTTTGCTTCACACTTAGCAGAATTTTCGACAATCTTGAACTTTAGATAACCCCCTCTGCATCTTGGGTGGCTTAGCTATATATCAATAATCTGGCGTTGTTCTAGAGACTGCATCTCTTACATAACTCGCCTCTGTTTAGGGCGACTTATCTTCATATTGCTTTACTCATGTGACAGTGATAGCGAGTCATTACTTCTTTTAAGTAACCCACCATATTCTGATTCTGCAGTTTCCGTCATCCTTAGATGACTCAATATGACAAAAACCACCCTTTCCAATTGGGGCCCTTCCCTCATTACTAAAGAGATCCTTAAGGATTATGTGGGCCAAGGTCTCTTGGCGACTCAGGAAGAGATTGGCTGGCGAGTTAGCCAAGGAGAAAACGTCCCCAATCCTGGTGAAGGAGAAGTGATAGTTTTTACTGATCATATTCTCAGAGGCTTTGCACCGCCTGGGTTGAAGTTTTTTGGGGACGCCTTGAACTATTTAAATCTTCATCATCAAGATATAGGCCCAAACTCGGTGGCAAACTTTTGCCACTTTCAAATTTTCTGTGAAGCTTATTGCTACTTCTTGAGCTTGCATTTATTTTCCTTTGAAGAGGAAAGTGTGATGCAGCAAAGTAGAGATAACTATTTCCCTCAGTTAAGAACCAAGGTATCAATCCAGTAGGAGGCACGAGCAAGTCTCCAATCTATGCACCTGCACAAACTAACAAACACTTGCACACAACGGGGTTGTCAGTCCCTTCACGGTCCCGAACAAGAGTGAGATATAATAGAGATAGGTATAAAAGATAAATAAAAGAGCAAATTAAAGTAAATATAAATAAATTGCGGCAAGATATTTTTGGGTTTTTGGGTTTATAGATCTGAAAATATATGATGGAAAATAGACCCGGGGGCCATAGGTTTCACTAGAGACTTCTCTCTTGAAAGAAAGCATATGGTGGGTAAACAAATTACTGTCTAGCAATTGATAGAAAAGTGCAAAGTTATGACGATATCTAAGGCAATGATCATGAATATAGGCATCACGTTCGTGTCAAGCAGACCGAAACGATTCTGCACCTACTACTATTACTCCACACATCGACTGCTATCCAACATGCATCTAGAGTATTAAGTTCATAAGAATGGAGTAACACCTTATGTAAGATGACATGATGTAGAGGGATAAACTCAAGCAATGTGATGAAAACTGCATCTTTTTACCCTTGATGGCAACAATACAATACGTGCCTCACTACCCCTTCTGTCACTGGGTGAGGACACCGTAAGATTGAACCCAAAACTAAGCACCTCTCCCATTGCAAGAAAAATCAATCTAGTTGGCCAAACCAAACCGATAATTCGAGGAGAAATACAAAGATATTTAATCATGCATAAAAGAGTTCAAAAAAGACTCCAATAATATTCATAGATAAATTGATCACAAATCCACAATTCATCGGATCTCGACAAACACACCGCAAAAGAATATTACATCGGGTAGAACTCCAAGAACATTGAGGAGAACATGATATTGAAGATCATAGAGGGAGAAGCCATCTAGCTACTAGCTATGGACCCTTAGGTCTGTGGTAAACTACCCACACTTCATCGGAAGGGTAGCAAGGTTGATGTAGAGGCCCTCCATGATCGAATCCCCCTCCGGCAGGGTGCCGGAAAAGGCCCCAAGATGGGATCTCATGGGAACAGAGGCTTGCGGCAGCGGAAAAGTATTTTGGTGGATACTTCTGATGTTGGGGGAATATTTTGTAACTTATAGTGCAAAGATTAGGGTTGGGGGACTCCCGAGGTGTCCACAAGCCAGGGGCGCGCCCTGAGGGCTTGTGGGCCCCTCGGGACTCCTGTGTCCCCCTCTCCAAGTCCTATGGGTGTCTTCTGGTCCAAGAAAAATCATCGCGAAAGTTTTATTCCGTTTGGACTCCGTTTGATATTCCTTTTCTGTAAAACTCAAAACAAGGAAAAAGCAGAAACTGGCATTGGGCTCTAGGTTAATAGGTTAGTCCCAAAAATAATATAAAATAGCATATTAATGCATATAAAACATTCAAAATAGATAAAATAATAGCACGGAGCCATCAAAAATTATAGATACATTGGAGGCGTATCACTTATCTACAAGTAGAGCCCACTGTTGCTCTCTTCAAGGAATTCTTTTACATAAACCGCCAGACTGAATGCACAAATGGTCCGAGTCAAGAATTGGGCTGAGTCTCAATCCAGAGATGTAGAGACGACTGCTTTCCTGCAGCCACCTTACCAAGCCACCCCAAAGGATGGATAAAGACTTGGTTTTATTGCAAGAACACTGCCCCAGCTAATGAGAACCCTCTGCGGGGTTATAGGGCTGATCGCCTTCCTATCAAATTTGACCCGCGAAGCAAGCTTCTGCCATATTGAAGCACTCCAATACTATCCAAGTAGCCAATGGGTTAACTGGAGTTGACTTAGCCCGTTGTTGGGTCTCGTGGAGAATTCTCCCCTTAAGCCGTCGCCCCAGCTTAATGTGTGAATATTCAGGCGAGTCATATGACCCTCAGCAGTATAACTCTAATAACTTTACTGCCGAGGAGATATTTCAAGCTGTGAACTCTTTGCTTGGGGAGTCTCAAGAAAATTGTAATAAGATTGGATCGTTACCATTCTTCAAGCTCAACCCGGTCCCAGCTGTAAGTACCAGTTTATGTCCGGCTTAAATATCCTTGATTTATTCTGTATATCATCTGTTAATCTCTCTTTATTTCACAGCCTGGCTCTGCTTTCTAGAAAAGAAGGATAAAAATTGCTGTGGCCAAAACCAAGACTGGCCCAAAATCGATGAAGAACAAGCCAGCCGTAGTGATTGGACCAGTTGTTGTAGGCGAGTCAGCTGATGCTGACGATCAATCAGAGGTAGAACTCGACTCTCTTGGCTGACTATTTATTGAATTAGTTGACGCCTCTTATTCTTAGGATGAGGCTGTGATATGTCCATTTTGCATCATGTTTTCTTACAGCTATTTATGATGTTATTATCCATAATAATGCTTTTTGGAGTAATTCTAATGCCTTTTCTCTCATAATATGCAAGGTATACACAAAGAGGGAGAATTCCAACAACTGGAAATCTGGACGTGGAAACGTCAGGCCACCTATTCTGCACAACTCCAAACGAGCTGAAACTTCACGGAGATTTTTTTATCAAATATATGATGAATATTGGAGCAAATAACTACCAGAGGGGGCCCATCAGGTGGGCACAATCCACCTAGGCGCGCAAGGGAGCCCAGGCGCGCCCTGGTGGGTTGTGCTCACCCAGGCCCACCTCTGGTGCCCATCTTCTGGTATATAGGTCATTTTGGCCTAGAAAAAATAAGGAGGAGACTTTCGGGACGGAGCGCCGCCGTCTCGAGGCAGAACTTGGGCAGGAGCACTTTTGCCCTCTGGCGGAGCGATTTCGGCGGGGAACTTCCCTCCCGGAGGGGGAAATCATCGTCATCACCATCACCAACAACTCTCCCATCTTGGGGAGGGCTATCTCCATCAACATCTTCAACAACACCATCTCATCTCAAACCCTAGTTCATCTCTTGTGTTCAATCTTGTTACCGGAACTATAGATTGGTGCTTGTGGGTGACTAGTAGTGTTGATTACATCTTGTTTAATTAGTCACCAAACTTTTAAGGCAGTGGGTTATTTTAAAACACTATTTTTGGAGCTGTTGTCATATTTTACTAAACTAAAAATAAAGGGTAACAAAAAAACAGAAAAGCAACAAATAATAATAATAATAATAATAATAATAATAAAAGCAAAATAAATCAAAAGCGCCCCCCCTCACTGGGCCTCGACCCAGCTGGCCATCCAACTAGGCCGGCCCGCCCGCACACATCTGGCCTACTTAGGCCGGCCTCCCTCCCGTAACCCTAACCCACGCCCCTCTCCCAGTCACCCCACCTCCCCCACTCGCTCCACTCCTCTGCCCCCTCCCCGATCCAGATCGGATCGGGGGCGTTCGCCGCCGCCGCCCGGAATACCCATCGGAGCCGCACCCACCTCCGTTGCCACTCCCGCGGCAAAGCCCTTCCCTGCCGACGCCTCGCCAACCCCGCACCGCCTAGCGACCCTGCTGCGGTGGACGAGCCGCCCGCCAGCGACGACCCCCTCCCTCGCGCCCGTGCCACGGCCTCCTCCTCACCGGAACCCGCCACCGCCCGTCGTCTCGTCCTCCTCGTCTCCTCCTCGCCGGACTGCTTCGTCCTCGCCTCCTCCCCGACTCGCTTCATCGCGCCTCGCCGCCCGATCCCCTGCACCCTTCGTGAGCATCGCCCCTCTCTTCTTCCCCCTCTGCTTACGTCGCGGGATCCGACCGTGCCCGCTGTCCGCGCCGTCCCCGATGGCCACCGGCCTCGTGCTGCTTCGCCACCGCAGTGCCCTGCTATCCACAGCACGCACGCACCGCCCCGCACGCGACCGAGCCTCACCTAGCTGCACCTCGCCCCGGAGGCGCCCTGCCGCGCCGGACCGTTCCGCCCCCGCCTCTCCTTCCCCGACCGGCTCCACCACCGGACTCCGTCGAGCTTCGCCGTCCCCGTCCCCTGCTACTGCTCGGGACCGCACCATTGCCGACCGCCGTCCCCGCGCGCCGGCCTGGGCTCCCTACGCCCTGCTGCCGCTTGTGCGGTGGCCGGCGGCGCCCCGCCATCCTCGCCCCGCTCCGCGCCTCGCCGGCACCCCCTCGGGCGCCCTGTTGGGGCCGGTCACCACGCCCGCACGCCGGTGCCCGTTGCCCGCAACCGCGCCCGCGCCCATTGCGCCCGAACCCGCTATGGCCCCCTAGGCCCTATGACAAGTGGGGCCCAGCCCCTGAACATTTTAAAAAAAGAGGTATAAAATTAATAATAAATAAAATATTAATTAATTAATTAATTAATTAATTAATTAAAGAATTAATT
Source organism: Aegilops umbellulata (assembly GCA_032464435.1). NCBI lineage: Eukaryota > Viridiplantae > Streptophyta > Magnoliopsida > Poales > Poaceae > Aegilops > Aegilops umbellulata. Next base: position 81,129,662 of record CP136060.1, on the reverse strand, counting down.
AACTTAATTAATTCTGTATTAGATTAATCTAATAACTTAGTTAACTAATTAATCATGATTAGTTAGTCTAGTCAAAGACGAACGGGACCCACACGTCAGCGACCCAGTCAACACATCTGTTGACTGCTGACATCATGCTGACGTCAGCATGCACTGTTTTGGATAATGTTGTATTAAGTTAATTAAATAAATGCTAAAATTAATCTAAATCCTTTAAAATTAATATAAAATAAACCGTAGCTCGGATGGAAAAACTTTGTACATGAAAGTTGCTCAGAACGACGAGACGAATCTGGTTATGCAACCCGTTCGTCCGCCACACATCCCTAACCTATCGAACCTGCAACATTTCACCTCCGGTTCATCTGTCCGAAAACGCAAAACACCGGGGATACTTTCCCGGATGTTTCCCCCCTTCGCCGGTATCACCTACCACTATGTTATGTCACCCCTAGCACCGCGTATCGCCATGTTATGCTTTGTATTGCTTTGATTGCTCTGCATTTATTGTTTCTTCCCCCTCTTCTTCTCCGGTAGACCCCGAGACTGATGCTGATGCCCCTGGGTACGACTACGTCGACGACGACCCCTCCTTCTTGTCTGTGCAATCAGGCAAGCCCCCCCCTTGATCACCAGATATCGCCTACTCTCCCCTATGCTGCTTGCATTAGAGTAGTGTAGCATGTTACTGCTTTCGTTATTCCTATCCTGATGCATAGCCTGTCTTTGATACTGCTGTTGATACCTTTACCTGCAATCCTACTGCTTAGTATAGGATGCTAGTGTTCCATCAGTGGCCATACACTCTTGTCCGTCTGCCATGCTATACTACTGGGCCGTGATCACTTCGGGAAGTGATCGCGGAAATATACTATATACTTTACACTGTTACATTACCTGTGATACTGTTCGGAGATGGGGGCTGAAGGGGCAGGTGGCTCCATCCCGGTAGAGGTGGGCCTGGGTTCCCGACGGCTCCCGACTGTTACTTTGTGGCGGAGCGACAGGGCAGGTTCAGACCACCTAGGAGAGAGGTGGGCCTGGCCCTAGTCGGCGTTCGCGATACTTAACACACTTAACGAGATCTGGGTATTTGATCTGAGTCTGGCCATTTGGTCTATACGCACTAACCACCTATGCGGGAGTAGTTATGGGTATCCCGACGTCGTGGTATTAGCCGAAGCACTTCGTGACGTTAGCGACTGAGCGGCGCGCGCCGGGTTGGACCGCGTAACGTGACTTCCTTTGTAATGGAGGTTGCTAGGTCTTCTCTCCGGCCGCGTACGCAACGTGCAGGTGTGCTCAGGGCGATGGGCCCAGACCCCTGCACGCTTAGGTTTAGACCGGCGTGCTGACCGCTCTGTTGTGCCTAGGTGGGGCTGCGACGTGTTGATCTTCTGAGGCCGGGCATGACCCAGGAAAGTGTGTCCGGCCAAATGGGATCAAGCGTGTTGGGCTATGTGGTGCACCCCTGCAGGGAAGTTTATCTATTCGAATAGCCGTGTCCCTCGGTAAAAGGACGACCCGGAGTTGTATCTTGACCTTATGACAGCTAGAACTGGATACTTAATAAAACACACCCTTCCAAGTGCCAGATACAACCCGGTGATTGCTCTCCAACAGGGCATCAAGGAGGGGATCGCCTGGTAGGATTATGCTATGCGATGCTACTTGGAGGACTTCAGTCTACTCTCTTCTATATGCTGCAAGACGGAGGCGACCAGAAGCGTAGTCTTCGATAAGACTAGCTATCCCCCTCTTATTCTGGCATTTTGCAGTTCAGTCCACTGATATGGCCCCTTTACACATATATCCATGCATATGTAGTGTAGCTCCTAGCTTGCGAGTACTTTGGATGAGTACTCACGGTTGCTTTTCTCCCCCTTTTCCCCCTTTCCCTTCTACCCGGTGGCTGCAACCAGATGCTGGAGCCCAGGATCCAGACGCCACCTTCGATGACGACTCCTACTACTCTGGAGGTGCCTACTACTACGTGCAGCCCGCTGACGACGACCAAGAGTAGTTAGGAGGATCCCAGGCAGGAGGCCTGCGCCTCGTTCGATCTGTATCCCAGTTTGTGCTAGCCTTCTTAAGGCAAACTTGTTTAACTTATGTCTGTACTCAGATATTGTTGCTTCCGCTGACTCGTCTATGATCGAGCACTTGTATTCGAGCCCTCGAGGCCCCTGGCTTGTATTATGATGCTTGTATGACTTATTTTATTTGTAGAGTTGTGTTGTGATATCTTCCCGTGAGTCCCTGATCTTGATCGTACACATTTGCATGCATGATTAGTGTACGATTGAATCGGGGGCGTCACAAGTTGGTATCAGAGCCGACTGCCTGTAGGAATCCCCCTTCCACCCTCCTTGGCCGAAGGCGAGTCTAGACATTGAAAAAAAACTTTTACTAACTTGGCTGTGTGCCTTACGGGCCCACGTCGCCATCGGGTGGTATTAGGATCCTTTACTCCTCGACCTTTACTCTAGTACTCTGAGCTCTCTTCTATTTGGGTTAAATGGTTTTGCTAAAAACAAAACTAACTTTAGGTTCTCGATAATACTTTCTCCCGGAGAGCCCCTCACTTCAGATGATCGCCTGGTGCACTAGAAGATTCTGAAGTTACTCTACGATGTTCTTTCGAGTCCTTGTGACACCGCATTTGCGATTTCCTTCCACCGTCAACCCCTATGAAAACTGCGTACACTTGCCATTCATACAATCATTCTCCGTTGATCTTGTTATTACAAGATGTCCCGAAATACTCTCTGTTGTTCCGAGAATCCTTTGAGCTTAGTGCCTTGATGTACTTTGTCACCTGAATACCCTTACGGATAATTCTCGCACTTACCGAGTATCCGCTCATCCCCAGTTGATTCTGGTATTTCACAAAAGCTTTTGAAATACCATTCGATCTTTCGAAGATCCTCAACAACCTATTGCTCTTGAAATTCTTGGTTGCTTGCATTGGGATTAAATCCTATAAGCCTATTAACCTTATTGGCATCCTCTGTCATTATCATTTTAAGTCTGTTGATCCAATATGTTGTGAATGTTCACAATCATCAATCGAGTCCTAGGATTATCTTTCCGGCTCAGACGACATTTTGAACATGAGCTGGTTCTCGACCAAACTATCTGTCGTCGATTGTGTCTCTGGTATATTCAATTGATCCATTGTTGATTAGAGCGTCTGCTTCCGATCCTTTGTTTTGGAAATCATAATTCCTTTGCATTAAAGCTTTGAATTATTCAGATGATTCCATAACCTGTTGCAATTGCATTCCCTCTTCTTCTGGTTGAGTATCGATACTCATATAAGATCCTTTGTGGACCATCAAGTCCTTTGTTGGATTGTTATCCGATAGTGTCATTCACATTTGATCACTATGTGAGTTTTTCCTCTGATAAATAATGCCTTCGTTAAGTTGTATCCTCTGCTTGGCCAACCATGCTCTGCTTTCGGGCTTGTGTTGATCACTCTTGAAACTTGTGGTATATGTTTCTAAGAAGGCCCTATGGGTCAAACGTATGCCTTCTCTAAACCATGAGAACCCGAAAGTTTTCACGAGCCATACTCTTCTGATGTTTCGCCAGATAAGATTTCAACACTGCAACTTCATCGAACGCGAGAAGTGAATGAAAGGTTATGCATTGGAGAAGTGGGAGTTGACCTTGAACTTTGTGTTCATGCCCATGGACACGATGTAGATCCTATCATGGAAGCTTCTTGTAACTATTTCCTTGATATAATATCCTTTGGTATCGGTGGATTGATCTTTTGCAATCGTGGTTCCGACCATGTTCTCCTTTAAATGACCTTTCTCGTGCAAGTTTAAGCCTTTGTCTTCTACAGAGCAATACCCTAGTCCAATCTCTACTTTGATCTGTCGTCGAGCATTACCCCCCTGGTATCTCGAGATTATCATTGAACTGCATAACCTCTTATGAGTTCTTCATCAGGTATTACATTCTCACGGACTCCAATTTTTCACGGGCTTTGAGTTATGAAACTCTCAAGGACACCGATAACGGAATCGAGTTTGCACGGCGATTCAACGAGGATTAGAGATCTTCATCGCTTACAAGTTTAATACTCCATGTCTGTCCTAGCTTGAACGGATACATCATTATCGTGCTAATGTTAGTCATCAGCATTTTGAACTCTTCAAGGATATCAACTGAATTCATAATGAGAAATACCATCCTTGCCCCCGATGATTTGTGTTATCATCGGCCACTTTATTGCCTTCCCTCCAACACAAACTTGTTCATGTTTTGTGTTATACTTCGATTCCCTTGCTATCCAGCATTTGACCTTCTTTACCTTGGAATATTACCACCTTTTATGTCAAGAATGTCGTGGTAATTTTACCACCCCTTGAGAATTCTTGATATAGTAATATCTCTCGCCATTTGCGTTCATTTCTTGGTCTCCGTGTTGATTCTAACCGGAATACCGACAAATGGTCTGTGATGTGTAAATTCTAAACTTCTAGCAACCCTATTGCTTTGAAGTTATTGGTCTACAGTTTCGTTATAAGTCTATTGCTTATTGAGTCATCATTTGAACATTGATCGTGCTACCTAGTCCAGGTTCCTGGGTGCACCCTTCTATCATTGTTCAGTTGAGTATGTTTCCCTCAAGCATACATCATTATACCATTTGATCTGACAAATGATATTTCCTTGTTCACATAATTGTGGAAATCCATCTTTTGGAAATCTCGAGGAATTGTCACTGAGTCCATCAGCCACCTCCTCGTCCCCTCCTTGGTTAAATGATGAACCCTTGTTTTGGAACTCGCTTCCATAGTTCAATTCCAAGAATCTTACATTATCATCTCGTCAATGTGTGTTACACCTTTTCTGCTCAGGCACCCTGAGTCTGAGGTATCCTAACACCGGCCAGATCTGAATCCCGGTCAGATATGATGGTTGGAATATATTTGCAAGGATAATAACAATGTTCTTTCATGACCCGGTAAGGTGATGTCATGCCCGGCACACCTGGCCGGAGGACCTACTGTTATAGTTTCCTTTTAGCAAGGTTATCCATCCTTCCATGAGGAAATTGAAAGACTTATTCTATAAGTTGTTCCTGATGGATCCTTTGTGTATCCCAAAGTCTGACCTTTGCTTGAATACCATGTCAATGCTATCTCGAAGCATGTCTATGGTACCCCGATTTTCAACAGGAATATTTGAACCCGATGTTAAGTGTTTCCTGCTCAATTATCCAAACACCGTTGTATGGGTAATGTCATGAAATTTCCCCCCCTTACCTAAAGAGTTTTCTACATTATATCTCGTCATGGATATCATGCTCTACTTGTCCTTGGGGAGGATATACCCCTGATATATGTGTTTAAACACATTTTCCTTTCCATTGTTCTGATTAATTTGATAACCATATTATCATTTCCATTGTTTGGTTTAACCTTTCTTGAGGTTTATATGATCTAAGCAGTAATATTTCCCTGCTTACGAAAACACCTCGGTGCACCACCTTATCAGTCAGACCCTGTTACTATTGTTGATGACATTTCGGTAACCACCGACGGACGGGAACCTTGCCTATTGGTCCGCCTCGTTCAACGAGCAGGAAAATGGTTCTCTTCATCCCTCGCCCTTGGTATCGATGTTGTTGCCGACATAACTAACAGGCTACCCTCTGGCATGCCATGCTATTGTGACCGTACAAGATGTCAGCCCCCCTTCCTACCTTTAACCCACATGGTGGGCCCATAACCCACAGTTCCACAGGATCGTAACCTGACTCTCCTATACACCCCTTGTTCCTAGAATTATTCCTCCCGCTTGGACTCATATGTAATTCATGGACCACCTTCCATGAGATCATCAATTCTGGCATCGGAAACAATAATTTTTCTGTTGCTTGAAACCCCTTTCACCTTATGACTAGGCATTGAACGATTGCCTGGCTGCTTGAAACTTCTTGTCGGACCTTCCAACTTTACTCTCGATGTGTTCTGTTAGTTCAACTCGAGAGGTACTCATATGCTCATTCATGGGTTAATCCCAGGTTATTACCCTTATAGCATTCTGTCGTTTCCGATCTACCCCGTTACCTATTCGTAAATACGATGAAGATCCCGAAGAAAGGATGTCGACTTCATCATAAGGACCTGAAGCAGAGAAATGAAGACATCAATGTATTGGACCGGTTCTCTTCGAGAAGAGCAAGCCAGAATGAGGATACCCGCTAGATTCGTAACCAAACCTTTCCCCCTCTCACTACCTCTTAAATCTCGGGACGGGATTTCTTGTAGTGGAGGAGAATTGTGACGCCCGGATAATCAAGCTACAGTAAAACTCTGCTAATGGTGCCACGTGACCTCGATTACTGTGGTTAAACTCGAGTTAGTTCGAAACCGATTCAAATTTAAATCCAAAATCAAACAAACAATAAAATTTTTCAAATATAAAGCAAACTAAATGTTCGGGTGGAGCCTAATAATGCATAGGTAATTATGGTGGAGAAACCACACTTTTATAAAAAGTTCAAAGGCTCTAAACTAAATAAAACAGTAGCGAAATAATTATGAGAATGCTTTTAAAATTAATAAGCAAATTTAATATTAATTAATTAATTAAAGAATTAATTAACTTAATTAATTCTGTATTAGATTAATCTAATAACTTAGTTAACTAATTAATCATGATTAGTTAGTCTAGTCAAAGACGAACGGGACCCACACGTCAGCGACCCAGTCAACACATCTGTTGACTGCTGACATCATGCTGACGTCATGCTGATGTCAGCATGCACTGTTTTGGATAATGTTGTATTAAGTTAATTAAATAAATGCTAAAATTAATCTAAATCCTTTAAAATTAATATAAAATAAACCGTAGCTCGGATGGAAAAACTTTGTACATGAAAGTTGCTCAGAACAACGAGACGAATCCGGTTACGCAACCCGTTCGTCCGCCACACATCCCTAACCTATCGAACCTGCAACATTTCACCTCCGGTTCATCTGTCCGAAAACGCAAAACACCGGGGATACTTTCCCGGATGTTTCCCCCCTTCGCCGGTATCACCTACCACTATGTTATGTCACCCCTAGCACCGCGTATCGCCATGTTATGCTTTGTATTGCTTTGATTGCTCTGCATTTATTGTTTCTTCCCCCTCTTCTTCTCCAGTAGACCCCGAGACTGATGCTGATGCCCCTGGGTACGACTACGTCGACGACGACCCCTCCTTCTTGTCTGTGCAATCAGGCAAGCCCCCCCTTGATCACCAGATATCGCCTACTCTCCCCTATGCTGCTTGCATTAGAGTAGTGTAGCATGTTACTGCTTTCGTTATTCCTATCCTGATGCATAGCCTGTCTTTGATACTGCTGTTGATACCTTTACCTGCAATCCTACTGCTTAGTATAGGATGCTAGTGTTCCATCAGTGGCCATACACTCTTGTCCGTCTGCCATGCTATACTACTGGGCCGTGATCACTTCGGGAAGTGATCGCGGAAATATACTATATACTTTACACTGTTACATTACCTGTGATACTGTTCGGAGATGGGGGCTGAAGGGGCAGGTGGCTCCATCCCGGTAGAGGTGGGCCTGGGTTCCCGACGGCTCCCGAATGTTACTTTGTGGCGGAGCGATAGGGCAGGTTCAGACCACCTAGGAGAGAGGTGGGCCTGGCCCTAGTCGGCGTTCGCGATACTTAACACACTTAACGAGATCTGGGTATTTGATCTGAGTCTGGCCATTTGGTCTATATGCACTAACCACCTACGCGGGAGTAGTTATGGGTATCCCGACGTCGTGGTATCAGCCGAAGCACTTTGTGACGTCAGCGACTGAGCGGCGCGCGCCGGGTTTGACCGCGTAACGTGACTTCCTTTGTAATGGAGGTTGCTAGGTCTGCTCTTCGGCCGCGTACGCAACGTGCAGGTGTGCTCAGGGCAATGGGGCCAGACCCCTGCGCGCTTAGGTTTAGACCGGCGTGCTGACCGCTCTGTTGTGCCTAGGTGGGGCTGCGACGTGTTGATCTTCCGAGGCCGGGCATGACCCAGGAAAGTGTGTCCGGCCAAATGGGATCAAGCGTGTTGGGCTATGTGGTGCACCCCTGCAGGGAAGTTTATCTATTAGAATAGCCGTGTCCCTCGGTAAAAGGACGACCCGGAGTTGTATCTTGACCTTATGACAACTAGAACTGGATACTTAATAAAACACACCCTTCCAAGTGCCAGATATTACCCGGTGATTTCTCTCCAACAGGGCATCGAGGAGGGGATCGCCGGCTAGGATTATGCTATGCGATGCTACTTGGAGGACTTCAGTCTACTCTCTTCTATATGCTGCAAGACGGAGGCGACCAGAAGCATAGTCTTCGATAAGACTAGCTATCCCCCTCTTATTCTGGCATTTTGCAGTTCAGTCCACTGATATGGCCCCTTTACACATATATCCATGCATATGTAGTGTAGCTCCTTGCTTGCGAGTACTTTGGATGAGTACTCACGGTTGCTTTTCTCCCCCTTTTCCCCCTTTCCCTTCTACCCGGTGGCCGCAACCAGATGCTGGAGCCCAGGATCCAGACGCCACCTTCGACGACGACTCCTACTACTCTGGAGGTGCCTACTACTACGTGCAGCCCGCTGACGACGACCAAGAGTAGTTAGGAGGATCCCAGGCAGGAGGCCTGCGCCTCGTTCGATCTGTATCCCAGTTTGTGCTAGCCTTCTTAAGGCAAACTTGTTTAACTTATGTCTGTACTCAGATATTGTTGCTTCCGCTGACTCGTCTATGATCGAGCACTTGTATTCGAGCCCTCGAGGCCCCTGGCTTGTATTATGATGCTTGTATGACTTATTTTATTTGTAGAGTTGTGTTGTGATATCTTCCCGTGAGTCCCTGATCTTGATCGTACACATTTGCGTGCATGATTAGTGTACGATTGAATCGGGGGCGTCACAATTTGATTACTATATGGTTTATTTGGTGGAAGGTTATATGTTCAGATCCAATATGCTATTTAATACCCCTCTGATCTTGAGCATGATTATCATTTGTGAGTAGTTACGTTTGTTCTCGAGGTCACGGGAGAAATCATGTTGCAAGTAATCATGTGAACTTGATATGTGTTCGATATTTTGATAGTATGTATGTTGTGATTCCCTTAGTGGTGTCATGTGAACGTCGACTACATGACACTTCACCATATTTGGTCCTAAGGGAATGCATTGTGGAGTAGAAATTACATGATGGGTTGCGAGAGTGATAGAAGCTTAAACCCCAGTTTATGCGCTATTCCGTGAGGGACCGATTAGATCCATAAGTTTAATACTATGGTTAGAATTTATTCTTAATAATTTTCTCGTAGTTGCGGATGCTTGCGGGAGGGTTAATCATAAGCAGGAGGTTTGTTCAAGTAAGAACAACACCTAAGCACCGGTCCACCCACATATCAAATTATCAAAGTACCGAACACAAATGAAACCAACATGGTGAAAGTGACTAGATGAAATTCACGTGTACCCTCAAGAACGCTTTGCTTATCATAAGAGACCGTTTTGGCCTGTACTTTGCCTCAAAAGGATTGGGCTACCTTGCTTCACTTTTGCTACTATTATTGTTACTTGCTCGTTACAAATTATCTTGCTATCAAACTACTCGGTTATTTACAATTTCAGCACTTACGGACATTACCTTGCTGAAAACCACTTGTCATTTCCTTCCGCTCCTCGTTGGGTTAGACACTCTTACTTATCGAAAAGAGCTCCAATTGATGGCATATACTTGTGGGTCATCAATGCTATTTTCTGGCGCCGTTGCCGGGGAGTGAAGCGCCTTTGGTAAGTGGAATTTGGTAAGGAAACATTTATATAGTGTGCTGAAATTTATTGTCACTTATTACTTTGGAAAACAATCCTTTGAGGGGTTTGTTCGGGGTATCTTCACCTCGTACGGAACCACAATTAGTTACCCGTCAAACCACTGCACCTACTAAAAATATTGAATATGAAATTCCTTCGGGTATGATAGAACAAGTGCTAGCTAATCCTTATGCAGGAGATGGAACCGAACATCCTGATATGCACTTGATATATGTAGAACAAATTTGTGGATTGTTCAAGCTTGCAGGTTTACCCGGAGATGAAGTTATGAAGAAGGTTTTCCCTTTATATTTCAAGGGAAACGCATTGGCATGGTATAGGATATGCGATGATATTGGATCTTGGAATTGGAATCAATTGAAAGTGGAGTTCCACCAAAAAAAATTATCCTATGCGTCTAGTTCATCCTGATCGGAATTACATATATAATTTTTGGCCTCGTGAAGGAGAAAGTATTGCTCTAGCTTGGGGGAGTCTTAATTCAATGTTATATTCATGCCCCAATCATGAGCTCTCAAGAGAAATTATTATCCAGAATTTTTATGTTCGGCTTTCTCGTGATGACCAATCCATGATTGATACTTCTTGTACTGGTTCTTTCTTGAAGAAAACTATTGAATTCCGGTGGGATCTTTTGGAAAGAATTAAACGCAACTCCGAAGATTTGGAACTCAAGAAGGTAAAGAGTCATGTATTAAACTTAAATATGACTGTGTTAAATCTTTTATGAATACCGATGCTTTTCAAAAGTTTAGCACTAAATATGGACTTGACTCTGAGATAGTAGCCTCCTTCTGTGAATCATTTGCTACTCATGTTGATCTATGTAAAGAGAATTGGTTTAAATATCACCCACCTATTAAAGAAGAAATTAAAGAACCGCTACCAATTAAAGAAGAAACCATAATTTATACTGTTGATCCAATTGTTCCCTCTGCTTATATTGAGAAACCACCTTTCCCTGTTAGGATAAAGGAACATGCTAAAGTTTCAACTATGGTTAACAAAAGCTATATTAGAACTCCTAAGCCTGATGAACAAATCAAAGTAGAACCTAGTATTGTTATGGTTAAATATCTCTTGGAAGAAGATATAGATGGACATGTTATTTACTTTTGTGAAGAAGCTGCTAGAATTGCCATGATAAAAAGGATAAACATAGACCTGTTGTTCGCATGCCTGTTGTCTCAGTTAAAATAGGAGATCACAGTTATCATGGTTTATGTGACATAGGTGTTAGTGTGAGTGCTATTCCATGGACCTTATATCAAGAAATTATGAATGACATATCACCTGAAGAGATAGAAGACATATATGTTACTATCAAACTTGCTAATAGAGACATTATATCACCAATTGGGATTGTTAGAGATGTTAAAGTCTTGTGTGGGAAAAAATACCCTACTATTTCTCTTGTTCTTGGTTCCCCATAAGATGACTTTTGTCCCATTATCTTTGGTAGACCTTTCTTGAACACCGTCAATGCTAAGATAGACTATGAGAAACAAACTGTCGGTGTTAGTTTTGGTGATGAGTCTCATGAGTTTAATTTTTCCTAGTTTAGTGGAAAGATTCATGTAAAAGAATTGCCTAGTAAGGATGAAATAATTGGTCTTGCTTCTATTGCTGTACCACCTACTGATCCTTTGGAACAATATTTGCTAGACCATGAAAATGATTTTCATATGTATGAAAGAAATGAAATAGATAACATTGTCTTTGAACAACATCCTCTGCTTAAACACAATTTGCCAATTGAAACTCTAGGAGGTCCTCCTCCACCTAAAGGTGATCATATGTTTGAATTAAAACAATTGCCAGATACTTTGAAATATGCTTATATTGATAAAAAGAAGATATATCCTGTTATTATTAGTGCTAACCTTTCAGAACATGAAGAAGAAAGATTTAGTCCTAAGGAAGCACCGAGATGCTATTGGATATACTCTTGATGATTTAAAGGGCATTAGTCCCACTCTATGTCAGCACAAAATTAATATGGAACCTGATGCTAAACCTGTTGTTGATCACCAACGTCGGTTAAATCCGAAGATGAAAGAAGTGGTAAGAACAGAAATATTAAAACTTCTGGAAGCAGGTATAATCTATCCTATAGATGACAGTAGATGGGTAAGCCCTGTTCATTGTGTTCCTAAGAAAGGAGGTATTACTGTTGTTCCTAATGATAAGAATGAACTTATTCCACAAAGAATTGTTACATGCTATAGAATGGTAATTGATTTTAGAAAATTAAACAAAGCAAATAGAAAAGATTATTAACCTCTGCCTTTTATTGATGAAATGCTAGAAAGATTATCTAAGTACACACATTTTTGCTTTCTTGATAGATATTCTGTTTTTTCACAAATACCTGTTTCTCAACCTGATCAAGAAAAGACCACTTTTACTTGTCCCTTTGGAACTTATGCTTATAGTCGCATGCCTTTTGGTTTATGTAATGCACCTGCTACCTTTCAAAGATGTATGACTGCTATATTCTTTGACTTTTGTGAAAAGATTGTTGAGGTTTTTATTGATGACTTTGCTGTTTATGGGAAGATTTTTGATGATTGTTTAAGCAATCTTGATCGAGTTTTGCAGAGATGCGAGCAAACAAATCTTGTCTTGAATTGGGAGAAGTGCCACTTTATGGTTAATGAAGGTATTGTCTTGGCTCATAAAATTTCTAAAAGAGGTATTGAAGTGGACAAAGCAAAGGTTGATGCAATTGAGAAAATGCCATGTCCTAAAGATATCAAAGGTATTTGTAGTTTCTTAGGTCATGCTGGTTTTTATAGGAGATTTATCAAAGAGTTTTCAAAAATGTCTAGGCCTCTTACGACTCTTTTGCAAAAGGATATTCCTTTTGTTTTTGATGATGATTGTTTAGAAGCCTTTGAAACACTCAAGAAAGCCTTAATTTCTGCACCTATTGTTCAACCACCTGATTGGAACTTGCCTTTTGAAATTATGCGTGATGCTAGTGATTATGTTGTTGGTGCTGTTCTAGGACAAAGAGTTGATAAGAATCTGAATGTTATTCATTATGCTAGTAAAACTCTAGACAGTGCTCAAAGAAACTATGCTACTACTGAAAAAGAATTCTTAGCAGTGGTGTTTGCTTGTGATAAATTTAGACCTTATATTGTTGATTCAAAAGTAATTGTTCACACATACCATGCTGCTATTAAATATCTTATGGAAATTAAAGATGCTAAACCTAGACTTATTCATTGGGTCCTCTTGCTACAAGAATTTGATTTACATATCACTGATAGAAAGGGAGCTAAGAACCCCATAGCTGATAACTTGTCTAGGCTTGCAAATGTGCCTGATGACCCACTACCTATTGATGATAGTTTTCCTGATGAGCAGTTAGCTGAAATAAATGTTGCTCATAATACTCCTTGGTATGCTGACTATGCTAATTACAGTGTTGCTAAATATTTACCACCTAGCTTTACTTATCAACAAAAGAAAAGTGCTTCTATGATTCAAGACACTACTTTTGGGATGACCCGCATCTTTATAAAGGAGTAGATGGTATTATTAGACGTTGTGTACCTGAGCATGAACAGGGACAAATCCTACGGAAATGTCACTCCGAAGCTTATGGAGGGCATCATGCTGGAGATAGAACTGCTCACAAGGTATTGCAGTCTGGATTTTATTGGCCTACTCTCTTCAAGGATGCCTGTAAGTCCATCTTATCTTGTGATGAATGCCAAAGAATAGGTAATATCGGTAAGCGTCAAGAAATGCCTATGAATTATTCACTTGCTGTTGAACCATTTGATGTTTGGGGATTTGATTACATGGGTCCTTTTCCTTCCTCTAATGGGTATACACATATTTTTGTTGCTGTTGATTATGTTACTAAATGGGTAGAAGCCATTCCAACCAGTAGTGCTGATCACAACACCTCTATTAAAATGCTTAAGGAAGTCATTTTCCCAAGGTTTGGAGTCCTTAGATATTTAATGACTGATGGTGGTTCACACTTTATTCATGGTGCTTTCCGTAAAATGCTTGCCAAGTATGATGTTAACCATAGAATTGCATCACCTTATCATCCTCAGTCTAGTGGTCAAGTTGAACTTAGCAATAGAGAAATAAAATTAATCTTGCAAAAGACTGTTAATAGGTCCCGGAAGAATTGGTCTAAGAAACTAGATGATGCACTTTGGGCTTATAGAACAACATATAAAAATCCTATGGGTATGTTTCCTTATAAAATGGTTTATGGAAAAGCTTGTCATTTGCCTCTTGAGTTAGAACTTAAAGCATTTTGGGCAATCAAAGAACTCAATTATGATTTCAAACTTGCCGAAGAAAAGAGGTTATTTGATATTAGCTCACTAGATGAATGGAGAACCTGTCGTGGAATTGTCACGGAAGTTGTCCTCGTGAAAGGACTTAGTCGTGGAGCCGTCGCAACTAGGAAGCTTAAAGGGGTTAAAGTGGGACAAAGGACACGGAAGTTTATACTAGTTCGGCCCCTTAAGATGAAGGTAAAAGCCTACGTCTAGTTGGGTTGGTATTGCTAGGGTTTCGACGACTGGGGAGCAAAATATGCTATGCCCGGCTCTCGATTGGATGTTACTTGCCCTAAGGCGCCGACGGTCGTCCCCTTATATACACGGGTTGACACCCTGCGGCCTACAGAGTCCCGACCGGCTCATAAACAATGTCCGGCTCGGTGACTATTTAATCTTGCCTTACAACACAAGCCATGCCATTACGGCGGTTTATCACTACGGGCCTTAAATCGCCTATGGGCTTTAGGCCCTTTATTGAACCACCATCTTCAAGCTTGATCTTGGGCTTCATATGATGAATCGTCTTTGCATAACCCGGCCCCTCCTAGGCAGTTTACACAAATAGTTATATCCCCAACATTAGGCCCCAGATTGATTTGAACCGGTTCATGTCAATCTTCAATACCTTAAGAGAAAGCCTTCTGTCTTCTGTCTGCGCCAAAGTCATGACCCGCCATGACGTCATCTTCTGGATTCACGATAACCCGCCATGACATCATCTTCCATTAAATTCATATTTTATTCTGTCACACCCCAACGAATCTTTATCTTAATGACCATTCCAAAAATTGAGGCGTCGAAGTAGCTGGATAACCACGTCTGGTCTCCTTGTTTCTTGCGCCCTCTCTGTCAGTCCTTCCTCATAAATAGGCATGACCCTCAGGTCTTTTCCATTCTCCCCCTTTCTGTCGTCTTCTTCCTCTCGCGACTCCGCTACTGCTCGAGCTCCGCCGCCGCCGCTGCAGCAGAGCACTTCATCTTCGTCGACCTCGACCGCTGCATCAACCTGAACCCGACCAGAGATCGACGACGAACTTCCGCATCAAGTCTGCACCCGTAAGTTCCTTCCCCTCCATACCTTAGATCCCATTAGGGTTTTCGAGTTCCTTGGTGTTCTTCGCTGTTCGTCATGAACCCTTCATAGATTTCACCACCACAACCTTTTTTGATCTTAAGGTAGTATAAAACTGATGCGGTAGCTGTTTCGCACCCATTTCGAATGTAAATAGATCCCTTTCCTTTGTACAGAGGCTTCGTTGGAACTTATGAACTCATCTGTACTGGTTTCTAGGTCTAGAATAATTTTCTTTTCTGTACACCCGTTTGATCCAAAATAATATCTGCCAGCTGCGAAACTTGTTTGTGCGACACTTAGGCAAAAATCTGTTTCTGTCAGATCCATTTAGCCACAGCGACTCTCACCGCCAGCTTAAAAAGAACAATATTCGATTGATAACTATGGCCACTCCTGGCGGTTTAAAACAATTTAACTGCTTCTCAAGCCCATGGCGGCTTTGAATAACCAGATATAATTAGCCATATGCCATTAGGCCCCTTCGTAAGCCGCCATCTGGAATATGAATTTGAAACGTTCTCCTCCGGTTTAAATTTGAACCAGAAAACTTTTTATTTTGTCATAGCTTCCGACTGCATAATGACACCCAAGGCTCCTAAAGCATCCGTGACCTGCAATTGGGTCAAATCCATCGTTACTGAGAGCACTCTGAATGATTTCATGAAGACCAGTTATCTGCCCTAGAAGGAAATATGTCCTATTGTGCTCCTAATCCGGCCGAGGAGAAACCTCACCCCAAGGAAGGGGAAGTCATCGTATTCACTGATCACATGAACCGGGGCTTTTCTCCACTCGACTCAAAATTTTTCAGAGACGTTTTACACTTTTTTGATCTTCGTCCTCAAGACATTGGGCCCAACTCCATATCAAATATTTGCAACTTTCAAGTGTTTTGTGAAGTGTATCTTGGAGAAGAACCCAATCTACTGCTTTTCCGAGAGCTGTTTTATTTAAACCGCCAGAACGAACGTGCCAACGGACCCAGTTTGGAACTTGGTGGTATTTCCATTCAGTGACGGAGGGATTGCCTTTTCCCGTATGCTGAATCACCGAGTCACCCCAAGGACTGGAACCAGACGTGGTTCTACTGTCAGGATACTTCTCCGGTTAATGAGAATCCTCTGCCCGGCTTTCGCGCCCTGCGCCTTGAATCCAACCATCCAGTACCAGATAAGCTATCTGCCGCAGAACATCAAAAACTTGCCCCCACCATAAAGAAGATCAGGGCTCTTCCGGTGAACGGTTTAAATGGCATTGACTTGGTCCAAGTTTGGGTCTCCTGACGGGTTATTCCATTAAGCCGCCGCCCCAGCCTGATGTGCAATTATACAGGCGAGAGAAATGATCCACTGTGGCATAGCCCCGATAATCTGCCTGATGATATAGTTGAAACCATGACAAAGTCTCTTATGAAAGAGGGCTCGGTGGACTGCAGCACCGTCGGCTTGAGTCCATTCTGCAAGACTAACCTGGCCCCAGCTGTAAGTCACCAGTCTAGATACCTTTACTTTCACTTTAAACCACTTTGTTCTTACTCATAACCCTTTGTTGTTATTCTTAGGCAAATGTTAAATTTTGGAAGGTCCAGTATGACCATGAGGCCGCTAAGCAGGCCAGGGCAGCTAAGAAGGCTGAGAGGAAAGCCGCCAAATCCGTAACTCAGAGGAAAAAGAAACCAAGCGCCTCAGATTTACTTAAGCTGGATGACACGTCAGATGATGATGAAGAAGAGGTAACCTTGATCTCCCTTGGTTATTTTTTCCGATTATCTTATTGACTTTTAACTCCTTTCAGGATGATACGGGAACCAGCCAGGCAGTTGAGGAAGAGGTAATATCTATTTCCTCCGACTCAAAACCATTGCCAAGATCGAAATTCCGACAAGTAACCCGGAAAGTAAGGTTTTCACACCCTTTAGCTTATTTGGACCCTCACTTTCTTTTGAAGCAACAACAGCATGAAAGCCGCCGCCAAACCCGGACCAGTGGGGGCGACGATCTGTCCTCCGGGTTACCTAACACTCCTTCACGGAAGCGCCGGACCGAGGTTTTGTCTCTTAACTGATCTTATATCAGGTTGTATATTATCTTCTGATCTTTTATCTTCCTTTGAACAGGAAATTGCCCGTTCTTCCTCTGGTGACTCATCGCAAACAACCCTGCCAGCTTTCAAGACCATCCTTGGGTAAACGCAATTTCGACTCTTTCTCCTGTCATTCCTATGCCCTTATATATATCTAACTTGTCATACTCCATGTAGTGGGCAGGCAAAGCCTAATAAGAAGGCAAGAGCAAATAAACCAATTGAACCATCGAAGGCTGCTGAACCGGAGGCACGAATCCCTGCTCTTGATATCTCAGAGCAACAACCAGTAGAACCTGTCATCAATACCCCTCCCGAGATTCCGGATCTTACCAAAGATTTCCTAGATGCCAACCCCTCAACTTCTATTCCCTTCAGCCAATTTAAGCTGTCTGAAACTGCAGATGATGACATACTGATTACTGGCACCGGCTTTGTTAAGCCGGGGAATCCCATAATTCTTGCCCAACACACTGCCAACCAAGAAGCTGTTGAGAGGCGGAAACAAAACTTTGACGTTTCTCATTACTCTCAGTTGAGCAGCAATGAAATCATGTCCGGCTATCTGAATCAGGTCCATTCGAGCCGTGACCTTGAAGTTGACATGGTTAGACAAATGTATAAAAAATTTGAGATATGAGCTTTTTACCTTTTTTTGTACTGTATTTATCACACCAGCCCCCAAGTCTAATGCTTATGATGAATATGCTGTAGACTTTTAGAATAAAAACAGAAAACATGTAATATGCTTTAAATAAACCTTATGACAAAATCTAGCTCATACTATTTCCTTCAACGGCTGGCTTATAAATAAGCCGGGCCCTTTAAATAGTTGAATTAAATAATCTTTGCATAAACATAACCGCAATATAAATTAGTCCCCAAGTACGAAGTACTCTTGATTGCAAAGTGCTTGGTACTTAAGTTTATAAGCTGGCATGTAAACATAACGTTTATTGAGACATTAGCCCCCAAGTACCAAGTGGTCTTGCTGGCAAAGTGGTTGGTACTTGGTTATGTAAAGAACCATTAGTTTGGCAAATACAGTTCATTGAGGTACATTAGCCCCCAAGTACCAAGTGTTTTTTGCTTGTAAAATACTTGGGACTTTGAAATTAGGACAAATGTAATCTTATGTAATTTAGTATTTGTCAACAGGCTGCCACTTCAGATCTGGAGTCACAATTGGCTGATGTCAAAACCCGGCTGATTACTCAAGAAACTGTGACTCAGAAGGTGACATCAAAATTTGACTTTATGGTAACAGAAAAAGAGAAATTGAAAACTGAATTCGAAGCAGAGAAGAAAACCTGGGCTGATCAAAAGACGGCTCTGACAGAACGTGCTGAAAAAGCCGAAAAAGCCCTTGAAGAAGTAACCACTGAATTGACCGGCTTAAAGACCCGTGTGAATCAGATGGTGTCAGCTATCTTTGGTAAGCCGCCATACCAAATCCTTAAAGTTGATGTATTATACTGATCACATAATCCGTTGCTTACTCATAATGCACCATATTCAGGTTCCAGAAGCAGCAACCTTAAGGGAGATATGCTGCTGAAACTGAAGGCTGTGTATACCCTTGTTGAACAGTTGTATACGGGGACGCAATGCACATTAGCTTCCATCTCTCCAATAGGTCAAACAACCACTTTATTGCAAGATGTCCTGAAAAAGCTTTCTGTGCTGCCCGTGAGATTTGAAGAAATCAAGCGATCTGCTGCAAGAGCCGGTGCCGTTATGGCTTTGAGCCGAGCCAAGGCGTGGGTACCAGAGCTTGACCTGTCTGAGGTAGCCACTGGTTATCCAAGCCTTCAAGAGGATGGCACTGCTTTTGATCATAAAGCTTTTACAACCTGTGTGAAGGAAATCCGGCCGCTGGCCACTCTTATTGCAAATGAGTCAGATTTGTCTAAATACCAGCCGGTTTTGATCAAGAGAATAAAAAGCTGCCAACTCCGGCGTATCTAGTGAAGGATTTAATCCCACCAATTAGTAAGCACACTTTTGCTCCTGAAATTGATCCGTCAGAGCTTATAGATGATGAAGCTGAATTTGAAGCTTTATCTGGCATGGATTAGTCTTCACAGCCGGAACCAGAAGATGAAGAGCAGGCGAAGGGTGATACTGAGGGCGTCGAGTAGCATAGCCGAGACTTTAAACCACCGAGTGGTTCTAAATGCAATTTGTTTTGTAAAAGACAATTTGATCTCATCCGGCCCTGTGGAGGCATGTAATAGGACAAAATGACCTTGCTTCTGCTTATGCCATCGTGCATGCCGCTTAGCACTTAATATCCTTAAACCTCCATCATACACTACTTTTTCATCTGTTTCCTTTACGCTTATATAAATGTTTGACTTGCCCTGTAATCCTTTAGTTGGTACTACGGTTTGTGTAACCTGAGCCATAAAGATGACGATCCTGACCCTGTAAAAATGGATATATTCAGACAGATGATGATTGGAATATTTGAGAGCTGGCAATTTCGAAAGCCAGCCCGGGTTAAACATAAACCGCTCATATATATTTGAGATGTAATCCCAACAAGGTCTTAAGTCAAGTAGGGTATCGACAGAAATAAAGTACTGTGAGGCTTCTGATTCGGATACGATGAATA
Organism: Aegilops umbellulata; assembly: GCA_032464435.1. Taxonomy (NCBI): domain Eukaryota; kingdom Viridiplantae; phylum Streptophyta; class Magnoliopsida; order Poales; family Poaceae; genus Aegilops; species Aegilops umbellulata. The sequence goes on along the minus strand of CP136060.1, from coordinate 81,109,689 downwards.
AACCGTTCCAAAGGGGTTAAGCTAAGATTCGAATACGATTATATAGCCCCCAGTGGCTTTGGCGATGCCGATCAAGAGGGTATCAACAGCTATGTTCTCTTTGGTTCGAATACGACCTATGTTTGAACAGGAAACCCCCAAGTGACCTTAAGAGTTGTTTAATGACGCTGATTCGAATATGATCCACGTCAGACCCAAAGGGGTTAAGCTATGATTCAGATATGATCAAGAAGCCCCCTAGTGGGTTTGGCAGTATGCCAATCAAAAGGGTATCGACAGCTATGTTCTCTTTGGTTCGAATACGACCTATGTTTGAACAGGAAGCCCCCTAGTGACCATGGCTAGATTCAAATATGATCATAAGCCGTACCAAAGGGAAAGCCGGACTCAAATATGATCCGCTCCCTGTTGGCTGTTTCATCAACATAATAAGGAAGACAATTTTTTTTGGGGGATGAAAAGGACAGAGGTCCTGCTTTATTGCTTTTCATAATATATACATTGTCAAAATATGTACATCCTAAGAGCCGGTGGCTCAAGTGTAGTAAGGCCGAAGATGAGCGATATTCCATGGCCGGCGGGTCTCCTCCTCCGACTTGCGTGAGTCTTTGTGCTCTCGAACATCGATGAGGTAATATGCCCCGTTATTTAGGTTTTTGCTGACCACAAAGGGCCCTTCCCAAGGGGGGATATCTTGTGCATATCGGATTGATCCTGGATGAGCCGGAGCACTAAGTCACCTTCCTGAAAGGTTCTGGATCTAACCCGGTGGCTGTGATAATGGCACAGGTCCCGTTGATAAATCGCTGAGCGGGCTATTGCCAAATCTCGCTTCTCATCCAACAAATCAAGTGCATCCTGACGAGCTTGTTCATTGTCAGCTTCAACGTAAGGCGCCACTCGGGGCGAGTCATGACGGATGTCACTTGGCTGGACCGCCTCTGCTCATAAACCATGAAGAAAGGTGTACAACCCGTAGATCTGTTAGGTGTAGTGTTGATGCTCCAAATTACAGAGGGTAATTCCTCCACCCAACAACCCGGCGTCCGCTGTAAAGGGACCATGAGCCAGGGCTTTATACCTTTCAAAATCTCCTGATTAGCTCTTTTAGCTTGACCATTGGATTGAGGATGAGCTACGGACGACACATCAAGTCGGATATGTTCTCGTTGACAGAACTCTTCCATAGCGCCTTTGGAAAGGTTAGTACCATTGTTAGTTATTATGCTGTGTGGAAAACCAAAACAAAAGATCACCTTTTTCATGAACTGAACCGCCGTGGCTGCATCACACTTGCTGATCGGCTCTGCCTCAACCCACTTTGTGAACTTATCAACCGCCACCAGGAGGTGTGTCTTTTTATCCTTGGACCTTTTGAAAGGCCCAACCATATCAAGCCCCCCAAACTAAAAACGGCCAAGTAATTGGAATCATTCTTAATTCTTGAGCCGGCACATGAACTCGTCATGAGAACTTTTGACAACCATCACATTTACTGACCAGATCCTCCGCATCAGCATGAGCCGTTAGCCAATAAAAACCATGAAGGAAAGCCTTGGCCACAAGAGATTTTGAGCCGGCATGATGACCACAATCCCCTTCATGGATCTCACGAATTATTTCCTGACCTTCCGTAGGTGACACACAACGTTGAAACGCCCCAGTGACACTGCGATGATGCAACTCACCATGAACAATTGTCATGGAATTAGACCGCCAGATGACTTGTCTGGCCAAGGTCTCATCCTCAGGCAACTCTCCCCGGGTCATGTAAGCCAAGTATGGCACTGTCCAATCCGGGATAACGTGAAGAGCCGCCACCTGCTGTGCTTCTAGGTCCGGAACAGCTAAGTCTTCCTCTGTGGGTAACTTGACAGAAGGATTATGCAAAACATCCAAAAAGGTGTTAGGCGGTACCGGCTTACGTTGAGATCCCAGCCGGCTTAAAGCATCAGCCGCCTCGTTCTTCCTTCGATCAATGTGCTCCACTTGATAACCCTTGAAGTGCCCAGCTACAACATCAACTTCACGGCGATAAGCCGCCATGAGGGGATCCTTAGAGTCCCACTTGCCTGACACCTGTTGAACCACCAGATCTAAGTCGCCCAAGCACCTTACCCGGCTTAAATCCATCTCCTTAGCCATCCGAAGACCATGGAGCAAGGCCTCTTACTCAGCTGCATTGTTAGTACAAGGAAACATGAGCCGGAGCACATAACAAAATTTGTCATCTCGAGGGGAAGCTAAAACGACTCCAGCCCCCGAGCCTTCCAACTGCCTGGATCCATCAAAGTGAATAGTCCAATATGTGTTATCCGGCTTCTCCTCTGGTGTCTGCAGCTCTGTCCAATCATTGATGAAGTCCACCAGTGCTTGGGACTTAATAGCAGTGCGTGGCACATACTTCAAACCATGAGGCCCTAGCTCAATGGCCCACTTAGCGACTCGTCCTATGGCCTATCTATTCTGGATGATGTCTCCCAAAGGAGCAGAACTTACCATAGTGATGGGGTGACCCTGGAAGTATTGCTTAAGCTTCCGGCTCGCCATGAACACCCCATAAACAAGCTTCTGCCAATGTGGATATCTTTGCTTAGACTCAATAAGCACCTCCCTGATGTAGTAAACCGGTCGTTGAACCTGATGCTCCTTGCCAGCCTCCTTGCGCTCTACCACAATTGCAACACTCACAGCACGTGAGTTAGCGGCCACGTATAACAATAGCGGCTCCTTATCAGTGGGAGCCGCAAGGACCGGCGGCTCAGATAACTGTCTCTTTAAATCTTCAAAGGCAGCATTAGCAGCATCCCTCCAGACAAAATTGTCTATTTTCTTCATCATCTGATATAGCGGTATGGCCTTCTCACCTAACCGGCTTATGAACCGGCTTAAAGCAGCGATACGACCCGCCAGTCGCTGAACATCATTGATGCACGTCGACTTAGCCGAAGAGGTAATCACCTTGATCTTCTCCGGATTAGCTTCAATGCCTCTGTTAGAGGCTAGAAAACCCAAAAGCTTGCCTGCTGGCACGCCAAACACACATTTGGCCGGGTTAAGCATCATCTTGTAAACCCGGAGATTGTCAAAGGTTTCCTTCAGATCATCTATCAAGGTTTCCTTCTCTCTGGATTTAACCACTATATCATCCACATAAGCGTGAACATTGCGCCCAATCTGATTATGGAGACAGTTCTGTACACATCGGTGATAAGTCGCCTGGGCACTCTTGAGCCCAAATGGCATAGATACATAGCAGAAGGCTCCAATCGGAGTGATGAAAGCCGTCTTCTCCTGGTCCTTAACTGCCAATTTGATCTGATGATAACCAGAGTAAGCGTCCAAGAAGCTCAAACGCTCACAACCTGCCGTAGCATCAATGATTTGATCAATACGGGGAAGAGCAAAAGGATCAGCCGGACAAGCCTTGTTTAAGTCCGTGTAATCCACACACATCCGCCAGGTGTTGTTCTTTTTAAGTACAAGCATCGGGTTAGCCAACCACTCTGGGTGAAAAACTTCAACAATAAACCCGGCGACTAAGAGCCGGGCCACCTCCTCACCAATAGCTTTCCGTCTCTCTTCGTTGTACCGCCGCAGAAATTGCCTGACCGGTTTAAACTTTGGATCAATGTTAAGAGTGTGCTCAGCGAGTTCTCTCGGTACACCCGGCATGTCAGAAGGTTTCCATGCAACAATGTCCCGATTCTCACGGATGAACTCGATGAGCGCGCTTTCCTATTTGGGATCCAGATTGGCACTGATACTGAATTGCTTAGACGAGTCGCCTGGAACAAAATCAACAAGCTTGGTTTCATCAGACGATTTAAACTTCATCACCGGGTCATGCTCTGTGGTTGGCTTCTTCAGAGATGTCATGTCCGCCGGGTCAACGTTATCTAGATAAAACTTCAGCTCTTCTGCTGCACAAACATATTCGACATAGGCAGCATCACCCTCCTCACATTCCAGGGCTATCTTTCGACTCCCATGCATAGTAATGGTGCCCTTGTGACCCGACATTTTGAGCTGCAAATAGACATAACATGGTCGTGCCATGAACTTGGCGTAAGCCGGCCGTCCAAACAGAGCATGATATGGACTCCTAATTTTGACCAGCTCAAAAGTTAATTTCTCAGCCCTAGAATCATAGCATCTCCAAAGGCTACCTCCAGCTCAATCTTACTGACCGGGTATGCTGACTTACCAGGCACCACGCCATGGAAAACAGTGTTGGACGTCTTTAAATTCTTGTCAGTCAACCCCATACGTCGAAAGGTCTCATAATAGAGGATGTTGATGCTGCTACCTCCGTCCATGAGCACCTTAGTGAATTTATATCCACCAACCTGAGGTGCTACCACCAAGGCTAACTGACCCGGATTGTCAACCCGGGGAGGGTGATCTTCCCTACTCCACACAATAGGCTGCTCTGACCACCTTAAATAACGGGGAACCGCCAGCTCAACAACGTTCACAACCCTTTTATGAAGCTTCTCGTCTCGTTTGCATAAGCTAGTGGTGAACACATGATACTGTCCACTATTCAGCTGCTTTGGATTGCTCCGATAACCCGACTACTGCTGCTGCTGACCTCCCTGACCAGACTGCTGATGATTATAGCCGCCTTGATTTCCCTGAAAGCCGGAATTTGAACCGCCACTCGGGCCAAGAAAACCGCCGCCACCTGAACTACCACCAGACCCATGATTGCCATCGAATGTGTTGGAATTTTTGAAAGCCTTCTTGATCGCGCAATCCTTCCATAGGTGGGTGGCCGGCCTTTCCCGAGTGCTGTGTCTCGGACATGGTTCATTAAGCAGTTGCTCAAGAGACGGACCTGACCCGCCGGACCAAGGGTCCGGCCTCCCCTTGCATCGCTGATTGTTACCCTGTGAATTAGCGTTGGCCACAAACTCGGGGTTACCATCGGCCTTAAGCTTATTGCCTCCTTGATTCGCTGGGTTATGCTGCTGACCCTTTCCATTGCCGTTCTTATTTCCCTTCCCTGTCTTTTCTTCATCAGACGCGGGATCCTTGGTACTATCAAAATCGGCGTATTTGACTAGAGTCGCCATCAGCTGACCCATATCATTACAATCACGCTTGAGGTGCCCCAGCTTTTGTCTCAGCGGTTCAAATCGGCAGTTTTTCTCCAACATCAAGACTGCAGAGCCGGCATCCATCTTGTCAGATGAATGTATTATTTCCTTGACCCGTCACACCTAATGAGTGGTAGACTCACCCTCCTCTTGCTTACAATTAGTCAAGTCCACAATTGACATGAACTGCTTGCAAGTATCTTTGAAGTTCTGAATGAACCGGGCTTTTAACTCCGCCCATGAGCCAATGGAATTAGGTGGCAGCCCCTTTAACCAAGTCCGGGCAGTTCCATCCAACATCATGGTGAACTACTTAGCCATTGCCGCATCACTGACCTCCAACAACTCCATGGCCATCTCATAGCTTTCGATCCATGCCCCAGGCTGTAAATCAGCCGTATAATTTGGCACCTTCCCGGGTCCCTTGAAGTCCTTGGGCAAACGCACATTACGCAAAGCCGGTACCAAACAAGGAACACCACCGGTTCTGGTGGCCACTCCTGCCTCAACAGAAGTCGTCGGATAATCCGGGAAGGTTTGATGAGCCGCCTGCTGAGCCGCCCGCTCGTCCTCTTGACGTATCCTGTCCTGCACCGGATTATAACCGCCGGGCTGGTTACGGCGCTGGGCGTTGCTTGACAAGGCCTCCGACTCCATATGCCTGCTGTAACTTGGGATCCGGCTTGGACGAGGAGTCGAATGAATCCTGTCTCGACTATAGGAATAGGCCTCCTGCTGAGCCAGAGCCGTCTGGACGAGTTCTCTTATCCTTCAGGTCTCCACCGCTGTTGTAGAATCGCCGTTCACCGGGGAGCCGCCAAACGTGCCGATGCTGCGATCAGGTTCTCCATGGGGTTAGAAAAGTGACCCGATGGTGTCGGTACGTAGTTGGGCGGGGCCATGTTCACATGAGGAGGTGCCATCACCCAAGGCTGAACCGGTGCCCCTGCTCCAGATGTTATGAATTGATTTGCCTCTGGCGGGTTACTAGGGTCGGTTCCGGGCGTGGAAAAGAGGTTCCGAGGATCATAAACCGACGGCAAACGGGATTAAGTTTTCTGGTGTCTCCTCCTCATCACCTCGTTAGATGCGTTCAGGCTCATCGTAAGGTGAAAGCCTCTGATTGTAGCTGTTGGGCCCGTGCATCCAAAGCCGCCCTCTTTGCGGCCAATCGGGTGTCCTCAGCCGCTAGGGCCTCCTTGGCACGGACTATCTCCTCACGTACCTACGCCACCTCTGCATCGTGCTCATCTTGACTTGCAGGAATAACTGTGGCGGTTAACAGGGCCGTCAACTTGTCCATGAGATCAATCAGCACCTGAGCCGGCGGGCGCACAGGGCCTCCTACCCCAGCCGCTCCTGACCCGGACGTTATTGCTGCCGCAACCGTAGATTTTTGGCCGGGTTGAGTGCCAGCCATGAAGATCCCTACTCTGCTTGGCGGCTCAAAGGGGTCCAGAATACTGCTGCCATCGGAACAGCCCCCGAGCCTGCCGTCTTGCAATTGGTATAACGAATCTGTCTCACGAGTGGACGATTCACCGTCAGAATAGACAACCATCTCACCGCCATCCGCAGATCCTTCAGAAAGTTCTCCTCCATGGATGCAACCCACGAAGGCACGCCTCATGGCGGGCTGAGCCTGGGCGGGTCTCGCACACTGAGCCGTCTCGACGATGTCGGTGCAGATGTCCGGCTCAGGGCCCGGCTCGCTGATCCGGCCAATGAAGACGTGGATTCCGCCGAAGGGGACTCGGTACCCGTACTCAATTGAGCCGGCGTCGGGGCCCCAGCCGGCGTCGTGGATGTAAAGCTTGCCGCGATGACTCTTTTGTCATCTGGCCCACATCATATCCCTTGAGCCCTTCGAAGTTGCCCTTTAAGAACTCAAATCCACCGTGCGCTGGCCCCACGGTGGGCGCCAACTGTCGTGGAATTGTCACGGCAGTTGTCTTCATGAAAGGACTTAGACATGGAGCCATCGCAACTAGGAAGCTTAATGGGGTTAAAGTGGGACAAAGGACATGGGAGTTTATACTAGTTCGGCCCCTTACGATGAAGGTAAAAGCCTACGTCTAGTTGGGTTGGTATTGCTAGGGTTTCGACGACCGGGGAGCAAGATATGCTATGCCCGGCTCTCGATTGGATGTTACTTGCCCTAAGCCGCCGGCGGGTCGTCCCCTTATATACACGGGTTGACGCCCTGCGGCCTACAGAGTCCCGGCCGGCTCATAAACAATGTCCGGCTCGGTGACTAGTTAATCTTGCCTTACAACACAAGTCATGCCATTACGGCGGTTTATCACTACATGCCTTAAATCGCCTATGGGCTTTAGGCCCTTTATTGAACCGCCATCTTCAAGCTTGATCTTGGGCTTCATATGATGAATTGTCTTTGCGTAACCCGACCCCTCCTAGGTGGTTTACACAAATAGTTATATCCCCAACAGAACCCAAGCTTATGAAAATGCAAAATTATTCAAAGAAAAAGTTAAAAGATGGCATGAAAAGAGAATTCAAAAGGATGAGTTTAAAGTCGGAGAATATGTTCTTTTGTACAACTCTCATTTTAGATTCTTTGCAGGAAAACACCTCTCATAATGGGAAGGCCCCGACGTTATCAAGGAGGTTTATCGGTCTGGAGCCATCAAAATAAATAATGCCGAAGGTACTAACCCGAAGGTTGTGAATGGGAAACGAATAAAACATTATATCTCAGGTACGCCTATTAATGTTGAAAGCAATATTATCCAAACTTTGACACCGGAAGAACACATAAAAGAGTCCTTCCGGAATACTCCAGAATCGTGAAAATAAGGAGATACGTGATACGGTAAGTAAACGGACTCCCAAAAATCCGCAATTTTTTTGTCAGTTTTGGAATATTTAGAAAAATAGGAAAGTAAGAAACTTCCAGGAAGCGTACCATGGCTTGCCAGGCGCGCCCAGGTGGGTTGTGCCCACCTAGGACACCTTCCGGACTCCATTTTTCTTCCGTATGCTTGTCCCCTAAGATAAAAAATCTGTATATACTCCCCGAACCTGTAGATCACCGTATCGCGGAGAAATCCTTTGTTCTCTTTTCTTGCTGTTTTCAGTCAGATCTTTCAAGCCAGGCATCATGTCTTCCTCCTCCTCCAATAACATGGAAGAAGATGCTTGGTTAATGAAGATCGAGCTGAAGAGGGAGGAACCCACGGACGTCGTCAAGGGAGACAAGGGCAAGGAGGCTACTGTAGATCCACCCTCGGTGGCAGAACAAGTACTGCTGACCGAGGAGGAAGAAGAAGATATCCTTAAGCCTTACCTTGCTCATCTTACCCCTACTAAGATTGAAGCCTTTCGCATCATTGAAATAGTTCATGTGCAAAATAAGTATCTCACTCACGAAAATATTCTGCATCAAGAGCATATCAACCACCTCCGGAGCGTCATCCGTCAATTGGAGAATCTCTTGATCCTTAAGAATAGGATCGCTTCATCACCACCACCTTGTTATTCATCACCAAAAGAGAACTGAGTATCGGGTATGGGCACTCCTCTTGGCTTCCGCCAAGCTTGGGGGAGGTGCCCCAGTATCGTATCGTCCCCATTATCTTTTTTCCTTTACTTATTTTAGTTCGATCTTTTTCTTTAGATGAATAAAAGTTTAGTTCGATCCTTTCTTTTAGAGTTTTCTTAGTGACCTATCCTTGTAATCGTGTGCAAGATATATAATAAATTTTAGTTTGAGTTTTTGCTTTCTTTACTTTCTTGTTGCAAATAAAAAGAAAGGAAATAAACAAAAGGAAAGGATATAAATAAAAAGAAAGGAAATAAATCAAGAAGATCATATACTAATCTTATGGTAGGTGATGGCACCACATAAGGAAAAGTATAAGTAGAAAATTTTATTAGAGATTGACAAACATAGCATTAGTCCGTGATGCAACTCATGAAAGAATTAATAAGGGAAATGAAGATTCACATACAAATATACTATCCTAGAAATATTTTGTGATTGTGAGCCCCCATCAAAATATTATATGCCAAAATTGTTGACGTTGGACAAGGAAGACAACTTAATGATTTATGTTTGTTCATATTCACATAGAAGTCATATTGTCATAGATCCTTTAACAGGTGGTGCTTGCCCCTATATTTGCTAGCCAAAAATTCCGCACTAAGTAGAGATACTACTTGTGCATCCAAAAACTCTTAAACCCAAATCTTATTTTCAAGTGTCCACCATACCTACCCAGGGATTGAGCAAGATCCCTCAAGTAAGTTGTCATTGATGCAAAAAGGCAATAAAAATTGCTTCTAAAAGTGTGGGATCATTTAGTGTAAGAGAAAATTGAGCGTTGCATGAACTTGTGATGGTGAAGAATAAAAGCGACAGACTACATAATAAAGGTTGCTATCTCAAGGGGCAATGCAACATGACGTTCTTTTGCACTAAGGGGTTCAGCATACAAACAAATAAGCGAATGGCAACCTCTGCTTCCCTCTGCGAAGGGCCTATCTTTTTTACTTTTATGTATTTACTTTTATGCAAAGAGTCAAAGTTTTCTCACTATTCCTTTTTATTTTCTCCTTTGGCAAGCATCATGTGGTGAGGAAAGATCTAGGCACATATGTCCACTTGAATATGGGTAGCATGAGTTATTATTGTTGACATCACCCTTGAGGTGAATACGTTGGGAGGCGAAAAATCTTCTTATGTATCCGGTTAAAATGTTTTGCTCATGTGTATGCGGTGAGTGTTAGTAATCATAGAAGACTATATGATGGTTGATTATGTGGACTTGCCTAAAGGCTACGATACGTGACGCTTCCTGAAAAGATGATGAATTGTAGTTGCAAAGTTGACTGAGAACATAATTTGTTGGTTTTTAATAGAGTTTTTTTCTTTATACTTCGATTGTGTGATGAACTGTTACTTATTCATGTGAAGTATATGATCAAAGTTCTACGACAAAAGTCTTATGTTTAATTTTGTTGCTGTTATAATAATCTACATGATGCTTCTATGTCCGTATTTTGTTTTTATCAACACCTTGCTCTCTAAGCATGTGGACATGTTTTTCGATTCGGTTTTCACTTGAGGACAGGCGAGGTCTAAGCATGGGGGAGTTGATACGTCCATTTTGCATCATGTTTTCTTACTGTTGTTTATGATGTTTTTATCCATAATAATGCCTTTTGGAGTATTTTTAATGCCTTTTCTCTCACAATATGCAAGGTATACACAAAGAGGGAGAATTCTGGCAGCTGGAAATCTGGACCTGGAAAAGCTAAGTCAGACCACCTATTCTGCACAACTCCAAACGAGCTGAAACTTCACGGAGATTTTTTTATCAAATATATGATGAATATTGGAGCAAATAACTAATAGAGGGGGCCCACCAGGTGGGCACAACCCACCTGGGCGCGCCAGGGAGCCCAAGCGCGCCCTGGTGGGTTGTGCTCACCCAGGTCCACCTCGGGTGCCCATCTTCTGGTATATAGATCATTTTGACCTAGAAAAAGATAAGGAGAAGACTTTCGGGATGGAGCGCCGCCGTCTCGAGGCGGAACTTGGCAGGAGCACTTTTGCCCTCCGGTGGAGCGATTCTGGCGGGGGAACTTCCCTCCCGGAGGGGGAAATCATCATCATCATCATCATCACCAACAACTCTACCATCTTGGGGAGGGCTGTCTCCATCAACATCTTCAACAACACCATCTCATCTCAAACCCTAGTTCATCTCTTGTGTTCAATCTTGTTACCGGAACTATAGATTGGTGCTTGTGGGTGACTAGTAGTGTTGATTACTATATGGTTTATTTGGTGGAAGATTATATGTTCAGATACAATATGCTATTTAATACCCCTCTGATCTTGAGCAAGATTATCATTTGTGAGTAGTTACGTTTGTTCTTGAGGTCACGGAAGAAATCATGTTGCGAGTAATCATGTGAACTTGAGATGTGTTTGATATTTTGATAGTATGTATGTTGTGATTCCCTTAGTGGTGTCCTGTGAACGTCGACTACATGACACTTCACCATATTTGGGCCTAAGGGAATGCATTGTGGAGTAGCAGTTACATGATGGGTTGCGAGAGTGACAGAAGCTTAAACCCCAGTTTATGCGCTATTCCGTAAGGGACCGATTGGATTCGTAGGTCTAATGCTATGGTTAGAATTTATTCTTAATACTTTTCTCGTAGTTGCAGATGCTTGCAGGAGGGTTAATCATAAGTAGGAGGTTTGTTCAAGTAAGAACAACACCTAAGCACCGGTCCACCCACATATCAAATTATCAAAGTACCGAACACAAATCAAATCAACATGGTGAAAGTGACTAGATGAAATTTTCGTGTACCCCCAAGAACGTTTTCCTTATTATAAGTGACCGTTTTGGCATGTCCTTTGCCTCAAAAGGATTTGGCTACCTTGCTGCACTTTTGCTACTATTATTGTTACTTGTTCGTTACAAATTATCTTGCTATCAAACTACTCTGTTACTTACAATTTCAGGACTTGCAGACATTACCTTGCTGAAAACCACTTATCATTTCTTATGCTGCTCGTTGGGTTAGACACTCTTACTTATCAAAAAGATCTACAATTGATCCCATATACTTGTTGGTCATCAGGATGCCACAATCCGGGCTGACGACATTGAGGTAATTCCTATCTCTTCCAGCTCAGACTCCGCACCTCCAATGAGAATACAACGGGTCGTCCGGAAAGTAAAATTTTCTCATCTTGATGCTCACTTAGATCCACACTTTATTTTGAAGAAAACTCAACATGAGCTAAGACGCCAGACTCGGAGTGGCGGCTCAGGCGATTTAATGGTCGATTTAACTCATGAACCTTCTGCCCTAAGCGGCCTGCTGAGGTGCCACACAGTCCAACTTGTTCTTTACCCAAATCTGGTCTTATGAAACATCCTCTTAACCCTTCTGACTCCAATTACTAGGAGTCGCCACCGTCTTCCGGTGGCTTATCTCAAACCCAGGTACCTGTCTTCATTGTAAACTAAGGGTGAGTCATTGCATTTATTTATAAATTCAAGCTTATTGTCATATATGTGTTAACACTCCAATTTGATCACAGGGTCAATGCGAAGGAGAAGAAAAGAAAGGTTGGCAACTCTTCTAAGGCACCCCAAGTCCTTGAGTCAGAGGAACAAATGATGGTAACCCCTGAGGCCAACACCGAACAGCCTGAAGAGCCTCACAACCAACAAGATGATACACCTCCACAGACTGATGCAACGACTTCTAAAGCCATGGATATTGAAACTAACCCGACAGATAATCGTGACCCACCAAGTCCTATTCCTTCTTCAACTCCTGTCAAGCCGATGAAGAAATTCCTTCTGAGAAGAATAATGATGAAATTTCAATCATTGGGGCGGGTCACACAACCCCCAAGACCTCCACCGTGCTAGCTAGGCACTCAGCCAAAGAAGAGCCGCCCGTGCTAGAAAAGGGCAACACAAAGCTTGATATGCCAAACTGTGAGGCACTTAGCACTGAAGAAGTGTATGCAGGCTATTTGAGCCACTTAAATACAAGCCGGGACATGGAGGCCAACTTGGTACATATAATGAAGAAGAAGTATGAGGTATTCTTATTTTTTCTCCTATTATGTCCCTGTATGTACCCCCCAAGTCTTAACCATAGGGAAAAAATTGAGTGTGGTGAAGACTTGAGAAAAAAATCTACAGACTCCAAATTGTAGCCCCAAGGGCCGGGTTATCATGCAAATGATAAGTTGGTTCTTTCAAGTATAACTTGTTTTAAGAATCACCTGTAGCTCCCAAGGGTCGGATTATCATGAAAATGATAAGCTGGTTCTTTCAAGTATAACTTGTTTTAAGAATCCCCTGTAGCCCCCAAGGGTCGGCTTATCATGCAAATGATAAGCTGGTTCTTTCAAGTATAACTTGTTTGAAGAATCACCTGTAGCCCTCAAGGGCTGGCTTATCATCATGTGATGAGCCAGATCTTCTTCAGTATAAAGAGAAAAATAGACATACATTAGCCCCCAAGTGCCAAGGATATTGCTTGCAATGTGCTTGGGACTTGAATAACCTTGTCCTAACATCTGAATCAAAAGCCGACTTAACTAAGCCAACAAACTCATAATGTTATTTTGTTTTGGATGATAACCCTCTCTTTAACTTTTGCAAGAAGCATTAAGCCTGGGTGTTGGGGATATTACTACTGGGCGTAAACCAGCTAGGACAGGCCGGGTTAACTTCATCAGTAGTTGAGTATGCTTGATGCCCGTGAAGGCAGATAGGAATGATAGATAGGGGCCCAAGGCCCAGAACCGGTTCAAGGCCTGTAACCGTGAACCGGCATTGGTATGTAACTTGTATGGTAAGATAGAAAGAGCGGAGACCACACTGGACATGTTTATGAGCCGGTTTCGGGACTCTGTAAACCGGAGGGTGTCACCCATGTATATAAGGGGACGACCCAGCGGCGGTTCAGAGGAACAGACGACAACTCGATACTTAGGCGAAGCATATTCGCTCCCTGGTCAACGAAACCCCATCAATTCCATCACAACTAGACGTAGGCTTTTACCTTCATCGAAGGGGCCGAACTAGTATAAACTCTCTTGCGTCCCCTGTCCGCTTTAACCCCTTCAAGTTAACCCGTAGCGATGGCTCCACGACTAAGTACTTTCAAGAGGACATCTACCATGACAAAACCACAACAGTTGGCGCCCACCATGGGGCTATCACACAATGGTTTCAAGTTCTTGGAGGGCAACTTCGAAGGACTTAAGGGTTACGCTGTGTGTTGGATGACCAAGAGTCATCACGGCAAGCTCTACATCGACGATGCAGGCTAGGGCCCCGAGGCCGGCTCAATCGAGTACAGGTACCGGGTCCCCTTTGGTGGCATACACGTTTTCATCGGCAAGATCGGCGAACCGGGCCCTGAGCCGGACATCTGCACCAACCTCGTCGAAACGGCTCAGCGTGCACGATCTGCCCAGGTTAAACCAGCCGTGAAGCGTGCCTTCGTGGGAGTCATCCATGGAGGGGAATACGAGGATAGATCGGAATCTGGTGGTGAGACCGTCGTTTATTCCGGCGACGAGTCATCGACCGGAGAGACCGAGTCATTATATCAATTACAAGATGGCCGGTTGGGGGCTGTTCCGATGGCGACAGTATTCCGAACCCCTCTGATCTGCCAAACTGGGTTGGAATACTCATGGCCGATACACAAGCGACAGTCCACTCTTCGACCGCAGCAGCAATGATCTCCAGATCAGTAGTGGTGACGGCAGCCGGGCAGGAGGCCCTATGCGCCCGCCGGCTCAAGTTTTATCTGATCTATTCGATGCGTTGGCTACGCTCATGGCAAAGGCTAACCCGGCGGATCAGGATGCCCACAATGCAGAAATAGAAAAAGTAAAGGATCAGATTACTCAGGCCAAGGACGATTTAGGGGCTGAAGATGCCAGGATGACCGCGGAGCGGGCCGCTTTGGACGCGCAGGCTTATCGGCTTATGCTGGATCAAAACGCATCGCATGAAGTCCTGAAGAGGAGGCACCGGTCACGCCTACCTCCGGATTACGATGCTAGGAACCTCTTTAACACCCCAAGAGTGGGGACCAGTAACCCACTGGTAGCAAACCGGGCGGAGGCACCAGGAGCGGGTGCGCCGGTTCAATCGCGTTTGATGGGTCCGCCTTGGCAGAACAACGTTGTGTCTCAGCCCGTCCCAACACCGCCAGGTCATTATTCTACCCCAATAGACAATCTCGTTGCTGCCGCTTCATGACTGGAGGCCATCCCAGTTGAAGGTGATTCTCCAGCGGCGGTGGAGACACGCCGGGTTAAGGAGCTTCTTCGGACAACCTTGATTCAACAGGAAGCGTATTCATATAGCCATGATCGAATTCATTCCACCCCTCGTCCGAGCCGGAGTTACAACAGGCGTATGGATGAACTGGCCATGTCAAGCAATGCACGGAACCGTGAAGTGCCCCGTGGCAACTGTTGGGGAACGCAGTAAATTCAAAAAATTTCCTACGCACACGCAAGATCATGGTGATGCATAGCAACGAGAGGGGAGAGTGTTTGTCTACGTACCCTCGTAGACCGAAGCGGAAGCGTTGATACAACGTAGAGGAAGTAGTCGTACGTAGAGGAAGTAGTCGTACGTTCTCCTCGCGATCCAACCGATCTAAGCACCGAACGTACGGCACCTCCGAGTTCTGCACACGTTCAGCTCGATGACGATCCCCGGGTTCCGATCCAGCAAAACGTCGGGGAAGAGTTCCGTCAGCACGACGGCGTGGTGACGATCTTGATGTGTTACCGGCGCAGGGCTTCGCCTAAGCACTGCAACGATATGATCGAGGTGGAATTTGGTGGAAGGGGGCACCGCACACGGCTAAAGAACGATCCGTCGATCAACTTGTGTGTCTATGGGGTGCCCCTTGCCTCAGTATATAAAGGATGGAGGAGGAGGAGGCCGGCCAAGGGTTTGGCGCGCCTGGGTGTGGAGTCCTACTAGGTTTCCAAGTCCTAGTAGGAGTCCACCAAGAGGGGAGGAAGGGAGAAGGAATAGGAGGAGTAGGAAAGGTGGCCGGCCCCCTTTTCCCTAGTCCAATTCGGACCAAAGGGGAGGGGGGGCGCAGCAGCCTTTTCCTCTTCCCACTAAAGCCCATCAAGGCCCATTACTTCTCCCGTAATCCCGTAACTCCCCGATACTCCCGAAAATACCCGAATCACTCAGAACCTTTCCGATGTCCGAATATAGTCGTCCAATATATCGATCTTTACGTCTCGACCTTTTCGAGACTCCTCGTCATGTCCCCGATCTCATCCGGGACTCCGAACTCCTTCGGTACATCAAAACTCATAAACTCATAATAACTGTCATCGTAACCTTAAGCGTGCGGACCCTACGGGTTCGAGAACAATGTAGACATGACCGAGACATGTCTCCAGTCAATAACCAATAGCGGGACCTGGATGCCCATATTGGCTCCTACATATTCTACGAAGATCTTTATCGGTCAGACCGCATAACAACATACGTTTGTTCCCTTTGTCATCGGTATGTTACTTGCCCGAGATTCGATCGTCGGTATCCAATACCTAGTTCAATCTCGTTACCGGCAAGTCTCTTTACTCGTTCCGTAATACATCATCTCGCAACTAACTCATTGGTTGCAATGCTTGCAAGGCTTATGTGATGTGCATTACCGAGAAGGCCCTGAGATACCTCTCCGACATTCGGAGTGACAAATCCTTATCTTGAAATACGCCAACCCAACATGTACCTTCGGAGACACCTGTAGAGCACCTTTATAATCACCCAGTTACGTTGTGACGTTTGGTAGCACACAAAGTGTTCCTACGGTAAACGGGAGTTGCATAATCTCATAGTTAAAGGAACATGTATAAGTCATGGATAAAAGCAATAGCAACATACTAAACGATCGGGTGCTATGCTAATGGAATGGGTCATGTCAATCAGATCATTCAACTAATGATGTGATCTCATTAATCAAATAACAACTCTTTGTTCATGGTTAGGAAACATAACCATCTTTGATTAATGAGCTAGTCAAGTAGAGGCATACTAGTGACACTCTGTTTGTCTATGTATTCACACATGTATTATGTTTCCAGTTAATACAATTCTAGCATGAATAATAAACATTTATCATGATATAAGGAAATAAATAATAACTTTATTATTGCCTCTAGGGCATATTTCCTTCAGTCTCCCACTTGCACTAGAGTCAATAATCTAGATCACATCACCATGTGATTAACATCAATAGTTCACATCATCATGTGATTAACACCCATAGTTCACATCGATATGTGACCAACACCCAAAAGGGTTTACTAGATTCAGTAATCTAGTTCACATCGCTATGTGATTAACACCCAAAGAGTACTACGGTGTGATCATGTTTTGCTTGTGAGAGAAGTTTAGTCAACGGGTCTGCCACATTCAGATCCGTTATGTATTTTGCAATTTTCTGTGTCTACAATGCTCTGCACGGAGCTACTTTAGCTAATTGCTCCCACTTTCAATATGTATCTAGATTGAGACTTAGAGTCATCTAGATTAGTGTCAAAACTTGCATCGACGTAACCTTTTACGACGAACCTTTTTGTCACATCCATAATCGAGAAACATATCCTTATTTTACTAAGGATAATTTTAACCGATGTCCAGTGATCTACTTCCTAGATCACTATTGTACTCCCTTGCTTAACACAGTGTAGGGTATACAATAGATTTGGTACATAGCATGGCATACTTTATAGAATCTATGGCTGAGGCATAGGAAATGACTTTCATTCTCTTTCTATCATCTGCCGTGGTCGGGCTTTGAGTCTTACTCAATTTCACACCTTGTAATACAGGCAAGAACTCTTTCTTTGACTGTTCCATTTTGAACTACTTCAAAAATTCTTTCAAGGTATGTACTTATTGAAAAACTTATCAAGCGTCTTGATCTATCTCTATAGATCTTGATGCTCAATATGTAAGCAGCTTCACCGAGGTCCTTCTTCGAAAAACTCCTTTCAAATACTCCTTTATGCTTTACAGAATAATTCTACATTATTTCTGATCAATAATATGTCATTTACATATACTTATCAGAAATGCTGTAGTGCTCCCACTCACTTTCTTGTAAATACAGGCTTCACCGCAAGTCTGTATAAAACTATATGCTTTGATCAACTCATCAAAGCGTATATTCCAACTCCGAGATGCTTGCACCAGTCCATAGATGGATCGCTGGAGCTTGCATATTTTGTTAACACCTTCAGGATCGACAAAAACTTTCTAGTTGCATCGTATACAACTCTTCTTTAATAAATCCATTAAGGAATGTAGTTTTGTTTATCCATTTGCCGGATTTCATAAAATGCGGCAATTGCTAACATGATTCGGACAGACTTAAGCATAGATACGAGTGAGAAACTCTCATCGTAGTCAACACCTTGAACTTGTCGAAAACCTTTTGCGACAATTCTAGCTTTGTAGATAGTAACACTACTATCAGTGTCCGTCTTCCTCTTCAAGATCCATTTATTTTCTTTGGCTTGCCGATCATCGGGCAAATCCATCAAAGTCCATACTTTGTTCTCATACATGGATCATATCTCAGATTTCATGGCCTCAAGCCACTTTGCGGAATCTGGGCTCATCATCGCTTCCTCATAGTTCGCAAGTTCGTCATGGTCTAGTAACATGACTTCCAGAACAGGATTACCGTACCACTCTGGTGCGGATCTCACTCTAGTTTACTTACGATATTCGGTAGTAACTTGATCTTGAAGTTACATGATCATCATCATTAGCTTCCTTACTAATTGGTGTAGTAGTCACAAGAACAGATTTCTGTGATGAACTACTTTCCAACAAGGGAGAAGGTACAATTACCTTATCAAGTTCTACTTTCCTCCCACTCACTTCTTTTGAGAGAAACTTCTTCTCTAGAAAGGATCCATTCTTAAGCAACGATTTTGCCTTTGGATCTGTGATAGAAGGTGTACCCAACATTTTCCTTTGGGTATTCTATGAAGACGCATTTCTCCGATTTGGGTTCGAGCTTATCAGGATGAAACTTTTTCACATAAGCATCGCAACTCCAAACTTTAAGAAACGACAGCTTAGGTTTATTGCTAAACCATAGTTCATACGGTGTCGTCTCAACGGATTTAGATGGTGCCCTTTTTAACGTGAATGCAGCTGTCTCTAATGCATGATCCCAAAACGATATTGGTAAATCGGTAAGAAACACCATAGATTGTACTATATCCAATAAAGTACGGTTATGACGTTCGGACGCACCATTATGCTGTGGTGTTCCAGGTGGCATGAGTTTGTGAAACTATTCCACATTGTTTTAATTGAAGACCAAACTCGTAACTCAAATATTTGTCTCCGCGATCAGATCGTAGAAACTTTATTTTTCTTGTCACGATGATTTTCCACTTCACTCTGAAATTCTTTGAACTTTTCAAATGTTTCAGACTTATGTTTCATCGAGTAGATATACCCATATCTGCTCAAATCATCTGTGAAGGTCAGAAAATAATGATACTTGTCGCGAGCCTTAATATTCATCGGACCACATACATCAGTATGTATGATTTCCAACAAATCTGTTGCTCGCTCCATTGTTCCGGAGAACGGCGCTTTAGTCATCTTGCCCAAGAGGCATGGTTCGCAAGCATCAAGTGATTCATAATCAAGTGATTCCAAAATCCCATCAGCATGGAGTTTCTTCATGCGCTTTACACCAATATGACCTAAACGGCAGTGCCACAAATAGGTTGCACTATCATTATTAACTTCGCATCTTTTGGTTTCAATATTATGAATATGTGTATCACTACGATCGAGATCCAATGAACTATTTTCATTGGTGTGTATGACCATAGAAGGTTTTATTCATGTAAACAGAACAACAATTGTTCTTTAACTTAAATGAATAACTGTATTGCAATTAACATGATCAAATCATATTCATGCTCAACGCAAACACCAAATAACACTTATTTAGTTTCAACACTAATCCCGAAAGTATAGGGAGTGTGTGATGATGATCATATCAATCTTGGAACCACTTCCAACACACATCGTCACCTTGCCCTTTAACTAGTCTTTGTTCATTCTGCAACTCCCGTTTCGAGTTACTAATCTTAGCAACTTGAACTAGTACCAAATACTGAGGGGTTGCTATGAACACTAGTAAAGTACACATCAATAACATGTATATCAAATATACTTATGTTCACTTTGCCATCCTACTTATCCGCCAATCACTTGGGGTAGTTCTGCTTCCAGTGACCAGTCCCTTTGCAGTAGAAGCACTTAGTCTCAGGCTTAGGACCAGACTTGGGCTTTTTCACTTGAGCAGCGACTTGCTTGCCGTTCTTCTTGAAGTTCCCCTTCTTTCCTTTTGCCCTTTTCTTGAAACTAGTGATCTTGTCAACCATCAACACTTGATGTTTTTCTTTGATTTCTACCTTCGCCGATTTTAGCATCGCGAAGAGCTTGGGAATATTTTCCGTTATCCCTTGCATATTATAGTTCATCACGAAGTTCTACTAACTTGGTGATGGTGACTAGAGAATTCTGTCAATCACTATCTTATCTGGAAGATTAACTCCCACTTGATTCAAGCGATTGTAGTACCCAGACAATCTAAGCACATGCTCACTAGTTGAGCGATTCTCCTCCATCTTTTAGCTATAGAACTTGTTGGAGACTTCATATCTCTCAACTCGGGTATTTGCTCGAAATATTAACTTCAACTCCTGGAACATCTTGTATGGTCCATGACGTTCAAAACGTCTTTGAAGTCCCGATTCTTAAGCCGTTTAAGCATGGTGCACTAAACTATTAAGTAGTCATCATATTGAGCTAGCAAAACGTTCATAATGTCTGCATCTGCTCCTGCAATAGGTCCGTCACCTAGCGGTGCATCAAGGACATAATTCTTCTGTGCAGCAATGAGGATAAACCTCAGATCACGGATCCAATCCGCATCATTGCTACTAACATTTTTCAACACAATTTTCTCTAGGAACATATCAAAATAAACACAGGGAAGCAACAATGCGAGCTATTGATCTACAACATAGATATGCTAATACTACCAGGACTAAGTTCATGATAAATTAAAGTTCAATTAATCAAATTACTTAAGAACTCCCACTTAGATAGACATCTCTCTAATCCTCTAAGTGATCACGTGATCCAAATCAACTAAACCATGTCCGATCATCACGTGAGATGGAGTAGTTTCAATGGTGAACATCATTTATGTTGATCATATCTACTATATGATTCACGCTCGACCTTTCGGTCTCTGTGTTCCGAGGCCATATCTGTATATGCTAGGCTCGTCAAGTTAAACCTGAGTATTCCGCGTGTGCAACTGTTTTGCACCCGTTGTATTTGAACGTAGAGCCTATCACACCCGATCATCACGTGGTGTCTCAGCACGAAGAACTTTCGCAACGGTGCATACTCAGGGAGAACACTTCTTGATAATTTAGTGAGAGATCATCTTATAATGCTACCGTCAATCAAAGCAAGATAAGATGCATAAAAAGGATAAACATCACATGCAATCAATATAAGTGATATGATATGGCCATCATCATCTTGTGCTTGTGATCTCCATCTTCGAAGCACCGTCATGATCACCATCGTCACCGGCGCGACACCTTTGATCTTCATCGCAGCATCGTTGTCGTCTCGCTAATCTTATGCTTCTACGACTATCACTACCGTTTAGCAATAAAGTAAAGCATTACATCGCGATTGCATTGCATACAATAAAGCGACAACCATATGGCTCCTGCCAGTTGCCGATAACTCGGTTACAAAACATGATCATCTCATACAATAAAATTTAGCATCACGTCTTGACCATATCACATCACAACATGCCCTGCAAAAACAAGTTAGACGTTCTCTACTTTGTTGTTGCAAGTTTTACGTGGCTGCTACGGGCTTTAAGCAAGAACTCATCTTACCTACGCATCAAAACCACAACGATAGTTTGTCAAATAGACTCCGTTTTAACCTTCTCAAGGACCGGGCGTAGCCACACTCGGTTCAACTAAAGTTGGAGAGACAGTCTTCCGCAAGCCATCTCTGTGCAAAGCACGTCGAGGGAACCGGTCTCGCGTAAGCGTACGCGTAAGGTTGGTCCGGATCGTCTCACCCAACAATACCGCTGAACCAAAGTATGACATGCTGGTAGGCAGTATGACTTGTATCGTCCACAACTCACTTGTGTTCTACTCGTGCAAATAACATCAACCATAAAACCTAGGCTCTGATACCACTGTTGGGGAACGCAGTAAATTCAAAAAATTTCCTACGCACACGCAAGATCATGGTGATGCATAGCAACGAGAGGGGAGAGTGTTTGTCTACGTACCCTCGTAGACCGAAGCGGAAGCGTTGATACAACGTAGAGGAAGTAGTCGTACGTAGAGGAAGTAGTCGTACGTTCTCCTCGCGATCCAACCGATCTAAGCACCGAACGTACGGCACCTCCGAGTTCTGCACACGTTCAGCTCGATGACGATCCCCGGGTTCCGATCCAGCAAAACGTCGGGGAAGAGTTCCGTCAGCACGACGGCGTGGTGACGATCTTGATGTGTTACCGGCGCAGGGCTTCGCCTAAGCACTGCAACGATATGATCGAGGTGGAATTTGGTGGAAGGGGGCACCGCACACGGCTAAAGAACGATCCGTCGATCAACTTGTGTGTCTATGGGGTGCCCCTTGCCTCAGTATATAAAGGATGGAGGAGGAGGAGGCCGGCCAAGGGTTTGGCGCGCCTGGGTGTGGAGTCCTACTAGGTTTCCAAGTCCTAGTAGGAGTCCACCAAGAGGGGAGGAAGGGAGAAGGAATAGGAGGAGTAGGAAAGGTGGCCGGCCCCCTTTTCCCTAGTCCAATTCGGACCAAAGGGGAGGGGGGGCGCAGCAGCCTTTTCCTCTTCCCACTAAAGCCCATCAAGGCCCATTACTTCTCCCGTAATCCCGTAACTCCCCGATACTCCCGAAAATACCCGAATCACTCAGAACCTTTCCGATGTCCGAATATAGTCGTCCAATATATCGATCTTTACGTCTCGACCTTTTCGAGACTCCTCGTCATGTCCCCGATCTCATCCGGGACTCCGAACTCCTTCGGTACATCAAAACTCATAAACTCATAATAACTGTCATCGTAACCTTAAGCGTGCGGACCCTACGGGTTCGAGAACAATGTAGACATGACCGAGACATGTCTCCAGTCAATAACCAATAGCGGGACCTGGATGCCCATATTGGCTCCTACATATTCTACGAAGATCTTTATCGGTCAGACCGCATAACAACATACGTTTGTTCCCTTTGTCATCGGTATGTTACTTGCCCGAGATTCGATCGTCGGTATCCAATACCTAGTTCAATCTCGTTACCGGCAAGTCTCTTTACTCGTTCCGTAATACATCATCTCGCAACTAACTCATTGGTTGCAATGCTTGCAAGGCTTATGTGATGTGCATTACCGAGAAGGCCCTGAGATACCTCTCCGACATTCGGAGTGACAAATCCTTATCTTGAAATACGCCAACCCAACATGTACCTTCGGAGACACCTGTAGAGCACCTTTATAATCACCCAGTTACGTTGTGACGTTTGGTAGCACACAAAGTGTTCCTACGGTAAACGGGAGTTGCATAATCTCATAGTTAAAGGAACATGTATAAGTCATGGATAAAAGCAATAGCAACATACTAAACGATCGGGTGCTATGCTAATGGAATGGGTCATGTCAATCAGATCATTCAACTAATGATGTGATCTCATTAATCAAATAACAACTCTTTGTTCATGGTTAGGAAACATAACCATCTTTGATTAATGAGCTAGTCAAGTAGAGGCATACTAGTGACACTCTGTTTGTCTATGTATTCACACATGTATTATGTTTCCAGTTAATACAATTCTAGCATGAATAATAAACATTTATCATGATATAAGGAAATAAATAATAACTTTATTATTGCCTCTAGGGCATATTTCCTTCAGCAACAACCCGGCAGGTGGTGTTGGTGATGCTCAGGAAGTGGTAGACTGGGCCCGAGTGCGCAGGGAGGCCGAGTTAGCGATGCAGTATGAAGCTCGTCAGCTTACGCCGGTTCGTCCAACCACATCAGTCGAGCCAGGTGTTACCTCTAGTTCTTTGGGGGTACCATACCTTGTCCCTGTATTACGCAATGTGCGCCTGCCTAAGGATTTCAAGGGCCCGCGTAAGGTGCCAAATTACACTGCCGATTTATCTCTAGAAACATGGGTGGAGATCTATGAGATGGCCATGGAGATGCTTGATGTGGATGATGCGGCGTGTGCGAAATATTTCACCATGATGCTGGAAGGGACGACCCGTACTTGGTTAAAAAGTCTACGGGCTAACTCTATCAGTTCATGGGCCGAGTTGAGAGCCCGATTTATCCAGAATTTTAGGGATACATGCAAGCAGCCTATGTCGATAGTAGACTTAGCTGCCTGTGTCCAGGAGGAAGGAGAGTCGACAACCCGTTGGGTGCGCCGGGTCTCGAAAATTTTGCATTCATCAGATCGCATCAATGCTGATACTGCAGTTATAACCTTGGAAGGCAACTGCCGGTTTGAACCCCTGAAGTTGAAATTGGGACGGCTAAAGCGCCATTGCAACGATATGGGAACCCTCATGGCTGCGTTAGTGAAGCATGCCGATTCTGATAGTACCAAGGATCCCGAATCTGATGATGATAAGACAGGGAAGGGAAAAAGGAGCGGCAACGCCAAAGCGCAGCACTACAACCCGACGGGTCACGAAAACAGCGGCAAGCGTAAAGCGGATAACAACGTGGACTTTGTGGCTAATACCAGCACACAGGACAAGGGCAAGCGACGAAAGGGTAAACCGCCAAATTGCAGCGGAGTGCCTAATCCCAACCCGGACCACCTGTCTTACCTGTTGAACCAGCCCTGTCTAAAACATGGGACGAAGGAGATGCCGGCCAACCACCTTTGGAAGGACTGCTACATCATGCAAGAGTTCAAAAATTCTAATGCTTTCCGGTATGAACACTAATCAGGTGGCGGTTCAGGATCCGGATCTCATGGGCCGGGTTACGGTGGAGGAAATTCCGGTTCAGGCTTCAATGGTAATCAGGGCGGACACAACAATCAAGGTAACCAGAGCAGCCAGGGTGGCTACAATCACCAGCAGCAGCAATCGGGTTATCAGAGCAACCCAAAGCAGTTAAATAGTGGGCAGTATCATGTCTTCACCACTAGTTTGGACAAGCGTGGCCGAAAGGTTCATAAGCGGGCAGTGAACTCTGTTGAACCGGCAGTGCCCCGTTACTGGTCCGAGCAGCCAATCGTGTGGAACAGAGAGGTTCATCCTCCCCGGGTTGACAATCCGGGTCAGCTGGCATTGGTGGTGGCGCCTCAGGTAGGAGGTTATAAATTCACCAAGGTACTCATGGATGGGGGAAGCAGTATCAACATCCTCTATTATGAAACCTTCCGTTGTACGGGGTTAACAGATAAAAATCTTAAACCATCCAATACGGTGTTCCACGGCGTGGTACCTGGTAAGTCAGCATATCCTATTGGCAAAATAGCTTTGGAGGTGGCCTTTGGAGATGATCATGACTCCAGATCGAAAATATTGACCTTTGAGGTGGTGAAAATCCAGAGTCCATATCACGCCCTGTTTGGACGGCCGGCTTATGCTAAATTTATGGCACGACCTTGCTATATCTATTTATAGCTCAAGATGCCGGGTCACAAAGGCTTCCATGGACATCTTTGGAGTGTGAAGAAGGTGATGCGGCCTATGCTGAGTCAGTTTGTGCCACAGAGGAGTTGAAATTTTACAAGGATAATGTTGATCTGGCAGACATGACTCCGTTCAAAAAGCCAACTACGGAGCATGATCCGCCCCTGAAGTTTAAATCGGCTGCTGAGACTAAGCTTGTTGACTTCGTACCTGGCGATTCATCCAAGCAGTTCAGCATCAGTGCAAACTTGGATCTGAAATAGGAAAGCGCGCTCATCGAGTTCATCTATGAGAATCGGGACATCTTTGTGTGGATGCCTTATGACATGCCAGGTGTATCGAGAGAACTCGCTGAGCACACCCTTAATGTTGATCCCAAGTATAAACTGGTGAAGCAGTTTCTCCGCCGGTTCAATGAAGAAAGACGTAAAGCTATTGGAGAGGAAGTAGCCAGACCCTTAGCGGCTGGATTTATCGTTGAAGTTTTCCATCCTGAATGGTTAGCTAATCCGGTGCTAGTCCTTAAGAAGAACGGCACATGGCGCATGTGTGTGGATTACACATATCTCAACAAAGCTTGTCCAGCAGATCATTTTGCCCTCCCCCGTATTGATCAAATTATTGGTGCTACGACGAGTTGTGAGCGTTTGAGTTTTTTGGATGTGTATTCTGGTTATCATCAGATCAAGATGGCAGTTAAGGACCAGGAGAAGACGGCCTTCATAACTCCCTTTGGAGCCTTCTGCTATGTGTCTATGCCCTTTGGGCTCAAGAGTGCCGAGGCAACTTATCAACGGTGTGTGCAGAATTGTCTTCATAAGCAAATCAGCCGTAATGTTCATGCCTATGTGGACGATATTGTGGTCAAGTCAAGGAAGAAGGAGACTCTGGTTGACGATTTGAAGGAAACTTTTGATAACCTGTGGACATACAAGATGATGCTCAATCCAGCCAAGTGCGTCTTTGGTGTACCGGCAGGCAAGTTATTGGGTTTTCTGGTATCTAACAGGGGCATTGAGGCTAATCTGGAAAAGATCACAACTATCACCTCCTTGGCTAAACCAAAGTGTATCAATGACGTTCAACGCTTGGCAGGCCGGATTGCCGCATTGAGCCGATTTATCAGCCGCCCCGGTGAGAAGGCGATTCCTTTGTATCAGATGCTGAAGAAAACGGATAACTTCGTCTGGAGTTCTGCTGCTGATGAAGCGTTTGAGGACTTAAAGCGGCAGCTAGCTAATCCGCCTGTTCTTGCTGCTCCGGTTGACAAGGAACCATTGCTGTTATATGTGGCAGCTAATGCCCGAGCAGTCAGCGTGGCTGTTGTGGTGGAGCGCAAGGCGGCAGACAAGGAATATCCAGTTCAACGTCCGGTTTACTATATCAGCGAGGTACTTATTGAGTCCAAACAAAGGTACCCGCATTGGCAGAAGCTGGTGTATGGAGTTTTCATGGCAAGCCAGAAGCTTATACAGTACTTCCAAGGTCATCCCATCACGGTGGTCAGCTCTGCTCCTTTGGGAGATATAATCCAGAACAGGGAAGCAACTAGCCTGATTGCCAAGTGGGCTATAGATCTTGGGCCTCATGGGTTGAAATACATACCTCAGACGGCGGTCAACTCTCAAGCACTTGTGGATTTCATCAACGATTGGACAGAACTGCAAGGACCTGAAGAGAAATCGGATCACACCTATTGGACTATTCATTTTGATGGGTCCAGGCAATTGGAAGGCTCAGGGGTTGGAGTCGTATTAACTTCCCCACGAGGTGATAAGTTCTGTTATGTTCTCCGCCTAATGTTCCCTTGTACTAACAATGCAGCTGAGTACGAAGCTTTACTCCATGGTCTTCGGATGGCTAAGGAGATGAGTCTAAGCCGAGTTAAGTGCTTCGGTGACTCGGACCTGGTGGCTCAACAAGTGTCTGGCACTTGGGATTCCAAGGATCCGCTCATGGCAGCATATCGTCGTGAGGTGGATATTGCTGCAGGTCACTTTAAAGGTTATCAGGTGGATCACGTGGACCAACGGAAGAACGAAGCGACGGACGCGTTGAGTCGATTGGGTTCTCAACGTAAATCGGTCCCGCCTAATGTCTTCTTGGATGTTCTGCATAATCCGTCCGTCAAGCTCCCTGGTGAAGAGGATCTGGCTATTCCTGATCCGGAAGCTCAATTGGTGGCGGCCCTTCATGTCATACCGGATTGGACGGTTCCTTATCTCGCGTACATAAACCGGGGCGAGTTACCAGAGGATGAGATTCTAGCCAGGCAGATAATCCGGCGGTCCAAGTCCATGACTGTCGGTGTACTAAAGTAGGGGTACCTTAGTACCCCAGACTTGTGCACGGGCAGTTGTAGCACCCTGCGGCAAGGCCCGCCCCGGAAGCGCCAATAGAAGACCAAGCATTCAAGACAAGGCCCCTGGCAAGAGGAGGGTCGTGAGGCTCTGCGCCTTCGCTTACCCCCAGGATGGGCTGGATGCTGCCCAAGGAGGTTTTACCCTACCGGGCGGCAAGCGATAAGAAAAGATAAGTTGCCGGAGCTCGAGCAATTGCCCCATCAATTTTTAAGAGTTATCTCCCTCGAACGACCGAGCCTTGGTTGAGAGGCCTGAGCGCGGAAGGACCGGCACGAGACTGGTTGCGCCCTCATTTCGTTTCGAGTCCGCTCAACGACTTGAGTATGCTACACCCCGAGTAGCGTCCTCACTTTGTTTCGAGCTCGCCCGGCACCCTAAGCGTGCTGCGACCGCAGTCGCACCGCTTACTTTGCCTTGAGCCTGCTCAACAATCAGAGTGAGCGGCAACCAGCCGCGGCGAGGTTTCTTGCCGGTGGCAGCCCCGCCAGCGGGTCGCTGACGTCCCGCACTCGGCACCCGTGGCAAGGCGGAGGCCTACGCCGGCAAGTCCCCGAAAGCATAGGGCCGAAACAAACAAGGCGCCGGTCGAGTAGAGGGGATAACAGTGCGATGCATTGCCTAAGATAAAAAGTTATATTACAAGATGCCTTACTGCTGCTCTAACCAGCCGTTTCTATGGCATATTTAACAGCGGCAGGGAAAGGAGATAAAAGAAAGGGGCAGGCGGCCTGGTCCACGCGGTCGCCACCTTCGCCTCTCCGAGTAAAGAGATCATGCGCGACGTGACGCGCGCCTGCGCGGTTCAGTCCCGCGCATGCCACCCACGTCGCGCTCGCCCCGCACGCCCCGCCCCCACGACGCCGCGGTAAGCGCGCGCCGCCTGGGAAGGCGCGGCGGATGCGGAGTTAAGGAGCAGCGCGACCAAGGCCATGCGTGCCCGTGCACCGTTAGGGCCTGGCCCAACAACGCTCGGCACCATGTGTGGCCCAGGCCCGGGGGCTCCTGTCGGTGTACTAAAGTAGGGGTACCTTAGTACCCCAGACTTGTGCACGGGCAGTTGTAGCACCCTGCGGCAAGGCCCGCCCCGGAAGCGCCAATAGAAGACCAAGCATTCAAGACAAGGCCCCTGGCAAGAGGAGCTTGCCGGGCCAAGAAGACAAGGCCCCTGGCAAGAGGAGCTTGCCGGGCCAAGAAGACAAGGCCCCCGGCAAGAGGAGCTTGCCGGGCCGAGAAGACAAGACCCCGGCAAGAGGAGCTTGCCGGGACGACTGAGCCCATGTAAGGCCATTCAAGAACAAAGTATAAGAGACAGAAGATCGAGCCCCCGACAAGAGGAGCTTGTCGGGAAGGCCGAACCCAGGCACCACAAGAGAAGCCCGCCGTGGCGCGCCAAGCGCCCCGGCAAGGCCTGATAGCTGGCACGCTATCAGGCACAGGAAGACGACCCCCGCG
Source organism: Aegilops umbellulata (assembly GCA_032464435.1). Classification (NCBI taxonomy): domain Eukaryota; kingdom Viridiplantae; phylum Streptophyta; class Magnoliopsida; order Poales; family Poaceae; genus Aegilops; species Aegilops umbellulata. The sequence continues at coordinate 81,080,437 of CP136060.1, read as the reverse complement.
GCAAGCCACTTGCCGCGGCAAGATCGCCACCCCAAGACTGCGCTCCAGCTCGCCCGCCACGCGTCGCTCCGGGGCTTCCCCCGAGGGCACGTGGCGAGGCACCGCGCAGCCTGGGGCATGCGGTGGCATGCAGCCGCCGTCGTGGCGAACGGTGGCGCACCTAACGGTCCGCCTCGGTGCTGTCCGGGCGACCGTGACGGGCATTTAATGCCCTTGTCCCCTACCGTCAGAAGTAGGTATGATAACACTGTGCCGCACTGTAGCGCCACCGTTCCCGCACTATTACAGCTACCACCCCTTTTACACTTTTACCCCTTTCTCTTACGTTGACACCTGTCGGTGACCCCTTTGCGCTATAAAAGGAGGCCCGTGTGCAACGTAGAAGAGGGTTCCGGTTCCGGTTCCGGGGTTCCGGGGTTCCGCAAGGGTTCCGGGGTTCGGAGATTCGGCATCCAGACAGCCATACGCTCGGTGCAGCTAGCTCCCCAAGCTCCCGAGCTCCCCAGTTCAATACAACCAAGCAGGAGTAGGGTTTTACGCGTCCATCGCGGCCCGAACCTGGGTAAACCGCCCGTGTGCCCGCTTCGATCTGCTCTCCGCGCTCCCTCCGCCCCCCTCGCCGGACAACGAAAGGGGCTCCGGCCCCATAGGTGCTCGCGGGGGGACGCCCGTCCGCCCCGACATCTTTGGCGCGCCAGGTAGGGGGCGCGTCGAGGTTGTGCGGATCAGATCCTGCGTTCGCGCGAGCGCGCTCTTCGTCAGCTTCTCCGAATTCGCTAGCTTCATCGACAACCAGAACGCTGGGGGACAATCACGCTCCTGCGGATCCCAGGATCCGTCCAGTCGAAGCAGGTGTCCCCGATGAGCCTTGCTCCGGCAAGCAGATCAGCAGACTGCTGAGGAACAGTCCGCTCCTGCGGATCCGAGGATCTGTCCAGTTGAAGCGGGGGTTCCCGACAAGCAGACTGCTGAGGAACAGTCCGCTCCTGCGGATCCGAGGATCTGTCCAGTTGAAGCGGGGGTTCCCGACAAGCAGACTACTGAGGAACAGTCCGCTCCTGCGGATCCGAGGATCTGTCCAGTTGAAGCGGGGGTTCCCGACAAGCAGACTGTTGAGGAACAGTCCGCTCCTGCGGATCCGAGGATCTGTCCAGTTGAAGCGGGGGTTCCCGACAAGCAGACTGCTGAGGAACAGTCTGCTCCTGCGGATCCGAGGATCTGTCCAGTTGAAGCGGGGGTTCCCGACAAGCAGACTGCTGAGGAACAGTCCGCTCCTGCGGATCCGAGGATCTGTCCAGTTGAAGCGGGGGTTCCCGACAAGCAGACTGCTGAGGAACAGTCCGCTCCTGCGGATCCGAGGATCTGTCCAGTTGAAGCGGGGGTTCCCGACAAGCAGACTGCTGAGGAACAGTCCGCTCCTGCGGATCCGAGGATCTGTCCAGTTGAAGCGGGGGTTCCCGACAAGCAGACTGCTGAGGAACAGTCCGCTCCTGCGGGTCCGAGGACCTGTCCAGTTGAAGCGGGGGTTCCCGACAAGCAGACTGCTGAGGAACAGTCCGCTCCTGCGGGTCCGAGGACCTGTCCAGTTGAAGCGGGGGTTCCCGACAAGCTTTGGCATCCTTTCCCACGAGCTCGTGTGCGGCCCTCCTCGAGTATCCACTCGCGCAGAGACTGGGCAAGAAGCAGCTGCTCCTTGAGGAGGACCGCCTTCTGGCCGCTGGGCGAACGATTCGCCTCCAGCGAACTCTGCGCCGCTCCCGTAGCCGCAGAAGTTAGCGCCAGAAGTCGCGAGGGAGGCGACCTCGTTCCCCGGCGCGCCTCGTCCGCCGGGGTGCCGAACGAGTTGACGCCGACCTTGGGAGGAATCTTGCCAGCGCGGTTGCCGGAACCCGTTCCGCCAACCATCCTCTCTGCCCAAGTCTTGCCGCAGTTGCATGTGATCCTTGGCGCAGAGAGGGGCGCGGATCTCCAAGCGTAGCTACGCCTAGCTCCGGAGGGTCGTGAGGCTCTGCGCCTTCGCTTACCCCCAGGATGGGCTGGATGCTGCCCAAGGAGGTTTTACCCTACCGGGCGGCAAGCGATAAGAAAAGATAAGTTGCCGGAGCTCGAGCAATTGCCCCATCAATTTTTAAGAGTTATCTCCCTCGAACGACCGAGCCTTGGTTGAGAGGCCTGAGCGCGGAAGGACCGGCACGAGACTGGTTGCGCCCTCATTTCGTTTCGAGTCCGCTCAACGACTTGAGTATGCTACACCCCGAGTAGCGTCCTCACTTTGTTTCGAGCTCGCCCGGCACCCTAAGCGTGCTGCGACCGCAGTCGCACCGCTTACTTTGCCTTGAGCCTGCTCAACAATCAGAGTGAGCGGCAACCAGCCGCGGCGAGGTTTCTTGCCGGTGGCAGCCCCGCCAGCGGGTCGCTGACGTCCCGCACTCGGCACCCGTGGCAAGGCGGAGGCCTACGCCGGCAAGTCCCCGAAAGCATAGGGCCGAAACAAACAAGGCGCCGGTCGAGTAGAGGGGATAACAGTGCGATGCATTGCCTAAGATAAAAAGTTATATTACAAGATGCCTTACTGCTGCTCTAACCAGCCGTTTCTATGGCATATTTAACAGCGGCAGGGAAAGGAGATAAAAGAAAGGGGCAGGCGGCCTGGTCCACGCGGTCGCCACCTTCGCCTCTCCGAGTAAAGAGATCATGCGCGACGTGACGCGCGCCTGCGCGGTTCAGTCCCGCGCACGCCACCCACGTCGCGCTCGCCCCGCACGCCCCGCCCCCACGACGCCGCGGTAAGCGCGCGCCGCCTGGGGAAGGCGCGGCGGATGCGGAGTTAAGGAGCAGCGCGACCAAGGCCATGCGTGCCCGTGCACCGTTAGGGCCTGGCCCAACAACGCTCGGCACCATGTGTGGCCCAGGCCCGGGGGCTCCTGTCGGTGTACTAAAGTAGGGGTACCTTAGTACCCCAGACTTGTGCACGGGCAGTTGTAGCACCCTGCGGCAAGGCCCGCCCCGGAAGCGCCAATAGAAGACCAAGCATTCAAGACAAGGCCCCTGGCAAGAGGAGCTTGCCGGGCCAAGAAGACAAGGCCCCTGGCAAGAGGAGCTTGCCGGGCCAAGAAGACAAGGCCCCCGACAAGAGGAGCTTGCCGGGCCGAGAAGACAAGACCCCGGCAAGAGGAGCTTGCCGGGACGACTGAGCCCATGTAAGGCCATTCAAGAACAAAGTATAAGAGACAGAAGATCGAGCCCCCGACAAGAGGAGCTTGTCGGGAAGGCCGAACCCAGGCACCACAAGAGAAGCCCGCCGTGGCGCGCCAAGCGCCCCGGCAAGGCCTGATAGCTGGCACGCTATCAGGCACAGGAAGACGACCCCCGCGGCAAGCCACTTGCCGCGGCAAGATCGCCACCCCAAGACTGCGCTCCAGCTCGCCCGCCACGCGTCGCTCCGGGGCTTCCCCCGAGGGCACGTGGCGAGGCACCGCGCAGCCTGGGGCATGCGGTGGCATGCAGCCGCCGTCGTGGCGAACGGTGGCGCACCTAACGGTCCGCCTCGGTGCTGTCCGGGCGACCGTGACGGGCATTTAATGCCCTTGTCCCCTACCGTCAGAAGTAGGTATGATAACACTGTGCCGCACTGTAGCGCCACCGTTCCCGCACTATTACAGCTACCACCCCTTTTACACTTTTACCCCTTTCTCTTACGTTGACACCTGTCGGTGACCCCTTTGCGCTATAAAAGGAGGCCCGTGTGCAACGTAGAAGAGGGTTCCGGTTCCGGTTCCGGGGTTCCGGGGTTCCGCAAGGGTTCCGGGGTTCGGAGATTCGGCATCCAGACAGCCATACGCTCGGTGCAGCTAGCTCCCCAAGCTCCCGAGCTCCCCAGTTCAATACAACCAAGCAGGAGTAGGGTTTTACGCGTCCATCGCGGCCCGAACCTGGGTAAACCGCCCGTGTGCCCGCTTCGATCTGCTCTCCGCGCTCCCTCCACCCCCCTCGCCGGACAACGAAAGGGGCTCCGGCCCCATAGGTGCTCGCGGGGGGACGCCCGTCCGCCCCGACAATGACTATTATCAATGGAGGGCTGCATCATTGCAGTGTATCAGGGGCGTTTCAACGCTGTGTGTCTCCTGAGGAAGGATGTGAAATTTTTCGCGAGATCCACGAAGGAGATTGTGGTCACCACGCCGGTTCAAAATCTTTGGTGGCTAAGGCATTTCGCCACGGTTTCTATTGGTTGACTGCTCATGCTGATGCGGAGGACCTGGTCAGACGATGTGATGGCTGTCAGAAGTTCTCAAGACGCGCTCATGTGCTGGCTCAAGAATTGAGGATGATTCCAATTACTTGGCCGTTTGCAACTTGGGGGCTGGATGTGGTTGGGCCTTTCAAGAGGTCCAAAGACAAGAAGACCCACCTTCTGGTTGCGGTTGACAAGTTCACAAAGTGGGTAGAGGTAGAGCCCGTTAGCAAATGTGACGCAGCCACGGCGGTTCAATTCATCAAAAAGGTGATTTTCCGGTTTGGCTTTCCACATAGCATTATCACTGACAATGGTACCAATCTGTCCAAGGGTGCCATAAAAGAGTTTTGTCAACGTGAGCACATCCGGCTTGACGTCTCATTAGTGGCTCACCCACAGTCCAATGGTCAAGCAGAGAGGGCCAATCAAGAGATTTTGCGAGGCATCAAACCCCGGCTTATGGTTCCTTTGCAGCGTACGCCCGGTTGTTGGGTTGAGGAGCTACCTTCTGTGTTATGGAGCATCAACACCACACCCAACAGATCAACATGATACACGCCGTTCTTCATGGTTTATGGAGCGGAGGCGGTTCTTCCCAGTGACATTCGTCATGATTCACCTCGTGTAGCGACATATGTTGAAGTGGACAACGAGAAGGCATGACAAGAAGGTCTTGACCTGTTGGATGAGGAGCGTGGCATAGCGGCTGCCTGTTCGGCGATTTACCAGCAAGATCTGTGTCGTTATCACAGCCGTAGGGTTAGAACCAGAACCTTTCAAGAAGGAGATTTGGTGCTTCAGCTCATCCAAGATCAGACGGATATGCACAAGTTATCCCCACCTTGGGACCTTTTGTGGTCAGCAAGAATCTGCACAACGGGTCATACTACCTAATTGATGTCCAAGAGTGCAAAGACTCACGTAAATCGGAGGAGGAGACCAATTGTCCATGGAATATTGCTCATCTTCGGCCTTACTATACTTGAGCTTTAGGCTCTACTTATGTACATATTATGACAATGTATTTATTATGCTCAATACAATAAACTGGAACCTCAGCTAAAGCGGGGTCTCTGTTATTTTTACATCAGGTGTGGTTACACGGAGCTTCTATCTTTAAAGCGTCGCCCGGTTTACCCCTTGAGTTAGCTTATCAAAAGCTTTATATTATATCACTTGGGGGCTTGGTCGTGTCCGAACCATAGCAACACCTTTTGATAGGCGCAAAGCCACAACATCACTTGGGGACTTGGTCACGTCTGAACCATAGTCACGCCTCTTGATCGGCCTAGTGCCACATCATCACTTGGGGGCTTGGTCGAACCCGAACCATAGCTACACCTCTTGATCGGCGTAATGCGAACGCATCATTTGGGGACCTGGCTGACTCGAACCATAGCTACGCCTTTTGGGGGCTTGGTCGTGTCCGACCATGGTAATGCCTCTTGATCGGCTCAAAGCCTCATTTGCAATGATTTTATCTTCGCCTTTGCTTGAATCCTGTTCTCTTTTTTAAATCATTTCTTTTGTTGCGTTTTCAAACCGACATTATTAAACCGGTTCGACTGTCAATTACAAATTGACAAAACACGGTCAAATCTTAATCCGGAGACTATCTGCCCGATTTGATTTTCTGTTACCATCCTATTATGGAGTAAACCGGTGTTTATCATAACCCGGAACGGTTTACATGGTAAATCGATCTTATATTAACAGGAGCTGTTTTTTCCTCCAAAGTTTGGGTTATCAACCCAGCTACAAGGTTGGTCAGCCAACATCATGCCCAACGGTGGCAAGTATTGTATACTTCCATATTTGGCTATATATTATAACCTAAGTTATCATCTTTGGTGTTATATATATGGGTATCATGACCCGCCCAGTGGTAAACCGCCAGGGCGTTTTAAGCCTCTTGATTACAGAAACAGTTTGAATAAAGTATGAATCATACAAGCATCAGTTGAAGATAAAAATGCACGAAGGCAGAGAAGGCCAAGTATATCAACTAGCCTATTACAAGGCGTTCCAGTGCCCAAACAAGATCATTGTTTTTTCATGTCACAGCATGCAGTGGTTTAAACTGGCCTCCGGTTCACGCTTGGTCACCGGCTTGCCCTGACGGTTGCGGATCATCTCGCGCCAGTTCAACTTCTTCCTCCCTACCCAGCGGCTGGAAATCAACAGTTGCCCAGTCGATTCCAGTTAACGCTTGAAACACAGCTTCATCACTGATCAGCAACGACGGTTCAATATCAGGAGCGTAAGTATGCTTACGGATTGGTGGTATAAGGTTCTCAGCTTCAGGAATTGGTGCTGCAACTTGCTTGTTTTGATTATCATATTGGGCTTGATAGTGGGACATATCTGCCTCTTCAACCAATTGACAAGCCAGCGGGCGCACTTCCCGGTTTGTAGTTCGGAGATCCTCTTCATCAAATTCCGTCCCGTCTTCCTTCAAGCTGGGATAGCCTTGGGCCGCTTCAACATGATCAAAGTCAGGCACCCACGCTTTTGCCCGGATTAGGGCGTTCAAAGCACCCGTTCTAGCAGCAGACTTCTTCAGCTCTTCAACCCGGGTAGGAAGCATAGATAACCTTTCAAGGGTATCTTTGATCAAGGTGGGCGGTGGATTGTTGTGGGAAGCGGTGTAGATTATCCGTTGTGCACCATTGTACAGTTGTTCTATCAGAGTATAGGCAGATTTTAACTTCTTCCACACATCCGCTCCCAAGTGGCCAATACGAGTTCCTGTATCATTGCAAGGATTAGTAAACCGGTAGCTACATAAAAAGGTCTGCTCAATTCGGAAAACAAGGATACTTACCAAATACAACTGCAGTCATGGCATGAACCTGTCGCTTCACGCTGGTCAATTCATCAACTACCAGTTTAAGGGCGGCTTCTGCTTTTTCAGCCCTTTGCGTTAAAGCGGCTTTCTCAGTCGCCCAATCCGCCCACTCTTTGTTGAAGCCCTCTTTAAGTTTCTCCATCGTGCTTAAAGCGCTGGTCAATTCTTCTTTTGCCTTGGAGGTTTCTGCTTGTTGCGACTTAAGGTTCTCCTGCAGGTCAGCGGTTTGACTTTCTCTCTTGCTCAGCTCAGCCTGCATGCAGATAGTTATACGATGAAATGATAGTACAGATTTGAAGTTCCAACCACATAACAAGTTATGCCCTTGGTACTTGGGGGCTAATGCATATTTGTTCTTCATCCTATAGTTTCTACAAAGTCCCAAGCTCAATACAAGTATTCAACTTGGCACTTGGGGGCTAATGGCTATTTGTTCAGAGACTACTGATACAAGAATTTCTATTCTCTAAAGTCTCGGTTTAACTTCGTAAAGTTGAACCGGCCCTTGGGGGCTACGTCAGCAAAGTTCAGATGAATTGAGGTTCACATTGAATACTTACTCAAGTCCCGGCTTAAGCTGATATCTTAAACCATCACTTGGGGGCTATTGGAGTTGATAAAGCTACCAAATAATACAAGAAGGGAAGCATATAGGAAGTTACCTCATATTTCTCCTTCATCATATTGACTAGACCAGCTTCATAGTCGCGAATGGTGTACAGCCGGTTCAGATAGCCGGAATGAAGATCTTCAGCGCTCAGAGTGGCGTATGTTGATAAATTGGCACTCCATTTGCCTTTGCCAACCGCAGAGAATTCCTGTTTTGCAGTATGTTTTGACAAGGCAACAGGGTTGCTCGGTTCAGTACGACTAAAGCGAGTAATAAGCACATCATCATATTTTTCTTCCGCGGCGCATGTTGGGGTCGCCGGTTTGTCAGTATTTTTTGCTGGGCTTGCCGGTTTATTAGTCGCTATAGGGCTAATCGGCTGATCAGTAGGACCTGTGGTATCAACTTCTGCCTGTTCAGCAACAAGGTCATGGTCTTGTGGCGGTGGGTCATTCAACACGTCATCAAGGTTGGCCTCTTTAGGGTTTGGTATTCCCCCTGGTTCAGCAGTTGTATTGTCCTCTGCTGTTTTGCTCATACGAGCTTTATTGCTTGGTCTGGGCTTGGCTCTAAGAAAAATTAAGAAGGATCAGTACAACATATGTTAGAGTAATATGTCAAAGATAAGGCAAGTGAGCAACTTACCCAAGCACCGTATTAAGCGGTGGAAGCTTTGTGGCTGATGACTCGCCAGAGGATGAATGAGAAGTGCCCTGATAAGTGGAATCAGATGGATTAAGAGGTTGACGAAAACAACCCGCTTTAGGGCATGTAGTGACAAGAGAGTTAGAGACCTCTGAACGACGTTTCCGAACCGGACTATTCGGTAAACCGGCGGAGGTAACTACCTGGCCGCTGTGCCGGGTTGAGCGGCGAGCCTCATGTTGTTGTGTCTTCACAAGAAAGTTTGGGTCCAAATAAGCAAGAGGATGAGAAAACTTAACTTTCCGGTTTGCCCGACGGATTTTTAGTGAAGGCAAAGGGTTTGAATCGGAGGAAAGGACGATTATCTCTACAACATCGGCGTGACTGACTTCAGCATCGTCCTGGTAATAATCATCATCAATAAGGCGTATGAAAAATAAACCAAGTGAGTCAAGTTCTACCTCAAGATCCGGGTTACCCACATCATCGTCAGCCGGTGGATCGGAGGATGCAGTAGTTCTCTTCCTGTTAGCAGGCTTCTTCACAGCTTTGGTCTTTTGTCGGGTTGGCTTCGTCGGTTTGTCTTGTGGAGGTTTCTTGCTCCAGAACGGATCATCGCCCTGTCAAAAATTATAACATTTTCAGATAGTATTCAGACAAAAAGCAATTTCAGCTGTGCAGACGGTATGATTCTTACCGTTGGTGGTTTGTTGATGGCGCAAAAGAGGAGTAGGCCGGTTTGAGCATAGACGTTCTCCAGTTCATTCAATATCTTTTTCACATCTTCAGTAACTTCATCGTCTGTAAGCTGGATGTCAATGTGCCGCTGAGCATCTTTCACATCTCCTGTATACTCGCACATCAAACCGGGGCACTGGCTTAAGGGAAATACGCTCCAAGATATCCAGCAATGGGCGAAGTCAACCCCTGTCAACCCGTTTTCCATGAAAGCCCTAAGATGGATAGTTGAGGAGAATATTTGATTCTCTCTTTCACAGTTAGCCTCTGAGGAAAAGGGTGTGTGTTGCTCAGACGTTCTGGATGGTAACCCGGCAATGGATTTTCTTCAGGAGGAGAGGTGTCCTTGCAGTAAAACCATGTCTGATTCCATTCTTTGGGGTGGCTGTGTAGTTTGGCATGAGGAAAGGTGACTTCTTTCCTTTTCTGAATCGCCATACCACCCAGTTCTGTGTTGGGTCCGTCTGTGAATTCAGTACGATGGTTCAGATGAAAGCAATCCCGGAATAACTCTACTGTAGGTTCCTCCTGAAGGTACACCTCACAGAACACTTGAAAGTGACATATATTAGTTACGAAGTTGGGACCGATATCTTGTGGACGCAGTTGTAAATTGGCTAGGACATCCCGGAATTTTTTTGAACCGGGAGGGTTGAAGCCTCGGCTTAAATGATCAGCAAAAACAATAACTTCTCCGTCTTTGGGCGTAGGAGGACATTCCGGGCCAGGGACCCTCCAGTGAATGGCGTCTTTCTTACTTAAAGCGCCCGTTTTTACCAGATTGTTCAATTGACCTTCAGACACTCGAGAAGGGACCCAGTTGCATTCATAAACTTGTTTGGCGATGGCAAGATCTACAATATAAAAATTGCCGGTTCAAGAATATGTCGGACAGTTACATAAGGATGCATATTTGTTAAACCGGGGTCAGCCATCTATAAACCGGAGTTCAACAGTGCCCTAGTAAAAGGTTTGGCGGTTCAACAAGGGGACTAATGGTATATACCGGATTGTCATTTTTTCTGCAAAGTTAAACTGCCTAGTCTCAACATTGAAGAGTCAAGACTAAAGATGAGTAAGTGAATGAAAATAGGTTTCACAAGATTGTGTTATGGTTTTGGATCTGAGGCCTGTCAGAAAAGGGAAATATATTCAAAACCTAAGAAGCAGTACCGAACCAATGAGCGAAGGTTCGGATAAGATCTATTGTTTGGAGATGCATAAATGAAAACAGAGGCTAAAGGCTACTACTATGCAGAGCAGATATTCAGGAGTATATCAGAATTATCATATGAACAAAGATCTCCATTGATGAACACCAAAGAACTTGGGAACCCTAGAACAGATCTATGCGGAAAGGACAGAGAACTTACCGGAGATGAGGGAGAAGCGGAAGAGCGCCGCAGTGTTTTGGTGCGTCCTGGGTGATGCAGCGGCCAAGGTTGGAGCAGAGATGATGGTCGACGGTCGACGGTGGCGGCGGAGCTCCAGAAGCTGAGCGGCGCAAGGAGGACGACGCGAAGAGGCACAAGGGGAAAAAAAGAAAATGACCCTTCGGTCCTGTTTATAAAGGCAGGAGATAAATGTCAGGCACGAAAATCAAGGGGCCGCGAATTTGGAAGTGAGGCGCAGCCGTCGCCTCGATTGTTGGAGACCCATTAATGAGGATATGTCATATACAGCTTCTTTATAACAGATGACGTCACGACGGTTTACCAAGATCCAAGAAGATGACGTCACAGCGGTTTACCAAATTATGAGAAGATATTGAAGACAAAGTTTCTGCTAAGGATTGACATGAACCTGTTCAAATCAATCTGGGGCTTAATGTTGGGGATATTACTACTGGGCGTAAACTGGCCAGGATAGGCCGGGTTAACTTCATCAGTAGTTGAGTATGCTTGATGCCCGTGAAGGCAGATATGGATGATAGATAGGGGCCCAAGGCCCAGAACCCGTTCAAGGCCTGTAACCGTGAACCGGCATTGGTATGTAACTTGTATGGCAAGATAGAAAGAGCGGAGGTCGAACCGGACACGTTTATGAGCCGGTCTCGGGACTCTGTAAACCGGAGGGTGTCACCCATGTATATAAGGGGACGACTCGGCGGCGGTTCAGAGGAACAGACGACAACTCAAGACTTAGGCAAAGCATATTCGCTCCCTGGTCATCGAAACCCCATCAATTCCATCACAACTAGACGTAGGCTTTTACCTTCATCGAAGGGGCCGAACTAGTATAAACTCTCTTGCTTCCCTTGTCCGCTTTAACCCCTTCAAGTTAACCCGTAGAGATGGCTCCACGACTAAGTCCTTTCAAGAGGACATCTGCCGTGACAAAACCACGACAATGGGCGAGTTAGATCTGGCCGGCTTAAAAAATAACTTAGAGTTTGAACAAGCAAAACGCGCCAAAGCTGAATCAAGCTTGAACTCTTCTTTGAAGGACTTAGAAAAAATGAAGTCCAGTTTTGATGCTGAAAGATCTGCTTTAGAAACAGAGAAAGCCGCCTTATTGAAGCGCGCAGAAGATGCTGAGAATCAACTTAAGCCGATCGCTGCAGAATTGGCCAGCTTAAAACACCACGTCTCTCAAATGACTGCCGCCATCTTTGGTAAGTAAGAGTCTGTACTTAATTGACATAACTCGCCCAATGATTTGAAAAATGCAACTCTAACTCGCCTGGCGACTAGTGCTATGAACACATTACATGCGCCAGAAGTGCCAGTCTTTGGCAAAGTGTATTGATGAAGCTGAAAGCCGTCTACTCCTTAACGAAAAAATTATATGCTGGAACCCTTCTTACTCTTGTGGCCGCCTCCGATGGCAAAAGGCCGCCCCAACTTATGAAAGATGTGCTTGACCAGTTGTCTACAATGCCTAAGCAGATTTAAGAGTTGAAACTATCAGCCGCCCGTGTAGGGGCAATTACAGCGCTAAGCCAGGCTAAGGCTTATCAATCCGAGCTGGACCCAACAGAAATGGTTGGTGCGTGTCTAGAGTATAGCGATGATGGGTTTGTCTTCAACGAAGCAGATTTTGCCAAATGTGTCAAGGAGATGCGGCCTTTGGCGTCTCAACTTGCACAATAGCTAGATCTAAAGAAGTACCAGCCGGCTTATGACAGCAACAACACTCACATCAAGGTTCCCTCCTTCGATGTTGTTGACTTAACTCCTCAAAGGCGTAAGTGCTACCTCTTGAGCACTGCGTTGGTTTTCCCTTGAAGAGGAAAGGGTGATGCAGCAAAGTAGCGTAAGTATTTCCCTCAGTTTTTGAGAACCAAGGTATCAATCTAGTAGGAGGCTACGCGCGAGTCCCTCGCACCTACACAAAACAAATAAATCCTCGCAACCAACGCGATAAGGGGTTGTCAATCCCTTCACGGTCACTTACAAGAGTGAGATCTGATAGATATGATAGGATAATATTTTTGGTATTTTTGTGATAAAGATGCAAAGTAAAATAAAAGCAAAGTAAAAAAGCAAAGGAAATAACTAAGTATTGGGAGATTAATATGATGAAGATAGACCCGGGGGCCATAGGTTTCACTAGTGGCTTCTCTCAAGAGCATAAGTATTTTACGGTGGGTGAACGAATTACTGTTGAGCAATTAACAGAATTGAGCATAGTTATGAGAATATCTAGGTATGATCATGTATATAGGCATCACGTCCGAGACAAGTAGACCGACTCCTGTCTGCATCTACTACTATTACTCCACTCATCGACCGCTATCCAGCATGCATATAGAGTATTAAGTTCATAAAAACAGAGTAACGCCTTAAGCAAGATGACATGATGTAGAGGGATAAATTCATTCAATATGATCAATACCCCATCTTGTTATCCTCGATGGCAACAATACAATATGTGCCTTGCTGCCCCTACTGTCACTAGGAAAGGACACCGCAAGATTGAACCCAAAGCTAAGCACTTCTCCCATTGCAAGAAAGATCAATCTAGTAGGCCAAACCAAACTGATAATTCGAAGAGACTTGCAAAGATAACCAATCATACATAAAAGAATTCAGAGAAGATTCAAATATTGTTCATAGATAAACTTGATCATGAACCCACAATTCATCGGTCTCAACAAACACACCGCAAAAAGAAGATTACATCGAATAGATCTCCACGAGAGAGGGGGAGAACGTTGTATTGAGATCCAAAAAGAGATAAGAAGCCATCTAGCTAATAACTATGGACCCGAAGGTCCGAGGTAAACTACTCACACTTCATCGGAGAGGCTATGATGTTGATATAGAAGCCCTCCATGATGGATGCCCCCTCCGGTGGAGCTCCGGAACAGGCCCCAAGATGGGATCTCGTGGGTACAGAAGGTTGCGGCGGTGGAATTAGGTTTTTGGCTCCGTATCTGATCGTTTGGGGGTACGTAGGTATATATAGGAGGAAGGAGTATGTCGGTGGAGCAACAGGGGGCCCACGAGGGTGGATGGCGCGCCTGGGGGGGGGGGTAGGAGCGCCCCCTACCTCGTGGCCTCCTCTTTTGTTTCTTGACGTATGGTCCAAGTCTCCTGGATCATATTCCTTCTAAAAATCACGTTTCCGAAGGTTTCATTCCGTTTGGACTCCGTTTGATATTCTTTTTCTGCGAACTCTGAAATAGGTAAAAAACAACAATTCTGGGCTGGGCCTCCGGTTAATAGGTTAGTCCCAAAAATAATATAAAAGTGAATGATAAAGCCCAATATTGTCCAAAACAGTAGATAATATAGCCTGGAGCAATAAAAAATTATAGATATGTTGGAGACGTATCAAGCATCCCCAAGCTTAATTCCCGCTCGTCCTCGAGTAGGTAAATGATAAAAACAGAATTTTTGATGCGGAGTGCTACTTGGCATAATTTCAATATAATTCTTCTCATTGTGGCATGAATGTTCAGATTTGATATGATTCAAGATAAAAGTTTAATATTGACATAAAGACAATAATACTTCAAGCATACTAACTAAGCAATTATGTCTTATCAAAATAACATAGCCAAAGAAAGTTATCCCTACAAAATCATATAGTCTGGCTATGCTCCATCTTCCCCACACAAAATATTCATATCATGTACGACCCCGGTTTTGGCCAAGCAATTGGTTCATACTTTTAACGCACTTGAGCCTTTTCAACTCTTACACAATACATGAGCGCAAGCCATGGATATAGCATTATGGTGGAATATGGTATAATGGTAGGGGTTATGTGGGAAGACAAAAAGGGAGAAAGTCTCACATCAACGAGGCTAATCAACGGGCTATGGAGATGCCCATCAATTGATGTTAATGCGAGGATTAGGGATTGCCATGCAACGGATGCACTAGAGCTATAAGTGTATGAAAGCTCAAAAAGAAACTAAGTGGGTGTGCATCCAACTTGCTTGCTCATGAAGACCTTGGGCATTTGAGGAAGCCCATCATTGGAATATACAAGCCAAGTTCTGTAATGAAATTTCCCACTAGTATATGAAAGTGACAAAATGAGAGACTCTCTATCATGAAGATCAAGGTGCTACTTTGAAGCACAAGTGTGGTAAAAGGATAGTAACATTGTCCCTTCTCTCTTTTTCTCTCATTTTTTTTGTTTGGGCCTTTTCTCTTTTTTATGGCCTCTTTTTTTTAGTCCGGTGTCTCATCCCGACTTGTGGGGGAATCATAGTCTCCATCATCCTTTCCTCACTTGGGACAATGCTCTAATAATGATGATCATCACACTTTTATTTACTTACAACTCAATACTTAGAACAAAATATGACTCTATATGATTGCCTCCAGCGGTGTACCGGGATATGCGATGAATCAAGAACGACATGTATGAAAGAGTTATGAATGGTGGCTTTGCCACAAATACAATGTCAACTACATGATCATGCAAAGCAATATGACAATGATGGAGCATGTCATGATAAATGAAACGATGGAAAGTTGCATGTCAATATATCTCGGAATGGCTATGGAAATGCCATGATAGGTAGGTATGGTGGCTGTTTTGAGGAAGATATAAGGAGGTTTATGTGTGAAAGAGCGTATCATATCACGGGGTTTGGATGCACTGGCGAAGCTTGCACCAACTCTCAAGGTGAGAAAGGGCAATGCGCGGTACCGAAGAGGCTAGAAAATTGCGGAAAGGTAAGTGTGCGTATAATCCATGGACTCACATTAGTCATAAAGAACTCATATACTTATTGCAAGAATTTATTAGCCCTCGAAGCAAAGTACTACTACGCATGCTCCTAGGGGAAGGGTTGGTAGGAGTTAACCATTGCGCGATCCCGACCGCCACACAAAGGAAGACAATCAACAAATACTTCATGCTCCGACTTCGTTACATAATGGTTCACCATACGTGCACGCTACGGGAATCACAAACTCCAACACATGTATTTTTCAATTCCACAATTACTCAACTAGCATAACCATGATATTACCACCTTTATATCTCAAAACAATTATCAAGCATCAAATTCTCTCATGATATTAATTAAAGAAAATTGCCAAGCTATTTTTAAAACTCTCAAAATAATCTAAGTGAAGCATGAGAGATCAATAGTTTCTATAAAACAAATCCACCACCGTGCTCTAAAAGATATAAGTGAAGCACTAGAGCAAAACTATATAGCTCAAAAGATATAAGTGAAGCCCATAGAGTATTCTAATAATTTCCGAATCATGTATGACTCTCTCAAAGGTGTGTACAGCAAGTATGATTGTGGTAAACTAACAAATAAATACTCAAATAATACAAGATGCTCCATGCAAAACACATATCATGTGGTGAATAAAAATATAGCTCCAAGTAAAGTTACCGATGGAAGTAGACGAAAAGAGGGGATGCCTTCCGGGGCATCCCCAAGCTTTGGCTTTATGGTGTCCTTATATTATCTTGGGGGTGCCATGGGCATCCCCAAGCTTAGGCTCTTGCCACTCCTTGTTTCATAATCCATCAAATCTTTCACCCAAAACTTGAAAACTTCACAACACAAAACTCAACAGAAATCTCGTGAGCTCCGTTAGCAAAACAAAACAAAAGACCACTTCAAGGTACTGTAACAAACTCATTCTTTATTTATATTGGTGTTACACCTACTGTATTCCAACTTCTCTATGGTTTATAAACTATTTTACTATCCATAGATTCATCAAAATAAGCAAACAACACACGAAAAACAGAATCTGTCAAAAATAGAACAGTCTGTAGTAATCTGTAACTAACGCAAACTTCTGTAACTCCAAAAAGTCTACCAACATAGGACGACCTAGAAAGTTTGTTTATTGATCAGCAGCAATTGGAATCAGTATTTTATCACGTTCTGGTGATTTTTAACAATTATTTTCATGAACAGAAAGTTTCTGGAAATTTCTGCAAGATCAAATAACTTTCATCCAAGAAGATCCTATAGTTTTAACTTGGCACAAACACTAATTAAAAATAAAAACACATTTAACCAGAGGCTAGAACAAATATTTATTCCTAAACAGAAGCAAAAAAGCAAAAAAACTAAAAATAAAATTGGGTTGGCTCCCAACAAGCGCTATCGTTTAACGCCCCTAGCTAGGTATAATAGCAAGGATAGATCTAGGTATTGCCATCTTTGGTTTTAGGAAAGAAGAAAGCAAACTTGTCATCTATGGAATTAATCTTTCTATTTGACAAAGTACGTGGCCATTAATGGTAGAAGAAAGATTAAGAATGTTGCGGAAATTGGCATCTAGGCTAGCTTTTATCTCTTTGATAGATTCGTTTTGGTAAGAAAGCCAAAGAGATGTGGTTTCAACTTTCTCATTAATGGGGTGCCCAAATATAGTTTTCATCTTTTCATAGGTATCTATGGGGTCCCCTTCAAGAAAACCCTCTTCAAAAATAGAATCTAAAACTTGTTTAAATGAAGCGGGCAACCCAACATAAAAGCTCTTTAAGTAAACCACAATTTGATATTGGGGTACATAGCTAGCCCGGATCCTTAACAGCCTATCCCAAGCATCTTTCAAAGATTCAACGAGTAAATAACGAAAAATTCCAGAATCATCTTCATCAAAATTACTAAGGTTCTCATTGATAACTCCGGAAAGTTTTTCCATAGCATTCCGATTTATGAGTTTAGATAAGATACCGGGATTGTCTAAAGCACTACAACTTGGGAGAGAAGCCCCAATTATTTTTGGTTTCGACATGGCGAGGGAAAAGCAAGCAAAAAGAGGCGAACGGAAAAGAGAGGGCAAATAAAATGACAAGGGTTAAGTGGGGGAGAGGAAAACGAGAGGCAAATGGCAAATAATGTAAGGCGGGAGATAAGGGTTTGTGATGGGTACTTGGTATGTTGACTTTTGCGTAGACCTCCCCGGCAACGGCGCCAGAAATCCTTCTTGCTACCTCTTGAGCACTGCGTTGGTTTTCCCTTGAAGAGGAAATGGTGATGCAGCAAAGTAGCGTAAGTATTTCCCTTAGTTTTTGAGAACCAAGGTATCAATCCAGTAGGAGGCTACGCGCGAGTCCCTCGCACCTACACAAAACAAATAAATCCTCGCAACCAACGCGATAAGGGGTTGTCAATCCCTTCACGGTCACTTACGAGAGTGAGATCTGATAGATATGATAGGATAATATTTTTGGTATTTTTGTGATAAAGATGCAAAGTAAAATAAAAGCAAAGTAAAAAAGAAAAGGAAATAACTAAGTATTGGGAGATTAATATGATGAAGATAGACCCGGGGGCCATAGGTTTCACTAGCGGCTTCTCTCAAGAGCATAAGTATTTTACGGTGGGTGAATGAATTACTGTTGAGCAATTGACAGAATTGAGCATAGTTATGAGAATATCTAGGTATGATCATGTATATAGGCATCATGTCCGAGACAAGTAGACCGACTCCAGCCTGCATCTACTACTATTACTCCACTCATCGACCGCTATCCAGCATGCATCTAGAGTATTAAGTTCATAAAAACAGAGTAACGCCTTAAGCAAGATGACATGATGTAGAGTGATAAATTCATGCAATATGATTAAAACCCCATCTTGTTATCCTCGATGGCAACAATACAATACGTGCCTTGTTGCGCCTACTGTCACTGGGAAAGGACACCGCAAGATTGAACCCAAAGCTAAGCAGTTCTCCCATTACAAGAAAGATCAATCTAGTAGGCCAAACCAAACTGATAATTCGAAGAGACTTGCAAAGATAACCAATCGTACATAAAAGAATTCAGAGAAGATTCAAATATTGTTCATAGATAAACTTGATCATAAACCCACAACTCATCGGTCTCAACAAACACACCGCAAAAAGAAGATTACATCGAATAGATCTCCATGAGGGAGGGGGAGAACATTGTATTGAGATCCAAAAAGAGAGAAGAAGCCATCTAGCTAATAACTATGGACCCAAAGGTCTGAGGTAAACTACTCACACTTCATCGGAGAGGCTATGGTGTTGATGTAGAAGCCCTCCGTGATGGATGCCCCCTCCGGCGGAGCTCCGGAACATGCCCCAAGATGGGATCTTGTGGGTACAGAAGGTTGCGGCGGTGGAATTAGGTTTTTGGCTCCGTATCTGATTGTTTGGGGGTACGCAGGTATATATAGGAGGAAGGAGTACGTCGGTGGAGCAACAGGGGGCCCACGAGGGTGGAGGGCGTGCCTGGGGGAGAGGGGGAGGGGTAGGCGCGCCCCTACCTCGTGGCCTCCTCTTTTGTTTCTTGACGTTGTGTCCAAGTCTCCTGGATCATATTCTTCCTAAAAATCACGTTCCCGAAGGTTTCATTCCGTTTGGACTCCGTTTGATATTCTTTTTCTGCGAAACTCTGAAATAGGCAAAAAAATAATTCTGGGCCGGGCCTCCGATTAATAGGTTAGTCCCAAAAATAATATAAAAGTGAATAATAAAGCCCAAAATTTTCCACATCAGTAGATAATATAGCATGGAGCAATAAAAAATTATAGATACGTTGGAGACGTATGAGTAAGCATATTTTTGCCTCTGACATTGACCCTTCTGTTGTCATGAATGATGAAGCAACCTTCGAGGCATTAACTGGTATCAAGTGGACGTCGGATAATCTTCAGATTGCAAGAGAAAAAGAGCTGGCACAGGATAACCCGGAAGCTTCCACTGCAAGGCGCCATGATGTTGTTAACCCGGCAGGGCATAACCTGGATGGCATAGAGGCCGACTCAAAGGAGTGATGTAACTCCTGAAAAACTTGTTTGAATCATTTTTGAGCTCAACATTAGCCTTGTAATAGCCTTAGCTTAAAACACTTGGTTGCCTTATTATGCCTTCGTTCATGTTATTTCACTGATAATCCAACAACCGTATGATCAAGCTTCTTTCTATGCCTGATTAATTTATATGCGCAACCTTGCTTTGCTTTGCACCATCTTTGAATGCAATATCCTGCTTGATATTTTGACATACAATCTGTAAGGGGTCCTTCAACTCTTGTACTGGCGATTATAGTCAAAAGCTAGGGCGGGTTAATAACCCAATGACTCATGGTCAGGAAAAAACCTTGAGCGGATCACTTTGCGTCCCATGGCCATAATAAGCTCAATTTTGAGCAATGCTAACCCGGACCTTATTTGATCCAGGAACTTGTGGCCTGCATATTAAAAAATAATATAAATATCTGTAAAGACAGAAACAGAAAATATAAACATGTATATCTCAATATTGATAAGTCGGCTATTAAGGCTCGATCCAAAAAGATTGACCTTTTAAGGCTCAAATCTTGCTTTCATGAAGCATGGCTTAATATTGTTTCTTCCCTGAGCCGGCTCTCACATGACATAATCCGCCATTTTAACCGTAACTAGTTCGGGGTCATAGAGATTGTCTGTTAATAGTAGGATGGGTCACATATTGGAGTAGCAACAAGCAGACATGTGAGTTTATCCCCGCTTTCTGTAAGCCGGCTCTCTCGTGACATAAGCCGCCGTTTTAACCTTGACTAGTTTAGGGTCATAAAAGATTGACTGTCAAGAGTAGGACGGGTCACATGTTGGAGTAGCATCAAGCATACATGCAGGTTTAACACGGTGAGTTGGAAGCCCCCAAGTGAGCTTATGATCAATTAATAAAGACTCATGCACAGAAAATATGAGATGAAATGATAGAGGCCCCGAATTTTGGGGATGCCAGCTTTATTATGTTGATCATAAAAAGATATATACATTGACAAACTTATGTACAATGACGAGAGCCAGTGGCTCAAGTGTAGTAAGGCTGAAGATGAGCATGTTGGTCTCTGCCTCAGAAGTACGAGATTTACTGTGTTAACGTATGTCGATGAGAAAATATGACCCATTGTTGAATTTTTTGCTGCTCACAGAAGGTCCTTCCCAAGGTGGCGATAACTTGCGCATGCCTGTCTGATCTTGAATCAAACAGAGCACTAAGTCGCCCTCTTGGAACGTCTGGCTTCAAATTCTATAGCTATGATAGCAACGCAAGTCTTCTTGGTAAATCGCTGAACGGGCTGCTGCGAGATCATGTTCTTCATCCAAGGCATCAAGGGCATTCTGACGCGCCGTCTCTGAAGGAAATATGCCCTAGAGGCAACAATAAAGTTGTTATTTATATTTCCTTATATCATGATAAATGTTTATTATTCACGCTAGAATTGTATTAACCAGAAACTTAGTACATGTGTGAATACATAGACAAACAGAGTGTCCCTAGTATGCCTCTACTTGACTAGCTCATTAATCAGAGATGGTTAAGTTTCCTAACCATAGACATATGTTGTCATTTGATGAACGTGATCACATCATCGGAGAATGATGTGATGGACAAGACCCATCCGTTAGCTTAGCATAATGATCGTTTAGTTTTATTGCTATTTCTTTCTTCCTGACATATACATATACCTCTGACTATGAGATTATGCAACTCCCGAATACTGGAGGAGCACTTTGTGTGCTATTAAACGTCACAACGTAACTGGGTCATTATAAAGATGCTCTACAGGTATCTACAAAGTTGTTTGTTGAGTTGACATAGATCAAGATTAGGGTTTGTCACTCCGTGTATCGGAGAGGTATCTATGGGCTCTCTCGGTAATGCACATCACTATAAGCCTTGCAAGAAATGCGACTAATGAGTTAGCTACAGGATGATGCATTATAGAACGAGTAAAGAGACTTGACGGTAACAAGATTGAACTAGGTATGATGATATCGATGATCGAATCTCGGGCAAGTAACATACCAATGACAAAGGGAATGACGTAAGTTGTTATGCGGTTTGACCGATAAAGATCTTCGTAGAATATGTAGTAGCCAATATGAGCATCTAGGTTTCGCTATTGGTTCTTGACCGGAGATGTGTCTCGGTCATGTCTACATAGTTCTCGAACCCGTAGGGTCCGCACGCTTAATGTTCGATGACGATTTGTATTATGAGTTTTGTGATTTGATGACTGAAGTTTGTTCGGAGTCCCAGATGAGATCACAAAAATGATGAGGAGTCTCAAAATGCTCAAGAGGTCAAGATTCATATATTGGAAGGTTATATTCGGACATCAAAATGGTACCAAGTGATCCGGGTATTTTTTTCATAGCACCGAGGGGTTACTGGAACCCCCGTTAATGGGCCTTAGTGGGCTTTAGTGGAGAGAGGGAAGAAGGGCCACGAGGTGGCGCATGCCTCCCCCCTGCCCAAACAGAATTGGACTAGGGGTGGGGGCGCGGCGCCCTCCTTCCTTCTCCTTCTCCCGTCCTTCCTTTCCCTCCGGTGGAAGAAAGGAAAGGGGGGGGGGGCGAATCCTACTTGGACCAGGAGTCCAAATAGGACCCCCTGGCGCGCCCAACCTGTCCGGTCTCCTCTCTCCCTCACTCCTTTATATACGTGGCCAGGGGCACCCCAATAGAACAACACACAATCTCTTAGCCGTGTGCGCTGCCCCCCTCCACAATTTAACACCTCGGTTATATTGTCATGGTGCTTAGGCGAAGCCGTGCGCCGATAAATTCATCATCACCGTCACCACGCCGTCGTGCTGACGGAACTCTCCCTCGTCCTCAACTAGATCAAGAGCTCGAGGGACGTTATCGTGCTAAACGTGTGCTGAACACGAAGGTGCCGTATGTTCGGTACTTGGATCGGTTGGATCGTGAAGACGTTCGACTACATCAACCGCGTTACTAAACGCTTCCGCTTTCGGTCTACATGGGTACGTGGACACACTCTCCTATCTCGTTACTATGCATCTCTAGATAGATCTTGCGTGATCGTAGGCAATTTTTTTGAAATATTGCGTTCCCCAACAGTGGTATCAGAGCCAGGTCTATGCGTAGATATTGTATGCACGAGTAGAACACGAAGAGTTGTGGGCGATAATAGTCATACTGCTTACCATCGATGTCTTACTTTGATTTGGCGGTATTGTTGGATGAAGCATCCCAGACCGACACTACATGATTGCGTTCATGAGACTGGTTCTACCGACGTGCTTCGCACATAGGTGGCTGGCGGGTGTCTGTTTCTCCAACTTTAGTTGAATCGAGTTTGACTGCGGTCGGTCCTTGTTGAAGGTTAAAACAACACACTTGATGAAAAATCATTGTGGTTTTGATGCGTAGGTAAGAACGGTTCTTGCTAGAAGCTCGTAGCAGCCACATAAAACATGCAACAACAAAGTAGAGGACGTCTAACTTGTTTTTGCAGGGCATGTTGTGATGTGATATGGTCAACACATGATGAGATATAAATTGTTGTATGAGATGATCATGTTTTGTTAAAGTTATCAGCAACTGGCAGGAGCCTTATGGTTGTCGCTTTATTGTATGAAATGCAATCGCCATGTAGGTGCTTTACTTTATCACTAAGCGGTAGCGATAGTCCTAGAAGCAATAGTTGGCGAAACGATAACGATGCTACGATGGAGATCAAGGTGTCAAGCCGGTGACGATGGAGATCATGACGATGCTTTGGAGATGGAGATCAAAGGCACAAGATGATGATGGCCATATCATGTCACATATTTTGATTGCATGTGATGTTTATCCTTTATGCATCTTATTTTGCTTAGTACGTCGGTAGCATTATAAGATGATCCCTCGCTAAATTTCAAGGTATAAGTGTTCTCCCCGAGTATGCATCGTTGCTATAGTTCGTCGTGCCGAGACACCACGTGATGATCGGGTGTGATAAGCTCTACGTTCACATACAATGGGTGCAAGCCATTTTTGCACGTGCAGAATATTCGGGTTAAACTTGACGAGTGAGGGAGTCCTGGATTAGGGGGTATCCGGACAACCGGACTATAACCTTTGGCCGGACTGTTGGACTATGAAGATACAATATTGAAGACTTCGTCCTGTGTCCGGATGGGACTTTCCTTGGCGTGGAAGGCAAGCTTGGCAGTACGGATATGTAGATCTCCTTCCTTGTAACCGACGCTGTGTAACCCTAGCCCTCTCCGGTGTCTATATAAACCGGAGGGTTTAGTCCGTAGGACAACAACAATCATACCATAGGCTAGCTTCTAGGGTTTAGCCTCTCTGATCTCGTGGTAGATCTACTCTTGTACTACCCATATCATCAATATTAATCAAGCAGGAGTAGGGTTTTACCTCCATCGAGAGGGCCCGAACCTGGGTAAAAACATCGTGTCCCTTGTCTCCTGTTACCAGCCGCCTAGATGCACAGTTCAGGACCCCCTACCCGAGATCCGCCGGTTTTGACACCGACATTGGTGCTTTCATTGAGAGTTCCTCTGTGTCGTTGTCATTAGGTTTGATGGCTCCTTCAATCATCGTTAGTGATGCAGTCCCGGGTGAGACTTTTCTCCCCGGACAGATCTTTGTATTCGGCGGCTTTGCACTGCGGGCCAATTCGCTTGGCCATCTGGAGCAGATTGAAAGTCACGCCCCTGGCCATCAGGTCAGGTTTGGAAGTTTGAACTACACGGCCGATATCCGCGAAGACTCGATCTTCGACGGTTTCGAGCCTCGACCGAGTGCGTCATGCTGTTGCGATAGTCATGATTTAGCTCTGCCGCCGAACAGTGTAGCGAACGGGAAGCCACGACGCAGCAAAAACCAGCGCCGGAATAAGGAAAATAGCCCGAAGAGCACGACGGTAAACGCCGGATTCAAAAGCTCTCGGCAAGGTGATTAAAAGCTGCCTCTCAAAGATAACAGGGACTAACTATCCAGCCTAAACAAAATTCTGGACAAGATATGTCAAATCCATAGCATCCTCGGCAAGCCTGCAAATCATACCCACAGAGAATGTGGGGTCTTCAAGCAATACGGCAAATTGAACGCCGAACACAAGGGGCTGGATACACCAAGTGAAGACGAGGACGAACCCAACAAGCAAAACACCGGGGAACAGAAGAAATGCCCACAAGAAGTCAAAACAGTCAACGTGGTACACGTGACAAAAGGGAAAAACGAAGCGGTGTCCACAGGGACACATGCCCCGGAGCCTATCACTACGGAGTCTCGCCACTGGTTGTCCAAACCAATCACCTTCGACCATCGGGACTACTCCACACGTATCCGGCACGTAGGATGGGCTGCCCTGGTGTTAGACCCGATAATTAACGGATACCACTTTACACGAGTCCTGATGGATGGCGGCAGTAGTTTAAACCTGATATATCAGGACACGGTCCGCAAAATGGGGATGGACCCAACAAAAATTAGCCATAGCAATACTTCCTTTAAAGGAGCAACGCCAGGCCCAGAGACCCATTGTACGGGCTCCCTCCTACTAGATGTTATGTTCGGCTCTCCTGATAACTTCCGTAGTGAAAGGCTAGCCTTCCACATGGCTCCGTTTAAGAGCGGTTATCAAGCACTACTGGGACGTGGAGCTTTCGCTCGCTTTAACGCAATACTGCATTATGCGTCTCTCACGCTGAAGATGCCCGGTCCTCGAGGCATCATTTCATTAAAGGGAAATATTGAGCGCTCAGCGCGCACAAAAGACCGTGCGGCTGCCTTTGAAGCCACACACTAAAACGCCCTCACCACATCAGAACATCTAACAGGTCATTAAGACCACGAACACGACTATACGAGTCCGGCATAACCATATAATTGATAAAGGTTGGATGGCTATATACCCCTATACAAGGGGCTCCGCGCATATAAACAGACGACAATAAGGCTCAATTTCACCCATCTTGAATTATACTCTGTTCATTTAGCATAACACATATTTTGCACGACTACTTTTTCAACTAAGTACCTCTCTTTTACAGATAACCATTGTGCTACACCTGTCCAGGATACGGCACAATGGAGACACAAGCGCAGACGTGCAGCAGGGACCCGTTCCAAGGATTCTTTTTAGATTAAGACCCTGCGTAAACCTTTTTTACTGTCTGTTGTTGATACACATCCCCTGGATTCTCGGAATAACCGAGAAGGAGGCTGGCGTCTTGGCATGTGGCCACGTCAGAATTTCGCGCGTACCTGGACACCAGGGGCTTATTACAAAGGGCACTGTTCAGCCCGTTTTCATAAAGACCAAATACCTTAGGGAGTGTTCGGCGTCGCGAGTTTGGCCTTATATGCATCAGCTCCGAATCATGTCTTTGGTCAAATGTTGGGTTGCCCGGCTCTTGTGTTTTGCTGCCTTACGTTCCGCTCTATCGGCTAAGGCGGCACCAGGAGAACTACTGCGATTGTGCCCCGATTCAGCCAGGCGAGCACCTCTGTAGAGAAAGCCGAAAACTGACTGTCATGATATAGCGTGAGACTGGTCAACCACTCGATGACCTATCGGAATCTTCGGGATTCCTCGCATTGACGAAGGGCCGTTTCCCGGCCAGGCACACACGCGCCCCGAATTCGGGCGAGCGCGGCGCCACCAGGGGCTATATAGTAGCCCCACTGTCAAAGTCCTATGGCTAGGTGAAAGTGATAAAACATTATAGTCCGATTGCCTAGTTCGCTGCGCTATCACCTCCTTCATGGACCAAGACGTCGGATCAAGTGTGAAAATGCGCCTTCTGCGAACACCCCCGCATTATATGCGTGGGGGCTAAAGCCGACGACTGCCATATTTCAGATTATATACATATATACATTAACGGCCGCACAGGAGGTATTATAATTCTTGCAGGCACAAGTATAAAGAGCTTCTACATTTCATCAAAATATTGTTTTAAATAAGAATACTTGTTATTCGAACATAATATCCTTCGAGCACTGCATCTCTATTAAACGAGCGCCTTCTAGAACTTCTTGAAAGTAGTGTTCGGCAGGTACTCGGCTTCCGTCCGAATCTTGGGCTGCAAGGGCGGTGGCCTCCATCTCTGCCCAGTATGTCTTAACACGGGCAAGGGCCATCCGCGCACCCTCCACGCATGCTGACCTCTTCATCGCGTTGATATACGGCACCGCACCAAGGAACTGCTGCACCAAGCTAAAATAGCTGTTCGGCTTCGGTCTTTCAGGCCACAGATGATCCACGATATATCTCATGGCAAGTCCGGACAATCTATTCAGCTCTGCCCATTCGTCCAGCCGACCAGTCAATGGGAGCGGACGCTCCGGATTGTGGAATTGTGACCAGAACATCTTCTCCACTTCACGATCCTTTTGATCTCGGAAGTGCTCGGCCACATCAGCAACACTCGCCGCCAAATCCAGATACGCGTCCGCAGAACTCGACAACCGGTCCAAAGGAGCATATTTAGGATCTCCGAACTTCATTCGCAGCATAAAGGGTTTCCCAGCCGCAATATCTCCGGCTTGACGCAGCTCCTCCCTCATCGCTCTCATCGCAGAACGGTATCCTTGGCCGCCGTCGTGGCCTTCTCCAGGTCTGCCCGCCTCACCTGGTCTTCTTTTTCGAGAAGCTTGCAACGGTCAGCAGTGTTCTTCAATTTCACAGCCATCTTGGCCATCTCCTCCTTACTCTGGCAGTGAGCAGCCTGTTTGGCTTTTAACTCCTCAACCGCCTTTAGGGCAGCGCATCGCTTTTCTTGGCTTGTTCTTTTACTCGGGCAAGCTCTGTCCGAAGGTTCTCCATCGCTGCAGCTCCATCTGCATTAGACACACACGTTATAAGATACTGGCATCATGCTCCTCTTACTAAGTGTCTCCGGAGAAATTACATACCTTGTGCCTCGTCTAGCCGCTTGTTTACAAGCGCGATGTCGGCATCTGCCACATAAAGTTGCCGCTTTAACTCGGCAAATTCATCAGTCCGGCTGGCCACCGGACACTTCGCCACCTACATAGGAAGTCGGCAAAATTATACCTGAGACTATGATCCTCTGCGTGTCGTCGTCTTCGACAGCACACAGAGTCTTGGGGGCTACTATCTACGCAGGGCACATCTTAAAATATGCGGTACTGTCGAAAGGTACATCATTTCGCGTACCTCAAAACCTGTTAGTAAACTCCTGTCAGCTTCATGCAACCCGCTCTCCGCGGACGAAACCCTTTCAATTACCGTACCCATCAACGTACAGTGCTCTTCTGAGATAGACGCTCGCCCTAGCAGATCCTTCAGTACCTACGGCCGCGCACCAGGCGGTGCCGGACTCGTTCGATTGCTTTTTTCGAAGGCCGGACACGGAGGGCTTCGGGGGGCCATATGACTACCTTCTGGCCCTGCCAGATCAGGAGAAACCCTCTGCGACGATACCTCGGGGTCGCCCGCTTTGTAAGGCGGTACGGCAGGGGGAGGCGTTCCGCTCTCCATCATCTCCCGAAGAAGATCCCCCGAAGACGAGCTCTGCTGAGAGGGGCTAAGATCCGAACTACAAGGTAAATTTTCGATTATTTTCCTTAGAAATGAAGCAAGGATTTCTCTCATTTTTTTAAAACACCCTTTTACTTACGGCTCGGTGGAGGGCTGATCCCCTTGAGGGCATAGTACGGCCGAGGTATCCCCCGGCACAGGACCCTCTGGCGAAGACTTCTTCCCCCGCTTTGAGATCATGGTCTCCAGGTCTTCAGAGGCGGTCCTCTTCTTCCCCTGAGGAGAGGAATTTTCGATTCCTCCCTTCTAGACCACCTCCTCTACGAAGGCAGTAGCTTCCTTGTTCCCCCCTTCATTTTCTTCCAACGGCGCGACCCCAACATCCTGGTTAATATGGGATCTGGTGAGGTCTCAGGAAGGGGGGCCGGACACCTGATTAACTTCGCCTTCGCTATCCACTCCTGTTTCAAGAATAGTTCTTTTAAGGGCAATGTTGCGATAAATGAACGGGTGGCTTGTCCGGGCACATGGCTACTTACTTGTGTATCCGGACGGTTGCAGCTCAGACCTGCATCCTCAGTAGAGTCCGGACACATTACCTGTGGTCCGAAGAACAATTGGTACATCTTCATGGGCGTCATGCCAAGAAAATGTTGGAGAGCTCGCGGTCCCTCTGGATTGAACTCCCACAGACGGAGAGGGTGACGTTTACAGGGCAGGACTCGGCGGATTAACATGACCTGCGTCATCACGACCAAACTGACATCTCTTTCCAGGAGACCTCGGATGCGGCTCTGCAATAGGGGCACATCCTTTACTGGCCCCTAGTCTAGCCCCTTGTTGACCCATGACGTAAGTCGAGGCAGGGGACCCGAGCGAAAAACAGGCGGAGCCACCCACTTGGTACCCCTGGGAGCTGTGATATAGAACCACTCTTGTTGCCATGAGCTGGACTCCCCTTTGAAAGAGCCCTCGGGCCATGGAGCGTTAGCATTCTTGCTTATTACAGCGCCTCCGCACTCTGCGTGCTGTCCCTCGATCATATTCGGCTCTACTTTAAAGGTCTTGAGCTACAGTCCGAAGTGAGGGGTAATACGGAGGAAGGCTTCGCACACGACGATGAACGATGAGATGTGGAGGATAGACTCCAGAGCTAAGTCATGGAAGTCCAGCCCATAATAGAACATGAGCCCCCTCACGACGGGATCCGTCGCGAAGCCTAGCCCTCGGAGGAAGTGAGACATGAACACGACACTCCCACCAGGTTTGGGAGTGGGAATAACCTGCCCTTGAGCAGGCAGCCTATGCGGAATTTCGCCGGTCAAGTACCTGGCCTCCCTTAGCATTAGTACGTCTTCCTCTGTGACGGAGGAAGGCATCCATCGGCCTTGTAGGTTGGATCCGGACATCATCAAAGGTCCGAAGCGCCAGAATCTGAAGCTTCGGGTGCTGGAACTCGAGGCGGGAGGCGGATTCGATTGAGATCGAAAGAAAAGAGTAAGGCCTTGGTCTCTTTATAAAGGGGTTGAATACCAAGAGCCCTCCCTTTGACCGTTTGGGGCTTACCTTCGATCGAGGGGACATACCAACGGGCACAACTGGGTACCCATGTCCGTGTTGATGAGAATCCCGTAAATAAAGGGGACACGATCTCTGCTCTGACAAGACGTGCCAAGGAAACTGCCTCACGAAACGCGCCGAGGTGGGGGGTAAAAAATGATTCGAATAAAGGCTTGGCCGCGGTGTGATGTCACGCTACGGGATACGTCAGCAGATCAGATTTGTGGAAATATTATTCTCTCTACGGTAGTATGTGGAACTTGTTTTGCAGAGCCGGACACGACCTTTGTGTTCGAAATCTTCTATGAAGTATTTGGAGGAGGAACCCGCCTTGCAATGCCGAAGACAATCTGCGCGCCAGACTCATCGTCATTGAAGCCTGGTTCAGGGGCTACTGAGGGATTCCTGGATTAGGGGGTATCCGGACAGCCGGACTATAACCTTTGGCCGGACTGTTGGACTATGAAGATACAAGATTGAAGACTTCGTCCCGTGTCCGTATGGGACTTTCCTTGGCGTGGAAGGCAAGCTTGGCAGTACGGATATGTAGATCTCCTTCCTTGTAACCGACTCTGTGTAACCCTAGCCCTCTCCGCTGTCTATATAAACCGGAGGGTTTAGTCCGTAGGACAACAACAATCATACCATAGGCTAGCTTCTAGGGTTTAGCCTCTCTGATCTCGTGGTAGATCTACTCTTGTACTACCCATATCATCAATATTAATCAAGAAGAAGTAGGGTTTTACCTCCATCGTGAGGGCCTGAACCTGGGTAAAAGCATCGTGTCCCTTGTCTCCTGTTACCATCCGCCTAGACGCACAGTTCGGGACCCCCTACCCGAGATCCGCCGGTTTTGACACCGACAACGAGCCTAGCATATGCAGATATGGCCTCAGAACACTAAGACTGAAAGGTCGAACGTTAATCTAGTGACGTTCACCATTGAAAACTACTCCATCTCACGTGATGATCGGACATGGTTTAGTTGATATGGATCACGTGATCATTTAGATGACTAGAGGGATGTCTATCTAAGTGGGAGTTATTAAGTAATTTGATTAATTGAACTTAAATTTATCATGAACTTAGTACGCGGTAGTATTTGCATGTCTATGTTGTTGTAGATCAATGGCCCGTGCTACCGTTCCCTTAAATTTTAATGCGTTCCTAGAGAAAGTTAAGTTGAAAGATGATGTTAGCAATTACACGGACTGGGTCCGTAACTTGAGGATTATCCTCATTGTTGCACAGAAGAATTACATCCTGGAAGCACCGCTAGGTGCAAGACCCGTTGCAGGAGCAACTGCGGGCGTTATGAACGTCTGGCAGAGCAAAGCTGATGACTAGTCGATAGTTCAGTGTGCCATGCTTTACGGCTTAGAATCGGGACTTCAAAGACGTTTTGAACGTCACGGAGCATATGAGATGTTCCAAGAGTTGAAGTTAATATTTCAAGCAAATGCCCGAGTTGAGAGATATGAAGTCTCCAACAAGTTCTATAGCTGCAA
The DNA here is from genome assembly GCA_032464435.1 of Aegilops umbellulata. NCBI lineage: Eukaryota > Viridiplantae > Streptophyta > Magnoliopsida > Poales > Poaceae > Aegilops > Aegilops umbellulata. Next base: position 81,049,614 of record CP136060.1, on the reverse strand, counting down.
AATGGAAGAGAATAGTTCTGTCAGTGAACACATACTCAGAATGTCTGGGTACCACAACCAGTTGACTTAGCTGGGAGTTAATCTTCCTGATGATAGTGTCATTGACAGAGTTCTTCAATCACTGCCACCAAGCTATAAAGGCTTCGTGATTAACTATAATATGCAAGGGATGGAGAAGACTATTCCCGAGTGCTCTTTGTGATGCTGAAGGCTACAGAGGTAGAAATCAAGAAGGAGCATCAAGTGTTGATGGTTAGCAAGACCACCAGTTTCAAGATAAAGGGCAAAGGGAAGAAGGGGAACTTCAAGAAGAATAGCAAGCCAATTGCTGCTCAAGGGAAGTAGCCCAAGTCTAGACCTAAGCCTGAGACTGAGTGCTTCTACTGCAAACGGACTAGTCACTGGAAGCGGAACTGCCCCAAGTATTTGGCGGATAAGAAGGATGGCAAAGTGAAAGGTATATTTGATATACATGTTACTGATGTACCTTACTAATGCTCATAGTAGCGCCTGGTATTTGATACTGGTTCTGTTGCTCATATTTGCAAGTCGAAACAGTGGCTACGGATTAAACGAAGTTTGGCTAAGGACGAGGTGACGATGCGCGTGGGAAATGGTTCCAAAGTCGATGTGATCGCCGTCGGCACGCTACCTCTACATCTACCATCGGGATTAGTTTTAGACCTAAATAATTGTTATTTGGTGCCAGCGTTTAGCATGATCATTATATCTGGATCTTGTTTGACGCGAGAGGGTTATTCATTTAAATCAAAGAATAATGGTTGTTCTATTTATATGAGTAACATCTTTTATGGTCATGCACCCTTGAAGAGTGGTCTATTTTTGTTGAATCACACCCTTGAAGAGTGGTCTATTTTTGTTGAATCTCGATTGTAGTGATTCACATGTTCATAATATTGCAACCAAAAGATGCAAAGTTAATAATGATAGTGCAACTTATTTGTGGCTCTGCCGTTTAGGTCATATTTGTGTAAAGCGCATGAAGAAACTCCATGCTAATGGGCTTTTGGAATCACTTGATGCTTGCGAACCATGCCTCATGGGCAAGATGACTAAGACTCCGTTCTTCGAAACAATGGAGCGAGCAACTGACTTGTTGGAAATAATACATATTTATGTATGTGGTCCGATGAGTGTTGAGGCTCGCGGTGGGTATCGTTATTTTCTGACCTTCACAGATGATTTGAGTAGATATGGGTATATCTACTTGATGAAACATAATTCAGAAACATTTGAAAAGTTCAAAGAATTTCAAAGTGAAGTAGAAAATCATTGTAACAAGAAAATAAAGTTTCTACGATCTGATTGTGGAGGAGAATATTTGACTTATGAGTTTGGTCTTCATTTGAAACAATGTGGAATAGTTTTGCAACTCACGCCACCTGGAACACCATAGCGTAATGGTGTGTTTGAACGTCGTAACCGTACTTTATTAGATATGGTGCGATCTATGATGTCTCTTAATGATTTACCTCTATCGTTTTGGGGTTATGCTTTAGAGACAACTGCATTCACGTTAAATAGGGCACCATCTAAATCCATTGGAGACGACACCATATGAACTGTGGTTTAGCAACAAAGCTAAGCTATCGTTTCTTAAAGTTTGGGGCTGCGATGCTTATGTGAAAAAGCTTCAACCTGATAAGCTCGAACCCAAATCGGAGAAATGTGTCTTCATAGGATACCCAAAGGAGACTGTTGGGTACACCTTCTATCACAGATCCGAAGGTAAGATATTCGTTGCTAAGAATGGACCCTTTCTAGAGAAGGAGTTCTCTTAAAAGAAGTGAGTGGGAGGAAAGTAGAACTTGATGAGGTAATTGTACCTTCTCCCAAATTGGAAAGTAGTTCATCACCGAAATCAGTTCTAGTGATTCCTACATCAGTTAGTGAGGAAGCTAATGATGATGATCATGAAACTTCAGATCAAGTTACTACCGAACCTCGTAGGTCAACCAGAGTACGATCCACACCAGAGTGGTACGGTAATCCTGTTCTGGAGGTAATATTACTTGACCATTTCGAACCTATGGACTATGAGGAAGCAATGATGAGCCCAGAATCCGCGAAATGGCTTGAGGCCATGAAAACTGAGATGGGATCCATGTATGAGAACAATGTGTGGACTTTGGTTGACTTGCCCGGTGATTAGCAAGCCATAGAGAATAAACGGATCTTCAAGAAGAAGACTAGTGCTGACGGTAATGTTACGGTCTACAAAGCTTGACTTGTTGCAAAAGGTTTTCGACAAGTTCAAGGAGTTGACTACGATGAGACCTTCTCACTCGTAGCGTTGCTTAAGTCTGTCCGAATCATGTTAGCAATTACCACATTTTATGATTATGAAATTTGGCAAATGGATGTCAAAACTGCATTCCTAAATGGATATCTTAAAGAAGAGTTGTATATGATGCAGCCTGAAGGTTTTGTTGATCCTAAAGGTGCTAACAAAGTGTGCAAGCTCCAGCGATCCATTTATGGATTGGTGCAAGCCTCTCGGAGTTGGAATATACGTTTTGATAGTGTGATCAATGCATATGGTTTTATACAGACTTTTGGAGAAGCCTGCATTTACAAGAAAGTGAGTTGGAGCTCTGTAGCATTTCTAATATTATATGTGGATGACATATTGTTGATTGGAAATAATACAGAATTTCTCGATAGCATAAAAGGATACTTGAATAATAATTTTTCAATGAAAGACCTCGGTGAAGCTGCTTATATATTGGGCATCAAGATCTATAGAGATAGATCAAGACGCTTAATTGGACTTTCACAAAGCACATACCTTGATAAAGTTTTTGAAGGAGTTCAAAATGGACAAGTCAAGGAAAGGGTTCTTCCCTGTGTTACAAGGTGTGAAGTTGAGTCAGACTCAATGCCCGGCCACTGTAGAAGGTAGAGAGAAAATGAAAGTCATTCCCTATGCTTCAGCCATAGGTTCTATCATGTATGCAATGCTGTGTACCAGACCTGATATGTGCCTTGCTATAAGTTTAGCAGGGAGGTACCAAAGTAATCCAGGAGTGGATCACTGGACAGTGGTCAAGAACATCCTGAAATACCTGAAAAGGACTAAGGATATGTTTCTCATTTATGGAGGTGACAAAGAGCTCGTCGTAAATGGTTACATTGATGCAAGCTTTGACACTGATCCGGATGACTCTAAGTCACAAACCAGATACATATTTATATTGAATGGTGGAGCTGTCAGTTGGTGCAGTTCTAAACAGAGCGTCGTGGCGGGATCTACGTGTGAAGCGGAGTACATAGCTGCTTCGGAAGCAGCAAATGAAGGAGTCTGGATGAAGGAGTTCATATTCGATCTAGGTGTAATACCTAGTGCACCGGGTCCAATGAAAATCTTTTGTGACAATACTAGAGCAATAGCCTTGGCGAAGGAATCTAGATTTCATAAGAGAACCAAACACATCAAGAGATGCTTCAATTCCATCTGCGATCAAGTCAAGGAAGGAGACATAGAGATTTGCAAAATCCATATAGATCTGAATATTGCAGACCCGTTGACTAAGCCTCTCTCATGAGGAAAACATGATCAACACCAAGACTCCATGGGTGTTAGAATCATTACTATGTAATCCAGATTATTGACTCTAGTGCAAGTGGGAGACTGAAGGAAATATTCCCTAGAGGCAATAATAAATTTGTTATTTATATTTCCTTATATCATGATAAATGTTTATTATTCATGCTAGAATTGTATTAACCAGAAACTTAGTACGTGAATACATAGACAAATAGAGTGTCCCTAGTATGCCTCTACTTGACTAGCTCGTTAATCAAAGATGGTTAAGTTTCCTAACAATAGACATGTGTTGTCATTTGATGAATGGGATCACATCATTAGAGAATGATGTGATGGACAAGACCCATCCGTTAGCTTACCATAATGATCATTTAGTTTTATTGCTATTGCTTTCTTCGTGACTTATACATATACCTCTAACTATGAGATTATGCAAGTCCCGAATACCGGAGGAACACTTTGTGTGCTATCAAACGTCACAACGTAACTGGGTGATTATAAAGATGCTCTACAGGTATCTCCAAAGGTGTTTGTTGAGTTGGCACAGATCAAGATTAGGATTTGTTACTCCGTGTATCGGAGAGGTATCTATGGGCTCTCTTGGTAATGCACATCACTATAAGCCTTGCAAGCAATGTGACTAATGAGTTAGTTACATGATGATGTATTACGAAACGAGTAAAGACACTTGACGGTAACGAGATTGAACTAGGTATGATGATACCGGCGATCGAATCTCGGGCAAGTAACATACCGATGACAAAGGGAATGAAGTAAGTTGTTATGCGGTTTGACCGATAAAGATCTTCATAGAATATGTAGGAGCCAATATGAGCATCCAGGTTCCGCTATTGGTTATTGACTGGAGATGTGTCTTGGTCATGTCTACATAGTTCTCGAACCCGTAGGGTCCGCACGCTTAACGTTCGATGACGATTTGTATTATGAGTTATGTGATTTGATGACCGAAGTTTGTTTGGAGTCCTGGATGAGATCACGGACATGATGAGGTGTCTCAAAATGGTTGAGAGGTCAAGATTCATATATTGGAAGGTTATATTGGGACATCGGAATGGTTCCAAGTGATCCGGGCATTTTTCCGGAGCACCGAGGGGTTACCGGAACCCCCGGGGAAGTTAATGGGCCTTTAGTGGGCTTTAGTGGAGGGTGGGAAGAAGGGACACGAGGTGGTGTGTGCCTCCCCCTGCCCAAACCAAATTGGATAGGGGTGGGGGCGCGGCCCCCACCTTCCTTCTCCTTCTCCCCTCCTTCCTTTCCCTCCGGTGGAACAAAGGAAAATGGGGGGGGGGGGCGAATCTTACTTGGACTAGGAGTCTAAATAGGACCTCCCTGGCGCGCCCTACCTGGCCGGCCTCCTCTCTCCCTCCCTCCTTTATATACGTGGCTAGGGGGCACCCCAATAGCACAACAGACAATCTATTAGCCGTGTGCAGTGCCCCCCTCCACAGTTTAACACCTCGGTCATATCGTCGTAGTGCTTAGGCGAAGCCCTGCGCGGGTAACTTCATCATCACCGTCGCCACGCCGTCGTGCTGACGGAACTCTCCCTCGTCCTCATCTAGATCGAGAGCTCGAGGGACGTCATCGTGCTGAACGCGTGCTGAACACGTATGTGCCGTACGTTCGGTACTTGGATCGGTTGGATCGTGAAGACATTCGACTACATCAACTGCGTTACTAAATGCTTCCGCTTTCGTTCTATGAGGGTACGTGGACACACTCTCCTGTCTCATTGCTATGCATCTCCTAGATAGATCTTGCGTGATCGTAGGTAAAATTATTGAAATATTGCGTTCCCCAACAGTCTCATTATTTGCTTCAACGTAAGCCGCCACCCTGGGCGAGTACTAACGAATATCACTTCAGAGAACCACCTCAGTACCATAAACCATGAAGAAGGGTGTGTATCCTGTTGGTATATTGGGGGTGGTCCTGATACTCCAATGTACAGCTGGAAGCTCTTCAACCCAACAACCCATCGTTCATTCCAAAGGGACGAGAAGCCGAGGTTTGATTCCTCGTAGTATCTCTTGGTTATCACATTTTGCCTGGCCATTGGACTGTGGATGAGCCACCAAAGACACATCAAGAAGAATATGTTCTCTTTGACAGAACTCCTTCATAGCACCTTCGGACAATTTTTTCCCGTTATCAGTGATGATACTATGCGGATAACCAAAGCGGAAGATCAGCTTTTTGACAAACTAAACTGCAGTCGCTGCTTCACAATTGCTAACTGGCTCTGGTTCTTCCCACTTGGTAAACTTATCAACCGCCACCAAAAGGTGGGTCTTCTTATCTTTAGACGGCTTATATGATCCGACCATATCAAGCCCCCAGCCCATGAAAGGCCAAGTGATTGGTATCATAGGCAATTCCTGAGCCGGCACATGAACTTGCCTTGTGAATTTCTGATACCCATCGCACTTACTAACAATGTCCTCTATGTCAGTATGAGCCATCAACTAGAAAAAACCATGACAAAAAGCTTTAGCCACCAAAGATCATGACCCGACATGATGACCATAATCACCTTTGAATTTCTGGGAGGATCTCACGTCCTTCTTCAGGAGAAACACAACGCTAGAACACGCCGGTCACACTGCATCTGTGTAACTCGCCATTGACAATGGTCATGGACTTAGCTGCCCTGTAATCATTCGAGCCAAATTTTCATCTTGAGGTAACTCACCTTGTGTCAGGTAAGCCAAATAAAGATTGTCCAGTCAGGAATAGCCCGAAGAGCCACCACCAACTATCCCTCTGGATCAGGAATAGTAAGATCTTCCTCTGAGGCAAACTTAATAGAACGATTGTGCAGCACATCAAGGAACACATTGGGGGAACCATCTTACGCTGTGATCCCAGACAAGACATGCATCAACCGCCTCATTTTTCCTCCGATCGATGTGATCCTCTTGGTAATCCTTAAAGTGACCAGCAATATTATTCACTACCTGACGATAAGCTGCCATGAGCGGGTCTTTTGAGTCCCACTTTCCTGAGACTTGCTGAGCCACGAAGTCCGAGTCGCCCAGACACCTAACCCAGATCAAGTTCATCTCCTTGGCCATTTGGAGCCCATGGAGCAAAGCTTCATACTTAGCTGCATTGTTAGTACAAGGGAACATGAGCCTTAAAACATAACAAAACTTACCACCTCGTAGCTGAGAGTCTCTCCGGTCGAGGACTCGTTGCTACTTCTTGAGCTTGCGTTGGTTTTTCCCTTGAAGAGGAAAGGGTGATGCAGCAAAGTAGAGATAAGTATTTCCCTCGGTTTTGAGAACCAAGATATCAATCCAGTAGAAGATGCATGCAAGTCTCCAATCTATGCACCTGCACAAACAATCAAACACTTGCACCCAATGTGATAAAGGGGTTCTCAATGCCTTCATGATCACTTGAAAAGGTGAGATCTGATAGAGATAGATATAAAAGATTACTAAAACGTAAAACAAAATAAAAGTAAATAAATTGCAGAGAGGTATTTTTGGGCTTTTTGGTCTATAGATCTGAAAATATATGATGGAAAATTGACCCGGGGGCCATAGGTTTCACTAGAGGCCTCTCTCTTGAAGGAAAATAATATGGCGGGTGAACAAATTACTGTCGAGCAATTGATACAAAAGCGCAAAGTTATGATGATATCGAAGGCAATGATTATGAATATAGGCATCATGTCCGTGTCAAGTAGACCGACTCCTACCTGCATCTACTACTATTACTCCACGCATCGACCGCTATCCAGCATGCATCTAGAGTATTAAGTCCATAAGAACAGAGTAGCGCCTTAAGCAAGATGATATAATTTAGTGGGATAACACTACAAAAAAGGCACATCTGTGACATTTTGGGCCGAACGAATTTTTTTTCTGTCATACTTATGACACTTCTATGACAATAATTGTGACAAAACCCGGTATCATCATAGATGTGGTGGGGTCCTACTTCTATGACAAAAAATCATGACAGAAAATGGGCTTTTCGTCCTGGGCGGGCCGGAGATGCAACTGCATGACATTCTTTGGGCCGTCCATGACGGAAAAAACCGTGGTAGAAGCGAGGGCGCGGAAAATATCGGGGAGTTCCCGGTTACGGTGGGTGGTTGGGGGCCGAGCGATGCGCATTTCTCTCGTACACGTACGCGCGTGGGTGCGAGGCATTGGGCTCTAACTGAACCCAAGCGAGTCATTGGGATCTAACTGAACCCGAGCGATTGTACTCCAGGCTACGCGTTACACTGAACCCGAGCAATCGATCGATCCCTTGCTGTTAACTGAAGCCGAGTGATTCCTTCGTTACTGCTGCTAACTGAAGCTGATCGATGCTGCCTCTGGATGAACAGTGAGTGTTGTTGGGGGGTTCGGATGAACAGGAACCTGTGGTAGTAGAGGACGTTGCTGCTGGATGAACAGTACCTCGATCGATCGAGCCGGTGGATGAACAGGACCCCGTGGAGGGCTGGATGATCAGGACCCCATGGAGGGCTGGATGAACAGGACCCCGTGGAGGGCTGGTTGAACAGTAGCCGATGGAGTGCTGGATGAACAGTAGCCCGTGGAGGGGTGGTTGAACAGGACCCCCGTGGAGAGGGCTGGTTGAACAGTACCCGGTGGAGGAGCGCGCGGTGGAGGCTGGATGAACAGGAGCCCGTCGATGAACAGTCATAGGTGGAGGCTGGAGGAGGTCGGCGGTGGATGAACAGTAGCCCTGGAGGCTGGAGGAGGTCGACGATGGAGATGAACAATATCCTTTGGAATCCTGTTTTGCGGTACGCCACACCCCTCCTGATGAACAATACCCCCGTTTCGACCGTAGCACTCCAACACAAGTCCGTTTCCTTTGTTTTGCGGTACGCCACACCCCTCCCGATAAATAGGACCCTGTTTCGACCATGCTTCCTCCATTTTGCGGTACGCCAGACCCCTCCTGATGAACAGGATCCCGTTTCCACCATGGCCGGTCGAACACAAGGCCGTTTCCTACGTTCTACGGTGCGCCATGCCTGGTTTCCATTGCCTGTTCCATCCAAGCCGGTTGGCTCCCGATGAACAGCACGCGTTTCGTTGCCTCCCGATGAACACGATGCATTCTGTTGCCTCCCCATGAACATGACGACGATGCAGTTTCTCCGTTCCGACCCAGCCACAACCATGTACACGAGCCCTGGCCGTACGTATGCGCGAGTAGGCATTCGAGACCCCGCCCGTATGTACGTACGTGGCCGTATTTACTTTCTTGCACCCTGGCCGCTGTACGTACGTGTACATGCTATGTGCGCGCCTCTACTATGACACGTGTGCGCCTCTACTACGACATGTGCCCTGCCTTGCACGGCCACGGTTCATCGCTGCAGCCTGCAGACAGACTGATTGACCAGTATGTACGTACACGTTCGCGACCAGAATGACAACGCTACGTACGCTTCGACCAGGCGGGTCCCGACTGTGAGGCACTTCCTTGCGTGCGAAGATGTAGCTGGTGGGTCCCAGCAGTCAAGGGTGAATCATTTTTTTTGCCCGTAATATGGACGCACTTTGTTGTAGGGTGGAACCCTAGATGGAGATCTTTCATGAATTGGAGGGGAAATCCCCAAGAACACGAAGAACACGAAGAACACAAGAGAGGGAAAACACTCAAATTGACTAGATCCAATCACACATATGCTAGGTCAAAGAACATACAAGAGTTCACAATGATTCAAGAACAACAAAGGAAAGAAACAAGGTACTAGTTCATCCCAATCCTATGAGGAGAGAGGTCTTGATGATCCTATGATGGGGATCTTTCCCTAGATGGGGGGGGGGGCTTGAATCCACTAGGGGATCTTCTCCATAGGAGGTCTTGAACTCCAAGGGAGTGGTCTCTCTCTCACAAGAGGAGATATAGGGAGCAAAGCTCACTAAATCATGTCATCTACTTTGCTATCCCTAGAAAGGAGGTGGAGGTGGTCTATTTATAGTCTAAGCCATGAAAGGGTAAGTGGGAGAGGGATACATGGGCCTCAGGCCAGATTCTGCGTGCAGGCAGGCGGTAGTACCGGACATCGGGCGGTAGTACCGCTTGCAGGTGGTAGTACTGCTTGTTCTGGGTCTTCTTCCTCCTTCTCTTCCATGCTTCTCTCGCGTATGGTGTAGTTGTACACTTGTGCTCGCACTCCTCCTCCTCGTCCATGGTGTTCCGACAATACCTATGTATGCACACGAGAGGAGTGTCAAGTAGTATACCATCCTCGGAGGGGTCACGTGAACACGCGTAAAGGAGCTGATTCACCTTTGTGTATGTGAAGTAGGTGTCGCACGTGTCGCTTGCCGAACGGACTCTTGACATGGTGATGTCCGTAGGATGCCCCGCATCATCCCCTCCCCCTTGGGAAAGATCCGACCTCAGATCGAAAACCAAATCACCAAGGAAAAGAGACGGCGTCGCCGTGTAGGAGTGGACGCTCACCAAGTACTTGTCATCTTGAAGCTTGAAATGGCACTCTCCAATGTCGCACCATCTTGGGATTCCTTCAAAAGGGTAAAGGACAACAAAAACTTGGAAAAACAAATGTGGTTAGCGTTAGTGCAAAACCAAGAATTCAAGTGGTGATTCACCCAACAAGTGTCGGCATCATGCAAAGCATATGGTGTGACAAGGGATTGTGTCATGGCATGTAAGCATATGAATTGAGCACAAGCAAAGATATCATGGGGACAAGCATGTAAATGTGAGGTAGAGATGCGAATATGTTTGACAAGGGAATAAGCATCTACCTCAAGTTCGTAGCAAGCATTCACAAATTGCTCAATGAAAGGTCTATGGTAGGCATAAGAATCATTCACAACACCAAATAAAATGAAGTGTCTAAACACATGGGCCAAGTGCAAGACAAACGGAGCATAACGTGCATAGGGTGTAGTGAAGATAGCATGGCACTCAACACAATAGAAAGAGCAATTGTTCATCATGTGTGAGGCAATCAAGTCAATCATGTGACAAGCAATGGGACATTGCATATGTGAAGAAGTGACATTGTTGCAACCAAACATATGATAGGAGCAAGTAATCCAAGAATTGGATGCAACACACAAGGCATATATATCATGATGCATGGAGTGGTGAACATGACAAGATGAAGCAAGATCTCTAACAAGTGTGCAATCAAGTGGTCCAAGATGAACAATAAGTCTCATGGTGCAAGCAACACAAGTAGTATGATCCGCAATATCCATGTTCAAGAAAGATGTCACCTTGAAGGCATGTCCTTGTACATCCTTCACAATGCCGAAGTGGTAGGAAATATGGTGTAGAAGCGAGTCGTGGTCGAATGTATGAGGCTCGCTCTCAAGAGCTCGAATCATCAACTCACATGAAGTGGATGTTGAAACAAAGTCCAAGTATCCTACACATGCACAAAACAAAACAAAGAATGTATGCGCATGGTAGATAAACACATCATCCATCATGATGGTTCTCTTCTTTTGCACATAACCATTAGAAGCACAAGTGCATGAATAATATGATGTAACACTGGCTATATTCATGGCACTAGGTATATGGTGCAAAGAGGTAAGACAAGCATGTTTCACAAGAATTATGTCAAAATATCCAAATATATGCGGGAATGCTATGGGGGCAATCTCATTAGCAAGACCAAAATTATTGTTGCACTCAATACATGGCAAATAATCTAGCATGAGAGAGGCAACACATGGAGATATATAACAAGAAGCAATAACAATCATGTGAAAAACATGTAGATGGTTGTCATCAACCGCATAAAACAAGCAAATATGAATCATCGGTGATGCAACATAAGCAAGCATATTAATCAAGTCGTGCAAGCTAGTAGTGCGAAGATGCAACATACTAGAGGAAATCATGGCAATCATGTCATGTGAGTAAATAATAGGCATAGGCAATGCACATGACATATCACAAGCACGAACACAAATCAAGATCATAGTATCATCATAGGTATGGGGCACAAAGCAAACATGGCAATAACAAGTGATATCTCCACCAAGCTTGCAAATACACATACAAGTATGAGAATCAATCATCATGTGTAAAGCAAAGCATGGGTCACAAATGCATGTCAAAGGCATAGGAATAAGCATATCATGCAAAGTGAACATGGCAAGATGGGCATATAATATGTAATGGACAATAACCCATAACCATGTGAGGGTCATGTAGAAGGAATGCGCGAAGTCTCTACGCAAAGAGAGCGGTGGTAAATACAATCCTTGGGATCCCAAATCATCGTTGCTCTCTAGAGCTCGTTTTGTCAACTCGTGGGATTGCGAAGTTGACAAGTATTCATGGGTACCTACACAAAAGAGACACAAACCAAAGAAATTGTGTGTGTGGTAAATGTACACATCATCCATCATGATGTGTATGTGTATGTGAGTGTTAGCACAAGATAAGCATCGCTCAAAGAAATTTGATGCATGGTATAAGAACATGTCATCCATCATGAAAGAATAGTTATTGTGTATAACACGATGGGGACACAAATTGAGAATGCAATTATATGGCACATCAATAGCATGTTTATTCATGGGAAGCATATTGTGCACACAAGTATGAGGATCATGTAATGGATGGGATGAATCAAAATCTCCTAATATGTATGAGGAAACTATGGGGGTCTCCTCATGAGAAATAGTGGAAACATCATATTGAGAATATTGACAACATCCTAAACAATGCATATCCGAAGCTAGGTGGTCATGGCATGGCATATGAGATAAATAATGCGAAGGGAGCATATCAATATCATCACAAGAAAAACAAATGCCAATAACCAAGGGCTTGTCATCTATGCCATATGTGCAAATTGGGTTTATGTTGATGGCATATGCATATTCACTACAAGGAGATTGCAAATATGACATATTGTTGATCTCATGCATAGCATATGACAAGTCAAGCGGATTGTCAAACATGATGTGACCAAGAGAATTATCACAAGAAATCCTGTGTAACATGGCATCACAACTAATAGACTCCACATGGCAATCATCAAACTCATCATAAATGGGTAAAGCATCGCATGGGGAAGTCGAACTAGCATGAAGCATGACAATAGGTGGATCAACATCATGCAAGCAATCGAAGTCGAGAATGTCCACTAGTGGCACTAGAGCATCACCTTCACCTATATTACCTTGTTCATTCCACTCAAGTGGTGTAGGTGAGGTGGCAAAGACCAAATGGTGGTCATCATCTACATCTTGATGGAACCATGTGGGGGGGGGGGTGCATCATATTCCACCATGGCCATCGTCTTGTCTATAGGAAGGACGAAGTCGTCGCGGATTGGCGCGTCATCATATATGGGACCTAGCACCAAATGAGAAGACACCATAGAGGTAGAGGTTAAGTTGTTAGAAACTGAAATGGCCTCACATGCCTTATCAACTACCTCACTCTCTCTATGTGGTGGTGGCTCACTCACTCCCTCAAGGTAGGTGCACTCAATGTCACATATGGTGGAGTCACTCATCTCACTCAAGTGGTGGGGGTTGTGGCTCTCCTCACATGGGAATTGTGGCAACTCATCATATATGGGGCTAGTGGCGAAGGCAGTCTCACTCTCAATATGGTGGCCTAAGTCACTCAAGTCATCATACGTCGTCGTGGTCGAAGGGCAAATCCCATGCTCAACCATCTCGTTGTCGTCGCCGTGGATGAAGGCCGAAGATGGCACACCATCGCTCTCCTCCATGACCGAAGGGAAAATCCCATGCTCGATCATCTCGTCACCGTTGCCGTGGAGGAAGGCCGATGTAGGCATACTCGTCGGAGGTAGGCAAAGATGCCATACGTCCAAAGGCGAAGATGCCTTGATGACATGTGGCGAAGATGCCGAAGTGGTCGTAGTAGTCGTAACTTCGTCTTCGTAGTGCTTGTCTCGCGGTCTTCTCTTGTGCGCATGAAGTTTGGCCGTAGCTTGATGTAGAGCTTTTTGGGACTTGTAGGTGTACGCATCGCGAGCATCTCATCTTGATGATGTTGTAGTGCTTGAGCTCAGTGACGTTCCGAAGATTAGCCACTTGAGCGTCGCCGCCTTGAAGATGACGAAGGGGAATAAGACTTGTAGTTGGCCACCATGTCTCGTACTTGATCCCTTTTGTCGGTGTCAAAACCGGTGGATCTCGGGTAGGGGGTCCCGAACTGTGCGTCTAGGCAGATGGTAACAGGAGGCAAGGGACACGATGTTTTTACCCAGGTTCGGGCCCTCTCGATGGAGGTAAAACCCTACTCCTCCTTGATTAATATTGATGATATGGGTAGTACAAGAGTTGATCTACCACGAGATTAGAGAGGCTAAACCCTAGAAGCTAGCCTGTGGTATGATTGTTGTTGTGTCCTACGGACTAAACCCTCCGGTTTATATAGACACCAGAGAGGGCTAGGGTTACACAGAGTCGGTTACAAGGAAGGAGATCTACATATCCGTATCGCCAAGCTTGCCTTCCACGCCAAGGAGAGTCCCATCCGAACACGGGACGAAGTCTTCAATCTTGTATCTTCATAGTCCAACAGTCCGGCCAAAGGTTATAGTCCGGCTGTCCGGACACCCCCTAATCCAGGACTCCCTCAGTAGCCCCTGAACCAGGCTTCAATGACGATGAGTCCGGCGCGTAGATTGTCTTCGGCTTTGCAAGGCGGGTTCCTCCTTCGAATACTTTATAGAAGATTTTGAACATGAGGATTGTGTCCATCTCTGCAAAACAAGTTCCACACACCACCGTGGAGAGAATTATATTTCCACAAATCTATTCTGCTGACGTATTCCGTAACGTGACATCACACCACAACCAAGCTTTTATTTGAATCATTTTTTACCCCCCACTTCAGTGCGTTTCAAGAGGCGGTTTCCTTGGCACGTCTTGTCGAAGCAGAGATCGTGTCCCCTTTATTTACGGGATTCTCATCAAAACGGACACGGGTAACCCAATCGTGCCCGTTGGTATGTCCCCTCGATCGACGGTAAGTCCCAAACGGTCACAAGGAGGGCTCTTGGTATTCAACCTCTTTATAAAGAGACCAAGGCCTTACTCTTTTCTTTCGATCTCAAACGAATCCGCCTACGGCCTCGAGTTCCAACACCCGAAGCTTCTGATTCAGGCGCTTCGGACCTTCGATTATGTCCGGATCCAACCTTCAAGGTTGATGGATCCCTTCCTCCATCACGGAGGAAGGCATAATAAAGCTAAGGGAGGCCAGGTATTTGACCGGTGAAATCCCGCATAGGCTGCCTGCTCACGGGCAGGTTATTCCCACTCCTAAGCCCGACGAGAGCGTTGTGTTTGTATCTCACTTCCTCCGAGGGCTAGGCTTCATGCCGGATCCCTTCGTGAGGGGGCTCATGTTCTATTATGGGCTGGACTCCACGACCTAGCTCCGGAGTCTATCCTCCACATCTCATCGTTCATCATCATGTGTGAAGCTTTCCTCCGTATTACCCTCACTTCGGACTGTGGCTCAAGACCTTCAAAGTAGAGCCGAAGATGGTCGAGGGACGGCATGCAGAGTGCGGAGGCGATGTAATAAGCAAGAATGCTGGCACCCCATGGCCCGAGGGCTCTTTCCAAGAGGAGTCCAGTTTATGGCAACAAGAGTGGTTTTATATCACAGCCCCCAGGGGTACCAAGTGGGTGGCTCCGCCTGTTTTTTGCTCGGGTCCCCCGCCACGACAAATGTCATGGGTCAACAAGGGGCTAGACTGGGGGCCAGTAAAGGATGTGCCCATGTTGCAGAGCCGCATCCGAGATCTCCTGGAGAGAGATGTCAGTCTGGTCGTGGTGACGCAGGTCATGTTGATTCGCCGAGTCCTGCCCTACAAACGTCGTCCCCTCCGCCTGTGGGAGTTCAATCCAGAGGGACCGTGAGCTCTCCAACATTTCCTTGGCATGACGCCCGCGGATAGCGAAGGCAACGTTGATCAGGTGTCCGGCCCCCCTTCTCGAGACCTCGCCCGATCCCGTGTTAACCAGGATGCTGGAGATCGCGCCTTTGGAAGAAGATGAAGGGGGAACAAGGAAGCTACTGCCTCTGCGGAGGAAGTTGTCCAGAAGAGAGGAACAAAAAACTCCTCTCCTCAGGGGAAGAAGAGGACCACCTCTGAAGACCCGGAGATAATGGTCTCAAAGCGGGGGAATAAATCTTTGCGAGAGGGTCCTGTAACGGGGGATACCCTGGTCGTACTATGCCCTCAAGGGGATCATCCCTCCACCGAGCCATAAGTAAAAGGGTGTTTAATAATGAGAGAAATCTTTGCTTTACTCCTGAGGAAAATAACCGAGGATTTATCTTGCAGTTCGGATCTTAGCCCTTCTCAGCATTGCTCGTCTTCGGGGGATCTTCTTCCAGAGATGATGGAGAGCGGAACGCCTCCCCCTGCCATACTGCCTCATGAGGCGGGCGACCCCGGGGTGTCGTCACGGAGGGTTTCTCCCGATCTGGCAAGGCCAGAAGGTAGTCATATGGCCACCCGAAGCCCTCAATATCAGGCTTTTGAAAAAAGCAATCAAATGAGTCCGGCACCGTCTGGTGCGGGGTTGGAGGTACTGAGGGATCTGCTAGGGCGAGCGTCTATCTCAGAAGAGGACCGTACATTGATGGGTACGGTAATTGAAAGGATTTCATCCGCGGAGAGCGGGTTGGATGAAGCTATCATGAGTCTTCTGACAGGTTTTGAGGTACGTGAAATTGTGTACCTTTTGATAGCACCGCATGCTTTAAGATGCGCCCTGTGTAGATAGTAGCCCCTGAGACTCTGGGTGCTGTCGAAGACGATGACACGCAGAGGATCATAGTCCCAGGTATAATTTTTCTGCCTCAATATGCAGGTGGCGAAGTGTCCGGTGGCCTTGGCAACAGGCAATACGAGCCGGCCGGCGCACAAACTTTTTTCCATGAAAACCTAAAAACCCCTGGCGGCGACTAGGGTTTCGGTGGACACAAACGCTGCCCGACGGATCTATCCGGCGGGGCAGCCACTGATTCCGGCAAACGATGGCTTCATCGGATGGGGCAGGCAGCATGAGGTGGAAACTAGCGCCTCGCGAGCGGATAGGGCACGGCTCAAAGAGGCGCTAGGGAAACTTGGGATCACGGACGAGGAGGCGACTCCGCTGGTGGTCGACGACCTGGGGGATGGAGAGGCGCAGAAGTGGCTGCTGGCGGGGAAGGTTCTGCACTGGAAATTGCTCCACGTCCAGACCATTGCTAATGTGCTTCGTCTAGCTTGGGGAAACCCTAGAGGGATGAAGTTCAGATCGATGGGCGAAAACACGTTTGTGGCAGATTTTGAAACACAGAGGGATCGCGATCGCATCTGGATTGGTTCACCATGGCATGTTAGCAAGAACGCGGTCGTGCTGGCCGAGTTCGAGGACTATATGAGACCTGATGAGGTCCAATTTGACCGGCTCCATCTGTGGGCTAGGGTCCCAAATCTCCCTTACAATCTTCGAGATGGTCATTGGGGCAGGATGATTGCACAGCAGATCGACAAGGATGCTACTTCGGTCCAGTTCGATCATGTGGGAGGATATCTGAGAGCTAGAATAGCACATGATGTTAGTAAACCTCTGAGGAGGTGGATCTTGGTTGACTCTGCCAAGAGGAAGAAGACAGACCTGTATGACATACAATATGAGCAAGTTCCTCACTTTTGCTTCTCCTGTGGCAGACTTGGTCATTCGGACCTGTTTTGCCCAACTCCAGGCCCTCGGGATGATAATGGGGATCTGCCATTTGGACCTAAGTTGAGGGCACCAGAGGATTGGAAGGCGGCTGCATCGGGGGACAACTCGAACAAGGAACAATATTCAGGTCCTAGCAGCCAGAGGGAGTCCAAGAACTCTAGCAACGCTGGTAAAGGAGGGGCAGAGGTGACCTCTCCAGTCAAGAGTAAGCAACAATCTAACAAGAGGAAGGAGGCACCGAAGCAAGTTTACCGGCGGGTGGATAGCGCACCGCCACTTCTATTGACGGATGGATTAAACACAAGGATGGAAACTGAGATAGTTTCAGAGGAGATAGATGCGGGTAGTGTCAAAAACGGGGATGAGCATGTTGTGGAGAGAATTCCGAAAAAGAAAAAGCCAACGCCTGACAACTCTGCAGCATCTGCAGAGCAGCGCTGCCCATCCCAATGATTTGCATCAGTTGGAACTGCCGGGGGCTTGGGAACCCCGAGGCAGTTCGTGAGCTTCGTCGTTTGGTGAAGCAAGAAGGTCCTGCCCTGCTGTTCGTTATGGAAACCAAAATCAGGGCTAAAAGAGTAGAAGATCTGCGATTCCAACTTGGATTTGTGGGCTGTTTTGCGGTGGATAGTGTTGGACTAAGCGGAGGCATTGGCCTCTTCTAGTCTAATGATGTCAGTATTGACCTGAAGAATTATAGCAAGAACCACATTGATGTACTGGTTAGAGCTAAGGATCAAAGCTTTTCAGAGTGGAGATTCACAGGATTCTACGGCGCACCAAGAGGCGAAGATAGACACCATTGTTGGCGTTTTCTTCAGACATTGCATGCCATACCCCATTCTTCATGGATATGTATGGGCGACTTCAACGAGACCCTGTTTGGCGATGAACACTTCAGTCAGACGGCTAGGTCGGAATGGCAGATGAAGGCTTTTAGAGAGGTTGTTGAAGATGTTTCCTTCCAAGACCTTGGCTGGTCTGGAATGGCGTACACTTGGGATAACAGGAAAGGTGGTCATCAGAATGTCAAAGCAAGGCTTGATCGAGCGTTTGCTAACGAAGCCTTTCGTCAGTATTATGAGGATATACGCGTGGGACACATGAGTGCAACTGAATCTGATCATTGTTTTGTGGTCGCAGAAATGCATAGGATGAGGCAGTCTGTAAGTGCACCTCGAACCAAGCAATTCAGATATGAAAACGTTTGGCAAACTCATTCTAATTATGAGAAGCTAGTAACAGATGTATGGAAGAAACAAGTGCGTGCTCCCGGCTTGCAGGGGATTGTAGAGTCGCTTATTGCTTTACAACAGGAACTTGAGCCATGGGGGGCGAAGGAATTTGGATGTCTCGCCAGAACAGTCAGGCAGCTTCGAAAGAAACTTGACAAACTGCGCAGACAGTCTATAGGTCGCGGTCCCTCTGATGAAGAAAAAGCTATTGTCGCCAAGTTACGCGAGGCTCTTCGACAGGAGGAAATATGGCTACGGCAGCGGTCCAGGGTCTTATGGCTGCGGGCCGGTGATCGTAACACGGGATACTTCCAGGCTCAAGCTAAACAAAGACAGAGAACGAATAAGATTCGTGGCCTGAAGAGAGTGGATGGGTCGGTTTGTGCCGACGAGGCTGAGGACAAGCAGGAAGTGCAGTCGTTTTATCAAGCATTGTACACCTCTCAAGGAGTGACTGATACAAGCGAGCTGCTCAATAACGTTCTGGTGAAAGTGACGCCGGCGATGAATGACATGCTGGAAAAACCGTACGATGCGAAGGAGGTTCATGATGCTCTTTTTCAGATGGCCCCAACGAAAGCTCCGGGGGTCGATGGTTTTACAGCTGGCTTCTTCCAAAGACATTGGCATTTATTGAAAGATGATGTGACTAATGCTGTGTTAAGTTTTCTGAACGGGGGTGACTTACCGAGTGGCTTCAATGACACTTCCATTACCCTAATCCCAAAGGTACGGTACCCTCAGACAATTTCGTAGTATCTCCCCATTGCGCTATGCTCTGTATTATATAAGATCGCATCTAAGGTTATAACTAACCGGTTGAGAAGCTGCATGGATGAGATAATTAGCGAGGAACAAAGTGCATTTGTTCCTGGGCGATTGATTACTGACAATGTTCTGGTGGCCTTCGAAAGCGTGCACACTTTACGTAGGAGAAAGAAAGGCAAGAACCATGCATGTGCAGTAAAGTTAGATATGATGAAAGCATACGACAGAGTCGAGTGGCACTATCTGGAAGCTATTCTTGCAAGGTTGGGCTTCAATGGAACTCTGATCAACTTAATTATGAAATGTGTTACTTCAGTACATTTCTCTATTCGGGTGAATGGTGAGCTTCAACCCTATTTCACACCCTCTCGGGGGCTTTGGCAAGGGGATCCAGCGTCACCATACTTATTTCTGCTCTGTGCAGAAGGCTTCTCCTCATTACTCAAATATCATGGTCATATTGATAGGGGTATAAGGACGAGTATCCGGTCACCGTGGGTGAGCCATTTACTGTTTGCGGATGATTGCTTGATTTTTCTCAATGCTAATTCAAACAGTGCGGAGAGATTGGATGAGATCCTACGAATTTACGGTGAAGCTTCAAGTCAGTGTGTGAATAAGGATAAAAGTGCTATTTATTTTAGCCCAAACACACCCAGCTCCACCAGGCAGGCTATCAAAGGAAAACTGGGTGTCATGGTTGACGCGTTTAGCGACCGATACCTTGGTTTACCTACTGCTGTAGGACGGATCACAAGTGGTACTTTCGAGCACATTGGTGAGAGGTCCAGGAGAAAAATGCAGGGATGGTCTAAGAGGCTATTTGCATGCGCGGGAAGAGAAACGCTCATTAAAACTATTATCCAGGCGATCCCTACTTATAGCATGAGTTGTTTCCTGCTAACGAAGAAAGTCTGTGCAAAGCTGACGTCAAGCATGGCATGGTACTGGTGGAGTAGCTCCATTGATAAGAGGTCGCTCCATTGGATTTCTTGGAAGGAGCTCACGAAACCTAAATGTCAAGGAGGCATGGGCTTCCGTGATCTACATATGTTCAACCTCGCTCTTCTTGGCAAACATGGGTGGCGTCTCATGACAAACCCTACATCCCTCTGTGCAAGAGTCATGAAGGGCAGGTACTTCACAGACTCTGACTTCTTGCAAGCTACGGTACCCAAGGCCGCGTCAGCTATTTGGCGGGCCATCATTGCAGGTCGTGAGGCCTTGCTTGCGGGTATTGTGTTGCGGGTTGGTGATGGTACTTCTATCAATGCATGGACTGACAAGTGGATTCCTACAACTCCTACAAGGACACCATTGTTGACACCAATGGCGCCTACTATCTCACTAGTCAGTGACCTGATTGATGTAGATAACTGGTCCTGGAAATAGGATCTTGTTCGGCAGAACTTTATCGCACCGGATGCAGAGGCTATTCTAAATATTCCTCTACGGCGCGGAGGGGGTGCAGATACAATTGCATGGGCACATGAGAGGACAGGTAACTACACTGTTAAGTCAGCGTACTGAGCTCTAGTGATTCAGAAAGAGCATCAAGCTCGAGAAGAAGGGCCGATCACAGAAGCTTCAGCCGATAAACAACAGTTGTGGAAAGCTCTCTGGTCTCTCAAGGTGGTACCTAAAGTGCGCGTGTTCTGGTGGAGGGTACTCCGAGGTATACTGCCAGATGAATGCACATTAAAGCATCGACATATCCGCGTAACCAGTACATGCAAGCTTTGTGGATCACATGAAGAAGATCTACAGCATGCAGTCATGTCATGTTCACATGCTCGAGGTTTTTGGGACGAAGCGCGCAAGCTACTAGATGTCAAACTACCGCGCCTCCATCCCACAACTTGGGCAGCTGATATTTTATGTGAACCAAGGTTCTCACAGAGAGACCGAGCAACGATAATCACTGTGATGTGGTCTATTTGGACTTCCCGAAACAGATGGACGCATGATGGGGAGAAACTCGACCCGGCCAACTCGATGAGACTTACTCAAGAAGCTCTGGCTCTACTTGATATTCCCGTTCAGCACACAAAAGTCTTGCCAGGGCATGGGTGGCGGCCTCCGGAATCAGATCAAGTTAAGATAAACACCGATGCAACAGTCGCTCATGACGAAGGCAAAAGTGGAGCTGGTGGTGTTGCTAGATCATCCACAGCCCTGTTAGGTGCTTGGTGTAAACCACACCCTGGAGTTACTGACCCCATGATAGCGGAGGCCCTTGCAGTTCGGGATGGAGTAATTTTTGCAAATCTCAGAGGGTTTAAGCAGGTGGTGGTCGAGACGGATAGCCTGGAGGTGGTCAACCTCTGGAACACTCGCCGCAGCAGTCGATCAGTTGTGGCACCAATTATCTTAGAAATTGAAGAGCTTTGTGATAGTTTCCATACTTTTGTAATCCAACATGTAAGTAGATCAGCAAATGGTCCAGCTCATCTTTGTGCAAAGCGTGCTTGCACGGTGACTGGCACCGAGAGCTGGCTTACGGAGACTCCTAGCTTCCTGATCAGCAGCCTTATTGCTGACTGTTCAGAGAATGCTTTCGTTTGAATAAAAGCTCTCTAAATTCCCTGCAAAAAAAAAGAAGTGTCCGGTGGCCAGCCGGACTAATGAATTTGCCGAGTTAAAGCGGCAGCTTGACGTGGAAGATGCCGATATCGTGCTTGTTAACAAGCGGCTTGACGAGGCACAAGGTATGTGATTTCTCCGAAGACACATGGTAAGAGGAGCATGATGCCAGTATCTTATAACGTGTGTGCTGATGCAGATGGAGCTGCGGCCATGGAGAACCTTCGGGCAGAGCTTGCCCGAGTCAAAGAACAATCCAGAAAAAGCGATGCGGCTGCCCTAAAGGCTGCTGAGGAGCTAAAGACCGAACAGCCTGCTCACTGCCAAAGCAAGGAAGAGATGGCCAAGATGGCTGTGATGTTGAAGGACGCCACTGACCGTTGCAAGCTTCTTGAAAAGGAAGACCAGGAGAAGAGGATAGACGTTGAGAAGGCCGCGATGGCGGCCAAGGATAGTTGTTCTAGAATGAGAGCGATGAAGGAGGAGCTGCGTCAAGCCGGAGATATCGCGGCTGGGAAGCCCTTTATGCCGTGGATGAAGTTTGGAGATCCTAAATATGCTCCTTTGGACCGGATGTGGAGTTCTACGGACGCATATCTGGATTTAGCGGCGAGTGCTGCTGATGCGGCCGAACACTTCCGAGATCAAAAGGATCATGAAGTGGAAAAGCTGTTTTGGTCACAATTTAACGATCCAGGGCGTCCGCTTCCATTGACTGACCGGCTGGCCGAATGGGCCGAGCTAAATAGATTGTCCGGACTTGCCATGAGGTATGTGGTGGATCATCTGTGGCTGGAAAGGCCAAAGCTGAACATTTATTTTAGCTTGGTGCAGCAGTTCCTTGGTGCGGTGCCACATATCAACGTGATGAAGAGGTCGGCGTGCGTAGAGGGTGCGCGGATGGCCCTTGCCCGTGTGAAGACATACTAGGCGGAGATGGAGGCCACCGTCGTTGCCGCCCAAGATTCGGACGAAAGCCGAGTACCTGCCGAGCACTACTTTTAAGAAGTTCTGGAGGGCGCTCGTTCGATAGAGGCGCAGTGCTCGAAGAATATTATGTTCTAATGACATGTATTCCTATTGAAAACAATGTTTTGCTGAAATGTAAAGGCTTTTTTTAAACTTGTGCCTACAAGAATTATAATGCCTCCTGTGCAGCCGTTGATGTATATATGTATATAACCTGAAAGATGGCAGTCGTTAGCTTCAGCCCCCACGCATATAATGCGGGGGTGCTCGCGGAAGATGCATATTCACACTTGATCCAACGTCTTCGTCCGTTATGGAGGTGATAGCGCAGTGAGCTAGGCAATCAGACTATAATGCTTTATCACTTTCACTTAGCCATAGGAGTTTGACAGTGGGGATACTACATAGCCCCTGGTGGCTCCGTGCTCACCCGAATTCGGGGCGCGTATGTGCCTGGCCGGGAAACAGCCCTTCGTTAAGGCGGAGGAATCCCGAAGATTCCGCTAAGTCATCGAGTGGTTGACCAGTCTCACGCTATATCATGACAGTCAGTTTACGGCTTTCTCTACTGAGGTGCTCGCCTGGCTGAACCGGGGCACAATCGCAGTAGTTCTCCTGGTGCCGCCTTAGCCGATAGACGGAACGTAAGGCAACAAAACACAGGAGCCGGGCAAACCCAACATTTGACCAAAGACATGATGCGCAGCTGACGCATATAAGGCCAAACTCGCGACGCCGAACACTCCCTAAGGTATTCGGTCTTTGTGATTTTAAACGGGCTGAACAAAGCCCTTTGTAATAAGCCCCTGGTGTCCAGGTACGTGCAATACTCTGACGTGGCCACATGCCAAGACGCCATCCTCCTTCTCGGTTATGCAGAGAATCCGGCGGATGTGTATCAACAAGAGACAGTAAAAAAGCTTTACGCAGGGTCTTAATCTGAAAAGAATCCTTGGAACGGGTCCCTGCTGCACGTTTGCACCTGTGTCTCCGTTGTGCCGTATCCTGGACGGGTGAAGCACGATGGTCATCTGTAAAAGAGAGGAACCTAGTTGAAAAACTAGTCATGCAAAATGTACGTTATACTAAATAAACAAAGAATAATTCAAGATGGGTAAAATTGAGCCTTATTGTCGCTTGTTTACATGCGCGGAGCCCCTTGTATAGGGGTATATGGCCATCAAACCTTTATTAATTATATGGTTATCCCGGACTCGTCTAGCCGTGTCTGTGGTCTTAACGACCTATTAGATGCTCTGGTTGGTGAGGCCGTTTTAGTGTGTGGCTGCTAGGGCAGCCGCACAGTATTCCGCGCGCGAGAAGCGCTCAATATTTCCTTTTAATGAAATGATGCCTTGTGGGCCGGCATCTTAAGCGTGAGAGACGCATAATGCGGTATTGCGTTAAAGCGAGCGAAAGCTTCGCGCCCCAGTAGTGCTTAATAACCACTTTTGAACGGAGCGATGTGAAAGGTTAGCTTTTCGCTACGGAAGTTATCGGGGGAGCCGAACATAACTTCTAGTAGGAGGGAGCCCGTGCAATGGGCTTCTGGGCCTGGCGTTACTCCTTTAAAGGAAGTATTGCTATGGCTAATTTTTGTTGGGTCCATCCCCGTTTTGCAGACTATGTCCTGATATATCAGGTTTAAACTACTGCCGCCGTCCATCAGGACTCGTGTAAAGTGGTATCCGTCAATTATCGGGTCTAACACCAAGGCAGCCCATCCTGCGTGTCGGATACTTGCAGAGTAATCCCGATGGTCGAAGGTGATCGATTTGGACGACCAGTGCCGGAACTTCATTGCGATAGGCTGTAGGGCACGTATCTTTATGGGCGCCACTTTGTTTCTTCCCTTTGTCACGTGTAACACATTTACTATTTTGACTTTTGGTGGGAATTTCTTCTGTTCCCCGGTTCTTTGTTTGCGGGGTTCGTCATCGTCTTCGCTTTGTGTATCCAGCCCCTTGTGTTTGGCGTTGAGTTTGCCGGATTGCTTGAAGACCCAACATTCTCTATGATATGATTTGCTGGCCTATCCGGGGTGCTGTGGATTTGACATATCTTGTCCAGAATTTTGTTTAGGCTGGACAGTCCATCCCTGTTGTCTTTGGGAGGAAGCTTTTGCTAACCTCGCCGAGAGCTTTTGAATCCGGTGTTTACCGCCGTGCTCTTCGGGCTGTTTTCCTTATTCCGGTGCTGGTTTTTGCTGCGTCGTGGCTTCTCATTCCCGTCCCTGACTTCGGATGTACTTGGGTCGCTGGTGCTGCATCTTGCCAACCAGCTGTCCTCGCCCGCGCAAAAGCGGGTCATGAGACTTGTTAACACAGCCATTGTTCTCGGCTTTTCTTGGCCGAGGTGTCTGGCGAGCCATTCGTCTCGAAAGCCGTGTTTGAAAGCTGCTAAGGCTTCGGTGTCCGGACAATCGACTATTTGGTTCTTTTTAGTAAGAAATCTATTCCAAAGCTTTTGGGCTGACTCTCCGGGCTGTTGAGTTATATGACTTAAATTGTCTGCATCCGTTGGTCGGACATAGGTCCCTTGGAAATTTGCCCGAAAGGCGTCCTCGAGCTCTTCCCAACTTCCAATGGTGTTTTTGAGGAGGCTTTTAAGCGAGTGCCTGGCTGGCCCTTTGAGCTTGAGGGGTAGGTACTTGATGGCGTGGAGATCATCTCCTCGAGCCATGTTGATATGGAGGATGTAGTCCTCAATCCAGACCCCAGGGTCTGTCGTTCCGTCATACGCCTCTATGTTTACGGGTTTGAATCCCTCTGGAAATTCATGGTCCAGCACCTCATCGGTGAAACATAGGGGGTGTGCGGCACCCCTGTATTTGGGTGTACCATGGTGTTCGGATTTTTGTTGTGTTGCATTGATTGCTGGAGCGTGCCTTCTTGGCCCGTAGATAGATCTGGTTGGGCCGTCTTTTTGATGCGAGTCCTTATGTGGACCGCGTGCTGGCTTGTGTGCGGCGTCGTTTGCCGCTCTATGTTGGCCATGAGGTCGTCTATTCGACCGGATGGCTTCTTTGTTTCTTGATTACAGGGGCTCTGAGGCCTCCTCATCAAATCCAGGCAGTAGCTTTCGCTTCGGGTAGCTCTTTGTGTGGCGACTGCTGCCACATTTGTCTGCGGTGTTGAGTACTTTGCTCCATCTGATTCTAAGTGCATCCTCTGCGGTCTTGAGCTTCTACTTCTACTTTTTCAGGCTACGCGCAGTGGAGACGAGCCTTTTATGGAGGTTCTTCTACTCCAGGAGCTTGTCCGGCGTGAGGTCATCCGGACTGTTATCTTCACCCGAGATGGGTTGTTCGGTTTGATTATCCGTGTTGCCATGGTCGGACGGTTGTTCAATGCCATGTTCGCCGTCCGCCGGCTCACCCAGCTCTATCGCTGGGTCTGTATGACTGCTGTTTCTGTCGAGGCGGGGTTTGGAGCGGCGCTTACGCCGCCGCTTTGACTGCTTTTCGAGGGAACAATCCTTCGCTACGTCCTTCCGTTCCTCGTCGTCGTTTCCTTTGGGTGTGTCCACCATGTATACATCATGGGATGAGGTGGCTGCCCAGTGCCCTGTGGGCAGGTTTCTGTTCATCTCCTACATCGTCATCCATACCGTCGATGTCTTCAGAGTCGAAGTCGAGCATGTCGGTCAAATCATTGACAGTGTCTACGAAGTGGGTGGTGGGTGGGCGTCGAATTTCTTCGTCATCCGCATCCCAACCCTGCCGGTCATAATCGGGCCAGGGCTCTCTTGACAAGGAGAGAGACCTTAGTGAATTCAGTATGTCACCGAAGGGCGAGCGCTGAAAGATATCCATGGCGGTGAACTCCATGATCGGCGCCCAATCGGATTCGATTGGCAGGGGTGCAGGTGGTTTGGAGTCCGGAGGAGAGTCCGACAATGTGGAGTCACGGGCCTCGCAAAGGGTAAGGCTGGTGTTCGGCTCGATCGCTGTTGAGGCTGCGGCCTCCGTGGCGGGGTCTAACCACCCTTCTACGGATGGTGCAATCGGCTCCAAATTGAAGGTCGGAGCGGTTGCAGGTGCGGTCTCCTGAACACTGTTCGGCGGCAGAGCTAAATCATGCCCATTGTGACAGTGCAACGCACTCAGCCGGGGCTCGAATCCGTCGAAGATCAAGTCTCCGCGGATGTCGGTCGTGTAGTTTAAGCTTCCAAACTTGACCTGATGGCCAGGGGCATAACTTTCAATATGCTCCAGATGGCCAAGCGAATTGGCCCGCAGTGCAAAGCCGCCGAATACGAAGATCTGTCCGAGGAGGAAAGTCTCACCCTGGACTGCATCGCTATCGATGGTCTAAGGAGCCATCGAGCCTAATGATGACGACACAGAGGAACTCTCAATGAAAGCACCAATGTCGGTGTCAAAACCGGCGGATCTTGGGTAGGGGGTCCCGAACTGTGCGTCTAGGCAGATGGTAATAGGAGGCAAGGGACACGATGTTTTTACCCAGGTTCGGGCCCTCTTGATGGAGGTAAAACCCTACTCCTGCTTGATTAATATTGATGATATGGGTAGTACAAGAGTTGATCTACCACGAGATCAGAGGGGCTAAAACCTAGAAGCTAGCCTATGGTATGATTGTTGTTGTATCCTACGGACTAAACCCTCTGGTTTATATAGACACCGGAAGGGGCTAGGGTTACACAGAGTCGATTACAAGGAAGGAGATCTACATATCCGTATCGCCAAGCTTGCCTTCCACGCCAATGAGAGTCCCATCCGGACATGGGACAAAGTCTTCAACCTTGTATCTTTATAGTCCAACAGTCCGGCCAAAGGTTATAGTCCGGCTGTCCGGACACCCCCTAATCCAGGACTCCCTCACCTTTGTTCGACCAACTTGGTGTCGAGGTAGTCCCTTATCCTTGCTTCATTTTGGCGAATGTCGATGGTGAGTTGCTCAATGCCTTGCATTGCTCGTTGTAGTCTGAAGATGGACGTTTTGGTGATGTAGTTGTTCGCGTTGTCGTTGTCGTGGAAGACCGAAGATGAAATGCCTTGCCTATCCATCACAAGCACTACAAAAAAATACACTTCCATGATGATACGTGTTTGTCACAGTAGGTCGCTTTTTTTGTCATGCATGTACATCCATGACAAATTTATGACAGAATCAAGATAGTCATACCTGTGTTGTCGTAGAAGTGTTCCATGACATTACCAAAATTATCATCACGGAAGTGTCCACTTCCATGACAATAAATCGCGCATCACAGAAGTGCTTTCGTCAAGGGTGACCGACACGTGGCATCCACCGTGACGGAACACCGTTAAGCTATCGGGTCGGGTTTTGGATCCGATAACCCATTAATAGCCCCGACCAATGGGGATTTTCCACGTGTAAAATCATCATTGGCTGGAGGAGACACGTGTCAACTCATCCAATGGGCGAGACGCGCCTATGATATGTTGACACGTGGACCGACCCATCAAGTTTAAATGGGCCGGCCCAACTGAAGGCCCACAAGATTTTGCAGACCATAATGGGCCGGCCCAGCTAAAGGCCCGCGAGATTTTACAGACCGTAATGGGCTGGCCCAGCTAAAGGCCCACAAGATTTTGCGGGCCATAATGGGCCGGCCCAGGTAAAGGCCCACAAGATTTTTGTGTGCCATAATGGGCCGGCCCAGGTAAAGCCCACAAGATTCTTGCGGGTCATAATGGGCCGGCCCAGCTAAAGGCCCACGAGATTTCGCCAACATTAATGGGCCGGCCCAGCTATAGGCCCACAAGATTTTGAGGACCCTAGTAGGCCGGCCCATTAACTGGCTGCCATGTTTTGGGCCAAATGCCGGCCCATATTTGATTCGGTCCATTAATGGCCTGCCACGCTCCTGGCCTAATAGTGGCCCATATGAGATCCAGCCCGTTAAAAGCCTACCATGTTATGGGCCAAATTACGGCCCAGATCAGGTCCGGCCCTTTAAGAGGCTTTGGGCTCAATTATGGCCCATATCATATTCGGCCCGTCAACTGGACACTATGCTTTTGGGCCCACTTGCTAAAGGCCCACTTAGTAATTCGGCATGATATTAGTTTTGGCCTGTTAAGGGCCCGTTTGACATTTCGGCCCTATATTAATTTCGGCCTGTTAAAAGCCCGTCATATAGTTGGGCCTAACTACGGCCCTGTTTGCATCTGGCCTGCTTGCAGCCGATATCTGATTGGGCCAAACAAGGACCGAGACAATTTTGGCCTGTTAAAAGCCCGTGATTTGATTTGCACAATCATGGGCCGGGGTTCACTTCGGGCTGCTGCGTAACTAGTATGAATTAAGAACAAAGCTACTCTATACGATAAAGAAATTATGGCATAGTAACTTAGAATAAACCTACACTATACAATAAAGGATTTAAGGTATATTACATCCACTGGGCATCGAACTTCGCCACCAGTGATCATAAAGCGCAACGTAGAAGCAGATTACAAAAACTGGGCAGCATTGCAGCATAACAAAATAATACTGAACCGAGACCACTTCCAAGACAGTTCAAGAAATGTTAGCCTTGCGGGGGAACTGCTGCGTAAGCTGCTGAGCAAGGCTATGAGGCCGGCCTAGCATGTCGGTCATAGCTTCCAGGTGTAGCTGTTTAGTGATGAGGTTCTCATTGGTGTTCTCCGCAATCTTTCTTAGAGATAGGACTTCAAGTCAAAGTTGAGTTGTAGAATGCCTTTATGCTAGAACTTGGGACTGAAGAAGTCGAACTGATTCAGACAACGAATTCTGTGAGCTTGTCTGACTCTTAGTGTCAAGTAACTTGAACACTGCATCAAGACAAGACTTTGGGGTTGTCTCGCTATCTTCAAGATGTTTTGCCTTCTTTGCTGCAATATATGTTGGGTTTGTCTCACAGCCTTCAGCAGACTTGTGCATGCCATCAGGCATATCACCGTGAAACAAAGCAGAGAGATGACAGGTTTTTCACGTGTATAAACAAAGATGATAACTGTTCTGTCAATTCTGTCCAATTTCAAATTAGAAAATAAGGAGTATGTTCAAAATATCAATAGCATAATTTGGCATTGTTCATAATGCAGGGAGCTTCACCACACTACTGGATTACCATATCAACATAACAAGCATAGATGAAGGGCAAAGAAAATCATTGTATCTATTTTGGATAATGTGCATGGCATGTTGTTCATATCATCAGCCACATCAGTAAGATAAAACAGGAGATGACAAGGTGCAAACGTGGGATGCTTCACCACACACTGGATTATATATCCACAAAAACAAGCATACATATAGGGAGTATTAAGTAATGTGCATGGTATAATAAGGAATTTGGTTTTACAAGTAAAACTTAGAACTTACGGTTCTTACGAACATGCATTTTGTTAGAAACAGCAAACTAAACAGCAGTAAACGATAGGGAGTATGAGCAATTTAAACAGCAGTTGACGATAAATGCTTTAGAAGGACTGACTTACATTAACAGTTAACACCGGCTTTATAATGCCCTTCTCCATGTCAAGGGAAGGATAACTCAAGAATTTCAGCACATAATCTTCTTCATAAGCATTGCCTGTACTCTACGTTTTGTAGAGAGTAATTATAGATATGATAATACTGGAAGGGGTAGAGGATAATGAAGATAAGATGCAGATTGATGCTACATAATCAACTACCAATCCCTGGAAGTACAAGCATTACTGGACAAAATGTACTGACAAGAGCGAAGGGCTACACTTCTACACTGGCATTGTCTGTGTATTCTACTTGTTGGTAAGATTAAATATGGATCTGATCTTTTTTAGTAAATGGTGGGCGAGGGAGATAAGATGCAGAATGCTAAAAAATGAACGAATCGCTCTTCCCATAATACAAGAGTGTTTTGAACACTGGTGTACTGTACAAAACGTTCTTATATTATGGGACGGAGGGAGTAGCTATTAATGTAAGTACAGTGATGGACCACGTTCAGTCCTTACAAGAGGACTGCAGAGCTAAACCTCTTCAAAAGCATTGGGTTGATTCTAAATTTATGTAAGAGTCCATACGGATCTTATAATGTCCACCAAATGGACGAGTACGAGGCTAACATCTGCAGTGATGCTACATAATCAAACAACTATGAAAGTAAGTATGGTCATACAGGGCAAGAGGTACTCACAAGAGCAATGCAGTGTGCAATATAGTTGCGAGATTCTGTGGTCCCTTGAGAACGGATGTTCTTCTGCTAACAGTTTTCGTACAAGTGAGACATTAAGGCAAATGCAGAAATGTAGTTCAAATTGTGATGTGATATTATAGACAGTACCTTACGCTGCCGCCGAGACCAATGTGTAACAAGATTATTCCAGTCATCGTCGGATAAATGTAGCACCGGAGACTTTACAGAAATTTCGTTCAGAGGCTTGCCATTGAAGTGCGCTTGCCTCAGGTAGGAACGATACTTCATCAACGAGTGCTTGAAAAGCACAAACAACCCTTGCTGATCATCACAATCCAGTTTGCGCCTCGCCTATTTAAAAGAATGAAATCTTGTGTCTTCTGTCGGCAGAAACATATGCAGTAATGACCATGAATAACATTAGTACATTACTTACGCGTAAGTTGCGGAGGAAGACTGGGAATTGTTCTGTGTCCGCGGTATAATCTTTCCATGAAGGAAAGATGCGCACAAAGTTCCTGACAACAACATAAGCTTCGTCTTCTAAACTGGGAAGAAATGGAACAGGGGTCCTATTTGCTGCAATTGGGGCTCTCTCTGGATCGAAAAGGGATTTGGAAACTAGATTTTGTGTACTCTTTGCTGGAATGGGGGTTTTGCGTCGTACAACTGGTGCTATGTCAACTGGCATAATCATACTGTTTGCTGCAGTTGGGGTCTGCTGAGTTGGGGCATCAGAAATGACCAGTGTAGTAGGGCTAGAGTCTGCTAGAGTTAGGGTATTTTGTGGGTCAGGTGATATTGCAACTACACCTAATGGGCTATTTGATTTATCAGGTGCCACTACCTTTTCCAAATACTTTGCTTGTGCTCCTCCACGATCAGCAATCGCCCTCTTCCTTTTGAACGTCTGATACACAAGAACGGAATTTGAATGGATAAATATGGTATGGTGACAGATGGAATATGTGCTGAAAATGGATAGGCAGGGCGTATTCACATACATGATGTGTAAACTAAGCTAATGGCAGTTCAACAAAGTAGAAGCAATGCAAAGCATCAGTTGCAAGATATGTGCGAGCAATGTAACCTTGGAAAGTTAGAGCAAGTACCTTGATGGGTGAATAAGATAGGGCATCTTCCTCTGACTCCTCCACTAGGGAGCTACATTGACTTAGGTCTCCCTCTAGCTCAGAATCACTGTTAGGATCATATTCTGAGCATGAATCTGTAGGTGGAGAGCGTTTGCATTGCATTGCATCCAGACTTGATTTCAGTCCCTTAATGCCATGGCATTGTTCTGCTTTATTCTTTTCATGCGTGCAAGTTCATAATCATTATGATGCTGTTCAGAATCTGAGATTCATGAAATCATAAAAAGTAGTCAGATTATCTATGGAATACATTGCGGTTTCAACTCGGAGAGTGTCTCCCTATAAACCCCTGCATATGCAAAGTTCACCTCCCCAACCGTGCTGACCAGACCACACACAGAGATACACACCCGAGCGGCGAACATGCATTTTTGAAACTAATTTAGGAACATTTAGCTGACCAATTAAACAACTCTGTTTTAATAATATCAGATTCGTATTTGAACAACTAAGCTTGTTTAGCTTGATGGGTGGAGCAGTGTTATTATGACACGAAGCACGTATTCTTATCGTATAGTGATCATAAAAGGGGGAAACTCTAAGCATATTTTTTTTAGCAAAAGAGGGTTTCCCCTCTGATTTCTATTAAAGAAACCACCACGGAACCAACATGATCAATTAAACCCTAAGCATGATCAATTAAACTGTATTATGGCTGTGCCATGGCAGATTTGAAGCTGCAAACCGGAGAAATGATATTTAGCATCCATTGTTTGCTTCAAACTAAGAACTAAATTCTAAGAGCTGAAAAGAAAGTAGAGTAACCAAGTTAAGATCTATTTTCTGGTTGAGATCAAAAAGTTGAGGAGGTATGAAGTACCACCTCTCTTGCGGCGCTGTGTAGGCATCGGGGGTGCGATGGCTGTCGGTGGCGTTGAAGCAGATCTGCGACAGTAGACGGGTGCATCGGGGGATAAGTCCCATTGCGGTGGAAGAGAAGGTCATGTGAGCGGCCCCGGTAAAGAGGACGACGGCGCCGATGAAGTGAGAGGACGTGATGCAAGGCTATTGGTCCGTCGCCGTGGATGAGAAACGTCCATCTCTAGCAGTGGACGATGCAGTCTTGGTAGGCGCTCCGGCATGGTGGAGGACGGTGGCGATGGATGTGGTGGAGGACGACGACGATGGATGGGGTGGCGGACGGAGGCTGGTGTGGGAATGGGGTGTTCTAGCATGGACGGTGTATGATGGGAAAATGGAGGGAGAGGTACGGGGAACCATGTTTTTGGGACGCGCCTGTCTGAAATATGGGAAAGTTACGAACTTATCCCCCGTTTCAAATTTGGACGTCTCGTCGGTTGGGGATAGGACGGTAATCTCGCATCTCCCAAATATTTGCCAGTAACTATTTCGGGCGAGGAGAGGGTGTTTTGCCGCCCACGGTTGGCGCCCACGGTGTATGAACGGGGCTGGCAGGTAGGGCAGTTGTGTCATGTCTGATGGAAGTTACACATCTGCCCCTATTTAAAATATTAGCCTACATCTATTTCGGACGAGGAGAGTTTGTTTTGCCGCCCTCCGTGTATGAACGGGGAATGGAGGGAGAAATAGAGGTCTTTCGTACAAGCTTGAATCAAATGAGTTTTGCCGCCCATGTTTGACGCCCACCGTGTCGGAATGGGCTCAGAGGCGGTCGTGTCACGTCTAATTGAAGTTACTAACCTACCCCTATTTAGAGCAGTGGAAATCGGGCCGATGGATTGTCCGTGTAATGGGTAGACAGTAATTTCCATCTCCCAAACACTTGGCTTCAGGCAGCCGGTGTGGGAGTGGACATTTTGCTGTTTCTTTCGAATTTTGGGACAATAAGCATCCACGTTTACCCTGGCAACTAAATTCGAATCCATTTTGTATTCCTATATGAATCTTAATAAATCATTCTATGTGTTCTTATATATCTTCAAAAGGATGACAAAGATGTATTCCACTATCATATATGAATATGGTTTACAAATGCCGATGCTCAAATTCATAAACTAGAATCCAGTTTAAGGTGAATTCGAATATTTGGAACACTTCATGTCCAACTCAAATGTCACACGCAGCATAATGTGTACTCTCATTTAGATATGTACACAAGCGATGTATCAAGATTCAAATACCGAGTCAATCAACCAAGAATGTACGGAACTAACAAACATATAAACACTTATAGAGTATATGGATCAATAATATCAACTAACATACATAAGCCAGGCTGCTGTACTTTTTTTGGCTACAACAACATCCTTTTTTTAGCCAGCATCTTGGCCCTTTCCGATGCGTGCCACTTATGGTCCATCTATACTAGTATTGCTGAATGCACATTCAGCCCGATTGGCATATTTGTAGGTCTGGCACAACAATTCAAATGAAAAGTCTTCGAGTCTTATCAATTAATACAGACTTGTGCTCAAATAAAATTACAAACAAAAAACAATTATTACATGATCTCTAAAACAAATGGTTTGATTGATTACATGAACAGACAACACAAAGGTTATTCAACTATGGAAAGAACATTTCACCTATGATTTACCAAGTAGGAATTTAATTTCCTTTTTTCCTTCAGGACCTTAACAATCTGGTCAGTCTCAGCTTGCTTCGTTTTGAAATCCACCAAATATTTAATGGTTGTTTTCAGTACTGCTTGTGATTGTGCTGTTTGCTTCCTCAACATGTCAATTTCATCTCTAAGTGCAGAAGCAGAATCTCTTTCTACCACTAGTTTAGCCTCTAGAGCATCAGCAGTTGGCAATTCATAATGC
Source organism: Aegilops umbellulata (assembly GCA_032464435.1). NCBI lineage: Eukaryota > Viridiplantae > Streptophyta > Magnoliopsida > Poales > Poaceae > Aegilops > Aegilops umbellulata. The sequence continues at coordinate 81,014,721 of CP136060.1, read as the reverse complement.
ACGATTGGGTCGGTGCCACTGCTGTGGGATGACGCAACGTCCATGGGGACCTCGCTCTTTGATCTTGGGCTAACCTGTTTTGCCATTAAAGTTCCGATTGGATTCAGAAAAGTGGAAGTTAGCAAAACATCTCAACTGGGAGTTATTAAAGCAAACCAGTTAAACAAACAAGGAATTAAAGAGTTTCAATTGGATGCTGAAAAGTGGTTATTAACATCATTGTAACCCGCTGTTGCAGTAGCAAAGCAGTTAAACAAACAAGTAGATATTTAAGTTAAGGCAAACAGGTAATTCTTAACAGTAAGTATCAAACACATAGATAGGCGCAGTCTACAATATGTTTAACAAGATGTGCCATTATGTAATCAGTAGCAAACTAAATTAAGCCAAGCAACGTAATTGAACAATTTTGCAATAAGTGGCTAACTAAAATCCCGAGAACTAGGTAACTGAACTTACGCTAGTTCTTTGTACAGGCACACTGCAACTTCTTTTTCGCTTACATGGTTGTACGAAGGAGTCCATGGTATCAATTGCTTGGATACGCAGTCCCAATACTTCTTTCTTCCCACACTGCATGGGTAAGTTGAATGGTTAATCTGGTAAGATGGTGCGTCCTTGATATGTTATATGAGGATGTGTAGTCAGACTAGTTGTAGCCAAACACATCACACTGGCTTTTACTGTATATTTCATGCGATTACTTTTGGCATATCGAGATCTAAGCAATCTACAATAGGATGAAAAGACTAGCATCCTTCACATTATTGGCGAACTCAGTTCATAGAAACAAGTAATTCAACCATTCTGTGGGTAAATCAAAAGCGCCACTGGAATATTTTTCACTATCCAATCATACACGCAAAAAGGGGCGACGCCACCATAGGGGCTGGTATGGGAGGCCACCTAAGGTGGTTGGAAAGTGTGCACCTAGTTTGAGTCGTCCAGGTTGTCCCACGCTAGTTTTGTTCGTCCCAACGCACGAGCAGGCAATGTAAAAAATGAAGAAAAATGTTTCAATTTGGATGGGCCAATAACATAAGTGCAAGGCAAGCCCTATAGCAGGCCCGCGGCCCAAACGAGTGCCTCCCATATCGATCGACAGCAGGAAAAATCCCAATTCATTCGCTCCAGCCTCCAGTCTGGTTCGCTCCTAACCTAGCCGCCGCTGGACAGACCGACACAGCACTTCCTCGCGCCCTCGTTGGAGGGCGGTCGCCGGGCTTCAAGCAAATGGAAGGACAAGAAGATGAAGATCCAACCCTGGGTGTAGCCTGCGTGGGAGGCAGCGGCGGCTGCACGAGCATGGCATCGAGCTTGCACAAACGGACAGTCGCTAATTGCAAGAGTAGCATGCGCAACGAGCAGGTACATCACATCCATGATTATATCTAATTCAACTCTTCAATTTCTGGCCAATAGTTAAACCTGACGGTGTTGTAAAACTGCTTGTATGTAGGGAATCTATGAGAAAATGAAACCAATTTCTACTTGTTTTATAACTCCCCCAATCAATACTGAACTGACTGAATCTGATGTATCTAATCAAGTTTCCGGTGCAAACATACAAGCTCATGTTGTTCTTGAGCCTGAAGTGTCTAATGAACAGACTGCTAATGAAGGATTTGACGCAAACATTTACATGCTCCTGGTGATGAACATATAGTGTCTAATGAGGGATCTAATGCAAGCATTTTGCAAGCTCATTGAAGGATTTAGTGTCTAATGATGATGTACTATGTTGAGAGAGACAGAGATTTGCAGGCATTGATGACAGGCAAATTATAGTGCATTTTCATAGCTTGAGGAAACGTCGAGGCCATCTACCAGAAAGTCCCCGTATCATGACAACATAGCATAAATACTTTTCTAATCTGTTGTTTGAAACTATTGGCATACTTGTGCAGGATAGATATATTGATATGCAGTTTGCGCACTAGTTATACGTGCAATTACACTTCGATATTTTCAGCCAGAGAACGAATAATTCAAGCAGGTACAGACCATGTTGCATTTTGTGTTTTTTGGTGCTTGCATCATTTAGTGTTTATAATCTGAACTACTTTGGATCATTAGCTGGTTTTCAAAGTGCATGTAGCTTCACATTTCTCAAGTTATGTTGATTTCCGGAGTGCAAGTGCCTTCGTATTTTTTAAGTTAAATGTTTGCCCCTGGTAACTTGAATTTGTGGATCAGCCACTACACACAAATCATACACGAATGCCAGTACGAATTAAATGAAATGTAGGGACTTACGCTAGCTCGTTGTACAGGCTCACTGCAGCTCTGCTTGCGCTTGGGATGTTCCATGTACAAGTCCATGTTACCACTTTCTTGGATGTGCAGGCCTTGTGCTCCTTGCATCCCCCTCTGCATTTTTGACACGGCCAATGGTTGATCAAATAAGAGGAATCGACCTTGATGTTGTACTGGAGGACAGATACTTACAAGGTTATACGGGTGTGCAAGATGTGTACCAGATCCCGTAGCGCCGTCATGCTTCGCTAAAATATGGATTTGCTTGTTTCAGATGATATCTCCAGAAGAAATAAGAGTTAAGGTCAGAGTTGCATAGGTGTGTAAGCTAAGAGAGCAGTGAAAGGATATCCAAACATCGTCGGAACAGTGCACAAGGGAGTGATGTGTGGATACCTAGTTCGGGCCGGCGTTTGGGCATGCTCGCCTAGCTAGAGTGTGGGTCACTTCAGAGCCGTTGAGGGTGATGCGCTGGCGTTGGCTGGCCGCGCACAGATGCAGATCTTGAATGGCAGCGGAGCGCTACGATGCGGTGGACGAGACCGTTGGTGAAGCCCCAACGGCCTCGGGGCGAAGGTGGGACGATGTGCTCGGTGAAGTAGCCCCGGTGAGCTGGGAGATGGCGTCGGTGAAGCGCACCTGATGCGATGGAACTCGGTGTCTGTGAGGCCCGTCGGTTGCGGCGGCCGACGTTGTCGGTGGACCACCCTGTGCGGTGGACGAGGGCGTAGATGAGCTAGCTCCGGTGCGATGGTGAAGCGCGACCATCGTCTTCTTCGTCGTCGTCCAGCACAGAGGTGGGGAATGGTGGGGAAAGAGACGAGACGAGGGGCGATTTGAGGGTTGGCGGCGAATTAGAGATTTGAGCAATCTGGGCGCGGAAGGGGACGGTGGAGAAGAGAGATTTTGCAGGGCTGGAATTGGGGCCGCTAGATATTTCAATCCGAAAGGTGGAAGCGTGAACTTATATTGTCGTTGTCCATTTTTTTGGGGGGGAGGGGGGTGGGTGGCTAGGTGCTACGCATCTGTCTGACACACACGACCACCCCGACAGGACTATGCTTTGGTGCCTTAAGGCACCTGCCTTGGTGTCCATGACATATGGGCCCAACAAGTGGCTGGCCCACATGTCAGTGACGCAAAGGCAGTTGCCTTTAAGGCACCGAAGCAGCGTCCACCCCGACACGACCCTGGTTTCCCAGGTGCGCCTACATTTGAGAATGCAAACGAATCTTCTTTCATTTGCAAATGAATCTGTATGTATTACCATGCCCGTGTTTTCCTTGCAATAATTAGTCATTCGAAACGAGATACTCCATCCGTTCACTTTTGTAAGTCGTTTCAAACAACTTAAAATGAACTACTTTGCACATTGTCTAAAATGTCTTCAAGGTCTTACAAAAGTGAATAGAGGGAGTACTATAAATTAATTAATGAGGAGTTATTTGAAAAAAATCAAAACGGTACCCACGCTAACGTGGATTAGAGTGTGTCTCACATAATTAGTTATTTGAATTAGAGTGTGTGTCACATAGTTAGTTATTTGAATTAGAGTGTGTGTCACGTAGCGATCTCCAATTCTAACGTGGATTTCACATTTCACTGTATCCATGCTACTTTTTTAATACTAATGCATATGTATATGATGAGCACCATGGTAGTGAGAAAACTTTTGGATGGATTCAAACATATGACCTACAAAATAGCACAACAAACTGAGTCAATGTCAACTTTTCGAAGCTTAGTATGGCACGAATTCGAAATAATTACCCGTATGCTTGGTTTTCGGTTCAAATCTTACAATGTACACTGAATTGAAACATTGATATTAAGTCTCATACTATGTTCATTCAAATGTTGTTTTTAGCCCCCCGGCACAAACGCTACATACTTCTGTATCGGTCAATCTTCCTCTCCTAACCACCTTAGGAAGCTATCGGTTTCCAACACACGTTCATTCTTTCTCTCCATGTTTCGATCTCTAAGTCTCTCAACTACACAACCCCTTTTTCCACTCTGTTACCAAATGTATTTACCTCACACACCCGCCATTGCACCCCATGCCGAGCTCTCTCTCCCCCTCTCCCTCTCACCCTCTCGCGCTAAATACATGCATTGCCTATCTAGCCCCCCAACCTCTCGTGCATGCGCACGCATGCACGTTGTATATCTAGGTCACTCCCTCGAGATTGTCTCACTCTTTCTTCCGCACGGCAGGCCACACTCGCTCAATCTCGCTCTTTTTATCCGAGTCTCGTTTAACCTCGTTTTCTTTCACACACAAATGATATATCTCCCTGTTTGGGCCTCGCTCGACACACTCTATACTCTCTCACGCAGATTGTCTATCTAGGTCAGTCCATCCAAGCCGCCACCACTCTTTCGACCTCATGGTGGGCCATGCTCACTCAATCTCTCTCTCTCTCTCTCTCTCTCTCTCTCTCTCTCTCTCTCTCTCTCTCCGTATGTCTCGATTGACCTCGCTCTTTCTCGGACAAAAACGATATATCACCATGTTTGAGCCCAATTCGACCTATTCACATTGTATACTCTCTCACACACATCGTCTATCTAGGTCACTCTCTCCAACCCGTCTCACTCTTTCGATCGCACGACGACCCTATGTGATCGGTTGACCTTGCTTCCTCCCACGCACAAAATATATCTACACGTCTTCACTTACTGGTGGGTTCCATGTGTGCTCTCTCTCTCCTCCCCTTATGCGTTTAGACGCACTGTCAAACAGAAAGAACTCGCGGGCGATGTTGCCGTTGACCATATCTGGACGCGTTCACAAGTCACGGCACCAGTTTCACGTACTAGCAGCACTAGTCAGTGTGTACGTGCAATGCACGTTAATTTGGATGTATATTAAGTGCACGCGGATATTAACTACTAGGATATTATTTGCGTGTTGTCATGTGATTAGCACTATTTTTAGCATGAAATTAACTGCATGCTAAACATGTTGAGCGCTCAACATTGAAGCAGTCTAGGTCGTTGGATGACAAGGAATACATGTGGCTTGATGACGTTTTATATTTAATTTGATACGGCTCTAGCAGAACATTCAATCGATCAAACCATACATTTCGTTCAGTCTGACTCCGACTTTAAATTATACGACGATCGATATAAAATAAACGGAAATGATAAACGTTCGGATTTTAAGCATGGCAATTCGAACGTTTTTCATGGCAAATTTAGATTACGCGGCGGCGGGGGCGTCTTGCGGTGGGAAGCGGCTCCTCTGCCGTGCTCTGTGTGTCATCGGGCCACTGACCGACGGCGACGGTGGCGTCTTGCACCGTTGTTGGCGTACTCCTGGACATTGGCCTAGCTTCAAGGAAGCGGTCGACGGCGGCCATCCATGCCGCTGAGGGGGGCACTAGCACCCGTGGAGTTGGTGCAAGGAAGCGGTCGACGGCAGCCATCCATGCCGCTGAGGGGGGCACTGGCACCCATGCGGGGACAGGCGCTGTCAACGGCGCGACGGAGACATTCGTGTGCACGGGCACCGGTATGGGTGCGCACGTCAGTGCACGCGCAGGCGCATGCGCTGGTAGGTGCACGAGCGTGCCCGTCAGTGCACGCGCAGGCGCATGCGCTGGTAGGTGCACGGGCGTGCCCGTCAGTGCACGCGCAGGCGCATGCGCTGGCGGGAGGAGGCGACTGGCGTTGGTGCAAGGAAGCAACCGACGGCGGCCATCCATGCCGCTGAGGGGGGCACTGGCACCCGCGCGGGGATAAGCGCTGTCAACGGCGTGACGGAGACATTCGTGTGCACGGGCACCGGCACGAGAGCGCATGTCAGTGCACGCGCATGCGCATGCGCTGGCAGGTGCACGGGTGCGTGAAAGTCGGCGGGGACCTCGTGGAACCCCGTGGGATCAAGCTCGTCGATAATGTGCGGCTCCTAGCCCATCAATGCCACGAGAATGGGCGCTGGCGCAGTCGGGGCGACGGGAGCCGGAACGGGAGCGGGGACAGGCGCGACATCTTCCCGCAAGGCCAGTTCAAGCTCGTCCCAAAGCGCCTTATGTTCTTGAGACTCCGGCTGGGTGTCTTCCTCAGGAAACTGGAACACTAAGGGCAGACCATCGTGATGCGGCATGGCGTACGTTTAGGTCAGGCTAGTTGGAGGTAGACGACGGGAGAATCGGAGAGGAAGAGAGAGGATTGTAGCGATACCGGGTAGTGCGGGGTTGATTTTAAACTGCGGCGCCGGTGGCATTAAAAGTGGGAGCAGTTGGGACGACGGTGGGCGGCGGAGCCTGGTCAAAGGGGTCGCCTCCCGGTGAGCCTGCACAGCGGTCTGCTCGCACGCCTCCCGTCGACTCACACGCTTGCTCGGACGACACCTGCCGATTGCCGATGAGAAGCGGGGAATCGTGGCGGCACGTAAACGTCCACAGTTTCAATAGTGAAAGCGTTCCCCTTAACGTGACAGGTCTTTCTTCCAAAATACCTATGCTCTACATTTGTGCAACTTGTCATAAGCAGCTTGTCTCAAATTGAAGAAAAAACTTACGAAATAATATTTGTGCGATATCACGTGACCATGCTTAGTTTCAAGAATTTATGCTCACTTTTGGATTTTCTGAAGTTTTAGATCCAGGATTCGAAACAATATCATAACATGCATCATGCAATAAATTTTCAAGACGTACATCTGTCCTGTTGTATTTCTTAAGAAAGGATTTGGTCAAACATTTTTCTTAGTTAGACTTCAGACAAGTTATATATGCAGAGTAAAAGGATAATCCCTCAGTACCAGTGCATTGCCTGATATATTAACTCAAGTACTACCTCCGTTTCAATTTACAAGTCCTACGCATATACCTAGGTTGCCAATTTTATCACCCTAATATAAACCATATAACACAAAAATTATACCTTTTGAAAGTAGAAATCCCGAAGTTTATGTTGGTATATTTTTTGTAATATATGACTTGTATTAGGTTGGTCAAATTGATGACCTAGGGGTACGCGCACGCCTTGTAAACTGGGAGAGAGGTAGTACTAGGCACGAACAAACGGGCTCAATTCTGTGCTCATCCTAGTGTAGTAGTAGTAGTACTAGGCAATGCAGTTGACAGGTGACCTTGACGAGCGGCGACCGAGGGAATTGAACCGTGCTCGGCACGGTAGGTAACGTTGTCTAGTTACTAAAGCATCCCTCCGTTGTTCATCGGTAGTCATTATAGACCGGGGACATGAGGGGAATTTCCTAGGGCTGGAATTCTGGCCGCCAGATATTTCGACTTGAAACGCTGAGCTCGACTGGTTGGGGTAATGGGGTTGCCTAATGTGCGTACCACGCACGCCACCGAAGGACACGAGCCCACTTTTTTTAGGATCAACACGAGCCAAGGTCTGGCTGGTACGCCATTGGGTCCTACCATTCGAGAATACGAAAGGAACCTTTTAAATTGCTGAACGAATCTATGTGTATTACAATACCCGTATTTTCCTTGCAAATACTAATCTCAACGTGGTAATTGATTTATGACGAGTTGTTGAATTAGAGTGTGTTTGTGATATAGTGATCTCAACGTGGATTTCACATTTCATGGTATCCCTAGTAAGTTTTCCAATGCAAATTCAAATTTAAAAGATGAACAACATGGAGGTGAGAAAACTTTGTATGTATCAATCATATGACCACACACACACAGAGAGAGAGAGACACTGTAGGATCTAGAAGTAGGTGTGTCTAGAGGGGGGGATTAGACACTTAGTGCTAAAGTTGCAATTTTTAAGCTTTTTCGGTTTGAGTGGAGTTTTAGGAACAATTTCAACATACACAATACATATCAAGCAAGCATGCAAAGAGTATATGAGCAGCGGAATGTAAAGCATGCAACTTGCAAGAATGTAAAGGGAAGGGTTTGGAGAATTCAAACGCAATTGGAGACACGGATGTTTTTCCCGTGGTTCGGATAGGTGGTGCTATCCTACATCCACGTTGATGGAGACTTCAACCCACGAAGGGTAACGGTTGCGCGAGTCCACGGAGGGCTCCACCCACGAAGGGTCCATGAAGAAGCAACCTTGTCTATCCCACCATGGCCATCGCCCACGAAGGACTTGCCTCACTAGCGGTAGATCTTCACGAATTAGGCGATCTCCTTGCCCTTACTAACTCCTTGGTTCAACTCCACAATCTTGTCGAAGGCTCCCAAGTGACACCTAGCCAATCTAGGAGACACCACTCTCCAAGAAGTAACAAATGGTGTGTTGATGATGAACTCCTTGCTCTTGTGCTTGAAATGATAGTCCCCCCAACACTCAACTCTCTCTCACAGGATTTGGATTTGGTGGAAAGAAGATTTGAGTGGAAAGCAACTTGGGGAAGGCTAGAGATCAAGATTCATATGGTAGGAATGGAATATCTTGGCCTCAACACAAGGGTAGGTAGTTCTCTCTCAGAACATATGAGTTGGAAGTGAAAATGTGTTCTGATGGCTCTCTCCACGAATGAAGAGGAGGTGGAGGGGTATATATAGCCTCCACACAAAATCCAACCGTTACACACAATTTACCAATCTCGGTGGGACCGAATCAACAAACTCGGTCGGACCGAAATAGTAAACCTAGTGATCGTTAGAGATTTTCGGTGGGAATGACATGCAACTCGGTAGGACCGATATGGTTAGGGTTTGGGCATAACGTAATCTCGGTGAGACCGATTACACAAACTCGGTGAGACCGATTTGGTAATTAGCTAACCAGAGAGTTGGTCAGGCATACTCGGTGGAACCGATTACTAAACTCGGTTGGACCGATTTTGGTAATGAGTTAACCAGAGAGTTTGCATTGTAATCTCGGTAGTACCGATTGCCTAAACTCTGTGAGACCGATTTTGACAATGGACATACACAGCGAGATTGCAATCCCATCTCGGTGAGACCGAGATCCCTATCGTTAGAACCGATTTGCTAGGGTTTGGCAGTGGCTTATGACATGTGAAACTCGGTGGCGCCGGATAGAAAGAATCGGTAGGTCCGAGTTTGACTTTGGGTTTAGGTCATATGTGGAAGTGGGAAAGTAGCTGAGGGTTTTGGAGCATATCATCAAGCACATGGAGCAAAAGGCTCATTAAGCAACACCTCATCCGTCCTTGATAGTATTGGCTTTTCCTATGGACTCAATGTGATCTTGGATCACTAAAAGTGTAAAATGAAGAGTCTTGAGCTTGAAGCTTTAGCCAATCCTTTGTCCTTAGCATCTTGAAGGAGTTCTCACAACCTTTAGTCCATGCCACTCCATTGTTGAACTTATCTGAAATATACTAGATAAAAGTATTAGTCCAACAAGAGATATGTTGACATTTATTACCAAAACCACCTGGGGAGCACTTGTGCTTTCAGACACACACACACGAACACAACAACAATCCAATAAGTACAGTGCATCTATTTTTCCAAACCATGCATGTATGACATGAATTCAAAAATACTCCTTCTATTCCTAAATATTAGTCTTTTAGAGAGTTCAACAAGTGATTACATACGGAGCAAAATGAGTGAATCTAGACTCTAAAATATGTCTATATACATCCGTATGTGCCAGTCCATTTGAAGCCTCTAAAAAGACTAATATTTGGGAACGAAGGGAGTAAAATGTAACACATCCATGGTCCTCAGTTCAATATTTAAAATGAACATGAAACTGAAACATGAATATTAAGTCTATTACTACAGTACATGCAAATGTTCTGTTTAGGCGGAGCTATGATTGTCGGGGGTCAACCCCTCGACCTTAGATAAAATTGTGGAGCTCTGTTTAGGGTTGTTTAGATTATATTTGTCCCCACCCTCCCAGCCACTGATTGGTTGTGCACCCCCACCCCTCCTCCCGGGGAGAATATCATGTGCCCCCATACCTTAGATGCTATATGCCAATACGAGTTGCTTGGAGCTTGTAGATCTGAGATATAGCAGCTCACATGATGTGTCTTAATATTTCTGCAGGAAACCTTGATGAGTTTGTGAATTGCACACAATTTGTACAAAAACTACTTAGATGCCCTTTGATCCCATATCCAACGACCTCAAAGCTCGTATCACCGTAGCATCTAAGATGAAGGAGGACATCATATTCTCCTGTATGTAAGAATATCATGTGCTACCACACCTTAGATGCTTTGGTGATACAAGCTCTTCAGAGGCGTTGGATTTGTGACCCAATACCTCCTCGGTGGTTCGAATGGTTTTTTGCAGAAAAGCCCCAAAAGAGTTCGGCCACTACTTACAAGCACAAAGACTGCTCAGATCCCATTGGATCTCAGATCAAACAACCTCCAAGCTCGTATCACCGTAGCATCCAAGCTGCGATAGCACCTTATGTTTTGTTGCACGGGAGAGTATGAGGTGCTCCCGCACCGTAGATTCTATGGTGATACGAGTTCACTGAGATCTAAGGGCCCACAATAGGAGGTTTGAATGTTTTTGCAATATACGACTGATAGAGTTTGGAAATTGCGCATAATTACAAAGACTACTCCTAAGCCATTGGATCTCACTTCCAACGGTGTAAAAACTCGTATCACCATAGTATCTAAGCTGCGGGTTGGATGTGATATTCTATGCCGCTGTCATTTTTGTTCGGAAACTTGCAAAATACGTGTAACTCGTGTTGTTACTTGTCTAACCGTGCAAAGTGTTTGTTCAAAAAAACCATCCTACACTGAAATATCGGAACAAGACACGGGGGTCCCACTTGTCATTAATCAAATTTGGACCTAAAACTAACAAATCTGAAAGACGAGATTCGAACTGGCAACCCGGACTACAAAGCGTAAGTCGATAGCCTGAAAAAACAAACGGTTGTTGGCTTTGTCCCATAACTTGATTTTATTTATACATTACTTTCGTTGAGTAGAGTAGAGGGAGTGCCTCGTCAACACGTGCATGACCGTTGTCTCACTTACTGGTGGGTCCCAGGTCTGCGATCTCAATCTCTCTTCTCTCCATCTTCTAACCTGTGCACGGGCACACACGAAGAGTGGCGCTAGCTTGCCGTGGTGTTATTACAACTAAAAAAATGCTTGGAAATAGAAGAATCGCCTAGAACAAGAGACGTTGTGGCTGGTCGAGACGGAGCTAACCACATCTATCCTCCGTGCCATGTTTGCATGATGAAGCTGTGTGGCTAGTGGGGTGTTTTCAACCGACTGGCTGGGTCCCGAGGTCGAACCATAGGTACTACGTCTGATACAGTATATTTTTACACGCACATTTTTCCTCCGCGCCGAGACGTGGAACACCCTACCGCGCGGTTTAGGGGTCCTCCCGGGTGGTGCACGCATATATTCTTCCTGACGTGGGACTCCCTACCGCGCGTTTTCTGGGTCCTCCTCGGTTGTAGCGCCGAAGCAAGTAAATGAGTCATCAAATCACGAAAGACCACCTTTCCCGCCGAGTACATGAGTGAAGCACGGTGGCTAGATAGTTGGGCTAGTTCGACCGATTAGCTTGGCCGCCGCCACATTTGTTTTTTCACCCCTTTTTTTATCTACTTGCTGTCAGGTAAATTTAAATATCCACCGCGGCGTTGCTTTGGTGTTTGGGTGCGGCAGGTTTTTTATTTTTTTGATTGACGGGAGCAGGCACGACAGGATTTTTAATTTTTTGATTGACGGGAGCAGGCACGGCAGCATTTAGTCACGATGACTCCGCCTGTAAAAACACACCGCTCCCTGATGTGAGAAGTCGCCGACTGGTGTTTTACCGTGGTGAAAACCAAAAGATTCCCCGCTCCCTCTGCCTTCCCATAGATTGCATTGCCTTTCAGCCATTTCGCCCCCTTTGCTTCCTCTCCCCATTGCTTCTACCTGGTGCCATGGTGGCGCAGCAGATCACGGAGTCCGAGGTGAGGCTCCTGACACAGGAGCTCCATGCCAAGGATGCGGAGCTCAGGGCCAAGGACGCGGAGCTCCGTGAGCTCAAGGAGGAGAGGAGTGCCATGCTCCTGCGTTATGTGCGGGAGTTCACGGAGCTTCAAAAGCGGCAGGCGTCCACCACAAAGATGCTCGAGGCGTCGGCGGTGTTGCTGCAGAAAGCGGGAGATACGATAGGCCGTCAGGGGAGCCGGCTGGAGCGCGATCGGGCCGATCGTGACGAGGTCCAGGATCGCCTCAGCCACTTGGTGAACCAAGTTGCCATGCACGTGTTGCGGCTGTGCGATGCCTACCGTCGTGCCAGCGCGACGATGCCGGCCGTCGGGCTAAACCTGTTCGACCACCCGGTCGACTTCAACGAGTTGCGGCTTCCTGACCTGGTCTCCTTCTTCACCTATATCTCCGAGGAGCTGAGCCGTCTCCGCGCGATGGTGGGGGCTGAGCTGGACAAGGAGGGGTTGCGAGTTGTCGTCGCCGTTGTCGGGCGAATCCTTTCAGGGCTTCATCACCGAAATCCATTTGTGCCATTGGACGCCGTCTTTGACGAGCTGGCTCCCGTCGACCGGGAGCGGGCTCTGCGGGCGGTTGCACCCTACATCACCAATGCCGTGCACCTCGAGAAGAAGAGGGACTTCGGTGGTGTTTAGGCGCCCTCTGCATGTGCATGTCCATGTCTCGGCGCAACATGACCGTTGGATCAAACTCAGACGGTGCAGATCAGTCACTATAGCACAAAGCGTGTGGGTGTGTTTGGTTGCATTCTCATCGCAATATAGTTGTTTTCTCTTCGTGTATTTTTGTCACCTACTAGTTTGGACTCATGCACCCTTCATGCACTCTGCCAAACACCCAAAAGTGGGTCGAGAAGGGAACTTTTGCTCCCATCCCGTTCACCCTTCATACACCCTGCCTAACACTATTCGTGCTTCATATGGTTCATGTTTCGTGGAGTAGTGTAGCACCGTACTCTCCGTGCGTTGTGGACCTAGTTCTGTTAAGATTGATCTCACCGTTCATTCTTGACCGGACAATCGAAAAAGCGGTACTATGTTACATATAGGAGTAGTCGTCATATCTTACTACACTAGCAACAAGATTGTGTAGTACTGACGTATGAACCACTGCACATGCCTAGTAGTAGGAGCACTCTGCATGTTCAAGTGGCTGCCGTCTTTCGCACTCCTTCGTCGTAAGAGTGGAAACGCTTGTTGTAATCATTTTTTTCTTCTGAAAAACAGTGGACACGCTCTACCGTGCGGATCCTCCTCCAGCCATGCACTAAATTACCCACTTTCGCCGATGTGTGCGACAGCCAGCATCGGGGTCCACCAGCCATGCACTAAATTACTCCGTAGTAGAGTGACGGTAGACTACCCCGATCGAAGCACCGCAGTAATGCCCAATGTGCCGTCAAATCACAAAACCCCCTCCTTTCCAGCAGTAAGTTGGACGGACGAAGCAACCATCATTTCACTATTCTCTCTCAGCTTCCTCTCTACCCAACCCTCGCTTCTGCCTCATCTTGTTCCTCATTTCTTCAAGAAAACCCCGACCTGCTTCAGCCATTGTTCTTCTCTCCCAAAGAAGGAAAGGTGAGTGCATCAATGGTGTTGATTCTGGCCAAGGCCCGGTCTTGCAACCCCGAGACTGATCCTATAACTCCCTCTCTTTTCTTCTTTTGGGTTTGTGATTATGGTTTCTTTTGTTTTATTTCTATTTGACAGTTTCTTGATGGACGCTGGAGCACCAGCCGAAGTGATGTCTATGGGTCCGGCCAAAACCGTCGAGGCTCATGGTACAAAGAAGCGCAAGCACCCTGCCGAGACTATCGTAGACAAGCTCAAAGCCATCGCCCTGTCCAAGCCCCCCTCTCCGGGATCCCTCATTAAGCAAGTCCAGGTAATATGTCTTCTTGACGATCTTTTTCTCGATCTTGATCGTGTTTTTTCATCTAACACGCAGTACTAGTGCTAGTAGTACAACTTTCTGGGTGATCTTGCATGTGATTTTTGTGTGCCAAATGACGGTTCTAAATTCCTATTTTGACCAAAACATGCGAGAGGTTGACACTGATTTCTTATAGATTACTTTCAACTACTCCCTGTGTCCCAAATTTCTTGTCTTGATTTGTCTAGATACGGATGTATCTAATACTAAAATGTGACTTGATACATCCGTATCTAGACAAATTTAAGACAAGAATTTTGGGACGGAGGGAGTACTTTATGAACATCAATGCTACCTTTTAAGAGGGTATATTTGCCTCAGTAACTTGTGTTATGGATTTTGCATGTAATCCCTCTGCTCTCATTCATTTGAAGACATGATCTAGTGTCTTTGTTCACTCATTTCTGTGCGTCTATGTAGTCATATATGGAGTATAATATCGAAAATCATCTTATATTTCTGAAAGGAGGTAGTAATAGAATATGGTTTCTGTTTGAATTAGAACCAGGTCCGCGGTGGAGATGAAGTTCTCAAAGTCATGTCGTGTGAACTAGAAGACCTGATGATGAGTTCTACTGCTGAACTATCCAGCTGTTGTGTCCTTGTCGCCATGTGTCCTGAACTAGTGTTTTCCTGTAGCATTGTCGTCAGGCGTGTTCTCGAGGCTGTACTTGACCACAACAATTTCCTGGTTGTGCCTTCGATTACGAAGGGTGTGGTTCTTGTAAAGCTTCCCAACAAATCTGATGCGGCCTGTCTTCATCATCATGTTTATGAGTGGAAAGACCACTCTGTTAGGTTCTCCAAGGTTGACAAGATGGTGATGGTGCGTGTAGACATCTCACACGAAGTCCATGGCCTAATCAGTTATGCGGGGTTCATCCCATAGGTCGGTGGCAAGAAATAGTCTGCAGAGTTTAGTTAGTGGAACTTTGCTTGTCTGTAGTGAGTACTATTGTTCAGTACTTGATTTGTGTTTGTGAACCCTGTATTGTTTATTAGTACTGCCGCTTTTGGTGTGTGGTCAGTACTGAGAACGGTCTATGTTAATGTTTGTCCACTCAATTCAGTCTGTATATTTTGAAGTATCCAGATCATATTTTTTGTGAGGACGGTTTATCAATTATGGTTACACTCCAATATCCGTATGCATTGCAGGGTTTATCGCACCCACCAGGATTTCCAGTCCCATGGATGTTCGGTCCATACGATTTGTCACGACCTTTGGACTGTCCTGCTTGTGGGAGTAGGCAGGGCTCGTGCATGCCACGCGTAGTTGGACGATCAATCTTCTGTTTAGTACTTCAACATAGTGATTTCCTGGTAAGGATTCACTTGTGTCACATCAAGTAAATCTTATTGATTTACTGTCTAAATCATATTGATTTAATGTCATGTTTTCTTTCTTTTCCTGCAATTTTACGATGCAGGTTTTGCCATGTGACATTCATCACAGAATAAACCGTTTGGTTTGCTCTACGATGGCTATTTTTGCAGGTTTCACTTCTTATGTCGTGTCAGTAACGAAGGCACTGTCCATCACTTATATTACAAGAAAAAATTGGATCAGTCTGTTGTCTGAGTACAAGCTGAATCCCTATGATGAACTGCAGTTTGGGTTAACAAAAACGCCACAATTAGTCCTTCTCGCGTTTAAAAGAAATGAAGAAAAAAACTGGATCACGGTCACGGATCCTAGTCAAGTTAGAAAGCTGATCATAGCAGACCAGACACGATCGCCGCTGTCTCGCACAGATCGAGCACAGGCAGTTGCTCTAGCACTGATAGCGGCAACAGCTCAGTCTGATCCAGCTCAGGATTGGGCACCGACCGCGTCAGCGGATCAGTCTGATCTACCGAGGATCGGGCATCGACACCGACACCTGCTCCGACACCGGCACCAGCTCTACAAGGAGCACCATCTCCGGCAGCAGCAGCGGCTTCGGCACCTGCACCAACACTTGCACTTGCATCTGCTCCGGCCCGTGCAGTTGCACCGGCAATAGACTGGGCTGCAGTTCGCACTTCATATACCAAAGTCCTTACAAAAACCGACATGTCCACCTTCTTAGTAAGCATTGGCCGCCCAAGTGCTTCGTTCTTTTTTCTTTCCATGTTGTTTCACATGATTCACTTTGTTGATCTAACTTTTTGGGTATGTCTTCTTGTTTGCAAACAGAGAATTCCTAGAGCAACGAGGGAGTCGTTCAACAATCTGGGCGACCGCGGCCAAGTTTCTCTTACCATGCGCAGCCTTGGTGTGAATGAACCTGCTCAATATACCGTAAGTACAAAGGATGGTCGCATGACGATTGATGCTAAAGGATGGTCAAGGTTCAAATTTAAATCATATCTTGAGGTAGGGGATGTTGTCAAAATCAAACTTTCTCGGCAAGGAGAGCTGGTCCAAATCAACTTTGAAATTAGCAGCACGCAACTGCCGAACTGATCTATCCTTTGAGAGATTTTGATGTAATAATCTGACATGGTGAAACAAGTGTCCTGTGTGTATAAGTAGTACGACAATATTATTTATCACATGGTATATCGTTGATAGAATTGCAACTCTGATTGCTGGTTAGGAACTGTCGTTCGATTTCATTCCAACAGCTGCCGTGCTTTATTCAATTTTGTGTATTCACCTTGCGACAGCATCTAAAACCAGCGCCGTACCGATCGCTTGAAATATGAAAAGCGCTGAGGTAGAACACATGGGCCCCCAAACATGCAGGGTCGGCCTGCGGCCCAAAGTCCAGAACCGTGAGCCTATCTGAGTATTATATTCTCAGCTGAACCCCCACAAAAAAAGCTGAACCCCCATAATGCCCGTGCGTTGCAGAGGGAGTATATCTCACGGCAAGGTGAGCCTGTGATATAAAAGATTTGTATATTTCTTTACAGAGGGAGTATCTCTCTGTCAAAAAATATATTTATGTGTAACTAGTTACTCCTATCTTTCTACTTCCTTTCGCTGATATGTGGGGCAACCGGCAACGGGGTCCACGTGCCATATGCACAAATTAGAGTGCACAACTTCACGGTAGACAAACCCCGGTCGTAGCGCCGCAGTAATGCCCAATGAGCCGTCAAATCACAACCCCCCCTTTTCAGCTTTAGCAGTAAGCTGGACGGACGAAGCGACAATATTTCACTGGGCCTGAATCCCCTTCTCCCTCGTCTGCTTGTTCAGAGAAAACCCCCTCTCGGCGATTGCATAGGGTTTTCTCATGGAGAACCAGGTACGAATTCTTCATCCATCCCCGATAAACCCAAGTCCCTTGGTCGCAGGTAATCCTAGGATGGCAACCGCCGCCGTTGATGCATTTTCCTTCCTACTGATTCTAGTGTGTTTCATTTGCAGTGCCCAAAGTGCGAGTACCCTACAGGTTTGTGCGCCCTCGGCGAGACGCCACACTTGTTCCTTCTCATCCTAACACAGCATTTTGAAACGCGCACAGTATATTCCTAAAATCCTCTTTTCTATCCGGGAGGGTGGGTTTTTTTGAGCATGCTGTGTTCTCATATTATTTTTCCTGCAGTGTATTATTTGCTCTGCCAGAACACATGTACTCAAGATGCTCGTCCTTGCCATAACTGAATACACTAGTTTAATGGTCACCGTGAAGACAAGCCATGGATATAAGTTCCGAGTTGGGTTCATGAACCAAGAAGATCGCTGCTTTTTTTATGGCCGAACTTGGATAAACTTTCTCAAGTGTTACAGACTGAAAGTTGGCGCACGAATGTTGATGGAAATAGCAGAACCTGGTCTCATCTTCACTGCGGTCTTCCACCCCGACATCGTTCCAATTGTTCATCCATGTTAGTTTTGTATCTGGTTCTTGCTAGTTGCCTCGATTACTTCTTAATCCACCTATTCTGTCTAACTAATCACAATTTAACTTTAGAAGTAGCAACGAATCTCTCACGAAGATGCTACTTCTAACTAATATTTTCTTATAATTGGTGGCACGTGTAGGTTTTTCCAGAGTTAAGCAGTCTGCTTGTTTGTTACTCTATAATAACTCGGCTGTTACTAATGGCACTGAAGTTGACTGGATCGACATCCACAAGTTCCTACACTCTATTGATCGTCTTGAGGTCCTTGTGGGGCGTTTCAACGGTGAAAGGCCACGTGGGATATGTGTGCCACTGCTGCACTCGTTGAACAGGTCCAACTGTGTCGAGAAACTTATGGTATGAGCTGTTTTCTGTTATATATGTTGTTCATAAACTATTGCTTATACACAGTTTTACAGCTTTTATCTTCTTGAAACAGGAACTGCTGAGTTCTATTGTTCCTATACAGATGCCTGACCATGGTCGGGTCAGACTTGCGCTTGGTCACAACATGATGTTTATGTCGACCTACTCAATTCCCCTTGGAGGTGAAAAGATACTTATTCATGGGTGGTCTCAAATAATGAAGGCCCGTCCATCTTGGAGAATAGGACATAATATTATGTTCATGCTTTTCCATGGCTCTAAAGCGAATATCCTGTTTATTGACCATGTTGCGAGATGAAGCCGCTTTCAGAAGGTTGTGGATGCGCGGGGTGGCGCCTGAGCCTTGTCCTGGGGCTTGGCGGCCTCACCCTTGGTTAACTGTAGGCAAAGTAGCACTGTTCGAGGCCTGCTTTGTACGGTTGAACATGTATAAGTACTCATACTGCTTTCAACTTTGGTTGTTAAGTGCCCCTGCTGGTTTCAGTTAAGGTTGTTAAGTACTCCTGCTGCTTTTAGAGTCTGTCGTGTTTCTTCAGTCCTGTCTTCATCCAGCCGCCAAAGCCAAACCAGCGCCGGCGGGGCCGCCTGCTTCCGCCTCCCACGGCTGGCTGCGCCTCAACGCATGCATCGCCGCCCCACCGTCTCCTAAATCGTTAACGCCGACGTCCTTCGCGCGCTTTGGTGCGCTCGCTGCGGCGCCGCCCTCTCGCGTTGTTAACATGGTCAACAAACAACAGGAATCGGCAGAAGTACGTGGAGGGGATGAAAGTAGGGGCCCACCATGTCAGCGTATGGAAAAACAAAATGCTTCCTCCTAGTGTTTTCCTGACATCTGGGACCCACGACATTGTGAGCATATATAGTCAGTAGACAAGAAAACAACACAAGATCGGCTGACATCTGGGACGTAGGTACTCGAGCAGTATTTTTTTGTTTGGTATTGTTGAGACGGAGCAGGGTTTGAACTGGGTTGTGGACCGTCTAGCCCAGACTTATATTTTATGTTCACCATGTGACCGGCCCAGCTATTTTTTTTCTTTGTGAAAATGAGCCCAGTTTATTTTTTCTGAAGAATACCCAATCCAGGCCTACTTATTTTTCTACGCCCTGATGGGCCGCAACTCTTTCAAGATGCCTGCAAATCTTGAAAGTAATATGAAATGGGTTGTAAATATAAAAACAGATGACAAATTGGCAATTACTTTATAATTTCTGAATTTTATCACATTTTCAGATTCCTATTTCACTAGGCATTAACCTAATTTAAATATATCTTCAAAGTACTTTAAATCTGGCTGGACATTTCGGTATTAACAATAGTTTGGAGGCCACAGAAATATGCGAAATTGGCCCTGGCCAACCAAAAAAACGACTGCAATAAATTGCATAAGAAGTTTCCATGAGCTATATATAAATTATTAAAAAAAGAGGGAGTGGTCTGACTTGTGGGCCTGTTTAGTTGACGCGTATGCAACATTTTTTTAGTTATTATATACGTCAACAAACGATTCTAGCAGACGTAACCGTTGGATGTCAATCCAACGGCCGTCGTGTTTCTTCAATCTCTGATCTTCTTGCTCCAGCCGCCAAAGCAGCGCCGGCGGGACCGCATACTCCCGCCTCCCGTGGCCGGCTGTGCGGCCGCGCAGGCCTCAGCGCCCCCTACTACTCCCACCGCTGGCCAGGGCATCCCTCTACTCTCCCACACCCCCTGTTATTCTGCGGCGACGGTAGCCTCACACCGCAGCCGAACCAGCGAACCCTCGTACTCCTCTCCGCGCGGGCTTCCACTACTGCGTCTTCCCCGGCTCCGCGTCGTCCCCTTCCTAGGCCTCGTCGTCGTCCAGACCACCGCCCTGGTGCTCTTGGCGCAGCGTGGTCAACGTGGTCAACGATCGACTTTCATCGGAAGAGTACTGTACGTGGAGAGGCTGACAGCTGGGTCCAGGCGGCCGCAAGGAAGTGCCTCCTTATTACGCACAAAATAATTATTCCTCTACCTTACAGCAGGGACCCACCAGACGGGCCACCTTCTTTCGCGAAAAAATGTTTCCCCCCTGACTGCTCGGACCCACCGGACGGGCCAGCGTATTTGGCGAAAAAACGTTCCCCCCGTTGTCAGCTCGGACCCACCGGAAGTGCCTCCTTATTACGCACAAAAAAATGAATACTTCCCCTGCTAGCCGGGACCCACCATGGTGGGAGGCTGACTTGTGGGCCTACTAAGTTGACTGGGACGGGGGCCTTCGTCAACTTTAGTCGATACGAACAATTCTAGCTCCACTGACCGTACGATGTCCATACAACGGCCGTAGTGCTTCTTCAACCTCTGGTCTTCTTGCTCCAGCTGTCGAAAGCAGCGTCGGTCGTGCCGCATGCTCCTGCCTCCCGTGGTCGGCTGTGCTGCCGCGGAGGCCTCACCACCCCCTACTATTCCCACCGCTGGGCAGGCCCTGCAGCGACGGCAGCCTCACACCGCAGCCGAACCAGTGAACCCTCGTACTCCTCTCCGCGCGCACGGGCTTCCACTGCCGCATCTTCCCTGGCTCCCCATCGTCCCCTTCCTAGGCCTCGCCGTCATCCACCGCCCTGGTGCTCTCGGCGCGGCGTGGTCAACATGGTCAAGGAACAACTTCCATCGGACGTGGACTGTATGTGGAGAGGCTGACAACTGGGTCCACGACCGCAGCAAGGAAGTGGCTACTTATTACGTGCAAAATAATTATCCTCCACCTGACAGCGGTGACCCACCAGCTACATCTTCGCAGGCAAGGAAGTGCCTGACAGTCGGGACCCACCTGGTCGAAGCGTACATAGCATCGTCATTCTGGTCGCGAACGTGTACGTACATATATGCTGGTGGATGTAGAGGCGCGCACGTGTCGTAGTAGAGGCGTGTACGTGTCGTAGTAGAGGCGCGCACGTAGCATGTACACATACGTACAGCGGCCAGGGTGCAAGAAAGAAAATACGGCCACGTATGTGTACATACGGGCAGGGTCTCGAACGCCTACTCGCGCATACGTACGGCGAGGGCTCATTGACATGTCTGGGTCGGAACGGAGAAACAACGTCGTCGTCATGTTCATGGGGAGGCAACGAAATGCGTGGTCATGTTCATCGGGAGGGCTTGGACGGAAGAGGCGATGGAAACGAGGCCTGGCGTACAGCAGAACAGAGGAAACGGGCCTCCTACGGTCAAAACGGGGGTCCTGTTTATCGGGTGGGGTGTGGCGTACTGCAGAACGGAGGAAACAGACCTCCTACGGTCGAAACGGGGGTCCTGTTGATCGGGAGGGGTGTGGCGTACCGCAAAACGAAGGAAACGGACCTCCTACGGTCGAAACGGGGGTCCTGTTGGTCGGGAGGGGTGTGGCGTACTGCAAAATGGGGGAAACGGACTTGTGTTGGAGCGCTACGGTCGAAATGGGGGTCGTGTTCATCAGGAGGGGTGTGGCGTACCGCAAAACGGGACTCCACGGGATACTGTTCATCTCCACCGTCGACCCCCTCCAGCCTCCACGAGATACTTTTCATCCACCGTCGACCTCCTCTAGCCTCCACGAGCTCCTGTACAACCAGCCTCCACCGCGCGCTACTCCACCGGCTACTGTTCAACCACCCCTCCACCGTCTACTGTTCATCCAGCCCTCCACACCACGGGGTCCTGTTCAACCACCCCTCCACGGGAACCCCTCCACCGTCTACTGTTCATCCTGCCCTCTACACCACGGGGTCCTGTTCATCCACCCCTCCACGGGCACCCCTCCACCGTCTACTGTTCATCCAGCTCTCCACCACACCACGGGGTCCTGTTCATCCAAAGGCAACGCCACCGCTCACTGTTCATCCACCCCCCCCCCCCGCAACGCTCACTGTTCATCCCATCGATAGGCTTCAGTTAGCAGTAGTAGCCAAGGAATCGCTCGATCGGGTTCAGTTAAGAGCCATCGATCAATCGCTCGGGTTCAGTAACGCGTAGCCTGGAGTGCAATCACTCGAGTTCAGTTAGAGCCAACGCCTCGCACAGTCGCGCGTACGTGTAGGAGAGAAACGCGCATCGCTCGGCCCCCGACCTCCCACCGTAACCAGGAACTCCCCGAAATTTTCCTCCCCCTCGCTTCTACCACGATTTTTTCCGTCATGGACGGCCCAAAGAATGTCATGCAGCTGCGTCTCCGGCCCGCCCAGGACGAAAAGCCCATTTTCTGTCATGATTTTTTGTCATAGAAGTAGGAGCCCACCACATCTATGATGATACCGGGTTTTTTCACAATTATCGTCATAGAAGTGTCATATGTATGACAGAAAAAAATCGTTCGGCCCAAAATGTCACAGATGTGTCTTTTTTTTTGTAGTGAAGACTCAAGCAAATGTAAGTGGAAGAAAGGAAATAACTAGACCAATATACCTTATCCAATGTTGAAGATGGATCAATGATCACTCAATAATGTAACAAGGAAATAGCACAATTGGTACCAGATCTTGTCAATTCTCACACCTACACACGTAAGGCTTATGGTGGAGCTCGGTGAGGATAGTGGCACAAAAATTTGATGCAAAATGTTAGCAAGAGTCAATAATGTCGGAAAAGATTCACAAATTCACAAGTAGACCAATAGCAATATGTGGCACACGGAAACACACACACGGATAGATAAATGGGTCGTGCAACCAAGGAATGAGCACAAAATGTGGAATCCACGGAAAGCGCTCGTGTTGCACAACTCAAGAGAGACGCTAGCACGATTGCTCAATAGGCGGATACGACACTTGTGCACAACCTATAAGATGCAAAATGTATGAGCTTTCTATCCCAAGTATGATATGTGTATGATGTTCCGGTGTTCTTCTCAAGATGATCCAAGATGATCGGATATGGCAATCTTATGTGCAATGTGGTATGATGCTATGGCACTTTCTTACAAGCTCTTTGCTCTCTTTTCCTTGTTGCTTAAAAGCTTTTTTTATATGGCCACTTATGTAGAATGCACAAACCAAGATAGCAATTGTGTATATGCGGGAACAATCTTGTGACACAAGGGATGATATGATGATACCAAGATGATACCAATATGATATGGTATATATGCAATGGAGGTACGGATCACTAATGTGCACAAGTAACGTTGCCGACAATACTCAAAGGCTAGTCTCGATAGGCAAGTGACGCAAAATGGGCTAATGGGTTAACAATTTAAAGGCAAGAATGTACAATGATGGGATACCGCGATACCAAGATGATATAGACGTTACCGTTCTTGCTTACGGTTAGGGTGTCAAAATGGTGAAGTGGTCGATGTCGAAGATGACCTCGTGGTGACGATGAGTGGCGGTGTTCTTGATGTAGATACCAAGATGATGTAGACCGTTCCCTAAGTAGCTGAAACACCTTAGGAAATGGTAAAAACCGCAAACTCCAAATCTCCAAAGGCAAGTGTCAAATAGTGGTAGCAGAATGCGTTGGTGGCTCCGGAGTTGGCAATGCGGAAGTGGTGATGGTGGTTGATGACTAATCGACCGTCCCTAAGTAGCGAAACACCTTAGGAGACTCAAGTCACCACTCAAGCAACCAAATGCTATATGGATAAAAAATGTGTTAGGTTGCGGAAAGCGATGGTGGTTTGGTGGATGGCCTATGCAAAGATGCCAAAATTCCGAATTTTTATGGAGTCAAATGGTGATGGAACCTATCTAGATGGACGGGGGATGTCAATAGCTACTCAACGAGCTAAAGAACGTGAAAATCGGACTCCGGATGTGGAAGTTATGGGCAAAACAGTGAAACTCGGAATGCTGAAACTGGGAGAGGCGGTAGTACCGCTTGGAAGGGCGGTAGTACCGCTTGGAAGGGCGGTAGTACCGCTTGGAAGGGCGGTAGTACCGCTTGGGATGGGCAGTAGTACCGCTGGTGTCGGGATTTTTCGGCAGATCAAATCGGGGCGTGATTTTGGGGCGGAAATGGATGATTTCGGTGGCAAAATTTGACGAATTTCGTGGATGGAAGGTGGGGAAACTTGGGGAGATGCTAGATCCACTCGAAACCAAGAAAATCCATGGATCAAATCCAACAAAAATTCATCAAAGCAACAAATCACAAAAAAAATTGGGGCTATTTTTGGTGGGGATTTTCGAAATTGGGGAAGAACACAACAAAATTAGGCTAGCAAACAAGAAGGGGGGCTCCAATTTCGTGAGAAACCATGACTTATGATACCAAGATGTTGTAGGGTGGAACCCTAGATGGAGATCTTTCATGAATTGGAGGGGAAATCCCCAGAACACAAAGAACACAAGAGAGGGAAAACACTCAAATTGACCAGATCCAATCACACATATGCTAGATCCAAGAACATACAAGAGTTCACAATGATTTAAGAACAACAAAGGAAAGAAACAAGGTACTAGTTCATCCCAATCCTATGAGGAGAGAGGTCTTGATGATCCTATGATGGGGATCTTTCCCTAGATGGGGGGGGGCTTGAATCCACTAGGGGATCTTCTCCATAGGAGGTCTTGAACTCCAAGGGAGTGGTCTCTCTCTCACAAGAGGAGATACAGGGAGCAAAGCTCACTAAATCATGTCATCTACTTTGCTATCCCTAGAAAGGAGGTGGGGTGGTCTATTTATAGTCTAAGCCACGAAGGGGTAAATGGGAGAGGGATACATGGGCCTCAGGCCCGATTCTGCGTGCAGGCAGGCGGTAGTACCGGACATCAGGCGATAGTACCGCTTGCAGGCGGTAGTACCGCTTGTTCTGGGTCTTCTTCCTCCTTCTCTTCCATTCTTCTCTCGGGGATGGTGTAGTTGTACACTTGTGCTTGCACTCCTCCTCCTCATCCATGGTGTTCCGACAATACCTATGTATGCACACGAGACGAGTGTCAAGTAGTATACCATCCTCGAAGGGGTCACGTGAACACGCGTAAAGGAGATGATTCACCTTTGTGTATGTGAAGTAGATGTCGCATGTGTCGCTTGCCAAACGGACTCTTGACATGGTGATGTCCGCAGGATGCCCCGCATCACACTTCCTTGCGTGCAAAGATGTAGCTGGTGGGTCCCAGTAGTCAGGGGGAGAAAACATTATTTTTCAGGGTAAAAAGGATGTAGTTGCATCCATGCGTCCATGGGCGTGGTGCGTCCCCACTATCAGCCTCTCGCGTACAGTCATCTTCCGATGAATCTCGGTTGTTGACCATGTTGACCACACCATGCCGAGCGCACCAAGGCCGGTGGACGACAGCAAGGCCCCAGACTGGAACGACGCAGAGATGGGGAAGACGCAACAGTGGAGTTTGACAACTGGTTAACGCCGGTTGATGCTCGAATGAATATAGGCACTTCTTCTTGTCAACATCGATGCTTGTCTAAGTGAACTTTGGAGTACATAGCAGCAGCATAAGTACCTGTCCATCTGATCTTTTTGTGCAGTTCTACTGAAATCACCCAATGTAATGATTTGCCTGCAATTTCAGGCTCCAAGTTACTCCTTTATGAAATTGGAAAATAGTAGCACAATACCAAATTACCAATACATATGACAAGCACAATAATCAGGATAAAGACCAGTACCAACCTGTGGTGAGGTAGCATATCAATTACTATTTCCTTTGAGTGGAAGACGAGATAAGCCAAGTGACTGACAACAAAGGAAGAATGTCAGCCCGGATTAGCGACTGACAGGAAAGGAAGGAAGCTGTCGAGGCAATGAAGCACCCAAAGTTTTTGTGCAGTTCCACCAAAATAGAGCATCCCTGTTGGCACATATATCGAGAGAGTGCGATTACTATAATAGTGGGACTAGTTGATGAAACATACACTAACAAATAGAAGCACCCTCATTATCTTAATGGGTGAAGGTAGCAACATAGTAGCCTTGCTTAAAGAGAGGTATTTGTTTATTTAGTCAGTGCCAATTAGCTCAACACTCAAAGCATTGCCATGTATCATAGGTTGCAAAACTTTAACGTGAAAAGATAACGGAGCTTCTCATGACAGTAGCACGATACAAATAGAGAGATGGTAACAAACTAATATGGTTGAAGGCCTTAGGCCGGTACAAACCTGAGGAAAAAAGCTTATTCATGTAGTCCCATAAGAGATGATAAAGCACTCACTGGAATCACTCAATAGTGTATATTTGTGTGCACTTCAAATGTATGGTTGAAATAACTCTTGTTTTCCAGTGCTGAGATTATATCGAAAGATTATCAAGAACTTCCAGCAGAGTTAAAACACTGGTTGGGATACAATTCATTGTATTGTCTTGTGTAGTTCCACTAAAATGTATGATTGGCACAACATGATCCCTGTTTGCACAAGTAGGAACAAGGTGAAACCTTCATTAGCTTCGTTAGAAAGGATAGAAAGACATTAGCATATTACTTTAATAGTAGAATCAAATTCATGATGGACAATACGCAAAAAATTGTCTCATTAAACCAATGGCAATAAATTTACATGCAAAACAATAGCATTTTTATGTCATGACACTAATAATATTCTCTCCCTGCTCCACCACATGATTCACCTCCATAGACAAACATACACACGTACATGATTCAACATAAGGTGCTACTAAAGATTTATTTAACTCCGACAGGAAGATTAGGCAGCAATAAATTAGTGGTACTTAAGTACTCCTAATTAATTAAGTGACCTTGCAGGAGAGACAACAGAAGTGGAAGGGGTCCCTGGAGGATCGTCTCACATGTAAGGTAGACGTTGCCGGAGCCCTTGAATGGCCTCGACTGAGGCCTCTGGCTTCAGCAAGATCACCTTGGCACTGTTTATTATTATTATTCTTCTTCCTCCTATTCATGCTCTGTTTCTCTTTGTCCTCACCAGTTTATGAAACCAAGTACATGATTGGCCTTCTATTTCTGAATTGGTTTTGTCAGTGAGGGAGTACAAGTGTACTAGTAAACAATATCATTATTTTCTCATGGGAGTCGCAAAATAGAGATGAACACATGCATTAAATATCATTCTTACCTAAAGGAAGGTTATGGCGCCAATATGGATGATGAGGATTGGAACACATATCTCCCTTTGTGCAGTTCCACCGAAATGAATCAACTATTCCATTCTGACATTCCAGTTAAACAACACAAAAGTCACTTCTTTTAACAAGTGTTTTGTGCAGTGCACCAAAAGGTCACAATAGCAACCTGGTGAAATGGATATCCCTGTTTGCACAAAAAGCTACAATGGAAACAGTCAGAGTCTCAAACAATTATAGGAAAAAACATTTGGCTAAACTTGTCATGGCTTATAACAGTGGCATGGCTTCATTTTACCAGGGGCATTAGATTAAGAACAGCTAAATATTTGGTATAAGGGCATGGGACAGTGGGTGCACCAGCAGTCCAGCACCATGTACCTAAATAGGGGCATAAAGTGGTGATTCAGAGTTTGTTGCCCTGAGAAACAAACATCCAAGAAACATATCTGGGTTGGTCCCGCTTTTGTTCACTCTAGCCACCTACTCCTATGTGTGGATAGCAAATCTAGTCCTAGTCATACCACTGTGTACAGCGTTACCTCGATATTTCCCTTTTCGACCAAGAGGCCGGTTGGATAAACAGTATGTACTACTTTCACCCCCTTCCCTTCCTGTCTGTACCAAGTCCAATGTACATACTAAATTCCCCCACCCCCACTTTATTTCTTGTTTGAACCAAGTACAAGATTCGACTCCATGAAGTAGCTTTACCTCTAACAATAGAAAAAAATAGGTGATGTTGGACCATCCGATCAAGAGGGGATGAGAGGTAGAAAATGATGCACATGCAGCGACGTAGCAAGCTGGGGAAGTATAGCTAAGGAGGTTTCGATGGAAGATATACCTGAAGGTCGTCGGGATGTGGATAGGTGGGCGTCGGGAGGCCGGATCCACCCA
This sequence comes from Aegilops umbellulata, assembly GCA_032464435.1. Taxonomy (NCBI): domain Eukaryota; kingdom Viridiplantae; phylum Streptophyta; class Magnoliopsida; order Poales; family Poaceae; genus Aegilops; species Aegilops umbellulata. The sequence goes on along the minus strand of CP136060.1, from coordinate 80,986,482 downwards.
CACTAGGGAAACGACGAAGGGATCGGAGGACCTCCTGCGTCGGCGCTCGGCCAGAGATAACGGTGCGGCCGGCTGTGGGTCTCCTCCCTCGCTGCCGATGATGGCCTAAACGCTTCCCCTCCTCCCCTTGACCGGCGGAGGGGGATACGTCCGGATCTGTAACCAGTGGTGAGGATAGAAAGAAAGTGTTTTTTGACGAGAGAACGACAGTGTTACCACCGCTATCTTGTATGTGGAGAGTGTGTGAATAGAGCAACCCTAGCAAGCAAGCACGGAGGCTCCGGCCTATATATACATAGTGGGGTAGTTTTCCTTTTTCACTCCATTAAAACAATCGTTTAAAATTGTGTACGTGCAAGGTCTCCATTTTTTTAGTTGTTGATTGTTGTTTGAGATAGCTACCCGCGTATTCCAAGTGGTGTCACGGTGTGCCAGGTCGCACTTTGTATCGTTCAACTCTGGTACAAGACCCTCCATTAAATGAACAACCACCCCCTCGTAAAAATTGTGAACAAGCCCACGACTAAAATTATCGGAAACGTGGGCTGCCCCAACATGTATTATTATTTATATTTTCTACTCCCTCCGTTCCTAAATATAAGTCTTTTTAGACATTTCAAATGGACTACACCATACAGATGTATGTCGACATATTTTAAAGTATGGATTCGTTCATTTTGCTCCGTATGTAGTCACTTGTTAGAATCTCTAAAAACGACTTATATTTGGGGACGGATGGAGTATCCTCAAAACAAAATGTGAGAGTACAATATTTATTGGGCCCCTTTGTAATTGGTGCTAAATTTTGACCAAAGATTTAACTGACAAAATGTTAGTGCATGTTAACAAAAATTATATCGTTTGATTCGTATTTGAAGATAGTTTTCAATGATGTAGGGGCTATTTGGTTTCCAGTCACATATTGCCACACTTTGCCACACCTCACCTTAGGCAAATTTGACCAAGTTAGGTGGTGTTTGGTTCTAGCCACACCTAAGACAAGAATTGTTTTATTAGCAGTGAACCCCACATGTCATAGACACAAAAAGTATGGCAAGATTCCCTTAGGCAAGCCAAAGTGGGTCTAACAATTTGAGCAACTCAAGTTAGGAAAGTGTGGAAAGTGTGGCAAAAATAATGTGGCAACATAAGACAAACATAGTCACAATGTAATTTTTTGTGACATGCATGAACATTTGCTTACTTAAATTTATAGTCAAAATTTGGCAAGGTGCATCAAATCCACACATGCAAGTATCAAAAGGAAAGTCACGGCATGCATGCATGCATTGTACCCCCTCTGTTTCCAAATTCGTATGTTGTAGTCCATTTGAAATGTCTAAAAAGACTTATATTTAGGAACAGAGGGAGTAACTAATGCATCGGTAAACACAAATTATTGAAATATATGGAGTGCAATGCTTTAATGTGTCGCGTCAACTCGTACAAGACCGAGAAGTTTGATTACTACAATGCCTTCTCGCCTTAACCGCACCTGCCTTTGGCTGCATGACAGGTGGGCCACCCACCTATTGGGCCCACCTGTCATAGACGCAAAGGCAGGAGCAGTAAGTCAATGAAGCTGCGTCCCTCCCTCGCCCATGAACGTGGTGGCTGGCAGGACTAGGAGAAGCTTTCGTTCGCTACACGCTCTCCCTCCCGCACGCGGTGGACATGCAACAGTTCAATCGGTGTCAGATGGCCAGAAGCATACTGTAGTACTCCTCCATTGCAGTAGTACTCCATCATTGTTCGACTTCCCAAAGAGGTGAAGAGCCAAGCGCAACCCGAACGCTGGTGTGGCAGTTTCATGTGTAGAGTAGTCTAGGATAGCGTGTACCGTGCGTGTAAGCTTAAAATCGTTGGGGTCGGCTCCATGCTTTTTTATTAAAATAATCTTCTGGCCCTACCTGTCATCCTGGTGATTCTAGTTTGCACGCTCATCTGGTCAAGACAGGAATATATATTTTAATTTATGGTGGAGTAAATGTTAGAGGTTGCAGCAAATGGAGTATTGTACACTGCGGGTCTCTCAGCCAAGTTTAGAGGCAACCATGTGGGGCCAGTGCTATGATGTGTTGCGTCAACTCGTAGAACAAGGAGAAGGTTGATTTTACTACTACACGCCTTCTCCCTCGCCCATGCGCGCGGTGGCTAACCCTCCCGCACGTGGTGGACGGACATGCAACAGTGGATTCGATACTGTAGAAGTAGTAGTAACATCATTGTTCGTCTTCTCGAAGAGGCGAAGAGCTCGGCGAAAGCCGAACGTGGCAGTTGCGAATGCTCGCGTGGCAGTCTTTGTGTAGGGGTGGGGCGTGGTGCGGAGCCTTGGAGCACACATATAGACAGGCTCTTGCATGAGACAAAATTGCTATTTGAGCCCGCTATTGTAGTACTAGTACTTGCTAGTATAGCCCTGTAAACCAGAAAGGAGTATTTGCCTTTCTAGATATTTCAACAAGTGACTAGACTACTCCGAGTGCAGTACTGGCTCAAATCTCAAATCTCATCAACCAAGGAATTTTGTGATTGGAGGAATGTATCTCGTACTTTACAAAACTACCCTAATTAAACTCATGCATTAATTATGTAGTTCTCTCATTTTCCTCCCCGCCTTGGTCGCGGTTCACAATATTGAGCACTCCTATATGACTAGCCGCTCTATCTACATGCGGGACATCAAAGCATCCGGGCCCGCATGCCATCCACCAAATCACAGTGAGGTGCTACAGTCGAGACTCACCGGTCACCCCAGTGTGGTCGTCATGACCCGTCATATCACAAAACCCACCTTTACCAACAGTGGTAAAGTGGCCTTGAAGTGGCCTCGAAGTTGGACTCGACGAAGCAACCATCATTTCACTGGAACGCTTGTTGAAGCCCCTTCTCCCCTTTCTTGAAGAAAACCTCACTCGAAGCTACTCACTTCTGCCATTTTTCTTCTTTACCGACGAAGGAAAGGTGGGCAAATTAGTGATGCTGCTATATTTTCATTCCATGAATCTTCTTTCTGCGAAGCACCGACCGATTCTCACAACCTATTATTTTCCCGTTTTCATTACGATTGTGGTTTCCTTTTGATTGATTTTTGTTTGTCAGTTCATTGATGGATCCTAGAGCACTAGCCAAAGAGTTGCCGGCGGACAACCCACTAGAGACAACGATCTCCAGGAAGCGAGCACCGACCAACGAGTTGACCATGTTGGCGGGCCAACCCATGGAGACGAAGAACTCCAAGAAACAAGCACTTGACAAAGAGTTGATGATGTTGGCGGACGAACTCCTCAAAGAAAGTTGGAAGAACAGCAAGGGCCCCACCGTGCCTACCCGAGAAACTCTAATGGCCACCTATGCGAGGCTCAAGGCCGATTTTGAGGATATAGTCACCGTTGAGAAGCAGTATTCCCCTGGCAAGGTGATGGCCCCCATCGAGGACGAGGAGATGGCCCCCGGAGGGATGGGATCCCCCGGTGAGCTGCACAAGGTAAAAAATAATGGCTTACCATATTTGTGGTTTTTGATTATTTGCAATGTGCTTGCAAATATGTTAGGCTTGTGCAGGTGACGGTGTATGTCCTTGATGATTCCGATGTCGCGGCCCGTCCTGTGGACAACACCTAGAGATCATTTTCGATGTCGCGGTCCGTCCTATTGACATCGCCCCGGAGATCGATTCTGATGCCGCTGTCCATCCTGTGGACATCGCCCCCGAGATCGATTCCGATGTCGCAGTCAATCCTGTGGACATCACCCTAGATTTTGATTCCCCTGCCGCTGTCCGTGCTGTGGTCATTGCCTGAGAGACCGATGACAAGAAATAGTTGGTCGCGCTAATCCTTCAGGGTAGTTCGCATTGCCCTGTGTTTAATTACCAGAATGATGCATGTTATCAAACCATCTTAGGGCTAGTGCACTGTCTTGTGTGGGCGGTACTTGCTACTTTCGTTTGATAGTGAATCATGCGAACCCTCTCCGAGTTCTGGAAACAGATGTATCCTCACCAGCTTTTGATGTAATATATCGCATGCTTAGATGAAAGTTCGAATTGTTTATCATATCAGCAAGGCTTGTTTGATGATTCTTGGTGTTAGTAGGCTAGCTACTGTGCCAGCTATAGTACTTGCAAAACACTCACCGAAGAGAAACATTGGGGCTGATTAGCTCGTGGTATGCTTATACTTATCCGTCATCAATCAACCAATAGCCCAAGCTCCTAAAATTGTAGGCTTAGCGATCGATAAGACAATAGTCGACACGGAAACATTCATGATCACGATACATTCATGCCTCATTTGGTTCATAGGGTAGGAAAATCGTAGCAAAAGTACAGAGACGTACACCAAAAAATCATAGCAGTATAGAGACGTACTGCTTCCGTACTTTATAGTACTAACTTTGAAACGAAGGGAGTACAAATCCTAGGAGGGCTAGTTTGGCCTAGTGGGTTTCTGTGATATGACATGGTACAGTGCCGTCCTGTCTTCGCGTGTGGTAGCAGTATTGCGGGTACAGTAAGTTTTCTTGAAGAAGCGGAATTCAACAAAGTCATGATGGTTCCTTTGTCCGACCAACTTACACTAGGAAAGGTTGGGCCTACGCTACGACCGGGGTGGACCAGGATAATTTTGTGCATGGAAGGTGGACCAGGATGGTCGACGTCCCACATGTCCGCGAATGGAAAGTATTGTTTTCCGATATAGAGGACGAGCAACGATTATTCATTGTTTATTTTTTATGAAAGCTATTTTCTCCACTGTTACGACAGAGGAGTGTGAAACACGGCAGCCCAGTGAACTTGGCATGTGCACCACTCCCTCCTTCCTCATGTAATACTACCATAGTGTTGACTATAAGGTTGGCTATAAAGGTTACAACTTTTTCTCACTTTCTCTCTATCTATTTCCTCTCAAATGTTCTTTACCTTTCTTTTTTAGACACAATTGTTTTTATGCCTCTTTTTTAGAATTAGTTTTTTATACCTAGGAGCACGTGTAGAATCGGGCTATTGCAGAGCCCACTCCTTGACTTTGTCAATGCCTCCCTCTCCTCCGCATAAGCGGGCTTATATGCCAGTATTTTACTGGTACTACTTGCTATGAATGTGTAATATCCCACAATTCTAAAATTTGGAATGTTATAATAAATAAATAGTTTTGATTGTTTGTTTGATTGTTCTATGATTGATCGAGTGAAAGTGAGTGAATTTTAAACTTTTGAAAGTTAGATGAGAGGGAATAAAAGTACTTTCCCAAACTTTAATTTTTTCCATTTACGATCTCCGCGAATTCAAATTCTTTTCGAATACAAAACCCTAGAGAGAAGATGAAATGACTTCTTCCATTTAATTAAATGAAAAGGGTATTTGAAAATATTTGAATTTCATTTGGAACTAGTTTGAAACTTAGAAACTTTAAGCAACTCAATAATTTTCATGAGAGAAGATAAAATGACTTCTTCAAAACATATGAAATATGAGCTGGAAGTTTTAAAAGAATTAAATTCAAAATCCCATTGGAATTATTTTCAATTTGGGGTTATTTGGGTTTGATTCAAATTATTTTCCTCCAAAAATAAAATATATGGAAAATAGGGTAAAATGATTCCATACATTAAAAAATTTGAGAGAAATAAATTTGAAATCATTTTGGTATTTTTAAAATGATTTTTACTGGATTTTATTAGACTAGTAGCACTCTTTGCTTTATTTAAATTTTTTGGATTTTATTTGACACTAGAAAATTGTTCAGGTTGTAGGAAATCTTTTTCGAATTTTTTTGATATATTATATGCCTATATAATATTATTTATTTATTTATTTATTTTTTATTTTTGTTTGTTTGGAAAAATGTTTAGAAAAAAACGAACTGGGCCGGCCCAGCCAACCGGGCCGAGCGAGCCAAGCGCCGCTCGTCCCCGAGCTCCCGCTGCAGTCCGCCTGTCGCACGGCGTCGCCGCCGCCGTGACCGCGTCGGGCACGCTTCCCCTTGCCCCTCGCCCACGCCAGTCGCCGCCCCTCCCCTACCCCTTTAAAAGACCGTCCCAGGACCCCATCCTCTCCTGCATCGTGTCGCTGCCGCCTCGCCTCTCGCACCGCCGCTGCCGCACTCCGCTGCACGCCGCCGCGCCTGGATCCGCCGCCCGCGTAGCCGCCGCTGCCGCCGCTCCACTCGCCGCCCCGCAAGCCACCAGATCCGCCACTGCTGTTCGTCGACGACCCGCCGCCGAACCACCGTGGACCGGTATAAAACCGAACCCTAGATCGGTTATTTTTGGTTTTCCCTAGGTTTTCTTTAAAACACGGTTTTTCCTTTTTAGTCTAGTTATTTAACAAACGTTCGTCGTTTAGACTTCTGTAGCGAATGGTTTTCGTTGGTTTAGGTTCTGTTGCAAGCGTTCGCTCGATAGATTTTCTTTTTGTTTTTAATTTTCGGCCAGGGACCCATCCATGAATATATTACTTACAGATTAGTCCCTGATCTTCAAACATTCGCTACTTTTCGCTCGTTTATCCAAATCCAACGAAACCAACGCCCACTTCTTCGTTATGATCCCCTCTATCCAGATAAATAACTTAAACATATTTTTGAAAGTTTTAAACTTTGAATTCAAATAGATTTGTCTTTGAACTTCGTTTGATCATAACTTGAGTTTTATAACTTCGATTTAATTGATTCTTTTTGCAAATTGAAGCTCTTGACCTAAAATTTCCGATAAGGAGAAATTCACATAATTTTGGTACTGTTAGAAATTGTTTTATGTTGCAAGAGTTATTTTCTTGGTTTGATGTTTTTCGAATTGTCTTCTTCGTTCTTTGTGATCTTTTGAGTGATTGCTTATATGTGGTTACTATTGCTTGCATACGATAGATTGACCGGAGTGTGACGAGTAGAACTATCAGGAGTAATGAGTGCGAATCATCTTCATCAACATTACGAGGCAAGTTCACACTTTGATCATACTTTTCATACCCAGTTTTTATGCATTAGTTTCACCCTCAAACATTGCATGGTCAGTAATTGATAACATGTGGGTATTGGGATGTAGTTGATGAGGTAGGAACCTATTGTCCTGCATTCAAACCTTGGGAGTTACTTCTATGTTGTGCTCATACTGCTCTGCTATGTTCGTAGACGTGGATTGGATGAGTGTATTCATGACAGATGTGAGAGTTATCATTAATGGTTAACTTAAGGTGGCTACTTTAATACACATCTGGGTGGATTGGTTGGGGCACCCTGGGGATATACTAGTGGCTTGCCCGGACACCTTGGCATATATTAGTGTTGTCCTAGGAGATCCCGGGGTACCCGTGTGATCATCCTATGGTTCGCTACCCAGGCTCAAAGGAATCATAAGATTATTCATGCTAGAAACTTCCGTGTGCAGTGCTACCTCTTGAGCACTGCGTTGGTTTTTCCCTTGAAGAGGAAAGGGTGATGCAGCAAAGTAGCGTAAGTATTTCCTTCAGTTTTTGAGAACCAAGGTATCAATCCAGTAGGAGGCTACGCGCGAGTCCCTCGCACCTACACCAACAAATAAATCCCCGCAACCAACGCAATAAGGGGTTGTCAATCCCTACCAACGCAATAAAGGGGTTGTCAATCCCTACACGGTCACTTACGAGAGTGAGATCTGGTAGATATGATAGGATAATGTTTTTGGTATTTTTATGATAAAGATGCAATGTGTAGAAAGTAAAATAAAAATAGCAATAGAAATAGCTTGTTGACGGGAGATTAATATGATGGAAAATAGATCCGGGGGCCATAGGTTTCACTAGTGGCTTCTCTCAAGAGCATAAGTATTTACGGTGGGTGAACAAATTACTGTTGAGCAATTGACATAATTGAGCATAGTTATGAAAATATCTACGTATGATCATGTATATAGGCATCTTGTCCGAGACAAGTAGACCGACTCCTGCCTGCATCTACTACTATTACTCCACACATCGACCGCTATCCAGCATGCATCTAGAGTATTAAGTTCATAAGAACAGAGTAACGCTTTAAGCAAGATGACATGATGTAGAGGGATAAATTCATGCAATATGATATAAACCCCATCTTGTTATCCTCGATGGCAACAATACAATACGTGCCTTGCTGCCCCTACTGTCACTGGGAAAGGACACCGAAAGATTGAACCCAAAGCTAAGCCGTTCTTGCAAGAAAGATCAATCTAGTAGGCCAAACCAAACTGATAATTCGAAGAGACTTGCGAAGATAACCAATCATACATAAAAGAATTCATAAGATTCAAATATTGTTCATAGATTAACTTGATCATAAACCCACAATTCATCGGTCTCAACAAACACACCGTAAAAGAAGATTACATTGAATAGATCTCCACAAGAGAGGGGGAGAACATTGTATTGAGATCCAAAAAGAGAGAAGAAGCCATCTGGCTAATAACTATGGACCAGAAGGTCTGAGGTAAACTACCCACACATCATCGGAGGGGCTATGGTGTTGATGTAGAAGCCCTCCGTGATCGATGCCCCCTCCGGTGGAGCTCCGGAACAGGCCCCAAGATGGGATCTAGTGGGTATAGAAGGTTGCGGCAGTGGAATTAGGTTTTTGGCTTTGTATCTGGTAGTTTGGGGGTACATAGGTATATATAGGAGGAAGGAGTACATCGGTGGAGCAACATGGGGCCCACGAGGGTGGAGGGCGCGCCCAGGGGGTATGCGCACCCCCTACCTCGTGGCTTCCTGTTTGATTTCTTGAAGTAGGGTCCAAGTCCTCTGGATCATGTTCGTTCCGAAAATCACGTTCCCGAAGGTTTCATTCCATTTGGACTCCGTTTGATATTCTTTTTCTGCGGAACTCTGAAATAGGCAAAAAACCAACAATTCTTGGTTGGGCCTCCGATTAATAGGTTAGTCCCAAAAATAATATAGAAGTGTATAATAAAGCCCAATTATGTCCAAAACAGAATATAATATAGCATGGAGCAATAAAAAACTATAGATACGTTGGAGACGTATCAAGCATCCCCAAGCTTAATTCCTCCTCGTCCTCGAGTAGGTAAATGATAAAAACAGAATTTTTTATGTGAAATGCTACTTGGCTTAATTTCAATGTAATACTTCTTAATTGTGGAATGAATATTCAGATCGGAAAGATTCGAGATAAAAGTTCAATATTGACATAAAAATAATAATACATCAAGCATACTAACTAAGCAATTATGTCCTCTCAAAATAACATGGCCAAAGAAAGTTCATCCCTACAAAATCATATAGTTTAGTCATGCTCCATTTTCGTCACACAAGAATGCTCTCGTCATGCACAACCCCGATGACAAGCCAAGCAATTGTTTCATACTTTAGTAATCTCAAACTTTTTCAACCTTCACGCAATACATGAGCGTGAGCCATGGATATAGCACTATGGGTGGAATAGAATATGATGATGGGGGTTATGTGGAGAAGACAAAAAAGGAGAAAGTCTCACATCAACGCGGCTAATCAATGAGCTGTGGAGATGCCCATTGATTGATGTTAATGCAAGGAGTAGGGATTGCCATGCAATGTATGCACTAGAGCTATAAGTATATGAAAGTTCAACAAAAGAAACTAAGTGGGTGTGCATCCACCCACGAATACCTAGGGCATTTGAGGAGGCCCATTGTTGGAATATACAAGCCATTTTCTATAATGAAAATTCCCACTAGTATATGAAAGTGACAAAACAAGAGACTCTCTATCATGAAGATTATGGTGCTACTTCGAAGCACAAGTGTGGTAAAAAGGATAGTAACATTGTCCCTTCTCTCTTTTTCTCTCATTTTTTAGGCCATCTCCTTTTTTATGGCCTTTATCTTTTTTTATTCCTCACTTGGGACAATTCTCTAGAAAATGATGATCATCACACTTCTATTTATTTACAACTCAATGAATACAACTCGATACTAGAACAAAGTATGACTCTATATGAATGCCTCCGACGGTGTACCGGGATATGCAATGAACCAAGAGTGACATGTATGAAAGAATTATGAACAGTGGCTTTGCCACAAATACTATGTCAACTACATGATCATGCAAAACAATATGACAATGATGAACGTGTCATGATAAACGGAACAGTGGAAAGTGGCATGGCAATATATCTCGGAATGGCTATGGAAATGCCATAATAGGTAGGTATGGTGGCTGTTTTGAGGAAGGAAGATATAAGGAGGTTTATGTGTGAAAGAGCGTATCATATCATGGGGTTTGGATGCACCGCAAAGTTTGCACCAACTCTCAATATGATAAAGGGCAATGCACGGTACCGAAGAGGCTAGCAATGATGGAAGGGTGAGAGTGCGTATAATCCATGGAATCAACATTAGTCATAAAGAACTCACATACTTATTGAAAAAATCTACAAGTCATCAAAAACCAAGCACTACGCGCATGCTCCTCGGGGGATATATTGGTAGGAGAAGACCATCGCTCGTCCCCGATCGCCACTCATAAGGAGGACCATCAAAGAACACCTCATGTTTCAAATTTGTTACATAACGTTTACCATACGTGCATGCTATGGGACTTGCAAACTTCAACACAAGTATTTCTAAAATTCACAACTACTCAACTAGCACAATTTTAATATCACTACCTCCATGTCTCAAAACAATCATCAAGCATCAAACTTCTTTTAGTATTCAAAACACTCATAAGAAAGTTTTTACTAATCTTGAATACCTAGCATATTAGGATTATTCAAGCAAATTACCATGCTATTTAAGACTCTCAAAATAATATAAGTGAAGCATGAGATATCAATAGTTTCTATAAAACAAATCCACGACCGTGCTCTAAAAGACATAAGTGAAGTACTAGAGCAAAAACTATATAACTCAAAAGATATAAGTGAAGCACATGGAGTATTCTAATAATTCCCGAATCATGTGTGTCTCTCTCAAAAGGTTTGTACGGAAAAGAAGAAAGTGGTAACTAAAAATCAAAAACTAAAATCATACAAGACGCTCCAAGCAAAACACATATCATGTGGTGAATAAAAATATAGCTCCAAGTAAAGTTACCGATGGAAGTAGACGAAAGAGGGGATGCCTTCCGGGGCACCCCCAAGATTTGGCTTTTTTGTGTCCTTATACTATCTTGGGGGTCCCATGGGAATCCCCAAGCTTAGGCTCTTGCCACTTCTTGTTCCATAATCCATCAGATCTTTCACCCAAAACTTGAAAACTTCACAACACAAAACTCAGCAGAAAATCTCGTGAGCTCCGTTAGCGAAAGAAAACAAAAGACCACTTCAATGTACTGTAATGAACTCATTCTTTATTTATATTGGTGTTAAACCTACTGTATTCCAACTTATCTATGGTTTATAAACTATTTTACTAGCCACAGATTCATCAAAATAAACAAACAACACACGAAAAACAGAATCTGTCAAAAACAGAGCAGTCTGTAGTAATCTGTAACTAATGCAAACTTCTGGAACCCCAAAAATTCTACCAAAATAGGAAGACCTAGACAATTTTTTTATTGATCATAAACAATTGGAATCAATATTTTATCACTTTATGGTGATTTTTAACAATTATTTTCGTGAACAGAAAGTTTCTGGAATTTTCTGCAAGATCAAATAACTATCATCCAAGAAGATCCTATAGGTTTAAATTGGTACAAACACTAATTAAAACACAAAAACAAATCTAACCAGAGGCTGGATCAAAGATTTATTCCTAAACAGAATCAGAAAACTAAAAACTAAAAATAAATTGGGTTGCCTCCCAACAAGCGCTATCGTTTAACGCCCCTAGCTAGGCATTGATAATTTTAATGATGCTCACATGAAAGACAAGAATTGAAGAACAAAGAGAGCATCATAAAACATGTTAAAAACACATCTAAGTCTAACATACTTCCTATGCATAGGCATCTTATAGGCAAACAAATTATCAAGACAAGCAAATACTAGCATATGCAAGGAAGAAGTGAGAAACAATAGCAATCTCAACATAATGAGAGGTAATTTAGTAACATGAAAATTTCTCCAACCATATTTTCCTCTCTCATAATAATTACATGTGGGATCATATTCAAATTCAACAAAATAGCTATCACATAAAATATTTTCAACACGATCCACATGCATGCAAAGTTGACACTCTTCCAAAATAGTGGGATTAACATTAACTAAAGTCATGACCTCTCCAAACCCACTTTTATAAAAAAATTCATAAGATTGAACATACTCCAAATATGTGGGATCTAAAGTTGACACTCTTCCAAACCCACTTTCAATATTTTTGCAAACATTATTATCAATCTCATATTCATCATGGGGCTTAAATAAATTTTCAAGATCATAAGAAGAATCACCCCAATCATGACCATTGCAACAAGTATTAGACATAGCAAAACTAGCATCCCCAAGCTTAGGGTTTTGCATATTATTAGCACAATTGACATCAAGAGTAAGATCATTGCAATCGTGCTTTTGATTCAAAGATCTATCGTGAATTGCTTCATAAAGTACTTCATCACAATTTTCAGATTCACGAATTTCAAGCAAAACCTCATAAAGATAATCTAGTCCTCTCAGCTCACTAGCAATAGGTCCCCGAGATCCCGCCGCAGTCCACCTGTCGCACGATGTCACCGCTGCAGTGACCGCGTCGGGCACGCTTCCCCATGCCCCTCGCCCACGATAGTCGCCGCCCCTTCCCTGCCCCTTTAAAAGGCCACCCCGGGACACCCTCCTCTCCTCGCATCGCGCCCCTGCCGCCTCGCATCTCGCGCCGCCGCCGTAGCGGAATCACGCCGCCGCTGCCGCACCCAGCTGCACGTCGCCGCCTCATGCTGCACGCCGCTGCCGCGCCTGGATCCACCGCCCGCGTAGCCGCCGCTGCCTCCGCTCCACTCGTCGCCCCGCAAGCCACCAGAGCCGCCATCGCCGTCCGCCGACGACCCACCGCGGAACCACCGTGGACCGGTATAAAACCAAACCCTAGATCGGTTATCTTTGGTTTTCTCGGTTTTTCTTTAAAACACAGTTTTTCCTTTTTAGTCTAGTTATTTAACGAACGTTCGTCGTTTAGACTTCTGTAGCCAACGGTTTTCGTTAGTTTAGGTTCTGTAGCGAGCGTTCCCTCGATAGATTTTTTCTTTTTCTTTTTAATTTTTGGCCAGGGACCCATCAGTGAATATTTATTTACAAATTAGTCCCTGATCTTCAAACCTTCGCTACTTTTCGCTCGTTTATCCAAATCCAATGAAACCAACGCCCACTTCTTTATTATGATCCCCTCTATCCAGATAAACAACTTAAACATATTTTTTGAAAGTTTTAAAATTTGAATTCAAACAAATTTGTCTTTGAACTTCGTTTGATCGTAACTTGAGTTTTATAACTCCGATTTAATTGATTCTTTTTCCAAATTGAAGCTCTTGACCTAAACTTTTGATAAGGATAAATTCGCATAATTTTGGTACTATTAGAAATTGTTTTATGTCGCAAGAGTTATTTGCTTGGTTTGATGTTTTTCGAACTGTCTTCTTCGTTCTTTTTGATCTTTTGAGTGATTGCTTATGTGTGGTTACTATTGCTTGCTTACGATAGATGGACCAGAGTGTGAAGAGTAGAACTATCAGGAGTTATGAGTGCGAATCATCTTCATCAACAGTACGAGGCAAGTTCACGCTTTGATCATACTTTTCATACCCAGTTTTTATGCATTAGTTTCACCCTCAAACATTGCATGGTTAGGAATTGATAACATGTGGGTATTGTGAAGTAGTTGATGAGGTAGGAACCTATTGTCCTGCATTCAAACCTTGGGAGTTACTTCTACGTTGTGCTCATACTGCTCTGCTATGCTCGTAGACGTGGATTGGTTGAGTGTATTCATGACAGATGTGAGAGTTATCATTATCTGGGTGGATTGGTTGGGGCACCCTGGGGATATACCAGTGGCTTGCACAGACACCTAGGGATATACCAGTGTTGTCCTAGGAGATCCCGGGGTACCCGTGTGATCATCCTATGGTTCGCCACCCAGGCTCAAAGGGATCATAAGATTATTCATGCTAGAAACTTCTGTGTGCAGCAACAAGCCATTATGGGCTCGGGCATAGTTGAGTATGTTGTGTGACCTCTTTCAGTGGTAGACTAGCAGATGTAGGGGCTGTAGGTGGTATGGTCTACCCATCGAAAGAGTTAATGCTTCTGAAAGACTGTGTCTCGGTCATCTGTTTTTCAAACGTCATGCAGTGCGAGAAATCAAACAGAGGAGATCGAGTCTCGTGGGAAAAGTGTGCAAACCTCTGCAGAGAGTGTACAAACTGATCATGATCAGTCGTGTCCCCGGTTATGGACATCTTGAGTATTTGGTTCTTGGATTATCATGTTGATCTCATCACTCTATTTAATGAAATTGTTGGGTTACTAATGATTTGGTAATATTTTGGGATTGAGTTGGGGATATACCTTCTCAATATTTTCAAACAACTGTGTAGTTAAATAAAATTTATTCCTTTGAGGTAGGAAAAAAAATTAACTTTATGCAAAATTTAACCTAGAGCCTCCATGAGCCAAATATGCATGTAGTGATAGCCATTATTCAGCATTCACTACTGGAATCAGCTAATTTGCCATCTGCCAGCTCTTTGCCGTCTGCTAGCTGACGGCAAAGCAGCTCTTTGCCATCAGCTACCAAAAAGCCGACGGCAAAGAACTGGCAGACGGCAAAGAAGCTCTTTGCCGTCCGCCAGATCTTTGCCGTCTGCTGGCATATGGCAAAGAATCTTTGCCGTCCGCTGGCGGACGGCAAAGACAGAGGTGGCCCCCACCCCCCGCCCGTTTGGGAAAAACTTAACGGGCCACCTCTTTGCCGTCCGCCAGCGGACGGCAAAGAGCCAAAGTGGCGGACGGCAAAGACAGGTGGACGGCAAAGAGGGCAGTATCTAACGGCCCGTACGTGCCCCCCGCCCGCCTCTGTTCTCGCCCCATCCCGCCCCGCGCCCCACCACGCACCCCCGCCGCCGCCGCCCGCCACCCGCCGCCGACTCTTGCCCCCGCCGCCGCCCGCCGCGCGCCGCCGCCCCGGCCCCCACCGCCCCGTCGCCCCCCACCCGCCGCCCCGGTGCCCCAGCCCCCCGCCGCCCGGGCGCCCCAGCCCCCCGCCGCCCCGGCGCCCCGCCGCCCCGCGCCCCACCGCGCCGGGCCCGCCCCCCCGCCGCCCCAGGCCGCCCCGCGCCCCGGCCAGCTCCTCCACCGCCCCGCCCCCTCCTCCACCGGCGCTGGTAAAGGTGAGCCCGGCCTCCTTTTTCTGTTTTTTTCTGTTTTTTTTCTTTTTAGTTTTAGTTTAGATTTAGTGTTAGGTTTAGTTTTAGGTTTAGTTTTAGTTTAGATTTAGTTTTAGGTTTAGTTTTAGGTTTAGTTTAGATTTAGTTTTAGGTTTAGTTTTAGAGAAAAAGAGGAGAGGAGGAGAAGAAGAAGAGGAAGAAGAAGAAGAGGAGGAGGAGAAGAAAAAAGAAGAAGAGGAAAAAGAAGAAGAAAAAAGAGGAGAGGAGGAGCAGAAGAAGAGGAAAAAGGAAAGGAGGAGGAAGAAGAAGAAGAAGAAGAAGAAGGAAAAAAAGGAAGAAAAGGAAGAAAAGGAAGAAGAAGAAAAGGAAAAAAAAAGGAAAACCCCCCGACACGGCACCCCGACCCGACACCGCACCCCGACCCCGACCCGGCACCCCGACCCCGACACCCCGACCCCGACCCCGACCCCGACACCCCGACCCCGACCCCGACACCCCGACCCCGAGCCTGACCCGACACCCCGACCCCGACACGGACACGGCACCCCGACCCCAACCCGACACCCCGACCCCGAGACCCCGACACCGACACGACAACCCGACACCGACACCCTGACACCACACCCACCTTTACCCCGACACCGACACGGCACCCCGACCCCGACCCGGCACCCCGACCAGACACCCCGACCCCGAGACACCGACCCCGAGACCCCGGGCCTGACCCGACACCCCGACCCCAACACTGACACGGCACCCCGACCCGACACCCCGACCCCGAGACCCTGACCCCGACCGCGAGTCGGACCCGACACCCCGACCCCGACACCGACACGGCACCCCGACCCCGACCCGGCACCCCGACCCCGAGACCCCGACCCCGACACGGCACCCCGACACCGACAGGGCACCCCGACCACCGACACCTCCCGAAAATTAAGGTGTTCTTTGGCCTTCCAGAGGCCGACGGGGTCATATATTTGTGAATTATTAGTTAGGTCATATATTTTTCGATTTTGTTATGAAAAACATCATATATAATTGTGTTGATCGTGTAGTTTTAAATGTGCAGTTGTTTCATCGCTGCGAGGTTTGGTGTTCGACGACCTCGCCGTGCGTTTGACGAGCTCTGCCCCTTCGTTCGTGGGTGAGCACAAATGACAAGTCCTCCTCCCCCATTAATTATTTGATCTATTCCGATGAAACTTGATAGCTAGCTATATATGTGTCTGGAATCATCAGTATGCGTAACCAATATGTGTCTCCCGTTCGAAAGCGTCATAGTTATAAATATGCATGCATTTGCATATTTTTAACCTTGATTCTTTCGAATTGTCCAACGCTATCCATGGACAGCCCGAGTATGTGTAGATTGGGTTCGTTTTCCCATATGCTTTGCTCCGGATCCGACGCATAAATTTCGTCAGTGCCTCCCCTGTTGTTCTCCGGGTACACATCCTCTCTGTTTATTGCAGAGACGTGTATCAGGAGAACAGCGGGGAGGTGCTGCCGAAATTTTGCGTCGGATCCGGAGCATAGCATGGGAAAATGAACCCAATCTACACATACACGGGTGGGATTAGGATCTATCATTACCTATTAGAGTGTAGGTTGCATGGACGTAATAAAATTGACAAAGTAGATCAACTGATGAATATATACATGGTGAATTACATATATAATTGTTGTGTGTCCAGTAGCTCTGAAAGTCAAGATGAGTGACCGTGCTTGGATGTATACCGGTCACACTGGTCAGAACAAATGGAGCGCTGAATGGTTCACAAAAACTAAGGGGTTTGTGCAAGCCGCATTTGCAAATGGCCAAAAGAAATCCTGGTGCCCCTGTTTCCGGTGCGGCAATTGGGAAAAGAAGACAGAGGCTGAAATGGGCAAACACCTGCAGAAGAGTGGTTTTACGCCCGATTATACGGTGTGGACATTTCATGGTGAGTCTGCCCAACGTGACCGAGCTGAGGTGGATCGTCGTCGCACTGACGAGCATGGTACCGGGATGGAAAACATGGTGCAAGGCTATGATGATGCTCGGGATTCGGACGAGGAGATGGAGGAATCTGCAAAGGCCTTCAATGAAATGTTGGAGTCTTCGAAACGTCCGCTACACGAGCACACTGAGCTTTGTCAGTTGGATGCCATCTCACAAGTAATGGCTCTGAAGGCTCAGTTCAACTTGGGCAGAGAATGCTATGACGCAATTATGACAGTATTTGGACGCTTTCTACCCAAAGGCCATGTAATGCCTGCAAACCTGTACCAGTCGGACAAAATCCTCCGTGCACTGAAGATGCCCTATGAGAAGATACATGCCTGTGAGAAAGGATGTGCCTTATTTAGGCTTGGCTATGCGGACTTGAACTATTGTCCCATTTGCAAGTCTTCCAGGTATATTGTGGTAGACAACGGTATGGGTGAGAAGACACAGACCAAAATCCCCGTTAGTGTTCTTCGGTATATGCCAATCATACCAAGACTTCAACGTCTTTTCATGGTCGAAGAGACGTCCAGACAGATGACATGGCACAAAACAGGCAAAAGAACCGAACTAGATGCAGATGGGAATCTGATGATGGTACACACATCGGATGGTGTTGCGTGGAAAAAGTTTGATGAATTACATGCTGACAAAGCGGCAGATCTGAGGCATCCTCGAGTCGGCATCAGCACGGATGGGTTCAGTGTGTTTGGTATGACGGCAGCCCAATACAGTTGTTGGCCCGTATTTGTCTTTCCACTCAATCTCCCCCCCGGACAGATTATGCAAAGAAAGAACATTTTCCTGACGTTGATAATTCCAGGACCCAACTATCCGGGCAAAAATATGAATGTGTACATGCAGCCGCTTAAGGACGAATTGCAAGAAGCCTGGGATAATGGGTTCAAGACATACGACGCCTTTAGCAAACGGAACTTCATAATGCGTGTCTGGTACATGTACTCGACGCATGACTTGCCGGCGTATGCGCTATTCGTTGGCTGGTGTGTGCATGGAAGGTTCCCGTGCCCCACATGCAAGGGAGCTCTTGAGTTTCGTTGGCTTCAGGCCGGTCGCAAGTTTTCTTGCTTCGACATGCATAGACAGTTCCTGGATCCTCGCCATAAGTTCAGGAAAGACAAGAAGAACTTCATCAGGGGTAAAGTTGTCAAAAACTCTGCACCACCTGCATTGACAGGCCAACAGACCCTGGATCAGTTAAACGCTCTCGAGCCAGATCCACAACGTTCAGGGTACTTCAAGGGGTATAATACTAAGCACGCGTGGACTCACAAAACATGCTTATGGGATCTGCCTTACTTCAAAGACCTCCTTTGCCCACACAACATCGACGTGATGCACACTGAGAAGAATATCTCTGAGGCACTTTTTGGTACATTGTTCGGCATAGATGGGAAGTCAAAGGATAATACTAAGGCTAGAGTCGATCTGGAGGCGCTATGTGATAGGCCGTTACAAAACATGAAAGAACCGAAAGGAAAGCAGAACTGGACAAAGCCAAAGGCATGGTTCAATCTTGGAAGGCCAGCTATGAGGGAAATTCTCTTGTGGGTGCAACAACGGTTGATGTTCCCCGATGGGTATGCAGCGAATCTAAAGAGGGGAGCGAATCTTGATAAACTGAAGATATTTGGTCTCAAGAGTCATGATTGGCACATATGGATTGAGCGGGTAATGCCGGTGATGTTGCGTGGCTTCATCCCTGAGGATGAATGGCTAGTACTGGCAGAACTCAGCTATTTCTTCCGTGTTCTTTGTGCGAAAGAACTATCGCCTAGCGTGCTAGAAGAAATGGAAGAGTTGGCGCCGGAGTTGATCTGCAAGTTAGAGAAGATCTTTCCACCGGGCTTCTTTAATCCAATGCAGCATTTGATTTTGCATCTCCCGACCGAGGCAAGATTGGGCGGGCCCGTGCAAAATCGTTGGTGCTACCCAACTGAGAGGATGCAGAAGACGCTTCGAGAAAAATGTAAAAATAAACGTAGAATTGAAGCATCGATGGCTGAGGCATTCATCACAGAGGAGGCGGCAAACTTCGTAACAGCGCACTATGAAGCCAAAAATCGTCATTTGCATAATCCGAAGCCTCGTAACAGCGGCAGACGGCAAAGAGCTGCCGTTAGCCACTTAACGGACTGACAGCGCAATTATTGCCGTCCGCTCTCTTTGCCGTCAGCCCTGCTCTCTTTGCCGTCTGCGGCGGACGGCAAAGACTTTGCCATCAGTGGCAGACGGCAAAGTATCTGTTTACCGTAGCCAACGTTGCCGGAGCCTTTTGCCGTCCGCAGCTGACGGCAAAGGCCTTTGCCGTCCGCTGTTCATGCCTTTGCCGTCCGCCATGGCAGACGGCAAAGTAGCTGATTCCTGTAGTGATTGCACTACAATTTGAAATTGCCAGTACATTCAATGTACTGACCTACATGGCTGCGACGTCTGATGTTGCAGGAATCTTATGACGAGTAAGTGATACGTGAGGGTTACGATTTCTACACTCAACTTTCCCGTTGGTGTTGATGGGAATCCACAACCATGTTGTTACTTCTGCTATTTGGATTGAGGCAATAGTATTTACGTTACTTTATACATGTGATTTACCTCTATTATAAATCCTCGAGTACTGTGTGTGTCAGCATACCGATCCAAGGATGACACTTAAGCATAGAGACTTGACCGTCTGAGGTCGGGTCGCTACAGAATGCGGGCAGCTGGTGTCTAAGGTGGGAGGGCTTGGAAGCGGTCCGAACTCCCACATGGCCCACCTCACATTATCACCATATATTTCTTGGAGTCCGTGCGCGGCGGGCGGGCGATCTCTTCTCCCTCCCCCGTCTCTCTCTTCTCAGCCGACACCCACCGAGCGATTTGATTTCGGCTATCGACGGTTTATTCCATTGCACTCCCACATGTCAGTGAAATTGCAAGACAACGCGTGTTCCTTCTGGTGAGAGGCGTGCGAGCCGGACTGTTGGGGGTGCGACGCGTACGAGTCGTAAGTGTGCCGCCTTTTCTTTTGAACTTGCAAAGAGAAACATTTTCGTGCAATCGATCGATAGAAATCCAGAACAAAATGACGAGGGTGGTGGTTTCCCGCGCGTTAGGCGGGCTAGTTTGAGTGATATGACGTGCTACAATGCCATCCACTTGCTCCATTTTTATGTAAGCAAGAGTTTACACTCTTACGTGGGATCGGAGGAGTGCAAAACATGGCGGATCTGATTTTGGTCGAGGGATAACTGTTCCCTTCCAAATAATGGAGCACTGTTTATCTCCAGCGCTGGCCCACAAATTTACACCCGCATTTGTCCGAGGACACTGATGGATGCCATCCAATGCTGCCCGCATACCTTTCGACAACTATATGAACTAAATAGACAAACTTCGTGCAAACAAAGCAAACTTCAAATTAACCGGATGAAATTCATTACATTTCGAAAACTTTTCCTACAAACTGGACGAAATTCATTACATATTTCGCACAAAACATACTAAAATCTACTGTAAACCTAATCTAAACGATTGCCGGCGCCCAACCACCATGTCCAGCCATGAACCCGAGAAAGCCGGCCATTGCCTTTGCCTCCTCCTCCTCCGCCTAGATAACCTCCTCCTCCAGAGCACAAGGTTCTGAAGATTTCCGCCTACACGTCGCTGTCAAGTGGCTAATCGGCCGTCGATGTTTATCCCACCAAGCTTGGCGTCGACTAAGTGGAGGAGCAGTGGCCTTCCTGGGACCACAGCGGCGGCGACCTACCATGTACTACTCTTCCTCGCTGCCGGCTGCACCCACGCACGCACGCCGGCTTCATGGAAGTGGCGGTGGAGGGCGGCCGGGGGGGGGGGGGGGAGCCGGCGATCTCCTTCATCTGCTCCTATGATAGTATGTCCAAGAGAGCTTTGGGGCATGCCCGGAGTGGAGCCGCCGATGTCCTTTGTCTGCTCCTGCGACAGTACGTCCAAGAGAGCTTTGGAGCGCCAGGAGGCCATGGTTGGAGTGGTGCCGACAGAAGGAAGGGACCGGAGGAGAATGAGTGTGGGTCTTTGGCTATGGCTAGGAGCTTCGGCTCAAGGTAATATAGCGAGCGAATGGCAATGAGCCACAGCAGACGGTTGGACGGCTGGCGCCGGAGTACGTTCGTCGGGCATGAATGCGGACGCTGATTCCGTGACTTAACTGCAGGTGCGTTGGGTCACTAACATGTGGGCCCAACGGGCATCTGCCCGCATGTTAGTGCACACCAACTGCACCTGCAGTTAAGTCTGGTGAATGCGGCATTGACGTTCTGGAGAGACGGTGACCGTTTCAGGCAGGAAGCGCGTGCTAGCGATGGAAGGGGTTTCGGTAGGCCAGGGCGGTCAGACGCTGGATTTGTGGTAAAATGTGAACTCCTGGATGACGAGCCTTTGAAGTGTATGCGGCACGTATTGACAACCAGGCGTCCATGCAACCGGTCTTGTCGCCAGCTAGCCTTCGACGACCACCATTAGACAACACACAACCATGCATAACTTACGAATAATGGACGAATCGATCAGACACACACTCGTGTGCAGTGGCACTATGATCGGCCGCTCACGATAGTACATACTCCGTACCATAGTAATGTCAGGCACCGTCGGGGCGCGCATGTGACGGGCTCGCCGTTTGCGTTGCGCCATGAGTAGGACTTTGATTGAGAGGGCAGCATGCATGCATTAGCATGGTTTGACAGCGTGAGCATGAGTGTCTGCACGCGTACATGCTACTTGCCTCTATTTATGGTGTGCGCTAATGTGTGCATCACGTATAATATAATGATCAAAGTCAGCTATCAACACAAGTTCGATGACCGACAATGCATTTTACTTGGTAATAAATGACCAGGATTGAAGGGGAATCAAAATTTCGTTCGTCTTATGTCCTTGAGCTCTTGAAAAACCAATGCACTATACGGTTGTCCGGCCACTCCACCCCAGAGCTCTCACCAAGCGTTGTTCATGCCACCGCGCCGCACACTAACCTGTAAGGAAGCGATGGCATCACGCCGCACCGATTTCCTCGCCGCCCA
This sequence comes from Aegilops umbellulata, assembly GCA_032464435.1. Classification (NCBI taxonomy): domain Eukaryota; kingdom Viridiplantae; phylum Streptophyta; class Magnoliopsida; order Poales; family Poaceae; genus Aegilops; species Aegilops umbellulata. Next base: position 80,964,152 of record CP136060.1, on the reverse strand, counting down.
TGACCACACACAAAATGGTAGGGAAGCAATGGCATCTCGCTGTGCCGAGTTCATCGCCACTCGCGACTTCACACCTACGTGGGCGGAATTTGAAGCTGCCAAGGCCGAATGGGCGGTAGAACAAGAGGTGGCAAAATCCGCATAGAGGGAGCGGAGAAGTCAGAAAGCACTAAAGAAAAGAGAGGCCCGCTGTCGGTGTCAAAACCGGTGGATCTCGAGTAGGGGGTCCCGAACTGTGCGTCTAAGGTCGATGGTAACCAGAGGCAGGGGACACGATGTTTACCCAGGTTTGGGCCCTCTCTATTGAGGTAATACCCTACTTCCTACTTGATTGATCTTGATGAATATGAGTATTACAAGAGTTGATCTACCACGAGATCGTAATGGCTAAACCCTAGAAGTCTAGCCTGTATGACCATGGTAATGAGTATCTCTCCTCCGGACTAAGTCCTCCGGTTTATATAGACACCGGGAGGATCTAGGGTTACACAAGGTCGGTTACAAAGAAAGGAATCTACATGTTTGACCGCCAAGCTTTCCCTCCACGCCAAGGAGAGTCCCATCCGGACACGGGTAGGGTCTTAGGTCTTCGTATTTTCATAGCCCATCAGTCTGACCCATGGCTAACAGGCCAGACGCCCGAGGACCCCTTAGTCCAGGACTCCCTCAGTAGCCCCCGCTGCGGCAGGAAGGGTCCAGACACCCCTGCCGCCCTGGCCAAAATATTGGCTGAACTGTTCAAAGGGGAGGAAGAGGAGTTCCTACGCATCCAGCACAGGGAAGGATATTCTATGTACGGTCCTCCTAGTTGGGTAAGCCCCCAACTCCTCTGCTCTACTCATTCCAGTCCCTGAGCTACGTTCAATGAACATTAACTTGTCCATTTATAACAGCACTGGAGAAAGATTTCCGAGGGGCTTTACAGCCCCGCCCCGCAGCCCGAGGGCCACAATCGGGACCTTGACCCTGGATTCGAAGAGGATCCAGATGTATTCGTGGTGCTCAAGAATGGGGTGTTTTACCAAACGAGCTACAATGGCACAGAAGTAGCCATCATCGCCGATTATCCCTGTCTTCTCCCCGCTTCACACGTAAGTAATCAGGAGACACCTTGTCCAAAAGAGTTCTCTCATTCTATCTCACCCACCGCACCGTCTTGTGCTCAAAAGGGGAGGAGTTAGGCGCGCCATGCTGCCCCGGGGGTATCTCCAAAGACGGTGATCCCTACGCCGGGCAAACCTTCAAACAGGAAGGCAAACAAAGATACGACCGAGCCTTCGTCAAAGAGGTATAGATTCGCAAATACGCTTTTGTAGCAGTCACATCCAGCTGTGACTTTTATGTTTGCCCTATATCAGGAAGAGGGTTTGCCGGACTATGTCCGGGGATCCGGCCGGTCGCACTCCCAACACCCGGGATCCGGTCCCAGCCGAGGAGACGGGGGTTGATAGGGGAGCGGTGCCGGACTTTCCTTCAGCCGAGGGCTCGGAAGATATGTCCGTCACCAACTCGGAAGTGGAAAGCGCCATGAATCATCGGCGCTCGAGGGCCGTTTTACGAGATCCTCGCTTCTCAAAAGAAGCGTTTAGTGCCTTTAGCTCGGCTGATGCGTACATCCGGGCTGCTCGGGATGGTCTTAACAGGGCCACGGAGCAACATTTAAAAGATGTACAAGTAAGTTTAATTTGTCCGGATGTAGTAACCATATGCCAGTAGCCCCTGAGACTTGAAGCAGTTGGTATAAGTGATTTAAGTATCGTTGTATAACCTGGTTCTGACGGAGAAGAATAATCTGCTAACCAAAGAGCTGGAAAACTACAGGACACAGCTAACTGCTGCAACCGCCGAACTTCAAGAGTCCAAGAAGGCATCGTTTGGTAATGTTTGCCTCCATTGAGAAAAAATAATATGTACTAGCTTGTGCTAATATTGTTGCTTGTCATAACATGATCGTTAGATCAACTGGAGGAGAATCTGAAAATCACACAAGTGGGAGAGAGAGAAGCCAAAAGACTACACGCCGCTGACGAGCGTGTGCTAGTCTAGGTTAGGGAGGAGAAAAACAAGCTCCAAGATGCCCAGACCCAGCTGGGCGAAGAACTAAAAAATGTACGGGCCCAGCTGGCTGATTCCATGAAGGAAAATAAGAGGTTGCGAGGCGGCATATTCGGTATGTGGTCGAACTTACCTTTGAATAATTCGGAGATAGCAGGAACTCACAGAGTTATATCTGCAGGTATGCTGACCGGTCGTCCTGAAGAGGAGATGTCCGGATTCTCAGGCGATCTGCTACAAGAGCTGTCGCATATGCATGAGCAGGCTCGGCAGGCGATGTGAAGCGTTGCCAAAGCCTTTTGGCCATCTGCCTCCCCTCCAGGAAAGATGGAGGAACTCCTAGAGCTATTCAATGGAGCGCAGCGACGCTTTCGATTGTGGAAAATATCGGCCTGCCGGGAAGGGGCACGAGAAGCTTGGGCCATGGTGAAGACACGGTACACCAAGCTTGATCCAAATCATATGGCTCGGGTTAGACCTCTAGGGTCAGACGGGAAGGAAGTTCCCGTTAATTTGGTATATGACGAGGTAAAAGTAGCTTCCAAGTATTCCCAGCAGGATTGTAAGTTAGATAGCCTGCTGGATAGTATAGAGGAGGAAATTTTTGAGTCGAAATGACTGTGTATTTTCCATCTAGCTGAATTGTAAAACGATTGTCATGGCAGACCTTTTCGCTTTAACCTCTGGACCCGAAGGTGCGGAGTGTTTCCGAATACCTGAGCGGTAAAATAGACCGGGGCATGCTTGGAAACCAGGCGTAGGGGTCAAAGTTGCTTGAACAAACAAGTTGTATCCGGCTAGTTATGTTATATTACATTATGATTGTAAGAAACATCTTCCAGAGAGAATAGTTCCGTTAAGGGTTCCTTTCCCTAGGTGTGCATGCGTTTAGAGTGTGTGTCCGCACTGTCATTGGCATGATCGTAGTGCAAATAACATCTAGGGGCTCACGATGAAGTGAAAGTGAAAACAACTTTAATCCACTGACCGAATATTCCCTTAAGAACGCTAGCTTTCGGCTTCACCCAGTCTGAGGTACACATCCAGATGAGCCGGCAGTAGCAATCACAGAGGTGCTCCCTTTATGCCCTAGCCGAACTAGCGGGAACGTAGGGCATAAGCACAGGAGCCAGGTGTCGGTGTCAAAACCGGCGGATCTCGGGTAGGGGGTCCCGAACTATGCGTCTAGGCGGATGGTAACATGAGACAAGGGGCACGAAGTTTTACCCAGGTTCGGGCCCTCTCGATGGAGGTAAAACCCTACATCCTGCTTGATTAATATTGATGATATGGGTAGTACAAGAGTAGATCTACCACGAGATCGAGGAGGCTAAACCCTAGAAGCTAGCCTATGGTATGATTGTTGTATGTTGGAGTTGTCGTCCTACAGACTAAAACCCTCTGGTTTATATAGACACCGGATAGGGTTAGGGTTACACAAAGTCGGTTACAATGGTAGGAGATCTAAATATCCGCATCGCCAAGCTTGCCTTCCACGCTAAGGAAAGTCCCCTCCGGACACGGGACGAAGTCTTCAATCTTGTATCTTCATAGTCCAAGAGTCCAGCTGAAGGTATAGTCCGGCCATCCGGACACCCCCTAATCCAGGACTCCCTCAGTAGCCCCTGACCCAGGCTTCAATGACGACGAGTCCGGCGCGCAGTTTGTCTTCAGCATTGCAAGGAGGGTTCCTCCTCCAAGTTCTTCATAAAAGATTGTAAACACCAAGGATAGTGTCCGGCTTTGCAAAATAAGTTTCCACATATTGCCATAGAGAGAATAAAATTAACACAAATCTAATCTGCTGACGTATTCCGTAGTGCGACATCACACTACGGCCAAGCCTTTATTCAAATCGTTTTCACTTCTCCACCTCAACGCGTTTTGCGAGGAGGTTTCCTTGGCACGTCTTGTCAAAGCAGAGATCGTGTCCCCCATTTACGGGATTCTCATCAATACGGACGTGGGTAACCCAACCGCGCCATTTATCACGGCGCTTGGGAGGCAAGCGAGTTTTACTAGGCTGGTGGGGACGCATAGCCGCATCCGCCCATATAAGGGGATAAGGATCCACCTTTCTACCTACGCCTTCTTCCTCCTTTGCCTATCCATCTTCTGCACACTCGAGCTCCAGCGCCCAAGCCCGCACTCCCCACCTCAACCTTCTCCAGCAATGTCCGGAGCGGGAGGCAAGTGGATGGTCTCCTCCGTCACGGAGAGCCATTTCAAAAAGCTGAGGAAGGCCGGATACTTGTCCAAAGACATCGCGCATCGGCTTCCTGAAAAGGGGCAGCTTCTCCCCACCCCCGAGCCCCATGAGAGTGTCGTATTCCTTCCCCACTTCCTCCGCGGACTGGGCTTTCCTCTCCACCCATTTGTCCGGGGGCTCATGTTCTACTATGGCCTAGATTTCCACAGTATGGCCCCGAACTTCATCCTCAACATCTCGGCGTTTATCGTCGTGTGTGAGGCTTTCCTCCGCATCCGCCCCCATTTCGGCCTTTGGCTCAAGACTTTCAACGTCAAGCCGAAGGTGGTGCGCGGCAGCCAAGCGGAGTGCGGAGGTGCCATGGCGAGCAAGATGGCCAACGTCCCATGGCTCGAGGGCTCCTTTGTGGAGACCTTGAAGGGGTGGCAATCAGGGTGGTTTTACATCACCGAGCCGCGCGATCCGGAATGGATCGCAGCCCCTGAGTTCCGATCCGGACCGCCTACGCGGCTCACGTCCTGGAAAGAGACGGGCCTGTTGTGGGGTGACGAAGGAGAGGTGACCGGATTGCAGACATGCATCCAGTCCCTGGTGAACAAGCAGCTCAAGCTTGTCAATATAATCTAGGTCATGCTCGTCCGCCGGATTCTCCCGTGTCAACAACGGGGTTTCAATCTGTGGGAGTTCGATCTGGCGCCGCACCGAACCTTGAACATGCTCTTTGACATGACGTACGAAGATGCCTGGAAGGTGCTTTTCAAGGGTGTCGAGGCTCCTGCATCCGCATCCGAGGACTGCGGATTCAGCACACAGCGCACAACCAGCGCGGTGAGTTATCTGTACCTTTTACAGGACATTTGTTTCTTATAGTTTGACTCTATGCGGGATCTAAACTCCCTTACCTTTGACAGGAATGGAAGGTGAAGTCCGGACCAATTAACTATCCGGCTCCTTTGCCCGAAGACCCAGCAGATGCTCGTTTATCGAAGCTGCTGGCTCCAACGCCTTATGTGGTGCCGGAGAAGAAGGCCAAGAAAAGAAGAAGGCCATGGGAACTTGAAAGAGTTCCCGTCATGTGGTGGTGTCGGATTCGTCGTCCGATGAATCCGTGACGCACTCCTCCCATGAAGACGAGGAGGAGGAAGAAGAATCCTCTCTCCCTCCAGCGGGGGGAGGAAAGAAGAGGAAGGCCGCCCCAGCAGGGGAGGCCGAAGGGTCCAGGAAGAGGAAGACCCCTCCACCGGACTACTCCCCCGACGCCGATGAGGACGGCGAGGAGTTGCCGGACAGGAGCAAGTGTCCGGCGAAATCATGAGTATTTGGATACCAGAGTAACTCATAATATCCCTGTTGTTGCACATCTCTTCCCTAACGTCGAATGTAATTATGCAGGCCGCCCCAGGCCGGACTCGATGAGTCGTCGAGCGGCTCCCTGGATTCATCGGACGTGAACTCCGTTCCGCCCGTTGTCTCCCCCCGCACTGCGGACGATGCCGAAGTGGCGTCGCGACAAGCTCCGGGGCAAGAGGAGGTGGTCCTGGAGGAGCCGCGAGGCGACCTCCCGGACCCCAGGAGTAAAGGGGACAAGACCCCCCAGGGCTCCAAGTCTGGCTTTGAGCCGGACACCGCGCCGGAATCCTCAATAGTTCCGGACCGCGGTAGGCAAACTCCTTCTAAGAGGAGCAAGCCTTCTGAGCCGGCAGCCTTTGTCCAGCCGGAGGTGCCGGACAATCTGCTGGAGGTGCTTAACGGCGCCTCCATCGACGAGGAGCACCGTACTATTATGAGTACGGTGATCCAGAAGGTTCAGTCCGCCAAGAGCGGACTGACTGAAGCTTGTGCCAGCCTTCTAACAGGCTTCGAGGTAAGTAAAATATGTAAAAATATTACCGCATAGACAGTAGCCCCTGATGCTTTGTTTGGCGTTCGGAAAGAAAAGATGAATAGAGGATCTATTAAATTTCGTAGGAGTCTAATAAAAAAGGGTCAATATGCATATGCAGGCTTTGCTGCTAGCCACCGCCGCACTGACTGCGGAGGTGGGTGCCCTGAAGAAGGGCCTCGAGCGGACCGAGCAAGAGCTCGGCCTTGCCAAGCGGCAGCTCGAGGAGAAAGAAGGTAAGAGATACCTTATAGAAAAAATATATACAAAAAAGATGCAATTGCAAAAATAACAGAATTATACTGCTTATTGTAGGGGCCACGACTGAGGTGGCGACCCTCAAGCAAGCACTGTCCGAGGCCGAAAAGAGATCGGCCATGGAGCGCACCGAGCAAGAGAAATTTGAGGCCCGGATTGGAGAGGTGCACCAAGAGCTTCAGGCTCTCATGAAAAAACATGAGAGTTTGGAGCTTGACTCAAAGACGCGAGCGTCCGAGCTCGCGGCGGCCCTTAAGACTGCCGAGTCTGCTAAGGCCGAATCCCAGAAGGCCCTCCAAGAGTTGGGGGCGGTGAAAAAGATAGCGGCGGGTAGGGCATTCTTTATGCAAAGCAGACATATAAAAGTAAACTACTTGTTACTTACCCGAATCCGGAGTTCTCCAGGGGCATTCGCAAATCTTCCTTGCAGCGTATCCGATGCCGCCGCATTCTACTGAGCCGAGGAAGGCAGCTCGACAGAGAAGGTGTTCTGATCTTAGTATGCTGAGGCCGGACACCCTGTGCCCTTGAGCGACCAGCTGAAGCAGCTGGTCGAGCTCCACAAGGCGGCCGAACAGGCCCTGAAGGGCTTCATAGTTCGGCTGTGACCTGGAGAGGCCCTACCTGGGAGCTACTTCGGGCTGGTGCGGCGGCTGGTGGAGGCATGTCCAAGGCTCGAGGTCATCAAGCGCTCCGTCTGCATCGAAGGTGCCTGTAGGGCCCTTGCCCGTGCAAAAGTGCACTGGGGTAAGCTGGATGGTGAGAAGCTTGTGAGGGACGGGCCGCCGCCGGGGAAGGAGCATCGCAAGCCCGAGAACTATTACAAGGATGTTCTTGCTGGTGCCCGCCTTATGGCGGATGAATGTACCAAGGTTGTAATTTTTGAATGAACTCGCTCGTGTTATCCTGTGCGCTGAAAATTTGTTCATATGCGCTAAGCAATGCTTGTTGAATTTAAAATATTACTTTCTGTGCGGCCGTTTATCAAAAATTGAGAGATGGCCAGTTGTCGGCTTCTGCCCCCAAGCCACTAGTGCTGGGGTGTTCGGGATAAACCTGAGCGCTCTTTTTCCCATGATTGGGTCCGTCGAGGGAGGCGCTCAGCACAACGAACAAGGCAATCGGACTATAATGCTTGAACACTCTCACTTAGCCACAAAACTCTATAATTTTAAATTTCGGCGAAGCCCCTAGTATTCGGAAGACCGAGTTAGGGGAGCTATCCAGGCCTTGGCTGGACAAAGCCGGTTCATCGCTCGAAGCGGCATAAGTCTTTAAGGACTCAAAAAACCTCTCGAACAGCGACCGGTCTCTCGCCTCATCATGACAGTCAGTTTTAGCTTTCTCCACTGAGGTGCTCAGCCCAGCTCAACTGGGGCACAATCGCAGTAGTTCTCCTAGTGCTACCTTAGTCGATATAGCGGAACGTAAGGCACCAAAACATAGGAGCCGGGCAAACCCAACTATTGACCCAAATCATGATTCGGAGCCGATGCATATAGTGCTATAAGTTCGGGGTGCCGCACTTCTGAAAGTGTTCAGTCTTCTCACACCATAATAAGGGGTACTGAATCCCCTGGCGTATTTGTCGTACCACGTTGTACGGGTGCAACATGTTATTAATAAACATATATAGAAACGAGGGTAATGCAGAAAATAGACAAAAGCTATGCATTGTTTATAGAAAGTCTGCTATCAAAGCAGAACGATACAAATAGTGCGATAAGCAAAAGAAATTGGACTATTTAACATGTCCTGGCCAGGGGCAGGCCGCGGAATTGTATTCAAAACAGGTATACTGCTCGTAATAGAGACCACCTGGGAGTTCCATAATGAGGCATGGCTTGTGTGCTTTCCTGGATCTTGCATCGTTTGTGGGGCAGTTGAATTGCCGAACAGGTCGTCCGGAGTATGGAGTCCTGAAAGTAAGAGAAAAAAAAAAGAATCTGGCAGCCCCTAGTATGGTTTAAGCCGTATTTTGGGCGTGCCGTGATGATGACCCTTCCCTTGTGCCCATGGTATTTCAGGAGCGTAGTTATGTACGCGAAGCACTGGTTTTGCTATATCGCGAGGGCTAGGGTTGGGGCCGCATTGCTACGCTAGCTCGGAACATGCCAGGCAGTCTTGTTGTAGGTTACTCCGGGCGCGCTTGACAGTGTCCGGCTTTTTAAGGGCCGGACTGGAGAACTGTCTAGAGAGGCTGCTTTGTACTTCTGCTGCGAGCGCTGCTGTGTGCTCCTCCGTTCGGAGGGAGCGTTCGGTGTTTCTGTTGACCGCGATTACTCCTCAAGGGCATGGCATCTTGAGCTTGAGGTATGCATAGTGTGGTACCGCATTGAACTTTGCGAATGCGGTTCGCCCGAGCAGTGCGTGATAGCCACTGCGGAACGGGACTATGTCGAAGATTAACTCCTCGCTTCGGAAGTTATCCGGAGATCTGAAGACCACTTCAAGTGTGACCGAACCTGTACAGTTGGCCCCTACACCTGGTATGACGCCTTTAAAGGTCGTTTTGGTGGGCTTGATCCTTGAGGGATCTATGCCCATTTTCCGCACTGTATCCTGGTAAAGCAGGTTCAGGCTGTTGCCACCGTCCATAAGGACTCTTGTGAGATGAAATCCATCAATGATTGGGTCAAGAACCAATGCGGCAAACCCTCCATGACGGATGCTAGTGGGGTGGTCCCTTCGATCAAAGGTGATCGGGCAGGAGGACCATGGGTTGAACTTTGGGGCGACTGGCTCCAGCGCGTATACGTCCCATAACGCACGCTTTCGCTCCCTTTTGGGAATGTGGGTTGCGTACATCATGTTCACCGTCCGCACTGGTGGGGGAAAACTCTTCTGTCCACTATTGTTCGGCGGCATGGGCTCCTCCTCGTCGTCGCTATGCAGCCCCTTGTCTCTGTTTTCGGCATTTAACTTGCCTGCCTGCTTGAACACCCAACAAACTCTGTTGGTGTGATTGGCTGGCTTTTCGGGGGTGCTGTGTATCTGGCACAAGCGGTCGAGTATTCGGTCCAAACTGGACGGGCCCTGAGTATTTCTTTTGAATGGATTTTTCTGCTGACCGGATGTGTAGCCTCGGAATCCGGCATTTACTGCCGTATCCTCGTTGTTGTCGCTGTTAACGCGGCGCTTTTGCTTGTTCTGGTGCGACCTGCCGCTTTTGTCCTTGGTATCCGAATTACCAAGGTTCTTGGTTAAGTTGTTGCTGCAAGCTAGCCAGCTGTCTTCTCCCGCGCAAAAGCGGGTCATGAGTGTCGTAAGGGCTGCCATAGATTTCGACTTTTCCTGTCCCAGGTGCCGGGCGAGCTACTCGTCACGGATATTATGCTTGAAGGCCGCTAGGGCCTCTGCGTCCGGATAGTCGACTATTTGGTTTTTCTTTGTTAGGAACCGCGTCCAGAATTGCCTGGCCGATTTATCTGGCTGCTGAATTATGTGGCTTAGGTCATCGGCGTCCGGTGGTCGCACATAGGTACCCTAGAAATTGTCGAGGAATGCAGCTTCCAGGTCCTCCCAAGATCCGATTGAGTCTGCTGACAAGCTGTTAAGCCAATGCCGGGCTGGTCCCTTAAGTTTGAGTGGGAGGTATTTGATGGCGTGTAGATCATCACCGCGGGCCATGTGGATATGAAGGAGATAGTCCTCGAGCCATACCGCAGGATCTGTTGTGCCATCGTATGATTCGATGTTTACGGGTTTGAAGCCCTCAGGGATTTTATGATCCATTACTTCATCTGTGAAGCATAGTGGGTGTGCGGCGCCTCTGTACTGGGCTATATCACGACGCAGCTCAAAGGAGCTTTGTCTATTGTGTTCGGCCCGGCCGGATTTATTGTATCTGGAGTGACGATCACCGTCACGTGCCGTGGGGCGCTCGCGCAACCCGTAGATCGATCTTGTTTGCCTTGCCTTGTCCTCCAGTATATCTCGCAGGTCTGGCGCGTTTTCCCGTGCCTTAGCATGTTTTGAGCGGCGTCAGGGCATGGCTTTAGTGGAGGGCCTAGAGGCCTCTCTGTCACGGCCACGAGGTGGCCGGTCGGCCATGTCATGCGCTGGTGATGTAAGTGCTTCCTCCTCTAATCGGGGTAGCAGCCTACGTTTTGGGTAACGCTTGGAGGGGCGTTCGAGTTCATACTCTTCGGCCGCAACGACTTCAGTCCATCTGTCAGCTAGCAAATCTTGATCAGCTCTAAGCTGTTGCTGCTTTTTCTTGAGGCTACTTGCCGTGGCTAAAAGCCTGTATTTAAAACGCTATTGTTCGGTGGGATCTGATGGCACGACGAATTCGTCGTCGTCGAGGCTTGCCTCGTCTTCAGAGGGAGGCATATAATTGTCATCCTCAACCTCTCGGTCTGCCGCTCTCTCATGAGGGCTGGCTTCTCCATCCTCCTATGTTGAATCTTGCTGGAGGGGGTGTTCTTCGGCGCTATCCGGAGTAGTATTATCTCCTGTGCCGGAATCACCGTTTTTGCTTTGGCGGGATTTAGAGCGGCGCCGCTGACGTCGGCGCTTGGGATGTTTCTTAGAGGTGTCATCCCCCGCTGTTCCATCGCCTTCTCCATCTTTTGGAGTGTCCACCATATATATGTCATATGACGAGGTGGCCTTCCAGCGCCCTACAGGTGTTGGTTCTTGTTCGTCTCCTGCATCGTCGTCCATACCGTCGATGTCTTCGGAGTCGAAGTCAAGCATGTCGGTTAGATCGTCGACAGTGTCTACAAAGTGGGTGGTGGGTGGGCTTTGAATTTCTTCATCGTCCGCATCCCGTCCTTGCTGACCGTAGTCCGGCCATGGCTCTCCAGATAAAGAGAGAGACTTTAGTGAGTTCAGGATGTCGCCGAAGGGTGAGTGCTGAAAGATGTCTGCGGCGGTGAACTCCATTATCGGCGCCCAATCGGATTCGATCGGCAGGGGCGTGGGGGGCTCGGAGTCCGGAGAGGAATCCGGCTCCTCGGGGTCACAGGCCATGCGGAGTGCAGGGCTGGTGTTCGGCTCGATCGCCTTTGAGATCGCAGCCTCTGAGGTGGCGTCCAACTGCTCATCCTCGATCGGCGCAGCAGGCTCTGAATTAAGGGTCGGAGCCGACGCGCGTGCGGCCTCCAGGACACTGTTCGGCGGCAGAGCTAGATCATGCCCATCAAAACAGTGCGGCGCGCCTGGCTGCGGCTCGAGTCCATCGAAGATCAAGTCCCCGCGGATGTCAGCCGTGTAGTTCAAACTTCCAAACCTGACCTGATGGCCAGGGGCGTAGCTTTTGATCTGCTCCAGATGGCCAAGCGAATTAGCCCACGGTGCGAAGCCGCCGAAGATGATGATCTGTCCGGGGAGAAAAGTCTCACCCTGGACCGCATCGTTGTTGATGATCAAAGGAGCCATCGGGCCTAAAAGTGACGACACAGAGGAACTCTCAATGAAAGCACCAATGTCGGTGTCAAAACTGGCGGATCTCGGGTAGGGGGTCCCGAACTGTGCGTCTAGGCGGATGGTAACAGGAGACAAGGGGCACGAAGTTTTACCCAGGTTCGGGCCCTCTCGATGGAGGTAAAACCCTACGTCCTGCTTGATTAATATTGATGATATGGGTAGTACAAGAGTAGATCTACCACGAGATCAAGGAGGCTAAACCCTAGAAGCTAGCCTATGGTATGATTGTTGTATGTTGGAGTTGTCGTCCAACGGACTAAAACCCTCCGGTTTATATAGACACCGGATAGGGTTAGGGTTACACAAAGTTGGTTACAATGGTAGGAGATCTAAATATCCGCATCGCCAAGCTTGCCTTCCACGCTAAGGAAAGTCCCCTACGGACACGGGACGAAGTCTTCAATCTTGTATCTTCATAGTCCAGGAGTCCGGCTGAAGGTATAGTCCGGCCATCCGGACACCCCCTAATCCAGGACTCCCTCACCAGGCAACCCAGCTTGGCCAAAACTTAAGTCATATCGATGCATATAATGGTGAAGAAAAGGTACATACGGGGAAAGCACGCATATGTGATGAGCTTGATGCTCGAAAAATAACATTAACAAACTTCTGTCAAAGAAGCCCCCAAGCATAACGGACGTACTCCCTCCGGTCCTTTTTACTCTGCATATTAGGTTTGTCTGAAGTCAATCTCATCCAACTTTGACCAAGTTTATATAAAAAATTATTGACATTTAAATAACAACACCAATATCATTAGATTCATCTCGGAATATATTTTCATATTATATTTATTAGATATTATATATGCTAATAACTTCTAATATAAATTTGGTCAAATTTAGCTAAGTTTGACTTTCGGCAAATCCAATGTGCAGAGTAAAAAGGACCGGAGGGAGTACATATTTGAGTATGTGTATGTCGCAGGTGCACGGTTAAGCCACACGGAAAGGTTTAAGGTTAATAAAAAGGAAAAGCGAAAAGAGAGGAAAAGCAATGGGAACAGTAAGGAGAAGGAAACAAACAAAGAGTTCGGCGCTAGGCATAGAATCTTTGGAGTCTGGCCCCGTTCCAAGGGTTCGGCTCTAGGCGATTGTGTGACGCATCACGCAGGCAGTACGCTCCTCCGATGAGAACTTCATCAATGATGAAGGGACCCTCCCATTTGGGCTTGAGTTTTTCCTTTTTCTTCTCCGGCAAGCGTAGAACGAGTTCGCCAACGTTATAAGTCTTGGCCCGCACTTATCTGCTTTGATATCTGCGAGTCTGTTGTTGATAAAATGCGGAACGAGCTTTTGCAACGTCGCACTCCTCCTCCAGGGCGTCTAGGCTGTCCTTCCGATCGAGCTTGGCCTCTCTCTCTTCGTAAAAGCGCACCCGAGGTGAGTCATGTATAATGTCGCAGGGCAACACAGCCTCTGCGCCGTACACCATGAAAAAAGGTGTGTATCCGGTAGTGCGATTCGGCGTGGTCCGCAACCCCCGGAGTACGAGTCGAGCTCCTCAACCTAGTGCTTGTATGATTCCTTCAAAGACCGCACCAGCCTGGGTCATATGCCGCTCATAATAATACCATTGGCCCGTTCGAGTTGACCATTTGTTTGTAGGTGATAGACGGAGGCGTAATCGAGCTTAATGCCCAGATTGGCTCACCAAATTTTTACCTCATCGGTTGTGAAGTTGGAGCCATTATCGGTGATGATGCTGTGTGGTACACCATAACGGTGTAGAACGCCGGATATAAAGTCTATTACTGCTCCGGCTTCGGCCGTTTTAACTGGTTTGGCCTCTATCCACTTGGTGAATTTGTCCACCATGACCAGCAGATATTTTTTCTTATGGCTTCCTCCTTTAAGGGGTCCAACCATATCAAGCCCCCAGACCGCGAAAGGCCAAGTGATTGGGATTGTTTGCAGAGAGGTAGGTGGCATGTGGCTCTGGTTGGCGAAAAGCTGGCATCCGACGCAACATTGGTCAAGGTCCTGCGCGTCTTCTTGGGCTGTCGGCCAATAAAAATCTATACGGAAGGCCTTGCTAACAAGGGCTCGAGCTACGGTGTGGTGGCCGCCGAGACCGGCATGAATTTCAGCCAATAGTTTCTGCCCCTCCTCCTCGGAGATACATCTTTGAAGGACACTGGTAGCATTTTTCTTGTAGAGCTCTCCTTCGTGAACCTTGTAGGCCTTGGAACGCCGGACAATGCGGCGGACCTTGTTCTGATCTTCAGGGAGTTCCTTCTTATTGAGATAGACCAAGAAGGGTTCAGTCCATGGGGCAATTACTGCCATAATAAGATGGGTCGACGGTGTTATTTCGGTGGCTGAGCCCCCGATGATGTTGGTTTGTTCGGAATCTGGGGTTGTGTTCAGATCCGGACTAGTGTTGCCGACCTCCCCTTGCCACACCACGGATGGCTTAAAAATCCGTTCCAGGAAAATGTTAGGTGGGACGGGGTCGCGCTTGGCACCGATATGAGCAAGGACGTCCGCTGCTTGACTACTTTCTCGGGCCACATGATGGAACTCGACCCCTCGAACCGAGCCGATATTTTTTGGACGTCATTATGATAAGCCGCGATCTTCGGATCTTTGGCATCGAAGTCTCCATTTATTTGAGATATTGCAAGATTTGAGTCCCCGCGCACTTCCACGCGTTGTATTCCCATGGAGACAGCCTTCCGGAGAACATGCAGTATGGCCTCGTATTTAGCTGCGTTATTGGAGTCTGTGCATAATATTTGGAGTACGTAATGGACGACGGGGGACGTTAAAACGATGCCCGCTCCTAGCCCTGCCAGCATTTTGGAGCCATCAAAATACATAACCCAGTTGGAGTATGTGTCGTACTCTTTAGGGAGTTCGGCCTCTGTCCATTCGGCCATGAAGTCAGCAAGCACTTGGGATTTAATAGCTCGACGTGGTTTGTATGTAATATAAAATGTAAGGAGCTCAATGGCCCATTTGGCAATCCGGACCGTGGCATCACAGCTGTTTATTATGTCGTTGAGTGGTACTTCAGAAGCCACCGTGATCAAACTCTCCTGGAAGTGGTGTCGTAGCTTTCGGGATGCCATGAAGACCGCGTATGCTATCTTTTGATAATGGGGTTACCGGGATTTGCATGGCGTAAAGACAGTGGATAGGTTGTATACTGGCTTCTAAAGCGGGAATTTGTGTCCGTCCTGTTCTCGTTCAACGGCGAGCACGGCGCTCACCACCTGATGTGTTGCCGATATGTATAATAACATGGGTTCGCCGACGTTCGGCGCGGCCAGGATTGGGTTGCTCGCTAGAAGGGTTTTTATTTCTTCTAGTCCGGCTGTTGCCGCGTCCGTCCATTCGAAGTGATCAGTGTGCCTTAGAAGCCGGTAGAGTGGCAGTGCCTTTTCTCCCAACCTGGAGATAAAGCGGCTTAGAGCTGCCATGCAACTAGCGAGTTTTTGGACTTGTTTAAGGTCTGTTGGCATAGCCAATTGTGACAGAGCTCAGATTCTGGCTGGATTTGCTTCAATTCCTCTATTGGAAACGATGAAGCCCAGCAGCTTTCCTACGGGGACGCCAAAAACACACTTCTCTGGATTGAGCTTAATGTCTATGCGCGGAGGTTGTCAAATGTGAGACGTAAGTCGTCTATTAGTGTTTCGACATGCCTTGTTTTGATTACGACGTCGTCTACATAAGCTTCAACTGTCTTTCCAATCTGTTTATCCAGGCATGTTTGAATCATACGTTGGTAGGTGGCGCCGGCGTTCTTGAGCCTGAAAGGCATAGTGTTGAAGCAGAATGGCACATATGGGGTGATGAATCTTGTTGCAGCTTGATCGGACTCCTTCATCTTGATTTGATGGTATCCGCATTATGCGTCGAGGAAACAAAGTGAGTCGTTTCCTGCGGTAGCATCAATGATTTGATCAATGCGGGGGAGGGGGAAGGGATCCTTAGGGCAAGCCTTATTGAGGTCTTTAAAATCGATGCACAGGCGCCAGGATTTATCCTTATTTGGTACCATCACCAGGTTTGCCAGCCAGTCCGGATGTTTTATTTCTCTAATGAATCCAGCCTCAATTAGCTTCACTAGCTCCTCCCCCATAGATTGGCGTTTGGGTTCGGAAAAGCACCGCAGTGCTTGTTTGACTGGTTTGTATCCCTTTAATATATTGAGGCTGTGTTCGCCCAGCTTGCGTGGGATTCTTGGCATGTCCAAAGGGTGCCAGGCGAATATATCCCTGTTTGCGCGAAGAAAATCCCGTAGCGCGGCGTCGATCGTTGGTTCTAGTTGTGCCCCAATAGGTGCTGTCTTCTTGGGGTCCGTTGGATGGACCTGGAATTTGACTATTTGTTCTGCCGGTTTGAAGGAGGTGGATTTGGGTCGTTTGTCTAAGATCACATCGTCCCTATCCACCGTGGAGCGCAATGCGGTTAATTCTTCAGCCGCGAGGGCTTCAGATAATGCCTCGAGGGCCGGGGATGCGGTTTCGTGGCGTGGAGTGCAATATCCGGATCACTAACGATAGTAATTATGCCGTTGGGCCCGAGCATCTTGAGCTTCATGTACCCGTAATGAGGTATAGATTGGAAGCGTGTAAAAGCATCTCGCCCCAACAGGGCATGGTATCCACTGTTGAAAGGAGCCACTTGGAAGGTTATCTCTTCGGATCGATAATTCTCCGGCGTGCTGAATACCACGTCAAGTGCAATTGTTCCCGCACACCGCGCCTCCCGACTGGGAATGATTCCTTGGAAGGTCGTGCTACTTTGTTCGATGCAGCTCCTGTCTATTTCCATTTTGTGGAGTGTATCCTGATAGATGACATTTAGTCCGCTGCCGCCGTCCATGAGGACCTTGGTGATTCGGAAGCTGTCCACGATTGGACTGGGGACTAATGCGGCTGGCGCTCGGACTGTCCTGTATTTTGGTTCGTCACCAGCGCTAAAGGTTATAGTCGTGTCGTTCCAAGGGTTTATTGCGGCGATTCGGCAGACTTCGGCAAGGTCGCGGAGTGCCCTTTTGCGCTTATTGTTTGAAGTGAATGTCCCGAAGACCGTCAATACTTTTAGATCGTCGTCTTCTAGTGGTGTTGCTCTGGGGAATTTTTGGTGAGGATATCCTCGCCGCTCTTGGCTACCTGCCGGAGTATCCAACATGCTCTAAGGCTGTGGGTTGATATGGTATCCGGCGTTGAGTGTATTTTGCATGGGCCATCGAGCCATCCCTCCGGAACAGTTCCATGCCACGCAATGGGCTTATATTTCTTGGCTACTGGACCGGGCGTACCACGAGGGTGTGCCCTTTTCACCTGAATGAGAGGTTGAGTTGGGATCGATGGTTCCCAACGAGCTGCCTGAATTTTCCAGGCGCTTTCCATTGCGCTGTACTTCTGTATGATAGTTGTGAGGTCGGCGAAGTGTGTTATGCGGCGGCGATTGAGGGCATTGAGGATTTTTTTCATCGGTGCAATTGTTGCAGAATGCTGATATCACGTCCTCGTCACGGCAATCTTTAACCTTGTTCTTGGCAAGGAGGAATCTGGCCCAGAAGTGGTGGACCGTCTCCTGAAACTGCTGCTGTATGTTCGTGAGAGCACTGATATCTAGGTGGGTGGGTGGTTTTATATCTGGACCGTGACCCAATTGTAGATCTGGAGTCTGAAGGTCCTCTGGACTTATCAGTCCGGGCTTCAGAGTGTCCCCTGATTGCTTAGGCCCGCCGTCCGATTCTATGTTCGGAAGGCAGGTCGCATCTTCTCGCCGGTAGGTGTCCGGCCCTTCAGGGTCAGAGATCCGAACATAATCCGTCATTGGTATAGAGGAGGGGTCTTCGTCTTGCTCCACGACTACCGCTATCTGGTGGGTGATCGGTGGAGATTTGATTTCTCATTGATCAGGTTTAAGCCCAATCCGATCGTAATTTGCGGCGATCCCTAGGGTGGCGATGCGATCGAGGAGCTCGTTCAAAGACGAAAAGTCTGCCGGATCCATCTGCTTGGCGAGTTCAGATTCGATACGAAGAGGATTTTTGATGACCCGAGAGGTCATTGTCGGCTTAAGGGCCGAACGGGCGGTCATAGTAAAGCCGCCCAGCCGAAGGGTTTGGCCTGAGGCCAGTGCTCCTCCGGAGGTGATGTTGTCCTTGAGAACAAGGCGAGCCATCGATCCTCTCATCGACGTCACAGTGGAACTCTCAATCAAAGCACTAATGTCGGTGTCAAAACCGGCAGATCTCGGGTAGGCGGTCCCGAACTGTGCGTCTAAGGTTGATGGTAACAGGAGACAGGGGACACGATGTTTACCCATGTTTGGACCCTCTCTATGGAGGTAATACCCTACTTCCTGCTTGATTGATCTTGATGAATATGAGTATTACAAGAGTCGATCTACCACGAGATCGTAATGGCTAAACCCTAGAAGTCTAGCCTGTATGACTATGGTAATGAGTATCTCTCCTCTGGAGTAAGTCCTCCGGTTTATATGGACACCGGGAGGATCTAGGGTTACACAAGGTCGGTTACAAAGAAAGGAATCTACATGTTTGATCGCCAAGCTTGCCCTCCACGCCAAGGACAGTCCCATCCGAACACGGGTAGGGTCTTAGGTCTTCGTATCTTCATAGCCCATCAGTCCGGCCCATGGCTAACAGGCCGGACGCCCGAGGACCCCTTAGTCCAGGACTCCCTCACCCGCCGCCGCAAGAAATAAGAGGACGCACGCCCTGCTGCGGAGAGGTCGGCGGAGATCCAAGCACGGTGGGGTGTCGCCGACAAAGTCGGGAAGGAGAACGACGACGTCCGGCCAGCATGTGAGAAGTAGTAGTACTAGTAGTTTGTGTGTGTGTTTGTGCCTGAGTACGAGCATGTACCAGTAATACTATTTACTATTGTAGTTTTTCGAGCAAATTACCAGTACATTAGCCTAGACTCAATGGAAAAAATTCTATCCTATGCATCAAATGGCATCTCTTTATCTATAGGAATTGAGATGCATGTAATCTCACTTCCTATTATTTTCATGTTCCTATGAAATTCCTATCCTATGAACGAAAGGAGGCCTCTGCTGGAGTAACTACTGTAGCTAGCAGTAGTGTTGGTACAATAGTTTTCTTCAAGAAGTGGAATTCAACGAAGTCATGATGGTTCCTTCGTCCGAGCAACTTCACAGTGGGAAAGGTTGGGCGTGTGATGTGACGGCTCATTAGTCATTATTACTACGGCGCGATGACCGGGGTGACTCTCCCTTGGAGTTCTACGTGCATGGCAAGTGGACCAGGATGGTCGACGTCCCACATGTTGGCGAACGGAAGTACTATTCTTTCCGATATCGAGGAGCAAGGAAACCGCGTGGTATAGTATCACTGCTATTTATATTATTTTTCTGATGAATGCTAGCGTTTCATCTCTTACAACGAAGGAGTGCCAAAGATGACACGTGTTGGATGTCCCATACGCCAGCGAAAGGAGTGGGACATGAACAACGTGGTAGACCGTCTCCACTTCTTCCACTTCTGGGTCGGAGACCACACGTAGTAGTACTAGTGGTATGAACGATGCAAAGTGCGACCCGGAGAGAAATACACGTCTAGTTGGAAGGTCTCGGGGCATACACATAAACAAATATAAAACCTAATATGTGCCTACAATTAATATAGTAGTAGTAGAGTACTTAGGCACGTACTCCATAACATCATCTGCATTGCACGTACAACATTTAGTGGTACGTAGTAAGAGACAAATACCTATATGCCATGCATGTTCATACTTTTGTGCCTTTCTACTTCACTTACTGCGCTACATTACTCAGGTTCGTACGTCCACTCCTGGGTACATGTCCGTCTCATAGTTCCATTCCCACGTGTTGTGGATAGATGGAACAATCCATATCATCGCAGTTAGTGTAGCTCCCCACGATGGAGACTCATCCAAACTATGGCCGCCTCGACGCGGAGCAGTCGCGTGCACCGGGAAGCGGCGCTCTCTCGGCTGTCGTGCTGTTTCAAAGCCGGCGCCAGTGAGAGGTCGCCTCCGCTCTGTCCGGGCATTATTGCGGCACTGGCGCTTTAGGGCGACGCTGACCGTTTCACACGGGAAGCGCGCTCTGGCAAGTGAGTATTGGTTTTGAACCGTTTCAGGTGTACTACTGGTAGTTTGCAAAACTACTAAATTATTGCACTCAGTTTCCTAAGAAATTGTGGTAAAAACGGTACTCCACAACCCGCTTCCCTTCTCCTTCCTCTTCCACCGCTCGCGCACGTCTGCAGGAAGCGACCGGTCAACCCTGATATAGGAGTGCTATCACAAAAAGATGCATGCATGACCACTAAAAATTCCAGATTAAAGCGCCGCTCCAGCGGGAGTATGGCGTATGTCGTTACCTTCGGCTGGGCCATGGCTACCGAGCGACAGCGACTAGAGAAGAGGCAGCGGGAGGGGAATGAATGCAACTACTGTTTGGGTTCGCCGTCTGGCTTAAATAAATGCGCACCATCACGTGTGCCCGCGGGTGCACAAATTGTAACATACGTGTCTGCTTAAGTGGGCGTCACATAACTGGTGTGTGTGAGAGATTCTAAGAGACAGAGTGCGTGTGTGTGACTCTACTCTTCGGACATGTACTCAACCTTTTGCATCAGGATATAAGTATAATGGTATTGCACTTTAGCTAGTGATTTGCGTGGCCATGTTAACGTGGTTGTGTAAAAATAATGTCACTTCCTGCTCGTGATTTGCGTTATATAATTACAAGCAAGATGCTCGTGCATTGCACGGAACATCGATATGCATTTTTTCCAAAACATCTGTTGTGATTGACCCATGCAGGAGTAATCCCATGTGTAAAAACTAATGATATCTCGAGAATTTTATCAAAAAACCGGTATCTCGAGAATTTCATCGAAAAATGAAATATGAGAGATAAGGTGAGGAGGAGTGGAGCATGGTGGTGACTGGTGGTCGGACTGGGCGGAGGCATGGGGATGGACGGCACCGGCAGGTGGCAGCGGCCACCATGCTAGATTGTTCCAGAGACTTCCTTTTTTTAATTTATCAGCAATGAGGTTGTGGGAGATAAGGATGTGGAGAGAGGTGCGGGTATCTTTTGTAAAATTATCATAGTTTGCTTTCTATCCGTCAGATATAGATCGGACGGTCTATATTACAAGATGGCAGGCACACCATCATTACCAACTCGGTTTTTTATAAGAGTAGAGATGATAAGTTTGCTAACTACTAAAGTAAAGGGGAATTTGTCCATGTTATACAAGTAAATTAAGGTGATTGTTTATCATACGGGTAAGGTTGGACGAAGGGTGGTAGGAACAGATGCTCCGCCTAGAGCATGTGTGTGTGAGATGGAGTCTTAGTGTGTGCGTGTGTGTCTGGGGGGGTGGGTGCGTGCGTGCGTGTGGGGGCGGGGGGCGGGGGGGGGGGGGGTGGGTGGGTGGGTGCGTGCGCGTGTGGGGGTGGGTGGGTGCGTGCGTGCGTGCGTGTGTGTGACGCGGGGTCCTCGGTGGCGGATGCAATTTAAGTGTGTGTGGCTTCATCATAGAGAGGTGATGTGTATGGCAAGGCCACCAACGATGGGGTGCTAGAGAGAAAAGGCCCGTAGAGAGGGAAGTGAAGGTGTGTGCGCGTGAGAGGAGTCGACATCGAGAGAATGTGTTTGGTCGAGAGACACCGAGTAAGACTACTATATATCGATGGTGCATGTAGGCGGGAATTAAACGAAGGGATGGTCTTATTAGTTTCAGGGATATAGGGGAAGAGTTATGTCGGTGTCAAAACCGGCGGATCTCAGGTAGGGTGTCCCGAACTGTGCGTCTGAGGTCGATGGTAACAGGAGATAGGGGACACGATGTTTACCTAGGTTCGGGCCCTCTCTATGGAGATAATACCCTACTTCCTGCTTGATTGATCTTGATGAATATGAGTATTACAAGAGTTGATCTACCACGAGATCGTAATGGCTAAACCCTAGAAGTCTAGCCTGTATGACTATGGTAATGAGTATCTCTCTTTCCGGACTAATTCTCCGATTTATATAGACACCGGGAGGATCTAGGGTTAGACAAGGTCGGTTACAAAGAAAGGAATCCACATATTTGGCCGCCAAGCTTGCCTTCCATGCCAAGGAGAGTCCCATCCGGATACGGGTGCAGTCTTCGGTCTTCGTATCCTCGCAGCCCATCAGTCCGGCCCATGGCTAACAGGCCGGATGCCCGATGACCCCTTCGTCCAGGATTCCCTCAGTAGCCCCTGAACCTGGCTTCAATGACGAGGAGCCCGGCACATAGATTCGTCTTCGGCATTGCAAGGCGGGTTCCCCTTTCCGAACTCCAGGATTGTCTTCGGACGTATCGACGTGTCCGGACCTGTAACACACACACCGCACACAACCGCAGAGAGAAGATAATTTTACACGAGTCCAATCCACTGACAACTTTTTGTAACATGACATCATATCTATCCGGTCATAATTTCGAACCATTTTTTGTCTGCGCTCCACGTTTTGAGATGCGGTTGCCATTGGCACGTCTTGTCAAAGCAGAGGTCGTGTCCCCTTATTGCGGGATTCTCATCAATACGGGTGTGGGTAAGCCAACCGTACCATTTACACAATCCTTGGGAATAGGCGAGTTTTGAGGCGAGTGGGGAGGCGTTCAATATTCGCTGCCCTTATAAGGGGATAAGTGTTCCCCCTTCTTCTCCCACGCCTTCTCTCTTTCTCCGCCCTTCCAATCTTGAGCTCCAGCACCCAAGCTCTCATCTTCTTTCCAATCAAGCCAGCACTGAACCATGTCCGGATCCGGAGGTCAAGGCAAGTGGATGGTCTCCTCCGTTAAGGGAAGGACATTACTGAGCTTCGGGCGGCCGGGTATTTGGCGAAGGAAATCGCCCAGCGTCTGCCAGCCCAGGGGCAAGTCGTCCCCACACCAAAGCCTAACGAGAGGGTGGTATTCATCCCTCATTTCTTCCGTGGCATAGGGTTTCCACTCCATCCTTTTGTCCGCGGGCTGATGTATTATTACGGGATAGACTTCCATGATCTATCCCCGAACTCCTTCCTCAACATCTCAGCGTTCATCATCGTGTGTGAGGCCTCCCTCCACATCCAACCTCACTTTGGGCTGTGGCTCAAAATCTTCAATGTGAAGCCGAAGGTGGTAGATGGCCAACATCCGGAGTGCAGAGGGGCCATGGTGAGCAAGCTGCCCAATGTCTCCTGGCCGAAAGGCACTTTTGTGGAGACTATCAAGGAATGGCAGAAACAGTGGTTCTACATGACAGAACCTTGCGGCACCAACTGGGCCGCAACCGCTGAATTTAACTCTAGTGCTCCAATGCGGCTCACCTCATGGGTCGAGAAGAGCCCGAACTGGTGTTCGTCAGACAAGCTGATAGCGCTGCAGACACACGTTCCAAGCATGGTGGACAAGAATGTCAAACTCGTTGATATAATCCAGGTGATGCTAGTTTGCCGAATTCTCCCATGCCAAAGCCGAAGACTCCCGCTATGGAAGTTCAATCCGAAGAAACACCATACCCTGAAGAGGCTCTTCGAGACCACTCAGGAAGATGCCTGGAAATTGCTCTTCAAGGGCAACGAGACACCGCTAGCCACGGATTCGGACCATGGGCATGACATTAACCACCCCGCCAGCGAGGTGAGTTTCCAACACGTCCTCTACTTGTCCGCTTTAAGGAAGATATCCAAACTTTTATTGTCATTGCTTTTTCAGGAATGGATGATGAGGGCGAAGTGGATCCAGTGTTCGGCCTCGCTGCCTAAAGAACCAGTCATCCCGCGTTTAGCGAAGATGCTGGTGCCGGCGCCCTATAAAGCGCCAGAGAGGAAGGCCAAGGGGACCAAAGGTGGCCTCCGTCGCAAGGGAACCTCGAACATGACGTCCAAAGATGAAGGGACTCATTCCTTCGTCCCTGAGGATGACGAGGAGGAGGAGGAGGAGGAGGATGAGATTCCTCCCCGAGATGAGGGGAGGGAGAAGAGGGCGGCCTCCACGAAACTGGAAGTGGGACACCCAAGAAGAGGAAGGGCTCCCTTGCGGATAACTCTGTATGGGACGCCGACAGTAGTCCGGAGCGCCACTCCCGCGCCAAGCCTCAGGCTGCATCGTAAGTACTACGATTCATGCATATCCATGTGTCCAACCTCTTCTCCTCATTGCATTAACCTGGTTAGTTGTGTTATTTCAGTCAGGCCCACGACAGCTTCCAGCGATCCTCGTCAGGAGGTTCGCTGGATTCCAAGGAGATGGCCAGCATGTCACCATCGATTGCTCACTCTCCCAGGGCCATGGGCGACACCGAGGTGTTGTCCCGAATGATTGCTCCAGGCCGAGGAGAGCCTTCGGACACTGTCAAGAGGGTATAAGAGGGCGAGACCTCCACCACCGGACACACGGGGGAGCAAATCCCCATGGAGACTGTCGAGAAGGGCCGTATCCAGTTCGCCCCTCAGCCAAATATGGTTACGGAGACCCATACAGCTTCGGAATCCAGCGAGCGACCTCCTTTGAAAGAGGGGGGTGCGCCCATTCCATCGGTGGCCCCTGTCCAACCAAGGGCACCAGATAATCTGATGGAGGTGCTTCGAGGTGCCTCCATTGTGGACGAGCACCGTATCCTTATGGGTACGGTGATTGAGAGGGTCCAGTCTGCCAAGAGCGGGCTGACTGAAGTCTGCAGCAGCCTGCTGACAGGTTTTGAGGTAAGCGACGCAAAAATCCAAATATAGTCAGTAGCCCCTGAGACGTTGTCTGGTGTTCGGAAAGAAAAGCCGGACAGAGGGTCGATCCCTACTTGTAGGAAACTAACTAAATTTGTCGGGAATGAATATGCAGGCATCGCTGCTGTCTGTGGCCGCACATGCTGCCGAAGTCTCCGAACTTAAGCGGAGACTGTAGAAGGCTGAGGGGGAGCTAGGCCAGGTGAAGAGGCAGCTCCAGGAGAATCAAGGTATGTAATAACCCAAGAAGTATTCGGAAAGAGTAGTATATTATATATTGACCGAAGTGTCTTGATATAAATAGGAGCAACGACCGAGGTCGGGGCCCTGAAAAAGGCCCTGGGCGAAGCCGAGGGGAAGGCCGTCAAGGAGCAGGCTGCCCGTAAGAAGCTCAAGGCCCGGGTCAACGAGGTCCAACAAGAGCTCCATGACGCGGTGAAGAAGTGCGAGACCTTGGAGTGTGACACGTCGACTAAAGAGGTCAAACTTTCCAAGGCTCGTCAAAGCGCGGAGACGGCCCGGAATGAGGCCCAGGGTGCTCTCCAAGAGGTCCAAGAGGCGAGAAAGATCGCATCGGGTAAGGCATTTAGTATGCAAAGGAAATATGCGAAGAGGAAGTATCTTTTACTAACCCGGATTCGGAGTTCTCCAAGGACTTTTGCTGATCTGCCGCGAAGTGTGTTCGACGCCGCGGAGTTCTTCCGAGACGAAGAAGGGAGCTCCACGGAGAAGCTGTTCTAGTTGCAATATGTTGTGCCAGAGCATCCCGTGCCCTTCACCGATCAGCTGAAACAGCTCGTGGAGCTGCATAGGGTGCCAAATGAGCCATGAAGGATTTGATAATCCAGCTATGGCTAGCCGAATCTATGCCCGGAAGCTGCTTCAGACTCGTGAGGCGGCTCGTGAACGCATGTCCTCGCTGGACGTCATCAAGCAATCAGTCTGTATTGAAGGTGCGCGTATGGCCTTCGCCCGTTGCAAGATGTGGTGGGCGAAGATGAACGCCGTCGAGCTGGCCAGAGGGCCGCCAGAGGGCAAGGAGCACCGCACACCCGAGTGCTATTTTGCGGATGTCCTGGAGGGGTCTCGCATTCTGGCAATGCAGTGTGGGCAGGACATTATTTCCGAATGAATACATTCGTGTTGTCTTTGCCTTATATGACGAAACAAAGTTGGTTTGTAATATAATGGTAGTTATGTTTTTAATTTTACCTCCTGTGCGGCCGTGTTGTATGAAATCTGAGGGTTGGACAATTGTCGGCTTCTGCCCCCACATAGGTAGTACGTGGGTGTTTGGGATGGAATCTAAACTATCTTGATCCAATTGTATGGTCCTTGAAGGAGTTGTTTAGCTCAACGAACCAGGCAACCGAACTATTCGGCTTTAACGCCCTCACTTAGCCATAGGAGTTCGACAATAAAAACATGGACGCAGCCCCTAGTTTTCGAACTAGAGTGCTATAAGCGTCTGATCGGGAAGTACCGATCCTTCACGTAACGCGGAAGAGATCTCCAACGATTTTCAACCTCCGAACAGCTGACCGGCTCTCGCCGCATCATGACAGTCAGTTTTTGGCTTTCTCTACTGAGGTGCTCCTTTGCATAAACCAGGGCACAATCGCAGTAGTTCTCCCTTTACTACCTTAGCCGATATAGCGGAACGTAAGGTAGCAAGCATAGGAGCCGGGCAACCCAACTATTGACCAAAGACATGATTCGGAGCCAATGCATATAATGCTAAATTCGGGGTGCGGAACTATACTGTAAAAAGTGTTCGGACTTTGTTGCCTTAGTGCAGGGCGCTATGAAGCCCCTGGCAAAGTGAAACGTACAACAGTGTACGGGTGCTATCTGATAAGCTTATTAATTGTAAAAAAGGAAAACAGAAAAGGAGCAAAAAGCAATGAGCAGGGGCCTTAAAATTTGGGCGGCAAACTGTTTCCATTATGATTTGATTAATATGTCAAAGCGCATTGGTACAAGTAGTGTGATAGGCAACGGGCTATTTGACATGCCACGACCAAGGGAGAGCGACCCTGGAGACAGGTAGAGTGGTTTTTTAAGAAACCACTTAGAAATTTCCCTCTACGTCCGAGCTGACTGCCGGCTTGGTGTATTTGTCCTTTGAAAGGATCCGCGATCAAATTGTCAGGGAAGGCGTTTGGAAAAGAAACCTGAAAAGTAGAAAAGAAATAGTGAAAGTATATGTGTCCGGGAGCGGTCGATCCGTATTGCGGATCACCAGCTAGTTGTGCCTCCGTCGATGCCCATGGGATTTCTAGTGCGTAATTATGCACGTATGGTACGAATGCCACTACCTGATCGGGGTTGGGACGGAGGCCAAATTGCTAATCGAGCTCTTGATGAGCCGAGCTGTCCTGTTGCAGCGTAGTCCGGACCCTCTTTACGATGTCCAGGGGCTCGACAACCGGATTACGGTTCTGCTTGAGAAGGCCGCTCTGTACTTCTGCTGCTAGGGCGGCGGTGTGCTCCTCTGTACGGAGGGAGCGTTCTGTGTATCCGTTGACCGTTATGACGCCGCGTGGATCGGGCATCTTGAGCTTAAGGTAAGCATAGTGTGGCACTATGTTGAACCGAGCAAATGCAGTCCATCCGAGCACTGCGTGATAACCACTGCGGTATGGGACGATTTTGAAGATTAACTCTTCGCTTCGGAAGTTGTCGGGGGATCCAAAGACAACCTCTAGTGTGATTGAGCCCGTACAGCGGGCCTCTACACCTGGTATGATTCCTTTGAAGGTAGTATTCGTGGGTTTGATCCTTGATGGATTAATGCCCATTTTGTGCAATGTGTCTTGATAGAGCAGATTGAGGCTGCTACCACCATCCATGAGGACTCGCATGAGGTGGAATCCATCAATGATTGGGTCCAGGACTAGTGCGGCCGATCCTCCATGCCAGATACTGGTCAGATGATCCTGGCGATCAAAAGTGATCGGGCACGATGACCATGGGTTGGATTTTGGGGCGACTAGCTCGATCGCGTAAATGTCCCTTAGTGCGCGTTTGCGCTCCCTTGTGGGGATGTGTGTAGCATATATCATGTTAACCATTTTGACTTGAGGGGGAAACTTCTTCTGTCCCCCTGTGTTCAGTTGTCGGGGTTCTCGTCGTCGTCCTCGCTTTGTAATCCCCTTTCCCTGTTCTCGGCGTTTAATTTGCCGGCCTGTTTAAAACCCAATAGTCTCTGTTGGTATGGTTGGCTGGTTTTTTCGGGGTGCCATGTATCTGGCATGGGCAATCGAGGATGCGATCCAGGCTGGATGGTCCCTGATTATTTCTCTTGCATGGTTTCTTCCACTGGTTAGACTTGGAGCCACTGAATCCGGTGTTGACTATAGTGTCGTCGGTATTATCACCATTGCTTCTGCGTTTGTGTCTGTTACGTCGAAGCTTGCCGTTGTTATTCTTAACCTCGGAGGGGCCTGCATCGCTAGCTATGTTTTTGCTGCTAGCCAACCAACTATCCTCACCCGCGGAAAAGCGGGTCATGAGTGGCGTGAGGGCTGGCATAGATTTTGGCTTTTCTTGGCCGAGGTGGCGGGCGAGCCATTCGTCGCGGATGCTATGTTTAAAGTCCGCTAAGGCTACGACATCCGGACAGTCGACAATCTGGTTCTTTTTAGTTAGGAACCTAGTCCAGAACTTCCTGGCTGACCCTCCATGCTGTTGGACTATGTAACTTAAGTCATCGGCGTCTGGTGGCCGGACGTATGTACCTTGGAAGTTGTCGAGGAAGGCCTATTCCAAGTCCTCCCAGCTGCCAGTAGAATTTTCAGGCAGGCTGTTTAACCAGTGCCGAGCTGGTCCTTTAAGCTTTAGCTGGAGGTACTTGATAGCGTGGAGGTCATCTCCCCAGGCCATGTGGATGTGGAGGATAAAATCCTCGATCCATACCACGGGATCATTTGTCCTGTCGTATGATTCGATATTCACACGTTTGAACCCTTCGGGGAATTCATGATCCATTACTTCATCAATGAAGCAAAGAGGATGCGCGGCACCTCTGTATCTGGCCGCATTATAGCGTAGCTCCGATGGAGTTCGTCTGCGGTTATCAGCTCGGGTGTGACTAGGTTTGTCACGTCCGAATAGGTAGCCGTCGTCACGTGTTGAGGGACGTCCTCGCGATCCATAAATCGATCGGTTATGTCCTGCTCTACTGTCCAGGGTCTGCCGGAGGTCGTATGTATGAGCCTGAGTTGTTTCATCTCTATTTTTACGAGGCGGTGGGGCAGGCTGTTGTTCGGTCTGAGTTGCTGCTCTATCCCGACCACGTGGTGGTCGGTCCGCCGCACCTCCCGACCGCGTGGTTGTCGATCGGCCGCGTTACGTGAAGGAGGTACGGGCTCCGGCGCCTCTTCATCGAGCTGGGGTAGCAGCCTTTGCTTTGATAACTCTTGGCAGGGCGTCTGAGGCCATATTCTTCGGCTGCCAGGACATCAATCCATCTGTCGACGAGCAGATCTTGGTCGGCTTGTAGCTACCGCTGTTTCTTTTTCAGGCTCCTTTCCATTGCTATTAGCTGGCGTTTGAAGCGCTCCTGCTCAAGAGGTTCCTTAGGCACGATGAAATCTTCGTTGCCGAGGCTTTCCTCATCCTCGGAGGGCGGACGGTAACTACCGTCCTCCGAGTCGTTGGGTCTGGCCTATTCGTCGGGGCTAGCTTGCCCGTTTTCTTGCTCCTCCTATTCGGATGTTACCTCAGCAAGGTCTTTTGTTTTCGGCTTCGTCTGGAGTATTATCTTCACCGGTGCGAGCATTGCCGTATTTTGAACGACGTGACTTAGAGCGGCGCCAAGGACGCCGGTGTTTTTGCTGTGTCTCAGGAGGTTTATTCTCGACTGGATTTTCGTTGTCATCGTCGTTGGTTGTTTTGGGTGTATCCACCATGTACACATCGTACGAGGAAGTGGCCATCCATCATTCAGTGTATGGTGGATTCTGGCCTTGCTCCTCATCGGCATCGTCGTCCATACCGTCGATGTCTTCTGAGTCGTAATCAAGCGTGTCGGTTAAGTCCTCGCCAATGGCTATGAAGTGGGTGGCGGGTGGGAAGCGAAATTCTCGATCATCAGCCCCTAGTTTGAACCGGACATAGTTCGGTTGCGAGTCCCCCGCCAAGGACAGGCTCTTTAATGAGTTTAGCACATCGCCCAAAGGCGAGTGCTGGAAGATGTGTGCGGCGCTGAATTCAAAGATCGATGAATGATCATGTTCGGCGTCCGTGGCCTCACATGGTTCGGAACTTATAACCAGAGACGAGTCCGGAATTCCGGTGACACAGATATTGTGTGAGGTTAAGTCCATGTGCGGCTCCAACGCCGGGGGATCTATGGCCTCCGTGGTGGGGTTGAGCCTCCAATCCTTGGATGCTGCAGTGTGCTCTGGATCTAAGGCCAGAGTGGTCACATGAGCTATCTCTGGGGTATGGTCTGACGATAGATTTAGGTCATGTTCGTCAAGGTAACCAGGAGCGATCGCTGCGGTCTCAAATCCGTTGAAGATCAAATCTCCACGGATGTCCGCAACGTAATTCAAACTCCCAAATCTGACCTGATGGCTAGGGACTAGCTATCGATCTGCTCCAGGTGGCCAGATGAGTTGGCCCGCAGCGCAAAGCCGCCGAACACGAAGATCTGTTCAGGGAGGAAGGTTTCTCCTTGGACAGCGTCACTATCGACGATTGAAGGGGGCATCGAACCTTTCGTCGACGGCATAGCGGAACTCTCAATGAAAGCACCAATGTTGGTGTCAAAACCGACAGATCTCGGGTAGGGGGTCCTGAACTGTGCGTCTAAGGTCGATGGTAACAGGAGACAGGGGACACGATCTTTACCCAGGTTCGGGCCCTCTCTATGGAGGTAATACCCTACTTCCAGCTTGATTGATCTTGATGAATATGAGTATTACAAGAGTTGATCTACCACGAGATCGTAATGGCTAAACCCTAGAAGTCTAGCCTATATGACTATGGTAATGAGTATCTCTCTTTCCGGACTAAGTCCTCCGGTTTATATAGACACCGGGAGGATCTAGGGTTACACAAGGTCAGTTACAAAGAAAGGAATCTACATATTCGTCCGCCAAGCTTGCCATCCACGCCAAGGAGAGCCCCATCCGGACACGGGTGCAGTCTTCGGTCTTCGTATCCTCGCATCCCATCAGTTCGGCCCATGGCTAACAGGCCGGACGCCCGAGGACCCCTTAGTCCAGGACTCCCTCAAGTGAGAGGGGGTAGCTAGAAGGAGATTGTTCAGTGTGAGTATGTGTTTTACCCATCCAGACGGAAGTTATGTGCACACAAGAAGAGAACGATTCGATTTGGCGTTAGGGTTGAGGGTAATTAACTACGTATGGATACATAGAGACCTTGAACATGCATGTGCGAGAGGTATAATTGTATACGTGGATGTGTGTGTGTGCGCGCGCATGACCAAGATAAAAGAAAGAATACATAGGTCATAAGATCAACGACATGGGAGAGACGGATCGGTATGACAATATGCATGCATGTGAGAGTGCAGGGAAGAAGGACCGACAATTGAGCATGTGTTTTTGTCTTTAAGAGATAGTGGCATGGGCTGGAGCATTCATCTATGGCGAGTAGAGGGAGTGATACACAACGATTGTGCAAAATAGATCAACCTATAAATGCATGTATGGAGAGACATATATAGTGTGGGTGATAGGAAGCAAGAGTGCGCGCGAGAAAGAAATGTTGACGGAGAAACTACAGATAGATACAGAGATGGAAATGCTAGCTAGAGGGACATCGGCTAGTTTGAGTGTTGGAGATGACCGCCGGGTGGTTCAGAGGGTGAAGTTATGTGTGTGTGAGAGAAAGATAAAAGAGGGCACTTCACTGCATGTAGAGAGAAACATACATAGTGTGCGTGATAGGAAGCAAGAGTGAGGGCGAGAAACAAGGTTGATGGAGAAACAAATAAATAGAAATATAAAGATGCTAGCTAGTGTGCATTAGAGATAGGAGTCGAGTGGATCAGAAGGCTGAGTTATGTGTGTGGGTGTGAGAGAGTTGGAGAAAGGGTGCATGTGACTCACATACAAACATATAACAGAGAGAAATGAGATCCTGAGAGACGAAGTTTTGTGTCTGTGAGAGAGAAAGATATTTCACAACAAGAGTGATAGCTAGAGAGACATATGAGGGAACGCAAGATATCTCTAGGGAGAGAGTGTGTGTGTGAGCGACATACAAGAGAATGGTGCAGAGATATGAGACCCTGGGAGACAGAGTTTGTGTTTGTGTGTGAGAAACTGATATATAAGAGGAAGAGTCATAGCTTCTCATACCTAAGGAGCGAAAGACATCTCTGTGTGAGAGGGTGTGTGCGAGTGGCACACAGGGGAATAGTAGAGAGAAATGAGACCCCGGGAGACAAAGGTTGTGTTTGTGTGAGAGAAATAAATTTCACATGGAGAATCATAGTTAGAGACACATAGCAGGGAGCGAGATATACTCAGAGAGAGATAGAGTGATGGAGGTCGAGGGAGAGAGTACCGTCACTGTGTTACGAAGATAAAAGATCATTGTCAACATACAGGTAGCACGAGAGATACCCGAGAGACGATGAACGCGTATAGGTCTAGAGAGATACTCCT
This sequence comes from Aegilops umbellulata, assembly GCA_032464435.1. Lineage (NCBI taxonomy): Eukaryota > Viridiplantae > Streptophyta > Magnoliopsida > Poales > Poaceae > Aegilops > Aegilops umbellulata. The sequence goes on along the minus strand of CP136060.1, from coordinate 80,931,935 downwards.
ATATAAGCATGAGTGATAGCTACATGAGACGAATATCTGGATTAAAGGGGATTCATATATTTAATCTGGAGATCACGACATCGATAATGTCATAACGCAAATTGGTGTGTCAAACATGCATATTCATTTGAATTTGGGGACACGTGTAATGTTATATAGTTTATCAATATTAGTGATCCATAGATTCTTTAATTAGAGACAATGCATGGTTTATATGCAATTAATGTCTAAACGGGATTACACTATGTTGCCTGTGTGAAACACATACATGTTTGAGAAGTAAAAAAATAAAACCCGCATGAAACACACATTAATTGGAGACAGTTAGCGAGGAATGCATACATTGGATTTCAACATAAAGTGGTTACAAATATTTGAAAATCCAAATTAAGATGGATACAACCTTATGAATCTGAGATCATGCCATTTGTAAACCATATTTATGTATAAAGGGTGTTGTGCTTTTGAAAGTATATATATAAAAAATGATGCATATAGAATTTTATTCAATCGAAAATGGATCCTGCCCGAACAAAAATAGAATACAAACTGGATTCGAATTGAGTTGGCACGGTAAACGTGCACTCTTGCTCTGAAAAAATTTGAACGAAGCGGGGAAAGTCGCAGTAACCGCCCAAAACCAAAATCTGCGAGATGAAAATTACTGCCTATCCCTGCCACGCAAAGCCTATCGGCTCGATTTCTATAGGTTTCGATAGGGGTAGGTTTGTAATTTCACTCAAACGTGACATAACTGCCTCTCACCCGGATTCATACACCGTGGGCGCCAAAACACAGTGTCTCCTTGGCCAAAATCGACTCCCTCCCCGATTCATACACAGTGGGCGCCAAAAACAAACTCTCGTCGGCAAATATTCGGTGTATGCGAGATTACCGTCCTATCCCCAACCGACTAATATTGCTGTGATGTAGGAAATTTTAAATGGGGGCTAAGTTTGTAAATTTCCTCGCATTTGAGACAAGCGCGCCCTGAAGACATGGTTCCCCCTTCCTCTCTCCCTCCATTTCCCAATTCGTACTCCGTGGGCGCCAAAACACCGTCTCCACCCCAGCCTCCTCCATCCGCCACCCCGTCCACCGCCGTCCTCCTCCACCATGCTAGAGCTGATACCCCGACGCCGTTGGCCATTACAAGAGATTGACCTCTCTCATCCACGGCTTTGGACCAGGATCCTTGCATCCCGTCTGTCGGTGTTCTGGGAACGGGGGTCCCTAGACTTGCTTGCCTGCAGCCCACGTCGTGGCTATGCTAGCAGGCCTGTACGGCCCATCTTCATCAACAAGACATTCAAGACCCTCGCGAGGGGCCAAGCCTCGCAAGGCGGACGACGCAAGACCTCCTTAGGAGTGGCCACGCCAGGCAGGCTCACGAGGAGCGGAGTGATCAAGGCAAGGCAGACCTCACGAGGCTCTCGTGACGTGAGCCATGACGATCGGCACCAGGCAGGCGCCAGTGCGCGCAGGGTCCTTGTTTCCTCTTTGGTGCTAACGAGGCAGGCGCAGGTGCGGAGTACCGAGTCATCAAGCAAAGGTTTCCAGATCGGTGCAACGAGACCAGGACCCGAAGGACGGCAAGACGGAGGTCACCATGGAGCCCAAGGCGGGGTCATCACCAGATCCTTTTGCAGACGAAGACCGCTTTTGTCAGGATAAGCTATACTAGCTGCCCCCTTTCAAATTGGCCGTTGTTAGCTCCCTTCCCACTCAATATTTGGGGAGAGGACCAGGGCATATATAAGTAGAACTAGCCACCACCGTAGAGGGGACGAACTCATTCGGAGGCATCTCACCCACACAAGTTCGCCAAGCACAAGAACACCTCAACCTCAGGAGGTTGTTCTTCCCCTTGTACTGTTCATCATCAGCACAAGAGGCAATCCAACACCACCACACTGGAGTAGGATATTACACCACAACGGTGGCCCGAACCAGTATAAATGTTGTGTCTTTGTGTTGCGAGTTCGTCGAGTTCGTCTGCGAGATCTTAGTGAGGTAGGGCGTGGATCGGTAGGGAGGAAATCTCCGCGCGCACCCAGAGTTTGAACCTTAAGGGTTTTGCCGGAACCCATGATCCGACATTTGGCGTGCCAGGTAGGGGTGCGCCGGAACTTCCTTTCCGTCGCTCTGCCTCCAGTTGCTCTGACGTCTCCATGGCGAACGCAAGCTATGCTCGCGCGGAGCGCCGGGCTGCCCTTGCCACCCACGTCGCTCAAACGGCTCTCGTCAGTGAGCCAACCCGTCGTTCGTCGTCGCCTACTGCCAACGCCGCCACCGGCCCGGTGGGGAACGAGCAGCAAGCATCCTCGCTGCACCCCTCGATGTGGCGGGACGGCCGCACCGCCAATCCATCGCTGACCCCGGCCGGTTCTTCGTCCCATGCACGTCGTGCTCCCATGGGCGCGCGAGCCACGCTCCACATGGCGCACGAGCTTCTGCGTTACCGCTCGGTCGATGACCTCTACGAGGACTGGCTCAACCACATCGCCGAGCTTGTCCGCGCCGCAGGAGAATCCCCCGCGCCGCCCTGTCTCTGCCTCGCCCTCCGCCAGCCGCGGGCGATGTGGCTCACGGAGCACCTCCACCACCTCTGCCCCAAGACGGCGTCCTGGCGCCAAGGCGCGCGGCTCCACGATGCGACCCACCGCGTCCGGCGCCCGCATGAGAAGAAATAAGCTACCAAGAAGTCCCTCCACCGCAAGAGAACGCTCCACCACTCCTTGCTCTACCGCGCCAGGATCGTGCATTGCGGCAAGCCCCGCCTCGCTCGCTGTAGCGGCGAGCGGACCCCACCAAGACCAAGCTGCACCTCCCAGGCAGGCCCCGGTGACCACGGCGGCAACCGCTCCTTCACCCCCAAGCTGCATAGCGTCGCCTGGCCGAGCAAGTTCAAGTCAGAACTGCCCCCTCGCTACGACGGCACCCCCGACCCCGCGGAGTTCTTGCAGCTCTACAAGCTGAGCATTGAGGCAACCAACGGCGACGAGAAAGTCATGGCGAATTGGTTTCCCATGGCTCTCAAGGACGGAGCTCGCTCCTGGCTCCTGAACCTGCCACCGGGCTCGATCTCCACCTGGGACGAGATGCGTAACCGCTTCGTCGCCAACTTCCAGGGCACTCGCGACCGCCCGCCGGCCGTGGGTGACCTGCGCCGCGTCAAGCAACAACCGGGCGAGACCCTCCAGAAGTACATCCAGCGCTTCAACAACGTCCGCCTCAAGATCCCCAAGGTGATGGACGAGGCCATCATCTTTGTGTTCTCTGATGGCGTCCACGACGTCAAGATGAAGCAAGAGCTCGCGATCCATGAGGAGGTATGCACGTCTCTGGAATTGTTCAACCTGGCAACCAAGTGCGCAAGAGCTGAGGAAGGGCGCCTTTCCCTCGTCGAGCTCCCGGCTGCAGACCCTGAGGAGAAGAAAGCCAGGGCCAAGGACGTGAAGCGCAAGGGAGCAGTCATGCTCGCGGAGGAACCCGACACCAAGCACGGCAGAGATCAGCCTGAGTCATCCAAGGGTAGCCGACCGTTCTGCGCCTTCCATAACGTGAATACCCACAACACCAGCGACGCCAAGAACTCAGAGCCATTCGCGAAGGACGCTTCAGTCGACGCCCTGAGCATGGCGACCGGGTCTACGGCGGAGGAGGAGGACGTGGTGGCGGACGCTGGGACGACCATGTCCCGCGCCAGGAGTGGCACGACCGGCCTCGTGAGGATCACTGGCAGGATCTCCCTCGCGAGGGCGCCTGGAGGGATAAGCCTCGCGAGGATCGTCCTCAAGGCAACGCTGGGCTTCCTCCGCTACCGCCACCTCCAAGAAGGAACGAAGACCACCACCAAGATGAGGGGGCTGTGGGCTTCCAGGAGCCGCGTGCTATCGCCTGCATCTTGGGTGGAGCCCAGGCCCCAGCATCGCAGCGCATCTTCAAATAGTTTGCTCATGAAGTGAATGTAGTACTCCCCACGCTCGAGGTCGCACGCCCGCTAAGATGGTCCCAGTGCCCCATCACGTTTAACTCGGCAGATCAGCTCAAGTGCACAGCTACCGCTGGCGTACTCCTGATGCTTTGCTCCCCAGTCATCAGCAATGTGCAAGTTACCAAGACCCTCATCGATGGCGGCGCAGCGCTCAACGTCCTGTCCGTCGACACATTCGACAACCTCCAAGTGCCATATGACCAGCTTCAGCCTACCAAGCCTTTCTCAGGAGTGACCGACGGGTCTACCACACCGATAGGGCATGTCCGCCTCCCTGTCACCTTTGGAGAACGCAAGAACTACCGCACCGAACTCATCGACTTCGACGTCGCGCACATCTGTATGCCATGCAATGCCATCCTTGGGTGTCCAGCCCTGGCCAAGTTCACGGCGGTGACCCATCACGGCTACAATGGCCTCAAGATGCCGGGAAGCGGGGGAATCATCACAGTCTCGTGCGAAGAAAGAGATGCGGTGTGCTTCCTCGAGCGCGCCTTCCAAGCTACAACAATCGATGACCCTGACAGCAAGGGCGAGGGCCCTTCGGATGTCATCCCCAAGAAGAAGAAGCAATTGCGCCATGCGGGACCTTAGGAGGGTGGCGTCGCAGCTGGAACCTCGTCAGGATCAGCGCCCGCTCCAGGGGCGCCTCCCTCCATTGCATAGGAAGGCGCGCCCGGCACCCTCCTCGGGCAGGGCTCGGGGGATCTCTTCTGGAGGGCCTCAAACCTTGCCAACATCACGAGGGAGGCACTCGGGCACCACTTGGAGGCGTGCTTCGCGGCACATTTCCCTCAGGAGGGCACAAGTCAAGGATCGCCCACCGCTCAGGAGTTGATCACCAAGACCACCCAAGAATTGCAAGACGCAAGGGCCATGTGCGGCGACCGCCGCTCACGAGGCGCAGCTTCCCATCCAGGAGAGGATGTCGGGCTGCACGTCTGCATCGACGTCCCAGGGCTCGATAGGGCCGCTTCTCAGGAGCTTATCTGGCCTTCGCGCGTGGGATTCCGCGAGGGTCCACTGCACAGCTACGTTCGCATGCCCTTTGGCCTGCCGAGCGTGTCGTCCGCCTACCAGTGCAACTTGCAGCGCATCCTAGTGGCTCTGGAGCCCAGTTACCACGCCGTCCTGACGGAGATGGAGATGGTCCTCAAGGAACCACCTGAGCCCCCAGAGCCTCCCGAGGCTCAGAGCCCCGGTGGCTTGTGAGGAGCAACCCCTTGCCGCTTACCTTCAGCTGCCCCAACTCTCCTTCGTCGACAGAACCAGGTGACATTTTCTAAGTTCATTCAGCTAGGAGCGCCCCTCGGGCTGCATCATTCCCAGGCCGCGTGGGTCCGTCCCTGCGGCATGTATCCCTTTTTATGTCTTTAGCTTACCTTGTTGGGAGCGCCCCTTGGGCTGCATCATCCCCAAGCCGCTCGAGCCTGACCTAGTGGCATGTATCTCTCTTGCATTTACTTAAGCCTGCTGCCTTCATATTTAATCTGCCTATGATTACTACATGTTCGATCGCCACCCACCACGGGGGCTCTCCTTACGCCGACACGGGTCGGTCCCTGCCACGTCGATAAACTTGAGCGGTCGAGCTCTGGCTTGCGGCACGTCCCGCGCACGTCACCTCACCAGGCCCTTAGTGCCTTCACTCCCTTGCGGAGCAACCAGTGGCAGGCTGGCAACCATAACGACAGATCGCGTTCTTCCTCGTGCTGGCTCGTAGGAATCTCATTAGGATAACGACAGGCGGCACCGCGAGCTCCCACCTCTTCCATGTAATCCGCTTGCACGTTAAAAGGGGGGCTCCTGAGCATCGCGATTCAGGAGCACTTACTGGCGCTCCAGCCCTCACCCCTGGCCTTGACCACGGCACGCGACCTGGCATACCAGCGGTGGCTGAGCTCGCTCGAGGGCCGGGACCTCAGGAGGTAAAGCACAAAGGAGAGCATGGGAAGGGGGAAGACTCGTATGGGCCCGACCTAGCTACGCTGCGGATGTTTGCACATAAGCCTGGCCCATCACGAGGAACCGACCCTGGACCACCAAGATAAGTCTCGGCTAAGATCGATTAACCATTGGTACCTAGGGGTCGCTCTCGCTGCATCCCTATTGCGGCAACGCCACCTCCCTTTCTTATCTTACCACGGCTGCTTGAGCGCTAAGGGGACCCCCTTAGCATCATGCCTCAGGAGCTCTTACTGGACCTCGGGCCGCTCACCTCTTGGCCTTGACCACGGCACGCGACATGGCATACCAGCGACGGCTGAAACTTGCCTAGGGACCGGGACCTGTCAGCGTAGAGCAACAAGCTGTCGCGAGGTTGGAAAGGGGGGACCGAGCCTTGATACGTCTCCAACGTATCTATAATTTATGAAGTATTCATGCTATTATATTACCCATCTTGGATGTTTTATGGGCCTTAATATGCACTTCTATATTATTTTTGGGACTAACCTATTGACCCAGAGCCCAGTGCCAGTTCCTGTTTTTTACCTTTTTTCAGTGTTTCGAAGAAAAGGAATATCAAACGGAGTAGAAACGGAATGAAACCTTCTGGAGAAGTTATTTTTTGGAAGGAAAGCAACCCGATAGACTTGGAGTGCATGTCAGGAAAGAAACAAGGGAGGCACGAGGCAGGGGGGCGCGCCCACCCCCTGGGCGCGCCCTCCACCCTCATGGGGCCCTCGTGCCTCCCCTAACGTATTTCTTCCTCCTACATATACCCATATACCCTAAAACGATCGGGGAACAGAATAGATCGGGAGTTCCACCGACGCAAGCCTCTATAGCCACCAAAAACCAATCGGAACCCTATTCCGGCACCCAGCCGGAGGGGGGAACGCTCACCGGTGGACATCTCATCATCCCGGCGCTCTCCATGACGAGGAGGGAGTAGTTCACCCTCGGGGCTAAGGGTATGTACCAGTAGCTATGTGTTTGATCTCTCTCTCTCTCCCGTGTTCTTGAGGTGATTCGATCTTGATGTATCGCGAGCTTTGCTATTATAGTTGGATCTTATGTTGCTTCTCCCCCTCTACTCTCTTGTAATGGATTGAGTTTTCCCTATGAAGCAATCTTATCGGATTAAGTCTTTAATGATTTGAGAACACTTGATGTATGTCTTGCCGTGCGTATCTGTGGTGACAGTGGGATATCACGTGATTCACTTGATGTATGTTTTGGTGATCAACTTGCGGGTTCCACCCATGAACCTATGCATTGGGGTTGGCACACATTTTCGTCTGACTCTCTGGTAGAAACTTTGGGGCACTCTTTGAAGTACTTTGTGTTGGTTGAATAGATGAATCTGAGATTGTGTGATGCATATCGTATAATCATACCCACGGATACTTGAGGTGACATTGGAGTATCTAGGTGACATTAGGGTTTTGGTTGATTTGTGTCTTAAGGTGTTATTCTAGTACGAACCCTTGAATAGATTGATCCGAATGAATAGCTTTGAGGTGGTTTTGTACCCTACCATAATCTCTTCGTTTGTTCTCTGCTATTAGTGTCTTTGGAGTGAATCGTTGTTGCATGTTGAGGGATAGTTATATGATCCAATTATGTTAGTATTGTTGGGAGAACTTGCACTAGTGAAAGTATGAACCCTAGGCCTTATTTCCTATCATTGCAATACCGTTTACGCTCACTTTTATAATTAGTTACCTTGCTGTTTTTATATTTTCAGATTACAAAAACCTATATCTACCATCCATATTGCACTTGTATCACCATCTCTTCGCCGAACTAGTGCACCTATACAATCTACCATTGTATTGGGTGTGTTGGGGACACAAGAGACTCTTTGTTATTTGGTTGCAGGGTTGTTTGAGAGAGACCATCTTCATCCTACGCCTCCCACGGATTGATAAACCTTAGGTCATCCACTTGAGGGAAATTTGCTACTGTCCTACAAACCTGTGCACTTGGAGGCCCAACAACGTCTACAAGGAGAAGGTTGCGTAGTAGACATCAAGCCTCAACAGGACTTGCGCTCATAGGTTACCATAACTAGGATAATATCAATAAAAGACATTATAGACCCCTTACACACCCCCACGGGGCATTTCTTGATTCCTCGCAGGGAACAAAAGATGAAATGTTAGGAGAATCCTATCTACACACCCCTGCGGCCGACGCCATCATCAACAGTGGGCCACGGGATGCCAGCGCGAACCTCATTCAGATCAGCGGCGGCCGGACGTTGCAGCCCTGCTCCGGGCGCGGCGAGAACTCAGGGGCATGTAGCTATCGTCGCTCGTCTCCGGAGTCTCGTAGAGCTCAGGAGAACCGCTGGACTCCCAAGAGTCGCTGCTGCTGGAGTAGTCGTGAGTAGGGCACGCCTCACCCTGGCGCTCCCCTCCCGGGAAACACTCCAAGCGGCGTCCCTCCACGTCAAAGACCTTGAAGAACAGCGTGGAGGCGCTGACATACTCGAAGTGGTTCGCGAGGGCGCCCTCCGCACGACAAACCCGCGTGACCTCGCCCCAGCCGCAGGTCATGAAGATCTTGCCGGTGGAGACTGCTTCAACCTCTGCTTCAGTCGCCGGAGCATCGCAGTTGGCGTGCTGCAACCAGAGCTCGAGGGGTCCCCTCGGCAGCATGACATCAGAGAAGAAGCGCAGGAAACAGATCCAGGAGGTCGAGGGCATCACCGCCCACAGCACGAACTCGCGTGAGGAGTCCGTGGCGTGGACTCCAGGGGCGACGACGCTCACCGCCGCGGCACGTCGACCTTGGCCGCGGCGCGTGCGCCGGTGCTCGCCGCTCCTCCCTCCTGAGCCCCCAGCTTGGGCGTACAAGGGCAGCGGATACCCAGGAGGAGGTCGCTCGCACCAAGGCCTCGTCACCACCTGCATCGCCGATGTGCTAAGGTGGTGAGCCGACCCCTTCTTCGGCGAAAGCCATGCCGGCGTGTCGACGGGAACCTTCCCCTTCTCCTCACCAGAGAATCTTCGGATCAGCGCCATTGGAGCCGGCGACAGAGCAAAGAAGGAAGAAGCAAGCGGAACGGGAAGAGATGGGCGATGGGGGCTCCGCCCCTTCCCACATTTATAGCAGGAGAAGGCCAACCGACACCCCCCATGATCACAGGTAATGATGGTTTTCCTTGCATGTCGCAGGGACTTGTCAAGTCGGGCAGTTGCCGAGGTAGCGTGGGGAAGCGGAGATGCTCATGTCCAATCAACCGCCATGCGTCAACCGAGGCCGCATGCTTTTGGGGCCTGCGGCGCTCCGCGCTTGACCTTTGGCTTCGCCTCGAAGCCAAGCCCGAGCGCGCCTTGGGCACGGGGGCTACTGTCAGTGTTCTGGGAATGGGGGTCCCCAGACTTGCCTGCCTGCGGCTCACGTCGTGGCTATGCTAGCTGGCCTGTACGACCCATCTTCATCAACAAGACATTCAAGACCCTCGCGAGGGGCCAAGCCTCGCGAGGCGGACGACGCGAGACCTCCTCGGGAGCGGCCTTGCCAGGCAGGCTCATGAGGAGCAGAGAGATCAAGGCAAGGCAAACCTCACGGGGCTCTCGTGACGTGAGCCATGATGATCGGCACCAGGTGAGCGCCAGTGTGCACAACGTCCTTGTTTCCTCTTTGGTGCTAAGGAGGCAGGCGCTGGCGCGGAGTACCGAGGCATCAAGCAAAGGTTTCCATCTCGGTGCAACGACACCAGGACCTGAAGGACGGCAAGACGGAGGTCACCATGGAGCCCAAGGCGGTGTCACCACCAGAGCCTTTTGCAGGCGAAGACCGCTTTTGTCAGGATAAGCTATACTAGTTGTCCCCTTTCAAATTGGCCGTTGTTGGCTCCTTTCCCGCTCAATATTTGGGGAGAGGACTAGGGCCTATATAATTAGAACTAGCCACCACTGTAGAGGGGACGAACTCATTCGGAGGCATCTCACCCACACAAGTTCGCCAAGCACAAGAACACCTCAACCTCATGAGGTTGTTCTTCCCCTTGTACTGTTCATCATCAGCCCAAGAGGCAATCCACCACCACCACACTGGAGTAGGGTATTACACCAAAACGGTGGCCCGAACCAGTATAAATCTTGTGTCTTTGTGTTGCGAGTTCTTCGAGTTCATCCGCGAGATCCTAGTGAGCTAGGGCGTGGATCAGTAGGGAGGAAATCTCCGTGCGCACCCTAGAGTTCGAACCTTAAGGGTTTTGCCAGAACCCGTGATCCGACACTGTCCTCTCGCTTCATCCCTGCCATCGTCCACCTTCCCAGCGCCGCTCCCATGACCGTCTCGTCCATCGTGCCCCGCTGCCACCGTCTACCCTCCTAGATCTGCTTCCACACCGCCGATAGCCGTCGCTATTGCTGCACCATCAAATTCTCAGCAGATGCATACACGGCGCCGCACCAGAGGTGGTACTCTTTCGTATCTGCTCAACTTATTTATCACAGCAAGAAAATAGATCGCCACTGCTTTACTCTGATTTATTGTCCATCACTTACTTGTTAGTTGAAAGCAAACATTGGTTGTGAAGTTGCCTTTGTCCGGTTTGCACCTTCAGATCCGCCATGGCACGCTCAACACTATAATCGCAATGCTTATGGTTTTCCACTTTTATATTCCACGCTAGTTAAATGACAGTAGACTAAATTTCAAAATTGGGCCAATCAATTTTTGAGAGCTCGTCGGAGTTCGCTGGTGTGAAGGAAGGGGCTCGAGTGGGGACGATGGTTGTGGGGGCGGTGGTGGGGCCTCGTCGAACAAACAAAACTCGACGTGGGTGGGGGCGGTGGTGGGGCCTCGCCGAACGAAGAAAACTTGACGCGGGAGGGGGCGGGGGTGGGGTTGGGGTGGCGGAGGAACATAGGTGGTCTGGGCCGGTGGTTCGGCCAGCGGCCCGTGCGGTGTTCTGTATGGGAAGCACAGTATGTTCCTTGTCAGGAAGGGGAGCAAGGACACCTGCAGTCGACACCTTTATTGGGTGTGTTCTGCTAAATGATTTCGAACTTCGAGTTGGTCTACCATAATACCCCGGAAATGGTGGGAGCCACGTGGTCTTTGATAGATTAAACTGATAGTAACAGCTGTGCGCCTTTAGATGAATAGAGCTGGTCTGTAGGTGATCGATATGCTGCATATTAGTAGCGGCAAAACCCTATGTTTTCCTGCCAGTTTCGCTTTCGTGATTTATTTATGGTGGTTATGGTGTACCCCTATTTTCTACACTACGATCTGCCTACTCGCTCTGCGCTCTTGTTATCATGGTTTGGCAATAAACTTTCTAGACGGTATATTATGAACCTATCATCTGCCAACTATCCTTATGTCTGGGGACCCCAACAGGGAGCCTATTTTTTGTGTGTAGTTGTGCTAGATTATATTAATCTATTCACCATATTACAACACACATGGGCTCTCTCATCAGAATCCAGTGATATCACACAAGGGTTTACAGGGAGCCTCTATTATATTACAATATCCTCTGCATTACAAAGATAATCTCACTACTATTTGTGTTTTCATGCTTTACAAATATTGTACGTAATCACAATGAATATAAGAATGCACACATCAGAAGAATATTGCAGAACAGTTCAATGGGTAACAAACTCGGCATCAAGGGATTGAGGTCCATTGTGGATGCAATGAAACCCACATGTTCCCGACCTATAGATTCATATTCAGAATATGATCCTAATGACTATTCTGAGCTCAAGGAGTCAAAGGCAGATGGCCTATCCTGTTCACCCAATAAGGTGCCTGTTCTAATTTGCCAAGGTTTTATTGGTTGCACATATCTTGCATAAGGTGTCTTGTATTTCTTTTGCTTTGTTGCACCGCCATCTGCTTAGTTTACTCATGATATATGTGAAGATGCCATGCCCACCCATTATCAACACCTATTCCATTTGTCGTCATACCATGTTTTTCCATTCAAATTGTTCTTGTGTTTCAGACATCCAAAAGGAAGATGGTGATTGCATAACCTGAAGGAGTACAAGAAAAGTCCTTGAAAAAAGGTGGTGCTACGGGAGAAATCACATAGCACCCGACATATATTGGCGATAGAACCAGCGCCGCAAAACCTAGGATATCGCAACTATGCTGGTCGCTGCTTTGCTCTTGTGAGTACCTATTGTCCTATTGTTGTCCTTACATTCATACCTGGTGGATTATGTGACATCACTGTGCATTATAGCTTTCTTATCCACTGTTCGCTCCAAATTATCAGATCTATATTAATGCTTAAATTAATGTAGAATAAACCCAATGCCTATGAAGAAATTTAGTTATGCATTGTTCTTGTAAGTACCTGTTGTCCTTATATTTGTCAGCTAGTTCTTGATGTACACTTTGCAGCTTATTTTCCCTTGTCCTCGTTTTTTCTACACATCAGATCAACATTTACTCTTGCCAAAATATTGAATAAAACCAATGTTACTGAAGAAGTTTAGCTCCGCATTGCTCTTGTCAGTGTCTTCTTCCTGTATGCTGTATTTACATTTGTACTCTGCATCTTTAGTTAAATAATCCCCATTTGTTCCTATATTTTCACAACTATATTTACTCTTAACAAAATGTAGAATAAAGGCAATACTCTTGAAGAAGAGTGTGAGGTAAACTTCTTGAATTCCCCCCCCATCAATATGGACAAGGCCTTTATAGAGCCCGTCTTCACTACTAATGTACGTTTGTTCTCCTCGAGCCTTCAAACTTTGTTGTTTATATTTGGATAGCTATGAGTGCAAATGATGTTTATTTTTGATGTCTGCATCAAATTTGTTGTTCAAAGTTTATAAAGTAGAAGTACATAAACATAAGTTTGTCGTTCTCAATTTCAGTCTTTAGTTGTACGATCTAGTTCCTTATTCCTACCATGTAAATTAAACTAAAAATAGCAAGTTAACTTCTTTAGCACTATGTGTATGCTTGTGTTCTTGATCTGTAATCCAGTGGTGTTGTGAGACTACCAACAACAGCACAATGTCATATCCTGCTATGTCTCAACTATGAACAATGCCATATTATATTAATGTTATTTAAATCGTGTCTCTTTATTTACCAATCTGAAAATGGTATAAATTGATAGTACACTCAACATTCATGCTTATATGTTGTTTAGAACTACATCTATGCTTGTGTTCTCGATCTGTAATCCAGTGGTCTGGTGAAGCTGGCCGCTCCTGCACAATGCCATTTCCCGCCGTCTTAACTATGAACAATTCCAATTATGTTAATGCTATTTTAAACCGTGTCTCTTTATTTCTGACAAAGAAATGAGATGAATTGACAGCGTCGATGCTTATACGTGCAAAACATGTTAACTACCTACTTATTTCTCTTTCAGGGTGACAACACTACTGCTAGGAAGAACTGCCATAATGATAATGAGACGAACCCATTGTTTGTCCCTCTAACACATATTCCAGAGTAGAAGGCAAAACATATTGAGGGTAGGGATACAACCACGAAGTCACATCTTGATGTAGTGTCAAACTTACTCAGTGACACAAGCTCGATGAAGTCGCCGCCTGTATCTGTTCGACTTCTTCAGTATGAAATTTAAGCAGAAATACATGCTTCCACGCAAATACGATTGGAACTCCAATCTCTATGCAAGATTAACCATAAGTACATGACATTTATTGATGTTATGCAGCTTAAGTTGGTGGATATGAGCGCCAAAGAAGCGCAGTCTCACCAGGTTGCTAAGCTGCTTGCGCTACAGCTGCTGGGCCGGGCTAACATTTCTTGAACCGTGTTGAAGTGTTGTCGGTTCTGTCTATTATTTTGTCCGCCTGTTAACTTCCACCGATGGCGACCTGCCCAATTTATGTAATCTGCTGTCTGGTTGCCCTTTATTATCACTGGCGGCGAAGTTTGATGCCGAGGGGATATAATATGCTGTAATTTCTTTGTTGTATAGTCTAGGTTTATTCTTGGTCAGTATGCTGCAATTTACGACGGAAGGTTTAGTGGATCTCAGTGTTGTCGGTCTTCAGGGCGGCCCGTTACTCATATGGGCCAAAACGTGGGCCTATAATCATCTTGGGCCATTAGCAGGTCTAAACCTTATGGTTGTTTCCCGCCTTTAACAGGCCGAGTAAAGTTCCGACAGTTGGGCCAGAGAATACAATGGGATTTTAACAGGCTAAAACCTAGATTAGGCTAGCGTTGAGCCGAAAAAATCATGGGCCAATACAGGCCGAAACTGCCTAAGGCCCATGTTTGGCCCAAATAGGACGAGCAGTTAACAGGCCAAAATATATCTCGGGCCCGTTTGGCCCAATAAAATTATGGGCTTTAAGCAGCTGGTATCTACGCGGGCCATAGGCCTAAAAGTGTCACGGGCCATTATCATATGGGCTGTAAGAAGGCCGTATTCAACGCGTGCTGTAATTAGGCCCAAGTGTTACACGGGCCATTAACAGGCCGGTAGGCCAGTTGGGCTGAAATTTATCCTCGAAGATTACGGGCCATTAAGAGGCCTAAAGTTACTTCGGACAAGAAATAGCCCAGTGTGTGCATGGGTCGTTAAATGGCCTAAAGTTAAACCGGGCCGACAACGTCCCAGATGCACCACAGGTCGCTAACAGGCCAAAATTATTATCGGGCCGAACTAGTAAACGGGCATTTAACAGGGTGAAATACAAACCTATCTTAGAATGGGCCCAAAAGAACAGTGGCCTGTTAACAGGCTTGATCCGATATGGGCCTTAATTTGGCCCAAAACACGACATGCTATGAATGAGCCTAATCTGGTATGGGCCTCAATTTTGCCCAAAACATGGTAGGCTGTTAACGGGCCAGCCCACTAGTGCCTGGAAAACATGGTGGACCTTTAGCTGGGCCGGCCTTTTCACCGGAATGGGCCTCTGTTGGGCCGTGCCACGTGTCGATGTATCATAGGTGCCTCCTGTCAAATGAATGGATGACATCTGTCCCAGCGGTGAGCCAACACGTGTTTCCTGCGGCCAATGAGAATTTTACACGTGGAAAATCCTCATTGGTCCGGGCTGTTAGCGGGTTATTGGATCCAAAACCGGACCCGATAGCTTAACGGCGACCCCTTACGGTGGATGTCAGGTGTCGGTCACCCTTGACGAAAGCACTTCCAGACAGCCGGACTATAACCTTTGGCTGGACTGTTGGACTATGAAGATACAAGATTGAAGACTTCGTCCTGTGTCCGGATGGGACTTTCTTTGGTGTGGAAGGCAAGCTTGGCAATACGGATATGTAGATCTCCTTCCTTGTAATCGAATCTGTGTAACCCTAGCCCCCTCTGGTGTCTATATAAACCGGAGGGTTTAGTCCGTAGGACACAACAACAATCATACCATAGGCTAGCTTCTAGGGTTTAGCCTCTCTGATCTCGTGGTAGATCTACTCTTGTACTACCCATATCATAAATATTAATCAAGCAGGAGTAGGGTTTTACCTCCATCGAGACGGCCCGAACCTGGGTAAAAACATCGTGTCCCTTGTCTCCTGTTACCATCCGCCTAGACGCACAGTTCGGGATCCCCTACCCGAGATCCGCCGATTTTGACACCGACATTGGTGCTTTCATTGAGAGTTCCTCTATGTCGTCGTCATTGGGCTTGATGGCTCCTTCAATCATCATTAGCGATGCAGTCCAGGGTGAGACTTTTCTCCCCGGACAGATCTTTGTATTCGACGGCTTTGCACTGCGGGCCAATTCGCTTGGCCATCTGGAGCAGATTGAAAGTTACGCCCCTGGCCATCAGGTCAGGTTTGGAAGCTTGAACTACACGCCCGACGCCCGTGGGGACTTGATCTTCGACGGATTCGAGCTCCGACCGAGTGCGTCACGCTGTGACGATGGGCATGATTTAGCTCTGCCACCAAACAGTGTCCTGGAGACCGCACCCGCATCTGCTCCGACCTTCAATTCGGAGCCAACTGCGCCATCTGAGGGCGGGTGGTTAGACCCCGCCACGGAGGGAGCAGCCTCAACGACGATTGAGCCGAACACCAATCTTACCCTTCGCAAGGTCCGTGACTCCACCTTGCCGGATTCTCCTCCGGACTCTGAACCATCAGCGCTCCTGCCAATCTAATCCGATTGGGTGCCGATCATGGAGTTCACCGCCGCGGATATCTTTCAGCACTCGCCCTTCGGCAACATACTGAATTCACTAAGGTCTCTCTCTTTGTTAGGAGAGTCCTGGCCGGATTATGACCGGCAGGATTGGGATGCGGACGATGAAGAAATTCAACGCCCACCCACCCCCCACTTCATAGCCACTATTGATGATTTGACCGACATGCTCGACTTCGACACCGAAGACATCGACGGTATGGACGACGATGTAGGAGACGAACAGGAACCGGCGCTTACAGGGCACTGGAAAGCCACCTCGTCGTATGATATATATATTGTGGACACACCCAGAGAAGGCGATGGCGACGGCACAGCGGAGGATGATCCCTCCAAGAAGCAACCCAAGCGCCGGCGTCAGCGGTGCCGCTCTAAGTCTCGCCAAAGCAAAAATGGTGATTCCGGCACAGGAGATAATAACACCCCGAACAGTGCCGAAGACAACCCCCTCCAGCAAGATTCAGCGCAGGAGGATGGAGAAGCCAGCCCTCATGAGAGAGTGGCGGACAGAGAGGAAGAGGATGACAATTACATGCCTCCCTCTGAGGACGAGGCAAGCCTCGACGACGACGAATTTGTCGTGCCCGAGGACCCCGTTAAGCAAGAGCGCTTCATGCGCCGGCTTATAGCCATGGCAAATAGCCTTAAGAAGGAGCAGCAGCAGCTTAGAGCTGATCAAGACTTGCTAACTGACAGATGGACTGAAGTCCTTGCGGCCGAGGAATACGAACTCGAACGCCCCTCCAAGAGCTACCCAAAGCGCAGACTGCTACCCCGATTAGAGGAGGAAGCATCTAAACCTACATCTCCAGTGTATAACGCGGCTGACCGGCCACCTCGTGGCCGCGACAGAGAGGCCTCTCGGCCCACAGCTCAAGCCGCACCCCGGCGTCACTCAAAAAATACCAAGGCACGGGGACACGCACTAGACCTGCGAGATATATTGGAGGACAAAGCAAAGCAAACAAGATCGATCTACGTATCGCGTGGGCGCCCCACAGCACGAGACTATAACTGTCACGCCAGACATAGTAAAAGTAAATCCAGTCGGGCCGAACATAGCAGACAAAACTCATTTGAGCTACGTCGTGATATAGCCCAGTACAGAGGCGCCGCACACCCGTTATGCTTCACAGATGAAGTAATGGATCATCAAATCCCAGAGGGTTTCAAACTCGTGAATATTGAATCATACGATGGTACGACAGATCCTGCGGTATGGATTGAGGACTATCTCCTTCATATCCACATGGCCCGTGGCGACGACCTACACGCCATCAAATACCTCCCACTCAAGCTTAAAGGACCAGCTCGGCATTGGCTCCACAACTTACCAGCAGAATCCATTGGGTGTTGGGAAGATCTGGAAGCCGCATTCCTCGACAACTTCTAGGGTACCTATGTGCGACCACCAGACGCTGATGACCTGATCCACATAATTCAATAGCCAGAGGAATCGGCCAGAAAATTCTGGACACGGTTCCTAACCAAGAAAAATCCAATCGTCGACTGTCCGGATGCAGAGGCCCTAGCGGCTTTCAAGCATAACATCCGCGACGAGTGGCTTGCCCGGCACCTTGGACAGGAAAAGCCGAAATCTATGGCAGCCCTCACAACACTCATGACCCGCTTTTGCACGGGAGAAGACAGCTGGCTAGCTCGCAGCAATAACATATCAAAAATCCATGGTAATTCGGATACCAAGGACAATAAATGGCAGGTCACGTCGCAACAAACACAAGCGCCGCATTAACAGCGACAATACTGAGGATACAACAGTTAATGCCGGATTCATAGGCTCTAAGCCCGGTCAGCGGAAAAAACCATTCAAAAGAAGCACTCCGGGCCCGTCCAGTTTGGATCGTGTACTCGATCACTCGTGTCAGATACATGGCACCCCCGACAAGCCAGCCAACCACACCAACAGGGATTGTTGGGTGTTCAAGCAGGCCGGCAAATTAAATGCCGAAAACAAAGACAAGGGGCTACATAGCGGCGACGAGGAGGAGCCCCGACCGCCGAACAATAGAGGACAGAAGGGTTTCCCCCCACAGGTGCGGACGGTGAACATGATATACGCAACCCACATCCCCAAGAGGGAGCGGAAGCGTGCGTTAAGGGAGGTATACGCGTTGGAGCCAGTCGCCCCAAAGTTCAACCCATGGTCCTCTTACCCGATCACTTTCGATCGCAGGGACCACCCCACTAGTATCCGCCATGGCGGATTTGCCGCATTGGTTCTAGACCCAATCATTGACAGATTTCACCTCATTCGAGTCCTTATGAACGGCGGCAGTAGCCTGAACCTGCTTTATCAGGACACACTGCGCAAAATGGGCATCGGTCCCTCAAGGATTAAACCCACAAAAACGACCTTTAAGGGGGTCATACCAGGTGTATAGGCCCGTTGCACAGGCTCAGTCACACTAGAAGTGGTCTTCGGATCCCCGGATAATTTCCGAAGCGAGGACTTAATCTTTGATATAGTCCCGTTCCGCAGTGGTTATCACGCACTGCTTTGGCGAACCGCATTTGCAAAGTTCAATGCGGTGCTGCACTATGCATACCTCAAGCTCAAGATGCCAGGACCTTGAGGAGTCATCACAGTCAATGGAAACACCGAGCGCTCTCTCCGAACGGAGGAGCACACGGCGGCCCTCAAAGCGGAAGTATAAAGCAGCCTCTCAAGGCAATTCTCCAGTCCGGCGATAAAAATTTCGGACACCGTCAAGCGCGCTTGGAGTAACCTACAACAGGACCGCCTGGCACATTCCGAGCAAGCGTAGCATTGCTGCCCCAACCCCAGCCCGAGCGAAACGGCTAAATCCGTGCTACGCGTACATAATTACGCTCTGCAAATACTACGGGCACAGGGGGAGGGGCACGGCCACGGCACGCCCCAAAACGCGGCTCAACCGCACTAGGGGCTGCAGATTTTATCATTTTTTCTTACTTTCAGGACTTTACTCTCTGGTAGACCTGTTTGGCAGTACAGTTGCCGAACACACGATACAATAACCAGGGATTCAGAAAGCTACGTCACACTGTGGAATTCCCAGGTGGTCTCTATAACGAGCAAAATACCTGTTTTAAATACCATTCCGCAGTTCACCCCTGGAGGGGACATGTCAAATAGTCCCATCTCTTGCTTATCGCACTATTTGTATCGTTCTGCTTTTAATGCACCTTTTCCGAATAAGCAATGCTTAGCTTCAGTCTATTATTGCATTCTCTATTCATTCCTTTTTTATGTATATATGTTCATTCATGACATTCAGCACCCGTACACTTTGGTACGGCTAATACGCCAGGGGCTCAAGCACCACATAATACGGCATGAGAAGTCCGAACACTTTCACAAGTGCGGCACTCCGAACTTATAGCATTATATGCATCAGCTCCGAATCATGTCTTTGGTCAATAGTTGGGTTTGCCCGGCTCCCATGTTTTGGTACCTTACGTTCCACTATATCGGCTAAGGTAGCACTAGGAGAACTACTGCGATTGTGCCCCAGTTCAACTGGGCTGAGCACCTCAGTAGAGAAAGCTAAAACTGACTGTCATGATAGGGCGAGAGCTGGTCGCTGTT
The DNA here is from genome assembly GCA_032464435.1 of Aegilops umbellulata. Lineage (NCBI taxonomy): Eukaryota > Viridiplantae > Streptophyta > Magnoliopsida > Poales > Poaceae > Aegilops > Aegilops umbellulata. The sequence goes on along the minus strand of CP136060.1, from coordinate 80,912,258 downwards.
CGAGAGGTTTCGAGTCCCTAAAGACTTTGCCGCTTAGGGCAAGGAGCCGGCTTTGTCCGTCCTAGGCGTATATAGCGCCGTAAACTCGGTCTTCCGAACACTAGGAGCTTCACCGAAATTTAAAATTATAGAATTCTCTGGCTAAGTGAGAGTGATAACGCATTATAGTCTTGTTGCCTTGTTCGTTGTGCTGAGCACCTCCCTCGAAGGACCCAAGAATGGGAAAAAGAGTGCTCAGGTCTATCCCGAACACCCCAGCACTCGTGGCACGGGGGCAGAAGCTGACGACTCGCCATCTCTCAGATTTAATAAACGGCCGCATAGAAGGTAATATTTTAAATTCACACAGGCGTTGCATAGCGCATATGAACAAGTTTTCAGCGAATAGGATCACACGAGCGAGTTCACTCAGATATTACATCCTTGGAACATTCATCCGCCATAAGGCGGACGCCCTCATAATACATCTCGGGGTGGCGATGCTCTTTGCCCTACGGTGGTCCGTCCTTCACCAGCCTCTCCGTGTCCATTTTGCCCCAGTGTACTTTCATGCGGGCAAGGGCCCTGCGGGCGCCCTCGATGCAGACGGAGCGCTTGTAACTAGTAATGGCGCACTAGTCCCAGAGTGCGCCACTAATCTTGTTTTTTTAATTATATTTTTATTCCTTTTGTTGCAAAACTACTAATGGCGCACTCTTCCATCGTGCGCCATTACTAGTTCAAACTAGTAATGGCGCACTGTAAAACAGTGCGCCATTAGTATATTTTTTTTGCAAAACTACTAATGGCGCATCGGATGTAGGTGCGCCATTTGTAACCTGGATTACTAATGGCGCATTTATTGTTGGTGCGCCATTAGTAAGTGGGCAGCAAGAAGATATTTTGGGCAGCCTCTCCTACCCACACTCACTTTCTCCCCACTTCATTCTCTCCACCTCCTCCTTGTCTCGGGTGCCTCCTCTTTTTCACCTCATTTCCACCATAGATTCATTCAAATTAAGTGGTTAAATTACCTTGTTTTGATAGGTAAGTAAGGGGGGAAGCTATATTTATGTAGTTCTCCCTACAACAATGTGCACATGCACTTTTTATGGCCTAGCTAGATCTATGTATGTTCGTGGTGTTGCATATGTTTGTGGTGTTTCATATGTGTTTGTGTTTGGAGGTGTACCGGTATTTGAAATGCGATAGTTGCCAATATTTTGCCGGAATGTTGATTCATTTCCGTTTTGGCGATAATTTTGGCATTAAGCATTCTTTTTGGTCCTATTTTTAGGGAAAGTCATGCCAATTTTTTTCTTGGTTCTAAAATATCGTTTTGCTCTACCCCGATGGCGACCATGGTTCGCACGATGACCGAAGGCATCGTGAATAGGTTTTTGAGGTCCGCGAAGGCCGAGATGCTTCAAAAGAACGAGACGGAGATAAGATGTCCGTGTCGAAGATGCAAGCTGGAGAGCCTTATTGCGGACCCGTATTCCGGGCAGGTGCGGGACCACCTGCTCTTGCGTGGTTTCATGGATGGCTATCGGTGGCAAGGTGATGAAGATCACTACGAAGTCGTCCATGGGGGGCGGGCAAGAAATGAGGAAGGGCAGCAAGACAACCACCACGGCTCGGGCGGGCGAGAAGACGAAGAATCCCCAGGAGATGATCACGACGGTGATGTTGTACACAGTCATCATGTAGAAGATGCAGGACATGATGATGAGGAAGATGCCGGAGCAGACGACGGGCATGATCATGAAGATGATGATGCCGGCGGAGCAGACGACGGTGGACCATCGATGGGCTGGGTGCAGGACCCTTATTTTCAAGATCTGCTTCTCAAGCAGACGGATAACGCAAGAGCTGCCGCCCGAGAGAAAGCCAAGGTGGATCAACTTGAGTTAGACGCAGTTACTCCATTGTATGAAGGATGCAGGCCCGAGGAGATGAAGGTAAAACACAAAATGACCGACGCATGCTTCGACGAGAACATGTCATTCTGGCACGAACGTCTTCCAAAGGGGAACAAGTGCCCGACCAGTTTGGAGGAGGCGAAGAAAATCGTGTGTCCTCTGGATTTACCGCACGTGAAATACCATGTGTGCATGAACAATTGCATCATTTATCGGGACGAGCATGCGGAGTCTACCATATGTCCGGTGTGCGGCGTCACTCGATACAAGAAGAGGAAGAAAGCTCCTCGAAAAGTGGTGTGGTACTTTCCGATCACTCCTCGTCTGCAGCGGTATTTCGCGGATCCTAAGGTAGCAAAGCTCCTGCGTTGGCACGCGGATAGGGAGGAGAAGAAGCGAGGAGATGACGCAAATGATCTGGAGATAGATAAAAAAGACAAGATGCTGAGTCACCCTAAGGATGCGAGCCAGTGGCAAGCGTTGAATTTTGAATACCAAGAATTTGGGAAGGATCCAAGGAACATCGTGCTGGGCGCGAGCACCGATGGAGTCAATCCGTTTGGCAGCTAGAGAAGCACACATAGCACCTGGCCTGTGTTTGTGTGGATGTACAACCTTCCCCCCTGGTTGTGCATGAAGAGGAAGTACATTCACATGAGTATGCTAATTGAAGGGCCGAAACAACCAAGGAACGACATCAATCTGTATCTGGGGCTGCTGAAGGAGGAGCTAGACACGCTGTGGAAAACGCCAGCCAATACGTGGGACGCCGCAGAGAAAGAATATTTCCCTATGAGAGCCGCACTGCTCACGACGGTGCACGACTATCTCGGTTACGGATATCTCGCGGGGCAGGTAGTCCACGGATTTTCTGGATGCGTAAGGTGCATGGATGACACAACGTATCGCCAGCTAGATAGAGATCCCGGGTCTTCGAAAACCGTGTTCATGGGACATCGAAGGTGGCTTCGCGACAATGACCCGTGGAGGAAATGCAAGGATCTGTTCGATGGTGAAACCGAACCCCGAAAACGCCCGTGTACGAGGAGCGGCGAGGAAATAGACAAGCTGTTGAAAAATTGGAAAGACTGCCCACTGCCGGGAAAGAAGCAAAAGGCGCCAGAGCCGGGAAAGAAGCGAAAGGCGCCAGAGCCGCTGCTGAAGGTATGGAAAACGAGGTCTATTTTCTGGGACTTGCCGTACTGGAAGATCCACCGTGTGCCTCACAGCCTTGATATCATGCATATCACGAAGAACATGTGCGAGAGTCTGCTTGGTACCCTGCTCAACATGCCAGAGAGGACCAAAGATGGGCCGAAAGCAAGGGCAGACTTGAAATCAATGGGCATCAGGCAGGAGCTTCACGCTATATATGATGATGATGATGATGATGATGATGATGATGATGATGATGATGATGATGATGATGATGATGATGATCATGATGATGATGATGATGATGATGATGAGGCGAAGCAGGACACAGAAAGTCGTCGCAAAGGCAAAAAGGCCAAGAAGACTGGAAATGACTACCCTCCCGCGTGCTTCACTCTAAGTCAGGAGGAGATCGAGCAGTTTTTCACCTGCCTCCTAGGAGTAAAACTTCCTTACGGTTACGCGGGAAAGATAAGCAGATACCTAGACCCAGCGAAGCAGAAGTTCAGCGGGATGAAGTCTCATGACTGTCACGTGCTGATGACGCAGATACTTCCAGTTGCAATCCGTGGGATCATGGAAGCGCACGTCCGTGAAACGCTATTTGGCCTATGCAACTTCTTCGACATCATCTCTCGGAAGTCGATTGGCGTGAGGCAACTCAGAAGGCTACAGGAAGAGATCGTGGTGATACTATGCGAGCTTGAGATGTACTTCCCGCCCGCATTCTTCGACGTTATGGTGCATCTGCTGGTCCATATAGTGGAGGATATCATCCAACTCGGGCCGACGTTCCTGCACATCATGATGCCGTTCGAAACGATGAATGGTGTCATCAAAGGATACGTTCGCAACATGTCACGTCCAGAGGGAAGCATAGCCAGGGGCTTTCTGACCGAAGAGTGCATCTCCTACTACATGAATTATCTAGGCATCGAGAACCCCGTTGGTCTGCCCGTCAACAGGCACCTCGGCAGGCTCGCTGGATGGGTTCACCATGAGGGTCGCCGCGAAATGCATGTCGACTTCGAGGGTCGACTCGCCGACTTTGAAAGAGCAAACCTAGTCGCGCTACAACACATAGACGTGGTCGCTCCTTGGGTGGTAGAGCACAAAACCTTTATTAAGAAGACGTACAATGACCGAGGCCAACAGAGGACGGACGGAGATATACTCAAAGAGCACAACTCATGTTTCACGCGTTGGTTCAAGCAGAAGCTTCTGTCGTACCCTTTACATGAGGATTCTTCCGCGGAAGAACAACTCATATTCGCCTTATCATAGGGCGCCGAGCACAACCTGATGACCTATGAGGCGTACGATATCAACGGCTACACATTCTACACCGAGGCCAAGGACATGAAGAGCGATGGTTATCAGAACTACGGGGTAACGATGGAATCCTACACCGGTAACGACAAGGACAGATACTACGGAAGGATCGAGGAGATCTGGGAGCTGAGCTACGCTGGAGAGAAGGTCCCGATGTTCCGTGTCAGATGGGCCAAGAACGTCATAAAAGAAGACCGGTATTTCACCACCATGGTTATACCCGAAGCCAAATCCAAGACCGCGGGCGCAAACATCACCGCGAAAAATGAGCCATGGGTACTAGCTTCCCAAGTGGACCAATGCTTCTTCATTACCGACCCGCCAAAGCCCAGTCGTGTTGTCGTGAGGAGAGGCAAAAGGAAGATCATCGGAATGGATGGAGTAGCCACTGAGCAGGACTTCGACAAGTACGGCGACCCGAGGATCGAACATGACGACGATGATGAAGTAGCAGCATACACCACAAGAAGTAGCAGGACCACCCTACCTAAAGGATGTCCGTTCCACAGAAGAACTCCATTTGCGAAAAAGAAGGGCAAGAAGATTGTATTTAATTAAATCGTAGCCTTCATTTCTCGATTGTATTTCATGGGCACTTTTTGAACTATCATGAATATTTTTAAATTTCATGGACACTCGATCTCGATCCCCCTCCGTCTCAATCACTATCCCACCTCGCCAGATCCGGTCCCACTCACCGCCGAGCACCCCCCGGTCCACCGGCCGCTGCCGCTGACCCCCCGCACCCTCGATTCCCCTACTCAACCGCCGCCGCCGACCCCCCGCACCCCTCCCCTACTCAACCGCCGCCGCCGACCCCCCGCACCCCTCCCCTACTCAACCGCCGCCGCCGACCCCCCGCACCCTCCTCCGCTCCACCGGCATTACTGTTTGATGATATTTTTTAAAAAAATTATTATTGTCTAATAAAAAAATATTACTGTTATGATTTAAACAAGTTTGAACGTATTTAAACACAAGTAAGTATCAAACAGCATTTTAAATGCATAAAAAAATTGTGGAGCCTGGGAATCAAACCCAGGACCTCCTGGTGTGAGAACTGGCTGCTAACCAGTCGAGCTAGTAGAGGAACTTGATGTGGATCAGGTTAGGTGGGAGATAAACCTGTTGGCTCGAGCAAAAAAAAATACTAATGGCGCACCAGGGTGAGGTGCGCCATTAGTATGGATGTACTTATGGCGCACCGAGGGGTGGTGCGCCATTAGTATTGTGCCGCCCCATCCATACTTCCTCCCGGGCCCACACCTATCCCCTCTCTCTCCCTCGCCCTCGCCCTCGATCCCCTTCCCCTCTCCTCTCCCGACGCCGCTTCCCCACCGCCTCGACGCCGCCCCGCCGCCTTGCGCCTGCGCCCACCGCCTCCTGAGGCCCCGACGTCGGCGCCGCTCTCCCCGCGGGACTCCACCCCCACCACCCCCGCGCCCTCCGAACGGGATCGGCCGAGCGCGCGCCGCCCGCTCCTCTCCTCTCCTCCTCCCTCCAACGAGCGAGGGCCTCCTCCGGCCCCTGCAGTAGCCGGTGAGTGCGGCCCCGACACACCCACCTCTCCGCTCCCCCTCATTGACTGACGCCACCGCCCCTCCTCCTCCTCCTCCTCCTCCTCCTCTCCGCCGTGTGCTGCCTACGGTACGTCTCGCGTCTTCTCTCCCCCTCTCCCCCTAAACATCTCCCCGTCATCGCAAATTCAGTTCATACTCAAATCGCAAAATGCATGGTACATGGTCCAAACTAGTTTCACTCAAATTGTTACCATATTTCCTTTTTCATATGCAACAAAAATAGGATAGCTTTTCACAAATACTCCCTCTGTAAACTAATGTAAGATCTTTTAGATCACTACTTTAGTTTATTTTTCTAGCCAATTTTGGCCAACTCATGGGCAAGCAAAACCTCAACCAAAATTTTGGCTGGCCAACCTTTTAGTAGGGCAACCTTGGGCATAAACCAAACATGCCCTTAGATTGTCTTGCTGATTTGATAACAAATCTTTCCCTGGTAACTATAAGACTGGTTTTGTTTGCTCACATTTCTTTAATCTAAATCATGTTACTCTTCCAGTGAGAAACAAGAGTGAAGATATCCTAACCTAACTCTGCTAAGGAAAATTAAGATGATCATGCCAGGAAATTACCACTATGTGTGCCAATCATTCATTTGCACAATCTTAAGAGCCTGCTTATTTTAGATATCTACTGATCAAGATTAAAAAAAACTAATGTGCACATAGTACACAATATTCCATACACAATGAGAACATCATGAAAAATGTACTGTCTGAATGATCCTTTGATCTACAATGCCAACGTCTTTTAAATCTCTTTTTTTTCTATCAAAGAGAAGGCATTCTATGGCAAGTAGGAAGAAACTATGAAACAAAGTAGTTATTTGCTTACTTAAAGATCAGAAACTTATCAGAATTGACATAGAAGAAAGGTATTACATATGGCTGTGTAGAAGTGTGAGAAGTCGGTACCTGGGGTCCATGAATGGTCCAAGATGAAGAATCTCCTTAAAGCTCACATGCACTCTCAGTTTACAAAGATCATTGCTGTATCTCTTGAATGGAATGATTAATACAGCTGGTAGCTTGTTAATCAACTGTGTTTGAATTGCACAACTGTTGCCATCTTTCTGCTCATTTTGGTTTTCCTCCATTTGTTGGGCAATATGATCATCCAGCATTGCCTGCTTCGATCAGGAGAAGAGGTAGCATCACGTAATTTAGTTATGTTGGCATGACATTACTTGTAAGTTATAACTTGTAAGCACCAAAGATGCCCTGTGCTTTGCTAGTAGTAGATACTGACTTATTCTCATTTGTTGCTTCCTAATCTAAACTAGATTAATGATGGCAAGAGAGAATTTTGTGTTTTTTCTTCCAAGTACAATTTGACCAGCCACATGAACAGATCAGTTAGAAGATTGTTAGGCTTATCTTATGAATTAATCCACTGTAGACACACATTAGAAGATTGTTCCTCCCATCATCACATCACATGAATGACATGGCCAATTCTCAACAGTTTATTTTCAAAGTACAATTTGACCATATTATGTACAGTAATTATATGACTTTTACTGTAATTATCTTTTTACTAGATGATTGGTTTAGTGGAGCTGATATAAGTGAGAGAAAAAAATTTGTTCCATGTATAACCATTGATTATACCTTTGAGGCAGTTAGTTAACCTCTCACCTATGTTCATGCAGGTATATTATTCTTGGAAAAGCCACTGCTGGTGACGGAATAGAAAGATAAGCAGGTACCTATCTTCAGTCCCAATCTAACAGGGTAGTCCATGGATTCAAACTAGCTAAAGGAGATTCAAACTGCCGAACCTTTAGGTTAACAACTCAACACAAACCAATCCCTGAAAGCAAAAACTCAACACAAACCAAGTGCATTATTTTTGTGACTGTTTTCATGTTTGCAGAACCAACATTTTTGTGCCAACAATCAGTTTACTCCCTCATGCCAACAATCACTCATTTTTCAGTTAACTCCTTACAGTTCAGATCATATTTTGATTGTCAACAATAGTGGATTTTTAAGGCTTTTTTAGAGGCAATACTAGTGGATATTAGGCCTTTTTACAGGCAATAATAGTGAATTTTAGGCTTTTTTTGGAGGAGTGTGTTTCATGCTGGCCTACAGTGATGAATTAGTCAGAATTGTGTATGATTGTGCCTAAAGTAGATAATCTAAAGATATAGACAAAATAATTAGGGGAGCATGTGTGAATCTATGTTTAGCTATATTTGTGTAATGCACAAAATCCATGCTTCTGTTCAACATAACACTGTTTAGCTATATTTGTGTAATGCACAAACCAGACTTTGTGTACAAGCCCTGTAGTGCAGATATATTTCTGGTTGTTAGACTGTTCAGCTATGCAGAGTGAAATGCAAGTTCAGCATATCGATAATGATTTTGGCAGCAGTGTGAGGCAGCAGTGTGCAGCACAATTCCTTCATTGGATAATGATTTTGCAGGTACCCCGAGAGGCCCTTGAGTTTGCCGGAATGTCGATTAACTTCCGTTCCGGCAAATTCGGGTACTCCATATGTCCTATTTTCAGCAAAGGTCATGCTGAAATTTTCCGTGAATTTTAGCATGACTTTGCTAAAAAAAGGACATATGGGGTACCTGTGACTAATGCATGGGCCAGGGTATCTTAGTAGTTAATTAAGTAGGATCAAGTGCCCCGGCGTACTTGTGACTAATGCATGGCTTTTAGGGTGCCTCGGTGTCGATAAAAACCGAAATGATGAAAGCTTAGGCTTTTAGGGTGCCTCGGCGTCGAAAAACCCTCAATGATAAAAGCTTAGATCTTAGGATGCCTCGGTGTCGACAAACCTTAAATGATGAGACCTTGATCTTGTTCCTTGACAATAACCAACTTTTTGACCAAACTTTGTTTCTATTTAGAGAGAAACATGGCCAACAACGATGAGGCCGGGGGTTCGGGCGGCAAGGCATTCTGGGAGCTGTCCCAGGAGATGGAGGAACAACCTCACTTGTATGAGGACGCCGCCTTCCCCACCGATCCTGAGACCACTGATGGTGCCGCCGAGGATGACCCCACTGATGCCACCACTGATGGTGCCGCCGAGGATGCCACCACTGATGATGGCGGCGCACGCACAGATGGCAGCCAGAAGAGGCAACGGAAGGACCGGCGCCCGACCGTGCTCCGCACCCACAAGGAGGAAGTTACTGAAGTGGACTCCGACGGGAATCCAACGGCGCCCGAACGAATAGTCAAGGGGTACTCGCTTTAGCTCGGGTGCATTCTCCGGAGCATCGTCTCGATCAACACCGAGAACCTGAGGCATCCTGACCAAGGGAATTTGCGCAACCTCCTCTTCACGAAGCTGCACGAACGATACATTTCCCCGCTGAATTTGAAAACACAAGCGTCAAAGGGAATAAAGTGAACAATGCTGCCCTCAAGAAGATGAGCAAGGCCCTGTCTACTTGGAAAAGCAATGTGAAGAGAATGATCGAGAAAGGTGAGAGTTATGAGAAGATCAAGGAGAAAAATCCTTCGATCACCGAAGATGACTACAATGACTTCAAGATCAATTGCTCGAGCACCGCACACTCCGAATCAAGTAAGTGGGGGAAAGAAATGCGGGAGCTGAACTTAGGGGAACACACACTCGGTCCCGGCGGTTACAGAGTGGCGGAGCCTATATGGGACAAGGAGGAGGCAGACCGTGCCGAGCAAGGCCTACCGCCCCTCTTCGATAAATACGGTGACAAGCAGACCAGGAACTATGTCAGGGCCCGGTACAAGAGGGACCCGAAAACAAAGGAGCTTACCACGGATCCGAAGACTAGGGCGCTTGAGCTTGTTCTGGTAAGTAATACAACCCCGCGTAATTAGCTCCATATGGTTGCATTCTAATTAATGAAGCCAAATTTCTAAATGGTTCACATTCCTTCCGCAGGCGACAGAAAGCAGTAGCGCGGGGTCAACTAAGAGCAACCCTTGGGACACCACTCTAAATAGGGCGTTGAATGTAATGAAGAACAAGGATAAGCTCAGTAAGCCGATGTCAGCTGGTCGTGTGGCCGGCAAAGGCTTGTCGACAAAATGGGGTTCATACTATAACACTGGTGGACGAAAGGAGAAAAAGACCAGCTCGGAAAGCCAGGCGCGCGAGGTTCAAGAACTCAAGGCACAGGTGGCGCGGATTCCAGAGATTGTCCAAGAGCAAGTGCAACAAAAACTCGGAGCGACGATCACCGCCATTGTGCCTACCTTGATCCAGGGGTTGAGTGCGTGGATTGCAGGCGGTCAACAGGGGCCGCCCCCGATTCCTAGCTTCACGGCCAGCAACTCGCAGAACGCGATGGCGGGGCCATTGGTGTCTCCGACGGAGGCGGCATTGGTGTCTTCGACGCCGGCACGGGAGCTTAATGCACCCGGGTGTACGCCGGCCGGCACCTCTGCAGCAAGCAGCCCCTCCGTCAACTGCACGCCCGCCGTTGGCGGTGCCTCGACATTAGCCGAGATCGACGCCATCATCACGGTAACTAATTAAGCCTCTCTCGGCCGAGGACTTCGTCTCCTTGCCTTTGACTGGGCATCCCTGACGCCCTACATGTTTTCGCAGGGCGCCGCCGACGTTCCGTGCACTCTCCTGCACTTCGTGAACAATGAGTTCGTCGATGTCGCCAAGGGCAAAATCGTTCAACCGGGTAACCCCTTGTTCCACGGTACCAAGATGCCACCCAACTTGTTTAGGGTTCAATTGGTTCGGGTGCTTCCAGGCTGCGACGAGTTGTGACCTCCGATTCGACCCGTCGGGGCCGACGATGATGACGTGATGACCCTCAGCGCCTGCCTGAGCTGGCCCCTGCTTTGGACAAAGAGCGAGATTCGTTTGGGGGCGGGGGACACCACCCCAAAGACAACACCGCCAGTCGTGCCGGTGCCAAGTCGGCCCCATGGCAAGACCGCCGCAACGGTGCGGGACATCCCTATGCCACTGGATCGAAACATGCATATGGCACAGGATCAGAACGACGACGACGACGACGATACATTTGGCAACGTCGGTCGGTACTTTGCCGATCATGGGTACAATGGCGACTTCATGGGGCCTCCTTCTCAAGAACCCAACCCAACAAAAGACGTGCGCGATCTAGCTGGTATCACGGAGAAGCCAAGTTGCAACAGGCGTCGTCTGCCGTTCAGCTCTCAGGAGACGCCTCCAGCTGCCGACTTCACCGAGCCTCAGATAGGCGAGGTGCGAAATATTCTGAGCCCCAACACACTCAAGAAGGCGGTCTGTGAGCAGAACTCGGTCCCATTACAGGAGAAGAAGAAGGCACGCAAAAGAAAGACTAACAAGGGTGCGGGCCAGCCGGCACCGAGTACGATCCGTGCTCAGGACGGGCCACCTTCACCTGAGGATTTAATGAGGAGGGTGCATGTGGCGGGTAGGCCGATGCTACCGAGAAATATGCTCGATGTTGCAGCCGGTGCTATGCGGAGTATGCATGACAGTGTTCTTTCTTTGGAGAAGCGGCGTCTCAGAGAGAAGGATGTGGCATACCCGGTTTTCGTGGCCAAGGTGCCAGAGGGCAAGGGCTTTGTGGATAACTCCATCGGGGGTACGATCGTCCTGCGGTTTGATGACATCCATGCTATGTTGAACCTTCATCCGCTGCACTACACCTTCGTTCAGCTATTTTCGCTGAGTATGGAGATGCGGATCATTCGCGACAAGACCCCGGACATCGTGATAGTCGACCCCTTCTACATGCGTGCCAAGATCATGGGCAGCGCTGGGCACCGGCAAGTCGCGGGTTCTTACCTCAAAGGCGTCATTCTGGCAAACCCAGATAAGGATAACTTCCTCATGCCTTACTTTCCCGAGTAAGTCCTCCCCTCAACCGCCCCGTAACATACAAATTCTTAGATTTCGATCGTTTTTCTTTTAACATTCCGTGTTTTCTGCAGTGACACACATTGCACGCTCATCCTCCTAAGCCCCAAATATTCCATGGCCACGTATTTCGACCCGGACCATCAGTCGAACGTAGACTACACAAATGTCAAGAAGGTTCTTGATGATGTTCTCCCCCGCTACGTCCAATCTGGAGGCACCTTCAACAGGCCTATTCGTAAGTACGGCAAGCACGTGTTCTCCCACAATACGATGCTCTGCTGCGTCAAGCAGCCGCCTGGCGGTCGGAAGGGTGCCTACTACACCATCCATCACATGCGGGCGATCGTACGGGACCATCATCAACTTCTGCTACCGAGTAAACTCAAAGATTGGGCCGCGAGCGTGTCGGCAATCCAGGACGCGGACATCAGACAAGAATTCTTTCGCATCCAGTCGGAGTTTGCGGAAATCATCCATCAAGATGTCCTTCGTACCTCGGGGCAGTTCTACCTCAGAAATCAACCGTCCAAAAGTGAGATAGACGGAATGCTACAAATGCAGGCTGACAACGCCCGTAATTTCATGACTCCCACGATAGACGGCGGCTTCATCCACGCTCCGGTCCCTTGAGTCAAGTCGAAAGCAGTGATGTTGTGTGTAGTTCTGAAACATTGATTGGCTCATGTTGTAATTAAACTTTAATGAACTTGTAGTATGTCTCTTTGGTTTCGAGAGTCGTTCAACTTAGATGTAATCGATGCTATTAATGTCTTGCTTTTCTCTTCCGATCGTTCTGTTGCATACTTATATATTGCTTATGTATTGTCTGTGAATTGGTACTAACGTTTCGTTTGGCTAGTGCATAGCGATGCCGTCGTATGTCGTGTACAAGGGTAAGGTTCCCGGAGTCTACGACGACTGGGAGGACTGTCGGAGACAGGTTCATCGATTCAGCGGTAACAGTTACAAAGGGTACACCACTAGGGCCGAGGCCAAATCTAGATACGCCCGCTATCTAGCGGGAGAGGGGAGGGAGTGTTGGAGGAACCGGATGAAGACGAGTTTCATTGTGATGATGCTCATCGTGATGACCGCAGCTCTCTTCTATGTGATGGTAGTTTAGATGATCGATATCGACTTGTAATGTGAAGACAAACTCGCTACTCGCGGTCTCGAGACTTGTAATATAATGTTCTATCTTTGTTCGGTCTTTTCAATTCGGAGACTAATATGATGAATTGTATTCGGAGACTAATATGATGAATTGTATTCAGAGACTAATCTTCTATTGTATTCGATGAATCTGTTGTTGATGTGTGCTGTCTATATTTTGTCCAATTATACATTTTGTAACCTGTGCAAAAAACAGAAAATAAAAAAATAAAAAAAACCCTAATATTCATACTAATGGCGCATCACATCATAGTGCGCCATTAGTAAGCAAGAGGATACTAATGGCGCATCATTAAGCAGTGCGCCATTAGTATGCCGAAGTTACTAATGGCGCATCCTGTTGTCGTGCGCCATTAGTATGCCAAAGCACCTGGTTATACATGGCCCTGGGAGGCATACTAATGGCGCACCGTGGCCTATACTAATGGCGCACTAGTGGTGCGCCATTAGTAAAAATTACTAATGGCGTGCTAGTAATGGCGCACCACTAATGCGCCGTTAATGGCCAAATTAGGTGCGCCATTAGTAGCCCTTTTTCTAGTAGTGCTTGGTTCTCCTCGAGCTGCTTCTTGCCAAGGCCGAGTTCTTTGTCGGACCGCTCGAGGTTCTGCTTCAGCGCATCAACCTCCGCAGTCAGTGCAGCAGAGGTCAGTAGCGAAGCCTACATACACGTATCGACATAATTACGTTAGACTCCTGCGAGTATCATTAGATCCTCTATTCGGCTTTTCTTCGTGAACACTGAACAGAGCATCAGGGGCTACTGTCCATGCGGTAATATTTTCATATATTTTTTACATACCTCAAAGCCTGTTAGAAGGCTAGCACAGGCTTCGGTCAGCCCGCTCTTGGCGGACTGAACTTTCTAGATCACCGCACCCATAATAGTGCAGTGCTCCTCGTCGAAGGAGGCGCCGTTAAGCACCTCAAGCAAGTTATCCGGTGCCTCCGGTTGGACGGAGGTCACCGGCACGGTAGGCTTGCCCTTCTTAGTGAGGGGCCGCCTGCCGGAATCCGGAATCACTGAAGGTTCCGGTGCGGTGTTCGGCCCAGGGCCGGACTTGGAACCCTTGGGAGCCTTGCTCCCTTTGTGCCTGCAGTCCGGAAGGTCGCCTTGCGGCGCCTCCAGGACCACCTCCCTTCGGCTTGGTACCCTTTGGGACAACACCTCGGCGTTTTCCGTAGGACGAGGGGTGGAAGCGGTCGGAAGTGAAAAGCTATTCACATCCGACGAATCCAAGGAACCGCTCGATGATATGTCGACTCGGGCTCGGGGCGGACTGCATGATTATATTCGGCGTCAGGACAAGCTGTGCAATAAAGGAACGCTATGAGTCACTTTGGTGTCCGAATACTTACGACTTCACCAGGGGCTGAGCCCTGGGTAGCCACTCCTCTTCGCTGTCGGCGGCGTTGGTGGAGTAGTCCGGAGGAAGGGTTCTTCCCTTCTTGGACCCTCCGGCCTCCCCAGTTGGGGCGGCCTTCCTTTTCTTTTCTCCCCCTGCTGGAGGGGAAGAAACCTCTTTTTCCTCCTCCTCATCTTCATGGGAGGAGTGCGCCTCGGAGTCATCGGACGATGAGTCCAACACCACCGGGCGCCGGGAACTCTTTCGGGTTCTAGTGGCCTTCTTCTTGGCCTTCTTCTCCGGCACCACGTAAGGTGCCGGAACCAGCAGCTCCGCTAGATGAGCATCTGCTGGGCCTTCGGGCAAAGGAGCCGGATAGTCGATCTGTCCGTCCGTCTCGTGTCAGTCCTATTTAAGGTATGGGGGCTTAGACCTCGCGTATGATTAAACTATGAAGAATGAATACCCTATGAGAGGTAAGACAGCTTACCGCGCTGGCTTGGCGCTTCGCGCTGAATCCGCGATCCTCAGTAAGGGGAGGGGGAACCTCGGCACCCTTGAAAAGCACCTTCCAAGCATCCTCGTGTGTTGTGTCGAAGAGCTCGCTCAGAGTCTGTTGCTGGGCCGGGTTGAACTCCCACAAATTGAATGCCCGTCGTTGACACGGAAGGATCCGGCGGATGAGCATGACCTGGACTATATTTACAAGATTGAGTTTCTTGTTCATCATGTTTTGGACACAGGTTTGGAGTCCGGTCAGCTCTCCTGGACTACCCTAGGGCAGGCCCTTCTCTTTCCAGGAGGTGAGCCGCGTAGGGATTCTGGATCGGAACTCGGGGGGCCGCTGCCCATTCGGGATCACGCGGCTCGGTGATGTAGAACCACCCCGATTGCCACCCCTTTATGTTCTCCACGTAGGAGCCCTCGAGCCATGTGGCATTGGGCATCTTGCCCACCATGGCGCCTCCGCACTCCGCCTGCTGGCCGCGCACCACTTTCGGTTTGACATTAAAAGTCTTCAGCCATAGGCCGAAGTGGGGCCGGATGCGGAGGAAGGCCTCACGCACGACGATAAACGCCGAGATGTTGAGGACAAAGTTTGGGGCCAGATCATGGAAGTCCAGGCCATAGTAGAACATGAGCCCCCGGACGAATGGGTGGAGAGGGAAGCCCAGTCCGCGGAGGGAATGGTTGAGAAACACTACCCTCTCGTGGGGCCTGGGGGTGGCGATGAACTGCCCCGCATTTGGGACCCGATGCGCGATGTCCTCGGACAAGTATCCGGCTCCCCTCAGCTTCTTGATGTGTCCCTCCGTGACGGAGGAGACCATCCACTTGCCTCCCGCTCCGGACATGGTTGGAGAAGGTTGAGGAAGAAAATGTGGACTTGGGCGCTAGAGCTCGAGTGTGCGAGAATGGATGAGCAAAGGAGGAAGAAGGCATGGATGGAGAAAGGTGAATCCTTGTCCCTTTATGTGGGCGGACGAAACTATGCGTCCCCACCAGCCTGGTAAAGCCCGCTCATCCCCTAATCACCGTAATTGATGGCGCTGTTGGGTTACCCACATCCGTATTGATGAGAATCCCATGATAAGGGGACACGATATCTGCTTCGACAAGACGTGCCAAGGAAACCTCCTCGCAAAACATGCTGAGATTGGCTGTAAAAAATGGTTCGCATAATGGCTTGGTTGTGGTGTGATGTCACATTGCAGGATGCGTCAGCAGATTAGATTTGTGGAAATGCTATTCTTTCTATGGTGGTATGTGGAACTTGTTTTGCAGAGCCGGACACGATCCTCGTGTTCAAAATCTTCTATGAAGTATTCGGAGGAGGAACCGGCCTTGCAATGCCGAAGACAATCTGTGCACGGGACTCATCGTCATTGAAGCCTGGTTCAGGGGCTACTGAGGGAGTCTTGGATTAGGGGGTATCCGGACAACCGGTCTATAACCTTTGGCCGGACTGTTGGACTGTGAAGATACAAGATTGTAGACTACGTCCCGTGTCCGGATCGGACTCTGTCGGATCACGGGTTCCGGCAGACCCTTAAGGTTCGAACTCTGGGGTGCGCGCGGAGATCGTGCCCTCTACCTTTCCGTCTCGTAGGATCTGAACTACTGCAAGAACAACACAAAAGACACAAGATTTATACTAGTTCGGGCCACCGTTGCGGTGTAATACCCTACTCTAGTTTGTGGTGGGTGGATTGCCTCTCGGGCTGACGAGGAAGAACAGTACAAGGGAGAACGACCTCACGAGGTTCAGTTCTTGGTTAGGGGATGAACTGCCAGGGAGAGTTCGATCGCCCTTCTCTCTACTTGCTCTAGGTCCTGAATCAGGTTTGATTCTAGAATGCCCCCTTTGCCCTGGGGGTGTCTAGTCCTATTTATAGGCAAAGGCCCTGGGCCTCTTCCCAAATATTGAGCGGGAAGGGCGCCAACAATTGGCCGATTTGAAGGGGAACATTGGGTACACTTATCCTGACTAAAGTTGGTCTTCCCCTGCCAAAGGTTCTGGTGATGACGCCGGCTTGGGCTCCATAGTGACTTCTTCCTTGTCGTGGAGTTGGTCTTGGTCTCGTTGCACCGAAATGGGTGCCTTTGCTTGATCCTCTCGCCTGCGCTTGCCCCCTTTGCACCAAAGAGGAAAGGGAGGACACTGCGCGGGCTGGCGCCCGCCTGGCACCTCTGGTCGTCATGGCTTGCGTCATGAGCACCTCGTGAGGTACCCCACCTTGATCTCTCCGCCTCCTCACGAGCCAGCCTAAGGAGGCCGTGCTGGAGGAAGCTCCATGTCGTCCGCCTCGCGAGGCTTGGCCCCTCGCGAGGGTCTTGAGCCTTGTGTTGATGAAGATGGGCCACGTTGGGCCCCCACTCGAGCCACGCTGCAGGACGCAGGCAGGCAAGTCTGGGGTCCCCCATTCCCAGAACGCCGACAGTAGCCCCCGGGCCCAAGGCGCGCATGGACCTGGCCGTGCCGAGAGGCGAAAGGGCAAGGGCGAAGCGCCGCGGGCCCTAACAGCCTGCGGCCTTGGGCGCCGCGTGGCGGTTTGACAGGACGTGGGCGTCTCCACTTCCCCGCGATGCCTCGGCAACTGCGTGACTTGACTAGTCCCTGCACGCATAGATACGGGTCATTATTACCTGCGATCGTGGTGCTTGGCGGTTGGCCTCTTCCGGCTATAAGTGCGAGGTCGCACAAGCTCCGCCAGTCCATCCCTTCCCGCTTCTCTTCCTTCCCCTCTCCTTCGCCGCCGCCGTTCACATGGCCCTGAAGAGGTTCTCAGCTGCGGAGAAGGGGAAGGCTACTCGGGCGGGGCTCGACTCCCCTCCGGCCAAGCGCGACCGGGGCCGTCCCCGCAAGCATCCCGTGGTCCCCGCTGTGGCTCCCCGCGGACACAGGGGTGGTTCTCCGCGCGGTGGCGAGCGCTCGGTCGCCATGGAGAGGCAGGCCGTGGTTGCGCGGCCTCCCAGGCTGCGCTTTCGCTCGGCGGAGGTGCTGCCGGAGTTCCTCGTGTGGTCGGCGGACCCGGCCAGCACCTGGCTCCAGCTCCCTCGCTTCTTCATCAGCGAGCTGCCGGCCGGCGCCTGGTGCGGCTTCTGGCTTCAGGCCGACGGCTGCTGCAGTAGGGCCTCTTGGGTCTCGCTCGAGGTTTCCCCTTCTGGGAACAGGGCCCTGACCCGCGGCTGGCAGACGTTTGCCCGCGCGCGTGGCCTGGGCGAGCGGTGCACCCTGCACTTCAAGTCCGACGGCGACAACACCCTCTATAGGGTGTTTGGGGAAGATGGTCGCCGCGCGGGATGCTGCCCCGAGGACGACGACGAAGGGGACAGCGCTCGCTCTGCTAGCAGCGCTCGAGGCTCCCCGAGCTTCGCCTACTCCCCTTCAGGCGGCTCCTCCAGCGGCGGCCACAGCCAGCCCCCTCGCCTCCGCGCCTGTTCAGCCGCCCGCCATCGCGCTCCGGTGAAGCGCGAGAGGGAGTCCGCCTGAGCTCCGGAGGCATCTGGTGTCGCCTTCAGAGACTGATGCAGGATGGGCCGCGCCGGGCTCGCCCTTTCCTTTTCCTTTTACTTCCTGTGTAAGATAAGACAACAGCGAGGAGCCCCGTGGGGGCGTGTTTAGGAATTATTGCCGTTGTGGCCGTTACCTTAATTTTGCTGTCGTGTTCCACGATTATTTGACCCTGCGTAGGTAGTTTGCGGCCCCAGCTGGGGGGCGACCGACCCAGGCCCTGCGTGTATGTCGCGGTGCCCGAGGGGCACGGACCAGAGGGGTGCTCCCGTAGAGAGCCTGGGCCGTGAGACCTTTAAATGGCTAGAGCAAAAACGCTCGTGAGGGCGTTCGAGCCCCATCCCTCGCGAGGCCTTTATGGGAGAAAATCAAGATGAGGAGCGAAAATCGACAAACCACAAATCAACAACGGCGATAGCTTCGATAAGACTTCGAATGCAAATAAAACATGTCAAATGCGAAAAGCAGATGAAAAAGTCGCGTCCGGCACCTAGTCTAGTCTTCGACGTCTTCTCACCAGCGCGGAGCTAAGTGCTGCCACTGGGCGTGGGAGGGAGCCCCAAGGCCTGAGGCCGGCGCTCCTGAGACTCCGGGGCGTGTACAGCCCCACTCATTATTACGTGAGAGTGTCACGGGGCGGCGAGCTTCACAGGCATTGGCCTTCTTCACAGGCTTCGGGCCTTTCTCCTTAGAGGTAATGAGCTTCACAGGCGTTCGCCTTCTTCACAGGCTCAGGGCCTTTTCCAAAAAGAGATGATCTTCACAGGCGTTCGCCTTCTTCACAGGCTCAGGGCCTTTTCCAAAAAGAGATGATCTTCACAGGCGTTCGCCTTCTTCACAGGCTCAGGGCCTTTTCCAAAAAGAGATGATCTTCACAAGCGTTCACCTTCTTCACAGGCTCAGGGCCTTTTACAAAAAGAGATGATCTTCACAGGCTCAGGGCCTTTTCCAAAAAGAGATGATCTTCACAAGCGTTCGCCTTCTTCACAGGCTTAGGGCCTTTTCCAAAAAGAGATGATCTTCACAGGCGTTCGCCTTCTTCACAGGCTCAGGGCCTTTTCCAAAAAGAGATGATCTTCACAAGCGTTCGCCTTCTTCACAGGCTCAGGGCCTTTTAGGGGTAAAACCTCCTGAGGTGCTGGATGTTCCACGCATTCGGGATCGGCTCTCCCTCTTGAGTCTCCAAGCGCACGGAGCCTAGCCTGGAAACATGAACAACTTTGAACGGGCCCTCCCACATGGGAGAGAGCTTGTGCAGCCCTTCCCTGGAGAGGACCCGCCTGAGTACGAGGTCTCCTACCTCGAGGGTCCTGGGGCGGATGTTGCGGCAGTGGTATCGTCGTAGCGCCTGTTGGTACCTTGCCGCTCACAGTGCGGCCTCCCGGCGGCGTTCCTCCCCCAGCACGAGGTCCATCCCCCGCATGGCGTCCTGCTGCGCCTCGTCGAACGCCAGGACCCGGGCGGAGCGACGCCTGACCTCGTGAGGAAGGACTGCTTCAGCTCCGTAGACTAGGAAGAACGGAGTCTCCCTGGTTGGCTTGGTCGCGGTCGTGCAGATGGACCACAACACGGATTGGAGCTCATCGTACCAACCCCTGCCGCAGGCCTCCAGCTTCTTCTTGAACGTTCTGGTCTTGAGGCCTCTCAGGACCTCCGCGTTGGCTCGTTCGGCTTGCCCATTGCTTCACGGGAGTGCCACCGAAGCATAGCATATCTGCGTTCCAAGGTTAGCACAGTATGTTTTGAAGAGGTTACTGGTGAACTGCGAACCGTTGTCTGTGATGATGCGGTTCGGCACCCCGAACCGGCTCACGATGCCCCTGATGAACTTGAGCGCGGAGCCTGCGGGGATGG
This sequence comes from Aegilops umbellulata, assembly GCA_032464435.1. Taxonomy (NCBI): domain Eukaryota; kingdom Viridiplantae; phylum Streptophyta; class Magnoliopsida; order Poales; family Poaceae; genus Aegilops; species Aegilops umbellulata. The sequence goes on along the minus strand of CP136060.1, from coordinate 80,892,057 downwards.
TACGGACAACCTCCACCTCTGCCCACTTGGTGAACTTGTCAATGGCGACGTAGAGGTAACGGTAGCCCCCTGGCGCCCGAGGGAACGGGCCTAGAATATCCAGCCCCCAAACTGCGAATGGCCACGAGAGGGGTATAGTCTGCAGGCTCCCCGCCGGCTGATGGATCTGCTTGGAATGGAACTGGCAGGCCTCACAAGCCTTCACCAACTCGACCGCGTTGCTGAGCGCGGTGGGCCAATAGAACCCACTACGGAAGGCTTTGCCGACGAGGGTTCGTGATGACGAGCGGTGTCCGCAGTCTCCGCCGTGTATGTCCCCTAGTAGTTCCCTTCCTTGCTCCCTGGAGATGCAGCGCAGAGATACGTCGTTGGGTCGCTTCCAGTAGAGCTCTCCGTCTCTGATGTAGTATGCCGTGGCCTGCCGCGCTACACGTTCTACTTCCTCCTCCTTCTCTGGCAGGGTCCCATGTATCAGGTAACTCCGGAGCTTAGTGATCCAGCGTTCCTCCTGAGGTTCCATCGTCAGGAGCAAACGTACTCCTGAGGTCGGCCCGCAGGCCGGGGCTCCCAAGGCTGGCGGCTGAGGGAGCTCCTCACGAGGCTGAGCTGTGCTTGATAGCGTTGGCTGCGCTGAAGGCTTGAAGAGCCGCTCTTTGAAGACGCCGGGCTTCTGCGGCAGCCGTCTGGACGCTCGTCCGGCTATGTCGTCAGCTTCCTGGTTGGTGCCACGGGGCACGTGCTTCAGCTCCAGCCCCCAGAACTGCTTTTCCATCCTGCGGACCTCCGCTAGGTAGGCCTCCATATGCTCGTCCTTCGGCTCGTACACCTTGTTGGAGTAGTTGACTAGGAGCTGCGAGTCGCCCTTGACGGTGAGGCGCTTCACTCCCAGGGCCGCTGCGGCCTTCAACCCCGCTATCAGCCCCTCATATTCTGCTATGTTGTTGGAGACCTTTTCTCCTTGCTGGAAACAGAGTTGTACTGCGTAACAAAGCTTATCCTGAGTGGGTGATATCAGTACAGCACCAGCCCCCGCGCCGTGCCTGGAGAATGCCCCGTCGAAGTACATGACCCAGCCTTCTGGCGCCTCGCTCCCTGGGGAGAGGGAGCGATCCTCGTCATCCTTGAGGCCCGGCGCCTCTGTCCATTCCGCCACGAAATCCGCCAACGCGGCTCCTTTGATGACCCTAGTTGTGCTGAACTCGAGCTGGAACGCTTGCAACTCTATGTTCCACTCAGCGACCCTTCTGGCTGAGTTAGGGCTCCTGAGTACCCTCTCCAAGGGGTACGACGAGACGACCTTGATCGGGTGAGCTTGAAAGTAATGCCGCAGCTTGCGCGAGGCCACCAGCAGCGCGAGGAGGAGCTTCTGGGGCATCGGATATCGGGCCCTCGCGTCCCACAGCACCGTGCTAACGAAGTAGACCGGGTGCTCAACAAGGCTGTGGGCAGCTTGGGTCGTGGCGCCCTCGGGAGGTGAGGGCACATCGCGAGATGTTGTGACCTCGGGAGGTGGACCATCCGGGCATGCTGCCTCTTCTGTCTCTCGTGCGTCCCTCGGTGGCTGACTCTCTTCATCTGCAGCTTCAGCTTTCTCAAGCTTTCTGCTGTGGCCTTGGACTGGCGCTCCTCCCTAACCGCCACCAGTGCTGCGCTGGCAGAGTAGGGAGTGGCGGCTAGGTAAAGCAGCAGAGGCTCCTGAGGGCGCGGAGACACCATGACTGGGGGACTGGTTAGGTACCTCTTGAGATCTTGAAACGCCTTATCTACCTCTTCAGTCCATTCAAAGGGCCCCTTTCTCTTCATAAGCTGAAAGAAAGGCAGCGCTCGTTCCCCCAACTTGGAGATGAAGCGCCCTAGCGCGGTCACACGCCCAGTGAGCTTCTGCATTTCTCTGAGGGTCTTTGGCGGACTCATGTCCTCGACCGCCTTGACCTTCTCGGGGTTGGCCTTGATGCCACGGTGAGACACGAGGAATCCCAAAAGCTTGCCCGAGGGAACACCAAACACGCATTTCTCCGGGTTGAGCCGCAGGTTCACTGCGTCGAGGCTCGCGAAGGTCTCCTCCAGGTCTTGTATCAGGGTCCTGTCCTCTCGAGATTTCACCACGATGTCATCGACGTATGCTTCAACATTCTTCCCGAGCTGCGGGCCCAAGGTGATGTGCATCAGCCGCTGAAAGGTTGCTCCTGCGTTGCGTAGTCCAAACGGCATGCATGCGTAGCAGTATACCCCGCACGGGGTCAAGAAGGTGGTCTTCTCAACGTCTTCTATCGCCATCTTGATCTGGTGATATCCTGAGAAGGCATCCAAAAAGCACAGCAGGTCGCATTCGGCGGTGGAATCGACGATCTGGTCAATGCGAGGGAGCGGAAACGGATCTTGCGGGCATGCTTTGTTGAGGTTGGTGAAGTCGACACACATGCGTTCCTTCCCCCCTTTCTTGGGTACAACGACTGGGTTGGCTAACCAATCTGGGTACCGGACCTCGCGAATAACTCCAGCGGCTTCCAACTTGCGGGTCTCTTGGACGATGAAGGCCTGCTTCTCTGTGGACTGCCGCCTGGCCTTCTGCTTCACGGGGCGCACATTTGGGCATACGTTGAGGTGGTGTTCGATGACGTCCCTGGGGATCCCTACCAATTGATCGGGCTCCCAAGCAAACACTTTCTTGTTTGCGCGCAGGAACTTGACCAGGGCCCCCTCCTGCTCAGGCCCCAGGTTGGCGCCAATGGTGAAAGTGGCGCTGGAGGACCCGTCCTCGTCAACGGGTATCTGCTTGGTTTCTGCCTTGTCCTGGGTGAACAACTGCTTCTTCTTGGTAGGCGCAGCCCCCTTGGGCTCAGGAGTCCCCGCGTGGCGGGCTGCACCGATGCCGCCGTCTTGAAGGCGAGCTTGAATACTCGCAGGGCGTCCATGGTGTCTCCATGCACGGTAAGAGTACCGTTGCTCCCAGGCATCTTCATGAGGTTGTACGCCGGGTGCGTGGCGGCCATGAACTGAGCCAGTGCCGGGTAGCCGAGGATGGCATTGTAATGGAGACCGATGGGGGCGATGTCGAAATCGACCATCTCCGTGCGGAAGTTGTCGTAGGTGCCGAAGGTCACCGGGAGCGGGATCTGTTCCAAGGGGTCGGACGGCCCGCCCCTGACACCCGAGAAGGATTGGCTGGGCTGCAGCCGCTCCCGGGGTATGCGGAGGAGGTTGAAGGTCTCGACCGAAAGTACGCTGAGGCCAGCGCCGCCATCGACGAGGGTCCTGGTGACGGCCACCTGGCAGATGGTGGGGGTGCACAACAGGGGGAGCGCGCCCGAGCCGGCCAAGTTAGCTGGGTGGTCTTCCGAGCTGAAGGTCAGGCCAACCTCGCGCGCCGCCCGGTCTGTGGGAGCCCCCTGCCGTGCAGAAACGACGCCGATCTGGCGGCAAACGGCTTGACGTGCCGGCTCGTTGGTGGCGCCTGCGAGCCGCCCAGGAGGGCCGCGACGACCGGGAGCGTCGACGTTGCTGTGCGGCAGCCCGGTCGCATAGGCAGGCGTTGGGGTGGTGCTTGTCGCTCGCCTTCCGCCGGGCCGGTGGCGGTGTTGACGGCGGGTGGCGGGGAATGGCGAGGACGTCCGCCAGCGAGGGCCGCTGGCGCGACGCGAGCTCGACGTGTGCCGCACATGGATGCGATGGTCGGAGGAGAGCGGAGCGGTGGAAGACGGATCCCGGCGCACCCCTACCGGGCGCGCCAAATGTCGGATCACGGGTTCCGGCAGACCCTTAAGGTTCGAACTCTGGGGTGCGCGTGGAGATCGTGCCCTCTACCTTTCCGTCTCGTAGGATCTGAACTACTGCAAGAACAACACAAAAGACACAAGATTTATACTAGTTCGGGCCACTGTTGCGGTGTAATACCCTACTCTAGTTTGTGGTGGGTGGATTGCCTCTCGGGCTGACGAGGAAGAACAGTACAAGGGAGAACGACCTCGCGAGGGTCAGTTCTTGGTTAGGGGATGAACTGCCAGGGAGAGTTCGATCGCCCTTCTCTCTACTTGCTCTAGGTCCTGAATCAGGTTGGCTTCTAGAATGCCCCCCTTTACCCTGGGGGTGGCTAGTCCTATTTATAGGCAAAGGCCCTGGGCCTCTTCCCAAATATTGAGCGGGAAGGGCGCCAACAATTGGCCGATTTGAAGGGGAACATCGGGTACACTTATCCTGACTAAAGTTGGTCTTCCCCTGCCAAAGGTTCTGGTGATGACGCCGGCTTGGGCTCCACAGTGACTTCTTCCTTGTCGTGGAGTTGGTCTTGGTCTCGTTTCACCGAAATGGGTGCCTTTGCTTGATCCTCTCGCCTGCGCTTGCCCCCTTTGCACCAAAGAGAGAAGGGAGGACACTGCGCGGGCTGGCGCCCGCCTGGCACCTCTGGTCGTCATGGCTTGTGTCATGGGCACCTTGTGAGGTACCCCACCTTGATCTCTCCGCCTCCTCGCAAGCCAGCCTAAGGAGGCCGTGCTGGAGGAAGCTCCATGTCGTCCGCCTCTCGTGGCTTGGCCCCTCGCGAGGGTCTTGAGCCTTGTGTTGATGAAGATGGCCACGTTGGGCCCCCACTCGAGCCACGCTGCAGGCCACAGGCAGGCAAGTCTGGGGACCCCCGTTCCCAGAACGCCGACAAACTCTCCTTGGCGTGGAAGGCAAGCTTGGCAATACGGATATGTAGATCTCCTTCCTTATAACCGACTCTGTGTAACCCTAGCCCCCTCCGGTGTCTATATAAACCGGAGGGTGTACTCCATAGGACACAACAACAATCATACCATAGGCTAGCGTCGTCGCTCGTCTCCGGAGTCGGTTAATCTTGTGGTAGATCTCGTGGTAGATCTACTCTTGAACTACCCATATCATCAATATTAATCAAGCAGGAGTAGGGTTTTACCTCCATCGAGAGGGCCCGAACCTAGGTAAAAACATCGTGTCCCTTGTCTCCTGTTGTCGGCGTTCTGGGAACAGGGGTCCCCAGACTTGCCTGCCTGCGGCCTGCGGCGTGGCTCATATGGGGGCCCAACGTGGCCCATCTTCATCAACACAAGGCTCAAGACCCTCGCGAGGGGCCAAGCCTCGCGAGGCGGACGACATGGCGCTTCCTCAAGCACGGCCTCCTTAGGCTGGCTCGCGAGGAGGTGGAGAGATCAAGGCGGGTACCTCACGAGGTGCCCATGACGCAAGCCATGACGACCAAGGGTGCCAGGCGGGTGCCAGCCCGCGCAGCGTCTCCCTTTCCTTTTTGGTGCAAAGAAGGCAAGCGCAGGCGAGAGGATCAAGCAAAGGCACCCGTTTCGGTGCAACGAGACCAAGACCAGTCCAACGGTGGGAAGGAGGTCACCATGGAGCCCAGGACGGCGTCACCACAGGGCCTTTGGCAGGCGAAGACCAACTTTAGTCAGGATAAGTGTACCATATGTTCCCCTTCAAATTGGCCAATTGTTGGCGCCCTTCCCGCTCAATATTTGGGAAGAGGCCCAGGGCCTTTGCCTATAAATAGGACAAGCCACCCCCAGGGTAGGGGCAGAATCTGATCGAGTAGAGGCATCAAATCTGATAGAGTACCAGGCAGCCAGAAAAGAGGCATATATATATATATATATAGAGAGAGAGAGAGAAGGGCGATCGAACTCCCCCTAGCAGTTCATCCCCTAGCCAAGAACAGACCCTCGCGAGGCTGTTCTTCCTTGTACTGTTCTTCCTCATCAGCCCAAGAGGCAATCCACCCACCACACTGGAGTAGGGTATTACACCGCATCGGTGGCCCGAACCAGTATAAACCCTGTGTCTCTTGTGTTGTTCTTGCAGTAGTTAGATCCTTTCGAGACGGAGAGGTAGAGGGCACGATCTCCGCGTGCACCCCAGAGTTCAAACCTTAAGGGTCTTCCGGAACCCGTGATCCGACATTTGGCGCGCCATGTAGGGGTGCGCCGGAGTCCGTCTTCCACCGCTCTGCTCTCCTCTGACCGTCGCATCCATGTCTGACGCTCGTCGGGCCCACGCCGAGCGCCGGGCCGCCATCGCTTCCCGCGTCGTCCAGACGGCCCCCATCGATGGGCGTCCTCGTCATTACCCGTCGCCCGCCGTCAACGCCGCCACCGGCCCGGCGGGGAACGAGCAGCAAGCATCCTCTCAGCACCCGTCCGTGCGGCGGGATGGCCGCACCGCCACTCCGTCGCTCACTGCGGTCGGTTCTTCGTCGCACGCGCTTCGCGCGCCCTTGGAGGCCCGAGCTGCGCTCATCGCGGCGAACGAGCTCCTGCGCTACTGCCCCGTCGACGACGTCTACGAGTAGTGGCTCGACCGCATCGCCGAGCTCGTCCGCGCCGCAGGGGGCTCTCCCGCGCCTTCCGCACTGCTGCGCCGCACTCCGCCCCGCATGGGCAGTGAAGCCCCGGGGGCATTCCAGTCGCCTCCTTTCCAAGAAGATGCAATGGCCCCAAGGCGCGCAGCTCCTCGGCGGAACCCGCTCCGTCATGCGCCGGCCCAGCAGGAACGGAGCTGCCAAGAAGTCCCGCGACCGCAAGAGGCCGCCCGGGCGCTCCCAGCCCCGGCTCACCGAGACCCCGCTCCGGCTCCGGCACGTCAAGACTCCGCGCTGCTCCCAGCTGCAGCGCAAGGGGACCCGCAAGGCCAAGCTCTCCCTCAACCAAAACCTCCCGCAGTCACCGCTGGCTGCCGCGCCTACACCGCCGAGCTGCGCGGAGTCGCATGGCCCGGCAAGTTCAAGCCGGACCTGCCCCCTCGCTACGATGGCACGACTGATCCCACAGAGTTCCTCCAGCTTTATGAGCTGGGAATTGAAGCTGCCAGCGGGGACGAAAAGGTCATGGCGAACTGGTTCCCCATGGCGCTGAAGGAAGGTGCTCGCACTTGGCTCCTGAACCTGGCCCCAGGCACGATCTCCTCCTGGGACCAGATGCGTACCTGCTTCATCGCCAACTTCCAAGGTACCCGCGACCGGCCTCCCGCCATGAGTGACATGCGCCGCATCAAGCAGCAACCTGGGGAGACCCTGCAGAAGTACATCCAGCGCTTCAACAGTGCGCGCCTCAAGAACCCCAGGGTGTCCGAAGAAGCCATCATTTCGGCCTTCTCCGATGGTGTGCGCGATGTCAAGATGAAGGAGGAGTTGGCGATGCATGAAGACCTCTGCACCTCCCTGGAGCTGTTCAACCTGGCGACACGGTGTGCCAGATCTGAGGAGGGACGCCTCTGCCTCCTCGAACTGCCTGCCGCAAACCCAGAAGAGAAGAAGACCAAGGCCAAGGACGTGAAGCGCAAGGGGGCTGCCGTGCTCGCGGCAGAGCCGGACACCAAGCGGGGTAGCCGGTACTGTGTGTACCACGACCCCCACTACCCCACAGCTATGTTCGCATGCCTTATGGCCTGCCGAGCGTGGCTGCGGCGTGCCAGCGCATCATGAGGAGTATCTTGGAGGCGCAAGAAGACAGGCGTTCCACAGCCCTGGCGGAGATGGAGGTTGCTCACGAGGAGCCACCAGTGCCTCCGGAGCCTCCCGAGGCCCCCGGGCCTGGGGGCTCGTGAGGATCGGCTTCCGCAGCCCACCGAGTCTGCTGCACAAACGCCACTGCACCGACGACATCTTCAGGTGACATCTTTCAAGTTTCATTCCCAGCTGGGAGCGCCCTCCCAGGGTTGCGTCATTCCCAGGCCGCGTGGGTCCGTCCATGTGGCATGTATCCCTTTTTATCTTTTCAGTCGCTAGCTTGCTTTGCTGGGGGCGCCCCTCGGGATGCATCATCCCCAGGCCACTCGGGCTAGGCCCAGCGGCATGTATCCCTTCCGTGTTTATTTCCAATTATGCATCATGCTTGATTACTTGATGCCGTCCACGGCACCTTTTCTTCTTCATGTCGACCACTTGCACGTTAAAGGGGGGTGCCTAAGCATCGCGACTCAGGGCTCCTACTGGCTCTCCAGCCCTCACCCTCTGGCCTTGTCCACGGCATCGCGACCTGGCATACCAGCAACGGCTGAGACAAGCTCGAGGGCCGGGACCCGAGAACGTAGTGCTGGCATCTAACCAGATTTTGCAGGAACACATCTCAAGATACGGCCCAGCGCCAGGCGCAACCCGCCTAGAGGTAGGGCCTCGTGAGTCCCACGCTGGCTCATGGATGCCCAGACACACCTCACCCGCTCCAACCAGCGAGCTCCTAAGCGACTAACAATCAACTAATGGCTGCTATGGCAACCCCGTCTTCTTTTTGTGATGAATCTGCAGAGCCCCTAGAGGGAACCGCGTTAGCCAAGGCCCTCACGGCATTCCCTTCGCCCTCGCCCGCGCGAACCGCTTGCACGTTAAAGGGGGGTGCCTGAGCATCGTGACTCAGGGCTCCTACTGGCTCTCCAGCCCTCACCCTCTGGCCTTGTCCACGACATCGCGACCTGGCATACCAGCGACGGCTGAGACCAACTCGAGTGCCGGGACCCGAGGACGTAGAGCAGAAAGGGGAGCAGAGGCGAGGGAGAAGGGGCACGCGAGGACCTCGTCAAGCAACTCCTTTCCAATTACCCCCCGGACCCGGCGACGCGCTGGGGGCAATCCCCGATTCTCAAGATAAGTCACCATCCAAAGCGTTGGCTACCATGGCACTACCCCCGCACCTAAAGCGACTCCGTACTAGCGACGTTGCTTCTCTTTCTCACCAAGCGACGGCTGCTTGGGCGCCAAAGGGGACCTCCTGAGCATCGCGACTCAGGGGCTCTTACCGGACCCCGGGTCGCTCACCTCTTGGCCTTGACCACGGCATCGCGACCTGGCATACCAGCGACGACTGACGCCGCCTTGGGACTGGGACCTGTCGACGTAGAGCACTGTAACGCCCCGGATTCGATGCGCCAGGTGTCCGCCAGTTATTCGCCGTCGTTGCCATGCCATGTGCTTGCGTGTTGCACTTGGCCATGTCATCATCTGCATTTCATATCATGTCATCATGTGCATCGCATTTGCATACGTGTTCGTTTCATGCATCCGAGCATTTTCCCCGTTGTCTGTTTTGCAATCCGGCGCTCTTATGTTCCCCGGCGTCCCCTTTTACCTTTTTCCGTGAGCGGGTATTAAACTTTCTCGGAATGGACCGAGGTTTGCCAAGCGGCCTTGATATAGCACTGGTAGACCGCCTGTCAAGTTTCGGGTCATTCGGAGGTCGTTTGATACTCCAACGGTTAACTGGGTAGCCGCAAAGGCCTCTTTTGTGTGCAGCCCAACGCCCCTTCAAAGTGGCCCAAAACCCATCCAAACCCCTTCCATCATCTCGGTCGTTCGATCACGACCGCGTGGCCGAAAACTGCACTCCATTTGGAGTCTCCTACCTCCTCCTAGCTATAAATATGTGCCTTCCCCGTCCAAATCGCAGTTGAAACCCTAGCCCCGCTCCCTCTCCGCCGCCGGACATGTCCACCCCGCGCCGGACATGTCCGCGCCGCCACCTCACTCCGACCAACCAGCAGGCGCCACGTCACCCCGCCGCCGATCTCCACAAACCACAGTGCGTCACCTGTCCCGCGCGCCTCCCTCCCTCTCCTCCGCGCCCGCCGTGGCCCGCGGGGCCCGAGGCCGGCCCGCCCGGGCCCGAGCTCGCCGCCGCCCGAGCTGCCCGCGCCCGGGGCGCCGCGCCCCGCGCCGGCACCCCCCGCGCGTCCCCGCCGCCCGGCCCGCCGCCGCTGCCTTCGCCGGTGCCGCCCCACGCGCCCGACGCCCGCTGCGTCCAGCGAGCGCCGCCGCCGTGCCCCGATCCCCGCCGCCTCCTCGCCCCGCGGCTCTGCCCGCCGGCGACGCCATCGCCTCGGCGCCGCGCCGCGCTGTCCCACGTCGGCGTCCCGCCGTCGGCTGCTCCCTCCCCGGCCCGCGCGCCGCCCGCAGCCCGCGTGCGCCGTCCCACGCCGGCCCCGCCTCGATCCGCGGCCCAGATCCGATCTGGAGGTTGACTCTCTTCCTTCCCCCGAAATTTGCTGAGTCCTTTTATCTGTGACATTTTGTGGCATGTTCATCGCATAATAACTTGCTGCATACTGCTTCGTTTCATGCGTGTAAACTGTCAGATTGTTCGTCTCGATGAGTACATCATTTCATCTCATTGCGTCATTTTCATTTGAGCTCATCTTGATGCCCGAAATGCTGTTAGAAGAGGGCTATGTGATGTTAGTTTCAGATCTGTTTCAGAACTTGCACTTTTGTCATTTTTGCCATGATTGATCTGTGCATCCTATGAAGTTGAGTCCTACATGTGTTTCGTAATATGCCATGCTATCTTTCCGGGGATGTATTCCATGTATTTTTGTGATCTTTGTGGTGACTAGCACAAGCATACAAACTAGGGATCATATTGTTGCTGATTTCAGGGACTTAGTGAAGTCATGCCCTGCTGTTATTTTTATGCCATGTGTTCATGTTGTTTCAGAGAGATCTATGCCTCTTTTGAGCATGATCAGTAAGGGTGTTTTGTACATATGGATGTGCTCTATCCATCCACGCCTTTTTTTTGTAATTATGGAGTGTAATAGCTTGAGTCAATCGAGCTCTACTTTTGCTATAAAATGTTACTGGCAGATTGTTTACATGTTATTCGATTTTGCCAAGCTTGTTGTAGTTGTCCCTTGCATGCTATGATGTTTTTATTGCCATGTGTAGCTTCTATGCCATGTCTTCTTGATGAATGTATGCTTAGTTTATCATGCAATGCTCTGTAGTGAGTGCACCGAGCTCGTAAACATGCCTGCTTGTTGTCTGTTTTTGACATGTCCAGTTTTCTGCTAAGTCTGAAATCTGTAACGAAACTTGCTTAATTGACATGGGTGTTATTATATTTTATGATCCCTTTTGGCTTATGGTCAGTAAGGGACTTTTGATTTATGTTTTGAGTAGATACATGCCATGCCTTGTTTTTCTATATTGTGTTCATGTAGCATGTTGTTTCCTTGCTCTAAACATGTCTTCCTGATGTTAAATTCTGGCATGTTAGTATTTTCACTAAGTCTGTGAACCTGTTATCTTTTGCACTTTTGCCATGCTTGTTTGAACCTGTTATGATGTGATTTAGCCGTAGCTCAGTGTTCATCTTTTGTCAAGCATCTTGATTAGATCACTGCCATATGCTTTGCTGATATGTTTGGGTGCAGTAGCTTAATTGCTTGTTGCTTGCCAAGTAGCATCATGCTATTAATGCCAGAATCTTGTCATTCTTGTTTTGCTTGTCATTTACAAACCGTGCATCCGATTCCGGTGATCTTTATATCGATTTCAACCGAAATCACCTCACCTTTTCAGTGGCATACTTGGTTTGCCAAGATTATGACCTGTTCATCTTTTCCTTCCGGAGCACGCATATGCATTGCATATCACATCTCGCATATCATGCCATGTTTTGCATCATGTTGTTTGTGCATTGCATCGTGGTTGATAGTTGTTCCTTTGCTTGTGTTCTTGTTTTGGGTAGAGCCGAGAGACGAGTACGTGATCGAGAAATCTGTTGAGAACGCTTACGAGGACCAAGCTTTCGACAACTCTGAGAACCTTGCAGGCAAGATGACCATACCCTCGAAATCACTTCTATCTTTGCTTGCTAGTTGCTCTCTCTTTTGCTATGCCTATGCTGTGATACCTACCACTTGCTTATCATGCCTCCCATATTGTCAAACCAAGCCTCTAACCCACCTTGTCCTAGCAAACCGTTGTTTGGCTATGTTACCGCTTTGCTCAGCCCCTCTTATAGCGTTGTTAGTTGCAGGTGAAGATGAAGTTTGTTCCTTGTTGGAACATGGAGATGTTGTTCCTTGTTGGAACATGTTTACTTGTTGGGATATCACAATATCTCTTATTTAATTAATGCATCTATGTACTTGGTAAAGGGTGGAAGGCTCGACCTTATGCCTGGTGTTTTGTTCCACTCTTGCCGCGCTAGTTTCCGTCATATCGGTGTTATGTTCCCGAATTTTGCGTCCCTAACGCGGTCGGGTGATTTATGGGACCCCCTTGACAGTTCGCTTTGAATAAGACTCTTCTAGCAAGGCCCAACATTGGTTTTACCATTTGCCTACCACCTATCCTTTTCCCTTGGGTCGGCCAGCCCGAGGGTCATCTTTATTCAGCCCCCCCCGGGCCAATGCTTGTCTAAGTGTTGGCCCGAACTAGATTGCTTTGCAGCGCCACCTCAAGGAAACTTGAGGTCTGGTTTTAGTTGTACGGACTGCTTATCCGGTGTTGCCCTGAGAACGAGATATGTGCAGCTCCTATCAGAGTGTCGGCGCATTGGGCGGCTTTGCTGGACTTGTTTTATTACTGTCGAAATGTCTTGTAGCCGGGATTCCGAGACTGATCGGGTCTTCCCGGGGAGAAGGAATATCCTTCGTTGATCGCGAGAGCTTATCATGGGCTAAGTTGGGACACCCCTGCAGGGTTTGAACTTTCAAAAGCCGTGCCCGCGGTTATGTGGCAGATGGGAATTTGTTAATGTCCGGTTGTAGAAAACCCGAAGTTGATCTTAATTAAAATACATCAACCGCGTGTGTAACCGTGATGGTCTCTTCTCGGTGGAGTACGGGAAGTGAACAAGGTGTTGGAGTTATGCTTGACGTAGGTTGTTTTAGGATTACTTCTTGATCATAGTTGTTCGACCGTGCTTTTGCCTCCTCTTGTCGCTCTCTTTTGCATATGGTAGCCACCATATATGCTAGACGCTTGCTGCAGCTCCACCTCACTACCCTGCCCTACCTTTAAGCTTAAATAGTCTTGATCTCGCGGGTGTGAGATTGCTGAGTCCCCGTGACTCCCAGATACTTCCAAAACCAGTTTGCAGGTGCCGATGAAACCGTGCAGGTGACGCATCCGAGCTCAAGGAGGAGCTCGATGAAGATCTTGTTCATTGTGTTGTTTCGTTTCAGTTGATCAGTAGTGGAGCCCAGTCGGGACGATCGGGGATCTGTGTAGCATTTGGGGTAGTCTTCTTTTATTTTTGGTTCCGTAGTCGGACCTTGATTGTATCTGTATGATGTAATGCTTTACTCATGTATTGTGTGAAGTGGCGATTGTAAGCCATCTATGTATCTCTTTCCCTTATGTATTACATGGGTTGTGTGAAGATTACCTCACTTGCGACATTGCTTTCAATGCGGTTATGCCTCTAAGTCGTGCTTCGACACGTGGGAGATATAGCCGCATCGAGGGCGTTACAAGTTGGTATCAGAGCCTTCCCCGACCTTAGGAGCCCCCACTGATTGATCGTTTTTAGAGGCCGAGTTGTGTCTAGAAAAAATGTTTTGGGTCATTTAGGAATTATGTGTCGGAGATTTTAGGAATTCTTTTTACTTCCCAGTCTCCTCATCGCTCTGGTAAGGCATCCTAACGTAGAGTTTTGATTCTTCTCTTCTCAAATTTCACAAAAAAAAATTAGTATCACGCGGGTATCTTAGAATCGTTCTGATGGTTTTGTGATGACAACATTGTCTTGGTGCCTCCTGTCAGCAGGGGTTTAGTGGAAGTGTCCCGGGGAGTTGAGCTCCGAGGTGTTGTCGTCATAATTTTATCGTTGCAGTTCTGGAATACCTGAGTTTAGTACGCCGACATCGAAAATCTCTTTTGTACAGTTGTTGGTGAGATAACCCTGATAGCCCAGTACTGAGGCGAGTGCGGGAGTATGGCTATAACTCGTATAATGGATGCTTTTCGAAGGTTGAGGTAGACGATTTCCGAAGGTTTCTTGGTTATGTGTTGAAGGATGGATACAGCTGGATCTAGGTATTGTTAGTTTCGGTGATATATTTTGTGTCCCCTGTATCCCCAACACCTGATTGCATAACCAGAAAGTTTCGGGAGTTTATAAGTGGGAATTCAAGTATCACGTAGGAATTCTTTCCAACAGACACATGATACGATATGGGCTCTATCATATGTTTGTTTCCGGCTTATTCTGCGAGCCAATCCTTTGTTTTGTTTTATTTGTGGTATTCGAGTTGCTTCGATGTCAAGTGTTGATCCATACCTTCCCTAAACGGTGTTCTCATATTTCTATGTGGATGCTAATCCTTCTTGTTCATCAAGGTTGTCTTCTCAATCCTTTCCAATCGGTGTGCTTCTCTCCAAGTAAATCCGATCATTCCAACATTCGCAAGGTCAATTCTAATCTTTTTCTCAATGGTGTTCGTTTCATCCGACCCTAGTTGTGTCACGACCGGTTTTCCAATAAAAATATTTATTGAGAAACCAATCTTTAGAATCCAGTTTGAGATAAAACCTCCTCACTGGCAGACAAACTTTTGATACAATGAGCTAGTAGCATAAATATATTACAGGGTTGAGCTGACGATGCTCAACAATTTATTACAAGCGTGCCAATAATTATACATAAAGGCGATTAATGACACAAGGGAGTGGTGGCATACTACTGACTCGCAAATATGGTAGAGGTGGAGTAACACAGTGGGGAGTGGTTATGGGATTCTCAAACTAACATCCCATCGAGCGTCGAGGTGAAGCTCGATGAAATTATTAGGGTAGCGGAAGCGGGTATGAAACAGTGACCAACTCCAGGGTTGCACGAGACTGACTGGGACTCCTCTAGGCGTCGGATTCGCTATCGAACTCTTCATCCATGAGATCACCTTCGTCAGCATCTGGCCAAATCAACAAGCCAGTGAGTACTTTGAAAGTACTCGCAAGACAGTTCGGACGTAAGATATAACAAATGCCAACATGAAATACATGGATAAGTTAACCAGTACGATCAGACATAGAGGTGATAATGTTGGGTGCCAAACGAGTGTCTGAAAGACTCCTCGAGCGGAAAATGCAGAATAATAATACTAGTGCCAAACGAGTGTCTGAAAGATTCCTCGAGCGAAAAATGCGGAATAATAATGCTGGTGCCAAACGAGTGTCTGAAAGACTCCTCGAGCGGAAAATGCGGAATAATAATACTGGTGCCAAACGAGTGTCTGAAAGACTCCTCGAGCGGAAAATGCGGAATAATAATACTGGTGCCAAACGAGTGTATGAAAGACTCCTCGAGCGGAAAACGCGGAATAATAATACTGGTGCCAAACGAGTGTCTGAAAGACTCCTCGAGCGGAAAATGCGGAATAATAATACTGGTGCCAAACGAGTGTCTGAAAGATTCCTCGAGCGGAAAATGCGGAATAGTAATACTGGTGCCAAACGAGTGTCTGAAAGACTCCTCGAGCGGAAAATGCGGAATAATAATGCCACAATCGGGCGTCTGGGCGACTCCACATAAAGAGCTTTAAAAGAAATGCCACAGTCGGGCGTCTGAGCGACACTACAAAAAGGGCTTTAAAAGAAATGCCACAGTCGGGCGTCTGAGCGACACCACATAAAGGGCTTTAAAAGAAATGCCACAGTCGGGCGTCTGAGCGACACCACATAAAGGGCTTTTGACTGATAAGGAAATATTACAATCATCATAAATATATTCAACTCATGGAAATAAACGGGTTAGTACATCCACAAGGATAAACATTTAACTGGGCTTAGTGCCCATGTGTCCCACCGGGTAATCTGTCACCAGACTGGCACATGACTGTTAGCAGGGAACTTGGAAATAGATAAGATGATTTAAGGATATAGAGCTCTGCAGAGTTTGTACAAAAATTTCCCACAGTCGACGGATTTCCGTAGTCACTAGGACTAGTTCCGTTACGGTTTTTCAGGAGAAAACACAGCAATCCAGTACACACCCATCCAACTCTTCGATGCCAGGAATCACCCTCAACATCGTCCAAGAAATACTATTGAGACGGGGAGATCACAATCTCGAATAGCATGGGATCAAATTTATATACGCGTGCTCTAAGGGGTGCCCCCCTCTCGGTCCCAACTGGAAACACCCATGCCCCCTGACCGGATGACTGGCTTTAATCCAGGGCCATGGAACCATCATCCCGGCCTCTCCTTTTTGGTGTGTACCCAGAAAGCGGTTTGCATCTTACTAAACCATATCCCTTTCGGGAAACATGTGGTAGTACAGGGAAAGGAAATGGATATGAACCCAACCGATACGGGTTGGTACTGAGATAACTTGCATGGCATAAGACTGGCATGCTACAACACTGCCATCTTACCCATCCTCATGCCAACACATGGCCTTGCATACTTACGTCCAACGACGTGTGAAATTGAGGAGGGAGTCAAGGATCTAGTAGCTAGAGAGGGAGATGGACGGAGTTTGGGCGCCGGAGACGACCTCACCGGAGCGAATCGAGCTGGAGGCCGAGGCGGAGCGGGGTGGCCGGAGTCGGGGGAGGAGACCTCCTCGAGGTCCTCCCAGTGACCTGGCAGGGCGTTGGTGGAGTGTAGGGGTGGTGCGTGCTCGCGGAAGGGCTCGGGGTCTCCTTTTATAGGCGATCCGAGGCGGTGGCCGAGAACGACGTTCTCCGGCGAGTGATTACGGTGGTGCGGTGCTTGGTCGGGGGAGTTTAGGAGTTGAGCACCGTCGTGGAGGTTCGCGGAGTCCGTTTTGGAGCCAACGGCGTCGGTTTATGCTTGCTGAGGTGGAGCTCGACGGAACGGGACGGCGCGGGTCCATCGGCGGCAGAGAGCATGCTCTGTGCGCGACGTGCCACGACGGTTGTGCTGCATGCGTGCGCTGGCGTGGAGGTGGACACGCGGAGCCATCAGCGGGGTTGGGCGGCGCGGAACGACGTTGAGCCGCCGTTCTGTTCCCTGTTGGCTGCCACGGCGGTTCAGCCGCCGCGAGACACGCCGGCGTGGTCGGGTCAGAGCGCCACCGACGCCAGGAAGAAGCCAAGCGCGCGTGCGGGGCTCTGGACACGTAGACCAGGCGGCGAGCAACGTGCCAAGGGCACTGTGGGTGCATGACTGAAGATGATCTGAAGAAATCAACACTGAAGACTGAATTTGCTGAATGTGTTCGTACAATGCATGCAAGGTGTTCGACGGAATGATCCAGGCATGTAGGGATTTTTCCTTGGGCTGATTTTTGGTGGAGTGACTTCTCATTGCTCCAGTAGGCTGCCTGATTTTTGGTGGAATTTTTGGAGAAGTGTAGATATGAATTTCACCAAATTTGGCAAATCTGGTCCAAACTTGCAGAGAGTGTAATTTGAAAATTTTGAAAAGAAGATGAGTGGATCAAGATGGTTCTGTGTTGTGGGTACAAAGGACTAGCTAGTAGAGATGGTTTGAAGTCAAATCTCAAATGAAAAAGGGTACTTGCTTTGAAAATCCATCAGGCTCAAAATAATTGACAGAAAATATTTGAGAGATAAAACAAAATCCAAAACTTGTTTGGATGAGTTGGGATAGGGAATTTGAGTTGTTGACAAGGAGGGGAGAAGATGTTGGAGTGGTTTTACCTCATGGGCAAAATACAAGGTCATGGATGGTTTTCAATAGAATGAAAATCCCAAATCTTTTTCATGGAGTTTTTCTTAAAAAGAAAAGACTAAACTCCCAAAAATGAAATCTGAGAAGGGAAACAATAGAGAAGGAGTTTTTAAGAAGGTCAAACCCAAGGCTTGAAGGAGAAAACAGAAATAACAAACCCTAGTCAAGGAAAAGGAATTTTAAGAGGGTTGTTTTTCTGAAAGACTCAAATCTCAAGGAAAATCCAGCAAGGATTTTGCAAAAACCCAAATGAAATTTTTGGAGTGTCACAACACCTACCCCCTTAGGAAAAATCTCGTCCCATGTTGTGATCCTTAAATAAGTGTGGATGCTCTGGTCGAAGAAAATCCTCTCTTTCCCATGTTGCTTCACTTTCGGTGTGATTACTCCACTGAACTTTGAAAAATTTGACGGTTTTCTGTCGGGTCCTCCTTTCAGACTCCTCTAATATCTATACTGGATGTTCCCGATAAGTGAGGTCTGGCTGCACGTCTATGTTCTCATGGGATACTTGTTTCTCTGGGTTGCTCACACATTTCCTCAATTGCGATACATGGAACGCGTTGTGGATATCTGACAGTTCCTTAGGTAGGTCTAGCTGGTAGGCTACAGTGCCTCTCCGTGCCAATATACCGAATGGTCCGATGAACCTTGGCGCTAGCTTTCCCTTAATTTTGAATCGTTGCAAACCCCTCATAGGTGACACTCGTAGGTACACGAATTCACCGGCTTCGAAGTTGACCCCACGACGTTTCTGATCGTAATAACTCTTTTGTCGGCTTTGGGCGGTCTTGAGTCGATCTCTGATTAACTGGACCTTTTCCTCGGCTTCCTTGAGCATGTCTGGGCCGAAGATACGGCTGTCTCCGGTCTCTGACCAATTTAACGGGGTACGACATCTTCGTCCATACAAGGCTTCAAATGGTGCCATTTGCAGGCTGGCCTGATGACTGTTGTTGTACGCGAACTCGGCGTATGGCAGGCTGTCTTCCCAACTGGCTCCATAGGTGAGGACACATGCTCTCAGCATGTCCTCTAAAATCTGGTTTACCCGTTCTGTTTGTCCATCGGTCTGGGGGTGGTATGCCGTACTGAAGGCTAGTTGAGTTCCTAGAGCCTGTTGTAACTGCTCCCAGAATCTCGAGACGAACTGTGTTCCTCTGTTAGATATTATTATCTTCGGGACACCGTGCAGACAAACTATGCGAGAGAGATATATCTTGGCAAGCTTCTGAGTGGTGTGGGTCGTCTTTACTGGAATGAAATGTGCCACCTTAGTCAACCTGTCGGTGATAACCCATATGGCATCATTCCCGTGTCGTGATCGAGGTAGTCCGACAATGAAATCCATCCCTATTTCATCCTATTTCCACTCAGGTATTTTATTTGGTTGCAGTAGTCCGGCTGGTCTCTGATGTTCAGCCTTTATATGTTGACAAGAGTCGCAGCATGCAATGAAGGTGGCTATGTCCCTTTTCATACCGTGCCACCAAAATCCTTCTTGGATATCCTTATACATCTTGGTTCCTCCAGGGTGGATCGAATATGGAGCGGTGTGGGCTTCTGCTAGAATTTGCCGTTTGAGGTCTTCTATGTCTGGCACGCAGAGTCTGTTTCCGTACCATAGTGTCCCTTCTTCGTCTATGATGAATTCCGAGGCCTTGCCCATACTCACCTTTATTTTGATGCCTTCAATGCTGGGGTGACCCGGCTGGGCTTCTTTGATTCTTTTCACAAGGTTGGGTTGTATCTCCAAGTTTGTTATGGTGCCTTCTGCTACCATCAACAAGTTGAGTCTGGCAAATTCCCGTTGGAATTCGGGCCTTAAGTTGGGCAGACTGTTGTTGTCGGCGCTGGGGTTCCGACTAAGAGCATCGGCTACTACATTTGCTTTTCCAGGATGATAGTGGATTCCGACATCATAATCCTTTACTAACTCCAACCAGCGTCGTTGCCTTCAATTCAGCTCTGGCTGTGTGAAAATATATTTGAGACTTTTATGGTCCGTATATATTTCACATCGATTTCCAAGTAGGAAATGCCTCCATTCCTTGAGTGCATGAATAACTGCTGCCATTTCTAAGTCATGAGTGGGATAGTTTTCCTCATGCTTGCGAAGTTGCCTGGAAGCGTATGCGACAACCTTGCCTTCTTGCATTAATACACATCTGAGTCCCTTCCTGGACGCGTCACAATATACTTCAAAATTCTTGTGTATGTCTGGCACAATCAATACTGGTGCTGTTGTTAATTTCCGTTTTAGCTCTTGGAAACTTTTCTCACAGGCTTCTGTCCATTCAAATTTCTTATCTTTCTTGAGCAACTGCGTCATTGGCTTGGCTATGGTGGAGAATCCTTCAATAAATCTGCGGTAATATCCTGCCATTCCCAAGAAACTCCGTATGTCCGTTACGCTGGCTGGTGACTTCCAGCCAAGTACGGCCTTGACTTTCTCTGGGTCCACGGCGATCCCGTCTTGGGTTAGCACGTGGCCTAGAAAGCCTACTTGCCTTAACCAAAATTCACACTTGCTGAACTTGGCGTACAATTGGTGTTTCCTGAGTTCTCCTAGTACAATTCTGAGATGTTCAGCGTGTTCTTCTGGTGTTTTGGAGTATACTAAAATATCGTCGATGAATACCACAACGAACTTGTCCATAAACTTCATAAATACTTTGTTCATGAGGTGAACAAAATATGCAGGGGCATTTGTTAATCCAAAAGGCATTACTGTGAACTCATACAGTCCATATCTGGAGGTGAAGGCTGTCTTGGGGATATCTTCTGTTCGTACCTTTAATTGATGGTATCCTGACCTTAGGTCGATTTTTGAGAATACCATGGCCTTAGCGAGTTGATCGAATAAATCATTTATTCTTGGCATCGGGTATTTGTTCTTGATCGTGACCATGTTGAGTGCTCGGTAGTCAATACACAATCGCAGTGTTCCATCTTTCTTTTTGGCAAACAAAATTGGTGATCCCCATGGTGAGGAACTGGCTCGAATGTATCCCTTGTCAAGCAATTCCTTTATTTGTTTCTTCAGTTCAACTAACTCGGATGGTGCCATTCTGTATGGTTTCTTGTATATGGGGGTGGTCCCTGGTGCTAGCTCAATGCTGAATTCTATCTCTCGGTCGGGTGGCATGCCTGGTAGCTCTTCGGGAAATACGTCTGGAAATTCACGTACTACTGGAACCTTGTTTAATTCAGAAATGTCCACCTTGTTCAGTCTTGGTTGTCTGGGCATTTCTCTTTCTTTGGCGGATACT
Source organism: Aegilops umbellulata (assembly GCA_032464435.1). NCBI lineage: Eukaryota > Viridiplantae > Streptophyta > Magnoliopsida > Poales > Poaceae > Aegilops > Aegilops umbellulata. The sequence continues at coordinate 80,871,384 of CP136060.1, read as the reverse complement.
CTTATTGTCTTACCATGGTGGTGTGTGAGAATCACAGTCCGATTGAAACAATCAATGAAACCTTTGTTGGTGGTTAACCAGTCCATCCATAGGATGACATCTAGTCCTTTATTTTCCAACACAATGAGATTGGCGTGAAACTTCAATCCTTTGAACTCAATAATCACATCCTGACAGTAATTCTGAGTAACTTGCTCAATTCCAGGGGACTTGATGATCATGGATTTCTCCAAAGGAAGCATCGAAAAATTATTTTGCGAAGCAAAACTTTTCGAAATAAAAGAGTGAGAAGCTCCAGAATCAAACAAAACCATTGCAGGTATTGTGTTGACAGGGAACGTACCGAGTACGATATCCGGAGCGTTTTGTGCCTCCTCTTTGGTCACGTGGTTCAGATGACCTTTCCTGTGGTTATTGTTGGGATTGAAGTTGTTTCGCTTGTGCGCTGAATTATTGTTGCCGTTGTTCGGCTTTGGTGCTGAGCTTCTTGGCTTGGGACACTGCTTGGCATAGTGTCCTTCTTCTCCACAGGCGTAACAAGTAACACCTGGGCGATATGTGAACTCCTTGTCCCTAGCATGAAAATTCTTTGTTGGGCGTGAGACGTTGGATGATGATTTGTGCGTCCCACCCTTCTGAAAATCGGTCTTACTCCGGTGATTGCGAGCATGGTTAGTCTGGTCCCTTTTTCGCTTGCGGATATCTTCCAAACTGCGTCTTTCATTTTCCAGAGTAATAGCTTTATCCACCAGTGTCTTAAAATCTGGGAAAGTGTGTATGACCAGTTGGCATTTAAGCACGGGCGCTAGGCCGTCAAGGAACTTCTCCATTTTCTTGCTTTCAGTCATACGCTCTTCGTTGGCGTAGCGGGATAACAGAGTAAATTGGCTGTTGTAATCTGACACTGTCATGTTCCTTTGCTTGAGGTCATTGAACTCTCTTTTCTTGATTTTCATAATACTCTTAGGAATATGCGCGCCACGGAAACCTTCTTTGAAATCATCCCAGGTTATATCATTTTCGTTGGGATGCATGTGCAGAAAATTTTCCCACCAGGATGCGGCTGCTCCCGTGAGATAATGCGGTGCGTACAGTACCTTTTCTGGGTCTGAGCATTTTGCAATAATTAACTTTCTCTCCATATCGCGAAGCCAGTCTTCGGCCTCAAGTGGCTTGTCAGTATGAGAAAATGTTGAGGGACGTGTCTTCTGTAGCTCAGATAACTTGGAATGCTGCGGATACTGCCCATGGTTACTTCCCATGTTAATGACTTGGTTCATCATTTCCCGATGTTGTTGCTGACTCTGTTCATAAAGGCGGCACATTTGGGAAGGTGCCGTTTCACTGTCCTGTTGACTTGCCTGACCTCGTGTAAAATTGTTGCCTGATTGAGTATTATAGTGTTGACTTGACTGCCCTTGTGCAAAATTGTTGCCCGGTTGATTGCCATAATTTTCCTCTGGTGGGGCTGGCATGGAGCGAGTCCAAGGACGAGACATTTTTCACTCTGTGGATGTATTTGCAAAACCCATAAGAAAAAAAATGGAAGGGTTGCAAAGATAAAACCCATAATGCACGAGGTTGACAAATAAATTTTTAAAACCAAGATACTCAAGGGAAAACAAATCGATTTGCGCATGGAGAAGGACTGCATCATTACGCATCTTACACGCGGCGATAATTATACAATACATCACTCAGGATATGCGTACATAACCCTGACATGTTATCTAGGCTAGTGCACTCCTACATGATGCGCAAACAAGCTACTTCTCACAACATCTTACATGGCGATGCAACGCATGGCGGCTAAGCGTACTCAGTCGGAGATGTTGATGATGTCCTTGGCCCTGCCAAGGGTGAGGCGTAGCGAAGCCGGGGACTCGACTTCCTCCTCGCTAATAGGCTCCATGCGAGTAGTGCTGCGCCGAGAAGATGGAGCGGGTGCCAGGGGCGGAATGACGCGGATTGGAGTCGGCGCGAGTGGCGGTGCAGTGCGCGCTGGAGTGGGCGCAATGACCTGGTTGAACTCCTCGGTGGTAGGCAGGCGACGAGCAGGAGCATGGGATGCAGAGGACGAGACGAAAGTCAGTGGCGGTGCGGTGGGCAGGAGCTCCCTCCTGTTGGCGGCACAACCGTGGACTGAGTCCATGCGAGCGGCCACAAAGTCATCCACCAAGTTGTCGAAGGCTGCCTCCAAGGCCCGAAGATACTCAATAAGCATCTCAAAAGCCTCGTCTCATTCTCCTCTGGGGCAGGAGAATGTGTAGTGACAGGTGTAGGGCACATGGCATGGAAGATAGCGGTAGCGACGAGCCTTCATCGCGGGAAGGACATCCCTGGGACGAGCTATCGCCTCGCGGGCTGCCATCTGGATGGCATGCTTCTCCGAAGGCATGGCTCTCCCCAAGATCCGGAAGCGGCGTAGCTCACCACGCCCTCCCTTGAACTGCACCGCGGCCTGGTGCATAGTCAGACTGTCGTTGACTCTGTGCTGACAGAGAGTGACGACTGGGCGCACAGACGGCCCCATCGCGACCTGAACGACGAAGGAGAGAAGCTTGACGAACCCATCGGGTACGTTGGCAAAGGTCTGAGACTCGCAGCTGCGGTCGGCCATCTACAAAAGTAGGCAAAAATCCTGAATGGTCAGATCATAAATATATGCTGACTGTCAGAAAAATGACTACTATTGTAAAAACATGAATAAGCTCTATCACGCTCATAACCGATTAGCGATCGCACCTAGTGGCTTCCTACAGTCATCCTGGCTCTGGTACCAAGCTTGTCACGACCGGTTTTCCAATAAAAATATTTATTGAGAAACCAATCTTTAGAATCAAGTTTGAGATAAAACCTCCTCACTGGCAGACAAACTTTTGATACAATGAGCCAGTAGCATAAATATATTACAGGGTTGAGCTGACGATGCTCAACAATTTATTACAAGCGTGCCAATAATTATACATAAAGGCGATTAATGACACAAGGGAGTGGTGGCATACTACTGACTCGCAAATATGGTAGAGGTGGAGTAACACAGTGGGGAGTGGTTATGGGATTCTCAAACTAACATCCCATCGAGCGCCGAGGTGAAGCTCGATGAAATTATTAGTGTAGCGGAAGCGGGTATGAAACAGTGACCAACTCCAGGGTTGCACGAGACTGACTGGGACTCCTCTAGGCGTCGGATTCGCTATCGAACTCTTCATCCATGAGACCACCTTCGTCAGCATCTGGCCAAATCAACAAGCCAGTGAGTACTTTGAAAGTACTCGCAAGACAGTTCGGACGTAAGATATAACAAATGCCAACATGAAATACATGGATAAGTTAACCAGTACGATCAGACATAGAGGTGATAATGCTGGGTGCCAAACGAGTGTCTGAAAGACTCCTTGAGCGGAAAAAGCAGAATAATAATACTGGTGCCAAACGAGTGTCTGAAAGACTCCTCGAGCGAAAAATGCGGAATAATAATGCTTGTGCCAAACGAGTGTCTGAAAGACTCCTCGAGCGGAAAATGCGGAATAATAATACTGGTGCCAAACGAGTGTCTGAAAGACTCCTCGAGCGGAAAATGCGGAATAATAATACTGGTGCCAAACGAGTGTCTGAAAGACTCCTCGAGCGGAAAATGCGGAATGGTAATACTGGTGCCAAACGAGTGTCTGAAAGACTCCTCGAGCGGAAAATGTGGAATAATAATACTGGTGCCAAACGAGTGTCTGAAAGACTCCTCGAGCGGAAAATGCGGAATAGTAATACTGGTGCCAAACGAGTGTCTGAAAGACTCCTCGAGCGGAAAATGCGGAATAATAATGCCACAATCGGGCGTCTGGGCGACACCACATAAAGGGCTTTAAAAGAAATGCCACAGTCGGGCGTCTGAGCGACACCACAAAAAGGGCTTTAAAAGAAATGCCACAGTCGGGCGTCTGAGCGACACCACATAAAGGGCTTTAAAAGAAATGCCACAGTCGGGCGTCTGAGCGACACCACATAAAGGGCTTTTGACTGATAAGGAAATATTATAATCATCATAAATATATTCAGCTCATGGAAATAAACGGGTTAGTACATCCACAAGGATAAACATTTAACCGGGCTTAGTGCCCATGTGTCCCACCGGGTAATCTGTCACCAGACTGGCACATGACTGTTAGCAGGGAACTTGGAAATAGATAAGATGATTTAAGGATATAGAGCTCTGCAGAGTTTGTACAAAAATTTCCCACAGTCGACGGATTTCCGTAGTCACTAGGACTAGTTCCGTTACGGTTTTTCAGGAGAAAACACAGCAATCCAGTACACACCCATCCAACTCTTCGATGCCAGGAATCACCCTCAACATCGTCCAACAAAAACCATTGAGACGGGGAGATCACAATCTCGAATAGCATGGGATCAAATTTATATACGCGCGCTCTAAGGGGTGCCCCCCTCTCGGTCCCAACCGGAAACACCCATGCCCCCTGACCGGATGACTGGCTTTAATCCAGGGCCATGGAACCATCATCCCGGCCTCTCCTTTTTGGTGTGTACCCAGAAAGCGGTTTGCATCTTACTAAACCATATCCCTTTCGGGAAACATGTGGTAGTACAGGGAAAGGAAATGGATATGAACCCAACCGATACGGGTTGGTACTGAGATAACTTGCATGGCATAAGACTGGCATGCTACAACACTGCCATCTTACCCATCCTCATGCCAACACATGGCCTTGCATACTTACATCCAACGACGTGTGAAATCCTCGGACTTACCTGCCTCAACAATGCATAATGAACGGTTCATCGGTATGCTTCACACATGCCATGAAACCATCTACATGCAAACATGCCAAGACACTCATCATATCAAAAGTTCAAACATGCTTGCCTGGTTCAGAGTAGTCGGAGCCTAGCTCGGTGAAGTTCGCGGCCCCGTCACCTCCGTCGGTGTCTACGGTACAGAGAAAACATACGGGCTAACGTGAATACCGAGAGATGCAGAAAAAGTATTTCAAATATTTTTCAAATAAATCTGATAAAAAACTAGACAAAATTTTGAAGAGGACAGAAAAAGAATCAATCAAAAATATGTTTCTAATAAAAAGTTATAAAGGTTTTTGCCCAGGGACTCATTTGTAATGAAACAGAAACTTCAGAGGGTCCTATTTATAAAAGCAGAAAACGTTTCAGACGAATACGCAGGCTCAGAGGAGAAGACGTATTTTGCCCAAATGCGTTTTCAGAAAACGATTCGAATAAAACGAAGAATCTGACGGGGCGGTCCCACCCGTCAGGTTTGAAAACGAACGGCGCCTTTGGCGCCAGAGAGCCGCGGCGATCGCCGGTGGCGATCCACGGCGAGGCAGAGAGATCGGAGGTTACCTCCGTGCTCAGGGTGCCATTCCGCGTTGATTGGTGGTGGTGGTGGTCGCCGAGAAGCACCACGACGGCGGTGGCCCCTGCTCCGGCGGACGGCGGTTCGGGCGTGGATGGAGGTCGCCGGAGAGAGCTGCACTGATCAAATTGAGGAGGGGGTCAAGGATCTGGTAGCTAGGGAGGGAGATGGACGGAGTTTGGGCGCCGGAGACGGCCTCACCGGAGCGAATCGAGCTGGAGGCCGAGGCGGAGCGGGGTGGCCGGAGTCGGGGGAGGAGACCTCCTCGAGGTCCTCCCAGTGACCTAGCAGGGCGTTGGTGGAGTGTAGGGGTGGTGCGTGCTCGCGGAAGGGCTCGGGGTCTCCTTTTATAGGCGATCCGAGGCGGTGGCCGAGAACGGCGTTCTCCGGCGAGTGATTACGGTGGTGCGGTGCTTGGTCGGGGGAGTTTAGGAGTTGAGCACCGTCGTGGAGGTTCGCGGAGTCCGTTTTGGAGCCAACGGCGTCGGTTTATGCTTGCTGAGGTGGAGCTCGACGGAACGGGACGGCGCGGGTCCATCGGCGGCAGAGAGCACGCTCTGTGCGCGCCGTGCCACGACGGCTGTGCTGCATGCGTGCGCTGGCGTGGAGGTGGACACGCGGAGCCATCAGCGGGGTTGGGCGGCGCGGAACGACGTTGAGCCGTCGTTCTGTTCCCTGTTGGCTGCCACGGCGGTTCAGCCGCCGCGAGACACGCCGGCGTGGTCGGGTCAGAGCGCCACCGACGCCAGGAAGAAGCCAAGCGCGCGTGCGGGGCTCTGGACACGCAGACCAGGCGGCGAGCAACGTGCCAAGGGCACTGTGGGCGAGTGACTGAAGATGATCTGAAGAAATCAACACTGAAGACTGAATTTGCTGAATGTGTTCGAACAATGCATGCAAGGTGTTCGACAGAATGATCCAGGCATGTAGGAATTTTTCCTTGGGCTGACTTTTGGTGGAGTGACTTCTCATTGCTCCAGTAGGCTGCCTGATTTTTGGTGGAATTTTTGGAGAAGTGTAGATATGAATTTCACCAAATTTGGCAAATCTGGTCCAAACTTGCAGAGAGTGTAATTTGAAAATTTTGAAAAGAAGATGAGTGGATCAAGATGGTTCTGTGTTGTGGGTACAAAGGACTAGCTAGTAGAGATGGTTTGAAGTCAAATCTCAAATGAAAAGGGTACTTGCTTTGAAAATCCATCAGGCTCAAAATATATGACAGAAAATATTTGAGAGATAAAACAAAATCCAAAACTTGTTTGGATGAGTTGGGATAGGGAATTTGAGTTGTTGACAAGGAGGGGAGAAGATGTTGGAGTGGTTTTACCTCATGGGCAAAATACAAGGTCATGGATGGTTTTCAATAGAATGAAAATCCCAAATCTTTTTCATGGAGTTTTTCTTAAAAAGAAAAGACTAAACTCCCAAAAATGAAATCTGAGAAGGGAAACAATAGAGAAGGAGTTTTTAAGAAGGTCAAACCCAAGGCTTGAAGGAGAAAACAGAAATAACAAACCCTAGTCAAGGAAAAGGAATTTTAAGAGGGTTGTTTTTCTGAAAGCCTCAAATCTCAAGGAAAATCCAGCAAGGATTTTGCAAAAACCCAAATGAAATTTTTGGAGTGTCACAACACCTACCCCCTTAGGAAAAATCTCGTCCCCGAGATTTCAGTTGATCCTTAAATAAGTGTGGATGCTCTGGTCGAAGAAAATCCTCTCTTTCCCATGTTGCTTCACTTTCGGTGTGATTACTCCACTGAACTTTGAAAAATTTGACGGTTTTCTGTCGGGTCCTCCTTTCAGACTCCTCTAATATCTTTACTGGATGTTCCCGATAAGTGAGGTCTGGCTGCACGTCTATGTTCTCATGGGATACTTGTTTCTCTGGGTTGCTCACACATTTCCTCAATTGCGATACGTGGAACGCGTTGTGGATATCTGACAGTTCCTTAGGTAGGTCTAGCTGGTAGGCTACAGTGCCTCTCCGTGCCAATATACCGAATGGTCCGATGAACCTTGGCGCTAGCTTTCCCTTAATTTTGAATCGTTGCAAACCCCTCATAGGTGACACTCGTAGGTACACGAATTCACCGGGTTCGAAGTTGACCCCACGACGTTTCTGATCGTAATAACTCTTTTGTCGGCTTTGGGCGGTCTTGAGTCGATCTCTGATTAACTAGACCTTTTCCTCGGCTTACTTGAGCATGTCTGGGCCGAAGATACGGCTGTCTCCGGTCTCTGACCAATTTAACGGGGTACGACATCTTCGTCCATACAAGGCTTCAAATGGTGCCATTTGCAGGCTGGCCTGATGACTGTTGTTGTACGCGAACTCGGCGTATGGCAGGCTGTCTTCCCAACTAGCTCCATAGGTGAGGACACATGCTCTCAGCATGTCCTCTAAAATCTGGTTTACCCGTTCTGTTTGTCCATCGGTCTGGGGGTGGTATGCCGTACTGAAGGCTAGTTGAGTTCCTAGAGCCTGTTGTAACTGCTCCCAGAATCTCGAGACGAACTGTGTTCCTCTGTTAGATATTATTGTCTTCGGGACACCGTGCAGACAAACTATGCGAGAGAGATATATCTTGGCAAGCTTCTGAGTGGTGTGGGTCGTCTTTACTGGAATGAAATGTGCCACCTTAGTCAACCTGTCGGTGATAACCCATATGGCATCATTCCCGTGTCGTGATCGAGGTAGTCCGACAATGAAATCCATCCCTATTTCATCCTATTTCCACTCAGGTATTTTATTTGGTTGCAGTAGTCCGGCTGGTCTCTGATGTTCAGCCTTTATATGTTGACAAGAGTCGCAGCATGCAATGAAGGTGGCTATGTCCCTTTTCATACCGTGCCACCAAAATCCTTCTTGGATATCCTTATACATCTTGGTTCCTCTAGGGTGGATCGAATATGGAGCGGTGTGGGCTTCTGCTAGAATTTGCCGTTTGAGGTCTTCTATGTCTGGCACGCAGAGTCTGTTTCCGTACCATAGTGTCCCTTCTTCGTCTATGATGAATTCCGAGGCCTTGCCCATACTCACCTTTCTTTTGATGCCTTCAATGCTGGGGTGACCCGGCTGGGCTTCTTTGATTCTTTTCACAAGGTTGGGTTGTATCTCCAAGTTTGTTATGGTGCCTTCTGCTACCATCAACAAGTTGAGTCTGGCAAATTCCCATTGGAATTCGGGCCTTAAGTTGGGCAGACTGTTGTTGTCGGCGCTGGGGTTCCGACTAAGAGCATCGGCTACTACATTTGCTTTTCCAGGATGATAGTGGATTCCGACATCATAATCCTTTACTAACTCCAACCAGCGTCGTTGCCTTCAATTCAGCTCTGGCTGTGTGAAAATATATTTGAGACTTTTATGGTCTGTATATATTTCACATCGATTTCCAAGTAGGAAATGCCTCCATTCCTTGAGTGCATGAATAACTGCTGCCATTTCTAAGTCATGAGTGGGATAGTTTTCCTCATGCTTGCGAAGTTGCCTGGAAGCGTATGCGACAACCTTGCCTTCTTGCATTAATACACATCTGAGTCCCTTCCTGGACGCGTCACAATATACTTCAAAATTCTTGTGTATGTCTGGCACAATCAATACTGGTGCTGTTGTTAATTTCCGTTTTAGCTCTTGGAAACTTTTCTCACAGGCTTCTGTCCATTCAAATTTCTTATCTTTCTTGAGCAACTGCGTCATTGGCTTGGCTATGGTGGAGAATCCTTCAATAAATCTGCGGTAATATCCTGCCATTCCCAAGAAACTCCGTATGTCCGTTACGCTGGCTGGTGACTTCCAGCCAAGTACGGCCTTGACTTTCTCTGGGTCCACGGCGATCCCGTCTTGGGTTAGCACGTGGCCTAGAAAGCCTACTTGCCTTAACCAAAATTCACACTTGCTGAACTTGGCGTACAATTGGTGTTTCCTGAGTTCTCCTAGTACAATTCTGAGATGTTCAGCGTGTTCTTCTGGTGTTTTGGAGTATACTAAAATATCGTCGATGAATACCACAACGAACTTGTCCATAAACTTCATAAATACTTTGTTCATGAGGTGAACAAAATATGCAGGGGCATTTGTTAATCCAAAAGGCATTACTGTGAACTCATACAGTCCATATCTGGAGGTGAAGGCTGTCTTGGGGATATCTTCTGTTCGTACCTTTAATTGATGGTATCCTGACCTTAGGTCGATTTTTGAGAATACCATGGCCTTAGCGAGTTGATCGAATAAATCATTTATTCTTGGCATCGGGTATTTGTTCTTGATCGTGACCATGTTGAGTGCTCGGTAGTCAATACACAATCGCAGTGTTCCATCTTTCTTTTTGGCAAACAAAATTGGTGATCCCCATGGTGAGGAACTGGCTCGAATGTATCCCTTGTCAAGCAATTCCTTTATTTGTTTCTTCAGTTCAACTAACTCGGATGGTGCCATTCTGTATGGTTTCTTGTATATGGGGGTGGTCCCTGGTGCTAGCTCAATGCTGAATTCTATCTCTCGGTCGGGTGGCATGCCTGGTAGCTCTTCGGGAAATACGTCTGGAAATTCACGTACTACTGGAACCTTGTTTAATTCAGAAATGTCCACCTTGTTCAGTCTTGGTTGTCTGGGCATTTCTCTTTCTTTGGCGGATACTCTTATTGTCTTACCATGGTGGTGTGTGAGAATCACAGTCCGATTGAAACAATCGATGAAACCTTTGTTGGTGGTTAACCAGTCCATCCATAGGATGACATCTAGTCCTTTATTTTCCAACACAATGAGATTGGCGTGAAACTTCAATCCTTTGAACTCAATAATCACATCCTGACAGTAATTCTGAGTAACTTGCTCAATTCCAGGGGACTTGATGATCATGGATTTCTCCAAAGGAAGCATCGAAAAATTATTTTGCGAAGCAAAACTTTTCGAAATAAAAGAGTGAGAAGCTCCAGAATCAAACAAAACCATTGCAGGTATTGTGTTGACAGGGAACGTACCGAGTACGATATCCGGAGCGTTTTGTGCCTCCTCTTTGGTCACGTGGTTCAGATGACCTTTCCTGTGGTTATTGTTGGGATTGAAGTTGTTTCGCTTGTGCGCTGAATTATTGTTGCCGTTGTTCGGCTTTGGTGCTGAGCTTCTTGGCTTGGGACACTGCTTGGCATAGTGTCCTTCTTCTCCACAGGCGTAACAAGTAACACCTGGGCGATATGTGAACTCCTTGTCCCTAGCATGAAAATTCTTTGTTGGGCGTGAGACGTTGGATGATGATTTGTGCGTCCCACCCTTCTGAAAATCGGTCTTACTCCGGTGATTGCGAGCATGGTTAGTCTGGTCCCTTTTTCGCTTGCGGATATCTTCCAAACTGCGTCTTTCATTTTCCAGAGTAATAGCTTTATCCACCAGTGTCTTAAAATCTGGGAAAGTGTGTATGACCAGTTGGCATTTAAGCACGGGCGCTAGGCCGTCAAGGAACTTCTCCATTTTCTTGCTTTCAGTCATACGCTCTTCGTTGGCGTAGCGGGATAACAGAGTAAATTGGCTGTTGTAATCTGACACTGTCATGTTCCTTTGCTTGAGGTCATTGAACTCTCTTTTCTTGATTTTCATAATACTCTTAGGAATATGCGCGCCACGGAAACCTTCTTTGAAATCATCCCAGGTTATATCATTTTCGTTGGGATGCATGTGCAGAAAATTTTCCCACCAGGATGCGGCTGCTCCCGTGAGATAATGCGGTGCGTACAGTACCTTTTCTGGGTCTGAGCATTTTGCAATAATTAACTTTCTCTCCATATCGCGAAGCCAGTCTTCGGCCTCAAGTGGCTTGTCAGTATGAGAAAATGTTGAGGGACGTGTCTTCTGTAGCTCAGATAACTTGGAATGCTGCGGATACTGCCCATGGTTACTTCCCATGTTAATGACTTGGTTCATCATTTCCCGATGTTGTTGCTGACTCTGTTCATAAAGGCGGCACATTTGGGAAGGTGCCGTTTCACTGTCCTGTTGACTTGCCTGACCTCGTGTAAAATTGTTGCCTGATTGAGTATTATAGTGTTGACTTGACTGCCCTTGTGCAAAATTGTTGCCCGGTTGATTGCCATAATTTTCCTCTGGTGGGGCTGGCATGGAGCGAGTCCAAGGACGAGACATTTTTCACTCTGTGGATGTATTTGCAAAACCCATAAGAAAAAAAATGGAAGAGTTGCAAAGATAAAACCCATAATGCACGAGGTTGACAAATAAATTTTTAAAACCAAGATACTCAAGGGAAAACAAATCGATTTGCGCATGGAGAAGGACTGCATCATTACGCATCTTACACGCGGCGATAATTATACAATACATCACTCAGGATATGCGTACATAACCCTGCCATGTTATCTAGGCTAGTGCACTCCTACATGATGCGCAAACAAGCTACTTCTCACAACATCTTACATGGCGATGCAACGCATGGCGGCTAAGCGTACTCAGTCGGAGATGTTGATGACGTCCTTGGCCCTGCCAAGGGTGAGGCGTAGCGAAGCCGGGGACTCGACTTCCTCCTCGCTAATAGGCTCCATGCGAGTAGTGCTGCGCCGAGAAGATGGAGCGGGTGCCAGGGGCGGAATGACGCGGATTGGAGTCGGCGCGAGTGGCGGTGCAGTGCGCGCTGGAGTGGGCGCAATGACCTGGTTGAACTCCTCGGTGGTAGGCAGGCGACGAGCAGGAGCATGGGATGCAGAGGACGAGACGAAAGTCAGTGGCGGTGCGGTGGGCAGGAGCTCCCTCCTGTTGGCGGCACAACCGTGGACTGAGTCCATGCGGGCGGCCACAAAGTCATCCACCAAGTTGTCGAAGGCTGCCTCCAAGGCCTGAAGATACTCAATAAGCATCTCAAAAGCCTCGTCTCGTTCTCCTCTGGTGGCAGGAGAATGCGTAGTGACAGGTGTAGGGCACATGGCATGGAAGATAGCGGTAGCGACGAGCCTTCATCGCGGGAAGGACATCCCTGGGACGAGCTATCGCCTCGCGGGCAGCCATCTGGATGGCATGCTTCTCCGAAGGCATGGCTCTCCCCAAGATCCGGAAGCGGCGTAGCTCACCACGCCCTCCCTTGAACTGCACCGCGGCCTGGTGCATAGTCAGACTGTCGTTGACACTGTGCTGACAGAGAGTGACGACTGGGCGCACAGACGGCCCCATTGCGACCTGAACGACGAAGGAGAGAAGCTTGACGAACCCATCGGGTACGTTGGCGAAGGTCTGAGACTCGCAGCTGCGGTCGGCCATCTACAAAAGTAGGCAAAAATCCTGAATGGTCAGATCATAAATATATGCTGACTGTCAGAAAAATGACTACTATTGTAAAAACATGAATAAGCTCTATCACGCTCATAACCGATTAGCGATCGCACCTAGTGGCTTCCTACAGTCAGCCTGGCTCTGGTACCAAGCTTGTCACGACCGGTTTTCCAATAAAAATATTTATTGAGAAACCAATCTTTAGAATCAAGTTTGAGATAAAACCTCCTCACTGGCAGACAAACTTTTGATACAATGAGCCAGTAGCATAAATATATTACAGGGTTGAGCTGACGATGCTCAACAATTTATTACAAGCGTGCCAATAATTATACATAAAGGCGATTAATGACACAAGGGAGTGGTGGCATACTACTGACTCGCAAATATGGTAGAGGTGGAGTAACACAGTGGGGAGTGGTTATGGGATTCTCAAACTAACATCCCATCGAGCGTCGAGGTGAAGCTCGATGAAATTATTAGGGTAGCGGAAGCGGGTATGAAACAGTGACCAACTCCAGGGTTGCACGAGACTGACTGGGACTCCTCTAGGCGTCGGATTCGCTATCGAACTCTTCATCCATGAGATCACCTTCGTCAGCATCTGGCCAAATCAACAAGCCAGTGAGTACTTTGAAAGTACTCGCAAGACAGTTCGGACGTAAGATATAACAAATGCCAACATGAAATACATGGATAAGTTAACCAGTACGATCAGACATAGAGGTGATAATGCTGGGTGCCAAACGAGTGTCTGAAAGACTCCTTGAGCGGAAAATGCAGAATAATAATACTGGTGCCAAACGAGTGTCTGAAAGACTCCTCGAGCGAAAAATGCGGAATAATAATGCTGGTGCCAAACGAGTGTCTGAAAGACTCCTCGAGCGGAAAATGCGGAATAATAATACTGGTGCCAAACGAGTGTCTGAAAGACTCCTCGAGCGGAAAATGCGGAATAATAATGCCACAATCGGGCGTCTGGCGACACCACATAAAGGGCTTTAAAAGAAATGCCACAGTCGGGCGTCTGAGCGACACCACAAAAAGGGCTTTAAAAGAAATGCCACAGTCGGGCGTCTGAGCGACACCACATAAAGGGCTTTAAAAGAAATGCCACAGTCGGGCGTCTGAGCGACACCACATAAAGGGCTTTTGACTGATAAGGAAATATTATAATCATCATAAATATATTCAGCTCATGGAAATAAACGGGTTAGTACATCCACAAGGATAAACATTTAACCGGGCTTAGTGCCCATGTGTCCCACCGGGTAATCTGTCACCAGACTGGCACATGACTGTTAGCAGGGAACTTGGAAATAGATAAGATGATTTAAGGATATAGAGCTCTGCAGAGTTTGTACAAAAATTTCCCACAGTCGACGGATTTCCGTAGTCACTAGGACTAGTTCCGTTACGGTTTTTCAGGAGAAAACACAGCAATCCAGTACACACCCATCCAACTCTTCGATGCCAGGAATCACCCTCAACATCGTCCAACAAAAACCATTGAGACGGGGAGATCACAATCTCGAATAGCATGGGATCAAATTTATATACGCGCGCTCTAAGGGGTGCCCCCCTCTCGGTCCCAACCGGAAACACCCATGCCCCCTGACCGGATGACTGGCTTTAATCCAGGGCCATGGAACCATCATCCCGGCCTCTCCTTTTTGGTGTGTACCCAGAAAGCGGTTTGCATCTTACTAAACCATATCCCTTTCGGGAAACATGTGGTAGTACAGGGAAAGGAAATGGATATGAACCCAACCGATACGGGTTGGTACTGAGATAACTTGCATGGCATAAGACTGGCATGCTACAACACTGCCATCTTACCCATCCTCATGCCAACACATGGCCTTGCATACTTACATCCAACGACGTGTGAAATCCTCGGACTTACCTGCCTCAACAATGCATAATGAACGGTTCATCGGTATGCTTCACACATGCCATGAAACCATCTACATGCAAACATGCCAAGACACTCATCATATCAAAAGTTCAAACATGCTTGCCTGGTTCAGAGTAGTCGGAGCCTAGCTCGGTGAAGTTCGCGGCCCCGTCACCTCCGTCGGTGTCTACGGTACAGAGAAAACATACGCGCTAACGTGAATACCGAGAGATGCAGAAAAAGTATTTCAAATATTTTTCAAATAAATCTGATAAAAAACTAGACAAAATTTTGAAGAGGACAGAAAAAGAATCAATCAAAAATATGTTTCTAATAAAAAGTTATAAAGGTTTTTGCCCAGGGACTCATCTGTAATGAAACAGAAACTTCCGAGGGTCCTATTAAGAAAAGCAGAAAACGTTTCAGACTTGAATACGCTGGCTCAGAGGAGAAGACGTATTTTGCCCAAATGCGTTTTCAGAAAACGATTCGAATAAAACGAAGAATCTGACGGGGCGGTCCCACCCGTCAGGTTTGAAAACGAACGGCGCCTTTGGCGCCAGAGAGCCGCGGCGATCGCCGGCGGCGATCCACGGCGAGGCAGAGAGATCGGAGGTTACCTCCGTGCTCAGGGTGCCATTCCGCGTTGGTTGGTGGTGGTGGTGGTCGCCGAGAAGCACCACGACGGCGGTGGCCCCTGCTCCGGCGGACGGCGGTTCGGGCGTGGATGGAGGTCGCCGGAGAGAGCTGCACTGATCAAAATGAGGAGGGGGTCAAGGATCTGGTAGCTAGGGAGGGAGATGGACGGAGTTTGGGCGCCGGAGACGGCCTCACCGGAGCGAATCGAGCTGGAGGCCGAGGCGGAGCGGGGTGGCCGGAGTCGGGGGAGGAGACCTCCTCGAGGTCCTCCCAGTGACCTAGCAGGGTGTTGGTGGAGTGTAGGGGTGGTGCGTGCTCGCGGAAGGGCTCGGGGTCTCCTTTTATAGGCGATCCGAGGCGGTGGCCGAGAACGGCGTTCTCCGGCGAGTGATTACGGTGGTGCGGTGCTTGGTCGGGGGAGTTTAGGAGTTGAGCACCGTCGTGGAGGTTCGCGGAGTCCGTTTTGGAGCCAACGGCGTCGGTTTATGCTTGCTGAGGTGGAGCTCGACGGAACGGGACGACGCGGGTCCATCGGCGGCAGAGAGCATGCTCTGTGCGCGCCGCGCCACGACGGCTGTGCTGCATGCGTGCGCTGGCGTGGAGGTGGACACGCGGAGCCATCAGCGGGGTTGGGCGGCGTGGAACGGCGTTGAGCCGCCGTTCTGTTCCCTGTTGGCTGCCACGGCGGTTCAGCCGCCGCGAGACACGCCGGCGTGGTCGGGTCAGAGCGCCACCGACGCCAGGAAGAAGCCAAGCACGCGTGCGGGGCTCTGGACACGCAGACCAGGCGGCGAGCAACGTGCCAAGGGCACTGTGGGCGCGTGACTGAAGATGATCTGAAGAAATCAACACTGAAGACTGAATTTGCTGAATGTGTTCGAACAATGCATGCAAGGTGTTCGACAGAATGATCCAGGCATGTAGGGATTTTTCCTTGGGCTGATTTTTGGTGGAGTGACTTCTCATTGCTCCAGTAGGCTGCCTGATTTTTGGTGGAATTTTTGGAGAAATGCAGATATGAATTTCACCAAATTTGGCAAATCTGGTCCAAACTTGCAGAGAGTGTACTTTGAAAATTTTAAAAAGAAGATGAGTGGATCAAGATGGTTCTGTGTTGTGGGTACAAAGGACTAGCTAGTAGAGATGGTTTGAAGTCAAATCTCAAATGAAAAAGGGTACTTGCTTTGAAAATCCATCAAGCTCAAAATAATTGACAGAAAATATTTGAGAGATAAAACAAAATCCAAAACTTGTTTGGATGAGTTGGGATAGGGAATTTGAGTTGTTGACAAGGAGGGGAGAAGATGTTGGAGTGGTTTTACCTCATGGGCAAAATAAAAGGTCATGGATGCTTTTCAATAGAATGAAAATCCCAAATCTTTTTCATGGAGTTTTTCTCAAAAAGAAAAGACTAAACTCCCAAAAATGAAATCTGAGAAGGGAAACAACAGAGAAGGAGTTTTTAAGAAGGTCAAACCCAAGGCTTGAAGGAGAAAACAGAAATAACAAACCCTAGTCAAGGAAAAGGAATTTTAAGAGGGTTGTTTTTCTGAAAGCCTCAAATCTCAAGGAAAATCCAGCAAGGATTTTGCAAAAACCCAAATGAAATTTTTGGAGTGTCACAAGTTGCCTTTGTTTTCCCACCCTCCCACCCTTTTTATTCAAGGACTCAGATTTCTCAACCAATTATCCATCTTATAGATGGGAAGTCTCTCCATTCTTTTCCATCAATGTTTCTTGTCTGGTGATTCTTATGAAGATTCTAACGGAGCTTCAAGTTCATCATTCTTCATTCTTTTCTTCTCCGGTGGATTCAATTCAAGCTTGGTCGATCATATCATTTCCTCGTTCAAATGTTTTCTCATGCCGGTGCACCTCTTAATTATCCACCTCTCGCTATTCATTTGTTCCGGAGTGTTGAAGATAACTCAGAAGATTTGTGTTTCCATTCTTAATCCGTTCAAGTTATTTCGAGATTGTTATCTCATTCAAGCCATTTAAATCAACCGGTGCAATCTCTCTTTTCAAGCAATCGTTCAACGGTGTTTCTTTTTAGTGGGCCCTAACCCACAGGTCTTTTCCCAGGATCTTACCTGACTCTTCTAATTTTTCCCGGAGGTATTCTCAAGTTCTTTTGAAGTTTGATGTAAGCATGAATTATCATTAGTCAAATGGCTTTCTCCAGAATCGCTTCAAATTCTTTTCATTATTGGTTCACCCTTTCCAATTCTCATTCCGCAGTGCCTCAACAATTCATGGTGGTGTTTCTCATCATCATTCTCGGATTTGGAAGACCAAAGAAGAGTTTATCTTAAACCTTGCTCCATTCTCTTCAAGATTAATGGTTCTAGCTTGATGCCATTCTCTCATAATTGTTTCGATTGTGAGTATTCTTTTCATACCCATCCGGAGCATTTCATGAGTTGTTTCCATTTCTTTTCCCCGAAGGCCATCATTTCATAATTCCTCATTCTCAGCTTTTAGCTCTTGTTTTCCAAATCTTACCGTTGCATCGTTCAAATATACTCTAATGAGTTCATGATCTCTTCGTTCTCATATATCTAAATCCTAGCAAGCATCTTCGTTCATTTGCTAATTCTTCCCGGTGTTTCCTTATCTTTTCTTCGTTCATTTTCAATTTTTACGGTGTTTCGTTCAACATTCCTCTTCCGTTGTTATCATACCAATTCATTTTGTCTTTCCAATCCCACCGGTGGTTCCATCAATACCTTCTCAAGTTTACGCTATATCTCTTAATCCTTTCTACGAGAATAAGTAGTATGCCTAATCCATTACTTGTCATCAATTTAATTGGTGAAGGATAAGCATAATGTAATTCTTATTCTTGTTTCATCGAGTTAACTCAATTCCCTATTCCGGAGGTTCTTCAAATCCTTGGTTTCAATAGCTCATCTTTCTTTTCCGGAGTTCCAAGCTCTCGCAATTATATCACCACGGAGATCCATCTAATCATTGCAAGGCTTCAACCTTATTCTTTTCACCCTTCATTTCATCTGATCATCCTTTTATTACCGGAGTTCTTCATGGAGGCTCTATATGGTGTTTTATCAAGGACCCTTTTCATTCTTCAATTGTTCTTCAAGTTTTCTCTCGGAGTTAAGATCCGCCAAGCTATACTCTAAATTAAACAGGGTGCTTAACACTTGTTTTGTTTGGAGGAGTTCAAGCATTTCTTCATCTTGCATTCCGAAGTGCAATTCTTTCTATCTTATCTTTTGAGGTGGTATTATGTCATTCTTGATAATTTGAGGTCATGTCTCATGATTCACATGTTGTTAAGAATGAGATATTTAAATCCATCATTTTCTCTTCGTTCAAGAGATCTTTTCAACCAATCTATCTCTCCGTTGGAGTTATCTTGGGATATATTTCACCTAAAGCCTTCCATTGGGAATGTTGCTATTATGGTGCTTATAAATAACCCAAGTTCTTCATTTATCCTACCGGTGAAATAAGTTTCTCGTCTCCTTGTTGATATCAATCCAATCTATTGTTTCCGTTAGTGGCAGAATTTCACCTCATAATTTTGAGAAGTTTTCCTTAAGCCCACTACAAGCTTATTCGTTTCGTTGTTGGTTTTCCAACAAATCCGTTCTAACCTTCTTGGAAGGGTGCTCTCCAAGATCATTTCTGGCAGAAATTGTCATTTTCTTCTCCATTCTTTCTTTCTTTCCAACGATCTATCTTCTATTCTTTCTTCCGAAAGAATTGTGATGTTGCTCTCTTCGCACATCATCTCAAATTGTGAGGATCGAGTTCTTTTCATGCATACCCATTTAACCGGAGTGTTGTATCATCTCTTCAATATCTTTTCATCTCATCAAGTTTTCTTCTCTTTTCAACCTTCAAGTTCTCGTAATACTCCTTGTTCCTCTTTTCTACCGGATTGTTTGCAATCTCGTTCATCTCTGTTGTACTCTTTCTTTTAAATTGCTCAACCTCTCAAGGTTCGTGGTTTCACTCGTTCGTTAAAGAAGCAACTTAGTTTTACCTCTTCTCTTCCTCTTCCGTTTCTCTCCGGTGCCATCCTAGATCTCGGGACGAGATCCTCTCGTAGTGGTGGAGTGTTGTAACGCCCCGGATTCGATGCGCCAGGTGTCCGCCAGTTATTCGCCGTCGTTGCCATGTCATGTGCTTGCGTGTTGCACTTGCCCATGTCATCATCTGCATTTCATATCATGTCATCATGTGCATCGCATTTGCATACGTGTTCGTTTCATGCATCCGAGCATTTTCCTCGTTGTCCGTTTTGCAATCCGGCGCTCTTATGTTTCCCGGCGTCCCCTTTTACCTTTTTCTGTGAGCGGGTATTAAACTTTCTCGGAATGGACCGAGGTTTGCCAAGCGGCCTTGATATAGCACCGGTAAACCGCCTGTCAAGTTTCGGGTCATTCGGAGGTCGTTTGATACTCCAACGGTTAACTGGGTAGCCGCAAAGGCCTCTTTTGTGTGCAGCCCAACACCCCTTCAAAGTGGCCCAAAACCCATCCAAACCCCTTCCATCATCTCGGTCGTTCGATCACGATCGCGTGGCCGAAAACCGCACTCCATTTGGAGTCTCCTACCTCCTCCTAGCTATAAATATGTGCCTCCCCCGTCCAAATCGCTTTTGAAACCCTAGCCCCGCTCCCTCTCCGCCGCCACACATGTCCACCCCGCGCCGGACGTGTTCGCGCCGCCACCTCACTCCGACCAACCAGCAGGCGCCACGTCACCCCGCTGCCGATCTCCACCAACCACGGCGCGCCACCTGTCCCGCGCGCCTCCCTCTCTCTCCTCCGCGCCCGTCGTGGCCCGCGGGGCCCGAGGCCGGCCCGCCCGGGCCCGAGCTCGCCGCCGCCCGAGCTGCCCGCGCCCGGGGCGCCGCGCCCCGCCGCTACCCGCGCCGGCGCCGCCCCCCCACCCCGCGCGTCCCCGCCGCCGCCGCCTTCGCCGGTGCCGCCCCTCGCGCCCGACGCCCGCTGCGTCCAGCGAGCGCCGCCGCCGTGCCCCGATCCCCGCCGCCTCCTCGCCCCGCGGCTCTGCCCGCCGGCGACGCCATCGCCTCGGCGCCGCGCCGCGCTGTCCCGCCGTCGCCTGCTCCCTCCCCGGCCCGCGCGCCGCCCGCAGCCCGCGTGCGCCGTCCCACGCCGGCCCCGCCTCGATCCGCGGCCCAGATCCGATCTGGAGGTTGACTCTCTTCCTTCCCCCAAAATTTGCTAAGTCCTTTTATCTGTGAAATTTTGTGGCATGTTCATCGCATCATAACTTGCTGCATACTGCTCTGTTTCGTGCGTGTAATATGTCAGATTGTTCACCTCGATGAGTACATCATTTCATCTCATTGCGTCATTTTCATTTGAGCTAATCTTGATGCCCGAAATGCTGTTAGAAGAGGGCTATGTGATGTTAGTTTCAGATCTGTTTCAGAACTTGCACTTTTGTCATTTTTGCCATGATTGATGTGTGCATCCTATGAAGTTGAGTCCTACATGTGTTTTGTAATATGACAAGCTATCTTTCCAGGGATGTATTCCATGTATTTTTGTGATCTTTGTGGTGACTAGCACAAGCATGCAAACTAGGGGTCATATTGTTGCTGATTTCAGGGACTTAGTGAAGTCATGCCCTGCTGTTATTTTTATGCCATGTGTTCATGTTGTTTCAGAGAGATCTATGCCTCTTTTGAGCATGATCAGTAAAGGTGTTTTGTACATATGGATGTGCTCTATCCATCCACGCATTTTTTGTAATTATGGAGTGCAATAGCTTGAGTCAATCGAGCTCTACTTTTGCTATAAAATGTTACTGGCAGATTGTTTACATGTTATTCGATTTTGCCAAGCTTGTTGTAGTTGTCCCTTGCATGATATGATGTTGTTATTGCCATGTGTAGCTTCTATGCCATGTCTTCATGATGAATGTACACTTAGTTTATCATGCAATGCTCTGTAGTGAGTGCACCGAGCTCGTAAACATGCCTGCTTGTTATCTGTTTTTGACATGTCCAGTTTTCTGCTAAGTCTGAAATCTGTAACGAAACTTGCTTAATTGACATGGGTGTTATTATATTTTATGATCCCTTTTGGCTTATGGTCATTAAGGGACTTTTGATTTATGTTTTGAGTAGATCCATGCCATGCCTTGTTTTTCTATATTGTGTTCCTGTAGCATGTTGTTTCCTTGCTCTAAACATGTCTTCCTGATGTTAAATTCTGGCATGTTAATATTTTCATTAAGTCTGTGAACCTGTTATCTTTTGCACTTTTGCCATGCTTGTTTGAACCTGTTATGGTGTGATTTAGCCATAGCTCAGTGTTCATCTTTTGTCAAGAATCTTGATTAGATCACTACCATATGATTTGCTGGTATGTTTGGGTGCAGTAGCTTAATTTCTTGTTGCTTGCCAAGTAGCATCATGCTGTTAATGGCAGAATCTTGTCATTCTTGTTTTGCTTGTCATTTACAAACCGTGCATCCGATTTCGGTGATCTTTATATCGATTTCAACCGAAATCACCTCACCTTTCCAGTGGCTTACTTGGTTTGCCAAGATTATGCCATGTTCATCTTTTCCTTCCGGAGCACGCATATGCATTGCATATCACATCTCGCATATCATGCCATGTTTTGCATCATGTTGTTTGTGCATTGCATCGTGGTTGATAGTTGTTCCTTTGCTTGTGTTCTTGTTTTGGGTAGAGCCGAGAGACGAGTACGTGATCGAGAAATATGTTGAGAACGCTTACGAGGACCAAGCTTTCGACAACTCTGAGAACCTTGCAGGCAAGATGACCATACCCTCGAAATCACTTCTATCTTTGCTTGCTAGTTGCTCGCTCTTTTGCTATGCCTATGCTGCGATACCTACCACTTGCTTATCATGCCTCCCATATTGTCAAACCAAGCCTCTAACCCACCTTGTCCTAGCAAACCGTTGTTTGGCTATGTTACCGCTTTGCTCAGCCCCTCTTATAGCGTTGTTAGTTGCAGGTGAAGATGAAGTTTGTTCCTTGTTGGAACATGGAGATGTTGTTCCTTGTTGGAACATGTTTACTTGTTGGGATATCACAATATCTCTTATTTAATTAATGCATCTATATACTCTGTAAAGGGTGGAAGGCTCGGCCTTATGCCTGGTGTTTTGTTCCACTCTTGCCGCCCTAGTTTCCGTCATATCGGGGTTATGTTCCCGGATTTTGCGTCCCTAACGCGGTCGGGTGATTTATGGGACCCCCTAGACAGTTCGCTTTGAATAAGACTCTTCCAGCAAGGCCCAGCATTGGTTTTACCATTTTCCTACCACCTATCCTTTTCCCTTGGGTCGGCCAGCCCAAGGGTAATCTTTATTCAGCCCCCCCCCCCGCCCCGGGCCAATGCTTGTCTAAGTGTTGGCCTGAACTAGAGCGCTTTGCAGCGCCACCTCAAGGAAACTTGAGGTCTGGTTTTAGTTGTACGGACTGCTTATCCGGTGTTGCCCTGAGAACGAGATATGTGCAGCTCCTATCAGAATGTCGGCGCATCGGGCGGCTTTGCTGGACTTGTTTTATTACTGTCGAAATGTCTTGTAGCCGGGATTCCGAGACTGATCGGGTCTTCCCGGGGAGAAGGAATATCCTTCGTTGATCACGAGAGCTTATCATGGTCTAAGTTGGGACACCCCTGCAGGGTTTGAACTTCCGAAAGCCGTGCCCGCGGTTATGTGGCAGATGGGAATTTGTTAATGTCCGGTTGTAGAAAACCCGAAGTTGATCTTAATTAAAATACATCAACCGCGTGTGTAACCGTGATGGTCTCTTCTCGGCGGAGTCCGGGAAGTGAACACGGTGTTGGAGTTATGCTTGACGTAGGTTGTTTTAGGATCACTTCTTGATCATAGTTTTTCGACCATGCTTTTGCCTCCTCTTCTCGCTCTCTTTTTCGTATGGTAGCCACCATATATGCTAGACGCTTGCTGCAGCTCCACCTCACTACCCTGCCCTACCTTTAAGCTTAAATAGCCTTGATCTCGCGGGTGTGAGATTGCTGAGTCCCCGTGACTCACAGATACTTCCAAAACCAGTTTGCAGGTGCCGATGAAACCGTGCAGGTGACGCATCCGAGCTCAAGGAGGAGCTCGATGAAGATCTTGTTCATTGTCTTGTTTCATTTCAGTTGATCACTAGTGGAGCCCAGTCGGGACGATCGGGGATCTGTGTAGCATTTGGGGTAGTCTTCTTTTATTTTTGGTTCCATAGTCGGACCTTGATTGTATCTGTATGATGTAATGCTTTACTCATGTATTGTGTGAAGTGGCGATTGTAAGCCATCTATGTATCTCTTTCCCTTATGTATTACATGGGTTGTGTGAAGATTACCTCACTTGCGACATTGCTTTCAATGCAGTTATGCCTCTAAGTCGTGCTTTGACACGTGGGAGATATAGCCGCATCGAGGGCGTTACAAGTTGGTATTAGAGCCTTCCCCGACCTTAGGAGCCCCCACTAATTGATCGTTTTTAGAGGCTGAGTTGTGTCTAGAAAAAATGTTTTAAGTCATTTAGGAATTATGTATCGGAGAGTTTAGGAATTCTTTTTACTTCCCAGTCTCCTCATCGCTCTGGTAAGGCATCCTGACGTAGAGTTTTGACTCTTCTCTTCTCAAATTTCACAAAAAAAAATTAGTATCACGCGGGTATCTTAGAATCGTTCCGATGGTTTTGTGATGACAACATTGTCTTGGTGCCTCCTGTCAGCAGGGGTTTAGTGGAAGTGTCCCGGGGAGTTGAGCTCCGAGGTGTTGTCGTCATAATTTTATCGTTGCAGTTCTGGAATACCTGAGTTTAGTACGCCGACATCGAAAATCTCTTTTGTACAATTGTTGGTGAGATAACCCTGATAGCCCAGTACTGAGGCGAGTGCGGGAGTATGGCCATAACTCGTATAACGGATGCTTTTCGAAGGTTGAGGTAGACGATTTCCGAAGGTTTCTTCGTTATGTGTTGAAGGATGGATACAGCTGGATCTAGGTATTGTTAGTTTCGGTGATATATTTTGTGTCCCCTGTATCCCCAACACCTGATTGCATAACCAGAAAGTTTCGGGAGTTTATAAGTGGGAATTCAAGTATCACGTAGGAATTCTTTCCAACAGACACATGATACGATATGGGCTCTATCATATGTTTGTTTCCGGCTTATTCTGCGAGCCAATCCTTTGTTTTGTTTTATTTGTGGTATTCGAGTTGCTTCGATGTCAAGTGTTGATCCATACCTTCCCTAAACGGTGTTCTCATATTTCTATGTGGATGCTAATCCTTCTTGTTCATCAAGGTTGTCTTTTCAATCCTTTCCAACCGGTGTGCTTCTCTCCAAGTATATCCGATCATTCCAACATTCGCACGATTAATTATAATCTTTTTCTCAACGGTGTTCGTTTCATCCGACCCTAGTTGCCTTTGTTTTCCCACCCTCCCACCCTTTTTCTTCAAGGACTCAGATTTCTCAACCAAGTATCCATCTTAGAGATGGGAAGTCTCTCCATTCTTTTCCGTCAATGTTTCTTGTCTGGTGATTCTTATGAAGATTCTAACGGAGCTTCAAGTTCATCATTCTTCATTCTTTTCTTCTCCGGTGGATTCAATTCAAGCTTTGTCGATCATATCCTTTCCTCGTTCAAATGTTTTCTCATGCCGGTGCACCTCTTAATTATCCACCTCTCGCTATTCATTTGTTCCGGAGTGTTGAAGATAACTCAGAAGATTTGTGTTTCCATTCTTAATCCGTTCAAGTTATTTTGAGATTGTTATCTCATTCAAGCCATTTAAATCAACCGGTGCAATCTCTCTTTTCAAGCAATCGTTCAACGGTGTTTCTTTTGAGTGGGCCCTAACCCACAGGTCTTTTCCCAGGATCTTACCTGACTCTTCTAATTTTTCCCGGAGGTATTCTCAAGTTCTTTTGAAGTTTGATGTAAGCAAGAATTCTCATCAGTCAAATGGCTTTCTCCAGAATCGCTTCAAATTCTTTTCATTATTGGTTCAACCTTTCCAATTCTCATTCCGGAGTGCCTCAACAATTCGTGGTGGTGTTTCTCATCATCATTCTCGGATTTTGAAGACCAAAGAAGAGTTTCTCTTAAACCTTGCTCCATTCTCTTCAAGATTAATGGTTCTAGCTTGATGCCATTCTCTCATAATTGTTTCGATTGTGAGTATTCTTTTCATACCCATCCGGAGCATTTCATGAGTTGTTTCCATTTCTTTTCCCCGAAGGCCATCATTTCATAATTCCTCATTCTCAGCTTTCAGCTCTTGTTTTCCAAATCTTACCGTTGCATCCTTCAAATATACTCTAATCAGTTCATGATCTCTTGGTTCTCATGTATCTAAATCCTAGCAAGCATCTTCGTTCATTTGCAAATTCTTCCCGGTGTTTCCTTATCTTTTCTTCGTCCATTTTCAATTTTTACGGTGTTTTGTTCAACATTCCTCTTCCGTTGTTATCATACCAATTCATTCTGTCTTTCCAATCCCACCGGTGGTTCCATCAATACCTTCTCAAGTTTACGCTATATCTCTTAATCCTTTCTACGAGAATAAGTAGTATGCCAAATCCATTACTTGTCATCAATTTAATTGGTGAAGGATAAGCATAATGTAATTCTTATTCTTGTTTCATCGAGTTAACTCAATTCCCTATTCCGGAGGTTCTTCAAATCCTTGGTTTCAATAGCTCATCTTTCTTTTCCGGAGTTCCAAGCTCTCGCAATTATATCACCACGGAGATCCATCTAATCATTGCAAGGCTTCAACCTTATTCTTTTCATCCTTCATTTCATCTGATCATCCTTTTATTACCGGAGTTCTTCATGGAGGCTCTATATGGTGGTTTATCAAGGACCCTTTTCATTCTTCAATTGTTCTTCAAGTTTTCTCTCGGAGTTAAGATCCGCCAAGCTATACTCTAAATTAAACAGGGTGCTTAACACTTGTTTTGTTTGGAGGAGTTCAAGCATTTCTTCATCTTGCATTCCGAAGTGCAATTCTTTCTATCTTATCTTTTGAGGTGGTATTATGTCATTCTTGATAATTTGAGGTCATGTCTCATGATTCACATGTTGTTAAGAATGAGATATTTAAATCCATCATTTTCTCTTCGTTCAAGAGATCTTTTCAACCAATCTATCTCTCCGTTGGAGTTATCTTGGGATATATTTCACCTAAAGCCTTGCATTGGGAATGTTGCTATTATGGTGCTTATAAATAACCCAAGTTCTTCATTTATCCTACCGGTGAAATAAGTTTCTCGTCTCCTTGTTGATATCAATCCAATCTATTGTTTCCGTTAGTGGCAGAATTTCACCTCATAATTTTGAGAAGTTTTCCTTAAGCCCACTACAAGCTTATTCGTTTCGTTGTTGGTTTTCAACAACTTCGTTCTTCTTGGGCGGGTGCTCTCCAAGATCATTTGTGGCAGAAGTTGTCATTTTCTTCCCCATTCTTTCTTTCTTTCCAACGATCTATCTTCTATTCTTTATTCCAAAAGAATTGTGATGTTGCTCTCTTCGCACATCATCTCAAATTGTGAGGATCGTGTTCTTTTCATGCATACCCATTTGAGCGGAGTGTTGTATCATCTCTTCAATATCTTTTCATCTCATCAAGTTTACTTCTCTTTTCAACCTTCAAGTTCTCGTAATACTCCTTGTTCCTCTTTTCTACCGGATTGTTTGCAATCTCGTTCATCTCTGTTGTACTCTTTCTTTTAAATTGCTCAACCTCTCAAGGTTCGTGGTTTCACTCGTTCGTCAAAGAAGCAACTTAGTTTTAACTCTTCTCTTCCTCTTCCATTTCTCTCCGGTGCCATCCTAGATCTCAGGACGAGATCCTCTCGTAGTGGTGGAGTGTTGTAACGCCCCGGATTCGATGTGCCAGGTGTTCGCCAGTTATTCGCCGTCGTTGCCATGTCATGTGCTTGCGTGCTGCACTTGGCCATGCCATCATCTGCATTTCATACCATGTCATCATGTGCATCGCATTTGCATACGTGTTCGTTTCTTGCATCCGAGCATTTTCCCCGTTGTCCGTTTTGCAATCCGGCGCTCTTATGTTCCCCGGCGTCCCCTTTTACCTTTTTCCGTGAGCGGGTATTAAACTTTCTCGGAATGGACCGAGGTTTGCCAAGCGGCCTTGATATAGCACCGGTAGACCGCCTGTCAAGTTTCGGGTCATTCGGAGGTCGTTTGATACTCCAACAGTTAACTGGGTAGCCGCAAAGGCCTCTTTTGTGTGCATCCCAACACCCCTTCAAAGTGGCCCAAAACCCATCCAAACCCCTTCCATCATCTCGGTCGTTCGATCACGATCACGTGGCCGAAAACCGCACTCCATTTGGAGTCTCCTACCTCCTCCTAGCTATAAATATGTGCCTTCCCCGTCCAAATCGCAGTTGAAACCCTAGCCCCGCTCCCTCTCCGCCGCCGGACATGTCCACCCCGCGCCGGACGTGTCCGCGCCGCCACCTCACTCCGACCAACCAGCAGGCGCCACGTCACCCCGCCGCCGATCTCCACCAACCACGGCGCGCCACCTGTCCCGCGCGCCACCCTCTCTCTCCTCCGCGCCCGCCGTGGCCCGCGGGGCCCGAGGCCGGCCCGCCCGGGCCCGAGCTCGCCGCCGCCCGAGCTGCCCGCGCCCGGGGCGCCGCGCCCCGCCGCCTCCCGCGCCGGCGCCCCCCCGCGCGTCCCCGCCGCCTGGCCCGCCGCCGCCGCCTTCGCCGGTGCCGCCCCTCGCGTCCGACGCCCGCTGCGTCCAGCGAGCGCCGCCGCCGTGCCCCGATCCCCGCCGCCTCCTCGCCCCGCGGCTCTGCCCGCCGGCGACGCTATCGCCTCGGCGCCGCGCCGCGCTGTCCCGCGTCGGCGTCCCGCCGTCGCCTGCTCCCTCCCCGGCCCGCGCGCCGCCCGCAGCCCGCGTGCGGAGTCCCACGCCGGCCCCGCCTCGATCCGCGGCCCAGATCCGATCTGGAGGTTGACTCTCTTCCTTCCCCAGAAATTTGCTAAGTCCTTTTATCTGTGACATTTTGTGGCATGTTCATCGCATCATAACTTGCTGCATACTGCTCCGTTTCATGCGTCTAATATGTCAGATTGTTCGCCTCGATGAGTACATCACTTCATATCATTGCGTCATTTTCATTTGAGCTCATCTTTATGCCCGAAATGCTGTTAGAAGAGTGCTATGTGATGTTAGTTTCAGATCTGTTTCAGAACTTGCACTTTTGTCATTTTTGCCATGATTGATGTGTGCATCCTATGAAGTTGAGTCCTACATGTATTTTGTAATATGCCATGCTATCTTTCCAGGGGTGTATACCATGTATTTTTGTGATCTTTGTGGTGACTAGCACAAGCATGCAAACTAGGGATCATATTGTTGCTGATTTCAGGGACAGTGAAGTCATGCCCTGCTGTTATTTTTATGCCATGTGTTCATGTTGTTTCAGGGAGATCTATGCCTCTTTTGAGCATGATCAGTAAGGGTGTTTTGTACATATGGATGTGCTCTATCCATCCTCGCCTTTGTTTGTAATTATGGAGTGCAATAGCTTGAGTAAATCGAGCTCTACTTTTGCTATAAAATGTTACTGGCAGATTGTTTACATGTTATTCGATTTTGCCAAGCTTGTTGTAGTTGTCCCTTGCATGCTATGATGTTTTTATTGCCATGTGTAGCTTCTATGCCATGTCTTCTTGATGAATGTATGCTTAGTTTATCATGCAATGCTCTGTAGTGAGTGCACCGAGCTCGTAAACATGCCTGCTTGTTATCTGTTTTTGACATGTCCAGTTTTCTGCCAAGTCTGAAATCTGTAACGAAACTTGCTTAATTGACATGGGTGTTATTATATTTTCTGATCCATTTTGGCTTACGGTCAGTAAGGGACTTTTGATCTATGTTTTGAGTAGATTCGTGCCACGCCTTGTTTTGCTATATTTTGTTCCTGTAGCATGTTGTTTCCTTGCTCTAAACATGTCTTCCTGATGTTAAATATTGTGTTCCTGTATTAGATCACTGCCATATGCTTTGCTGATATTTTTGGGTGCAGTAGCTTAATTTCTTGTTGCTTGCTAAGTAGCATCATGCTGTTAATGGCAGAATCTTGTCATTCTTGTTTTGCTTGTCATTTACAAACCGTGCATCCGATTCCGGTGATCTTTATATCGATTTCAACCGAAATCACCTCACCTTTCCAGTGGCATACTTGGTTTGCCAAGATTATGTCATGTTCATCTTTTCCTTCCGGAGCACGCATATGCATTGCATATCACATCTCGCATATCATGCCATGTTTTGCATCATGTTGTTTGTGCATTGCATCGTGGTTGATAGTTGTTCATTTGCTTGTGTTAATGTTTTCGGTAGAGCCAAGAGACGAGTACGTGATCGAGAAATCTGTTGAGAACGCTTACGAGGAGCAAGCTTTCGACAACTCTGAGAACCTTGCAGGCAAGATGACCATACCCTCGAAATCACTTCTATCTTTGCTTGCTAGTTGCTCGCTCTTTTTCTATGCCTATATTGCGATACCTACCACTTGCTTATCATGCCTCCCACATTGTCAAACCAAGCCTCTAACCCACCTTGTCCTAGCAAACCGTTGTTTGGCTATGTTACCGCTTTGCTCAGCCCCTCTTATAGCGTTGTTAGTTGCAGGTGAAGATGAAGTTTGTTCCTTGTTGGAACATGGAGATGTTGTTCCTTGTTGTAACATGTTTACTTGTTGGGATATCACAATATCTCTTATTTAATTAATGCATCTATATACTTGGTAAAGGGTGGAAGGCTCGGCCTTATGCCTGGTGTTTTGTTCCACTCTTGCCGCCCTAGTTTCCATCATATCGGTGTTATGTTCCCGGATTTTGCATCCCTAACGCGGTCGGGTGATTTGTGGGACCCCCTTGACAGTTCGCTTTGAATAAGACTCTTCCAGCAAGGCCCAACATTGGTTTTACCATTTGCCTACCACCTATCCTTTTCCCTTGGGTCGGCCAGCCCGAGGGTCATCTTTATTCAGCCCCCCCCCCCAGGCCAATGCTTGTCTAAGTGTTGGCCCGAACTAGAGCGCTTTGCAGCGCCACCTCAAGGAAACTTGAGGTCTGGTTTTAGTTTTACGAACTGCTTATCCGGTGTTGCCCTGAGAACGAGATATGTGCAGCTCCTATCAGAATGTCAGCGCATCGGGCGGCTTTGCTGGACTTGTTTTATTACTGTCGAAATGTCTTGTAGCCGAGATTCCGAGACTGATCGGGTCTTCCCGGGGAGAAGGAATATCCTTCGTTGATCGCGAGAGCTTATCATGGGCTAAGTTGGGACACCCCTGCAGGGTTTGAACTTTCGAAAGCCGTGCCCGCGGTTATGTGGCAGATGGGAATTTGTTAATGTCCGGTTGTAGAAAACCCGAAGTTGATCTTAATTAAAATACATCAACCGCGTGTGTAACCGTGATGGTCTCTTCTCGGCGGAGTCCGGGAAGTGAACACGGTGTTGGAGTTATGCTTGACGTAGGTTGTTTTAGGATCACTTCTTGATCATAGTTGTTCGACCGTGCTTTTGCCTCCTCTTCTCGCTCTCTATTGCGTATGGTAGCCACCATATATGCTAGACGCTTGCTGCAGCTCCACCTCACTATTCTGCCCTACCTTTAAGCTTAAATAGTCTTGATCTCGCGGGTGTGAGATTGCTGAGTCCCCGTGACTCACAGATACTTCCAAAACCAGTTTGCAGGTGCCGATGAAACCGTGCAAGTGACGCATCCGAGCTCAAGGAGTAGCTCGATGAAGATCTTGTTCATTGTGTTGTTTCGTTTCAGTTGATCAGTAGTGGAGCCCAGTCGGGACGATCGGGGATCTGTGTAGCATTTGGGGTAGTCTTCTTT
Source organism: Aegilops umbellulata (assembly GCA_032464435.1). Lineage (NCBI taxonomy): Eukaryota > Viridiplantae > Streptophyta > Magnoliopsida > Poales > Poaceae > Aegilops > Aegilops umbellulata. The sequence continues at coordinate 80,840,278 of CP136060.1, read as the reverse complement.
TATTTTTGGTTCCGTAGTCGGACCTTGATTGTATCTGTATGGTGTAATGCTTTACTCATGTATTGTGTGAAGTGGCGATTGTAAGCCATCTATGTATCTCTTTCCCTTATGTATTACATGGGTTGTGTGAAGATTACCTCATTTGCGACATTGCTTTCAATGCGGTTATGCCTCTAAGTCGTGCTTCGACACGTGGGAGATATAGCCGCATCGAGGGCGTTACAAGCATCAAGCCCTCGCGAGGTGCGAAAGGGAAGACCGAACTATGACGGAATTTGCAAATCGCACAGATCCATAGCAAGGGTTACATATTAACAACAAGGATCACAGCCGCCTTACAAGCCCCTATGGGGCACAATGTGATTCCTCACAGGGAACGGATCATAAAGGGTGCTAACTACACGCGCCCTTGCAAAAAATGCCATCATCAACAGTGGGTCGTCAAGCACCGGCGCCAACCCCATCCAGATCAGGACCGGCGGCGACCAAGCGAGCCTGCCCTGCTCCGGGAGCGGCGTTGGCTCGTAGGCTCGTAGCTGTCGTCGCTCGTCTCCGGAGTCGCGAAGACTTCGCTGGAGTCGTTGGATCCTCCGGTGCTCCCGTCGCTTGTGGAGCTGTCCAGGGGGCGGTTGGCGGGCCCAGCCATCGCCATAGTGAGGTCCTGGCCGCCACCCCTGGGGCAGCACTCCAGCCGGTGACCGTTCACGCCGAAGACCTTGAAGAACATCACCGAAGCGCCATCGTACTCCAGGTGGATCGTGAGGGCGCCCCTCGTTCTGCAGCACCGAGCGATTTCGCCCCAGCAACGAGTCATGAAGACCTCGCCTGGAGCAGTGATCGCGACCTCTGCCTCGGTCGCAGGAGTGCTGTAGTCGGCGTGCTGCAGCCACAGCTCCAGGAGTCTCCCCCGCGGGAAGACGGAGGCGAAGAAGGGAGGAAAGAGAATCCAAGTCCGCGGAGGCATGGCGGCGTGGAGCACAAGCTCGCGGGAGGAGCCCTCGGCGTGGACTCCAGGAGGAACGACCCACACCTTCGTGACCCTCCGGCGCCGGCGACGGCGCTGGCCGAGGGGATCGGCATCTCCCCTTCCAAGGCCCTCGGCATGGGCATACAAGGGAAGCGGGAATCCCGACGGACGCCGCCCGTACCAAGGCCTCGGCACCCCCAGGCGGTTCTCCTCGTCTCGGCCGCGCAAGGCAGGCCGTTTCTTCGGAGGGAGCGGGTCAGGTCCCTCTTGAGGAGCCTTTCCCTTCTCCGCTGCAGAGAACCGGCGAATCGGAGCCATCACGACAAGGAGGAGAAAGAATCAAGGTGAAGGAGAAAGCAAGGGGAGATGGACTGGAAGGGCACGCGCGGTGTCGTACTTATAGCCGGCGGAGGCTAACCGTCGGCCTCCGCGATCACAGGTAATCATGACACGATTTGCATGCAGGGACTTGTCCAATCCGCGCAATCGTCGAGGCGTCGTGGGGAAGCGGAGACGCCCACGTCCAATCAACCGCCATGCGGCGCCCAAGGCCGCAGGCTGTTAGGGCCCGCGGCGCTTCGCCCTTGCCCTTTCACCTCTCGGCACGGCCAAGTCCATGCGCGCCTTGGGCCCGGGGGCTACTTTCGGCATTCTGGGAACGGGGGTCCCTAGACTTGCCTGCCTGCGGCCTGCGGCGTGGCTCAAATGGGGGCCCAGCGTGGCCCATCTTCATCAACACAAGGCTCAAGACCCTCGCGAGGGGCCAAGCCTCGCGAGGCGGATGACATGGCGCTTCCTCAAGCACGGCCTCCTGAGGCTGGCTCGCGAGGAGGTGGAGAGATCAAGGCGGGTACCTCACGAGGTGCCCATGACACAAGCCATGACGACCAAGGGTGCCAGGCGGGCGCCAGCCCGCGCAGCGTCTCCCTTTCCTCTTTGGTGCAAAGGAGGCAAGCGCAGGTGAGAGGATCAAGCAAAGGCACCCGTTTCGGTGCAACGAGACCAAGACCAGTCCAACGGTGGGAAGGAGGTCACCATGGAGCCCAGGACGGCGTCACCACAGGGCCTTTGGCAGGCGAAGACCAACTTTAGTCAGGATAAGTGTACCAGATGTTCCCCTTCAAATTGGCCAATTGTTGGCGCCCTTCCCGCTCAATATTTGGGAAGAGGCCCAGGGCCTTTGCCTATAAATAGGACTAGCGACCCCTAGGGTAGGGGCAGAATCTGATCGAGTAGAGGCATCAAATCTGATAGAGTACCAGGCAGCCAGAAAAGAGGCATCTAGAGAGAGAGAGAGAAGGGCGATCAAACTCCCCCTAGCCAAGAACAGACCCTCGCGAGGTTGTTCTTCCTTGTACTGTTCTTCCTCATCAGCCCAAGAGGCAATCCACCCACCACACTGGAGTAGGGTATTACACCGCATCGGTGGCCCAAACCAGTATAAACCCTGTGTCTCTTGTGTTGTTCTTGCAGTAGTTAGATCCTTTCGAGACGGAGAGGTAGAGGGCACGATCTCCGCGCGCACCCCAGAGTTCAAACCTTAAGGGTCTCCCGGAACCCGTGATCTGACACCTGTTACCATCCGCCTAGACGCACAGTTCGGGACCCCCTACCCGAGATCCGTTGGTTTTGACACCGACAGAAGTGGACACTTCCGTGATGATAATTTTGGTAATGTCATGGAACACTTCTATGACAACATAGGTATGACTATCTTGATTCTTTCATAAAATTGTCCTGGATGTACACCGACAGAAAACGTGACCTACTGTGACAAACACGTATCATCACGGAAGTGTATTTTTTTGTAGTGTAAACTCAAGCAATATGATGAAAACCCCATCTTTTTACCCTTGATGTTAACAATACAATACATGTCTCGCTACCCCTACTTTGTCACTGGGTGAGATCACCGCAAGATTGAACCCAAAACTAAGCACCTCTCCCATTGCAAGAAGAACCAATCTAGTTGGCCGAACCAAACCGATAATTCGAAGAGAAATACAAAGGTATCAAATCATGAATATAATAATTCAGAGAAGATTCGAATAATATTCATAGATAAACTGATCATAAATCCACAATTCATCGGATCTCGACAAACACACCGCAAAAGAATATTACATCAGACAGATATCCAAGAACATCGATCAGAACATGGTATTGATGATCAAAGAGAGAGAAGAAGCCATCTAGCTACTAGCTATGGACCCGTAGGACTATGGTAAACTACTCATGCTTCATCGGAAGGGCAATAGAGTTGTTATAGAAGCCCTCCGTGATCGAATCCCCCTTCGGCAGGGTGCTGGAAAAGGCCCCTAGATGGGATCTCACGGGTATAGAAGATTACGGCGGCGGAAAAGTATTTTTGTGGACACTTTTGGTCATTTGGGAATATTTGTGAATTTATAGAGCTGAGAGGGAGGTCGGTGGACTCCCAGGGGCCCACAAGCCAAGGGCGCCCCCCTAGGGCGTGCCCTGAGGGCTTGTGGAGCCCTCAGGAATCTTCTGACTTCATCTCCAAGTTCCGTGGATGTCTTTTGGTCCAAGAAAAATCATCGCGAAAGTTTTATTCAGTTTGGACTCCATTTTATATTCCTTTTCTATAAAAATCCAAAACAAGGAAAAAAACAGAAACTGGCAATGGGCTCTGGATTAGTAAGTTAGTCCCAGAAGTAATATAATAGCATGGAACAATAAAAAATTATAGATATGTTGGAGACATATCACTCATCACCTTAGTAGATGAGAGTCTCTCCTCCAGATGCGGAATTTTCCGCAAGTTCCACACCTTGCGTGAAGCCCACAAAAATGTCCTTCTGCCCGGCTTGGACCCGGGCGGGTTGTGCGCACCAAGCCGGCTCGACGATGTTGGTGCAGATGTCCGGCTCAGGCTCTGATCCACAGATCTTGCTCATGAAGACATGGATTCCGCCAAAGGGGACCCGGTACCTGTACTCGATTGAGTCGGCCTCAGGGACCCGTGCAGATGTCCGGCTCAACCACCATCGTCGATGTAGAGCTTGTCGTGGCGACTCTTTGTCATCCTGCCTACGGCCTATCCCTGGGAAAGAGCCCTCCAAGAACTCAAAACCACCATGCGCTAGTCCCATGGTGAGCGCCAACTATCGTGGTTTTGTCACAGCAGATGACCTAGTGAAAGGACTTACGTGTGAGGTCATCGCTATGGTGATTAGCTTGTCGGGATTTAGCGGGACGAGAGACACGAGTTTACCCAGGTTCGGCCCCTCGCGCTGGAGGTAAAAGCCTACTCCTGCTCTTGTTACTTATTTCTTGAGTATCTATTACAAGGGAGCGGATTCACTTAACCTAGCTCTCGATTGATTGTAACCTGTCTATTCTATGTTGAGAACTCACCTTTATATACAGGTCGAGGCTGCCGGCTTACAAGAGTCCGGGTCGGGTTACGACCCATGACCGAGTCATACTCTAAATCACCTTGCCTGGTAAGGCAAGTCATCAGCTGGCAGCTTACACCTTTGGGCCACACGCCATCTTCTGGTCTTGGGTTTTAAGTCGGCCCATCTTGTGAGTCGCCCCTTCGGTACTTGGGCGTGTCTGAATCCTTAACTCCATGAGTCGTCAACGGTCTAACCTGGCCCTTCCTGGGCGGTTTATATCACGGGGTCATATCCCCAACAAGTACCATGGAGAGGAAAATAATAATGAGAGTAGGAGTGGGAGTGACTTTAAGGATGAAATCATGGAATTGAGTGATGATGAACCAAATGTTGTGATAGCTGTTATTGAACCTGCAGAATCTCACACAAATGTGTTCATTCCTGATGAAACTAGTGTAATCACATAGGTAAAAAGAGGTAGAAAGGAAACAATTACTGGCCAATAACAGTTGATGACATATACGCCGACAAAAAAGAAGCATATTCCTTGTCCTAAGGAAAAGATAGTAGCATGGCGGTTTATCTAAAACGGTGTGAGGACGAGATCGCAAGACGGAAAGTATGTCGGCCGAGCTACGTTTTAGGAAAAGAACTAGAGAAGATCCACATGCAGCGACGTGGGAAGATGGGCAGTGGGGCAAAGGACAGAGGAAGCTGTACCTAAGGTTCTTCGGGATGTAACTAGGAGGGCGCCGGCGTGTGGGATGTGCCCATATTGTGCTAGTGAGCAACGGGAGAAGGCCCTACCACGTCAGAGCTTGGTCAGAGAGAACGGCGGGTACCACAGATCGGGACGAGTCGGCTATGGGTTTCCTATCTCGATGCCGTCGAACGAGGCAACGCTACGCATCCTCCCTTTCCGCCGGCGAACGGGATCCGGCTGGATCAGTGACCAGCGGTGAGAGAGAGAGAGGCCATCGTTGCCTTGTGTGATAGAGTGTGAAGAGAGACCAACCCTACCAAGATAGCATTGAGGCTCCTTCCTATATTTTATATACTAGTATACTCGAGCAGGTTTTTTCTCGATAACAATCATTTTATATTCTGCACATGCCAATGAGGAGTGAAATTTTATTTAAAAATAACGCGCCAATGCGTCAAGTCGCTCTTTGTTTCATTCACGCATCATACACGACCCTCCATCAAGTGAAGAACCACTACATGCGTCAAATTATGATTTAGGCTGCCTTTTTTGTATAGAAATAAGCTCCACCGTGCACCCGCGTGGGTGTGATTGTGAATGAGACGTGAGTACGCGCGTCGTGTGTTCACCTCTTCTCTTCGTGCATGTACCCCACCTACGTGGGTGGGTGTGAGATAGATACAAACCTATAGACAGATGGTGTGTGCGTTCCTGATATGTCTCCAATGTATCTCTAATTTATGAAGTATTCATACCATATTTGAAAAAAAATTATGGTTTTGGTATGATTTTATCAGAACTAACCCGGACTGACACTGTTTTCAGCAGAACTACCGTGGTGTCATTTTTTGTGCAGAAATAAAAGTTCTTGAAATGAGCTGAAAATTTACGGTGATTTTTAAGGACCAAAAGAGACCCCCGAAGCACAGGAGTTGGACCAGGAGGTGACCGAGCAGGCCGCAAGCCTAGGGGGCACGCCCACCAACCCAAGGCGCGTGCTCCAAGCTTGTGGGCCCATCAAGCACCCCCTTGACGTGAGACCGACGCCAAAAATTCTTAAATGCCCAAACCTCCGAAAAGAACCCTAGATTGGAAGTTCCACCGCTGCAAGCCTTTGTAGCCACGAAAAACCAATCGGGAGCCCGTTCCGGCACCCTGCCAGAGGGGGAAACCATCACCGGAGGCCATCTTCATAATCCCTGCGGCCACCATGATGATGAGGGAGTAGTTCACCCTCGGGGCTAAGGGTATGTACTAGTAACTGTGTGTTTAATCTCTTTCTCTCTCTCGTGTTCTTGATTTGGCACAATCTTGATGTACCGTGAGCTTTGTTACTATAGTTGGATCATATGGTGTTTCTCCCTCTATATATATTCTTGTGATGAATTGAGTTTTACCTTTGATGTTTCACTATTATCAGATTGAATACTTTTATGGATTTGAGAACACTTGATGTATGTCTTGCGTGGGATACCCGTGGTGAAAATGGGGTGTTCTATTGATTCACTTAATGTATGTTTTGGCACTCAACTCGCAGATTCCTGAGGTAACATTGGGGTAATCTATGCATAGGGGTTTATGCACGTTTTCATCATTGTTTCTCCGGTAGAAATCTTGGGGCACTCTTTGAGGTTGTTTGTGTTGGATTGAATATTATGATTCTGAAGTTGTTTGATGCATATTGTATAATTGATCTGTGGATACTTGTGGTGACATTGGAGTATCTAGGTGACATTAAGGTTGATTGATGTGTATCATATGGTGTTATTTTAGTACGAACTCTAGGGTTGTTTGTGACACTTATAGGAATAGATCAAAAGATTGATCAGAAAGAATAACTTTGAAGTGGTTTCGTACACTAGAAGCAAATTCATCTTATGTTCTCCGTGATAGGAACTTTGGAGTGACGCTTTGTCGCACGTTGAGCGATTCCCATATGATTTATTTATGTTATCATTGTTGAGAGACTTTGCACTAGTGAAAGTATGAACCCTAGGCCTTGTTTTCAAGCATTGCAATTCCGCTTTTGCTCACTTTTACTACTTGCTGCCTTGCTGTTTTTATATTTTAATATTACAAAAACGTATATCTAATATCCATATTACACTTGTATCATCATCTCTTCGCCGAACTAGTGCACCTATACAATTTACCATTGTATTGGGTGTGTTGGGGACACAAGAGACTCTTTGTTATTTGGTTGCAGGGTTGTTTGAGAGAGTCCATCTTCATCCTATGCTTCCCACCGATTGATAAACCTTAGGTCATCCACTTGAGGGAAAATTGCTACTGTCCTACAAAACTCTACGCTTGGAGGCCCAACACGAGTCTACAAGAAGAAAGGTTGCATAGTAGACATCAAGCACTTTTCTGGCGCCATTGACGGGGAGGTGAGTGCTTGAAGGTATATCTTTAGATCTTGCAATCAAATATTTTAGTTTCTTGTTTATCACTAGTTTGGTTTATGAAAGAAAATTAGAAAAAATGGAATTGAGGTTGCCACGTATAATTCATCTTTATAATGTCTTTCTTGAAAATGATGGTGCGGAAAATTGTGCTCAATTGATAGAAGAAGAATTCAATAAAATGTTTGGCATAAAATCTTTGAATTATGAGCATGATTGCATTGTTGTTAGTATGAATTGTTTAAATATCCATGATGCTAATGATATGCAAAGCCACAAGCTTGGGGATGTTATGTTTGATGAAGATCATATTTTTAGTCCCCCAAGTTTTGATGAGCAAATTTATCATGATAATAACATGCCTCCTATTTATGATGATTATATTGATGAATGTCGGTTTGGAAGAGTGTCAACTTTAGGTAGTGATCCCACTATTTTGGAGGGTGTTGAATCTCTTCACAATATTTATAAAAGTGGATTTGGAGAGGACATGACTTTATTTAGTGATGATTCCACTATTTCGGAAGAGGTTTCAATTGATTATGATAACAAAGTTGCTATCTATGATGATTATTGTGATGACACTGATGAAATAAAGAATAATGATAACCATGGAACTTGTCATCATAATTTTAGTTCTCAATATGATTATGCCAATCAAGTATCACATGCTAGTTATTTTGTTGAATTTGCTCCCACTACTATTGATGCGAAGAAAATTGCTTATCTGGAGAGAAGTAAAACAATTATGCATGTGGATCATGAAAAGAATGCTTTATGTGATAGTTATATTATTGAATTCATTCATGATGCTACTGAAAATTATTATGAGAGGGCAATATATGCATTTACATATTGCAATAATATCAAGTTTCCTCTCTGCGTGTTGAAAGTTTTGAAGTCATGCTTGTTTTCTTCTTCCCATGCTAGTTGATTCTTGTTCCCATAAATTGTTTGCTCACAAAATTCTTGTGCATAGGAAGTGGGTTAGACTTAAATGTGCTAGTCATATGCCTCACGATACCCCCGTTATGTTTCAATTCTTATCTTTCATGTGAGCATCATTGAAATCATCATGCCTAGCTAAAAAGGCATTGAAGAAAAGTGCTTGTTGGGAGATAACCCAACACTATTACCTACTATTTTGTGTGCTCGCATAATTAAGCTACTGTAGTAATCATGTTTTATAGCTTTTTTTCAAGAAAGTGCCAAGTAAAGCCTTTGGGGTAGTGTGGATGATAGTTGACTTGATTCTGTGCAAAAATAGAAACTTTTGCTTTTAGCAACATAATTGTTTAAATTAACTAGATGAGATAAAATTCCGAATGTTTTACACATGATTTTTATGCAAATTTCCAACATTTTCCTGATTTTTCAGAATTTTTGGATTTACAGAAGTATGGTTATTGTCCAGATCTTTACAGTCTCTTCTGTTTTTGACAGATTCTGTTTTCAATGCATAGTTTGCTTATTTTAGTGTTTCCATAGCTTATATTAAGTGATATAAATTGTGGAAATGATAAGGTACAATAGGCATTGTGTGGGAACAATTATGAATCTTGTCTTGATAGTACTAAAGTGAATGATTTTATTTTTATCATACTAACCTATCTCACAAAGTTCCGTTAAGTTTTGTGTGATTGAAGTTTTCAAGTTTTGGGTGAGATATCTATATTAGGAGAACAAGGAGTGGCAAGACCCTAATCTTGGGTATGCCCAAGGAACCCCAGGTTAATATTCAAGGAATACCCAAGCAACTAAGCTTGGGGATGCCCCGGAAGGCATCCCCTCTTCCAGGGCATCCCCAAGCTTTACCATGCTTGTTTTGCAAGTCTATATGTTGCTGTTTCGAAAACAGAAAGATTTCTATCATTGTTAGAATTCTTTTAGAAAGTTAGAACGTGATAAAATCTTGAAATTTTTACACAATGGGATACAAAAAAGTTTCTACAGTTTGGTAATTTTTTATAATTTTTGGAGTTAGAGAAGTATGAATCTTATTGCATCCTTTACAGACTATCCTGCTTTGATAGATTGCTTTCATATTTGCATTGTTTGCATACGTCTGCTTGTTTAATGATTATATTTGAGGATATCAGTATTAAATATGCAGAGGCATTTAGTATGCAATCTTAAATGATGATTTTAGTGATTTTCTACATTAGAGAATGGTAAGGTCATTGCATTGATTTATACTAACTTATCTCACGAGTTCTGGTTGAGTTTTGTGTGTATGAAGTTTTTAAGAATTAGGGAAACCGTGATATGAGAGGAATTAAGGAGACACAAGAGCTCAAGCTTGGGGATGCCCTGGAAGGCATCCCACCTTTCTTCTTCAACAATGATCAGTCAGTTTTGGTTGAGCCTAGGTTTTTGCTTCCTCACATGATATGTGCTATCCTTGGAATGTCATTTTATTTTGTTTTGCTTGCTATTTGAATAGGATACTTAGAGCTGAAAGTTTTCAATTGAGAGAGATTCCTTACATAGCTATTTAATTGTTTGACTACTCATTGATCTTTACTTATATCTTTTGAGCTAAGTAGTTGCTCTAGTGCTTCACTTGTATCTTTTTAGAGCACATCGGTGGTTTTATTTTGTAGAAACCGATGAACTCTCATGCTTCACTTATATTATTTTGAGAGTCTTAAAAATAGTATGTCAATTTCCTTAGGTTATGAATTTGGTCCTAATATGATGGGCGTCCAAAAGGGATATAATTAAAACTTTCATAAAGAGCATTGAATATATTAGAAGTTTGATTTGTTGCATTTGTTTTGAGATATAAAGATGATGATATTAGAGTCATGCTAGAGAGTAATTGTGAATCAGTAAAAATACTTGCGTTAAAGTTTGTGATTCCCGAAGCATGCATGTATGGTCCATCTTTATGCGATGAAGTTGGAGCATGATTTATTATGGATTGTCATCCTTTGTGTGGAGGCCAGGAGCGCGTGATGGTTAACTCCTACCAACCTCTCCCCTAGTAGCATGCGTATTAGTACATTGTTTTGATGGCTAATAAACTTTAGCAGTAGTTGTTTGATCTTGCTAAAAAACAGAAACTTTTTTCTCACGAAAACAATTCTCATTTTTTACTAGAGCGTGCTAAAATGCCATTTCTTTTTGCAGTAGATTAATATACAAATTGCTCAGGTCGTCCTAATGTTTCAGAATGTTTGGAGTTCCACAAGTTTTCAAAATAGTCAGATTGCTACACACAGTTCTGTTTTGATAGATTCTGTTTTCCTTGCGTTGTGTGCTTATTTTAATAGCTCTATGGTTTTCTTTGATAATTTTTGCCATAGAAAAGTTGGAATACAGTAGATATAATGCAAAAACAAAATATGAATTGGTTTGGTACAATACTTATAGTAATGATTTTTCTTTCTTTTAACGGATCTCACGAAGGTTTTGTTGAGTTTTGTGTGATTGAAGTTTTCAAGTTTTTGGTTATCTTACGATGGATGAAGGAATAAGGAGTAAGAAGAGCCTAAGCTTGCGGATGCCCCGGCATCCCAAGCTATTATCCAAAAATGAGCAAATAACTAATCTTGGGGATGCCCCCGAGTGGCATCACATCTTTCTTATAACGACCATCAGTATTTTACTCGAAGCTATATTTTTATTCATCACATACTATGTGTTTTGCTTGGAGCGTCTTGTATGATATGAGTCTTTGCTTGTTTTATTTTGTGTTTTAAGTCTTGATTCCTTGCTGGACACACCTATTTGATAGAGCCAAAATTATGTTATGACTTGTTAGAATTGCTCTCTATGCTTCACTTAATTTTTTATGAGCTATGGACTTGCTCTAGTGCTTCACTTATATCTTTTTGAGCACGGTGTGATTTAGTATTTTTGAAGAAATGCTCTCTTGCTTCACTTAAATTAATTTGAGAGAAATAAGTATTATGCTCATGATCTTCACTTATATTTGTTTGAGCTTGTCAAAAGCAACACATAAAAATTAGTCCCAGAGTGATAGATATCCAAGAAGGATATTATAAAAACTTTCATGAAGATCATTGTCCAAATAAACTTGATTCTTAGTAATAGTTTTGAGATATGATGATGTGATATGTGAGTTATGTTGATGAGTAATTATGCTTTAGTAAGAATATTGGTGTTAAGGTTTGTGATTCCCTATGCAAGCACGAAACTCAATAATTATGCAATGAAATTATATCCTACTTGTGGTGCATTACTCGGTGTTAATTATGCTTAATGCTCGATTATGAGATTATCCGTTTCTTGGTTGGTCGCTTCTCAATCTTTTGCCAGCCTTCATTTTGCACTAAGTATGATCTCTACTTGTGCATCCAAAAACCCTTAAACCAGTTTTGCCACATGAGTCCACTATATCTACCTATATGAGGTATTCTTTTGCCGTTCTAAGCAAATTTGTATGTGCCATCTCTAATTTTCAAAATAAACTTCTCTTTTGTGTGTTCGTTTCGCTTGCGAAGCGGCGATGGGTGGCTAATACTTTCCATGCTAGATGTGTTATCTCAAGATGAGTGTTTATTCACTTGTCATTGCACGAGAGTAAGGCAAAGGTATTAGGGATGCCCAGTCCCGAAATGAAAAATGAATTTACTTTATGTTGTCAAATAATAAATTCCTTGGAAAATGTTGGTATGAAAGGCACCCGTAGATACGGTTAGCCATGGAAAGTGAAAGTATGGTTGAAAAAGGAATAAACTTTATTTTCTGTTTGGGAACAACCTATGATATATCTAGCATGGAAAGTGTCGTGGAATTAACACGTCAGATGTCCTTAGCGTGAGGACTTAGTCGCGGGGCCTACGCATCTATGTGGTAGCTTGAGAGGGGTTGAGCGGAATCGAGAAGCGCAACACAAGACAAGGGTTTAGACAGCTTCGGGCCCCGGGAAACATCATCCGGTAACAACCCTACATGTTGTTTGAGGCTAGATCTCATTATCATCACGAGGGAGTCGCCGTAAACCGGCTCTCCTCTAGTTGTGTCTAGCCCTAGAGATTGTTTCTTGCCCTGTCCCTCTTTGGGGAGCCCTGCCCCTCCTTATATAAGTTGAAGGGGTGGGTTACATGTAGAGTCCATCTCGGACTAAGGCTTAAACTATTTTGACTTCCTTTCCTGGGATTCTTAACGTCTGTCGGTTTAACGTTGTCTGCCGATTTAACATTGTCCGCCGGTTTAACATTGTCTGGCGGTTTAACATTGTCTGCCGGTTTAACAAGCCCCAGCCGGGTTACGACTCCGGCCGGGTCATATCGCGGGGTATATCCCTGACATTAGCCCCCAGCTTAATTTGGATTTATCCATGTTAAACTAATACTGATCATCCTTAAGTCCTTGTCACTTCCTTCTTCTAGAAAATCCGGTTTAATAGGCCAGCTTCATAATCAATTTTCTGATATTGGTTTGTCACAAGAAAACATTACGAAGAATAATTCATTTGACTCAGCTCCCAATGACTTAACAAAAATATTGGTCCTTGAAATCTTCATCTGATCTTCAGCCGGTTTATGAATGTAGAACTTTGCCGGTTTATCATTGCCAAGATCACCGGTTAATAAATATTGATAGCACCGGGTCATACTGTTTGTTAACATCAGCTTTTGAAAATATACCTATTATATACCTATCACTTGTAGCCCCCAAATCTTAAGAAGGTAACGTAGTAACGGCTTAAGGTTTGCTTCAATATGAATGTCACAAGCTTGAAGAAATCCAGGTTGTTCATCTCAATCACCAGTCAGAACTGAGTATTCCACATATGTAGCCCCCAAGTGCCGGGTTGTCATGCTTGCAGCAACCTGGGACTTGTAATTTCCTGATGCTCATAAAAAACTTCAACCAGTGTAGCCCCCAAGGGCCGGGTCATTATGTAAATAATGAGCAGGGACTTTGAAAATATGATCATGTAGACTTTAACAGCAACGTGTATCCCCCAAGGGCCGGCTCAGTAAGATAATATTGAGCTGGGACTTTATATATACTTCATTGAGAATAACATTATATTAGGTAACTCCCATCATGGGGCTTGAACCCATGTCCACAAGGTTGAGAGCTTTGTGCTTTACCAACTCAGTAGTGGATCCTTCAATAATAGATGAAAATTTGTGTACCTTGAATTGTTGACAGGTGCAATTGGTAGCCCCAACGGCCGGCTCATTATGATGTGATGAGTCGGGTCTTTCAATAAGACTAATAAAAATGACTTTGCATTAGCCCCCAAGTGTCATGGTGCGTGCTTGCAGTGACATGAGACTTGCATATTTGATATAATCTTAAGTTGAATAATGTAGCCCCCAAGTGCCGGGTCGTAAGCCTGCAGCAACTTGGGACTATTCCTTTGTAGAATAAATCATACCTATTGATAAAATAGTATCCAGTGCGCTGAAGCGACTTTGAAAACCTCAATCATAATATTGGTTATTGATAACCATAATAAAAATCCAGCCATGTTGGCTATTTGAATATTTGAATAATATAATCCAATGATTTATGAGCGCATGATTCTAATGGCGCAATCCAAATATTGTAGCGACCCGACCTCAGATGGCCAAGTCTCTGTGCTCCGGTGTCATCCCTGGATCAGTAATGCTGACACCACACAGTACTTCGAAGGATTTATAGCAGAGTAGCAATCACACACTTATTGCATCGATGTGTCAAAGAGAACTTATTACAATAAATATGGCTTAAGGCCATCTAGTAACGATAACAGCGGAAGACTTGGAAGATAAGTGAGTCCATCAACTCCAACGGCATCACTGAGTATAGAACCACGACCTAAAGGCACCTTACTCGTCGTCTGAAAAGTCTGCAACATGAAAGTTGCAGCCCAAAAATGGGTCAGCACATGGAATATGCTGGCAATGTAACACATAGAGAATAATGATTGATAAGCCTATACTACATGCATATATGGCTGGTGGAAAAGCTCTATGGTTACAGTTTTGCGTAAAGCCAATTTTCCCCTACTGCAAAGGAATAGATTTTATTTAACTATCATGGTGGTTGAAACATCGAGAATGGTTGACAGCATTCCGATCCCAATTAAGTGAACAATTAGAACCCAACAATATTAATTAGAAGTAACATGATGAGATTCACATGATACTCTAGAACTAGATACTCAAGTTGTCCATAACCGGGGACACGGCTAATCATGATTAGTTTGTACACTCTGCAGAGGTTTGCGCACTTTTCCCCACAAGACTCGATCGCCTCCGTTGGTTTCTCGCACAACATGGTGTTTGAGAGACGGATGACCGAGACATAGTCTTTCAGAAGCACTCACACCTTACGTTGTGATAGACCGTACCAACCTACAACCCCTACATCTGCTAGTCTACCACTGTAAGAGTTCGCACGACTTAGTCAGCTATGCCAGAGCCCATAATGGCTTGTGGCTGCACACGGAAGTTACTAGCATGAATGATCTTATGATCCCTTTGAGCCTGGGTGGCGGTCCAAAGAAAAACAGGCAAGTCCTGATAGAAACCAGGTGCCTCAATCCACCCAGATGTGTATTTAAGTTGCCACCTTAGATAAAACCATTAATTAACAATACTCACATCTTTCATGGATATCACTCACCCAATCCACGTCTACTAGCATAGCATGGCATAATAAGCAAACGTAGAAGTAACTCCCAAAGGTTTCATAAGTAAAACAGGTAATAGGTACTACCTCAACTACTTCCCATCCCACAGTTTAAACAGATCCTAATCATGCAATGTGTGAGGATTGGTCTAATGCAATAAAAACTGGGCAATGAGAAAGTATGATCAAAGAGTTACTTGCCTTGCTGAGGATCCGCGAAACCTAGAGTTTCGAAATAACTGGCGGCGCACTCCGGGTGATCTATCGCAGACAAACAACAAGCATACAATAAGTACTCATCTAATGCACAGGTAAAACTCGAACGGAAAATCGAACCAGAAAGTTCAACTTAAGAACTCCGGTTGCAAAAAGAATCGAATTCGAACAAAGCAACGGAAAACAAACGGCGGAAGAAAACAACACGGTTCTAGCAATTTGAAACTAGGTCAAATTTTACAGTAGCAAAAACTTGTTTAAGTTGATTAGTCGGAACGGAGGTTTCGAAACGAAACTCCAGGCGCTTGAATCACCTGATTCCGATAAACGAGCAAGAAGATAAACTAGAACGAAGATCGGATCTGAAATCGCGATCAGAAAATCGCGGAATAAATCCGATGAAAAAGAAAAACGACGAACGGTTAAACGAACGGACGTTTGTTAACCGAGACTAACAGGTGATCGTGTTCGTTAAGACGAACGGTCTGGCGAACGCTCGCTAACCAACAAAACCGGAAAAAAAACCGATCTAGGGTTTTGAAAAAAAAACCGAAACGAGAACTAAACCGGAACGATTTTTTAAAAAAAAACCGAACCGGGGTGCGGGGTGGCGCGGCGCAGGGCTACTTCGACGAGTGCTCCGGCGGGGCGGCGGCTTGGCGGCGGGGTGCGGCGCTGGCGGCGGCGGCGAGCGGCGGCGGCGGCGGGCGAGGCTGGCAGCGGCGCGAGCGGCGGCGGCGGCGGGGCTGCGCTGCTGCTGCTGCTGCGGGGTGCGGCGGTGGCGGCTTGTGGGGAAGAGAGGGGGGTGGGGGAGTATATATAGGAGGGGCGGAAGAGACTTGGGGGAGGAGGCAAGAAAGAGGAGTCCGAGTCGGAGTCGGACTCGGCGGCGGCGGCGGCAGCAGGCGCGGCGGCGGCGGCAGCAGGCGCGGCGGCGGCGCGGGGCGCGCGCGCGAGGGGGGGCGGGCGGCTGGGCCGGCTGGGCCTTTGGCCCGGGCGGGCGCGACGCAGTTTTTTTTCATTTATTTAAATAATTTCGTGAGCAGAAAAACGAAGAAAAATAAAATCTAACGAGCTCCAAAATTTACGAAGTAAATTTTCCCCGACTCCTAAAAATGAGTCGAACAAAATGAACTTTTACTCGGGGCCTAAATGCAATATTTTTAAAACTCGCATTTTTCCCTAATCCAAATAAAATACAAATAAACTCCGAAAAATCCAAAATTTGATTTATTTATTAAATCTTTATTTTCCTAAATTTGGGAAAGTCATATTATTCCCTCTCATATTTTGATATTGGAAAAATAATTGAAGATAAAATAAATAAAATCAAATGATCCTCTTTTCAAAATTTGAGAAAACTCAAATATGAAAATAACGAAATCTCCAACTCTCTCCGAGGGTCCTTGAGTTGCGTGAAATTTCTAGGATCTACCTGAAATGCAAGAAAATATGATATGCATGATGATCTAATGTATAACATTCCAAATTGAAAATTTGGGATGTTACAAACCTACCCCCCTTAAGATGAATCTCGCCCTCGAGATTCGGGTTGGCTAGAAAATAGGTGAGGGTGGTCCTTAAGCAAATCTTCTTCTTACTCCCAGGTGGCTTCATCCTCTGAGTGGTGGTTCCACTAAACTTTGCAAAACTTGATAACCTTGCTGCGGGTAACTCTGCTGGCAAAATCAAGAATCTTGACTGTTTTCTCTTCATACGTTAAGTCATCCTTCAACTGAATCGCTTCAAGCGGCACTGTATATCTTAACGGTACTTCCGCCATCTCGGCGTGACATTTCTTCAGCTGAGAAACATGGAATACATCATGAATTCCTGAGTCCCTCTGGTAATTCCAACTTATAAGCGACTTCTCCCATACGTTGCAAGATCTTATATGGTCCAACGAAACGCGGTGCTAACTTTCCCTTGACTCCAAAGCGCCTAACTCCTCGAAGTGGGGATACTCGAAGATAAACTCTGTCTCCGGTTTCGTAGACGGTCTCCTTGCGTTTAGAATCTGCGTAGCTTTTCTGCCTGGACTGGGCTACCTTGAGCCTATCGCGAATCAACTTAACTTTCCGTTCAGACTCCTTGATCAGATCTGGTCCAAAGAACTGACAGTCTCCAACTTCGTCCCATGACAACGGTGTCCTGCACCTCCTTCCGTATAAGGCTTCGAAAGGTGCCATTTTCAAACTGGTTTGGTAACTGTTGTTGTAAGAAAACTCCGCATACGGCAAGTTATCGTCCCAACTAGATCCATAATCTAGTGCACAGGCTCTCAACATATCTTCCAAAATCTGATTGACTCTCTCAGTCTGTCCATCCGTCTGTGGGTGAAAAGCTGTGCTGAACTCTAGTCTGGTTCCCAAGGTTTCATGCAACTGATTCCAAAACTTTGAGGTGAATTGGGTTCCTCTGTCTGATACGATACTCCTCGGAACTCCATGCAAACAAATGATCCTAGTCATGTATATCTTTGCCAACTTAGCACTGGTGTAAGTGGTCTTAACTGGGATGAAATGTGGTACCTTCGTCAGACGATCAACTACTACCCATATCGAGTCATAGCCTGCTTTCGTCCTGGGTAGTCCTGTGATAAAGTCCATGCCTATCTTATCCCACTTCCATTCTGGTATCGGCAATGGTTGCAGCAATCCGGCTGGCTTCTGATGTTCTGCCTTCACTCTTTGACACACATCACATACTACTACATATGCTGCAATATCCTTCTTCATTCCGGTCCACCAGAATGTTTCCTTCAAATCCAAATACATCTTGGTATTACCTGGGTGAATCGAATAGGGTGAATCATGTGCCTCTTGCAGAATCAACTTCCTGATCTCCGGGTCATTGGGCACATAAACATGGTCCTCAAACCATAGGGTATCGTGCTCATCCTCACGAAATCCCTTTGCTTTTCCTTCGCTCATTTTCTTCTTTATATCTGCAATCTCCTTGTCAGATTTCTGAGCCTCTCTGATTTTATCCATCAATGTTGATTGAATCTCCAGTGCTGCTACATAGCCTCTCGGAACTATTTCCAAACATAGCTCACGAAGATCCTCGGCTAACTCCTTTGGTATTTCTCCCGTCATCAATGTATTGACATGGCTCTTACGGCTCAATGCGTCAGCTACAACATTAGCCTTTCCTGGATGGTAATACAATCTCATATCGTAATCCTTGATGAGCTCCAACCATCTCCTTTGTCTAAGGTTCAACTCCTTCTGCGTGAAAATATACTTTAAACTCTTGTGATCCGTGTACACCTCACAATGATTTCCAATGAGGAAATGTCTCCATGTCTTCAATGCATGCACTACGACTGCTAACTCCAAATCATGCGTAGCATAATTTAATTCATGAGGTTTCAGTTGTCGTGAGGCATACGAAACAACTATTCCTTCCTGCATAAGCACTGCTCCAAGTCCTCGACGTGAAGCGTCGCAATACACCTCATAATCCTTGGTCTGATCTGGCAGAATCAACACTGGTGAGGAAACCAATCTTTTCTTCATTTCCTGAAAACTGGCTTCACATTCCTCCGTCCAATTGAACTTGGTATCCTTCTTTAACAATTCAGTCATAGGATTAGCAATCTTTGAGAAATTCTCAATGAATCTCCGGTAGTATCCTGCGAGTCCAAGAAAACTCCGGATCTCTCCAACTGTCATTGGTGCTTCCCATTCGGTTACGGTCTCAACCTTTGTGGGGTCAACTGCTATACCTTCTCCGGATATAACATGTCCAAGAAATCCAACTTCCTTTAACCAAAACTCACATTTGCTGAATTTGGCATATAACTGATGTTCCCTTAGTTTCTCCAAAACCAAACGCAAATGTTCCTTATGCTCTTCTTCATTCTTCGAGAAAATCAGAATGTCGTCAATGAACACTACGACGAACTTATCCAAAAACTCCATAAATACTTTGTTCATCAGGTTCATGAAATAGGCGGGTGCGTTAGTCAGTCCAAATGACATAACGGTATACTCATACAATCCGTATCTCGTGGTAAAAGCTGTCTTGGGTATGTCCTGCTCTCGAATCTTCAACTGATGGTACCCTGATCGCAAATCGATCTTGGAAAACACTTTAGCTCCTTGCAGACGATCAAACAGATCATTAATCATTGGCAGTGGGTACTTGTTCTTGATGGTTACTGCACTCAATCCACGGTAATCAACAACCATCCTTAACGATCCATCCTTCTTCTCCACTAGAAGTACTGGTGATCCCCAAGGCGAAGAACTTGGGCGAATGTAACCTTTTTCCAGTAACTCCTTGATCTGCTTCTTAATTTCCACCAAATCTCTTGCGGGCATCCTGTACGGTCTCTTCGATATTGGCCCAGTGCCTGGCAAAAGCTCAATCAAAAACTCAATGTCTCTATCCGGTGGCATGCCTGGCAACTCTTATGGAAATACGTCAGGAAAATCCTTTACCACTGGTACTTCCTCCTGTACGACTCCTGATAAAGAATTTACTTGTGTCCTGTTGGGAGTATGTCGGGATACATACTTGATCCTTCTTCCTTCGGGCGTTGTAAGCAAAATTGTCTTACTGGCGCAATCGATGTTTCCTCCATACGTCGATAGCCAATCCATACCGAGAATCACATCCAGACCTTGAGATTCCAATACTATTAGGTCTGAGGGAAACACATAGTTACCAATCCTTAATGGTAACCGATCACACCATCGACTAGCCATGTACTCTGCTCCAGGCGAGGTTACTAACATGGGTGACCTAAGGGCTTGGGTTGGCAAGTTGTACTTATCCACAAATTCCCTTGATATGTATGAATGCGATGCACCAGTATCAAAAAGAACAAGCGCAGTAAATGTCTTAACCAAAAACTTACCGATTACTGCATCAGGCTGAGATTCAACCTCCTCCACGCTAACGTGGTTCACCTGTCCCCTGTTGAAAGGGTTTGGCTTCTTCCCAGAGCTCCCATTGCCGTTCTGTCCTTCAGGACATTCATTGGCATAATGTCCGGTCTTGGAACACTTGAAACAGGTGACTTGACTCAGATCTCTCTTGGCTGGGGTTGATGGGGTGGTACGGTTCTGGCCGTTGCTTCCTCCATTCCCATTACCATTCTTGTGGCCATTATGGTTGTGCGAACCACTTCCTCCATGGGTAAGCTTAAACTGAACTCCCGGCTTAGGGGTAAAACGGGGCTTCTGCTGGGCTCCAGAGTTATACTTCCCCTGTCCATACTTCCTCTTGCGGTTCTCAATCTGCTGTTGCTTCCCTTCAATCATGATGGCACGATCTACCAACTCCTGGTAGTTGTTGAAACTTGCTACCATCAACTGCATGCTTAGCTCATCATTCAATCCTTCCAGAAACTTCTCCTGCTTAGCTGCATCCGTAGCAACGTCATCTGGGGCATAACGTGCTAACTTGCTGAAGTCGTCAACGTACTGTCCAACTGTCCTTCCTCCTTGGCGTAAGTTGTGAAACTCACGCTTCTTCATGGCCATAGCTCCTGCTGAAACATGGGCAGTGCGGAAAGCTTGCTGAAGCTGATCCCATGTGACAGTGTCAACTAGGTAAGTGGCTGTGAAATTCTCCCACCATGCTGCCGCGGGTCCGTCAAGCTGATGTGCGACAAACTTTACTTTCTTGACATCTGTGCATCCTGAAGTGGTCAACTCCCTTCCTATCTTGCGGAGCCAATCGTCTGCTACTATCGGCTCGGTGCTACTGGAAAACACCGGTGGATTTAGCCTAAGGAAACGGGCTAGGTGATCAACAGGTGGCGGCGGCGGAGGGTTGTTGTTGTTGTTGTTGTTGTTGTTGTTGTTGTTGTTGTTGTTGTTGTTGTTGTTGTTGTTGTTGTTGTTGTTGTTGTTGTTGTTGTTGTTGTTGTTGTTGTTGTTGTTGTTGTTGTTGTTGTTGTTCTGCTGATTCTGGACTAGCAACTGCATCAATTGGTTCTGCTGCTGGATCAACTGAGTGAGCTCCGGTGGGAATCCATTGTCACGTCTCGAAGGCATCTGAGGGGTTTAGAAAAGACGAGAATTAAGAATAGAGTGAGGTCTAAGAGAAAACACTACCCAAATGCACATGAGACAAATTCACACAAAATCACTTCATTCAATTCAAACAAGGGCTTACAAACGGTCTAGAACTATCGCAAAAGTGCTCGAACTATGATGTATACATGGGGGAAAATACTACTAATATTTGGTGGTCATCTAGAAATTTGAATCGGTGGAAGACTCCATGATGTCTGCTCCAGCTTCGTCTTCAAAGTCGGGTTCACTTGGATCCGAATCGGTGTCGTCGATGATGATGTAGTTGTCCGGACATGCGACGTACTTGTCTTCCTTCTTGGATGCTAATTTCCCCTTGAGTTCTTCAATCTTCTGCTTAAGATCGCCATTGTGCCTTGCTAGAGCTACGATCTCGTCCATGTAGTCCTTGCGTGTACCCTTCAGTTCTCCTTCTAGCTCGATGATCCTTGCCTTCGCATTCTTCAACTCTATCATATCATTGCACATCTGGTTCTCTTGGCGTCGAATGTGCTGGTTTAACTCCTAGATGAAAGCTACAATGGATCTATCCTTCTTGGTGCTGACTATCTCCCATTGTTCATCTCGGCGTCCGCAAATCTGGTAGATAGTGTCCTTGAGGTCTTCTTGATAAACTTCTCCAATGCGTCCCATGGTGATATGAGCTGCCATGCTCTTTCCCAGACTCCAGGTTGGTGCACTGAAAACACTATCTATGGGCTTCGTAATTGGCGCGAATGTCCTTCCCGGAACGTGAGCTTGAATCTTTCAGCGCTCCTCTTCAGGCAGAGTGGCGTTGAAGGTCCCGGTGAAGCTTGGTAGTCCAATGTTCAGGTAATTGGTGACTTCCTTCAAGTGAAATCCAAAAGGTGTGCCTTCATCCGGTTGAGCGTACTTGATCTTCGCGTCCGTCATCCTAAAAGAGTAGAAAAGATGAGGAGTTAGAAAATGAGAGGAGAATAGTGATCTATGGCTTCAACTTAGTGGTCGTGTCCTACAGTCAGTGTGTGCTCTGATACCATCTCTGTAGCGACCCGACCTCAGATGGCCAAGTCTCTGTGCTCCGGTGTCATCCCTGGATCAGTAATGCTGACACCACACAGTACTTCGAAGGATTTATAGCAGAGTAGCAATCAGACACTTATTACATCGATGTCTCAAAGAGAACTTATTACAATAAATATGGCTTAAGGCCATCTAGTAACGATAACAGCGGAAGACTTGGAGGATAAGTGAGTCCATCAACTCCAACGGCATCACTAAGTACAGAACCACGACCTAAAGGCACCTTACCCGTCGTCTGAAAAGTCTGCAACATGAAAGTTGCAGCCCGAAAATGGGTCAGCACATGGAATATGCTGGCAATGTAACACATAGAGAATAATGATTGATAAGCCTATACTACATGCATATATGGCTGGTGGAAAAGCTCTATGGTTACAGTTTTGCGTAAAGCCAATTTTTCCCTACTGCAAAGGAATAGATTTTATTTAACTATCATGGTGGTTGAAACATCGAGAATGGTTGAGAGCATTCTGATCCCAATTAAGTGAACAATTAGAACCCAACAATATTAATTACAAGTAACATGATGAGATTCACATGATATTCAAGAACTAGATACTCAAGTTGTCCATAACCGGGAACACGGCTAATCATGATTAGTTTGTACACTCTACAGAGGTTTGCGCACTTTTCCCCACAAGACTCGACCGCCTCCGTTGGTTTCTCGCACTACATGGTGTTTGAGAGACGGATGACCGAGACATAGTCTTTCAGAAGCACTCACACCTTACGTTGTGATAGACCGTACCAACCTACAACCCCTACATCTGCTAGTCTACCACTGTAAGAGTTCGCACGACTTAGTCAGCTATGCCAGAGCCCATAATGGCTTGTGGCTGCACACGGAAGTTACTAGCATGAATGATCTTATGATCCCTTTGAGCCTGGGTGGCGGTCCAAAGAAAAACAGGCAAGTTCTGATAGAAACCAGGTGCCTCAATCCACCCAGATGTGTATTTAAGTTGCCATCTTATATAAAACCATTAATTAACAATACTCACATCTGTCATGGATATCACTCACCCAATCCACGTCTACTAGCATAGCATGGCATAATAAGCAAACGTAGAAGTAACTCCCAAAGGTTTCATAAGTAAAACAGGTAATAGGTACTACCTCAACTACTTCCAATCCGACAGTTTAAACAGATCCTAATCATGCAATGTGTGAGGATTGGTCTAATGCAATAAAAACTGGGCAATGAGAAAGTATGATCAAAGTGTTACTTGCCTTGCTGAGGATCCGCGAAACCTAGAGTTTCGAAATAACAGGCGGCGCACTCCGGGTGATCTATCGCAGACAAAGAACAAGCATACAATAAGTACTCATCTAATCCACAGCTAAAACTCAAACGGAAAATCGAACCATAAAGTTCAACTTAAGAACTCCGGTTGCAAAAAGAATCGAATTCGAACAAAGCAACGGAAAACAAACGGCGGAAGAAAACCACACGGTTATAGCAATTTGAAACTAGGTCAAATTTTACAATGGCAAAAACTTGTTTAAGTTGATTAGTCGGAACTGCGGTTTCGAAACGAAACTCCAGGCGCTTGAATCACCTGATTCCGATAAACGAGCGAGAAGATAAACTAGAACGAAGATTGGATCTGAAATCGCGATCAGAAAATCGCGGCATAAATCCGATGAAAAAGAAAAATGACGAACGGTTAATTGAACGGACGTTCGTTTACCGAGACTAACCGGTGATCATGTTCGTTAAGACGAACGGTCCGGCGAACGCTCGCTAACCAACAAAACCGAAAAAAAAACTGATCTAGGGGTTTGAAAAAAAACCGAAACGAGAACTAAACTGGAACGATTTTTAAAAAAAAAACCGAACCGGGGTGCGGGGTGGCGCGACGTAGGGCTACCTCGACGAGGGCTCCGGCGGGGCGGCGGCTTGGCGGCGGGGTGCGGCGCTGGCGGCAGCGGCGAGCGGCGGCGGCGGCGGGCGAGGCTGGCGGCGGCGCGAGCGGCGGCGGCGGCGGCGGGGCTGCGCTGCGGCTGCTGCTGCGGGGTGCAGCGGCGGCGGCTTGTGGGGAGGAGAGGGGGGTGGGGGAGTATATATAGGAGGGGGGAAGAGACTTGGGGGAGGGGCAAGATAGAGGAGTCCGAGTCGGAGTCGGACTCGGCGGCGGCGGCGGCAGCAGGCGCGGCGGCGGCGCGGGGCGCGCGCGCGCGAGGGGGGGCGCGGGCGGCTGGGCCGGCTGGCCGGCTGGGCCATTGGCCCGGGCGGGCGCGACGCAGTTTTTTTTATTTAAATAATATCGCGAGCAGAAAAACGAAGAAAAATAAAATCTAACGAGCTCCAAAATTTACGAAGTAAATTTTCCCCGACTCCTAAAAATGAGTCGAACAAAATGAACTTTTACTCGGGGCCTAAATGCAATATTTTTAAAACTCGCATTTTTCCCTAATCCAAATAAAATACAAATAAACTCCGAAAAATCCAAAATTTGATTTATTTATTAAATCTTCATTTTTCCTAAATTTGGGAAAGTCATATTATTCCCTCTCATATTTTGATATTGGAAAAATAATTGAAGATAAAATAAATAAAATCAAATGATCCTCTTTTCAAAATTTGAGAAAACTCAAATATGAAAATAACGAAATCTCCAACTCTCTCCGAGGGTCCTTGAGTTGCGTGAAATTTCTAGGATCTACCTGAAATGCAAGAAAATATGATATGCATGATGATCTAATGTATAACATTCCAAATTGAAAATTTGGGATGTTACAAATATACACTCGTGACTTATAGTCGAAAGCCAGGCCGGGTCAATAAACACCGGATTATAAGTGATTATGCACTGACAACTTGTAGTTGAAAGTTGAGCCGGGTTAAAGAACACCGGGTTAATTTGATGACTGCTAGTCATGCCGGGTCGATAGATGCCGGTTCAACATAAAATTTATCAAAAGAGAAAAATCTTGACAAAGGCAAATAAAACCATGCAGTCGAGGCTTTTCAAGGGCTGCCAGGCCCAAATTCGAGGCTTTTCATGGGCTGCCAGGCCGCTGAGTTAAACCATTTGACAAAGCCTTTTAAGATGGGCCTCCAACTAACCAATCGTCATTTTAACTTTGACAAGTTCAGGGTCTCAATGAGAGTAACTGTCAAAAGTTTGGCGGATCATGCCAGGATTACCTGGATAGGAGTGGCTTACTTGATGAAGGCAGCTTAACCCGGGGTTTTAGGTGAATACACCAGGCTTCCAAGCCGTGGGTCGATACCCGGTTACAAGGGTCCTTTCAAACTCTTTGGTATTTTATGCAAAGAGCCCCAAAGTAACTTGGTGAGCTGTGCTCAATGGGTGCCTATGTTTGAGCTGTGCATCGGAACAAGAATCTCTTTGGCCCCTTGGGTGTGAAGCTCCCAAGCTGTATTGTGGCATGATAGCCGGTTTAATGGATAATTGGAACTCCGCTTTATAAGCAGAAGCCCCCATGTGATATACTTCTGAGCTGTGCTCGTCGGGTGCCTATGTTTGAGTTGTGCTGTGCAACAAAGTCTCTTTGGCCCCTTATGATAATATTGTCTTGATAGCCACGTCAAGAGGGTAGTAATGTTATGTTCTCCTTGGTGAACGCACCTATGTTTGAACAGGAAGCCCCCAAGTAATCATATAAAGATGAGCCCATAAAGCAGGATACCCATGTTTGAACCGCGCATCAGGGCAGCAGGTCCTCTTCGCTAACCTTTAACTTTTTGCGAGAGATAAATTCTTCTTGAACCAGGATTTTGAACCGGATATTGAGAGCTTCCAAGCTATGTGGGAGAACAAATTTCACTTAAACCGGATTGCAAACCGAAATCTTCATTTTCAGCCGGAAATTTTCCTGATGGCCTTTCAACTCGAACTTGCGAGAAGTTAATTCCTTTTTAAACTGGACATTTTTAAACCGGAGTTGAGCGCTTCAGAGATTTGTGGGAGAATAGATTTCCCTTGAACCGGATTATAAACCAGAAGTATCATTGTGAGCCGGAATATTTCTGACGGCTTTTAAATTTTCATCAATATAACAGTAGCCTCCAGGACTGGGTTTCCCTTCAACATCCTGGGGCACTTGAATTTGCTGAAACTGGCAAGACTTGCTGCGTCATATCATCGTAGCCCCCGAGTCTTAAGTTGTCTCAAGGAGTTGTCTTGAGATTCTCCGTACTTGGCCATAGCAGAAGGTATATATCATCGGTGTTAATAACGCGATGTAAATCCACAGAAGATTGAGGTGACTGCGGTGGGTTATAAACGACACCGTATGAACCGTGTCAGCAACTCGGCCAATGGTTCCTTCCAACTGGTTGTTTGAAGTTGACCAAACTGTAGTGGCAGCAATTTGTGTGCATGTCCGTTGATCCATCCAGTGCAGACGGCGGCTGAATGATAATTTGCCTCCAATGTATTGGAAAAAAACCCGGGCTACCCAAGCTGTGACTGGCTCATACTCAATAAATAGCTTATGCAGACAGGTGCGGCCTGGTACGTTGACGTAGACCGGGCCGCGAAAGACGGACAACAAAGACGACCGCAACATCAGAGGCAACTCGAACAGATGAGTCGGCTGTGGCATTGTAAGCCGGTGTGGACTGGCGAGTTAATGTAGATCGGGTCCGCAGAGGCGGCGTCAGACGGCAAATCAATCGCGAGCATGATCCCGGCAAGTCGATGTAGACCAGGCCGCAAGGGCGGCGTCGGACGGCAAGTCAATCACGAGCACGATCCCGGCAAGTCGATGTAGACCGGGCCGCATGGGTGGCAACTTGTGCGCGTCCATTCAATGGGTGATACGTCACGGATTATCGCCGGGTGGAATATTATCAGCCTGTGGTCCATACCGTGGTATAAACCACATTTCTAGTGAATAACTATCCTGTATACAAAAATATACAGATCAAAATAATTGTTCTTTCACAAAAACAATATGCGCTAATAAATAAACTTAGATGGATGTCACCTGATATTTATTTGCCAGATGAACGTGGATACTGGGATCAAAACATATCAAATGTCTGATGTCTCCACGTGACCTTCTCCTCTTGTCTTAATCTCTCACGGAGGACCTGATTGAAGTGCCAGCGTGTGCACGCACTGCTCTTAATCAACAGCGTACAAACCCCGGCCTCGTGAATGGAGCGCCCAAAACGCCTGCAGCCTCTGCACGCCGCGCTGCTCTCCTTTTTTTTAGACTCACTTGGCAGAGGTGACAGCGACTTGGCAACGCGGCAGCGCAATGGCTTGAGCAGCGGAAGCGGAGACGAACCGGGGGCCGCGGGCGAGCCAGTGCTGGAGTCCAACCGCCAACGCGCACCGGCGGGTTGACGGCGCGAACGAACCAAGCAGGTTGAGGCACAGCGGCAGCAGAGACCAAGGCGACGGCAGAGGCGGACGACCGTGAGGCCGTGTGGGCGTCTCCAGAGCTGCGGTGGAAGCAAGACGACCGTGGCCTTGGCAGCAACGACGGACGCCGGCAGCTTTATCGCACGGCCGCGGGGACCGGGGCGCGGCAATGGAGGTGGCTGCTCAAGCTCGGCCACAGCAGAGACAGCAAGACCCCAGGCCGACTCGACGCTTCGGCACGGCAACTTGGTGGCGGCGACTTGTGGCGACAGAGACGGCTCAAAGCGCGGCGGCAGCGACCCGGCGGCTCACAGCTACGAGATCATCGGTTTGAGACGAGGTGGAGACGGCCTCGCAAGTGAAGACGGTAGCCTGCGGAGGGGCCGTGTCGACAGCAGCTCAACCGTGGCCGGTTTGCCAGCGAGGCCAACTTGGCGCACTGGCGGCTTGGAGGAGGCCGTGTGGAGGCGACTTGGCGCACCGGCGCGGCTCGCAGGCGAGGGCAGGCGGAGACGCGGCACACCAGTGTGGGCGGAGCCCAGTGGCGGAGGCAGGGCAGCGAGGCCGCCGAGTCCGAGTCGATCCCCCGGTCCCCGTGATCGTCTTGTCGTTGTCGGTTTGACCATCTTTGATCCGTATCCTCCAGGTTGTGGGCTCATGGCCCCTTTTCTTTTTTCCTTTTTTTTTCTTTTCCCTTTTTTTCACGTGGGAAAACTCTCCCTGAACCCCGTGTGAGTCCAATTCGAGGGCTGTTGCTTTGGTCTTTCCGTCGCCATCAGGAACAACTTCAACACTTGATTGTTTTTACTTACGTAGATCGGCAACCATAAACTGCCTCGGGACTTGATGAGGACTTTGTTGCTTGGACACAGAGATAGCCCATTACTTGGTAGTCGCCGCACATCAGACAAATCCTGGATGTTTTTGCACGCACTCAAAATCCTTGCCCATCTCGACTTCTGACAACGGTACTCTCAAAATTGATCTGGCTCCGGACCGACGAAACGCAGGTAGCATGCCGCGGGGCAAAGATCCAACCCTAATTCTTCTTAAACTCAAAAATCTCACATATTATAAATCTTAACCGATGAACTTGAAGTTGATACAAATCTTTCCAAACCGGCTCTTCTTCACTCGGAAAATCACGGACTTACCGATCCCTGAGAGAGATCCCTCCAAAAACTCAACACCACCGTGCGCAGGCCCCACGGTGGGCGCCAACTGTCGTGAAATTAACACGTCAGATGTCCTTAGCGTGAGGACTTAGTCGCGAGGCCAACGCATCTATGTGGTAGCTTGAGAGGGGTTGAGCGGAATCGAGAAGCGCAACACAAGACAAGAGTTTAGACAGCTTCGAGCCCCGGGAAACATCATCCGGTAACAACCCTACATGCTGTTTGAGGCTAGATCTCATTATCATCACGAGGGAGTCGTCGTAAACCGGCTCTCCTCTAGTTGTGTCTAGCCCTAGAGATTGTTTCTTGCCCTGTCCCTCTTTGGGGAGCCCTGCCCCTCCTTATATAAGTTGAAGGGGCGGGTTACATGTAGAGTCCATCTCGGACTAAGACTTAAACTATTTTGACTTCCTTTCCTGGGCTTCTTAACGTTTGCCGGTTTAACATTGTCTGCCGGTTTAACATTGTCTGCCGGTTTAACAAGTCCTAGCCGGGTTACGAAAGTGTTGGGAACTCTAAGTCGTTTTCGTTGGTGGGAAGGATACACCTCCCAAAATGTTTTTATCTCTAAGTTTTTTGCTTTGCGCTCTGGCACCTCTACAAATCCCTACTTCCCTCAGCGAAGGGCCTTTCTTTTACTTTATGCAATTTTTATTTTTGAATTGAGTCTCCATCTTCTCTTACAAAAGCACCAACTAGGAGGCAATATGATCGTACTTGAGTATTGGGTGTAGCTAATATGCGAGTGTGTTTCATGAATGGATCAATGATTGAGCATAATGGGCTAGGGATAACTTATTTTAGCATTGATATTTTGAAAGACATGGTTGCTTGTTGATATGCTTGAGTATTTAAATTATCATGTCAAAACTAGATGATTGCTTTGAACAATATAAAAGTCCAAATGTCCATGCTATAAAGAAAAGAAATATGATATGACATGATAGGCAGCATTCCACATCAAAAATTCTGTTTTTATCACTTACCTACTCGAGGACGAGTAGGAGTTAAGCTTGGGGATGCTGATACATCTCCAATGCATCTATAATTTTTTATTGTTCCATGCTATTATGTTATCAATCTTGCATGTTTTATAATCATTTTATATCATTTTTTGGTACTAACCTATTGACATAGTGCCAAGTGCGAGTTGATGTTTTCTGCATGTTTTTTACATCGTAGGAAATCAGTACCAAATGGAGTCCAAACGCAACGAAACTTTACGGAGATTTTTTTGGACATGAAGACACATAGGATGTGTTTGGTTTAAGGGACAAGTTGGGGTGGTTGTGGGTATCCCCAACTAGGTGGCTAGGGATAGCCCTTTTTTCTTGTTTGGTTAGGTTGGTGGGGTTAACCCATCTTTTGTTTGGTTTGAAGGATGAAACATGGTTGAGGATAGCCATGGAGTGTTTGGTTTGAGGGATAAATGCTGGATAAGGGTTGTGGTAACCTTTTTCACTGAGATGGTCAGATTACCCCCATAATTTACAAATATGATACATGAAGTAACAATTTAAAAAAAAATTAACTATTCCACAACATACCAAAGCAATAGTACATAGTAACTTGAACTTCATCACATATAATAGTTCAGCATTTGACATTTAAACAAGTGCATACAACTCATAGTTCGACATTGCATGGAGTACTGGAACCTAATAGTTATACAACCCATAGTACATCCTCCGTTCCACAAAACTAGTCTACAAGAATAACATATATTTTGGAATGGAGGTAGTAATTGTCTTGGTTGTCATCAAAAGTACAAGTCAATCACTGTTGGGGAACGTAGTAATTTCAAAAAAAAAATTCCTACGCACACGCAAGATCATGGTGATGCATAGCAACAAGAGGGGAGAGTGTTTGTCTACGTACCCTCGTAGACCGAAGCGGAAGCGTTGACACAACGTAGAGGAAGTAGTCGTACGTAGAGGAAGTAGTCGTACGTTCTCCTCGCGATCCAACCGATCACAGCACCGTTACTCCGGCACCTCCGAGTTCTTGGCACACGTTCAGCTCGATGACGATCCCCGGGCTCCGATCCAGCAAAGCGTCGAGGAAGAGTTCCGTCAGCACGACGGCATGGTGACGATCTTGATGTGTTACCGGCGCAGGGCTTCGCCTAAGCACTGCAACGATATGATCGAGGTGGAATTTGGTGGAAGGGGGCACCGCACACGGCTAAGGAACGATCCGTAGATCAACTTGTGTGTCATGGGGTGCCCCCTGCCCCTGTATATAAAGGAGGGAAGGGGAGGGGCTGGCCGGCCAACAAGGGGCGCGCCAGGGGGTCCTACTCCTACTAGGAGTAGGATTCCTCCCCCCCAATCCTAGTCCAACTAGGGTTTGACCAAGGGGGAAGGGAGAGAGAGGGGGGGCGCCCCCTTCTCCTAATCCTAATAGGACTAGGGAAGGGGGGGAAGGTGCGGCCAGCACTTGGGCCCCTTTCTCTCCTTTCCACTAAGGCCCATCAAGGCCCATTGACCCCCCGGGGGGTTCCGGTAACCCCCCGGTACTCCGGTAAAATTCCCAATTTCACCCGGAGTGATTCCGGAGTCCAAGCATAGGCTTCCAATATATCAATCTTTATGTCTCGACCATTTCGAGACTCCTCGTCACGTCCGTGATCTCATCCGGAACTCCGAACAACCTTCGGTACATCAACATCATAAAACTCATAGTAACTGTCATCGAAACGTTAAGCGTGCGGACCCTACGGGTTCGAGAACTATGTAGACATGACCAAGACACCTCTCCGGTCAATAACCAATAGCGGGACCTGGATGCCCATATTGGCTCCTACATATTCTACGAAGATCTTTATCGGTCAGACCGCATAACAACATACGTTGTTCCCTTTGTCATCGGTATGTTACTTGCCCGAGATTCGATCGTCGGTATCCAATACCTAGTTCAATCTCGTTTACCGGCAAGTCTCTTTACTCGTTCCGTAATACATCATCTCACAACTAACACATTAGTTGCAGTGCTTGCAAGGCTTATGTGATGTGCATTACCGAGAGGGCCCAGAGATACCTCTCCGACAATCGGAGTGACAAATCCTAATCTCGAAATACGCCAACCCAACATGTACCTTCGGAGACACCTGTAATGTACCTTTATAATCACCCAGTTACGTTGTGACGTTTGGTAGCACCCAAAGTGTTCCTCAGGCAAACGGGAGTTGCATAATCTCATAGTCATAGGAACATGTATAAGTCATGAAGAAAAGCACTTAGCAACAAACTATACGATCAGGTGCTATGCTAATGGAATGGGTCATGTCAATCAGATCATTCAACTAATGATGTGACCTCGTTAATCAAATAACAACTCTTTGTTTATGGTTAGGAAACATGACCATCTTTGATTAACGAGCTAGTCAAGTAGAGGCATACTAGTGACACTCTGTTTGTCTATGTATTCACACATGTATTATGTTTCCAGTTAATACAATTCTAGCATGAATAATAAACATTTATCATGATATAAGGAAATAAATAATAACTTTATTATTGCCTCTAGGGCATATTTCCTTCAGTCTCCCACTTGCACTAGAGTCAATAATCTAGTTCACATCGCCATGTGATTTATCAGCAATAGTTCACATCACCATGTGATTAACACCCATAGTTCACATCGATATGTGACCAACACCCAAAGGGTTTACTAGATTCAGTAATCTAGTTCACATCGCTATGTGATTAACACCCAAAGAGTACTACGGTGTGATCATGTTTTGCTTGTGAGAGAAGTTTAGTCAACGGGTCTGCCACATTCAGATCCGTTATGTATTTTGCAATTTTCTATGTCTACAATGCTCTGCACGGAGCTACTTTAGCTAATTGCTCCCACTTTCAATATGTATCTAGATTGAGATTTAGAGTCATCTAGATTAGTGTCAAAACTTGCATCGACGTAACCTTTTACGACGAACCTTTTTGTCACATCCATAATCGAGAAACATATCCTTATTCCACTAAGGATAATTTTGACCGCCGTCCAGTGATCTACTCCTAGATCATTATTGTACTCCCTTGCCAAAATCAGTGTAGGGTATACAATAGATCTGGTACATAGCATGGCATACTTTGTAGAACCTATGGCTGAGGCATAGGGAATGACTTTCATTCTCTTTCTATCTTCTGCCGTGGTCGGGCTTTGAGTCTTACTCAATTTCACACCTTGTAATACAGGCAAGAACTCTTTCTTTGACTGTTCCATTTTGAACTACTTCAAAATCTTTTCAAGGTATGTATTTATTGAAAAACTTATCAAGCGTCTTGATCTATCTCTTATAGATCTTGATGCTCAATATGTAAGCAGCTTCACCGAGGTCCTTCTTCGAAAAAACTCCTTTCAAATACTCCTTTATGCTTTACAGAATAATTCTACATTATCTCCGATCAATAATATGTCATTTACATATACTTATCAGAAATGCTGTAGTGCTCCCACTCACTTTCTTGTAAATACAGGCTTTACCGCAAGTCTGTATAAAACTATATGCTTTGATCAACTTATCAAAGCGTATATTCCAACTCTGAGATGCTTGCACCAGTCCATAGATGGATCGCTGGAGCTTGCTCACTTTATTAGCACTTTTATGGTCGACAAAACCTTCTGGTTGTATCATATACAACTCTCCATTAAGGAATGCAGTTTTGTTTATCCATTTGCCAGATTTCATAAAATGCGGCAATTGCTAACATGATTCGGACAGACTTAAGCATAGATACGAGTGAGAAACTCTCATCGTAGTCAATACTTTGAGCTTGTCGAAAAACCTTTTTTTTTTCGACAATTCTAGCTTTGTAGATAGTAACACTACTATCAGTGTCCGTCTTCCTCTTAAAATCCATTTATTCTCAATTGCTTGCCGATCATCGGGCAAGTCAACCAAAGTCCACACTTTGTTCTCATACATGGATCCCATCTCAGATTTCATGGCCTCAAGCCACTTTGCGGAATCTGGGCTCACCATCGCTTCCTCATAGTTCGCAAGCTCATCATGGTCTAGTAACATGACTTCCAGAACAGGATTACCGTACCACTCTGGTGCGGATCTCACTCTAGTTTACTTACGAGATTTGGTAGTAACTTGATCTGAAGTTACATGATCATCATCATTAGCTTCCTCACTAATTGGTGTAGTAGTCTCAAGAACAGATTTCTGTGAGGAACTACTTTCCAATAAGGGAGAAGGTACAATTACCTTATCAAGTTTTCTACTTTCCTCCCACTCACTTCTTTCGAAAGAAACTCTTTCTCTAGAAAGTTTCCGAACTTAGCAACAAAAGTCTTGCCTTCGGATCTGTGATAGAAGGTGTATCCAACAGTTTCCTATGAAGACACATTTCTCCGATTTGGGTTCGAGCTTATCAGGTTGAAGCTTTTTCACATAAGCATCGCAGCCCCAAACTTTAAGAAACGACAGCTTAGATTTATTGCTAAACCATAGTTCATACGGTGTCGTCTCAACGGATTTAGATGGTGCCCTATTTAATGTGAATGCAGTTGTCTCTAATGCATAATCCCAAAAACGATAGTGGTAGATCGGTAAGATACATCATAAATTGTACTATATCTAATAAAGTACGGTTATGACGTTCGGGCGCACCATTATGCTGCGGTGTTCCAGGTGGCATGAGTTTGTGAAACTATTCCACATTGTTTTAATTGAAGACCAAACTCGTAACTCAAATATTCGTCTCTGCGATCAGATCGTAGAAACCTTATTTTCTTGTCACGATGACTTTCCACTTCACTCTGAAATTCTTTGAACTTTTCAAATGTTTCAGACTTGTGTTTCATTAAGTAGATATACCCATATCTGCTCAAATCATCTGTGAAGGTTAGAAAATAATGATACTTGTCGCGAGCCTTAATATTCATCGGATCATATACATCAGTATGTATGATTTCCAACAAATCTGTTGCTTGCTCCATTGTTCCGGAGAACGGCGTTTTAGTCATCTTGCCCAAGAGGCATGGTTCGCAAGCATCAAGTGATTCATAATCAAGTGATTCCAAAATCCCATCAGCATGGAGTTTCTTCATGCGCTTTACACCAATATGACCTAAACTGCAGTGCCACAAATAAGTTGCACTATCATTATTAACTTTGCATCTTTTGTCTTCAATATTATGAATATGTGTATCACTATGATCGAGATCCAACAAACCATTTCGTTGGTGTGTATAACCATAGAAGGTTTTATTCATGTAAACAGAACAACAATTTATTCTCTTACTTAAATGAATAGCCGTATTGCAATAAACATGATCAAATCATATTCATGCTCAACGCAAACACCAAATAACACTTATTTAGTTTCAACACTAATCCCGAAAGTATAGGGAGTGTGTGATCAATCTTGGAACTACTTCCAACACACATCGTCACCTTGCCTTTTAACTAGTCTTTGTTCATTCTGCAACTCCCGTTTCGAGTCACTAAATTTTAGCAACTGAACTAGTACCAAATACTGAGGGGTTGCTATGAACACTAGTAAAGTACACATCAATAACATGTATATCAAATATACTTATGTTCACTTTGCCATCCTTCTTATCCGCCAATCACTTGGGGTAGTTCCGCTTCTAGTGACCAGTCCCTTTGCAGTAGAAGCACTTAGTCTCAGGCTTAGGACTAGACTTGGGCTTTTTCACTTGAGCAGCAACTTGCTTGCCGTTCTTCTTGAAGTTCCCCTTCTTTCCTTTTGCCCTTTTCTTGAAACTAGTGATCTTGACAACCATCAACACTTGATGTTTTTCTTTGATTTCTACCTTCGCCGAATTTAGCATCGCGAAGAGCTTGGGAATATTTTCCGTTATCCCTTGCATATTATAGTTCATCACGAAGTTCTACTAACTTGGTGATGGTGACTAGAGAATTCTGTCAATCACTATCTTATCTGGAAGATTAACTCCCACTTGATTCAAGCGATTGTAGTACCCAGACAATCTGAGCACATGCTCACTAGTTGAGCGATTCTCCTCCATCTTTTAGCTATAGAACTTTGTTGGAGACTTCATATCTCTCAACTCGGGTATTTGTTTGAAATATTAACTTCAACTCCTGGAACATCTCATATGGTCCATGACGTTCAAAACGTCTTTGAAGTCCCGATTCTAAGCCGTTAAGCATGGTGCACTAAACTATTAAGTAGTCATCATATTGAGCTAGCAAACGTTCATAACGTCTGCATCTGCTCCTGCAATAGGTCCGTCACCTAGCGGTGCATCAAGGACATAATTCTTCTGTGCAGCAATGAGGATAAACCTCAGATCACGGATCCAATCCGCATCATTGCTACTAACATTTTTCAACACAATTTTCTCTAGGAACATATCAAAATAAACACATGAAAGCAACAACGCGAGCCATTGATCTACAACATAGATATGCTAATACTACCAGGACTAAGTTCATGATAAATTTTAGTTCAATTAATCATATTACTTAAGAACTCCCACTTAGATAGACATCCCTCTAATCTTCTAAGTGATCACGTGATCCAAATCAACTAAACCATGTCCGATCATCACGTGAGATGGAGTAGTTTCAATGGTGAACATCACTATGTCGATCATATCTACTATATGATTCACGCTCGACCTTTCGGTCTCCGTGTTCCGAGGTCATATCTTATATGCATAGCTCGTCAAGTATAACCTGAGTATTCCGCGTGTGCAACTGTTTTGCACCCGTTGTATTTGAACGTAGAGCCTATCACACCCGATCATCACGTGGTGTCTCAGCACGAAGAACTTTCGCAACGGTGCATACTCAGGGAGAACACTTCTTGATAATTTAGTGAGAGATCATCTTATAATGCTACCGTCAATCAAAGCAAGATAAGATGCATAAAAAGATAAACATCACATGCAATCAATATAAGTGATATGATATGGTCATCATCATCTTGTGCTTGTGATCTCCATCTCCGAAGCACCGTCATGATCACCATCGTCACCGGCGCGACACCTTGATCTTCATCGCAGCATCGTTGTCGTCTCGCTAATCTTATGCTTCTACGACTATCACTACCGTTTAGCAATAAAGTAAAGCATTACATCGCGATTGCATTGCATACAATAAAGCGACAACCATATGGCTCCTGCCAGTTGCCGATAACTCGGTTACAAAACATGATCATCTCATACAATAAAATTTAGCATCATGTCTTGACCATATCACATCACAACATGCCCTGCAAAAACAAGTTAGACGTCCTCTACTTTGTTGTTGCAAGTTTTACGTGGCTGCTACGGGCTTTAAGTAAGAACTCATCTTACCTACGCATCAAAACCACAACGATAGTTTGTCAAATAGACTCCGTTTTAACCTTCTCAAGGACCGGGCGTAGCCACACTCGGTTCAACTAAAGTTGGAGAGACAGTCTTCCGCAAGCCATCTCTGTGCAAAGCACGTCGAGGGAACCGGTCTCGCGTAAGCGTACGCGTAAGGTTGGTCCGGATCGTCTCGTCCAACAATACCGCTGAACCAAAGTATGACATGCTGGTAGGCAGTATGACTTGTATCGTCCACAACTCACTTGTGTTCTACTCGTGCAAAATAACATCAAACCATAAAAACCTAGGCTCGGATGCCACTGTTGGGGAACGTAGTAATTTCAAAAAAAAAATTCCTACGCACACGCAAGATCATGGTGATGCATAGCAACAAGAGGGGAGAGTGTTTGTCTACGTACCCTCGTAGACCGAAGCGGAAGCGTTGACACAACGTAGAGGAAGTAGTCGTACGTAGAGGAAGTAGTCGTACGTTCTCCTCGCGATCCAACCGATCACAGCACCGTTACTCCGGCACCTCCGAGTTCTTGGCACACGTTCAGCTCGATGACGATCCCCGGGCTCCGATCCAGCAAAGCGTCGAGGAAGAGTTCCGTCAGCACGACGGCATGGTGACGATCTTGATGTGTTACCGGCGCAGGGCTTCGCCTAAGCACTGCAACGATATGATCGAGGTGGAATTTGGTGGAAGGGGGCACCGCACACGGCTAAGGAACGATCCGTAGATCAACTTGTGTGTCATGGGGTGCCCCCTGCCCCTGTATATAAAGGAGGGAAGGGGAGGGGCTGGCCGGCCAACAAGGGGCGCGCCAGGGGGTCCTACTCCTACTAGGAGTAGGATTCCTCCCCCCCAATCCTAGTCCAACTAGGGTTTGACCAAGGGGGAAGGGAGAGAGAGGGGGGCGCCCCCTTCTCCTAATCCTAATAGGACTAGGGAAGGGGGGGAAGGTGCGGCCAGCACTTGGGCCCCTTTCTCTCCTTTCCACTAAGGCCCATCAAGGCCCATTGACCCCCCGGGGGGTTCCGGTAACCCCCCGGTACTCCGGTAAAATTCCCAATTTCACCCGGAGTGATTCCGGAGTCCAAGCATAGGCTTCCAATATATCAATCTTTATGTCTCGACCATTTCGAGACTCCTCGTCACGTCCGTGATCTCATCCGGAACTCCGAACAACCTTCGGTACATCAACATCATAAAACTCATAGTAACTGTCATCGAAACGTTAAGCGTGCGGACCCTACGGGTTCGAGAACTATGTAGACATGACCAAGACACCTCTCCGGTCAATAACCAATAGCGGGACCTGGATGCCCATATTGGCTCCTACATATTCTACGAAGATCTTTATCGGTCAGACCGCATAACAACATACGTTGTTCCCTTTGTCATCGGTATGTTACTTGCCCGAGATTCGATCGTCGGTATCCAATACCTAGTTCAATCTCGTTTACCGGCAAGTCTCTTTACTCGTTCCGTAATACATCATCTCACAACTAACACATTAGTTGCAGTGCTTGCAAGGCTTATGTGATGTGCATTACCGAGAGGGCCCAGAGATACCTCTCCGACAATCGGAGTGACAAATCCTAATCTCGAAATACGCCAACCCAACATGTACCTTCGGAGACACCTGTAATGTACCTTTATAATCACCCAGTTACGTTGTGACGTTTGGTAGCACCCAAAGTGTTCCTCAGGCAAACGGGAGTTGCATAATCTCATAGTCATAGGAACATGTATAAGTCATGAAGAAAAGCACTTAGCAACAAACTATACGATCAGGTGCTATGCTAATGGAATGGGTCATGTCAATCAGATCATTCAACTAATGATGTGACCTCGTTAATCAAATAACAACTCTTTGTTTATGGTTAGGAAACATGACCATCTTTGATTAACGAGCTAGTCAAGTAGAGGCATACTAGTGACACTCTGTTTGTCTATGTATTCACACATGTATTATGTTTCCAGTTAATACAATTCTAGCATGAATAATAAACATTTATCATGATATAAGGAAATAAATAATAACTTTATTATTGCCTCTAGGGCATATTTCCTTCAATCACCACATATGCAATCACCATCATTCATGTTCTCCCAAAGACCATAGTAAAGAGCAAGGAAATTTGAGACTCCATCTGTGGCTTTTTCTGGTTTGAGCTCTTCAAGCGGGGGTTTGTTGGCTATGTCTTCTTCAAGACTAACCACTTTTGTACCAAGAGGGTCATTTGAGCATTTTGCATATCGCCTAGTGGCCATGCTTCTTCCAACAATAATCACATAAAGAAAGAATTTCATTAAGTGTTTGGACATTGAGATAATAATTACCACAAGTATTTGAGCTTAAAGAAAACATTACAACAAGCATTTCAACATAAAGAAAGACTAGACAAAACAAGAATTTCAGCAAGTATCTATGTCCCTCTACAATGCATGACTACAAATGACACCAACATGTGAACAGAAATAATTCAATTGCACACCATCTGTGTACAAAATAATGATATTTGGAACTAAAAGATGTTTAACTATGGCATTTTATTTGGCTACCCTCAACCATTTTATTTGTAGCAGCACATTTAGTTTATAGTACTCACAGTTCAGGAATGCATAGAGTACTTAATAGTTATGTATCTGTCAACAAAACAATGACATTTTACTTAATTAGAGAATATAATTTGTGGGACAAATAACCTCAGATTGAAGCTGCTTTGCTCCAAGCTATACTCATAGTACTCTGCTACACGCTGCTTACAAAGAAGAGAACAAGATTTATGGCTTCAAATCACCTGCACTAGAAAAGAATAATTATTAGCATGGAGCACAAACGCATGCTCACGCATCTAACAACCTTCTGCAAGCTGACCTCAAGACCACACACGCAACCATGCTCATGCATATAGCTGCCGCCCAGACCTTAATCACCGGACCAGCACGCCACCTCAAGCCCCCAGTTACCGACCTCCTCCAGATCCAGCCATGTCGCCGGATCAGATCGCAGCCGGCCAGCCGCCACATGCGATTGCTGGAGAGAAGGACGTGTAGGAGGAGGGAGGGCAGGAGTACAGAATGAACGAACTTACCTCTCGCGACCTCTTTGCTAGATGCTCGCCGCCGCCGCACAAGAGAGAGAGAGACGAGGGATGGAAAAAAATGAGGGTTTCACCTGTTCGTGAGGGGGTGAGTGGGAGTCGGTCGCTGAAAAATGATTCGCGAGTGAGCAGAGCGATGCACGCGTGGGGTGGTTGCCGCTATCCGCCACTTTTTCGCGGCTGGCCACAACCCCGTTTTTGGCGAATATTCCTGGTATCTGGCTGCCTCTGTCCCTCCTTGACGCAGATCCAAATAGGTGGCATCCACTTTAAAATGGGGCTATCCCTGTCCTTAAGAGGATAGCCCTGCAACCAAACACATCCATAATGAGCCCTGGCTGTGCCTGGGGGTGCTCCGAGGAGAGCACAGCCCACCAGGGCCCTGGCTATCCCTGTCTTATTGCACGTACTTTATTGTTGCCATCGAGGATAAAAAGATGGGGTTTATATCATATTGCATGAGTTTATCCCTCTACATCATGTCATCTTACTTAAATCGTTACTCCGTTCTTATGAACTTAATACTCTAGATGCATGCTGGATAGCGGTCGATGTGTGGAGTAATAGTAGTAGATGCAGGCAGGAGTCAGTCTACTAATCTTGGACGTGATGCCTGTGTAATGATCATTGCATGTATATCATCATGATTATTTGAAGTTCTATAAATTTCCCAACAGT
Source organism: Aegilops umbellulata (assembly GCA_032464435.1). NCBI lineage: Eukaryota > Viridiplantae > Streptophyta > Magnoliopsida > Poales > Poaceae > Aegilops > Aegilops umbellulata. The sequence continues at coordinate 80,799,322 of CP136060.1, read as the reverse complement.
AATTTGTTCACCCACCGTTTGCTATTTTTCTCGAGAGAAGCCACTGGTGAAACCTACGACCCCCGGGTCTCTTTCTCATATTATTTGCCATTGCGATCTGTTTTCCTTTGCATTTATTTCTAGATCTATTAAACTAAAAATACAAAAATACCTTGCTGCAATTTATTCTTATTTATTTTATTTGGCGTTCGATCTATCAATCTACTACGATTTATATCACGTCTGTTTGCCTATCTTGAGGCGTCGTACCTGGAGGGGATTGACAACCCCTTTAACACGTCTGGTTGCGAGGATTTGTTATCTGTGTGCAGGGGTTGTTCACGTTGTGTTGCCTGGTTCTCCTACTGGCTTGATAAGCTTGGTTTCACATCTGAGGGAAATACCTACCGCAACTATGCTGCATCATCCCTTCCTCTGTGGGGAAATACTGATGTAGCTTGAAGCCGCATCAATGTCACGCTAGATCATTGCACATCCCTGTACACCGCTGACGGCATTCATATAGAGTCATATCTTTGCTCTAGAATTGAGTTGTAATTCTTGAGTTGTAAGTAAATAAAAGTGTGATGATCATAATTATTAGAGCATTGTCCCATGTGAGGAAAGAATGATGGAGGCTATGATTCTCCCACAAGTCAGGATGAGACTCCGGACTTAAAATAAAAAATAGGCCAAAGAGTCCAAAAAAAGAGGCCAAAGTGCCCAAAAAAAGGAAAAAAGAGAAAAGAGAGAAGGGACAAAGTTACTATCCTTTTCCACACTTGTGCTTCGAAGTAGCACCATGTTCTTCATGATAGAGAGTCTCATATTTTATCACTTTCATATACTAGTGGGAGTTTTTTCATTATAGTACTTGGCTTGTATATTCTAATGATGGGCTTCCTCAAATTGCCCTAGGTCGTCGTGAGCAAGCAAGTTGGATGCACACCCACTTAGTTTTATTTTGAGCTTTTATACACTTATAGCTCTAATGCATCCGTTGCATGGCAATCCCTACTGACTTGCATCGATATCAATTGATGGGCATCTCCATAGCCCATTAATTTTCCTAGTTGATGTGAGACTTTCTCCTTTTTGTCTTCTCCTCACAACTTCCACCATACTCTATTCCACCTATAGTGCTATATCCATGGCTCATGCTCATGTATTGCGTGAAAGTTGAAAAAGTTAGAGAACACCAAAAGTATGAAACAATTGCTTGGCTAACACCGGGGTTGTGCATGATAAATACTTTGTGTGATAAAGATAGAGCATGACAATATTATATGATTTGTAAGGATAACTTTCTTTAGCCATGATATTTTGAGAGGACATGATTGCTTTATTAGTATGTTGAAGTATTATTGTTTTTATGTCAATATTAAACTTTTGTTTTGAATCTTATGGATCTGAATATTCATGCCAAACAAAACAGATTACATTGATAAACATGTTAGGTAGCATTCACACTTCATAAATTATTTCTTTTATCATTTACCTACTTGAGGACGAGAAGGAATTAAGCTTCGGGATGCTGATACGTCTCCAACGTATCTATAATTTATGAAGTATTCATGCCTTGTTTGCAACAATTTTATATGGTTTTGGTATGATTTTATTAGAACTAACCCGGACTGACGTTGTTTTTAGCAGAACTACCGTGGCGTTCTTTTTTGTGCACAAATAAAAGTTCTTGGATGGGCTGAAAATTTACAGTTATTTTTTATGGACCAAAAGAGACCTTCGAAGCACCAGATTTGGACTAGGAGGTGACCAAGGAGGCCACAAGCCTGGGGGGGCGCCCACCACCCCAGGGCGCGCGCTCCGAGCTTGTGGGACCCTTGGGCACCCCTTTGACGTGAGACCGACACCAAAAGTTCTTATAAATACCCAAACCTTCAAAAAGAGTAGATCGGAAGTTCCACCGCCGCAAGCCTCTGTAGCCATGAAAAACCAATCGTGATCCCTGTTCCGGCACCCCGCCGGAGGGGGAAACCATCACCAGAGGCCATCTTCATCATCCCGACGGCCACCATGATGAGGAGGGAGTAGTTCACCCTCAGGGCTGAGGGTATGTACTAGTAGCTATGTGTTTGATCTCTCTCTCTCTCTCTCTCTCTCTCTCTCTCTCTCTCTCTCTCTCTTTCTTTCTCTCTCTCTCTCTCTCTCTCTCTCTCTCTCTCTCGTGTTCTTGATTTGGCAAGATCTTGATGTACCACGAGCTTTGTTACTATAGTTGGATCATATAGTGTTTCTCCCTCTCTATATTCTTGTGCTGAATTGAGTTTTACATTTGAGGTTTCACTATTATGGGATTGAATACTTTTATGGATTTGAGAACACTTGGTGTATGTATTGCGTGGGATACCCATGGTGACAATGGGGTGTTATATTGATTCATTTGATGTATGTTTTGGCACTCAACTTGCGGATTACCGAGGTGACATTTGGGTAATCTATGTATAGGGGTTGGTGCATGTTTTCATCCTTGTTTCTTTGGTAGAAATCTTGGGGCACTCTTTGAGGTTCTTTGTGTTGGATTGAATATTATGAATCTGATGTTGTTTGATGCATATCATATAATTGACCCGCAGATACTTTTGGTGACATTGGAGTATCTAGGTGAGATTAGAGTTGATTGATCTGTATCATATGGTGTTATTTTAGTACGAACTTTAGCGTTGTTTGTGACAGTTATTGGAATAGCTCAAAAGATTGATCAGAAAGAATAACTTTGAGGTGGTTTTGTACCCTACAAGCAATTTCATCTTTTGTTCTCCGCGATAGGAACTTTGGAGCGACTCTTTGTCGAACGTTGAGGGATTGCCATATGATTTAATTATATTATCATTCTTGAGAGACTTTGCAGTAGTGAAAGTATGAACCCTGGCCTTGTTTTCAAGCATTGCAATACCGGTTTTGCTCACTTTTACTACTTGCTACCTTGCTGTTTTTATATTTTTAGATTACCAAAACCTATATCTAATATCCATATTACACTTGTATCACCATCTCTTCACCGAACTAGTGCACCTATAAAATTTACCATTGTATTGGGTGTGCTAGGACACAAGATAGTCTTTGTTATTTGGTTGCAGGGTTGTTTGAGAGAGACCATGCATCTTCATCCTACGCCTCCCACGGATTGATAAACGTTAGGTCATCCACTTGAGGGAAAACTGCTACTGTCCTAAAAAAACTCTACGCTTGGAGGCCCAAGACGATTCTACAAGAAGAAAGGTTGCATAGTACAGATATCAGTTCCTGAGTGTTTTCTTTGGTGGGTGATTTTCTAAGTGTATATGTGTGTGTCAGAGATAGACACAGAACATGTGTCGACTATATCTCAAAAAAATAAAAAAAAATATAACATGTGCAATGTGTGTGAAACAGAGGCCTAGACATATCGTATATAGAGGGGGCGATTGATACATCTCCAACGTATCTACAATTTTTGATTGTTCCATGCTATTATATTATCTGTTTCGGATGTTTTATATGCATTAATATGTTATTTAATACTCCCTCCATTCCAGAATATAAGGTGTATTGGTTTCCGTGCAAGTCAACCATTTGAAAGTTTGACCAAGGTTACAGAACAAAATAAAAACATGTGCAATACCTAATAGATAAAATATGAAACTACCTTTCATGATCGATCAAATGATATAAATTTTATATTATGGATATTGATATATTTTTCTAAAAACATGGTCAAACTTACACTCGTTTGACTTTTGAAAAAACAAATACACCTTATATAAAGGAGTGGAGGGAGTATTATTTTTGAGACTAACCTACTAACCAAGAGGCTAGTGCCAGTTTCTGTTTTTTTCCTTGTTTTTGAGTTTTATAGAAAAGGAATATTAAACGTTGTCCAAACGGAATAAAACTTCTGTGATGATTTTTCTTGGACCAGAAGACATCCAGAGGACTTGGAGAGAGGGGGGCGAAAGGTTACCGAGGAGGCCACAAGCCTGCCAGGTGCGCCCCAGGGGGCGCCCTGAGGGCTTGTGGGCCCCTCGACAGTCCTCCAACTCTAATCTTTGCACTATCAATTCCAAAATATTCCCCCAACATCATAGGGATCCACCAAAATACTTTTCCACCGCTGCAAGCCTTTGTTCCCGTGAGATCCCATCTTGGGGACTTTTCCGGCACCCTGCCGGAGGGGTATTCGATCACGGAGGGAATCTACATCAACCTTCACTACTCCAGGATGCTGCTAACGCGACACTACGATTAGAGATCCTTTCACGAAACTGTGTGCAACGCATTAATCACAAACAAGGATGTAAAAAACCGTTAAAAAGGTGCAAAACATTTGCAATGGAGGATGCATCAAACACGGTTCATATTTTAGTTGCGTGTGCGAACCAAGGCATACGGTTCAGTCCAATAAACTGTTTGCGATGAGGTGGAACAAAAGAAACGAGCAGCATGATGAAGGCGTGTGTGATGTACAGCATACGGTTCACTCGGATGTACTATTTGTGATTAGGCAACACAAAATAAACGGTCAGCCAGATCAAGGTGTGTGCGATGTACATCGTACAGTTCACTCGGATGAACTGTTTGTGATTAGACAACACAAAAGAAACGGTCAGCCAGATCAAGGTGTGTGTGATGTATGACATGCGGTTCACCCGGATGAACTATTTGCGTTGAGACAAGAGAACAGAAACGGTTCAATATGAAAAATACCATAAATATTGCAAGGTTCAAATTCAATGATTACAATGCCCAAATTCAAACATTATCTGATGCGTCATTTCTGAAAAGGGATCAGCTGCTGACAAGCCATGTATGGGCTTGACACAATAACATCCAATCGCTTTGCCATATGCCCTTCCAATACGAAATTTGGCATTTTTGGAGGCACTTCCATTCCGCAGCACCATCCGCCTCTGATAATCATACCATTGATCTTTCCAAATTAAATGCATGTTCAACCTCAGTACCCTCAGCACCTTTGCTCTGACAAGAAAGAACATGGCGAGTGTAATCTCCGGTGGGGTCCCTCGGTAGGAGTTCAAAGTAATATTTGAGAGATGCAGATCCAGGCATTCGATGTGATTGTCGTTATCAACATCTTCCACCGGGCCTAATATGCACTGCAAAAGAAGAGAACCTGTTAGTGCCTACAAGAAGTTTCAAACACTGCTACACGCCCATTTGGTTTGCAGGATTTGTAAAATGCACCAACGTGCCATCTTTGATCTGTCATGATTAACATGTGCATTAATTTGATTACAATCTAGAAACATGTAGCCTTCTTCACAAGCGGTTGGATTGGATGAAAAATTCCCTAAGAAAACTAGTACAGATGAATCCAAAGGAGAAATGATTATGGACGATTGTAACCATATGAATGAAGCAACCAATATGGGGTGGGGGTGTATTTCCTAAAATCCTCCAAAATTCCTTCAGAAATCGTAGTACATAGTCATTGTAAACTCAGGAAAAGGTGCAAAAATTGAACTCCCTTATGGTTAACATTTAACAGGTTAAAGTGCGTTATATCGACTAGAGGGGGGTGAATAGGCGATTTTTATGAAATTCTTCACTGAGGAATTTGCTCGTGAGGAAATTCCTTAGCGAAGAACTACTAGCAGCGGAATAAGTACTCAGATGAAAACATAACAGAATCCTAGCATGGTCGTCATGATGAAATGAAGACACACACAGAGTACAGAAAGCGTAAACACAGGATAACACAAGTTGAAGACAAACAGACTGAAGAAATTGAACTGAGGAAATTGAGAAAGTCTTCAGTCAAAGTCTTCAAACACAGATATGATACACAAATAGCACACTACTGAGGAAATGAAAGAGTTAAGGAAATAGAACCAGTAAGCTTGGTGAAGACAATGATTTGGTAGACCAGTTCCAACTGCTGTCTCAGTTGTACATCTGGTTGGAGCGGCTGAGTATTTAAACTTGAGGACACCCAGTCCCGGACACACAGTCCTCACCGTATTCTCCTTAAGCTAAGAACACACAGTCCTCGCCCAATCACTCGTGGTAAGTCTTCAGGTGACTTCCAAACCTTCACAGACTTGGTCACTCGGCGATCCACAATTCCTCTTGGATGCTCTAGACCTTGACGCCTAACCGTCTGGAAGAAGCACAGTCTTCAAAGGTAACAAGCGTCGGATCCACGCAGGATCAATCTCTTCAGTGATGCTCAATCACTTTGGGTTTGTAGGTGTTTTGGGTTTGGGGTTTGGATTTTCCTCACTTGATGATTTTCGCTCAAAGTCCTCGGAGGATGGGTTGCTCTCAAATGACAAGTGTCAAGTTCTCGCGGAGCAGCCAACCAGGTAGTGGTTGTAGGGGGCGGCTATTTATAGCCTAGGGAGCAGCCCGACATGATAAGACATAAATGCCCTTCAATGATATGACCGTTAGGTGGATAAGATATTTTAGGACAGCTGGCGCGCATCACAGCAACGGTCGATAATTTGAGGTACAAATTCCTCAGGGCTATCATGTTCCTCACTGTGTAGGCAATTCGCATTGGCGAATTCCTAACTCCTCAGTTAGAGCAAAGTCCTCAGTGACCAGAAGAACTGCGTCTCTGTTACTGAAGAAATTGACTGAACTGTATGAGATTTCCAATGGCTTCACTCGAAGGGATTGGTAGGTGTAGGATTTGAGTTGAGCATCACATGGAAATTTTCTCCTTAGTATTTCCTCGACCCCCTTTAACAGTACGGTGTTTTCTATGACTCAAGAAAGAGAAAATGAAACTACGAAAACAAAAGTCTTCACGCTTCATGTTCCTCGAATGAATACCAAGTCTTCAAGGTCACACCAATTTCTTCACTTTCAAAGTCTTCAGAAAGTCTTCAGTATATCAAAGTCTTCAGTCGAAGAACTTCATTTTTAGGGGTCGACTTTCTCTGTAAATCTCAAACTCCTCATAGACTTATAGATCTGTGTACACTCATAAACGCATTAGATACTTAACCTATAAGTCTTCAATACACCAAAATCACTAAGGGGCACTAGATGCACTTACAATCTCCCCCTTTTTGGTGATTGATGACAACATAGGTTAAGTTTTCAACGGGGATAAATATATGAAGTGTAAATACTGATATTGAGGAATTTGATTGCAAGATATAGAAGAACTCCCCCTGAAGATGTGCATAGTGAGGAATTTGCTATTGAAGCAATGCACACTTGAAGAGTTGAATCATGGAGATCTCCCCCTATATCTTGTAATTCATACACGCATTTGATATATAATATGAAGAATTTGAAATGCATGATGAAATATGGTGCCTGATGTAATTCAGCATGTGTGCAATAATATTAGTGAGGAATAAGCATGCAGAATAGCGCATCAAAGTATCAAAGCACAGTGCAACAAAAGTATCAGCGCACCATCGGACTTAAGATTACAACTCGATCCAATAAAAGTTGCGGAAGAACGAGAGTTGTAACTTAAAAAGAACGAATAAGCCCTTATTATAGACCCGCTTGAAGACTAACTCAGATTTCTCCCCCTTTGTCATCAAATGAACAAAAGGATCGAAAATCTGAGGACTAACGCCCCTAAAGATTTTCAAGTTGATGAAGGAGCGCCAGCGTTGTTGGGGTCGGTCGTTGAAGTAGGGCCTGCTGCAGTGTCGTCCAAGTCTTCATTTTCATCAGTCTCACGCGAAGAGGAATATGAACTGGCCACCAAAGAAGGAACCTTGACCTTCTTGTATTTCTTCGGAGGAGGTGCAAACCAGTCAAAGTCTTCTTTGAGACCCATTTTCTCCAAGTCTTCAGCACTGTACACTTGAGATAGAATAGCCCAGGTGCGGTTGAGGGTTTCATGAAGGTAGTAGTGGTTTTTCTTCACTGCATTGTGTGTGGAGGTCATGTTGTGAAGAATTGAACCAAACTAACGCTTGACCCATTTGTGATTGCGATCAACCTTTTGATGAAGACTGGGGAGTAACTCACGGTCAGTCATCATCCTGGGTGCTGTGGCTTGAGGATTTGGCTTGGCAGTGTTAGCAGCAGAGTCATGTGTGGCAGAGTCATCATTGGTGGAGTAAGATGCAGCTTTGCGAAATTGGCCATCCAATGGACGAATGCCTTCATCTATCACAGCAGTGGCCTTGCCTTTTTCTTCAGCCGAGGAAAATGTCCGTTTGAGGACTTCAATGGGAGGCAAGTAGCTGCAGTGGTTGAGCGTTTTAGCTTTGTAGTTGAGTGAAGACCTTATCCTGATGAATTTCATTATCCAAGGTGCATAAGGCTTCAGCTCAAATGGTGACATAGCAATGTTGGCCAGAGTCCTCATGAAGAAATCGTGGAAGTTGACGGGAACGCCATGGATGATGTTGAAAAGCAGATTCTTCATGATGCCAACGACTTCTTCATCAGACGAGTCGTGGCCTTTGATGGGACTCATTGTCTTTGTCAGAATGCGATAGACAGTCCTTGGCACATACACCAATTCCTTGACGAGGAAATTGGTTCTAGGAGCTTGCCCTGGCTTCAAAGGCTTCATCAGCACTTGCATATAATGATTTGAAAGCTCAGGTTCGTTGTACACACAGCGAGCATCTTCAGTGGGTGGACTCAGAGGAAGGACCTGAAGCAATTCAGATACAGGGGCCTTATGGTGGGTGTTGTCAGTCATCCAGTCCAAAACCCATGAATTGATATCTTCAGAGTTGTCGGTGATGTGCAACGTTGCATAGAATTGAAGAATAAGTTCTTCATTCCAATCGCATATATCTGTGCAGAAATTGAGCAGCCCAGCGTCGTGAAGAACACTGAGCATAGGTGTGAAGCACGGCAAGGACTCCATATCCACATGAGGAATATGAGCATGGTCGAAGACTTTGTCTTTGTTGTAAAGCACTGAGGAATAGAAATTTGCTTGGCTGGCAGTCCAGAAACGCCTCTTCCTTATGCAAGCAGAGTCATATGGGTTGTATTCAGTGAAGAACATGTGCTCGCCATAGAAGTCTTCAGCCTTGAATTTTTGTTTTCGTGAGAACGGATCCTTTGGCCATGGCAGAGGAGTGTCAGTGAGTTGCATCACGACCTCAGGAATGACGATCTCAGGTTCTTCAGGCTGAGGAATTTCAGGATTTTCCTCAGGTGCAGTCACCTTGGCTATTTCAGCAGCAGTTTCTTCAGCACTAGTGGCTGGAATTTCTTCATGCACAGATGCAGTGGGATGAGTTTCTTCAGAGCCCAATTGTACTATTGGTGAAGGAGAGTGAGGAATTTGCTCCAGGGGAGTGAAGAGTGGGGAATTGGGATTCTGACTTTCCCAAAAGTCGTCATTCATCACTGGAGTGGTGCTTCCAATATCCACATCTTCATCAATTTCTTCAACACCCGCCTCTTCAGCATCAAACTGAGGCATTGGTGATGAGACCATTGGGGTTGAAGGGATTGCATCCGCTTCAATTTCTTCATCAATCTGCTCTGACGAAGCAGCAGATTGAGTTTCTTCATCTGATCCACTAGGGATCTCATAATCTTCACCAAAAGGAACAAGGTCCTTTGATGGGACGGAGGAGATAGGAACGGCATCAATGGGATTTGCAAAAGAGCTTGTCATCGGCTTCATCTTCTTGGGAGCTGAAGATTCTGAAGCATTGGATGCCTTCCTTTTCTTCACAGCAGCTCGTTCTGCAGCCTTTGTTTTCCTCACATCCAATGCAGATGGAAGAATTGGAGTTGGCGTAGGCGCAGGTGGAGCTGAGGAATCAGGTTGATTTTACTCAGGCGCAACTGATGCAGTTTCCCTGGTTTCTTCAATTTCTTCAGGCGCACCACTCATGGATGCCCTGGCAATTTCATCAACGGCTGGAGCAGAGTCATCAGCCTTGGAACTAGCATTTTCTTCAGCAGCCTGAACTTCATCAACGGTGCTGGCATGTTCTTCAGTTTGCTGAACAGATGCTTCAGCTTGAGGAATTTGTTGTGTTGAGGCTGCACCCTTGGTGAAGGTATCAGTCAGCCTTACAAATCTGACCTTGGCTCCTTGCCAATCAGCATAGTAGGAGTCAAATTTGTCGCTGAGGGCTTTGATGTCAGCCTGCATCTTGATGAGTTCTTCAGGCTTCATTGTGAGAACATTTTTCTTCAGTAGCTTCTATTTGCGGTACTGCGATTTCTTGATCTCTCTGGCCTTATCATATTTCCACTTCTCCTCTTGGATGAAGTGAGTCAACATGTGACTTTGACCAGGTGTCAGCTTGAAATCATGGATAGGTGTGTGAGGATCCTTATGCCAGAGATCAATATAATCTAGGATCGCCTTTGGATCCAATAGCAGGGGCACAGGTGTGCCTTTGGCTTTAGCAGCCCGTTCTTGTCGGTCCCTGATGATTTCAGTAAGTTCTTCCTCATCAGCTTCATCATCATCAGATGACACAGTGAAGACTACCTGCTTCTTCTGAGGACTTGTGCGAGTGACGCGTCCAGCAGTAGCCTTTTTCTTCAGCAGTGAGGGTCTTGCTGAGGAATTTGGTGCAGCTGAAGAACTAGCTGAGACACCAGAGGCAATAGAGATGCCAGTCGTCCTTTGGCATGAGGCCGGATGCACAGGTGCTGAGGACTTTGTCAGGACAACTGAAGACTTTGGTGGAGCTGGAGCAGCATGAGGAATTTGCTTTGAAGATTTTGAAGATTCTGGCTGTGAGGGCGCAGCTGAGGAACTTGGCCGTGAGGGCATTGAAGATGAAGCACTTGGCTTGCGAGCGGGCTTATTTAGCATCGCTTTCTTCGGCTTGACCAAGGCCTCAGTGGCAGTAGCAGCAGCAGAATCTTCATTGAATTTCCTCACTGCTTCTCTGGCTTGCCTTGCCAGTTTAGCTTGGCGCTTGGCCCATTCTTTAGGAAATTCCTCACCATGCTTGATGCTGGTGGGATCAGCCACTTGGCCAGGTGCCAATGGAGGTCTTTGGCATGGAGGGTTTACTGCGAATTTCTTCATGTACTTTGGAGTAACATATCTGTATTCCCTCCATTCACGTGCCCATCTCCTTTCAATCCTCTGGATTCGCACCTTGCGCTGATTTTTATCTTCTTTGCCAAACTTGGCTTCATCAGGCGTGCAGTACTCATCATAGATGTCCTCAGGTATTTCAAAAGTTGTCATAACCTCAGGCTTCTTTCCTCCTTTCTGTGGCCTTTTACCTTCAGCCATTTTCTTCAGATGAGGAATTTGAACAATTGAATTCTCTGAAGAAGTATGCAACTTTTCTTCGAGGAACGCTGCAAACGAGTTAAGTTGATGAGAACCTAAAGATTCCGCAGCGGACATGTGTACATATGAACAGTGTATAGTTGCGAGGAATTTGAAGAGGTCATATGCGTTCTCAGAGGGTTTTTCATAAAGAACAAGTTTGAGGAATTTGACCAGATTCGTCTTGAGGAATTTCACTAAGCGCTTTATATCTTAGGTTCCAGAGTTGTATAGATCGAAGATCCACACAATTGAGGAATCTTTGAAGAAATTGAGGCTTAGGAAAATGAATCAAGAACAGATAACATGTGAGGTGTTTTGTGTGTGAGGATTTGAAGAATAAAACACTTTTGAAGATTTTGTAGAAAAATTTCGAATCAACGAGGGCAGTAAAATTAGCTTTTAATTACCCTGAGCGAAGAACACGACGAACTGGGAGTTGGAACAGTGAAGTTCATCGATGCAGATCTTCCACGCCCTAACTTGGCGGAGGAAGACGTCTACGGCGGCGGTGGAGGTGAAGATTTCCGCGGTTGGCACGAGTACGACAGCGACGAGGTCGAGGCAGTGAAGCTCTTCCTCACCGGCGACGATGGAGTAGCGACGACGCTAGGGTTTGGAGAGCTCGAGCGAGGGAGTGAGATCGAGCGGGGTAAAAGAAGTGAGGATGGCGAAGGGGGTATTTATAGCCGCGGTGAAAAACTGTTTGTCCGAAGATTTGGGACGAACGTGCCCCTGGCCGTTCTCCTTCTTGCGACATGTGTCACCCACGTACTGTGTGGTGGAGATCGTGTAAGATCGTGGGTGGATAAAATAATCCATCGTGGGATGCGGAACGGTCTGAGCGGCAAAACCGAAAGTTTGGATAAGATTAGTTTTAACTTTCCGTTCGCAATTTCTTCAGCTGACAAGGACACAGTGAAGAATTTGAACGAGTTTCAAATAGAACGCACGTGAAGAATTTGTGAATAGATTGGATTGAGTATAGCATAGAGAGGAAGGGTCCGATCACATTCACTTAGCAGAAAAGTTCCAACTTGAAGAAATAGCTATAAGTGAATGTTGTAGAGGACATATATATATAGACAATGAAGAAAAACGGTGGCACAAGTGAAGACTTTGTAAAGTTTGAAGAATTTGAAAAACTGAAGAATTTCAAAAGTTGAGGAAAAACTCAAATTGAAGATTTCCAACTTTTGTGGTGGCGCGACCCACCATGTAAGAATGATGATTTCAGACACCGCGTACAATTGTCGTAGGGTTCTGAGAATCAAATTCTTCATTAATTTCTTCACACTTAGAGTGTTACTCTTCATTGATTGAAGAAAAACGTTTCTTCATGTGTTGCACATCTAAGTCATTAATTTTGCATAAGTGTTAGGATGAGTGCCTTTTCAAAGTACATTCGAAGATTCTAAGATATTTAGCTCACACCGCAACTTGCAAAATCTCTTCTCATCCAAGGGCTTAGTGAAGATATCGGCTAGCTGTTCTTCAGTCTTCACATGCTCAATAGAACTGTCGCCCTTCAACACATGATCACGAAGAAAATGATGACGAATCTGAATGTGCTTTGTCTTCGAGTGTTGAACTGGGTTGTGAGCAATCTTGATGGCACTCTCATTGTCATAGAGGAGAGGCACATTCTTCACGTTGATGCCATAGTACTTGAGCGTTTGCTTCATCCATAGCAATTGAGCACAGCAAGAACCAGCAGCAATGTACTCAGCTTCAGCAGTAGACAGTGATACGCAGTTCTGTTTCTTTGAGGACTAACAGACCAAGGATCGTCCGAGGAAATGACAAGTACCAGATGTTGACTTGTGATCCACACGGTCACCAGCATAGTCAGAGTCTGAATATCCAATGAGATCAAAATCCGAGCCCTTGGGATACCATAATCCTAGTGTTGGTGTGTGAGCTAGATATCGAAGAATATGCTTCACAGCCTTATGGTGTGATTCCTTCGGTGCAGCTTGAAATCGTGCACACATGCAAACACTAAGCATTATATCTGGCCTAGATGCACATAAGTACAATAAAGAACCAATCATGGAGCGGTATACCTTATGGTCGAAGTCAGTACCATTTTCATCAGTGCATAGTTGACCATTTGTGGGCATAGGAATTTTGATGCCTTTGCAATCTTGCATGCCGAATTTCTTCAGGACATCCTTGAGGTATTTCTCCTGAGATATGAATATGCCATTGCGATGTTGGCGAATTTGAAGACCTAAGAAGAATTTCAACTCTCCCATCATAGACATTTGATATTCTTCTCTATCATATTGGCAAATTCATCACTATAACGTTGGTCAGTACATCCAAAGATAATATCATCAACATATATTTGGCACACAAACAGTTCACCACCATATGATTTAGTAAAGAGAGTGGGATCGAGTGAACCGGGTGTGAAGCCTTTCTTCATGAAGAATTTCTTCAATGTATCATACCACGCCCGTGGGGCCTGCTTGAGGCCATAGAGGGCCTTGTTAAGTCTGAAGACTTTGTCAGGATGCTTTGGATCTTCAAAACCTGGTGGTTGAGCAACATATACTTCTTCCTCAAGCTTACCATTGAGGAATGCACTTTTCACATCAATTTGGTGTAAGATGATATCATGATGGTTAGCATAAGCAAGCAATATGCGAATAGCCTCAAGTCTAGCAACAAGTGCAAAAGTTTCATCGAAATCAATTCCTTCAACCTGTGTGTAGCCTTGAGCTACGAGTCGTGCCTTATTCCTCACCACAACACCATTTTCATCTTGCTTGTTGCGGTAGATCCACTTTGTGCCAATGATGTTATGCTTGCGAGGATCGGGACGATCAACTAATTCCCATACGTTGTTGAGCTTGAACTGATGTAATTCTTCTTGCATGGCCTGAATCCACTCAGGCTCCAGAAATGCTTCATCTACCTTAGTGGGCTCTGTGATAGAGACAAAAGCAAAGTGCCCACAAAAGTTAGATAGATGTGAAGCTTTTGAGCGTGTGAGAGGACCTGGTGCTCTAATGTCATCGATGATCTTCTCCACTTGCACTTCTTTTGCAACGCGAGGGTGAGCTGGTTGTCGTTGAGGAATTTGATCAGCATTTTCTTCACCATCAATTTCCTCAGCATTTTCTTCAGGTGCATCAGCTCGACGTTCTTCACGTTCTGGAATGAATTCTTCAGCAGATTCTTCAGTAGGAATGACATCTTCAGTAGCCTTGTGCTTGATTGAATCCTCAGGTGCAGGTTCATCTAACACAGAAGGTAGGTGCTCTCTTTGCGAGCCATTAGTTTCATCGAACCGCACATTTATAGTTTCAACAATCTTGTGAAGAACATTGTTGAAGACTCTATAGCTGTGCGAGTCCTTTCCGTAAGCAAGCATAAAACCTTCATGTGCTTTCGGTGCAAATTTAGAGTTGTGATGAGGATCTCTAATCCAGCATTTAGCACCGAAGACTTTGAAATAACTCACATGGGGTTTCTTGTCAGTGAGGAGTTCATATGCAGTCTTCTTGAAGAATTTGTGAAGATATACTCTGTTGATGATATGGCACGCAGTATCAATTGCATCAACCCAGAAACGACGAGGGGTTTTGTACTCATCGAGCATAGTGCGAGCCATCTCAGCAAGAGTCCTGTTCTTGCGCTCCACGATGCCATTCTGTTGAGGAGTATAAGGAGCAGATAACTCATGAGTAATACCAAGTTCATCAAGGTAGTCATCGAGACCCGAATTCTTGAACTCGGTGCCGTTGTCACTTCTGATGTGCTTAATCTTCACACCAAAGTTGGTTGAAGCTCTCGAGGAAAATCGTTTGAAGACTTCCTGCACTTCAGTTTTGTAAGAGACAAGGTGTACCCATGTGTAACAAGAGTAATCATCAACAATAACAAAGCCATATTGAGATGCTTCATTCGAAACAGAGGAATAATGGTTAGGACCGAAGAGATCCATGTGAAGCAATTCAAATGGACGAGTAGTAGTCATGATAGTCTTATGCTGGATGCTTGGCCTTTGTCATCTTTCCAGCTTCACAGGCACCGCACAAGTGATCCTTGAGGAATTTGACATTCTCAATGCCAATGACGTGCTTCTTCTTTGCAAGCGTGTTCAAATTCCTCATGCCTGCATGACCAAGTCGTCGATGCCATAGCCATCCTTCTGAAGCTTTTGCAAGTAGGCACACGGCTGGTTGTGAATCTGCAGAGAAATCAACAATATACAAGTCTCCTCTCCTAAAGCCTTCGAAGACTTTGGAATTGTCAGCCTCCATAATCACAACACAACGATACTTGCCAAAGACAACAACCATATCAAGATCACAAAGCATTGAGACAGACATAAGATTATATCCTAAGGACTCAACAAGCATGACTTTGTCCATGTGTCGATCCTTTGTGATAGCAACCATACCAAGACCCAATACCTGACTTTTGCTTTTATCAGCGAAGATGATATGCTTCATGTGTGACGCTGATAAGGGAGCATCCATCAACAGATTCTTGTCACCAGTCATGTGATTTTTACATCCACTATCAAGTACCCATTCAGTGGCTTTGGGTTGATCATCATGCAGATGAATTATGTCGGGGAAACTGCCTCCACGAGCACCTATGGGGACGAAGCCCCTTTCGGTTCGGCGGGGGGCGGAGGTCGCACGAAGAGCAGATCGAGGCGGAGCACACGAGCGGTTTTACCCAGCTTCGAAGCTCTCCGGAGAGATAATACTCCTACTGCTGCTTTGTGGTTTCTATTGAGTTCTTGCTCGGGAGCACTGAGTGCTACAGTACACACAAGCGGCTAACGAGACCGAGCGTGAATGTTCGTCCTCTTCCCCTACGTTGTGCATGGGCCTCCTTTTATATGCACAAGGGGTCTCCAACCGGTGGCAACGTAGGCAAGGGCAAAAATGGAAAAGGTGCTGCGGTAGGTACAACTACCTACACAGTGTATCATACCTAACCCTGACGGCAGGGGACAAGGGCATTAAATGCCTATCTACGTCGCCCAAATAGTGCAGAAAAGGGACCGTCAGGGACGCCACCGCTCGCCACGATGGCGATCTTGTCAGCGCCGCTTGCCACAGTGCACCCCTGGCTGCATAGCCTCCCGCCACGTACGCCTGGAAGGGTCTCAGAGCGACACGTTGGTGGGTGTGCTAGAGCGCGGGTACAGAGTGGTTGCTAGCTGCAGCAAGCGCCTTGCCGCGGTCGTTGTCTTGTCGTGTCCGGGAGCTTGTCGCTCGCCGGGTCTTGCCGGGACGCGTGGCGCGTCGCGGCAAGTTCCTTGAGATGCCTTGGTTGGCCTTCCCGGCAAGCTCCTCTTGCCGGGGTCTTGTGCCTTGAGTGGCCTTCCCGGCAAGCTCCTCTTGCTGGGGCCTTGTCTCCTTGGCTTAAATACTTTCTTCTTGAATGGCTCCAAAGGAACCACGGGGGTCCTTGGCGGTCACCCGGCAAGCCTTGCCGCGGGGCGCTGCGACTGCCCGTGCACAAGTTCGGGATACTAGGGTACCCCTACTCTAGTACACCGACAGGAGCCCCCGGGCCTGAGCCATACACGGTGCCGAGCGCTGTTGGGCCAGGCCCAAAACAGGGCACGGGCACGCGCGGCCTGGGTCACGCCGCATCTGACTCCGTATCCACCGCGCCCTCCCTGAACGGCACGCGTCAATTGCGGCGTCGTGGGAGAGATCGTGGGTGGTTTCTTTATTCGGAAGGGCAAAACGTCCACCCCCTCTCTCCTTATAAGCAGGGGAAATAGGGGCAGTTCGCGCCTTCCCCATAAACGGAGGGAAGCGTGGAGGCGTGGTTTTCGAGGCGTCCACTCCACACGATCACGGGGTGGGGAGAGGTCGCCTCATCCGTCGCCTTGGTTCTGTACGCCTGCCACGCGGCTTCCATGCTCTTGGGGTGGCGAACGGTGGAGGCGGGAAACCGGGCCGTCGTGGGTCGAGGCAGCGGGTCGGTCCCAGTTCCCTGCTCCTTTTGTGTCTTGATTAGCTGAGCGGGGCGGCCGAGCCCCCACCCTGTTCCTTTATAAGGAGCGGGAGGGGGGGCGAAGGCCCGTATTCTTTCATCTCCTCTTTCCTTAAGCTTCTGCTCCCCTCTCTCTCATTCTCCATGGAGAAAGGGAACCCTGGTCCTTCAACGGTGGCGGCGAGGGTCGCCGCTAGACAACGCGTCCCCCCTTCTCCCGCACCCGTGGTGGCAGAGCCAGCCGTAAGGGGAAGAGGGAGGGGGCGAGGTCGAGGGCGAGGCCGAGGCGCTCGGGGAAGAGGTGGACGGGGCGGCTCACCGGCCTTGCCTCCGCCAGCGGCTCCTCTTCCCATGGTGGTCCATATCGGGGACGACCCTTGCGAGTTCTTTGTCAGGCTGCGTCGGCCGCCTCGTCGTCGCCTTCGTCTCCCGACTCCTTTTGCGAGCGAGATGGAGTTGGATCCGCCCGAGACACTGAGGCTGCACATGAGGGGCTGTGGAATCAGCGGTATGCGAGTCCACGTTGACTTCCCGGCCCCTAATGTGATGTATCTTGGTCGAGGGTGGAAGACGTTCGCCCATATCCACAGCCTGATGGAGGGGCTCACCCTCCATTTTAAGCTGATGGAGGGCGGTCTCCTCTCCGTCAAGGTCTTCGGGTGCTTCGAAACTCGGGCAAGGTGTTGCGTGGAGAGATCCTCTGATAGCGAAGACTCCTCCTCGAGCAAGAGTGACGAGGGGGACAGCGGCAGCGACGATGGGGGTAGCGGGCGGCAGGATGACGGGTCCGACTAGGTGTCGGGCGTTGCTCCGTGCGGCACCGGCGACCCCATCATCCGTGTCGTCGGCTCCTCGATCTTCTCGAGGTCGTCTCCTTGACCTACCTCCTAAAGAGAGGGACAAGAAAGGGATTACGGGCACCTTATCTCTTTTTAATTTGTAAGCCCTCGGGCCTTAGCTGCATTTAAAACTTGTAATCCCATCATTCATGTTTTTCATTCTCTATGAACTGTACCTGAGTGGAATGCTTTTTTGTGAAAAGGGGATGCTTGCCGGGTCACTTGTCTTGTGGGTGGAACCCACGTCAAGGAGCAAATCCTTAATATCTTTAAGATAGACACTTCTTTTCCCGGCAGCAGGCCCTGCCGTCTTCCCACGTCGCTCGACCTTTCTCACGCTTTTGGCGGAGGCAGGGAGGAGGCGGGTTCAGGCTCCTCGTTCCGTCCCTTTGCTGCCGCGACTACGACCAAACCTGGCCCCAGGAACGAGCCCTAGGGCCTAGAGTTAGGGGAGCACGGTAGCTTTTAGGAAGAAACGAGGTTTCGCATACCTCAGTCCATAAGAGAATGCATGATAAGGGATGAAAAACTTATCTGAGATTGCAGCCCCCGGCAACTCTGGTTCGCCGTGGGTGAGTCTTTGTACTGGCAGCCCCCGGCAACACTGGCTTGCCGGGGTCCAGATGCTGGTCATGTTATGAAAACAATCTATTAGAGCCGCGACAAGATATTTTGTAATATAACTCTATTTTGGGCAGCGATTGCAATGTTATTTCCTTTACTTGATTCCTTCCTTTGTATGTTTTTTCCCTACGCTTTTAGGGAACTTGCCGGCGTAGGCACCTTTGCCGCGAGCGCTGAGTGCGGGACGTCAGCAGCCTACTGGCGGTGCCGTTACCGACAAGAAACCTTGTCGCGACTAGTCGCAGCTCGCTTAAGTTGTTGAGCGAACTCGAAACAAAGTAAGGGCGCGACTCTAGTCGCAGCACACTTAAACTGTTGAGCGAACTCGAAACAAAGTAAGGGCGCAACTAGCCACGAGCCGGTTCCTTCGCGCACAGGTTTTCCATACAAAGCACGGTTGTTCTAGGAAGATAACTTAAAAAATTTTAAAATCTGACTGCTCAAACTTTGGCAACTTAGCTTTTCTGTTGTTCGCTTCCCGGCAAGGCGAAATTTTCTTGAACGACGCCTGGTCCACACCATTATCTTCTCCTTCCCCCCCGGCAAACTTGTGGGCGAGAGGAACCTTCCTTTCCTTGAGAAAAGGGAGAAAAGAAAATAATGATATGGAGCCTTATGTCTCGTTGTTGCTTACCGGGGTTTGGTGCTGCACAAAGTGTCAGATAAGTCATGCAAAAAATAAAAAACATGAAATTGACAAGCCGTGCGGAGCACATGAGCTTTACTTATGCACAGGGTCTGCGCCTGGATTTGTACAAAGGATTACATGCAACAGCGGCAAGACTTGTACAAAAGGTGGTTGCCGGAGCAGGGTCCGGCAACCGCGCCTTACGGGTAAAACTTACGAAGATGCTCGATGTTCCAGGAGTTGCTCACCGGAATGCCATCTTCGGTCTCAGGGCGGACAGCGCCAGGCCTAGTGACTCGTTTCACCCGATAAGGGCCTTCCCACTTCGGCGTCAACTTGTTGGAATTCTTGGCGGAATGAACGCGCCGAAGAACAAGGTCACCTTCCTCGAGACTTCTGGCGTTAACTTTGCGGCTATGGTAGCGGCGCAAAGCTTGCTGGTAGCGAGCAGCTCGTACAGCAGCCTGAAGACGGTCCTCCTCAAGGAGCAGCGCGTCATCTTTCCGCAGCTGCTCTTGCTCAAGCTCATCATAAGCGAGCACTCAAGGTGACCCGTATACGAGTTCCGTGGGGATAACTGCCTCTGCTCCATAGACTAGAGCGAAAGGTGTCTGGCCAGTGGCTCGATTTGGCGTCGTCCTGATCGACCAAAGAACCACCGGCAGCTCCTCGATCCAGTTTGTTCCGCACCCGTGCAGCCTGTCGAAAGTCTTGGTCTTGAGCCCACGCGGCACTTCAGCATTTGCCCTCTCCGCTTGACCGTTGCTCCTGGGGTGAGCAATAGAAGCGAAGCAGACCTTGGCGCCAAGATCTTGGACGTACTGCATGAAGGTGCGGCTCGTGAATTGCGTACCGTTGTCGGTGATGATCCTGTTAGGGATCCCGAAGCGGCAAACAATCGACCTAAAGAACTTGACTGCTGACTGTGCGGTCACCTTCCTCACTGCTTCCACTTTCGACCACTTTGTGAACTTGTCGATTGCAACGTACAAGTACTCAAAGCCCCCGACTGCTCGGGGGAAGGGGCCGAGGATGTCGAGCCCCCAGACCGAAAATGGCCAGGATAAAGGGATCGTCTGGAGAGCTTGAGCTGGCTGGTGTATCTGTTTGAAATGGAGATGGCACGCTTCACACTTGGTTACTTGTGCAGTTGCATCCTGGAGGGCTGTCGGCCAAAAGAAACCTTGCCGGAAAGCTTTGCCGGCAAGTGCTCTTGCGCCAATGTGGTGACCACAAATGCCTCCATGTATCTCTGCCAACAGCTTCTGCTGGAGTGGCGGGTAGCGGTGGCGAACAGTGCGAGGAGCGGGATATGGTCGGACTTCTAACTGCATTAGAAGGAGCAATATCCCGTCCAGGCGACCGTGCCTCGCTCGCGCCAGTACGTTGGCGTGCATGCTGGCCTGGAGGATCTCGAGATCCGCCTGCTCGATCTGGGTCCAGCGAACGTATGGTACCGTGAGTACCACGACGCTGCCGGTCCTGCGCCTCTTGAGATGGGCGCGATGCATCTACGGATGCTTGGTCGTCGTGGGAGCCTGCTACGCTGCCGATAGGCAGCGCAGCCTTGTCCTTGGACCTGGCGGCACCGTGGGCTCCCTCGTCGACGCCCGTTCTTTCGCCGGCGTCTTCCCCACCAGCCGTTTGCTCCGGCGGTGGTGGGTTCGACGCTGACGAAGCAGCCGCCTCCGAAGCCTTCTTCTTCGGCGGCATGTCGATGAAGTCGATGAAGATCTGGCTCGTGTGAACGCCGGATCAGGTTCACACAACCTCGACGCCCCCTACCTGGCGCGCCAAAGATGTCGGGGAAACTGCCTCCACGGGCACCTATGGGGACGGAGCCCCTTTCCGGCTTGGCGAGGGCAGAGGTCGCACGAAGAGCAGATCGAGGTGGATCACACGAGCGGTTTTACCCAGCTTCGGAGCTCTCCGGAGAGATAAAACTCCTACTTCTGCTTTCTGGTTTGTATTGAGTTCTTGCTCGGGAGCGCTGAGTGCTACAGTACACACAAGCGGCTAACGAGACCGAGCGTGAATGTTCGTCCTCTTCCCCTACGTTGTGCATGGGACTCCTTTTATATGCTCAAGGGGTCTCCAACCGGTGGCAACGTAGGCAAGGGCAAAAATGGAAAAGGTGCTGCGGTAGGTACAGCTACCTACACAGTGTATCATACCTAACCCTGACGGCAGGGGACAAGGGCATTAAATGCCTATCTACGTCGCCCAAACAGTGCAGAAAAGGGACCGTCAGGGACGCCACCGCTCGCCAGGATGGCGATCTTGTCAGCGCCGCTTGCCACAGTGCACCCCTGGCTGCACAGCCTCCCGCCACGTACGCCTGGAAGGGTCTCAGAGCGACACGTTGGTGGGTGTGCTGGAGCGCGGGTACAGAGTGGTTGCTAGCTGCGGCAAGCGCCTTGCCGCGGTCGTTGTCTTGTCGCGTCCGAGAGCTTGTCGCTCGCCGGGTCTTGCCAGGACGTGTGGCGCGTCGCGGCAAGTTCCTTGAGATGCCTTGGTTGGCCTTCCCGGCAAGCTCCTCTTGCCGGGGTCTTGTGCCTTGAGTGGCCTTCCCGGCAAGCTCCTCTTGCCGGGGCCTTGTCTCCTTGGCTTAAATACTTTGTTCTTGAATGGCTCCAAAGGAACCACGGGGGTCCTTGGCAGTCACCCGGCAAGCCTTGCCGCGGGGCGCTGCGACTGCCTGTGCACAAGTTCGGGATACTAGGGTACCCCTACTCTAATACACCGACAAATTAGTGCAACTTACGACCTCATATACTTCAGCAGTGAAGAATATGATATCACAATTCATCAGATCATTTTCATCAAGTAGTAGACAGATAAAACAGAGGGAGGACGTGTGAAATGAAATTTCATTTCATCATGGTTAGCATGCGTCCTTTCAGGCACTTTTGTCAGGTCCCCAGCAAATTCTTCAGACGTTATTGCATGTCTGGATACCTGACCCTACAGAAGGGATTAGTTCTTTTTCTTCACCACCCACATCTGAAGGGGTGGCAAAGAGTTCATCACTCTGCGAGCTCCATATGAGAATGGTGGCAAAGCAGCCAAACCATTTCGTTTCACATAAGAGGGGTTAGGGTAAGCATATGCATAAGCAGAGAAATTCTTCGTGGACTTATGAACATGATAATTGGAAGAATAATGCTCATATTCATAGCCCTTGGCTCTTCCCTGCGAAACAGAGTTGTTAGCACGATGATGTTCATATGAGGACTTTGATCCATGTGAGGAATTTGATCCCCTTGAGGAATTTGGTCCGTATGAGGACTTGGATCCATATGAAGAATTTGATCTGAGGTTCCTTTTCTTCACAGGTGGTGTCATGAGGACATTCACCTGAAGACTTTCAAGGCGCCTTTTGGCAACCCAGATTTTCTTCACAGGGGAACCGTTCCTGCAGTTAGTGCCAACATATCTAGCAAATACTTCACCATTCTGATTTTTGAACAGTTTATAGTTGGAGTCAAAAGACTCATCAGAAGAATGAGAAGATTCACATGTATAGCCAGATAAATTAGATGGATCAACTGGAGGTCCCTTTGCAGCAATCCATGAGGTTTTGGGGTACTACTCAGGCTTCCAATATGTACCATCAGCATTGAGTTTCCTCTTAAAGGCAATACCCTCTTTCCTAGGGTTCCTGTTGAGGATCTGCTTTTTAAGCACATCACAAAGAGTCTGATGCCCTTTGAGGCTTTTGTACATGCCTGTTATGTACAATTCCTTCAGTCCTGCAACGTCAGTAATACTAGCAATGTCCCCAGATGACGAATTAGTGATAGCAGAGGCAGGTGAAGAATTTGTAACATTTGAAGCATTTGAACATTCAGGTGAGGAATTAGCAGATTCTTGTTCAATGCATTTTAAACATGGAGGAATAAATTCTTCCTGAGCAGCGCTGATTTGTTGAGCAAGTAATGAATCGCGCTCCTTCTGAAGATCTTCATAACTCTCTCTTAGCTTCTCAAGATCTTGCTTCTTTTGAAGATATTCATAAGAAAGCTTCTCATGATCAGATAAGAGAGTGTTATGATGATTTTGAAGGTTGTCAAACCTGGTCTGAAGTCTCTGAAGATTTTCAGTTAAGGCCTTAGTGCGATCCAATTCTTCACCCAACATATCACCACTTTTGTCTAGCATGTTTTGAACCTTTTCAAAAGCCTTTTGTTGTTGCACAGCAATCTTAGCAAGTTTAGAGTAGCTAGGCTTAAGATTTTCATCAGATTCATCATCGCTGGATTCAGAGGAGGCGTATTTGAGTACCTTGGCACCCTTTGCCATGAAGCAATAGGTGGGAGCGTAGTCATCACTGCTTTCATCAGCCTTGTTGGTGAGTTCACTTTCTTCAGTGTTGAAGATGGATTTACTGACGAATGCAGTAGCAAGGGCCAGGCTTGCCACACCAGGCTCAGAATCTTCAGATTGTTCCTCTTCCTCATTTTCTTCAGATTCAGCCTCAGAGTCCATTTCCTTGCCAATGAATGTCCGAGCCTTCTTGGAGCTGCTCTTTTTGTGAGACGAAGACTTTGAGGATTTTGATGATGAAGATTTTGAGGACTTCTTCTTTTTCTTCGCATCATTAGAACTGTAATCCTTGTATTTCTTCTTCTTTGATTCCTTTTCCCACTGAGGACAATCTTGGATGTAATGTCCTGGTTTCTTGCACTTGTGACAGAGCCTCTTCTTATACTCACTGGATGAGGAATCATTGCTCGTTGAGGGTTTTCCAAAGCGACCACGTCTTGAGAACTTCTGGAATTTCTTCACAAGCAGTGCTAGATCACGACTCAGTTCTTCAGGATCACCAAGGCTGCTACCAGAGTCTTCATCTTCGGACTCAGATACTACCTTGGCCTTTACTGCACGTGATCTGCTATAGCTTGTACCGTAGAGATCTCTCTTCACATCGTTAGCGTTCAGTGAGGGAGTGACGGAGGGAACACCATTTTCCACAACGTACCAGAGATCGTTATCAATTGCCTCAAGATGCATTCGCATCTTATTCTTCCAGTAGGGGTAGTCCGTCCCATCGAAGGTAGGACAACCAGCAGAGACCTTGATCATACCTGCGGTCGACATAACTAAAACTCCAGGCGGTTAAACCAAAATCACACAGAACAAGGGAGTACCTTGCTCTGATACCAATTGAAAGTGCGTTATATCGACTAGAGGGGGGTGAATAGGTGATTTTTATGAAATTCTTCACTGAGGAATTTGCTCGTGAGGAAATTCCTTAGCGAAGAACTACTAGAAGCGGAATAAGTACTTAGATGAAAACATAACAGAATCCTAGCATGGTCGTCATGATGAAATGAAGACACACACAGAGTACAGAAAGCGTAAACACAGGATAACACAAGTTGAAGACAAACAGACTGAAGAAATTGAACTGAGGAAATTGAGAAAGTCTTCAGTCAAAGTCTTCAAACACAGATATGATACACAAATAGCACACTACTGAGGAAATGAAAGAGTTGAGGAAATAGAACCAGTAAGCTTGGTGAAGACAATGATTTGGTAGACCATTTCCAACTGCTGTCTCAGTTGTACATCTGGTTGGAGCGGCTGAGTATTTAAACTCAAGGACACCCAGTCCCGGACACACAGTCCTCACCGTATTCTCCTTGAGCTAAGAACACACAGTCCTCGCCCAATCACTCGTGGTAAGTCTTCAGGTGATTTCCAAACCTTCACAGACTTGGTCACTCGACGATCCACAATTCCTCTTGGATGCTCTAGACCTTGACGCCTAACCGTCTGGAAGAAGCACATTCTTCAAAGGTAACAAGCGTCGGATCCATGCAGGATCAATCTCTTTAGTGATGCTTAATCACTTTGGGTTTGTAGGTGTTTTGGGTTTGGGGTTTGGATTTTCCTCACTTGATGATTTTCGCTCAAAGTCCTCGGAGGATGGGTTGCTCTCAAATGACAAGTGTCGAGTTCTCGCGGAGCAGCCAACCAGGTAGTGGTTGTAGGGGGCGGCTATTTATAGCCTAGGGAGCAGCCCGACATGATAAGACATAAATGCCCTTCCATGATATGACCGTTAGGTGGACAAGATATTTTAGGACAGCTGGCGCGCAGCACAGCAACGGTCGGAAATTTGAGGTACAAATTCCTCAGGGCTATCATGTTCCTCACTGTGTAGGCAATTCGCACTGGCGAATTCCTAACTCCTCAGTCAGAGCAAAGTCCTCAGTGACCAGAAGAACTGCGTCTCTCTTACTGAAGAAATTGACTGAACTGTATGAGATTTCCAATGGCTTCACTGGAAGGGATTGGTAGGTGTAGGATTTGAGTTGAGCATCACATGGAAATTTTCTCCTTAGTATTTCCTCGACCCCCTTTAACAGTACGGTGTTTCCTAGGACTCAAGAAAGAGAAAATGAAACTACGAAAACAAAAGTCTTCACGCTTCATGTTCCTCGAATGAATACCAAGTCTTCAAGGTCACACCAATTTCTTCACTTTCAAAGTCTTCAGAAAGTCTTCAGTATATCAAAGTCTTCAGTCGAAGAACTTCATTTTTAGGGGTCGACTTTCTCTGTAAATATCAAACTCCTCTGAAAGTGCGTTATATCGACTAGAGGGGGGTGAATAGGCGATTTTTATGAAATTCTTCATTGAGGAATTTGCTCGTGAGGAAATTCCTTAGCGAAGAACTACTAGCAGCGGAATAAGTACTCAGATGAAAACATAACAGAATCCTAGCATGGTCGTCATGATGAAATGAAGACACACACAGAGTACAGAAAGCGTAAACACAGGATAACACAAGTTGAAGACAAACAGACTAAAGAAATTGAACTGAGGAAATTGAGAAAGTCTTCAGTCAAATTCTTCAAAAACAGATATGATACACAAACAGCACACTACTGAGGAAATGAAAGAGTTGAGGAAATAGAACCAGTAAGCTTGGTGAAGACAATGATTTGGTAGACCAGTTCCAACTGCTGTCTCAGTTGTACATCTGGTTGGAGCGGCTGAGTATTTAAACTCGAGGACACCCAGTCCCGGACACACAGTCCTCACCGTATTCTCCTTGAGCTAAGAACACACAGTCCTCGCCCAATCACTCGTGGTAAGTCTTCAGGTGACTTCCAAACCTTCACAGACTTGGTCACTCGGCGATCCACAATTCCTCTTGGATGCTCTAGACCTTGACGCCTAACCGTCTGGAAGAAGCACAGTCTTCAAAGGTAACAAGCGTCGGATCCATGCAGGATCAATCTCTTCAGTGATGCTCAATCACTTTGGGTTTGTAGGTGTTTTGGGTTTGGGGTTTGGATTTTCCTCACTTGATGATTTTCGCTCAAAGTCCTCGGAGGATGGGTTGCTCTCAAATGACAAGTGTCAAGTTCTCGCGGAGCAGCCAACCAGGTAGTGGTTGTAGGGGGCGGCTATTTATAGCCTAGGGAGCAGCCCGACATGATAAGACATAAATGCCCTTCAATGATATGACTGTTAGGTGGACAAGATATTTTAGGACAGCTGGCGCGAAGCACAGTAACGGTCGGAAATTTGAGGTACAAATTCCTCAGGGCTATCATGTTCCGCACTGTGTAGGCAATTCGCACTGGCAAATTCCTAACTCCTTAGTCAGAGCAAAGTCCTGAGTGACC
The DNA here is from genome assembly GCA_032464435.1 of Aegilops umbellulata. NCBI lineage: Eukaryota > Viridiplantae > Streptophyta > Magnoliopsida > Poales > Poaceae > Aegilops > Aegilops umbellulata. The sequence continues at coordinate 80,772,418 of CP136060.1, read as the reverse complement.
AGAAGAACTGCGTCTCTGTCACTGAAGAAATTGACTGATCTGTATGAGATTTCCAATGGCTTCACTCGAAGGGATTGGTAGGTGTAGGATTTGAGTTGAGCATCACATGGAAATTTTCTCCTTAGTATTTCCTCGACCCCCTTTAACAGTACGGTGTTTCCTATGACTCAAGAATAAGAAAATGAAACTACGAAAACAGAAGTCTTCATGCTTCATGTTCCTCGAATGAATACCAAGTCTTCAAGGTCACACCAATTTCTTCACTTTCAAAGTCTTGAGAAAGTCTTCAGTATATCAAAGTCTTCAGTCGAAGAACTTCATTTTTAGGGGTCGACTTTCTCTGTAAATATCAAACTCCTCATAGACTTATAGACCTGTGTACACTCATAAACGCATTAGATACTTAACCTATAAGTCTTCAATACACCAAAATCATTAAGGGGCACTAGATGCACTTACAATCTCCCCCTTTTTGGTGATTGATGAGAACACAGGTTAAGTTTTCAACGGGGATAAATATATGAAGTGTAAAAACAAATATTGAGGAATTTGATTGCAAGATATAGAAGAACTCCCCCTGAAGATGTGCATAGTGAGGAATTTGCTTTTGAAGCAATGCATACTTGAAGAGTTGAATCATGGAGATCTCCCCCTATATCTTGTAATTCATACACGCATTTGATATATAATATGAAGAATTTGAAATGCATGATGAAATATGGTGCCTGATGTAATTCAGCATGCGTGCAATAATATTAGTGAGGAATAAGCATGCAGAATAGCGCATCAAAGTATCGAAGCATAGTGCAACAAAAGTATTAGCGCACCATCGGACTTAAGATTACAACTTGATCCAATAAAAGTTTCGGAAGAACGAGAGTTGTAACTTAAAAAAACGAATATGCCCTTATTATAGATCCGCTTGAAGACTAACTCAGATTTCTCCCCCTTTGTCATCGAATGACCAAAAGGATTGAAAATCTGAGGACTAACGCCCCTAAAGATTTTCAAGTTGATGAAGGAGCACCAGCGTTGTTGGGGTCGGTCGTTGAAGTAGGGCCTGCTGCAGTGTCGTCCAAGTCTTCATTATCATCAGTCGCACGTGATGAAGAATATGAACTGGCCACCAAAGAAGGAACCTTGACCTTCTTGTATTTCTTCGGAGGAGGTGCAAACCAGTCAAAATCTTCTTTGAGACCCATTTTCTCGAAGTCTTCAGCACTGTACACTTGAGATAGAACAGCCCAGGTGCGGTTGAGGGTTTCATGAAGGTAGTAGTGGTTTTTCCTCACTGCATTGTGTGTGGAAGTCATGTTGTGAAGAATTGAACCAAACTGACGCTTGACCCATTTGTGATTGTGATCAACCTTTTGATGAAGACTGAGGAGTAACTCACGGTCAGTCATCACCCTGGGTGCTGTGGCTTGAGGATTTGGCTTGGCAGTGTTAGCAGCAGAGTCATGTGTGGCAGAGTCATCATTGGTGGAGTAAGATGCAGCTTTGCGAAATTGGCCATCCAATGGACGAATGCCTTCATCTATCACAGCAGTGGCCTTGCCTTTTTCTTCAGCCGAGGAAAATGTCCGTTTGAGGACTTCAATGGGAGGCAAGTAGCTGCAGTGGTTGAGCGTTTCAGCTTTGTAGTTGAGTGAAGACCTTATCCTGATGAATTTCATTATCCAAGGTGCATAAGGCTTCAGCTCAAATGGTGACATAGCAATGTTGGCCAGAGTCCTCATGAAGAAATCATGGAAGTTGACGGGAACGCCATGGATGATATTGAAAAGCAGATTCTTCATGATGCCAACGACTTCTTCATCAGACGAGTCGTGGCCTTTGATGGGACTCATTGTCTTCATCAGAATGCGATAGACAATCCTTGGCACATACATCAATTCCTTGATGAGGAAATTGGTTCTAGGAGATTGCCCTGGCTTCAAAGGCTTCATCAGCACTTGCATATAATGATTTGAAAGCTCAGGTTCGTTGTACACACAGCGAGCATCTTCAGTGGGTGGACTCAGAGGAAGGACCCGAAGCAATTCAGATACAGGGGCCGTATGGTGGGTGTTGTCAGTCATCCAGTCCAAAACCCATGAATTGATATCTTCAGAGATGTCGGTGATGTGCAACGTTGCATAGAATTGAAGAATAAGCTCTTCATTCCAATCGCATATATCTGTGCAGAAATTGAGCAGCCCAGCATCGTGAAGAACACTGAGCACTGGCATGAAGCACGGCAAAGACTCCATATCCACGTGAGGAATATGAGCATGGTAGAAGACTTTGTCTTTGTTGTAAAGCACTGAGGAATAGAAATTTGCTTGGCTTGCAGTCCAGAAACGCCTCTTCCTTATGCGAGCAGAGTCATATGGGTTGTATTCAGTGAAGAAAATGTGCTCGCCATAGAAGTCTTCAGCCTTGAATTTCTGTTTTCGTGAGAACGGATCCTTTGGCCTTGGCAGAGGAGTGTCAGTGAGTTGCATCACGACCTCAGGAATCACGATCTCAGGTTCTTCAGGCTGAGGAATTTCAGGATTTTCCTCAGGTGCAGTCACCTTGGCTATTTCAGCAGCAGTTTCTTCAGCACTAGTGGCTGGAATTTCTTCATGCACAGATGCAGTGGGATGAGTTTCTTCAGAGCCCAATTGTACTGTTGGTGAAGGAGAGTGAGGAATTTGCTGCAGGGGAGTGAAGAGTGGGGAATTGGGATTCTGACTTTCCCAAAAGTCGTCATTCATCACTGGAGTGGTGCTTCCAATATCCACATCTTCATCAATTTCTTCAACACCAGCCTCTTCAGCATCAAACTGAGGCATTGGTGATGAGACCATTGGGGTTGAAGGTATTTCATTCGCTTCAATTTCTTCATCAATCTGCTCGGACGAAGCAGCAGATTGAGTTTCTTCATCTGATCCACTGGGGATCTCATAATCTTCACCAAAAGGAACAAGGTCCTTTGATGGCACGGAGGAGATAGGAACGGCATCAATGGGATTTGCAAAAGAGCTTGTCATCGGCTTCATCTTCTTGGAAGCTGAAGATTCTGAAGCATTGGATGCCTTCCTTTTCTTCACAGCAGCTCGTTCTGCAGCCTTTGTTTTCCTCACATCCAATGCGGATGGAAGAATTGGAGTTGGCGTAGGCGCAGGTGGAGCTGAGGAATCAGGTTGATTTTCCTCAGGCGCAACTGATGCAGTTTCCCTGGTTTCTTCAATTTCTTTAGGCGCACCACTAGTGGATGCCCTTGCAATTTCATCAACGGCTGGAGCAGAGTCATCAGCCTTGGAACTAGCATTTTCTTCAGCAGCTTGAACTTCATAAGCGGTGCTGGCATGTTCTTCAGTTTGCTGAACAGATGCTTCAGCTTGAGGAATTTGTTGTGTTGAGGCTGTACCCTTGGTGAAGGTATCAGTCAGCCTCACAAATCTGACCTTGGCTCCATGCCAATCAGCATAGTACGAGTCAAATTTGTCGTTGAGGGCTTTGATGTCAGCCTGCATCTTGACGAGTTCCTCAGGCTTCATTGTGAGAACATTTTTCTTCAGTAGCTTCTCCTTGCGGTACTGTGATTTCTTGATCTCTCTGGCCTTATCATATTTCCACTTCTCCTCTTGGATGAAGTGAGTCAACATGTGACTTTGACCAGGTGTCAGCTTGAAATCAGGCATAGGTGTGTGAGGATCCTTATGCCAGAGATCAATATAATCTAGGATCGCCTTTGGATCCAATAGCAGGGGCACAAGTGTGCCTTTGGCTTTAGCAGCCCGTTCTTGTTGGTCCCTGATGATTTCAGTAAGTTCTTCCTCATCAGCTTCATCATCATCAGATGGCACCGTGAAGACTAACTGCTTCTTCTAAGGACTTGTGCGAGTGACGCGTCCAGCAGTAGCCTTTTTCTTCAGAAGTGAGGGTCTTGCTGAGGAATTTGGTGCAGCTGAAGAACTAGCTGAGACACCAGAGGCAATAGAGATGCCAGTCGTCCTTTGGCATGAGGCCAGATGCACAGGTGCTGAGGACTTTGTCGGGACAGCTGAAGACTTTGGTGGAGCAGGAGCAGCATGAGGAATTTGCTTTGAAGATTTTGAAGATTCTGGCCGTGAGGGCGCAGCTGAGGAACTTGGCCGTGAGGGCATTGAAGATGAAGCACTTGGCTTGCGAGCGGGCTTCTTTAGCATCGCTTTCTTCGGCTTGACCGAGGCCTCAGTGGCAGTGGCAGCAGCAGAGTCTTCATTGAATTTCTTCACTGCTTCTCTGGCTTGCCTTGCCAGTTTAGCTTGGCGCTTGGCCCATTCTTTAGGAAATTCCTCACCACGCTTGATGCTGGTGGGATCAGCCACTTGGCCAGGTGCCAATGGAGGTCTTTGGCATGGAGGGTTTACTGCGAATTTCTTCATGTACTTTGGAGTAACATATCTGTATTCCCTCCATTCACGTGCCCATCTCCTTTCAATCCTCTGGATTCACACCTTGCGCTGATTTTTATCTTCTTTGCCAAACTTGGCTTCATCAGGCGTGCAGTACTCATCATAGATGTCCTCAGGTATTTCAAAAGCTGTCATAACCTCAGGCTTCTTTCCTCCTTTCTGTGGCCTTTTACCTTCAGCCATTTTCTTCAGATGAGGAATTTGAACAATTGAATTCTCTGAAGAAGTATGCAACTTTTCTTCGAGGAACACTGCAAACGAGTTAAGTTGATGAGAACCTAAAGATTCAGCAGCGGACGTGTGTACCTGTGAACAGATTATAGTTGCGAGGAATTTAGAGAGGTCATATGCGTTCTCAGAGGGTTTTTCATAAAGAACAAGTTTGAGGAATTTGACCAGATTCGTCTTGAGGAATTTCACTAAGCGCTTTATATCTTAGGTTCCAGAGTTGTATAGATCGAAGATCCACACAATTGAGGAATCTTTGAAGAAATTGAGGCTTAGGAAAATGAATCAAGAACAGATAACATGTGAGGTGTTTTGTGTGTGAGGATTTGAAGAATAAAACACCTTTGAAGATTTTGTAGAAAAATTTCAAATCAACGAGGGCAGTAAAATTAGCTTTTAATTACCCTGAGCGAAGAACACGATGAACTGGGAGTTGGAACAGTGAAGTTCGTCGATGCAGATCTTCCACGCCCTAACTTGGCGGAGGAAGACGTCTACGGCGGCAGCGGAGGTGAAGATTTCCGCGGTCGGCGCGAGTACGACGGTGACGAGGTCGAGGCAGTGAAGCTCTTCCTCACCGGCGACGATGGAGTAGCGACGACGCTAGGGTTTGGAGAGCTCGAGCGAGGGAGTGAGATCGAGCGGGGTAAAAGAAGTGAGGATGGCGAAGGGGGTATTTATAGCCGCGGTGAAAAACTGTTTGTCTGAAGATTTGGGACGAACGTGCCCCTGGCCGTTCTCCTTCTTGCGACATGTGTCACCCACGTACTGTGTGGTGGAGATCGTGTAAGATCGTGGGTGGATAAAATAATCCATCGTGGGATGCGGAACGGTTTGAGCGGCAAAACCGAAAGTTTGGATAAGATTAGTTTTAACTTTCCGTTCGCAATTTCTTCAGCTGACAAGGACACAGTGAAGAATTTGAACGAGTTTCAAATAGAACGCACGTGAAGAATTTGTGAATAGATTGGATTGAGTATAGCATAGAGAGGAAGGGTCCGATCACATTCACTTAGCAGAAAAGTTCCAACTTGAAGAAATAGCTATAAGTGAATGCTGTAGAGGACATAAACTCATATATAAGTGAAATAGCCAATGAAGAAAAACGGCGGCACAAGTGAAGACTTTGTAAAGTTTGAAGAATTTGAAAAACTGAAGAATTTCAAAAGTTGAGGAAAAACTCAAATTGAGGATTTTCAACTTTTGTGGTGGCGCGACCCACCGTGTAAGAATGATGATTTCAGACACCGCGTACAATTGTCGTAGGGTTCTGAGAATCAAATTCTTCATTAATTTCTTCACACTTAGAGTGTTATTCTTCATTGATTGAAGAAAAAAGTTTCTTCATGTGTTGCACATCTAAGTCATAAATTTTGCATAAGTGTTAGGATGAGTGCCTTTTCAAAGTACATTCGAAGATTCTAAGATATTTAGCTCACACCGCAACTTGCAAAATCTCTTCTCATCCAAGGGCTTAGTGAAGATATCAGCTAGCAGTTCTTCAGTCTTCACATGCTCAATAGAAATGTCGCCCTTCAACACATGATCACGAAGAAAATGATGACGAATCTGAATGTGCTTTGTCTTCGAGTGCTGAACTGGGTTGTGAGCGATCTTGATGGCACTCTCATTGTCACAGAGGAGAGGCACATTCTTCACATTGATGCCATAGTCCTTGAGCGTTTGCTTCATCCATAGCAATTGAACACAGCAAGAACCAGCAGCAATGTACTCAGCTTCAGCAGTAGACAGTGATACGCAGTTCCGTTTCTTCGAGGACCAACAGACCAAGGATCGTCCGAGGAAATCACAAGTATCAGATGTTGACTTGCGATCCACACGGTCACCAGCATAGTCAGAGTCTGAATATCCAATGAGATCAAAATCCGAGCCCTTGGGATACCATAATCCTAGTGTTGGTGTGTGAGCTAGATATCGAAGAATATGCTTCACAGCCTTGTGATGTGATTCCTTTGGTGCAGCTCGAAATCGTGCACACATGCAAACACTAAGCATTATATCTGGCCTAGATGCACATAAGTACAATAAATAACCAATCATGGATCGGTACACCTTATGATCGAAGTCAGTACCATTTTCATCAGTGCATAGTTGACCATTTGTGGGCATAGGAATTTTGATGCCTTTGCAATCTTGCATGCCGAATTTCTTCAGGACATCCTTGAGGTATTTCTCCTGAGATATGAATATGCCATTGCGCTGTTGACGAATTTGAAGACCTAAGAAGAATTTCAACTCTCCCATCGTAGACATTTGGTATTCTTCTCTCATCATATAGGCAAATTCATCACTATAACGTTGGTCAGTACATCCAAAGATAATATCATCAACATATATTTGGCACACAAACAGTTCACCATCATATAATTTAGTAAAGAGAGTGGGATCGAGTGAACCGGGTGTGAAGCCTTTCTTCATGAAGAATTTCTTCAATGTATCATACCACGCCCGTGGGGCCTGCTTGAGGCCATAGAGGGCCTTGTTAAGTCTGAAGACTTTGTCAGGATGCTTTGGATCTTCAAAACCTGGTGGTTGAGCAACATATACTTCTTCCTCAAGCTTACCATTAAGGAATGCACTTTTCACATCAATTTGGTGTAAGATGATATCATGATGGTTAGCATAAGCAAGCAATATGCGAATAGCCTCAAGTCTAGCAACAAGTGCAAAAGTTTCATCGAAATCAATTCCTTCAACCTGTGTGTAGCCTTGAGCTACGAGTCGTGCCTTATTCCTCACCACAACACCATTTTCATCTTGCTTGTTGCGGTAGATCCACTTTGTGCCAATGATGTTATGCTTGCGAGGATCGGGACGATCGACTAATTCCCATACGTTGTTGAGCTTGAACTGATGTAATTCTTCTTGCATGGCCTGAATCCACTCAGGCTCCAGAAATGCTTCAACTACCTTAGTGGGCTCTGTGATAGAGACAAAAGCAAAGTGCCCACAAAAGTTAGATAGATGTGAAGCTTTTGAGCGTGTGAGAGGACCTGGTGCTCTAATGTAATCGATGATCTTCTCCACTTGCACTTCTTTTGCAACGCGAGGGTGAGCTGGTTGTCGTTGAGGAATTTGATCAGCATTTTCTTCACCATCAATTTCCTCAGCATTTTCTTCAGGTGCATCAGCTCGACATTCTTCATGTTCTGGAATGAATTCTTCAGCAGATTCTTCAGTAGGAATGACATCTTCAGTAGCCTTGTGCTTGATTGAATCCTCAGGTGCAGGTTCATCTAACACAGAAGGTAGGTGCTCTCTTTGTGAGCCATTAGTTTCATCGAACTGCACATCTACAGTTTCAACAATCTTGTGAAGAACATTGTTGAAGACTCTATAGCTGTGCGAGTCCTTTCCGTAACCAAGCATAAAACCTTCATGTGCTTTCGGTGCAAATTTGGAGTTGTGGTGAGGATCCCTAATCCAGCATTTAGCACCGAAGACTTTGAAATAACTCACATTGGGTTTCTTGTCAGTGAGGAGTTCATATGCAGTCTTCTTGAAGAATTTGTGAAGACATACTCTGTTGATGATATGGCACGCAGTATCAATTGCATCAACCCAGAAACGACGAGGGGTTTTGTACTCATCGAGCATAGTGCGAGCCAGCTCAGCAAGAGTCCTGTTCTTGCGCTCCACGATGCCATTCTGTTGAGGAGTATAAGGAGCAGATAACTCATGAGTAATACCAAGTTCATCAAGATAGTCATCGAGACCCGAATTCTTGAACTCAGTGCCGTTTTCACTTCTGATGTGCTTAATCTTCACAGCCAATTTGGTTGAAGCCCTCGAGGAAAATCATTTGAAGACTTCCTGCACTTTAGTTTTGTAAGAGACAAGGTGTACCCATGTGTAACGAGAGTAATCATCAACAATAACAAAGCCATATTGAGATGCTTCATTCGAAACAGAGGAATAATGGTTAGGACCGAAGAGATCCATGTGAAGCAATTCAAATGGACGAGTAGTAGTCATGATAGTCTTCGCTGGATGCTTGGCCTTTGTCATCTTTCCAGCTTCACAGGCACCGCACAAGTGATCCTTGAGGAATTTGACATTCTCAATGCCAATGACGTGCTTCTTCTTTGCAAGTGTGTTCAAATTCCTCGTGCCTGCATGACCAAGTCGTCGATGCCATAGCCATCCTTCTGAAGCTTTTGCAAGTAGGCACACGGCTGGTTGTGAATCTGCAGAGAAATCAACAATATACAAGTCTCCTCTCCTAAAGCCTTCGAAGACTTTGGAGTTGTCAGCTTCCATAATCACAACACAATGATACTTGCCAAAGACAACAACCATATCAAGATCACAAAGCATTGAGACAGACATAAGATTATATCCTAAGGACTCAACAAGCATGACTTTGTCCATGTGTCGATCCTTTGTGATAGCAACCTTACCAAGACCCAATACCTGACTTTTGCTTTTATCAGCGAAGATGATATGCTTCATGTGTGACACTGATAAGGGAGCATCCATCAACAGATTCTTGTCACCAGTCATGTGGTTTGTACATCCACTATCAAGTACCCATTCAGTGGCTTTGGGTTGATCATCCTGCAGATGAATTAGTGCAACTTACGACCTCATATACTTCAGCAGTGAAGAATATGATATCACAATTCATTAGATCAATTTCATCAAGTAGTAGACATATAAAACAGAGGGAGGACGTGTGAAATGAAAGTTCATTTCATCATGGTTAGCCTGCGTCCTTTCAGGCAATTTTGTCAGGTCCCCAGCAAATTCTTCAGACGTTATTGCATGTCTGGAGACCTGACCCTGCAGAAGGGATTAGTTCTTTTTCTTCACCACCCACATCTTAAGGGGTGGCAAAGAGTTCATCACTCTGCGAGCTCCATATGAGAATGGTGGCAAAGCAACCAAACCATTTCGTTTCACATAAGAGGGATTAGGGTAAGCATATGCATAAGCAGAGAAATTCTTCGAGGACTTATGAACATAATAATTTGAAGAATAATGCTCATATTCATAGCCCTTGGCTCTTCCCTGCGAAACAGAGTTGTTAGCACGATGATGTTCATATGAGGACTTTGATCCATTTGAGGAATTTGATCCCCTTGAGGAATTTGGTCCATATGAGGAATTTGAGCTGAGGTTCCTTTTCTTCACAGGTGGTGTCATGAGGACATTCACCTGAAGACTTTCAAGGCGCCTTTTGGGAACCCAGATTTTCTTCACAGGGGAACCGTTCCTGCGGTTAGTGCCAACATATCTAGCAAATACTTCACCATTCTGATTTTTGAACAGTTTATAGTTGGAGTCAAAAGACTCACCAGAAGAATGAGAAGATTCACATGTATAGCCAGATAAATTAGATGGATCAACTGGAGGTCCCTTTGCAGCAACCCATGAGGTTTCTGGGTACTGCTTAGGCTTCCAATATGTACCATCAGCATTGAGTTTCCTCTCAAAGGCAATACCCTCTTTCCTAGGATTCCTGTTGAGGATCTGCTTTCTAAGCACATCACAAAGAGTCTAATGCCCTTTGAGGCTTTTGTACATGCCTGTTATGTACAATTCCTTCAGTCCAGCATCGTCAGTAATACTAGCAATGTCCTCAGATGACGAATTAGTGATAGCAGAGGCAGGTGAAGAATTTGTAACATTTGAAGCATTTGAACATTCAGGTGAGGAATTAGCAGATTCTCGTTCAATGCATTTTAAACATGGAGGAATAAATTCTTCCTGAGCAGCGTTGATTTGTTGAGCAAGTAATGAATCACGCTCCTTCTGAAGATCTTCATAACTCTCTCTTAGCTTCTCAAGATCTTGCTTCTTTTGAAGATATTCATAAGAAAGCTTCTCATGATCAGATAAGAGAGTGTTATGATGATTTTGAAGGTTGTCAAACCTGGTCTGAAGTCTCTGAAGATTTTCAGTTAAGGCCTTAGTGCGATCCAATTCTTCACCCAACATATCATCACTTTTGTCTAGCATGTTTTGAACCTTTTCAAAAGCCTTTTGTTGTTGCACAGCAATCTTAGCAAGTTTAGAGTAGCTAGGCTTAAGATTTTCATCAGATTCATCATCGCTGGATTCAGAGGAGGCGTATTTGAGTACCTTGGCACCCTTTGCCATGAAGCAATAGGTGGGAGCGTAGTCATCACTGCTTTCATCAGCCTTGTTGGTGAGTTCACTTTCTTCAGTGTTGTAGATGGATTTGCTGACGAATGCAGTAGCGAGGGCTAGGCTTGCCACACCAGACTCAGAATCTTGAGATTGTTCCTCTTCCTCATTTTCTTCAGATTCAGCCTCAGAGTCCATTTCCTTGCCAATGAATGCCCGAGCCTTCTTGGAGCTGCTCTTCTTGTGAGACGAAGACTTTGAGGATTTTGATGATGAAGATTTTGAGGACTTCTTCTTTTTCTTCGCATCATTAGAACTGTAATCCTTGTATTTCTTCTTCTTTGATTCCTTTTCCCACTGAGGACAATCTTGGATGTAATGTCCTGGTTTCTTGCACTTGTGACAGAGCCTCTTCTTATAGTCACTGGATCAGGAATCATTGCTCCTTGAGGGTTTTCCAAAGCGACCACGTCTTGAGAAATTCTGGAATTTCTTCACAAGCAGTACTAGATCACGGCTCAGTTCTTCAGGATCACCAAGGCTGCTACTAGAGTCTTCATCTTCGGACTCAGATACTACCTTGGCCTTCAGTGCACGTGATCTGATATAGCTTGTACCGTAGAGATCTCTCTTCTCAGCAAGCTGGAACTCATGAGTGTTTAGCCTCTCGAGGATATCAGCGGGGTCAAGTGACTTGTAATCACCATGCTCTTGTATCATCAGTGCCAGAGTGTCAAATGAGGAATCAAGCGATCACAGCAATTTCTTCACCACCTCATGGTCGGTGATGTCAGTGGCACCAAGTGCTTGAAGCTCATTTGAGATGTCAGTGAGGCAATCGAAGGTTTGCTGCACATTTTCATTGTCGAGTATTTTGAAGCGATTGAAGAGATTGCGAAGAACATCAACTCGAGAGTCACGCTGAGTTGAAACTCCTTCATTGACCTTGGATAGCCTATCCCAGATAAGCTTTGCAGTCTCCAAAGCACTTACTCTACCATACTGACCCTTACTCAGATGGCCACATATGATATTCTTCGCTTGGGAGTCGAGTTGCTTGAATCTCTTCACATCGGTAGCGTTCAGTGAGGGAGTGACGGAGGGAACACCATTTTCCACAACGTACCAGAGATCGTTATCAATTGCCTCAAGATGCATTCGCATCTTATTCTTCTAGTAGGGGTAGTCCATCCCATCGAAGGTAGGACACCCAGCAGAGACCTTGATCATACCTATGGTCGACATAACTAAAACTCCAGGCGGTTAAACCAAAATCACACAGAACAAGGGAGTACCTTGCTCTGATACGAATTGAAAGTGCGTTATATCGACTAGAGAGGGGTGAATAGGCGATTTTTATGAAATTCTTCACTGAGGAATTTGCTCGTGAGGAAATTCCTTAGCGAAGAACTACTAGAAGCGGAATAAGTACTTAGATGAAAACATAACAGAATCCTAGCATGGTCGTCATGATGAAATGAAGACACACACAGAGTACAGAAAGCGTAAACACAGGATAACACAAGTTGAAGACAAACAGACTGAAGAAATTGAAGTAAGGAAATTGAGAAAGTCTTCAGTCAAAGTCTTCAAACACAGATATGATACACAAATAGCACACTACTGAGGAAATGAAAGAGTTGAGGAAATAGAACCAGTAAGCTTGGTGAAGACAATGATTTGGTAGACCAGTTCCAACTTCTGTCTCAGTTGTACATCTGGTTGGAGCGGCTGAGTATTTAAACTCGAGGACACCCAGTTCCGGACACACAATCCTCACCGTATTCTCCTTGAGCTAAGAACACACAGTCCTCGCCCAATCACTCGTGGTAAGTCTTCAGGTGACTTCCAAACCTTCACAGACTTGGTCACTCGGCGATCCACAATTCCTCTTGGATGCTCTAGACCTTGACGCCTAACCGTCTGGAAGAAGCACAGTCTTCAAAGGTAACAATCGTCGGATCCACGCAGGATCAATCTCTTCAGTGATGCTCAATCACTTTGGGTTTGTAGGTGTTTTGGGTTTGGGGTTTGGATTTTCCTCACTTGATGATTTTCGCTCAAAGTCCTCGGAGGATGGATTGCTCTCAAATGACAAGTGTCAAGTTCTCGCGGAGCATCCAACCAGGTAGTGCTTGTAGGGGGCAGCTATTTATAGCCTAGGGAGCAGGCTGACATGATAAGACATAAATGCCCTTCAATGATATGACCGTTAGGTGGACAAGATATTTTAGGACAGCTGGTGCGTAGCACAACAACGGTCGGAAATTTGAGGTACAAATTCCTCAGGGCTATCATGTTCCTCACTGTGTAGGCAATTCGCACTGGCGAATACCTAACTCCTCAGTCAGAGCAAATTCCTCAGTGACCAGAAGAACTGCGTCTCTGTCACTGAAGAAATTGACTGATCTGTATGAGATTTCCAATGGCTTCACTCGAAGGGATTGGTAGGTGTAGGATTTGAGTTGAGCATCACATGGAAATTTTCTCCTTAGTATTTCCTCGACCCCCTTTAACAGTACGGTGTTTCCTATGACTCAAGAATGAGAAAATGAAACTACGAAAACAGAAGTCTTCACGCTTCTTGTTCCTCGAATGAATACCAAGTCTTCAAGGTCACACCAATTTCTTCACTTTCAAAGTCTTCAGAGAGTCTTCAGTATATCAAAGTCTTTAGTCGAAGAACTTCATTTTTAGGGGTCGACTTTCTCTGTAAATATCAAACTCCTCATAGACTTATAGACCTGTGTACACTCATAAACGCATTAGATACTTAACCTATAAGTCTTCAATACACCAAAATCACTAAGGCGCACTAGATGCACTTACATCCTCATAGACTTATAGATCTGTGTACACTCATAAACGCATTAGATACTTAACCTATAAGTCTTCAATACACCAAAATCACTAAGGGGCACTAGATGCACTTACAACAGGAAAGGAACATCACCTCGATATACAGCTACTTCAAGCACGGAAAGCATCTCAGGCAATTGAAAACTTGGTCCGGGTTGGGGACGACAGATTCTAGTGCCAAGACCTTCACTGTGCCCAGAGTCTGGGTGAAGCTTCGCTGGTTGACAGACGAACATACATCTTCAAAACTAGAAATAACGTTGATATCAAGAAGGAGAGGTATATAAGGCGACTTTTGTACCTGAAAGTTGTAATATTTGACAGACGAGTAGCCCACCACTTTCAATTTCGGCGCAGAAATGACATTGATTCTTGTTGGACCTTGTTGATCAACTACAAGTAATCTCTCAAGTGAAGGTGTGTCCTGGATGACCATATTGTGGTCCACCTTTTGTGATCTCTCGTTGCAGCACCAGCAACACACATAAATAGTGCGGAGAGTCCTGGAGGTGATGTGCAATGTACTCGACCAATTCATCGCCTGAAGATGAAGGAACTCGAGTGTAGTACAGCCATGGAGCAGGCTCTCCATGTCATCCTTTGGGATGCGGACAAGCGATGAGCTCGAGGTGCTTCAGTCGTGGTAGAAAAAGAGCGGGCGTGTCATTAAGGGGGGATGGCAGTTAATGAACTGGGCGAGGCCCAGCGTGGGTGCGAAGCGGAGCATGGACGTTGGTAGCAAGCTCATATGCCCATCATTATAACTTAACTCCGGGGTAGGCTCTGTTGAGAGCTGGATCCGAGGATAGGATGGAGAGCCAATTCTGGGGCCAAGGCGCCAGAGGGATCTTCAAGCTGATCTGAGACCCATCCTGAGAGGACTAGATCACCTCGGGCGTCTGTGGTGTACTCCAGACTTCCAAACATGACGACTTGGTTTGGGACGAAGATGCCATCGCAGCCAACACTGCTATTGTTCTGCAAGCAAGCCATCAATCCTTGACAATCAAACAACGAGGTCTCAATGAAAGCACGAATGTCAATGTCAAAATTGGCATACCTCGGGTAGGGTGGCCCGAGCTATGAGATCGGATCAATGGGTAACAGGAGACGAGGGACACAACGTTTACCCAGGTTCGGGCCCTCTTGAAGAGTAAAACCCTACGTCCTACTCTTGCTTATATTGTGGATGTATCAAAGTATAGAGTTGATCTACCTCGAGATCGTAAGTTGTGGTCTAAACCCTAAGGCTAATGATAATGATAAACGTTGTGTCTCTATGGGCCAAACCCTCTAGTTTATATAGGCACATGGAGTACCTAGGGTTACACATGATCGGTTTCCATCTAAGGGTTACATGTCAAACTTAATTCATATCCTTGGAGTGTACGTCAAGTCCTTGGTAGAGTCCGATATGATTACATCACAGGTTAGGCCTCCGGAGTCCTTCCTCATCAACGGGCTGTGAGTTCGGCTCATGGACTAGACTACCTAGGCTGGGACCCTGATGTCGCTTAAAACTGTGTCGGTATTTCCCCAAAGAGGAAGGGATGTTGCGATATAGCTACGGTAGGTATTTCCCTTAGTTATGAAACCAAGGTATCAATCTAGTAGGGGAACCAAGCAACACTATGTAAACGGTGCCTGGACACAAAGAACAAATACTTGCATCTAGACGCGTATGAGGGGTTGTCAATCCCTCTTCGGGTAACGGCTCCAGAAATTGTCAAGTTGACGGGATAAAAATTGTGGTAGATTGGATAAATAGATCTTGATAAAACGCGAAATAAAAGATGCAAATAAAATGCAACAAGGTATTTTTGGGTTTTTGAAATAATAGACATGAAAACAAAAGCAAATAAAATTAGATCTCAACGGCAAATAATAGATCAGAAAGCAAATATGAAAATAATAGACCACGGGGCCGTAGATTTCACTAGTGGCTTCTCTCGAGAAATAGCACACAGTAGGTAAGCAAATTACTGTTGGGAAATTGATAGAAGATTGAATAATTATGACGATATCCAAGGCAATGATCAATATATAGGCATCACGTCCAAGATTAGTAGACCGACTCCTGCTTGCATCTACTACTATTACTCAACACATCGACCGCTTTCCAGCATGCATCTAGTATATTAAGTTCATGGAGAAACGGAGTAATGCAATAAGAACGATGACATGATATGTAGACGAGATATATTCATGAAGGAATAGCCCCCATCTTGTTATCCATAATAGCAACGATACATGTGTGTCTTGCTGCCCCTTCTGTCACTGGGAAAGAACACCGCAAGATTGAACCCATCACAAAGCACCTCTTCCCATGGCAAGAAAAATGGATCTAGTTGGCCTAACTAAACCAAAGATTCAAAGAAGAAATATGAGGCTATAAATAATCATGCATATAGGAGATCAAAGAAAACTCAAATAATATTCATGGATATAGATCTGATCATAAACTCAAAGTTCATCGGATCCGTAGAGAATCAAGAGAGAGAGAGAGGAAGCCATCTAGCTACTGCCTACAAACCCGTAGGTCTATGGTGAACTACTCACGCATCATCAGAGAGGCACCAATGAGGATGATGAACCCCTCCGTGGTGGTGTTTAGATTGGATCTCGTGGTTCTGAAACTTGTGATGGCTGGAATTGTGTTTCGTCGACTCCCTAGGGTTTCTCGAATATTTGGGGATTTATAGGGCAAAGAGGCAGTGCGGGAGGTCACTTAGGCGGGCACAACACCCCTGGGCACGCCTGGGCCTACTGGCGCACCGTGGTGGGTTGTGCCCACCTCGGCCATCCCCTTTGGTACTTCTTTGGCCCACTGGGTGTCTTCTAGTCCAAAAAAATTATCTAAAAAGTTTCGCTACGTTTGGACTCCGTTTGGTACTGATATTCTACAAGTAAAAAACAAGCAAAAAACAGCAAGTGGCTTTGGGCACTATTTCAATAGGTTAGTCCCAAAAAATGATATGAAGTGTCGGTATACAAAATAAGGGGCGCACATTTGTACCCCTTTACCTGTGCGCGGACAGTCGGAGCCGCGCCCACGGTCGCACCAAGCAGAACAGGGGAGGTAAACCGAGGTAAAACCGAAGCCCAAGACAGCTAGAGCAACGCCAAGACCAAGACGCAAAGAAGCAGAGGGGCGGACTAGTTTCCCCCGGCAAGACCCTTGCCGGTGACGGCCTGAGCAGCCCCCCGGCAAGACCCTTGCCGGGGCAGCGCGCCCAAACACCAACAAAGTGAGCCACCCTTGAGCCCACGGTCTCCAACACTATCAACCACGTTGGGCCAGGGTTCGGGAGGCACCTCTGTGGTGGCATGCAGATCTTTGTGAAGACATATTCAAGATCCGATGAGGATAGAAGACAGCGATCCTCGGCAAGATCCTTTCCAGGGGAACCACAAGTCCCCCGGCAAGATCCTTGCCGGGGACAACAGCGCGCCACGGCAAGGTCCTTGCCGGGCCACCCGGCAAGGCCCTCGCCAAGGACGCCAGCATGGCCACTTCTAGGCCCGCACCAGCCAAGTCTCCACCGCCATTCGCATGCAACTACCAGCCCAACTAGCTGGGCAGGCACCTGCGTGGCAACATGCAGCTCCCAGGCCAACTCAGCAAGCACCTGCATGGCGGCATGCAGATCTTCGTGGAGGCTCTACCACCGCGCCACCTCAGCTGCCTGCCTGCCTACATGGCGCCGCATGCATCACTGACCGAGACGCATGTCGAAGTAAGGAGGAGTGGCGACGGATGGGACGGGCCTCGTTCCCGTCCCCAACAAAGCAAGGGGACACCTAAGCAATGCATTAAATGCGCCTTGTCCTGTAATACGAGCGATAAGCTCGTAGCGTTGTACGCCTTTCCACCTCCTGTATGCCACTGTGGCAGCCCCTTTCGTCTATAAAAGGAGGACCGTGGCGTACTAGAGAAGGATTCGGCTCCCTGGAACTGCTCAGCCATTGTAGCTAGCTCAAGGGCTCAAGAACACTCAATACATCCACCAAAGCAGGACTAGGGTTTTAAGCATCTTCGCAGCCCGAACCTGGGTAAACGGTCCACGTGCTGACTACTGATCCTGCTCTTCTTGCAACCCTGCACCCCGGCAACCGTAGTAGGGATTCTTGTGATCCCATAGGTGTCGTTCCAGACCGACATCTTTGGCGCGCCAGGTAGGAGGCGCAATTGTGAGAATCTGGTCTAGTAGTTAGCCTAGCGTTTCTTCATCGCCATGGCTCCCAAGAAGAAGACGGCCATGGCGATCGGCTCGTCAGGGGCTGAACGTCCCACGTCAGTGTGGGCGAGCAGCGGCCCGGTCGCGGACAGAACCCGAGCCGCAGTCCGCAAGCACCATCATCGCCCTGGCAGTCAGAGCCTGGCGAGCGGCGTCGTTCGCACGCCAGGCGACGGGCCGCACATCACCAAGTCCAAAGATGGGGCTGCCCCCCCCCCCCGCATGCAGCGCGGGGACCTCCAGGAGTGTCGTCGTGCCACTCACGGGCGGCGCAACAACCTCCAAGACGCCCACGCCGGCGACCACTGCACGCTCTTCCCATGGTGTGCACGACGAGCAGCGTCACCACGCGGGTGACCCTGGGCACCGCCGTGGGAAGAGCCCTGTGCGTCATTCGCGGGATGAAGGAGTTCAGCATGCCCGCCGAAGTGCTGGCGAAAATGGCGCGCAGCTGCTGGGTCGTGACGGAGCTCCTTGTAACGTGGTTAGAAGTCAAAGCGTGCCATGGTCCACGCAGCTATCGCCACCACCCGCACCAGCAGAAGCTTTGGCGCGCGCAGCTGCTCCTTGACTTCCCTCCTGCTGCAGAGAAGCTCGACGAGTGGAGGGCCACCATCCGGAGCCTTGTCGCCGTCGCCAACAAAGACGATCCACGACTGGCGGGGCCCTCGGGTCGGCGCTCCACCGAGCCACCGCATGCTGCTGCTGGGAGGACCAGGGGAGCTGCAGCCACGTTGCACTCTCCTCCTCCTCGCCAGGCACCGCGGGCGTCTGCCCGTCGTGACGACGCTTGTGATAACATCTCTATAGCGTCGTACATACCGCAGACCCACCGCGACCAGCACCAAGTTCTTCGAGAACGAGCTCACGAGGATGCTCGGAACACTATTGAGCGCCGGCGTGATACACGCCACCAATCGGACAAGCGGGCAGGACCCGCTCTGGACCACCCAGCACCGGGGGGCTCCGGCGGCCTACCTTACGAGGTGGGTTGCCCGCCATTTACCCGTGAGCTGCGGCAGTTCCAGTGGCCGTCCCACCGCACGTTCAAGCCCGACGTCGACGAGAAGTACACTGGCAAGACCCATCTGTCCGAGTTCCTCAGCATCTACACCATCGCGATGCAGGCAGCCGGAGCTCGTGATGACAAGGTGCTTGCCAATTATTTCCCGTTGGCACTGAAGCCCAATGTTATGTCTTGGTTGATGCACTTGCTGGCGGATTCCATTTCTTCTTGGTTGGATATGTGCGATGAGTTCGTTGGCGCCTTCACAGGAGGCCAACAAGCTCATGTCCAGGCCAGTGATCTGCATATCATTCCCCAGAAGGAAGGGGAAACCCTGCGCAAGTACATCCAAAGGTTCAACCGGGTGCAGTACAACATCCCCGACGTTCATCACGCCGCTGTGATCAGTGCGTTCCATCTGAACGTGCACAACCGCAAGATGCGCGAAGAGCTGGCGATGACCAAGGTTAAGGATGTGGCCGAACTCTACGTTCTGGTCGATAGATGCGCCCGGGCTGAACAGGGAAGGAAGTACCCCAGCGAAGACGCCGGCGCGGAAATTGACTCTACCGACGAAGACACTGCCCGACGAAGTAGGGCCGGCGTCGCAACAGGAAACGCAAGGGCAAGGTCGTACTTGACGTTGAGGGATCCGACGACACCGGCGCTACCAGGAAGGTCAAGGCAGACGGCCCCGGCAAGGAGATTGCCGGGTGCACCACATGCCGGGCCTTAGCAGCTGCCGACAAGCCAGGGGCTCCGGCAAGCAGTACTGCAAGATCCACCACACCAAGGGCCACGAGCTCTAGAACTGCCGGCAAGTCAAGCTGCTTGCTGAAAAGCAAAAGGCCGAGTATGAAAGGCGGGACAAGGAGAAAGGTCAGGACGGTGCCGAGGGATCCGGCAAGAAGCGTGGCGGCCAAGGAAGTCGCCCCGCCAAGGACAACCAGCAAGAGAGGCCCGCCCGGGGCATTGACAAGAAACAAGAAGACGATGATCACGACGAGGACGACGAGTCTAGTGACCAAGAGTTCCAGAAGGCTACGGAGGCCATGTGCAGCGATGGTGGCGCCTTGCTGAATACTTCTCACCGCCAGCTCAAGCAGTGGGCGCGTGAGATTACAGCAGCGGAGCCGTCGTTCGACGCTCAGAAGCCGCTGAAGTGGTCCAGCACGCCCCTCACCTTTGACGCCGAGGACCACCCTGACCGCACAACCGTGGTCGGGTGTTTGCCATTGTTGGTCTCACCAACGATACGCAACCTCGGGGTGAACAAGATGTTGGTCGACGGCGGGGTCGGCCTGAACTTGATCTCGCCCGTCGTGATCAAAAGGCTACAAATTCCTGAGGGAGACCTCGAGGAAACGGGCACGTTTCAAGGGGTCAATCCGGGGAGGAGCCATCCGAAGGGGAAGGTCACACTGCCCGTGACGTTTGGAGGAGAGTTGAACTACAGAACGGAGAGGATCATCTTCGACGTGGCCGAGATCCCCTTGCCTTACAACGGGATCCTCGGCCGCCCGACACTAGCCAAGTTCATGGCGGCGTCACACTACGCCTACAACATGCTAAAGATGCCCGGGCCGTTGACCATCATTTCCGTCCCCTTCGACAAGAATGACGCGCTAATTTGCGCCGACCAACTCTACCGGGAAGCAGTTGCAGCAGCTGCCGTCAAGGCACTTGCTCCTGCCGCTGAAGGCCTGGGAGGGAACAAGGCAAGACCTCTCGCACCCACTCCGGCAAGCACACCTCTTTGGAGTGTTGCGCAACCATGGAGGACGTGCCAGAGAGCTCTTCCAGCAAGAGCAAGAGATCCAGAGCCGAGCCACCGCAGACCAAGAAGGTGTCCGTCAGGGAGGATGGCACGGGAGGGGCCTTCACCATAGGCTCCACCCTCGACAGCAAATAGGAAGGCGCGCTCGTCACCTTCTTGTGGGCGAATGTCGACGTGTTTGCATGGCAAGCATCCGACATCCCCGGTGTTCCCAGGGAGGTGATTGAGCACCACCTAGCTGTCTGCCCTCATGCGCGGCCCGTCAAGCAGAAGGTCAGAAAGCAGGCTCTGGAGAGGCAGGAGTTCATCACAGAAGAGATCTGGAAGTTGGAAGCAGCAAGTTTGGTGAGAGGAGTGCTCCACCCGACGAGGTTGGCCAATCCGGTAGTGGTGCGCAAGGCAAATGGGAAGTGGAGGTTGTGTATTGACTACACAGATATCAATAAGGCTTGTCCTAAGGACCCTTCCCGTTGCCGCGCATCGACCAGATCATTGACTCCATGGCCGTGTGCGATCTGCTGTGATTCCTCGACGCCTACTCATGCTACCACCAAATCTTCAGGACAAGAGAGGATGAAGAGAAGACAGCATTCATCACCCCATGTGGTACGTATTGCTTTTTACGGATGCCTTTCGGGTTGAAGAGTGCTGGCTCGATGTTTGCAAGAGCAGTCCAAATTGGTTTTGAACCCCAGCTCCATAGAAATATGGAAGCATACATGGATGACAAAGTGGTCAAAACCAAGGATGGGGCAACTCTTGTGCAAGATCTGGAAGAGACATTTGCCAACCTGCATAAGATCAACCTTAAGCTGAACCCTAAGAAGTGTGTCTTCGGTGTTCCGTCCGGCAAGCTTCTCGGATTCTTTGTGTCATAGCGCGTGATCGAGGCAAACCCAGACAAAATCAAGGCTATTGAGCAGATTGAGGCACCCAAGCGGATCAAAGATGTGCGTCGACTCACTGGCTGCGTCGCCGCCATGAGTCGATTCATCTCCAAGTCCGACAAGCGTGCCCTTCCCTTCTTCAAAATCTTGAAGAAGGCATGCCCAATGGAGTGGACCCCAGAAGCCGAGGCGACGTTGCAGGATCTAAAGAAATACCTCTCCTCCACGCCAATACTGGTTGCGCCTAAACCACAAGAGTCGTTGCTGCTGTATATGGCGGTGACGAATCAAGTGGTCAGCGCCGCACTGGTGGCACAAAGGGAGGTCGACGAGGAGGCAGTGGCGATGGCAGAACCAGTGGATGGCAAGACAAAGATTCCCCCGGCAGGGCCTGGTGCCGGCAAGGCGAGGCCCCCGGCAGAGTCTGATGCTACCAAGGCGGTGCCCGCGCAGTCAAGTGAGGTGGTGCAGAAGAAGAAAATGATGCAGCACCCGGTTTACTTTGTCAGCTCCCTCTTGCAGGGGGCTAGGTCAAGGTACTCCGCGGTGCAAAAATTGCTCTTCAGCCTCCTTATGGCCTCTAGGAAGCTGCGTCATTACTTCCAAGCCCACAAGATCACTATCGTCACCCGCCTCCCGTTGCAACGGATACTGCATAACCCAGATGCGGCCAGAAGGATTGTGGAATGGGCCCTAGAGTTGTCAAGTTTTGGGTTGAAGTTTGAAAGTACCTCGACAATCCAGAGCAGAGTCTTGGCGGAGTTCATTGCAGAATGGACCTCAATGCCCGACGAGGAAATCTAGGAGACCGCTCTCCCCGGCAAGGAAGCAGACTGCGAGTGGATCGTGTACTTTCATGGGGCTTTCTCGCTGCAAGGCGCCGGTGCTGGTGTGCTGGTTGTCGCGCCCACCGGAGAGCACCTCAAGTATGTGATCCAGATGCACTTTCCCACTGAGATGTCCACAAACAACACTGCTGAATACGAGGGACTGCTTGCCGGTCTCACGATCGCGGCAGACCTCGGGGTGAAGAAGCTCATCGTCAGGGGTGACTCGCGGCTTGTCGGCAGGCAAGTCAACAAGGATTACCAGAGCCCATTGATGGAGGCCTATGTAGATGAAGTGAGGAAGCTAGAAGAGCGCTTTGACGGTATCCAGGCAGAGCACGTTCCCCGAGCGGAGAACGACATCGCCGATTACCTGTCGGAGCATGCCGCATTCAAGCTACCTGTGGAACCAGGTACCTTTTTGCTCCGGTTAACTCAGCCATCCGTCGAACCATCAATGGGGCAGAACAAGCGGAGGAAATCAGGTCCCGACAAGTACTTTCCTGCTGAGCCCCCTGGGACGACCGGTAAGGATGTTGCCGTGCACACTGAGCCTGCCCAAGAGCAACTGGCTCCGGCAGGGCGTCAGGCCCTCGCTGTAGAGACAGCCGCTCCCATGGCGGAAGAGATGCCTTTGGTCCTTCTGTCGAGCCCCAGGCTCCGGCATGGGCACAAAATACCGTCCGATTCCTCGAAATAGGGGAGCTTCCTGAGGAGAAGGAAGAAGCGGAAAAAGTAGCCCGTCAGTCTGCCCTGTACCAGTTCGTCGATGACGTCCTGTACAGGAGGAGGCCGAACGGTGTGAAATTGAAGTGCATCACCCGGGAGGAAGGACTGGAGCTGTTGGTAGAGATACATGGAGGCATATGTGGCTCCCACATAGGGTCGAGGGCCCTGGCTGGCAAGGCGTTCCGACAAGGTTTCTTCTGGCCCACCGCCCTCCAGGATGCGACAACACTAGTAACCAAGTGTGAAGCATGTCAGTTCCATTCAAAGAAGCTTCATCAACCAGCTCAAGCCCTTCAAACAATCCCTCTCTCCTAGCCATTCCTGGTCTGGGGGCTCGATATACTGGGCCCCTTCCCCCGTGCTGTCGGGGGCTTTGAGTACTTTTACGTTGCAATCGACAAGTTCACAAAGTGGCCAGAAGTGGAAGCAGTGAGAAAGGTGACAACAGAGTCAGCCGTCAAGTTCTTCAAGGGACTGGTCTGCTGCTTTGGTGTGCTAAGCAGAATTATCACCGACAACGGCACACAGTTCACGAGCCACACCTTCATGCAGTACATTCAAGACCTCGACAGCAAGGTATGTTTTGCTTCCGTGGCACACCCCCGGAGCAATGGCCAAGTAGAGAGGGCGAATGCTGAAGTGTTGCGAGGCTTGAGAACAAAGACCTTTGACAGGCTGCACAAGAGCGGAAGGCGCTGGATTGATGAGTTGCCGGCGGTTCTTTGGTCAATCAGGACGACACCAAATTGAGCCACCGGTCAGACACCCTTTGCCCTAGTATATGGGGCGGAGGCAGTTCTCCCCACGGAACTCATATACGGGTCATCTTGAGTGCTCTCTTATGATAAGCTTGAGCAAGAGCAATTGCGGCAAGATGACACAATGCTCCTTGAGGAAGATCGTCTTCGGGCGGCTGTGAGAGCAGCATGCTACCAGCAAGCCTTGCGCCGCTACCATAGCCGCAAGGTTCATGCCCGAAGCTTTGAGGAAGGCGACCTTGTTCTTCAACGAGTTCAGTCGGCCAATAATACCAACAAGTTGATGCCGAAGTGGGAAGTCCCTTATTGGGTAATACGAGTCACCAGGCCCGGCGCAGTCCACCTGGAGACCGAAGATGTTGTCCCAGTGAGTAATTCCTGGAACATCGAGCATCTTCGCAAGTTTTACCCATAAGGCGCGGCTTGCCAGGCCCCCCGGCAAGCCACCTTTTGTACAAGCTTTGCCGGCAATGCATGTAACCCTCTGTACAAAGCCAGGCGCAGACCCTGAGCAAAAATAAACAAAGTGCTGGCGCCCTAAGTTATAGCATGCATGCTAGGTCGAGTCTCTTCCTTGGTTAGGGTTGTAGTGCTTAGCGGCGACTAACCCCTAGCCTAGAGGTCGAGTGCGCGTCTCTTTGTTCTTTTCTGCCCTCCTTTTGTTCGCAGGGCACATGGGCACTTCTGCTGAGCTACTTGGAAGAAAGGGAACGGACCGGCGCCCCGACCCTGGCAAACCAGAGTTGCCGGGGGCTGCAAGTACAAGGATCCAACCGCAGCAAGACAAGGATGTCGGGGGCTGCAGATCCAGATAAGTCTTTCATCCTTTGTCATGCATTTCGGTACGAAACTGGGGCATGTGAAACCTTGTTTTATCTCTAGGCTACTGTGCTCCCCCTTTTCCCACGCCTAACGATTTGCTCCAGGGTCCGGATTTGGTTGTAGCCGCGGTGGTAAGGAGATAGAACGAGGAGCCTAAGCCCACTTCATCCCTGCCTCCACCAAGGGCGCGAGAATGGTCGAACAAAGTGAGGGGGAGGCAAGGCCTGTTGCCGGGCGAAAAACGTTTATCTAAAATGGTAACAAGGATTCGCTCCTTGTCGCGGGGTCCACCCATGAACGAAAACCCCGGCAAACATCCCTTTTTCATTGAAAAACATCCCACACCGGCACAGTTCGTACGGAATGAAAAACATGAACAAAGGGGATTACAAGCTTTAAAGTTAACAAAGGCCCGAAGGCTTCCAGATTAAAAAAGAGATAAGATGCCCGTAATCGCTTTCTTGTCCCTCTCTTCAGAAGATGGAACAGGACAGCGGGAGGGAAAAAAGAGCGCCTAGGCGAGGTGCGAGGAGTAGAAGGCTGGAAGATGAGGTAGCGGCTCGCCAATACGCGACGAAGGCGTCGGTGCCCGCGTGCTCTGAGCTAACAGCCGCCACCCGCCTTCTTCGCCTTCTCCGGCCCTCCTACACCTGCCTCCCAAGGAGACGACGGGGAGCACCCCGACGGAGAGCTTGGTGAGGATGGCCCTCAGCAGGGCGCGTGACCGAGGGAGAAGCGGCACGGTCAGTCGATGTCGGAGTCGGCATCCTGCCGCCCAGCCCCTCGTTACCATTGTCGCTGTCCTCCTTGTCACTCCCGCTCGAGGAAGAGCCTTCATCATCGGAAGATCTCTCCATGCAGCACTTCAGGCGAGTCCCAAGATCTCCAAAGACCTTGACGGAGAGCAGGCCACCCCCATTAATTTGAAATAGAGGACGAGCCCCACTGTCAGGCTATGGATGCGGGCAAATGTCTTCCACCCGCGACGGAGATACATGACATGAGGGGCGGGGAAGTCAACGTTGACTCGCGTACCGCCAGTCCCGCAGCCCCTTATGTGCAACCTGAGGGTCTGAGGCGGATCGAGCTCCATCTCCGCTGCGAAGGGGGTGGGGAGACGGAGACGGCGATGCGGTGGCCGGTGCAGCTTGACGAAGAACTCGCGAGGCCGGTCCCCGACGTGACCCTCCATCGCGGGAGGCACCGCAGAGGCACGACCACCGCGCCGCCTCGTGCCCCTCTCCCATGACCTCTGCCACGACCTCGCCCACGGCCTCGCCCCTCCTCCTTCCCCACATGGCCGGCTCCGCCACCACGAGCTCAGGAGGAGGAGGGACGCGGGGTCGAGCGGCGACCCTCGCTGCCACCGTCGAGGGACCGGGGTTCCCCTTCTCCATGGCAGATGGAAGAGAGAAGCAAAGATGAAGAAGGATGGATGCTGAAGAATGTGGGGGTGGCGCTCCTTCCCTCGCCCTCTTTATAAAGGGGCAGGGTCGAGACCCAGCCGCCCCGCTCAGCCAATCCAGCCATCGGGGGCGCAGGGAATCGGGACCGACCCCCTGCTCCAACCAGCGATGGCCCGGTTTCTCGCCTCCACAGCTCGGCACCTGCATGAAGGATATGTGGTGAGCGTGTAGGGTCGAAAGGACGGGTGAGGCGACCGTTCCCCGCCCCATGATCAGGGGGCGTGGGCTCCTTGAAGATCGCGACCCGAGTCCATCCAGTAAATGGGTCGCGCCTCCACGCCTCCCTCTTTTTACAAGGAAGGCGCAAGTCGCCTCTTTACTGCGATGTGACGCATGCGTGCGGGAACCGCCTCATGCATGCCGCCCAAGTCACGCGCACCCCTCCACGTCGCGCGAGGGTCATGGGAAGCGCAGCACGCAAAAAGTTTTACCGCGGTAAAAACCGCCCCGCCTGCCCGCGCACCGTTTTGGGCCTGGCCCAACAACGTGTCGCGCTTATGTGTGGCCCAGGCCCGGGGGCTCCTGTCGGTGCACTACAAAAAAAGACACATCCGTGACATTTTGGGTCGAACGAAATTTTTTTCTGTCATACATATGACACTTCTATGACGATAATTGTGACAAAACCCGGTATCATCATAGATGTGGTGGGCTCCTACTTCTATGACAAAAAATCATGACAGAAAATGGGCTTTTCGTCCTAGGCGGGCCGGAGACGCAGCTGCATGACATTCTTTGGGCCGTCCATGACGGAAAAACCCGTGGTAGAAGCGAGGGGGAGGAAAATTTTGGGGAGTTCCCGGTTACGGTGGGAGGTCAGGAGCCGAGCGATGCGCGTTTCTCTCGTACACGTACGCGCGTGTGTGCGAGGCGTTGGCTCTAACTGAACCCGAGCGAGGCGTTGGGCTCTAACTGAAGCCGAGCGAGGCGTTGGGCTCTAACTGAACCCAAGCAATTGCACTACAGGCTACGCGTTATTGAACCCGAGCGATCGATCGATGGCTGTTAACTGAACCCGATCGAGCGATTCCTTCGCTACTGCTGATAACTGAAGCCGATCGATGCTGCCTCTGGATGAACAGTGAGCGTTGCGGGGGGGGGGGGGGGGTTGGATGAATAGTTCCCGGTGGGGGTGGATGAACAGGACCCCGTGGTGTTGCCTCTGGATGACCAGGACCCCGATCGATCGA
Source organism: Aegilops umbellulata (assembly GCA_032464435.1). Lineage (NCBI taxonomy): Eukaryota > Viridiplantae > Streptophyta > Magnoliopsida > Poales > Poaceae > Aegilops > Aegilops umbellulata. The sequence continues at coordinate 80,745,093 of CP136060.1, read as the reverse complement.
GCCGGTTGGGGCTGGATGAACAGGACCCCGTGGAGGGCTCGATGAACAGGACCACCCCGTGGAGGGCAGGATGAACAGTAGACGATGGAGGGGTGCCCGTGGAGGGGTGGTTGAACAGGACCCTGTGGTGTGGAGGGCTGGATGAACAGTAGACGGTGGAGGGGTGGTTGAACAGTAGCCGGTGGAGTAGCGCGCGGTGGAGGCTGGATGAACAGGAGCCCGTGGAGGCTGGAGGAGGTCGACGGTGGATGAACAGTAGCTCATGGAGGCTGGAGTGGGTCGACGGTGGAGATGAACAGTATCCCGTGGAGTCCCATTTTGCGGTACGCCACAGCCCTCCCGATGAACAGGACCCCCGTTTTGACCGTAGCGCTCCAACACAAGTCCGTTTCCTCCGTTTTGCGGTACGCCACACCCTCCCGATCAACAGGGCCCCCGTTTCGACCGTAGGAGGTCCGTTTCCTCCGTTGTGCGGTACGCCACACCCCTCCCGATCAACAGGACCCCCATTGCGACCATAGGAGGTCCATTTCCTCCGTTGTGTGGTACGCCAGGCCTCGTTTCCATCGCCTCTTCTGTCCAAGCCCTCCCGATGAACACGACCACGCATTCCGTTCCGACCCAGCCGGTTGGCTCCCATGCGTTCCTTTGCCTCCCGATGAACACGACGCATTCCGTTGCCTCCCCTTGAACACGACGCATTCCGTTGCCTCCCCATGAACACGACGCATTCTGTTGCCTCCCCATGAACACGACGACGACGTTGTTTCTCCGTTCCGACCCAGCCATGTCAATGAGCCCTCACCGTACGTATGCACGAGTAGGCGTTCGAGACCCCGCCCGTATGTACACATACGTGGCCGTATTTTCTTTCTTGCACCCTGGCCGCCTCTACTACGACACATGCGCGCCTCTACATCCACCAGTATATATGTACGTACACGTTCGCGACCAGAATGACAACGCTACGTACGCTTCGACCAGGTGGGTCCCGACTGTCACGCACTTCCTTGCGTGCGAAGATGTAGCTGGTGGGTCCCAGCAGTCAGGGGTAAATGTTTTTTCGTGAAATACGGTGGCCCGTTCGGTGGGTCCCCGCTGTCAGGTGGAGGAATAATTATTTTGCGCGTAATAAGGAGGCACTTCCTTGCTGCGGCCGTGGACCCAGCTGTCAGCGTCTCCACGCATAGTACTCTTCCGATGGAAGTCAGTCGTTGACCACATTGACCACACCGCGCCGAGAGCACCAAGGCGGTGGACGACGATGAGGCCTAGGAAGGGGACGACGCGGAGCCGAGGAAGACGCGGCAGTGGAAGCCCGCGCGGAGAGGAGTACAAGGGTTCACTGCTTCGGCTGCGGTGTGAGGCTGCCGTCGCCGCAGGGTCTGGCCAGCGGTGGGAATAGTAGGGGGCGGTGAGGCCTCCGCGGCAGCACAGCCGACCACGGGAGGCAGGACCATGCGGCACGACCGGCGCTGCTTTGCGCGACTGGAGCAAGAAGACCTGAGGTTGAAGAAGCACTACGGCCGTTGTATGGACATCGTACGGTCACTGGAGCTAGAATCGTTCATATTGACTAAGTTGACAAAGCCCTTCGTCCCCGTCAACTTAGTAGGCCCACAAGTCAGCCTCCCACGAAGGTGGGCCTAGCTAGCCGGGGGAGTATTTTTTTGTGCGTAATAAGGAGGCACTTCCGGTGGGTCCGAGCTAACAGCGGGGGGGGTGTTTTTTTCGCGAAATATGGTGGCCCGTCCGGTGGGTCCCCGCTGTCAGGTGGAGGAATAATTATTTTCCGCGTAATAAGGAGGCACTTCCTTGCGGCTGTCGTGGACCCAGCTGTGAGCCTCTCCACGTACAGTACTCTTCCGATGGAAGTCGGTCGTTGACCACATTGACCACGCCGCGCCGAGAGCACCACGGCGGTGGACGACGGCGAGGCATAGGAAGGGGACGACGCGGAGCCGGGGAAGACGCAGCAGTGGATGCGCACGCGGAGAGGAGTACGAGAGTTCACCGGTTCGGCTGTGGTGTGAGGCTGCCGTCGCCACAGAATAACAGTGGGTGTGGGTGAGTACAGGGATGCCCTGGCCACCGGTGGGAGTAGTAGGGGGCGCTGAGGCCTGCGCGGCAGCATAGCCGGCCACGGGAGGCGGGAGTAGGTAGTCCCACCGGCGCTGCTTTGGCGGCTGGAGCAAGAAGATCAGATATTGAAGAAACACGACCGCCGTTGGATTGACATCCAACGGTTACGTCTGCTAGAATCGTTTGTTGACATATATAATAACTAAAAAATCTTGCATACGCGTCAACTAAACAGGCCCACAAGTCAGACCACTCCCTCTTTTTTTAATAATTTATATATAGCTCATGGCAACTTCTTATGAAATTTATTACAGTCTTTTTTTTGGTTGGCCAGGGCCAATTTTGCATATTTGTGTGGGTTCCAAACTATTTTTAATATCGAAATGTCCAGCCAGATTAAAAGTACTTTGAAGATATATTTAAATTAGGTTAATGCCCAGTGAAATAGGAATATGAAAATGTGATAAAATTCAGAAATTATAAAGTAATTACCAATTTGTCATCTATTTTTATATTTACAACCCATTTCATATTACTTTTAAGATTTGCAGGCGTCTTGAAAGAGTTGCAGCCCATCAGGGCATAGAAAAAAAAGTAGGCCTGGATTGGGTATTCTTCAGAAAAAATAAACTGGGCTCATTTTCACAAAGAAAAAATAGCTGGGCTGGTCACATGGTGAACATAAAATATAAGCCTAGGCTAGACGGGCCACAGCCCAGTTCAAACCCTGCTCTGTCTCAACAATACCAAACAAAAAAATACTACTCGAGTAGCTACGTCCCAGGTGTCAGCCGATCTTGTGCTATTCTCTTGTCTATTGACTATATATGCTCACAATGTCGTGGGTCCCAGATGTCAGGAAAACACTAGGAGGAAACATTTTATTTTTCCATACGCTAACGTGGTGGGCCCCTACTGTCATCCTCTCCACGTACTTCTGCCTATTCCTGTTTTTGTTGACCATGTTGACAACGCTAGAGGGCGGCGCCGCAGCCAACGCACCAAAGCGCGTGGAGGACGTCGGCGTTAACAATTTAGGAGACGGTGGGGCGGCGATGCGTGCACTGAGGCGCAACCAGTCGTGGGAGGCGGAAGCAGGCGGCCCCGTCGGCGCTAGATTGGTTTTGGCGGCTGGAGGAAGACAGGACTGAAGAAACACGACAGACTGTAAAAGCACCAAGAGTACTTAACAACCTTAACTGAACCAGCAGGGGCACTTAACAACCAAAGCTGAAAGCAGTATGAGTACTTATACAGGTTCAATCGTACAAAGCACGCCTCGAACAGTGCTACTTTGCCTACAGTTAACCAATGGTGAGGCCGCCAAGCCCCAGGACAAGGCCCAGGCGCCACCCCGCGCATCCACAACCTTCTGAAAGCGGCTTCATCTCGCAACGTGGTCAATAAACAGGATATTCGCTTTAGAGCCATGGATGGACGGGCCTTCATTATTTGAGACCACCCATGAATAAGTATATTTTCACCTCCAAGGGGAATTGAGTAGGTCGACATAAACATCATGCTGTGACCAAGCGCAAGTCTTACCCGACCATGGTCAGGCATCTGTATAGGAACAATAGGACTCGGTTGTTCCTGTTTCAAGAAGATCACAGCTGTAAAAGTGTGTATAAGCAATAGTTTATGAACAACATATATAACAGAAAACAGCTCGTACCATAAGTTTCTCAACACAGTTGGACCTGTTCAACAAGTGCAGCAGTGGCACACATATCCCACGTGGCCTTCCACCATTGAAACGCCCCACAAGGACCTCAAGACGATCAATAAAGTGTAGGAACTTGTGGATGTCGATCCAGTCAACTTCAGTGCCATTAGTAACAGCAGAGCTATTACAGAGTAACAAACGAGAAGACTGCTTAACTCTGAAAAAACCTACATGTGCCACCAATTATAAGAAAATATTAGTTAGAAGTAGCATCTTCGTGAGAGATTCGTTGCTACTTGTAAAGTTAAATTGTGATTAGTTAGACAGAATAGGTGGATTAAGAAGTAATCGAGGCAACAAGCAAGAACCAGATACAAAACTAACATGGATGAACAATTGGAACGACGTCGGGGTGGAAGATCGCAGTGAAGATAAGACCAGGTTCTGCTATTTCCATCAACATTCATGCGCCAACTTTCAGTTCGTAACACTTGAGAAAGTTTGTCCAAGTTCGGCCATAAAAAAAGCAGCGATCTTCTTGGTTCATGAACCCAACTCGGAACTTATATCCATGGCTTGTCTTCACTGTGACCATTAAACTAGTGTATTCAGTTATGGCAAGGCCGAGCATCTTGACTACATGTGTTCTGGCAGAGCAAATAATACACTGCAGGAAAAATAATATGAGAACACAGCATGTTCAAAAAAACCCCACCCTCCCGGATAGAAAAGAGGATTCTAGGAACATAGTGTGGGCGTTTCAAAATGCTGTGTTAGGATGAGAAGGAACAAGTGTGGCGTCTCGCCGAGGGCGTAGAAACCTGTAGGGTACTCGCACTTTGGGCACTGCAAATGAAACACACTAGATTCAGTAGGAAGAAAAATGCATCAACGGCGGCGGCTGCCATCCTAGGATTACCTGCGACCAAGGGACTTGGGTTTATCGAGGATGGATGAAGAATTTGTACCTGGTTCGCCGAGAGGGGGTTTTCTCTGAACAAGCAGACGAGAGAGAAGGGGATTCAGGCCCAGTGAAATATTGCCACTTCGTCCGTCCAGCTTACTGCTGAAGCTGGAAAGGGGGGTTGTGATTTGACGACTCGTTGGGCATTACTGCGGCGCTACGACCGGAATGTGTCTACCGTGAAGTTGTACACTCTAATTTGTGCATATGGCACGTGGACCCCGTTGCCGGTTGCCCCACATATCAGCGGAAGGAAGTAGAAAGATAGGAGTAACTAGTTACACATAAATATATTTTTTGACAGAGAGATACTCTCTCTGTAAAGAAATATACAAATCTTTTATATCACAGGCTCACCTTGCCGAGAAATATACTCCCTCTGCAACGCACGGGCATTATGGGGGTTCAGCTGAGAATATAATACTCAGATAGGCTCACGGTTCTGAACTTTGGGCCGCAGGCCGACCCTGCATGTTTGGGGGCCCATGTATTCTACCTCAGCACTTTTCATATTGCAAGCGATCGGTACGGTGCTGGTTTTAGATGCTGTCGCAAGGCGAATACACAAAATTGAATAAAGCGCGACAGCTGTTGGAATGAAATCGAATGACAGTTCCTAACCAGCAATCAGAGTTGCAATTCTATCAACGATATACCATGTGATAAATAATACTGTCGTACTACTTATACACACAGGACACTTGTTTCACCATGCCAGATTATTACATCAAAATCTCTCGAAGGATAGATCAGTTCGGCAGTTGCATGCTGCTAATTTCAAAGTTGATTTGGACCAGCTCTCCTTGAGGAGAAATTTCGATTTTGACATCATCCCCTACCGCAAGATATGATTTAGATTTGAACCTTGACCATCCTTTAGCATCAATCATCATGCGACCATCCTTTGTACTTACGGTATATTGAGCAGGTTCATTCACACCAAGGCTGCGCATGGTAAGAGAAACTTGGCCGCGGTCGCCCGGATTGTTCAACGACTCCCTCGTTGCTCTAGGAATTCTCTGTTTGCAAACAAGAAGACATACCCAAACAGTTAGATCAACACAGTGAATCATGTGAAACAACATGGAAAGAAAAATGAATGAAGCACTTGGGCGGCCAATGCTTACCAAGAAGGTGGACATGTCGGTTTTTGTAAGGACTTTGGTATATGAAGTGCAAACTGCAGCCCAGTCTGTTGCCGGTGCAACTGCACGGGCCGGAGCAGATGCAAGTGCAAGTGTTGGTGCAGGTGCCGAAGCTGCTACTGCTGCCGGAGATGGTGCTCCTTGTAGAGCTGGTGCCGGTGTTGGAGCAGGTGCCGGTGTCGATGCCCGATCCTCCGGTAGATCAGACTGATCTGCTGACGCGGTCAGTGCCCAATCCTCAGCTGGATCAGACTGAGCTGTTGCCGCTGTCAGTGCTAGAGCAACTGCCGATGCTCGATCTGTGCGAGACAGCGGCGATCGTGTCTAGTCTGCTATGATCAGCTTTCTAACTTGACTAGGATCTGTGACCGTGATCCAGTCTTTTTCTTCATTTCTTTTAAACACGAGAAGGACTAATTGTGGCGTTTTTGTTAAACCAAACTACAGTTCATCATAGGGATTCAGCTTCAACTCAGACAACAGACTGATCCAATTTTTTCCAGTAATATAAGTGATGGACGGTGCCTTTGTTACTGACACGACATAAGAAGTGAAACCTGCAAAAACAGCCATCATAGAGCAAACCAAACGGTTTATTCTGTGATGAATGTCAGATGGCAAAACATGCATCGTAAAATTGCAGGAAAAGAAAGAAAACATGACATTAAATCAATAAGATTTAGACAGTAAATCAATAAGATTTACTTGATGTGACACGAGTGAATCCTTACCAGGAAATCACTATGTTGAAGTACTAAACAGAAGATTGATCGTCCAACTACGCGTGGCATGCAGGGGCCCCGCCTACTCCCACAAGCAGGACAGTCCAAAGGTCGTGACAAATCGTTTGGACCGAACATCCATGGGACTGGAAACCCTGGTGGGTGCGATAAACCCTGCAATGCATACAGATATTGGAGTGTAATCATAATTGATAGACCGTCCTCACAAAAAATATGATATGGATACTTCAAAATATACAGACTGAATTGAGTGGACAGACATTAACATAGACCGTTCTCAGGACTGACCACACACCAAAAGCAGTAGTACTAATAAACAATACAGGGTTCGCAAACACAAATCAAGTACTGAACAATAGTACTTACTACAGACAAGCAAAGTTGCACTAATAAACTCTGCAGACTATTTCTTGCCACCGACCTACGGGATGAACCCCGCATAACTGACTAGGCCATGGACTTCGTGTGAGATGTCTACATGCACCATCACCATCTTCTCAACCTTGGAGAACCTAACAGAGTGGTCTTTCCACTCATAAACATGATGATGAGGACAGGCCGCATCAGATTTGTTGGGAAGCTTTACAAGAACCACACCCTTCGTAATCGAAGGCACAGCCAGGAAATTGTTGTGGTCAAGTACAGCCTCGAGAACACGCCTGACAACAATGCTACAGGAAAACACTAGTTAAGGACACGTGGCGACAAGGACACAGCAGTTGGATAGTTTAGCAGTAGAACTCATCATCAGGTCTTCCAGTTCACAAGGCATGACTTTGAGAACTTCATCTCCACCGCGGACCTAGTTCTAATTCAAACAGAGACCATATTTTATTACTACCTCTTTTCAGAAATATAAGATGATTTTCGATATTATACTCCATATATGACTACATATACACACAGAAATGAGTGCACAAAGACACTAGAACATGTCTTCAAAGGCATGAGAGCAGAGGGATTACATGCAATATCCATAACACAAGTTACTGAGGAAAATATACCCTCTTAAAAGGTAGCATTGATGTTCATAAAGTACTCCCTCCGTCCCAAAATTCTTGTCTTAGATTTGTCTAGATACGGATGTATCAAGTCACATTTTAGTATTAGATACATCTGTATCTAGACAAATCTAAGACAAGAAATTTGGGACAGAGGGAGTAGTTGAAAGTAATCTATAAGAAATCAGTGTCAACCTCTCACATGTTTTGGTCAAAAGAGGAATTTAGAACCGTCATTTGGCACAAATAAATCACATGCAAGATCACCCAGAAAATTGTACTACTAGTACTAGTACTGTGTGTTAGATGAAAAAACACGATCAAGATCGAGAAAAAGATCGTCAAGAAGAGATATTACCAGGACTTGCTTAATGAGGGATCCCGGGGAGGGGGGCTTGGACAAGGCGATGGCTTTGAGCTTGTCTGCGGTAGTCTCGGCGGGGTGCTTGCGCTTCTTCGTACCATGAGCCTCGACGGTTTTGGCCGGAGCCATAGACATCACTTCGGCCGGTGCTCCAGCGTCCATCAAGAAACTGTCAAATAGAAATAAAAGGAGAAAAGAGATGGAGTTATAGGACCAGTCTCGGGGTTGCAAGACCGGGCCTTGGCCAGAATCGACACCATTGATGCGCTCACCTTTCCTTCTTTGGGAGAGAAGAACAATGGCAGAAGTAGGTCGGGGTTTTCTTGAAGAAATGAGGAACAAGATGAGGCAGAAGCGAGGGTTGGGTAGAGAGGAAGCTGAGAGAGAAGAGTGAAATAATGGTTGCTTCGTCCGTCCAATTTACTGCTGGAAAGGAGGTTTTTTTTTATTTGACGGCTCATCGGGCATTACGGCGGCGCTTCGATCGGGGTAGTCTACCGTCACTCTACTATAGAGTAATTTAGTGCATGGCTGGTGGACCCCGATGCTGGCTATCCCACACGTCGGCGAAAGTGAGTAATTTAGTGCATGGCTGGAGGAGGATCCGCACGGTAGAGCGTGTCCACTGTTTTTCAGAAAAAAAAATGATTACAGTAAGCATTTCCACCCTTACGACGGAGGAGTGCGAAACACGGCAGCCACTTGAACATACACAGTGCTCCTACTACTAGGCATGTGCAGTGGTTCATACGTCAGTACTACACAATCTTGTTGCTAGTGTAGTAAGATATGACGATAACAAATGATGTTGTGAGCATGTCAACTACACCTATATGTAACATATTACCGCTTTTTCGACTGTCCGGTCGAGAATGAATGGTGAGATCAATGTTAACTAACTAGGTCCACAGCGCACGGAGAGTACGGTGCTACACTACTCCACGAAACATGAACCATATGAAGCACGAATAGTGTTAGGCAAGGTGTATGAAGGGTGCACGGGATGGGAGCAAAAGTTCCCTTCTCGACCCACTTTTGGGTGTTTGGCAGAGTGCATGAAGGGTGCATGAGTCCACACTAGTAGGTTGACAAAAATACACGAAGAGGAAACAACTATATTGAGATGAGAATGCAACCAAACACACCCACATGCTTTGTGCTACAGTGACTGATCTGCACCGTCTGAGTTTGATCCAACAGTCATGTTGCGCCGAGACATGGACATGCCCATGCAGAGGGCGCCTAAACACCATCGAAGTCCCCCTGCTTCTCGAGGCGCACGACGTTGGTGATGCAGGGTGCAACCACCCGCAGAGCCCGCTCCCGGTCGGCGGGAGCCAGCTCGTCAAAGACGGCGTCCAATGGCACGAATGGATTCCGGTGATGAAGCCTAGAAAGGATTCGCCCCGCAACGGTGACGGCAGCCCGCAACCCCTCCTTGTCCAGCTCAGCCCCCACCATCGTGCGGAGACGGCTCAGCTCCTCGGATATATAGGTGAAGAAGGAGACCAGGTCAGGAAGCCGCAACTCGTTGAAGTCGAACAGGTTTAGCCCGACGGCCGGAATCGTCGCGCTGGCACGACGGTAGGCATCGCGCTGCCGCAACACGTGCGTGGCAACTTGGTTCACCAAGTGGCTGAGGCGATCCTGGACCTCGTCACGATCGGCCCGCTCGCGCTCCAGCCAGCTCCCCTGACGGCCTATCGTATCTCCCGCTTTCTGCACCAACGCCGCCGACGCCTCGAGCATCTTTGTGGTGGACGCCTGCCGCTTTTGAAGCTCCGTGAACTACCGCACATAACGGAGGAGCATGGCACTCCTCTCCTCCTTGAGCTCACGGAGCTCCACGTCCTTGGCCCTGAGCTCCGCATCCTTAGCATGGAGCTCCTGTGTCAGGCGCCTCACCTCGGACTCTGTGATTTGCTGCGCCGCCATGGCACCAGGTAGAAGCAATGGGGAGAGGAAGAAAAGGGGGCGAAACGCCTGAAAGGCAATGCAATCTACGGGAAGGCGGAGGGAGCGGGGAATCTTTTGGTTTTCACCACGGTAAAACACCAGTCGACGACTTCTCACATCAGGGAGTAGTGGGTTTTTACAGGCGGAGTCATCATGACTAATTGCTGCCGCGCCTGCTCCCGTCAATCCAAAAATTAAAAATCATGTCGCGCCTGCTCTCGTCAATCAAAAATTTAAAATCTTGCCGCACCCAAACACCATAGCAACGCCGCGGTGGATATTTAAATTACCTGCCGGCAAGTAGATAAAAAAGGGGTGAAAAAACAAATGTGGCGGCGGCCTAGCTAATCGGTCGAACTAGCCCAACCAGCAAGCCACCGTGCTTCACTGATGTACTCGGCGGGAAAGGTGGTCTTTCGTGATTTGACGACTCATTTACTTGCTTCGGCGCTACGACCGAGGAGGACCTAGAAAACGCGCGGTAGGGTGTCCCACGTCAGGAAGAATATATGCGTGCACCACCCGGGAGGATCCCGAAACCGCGCGGTAGGTTGTGCCATGTCTCGGCACGAAGGAAAAATGTGCGTGTAAAAATATACTGTATCAGACGTAGTACCTATGGTTCGACCTCGGGAGCCAGCTAGTCGGTCGAAAACACCCCACTAGCCACACAACTTCATCATGCAAACGTGGCATGGAGGATAGATGTGGTTAGCTCCGTCTCGACCAGCCACAACGTCTTTTGTTCTAGGCGATTCTTCTATTTTCCAAGCTTTTTTTAGTTGTAATAACACCACGGCAAGCTAGTGCCGCTCTTCGTGTGTGCCCTGTTTAGACAATGGAGAGAAGAGAGATTGAGATCGCAGACCTGGGACCCACCAGTAAGTGAGACAACGGTCATGCACGTGTTGACGAGGCACTCCCTCTACTCTACTCAACGCAAGTACTGTATAATTAAAATCAATTTATGGGACAAAGCCAACAATCGTTCATTTTTTCAGGCTATCGACTTACGCTTTGTAGTCCAGGTTGCCAGTTCGAATATCGTCTTTCAGATTTGTTAGTTTTAGGTCCAATTTTGATTAATGAAAAGTGGGATCCCCGTGTGTTCTTCTGATATTTCAGTGTAGGATGGTTTTTTTGAACAAACACTTTGCGCGGTTAGACAAGTAACGGCACGAGTTACACGTATTTTGCAAGTTTACGAACAAAAATGACAGCGGCATATAATATCACATCCACCCCACAGCTTAGATACTATGGTGATACGAGTTTTTACACCGTTGGAAGTGAGATCCAATGGCTTGGGAGTAGTCTTTGTAATTATGCGCAATTTCCAAACTCTCCATAGTTTTTTTTGCAAATAAAACATTCAGGCCTCGTGTGTGCCGCCGCATCTTCGATCTAATGGCTCCCCGGTGCTCATATTAGGTGCTCCCCCTAGCTTAATTACCAGCTACGGTGATATGAGCATCTAGGTCGTATGATCAGTGATCAGATGGCACATGCGTAGTACTTGTACTTTCTGCGCATTTCCCAAACTCTATTAGCCGTATATTGCAAAACCATTCAAACCTCCTATTATGGGCCATTAGATCTTAGTGAACTCGTATCACCATAGAATCTACGGTGCGGGAGCACCTCATACTCTCCCGTGCAAGAAAACATAAGGTGCTATCGCAGCTTGGATGCTACGGTGCTACGAGCTTGGAGGTCGTTTGATCCGAAATCCAATGGCATATGAGCAGTCTTTGTGCTTGTAAGCAGTTGCCAAACTCTTTTGGGGCTTTTCTGCAAAAAACCATTCGAACCATCGAGGAGGTGTTGGGTCACAAATCCAACTCCTCCGAAGAGCTTGTATCACCAAAGCATCTAAGGTGTGGTAGCACATGATATTCTTACATACAGGAGAATATGATGTCCTCCTTCATCTTAGATGCTACGGTGATACGAGCTTCGAGGTCGTTGGATATGGATCAAAGGGCATCTAAGTAGTTTTTGTACAAATTGTGTGCAATTCTCAAACTCATCAAGGTTTCCTGCAGAAATATTAAGACACATCATGTGAGCTGCTATATCTCAGATCTACAAGCTCCAAGCAACTCGTATCGGCACATAGCATCTAAGGTATGGGTGCACATGATATTCTCCCGGGGAGGAGGGGTGGGGGTGCACAACCAATCGGTGGCTGGGAGGGTGGGGACAAATATAATCTAAACAACCCTAAACAGAGCTCCGCAGTTTTATCTAAGGTCGAGGGGTTGACCCCCGACAATCATAGCTCCGCCTAAACACAACATTTTCATGTACTGTAGTACTAGACTTAATATTCATGTTTAAGTTTCATGTTCATTTTAAATATTGAACTGAGGACCATGGATGTCTTACATTTTACTCCCTTCATTCCTAAATATTAGTCTTTTTAGAGGCTTCAAATGGACTGGCACATACGGATGTATATAGACATATTTTAGAGTCTAGATTCACTCATTTTTCTCCGTATGTAGTCACCTGTTGAACTCTCTAAAAGACTAATATTTAGGAATAGAAGGAGTATTTTTGAATTCATGTCATACATGCATGGTTTGGAAAAATAGATGCACTATACTTATTGGATTATTGTTGTGTTCATGCGTGTGTGTCTCTGTGTGTGTGTGTGTGTTGTCTTATGCTTGATACATACAAACTTTTCTCACCTCCATATTGTTCATCTTTTAAATTGGAATTTGCATTGGAAAACTTACTAGGGATACAATGAAATGTGAAATCCATGTTGAGATCACTATATCACAAACTCACTCTAATTCAACAACTCGTCATAAATCAATTACCACGTTGAGATTAGTATTTGCAAGGAAAATACAGGTATTGTAATACACATAGATTCGTTCAGCAATTTAAAAGGTTCCTTTCGTATTCTCGAATGGTAGGACCCAACGGCGTACCAGCCAGACCTTGGCTCGTGTTGATCCTAGAAAAACCGGGCTCGTGTCCTTCGGTGGCGTGTGTGGTATGCACATTAGGCAACCCCAACCAGTCGAGCCTTAGCGATTCAAGTCAAAATATCTGGCGGCCAGAATTCTAGCCCTAGGAAATTCCTCTCATGTCCCCGGTCCATAATGACTACCAATGAACAACGGAGGGGTGCTTTAGTAACTAGACAATGTTACCTACCGTGCCGAGCACGGCTCAATTCCCTCGGTCGCCGCTCGTCAAGGTCACCCGTCAACTTACTACTACACCAGGATTATCCTTTTACTCTGCATATATAACTTGTCTGAAGTCTAACTAAGCAAAATGTTTGACCAAATCCTTTCTTAAGAAATACAACAGGACAGATGTACGGCTTGAAAATTTATTGCATGATGCAGGTTATGATATTGTTTCGAATCCTGGATCTTAAATTTCAGAAAATCCAAAAGTGAGCATAAATTCTTGAAACTAAGCATGGTCACGTGATATGGCACAAATATTACTTCGTAAGTTTTTTCTTCAATTTGAGACAAGATGCTTATGACAAGTTGCACAAGGTATTTTGGAACAAAGACCTATCACGTTAAGGCAAACACTTTCACTATTGAAACCGTGGGTGTTTACGTGCCGCCACGAGTCCCTGCTTCTCATCGGCAGGTGCCGTCCGAGCAAGCATGTGACTCGATGAGAGGCGTGCGAGCAGACCGCTGCGCCGGCTGTCAGGGAGGCGTGCCAGCAGACCGCTGTGCAGGCTCACCGGGAGACCGCCGCCCACCGTCGTCCCAACTGCTCCCACTTTTAATGTCGCCGGCGCCGTAGTTTAAAATCAACCCCGCACTACCCGGTATCGCTACAATCCTCTCTCTTCCTCTCCGATTCTCCTGTCGTATACCTCCAACTAGCCTGACCTAAACGTACGCCATGCCGCATCACGATGGTCTGCCCTTAGTGTTCTAGTTTCCTGAGGAAGACACCCAGCTGGAGTCTCAAGAACATAAGGCGCTTTGGGACGAGCTTGAACTAGCCTTGCGGGAAGACGTCACGCCTGTCCCTGCTACCGTTCAGGCTCCCGTCTCCCCGACTACGCCAGCGCCCATCCCCATGGCATTGATGGGCAGGGAGCCGCACATTGTCGCCGAGCTTGAAACCACGGGGTTCCACGAGGTCCCCGCCGACTTTCACGCGCCCGTGCACCTGCCAGCGCATGCGCCTACGCATGCACTGACATGCGCGCCCGTGCCGGTGCCCGTGCACACGAATGTCTCCGTCGCGCCGTTGACAGCGCTTGTCCCCGCGCGGGTACCAGCGCTCCCCTCAGCGGCATGGATGGCCGCCGTCGACCGCTTCCTAGCACCAACGTCAGTCGCCTCCTCCCGCCAGTCGACTCGCTCCGAAGTCCAGAACATTTTGGCCTTCCTTGAAGCTAGGTCAATGTCCAGGAGTACGCCAACAACGGCGCAAGACGCCGCCATCGCCGTCGGTCAGTGGCCCGACGACACACAGAGCACGGCAGAGGAGTCGCTTCCCACCGTGAGATGCCCCCGCCACCGCCGCGTAATCTAAATTTGCCATGAAAAACATTCGGATAGCCATGCTTAAAATCCGAACGTTTATCATTTCCGTTTATTTTATATCGATCATCGTATAATTTGAAGTCGGAGATAGACTGAACGAAATGTATGGTTTGATCGATTGATTGTTCTGCTAGAGCCGTATCAAATTAAATATAAAACGTCATCAAGCCACATGTATTCCTTGTCATCCAACGACCTAGACTACTTCAATGTCGAGCGCTCAACACATTTAGCGTGCAGTTAATTTCATGCCAAAAATAGTGCTAATCACATGACAACACGCAAATAATATCCTAGTAATTAATATCCGCATGCACTTAATATACTTCCAAATTAACGTGCATTGAACATACACACTGACTAGTGCTGCTAGTACGTGAAACTGGTGCCGTGACTTGTGAACGCATCCAGATATGGTCAACGGCAACATCGCCCGCGAGTTCTTCCTGTTTTCCCGTGCGTCTAAACGCAGAAGGGGAGGAGAGAGAGAGCACACATGGAACCCACCAGTAAGTGAAGGCGAATAGTACTAAAAATAATATTACATGTTATCCATTAATTAGGCTGTGGTAATATAAAAACATTATGTGAACAAAGGGGGTACAACAAACATTGCTATTCTACGTATGTTGCCTACTCTTGACGTGCGGCTTGAAGGCCCGGTCGCATGTTCGATCCTCGTCCTTTATTTTTTTTAATTTGTATATGGGTCCAAATTTGTTTCATGACATGTGGGCCCCTCGGTGTGTAGTTTGTACCACTTTAATTTGTGGGTCGAAATTTGTTCCATTCCAAGTGGACTATCGGTGTGTAGTTTTGTAGCTTATTTATAATAATTAAAGAGAAAAACATAGTTTTTCAATAATACCATGGTGCGACGTTGAAGGTGAGAAAGGACGTGCGGAGAGCGATGACCGAGCCAGAGGGAAATCAACTAGGGCAGTTGCGTGGGTTGCAACGGTGTTTGGAGTAGTTGTGGGCCGAATGCTACGAAAATATAATCTAAACCGACCGGAATAAATTCCTACACAAATTAATCCAAGGTTGGAGTGCTCCTCGCAATGTAAATAGCTCCGGCTTTGCGAGGGATGGAGAGGTAGTAGCTTCAACGCGTGGAAGATACGGTGTGAGAAAGCGAGGTCAATCGAGAGACATATAGATAGAGAGACGAAGTGAGTGTGGTCCGACATTCATTGAACAAATATATATGCTCTGGAGAGATATTGTCCGATTGAGCTTTTTGGCAAGGGTGAGGGCTGTAAGATAGAGCTTGAGAGATGATCCAGTCACAGACGTGTAGATATATTTTGTGCGTGGGAGGAAGCAAGGTTAACCGATCACATAGGGTCGTCGTGCGATCGAAAGAGTGAGACGGGTTGGAGAGGGTGACCTAGATAGACGATGTGCGTGAGAGAGTATACAATGTGAATAGGTCGAATTGGGCTCAAACATGGTGATATATCATTTTTGTCCAACAAAGAGCGAGGTCAATCGAGACATACGGAGAGAGAGAGAGAGGTTGAGTGAGCGTGGCCCACCATGAGGTCGAAAGAGTGGTGGCGGCTTGGATGGACTGACCTAGATAGACAATCTGCGTGAGAGAGTATAGAGTGTGTCGATCGAGGCCCGAACAGGGAGATATATCATTTGTGTGTGAAAGAAAACAAGGTTAAACGAGACTCGGATAAAGAGAGCGAGATTGAGCGAGTGTGGCCCGCCGTGCGAAAGAAAGAGCAAAAAAGTCTCGAGGGAGTGACCTAGATATACAACGTGCGTGTGTGCGCATGCACGAGAGGTTGGGGGGCTAGATAGGCAATGCATGTATTTAGCGCGAGAGGGTGAGAGGGAGAGGGGGGAGAGAGAGAGCTCGGCATGGGGTGCAATGGCGAGGTGTGTGAGGTAAATACATTTGGTAACAGAGTGGAAAAAGGGGTTATGTAGTTGAGAGACTTAGAAAAATGAAACATGGAGAGAAAGAATGAATGTGTGTTGGAAACCGATAGCTTCCTAAGGTGGTTATGAGAGGAAGATTGACCGATACAGGAAGTATGTAGCGTTTGTGCAGGGGGGGGCTAAAAGCAACATTTGAATGTACATAGTATGTGACTTAATATCGATGTTTCAATTCGGTGTACATTGTAAGATTTGAATCAAGGACCAGGCATACAGGTAATTATTTCGAATTCGTGCCATACTAAGTTTCGAAAAGTTGACATTGACTCAGTTTGTTGTGCTATTTTGTAGGTCATATGTTTGAATCCATCCAAAAGTTTTCTCACTACCATGGTGTTCATCATATACATATGAATTTGTATTAAAAAAGTAGCATGGATACAGTGAAATGCGAAATCCACGTTAGAATTGGAGATCGCTACGTGACACACACTCTAATTCAAATAACTAACTACGTGACACACACTCTAATTCAAATAACTAATTATGTGACAGACAGTCTAATCCACGTTAGCGTGGGTATCGTTTCAATTTGTTTCCAATAACTCCTCATTAATTAATTTATAGTACTCCCTCTGTTCACTTTTATAAGACCTTGAAGACATTTTAGACAATGTGCAAAACAGTTCATTTTAAGTTGTCTGAAACGACTTACAAAAGTGAACGGATGGAGTATCTCGTTTCGGATGACTAATTATTGCAAGGAAAACACGGGCATGGTAATACATACAGATTCGTTTGCAAATGAAAGAAGATTCGTTTGCATTCTCAAATGTAGGCGCACCAGGCAAACCAGGGTCGTGTCGGGGTGGACGCTGCTTCGGTGCCTTAAAGGCAACTGCCTTTGGGTCACTCACATGTGGGCCAGCCACCTGTTGGGCCCATATGTCATGGACACAAAGGCAGGTGCCTTAAGGCACCGAAGCATAGTCCTGTCGTTGTGGTCGCGTGTGTCGGACGGACGCGTAGCACCCAGCCACCCCCCCCCAAAAGGACGACGACAATATAATTTCGCGCTTCCACATTCGGATTGAAATATCTGGCGGCCCCAATTCCAGCCCTGCAAAATCTCTCTTCTCCACCGTCCCCTTCCGCGCCCAGATTGCTCAAATCCCTAATTCGCCGCCAACCCTCGAATCGCCCCTTGTCTCGTCTCTTTCCCCACCATTCCCCACCTCTGTGCCAGACGACGACGAAGACGACGGTCGCGCTTCACCACCGCACCGGAGCTACCTCATCTACGCCCTCGTCCACCGCACCGGGTGGTCCACCAACAACGTCGGCTGCCGCAACCGATGTGCCTCACAGACACCGAGTTCCACCGCATCAGGTGCACTTCACCGACGCCGTCTCCCAGCTCAACGGGGCTACTTCACCGAGCACATCGTCGCACCTCTGCCCCCCGAGGCCGTTGGGCTTCACCAACGGTCTCGTCCACCGCATCGTAGCGCTCCGCTGCCACTCAAGATCTGCATCCGTGCGCGGCCAGCCAACACCAGCGCATCACCCTCAACGGCTCTGAAGTGACCCGCACTCTAGCTAGGCGAGCATGCCCAAACGCCGGCCCGAACTAGGTATCCACACATCACTCCCTTGTGCACTGTTCCGGCAATGTTTGGATATCCTTTCACTGCTCTCTTAGCTTACATGCCTATGCAACTCTGACCTTAACTCTTATTTCTTCTGGAGATATCATCTGAAACAAGCAAATCCATATTTTAGTGAAGCATGACGGCGCTACGGGATCTGGTACACATCCTGCACACCCGTATAATCTTGTAAGTATCTGTCCTCCGGTACAACATCAACGTCGATTCCTCTTATTTGATCAACCATTCGCCGTGTCAAAAATGCAGAGGGGGATGCAAGGAGCACAAGGCCTGCACATCCAAGCAAGTGGTAACATGGACTTGCACATGGAACATCCCAAGCGCAAGTAGAGCTGCAGTGAGCCTGTACAATGAGCTAGCGTAAGTCCCTGCATTTCATTTAATTCGTACTTGCATTCGTGTATGATTTGTGTGCAGTGGCTCATCCACGAATTCAAGTTACCAGGGGCGAACATTTAACTTAAAAAATACGAAGGCACTTGCACTCCGGAGATCAACATAACTTGAGAAATGTGAAGCTACATGCACTTTGAAAACCAGCTAATGATCCAAAGTAGTTCAGATTATAAACACTAAATGATGCAAGCACCAAAAAACACAAAATGCAACATGGCATACAAGGACTACAAACATGGTCTATACCTGCTTGAATTATCCATTCTCTGGCTGAAAATATCGAAGTGTAATTGCACATATAACCAGTGCGCAAACTGCATATCAATATATCTATCCTGCACAAGTATACCAATAGTTTCAAACAACATATTAGAAAAGTATTTATGCTATGTTGTCATGATACGGGGACTTTCTGGTACATGGCCTCGACGTTTCCTCAAGCTATGAAAATGCACTATAATTTGCTTGTCATCAATGCCTGCATATCTCTGTCTCTCTCAACATAGTAGATCATCATTAGACACTAAATCCTTCAATGAGCTTGCAAAATGCTTGCATTAGATCCATCATTAGACGCTATATGTTCATCACCAGGAGCTTGTAAAATGTTTGCATCAAATCCTTCATTAGCAGTCTGTTCATTAGACACTTCAGGCTCAAGAACAACATGGGCTTATATGTTTGCACCGAAAACTTGATTAGATACATGACATTCAATCAGTTCAGTATTGATTGGGGGAGTTATAAAATAAGTAGAACTTGGTTTCATTTTCTCATAGATTCCCTACATACAAGCAGTTTTACAACACCGTCAGGTTTAACTATTGGCCAGAAATTGAGGAGTTGAATTAGATATAATCAGGGATGTGATGTACCTGCTCGTTGCGCATGCTACTCTTGCAAGCTGCGACTGTCCGTTTGCGCAAGCTCGATGCCATGCCCGTGCTGCCGCCACTGCCTCCCACGCAGGCTACACCCAGGGTTGGATCTTCATCTTCTTGTACTTCCATTCGCTTGAAGCCCGGCGACCGCCCTCCAATGAGGGCGCGAGGAAGTGTTGTGTCGGTCTGTCCAGCGGCGGCAAGGTTAGGAGCGAACCAGACTGGAGGCTAGAGCGAATGAATTGGGATTTTTCCTGCTGTCGATCGATATGGGAGGCGCTCGTTTGGGCCGTGAGCCTGCTATAGGGCTCGCCTTGCACTTATGTTATTGGCCCATCCAAATTGAAACATTTTTCTTCATTTTTTACATTGCCTGCTCGTGTGTTGGGACGAACAAAACTAGCGTGGGCCAACCTGGACGACTCAAACTAGGTGCACACTTTCCAGCCACCTGAGGCGGCCGCCCATACCAGCCCCTATGGTGGCGTCGCCCCTTTTGCGTGTATGATTGGATAGTGAAAAATATTCCAGTGGCGCTTTTGATTTACCCATAGAATGGTTGAATTGCTTGTTTCTATGAACTGAGTTCGCCAATAATGTGAAGGATGCCAGTCTTTTCATCCTATTGTAGATTGCTTAGATCTCAATATGCCAAAAGTAATCGCATGAAATATACAGTAAAAGCCAGTGTGATGTGTTTGGCTATAACTAGTCTGACTACATGTCCTCATATAACATATCAAGGACGCACCATCTTACCAGATTAACCATTCGACTTACCCATGCAGTGTGGGAAGAAAGAAGTATTGGGACTGCGTATCCAAGCAATTGATGCCATGGACTCCTTCGTACAACCTTGTAAGTGAAAAAGAAGTTGTAGTGTGCCTGTACAAAGAACTAGCGTAAGTTCAGTTAACTGCTTCTCGGAATTTTAGTTAGCCACTTATTGCAAAATTGTTCAATTATGTTGCTTGGCTTAATTTAGTTTGCTACTGATTACATAATGGCACAGCCTGTTAATCATATTGTAGACTGCGCCTATCTATGTGTTTGATACTTACTGTTAAGAATTACCTGTTTGCCTTAACTTAAATATCTACTTGTTTGTTTAACTGCTTTGCTGCTGCAACAGCGGGTTACAATGATGTTAATAACTACTTTTCAGCATCCAAATGAAACTCTTTAATTCCTTGTTTGTTTAACTGGTTTGCTGTTATAACTCCCAGTTGAGATGTTTTTCTAACTTCAACTTTTCTGAATCCAATCGGAACTTTAATGGAAAAACAGGTTAGCCCAAGATCAAAGAGCGAGGTCCCCATGGGCATTGCATCATCCCACAGCAGTGGCACCGGCCCAATCGTGCATTATGAATTGCCAACTGCTGATGCTCTAGAGGCTAAACTAGTGGTAGAAAGAGATTCTGCTTCTGCACTTAGAGACGAAGTTGACATGTTGAGGAAGCAAACAGCACAATCACAAGCAGTACTCAAGACAAACATTAAATATTTGGTGGATTTCAAAATGAAGCAAGCTGAGACTGACCAGATTGTTAAGGTCTTGAAGGAAAAAAGGAAATTAAATCCCTACTTGGTAAATCATAGGTGAAATGTTCTTTCCATAGTTGAATAACCTTTGTGTTGTCTGTTCATGTAATCAATCAAACCATTTGTTTTGGAGATCATGTAATAATTGTTTATTTTTGTAATTTTATTTGAGCACAAGTCTGTATTAATTAATAAGACTTGAAGACATTTCATTTGGATTGCTGTGCCAGACCTACAAATATGCCAATCGGGTTGAATGTGCATTCAGCAATAGTAGTATAGATGGACCATAAGTGGCACGCATCGGAAAGGGCCAAGATGCTGGCTAAAAAAAGGATGTTGTTGTAGCCAAAAAAAAGTACAGCGGCCTGGCTTATGTATGTTAGTTGATATTATTGATCCATATACTCTATAAGTGTTTATATGTCTGTTAGTTCCGTACATTCTTGGTTGATTGACTCAGTATTTGAATCTTGATACATCGCTTGTGTATATATCTAAATGGGAGTACACATTATGCTGCGTGTGACATTTGAGTTGGACATGAAGTGTTCCAAATATTCGAATTCACCTTAAATTGGATTCTAGTTTCTGAATTTGAGTATCGGCATTTGTAAACCATATTCATATATGACAGTGGAATACATCTTTGACGTCCTTTTGAAGATATATAAAAACACATAGAATAATTTATAAAGATTCATACAGGAATACAAAATGAATTCGAATTTAGTTGCGAGGGTAAACGTGGATGCTTATTGTCCCAAAATTCGAAAGAAACAGCAAAATGTCCACTCCCACATCGGCTGCCCGAAGCCAAGTGTTTGGGAGATGGAAATTACTGTCTACCCATTACACGGACAATCCATCGGCCCGATTTCCACTGCTCTAAATAGGGGTAGGTTAGTAACTTCAATTAGACGTGACACGACCACCTCTGAGCCCATTCCGACACGGTGGGTGTCAAACATGGGCGGCAAAACTCATTTGATTCAAGCTCGTTTGAAAGACCTCTGTTTCTCCCTCCATTCCCCATTCATACACCATGGGCGCCAACCGTGGGCGGCAAAACAAACTCTCCTCGTCCGAAATAGATGTAGGCTAATATTTTAAATAGGGGCAGATGTGTAACTTCCATCAGACGTGATACAACCGCCCTACCTGTCAGCCCCGTTCATACACCGTGGGCGCCAACCGTGGGCGGCAAAACACCCTCTCCTCGCCCGAAATAGTTACCGGCAAATATTTGGGAGATGCGAGATTACCGTCCTATCCCCAACCGATGAGATGTCCAAATTTGAAACGGGGGGTAAGTTCGTAACTTTCCCATATTTCAGATAGGCGCGTCCCAAAAACATGGTTCCCCATACCTCTCCCTCCATTTTCCCATTCATACACCGTCCGCGCTAGAACACCCCATTCCCACACCAGCCTCCGTCTGCCACCCCATCCATCGCCGCCGTCCTCCACCACATCCGTCGCCACCGTCCTCCACCATGCCGGAGCGCCTACCAAGACCGCGTCGTCCACTGCTAGAGATGGACGTTTCTCATCCACAGAGACGGACCAATAGCCTTGCATCACGTCCTCTCGATTCATCGGCGCCGTCGTCCTCTTAGCCGGGGCCGCTCACATGACCTTCTCTTACACCGCAACGGGACTTATCCCCCGATGAACCCGTCAACCGTCGCAGATCTGCTTCAACGCCACCGACAGCCATCGCACCCCCGATGCCTACATGGGGTCGCAAGACAGGTGGTACTTCATATCTCCTCAACTTTTTGATCTCAACCAGAAAATAGATCTTAAGTTGGTTACTCTACTTTCTTTTCATCTCTTAGAATTTAGTTCTTAGTTCGAAGCAAACAATGGATGCTAAATATCATTTCTCTGGTTTGCAGCTTCAAATCTGCCATGGCACAGCCATAATACAGTTTAATTGATCATGCTTAGGGTTTAATTGATCATGTTGGTTCCGTGGTGGTTTCTTTAATAGAAATCAGAGGGGAAACTGTCTTTTGCTAAAAAAAATATGCTTAGAGTTTCCCCCTTATTTGATCACTATACTATCAGAATACGTGCTTCGTGTCATAATAACACTGCTCCACCCATCAAGCTAAACAAGCTTAGTTGTTCAAATACGAATCTGATATTATTAAAACAGAGTTGTTTAATTGGTCAGCTAAATGTTCCTAAATTAGTTTCGAAAATGCATATTCACCGCTCGGGTGTGTATCTCTGTGTGTGGTCTGGTCAGAATGGTTGGGGAGGTGAACTTTGCATATGCAGCGGTTTATAGGGAGACACTCTCCGATTTGAAACCGCAATGCATTCCATAGATAATCTGACTACTTTTTATGTTTTCATGAATCTCAGATTCTGAACAGCATCATAATGATATGAGCTTGCGCACATGAAAAGAATAAAGCAGAACAATGCCATGGCTGTTAAACTTGGCATTAAGGGACTGAAATCAAGTCTGGATGCAATGCAATGCAAACACTCTCCACCTACAGATTCATGCTCAGAATATGATCCTAACAGTGATTCTGAGCTAGAGGGAGACCTAAGTCAATGTAGCTCCCTAGTGGAGGAGTCAGAGGAAGATGCCATGTCTTATTCACCCATCAAGGTACTTGCTCTAACTTTCCAAGGTTACATTGCTCGCACATATCTTGCAACTGATGCTTTGCATTGCTTCTTCTTTGTTGAACGGCCGTTAGCTTAGTTTACACATTGTGTATGTGAATACGCCCTGCCTATCCATTTTCAGTACATATTCCATCTGTCATCATACCATATTTATCCATTCAAATGTTGTTCTTGTGTATCAGACGTTCAAAAAGAAGAGGGCGATTGCTGATCGTGGAGGAGCACAAGCAAAGTATTTGGAGAAGGTAGTGGCACCTGATAAATCAAATAGCCCATTAGGTGTAGTTGCAATATCACCTGACCCACAAAATACCCCAACTCTAGCAGACACTAGCCCTACTACACTGGTCATTTCTAATGCCCCAACTCAGCAGACCCCAACTGCAGCAAACAGTATGATTATGCCAGTTGACATAGCACTAGCTGTACGATGCAAAACCACCATTCCAGCAAAGAGTACACTAAATCTAGTTGCCAAATCCCTTTTTGAACCAGAGAGAGCCCCAATTGCAGCAAATAGGACCCCTGTTCCATTTCTTCCCAGTTTAGAAGACGAATCTTATGTTGTTGTCAGGAACTTTGTGCGCATCTTTCCTTCATGGAAAGATTATACCGCAGACACAGAACAATTTCCAGTCTTCCTCTGCAACTTACGCGTAAGTAATGTACTAATGTTATTCATGGTCATTACTGCATATGTTTCTGCTGACAGAAGACACAAGATTTCATTCTTTTAAATAGGCGAGGCGCAAACTGGATTGTGATGACAAGCAAGGGTTGGTTGCGCTTTTCAAGCACTCGTTGATGAAGTATTGTTCCTACCTGAGGCAAGCGCACTTCGATGGCAAGCCTCTGAACGAAATTTCTGTAAAGCCTTCGGTGCTACATTTATCCAACGGTGGCTGGAATAATCTTGTTATACATTGGTCTCGGCTGCAGCGTAAGGTACTGTCTATGATATCACATCACAATTTGAACTACATTTCTGCATTTGCCTTAATGTCTCACTTGTACGAAAACTGTTAGCAGAAGAACATTCGTTCTCAAGGGACCACAGAAACTCGCGACTATACTGCACACTGCATTGCTCTTGTGAGTACCTCTTGCCCTGTATGACCATACTTACTTTCATAGTTGTTTGATTATGTAGCATCACTGCACATGTTAGCCTCGTAATCGTCCATTTGGTGGACATTATAAGATCCGCATGGACTCTTACATAAATTTAGAATCAACCCAATGCTTTTGAAGAGGTTTAGCTCTGCAGTCCTCTTGTAAGGACTAAACGTGGTCTATCACTGTACTTACATTAACAGCTACTCCCTCTGTCCCATAATATAAGAACGTTTTGTACAGTACACCAGTGTTCAAAACACTTGTATTATGGGAAGAGGGATTGGTTCATTTTGTAGCATTTTGCATCTTATCTCCCTCGCCCACCATTTACTAAAAAAGATCAAATCTATATTTAATCTTACCAACAAGTAGAATACACAGACAATGCTAGTGCAGAAGTGTAGCCCATTGCTCTTGTCAGTACATTTTGTCTTGTAACGCTTGTACTTCCAGGGATTGGTAGTTGATTATGTAGCATCAATCTGCATCTTTTCTTCATTATCCTCTATCCCTTCCAGTATTATCATATCTATAATTACTCTCTACAAAATGTAGAGTACAGGCAATGCTTATGAAGAAGATTTTGTGCTGAAATTCTTGAGTTATCCTTCCCTTGCCATGGAGAAGGGCATTATAAAGCCGGTGTTAACTGTTAATGTAAGTCAGTCCTTCTAAAGACTTTATCCTCAACTGCTGTTTAATTTGCTCATACTCCCTATCGTTTACTGCTGTTTCTACCAAAATGCATGTTCGTAAGAACCGTAAGTTCTAAGTTTTACTTGTACAACCAAATTCCTTATTCATACCATGCACATTACTTAATACTCCCTATATGTATGCTTGTTTTTGTGGATCTATAATCCAGTGTGTGGTGAAACAGCCCACGTTTGCACCTTGTCATCTCCTGTTTTATCTTACTGATGTGGCTGATGATATGAACAACATGCCATGCACATTATCCAAAATAGATACGATGATTTTATTTGCCCTTCATCTATGCTTGTTATGTTGACATGGTAATCCAGTAGTGTGGTGAAGCTCCCCGCATTATGAACAATGCCAAATTATGCTATTGATATTTTGAACATACTCTTTATTTTCTAATTTGAAATTGGATAGAATTGACAGAACAGTTATCATCTTTGTTTATACACGTGCAAAACCTGTCATCTCTCTGCTTTGTTTCAGGGTGATATGCCTGATGGCATGCACAACTTTGCTGAAGGCTGTGAGGCAAACCCAACATATATTGTAGCAAAGAAGGCAAAACATCTTGAAGACAGCGAGACAACCCCAAAGTCTTGTCTTGATGCAGTGTTCAAGTTACTTGAGACTAACACTCAGACAAGCTCACAGAATTCGTTGTCTGAATCAGTTCGACTTCTTCAGTCCCAAGTTCTAGCAGAAAGGCATTCTGCAACTCAACTTCGACTTGAAGTCCTATCTCTAAGAAAGATTGCGGAGAACACCAATGAGAACCTCATCGCTAAACAGCTACACCTGGAAGCTATGACCGACATGCTAGGCCGGTCTCACAGCCTTGCTCAGCAGCTTGCGCAGCAGTTCCCCCGCAAGGCTAACCTTTCTTGAACTATCTTGGAAGTGGTCTTGGTTCAGTATTATTTTGTTATGCTACAATGGTGCCAAGTTTTTGTAATCTGCTTCTTCGTTGCGCTTTACGATCACTGGTGGCGAACTTCGATGCCCAGTGGATGTAATATACCTTAAATCCTTTATTGTGTAGTGTAGGTCTATTCTTAGTTACTATGCCGTAATTTCTTTATTGTATAGAGTAGGTTTGTTCTTAATTCCTACTAGTTACGCAGCAGCCCAAAATGAACCCCGACCCATGATTGTGCGAATCAAATCACGGGCTTTTAACATGCCAAAATTGTCTGGGTCCTTGTTTGGCCCAATCAGATATCGGCTGTGAGTAGGCCGGATGAAACCGGGACGTAGTTAGTCCCAACTATATGATGGGCTTTTAACAGGCCGAAATTAATATAGGGCCGAAATGTTAAACGGGCCCTTAACAGGCCAAAACTAATATCAGGCCGAATTACTAAGTGGGCCTTTAGCAAGTGGGCCCAAAAGCATAGTGTCTAGTTGACGGGCCGAATTTGATATGGGCCATAATTGAGCCCAAAGCCTCTTAAAGGGTCGGACCTGATCTGGGTCGTAATTTGGCCCAGAATGTGGTAGGCTTTTAACGGGCTGGATCTCATATGGCCCACTGTTAGGCCCGGAGCGCGGCAGGCCATTAATGGACCGGATCAAATATGGGCCGGCATTTGGCCCAAAACATGGCAGCCAGTTAATGGGCCGGCCTACTAGGGTCCTCAAAATCTTGTGGGCCTACAGCTGGGCCGGCCCATTAATGTCAACGAAATCTCATGGGCCTTTAGCTGGGCCGGCCCATTATGACCCGCAAAAATCTTATGGGCCTTTACCTGGGCCGGCCCATTATGGCACAAAAAAATCTTGTGGGCCTTTACCTGGGCCGGCCCATTATGGCCCGCAAAATCTTGTGGGCCTTTAGCTGGGCCAGCCCATTATGGTCCGCAAAATCTCATGGACCTTTAGCTGGGCCGGCCCATTATGGTCCGCAAAATCATGTGGGCCTTTAGTTGGGTCGGCCCATTTAAACATGTTGGGCCGTGCCACGTGTCGACGTATAATCGGCGCCTTCTGTCCAGTGAGTGGATGACATCTGTCCCGACGATGAGCCGACACGTGTTTCCTCTAGCCAATGATGATTTTACACGTGGAAAATCTCCATTGGTCGGGACTGTTAATGGGTTATCGGATCCAAAAACCGACCCGATAACTTAACGGCGTTCCCTTACGGTGGATGCCACGTGTCGGTCACCCTTGACGAAAGCACTTCTGTGACGCGCGATTTATCGTCATGGAAGTGGAAACTTCCGTGATGATAATTTTGGTAATGTCATGGAACACTTCTACGACAGCACAGGTATGACTATCTTGATTCTGTCATAAATTTGTCATGGATGTACATGCATCACAAAAAAAGCGACCTACTGTGACAAACACGTATCATCACGGAAGTGTATTTTTTTGTAGTGGTGTACAAAAGAAGGGACGTACATTTGTACCCCTTTACTTGTGTGCGGACAGTCGGAGCCGCGCCCACGGCCGCACCAAGCAGAACAGGGGAGGTAAACCAAGGTAAAACCGAAACCCAAGACAGCTAGAGCAACGCCAAGACCAACAACGCAAAGAAGCAGAGGGCGGAGCAGTTTCCCCCGGCAAGACCCTTGCCGGGGACGGCCTCAGTAGCCCCGGCAAGACCCTTGCCGGGGCAGAGCACCCAAAACACCAACAAAGTGAGCCACCCTTGAACCCACGGTCTCCAACACTATCAACCACGTTAGGCCAGGGCTCGGGAGGCACCTCTATGGTGGCATGCAGATCTTTGTGAAGACATATTCAAGATCAGATGAGGATTACAAGACAGCGATCCTCGGCAAGATCCTTGCCGAGGGGAACTACAAGACCCCCGGCAAAATCCTTGCCGGGGACAACAGCGCGCCACGGCAAGGTCCTTGCCGGGCCACCCGGCAAGGCCCTCGCCAAGGGCGCCAGCAGGGCCACTTCCAGGCCCGCACCAGCCAAGTCTCCACCGCCGTTTGCATGCAGCTGCCAGCCCAACCAACTGGGCAGGCACCTGCGTGGCAACATGCAGCTCCCAGGCCAACTCAGCAAGCGCCTGCGTGGCGGCATGCAGATCTTCATGCAGGCTCTACCACCGCGCCACCTCAGCTGCCTGCCTGCCTACATGGCACCGCATGCATCACTGAACGAGATGCATGTCGAAGCAAGGAGGAGCAGTGACGGACGGGACAGGCCTCATTCCCGTCCCCAATAAAGCAAGGGGACACCTAAGCAATGCATTAAATGCATCTTGTCCTGTAATACGAGCGATAAGCTCGTAGCGCTGTACGCCTTTCCACCTCATGTATGCCACTCTGGCAGCCCCTTTCGACTATAAAAGAAGGCCCATGGCGTACTGGAGAAGGATCCTCGTGTTGACTACTGATACTGCTCTTCTTGCAACCCTGCGCCACGGCAACCTTTGTAGGGATTCTTGTGATCCCATAAGTGTCGTTCCACACTGTAGCGACCAGACCTCAAACAGTCTGACCTCTATGCTCAGGTGTCATCCCTGGATCAGTAATGCTGACACCACACAGTACTTCGAAGGATTTATAACAGAGTAGCAATCACACACTTATTACATCGAATGTCTCAAAGAGAACTTAATACAATAAATATGGCTTAAGGCCATCTAATAACGATAACAGCGGAAGGCTTGGAAGATAAGCGAGTCCATCAACTCCAACGGCATCACTGAGTATAGAACCATGACCTAAAAGGCACCTTACTCATCGTTTGAAAAGTCTGCAACATGAAACGTTGCAGCTCGAAAACGGGTCAGCACATGGAATATGCCGGCAAAGTAACACATAGAGAGTAATGAAAGATTAAGCCTATACTACATTCATATATGCCTGGTGGAAAGCTCTATGGTTACAGTTTTTGCGTAAAGCCAATTTTTTCCTACAGCAAAGGAATAAATTTTATTTAACTATCATGGTGGCTGTTAAACATTGAGAATGGTTGACAGCATCCTCAATCCCAATTAAAATAATCAGCATTAAACCAAACAACATTAATTTAAAGTAACATGATGAGATTCACATGATATCCAAGTACTAGATACTCAAAACGTCCATAACCGGGGACATGGCTAACCATGATTAGTTTGTATACTCTGCAGAGGTTTGCGCACTTTTCCCCACAAGACTCGATCGCCTCCGTTGGATTTCTCGCACTACAGAGTGTTTGAGAAACGGATGACCGAGACATAGTCTTTCAGAAGCGCTAGCACCTTACGATGTGATAGACTGTACCAACCTACATCCCCTACATCTGCTAGTCTACCACTTTAAGAGTTCGCACGACTTAGTCAACTATGCCAGAGCCCATAATGGCTTGTGGCTGCACACGGAAGTTTCTAGTTTGAATAATCTCATGATCCCTTTGAGCCTGGATGGCGGTCCATAAAGAAAAACAACAGGCAATCCTGGAATACCCAGGTACCTCAATCCACCCAGATGTGTGTTTAAGTTGCCACCTTAGATATAAACCATTAAATTAACAAACTCACATCTGTCATGGATATCACTCACCCAATCCACGTCTACTAGCATAGCATGGCATGATAAGCAAACGTAGAAGTAACTCCCAAAGGTTTGATAATAAAACAGGTAATAGGTACTACCTCAACTACTTCCCATCCCACAATTTAATTAGATCCTAATCATGCAATGTTTGAGGATTGATCTAATGCAATAACACTGGGTAGTAAAAGAGGTATGATCAAAGTGTTACTTGCCTTGCTGATGATCCGCGAAACCTAGAGATTCGAAGTAACAGGCGGCACACTCCGGGTATTCTATCGCAGACAAACAAACAGGCATACAATAAGTACTCATCCAATGCACAGGTAAAACTCAAATAAGGGATCTAACCAGAAAGTTCAACTTAAGAACTCCGGTTTGCAAAAAAGAATCAAATCGAACGAAGCAACGAAAGTCAAACGGCGAAAGAAAACAACTTCGTCCTACTAAACTGGACATAAGTCAAATTTTACAGAAGAAAAAACTTGTTTAAGTTGGTTAAACGGATAGAGGGTTTCGAGAAGAAACTCCAGGCGCTTGAATCGTCTGATTCCGATAAACGAGCGAAAAGTTATACTAAAACGAAAATCGGATCAGAAATCGCGATCAGAAAATAATCGCGGAAAAAATCCAAGAAAAAGAAAAACGATGAACGGATTAACGAACGAACGTTCGTTATCCAGATCTAAACGATGAACATGTTCGTTAAAACGAACAAACGAGCGAACGCTCGCTATTTAACCTAAACCGAAACAGAAAGACCGATCTAATAAATAAAAACAAAAATAAAAAAACCGACGGAAAACCTATCGGTTCTTTTGTAAAAAAATCGACGACACGGGATTCGAGGCGAGGCGAACCTCGGGCGGCGAGTCGGCGGCGGCGGCGGCGCGGCGGCTGGGCGCGGGCGGGCGCTAGGGTTTGGGGGCGGCGGCTGGGCCTCGGGCTGGCTCCCCCCCCCCCCCGGCTTATAAAGCCTACGCGGGCCGGAGTCCCGGTCGGACACGGCCCGTAGGTCGGTTCGTTTTTTTAAATAATTACACGCAGAAGAAAAATAAAAGGAAATACTAAACTGATTCAAAAAATCCCGAAATAAATTTTCCCTGGCTTCTAGAATCAAGCCGGACAAAGTGAACATTTATTTGGAGCCTAAATGCAATTTTGAAAAACGCATATTTTTCCTAAATTCAAATAAAAATATCAAAAAACTCTGAAATAAATCTTATTTGATTTTATTATTAAATCCTAAATATTTCTTTATTTTGGGAAAGTCATTTTATTCCCTCTCTCATATCCTTGTAATAGAAATTATTGATGATAAAATAAATAAAATCAAATGATCCTATTCTCAAAATTTGAGAGATCTCAAATATGAAAATAACGAAATCCCCAACTCTCTCTGTGGGTCCTTGAGTTGCTTAGGATTTCTAGGATCGAAACCAAAAGCAATTAAAATATGATATGCAATGATGATCTAATGTATAACATTCCAAATTGAAAATTTGGGATGTTACAAACCTACCCCCCTTAAGATGAATCTCGCCCTCGAGATTCGGGTTGGCTAGAAAATAGGTGAGGGTGGTCCTTGAGCAAATCTTCCTCTCATTCCCAGGTGGCTTCGTCCTCCGTGTGGTGGCTCCACTGAACTTTACAGAACTTGATAACCTTGCTACGGGTGACTCGGCTGGCAAACTTGAGAATCTTGACTGGCTTCTCCTCATAGGTCAAATTGTTATCCAACTGAATTGCTTCCAACGGCACTATGTCTCTCAAAGATATGTCAGCCATCTCCGCGTGGCACTTCTTCAACTGAGAAGCGTGGAACACGTCATGAACTCCTGACAATCCTTCGGGCAATTCCAACTTGTAGGCCACTTCTCCCATATGCTCCAAAACTCGATATGGTCCTACAAATCGTGGTGCTAACTTTCCCTTAACTCCAAAACGCTTTATTCCCCGAAGTGGTGATACTTGAAGATAAACTTTGTCTCCGACTTCATAAACTGTCTCCTTGCGTTTAGAATATGTGTAGCTCTTCTGCCTGGACTGGGCTACCTTGAGCCTATCGCGAATCAACTTCACCTTCTGTTTAGACTCCTTAATCAAATCAGGTCCAAACAACTGGCGGTCTCCAACCTCGTCCCATGACAACGGTGTCCTGCACCTCTTCCCGTACAAGGCTTCGAAAGGGGCCATTTTCAAACTGGTTTGATAGTTGTTGTTGTAAGAGAACTCTGCATATGGCAAATTGTCGTCCCAACTAGATCCGTAATCTAGCGCGCAAGCTCTCAGCATATCCTCCAAAATCTGGTTGACTCTCTCGGTCTGTCCATCTGTCTGTGGATGAAAAGTTGTACGCCTGGTACCCAAAGTTTCATGCAACTGCTTCCAGAACTTTGAGGTAAACTGGGTTCCTCTATCTGATACGATACTCCTCGGAACTCCATGCAAGCATACGATCCTGGTCACGTATATCTTTGCCAACTTAGCACTGGTGTAAGTGGTCTTTACTGGGATGAAATGAGCTACCTTCATCAATCGATCAACTACAACCCAAATTGAGTCATAGCCGGAACGAGTCCTTGGTAATCCCGTGATAAAATCCATGCCTAGCTTATCCCACTTCCATTCGGGTATCGGCAATGGTTGTAACAATCTTGCTGGCTTCTGATGCTCTTCCTTTACTCACTGACATACATCACAAACTGCTACATACTCCGCAATATCTTTCTTCATTCCGGTCCACCAGAAAGTATCCTTCAAATCCAAATACATCTTGGTATTTCCTGGGTGATTCGAGTACGGTGAATCATGCGCCTCTTGCAGAATCAACTTCCTGATCTCCGGGTCATTGGGCACAAAAACACGGTCTTCAAACCATAGGGTATCATGCTCATCCTCACAAAATCCTTTAGCTTTTCCTTCGCTCATTTTCTCCTTTATAGAAGCAATCTCCTTGTCAGTCTTCTGAGCTTCTCTGATTCTATCCATCAAAGTTGACTGAATCTCCAATGCTGCTACATAACCTCTCGGAACTATTTCCAAACATAGCTCATGAAGATCCTCGGCTAACTCCTTTGGTATTTCTCCCGTCATTAGTGTATTGACATGGCTCTTGCGGCTTGCTGCGTCAGCTACTACATTAGCCTTTCCGGGATGATAATGCAATCTCATATCATAATCCTTGATGAGCTCCAACCATCTCCTTTGTCTGAGGTTTAACTCCTTCTGCATGAAAATGTACTTCAAACTCTTGTGATCAATGTACACTTCACAATGGTTTCCAATGAGGAAATGTCTCCATGTTTTCAATGCATGCACTACGGCTGCTAACTCCAAATCATGCATGGCATAATTCAATTCGTGAGGCTTCAGTTGTCGTGAAGCATACGAAATAACTCTTCCCTCTTGCATAAGCACTGCTCCAAGTCCTCGACGTGAAGCGTCGCAATACACCTCATAATCCTTGGTCTGATCTGGCAGAATCAACACTGGTGAGGTAACCAAATGTTTCTTCAATTCCTGGAAACTAGCCTCACACTCCTCAGTCCAAATGAACTTGGTATCCTTCTTCAACAACTCAGTCATAGGCTTTGCAATCTTTGAGAAGTTCTCAATAAATCTACGGTAGTATCCTGCGAGTCCAAGAAAACTCCAGATCTCTCCAACTGTTGTTGGTGCCTCCCAATTGGTCACAGTGATAACCTTTGTCGGGTCAACTGCTATTCCTTCTCCGGATATAACGTGTCCGAGGAATCCTACTTCCTTCAACCAAAACTCACATTTGCTGAACTTGGCATATAGCTGGTGTTCTCTGAGTTTCTTAAGTACCAAACGCAAATGTTCTTTATGCTCCTCTTCATTCTTCGAATAAACCAGAATATCATCAATGAACACCACGACGGACTTATCCAGAAACTCCATAAACACTTTGTTCATCATGTTCATAAAATAGGCAGGTGCGTTAGTCAGACCAAATGACATAACGGTATACTCATACAGCCCATATCTTGTGGTGAAAGCTGCCTTAGGTATGTCATGCTCTCGAATCTTCAACTGATGGTACCCTGACCGCAAATCGATCTTGGAAAACACTTTAGCTCCTTGCAATCGATCAAAAAGATCATTGATCATTGGTAGCGGGTACTTGTTCTTGATCGTTACTTCATTCAATCCAAGGTAATCAACAACCATCCTTAACGATCCATCCTTCTTTTCTACTAGAAGTACTGGTGATCCCCAAGGTGAAGAACTTAGGCGAATGTAACCTCTATCCAGTAACTCCTTAATCTGCTTCTTAATCTCCACCAAATCCTTTGCGGGCATCCTGTATGGTCTCTTCGATATTGGCCCTGTGCCTGGTAAAAGCTCAATCAAAAACTCAATATCTCTATCCGGTGGCATGCCGGGCAACTCTTCCGGAAATACGTCAGGGAAATCCTTTACCACTGGTACTTCCTCCTGCACAACTCCTGTCAAGGAATTTGCTTGAATCCTTTTCAGAACATGCCGTGATACATACTTGATCCTTCTTCCTTCTGGCCTTGTAAGCAAAATTGTCTTACTAGCACATTCAATGTTCCCTTCATACTTTGACAACCAATCCATGCCTAATATCACATCCAGTCCTTGAGATTCCAATACTATTAGGTCTGAGCGAAACACATAGTTACCAATCCTTAATGGTAACCGATCACACCATCGACTAGCCATATACTCTGCTCCAGGCGAGGTTACTAACATGGGTGACCTAAGGGCTTGGGTTGGCAGGTTATACTTATCCACAAATCCCCTTGATATGTATGAATGCGATGCACCAGTATAAAAAAGAACGAGTGCAGTAAATGACTTAACCAAAAACTTACCGATTACTGCATCAGGCTGAGCTTCAACCTCCTCCACGCTAACGTGGTTCACCTGTCCCCTGTTGAAAGGGTTCGGCTTCTTTCCAGAGCTTCCATTGCCATTCTAGCCTTCAGGACATTCATTGGCCTAATGTCCGATCTTTGAACACTTGAAACAAGTGACTTGGCTCAGGTCTCTCTTGGCTGGGGTTGATGGGGTGGTACGGTTCTGGCCGTTGCTTCCTCCATTCCCATTACGATTCTTGGGGCCATTATGGTTGTGCGAGCTACCTCCTCCATGGGTATGCTGAAAATGAACTCCCGGTTTAGGGGTAAGACGGGGCTTCTGCTGAGCTCCTGAATTATACTTCCCCTGTCCATACTTCCTCTTGCGGTTTTCAATCTGCTGCTGCTTCCCCTCAATCATAAGAGCACGATCTACCAACTCCTGGTAGTTGTTGAAACTTGCTACCATCAACTGCATACTCAGCTCATCATTCAGTCCTTCCAGAAACTTCTCCTGCTTAGCTGCATCCGTAGCAACGTCATCTGGGGCATAACATGCTAGCTTACTAAAGTCATCCACATACTGGCCAACTGTCCGTCCTCCTTGGCGCAAGTTGCGGAACTCACGCTTCTTCATGGCCATAGCTCCTGCTGAAACATGGGCAGTACGGAAAGCTTGCTAAAACTGATCCCATGTGACAGTGTCTACAGGGTAAGTGGCTGTAAATTTC
This sequence comes from Aegilops umbellulata, assembly GCA_032464435.1. Taxonomy (NCBI): domain Eukaryota; kingdom Viridiplantae; phylum Streptophyta; class Magnoliopsida; order Poales; family Poaceae; genus Aegilops; species Aegilops umbellulata. The sequence goes on along the minus strand of CP136060.1, from coordinate 80,709,688 downwards.
TCCCACCATGGTGTTGCGGTTCCTTCAAGCTGATGCGCGGCAAATTTCACCTTTTCCCCATCTGTACATCCTACGGTGGTCAACTCCCTCCCTGTCTTGCGGAGCCAATCATCTGCTACTATCGGCTCCGTGCTACTGGAGAACACCGACGGATTCAGCCTAAGAAAATGGGTTAAGTGATCAACTGGTGGTGGCGGCGGTGGGTTGTTGTTGTTGTTGTTGTTGTTGTTGTTGTTGTTGTTGTTGTTGTTGTTGTTGTTGTTGTTGTTGTGGTTGTGGTTCTGGACTAACAACTGCACCAAGGCATTCTACTGTTGGATCAACTGAGTGAGCTCCGGTGGGAAAGCAAATCCATTGTCACGTCTCGGAGGCATCTGAGGGTTTAGAAAAGATGAGAATTAAGAATAGAATGAGGTTTAAAGAGAGAACACTATGCAAATGCACATGAGACAAATGCACACAAAATCACTTCATTCAATCAAACAAGAGCATACAATCGGTCTAGAACTATCGCAAAAGTGCGTGGACTATATTATGTACATGGTGGAACACTACTACTGTTTATGGTAGTCTACTAGAAAAACTGCTCCGATGAAGACTCCATGATATCTGCTCCATCTTCGTCTTCGAAATCATCATCACTAGGATCAGAATCGGTGTCGTCGATGATGATGTAGTTATCTGGACAGGTGCAATCTTCATCTTCTCCTCTGGGTGCTGAGTTCCCCATGAGTTCTTCAATCTTCTCCTTAAGATCGTCGTTTTGTCTCACTAGAGCTACAATCTCATCCATGTAGTCCTTGCGGGTGGCCTTCAGTTCTCCTTCTAGCTCAATAATCTTGGCTTTTGCTTTCTTCAACTCCATCATGTCTGCGCACATCTGGTTCTCCTGGCGTCGAATGTGCTGGTTTAACTCCTGGATGAAAGCTACAATGGATCTATCCTTCTTGGTGCTAACTATCTCCCATTGCTCATCTCGGCGTCCGCAAATCTGGTAGATAGTATCCTTGAGGTCTTCTTGGTAAACTTCTCCAAAGCGTTCCATGGTTATGTGAGCTGCCATGCTCTTTCCGAGACTCCAGGTTGGTGCATTAAAAACACACTCTATGGGCTCCGTGACTGGCGCGAACGTCCTTCCTGGAACTTGAGCTTGAATCTTTCAACGCTCCTCTTCGTGTAAGGTCGCGTTGTAGGTCCCCGTGAAGCTTGGTATTCCGATGTTCAGGTAATTAGTGACTTCCTTCAGGTGTCGTCCAAAGGGTGTATCTTCATCCGGCTGGGTGAACTTGATCCTCGCTTCCGTCATCCTAAAAGAGTAGAAAAGATGAGGAGTCAGAAATGAGAAGAGAGTAGTGATCTAGGGCTTTAGCTTAGTGGTTGTGTCGTACAATCAGCGTGTGCTCTGATACCATCTCTGTAGCGACCAGACCTCAAACAGTCTGACCTCTGTGCTCAGGTGTCATCCCTAGATCAGTAATGCTGACACCACACAGTACTTCGAAGGATTTATAACAAAGTAGCAATCACACACTTATTACATCAAATGACTCAAAGAGAACTTAATACAATAAATATGGCTTAAGGCCATCTAATAACGATAACAGCGGAAGGCTTGGAAGATAAGCGAGTCCATCAACTCCAACGGCATCACTGAGTATAGAACCACGACCTAAAAGGCACCTTACTCGTCGTCTGAAAAGTCTGCAACCTGAAACGCTGCAGCCCGAAAACGGGTCAGCACATGGAAAATGCCAGCAAAGTAACACATAGAGAGTAATGAAAGATTAAGCCTATACTACATGCATATATGGCTGGTGGAAAGCTCTATGGTTAAAGTTTTTGCGTAAAGCCAATTTTTTCCTACAGCAAAGGAATAAATTTTATTTAACTATCATGGTGGTTGTTAAACATTGAGAATGGTTGACAGCATCCTCAATCCCAATTAAAATAATCAGCATTAAACCCAACAACATTAATTTAAAGTAACATGATGAGATTCACATGATATCCAAGTACTAGATACTCAAAACGTCCATAACCGGGGACACGGTTAACCATGATTAGTTTGTACACTCTGCAGAGGTTTGCGCACTTTTCCCCACAAGACTCGATCGCCTCCGTTGGATTTCTCGCACTACAGAGTGTTTGAGAAACGGATGACCGAGACATAGTCTTTCAGAAGCGCTAGCACCTTACGAAGTGATAGACCGTACCAACCTACATCCCCTACATCTGCTAGTCTACCACTGTAAGAGTTCGCACGACTTAGTCAACTATGCCAGAGCCCATAATGGCTTGTGGCTGCACACGGAAGTTTCTAGTTTGAATAATCTCATGATCCCTTTGAGCCTGGGTGGCGGTCCATAAAGAAAAACAACAGGCAATCCTGGAATACCCAAGTACCTCAATCCACCCAGATGTGTGTTTAAGTTGCCACCTTAGATAAACCATTAAATTAACAAACTCACATCTATCATGGGTATCACTCACCCAATCCACGTCTACTAGCATAGCATGGCATGATAAGCAAACGTAGAAGTAACTCCCAAAGGTTTGATAATAAAACAGGTAATAGGTACTACCTCAACTACTTCCCATCTCAAAATTTAATTAGATCCTAATCATGCAATGTTTGAGGATTGATCTAATGCAATAAAACTGGGTAGTAAAAGAGGTATGATCAAAGTGTTATTTGCCTTGCTGATGATCCGCGAAACCTAGAGATTCGAAGTAACAGGCGGCGCACTCCGGGTATTCTATCGTAGACAAACAAACAAGCATACAATAAGTACTCATCTAATGCACAGGTAAATCTAAAATAAGAGATCTAATCAGAAATTTCAACTTAAGAACTCCGGTTTGCAAAAAGAATCAAATCGAACGAAGAAACAAAAGTCAAACGGCGAAAGAAAACAACTTTGTTCTACTAAACTGGACCTAAGTCAAATTTTACAGAAGCAAAAACTTGTTTAAGTTGGTTAAACGGATAGAGGGTTTCGATACAAAACTCCAGGCGCTTGAATCGCCTGATTCCGATAAACGAGCGAAAAGTTATATTAAAACGAAAATCGGATCAGAAATCGCGATCAGAAAATAATCGCGGAAACAAACCGAGAAAAAGAAAAACGACGAACGGATTAACGAACGAACGTTCGTTATCCAGATCTAAACGATGAACACGTTCGCTAAAACGAACGAACGAGCGAACGCTCGCTATTTAACCTAAACCGAAACAGAAAAACCGATCTAATAAATAAAAACGAAAATAAAAAACCGACGGAAAACCTATCGGTTTTTTTTAAAAGACGGCACGGGATTCGAGGCAAGGCGAACCTCGGGCGGTGAGTCAGCGGCGGCGGCGTCCGACGAAGGCGGGCGGCGGCGAGGCGGCGGGCGGCGGCGGCGGCGCAGGCGGGCGACGGCGGCGGCGCGGCGGCGGCGGCTGGCGGCGGCGCGGGGCTGGGCGTGGGCGGGCGCTAGGGTTTGTGGGCGGCGGCTGGGCCTCGGGCTGGCTCCCCCCCCCCCCGGCTTATAAAGCCTACGCGGGCCGGAGTCCCGGTCGGACACGGCCCGTAGGTCGGTTCGTTTTTTTAAATAATTATGTGCAGAAGAAAAATAAAAAAAATACTAAACAGACTCCAAAAATCCCGAAATAAATTTTTCCCGACTTCTAAAATCAAGCCGGATAAGGTGAACATTTATTTGGGGCCTAAATGCAATTTTGAAAAACGCATATTTTTCCTAAATTCAAATAAAAATATCGAAAAACTCCGAAATAAATCTTATTTGATTTTATTATTAAATCCTCAATATTTCTTTATTTTGGGAAAGTCATTTTATTCCCTCTCTCATATCCTTGTAATAGAAATTATTGATGATAAAATAAATAAAATCAAATGATCCTATTCTCAAAATTTGAGAGATCTCAAATATGAAAATAACGAAATCCCCAACTCTCTCCGTGGGTCCATGAGTTGCTTAGGATTTCTAGGATCGAAACCAAAAGCAATTAAAATATGATATGCAATGATGATCTAATGTATAACATTCCTAATTTAAAATTTGGGATGTTACACACACCGACATAAAGTTGTTATAAAATGATTGTGAAACATCCAGGAATGATAATATAACAGCATGGAACAATAAAAAATTATAGATACGTTGGAGACGTATCAGCACCCCCAAGCATAATTCATGCTCATCCTCGAGTAGGTAAATGATAAAAACAGAATTTTTGATGTGGAATGTTGCCTAACATGTTCATCACATGTTCTTTTCTTTTGTAGCATGGACATTTGGACTTTTATATGTTTCAAAGCAATAGTCATGTTTTGACTAAAGATTTCAATACTCAAGCATATCAACAAGCAACCATGTCTTTCAAAATATCAACACTAACGAAAGTTATCTCTAGCCCATCATGCTCAATCATTTATCCATTCATGAAACACATTCACATATTAGCTACATCCAATGCTCAAGTATGATCAGAGTGCTCCCTAGTTGGAGACTCGAATAAAAATAGAAATTGCATAAAGTAAATAGATAGGCCCTTCGCAGAGGGAAGTAAGGATTTGTAAAGGTGCCAGTGCTCAAAGCTTAAATTGAGAGATAATTCTTTTAAGAGGCATACTTTTCCCGTCAACGAAAATGACCAAGTAGTTCCCAACACCTTCCATGCTATATATATCATAGGCGGTTCCCAAATAGAAAATAAATTTTATCCCTTTTTCCACCACTCTTTCGCAATCCATGGCTAGCCGTATCCACGGCTGCCTTCCATACCAACACTTTCCAAAGAATTTATTATTTGACAACATAAAGTAAATTTGTTTTTCATTTCGGGACTAGGCATCCCTATTACCGTTGTACTCTCGTGCAATGACAAGTGAATAAACACTCATCTTGAGAATAACACATCTAGCATGGAAAATATTGGCCACCCCTGTCGCTTCATGAGCGGTACGAGAACATAAAAAGGAATTTCAGTTTGAAAATTAGAGATGGCACATACAAATTTGCTTAGAACAGCACAGAAATATCGCATATAGGTAGGTATGGTGGACTCATATGGCAAAACTAGGTTTAAAGATTTTGGATGCAGAAGTAGTAATTCTACTTAGTACAAGTAGAGGCTAGCAAATAGATCGAGAAGCAACCAACCAAGAAATGAAAAATCACATAAGCGGTAATTAAGCATAACTAACACGGAATAATGCACCATAAGTAGGATGTAATTTCATTGCATAACTATTGACTTTCGTGCTTGCATCGGGAATCACAAACCTTAACACCAATACTCTTACTAAAGCATAATTACTCACCAACATCACTATCATGATATCTCAAAAACTATTACAAGGAATCAAGTATAATTTGTCCAGTGATCTTCATGAAAGTTTTTATTATATCCCTCTTGAATATTGATCACTTTGGGACTAATTTCATATGTTGCTTTTGATAAGCTCAAACAAATTTAAGTGAAGAACATGAACATAAAAATTTTCTTCTCTCAAAGTAATATAAGTGAAGCATGAGGCAAATCTAAGTGAAGCATGAGAGCATTTCTTCAAAAATATTAAAGCACACCATGCTCAAAAAGATATACGTGAAGCACTAGAGCAATTCCATAGCTCAAAAAATTTAAATGAAGCACACAGAGCAATTATATTAAATCATAGCCTAAGTTTGGCTCTCTCAAATAGGTGTGTCCAACAAGGATAAATGACACAAACTAAAAAGAAAAACAAGAAAAGACTCATATAATACAAGACACTCCAAGCAAAACTCATGATATGTGACGAATAAAAATACAACTCCAAGTAAAATACCGATAGTCGTCAGAAGGAAGAGGGGATGGCTTCCAGGGCATCCTGAATCTTAGTTGCTTGGTTCTCCTTGAATAATAACTTGGGGTGCCATAGGGCATCCCCAAGCTTAGGCTCTTTTCACTCCTTATTCCTTCATCCATCGTGATCTCACCCAAGACTTGAAAACTTCAATCACACAAAACTTAACAAAACCTTCGTGAGATCCATTAGTATAACAAAGCAAATCACCACTCTAAGTACTATTGCAAACCCATTCATATTTTATTTTTACATTATATCTACTGTATTCTAACTTTACGATGGCTTATACCTCCCGATACAATTCATAGATTCTTCAAAAGAAGCACACAATGCAAAGAAAACAAAATCTATCAAAAACAGAATAGACTGTAGTAATCTGGTAACTTCATATACTTCTGTAACTCCAAAAATTCTGAAAAATTAGGACAATGTAGGCAATTTTCATACAAATCTTGTGTAAAAAATTCAGAATTTGATCACGCTTATGTGATTTATGAAAATTATATTATTGGGCACAAAAGTTTCTGTTTTTCAACAAGATCAAATCAACTATCACCAAACATGATCCCAAAGGCTTTACTTGGCACAAACACTAATTAAAACATAAAAACACAAACATAACAGTACCATAATTTTGCAAACACTCAAGAACAGAAAGAAAAAGGCAAAAATAAAATTTATTCATTGGGTTGCCTCCCAACAAGCGTTATTGTTTTATGCCCTTAGCTAGGCATAATGCAAAGATTCAAGTATTGTCATCTTGAGTTTTTGATCCATAGGATGCCCTCATGATTGATTCATATGGTGGCTTAATTATTTTTCTAGGGAAGTGTTCCATACTCTTTCTTAGTGGAAATTAAAATTTAATATTCCCTTCTTTCATATCAATCACAACACCTATAGTGCGTAAAAATGGTCTACCAAGTATAATAGGACAAGACGGGTGGCAATCAATACGAAGAACAAAAATCTATGGGCACATAATTCCTATTTGCAAGAATGAGAACATCATTAGGCTTTTTAATAGCAGAATCCGCCAAGTGCAAATTAAGAGAACATTCTTCAATATCGATAAGACCAAGCACATCACATAAAGATTTTGGAATTGTGGAAACACTAGCACCCAGATCACATAAAGAAAAATACTCATAATTTTTAATCTTAACTTTGATAGTTGGTTCCCATTCATCATGTAACTTTCTAGAAATTGAAATCTCTAATTCCAATGTTTCTTCTAAAGCTTTCATCATGTCATCTATGATATGTTTAGTAAAAGCTTTATTTTGTTAATAAGTATGGGGTGAATATTTATCATGGATTGCGACAAAGAAATACATTCAATCAAAGAGAAATTATCATAATTAAAGTCTTTGTAATCCAAAAGAGTGGGCACACCACTAGTTAAAGTTGTGACCTCTCCAAACCCAGTTTTATAAATTTTCTTATCAAGGTTTTTCACCCTCTGAATTATCGGGACGCCTTCTAGCTAAATTTGACTCTTCTTTAGTCCCTTTATCATCAATTTTAATTTTACTAAACAAGGAATGAATATGAGAAACACCAACCATTTTAAGATCTTCATCATTTTTATGAAAGCAATCACTAGAAAACGCTCTTTCTAAAAATTCTCTTTTAACTCTAAGCATAGTGGTTCTTTTCCTAATTTCATCCATAGAAACATATAAAGCTTTAATTGATTCATTAATATCAACCTTAGGTGGAAATTTTTTAATCTTGAGATTTTCTACATCATGCGAAATTCTATCAATACTTCTAGACATATCATCAATCTTATTCAACTTTTCTTCTATCGTAGTATTGAAAGCTTTTTGGGCATGATAAATTCTTTAATATTATTCTCAAGATCATAGGTGTTCCTATTATTATTGTAAGAAGAATTACCATAATTATTAGATGAATTTCCAAGAAAAGGCCTAGGATTAAAATTACCTCTATAAGCATTGTTATTAAAATTGTTTCGCGAGACAAAATTCACATCTACGGGATCACTATTTTGCTCAATCAAAGTAGACAAAGGCACATCATTAAGATCAATAGGAGCACTTTTACTAGCAACCGAGTTCATAAGAGCATTAAGTTTTTCACTCAACGTACTAATTTCTTCAATCGAATTAACCTTCCTACTAGTAGGTGCTCTTTCGGTATGCCATTGTGGATAATTTTAACATATTATTATCAAGTAATTTAGTAGCTTCATCCAAAGTAATTTCCATAAAGGTACCACCCACGACAGAATCCAAAAGATTTCTAGAAACAAAATTCAGTCCCGCATAATTTTTTTTGTATAATGATCCAAATATTTAAACCATGAGTAGGACAATTTCTTAGCATCAATTTCATTCTTTCCCAAGACTGCGCAACATGTTCATGCTCAAGTTGCTTAAAATTCAAGATTTGAGTCCTAAGGTAAATAATTTTCGCGGGCGGAAAATACTTAGTAATAAAAGCGTCCTAGCACTTATCCCAAGAATTGATACTATGCGAGGCAAAGAAGAAAACCAGATTTTTCCACGATCCCGCAAAGAGGAAGGAAATAATTTCAACTTCAATATATTATTGTCCACATCTTTTTTCTTTTGCATATCACACAATTCTGCGAATGTGTTTAGATGGGAAGCGGCATCCTCATTAGGAGTACCAGAAAATTGTTCTTTCATATTAAGATTCAATAAAGAGGCATTAATATCACAAGATTCTGCACTAGTGGCGGGAGGAGAAATTGGAGTGCTAATAAAATCATTATTATTGGTATTGTAAAGTCATACAACTTGGTATTTTCTTGAGACATCGTGACTACGCAAACAAGATTGCAAACAAAAAACAGATCTGACGAGAAAACAGCTAATGAAAAAGAGGGTGAATAAAACGGCAAATTTTCCTGAAGTTGGGGAGATGAAAACAAGAGGCAAATGGAAAATAATGTAAATTGTAAGGAGATGAGATTTGTGATTAGTAACATGATAGATGTTAATGATGTCTCTGATGACCCACAAGTATAGGGGATCTATCGTAGTCCTTTCGATAAGTAAGAGTGTTGAACCCAACGAGGAGCAGAAGGAAATGATAAGCGGTTTTCAGCAAGGTATTCTCTGCAAGTACTGAAATAAGTGGTAACAGATAGTTTTGTGATAGGATAATTTGTAACGAGCAAAAAGTAACAAAAGTAAACAAAGTGCAGCAAGGTGGCCCAATCCTTTTTGTAGCAAAGGACAAGCCTGGACAAACTCTTATAATGAGAAAAGCTCTCCTGAGGACACATGGGAATTTCGTCAAGCTAGTTTTCATCACGTTCATATGATTCGCGTTCGGTACTTTGATAATTTGATATGTGGGTGGACCGGTTCTTGGGTGCTGTTCTTACTTGAACAAGCATCCCACTTATAATTAACCTCTATTGCAAGCATCCGCAACTACAACAAAAGTATTAAGGTAAACCTAACCATAGCATGAAACATATGGATCCAAATCAGCCCCTTACGAAGCAACGCATAAACTAGGGTTTAAGCTTCTGTCACTCTAGCAACCCATCATCTACTTATTACTTCCCAATGCCTTCCTCTAGGCCCAAATAATGGTGAAGTGTTATGTAGTCGATGTTCACATAACACCACTAGAGGCTAGAGAACATACATCTCATCAAAATATCGAACGAATACCAAATTCACATGACTACTAATAGCAAGACTTCTCCCTTGTCCTCAGGAACAAACATAACTACTCACAAAGCATATTCATGTTCATAATTAGAGGGGTAATAATATGCATAAAGGATCTGAACATATGATCTTCCACCAAGTAAACCAACTAGCATCAACTACAAAGAGTAATCAACACTACTAGCAACCTACTAGCACCAATCCCGGACTTGGAGACAAGAATTGGATATAAGAGATGAACTAGGGTTTGGAGATGAGATGGTGCTGATGAAGATGTTGATGGAGATTGCCCTCTCCCGATGAGAGGAGCGTTGGTGATGACGATGGCGATGATTTCCCCCTCCCAGAGGGAAGTGTCCCTGGCAGAACAGCTCTGTCGGAGCCCTGGATTGGTTCCGCCAAGGTTCCGCCTCGTGGCGGCGGAGTCTCGTCCCGAAAGGTTGCTTCCTATTTTTTTCTCGATGGAAGACCTCATATAGCAGAAGATGGGCATCAGAGGGCCAACAGGGGGCCCACGAGGTAGGGGGCGCGCCCCCCACCCTCGTGGACAGGGTGTGGGCCCCCTGGTCTTCATCTTTGGCGAGGATTTTTTATTATTTATTATAAGATATTCCGTGGAGTTTCAGGACTTTTGGAGTTGTGCAAAATAGGTCTCTAATATTTTCTCCTTTTCCAGCCCAGAATTCCAGCTGCCGGCATTCTCCCTCCTTATGTAAACCTTTTAAAATAAGAGAGAATAGCCATAAGCCAAACTTACGGGCATTCTTATGTGCAGTTCTATCTCCAGTGTGGTGTCCTCCATAAGCTTCGGAGTGACACTTGCGTAGGATCTGTTCTTGTTCATGCTTAGGTACACAACGTCTAATAACACCATCTACTCCTTCTTTATAAAGATGTGGGTCATCCCAAAAGTAATGCCTCAAATCATAGAAGAACTTTTTCTTTTATTGGTATGTGAAGCTAGGTGGTATGAATTTAGCAACAATATAATTAGCGTAATCAGCATACCAAGGAGTACTACGAGAAGTACTTATAACATTTAATTGCTCATCAGGGAAGCTATCATCAATAGGTAGTGGGTCATCAAGAACATTTTCTAACTTAGACAAGTTGTCTGCAACGGGGTTCTTAGCTCCTTTTCTATCAACAATATGCAAATCAAATTCTTGTAGCAGGAGAACCCATCTAATAAGTCTAGGTTCAACATCTTTCTTTTCCATAAGGTATTTAATAGCAGCATGATCAGTGTGAATAGTTACTTTAGAATCAACAATATAAGGTCTGAACTTATCACAAGCAAATACAACTGCTAAGAGTTCTTTTTCAATAGTAGCATAATTTTTTTGAGCATTGTCTAGAGTCTTACTAGCATAATGGATAACATTTAATTTATTATCAACTCTTTGCCCTAGAACAACACCTACAGCATAATCACTAGCATCACACATAATTTCAAAGGGTAAATTCCAATCAGGTGGCTGAACAACAGGTGCAGAGATCAATGCTTTCTTAAGTATTTCAAATGCTTCTACACAATCATCATCAAAAACTAATGGTATATCTTTTTGTAATAAATTAGTCAGAGGCCGAGAAATTTTTGAGAAGTCCTTAATGAACCTCCTATAAAATCCGGCGAGACCAAGGAAAATTCTTATACCTTTGATGTCCTTGGGACATGGCATCTTTTCAATAGCATCAACCTTGGCCTTATCAACTTCAATACCTCTTCAGAAACTTTATGCCCCAAGACAATACCTTCATTAACCATAAAGTGGCACTTTTCCCAATTCAAGACAAGATTAGTTTCTTCACATCTCTGCAAAACTCGATCAAGATTGCTCAAGCAATCATCAAAAGAGGATCCATAGACGGAATAGTCGTCCATGAAAACCTCACAAATCTTTTCGCAAAAGTCAGAGAATATAGCCATCATGCATCTTTGAAAGGTAGCAGGTGCATTACATAAACCAAAAGCATACGTCTATAAGCAAAAGTACCAAAAGGGCATGTAAAAGTAGTCTTTGATTGATCTTTAGCCGACACAGGTATTTGAGAGAAACCAGAATAACCATCTAGAAAGCAATAGTGTGTATGTTTGCATAATCTTTCTAGCATTTGATCGATAAAAGGTAAGGGGTAATGATCTTTCTTAGTAGCCTTATTTAATTTACGGAAATCAATTACCATCCTATAACCTGTAATAATTCTTTGCAGGATCAATTCATCTTTATCATTAGGAACGACAGTAATACCTCCCTTCTTAGGGACACAATGGATAGGACTTACCCATTGAATATCAGCAACGGGATAAATTATACCTGCCTCCAAAAGCTTTAGTATTTCTTTTCTTACCACTTCTTTCATTTTAGGATTCAAACGTCTTTGAGGATCATGAACTGGTTTAGCATCTGCTTCCAAATTTATTTTATGTTGACATAGAGTGGGACTAATGCCCTTAAGATCATCAAGAGTATATCCAATAGCAGCACGGTGCTTCTTCAGAGTTTTCAATAATCTTTCTTCTTCATGCTTTGAAAGGTTAGCACTAATAATGACAGGATATATCTTCTTTTCATCAAGATAAGCATATTTAAGATTATCAGGCAACGGTTTAAGGAGATGAAAACAAGAGGCAAATGGAAAATAATGTAAATTGTTAGGAGATGAGATTTGTGATTAGTAACATGATAGATGTTAATGATGTCTTTGATAACCCACAAGTATAGGGGATCTATCGTAGTCCTTTCGATAAGTAAGAGTGTCGAACCAAACGAGGAGCAGAAGGAAATGATAAGCGGTTTTCAGCAAGGTATTCTCTGCAAGTACTGAAATAAGTGGTAACAGATAGTTTTGTGATAGGAGAATTTGTAACGAGCAAAAAGTAACAAAAGTAAACAAAGTGCAGCAAGGTGGCCCAATCCTTTTTGTAGCAAAGGACAAGCCTGGACAAACTCTTATAACGAGAAAAGCGCTCCCGAGGACACATGGGAATTTCATCAAGCTAGTTTTCATCACATTCATATGATTCGCGTTCGGTACTTTGATAATTTGATATGTGGGTGGACCGGTGCTTGGGTGCTGTTATTAAGGTATCCGCAACTATTGCAAGCATCCGCAACTTAGACAAAAGTATTAAGGTAAACCTAACCATAGCATGAAACATATGGATCCAAATCAGCCCTTACGAAGCAACGCATAAACTAGGGTTTAAGCTTCTGTCACTCTAGCAACCCATCATCTACTTATTACTTCCCAATGCCTTCCTCTAGGCCCAAATGATGGTGAAGTGTTATGTAGTCGACGTTCACATAACTCCACTAGAGGCTAGACAACATACATCTCATCGAAATATCGAACGAATACCAAATTCACATGCCTACTAATAGCAAGACTTCTCCCTTGTCCTCAGGAACAAACGTAACTACTCCCAAAGCATATTCATGTTCATAATTAGAGGGGTAATAATATGCATAAAGGATCTGAACATATGATCTTCCACCAAGTAAACCAACTAGCATCAACTACAAAGAGTAATCAACACTACTAGCAACCTACTAGCACCAATCCCGGACTTGGAGACAAGAATTGGATACAAGAGATGAACTAGGGTTTGGAGATGAGATGGTGCTGATGAAGATGTTGATGGAGATTGCCCTCTCCCGATGAGAGGAGAGTTGGTGATGACGATGGCGATGATTTCCCCCTCCCGGAGGGAAGTGTCCCCGGCAAAACAGCTCTGTCGAAGCCCTAGATTGGTTCCACCAAGGTTCCGCCTCGTGGCAGCGGAGTCTCGTCCCGAAAGGTTGCTTCCTAATTATTTCTCGACGAAATACCTCATATAGCAGAAGATGGGCATCAGAGGGCCAACAGGGGGCCCACGAGGTAGGGGGTGCGCCCTAGGGAGGCGCCCCCCACCCTCGTGGACAGGGTTTGGGCCCCCTGGTCTTCATCTTTGGCAAGTATTTTTTATTATTTATTATAAGATATTCAGTGGAGTTTCAGGACTTTTGGAGTTGTGCAGAATAGGTCTCTAATATACGGTCCTTTTCCAGCCCAGAATTCCAGCTGCCGGCATTCTCCCTCCTTATGTAAACCTTGTAAAATAAGAGAGAATAAAGATAGTCAAGTTGATGTTGGATATATGCCCTAGAGGCAATCATGTATGATGCTATTTCCTATCTGTTTATGAATAAAGATAGTCCTTGGACATTGTCAATGATGTGTATCAACAAGTACGTGACTTGTTTGTGGGACTATGCATTGTATGATTACTGTCCTAGAAGGTCCCTAGTCGAAAGGGTTGTGTGGACGCGCAACCGACTAGACTAGCATATGACACGGTCGATGGCTTGGTCTCACTAGCCATGGAGCATTGGATGTTAACCGGATAATATGGACTCGGAAGGATCTAGTCAGATTCAACATAGTCAGATCCGAGTTGAGATAAGGACTGAGTCGGACAGACCCAACTATGAGACGCAGTGATATGTCATCTGTGAGTCTCTAGTACAACATACGTTCTATGTCCTAAGACCTGAGCTGGCGCATGTACTCGGGATGGTGACAGACTTGCTTTGGGCCAACCAAACGCTACTCCGTGACTGGGTAGTTACAAAGGTAGGTTTCAGGCTTGTCCAGACCCATGCTACCAGACATGGTCGAGCAAGATGGGATTTGCCCCTCCGATCAGGAGAGATATACTATGGGCCCCTCGTGTGATCCGACCAAGATAAGCATGGCCATGCGATTAGGATTATGACATAATCTGGTTTGTGGTCGGTATCACTGGAACAAGAAAGAGGTCGGGCTAGCACAAGGATGACAGACTCGCCTTGAGCCCTACAACATATATTGTGTGGCAAAGGGAACGGAAGTGTGATGTACCGGTTCGCCTAACCAACTTCATCGGACACTTGGAGTCGGCATGCTTTGCTAGAGGCTGCTACGGCTAGACGAGTCGGATGTGATCTGACTCGTGACCAAGTGAACAAGAAACTAAGGGGTTACACGCTTAAGGGAAGGAACTTGTGAGGCCCAGTCCGACTCCACGAGTCAGAAGTGATCCTACTCGGATTCGGATCCAGGCCGAACAGACTTTGGGGTTTAGGATCTGTGCGAGGCCCAAGTGTTGAGCCCGCGATGGATGCCTATATAAAGTGGGGGTGCGGCACAGTCATGCGGTTGATCGCTTCGGTGCTGTCACTAGGGTTTGCATGTGTTGCTAATAGCCACCTCCACTCACTGCCAATTGTGTGATCGGACCTAGCAGTCCGCCGCAAGGTGTTCCTCGTGCACGCGCGGATACCGTTAGAGGTGGTGCACTTGCGCTGCTTCGGCGAACTTGTACGTGGGATACGACGACCGCCTGTTCGAGGGAGATTGGATGAGGAGGAGACGATCCACGCGGACACGCTTTCCCAACTATTCTTCCGTTGCACGGCACTGCGTGTCTAGTGGTATCTGTGATCCATCTCTCGTAGCATGTTCTTGGTTGTTCTGCGCGTAGGAAAATTTTATTTGCGGTCGATGCACCCTACAATAGAATGCAACAGTTGACGTGATAAAAATTGTGGTAGATTGGATAAATATATCTCGATAAAATGTGAAATAAAATATGCAAATAAAAAGTGAAGTGATGTCTATTATGCAACCTTCTTCTTGTAGACGTTGTTGGGCCTCCAAGTGCAGAGGTTTGTAGGACAGTAGCAAATTTCCCTCAAGTGGATGACCTAAGGTTTATCAATCCGTGGGAGGCGTAGGATGAAGACGGTCTCTCTCAAACAACCCTGCAACCAAATAACAAAGAGTCTCTTATGTCCCCAACACACCCAATACAATGGTAAATTGTATAGGTGCACTAGTTCGGTGAAGAGATGGTGATACAAGTGCAATATGGATGGTAGATATAGGTTTTTGTAATCTGAAATTATAAAAACAGTAAGGTAACTAATGGTAAAAGTGAGCACAAACGGTATTGCAATGCTAGGAAACAAGGCCTAGGGTTCATACTTTCACTAGTGCAAGTTCTCTCAACAATAATAACATAATTGGATCATATAACTATCCCTCAACATGCAACAAAGAGTCACTCCAAAGTCACTAATAGCGGAGAACAAACGAAGAAATTATTGTAGGGTACGAAACCACCTCAAAGTTATTCTTTTGGATCGATCTATCATAGAGTTCATACTAGAATAACACCTTATGAAACAAATCAACCAAAACCCTAATGTCACCTAGATACTCCAATGTCACCTCAAGTATCCATGGGTATGATTATACGATATGCATCACACAATCTTAGATTCATCTATTCAACCAACACATAGAACTTCAAAGAGTGCCCCAAAGTTTCTATCGGAGATTCAAGACGAAAACGTGTGCCAACCCCTATGCATAAGTTCACGAGGTCACGGAACCCGCAATTTGATCACCAAAACATACATCAAGTAGATCATGTGATATCCCATTGTCACCACAGATAAGCACATGCAAGACATACATCAAGTGTTCTCAAATCCTTAAAGACTCAATCCGATAAGATAACTTTGAAGGGAAAACTCAATCCATTACAAGAGAGTAGAGGGGGAGAAACATCATAAGATCCATCTATAATAGCAAAGCTCGCTGTGGGAGTCCTGGATTAGGGGGTATCCGGACAGCCGGACTATATCATTTGGCTGGACTGTTGGACTATGAAGATACAAGATTGAAGACTTCGTCTCGTGTCCGGATGGGACTCTCCTTGGCGTGGAAGGCAAGCTTGGCAATATGGATATGTAGATCTCCTTCCTTGTAACCGACTCTGTGTAACCCTAGCCCCCTCCGGTGTCTATATAAACCGGAGGGTTTAGTCCGTAGGACAACAACAATCATACCATAGGCTAGCTTCTAGGGTTTAGCCTCTACGATCTCGTGGTAGATCAACAATCATACCGTAGTGCGGCGTCAATCAAGCAGGAAGTAGGGTATTACCTCCATCGAGAGGGCCCGAACCTGGGTAAACATCGTGTCCCCTGCCTCCTGTTACCATCCGCCTCAGACGCACAGTTCGGGACAACCTACCCGAGATCCGCCGATTTTGACACCGACATTGGTGCTTTCATTGAGAGTTCCACTGTGCCGTCATCATAAGGAAGGATGGCTCGTCTCGTTGTCAGGGACAACATCACCTCTGGGGGAGCCTTGGCTGTAGGACAAACTCCCCGGCTAGGCGGCTTCGTTATGACCGCCCGTTCGGCTGCTGCACCGACGATGACTTCTCGGGTCATCGAGAACAGCCTCCACGTCAGCTCGGAACTTGCCGAGCAGATGAATCCAATGGAGCTCTCTTCGCTAAACGAGCTCTTGGATCGCATCGCCGCTTTGGGAGTCGCTACGGACTATGATCGGATTGGGCTTAAACCCGACCAAAGGGAGATTAACTCTCCACCGGTCACCCATCAGATAGCGGTGGTGGAGGAGCAATGCGGCGATTCTTCCTCTATCTTGAGGACAAACTATGTCCGGATTCCGGAGCTCTCCGAGATGGATACCTGTTTACGGAAGGATATTGCCCAAGACCTGAACCTAGAATCAGGCAGCGGGCCAGACTTATTAGGCAACATCCCAGAGCCCGAGCTTCCAAGATCGGAAACTCCTCTGCCCCTGGGTCTCAGATCGGGTCAGGGTTCGGACTCAATTACACCCACCCACCCAAATATAAATGATCTTTCCCACATTAGGCAAGAGCCCCAGGAAACAGTACATCATTATTGGGCCAGATTCCTCCTGGTAATGAACAAGGTCAAGGACTGTCGAGAGGAAGACGCAATATCATTTTTCTGCTATAATTGCACGGACAAGGGAATCCTCAATGCCATAAGTTGTCGTGACATAGCACGTTTCGCTGACTTGGCGTCCATAGTACGGAAGTATTGTGCGATGGAAAGTGCCTGGAAAACAGAAACAAAATTCTGGGATAATTCGGCTCTGACTAAACACCCAGTCCGAATTAAAAGGGTGCACTCTCATAAGACACCCGATTCGATTTCAAAGAAGCAAAAGCCCACTACAGGGCGTGGAACAGTATTGGCGGGATGGCTTAACGGGCCCTGCAAAATTCATAGTACAGCAGATACCGTACCAACACACAGCCTTAGAGCATGTTGGGTACTCCGGCAGGTGGCCAAGAGCGGTGAGGATCTCCTCATTCCAAACACCATAGAGCACCATCCCGAGGATAACAATACAGTATTGACAGTCTTCGAGACCTTCGCCTCAAATAATAGGCGTAAGCGAGCACTCCGTAGCCTTGCCGAAGTCTACCACGTGGCAGCAATAAATCCATGGAGCGATACGGCCATCACCTTCAATGCCAGTGACGAACCTAAATTCTGAACAGCTTGAGTACTAGCCGCATTGGTTCAATGTCCAATTGGGGACGGCTTTCGGCTCACTAAAGTGCTCATGGACGGCGGCAGCGGGTTAAACCTCATTTATGAGGAAACTCTACAAAAAATGGAAATAGACAGGAACCGCATTGAGCAAAGCAGCACGACCTTCAGAGGGATCATCCCTAGTCGAGAGGCACGCTGCGTGGGGAAAATCACACTAGATGTGGTATTCGGCACTCCGGAGAATTATAGATCTGAAGAAATTACATTCCAAGTGGCCCCGTTCAGTAGCGGATACCACGCCCTTTTAGGGCGGGAGGCATTCACGATCTTCCAAGCCATACCCCATTACGAGTACATGAAGCTCAAAATTCCCAGGCCTAATGGAATCATCACTCTAGCTAGTGATCCGGACATAGCGCTCCGTGCCGAAAACAAAACAGCCGCACTGGCCCTCGAGGCATTATCCGAAGCCCTCGCGGTTGAGGAATTAACTGCGCTACGCTCCACCGTGGACAGAGATAATGTGATACTTGACAAAAGACCCAAATCCACTTCTTTTAAACCAACGGATGAAATAGTCAAATTCCAAGTCCACCCAACGGACCCTACCAAAACAGCCTCCATCGGGGCACAGTTAAACCCCGTTGTAGACGCTGCACTACGGGAGTTCCTGCGCGATAATTGGGACATATTTGCCTGGCATCCCTCAGATATGCCAGGAATACCACACAGGCTGGCCGAGCATAGCCTTAACATTTCAAAAGGATTCAAGCCGGTCAAGCAGACTCTTCGGCGTTTCTCCGAACCTAAAAGACAGGCCATGGGAGAGGAACTAGCCAAGTTATTGGAGGCCGGATTCATTAGAGAAATAAAACATCTGGACTGGCTAGCAAACCTGGTGATGGTACCAAAGAAGGACAAATCCTGGCGCCTATGAGTCGATTTCAAGGACCTCAACAAGGCTTGCCCAAAGGATCCCTTCCCCCTCCCTCGCATCGATCAAATTATCGATGCTACCGCAGAACACGACTCATTGTGCTTCCTCGACGCATACTCCGGCTACCACCAAATCAAGATGGCAGAGTCCGACCAAGCCACAACGGCATTCATCATGCCATACGGCCCCTTCTGTTTCAATACAATGCCCTTCGGGCTCAAAAACACCGGCGCAACATATCAACGCATGATTCAAACATGTCTGGAAAAACAGATCGACAAAACAGTGGAGGCATACATAGACGATGTGGTCGTTAAAACCAGACACGTCGACTCTTTAATAGAAGACTTGAGGCTCACGTTCGACAACCTCCGAACATACGACATCAATCTCAATCCGAAAAAAATGCGTTTTCGGCATACCCGCCGGAAAGATCCTGAGCTTCATCGTCTCCAGTAGAGGAATTGAAGCAAATCCTGCTAAAATTCGAGCCCTGCCACAGTTGGCCATCCCAACTGACCTCAAGCAAATTCAGAAATTAATGGGATGCATGGCGGCCCTAAGCCGCTTTATCTCCACATTAGGAGAAAAGGCATTACCCCTTTATCGCCTTCTTTGGCGCACCGAACACTTCGAGTGGACAGATGCGGCCACGGCCGGACTGGAATAAATAAAAGCCTTACTGGCCACCAACCCAATCCTGGCTGCACCAAACATCGGCAAACCAAAGCTGCTATATATAGCGGCAACTCATCAAGTCGTAAGCGCAGTGCTCGTCGTCGAACGAGAAACAGACGGACATAAATTCCCGCTTCAAAAGCCCATATATTATGTATCCACCGTCCTCACTCCATGCAAATCACGGTACCCGCACTACCAAAAGATAGCATATGCGGTATTCATGGCATCCCGGAAGCTAAGACACTACTTTCAAGAGTGTTCAATAACAGTGGCCTCGGAAGTGCCACTCAACGACATAATAAACAACCGCGACGCCACGGGCTGGATTGCCAAATGGGCCATTGAGCTCCTCCCATTCGACATAACATATAAACCTTTGCGAGCCATTAAGTCGCAAGTATTGGCCGATTTTGTAGCCGAATGGACAGATGCCGAACTCCCTAAAGAGTACGGCCCATACTCCAATTGGATCATGCACTTTGACGGCTCTAAAATGCTAGCTGGTCTGGGGCTGGTGTCGTCCTGACGTCCCCCACCGGGGATACAGTCCAATGCGTACTCCAAATACTGTACACAGACTCCAACAACGCAGCCGAATACGAGGCCCTATTACATGGTCTTCGGATGGCAGTTTCCATGGGCATTCGACGCCTGGAGGTGTGTGGGGACTCGAACCTCGCAATATCCCAAATAAATGGAGACTTCGATGCCAAGGATCCTAAAATCGCAACGCCATCTTCAAGATGTCAGCTCGGTTCGAGGGGCTCGAATTCCACCATGTGGCTCGGGAAAACAATCAGGCGGCGGATGTCCTCGCCCGTATCGGCGCTAAGCGCGACCCTGTCCCACCTAACATCTTCTTGGAAAGACTGTTTAAAGCATCCGTGGTGTGGGAAGGGGACACCGGTAACAATAGTCGGGACCCGGTCACAACGCCAGATACCAAACACTCTGACACAATCAGAGGCTCTGCCACCGATATAACACCTTCAGCCCACGTAATAATGGCAGTCATCACCCCGTGGACAGAACCATTCCCCTGGCCTACCTAACTAGGCAGGAACTTCCCGAGGACCACAATGAGGCACTCTGCATAGTGCGGCGATCTAAAGCCTACAAGGTCCATGAGGGAGAGCTTTATAAGAAAAGCACTACCGGAGTCCTTCAAAGGTGCATCTCCGAAGAGGAAGGGCGGAAGCTTTTGGCAGAAATCCACGCTGGCCTCGGTGGCCACCATGCCGCAACCCGGTCCCTTGTAAGCAAGGCCTTCCGCACAGGTTTCTATTGGCCGACGGCCCCGGCAGACGCACAGGACTTGGTCCAACGCTGCGTCGGTTGCCAGCTTTTTGCAAATCAAAGCCATATGCCGCCAACCGCTCTCCAAACAATCCCCATTACCTGGCCCTTTGCGGTCTGGGGGCTTGATATGGTCGGACCCCTTAAAGGGGAAACCCATAAGAAAAAAATACTTACTGGTCATGGTGGATAAATTCACCAAATCGATAGAAGCCAAACCTGTTACAACGGCCGAATCCGGACCGGTGATAGACTTCATATCTGGGGTTGTACACCGTTATGGCGTCCCCCACAGCATCATCACTGACAACGGCACGAACTTTACAGCCGACGAGGTAGAACTTTGGTGCAACAACATGGGCATCAAGCTCGACTATGCTTCTGTCTATCACCCGCAAACTAACGATCAAGTCAAGCGAGCAAACAGTCTTATCATGAGCGGCATAAAACCCAGATTAGTGCGGTCCCTAAAGGAGTCTAACACGCACTGGGTAGAGGAGCTCGACTCCGTCTTATGGGGGCTCCGGACCACGCCGGATCGCGCTACCGGATACACACCATTTTTTATGGTGTACGGCGCAGAGGAGGTTCTGCCCTGTGACATAATTCATGACTCACCTCGAGTGCGCATGTATTAATAAAAAGAGGTCGAGCTTGATCGGCAAGACAATTTGGACGCCCTGGAGGAGTCGCGTGACGTGGCAAAAGCCCGTTCCGCATTTTATCAGCAACAGGCTCGAAGATACCAAAGCAGAGAAGTACGGGCCAAAACTTATAACGTTGGCGAACTAGTTCTACGCCTGCCGGAGAAGAAAAAGAACAAGCTTAAGCCCAATTGGGAAGGTCCCTTCATCATTGACCAAGTTCTTACTGGCGGAGCGTTCCGTCCGCGGGATGCATCGGACAATCGACTTGAGCCAAACCCATGGAATGCAGCCAGACTCCGAAGATTCTACGCCTAATGTCAGACTCTATGTTCGTCTCCTTACTCCTGTCCATTTTTGCATATACATTATCTGTCTTTTCTCCCTTTGTTTCTTATTTTTCCTTCTTCCCAAGGCCTTAAAAGGCCAACTTGTGTCTTGACTACACAATATTAATGCGCTAGCCATGCTCATTATACCTGGGGGCTTCTTATACAGAAGCTTATTATAACTATTTTTCTGGGCTTCGCGCCCCGCACATGTGTTATTCTTTCGCATGTACCTTTTTTCGCCATTATATGCATCGATATGACTTAAGTTTTGGCCAAGCTAGGTTGCCTGGCTCTTGTATTTATGCCCTACGTTCCCGTTAATTCGGCTAGGGCATAAGGGAGCACCTCTGCGATTGTTACTGCCGGGTCAACCGAATGTGTACCTCAGACTGGGTGAAGCCGAAAGCTAGCGTTCTTAAGGGAATATTCGGTCAGTGAACAAAAGATGACTTTTATTTATTTTGATACACGCCTCCAGATGTTTTTTCCTGCGTCTCTTCTCGCAGTCCGGACATGAACATTAGGGCATGCGTACCAAGGGAAAGGAACCCTTAATGGAACTATTCTCCCTGGAAGATGCTTCTTACTATCCATGTAATATAACATAACTAGTTGGGTACTTGTCTGTTCAAGCACTTATGACCCCTACGCCTGGTTTCCACGCATACCCCGGTTTTTACATAACTGAGCGGGTATTCGGATACACTCTGGACTGTTGGGTCCCGAGGTCGAAGCGAAAAGGTCCGCCATGACAAAAGAATTACAATCCGGCTAGGGACATTATACATGTCACTTAAATTACACAGTCATTTAGACTGACTAAATTCTTCTTGTATCCCATCCAACAGGCTGTCTAGCCTACAATCCTGTTGGGAATACTTTGCGGCTAATTCTACTTGGTTATATACCAAACTGACGGGGATCTCTTTCCCATCGGGCCCCACAGGTCCGACCTCGGCCATGTGGTTTGGGTCAACCTTGGTATACCGCGTCTTCACCATGGCCCAGGCTTCCCTGGCACCTTGACGGCAGGCCGATATCTTCCATAATCGGAAACGCCGCCGCGCTCCCTTGAGCTTCTCTGCAAGCTCTCCCATGCCTCCTGGCAGGGAGACGGATGGCCACAAGGCCTGGGCAATACCCTGCATCACCTGTCGAACTTGTTCTTGCAGTTGTGAGAGCTCTGGTAGAATATCACCCGCAGACTCGGGCATCTCCTCCGCGGGACGACCCGTCAGCATACCTGCAGACATAACTCTGTTAGCCGGCTTCTTCGTCGAACTCTTTTAAAAGTTCGCTCAAGCACTTACTGAAAATGCCGCGTCGAAGGCGCTTATTCTCCTTCACGGAGTCCGCAAGTTGGGCTCGCACATCCTTCAGCTCCACGCCCAGCTGGGTATTGGCATCTTGAAGATCGTTTTTCTTCTGCCTAACCTCCGTAAGCACGCGCTCGCCCGCCTTTAGCCGCCGTAGGACATGTTGCTCATCCGGATTTACTCTGGAGTCATCTGCAATATCTATTGTTAGATGTGTAGGCATGCTACATACCTTATGGTATCTATCATTCTTTGAAACAAGTGATACCAGTTGGGGCCTTCTCGGACTCCTTTAATGTGGCAACTGCGGCCAATAGCTGGGCCTTGCACTCTTCCATCTCTTAAGACAATTGGGTATTCTTCTCTGTAAGAACCTGCACAAATAATGATCCTTAAATCAGTTGTGCCAATTGTTTCAAGTCTCAAGGGCTACTAATATGTATAATCATCTAATTTTCTTACCTGTATATCCTTTACATACTGGTCCGTGGCTCTGGCAAGTCCATTTTGAGCAGCACGGATGTACGCGTCTCCTGAGTTGAAAGCATCAAATGCCTCTTGGGAGAAACAAGCGTCACGGAGCACAGCCCAACGACGCCTGTGGTTCATGGCGCTCTCCACTCCGGAATTGGTAGCGGAAATTTTATCCGCATCCTCTGTAGGAGGAGCATCCGGCACGTGCCCCATGTTAGCTTCCGCCTCTGTGTTCGGCCTTGGAGCCTGACTAGTAGAGGCGTGATCGGCGGCCGCTCCGGATATAGTCCGGCGAGCGTTTTTCCTTTAAGGAAACATGGGTGTTATGATATTTCGAAATACGGCAACCACAGAGCGAGGTTTTATATCATACCTCTGCGTTGGTGTCTCCGTCCGGACCGCCTTCCTTTTTAGCCTGCCCGGCTTCGGCGCCCCTTGTTGGCGAGTCACCGCGGGTTTGGCCTGGCGTCCCGAGGTCCTTCCCTGTAAAACACTGTATTAATGCAGGAGGTGAAGTGCATAAAAGGGGATCCTTCTCTAAAGTTGGGATTCTGGTTTTACGTACATGCGAGGCGGGGAGCAGCCAAGGATAGTCAGCTATAATGGCCACAATGGCATCATCACAGCTTAATTGATAGAATATCCTGTCGACCAACTCCACAAAGATGTCCGGATCCTCTTCAAGGTCGGGGTCGAGGGCCCGGTCAGCATCCTTGGGTTGTGGAGGCGGGCTGTTGACCTCCCTTACAGCCTTTCGCAGTTCCTGCTATGAAATGGCAAGGTAAATACTTATTGCAAAAACATGGGAAGGGCGGGAATAAAAAGTGGCAGCTCACCCAGCTTGGAGGGTTCTACATGGAGAATCCATCCCGTGGCTTGATGCGGAGGAACTCCTCCTCCTCTCCCTTATACAAATCAGACAGAATTTTTGCTAGAGCAGCGGCTGAATCCGGTCCTTTACGACCGCAGCGAGTGGCATCATATTCTTCGTTGAAGTCCCACATGGGGTGGCCTCGATATTGAAGCGGCTGCACCACCCGCATAATGCATATTGACATAACCTCGGTTATCATCAGTCCTCATTGAGCCAGCGCCCTTATCCGGTTCATCAGGTAAAGGACGTCTCCGCTATCTTCCTCCCGAGGGCTCCATGGGCGCCAGCTTCGGCACTTCTTCAAAGGGGCATTGTCGAACTCGGGAATACCAATCCAAATAGGATCCGGAAGGGGGACGTCCTCCATATAAAACCACTCTGAAGGCCAGTCTTCGGACGCCTTCTTCAGGGTACCGGTCAGGTATCCGGTCCTGGCGATGCGCCATATTTCGGCTCCGCCCACTTGATATATTGACCCTCTCTGTGTACGGGGTACTAGGCATAATAGCTTCTTCCACAGCGCGAAGTGAGCTTCGCAGCCCAGAAATAGCTCACGGAGAGCTACGTAACCAGCGATGTGTAATATGGAAGCAGGGGTAAAGTTATGCAACTGGAGGCCGTAAAACTCCAGGAGCCCTCGAAGGAACGGATGGATTGGGAATCCAAATCCCCTTAGTAAATAAGGAACGAGGCATACCCGCTCCCCTTGGAGGGGTTGGGAAAACTCTCCGCCTGCTCCCCATCATTATAGGTGGCGAGCCCGGCTCGGACGGGGACCATATACGCGGGAGGGATAAATCCTGTTGGGGAACGTTGCAGAAAACAACATTTTTCCTACGGTTTCACCAAGATCCATCTATGAGTTCATCTAGCAATGAGTGATCGGATGCATCTACATACCTTTGTAGATTGCGAGCGGAAGCGTTCAAGGAACGGGGATGAGGTAGTCGTACACGACGTGATCCAAATCACCGGAGATCCTAGCGCCGAACGGATGGCACCTCCGCATTCAACACACGTACGGTCAGCGTAACGTCTCCTCCTTCTTGATCCAGCAAGGGGAGAGGAGAGGTTGAGGAAGATGGCTCCAGCAGCAGCACGACGGCGTGGTGGTGATGGAGCTGCAGTACTCCAGCAGGGCTTCGCCGAGCTCTATGGAGGAGGAGGAGGTGTTGGAGAGGAAGAGGGAGGCGCCAAGGCAAAGGGTGCGGCTGCCCCCCTCCCCTACCCCTTTATATAGGCCCCTGGGGGGCGCCGGCCCTGGGAGATTGAATCTCCCAAGGGGGCGGCGGCCAAGGGGGGTGGAGTGCCCCCCAAGGCAAGTGGGCGCCCCCCCCCCCACCCTAGGGTTCCAACCCTAGGCGCAGGGGTGCGTCTTGGGGGCGCACCAGCCCACTAAGGGCTGCCCCCCTCCCACTTCAGCCCATGGGGCCCTCCGGGATGGGTGGCCCCACCCGGTGGACCCCCGGGACCCATCTGGTGGTCCCGGTACAATACCGGTGACCCCCAGATCATTCCCGATGGCCGAAACTGCACTTCCTATATATAATTCTTCACCTCCGGACCAATCCGGAACTCCTCGTGACGTCCAGGATCTCATCCGGGACTCCGAACAACATTTGGGTTACTGCATATACATATCTTCACAACCCTAGCGTCATCGAACCTTAAGTGTGTAAACCCTACGGGTTTGGGAGACATGCAGACATGACCGAGACGGCTCTCGAGCAATAACCAACAGCGGGATCTGGATACCCATGTTGGCTCCCACATGCTCCACAATGATCTCATCGGATGAACCACGATGTCGAGGATTCAATTAATCCCGTATACGATTCCCTTTGTCAATCGGTATTTTACTTGCCCGAGATTCGATCATCGGTATCCCTATACCTCGTTCAATCTCATTACCGGCAAGTCACTTTACTCGTACCGTAATGCATGATCCCGTGATCAAACACTTTGATCACATTGAGCTCATTATAATGATGCATTACCGAGAGGGCCCGGTGATACCTCTCCGTCAAGCGGAGTGACAAATCCCAGTCTCGATCCGTGTCAACCCAACAGACACTTTTGGAGATACCCGTAGTATACCTTTATAGTCACCCAGTTACGTTGTGATGTTTGGCACACCCAAAGCACTCCTACGGTGTCCGGGAGTTACACGATCTCATGGTCTAAGGAAAGGATACTTGACATTGGAAAACTCTAGCAAACGAACTATGCGATCTTATGCTATGTTTAGGATTGGGTCTCGTCCATCACATCATTCTCCTAATGATGTGATCTCGTTATCATTGACATCCAATGCCCATAGTCAGGAAACCATGACTATCTATTGATCAACGAGCTAGTCAACTAGAGGCTCACTAGGGACATGTTGTTGTCTGTTATTCACACATGTATTACGATTTCCGGATAACACAATTATAGCACGAATAAAGACAATTATCATGAACAAGAAAATATAATAATAATGCTTTTATTATTGCCTCTAGGGCATATTTCCAACAGTCTCCCACTTGCACTAGAGTCAATAATCTAGTTACATTGTGATGAATCGAACACCCATAGAGTTCTGGTGCTGATCATGTTTTGCCTTAGGGAGAGGTTTAGTCAACGGATCTGCGACATTCAGATCCGTGTGCACTTTACAAATTTCTATGTCTCCATCTTGAACATTTTCACGAATGGAGTTGAAGCGACGCTTGATGTGCCTGGTCTTCTTGTGAAACCTGGGCTCCTTGGCAAGTGCAATAGCTCCAGTGTTGTCACAGAAGAGTTTGATTGGCCCCGACGCATTGGGTATGACTCCGAGGTCGGTGATGAACTCCTTCACCCAAATTGCTTCATGTGCTGCCTCCGAGGCTGCCATGTACTCCGCTTCACATGTAGATCCCGCCACGACGCTCTGCTTGCAACTGCACCAGCTTACTGCCCCACCATTCAAAATATACACGTATCCGGTTTGTGACTTAGAGTCATCCAGATCTGTGTCGAAGCTAGCGTCGACGTAACCCTTTACGACGAGCTCTTCGTCACCTCCATAAACGAGAAACATTTCCTTAGTCCTTTTCAGGTACTTCAGGATATTCTTGACCGCTGTCCAGTGTTCCTTGTCGGGATTACTTTGGTACCTTCCTACCAAACTTACGGCAAGGTTTACATCAGGTCTGGTACACAGCATGGCATACATAATAGAACCTATGGCTGAGGCATAGGGGATGACACTCATCTCTTCTATATCTTCTGCCGTGGTCGGACATTGAGCTGAGCTCAATTTCACACCTTGCAACACAGGTAAGAACCCCTTCTTAGATTGATCCATATTGAACTTCTTCAATATCTTATCAAGGTATGTGCTTTGTGAAAGACCTATGAGGCGTCTTGATCTATCTCTATAGATCTTGATGCCTAATATATAAGCAGTTTCTCCAAGGTCCTTCATTGAAAAACTTTTATTCAAGTAGGCCTTAATGTTGTCCAAGAGTTCTATATCATTTCCCATCAAAAGTATGTCATCTACATATAGTATGAGAAATGCTACAGAGCTCCCACTCACTTTCTTGTAAACGCAGGCTTCTCCAAAAGTTTGTGTAAACCCAAACGCTTTGATCATCTCATCAAAGCGAATGTTCCAACTCCGAGATGCTTGCACCAGCCCATAAATCGAGCGTTGGAGCTTGCACACTTTGTCAACGTTCTTAGGATCGACAAAACCTTCCGGCTGCATCATATACAATTCTTCCTTAAGGAAACCATTAAGGAATTCCGTTTTGACGTCCATTTGCCATATCTCATAATCATAGAATGCGGTAATTGCTAACATGATTCGGACGGACTTTAGCTTCGCTACCGGTGAGAAAGTCTCATCGTAGTCAACCCCTTGAACTTGTCGATAACCCTTAGCGACAAGCCGAGCTTTATAGATGGTCACATTACCATCCGCGTCTGTCTTCTTCTTAAAGATCCATTTATTTTCTATGGCTCGCCGCTCTACGGGCAAGTCAGTCAAAGTCCATACTTCGTTTTCATACATGGATCCTATCTCGGATTTCATGGCTTCTAGCCATTTGTCGGAATTCGGGCCCGCCATTGCTTCCTCATAGTTCGAAGGTTCACCGTTGTCTAACAACATGATTTCCAAGACAGGGTTGCCGTACCACTCTGGTGCGGAACGTGTCCTTGTGGACCTTCGAATTTCAGTAGGAGCTTGATTAGAAGTATCTTGATCATCATCATTAATTTCCTCTCTAGTCGGTGCAGGCACCTCAGGAACGTTTTCTTGAGTTTCGCCATTTTCCGGTTCAAGAGGTAACACTTCATCAAGTTCTACTTTCCTCCCACTTACTTCTTTCGAGAGAAACTCTTTCTCTAGAAAGGATCCATTCTTGGCAACAAAGATCTTGCCTTCGGATCTGAGGTAGAAGGTATACCTAATAGTTTCTTTAGGGTATCCTATGAAGACGCATTTTTCCGACTTGGGTTCGAGCTTTTCAGGTTGAAGTTTCTTGACATAAGCATCGCATCCCCAAACTTTTAGAAACGACAGCTTAGGTTTCTTCCCAAACCATAATTCATACGGTGTCGTCTCAACGGATTTTGACGGAGCCCTATTTAAAGTGAATGCGGCAGTCTCTAAAGCATAGCCCCAAAAAGATAGCGGTAAATCGGTAAGAGACATCATAGATCATACCATATCTAATAGAGTGTGATTACGACGTTCGGACACACCATTACGCTGAGGTGTTCCAGGCGGCGTGAGTTGTGAAACTATTCCACATTTTCTTAAGTGTGTGCCAAATTCGTGACTCAAGTATTCTCCTCCACGATCTGATCGTAGAAACTTGATCTTTCTATCACGTTGATTTTCAACCTCACTCTGAAATTCCTTGAACTTTTCAAAGGTCTCAGACTTGTGTTTCATTAAGTAGATATACCCATATCTACTCAAGTCATCAGTGAGGGTGAGAACATAACGATAGCCACTGCGAGCCTCAACACTCATTGGACCGCACACATCGGTATGTATGATTTCCAATAAGTTGGTTGCTCGCTCCATTGTTCCTGAGAACGGAGTCTTGGTCATTTTACCCATGAGGCATGGTTCGCATGTGTCAAATGATTCATAATCAAGAGACTCTAAAAGTCCATCTACATGGAGCTTCTTCATGCGTTTGACACCTATGTGACCAAGGCGGCAGTGCCACAAATATGCGGGACTATTGTTATCAACTTTAACTCTTTTGGTATTCACACTATGAATATGTGTATCATCACGTATGAGATTCATTAAGAATAAACCATTAACCATCGGAGCATGACCATAAAACATATCTCTCATATAAATAGAACAACCATTATTCTCGGATTTAAATGAGTAGCCATCTTGAATTAAACGAGATCCAGACACAATGTTCATGCTCAAACTTGGCACTAAATAACAATTATTGAGGTTTAAAACTAATCCCGTAGGTAAATGTAGAGGTAGCGTGCCGACGGCGATCACATCGACCTTGGAACCATTCCCGACGCGCATCGTCACCTCATCCTTCGCCAGTCTTCGCTTATTCCGCAGCTCCTGCTTTGAGTTACAAATGTGAGCAACTGCACCGGTATCAAATACCCAAGAGCTACTACGAGTACTGGTAAGGTACACATCAATTACATGTATATCACATATACCTTTTGTTTTGCCGGCCTTCTTGTCCGCTAAGTATTTGGGGCAATTCCGCTTCCAGTGACCACTTCCCTTGCAATAAAAGCACTCAGTCTCGGGCTTGGGTCCATTCTTTGGCTTCTTCCCGGCAACTTGCTTACCGGGCGCGGAAACTTCCTTGCTGTCCTTCTTGAAGTTCTTTTTACCCTTGCCCTTCTTGAACTTAGTGGCTTTATTCACCATCAACACTTGATGTTCCTTCTTGATTTCTACCTCTGCTGATTTCAGCATAGCATATACCTCAGGAATGGTCTTTACCATCCCCTGCATGTTGTAGTTCATCACAAAGCTCTTGTATCTAGGTGGAAGCGACTGGAGGATTCTGTCAATGACCGCTTCATCCGGGAGATTAACTTCCAGTTGAGTCAAGCGGTTGTGCAACCCAGACATCTTGAGTATGTGTTCACTGACAGAGCTATTTTCCTCCATCTTACAGCTAAAGAATTTGTCGGAGACTTCATATCTCTCGACCCGGGCATGAGCTTGGAAAACCATTTTCAGCTCTTCGAACATCTCATATGCTCCATGTCTCTCAAAACGCTTTTGGAGCCCCGGCTCTAAGCTGTAAAGCATGCCGCACTGAACGAGGGAGTAATCATCGGAACGTGACTGCCAAGCGTTCATAACGTCTTGTTCTGCAGGGAGAACAGGTGCGTCACCCAGCGGTGCTCGTAGGACATAATCTTTCTTGGCAGCTATGAGGATGATCCTCAGGTTCCGGACCCAGTCCGTATAGTTGCTGCCATCGTCTTTCAGCTTTGTTTTCTCTAGGAACGCGTTGAAGTTGAGGACTATGTTGGCCATTTGATCTACAAGACATATTGTAAATATTTTAGACTAAGTTCATGATAATAAAGTTCATCTAATCAAATTATTTAATGAACTCCCACTTAGATAGACATCCCTCTTCTAGTCATCTAAGTATTACATGATCCAAGTCAACTAGGCCGTGTCCGATCATCACGTGAGACGGACTAGTCAACATTGGTGAACATCTTCATGTTGATCGTATCTTCTATACGACTCATGCTCGACCTTTCGGTCTTCTATGTTCCGAGGCCATGTCTGTACATGCTAGGCTCGTCAAGTCAACCTAAGTGTTTGCATGTGTAAATCTGTCTTACACCCATTGTATGTGAACGTTAGAATCTATCACACCCGATCATCACGTGGTGCTTCGAAACAACGAACTGTCGCAACGGTGCACAGTTAGGGGGAACACTTCTTGAAATTATTATGAGGGATCATCTTATTTACTACCGTCGTTCTAAGTAAACAAGATGCAAAACATGATAAACATCACATGCAATCAAATAATAAACGTGACATGATATGGCCAATATCACATAGCTCCTTTGATCTCCATCTTGGGGCTCCATGATCATCTTGTCACCGGCTTGACACCATGATCTCCATCATCGTGTCTCCATGAAGTTGCTCGCCAACTATTACTTCTACTACTATGGCTAACGCGTTTAGCAATAAAGTAAAGTAATTTACATGGCGTTTCTCAATGACACGCAGGTCATACAAAAAATAAAGACAACTCCTATGGCTCCTGCCGGTTGTCATACTCATTGACATGCAAGTCGTGATTCCTATTACAATAGCATGAACATCTCATACATCACATATAGATCATTCATCATTCATCACAACTTTGGCCATATCATATCACAAAGCACTTGCTGCAAAAACAAGTTAGACATCCTCTAATTGTTGTTGCAAGTTTTACGTGGCTGAATTAGGGTTCTAGCAAGAACGTTTTCTTACCTACGTGAAAGCCACAACGTGATTTGTCAACTTCTATTTACCCTTCATAAGGACCCTTTTCATCGAATCCGCTCCAACTGAAGTAGGAGAGACAGACACCCGCCAGCCACCTTATGCAACTAGTGCATGTTAGTCGGTGGAACCGGTCTCACGTAAGCGTACGTGTAAGGTTGGTCCGGGCCGCTTCATCCCACAATACCGCTGAAGCAAGATAAGACTAGTAGCGGCAAGAAAAGTTGACAAATCTACGCCCACAACAAATTGTGTTCTACTCGCGCAAGAAGAACTACGCATAGACCTAGCTCATGATGCCACTGTTGGGGAACGTTGCAGAAAACAACAATTTTCCTACGGTTTCACCAAGATCCATCTATGAGTTCATCTAGCAACGAGTGATCGGATGCATCTACATACCTTTGTAGATTGCGAGCGGAAGCGTTCAAGGAACGGGGATGAGGTAGTCGTACACGACGTGATCCAAATCACCGGAGATCCTAGCACCGAACGGACGGCACCTCCGCGTTCAACACACGTGCGGTCAGCGTAACGTCTCCTCCTTCTTGATCCAGCAAGGGGAGAGGAGAGGTTGAGGAAGATGGCTCCAGCAGCAGCACGACGGCGTGGTGGTGATGGAGCTGCAGTACTCCGGCAGGGCTTCGCCGAGCTCTATGGAGGAGGAGGAGGTGTTGGAGAGGGAGAGGGAGGCGCCAAGGCAAAGGGTGCGGCTGCCCCCCTCCCCTCCCCCCTTTATATAGGCCCCTGGGGGGCGGCCCTGGGAGATTGAATCTCCCAAGGGGGCGGCGGCCAAGGGGGGTGGAGTGCCCCCCAAGGCAAGTGGGCGCCCCCCCCCCCCCCCACCCTAGGGTTCCAACCCTAGGCGCAGGGGTGGGTCTTGGGGTGCGCACCAGCCCACTAAGGGCTGGCCCCCACTCCCACTTCAGCCCATGGGGACCTCCGGGATGGGTGGCCCCACCCGGTGGACCCCCGGGACCCATCTGGTGGTCCCGGTACAATACCGGTGACCCCCAGATCATTCCCGATGGCCGAAACTGCACTTCCTATATATAATTCTTCACCTCCGGACCAATCCGGAACTCCTCGTGACGTCCGGGATCTCATCCGGGACTCCGAACAACATTCGGGTTACTGCATATACATATCTTCACAACCCTAGCGTCACCGAACCTTAAGTGTGTAGACCCTACGGGTTCGGGAGACATGCAGACATGACTGAGACGGCTCTCGAGCAATAACCAACAGCGGGATCTGGATACCCATGTTGGCTCTCACATGCTCCATGATGATCTCATCGGATGAACCACGATGTCGAGGATTCAATTAATCCCGTATACGATTCCCTTTGTCAATCGGTATTTTACTTGCCCGAGATTCGATCGTCGGTATCCCTATACCTCGTTCAATCTCGTTACCGGCAAGTCACTTTACTCGTACCGTAATGCATGATCCCTTGATCAAACACTTTGATCACATTGAGCTCATTATGATGATGCATTACCGAGAGGGCCCGGTGATACCTCTCCGTCAAGCGGAGTGACAAATCCCAGTCTCGATCCGTGTCAACCCAACAGACACTTTCGGAGATACCCGTAGTATACCTTTATAGTCACCCAGTTATGTTGTGACGTTTGGCACACCCAAAGCACTCCTACGGTGTCCGGGAGTTACACGATCTCATGGTCTAAGGAAAGGATACTTGACATTGGAAAACTCTAGCAAACGAACTATGCGATCTTATGCTATGTTTAGGATTGGGTCTCGTCCATCACATCATTCTCCTAATGATGTGATCTCGTTATCATTGACATCCAATGCCCATAGTCAGGAAACCATGACTATCTATTGATCAACGAGCTAGTCAACTAGAGGCTTACTAGGGACATGTTGTTGTCTGTTATTCACACATGTATTACGATTTCCGGATAACACAATTATAGCACGAATAAAGACAATTATCATGAACAAGGAAATATAATAATAATGCTTTTATTATTGCCTCTAGGGCATATTTCCAACAAATCCCTGGGTCTGTAGCTCCACTAATTGACTGTGTGGGATGGAACACTTCTTCCAAATCTCCGGGCTTGGGGCTACGGGAGCGAGAGGAGGAGCTGCGATGGTCGGCCATGTTGGAATGGATTTTTCCGGGTGCGCTCCGATGAATGCTCGCTCGGGGAAGATGGTGTGATTTGGATCTGAGAATCCTCGTCTCTTTAATAGACAGTTTATTCACACAGCTAGGGTGGCAAATGTAAAAACGCCCTATCTTCTCGCATTCGCTCGACACGTGGAAGATCGCCATTATTGGACGCGGAAGCCAAGAAGCGCAATATTTATGAGGAGCCGGACACTATTTAACAGGTATTCAGGATTTGGAGAAGAACCCGCCTTGCAATGCCGGAGACAATCTGCGCGCCAGACTCATCGTCATTGAAGCCTGGTTCGGGGACTACTGAGGGAGTCCTGGATTAGGGGGTATCCGGACAGCCGGACTATATCCTTTGGCCGGACTGTTGGACTATGAAGATACAAGATTGAAGACTTCATCTCGTGTCCGGATGGGACTCTCCTTGGCGTGGAAGGCAAGCTTGGCAATACGGATATGCAGATCTCCTTCCTTGTAACCGACTCAGTGTAACCCTAGCCCCCTCTGATGTCTATATAAACCGGAGGGTTTAGTCCATAGGACAACAACAATCATACCATAGGCTAGCTTCTAGGGTTTAGCATCTACGATCTCATGGTAGATCAACTCTTGTAATGCTCATATCATCAAGATCAATCAAGTAGGAAGTAGGGTATTACCTCCATCGAGAGGGCCCGAACCTGGGTAAACATCGTGTCCCCTGCCTCCTGTTACCATCCGCCTCAGACGCACAGTTCGGGACCCCCTACCCGAGATCCGCCGGTTTTGACACCGACACTCATGATACATCAAGATCGTACCACCTCAAGAACACGAGAGAGAGAGAGAGAGAGAGAGAGAGAGAGAGAGAGAGATCAAACACATAGCTACTGGTACATACCCTCAGCCCCGAGGGTGAACTACTCCCTCCTCGTCGTGGAGATCGCCAGGATGATGAATATGGCCACCGGTGAGGGATCCCCCCCTCCGACAGGGTGCCGTAACAGGGTCCCGATTGGTTTTTGGTGGCTCTCCGATTTATTGTGCTCTCCGATGTTTTTAGGGTATATGGATATATATAGGCGAAAGAAGTTGGTCAGGGGAGCCACGAGGGGCCCACAAGGGTGGGGGGCGCGCCTCCCTACCTCGTGGCTTCCTTGAAGCTTCCCTGACGTCTACTCCAAGTCTCCTAGATTGCTTCCATTCCAAAAATGAACTCTCTCAAAGGTTTCATTCCGTTTGGACTCCGTTTGATATTCCTTTTCTTCGAAACACTGAAATAGGCAAGAAAACAGCAATTTGGGTTGGGCCTCCGGTTAATAGGTTAGTCCCAAAAATAATATAAAAGTGTTTAGTAAGGCCCATAAACATCCAAAACAGATGATATAATAGCATGAATACTTCATAAATTATAGATACGTTGGAGACGTATCAGCATCCCCAAGCTTAATTCCTGCTCGTCCTCGAGTAGATAAATGATAAAAGAAATAATTTATGAAGTGTGAATGCTAGCAGGTGCACAAGTTTGATCTATGATAATTTCAATCACCTTTTCTAGCATCATCATATTTCATAACAGTAGCTCATCTCATAAAACTTTTCATGATCAAGTAACAAACTACTCATATGTTAAAGTATAGATCATAAACTTTCTTGAAAGCTAACAAACTGTGTTTTTAGTCATCCAACAATTACAATTCATCTTATTTTCGGGAAGATTCTATGTCAGAGCTTTGATTCAGCAAACTTCACATACTCAACTATCATTTAGTCTTTCACAATTGCTAACACTCACGCGATATTTATGGGTTCAAAGTTTTAATCAGACACAGAGAAAGATAGGGGCTTATAGATTCGCCTCCCAACCTTTTACCTCAAGGGTAATGTCAACAATAATAGTTCATGATGCCTTACATCCAATTGGATATATATATCAAGATCTTTCCAACACAATGTGCTTGCCGAAGGAAAAATGTAAAAAGGAAAGGTGAAGATCACCATGACTCTTGCATAAAGTATAAGACAAGAATAAAAGATAGGCCCTTCGCAGAGGGAAGCAAAGGTTGACATGCGCTTTTATAGTTGGATGAACAAAATCTTAATGTGAAAGAACGTCACTTTATATTGCCACTTGTGATAGGGACCTTTATTATGCAGTCTGTCGCTTTTATTGCTTCCACATCACAAGATCGTTTAAAGCTTATTTTCTCCAGACTAATAGATCATACATATTTAGAGAACAATTTTTATTGCATGCACCGATGACAACTTACTTGAAGGATCTTACTCAATCCATAGGTAGGTATGGTGGACTCTCATGGCAATACTGGGTTAAGGGATGTTTGGAAGCACAAGTAGTATCTCTACTTGGTGCAAAGAATTTGGCTAGCATGAGGGGGAAAGGCAAACTCAGCATGTTGGATGATCCATGACAATATACTTCATTTCAGATATAAGAAAACATAACCCATTACGTTGTCTTCCTTGTCCAACATCAACCTTTTAACATGTCATATTTTAATGAGTGCTCACAATTACAAAAGATGTCCAAGATAGTATATTTATATGTGAAATCTCTCTTCCCTCAACATTCTTTCATGAATTGTTCAAGTAACCAATACAATGTTTGCTAACCTTCAATAAATTTACCACCTCTACTTCTTATATGTGAAGTCATTACTCCCCATGGGATAAGCATATGAAACATATATAATTTCAGATTTATGATATTCAAATCATTCAACTATTTACTCATAGGATATAAGTGAAGCACACGAGTAAATGATAAACTACTCCAAAAAGATATAAGTGAAGATCAATGAGTAGTTAAATAATTATTTAGCTATGTGAATACTCTCCCATTTAATAATTTCAGATCTTGATACTTTATTCAAACAACAAGCAAAACAAAATAAAATGACATCGAAGAATAGCAAACATCATGTGAAGAAGCAGAAACTTAGGATCAACCGATACTAAACGTGGGATGCCAACCGGGGCATCCCCAAGCTTAGACGCTTGAGACTTCTTGAAATATTATCTTGGGATGCCTTGGGCATCCCCAAGCTTGAGCTTTTGTGTCTCCTTAATTCCTCTCATATCACGGTCTCCCTAAATCTCAAAAGCTTCATCCACACAAAACTCAATAAGGACTCGTGAGATAAGTTAGTATAAACCAATGCAAAAACCTTATCATACTCTTCTGTAGAAAATCACTAAAATTATTAATCAACATTGCATACTAAATGCTTCCGCATATTTAATAGTCATATCCTCAAATAGAATCATTGAACAAGCAAACATATGCAAACAATGCAAACATAACAGCAATCTGCCAAAACAGGACAGTCTGTAAAGAATGCAACAAGATCCATACTTCCCTAGCTCCAAATATTATGAAAGAAAATTCCCACTCTGGTAAATTTATCATAGCTTATTATGCAAAAGGTTTCAACATTTTATCACATTCTGACTTTTCTAGGGAATTTTTGCAACAGCGGTAAACTTTATGTTTTCAAACAGCAACATGAAGACTTGTAAAATAGGCATAGTAAAGGCTATAAATGCCACTTCTATTGGAATAAAAGATGCAAAACATTGTTCTAAATAACAGCAATCAAATCCTAACAAAATAAATTGATGCTCCAAGCAAAACACATACCATGTGGTGAATAAAAATATAGCTCCAAGTAAAGTTACCGATGAACAAAGACGAAAGAGGGGATGCCTTCCGGGGCATCCCCAAGCTTAGGCTTTTGGTTATCCTTGAATATTACCTTGGGGTGCCTTGGGAATACCCAAGC
The DNA here is from genome assembly GCA_032464435.1 of Aegilops umbellulata. Lineage (NCBI taxonomy): Eukaryota > Viridiplantae > Streptophyta > Magnoliopsida > Poales > Poaceae > Aegilops > Aegilops umbellulata. The sequence continues at coordinate 80,671,783 of CP136060.1, read as the reverse complement.
TTAGGCTCTTTCCACTCCTTCTTCCATGGTCCATCGAATCTTTACCCAAAACTTGAAAACTTCACAACACAAAACTCAACGGAAAACTTATAAGCTCCGTTAGTATAAGAAAATAAATCACCACTTAGGTACTGTTGTGAACTCATTCCAAATTCATATTGGTGTAATATCTACTGTATTCCAACTTCTCTATGGTGAAGGAAATATGCCCAAGAGGCAATAATAAAGTTATTATTTATTTCCTTATATCATGATAAATGTTTATTATGTTGGAAATATGCCCTAGAGGCAATAATAAAATGGTTATTATTGTATTTCCTTGTTCATGATAATTGTCTATTGTTCATGCTATAATTGTATTAACTGGAAACCATAATACATGTGTGAATACATAGACCACAACATGTCCCTAGTAAGCCTCTAGTTGACTAGCTCGTTGATCAATAGATGGTTATGGTTTCCTGACCATGGACATTGGATGTCATTGATAACGGGATCACATCATTAGGATAATGATGTGATGGACAAGACCCAATCCTAAGCATAGCACAAGATCGTGTAGTTCGTTTGCTAAGAGCTTTTCTAATGTCAAGTATCATTTCCTTAGACCATGAGATTGTGTAACTCCCGGATACAGTAGGAATGCTTTGGGTGTACCAAACGTCACAACGTAACTGGGTGGCTATAAAGGTGCACTACATGTATCTCCGAAAGTGTCTGTTGGGTTGGCACGAATCGAGACTGGGATTTGTCACTCCGTATGACGGAGAGGTATCTTTGGGCCCACTCGGTAATGCATCATCATAATGAGCTCAATGTGACTAATGAGTTAGCCACGGGATCATGCGTTATAGAACGAGTAAAGAGACTTGCCGGTAACGAGATTGAACAAGGTATAGGGATACCGACGATCGAATCTCGGGCAAGTAGCATACCGGTAGACAAAGGGAATTGTATACGGGATTGATTGAATCCCCAACATCGTTGTTCATCCGATGAGATCATCGTGGAACATGTGGGAGCCGACATGGGTATCCAGATCCCGCTGTTGGTTATTGGCCAGAGAGCTGTCTCGGTCATGTCTGCATGATTCCCGAACCCGTAGAGTCTACACACTTAAGGTTCGGTGACGCTAGAGTTCTTATGGGAATTAGTGTGCAGTTACCGAATGTTGTTCGGAGTCCCGGATGAGATCCCGGACATCACGAGGAGTTCCGTAATGGTCCGGAGGTAAAGATTTATATATGGGAAGTCCTATTTTGGCCACCGAAAAATGTTCGGGATTTTTCGGTATTGTACCGGGAAGGTTCTAGAAGGTTCTGGAGTGGGGACCACCTGCATGGGGGGACCCACATGAACGTGGGTAGTGGGGGCAAGGCCCCACACCCCTGTTCAAGGCGCACCAAGATCCCCCTTAGAAGGAATAAGATCATATCCCAAAGGGATAAGATCAAGATCCCTAAAAGGGGGGGATAACAATCGGTGGGGAAGGGAAATGATGGGATTTCTTTCCCCCACCTTTGACAACGCCCCAATGGACTTGGAGGGCAAGAAACCAACCCCCTCCACCCCTATATATAGTGGGGAGGCGCATGGGAGTCGCACCCCTTCCCCTGGCACAACCCTCTCCCTCCCCAACACCTCCACCGTAGTAGTAGTGCTTGGCGAAGCCCTGCCGGAGAACTGCAAGCTCCGGCAGCACGAGACTGCAGGCTCCACCACCACGCCGTCGTGCTGCCGGAGCTCTCCCTCAACTTCTCCTCTCCCCTTGCTGGATCAAGAAGGAGGAGACGTCCACAGGCTGTACGTGTGTTGAACGCGGAGGCGCTGTTGTTCGGCGCTTAGATCGGAATCAACCGCGATCTGAATCGCTACGAGTACGACTCCTTCATCCGTGTTTTTTTAACGCTTCCGCATCGCGATCTTCAAGGATATGAAGATGCACTCCCCTCTCTCTTGTTGCTAGTCTCTCCATAGATTGATCTTGGTGATGCGTAGAAAATTTTTTAATTTCTGCAACGATCCCCAACAGTGGCATCATGAGCTAGGTCTATGCGTAGTTTCTATGCACGAGTAGAACACAAGTTGTTGTGGGCGTCGATTTTGTCAATTTAGTTGCCGTTACTATTCTTATCTTGATTCGGTGGCATCGTGGGATGAAGCGGCCCAGACCGACCTTACACGTACACTTACGTGAGACAGGTTCCACCGACTGACATGCACTAGTTGCATAAGGTGGCTAGCGGGTGTCTGTCTCTCCCACTTTAGTCGGATCGGATTCGATGAAAAGGGTCGTTATGAAGGGTAAATAGAAACTGGCATATCACCGTTGTGGCTTTTGCGTAGGTAAGAAACGTTCTTGCTAGAAATCCATAGCGGCCACGTAAAACATGCAACAACAATTAGAGGACGTCTAACTTGTTTTTGCAGGGTATGCTATGTGATGTGATATGGCCAAAAGGATGTGATGAATTATATATATGTGATGTATGAGATCGATCATGTTCTTGTAATAGGAATCACGACTTGCATGTCGATGAGTATGACAACCGGCAGGAGCCATAGGAGTTGTCTTAATTTATTGTATGACCTGCGTGTCAATGAAAAACGCCATGTAATTACTGTACTTTATTCCTAACCATTAGACATAGTAGTAGAAGTAATAGTTGACGAGACAACTTCATGAAGACACGATGATGGAGATCATGATGATGGAGATCATGGTGTCATGCCGGTGACGAAGGTGATCATGCCGCGCCTCGAAGATGGAGATCAAAAGGCGCAACATGATATTGGCCATATCATGTCACTTTATGATTTGCATGTGATGTTTGTCATGTTTACATCTTATTTGCTTAGAACGAAGGTAGCTTAAATAAGATGATCCCTCACAATAATTTCGAGAAAGTGTTCCCCCTAACTGTGCACCGTTGCGAAGGTTCGTTGTTTCGAAGCACCACGTGATGATCGGGTGTGATAGATTCTAACGTTCGAATACAATGGGTGTAAGCCAGATTTACACATGCAAAACACTTAGGTTGACTTGACGAGCCTAGCATGTACATACATGGCCTCGAAACACGGAAGAACGAAAGGTCGAACATGAGTCGTATAGTGGATACGATCAACATGAAGATGTTCACCGATGATGACTAGTCCGCCTCACGTGATGATCAGACACGGCCTAGTTGACTCGGATCATGTATCACTTAGATGACTAGAGGGATGTCTATCTGAGTGGGAGTTCATTGAATAAGTTGATTAGATGAACTTAATTATCATGAACATAGTCAAAAAGGTCTTTGCAAATTATGTCGTAGCTCACATTTTGGTTGTATTGTTTTAGATATGTTCCTAGAGAAAAGTTAGTTGAGAGTTGATAGTAGCAATTATACGGACTGGGTCCGTGAACTGAGGATTGTCCTCATTGCTGCACAGAAGGGCTATGTCCTTAATGCACCGCTCAGTGTGCTGAACCTCGAGCGTCGTATGTAGATGTTGGGAAACATCTGACATACACGTTTTGATGACTACGTGATAGTTCAGTGCGTAATACTAACGGTTTAGAATTGTGGCACCAAAGACGTTTCTGAAACATCGCAGAACATATGAGATGTTCCAAAGACTGAAATTGGAATTTTAGACTAGTGCCACCGTCAAGAGGTATGAGACCTCTGACAAGTTTCTTAAGCCTGCAAACTATGGGAGAAAAGCTCAATCGTTGAGCATGTGCTCAGATTGTCTGAGTACTACAATCGCTTGAATCGAGTGGGAGTTAATCTTCCAGATGAGATAGTGATGGTTCTCCATAGTCACTGCCACCAAGCTATTGGAGCTTCGTGATGAACTATAACATATCAGGGATATACATGATGATCCTTGATCAACTCGCGATGTTTGACACCGCGAAAGTAGAAATCAAGAAGGAGCATCAATTGTTGATGGTCAAACCACTAGTTTCAAGAAGGGCAAGGGAAAGAAGGGATACTTAATGAAACGGCAAATCAGTTGCTGCTCTAGTGAAGAAACCCAAGGTTGAACCCAAACCCGAGACTAAGTGCTTCTATAATGAGGGGAACGGTCACTGAATCAGAACTACCCTAGATACTCGGTCGATAAGAAGGCTGGCAAGGTCAACAGAAGTATATTGGATATACATTATAATGTGTACTTCACTAGTACTCCTAGTAGCACCAGGGTATTAAAAATACTGGTTCAGTTACTAAGTGTTAGTAACTCGAAATAAAAGGCTACGGAATAAACGGAGACTAGCTAAGGGTGAGGTGACGATGTGTGTTGGAAATGTTTCCAAGGATGATATAATCACCATCGCACGCTCCCTCTACCTTCGAGATTAGTATTGAACCCAGATAAATGTTGTTTGCTTTGGTGTTTGCGTTGAGCATAGACATGATTGGATTATGTTTATCACAATACGGTTATTCATTTAAGGAGAATAATGGTTACTCTATTTATTTGAATAATACCTTCAATGGTCTTGCACCTAAAATGAATGGTTTACTGAATCTCGATCGTAGTGATACACATGTTCATGCCAAAAGATATGAGATAGTGATGATAGTACCACACACTTGTGGCACTGCCATTTGAGTCATGTTGGTATAAAACGCATGAAGAAGCTCCATGTTGATGGATCTTTGGACTCACTCGTTTTTGAAAAGATTGAGACATGCGAACCATGTCTATTGGTAGATATGCATGAAGAAACTCCATACAGATGGATCGTTTGGACTCACTAGATTTTGAATCACTTGAGACATGCATATCATACCGCATGGGCAAGATGACTGAAAGGCCTCGTTTTCAGTAAGATGGAACAAGAAAGCAACTTGTTGGAAGTAATACATTTTGATGTGTGCAGTCCAATGAGTGCTGAGGCACGCAGTGGATATCGTTATGTTCTTACTTCACAGATGATTTGAGTAGATGCTGAGTATATTTACTTGATGAAACACAAGTCTGAATTATTGAAAGGTTCAAGTAATTTCAGAGTGAAGTTGAAGATCGTCGTGACAAGATGATAAAATGTCTATGATATGATCATAGAGATGACTATCTGAGTTACGAGTTTGGCACACAATTAAGACATTGTGGAAATTGTTTCACAACTAATACCGCCTGGAACACCATAGTATGATGGTGAGTCCGAACATCATAGCTGCACCCTATTGGATGTGGTGCATACCATGATGTCTCTTATCGAATTACCACTATCGTTTACGGGTTAAGCATTAGAGACAACCGCATTCACTTTAAATAGGGCACCACGCAATTCCGTTGAGACGACACCGTATGAACTATGGTTTAGAGAAACCTAAGCTGTCGTTTCTTAAAACTTTGGGGCTACGACGCTTATGTGAAAAGGTTTCAGGCTGATAAGCTCGAACCCAAAGCGGATGAATGCATCTTCATAGAATACCCAAAAATAGTTGGGTATACCTCCTATCTTAGATCCGGAAGAAAAAGTGATTGTTTCTAGAAACGGTCCTTTCTCGAGGAAAAGTTTCTCTCGAAAGAATTGAGTGGGAGGATGGTGGAGACTTGATGAGGTTATTGAACCGTCACTTCAACTAGTGTGTAGCAGGGCACAGGAAGGTGTTCCTGTGGCACCTACACCAATTGAAGTGGAAGCTTATGATAGTGATCATGAAACTTCGGATCAAGTCACTACCAAACCTCATAGGTCAGTAAAGGATGTGTACTACTTCAGAGTGGTATGTAATCCCATCTTGGAAGTCATGTTGCTAGACAAAAATGAACCTATGAGCTATGGAGAAGCGACGGTGGGCCCAGATTCTGACGAATGGCTCGAGGCCATAAAACCTGAGAGAGGATCCATGTATAAAACAAAGTATAGACTTTGAAAGAACTAGTTGATGGTCGTAAGGCTGTTGGGTGCAGATGGATTTTAAAAGGAAGACGGACAATGATGGTAAGTGTCACCATCAAGAAAGCTTGACTTGTCGTTAAGATGTTTCCCGACAAGTTCAAGGAGTTGACTACGATGGGACTTTCTCACTCGTAGCGATGCTAAGAGTCTGTTGGAATTATATTAGCAGTTACTGCATTATTTATGAAATCTTGCAGATAGGATGTCAAAACATTGTTTCCTCCATGATTTTCTTGAGGAAAGGTTGTATGTGATACAACCAGAAAGTTTTTGCCAATCCTGAAAGATGCTAACAAGTGTGCAAAGCTCCAGCAATCCTTCTAAGGACTGGAGCAAGCATCTCGGAATTGGAATGTACGCTTTGATGAGATGATCAAAGATTTTGGGTTTATACAAAGTTTATGAGAAACTTGTATTTCCAAAGAAGTGAGTGGGAGCACTATAAAATTTCTGATGAGTATATGTTGTTGACATATTGTTGATCAGAAATGATGTAGAATTTCTAGAAAGCATGCAGGGTTATTTGGAAAGTGTTTTTCAATGGAGAACCTGGATTAAGCTACTTGAACATTGAGCATCAAGATCTATAAGGATAGATCAAAAACGCTTAATAGTACTTTCAAATGAATACATACCGTGACAAGAGTTTGAAGGAGTTCAAAATAGATCAGCAAAGAAGGAGTTCTTGGCTGTGTTACAAGGTGTGAGTATTGAGTAAGACTCAAGACCTGACCACGACAGAAGAGAGAGAAAGGACGAAGGTCGTCCCCTATGCTTTAGACGTAGGCTCTACAGTATGCTATGCTGTGTACCGCACCTGAAGTGTGCCTTGCCATGAGTCAGTCAAGGGGTACAAGAGTGGTCCAGGAATGGATCACATGACAGCGGTCGAACTTATCCTTAGTAATTAGTGTACTAAGGAATTTTCTCGATCATGGAGGTGGAAAAAGAGTTTGTCGTAAAGGGTTACGTCGATGCAAACTTTGACACTAATCCGGATGACTCTGAGTAGTAAACCGGATTCGTATAGTAGAGCAGTTATTTGGAATAGCTCCAAGTAGCGCGTGGTAGCTGCATCTACAAGATGACATAGAGATTTGTAAAGCACACACGGATCTGAAAGGTTCAGACCCGTTGACTAATAACCTCTCTCACAAGCGAGATATGAACAAACCCCATGGGTGTTGGAATCATTACAATCACATAGTAATGTGAACTAGATTATTGACTCTAGTGCAAGTGGGAGACTGTTGGAAATATGCCCTAGAGGCAATATTAAAATGGTTATTATTGCATTTCCTTGTTCATGATAATTGTCTATTGTTCATGCTATAATTGTATTAACTGGAAACAGTAATACATGTGTGAATACATAGACCACAACATGTCCCTAGTAAGCCTCTAGTTGACTAGCTCGTTGATCAATAGATGGTTATGGTTTCCTGACAATGGACATTGGATGTCATTGATAATGTGATAACATCATTAGGACAATGATGTGATGGACAAGACCCAATCCTAAGCATAGCACAAGATCGTGTAGTTCGTTTGCTAAGAGCTTTTCTAATGTCAAGTATCATTTCCTTAGACCATGAGATTGTGTAACTCCCAGATACCATAGGAATGCTTTGGGTGTACCAAATGTCACAACGTAATTGGGTGGCTATAAAGGTGCACTACAGGTATCTCCGAAAGTGTCTGTTGGGTTGGCATGAATCGAGACTGGGATTTGTCACTCCGTATGATGGAGAGGTATCTTTGGGCCCACTCAGTAATGCATCATCATAATGAGCTCAATGTGACTAATGAGTTAGCCACGGGATCATGCATTACAGAACGAGTAAAGAGACTTGCTGGTAACGAGATTGAACAAGGTATAGGGATACCGACGATCGAATCTCGGGCAAGTAGCATACCGATAGACAAAGGGAAATGTATATGGGATTGATTGAATCCCCGACATCGTGGTTCATCCGATGAGATCATCGTGGAACATGTGGGAGCCGACATGGGTATCCATATCCCGCTGTTGGTTATTGGCCACAGAGCTGTCTCGGTCATGTCTGCATGATTCCCGAACCCGTAGGATCTACACACTTAAGGTTCGGTGACGTTAGAGTTGTTACGGGAATTAGTGTGCAGTTACCGAATGTTGTTCAGAGTCCTGGATGAGATCCCGGACGTCACGAGGAGTTCCGGAATGGTCCGGAGGTAAAGATTTATATATGGGAAGTCCTATTTTGGCCACCGGAAAATTTTTGGGATTTTTCGGTATTGTGCCGGGAAGGTTCTAGAAGGTTCTGGAGTGGGGCCCACCTGCATGGGGGACCCACATGAACGTGGGTAGTGGGGGCAAGGCCACACACCCCTGGTCACGGCGCACCAAGATCCCCCCTTAGAAGGAATAAGATCATATCCCGAAGGGATAAGATGAAGATCCCTAAAAAGGGGGGATAACAATCGGTGGGGAAGGGAAATGATGGGATTTCTTTCCCCCACCTTTGCCAATGCTCCAGTGGACTTGGAGGGCAAGAAACCAGCCCCCTCCACCCCTATATATAGTGGGGAGGCGCATGGGAGCCGCACCCCTTCCCCTGGCGCAGCCCTCTCCCTCCCCAACACCTCCTCCGTTGTAGTAGTGCTTGGCAAAGCCCTGTCGGAGAACTCCAAGCTCCACCACCACGCCGTCGTGCTGCCGGAGCTCTCCCTCAACTTCTCCTATCCCCTTGCTGGATCAAGAAGGAGGAGACGTCCCCGGGCTGTACGTGTGTTGAACGCGGAGGCGCTGTTGTTCGACGCTTAGATCGGAATCAACCGCGATCTGAATCGCTACGAGTACGACTCCTTCATCCGTGTTTTTTTAACGCTTCCGCATCGTGATCTTCAAGGGTATGAAGATGCACTCCCCTCTCTCTCATTGCTAGTCTCTCCATATATTGATCTTGATGATGCGTAGAAAATTTTGAATTTCTGCTACGTTCCCCAACATATTATTCATGCTAGAATTGTATTAACCGGAAACATAATACATGTGTGAATACATAGACAAACAGAGTGTCACTAGTATGCCTCTACTTGACTAGGTCGTTATTCAAAGATAGTTATGTTTCCTAACCATGAACAAAAGAGTTGTTATTTGATTAACGGGATCACATCATTAGAAGAATGATGTGATTGACATGACCCATTCCATTAGCTTAGCACCCGATCGTTTATTATGTTGCTATTGCTTTCTTCATGACTTATACATGTTCCTATGACTATGAGATTATGCAACTCCGTTTGCCGGAGGAACACTTTGTGTGCTACCAAACGTCACAACGTAACTGGGTGATTATAAAGGAGCTCTACAGGTGTCTCCAAAGGTACATGTTGGGTTGGCGTATTTCGATATTAGGATTTGTCACTCCGATTGTCGGAGAGGTGTCTCTGGGCCCTCTCGGTAATGCACATCACATAAGCCTTGCAAGCATTGCAACTAATGAGTTAGTTGTGAGATGATGTATTACGGAACGAGTAAAGAGACTTGCCGGTAACGAGATTGAACTAGGTATTGAGATACCGACGATCGAATTTCGGGCAAGTAACATACCGATGACAAAGGGAACACCGTATGTTGTTATGCAGTCTGACCGATAAAGATCTTCATAGAATATGTAGGAGCCAATATGAGCATCCAGGTTCTGCTATTGGTTATTGACCGGAGACGTGTCTCGGTCATGTCTACATTGTTCTCAAACCCGTAGGGTCCGCACGCTTAACGTTACGATGACAGTTTCATTATGAGTTTATATGTTTTGATGTACTGAAGATTGTTCGGAGTCCCGGATGTGATCACGGACATGACGAGGAGTCTCGAAATGGTCGAGACATAAAGATTGATATATTTGACGACTATATTCGGACACAGGAATGGTTCCGGGGGTTATCGGATATAGAACGGAGTACCGGGGGGTTACTGGAACCCCCCGGGGGGTTAATGGGCCTCATGGGCCCAAAGTGGAGCAGAGGAGGGGTGGCCAGGGTAGGTCGCACGCCCCCTCCCCCTCTAGTCCGAATTGGACAAGGAGGGGGGCGGCGCCCCCCTTTCCTTCCTCTCCTCTCTCCCTTCCTTCCCCCTCTCCTACTTGGACAAGGAAAGGAGGGAGTCCTACTCCCGGTAGGAGTAGGACTCCTCCCTGGCGCGCCTCCTCCTGGCTGGCCGCCCCCTCCCCCTTGCTCCTTTATATACGGGGGCAGGGGGCTGTCGGTGTCAAAACCGGCGGATCTCGGGTAGGGGGTCCCAAACTGTGCGTCTAGGCGGATGGTAACAGGAGACAAGGGACACAATGTTTTACCCAGGTTCGGGCCTCTTGATGGAGCTAAAACCCTACGTCCTGCTTGATTAATATTGATGATATGGGTAGTACAAGAGTAGATCTACCACGAGATCAAGGAGGCTAAACCCTAGAAGCTAGCCTATGGTATGATTGTTGTATGTTGGGGTTCTGTCCTACGGACTAAAACCCTCCGGTTTATATAGACACCGGAGAGGGTTAGGGTTACACAAAGTTGGTTACAATGGTAGGAGATCTGAATATCCGCATCGCCAAGCTTGCCTTCCACGCCAAGGAAAGTCCCATCCGGACACTAGACGAAGTCTTCAATCTTGTATCTTCATAGTCCAGGAGTCCGGCTGAAGGTATAGTCCGGCTACCCGAACACCCCCTAATCCAGAACTCCCTCAGTAGCCCCTGAATCAGGCTTCAATGACGACGAGTCCGGCGCGCAGATTGTCTTCGACATTGCAAGGCGGGTTCCTCCTCCAAGTTCTTCATAAAAGTTTATAAACACCAAGGGTAGTGTCCGCCTCTGCAAAATAAATATCCACATATTGCCATAGAGAGAATAATATTAACACAAATCTCATCTGCTGACGTATTCCGTAGCGTGACATCACACTACGGCCAAGCCTTTATTTGAATCATTTTTACTTCTCCACCTCATCGCATTTTGCGAGGCGGTTTCCTTGGCACATCTTGTCAAAGCAGAGATCGTGTCCCCTTTATTTACGGGATTCTCATCAATACAGACGTGGGTAACCCAATCGTGCCCGTTAGTATGTTTTCTCGATTAAAGGCGAGTCCCAAACGGTTACGGGGAGGGCTCTTGGTATTCAACCTCTTATAAAGATTCCAAGGCCTTGCTCCTTTTCAATCTCAAACGAGTTCGCCCGTTGCCTCGAGTTCCAACACTCTAGGCTCCAGATTCCAGGCGCTTCGGACCTTCGACAATGTCCGGTTCCGACCTTCGAGGCCGATGGATGCCCTCCTCCGTCACGGAGGAGGACGTGCTAAAGTTGAGAGAAGCCAAGTTCTTGACCGGCGAAATTTCGCACAGGTTGCCTGCTCAAGGGCAGGCCATTCCCAGTCCCCAGCCTGGTGAGAGCGTGGTGTTCGTGTCTCACTTCCTTCGGGGGTTAGGCTTCCCAATGGATCCCTTCGTGAGGGGGTTGATGTTTTATTATGGGCTGGAATTCCACGACTTAGCTCCGGAGTCCATCCTCCAAGTTTCCTCATTCATCGTTGTGTGTGAAGCGTTCCTCCGTGTTACTCCTCACTTCGGATTATGGCTCAAGACCTTTAAGGTAGAGCCAAAGATGATTGAGGGACGGCACGCAGAGTGCGGAGGCGCTGTTATAAGCAAGAAGGCCGATGCTCCATGGCCCGAGGGCCCTTTTCAAGAGGAGCTAGGCTTGTGGCAACGAGAGTGGTTCTACATTACCGCTCCCAGGGGCACCAAGTGGGTGGCGCCGCCTGCCTTTCGCTTGGGTCCCCCAAAGCAGCTAGGGTCGTGGGTCAATAAAGGCCTAGATTGGGGGCCACCCCAAGACGTGTCTTTGTTGCGGGGCCGCATCAGGGATCTCTTAGAAGGAGGTCTCAGCTTGGTCAAAGTGACGCAAGTCATGCTGATCCGCCGAACACTGCCCGGCAAACGCTGCTCCCTTCGTCTATGGGAGTTCAATCCGGAAGGACCGCGAGCTCTCCAGCACTTTATGGGCGCAACGCCCGCGGATATGTATAAACTGTTCTTCGGATCACAAGCAATGTGTCCGGATTTAACCGAGGACGCAGGTCTGAGCTGCAATCGACCGGATATTCAAGTAAGTAGCCTTGTGCCCGGACTCGCTATCCATATATTTGTCATAAACATGCCCCTAAAAGAGTTGTCCCTTTAAACAGGAGTGGATAGCGAAAGCAAAGCTGATAAGGTGTCCGGCTCCCCTCCCTGAGACCAGGCCGGATCCCGTCCTAGTCAGGATGTTGAAGATTGTGCCTTTGAAGGAAAGTGAAGGAGGGGACAAGGGAACTACGGCCTCCTCGAAGGAGGCTGTTCGGAGGGAAGGAACCGAAAATTCCTCTCCTTCGGGGAAGAAAAGGACCGCCTCTGAAGACCCAGAGACCATGGCCTCAAAGCGGGGGGGAAATCCTTGTCAGAGGGTCCTACGCCGGGGGATACCTCGGCCAAACTATGCCCTCAAGGGGACCAGCCCTCCAGCGAGCCGTAAGTAGAGAAAGATTACATTTTTGAGAGAGAAATCCCTGCTTTATATCTGAGAAGATTAACCGAAATTTTACCTTGTAGTACGGACCTCAGCGCTTCTCAGCAGAGCTCGTCTTCGGGGGACCTTCTTCCAGAGATGATGGAGAGCGGGACCCCTCCCCCTGCCGTACCACATAGCGAGGCGGGCGACCCTGAGGTGTCGTCGCGGAGGGCTTCTCCGAATCCGGCAGGGGCGGCAGGTAGCCACATGGCCCCCCAAGGTTCTCCGCGTCCGGCCTTCAAAAGAGGCCATAGGATGAATTCGGCACGGTCCGGTGCTCGGTCGGAGGAGCTGAAGAATCTGCTAGGGCGAGCTTCTATCTCATAGGAGCACCGTGCGTTGATGGGCACGGTGATTGAAAGGAGCTCGTCCGCGGAAAGCGGATTGCACGAGGCTGTCAGAAGTTTAGTGACAAGTTTTGAGGTAAGTGAAAAAATGTACATTTTCTGACAGTTGCGCACAAATAAGATGCGCCCTGTGTAGATAGTAGCCCCTGAGACTTTGTGCATTGTCAAAAGTGACGGCGCGCAGAGGATCATAATCCCAGGTCTAAAATGTCGCCTTTGTATGTAGGTGGCGAATTGTCCGGAATCCAGCCGGACTGATGATTTTGCCGAGCTAAAGCGGAAACTTGACTTGGCAGATGCCGACATCGCGCTCGTCAACAAGCGGCTTGATGAGGCTCAAGGTATGTAATTCCTCGGGCGGCACCTGGTAAGAGGAGCTTTATGCCAGTATCTTACAGTGTTTGTGCTTGACGCAGATGGTGCGGCCACCGTGGAGAGTCTTCGGGCGGAACTTGCCTGAGCTAAGGAACAAGCCAGAAAAAGTGATGCGGCTGCCGAGAAGGCCCTTGAAGAGCTGAGAGCCGAACAGGCTGCTCACTGCCGAAGCAAGAAAGAGATGGCCGTGAAGCTAAAGAGCGTTGCTGACCGTTGCATGCTTCTGGAAAAAGAAGATCGGGTGGAACAGACGGACTTGAAGAAGGCCGTTGCCTATGCCAAGGATGCTCGCTCTGCGATGAGATCTGTGAGGGAGGAGCTTCGTGAAGCCGGAGAGATCGCGGCTGGAAAGCCCTTTATGCTGCGGAGGAGGTTTTGTGATCCTAAGCATGCTCCATTGGACCGGCTATGGAGTACGACAGACACCTATCTGGATTTGGCGGCAAGTGCTGCTGATGCGACCGAACACTTTCGAGATCAAGGGGATCGCGAAGTGGAGAAACTCTTTTGGTCGCAGTTCCACAATCCAGAGCGTCCACTGTTAGTGGCCGATCGCCTGGCCGAATGGGCCGAGCTGAATAGGTTGTCCGGACTCGCCATGAAGTGCGTCATGAGTCATCTGTGGCCGGGGAGATCGGAGCCGAAGAGTTATTTCAGCTTGGTGCAGCAACTCCTCGGTGCGGTGCCACGTATCAATGCAATGAAGAGGTCAGCATGCATAGAGGGCGCACGGATGGCTCTTGCCCGTGTCAAGACATACTGGGAGGAGATGCAGACCACCGTTGTTGCATCTCAAGATTCGGACAAAAGCCGAGTACCCTCCGAGCACTATTTTCAGGAAGTCTTTGAAGGTGCTCGTGTAATAGAGACGCAGTGCTCGAAGGATGCTATGTTCTAATAGCATATTTAATTATAAAGCAATATTTTGATAAATTGTAGTAGCCTTTTATACTTGTGCCTTCAAGTATTTTAAACACCTCCTGTGCGGCCGTTTAAAATATATATAAAATTTGAAAGATGGCAGTCGTTGGCTTCAGCCCCCACGCACATAGTGCGGGGGTGCTCGCAAAAGGCGCATTTTCACACTTAATCCAACGTCTTGGTCCTACAAAGGAGGTGATAGCGCAGCGAGCTAGGCAACCGGACTATAATGCTTTAACACTTTCACTTAGCCATAGGAGCTTGACAGTGAGGCTACTCAAATAGCCCCTGGTGGCGCATGCGCTCGCCCAAAGTCGGGGCGCATATGTGCCTCGCCGCGAATCGGCCCTTCGTTAATGCGGAGGAATCCTATAGATTCCGGTGAGTCATCGAGTGGTTGACCAGTCTCACGCTATATCATGATAGTCAGTTTTCGGCTTTCTCTACTGAGGTGCTCGCCTGGCCGAACCGGGGCACAATCGCAGTAGTTCTCCTGGTGCCGCCTTAGCCGATAGAGCGGAACGTAAGGCAGCCGAACACAGGAGCCGGGCAACCCAACATTTGACCAAAGATATGATTCGGAGCTGATGCATATAAGGCCAAACTCGCGACGCCGAACACTCCCTAAGGTATTCGGTCTTTATGAGAGTGGGCGAAACAACGCTCTTAGGTATAAGCCCCTAGTGTCCAGGTACGCGCAGAAATTCTGACGTGGCCACATGCCAAGACGCCAGCCTCCTCCTTGGTTATACTACAGAGAACCAGGGGATGTGTATCAACAAGAGACAGTAAAAAAGGTTAACGCGGGGTCTTAATTTGAAATGAATCCTTGTAACGGGTCCCTGCTGCACGTCTGCGCCTCTGTCTCCGTTGTGACGTATCCTGGACAGGCGTAGCACGACGTTCATCTGTAAAAGAGAGGAACTAAGTTGAGAAAAGGTCGTGCCGAACAAAAGTTACATTAAATAAACAAAGTATAAAGTGAAATATGTAAAATTGAGCTTTATTGTCTCTTATTTTGTATGTGCGGAGCCCCTAGAGCAGGGGTGTATGGCCACTAAGCCTTTATCGATGATACTTGGGTGCCGGACTCGTCTATCCGTGTCCGTGGTCTTAATGACCTGTTCAGATGTTTTGGCTGGTGAAGCCATTTCTTGTGGGGCTGTTAAAGCGGCCGCACAATCCTCCGCTCGAGGGAGGGGAGCTTAATGTTTCCCCTTCAAAGAGATGATGCCTCGTGGACCGGGCATCTTAAGCGTAAGAGATGCATAATGCGGTATTGCATTAAAGCGGGCGAAAGCTTCACGTCCCAGCAGTGCTTGATAGCGACTTGAGAATGGAACAATGTGGAAAGTCAGCTTTTCGCGGCGGAAGTTATCGGTAGAGCCGAATATAACTTCGAGCCGGAGAAAACCCATGCAATGGGTGTCCGACCCTGGCGTTACCCCTTGAAAGGAGGTTTTGCTGTGGCAAATTCTTGTTGGGTCTATCCCCATGTGGCGGATTGTGTCCTGATATATCAGGTTTAGACCACTGCTGCCGTCCATCAAGACATTTGTAAACTGGAGTCCGTCAATTATTGGATCGAGTACCAAGGCAGTCCAGCCTGCGTTCCTGATACTTCTAGAATAGTCCAGATGATCGAAGACGATTGGTTTTGACAACCAGTGGCGAGACTCCTTTGGGATAGGCCGTATGGCGCGTACCTTTATGGGTGCCACACATTTTGTAATGTGAAGTAAGTTTACTGATTTTACTTCTTGTGGAAAATTCTTTTGTTTCCTGGTGCTCTGCTTTTGGGGTTCATCATCGTCTTCGCTTGGTGTGTCGAGCCCCTTGTGTTTGGTGTTGAGTCTGCCGGATTGTTTGAAGACCCAACAGTCTTTGTGGGTATGGTTAGCAGGCTTCCCGAGAGTACTGTGTATTTGACATATCCTGTCCAGGATTTTGTTTAGGTTGGATAAATCATCTCTGTTATCCTGGAGGGCGGCTTTTTCTGATTCTGCCGTGAGCTTTTGAATCCGGCGTTGACTATCGTGCTCTTCGGACTGTTTTCCTTAGTCCGGCGACGATCCTTGTTGCGTCGCGGTTTTCCGTTTCCATCCCTAGTTTCGGATGTACTTTGGTCGCTGGTGCTACATCTTGCCAACCAGCTGTCCTCACCTGCGCAAAAGCGGGTCATGAGGCTTGTCAATGCGGCCATTGTTCTTGGCTTTTCTTAGCCGAGGTGTCTGGCGAGCCATTCGTCTCGGACGTTGTGCCTAAAAGCTGCTAGGGCTTCGGCGTCCGAACAGTCGACTATCTGATTCTTTTTAGTAAGAAATCTGTTCCAGAATTGCCGAGCTGACTCTCTCGGCTGTTGAGTTATGTGACTGAGATCGTCTGCGTCCGGAGGGCGGACATAGGTCCCTTGAAAATTTGCTCGGAAAGCGTCCTCGAGCTCTTCCCAACTTCCAATTGTGTTTTCAGGAAGGCTTTTGAGCCAATGCCAGGCTGGCCCTTTAAGCTTGAGGGGTAAATATTTTATGGCGTGGAGGTTATAATCCTTGATCCAGACTCCAGGGTCTGTTGTTCCGTCGTATGCCTCTATGTTTACGGGTTTGAATCCCGCTGGAAATTCATAATCCAGGACCTCATCGGTGAAACATAGGGGGTGTGCGGCGCCCCTGTATTTGGGTGTGCCAGATTCGGATACTAGCTTTATTGCATTGCTTACGAGAGCTTGCTTTCTTGGCCCATAAATGGACCTAGTTGGGCCATCTTTTTTATGCGAATCCTTAAGTGGGTCGCATGCCAGCTTAAGTGCGGTGCCGCTTGCCGCTTTGTGCTGGCCATGGGGTCGTCTATCCGGCCGGGTGGCTTTCTTACTTTTTGAATGCGAGGGCTCTAAGGCCTCTTCGTCGAATTCAGGCAGTAGCTTTCGCTTCGGATAACTTTTAGTGCGGCGACTGTCACCGTATTTGTCTGCGGTATTGATTACTTTGCTCAATCTGTTTCTGAGTGCATCTTCCGCAGTTTTTAGCTTCCGCTTCTGCTTTTTCAGGCTATGTGCGGTTGCAACGAGCCGTTTGTGGAGGTTTTTCTGCTCCGTGGCCTTATCCGGCGTAAGGTCGCCCGGAATGCCGTTTTTGCCGGGGACGGGCTGTCCGGGTTGCCCTGTTTGGACGGTTGCTCTAAGGCATGCTCATCGTCTGCCGGCTCATCCTGCTCTATGGTTGGGTCTGTGTCGAGGTGGGGCTTGGGGCGGCGTTTACGCCGCCGCTTTGATTGCTTTTCGAGAGATCGATCCCTCATTCCATCCCCGTGTTCCTCGTTGTCGCTTCCTTTAGGTGTATCCACCATGTACACATCATGAGATGAGGTGGCTGTCCAATGCCCTATAGGCGTTGGTTCATATGCATCTCCTGCATCGTCGTCCATGCCGTCGATGTCTTCGGAGTCGAAGTTGAGCACGTCGTTTAAATTATCGACGGTGGCTACCAAATGGGTGGTGCGTGGGTTTTGAATTTCTTCATCATCCGTATCCCATCCTTGTTGGCCGTAATTCGGCCAGGGCTCTCCTGATAAAGAGAGAGACTTTAGTGACTTCAGGATGTCGCCGAAGGGTGAGTGCTGAAAGATGTTTGCGGTGGTGAACTCCATGATCGGCGCCCAATCGGATTCGATTGGCAGGCGCGCGGAGGGCTCGGAGTCCGGAGAGGAATCCGGCTCCTCGGAGTCACGGGTCATGCGGAGTGCGGGGCTGGTGTTTGGCTCGATCGCCTTTGAGATCGCAGCCCCCGAGGTGGTGTCTAACCACTCATCCTCGATCGGCGCAGTAGGCTCCGAATAAAGGGTCGGAACCAATGCGTGTGCGGCCTCTCGGACACTGTTCGGCCGCCGAGCTAGATCATGCCCATCGAGACAGTGCGGCGCCCTTGGCTGTGGCTCGAATCCGTTGAAGATCAAGTCCCCACGGATATCAGCCGTGTAGTTTAAACTTCCAAATCTGACCTGATGGCCAGGGGCGTAGCTTTCGATCTGCTCCAGGTGGCCAAGCAAATTGGCCCGCAGTGCGAAGCCACCGAAGATGAAGATCTGTTCGGGGAGAAAAGTCTAACCCTGGACCGCATCGTTGTTGATGATCAAAGGAGCCATCGGGCCTAAAAGTGACGACACAGAGGAACTCTCAATGAAAGCACCAATGTCGGTGTCAAAACCGGCGGATCTCGGGTAGGGGGTCCCGAACTGTGCGTCTAGGCGGATGGTAACAGGAGACAAGGGACACAATGTTTTACCCAGGTTCGGGCCCTCTTGATGGAGGTAAAACCCTACGTCCTGCTTGATTAATATTGATGATATGGGTAGTACAAGAGTAGATCTACCACGAGATCAAGGAGGCTAAACCCTAGAAGCTAGCCTATGGTATGATTGTTGTATGTTGGGGTTCTGTCCTACGGACTAAAAGCCTCCGGTTTATATAGACACCGGAGAGGGTTAGGGTTACACAAAGTCGGTTACAATGGTAGGAGATCTGAATATCCGCATCGCCAAGCTTGCCTTCCACACCAAGGAAAGTCCCATCCGGACACGGGACGAAGTCTTCGATCTTGTATCTTCATAGTCCAGGAGTCCGGCTGAAGGTATAGTCCGGCTACCCGAACACCCCCTAATCCAGGACTCCCTCAGGGGCACCTCTAGACACAACAATTGATCCTTGAGATCTATTAGCCGTGTGCGGTGCCCCCCTCCACCATAATCCTCGATAATATTGTAGCGGTGCTTAGGCGAAGCCCTGCGATGGTAGAGCATCAAGATCGTCACCACGCCGTCGTGCTGACGGAACTCTTCCCCAACATTCTGACGGATCGGAGTCCGGGGATCGTCATCGAGCTCAACGTGTGCTAGAACTTGAAGGTGTCGTAGTTTCGGTGCTTGATCGGTCGGGCCATGAAGACGTACGACTACATCAACCGCGTTGTTATAACGCTTCCGCTTTCGGTCTACGAGGGTACATGGACAACACTCTCCCCTCTCATTGCTATGCATCACCATGATTTTGCGTGTGCGTAGGAATTTTTTTGAAATTACTACATTCCCCATCAGTGGCATCCGAGCCTGGTTTTATGCGTAGATGTCATATGCACAAGTAGAACACGAGTGAGTTGTGGGCGATATAAGTCATACTGCTTACCAGCATGTCATACTTTGGTTCGCCGGTATTGTTGGATGAAGCGGCCCGGACCAACATTACGCGTACGCTTACACGAGACTGGTTCTACCGACGTGCTTTGCACATAGGTCGCTGGCGGGTGATAGTTTCTCCAACTTTAGTTGAACCGAGTGTGGCTATGCCCGGTCCTTGCGAAGGTTAAAATAGCACCAACTTGACAAACTATCGTTGTGGTTTTGATGCGTAGGTAAGAACGGTTCTTGCTAAAGCCCGTAGCAGCCACGTAAAACTTGCAACAACAAAGTAGAGGACGTCTAACTTGTTTTTGCAGGGCATGTTGTGATGTGATATGGTCAAGACATGATGCTAAATTTTATTGTATGAGATGATCATGTTTTGTAACCGAGTTATCGGCAACTGGCAGGAGCCATATGGTTGTCGCTTTACTGTATGCAATGCAGTCGCCCTGTAATGCTTTACTTTATCACTAAGCGGTAGCGATAGTCATAGAAGCATAAGATTGGCGAAACGACAACGATGCTACGATGGAGATCAAGGTGTTGCGCCGGTGACAATGGTGATCATGGAGGTGCTTCGGAGATGAAGATCACAAGCACAAGATGATGATGGCCATATCATATCACTTATATTGATTGCATGTGATGTTTATCTTTTATGCATCTTATCTTGCTTTGATTGATGGCAGCATTATAAGATGATCCCTCACTAAATTATCAAAGTATAAGTGTTCTCCTTGAGTATGCACAGTTGCGGAAGTTCTTCGTGATGAGACACCACGTGATGATCAGGTGTGATAGGCTCTACGTTCAAATACAACGGGTGCAAAACTGTTGCACACGCAGAATACTCAGGTTTAACTTGACGAGCCTAGCATATAACAGATATGGCCTCGGAACACGGAGACCGAAAGGTCGAGCGTGAATCATATAGTAGATATGATCAACATAGTGATGTTCACCATTGAAACTACTCCATCTCACGTGATGATCAGACATGGTTTAGTTGATATGGATCACGTGATCACTTGGAGGATTAGAGGGATGTCTATCCAAGTGGGAGTTCTTTAGTAATATGATTAATTGAACTTAAGTTTATCATGAACTTAGTACCTTATAGTATCTTGGTTGTCTATGTTTGATTGTAGATAGATGGCACGTGTTGTTGTTCCGTTGAATTTTAATGCGTTCCTTGAGAAAGCAAAGTTGAAAGATGATGGTAGCAATTACACGGACTGGGTCCGTAACTTGAGGATTATCCTCATTGTTGCACAGAAGAATTACGTCCTGGAAGCACTGCTGGGTGTCAGGCCTGCTGCTGATGCAACTGGTGACGTTAAGAACGTCTGGCAGAGCAAAGCTGATGACTACTCGATAGTTTAATGTGCCATGCTTTACGGCTTGGAACCGGGACCTCAACGACGTTTTGAGCGTCATGGAGCATATGAGATGTTCCAGGAGTTGAAGTTAATATTTCAAGCAAATGCCCGGATTGAGAGATATGAAGTCTCCAATAAGTTCTATAGCTCCAAGATGGAGGAGAACAGTTCTGCTAGCGAGCATATACTCAAGATGTATGGGTATAATAATCACTTGATTCAACTGGGAGTTAATCTTCCGGATGATAGCGTCATTGACAGAATTCTCCAATCACTTCCACCAAGCTACAAGAGCTTCGTGATGAACTATAACATGCAAGGGATGGATAAGACGATTCCCGAGCTCTTCGCAATGCTAAAGGCTGCGGAGGTAGAAATCAAAAAGGAGCATCAAGTGTTGATGGTCAATAAGACCACCAGTTTCAAGAAAAAGGGCAAAGGGAGGAAGAAGGGGAACTTCAAGAAGAACAGCAAACAAGTTGTTGCTCAGGAGAAGAAACCCAAGTCTGGACCTAAGCCTGAGACTGAGTGCTTCTACTGCAAGCAGACTGGTCACTGGAAGCGGAACTGCCCCAAGTATTTGGCAGATAAGAAGGATGGCAAGGTGAACAAAGGTATATGTGATATACATGTTATTGATGTGTACCTTACTAATGCTCGCAGTAGCACCTGAGTATTTGATACTAGTTCTGTTGCTAATATTTGCAACTCAAAACAGGGGCTATGGATTAAGCGAAGATTGGCAAAGGATGAGGTGACGATGCGCGTGGGAAATGGTTCCAAAGTCGATGTGATCGCGGTCGGCACGCTACCTCTACATCTACCTTCGGGATTAGTATTAGACCTAAATAATTGTTATTTGGTGCCAGCGTTGAGCATGAACATTGTATCTGGATCCTGTTTGATGCGAGACAGCTATTCATTTAAATCAGAGAATAATGGTTGTTCTATTTATATGAGTAATATATTTTATGGTCATGCACCCTTGAAGAGTGGTCTATTCTTGCTGAATCTTGGTAGTAGTGATACACATATTCATAATGTTGAAGCCAAAAGATGCAGAGTTGATAGTGATAGTGCAACTTATTTGTGGCACTGCCGTTTAGGTCATATCGGTGTAAAGCGCATGAAGAAACTCCATACTGATGGACTTTTGGAACCACTTGATTATGAATCACTTGGTACTTGCGAACCGTGCCTCATGGGCAAGATGACTAAAACACCGTTCTCTTGTACTATGGAGAGAGCAACAGATTTGTTGGAAATCATACATACAGATATATGTGGTCCGATGAATGTTGAGGCTCGTGGCGGATATCGTTATTTTCTCACCTTCACAGATGACTTAAGCAGATATGGGTATATCTACTTAATGAAACATAAGTCTGAAACATTTGAAAAGTTCAAAGAATTTCAGAGTGAAGTTGAAAATCATCGTAACAAGAAAATAAAGTTTCTGCGATCTGATCGTGGAGGAGAATATTTGAGTTACGAGTTTGGTGTACATTTGAAACAAAGCGGAATAGTTTCGCAACTCACGCCACCCGGAACACCACAATGTAATGGTGTGTCCGAACGTCGTAATCGCACTTTACTAGATATGGTGTGATCTATGATGTCTCTTACTGATTTACCGCTATCGTTTTGGGGTTATGCTTTAGAGATGGCCGCATTCACGTTAAATAGGGAACCATCAAAATCCGTTGAGACGACGCCTTACGAACTATGGTTTGGCAAGAAACCAAAGTCGTCGTTTCTAAAAGTTTGGGGCTACGATGCTTATGTGAAAAAGCTTCAACTTGATAAGCTCGAACCCAAATCGGAGAAATGTGTCTTCATAGGTTACCCAAAGGAAACTATTGGGTACACCTTCTATCACAGATCCGAAGGCAAGACTTTTGTTGCTAAACTCGGAAACTTTCTAGAGAAGGAGTTTCTCTCGAAAGAAGTGAGTGGGAGTGACGGTGTCCTGGACTAGGGGGTACTCACCACGTCATCTCCCGATCTATTAGATTGGGCCGAGGACCCCCATGACCTTATACTCATGGGCCAGTCCAGACAGTTGCCGCATACAAGGAAGATTCCACAAGACTTGGCAATCAAGACAAGGACTCCTCCCCACCGGCGTATTCAGCCAGGACTCTTGTTATCCTAGGCCTCTGGTGCATTATATAAACCGAGGCCAGGCTAGTCGATAGACAATATACACAATCATATCATAGGCTAGCTTCTAGGGTTTAGCCTCCTTGATCTCGTGGTAGATCTACTCTTGTACTACCCATATCATCAATATTAATCAAGCAGGAGTAGGGTTTTACCTCCATCGAGAGGGCCCGAACCTGGGTAAACTTCGTGTCCCTTGTCTCCTGTTACCATCCAGCCTAGACGCACAGTTCGGGACCCCCTACCCGAGATCTGCCGGTTTTGACACCGACATTGGTGCTTTCTTTGAGAGTTCCGCTGTGTGATCGACAAAAGGATCGATGGCTCGCCTGCAGATCAACTGCGACTTCGGCATCTTCGTCACCAGCTCGACTGGTCACCTTGGTTCGACCAAGAATTGCGCCCCGTGTTCGGATCACCATGTTCGGACGAGGGCCTTCATCAAACATCAACTCCGATCTCTATCAAGATCACGGAGGAATCATCCATGGAGCTCGGGGGCTCAACGTCAACATTGCCCTCAAGCGTCTGTGTTGTTTTTCTGGACAGCGAACTTGTATCTGCTGCCACCACCTCCTCGAGTATCGCTTTGACGATCGCTTTGGTGGAATTGTGGAGAATTGAGTCCACAACAATCCTGGAAAATTTCGTCGAGTTCCAATGGAGGAATCTCTCGCAATCCACGATATACCGGAGCCCTGTCAAATCTAGACGGGAATTTGGATGTGTTTAGGGCGTGGTGTCCGGCTTCTAGCTTGGACGTCCTTTGGAAGATCCAACCATTGATCGGCTGCGGAATTCCTGTATCTACCACATCTCAAACTTTCAGCTCGATCCGACCGTCCAAACTCCGGGAACCTTCCGATTAGTGCATCACTTTTCGGATCTGTTTTCTGCGCGAAAACGAATCCGGCCCGAGTTCATCTTTTCTATGAACGGGATTTCGGACATCCCTTTTGAAGGAAGTTTTGTATGGGGTATTGTGTTTTGTTCCCGAACACATCCCACTAACTTTAAGATCTTTTGAACATGATCTTCAACATCATGCTGGTGTCAAACCAGTCCGGCAATATTACTCCACGGCTGCCGACGTGCGCTAAGACATGGCGTCACTTTGTTGAGCCGAGCTCAACTTCTTCGGATCATCATCTCGGCAAGCCGAACAAGAGTCCGGCATCGCGAAGGATAAATCATAACCAATATCGCCGCCCCACGGATTACACGGAGCGGGCATACCGGCATCGCCGCACGGTTGCTTCATCAAGCCGGCATCGACCACGTCACGACCTGCATCGACAGGGCCGCACTATCGCTTCTTCAAGCTAGTGTCCGTCACGCCGACCTACTTCGACTCATCAGCTGACGTCGGGGCTTCGACATCTCGGCTGGACCGGGGGCTCCGCCATCTCTTCATCAACCTACTCCGGACACTTCGGCGTCACTAGCCGACCAGCTCCGTGTTAGCTGGGCCGAGGGCTTTGCCTCGGCGAGCCAACCTTTACCAGCATTGCCATGCCGTCGTTTTATCGCCCATCAGGCAATGGGTGTGCGGAGCGAGTCCCAATTTTGGGAATCACCTTCCATCGAATTGCTAGAACAAATAAACCAGGTGCTATCAATCCCTAATATTTTTTGCTTGTTTGGGTTCATTCTTCCCAAGGAATTATTACTCTGGATTGTCCATCATATGTACATAGGTCTATCAAATGGTGACCGCATTCACGACAGTCGCATGGTGGTTCGGTCAGTTTCCATACATAGTCCGACGAACGCCGCATCCGGAGCTCGAACCGACCTGCGAATTCAGGCTTTGCCACGCCTTTACCGCATCACGCCGACGCCCTGCATCGACATTGACTTCGGCGCCAGGCCATATTTCTTTTATTACTCACTTTGCATAAATTATTCATTATGCAACGGCTTTTTTTAATTATCATTATTACTATTATCTCCCGTTTGCACTATTTTTGTGCACAGGAAAATGATCCAGGGACTTCGGCGTCACTCTGCGGTCTGCGTCGACCGTGCTATGTCACCACTTCGGCGTGTCGAGCTCTCCGCTCCGCCACCTCGGGACCGGCTTGGGGGATAGAACCTTGTCCCGCATCAAGCTCGGACTGCGAACACATTAACCAGCTAAGTCGCTTTCATGCTCAAAGCTTTAATTACTAACTTGTGTTCGGTTCGACCAAGCGTTATACTTTTTTGGAAAAAATTTGCTTATAATTTTTTTTCCTTGTCCAAACTTTGTTTGTGACGCATAAATTCAAATACCCCGTTTACTTGGGGGCTTCCTTTATGAAGCTTTTCCTGTTGCATATGATTATACTTGTACGGCTTCGTTCCTTGCTCGTGTATTATGCCACAATATGCACCATATTGACTTAAGCAATTCGCAAGCTGGGTTGCCTCGCTCCTGTGTTTACCCCTACGTTCCCGATTGTTCGGCTAGGGAGTAAAGGGAGCGCCTCTGCGATTGTCACGATCGGGTTGCCCGAGCCGGACCTCAGACTGGGTGAAGCCGAAAGCTAGCGCTCTTATAGTTTTCAATGATGGTCGGCACACAACGGAACTCATGAGTACAAAAAATCTGTTGCACAAGTCTCATAGTAACAATGAGCACCGAAGAAAGGTATCGGTGGGGGTACTATTTTCTTCTAAGATGCTTCTTACACTTCGCAGTAATATAGCATAAGTTCCCTGAGTGCGCTTTGTCTATTACAGCCTTATGGCCTGATTGCCTGGTTATTGGAAACACCGTTGATATTCTCGACCGATGGAGTACATAACACTTTTCGGTCCTTGACCGAAGAGGGAGAAGCCGACGGTCGGTTAAGACGCGTTTAAAGTTCGGTTGAACATATATATGATATAAGTACTTCGGTACATGCAATCATTCTCCTACTCAAGTCACTTGGGGCTCTTAAGTTTATTTGAGCCGTTTTATAATAAGTGTTGTTCTTCTTAGTCGTTGCAAAGTTTTATTATTATTATTTATCACTCCTTTTTTCGACACGAGTGTGCGGTCACTAGCCGGGGAGCCTAATTTCTCTCTCAAAGTCGCTAGAGTTTAGTTTGCTAAACTGGCCTGATGAGAAGTACTCTGCCCTCGGGATAGGAGGTTGAAGCCGTAGGCTGACCCGCTCAAAGTCTTGAGATAGGATGTATCATGTTAAAGCACGACAGAAGCACTTCTTTTTTCTAAGACCAATTTTCGGATTGGCACTGAACACTTGATATTGTTCGGACGTCATGTTTCTACTGACGTTTCTTGGTTTTCCAAGCTTTTTGGCACTTTTAAACTATTTGTGCTTTTCCAGCATTAGTCTCACAGTGCAACGCCGGACACCTTTTAGGGATTCGGCAAAAACATTCTCAGATATTGCTATATATGCATCGGTTTCGAATTGTGTCTTCGGTCAATAGTTGGGTTGCCCGGCTCCTGCACTTGCTTCCTATGTTCCGTTTTGTTCGGCTAGGCGTGCAAAGGGAGAACCACTGCGATTGTGCTTCCAGCTCACATGGTTAAGCACCTCAGTGGAGAAAGCCGAAAACTGACTGTCACAATAAGCGTAAACTGGTCAGCAATCCGATGACTATGTTAAATAACAGGCCATTCATAACATTGGCCGAAGTGTTTACGGCTTGACCTCGATTGTCGCCGAACACTATCGGGGGCTATTAACTAGCCTCCCAAACTAAATCCTCGATATTTTGCTCTTACATTGGAGCTGAGGTTTTATGATCATGCTTAGCATGACAACCCAAAGAATGGAACCGATAGCGGGACTATTTTCTTTGGAAGACATTTCTTCTGTTAAACAGTAATATAACATATCTCTCTGCATACCTTTGTTTATAAAACCGTATGGCCAGATTGCCTTGTTTGTCGTCCTCATAAAGGCTTTATAAAGTAAGACAAACACTCCTCGGTTACTGGCCGAGGAGTGGAAGCCGATGGTCGGTCAACAAAGTTTTGTACAATGCGGATCCGAGCATTAAATGACGTAAAGTACTTGGATACATAGAGTCATTTCACACAATTTGTGATTTTACTATGGATATCGATCCTTAATTCGGCCACCCGTGCCCGCATTAAGGCTCGGGGGCTACTGGGCTTCGGGCTTATTATTTAAACATATTAAAGGGGCACATCGATCCCCTAATCTGGTGTTGCCACCCGACCAGTGTCTCGGGGGCTACTGCATTGCTTGTCCAATGCAGAAAATTTTATGTGTAATATAGTTTCTGAGGAGATTTTGATCCTCAGGTTGGTCGGCCGCACCCAACCTGAGTCTCGAGGACTAAGCACGCTGCTTTTAGTGTCCCGAAGTATTCTGCCGAGCTAGGACTTGATCCTCGGGCCGATTTTGCAAATCGACCTGAGTCTCAGCGGCTACTGGGATATTGCCAAAAATATTGACAAAATCGGCCCACATTCGGGGTGGTGCACCACCTCGGAAGCAGTCCGGCATAAAGCTCGGGCGCTAGTGGCTGGCTCCATAGAGGGCATTTCTGGCATTAAGCTCGGCTAAACTCCTTCAAACTTCTTTGAACCAAGGTGATTTACGACACCTCGGATATAGTCCAGCATTGGAGCTCGGATACAGTCCGGTGTTGGAGCTCGGATATAGTCCGGCGTTGGAGCTCGGATATATAGTCCGGCGTTGGAGCTCGGATACATTCCGGCATTAGAGCTGGGAAGCGGTCCAGCGTTGGTGCTCGGCTGCAAAAGATACCTCGAATGCAGTCCGGCGTTGGAGCTCGGACGCAAGAGGACACTGCCTCCTGGGAACAACTTCAAGCCCGAGGTGTGGCATAAAAATAAACAAGGCATTGATAAAGGCCGGAAACTTAAAGGGGCTCCTCGGATACCCGACGTGTAAACTCGTCGAATGCATTTCGGCGATCCTCAAGATCGAAGATGAGAAGATTTGTTGAACCAGTTTTCAAGACCGGCGACCGAAGATGAAGAACAGTTCGGAAGAATCGAGGAGCGTCCCTAACTTGAAGACTGGTTAAGGGGGCTACTGACGGTGTCCTGGACTAGGGGGTACTCACCACGTCATCTCCCGATCTATTAGATTGGGCCGAGGACCCCCATGGCCGTATACTCATGGGCCAGTCCAGACAGTTGCCGCATACAAGGAAGATTCCACAAGACTTGGCAATCAAGACAAGGACTCCTCCCCACCGGCGTATTCAGCCAGGACTCTTGTTATCCTAGGCCTCTGGTGCATTATATAAACCGAGGCCAGGCTAGTCGATAGACAATATACACAATCATACCATAGGCTAGCTTCTAGGGTTTAGCCTTCTTGATCTCGTGGTAGATCTACTCTTGTACTACCCATATCATCAATATTAATCAAGCAGGAGTAGGGTTTTACCTCCATCGAGAGGGCCCGAACCTGGGTAAACTTCGTGTCCCTTGTCTCCTGTTACCACCCGGCCTAGACGCACAGTTCGGGACCCCCTACCTGAGATCTGCCGGTTTTGACACCGACGGGGAGGAAAGTAGAACTTGATGAGGTAACTGTACCTGTTCCCTTATTGGAAAGTAGTTCATTACAGAAAATGGATTATGTAATACCTACACCAATTAGTGAGGAAATTAATGATGATGATCATGAAACTTCAGATCAAGTTATTACTGAACCTCGTAGATTAACCAGAGTAAGATCCGCACCAGAGTGGTACGGTAATCCTGTTCTAGAAGTCATGCTACTAGATCATGATGAACCTACAAACTATGAAGAAGCGATGGTGAGCCTAGATTCCACAAAATGGCTTGAAGCTATGAAATCTGAGATGGGATCCATGTATGAGAACAAAGTATGGACTTTGGTTGACTTGCCCGATGATCGGCAAGCAATTGAGAATAAATGGATCTTCAAGAAGAAGACTGACGCTGACGGTAATGTTACTGTCTACAAAGCTCGACTTGTTGTGAAAGGTTTTCGACAACTTCAAGGGATTGACTACGATGAGACCTTCTCACCCGTAGCGATGCTTAAGTCTGTCCGAATCATGTTAGCAATTGCCGCATTTTATGATTATGAAATTTGGCAAATGGATGTCAAAACTGCATTCCTGAATGGATTTCTGGAAGAAGAGTTGTATATGATACAACCGGAAGGTTTTGTCGATCCAAAAGGAGCTAACAAAGTGTGCAAGCTCCAGCGATCCATTTATGGACTCGTGCAAGCCTCTCGGAGTTGGAATAAACGCTTTGATAGTGTGATCAAAGCATTTGGTTTTATACAGACTTTCGGAGAAGCCTGTATTTACAAGAAATTGAGTGGGAGCTCTGTAGCATTTCTGATATTATATGTGGATGATATATTACTGATCGGAAATGATATAGAATTTCTGGATGCATAAGGAGATACTTGAATAAGAGTTTTTCAATGACAGACCTCGGTGAAGCTGCTTACATATTGGGCATTAAAATCTATAGAGATAGATCAAGACGCTTAATTGGACTTTCACAAAGCACATACCTTGACAAAGTTTTGAAGAAGTTCAAAATGGATCAGGCGAAGAAAGGATTCTTGCCTGTGTTACAAGGTGTGAAGTTGAGTAAGACTCAACGCCCGACCACTTCAGAAGATAGAGAGAAAATGAAAGATGTTCCCTATGTTTCAGCCATAGGCTCTATCATGTATGAAATGTTGTGTACCAGACCTGATGTGTGCCTTGCTATAAGTCTAGCAGGGAGGTAGCAAAGTAATCCAGGAGTGGAACACTGGACAGCGGTCAAGAACATCCTGAAGTACCTGAAAAGGACTAAGGATATGTTTCTCGTATATGGAGGTGACAAAGAGCTCATCGTAAATGGTTACGTTGATGCAAGCTTTGACACTGATCTGGACAATTCTAAATTGCAAACTGGATACGTGTTTACATTAAACGGTGGAGCTGTCAGTTGGTGCAGTTCTAAAGAAAGCGTCGTGGCGGGATCTACATGTGAAGCGGAGTACATAGCTGCTTCGGAAGCATCAAACGAAGGAGTCTGGATGAAGGAGTTCATATCCGATCTAGGTGTCATACCTAGTGCATCGGTTCCAATGAAACTCTTTTGTGACAATACTGGGGCAATTGCCTTGGCGAAGGAATCCAGATTTCACAAGAGAACCAAGCACATCAAGAGACGCTTCAATTCCATCCAGGATCTAGTCCAGGTGGGAGACATAGAGATTTGCAAGATACATGCGGATCTGAATGTTGCAGACCCGTTAACTAAGCCTCTTCCACAAGCAAAACATGATCAGCACCAAGGCTCCATGGGTGTTAGAATCATTACTCTATAGTCTAGATTATTGACTCTAGTGCAAGTGGGAGACTGAAGGAAATATGCCCTGGAGGCAATAATAAGGTTATTATTTATTTCCTTATATCATGATAAATGTTTATTATTCATGCTAGAATTGTATTAACCGGAAACATAATACATGTGTGAATACATAGACAAACAGAGTGTCACTAGTATGCCTCTACTTGACTAGCTCGTTAATAGAAGATGGTTATGTTTCCTAACCATGAACAAAAGAGTTGTTATTTGATTAACGGGATCACATCATTAGAAGAATGATGTGATTGACATGACCCATTCCATTAGCTTAGCACCCGATCGTTTAGTATGTTGCTATTGCTTTCTTCATGACTTATACATGTTCCTATGACTGAGATTATGCAGCTCCCGTTTGCCGGAGGAACACTTTGTGTGCTACCAAATGTCACAACATAACTGGGTGATTATAAAGGAGCTCTACAGGTGTCTCCAAAGGTAAATGTTGGGTTGGCGTATTTCGAGATTAGGATTTGTCACTCCGATTGTAGGAGAGGTATCTCTGGGCCCTCTCACTAATGCACATCACATAAGCCTTGCAAGCATTGCAACTAATGAGTTAGTTGTGAGATGATGTATTACGAAACGAGTAAAGAGACTTGCCGGTAACGAGATTGAACTAGGTATTGAGATACCGACGATCGAATCTCGGGCAAGTAACATATCGATGACAAAGGGAACACCGTATGTTGTTATGCGGTCTGACCGATAAAGATCTTCGTAGAATATGTAGGAGCCAATATGAGCATCCAGGTTCCGCTATTGGTTATCGACCGGAGACGTGTCTCGGTCATGTCTACATTGTTCTCGAACCCGTAGGGTCCGCACGCTTAACGTTACGATGACAGTTTCATTATGAGTTTATATGTTTTGATGTACTGAAGGTTGTTCGGAGTCCCGGATGTGATCACGTACATGACAAGGAGTCTCGAAATGGTCGAGACATAAAGATTGATATATTGGACGACTATATTCGGACACAGGAATGGTTCCGGGGGTTATCGGATATAGAACGGAGTACCGGGGGGTTACCAGAACCCCCCCCCCCCGGGGGTTAATGGGCCTCATGGGCCCAAAGTGGAGCAGAGGAGGGGCGGCCAGGGCAGGCCGCGCGCCCCCTCCCCCTCTAGTCCTAATTGGACAAGGAGGGGGGCGGCGCCCCCCCTTTCCTTCCTCTCCTCTCTCCCTTCCTTCCCCCTCTCCTACTTGGACAAGGAAAGGAGGGAGTCCTACTCCCGGTAGGAGTAGGACTCCTCCCTGGCGTGCCTCCTCCTGGCCGGCCGCCCCCTCCCCCTTGATCCTTTATATATAGGGGCAGGGGGGCTGTAGCGACCCGACCTCAAACGTTCAAGCCTCTGTGTATCCGTGCCATCCCTAGATCGGTATGCTGGCACACACAGTACATCAATGTATATATCAAAGTGCAATCACATGTATAAATAACGTAAAATTGATATATACCTCATAAGTCTCAGCGGAAACAAACGAACGGGTGTGGAGTCCCATCAACACCAACGGCAAGTTGAGTGTAGACCGTAACCCTACAATGAAACTCTTACTCGTCGTAGAAATTCCTGCAACATAAGACGTTGCAGCCCTGTAGGTCAGTACATTGAATGTACTGGCAAGTCACATCATAAGAATAATGAACCTATTTGTACATGCAATTTGGCTGGTCGAAAGCTCTAAGTTTAGTTTTTGCATAAAGCTAGTTTTCCCTGGAATAAAAGATATTATTCTACCACTACTGTATAGCATACCCAACTCAATCCATTCCTAAAGTTTCATTTAAAACCCAACTGTTTAATTAAGAGTGATGAGATCTCCCAGCATTTCCACTACTAGATGCTCAAGTTGTCCGTAACGGGGACACGGCTAATCGATTAGGTTTTAACACTCTGTAGAGGTTTGCGCACTTTTCCCCACAAGACTCGATCGCCTCCCTTAAAATTCTTGCACTGCCTGGTGTTTGAGAACAGGATGACCGAGACATAGTCTTTCGAAAGTATTTCCCCTTAACCCACGGATAGGCCGGTACACCTACTCATTCTACATCTGCTAGCCCATCCCAGAAGGGGTCACACTAACTACTCAACTACGCCAGAGCCCATATTGGCTTGTGGCTACACACGTAAGCTTCTAGACATGAGAATACGATTGATCTCTTTGAGCCTGGGCAGACGGACCGCTAGTGGTGCACCACCATGGATTTCCCATGCATGCTCCCACTGTACTTCGCCACCATTCAAACCAAACCTCCGCCCAGGTAGTTCATTAAGTTATCTTAGTTCTACTTACTACTTTGTCACTCATCTCTCACAATGAACACTTCCCAATCCACGTCTACCGGCGGCGGGGAAGAAGGCGAACGGGACCGGCACAGCGTGGGCGGTCCGGTGGTGGAGGAAGCTCGCGTCGGGGACGTCGAGGTCGTGCTACGCGGGGACGGCGGCTCCGTGCTCCAGCGAGGACGCAGGTCGTCGGGGCAGCGTCTCCGGCGAAACCTAGGGGCAACAAATATGTCAAACGGATGCGGGACGGCAGGGGAAATATCTTTTTACAATGAGGAGAGGGCTTGGGGTTCCACCGACCACGGAAACAACGGCGGAGAGCTTCAGCTCCGGCGAGATCCAAATGGACGGGGCGACGGCTATGAGCGGTGTGAGGCGAAACGGAGTGGCAGAATGGAGAGAGGGGGCTCCGGGGTTTATATAGGCGCGGAGAGGGGTGCTTGGGGCTACAGGATAAGCCTTATCCCGAGAGCTTCGGCCGGCGGGTTCAGGCGGAGCCCGTGTGCGTGCTCATCCAGCGGGAGGTTAGGGACGATCGGCGGGCCCCATGCGTCAGCGGCAGCAGCACGTAGCGAGCGATGGGACGGGCGGGCGGCTCGTGCGTGCGGTGCTGGGGGGCCGGCCTCCTGGCACTTGCCTGGCTGGCCGCTGGCTGCCCTAGCGTTGCGGCTGGGCCATGGCCTCGCTGGCCTGTGGCTGGGCCAGTGGGCTCGAGCGCGCGTGCGTTTTTTTCTTTTTTTTAAACACAAAGAAACAAATGCAACAGAAGAAAATAAATAAATAAATTAGATAGGCATATTATATGCCAAAATGTTCAGAAAAATACCCCTAATAAGATGAACTATTTTTCAAGTTCAAATAAAATCCAAAATAAATCATAAAAGTCAAACAATGCTACTGTTGCATTTAAAATCAATAAAAATCATTTTTTAAATAGCAAAATGATTTCAAATTTATTTTCTCCTAATTTTTCATTGAAGGGAATCATTTTACCCTTATTTCCATTTATTTTTTTAGGAGAAAAATAATTTGAATTAAAACTAAATAACTTCCAAGAGGATTTGAATGTGGAATTTGAAACAACTTCAAATGGAAAATGAGTTCCAAATAACTTCAAAGTGACTTCCAAATTATTTACTTGAAACTCCCAACTCTCTTTCTTTAATTTTGAAGAAGTCATTTTATCTTCCCTCATGAACTCATTGAGTTGCTTAAAGTTTCTAAATTTGAAATATTTCAAATGGAAATTCAAATCATTTTCGAACCCCTTTTCATTTCTTTAAATGGAAGAAGTCATATTATCTTCCCTCTAGGGTTTTGTGATGAAATGAATTTGAATTCTTGGAGATCAAAATGCAAGATGAAAGTTTGGGAAAGTCCTTTTATTCCCTCTCATTCAACGTTCAAACAGTTTTAATTTCCACTCAGTTTCACACAATCATCCACACAACAATAAAACAAACAATCATAATAATTTATTTAATATAACATTCCAAAATTTAGAATTTTGGGATGTTACAGGGGCACCTCTAGACACAACAATTGATCCTTGAGATCTATTAGCCGTGTGCGGTGCCCCCCTCCACCATAATCCTCGATAATATTGTAGCGGTGCTTAGGTGAAGCCCTGCGACAGTAGAGCATCAAGATCGTCACCACGCCGTCGTGCTGACGGAACTCTTCCCCAACATTCTGCTGGATCGGAGTCCGGGGATCGTCATCGAGATGAACGTGTGCTAGAACTCGGAGGTGTCGTAGTTTCGGTGCTTGATCGGTCGGGCCGTGAAGACGTACGACTACATCAGCCGCGTTGTTATAACGCTTCCGCTTTCGGTCTACGAGGGTACATGGACAACACTCTCCCCTCTCGTTGCTATGCATCACCATGATCTTGCGTGTGGGTAGGAATTTTTTTGAAATTACAACGTTCCCCAACATATGGTTCATACCCTCCGATACTACTCATAGATTCATCAAAATAAGCAAACAACACATAGAAAACAGAATCTGTCAAAAACAGAATAATCCGTAGTAATCTGTATCAAACGTATACTTATGGAACCCCAAAAATTCTGAAATAAATTGGTGGATCTGAGTAATTTATCTATTAATCAGCTGCAAAAAGAATCAATTTAAAATCGCTCTCCAGTAAAAAAGGCAGCTAATATCGTGAGCGCTTAAGTTTCTATTTTTTACAGCATGATCATAAGGACTTCACCCAAGTCTTCCCAAAGGTTCTACTTGGCACAAACACTAATTAAAACATAAAACCACATATAAACAGAGGCTAGATGAATTATTTATTACTAAACAGGAACAAAAAGCAAGGAACAAAAATAAAAATTGGGTTGCCTCCCAACAAACGCTAACCTTTAATGCCCCTAGCTAGGCATGATGATTTCAATGATGCTCGCATAAATGATAAGAATTGAAACATAAAGAGAGCATCATGAAGAATATGACTAGCACATTTAAGTCTAACCCACTTCCTATGCATAGGTATTTTGTGAGCAAACAACTTATGGGAACAATAATCAACTAGCATAGGAAGGCAAAACAGGCATAACTTCAAAACTTTAAGCACATAGAGAGGAAACTTGATATTATTGCAATTCCTACAAGCATATATTCCTACCTCATAATAATTTCAGTAGCATCATGAATGAATCAACAATATAACCATCACATAAAGCATTCTTTTCATGATCCCCAAGCATATAAATTTTATTACTCTCCACATAAGCGAATTTCTTCTCATGAATAATAGTGGGAGCAAACTCAAGAAAATAATTATCATGCGAGGCTTAATCCAATTGAAAACTAAAATCATGATGACAAGTTTCATGGTTATCATTATTCTTAATAGCATACAAGTCATCACAATAATCATCATAGCTAGCAACTTTGTTCTCATAATCAATTGGAACCTCTTCCAAAATAGTGGATTCATCACTAAATAAAGTCATGGCCTCTGCAAATCCACTTTCGTAATTATCACAATACTATTCAGCATCCTCCAAAATAGTGGGATCATTACTTCATAAAGTTGACACTATTCCAAACCCACTTTCATCAATATAATCATCATAAATAGGAGGCATGCTTTCATCATAATAAATATTCTCATCAAAACTTGGGGGACTAAACATATCATCTTCATCAAACATAGCATCCCCAAGCTTGTGGCTTTGCATATCATTAGCATCATGGATATTCAAGGAATTCGTACTAACAACATTGCAATCATGCTCATCATTCAAAGATTTAGTGCCAAACATTCTAATGCATTCTTCCTCTAGCAATTGAGCACAATTATCGGAATCCTTATTTTCACGGAAGACATTAAAAAGATGAAGCATATGAGGCACCCTCAATTCCATTTTTTAGTTTTCTTTTAAGACTAAACTAGTGATAAAACAAGAAACAAAAAGATTCGATTGCAAGATCTAAAGATATACCTTCAAGCACTCACCTCCCCGGCAATGGCGCCAGAAACTGCTTGATGTCTACTACGCAACCTTCTTCTTGTAGACGTTGTTGGGCTCCAAGTGCAGAGGTTTGTAGGACAGTAGCAAATTTCCCTCAAGTGGATGACCTAAGGTTTATCAATCCGTGGGAGGCGTAGGATGAAGATGGTCTCTCTCAAACAACCCTGCAACCAAATAACAAATAGTCTCTTGTGTCCCCAAAACACCCAATACAATGGTAAATTGTATAGGTGCACTAGTTCGGCGAAGAGATGGTGATACAAGTGCCACATGGATGGTAGATATATGTTTTTGTAATCTGAAATTATAAAAACAGCAAGGTAACTAATGGTAAAAGTGAGCACAAACGGTATTGCAATGCTAGGAAACAAGGCCTAGGGTTCATACTTTCACTAGTGCAAGTTCTCTCAACAATAATAACATAATTGGATCATATAACTATCCCTCAGTATGCAACAAAGAGTCACTCCAAAGTCACTAATAGCGGAGAACAAACAAAGAGATTATTGTAGGGTACTAAACCACCTCAAAGTTATTCTTTTGGATCGATCTATCATAGAGTTTATACTAGAATAACAACTTAAGACACAAATCAACCAAAACCCTAATGTCACCTAGATAATCCAATGTCACCTCAAGTATTCATGGGTATGATTATACGATATGCATCACACAATCTCAGTTTCATCTATTCAACTAACACATAGAACTTCAAATAGTGCCCCAAAGTTTCTATCGGAGAGTCAATACTAAAACGTGTGCCAACCCCTATGCATAAGTTCACGAGGTCACGGAACCCGCAACTTGATCACCAAAACATACATCAAGTAGATCATGTTATATCCCATTGTCACCACAGATAAGCACATGCAAGACATACATCAAGTGTTCTCAAATCCTTAAAGACTCAATCCGATAAGATAACTTCGAAGGGAAAACTCAATCCATTATAAGAGAGTAGAGGGGGAGAAACATCATAAGATCCAACTATAATAGCAAAGCTCGCGATACATCAAGATCGTACCACCTCAAGAACATGAGAGAGAGAGAGAGAGAGATCAAACACATAGCTACTGGTACATACCCTCAGCCTCGAGGGTGAACTACTCCTTCCTTGTCATGGAGATCGCCGAGATGATGAAGATGGCCACCAGTGAGGGATCCCCCCTCCTGCAGGGTGCCGGAACAGGGTCCCGATTGGTTTTTGGTGGCTACAGAGGCTTGCGACGGCGGAACTCCTGATCTATTGTGCTCTCCGATGTTTTTAGGGTATATGGATATATATAGGCGAAAGAAGTCAGTCAGGGGAGCCACGAGGGGCCCACGAGGGTGGGGGCGCGCCTCCCTGCCTCGTGGCTTCCGCGAAGCTTCCCTGACGTCTACTCCAAGTCTCCTGGATTGCTTCCGTTCCAAAAATAACTCTCCCAAAGGTTTTATTCCGTTTGGACTCCGTTTGATATTCCTTTTCTTTGAAACACCGAAATAGGCAAGAAAACAAAATTTTGGGTTGGGCCTCCGGTTAATAGGTTAGTCCCAAAAATAATATAGAAGTGTTTAGTAAGGCCCATAAACATCCAAAACAGATGATATAATAGCATGAATACTTCATAAATTATAGATACGTTGGAGACGTATCATGAAGTAAGGAATTTTTGGGTTTTTGGAATAATAGATCTTAAAACAAAAGCAAATAAAAATAGTTCTCAAAGGCAAATAATAGATCGGAAAGCAAACATGATAAAGAATAGACCCGGGGGTCGTATATTTCACTACTAGCTTCTCTCGAGAAATAACACACGGTGGGTAAACAAATTAATGTTGGGAAATTGATAGAAGATCGAATAATTATGACGATATCCAAGGCAATGATCAATATATAGGCATCACGTCCAACATTAGTAGACCGACTCCTGCCTGCATCTACTACTATTACGCCACACATCGACCGTTATCCAGCATGCATCTAGTGTATTAAGTTCATGGAGAAACAGAGTAATGCAATAAGAACGATGACATGATGTAGACGAGATCTATTCATGTAGGAATAGCCCCCATCTTGTTATCCTTAATAGCAACGATACATGCGTGTCTTAATGCCCCTTCTGTCACTGGGAAAGAACACCGCAAGATCGAACCCATCACAAAGCACCTCTTCCCATGGCAAGAAAAATTGATCTAGTTGGCCTAACTAAACCAAATATTCGAAGAAGAAATACGAGGCTATAAATAATCATGCATATAAGAGATCAAAGAGAACTCAAATAATGTTCATGGATATAGATCTGATCATAAACTCAAAGTTCATTGGATCCCAACAAACACACCGCAAAAATAGTTACATCAAATAGATCTCCAAGAGACCATTGTATTGAGAATCAAAAGAGAGAGAGGAAGCCATCTAGCTACTGCCTACAGACTCGTAGGTCTATGGTGAACTACTCACACATCATTAGAGAGGCAGCAATGAGGAGACGAACCCCTCTGTGATGGTGTTTAGATTGGATCTCATGGTTCTGGAACTTGCAGCGGCTGCAATTGTGTTTCCTCAACTCACCTAGGGTTTCTGGAATATTTGTGGATTTATAGGGCGAAGAGGCGGTGCGGGAGGTTACCGAGGGGTGCACAACCCCCTGGGCACGCTTGGGCCTCCTGGCTCACCCTGGGGGGTTGTGCCCACCTCGGGCCTCCCCTCTGGTACTTCTTTGGCCCACTGGGTGTCTTCTGGTCCACAAAAATTCTCCAAAAAGTTTTGCTGCGTTTGGACTCCTTTTGGTACTGATATTTTGCGAAGTAAAAGCAAGCAAAAACAGCAACTGGCGCCGGACACTATGTCAATAGGTTAGTCCCAAAAAATGATATAAAGTTGTTATAAAATGACTGTAAACATCCAAGAATTATAATATAACAGCATGGAACAATAAAAAATATAGATACATTGGAGACGTATCAGACCCCCTAGTTGGCCTGGGCGACACACGTGCTACAATGGGCGGGACAAAGGGTCGCGATCTTGCGAGCTACACCGTCACCGAGCAAGGGCGTTTAGGACGCCTTCATCTAAGCAGTTATGCCGAAAGGTTGCTAAGATCTCTAAATTGCAACAATCTGGTTTCCTGTTCTTGACAAACAGGAATCTGGTCCAGAACTATCGGACTATCTCATCAACTTGTTGCTATACGTATATTATATCCTAGACATCGGGAGGCCCTGTTTTACTTAGGCAATACTCGATGTGGGGGTAGGTGGGATAAAAAATTTGATCCCAGCCGCGTGTGGGATCGAAGCTCCAAGGTGTTTATCCCGAGAAGGGTGTGAAGACGAAGAGCCAGCAGAATGGTTTTAAGACCCGAGTCCTCAGCTCCTCCCAGTTGGCTGAACTTTTGATCTTCCTTAACTGGCACCTCAGCCCTTGGTTCTCTTTTATACAGAGATCTTTGGCCGAGGTGGGAGAAAGAGTATGAGGCTCAGGAGCAAGCTCTCGCTTACCACGCCTTGACTCTTGATGGAGGAGGTGCGATCTTGGTGCTTCGATCCTTCGGGTGATCCGATGACGGGAGATTCAGGCGTGGGAACCACGCCATGATGGGTTTGCTCGTTGAACGATGCTCCCATCAATCCTTTTTTTATCACACGGCGGGACCTGTATGGGCCACCAATGTCGGTACTAAAACCGGTTGATCTCGGGTAGGGGTTCCCGAGCTGTGGATCTGGGAGCGATGGGTAATAGGAGACAAGGAACACAATGTTTGCCTAGGTTCGGGCCCTCTCAAAGAGGTAAAACCCGACATCCTGCTTTGATTGTGTTGATGATGGAGTATCAGGTACAAGATGATCTACCTCTAGATCGTATGTTGTGTTATAAACCCTAAGGATGGTAATTGTTGATTGTGCCATTGCGGACTAAACCCTCTGGCTTGTATAGGTACCAGGCGTATCTAGGGTTACATATGCTCGGTTGTCAACTAGGAATAAACACGCTGATAGTTGAACTTGTCCTTGATGTACACATCAAGCCTTTGGCAGTGTCTGTCTTAATCACGCTCGGGTTCAAGGCTTCCGGAGTCCTTCCCTGTCAAGATTGGTGGGCCGTAAGCTCGACCCATGGACTGTGGTCCAACTAGGTTGGCACCCCCTAGTCCAGGACACCGTCACCCTCGGGTACCAACCTAAGATTTGATAGAAAGGTTGAACACAAAGGATGAACTAGGCTTTCGAGATGAGATGGTGCCGATGGAGATGTTGATGAAGATGATGATCCCCACAATGAACGGAGAGTTAGTGGTGACGAAAGCTTCGATTTTCCCCTCCCGGAGGGAAGTTTCC
Source organism: Aegilops umbellulata (assembly GCA_032464435.1). Classification (NCBI taxonomy): domain Eukaryota; kingdom Viridiplantae; phylum Streptophyta; class Magnoliopsida; order Poales; family Poaceae; genus Aegilops; species Aegilops umbellulata. The sequence continues at coordinate 80,631,482 of CP136060.1, read as the reverse complement.
CCAATGGAATTGCTCCGCCAGAGAGCAAAGGTTCTCCGCCCAAGCTTTGCCTCACAGACGACGACGGAAAGTCCGAAAATTCTCTGTGATTTTTTTCTAGGGGTACATGGATTTTATGGCCAAAGGGCATTGGGTAGGCCGCGCCACCTGTCCATGTGGCTGGATGGTGGGCCCCCTCTGGTATTAGAGCCGCTCAATTAACTTGGATCAGAGGGAACGGACATTACTTCCTTGCCAATCCTATCCTCCGGGAACGATGCATCTCATGCTGGCATCTCTTCCCCCGCATCGACTAAAGAAACACTAGTTATAACAAAAGACTAAAGAATCTCTATTTTCCGTTGACGTCCCGAAGGTTCCAACTTTCCAAGCTAGTTGATTTCGGCGCATTGTTTGAAACATGGAACATATTTGCTATTTTTTAGGTGCGTGAAATCCCTTTTCACGCCGGTCATTGTTTCCCTTCTTCCTTACCTCTTGGACAGATCTTGTCGGAGAAGAAACAATCCCGTTGGAGAAGGACTAGCCCCACCATCTATCTCAGGATGAAGTCATGGGTGGTGTAGGCGATCACCACAACCCCATTATCTATCTTAAGGGTGGGAGTGGGGTAGAGCAGATTACCCGAGGTTTTCATGGGTGGTGCCGAGCTTATTATGTGCGACGACGATGGGGGAGGTTGAGGGGAGGGCGGGGTGGCGAGGCGGTGCGCGGCAGCTCCCGCCAGCCACGGGTGCTGGGGACCGGCGGTTAGGGAGGGATAGGCTGGGGGAGTTCGGGTGGAGGAAGAACATGAACAGTAGCGCGATCTATCTTGGACCATTGGATCAAGATCTAGTGGCTGCTAATAAAATTGACTGATGGCAAAAGAAATTTCAGGTACATTATGGATAGAGGGTCCCAATACGAAATAGGTCGTCATGAAAATCAGGGGATTTTCACGTGTGTCCTGGGTGTGTTGGCCCAGAAGGAAATGCCGTGAGTTGATTGGAGCTAAACGGAGCCCCCTGGCGCGTCCAAGGCAGAGAGAGAGACAGAGGGAGGGAACGCGGGAACTACTATTTTTGTAGTTGTAGCAACAAACTTCTGTGCGTTGATTGGGCGGCCACCTCCCCTCTTCCTCGCGACAAACCACAGCCCCACCCCCACGGTAACGTCGGTGAGCGATCGACCGGCGATCCTCCCGAGCTCAGCTAAGCGGACGTACTTTTGGTTTTTGGAGCTAAACGGAGTAGCAGCACACAAATCAAGCAAAGCCGCGTCCTGAACCCCGCTGTCCCCTCCCCCTCGTTATAGCTCACTCTCACTCCCACCCCCGCCACTCACCAGCTCGATTCCACCCCACTCCACTCGACCCGCGCGCACGCGGAGCTGGGCCGTACAGTACGTGAGCCCGTGAGCGAGCAGAGTACGGACTAAATGCCGCACCCGTCGTCGTCGTCGTCTTCCTCGGCCAGTGTGGACGCGGCCGCCAAGGGCGTCAAGCTCGAGCGGTACGCCAGCGGCGGCGGCGCGCTGCTGATGCGGCGCGCGGGGAGCTCCAAGATCGTGGCGGCCTCCTCGCACCTCCTCTTCCGTGCCACCGTCCTCGCCACGCTCGCGCTCGTCTGCCTCTTCGCCGTGCACTACCCTTCCCTCCTCTCCCGCTCCTTCCGGCTCTCCGCCGCCGCCTCCTCTTCTTCCCCGCCGCGGCAGACGTCGCGGCACCGGAACCTGCTCGGGTCGTCGTCGGCGTACGCGGGCGCCGCGTGGGAGCGGGAGGTGCGGCGGAGCGCCACGCCGCGCCAGGACGGGGGGATGTCGGTGCTGGTCACGGGCGCCGCGGGGTTCGTGGGCGCGCACTGCGCGCTGGCGCTCAGGGCCCGCGGCGAAGGCGTGCTCGGCCTCGACAACTTCAACGCGTACTACGAGCCGGCCCTGAAGCGCGCGCGGCAGCGGCTGCTCGCGTCGCGCGGGGTGGTGGTGCTCGGCGCCGACATCAACGACGCGGCCCTGCTCGAGCGGCTCTTCGCCGCCGTGCCCTTCACGCACGTGCTGCACCTCGCCGCGCAGGCCGGCGTGCGGTACGCGATGCGGGCGCCGCAGACGTACGTGGCCTCCAACGTCGCTGGCCTCGTCAGCGTCTTCGAGGCCGCCGCCAGGCACGCCGATCCGCAGCCGGCGATCGTGTGGGCGTCGTCGTCGTCGGTGTACGGGCTCAACACCGACGCGCCATTCTCCGAGGACCACCGCACGGACCGGCCGGCTTCGCTGTACGCGGCCACCAAGAAGGCCGGCGAGGCCATCGCGCACGCGTACAACCACATCTACGGTCTCTCCATCACCGGCCTCCGGTTCTTCACGGTGTACGGTCCGTGGGGACGCCCCGACATGGCCTACTTCTCCTTCGCCCGCAGCATCGTCGCCGGCGAGCCCATCACGCTCTTCCGCGCCGCCGACGGCACCGACGTGCGCCGCGACTTCACCTACATCGACGACGTCGTGAAGGGCTGCCTCGGCGCGCTCGACACGGCCGGCAAGAGCACGGGCTCCAAGTCCGGCAAGAAGCGCGGGCCGGCGCCCCTCCGCGTCTACAACCTCGGCAACACCTCGCCGGTGGCCGTCACCCGCATGGTCGCCATCCTCGAGAAGCTCCTCGGCAAGAAAGCGAACAAGCGCGTCGTCACCATGCCGAGCAACGGCGACGTGCCGTTCACGCACGCCAACGTCAGCCACGCCGCGCGCGACTTCGGGTACCACCCCACCACCTCCCTCGACGCTGGACTTCGGAAGTTCGTCGAATGGTTCCTCCAGTACTACAAGATCGACCCCGCGAAGCTCGCCAAGGGCAGCAGAGTCGGTACCAAGACTACCAAGAAGAAATCCATGGGCGCCAAGTCCGCGGCATCGTGAGGAGAGCGCGCGCGCCGTGTGCTTCCCGGCCCGAAAGTTCAGTCCACCAAGTGTGGATTCTGCTCTCCTTGGAGGCTGGCAGTTGTCTTGCACAACTTTGTGAGTGCATCCCCATTGTTTAAGCCATTGCCGGTGCTTTCCCCCCTTGATGATGCAACCATGCTAGAGCTCGGTGGGAAGGGAATCGTGGAGGTGGCAAGGCAAAGGAGAAGCGATTCTTTCTTCATAGCATAAGCAAAACTAAACTATTTGGGGGAAAAGGGATGGGGGGTATAGGTAAGATGACATGAGCCGTGGAAAGGAGCGAGGAGGACACGATAAAGATGAAGTCCTGGGCTTCCTTTTGGGACGGTTCAGGTTGTTTTTGCTCAGTTTCCTTTTTGTTTTGTCAGTCACTATCTTGTTCTTGCTCATTTGGTTAATTTGTCTTGTGTTTTGTGAAAATGTCAACAATTGTGTACTCATGAGTCACGACAAGAACACAAGATGCTGTGGTGGATGTAAGTCCGTCCGAGCAGCTGCGGTTTTCCAGACTGCTAGAAAATATTTCTTAAAGCTTGACGGTGGATTTGGTGCAATTTATTTCTGCATATGTGTAAACCTGTCCGATTCATGGTTTTTGTTCTCTGAACAAAACCATGTTGCTGCATGTGGAGCGTCCCTGACTTGTGCGTGTGCTTTCTTCTGATTTATGTGGGCATTATATGCGACGCCCTGTCGTACTGAGGTTTGGTGGCAAGTGAGTGAGGGAGTTAATTTGTTTGAGCCTTGGACTTGGCACCGCTTCTTTCCAGTGGCATCACACCAGCCTTTCGTGCATTGATGTTTCTTGCTGTCTACAAGGCGGCGTGATGACTGAAGTTGAACTAATGAACATTCTAGCTGTCTGAATCCTCTTGTGGAACTGTGAAGCTGGATCGGTATGAACTTAGGATTCCTACTAAACACAATGGCCAGTAGTGTCCATCTGCCTAGCACCATATGCTTCAAGGGCGAATCCTGCCCTCACTTGCCTAACCTTCTCTCTCTGGAAGGGCCATTTGATCTAGATAAGCCTGCATTTCATGCCATGCTCCTGCAAGCCTGCGACAAAGTGTGAAGGGCAATGCAGTGAACATGGCCAACTAATAGGACCACACGCAGAGGAGAATACAGGCCAGCCGCATGCATTTTTGTAGGCGGCACACAACAAAGAGGCTCCTGTTGAAGTCTGAGCTCTGAACTGTGGTGTTGGAGAATGAAGATTCAAAGACTGCCTGCATGCTCGCGTTTTTCAGCATAAAGAGACACATAATTCATGACGAGCATGCCATGGAGACAAATCTGGAATTCCGGATCTGAATACCTGAAGCTTGACTTATACTGCAAAACTGTGGGTCGCAATCCTTTTATCAGTTGAAGTAATTGACGACGTTCTCATCTGCTGTGCTGCTTCAGGTCAAAAATTTATACTAGTACAGTAGTTGTTAATACAGCATTATTATCCCGAGTTACTATCGCTTTCCAACTAAAAAAGACCTTTTAATCAGATGTGAAATGCTAGCCTGCGTCGCTCACTGCCCCAGTACAGCAGTACTATCGAACTTGGCTTGGCTGTTGCTGCTGGCGGCTAAATTTCGTGTTTTGACCCTTTTTGCATAGAAATTCAAGATCTGATCCCTGTTGGAAAGAATTTCGGGATTTGACCCTTTTGCTACCGCCAGGTGTTATGGCGGTAGGGTTAGACAGGCCACCGCCAGGGTCCATGACGGTAGGGTGCGACGGAGGGGAGCGGCAGCCGTTTGCCCGAGCTGACGTGGATAAGTAACCTACCGCCAGGTGCCCTGGCGGTAGCCTGTCTAAACCTACCGCCAGAACCCCTGGCGGTAGGTGGTGGCTGGGTTTTTGCCTACGAAAGTTTCTGTAACGAAATATCGAACTGCCTTGGCGGTAGGTTTTGTGACCTTACCGCCAGGGTACCTGGCGGTAGGGTCCTGTGTTTTACACATTCAAGTTTAATTGCTTGTTTTTTTCACATCAATGATATAAAGGCTAAAAAACAGATCTCAAACAAATGGCCTTACATACACAATAATAACACTTGAAGTACATAGACATGTTTTTTTACCATGAAAGTATATACTCATTTCTTTTACCATGAAAGTATACTCATATTAACAAGAACATATGGCATGAAGTTAACTTAATGTTCAAACTAAATTGATAATGAACAAATGGCATTACAAGAAGTACATAGTTTCATTATTCATCGAGAACATAATTTAAAGACACAAGACAAACTAATAAGACGATTTGCTGATAATTTTGAAGAGCGGGCAGACATCATCATCTTCAGAGCTCCTCGTATGTTAGGCCTGGCCGTGGAGACAGATACGGTAGCGGATCAACCGGTTCAGGCGGAGGCGGAACGCTGGTCGGCATCCAACCGTTCAAGCACTCCCACCTTGCCCTGCCCGCTGGAGTTTTCGCCTCCGCCCTTCCCCAGTTGATGATATAGAACGCAGATGCACTTGTGGGCGGCATCCTAACTCTCTCCCCCGCATTGCTCTCGAAGTAGATTCTCCGGCCCAAATTGCTCAGGAGATAGTTGGAGTAATTTTGCGCAACTTCAATGCACGCTTCCCGGCGGACACGGCAGATACTTGGATCTGCCTCCATCTCTGCCTTCACTTTCTTCCACTCCTTCACGCTCCGCGACCAACCCGTGACATCGTCGAGGATCCGCTCTGCCCTCTCGTGCCACCGCTTTGCCCTCATCGCATGTAGGACCTCGTCTGAGACAGATCCCACCGGCTGCAGCAGCTCGGGGAAGGTCTCGTACATGTACGGGAGCGGCATCTCTGACAGAATGTGCTGCAGAGGAGTAGGAGGAGCAGGCGGTGATGGAGTCGGCGGTGCTTGCTCCAAGCTTTCGTACCTAAACATATAGATTCATCACACAAAAGGTTCATCACCTTGAAAAAAAAAGCTAAACCTAGGTTCATTTTGGGAGTTCAACATTTGTTCTCCAACTACATCCACTACTTGAAATATAGCATATCAACATGTATCATCATATCACAACAAATTCCTCCACACATGCATCATATAAAAAAATCCTCCAAAAATAATATGAACTAGGGTTCATCTTCGCATAACCATACCAACTAGTGACTAGAGTTCATATCTAACAAAATATAACATCTAGAATCAACCTAAATCAATCCTAGGGTTCAAAATAATTAAATCTAGTTCAAAAAGGGGAGTGATTTGAATCAAATAATGCGACAAATCAGATGCTATTTGTCTAAAACTAATTGAAGGGATCGAAGAAGCTTACCTTGCTTTCTTCCGGGCCATCTCGATCCGCAAAAATGGTGAAGAAATGACGAAGATCAAAGGGAGGAGTGGAGGAGATGAGAGAGGGGGCGAGAGGAAGAACTCCTCTGTTATTGGGGTGGCTGGTTGGGGGGAGAAGGGGGAGGGGTGGGGCGGCCCGCGGCTTATAAGTGCCCTAGACCCTACCGCCAGGTTCCCTGGCGATAGGATCGGACAGGCTACCGCCAGGGCATGTGGCCGTAGGGTGGGACGGACGGGGACGGACACCGTTAACGCTGCTGACGTGGATAAGTGTCCTACCGCCACAGGTTCTGGCGGTAGGCTAGGTAATCTTACCGCTAGAGCTCGTGGCGGTAGGAAAAAGGGTCAAATTCCAAAAAAATTCCAACCGGGGTCAAATCCCGAATTTCTATGCGAAAAGGGTCAAAACACGAAATTTAGCCGCTGCTGGCTGCTGTACCCTAAGATTGGACCTCTAGGACAATTGTGAGCTGGAGAACTTTGCAGTCTTTGACTTGCATTTAGAGTAAAGTCAGGGAGATATTGACCTCATCCTCGCCTGGGTCCCCTTGTGCCTCACCACTTGCACAAGTTTTGACATAGGGGGAGTGGAGTAAGGCCAACTCCATCGCGCGACCCCAAACGGACGTCCGTTTTGTCCAGATTCTTTCCGTTTGGATAGGGCAATGAGGTTGTGTCCGGGCGTGTCTTGAGATGCGGTGGCCGTGCGCCCAGCACGCGGCCGCATCCGTTTGCCCCATCCTGTCCGTCAGGGCCAAAAATGCCCTTATTTTCATCAAAACTAGTTTGCAAGTCCAAATATTTGACTGAAAATTAAAATAGTTTTACAACCCAATTGAAATTGTCTCTAATAAAATAGTTTTACAACCAAATCAAACTTGTCTTGACTGAACATAAAATGAACCAATACATCTATTGGTTGCCAATGTGATCCCACACGTGCTCAACCAGGTCATTTTGAAGATTCAAATGAGTGTGCCAATCACGCATTTCACGGTGGAATTGGACAAACTGTTCAAATGTGGCCGGGTCTTGGTGCAGGGGCTCAATATTTTCACCTTGATAATCAAATCCTTGGTCGAAGATACTCTCATCACGCTCATCCTCGACGATCATGTTGTGCATGATCACACAAGCAGTCATCACCTCCCAAAGCTTCGTTTCATCCCGTGACAGTGCAGGGTTTCAAACGATACCCCACCGGGATTGAAGCACACCAAAAGCACATTCCACATCCTTTCTAGCACTCTCTTGCATTTAGGCAAATCTCTTTCTCTTCTCATCTTGGGGTTTCAAAATTGTCTTCACAAAAGTTGACCACTGAGGATATATACCATCAGCTAGATAGTATCCCTTGTTGTACTGGTGGCCGTTGATCTCAAAGTTGACAGGTGGGGAGTGGCCTTCTGCAAGCCTTGCGAAGACTGGAGAACGCTGCAGCATGTTGATATCATTGTGAGAACCTGCCATGCCGAAGAAAGAATGCCATATCCAAAGATCCTGCGAAGCCACAACTTCTAATATGACAGTGCACGCCTTACATGCCCCTTGTACTGGCCCTGCCAAGCAAATGGACAGTTCTTCCACTCCCAATGCATACAATCTATGCTGCCAAGCATGCCTGGAAAGCCTCTAGCTGCGTTGGTCGCCAACAAGTTCTCTGTATCAGCGGCAGTTGGCTGCCTCAAGTACTCAGGGCCAAACACCTCGATCACAGCCTGGCAGAACTTGTACATTGACATCAGACATGTTGTCTCACTCATACGCACATACTCATCCACCAGATCGCTTGGAATTCCATATGCAAGCATGCGGATGGCCGTGGTGCATTTCTGGTAAGAGGAGAATCCGAGCTTGCCAAGGGCATCCGTCTTGCACTTGAAGTATGGGTCATGAGCAACCACTCCCTCTCGGATACGATTGAACACATGCCTTGCCATTCGAAAACGGTGACGGAATTTATCCAGCTTGAAGAGCGGGGTGTTGGAAAAGTAATCGGCATAGAGCAGGGCGTGGCCTCTCTCCCTGTTGCTGTTCAGGTTGGGAGCACGGCCAGGGACTGACCCCCTGTACTGAGGTAGCTGTCGTTGAATGTGGTCGTGAACGACCAGTGCAGCCATCACAAGATCTTTATCATCCGATGACGAATCGTCCGATGAACAAATGAAGTGGTGGAAGAAAAACTCATCTCCACTGTCCATACCTTTGTGGGCAAAGTGTCGAACACCTTGCGGTCGTGGTGGCAAAGAGGCCGCGATGATCACCTTGACGCAGCAGGGGTGGTTGCCAGCCGGCTACTGGCCGCTCTGGAGCTCTCGTCGGAAGCTGCTACGTCGCCGGCGGTCGTATCCCCTCTGCCGTCCAGCAACGACGGCGACGACCAAACCTCCTCCGATCAACGGCCAAAACTACGGCGAAAGCGCGGGCGTGGTGGTGGCCATGTCGGGTCGTGGTTTGGTATGGAAGGCCGGCGGCTGCGCGGTGAGGAGGCGGCCGGAGAATAGCGACGGCGCCGGCGGCGGGGCGGGGCGGGGGAGAGGGGTGTAGGCGTTGGAAGCGAAGGGACTGCTAATGTCCCCGACAGGCGGGCCACGAGAGGACAAGGGCGTGCGGCGAGCCCTTCCGCGCGATGTCCGTTTCACCCCAAACTCGGTGCAAGTTTGGGCCGGGGATGGGTCGAAAACGGATGGAATCCGGACATTTGTCCATTTGGGGCCGCGCGTTAGGCCGCGCTATTCGTCCGTTCTACCCCAAACGGACGCACCCAAACAAGATGGGGTCGCGCGGTGGAGTTGGCCTAAGGCCAACTCCAACGCACACCCCCAAATGGCCCGACTGCGTCCGTTTGGGTCCAAACGGACAGACGAGCTGGCCCAACACGCAATCCCATTCCTGGCGCATAGTTGAGCGAGCTTTGCGGCCGCGCAGACAACGAAAAGACGGGCATGCGGTGTTTCGGCGTCCGCCTCGGGTCCGCGTGTCGGCCGTGCAACTACCTCCCACCGACCCTAGTCAATACGCACGGGTGGTTGAGCCCGCATGTCAGCCACCCAGACGACCCTTGGCCACGTCCTTTTTTATGGCGAAGCCGTGGACTTTCACTGCCACTTCCACTTCCCCGTCCCCATTTTCTTCCTCACCATTGCCCCTTTCATCGGAGACATCAAACCCTAGCCGCCGTCCACCTCGCTCCCCGCCGGCCATGGGGTTCTGGAAGTGCCACCTTGGCAAGAAGGGCAAGCATGACCACGAGGTGGGGGCGTCGTTCGCCTCGTCCGGAAGCGCGACCAGACACTCCACCTCGCCGGCCTCCTTCTCCATCTCCCCGCCGGCGGCCATGCCACGCTTCCGACCCTACGCCATGGTCGAAGTGTGTCGCCGGTACTGGGAGACCGACACACCACTGCCATGGTCAAATGTGCACCTCCCTAATGGGTGGCATCTGAGCCAGGATCGGGTGCCCATTCCCCCATCCCGGCGACTGGCTGTGCCCGCCTCCAGGAGATCACCCACCGTGGCGCCAGGATCCCGCGCGGGCTTCTTTCCGACCGCAAGTATGCCGTTGACTCGCCCCTCTGGGACACTTGGTTCCAGGACGAGCACGACATGTGCCGTCAAACCTTTTTTTCCGGTCGTGGTCGTAGCCTACCCCGTGTGTCCCAGAGTGCAGCCCATGCCCCTCATGTGCGTGCACCGAGCCCGCCCAGAGTGCGAGGCCGCACTCGGGTGCGCGGCATAACGCCGACGCCGTCTCCCTCCCCGTCGCCGCCACCCCACAGCCTCTCGCCATGACGGTCGAGGATTAGGAGCGGCTCCTATAGGCCATCATGGAGGACTCCGAGCGGGAGTACAAGCGCCAACAGGAGGAGGAGGAGTGGAGGGCCTCAAGAAGATGCTCAAGCTGTCGGCCTCCGGCGAGGTGTACATGCCGGAGCTAGACGTCAAGCAGGAGGTCAAGGGGGAGCCCACGGAGGAGCATGCATGGGTGCCGTGGTCACCACCAGCCGCACCACCGCCCCCTCCGCCTGCACAGCACTAGCACGACCAGTTCTGGGGCCCGCCGCCCCACCTCTGGATGCCCCCACCGTACATCGACCTGACGAGCGACGACGAGGATGGTGGCGCCTGAAGACAGCTGTTGCGACGACATCGGCAGCGACGATGCCGGCTTCTACGGTGCGCGGGGAGGCCGCATTATCTTTTTTAAGTTTTTTTAAATTTCATCTTAAGTACTATGCATGGTCCGTGACGACAGCAGGTTGTTTAATTTTTTATGTTTTAAGCTATTCTACAATGCCTTTTTTCGTTTTCCATGCCTTTTGTGGGTTTTTATGTGCCGCACGGACCACTTGGGGCCGTAGCCGCGCATTGGGTGCCTCGACACGAGGCCGGACCAAACCAGACATGGGCATCCGTTTTCCCACCCCAAACAGACCAAATCTGGACCAAACGGACATCTGTTTGGGGTCACGCATTGGAGTTGGCCTAAGAGCATATGTCCTCTATACGAGTCCAGGCAGACGACCCTATTAGTGACCGATTACAAAATCATGACCTAGCCTGGCTCCTCAAACCAACCCTATACATCTGGGATGACTGACACATCCATATCCAGCCCATATCTAGGGCTACGGGGAGGCCCGGACGCGCACAGGCCCGTCCGCTACGTCAGATCCGACAAATAGGACCCACCACATATTTCATCAAATCCCTCTGATTTAGTCAGACCAGTCATTTTCCTCTCCTCTCTTCTCCTTTCTCTATGTCGACACTCCCCTAACTCCACCGCCGTCCCGACCCCTCTATGCCGCCACCACCGCCAAAAAATGACTTCCTGCTAGTCTCGCTGCCCTAGAGGCCGGTGCGGCACGTCTATCTCTTCTCGGATTACACCTTGCCCTCTATGTGTTTGACAAAATGTCCGAATGGTTTTTTCTTGGACTTTTGTGCAGGCAAAACGATGAATAAGGAGGAGCCTGATTAATTAATGCAAATAGAGTTCTTCGATTCGTCGGATTCAGACGACGAAGATGATGATGAGCATCCAGGAGAAAATGGAGATATAAGTGGAGCACATTCTGAACTTCAAGGGTTTAATCAAAGACAGGAGGGTTTTGAACTGGGATAGGGTCGTTGGCGCACGGTTGCTATATAAGGACTACATTCACTCTGGACCAACATTTCGTGAAACATTTTTTCGTCGACGCTTCGTATGCGCATACCCTTGTTCTTGCGCATGGTGGAGGGAGTGGAGACACATGATCCCCACTTCGGTCTCAAGAAGGATTGTTGCAGACAACTCTCATTCTCTCCTTTGCATAAATGCATGGCTGCTTTGAGGAGGCCTACATTAGGTACCACCATCGATGCCGTTGGTGAGATGATCCGGATGAGGGATAGCACATGCCTTGATGCCACTGTGAGATTTGCCCACGCCTGGGGAAGGTGTTTGGAGCGGAGTATATGAGAGAACCAATTATGCATGATATATTGCAGTGGCAAGAGGTTTTCCAGGTATGCTCGATTCAGTTGATTGCATGCATTGGCAATGGAATAACTGCCCCAAAGGTTTGTGCGGGATGTACCAAGGTCGCACCAAACAGGCTACCATCATACTAGAAGTAGTGGCATCAAGGGACTTATGGATTTGGCATGCCTCGTTCTCACAATGACAGCAATATGCTCCAGCGATCTCCTCTGTTCAAGAGCCTTCGCGATGGGAAAGCGCCACCGTGCAACTACACTGTCAACAGGCACAACTACAACATGTAGTACTACCTTGCCAGTGGTATCTATCCTCGGTCGGTGGCGTTTGTGAAGACCATATTCGATCTCTCTGCCAACAAACAATGTCATTTTACAAAAATGCAAGCAGTAGCTAGGAAGGATGTGGGGAGGACATTCGAAATGCTCCAACCTCGTTGGGGTAATGTTCGTGGTGCTGCAATGATGTGGGGATCATAGATTTTTGTAGCAGCTGATGACAAGTTGTGTCATTTTGCACAATATGAATGTCCAATGCAGGGGTTAAGGGATAGTCCGAACCCATGATTTTGAGAAGGGCGGAGTATAAATCCACATGTCGGAACAAGATGCAAAGCAAATTATGAATTTCCTGGAAATGCATCCGAATCTTCAAGATCAACACGTGCACGTGCAACTATTCAGTGATCATGTGGACCATATGTGGACTCACAATAAAAACCAATGAGTTAAATGTTTGAATTGTGCACTTCAAATAAATGTTATGCTTGAACTACTATCAACATGTCATTTACTTGTGATATTCATGCGTATGGTTGACGTGCATGGATTTGCATGGGTCTAAGATTTTGATATGAGGTCTGTGGTTGTGCCCTAGGACATTAGTGAGGCCATCTAGGGTCACATCCGGGCACGCCCACGGACGTTTGGGGAGGGATAGATTTACCAAATCCGTTTTTAGATGCTCTAAGGGCATCTCAATGGATTACTAAAACGCCCGCAAATATTTGGGCCAGACTTGTTTGGACACTTTTAGCTATACGAATAATCAAAGCAGGCCGAAAGCACCAACGGGTGCATCTTGGCGTACACTCCTTGACCGCATGCCTTGTGCAGGCTATCCAGGAGGACATGCATGCTTACGCCATGGATCGTGCCACAAGGATCGACATGATATTGCCGGAGACATAGACTTGCTATGTTTGGGATGAGTATCCCATGTTCTTCTGATGTGATCATCGTACCCGCGCCTTCTATAGTACATGTTGTACGATGTTGGCGTTAGCTTTGTACTTCTCTAACTTCTTCTATCAATAAAAAGATACACACGTTTTTGTGTAGTTGCGTAAAACAAAACGGCCGGACCAGTCCGGATGCCCGAAATCCCACATACCATGCCAAAATACAAGGGAGCTTAGGTAGGGTGGGGGTGGGGGTCTGGTTGTCCACTACGTCAGACCTACCACAAACCCTCCTTCAGTTGGCTCCAAAACCCTCTACAAGCCTGCATTCACACCACTTGACTGTCCGTCCGCCTACCCACATTGACGCCAGCAAAACACCGGAAGAGACCTACTTCGACTGCCCACAATGAGCCTTCACCGCTTCCCCTAGCCCAACTATTTAAAGTTGACCGACCACCCATGAAAACCCTACCTCAAAGCACATCCTTCAACCGTTCACATCCATTGTCTGTTGCTTGAGACCCTAGACCCCCTCCGCCGGCCGTCGACGCTATGGTGCAGAGCAAGCTAACCTACTACAAGATGTTCAAGCCGCAGTGCGGCGTCAAAATCAAGGCGGAGGTCCACACCGCGGATGCCTGGCGCCAAGCTCGCATTGAAGCGGGCTCGGAGGAGGAGGGCGACCCCATGGCCATTGCGGAGGAAGGGGAGGCGCCCGTGACAGAGGAAACAATGGCCTCGGCATCGCGTCAACATCCACCTTCACCATGATGCGGGCAGATCAGCAGTTCAACCTCGTGCTCCTGGATTCTAGTGGAGCATTGTGCGCGGAGAGCAAGGATGCCGCCGACGTGCCGCTGGTTGCCGCGGAGTCGGACGTTGTCGATGTGAACCGGGCGGTGGTCGTGTCCGTGCAGAGCGCCCGCACACTCGCCGACACGTCGGTGCATCACGACTACGATGCCAAATAGCACATGTCAGCAACTTCGGCTTGCTCGCGCTGGTTGCCAACGACGACGAGGCCGGCGGCTCCAACTTGGGTCATCGACCTTAGCTCTGACATGGATAAGTAGAGTAGGATTTTTTTAGTTCTTTTTAGGTATCTTTTGCACTTTAAAAACTAATTCAAATATCAATGAAAAATGGTGTCCGTGGTCTTTTGTAGTACACAGTTGAATGGCCGACGTGACCGGATGTTCCTGGACACGTCTAGATATTAGGTGATCCGCTTTGGAGATGGGGAGGGGAACTTTTGGTTTATGGGAACATATGCATCCTATATGGAAAAAAATTAGTAATTCAACAAAAAGTCAAAAATTACTGAAAATATTTTTGAAATAAACTTGACCTTCTATTGTACTCGTGAGAAATAAAATTCACAAAAAAAAAATCCTTTTGACTTCTCTTAAAAAAAGACAAATTTTTGGCTAAAATAGTGTGAATAGTGACCTATAATAGCAAATAAATTGTCTTTTTGCTGTGAGGTCAACTTTTTTTTCGTCGACATTTATATATCAGTGCAAAAGTAAGTCAAGTGTTTTGTCAAAATAGTTCTTACCTATTTTGACTTTTTATTGAAATATTAAAAAAAATCCCATATAGGATGCATATGCAACCAGGAACCAAAGTGTATTTCCCTTGAAGATGGCCTAATGTCTCTTGTCATTTTTCACCCGCAAAAGAGTTATGGATGCAGCTGGACCTGTATGTGTGATGTCCTGATGCTAGATTGCAGCCTGTCTTTTCACTTCAATTGCATCTTGCGTAATTTGTGCTCTTCTTACATGTCTTGTCGTTTGCCATAGCATTTGTGTGATAAATGGGCTTGCCTGTCTGTACCCCAGCGCTATACTCTGAGTTAAATTTTGTACTGCGGCCAACTCCCTGCTACCTTTCAAGACGCATTCAAAGTTTCTTCCAGGGCAGATAATAACTCTCGCATGTGGTTCCTAACATCCAGGTTCGATATAATAATATCTGAATTTAGTATGATTCGTTGCTTTGGTGCATGTCTCCAAAGGGCCAAAGGAAATGCAAGTAAAAGGAAAAACAAAAGCAAAAGAACTCACTGCACCACTAGTGGATGTAAAATTCTTTACACCTGTAGATTCCTGTTTGATCGCTACCACGCACTTCCTAAGTTGTGCTTATTAGTGGCTAAACTGCATCATTCAGACACACCTGTGCGTAATTTTAAAAAAAAAAGACACCTTGTTGACACCAGATTTTGGCACGGTCAAGAATTTAAATAATATGGCTTCAAATGGAGAAGTGATCTACATAAAAAAGTTTCGTATTTTCGATATGAACATCTTTGAAGTTTAGTCCATCGCCATCCGATTTTATCTCGAAGGCCGAAATTGTATTCAAAATACCAAGATTTTTTATTCAGAACACTATTCGGTTGATTACGCCCCCAGGAATGCCTCGTATGGAAAAATGGTCTACATGAGTTGTCTTCGTCTCGTCGAAACGATTGATTTTGATATAAATATCGTCTTAATCCGAGGTCGTATGCAACCTGTGGAGGCAAAACAAGGTCAGAAACAGAAGCTGCAGAGTCATTTCGGACCGACCGAGTTGATTTGATCGGTGAGACCGAGTTTGTCCGAAAATTTACCAGAAAGTTGGCAATGTTGACTCGGTAGGACCGAAGCAAACCAATCGGTGAGACCGAGATTGATCCGTAAATTACAGAAGGTTACAGAGAGTTGGCCACGTTCACTCGGTGGGACCGAAGCAAACCAATCGGTGAGACCGAGATTGATCCGGAAATTGCCAAAGATTCCTGTCCGAGTTAGGTTAGGGTTTTTGATGTTTTGGATGAAACTTTTAGTCCTTTTCTTGTACGGAAAGTCCAGCCGCCTCATAAATAGATGAGAGGTGACGGCCGATTGAAAAACACACAATCGCAAAAAACACATCTACTACTTTTTTATCTACGTTTTATCCCTCCCTTGTTTTTGCTTCCTCGTTCTTCGTCGTTCTTCGTGTTGGAGAGCTGCGAATCCCGAGGCTCTAGGGGCGGTTGGACCGACCTAGGGCAGCCCATAGCCGCCGCACTCCCCGACGGGGTCCCTCCCGGGAGTGTGGGGTTTCGGGTCCTCAAAAGCTCTCGTTGGTCGACTTGCGAATCGCGCTTCCGGTGAGACTCCTTCGACGTGAGTTGCGGTGCATCACCCCCGGCGTCGAGGGTACACGTGACGTGTTCGTGTGTGAACACACTTTTTGGCGACTCTGTTGGGGACGAAGATCAAACATCATCATCATCCATCATGTCTGACAACGATAAGATTCCCAAGCCCTCGGAAATCAACGCCGATAACATAATCAAGCCCAATTTTTAGGAGTTACCGGAGGAACATCGCCAAGCTTATGAGGAGTACAAGAAGGCGCGTGAAGAGAAGGAGATGCAGGAGTTCCTTGCTAAGTTCAAGAAGGATCGCCAAGGCAATATCACTCCGGTTGGAGAAATCAAGTTCCCTCCTCTTCATGATGAACAGGTTAAACCCTTTGTAAGTAATACCTTCTCTCCCGAGGTATGGGCTGAAATTGATAGTCACATTACTGATAGAAATAATCTCTTATACCAAATTTTCTTGGAAAATAGTAATGCTAAAAATAGTATGCCTCAATCATCTAGTGGTAATGTTGGTGTGCCTGTTCGTGCAGAAATCCCTAGTCCAACTTTGGCTATTTCATCGGCGCCTCCCATGCTGATGAATTTTTATCCTAACCCCACAAATCAAATTGTTGCTGCACCCATTAATCCTATCATGAGTATGCCAAGTTCGATGGTGATGCCGAACCTAACCCTACCTACAAGAGCAAACACTGTTAGATCACTGGCGAATTACAATTCGGCATACATGCCACAAATCACACCTGCGACTACTAACCCTACTCCTCCTATGCTACTACCACAAGCTTCATCGTCCACCGTGGATGATAGTCTAGCTAATCTTAGAGGGGAGATGGCTAAGATGCTCCGAGAGAATTTTGGAGTTGAGTTACCGAGGAACCGTATTTACCAAAAGCATATCCAGAATACTTTGATGCAATTCAATGCCCTCCAGGATATAAAATTCCAGATTTTGTTAAGTTTAATGGAGAGGGCACAAAAACCACCTGGGAGCATGTTAGTCAGTACTTGGCACAATTAGGTGAGGCAAGTTCACGAGATGAGTGGAGAATACGTTATTTTCCTTTATCTTTAACCGGTACTGCTTTCTCATGGTTTTCTGCGTTACCACCCGGTTCTATTACTACATGGTTTCACTTGGAACAAAAGTTTCATGATCATTTTTATAGTGGTGATAATGAGCTTAAGTTGTCACATCTTACATCGGTTAGACAAAAGCATGACGAATCGGTCTCCGATTACGTCAAGAGATTTAGAGATACAAAAAACTGGTGCTATAGTTTGGTGATAACTGAGAGAGATTTAGCTGATCTTGTGCTTAGTGGTTTGAGAACTCACATTAGAGAAAGGCTAGAAGGACATGAGTTTTTAAATATCAACCAAGTCTTGCAAAGGGCTTTGGCTCAAGAAAGCCGAAGCAAAGATCTTAAAGAGGTGCATAGATATAAAACCGATCGTCCTAAGATAAATATGGTTGAGTATGATAGTGACCACTCGGACGATGAGGGTGATATTTATGCTGCTGAATTTGTTTGGCCATCTAAGGCCAAACCATTTACTTGCAATGATTTAAAGCCGATTCATAAGAATCATGATGAAGAGATGAAATTTACTTTCAACATTGCTAAGTGTGATAGAATATTTGATGCTTTATTGCAAGCAAAGATTATTAGAATATCTCATACTTTAACGCCGTTTGAAGAGATAAAACGGCGTGCTTATTGCAAGTATCATAATTCTTTTTCTCATGCTACTAATGATTGTAATGTTTTTCGACGACAGATACAATCGGCCATTAATGACGGACGATTGAATTTTTCTGAGATGCAAGTTGATAAGCAGCCTTTCCCAATGAACACCATGGATTTGGAGGGGAAGAAGATGTTAATTCGGCCCAGCATATCCGAATCAGCTAATAAGAATAATATTGTCATTGGTGAGCCCAGGAAAAATAAGGAGAGCGACAAGGTCTTGGGGAGACAAGTTGTGCTTGATAAGCAACCCGATGGCAAGGAGATAATCAAGATCACCATCAAGAATCCTACACTCGGGGGGCAACCACAAGTGCAAGAGAACACTCATGTCAAATTTGTTAAGCCCAAGAGCCCAGAGGTTGGCAAGTGGAAGATAAATGAAGCTAAAGTACAGCGCAAGAAAATCAAGCCAACTTTTGATATGTTGTTGTCTAAGTATGCCAATCAAGCGGCCGTTTCTAGCTCTAACTGGTCATCAAATTTGAAGCGCTCAAGGTCACCTCCTCGGGAAGAATTTCAGCATCATGCAAGGCCATATGGGTCATGGGCACCGGGACCATGGATGGCGCCACCCCCCTATGCGCCATACTACATGGGTGGTTTCAATGGAGGATGGGGGCAGCCCCCAATGGCCCCTTATGCTTTTCATCCGGGGTGGGCAGAACCAAGGAGGCCCATTCGTGAGAGGCTCTCTTATCCCACAAGAGGCCGTTTGTACAACGGTCCCAATTGGCCAATGCAAGATAATCATGGAAGGGCTGGCAAGCAAGTGTGGCGTGCTAAATCACCAAGTGCTGAAATTTCAGAGCCTAGCAAGCAAAGGGAGAAGAATACTAGTGCTGAAACTATTTTGATAGGCACTAAAGAATTAACAATCAAAGAGCCGATTATTGTTGATAATCCGGCTGATTCTTATAAAGATGTGGATGCTGTCCAGAAGGGACCCATGGTTAATGATAATGAAGCTAGCACGAGCAAGGCCAAGTCGAGGGATCCAAAATATACTCAGCCTAAGTGGTGTCCTTCCGGTCTGACCAAGGCGCAAAAAAGGAGATTGCAGCGCATGAGGAGTCATGAGATGGAGGAACAAGAAGCAGAAAAGCTAAGGGATAAATTATTCAATGAAAGTCGTCCCATGGTACCCCCAAAACAAGTGTGGAGGCCAAAACAAAAGGAAAACATAGCAGCTTCTGCATTGATCATAGCAACACCTACACCACCAACGGAGGACGATGCGACTACTATTACATCGTCCACTTTGCCTACTACTTCCTATTCTCTTGGAGATATTTCGGAGTCAGTGGACATTCTTGCGGAAGAAGATGAAATGCTTGATTATGAGTCTACACCGGTTCATGAAGGTATGGATATTAATATGGTGTATTACTTACCCACTGAATTTCGTGCTATAGATGAAGAAGGGGAAGTAGCTCAGCTAGATTTTGGTCCTAAAAATGCTATATTCGAGAAGCCAAAAGAACCGGTGACGCACTTGAAGCCATTGTTCCTTAAAGGTCATATTAATGGATCGCCGGTTGCTAGAATGCTTGTCGATGGTGGTGCTGTGGTGAATCTTATGCCATATTCGGTCTTCAAAAAATTGGGGCTGCGTGATGAAGAGTTAATAAAGATCAACATGGTGCTTAATGGATTTGAAGGCAAAGAGAAAACTGAAGCCAAAGGTGTGATGTATGTGGAGCTTACGATGGGAAGCAAAACTTTGGCTACCGCATTCTTTGTCGCCGAGGTGCAAGGTAACTACAATGTGATATTAGACCGCGATTGGGTTCATGCGAACCAATGCGTGACATCTACTATGCACCAGTTTTTGATTCAATGGGTTGATGATTAAGTAGAAGTCATTCATGCGGATAATTCGGCTTGTGTTGCTTTGGCCGATGCATCGGTGGATTGGCAACATCCCAATGCTACTTGCTTGACGGGGCGCGACTTATCAGAATATGATTTTCTTAGCGCCACAAAAAGTGGTTTCGTGCCCGTTTCTCTAAAGCCGGTTGGCGATAATCGGCTCCAAGGTATGATGTACTTAAATGGATCCTAACTCAGAGTGGTTACAAAAGCGTCTTGTAGAATATCGGTCCAATGAGAACGTTATGTATGAGTCCATAGAAGAGTTAGATGATATGGATAAGTTAGGACAAGGTTTTACATCGGCCGATCCATTAGAAGAGATAGATATAGGAGATGGTTCAATTCCTAGGCCGACATTTGTAAACGAAAATTTAAGAGCCGATCATAAGGCTAAGTTGATCGAGCTGTTGAAAGAATATGTTTGTTGCTTTGCATGGGAATACCATGAAATGCCAGGTTTAAGCCGAGAGCTAGTGGAGCATCGGTTACCTATAAAGGTCGGTTTTAGACCATACAAACAATCGGCCAGGAAGTTTAATCCAAAAACGTATGACCGGATCAAGGAAGAGATCGGTCGTTTGCTTAAAGCTAACTTTATTAGACCTTGCAGGTATGCCGAGTGGATTTCCAACATTGTGCCAATAGAGAAGAAAGGCTCTGGCAAGTTGAGGGTGTGCGTTGATTTCAGAGATTTGAATAGAGCTACACCTAAGATGAGTATCCCATGCCAATAGCCGATATGCTTATTAATGATGCTTCTGGACATAAGATCATTAGCTTTCTTGATGGTAATGCGGGGTATAATCAGATTTTTATGGCCGAAGAGGACATGTCCAAAACGGCTTTTCGATGCCCCGGTTTCCTTGGTTTATTTGAGTGGACGGTGATGACCTTTGGGTTAAAGAATGCTGGCGCCACGTATCAAAGGGCTATGAATTTAATTTTTCATGATTTACTTGGTGTTATACTTGAGGTCTATATTGATGATATTGTTGTCAAATCGGATGCTTTTGAATCTCACTTAGCCGATTTGCGTTTGGCTTTTGAAAGAATGAAGAAATATGGGCTGAAAATGAATCCTTTGAAGTGTGCCTTTGGTGTATCGGCTAGTAAGTTTCTGGGTTTCATTATTCATGAAGATGGCGTGGAAATTGATCCTAAAAAGATAGAAGCTATACAGAAAGTAGAGGCTCCAACATGTAAGAGAGATATGCAAAAATTCCTTGGCAAGGTCAATTATTTGAGGAGGTTCATAGCCAATCTATCAGGGAAGGTTGATGCATTTACTCCTATCCTTCGGTTAAAGAATGATGTTGATTTTACTTGGGGGGCGAAACAGTAAGAGGCATTTGATATGATTAAGAAATATTTAGCACTCCTCCAGTTATGAAAGCGCCCAGGCACAGGGAGCCATTTAGACTTTACATTGCAGCGGAGGAAGGTGTTATTGGTGCTGTTTTGACTCAAGAGACCGAAGGAAAGGAGCATGCTATTACTTATTTGAGCCGATGCTTGTTGGACGCCGAGACAAGGTATACATTTATTGAGAAATTATGCTTATGCTTATATTATGCTTGCACAAAATTGAGTCATTATCTAGTGCCTAGTACTTGCATTATAGCTTGTCAAACCGACGTCATCAAATACATGTTGCATATGCCAATTCTTAGTGGTAGAATTGGCAAGTGGGCTTATGCTTTAATTGAGTATGATTTGGCTTATGAATCTCTAAAATCCATGAAAGGCCAAATTGTTGCTAATTTTATTATTGATCATCGGATTGATGATAAGCGTGATATTGATATAAACCTTGTCTCATTAGTACCATGGAGATTATATTTTGATGGTTCGGTTTGTAGCAATGGCCAAGGTGTTGGTATTGTTTATATATCTCCTCATGGTGCTATTTTTGAAGCCTCATGCCGCTTAGAATACTTTTGCACAAATAATCAAGCCGAATATGAAGCATTGTTATTCGGCTTAGAGATGTTACTTGAAATAGGTGCTACACATATTGAGGCTTTTGGTGATTCGTTATTAGTAGTGCAACAAATATCCAAAGTCTTTCAATGTTTTGACGAATCACTTAATGTTTATCTTGATAAATGTCTAGATATAATTTCTACTTTGGATTATTTTAGTATTGCTCATATATCTAGACATGACAATTGGAGAGCAAATGAGTTGGCACAACAAGCATCCGGCTATCATGTTGATCGTGGCATGTTTCATATTTCTCAAAGGCCGATGTCTAGTCTTGCCAATGTAGGGGAGGCCGAACCGAAGCCCATCGTTTCGGCCACTAATGAAATATTTAATGCAGGAGAAAATCAAGACTGGAGGAAGCCCATTATTGATTATTTGTGTGACTCTAGTAAAAGGGTGGATAGGACTATTCGGCGTATGGCTTTCAAATACACAATAAGAGATGATGGTCTCTATCGCCGATCGGTTGATGATGTTTTTTTAAAATGCTTTCAAATACACAATGAGAGATGATGGTCTCTATCGCCGATCGGTTGATGATGTTCTTTTAAAATGCTTGGACGAGGACCAAGCGAGAGTTGCTATGGGAGAGGTCCATGAAGGTATCTGTGGCACTCATCAGTCGGCTCCCAAGATGAAATGGTTACTATGACGTGCTGGGTTTTACTGACCGACAATGGTTAATGATTGCTTTTGGTACTATAAAGGATGTGAAGCTTGTCAAAAGTTTGGTGATATTCAGTTAGCTCCCGCTGCTATGTTACATCCTATTATCAAGCCGTGGCCTTTTAGAGGTTGGGGATTGGACTTTATTGGAGAGATTCATCCTTCTTCTTCAAAGGGGCATCGGTTCGTGTTGGTGGCAACTGATTATTTCACTAAATGGTCTGAAGCAATACCACTAAAAAACATGACGCATACAGAGGTAATTCAATTCATAACTGAGCATATTATTCATAGATTCGGCATTCCTCAAACATTAACTATGGACCAAGGTTCATCCTTTATGTCACATCAAGTCAGAGAATTTGCCGAATCATATAAGATAAAGTTGCTCAATTCCTCTCCATATTATGCCCAAGCCAATGGACAAGCTGAGTCTAGTAATAAAATATTAATCAAGCTCATCAAGAAGAAGATTGAGGATAATCCAAGGAGATGGCATGAGCTATTGTCCGAAGCTTTGTGGGCACATAGAATTTCAAGGCGTGGTGCTACGAAGGTGACTCCATTTGAGCTAGTATATGGTCAAGAGGCTGTTTTACCAGTGGAAGTAAATTTGAATGCTTTGAGAATAGCCAAACAAAATGATTTATCGGCAGTGGACTTTTATAACTTGATGATGGACAATTTTGATGAGGTTGCCGATAAACGTTTGGCCGCTTTGAAGTCCATAGAGAGAGACAAGTTGAGGGTTGCAAGAGCTTACAATAAGAAAGTTAAGTTGAAGAATTTTCAAGTTGGTGATCTCGTCTGGAAAGTGATCCTGCCGATTGGTTCGAGAGATAAAAAATTCGGGAAATGGTCTCCAAGTTGGGAAGGTCCTTTTAGGATTACAAGAGTGGTTCCCGGAAACTCATATTTGGTGGAATCTGTACAAGGCACATTATTACCTCGAGCTCTCAATGTCAAATATTTAAAGAAATATCACCCAAGTATGTGGCAAGAAGCCTAGATAGGCAATGGCCGATAGATAACTATCGCCCTTAGCATAAACATGGTCGATACATAAGTATCGTCCTGAGAAAAATAAATGGCCGATGGAGTGTTGACATCGTCCTTAGAACAAATACATTGCAAATTATTTTTCGGCACGCAAGTTTTGCCGAAAAATAGGGGGGCATGTGTTGACACCAGATTTTGGCACGGCCAAGAATTTAAATAACATGGCTTCAAATGGAGAAGTGATCTACATAAAAAAGTTTCGTATTTTCGATATGAACATCTTTGAAGTTTAGTCCATCGCCATCCGATCTTATCTCGAAGGCCGAAGTTGTATTCGAAATAACAAGATTTTGTATTCAGAACACTATTCGGTTGATTACGCCCCCAGGAATGCCTCGTATGGAAAAACGGTCTACATGAGTTGTCTTCATCTCATCGAAGGATCGATTTTGATATAAATATCGTCTTAATCCAAGGTCGTATGCAACCTGTGGAGGCAAAACAAGGTCAGAAACAGAAGCTGCAGAGTCATTTCGGACCGACCGAGTTGATTTGATCGGTGAGACCGAGTTTGTCCGAAAATTCACCAGAAAGTTGGCAATGTTGACTCGGTAGGACCGAAGCAAACCAATCAGTGAGACCGAGATTGATCCGGAAATTACAGAAGGTTACAGAGAGTTGGCCACGTTCACTCGGTGGGACCGAAGCAAACCAATCGGTGAGACCGAGATTGATCCGGAAATTGCCAAAGATTCCTGTCCGAGTTAGGTTAGGGTTTTTGATGCTTTGGACGGAATTTTTAGTCCTTTTCTTGTACGGAAAGTCCAGCCGCCTCATAAATAGATGAGAGGTGACGGCCGATTGAAAAACACACAATCGCAAAAAACACATCTACTACTTTTTCATCTACGTTTTATCCCTCCCTTGTTTTTGCTTCCTCGTTCTTCGTCGTTCTTCGTGTTGGAGAGCTGCGAATCCCGAGGCTCTAGGGGCGGTTGGACCGACCTAGGGCAACCCATAGCCGCCGCACTCACCGACGGGGTCCCTCCCGGGAGTGTGGGGTTTCGGGTCCTCAAAAGCTCTCGTCGGTCAACTTGCGAATCGCGCTTCCGGTGAGACTCCTTCAACGTGAATTGCGGTGCATCACCCCCGGCGTCGAGGGTACACGTGACGTGTTCATGTACGAACACACCTGTGCGTCGGATGATCCGGGGCCTCTTTCCCTGGCTCAATTTTTGGCTAGTGCAAGTGCAGGTGCACTGAGTCAATTCGTTCCGTAGAAGCACGCCAATCGCATAGCACAACGAGTGAGCCATTTTGTGTTCGCCACTCAGAAACTTTTCTGGGTCCCTGTCGCAGTATCGCGGTTGAGAATTTCTCTGGCTCTTTTATTGTATTTAAACCTATAAGGACCCTAGCCAACCTGCCTCTAGAATGCTCCCTCGATTGGGCGGTTTGTGGCCGTCAGATCGCGGTAAAAATCCCACCTCTTCTTCCCTCAGCCATTGGATATTCACTACATGTTTCACCTTGTTATTTCTTTCACATGTGCATGACCGGTGGGCCGCTTCGTCGCTGGGTCGTCCTGTGTTGACTGGGTTCGTCGGCGTGAAGGTATGATTGGTTGTGCCTGCTGGAAAGCCCATTGCTGATTGCCCCATTGGCCCCCCAATCCCCCAAAGCCGCACGCCCCTCCCTCCCTCCTCACTCGTCTCAGGCTCTCAGCCGCCGCCCCAATGAACCCTAGCCGCGCCCCTCCTGCATCTCTCCTCTTACCCCCTCCCTGGCCTGCCCCGAGCTCCTCCTCCTCCGTCCTCACATGCTCCACCACGAGCACGCCGGCGGCGAAGCGCACCGCGAGGACCCGGGGCAACTCAGCCGGTACAGAGCCACTCCGTACAGGAGGAACCCCGTGACCAGCGCAGCCAACAACGGTGACGCGTACGACACGAGGGGGTGCGCAAGATCGGCACCGACGAGGGGGTGCTCCAGGAGAAGGTGCACGGCTCCGCCTAGGACCATGTGTGTGGCGGCGGGGACATGCGACCACTGGCATATTTTGGGGAGCGGCACGAACATTAAGCAATGGCTGAGGTGAGCTTCCCCTCCGCTCCTCTCTCTCTCTCTCTCTCTCTCTCTCTCTCTCAGTGTCTACTGACCATCACATAATAATCTCCTTCAGATCTTGATATTTATGCTTCTTCATATGTCATTGATGTTCTTCCGATTTGTAGGCATGTCAAGATCAAGGATATTAAATTTGTTTCTTCTACCGATGAAAGATTTCAGATACTTTGTTATCTGGTATTGCAATCCTCTGTCTTGATGTTTATTTTTTGGAAATCTAGCTAGCGTCATGCTCCTCCCCTTGAAGTTTTCTATCTGTAGATGAAGTTCCGGGCTAAGACATATGATGTTAATTGTCTCCAAGATGGAATGATTTGCTCCATGGAAACTATCTTGTTAGCTGCATTCCAATTACAGGTAAAGTAGGATTGTTATCTCTTTGATTTTCTATTCAAACTTCACGATTGGAG
Organism: Aegilops umbellulata; assembly: GCA_032464435.1. Classification (NCBI taxonomy): domain Eukaryota; kingdom Viridiplantae; phylum Streptophyta; class Magnoliopsida; order Poales; family Poaceae; genus Aegilops; species Aegilops umbellulata. Next base: position 80,605,627 of record CP136060.1, on the reverse strand, counting down.
TACTTTGGATATTAGCTTAGTTGTTGTATGGAACTTTTAATTAGAGGGGCCCAGGCTGAGACTTAATTCTTAATTATTTTCTGTTTGAAAAAAATGGGCGCAGTTATGAATTGTAAAATGTGGAGTGCAAACAATATTACATGATTTGGTGCTGATTTTCCTCTTCCAGTTCATGTTCATGGCCTTGTTGTGGTTGCACCGTGGTCCGTGGGGAACTGGATCGAATACCTTTGCTACAACCAAGGTCTGGACACTTCATGTTCTGTTTTGCCGATCCTGTGTATGTTCTGTTTTGCCAAGTGAAACGTGTACACTTCATGTCATATAGCATAATAACTTGATATCCTGTTTGAACTAGACAAATAATTTTGACAAGATTTTATCCTGGCGAAACATGCTGTCATAGTGTCAACATAATAACAGAAAAACGTTTTCAAAATTCGACATTATAGAATATAAAACTAGACAAAGTTATCTCCTTGAAATTATCACATTTCCCTATCCTCAGCTCCTTGCCATGGTGGCTGATGTACGTTCTAATCCCATGTTGAACCCACGGTTCTCAACTTTTCTTCTCCTTTTTCTTAAAAACTTAAACAATGATACTCTTTATTGTAATTTAAAAAGGTTGGAAAGGTTGAAAATTTTCTATTTTGAGGAATGGCGACACCAATTTCTGAGTGGTACTATTTGTTGTATGCATATAATTAAATATCGTATTACATTTTTGTTTTTCTTGGAACTATTGACATCTAGTGGAGGCTGCATTTGATTTGCTGGTGTGTTAAGCACATAAATAATTGCTTTCGCCCTTTTCACAAACCAAGCTTAGGCACAAAACTAACTTTAGTGTATCCCTCAATGCACATGGGTCACTCTCTATCCTTTTTAGCGTAGATAAGTATGGCAACAATACTTGAGGTTGCGGCTCCGCTGCAGATATTCCCATTGCCATTGAGCCTTTCTATCTATATGTTTCTACAGAGTATTTCGTTTTTGTACTATACGCTTGACAAAATGATTTCCTTATAAGCTACGATAAGGTGTTTGTAGTTGGTATTTGTACTACAAGCTCAATATTTTTTTGTTCATCTCATCTCAGGTTATTTTTTTCGTCTTTTTGTATTTATGTAGCATATTATCATTAGCATATAAAACCTCTTATGTTTCTTGTTTCCAACAATTATTCTTTGGCAGGGAAGACTATTAAAACACAAAGATTATGAGGAAAGGATTCAGAGCTTTTGCCGAACCCAGATTGCCACACACATGATGCAAAATTAACAACCAGGACTTCCAAATATGGATGACGGTGTTTATTATGTGCTAGAAATCAAATATGAAAAGGAGAAGATAATGCTTGCGAAGGTGTGTATACTGAACAAGCATCTTGATTGATGTGTTTTTCTGTTGTTCCTTGATGTGCTCTCATGCAGCTGTGTCCATATATACTGGTTGTTATACTTGTTGTCCTGCGAGTTGCAGGAGAGGGGAGAGACATATGGGTTGGGATTCTGGGTAAACTTTACTTAATTTGTTGCAGAAATTGCTCGACAGATCTCATGTATGGATGCGGTTGTGGCAGTAGTTCTTGGGTGCAGTCTCTATCTTGATAAAGCGATCGATCAGGGCGCATTAGAGGCTGAAGAAGAGAAAACATTTGGGGTTTCTATGGCGTTGAACATTCAGCGTTTATGTACTGTGTACATGCATGGCCGGTTCAATAACTAGATGGCCTTTTCTACTGTAGTGGTTCTGCTACTTTTCACATGCTGGCTTCTTTGAAAAGCGCCAACAGTGTGTGCCACATGTAATCAATCAATGTTACAAAGAACAGAACCAGAAGTGTGGGGATGATGCATTAATGGTCAGTCAGGGAATCCAGTCTCGATGAGCTTAACTAATAACATACTAGATCATCGATGGCGCGCGTTGCTGCACCCGTCTATTTTTGCGATAGAAGGATATGATTTTCAAATATTAGGATACATGAAAAAAATAAAGTAGTAAAGGATAGCAGGGAAGAACTTTTTTTTCTTGGGTCTGATGCACTTAGAAATGAACATTGAAGCCCACATTGCATGCTAGGTATGATTGATCAGAGTGCTAGGTGATAATAGTTGTGCTTTCCCTGTTAATACTATCACAGAGAGTATAAATTCACATGCACATATCCAGGAGGTGTCTTTTAAAAGTAAGAAATTGATACCTTACCAGGGTAGTCCAGGAAATTATTGCAAATATATTAGGACCATTTGAATATTATTAGATATCGCAATGCTGTGATAAATAACTTGGCAGGAATTTCAACCACTATAAGTAAAAAAACAAGGAGAAGAATGAACATGAAGTCACATTGAACAAGTAGCACACAATAAAATTTTATATTGCCTGAGGAGAGCACGTCAGTTCAATGCAGTTAGAAATAAATAATTAATCCGGAGAAGTGATTAGGAATGTGTTCATGGTAAAATTGTTTGGGCGCTCTATTTTTATTCCATGCATCATGGAGAGTTCTGCCCTCTGATGCACATGGTATTCTAAACAAAATTACAAGTGAACTTGGATCTGTCTTGAGACATCCAAACTCTTTTACTTAAATGACAGAGTGAGACAAAATAAAAAGGACAAAGTGAACATGACGATATTAGATGTTATCCAAGTTTCAACCTAGATGTCTATTAGATGAATTCTGGGTAAGGAGGAGTTCTGGGACGGCTCGACACATCCATCATCCTGGTAGCACAGTATAGGGAGTCATGGGCACGAAGGGCAGGGCAATGTCGAGCTGCTGATGTAAAAAAAATCCTAGTACCAAGCTCCAAGATCTCAGTCGACCACAGCTAACATGAATATCACCTGTATGTACACTTTTGGAATGAGGGGATATCTGGACAATGTAATTGCTTGGTGCAAGAATTAGTCGTACATAAACTGAAATGAAATATAGGGAAATCGGAGCATCATGTTGAAGTATGTTCTGCAGCATACATCCTAACGAGAGTGCTGGCAGTATACCATGTCTAAGGCCATGGGGTACTGTAGTAGGGACAAATCCGTACTGTTTTGCAAAAATGGTTGAAAAACACCACATTGTTGTACTGTTGTAGATCACTTCGGGCATTTTTTTGAGCGGTTGCTTCAGGCAACTGATTTACATCTAGGACATGCTGATAAAAATAGTGGTTGAGGACGCATAATTGCTACTTTACTTGATTTAAGTACATGTGTGGCTTTTCTGATTTTTGCTTCCCTGAGACAACTTATCTTATCTTCTTCAATTTCCTTGAAACAATATGGCACAATAAACTAATCTTGTCCCAAGAAGTTGCCCGAGGTGAAACTTTACCCAAGTGAAGACTGAAGAGCACAAAGTGCTTACATATAGTATCGAGATGTGTATTTTCCTTAAGCTTCACAATCATCTTAAAATGCTAAGTGCTATATGCATACACCCCAGAAGTTAGAGGGAAGGGAATCCTTATTGTAACAGCAATATGGTCAAATAAAAATCTCGGCCCAAGTCAGTGTATGTTTTTTAAGTACTTTGCCGTTCAACCTTTACCAAGCATTTGAGAAAATGTTAGTTCATGGTCAGGAAGGATAATCGACTTGTTTCGACGTTGCTACATCATACACGCTTCTTGACAGTGACTTCACAAATCCACCTGTATATCTACCTGCTTCAAAATTTCTTCAAATTCAGTAAGCATTGTTGATGCATTTCATATAAATGAATACCATCAGTTAGAGGTTTTGGAAGCATTTGTCAGTTTATTGTCTAGTAACAAGATAAATAGGAGTGACTCCATATGCCATCACTGTATGAACTATGACAGATAATATGCCATCACTGTATGAACTATGACGGATACTAACCTGACCTTTAGCCATTGGAGATGCAAGGAAAGAAACCAACCCAGCAGAAAGTTCGAACCCATCAACTCAGAGCACATGTCTTCAGTTGGGAGTGGAAAACATCAATAAATAAAAATTATATAGTTGATGGAGGAAGAATTGAGGGAAGAACAGAGAAGAACTAATTGGAAAACATGGATACAGGAAGATTCAACTGGAATAACGAAAGAAACCAAGCAGTACATAGCTTGAATTCGTCCTTGTAGAGAACCTGCAATCATTTGAAATTCTAAATTAGACAGAGAACACATCTGTATATGTAGACAACAATTGAGAATTGGAACCAGTGCATCACCTTCTAACCCAGCACAAGCAGGCCGACCTTCGTTTTTTAATACAAAGAATAGTATCACTAAAAATAAAGGAAGAATTGGGGGAAGGGGAGATGCAGCAAAGAGGGAGAATTGGAACGACTACAGACCAAAGCATTACCCATTGCTGCTGTGCTGGAGAATGGTTTACGAATGAGCAGAGCGGGATAGGAGCAGCTACAAGGCTGGGATTATATGGGCTCGCGTGAATTGAATGAAAAATATGAATCGCCAAAGAAAACTGACCTGCCCGGAGCATCAACTGGCATTAATGGCCGATTAAACTCTCAATCAATCATCCTTGGTGATTGAACTTCACGGCTATTCGCCGCCACACAGCATCCCGCCATGCTGTGGAACCGAACGGATCGAGGAGCCGCTGTCCGTTGTGTCCGTGCAAACCCAGCGCAGCCGCCATGGCAGTCGTAACCCCCGCATCAAGGAGCCGCGATGGCCGCCGCCACGCAAGAGGCAGCCAGTGAACAAAAGCAGGGTCACGAATCGGGAGCGTCCAGTGATTTAGGTTTTTCCACGCGGGACCCTGATACAGGCCCAGTAGGCCCAATTGAATCTCCTACGCCCAAAAAAACCACCAGAGCAGCGTCCCAATAAGGCCTAGCGTTCGTTAGGCTGGAACAAGCCTGGACGTGCGATTGACGCGATTAGGAGACAATCTGATGGCCGTGAAAGCCTAAGAGTTAAGATCCAACGGATACAAATGCTAATGGTCTGAGATTCAGGGAAAGTGCTCAATTATAATGTATTTAAATGTTAGTTGAGCCTGAGGTCATTTTCAAAGTAACAAAAGTATTTTACTTTCCTTTTCATATCATTGGTCAACGGAACTTATATGTTTTATTAGATTATCAGAGGGTGTTGCTGAAGCTGGAGTCATGATGGCGTTAGTAACCTTGGTGATGCTTCTTATACGGCAAACAAACTTGTTTTTTATTATCCTATGGGTTATTTATCCAGATGTTGCATATAGGAGTATTGGGGAGCTAATAATATTTGAAACTGAGCTAGCCTACTATTTCAGTTTGAGTTCAAAAATTACAAATCTCAGTGTTTGTTTTCAGTCATCAATCTTCTTCCCTTCTTTTTTGGGTCACTTTTGATAGCTTCTTTCATTCTGTACATATTAGTTGCCGCCTCAAGCCTTGGCTCTTTCTCTAGACTAGGCCTCAATTTACTGGAAAATGCAGTCTTCATTTACTGAGTTATATTTTTGTCTTGCTTTCTTCCAGGTCCCTCATACAGTGGTTCAGAAAAAAAACTATCCAATGGAGATGATGCATGAGGAGCAGCAATTTCATGATCCATGAAGCCCTATGTTCTTTTTCTCACTGGTGAGTTTTCTCTTTTTATGGTTGGATGCCAAGTAGCCAAGCCCACTTTTTTTTGTAGATTAGTTGCTTAGTTTCATGTGTTGAAGTACGTTGTCAAGTGCAGTGTGTAGGCTCTTTCTAGATTGCTCAGCAGGCAATCAATGCGGCACATGTGGAGGCTGTGAGAGCTGTGAAATGCATCGGTCTTGTCATAATTACGAGCAGGTGCACGGGCCACATTACTCTTCATGCCACTCTGAGAAGCCGAGATGTTGACTGCTGCTTGAGATTGATTTCCATGTTGAAGGGAAGGGAGTCATGTTTGAGTTCCTGCTTGAGATTGATTTCCACGTTGAAGGGAAGGGAGTCCTGTTTGAGTTCCTGTATCAAAGGATAAATAAGAAGGGGCATGCTGTCGTGGTTGTTGCTGAAGGCGTTGGTCAGGAGTTGATTACCAGAACCGAGAGTAGGATGTGCATGTCAACATGTTGTTCCTTGACGTTGGCCTTCTATAAAGTTCACATGCAACTCCCCTCCATGGTTAAAAAACCCAATTTAAACGTTTGGTTTCTTTGATGTATACTCATTTCTCTTGCCGTTGTTGTATCAAAACAATTGTATTTTTGTTGTTGGCCGCTTGGGCTTATATTTTCAATGAGAATGAGATGTGGGATAAACTACTCTGAAATGTTTGGTTCCCTTCAAATAAGTTATTAGCTAACTAATTTTCGCGGTTGTTGCACATGATACAATTGTATTATGTTTTTGTCATCTTGCCTTTTATGTGAGCTTAAACACACAATCAATTGAACTTTTACTAAGTTTTCCTGCATGTATTTTCTCAAACACAGTTACTGAAAAATGCAAATGTTTTTAACAAGTACATGGTTTTAAATGGGACACAGTGTCATTTAGCGCAACGGGTCATGTTATACAATTTTTTTCCAAACTCGGATTTCGTAGTGTGCTACATATTCTCAAAATAGCATGGTTTAACACATGGGCTCTCTACTACGAGTATCCAATATGTCCTTGCAAAATGAAACTATTTTCATCGACAACATGATTTTAGCGGGTCTCTGCGCCATTTGACGCAACGGGTCAACTAGTATATCTAATAACTGGTAGCCTTGCACTACGGGAAAGAAAGGCTAGCCACACTGATGCAGGAAGATATATCTCAGGGCATCTTCAACGGCAACCCGCAAACTCCCGCATCCGTCCACAGACAGGAGGATCAGTCTGTGGACACGGATGCGAGATGACGCAATCCAACGCTAGCTGCATACATTTCGAACAATTTTCAACAAACCGAACGAATTTCATGTAAACCGGCCAATATTCATCAAAGTTCAGGTAGAAAATAGCACAAATCATCTATACATACCATGCAAATTAAGTCTAGTACAACAAGATCTCAAATTCGACTAAATCCCGGATGTCCAATAAGTTTTCCATGAACAAATCATGTCGTCCCACACATACTTCCCCTTCAGCTCCATCCAACAGCGTGTGCACGTAAATGACCGTCCTCTATCATGTGGTACATCACGACAACGCGTGCGGGCTACATATAATGTGTAGACCAACATCGAGTGAATGAATCAATCAACACATTGAGCAAGAGGAAGAAAAACTTACGATCTTGTCCTCTGCCGCGTGCAATGGCCACCTTGCCTCGAGCTGACGAGCCACGTTGCAAAACTTGGTGACGCTGATCTAGATAGCGTGCCATCGATATGACAACGACCTCGCGTTGCGTGGTTGAATGATGTACATGTCGTAGGGCATAATATGCTTTCGTGCGCGAAACTTTTCATGCACTTGCTCCTAGAAGGGCTCCCCTCTGCTCCTGCCTATGAAATCTGCGGATTCAGCCAACCACACATCGCACAACAACTCATCTCCATGGTCGAGTAGCTGACCATCCTTTGTACTCTAAAAAATGACATAACATTTGAAAAAAGCTCAATGGCATTTGACCGAACACCTTCCCGGCGTGGTGTTCGCCATGGAGGTCGTCGACAGGGGGCAGAGTGTACCTGGGTACAAACAGCTCCAGGGTGGAAAGCTCCGTCGTAACGGTGAGCGGGCGCGTCAGTGCTGGTTGCAGACGTTCGACAATTCCTTTGTGGCGACCGGAGACGTACAACAGCGGTGGCGGAGGTGGAGGGTGCAGATGCAAAGCAAAGGGGAGAAGGGGTGGAGTGGAAGGAAATGAGATCGGGAGGGGGGATTGGGTGGGCCGAGGGTGTCGGAGTCCTATGCTTTGGGTGTCTGGACTCCCGCAAACCTCCCCCACTCCGTCCCCAATTTGCGGGAGAAATCACGTCCGGTTCGCCGAGCTTTTCTTTGAAAGGGTTTTGAAGTTGTTCTTGATGGTCACTCCCAGTCAAGTGGGGCACAGTGTGTAGCCTGAAGGAGTCGAAGGTCTCGACATCACTTGTCTTGCAGTCATGAGCTCCACCATGAAGCTGCGGCGCGCGTGACTCGAAAGGGTGGACCCGAGCAGGCCTTGGCGGCATCGGTGTTCCTCTTAGTAGCTGTGACTTGGAAGTTTTCAAAGCTGCTGCTACTGTAACTTTGTTGGTCTAAATGCATGAGGTCCTTATTTGTCTAGGGCGGCCGAAATCACTTTTTTGACCCTTTTTGGAAACCTTAGCACGATCTGACCCCTGTTTCAAAAAAAATCGAGATTTGCCCCTTTTCCTACTACCAACGGCCCCGGCAGTAGGGTAACACAGCCTATCGCCAGCCACCCAGGCGGTAGGGTAATGACAGACGACTAACGGCTCGTCAGTGTCGCTGACGTGGATAAGGAACCTACTGCCGTAGACACTGGTGGTAGGATGTGTTGCCCTACCGTCAAGGCCCCTGGCGGTAGGGTCCTGAAGTGGATAAGTGGTTGGGGGTGGGGGATGTGCGCCCCACCCACCCATTCAACCCCACGCACCACCCTAAGCACACCCCCTCTTCCACCTCTCTTCCTCACACAAGGCCCTCTCAAATCTATCTTCATTGCTTGAGATTTGTCCGGTGGATCAGGAGCATTTGTATCACGCAAGGTACCTCTCTCACCCCCTCCCCCTCATTTTAGTTGGTTGGAATAACCAATTTTGGTTGTATTGCTCACATATTTGCAAACCCTAGTTCTTGCTCTTGTTCGTGGTGAAATCAATATATATGATGCATTTAGGGTTATGTTTGCTTGACTATGTATTGTGTGCCTAACATTGTTGGGGGTCGCAAGATCTAGTGTTAGGGTTAGTGGTTTTGTTAGGGCTAGGGTTAGGGTCAAGGTTATGATGACGGTAAAAATTACTCCTTGAATTGTAGGATGGCACCGATTATCTTTTTTGAGTCTTCTGCTGAGGCGGCGGTGAAGCATGAATGTGTGTTCATTCAGGAAGTGATGCAGTCATGAGTGGGCACTATCGACGAGTTGAATGCAACTTGCAAAGTGCTATTTCTCCAAGTGCCCTTGAAAGGTGTTCGAAGATAAAGAAAAAAAGATACGTGACCTCCAGATGAACAAAAAACTTCATAGATGTGATCTTGCAAGGAAAATTGCATTGTGCGTAGCAAGGGAAGAATTGACTCAGCTTGACTTGGATAACCCTGGCCAGGTCATTGACTGGGTAATTAAGCAAGGATCATCACTGATATCGAGGCAGGCTTCTCGCTAGGCTTGGGTCCTTGAAAGAGCGGATGTCGTTTCTTGCAACCCGGGACTGCACGGCAAATATATTGTGTTGAAGCCCGTATGAGAGCATTATGGCAATTATGCACGCATGAAAAGTAAAGGGGTTGAAGTCCGTGAGCTCCTCGTGGGAAGTTTCGGTATTGCTTGACCTCCGTGACGTTGTAGTATCATTTGAACAATAATGGCATGAACCCCTTATCATTTGCTATTTGTATTTTAGTTGAACTCAGTATGTGTTATGTAATCTTTGTCATTTGAACTCTGTCAGAACTTTGTGTTGTATGTCATTTTAAGTAAGTTATGTTTTTGTTTGTTGTATGCCATTTGAATTAAGTTATGTTTTGTGTTCTATATATCACTCACTTTATAAAAACGCAATACTCTGTAGGATGGAAAAGAATGCTATCATGGAGAAAGCATATGAGACGGCTAAAGAAAATCGACGCCGTCATATGATTAGTGAGCTTAAAAATGGATTAAGAGTTGTGAAGAGGTGAATGCAACTATGAGGGATTTCAATCGGTATCACTTTCGTGAGTACCCCCCAGAGGTTGCTGCTAAAAAGAGAAGATACTAAATAAGCTACAGAGGAAGGAAGATGGTTGTAGACATTCTTTGGCAATCGAGATAGGATTCTCCGCCAGCATTGATGAATTCCCCGAGCTGGACTTGACAAGGCCTGGGCAGGTCATTGGATGTGCAATCAAAGAAGGAGTGTCAGAGAGACCAAGCGGACATGCTCGATGGGTTTGGTTTCATGAGGTAGAGGGTGTGATGATCCATTAGGTGCGATCCAGCGATATTCGATTCAGGCCTAATCCAGAGCGGGATTCACAAAGTAGGCGTATTATACTTATCAGGGGCTATTGATAGCCCACAAGTATAGGGGATCAGTTGTAGCCTCTTTCAATAAGTAAGAGTGTTGAACGCAACAAGGAGCTAAATGTAGAACAAATATTCCCTCAAGTTATATCGACCACCGATATATGTCAGCATAAAATTAATATGGAGCCTGATGCTAAACCAGTTGTTGATCACCAACGACAGTTAAATCCTAAGATGAAATGAGTTGTAAGAAATGAAATATTAAAGCTTCTGGAAGCAGGTATAATCTATCATATTGCTGATAGTAGATGGGTAAGTCATGTTCATTGTGTCCCTAAGAAGGGAGGTATTATTGTTGCTCCTAATGATAAAAATGAATTGATTCCACAAAGAAATATTACAAGTTATAGAATGGTAATTAATTTTTGAAAATTAAACAAAGCCACTAGGAAAGATCATTATCCTCTACCTTTTATTGATCAAATGCTAGAAAGACTATCAAAACATACACACTTTTGCTTTCTAGATTGTTACTCTGGTTTTTCTCAAATACCCGTGTCACAAAAGGATCAAGAAAAGACTACTTTTACTTGCCCTTTTGGTACTTTTGTTTATAGACGTATGCCTTTTGGTTTATGCAGTGCACCTGCTACCTTTCAAAGATGTATGACTGCTATATTCTCTGACTTTTGTGAAAAATTGTTGAGGTTTTCATGGATGATTTCTTCGTTTACAGAACTCCTTTTGATGATTGCTTAAGCAACCTTGATCAAGTTTCGCAGAGATGTGAAGAAACTAATCTTGTCTTGAATTGGGAGAAGTGCCACTTTATGGTTAATGAATTTATTGTCTTGGGGCATAAAATCTCTGAAAGAGGTATTGAAGTTGATAAAGCTAAAGTACATGCTACTGAAAAGATGCCGTGTCCTAAAGATATCAAAGGTATAAGAAGTTTCCTTGGTCATGCTGGTTTCTTTAGGAGATTTATTAAAGACTTCTCTCAAATTTCTAGGCCTCTTACTAATCTCTTGCAAAAATATGCTTCACTTGTTTTTGATGATGATTGTTTAGAAGCATTCGAAACACTTAAGAAAGCCTTAATTTCTGCACCTATTGTTCAACCACCTGATTGGAACTTACCAGTTGAATTATGTGTGAAGCTAGTGATTATGCTATTGGTGCTGTTCTAGGACAAAGAGTTGATAAGAAATTAAATGTTATCCATTGTGCTAGTAAAACTCTAGACAATGCTCAAAGAAATTATGCTAGTACTGAAAAAGAATTTTTAGCAGTTGTATTTGCTTGTGACAAGTTTAGATATTATATTGTTGATTCCACAGTGATTGTTCAGACCGATCATGTTGCTATTAAATACCTTATGGAAAAGAAAGATGCTAAACCTAGACTTATTAGATGGGTTCTCTTGCTACAAGAATTTGATTTACATATTACTGATAGGAAAGGGGCTAAAAACCCCGTAGCAGACAACTTGTCTAGGTTAGAAAATATTCTTGATGAACCACTACCTATTGATGATAGCTTTTCTGATGAACAACTAGCTGTCATAAATGCTTCTCGTAGTACTCCATGGTATACAGACTATGCTAATTACATTGTTGCTAAATTTATACCACCTAGTTTCACATACCAACAAAAGAAAAAGTTTTTCTATGATTTAAGACATTACTTCTGGGATGACCCACACCTTTATAAAGAAGGAGTAGATGGTGTTATTAGATGTTGTGTACCTGAGCATGAATAGGAACAGATCCTATGCAAGTGTCACTCCGAGGCCTACGGAGGACACCATGCTGGAGACAGAACTGCACACAAGGTATTACAATCTGGTTTTTATTGGCCTACTCTTTTTAAGATGCTCGTAAGTTTGTCTTGTCTTGCGATGAATGTCAAAGAATTGGTAATATTAGTAGACATCAGGAAATGCCTACGAATTATTCACTTGTTATCGAATCATTTGATGTTTGGGGATTTTATTATATGGGACCTTTCCATCCTCTAATGGGTATACTCATATTTTAGTTGTTGTTGATTATGTTACTAAGTGGGTAGAAGCTATTCCAACTAGTAGTGTTGATCATAGCACCTCCATTAAAATGCTTAAAGAATTTATTTTCCCGAGGTTTGGAGTCCCTAGATATTTAATGACTGATGGTGGTTCACACTTTATTCATGGTGCATTCCGCAAATTGCTTGCTAAGTATGATGTTAACCATAGAATTGCATCTCCATATCATCCTCATTCTAGTGGTCAAGTAGAATTAAGTAACAGAGAAATAAAGTTGATCTTGCAAAAGACTATTAATAGATCTAGAAAGAATTGGTCTAAGAAACTTGATGATGCATTATGGGCTTATAGAACTACTTATAAAAACCATGTGGGTATGTCTCCATATAAAATGGTTTACGGAAAAGCATGTCACTTACCTCTTGAACTAGAACATAAAGCCTATTGAGAAATTAAAGAGCTCAACTATGATTTCAAACTTGACAGTGAGAAGAGGTTATTTGACATTAGCTCACTTGGTGAATGGAGAACCCAAGCCTATGAAAATGCCAAGTTGTTTGAAGAAATAGTTAAAAGATGGCATGACAAAAGGATACAAAAGCGGGAATTTAATGTTGGGGATCATGTCTTGCTATACAATTCTCGTTTAAGATTTTTTGTAGGAAAACTTCTCTCTGAATGGAAAGGGCCTTACATTATCAAGGAAGTTTATCGTTCCGGTGCCATGAAAATTAACAATGCCGAGGGCAATAATCCGAAGGTGGTGAACTGGCAAAGAATCAAACATTATATCTCAGGTACTCCCATAAATATTTAAACCAATATTATTAATACCATAACACCGAAGGAGTACATAAGGGAAACCTACCAGAACGATCCAAGACCGTGAAAAGGAGTAGGTATGTGATATGGTAAGTAAGCCGACTCCAAAACTTTTCCAACAGCAATTTTCTCCGTTTTGGAATATTAAAAAAATTAGGAAAATAAGAAGTAGTCCGAACAGTACACGAGGAGGCGACAAGCCGTGGGGGCGCGCCTCCCAAGCTTGTGGCCACCTCGTGTGCCCTATGGACTCTGTTTTCTCCCAGATTGCTTGTTTTGCATGGTAAAAATTCATTATATAATCTCTCAAAGGTTTTGACCACCGTACGACGGCAATATCTTATGTTCTCATTTTGAGCTGTTTTCTGCCAGAGTTTTCAAGGCCAGGCATCATGTCTTCTTCCTCCTCCAACAATGTGGAAGAGGATGCTTGGTTGATGCTGATGGAACTTAGGAGGGAGGATGCCGAGGGAGTCATGATGGAGGAGGATGAAGGAGATTCGCTTGAGGTTCAGTCTCCGGCTTCAGAGAGAGGCACTCTAGCTGGCATCTCTACTGTTCAAAATTTGCATCAAGAATAGGGACTACAAGCAACCATGAAGGCCAAGAGATACGAGAAGGGCTTCCCCCTAGGAGGCCCTTACACAGGTTACATCGGAACAACTTTCATAATTTGGTTCATAATATGGAGTGGAGAATACTCCTCGTCCACATATACCCTCCAATTGGGATATATCCCGCCCAAGTGAAAGCGTTGCATGGAAAAGTTCTTGGTGGCCTGAAAATAAGCATCTTTTGGAGGAAATTCAGAAGAATGCAAATATGCTTCAATGCGTACTCCAAGAATTGCAGGACCTGAAGGGTAGTTTAATGAAGCTCACAGGAACCTCATCACCACCACCACCTCCGAAGAAGGATATTTGAGTATATGGGTATGGGCACTCCCTTTGGCTTGTGCCAAGCTTGGAGGAGGTGTCCCAGTATCGTATCATCATCACATCTTTACCTTTATCTATTATCTTAGTTTGATCCTTTTGGTTTTATCGTCATCTAGTCGAATAAAAGTTTTAGTATGATCTAGTCTTTGAGTTTTGCTTTGTGTTCCCTCTATGTAATCGAGTCCGAGAGTTATATAATAGATATTAGTTTTTAGTAGATGGTTTTGCTTTCTTGCTAGGATTTGAGAAAAAGAAAGGAATAAAAGAAATAAAGAAGATTATACAATAATCTTATGAAGAGTGATGACTTCACATATAAAGAGTATGATGAATAAAATTTATTGAGAGTTGACAAACATAGTTTTGGTCATTGTCGCAATTAATAGGAAGTAATAAAGAAAGAGAGGTTTCACATATAAATATACTATCTTGGACATCTTTTGTGATTGTGAGCACTCATTAAAATATTATATGCTAAAAGGTTGATGTTGGACAAGGAAGACAACATAATGGGTTATATTTTCTTATGTCCGAATAGAAGTTATATTGTCATGGATCCTCTAACATGTTGAGCTTGCTTCTCATCCTATGCTAGCCAAATCTTCTTGTGCATCCAAAATCCCTTAACCCAGTTTTGCCATGAGAGTCCACCATATCTACCTCTGGATTGAGTAAGATCCTTCAAGTAAGTTGTCATTGGTGCAAGCAATAAAAATTGCTCTCTAAACATGTATGATCTTTTAGTGTGAAGAAAATAAACTTTATACGAACTTGTGATATGGAAGAAATAAAAGCGACGGACTGCATAATAAAGTTCTTTATCACAAGCGGCAATATAAAGTGACGTTCTTTTGCATTAAGATTTTGTGCATCCAACCATAAAAGCGCATGACCACCTCTACTTCCCTCTACGAAGGGGCCTATATTTTATTTTTATCTCCAATCCTTATACAAGAGTCATGGTGATCTTTACCTTTCCTTTTTAGACTTTTTATTTTTGGCAAGCACTATATGTTGGGGAAAGATCTAGATATATATATCCACTCGGATGTAGGTGATCATAAATTATTATTGTTTTTGACTATATACTACAAGGCAACAGCCTCACAACTCTTTATTCAAAGAGACAAAAGGAAACAAAAGTCCTTATTGTTGACATTACCCTTGAGGTAAAAGGTTGGGAGGTGAAATTATAAGTCCCTATCTTTCTCTGTGTCCGATTGAGGCTTTGATCTCATAAGTATCGTGTGAGTGTGAGCAATTGTGAAAGACTAAAATATAGTTGAGTGTGTGGACTTGCTACATAAAAGCTCTTACATTGACTCTTTCCGATATTATGATAAACTGCAATTGCTTCAATGACTGAGATCATAATTTATTAGTTTTATGAAGTTTTTAGTTCATACTTTACCTTGTGAATGAATTATCACTTTAGCATAAGAAGTTATCTGACAATATGTTGTTGTTCTAAAGATTATCATGATTCCTTCATGTCCACATTTTATTTTATCGACACATGTATCTCTAAACATGTGGACATGATTATCTATTTCAGCTTTCGCTTGAGGACAAGCGAGGTCTAATCTTGAGGGAGTTGATACGTCCATTTTGCATCATGCTTTTATGTTGATATTTATTGCATTATGGGTTGTTATTTCATATTATGGCACATTACTTATGCCTTTTTCTGTTATTTTACAAGATTTACATGAAAAGGGAGAATGCTAGCAGCTGGAATTCTGGACCGGAAAGGAGCAAATCTGAGATACCTATTCTGCATAACTCCAAGAGTCCTAAAAATTTACGGAGAATTATTTTGGAATATATAAAAAAATTGGGCGAAGAAACTACCAGAGGGGACCCACCAGGTGGCCACAAGCCTGGGGGCGCGCCCTACCCCCAGGGCGGGCCCCTAGGGCTTGTGGCCCCCCTGGCCATCGTCTGGTGCCCCTCTTCTGCTAGAAGAAAGGTTTTGACCTAAAAAAATCATAACGAAGCTTTGAGGATGAAAGCGCTGCCGTCTCGAGGCGGAACCTAGGCAGAAGCAATCTAGGGCTCCGGCGGAGCTGTTCTGCCGAGGAAAATTCCCTCCGAGAGGGGGGAATCGAAGCCATCGTTGTCGGTGTCAAAACCGGCAGATCTCGGGTAGAGGGTCCCGAACTGTGCGTCTAAGGTCGATGGTAACAGGAGACAAGGGACACAATGGTTACCCAGTTTCGGGCCCTCTCTATGGAGGTAATACCCTACTTCCTGCTTGATTGATCTTGATGAATATGAGTGTTACAAGCGTTGATCTACCATGAGATCGTAATGGCTAAACCCTAGAGGTCTAGCTTGTATGACTATGGTAATGAATGTCTCCTCCGGACTAAGTCCTCCGGTTTATATAGACACCGGAAGGATCTAGGGTTTACACCAGGTCGGTTACAAGGAAAGGAATCTACATATTTGGTCGCCAAGCTTGCCTTCCACGCCAAGAAGAGTCCCATCAGGATACGGGTGCAGTCTTCGGTCTTCGTATCTTCACAGCCCATCAGTCTGGCCCATGTCTAACAGGCCGGATGCCCGAGGACCCCTTAGTCCAGGACTCCCTCAGTAGCCCCCGAACTAGGCTTCAATGACGAGGTGTTCGGCGCGCAGATTGTCTTCGGCATTGCAAGGCAGGTTCCTCCTCTGATGACCTCCAAGTAATGTATTCGGCTTTTAATTCAATGTCGCACCCCTCGGCCTCTGTGCATCGATAACTTCAGCTTCCACGTGTCGAACGAATGCGGAAGGTCAGGGTATTTTTCGCAAATAACACCCCGGCCATGCGAGAAAGAGCGTCTATTTAAGGAGATTGGATCTCAGATCCATTCGGCACCACGCGGAGAAAATCCTCAGAGATTGCTAGGAAAGATCATTCCAACATGGCTAGCATTCCCAGCTCCTCCTCCCTTTCTAAACCAGAGAAAGGCGAGTGGGAGAGGTGCTCTGTGTCTCACAGTCAATTAGCAAAGTTGCAAACGCAGGGATTTCTTCCCCCTGCAGATCTGGTCTCTGTTCGAGCAGGGTTGGCCTCCTTTAATGGCGAGACCCAGGCAGAGGACTTCCCCAATCCATCTGGGGGGAGGGGAGTGAGTGTGTTTCATCCCTTATCTGCTAAGAGGCGTCAGATTTCCAATTCATCCATTCCTTCGAGGGCTTCTGGAATATTATGGACTCCAAATACACAACTTTATTCCCGCCTCTATCCTGCACATTGCCGGTTATGTTGCTTTATGCGAACTATTTCTGGGTATTGAGGCCCATTTTGAGCTGTGGAGAAAGTTGTTCTGTCTTGTCCCACGCAACCACGAGGGGTCAATATTTGAAATGGGCGGAGCCAAAATATGGTGCATCGTCGATACCGGATACCTGTCCGGCCCACCAAGGAAGGCATATGAAGAATGGCCTTCGGGATGGTTCTATATTGAGGATGTCGCACTTCTCGACCCAGTTCGGAAGGGTCTTCCCATATTTGCAAGAGTTCCACTAAAGAAACGCCATAGTTGGCATCCCCGAAGTCTTGAAGAGGATGACAATGCGGAAGTTGGCCAGATTATGAGCAAGATAAAGACGCTCGCCCAGTCCGAATTGACAATGGTTGAGGTAATGGCGATCTCAATAGTGCGGGGGGTTCAGCCACTTCAATACAGAGGGCTTCCAATGTGACACTATAATGGGGAGGACGACGCCTCCCGTTGTGGTCGGAATGGTCCGGACACCCCTGACGCTCTGGCCAAGATACTGGCCGGGCTGTTTAAAGGGAAGGAGGAGGAATTCCTTCGCATCAAGCGCAGAGATGGGTACTCTATGTATGACCCTCCCAGCTGGGTATAAGCCCTAACCCCTCTGCTTTTTCTCATTCCGCTTTCCCAGTCATCTTTAATGAATTCTTAATCTGTCTATTTATAAAAACACTGGCGAAAGATCACCAAGGGGCTTCATAGGACCCGTATATATTCGTGGTACTTGTGGAAGGGGTGTTTTACCAGGCGAGCTACAGTGGCATGGAAGTGGCCATTATCGCCGATTATCGTGGTCTTCTTCTTGCTTCCCATGTAAGTCATCAGGAGAAATCCTCCCCGAAAGAGTTTCCTCGCACGTCATGCTACCCCGGGGGCGACTCCAAAGAGAGCGGCTCCTGCGCTGAGCAAGGCCTCTAAAAGGAAGACCGGTGAAGACACAGCCGGGCCTTCGTCGAAGAGGTGTGGATCTGAAAGTATGCTTTAGTAGTCACATCCATCTGTGGTTGTTATGTTTGTCCTGTATCAGGAAAAAGGTTCGCCGAACTATGTCCGGGAATTCGGCCAGTCATACTCCCAACAGCCGGGGTGAAAACCCTACCGGAGAGACGGGGGCCGATACGGGAATGATACCGGACTGTCCTTCGACCGAGGGCTCGGAAGATATGTATGCCACCAACTCGGAAGTGGAGAGCGCCATGAATCATTGGTGCCGGAGGGCCGTTTTACGGGACCTTGGCTTCTTAAAAGATGCGTTTGATGCCTTCAGCTTGGCAGATGAATATATCTGAGCTGCTCGAGATGGGATGGGCAGATCCACAAAGCAGCATTTAACGGATGTGCAGGTAAGGTTTCTTTTGTCCGAATAGGATAACCACATGCTAGTAGCCCCCGAGACTGAAAGCAGTTGGCACAAGTGATTTAAGGATCGTTGTATGACCAGGTTCTTATGGAGAAGAACAACCTACTAGCTCAAGAGCCAGAGCAGTGTAGGATATAGCTAAATGCTGCTACCGCTGAACTGAAAAAGTCCAAGAAGGCATCCTCTGACAAGGTTCCCCTCCATCGAGGAATAATAATTATATGCCCGTTGTGCTAATACTGTTGCGTATCTCATAATAGGATCATTAGATCTACTGGAAGAGGAGTTGAAAACCGCTCAAGCGGGAGAGAAAGAGCCAAAAAGACTATGTGCCGCGGGCGAGCGTGTTCTGACCCGAGCCAGAGAGGAGAAAAACAAACTCCAGGATTCAAACACCAAACCGGGCAAAGAACTGAAAGATGTGCGGGCCCAGCTGGCCGACTCCGTGAAGGAGAATAAAAAGCTGCGAGGCGGCATATACAATACGTGGCCGAATTTACCTTATAACAGTTTGGAGGTAAAAGTAGCTGATATAGCTATGATTGCAGGTATGTTGATGGGCCGTCCCGAAGAGGAGGTGTCCGGATCATCAAGTGATCTTCTGCAAGGGCTGTCGCAATTGCATGAAAAAGCTCGGCAGGCAATGCGGAGTGTAGCCAAGGCCATATGGCCATCCACCTCCCCTCCAGGGGGTATGGACGAGCTTGTAGAGCTGTTCAAGAGAGCGCGGCGGCGTATCCGACTATGGAAGATATCGGCATGCTGGGAGGGTGTGCGAGAGGCCTGGGCCATGGTGAAAACACGGTATACCAAGCTGGATCCAAATCACATGGCCTGGGTCGGACCGCTAGGGTCAAATGGGGAAGAAATTCCCGTTAGTTTAGTATATGACCAAGTAGAGGTGGCCGCTAGATATTCCCAACATGATTGTAAGTTAGACCGCCTGTTGGACGGTGTAGAGGAGGAAGTTTTTGAGTCCTAAGTGACTATGTACTTTCCTTCTAGCTGGATTGTAAAACGATTGTCATGGACGACCTTTTCGCTTCGACCTCTCGACTCGAAGGTGCGAAGTGTTTTCCGAATACCCGAGCGGCAAAATAAACCGGGGTATGCGTGAAAACCAGGCGTACAGGTCATAGTTGCTTAAACAGACAAGTTGTATCCGGCTAGTTATGTTATATTACATTAAAATTGTAAGAAACATCTTCGAGAGAGAATAGTTCCGTTAAGGGTTCCTTTCCCTGGGTGTGCATGCATTGATGTGCATGTCCGGACTGTGATGAAGAAATCACAATGTGTATAGCTTCTGGGAGTTCACGATGGAACGAATGCAAAAACACCTTTAGTTCACCGACCGAATGTTCCCTCAAGAATGCTAGCTTTCGGCTTCACCCAATATGAGGTACACATCCGGATGACCCGGCAGTAACAATACCAGAGGTGCTCCCTTTATGCCCTAGCCTAACTAACGGGAACGTAGGGCATAAGCACAGGAGCCAGACAACCTAGCTTGGCCAAAACTTAAGTCATATCGATGCATATAATGGCGAAGAAAAGGTACATATGGGAGAAAACGCATATGTGATGAGCTTGATGCTCGGAGAATAACAATAGCAAGCTTCTGTCCAAGAAGCCCCCGGGTATAATAGACATACATATTTGAAGGTGTATGCGTCGGCGGTGCACGGTCTAACCGCACGAAAGCTTTTAAGGCTAAAGAGAAAAAATGAAAAGAGAGAGAAAAAATGATGGAAACAATAGGGGGAAGGAAACGAACGAAGAGTTCGGTGCTAGGCATAAAATCTTCGGTGTCTGGCCGCGTTCCAGGGGTTCGGCTCTAGTTGATTGTCTGACGTATCACGCAAGCGGTACGCCCCTCTGGTGAGAACTCCGTCGATGATGAAGGGACCCTCCCACTTGGGCTTTAGTTTGTCCTTTTTCTTCTCCGGCAGGCGTAGAACGAGTTCGCTGACGTTATAAGTTTTGGCCCGCACTTCTCTGCTTTGATACCTGCGAGCTTGCTGTTGATAAAACGTGGAACGGGCTTTTGCGACGTCGCGCTCCTCCTCCAGGGCATCTAAGCTGTCCCGCCGATCGAGCTTGGCCTCTCTCTCTTCGTACATCCGCACTCGAGGTGAGTCATGAATAATGTCGCAGGGTAGCACTGCCTCTGTGCTGTACACCATGAAGAAAGGTGTGTATCCGGTAGTGCGATTGGGCGTGGTCCGCAGCCCCCAGAGTACGAATTCGAGATCCTCAACCCAATGCTTGTCTGATTCTTTCAAAGACCGCACCAGTCTAGGCTTAATGCCGCTCATAATAAGACCATTGGCTCTTTCGACTTGACCGTTTGTCTATGGATGATAGATAGAGGCGTAATCGAGCTTGATGCCCAGATTAGCGCACCAGGTTTTCACTTCGTCGGCTGTGAAGTTAGAGCCGTTATCAGTGATGATACTGTGTGGAACACCATAACTCTGTACAACGCCGGATATAAAGTCTATTACTGGTCCGGCTTCGGCCATTTTAACTGGTTTGGCTTCTATCCACTTGGTGAATTTGTCCACCATGACCAGCATATATTTTTCTTATTGCTTCCTCCTTTAAGGGGTCCTACCATGTCCAGTCCCCAGACCGCAAAAGGCCAAGTGATGGGGATTGTTTGTAGGGCAGTGGGGGGCATATGGCTTTGGTTGGCGAAGAGTTGGCATCCGACGCAACGTTGGACAAGGTCCTGTGCATCTGCTCGGGCCGTCGGCCAATAAAATCCTGTATGGAAGGTGAGGGAGTCCTAGACTAGGGGGTGTTCGGATAGCCGGACTATACCTTCAGCCGGACTCCAGGACTATGAAGATACAAGATTGAAGACTTCGTCCCGTGTCTGGAAGGATCTTTTCTTGGCGTGGAAGGCAAGCTAGGTGTGCGGATATTCAAGATCTCCTACCATTGTAACCGACTCTGTGTAACCCTAACCCTATCCGGTGTCTATATAAACCGGAGGGTTGTAGTCCGTAGGATAGAACCATCATCATACACAATCATACCATAGGCTAGCTTCTAGGGTTTAGCCTCCTTGATCTCGTGGTAGATCTACTCTTGTACTACCCATATCATCAATATTAATCTAGCAGGAGTAGGGTTTTACCTCCATCGAGAGGGCCCGAACCTGGGTAAAATAAAGTGTCCCTTGTCTCCTGTTACCATCCGACCTTGACGCACAGTTCGGGACCCCCTACCCGAGATCCGCCGGTTTTGACACCGACATTGGTGCTTTCATTGAGAGTTCCTCTGTGTCGTCGCTTTTAGGCCCGATGGCTCCTTTGATCATCAACAACGATGAGGTCCAGGGTGAGACTTTCCTCCCCAAAAAAATCTTCGTCTTCGGCGGCTTCGCTCTGCGGGCCAATTCGCTTGGTCGTCTGGAGCAGATCGAAAGCTACACCCCTGGCCATCAAGTCAGGTTTGGAAGCTTAAACTACACGGCAGATATCCGCGGAGACTTGATCTTCGACGGGTTCGAGCCACAGCCAAGCGCGCCGCACTACCTCGAGGGGCATGATATAGCTCTGCCTCCGAATAGTGCCCTCGAGGCCGCACACGCACCGGCCCCGATCCTCGACTCGGAGCCCGCTGCGTTTTTGGAGGATGAACGGTTGGACGTCACCTCGGGGGCTGCGATCTTGAAGGCGATCGAGCCGAACTCCAGCCCCGTACTCCGCACGACCCATGACTCCAAGGAGTCGGATTCTTCTCCGAACTCCGGGCCTCCTGTGCCCCTGCCGATCGAATCCGATTGGGCGCCTATAATGGAGTTCACTGCCGCGGACATCGCACTCACCTTTCGGTGATATCCTGAATTCTCTCAAGTCTCTCTCTCTATCAGGAGAGCCTAGGCCGGACTATGGTCTGCGAGGTTGGGATTCGGACGACGAAGAAATTCAAAGCCCACCCACCACCCACTTAATAGCCACTGTCGATGATTTAACCGACATACTTGACTTCGGCTCCGAAGACTTCGACGGTATGGACGACGAAGGAGGAGATGAACAAGAACCAA
The DNA here is from genome assembly GCA_032464435.1 of Aegilops umbellulata. NCBI lineage: Eukaryota > Viridiplantae > Streptophyta > Magnoliopsida > Poales > Poaceae > Aegilops > Aegilops umbellulata. The sequence goes on along the minus strand of CP136060.1, from coordinate 80,583,070 downwards.
CACCTGTAGGGCGCTGGACCGCCACCTCATCATATGACATATATATGGTGGACGCTCCAAAGGATGGAGATGGTGATGGAATAGCGGAGGATGACACCTCGAAAAAACAGCTAAAACGCCAACGTCAACGGCGCCGCTCTAAATCTCGCCACAGCAGAAATGGTGATTCCGGCACGGGAGATAATACTACCCCGGATAGCGCCGAAGAACACCAAATCCAGCAAGATTCGGCGCAGGAAGATGGAGAAGCCAGCCCTCATGAGAGAGCGGCAGAGCGAGAGGTTGAGGATGATAACTACATGCCTCCCTCCGAAGACGAGGCAAGCCTCGACGACGACGAATTCGTCGTACCATCAGACCCCGCCGAACAAGAGCGTTTTAAACGCAGGCTTCTAGCCACGGCGAATAGCCTAAAGAAAAAGTAGCAACAGCTTAGAGCTGATCAAGATTTGCTAGCTGACAGATGGACTGAAGTCCTTGCGGCCGAAGAGTATGAACTCGAGCGCCCCTCCAAAAATTATCCTAAGCGCAGGCCGCTACCCCAATCAGAGGGGGAAACAACTACATTACCAATGGATGACATGGCAGACCGGCCACCTCGCGGCCGCGACAGAGAGGCCTGTCGAACCTCTAAACAAGCCATGCCCCGGTGCCGCTCAACTAAGGCACGGGAAAATGAGCCAGACCTGCGAGACGTACTGGAGGATAAAGCAAGGCAAACAAGATCGATCTATGGATCGCGCAGACGCCCGACGATACGTGATGACCTTCACTCCGGACACAATAAATCCGGCCGGGCCGAACACAACAGGCATAGCTCTTCCGAGCTGCGTCGTGACATAGCCCAGTAAAGGGGCGCCGCACACCCACTATGCTTCACAGATGAAGTAATGGATCATAAAATCCCAGAGGGTTTCAAACCTGCCAACATCGAGTCGTACGATGGTACGACAGATCCGGCAGTATGGATTGAGGATTATCTCCTTCACATCCACATGGCACGTGGCGACGATCTACACGCCATCAAATATCTACCCCTTAAGCTCAAGGGACCAGCCCGGCACTGGCTTAACAGCCTACCAGCGGACTCAATCGGTTCTTGGGAAGACCTGGAAGCCGCATTCCTCGACAACTTCCAGGGGACCTATGTGCGGCCACCGGACGCCGATGACCTAAGCCACATAATTCAGCAGCCAGAAGAATCGGCCAGGCAATTCTGGACACGGTTCCTAACAAGGAAAAATCAGATAGTCGATTGTCCGGACGCAGAGGCCCTAGCAGCCTTCAAACATAACATCCGCGATGAGTGGCTTGCCCGACACCTGGGACAGGAAAAGCCGAAATCTATGGCAGCCCTCACGACACTCATGACCCGCTTTTGCGCGGGCGAAGATAGCTGGCTGGCTCGCAGCAACAACTTATCGAAGAACCCTGGTAGTTCGGATACCAAGGACAAAAGTGGCAGGACACGTCGAAATAAGCAAAAGCGCCGCGTTAGCAGCGACAACAATGAGGATACGACAGTAAATGCCGGATTCAGAGGCTATAAATCCGGTCAGCGGAAAAATCCATTTAAAAAGAATACCCAGGGCCCGTCCAGTTTGGACCGGATACTCGACCGCTCGTGCCAGATTCATGGCACCCCCGAAAGGCCAGCCAATCACACCAACAGGGACTGTTGGGTGTTCAAGCAGGCAGGCAAGTTAAGAGCCGAACACAAAGACAAGGGGCTGCATAGCGACGAGGAGGAGGAGCCCAGGCCGCCGAACAACAATGGACAGAAGGGGTTTCCCCCACAAGTGCGGATGGTGAACATGATATACGCGACCCACATTCCCAAGAGGGAGCGGAAGCGTGCGCTACGGGATGTATACGTGATGGAGCCAGTCGCCCCAAAGTTCAACCCATGGTCCTCCTGCCCGATCACTTTTGATCGAAGAGACCACCCCACTAGCATCCGTCACGGCGGTTTTGCCGCATTGGTTCTTGACCCAATCATCGACGGATTTTATCTCACAAGAGTCCTCATGGACGGCGGCAGTAGCCTGAACCTGCTTTATCAGGATACAGTGCGGAAAATGGGCATAAATCCATCAAGGATCAAGCCCACAAGGACGACCTTTAAAGGCGTCATACCAGGTGTAGAGGCCAATTGCACAGGCTCAGTAACACTTGATGTGGTCTTCGGATCTCCGGATAACTTCCGAAGCGAAGAGTTAATCTTCGATATAGTCCCGTTCCGCAGTGGCTATCACGCCCTGCTCGGACGAACCACGTTCGCTAAATTCAATGCGGTGCCGCACTACGCATATCTCAAGCTCAAGATGCCAGGCCCTCGAGGAGTAATTACGGTCAACGGAAACACAGAACGCTCCATCCGTACGGAGGAGCACACGGCGGCCCTCGCAGCGGAAGTACAAAGCAGCCTTTCAAGGCAACTCTCCAGTCCGGCCGTTAAAAAGCCGGACAATGCAAAGCGCGCCCGGAGTAACCTGCAACAAGACCGCCTGGCACGTTCGGAGCAAGCGTAGCAATACGGCCCCAACCCCAGCCATCACAACATAGCGGAGCTAGTACCTCGAGTACACAATTACGCCCTCGAAATTCCATGGGCACAGGGGGAGGGGCACATTAACGACATGCTTACAATACGCGTCAAACGTACTAGGGGCTGTCGGATTTTTTTTACTTTCAGGACTCCACACTCTGGATAACCTGTTCGGCCTGCTGCCGCATAGACGATGCAAGACCCAGGAAAGCAGACAACGCTACGCCGCATTACGGAACTCTCAGGTGGTCTCTATTTCGAGCGATATATCTGTTTCTAAATTCCGCGGCCCGCGCCTGGTCCGGACATGTTAAATAGTCTAATATCTTTTTTGCTTATCGCACTACTTGTATCGTTCGACTTTGATAAATAGCCTCTCTATAAACAATGCATAGCTTTTCACCTATTTTTTGCGTTGTCCTCTTTTAATATATATGTTCATTAAAAAAACATGATCGCAACCGTACACCATGGTACGGCAAAACACGCCAGGGGCTTCATTACCCTTCTATCTGGTGTGAGAAGTCCGTACACTTTCACAAGTGCGGCACCCCGAACTTATAGCACTATATGCATCGGCTCTGAATCATGATTTTGGTCACATGTTGGGTTTGCCCGGCTCCTATGTTTTGGTACCTTACGTTCCGCTATATCGGCTAAGGTAGCACTAGGAGCACCACTGCGATTGTGCCCCAGTTCAGGTGGGTTAAGCACCTCAGTGGAGAAAGCTAAAACAGACTGTCATGATAAGGCGTGAGACCGGTCGCTATTCGAGAGGTTTTTCGAGTCCTTAAAGACTTATGCCGCTTTGAGCGAGGAGCTGGCTATGTCCGGCCAAAGGCGTGGATAGCGCCCCGAATTCGGCCTTCCGAACTAGGGGCTTCGCTGAAATTTAAAATTATAACGTTCTATGGCTAAGTGAGAGTGTTCAAGCATTATAGTCCGATTGCCTGGTTCGTTGTGCTGAGCGCCTCCCTCGAAGGACCCAACTATGGGAAAAAGAGCCCTCAGGTTTATCCCGAACACCCCAGCACTAGTGGCATGGGGGCAGAAGCCGACGACTGGCCATCTCTCAATTTTTGATAAACGGCCGCACAGAAAATAATATTTTAAATTCAAGAAGCATTGCTTAGCGCATATGAACAAGTTTTCAGCGCACAGGATACAAACGAGCGAGTTCATTCAAATACTACATCTTTAGTACATTCATCCGCGACAAGGCGGGCTCCGGCAAGAACTTCCTTGTAGTAGTTCTTGGGCTTGCGATGCTCCTTCCCCGGCGGCGGCCCGTCCTTCACCAGCTTCTCTCCGTCCAGCTTACCCCAGTGTACCCTTACACGGGCAAGGGCCCTCCGGGCACCTTCAATGCAGGCAGAGCGCTTGATGACCTCAAGCCGTGGACAAGCCTCCACCAGCCGCCGCACTAGCCCGAAATAGCTCCCAGGCAGGGCCTCTCCAGGCCACAGCCGAACTAGTAAGCCCTTCATGGCCTGTTCGGCCGCCTTGTGGAGCTCGACCAGCTGTTTCAGCTGATCGCTCAAAGGCACAGGGTGTCCGGCCTCAGAATACTGAGACCAGAACACACTCTCCGTCGAGCTGCCCTCTTCAGCTCGGTAGAACGCGGCGGCGTCGGATACGCTGCGGGGAAGATCGACGAACGCCCCTGGAGAACTCCGGATTCGGGTAAGTAACAGGTAGTTTACTTTTATGTTCCTACTTTGCATTAAGAATGCCTTACCCGTTGCTATCTTTTTCACCTCCTCCAACTCTTGGAGGGCCTTTTGGGCTTCGGCCTTGGCACTCTTGGCGGTCTTAAGGGCCGACACGAGCTCGGATGCTTGCGCTTTCGACTCAAGCTCCAAACTCTCATGTTTTTTCATGAGAGCTTGCAGCTCTTGCTGCACCTCGCCGACCTGAACCCCAAGCCTTTCTCGCTCGGCGCGCTCCTCGGCCGTTTTATTTCCGGCTTCATCCAGCGCCTGTTTTAGGGTTGCCACCTCTGTTGTGGCCCCTACAATAAGCAGTACAATCCTGTTATTTATTTCTGCAATCAAGCCTCTCTATAGGCACCTTTTTTCTTTTTTTTCCAGGGTATTTCTTACCTTCTTTCTCCTCGAGCTGCTGTTTGGCAAGGCTGAGCTCTTGCTCGGTCCGCCCGAGGTCCTTTTTAAGGACATCCACCGGCGCAGTCAGTGCGGCAGTGGACAACAGTGAAGCCTGCATACGCATATTTGACTTTTTGTTGTTAGACTCCTGCGAATATTACTAGATCCTCTATTCGGCTTTTCTTTCCGAACACCGAATAGAGCATCAGGGTCTACTGTCTATGCGGTAAATAATTTGACATATTTTTACTTACCTCGAAGCCTGTTAGAAGGCTAGGGCAAGCTTCAGTCAGTCCGCTTTTGGCGGACTGAACCCTTTGGATCACCGTACTCATAACAGTACGGTGCTCCTCATCGATGGCGGCGCCCTTAAGCACCTCCAGCAGATTGTCCGGCGCCTCCGGTTGGACGGAGGCCGCCGGCTCAGACGGCTTACTCCTCTTGGAAGGAGTTCGCCCACCGCGGACCAGGACTGTCAAGTCCAGCGCAGTGTCCGGCACAAAGCCGGACTTGGAGCCCTGGGGGGTTTCATCCCCTTTACTCCTGGGGTCCGGAGGATTGCCTTGCGGCTCCTCCAGGACTATCTCCTCCTGCCCTGCTTGGCGGGACGCCACTTCAGCGTCGTCCACCCTGCGGGGGGGAGACAGCGGGCGGAACAGAGTTCACGTCCGACGAATCCAGGGAGCCGCTCGACGAATCGTCGAGATCGGCCCGGGGCGGGCTGCATAAATTACGAGCGATATTAGAGAAAGCCGCGCATTAAAAGAATATCATGAGTCACTCTGGTATATGAATACTTACGATTTCGCCGGACGTTTGGTTCTGTCCGTCCACTCCTCTCTGCCCTCTTCGGCGTCGTGGGAGTAGTCCGGCGGAGGGGTCTTCCTTTTCCTCGACCCCTCGGCCTCCCCCGTTGGGGTGGCCTTCTTCTTCTTTGCTCCCCTCGCTGGGGGGTGAGCTTTCTTGTTCCTCCTCCTCGTTTTCACGAGAGGAGAGCGACGCAGACTCGTTAGATGACGAGTCCGACACCACCATGTTGCGGGAACTTTTTCGAGTCCCGGTGGTTTTCTTCTTCTTGGCCTTCTTCTCCGGCACCACATAAGGTGCCGGAGCCATCAACTTCACCAAGAGAGCTGGGGCTGGGTCTTCGGGCAGGGGAGCCGGACAGTTAATTGGTCCGGATACAGCCTGCCAAGCCTGTCAAAGGTAAAGGGAGTTTAGATCCCGCATAGAATTAATCTATGAAGAAGAGCTTAACAAACCTGTCAAAGGTATAGATAGCTCACCTCGCTGGCGTGACGCTGCGAGCTGTATCCGCGGTCCTCGGAAGCGGATGTGGGGGACTCGGCGCCTTTGGTCAGCACCTTCCAGACGTCTTCATACGTCGTGTCGAAGAGCCTACTGAGGGTTTGGTGCTGCGCCGGGTCGAATTCCCACAAAGTAAAACCCCGTTGTTGGCACGGGAGGATCCGGCGAACGAGCATGACCTGGATCACATTGATCAGCCGGATTGGCTTGTTCACCAGGGACTGGATGCATGTTTGCAACCCAGTCACTTCTTCCTCGTTGCCCCATGACAGGCCCATCTCTTTCCAGGACATGAGCCGCGTGGGGGGTTCGGATCTGAACTCGGGGGCTGCGACCCATTTCGGATCGCGTGGCTCGGTGATGTAAAACCACCCGGCCTGCCACCCCTTTAGGGACTCCACACAGGAGCCATCGAACCAGAGGACGTTGGCCATCTTGCCGACCATAGCACCTCCGCACTCCGCCTGGGTGCCGGACATCACCTTGGGCTTGACATTGAAGGTCTTGAGCCAGAGGCCGAAGTGGGGGCGGACGCGGAGAAAGGCCTCACACACGGTGATAAGCGCCGAGATGTTGAGGACAAAGTTCGGGGCCAGATCGTGGAAATCCAGGCCGTAGTAGAACATGAGCCCCCGGACGAATGGGTGAAGTGGAAAGCCCAGTCCGCGGAGGAAGTGGGGAAGAAAAACTACCCTCTCATGGGGCCTTGGGGTAGGAAGAAGCTGCCCCTTCTCAGGAAGCCGATGCGGGATGTCCTTGGACAAGTATCCGGCTTTCCTTAGCTTTTTTTACTTGGGCCTCCATGACGGAGGAGGCCATCCACTTGCCTCCCGCTCCGGACATTGTTGGAGAAGGTTGAGGAAGGAAGAGCGGACTTGGGCGCTGGAGCTTGAGTGCGCGAGAGATGGATTGGCAAAGGAGAAAGAAGGCGTAGGTTAAAAAGGTGAATCCTTATCCCTTTATACAAGCGGGTGCGGTTAGGCGTCCCCACCTACCTAATAAAACTCACTTGCCTCCCAAGCGCCGTGGTAAATGGCGTGATTGGGTTATCCACGTCCGTATTGATGAGAATCCCGTTAAAAGGGGCACACGATCTCTGCTTTGACAAGACGTGCCAAGGAAACCGCCTCGCTAAACACGCTGAGGTGGAACAATGAAAACGATTTATATAAAGAGCTTGGCCGCAGTGTTATGACGCACTGCGGAGTACGTCAGCAGATTTGATTTGTGTTAATATTATTCTCTATATGGCAATATGTGGAAACTTATTTTGCAGAGCCGGACACTATTTTTGGTGTTTGTAATCTTCTTGAAGAACTTGGACGAGGAACCCGCCTTGCAATGCCGAAGACAATCTGCGCGCCGGACTCGTCGTCATTGAAGCCTGGTTCAGGGGCTACTAAGGGAGTCCTGGATTAGGGGGTGTTCGGATAGCCGGACTATACCTTCAGCCGGACTCCAGGACTATGAAGATACAAGATTGAAGACTTCGTCCCGTGTCCGGAAGGTTCTTTTCTTGGCGTGGAAGGCAAGCTAGGCGTGCAGATATTCAAGATCTCCTACCATTGTAACCGACTCTGTGTAACCCTAACCCTATCCGGTGTCTATATAAACCGGAGTGTTGGTGTCAAAACCGGCAGATCTCGGGTAGGGGGTCCCGAACTGTGCGTCAAGGTCGGATGGTAACAGGAGACAAGGGACACTTTATTTTACCCAGGTTCAGGCCCTCTCGATGGAGGTAAAACCCTACTCCTGCTAGATTAATATTGATGATATGGGTAGTACAGGAGTAGATCTACCACGAGATCAAGGAGGCTAAACCCTAGAAGCTAGCCTATGGTATGATTGTGTATGATGATGGTTGTATCTCCTATCGACTAGCCTGGCCTCGGTTTATATAATGCACCAGAGGCCTAGGATAACAAGAGTCCTAGCCGAATACGCCGGTGGGGAGGAGTCCTTGTCTTGATCGCCAAGTCTTGTGGAATCTTCCTTGTATGCGGTAGTTGTCCGAACTGGCCCATGAGTATACGACCACGGGGTTCCTCGGTACAATCTAATAGATTGGGAGACGACGTGGTGAGTACCCCCTAGTCCAGGACACCGTCAGTAGCCCCCTGAACCGGTCTTCAAGTTAGGGACGCTCCTCGATTCTTACGAACTGTTCTTCATCTTCGGTCGTCGGTCTTGAAAACTGGTTCAACGAATCTTCTTTATCTTCGATCTTGAGGATCGCCGAAATGCATTCGACGGGTTTACACGTCGGGTATCTGAGGAGCCCCTTTAAGTTTCCGGCCTTTATCAATGCCTTGTTATTTTTATGCCACACCTCGGGTTTGTTCCCAGGAGGCAGTTCCCTCTTGCGTCCGAGCTCTAACGCCGGACTGCATTCGAGGTATTTTTTGCAGCCGAGCACCAATGCCAGACTGCTTCCCAGCTCTAACGCCGGAATGTATCCGAGCTCCAACGCCAGACTATGTATCCGAGCTCAAACGCCGGATTGTATCTGAGCTCCAATGCCGGACTATGTATCCGAGCTCCAACGCCGGACTGTATCCGAGGTGTCGTAAATCACCTTGGTTCAAAGATGTTTGAAGGAGTTTAGCTGAGCTTAATGCCGGAAATGCCCTCTATGGAGCCAGCCACTAGCGCCCGAGCTTTATGCCGGACTGCTTCCGAGGTGGTGCACCACCCCGAATGTGGGCCGATTTTTGTCAATATTTTTGATTGGTGCAATTTATTCTCTGCCGAGATATATAGCCAGTAGCCCTCAAGGTGGGTATTGGTCTAAAACCCGAGATGCACATGAAGGATGACATAAGACCGCTGATCCCAGTAGCCGCTGAGACTCAGGTCGATTTGCAAAATCGGCCTGAGGATCAAGTCCTAGCTCGGCAGAATACTTCGGGACAATAAAAGCGGCGTGCTCAGAACTCGAGACTCAGGTTGGGTGCGGCCGACCAACCTGAGGATCAAAATCTCCTCGAAAACTATATTGCACATAAAATTTTCTACATTGGACAAGCAATGCAGTAGCCCCCGAGACACTGCTCGGGTGGCAACACCAGATCAGGGGATCGATGTGCCCCTTTAATATGTTTAAATGATAAGCCCGAAGCCCAGTAGCCCCCGAGCCTTAATGCGGGCACGGGTGGCCGAATGAAGGATCGATATCCATAGTAAAATCACAAATTGTGTGTAATGACTCTATGTATACAAGTACTTTACGCCATTTAATGCTCGGATCCGCATTGTACAAAACTTTGTTGACCGACCATCGGCTTCCACCTCCTCGGCCAGTAGCCGAGGAGTGTTTGTCTTACTTTATAAAGCCTTTATGAGGGCAAAGATTTACGACAAACAAGGCAATCTGGCCATACGGTTTTATAAACAAAGGTACGCGGAGAGATATGTTATATTACTGTTTAACAGAAGAAACGTCTTCCAAAGAAAATAGTCCCGCTATCGGTTCCTTTCTTTGGGTTGTCATGCTAAGCATGATCATAAAACCTCAGCTCCAATGTAAGAGCAAAATATCGAGGATTTAGTCTGGGAGGCTAGTTAATAGCCCCCGGTAGTGTTCGGCGACAGTCGAGGTCAAGCCGTAAACACTTCGGCCAATGTTATGAACGGCCTGTTATTTAACACAGTCATCGGATCACTGACCAATTTACGCTTATTGTGACAGTCAGTTTTCGGCTTTCTCCACTGAGGTGCTTAATCGTGTGAGCTGGAAGCACGATCGCAGTGGTTCTCCCTTTGCACGCCTAGCCGAACAAAGCGGAACATAGGAAGCAAGTGCAGGAGACGGGCAACCCAACTATTGACCGAAGACACAATTCGAAACCGATGCATATATAGCAGTATCCGAGAATATTTTTGCCGAATCTATAAAGGTGTTCGGCATTGCACTGCGAGACTTGTGCTGAAAAACCACAAATAGTTTAAAAGTGCCAAAAAGCTTGGAAAACCAAGAAACATCAGTAAAAACATGACGTCCGAACAATATCAAGTGTTCGGTGCCAACCCAAAAATTGGTCTTAGAAAAAAGAAGTGCTTCTGTCGTGCTTTAACATGATACATCCTATCTCAAGACTTCGAGCGGGTCAGCCTACGGCTTCAACCTCCTATCCCGAGGGCGGAGTACTTCTCCTCAGGCCAGTTTAGCAAACTAAACTCTAGCGGCTTTTGAGAGAGAAATTAGGCTCCCCGGCTAGTGACCGCACACTCGTGTCGAAAAAAGGAGTGATAAATAATAATAACTTTGCAACGACTAAGAAGAAAAACACTTAGTATGAAACAACTCAAAATAAACATAAGAGCCCCCAAGTGACTTGGGTAAAAGTTGACTATATAATGTAAGGTGACATGTAGAATGCCTTCTAGCCGGATTGTAGATCGTTTGTCGTAGCGGACCTTTTCGCTTCAACCACTGGACCCAATAGTCCGGAGTGTGTCCGAATACCCTCGCGATTATAAAAACCGGGGCATGCGTGGAGACCAGGCGTAGGGGTCATTAGTGCTTTATCAGACAAGTGCCCAACTAGTTATGTTATATTACATGGTTAGTAAGAAACATCTTCCAGGGAGAATAGTTCCGTTAGGGGTTCCTTTCCGTGGGAGGCATGCCCTAAAGTGCATGCCCAGACTGCGAAAAGAGCAGAAAAACATCTGGGGGCAGGTAAATAAATAGGTAAGAAATCATCTTTTAGTTCACCGACTGAGTATTCCCTTAAGAACGCTAGCTTTCGGCTTCACCCAGTCTGAGGTACACATCCGGCTGACCCGGCAGTAACAATCACATAGGTGCTCCCTTTACCACCTAGCCGAACAATCGGGAACGTAGGGGTAAGCACAGGAGCCAGGCAACCCAGCTTGGCCAAAACTTAAGTCATATCGATGCATATAATGGTGAATAAAAGGTACATGCGGAAGTGTGACACATGTGTTGGGAATAAAGCCCGTATTAATAAGCTTCTGTTAAAGAAGCCCCCAGGTATAATGAGCACGGGTAGCGCGTCAAGTATGTGTGAATAAAGTTTGGACAAGAAAAAAAAATTACAAGCAACTTTTTTTTCCAAAAAAGTATAACGCTTGGTCGAACCGAACACAAGTTAGAAATTAAAGCTTTGAGCATGAAAGCGACTTAGCTGGTTAATGTGTTCGCAGTCCGAGCTTGATGCGGGACAAGGTTCTATCCCCCAAGCTGGTCCCGAGGTGGCGGAGCAGAGAGCTCGACACGCCAAAGTGGTGACATAGCACGGTCGATGCAGACCGGCAGAGTGACGCCGAAGTCCCCGGATCATTTTCCTGTGCACAAAAAATAGTGCAAACGGGAGACAATAGTAATAATGATAAATAAAAAAATCGTTGCATAATGAATAATTTATGCAAAGTGAGTAATAAAAGAAATATGGCCTGGCGCCGAAGTTGATGTCGACGCAGGGCGTCGGCGTGATGCGGTAAAGGCGTGGCAAAGCCTGAATTCATAGGTCGGTCCGCGCTCCGGATGCGGCGTTCGTCGGACTATGTACGGAGACTGACCGAACCAGCATGCGACCGTCGTTAATGCGGCCACCATTTGATAGACCTGTGAACATATGATGGACAAACCAGAGTAATAATTCCTTGGAAAAAATGAACCCAAACATGCAAAAAATATTAGGATTAATAGCACCTGGTTTATTTGTTGTAGTAATCCAAAGGTAGATGATGCTGGCAAAGGTTGGCTCGCCGCGGCGAAGCCCTCGGTCCCGCCAATCGTGACGAAGCTGGTCGGCTAGTGACGCCGAAGTGTCCGGAGTAGGTTGATGAAGAGATGATGAATCCTCCGGTCCAGCCGAGATGTCGAAGCCTCGAGGCCAGTCGAAGTAGTCCGGCGTGATGGACACCGGCTTGAAGGGGCAACAGTGCGGCCCTGCCGATGCAGGTCATGACATGGTCGATGCCGGCTTGATGAAGCGACCGTGCCGTGATGCCGGTATGCCCGCTCCGTGTAATCCGTGGGGCGGCGATGTTGGTGATGATTTGTCCTTCGCGATGCCGGACTCTTGTTCGGCTTGCCGAGATGATGATCCGAAGAAGTTGAGCTCGGCTCAACAAAGTGACGACGTGTCTAGCGTAGGTCGGCAGCCGTGGAGCAATATTGCCGGACTGGTTTGACACCAGCATGATGCCGAAGATCATGTTCAAAAGATCTTAAAGTTAGTGGGATGTGTTCGGGAACAATTCACAATATCCCATACAAAACTTCCTTCAAAAGGGATGTCCGAAATCCCGTTCATAAAAAAGATGAATTCGGGTCGGATTCGTTCTCGCGCAGAAAACAGATCCGAAAAGTGATGCACTAATCGGAAGGTTACCGGAGTTCGGACGGTCGGATCGAGCTGAAATTTGGAGGGGTGGTAGATATAGGAATTCCGCAGCCGATCAACGGTTGGATCTTCCAAAGGACGCCCGAGTTAGAAGCTGGACACCACGCCCTAAACTCGTCCAGATTCCCGTCCAGATTTGACAGGGCTCCGGTATATCGTGGATTGCCAGAGATTTCTCCATCGGAACTCGACGAAATTTTCCAGGGTTGTTGTAGACTCAATTCCGCACAATTCCACCAAAGCGATCTTCAAAGCGATACTCGAGGAGGTGGTGGCAGCAGATACGAGTACTCTGTCCAGAAAAACAGCACGGTCGCTTGAGGGCAATGTTGACGTTGAGTCCCCGAGCTTCATGGATGACTCCTCCGTGATCTTGATAGAGATCGGAGTTGATGTTTGATGAAGGCCCTCGTCCGAACATGGTGATCTGAACACGGGGCGCAATTCTTGGTCGAACCAAGGTGACCAGTCGAGCTGGTGACGAAGATGCCGAAGTCGCAGTTGATCTGCAGGCGAGCCATCGATCCTTTTGTCGATCACACAGCGGAACTCTCAATGAAAGCACCAATGTTGGTGTCAAAACCGGCAGATCTCGGGTAGGAGGTCCCGAACTGTGCGTCAAGGTCGGATGGTAACAGGAGACAAGGGACACTTTATTTTACCCAGGTTCGGGCCCTCTCGATGGAGGTAAAACCCTACTCCTGCTAGATTAATATTGATGATATGGGTAGTACAAGAGTAGATCTACCACGAGATCAAGGAGGCTAAACCCTAGAAGCTAGCCTATGGTATGATTGTGTATGATGATGGTTGTATCTCCTATCGACTAGCCTGGCCTCGGTTTATATAATGCACCAGAGGCCTAGGATAACAAGAGTCCTAGCCGAATACGCCGGTGGGGAGGAGTCCTTGTCTTGATCGCCAAGTCTTGTGGAATTTTCCTTGTATGCGGCAGTTGTCCGAACTGGCCCATGAGTATACGGCCACGGGGGTCCTCGACCCAATCTAATAGATTGGGAGACGACGTGGTGAGTACCCCCTAGTCTAGGACACCATCACGGAGGGTTGTAGTCCGTAGGACAGAACCATCATCATACACAATCATACCATAGGCTAGCTTCTAGAGTTTAGCCTCCTTGATCTCGTGGTAGATCTACTCTTGTACTACCCATATCATCAATATTAATCTAGCAGGAGTAGGGTTTTACCTCCATCGAGAGGGCCCGAACCAGGGTAAAATAAAGTGTCCCTTGTCTCCTGTTACCATCCGACCTTGACGCACAGTTCGGGACCCCCTACCCGAGATCCGCCGGTTTTGACACCGATAGAAGGCCTTGCTAACAAGGGCCCGAGCTGCGGTGTGGTGCCCGCCGAGACCGGCATATATCTCAGCCAGGAGTTGCCGCCCCTCCTCCTTGGAGATACACCTTTGAAGGACCCCCAGTAGCGCTTTTCTTATAGAGCTCTCCGTCGTGAACCTTGTAGGCCTTCGAACGCCGAACAATGTGGCGAGCCTCATTCTAATCCTCAGGAAGTTCTTTCCTATTAAGGTAGGCCAGGAAAGGTTTGGTCCATGGGGCAATGACTGCCATAATGAGATGGGCCGACAGTGTTATTTCGGTGGCTGAGCCGCCTATGATATCTATGTGTTCCGAATCTGGGGTTGTGTTCGGATTCGGACTAGTGTTGTCGCTTTCCCCTTGCCACACCACGGATGGCTTGAAAAGCCTTTCCAGAAAGATATTAGGTGGGACGGGGTCACGCTTGGCGCCAATACGACCGAGAACATCCGCCGCTTGATTACTATCTCGGGCCACGTGGTGGAACTCGAGCCCCTCGAACCGAGCTGACATTTTTAGGATGGAATTACGATAAGCTTCCATCTTTGGATCTTTGGCATCGAAATCTCCATTTATTTGAGATATTGCCAGGTTTGAGTCCCCGCGCGCCTCTAGGCGTTGTATGCCCATGGAGACAGCCATCTGGAGACCATGCAATAAGGCCTCGTATTCGGCTGCGTTGTTGGAGTCTGTGTATAGTATTTGGAGTACGTACTGAATGACGTCTCCAGTAGGAGACGTTAAAACGACGCCCGCTCCTAGCCCTGGCAACATTTTGGAGCCATCAAAATACATAACCCAATTGGAATATGTGCCGTACTCTTTAGGGAGTTCGACCTCTGTCCATTCGGCGACAAAGTCAGCCAGTACTTGGGATTTAATAGCTCGACATGGTTTGTATGTAATATGAAATGGAAGGAGCTCAATGGCCCATTTAGAAATCCTGCCCGTGGCATCGCAGTTGTTTATTATGTCATTGAGTGGTACTTCGGAAGCCACCGTGATCGAACACTCCTGGATGTAGTGTCGTAGCTTTCGGGATGCCATGAAGACCGCGTATGCTATCTTTTGATAATGGGGGTACCAGGATTTGCATGGTGTAAGGACAGTGGATACGTAGTATACTGGCTTCTGAAGCGAGAATTTGTGTCCGTCCTGTTCTCGTTCAACGACGAGCACAACACTCACCACCTGATGTGTTACCGATATGTATAGTAACATGGGTTCGCCGATGTTTGGCGCGGCCAGGATTGGGTTTCTCGCTATAAGGGTTTTTATTTCTTCCGGTCCGGCTGTTGACGTGTCCGTCCACTCAAAGTGATCGGTTCGCCGTAGAAGGCGGTAGAGTGGCAGTGCCTTTTCTCCCAATCTGGAGATGAAGCGGCTTAGAGCTGCCACGCAAACCGCGAGTTTTTGAACTTGTTTAAGGTCTGTTGGCGTAGCCAACTGTGACAAAGCTTGGATTTTGGCTGGATTTGCTTCAATTCCTCTATCGGAAACGATGAAGCCCAGCAGTTTTCCAGCGGGGACGCTGAAAACACACTTTTCCGAATTGAGCTTAATGTCATACGCGCGGAGGTTGTCGAATGTGAGAGGTAAATCGTCTATTAGTGTTTCGACATGCCTAGTTTTGATGACGACGTCGTCCACATAAGCTTCAACTGTCTTGCCAATCTATTTCTCCAGGCATGTTTGAATCATGCGTTGGTATGTGGCGCCAGCGTTCTTGAGCCCAAATGGCATGGTGTTGAAGCGGAATGGCCTATATGGGGTAATGAATGCCGTTGTAGCTTGATCGGACTCCTTCATTTTGATTTGATGGTATCCGAAATATGCTTCAAGGAAACACAATGAGTCGTGTCCTGCGGTAGCATCAATGATTTGATCAATGCGGGGGAGGGGAAGGGATCCTTAGGGCAAGCCTTATTGAGGTCTTTAAAATTGACGCACAGGCGCCAGGATTTGTCCTTCTTTGGTACCATCACCAGGTTTGCCAGCCGGTACGGATGTTTTATTTCTCTAATGAATCCGGCCTCAATTAGCTTGGCTAACTCCTCCCCCATAGCTTGGCGTTTGGGTTCGGAAAAGCGCCGCAGTGCTTGTTTGAGTGGTTTGTATCCCTTTAATAAATTGAGGCTATATTCGGCCAGCTTGCGTGGGATTCCAGGCATGTCAGAAGGGTGCCAGGCGAATATATCCCAGTTTTCACGAAGGAAATCCCGTAGCGCGGCGTCGACCGTTGGGTCTAGTTGTGCTCCAATAGATGCTGTCTTCTTGGGGTCCGTTGGGTGGACCTGGAATTTGACTATTTCTTCTGCCGGTTTGAAGGAGGTGGATTTGGGTCGTTTGTCTAAGATCACATCGTCCCTATCCACCGTGGAGCGCAGTGCGGTTAATTCTTCGGCCGCGAGGGCTTCAGATAATGCCTCAAGGGCCAGGGATGCGGTTTTGTTTTCGGCGCGGAGTGTATGTCTGGATCATTGACAAGGGTGATGATGCCGTTGGGCCCGGGCATTTTGAGCTTCATGTACCCGTAATGAGGTATAGCTTTGGAAGTGTGTAAAAGCATCTCGCCCCAACAGGCGTGATATCCAGTGCTGAAAGGAGCCACTTGGAAGGTTATTTCTTCGGACCGATAATTCTCCGGCATGCCGAAGACCACGTCAAGTGTGATTTTTCCCGCACACCGCGCCTCCCGACTGGGAATGATTCCTCGGAAGGTCGTGCTGCTTTGCTCGATGTGGCTCCTGTCTATTTCCATTTTGTGGAGTGTATCCTCATAGATGAGGTTTAGTCCGCTGCCGCCGTCCATGAGGACCTTGGTGAGTCGAAAGCCGTCCACGATGGGACTGAGGACTAATGCGGCTGGCGCTAGAACTGTCCTGTATTTTGGTTCGTCACCGACATTAAAGGTTATGGCTGTGCCATTCCAAGGGTTTATCGTGGCGATTTGACAGACTTCGGCGAGGTCACGGAGTGCCTTTTGCGCTTATTATTTGAAGCGAATGTCTCGAAGACCGTCAATACTCTGGGGTCGTTGTCTTCTGGAGGGTGTTGCTCTGGGGAATTTTTGCTAAGGATGTCCTCGCTGCTCTTGGCTACCTGCCGGAGTATCCAACATGCTCTAAGGCTGTGGGTTGATATGGTATCCGGTGTTGTGTGTATTTTGCATGGGCCATCGAGCCATCCCTCTAGAACGGTTGCTTGCCACGTAATGGGTTTATATTTCTTGGCTATTGGACTGGGCGTGCCATGGGGATGCACCCTTTTCGCCTGGACGAGAGGTTGAGTTGGGACCGACGGGTCCCAGCAAGCTGCCTGAGCTTTCTAGGCGCTTTCCATTGCGCTGTACTTTTGTACGATAGTTGCCAAGTCAGTGAAGTGTAGTATGCGGCGGCGATTGATGGCGTTGAGGATTCCTTCGTCCATGCAATTTTTGCAGAATGCTGACATCGCGTTCTCGTCGCGACAATCTTTAACCCTGTCCTTGACAAGGAGGAATCTGGCCCAGAAGTGGTGGACCGTTTCCTGAGACTGCTGTTGTATGCTCATAAGAGCGCTTATGTCTGGGTGGGTGGGTGGAATTGAATCCGGACCCTGACCCGATCGATGACCCGGAGTCTGAAGATTTTCCGGACTTAACAGCCCGGGCTCCGGAGGATCTTCTGATTGCTTAGGCCCGCCGTCTGATTCTATGTTCGGAAGGACGGTCACATCCTTTCGCTGGTGGGTATCCGACTCTTTAGGGTCGGCGATCCGAACATAGTTCATCTTCGGTATAGGGGAAGGATCGCCGTCTTTCTCTTCGACTACCGATATCTGGTGGGTGACTGGTGGAGATTTTATTTCTCTTTGATCGGGTTTAAGCCCGATCTGATCGTAATCTATGGCGATTCCTAGGGCGGCGATGCGATCAAGGAGCTTGTTTAAAGATGAAAACTCCGCCGGATCCATCTGCTTAGAGTGTTTGGAGTCGGTACGAAGGGGATTTTCGATGGCCCGAGAGGTCATCGTCGGCTTAACGGCCGAACGGGCGGTCATGGTAAAGACGCCCAGCCGGAGGGTTTGGCCTGGGGCCAGTCCTCCTCCGGCGATGATATTGTCTTGAAGGATGAGGTGAGTCATCGATCCCGTCGTCGACGTCACAGTGGAACTCTCAATGAAATCACCAATGTCGGTGTCAAAACCGGCGGATCTCGGGTAGAGGGTCCCGAACTGTGCGTCTAAGGTCGATGGTAACAGGAGACAAGGGACACAATGTTTACCCAGGTTCGGGCCCTCTCTATGGAGGTAATACCCTACTTCCTGCTTGATTGATCTTGATGAATATGAGTGTTAGAAGAGTTGATCTACCACGAGATCATAATGGCTAAACCCTATAGGTCTAGCTTGTATGACTATGGTAATGAATGTCTCCTCCGGACTAAGTCCTCTGGTTTATATAGACACCGGAAGGATCTAGGGTTTACACCAGGTCGGTTACAAGGAAAGGAATCTACTTATTTGGTCGCCAAGCTTGCCTTCCACGCCAAGGAGAGTCCCATCCAGATATGGGTGCAGTCTTCGGTCTTCGTATCTTCACAACCCATCAGTTCGGCCCATGTCTAACAGGCCGGACGCCCGAGGACCCCTTAGTCCAGGACTCCCTCAATCGTCATCACCAACGATCCTCTCATCGAGGGAGGGTCAATCTTCATCAACATCTTCACCAGCACCATCTCCTCTCAAACCCTAGTTCATCTCTTGTATTTAATCTTTGTCCCAAAACCTCAAATTGGTGCATGTGGGTTGCTAGTAGTGTTGATTACTCCTTGTAGTTGATGCTAGTTGGTTTATTTGGTGGAAGATCATACGTTCAGATCCTTAATGATATTCAATACCGATCTAATCTTGAACATGAACATGCTTGATGTTTGCATGAACTACGTCGGTATTTCCCCAAAGAGAAAGGGATGATGCAGCACAACAACGGTACCAAGGTTATCGAACCAGTAGGAGAATGATGTCTACTACACAACCTTCTTCTTGTAGACATTGTTGAGCCTCCAAGTGCAGAGGTTTGTAGGATAGTAGCAAATTTCCCTCAAGTGGATGACCAAAGGTTTATCAATCCGTGGGAGGCGTAGGATGAAGATGGTCTCTCTCAAGCAACCTTGCAACCAAATAACAAAGAGTCTCTTCTGTCCCGAACACACCCAATACAATGGTAAATTGTATAGGTGCACTAGTTCGGTGAAGAGATGGTGATACAAGTGCAATATGGATGGTAGATATAGGTTTTTGTAATCTAAAAATATAAAAAACAGCAAGGTAACTAATGATAAAAGTGAGCACAAACGGTATTGCAAATGCGTTGAAACAAGGCCTAGGGTTCATACTTTCACTAGTGCAAGTTATCTCAACAATAATAACATAATTAGATCATATAACAACCCCTCAACATGCAACAAAGAGTCACTCCAAAGTCACAAATAGCGGAGAACAAACAAAGAGATTATTGTAGGGTACGAAACCACCTCAAAGTTATCCTTTCTGATCGATCTATTCAAGATTCCGTAGTAAAATAACACGAAGCTATTCTTTCCGTTTGATCTATCCTAGAGTACACACTAGAATAACACCTTAAGACACAAATCAACCAAAACCCTAATGTCACCTAGATACTCCAATGTTACCTCAAGTATCCGCGGGTATGGTTATACGATATGCATCACACAATCTCCGATTCATCTATTCAACCAACACAAAGAACTTCAAAGAGTGCCCCAAAGTTTCTACCAGAGAGTCAAGACGAAAACGTGTGCCAACCCCTATGCATAAGTTCACAAGGTCACTGAACTCGCAAGTTGATCACCAAAACATACATCAAGTGGATCACGTGAATATCCCATTGTCACCACAGATAAGAACATGCAAGACATACATCAAGTGTTCTCAAATCCTTAAAGACTCAATCCGATAAGGTAACTTCAAAGGGAAAACTCAATCCATTACAAGAGAGTAGAGGGGAAGAAACATCATAAGATCCAACTATAATAGCAAAGCTCACGATACACCAAGATTGTGCCAAATCAAGAACACGAGAGAGAGAGAGAGAGAGAGAGAGAGAGAGATCAAACACATAGCTACTGGTACATACCCTCAGCCCCGAGGGTGAACTACTCCCTCCTCGTCATGGATTGCACCGGGATGATGAAGATGGCCACCGGTGAGGGATCCCCCCTCCGATAGGGTGCCGGAACAGGGCCCCGATTGGTTTTTGGTGGCTACAGAGGCTTGCAGCGGCGGAACTCCTGATCTAGGTTATGTTCTGGGGGTTTCTGTATTTATAGGATAGGTTGGCGTCGAGAACAAGTCAGGGGCCCCACAGGGAGTCCACGAGGCAGGCGGGCGCACCCCGGGGGGTGGGCGCGCCCTCCACCCTCATGGGGCCCACGGGACTCCCCTCTGGTAACTCTTCATATTTTCCGGAAAAAATCTCCGTTGATTTTCAGCGCATTCTGAGAACTTCTATTTCTGCACAAAAACTACACCACGGTAGTTCTGCTAAAAACAGTGTCAGTCCTGGTTAGTTCTAACCAAATCATACCAAAATCACGTAAAAATATTATAAACATGGCATGAATACATCAAAAATTATAGATACGTTGGAGACGTATCAGCATCCCCAAGCTTAATTCCTGCTCGTCCTCGAGTAGGTAAATGATAAAAGCAAATTTTTTAATGTGGAATGCTACCTGACATATTTATCAATGTAATCTTCTTTATTATGGCAAGAATATTCAGATTCAAGACAAAAGTTTAATATTGACATAAAAATAATAATACTTCAAGCATACTAACCAAGCAATTATGTCTTATCAAAATAACATAGCCAAAGAAAGCTTATCCATAGAAAATCATATAGTTTGGCCATGCTTCATTTCCGTCACACAAAATGCTCCCATCATGAACAACCCCGATGACAGGCCAAGCAATTGTTTCATACTTAGCCTTTTCAAACTCTTTCAACTTTCACTCAATATATGAGCGCGGGCCATGGACATAGCACTATGGGTGGAACAGAATATGATGATGGAGGTTGTGTGAGAAGACAAAAAAGGAGAAAGTCTCACATTGACGTGGGTAATCAACGGGCTGTGGAGATGCCCATCAATTGATGTCAATGCAAGGAGTATGGATTGCCATGCAACGGATGCACTAGAGCTATAAATATATGAAAGCTTAGCAAAAGAAACTAAGTGGGTGTGCATCCAACTTGCTTGCTCACGAAGACCTAGGGCATTTTGAGGAAGCCCATGTCGTGGATCTAAGACTGACAGTAGAATGAGGGTAGGTATGAGGAGGCAAGATCCTAGCTATGGCGAAGTTGTACACACGAGTTTTACGAGTTCAGGCCCTTCGCAGAGGAAGTAACAACCCTATGTCTCGGTGCCCGGAGGCGGTTGACTGGATTATGTGTGTGTGTGTGTGTTACAGGGGGTGCGAACCCTTGTGCCAGAAGAGGGGGGTGGCTTATATAGAGTGCGCCAGGACCTCGACCATCCTCCGTTACAAAGAGTTCAATGTACATAAAGAGGAGGCGTTACTGATAATGCTAGCCTTAAATGCCTTAATGGCCTTAAAGACTAAAGAGTGAATGCTTGTCCGTTGCTGTTCTGGATGACTCCTGGTCTTCGATAAGTCGAATGGATTCGTGTATGGTCGAGTGGTCGAGTGACCTCAGGAAGGAGGGGTCTCCGAGTAGCTGGTAGGTCGAGTGGATTGCACTCGACACCTTTGTTGGGCCCTCCCTGTTGTCTCTTGAGCTTCTTTGCTTCTAGGACAGTGACCTTGGATAGGGCATATAGGTCAGGCCTATGACCCTACCCCATTTCTATGTCATCATCATTAGCCCCCAAATGGATCAAGGTCCGAATGAAAAGAAGGTTGAAGTTGATCTTGCTTCGACTCTTGTGTTTCACAACTATTCATTTTTGAACGGAGGCCAGTGTTGGAACTTCGGCTTCGTTTCAGTCGCCTTGATCGATTCAGAAATTGCCGATTGGATTTATAATGTCATCCGTCGAGTGTTGTTTTTGACGCGAAATCTTTGGCGCGATTGGTTACGATGTATCCCGGATTTCACGGGATTCGAAATTTCGAGGAAGTGCGTGGGGCGGAGCGTGCCATGGTAAGCGGGGTGGATAACATGAACGTTTCGATTTCCGCGCCACCTTTTTCGCCACGTATCCCGTGCGTGACTGTTGAGGGATTTTATAGGATCGCCCGGGCCCACGCGTCAGCCACTCGGAAGTGGGCCTTTAAAAGTGACGAGGCCGAGGCGTCTGCACTGTGCGCGTCCATTCTCCTTCTTCTCCCTCTATCTCTCCACCGCATCTGGCTCCTTTGCTCTCGACGCTGCCGTCCCATCACCATGGGGAAGGAAAAGACGGTGGCGCTGGAACGCGTGAAGAAGGCGGCGGGGGTGGCGAAAGGCTAGAAGACGAATCGGGGGTCGTCTTCGCGGTCGGGACTGCCGTCGGGTTGGATCCAGGGCAATTTGATCCAATCCTCGATTCGGCAGGAAGATTTGGACGAGCTGGCCGAGTCCGGGCTGATCGTCCACAAAGTTGCGCGGTTGCCGGAGGGGAGACAGAGCCGCAGCCGCGACCGGGTGAGTGTGTTCTGCTCGCCAACCAAGTCGACCTCGGTTTCTCGCTTCCTCCGCACCCTTTTTTCCGGGGTTTCTTGAATTTCTTTGGGGCCCAACTCCATCATTTTTCTCCCAACACCATCACATATCTTGCCGCGTTCGTGTCCATGTGCGAGAATTTCTTGGGGTGTCGACCGCACTGGGGTCTTTTCAAGCACATTTTCACCATCCGTTCCCAGACGGTGAAGAAAGCAAATTCGAATGACGAGAAAACCCACGTTATCTAGATGTGTGGGGGTCTGGGTATCCAGAAGAGGAAGAGGAGTTCTTTGCCTTTGATGACTCTTCCTGAGTTGGTCAGAGGCTGGCAGTCGACCTGGTTCTACTACCAGGATATCACGACCCCAGGCCAGTCGACTGGACTTCCCCCTTTTTCCTTCGATCGTGTTCAGACCCCCTCTTCGTTGAAAGTGACCGCCGCAGAGAAGGCGGAGACAGCCATGCTGGTCGAGAGGGGGGTCCAGCTGATCAACCAAGGCGTCACCAGCATGGATTTGTTGGAGGTATTCCTCAGTCGGCGCATCCAACCGCTCCAGGCTCGCGACCACTCTATGTGGATGTATTCCGGAGCTGGCGACACCGCTCGGGTTCATCTAGAGGAGGTGCCGGCCAAAACAGTGGCCCAATGGCTGAGGAGTATTACAGGAAACAAGGACAACCCCAGGGGCGCCAGGAGAGTCGACCGTTTCAGCGACAGTAATCAGCGAGACAAGGTTTAGCCGCTACAACCGATTGCATTTGGATACATTTTCCAACTTTTTTTGATTCCGACAGATTTCCAATCGACTTCTTGTCTTGTAGATTTATACAGAGATGTACTCGATGCCCAATGGCGAACAAGCTCTAGAGCAGGATCATGAGGGCGAGGATAGCGCGGAGGAGATTGCTGATTGGGAGTCGCCGGACGACGATGATGAAGACCAGAGCAACGAGTCAGACGACGAGGAGGTAATCGACTCATCGCCTCGTTCAGAACGTCGATCCAAGCAGCACCATGATCCAGCGGGTAGGTGTGGTAAGGCTATGGCCTCAAGCGCTCAAGCACAGAAGCATGCTCGGTCTTCAACTCCGGAGCTGGCGGAGAAAGTCACCAAGCAACCCAAGATCAACCCCTCAAAGGCTCGGAAGACCTTGCCTAAGATTAAGATGGATGTTCCTGTTGCCTCTGGGTAATGTTCTTTCCGTGTTTTCTTGCTCTGACTGATTCTCCTGTTCTGACCGAGTGGATGGTGAACTTTTCCAGCCCAGCCTCTGCCGCGACTAATATGGATATCGACAAGGTACCAGACGACTACGAAACCGATGACGCGGCTACCTCCAAAGCTAGTAAGTCTGCTCGACTCGAATTTATTCTGTCGATTGGATTGTTCGTCAGTTGCATCTCTAATTTTTTCTGTTTGTTGCAACTCCATGAGACATTGTCGTGCTTCCGGACGATGAAGAAGAAGTGCCTCTGAGGGAAAGGAGGAGGGGGACAAGGGACCAAGCGGGAAAGCGCCTGAGGTTCAGGTTCCTCAGTCGACACTGATGCCTGGGACGGCGGTCGAGCGATCCACAGATCTGGCTCGCACCAACGTCACTTTCGCTATCCCGCTGTCGACTAACTGCCCATCAGGATCGGCTGCTCAGACCCCTGCTGCTCCAATACAACTCCACGCATCAGACCTAGCGGCTGCTTCGACTGCCCTGCCATCATCGCTTTTCACTGCGTACCAAACTCCAGACGACCCACCGAGTGCCGCCAAGGAAGCTCTTCTTCAGTTGAATCTTGTGATGGGGCAGATGAAAGTGGTGCACGAGGCCAGTCCGGTGGCCTACAACGCCGGAGCTGCTCTGCAAACCAATGTCCAGGTTAGTTGATTTCTGACTGATCTTATTTCTCATACGACCACCCACTCGGGTTTGTCTGCCTTAAAGTTGTATAGGTCTTCCACTTGAGTCGACTTGGATTAAGTTGATTGAGTTTTTGAACCAGTGGGGGCACGCTGAGTGCACCCACTGGGTGTAGTCCCCGAGACCATAGTTGACCGCGGGCAGTCGACTGTGGTCTGAGAATCTGAATTTTCTCACTCGGCCTGGGCGGACCATGCCGAGTGAAACCTGAACCAGTAGGAGCACCCTAAGTGCACCCACTGGGTGTAGTCCCGAGACTGTGGTCGACTGCGGGCAGTCGACTATGGTCTGAGAACAACTTTCTATGCTTTCTTTACAACTCGAGCTGGGCAGACCATGCCGAGTGTTGAATCAAACTAGTGGGGGCACGCTAAGTGCACCCACTGGGTGTAGTCCCCGAGACTACCATTGAATGTTTGATTTGGTGGTAGTCTTAGAGTAACTTTCACTGTGATGTTCCTTTGTTTCTGTCGACTGATATGTCTTATATGTTGACTGCAGAAATCTTGTGATCTTGGGGCTCAACTTTCTACACTGAACAAGTAGCAAATCAGCATCAACCTTGATCTGGAACTGGCCAAGAAGAACCTCAAGACTGCTCGTGACGAAGTAGCTGCCATGGGAGGTAACCAATCGTCAAATGTCCATCTTACGACTAGCACTTTTCCGTGTGTTTTTTAGTCACTTTGAACCGGGTGACTTCACTCGCACAGATGTGCGTAGTGAAAACCATCAACTCCAAGCTCGTCTGAAGAATGTTGTTTCTTTAGAGAAAATGAAGCAGGCTCTAGAGAAGAAGGATATGGATCTTGCTGCTGCCCAGAAGGAGGCGCGTCAGAAAACGGCACTTGCTGACAAGAAGCTTGCTTCAGTCGGCAAGTTAGAAGAAGAGAACTACAAGCTGAAGACCGTTGTCTCTGATGCCAATCAGGAGGTCGAGCAACTGAAGAAAGACAAGGACAAGCTGACTGACGAGATTGGAAACCTCAAGGCCAAGAAGAGTGAGTTAGAATCTTACCTGGGCCAGCTTGCTGCAAAACTGGTCTTAAAGCTTGAAGGTATTGTTGTTCGACTGCCTTGTTGCTGTCGATTGATAGATCTTACTATATTGTCGACTCACTATTTACTCGACTGCGCAGAACTTTGCCAGGACTTTGAAGCAGAAACTGGGTGGGTCGAGACGGATCTCGATATCATAAACTGTCCAGTCAAAGATGACATTGCGATGAATGTGCTGCGATTGGAATCCCGCATGGACAACGCAGTTCTTATCTTGCTCGTCTGAAGGCGGCGGTGACTCGGGTTGATGCTGAACTCTAGCCTCAGGCGGAACTGTCTCAAGACCTCGTGTCTCTGATGGCTTGACTGAATCAAATACCTGACCGAGTGCAAGAATGGAAGAAATCATCTGCTCGCTGCGGTGCTGATGTCGCCCTGTCATTAGTTCAAGTACACTATAAGGATGTCAAAGAATACAAGCTGGTGGATCTCAAGGTTGCTAACACCAAAAGGCACACTTTCTAGTCCTTCATGGACACTTTCCTTGACGCCGCCACTCGCATCGCAGACAACATAGATCTTGACAGTTTCTGCGATCCTGCCAGTCCTTCTCCTGACGAGTGACCAAAAAACATTATGCTCCACCTTTATTTGCCTCGGAATGCCGAGTGATCGTGTAATCGTTGAACTTCTTCGGGTTCAATGCCCGAGTACTTTTGATCCGTGGTCCGGAACCTTAGGATTTATCTGAACTTGGTTTATCTCTGTGTACGCTTGTGTTCGCCTTTGAGTTGAACTTGTTCTTCACTAGGAATAGTCTTTGTACTTGAGATGCAGCCCTGAGGAGGAGGTCCCAATCGACCTGCACCTCGTCGTCCTTGCAGATCAGGATGGAGCGCACGTTATACTTGTGGCGCAACTCCAAAGAGAAGGTTGCAGTCGACCTGCACCTCATCGTCCTTGCAGATGAGGATGGAGCGCATGTTGTATTTGTGGCGTAGCTCCGAAGAGAAGGTTGCAGTCGACCTGCACCTCGTCGTCCTTGCGGATAGGGATGGAGCACACGTTGTATTTGTAGCGCATCTCCAAAGAGAAGGTTGCAGTCGACTTGCACCTCGTCGTCCTTGCAGATGAGGATGGAGCGCACATTGTATTTGTGGCGCTGCTCCGAAGAAAGGTTGCAGTCGACCTACACCTCGTCGTCCTTGCAGATAGGGATGGAGCGTAAGTTGTATTTGTGGCGCAGCTTCGAAGAGAGGGTTGCAGTCGACCTGCACCTCGTCGTCCTTGCGGATAGGGATGTGTTTCAAACTTAAGCGCGTGCTCTCCTGCAGCTAAGCCCCCGAGTGAGAGGATTGCTCACCACTCGGTGGGATTTTTAAAACTTAGGCGAGTACTGGACTACGGCTAAGCCCCCTGAGTGAGAGGTTTGCTCACCACTCGGTAGGATTTTTTTAAACTTAGGCAAGTACGGGACTACAGCTAAGCCCCCGAGTGAGAGGATTGCTCACCACTCGGTAGGATTTTTTAAACTTAGGCGAGTACTGGACTGCAGCTAAGCCCCCGAGTGAGAGGATCGCTCACCACTCGGTGGGATTTTTTAAACTTAGGCGAGTACTGGACTACGGCTAAGCTCCCGAGTGAGATGTTTGCTCACCACTCGGTAGGATTTTTTAAACTTAGGCGAGTACTGTACTGCAGCTAAGCCCCCGAGTGAGAGGATTGCTCACCACTCGGTGGGATTTTTTAAACCTAGGCGAGTACTGGACTGCAGCTAAGCCCCCGAGTGAGAGGCTTGCTCACCACTCGGTAGAAAACTTTAAACTTAGGCGGGTACTGGACTGCAGCTAAGCCCCCGAGTGAGAGGTTTGCTCACCACTCGGTAGGATTTTTTAAACTTAGGCGAGTATTGGACTACAACTAAGCCCCCGAGTGAGATGATTGCTCACCACTCGGTAGGATTTTTTAAACTTAGGCGAGTACTGGACTGCAGCTAAGCCCCCGAGTGAGAGGATTTCTCGCCACTCGGTAGGATTATTTAGACTTAGGCGAGTACTGGACTGCAGCTAAGCCCCCAAGTGAGAGGATTACTCACCACTCGGTGGGATTTTTTAAACTTAGGCGAGTACTGTACTGCAGCTAAGCCCCCGAGTGAGATGATTGCTCACCACTTGGTAGGATTTTTTAAACTTAGGCGAGTACTGGACTGCAGCTAAGCCCCCGAGTGAGAGGTTTGCTCACCACTCTTTAGGATTTTTTAAACTTAGGCGAGTACTGGGCTGCAGCTAAGCCCCCGAGTGAGAGGCTTGCTCACCACTCGGTAGGATTTTTTAAACTTAGGCGAGTACTGGACTGCAGCTAAGCCCCCGAGTGAGAGGATTGCTCGCCACTCGGTAGGATTTTTTCAAACTTAGGCGAAACGGATTCGCAGCTAAGCCTCCGAGTGAGAGGCCTGCTCTTCACTCGACATGATTTTTTAAACTTAGGCGAAACAGATTCGCATCTAAGGCACCCACTGGGGGATTTATAACATATGAAAAAGGAACAACAATCATTTAGGAGACTGTAAAATTGTGTCTTTGATAATCAAACTAGAGGGTATTTCTTATTACATATCAACAGTCTGAGTACTTTTAAGTGTAAAAGGGGCGGAGCAGCTCCTCATTCCAAGCACGTGGCTCGTCTTTCTTATGCTCGACATTGTAAAGATGGTACGCTTTGTTGTGGAGCACTCTGGTGACAATGAAGGGGCCTTCCCAAGCAGGAATGAGCTTGTGAGGTTTCTGCTGATCCACTCAAAGAACCAAGTCTCCCTCTTGAAATGCTCGACCCCTCACATTTTTGGCGTGGAATCGACACAGGTCTTGCTAATAAATGGTCGACCGGATCAGGGCCATCTCTCTTTCCTCTTCCAAGAGATCAACTGCGTCTTGTCGAGCCTGTTCCGCTTCACCTTCAGAGAAAAGCTCGACTCGGGGTGCATTGTGAAGCAAGTCACTCAGTAGAACAGCTTCAGCTCCATAGACCAAGAAGAATGGAGTTCGGCCAGTCGACCGATTTGGAGTTGTCCTCAATCCCCAAAGCACTGATGGAAGTTCATCGACCCAGGCGCCTGCTGCATGTTCATATCACGCATCAATCGGGGTTTCAGTCCTTTGAGAATCAATCCATTTTCTCTTTCTGCTTGTCCATTCGAGCGGGGATGGGCGACTGAAGCATAGTCGACTTGAGTGCCTTGGGAAGCACAGAAGGCTCGAAACTCATCCGAATCGAAGTTAGATCCATTGTCGATGGTGATGCTGTGCGGAACACCATATCTAAAAGTAAATACTCTGATAAAGCTGACAACAGTACTGGCTTCAAGATTTTTGATAGGCTTGGCTTCAACCCATTTGGTGAACTTGTCGACCGCCACGAGCACATGAGTGAAGCCGCTCCTGCTAGTCCTCAGAGGTCCGACCATGTCCAATCCCCAAACAACAAAGGGCCATATGAGTGGAATGGTCTTCAGGGTTGATGCAGGTTTGTGAGACATGTTCGAGTAAAACTGGCAACCTTCACATTTGTCGACTATTTCTTTCGCCATCTCATTTGCTCGTGGCCAATAAAACCCTGCTAGGTATGCTTTGGCCACAATGGTCCGAGAGGACGCATGGTGACCACAAGTCCCCGAGTGGAGGTCGTTGAGGATCACTCGACCTTCTTCTGGTGTTATGCATTTCTGGCTGACTCCAGTTACACTTTCTCTGAACAACTATCCTCTTATTACCGTAAAGGCTTTGGATCACCGGACGATCTGTCGAGCCTCTTCTTCATCTTCTGGGAGTTCCTTCCTAAGAATGTACGCAATGTACGGCACTGTCCAGCCGGGAGTGATGACCAAAACCTCCATGATTAAGTCGACCACAGCTGGGACTTCGACTTCAGTCGGATCAGTGGCACTCTTTGGTTGTGAGGGCTCTTTAGTGAAAGTATCTTCCTGAACTGAAGGTGTATGAATATGTTCCAAAAACACATTGTTGGGAATGGCCTCTGTCGGTGTCAAAACCGGCGGATCTCAGGTAGGGGGTCCCGAACTGTGCGTCAAGGCCGGATGGTAACAGGAGACAAGGGACACGATGTTTTTACCCAGGTTCGGGCTCTCTCGATGGAGGTAATACCCTACTCCTGCTTGATTAATATTGATGATATGGGTAGTACAAGAGTAGATCTACCACGAGATCAAGGAGGCTAAACCCTAGAAGCTAACCTATGGTATGATTGTGTATGATGATTGTTGTTCTACGGACTACAACCCTCCGGTTTATATAGACACCGGATAGGGTTAGGGTTACACAGAATCGGTTACATAGGTAGGAGATCTTGAATATCCGCATCGCCAAGCTTGCCTTCCATGCCAAGGAAAATCCCATCCGGACACAGGACGAAGTCTTCAATCTTGTATCTTCATAGTCCAGGAGTGCGGCTGAAGGTATAGTCCGGCTACCCGAACACCCCCTAATCCAGGACTCCCTCAGTAGCCCCTGAACCAGGCTTCAATGACGACGAGTCCGGTGCGCAGATTGTCTTCGGCATTGCAAGGCGGGTTCCTCCTCCAAGTCCTTCATAGAAGATTGTAAACACCAAAAATAGTGTCCGGCTCTGCAAAATAAGTTTCCACGTATTGCCATAGAGAGAATAACATTAACACAAATCAAATCTGCTGACGTACTCCGCAGTGCGTCACCACACTACGGCCAAGTTCTCTATGAATCGTTTTTACTTTTCCGCCTCAGCACGTTTAGCGAGGCGGTTTCCTTGGTACGTCCTGTCGAAGAAGAGATCGTGTGCCCTTTTTACGGGATTCTCATCAATACGGACGTGGGTAACCCAACCGTGCCATTTACCACGACGCTTGGGAGGCAAGCGAGTTTTATTAGGTAGGTGGGGACGCATAACCGCATCCGCCCATATAAGGGGATAAGGATCCACCTTTTTTACCTACGCCTTCTTCCTCCTTTGCCAATCCATCTCTTGGGCACTCAAGCTCCAGCGCCCAAGCCCGCACTTCCCACCTCAACCTTCTCCAGCCATGTCCGGAGCGGGAGGCAAGTGGATGGTCTCCTCCGTCACGGAGGTTCAAGTAAAAAAGCTGAGGAAGGCCGGATACGTGTCCAAGGACATCCCGCACCGGCTTCCCGAGAAGGGGCAGCTTCTCCCCACCCCAAGGCCCCATGAGAGGGTAGTTTTCCTTCCCCACTTCCTCCGCGGACTGGGTTTTCCACTCCACCCATTCGTCCGGGGACTCATGTTCTACTACGGCCCGGACTTCCACGATCTGGCCCCAAACTTCATCCTCAACATCTCGATGTTTATCGTCGTGTGCGAGGCTTTCCTCCGCGTCCGCCCCCATTTCGGCCTCTGGCTTAAGACCTTCAACGTCAAGCCCAAGGTGGTGCACGGCAGCCAAGCGGAGTGCGGAGGCGCCATGGCGGGCAAGATGGCCAACGTCCTCTGGTTCGAGGGCTCCTTTGTGGAGACCCTAAAGGGGTGGCAAGCAGGGTGGTTTTACATCACTGAGCCACGCGATCCGAAATGGGTCGCAGCCCCCAAGTTCCGATCCGGACCCCCCACGCGGCTTATGTCCTGGAAAGAGACGGGCCTGTCGTGGGGCAAAGAAGAAGAGGTGACCGGATTGCAAACTTGCATCCAGTCCATGGTGAACAAGCCAATCCGGCTTGTCAATATAGTCCAGGTTATGCTCGCCCGCTGGATCCTCCCGTGCCAACAACGGGACTTCAATTTGTGGGAGTTCGACCCGGCGCAGCACCAAACCCTCAAGGGTCTCTTCGACACAACGTACGAAGATGCTTGGAAGGTGCTTTTCAAGGGCGCCGAGGCTCCCGCATCCGCCTCTGAGGATCGCGGATACAGCTCGCAGCGTCACGCTAGCGAGGTAAGCTATCTTCACCTTTTACAGGATACTAACCTCTTTTCTTTTCCTTTCACAGTTTGACTCTGTGCGGGATCTAAACTCCCTTACCTTTGACAGGCTTGGCAGGCGGTATCCGGACCAATTAACTGTCCGACTCCCTTGCCCGAAGAACCAGCCCCTGCGCTCCTAGTGAAGCTGCTGGTTCCGGCACCTTATGTGGTGTCGGAGAAGAAGGTCAAGAAGAAGAAGACCATGGGGACTCGAAAGAGTGCCCGTAACGTGGTGGTGTCGGACTCGTCGTCTGACGAGTCCGAGACGCCCTCCTCCCGTGAAAACGAGGAGGAGGAAGAAGAAAGCTCTCCCCCCCCCCAGCGGAGGGAGGAGAGGAGAAGAAGGCCGCCCCAGCAGGGGAGGACGAGGGGTCTAGGAAAAGGAAGACCCCTCCGCCGGACTACTCCCATGACGCCGAAGAGAGCGAAGAGGAGTGGCCAAACAGGGCCAAGCGTCCGGCGAAATCGTAAGTTCGGACGTCAGAGTAACTCATGAAGTTCCTTTGTTGCACAGCTTTCCTTAATGTCGAATGTAATTATGCAGCCCGCTCCAGGCCGAATACAACGAATCGTCGGGCGGCTCCCTGGACTCATCGGACGTGAACTCCGTTCCGCCCGCTGTCTCACCCCGCACTGCTGATGACACCAAAGTGGCGTCGCAACAAGCTCCGGGGTAGGAGGAGGTGGTCCTGGAGGAGCCGCAAGGCAACCTCCCGGACTCCAGGAGTGAAGGGGACAAGTCCCCCCAGGGCTTCAAGTCCGGCTTTGAGCCGGACACCGTGCTGGAATCTTCAACAGTTCCGAGCCGCAGTAGGCGAACTCCTTCCAAAAGGAGCAAGCCTTCTAAGCCAGCGACCTCCGTCCAACCGGAGTCGCTGGACCATCTGCTGGAGGTGCTTGACGGCGCCTCCATCGACAAGGGGCACCGTACTATCATGAGTACGGTGATCCAGAGGGTTCAGTCCGCCAACAGCCGACTGACTAAAGCTTGCGCTAGCCTTCTGACAGGCTTCGAGGTAAGTAAAGATATGTCAAAATATTACCACATACACAGTAGCCCCTGATGCTCTATTTGGCGTTCGGAAAGAAAAGCCGAATAGAGGATCTATTAATTTTCGCAGGAGTCTAACAATAAAGAGTCAATATGCGTATGCAGGCTTCGCTGCTATCCACCGCCGCACTGACTGCGCAGGTGGATGCCCTAAAAAAGGACCTCGGGCGGTCTGAGCAAGAGCTCGGCCTTGCCAAACGGCAGCTCGAGGAAAAGGAAGGTAAGAAATACCCTACAAAAAAGGTGCCTATAGAGAGGCGTGATTGCAAAAAATAACAGGATCATACTGCTTATTATAGGGGCCACAACTGAGGTGACGACCCTCAAGCAGGCGCTATCTGAGGCCGAAAAGAAAACAACCGAGGAGCGCACCGAGCGAGAAAGACTTGGGGCTCAGGTCGGCGAGGTGCAGCAAGAGCTGCAGGCTCTCATGAAAAAACATGAGAGCTTGGAGCTTGAGTCAAAGGCGCAAGCATCCGAGCTCGCGTCGGCCCTTGAGACCGCCAAGGGTGCCAAGGCCGAAGCCCAAAAGGCCCTCCAAGAGTTAGAGGAGATGAAAAAGATAGCAGCGGGTAAGGCATTCTTAATGCAAAGTAGAAATATAAAGTTAAACTACTTGTCACTTACCCGAATCCGGAGTTCTCCAGGGGCGTTCGCAGATCTTCCCCGCAGCGTATCCGCCGCCGCCGCATTCTACCGAGCTGAAGAGGGCAGCTCGACGGAGAGTGTGTTCTGGTCTCAGTATTCTGAGGCCGGACACCCTGTACCCCTGAGCGACCAGCTGAACAGCTGGTCGAGCTCCACAAGGCGGCCGAACAGGCCATGAAGGGCTTCATAGTTCGGCTGTGGCCCGGAGAGGCCCTGCCTGGGAGCTATTTCGGGCTGGTGCGGCGGCTGGTGGAGGCCTGTCCAAGGCTCGAGGTCATCAAGCGCTCTGTCTGCATCAAAGGTGCCCGTCGGGCCCTTGCCTGTGTGAAGGTGCACTGGGGTAAGCTGGACGGAGAGAAGCTTGTGAAGGAAGGGCCGCCGGCGGGGAAGGAGCATCGCAAGCCCGAGAACTACTATAAGGATGTTCTTGCAGGTGCCCGCCTTGTGGCGGATGAGTGTACGAAGGATGTAATTTTTGAATGAACTCGCTCGTGTTTATCCTGTGCGCTGAAAACTTGTTCATATGCGCTAAGCAATGCTTATGGAATTTAAAATATTATTTTCTATGCGACCGTTTATCAAAAATTGAGAGATGGCCAATCGTCGGCTTCTGCCCCCGTGCCACTAGTGCTGGGGTGTTCGGGATAAACCTGAGCGCTCTTTTTCCCATGGTTGGGTCCTTCGAGGGAGGCGCTCAGCACAACGAACCAGGCAATCGGACTATAATGCTTGAACACTCTCACTTAGCCATATAACTTTATAATTTTAAATTTCGGCGAAGCCCCTAGTTCGGAAGACCGAGTTCGGGGCGCTATCCACGCCTTTGGCCGGACAAAGCCAGCTCCTCGCTCGAAGCGACATAAGTCTTTAGGGACTCGAAAAATCTCTCGAACAGCGACCGGTCTCTCGCCTCATCATGACAGCCAGCTTTAGCTTTCTCCACTGAGGTGCTTAACCCAGCTAAACCGGGGCACAATCACAGTGGTTCTCCTAGTGCTACCTTAGCCGATATAGCGGAACGTAAGGCACCAAAACATAGGAGCCGGGCAAACCCAACTATTGACCCAAATCATGATTCGGAGCCGATGCATATAGTGCTATAAGTTCGGGGTGCCGCACTTGTGAAAGTGGACGGACTTCTCACACCATAATAAGGGGTACTGAAGCCCCTGGCGTATTTGCCGTACCATGATGTACGGGTGCAATCATGTCATTTAATAAACATATATATATATATATATATATATATATATATATATATATATATATATATATATGAAAAGAGGATAATGCAAAAAATAGACAAAAAGCTATGCATTGTTTATAGAGGGGCTATTTATTAGAGCCGAACGATACAAGTAGTGCAATAAGCAAAAAATATATTGGACTATTTAACATGTCCTGACCAGGGGCAGGCCACGGAATTGTATTCAAAATAGGTATACTGCTCGTAACAGAGACCACATGTGAGTTACATAATGCGGCATGGCTTTGTTTGCTTCCCTGGATCTTGCATCGTTTGTGCGGCAGTCGAATTGCCGAACAGGTCGTCCGAAGTGTGGAGTCCTGAAAGTAAGAAAAAAGGAATCCGGCAGCCCCTAGTACATTTTAAGCCGTATTTTGGGTGTGCCGTTATTGTGCCCCTTCCCCTTTGCCCATGGTATTTTAAGGGCGTAGTTATGTACGCGAGGCACTGGTTTCGCTATATCGCGAGGGCTGGGGTTGGGGCCGCATTGCTATGCCTGCTCAGAACGTGCCAGGCGGTCTTGTTGTAGGTTACTCCGGGCGCGCTTGGCAATGTCTGGCTTTTTAATGGCCGGACTAGGGAATTGCCTAAGAAGGCTGCTTTGTACTTCCGCTATGAGAGACGCTGTGTGCTCCTCCGTACGGAGGGAGCGTTCGGTGTTTCCGTTGACCGTGATTACTCCTCGAGGGCCTGGCATCTTGAGCTTGAGGTATGCGTAGTGCGGCACCGCATTGAACTTTGCAAATGCGGTTCGTCCAAGCAGGGCGTGATAGCCATTGTGGAACGGGACTATATCGAAGATTAACTCTTCGCTCCGGAAGTTATCCGGAGATCCGAAGACCACGTCAAGTGTTACTGAGCCTGTACAATTGGCCTCTACACCTGGTATAACGCCTTTAAAGGTCGTCTTTGTGGGCTTAATCCTTGAGGGATCGATGCCCATTTTCTGCACTGTATCCTGGTAAAGCAGGTTCAGGCTACTGCCGCCGTCCATGAGGACTCTTGTGAGATGAAATCCGTCGATGATTGGGTCAAGAACCAATGCGGCAAAGCCGCCATGACGGATGCTAGTGGGGTGGTCCCTTCGATCAAAAGTGATCGGGCAGGAAGACCATGGGTTGAACTTTGGGGCGACTGGCTCCATCGCGTATACATCCCGTAGCGCAAGCTTCCGCTCCCTCTTGGGAATGTGGGTTGCGTATATCATGTTCACCGTCCGCACTTGTGGGGGAAACCCCTTCTGTCCATTGTTGTTCGGCGGCCTGGGCTCCTCCTCGTCATCGCTATTCAGCCCCTTGTCTTTGTTTTCGGCTCTTAACTTGCCTGCCTGCTTGAACACCCAACAATCCCTGTTGGTGTGATTGGCTGGCCTTTCGGGGGTATCATGGATCTGGCACAAGTGGTCGAGTATTCGGTCCAAACTGGACGGGCCCAGAGTATTCTTTTTGAATGGCTTTTTCCGCTGACCGGATTTATAGCCTCTGAATCCGGCATTTACTGCCGTATCTTCATTGCTGTCGCTGCTAACACGACGCTTTTGCTTATTCGACGTGTCCTGCCACTTTTGTCCTTGGTATCCGAATTACCAAGGTTCTTTGATAAGTTGTAGCTACGAGCTAGCCAGCTATCTTTTCCCGCGCAAAAGCGGGTCATAAGTGTCGTGAGGGCTGCCATAGATTTTGGCTTTTCCTGTCCTAGGTGCCGGGCAAGCCACTCGTCGCGGATGTTATGCTTAAAGGCTGCTAGGGCCTCTGCGTCCGGACAGTCGACTATCTGGTTTTTCTTTGTTAGGAACCGTGTCCAGAATTGCCTGGCCGATTCCTCTGGCTGCTGAATTATGTGGCTCAAGTCGTCGGCATCCGGTGGTCGCACGTAGGTGCCCTGGAAGTTATCGAGGAATGTGGCTTCCAGGTCCTCCCAAGAACCGATTGAGTTCGCTGGCAAGCTGTTAAGCCAATGCCGGGCCAGTCCTTTGAGTTTGAGCGGGAGGTATTTGATGGTGTGTAGATCATCTCCACGTGCCATGTGGATGTGAAGGAGATAATCCTCAATCCATACCGCCGGATCTATGGTGCCATCGTATGATTCGATGTTCACGGGTTTGAAACCCTCTGGGATTTTATGATCCATTACTTCATCTGTGAAGCATAGTGGGTGTGCGGCGCCCCTGTACTGGGCTATATCACGACGCAGCTCGGAAGAGCTATGTCTGTTGTGTTCGGCCCGGCCGGATTTGTTGTATCCGGAGTGGAGATCATCGTCGCGTGTTGTCGGGCGCCTGCGCGATCCGTAGATCGACCTTGTTTGTCTTGCCTTATCCTCTAGTACGTCTCGCAGGTCTGGCGCATTTTCCCGTGCCTTAGCTGAGCGGCGTCGGGGCATAGCTTGGGTGGAGGGCCGGGAGGCCTCTCTGTCACGGCCGCGAGGTGGCCGGTCTGCCATGTCGTGCGCTGGTGATGTAGGCGCTTCCTCCTCTGATCGGGGTAGCGGCCTGCGCTTTGGGTAACTCTTGGAGGGGCGCTCGAGTTCAAACTCTTCGGCCGCAAGGACTTCAGTCCATCTATCAGCTAGCAAATCTTGATCAGCTCTAAGCTATTGCTGCTTTTTCTTGAGGCTGTTTGCCGTGGCTAGAAGCCTGCGTTTGAAACGCTCTTGTTCGGCGGGGTCTGATGGTACGACGAATTCGTCGTCATCGAGGCTTGCCTCGTCTTCGGAGGGGGCATATAGTTATCATCCTCAACCTCTCGTTCTGCCGCTCTCTCATGAGGGCTGGCTTCTCCATCTTCCTGCGCCGAATCTTGCTGGGTTGGGTGTTCTTCGGCGCTATCCGGGGTAGTATTATCTCCCGTGCCGGAATCACCGTTTTTGCTTTGGCGGGATTTAGAGCGGCGTTGCTGACGCCGACGCTTTGGCTGTTTCTTGGAGGTGTCATCCCCCGCTGTTCCATCGCCATCTCCATCTTTTGGAGTATCCACCATGTATATGGCATATGACGAGGTGGCCTTCCAGCGCCCTACAGGTGCTGGTTCCTGTTCGTCTCCTACCTCGTCGTCCATACCGTCGAAGTCTTCGGAGTCGAAGTCAAGCATGTCGGTTAAATCGTCGACAGTGGCTACAAAGTGGGTGGTGGGTGGGCTTTGAATTTCTTCATCGTCCGTATCCCATGCTTGCTGACCGCACTTCGGCCAGGGCTCTCGTGATAGAGAGACTTGAGAGAGTTCAGGATATCGCCAAAAGGCGAGTGCTGAAAGATGTCCGCGGCGGTGAACTCCATTATCGGCACCCAATCGAATTCGATTGGTAGGGGCGCGGGGGGTTCTGAGTCCGGAGAGGAGTCCGGACCCTTGGAGTCACGGGTTACGCGGAGTGCGGGGCTGGCGTTCGGCTCGATCGCCTTTGAGATCGCATCCCCCGAGGTGACGTCCAACCACTCATCCTCGATGGACGCAATAGGCTCCGAGTTAAGGGTCGGAACCGGTGCGTGTGCGGCCTCCAGGACACTGTTCGGAGGTAGAGCTAGATCGTGCCCCTCGAGATAGTGCGGCGCGCTTGGCTGTGGCTCGAACCGTCGAAGATCAAGTCTCCACGGATATCAGCCGTGTAGTTTAAGCTTCCGAACCTGACTTGATGGCCAGGGGCGTAGCTTTCGATCTGCTCCAGGTGACCAAGCGAATTGGCCCGCAGAGCGAAGCCGCCGAAGACGAAGATCTGCCCGGGGAGAAAAGTCTCACCCTGGACCTCATCGTTGTTGATGATCGAAGAAGCCATCGGGCCTAAAGGCGACGACACAGAGGAACTCTCAATGAAAGCACCAATGTCGGTGTCAAAACCGGCGGATCTCGGGTAGGGGGTCCCGAACTGTGCGTCAAGGCCGGATGGTAACAGGAGACAAGGGACACGATGTTTTTACCCAGGTTCGGGCCCTCTCGATGGAGGTAATACCCTACTCCTGCTTGATTAATATTGATGATATGGGTAGTACAAGAGTAGATCTACCACGAGATCAAGGAGGCTAAACCCTAGAAGCTAGCCTATGGTATGATTGTGTATGATGATTGTTGTTCTACGGACTACAACCCTCCGGTTTATATAGACACCGGATAGGGTTAGGGTTACACAGAGTCGGTTACATAGGTAGGAGATCTTGAATATCCGCATCGCCAAGCTTGCCTTCCACGCCAAGGAAAGTCCCATCCGGACACGGGACGAAGTCTTCAATCTTGTATCTTCATAGTCCAGGAGTCCGGCTGAAGGTATAGTCCGGCTACCCGAACACCCCCTAATCCAGGACTCCCTCAGCCTCCCTCTTGGAACCTATCTTTGCCAAATCATCAGCTGCTTGATTTTTCAGCCAGGGTATGTGATGGAGCTCTAAACCCTCAAACTTCTTCTCTAACTTTCTCACTGCGTTACAATAGCCAGTCATAGTCGGGCTTCTGACGTCCCACTCCTTCATTACTTGATTAACCACTAAATCTGAGTCGCCGTAGACCATGAGGCGACGGACGCCGAGTGAAATGGCCATACGCAACCCGTACAAAAGTGCCTCATATTCAGCTTCATTGTTGGAGGAATCAAAATGAATCTGGAGAACATAGCTGAGCTTGTCACATCGGGGGGATACCAATACTACTCCAGCACCAGAACCATTCAGCATCTTAGATCCATCGAAGAACATGGTCCAATGTTCCGAGTGAATCTGAGTCGGCAGTTGCTGTTCGACCCACTCGGCGAGGAAATCTACTATTTCCTGGGACTTGATAGCTTTCTTTGCCTCAAACTTGATATCCAAGGGAAGGAGTTCAATCGCCCCCTTTGCCACTCGATCAGTTGCATCTCTGTTGTTCAGAATTTCTGACAATGGTGCGTCGTTGACGACTGTAATGGAGTGATTAGAGAAATAGTGTGCAACCTTCTTCGTGGTCATATAAAACCCATAAACAAGCTTCTGATAATGTGGATATCTTTGCTTGGATGGAGTCAGAACTTCAGAAACATAGTATACCGGGCGCTGAACTTTATA
This sequence comes from Aegilops umbellulata, assembly GCA_032464435.1. Lineage (NCBI taxonomy): Eukaryota > Viridiplantae > Streptophyta > Magnoliopsida > Poales > Poaceae > Aegilops > Aegilops umbellulata. The sequence continues at coordinate 80,543,876 of CP136060.1, read as the reverse complement.
GGCTTTTCCTTCCTCTTCCGCTCGACCGTGAGTACTGTATGGACAACTTGTCCAGTGGCTGCAATATAAAGCAGTAAAGGCTCTTTGCGGATTGGGGCAGCGAGCACTGGCTGGGTGGAAAGCAGGGCTTTGAGTTCTGCAAACACTGCATCAGCTTCAGGAGTCCACTCGAACTTGTCAGATTTCTTCATCAGTCGGTAAAGAGGCAATGCCTTTTCACCGAGGCAAGAAATGAATCGACTCAAGGCGGCCAAACAACCAGTAAGCTTCTGGACATCATGCACACGCACAGGGCGCTTCATCCGGAGTATGGCACCAACTTTCTCTGGGTTCGCGTCGATCCCTCGTTCGAAAACAAGGAAGCCGAGTAACTTTCCGCCAGGAACTCCGAATGTGCACTTTGATGGATTAAGCTTGACTTCATACATTCTCAGGCTGGCAAAGGTTTCTGCAAGGTCAGCCAGCAGGTCGGAACCTTTACGCGACTTGACCACAATGTCATCCATGTATGCTTCCACATTCCGACTGATTTGAGTGAGCACACACTTCTGAATCATCCTCATGAATGTGGCTCCAGTGTTCTTGAGACCGAATGGCATGGTGACATAACAAAAACACCCGAATGGAGTGATGAAAGCTGTTTTTTATCTCATCAGGCCCATAGATCTGATGGTACCCAGAATAGGCGTCTAGAAAAGACAGACGCTCACACCTCGCAGTCGAGTCGACGATCTGGTCAATGCGAGGGAGAGGAAAATGATCTTTTGGGCAGGCCCAATTGATATGCTTGAAGTCAATGCACATGCGAAGTGAGTCGTCCTTCTTGGGGACCATGACAACATCGGCGAGCCACTCGGAGTGGTAAATCTCTCGGATGAACTCAGCTGCCAGGAGCTGAGTCACTTCCCCACCAATTGATTTTCTCTTCTGTACGGCGGACCGTCGAAGATGTTCCTTGATTGGTTTTACTTTCGGGTCAACTCGCAAACGATGCTCAGCCAGTCCCCTAGGTACACCCAGCATGTCAGAAGGTTTCCATGCAAAGATGTCCTAGTTCTCACGGAGGAACTGGATGAGCGCTTCTTCCTATTTGTTTTTGAGTGATGCTGAGATATGAGTAGGAGCAGCATTAGGATTGGTCGGGTGAATATGAATCGACTTGGTTTCACCGGACGACTGAAATGTAGAATCTATGGCAGGCTTCTTGGAGCGCAGCAAATCACTCGGATCTTCATTTTTTCGGTATTCTTGCATTTCGACTGCTGCCATTTGTGCATCGGTGATTTTTGAGCCCTTCTGGAAGCACTCTTCTGCCTTCTGCCGATTGACAGTGATAGTGATCACTCCTCTGGGACCAGGCATTTTCAATTTGAGGTACACGTAACATGGTCGAACCATGAAACGTGCATAGGCAGGCCTACCCAGAATAGCATGATAAGCACTCTGGAAATCCACTACTTCAAATGTCAAGTTTTCCTTGCGGTAATCTTGGAATCACCAAAAACCACATCAAGGGTGATCTGGCCGAGTGATTCAGCCTTCTTGCCAGGTATAACGCCATGAAAACTCATATTACTTTCACTAAGCTTGGACATCAGAATGCCCATTCCCTTCAAGGTTTTAGCATAAAGGATATTCAGGCCGCTACCACCATCCATCAACACTTTAGTCAGTCGAGTGCCTTCAACAACTGGGTCGGCCACCAACGGTTGCCTCCCAGGGGTGGCTATACGTGTTGGATGGTCAGACTGGTCGAATGTGATGGTAGTCTGGGACCACTTCAAATAACTTGGTGTTGCTGGAGCAACCATGTTCACTTCTCTGTTGATAACTTTCAATCGACTTTTGCTCTCAACATCAGCAAAAATCATCAGAGTGGAGTTGACGTTGGGAAAACCATCATCATCCTCTTCCTTATCCTCACCATTGTCTGACTCCTTTTCCTTCTCATTGGGTTGTTTCTCTCGGAACTGCTGGATCAGGAGTCGACACTATCGAGTGGTGTGTTTTGGGTAAATCAGATTACCCTCTTCATCTTTCTTGGTATGAATGTGGCATGGTAAATCCAACACATCATTTCCGGCTTGATCTTTCACTTCCTTGGGGTTCCAGGGCCCTTTGGGCTTCCCCTTGAACTTTCCATGAGCCACAACTAAAGCCTCACCACGAGCAGCTGGCTCGGCCTTACGCTTCTATTTCCGATTGGAAGTACCTCGAGTGGTGTCATGTTCAACTGGTTTGCCCTTTCCACTGCAGAGTCGATCCTCATCTTCTCCGTTAGCGTACCAAGTGGCTATCTCCATCATCGGAGTAAGGGATATATCTCCTGTTCGACCGAATTCCAGGACTAGCTCTCGATACTTAACGCTTTCCTTGAAGGCACAAACTGCTTGATGCTCAGACACATTTTCCACTGTGTGATGCAAAGTAGTCCACCTCTGAATGAAATCTCTTAGAGTTTCACTCGGTTTTTGCACACAATGATGCAATTCTGTCAACCCCGCTAGTCGTTTGCAAGTACCTTTAAAAGTCCTAACAAACACTCGGGCGAGTTCTTCCCAACTAAATATACTGCCAGGTGCTAACTGGTTCAACCATGCTCTGGCCGAGCCTTCCAACATTAGAGGAAGGTGTTGCATGGCCACTTCATCATTGCCACCACCAATTTGTACAGCCACTCGGTAGTCTTCGAGCCAAGTGTCAGGCTTAAACTAACCAGTAAACTTGCTGACTCCAGTCGCCAACCTGAAGTTGGGAGGAATCACTGCGGCCCTGATGGCTCTGCTGAAACACTCGGGACCTGAAACGTGCACTCTGCTGCCAGTCGGGTAATCTCTCTCATGGCCTTCTCTGTGTGCTCTGTTCATGTCAACCAGACCTTGAATGAGAATAGATCTCGCATCAAAGCCCGGCTCCCTTGGGTCGACTACTACTCTTCGCCCGCCGCTGTGGGGGCGTCTCTCATCATGTTGCCGAGGCACATATGACCCACTCCTCGGAGAAGGCGTGGGCACTCGACAACAGTCATCGTGGCCGAGTCCGTGATCATATTGCTCGTGGTTTCTATACTGATCTTGCCTGTGCCCACGTCCTTCACGCCGCGGGGGCGATCTTGGGCTGTGAGCCGACTGAACCGTATCTGCCACCATAGATCTACTATGAATCCTATTCCGCGACTGAGATACTGCTGCGTTCTGCTCTCCGACCACCCGGAGCAAGGCCCAAATCTGCATCAAACCTCTGCCAGCCTCCGACAGGGAAGGCTGAATTGACTCTGCTATGCGGGCCGCTGTCGTGAGATTTTGAATCGGAGTGCGATATACCTGAGGTTGAGGCGGAAAAAGTTGTCGTCAACTGGACTCAGGGATCCGCTGCCGAGCACGCTCGTCGAGTGCATGCTGCAGGTTCTCCAGTCGAGTGCGCTTAGCCAAGTTGGCCAGGCACGCCTCCTCCAAGGCCCGGGCCCCGGGGGTTTCTCCAACGATTGGAGTGTGAAGCACATCCATATTGCGACGGCGAAGCTCTTCCCTCTGCTGCGAAGAAAGGGGCTCGGGGCGGTACTCCTCGTGAATGCGCGACGGATTGCCGCCTCCATCACCACCGTCGTCGTGGGGGAAGCCAGGAGGACCGCATGGTACATTGACCATCAAGATTTCCGCCGCGAGATCGCTGCTGTCGCACTCGGATGCGGTCTCGACGGAGCTAGTCGACAGGTCGAACATGCCGTAGAGAGTTTCGTCGGGCTCGATTGCCGCGACTTGTGGGGTGGCCAACTGACGGGCCACCGCGTGTCTCACCAACCGCTGGAGCCGCGACCGACCGGAACGCTTGCGCGGGTGAACAGCGGGGGGCGTGGACATCATAGGAGCCGACCGATACTGGGTCGACGGCTGCTGGAGAAGGACGCCGCGGACGCACGGGCGAAAGTTCGTCGCCCCGCGGACGGGGAGCGCCTCGACATCGAGTGGAGCTTCCTGAAGCCAAGCGGAGTCGCCGGCAACGAAAACGAGCGCGACAAGACGGATCTCGCGGCCCTCAGCCAGTCCGCCGGTGGAAACCAAGATGATGAGAATAGGAAAGAATTGCAACTCCACCAAAAAGTCGCTAAGACACGTGCCCCACGGTGGGCGCCAACTGTCGTGGATCTAAGACTGATAGTAGAATGGGGGTAGGTATGAGGAGGCAAGATCCTAGCTATGGCGAAGTTGTACACATGAGTTTTACGAGTTCAGGCCCTTCGCGGAAGAAGTAACAACCCTATGTCTCGGTGCCCGGAGGCGGTCGACTGGATTATGTGTGTGTGTGTGTGTGTGTTACAGGGGGTGCGAACCCTTGTGCCAGAAGAGGGGGGTGGCTTATATAGAGTGCGCCAGGACCCCGGCCATCCTCCGTTACCAAGAGTTCAATGTGCATAAAGAGGAGCCGCTACTGATAACGCCAGCCTTAAATGCCTTAATGGCCTTAAAGACTACAGAGTGAATGTTTGTCCGTTGCTGTTCTAGATGACTCCTGGTCTTCAATAAGTCGAATGGATTCTTGTATGGTCGAGTGGTCGAGTGACCTCAGGAAGGAGTGGTCTCCGAGTAGCTGGTAGGTCGAGTGGATTGCACTCGACACCTTTGTTGGGCCCTCCCTGTTGTCTCTTGAGCTTCTTTGCTTCTAGGACAGTGACCTTGGATAGGGCGTATAGGTCAGGCCTATGACCCTACCCCAGGTCTATGTCATCATCAGCCCATCTTTGGAATATACAAGCTAAGTTCTATAATGAAAATTTCCCTCTAGTATAGTATATGAAAGTGACAAAATAAGAGACTCTCTATCATGAAGATCATGGTGCTAGTTTGAAGCACAAGTGTGGAAAAAGGATAGTAACATTGCCCCTTCTCTCTTTTTTCTCTCATTTTTTATTTGGGCCTTCTCCTTTTTTTATGGCCTCTCTTTTTTTGGGCTTCTTTGGCCTCTTTTATTTTTATTTTTTCGTCCGGAGTCTCATCCCGACTTGTGGGGGAATCATAGTCTCCATCATCCTTTCCTCACTGGGACAATGCTCTAATAATGATGATCATCACACTTTTATTTACTTACAACTCAAGAATTACAACTCAATACTTAGAACAAAATATGACTCTATGTGAATGCCTCCGGCGGTGTACCGGGATGTGCAATGAATCAAGAGTGACATGTATGAAATTATGACGGTGGCTTTGCCACAAATACGATGTCGACTACATGATCATGCCAGGCAATATGACAATGATGAAGCGTGTCATAATAAATGGAACGGTGGAAAGTTGCATGGCAATATATCTCAGGATGGCTATGGAAATGCCATAATAGGTAGGTATGGTGGCTGTTTTGAGGAAGATATAAGGAGGCTTATGTGTGATAGAGCGTATAATATCACGGGGTTTGGATGCACCGGCAAAGTTTGCACCAACTCTCGAGGTGAGAAAGGGCAATGCACGGTACTGAAGAGGCTAGCAATGATGGAAGGGTGAGAGTGCGTATAATCCATGGACTCAACATTAGTCACAAACAACTCACATACTTATTACAAAAATCTACAAGTCATCAAAACCAAGCACTACGCGCATGCTCCTGGGGGGTAGATTGGTAGGAAAAGACCATCGCTCGTCCCCGACCGCCACTCATAAGGAAGGCAATCAAAGAACACCTCATGCTTCAAATTTGTCACACAACGGTTACCATACGTGCATGCTACAGGACTTGCAAACCTCAACACAAGTATTTCTCAATTTCACAATTACTCAACTAGCACGACTCTAATATCACCATCTTTATATCTCAAAACAATTATCAAGTATCAAACTTCTCATAGTATTTAATGCACTTTATATGAAACTTATTATTATACCCATCTTGAATGCCCATCATATTAGGACTAATTTCATAATCAAAGCAAATTACCATGCTGTTTAGGACTCTCAAAATAATATAAGTGAAGCATGAGAAATCAATAATAAAACCACCATCATTCTCTAAAAGATATAAGTGAAGCACTATAGCAAACGACAAACTACTCCGAAAGATATTAGTGAAGATCAATGAGTAGTCGAATATGTCGGATTTCGGGTTCCGGCAGACCCTTGAGGTTCGAACTCTGGTGTGCGTGCGGAGATCTCGCCTTCTACCTGCCTGCACCCCGCCGCCTCGCAAAGATCTAAGCTATCGAAAGAACAGCACAAGAGACACAGGGTTTATACTGGTTCAGGCCACCGATGTGGTGTAATACCCTACTCCAGTGTGGTGTGGTGGATTGCCTCTTGGGCTGATGATGATGAACAATACAAGGAAGAACAACCTCGGGAGGGTCTGTTCTTGGCTGGGGGGGATGAACTACTAGGAAGAGTTCATTCGCCCTTCTCTCTCTCTCTCTCTGTTGCCTATGCCTTTCTCACTGATTGCCCGGATTGCTCGATGTCTCTACCCTGGGGGTGGCTAGTCCTATTTATAGGCAAAGGCCCTGGGCCTCTTCCCAAATATTGAGCGGGAAGGGCGCCAACAGCTGGCCATTTTGAAGGGGAACATCTGGTACACTTATCCTGACTAAAGTTGGTCCTCGCCTGCCAAAGGCTCTGGTGGTGACGCTGGCTTGGGCTCCACAATGACGTCCTCCCCATCGTTGGACTGGTCTTGGTCTCATTGCACCGAAACGGGTGCCTTTGCTTGATGCTCTCGCCTGCGCTTGCCCCCTTTGCACCAAAGAGGAAAGGAGGACACTGCGCGGGCTGGCGCCCGCCTGGCGCCCTCGGTCATCATGTCTTGCGTCATGGGCACCTCGTGAGGTACCCCGCCTTGATCTCTCCGCCTCCTCGTGAGCCAGCCTGATGAGGCCGTGCCTGAGGAAGCTCCGCGTCGTCCACCCCGCGAGGCCTGGCCCCTCGCGAGGGTCTTGGGTCTGTGTCGATGAAGATGGGCTGTGCTGGGCCCCTTTTGAGCCACGCCACAGGCCGCATGCAGGCAAGTCTGGGGACCCCCGTTTCCAGAACGCCGATAGTAGCCCTCGGGCCCAAGGCGCGCCCGGACTTGGCCGTGCAGGGAGGCGGAAGGGCAAGGGCAAAGCGCCGTGGGCCCTAATAGCCTGCGGCCTCGGGCGCCGCGTGGTGGTTGATTGGACGTGGGTGGCATTGTTCCCCCACACCCCCTTATTTTGCGCCCTGCTAGGTGGACTCGTAGTCGTACACAACCGCTCCCCTTTCTGTTGCTCGAGCGTCCTCTGTCCTTCCTCCTCTCGAACTCCAGCTCCTTCTTCCAACCCAATCTCGAATCTCCCCCCTCCTTCCCATCGCCATGGCTCCGACGAAGAAGGAGAGAGGGAAGAAACCCATGCCTCCGCCTCGCTCGCCGCCGTTGGTGGCCCCCGCTGTCGGCCGGTCGATCATACTCAACCGAGAGGGCCTGGGCAAGGTCAGCTCGGCTCTGGATACTATCTTCAACGAGTGCGGGAGGACGACGGCCTGGCCTACATCTCACTTCCCCACTGATAGGATAATCACTGAGGTCCATTATTTTGCTGATGCCCTATGGGCGGGTCTGGTTCCCCCCTTTTCCGATTTCTTCAGGGCCGTGCTTTCCCATTACCAGATCCACATGATGCATCTGGGTCCTGAATCCATCACCCTTCTTTCAGTCTTCGCTTTTGTTTGCGAGGCAATGATGGGCATCCTTCCTTCGGTTGCCTTGCTGCGCCACTTCTTCTCTCTGCGCCTTGTCGACCCTACCCAATGCTCGGCGTGTGTGAGCTTCGTCGCCGCATCTGAGACAACGGCCTCAGGGATCCACTTCGGGCTTCCTTCGCCTTCGGCTGGGTTCCGCTAGCGGTGGCTGTATGTTGATGTTAGGGTGCCCAGCCCCCTGCTGTCCAAGCCAACCTCGCCTGCTGTCCCCAATTCGGGCTGGGGCCAGGAGACGCTCGAGAGGCCCCGGCTCGCCTTCGTCTGGCACCGCTTCGCGTTCTTGAAGTCGATCGGCGTGACATCGCCCAAGGTGGTGAAGGAGTTCCTGTTATGCCGCATTGCTCCTCTCCAACACCACTCCCGCCGGATGTGGGCCTTCAGTGGGCGTGGTGATCGTATGAGGCTCCAGGAAGAGGATCTGACGCCTGAGGTGCTGAGGATAGTGCTCTTGATCCTGACTGGTGACCCCAACCCTGGTAGCATCCAGCGGGGAGGGGCCCTGCTGTACCTCTGCCAGAACAGGGACGATTTTGTGAAGCAGATGCCTATCTTTGATGAATGGGGGCCGCACCCCGCCGGCCTCCAAGGGCCTTGCGAGAACCCAGTGATGGTGACTGCCCTTCCAGTCGGCCAAGGCGACTCTTCCTCAAGAGGCGGGGCAGGAAGGCATGAGGCGCCAGAGGCCGAGGGGCCTCCCGACGGGGTGACAGCGCCGGAGATGCTCATGAGGGAGCAACTGCTGGGGCCCGGGCCGCCGAGGCCGAGAGCGGCGAGCAGCTGCCCTCAGCGCCTGCGGACGAGGCCCCTGAGGCTCCGGTTGCTCCTTCGGGCAAGGCGACCGGCAGTGCTCACCAGGCAGGTACCCCTGATGCGGATCGCCTTGATGCTTCGCCCTCGCCGCAGGTTGATCCCTGCGCTCAGCTCTTGGGCTGCTTCCGCATGGATTTTGAGGCCCTTCGGAAGAAAAGGGAGGCCCTGGGCGACGATTACCCTTGTCGCCTGCTGAAGCGTAGGAAGTACTTCGCCACCAATGAGTAAGCCTTCTCCTTCTCCAGCTCCTGATCTTTCTGTTGCTCTTGCTGATCCTTGCTCCGCAGGCCCCTTCCAGCCGAGCTCGCAGAGATGCTGAGGTTCCGTCCCCCTTGGCTTCGCTCCCTCCTCCGTCCTTGAGTGCTCCGAGCAGCACAACCCTTGTAGTGAGGGCGATTGGAGGGGCGAACCGTCCCGAGGTGCATCGAGGCCCTATGCACCCCACGGTCTTCCTTCGCGGGCCTTCTCGGGGCATAGCCAGCCTGTCGTGGGCTTCTCGCCTGGTTGTGGACTGCGATTGGCTGAGGCGCTCCCTGCGCTCTTCATCTGGTGGCGGGCTGGCTCCAGGCCGGGCTTCTGGCGTGGTGTGCCCGACCATCGTGAGGGTGCCAGGCCCCAGCCCCCTGCACGGAGGGGGAGTGCCGATTCGTGGCCTCCGGCGCTTGCTTGGGGCAGGTGATGGTGTGGAAGACGTGCGTGAGTGCGCTCGGGAGCGTCGCGCTCTTCGCCAAGGATTCCTTTGAAGGGCGGCTGACGCGGTGGACCTGCTTGGTGAGGAGCTTGCTGATGAAGACGCGCGCCTTGAAGCCGAGGGCCTGCGCCTGGCTGCAGAGAGGCCCGAGCTGGAGGGTGCCGTCGCCCTCGCGCGCCATCAGCGTGATCTTGATGATGAAAAGGCTAAGGCGTCGTTGGCGGCCTCTCGTGAGGCCCAATCTCGGGCCGCTGAGGAGGCCCGGAAGGCTGATCGGCGGAGAGAAGCGGCGGAGGAGCGGGCTCGGGAGCTCCTGGCCCGGTGCCGCTCACTGGAGGAGCAAGTGGAGCTGCGCGAGGCAGCCCTTGCGTCGATGAAGGTGGCCTCCGGCGACCCGGCAGGGCTCCAGAAGCGTGAGGAGGCGCTGACGCTGGAAGCCGCCGAACGTGCGCACGAGTACGAGTGTCTGGAGATGAGGGAACGCTTGGTGACGCAGGCGGAGGATGATGTCGCTGTGCGGGAAGCCCGTGTCCTGGAGGAGGTTGGACGTCGGGTGGCGATGGCGCGCCAAGACCTCGAGCGCGAGTTCGAGGGGAGGCTCGGGCTAATCCGGGTCGAGGCTGAAGGTAGGACCGCAGCCTTGAGGACCAAGCTGGAGGAAGCGACGCGGCGGGCCGATGCTCTTCGGGCCGCGCTTGAGGTAGCGCAAGGGGAGTCAACCACCTCCCGGGTCGAGGTGCTCCGTCTTCGCAAGCGGGTGGAGGAGGCTGAGGCCGTCGCGCGCCAGAATGCGGATGAGATACGTCAGCGGCAGGTCCTGGAGCATGAGCACGGCCCCATGCTTTCCATGCTCCGGGAGAGAGCCAACACAGCCTTGGGCAACATCTGCGAGGCGGCTGTTGGCGAGCCGCACACAATCAACTATGCCGGCAACCTTCAGTTCTTCACCGCCGTGGTGACGCAGCTGGAGGCGCGGTCGGTCAGGGCCGACAGGTTGGTGGAGGAGAGGAGCCGCGCCCTGCTCGGGCGCGCCTTTTCCGTGTCTTCAGCCATCTCTGGAACATGGATCCCCACTTCGACTTCGACGGCGCCATCGCCCCAGTCCCCCAGGCCGTCTGAGACGACCTGGAGCACTGGGTGGAAGACAATGTGGATGCTCTTGTCAGGGCCTTCGCTTCGGACAACGATGACGTGATCGTGGCTGCTGACGAGGGCGGTGTGGTGAATGGCCCTGACGCCGCTGGCGGCGACGCAGGCAGCGATGGCGAGTCTAGCGACGCCAGCTACGGTTTGGGAGGTGCTCCTGTGGACGCACTGGGGATTTATCCGACTGATTACGCATTGTCCCTGTTTCCTTACCCTGCATGAATAGAACTCAGGTTTTGGCCTGATGATTGTGAGAGCATTTTAGGAGGGGGAGCCCCTCATGTAAAACTTGTGTTCATCGTATTAGTAGATGTTACATTGCCCGTGCGTCCGCGCCTGGTGGTTGGCTAGTTTACCTTTGTTTCGTGCGGGCCCCGAGGTAGCCCGCGGGAGGCTGTGGCGTCTCAAGTGTTCTCTAATCGAATCCGTAGGATGTGAGAGTGTCGCGGGCGGCGAGCTTCACAGGCGTTGGCCTTCTTCACAGGCTCCGGGACTTTTCCAAAAAGGGACAATCTTCACAGGCATTCTCCTTCTTTGCAGGCTCCGGGCCTTTTCCTAAAAGGATAATCTTCACAGGCATTTTCCTTCTTCACAGGCTCTGGGCCTTTTCCTAAAAGGATAATCTTCACACGCATTTGCCTTCTTCACAGGCTCTGGGCTTTTTCCTAAAAGGATAATCTTCACACGCATTTGCCTTCTTCACAAGCTCTGGGCCTTTTCCTAAAAGGATAATCTTCACACGCATTGGAAATCCTCCCGAGAGGACGCGGCGGCGGCATTCTGGGCTGCGCGCAAGCTAGGCCTGACCTGGCCCGTGAGGGGCTCGCGAGGGGAGGCAGCTGAGGCGAAGTGGTAATCGAAACGCGAGAAATGGCTCGAATGAGACTAAGCACCCCTTCCCCGAACACACGCAAATTTCAAATTCGAATCAAACTTAAATCCAGCGGGGGGAAAATCACAACCAAAGGGAAAAGCAATGAAAGCAGACAAAAGGCCGCGTCCGGTACCTAATCTAGTCTTGGACGTCTTCTCACCAGCGCGGAGCTAAGTGCTGCCACTGGGCGTGGGAGGGAGCCCCAGGGCCTGAGCCGGCACCCCTGAGACTCCGGGGCGTGTACAGCCCCACTCATTATTACGTGAGAGTGTCACGGGGCGGCGAGCTTCACAGGCACTGGGCCTTCTTCACAGGTACCGACCTTGCTTCATATCGCCAGACGAGGGCCCCGCCTTGCGCCACACTCTAGTGCCATCAACGACAACCGGAAACCAGGACGCCGCCGATGGGGTAGAGCGGTCGCCAGCGGTTCCCCCGATGACCACGGGTCCTCCGCCAGGGGCAGGCCCTGAGGCACCTCCCCAGCAGAGGGCCTACCTCCTGAGAACGCCTTGCTCCAAATGCCGCGGTGGTGATGTCGGATCTCTGCCCCTCTCTTGCAGCCCCCTGCGCCCTCCTCCCGAGGGGTAGGAGACTGTGGGAGCGGGGCAGCTGCTTGCCGTGGCGACCTGCACCTCCTGCGATCCATGATTAGCGTATGCCTGCTCCTGAGGGATTAGTGGTACCTGATAATCATTGCCTCCAGTGTGGCCAGTGGGGCCGTCCCGGGGCTCCTGGAAGAGCTCAGCTTCTGGTGCCTCGTCCCCCCAGCTTGGGCTGAGGAGTGAGCCTTGTTCGCCCTCGTGAGTGTGCGCTTGGTCCATCATGTGAGGCACGTATTCTTCTGGCGCCGTCATCCCGAAGGCCACGCCGTAGTGCTCCGCGTGCCATGCAGCTCTGCTTGACGCGCCCACCGCGGGATGATAGCGCGGCTGTCCGCTGGGGCCATGGGCCGCGCCGAGTCCCTCTTCTTTGCGGACCGAGGGTGGGGGCAGCGCCGCCGCCGGTCCGGTGCCGACAGCTTCACTGGCGTTGGAGTATCCTTGGAGCCCGCGGGCGCGCGCGGAGCCCCCGCGCGTGCCGCCCTGGGCTTGAGACGGGAGCTGGGTGCAGAAGGGGTGAGCCCCCTAAGCGGCAAAGCCCAGGAACTCGGCGACCCGCTCCAGCAGCACATCACGGCCACCTTCCAGCAGCCTGCACTGCAGTAGCTCTCGGGCCACCGTGAGCGCGACGCTCGAGTTCGCCTGCTCCCGGCAGGTGTACGGTGTCGTGGTCGCGGCGTGATTGGAGGCCCTTGCTGCCGACCGCGCTTGCCGCGGCGTGAGGGTTGTCGAAGCCTGTCCGCGTCACCCGCGTCCCGCAGCGCCCTGCGGACCACGAGCTGCCTGGGGCGCGGGGTCGCCCGAGGCGAGCGGCTCTGCGCGGGCGGGCCACGCCGCCCATGGATCTGGGTTGCCCGCCTAGTCGCCGGACATGGTGATGATGACGCGACGGGACACGAAGCGGCAGAAGGGTGGATTCCGGCGCACCCCTACCTGGCACGCCAAATGTCGGATTTCGGGTTCCGGCAGACCCTTGAGGTTCGAACTCTGGGGTGCGCGCGGAGATCTCTCCTTCTACCTACCTGCACCCCGCCGCCTTGCAAAGATCTAAGCTATTGAAAGAACAGCACAAGAGACACAGGGTTTATACTGGTTCGGGCCACCGATGTGGTGTAATACCCTACTCCAGTGTGGTGTGGTGGATTGCCTCTTGGGCTGATGATGATGAACAATACAAGGAAGAACAGCCTCGCGAGGGTCTATTCTTGGCTGGGGGGATGAACTACTAGGAAGAGTTCATTCACCCTTCTCTCTCTCTCTCTCTCTCTCTCTCTCTCTCTGTTGCCTATGCCTTTCTCACTGATTGCCCGGATTGCTCGATGTCTCTACCCTGGGGGTGGCTAGTCCTATTTATAGGCAAAGGCCCTGGGCCTCTTCCCAAATATTGAGCAGGAAGGGCGCCAACAGCTGGCCATTTTGAAGGGGAACATCTGGTACACTTATCCTGACTAAAGTTGGTCCTCGCCTGCCAAAGGCTCTGGTGGTGACGCTGGCTTGGGCTCCACAATGACGTCCTCCCCATCGTTGGACTGGTCTTGGTCTCGTTGCACCGAAACGGGTGCCTTTGCTTGATGCTCTCGCCTGCGCTTGCCCCATTTGCACCAAAGAGGAAAGGAGGACACTGCGCGGGCTGGCGCCCGCCTGGCGCCCTCGGTCGTCATGGCTTGCGTCATGGGCACCTCGTGAGGTACCCCGCCTTGATCTCTCCGCCTCCTCGTGCGCCAACCAGATGAGGCCGTGCCTGAGGAAGCTCCGCGTCGTCCGCCCCGCGAGGCCTGGTCCCTCGCGAGGGTCTTGGGTCTGTGTCGATGAAGATGGGCCGTGCTGGGCCCCTTTTGAGCCACGCCGCGGGCCGCTGGCAGGCAAGTCTGGGGACCCCCATTCCCAGAATGCCGACAGAATAATTATGCAACTATGTGAAGACTCTCTAATATTTAATAATTTCAGATCTTGGTATATTATTCAGACAACAAGCAAAACAAAATAAAATAAAATGACGCTCCAAGCAAAACACATATCATGTGGTGAATAAAAATATAGCTTCAAGTAAAGTTACCGATGAACCAAGACGAAAGAGGGGATGCCATCTGGGGCATCCCCAAGCTTAGGCTCTTGGTTGTACTTGAATATTACCTTGGGGTGCCTTGGGCATGCCCAAGCTTAGGCTCTTGCCACTCCTTATTCCATAGTCCATCGAATCTTTACCCAAAACTTGAAAACTTCACAACACAAAACTCAACAGAAAACTCGTAAGCTCCGTTAGTATAAGAAAATAAATGACCACTTAGGTACTGTTGTGAACTCATTCTAAATTCATATTGTTGTAATATCTACTGTATTCCAACTTATCTATGGTTCATACCCTCCTATACTACTCATAGATTCATCAAAATAAGCAAACAACACAATGAAAACAGAATCTATCAAAAATAGAACAGTCTGTAGTAATCTGTATCATTCGAATACTTATGTAACTCCAAAAATTCTGAAATAAATTGGTGAACCTTAGGATTTTTCTATTAATCATCTTCAAAAAGAATCAACCTAAAAGCGCTCTCTAGTAAAAAAATGGCAGCTAATCTCGTGAGCGCAAAAGTTTCTATTTTTTACAGCAAGATCGCATAAACTTCATCCAAGTCTTCCCAAAGTTTCTACTTGGCATAAACACTAATTAAAACATAAAACCACATCTAAACAGAGGCTAGATGGATTATTTATTACTAAACAGGAGCAAAAGCAAATGACAAATAAAATTGTGTTGCCTCCCAACAAGCGCTAACGTTTAACGCCCCTAGCTAGGCATGATGATTTCAATGATGCTCACATAAAAGATAAGAATTGAAACATAAAGAGAGCATCATGAAGAATATGACTAGCACATTTAAGTCTAACCCACTTCCTATGCATAGGGATTTTGTGAGCAAACAACTTATGGGAACAATAATCAACTAGCATAGGAAGGCAAAACAAGCATAACTTTAAAACTTTAAGCACATAGAGAGGAAACTTGATATTATTGCAATATGTAGAAGCATATGATCCTCTCTCATAATAATTTTCAGTGGCATCATGAATGAATGCAACCATATAACCAGCACATAAGCATTCTTTTCATGATCTACTTGCATAGAAATTTTACTACTCTCCACATAAGCAAATTTATTCTCATCAATAGTAGTGGGAGCAAACTCAACAAAATAACTATCATGTGAAGCATAATCCAATTGAAAATTAAAATCATAATGACAAGTTTCATGGTTGTCTTTATTCTTTATAGCATACATGTCATCACAATAATCATCATAAATAGGAGGCATGCTTTCATCATAATAAATTTGCTCATCAAAACTTGGGGGGACTAAACATATCATTTTCATCAAACATAGCATCCCTAGGCTTGTGGCTTTGCATATCATTAGCATCATGGGTATTCAAAGAATTCATACTAACAACATTGCAATCATGCTCATCATTCACATATTTTATGCCAAGCATTATATGTAATTCTTCTTCTAGTACTTGAGCACAATTTTCCTTCCCATCATTTTCATGAAAGACATTAAAAAGATGAAGCATATGAGGCACCCTCAATTCCATTTATTTTTTGTAGTTTTGTTTTATAAACTAAACTAGTGATAAAACAAGAAACTAAAAGATTCGATTGCAAGATCTAAAGATATACCTTCAAGCACTCACCTCCCTGGCAACGGCGCCAGAAATTGCTTGATGTCTACTACACAACCTTCTTCTTGTAGACGTTGTTGGGCCTCCAAGTGCAGAGGTTTGAAGGGCAGTAGCAAATTTCCCTCAAGTGGATGACCTAAGGTTTATCAATCCATGGGAGGCGTAGGATGAAGATGGTCTGTCTCAAGCAACTCTGCAACCAAATAACAAAGAGTCTCTTGTGTCCCCAACACACCCAATACAATGGTAAATTGTATAGGTGCACTAGTTCGGCGAAGAGATGGTGATACAAGTGCAATATGGATGGTAGATATATGTTTTTGTAATCAGAAAATATAAAAACAGCAGGGTAACTAATGATAAAAGTGAGCACAAACGGTATTGCAATGCGTTGAAACAAGGCCTAGGGTTCATACTTTCACTAGTGCAAGTTCTCTCAACAATAATAACATAATTAGATCATATAACAATCCCTCAACATGCAACAAAGAGTCACTCCAAAGTCACAAATAGCAGAGAACAAACGAAGAGATTATTGTAGGGTACGAACCCACCTCAAAGTTATCCTTTCTGATCGATCTATTCAAGAGTCCATAGTAAAATGACATGAAGCTATTCTTTCCGTTCGATCTATCCTAGAGTTCGTACTAGAATAACACCTTAAGACACAAATCAGCCAAAACCGTAATGTCACCTAGATACTCCAATGTCACCTCAAGTATCCGCGGGTATGATTATACGATATGCATCACACAATCTTAGATTCATCTATTCAACCAACACAAAGAACTTCAAAGAGTGCCCCAAAGTTTCTACCGAAGAGTCAAGACAAAAACGTGTGCCAACCCCTATGCATAAGTTCACAAGGTCACTGAACCCGCAAGTTGAACACCAAAACATACATCAAGTGGATCACGTGAATATCCCATTGTCACCACACATAAGCACATGCAATACATACATCAAGTGTTCTCAAATCCTTAAAGACTAAATCTGATAATATAACTTCAAAGGGAATACTCAATCCGTTACAAGAGAGTAGAGGGGGAGAAACATCATTAGATCCAACTATAATAACAAAGCTCGCGATACATCAAGATCGTGCCAAATCAAGAACACGAGAGAGAGAGATCAAACACATAGCTACTGGTACATACCCTCAGCCCCGAGGGTGAACTACTCCCTCCTCATCATGGAGAGCGCCGGGATGATGAAGATGGCCACTGGTGAGGGATCCCCCCTCCGGCAGGGTGCCGGAACAGAGTCCCGATTGGTTTTTGGTGGCTACAGAGGCTTGCGGCAGCTGAAATCCCGATCTAGGTTATGTTCTGGGGGTTTCTGTATTTATAGGAGAGCTTGGCGTCGAGAACAAGTCAGGGGGCCCCACAGGGAGTCCACGAGGCAGGGGGCGCGCCCGCCACCCTCGTGGGGTCCATGGGACTCCCCTCCGGTAACTCTTTGTTCAAGTACTTTTTATATTTTGCAGAAAAAATCTCTGTTGATTTTCAGGACATTCCGAGAACTTTTATTTCTGCACAAAAACAACACCACGCTAGTTTTGCTGAAAACAACGTCAGTCCAGGTTAGTTCTAACCAAATCATACCAAAATCATGTAAAAATATTATAAACATGGCATGAATACATCAAAAATTATAGATACGTTGGAGACATATCAGAGAACCATGCAACACTACGTGAACGGCACCTGCATACAAATAACAAATACTCACAACCCGACGTATTAAAGGGGTTGTCAATCCCATTCGGGCAACGACGCCATAAATTGGCAAGTAGATGGGATAAAAATATGATAGATTGGATAAATAGATCGCAGATAAAATAAAGTGCAGCAAGGTATTTTTGTATTTTTGGATTAATATATCTGAAAATAAAAACAAATAAAAATAGATCGCGAAGGCAAATATAATAAAGAGACCCGGGGCCGTAGATTTCAGTAGTGGCTTCTCTAGAGAAAAATAGCAAACGGTGGGTAAACGAATTACTGTTGGGCAATTGATAGAACTTCTAATAGTGATGACGATATCCAGGCAATGATCATTATATAGGCATCACGTCCATGATAAGTAGACCGACTCCTACCTGCATCTACTACTATTACTCCACACATCGACCGCTATCCAACATGCATCTAGTGTATTAAGTTCATAGAGAAATGGAGTAATGCAATAAGAACGATGACATGATGTAGACAAAATCTATTTATGTAGAAATAGACCCCATCTTGTTATCCTTACTAGAAATGATACATACGTGTCGCTTCCCCTTCTGTCAATGGGATCAAGCACCGTAAGATCGAACCCATCACAAAGCACCTCTTCCCATTGCAAGATAAATAGATCAAGTTGGCCAAACAAAACCCAAATATCAGAGAAGAAATACGAGGCTATAAGCAATCATGCATATAAGAGATCAAAGAAGACTCAAATAACTTTCATGGATAAAAAGATAGATCTGATCATAAACTCAAAGTTCATCGGATCCCAACAAACACACCGCAAAAAAGAGTTACATCATATGGATCTCCAAGAGACAATTGTATTGATAATCAGAAGAGAGAGATAGAGAGAGAGAGAGAGAGAGAGAGAGAGAGAGGAAGCCATATAGCTACTAACTACGGACCCATAGGTCTACAATGAACTACTCACGCATCATCAGAGAGGCACCAATGGACATGATGAACCCCTCAGTGATGGTGTCTAGATTGGATCTGGTGGTTCTGGAACTTGTGGCAGCCGGAATTGATTTTCGTCAACTCCCCTAGGGGTTCTGGAATATTGGGGTATTTATAGAGAAAAGAGGCAGTGCGGGAGGCCACCGAGGTGGGCACAACTCACCAGGGCACACCTGGGCCTCCAAGCGCGACCTGGTGTCTTGTCCTCACCTCGGGCTCCCTCTTCGGTACTTCTTACGCCCGCTGGATGCCTTCTGGTCCAAAAAAATCCACAAAAAGTTTCGCTGCATTTGGACTCCATTTGGTATTGATTTCCTGCGATGTAAAAAACATGTAGAAAACAACAACTGGCATTGGGCACTATGTCAATAGGTTAGTACCAGAAAATGATATAAAATGATTGTAAAACATCCAAGTATGATAATGTAACGACATGTAACAATAAAAAAATATAGATACATTGGAGAAGTATCAATGCTTTGTGAGTAGTTACATTTGTTCCTAAGGACATGGGAGAAGTCTTGTTATAAGTAATCATGTGAATTTGGCATTCGTTCGATATTTTGATGAGATGTATGTTGTCTTTCCTCTAGTGGTGTTATGTGAACATCGACTACATGAAACTTCACCATGCTTTGGGCCTAGGGGAAGGCATTGGGAAGTAATGAGTAGATGATGGATTGCTAGAGTGACAGAAGCTTAAACCCTAGTTTATGCGTTGCTTCGTAAGGGGCTGATTTGGATCCACATGTTTCATGCTATGGTTAGATTTATCTTAATTCTTATTTCGTAGTTGCGGATGCTTGCGAGAGGGGTTAATCATAAGTGGGAGGCTTGTCCAAGTAAGGACAACACCCAAGCACCTATCCACCCACATATCAAATTATCAAAGTAACGAACGCGAATCATATGAGCAAGATGAAAACTAACTTGACAGTAATTCCCATGTGTCCTCGGGAGCGCTTTGCTTTATATAAGAGTTCGTCCAGGCTTATCCTTTGCTACAAAAAGGATTGGGACACCTTTCTGCACCTTTGCTACACTTGTTACTTGTTACCCGTTACAAATTATCTTATCACAAAACTATCTGTTACCGATAATTTCAGTGCGTGTAGAAAATACCTTGTTGAAAACCGCTTGTCATTTCCTTCTGCTCCTCGTTGGGTTCGACACTCTTACTTATCGAAAGGACTATGATTGATCCCCTATACTTGTGGGTCATCAATTCGCTACGTCTAAAAACAATATGCATAGGCACTTATCTACAAGGGTTGCTCTATGTGCGGCCAGGATTCTAAGGGGTCATACCATACACTTGTTGCATGCATGCATGTGTCTATCTCATGGTATGCGATGGCCACTATATGACCCATGCCTCGGAAGGAGGAAATACTAGATAAGGGAAGCGTCTGGCTCCTGTTGCTAGCTGACTGCTCCAATGGTGCTCGTAGTATTATTATCATGTTGATCTGGCGTATCTGGCAGACACAAACGAACATCACACAAGGAAGGAATGTGCCCCAAACCAGTGCCTCGGTGGATTTTCTTGTGAGCTACATGAACTCGACCGTAGCTGCTAAAAAATATACGGTTGAGTATAATGTTTATTTAGGAAACATAGGATAGCGTAGGATTTGTTCCTACCTTGACTTGTACTCCAAGATGATCATGTACTCTTATATATATGCCCATGAGGCTCAAACAATAAAACAACGATTCCCTCAATCCCTCTCTGTCCCTTCAAATATTGTATCAGCCTAACCAATCCAAACCCTAGCCACCGCCAGTCGCTTCCGGCCCGCGCGCCGCCCCCGGGGCGGTCGGCCGCCATCAGCGCCATCGGGGGCCGCGCTGCCCGTACCTAGGGTTCGTCTGCCGGTCGTGTTGACCAGCTGCCCTAGAGATTCTTCTCCCCGAGCCCTTGCACTGGGTTTTTCTCTCTCCGACGGGTCATCTTGATCGGTGTTTTATTTTTGGTTTTCCGATCTAAGATCGGTTTGCGTCGCCCGCCGCCGCCGTCAATCCCCACGCGCCTCTACTCCAACACCGGTGTAACCGGCCAGACTCTCCTCCGACCCAGCAGCCTCACGCGATAGGAGGCTCCTCACGACCGTCATTCGCGTGCCGGCCCACCTGTCCATCTATGCTGGCCGCCTCCATCCTACTCCGACCGGGATTCCAGCATCGCCCCGACCCGGCGGCCTCGCGCCATGCGGCGCCCCATCATAGTCGTGCTACTTCTTGAGCTTGCGTTGGTTTTTCCCTTGAAGAGGAAAGGGTGATGCAACAAAGTAGAGTAAGTATTTCCCTCAGCTTTGGAGAACCAAGGTATCAATCCAGTAGGAGACAATGCACAAGTCACCGAATACCTGCACAAACAAACACCAAATTACACCCAACGCGATAAAGGGGTTATCAATTCCTTCACGGTTATTTGCAAAGTGAGATCTGATAGAGATGGATAAACGGTAAAGTAAGTATTTTTGGTATTTTTGGTTTATAGAATGGAAAGTAAAATATTGCAAAGGAAGTAGATCGGAAACTAAAATTGTAGATCGGAAACTTATATGATGGAAAATAGACCCGGCGGGGCATAGGTTTCACTAGAGGCTTCTCTCAAGATAGAAATTATTATGGTGGGTCAACAAATTACTGTCGAGCAATTGATAGAAAGCGCAAAGTTATGATGATATCTAAGGCAATGATCATGAATATAGGCATCACGTCCGTATCAAGTAGACCGACTCCTGCCTGCATCTACTACTATTACTCCACACATCGACCGACTCCTACCTGAATTTAGAGTATTACAACGTAGCATTATTGGGGAATGTAGCATGCAATTCCAAAAAATTTCTTACCATCAAGCAAGATCTATCAAGGAGATGCATAGCAACGAGAGAGGGAGAGTGTGTCCACGTACCCTCCTAGACCGAAAGCGGAAGCGTTAGCTTAACGCGGTTGATGTAGTCGAACATCTTCTCGATTCAACCGATCAAGCACCGAACGTACGACACCTCCGAGCTCTGCACACGTTCAGCTCGATGACGTCCCTTGAACTCTTGATCCAGCAAAGTGTCGAGGGAAAGTTTCGTCAGCATGATGGCATGGTGACACTGAAGGTGATGTGATCCGTGCAGGGCTTCGCCTAAGCACTACGACAATATGACCGGAGGAGTAAACTGTGGAGGGGGCACCACACACGGCTAAGAAACAATTGATGTGCTCAGAGGTGCCCCCTGACCCCGTATATAAAGGAGGGAGAGGGGACGATGCCGGCCTAGGGTGCGCCAAGTGGGAGGATGTAGGATCGAAAGTATGTCTAGAGGGGGGTGATTAGACTACTTGACCAAATAAAAATCTAGCCTTTTCCCAATTTTAAGACTTGGCAGATTTTAACAACTTTAGAGCAAGTCAAGCAATCAACCTACACATGCAAGTCTAAGAGTATAGCAGCGGAATGTAAAACACTTGCATATGAAGGTAAAGGGAGGAGTTTGGAGGGAGCAAACGCAATGTAGACGCGGAGATTTTTCCCGTGGTTCTGATAGGTGGTGCTATCGTACATCCACGTTGATGGAGACTTGTCACACCCTGCATTTTGTAACATGTCATTTGCATTAATAAAGCATAAAAATTTGGACCAACAAAAACCTTTGCATTATTTGGCTTTTATTTTGAAGTTGGTTTTCTCTGTGTGGTTTTTCAGGTGCTCTTAATAGTCAACTACTCCACATTCTATACTTCATCTCCTTGACCCAAACTTCTGCCCATTGATCATGCCATGTGTATAGAGCAATATAGTATTTTCTTACAAAAATGGTTTGGCCAAAAAGTATTTTCAAAAATTAGTTTTCCAAAAACCCCTGGATTGAGGTTTGCACTTCAAATACTTAATTAAGGGCAGTAAAAATATTTCAAAAGGTATATTTGAAACCTATTAGATATAGGATACCCAGAAACCACAAAAATATAATTTTGAAAGTTATTTTCCTAATTTATTTTAAGGATTTTTCTTAAGGCCAGAAATGGTCTTAAATAGGTTAAAATTATTTAAAATCTTTCAAAATATTTGAGAAAAATTAGGAAGACTCAATGGACATATATTTTCCATATATATGAGTTTCAACACATGGTTATGATCAAAATATTGGACAAAACCTCCCAAAACCATTTCTGCCATTTCAAGGATTTGAAATGTTTCTACAGGAAATATTTTCATAAAAATGCAAGGAAAATCCAGCAAGTCACAAATGCATATTGTGATCACCTTGCAAAGCCTCATGTCAATTAAAGTCATTTTGGTTCACCAAAATGCTCCAAAACCCTCTCTGACCAGAATCAAATTTGATCAAGTTTGTACTACCAACTTTCTCTCCTTGACCCCAACTTTTGTGAGCATGTTCACACGACCAAATGAGGCCACTACACCAAGTGGTGCATCAAGGAGAAGTGATTTGCTCAACTAGATCTATACAAGTCTATTTCTGCTCATTTCTAGGGTTTACAAAAGTTGCATTGGCAACTTTGCCCAATTAAGCTCCCAGTTGGTGGAAGGCCCAAATTATATGTGTCATTTCACCCTGTGGAGTATCATGGCAATTGGAGATCATTTGCTTGCCAAAACCCTTATCAAACACCTTCTGCCACTTTCCAAAAAATCCCCCTTTTTACCACTAAAACTATTCTCCTTGAGCTAAGCTTTTTACCACAGCTCCTCCTAGACCCCTTTCACCTCTAGTAACAATGGCAAGTCCCCAGCTCAATAATTGAGGGGTGAAACCCCCCTCTTTCTCTCTCTGGACAGCCCACTTCTCCCTCTTCCTCACCTCCCTCCTCATTCCAGTGGCCCTCCATGGCACCTAATGCCTTTGCCACTTTGTTTACTCACCCCAAAAAGCCCCAGACACTAGTGGACACGCCCCTGCCCTTTAAACAATGCCATGGCAGCCAAAGGCACGCTCTGGAGCGCGCTACAGTGCGCTCCCGCACTGTAGCCGCCCCCTGCCAAGCACCCCCGGCCACCTCGGGCCTCCCCAGCGCGCCCGATGAGGTGCCTCGACGTCCGCAGTACGCCACGCCCCTGGCCCCCTCCTCCTTCTCTCTCTCCTGCCCTCAGGCGCAGCCGTGACGCTGGCTCATCTTCGGGCCCGTCAGCGCAGAAGCGTCGGATATGGATCCCCCACAGCATGTATCATCCAACTGCACCTGCACCAAGACAGTCCTATGCTGCACTTTGTCTGCCTTCTCCACCGCAGAGGCAGCCTCTTCGGGCTGTACCACCCCAAGCTTCTTCTCCCAACCCCAATGATGGTCTATGCTTCAAGTGTGGCCTCCCAGGTCACCGTTCCAGGAAATGCCCTCAGAATCAGAATCAGCTGGCTCTGCCTTCATCTGGTCGTAACAATCAGCCCAATAACAACAATGCCAGACCTTATGGTCGTGGTCAGGCTAATCATGTTGATCTGAATGAAGCTCAAGACCAGCCTGCCACTGTGATGGGTACTCTTCTCGTTAATTCAGTACCGGCTTCTGTTTTATTCGATTCAGGAGCATCGCATTCATTCATGTCAGAAAATTTTGCTTACGCACATGACATTCGATGCGAGCCCATGAACACTCCAATAGTGGTACGCACCCCTGCGGGTCAGTGTTGAACTACCATGATTGGTCGCGACGTCCCCGTTGAAATTGAAGGGTTGGAATTTCATGTGTCTCCCATTATTCTGGAGTCTTCCAACATTGACCTCATTCTGGGAATGGAATGGTTGAAAGCGCATACTGCCTCTATCGTTTGTGCCACCAAGGTTATTCACCTCCTACATCCTTCCGATGAGATAGTAACCTACCATGCTCAGCTTGTTCAAAACGCTGAAGCACGACTTTATGCTTTGAATGCGTTGAACGCAGCACCTCTTGAGGGAATTTAAAAGATTCCAGTCGTTCGCGACTTCCAAGACGTATTTCCAGAAGAACTTCCAGGAATACCCCTTGCCCGGGCTGTCGAGTTCGTCATCGACTTGAAACCAGGCACCGTTCCTATTGCCAAACGACCCTACAAGATGCCACCTCATGAACTCCTTGAGCTTAAGGAGGAAATCGACAAATCTCTTCACAAGGGTTTCATTCGTCCAAGTTCCTCTGCTTGGGGAGCACCTTCTCTCTTCGTCAAGAAGAAGGATGGAACGAACCGTTTGGTCCAAAACTATCGTCCTATCAACCAAGCTACAATTCAAAACAAATATCCCCTTCCTCGGATCAATGATCTGTATGATCAACTGGCTGGTTCATCGATATTCTCTAAACTCGACTTGAGGTTGGGTTACCATCAGATCCGTGTTCGTGAAGAGGATATTCCAAAGACCGCCTTCGTTACTCGATATGGTTCATATGAGTACACCGTCATGTCATTCGGTTTAACCAATGCTCCGGCTACTTTCTCTCGTCTGATGAACTACATATTCATGGATTACCTCGACAAGTTCGTCGTAGTCTATCTGGATGATATCTTGGTTTATTCGAAGAACAAAGAAGAACATGCTGAACATCTTCGACTTGTTCTAGAGAAGCTTCGAGAGCATCAACTTTATGCCAAGTATTCCAAGTGCGAATTCTGGCTTCCTGAAGTCACCTACCTTGGTCATGTCATCTCCAAGGATGGTATTGCCGTCAACCCAGAGCGTGTTCAGGCTATTCTTGACTGGACCCCTCCAAAGACTGTCAAGCAAGTCAGAAGCTTTCTCGGACTAGCCATCTATTGTCGCCGCTTTGTCGAGAACTTCTCCAAGATCGCCAAGCCACTGACTAATCTGCTTCACAAAGGCGTTAAGTTCGATTGGACAGACAAATGTCAGGAAAGTTTCCAAGCACTCAAGGACAAGCTGACATCTGCCCCAGTGCTTGCTCCCCCTGATTCTCGCAAGGACTTCGTCATCTATTGCGATGCTTCACGACAAGGATTAGGCTGTGTCCTAATGCAAGAGCGCAGAGTGATTGCTTATGCCTCCCGTCAAGTACGTCCTCACGAAGAGAACTACCCAGTTCATGACCTTGAGCTTGCTGTGGTTATATTTGCACTGAAGCTATGGTGACAGTATCTTCTCGGTAATCGTTGTGAGATCTTCACTGATCATCAGAGTCTGAAGTACCTGTTTACTCAGCCAGATCTGAACCTCCGTCAGCAGCGATGGATGGAAGCTATTGCTGACTACAACTGCGGTATATCCTATACCCCTGGCAAGGATAATGTAATGGCCGATGCCCTGAGACGTAAGTCTTATTGCAATAATCACCAGGTCTACAAAGCTCAACCCTGCCTTTATGAAGAGCTATGCAAACTGAACCTTCAACTAGTTCCACAGGGTTCTCTGAATAACCTTGTCTTGGAACCAACTCTTCTTAAAGCAATCAAGTCTGCTCAAGCCAAAGATGCTCACGTTGATCTAATGAAAAGGGATCTTGCCTTAGAGAAATCCAGAGATTTCTCACTTGGTGAAGATGGAACCTTATACTTCAGAGATCGCATTGTAGTACCCAGGTTCGAGCTTATGACAGAGAAGGTGATGAAAGAAGCACATGACACCCCTCTCTCTATTCATCCGTTAAGTACCAACATGTATCTAGACATCCGTCAGAAGTACTGGTGGTCTAATATGAAGCAAGACATTGCTCGATATATTGAAGAATGTGACGTTTGTCGTCGTGTCAAAGCAGAACATCAGAAACCGGCTGGACTTCTGCAACCGCTTCCGATTCCTGAATGGAAGTGGGATAAGATCCAAATGGACTTCGTCACTGGCCTTCCCAAATCTCAGAAAGGTAACGATGCTATCTTTGTCGTCATCGACCGATTCTCGAAGGTTGCCCACTTTCTGCCAGTCAAGGAAACTATCACTGCTAGTCAATTAGCAAACTTGTATATCTCCAGAATTGTGTCACTCCACGGCATTCCGAAGGAGATCAGTTCGGACCGCGGGAGTATATTCACTTCAAAGTTCTGGGATAGTTTCCAAGAGGCAATGGGAACTCATATTACCTGGAGCACTGCTTATCATCCCCAATCCCAAGGCCAAGTCGAGTGAGTCAATCAAATTCTTGAAGACATGCTTCGGGCTTGTGTTATTTCTTTCGGCAAGAAGTGGGAAGAATCTCTCCCTTACGCGGAGTTCTCTTATAACAACAGTTATCAAGCCAGCTTGAAAATGGCACCCTTTGAAGTGCTTTATGGACGCAAGTGTCGAACCCCTCTGAATTGGTCAGAAACTGGGGAACGGACGCTCATTGGTCCAGACATTATTCAACAAGCTGAAGAGCAGGTTCGCATTGTACGGGATAATCTCAAGGCGGCCCAGTCCCGTCAGAAGAGCAACTATGACCGGAAACACTAGGGTTCAACTTATCAACCTGGGGAACAAGCTTATCTGCGTGTCACTCCTTTGAGAGGCACTCATCGGTTCGGAGTCAAGGGCAAGCTAGCTCCGCGCTACATCGGTCCTTTCCGCATTCTGGCCCGTCGTGGACTGGTGGCTTATCAACTGGAGTTGCCACCTCAGTTCTCTCATGTCCATGATGTCTTCCATGTGTCGCAACTTCGTTGTTGCTTCAAGGATCCGGAACGTGAAGTGGATCCGGAATTGATTGAAGTTCAAGATGATCTCACATACAAGGAGCATCCTATCCGCATTCTTGAAGAAGCTGAACATCGAACCCACCAGAAGGTTACCAAGTTCCTCAAGGTGCAATGGTCGAATCATACTAAAGAGGAAGCCACTTGGGAACGCGAAGATAACCTCCGGGCTGAATACCCCGACCTGTTCCCTTCTACCTCTTAATTCTCGGGATGAGAATTTTTTTTAGAGGAGGAGAGTTGTAACACCCCGGTGTAATGATGCTACAGTAACCCCTGGCATTATGTTAATCTTTTTGCTAAATATGTGCCTGATCATTATTGCCTCATGTTCTTTCAAATTCCAGTTGAATTCAAATTCAAATTCGGTCTGAAAGTCAAAATGCTCAGACATGAAAACAAAAATGTTCATCAGGTGCCAAATAATCCAAAACTAATATTGGTGGTGAACCAACAATTTTGCAAAAGGTTTAAGTGGCCTAAGCTACTTGCAACAGTGACCTAAGCAATAAATTAAATGCCCTTTTTAATTTATTAAATTGGCAACTATTCCAAAATCCTTCCACCCTTTTTGTGGCAGTGCATTTTAATTCTTTGAAATATGTTTCGGCCAGTGGCATAATTTTGCAAAGTCATTATTGGCTAAAACGAAAAAAATGCAAAAGCTGTTGAAAAGGGAAAAAGAAAAGGAGAAGTAGAGGGGAGACAGACAGGCCCTCTACCTCACTCAGGCTTTAGCCCACCCGAGCCAGCTGGCCCAACAGGCCGGCCCACACCCCCCTGGGTCGTCGCTCTCCCCTCCCCCTGTTCAATCGAACGAGGGCGCGCGCCTGCGCGTCGCCGCCGGACCACCTCGCCGTCGACAGGAGGGGATAAGGCCGCCCCGACACCTCGAGCCCACCCCCTCACCTACCGCCACATCCACTCCCCCTGGACGCCTCGCCACTTTCCCCCTTCTCTCTTCCTGCTCGCACTCGCCCTTTTCTCCCCACTGCCCGAGCGCGCACGCCGCCGTCGCCGCGTCAATCCCGCGGCCACCGTCATCGCCCCGCATCGCCGACATGCCATAGGCGTCCGCCGTCCTCCTCCACGTCGACCGGTGCCTGCCGTTGGAGCAGGAACGCACCACAGCGCCAAATCCACCCCGTCTTCCTCCTCGGGACGCTCGAGCTCGCCGCGGTCGATTCGCTCCGCCGAGCCTCCCCCGAGCACACGATTGCACACCTGCAGGCTCCCGGTGAGCCTCTGCTTCCTTCCCCCTTCTCACGACCCCCCCATTCACCCGTAGCCATGCTCGCCGCCCTGGCACGAACTCAGCTCCGCGGTACGCCTCGCCGCCGTGGCCACGGCCCCTGTCGTGCTCGCCTGAGCACGGCATCGAGCTCCTGGTGCTCACAGGCGCCCAACGCGCACGCGCACGCGCCCTCCCGTGCCTCCTAGCGCGATCCCCGTCCGCGCCCGAAGCCGCCATCGCTGCTTTTGCTCATCGCCGGCGCTCCTCCGGCCATCCCCGCCCCTGCTGCTTGCTCCATCGGATGCGCCGCATCGCAAGCTAGCTGTAGCCGCGAACTGCGCGCGTTTTGGTGCCCCGTAGTGCCGAAACCACTTTCGCCCAAAGTCCGGCGCTGCCCGCGGTGGTCGCCGGCGACGTTCCCGGTCGCCTCAGCCGCTCCCGCCGATGTCGTTCGACACGGCTCCATCTCCGCGTTCGAACGCGACCGGCCACGTTCGTTTTGATGGTCTATGGACGAATCCCGCGCGTCGCCGCCGTCTCCTGAGGTCGCCGGTGTTGCTTCGACCGCCATGCTGACCTGGCGCCGACGTGGCCCCGTGGGACCCACCCCAGTGAGGCTGCCAGTGGACCCAGGCGCCCTAGTTGACCACGTTGACTTTGGTCAACGCTGTTGCTATTCCCCTCCTCTGAATGACACGTGGCCCCTTTCTGTTAATTAGGCTAACTAAACGTTTTTATAAATAAAAATAAATAGTTAAGCTAAATAGTCACTGACATGTGGGGCCCAGCTGCTAATTAGCCACATTTAATTATAATAACCCATTGTTAGCCCTCTCTCTATGACATGTAGGACCCACTGGTCAGTTTGACTAGTCAGCGGGTCTGTTGACCTGCTGATGTCATGCTGACACTCTGCTGACGTCATAATTCCTTTTCTGTTAATATAAATAATTCCAGAATATGTTTAAATCTTTAGAAATTCATAGAAATTAAACCGTACCTCGGATGAAAATGTTTTCTCTATGAAAGTTGCTCAGAAAAATCCAACGAATCCGAATACACGGTCCGTTCATCTGTTACATGCGCCTAGCATGCTGAACATGGGACATTCCCCCTCTGGTCATCTGTCTGACACAGGTCCGGAACCGGGAAAACATTCCCGGTTGAATTCCCCCTCTCCTGTATCGTGTAGCCTTACGTTAGGTCACACCCGGCACAGCTTATTGCCATGTTATGCCTTGTGATGCTATACTTGCTTAATATTTACTGTTTCTTCCCCCTCTTCTCTCCGGTAGACCCCGAGACCGATGCCGCCCCTGTGATCGACTACGTCGACGACGGCCCCTCCTTGCCAGAGCGACCAGGCAAGCCCCCCCTTTGATCATCCCGATATCGCCTATTCCATTCTCTCATGCTTGCATTAGATTTTGCTACTGTTATTGTTTGCTCCTATTCTGATGCATAGCCTGCTTTTGTATCTGCTGTTGTACCTTACCTGCTTATCCTAAACTGCTTAGTATAGGTTGGTTAGTGATCCATCAGTGACCCCCACTTGTCCTTGTTGCCCCCGCTTCATCATCGACGACTCGATCTACGTGATTGAAGATCAGGCCCCGACACCGCACATCACTTCCCCTTAGTTGCTTGACACTACTGGGTTACTATCGAGTACCGAGGGTGAACCTCTTCAGCACTTTTGATGTTAACCCTGTAGAGTAGTCATTCGGTCGTGGTCATCGAGGGTGATTTCCTCCTTAACCGCTTTCGATATGACTCTGTTGTGCAACCCCTCAAGTGTGAACCTCGGGGCTGATTCCTCTTACGTTCACCTTGAAGATTACATCTAGTGGAATTCACCGGGGGTGATTCCTCGGGTTTTCCCCTTGATGTTTGGACACACGGATACTTGTACCTTACCCCGATTACTAAAGACGGGTTGGCCCTGAGGGGTACCCGCGCGAGCTTAATTGCGAGTGATGTGGAGACGGGTTGACCTGGAAGGTGCCCGCGAGATAATTACGAGGCGTGGCCGGGCATTCCTAGCCCTTGCCGCAAGTCCTTGAGACGGGGCAACGGGGTCACATCTTTCGTGAGTCTCTGCTTGTTACCGCGCGTTCCTAATCCACTACGATTTGGATATTTGATCCGAGGGGCCTCTGGCCTGTTAGCACTAACCATCACGTGGGCATAGTATGGGCGTTCTACGTCGTATACATCAGCCGAAGCTTAATAGACGTCAGCGACTGAGCGGCTCGCGCCGGGTTGGACTGCGTAAGCGCCTGCCTTGTTGAAGGAGGTAGCTAGGTCTGGTCACCGGCCACCCACGCAACTTGCAGGAGTTCCCGGGGAGATGGCCCATGACCCCTGGGGGCATAGGTTTAGTCCGGCGTGCTGGCCTCTCTATTAAGCCTAGGTCGGGTTGCGGCGTATTGTTTGGCCGAGGCCGGGCATGACCCAGGAAAGTGTGTTCGGCCGGAGTCAATCGAGCGTGGTGGGTAAGTTGGTGCACCCCTGCAGGGAACAAAACATCTATCGATAGCCTGTCCTACAGTAACGGACACTTGGAGTTGTATCCCGATCAATACAACAAGAACTAGATACTATGATGAGACATGGTGATGAGTAATGGATTGTGTTGATAACACTACTACTTTACTTTATGCTACTCTACTCCCTCCTGTTGCTGCAAGATGGTGGTTTCCAGAAGATGCTAGTCTTCGATAGGACTAGTCCTTTCCCTCTATTCTGGCATTTCTGCAGCCCAGTCCACATATACAACCTTCCTTTGATAATGATGCATTTGTAGTGTAGATCCTTGCTTGCGAGTACTTTGGATGAGTACTCACGGTTGCTTTGATTCCCCTTTTCCCCCCTTTCTTCTTCTTTCCGGTTGATGCAACCAGATGTAGAAGCCCAGGAGCCAGATGCCGCCGCCGATGCCTACTACTACGTGGAGACCAACGATGACCAGGAGTAGTTAGGAGGCTCCCAGGCAGGAGGCCTTGCCTTTTCGATCATTGCTACTTTTGTGCTAGCCTTCTTAAGGCAAACTTGTCTAACTCATGTCTGTACTAAGATATTGTTGCTTCCGCTGACTCTTGTATATTCGAGCTTATGTATTCGAGCCCTCGAGGCCCCTGGCTTGTAATATAAAGCTTGTTTTATTTTAATTTGTGTCTAGAGTTGTGTTGTGATATCTTCCCGTGAGTCCTTGATCTTGATCATACACATTTGCGTGTATGATTAGTGTATGATTGAATCGAGGGCATCACAAGTTGGTATCAGAGCCGACTGCCTGTAGGTAGCCCCCTTTCCAACTCCTTGGCCGAAGTTGAGTCTAGTCACTGAAAAACTTTTACTAACATTGGCTGTGTGGCTTACTGGCCCACGTCGCCATTGGGTGGTATTAGGATCTTTTACTCCTCGTCTATACTCTGGGACTCTGAACTCTCTTCTACTCGGGTTAAACGAATTTTACTAACATTAGGATCCCGTGACCACATTCACCCCAAAGTTGGATAAAGCCATAGTTATTCCTTAGAATAGCTTTTTGAGTAGTGCACACCCTGTCGTGTTGACTACTAAGTGGTATCCATCGTACCTCTTTCATTATGCTTGTTTCCTCATGAATGATCCTTGTTTCTGCAAATGCTCAATGCTGAGCTACCCCTGTTACATGTTAGCAGGATGGTTAGACCCGCTGGTCGTGGCCGTGGTGCCAACGATCCACCACCGCCAGAATTCTTTGCTGGAATGATGCAACAGTTTGAGTTGAATCGCCAGTTCATGGAAGGAATGATGGCTCAGTTTCCTCGTTCGAACATGAATCAACAGCCACCCCCAGTAACTCTGCAGGACTTCATGCGCCTCAACCCAACTATCTACCGCAGCTCAACTCAACCCCTTGATGCTGATGACTGGCTCCGTGACATCATGTATGAAATGGAGTCTGCTAGCGTGGCCCCTGCCAGCTATGTCACCTTTGCATCTTTCTTTCTGAAGGGTCCCGCTGCTCAATGGTGGGATAGCCACAGGCGTACCCTACCTGCTGGAACGGTCATCACTTGGACGGATTTCCAAGACGCCTTCCGTGCCCGCTTCATTCCTCAGGGAATCATGGACAAGAAGAAGCGAGAGTTCCGCAACCTCACCCAAGGCAACAAGTCTGTAGATGCTTACCAGCGGGAATTCTTGGACTTGTCCCGTTATGCTGAAGATGACATTGCTACTGATGCTCGTAAGCAGGAAAAGTTTCGTGATGGACTTCAACTTGATATCAAGCTAGCACTGCTCGTTCATGATTTTGCCGACTTCTCCACCTTGGTGAACAAGGCTATTCAGGTTGAGACTGGTCTTCAGGAACATCAGGGATCCCTCAGGCGCAGCCGTGACGCTGGCTCATCTTCGGGCCCGTCAGCGCAGAAGCGCCGGATATGGATCCCCCACAGCATGTATCGTCCAACTGCACCTGCACCAAGACAGTCCTATGCTGCACTTTGTCTGCCTTCTCCACCGCAGAGGCAGCCTCTTCGGGCTGTACCACCCCAAGCTTCTTCTCCCAACCCCAATGATGGTCTATGCTTCAAGTGTGGCCTCCCAGGTCACCGTTCCAGGAAATGCCCTCAGAATCAGAATCAGCTGGCTCTGCCTTCATCTGGTCGTAACAATCAGCCCAATAACAACAATGCCAGACCTTATGGTCGTGGTCAGGCTAATCATGTTGATCTGAATGAAGCTCAAGACCAGCCTGCCACTGTGATGGGTACTCTTCTCGTTAATTCAGTACCGGCTTCTGTTTTATTCGATTTAGGAGCATCTCATTCATTCATGTCAGAAAATTTTGCTTACGCACATGACATTCGATGCGAGCCCATGAACACTCTGATAGTGGTACGCACCCCTGCGGGTCAGTGTTGAACTACCATGATTGGTCGCGACGTCCCCGTTGAAATTGAAGGGTTGGAATTTCATGTGTCTCCCATTATTCTGGAGTCTTCCAACATTGACCTCATTCTGGGAATGGAATGGTTGAAAGCGCATACTGCCTCTATCGTTTGCGCCACCAAGGTTATTCACCTCCTACATCCTTCCGATGAGATAGTAACCTACCATGCTCAGCTTGTTCAAAACGCTGAAGCACGACTTTATGCTTTGAATGCGTTGAACGGAGCACCTCTTGAGGGAATTTAAAAGATTCCAGTCGTTCGCGACTTCCAAGACGTATTTCTAGAAGAACTTCCAGGAATACCCCTTGCCCGGGCTGTCGAGTTCGTCATCGACTTGAAACCAGGCACTGTTCCTATTGCCAAACGACCCTACAAGATGCCACCTCATGAACTCCTTGAGCTTAAGGAGGAAATCGACAAATCTCTTCACAAGGGTTTCATTCGTCCAAGTTCCTCTACTTGGGGAGCACCTTCTCTCTTCATCAAGAAGAAGGATGGAACGAACCGTTTGGTCCAAGACTATCGTCCTATCAACCAAGCTACAATTCAAAACAAATATCCCCTTCCTCGGATCAATGATCTGTATGATCAACTGGCTGGTTCATCGATATTCTCTAAACTCGACTTGAGGTTGGGTTACCATCAGATCCGTGTTCGTGAAGAGGATATTCCAAAGACCGCCTTCGTTACTCGATATGGTTCATATGAGTACACCGTCATGTCATTCGGTTTAACCAATGCTCCGGCTACTTTCTCTCGTCTGATGAACTACATATTCATGGATTACCTCGACAAGTTCGTCGTAGTCTATCTGGATGATATCTTGGTTTATTCGAAGAACAAAGAAGAACATGCTGAACATCTTCGACTTGTTCTATAGAAGCTTCGAGAGCATCAACTTTATGCCAAGTATTCCAAGTGCGAATTCTGGCTTCCTGAAGTCACCTACCTTGGTCATGTCATCTCCAAGGATGGTATTGCCGTCAACCCAGAGCGCGTTCAGGCTATTCTTGACTGGACCCCTCCAAAGACTGTCAAGCAAGTCAGAAGCTTTCTCGGACTAGCCAGCTATTGTCGCCGCTTTGTCGAGAACTTCTCCAAGATCGCCAAGCCACTGACTAATCTGCTTCACAAAGGCGTTAAGTTCGATTGGACAGACAAATGTCAGGAAAGTTTCCAAGCACTCAAGGACAAGCTGACATCTGCCCCAGTGCTTGCTCCCCCTGATTCTCGCAAGGACTTCGTCATCTATTGCGACGCTTCACGACAAGGATTAGGCTGTGTCCTAATGCAAGAGCGCAGAGTGATTGCTTATGCCTCCCGTCAAGTACGTCCTCATGAAGAGAACTACCCAGTTCATGACCTTGAGCTTGCTGCGGTTATCTTTGCACTGAAGCTATGGCGACAGTATCTTCTCGGTAATCGTTGTGAGATCTTCACTGATCATCAGAGTCTGAAGTACCTGTTTACTCAGCCAGATCTGAACCTCCGTCAGCAGCGATGGATGGAAGCTATTGCTGACTACAACTGCGGTATATCCTATACCCCTGGCAAGGCTAATGTAATGGCCGATGCCCTGAGCCGTAAGTCTTATTGCAATAATCACCAGGTCTACAAAGCTCAACCCCGCCTTTATGAAGAGCTATGCAAACTGAACCTTCAACTAGTTCCACAGGGTTCTCTGAATAACCTTGTCTTGGAACCAACTCTTCTTAAAGCAATCAAGTCTGCTCAAGCCAAAGATGCTCATGTTGATCTGATGAAAAGGGATCTTGCCTTAGAGAAATCCAGAGATTTCTCACTTGGTGAAGATGGAACCTTATACTTCAGAGATCGCATTGTAGTACCCAGGTTCGAGCTTATGACAGAGAAGGTGATGAAAGAAGCACATGACACCCCTCTCTCTATTCATCCGGGAAGTACCAAGATGTATCTAGACATCCGTCAGAAGTACTGGTGGTCTAATATGAAGCAAGACATTGCTCGATATATTGAAGAATGTGACGTTTGTCGTCATGTCAAAGCAGAACATCAGAAACCGGCTGGACTTCTGCAACCGCTTCTGATTCCTGAATGGAAGTGGGATAAGATTCAAATGGACTTCGTCACTGGCCTTCCCAAATCTCAGAAAGGTAACGATGCTATCTTTGTCGTCATCGACCGATTCTCGAAGGTTGCCCACTTTCTGCCAGTCAAGGAGACTATCACTGCTAGTCAATTAGCAAACTTGTATATCTCTAGAATTGTGTCACTCCACGGCATTCCGAAGGAGATCAGTTCGGACCGCGGAAGTATATTCACTTCAAAGTTCTGGGATAGTTTCCAAGAGGCAATGGGAACTCATATTACCTGGAGCACTGCTTATCATCCCCAATCCCAAGGCCAAGTCGAGCGAGTCAATCAAATTCTTGAAGACATGCTTCCGGCTTCTGTTATTTCTTTCGGCAAGAAGTGGGAAGAATCTCTCCCTTATGCGGAGTTCTCTTATAACAACAGTTATCAAGCCAGCTTGAAAATGGCACCCTTTGAAGTGCTTTATGGACGCAAGTGTTGAACCCCTCTGAATTGGTCAGAAACTGGGGAACGGACGCTCATTGGTCCAGACATTATTCAACAAGCTGAAGAGCAGGTTCGCATTGTCCGGGATAATCTCAAGGCGGCCCAGTCCCGTCAGAAGAGCAACTATGACCGGAAACACTAGGGTTCAACTTATCAACCTGGGGAACAAGCTTATCTGCGTGTCACTCCTTTGAGAGGCACTCATTGGTTCGGAGTCAAGGGCAAGCTAGCTCCGTGCTACATCGGTCCTTTCCGCATTCTGGCCCGTCGTGGACTGGTGGCTTATCAACTGGAGTTGCCACCTCAGTTCTCTCATGTCCATGATGTCTTCCATGTGTCGCAACTTCGTCGTTGCTTCAAGGATCCGGAACTTGAAGTGGATCCGGAATTGATTGAAGTTCAAGATGATCTCACATACAAGGAGCATCCTATCCGCATTCTTGAAGAAGCTGAACGTCGAACCCACCAGAAGGTTACCAAGTTCCTCAAGGTGCAATGGTCGAATCATACTAAAGAGGAAGCCACTTGGGAACGCGAAGATAACCTCCGGGCTGAATACCCCGACCTGTTCCCTTCTACCTCTTAATTCTCGGGACAAGAATTTTTTTAGAGGAGGAGAGTTGTAACACCCCGGTGTAATGATGCTACAGTAACCCCTGGGATTATGTTAATCTTTTTGCTAAACATGTGCCTGATCATTATTGCCTCATCTTCTTTCAAATTCCAGTTGAATTCAAATTCAAATTCGGTCTAAAATTCAAAATGCTCAGACATGAAAACAAAAATGTTCATCAGGTGCCAAATAATCCAAAACTAATATTGGCGGTGAACCAACAATTTTGCAAAAGGTTTAAGTGGCCTAAGCTACTTGCAACAGGGACCTAAGCAATAAATTAAATGCCCTTTTTAATTTATAAAATTGGCAACTATTCCAAAATCCTTCCACCCTTTTTGTGGCAGTGCATTTTAATTCTTTGAAATATGTTTCGGCCAGTGGCATAATTTTGCAAAGTCATTATTGGCTAAAAAGAAAAAAATGCAAAAGCTGCTGAAAAGGGAAAAAGAAAAGGAGAAGTAGAGGGGAGAGAGAGAGGCCCTCTGCCTCACTCAGGCTTCGGCCCACCCGAGCCAGCTGGCCCAACAGGCTGGCCCACACCCCCCTGGGTCGTCGCTCTCCCCTCCCCCTGTTCAACCGACCAAGGGCGCACGCCCGCGCGTCACCGCCGGACCACCTCGCCGTCGACGGGAGGGGATAAGGCCGCCCCGATGCCTCGAGCCC
Source organism: Aegilops umbellulata (assembly GCA_032464435.1). NCBI lineage: Eukaryota > Viridiplantae > Streptophyta > Magnoliopsida > Poales > Poaceae > Aegilops > Aegilops umbellulata. The sequence goes on along the minus strand of CP136060.1, from coordinate 80,507,035 downwards.
TCCCCCTCACCTACCGCCACATCCACTCCCCCTGGACGCCTCGCCACTTTCCCCCTTCTCTCTTCCTGCTCGCACTCGCCCTTTTCTCCCCACTGCCCGAGCGCGCACGCCGCCGTCGCCGCATCAATCCCGCGGCCACCGTCATCGCCCCGCATCGCCGACATGCCATAGGCGTCCGCCGTACTCCTCCACGTTGACCGGTGCCTGCCGTTGGAGCAGGAACGCACCACAACGCCAGATCCACCCCGTCTTCCTCCTCAGGACGCTCGAGCTCGCCGCGGTCGATTCGCTCCGCCGAGCCTCCCCCGAGCCCACGATTGCACACCTGCAGGCTCCCGGTGAGCCTCTGCTTCCTTCCCCCTTCTCGCGACCCCCCCATTCACCCGTAGCCATGCTCGCCGCCCTTGCCCGAACTCAGCTCCGCGGTACGCCTCGCCGCCGTGGCCACGGCCCCTGTCGTGCTCGCCAGAGCACGGCATCGAGCTCCTGGTGCTCACAGGCGCCCAACGCGCACGCACGCGCCCTCCCGTGCCTCCTAGTGCGATCCCCGTCCGCGCCCGAAGCCGCCATCGCCGCTTTTGCTCATCGCCGGTGCTCCTCCGGCCATCCCCGCCCCTGCTGCTTGCTCCATCGGATGCGCCGCATCGCAAGCTAGCTGTAGCCGCGAACCGCGCGCGTTTTGGTGCCCCGTAGCGCCGAAACCACTTTCGCCCGAAGTTCGGCGCCGCCCGCGGTGGTAGCCGGCGACGTTCCCGATCGCCTCAGCCGCTCCCGCCGATGTCGTTCGACACGGCTCCGTCTTCGCGTTCGAACGCGACCGGCCACGTTCGTTTTGATGGTCTATGGACGAATCCCGCGCATCGCCGCCGTCTCCTGAGGTCGCCGGTGTTGCTCCGGCCGCCATGCTGACCTGGCGCCGACGTGGCCCCGTGGGACCCACCCCAGTGAGGCTGCCAGTGGACCCAGGTGCCCTAGTTGACCACGTTGACTTTGGTCAACGCTGTTGCTATTCCCCTCCTCTGAATGACATGTGGCCCCTTTCTGTTAATTAGGCTAACTAAACGTTTTTATAAATAAAAATAAATAGTTAAGCTAAATAGTCACTGACATGTGGGGCCCAGCTGCTAATTAGCCACATTTAATTATAATAACCCATTGTTAGCCCTCTCTCTATGACATGTAGGACCCACTGGTCAGTTTGACTAGTTAGCGGGTCTGTTGACCTGCTGATGTCATGCTGACACTCTGCTGACGTCATAATTCCTTTTCTGTTAATATAAATAATTCCAGAATATGTTTAAATCTTTAGAAATTCATAGAAATTAAACCGTACCTCGGATGAAAATGTTTTCTATATGAAAGTTGCTCAGAAAAATCCAACGAATCCGAATACACGGTCCGTTCATCTGTCACATGCCCCTAGCATGCTGAACATGGGACATTCCCCCTCTGGTCATCTGTCTGACACAGGTCCGGAATCGGGAAAACATTCCCGGTTGAATCCCCCCTCTCCTGTATCGTGTAGCTTTACGGTAGGTCACACCTGGCACAGCTTATTGCCATGTTATGCCTTGTGATGCTATGCTTGCTTAATATTTACTGTTTCTTCCCCCTCTTCTCTCTGGTAGACCCCGAGACCGATGCCTCCCCTGTGATCGACTACGTCGACGACGTCCCCTCCTTGCCAGAGCAACCAGGCAAGCCCCCTCTTTGATCATCCCGATATCGCCTATTCCATTCTCTCATGCTTGCATTAGATTTTGCCACTGTTATTGTTTGCTCCTATTCTGATGCATAGCCTGCTTTCGTATCTGCTGTTGTACCTTACCTGCTTATCCTAAACTGCTTAGTATAGGTTGGTTAGTGATCCATCAGTGACCCCCACTTGTCCTTGTTGCCCCCGCTTCATCATCGACGACTCGATCTATGTGATCGAAGACCAGGCCCCGACACCGCACATCACTTCCCCTTAGTTGCTTGACACTACTGGGTTACTATCGAGTACCGAGGGTGAACCTCTTCAGCACTTCTGATGTTAACCCTATAGAGTAGTCATTCGGTCATGGTCATCGAGGGTGATTTCCTCCTTAACCGCTTTCGATATGACTCTGTTGTGCAACCCCTCAAGTGTGAACCTCGGGGGTGATTCCTCTTACGTTCACCTTGAAGATTACATCTAGTGGAATTCATCGGGGGTGATTTCTTGGGTTTTCCCCTTGATGTTTGGACACACGGATACTTGTACCTTACCCCGGTTACTAAAGACGGGTTGGCCCTGAGGGGTACCCGCGCGAGCTTAATTGCGAGTGATGTGGAGATGGGTTGACCTGGAAGGTGCCCGCGAGATAATTACGAGGTGTGGCCGGGCATTCCTAGCCCTTGCCGCAAGTCCTCGAGACGGGGCAACGGGGTCACATCTTTCGTGAGTCTCTGCTTGTTACCGCGCGTTCCTAATCCACTACGATTTGGATATTTGATCCGAGGGGCCTCTGGCCTGATAGCACTAACCATCACGTGGGCATAGTATGGGCGTTCTGCATTGTATACATCAGCCGAAGCTTAATAGACGTCAGCGACTGAGCGGCGCGCGCCGGGTTGGACTGCGTAAGCGCCTGCATTGTTGAAGGAGGTAGCTAGGTCTGCTCACCGGCCGCCGACGCAACGTGCAGGAGTTCTCGTGGAGATGGCCCATGACCCCTGGGGGCATAGGTTTAGTCCGGCGTGCTGGCCTCTCTATTAAGCCTAGGTCGGGTTGCGGCGTATTGTTTGGCCGAGGCCGGGCATGACCCAGGAAAGTGTGTCCGGCCGGAGTCAATCGAGCGTGGTGGGTAAGTTGGTGCACCCCTGCAGGGAAGAAAACATCTATCGATAGCCTGTCCTACGGTAACGGACACTTGGAGTTGTATCCCGATCGATACAACTAGAACTAGATACTATGATGAGACATGGTGATGAGTAATGGATTGTGTTGATAACACTACTACTACTTTACTTTATGCTACTGTACTCCCTCCTGTTGCTGCAAGATGGTGGTTTCCAGAAGATGCTAGTCTTCGATAGGACTAGTCCTTTCCCTCTATTCTGGCATTTCTGCAGCCCAGTCCACATATACAGCCTTCCTTTGATAATGATGCATTTGTTGTATAGATCCTTGCTTGCAAGTACTTTGGATGAGTACTCACGGTTGCTTTGATTCCCCTTTTACCCCCTTTCTTCTTCTTTCCGGTTGATGCAGCCAGATGTCAGAGCCCAGGAGCCAGATGCCGCCGCCGATGCCTACTACTACGTGGAGACCGACGATGACCAGGAGTAGTTAGGAGGCTCCCAGGCAGGAGGCCTTGCCTTTTCGATCATTGCTACTTTTGTGCTAGCCTTCTTAAGGCAAACTTGTCTAACTCATGTCTGTACTCAGATATTGTTGCTTCCGCTGACTCTTGTGTATTCGAGCTTATGTATTCGAGCCCTCGAGGCCCCTGGCTTGTAATATAAAGCTTGTTTTATTTTAATTTGTGTCTAGAGTTGTGTTGTGATATCTTCCCGTGAGTCCTTGATCTTGATCGTACACATTTGCGTGTATGATTAGTGTACGATTGAATCAAGGGCGTCACACAGTGGCACAGTGCCACTTTTCTTTTTCCTTTTTCTTTCTGTCTTATAAAAATTCCACAGGATAAAATATTTGTCCAAATGGAATAATTCCAACTCCTAAAATCTTAGAAAAATCCCACCTATTTAATGGTGCAACTTTCATTCAAATCCAACCAACTTTTATGTACTGTTCAAATTTAAATTCAAATTTGAGCAGTTAAATCTCCATTTGGAAATCCATATCCTCTCTTATATAACTCCAAATCCAAAACTAGGAATTTCCCCTTCTTAGTTTTCAACCTAGTATTTTACAAAAATGAGTTGACATTTTTCTGAGCACTTTGGTTTTTCTGTTTTATTATTGCCTTATTTTCTCGTTATTATTTTGCAACGATAGATTGCGTTGCTGACGAAGGAGTTGGACCAGAAGACTTTGAAGACCCAGAAGACTTTGCTGAGCCAGGCAAGCAACCCTTTGACCATGTCTATGAAACCCTTTTTATGCATGTCATATAGCACTTTATTGTTGTTGCAACGGAATCATGATGAGGTGGTAGCCACTTTGGTCGGTTGCCTCCGTTACTTCCTCGTTGATACCTGCATTATGCATGACCCTGCCGTCTTATGAGGGTTAGGCCGGTGGGAGTAGATAGGATGCTAAAGTAGTTGCTACGCAAAAAGGGACGGGAATATGCATGGTGATGGAGGCAAAGTATTTTCAAGGACTTTTCCAAAACCCCGTCGGGTGCCACTTATGCCCGAGGGAGATGATGAGTTGGGTAGCCACTTGATGACGAAGTGGTGTACCGAGGCAAGTGTGTGTGTGTTGTTTTCAAAAACGGATTGGTTTAAGTTGCGACCGTTATTCCAACCTTACATGCGCAACCACTCTAGCCTTATATGGGAAAGGGCATTATTGATTACCTAGGCCGATACTAGCTTGGAGCCCGCATTACTAGTGACGGGAGAGTTGTTGGTGCGCTCTCTCGGGACGGGGTCGTGCCAGGTAGGGCGGCCATGACTGTTTTCACAGGGCACCGGATACACCGTTGTGCCCCCTCTCGGATGTTACGATCTCAAGCGAGTCTCGTATGATGTACATCGTGAGGATACGGAACAACGAGTGGACTCCTTGTTAGTGTCGTCTAGGGAAAGGTAGTGATCGGGTGCTTACCCCGGGTACTTGAGGTACCACGGGTCGTGGATGACACGGAAGTTCCCCGGATCTTGTGGGTAAAGTGTGCAACCTCTGCAGAGTGTAAAACTATTCGAATAGCCGTGTCCACGGTCAAGGACAGTTGGGTAACCGCTCTTGGGCTACGTCCACTTGTTTACAAACCAGTGTGTGTGGGAAGAATTACTTGGGTCAAGTAAAGGACTTGACATGATTGAGTTGGGTTGGTGCCCACTCTAATTATGTTGATATCTATAACCTTTCCTCATGGTTACTTGAATTCTCCTGATGCATGTCTTAAAAGTTGTTGAACATGTCATTGCACTCAAAACTAGCTTTCCGCAAAAATTTACCTATATCATGCATTGTTGTATCTTGAACCAAACATGGGTTGCTTGCGAGTACATTCAAAGTACTCATTGGCTTGCCACTGGTTATTTAATTGACCAGGCATGGAAGAACAGGAGTTCTAAGAAGAATTCTTTGGAGACGATCATGCGAACTAGGACGTTTCCCAGTCAGAATGCCTGTAGGGTTAAGGCAGATGGCGTGGGTTCTACTTATCGACGAAGATTTCCGCTGCTTGTGTTTCATTCGATGTTCAGCCCTTAAGGCTTTATCTATGTAAGACTTGACCATAATGGTCATAATTTGTGTAAGACGGTATGTATGGAGGTAAGACTCTTGTTATTCAGCTTCTGTGTGTTCAGTGAGCATTGATCTCTGGGATCACTGTACACGTGCATTCGGTGATCACGACTTATGAGTTGGGGTCCCCACAGAGCTGGTATCAGAGCCATCCTGACTGTAGGAAGCCTTAGTTAGCATGGACGTTAGATAACTTGAGACCATCTAAACTTCTCTTCTTTTCTAAAGCTTAGATATATTTCCCTTATTGACCTCTCCCCTTCATCCTTTCTAGATGGCTGCCGTACCCGAAGACTTCCTGACCACCGGATTTCCCGTGCTTCTCGAGGATAGCCTCAAGAAGTGCCAGTTCCACCGAGCCCCCATGTTCGCCTACCATGAGCACTGGATCAATGACACCGAGACGGAGTATCATGTGGAAGTGATCGTGAAGGCCAATGACTCTCCAACAAGCTGGTTCTTCGAGGGACCCCAGATGGCAACACTAGTTCTTGCCGTCGAGACGGCAACCCTCAAGGCACTCACCCGCCTTCGAGACCTTCTTCCCGAGATGGCAGACGAGATGGCAACCCGCTTCTTGCCTTACCGGAAGGAAGGTGAGGATGAGAGCAGTGCACCAGCTCCACAACTAGAAGAAGGACTTCCACTCCGATTCTAGACCTACTTCAGCCTTTGTGCCGATAGTTTGGCACAACACTTGGCCTCGGAATCGATGGAACTCCGAAAGGAACTCCATGAGACCAAGGCACTTCTTCGCCAAGCACAAGAGAAGACGGATAGGATCAAGAAGGAAGGTGCTCCCCCTGGCCAACCCGCAATCGCATACAGAGGCGGAAAACCCCCAAAGGATGGAGAACCACCACAGCAACACCGCATGAGCGCAAAGGAATACCGCAAGCTCTTCGCACCACCGGCAAAGAAACACCGTGTTGAGCTCCTCCACTCTCCCACCCCTTCAAGTGAAGAGGAAAGTCAGGCCACCGATGACGAGGAGGAAGACCCAGAAGAGCCAGACTACGCGACCGAGCATTCCACCACTTAGGCATCATTCGCAACCCAGTTGTGCCCGTTAGTAACCCCTACGGTAGGATAGGTCGTGTACCCCTATGCGAAGTCGAGTCCTTGTAATGGTTCATATGAAACCATGTAGTGTTGCGTTTGCTTTTGGTGTGTTTGATGGATGTCGTGCTTTCCTACGGGAACTTGTAAGCGACTACATCACCCATTTGGATTTTAATGAATGTGTTTGGCCTTTTGGCCCTTGCATGAAACAATTAGTGTCATACCAACCCCCTTACTAGGCATCCCATCTATATTGTTTTCCCCATCTTTCCCAATCATGAGACCTTGATCGCTCCAATAGGATGCCTGTTGTAACTCGTACTGGTACCTCTACCCAGCAGCAAGAAGCCGGAGAAGGAGCCAGTCAGGACCAAACCCAAGGACAAGCCCCACCACCACCACCACCTCCAAGCATGGATATGGCTCAGCTTCTCCAAGCCTTCCGAGAGGAACGCCAAGCCAACACCGCAGCCCTCCAGATGATTGCTCAAGCTGTCAACCGCCAGCCGGCGGGAAACGGCAATGGACATTCCACATTGGTGGAGTTCAAGAAGCATGCACCACCCACCTTCATCGAGACTGCTGAACCTTTGGATGCAGACGACTGGGTCCGCACCATTGAGGATCTGCTGGAACTAGTCGGATGCACTGAGGATCGTGAAAGGGTGGCATATGCTGCTCACTGTCTCGGGGGAACTGCCAGAGCTTGGTGGGATGGATTCAGGGCCATGCATGCTGAGCGAAACATCACTTGGAATGACTTCAAGGCGGAATTCCGCAAGGCCCACATTCCTTCCGGAATCATGGCCATCAAGAAGCGTGAGTTCCGAGCCCTGAAGCAAGGTAGTAGCACTGTCAAGGAGTACATGCATAAGTTCAGTGTTCTCTCAAGGTATGCCCCTGAAGATGTCAACACTGATGCTGCCAAAAAGGAGCGCTTCATGGAAGGCCTTAACCAGACTCTGCAGTATTCGCTTGTTGTGTGTGACTGCCCGACCTTTCCTGATCTGGTGAACAAGGCACTCATGCTTGAAGACAAGCGACGTGCTTTGGATGATACCCGTAAGCGCAAGATGATCAGCAAGGGTAGCTCCAGCAACCAGAAGCCTTGCCTGTGGCAGTCTGCCCCGGTGAAGCCGACCTATGAGCAGCCAAGAGCTCCTGCACCCCGCACCAACTATCCACCTCAGCAGTATGCCAACCCCAGGCCAGCTTACAGCAACCCCAATAACAATGCCGGCAAGAGCGGCAACCCCAACCAAGTCACTTGCTTTGGATGTGGTCAGCCAGGACACTACTCCAAGTATTGCCCCAACAAGAAGCCCGACGCCCCACGCCCCAATGCACAGAACCCAGGGCAAGGCCGTGGAATGCCACTAAGGAACCAAGCTCCCCGCAACCCGCCCAACAACGACAAGGGTCGTGTGAATCATGTCACTGCAGAAGAAGCCCAGGAAGACCCGGACGTCGTGCTGGTTACGTTCCTTGTCAACTCAACACCTGCAACTGTCTTGTTTGATTCTGGAGCCACACATTCATTTGTCACCCAAAAGTTTGCATTAAAAAGTGGCATGACCCCTACACCCCTGAATAACCCTATGGTGGTACAAACCCCCGGAGCAGAGATGAGAGCCAAGATAGGATGTAAGGGAGTCGGGATTGTCATTAATGGGGTAGACTTCCAAGCAGACCTTATCATCTTAAGATCACAAGGCTTGGATGTGATCTTAGGAATGGATTGGCTCATGAAGCACCAAGGCTTGTTAGATTGTGCCAACCGGGCAGTCACTATGACCAATGACCAAGGAGTCGAAGTAAAGTTTGCTCTCAACCCCTCCTCTGCTCGAGGCACCCAAGTCAACTGTCTGACTAAAGTTGGATTGGAGCAAGTGCCGGTAGTATGCGAATACCCCGATGTATTTCCTGATGAGCTACCGGGAATGCCTCCTGACCGAGACATCGAGTTCATCATCGAGCTCATGCCCGGAGCAGGACCCATCTATAAGAAGCCTTATAGAATGGGATCGGAAGAGTTAGCAGAGTTGAAGAAGCAACTGGAAGAGCAGTTGAGGAATGGATTTATCCGCCCTAGTGCCTCCCCTTGGGGATCGCCAGTTCTGTTTGTGGCAAAGAAGGGCGGTACCATCCGCTTATGCATTGACTACCGCTCCCTCAATGAAGTTACAATCAAGAACAAGTATCCACTTCCCAAGATTGAAGATTTGTTTGATCAACTCAATGGGTCCAAGGTGTTCTCCAAGATCGACCTCAGATCTGGGTACTACCAGCTGAAAATCAGACCCCAAGATATTCCGAAGACGGCATTTGTAACCAGATATGGCATGTATGAGTGCACGGTCATGTCTTTTGGATTGACCAATGCCCCAGCTTACTTCATGTATCTCATGAATAAGGTCTTCATGGAATATTTGGACAAGTTTGTCGTTGTCTTCATTGATGACATTCTTGTCTTCTCGAAGACGGAGGAAGAGCACGAGCAACACTTGAGGATGGTCCTAGACAAGCTTCGAGAGCACCAACTGTATGCCAAGTTCAGCAAGTGTGAATTTTGGCTGCATGAGGTTGAATTCTTGGGTCATGTTTTGACTGAAGAAGGGTTGTCGGTCGATCCCGCTAAGATTGAAGCCATGACCGAATGGCAGCCCCCAAGCAATGTGAAGGAAGTCAGAAGTTTCCTCGGACTCGCGGGATATTACCGCAAGTTCGTTGAAGGATTCTCAAGCATTGCCCGACCCATGACTCAGCTCTTGAAGAAGGACAAGAAGTTTGAATGGACGCCGAAGTGTGAAGAGAGCTTCCAGGAGCTGAAGAAGAGATTGACCACCGCCCTAGTTCTGGCCACACCAGATATACACAAGGAGTTTGTGATATACTGTGATGCGTCAAAAACCGGACTGGGAGGTGTTCTGATGCAAGAGGGCAGAGTCGTAGCTTACCTTTCAAGACAACTACGGCCTCATGAAGAGAACTATGCTACTCATGACCTCGAGTTGGCAGCTGTAGTTCATGCCCTGAAGACATGGCGACATTACCTCCTAGGGAAGCGGTGTGAGATATACACAGATCACAAAAGTCTGAAGTATATTTTCACTCAAAAGAAATTGAACATGAGGCAAAGAAGATGGCTAGAGTTGATCAAGGATTATGACCTCAGTGTTCAATACCACCCTGGAAAGGCTAATGTGGTAGCAGATGCATTAAGCAGGAAGGCTTGTTCCTTGAATACTATGCTTAAGGAAAGACTACCCGCCTTGTATGGAGAACTTGAAAGCTTCGAGTTGGAACTGGTTGCACCAGGATTCTTAGCCAACCTTGAAGTCAAGCCTACCCTGATGGATGATATTAAGGAAGCTCAGAAGGGACACGAGAGTATTGAAGGCATTAAGAAGAAGATCAAGGCAGGCAAGGCCCCAGGATTCTCAGAGGATAAGCAAGGAATTGTGTGGTTTGGGAATCGCATTTGCGTACCCAACAAGATTGAGCTCAAGAATTTGATCTTGCAAGAAGCTCATGACACCCCGTATTCCATCCACCCCGGAGGAACCAAGATGTATCAAGACCTAAAGGAAAGATTCTGGTGGCATGGCATGAAGAGAGAGATAGACACTTTCGTCGCTAAGTGTGACACATGCCAAAGGGTCAAAGCTGAACATCAGTGACCCGCTAGATTGTTACAGCCTCTCAAGGTGCCCGAATGGAAATGGTATAAAGTCGGAATGGACTTGATCACTGGATTACCCAGGTCAAATAAGGGACATGACTCCATCTGGGTCATAGTCGACCATTTGACCAAAGTAGCCCATTTCATTCCTGTCAAAACAACTTACAAGGGAGACCAGCTAGCCAGCCTCTACATCAACAGAATCGTAAGCCTTCATGGTGTTCCCAAAGATATTGTGTCAGACCGAGGAACCCAGTTTACCTCAAGGTTCTGGAAGAAGTTCCAAGAGGCCATGGGGACCAAGTTGTCCTTCAGCACTACTTTCCACCCATAGACCGGAGGTCAGACAGAACGAGTGAATCAGATACTCGAGGACATGCTCCAAGCCTGTGTCTTAGCATATGGAGCTAGGTGGGAAGATTGCCTCCCTTTCGCCGAGTTATCCTACAACAACAGTTATCAGTCCAGCCTCTAGATGGCACCATTTGAGGTGTTGTACGGACGCAAGTGTCGCACACCCCTCAATTGGTCAGAGGCCGGAGAAGGGCTAGTCTTTGGGCCCGATATCCTCCGTGAAGTAGAAGAGCAAGTCTAGCTTGTCAGAGAGCGTTTGAAGACTGCCAAGTCAAGGCAGAAAAGCTATGCTGACTCACGTTGTAGAGACATGAACTTCCGAGTTGGAGACCATGTCTATCTCCGGGTCACACCTCTCAAGGGAACCCAGTGCTTCCATGTCAAAGGAAAGCTCGCCCCAAGATACATCGGGCCCTTCAAGATCACTAACCGGCGAGGAGAAGTGGCTTACCAGTTGGAATTGCCACCTGAACTATCCGATATGCACAACGTATTCCACGTGTCACAACTCCGGAAGTGTCTCCAAGTCCCAGACAAGCCTAATCTTTACAAGGACGTCAATCATCAAGCCATTGACCTTCAGCCTGATTTGACTTACCGTGAGAGGCCCATCTGCATTTTGGATAAGGCTGAGCGATGCACTCGAAGCCGCACGATCAAGTACTTCAAGGTCCAGTGGAGCAACCACACCGAAGCAGAAGCAACCTGGGAACGTGAAGACTACCTTAGATCCGAGTTTCCATATCTCTTTAAAGCCTAGTTTAGGAATCTTGGGGACGAGATTCTTGTAAGGGGGGTAGGTCTGTCACACCCTGCATTTTGTAACATGTCATTTGCATTAATAAAGCATAAAAATTTGGACCAACAAAAACTTTTGCATTATTTGGCTTTTATTTTGAAGTTGGTTTTCTCTGTGTGGTTTTTCAAGTGCTCTTAATAGTCAACTACTCCACCTTCTATACTTCATCTCCTTGACCCAAACTTCTGCCCAATGATCATGCCATGTGTATAGAGCAATATAGTATTTTCTTACAAAAATGGTTTGGCCAAAAAGTATTTTCAAAAATTAGTTTTCCAAAAACCCCTGGATTGAGGTTTGCACTGCAAATACTTAATTAAGGGCAGTAAAAATATTTCAAAAGGTATATTTGAAACCTATTAGATATAGGATACCCAGAAACCATAAAAATATAATTTTGAAAGTTATTTTGCTAATTTATTTTAAGGATTTTTCTTAAGGCCAGAAATGGTCTTAAATAGGTTAAAATTATTTAAAATCTTTAAAAATATTTGAGAAAAATTAGGAAGACTCAATGGACATATATTTTCCATATATATGAGTTTCAACACATGGTTATGATCAAAATATTGGACAAAACCTCCCAAAACCATTTCTGCCATTTCAAGGATTTGAAATGTTTCTACAGGAAATATTTTCATAAAAATCCAAGGAAAATCCAGCAAGTCACAAATTCATATTGTGATCACCTTGCAAAGCCTCATGTCAATTAAAGTCATTTTGGTTCACCAAAATGCCCCAAAACCCTCTCTGACCAGAATCAAATTTGATCAAGTTTGTACTACCAACTTTCTCTCCTTGACCCCAACTTTTGTGAGCATGTTCACACGACCAAATGAAGCCACTACACCAAGTGGTGCATCAAGGAGAAGTGATTTGCTCAACTAGATCTATACAAGTCTATTTCTGCTCATTTCTAGGGTTTACAAAAGTTGCATTGGCAACTTTGCCCAATTAAGCTCCCAATTGGTGGAAGGCCCAAATTATATGTGTCATTTCACCCTGTGGAGTATCATGGCAATTGGAGATCATTTGCTTGCCAAAACCCTTATCAAACACCTTCTGCCACTTTCCAAAAAATCCCCCTTTTTACCACTAAAACTATTCTCCTTGAGCTAAGATTTTAACCACAGCTCCTCCTAGACGCCTTTCACCTCCAGTAACAATGGCAAGTCCCCAGCTCAATAATTGAGGGGTGAAACCCCCCTCTTTCTCTCTCTGGACAGCCCACTTCTCCCTATTCCTCACCTCCCTCCTCATTCCAGTGGCCCTCCATGGCACCCAATGCCTTTGCCACTTTGTTTACTCACCCCACAAAGCCCCAGACACTAGTGGACACGCCCCTGCCCTTTAAACAATGCCATGGCAGCCAAAGGCATGGTCTGGAGCGTGCTACAGTGCGCTCCCGCACTGTAGCCGCCCCCTGCCAAGCACCCCCGGCCATCTCGGGCCTCCCCAGCGCGCCCAACGAGGTGCCTCGACGTCCGCAGTACGCCACGCCCCTGGCCCCCTCCTCCTTCTCTCTCTCTCCTGCCCCTGCTCGCACGCGCTCCATGGCCGCCCGAGTGCTCCAATGAGCGAGCTCACACGCGCGCACCCCTGGCCTCTCCCCACTTCCTCTCTCTATCTCACCCGACGTGGTCGACGTCCAGGAACACCCCAGACACCACGCCTGCTCTTCCCGAGCCCTGCAGCGACGAGCGTGAGCTCGCCGGCGCACGGGTCTGCTGGACCTCTCCGTCCGCCTATATAAAGGTCTCCCCTAGCCCTTCTCTCCTCACCACTCGCTCTCTGCACCACCAAATCATCCCCCTGCACCCCCAGTTCCTCTCCAGAGCCGCCTGAGCTCGAGATCGAGCTCGAGCTCCGCCGCGTCGGCTCGCCGGAGTTCGCAAGGTATAGGCCTCCCCCGCTCCTCCTTTGCCTCGTTCTGGAACCCCCGAGCACCCCTGATCATTTCCCCCTTCTTCCCCGCTTCTTTTGCAGCCGGAAACGGCCGGAACCGTCAACGCCGAAGCTCCTCCGCCGCGGCTCCTCGTCGCCGGTGAACCAGGCACCCCCGCCGGCCAAGTCCACCACCCCCCAACGTGCGGCAGTCCCTTGAAGCCATCCCCGCACTCGCCGAAGCTCGCCGTGGCCTGCATCGTCGCCGGTGAGCACCGCGACCCCCCTGTCCACGGGTTAGTGATGACAGGCGGGCCCCGCCTATCATCCTCTCCCTCATTCCCGCGCCCCTCTCTCTCTCTGACCTGCGGGCCCCGCCCGTCAGGTTTGAAATGGGTGGACGGGCGCGCGCGCTGTGCGCTGGCTCGGCTAGGCCGGCCCGCTAGCTGGGCCTGCTGCCCTGCGGTTGTTCTGGCCCAGTGACACAGTGCCACTTTTCTTTTTCCTTTTTCTTTCTGTCTTATAAAAATTCCACAGGATAAAATATTTGTCCAAATGGAATAATTCCAACTCCTAAAATCTTAGAAAAATCCCACCTATTTAATGGTGCAACTTTCATTCAAATCCAACCAACTTTTATGTACTGTTCAAATTTAAATTCAAATTTGAGCAGTTAAATCTCCATTTGGAAATCCATATCCTCTCTTATATAACTCCAAATCCAAAACTAGGAATTTCCCCTTCTTAGTTTTCAACCTAGTATTTTACAAAAATGAGTTGACATTTTTCTGAGCACTTTGGTTTTTCTGTTTTATTATTGCCTTATTTTCTCGTTATTATTTTGCAACGATAGATTGCGTTGCTGACAAGGAGTTGGACCAGAAGACTTTGAAGACCCAGAAGACTTTTCTGAGCCAGGCAAGCAACTCTTTGACCATGTCTATGAAACCCTTTTTATGCATGTCATATAGCACTTTATTGTTGTTGCAACGGAATCATGATGAGGTGGTAGCCACTTTGGTCGGTTGCCTCCGTTACTTCCTCGTTGATACCTGCATTATGCATGACCCTACCGTCTTATGAGGGTTATGCCGGTGGGAGTAGATAGGATGCTAAAGTAGTTGCTACGCAAAAAGGGATGGGAATATGCATGGTGATGGAGGCAAATTATTTTCAAGGACTTTTCGAAAACCCCGTCGGGTGCCACTTATGCCCGAGGGAGATGATGAGTTGGGTAGCCACTTGATGACGAAGTGGTGTACCGAGGCAAGTGTGTGTGTGTTTTTTTCAAAAACGGATTGGTTTAAGTTGCGACCGTTATTCCAACCTTACATGCGCAACCACTCTAGCCTTATATGGGAAAGGGCATTATTGATTACCTAGGCCGATACTAGCTTGGAGCCCGCATTACTAGTGACGGGAGAGTTTTTGGTGCGCTCTCTCGGGACGTGGTCGTGCCAGGTAGGGCGGCCATGACTGTTTTCACAGGGCACCGGATACACCGTTGTGTCCCCTCTCGGATGTTACGATCTCGAGCGAGTCTCGTATGATGTACATCATGAGGATACGGAACAACGAGTGGACTCCTTATTAGTGTCGTCTAGGGAAAGGTAGTGATCGGGTGCTTACCCCGGGTACTTGAGGTACCACGGGTCGTGGATGACACGGAAGTTCCCCGGATCTTGTGGGTAAAGTGTGCAACCTCTGCAGAGTGTAAAACTATTCGAATAGCCGTGTCCACGGTCAAGGACAGTTGGGTAACCGCTCTTGGGCTACGTCCACTTGTTTACAAACCAGTGTGTGGGAAGAATTACTTGGGTCAAGTCAAGGACTTGACATGATTGAGTTGGGTTGGTGCCCACTCTAATTATGTTGATATCTGTAACCTGTCCTCATGGTTACTTGAATTCTCCTGATGCATGTCTTACAAGTTGTTGAACATGTCATTGCACTCAAAACTAGCTTTCCGCAAAAATTTACCTATATCATGCATTGTTGTATCTTGAACCAAACATGGGTTGCTTGCGAGTACATTCAAAGTACTCATTGGCTTGCCACTGGTTATTTAATTGACCAGGCATGGAAGAACAGGAGTTCGAAGAAGAATTCTTAGGAGACGATCATGCGAACTAGGACATTTCCCAGTCAGAATGCCTGTAGGGTTAAGGCAGATGGCGTGGGTTCTACTTATCGACGAAGATTTCCGCTTCTTGTGTTTCATTCGATGTTCAGCCCTTAAGGCTTTATCTATGTAAGACTTGACCATAATGGTCATAATTTGTGTAAGACGGTATGTATGGAGGTAAGACTCTTGTTATTCAGCTTCTGTGTGTTCAGTGAGCATTGATCTCTGGGATCACTATACACGTGCATTCGGTGATCACGACTTATGAGTCGGGGTCCCCACAAGACTTCAACCCACGAAGGGTAACGGTTGCGTGAGTCCAAGGAGGGCTCCACCCACGAAGGGTCCACGAAGAAGCAACCTTGTCTATCCCACCATGGTCATCGCCCACGAAGGACTTCCCTCACTAGGGTAGATCTTCACGAAGTAGGCGATCTCCTTCCCCGTACAAACTCCTTGGTTAAACTCCACAATCTTGACAGAGGCTCCCAAGTGACACCTAACCAATCTAGGAGACACCACTCTCCAAAAGGTAATAGATGGTGTGTTGATGATGAACTCATTGCTCTTGTGCTTCAAATGATAGTCTCCCCAACACTCAACTCTCTCTCACAGATTTGGATTTGGTGGAAAGATGATTTGAGTGGAAAGCAACTTGGGGAAGACTAGAGATCAAGATTCTTGTGGTTGGAGTGGAATATCTTGGTCTCAACACATGAGTAGGTGGTTCTCTCTCTGAAAAATGTATGCTGGAAGTGTAGGCACGTTTTGATGGATCTCCTCGCTAATGAAGAGTGGGTGGAGGGGTATATATAGCCTCCACACAGAATCTAACCATTACACACAATTCACAAACTCGGTGGGACCGAATCAGAAAACTCGGTCAAACCGATTGAGTTCAAAATGTGAACGTTAGGATTTTCGGTGGGACCGACATGTCAACTCGATGGGACCAATTTCATTAGGGTTAGGGCATAACGTAATATCGGTGAGACCGATTACACAAACTCGGTAGGACCGACTTTGGTAATAAGCTAACCGGAGAGTTGGCCAGGCAATCTTGGTGGGACCGATTCGCTCATCTCGGTGAGACCGAAACGTTACGAAGGGGAAACAGAGAGTTTGCATTGAGAACTTGGTGGGTCCGATCGCTCATCTCGGTTTGACTGAAATGTTACGAAGGGAAACAGAGAGTTTGCAATCCCATCTCGGTGAGACCGAGATCCCTATCGGTGAGACCGAAGTGACTAGGGTTTCTGGCAGTGGCTATGTCAAGTGAACTTGGTGGCGCTGGATAGAACATTTCGGTGGGGCCGAGTTCGAATTTTGGTTTGGGACATATGTGGATATGAGAAAGTGGTTGAGGGTTTTTGGAGCATATCACAAAGCATTTTGAGAAAGCAAGCCATTAATCAACACCTCATCCCCTTTTAATAGTATTGGCTTTTCCTATGGACTCAATGTGATCTTGGATCACTAAAATGAAAACGTAGAGTCCTGAGCTTGAGCCAATGTGTGTCCCTAGCATTTTGAGGGGTCCACATTTCTAATATGTGCCATGCCAATCATTGAACTTCCTGAAATATTCATCTTGAAGTAGCATTAGTTCAATGAGCTATATGTTGTTAGTAATTACCAAAACCACCCAGGGATAGTTGCACTTACAATCTCCCCCTTTTTGGTAATTGATGACAACATATAGATAAAAGCTTGGACAAATGATAATAAGATTGAAATACATCATAACTTTGAGAAGTATGTGATAAGCAAGAGCTCCCCCTAAATTTGTGCATTATTTAAAATTTTCTTTTGAATGCAAATGCACAATCGATTAGGATCATGGGTTACTCTTCCATGTCACATACATCTTGGTGGAATGCTCAAAATGATAGGAACTAAAACATGCACTCATCACCAAGTAAAGTGAATGATCATATAGGGATATAATAGATAGCATCATCCAAGCAAGCATTAACGTATGATATGATCAAACACATTATCATACAAGTATCTCACACACAGCCATAAAGTATCAAATGAGCACACACAAAAGTATCAACCAAATAGCAAGAGATACAAAGAAGCAAAACACTCTCTCTCGAAGCCTATGATCTATACATTTCTCCCCCTTTGGCAACAAGTTACCAAAAAGTTCGAAAATGCATAGTGTTATGCGTCTCTCAGGCTTGGTCTTCGGGAGGTGGTGTAGAGAGGACTCCAAGGACGAAGGCATCAGTAGACATTGTTGGAGCTGGAGGAGTGGCTGCTGGAGGTGGCACTGAAGCTGTTGCTACTGGTGCAGATGAAGTAGCTCTTGTATCTGGCACTGGCACTGCAGCTGACCTCTGACCTCTTGGCACTCTCTGAAAAGCTTCTGTAGTTGCCTTCCCTTTCTTCTCCTCTGCATCCTCCTGGAGCTGCTCAACTACAGTATGTATCTCAGTGACTTTCAGATCAAGATCATAAAACTTGGTCTCAATGATCCTTTCCAAGCTTTCCAGATTCTGAGTCAGGGTGGCCAAGCCCTTCTCAATCCTCAAAGTTGCTTGAATTAGATAAGCTAGCTGATCTTGTTTGCTCTTTAAGAACACTTGAGATGTGATGACCCACAAGTATAGGGGATCTATCATAGTCCTTTTGATAAGTAAGAGTGTCGAACCCAACGAGGAGCATAAGGAAATGATAAGCGGTTTTCAGCAAGGTGTTGTCTGCAAGCACTGAAATTATCGGTAACAGATAGTTTTGTGATAAGATAATTTGTAACGGGTAACAAGTAACAAGCGTAAATAAAGTGTAGTAAGATGGCCCAATCCTTTTTGTAGCAAAGGACAAGCCTGTATAGACTCTTATATAGAGAAAAGCGCTCCCGAGGACACATGGGAATTCTCGTCAAGCTAGTTTTCATCACGTTCATATGATTCGCGTTCGGTACTTTGATAATTTGATATGTGGGTGGACCGGTGCTTGGGTGCTTGATACGTCTCCAACGTATCTATAATTTTTTATTGCTTCATGCTATATTATCTACTGTTTTGGACTATATTGGGCTTTATTTTCCACTTTTATATTATTTTTGGGACTAACCTATTAACCGGAGGCCCAGCCTAGAAATGCTATTTTTTGCCTATTTTAGTATTTCGGAGAAACGGAATATCAAGCGGAGTCCAAACGGAATGAAACCTTCGGGAATGTGATTTTCTCACTGAACGTGATCCAGGAGACTTGGACCCTACTCCAAGGGAGCCAAGAGGCGGTCACGAGGGTGGGGGCGCCCCCCTAGGGCGCGCCCCCTGCCTCGTGGGCCCCTCGGAGCTCCACCGACATACTCCTTCCTCCTATATATACCTACGTACCCCCAAACGATCAGATACGGAGCCAAAAACCTAATTCCACTGCCACAACTTTCTGTATCCACGAGATCCCATCTTGGGGCCTATTCCGGAGCTCCGCCGGAGAGGGCCGTCATCACGGAGGGCTTCTACATCATCATAGCCCCTCCGATGAAGTGTGAGTAGTTTACCTCAGACCTTCGGGTCCATAGTTAGTAGCTAGATGGCTTCTTCTCTCTTTTTGGATCTCAATACAATGTTCTCCCCCTCTCTCGTGGAGATCTATTCGATGTAATCTTATTTTTGTGGTGTGTTTGTTGAGACCGATGAATTGTGAGTTTATGATCAAGTCTACCTATGAATAATATTTGAAACTTCTCTGAATTCTTTTATGTATGATTGGTTATCTTTGCAAGTCTCTTCGAATTATCAGTTTGGTTTGGCCTACTAGATTGGTTTTTATTGCCATGGGAGAAGTGCTTAGCTTTGGGTTCGATCTTCCGGTGTCCTTTCCCAGTGACAGAAGGGGCAGCAAGGCACGTATTGTATTGTTGCCATCGAGGATAACAAGATGAGTTTATTTCATATTGCATGAATTTATCTCTCTACATCATGTCATCTTGCTTAAAGCGTTACTCTGTTTTTAACTTAATACTCTAGATGCATGCTGGATAGCGGTCGATGAGTGGAGTAATAGTAGTAGATGAAGGCAGGAGTCGGTCTACTTGTCTCGGATGTGATGCCTATATACATGATCATACCTAGATATTCTCATAACTATGCTCAATTCTGTCAATTGCTCAACAGTAATTTGTTCACCCACCCTAGAATACTTATGCTCTTGAGAGAAGCCACTAGTGAAACCTATGGCCCCGGGTCTATTCTCATCATATCAATCTCCATCACTTTATTTTTGCTTTGCTTTTTTACTTTGCCTTTTACTTTTTACTTTGCATCTCTATATCAAAAATACCAAAAATATTATCTATCATCTCTATCAGATCTCACCCCCGTAGGTAACCGTGAAGGGATTGTCAACCCCTAATCGCATTGGTTGCGTTGAGCTATTGTTTTTGTGTAGATACGAGGGACTTGTGTGTAGCCTCCTACTGGATTGATACCTTGGTTCTCAAAAACTGAGGGAAATACTTATGCTACTTTGCTGCATCATCCTCTCCTCTTCAGGGAAATCCAACGCAGTGCTCAATAGGTAGAAAGAAGAATTTCTTGCACCGTTGCCGGGGAGTCTGCACAAAAGTCAACATAGCAAGTACCCATCACAATCCCTATCTCCCGCATTACATTAGTTGCCATTTGCCTCTCGTTTTTCTCTCCCCCACTTCACCCTTGCCGTTTTATTTGCCCTCTCTTTCCCAATCTCCTTCTCCTTCTCCTTCTCCGTTTGCCTTTTGCTCGCTTGCCTTTTGTTTGCTCGTGTGTTGGATTGCTTGTTTGTCGGGATGGCTCAAGGCACTACCAACTTGTGTAACTTCACCAATACCAATAATAATGATTTCCTTAGCACTCCGATTGCTCCTCTTGCCAATACTGAATCTTGTGAAATCAATACTGCTTTGTTGAATCTTTTTATGAAAGATCAATTCGCCGGCCTTCCTAGTGAAGATGCCACTACTCATCTAAATAGCTTCGTTGATTTATATGATATGCAAAAGAAGAAAGATGTCGATAATGACGTTGTTAAATTGAAGCTATTTCCTTTTTCGCTTAGAGATCATGCTAAAGCTTGGTTTTCGTCTTTGCCTAAAAATAGTATTGATTCTTGGAACAAGTGCAAAGATGCTTTTATCTCTAAGTATTTTCCTCCCGCTAAGATCATCTCTCTTAGAAACGACATTATGAATTTTAAGAAATTGATCATGAACATGTTGCACAAGCTTGGGAGAGAATGAAATTAATGATACATAATTGCCCTACTCATGGTTTGAATTTGTGGATGATTATACAAAAAATTTATGCCGGATTGAATTTTGCTTCTAGAAATCTTTTAGATTCGGCCGCGGGAGGAACTTTCATTGAAATCACTTTAGGAGACGCTACTAAACTCCCAGATAATATTATGGTTAATTATTCTCAATGGCACACTGAAAGATCCACTAATAAAAAAGTGCATGCGATAGAAGAAATCACTATTTTGAATGGAAAGATGGATGAACTTATGAAATTATTTGCTACTAAGAGTGTTTCTTTTGATACTAATGATATGCCTTTGTCTACTTTGATTGAGAATAATAATGAATCTATGGATGTGAATTTTGTTGGTAGGAATAATTTTGGTAACAATGCATATAGAGGGAATTTTAATCCTAGGCCTTATCCTAGTAATCCTTCTAATAATTATGGAAATTCCTACAACAACTCTTATGGAAATTTTAATAAGATGCCCTCTGAATTTGAGAGTATTGTTAAAGAGTTTATGAATTCACAAAAGAATTTTAATGCTTTGCTTGAAGAGAAATTGCTTAAAGTTGATGATTTGGCTAGGAACGTTGATAGAATTTCTCTTGAGGTTGATTCTTTAAAGCTTAGATCTATTCCTCCTAAGCATGATATCAATGAGTCTCAAAGCCATGAGAATTTCCATTGATGAGTGCAAGGAAAGAACCGCTAGGATGCGTGCTACGAAAGATGCCTTTATTAAAGCGTGTTCTTCCAATTCCTATGAAAATCAAGATGAAGATCTAAAAGTTATTGATGTGTCTCCTATCAAATCTTTGTTTTGCAATATGAATCTTGATGAAACTGAATATGATCTTCCTTTACCTAGAAGGCATCCCAAAAATTCAGAGTATCTAGATCTTGATGATGAAATTGATAAAAGTGGGATTGAAAGAAATAAAATTATAGATGTTGCTAAACCCACTATATTGGATTTCAAGGAATTTAATTATGAAAGTTGCTCTTTAATTGATTGTATTTCCTTGTTGCAATCCATGCTAAATTCTCTCATGCTTATAGTCAAAAGAAAGCCTTTACCGAACATATCGTTGATGCCTTGATGCAATCTTATGAAGAAAAACTTGAGTTGAAAGTCTCTATCCCTAGAAAACTCTATGATGAGTGGGAACCAACTATTAAAATTAAAATTAAAGATCATGAGTTTTATGATTTGTGTGATTTGGGTGCTAGTGTCTCCACTATTCCCAAAACTTTGTGTGATTTGCTAGATTTCCATGATTTTGATGATTGCTCTCTAAACTTGCATCTTGCGGATTCCACTATTAAGAAACCTATGGGAAGAATTAATGATGTTCTTATTGTTGCAAATAGGAATTATGTGCCCGTAGATTTTATCGTTCTTGATATAGATTGCAATCCTTCTTGCCCTATTATTCTTGGTAGACCTTTCCTTAGAACGGTTGGTGCGATTATTGATACGAAGGGAATATTATATTTCAATTTCCATTAAAAAAGGGCATGGAACACTTTCCTACAAAGAAAATAAAATTGTCATATGAAACTATCATGAGAGCCACTTATGGATTGCCTACCAAAGATGGCAATACGTAGATCTATCCTCGCTTTTATGCCTAGCTAGGGGCGTTAAACGATAGCGCTTGTTGGGAGGCAACCCAATTTTATTTTTAGTTTTTAGTTTTTTTGTTTCTGTTTAGGAATAAATAATCCATCTACCTTCTGTTTGGATGTGGTTTTGTGTTTTAATTAGTGTTTGTGCCAAGATCGTGATTGTGCCTTGCCAGAGCTACGATCTCGTCCATGTAGTCCTTGCGTGTACCCTTCAGTTCTCCTTCTAGCTCGATGATCCTTGCCTTTGCATTCTTCAACTCTATCATATCATTGCACATCTGGTTCTCTTGGCGTCGAATGTGCTGGTTTAACTCCTGGATGAAAGCTGCAATGGACCTATCCTTGTTGGTGCTGACTATCTCCCATTGTTCATCTCGGCGTCCGCAGATCTGGTAGATAGTGTCCTTGAGGTCTTCTTGATAAACTTCTCCAATGCGTCCCATGGTGATATGAGCTGCCATGCTCTTTCCCAGACTCCAGGTTGGTGCACTGAAAACACTATCTATGGGCTTCGTGATTGGCGCGAATGTCCTTCCTGGAACGTGAGCTTGAATCTTCCAGCGCTCCTCTTCAGGCAGAGTGGCATTGAAAGTCCCGATGAAGCTTGGTAGTTCGATGTTCAGGTACTTGGTGACTTCCTTCAAGTGAAATCCAAAAGGTGTGCCTTCATCCGGTTGAGCGTACTTGATCTTCGCGTCCATCATCCTAAAAGAGTAGAAAAGATGAGGAGTTAGAAAATGAGAGGAGAATAGTGATCTATGGCTTTAACTTAGTGGTCGTGTCCTACAGTCAGCGTGTGCTCTAATACCATCTCTGTAGCGACCCGACCTCAGATGGTCAAGTCTCTGTGCTCCGGTGTCATCCCTGGATCAGTAATGCTGACACCACACAGTACTTCGAAGGATTTATAGCAGAGTAGCAATCACACACTTATTACATCGATGTCTCAAAGAGAACTTGTTACAATAAATATGGCTTAAGGCCCTCTAATAACGATAACAGTGGAAGACTTGGAAGATAAGTGAGTCCATCAACTCCAACGGCATCACTGAGTATAGAACCATGACCTAAAAGCACCTTACTCGTCGTCTGAAAAGTCTGCAACATGAAAGTTGCAGCCCGAAACGGGTCAGCACATGGAATATGCTGGCAATGTAACACATAGAGAATAATGAATGATAAGCCTATACTACATGCATATATGGCTGGTGGAAAAGCTCTATGGTTACAGTTTTGCGTAAAGCCAATTTTTCCCTACTGCAAAGGAATAAATTTTTATTTAACTATCATGGTGGTTGAAACATCGAGAATGGTTGACAGCATTCCGATCCCAATTAAGTGAACAATTATGAACCCAACAATATTAATTAAAGTAACATGATGAGATTCACATGATATTCAAGAACTAGATACTCAAGATGTCCATAACCGGGGACACGGCTAATCATGATTAGTTTGTACACTCTGCAGAGGTTTGCGCACTTTTCCCCACAAGACTCGATCGCCCCCGTTTGGTTTTCTCGCACTACATGGTGTTTGAGAAACGGATGACCGAGACATAGTCTTTCGGAAGGCTAGCACCTTACGTTTGGATAGACCGGTACACCTACTTTTCCCTACATCTGCTAGTCTACCCTGTAAGAGTTCGCACGACTTAGTCAACTATGCCAGAGCCCATAATGGCTTGTGGCTGCACACGGAAGTTACTAGCATGAATGATCTTATGATCCCTTTGAGCCTGGGTGGCGGTCCAAAAGAAAAACAGGCAAGTCCTGATAGAAACCAGGTGCCTCAATCCACCCAGATGTGTATTTAAGTTGCCACCTTAGAATAACCATTAATTAACAATACTCACATCTGTCATGGATATCACTCACCCAATCCACATCTACTAGCATAGCATGGCATAATAAGCAAACGTAGAAGTAACTCCCAAAGGTTTCATAAGTAAAACAGGTGATAGGTACTACCTCATCTACTTCCCATCCCACAAGTTAATTAGATCCTAATCATGCAGTGTTTGAGGATTGATCTAATGCAATAAAACTGGGTATTTATATTGGTGAGGGGGGGATTACTTGGGGGAGGGAACAAGAAATAAAGTAGGAATAGGAAAGAAAAAGAGGAAACGGAGTAGGACTAGAGTCCTACTAGGACTCCAAAAGGGGCGGCGGCGGCGGCCTCCTGGCGCCTGGCGCACGCGACGCGGGCGATGGCCTGGCCGGCCGGCTGGGCCTTGGCCCAGGGTGCGCGGGATTTTTTTAAAAAAAATCGGTTACGCGCGCAGAAAAACAAAAGAAAAGAGAACTAAACGAACTTCAAAACTAATAAAGTAAAATTTCCCCCGACTCCTAAAAATGATTCGAACAAAATGAACTTTTCTCCGGGCCTAAAATGCAATTTTTTGAAAACGCGCATTTTTCCCTAATGCAAATAAACTCCGAAGAAAATCCGAAATTTGATTTATTTATTAAATCTTAATTTTTCCTAAAATTTGGGAAAGTCATATTATTCCCTCTCGTATATTTGATATTTGGAAAAATAATTGAAGATAAAATAAATAAATCAAATGATCCTCTTTTCAAAATTTGAGAAAACTCAATTATGAAAATAACGAAATCTCCAACTCTCTCTCCGAGGGTCCTTGAGTTGCGTGAAATTTCTAGGATCGATAAAAAATGCAAGAAAATATGTTATGCATGATGATCTAATGTATAACATTCCAAATTGAAAATTTGGGATGTTACAAACCTACCCCCCTTAAGATGAATCTCGTCCTCAAGATTCGGGTTGGCTAGAAAATAGGTGAGGGTGGTCCTTGAGCAAATCTTCTTCTCGCTCCCAGGTGGCTTCATCCTCTGAGTGGTGGTTCCACTGAACTTTGCAAAAATTGATAACCTTGCTGCGGGTAACTCTGCTGGCATATTCGAGAATCTTAACTGGCTTCTCTTCATACGTTAAGTCATCCTTCAACTGAATCGCTTCAAGCGGCACTGTATCTCTTAGCGGTACCTCCGCCATTTCGGTGTGACATTTCTTCAGCTGAGAAACATGGAATACATCATGAACTCCTGACAGTCCTTCTGGTAATTCCAACTTATAAGCGACTTCTCCCATGCGTTGCAAAATCTTATACGGTCCAACGAAACGCGGTGCTAACTTTCCCTCAACTCCAAAGCACTTAACTCCTCGAAGTGGGGATACTCGAAGATAAACTATGTCTCCAGTTTCGTAAACTGTCTCCTTGCGCTTAGAATCTGCGTAGCTCTTCTGCCTTGATTGGGCTACCTTGAGCCTATCACGAATCAACTTAACTTTCCGTTCAGACTCCTTGATTAGATCGGGTCCAAAGAACTGACGGTCTCCAACTTCGTCCCATGACAACGGTGTCCTGCACCTCCTTCCGTATAAGGCTTCGAAAGGTGCCATCCTCAAACTGGTTTGGTAACTGTTGTTATAAGAAAACTCCGCATATGGCAAGTTATCGTCCCAAGTAGAACCATAATCTAGTGCACAAGCTCTCAGCATATCTTCCAAAATCTGATTGACTCTCTCAGTCTGCCCATCCGTCTGCGGGTGAAAAGCTGTGCTAAACTCTAGTCTGGTTCCCAAAGTTTCATGCAACTGATTCCAAAACTTTGAGGTAAATTGGGTTCCTCTATCTGATACGATACTCCTCGGAACTCCATGCAAACAAATGATCCTAGTCATGTATATCTTTGCCAACTTAGCACTAGTGTAAGTGGTCTTAACTGGGATGAAATGTGCTACCTTCGTCAAACGATCAACTACTACCCATATCGAGTCATAGCCTGCCTTCGTCCTGGGTAGTCCTGTGATAAAATCCATGCCTATCTTATCCCACTTCCATTCGGGTATCGGCAATGGTTGTAACAATCCGGCTGGCTTCTGGTGTTCTGCCTTCACTCTTTGACACACATCACAAACTGCTACGTAAGCGGCAATATCCTTCTTCATTCCGGTCCACCAGAATGTTTCCTTCAAATCCAAATACATCTTGGTATTACCTGGGTGAATCGAATAGGGTGAATCATGTGCCTCTTGCAGAATCAACTTCCTGATCTCCGGGTCATTGGGCACATAAACACGGTCCTCAAACCATAGGGTATCGTGCTCATCCTCACGAAATCCCTTTGCTTTTCCTTCGCTCATTTTCTTCTTTATGTCTGCAATCTCCCTGTCAGATTTCTGAGCTTCTCTGATTTTATCCATCAATGTTGACTGAATCTCCAATGCTGCTACATAGCCTCTTGGAACTATTTCCAAACATAGCTCACGAAGATCCTCGGCTAACTCCTTTGGTCTTTCTCCCGTCATCAATGTATTGACATGGCTCTTACGGCTCAATGCGTCGGCTACTACATTTGCCTTTCCTGGATGGTAATGCAATCTCATATCATAATCCTTGATGAGCTCCAACCATCTCCTTTGTCTGAGGTTCAACTCTTTCTGCGTGAAAATGTACTTCAAACTCTTGTGATCCGTGTACACCTCACAGTGATTTCCAATGAGGAAATGTCTCCATGTCTTCAATGCATGCACTACGGCTGCTAACTCCAAATCATGCGTAGCATAATTTAGTTCATGAGGTTTTAGTTGTCGTGAGGCATACGAAACAACTCTTCCTTCCTGCATAAGCACTGCTCCAAGTCCTCGACGTGAAGCGTCGCAATACACCTCATAATCCTTGGTCTGATCTGGCAGAATCAACACTGGTGAGGAAACCAATCGTTTCTTCAACTCCTGAAAACTGGCCTCACATTCCTCAGTCCAATTGAACTTAGTATCCTTCTTTAACAATTCAGTCATAGGCTTTGCGATCTTTGAGAAATTCTCAATGAATCTCCGGTAGTATCCTACGAGTCCAAGAAAATTCCGGATCTCTCCAACTGTCGTGGGTGCTTCCCATTTGGTTACGGTCTCAACCTTTGTGGGGTCAACTGCTATCCCTTCTCCAGATATAACATGTCCAAGAAATCCAACCTCCTTCAACCAAAACTCACATTTGCTGAATTTGGCATATAACTGATGTTCCCTTAGTTTCTCCAAAACCAAATGCAAATGTTCCTTATGCTCTTCTTCATTCTTTGAGAAAATCAGTATGTCATCAATGAACACTACGACGAACTTATCCAAAAACTCCATAAATACCTTGTTCATCAGGTTCATGAAATAGGCCGGTGCGTTAGTCAGTCCAAATGACATAACGGTATACTCATACAATCTGTATCTCGTGGTAAAAATTGTCTTGGGTATGTCCTGCTCTCGAATCTTCAACTGATGGTACCCTGATCGTAAATCGATCTTGGAAAACACTTTAGCTCCTTGCAAACGATCGAACAGATCATTTATCATTGGCAGTGGGTACTTGTTCTTGATGGTTACTGCATTCAATCCACGGTAATCAACAACCATCCTTAATAATCCATCCTTCTTCTCCACTAGAAGTACGGATGATCCCCAAGGCGAGGGACTTGGGCGTATGTAACCTTTATCCAATAACTCCTTAATCTTCTTCTTAATTTCCACCAAATCTTGTGCGGGCATCCTGTACGGTCTCTTGGATATTGGCCCAGTGCCTGGCAAAAGCTCAATAAAAAAACTCAATGTCTCTATCCGGTGGCATGCCTGGCAATTCCTCAGGAAATACATCAGGAAAATCCTTCACCACTGGTACTTCTTCCTGTACAACTCCTGATAAAGAATTTACTTGTGTCCTGTTTGGCGTATGTCGGGATACATACTTGATCCTTCTTCCTTCGGGCGTTGTAAGCAAAATTGTCTTACTGGCGCAATCGATGTTTCCTCCATACATCGACAGCCAATCCATACCGAGAATCACATCCAAACCTTGAGATTCCAGAATGATTAAATCCGTTGGGAAAACATGCCTTCCTATACTTAATGGCACTTGAAAACATCCCTGTCTGGCCATGTACTCTGCTCCTGGCGAGCTTACTAGCATAGGTGTTTTAAGAATCTTAGTGGGCAGGTTATACTTTTCCACAAATCCCCTTGATATGTATGAATGCGATGCACCAGTATCAAAAAGAACGAGTGCAGTAAATCACTTAACCAAAAACTTACCGATTACTGCATCAGGCTGAGCTTGAACCTCCTCCACGCTAACGTGGTTCACCTGTCCCCTATTGAAAGGGTTTGGCTTCTTTCCAGAGCTTCCATTGCCATTCTGGCCTTCAGGACATTCATTGGCATAATGTCCGGTCTTGGAACACTTGAAACAGGTGACTTAACTCAGATCTCTCTTGGCTGGGGTTGATGGGGTGGTACGGTCCTGGCCGTTGCTTCCTCCATTCCCATTACCGTTCTTGTGGCCATTATGGTTGTGCGATCCACTTCCTCCATGGGTATGCTGAAACTAAACTCCCGGTTTAGGGGTAAAATGGGGCTTCTGCTGGGCTCCAGAGTTATACTTCCCATGTCCATACTTCCTCTTGTGGTTCTCAATCTGCTGTTGCTTCCCTTCAATCATGATGGCACGATGTACCAACTCCTGGTAGTTGTTGAAACTTGATACCATCAACTGCATGCTTAGCTCATCATTCAGTCCTTCCAGAAACTTCTCCTGCTTAGCGGCATCCGTAGCAACGTCATCTGGGGCATAACGTGCTAACTTGCTGAAGTCGTCAACGTACTGGCCAACTGTCCTTCCTCCTTGGCGTAAGTTGCGAAACTCACGCTTCTTCATGGCCATAGCTCCTGTTGAAACATGGGCAGTGCGGAAGGCTTGCTGAAACTGATCCCATGTGACAGTGTTAACTGGGTAAGTGGCTGTGAAATTCTCCCACCATGCTGCCGCGGGTCCGTCAAGCTGATGTGCGGCAAACTTCACTTTCTCAATATCTGTGCATCCTGCAGTGTTCAACTCCCTTCCTATCTTGCGAAGCCAATCGTCTGCTACTATCGGCTCGGTGCTACTGGAAAACACCGACGGATTTAGCCTAAGGAAACGGGCTAGGTGATCAACTGGTGGCGGCAGCGGAGGGTTGTTGTTGTTGTTGTTGTTGTTGTTGTTGTTGTTGTTGTTGTTGTTGTTGTTGTTGTTGTTGTTGTTGTTGTTGTTGTTGTTGTTGTGCTGATTCTGGACTAACAACTGCATCAATTGGTTCTGCTGCTGGATCAACTGAGTGAGCTCTGGTGGGAATCCATTGTCACGTCTCGGAGGCATCTGAGGGTTTAGAAAAGATGAGAATTAAGAATAGAATGAGGTCTAAGAAGAAAACACTACCCAAATGCACATGAGACAAATTCACACAAAATCACTTCATTCAATCCAAACAAGGGCTTACAAACGGTCTAGAACTATCGCAAAAGTGCTCGAACTAAAATGTTTACATGGAGGGAATAATGCTACTAATATATGGTGGCCATCTATTAATTTGAATCGGTGGAAGACTCCATGATGTCTGCTCTAGCTTCGTCTTCAAAGTCGGGTTCACTTGGATCCGAATCGGTGTCGTCGATGATGATGTAGTTGCTCGGACATGCGACGTACTTGTCTTCATTCTTGAATGCTAATCTCCCCTTGAGTTCTTCAATCTCCTGCTTAAGATCGCGATTGTGCCTTGCCAGAGCTACGATCTCGTCCATGTAGTCCTTGCGTGTACCCTTCAGTTCTCCTTCTAGCTCGATGATCCTTGCCTTTGCATTCTTCAACTCTATCATATCATTGCACATCTGGTTCTCTTGGCGTCGAATGTGCTGGTTTAACTCCTGGATCAAAGCTACAATGGACCTATCCTTGTTGGTGCTGACTATCTCCCATTGTTCATCTCGGCGTCCGCAGATCTGGTAGATAGTGTCCTTGAGGTCTTCTTGATAAACTTCTCCAATGCGTCCCATGGTGATATGAGCTGCCATGCTCTTTCCCAGACTCCAGGTTGGTGCACTGAAAACACTAAATATGGGCTTCGTGATTGGCGCGAATGTCCTTCCTGGAATGTGAGCTGAATCTTCCAGCGCTCCTCTTCAGGCAGAGTGGCGTTGAAAGTCCCGGTGAAGCTTGGTAGTCCGATGTTCAGGTACTTGGTGACTTCCTTCAAGTGAAATCCAAAAGGTGTGCCTTCATCCGGTTGAGCGTACTTGATCTTCGCGTCCGTCATCCTAAAAGAGTAGAAAAGATGAGGAGTTAGAAAATGAGAGGAGAATAGTGATCTATGGCTTTAACTTAGTGGTCGTGTCCTACAGTCAGCGTGTGCTCTGATACCATCTCTGTAGCGACACGACCTCAGATGGTCAAGTCTCTGTGCTCCGGTGTCATCCCTGGATCAGTAACGCTGACACCACACAGTACTTCGAAGGATTTATAGCAGAGTAGCAATTACACACTTATTACATCGATGTCTCAAAGAGAACTTATTACAATAAATATGGCTTAAGGCCCTCTAATAACGATAACAGCGGAAGACTTGGAAGATAAGTGAGTCCATCAACTCCAACGGCATCACTGAGTATAGAACCACGACCTAAAACCTCCTTACTCGTCGTCTGAAAAGTCTGCAACATGAAAGTTGCAGCCCGAAACGGGTCAGCACATGGAATATGCTGGCAATGTAACACATAGAGAATAATGAATGATAAGCCTATACTACATGCATATATGGCTGGTGGAAAAGCTCTATGGTTACAGTTTTGCGTAAAGCCAATTTTTCCCTACTGCAAAGGAATAAATTTTTATTTAACTATCATGGTGGTTGAAACATCGAGAATGGTTGACAGCATTCCGATCCCAATTAAGTGAACAATTATGAACCCAACAATATTTGCCTTGCTGAGGATCCGCGAAACCTAGAGCTTCGAAATAACAGGCGGCGCACTCCGGGTGATCTATCGCAGACAAACAACAAGCATACAATAATTACTCATCTAATGCACAGGTAAAACTCGAACAAGAGATCGAGCCAAAAGTTCAACCTAAGAACTCTGGTTGCAAAAAGAATCGAATCGAACAAAGCAACGGAAAACAAACGGCGAAAGAAAACAACTCGGTTCTAGCAAAGTGAAACTAGGTCAAATTTTACCATAGAAAAACTTTGTTTAAGTTGATTATTCGGAACGGCAGTTTCGAAATGAAACTCCAGGCGCTTGAATCACATGATTCCGATAAACGAGCGAGAAGATAAACTAGAACGAGGATCGGATCTGAGATCGCGATCGTGGAATAAATCCGACGAAAAAAAAACGACGAACGGTTAAACGAACGGACGTTCTTTAACCGGAAGAATTTGGTGATCACGTTCATTAGAACGAACGGTCCGGCGAACGGTCTCTAGGTAAGTAAATCGGAAAAGAAAACGAAACCGATCTAGGGTTTCGGAAGAGAAAACCAAAACGAAAAACCGATCTAGAAAACCGGAACGGTTTAGAAAAGAACCGGAAAGAAACGAATCTTAAGAGAAGAAAAGAATCGGAACGGTTTATAAGAAAAACCGAACCGAGGGAAGAAAAAGTGACGCGGGGCAACCTCGGCGAGGTCTCCGGCGAACGGGGCTCCGGCGGCGTGGGCGTTGGGCGGCGGCGGCGGCGGTGTAGGGCGGCGGCGGCGCGGCACTAGGGCGGCGGCGCGGGCGAGGCGCGCGGGTGTGAGGCGCGGTGTAGGCTTGGGGCTTTGGGTTTGATGTTTAGAGGGGGGTGTTGGGGTATTTATATTGGTGAGGGGGGTATTACTTGGGGGAGGGAACAAGAAATAGAGTAGGAATAGGAAAGAAAAAGAGGAAACGGAGTAGGACTAGAGTCCTACTAGGACTCCAAAAGGGGCGGCGGCGGCGGCCTCCTCGCGCCTGGCGCGCGCGGCGCGGGCGATGGCCTGGCCGGCCGGCTGGGCCTTGGCCCAGGGCACGCGGGATTTTTTTTAAAAATCGGTTACGCGCGCAGAAAAACAAAAGAAAAGAGAACTAGACGAACTTCAAAACTAATAAAGTAAAATTTCCCCCGACTCCTAAAAATGAGTCGAACAAAATGAACTTTTCTCCGGGCCTAAAATGC
Organism: Aegilops umbellulata; assembly: GCA_032464435.1. Taxonomy (NCBI): domain Eukaryota; kingdom Viridiplantae; phylum Streptophyta; class Magnoliopsida; order Poales; family Poaceae; genus Aegilops; species Aegilops umbellulata. Next base: position 80,474,818 of record CP136060.1, on the reverse strand, counting down.
AATTTTTTGAAAACGCGCATTTTCCCTAATTTAAATAAAATGCAAATAAACTCCGAAGAAAATCCGAAATTTGATTTATTTATTAAATCTTAATTTTTCCTAAAATTTGGGAAAGTCATATTATTCCCTCTCGTATATTTGATATTTGGAAAAATAATTGAAGATAAAATAAATAAATCAAATGATCCTCTTTTCAAAATTTGAGAAAACTCAATTATGAAAATAACGAAATCTCCAACTCTCTCTCCGAGGGTCCTTGAGTTGTGTGAAATTTCTAGGATCGATCAAAAATGCAAGAAAATATGTTATGCATGATGATCTAATGTATAACATTCCAAATTGAAAATTTGGGATGTTACAGTTTTTTTCGTGTGTTGTTTGCTTATTTTGATGAATCTATGGCTAGTAAAATAGTTTATAATCCATAGAGAAGTTGGAATACAGTAGGTTTAACACCAATATAAATAAAGAATGAGTTCATTACAATACCTTGAAGTGGTCTTTTGTTTTCTTTCTCTAACGGAGCTCACGAGATTTCTATTGAGTTTTGTGTTGTGAAGTTTTCATGTTTTGGGTGAAATCTTTTGATGGATTATGGAACAAGGAGTGGCAAGAGCCTAAGCTTGGGGATGCCCATGGCACCCCCAAGATAATCCAAGGACACCAAAAAGTCAAAGCTTGGGGATGCCCCGGAAGGCATCCCCTCTTTCATCTACTTCCATCGGTAATTTTACTTGAAGCTATATTTTTATTCACCACATGATATGTGTTTTGCTTGGAGAGTCTTGTATTATTTCTGTCTTTGTTTGTTAGTGTGCCACAATCATCCTTGTTGTACACACCTTTTGAGAGAGCCCTACATGAATTGGAATTTGATAGAATATTCTATGTGCTTCACTTATATCTTTTGAGCTATGTAGTTTTGCTCTATGTGCTTCACTCATATCTTTTGAGCTATGTAATTTTGCTCTATGTGCTTCACTTAGATCTTTTAGAGCATGGTGGTGGGCTTGTTTTAAATAAAATATTGATCTCTCATGCTTCACTTAGATTATTTTGAGAGTCTTTAATAGCATGGTAATTTGCTTAATAATAATATGCTTGGTGTTCAAGATTTGTGAAACTTTCTTTTGAGTGTGTTGAATACTAGGAAAAGAATGATGCTTGATAATTGTTTTGAGATATGAAGATGGTGATATTAGAGTCATGCTAGTTGAGTAGTTGTGAATTTGAGAAATACTTGTGTTAAAGTTTGTGATTCCCGTAGCATGCACGTATGGTGAACCGTTATGTGATGAAGTCGGAGCATGATTTATTTATTGATTGTCTTCCTTATGAGTGGCGGTCGGGGACGAGCGATGGTCTTTTCCTACCAATCTATCCCCCTAGGAGCATGCGTGTAATACTTTTCTTTGATAACTTCTAGATTTTTGCAATAAGTATATGAGTTCTTTATGACTAATGTTGAGTCCATGGATTATACGCATTTTTACCATCCTTCCACCATTGCTAGCCTCTCTAATACCGCGCACTTTTCGTCGGTATCATACACCCACCATATACCTTCCTCAAAACAGCCACCATACCTACCTATCATGGCATTTCCATAGCCATTCCGAGATATATTGCCATGCAACTTTCCACTGTTCCGTTTATTATGACGTGCTCCATCATTGTCATATTGCTAGCATGGTCATGTAGTTGACATCGTATTTGTGGCAAAGCCACCGTTCATAATTCTTTCATACATGTCACTCTTGATTCATTGCATATCCCGATACACCGCCGGAGGCATTCATATAGAGTCATATTTTGTTCTAAGTATTGAGTTGTAATTTTTGAGTTGTAATTAAAATAAAGTGTGATGATCATCATTTTTAGAGCATTGTCCCAAGTGAGGAAAGGATGATGGAGACTATTATTCCCCCACAAGTCGGGATGAGACTCCAGACGAAAAAAATAGAGAAAAAAGAGGCCATAAATAAAGAGAAAAGACCCAAATAAAAAAATAAAAAATGACAGAAAAAGAGAGAAGGGACAATGTTACTATCCTTTTACCACACTTGTGCTTCAAAGTAGCACCATGACCTTCATGATAGAGAGTCTCTCATTTTGTCACTTTCATAGACTAGTGGGAACTTTTCATTATAGAACTTGGCTTGTATATTCCAATGACGGGCTTCCTCAAAATTGCCCTAGGTCTTCATGAGCAAGCAAGTTGGATGCACACCCACTTAGTTTATTTTGAGCTTTCATATACTTATAGCTCTAGTGCATCTGTTGCATGGCAATCCCTACTCACTCACATTGATATCTATTGATGGGCATCTCCATAGCCTGTTGATACGCCTAGTTGATGTCTTCCCCTCCTTTTGTCTTCTACACAACCACCATTCTATTCCACATATAGTGATATATCCATGGCTCACGCTCATGTATTGCGTGAGGATCAAAAAAGTTTTGAAAATGTTAAACTATGAAACAATTGCTTGGCTTGTCGTCGGGGTTGTGCATGATTTAAATACTTTGTGTGGTGAAGATAGAGCATGGCCAGACTATATGATTTTATAGGGATAACTTTCTTTGGCCATGTTATTTTGAGAAGACATAATTTCTTTGTTAGTATGCTTGAAGTATTATTATTTTTATATCAACATGAACTTTTGTCTTGAATATTTCAAATCTGAATATTCATACCACAATTAAGAAGATTTGCAATGAAATTATGCCAAGTAGCACTCCGCATCAAAAATTCTCTTTTTATCATTTACCTACTCGAGGACGAGCAGGAATTAAGCTTGGGGATGCCTGATACGTCTCCAACGTATCTATAATTTTTGATTGCTCCATGCTATATTATCTACTGTTTTGGACTATATTGGGCTTTATTTTCCAATTTTATATTATTTTTGGGACTAACCTATTAACCGGAGGCCCAGCCCAGAATTGTTGTTTTTTTTGCTTATTTCAGTATTCGGAGAAACAGAATATCAAACGGAGTCCAAACAGAATGAAACCTTCGGGAACGTGATTTTCTCACCGAATGTGATCCAGGAGACTTGGACCCTACTCCAAGGGAGCTAAGAGGCGGTCACGAGGGTGGGAGGCGCCCCCCTAGGGCACGCCACTACCTCGTGGGCCCCTCGGAGCTCCACCGACGTACTCCTTCCTCCTATATATACCTACGTACCCCCAAACGATCAGATACGGAGCCAAAAACCTAATTCCACCGCCGCAACTTTCTGTATCCACCAGATCCCATCTTGGGGCCTGTTCCGGAGCTCCGCCACGGAGGGCTTCTGCATCATCATAGCCCCTCCGATGAAGTGTGAGTAGTTTACCTCAGACCTTCGGGTCCATATTTAGTATCTAGATGGCTTCTTCTTATTTTTGGATCTCAATACAATGTTCTCCCCCTCTCTCGTGGAGATCTATTCGATGTAATCTTCTTTTTTGTGGTGTGTTTGTTGAGATCGATGAATTGTGGGTTTATGATCAAGTCTATCTTTGAATAATATTTGAATCTTCTCTGAATTCTTTTATGTATGATTGGTTATCTTTGCAAGTCTCTTCTAATTATCAGTTTGGTTTGGCCTACTAGATTGGTTTTTCTTGCCATGGGAGAAGTGCTTAGCTTTGGGTTCGATCTTGCGGTGTCCTTTCCCAGTGACAGAAGGGGCAGCAAGGCACGTATTGTATCGTTGCCATCGAGGATAACAAGAAGGGGTTTATTTCATATTGCATGAATTTATCTCTCTACATCATGTCATCTTGCTTAAAGCGTTACTTTGTTTTTAACTTAATACTCTAGATGCATGCTGGATAGCAGTCGATGAGTGGAGTAATAGTAGTAGATGCAGGCAGGAGTCAGTCTACTTGTCTCGGACGTGATGCCTATATACATGATCACACCTAGATATTCTCATAACTATGCTCAATTCTGTCAATTACTCAATAGTAATTTGTTCACCCACCGTAGAATACTTATGCCCTTGAGAGAAGCCACTAGTGAAACCTATGGCCCCCGGGTCTATTCTCATCATATCAATCTCCATCACTTTATTTTTGCTTTGCATTTTACTTTGCCTTTTACTTTTTACTTTGCATCTCTATATCAAAAATACCAAAAATATTATCTATCATCTCTATCAGATCTCACTCCCGTAAGTAATCGTGAAGGGATTGACAACCCCTAATCGCGTTGGTTGCGTTGAGCTATTGTTTTTGTGTAGGTACGAGGGACTTGCGTGTAGCCTCCTACTGGATTGATACCTTGGTTCTCAAAAACTGAGGGAAATACTTACGCTACTTTGCTGCATCATCCTCTCCTCTTCGGGGAAATCCAACGCGGTGCTCAAGAGGTAGCAGTGTTGTCCTTACTTGGACAAGCATCCCACTTATGATTAACTCCTATTGCAAGCATCCGCAACTACAAAAGAAGTATTAAGGTAAACCTAACCATAGCATGAAACATATGGATCCAAATCAGGCCCTTACGAAGCAACGCATAAACTAGGGTTTAAGCTCCTGTCACTCTAGCAACCCATCATCTACTTATTACTTCCCAATGCCTTCCTCTAGGCCCAAATAATGGTGAAGTGTCATGTAGTCGACGTTCACATGACACCACTAGAGGAGAGACAACATACATCTCATCAAAATATCGAACGAATACCAAATTCACATGACTACTAATAGCAAGACTTCTTCCATGTCCTCAGGAACAAACGTAACTACTCACAAAGCATATTCATGTTCATAATCAGAGGAGTATTAATATGCATATAGGATCTGAACATATGATCTTCCACCGAATAAACCAACTAGCGTCAACTACAAGGAGTAATCAATACTACTAGAAACCTATAGGTACCAATCTCAGACTTGGAGACAAGAATTGGATACAAGAGATGAACTAGGGTTTGAGAGGAGATGGTGTTGGTGAAGATGTTGATGGAGATTGGCCCCCTCCCTTTGAGAGGAGCGTTGGTGATGACGATGGTGATGATTTCCCCCTCCCGTAGGGAAGTGTCCCCGGCAAAACAGCTCCGCCAGAGCCCTAGATTGGTTCCGCCAAGGTTCCGCCTCGTGGCGGCAGAGTCTCGTCCCGAAAGCTTGCTTATGATTTTTCTTCGGATGAAAGACTTCATATAGCAGAAGATGGGCACCGGAGGGCCACCAGGGGGCCCACGAGGCAGGGGGCGCGCCCAGGGGGTAGGGCGCGCCCCACCCTCATGCCCAGGGTGTGGGTCCCCTTTGGTATTTTCTTCGCTCAGTGTTTTTTATTATTTCCAAAAATAACTTCCGTGGAGTTTCAGGACTTTTGGCGTTGTGCAGAATAGGTCTCTAATATTTGCTCCTTTTCCAGCCCAGAATTCCAACTGCCGGCATTCTCCCTCTTTATGTAAACCTTGTAAATTAAGAGAGAATAGGCATAAGTATTGTGACATAACGTGTAATAACAGCCCATAATGCAATAAATATCGACATAAAAGCATGATGCAAAATGGACGTATCAACTCCCCCAAGCTTAGACCTCGCTTGTCCTCAAGCGGAAGCCGATAACGATAAATATGTCCACATGTTTAGAGGTAGAGGTGTCGATAAAATAAAATACGGACATGAGGGCATCATGATTATTCTTATAACAGCAACATATATGGTATTGTCATATGATTTCTTAGACTCAAGTAATAATCTATTCACAATGCAAAGTATGAATTAGAAACTTTATTGAGAACAAACAAACTATAACCTCAGCCATTGAAGCAATTGCAATTTATCATAACATCGGAAAGAGTTTATGTAAGAGCTTTTCAGCAAGTCCACATACTCAAATATCATTTAGTCTTTCACAATTGCTAACACTCACGCAATACTTGTGGTTACGGAGTTTTAATCGGACACAGAGAAAGATAGGGGCTTATAGTTTTGCCTCCCAACCTTTTACCTCAAGGGTAATGTCAACAATAATAGTTCATGCTAACTTACATCCAATTGGATATATATATATATATCTGGATCTTTCCAACACTCTGTGCTTGCCAAAGGATAAAATGTAAAAAGGAAAGGTGAAGATCACCATGACTCTTGCATAAGGGGAAGATAAAAGTAAAAGATATGCCCTTCGCAGAGGGAAGCAGAGGTTGTCATGCACTTTCAGGGTTGGATGCACAAAATCTTAATGCGAAAGAACGTCACTTTATATTGCCACTTGTGATATGGACCTTTATTATGCAGTCCATCGCTTTTATTTCTTCCACATCACAAGATTGTATAAAGCTTATTTCCTCCACACTAATCAATCATACATATTTAGAGAGCAATTTTTATTGCTTGCACCGATGACAACTTACTTGAAGGATCTTACTCAATCCAAAGGTAGGTATGGTGGACTCTCATGGCAAAACTGGGTTTAAGGGTATTTGGAAGCACAAGTAGTATCTCTACTTGGTGCAAAGAATTGGCTAGCATGAGGGAGAAAGGCAAACTCAACATGTTGGATGATCCATGACTATATACTTTATCTCAGATATAAGAAAACATAACCCATTATGTTTTCTTCCTTGTCCAACATCAACTCTTTAGCATGTCCACTACAAGGATACCCTGCATAAAGCAACACATATTCTACAACGTTTTAACTCTATGTTGCAAAATTCACCATAGATACGCATATAAGCATTGCACAATATGCGTTGTTCTGTTGCACCCGTGACCCCCTATTGTAGTACAAGTAAAGCCCAGCGCACTACCCAACTACCCAGCCTCGTTTTTGTAATAGGCCGGCCCAAATTGGCTTTCATGAATAACCTAGGTCGTTTTGTCCCCAGCCTCACCTATTCGCTCCCACGCCGGCCGCCGGCCCTCGCGGCTGTGACCAACCTGCATCCCGGCCCGCCGCCCCTCTTCACTCCCCTGTGGTCCTCCATCCCGGTGGCCACCAGCACCACTCCCCTGCAACACTGCATCCCGTTGCGCCGCCCCTCGTCACCACTCCCCTATGGTCCTCTCCTTCGTCCCGGCGTGCCGTCAGCACCACTCCCCTACGACTCTGCATCCCTGCGCGCCGCCCCTCGTCACCCCTCCCCTGCGACCATTGGTGAATCCAAGGTACGACCATGAATCTGCTCAAGCCCGCCCACCAAGTTTGAGAAATTATTCTTTTTATAACAAGCCCATGAACGGCAGCAACAAATGTTTGAGCCCTAGGTACGCAGAGAAGGTGGCGGCCAGAGAGTTTGATTTGTGTATCTGGTGTTCCTGCATGATGGTCTTGACTCTTGAGAGCTGAGAAGATCCGTTTGGGCTTAAGACAATTCTGCAGTTGTTTCTGCACCTAAGTTCATGGTCACGATCTCATGGAGGTAAGCTTATGTATGTTTGTTTGGCAGGCGAGCCAAGAAGTTACTTAAGCTTATGATTTGTGCCTTTTGTTCTTCATCCACTAGGTATATGACTTAAAACCAGACTCATACATGACTGTCATGGTATTCAGTGTCCACATATTGCTTAGTTGTAGTATCTCTATGCTCTCTGCTACTACAAACGGAGGAGCAGCTTGACAGCTTTACGCAGCTCGGTCGACTAGGCCACCGCGACGCTGTGGGAGAAGGACATCGGTGCAGAGTATGGCAAAGCTGAGTACTTGTTGGATCTGAGGACTTCTGATCCACAGTTCTCCACATTATCATCCATCAACATCTGGTGACATTAGCACTCAGCTGCATAAGGCTTTCTCCCCACTACAGTTGGAGTTCAAGAGCGAATGGAAGGTAATCTGGCGATCAATCACTGTTGCTTGTCACAAAACTCTAAAAAATATTATTGAGTACATCTACCATGAGCTATGCTTGCGATTTAAAAAGATGTTTATGTGAGCTGCGTGTCATATCATTTTTTTATGCAAGCAGATCTTGCGATTTACTTATGATTTATGAACAGAAATTGTTCACTGCATAACCCCTAAATACAGTAGAAGGGAAACAAATCTTATAAAACTACGCTGAGACAAGTAGTACTTATTTAGTCAAGTAACATGTTAGATAAAATTCCACACCTATTACAACTTATCTGACTTCTGTATTTTTAAAGATAACTGAACTAGTTTGTGTTCCAGGAATACAAAACCATGGGTGTTTTCCATTTATTCACTTGGCTTTTGGAATTTGATTGATGTCCCCTTCTCCTATTATTAACTACATATACCTACATGGTTCTGTTTGCTGGTTTGCCAAATTCTAGACGCTTCTTTTGTGGTTCGTGCTTCCTCTTTATACTATGCTTGCCTACATCCGTAGTCTCACTCCTTTATTCTCTTGATGTGCTTTTTCTTTACAAGGAAGAATACACACCATGGGGAAAAGAGAAGTAGATTTGTAGCCTATGGCCACTTTATATATACTTCCATGTTTCTGATTCATCAGGAGGTCATGTACTGATGGATTGCAAAAAGAAAAAGGAAAATAATGTCAATTGTTTCTATATCACTTGAATAGGCACGGTTCATTTGTAGTGTCCTTCAATTATTAAACCACATTCGATATTATTTTATGGATGCCTGCAACTTCCAATTAAATATATCACCATATATCTATATGATTTGTATTTGTAATCTACAAACAAGACATCCTAATTATTTGTTCGAAGATACTACAGTCTTGTTTTCTCTACCGTGTCTTCTCCTTTTCTTAATAGTGTCACTGCCTTTGATTTATCTGCTCAGTTGTGCTAGTTAGAGTTGCTGGTAAATATGAACTAATGGTTGATCCACCCTGCTGTCCTCGCTGCACTGCATGCAAAATCATTGGGTCGGTACTGGGAGTACCTCATTTATGATTGATCTTATGCTTCAAAGCTTCTTTTTATTGTCTATTATGTTTTACTGTACTAATTTGGTAAACATACTGCTTCAGTATCTTCCAGTAGGTGCCTCAGAATTATGCAGTTTATCATACCATACTGCTACTCAAATAAAAATGTCTATCTTTGTGTTCTGCACTGAAGGTATCATATGAAGTTTAATTATTTTAAGCGTTCTTCACCAAAACTACTTTGTTTGTAGTGAAAGGCTTCATAAAATTTCAGAGACGTTGCACATCATGAGACTAACATATAGTAGAGGAAAAGATGCAACCACGACATGTCTTGGCCTCTCAACCTTTTCTGTTATATGTCATGTTTCTATTAATTATTTTGCTTGACATGATTCTGCCAATGTTAACTTTGATTTTCTTTAACAGGAAGGAACATAAGTATTTTTAATGAGCCTAAAAAACCATAATAGAGACGTAGCTCTTGCTACAATTGTAAGTTGTGATCCTAAATTTGAACTTGATGGTGCTAAAATTACTAATGAATTCTGGGTAGTGCATGTCGATATGAAACTTGTGAAAACTAAAGATTGGGTACAGAGTCGCAAAAACTGCACCTCTTGGTAATGCAGATTTTTTTTTGCATGTCACCCTTTGTAAGTGACTAATATCGTGTCTCTATCAGTACTTGTGACATGCATTGTGTGTTAACAGTTCATTTTGTTTTTTTGTTTGTAGATTCAAAAGATAAATGGATGATTCTATGGGTGTGTGTGGCAAGTATACTACAATGATGATGATGATGATGATGATGATGATGATGATGATGATGATGATGATGATGAAGACGGATGGTTTCAATTTTAATTAAGTTGTAGGGATGATGTTCCTGTTGGACGATGTTTGTCGATTGTGTTTTAGTTAAGTTGTAGGGATGTTGATGGATGCTTTCAATTTAAGTTTTGTTGTCAAGAAAATATTTTGATTATATATCCATTTGGATGATTTTCCTTGTGTAATATCCATTATTGTAATCCAACAATTTTATCTGATATATGATTCTTCCTCCCGCGAGTATATTCTCTTGTTTTTCTTTTCTGGAAATTCATAGTTATCACCATTATGTGAAGCACTTATTTAATTGCTGGCAATATGTATAAAAATTAATATTGTTCACATTATATATGAACCAATACTTGAAGCGTTCAAAATCCTCTGTTGCGAAGCCCTGGGATTTTGTTTCCTGTATAATAATCACCAATGCATAGAAGTGTTGCACAAGTCTGTTTTATGCGTTGTATTCTTGCAACGGTCCCTTTACCAACGATAATATAAGCGTTGAATTTTGCGCTAGCAACGCCGGATAAGGCAACGCATCCTAAACCGTTGGTAAAGATACTAACAACGCATATATGGACTTCTAGATACGGAAAAATGCGTTGCTATAGGGGGGTTCCTGTTGTAGTGGTCATATTTTAATGAGTGCTCACAATCATAAAAGATGTCCAAGATAGTATATTTATATGTGAAACTTCTCTTTCTTTATTACTTCCCGTCGGGGGGAATCGACTTCCTCGAACACCTATGGGGACTGAGCCCCTTTCTTGGTTCGGCGGGGGGCGGAGGTCGAACGAAGAGCGGATCGAGGCGATGCACACAAGGGATTTTACCCAGCTTCGGGCCGCAAGGATGCGTAAAACCCTACTGCTGCTTTGTGGATTGTATTGTGTTCTTGCTCGGGAGCGCGTGGGGGAATCGGCTTCCTCGAACACCTATGGGGACCGAGCCCCTTTCTTGGTTCGGCGGGGGGCGGAGGTCGAACGAAGAGCGGATCAAGGCGATGCACACAAGGGATTTTACCCAGCTTCGGGCTGCCAGGATGCGTAAAACCCTACTGCTGCTTTGTGGGTTGTATTGTGTTCTTGCTCGGGAGCGCGTGGTGCTACAGTACACACGAGCCGCTGGCGAGACCGAGCGTGGCGATGGGTGCCCTCCTCCTCCTACATGCGCATGGGGCCTCCTTTTATATGCTCAAGGGGTTACCCACAGGTGGCAGCGCAGGTGGGGGAAAAATGGGAGAGTGCTGTAGTGGGTACAGCTGCCTGCACAGTGGTTGTACAGTGCTATCATACCTAACTCTGACGGCAGGGGACAAGGGCATTAAATGCCCGTCCACATCGCCCAGACGGTGCAGGGAAGTGGACCGTCAGGAGCGCCACCGTTTGCCACGATGGCTACTCTGTCAGCGTTGCTTTGCCACCGCATGCTCCTGGCTGCGCAGCCTCTCGCCACGTACGCCTGGAATGGCCCCAGAGCGACGCGTGGGTGGATGAGCTGGAGCGCAGGCGCGGGGTGGTGACTCGCCGTGGCAAACGCCTTGCCGCGGTGGATGTCTTGTCGCGCCCGGGAGCTTGTCGCTCACCGGGCCTTGCCGGAGCACGGGACGCGCCGTGGCAAGGTCCTTGTCGTGTCGTGGTTGGCCTTCCCGGCAAGCTCCTCCTGCCGGGGTCTTGTGCTTCGAGCGGTCGTCCCGGCAAGCTCCTCTTGCCGGGGCCTGGCTCTCTTCGGGTGGCCTTCCCGGCAGGCTCCTCCTGCCGGGGCCTTGGCTCAGATACTTTGTTCTTGGATGGCCCAAAAAGGGATCACGGAGAGTCTTGGCGATCGCCTGGCGAGCCTTGCCGCGGGGTGCTACGACTGCCCGTGCACAAGTTCGAGATACTAAGGTACCCCTACTTTAGTACACCGACAGGAGCCCCCGGGCCTGGGCCTTACACGGTGCCGAGCGCTGTTGGGCCAGGCCCAAAACAGTGCACGGGCACACGCGGCCTGGGTCACGCTGCATCTGCTTCTGCGCCCACCACGCCCTCACCGAACGGCATGCGTCGAACGCGGCATCGTGGGGAGAGGCGTGCGTGACGTGGACGACGTGTGCGGGGCCGAACCCCGCAGGCATGCGTCACGTCGCCACAAAGGGGGACGGTTCGCGCTAGCTCCATAAGTGGAGGGAGGCGTGGAGGCGTGGCTTGTTCGCTGGACGGGGCCGAAGCACGGTTTCCGAGGCGCCCGTTCCCCACGATCACGGGGTGGGGAGAGGTCGCCTCATCCGTCGCCTCGGTCCTGTTCGTCAGCCACACGGCTTCCATGCACCTAGGGTTGCGGAAGGTGGAGGCAGGGAACCGGGCCGTCGCGGGTCGGGGCAGCAGGTCGGCCCCAGTCGCCTGGCCTTCCTACGTCTTGATTGGCTAAGCGGGGCGGTCGAGCCCCCACCCTGCTCCTTTATAAAGAGCAAGAGGGGGCGACGGGAACCCACACTCCTCCATCCCTTCTTCTCTTCATCCTCTGACCCCCTCTCTCCATTCGCCATGGAGAAAGGGAATCCGGGTCCTTCATCGGTGGCGGCGAGGGTTGCCGCCAGGCAGCGCGCCCCTCCTCCCCTTGCACCCGCGATGGCGGAGCCAGCCGTAAGGGGAAGGGGGAGGGGGCGAGGTCGTGGACGAGGGCGTGGACGAGGCCGCGGCGCTCAGGGAAGAGGCGGGCGGGGCGACGCGCCGGCCTCTCCTCCGCCATCGGCTCCTCTTCCCGCGGCGGTCCATCTCGGGGACGATCCTTGCGAGTTATTCGTCAGGCTGCGTCGGGCGCCTCGCCGCCTCCTCCGCCTCCCAGCTCCCTTCGCAAGCGTGATGGAGATGGAGCAACCCGAGACGCTAAGGCTTGATGGAGGGGTCTCGCTCGAGGAGGGGAGCGACAGCGACGACGAGGGCAGCGGTCGTCGGGATGACGGGTCCGACTAGGCGTCGGTCGCAGCTCCGTGTGGCACCGGCGACCCCATCATCCGTGTCGCCGGCTCCTTGAGCTTCTCGGGGTCGTCTTCCCGGGCGGCTGGAGTGGCGAGGCTGCGGAAGAGGAGGAGGACTGGCGGCAAGGCCGTCAACTCGGAGTACGAGGGCTAGGTGCCCCCGACAGCGTGTTGACGTCCCGCTGCCTCATCTTCGAGCTCCATCTCCGGCGCCGCCGCCACCATCCAGCCTCTGGAGCCCCCCGGGGGCCCTCTGGGCGTTCTGTTGGTGTCTTCTGCCACCCGTAGCTTGCCTAGGCGCCCCTTTTGCTCTTTTCGCCTCCTTGTCCTACCTCCTGAGCAGAGAGACAAGAAAGGGATTACGGGCATCTTATCTTTTTTCAATCTGTAAGCCCTCGGGCCTTAGTTGTGTTTAAAACTTGTAATCCCATCTTTTCATGTTTTTCATTCTCTCTGAACTGTACCTGAGCGGAATGTTTTTAATGAAAAGGGGATGTTTGCCGGGCCATTTGTCCCGTGGGTAAAACCCACGCCAAGGAACGAATCCTTTATATCGTTAAGATAGACACTTCTTTGCCCGGCAACAGGCCCTGCCATCTTCCCGCGCCACTCGACCTCTCTCACGCCTTTGGCGGAGGAAGGGATGAAGCGAGTTCGGGCCCCTCGTTCCGCCCCTTTGCCGCCGCGACTACTACCAAAACGGGCCCCAGGAACGCGCTCTGGGGCCTGCCGTTAAGGGAGCACGGTAGCTTTTGGGAGGGAACAAGGTTTTCGTATTCCACAGTTCATAAGAGGATGCATGACAAGGGATGCGAAAACTTATCTGGGATTGCAGCCCCCGGCAACTTTGGCTTGCCGCGAGCGAATCTTCATACTTGCAGCCCCCGGCAATACTGGCTTGCCGGGGACCAGATGCTGGCCCGCCCTTCTTCTCTTCTTCGCCCTTAAGCGGTCTGGCCAGGATGTGCAAAACCCTGCGAACCAAAGGAAAGGAAGGAACAGGAAAAAGGACGCAGACTCGACCTCTAAGCTAGGGGTTAGCAACTGTTAGGCACTATCAACCCTAACCAAGGACGAGACTCGACTCAGCATGCATGCTAAAACTTAGGGCGCCAACGCTTAGTTTTTGCTGCTCAGGGTCTGCGCCTGGCTTTGTACAAAGGATTACATGCAACTGCGGCAAGACTTGTACAAAAGGTTGGTTGCCGGGCGGGGCCCGACAACCGCGCCTTACGGGTAAAACTTACGAAGATGCTCAATATTCCAGGAGTTGCTCACCGGAGTGCCATCTTCGGTCTCGAGGCGGACAGCACCAGGCCTCGTGACTCGTCTCACCCGGTAAGGGCCTTCCCACTTCGGTGTCAACTTGTTATGATTCTTGGCGGACAGGGCGCGCCGAAGAACAAGGTCGCCTTCCTCGAAGCTTCTGGCTTTGACTTTGCGGCTATGGTAGCGACGCAAAGCTTGCTGGTAGCGATAGGCTCGCACAGCAACCTGAAGACGATCTTCCTCAAGGAGCAGCGTGTCATCTTCACGCAGCCGCTCTTGCTCAAGCTCATCATAAGCGAGCACTCGAGGTGACCCGTATACGAGTTCCGTGGGGGTAACTGCTTCTGCTCCATAGACTAGAGCAAATGGTGTCTGGCCAGTGGCTCGATTTAGCGTCGTTTTGATCGACCAAAGAGCCACCGGCAGCTCCTCGATCCAGTTTCTTCTGCACTTGTGCAGCCTATCGAAAGTTCTGGTCTTGAGCCCGCGCAGTACTTCGGCATTGGCCCTTTCAGCTTGACCGTTGCTCCTGGGATGAGCAACAGAAGCGAAGCAGACCTTGGTGCCGAGATCCTGGACATATTGCATGAAGGCGCGGCTCGTGAATTGTGTACCGTTGTCGGTGATGATCCTGTTGGGGATCCCGAAGTGGCAGACAATCGACCTGAAGAACTTGATGGCTGACTGTGCTGTCACCTTCCTCACTGGTTCCACTTCCGTCCACTTTGTGAACTTGTCGATTGCGACGTACAAGTACTCAAAGCCCCCGACAGCTCGGGGGAAGGGGCCGAGGATGTCGAGCCCCCAGACCGAAAATGGCCAGGATAAAGGGATCGTCTAGAGAGCTTGAGTTGGCTGGTGTATCTGCTTGGAATGGAACTGGCACGCTTCACACTTGGTTACTTGTGCAGTTGCATCCTGGAGGGCTGTCGGCCAGAAGAAGCCTTGCCGGAACGCTTTGCCGGCAAGTGTTCTTGCACCAATGTGGTGACCACATATGCCTCCATGTATCTCTGCCAACAGCTTATGTCCGTCTTCCCGGGAAATACACTTCAATTTCACACCGTTGCGCCCTCTTCTGTACGGTGTGTTGTCGATGAACTGGTACATACTCGAGCGCCGGGCTACTCTTTCCGCTTCTTCTTGCTCTTCGGGAAGTTCTCCGTTTTGGAGGAAATGGACAGTCTGCTGCGCCCATGCTGGAGCCTGTGGCTCGACAACAAGGACTGAAGGCACATCTGCTGCTGCGGGAACGTCCGCTTCTACGGTGAGGATCTGGGGCTCAGCCGGAGCTTGACGTTCCCCGGCAAGCTTGCCGGAGCAAAACTTGTCGGGAGCGCCTGCTTCTACGGAACAAACCCTGGGGTTTTCCGGAGCAGACGGCTCCTCAGCGCTCTTGGCGTCGATCTTGGGGACCTTCTTGGCGGCGGCTCCGGGGAGCTCTGCCGGAAGATAGTCGCCGGAGACCAACTTCCTCTTCTTGCTCTGTCTGGTTGATGGCGTTACGGATGGCTGAGTCAGCTTGAGCACAAAGGTTCCTGGTTCCAAAGGTAACTTAAATGCTGCGCACTTTGACAGGCCATCAGCAATGTCGTTCTCAGCTCTTGGAATGTGCTCCATTTGCAGGCCGTCAAAGTGCTCTTCTAGCTTCCTCACTTCATCAATGTATGCTTCCATCAACGGACTCTGGTAATCTTTGTTCACTTGGCGGACGACAAGCTGCGAGTCACCCCTGACAATGAGCTTCTTGATCCCAAGTTCTGCCGCGATCCTGAGACCGGCAAGCAAACCTTCATACTCTGTAGTATTGTTGGTTTCTTGTTCCTTGGGGAAGTGCATCTGGACTACGTACTTGAGGTGCTCTCCGGTGGGCGCGATAAGTAACGCGCCAGCACCGGCGCCTTGCAGCGAGAAAGCACCATCAAAGTACATCAGCCACTCTTTGCTTGCTTCTTTGGCGGGGATGCTCGTCTCCGGGATATCTTCGTCCGTTGTCGGTGTCCACTCCGCTATGAACTCCGCCAATGCCCTGCTTTGGATAGTCGAGGTGCTCTCGAACTGGAGACCGAAGCTCGACAGTTCTAGTGCCCACTCGACAATCCTGCCTGTTGCTTCTGGATTCTGCAGTATCCTCTTCAGCAGAAAGCGGGTGACAACTGTAATCTCGTGTGCTTGGAAGTAATGGCGCAGCTTTCTCGAGGCCATGAGGAGGACGAAAAGCAATTTCTGCACACCAGAGTACCTTGACCTAGCCCCCTGCAAAAGGGAGCTGACAAAGTAAACTGGGCGCTGCACCATTTCCTTCTTCTGCACCTCCACTTGCTCCTGCGCAGATTCATCCTTGTCGGGGCCAGAGCTTGTCGGGGAAGCCCCCTGCTTGTCGTTGGACGTGCTTGCCGCGGTTGCTGGCTCATCATCTGCCTCCCTCTCCGCTACTAACGCAGCACTAACCACTTGATTGGTTGGCGCCAGGTATAGCAGTAACTTCTCTTGTGGTTTAGGCGCGACAAGTATTGGAGCGGAGGACAGGTATTTCTTCAGGTCCTGCAGCGCAGCCTCCGCTTCCGGAGTCCATTTTACTAGACCCGCCTTTTTTAAAATTTTGAAAAACGGCAGGGCGCGTTCTGCAGACTTGGAAATAAACCTGCTGAGAGCCGCGACACAGCCGACAAGCCTTTGTACGTCCTTGACACGTGTTGGTGCTTCAACCTGCTCGATGGCCTTGATCTTGTCTGGGTTGGCTTCTATTCCTCGCTGAGACACGAAGAACCCGAGAAGCTTGCCGGAAGGGACTCCAAACACGCACTTCTCGGGGTTGAGCTTGAGGCTGATCCTGCGCAGGTTCGCAAAGGTCTCTTCTAAGTCTTGAATCAGGGTTGCCCTGTCTCTGCTCTTGACCACTATGTCATCCATGTAGGCCTCCACATTTCTGTGGATTTGTGGCTCAAAAGCGGTGTGGACAACCCTCGCAAATGTTGAACCGGCATTCTTCAGTCCGAAAGGCATCCGTACGAAACAGTACGTGCCACATGGAGTGATGAACGCGGTCTTCTCTTCATCTTCTTCAGCCATGAAGATCTGATGATATCCTGAGTAGGCGTCAAGAAATGAAAGCAGGTCACATCCGGCCGTGGAGTCAACAATCTGGTCAATGCGCGACAAGGAAAAGGGATCTTTGGGACAAGCTTTGTTAACATCAGTGAAGTCGATGCAAAGCCTCCATTTCCCATTTGCTTTGCGCACGACAGCAGGATTGGCCAACCACGTCGGATGGAGCACACCTCTGACGAGGCCTGCCACTTCCAACTTCTTGATCTCTTCTGCGATGAACTCTTGGCGCTCCACTGCTTGCTTCCTGACTCTCCGCTTGACGGGCCGCGCGTGAGGACAGACGGCGAGGTGGTGCTCAATCACTTTCCTGGGAACGCCGGGGATGTCAGATGGTTGCCAGGCAAACACATCGACATTCACCCGCAGGAAAGCAACGAGCGCGCTTTCCTATTTGGGGTTGAGCGTGGCACTAATGGTGAAGGTACCACCAGTGCCGTCCTCCTTGGCGGGCACCTTCTTGGTCGTTGGCGGAGCTGCCATTGTCTTCTTACTCTTGCCGGTGGAGCTCGATGGCGCGTCCTCGACGGTAGCGCAGCACTCCGAAGAGGTGCGCTTGCCGGAGTGGGCGCCAGAGCACTTGCTGGGCTTGGTCCTCTTCTTCCCTCCGGGAGCTTCAGTGGCAAGCGGCTTGTGATCCGCTGCGGCTGCTGCTTCCCGGTAGATCTTGTCGGCACAGATAAGGGCATCCTTCTTGTCGCCGGGGACAGAGATGACGCTTATTGGGCTTGGCATCTTGAGCATGTTGTAGGCGTAGTGAGAGGCCGCCATGAACTTGGCGAGCGCTGGACGGCCGAGAATTCCATTGTAGGGCAATGGAAAATCGGCAACGTCAAAAGTGATCCTCTCTGTCCTGAAGTTCAGCTCGCTGCCAAATGTCACTGGCAATGTTATCTTCCCCTTCGGCTTGCTCCTTCCCGGGTTGATTCCTTGGAACGTGCCGGTCTCTTCGAGCTCGCTGTCGGGGACTTGGAGTTTCCGGAGCACAGCGGAGGAGATCAGGTTCAAGCCGGCCCCGCCGTCAACTAGCATCTTAGTGACCTTGAGGTTGCGGACTGTTGGTGAGACCAACATCGGCAAGCACCTGATCGCAGTTGTGCGATCAGGGTGGTCCTCAATATCAAAGATGATAGGCGTGCTGGGCCATTTCAGAGGCTTGCGCGACTCGACGGGTGGTTCCGCTGCATTGACTTCCCGCGCCCACTGCTTGAGCTGGCGGTGAGAAGTATGCAGGGAGGCACCACCGTCTATGCACAAGACCTCTGTGGCTTTCTGAAACTCCTACTCACTGGTCTCGACGTCATCCATGTCTTCGTCTTCGTCGTCGTCTTCGTTCTTGTCACGGCCGCGGGGAGGTCGGTCCGCTTGCCGCTGCTTGTCCTTGTCGCGGCGTCCTCCCTGGCCGGGGCGCTTCATGCCTGATCCTCCTCCACCTCCCCGGGCTTTCTCCTTGTCGCGCCGCTCGTACTCGGCCTTTTGCAGCTCGACGAGCCGCTCGACCTGCTTGCAGCTCTGGAGGTCATGGCCCTTGGTGCGGTGGATCTTGCAGTACTATTTGTTGGTGCCGTCCCGCTTGTCGGCGGCCGCCACAGCCTGGCAGTGGGCGCATTCGGCAATCTCCTTGCCAGAGCTACCAGCCTGGGCCTTCTTGGCGGCGCCTTCATCGCCGGACTGCTCAACAACCAGTACCTCTTGGCTCTTCTTCTTCCTGTTGCTCCGCCGCCGGCCCTTCCTTGCCGGGGCAGTATCCTCACTGACAGATTCTCCTGCTCCAGTGTTCTCTCCGGGGAGTTTCCTCCCCTCCTCAGCACGGGCACACTTGTCGGCCAGGGCATATAGCTCGTTGACGTCTTTGATCTTGCACATCATCATCTCCTCCCGCATCCTGCGGTTACGCACGTTCTGATGGAACGCGCTGATGATCGCAGCGGGGTGGACGTCTGGGATGTTGTAGTGTACACGGCTAAATCTCTGGATGAACTTGCGCAAGGGTACCCCTTCCTTCTGGATGAGCAGATGGAGGTCGCTTGCTTGGCCATGGGGTTTGTGGCCGCCCGTAAAGGCGCCAACAAACTGATGGCACAAGTCTGTCCAGGAGGTTATGGAGTTATCCGGCAAGTGCATGAGCCAGGATCTGACGTTGGATTTGGCAAGGATCTTGTCGTCTCGCCCTCCAACAGCCTGCACCTCGATGGTGTAGATGCTGAGGAACTCCGACGGATGCGACTTGCCATCGTACTTCTCTGGTACGTCTGGCTTAAAATTCTTCGTGCTGGGCCACTGGACTTGCCGCAGCTCACGGGTGAACGCAGGGCAGCCCACCGTGTACGGCAGGTCGCCTGGTTCCCCTGGCGCATGCATGTCGACAGAGGGCCCAGCGCGGTGGTCTGACTGACGCCGCGCTTCTCTCCGACGCTCGATGCGAGTACGAGCGTCCCTTGCTCTCGCTCGTGAAGAACTTGGCGTTGATCGCGGCGAGTCCGCGGATTCGACGACGCGGTGGAGTCGTTGTCGTGATGATTCCGGTGGGTCGGCGATCTTGGCCTCTGGGGCGGGGAGTGCACGGTGGTCGCACCCCCGCCGGTCCTGGCGCCTTCGGTTCTCGCCTGGCCGTCCCGCCGCGGCTGTGACGCGCTGTGCTGCCGCGGGGTGTCGCCATTGGCGAAACCGATGAGGCTCTGTATCGTGGCCCTCTAGTCGTCAAGCTTGTCCGCCGTTGGAGGGTAGTCTAGGAGCAGTTGAGCTCGCGCCAGAGCTTCTGCTGGAGTGGCGGGTAGTGGTGGCGAACGGCGCGTGGAGAGGGATGTGCTCGAACTTAGCACCCGGACCAGGCAGCCGCACCACACTCACGCTAGCACGTTGGTGTGAGTGCTGGCCTTGAGCGCCCTGGGATCCGCCGGCTCGATTTGGGTCCAGCGAGCGTATGGTACCGTGGTCGCCAAGACGCTGCTGGTCCCGTGCCTCCTAAGAGGGGCGCGGTGCATGTTCGGACGCCGTGGCGCCATGAGATGGCTCGACGACGCCCATCCGCCGCCGGTGCCATCCCCACCACCCGTTTGCTCCAAGGGCGGCGGGTTCGACGCGGACGGACCGGCCACCTCCGGAGCCTTCTTCTTCAGTGGCATGTCGACGAAGATGAAGGAGATCTAGCTGGTGCAGACACTGGATCAGGTTCGCACAACTTCGACGCCCCCTACCTGGCGCGCCAAAGATGTCGGGGGGAATCGGCTTCCTCGAACACCTATGGGGACCGAGCCCCTTTCTTGGTTCGGCGGGGGGCGGAGGTCGAACGAAGAGCGGATCGAGGCGATGCACACAAGGGATTTTACCCAGCTTCGGGCCGCAAGGATGCGTAAAACCCTACTGCTGCTTTGTGGATTGTATTGTGTTCTTGCTCGGGAGCGCGTGGTGCTACAGTACACACGAGCCGCTGGCGAGACCGAGCGTGGCGATGGGTGCCCTCCTCCTCCTACGTGCGCATGGGGCCTCCTTTTATATGCTCAAGGGGTTACCCACAGGTGGCAGCGCAGGTGGGGGCAAAAATGGGAGAGTGCTGTAGTGGGTACAGCTGCCTGCACAGTGGTTGTACAGTGCTATCATACCTAACTCTAACGGCAGGGGACAAGGGCATTAAATGCCCGTCCGCATCGCCCAGACGGCGCAGGGAAGTGGACCGTCAGGAGCGCCACCGTTTGCCATGATGGTTACTCTGTCAGCGTTGCTTTGCCACCGCATGCTCCTGGCTGCGCAGCCTCTCGCCACGTACGCCTGGAATGGCCCCAGAGCGACGCGTGGGTGGATGAGCTGGAGCGCAGGCGCGGGGTGGTGACTCGCCGCGGCAAACTCCTTGCCGCGGTGGATGTCTTGTCGCGCCCGGGAGCTTGTCGCTCACCGGGCCTTGCCGGAGCGCGGGACACGCCGTGGCAAGGTCCTTGTCGTGCCGTGGTTGGCCTTCCCGGCAAGCTCCTCCTGCCGGGGTCTTGTGCTTCGAGCGGTCGTCCCGGCAAGCTCCTCTTGCCGGGGCCTGGCTCTCTTCGGGTGGCCTTCCCGGAAGGCTCCTCCTGCCGGGGCCTTGGCTCAGATACTTTGTTCTTGGATGGCCCAAAAAGGGACCACGGAGAGTCTTGGCGATCGCCTGGCGAGCCTTGCCGCGGGGTGCTACGACTGCCCGTGCACAAGTTCGGGATACTAAGGTACCCCTACTTTAGTACACCGACACTTCCTATTAATTGCAACGATGAACAAAGCTACGTTTGTCAACTCTCAACAACTTTTAATCATCATACTCTTTCTATGTGAAGTCATTACTCTCCATAAGATCAATATGATCTCTTTATTTCTTTTTATTATTTCTCTTTTCTTTTATTCCCTCAAGATCATAGCAAAATAATCAATCCCTTGACTCAACAGTAATATTTATTATATAGCTCACGGACTCGATTACATAGAAAGATCATAAAGCAAAACTCAAAACTAAATCATACTAAAACTTTATTCTACTAGATCAAGATATTACTAAAAGGATCGAACTAGGAAAAACGATAAAGATAGGAGTGTGATGGTGATACGATACCGGGGCACCGCCCCCGAGCTTGGCAGTTGCCAAGGGGAGTGCCCATACCCATGTGATTAGATCTCTTTCTTCGGAGGCAAGGAAGATGGTGGTGATGATTGTAATTGTGCTTTCAGCTTCTTCATGTTGTAATTGAGAAGAGCGATTTCCTCCTTTAAATCATCGACCTCCGATTCCAGCTTCAAGATCTTGTCGCATAAATCTCCTTTGCGTTTCTGCCAAAAACGAGAAGGAATAGATCGGTTGTTAGATAGTTTAGCCCTCTTAGGGAGACTAGATTTCTTGAACTTCGCGTGCATATCCCCAGGTTGAGGTAGAGGGACATCCTCCTCCTCCGAACTTGAATCATTGATCCTCATCAAATGAGCATCCTCCTCCTCATCTATAGTTCGACCACAAGGAGATAGATCCCCATAGGTCTTTGGGTCAGCAACGAGGTGTGAGACTTAGCTCTCTCCGTAGGAATCCTGAGATGACATCTTGCTCCAAATCTGCTACAGAGACAGCTCGAAACGAAAACAGAGGATATTTGCGTGATACGGAGGTCAAAACCTTCGGGAGATTATATAATGAATTTTTACCGACCAAAATACGTATCATGCAAGAAAACGGAGTCCGGAGAGCACACGAGGTGCCCACGAGGCAGGGGGCGTGCCCAGGGGGGTAGGGCGCGCCCTCCACCCTCGTGGAGGCCTCGTGTCCTTCCCGGACTGCTTCTTATTTTTCCTATTTTTCTAAATATTCCAAAGTGGAGAAAAATTGCCATTAGAATTGTTTTGGAGTCGGTTTACTTACTGTACGACATACCTATTCCTTTTCGGAGTCTGAAACATTCTGGAAAGTGTCCCTTATGTATTCCTCCGGGGTTACGGTTTCAATAACATTGGTTTCAACATTTATAGGATTACCTGAGATATAATGTTTGATTCTTTGACCGTTCACCACTTTCGGATTTGTTCCTTTGAAGTTGTTGAGTTTTATGGCACCGGAACGATAGACCTCCTCGATAACGTAAGGGCCTTCCCATTTAGAGAGAAGTTTTCCTGCAAAAAATCTTAAACAAGAGTTGTATAGCAATACACAATCACCTACATTAAACTCACGCTTTTGTGTTCTTTTGTCATGCCATCTTTTAACTTTTTCTTTAAATAGTTTGGCATTCTCATAGGCTTGGGTTCTCCATTCATCAAGTGAGCTAATGTCAAATAACCTCTTCTCACCGGCAAGTTTGAAATCATAGTTGAGCTCTTTAATATCCCAATATGCCTTATGTTCTAGTTCGAGAGGTAAGTGACATGCTTTTCCATAAACCATTTTATACGGAGACATACCCATAGGATATTTATACGCAGTTCTATATGCCCATAATGCATCATCAAGTTTCTTGGACCAATTCTTTCTAGATCTATTAACAGTCTTTTGCAAAATTAATTTGAGCTCTCTATTGCTCAATTCTACTTGACCACTAGACTGTGGGTGATAAGGAGATGCAACTCTATGATTGACATCATACTTGGCAAGCATTTTACGGAAAGCACCATGAATAAAATGTGAACCACCATCAGTCATTAAATATCTAGGGACTCCAAACCTAGGAAAAATAACTTCTTTAAGCATCTTAATAGAAGTGTTATGATTAGTACTACTAGTTGGAATAGTTTCTACCCACTTAGTAACGTAATCAACAGCAACTAAAATATGAGTAAACCCATTAGAGGCAGGAAAGAGTCCCATATAATAAAATCCCCAAACATCAAATGGTTCAATAACAAGTGAATAATCCATAGGCATTTCCTGACGTCTACTAATATTACCAATTCTTTGACATTCATCACAAGATAAGACAAACTTACTAGTGTCCTTGAAGAGAGTAGGCCAATAAAAACCGGACCGGATTGCAATACCTTATGCGCAGTTCTGTCTCCAGCGTGGTGTCCTCCGTAAGCCTCGGAGTGACACTTGCGTATGATATGTTCCTGTTCATGCTCAGGTACACAATGTCTAATAACACCATCTACTCCTTCTTTATAAAGATGTGGGTCATCCCAAAAGTAATGTCTCAAATCATAGAAAAACTTTTTCTTTTGCTGGTATGTGAAACTAGGTGGTATAAACTTAGCATCAATGTAATTAGCATAATCAGCATACCATGGAGCAGTACGAGAAGCATTTATGACATTTAATTGTTCATCAGGAAAGCTATCATCAATAGGTAGTGGGTCATCAAGAACATTTTCTAACCTAGACAAGTTCTCTGCAACGGGGTTCTCAGCTCCATTTCTATCAATAATATGCAAATCAAATTCTTGTAGCAAGAGAACCCATCTAATAAGTCTAGGTTTAGCATCTTTCTTTTCCATAAGGTATTTAATAGCAGCATGATTAGTGTGAATGGTTACTTTAGAATCAACAGTATAAGGTCTGAACTTATCACAAGCAAATACAACTGCTAAGAATTCTTTTTCAGTAGTGGCATTATTTCTCTAGGCATTGTCTAGAGTTTTACTAGCATATTGAATAGCATTTAATTTCTTATCAACTCTTTGCCCTAGAACAACACCTACAGCATAATCGCTAGCATCACACATAATTTCAAAAGGTAAATTCCAATCAAGTGGTTGGACAATAGGTGCAGAGATCAATGTTTCTTAAGTATTTCAAATGCTTCTACACAATCATCATCAAAGACAAATGGTATATCTTTTTGTAATAGATTAGTCAGAGGCCGAGAATTTTTTTAGAAGTCCTTAATGAATCTCCAATAAAAACCGGCATGACCAAGAAAACTTCTTATACCTTTGATGTCCTGGGGACATGGCATCTTTTCAATAGCATCAACTTTAGCTTTATCAACTTCAATACCTCTTTCAGAAATTTATGCCCCAAGACAATACCTTCATTAACCATAAAGTGGCACTTTTCCCAGTTCAAGACAAGGTTAGTTTCTTCACATCTATGCAAAACTCGATCAAGGTTGCTCAGGCAATCATCAAAAGAGGATCCATAAATGGAGAAATCGTCCATGAAAACCTCACAAATCTTTTCACAAAAATCAGAGAATATAGCCATCATGCATCTTTGAAAGGTAGCAGGTGCATTACATAAACCAAAAGGCATACATCTATAAGCAAAAGTACCGAAAGGGCAAGTAAATGTGGTCTTTGCTTGATCATCAGCTGACACAGGTATTTGAGAGAAACCAGAATAACCATCTAGAAAGCAAAAATGTGTATGTTTGGATAATCTTTCTAGCATTTGATCAATGACTGGCAAGGGGTAATGACCTTTTTAGTAGCTTTATTTAATTTACGGAAGTCAATTACCATCCTATAACCTGTAATAATTCTTTGAGGAATCAATTCATCTTTATCATTAGGAACGACAGTAATACCTCCCTTCTTAGGGACACAATGGACAGGACTTACCCACTGACTATCAGCAATGGGATAGATTATACCTGCCTCAAGGAGCTTTAGTATTTCCTTTCTTACCTCTTCTTTCATCTTAGGATTCAGCCGTCATTGGTGATCAATAACTGGTTTGGCATCTTTCTCCAAATTTATTTTGTGTTGACATAGAGTGGGACTAATCCCCTTAAGATCATCAAGAGTATATCCAATAGCAGCACGGTGCTTCTTCAGAGTTTTCAATAATTTTTCATCCTCCTTCTCTGAAAGGTTAGCACTAGTAATAACAGGATATATCTTCCTTTCATCAAGATAAGCATATTTAAGAGTATCACGTAACGCCCTCGATGCGGCTATATCTCCCACGTGTCGAAGCATGACTTAGAGGCATAACCGCATTGAAAGGAATGTCGCAAGTGAGGTAATCTTCACACAACCCATGTAATACATAAGGGAAAGAGATACATAGTTGGCTTACAATCGCCACTTCACGCAATACATGAGTAAAGCATTACATCAAACAGATACAATCAAGGTCCGACTAAGGAACCAAAATAAAAGAAGACTACCCAAATACTACACAGATCCCCGATCGTCACAACTGGGCTCCACTACTGACCAACTGAAATGAAACAACACAATGAACAAGATCTTCATCGAGCTCCTCCTTGAGCTCGGGTGCGTCACCTGCACGGTTTCATCGGCACCTGCGAACTGGTTTTGGAAGTATCTATGAGTCACGGGGACTCAGCAATCTCACACCCGCGAGATCAAGACTATTTAAGCTTAAAGGTAGGGTAAAAGGTATGAGGTGGAGCTGCAGCAAGCGACTAGCATATATGGTGGCTAACATACGCAAATGAGAGCGAGAAGAGAAGGCAAAAGCACGGTCGATGAACTATGATCAAGAAGTGATCCTAGAACAACCTACACCAAGCATAACTCCAACACCGTGTTCACTTCCCGGACTCCGCCAAGAAGAGACCATCACGGCTACACACGCGGTTGATGTATTTTAATTAAGGTCAACTTCAGGTTTTCTACAACCAGACATTAACAAATTCCCATCTGCCTCATAACCGCGGGCACGGCTTTCGAAAGATAATACCCTGCAGGGGTGTCCCAACTTAGCCCATTATAAGCTCTCACGGTCAACGAAGGATATTCCTTCTCCCGGGAAGACCCGATCAGTCTCGGAATCCCGGCTACAAGACATTTCGACAGTGATAAAACAAGACCAGCAAGACCGCCCGCTGTGCCGACAAATACCGATAGGAGCTGCACATATCTCGTTCTCAGGGCACACCGGATAAGCTAAGCGTACGGTTACCAACATAACCCAAGTTTCCAAGGGACGGTCCCGCACGGTGCTCTGGTTTGGACCAGCACTCAGAGGAGCACTGGCCCGGGGGTAAAATAAAGATAACCCTTGAGTCTGCAGAACCCAAGGGAAAAAGGCTTAGGTGGCAAATGGTAAAACCCAGGTTGGGCCTTGCTGGAGGAGTCTTATTCAAAGCGAACTGTCAAGGGGGTCCCATAAATCACCCAACCGTGTAAGGAACGCAAAATCCGGGAACATAATACCGATATGACGGAAACTAGGGCGACAAGAGTGGAACAAAACACCAGGCATAAGGCCGAGTCTTCCACCCTTTACCAAGTATATAGATGCATTAATAATATAAAAGGTATTTTGATATACCAACAAGTAAACATGTTCCAATCAAGGAACAACATCTCCATGTTCCAACAAGGAACAAACTTCATCTTCACCTGCAACTAACAACGCTATAAGAGGGGCTGAGCAAAGCGGTAACATAGCCAAACAACGGTTTGCTAGGACAAGGTGGTTAGAGGCTTGGCTTAACAATATGGGAGGCATGAAAAAGCAAGTGGTAGGTATCGCAACATAGGCATAGCAAAAGAGCGAGAAATCTAGCAAGCAAAGATAGAAGTGACTTCGTGGGTATGGTCATCTTGATTGAAATCCCGCAAGGAAGAAGAACGAGTCCATGAAGAAGACAAACAGACGTAGTCGAACGGATCCTCACAATCGCAACGTTATCGGAACTAACCCGAAGAAGCAACACCGAAAACAAGCAAAGAACATAGTAAACAACCAGCACATAAACATGGCATGATGCATGTCCGGTTTAAAGAGGCATGGTATGGCAAAATGCACAAACAATACCACAAATTAAATGGAGCTCAATATGCAACAAGTTGCATATTGACGAAACACCATGTTCAAGTCATTTAGTTCTCTCTCGTTTATGTACCCAACAATAATAAATGTTGTTAAACATGGCAAGAGATGAAGCATATGAAAACTAACTATTTAGGCAAGTTTAAATGAGGCCGGAAATAACAAACAACAATTCCGGAAAATCCTCATATGCATATTTTGAATTTGGTACTGTTCTGCCTAAAACATATTTTAATGTTGTTAAACAGGAAAATAAAGTGCAACATGTTAGTCTATGCATTTTCCTACCCCATTTGCATATCAAGTTTATTAAATTCGGAGTTACGGTTATTTAGTTATGACATAAATCATTTTAACATGGCATTTAAGCAAAATTAAAGCAAACAACAAGTTTAAGCATTTTAACATGGATGAAAGTGGAAAATTATGAAACTAGATGAAAATCTAAGCATTTTAATCCGATGCATGGTTGATTAGTTATTACATGCATGAATATGAGGGTTTTTCTGTAAAATTGCAGTTCTCTCGATAAAAGGATAAATTTGCAGCAAGGGAAAAAAACTACACGGGCTGAATCTGGATCGACTGGGCTGCTCACATTGGGCTTGAGGAGGCGTTGGGCAGATTTGGGCCTGGCTGGAGCGAACGAGGAGGTGGATGGGGGCGCAGTCAACGGCGAAGCGGGACTTGGCGCTGGGTCGTCCTCCTGCTCGACGCAGAGGATGCAGGGGGCGATGGTCGTGGCCGGACTTGGTGACGGGGACGGCGAGGCGAGGTGGAGCATTGGATCTGGCGAGGGGAGGTCGGCACGGGCGCGCGGCCATGCGGGCAGTGCTCATTCCTGGGCAGAACGAGAAGCAGGGCGCGGAGGCGTCGGCCCCCGGTTCGAAGCAGAGGCACTGGCCTCGAACGACGATGGCGGCAGCAGGAACTCCGGCAGGCGATGGGGAGGCCTGCAGGAGGCGGACGACAGCGGGGATCCACTGGATCTGACGAGGGGAGCCGGTCCCCGATGGTGGGAGTCGAATAGGACGACGGCGGCACGGCTCCTGCAAAGAATTACAGAGAGCCAGTGAGTTCAGAGAGGAGAGACAGGGAGAAGAACGGAGGGAAGAACGGGCACAGTTTGGCTGACCAGAGATTCGCCAGAAGCGTGCGGGCATGGCGGCTATTGCTGCTGCTACTGCTGGCGGCGAAGGCAAGCTCTGGCTGGCGAGGGACTTGGCGAAGGAACGGCGACGCAGCAGGGACACGGCGGGAACGGCGCGGGAATGGAGGCAGGGCACGGATTCGGCCGGTCTTGGTAGCGTACGATGCGACGACGAGGACAACAACGGCCATGGCGATCTCCTGCTACAGCAAGTACAGGGACAGAGAGAGATATGAGGAAGAGCAACAGGGAAGGGAAGATGGATCTGGTTGGTGGATTTTGGATCGGGAGCGATCCCAAGGAAGAAGGCAGGGAGTTGGCTGGTTGCGCGAGGAAAAAGAGGGAGGTTGTCGGGCGACGGCGGCTGAGGGATTCGGTGGATGGATGGGACAAGGCTAGGGTTCCATCTATTTATATAGCATGAGGATTTTGGTTAGGGAGATTTGGTCCCTCCGATCGAAATCGTACGGTTGAAAAAATAGGTTAGGGAGTCCAATAAATAAAACGATGATATTTTGGGCATGTTTAGGGATGACCCGGACCCAATGGCGATGACAGCCCGGTTCGGGTTCGGGGAAGTTTCAGACTAGATTGCGAGGGGGGTCTGAGAGAGGTCGACAAAGACAAGGGGTTTGATGGGCTCAAAGAAGACAGAGAAGAGAGCAGTCTGGTGATCTGAGAGGAGGTCAACAAGGACAAGGAGGAAGCGGCAACTACGAGCGGATGCAAGTTTTATGAAAACATGCGGATGCAATGCGGATGATGGATGCAACAAACAAATGAAACACATGGCGGTCACGCAAAACATGGAAGGCAACTGGAGCGTCGGTCTTGGGGCGTTACAACACTCCACCACTACAAGAGGATCTCATCCCGAGATCTAGGATGGCACCGGAGAGAATCGGAAGGGGAAGAGGTAAAACAAAGTTGCTTCTTCGACAAACGAGTGATACCACGAACCTTGAGAGGTTGAACAAATTGAAAGAAGAATACAATGGAGATGAACAAGATTGCAAACACTCCGTTAGCAAAGGGGAACAAGGAACATTGCGAGAACCTTTCTAGGTTGAAGAATAAGAAACAAGAGCTTACAGATCAAAAGGAATATGAAAGCACACCGGTAGAAAAGAGAAACAAGGAACACCATGTGAACCTTGGAGTTTGCAAAGCTATGAATGACGAGAACAATGGACGAGAAGTACATGCAAGCACTCCGGTTGAAACGAGATGTACAAGGAACGATAAGGATCAATTACGATAACGCTCCGGTTGGAAAATGGAAGGGATAGAATATGAACTTGGCAAAATGAAAGCACTTGGATGAGACTCCGGTTAAAAGAGGAATGATAGACACAACACTCCGGTTAAATGGATAAGTAAGAAAAGAACACGATCCTCACAATTCGAGATGATGAGCGAAGAGAGCAACATCACAATGCCTCCGGAAGAAATAAATAATAGAAGATAGATCCTTGGAATAAAAGAATGGAGATGAAAATGACAACTTCTGTCACAAATGAACTTGGAAAGCACCCTTCCAAGAAGGTTATAACGGAGTTGTTGGAAAATCAACAATGAAAAGAACAAGCTTGTTGTGGGCTTATGGAACACATATCAAAATTATGATGTGACAACCCTCCACTAACGGAAACAGTTGATTAGATTGATATCAACAAAGAGATGAAAACTTCTTCCACCAAGAGGATAAAGAGCAAGCTTGGATCATGCATGATCACCACAAATAGCAACAACCCTTAAGGAAAGGCTTTAGGTGAAATCTGACACAAGATAACTCCAACGAAGAAATTATTGGGTTGAAAAGATCTCGTGAACGAATTGAAAATGATGGGTTTAAAATATTTCATACTTGACAACTTGTGAATCATGAAACACGAAGGGAAATTGTCAAGAATGACATAACACCACCTCAAAAGATAAGGTAGAAAGAATTGCACTTCGGAATGTAAGATGAAGAATGCTTGAACTCCTCAAAACAAGGCATGTGTTGAACACCATTTTTATTTTAGAGTATAGCTTGGCGGATCATAACTGCGAGAAAAATCTTTAAGAACAATTGAAGAATGAAAAGAATCCTTAACGAACCACCATGTAGAGCCTCCATGAATAACTCCGGTAAACAAAAGGACGATAGAAAGAAAGAGAAGTTGAAAACACCAGGTGAAACCTTGCAATGATTTAAATGGATCTTCGTGATGATGAGAGTTTGGAACTCCGGGAAAAGAAAAGATGAAACAATTGAAACCGAGAATTTATTCATCATGAACAAACTTCGAAAGAAGGAATTAATCACTTGGATGAAACAAGAACAAGAATTATGTTATGCGTATCCTTCACCAATTTAAATTGATGACAAGCCACTGATTTGGCACACTACTTATTCTCGTAGAAAGGATTAAGATAGATATGGTGCAAACTTGGGAAGGTCTCCAACGAACCACCGGTAGGATTGAAACAACGAATAAATCTAAATGATAACGAAGGAAGAGAACTCTTGAACGAACCACCGTAAGAATTGAGAATGAAAGTAGCAAAGGCACAATTCACCGGGAAGAATTGGAAAACGAATGAAGATACTTGAGGGTATTTAGATACATGAGAACGAAGAGATCAAGAGCTGACTAGAGGATACTTGAATGATGCACCGGTAAGATTTGGAGAACGAGAGCCGAAAGCTTGAATGAATAATTCTGAGATGATGGGCTCCGGAGAATCAAACTGAAAAGACTCCTGAAATGCTCCGGATGGGTGAAAAGAATTCTCACAATCGAAAACAATTCTGAGAGGATGGCATCAAGCTAGAACCATTAATCTTGAAGAGAATGGAGCAAGATTTAAGAGAAACTCTTCTTCGGTCTTCAAATGTTGAGAATGACGATGAGAAACACCACCATGAAATGTTGAGATACTCTAGGATGAAAATTAGAAAGGTTGAACCAACGATCAAAAGAATTTGAAAGCGATCTTGGAGAAGGAATATGACTGATGATACTTCATTCTTACGTCACACTTTGAAAAGAATTCAGGAATAACTCCGGAAAAACTAGAAGAGTCAGGTAAGATCCTGGGAAAAGACCTGTGGGTTAGGGCCCACTCAAAAGAAACACCGTTGAAAGAATTGCTTGAAAAGAGAGATTACACCGGTTGAATTAAATGGCTTGACTGAGATAAGAACCTCAAAATACCTTGAACGGATTGAGAATGGAAACGAATCTTCTGAGATATCTTCAACACTCCGGAACAAATGAATAGCGAGAGGTGGATGATTAAGAGATGCACCAGTACGAGAAAAACATTTGAAACGAGGAAAAGGTATGATCGACAAAGCTTGAATTTAATCCACTGGAGAAGAAAAGGAACGAATAATGATGAAGTTAAGGCTCCATTAGTATCTTCCTGAGAATCACCGGATAAGAACATTGACGGAAAAGAATGGAGAGACTTCCCATCTATAAGATGGATACTCGATTAAGAAATCTGAGTCCTTGAAGAAAAGGGTGGAAGGGCGGGAAAACAAAGGCAGCTTGGGACGGTTGAAACAAATACCGTTGAGAAAAAAACTGAAGGATGACCTTGCGAATGTTGAAATGATCGGATCCACTTGAAGAGAAGCACACTGGTTGGAAAGGATTGAAAAGACAACCTTGATTATCAAGAAGGATTAGCATCCACATAGAAATATGAGAACACCGCTTAGAATAAGGTATAGAATCAACACTTGGCATTGAAGCAACTCGAATACCACAAACCAAAACAAAAACAAAGGATTGGCTTAGGAAATAAGCCGGAAACAAACATATGATAGATCCCATATCGTATCATGTGTCTGTTGGAAAGATATCCTACGAGATACTTGAATTCCCACTTATAAACTCCCGAAACTTTCTGGTTTTGCAATCAGGTGTTGGGGATATAGGGGTCACAAAATATATCACCCAAACTAACAATACCTAGATCCAGTTGTATCCATCCTTCAACACATAACCAAGAAAACACCGGAAATCGTTTACCTCAACCTTCGAAAAGCATCCGTTATACGAGTTATGGCAATACTCCCGAACTCCCGCCCCAGTACTGGGTGGCGTCGAGGTGATCTCACCAACAATTGCATAAAAGAGATTTTCGATGTCGGAAAAACTCAGGTATTCCAGAACTGCAACGATAAAATTGTGACGACAACACCTCGGAGCTCAACTCCCCGGGACACTGCCACAACCCCTAAATGTCAGGAGGCACCAAGAACAATGTTCTCGTCACAAAACCATCGGAACGATTCCAAGATACCCGCGTGATCCTAAGTATTTTTTTGTGAAATTTAAGCAAAGGAGAGTCAAAACTTCTACGTCAGGAGGCCTCACCAGAGCGACGGAGGGATTGGGGAGTAAAAAGAATCCTACTCCCCGATATATATAATCCTAAGACTCAAAACATTTTGTTCTAGACTCAACAAAGTCAGCGATTCAATCAAGCAGGGGGCTCCTAAGTCGGGGATGGCTCTGATTACCAAACTTGAGATCCCGAGCTATGGTTATTTCTCCCACGTGTCGAAGCACGACTTAGAGGCATAACCGCATTGAAAGCAATGTCGCAAGTGAGGTAATCTTCACAAAACCCATGTAATACATAAGGGAAAGAGATACATAGTTGGCTTACAATCTCCACTTCACGCAATACATGAGTAGAGCATTACATCAAACAAATACAATCAAGATCCGACTACGGAACCAAAATAAAATAAGACTACCCCAAATGCTACACAGATCCCCGATCGTCCCAACTGGGCTCCACTACTGACCAACTGAAATGAAACAACACAATGAACAAGATCTTCATCGAGCTCCTCCTTGAGCTCGGGTGCGTCACCTGCACGGTTTCATCGGCACCTGCGAACTGGTTTTGGAAGTATCTGTGAGTCACGGGGACTCAGCAATCTCACACCCGCGAGATCAAGACTATTTAAGCTTAAAGGTAGGGTAAAAGGTATGAGGTGGAGCTGCAGCAAGCGACTAGCATATATGGTGGCTAACATACGCAAATGAGAGCGAGAAGAGAAGGCAAAAGCACGGTCGATGAACTATGATCAAGAATTGATCCTAGAACAACCTACATCAAGCACAACTCCAACACCCTGTTCACTTCCCGGACTCCGCCGAGAAGAGACCATCATGGCTACACACGCGGTTGATGTATTTTAATTAAGGTCAACTTCAGGTTTTCTACAACCGGACATTAACAAATTCCCATCTACCTCATAACCGCGGGCACGGCTTTCTAAAGATAATACCCTGCAGGGGTGTCCCAACTTAGCCCATTATAAGCTCTCACGGTCAACGAAGGATATTCCTTCTCCCGGGAAGACCCGATCAGTCTCGGAATCCTGGCTACAAGACATTTCGACAATGGTAAAACAAGACCTGCAAGACCGCCCGCTGTGCCGACAAATCCCGATAGGAGCTGCACATATCTCGTTCTCAGGGCACACCGGATAAGCTAAGCGTACAGTTACCAACATAACCCAAGTTGCCAAGGGACGGTCCCGCACGGTGCTCTGGTTTGGACCAGCACTCAGAGGAGCACTGGCCCGGGGGGTAAAATAAAGATGACCCTTGAGTCTGCAGAACCCAAGGGAAAAAGGCTTAGGTGGAAAATGGTAAAACCATGGTTGGGCCTTGCTGTAGGAGTCTTATTCAAAGCGAACTGTCAAGGGGGTCCCATAAATCACCCAACCGTGTAAGGAACGCAAAATCCGGGAACATAATACCGATATGACGGAAACTAGGGCGGCAAGAGTGGAACAAAACACCAGGCATAAGGCCGAGTCTTCCACCCTTTACCAAGTATATAGATGCATTAATAATATAAAAGGTATTTTGATATACCAACAAGTAAACATGTTCCAATCAAGGAACAACATCTCCATGTTCCAACAAGGAACAAACTTCATCTTCACCTGCAACCAACAACGCTATAAGAGGGGCTGAGCAAAGCGGTAACATAGCCAAACAACGGTTTGCTAGGACAAGGTGGTTAGAGGCTTGGCTTAACAATATGGGAGGCATGAAAAAGCAAGTGGTAGGTATCGCAACATAGGCATCGCAAAAGAGCGAGCAATCTAGCAAGCAAAGATAGAAGTGACTTCGTGGGTATGGTCTTCTTGACTGAAATCCCGCAAGGAAGAAGAAAGAGTCCATGAAGAAGACAAACAGAGATAGTCGAACGGATCCTCACAATCGCAACATTATCGGAACTAACCCGAAGAAGCAACACCGGAAAGAAGCAAACAACATAGTAAACAACCAGCACATAAACATGGCATGATGCATGTCCGGTTTAAAGAGGCATGGCATGGAAAAATGCACAAACAGTACCACAAATTAAGTGGAGCTCAATATGCAACGAGTTGCATATTGACGAAACACCACGTTCAAGTCATTTAGTTCTCTCTCGTTTATGTACCCAACAATAATAAATGTTGTTAAACATGGAAAGAGATGAAGCATATGAAAACTAACTATTTAGGCAAGTTTAAATGAGGCCGGAAATAACAAACAACAATTCCGGAAAATCCTCATATGCATATTTTGAATTTGGGACTGTTCTGCCTAAAACATATTTTAATGTTGTTAAACAGGAAAATAAAGTGCAACATGTTAATCTATGCATTTTCCTACCCCATTTGCATATCAAGTTTATTAAATTCAGAGTTACGGTTATTTAGTTATGAAATAAATCATTTTAACATGGCATTTAAGCAAAATTAAAGCAAACGGCAAGTTTAAGCATTTTAACATGGATGAAAGTGGAAAATTATGAAACTAGATGAAAATCTAAGCATTTTACATATATAAAGCATTTTAATCCGATGCATGGTTGATTAGTTATTACATGCATGAATATGAGGGTTTTTCTGTAAAACTGCAGTTCTCTGGATAAAAGGATAAATTCGCAGCAAGGGAAAAAAAGTACACGGGCTGAATCTGGATCGACTGGGCTGCTCACATTGGGCTTGAGGAGGCGCTGGGCAGATTTGGGCCTGGCTGGAGCGAACGAGGAGGTGGATGGGGGCGCCGTCAACGGCGAAGCGGGACTTGGCGCTGGGTCGTCCTCCTGCTCGACGCAGAGGATGCAGGGGGCGATGGTCGTGGCCGGACTTGGCGACGGGGACGGCGAGGTGAGGTGGAGCGTTGGATCTGGCGAGGGGAGGTCGGCACGGGCGCGCGGCCATGCGGGGCAGTGCTCGTTCCTGGGCAGAACGAGAAGCAGGGCGCGGAGGCGTCGGCCCCCGGTTCAAAGTAGAGGCACTGGCCTCGAACGACGATGGCGGCAGCAGGAACTCCGGCAGGCGACGGGGAGGCCTGCAGGAGGCGGACGGCAGCGGGGATCCACTGGATCTGACGAGGGGAGCCGGTCCCCGATGGTGGGAGTCGAATAGGACGACGGCGGCACGGCTCCTGCGAAGAATTATAGAGAGCCAGTGAGTTCAGAGAGGAGAGACAGGGAGAAGAACGGAGGGAAGAATGGGCACAACTTGGCTGACCAGAGATTCGCCAGAAGCGTGCGGGCACGGCGGCTGTTGCTGCTGCTACTGCTGGCGGCGAAGGCGAGCTCCGGCTGGCGAGGGACTTGGGGAAGGAACGGCGACGCAGCAGGGACACGGCGGGAACGGCGCGGGAATGGAGGCAGGGCACGGATTCGGTCGGTCTTGGTAGCGTATGACGCGACGACGAGGACAACAGTGGCCATGGCAATCTCCTGCTACAGCAAGTACAGGGACAGAGAGAGATATGAGAAAGAGCAACAGGGAAGGGAAGATGGATCTCCATGCCTCCCATATTGTTAAGCCAAGCCTCTAACCACCTTGTCCTAGCAAACCGTTGTTTGGCTATGTTACCGCTTTGCTCAGCCCCTCTTATAGCGTTGTTAGTTGCAGGTGAAGATGAAGTTTGTTCCTTGTTAGAACATGGAGATGTTGTTCCTTGATTGCAACATGTTTACTTGTTGGGATATCACAATACCTTTTATATTATTAATGCATCTATATACTTGGTAAAGGGTGGAAGACTCGGCCTTATGCCTGGTGTTTTGTTACACTCTTGCCGCCCTAGTTTCCGTCATATCGGTATTATGTTCCCGGATTTTGCATTCCTTACACGGTTGGGTGATTTATGGGACCCCCTTGACAGTTCGCTTTGAATAAGACTCCTCCAGCAAGGCCCAACCTTGGTTTTACCATTTGCCACCTAAGCCTTTTTCCCTTGGGTTCTGCAGACTCAAGGGTCTTCTTTATTTTACCCCCCCGGGGCCAGTGCTCCTCTGAGTGCTGGTCCAAACTAGAGCACCGTGCGGGACCGTCCCTTGGCAACTTGGGTTATGTTGGTACCTGTACGCTTAGCTTATCCAGTGTGCCCTGAGAACGAGATATGTGCAGCTCCTATCGGGATTTGTCGGCACAACGGGCGGTCTTGCTGGTCTTGTTTTACCATTGTCCAAATGTCTTGTAGCCGGGATTCCGAGACTGATCGGGTCTTCTCGGGAGAAGGAATATCCTTCGTTGACCATGAGAGCTTATAATGGGCTAAGTTGGGACACCCCTGCAGGGTATTATCTTTCGAAAGCCGTGCCCGCGGTTATGAGGCAGATGGGAATTTGTTAATGTCCGGTTGTAGAAAACCTGAAGTTGACCTTAATTAAAATACATCAACCGCGTGTGTAGCCATGATGGTCTCTTCTCGGCGGAGTCCGGGAAGTGAACACGGTGTTGGAGTTATGCTTGATGTAGGTTGTTCTAGGATCACTTCTTGATCATAGTTCATCGACCGTGCTTTTGCCTTCTCTTCTCGCTCTCATTTGCGTATGTTAGCCACCATATATGCTAGTCGCTTGCTGCAGCTCCACCTCATACCTTTTACCCTACCTTTAAGCTTAAATAGTCTTGATCTCGCGGGTGTGAGATTGCTGAGTCCCCGTGACTCACAGATACTTCCAAAACCAGTTCGCAGGTGCCGATGAAACCGTGCAGGTGACGCACCCGAGCTCAAGGAGGAGCTCGATGAAGATCTTGTTCATTGTGTTGTTTCATTTCAGTTGGTCAGTAGTGGAGCCCAGTTGGGACGATCGGGGATCTGTGTAGCATTTGGGGTAGTCTTCTTTTATTTTGGTTCCGTAGTCGGACCTTGATTGTATCTGTTTGATGTAATGCTTTACTCATGTATTGCGTGAAGTGGCGATTGTAAGCCAACTATGTATCTCTTTCCCTTATGTATTACATGGGTTGTGTGAAGATTACCTCACTTGCGACATTGCTTTCAATGCGGTTATGCCTCTAAGTCGTGCTTCGACACGTGGGAGATATAGCCGCATCGAGGGCGTTACATATCAGGCAATGGTTTAAGCTCAAACACGGGATCACCCTTTGGTGGAAGAGGATCCCCTAGGATTTCAACAGGCAAGTTGTGTTTCAGAATAGGTCCCTGTTTAAAGAAGACTTCATCTATTTCCCTTCTTTCATTCATAAACATATCATTTTCATGGTCTAGCAAATATTGTTCTAAAGGATCACTAGGAGGTACGTCAATAGAAGCAAGACCAATAATTTCATCTTTACTAGGCGATTCCTCTTCACGGTGTTGTCTACGAAATTTAGAGAAATTAAACTCATGAGACATATCACCCAAACCAATAGTAACAACATCCTTTTCGCAGTCTATCTTAGCATTAACAGTGTTCAAGAAGGGTCTACCAAATATAATGGGACAAAAGCTATCTTATGGGGAACCAAGAACAAGAAAATCAGCATGATATTTAGTTTTCCCACACAAGACTTCAATATCTCTAACAATCCCAATTGGTGAAAATAGTATCTCTATTGGCAAGTTTAATTGTGACATAAATTTCTTCTAACTCAGCGGGTGCAATATCATGCATAATTTCTTTATATAAGTCAATAGGTATTGCACTAGCACTAGCACCCATATCACACAAGCCATGATAACAATGATCTCCTATTTTAACAGAAATAACAGGCATGCCTACCACAGGTCTATGTTTATCTTTAGTACTAGGTTTAGCAATTCTAGCAGTCTCATCACAGAAATAAATAACATGCCCATCAATATTACCAGCCAAGAGATCTATAACAATAGCAATATTATGTTCAACTTTAACTTGCTCAGGAGGTGTATAGGTTCTAATATTGCTTTTACGAACCACAGTTGAAGCTTTAACATGATCCTTTATCCTAACAGGGAAAGGTGGTTTCTCAACATAAGTAGTAGGAACAATAGGATCATTATAAGTGATAATGTTTTCTTCAACTTTGATAGGTTCAACTAATTTTACTTCTATGGGAGGATGATATTTAAAACACTTCTCCTTAGGGAGATCAACATGAGCAGCAAAAGATTCACAAAAAGAAACTACTATCTCAGAGTCAAGTCCATATTTAGTGCTAAATTTACGGAAAACATCGGTATCCATAAAAGATTTAACACAATCAAACTTAGGTGTTATACCTGACTCCTTACCTTCGTCGAGATCCCAATCTTCAGAGTTGCGTTTAATTCTTTCCAATAAATCCCATTTGAACTCAATAGCCTTCATCATAAAAGAACCAGTACAAGAAGTATCGAGCATGGAGCGATTATTGTCAGAAAGCCGAGCATAATTTTTTTGAATAATCATCTCTCTTGAGAGCTCATGATTGGGGCATGAATATAACATTGACTTAAGCCTCCCCAAGCTTGAGCGATGCTTTCTCCTCGCAAGGCCAAAAATTATATATATAATTATGATCATGATGAACAAGACGCATAGGATAAAACTTTTGATGGAATTCCAATTTCAATCGCTTATAGTCCCATGATCCCATATCATCACATAGCCTATACCATGTCAATTCATCTCCCTTCAAAGCTAAAGGGAAAACCTTCTTCTTGATAACATCATCGGGCATACCTGCAAGCTTAAATAATCCACAAACTTCATCCACATAGATTATGTGTTCATCAGGATGTAATGTTCCATCTCCTGCAAAAGGATTAGCTAGCAGTTTCTCTATCATACCCAAAGGAATTTCAAAATAAACATTTTCATTTTCAGTAGGTTCAATAGGTTGAGGAGCAACTCTTTGCTCTACTAGTCGGGGTGAAGATACCCCGAACAAGCCCCTCAAAGGATTACTTTCCATAGTAACAAGTGACAGTAAATTTGAGCACACTATATAAATTTTTCCTTACCAAATTCCACCTACCAAAGGCGCTTCACTCCCCGGCAACAGCGCTAGAAAAGAGTCTTGACGACCCACAAGTATAGGGGATCTATCGTAGTCCTTTCGATAAGTAAGAGTGTAGAACACAACGAGGAGCAGAAGGAAATGATAAGCGGTTTTCAGCAAGGTGTTCTCTGCAAGCACTGAAATTATCGGTAACAAATAGTTTTGTGATCAGATAATTTGTAACGGGTAACAAGTAACAAGCGTAAATAAAGTGCAGCAAGATGGCCCAATCCTTTTTGTAGCAAAGGACAAGCCTGGACAAACTCTTATATAGAGAAAAGCGCTCCCGAGGACGCATCGGGAATTATCGTCAAGCTAGTTTTCATCACATTCATATGATTCGCGTTCGGTACTTGGACAAGCATCCCACTTATGATTAACTCCTATTGCAAGCATCTGCAACTACAAAAGAAGTATTAAGGTAAACCTAACCATAGCATGAAACATATGGATCCAAATCAGCCCCTTACGAAGCAACGCATAAACTAGGGTTTAAGCTTCTGTCACTCTAGCAACCCATCATCTACTTATTACTTCCCAATGCCTTCCTGTAGGCCCAAATAATGGTGAAGTGTCATGTAGTCGACGTTCACATGACACCCTAGAGGAGAGACAACATACATCTCATCAAAATATCGAACGAATACCTAATTCACATGAATACTAATAGCAAGACTTCTCCCATGTCCTCAGGAACAAACGTAACTACTCACAAAGCATATTAATGTTCATAATAAGAGGAGTATTAATATGCATATAGGATCTGAACATATGATCTTCCACCAAATAAACCAACTAGCATGAACTACAAGGAGT
This sequence comes from Aegilops umbellulata, assembly GCA_032464435.1. Classification (NCBI taxonomy): domain Eukaryota; kingdom Viridiplantae; phylum Streptophyta; class Magnoliopsida; order Poales; family Poaceae; genus Aegilops; species Aegilops umbellulata. The sequence continues at coordinate 80,434,390 of CP136060.1, read as the reverse complement.
AATCAATACTACTAGCAACCTACAGGTACCAATCTCAGACTTAGAGACAAGAATTGGATACAAGAGATGAACTAGGGTTTGAGGGGAGATGGTGCTGGTGAAGATGTTGATGGAGATTGGCCCCCTCCCGATGAGAGGAGAGTTGGTGATGACGATGGCGATGATTTCCCCCTCCCGGAGGGAAGTGTCCCCGGCAGAACAGCTCCGCCAGAGCCCTAGATTGGTTCCGCCAAGGTTCCGCCTCGTGGCGGCGGAGTCTCGTCCTGAAAGCTTGCTTATGATTTTTCTTCGGACGAAAGACTTCATATAGCAGAAGATGGGCACCGGAGGGCCACCAAGGGGCCCACGAGGCAGGGGGCGCGCCCAGGGGGGTAGGGCGCGCCCCCACCCTCGTGCCCAGGGTGTGGGTCCCCTCTAGTATTTTCTTCGCTCAGTATTTTTTATTATTTCCAAAAATAACTTCCGTGGAGTTTCAGGACTTTTGGAGTTGTGCAGAATAGGTCTCTAATATTTGCTCCTTTTCCAACCCAGAATTCCAACTGCGGCATTCTCCCTCTTTATGTAGACCTTGTAAAATAAGAGAGAATAGGCATAAGTATTGTGACATAACGTGTAATAATAGCCCATAATGCAATAAATATTGATATAAAAGCATGATGCAAAATGGACGTATCAAGATGCCTCCTCAACACTTGCCATCTTTGCAGCTTTTTCTGCCTTTGCCTTTGCTCTCTTCTCTTGTGCTTTCTCTGAAGTGGGATCATCCTCATTCATCACAACTGTGTTATCTTCAAATTCTGGGTGCAAAGGTAAATGCTCCTTGTCCAACAAGTAAGTTCCTGTGCCCATCTTGGAGTTGATGAGCACCTGAATGTGTGGAGCATACCCACAAGATCTTTTCTGATATGCAACAGTCCTCTTTATTGTCTCAACAATCAGACTCATGACCTTGAATTTCTGAGGCACATCAAATATCTGCAGCAAGTTGATTGAATGGCCTCTGATCATCTTGTGATCTCCAGATTTGGGTAACAGAGTATGCCTCAAGATTGTGTTGATTGTAGGTAGACCAGACAACAAGTAATGTACAGATCCTAACTTGTGTGTATCCAAAGCTTTGTCTGGGATCTCCTTGTACATATTTTCCATAGAGTTCTGATCTTTCTTCTTCTTGGCATACACATCCAAATCATCCTCATGCTCTTCTGGGGCATTGATCAACTTGGCCCACTCATCAACAGTTGACTGGTACCTTGTACCTTCAGAGATCCAAACTATTCTACCGTCTGGATAGAAGTGAGCTGTAGAATAGAACTGCATTATGAGCTCATCATTCCATTTGGTGAGCTTCTATCCAACAAACTTGTCAACTCCACAAGCTTTGAAGCTTTCATGCACTCCTGGGAAATAGTCTTCATTCTCATCAATGAATTCTCAATTAGACCACTTCATATCACAGACTATAGGTTTCTTTTCCAACAAAATGGTCTCATAGAAATCTTGTTGTTCTTTGGTGTGGAACCTGTAATCCACAGCAGTTTTCCTCCTCACATCATAGGGATCAGACTGTCTCCAAAGTCTCAGTCATGCATCCTTCCTGATGTTCATATCCTCTACCACTGGATGAGTGTCATTGTGGTCTGGAATCTTTGGTTTCAGTTTCCTCAGCATATGGGCTTCAGCATCTTCTTCTTCAACTTCAGGCACTGGGGCCTTGTGCTTCTCTTCAGCTGGGATGTTCCTGGTGCTTCTCTTGGTCTTAGAAGGCTTCTGAGTTTAAGCAGTAGCTTTGGGAGTAGTTTTGGGCTTTGATGGAGCAGCCCCTGACTTGATAGCATCCCCCATAAGCTTTTGGGACTTGGGTGCTGGTGGAGCATCCTCTTCCTCTTCATCTTCTTCTCGATCTCTGAACATGGATGATCTTCCAATGACTCTGGCAGTGCTCTTCTTGACCCTCTCTTTCCTCTTCTTGCCCTCACTAGCCTCCTTTGGTTCAAGTGTGAACTCCATGGTTTCCTGAGTGGAGGATCTGGCCTTAGACATTGGAACTCTTTTAGCTGGTGCCTTCTTGTGCAAACTAGGCTTGGTTGCAGCAGCAGTGCCATATTCCTTCTTCAGGACTTTCTTCTTGGAGCTATCTTCCTCCTCTGTGGCCACATAGTCCTCATCCTTAGAATCTGAGGTTCTCTTCTTCCTTGATCTAGTGGTTGCCTTGGGCAAATTACTGAGAGTGCTCCTGCTGCCATCATCATAGCTGCTTGAGGGACTAGTGCCCTCACTCATTTGCACTTGCTCTTCTGATTTATTCTGGCTATCACTCTGGTCAGACATTCTGGCAAGCAAGCTGTCAGTAGACCCTATGAATAGATATAGATGAGATAGAGTGGATGAGCATCACAAAGTGCAGAGTTTTTGCAAAACAGATGAGTCAAAAACTTAGTTTTAGTTCTCCACGAAAAGCATTTCGGAGCTACCGTTTTGTTAAACTTGGTGACACCAAAGCAACTTTTGGAGTCTAAACTAGTGAACTCGGTCAGATCGAGTCACGGTTCGATGGCTCCGAGATTGCTAGGGTTTCACTGAGAGTTGAACTCGGTCGCACCGATTTGCAATTTTCGGTCAGACCAAAAAACGCATGTGCAATGGCCTAAGCCAAATCGGTGAGACCGATTTCTACAACTCGGTCGGTCCGAGATGAGTTCGGTGGAGACCTAACCCTAAATTTTTGAATCAAACCTAACCTAAAGGAAGTTTTCTCCGGATTGATAGATTTCATATGTGGTAATGATCATGGCAAAGCAATGTGCTAGGAATCAGAGTAAGGAACTAGCACAAAGGATCGAACTCATACCCTAGTTCGGCGGGAGTTCGCTACGACGACCACGGCGGGGCAGAATCCCGTTGACAGCGATGGAAACCAGTGGCAGGAGGTCGTTGGCGACGAGAATATGATCTAGAGACCCGAGGCGGCAGAGAAGGACACGCGCGGGATGGAGAGTTTTGAAGAAATTTCCAAAATCTCACCCGTGGGTATATATATCCTGACCCTGTTGGTGTGACCAAGTGGAACAACTCGGTGGCACCGAGATGCAGAACCACAAGCGATTACTGCAACTCAGTGTGACCGAAAAGTTCAAATCGGTTGCACCAAGATTGAAAACCTAGATCAACTCAGTGAACTTGGTGTGACCGAAGTGGATGGATCGGTCATACCGAAATGCACAGAGAGGTTTTGGAAGTTTAAGTCTATGACGAATTGGGGACTCTGAGTCCTCCTCACACAGAGTGGTTCGAATCTGACTTGATCAAACTTTGTGATGTAGCATGAATAGAGTTCGAGATGAGAAAAGCATAGATAGCTAGAGGAAGTTCTTAGGCATCTTTGTACATCCATTTGGCAAAAGAGAAAAAGCCAAACAATCAAAGCAACAAATGGATGTCCTCGAATGAGTAAAATATGCAATCAACATGCTCACACAATAAAATGGCAAATGAAATATGTGACAAAGCATGCGCAAACACTCTAGCATCTATCAAGCAATTGGCGATGACTAGGTCATCTATATATGAGTATATTGACTTAGGAGTCAAATGAGAACATTTGATCATAGGTCATAATCATCGTTTAAGCACAAGTGGGGTTACCACTTTTACATAAAGCATTGTTGTGTTCACATCATTAGAGTTGCTTTAGCTCAATTAATTAGAGTAAAGCTCCCCCTAGATGTGATTTCCCCCCTAAGAAGGATGAACTAACCTTGGGTTTTGTCGATGATGACTTCATGCAGATGTTGAAGATGTGGATGCTCAATGTTGATGTAGATCATTTGGAGCAATCCATTGGAGTGAGTTGCACTTTCAATACCTACACGGGTTAGTCCCACAAGGAACAAACAAGGATATCCATAGACATAGAGTGAGGACACATAGATGATGTCCATCAAAGCATTAGGTTACCTTGTCCTTTGTCTTACCAACAAGAGGGTTTGTGACTCATTGAACTAGTGCAAGATGTGGAAGTTGTTTGCACTTGTCCTCGCCAAAATGATATGAGTGAAGTATGTTGGTGGAGTCACCCTCAAGAATTGTCTAGTTCTTCTTCTTCGGGATCCATATCATCTTGATGGGAATCCTTGGAGTTGTAGTCGTAGTTGATGAAGTAGAACTTGATGTAGTCCTAGGAACCCACTTGACCAAGGCCTTAGGAGCTTCTTCAAATGCATCAATCTCTTCTTGAAGCTTGTCCTTGCCTTTTTTTCTTGTGGTCTTGTGGTGGAAAATCATCTTGAGCTTGTGTCCCTTGGAAAGAAGTAGGATCATACTTCTCTTGTTGAGGAACAAACTTAGTCTTGGGGTATTGATCTTCTTCCCACTCAACTCATTGGCATTGAACTTTCTTTCAAAACCAACACCTTGATTCTTCCGGTGCCTTCCTTGCTTGCGTACAATTTCCTCAAATTGCTTACTCCCTGCAAGGCTCTTGTAAACACCTTTCTCTAAAATTCCCTTCAATAAGCTATTTTCTTGCTCAAGTGTAACTTGGCTAAGAAAATTGTTAGTGGAATCAAGATAACTACTAGAAGCAACAATATTGGATTTATCATGATTGTTGTTATTACTAGAAGAAGAATATTTCTTAATCTTGTTGCTAGATTTAACTTGTGCATGTAAATAGACAAGAGTAAACGCTTGGCAACGTAAGAAGAACTTTTCTTGCGAATATCATCATTGATCGCTTTTAGAACCCATGCTCTTGCTCAAGATTGAGCTTTTCAAAGCGTAACTTCTCATGAGTATTTAAAAGTTCTCGATGATCTTCCAAGATAGTTTCGTGAGCTAACTTAAGAGTGTTTAGTTCTTTAGTTAGACGCTCAATCTCCTTCGTATCATCATCATTCGTTTTATCTTGATTAGCATGATTAACAACAAATTCATCATAGTTTTCATTACTGGAGTTGTCAACAAGTAAATCATCATCACCTAGCAAATCATCTTCATCACTATTGAAATCAACATACTCGGGGTGTGATACCTTTGGGCCTTTAGCCATGAAGCATCTCCCAATTCCCTCATTCAGTGAGTCAAATATGTCGTAGGAGTTGGTTGACACAAGTGCTAGACCGGCAACACCTTCATCTTGAGTATATTCGGAGTCGGAGTGATAACTTCTTTTGGGGTGATGGTCGGAGTCAGAGCCGGATACCCATTCACCAACATGAGCTTGATGTCTTCGTTTTGTGTAGCTCCTTGATGACTTGTCCTTCCTTTCCGAATCCTTGCTTCTCCGAGAGGTTCTTCGTTCATAACGATCATCTCTACTCCTCTCTCTAGGTGGTGATTCTTCTCTTCTACTTCTCCTTTTGGGTGAATATTCTCTCCTTTTGTAGGGGGTCGTACACTCATTGGTGTAGTGTCTGGGTCTTCCACAATTGTAGCAATTACGCTCACGACTCGAAGATCTTTTGTTATTATAGGACCTTGACTTGGAACTTCTTTCCTTGCTTCTACTCTTGTAGAACTTGTTGAGATTCTTCACCATTAGGCTCAATTCCTCATTGAAGGTTTGTTTCTCACTTGATGATGTAGGAGCATCACATGAGGCTTTGTAAGCACCAATTGACTTGTTATGAAGCTCTTCCTTATTCTTGAGTGACATCTCATGAGCAACAATTCTTCCAATGACTTCCATAGGCTTGAGATCTTTGTAATTGGGCATCATTTGGATCAATGTGCACACGGTATCATATTTTCCATCCAAGGCTCTTAGGATCTTCTTGATGATGAATCTATCGGTCATCTCTTCACTTCCTAAGACGGCAATCTCATTTGTGATGAGATCAAGCCTAGAGTACATTTCAGCGACACCTTCACCATCCTTCATTTTGAACTTGTCAAGTTGACTTTGAAGCACATCCTATTTGGATTCCTTGAGGGAGTCGGTACCATCGTGCATATCAATAAAAGTATCCCAAATTTCCTTTGCATTCTCAAGACGGCTAGTTTTGTTGAATTCTTCGGGGCACAGTCCGTTGAATAGGATATCGCAAGCTTGAGCATTGTATTGCAGCATCTTCAACTCTTCTGCGGTATCTTCATGGTTCACTTCTCTCCCATCAAAAATTCACCTTGCAAGCCAATACACACAATAGCCCAAACGGCAGGGTTATGTCCAAGAATATGCATTTTCATCTTATGCTTCCAACTAGCAAAATTAGTACCATCAAGGTAAGGACCTCTACGGTGGTAATTTCCCTCGCTTGTTGACATACTCTCCTAGGTTGTGAAACCAATGCTATGATCACTAAAAAATATGGAAATCAAGGCAAATGGAGACCAAAGCTCCGATACCACTTGTAGGATCAGAAGTATGTCTAGAGGGGGGTGATTAGACTACTTGACCAAATAAAAATCTAGCCTTTTCCCAATTTTAAGTCTCGGTAGATTTTAACAACTTCAGGGCAAGTCAAGAAATCAACCTACACATGCAAGTCTAAGAGTATAGGAGCGGAATGTAAAACACTTGCATATGAAGGTAAAGGGAGGAGTTTGGAGGGATAAACGTAATGTAGAGGCGGAGATTTTTTTCCCGTGGTTCCGATAGGTGGTGCTATCGTACATCCACGTTGATGGAGACTTCATCCCACAAAGGGTAACGGTTGCGTGAGTCCATGGAGGGCTCCACCCATGAAGGGTCCATGAAGAAGCAACCTTGTCTATCCCACCATGGCCATCGCCCTCGAAGGACTTGCCTCACTAGGGTAGATCTTCACGAAGTAGGCGATCTCCTTGCCCGTACAAACTCCTTGGCTCAACTCCACAATCTTGAAGGAGGCTCCCAAGTGACACCTAACCAATCTAGGAGACACCACTCTCCAAAAGGTAATAGATGGTGTGTTGATGATGAATTCCTTGCTCTTGTGCTTCAAATGATAGTCTCCCCAACACTCAACACTCTCTCACAGATTTGGATTTGGTGGAAAGATGATTTAAGTGGAAAGCAACTTGGGGAAGGCTAGAGATCAAGATTCTTGTGGTTGGAATGGAATATCTTGGTCTCAACACATGAGTAGGTGGTTCTCTCTCAGAAAATGTATCCTGGAAGTGTAGGCATGTTTTGATGGCTCTCCTCACTAATGAAGAGTGGGTGGAGGGGTATATATAGTCTCCACACAGAATCTAACCGTTACACCCAATTCACCAAACTCTGCGGGACCGAATCAGAAAACTCGGTCGGGCCGATTCAGTTCAAAATGTGAATGTTAGGCTTTTCGGTGGGACCGACATGTCAACTCGGTGGGACCGATTTCATTAGGGTTATGGCATAACGTAATCTCGGTGAGACCGATTACACAAACTCGGTAGGACCGACTTTGGTAATAAGCTAACTAGAGAGTTGGTCAGGCAAACTCAGTGGGACCGATTCGCTCATCTCGGCGAGACCGAAACGTTACGAAGGGGAAACAGAGAGTTTGCATTGCGAACTTCGTGGGACCGATCGCTCATCTCGGTTGGACCAAAGTGTTACAAAGAGAAACAGAGAGTTTGCAATCCCATCTCGGTGAGACCGAGATCCCTATCAGTGAGACCGAAGTGACTAGGGTTTCTGGCAGTGGCTATGTCATGTGAACTCGGTGGCGCTGGATAGAACATTTCGGTGGGGCCGAGTTTGACTTTTGGTTTGGGACATATGTGGATATGAGAAAGTGGTTGAGGGTTTTTAGAGCATATCACTAAGCATTTTGAGCAAGCAATCCATTAAGCAACACCTCATCCCCTTTTAATAGTATTGTCTTTTCTTATGGACTCAATGTGATCTTGGATCACTAAAATGAAAATGTAGAGTCTTGAGCTTGAGCAAATGTGTGTCCTTAGCATTTTGAGGGGTCCACATTTCTAATCCATGCCATGCCAATCATTGAACTTCCTCAAATAGTCATCTTGAAGTAGCATTAGTTCAATGAGCTATATGTTGTTAGTAATTACCAAAACCACCCAGGGATAGTTGCACTTTCAGAGGAGTCCTACTTGGACCCCTAGTCCAATTCGCCCCCCTTCCTTTTACCGGAAGGGGAAAGGGGGAAGGATTAGGAGGAGGAGGAGAAGGAAAGGGGGGCCACACCCCCTCCCCTTGTCCAATTCAGACTCCCCATGGGGGGGGCGCCACCTCCTTGTGGGCTGCCTTGCCTCCCCTCTATGGCCCATATGGCCCATATCTTTCCCCAGGGGGTTCCGGTAACCCCCTCCCCCCCACGGTACTCTGATATGTACCTGATAGAAGGTGTACCCAATAGTTCAATTAATCATATTACCTAAGAACTCCCACTTAGATAGACATCCCTGGAGTCATCTAAATGATCACGTGATCCATATCAACTAAACCATGTCCGATCATCATGTGACATGGAGTAGTTTTCAATGGTGAACATCTCTATGTTGATCATATCTACTATATGATTCACGTTCGACCTTTCGGTCTCAGTGTTCTGAGGCCATGTTTGTACATGCTAGGCTCGTCAAGTTTAACCTGAGTATTCCGCAAGTTTAACCGTTGTATGTGAACGTAGAGCTTATCACACCCAATCATCACGTGGTGTCTCGGCACGACGAACTGTCGCAATGGTGCATACTCAGGGAGAACACTTATACCTTGAAATTTTAGTGAGGGATCATCTTATAATGCTACCGCCGTACTAAGCAGAATAAGATGCATAAAAGATAAACATCACATGCAATCAGAATATGTGACATGATATGGCCATCATCATCTTGTGCCTTTGATCTCCATCTTCAAAGCACCGTCATGATCTCCATTATCACTGGCTTGACACCTTGATCTCCATCGTAGCGTTGTTGCCGTCTCGCCAACTATTCCTTCTACAACTATCGCTAACGCGTAGTGATAAAGTAAAGCAATTACATGGCGATTGCATTTAATACAATAAAGCGACAACCATAAGGCTCCTCGCAGTTGCCGATAACTTTTACAAAACATGATCATCTCATACAATAATGTATATCACATCATGTCTTGACCATATCACATCACAACATGCCCTGCAAAAGCAAGTTAGACGTCCTCTACTTTGTTGTTGCAAGTTTTACGTGGCTGCTACGGGCTTCTAGTAAGAACCGTCCTTACCTACACATCAAAACCACAATGATGTTTCGTCAAGTTTGTTATTTTAACCTTCAACAAGGACTGGCTGTAGTCAAATTCGATTCAACTGAAGTTGGAGAAACAGACACTCGCTAGCCACCTTTATGCAAAACAAGTTGCATGTCTGTCAGTGGAACCGTTCTCATGAACGTGGTCATGTAAGGTTGGTCCGGGCAGCTTCATCCAACAATACTGCCGAATCAAAATAAGACGTTGGTGGTAAGCAGTATGACTATGATCACCGACAAATCTTTGTATTCTACTCGTGCATATCATCTAAGCATAGAACTGGCTCGGATGCCACTGTTGGGGAACATAGCATGCAATTTTAAAAAAATTCCTACGATCACGCAAGATCTATCTAGGAGATGCATAGCAACGAGAGGGGGAGAGTGTGTCAACGTACCCTCGTAGACCGAAAGCGGAAGCATTAGCTTAACACGGTTGATGTAGTCGAACGTCTTCTCAATTCAATTGATCAAGCACCGAACGTACGGCGCATCCGAGTTCTGCACACGTTCATCTCGATGACGTCCCTTGAAATCTTGATCCAGCAAAGTGTCGCGGAGAGTTTTGTCAGCACGACGGCGTGGTGACGGTGATGGTGATGTGATTCACGCAGGGCTTCACCTAAGCACTACGATAATATGACCGAAGGAGTAAACTGTGGAGGGGGCACCGCACGCGGCTAAGAAACAATTGATGTGCTCAGAGGTGCCCCCCTGCCCCCGTATATAAAGGAGGGAGAGGGGAGGAGGCCGCCCTAGGGCGCGCCAAGTGGGAGGAGTCCCACTTGGACCCCTAGTCCAATTCGGGCCCCCTTTCCTTTTACCGGAAGGGGAAACGGGGAAGGAGTAGGAGGAGGAGAAGGAAAGGGGGGCACGCCCCTCCCCTTGTCCAATTCGGACTCACCATGGGATCGGGGGGCGCGCGCCACCTCCTTGTGCGCTGCCTTGCACAACAAAAAAAGACACATCCGTGACATTTTGGGTCGAACGAAATTTTTTTCTGTCATACATATGACACTTCTATGACGATAATTGTGACAAAACCCGGTATCATCATAGATGTGGTGGGCTCCTACTTCTATGACAAAAAATCATGACAGAAAATGGGCTTTTCGTCCTGGGCGGGCCGGAGATGCAGATGCATGACATTCTTTGGGCCGTCCATGATGGAAAAAACCGTGGTAGAAGCGAGGGCGCGGAAAATATCGGGGAGTCCCCGGTTACGGTGGGTGGTCGGGGGCCGAGCGATGCGCGTTTCTCTCGTACGTATGCGCGTGTGTGCGAGGCGTTGTGCTCTGACTGAACCCAAGCGAGGCGTTGGGCTCTAACTGAACCCGAGCGATTGCAGTGTAGGCTACGCGTTACTGAACCCGAGTGATCGATCGATGGCTGTTAACTGAACCCGATCGAGCGATTCCTTCGCTACTGCTGCTAACTGAAGCTGATCGATGCTGCCTCTGGATGAACAGTGAGCATTGTGGGGGATTTGGATGAACAGTTCCTGGTGGGGGTGGATGAACAGGACCCCGTGGTGTTGCCTCTGGATGAACAGTACCCCGATCGATCGAGCCGGTTGGGGCTGGATGAACAGGACCCCATGGAGGGCTGGATGAACAGGACCACCCCGTGGAGGGCAGGATCAACAGTAGACCGTGGAGGGGTGGTTGGACAGGAGCCCGTGGAGAGGGCTGGTTGAACAGTAGCCGATGGAGTAGCGCGTGGTGGCGGCTGGATGAACAGGAGTCCTTGGATGAACAGTCGCAGGTGGAGGCTGGAGAAGGTCGACGGTGGATGAAGTGTAGCCCGTGGAGGCTGGAGGGGGTCGACGGTGGAGATGAACAGTATCCCGTGGAGTCCCGTTTTGCGGTACGCCACACCCCTCCCGATGAACAGGACCCGCTTCGACCGTAGCGCTCCAACACAAGTCCGTTTCCTCCGTTTTGCGGTACGCCACACCCCTCCCGATCAACAAGACCCCCGTTTCGACCGTAGGAGGTCCGTTGCCTCCGTTCTGCGGTACGCCAGACCCCTCCCGATGAACAGGATCCCGTTTCGAACGTGGTCGGTCGAACACAAGGCTATTTCCTCTATTCTGCGGTACGCCAGGCCTCGTTTCCATCGCCTGTTCCATCCAAGCCCTCCTGATGAACACGACGCATTTTGTTGCCTCCCCATGAACACGACGACGACTCTGTTTCTCCGTTCGAACCCAGCCATGTACTCGAGCCCTGGCTGTACGTATGCGCGAGTAGGCATTCGAGACCCTGCCCGTATGTACACATACGTGGCCGTATTTTCTTTCTTGCACCCTGGCCGCTGTACGTACGTGTACATGCTACGTGCGCGCCTCTACAACGACACGTGCGTGCCTCTACATCGACCAGTATATATGTACGTACACATTCGCGACCAGAATGACAACGCTACGTACGCTTCGACTAGGTGGGTCCCGACTGTCAGGCACTTCCTTGCGTGCGAAGATGTAGCTGGTGGGTCCCAGCAGTCAGGGGGAAACATTTTTTCGCAAAATATAGTGGCCCGTCCGGTGGGTCCCAGCTGTCAGGTGGAGGAATCATTATTTTTCGCGTAATAAGGAGGCACTTCCTTGCAGCGGCCATGGACCCAGCTATCAGCCTCTCCACGTACAGTCCACGTCCGATGGAAGTCGTTCCTTGACCACGTTGACCACGCCGCGCCGAGAGCACCAGGGCGGTGGACGACGGCGAGGCCTAGGAAGGGGACGACGGGGAGCCTGTAAGGGCATATTTATCCCTAAGGTGTTTTGGTGATTGATGACAATGCTTTTGCGGACTAATCGTGTGCCTTGAGTTTCTCAGACATTTCATCACTAGGCACAAGACGGTTTGGTGCCCCTCGAAGACTATTGAAGACGGCGTTTTTCTATGTTTCTTTTCGGTGGATTTGAGTCGTAGGGAAGCCGTACTATTAAGAGGTGGTCCGCGTCGAAAAGGTTTGGGTGGAATCATCACGTACACGTTCCCTTCCTTGTCTCCACCTTTCCCTTGCACTTTGGAGCATCCCCCGTTATCCTCTTTGCGATTGTCTTGTTGCTGCTGTGCTTGCGGTAGTACTGCTCCTTGGAGCGGTAGTACCGCAGGCACCTGTTGTAGTACCGTGGCTTAGGCGCGGTAGTACCGCGGGTGCACACGGTAGTACCGCTCCTCTGGAGCCGTACTACTGTGTCCCCAGGCCAAGTACCGCTGCGTTGCGGTAGTAGGGGCGGATGTAATTTTTTACATCCGCGCCTCCGCGGTAGTACCGCGCCTCGTGCGCAGTAGTACCGTGCGCGGCCTAATCCAGCAGCCACGCGGTAATACCGCTCTCCAGCGGTAGTACCGTGTCGAATTTTTGCACCGTCTCTTTTCCAGCGGAAGTAGGCACGGATGTAATTTTGTTCATCCGCACCCTTCCCAGGCTAGGGCTTTCCTACCTTGCGGTAGTACCGCAAGGGGGAGCAGTAGTACCGCGCCCGCGGTAGTACTGCCCCCTGTCAGGCCTGCTCTAGCCCCCGCTGCTGCCGCGGTAGTACTGTGGTGGCCCACGGTAGTACCGCGTGGCCTTGCGGTAGTACCGCGCCTCCGGAGCGGTAGTACCACGCGTCGCGGGCTGGTTAAGTGGATAACGGTTGGATTTCACCCACCACTATAAAAGGGTCGTCTCCTACCTCTAGCTGACTACCTCTTCCAACCCTAAGCTCCATTGTTGCTCCAAGCTCCATTTTCACCCGATCTTACTCCCTAGCCAATCAAACTTGTTGATTTGCTCGGGAGTGGTTGAGAAGGCCCCGATCTACACTTCCACCAAGAGAAATTTGATTCCCCAACTCATCCATTGCGGATCTTGTTACTCTTGGGTGTTTGAGCACCCTAGACGGTTGAGGTCACCGCGGAGCCATAGTCCATTGTGGTGAAGCTTCGTGGTGTTGTTGGGAGCCTCCAATTAAGTTGTGGAGATTGCCCCAACCTTGTTTGTAAAGGTTCGGTCGCCGCCTCCAAGGGCACCAATAGAGGATTCACGGCATCTCGCATTGTGTGAGGGCGTGAGGAGAATACGGTGGCCCTAGTGGCTTCTTGGGGAGCATTGTGCCTCCACACCGCTCCAACGGAGACGTACTTCCCCTCAAAGGGAAGGAACTTCGGTAACACATCCTCGTCTCCACCGGCTCCACTCTTGGTTATCTCACACCTTTACTTGTGCAAGCTTATTTGTGTTGTATCTCTTGCTTGCTTGTGTTCTTATTGTTGTTGCATCATATAGGTTGCTCACTTAGTTGCATATCTAGACAACCTACTTTGATGCAAAGTTTAAATTGTTAAAGAAAAGCTAAAAATTGTTAGTTGCCTATTCACCCCCCTCTAGTCAACTATATCGATCCTTTCAATTGGTATCAGAGCCTCGTCTGTTTTTAAGGACTTCACCGTACGAAGAGTATGGTTGACATCGAAGACGATGTGGCGGAGCACCCCAGTGTGAATCCAATATCGTCTACGGGAGATGGGGGTAACTCGATCTCACGCGAGGAGTTCAATGTGGCGTTATACACATTGAAAACCTCCATGACGACCGAGGTCAAAGACATGTTTAAGGAATTCTTAGAAGGGCTTAAACTTACCACCGCACCCGTGAAAGTGGGTGATCCCGCCAACACGGTGACGAATGCTAACCCCGACAAGGGGGAAGCTACTAGTGAGAAAGGCCCTTTGTCTAGTGGTAAGAATGGCACCGGCATCTTTGCCCATGTGCAACCTCCACCCGTCGATGGTGGACCGATTCCTTCGAATCACTTGAATCATGCCGGTCCACCTCCCAAGATTGACAAAAAGGAGGATTTTGATTCTTGGGTCTATCGCTTTAAGCGTCATTTAAATCATGTGAACACTAACCTTTGGAGAATCATTGAAGAAGGTTTTTATCCACATGACCTAAGCAACTTCACTCCTAGAGAAGAAGTGGAGAATCAATTCAATGAGAATGCTCTCTTCATCATCCAAGAAGCAATCCTTCCCGAAGACCTTCCGCATCTCCGGCCCTACTCATTGGCCAAAGATGCTTGGCATAAAGTGGTCTCCCTCTATCGGGGAAGCGCAAGCATTCAACGTTCCAATTATGAAGTGGTACAAGATGAAGCCGATGAGTTTGCAATGAAAGAAGATGAAGAACCTCGTGAGCTCTATCGGAGAGTTACCAAGCTTGCGGTCTCTCTCCGGGATCATGGAAGTAAGGACACCGATGAAAATTGTATCAAGCGCAAATTCCTCAAGGCAATGATGCCCTACCACAAAGCCATGTCCTCCGTCATCCGTCAAAGGCCGGACTTCCACACCTTGTCCTCAAGTGATGTGTTGGATGAGTTTGTGGCTATGAGCATATTGGACAAGACCGCCGACAATGCGGTGCTTCGCTCCCAAAGAGAAAAGAAGCCCAACCTTGCATTGAAGGCCAAGGTTTGTGTCGAAGAAGAATATGAGGAGGAAGAAAAGGAGAGCAACCTCGAAGATACGAAGTATGCCTATCATGAACACATGGCCCTTGCTTCAAGGCAATTTTGGAGCAAGAAGAACTCAAGGCCCAACTTCAACAAGAGCAACTCAAGTGGTGCAAAGGGCAAGCAACGAGTGAGGACTTGCTTCAATTGTGGTAATGTGAGTCACATTGTTGCGGAGTGCCCTTATGAGAAGAGGGAATACAATGGTGGCAAGCTAATCCGTAAGGACAAGGCCAAGTCTTTCCCCAACAAGAGCATCTTCACCAAGAAGACTCCTCACAAGGCATTGGTGGTTCAAGAAGAGTACAATGAGGATGATGATGATGATGATGATGAAGATGGTGAGTCGGTTGCCATGGCCTCCATTGCCATTGCGACGACCCCACGGGTTTCCCTCTTCGACTCACCAAATGAAAGCATCACCGCCAAGTGCCTCATGGCTAAAACCACCAACAAGGTAACCCCCAACATCAAAACTACCATCATTAATCATCCCTCTTCGACGGATAGCATTGATGAACATGAGGGAACTAATGTGGAGGAGAATGAGTTTGAGGCCTTTATGGGTAAACTCAAGGGTAAATCCAAGAGGCACTTTGTTGCTCTCTTGAAACAACTTGGTGAAGCCAATGACATGATCAAGGCTCATGAAGATACCATCTCTAAGATGGAGGGGCATAGTCATGACTATGCCGATGAGATTTCGAATCTTTCCAATGCTCTTGAGGAAGAGCATGGTCTTCGTTTGGCTCTTGAGGAGTCATACAACGATGATCATGCCAAATTAAAGAAAGATCTTGATCATGCTCTTGTTGTGTCTCGTGTGCTAAGCTCCGAGAAGGCAAAGCTTGGGGTTGATCTTCTAGACTCAAAGAGGAGTTTGACATTCTCGACAAGGCTCACAAAGTCTTGAAGGGTACTCATGCGAGTCTCAAAGAGTCACATGATCAACTCCAAGTGAAGCTAACCAAGGAGAAAGCCACTTTTCCTCATATGGTGTTGATTGATAATGCAAATGCTACTAACCCTTGTTGTGAGCATGTGCATCTTGTTGAGGAGAATGCTAAGTTGAAGGAGCAACTTGAGAAAGGCCTTGTTACATGCATACAAGGTGAGAAGAACTTCAACGATATTTTGAGCAATCAAAAGGAAATTGTGGCCAAGGAGGGGATTGGGTTCGCACCCAAGCCCAAGAACAAGAAGAAGAATGACAAGACCAAACTACCTCCTCCTCTCAAGCAAACTTTTGTGAAGGAGGGAGAGGGTGCTTCCAAGGAGAAAAAGAACAATGCGAAGGGTGGCGGTATCAAGAAGGGCAATGCCACTCCTCCCAACAAAGCCGGCGACTTTAATCCTTCATATGTGTTATGCCTTGCTAGTGATGGGCATGTTTATGCCAAATTTGTTGGTTCTCCTCATGAATACATTGAATGGTCTATTTGGGTTCCTAAGACCCTTGTTACTAACATCAAAGGACCCATTACAAAATGGGTACCTAAAACCAAGCATTGATCTCTTGTAGGTGTTTGCTTCCGGTGGGGGATCATGGTTGCTTGATAGTGGAGCTACAAATCATATGACCGGAAGCAAGGACTTGGTGGTGGATGGGCACAAGATTCCATCTATGCCCACCAATGTCGAGTGGGGTGATGCCTCATCTTCTAAGGTATTGGGACTCGGCAAGGTTGTCATTTCTCATGATCTCACGATCGAGAAGGTCATGCTTGTAGAGTCCCTTGCATACAATTTACTTTCCGTTCGTCAACTTGCAATCATGGGCTTTGCCACTTTATTTGATATTGATACCGTGGCCCTCTTGTGGAGCAAGACTCTTAAAGTAGCCTTTGTTGGGCATGTCGAGAACAGTCTATATGTGATTAACTTTTCGGAGCGACCCACTAAGACCGCGACATGCCTAATGGCTAAAGTTGACGTGGGATGGCTTTGGCATCGTCGTCTAGCCCATGTCAATATGAGATCTTTGCAAAGTCTTATCAAGGGGGACCATGTCCATGGACTAACTAATGTTAGCTTTGCTAAAGATCGTGCTTGCAGTGCTTGTATCGAAGGAAAGCTTCATGAGAAGGCTCACCCTCCCACGACTATCATCTACTCGAAGAGGCCTTTGGAGCTCCTTCACTTGGATCTCTTTGGGCCTCCATCCTTTGATAGTCTTGGGGGTAGAAAGTATTGCTTGGTGATTGTGGATGATTACTCAAGATATACGTGGGTGTATTTCTTCAAGAGGAAGAGCGAGACCCAACATACCGTCATTGACTTTGCAAATGAAGCACAACGTCAACACAATGCAAAGATCTTGACGATAAGAAGTGACAACGGCACCGAGTTCAAGAACTACACCTTGGATGAGTTCCTTAGTGATGAGGGGATCAAGCATCAATATTCCGCACCCTATACCCCTCAACAAAACGGTGTCGCGGAGAGGAAGAACCAAGCGTTGATGGATGCGGCAAGGACCATGATGGCAGAGTTCAAGTCTCCATACAACTTTTGGGCCGAAGCCATCAATACCGCATGTCATGCATCCAATCGGCTCTACCTTCGCAAGGGCTTGAACAAGACTCCATATGAGATACTCACCGGTAACAAGCCCAACCTCAAGTACTTTCGGGTGTTCGGGTGTAAGTGTTTCATTCTCAAGAAAGGTGTTTGGTTGTCTAAATTTGAGGCTAGAGCTTATGAGGGCATATTTATTGGTTATGCTACAAACTCTCATGCTTACCGTGTCCTCAATAGATCCACGGGACTTTTTGAGTAGACGTGTAATGTGGAGTTTGATGAGAATAACGGCTCCCAAGTGGAGCAAAGTGTCACTTGTGATGTAGGTGATGAAATTCCTCCTCAAGCTATAAGAAGAATGGGTGTTGGTTTTATCCTACCCATTGAGGAACCCCTTGTGGCCGAAGGAGAAGGACAATGCTCCACTCAAGTGGAGCCATCACCAACCCAAGACCCACACGCTTCCAAAGAACAAAGTGAAGGCCCTCAACATCATGAACAAGACCAAGGGCAAGATCATGCTCAAGAAGGTGTTGACACACCAAGTGATGCCCAAGGTCAAGTTCTCTCCCCCAAGCAAGCTCAAGACGGCGCTCAAGATGATCAAGTGACCGCTCCTCAACTCACCACCGAGGAGGAATTAGAGTGTCGTGCCGCCAAGATTGCTTCCAAGCTCTCCACCAAGGGTCATCTCATGAAGAATGTACTTGGAAGCATTCAAAAGGGAGTAAGCACTTGTAGACAATTGGAAAACTATTGTGAACATCACATGTTTGTCTCTTGTGTTGAACCCCAAAAGGTATATGAAGCACTCGAAGATCCGGATTGGCTTAATGCCATGCATGAAGAACTAAATAACTTCGAGTACAACAAAGTGTGGAGGTTGGTGCCAAGGCCAACGGGGAACCACAATGTCATTGGGACCAAGTGGATTTTCAAGAACAAGCAAGATGCTCATGGGACCATCATTTGCAACAAGGCAAGATTGGTGGCACTCCCAAGTCGAGGGTATCGACTACGGTGAAACCTTTGCTCCCGTTGCTCGTCTTGAATCCATTCGTTTGTTGATTGCTTATGCTTCTCATCACAACTTTAAGTTGAAACAAATGGATGTGAAGAGTGCTTTTCTTAATGGCCCTATTAATGAGTTGGTTTACGTCAAACAACCCCCCGGGTGCGAGGATCCCTACTTTCCTGATCGTGCGTATCAACTCGATAAGGCACTCTATGGCCTTAAACAAGCCCCACGTGCGTGGTATGATCACCTCACCGAGTTGCTACAAGATCGCGGGTTTGAAGGTTGTCTAATCGATCCCACTCTTTTTACTAAGAAGGTCAAAGGGGAGTTGTTTGTGTGACAACTATATGTTGATGATATTATCTTTGGTTCCCCTAACAAAGCTTTCAATGATGAATTTGCCGCACTAATGACCTCAAAGTTCAAGATGTCTTCAATGGGAGAGTTGAAGTTCTTTCTAGGTTTCAAAGTGAAGCAAAGAAGAGAAGGTACCTTCATCAACCAAGCAAAATACACTCAAGACATGCTCAAGAGATTCAAGCTAAGCGATGTCAAGCCGGCTTCCACTCCAATGCCTACCAAGTGCCAACTTGACATTGATCCCAATGGTAAAGCGGTGGATCAAAAGGTATATCGCTCCATGATTGGATCCTTGCTTTAACTTTGTGCATCTAGACCGGATATCATGTTGAGTGTGGGAATTTGTGCACGGTTTCAAGCCGCGCCTAAGGAAAGCCACTTTGTGGCTGTCAAGCGAATCTTTCGATATTTGGCTCATACCCCAAACTTTGGCTTATGGTACCCAAGAGGAGCAAACTTCAAGCTTGTACGATATTCGGATTCCGATTGGGCGGGAGACAAAGTGGATAGGAAGTCCACTTCCGGAGGGTGCCAATTCCTTGGTTGCTCTTTGGTAAGTTGGTCTTCCAAAAAGCAAAGTTGTGTGTCTCTCTCGTCCACGGAAGCGGAGTATGTAACGGCCGGTAGTTGTTGTGCACAACTCTTATGGATGAGGCAAACTTTAAAGGATTACGGTGTCATTTGTGACAAAGTGCCTCTTTGGTGTGACAATGAAAGTGCCATCAAGATTTCTCTCAACCCGGTGCAACACTTCAAGACGAAGCATATTGAGATTCGGTATCACTTCATCCGGGATCACATTAGGTGAGGGGAGATCAAGCTCAACTACATCAACACTCATGATAACCTTGCAGATATCTTCACGAAGCCCTTGGATGAAGCAAGATTTCGTGAGTTAAGGCATGAGTTAATATCATTGATTCGAGCAATGTTGCTTGAACCCTTGCACACCCCACCATACTCAACTTGTTGTCTTGTTTAGGTGTAGGCATGGACATAGGGGGAGTGTTGTTTGTCGGATTTCGGGTTCCGGCAGACCCTTAAGGTTCGAACTCTGGGGTGCGCGCGGAGATTATGTCCTCTACATCTCCGTCTCGCAAAGATCTAACTACTGAAAGAACAACACAAGAGACACAGGGTTTATACTAGTTCGGGCCACCATTGTGGTGTAATACCCTACTCTAGTTTGTGGTGGGTGGATTGCCTCTTGGGCCAGTGATGATGAACAATACAAGGAAGAACAGCCTCGCGAGGGTCTGTTCTTGGCTAGGGGGATGAACTGCTAGGAGGAGTTCAGCCGCCCTTCTCTCTCTCTCTCTCTCTCTCTCTCTCTCTCTCTCTCTCTGCTGCCTGAGTCTTTCTAGCTGGCTTCTCCGATGATCAATCGCTAGATTGCTCGATGATCTCTCGATGCCTCTACCCTGGGGGTGGCTAGTCCTATTTATAGGCAAAGGCCCTGGGCATCTTCCCAAATATTGAGCGGGAAGGGCGCCAACAATTGGCCAATTTGAAGGGGAACATCTGGTACACTTATCCTGACTAAAGTTGGTCCTCGCCTGCCAAAGGCCCTGTGGTGACGCCGTTCTGGGCTCCACGATGACCTCCTTCCCGCCCTTGGACTGGTCTTGGTCTCGTTGCACCGAAATGGGTGCCTTTGCTTGATCCTCTCGCCTGCGCTTGCCCCCTTTGCACCAAACAGGAAAGGGAGACATTGCGCGGGCTGGCGCCCGCCTGGCATCCTTGGTCGTCATGGCTTGCGTCATGGGCACCTCGTGAGGTACCCCGCCTTGATCTCTCCGCCTCCTCATGAGCTAGCCTAATGAGGCCGCGCCTGAGGAAGCGTCGTGTCGTCCGCCCCGCGAGGCTTGGCCCCTCGCGAGGGTCTTGGGTCTTGTGTTGATGAAGATGGGCCGTGCTGGGGGCCCTTTCGAGCCACGCCACAGGCCGCAGGCAGGCAAGTCTGGGGACCCCCGTTCCTAGAACGCCGACAGTAGCCCCCAGGCCCAAGGCACGCATGGACTTGGCCATGTTGAGAGGCGAAAGGGCAAGGGCGAAGCGCCGAGGGCCCTAACAGCCTGCGGCCTTGGGCGCCGCGTGGCGGTTGATTGGACGTGAGTGCTTCAGCAACCGCGCAGGTTATTAAAGGTGCGACGTCTGCCTAGGCTTTGCTTTTCTCTTTCTCCAGTCGCTGCTCAGATCCCCTTTCTTGCGCCTCTCCTTCCTTCCTCCAAAATCCCAGATCTGCTCCACCCCTGTGACCTAGGAAGACATGGCGCCTCGTCAGTCTCCGGCCGAAGCTTGGTGCTCGCCTGCTCTAGACTTGCCCAATGTGTCGGAGGCGAGCCTTGCCCGGCTGCGCCGGATGGCGGCGACGCAGGGCATCGACGGGGCACAGATGTTCAAGGTCGGCTCCGCCACCCCTGAGGGCCGAGGGAGCACCTTCTACCCTTTCTTTGTAAGCTCCATTACTGCGGGCCTAGTGCCTCCTTTCTCCGAGTTCTTCCTCTCTGTCCTCCGCCATTACAACTTACAAGCTCTGCATCTCCAGCCCAACTCCATCCTTCTTCTGGCGATCTTCGCCTACTACTGCGAGGCTCATGTGGGGGTGCAGCTATCAGTGGCCTTGCTGCGCCACTACTTCTACCTCTGGGTCACCCGTGGTTCCCCTTCCGCATGCACGAGTTTCGTCGCGTGCGGCGGCGCCATTGCCATTTCGAATCTCGGGAAGAGGATTGAGGGCTTCAGGAGCAAGTGGGTCTTGGTAGACGCCGGGCGCATCCACCCTCGGCTGATCCTACCCACGGAGCAGCCCGTGAGTTCCAGCGACTGGTGCCGAGCAGAGCTCACGGACCCCCGCGCGAAGTCGGTACTGGAGAAGATGGACGCGGACCTGAAGCCGGCCAGCACGGCGGCGGCGAAGCTGACCGGCGCGTCGCTGCTGAGGGAGTTCCTGGAGCACCAATTGGCTCCGCTTCGGCAGTACTCACCTCCGATGTGGAGGCCTCATCCGAGCCCCACGGCCTTGGGCGACGAGGATTTGACCGCGGTTCTCCAATCTCTGGTCGGGGGCGAGGTGGCAAGGTTGGAGGGCGCGCCCGCACCCTTGTTCCTTCGCGATGACTGCAAGCAGGTGGTGGAGTCCATGCCCGTCTTCAACGGGGACGAGCCCGTGCCCGTGGCGGCTCCCGAGGGACTGGTGGACGTGTCCTCCGGTGACTCCAGCGAAGAGGAGGGCAAAGAGGAGCGGGAGAAGGGCCCTGACTCCAAGGCAACTGACGGAGAGTCGAGGGCTCCCCTTCCCCGGCGCAGACCCCGCTCTCTCCGCCTCTCTTCGAGTGACGATGACAAGGATGATGAGCAAGTCGGCAGGAGCTTGCCCCCGATCCCGAAGAAGGACAGGACCGGGCTGCTCTCCCGCGGGTCTGCTCCTGGCCCAAGGCGCACCGCAGACACGCCTCCTGTTTCTGGGCTTCCTGAGGGCGATCCTTCTAGCCGGCTTTCTGGCTTCAAGTATGGCCGGAAGCTGCTTGAGCTCTCTAGCGATGACCCGTAAGTGCTCGATCTTTGTCTTTATTTCTTGTTCTGCTGCTGAGGCTTGACGTCCGCCCTTTTTGAACAGGCTGGCGCCCGCGGCAAAAAACCAAAGGGGGCTCCTGAGGCTTCGATCGGGGCAGCGCCTGTGTCCGTGGGGGATGGTGATCGTGACGCACGGGCCTCTCCTGCCCGGTCGCCCTCGCAAGGCCTGGCTGAGCTGGCTGGGGCAAGCTCAGCCCCCATGCCCCAAGTGACTCCCGAGGTGCCCTTGTCTGCCGCCACCACCACGACCGTCGGGGCGCAGCAGACTCCGCCTCGGGACGCTGTGGTTGTGCCGCCGCTGCTTTCTCCTCCTGCTCCTCCGGCTGCTGTTTCTCCATCCCCTTCTGCCGTCCTGGAGCGTGCCATTGCTGAACTGGACCGGCTGTGGCAGGATCTTCTTGGCGCCGACCCTCGCCTGGTGGCCGGGCGCCTGGAGCTGGCTTCGGGGTGGATTCGCTCCGACGCCTCGATTCGGGCGGCGCTGGTTCAGGCCTCAACGGCCTGTGACGGAGAGAGGGAGGCCACCCTCGAGGCAAAGGCTGCCCGAGACGCGGCCCTGGGGGAGGTGGTTGAAGTCCGTGGTCGCTGCAAGGAGCTGGAGGACGAGCTGCAAGGCATGCGAGACCAGCTCACGAAGGAGGTCCGCCTTCGCCAAGAGCAGGAAGAAGGCACAAAGGCTCGCGAGGCGACCATCGAGGACCGGGAGGCCAAGCTCAAGAAGCGCCGCGACTGCCTAGGCGCGCTGAAGAAGGAGCTGGAGGTGACAAAGGCCGAGCTGGACGGCAAGGCCCGGGTCCTTGCCGAGGATCACGTGGCCTTCGCGGACATGGAGAAGGAGGCCCGTGCTTCACTAAAGACACTTTACGAGAGCGGCCTGGAGAGCCCGCTGGCCGGTGCTGAGGACGGCCCCGCCAAGCTGCTTCCCTTCCTGGTTCGTGCCCTTGGGGATGTCGCCCTTGGCCTTGGCCCCACGGCTGAGGCCGAGGCGTGTGTCTTGTCTTCTGCTGCGCTGACGCGGGTCTTCGCCCACATCTACCTTTGCGATCCCAGCGCCGACCTCGAGAGCCTGTTGGAGCCGGTGAGTGGCGAGGGTGCTGCCGCCGCTGTTGAAGCCGTGAAGGGGCGCGCGGAGGCGCTGCTGGGGAAGTTCCAGGCCTTCAGTACCAAGCCAGAGCAAGGCGCTGCCAGCCCTGCTGCTCCACGAGGCGAGGCCACTCCGCGCTGCTCCACCGTCGACAAGTGACTCCGCTGCCGCTCTTGTTCTTCTTTTAATTCCTGCACATGCGTCACGCCTCGGGGAGGCATTTAAACTTGCGTTTGGTACTGAGACGATAGTATGGACTGTAATATTTGCTTTTAAATTCCTTGAGTTTTATGCTTTTCCTCCCTACTTGCTTGTGTTCTATGCCGGCAGAGCCCAGCCCCGCGCGTACCTCACCCAGCATTAGCCCCGACCGGAAACCAGGACGGGACCAAAGGAGTGAGGGGCTACGTGACAAGTTAGGCTCCTGAGTCACGATGCTCAGGAGTCCCCCTTGGTGCACGAACAACAAGTAGGGTGGTGTGATGTAGGTGTATCTTCCATTCTACGTCTGCAGAGCCCGACTCCGCGCGTACCTCACCCAGCATAGCCTTTCGGAACTAAGGAGTGAGGGGCTAAGGAGCCAGTTAGGCTCCTGAGTCGCGATGCTCAGGAGTCCCCCTTGATGCGCAAACAGCGAGCGATGAGGTGAGATGCAAGCGGGACTACCGTTCTACGTCTGCAGAGCCCGGCCCCGCGCATACCTCACCCAGCATAGCCTTTCGGAACTAAGGAGTGAGGGGCTACGGGACCAGTTAGGCCCCTGAGTCGCGATGCTCAGGGGTCCCCCTTGACGCTCAAACGGACTTCATACCTTGGCTCCGCTCGGGGAGAGACGCGCGATGAACCAGGCCCGAGGGGAGGCATTGCGATGAGGCTAGTCACTGAGCTCTGGGCTCGCTGAGGTTAATGCGGCCCGGAGGCCACCCTCAGTTGTTTATCACCAGCACGGAGCATAGCACTTCCGTATGTGTACGGGCATAGCCGCTCCTCGGCAGTGTCGTCAGCCAGCGCGGAGCATGGTGCTTCCACTGGTACGTGGGAGGGGGCTCCCCTCCGGGAGGAGCCCCCGGGGCGTGTACAGCCCCGCCCTGACACGTGGCCGGCACAGTAGGGCTAGGTGAGGTGTATCTGGGCACCCGTGAGCCAGCGCGGGACTCACGGGGCCCTTCCTCTAGGCGGGTTGCGCCTGGCACTGGGCCGTATCTTGAGATGTGTTCCTGCAAATTTGGTTAGATGCCGGCACTCTACGTCCTCGGGTCCCGGCCCTCGAGCTTGTCTCAGCCGTCGCTGGTATGCCAGGTCGCGATGCCGTGGACAAGGCCAGAGGGTGAGGGCTGGAGAGCCAGTAAGAGCCCTGAGTCATGATGCTCAGGTACCCGCCCTTTAACGTGCAAGTGGTCGACATGGAGAAGAAGGGGTGCCGTGGACAGGCATCAAGTAATCAAGCATGATAGGCGAAAGCATAGCTGGAAATAAACGCAAGGGAGATACACGCCACTGGGCCTGGCCCGAGCGGCTTGGGGATGATGCAGCCCGAGGGGCGCCCCCAACAAAGCAAGCTAATGACCGAAAAATAAAAAGGGATACATGCCGCAGGGACGGACCCACGCGGCCTGGGAATGATGCAGCCCTGGGAGGGCGCTCCCAGCTGGAAATGAAGCTTGAAGGACGTCACCTGAAGATGTCGAAGATGAAGTGGTGTTGGTGCAGCAGACTCGGTGGGCTGCGGAAGCCGATCCTCACGAGCCCCCAGGCCCAGGGGCCTTAGGAGGCTCCGGAGGCGCTGGTGGCTCCTCGCAAATCATCTCCATCTCCGACAGGACTGCGGAACGTCTGTCTTCCTAAGTCTCGATGATGCCCCTCATGAGGCGCTGGTACACAGCAGCCACGCTCGGCATGCCGTAAGGCATGCGAACAGAGCTATGGGGTGGGCCTCCGCAACGCCCCACTTGCGAGGGCCAGAGGCGCTCCATCGTGGCGACCCGATTAAGCCCTGGTACGTCGATGCAGACGCGCAGCCCACCATCCTCGCCTGGATGGGGAGCCACAGCCGGTAGACGGCGGCAACCTCTCATGATTCTTGACTCATGTAGTTCTTGAACGGCCTTGTTGATGAACTCCTGCTGGTCTGACCTTCCTTGCCTCGCTCCTTCTTGAGGGAAACGTGCTTCGAGGCATGCCTCCACATGGCGCCCAAGCGCCTCCCTCGTGACCCTGGCCAGGTCGGTGGCCCTCCAGGTGAGAGCCCCCGAGCCCTGCCTGAGGAGGGCGCTGGGCGCGCTTTCCTATGTGATGGAAGGAGGGTCCCCTTGGGCAGACGCGGGCCCTAAGGGGCCTGCCTCCTGAGGGGCTGAGCCTGACGATGTCTTCTTCTTCTTGGGGGTGATCTCGGGAAGCCTCCTGCTTCCGCGATCTGGGTCTTCTAGTGATGCGGCCTGAAAGGCTCGCTCCAGGGAACACACTGCATCCTTCTCTTCACATACTTCCTGGCATCTTGAGGACGTTGTAGCCATGATGAGTCACGGCCATGAACTTGGCCAATGCTGGGTACCCGAGGATGGCGTTGTACGGCAGGCGGATGTGGGCGACGTCGAAGTCGATGAGCTCGGTGCGGTAGTTGCTGCGGGCCCCGAAGGTGACAGGGAGGCGGACCTGCCCGATCGGGATCATGGAACCGTTGGTGACTCCGGAGAAAGGCTTGGTTGGCTGAAGCTGGTCGTAGGGCACTTGGAGATTGTTGAATGTTTCCACGGATAGGACGTTGAGCCCTGCTCCACCATCAATGAGGGTCCTGGTGACCAGTACATTGCTGATAACTAGGGAGCAAAGCATCGGGAGGACTCCGGCTGTGGCCACGCACTTGAGCTGATCTACTGACCTGAACGTGATGGCGCACGCCGACCACCTGAGAGGGCGCGTGGCTTCGAGCTTGGGGAGGACTGCATTCACTTCGCGGGCAAACTTCTTGAAGATGCGTTGGGAGGCTGGGGCTTGAGCTCCGCCCAGGATGCAGGCGATTGCGCGCGGCTCCTGGAAGCCCCCAGCCCCCTCGTCTTGGTGGCGGTCCTCGTTCCTTCTTGGCTGAGGCGGCAGTGGAGGGAGGCATGTGTTTCCCTGCAGGCGATCCTCACGAGGCTGATCCCGCCAATCCCCCTCGCGAGGCAGGTCCCGCCAGCGGTCCTCGCGAGGTTGATCACACCATCCTTGGCGCGGGCCGCGGTCTTCCCAGCGTCCTGGGTTTCTTCCTCCTCCTCGGCCGTAGCCCCGGTCAGCACGGTCAGGACGACGGCCGATCCTTCCTTCTCGCACGGCGCGGAGTTCTTGGCATTCGTTGGTTTTGTGGGTGTGGAGGTCGTGATACACACAGTACCGGCTGCCCCTGGAGGATTCGGGCAGATCCTTGCCCCGCTTGGTGTCCGGTTCCGCCGCGAGCACGGCAGCCCCCTTACGCTTCACGTCCTTGGCCTTGGGCTTCTTCTCTTTTGGGTCTGCGGTAGGCAGCTCGAGGAGGGAGAGACGCCCCTCCTCAGCCCTGGCGCACTTGGTCGCCAAGTTGAACAGCTCCAGGGAGGTGCACAGGTCTTCATGCATCGCCAGCTCCTCCTTCATCTTGACGTCGTGCACACCATCGGAGAAGGCCGAGATGATGGCTTCCTCGGACACCTTGGGGATCTTGAGGCACGCATTGTTGAAGCGCTGGATGTACTTTTGCAGGGTCTCTCCGGGTTGTTGCTTGATGCGGCGCATGTCGCTCACGGCGAGGGGCCGGTCGCGAGTACCTTGGAAGTTGGCGATGAAGCGGGTGCGCATCTGGTCCCAGGAAGAGATCGTGCTTGGGGCCAGGTTCAGGAGCCAGGTGCGAGCTCCTTCCTTGAGCGCCATGGGGAACCAGTTCGCCATGACCTTTTCGTCTCCACTGGCAGCTTCGATGCCCGGCTCATAGAGCTGGAGGAACTCTGCAGGGTCGGTCGTGCCGTCGTAGCGAGGAGGCAGGTCTGTCTTGAACTTGCCGGGCCACGCGACACTGCGCAGCTTGGTGGTGTAGGCGCGGCAGCCTGCGGTGGCCACGGGAGGCTTCGGTTGAGGGAGAGCTTGGCCTTGCGGGTCCCCATGCGCTGCAGCTGGAAGCAGCGCGGGGTCTTGACGTGCCGGAGCTGGAGCAGGGTCACGACGAGCCGGAGCAGGAAGCGCCCGGGCAGCCTCTTGCGGTCGAGGGACTTCTTGGCAGCTCCGTTCTTGCTGGGCTAGCGCCTGACGAAGCGGGTTCCGCCCAGGGGCCACGCGCCTTGGAGCCATGGCGTCTTCTTGGAGAGGAGGCGCCTGGTACGCCCCCGGAGCTTCATTACCCGTGCGGGGCGGGGTGCGGCACAGCGGAGCGGACGGCGCAGGAGAGCCCCCTGCGGTGCGGACGAGCTCGGCGACGCGGTCGAGCCATTCTTCGCAGACGTCGTCGACGAGACGGTAGCGCAGGAGCTCGTTCGCCGCGATGAGCGCAGCTCGAGCCTCCAAGGGTGCGCGGAGCGCGCGGGACGAAGAGCCAGCTGGTGTGAGCGATGGAGTAGCGGTGCGGCCGTCTTGCCGCATGGACGGGTGCTGAGACGACGCTTGCTGCTCGTTCCCCGCCGGGCCGGTGGCGGCGTTGACGGCGGGTGAGGGGGAACGACGAGGACGCTCACCGACGGGATCCGTCTGGGCGACGTGGGAAGCGATGGCGGCCCGGCGCTCGGCACGGGCCCGACGAGCGTCACACATGGACGCGACGGTCGGAGGAGAGCGGAGCGGTGGAAGACAAATTCCGGCGCACCCCTACCTGGCGCGCCAAATGTCTGATTTCGGGTTCCGGCAGACCCTTAAGGTTCGAACTCTGGGGTGCGCGCGGAGATTATGTCCTCTACCTCTCCGTCTTGCAAAGATCTAACTACTGAAAGAACAACACAAGAGACACAGGGTTTATACTAGTTTGGGCCACCATTGTGGTGTAATACCCTACTCTAGTTTGTGGTGGGTGGATTGCCTCTTGGGCCGGTGATGATGAACAATACAAGCAAGAACAACCTCGCGAGGGTCTGTTCTTGGCTAGGGGGATGAACTGCTAGGAGGAGTTCAGCCGCCCTTCTCTCTCTCTCTCTCTCTCTCTCTCTCTCTCTCTCTCTCTCTCTCTCTCTCTCTCTCTCTCTCTCTCTCTCTCTCTGCCTGAGTCTTTCTAACTGGCTTCTCCGATGATCAATCGCTAGATTGCTCGATGATCTCTCAATGCCTCTACCCTGGGGGTGGCTAGTCCTCTTTATAGGCAAAGGCCCTGGGCCTCTTCCCAAATATTGAGCGGGAAGGGCGCCAACAATTGGCCAATTTGAAGGGGAACATCAGGTACACTTATCCTGACTAAAGTTGGTCCTCGCCTTCCAAAGGCCCTGTGGTGACGCCGTTCTGGGCTCCACGATGACCTCCTTCCCGCTGTTGGACTGGTCTTGGTCTCGTTGCACCAAAATGGGTGCCTTTGCTTGATCCTCTCGCCTGCGCTTGCCCCCTTTGCACCAAAGAGGAAAGGGAGACACTGCGCGGGCTGGCGCCCGCCTGGCATCCTTGGTCGTCATGGCTTGCGTCATGGGCACCTCGTGAGGTACCCCGCCTTGATCTCTCCGCCTCCTCGTGAGCCAGCCTGATGAGGCCGCGCCTGAGGAAGCGTCGTGTCATCCACCCCGCGAGGGTCTTGGGTCTTGTGTTGATGAAGATGGGCCCTGCTGGGCCCCCTTTCGAGCCATGCCGCAGGCCGCAGGCAGGCAAGTCTGGGGACCCCCGTTCCCAGAACGCCGACATTGTTCTCTCAATGAACTCTCCCTCCCCCCATTATGCATAAATCGATCAACTCTTACACATTAGCCATTTTTGATGGTACTTGTGCTTCAAAGACGAGTTTTGGTCATGGGCCCAAGGATAATTCTTCGCGGTGCCATACCAATTGACTCAAACATAGGTGGCTCCGGCCACCGCCCTCTCTTCGGAGAGGTGGTGTCTCGTGGTTGTTTCCGTGTTGTCTTTTGCCTTTTTGTCTTAGTGTGTCTCGTGTTCTTTTGGTGTCGTGTTGCCTCGAAGTTTTCGTGCAAAGACCTATTTTTGTGTGCTTGAAATGTGCAACTTCCTGAGCTCACGGTACTACCGCGGCTAGCCACGGTACTACCGCGTTGAGAGGGCACGGTACTACCACACCTGCGCGGCCGTAATTTTTTATTGCCGCCCAGGAGAGCGGTACTACCGCTCATGTGCGGGACTTCCGCCGAGCGGTACTACCGCGATGATGCGCGGTACTACCGTGTCGCGAGTAGGTCGGGGGTTATGACTCGGGCAGGGGAGTTCCAACTCCCCATACCCATTCACTTGTCTCTCTCTCCCCACGTCTCTCTCTCTCTTGCTCACGAACGGCGCCGGAGGTCCTCGCCGGATCTCCGTCTCCGGCCACTCTCCTCGGATTCCGACCGGTGGGATCGTTCCCCACCACTTCCTCTTGCCATGGAACAAGGTTCCTCCCCAAATCCCTCTCTTTCTTGGTTGTTCTTTTGCTTCTAGGTTTTTGGGGAGATGCATGTTGTTCTTGAGATTTTAGGCCAAATATGTGCAAGAGTAGGATTCAGGAGAGTCGTGTTGCGTAGGAATTATACTTGATATATTGTCCTGTGATAGATTTGATCAACCGTAGTACCGCCGTGGTTTCGCGGCTTTTTCTCAGATTTGAACTGTTTTGGATCTGACGCGGTGTGGTACTACCGCCTGTCTCGTGCGGTACTATGGCCCGTCAGGTGCGGTACTACCGCGCTAGCTGCGGCACTAAGACCCTACTACCGCTCCCAGACCCGGTACTACCGTGACTTCGCACGGTACTACCGCGACTTGGAGCGGTACTAGATTTTTAGTACCACAGCCCCTGGCAGTACTACCGTGGGATCACATCTTTCTCATGGCATTTAGAATGTATGCTTCCTAAGTGTTTCTTTTGCTTTGCCGAGGTCTTCGCATTGATCCTTCTTGCTTGTCGTGTGTGTTTTGCGCTTTGTGTCTCAGATGGTGGCTCTCGCCATTCCAATCCCAGTCGTGACACTGGCTCCAAGCGTTTGCACAATCAAGGTGAAGCACCAGAGGGCTCCAATGCCCCCAAGCGTCATGTCAAGACCACCGCCAACAAGAACAAGGACCCCGTTAGGGGCATGGACGAGATACCCCTTGCTGTGTACGTTCGTCTCAGACAGTTCAACCCGTATGTGAATCCTTGTGCTATCATCAAAGGTTGTGAGTTGTTTTGGACCAAGCAGCAGAATCTCACTTATCTAGATGTCATCAAGAACAAGCAGAATACCTATGTGGAGGTCAAGTGGATTGAAATGCATCACATGAGGAAGGAAAAGTTTCGTGAGTACTTTGGAGAGGCTCTGGACTTGGTGGAGCAGTTTGGCATTGAGCATGTGATCTCCTTCCATCTGGACTTTGACCCTGAGCTTGTCTGTCAGTTCTTTGCCTCTGTGTACTTTCACCCTGGGGAGGAGCGGAGGATGACGTGGATGACCAGCGGCCGACAGTTGACCGCCACCTGGAAGGAGTTCATGGATCTGTTGCATGTTCCAGATGATGGGCTCAACACTCATGTTGGTGTTCGTCCCCATGCCAATCCTGAGTCTACTAACAAGAATAGGCTCCAGCAGTTCTATGTTGAGAAGGTGCTTGTCGGTGTCAAAACCGGCGGAGCTCGGGTAGGGGGTCCCGATCTGTGCGTCAAGGTCGGATGGTAACAGGAGACAAGGGACACTTTATTTTACCCAGGTTCGGGCCCTCTCGATGGAGGTAAAACCCTACTCCTGCTAGATTAATATTGATGATATGAGTAGCACAAGAGTAGATCTACCACGAGATCAAGGAGGCTAAACCCTAGAAGGTAGCATATGGGTATGATGATGGTTATGATGTGTTCGTCCTACGGACTACAACCCTCCGGTTTATATAGGCACCGGATAGGGTTAGGGTTACACAGAGTCGGTTACATTGGTAGGAGATCTTGAATATCCGCACGCCTAGCTTGCCTTCCACGCCAAGGAAAGAACCTTCCGGACACGGGACGAAGTCTTCAATCTTGTATCTTCATAGTCCTGGAGTCCGGCTGAAGATATAGTTCGGCTATCCGAACACCCCCTAATCCAGGACTCCCTCAGTAGCCCCTGAACCAGGCTTCAATGACGACGAGTCCGGCGCGCAAATTGTCTTCGGCATTGCAAAGCGGGTTCCTCCTCCAAATTCTTCAAGAAGATAATAAACACCAAAAAATAGTGTCCGGCTCTGCAAAACAAGTTTCCATGTATTGCCATATAGAGAATAATACAAACACAAATCAAATCTGTTGACGTATTCCGCAGTGCGTCATAACACTGCGACCAAGCCTTCTGTATGGATTATTTTTGTTGTTCCATCGCAGCATGTTCAACGAGGCGGTTTCTTTGGCACGTCTTGTCGAAGTAGAGATCGTGTGCCCCTTTTAACGGGATTCTCATTAATGCGGACGTGGGTAACCCAACCGCGCCATTTACCACGGCGTGTGAGCGGCAAGCGAGTTTTATTGGGTAGGTGGGGACGCATAACGGCATCAGCCTATATAAGGGGATAAAGATCCACCTCTTTCACCTACGCCTTCTTCCTCCTTTGCCCATCCATCTCCTGCGCACTCAAGCTCCAACGCCCAAGTTCGCTCTTTCTTCCCCAACCTGCTCCAGCGATGTCCGGAGCGGGTGGCAAGTGGATGGCTTCCTCCGTTACGGAGGGTCAAATCAAAAAGCTTAGGAAGGCCGGATATTTGTCCAAGGACATCCCGCACCGGCTTCCTGAGGCGGGGCAGCTTCTTCCCACCCCAAGGCCCCATGAGAGGGTAGTTTTTCTCCCCCATTTCCTCCGCGGACTGGGTTTTCCACTTCACCCATTTGTCCGGGGGCTCATGTTCTACTACGGCCTGGACTTCCACGATCTGGCCCCGAACTTTATCCTCAATATCTCGGCGTTTATCATCATGTGTGAGGCCTTTCTCCGCATCCGCCCCCACTTCGGCCTCTGGCTCCAGACCTTCAACGTCAAGCCCAAGGTGGTGTCCGGCACCCAGGCGGAGTGCGGAGGTGCTATGGCCGGCAAAATGGCCAACGCACTCTGGTTCGATGGCTCCTTTGTGGAGTCCTTAAAGGAGTGGCAGGCAGGGTGGTTTTACATCACCGAGCCACGCGACTCGAAATGGGTCGCGGCCCCTGAGTTCCGATCCGGACCCCCCACGCGGCTCATGTCCTGGAAAGAGACGGGCCTATCGTGGGGCAATGAAGAAGAAGTGACCGGACTGCAAACTTGCATCCGGTCCCTGGTGAACAAGCCCATCCGGCATGTCAACATCATCCAGGTCATGTTCGTTCGCCGGATCTTCCCGTGCCAAGAACGGGAGTTCACTTTGTGGGAATTCGACCCGGCGCAGCACCAAACCCTCAATAGGCTCTTCGACACGACGTATGAAGACGTCTGGAAGGTGCTAACCAAAGGCGTCGAGTGCCCCACATCCGCTTTCGAGGACCGCGGATACAGCTCGCAGCGCAACGCTGGCGAGGTAGGCTATTTATACCTTTCACAGGTTCGTTAAGCTTCTCTACATAGATTAACTCTATGTGGGATCTAAAAACTCCCTTTGCCTTTGACAGGCGTGGCTGAAGATAGCCGGACCAATCAACTGTCCGGCTCCTCTGCCCAAAGACCCAGCCCCAGCTCTCTTAGAGAAGCTGCTGGCTCCGGCGCCCTATGTGGTGCCGGAGAAGAAGGTCAAGAAGAAGAAGACCACCGGGACTCAAAAGAGTGACCGCAATGTGGTGGTGTCGAGCTCGTCATCTGGCGAGTCTGCAACGCCCTCCTCTCGTGAAAACGAGGAGGAGGAACAAGGAAGCTCTCCCCCTCCAGCGAGGGGAGCGAAAAAGAAGAAGGTCGCCCCAACAGGGGAGACCGAGGGGTCGAGGAAGAGGAAGACCCCTCCGCCGGACTACTCCCCCAATGCCGAAGAGGGCGGAAAGGAGTGGCCGGATAGAACCAAGCGTCCGGCGACATCGTAAGTATTCACATACCAGAATGACTCATAGTATCTTCAAGTGCGCAGCTTACCCTAATGTCGAATGCTATTTGCGCAGCCCGCCCCGAGCCGCACTCGATGATTCATCGAGCGGCTCCCTGGATTCGTCGGACATGAACTCTGTCCCGCCCGCAGTCTCCCCCAGCGGGGCGGACGACGCCGAAGCGGCGTCCCGCCGAACAGGACAGGAGGAGGTGGTCCTGGAGGAGCCGCAAGGCAATCCTCAGGACCCCAGGAGTAAAGGGGATGAAACCCCCCAGGGCTCCCAGTCCGGCTTTGTGCCGGACACCGCGCCGGACTCAACCGTCCTGGCTCGCGGTGGGCGAACTCCTTCCAAGAGGAGTAAGCCGTCTGAGCCGGCGACCTATGTCCAACCAGAGGCGCCGGATAGTCTGTTGGAGGCGCTTGAAGGCGCCACCATCGACGAGGAGCACCGTACTATTATGAGTGCGGTGGTCCAAAGGGTTCAGTCCGCCAAGAGCGGACTGAATGAAGCTTGCGCTAGCCTTCTAACAGGCTTCCAGGTAAGCAAAAAATATGCTAAATTCATTACCGCATAGACAGTAGCCCCTGATGCTCTGTTCGGTGTTCGGGAAGAAAAGCCGAATAGAGGATCCAACAATTTTTGCAGGAGTCTAATAAAAAGTCTAATATGCGCATGCAGGCTTCCTTGTTGTCCACCGCCGCATTGACTGCGCAGGTGGAAGTCCTGAAAAAGGACCTCGAGCGGTCCGCGCAAGAGCTCGGCCTTGCCAAAAGGCAGCTCGTGGAAAAGGAAGGTAAGAAAATACCCCTTAGAAGAAAAAAGAAAAAAAAAGGTGCCTATAGAGAGGCTTGATTGCAAAAAGAAATAACAGGATTGTACTGCTTATTGTAGGGGCCACAACCGAGGTAGCAACCCTGAAGCAGGCGCTGGCTGAGGCCGAGAAGAAAGCGGCCGAGGAGCGCGCCGAGCGAGAAAAGCTTGGGGTCCAAATCGGCGAGGTGCAGCAAGAGCTGCAAGCTCTCATGAAGAAACATGAGGGTTTGGAGCTTGAGGCAAAAACGCAAGCATCCGAGCTCGCGTCGGCTGTTGAGACCACCAAGAGTGCCAAGGCCGAAGCCCAAAAGGCCCTCCAAGAGTTGGAGGATGTGAAAAAGATAGCAGCGGGTAAGGCATTCTTAATGCAAAGTAGGAATATAAAGGTGAAATACCTATTACTTACCCGAATCCGGAGTTCTCCAGGGGCGTTCTTCGATCTTCCCCGCAGCGCATCCGACGCCGCCGCATTCTACCGAGCTGAAGAGGACAGCTCGACGGAGAGTGTGTTCTGGTCTCAGTATTTTGAGGCCGGACACCCTGTGCCCTTAAGCGATCAGCTGAAGCAGCTGGCCGAGCTCCACAAGGCGGCCGAACAGGCCATGAAGGGCTTACTAGTTCGGCTGTGGCCTGGAGAGGCCCTGCCTGGGAGCTACTTCGGGATGGTGCGGCGGCTGGTGGAGGCCTGTCCACGGCTTGAGGTCATCAAGCGCTTCGTCTGCATAGAAGGTGCCCGGAGGGCCCTTGCCCGTGTAAGGGTACACTGGGGCAAGCTGGACGGAGAGAAGCTGGTGAAGGACGGGCCGCCGCAGGGGAAGGAGCATCGCAAGCCCGAGAACTACTACAAGGAAGTTCTCGCTGGAGCTCGCCTTGTCGCGGATGAGTGTGCCAAAGATGTAATATTTCAATGAACTCGCTCGTTTGTATCCTGTGCGCTGAAAACTTGTTCATATGCGCTTAAGCAATGCTTTCTGAATTTAAAATATTATTTTCTGTGCGGCCGTTTATCAATAACTGAGAGATGGCGAGTCGTCGGCTTCTGCCCCCATGCAACTAGTGCTGGGGTGTTCGGGATAAACCTGAGGGCTCTTGTTCCCATAGTTGGGTCCTTTGAGGGAGGCGCTCAGCACAGCGAACCAGGCAATCGGACTATAATGCTTGAACACTCTCACTTAGCCATAGAACGTTATAATTTTAAATTTCGGCGAAGCCCCTAGTTCGGAAGGCCGAATTCGGGGCACTATCCACACCTTTAGCCAGACTTAACCAGCTCTCCGCTCGAAGCGGCATAAGCCTTTAGGGACTCGAAAAACCTCTCGAACAGCGACCGGTCTCGCGCCTTATCATGATAGTCTGTTTTAGCTTTCTCCACTGAGGTGCTCACCCACCTGATCTGGGGCACAATCGCAGTGGTTCTCCTAGTGCTACCTTAGCCGATAGAGCGGAACGTAAGGCACCAAAACATAGGTGCCGGGCAAACCCAACATATGACCAAAATCATGACTCGGAGCCGATGCATATAATGCTATAAGTTCGGGGTGACGCACTTGTGAAAGTGGACGGACTTCTCACACCAGATAGAAGGGTAATAAAGCCCCTGGCGTGGTTTGCCGTACCATGGTGTACGGGTGCGATCATGTTATTTGAGTAAACATATGTATATTAAAAGAAGATAATGCAGAAAATAGACGAAAGCTATGCATTATTTATGAGGAGGCTGTTTATTCAAGCCGAACGATACAAGTAGTGCGAAAAAATTTAGACTATTTAACATGTCCTGACCAGGCGCAGGCCGCGGAATTTAGAAACAGATATATCGCTTGAAATAGAGACCACCTGAGAGTTCCATGATGCGGTGTTGTTTTGTCTGCTTTCCTGGGTCCTGTATCGTCTGTGCGGCAACGAGGCCGAACACTGTATCCAGAGTATGGAGTCCTGAAAGAAAAGAAGAACCCGACAGCCCCTAGTACGTTTGACGCCGTATTGTTGGCATGTCGTTTTATTTGCCCCTTCCCCTAGGCCCATGGAATTGTAAGGGCGTAATTGTGTACTCGAGGTACTAGCTCCGCTATGTAGCGATGGATGGGGTTGGGGCCGTATTGCTACGCGTGCTCTGAACGCACCAGTCGGTCTTGCTGCGGGTTACTCCGGGCGCGTTTTGCTTTGTCCTGCTTTGTAGTGGCCTGACTCGAGAGCTGCCTTAACAGGCTACTTTGTACCTCTGCTGCGAGGGCCGCCGTGTGTTCCTCCGTACGGATGGAGCGTTCGGTGTTTCCGCTGACCGTGATTACACCTCAAGGGCCTCGCATCTAGAGCTTGAGATATGCGTAGTGCGACACCGCATTGAATTTAGCGAATGCGGTTCGTCCAAGCAGAGCATGATAGCCACTGCGGAACGGAACTATGTCGAAGATTAACTCTTTGCTTCGGAAGTTGTCCGGAGATCCGAAGACCACATCAAGTGTTATGGAGCCTATGCAATTGGCCTCTACACCTGGGATGACGCCTTTAAAGGTCGTCCTTGTGGGCTTGATCCTTGATGGATCTATGCCCATTTTCCGCACTGTATCCTGGTAGAGCAGGTCCAGGCTACTGCCGCCGTCCATGAGGACTCTTGTAAGGTGAAATCCGTCAACGTTTGGGTCAAGAACCAATGCGGTGAAACCGCCATGACGGATGCTAGTGGGGTGGTCCCTTCGATCGAAGGTGATCGAGCAAGAGGACCATGGGTTGAACTTTGGGGCGACTGGCTCCATCGCGTATACGTACTGTAGCGCACGCTTCCTCTCCCACTTGGGAATATGAGTCGCGTATATCATGTTCACCATCCGCACTTGTGGGGGAAACCCCTTCCGTCCGTTCTTGTTCGGCGGCCTGGGCTCCTCTTCGTCATCGCTGTCTAGCCCCTTGTTTTTGTTTTCGGCTCTTAACTTGCCTGCCTGCTTGAACACCCAACAATCCCTGTTGGTGTGATTGGCTGGCCTTTCGGGGGTGCCGTGAATCTGGCACGAGCGGTCGAGTATTCGGTCCAAACTGGACGGGCCCTGGGTATTCTTTTTGAATGGCTTTTTCCGCTGACCGGATTTATGGCCTCTGAATCCGGCGTTTACTGCCGTATCTTCATTGCTGTCGCTGCTGACGCGGCGTTTCTGTTTATTCCGTCACGACCTGCCACTTTTGTCCATGGTATCTGAATTATCTTGCTTCTTCGATAAGTTGTTGCTGCGAGCTAGCCAGCTATCTTCGCCCGTGCAAAAGCGGGTCATGAGTGTCGTGAGGGCTGCCATGGATTTCGGCTTTTCCTGTCCCAGGTGTCGGGCAAGCCACTCGTCACGGATGTTATGCTTGAAGGCTGCTAAGGCCTCTGCATCCGGACAATCGATTATCTGATTTTTCTTTGTTAGGAACCGTGTCCAGAATTGCCTGGCCGATTCTCCTGGCTGCTGGATTATGTGGCTTAGGTCGTCGACGTCCGGTGGCCGTACATAGGTCCCCTGGAAGTTGTCGAGGAATGCGGCCTCCAGGTCCTCCCAAGAGCCGATCGAATCTGCGGGGAGGCTGTTAAGCCAGTGCCGGGCTGGTCCCTTAAGCTTAAGGGGTAAATATTTGATGGCGTGCAAATCATCGCCACGTGCCATGTGGATGTGGAGGAGATAGTCCTCAATCCATACTGCCGGATCTGTCGTACCATCGTACGACTCGATGTTGACGGGTTTAAAACCCTCTAGGATTCTATGATCCATTACTTCGTCTGTGAAGCATAGTGGGTGTGCGGCGCCCCTGTACTGGGCTATGTCTCGACATAGTTCGAAGGAGTTGTGCCTGTTGTGTTCGGCCCGGCCGGATTTATTGTGTCCGGAGTGAAAACTGTCACGTGCCGTCGGGCGTCCGCGCGATCCATAGATCGATCTTGTTTGCCTTGCTTTGTCCTCCAGGACGTCTCGCAAGTCTGGTTCGTGTTCCCGTGCCTTGGTAAAGCGGCTGCGGGGCATGGCTTGTTTGGATGTTCGACAGGCTTCTCTGTCGCGGCCGTGAGGTGGCCGATCTGCCATGTCTTGGGCTTCCTCCTCTGATTGGGGTAGCGGCCTGCGCTTAGGATAGTTTTTGGAGGGGCGTCTGAGCTCGTGCTCTTCGGCCGCAAGGACTTCAGTCCATCTGTCAGCTAGCAAATCTTGATCAGCTCTAAGCTATTGTTGCTTTTTCTTTAGGTTGTTCGCCGTGGCTAAAAGCCTGCGTTGAAAGCGCTTTTGTTCGGCGGGGTCTGATGGTACGATGAATTCATCGTCGCCGAGGCTTGCCTCGTCTTCGGAGGGAGGCATGTAGTTATCGTCGTCGACCTCTCGCTCTGCCGCTCTCTCATGAGGGCGGTCTTCTCCATTTTCCTGTGCCGAATCCTGCTGGTTTTGGTGTTCTTCGGCGCTGTCCGGGGTAGTATTATCTCCCGTGCCGGAATCACCGTTTCTACTGTGGCGGGATTTGGAGCGGCGCCGCTGACGTCGGCGTTTTGGAGGCTTTTTCGAAGTGCCATCCTCCGTTGTTCCATCGCCATCTCCATCTTTTGGAGCATCCACCATGTATATGTCGTAAGACGAGGTGGCGGTCCAGCGCCCTACAGGTGCTGGTTCTTGCTCGTCTCCTCCTTCGTCGTCCATACCGTCGAAGTCTTCGGAGCCGAAGTCAAGTATGTCGGTTAAATCATCGACAGTGGCTATTAAGTGGGTGGTGGGTGGGCTTTGAATTTCTTCGTCGTCCGAATCCCAACCTCGTAGGCCATAGTTCGGCCCGGGCTCTCCTGACAAAGAGAGAGACTTGAGAGAATTCAGAATATCACCAAAAGGTGAATACTGAAAGATGTCCGCGGCGGTGAACTCCATTACAGGCGCCCAATCTGATTCGATCGGTGGGGGCACGGACGACCCGAAGTTCGGAGAAGAGTCCGGCTCCTTGGAGTCACAGGCTATGCGGAGGGTGGGGCTCGCGTTCGGCTCAATGGCCTTTAAGATCGCAGCCCCCGAGGTGACATCCAACCGTTCATCTTCAAAGAACGCAGCGGGCTCCGAATCGAGGATCGGGGCCGGAGCGTATGCGGCCTCCAGGACACTGTTCAGAGGCAGAGCTATATCATGCCCCTCGAGATAGTGCGGCGCGCTTGGCTGTGGCTCGAATCCGTCGAAGATCAAGTCTCCGCGGCTATCTGCCGTGTAGTTTAGGCTTCCAAACCTGACTTGATGGCCAGGGGCGTAGCTCTCGATCTGCTCCAGATGACCAAGCGAGTTGGCCCGCAGAGCGAAGCCACCGAAGACGAAGATCTGTCCGGGGAGAAAAGTCTCACCCTGGACCTCATCGTTGTTGATGATCAAAGGAGCCATCGGGCCTAAAGGCGACGACACAGAGGAGCTCTCAATGAAAGCACCAATGTCAGTGTCAAAACCGGCATATCTCGGGTAGGGGGTCCCGATCTGTGCGTCAAGGTCGGATGGTAACAGGAGACAAGGGACACTTTATTTTACCCAGGTTCGGGCCCTCTCAATGGAGGTAAAACCCTACTCCTGCTAGATTAATATTGATGATATGAGTAGCACAAGAGTAGATCTACCACGAGATCAAGGAGGCTAAACCCTAGAAGCTAGCCTATGGGTATGATGATGGTTATGATGTGTTCGTCCTACGGACTACAACCCTCCGGTTTATATAGGCACCGGATAGGGTTAGGGTTACACAGAGTCGGTTACATTGGTAGGAGATCTTGAATATCC
This sequence comes from Aegilops umbellulata, assembly GCA_032464435.1. Lineage (NCBI taxonomy): Eukaryota > Viridiplantae > Streptophyta > Magnoliopsida > Poales > Poaceae > Aegilops > Aegilops umbellulata. Next base: position 80,394,480 of record CP136060.1, on the reverse strand, counting down.
GCACGCCTAGCTTGCCTTCCACGCCAAGGAAAGAACCTTCCGGACACGGGACGAAGTCTTCAATCTTGTATCTTCATAGTCCTGGAGTCCGGCTGAAGATATAGTTCGGCTATCCGAACACCCCCTAATCCAGGACTCCCTCAGTGCTCGCCAATGGCAAGTCAGCTTGGGTACTGAACTCCTTTCTGGATATCATGTACCGCATCTGCCGCAACTCTCTGTTCTCGCGCATTGGCGACAAGGTCAAGGTTCATGCTTATATGGTGGATATGATGCTCATGTGCTAGGAGGCCCGGGTGTCTCAGACTCAGCCTCTGGATGTCTCACACATCATGTGGCATGAGCTTCGGTTTGCGGTGTTCAACCGTAAGGTGCCTATCTATGGACCTTACTTGTTTATGTTGATCTCCAGGACTTGGGAGAAGCTGTACCCTGCTGATGAGTTCCATGCTCCTGAGTGGATTCGCCATGATTCTATCAGCCTCCGTGTCAAGCCCAACTGGGCCAACACTACTACTCGTGCTGAGGCGTCTGCTGCTAGGAGGGCTGTTGGTGAGGAGGAGGCTGGAGCAGAGGATGTTGCTGAGGACCGTGCCGCTAGGTCTTCCCAGAGTTCCTCTGAGCCCTCATGGGCCAAGAAGCTAAAGGACAAGATGAAGTCTCTCTTCTGCATGCAACCTAAGGGGCAGTACATGACTCACGTGGCCTCCAAGGAGGCTCGCCGCCGTGACTTGCACATCCTGAGGGTCTTTGGAGAGGCTCAGTCTAGCGGTTCGGAGTGGAACATCACCCCGGAGGCCGAGTGGATGGCGAAGCAGGGCTTCAAGTGGACTGATTTTGACGAGGACATCGAGGAGGACATTCCTGCCGCCGAGTCTAACAAGGAGCACTGGGATGATTTCTCCGCTTGAGCCACCCCGAGTGTGTAGGTGTCCTCTCTGCCTTTTTGGCGTCTCGATGCCAAAGGGGGAGAGAGTGTAGGGATTTGCTCGTGTGTCATTGTGTTTGGTGTGTTTCGTTTGAACCTCGTTTCGTTTGCTTTGGTTTGGTTTGAGTCTTATCCTTCATATGGTGTAAGACATATGCACTTTATCCTATCTTAGCGAGCTTATGTTATAGTGTGCTACCTGTTTTATGCTCTTGTTTAGTTGAGTAGCCTTATCTTTGCTAAATATGCCTTGTCTTGATCCTAGTTGTGTGATGTGCAGTCCAAAGCATCCATCTAGATTGCACACATCTAGGGGGAGCCCATCTATATTTTAGAGAGGAGGGATTTGCCTATGCTCTAGTTTATTTCCCTTTTGCGCAAATCCCGTATTGTCATCAATCCACCAAAAAGGGGGAGATTGTAAGGGCATATTTATCCCTAAGGTGTTTTGGTGATTGATGACAATGCTTTTGCAGACTAATTGTGTGCCTTGAGTTTCTCACACATTTCATCACAAGGCACAAGACGGTTTGGTGCCCATCGAAGACTATTGAAGACAGCGTTTTTCTACGTTTATTTTTCGTGGATTTGAGTCATAGGCAAGCCGTACTATTAAGAGGGGGTCCGCGTCGGAAAGGTTTGGGTGGAATCATCACGTACACGTTCCCTTCCTTGTCTCCACCTTTCCCTTGCACTTTGGAGCATCCCCCGTTATCCTCTTTGCGATTGTCTTGTTGCTGCTGTGCTTGCGGTAGTACTGCCCCTTGGAGCGGTAGTACCGCAGGCACCTGCGGTAGTACCGTGGCTTAGGCGCGGTAGTACCGCGGGTGCCCATGGTAGTACCGCTCCTCTGGGGCCGTACTACCGTGTCCCCAGGCCAAGTACTGTTGCGTTGCGGTAGTAGGGGCGGATGTAATTTTTTACATCCGCGCCTCCGCGGTAATACCACGCCTCGTGCGCGGTAGTACCGTGTGTGGCCTGATCCAGCAGCCACGCGGTAGTACCGCTCTCCAGCGGTAGTACCGTGTCGGATTTTTGCACCGTCTCTTTTCCAGCGGAAGTAGGCACGGATGTAATTTTATTCATCCGCGCCCTTCCCAGGCTAGGGCTTTCCTGCCTTGCGGTAGTACCGCAAGGGGGAGCGGTAGTACCGCGCCCGCGGTAGTACTCCCCCCTGTCAAGCCTGCTCTAGCCCCCGCTGCTGCCGCGGTAGTACTGTGGTGGCCCACGGTAGTACCGCGTGGCCTTGCGGTAGTACCGCGCCTCCGGAGCGGTAGTACCGCGCGTTGCGGGCTGGTTAAGTGGATAACGGTTGGATTTCACCCACCACTATAAAAGGGTCGTCTCCTACCTCTAGTTGACTACTTCTTCCAACCCTAAGCTCCATTGTTGCTCCAAGCTCCATTTTCGTCCGATCTCACTCCCTAGCCAATCAAACTTGTTGATTTTCTCGGGAGTGGTTGAGAAGGCCCCGATCTACACTTCCACCAAGAGAAATTTGATTCCCCCCACTCATCCCTTGCGGATCTTGCTAATATTGGGTGTTTGAGCAGCCTAGACGGTTGAGGTCACCGCGGAGCCATAGTCCATTGTGGTGAAGCTTCGTGGTGTCGTTGGGAGCCTCCAATTAAGTTGTGGAGATTGCCCCAACCTTGTTTGTAAAGGTTCGGTCGCCGCCTCCAAGGGCACCAATAGTGGATTCACGGCATCTCGCATTGTGTGAAGGCGTGAGGAGAATACGGTGGCCCTAGTGGCTTCTTGGGGAGCATTGTGCCTCCACACCGCTCCAACGGAGACGACTTCCCCTCAAAGGGAAGGAACTTCGGTAACACATCCTCGTCTCCACCGGCTCCACTCTTGGTTATCTCACACCTTTACTTGTGCAAGCTTATTTGTGTTGTATCTCTTGCTTGCTTGTGTTCTTATTGTTGTTGCATCATATAGGTTGCTCACTTAGTTGCATATCTAGACAACCTACTTTGATGCAAAGTTTAAATTGTTAAAGAAAAGCTAAAAATTGTTAGTTGCCTATTCACCCCCCTCTAGTCAACTATATCGATCCTTTCAGAGTCGGGGAAGACGCGGAAGTGGAAGCCCGTGCGGAGAGGAGTACGAGGGTTCGCTGGTTCGGCTGCGGTGTGAGGCTGCCGTCGCCGCAAGGCCTGGCCAGCGGTGGGAATAGTAGGGGGCGGTGAGGCCTCCGCGGCAGCACAGCCGGCCACGGGAGGTAGGAGCATGCGGGACGACCGACGCTGCTTTGGGCGGCTGGAGCAAGAAGACCAGAGGTTGAAGAAGCACTAAGGCCGTTGGATGGACATCGTACGATCACTCGAGCTAGAATCGTTCATATTGACTAAAGTTGACAGAGGCCCCCGTCCCAGTCAACTTAGTAGGCCCACAACTTAGCGGTCATCTATTTGCCAATTATGTGAACTAAACAATCAACATATAAAATAATTTAAATATATATAATATAGTTAGAAGGGAAACATAAGTTGGACCTGGCTTTCCTATTCTTATATAGAAAAATAGAACAGACCTCTGCGTTTTCTTCAAAAAAAAATACATAAATTGGGCTGCCAAAAATAAAACCTCGGATGGGAGGTCCATAGGCCGGTCGATACATGACAGCCCTAAGAAAATACAAACAGGCCTATGGACCTCCCATCCGAGGTCGTGGGTTGCGCATGTTAAAAATGAAAACCTAGACGGGGCAGCCCAAAACCACGCCCAACACTTGCCAAAACTTCGCCCCTTGTTTTCTCTGTGTTTCACAGACTCGACATTGTGTGGGCATTTTGACTGTGCATCATATGAAGATGTGCTATGCATGAATGTTGATCAGCATGATGTTAACTGGCTGGTAGTTCCATTTTCGACCATGAATAAAACTTCCAACATGATGTTAACCCTGTTTGAAAAGGCCGTGTTAATATAAATGCTCTGCCTCTGAAAGTTGCAGTTTCTTATCTGAAACTGAACTTGCAGTTTCTTCTCTGAGAATCACATTGTCTGCACTTTTGTACTCCTATGAAACTACATTTTTTTAAGTGCTAAAAATAGATCTCTAGAATTCATAAAATACTTCATATGCTCAATACTGCAAATCTGAAATTCAAAAGACATTCATATCTGAAAGTACTCTCAAAATACACAACACAAAACACAATTCACAACCTGCAAATACTGACAACCCTAAGCTCCTCCTGACAATTCACAACCTGCCCGACTATTGGGCTGGGGGGCAGCCCCCTCCTATTCCTCGGCGGCAGACAGCCGCCCCGTGAGACGATGTGAACAACGAGGGAGACGGTGGCGGGGAAGCATCGTCAGGCCAACTGTCTTTCTCCTCTTGCAGTTGGGTTCGGTCGACGAAGACTCCACCGGCTCACTCTGGCAGGACACCCTCACAAACGGCACCCTGTAGATGCTCGATCCTTCAATCTCTGGTGGATGCTCCATCTGGGATCTATACTCCCACCACCGCTCCCTCACGATCAGATTCAATGAATCTGTTTGCTCCATGGCCTAGAGGAGTAGCTCTATGTACTCCGGCGCGACTCCCTCCGAGAGTATCGCCGCCTTTTCGCTCTGTTGCAGATATTTGGCCATGGATGTCGTCGTCGCCGCTAGTTGGTCCTTGTTGTCAAACCAACACTGTATCTCCAACATCCTAGCTAGCTTCACAGGGTCACCGTCTGCGATCCTCACGTATCGGTTGTACTCCTCCATCGATCTACCTCTCCACAGCACCTTCACTCGCCGGCGGTGGTTTTTGAATGGAAGAGGAGAGGAGCAGCACTGGTTATGGATTAGAACGGGAGAGGAGCGATGCTGGTTTTGGACTGGAACAGGAGAGGAGGGGCGGTGGTTTTGAAATGGAAGAGGAGAGGAGCGGCGCTGCATTTAGATTGGAACAGGAGAGGAGCGGCGGTGGTTTAAGAGGAGAAGAGCGGAAGAGCGGCTCTGGTCTTGGAAGTATTTTGTTGTTGTTTTGCGTATTTTGGGTCAAAGTTTGACCACGTACTGTATTTGACAAGCAAAATGTGAATGCATGTCACCAAAAATTGTATCGTTTGGTTCATATCTAAATGTACTTTCAAATTATATTATTTTTGCAACGTATAACATATATTTTATGTGCGAAAATCATGGTCAATTATGACCCAGAATAAAAGGGGGACTAGTTAATGTGGGGTCGCTTTATTAATTGAAGGGTAAATTGATTTTGATTTTGATCCAGTCATAGCGCGTCGGCCCTCTCGTCCAATCCTAAATCGCTGCCACACGCTCCTCTCCCTCTTCTCCATTGCAAAACCACCTCCTCTCCTCACCATCATCTCCATTCCAAAACCACCGTCTCGCCTCTCCCTCTTCTGATCTTCTCCATTGCAAAACCACCTCCTCTCCTCTCCATCATCTCCATTTCAAAACCACCGTCTCGCCTCTCCCTCTTCTCTATTGCAAGTCCACCGTCTCTCCTCCGTTTTCTAGATGCTTTGCTCCATGGCGCGGGCCCAATCCATGGATACTATTTAAAAGTCGAGGGCGGGGCTTTTCCTGCGCGGTAGGCGGCGGGGCAGTCCCGCCTAGTCAGTTCGATAGAGACGCGAGAAGACGAGGGAGTAGGCTGCTGCAAACGTAGGGCTGTGTGATTTGACAGCGAGTTACTGCTGGATAGGTGGGGCCCCGTGATTTGACTTGCCATTATCATTTTAACTGCGGTGCTACGACCGGCGTGAGTCTCCCAGATTCCTGACCACCTCCATACAGGTGCCTCTCCCAATGCTCCACCATGTAGTAGAGGCTGGCTCTTGCATGAGAGCCCACTTCTCCACTCTTTCCTTGCCTCTCTTTCCTCCACATATGCAAAAATGCCATGTAAAGCGCACTATTGTACTTACTTTTACTTGCTCCTACAGGTGCTTAAGCTTGCCACATAGGCATAAAGTCTGATGTGGCAAGTTAATCAAGAAGAGAGAGACTAGTTTGGTGACCCAAGGAAGAAACGGTGCTAAGCGCGTGAACCTAGGTGAAAAGACAATTTTGAGTCTATAGCTAATTAAATGAAGCAAACTTAGCAACACCATTTCATTGGAAGAGGTCACTCCTTGGCAAATGCAATAAATACTAGTACTCCCTGTGTCCCATAATATAAGAACATTTTTGGCACTACACTAGTGTCAAAAACGTTCTTATATTATGGGACGGAGGGAGTACGAAGAAAGAGATAGAGAGGAGTAAAAAAATACACCTATAGCCAACCTTGTTGTAGTATGAGTGACTAAGTGATGACTATGTATGACATGCGAACATCAGATAGCCTAACGCACCGTGTTAAATCTCCAAGGGCGCGACCGCGCGAGCGATGCGACGATCGTGGTAGGCGCGACCATGATACAGGCTGCTGGCAGCCCTTGGATCTGAGATCAAACGGTCACATGCTAAGTTGCTGAAAATTTGCAGAATAACCCTCCAAGATAGGATATTCACCCATAGGTCTAGAATCACGCCATGCAATCGTTCGATCTCAGATCCAAGGGCTCTCGGAAGCCCGTATCATGGGAGAATGGAAAGCCACTACCCTGTCGTTCGCACGCTGGCAGTTCGCTCCTACTCATCCCCGCACGTCCTTTAATACTACGGCGGTTAGCTCCTAGTCGTCTCGTCCATTCACATTACGACAGTTCCACTAATCCTAACCCTCCTCCCAAATCCATGGCGTCCCAAATCTCCATGATCGGCGGTAGGTACAAGGTTAGAACCATCACCGACGATGAGTTCGACGTCATCTACACCCGTTCTTCCGCGACGGTGAAAGGATGCCTTTCTCGCTTCAGACGCATGTTCGAAAACTCAGATGATGAGTGGGTCGTTAGGCTAGATGTTGAGTACACCACAGTCCTGGGACGAGAGAAGGATCTAAAGGACGAAGAGAGGAAGAAGCCCGCCATGATCCAGGTTTGTGTACATAACGTTCGCCTGGTCTACCACATATGCCATGCCGACGTTGAGTGCCAGGATTTTAAGAACTTCCTCGAGAGCAACCTAGTCAAATTCGTTACTGTAGACTTTGGTAACGACAAAGAAGTCCTGCGTCGGATAGGCCTCATTGTAGGCAACACCTTCGATCTCCAGAAGAATCGGCTGGTGTCCTCTCGTCAGCCTTCAATGCTGACCCTGGCAGGAGCCATGGTTCATCCTTCGTATGGTAAACTGGAGAAACCTCATTGCACGTTTCATCGTCATGCATGGCAGCGGAATGTACTAGATATAGACCACATCCACTATGCTGCAATGGATGGCTACCTTTGCTTCAATATCTACAAGGGTTGGATGAAGAGCAACAGCCAAGTGTGCGGTTCAAGCAAAGAAGTATCGGCCAAGAGGAAGAGGGACAAGGACAAAGTCGAGGACGTGGATGACGACTCCGAGTAAGGTGGCAGTGTCATTGCTCATGGTGGTTCTAATGCAGTATCTACCGGAATAGTTGCAAAGTTTAATTTCAGGTGTGCTTAATTTAATTTGAGGGGTGTGTTGTGCTGAGCCCCCAGCAGAACTATGTTATATTTCTTCTTGTTACTTTAACTCTTCAGTACGTACATACTAGTATTTCTTACATTTCATCTTTTAGTTGGTATAGTACTACCACTCGTTTCTTCACATTATATACGTACAATATATATGGCCAACATCATATAGCCAGCAGTTTAGTTGTCAAAGAATTTCAGGGTGCTTAGTTTTGTCAAAGAATTCCAGGATGCTTAGAGGGTGCTTGGATCCAAGGGACTTATTTTAGTCTGACTAAAAATAGTCTCTTTAAGAGGCTAAAGTTCCAAGCACCCCTGACTAAAGAGGGGCTAAAACTAGTCTTGAGACTAAAAATTTTTAGTCATGGGTGCCCCTACTAAAATGTGGATTAGTCCTCTCTCTACTCATTTAACTCCTCTCCTTTAACACAGGCGAGTTCTAGACTGGAGGGTTTGGAGGATAATAAATGCTCATTAACTTGATTTTAGCCTTTTTAGTATTTGGATCCAAGCATGGGTGAGGCTAGCATGTTTTAGTCCCACTACTTTCAGTCATGGGACTAAAACGTATCCAAGCACCCTCTTAGTTTTATTTGAGGGGTGGGTTGTGCTGGACACCATTATTGTGACTAGCCTTTTTAATACTACTGTTGTACAAAAGTATACATTTTTTAAAAGGCTAGAGGGCGGGGCAGTCTAGCTTGGTCGGTTTCACGAGAGGCGAGGGCCTTTGTGATTTGACGGCTCATTACTGCTGGAAGGCGGGGCCTTGTGATTTGATTGCTCATATGAATGCGCCGACGACCTGATCGAGGAGGAGCAAAGAACCGTGCGGTATACTCAAGTTTTCCACTGGAGTAGTACTGCAACGGAGGAGCACGAAACACGGCAGCCCAGTGCCATATGGCGATAAAAATGATCTAATTTGCTAGTCATCTCATTGTTAGAATTGTTCTATTCATTCCCTCAAAAAAACCATTGTTCTATCCATGCCTCGCAGAGAACGTGACACGTGTGGCGAAACACCTGAAGCAAAAGATGAAACACAGGAGCAAAAGAAGAAGGAAGATTATCACCCCAAATGATCTAATTCGACGCGGAGTCGTAACTGCTTCTTCATCGCCTCCACGACCTCCATCTCCTTGTGCGTCTCCTCCGCCATCTTCATCCTTGTGTCCATGACGCGGCATTTATCGACGCGAGCCTTCATCATATGTTCCACGGCCATATTACGTACCTTGACAACAGTTGGGTGCTCGATGCGGAGCTTCGCCAACTCTTCCTTCTGTTCCATGACGAGGGCCTGCAGCATCTTCATCGAGGAACTATTATTCTCATGCAGCTTCTTCTAGCCGGCGTTCTTCTCCTTCAACAGGTCGATCTCGTGGTAGAGCTTCGCATTGTCCTCTTGAAGTCGCAGGATTTCACCGGTCGCCTTCTTCTCCGAGGCAATGCTCTTCTTCAGCAGCATCACCAAGCCGGCAGTCAACTCCCCCTGCTGATTGAGCTCAGCGGGAATGTCGTTGAGGCTCTCCTTCAGCAACTCCATCAAGCCTTGGATGAACTCCTTCTGCTTATTGAGGTTCTTATTGAGCTGATCGGGCATGCCGTCGAGGGATAACGACTCCAGCTCCGCCGGCTCAGCATGTTCGCCTCCGCGGCTAGGGCGCTCCTGGGAGCCATTGCCTGCCCGTGAGAGATCTTTCGAGGTCTCTACGTGGCGGCAAGCCCTCTCTTTTTTTCCGCAGCCTTGGTTGCCGCTCCCTTGTTACGAGTAGTTCTCTACCTAGAGCTCTGCTCACCGGCCATGGCAACGACGGACGAAGAAGAAGCACTTATGAGGAGGAAAGGTAGAGTAATTTTCGGTTAGGTAGTTCCCCTTTTTATAACCTAAGTACTAGCACTAGTACTAATACCTGCATAGTGGGAACACGTACAGGTTTTGTACGTAGTAGTAGGTGTGAGCAGGCTTTCGAATGTGATGGGAACAAGGTAAAGATTAATTGATGGTTTTGGTTTCGAGGCCCGAAACGGCTCCCGATGAGTTTAGCGGAACATAAATTTCATGTACTACACTGCTCAAATGCGTAAATATTATGTTACTGTCAAAAATTGGCACAAAATACAAAGGAGACCAATGGAAGTACTACTAGCAACCCACGATTTAACTACTCGCATGCGCGCAGTGGAGTAATAATGTCTTTCTTCCGCCCTCACGTCCACTCAATTTGCATGCGCTGTATTAATTGACCATCAATGAAGTGAACGACTTTACACGCGTCAAATTATCACATGGGGTGGATGTTGGTACAAAATTGCGCCCGCCCATGTACCCGCGTGTGCGTGCGAGGGAATGACTGCGTGTGTGGCGTGCGTGCACATCTTCGCTTCGTGCATGTACTGCCAGTATGGCTCAGGGAGGACGAGTACATTCTTCTGGAACCAGCAGCACGTCCCTGTGATCAATCCACGCAAGGAGGTCACGACAACGCCTCCACATGTGCCACGTGGCTTCATGAACTGTAAGAGAGACACTGTGTAGCGTGCCATTGGTATTCTAATTTACATGTTTTGCACATACTCGAAGTACTAGTAAGGTACACGTGCATTGCACGCATCAGATTTTGCAACCAAATTATCAATAAATACCACACTATAGCATGTAAGCTCTGAGTCATATATGCCTGATGTAGCCCTTCGTTTAATTCTAATAGTTCATCTCATTCAAAATCAAATAGTTTTTATGAAAAAGCTAAGAACGCGGGAATAGGAAAAACATGGGATTATAGTGGAATGTCGTCTTGAATCCTACAGGATTGTACGAGTGTTTGATTGTGCATAGAAAAAATGCAGAATTCTTTCAAAGAGGTTTGAGTGGATGGGATGTTTCCTATGAAATCTAGTGCAAATGAATCATATGGAAAAATTCCTATTGTTTACAATCCTACGAATCAAACAACCAAGATAGGAAAAATTCCTAATGATTAGAATCCTCCAAAATTCCTTTGAGAATCCTTTGAATCAAAGAAGCCCTTAATCTATTTTATGATTCATGGAATTGTGCATTGTAAAGCATAAATTAAAAACAAATAATGGCAATTCAACTAGAAAAAAAGTTTGGGCAGTTATGATATGGAAGATTCTAGAACAAAAGAGAACCACTGTTGTTTTGAGGTTTGTGCACTATGCTTAAGTTCAACCATGGAGTCTGCTAGATTGTACATGTGGCAAAATCCGGTGGGGGCTAGAATATGGTGCGAGGGGCCGAATGGAGGGAGACTATGAAGGAATGCACAAGTGCGAGATCGATATGTAGAGAGAGGGGGCGAACACGTGCGCTGTTGCGCGCAGTGGCGGAGCCATAAAAATAAATGAGCTAGGGGGCCAAGCATTGATAATCCTTTACGAGGAGGGTCAATTCATGAACTTAAACCATTTTTAGCAGCAATTGTCTAATGATCACATTCATATTAGCCTTGATATATAGTGATGTTAGGGGGGAGGGGGCAGGGCCCTTACTGCCCCCTGTCTTTGCCATTGTGTACGCGTCTGAGAGATGAAGCGGAAGGCATGGATGATGAGAGGGGGGCGTTGGATATATAATTAATGTGGGTGTATTAGCTATATATGTTAATCCTATATAGAGAGGTATAGATTGATCGATGTGGACGTGGGAAAGAGGGTGAGACCTCACTGGATATATCGATTGATCGGTTTGTGTGGAAAACTATGAAAGACCTAGCTATATACACACATACATAGAGGAACATCGATCGTTGCGCATGCACGCGTGAGAGCTGAATAGGTGAGGTCATAATCAATGTAAAGTTGAATTCAAATATTTGAATAAGAGATCCTGATGTTTGAAACCCATGCATGCATGAATATAACGGAGATCTGTGCGGTGTGGTTTGGAAACGAGCATGTTGTAATGTATACGCATTGAACAAGGTCAGACTGATTTGAATTTGAGATACCGATGGCAGACATCATTTGGCCACGTCGCATCCGTGCATGGACACACTATTCTAATTGGAGATGATGGGCGGCTTTCGCATCACATATCTATATCTATACCCCTATATATATATTATATATTTTATATTTTTTATATTGTGTGCGGGTAACTTTAACTTTGAAAGATGGTCGTTGGATGAGGCAAATCCGATGGTCCAAAGATGGCAAATTTGAGCACTACTGGCTGTTGGATATCATCTAGATTCCACCAGATTTCGCCACATGTATAATCTAGAAGACTCCATGGTTGAACTTAAGCATAATGCACAAAATAACACAACTAGGGGCAATATGGTTCATTTTACCACAACAAATGTCCCTACCAGCTGTTGCCAGTGAAGCTCAATAAAAGAGAAAGTTTCATGCCAGTATGGGCGAAAACCATCAATTTTCACATTCCCCTAATAAATGGGTGTTTTTGAGGTCCTTTTTCCGAATCAAAACACAAGCACTTCTTATTTGTTCTAGAATCTTCCATATCAGAATTGCCCAAATGTTTTTCTACATGATTTGCCATTATTTGTTTTTACTTTATGTCTTACGACGCACAATTCCATGAATCTTAAAATAGATTAGCTTTCTTATAAAAACTAGATGATTTTGAATGAAATGAACTGTAAGAATTAAACGAACATCTACATCATGCATATATGACTCAAAGCTTGCATGCTATAATGTGGTATTTATTCATAATTTGGTTGCCAAGTCTCATGCGTGCAATGCACGTGTACCTTACTCTAGTCTAAATGGTGTTTGTGTGTGTGTTGTGCGTGTTGAGGTGCAAATTGTCTTTTTTTGGTACACGTTAAGCTTGTTCTTCCGAAATTTCAAGCCGCGCCTTGTTATGCCGAAAATTCAAGCTAGCGTCTCTGTCTATCATGCTGCGAAACTCCCGCCTCTTCAACCCGCGCCTTGTTAGCCCGAAATATTTAAGATATACCTTTGTCTCGTTGTGCTCCGACAACTCCCTCCATCTCAACCCGCGCCTTGCTATTCCGAAATTACAGCGCGCACGAAAACTCCCACCTCGTGTGAAATCCCGACACGCGAAATGCCCGTGGTACACCTGAACCGAAAGAACCGCCTCAAATCGGTGGGGGTACTTTCATAACTTACCCCACATTTCGGACAAGCGCGTCTCTAAGCCATGGTTCCCCAGTTCCATCCCATCCTCCCACCCATTCGTACACCGAGGCCGCGAAAACCCGCGACGAAACCCCACACCCTGCTCCGTCCGCCACCCAGCCGGAGCCTCTTCCCCGACGACGTCGTCCACAGCAACACCTTGACGTCCCTCATCCACCGTACCGGATGAGGATCCGTCGTCGATCTCATTGTACCGCCGGTTCAGCCACCCCGTCCTCCACCTCAAAGGAGTTGCCCCGACGTTCCCCTCGTCTTTCGCGCCACCTCCATTCCCACACAGCCGTCTTCACCTGCACCACCGGAAGAGCATCATCATCACCGTTTCCTCGGATGAAGCTGCAGCCTAATCGGCGCCACCAAAGAGGTTGTACACTAATCACCACATTTTCTTCTTGATTCAATCTCACGGTGCTGCCGGCGCTCGGTCCCGAGCCGACACAGAGCGGCTCCATCCACGGCGGCGTCGCGGGCCACTTCCTCCACGGCATCGCTCCCTCGGCGGCGACGTCCACATCAGTAGGACCTGCTGCTGCTTTAGCTCTCGCTCGCACTGCTGCTCTGCTCTTGCTCTTGGTCCCCTGCCTAGTCTGCTCTTGCTATTGCTCTTGCTCGCGTTGCTGCTCTCGCTCTTGCTCTTGCTTGCGATGCTGCTCCGATTTAGCTACACTTCAGTCGACTGAATCGACTTTTGGGTCAGTCGATTTTCAAGGGGTGGAGTGGGGCTCGCCGGGGTGAAGGAAGAACCAGCCGCAGCGGGAAGGGGGCTCGCCGGAGAGGTACCCCACTATCTATCTCAGGGTTCAGGATGGGGGCGGTGATCGTCGGCGGTGGCGGGGCGTTGGCGGGGCGGTGGCGTGGGGATCGCCGGAGAAAAAGCTCGGCACGGGGGGACCTAGAGGGATGGCCGGGGCGGCGGCGGACCGGCGGTGCCATCGGCCGCGGGCGGCGGGGGGCTGCTGTTTGGCCGGCTCAGGGGGGTGGAGGTTGAAGATGAACCGCAGGCCCTTGATTTCGTATCCAACGGCTGCAAAATTGACTGACCAGAGATGAAAAAGTCAGTCGACCGACGTGTAGCCTCACCTTGCTAGTGCGTTCAGTTTCGACAGCAAAATTCAGTTTCGACTACAAAATTCAGTTTCGACAATTAAGTTCAGTTTCGACAGTTAAATTCAGTTTCGACAGTTAAGTTCAGAGATGAGCGGCTGATGTATTTTACATCTAGCACTTTGTGGTTATGTATTTTACGTCATGTATTGGCGATGCTATTAGAATTCCACTCAGGTTAACGTTGTTCGTTGTCTCTCTTGTCCTGCTTCAGCCTCAGGGTCGTACAACTCACCGGAGCTGCTCCAACGATGAAACCCTCCATCACAGCGGAGCAGTACCTCGGGCTCCATCTCCAGACGCCTAAGCTATTCTTCCCATCCTCCGACAGCCAAGTCAACCGGAGCATCCTCACCGGCCAACCCAATCACGCTGAGATCAACATGGCTTCGCCAAAGAGGTTGTACACTTGTTGCATCTCTTTTTTACTCTACATGTTATATATATTGTCCACTGAGCACTCGTAGCAACGGGAAATATGATTATTTTATCCTACTATATGACAAGCAGTGAGGTACCAGGCAACTTAGCTATCCGTGATGGACTCTCATGAACGCCATCATTATTTATCTCTGCGCGTTTGAGCTATGCATTTGTCGATGGCCCTAGGAGTTGAGCTAGTATGGCAGTGGCCTGGGTCCAAAGTAATAGAAGTAGCACAAAAACATTTTTTTAGTGTAGGATTTTCCTTGCTCAAGCCTGCCTACTAGAATCGCCAGTTCTTGAAAGGAAAAGTGAATGAAAAACATAGGAATTGGAAAGTTTCGTATGGTACTACTTTTCATGAATTTGGTGCAAAGGAATGGAGCAAAGGAAAATTGTAGGATTTGTTCCTTTAGTGTCTCCTTGAAAGAAAAACCGTAGGAATTTTAATTTCCACTTCTCCTCCTTTTCATATTCCTATTCATCAAGCACAAGACTAAGAGATAGTAGCATAATAGCATTATAACCGTACATTTTCTTGTGGTTTGACTTAATCTCACCATGCTTTTTTGCATCCTGTGATCTTCCAATTGTTGTGAATCAAACACCCAGATTGGCAGAAATCCTGTGTTTTTAAATTCTCTGTTTTGCACGTGCATTCCTATCCTATTCCTGTCTATTTCCTATCCCTGCATTGTTAGAATCCTCAAATTCAAACAAGCCCTTACTCAATTACTTCTGTTACAGATATGTGTCAAAGAAAACCTTGTGTGGTTTGTCCTGCTCCTGCGGTGCTGTGTTCCACCCCAGCTCAGCTGCTCCAACAACGGAAGGGTTCACCACAGCAGGGATCCGCTCTCCAGACTATCTTTTGCCGCCTCAGATCTTCTTCCCCGCCGCCGGCAGCCACGGCAACTTCATTATCATCATCAACTAAGCAGATGACCTTGAGGACTACACGGGTCCGCAAGAGAGGTCGCACTCTTCCGTGTATGCTTATGTTATGTGTCGCTTAATATGATGACATGCTACATTATCGTCGTATTCACCTATTAGACTTCGAGTCAGGTCCAAACTAATGCTGAAACTTGAGTTTTTAAATGGTTGTGGGGTACATATTGGGGCAGCAATCAGTACTATCTGTCTACTATCTGGTTAATCTCCGGTGTCTACTATGAGTTTCATGTTGGGTGCAAACAAACATTAAAGGAGCCATCATCTGTATTTTTTAACTAAAGCTATTATCTGCATGCTATCATTAGTTTTGGGTCTATCCACAGTTTGCTACCATCACTATGGATTTGTGCATGCACTCCTTACATAATCTCACTATGTTTTATTCCTATGCATGCCAGTTATTGTACACAATGGAACTGATCATGTAGAGCAAAAGAGACGAGCCTTGCGTGGCAATAAAATTTCATGCAGACGTCGTTCCATGGTGGGCACAAAGGCAGCCCTCCCTCCACCCATTTCGGATCGTAATCAAGAGGAAGATAACTATTATGAGGGGGAATCAGAAGGAGAAGACCACTCCTATTTACCCCATGAGGTCTTCGCTCTAACTTGGCATGCTGATGTTGGTAATATCATGCATATGGTGCCTTGCATTGCTTACTGTATACATTAAAGATGTCATCTGCTTAGTTTAGACATGCTTTGTGTCAATGCCATCTGTTTAGTTTCTTTATCGTATATGTGAATCATGCAATGCCATCTTGTCTAGCCAGGCATCATATATGTGAATTTTGCAATGCCACCCTGGTTAGCCAGTCATCTTATATGTGAATTATATCATGCCATCATTTTTTTATTACGTGTTAAATTTGTCAACAATTTTAGTACATTCAATTACTCTTCCTGTGCATCAGCCATTTGGCACGGTCATGGAAAAATCTGGAGTGGAAACAAGGTCTTCAAAGCAGACAATGCTATCTGACGAAGCGCATGTCTTGCTGGTTACCGATAGCTCCTCAGAGGAGGATTCGGAGACAGATGACCAGTCATATCCCCCCCCCCGAGGTGCATGCCCTAACTTGGCAGGGTTATGTTGCTCATATCATGCGTACGGTATCTTGCATTGCTATGTCATTTGCTTAGTTTAGACATGCTTTGTGTGAATGCCACCTGTTTAGTGTCTAATTACCATATATGTGAATTATGCAATGCCATCTTGTTGCAAGACATTATATATGTGAATTATGCAATGTTATCTTGTTGCAAGGCATTATGCATGTGAATTATGCAATGCCATGCTGTTTAGGCAAACGTCATATATGTGAATTATATCATGTCGTCCTTTTTTTTGTATTTCTCATTGCTTTTGTCGACAATGTTTGTATATTCAACTGCTCTTCCTGTGCATCAGCCATTTGAATTGGTGATGGATGTCGACGTTCTGGGAACGGGGGTCCCCAAACTTGCCTGCCTGCGGCGTGGCTCAAGTGGGGGCCCAGCGCGGCCCAGCTTCATCTGCTCAAGCTCAAGACCCTCGCAAGGGGCCAAGCCTCGCGGGGCGGATGACAGGAAGCTTCCTCGGAACCAGCTTCATCAGGCAGGCTCGCGAGGAGGCGGAGAGATCAAGGCAGGGGTACCTCGCGAGGAGCCCATGACGCAAGCCATGACGATCGAGACCAGGCGGGCGCCGGCCTGCGCAGTGTCCTTGTTTCCCCTTCGGTGCAAAGGGGGCAAGCACAGGCCAAGGAATCGGGCAAAGGTTACCATTCCGGTGCAACGAGACCAAGACCAGTAGAGCGGCAGGACGGAGGTCACCGTGGAGCCCAAGACGGCATCATCACCAGTGCTTTTGGCAGCCGAAGACCACCTTTGGTCAGGATAACTTGTACTAGATGTTCCCCTTCAAAATGGCCAATTGTTGGCGCCCTTCCCGCTCATTATTTGGGGAGAGGCCCAGGGCCTCTATAAATAGAGCTAGCCACCACAGAGTAGAGGCAGCTGATGGAGAGAGAGAGATCCAATCTGACTGGATCAGATAGAGCCCTAGAAAAGAGAGAGATCCAGACCAAGTAGAACACTCCGCATCAGCTCAAGAACACCTCTCGCGAGGCTGTTCTTCCCCTGTACTGTTCATCATCAGCCCCTGAGGCAATCCACCACACCACACACTGGAGTAGGGTATTACACCATGTAAGTGCATCTAGTGCCCCTTAGTGATTTTGGTGTATTGAAGACTTATAGGTTAAGTATCTAATGCGTTTATGAGTGTACATGGGTCTATAAGTCTATGAGGAGTTTGATATTTACAGAGAAAGTCGACCCCTAAAAATGAAGTTCTTCGGCTGAAGACTTTGATATACTGAAGACTTTCTGAAGACTTTGAAAGTGAAGAAATTGGTGTGACCTTGAAGACTTGGTATTCATTCGAGGAACATGAAGCATGAAGACTTTTGTTTTCGTAGTTTCATTTTCTCTTTCTTGAGTCATAGGAAACACCGTACTGTTAAAGGGGGTCGAGGAAATACTAAGGAGAAAATTTCCATGTGATGCTCAACTCAAATCCTACACCTACCAATCCCTTTGAGTGAAGCCATTGGAAATCTCATACAGTTCAGTCAAATTCTTCAGTGACAGAGACGCAGTTCTTCTGGTCACTAAGGACTTTGCTCTGACTGAGGAGTTACGAATTCGCCAGTGCGAATTGCCTACACAGTGAGGAACATGATAGCCCTGAGGAATTTGTACCTCAAATTTCCGACCGTTGCTGTGTTGCGCGCCAGCTGTCCCAAAATATCTTGTCCACATAACGGCCATATCATTGAAGAGCATTTATGTCTTATCATGTCGGGCTACTCTCTAGGCTATAAATAGCCGCCCCCTACAACCACTAGCTGGTTGGCTGCTCCACGAGAACTTGACACTTGTCATTTGAGAGCAACCCATCCTCCGAGGACTATGAGCGAAAATCATCAAGTGAGGAAAATCCAAACCCAAACCCAAAACACCTACAAACCCAAAGTGATTGAGCATCACTGAAGAGATTGATCCTGCGTGGATCCGATGCTTGTTACCTTTGAAGACTATGCTTCTTCCAGACGGTTAGGCATCAAGGTCTAGAGCATCCAAGAGGAATTGTGGATCGCCGAGTGACCAAGTCTGTGAAGGTTTGGAAGTCACCTGAAGACTTACCACGAGTGATTGGGCGAGGACTGTGTGTCCTTAGCTCAAGGAGAATACGGTGAGGACTGTGTGTCCGGGACTAGGTGTCCTCGAGTTTAAACACTCAGCCGCTCCAACCAGATGTACAACTGAGACAGCAGTTGGAACTGGTCTACCAAATCATTGTCTTCACCAAGCTTATTGGTTCTATTTCCTCAACACTTCCATTTCCTCATTACTGTGTTGTGTGTTTGTTCATATCTGTGCTTGAAGACTTTGACTGAAGACTTTCTCAATTTCCTCAGTTCAATTTCTTCAGTCTATTTTGTCTTCATCTAGAGCTATCCTGTGTTTACGCTTTCTGTACTCTGTGTTTGTATTCATTTCATCATGATGACCATGCATGTATTCTGCTATGTTTACCTCTGAGTACTTATTCCGCTGCTAGTAGTTCTTCACTAAGGAATTTCCTCACGAGCAAATTCCTCAGTGAAGAATTTCATAAAAATCGCCTATTCACCCCCCCTCTAGTCGATATAACGCACTTTCAATTGGTATCAGAGCAAGGTACTCCCTTGTTCTGTGTGTTTTTTATTTAACCGCCTGGAGTTTTAGTTATGTCGACCGCAGATATGAAGAAAGTGCCCTGCCCCATCTTTGACGGTCACGAGTATCCCAAATGTAAGGCTATGATGAAGAAGCGTCTCATGGTGATGGACAGCGAGCTATGGACCGTCACTGAGATTGGTCTGACCGATCTGTGCAACATAGTGGAAGCTGATGACATTCGCATGTACACTCAACTCAACCTCACAGCGAAGGCCGTCATCTGCTCCAGTCTGTCTAGAAACCAGTTTAGAAACATCATGCATCTCGATCAGGCGAAGCTTATCTGGGATTGTCTCTCTGATGTCTATGAAGGCCATCAAACCTGTCATGATCCTTGGTTCGAAGACTTCAAGGAATCTCTCAAGTCAATGACATTTGAACTAGAATCATCATCCTCCTCACCATGTCTCATGGCAGATGGTGAACAGGTAACTGAATGCTATGTGTCTGAATCCAGTGATGATGAATCTGGTGATGAATTTAGACCCAACTATGTCAAACTTGCCTCACTTGCTGCTAAACAACAAAGAGCTTTGGAAAGAGCTAATAACATGCTTAGTAAGAGCAATGATATGTTGAGTGAAGAAATGGATCAATCACAAGCTTTGGCTGAAAGTCTTCAAAGACTTCATTCTAAGTATGACTCTCTTCAAGATCAGCATAACTCTCTCTTGTCTGATTTTGAGAAGATAAGAGTGAGTTATGAAGATCTTCAGAAGGAGCGTGATTCATTACTTTCTCAACAAATCATCACTGCTCAGGAAGAATTTATTCCTCCATGTTTGAAATGCATTGAACGAGAATCTGCTAATTCTTCACCTGAATGTTCAAATGCGTCTAATGTTACAAATTCTTCACCTGTCTCTGCTATCACTAATTCCTCATCTGAGGACATTGCTAGTATTACTGACGATGCAGGGCTGAAGGAATTGTACATGACAGGCATGTACAAAAGCCTCAAAGGGCATCAGACTCTTTGTGATGTGCTTAAAAAGCAGATCCTCAACAGGAACCCTAGGAAAGAGGGTATTGCCTTTGAGAGAAAACTCAATGCTGATGGTACATATTGGAAGCCTGAGCAGTACCCCAAAACCTCATGGGTTGCTGCAAAGGGACCTCCACTTGATCCATCTAATTTATCTGGCTATACATGTGAATCTTCTCATTCTTCTGATGAGTCATTTGACTCCAACTATAAACTGTTCAAAAATCAGAATGGTGAAGTATTTGCTAGATATGTTGGCACTAACTGCAGGAATGGATCTCCTATGAACAAAATCTGGGTTCCCAAAAGGTGCCTTGAAAGTCTTCAGGTGAATGTCCTCATGACACCACCTGTGAAGAAAAGGAACCCCAGATCAAATTCCTCATATGGACCAAACTCTTCATATGGATCCAAGTCCTCATACGGACCAAATTCCTCAAGAGGATCAAATTCCTCACATGGATCAAAGTCCTCATATGAACATCATCGTGCTAACAACTCTGTTTCGCAGGGAAGAGCCAAGGGCTATGAATATGAGCATTATTCTTCAAATTATTATGTTCATAAGTCCTCGAAGAATTTCTCTGCTTATTCATATGCTTACCCTAACCCCTCTTATGTGAAACGAAATGGTTTGGCTGCTTTGCCACCATTCTCATATGGAGCTCGCAGAGTGATGAAATCTTTGCCACCCCTTCAGATGTGGGTGGTGAAGAAAAATAACTAATCTCTTATGCAGGGTCAGGTCTCCAGACGCATTGTAATGTCTGAAGAATTTGATGGGGACCTGACAAATTGCCTGAAAGGACGCAGGCTAACCATGATGAAATGAGCTTTCATTTCACACGTCCTCCCTCTATTTTATCTGTTCTACTGCTTGATGAAATTCATCTGATGAATTGTGATATCATATTCTTCACTGCTGAAGTATATGAGGTCGTAAGTTGCACTAATTCATCTGCAGGATGATCAACCCAAAGCCACTGAGTGGGTACTTGATAGTGGGTGTACAAATCACATGACTGGTGACAAGAATCTTCTGATGGATGCTCCCTTATCATCGTCACATATGAAGCATATCATCTTCGCTGATAAAAGCAAAAGTCAGGTATTGGGTCTAGGTAAAGTTGCTATCACAAAGGATCGACACATGGACAAAGTCATGCTTGTTGAGTCCTTAGGATACAACCTTATGTCTGTCTCAATGCTTTGTGATCTTGATATGGTTGTTGTCTTTGACAAGTATCGGTGTGTTGTGATTATGGAAGCTGACAATTCCAAAGTCTTCGAAGGATTTAGGAGAGGAGACTTGTATATTGTTGATTTCTCTGCAGATTCACAACCAGCCGTGTGCCTACTTGCAAAAGCTTCAGAAGGATGGCTATGGCATCGACGACTTGGTCATGCAGGCATGAGGAATTTGAACACGCTTGCGAAGAAAAAGCATGTCATTGGCATTGAGAATGTGAAATTCCTCAAGGATCACTTGTGCGGTGCCTGTGAAGCTGGAAAGATGACAAAGGCCAAGCATCCAGTGAAGACTAGCATGACCACCACTCGTCCATTTGAATTGCTTCACATGGATCTCTTCGGTCCTAATCATTATTCCTCTGTTTCAAATGAAGCATCTCAATATGGCTTTGTTATTGTTGATGATTACTCTCGTTATACATGGGTACACCTTGTCTCTTACAAAACTGAAGTGCAGGAAGTCTTCAAACGATTTTCCTCGAGGGCTTCAACCAAATTTGGGGTGAAGATCAGGCACATCAGAAGTGACAGTGGCACTGAGTTTAAGAATTCGCGTCTCGATGACTATCTTGATGAACTTGGTATTACTCATGAGTTATCTGCTCCTTATACACCTCAACAGAATGGCGTCGTGGAGTGCAAGAACAGGACTCTTGCTGAGATGGCTCACACTATGCTCGATGAGTACAAAACCCCTCGTCGTTTCTGGGTTGATGCAATTGATACTGCATGCCATATCATCAACAGAGTATATCTTCACAAATTCTTCAAGAAGACTGCATATGAACTCCTCACTGACAAGAAACCCAATGTGAGTTATTTCAAAGTCTTCGGTGCTAAATGCTAGATTAGAGATCCTCATCACAACTCTAAATTTGCACCGAAAGCACATGAAGGTTTTATGCTTGGTTACGGAAAGGACTCGCACACCTACAGAGTCTTCAACAATGTTCTTCACAAGATTGTTGAAACTGTAGATGTGCGGTTCGATGAAACTAATGGCTCGCAAAGAGAGCACCTACCTTCTGTGTTAGATGAACCAGCACCTGAGGATTCTATCAAGCACAAGGCTACTGAAGATGTCATCCCTACTGAAGAATCTACTGAAGAATTCATTCCAGAACGTGAAGAACATCGAGCTGATGCACCTGAAGAAAATGCTGAGGAAATTGATGTTAAAGAAAATGCTGATCAAATTCCTCAACGACAACCAGGTCATCCTCGCGTTGCAAAAGAAGTGCAAGTGGAGAAGATCATTGATGACATTAGAGCACCAGGTCCTCTCACACGCTCAAAAGCTTCACATCTATCTAACTTTTGTGGGCACTTTGCTTTTGTCTCTATCACAGAGCCCACTAAGGTAGATGAAGCATTTCTGGAGCCTGAGTGGATTCAGGCCATGCAAGAAGAATTACAGCAGTTCAAGCTCAACAACGTATGGGAACTAGTCAATCGTCCCGATCCTCGCAAGCATAACATCATTGGCACAAAGTGGATCTACCGCAACAAGCAAGATGAAAATGGTGTTGTGGTGAGGAATAAGGCACGACTAGTAGCTCAAGGCTACACACAGGTTGAAGGAATTGATTTCGATGAAACTTTTGCACCTGTTGCTAGACTTGAGGCTATTCGCATATTACTTGCTTATGCTAACCATCATGATATCATCTTGTATCAAATGGATGTGAAAAGTGCATTCCTCAATGGTAAGCTTGAGGAAGAAGTATATGTTGCTCAACCCCCAGGTTTTGAAGATCCAAAACATCCTGACAAAGTCTTCAGACTTAACAAGGCCCTCTATGGCCTCAAGCAGGCCCCACGGGCGTGGTATGATACATTGAAGGAATTCTTCATGAAGAAAGGCTTCACACCCGGTTCACTCGATCCCACTCTCTTCACTAAATCTTATGATGGTGAATTGTTTGTGTGCCAAATATATGTTGATGGTATCATCTTTGGCTGTACTGACCAACGTTATAGTGATGAATTTGCTTATATGATGAGTGAAGAATATCAAATGTCTATGATGGGAGAGTTGAAATTCTTCTTAGGTCTTCAAATTCGTCAACAACGCAATGGCATATTCATATCTCAGGAGAAATACCTCAAGGGTGTCCAGAAGAAATTCGGCATGCAAGATTGCAAAGGCATCAAAATTCCTATGCCCACAAATGGTCACTTATGCACTGATGAAAATGGTACTGACTTCGATCATAAGGTATACCGCTCCATGATTGGCTCTTTATTGTACTTATGTGCATCTAGGCCAGATATAATGCTTAGTGTTTGCATGTGTGCACGATTTCAAGCTGCACCGAAGGAATCACACCATAAGGCTGTGAAGCATATTCTTTGATATCTAGCTCACACACCAACACTAGGATTATGGTATCCCAAGGGCTCAGATTTTGATCTCATTGGATATTCAGACTCTAACTATGCTGGTGACCGTGTGGACCGCAAGTCAACATCTGGTACTTGTCATTTCCTCGGACGATTCTTGGTCTGTTGGTCCTCGAAGAAACAGAACTGCGTATCACTGTCTACTGTTGAAGCTGAGTACATTGCTGCTGGTTCTTGCTGTGCTCAACTGCTATGGATGAAGCAAACACTCAAGGACTATGGCATCAACGTGAAGAATGTGCCTCTCCTCTGTGACAATGAGAGTGCCATCAAGATTGCTCACAACCCAGTTCAGCACTCGAAGACAAAGCACATTCAGATTCGTCATCATTTTCTTCGTGATCATGTGTTGAAGGGCGACATTTCTATTGAGCATGTGAAGACTGAAGAACAGCTAGCCGATATCTTCACTAAGCCCTTGGATGAGAAGAGATTTAGCAAATTGCGGTGTGAGCTAAATATCTTAGAATCTTCGAATGTACTTTGAAAAGGCACTCATCCTAACACTTATGCAAAATTGATGACTTAGATGTGCAACACATGAAGAAACGTTTTTCTTCAATCAATGAAGAATAACACTTTAAGTGTGAAGAAATTAATGAAGAATTGGATTCTCAGAACCCTACGATAATTGTACGCGGTGTCTGAAATCATCATTCTTATACGGTGGGTCACGCCACCACAAAAGTTGAAAATCTTCAGTTTGAGTTTTTCCTCAACTTTTGAAATTCTTCAGTTTTTCAAATTCTTCAAACTTTGCAAAGTCTTCACTTGTGCCGTCGTTTTTCTTCATTGGCTATATATATATATATATATATATATATATATATATATATATATATATATATATATATATATATATATATATGAGTTTATGTCCTCTACAACATTCACTTATAGCTATTTCTTCAAGTTGGACTTTCTGCTAAGTGAATGTGATCGGACCCTTCCCCTCTATGCTATACTCAATCCAATCTATTCACAAATTCTTCATGTGCGTTCTATTTGAAACTCGTTCAAATTCTTCACTGTGTCCTTATCAGCTGAAGAAATTGCGAACGGAACGTTAAAACTAATCTTATCCAAACTTTCGGTTTTGCCACTCAAACCGTTCCGCATCCCACGATGCATTATTTTATCCACCCACGATCTTACACGATCTCCACTACACAGTACGTGGGTGACACATGTCGCGAGAAGGAGAACGGCCAGGGGCACGTTCGTCCCAAATCTTCGGGCGAGCAGTTTTTCACCGTGGCTATAAATACCCCTGTCCCCTTCCTCACTTCTTTTACCCCGCTCGATCTCACTCTCCCGCTCGAGCTTCCGAACCCTAGCGTCGCCGCTACTCCATCATCGCTGGTGAGGAAGAGCTTCACTGCCTCGACCTCGTCGCCGTCGTACTCGCACCGACCGCGGAAATCTTCACCTCCGCCGCCGCCGTAGACGTCTTCCTCCGCAAAGTTAGGGCGTGGAAGATCTGCATCGACGAACTTCACTGTTTCAACTCACAGTTCGTCGTGTTCTTCGTTTCAGGGTAATTAAAAGCAAATTTTACTGCCCTCTTTGATTCGAAACTTTTCTACAAAATCTTCAAAGGTGTTTTATTCTTCAACTCCTCACACACAAAACACCTCACATGTTAGCTGTTCTTGATTCACTTCCCTAAGCCTGATTTTCTTCAAGATTCCTCAATTGTGTGGATCCTCGATCTATACAACTCTGGAACCTAAGACATAAAGCGCTTAGTGAAATTCCTCAAGACACATCTGGTCAAATTCCTCAAACTTGTTCTTTATGAAAAGCCCTCTGAGAACGCATATGACCTCTTCAAATTCCTCGCAACTATACTCTGTTCACAGTTACACATGTCCGCTGCTGAATCATTAGGTTCTCATCAACTTAACTCATTTGTAGCGTTCCTCGAAGAAAAGTTGCATACTTCTTCAGAGAACTCAATTGTTCAAATTCCTCAACTGAAGAAAATGGCTGAAGGTAAAAGGCCACAGAAAGGAGGAAAGAAGCCTGAGGTTATGACTGCATTTGAAATCCATGAGGATATTTATAAAGATTACTGCACGCCTGATGAATCCAAATTTGGCAAAGAAGATAAAAATCAACGCAAGGTGCGAATCCAGAGGATTGAACGGAGATGGGCACGTGAATGGAGGGAGTACAGATATGTTACTCCAAAGTACATGAAGAAATTCGCACTAAACCCTCCATGCCCAAGAGCCCCATTGGCACCTGGCCAAGAGGCAGATCCCACTAGCATCAAGCGTGGTGAGGATTTTCCTGAGGAATGGGCCAAGCGCCAAGCTAAATTGGCAAGGCAAGCCAGAGAAGCAGTGAGGAAATTTAATGAAGACTCTGCAGCTGCTGTTGCTGAGGCTTCTGCCAAGCCAAGGAAAGTGATGCTCAAGAAGCCCGCTCGCAAGCCAAGTGCTTCATCAGCGATGCCCTCACGGCCAAGTTCCTCTGCAATGCCCTCACGGCCAGACACCTCAAAATCTTCAAAGCAAATTCCTCATGCTGCTCCTGCTCCACCAAAGTCCTCACCACCACCTCCACAGTCCTTAGTTGTCCCGACAAAGTCCTCAGCACCTGTGCATCTGGCCTCGTGCCAAAGGACTACTGGCATCTCAATTGCCTCTGGTGTCTCAGCTAGTTCCTCAGCGGCACCAAGTTCCTCAGCTGGACTCTCTCTGCTGAAGAAAAAGGCTACTGCTGGACGCGGCACTCGCCCAAGTTCTAAGAAGAAGCAGGTAGTCTTCACTGTACCATCTAATGATGATGAAGCTGATGAAGAAGAACTTGCTGAAATCATCAGGGACCGCCAAGAAAGGGTTGCTAAATCCAAAGGCACACATGTGCCACTGCTGTTGGATCCAAGGGCGATCCTCGATTACATTGATCTCTGGCATAAGGATCCCAACACACCTATGCCTGACTTCAAGCTGACACCTGGCCAAAGTCACATGTTGACACACTTCATCCAAGAGGAGAAGTGGAAATATGATAGGGCCAGAGAGATCAAGAAATTGCAGTATCGCAAAGAGAAGCTGCTGAAGAAAAATGTTGTCAAGATGACACCTGAGGAACTCGTCAAGATGCAGGATGAAATCAAAGCCCTCAGCGACAACTTTGATTCTTACTATGCTGATTGGCAAGGAGCCAAGGTCAGATTTGTGAAGCTGGCTGATACTTTCACCAAGGGTGCAGCTCCAACTCAACGAGAAGTTCCTCACGCTGAAGCATCTGTTCAGCAAACTGAAGAACATGCCAGCACCGCTGATGAAGTTCAGGCTGCTGAAGAAAATGCCAGTTCCAGGGCTGATGACTCTACTCCAGCCACTGAAGAAATTGCCAGGGCATCCACTAGTGGTGCGCCTGAAGAAACTGAAGAAATCAGGGCAACTGCATTAGTTGCGCCTGAGGAAAATCAACCAGATTCCTCAGCTCCACCTGCGCCTACGCCAACTCCTATTCTTCCCTCTGCACTAGATGTGAAGAAGACCAAGGCTGCAGAGCGAGCTGCAGTGAAGAAAAGGAAGGCATCAAATGCTTCAGAATCTTCAGCTCCCAAGAAGATGAAGCCAATGACTAGCTCGTTTGCAAATCCCATTGATGCCATTCCTATCTCATCCATGCCATCAAAGGACCTTGTTCCTTTTGGTGAAGATTATGTGATTCCAAGTGGATTAGATGAAGAAACTCAATCCGCTGCTTCCTCAGAGCAGATTTATGAAGAAATTGAAGTGGATACAATCCCTTCAACCCCACTGGTGTCATCACCAATGCCTCAGTTTGATGCTGAAGAGGCTGGTGTTGAAGAAATTGATGATGAAGATGTGGATATTGGAAGCACAACCCCGTTGATGAATGATGACTTTTGGGAAAGTCAGCACCCCAATTCCCCACTCTTCACCCCACTACAGCAAATTCCTCACTCCCCTGCACCAACTGTTCCGATGGGCTCTGAAGAAACTCATCCCACTGCATCCGTTAATAAAGAAATTCCAGCCACTAGTGCTGAAGAAACTACTGCTGAAACTGAAAAGGTGACAGCACCTGAGGAGGAACCAGAAATTCCTCAGCCTGAAGAACCTGAGATCGTGATTCCTGAGGTAGTGATGCAACTCACTGACACTCCTCTGCCAAAGCCCAAGGATCCGTTCTCAAAGAAGCAAAAATTCAAGGCTGAAGACTTCTTTGGTGAGCACGTGTTATTCACTGAATACAACCCCTATGACTCTGCTCGCATAAGGAAGAGGCGTTTCTGGACAGCAAGCCAAGCAAATTTCTATTCCTCAATGCTTTTCAACAAGGACAAAGTCTTCGACCATGCACATATTCCTCACGTGGATATGGAGTCAATGTCGTGCTTCACGCCAGTCCTTAGTGTTCTTCACGACGCTGGGCTACTCAACTTCTGCACTGACATATGCGATTGGAATGAAGAACTCATTCTTCAGTTCTATGCAACACTGCACATCACCGGCAACTCTGAAGATGTGAATTCATGGGTTTTGGACTGGATGACTGAGAACACACATCATAAGGCCCCAGCATCTGAATTGCTTCGTGCCCTTCCTCTGAGTCCACCCACTGAAGATGCACGTTGTATTTACAACGAACCTGAACTTTCAAATCACTATATGCAAGTGCTCATGAAGCCTTTGAAGCCAGGGCAGGCCCCTCGAACCACATTCCTCGTCAAGGAATTGTTGTATGTGCCAAGGACTGTCTATCGCATTCTGACGAAGACAATGAGTCCCGTCAAAGGCCACGATTCAACTGATGAAGAAGTCGTTGGCATCATGAAGAATATGCTTTTCAACATCATTCATGGCGTTCCCGTAAACTTCCATGATTTCTTCATGAGGACTCTGGCCAACATTGCTATGTCACCATTTGAGTTGAAGCCTTATGCACCTTGGATTATGAGATTCATCAGGACAAGGTCTTCACTCAACTACAAAGCTGAAACTCTCAACCACTGCAGCTACTTGCCTCCCATTGAAGTCCTCAAAAGGACATTTTCCTCAGCTGAAGAAAAGGGCAAATCCACTGCTGTGATAGATGAAGGCATTCGTCCATTGGTTGGTCAATTTCGCAAGGCCGCATCATATTCCACCAATGATGACTCTGCCACACATGACACTGCCGCCAACACTACCAAGCCAAATCCTCAAGCCACAGCACCCAGGGTGATGACTGACTGTGAGTTACTCCTCAGTCTTCATCAAAAGGTTGATCGCAATCACAAATGGGTCACGCGTCAGTTTGGTTCAATTCTTCACAACATGACTGCGACACATAATGCAGTGAAGAAAAACCACTACTACCTTCATGAAACCCTCAACCGCACCTGGGCTGTTCTGTCTCAAGTTTACAACGCTGATGATTTGAAGAAAATGGGTCTCAATGAAGAATTTGCCTGGTCTGCCCCTCCTCCGAAGAAATACAAGAAGGTCCCAGTTCCTTCTTTGGTGGCCAGTTCATATTCTTCATCACGCGACACTGATGAAAATGAAGACTTGGACGACACTGCGGCAGGCCTTACATCAACGACCGACCCCAACAACGCTGGCGCTCCTTCATCAACTTGAATATCTTTAGGGGCGTTAGTCCTCAGTTTCAATCCTTTTGGTCATTTGATGACAAAGGGGGAGAAATCTGAGTTAGTCTTCAAGCGGGTCGATAATAAGGGCGTTTTTTTAAGTTACAACTCTCGTTCTTCCGAAACTTTTATTGGATCGAGTTGTAATCTTAAACCCGATGGTGCGCTGATACTTTTGTTGCACTATGCTTTGATACTTTTGATACGCTACTCTGCATGCTTATTCCTCAGTAATATTATCGCACACATGCTGAATTACATTAGGCACCATATTTCATCATGCATTTCAAATTCTTCATATTATATGTCAAATGCGTGTATGAATTACAAGATATAGGGGGAGATCTCCATGATTCAACTCTTCAAGTGTGCATTGCTTCAAAAGCAAATTCCTCACTATGCACATCTTCAGGGGGAGTTCTTCTATATCTTGCAATCAAATTCCTCAATATCAGTATTTACACTTCATATATTTATCCCCGTTGAAAACTTAACCTATGTTGTCATCAATCACCAAAAAGGGGGAGATTGTAAGTGCATCTAGTGCCCCTTAGTGATTTTGGTGTATTGAAGACTTATAGGTTAAGTATCTAATGCGTTTATGAGTGTACACAGGTCTATAAGTCTATGAGGAGTTTGATATTTACAGAGAAAGTCGACCCCTAAAAATGAAGTTCTTCGGCTGAAGACTTTGATATACTGAAGACTTTCTGAAGACTTTGAAAGTGAAGAAATTGGTGTGACCTTGAAGACTTGGTATTCATTCGAGGAACATGAAGCGTGAAGACTTTTGTTTTCGTAGTTTCATTTTCTCTTTCTTGAGTCATAGGAAACACTGTACTGTTAAAGGGGGTCGAGGAAATACTAAGGAGAAAATTTCCATGTGATGCTCAACTCAAATCCTACACCTACCAATCCCTTCGAGTGAAGCCATTGGAAATCTCATACAGTTCAGTCAAATTCTTCAGTGACAGAGATGCAGTTCTTCTGGTCACTGAGGACTTTGCTCTGACTGAGGAGTTAGGAATTCGCCAGTGCGAATTGCCTACACAGTGAGGAACATGATAGCCCTTAGGAATTTGTACCTCAAATTTCCGACCGTTGCTGTGCTGCGCGCCAGCTGTCCCAAAATATCTTGTCCACATAACGGTCATATCATTAAAGGGCATTTATGTCTTATCATGTCGGGCTGCTCCCTAGGCTATAAATAGCCGCCCCCTACAACCACTAGCTGGTTGGCTGCTCCACGAGAACTTGACACTTGTCATTTGAGAGCAACCCATCGTCCGAGGACTTTGAGCGAAAATCATCAAGTGAGGAAAATCCAAACCCAAACCCAAAACACCTACAAACCCAAAGTGATTGAGCATCACTGAAGAGATTGATCCTGTGTGGATCCGACCCTTGTTACCTTTGAAGACTGTGCTTCTTACAGACGGTTAGGCGTCAAGGTCTAGAGCATCCAAGAGGAATTGTGGATCGCCGAGTGACCAAGTCTGTGAAGGTTTGGAAGTCACCTGAAGACTTACCACGAGTGATTGGGCGAGGACTGTGTGTCCTTATCTTAAGGAGAATACGGTGAGGACTGTGTGTCCGGGACTAGGTGTCCTCGAGTTTAAATACTCAGCCGCTCCAACCAGATGTACAACTGAGACAGCAGTCGGAACTGGTCTACCAAATCATTGTCTTCACCAAGCTTACTGGTTCTATTTCCTCAACACTTTCATTTCCTCATTACTGTGTTGTGTGTTTGTTCATATCTGTGCTTGAAGACTTTGACTGAAGACTTTCTCAATTTCCTCAGTTCAATTTCTTCAGTCTGTTTTGACTTCATCTAGAGCTATCCTGTGTTTACGCTTTCTGTACTTTGTGTTTGTATTCATTTCATCATGATGACCATGCATGTATTCTGCTATGTTTACCTCTGAGTACTTATACCGCTGCTAGTAGTTATTCGCTAAGGAATTTCCTCACGAGCAAATTCCTCAGTGAAGAATTTCATAAAAATCGCCTATTCACCCCCCTCTAGTTGATATAATGCACTTTCACACCACAACGGTGGCCGGAACCAGTATAAATCTTGTGTCCTTTGTGTTGTTCATCGCTTCCAGCTTAGATCACACGAGGAGATCGGACGTAGATCGGTAGGGGAGAGATCTCCGCGCGCACCCCAGAGTTCGAACCTCAAGGGTCTGCCGGAACCGAAATCCGACATTTGGCGCGCCAGGTAGGGGTGCGCCGGAATCTTTCATCCACTGTTCGCGTGTGATCTTCTGTCATGTCCATGGTTGACGCTCGTCGGGCTCGCGCCGAGCGCCGGGCTGCTCTCGCCACCCGCGTCGCCCAGACGGCGCCAGTCGGCGGACGCCCCCGTCGTTCCTCGTCGCCCGCCGCCAACGCCGCCACCGGCCCGGCGGGGAACGAGCAGCAGGCCTCGTCTCTGCATCCTTCGGTGTGGCGGGATGGCCGCACCGCCACCCCGTCGCTGACTCCAGCTGGTTCGTCGTCCCACGCCCGTCGCGCCCCCACGGATGCGCACGCCGCGCTGCTCCTGGCAAGAGAGCTCCTGCACTACCGCCCCGTCGACGACCTCTACGAGGACTGGCTCGCCCGCATCACTGAGCTCGTCAGCGCCATAGGGGGCTCTCCTTTGCCGTCCCTCTCGCTGCCTCGCCATCCGTTCCGCGCGGGGGGCGAGGATCAGGAGGCGCCTACGCCACCTCCTCCCCAAGAAGGCGCCCTGGCTCCAAGGCGCGCAGCCCCAGGGCGAGACCCTCCACGTCCGGCGCCTGCGCAGCAAGAAGGAAGCTGCCAAGAGGTCCCTCGTCCCCAAGAAGGTGCTCGCACGCTCCCACCACCGGCACGCCAAGATCGCGTCCCTGCGCCTCCACGACAAGACCCTGCGCTGCTCCAAGCGGTGGCGCGTGGTAATCACCAGGAGCAGGCCCAGCACCAGCAAAGGGCGCCGGTGGCCACAGCAGGCTGCCTCGCCTTCACCCCCGAGCTACGCGGCGTCACATGGCCAGGCAAGTTCAAGCCTGACCTGCCCCCTCGCTATGATGGCACGGTAGACCCCGCGGAATTCCTACAGCTCTACGAGCTGGGCATCGAAGCCGCCAACGGAGAAGAAAAGGTCATGTCGAACTGCTTTCCCATGGCGCTCAAGAACGGCGCCCGCACCTGGCTCCTGAACCTGGCTTCCAGCACGATCTCCTCCTGGGGCGAGATGCGCACTCGCTTCATCGCCAACTTCCAGGGCACTCGCGACCGGCCCCCGGCCGTTAGCGACCTGTGCCACATCAAGCAATAGCCAGAGGAAACCCTGCAGAAGTACATCCAGCGCTTCAGCAACGCTTGCCTCAAGATCCCCAGGGTGACTGAAGAAGCCATCATCTCAGCTTTCTCCGATGGCGTGCGCGACATCAAGATGAAGGAGGAGCTAGCAATCCATAAAGACCTGTGCACATCCTTGGAGCTGTTCAACTTGGCGACCAAGTGCGCCAGGGCTTAGGAAGGGCGCCTCTCCCTCCTCGAGCTCCCGGCAGCCGACCCAGAAGAGAAAAAGCTCAAGGCCAAGGACGTGAAGTGCAAGGGGGCTGCC
Source organism: Aegilops umbellulata (assembly GCA_032464435.1). Lineage (NCBI taxonomy): Eukaryota > Viridiplantae > Streptophyta > Magnoliopsida > Poales > Poaceae > Aegilops > Aegilops umbellulata. The sequence continues at coordinate 80,361,744 of CP136060.1, read as the reverse complement.
ATGCTTGCAGCGGAACCAGACACCAAGCGAGGCAGGGATCAGCCTGAGTCATCCAAGGGCAGCCGGTATTTCGTGTACCATGACTTCCACACCCACAACACCAATGAATGTCAAGAGCTCAGGGCCATGCGAGATGGACGAATCGGCCGACGCCCCGAGCGCAACGATGAGGGCTATGGCCGAGGAGGAGGAAGAGGTGGTGGACGATGGGAAGACCGTGGCCCTCGCCAAGGGTGGTGTGGCCGACCTCGCGAGGATTGCTGGCAGGACCAGCCTCGCGAGGGAGGCTGGAGGGATCAGCCTCGTGAGGATCGCCCACACGGCAACGCAGGCCTTCCTCCTCTGCCGCCACCGCCAAGGAGGAACGAAGACCAACATCAAGACGAGGGGGATGGGGGCTTCCAGGAGCCACACGCAATCGCTTGCATCTTGGGTGGCGCCCAAGCCCCAGCCTCACAGCGCATCTTCAAGCAGTTTGCTCGCGAGGTGAATGCAGTCCTGCCCAAGCTTGAGGCCACATGCCCTCTCAGGTGGTCTGCGTGCGCTATCACGTTCAGCTCAGCGGATCAGCTCAAGTGCGCGGCAACATTCAGAGTCCTCCCGATGCTTTGCTCCCCTGTCATCAGCAATGTGCAGGTCACCAGGACCCTCATTGATGGCGGAGCAGGACTCAACGTCCTGTCCGTCGAGACGTTCGACAATCTCCAAGTGTCGTACGATCAGCTTCAGCCGACCAAGCCTTTCTCAGGAGTTACTGATGGTTCCACTGTCCCAATAGGGCAGGTTCGCCTTCCAGTCACCTTCAGGCAGCGCAACAACTATCGCACCGAGCTCATCGACTTCGACGTCGCCCACATTCGCCTGCCGTACAACGCCATCCTCGTGTACCCAGCCCTAGCCAAGTTCATGGTAGTGACTCACCATGGTTACAGTGTCCTCAAGATGCCGGGAAGCGGTGGGGTCATCACCATACCCTGTGAAGAAAGGGACGCAGTGTGTTCACTTGAGTGTGCGTTCCAAGCTGCAGCAATCGAAGACCCAGATCACAGGAGCGGAAGACTTCCCGAGGCGACCCTTAAGAAGAAGAAGGCTTCGCCTGGCCCAAGCCATAAGGAGGCGGGCGCCTCCGGAGGTGTTGCGTCAGGATTTGCGCCCGATCAGGGAGCGCCACCCTCTCTCGCATAGGAAGGCACGCCTGGCACCCTCCTCACGCAGGGCTCGGGGGCTCTTTCTTGGAGAGCCACCGACTTTGCCAAGGTCGTGAGGGAGGCGCTCGGGCACCACTTGGAGGGGTGCTTCCAGGCACGTCTCCCTCAAGAAGGTACAAGGCAAGGAAGACCAAACCCTCAGGAGTTCATCGCAAGAAACACCCAGGAGCTACAGGAGTCGAGAGTCATGCGCGGCAGCCGCCGCTTGCCCGCCGTAGCCCCACATCCAAGCGAGGATGGTGGGCTGCGCATCTGCATCACGTGCCAGGGCTCAACCGAGCCGTGTCTCAGGAGCGCCTCTGGCCTTCGCGCGCTGGGCGCTGCGAGGGTCCACCTCACAGTTACGTTTGCATGCCTTTCGGCCTGCCGGACGCGGTCGCCGCTCATCGGCGCCTGCTAAGAAGCATTCTGGAGGCTCAGGAGGTCAGGCATTGCGCGGTCCTGGCAGAGGTGGAGATGGCCCTCGAAGACCTACCCGTGCCCCCAGATCCTCCCGAGGCTCCTATGCCTGCGGGCTCGTGAGGGTCGACGTCTTCACCGCGCATCGCCCGCTTCTTCAGCATTGCTTCGTCTTCAACGGTATCAGGTGACATTTTTCCAAGTTCCATTTTTAGCTGGGAGCGCCTATAGGGCCGCATCATTCCCAGGCCGCGTGGGTCCGTCCCCGCGGCATGTATCCGTTTTGCTTATGCTCTTTACCTACCTTGTTGGGGGCGCCCCTCGGGCTGCATCATCCCCAAGCTGCTCGGGCATGGCCCAGCGGCGTTTTCTTTTCCCGCATCTACTTAAAATGAATTTGCTCCTTCGTGCTTAACATGCCTGACCTAATCGCCTGCTTGATTGACACTTACCCATGGAGCCGCTCGTCGTGGCACGACGTCCGCGTACGGGTCCGTCCCTGCAACACCGATAAGTCTGAGTGGTCGAGCTCTGGCCGCGGTAGCCCCGCAAGGCACCACCTCACCAGGCCCTCAGTGCCCCAATCACTCCCTCGAAGCGACCAATGGTTGGCCAGCAATCGTAGCGACAGGTCTTGTTTCTCCTTATGATTGGTGTGCAGGACCCACTCCAGGAGCAACATTGGGGACATCGCGGGTTATCTCTCCCTCTCTCCGGCACGGTCCGCTTGCACGTTAAGAGGGGGGCGCCTAAGCATCGCGACTCATGGGCTCCTACTGGCTCTCCAGCCCTCACCCCCTGCCCTTGACCCACGGCATCGCGACCTGTCATACCAGCGGCGGCTGAGGTCGCTCGAGGGCCAGGACCTGAGGACGTAGAGCATTAAGGAAAGTGCGGGGGAGTGGGAAGAAGCTCGCAAGGACCTAACCCAGCAGTGCCCCGGCTGCCGCCACTCAGGCCAGGCGCCTCGTCGAAGAGCTACTCCAAACTCAAAAGATAAGTCACACCCTTACAGGAGCTGGACCAACGCAGTGCCAAACCCTCGCCTAGTGCAGCTCTGTCACGGCGACATCACCTTCCTTTCTCGCCCAGCGAGGGCTGCTCGAGCGCTAAAGGGGGCCTCTTGAGCATCGCGACTCGGGGGCTCTTACCGGACCTCGGGCCGCTCACCTCCTGGCCTTGGCCACGGCATCGCGACCTGGCATACCAGCGACGGCTGAAGCCTGCCTGGGGACTGGGACATGTCAGCGTAGAGCGCTAAGTCCTCGTGAGGAAAGAAAGGGGGAGCCGAGCCGGGACAGGACAAGCATCTCGCATCGATTCATACTAAGGATATAATGTTCACTAAAGACATGCCAGTCGCCTTACATACCCCTGCGGGGTGTTGCTTTGATTCCTCGCAGGGAACAAAAGGTGCTAATCCTAAGGAATGCTAATTGCATGCGCCTCCGCGGGGGACGCCATCATCAACAGTGGGCTGCCCGGCGCCGGTGCCAACCCCATCCAGATCAGTGGCGGCGGCGGCTTGATGCAGCTGCCCTACTCTGAGCACGGCGCGAGCTCGGAGGCTCGTAGCTGTCGTCGCTCGTCTCCGGAGTCGCGAGAAGCTCAGGGGAGCCGCTGGATTCCCCAGCTCCTCCGCTGCTGCCTGAGGAGCTGCTGGAGGCCGATGGGCGGGCCAGGCCCTCGCCAGTCCATTGCCCCTGCCGCTTTCCTTGGGGCAGCACTCCAGCCGGCGTCCTTCAACATCGAAGACATTGAAGAACACCAGGGAGGCGCCGTTGTATTCAAGATGAATTACAAGGGCACCCTTCGTCCGGCAGACCCGGGCGATCTCACCCCAGCCCCGGGTCATGAAGACCTTGCCCGGAGCGACGACCGCGACCTCCGCTCCGGTCGCAAGGGTGCTGCAGTCGGCGTGCTGCAGCCAGAGCTCCAGGGACCTGCTCGGCAGCATCTCGAAGGCGAAGGAGGGAGGAAGGCAGATCCAGGAGCTTGGAGGCATGGTGGCATGAAGCACAAGCTCGCAAGAGGAGCCCTCGGCGTGGACTCCAGGAGGAACGACGCGCACCACCGTGACTCGCCGGCGCCGACGGCAGCACCGTCGGTGTCGCTCGACGCCTTCTCCCCCAGGACCCACGACGCGGGCGTACAAGGGCAGCAGAAACCCAGGCGGTGGCCGCTCGTACCAAGGCCTCGACACCTCATGCCAAGCACCCTCGTCTCGGCAGCTGAGGACCAGTCGTTTCTTCGGTGGAAGAGGATCAGGGCCCTCTCGGGGGGCCTTTCCCTTCTCTTCTGCAGAATACCGGCGGATTGGTGCCATTGGCGCAAGGAGAAGCAAGGACGGGGAAGAAGAAGAAAAGGAGTAGCAGGAAGGGATGGACTGAAGGGGCTCACGCAGTCCCGTACTTATAGCCAGAGAAGGCCAACTGCCGGCCACCACGATCGCAGGTAATCATGACCCGTTTCTTTGCATGCAGGGACTTGTCAAGTCGTGCGGTTGCCGAGGCGTCGTGGGAAGCGCAGACGACCACGTCCAATCAATCGCCATGTGGCGCCCAGGGCCACAGGCTATTGGGCCCCGCGGCGCTTCGCGCTTGCCCCTTTGCTTCCCTGCTAGGCCAAGGCCGGGCGCGCCTTGGGCCCGAGGGCTACTGTCGGCGTTCTGGGAACGGGGGTCCCCAGACTTGCCTGCCTGTGGCCTGCGGCATGGCTCAAGTGGGGGCCCAGCGCGGCCCAGCTTCATCAGCTCAAGCTCAAGACCCTCGTGAGGGGCCAAGCCTCACGGGGCGGACGACAGGAAGCTTCCTCAGAAGCAGCTTCATCAGGCAGGCTCGCGAGGAGGCGGAGAGATCAAGGAAGGGGTACCTCGCGAGGAGCCCATGACGCAAGCCATGACGATCGAGACCAGGCGGGCGCCGGCCTGCGCAGTGTCCTTGTTTCCCCTTCGGTGCAAAGGGGGCAAGCACAGGCCAAGGCATCGGGCAAAGGTTACCATTCCGGTGCAACGAGACCAAGACCAGCAGAGCGGCAGGACGGAGGTCACCGTGGAGCCCAAGACGGCATCATCACCAGTGCTTTTGGCAGCCGAAGACCACCTTTGGTCAGGATAACTTGTACTAGATGTTCCCCTTCAAAATGGCCAATTGTTGGCGCCCTTCCCGCTCATTATTTGGGGAGAGGCCCAGGGCCTCTATAAATAGAGCTAGCCACCATAGAGTAGAGGCAGCTGATGGAGAGAGAGATCCAATCTGACCGGATCGGATAGAGCCCTAGAAAAGAGAGAGATCCAGACCAAGTAGAACACTCCGCATCAGCTCAAGAACACCTCCCGCGAGGTTGTTCTTCCCCTGTACTGTTCATCATCATCCCCTGAGGCAATCCACCACACCACACACTTGAGTAGGGTATTACACCACAACGGTGGCCCGAACCAGTATAAATCTCGTGTCCTTTGTGTTGTTCATCGTTTCCAGCTTAGATCACACGAGGAGATTGGACGTAGATCGGTAGGGGAGAGATCTCCGCGTGCACCCCAGAGTTCGAACCTCAAGGGTCTGCCGGAACCCGAAATCTGATAATGGAGAAATCTGGAGTGAAAACAAGGTCTTCAGAGCAGACAATGCTACCTGCTGAAGCAGATATCTTGCTGGTTACAGATAGCTCTTCAGAGGAGGATTCAGAGGCAGATGACCAGTGCTATTATCCCCCTGAGGTGTATGCTCAAACTTGGCAGGGTTATATTACTCATATAATGCATATGTTGTATTGCAATGCTTAGTTTTTACATCATATACACAATATTGAATGCCATCTCCTTAGTTGACACATCATATATGCGATTGCCCTCTGCTCACTTCCTTAGTATATAAATCATATATTTGAATTATGTCATGCCATGATGTTTACATAGACAGCATGTATCTGAATTATGGCATGCCAACCCATTTTCTAAAGACATAATATAGTTATATCATCTCATCCTGTTTACATAGTCATCATATTTTAAATTATGTCATTCTATCCGTGAATTATATCATGCCATCATGTTTCCATCGACGACATGTTTGTGATTTATGGCATGCCAACCACTTTAATAGACACATCGTATAGTTATATCATGTCATCCTGTTTACATAGTCATCATATTTTGAAGTATGTCATTCTATCATGTTTAGTTAGCCATCATACATGTGAAATTGTGTCATGCTATCCTGTTTAATTAGCCATCATATATGTGAAATTATGTCCTGCTATTCTGTTTGCTTACACAACATAAATGTGAATTATTTCATGCCCTGTTTTCTTCCCTACTATCCATTGCACCTGTCTATCTTACAATGTCTGTACATTCAATTACTTTTCTTGTTTATCAGCCATTTCAATTGGAGGGAGTGATGGCAGTATCTGTGGGAGTAAAAACATGGTCTTCAGAAAAGATCGTGCTACCTGTCGATGCACATAGAACCACGGTTGTACTTGCCCAAGAACCAGCCCCACCACACATAACCCACACTCATGCAGATTGTACCCCTACCGGTTGGACAGAGAACCAACTACACCCCTTCTAACCCCAACCCAGCAGATAGACACCTAGTTCCCATTGACAAAGCACCGTCTCCACCACACAGCACCCAAACACGAGCAGTTAGTAAGGCAACTGCAGTGCCCAAATCACGAGGACCACCACTCCGAACCCGAAGTCAACGCTTAAAGCAGAAGAAGAATTGTTCTCAGGTCAGGTTCCGTAGCTATGGTTCATACTACTTTGCTCTTGCATCACTGTATTTACTGATACCAACTAATTTCAAATTTGAAGGATGCAATTGAAACTCCAATGGCGCAATAGGTATGTTTTAAACCTCTTTCTTCAACGTGTTTGGCTGTTTGCTGTTGTAACTTGCTCTATGTTGATTTCAGTTTCAATTGAATAAACAGTATTGTTCTCATGCCATGCACATTACAAGTGTTGTTATTGTTGTGTAGTTTCCCACACTTATATTCTGTCTATGATGCTTTGTCTTAAATAGATATGATTCGAACTGTATCTATCTTGATTTGGCAACATAAACTAGAATGATATAGACCATACAGTGACCATACTACATAGATATATGTTTGTTTCATGTTGTTATCCTGTCCACCTTACTACTGAACTGGTTTACCAAAATGAGTTTCATATACTACATTGTAAACCTGAGATGGGTTTGTTTGTTTCTCTTTTAGAACGCGGATAAAATATTGGAGAAGAGTACCCTATTATGCAATGGCAAAGGAAGTAATGCAGATAAGGTTCAAGATAGTGAGACATCCCTGTTGGTCTCCAAGAAAGCTGATAAAAACTATACTGAAGACACTGATACAACCCCAAACTCCTGTCTTGATGTAGTGTTCGAGTTACTGGCTACCACTGCTGGCACCAGCTCTTCGAACTCGTTGCCTGAATCAGTTCGGCTTCTTGAGTCTCAACTTCAAGTTGAAACACATCGATCAGATGTTATGCAACAGGAAGCCGAAGGACTGAGGAAGTCCCTGCAGAATTCATATGCATACTTTCTGGTGCAACAGCAAGCGCTGGAGGACTTAAGCGCCAAACAAGAGAAAGTTAATAAGCTTGCTAAGCATCTTGCCAGCATTATGGGTACCCAGGATATTGTTTCTTGAGCTCTTCTGAAGTGGTTTCAGTTCTGGACTTGTTTTGTTGTGGCGTTTATATGCTGTTGTGTTCCCTATATTTGCACTGGTGGCGAACTTTGATGCCCAGTGGATGTAATATGTGTAATAGCCGTGATAGCCTAGCGTTTGTTGCTTGCTTATTTATTTCCTTGTTGTCTTGTTTATTTGTTTGCTTGTAGTCATTGCAGTTCTTTTTCCGCGGTTAGCTAGTGGCTGCAATAACCTATTTTTTAAAACTAGGCCACAATAACCATGGGCTAATATTTACTGTAGTGAAACTGGGCCTCCTACTGGCCGTAGAAACAGTGGGCCTTCTACAGGCCGTAGAAACAATGGGCCTTCTACAGGCCGTAGAAACAATGGGCCTTCTGCGGGCCGTATTATCAATGGGCCTTATACGGGCCGTATGATCGATTGGCCAAACATGGGCCAAACAGACCGCATTATGGCCGTAAACGGGCTAGAGTTGGAATCGTCCGTTCATGGGCCGACCATAACGGGCCATCGTTAATAGGCCTTATTTGATGACGTTATGAAAACGTCCCAATGTATTAACGGACCACAAACGGGCCGACTGTAACCACGGGCTGAATTTGGCCCACAAGCAGAAAATGACAGTAACGGGTCATAAATAAACGAATGCTGGAAATGAGCCCAAGAATAAATGGGCTCTGAGAAGGACGAAAGATAACATGGGCTGGAAACGGCCCAACGGAATAACAGGCCGTTAATGGTTATAAAGTGATACACTGTTCATTACGGGCCAGTTTCACCACGGGCCGTTAAGGGTGTAAAGTGATACACTATTCATTACGGGCCAGTTTCACCACAGGCCGTTAGTAGGCCAAGAGTTACATAGGGCCTCATATGGGCCGAAAGACGTCATGGGCCATACATGGGCCAGAAGTGAAAATGGGATGGAATCATATTGGATGGCCCAGATGACGCTACTGGGCCTAATTCGAATAGGGCGTAACGGGCCTTGGGTTAGCGGGCTATAAATGGGCTATATGCGAACAGGCCGTTAACAGGCTTTCCATGGGCCGGCCCGACACCTTTTAACCAAGTCAAACGGGCCGGCCTTTTCACAGGAATGGGCCTCTGTTGGGCCGTGCCACGTGTCGACGTATCATAGGCGCCTATCTGACCCACTGACGAGCTGACAGGTGTTTCGTCGGGCCAATAAGAATTTTACACGTGGAAATTTCCCATTGGTCGGGGCTGTTAACGGGTTATCGGATCCAAAACCCGACCCGATAGCTTAACGGCGTCCCGTTACGGTAGATGCCATGTGTCGGTCACCCTTGACGAATGCACTTCTGTGACGCGTGATTTATCGTCATGGAAGTGGACACTTCCGTGATGATAATTTTGGCAATGTCATGGAACACTTCTACGACAGCACAAGTATGATTATCTTGATTCTGTCATAAATTTGTCATGGATGTACAAGCATGACAGAAAACGCGACCTACTGTGACAAACATGTATCATCATGGAAGTGTATTCTTTTGTAGTGTTGCCTCCTCTCTATGGCCCATATCTTTCCCCCGGGGGTTCCGGTAACCCCCCCCCCCCCCGGTACTCCGATATGTACCCGATACAATCCGAAACACTTCCAGTGTCTGAATACTATCGTCCAATATATCAATCTTTACCTCTCGACCATTTCGAGACACCTCGTCATGTTCGTGATCTCATCCAGGACTCCGAACAATCTTTGGTCACCAAACCACATAACTCATAATACAAATCGTCATCGAACGTTAAGCGTGCAGACCCTACGGGTTCGAGAAGTATGTAGACATGACCGAGACACATCTCTGATCAATAACCAACAGCGGAACCTAGATGCGCATATTGGTTCCTACATATTCTACGAAATCTTTATCGGTCAAACCGCAATGACAACATACGTCATTCCCTTTGTCATCGGTATGTTACTTGCCCGAGAATCGATCATCGGTATCTTCATGCCTAGTTCAATCTCGTTACTGGCAAGTCTCTTTACTCGTTCCGTAATGCATCATCCCGCAACTAACTCATTAGTCACATTATGTAATGCCTCGGACACACCCGCTAGTGGTCGTTACTCCTGGCGGGATTTTGACTGGCCCCACAGATCAATACTAGTCTTTTCTGCGCACTTTGTCCTCACTCGTGCGCACCCGGGAACAACTTCCCAGTCGGTCACCCATCCTGAAATTACTCCAAGCTGAGCACGCTTGACTTTGGAGTTCTTTCGAACGGGCTCCCGGAAAAGAAGGAATTCCTTATTGATATGAGTAGTCTATCATCCCTAATAAGCCAGGCTATCACATACACCCCCACTCAGAAGAACTGATGTCCTCGTCGGGCCACAGGAACGTTCGCTCTTGGCACATACGTCTGTGCTTCCAGTTCGGCACATGTGCCATGTTGTGTGCCATGACGGGTCACAAACATCATGCACAACATGACCGTGCACCTGTCCGCAAACATCTGTGTAACCGCGAGGGTCGGCTCTGATACCAACTTGTAATGCCCCGAACACACTCGCCCGTGGTCGTTACTCCTCGTGGGATCTAGACTGGCCCACAAATCAATACTAGTCTTTTCTGCGCACTTTGTCCTCACTCATGCGCACCCGGGAGCAACTTCTTTGTCGGTCACCCATCCTGAAATTACTCTAAGCTGAGCACGCTTAACTTTGGCGTTCTTCCCGAATGGGATCCCGAAAAAGAAGGAATTCCTTATTGATATGAGTAGTGCATCATCCCTAATAAGCCAGGCTATCACACATTGCTTGCAAGGCTTATCATGATGTGCATTACCGAGAGGGCCCAGAGATACCTCTCTGATACTCGGAGTGACAAATCCTAGTCTCGATCTATGCCAACCCAACAAACACCTTCGGAGACACCTATAGAGCATCTTTATAATTACCCAGTTACATTGTGATGTTTGATAGCACACGAGGTGTTCCTTCGGTATTCGGGAGTTGCATAATCTCATAGTCAAAGGAATATGTATAAGTCATGAAGAAAGCAATAGCAATAAAACTTAACAATCATTATGCTAAGATAACGGGTGGGTCTTGTCCATCACATCATTCTCCTAATGATGTGATCTTGTTCATAAAATGACAACACATGTCTATGGTTAGGAAACTTAACCATCTTTGATTAACGAGCTAGTCAAGTAGAGGCATACTAGGAACACTTTGTTTTGTGTATGTATTCACACATGTATCAAGTTTCTGGTTAATACAATTCTAGCATGAATAATAAACATTTATCATGATATAAGGAAATATAAATAACAACTTCATTATTGCCTCTAGGGCATATTTCCTTCATGCATTAAGTAAGATGGCATGATGTAGCGGGATAAACTCAAGCAATATGATGAAAACCCCATCTTGTTATCCTCGATGGCAAAAATACAATATGTGTCGGTTCCCCTTCTGTCACTAGGATCAAGCACCGCAAGATTGAACCCAAAGCTAAGCACTTATCCCATTGCAAGACAAACCAATCTTGTTGGCCAAACCAAATCGATAGTTCAAAGAGACTTGCAAAGATATCAAATCATGCATATAAGAATTCAGAGAAGATTCAAATAATATTGATAGATAAGCTGATCATAAATCCACAATTCATCGGATCTCGGCAAACACACCGCAAAAGAGTATTACATCGAATAGATCTCCAAGAACATTGAGAAGAACATGGTATTGAGAATCAAAGAGAGATAAGAAGCCATCTAGCTACTAGCTATGGCCCGTAGGTCTGAGGTAAACTACCCACGCTTCATCGGAGAGGCAATGGTGTTGATGTAGAAGCCCTTCGTGATCGAATCCCCCTCTGGCAGGACACCGGAAAAGGCCCCTAGATGGGATCTCACGAGTACATAGGGTTGCGGCGGTGGTAAAGTGTTTTTGTGGCTCTCCTGGTAGGTTTTGGAATATTTGAGAATATATAGGCGGAAGAAATAGGTCGGTGGAGTCACGAGGGGCCCACGAGGGTGGGGCCGCGCCCTACCCCCTGGGAGCACCCTCCGTCCTCGTGGGTGCCTCATGGCTTTCCTGACGTGTACTCCAAGTCCTATGGATGTTTTCTGGTCCAAGAAAAATCATCGCGAAAGTTTCATTTTGTTTGTACTCCGTTTGATATTCCTTTTCTGCGAAACTCTAAAACAAGAAAAAAACAGGAACTGGCACTGGCTCTCGGTTAATAGGTTAGTACCAAAAATAAAATAAAATAGCATAATAATGCATATAAAACATCCAAAATAGATAATATAATAGCATGAAACAATCAAAATTATAGGTACGTTGGAGACGTATCAAGCCGTCGTTCGTGCGTCGGCCCGCCCATCGATCCACGCCACCCGCCACCGTCGCGTCTACACGGCAGCCCTGCGGTCTGCCTCGCACGGCCTCGTCCCCGGCTATGTCGGGCCGGCTGTGTTAAGCTCATCGGCTGCCTCAGCTCGGGCGCCGCTGCAACATTGGTCGCTCGGGACTCGTTGCCCGGGCACCGGTGTTGTTTTGGCAGCCCGAGTGCCGGTGCTGACACGCTCGTCCGCATGTTGTCCCACGCCGTCAGTCATCACCGGCCTCATCTCGGACTCTGCCGCCACCCCGCCTCCATCGAGCGGCATCCCCGACCTCGCGCGCGATCGGCTTGATCACCCACTCGCCGCCGCAATCCGACACATCTACGCCACACGACCGACCTGGCACGTCAGTTGCGCGTGCCTCCGCATGTCCTGTGGAGATCGTCCTGAAGGAAATATGCCCTAGAGGCAATAATAAAGTTATTATTTATTTCCTTATTTCATGATAAATGTTTATTATTCATGCTAGAATTGTATTAACCGGAAACATAATACATGTGTGAATACATAGACAACAGAGTGTCACTAGTATGCCTCTACTTGACTAGCTCATTGATCAAAGATGGTTATGTTTCCTAACCATAGACAAAGAGTTGTTATTTGATTAACGGGATCACATCATTAGGAGAATGATGTGATTGACTTGACCCATTCCGTTAGCTTAGCACTCGATCGTTTAGTATGTTGCTATTGCTTTCTTCATGACTTATACATGTTCCTATGACTATGAGATTATGTAACTCCCGTTTGCCGGAGGAACACTTTGTGTGCTACCAAACGTCACAACGTAACTGGGTGATTATAAAGGAGCTCTACAGGTGTCTTCAAAGGTACATGTTGGGTTGGCGTATTTCGAGATTAGGATTTGTCACTCCGATTGTCGGAGAGGTATCTCTGGGCCCTCTCGGTAATGCACATCACATAAGCCTTGCAAGCATTGCAACTAATGAGTTAGTTGCAAGATGATGTATTACGGAACGAGTAAAGAGACTTGCCGGTAATGAGATTGAACTAGGTATTGAGATACCGACGATCGAATTTCGGGCAAGTAACATACCGATGACAAAGGGAACAATGTATGTTGTTATGCGGTCTGACCGATAAAGATCCTCGTAGAATATGTAGGAGCCAATATGAGCATCCAGGTTCCGCTATTGGTTATTGACCGGAGACGTGTCTCGGTCATGTCTACATTGTTCTCGAACCCGTAGGGTCCGCACGCTCAAGGTTTCGATGACAGTTTTATTATGAGTTTATGAGTTTTGATGTACCGAAGGAGTTCGGAGTTCCGGATGAGATCGGGGACATGACGAGGAGTCTCAAAATGGTCGAGGCGTAAAGATCGATATATTGGACGACTATATTCGGACATCGAAAAGGTTCCGAGTGGTTCGGGTATTTTTCGGAGTACCGGGGAGTTACGGGAATACGGGGGAAGAAGTATATGGGCCTTATTGGGCTTTAGGGGAGAGGGAGAGGCAGGCCGCGCGCCCCCCATTGACTAGTCCGAATTGTACTAGGGGGAGGGGCGGCGCCCCCTCCTTCCTTCTCTTCCCTCTTCCCCTTCCTTGTCTCCTACTCCTACTACTTGGAAGGACTCCTAGTTGGACTAGGAAAGGGGGAATCCTACTCCCGGTGGGAGTAGGACTCCCCTAGGGCGCGCCATAGAGAGGGCCGGCCCTCCCCTCCTCCACTCCTTTATATACGGGGGCAGGGGGCACCCCATAAACACACAAGTTGATCTTCGTGATCGTTCTCTTAGCCATGTGCGGTGCCCCCCTCCACCATACTCCTCGATAATATTGTAGCGGTGCTTAGGAAGCCCTGCGACGGAAGAACATCAAGATCGCCACCACGCCGTCGTGCTGACGGAACTCTTCCCCGACACTTTGCTGGATCGGAGTCCGGGGATCGTCATCGAGCTGAACGTGTGCTAGAACTTGGAGGTGCCGTAGTTTCAGTGCTTGATCGGTCGGGTCGCGAAGACGTACGACTACATCAACCGCGTTGTCATAACGCTTCTGCTGTCGGTCTACGAGGATACGTAGACAACACTCTCCCCTCTCGTTGCTATGCATCACAATGATCTTGCGTGTGCGTAGGATTTTTTTTGAAATTACTACGTTCCCCAACAGTGGTATTAGAGCCAGGTTTTATGTGTTGATGTTATTTGCACGAGTAGAACACAAGTGATTTGTGGGCGATATAAGTCATACTGCTTATCAGCATGTCATACTTTGGTTCGGCGGTATTGTTGGATGAAGCGGCCCGGACCGACATTACGCGTACGCTTACGCAAGACTGGTTCTACCGCCGTGCTTTGCACACAGGTGGCTGGCGGGTGTCAGCTTCTCCAACTTTAGTTGAACCGAGTGTGGCTACGCCCGGTCCTTGCGAAGGTTAAAACAGCACCAACTTGACAAACTATCGTTGTGGTTTTGATGCGTAGGTAAGATTGGTTCTTGCTTAAGCCCGTAGCAGCCACGTAAAACTTGCAACAAACAAAGTAGAGGACGTCTAACTTGTTTTTGCAGGGCATGTTGTGATGTGATATGGTCAAGACATGATGCTAAATTTTATTGTATGAGATGATCATGTTTTGTAACCGAGTTATCGGCAACTGGCAGGAGCCATATGGTTGTCGCTTTATTGTATGCAATGCAATCGCCCTGTAATGCTTTACTTTATCACTAAGCGGTAGCGATAGTCGTAGAAGCATAAGACTGGCGAGACGACAACGATGCTACGATGGAGATCAAGGTGTCGCGCCGGTGACGATGGTGATCATGACGATGCTTCGGAGATGGAGATCACAAGCACAAGATGATGATGGCCATATCATATCACTTATATTGATTGCATGTGATGTTTATCTTTTATGCATCTTATCTTGCTTTGATTGACGGTAGCATTTTAAGATGATCTCTCACTAATTATCAAGAAGTGTTCTCCCTGAGTATGCACCGTTGCGAAAGTTCTTCGTGCTGAGACACCACGTGATGATCGGGTGTGATAGGCTCTATGTTCAAATATAACGGGTGCAAAATAGTTGCACGCGCGGAATACTCAGGTTATACTTGACGAGCCAAGCATATACAGATATGGCCTCGGAACACGGAGACCGAAAGGTCGAGCGTGAATCATATAGTAGATATGATCAACATAGTGATGTTCACCATTGAAACTACTCCATCTCACGTGATGATCGAACATGGTTTAGTTGATTGGGATCACGTGATCACTTAGAGGATTAGAGGGATGTCTATCTAAGTGGGAGTTCTTAAGTAATATGATTAAATTGAACTTAAATTTATCATGAACTTAGTCCTCGTAGTATTAGCATATCTATGTTGTAGATCAATAGCTCGCGTTGTTTCTTCCCTGTGTTTATTTTGATATGTTCCTAGAGAAAATTGTGTTGAAAGATGTTAGTAACAATGATGCGGATTGGATCCGTGATCTGAGATTTATCCTCATTGCTGCACAGAAGAATTATGTCCTTGATGCACCGCTAGGTGACGGACCTATTGTAGGAGCAGATGCAGACGTTATGAACGTTCGACTAGCTCAATATGATGACTACTTGATAGTTTAGTGCACCATGCTTAACGGCTTAGAATCGGGACTTCTAAGACGTTTTGAACGTCATGGACCATATGAGATGTTCCAGGAGTTGAAGTTAATATTTCAAGCAAATACCCGAGTTGAGAGATATGAAGTCTCCAACAAGTTCTATAGCTAAAAGATGGAGGATAATCGCTCAAATTGTGAGCATGTGCTCAGATTGTCTGGGTACTACAATCGCTTGAATCAAGTGGGAGTTAATCTTCCAGATAAGATAGTGATTGACAGAATTCTCTAGTCACCATCACCAAGTTAGTAAAACTTCGTGATGAACTATAATATGCAAAGGATAACGGGAACAATTCCCAAGCTCTTCGTGATGCTGAAATCAACGAAGGTAGAAATCAAGAAAAACATCAAGTGTTGATGGTTGACGAAACCACTAGTTTCAAGAAAACGGCAAAGGGAAGAAGGGGAACTTCAAGAAGAAAGAGAAGAAGCCCAAGTCTGGACCTAAGCCTGAGACTAAGTGCTTCTACTTCAAAGGGATTGGTCACTGGGAGCGGAACTGCCCCAAGTATTTGGCGGATAAGAAGGATGGCAAAGTGAACAAAGGTATATTTGATATACGGATTATTGATGTGTACTTTACTAGTGTTTATAGCAACCCCTCGGTAATTGATACTGGTTCAGTTGCTAAGAGTAGTAACTCGAGACTGGAGTTGCAGAATAAACAAAGACTAGTTAAGGATGAAGTGACGATGTGTATTGGAAGTGGTTCCAAGATTGATATGATCATCATCGCACACTCCCTATACTGTCGGGATTAGTGTTGAACCTAAATAAGTGTTATTTGGTGTTTGCGTTGAGCATGAATATGATTTGATCATGTTTATTGCAATACGGTTATTCATTTAAGTAAGAGAATAAATTGTTGTTCTGTTTACATGAATAAAACCTTATATGGTTACACACCCAATGAAAATGGTTCATTGGATCTCGATCATAGTGATACACATATTCATAATGTTGAAACCAAAAGATGCAAAGTTAATAATGATAGTGCAACTTATTTGTGGCACTGCAGTTTAGGTCATATTGGTGTAAAGCGCATGAAGAAACTCCATGCTGATGGGATTTTGGAATCACTTGATTATGAATCACTTGATGCTTGCGAACCATGCCTCATGGGCAAGATGACTAAGACTCCGTTCTCCAGAACAATGGAGCGAGCAACAGATTTGTTGGAAATCATACATACTGATGTATGTGGTCCGATGTATATTGAGGCTCGCGACGAGTATCATTATTTTCTGACCTTCACAGATGATTTGAGCAGATATGGGTATATCTACTTGATGAAACATAAGTCTGAAACATTTGAAAAGTTCAAAGAATTTCAAAGTGAAGTGGAAAATCATTGTGACAAGAAAATAAGGTTTCTACGAACTGATCATGGAGACAAATATTTGAGTTACGAGTTTGGTCTTCAATTAAAACAATGTGGAATAGTTTCACAAATTCATGCCACCTGGAACACCACAACATAATGGTGTGTCCGAACGTCATAACCGTAATTTATTGGATATAGTGCAATCTATGATGTTTCTTACCGATTTACCACTATAGTTTTGGGGTTATGCATTAGAGATAGCTGCATTCACGTTAAAAAAAGGGGCACCATCTAAATCCATTGAGACGACGCCGTATGAACTTTGGTTTGGCAAGAAACCAAAGTTGTCGTTTCTTAAAGTTTGGGATTGTGATGCTTATATGAAAAAGTTTCATCCTGATAAGCTCAAACCCAAATCGGAGAAGTGCGTCTTCATAGGATACCCAAAAAGAAAATGTTGGGTACACCTTCTATCACAGATCCGAAGGCAAGATATTCGTTGCTGAGAATGGATCCTTTCCAGAAAAGGAGTTTCTCTCGAAAGAAGTGAGTGGGAGGAAAGTAAAAAACTTGATAAGGTAATTGTACCTTCTCCCTTATTGGAAAGTAGTTCATCACAGAAATCTGTTCTTGTGACTACTACACCAATTGTGAGGAAGTTAATGATGATGATCATGAAACTTCAGATCAAGTTATTACTGAACCTCGTAGATCAACCAGAGTAAGATCCGCACCAGAGTGGTACGGTAATCCTGTTCTGGAAATCATGCTACTAGATCATGATGAACCTACGAACTATGAAGAAGCGATGGTGAGCCCAGATTCCGCAAAATGGCTTGAAGCCATGAAATCTAAGATGGGGTCCATGTATGAAAACAAAGTATGGACTTTGGTTGACTTACCCGATGATCGGCAAGCAATTGAAAATAAATGGATCTTCAAGAGGAAGACGAACGCTGATAGTAGTGTTACTATCTACAAAGCTAGAATTGTCGCAAAAAGGTTTTCGACAAGTTCAAGATGTTAACTACGATGAGAGTTTCTCACTCGTATCTATGCTTAAGTTTGTCCGAATCATGTTAGCAATTGCCGCATTTTATGAAATCTGGCAAATGGATAAACAAAGCTGCATTCCTTAATGGATTTCTTAAAGAAGAGTTGTATATGATGCAACCAGAAGGTTTTGTCAATCCTAAAAGTGTTAACAAAATATGCAAGCTCCAGCGATCCATCTATGGACTGGTGCAAGCATCTTGGAGTTGGAATATGCGCTTTGATGAGATGATCAAAGTATATAGTTTTATACAGACTTGTGGTGAAGCCTGTATTTACAAGAGTGAGTGGGAGCACTACAACATTTCTGACAAGTATATGTGAATGACATATTGTTGATTGGAAATAATGTAGAATTATTCTACAAAGCATAAAGGAGTGTTTGAAAGAAGTTTTTCAAAGAAAGACCTTGGCGAAGCTGCTTACATATTAAGCATCAAGATCTATAGTGATAGATCAAGACGCTTGACAAGTTTTTTCAATGAGTACATACCTTGACAATATTTTGAAGTAGTTCAAAATGGAACAGTCAAAGAAAAGAGTTCTTGGCTGTGTTACAAGGTGTGAAATTGAGTAAGACTCAAACCCCGACCACGACAGAAGATAGAAAGAGAATGAAAGTCATTCCCTATGCCTCAGCCATGGGTTCTATAAAGTATGCCATGCTGTGTACCAGATCTATTGTATACCCTACACTGTGTTAAGCAAGGGAGTACAATAGTGATTTAAGAGTAGATCACTGGACAGCGGTCAAAATTATCCTTAGTGGAATAAGGAAATATTTCTTGATTATGGAGGTGACAAAAGGTTCGTCGTAAAAAGTTACGTCGATGCAAGTTTTGACACAGATCTGGATGACTCTAAGTCTCGATCTAGATACATATTGAGAGTAGGAGCAATTAGCTAGAGTAGCTCTGTGCAGAGCATTGTAGACATAGAATTCGCAAAATACTTACGGATCTGTATGTGACAGACCCGTTGACTAAAATTATCTCACAAGCAAAACATGATCACACCTTAGTACTCTTTGGGTGTTAATCACATAAGCGATGTGAACTAGATTACTGACTCTAGTAAACCCTTTGGGTGTAGGTCACATGACGATGTGAACTATGGATGTTAATCACACGGTGATATGAACTATTAGTGTTGAATCACATGGCGATGTGAACTAGATTATTGACTCTAGTGCAAGTGGGAGACTGAAGGAAATATGCCCTAGAGGCAATAATAAAGTTATTATTTATTTCCTTATTTCATGATAAATGTTTATTATTCATGCTAGAAATGTATTAACCGGAAACATAATACATGTGTGAATACATAGATAAACAGAGTGTCACTAGTATGCCTCTACTTGACTAGCTCGTTGATCAAAGATGGTTATGTTTCCTAACCATAGACAAAGAGTTGTTATTTGATTAACGGGATCACATCATTAGGAGAATGATGTGATTGACTTGACCCATTCCGTTAGCTTAGCACTCGATCGTTCATTATGTTGCTATTGCTTTCTTCATGACTTATACATGTTCCTATGACTATGAGATTATGCAACTCCCGTTTGCCGGAGGAACACTTTGTGTGCTACCAAACGTCACAACGTAACTGGGTGATTATAAAGGAGCTCTACAGGTGTCTCCAAAGGTACATGTTGGGTTGGCGTATTTCGAGATTAGGATTTGTCACTCCGATTGTCGGAGAGGTATCTCTGGGCCCTCTCGGTAATGCACATCACATAAGCCTTGCAAGCATTGCAACTAATGAGTTAGTTGCAAGATGATGTATTACGGAACGAGTAAAGATACTTGCCGGTAACGAGATTGAACTAGGTATTGAGATACCGACGATCAAATTTCGGGCAAGTAACATACCGATGACAAAGGGAACAACGTATGTTGTTATGCGGTCTGACCGATAAAGATCTTCGTAGAATATGTAGGAGCCAATATGAGCATCCAGGTTCCGCTATTGGTTATTGACCGGAGACGTGTCTCGGTCATGTCTACATTGTTCTCGAACCCGTAGGGTCCGCACGCTCAAGGTTTCGATGACAGTTTTATTATGAGTTTATGAGTTTTGATGTACCGAAGAAGTTCAGAGTTCCGGATGAGATCGGGGACATGACGAGGAGTCTCAAAATGGTCGAGACGTAAAGATCGATATATTGGACGACTATATTCGGACATCGGAAAGGTTCCGAGTGGTTCGGGTATTTTTCGGAGTACCGGGGAGTTACGGGAATACGGGGGAAGAAGTATATGGGCCTTATTGGGCTTTAGGGGAGAGGGAGAGGCAGGACGCGCGCCCCCCATTGACTAGTCCGAATTGGACTAGGGGGAGGGGCGGCGCCCCCTCCTTCCTTCTCTTCCCTCTTCCCTCTTCCCCTTCCTTGTCTCCTACTCCTACTACTTGGAAGGACTCCTAGTTGGACTAGGAAAGGGGGAATCCTACTCCCGGTGGGAGTAGGACTCCCCTAGGGCGCGCCATAGAGAGAGCCGGCCCTCCCCTCCTCCACTCCTTTATATACGGGGGCAAGGGGCACCCCATAAAGACACAAGTTGATCTTCGTGATCGTTCTCTTAGTCGTGTGCGGTGCCCCCCTCCACCATACTCCTCGATAATATTGTAGCGGTGCTTAGGCGAAGCCCTGCGATGGAAGAACATCAAGATCGTCACCCCGCCGTCGTGCTGACGGAACTCTTCCCCGACACTTTGCTGGATCGGAGTCCGGGGATCGTCATCGAGCTGAACGTGTGCTAGAACTCGAAGGTGCCGTAGTTTCGGTGCTTGATCGGTCGGGTCGCGTAGACGTACGACTACATCAACCGCGTTGTCATAACGCTTCCGCTGTCGGTCTACGAG
The DNA here is from genome assembly GCA_032464435.1 of Aegilops umbellulata. Classification (NCBI taxonomy): domain Eukaryota; kingdom Viridiplantae; phylum Streptophyta; class Magnoliopsida; order Poales; family Poaceae; genus Aegilops; species Aegilops umbellulata. The sequence goes on along the minus strand of CP136060.1, from coordinate 80,341,203 downwards.
GGTACGTAGACAACACTCTCCCCTCTCGTTGCTATGCATCACCATGATCTTGCGTGTGCGTAGGATTTTTTTTGAAATTACTACGTTCCCCAACACGTCCCGAGTTCAGCGCGCCCCTCCACCGATCGAGCAATGGGTTGTCGTTGCCTTGCCCCGCCGGGCCGCACGGTCGCGGCCCCGTGGTTTTCCTCACGGCTGCATCGACTCGTGCACTGCCACCGCGTCGTCCCTTAGGACCGTTGTGCCACGATACACGGTCCCTGCCGCTGCCCCGAGGCCGTCCCCACGGTTGCACCGACCCGCGCTCCGCCACTTCACCACCCCTTCGGGCTGTAGCACCACGCCCCGTGGTCCCCGCAACCGCCCCGAGGTCTTCCGCCGTTGCCCCAACCTGCCCGCCGCCGCTGCGTCGCCCTTTCGGGCTGTAGTGCCATGGCCCGCAAACCACCGCCATCCTCACGCGTCGACCTCTCGTGGTATGCGTCACTCCTCCTCCCTTGACGCGGGAACGCCACCGTCTACGCCAGTCTTCGTCACGCTGTCGGGTTTCTCGCCTACTTCGAGCACCGCCGCCACACTACTAACCTAGTCGTCGCCGCCGCCGTCAAGCCACCGCTATCGCTCTTCTTCGGTTGTCGCCCATCCACCCCCTTCGTCTTCGTCCAGCACCAACCCGTCGCTAGTGTCGCCGTCATCTACCCCGACCAGTTCATCTACTCCGACCACCGATGGCGAGATCGCTCCCGTGCCGATTTGCACCGCAACCATCGTCGAGTCTTCTTCTCTGCTGGCCCTACGACTCCTTGATATGGCGTACAGCTCATGCAGGTCCCTCGTCTATGCATGTCCGGTGTTGGCAACACTGATGCGTGCCTTCGTCCACGACGTGTCCCCGGGCCTGGCTAGCCTGGTGCGATGCTTTGTCAACTTCGTCTTCATCCGTATTCGCATGCCCGGTGGTAGCAACACTGACGCGTGCCTTCGTCTATGATGTGTCCCCGGGTTTGGCAAACCCAGCGCGACGCCTCGTCAACACCGTTCTCTAGCCGGCGCACACTACTTCGAGACCACTCCGCCCATGACTAACTCGGCGCCTCCTTGCGCCCGTGGCTCCACAATGACATCCTCGACACCGGCTACCCCGACTCGGCATCGACCATGTCGCTCTTTGCACGGCTACCTCGACCATGGCTACACCACCCTACACTCTCGGCTACTTCGACAAAACGGCACAAAGGGCTACCGCCTTGCTTGAGCAACCTCGTCGGTTTTCACTCTAGCCACGACTTCGTGATGCATTGACCGTTACGACTGTGGGGGGGTGTCCGTCGGCTTGCCTTCGGATTCTTCTCCAGTCTCACCGTCTGCATCGCTACCGTTGTGACTGCGGGGGATGTTGAGTATAATGTTTATTTAGGAAACATAGGATAGCGTAGGATTTGTTCCTACCTTGACTTGTACTCCAATGTACTCCTATATATATGCCCATGAGGCTCAAGCAATAAAACAACGATTCCACCAATCCCTCTCGATCTCTTCTAACATATATGATAGAAGAAATATTGAAAGGGAAGATGGTGGTGGAAGAGATATGGGAAAGACATGAGCCTGCTATTACGTTGCAGGTGCATCCGTGGCCTACACCGCCATGCGATATGGATGCTCTGTCTGTTGATGGAGCTTTTTTGGAGAAAAACTATACGGTGGTGGTGGGGATGATTCTTCGAAGACATGACGGCTTAGCTGTCTTCTCTGTCTGTTGATGGAGCTTTTTTGGAGAAAAACTATACGGTGGTGGCGGGGATGATTCTTCGAAGACATGACGGCTTAGTTGTCTTCTCTGCGTATCGATATCTATTCACTATAGGGACGCTTTGGAGACCGAGGTTCATGCATTGATGATTGGTATGACGCCCGCTCGTTAGCACAAAGAGCTTTCAGTCATGGTTCAGTCTGATGCGTCATCTGCTATATCATGTCTTTTCAATTCTAGTTTAGATCGTTCAGTTTATGGTTATTTAGTAGCTGAGATTAAATCCCTTATGATCGATAGAGTGTTTGTTCCCTAGAAATTACATATGTCTCAAAATAGCGTTGCAGATTGCCTGGCAAGATATAGTCACTCTCAGCGATCTACACAGCTGGCTTTGTAAAATACCCTTACGTACTGAAGAAATCTTGCTGGAGGATTGTAAGAGCATCTACAGCCGTTTGGCCCCCCAAGGGCTTAAAATAGCGCCGCATGGGGGCGAACCGGTGATAAATTCCCCATGGGGGCGGTAGGTTTTCCAGCCGCCGCCCCAAGGTCGCCCCAGACGTCATTTTTTAAAAACCATACTCGGCCAAAATTCGGCCGAACACGACACATAATTGGGAGAAATTTAGGCGTTCCATTGTTTTTTTACATATTGGAAACATAATTTAAAAACAAAACGAAAACAACAACTACTACTACGTCGTGCCGCCCGCCGCGCCACCTACACGCCGAAGAGCTTGCCAAAAGCGTTGTAGTCGCCGCCCTCATCTTCATCGTCCTCCTTCTTCACGCCGTCGTCGTCCTTGCTACACCCGTCACCTTGGTGGACGGGTTTGGTTGGCGGCGGTGCCTCGTCGTCGTTGTCCTCGAGGACGATGACGCCTCTCGTCGCGGTTGCGGCTCTGAGCAGCGATCTCCTCGAAGGCGCGGCGCTGGCGCTCCATCTCCAGCCGGACGTAGTCCTCCTGGCCCACTTGAGGGCGGCCTCGTCGTTGACGGCCATGTCCACGTGCTCCTTCTTCACGGCCCGGGCTCCGTCTTCGGCTTGATGAGGCAGGAGGAGGGAGCAGAGGGGCCCCGGTCGCCATCATTGATGACGAGGGCACCGCCGCGGGTGCGCTGCCCGAGCGGCATCTCCACGGGCTCGGGCTTGATGTTGGCGAGCGCCGGCGAACTGGAGGAGCGAGAGGAGGAGGAGGAGGAGGAGGAGGAGGACCCACCCGCCATGCGCCTCGGCAGCCAAGGGCTGCCGCTCCGGTCGGGGTCCGGGGCCGCCGGGTACTCGAGCGGCGGCTCGTTGCCGCCCTCGAGGTGCTCGAGGACGGCGTGGAGCGTGCGCCCGGGGGCGCCCCACCACAGGCGGTGGCTGTCGGTGTTGTGGCGCCCCCTCACCGGCGCATTGTTGGTGGGGGCGAGCTGCTCCTCGTGGCGGGGTTGGAAGTACACCGCCCAGTATGCGTGATTGCTGGCGGCATACTCTGGGAGGCCCCGCACCTCCTCCGACAGGGAGGCCCGAACACACACGATCTCGGCATGGAAGCGGTCGGTTTCGGTCGGCTGCAGGGGGACGGGGACGCCTCCGGCGCTGAGCCTCCACTGCCTCGACAAGCGCATGTCATGCGGCACCGGGCAGTTCGCCTCCTACAGGTGGTAGGCCTCCCACTCGTGCAGGTGGCAGCGGCCGAAGCCGTTGGCCGCCACTCCATCGTCGGGGAATCACCCTCCCATCGGCTGTTGTAGACGCGATGGCTGTAGACGGGGGGAGAGAGAGAGAGACGAGATGGGGGCGTCGGCGGGGAGAGAGGGACTGCGGGCGAAGGACAGTGTGTCCACCGCCGAGGGAGGGGCGGCTTTTATAGCCGGCGAGCGGGCGACAGACAAGTGTATGCGTGGCGGGAGGGGGCAAGGCGCGTGTCGCCGCGCCATCAGTGCGCCGCCCGTGATGAATCAATGGAAGGTTGCCGCCGGTCAGCCTTCGCATTGATTCCCCGCGGGAAACTGAGGCTATGAGGACGACGAACGCGCGCGGGTCACTGATTCGGTGGGCCCGCCGAGTTTTCGCGCCAAAACTGTTTCCTCCAGCGCTCCCGTGCGCCCCCAGCGTGCCGGGTTCGGCCTGGGTCCGCCAGCGCTAAATTCGATCCTAATCGACGGAAAATGGGCTTCTGGACGACTGGCCGATTTTTTGACGCCGGCGATAAAAGAAGGCCTTGGGAGGCTTGTTGGGGTCGCGGCTGGAGATGCTCTAACTCTATCTTATTGGAATAAACTAGTATGGGCACCACTAGGCATCAGACTATAGATGCTTTGCATCCATCAGGGAGACTGTTAGATGAGGTGCATGGAGATCGTCCGATCTGCTAGGCCCACGCGAGATTTCCTGCGTTGGTCTGTTATTAAATGACTGCTTCTTCCATTATTACCCGCTAATTCCTCCTCCTACCAGCAAGCTATCCTGAATCTGCGGCCCACACAGACATCCTTGTGTGTTTATCCTAACGAGACTATGATTAAGTTTGTTTCTAATTCCCTAAAAAGATGTTTGCTTCCAATTAACTGCATCACATATCTGCTTCCAGCGACTCAATAATACGCTTCAACTAAAATCAAATTTAGTCAATCTAATATAAATTTTTATTTGATCTAACAGAATTTATTGTCCATCGTAATGTTTATTTTGCTTCCAACTAAGCAAGAATTTGTTCAAGTTAACTAGAAATTTTGCTTCCACTGCAACTTAATTTTGCTTCTATTGGCTACATTTAAATTTATTTTGGCTGAATCATAAACCGTACATTGTTTCCTAACAAATGGAAATTTACTATCAAAGAGAAAGGAATTTGCTTCCATGCAACAAAATCTTAATACAATTACTTACAGAAACAAAAAAAAATTACAACAAAAACTGTTACTAGTTCCATGTCTAAGATGGTTGAGAAGCAAGGGACTTGTCTTCGGTTGCAACAACACAATAGCCAAAGTATCACTAAATGAAAATTGTCGCCGTTGTGATCGCAGCAAGCAACAGGAACGCTGCTGCCAGCTATTAACCACAACATTGTGATATCCGGGTCGGTTTAGTGGTTGCTAAAGCTCGAGCTCATACACTATGCCGTCAAACACATCTTCGGGGAGCGACTCGGTTGGTATCTCCGCGCATGTCTCTACCACTTCCTCTGCCGCCTTCGGATTGACGCCACCGACATCGTATCGAAAGGTCAGTGCAAACTGCAAAGCATTTGAGAAACCAATGATGCATGTTTGGCATCATGTGGCTGAAAACATACGTACAACAGAAGCTTACCTGAGAAAAAAAGAGAAGGTTTGAATATATCAAAGCATAAATAATAGAAAGTGGATGCACACACACAAAAATACATGGCTTACACGAAGCAACTATTTGATCTATCAGAACATACATCATAGGTAGTGGAAGCATAGAAAATTGAGATGCAAAAAAGCATTGCTATAGAAACATGTGAAATGTAGAGGTAGAAACCATAGCTTACATGGAGTAGCGATTGGACTGATCCAAACATACATGATAGGCAATGGAAGCATATAAAATTGAGACAAAAGAGTAAATGCAATAGTGTAGCAAACATATGTGACACAAGTGTAGGAAGCATGACTTACACGGAGTGACGAGTTGATTTGTCACAACATACACGGGGTTGTGTTTTGATCAAAATAGTGCTGAATAAAAGAACAATATAAACACCAATCAAATTTAGAAACTGAGACTACGGAAGCAAACTACCTACACCAAAGAAACATACATACTATAATATGGGGCGTCGTGTATGGAAGCACTCTATCTAAACCAAAGGAGCATATGAAATATAATTTGGAAGCCCCATCAGTATGAAGCATGAAAATGTGCTATCTCAATATAACTCATCTTACTTTGAAGCATAAAAACTGACATCATGGGGATGCATGTTTGTGTCAACTACATAAAGAATTCACCAAAAACTTGTTTGAACTATGGAAGCAAACGTTCTAGACCGAAGAAGCATAAGTACTATTTTTTTTAAGGTCCATTAGTAGGAAGCATGAAAAGATTGATGTCTCAACATAAGGCATCCTAATAGGAAGCATGAAAATAACAAATCATCCAATCAACAGTACAATACCTTGGATTTCGAGATGGGCTCTTCGAATCATCAAATCAACAGCAACATTGCATGTTCGTGGCCCGGCCGGTGCTACTCCGGCAGTCGATCCAGCCGATTTGCAACATGTCGAAGCCCTAATCGCAGTTGGGCTTGACCGACAAGATGGGCACCAGCGATCTCGCCCGAGGCCATCGGTGGAGTGGAGGATGAGGTGGCTGGTCTTCTCGACGACGAGGAGAGAAAGGGGAGCAGGGTAGGAGCTGGCTGGTGAGTTCGCTGTGCTGCTGGAGGAAGAGGAGAGGAGGGAGGGGGAGGAGATCTGGGTGAGGCAAGAGAGATGGGGGTGCGCTAGGGTGGAGGAGGAGCTCGGTTGGGTGCATCCCGATTGGATTATGTGGATTAGAAGCAAACATTACGCGCGGGCGTTGCGGTGGCCAGCTCCCTGCCGATTGATTACCTACAATACAACACAACTCCCGAGCGTCAGATCTCAATTAGATTGACGGTGACCGACTAGTCTGAGGCTGGCGTCTCATCAGACTATAGATACAAAGTGTTTCCCAACTACTCCCTCCGTCCCATAATACAAAAACATTATTATATTATGGGACGGAGGGAGTAGTATTGATAAAAAAAATTACTGAAAAAAGAATGAATACACTTGTTGCCCAAAGACGCCTGCCACCACACATGGCCTCGTTACGCAATCGGAACTGAACCTCACTATTGATACTGCTGCTTTGGGGATCTTCGGTGCGGCGAAGCAAGCTAGCAAGAGGAGGACGGAAGAGGATACAGCCCACGCTCCATTCCTCTTCCTCCTGGCAAAATATCCGCACGAGTCCTACCGCGTGCGGCGGCCGGAAGGAATTCGCTCGGATTGAGCGCCCCGCCGCTGGGATCCCGCCGTTTCGCGCGAGAATCCACGTCTACCGGGGCTGCGATCCTCGCATCGCGGCTTCCCGTCACATCTTTGACCGAGGAATTTCTGTGGAGCCGCCGTGGAGTCACCGGAGGCTTCTTCTGCGGTGTCCAGGGCGGCTGGGTCCTGTCGCGTTCGGGGTTGATGCGCGGCGTCTCCGGCGCCACTGCTGCGACGTACGGCGAGACTGGTGCTTCAGATCGCGGAGCCGGCCCGGGGTTGTCCTTCCACTTGCTGTGGCTGTGGTTGGGGATTGGTGGTGGGGAGTAAAGCCTGGGGAGTGAGCAGATGGAAGAGGACTGTACTTTACTATTCTCGCTACCACTTGGATTTCACTCCATTTAGAGAGTAGATTAGCCTTATCTTGCTTGCCGATCAGATCTTAGAGTGGTCTGGTCGTGCTCGCCGGAGCAGGTTCTTGGTTGTTTTTGGGAGCAGTTGCTCAATCGCTGCAAGCAGAAGCATAATCAGGAGTTGGTTTGTCTGAGGAACCAGTCTGTGTGTGGTGGAATCGCGCAAATCCAGCTTTGCAGGGTTGCTGCAGCTGGATATGGTGCATGCGAAACAATCTGGAGAGCTTGTTCGATTGCTTTGCGTCACACAATGTCTCGGTGCTTCCCATTCCCGCCTCCCGGGTATGAGGCAAAGCCCAGGAGTGAGCATAAGGATCTGCTAAAGAAGGTTCATGCTTTTACCTTTAAAATCACTTGCAAATAAGGCTGCCCTTTATGCTTCACACAACTAGGCGGTGCTAGACTAACTATGCAGTCGGTGAGATGATGAACATGCCTGAAATGAGAAGGGACCTGTCCTGCTGTTTGCGGATTAACATACACTGAATCATCTTCATCTGTTGCAAATAGAGCGTCGATGTTGATATATTCTTGTTAGTGAGGTTATTTTCTTGTGTAGAGACTGTTTGCCATTTTTGTGTGCCGTGTTTTTGAAATATTGTCTGTATCTAGCAGGAGTCACAGCTACAATATCTAGATTATTTTCTTGTTCTTTGCTCACAAGGAAGGTGGCCATAAATTCGTATATAGTGAAGCAACTTATATAGCATTCCATGATACTATGGAACTAGCTCACGTATTTGCAAAATGTTCGAGGCTTAATTAATTATAAAGAGGGGGAGAACATTTGCTTATTTAAAGATTAGAAAAGCCTATATATTTTTTATTGCTAGCAGACATGTTCCTCACAAAACATAAAACAGGAAAAGACCAGCCCTACAGTATTTCTCTTTATATTTGCCCCTTTGTAATCTAGGTTGGGAATTTGGGATGGGTAGTTATTTTTTAGAGCAACACTATTTCCTGCCTTAGAAGGACAGCCTATCCTCACGATAGTTCATATGCTTCAGCTATGCTGGATCATTAAGATATTCACTAACTAATCTTTATACCGTGATCTACAAAATACCTATATGTTCAAATTTCATGTTGCCCTTGCTGAAATTGTTTCTCTAGCCTCTACTACTATGAAAATGGTTACCCTGCTAATATGGCAAGACTTGGATATCCACTTTCTACTATCTTATAATGCTTTGTACTAACTATTACTGCACGTTCTTACTATTCTTGTGTTACCTAGAGTACATGGGTATAAAGTGTAAATGTTTTCTTGGAGACGTTGGTCTACTTGAAGTATGCTTTCCTTGTGATCCATCTCTAGAATTATCCGTCCACACAGAACTTAAATCCTGGCTTAGATTAATGCAATATATCCTCGATCATCAAGCTTGGTGTAACATATATGGCTGATTATCTGTGCATGTAACATGATGGTGTTTGATAGAAAACCGCAGTGAGGTCTTGATTTTATTATGATTTGTATTGAATATGTACTCTTTTATCTTTATTTTGCTTGTTTAATTGAATTAATATTCAACCTGTGGCACCATTTCTACATTTACTGTTATTAACAATTAATCTGTGGCAACTTTTTTCAGGAAAATCACAAGGCAAAGAAGCACAAAAAGGAAAAGACGGATGGGGGCAAAAGAGAAAGAAAAGAAAAGGATCGTGGTTATAGGAAAGATAAGCACAAGAAGAAACACAAAAGAGAGAAGCACAAAGATAGGAGAGAGAAGAAAGAAAGAGATAGAGACAAAAGACAAAATTTGGAACTGGGAACCCAGAAGAAGGATGATCTTGACAATAGAAGACCCAAACAAATAGTGCATAATGAAGCAGTCAAATATAGCAAACATAAAGATGAGTTGGCTACCCAAATCACTGGCCAAGAAGGTCATGCAAACAGCACCAGGAGTAATACTGGCAAGTTGCTTCCTCGAAGCATTGAGTCCTTTGGTGTTGTAGGTTCTAAAGAGAAGGAAAGAACTTCTATCAGTAGAGTGAATGGGAAATCCAGGCAAATTGCTCAGCACAATCATGCCAGTGAAAAGGGAAAGAATAAAACTAGAATCTTGAGTGGTACGAGCCTTCAACTTGGGTCAGCTGAAAAACGTTCTACCAGAATACATGGTAGTAGTGGAGTGGGCCTGCAACAGGATAGCTCTAAAGGTATATTTGTTACTGCCACAGCCTCTCAACAGAAGTGCAGAATTACACCAAGTGCAAATGCTGCGCAGAGAACTGAACAAGTGGACCAACATCTAGATGGTTCTTCTCATTCTGCATATGGAAAAAGTGACAGCATGAGCACCAAGTGGGTGGCAGAGAAGAAAAAAGGGAATGCTGACAATTTTCATTTCGGGATGGATAAGCAATCGGCAAGAGGCACAAGTGGAGCAGATCAAGGGATTGCAAAGATTAAGGAGGCAAAAGCTAATCATCAGAAGAGTGTTAAAGATGGAGATAAAAGGCATGGTGTAAATCAGAAGGTTGTTAAAGACAGAGATAGAGATTGCAATGTAAAGAAAAGAAAGGCTAAAGATGGTAATGAAGGCAAAACCAGAGAGAAAAGAAGTGTTATAGATGAGCAGAAATACAGAGAGCTTGACGGAGATGGGGCAAGTAAGAACTATATTCATGATCTAATGGACTTGGCTCATCTTAATGGGAACAAGTTCACTTCTGATGATGTCAAGAAAAGGAAAGGCTTAAACTCTAACAGTTCTCTACATGGTGAGTTTCTTTACTCATTATCGTGGGGCTGATTTTATGTGTGTGTGTACTCCTTGGAAGCATACGCTTAGATTTAGATAGCCTTCTAGCTATGATTTTGATTTTATTTTAGGCTCACTTGCATAATGTTGGCAGATCATCATAGTATGCCAATGACTAAGATGCCAAGGACGTCTCCTGCAAATCATCTTTGTGTGAATGGGGAAATCTTGAAGCATTCTCACGGAACTGCACCTACATTACCAGTGGGCACAAATCCTCGTGAGGCAGGCAGGCTTGAAGATAGCAAGGACTGCATAAAAAATGGCATGACCGGACTCCTCTACCCAGTCTCTCCATCCAGCTATGGCAGCAGTGAAGTCTCTCTGGCACCAGCTCACCCTGATACCAAGTATCTGAGCCAAGTGTATTCCGTACCAGCCGCCGACGACCGCTCAGAGTACATTGATCAAGACTGGCTGTTTTCTGGAGACCGTGTTCACCAGAAAACTACGATGTTTGAGGCCGCAGCAGCACCCCAGGTCTGGGCTGAAGCACAGCTGATCGATTCTGCTGATGTAGTTGCTCTGCCTTATGTTGTTCCTTTGTAACTTGGAACTCCTCCATTATGCGCACACGAGACGGCTATCATAGTTTTGGGCTATGATCAGGAAGCGCAGAAGATAGGATTCACTTGTTCGTTTTGCTGTCATGCCAGCATGGTTTTGTTGGCGAGATTTCTGGCCACTAAACTGCCAGTGACACCAGTTGAGGTTTTGTTGTCTGTAAGAGCATCTCCAACAGGCGCCGGTCGCGCCGCGCGCGCATCGGCTGATTTGGCGCGGCGCGTTGCGCCCGCTCCAACAGCCGCGCTAAAATACAGCGTGCGCGCCGCTCCAGCAGCGCGCAAAAAATGCAGCGCGCGCGCTCATTCTAGTCTATGTAGAGGCATTGAAAAATAGATAGATTGCATAGATTTTAAACGATACAAAGTTATTTTACATCCGAAACATAGATTGCATAATAATTAAAAACGAGATAGATTGCATAAAAAAACTACTCTAAGTCGCTATCATCATTATCATTATTCTCCTCGGCGGTGTCGTCTGAGGTATCCAGCCAGATGTCCAACCACCGATCATCCTCCGGCGCGAAGAACGACTGCCCACCTGCTGCAACGAGATCAGACTGCGCGTTCAACAACGCCTTGCGCCGATGCCTGTCCAACCGCGCCTCGCGGCGCCTTCGCGTGTCCTCCTCGCGACGCCTTGCCCAGTAGACCTGCTCGTAGGTGATGTCCTCCGGGTGGCGGGCGCGCCACTCCGCCATGACCCGCTCGTCCTTCTGGGCGACGAGGAGGTGGTGCTGCCGCTCGGCGTGCTCCGCACAGTCTTGTACTGTGTTCAGACGCGGCGGCGGGGCACGGTCGAGCGCTCGCTGGAGCGTGTAGACATCCTGGAAGTTCATCTGGCCGCGCGGCCGGCCTCGCGCGCCGTCCCGTACGTGCCGAGGCCGAGCCGGAGATCGCCGGAGCGTATCTCCGCGTAGTAGAGGCCGTTGGGGCGCAGGCGGACGCCGCGGTAGCCGGACTCTCCTCGGCGGCGCGGCGGCATGTCGGAGCGCTGGAGCGGCGCGTGGCACAAAGAGTGAGAGAAGAAGAGAAGAGGAGGCGTGGAGAGGCGCGTGGCGCGCCGGAAGCGGTGCGCAAAATATGGCGCGCGAGCTGGCGCCTTTTCGCGCGCGTGGTTTTCCCGCCGCCGTTGGAGCGCGGCAAAACGCTCGGCGCGCGCTAAAGGCTGCGTTTACCGCGCGCGCCCCGTTTCGCGCGGCCGTTGGAGATGCTATAAGGTTGTGCTGCATATCAGATGATACGACGGCTGACGGGCACACTTGAGATTCTGTACATGAAGCGATTGGATTCGGCGGTAAGTGCTGCTCCTGCTGTACCGCCAGACAGTATGGTATTTTTCTTTCTTTTGCGAAAACACAGTTTTGGCGTTGTATTCGTAAATTTTTCACGAAAGAAATGTTTAGAGGCCAAGGAACTTAAAACACGAAAACTGAAGTGTCTCTAAGATCCTGTTATCGTGCTTGAACAAGAGCTTGTTCTCAGTTTTGTGGCCTGTGTTTGTTTGAGTACCCCTTCATATTAGTTTGGCAGGGCCATGGGCATGGTTTATGCTCTGCAGTTTGGGATTCTGAGTTTGCTGTTTTAGCCATCAAACTGATTGCTAACTCTCTTGTAACAGTTCGGTTTAGCCGATGCTAGGACGCCGGCGGACCGGTTGCCCTGCATCCGTTGGATCAGCTGCCCTCCCGACACACAGGATCGCACGGGGTCGTCTCTCTCGCCCCTGTTCCTCCTGCAGTGGGGATGTATCTGGTGCACCAGGGCAATTGGTGCATCGGTCACTCGTTGCACATTAAAAAATATTTAAAAAAATGTAGAAAAAAATATTTGAAAAAATATAGAAAAAAATTAGTGCATTGACACAACATCAATGTACCTTGTCACCAAAATTTGAATCAAAATTTGAAACATTCCTTGAGATACGAAAATAACAAATTTGACACTCAATGGTACATTACATAAGTTGGGCTTCAGTTTTGGCCCATTAGCACATTGACGTCAAATTTATCATTTTTGTATCTTGAGCATTGTTATGAATTTTGATTTGAATTTTTGTGACAACAATCATTGATGTTGTGTCGATGCACTAAATTTTTTTTCTAGATTTTCTGAAACATTTTTTAGTGTGCAACGGGGTCCGGTGCATCGGTAGCACCAATTGTGCTGGTGCACCGGATACGTTCCCCTCCCGCTGTTCGTGGTCACGAACAAGGGGAAAAAACAGATACGTCACCGCGCGCACACGTAGCTCCACGCCCCACAGCCTCGACGCACCACTCGCCGCCGCTCGACGCGCTGGGACATAGCCTAGATGTAGCTAAGCAAAACCTGCTCCGACGGACCATGGTTCCAGCTCCGCTCATTTTCGTCATCCCAATCTTCGGCCTGCTCGCGGCTCCCGTCGCTGCCACTCGCAATCGTTGGTTCGTCGTGTCGCAACAAAAGTCGCCGCTGGTTGTAGCTTTTGCGCTCCGCGGATGCAGCAAAAAAAGTATTCATCGTGCCTGTGGTCGCCACCGAGGAATACGCTGGTTCCAACAAAATTTGACGCCGGTCCCAACTCTCATTGCGGCGGGTTGCAGCATTTCCTGTCACGCTTGAGGTGATGGTTCCAGCAAACGTGGTGGCTGGTTCCAACAAGTTCGGTGGCGGTTCAAGTAAAGGAAGTTGCCGGTTCCGATAAACGCAACCGGTGAAAGGCCTCTTCATTCCAGCTTCCTTGCATGCCGATTCCAGCTAGACCTGGTCATGGGCAGCCCGGCCCGGTCGGCCCGACCTGACCTTGTCCACGGGTCGGGCTCGGGCCTAGATTTCAAGCCCGACGGCCGGGCCGGGCCGGCCTCGGACCCGTCATATTTGCGTGTTAATGAAGAGGCCCGGCCCGAGGCCCAGCGGGCTTTTAGCGTGATGGGCCGGGCTCGGGCCTGATTTTTAGGCCCGACAGCCGGGCCAGGCCGTGCTCGGGTCTGGGTTTTTTGCATCGGGCTTTGGTAGACCTGGCCCGAATCCCGGCCCGTCCCGACAGCTGGCCAGGTATAGTTCCAGCACACGGCACCCATGGATGCAACATCTCCCGTAGCTGTTTCCAACACACAAAAAGGCAACCGATGCAGCATTGCTTCCGCAGTCAATTCCGACATCTTGCAACACCTGCAGACGACAACTGCAAGTGTTGTAATCTGACTGCAACTACACAACCCTCAAAGCAATTACTCGTGGCGAGAAAGGGATTGTCAGCCAATCACATGTCCACCACTGGACATGCAACTGCAAGTATTGAAACCCCGCCGCACCTGCCAGTTTTCTAGGGGACTCGTGACCGCAAGGTTTCAAGGGGCTCCGTAATTGAAAGTTATTAAGCTTCTAGTTTTCAAGGGTCGTTGCAACTGTAAATTTTCATGATTACCACAACTGCAAGGTTTCAAGAGGCGCCACAACTGCATGTTTTAAAGGGCGTCACAAATTACAAGTTGCGCTACAATTGCAAGTTTGAGGGCACAACTATAGGTTTTTCAAGAAGGGTCGCAACTGCAAGTTTTCAAGATGCGCCGTACCTGTAAGTTTTCAAGGAGGGTCGCAACTGCAAGTTTTCAACGAGCGTCACAAAATGCAAGTTTTCAAGAAGGTGTTGCGACTATAAGTTTTCAAGAGGCATCACAATTGTAATCGGGTGTGCGATGAATAATACACTTGCACATCATTATAAGTTTTTCAAACATATTATGATCAGTTTTTTAAATATATGTCTGAACATTTTCTTCGAATACATGTTAATCATTTTCAACTACACATTGAACATTTTATGAATGATACATTTTTTAAAAAAGCACGCAATTTTTTCATATTTTATAAACATTTAAAAAAAAATATCACGAACATTTTTATGAAACAAGTGATTTTTTTAATGACACAAAACATTTTTTAATTAAGTGGATATTTTTTAATATTTTATAAAATGTCACAAACATTTAGAAAAAATATAATGAACATATTTTTGAATGGTAGAAACATTTTTAAATTACACAGTCACTTTTAAAACTGTGTGAACTTTTTAAAATATTCACGAACACTTTTTCAAACATTATTTCCATAAATGTTTTTTGATTGGTAGAATTATTTTTAAAAATTGCAATGAATTTTTTATTAAACAAATTACACCATGCTAATATTTTTAAATTCATGGTGAATTGTTTTGCAAAATAAAGTTGTAAGTTAATTTTTGAAATATATGCAGTTATAATATATTTTTAAATCTAAAAAAGTAATAGAAACAAGAACAAACGAGGAGCAAAGAAGTTTGTTTTGCCCAGAAGCAAAGAAGATAGACAAACAAACAAGCGATGAACGAAGCTACCGGGCCAGCCCAATAGCAGCGACGCAAGGGCCCACCCTAAGGCGAAACCCCCCCCCCCTCCCCCCCACCCCAAAAAAAAGCATGTTTAAATCGCCCTCATATCGATCCGAAGTAACTGAGACATGTACCTATGGCTATAAACATGGTTTCGAATCAATAAAGTGAGCGAAATTTCTCATAAAAAAAGGTAACTTAGACATGTTTTTGCTCGCCCTTTGTAAATTGCAGCAAACGTGTTATGTATTGTTTTTTAGGTGCGCATTTTACTCTTTTGCTGGTGCAGTCACAAGGATATCTATGTGGAATGATACTACTGTTAGTGCGGTTTGGTTCACATGCAGGGTCACTTAGTGTTCCCAACCCGAAGCGTCTTGCAAGTCTGCAGTGGGAGTGGTGATGCTTAACCATGAGGGCCGTTGCGTGGCCGCGTGCTCGGAGCCCCTATCGGGCGCACCGTCTCCTGAGGTGGTGGAGGCCATGGCGCTTCGACGGGCTGTCTCTGTGGCTCGGGATGAGGGCTTCACCAATGTCTCATTCAACACGGATTGTCTATCGGTGGTGCAGCGCCTCTCGTCTTCCCTCACTGATCGCTCGGCTGTAGGATCTGTTCTCTCGGAGGTGAAGTTTTTGGCTAGCGGTCTTTCTTCTGCTCGCTTTCAGCATGTTCGTCGGCAATGTAATGTTTTAGCTCATATCCTGGCTAGAGCTAGTTTGAACTCTCTAGTTTTTGTTTGTTCCGTTCTGCTCCGGATTGCATCCGGGAGACTCTGTGTGAGTTTGTTGCTTAATCAATAAAGGCCGACTTTCTCTAAAAAAAAAAAAAACCCGGAGCGTCTGTTGCGCGGTTTTAGGGTTTCCAGGTTACTCTCCATAGCGGCACCCCCGAGAAAAATGGTTAGGTAGCGGCATCCCCTGGAAAGAAGGCTACGTAGCGCTATTTTCCTTCCCTGTTTTAATTATATTCGTGGGCTTAATATAATTATCTAAACCAACCTCTTACTGAAAGCCCTCCCCTTTATATGATCACAAACACTCTCCATTCCATCTTAGATCACAATCAACAGAGATTCAACATTTGGCAGGAGAACACAGGCGCAGAAATGGCGTCCTCCTTCCTCTGCGCCCTCCTCCTCCTCGCCGCCTTCGCGTGCCACTGCCATGGTGATCTCATCACGCTCTCCTCTACTTGCACCGATCTAATGTTGCATGATTAATTAGTTCCTGACCAGTCACCACCGTGGCTAACTACCCTTTGTTGCATGCATGCAGCGGCGGCGGCGGCGGCGTACAGGCGGCCCCGCGCCATCGGCGTCAACTACGGGAACCTCGGCGACGACCTCCCCACGGCGGCGCGCTCCGTCATGCTCCTCCGCAAGGCGAACGCGGGCGCCGTCAAGCTCTACAACGCCGACCAGCGCATCCTGCACGCCCTGGCCGGGACGGGCATCCCGGTCTCCGTCATGGTGCCGAACGACATCGTCCCCTCTCTGGCCGACTCCCGCGCCGCCGCACGCAAGTGGGTGGACAACAACCTCAAGCGGCACCCCCGGGTGCGGGTGAGGTACCTGCTCGTCGGCAACGAGTTGCTCTCCTACCCCGCCCTCGCGGCGTCCACGTGGGGCAAGATCGTGCCGGCGATGAAGAACCTCCGCCACGCGCTCCACGCGATCGGTCTCGGCCGCGTCAAGCTCGGGACCCCGCTCGCCATGGACGCGCTCGCGGCGTCCTACCCGCCGTCCGCCGGCGCGTTCCGCGAGGACATCGCCGGCCCCGTCATGCGGCCGCTGCTCGACTTCCTCAACCACACCCGCTCCTACTACTTCGTCGACGCGTACCCGTACTTCCCTTGGGCGGCCAACCAGAAGGACATCTCGCTGGACTACGCGCTCTTCGAGGGCAATGCGAGCAGCCACTACGTCGATCCGGCCACGAGGCTCACCTACACCAACCTGCTCGACCAAATGCTCGACGCCTGCATAGCCGCGATGGACAAGCTGGGGTACGGCGGCGTGAAGCTGGCCATCTCGGAGACAGGCTGGCCCAACGCCGGCGACCCGGGCCAGGCCGGCGCCAACGTGCGCAACGCCGCGCTCTACAACCGCCACCTCGCCCGTCGGATGCACAAAAAACTCGGCACGCCGGCGCGACCGAGGTCCAAAATGCCGGCGTTCGTCTTCGCGCTGTACAACGAGGACTTGAAGCCGGGGGCGGGCACTGAGCGGCACTGGGGGATGTTCTACCCGAACGGTACGTGGGTGTACCAGATTGACCTCACCGGCAGGCGGACGGCTCGCTCCTACCCGCCGCTGCCACCGCCGGATGACCAGACCGGCAAGCTCGAGTGGTGCGTCCTGGCCGGCGGCGGCAAGCCGTTGAACGAGACGGCCGTGGCCCTCGCCCTGAATTACGCGTGCGGGCAAGGGACAGGGACGTGCGCCGCCATCCAGCCCGGCGGTGCGTGCTACGAGCCCAACACCCTTGACGCGCATGCAAGCTACGCGATCAATGCGTACTGGCAGCAGTTCAAGGCGAAGGGAGGCAGTTGTTACTTCAATGGCCTTGCAGTGAAGACTAACAAAGATCCAAGTAAGTTCGTCTAAGCATTCCTGATTAATGCTCGGAAATCTTTACAAATTTGGTGCTTGCTAGCTACTAGATAAATTTGTTTTCCAGTAATTGTGGTTGTTGTCATTATAATGTGGTGATAATTAGCAGCAGCAGTATTTTTTCGATAATACTTGTTAACAGAAATATGACCATAAATATGGAGAAAATAGATACTAGCTGATGGGTTTAATAGTTTCTTTTTAGAAGGATGAGTTTAATAGTTGGATAAGTTTTCACATTGCCTCAACGTTGATCTTGCTAAACATTAGGCTCGCCATTGTAGAGTACATACTAAGCTTGTGAATTATTCGCAAAAAAAAACTTCTGAATTGTATTTTCACTTCACCTCGAAACATGTGTGATTTGCTGTTCGCATTTCATGCCTATCATTTTCTATGCCTAATATGCCTAATGCCCCAGGTTATGATCCTTTTTCTGATTGCATACTAATGAATACAGTATTATTATTCGCAAAAAAAAGAGAATACAGTATTATTTTAGTTTCTTGCATATACTTCATACATAATTTTTAGAATCCATTTGGACTTGATGTGTGCTTTTTTGGGGGGGCAGGGGGGGGGGGTGCTTAACAGTTCATCCTTTATTATTGTAGAGACTAATGATTTGTTGCTCACACCTCAGCTCAATGTTGACCTATCGCTTACTACCATGTCTTTTGCCTGCAGGCTATTTATCATGCAAGTTCCCCAGCTATTAGAACTTGTCGAAGAATGAGATGATTGTCGATCCACGCTTTTCAAGAGTAGGAAAGAAGGCCATTGCCGTAATGCCCTTTTAGTCTGTATGCAGTCAGCACTTATTTTCTCGCAGCTTCAGTGATGTCTATTAGATTGTCTTTCGTTCTAAAGTATTTGCCACATGTGTGGCACTTATTATTTAGAAAGAATTTTATAAAAAAATTTCAGGATTTTAATTCGTAGTATTATCACTTTTGTAAGTTGGTTACTCGATTACTCCCTCTGTGAAGAAAGTGATATAAACGCTCTTATATTTCTTTACTAGGAGTACAAAATTGCATTGACCGATTTTTTTTGGGGTAGCTTTCTGCTTGTGGACATTGAGATTGTTAAGTGTGTAAGAGGGACACGGGGACTGTGGGTTTTGCTGCGGCTAGGACCACCCTCCACCAGCGCAGGTGTCCTTGTAGCATTCAGACTTCACTTTCGCACAAGTTAGGGAGAGGGCAAAACAAGTATATATCGCTCTATGCGACTGGCGGTTGCTAATTGCTATACATCGCTCACTGCACGCAAATGATCCAACGCCTGCAGCGAAACCCGACGTCAGCGGCCCCTTGGGCGATTTTCTCTTTTGATTCATTTCGTGCAATTTATCAGTTTATTATTTTGTAACCAGGTTTTATTTAGCCTTTTGTGTTTTATTATCCCTTCTGTTTTCTATATTAAATATTTTTTAAATTACAATAATAAATTGAAATACATGAGCATTTTTCTAATTGCACGAGCATTTTAAAAACACATGACACTTTTTTAATTGCATGAGCATGGGGAAATCCGTGGTGGACGCTTCGCTGGGCGTGGGCGCGAGATGCGCTGTTTGTGGCGGCGGCGCTGGTGCGTGCGGGCTGCACTCACCTGCCTCCTGCGGGAGTGGTGGGAGTGCTAGCGGCCGAGCTGGATGCGTGGCCGGCGGTGGCCGACGTGGATGGCCAGACCCGTGCGTCCTTGGCTGCATCCCCGCGGTGGATCTGGCCTGCGCGTCTGGATCCGTGCGTGCGGCCGGCTATAGGCGCCGACGCTGGGCTGGTGGCTCGTGGGTCTCGCTGCACGCGGTCGGGGCTGGTGTTGGTGCTCGCCGACCAAGTGGGTCGGAGCTCCAGGCGCAGCGCCACTTCGATCTGGCGCCGCTGGGCACGGTGGTGGCCGCTGCTCAGCAGCGAGGTGGCGGCTCGCTGCTTCCTCGTTGCTGGAAGCTAGGCTGTGTGCTGTAGGTGGGGGATGGGCGCGTGGAGGAGGGGTGGTGGGCGGTGGAGGTGCTGCAAAAGCAAGGTTCGATCCCCCCGCCTTCAGTCTGCACTGCGGGCGCTTCGGATCTGGCCTCCGGCAAGCGTGCGGTGGCGCGCGTGGGGCGCGCCGGCGTGCCTGATGTATGGCTACAACCCGGAACCATGGTGGTTCTTGGTCTCGAGCAGCGCCCCTCTGCTCCTTGCCGGCATGGTGCTTGGTGGGGCACGGTGGCTCGCCTTGCGTTCGGTGGCTCTGCGTCTGGCCGGCCATTGGTGGATCTGGCGTCTAGTGTTGAGTTTGGTCGTCGGTGCTCTCCGCGAGGTGTGGCTGGCTGAGGCGGTTCGTCGTGCTTCTTCATCGTTGGAGGGTTCAACGGCGATGGTGGTCAGCTGCCGTCTTGCTGTAGGGATGTGCTCAAACTCCGGGTGAGAACCCTGCATCGGCGCTGCTGATGTCGGCGGCAGCGGTGTCTACGGACGTCGTTTTCCTTGTAGGAGGTGTCGTCGTGGAGCTACAACACCTACAGTTCTTTGTTTGTGGTCTCTGGGTAAAAACCCAAGATCGGGCTTGCCTGATCGGATGACGGTGTTGTGTGCTCGACAACACTACCTCCTTGGAGACATCGTCTTGGAGACCTAAACAACTGCTTCTGTTGCTGTGTGTGGTTGTGGGTGGTGCGGCCTGCTTAGGGCCGAGGATGGTGTGTTCTTCTTCAGGTGTTTCTCTTCGGCTGTCATACGTGTGGTCTCCGACTTGCTACTATGCATGCTCATGACCCACTACTGCAGGATGCTGCTAACGCGACACTACGATCAGAGACCCTTCGACGAAACTGTGTGCGATGCAATAATCGCATATGGTGGTGTAAAAGAACCGTAAAAAAAGGTGCAAAATGTTTGCGATGGCGGAGCCATCAAACACAGTTTAGATTTTAGTTGCATGTGCGATCCAGGACATACAGTTCAGTCCAATAAACTGTTTGCGATGAGGCGGAACAAAAGAAACGGGCAGCATGATTAAGGCGTGTGCAATATAGAGCATACGGTTCACTCAGATGAACTGTTTGTGATTAGGCAACACAAAAGAAACAGGCAGCCAGATGAAGGTGTGTGTGTGATATACAACATACGGTTCACTCGGATGAATTGTTTGTGATTAGGCAACACAAAAGAAACGGTCAGCCAGATCAAGGTGTGTGTGATTGAGGGCATACGCTTCAGAAGGATTAACTGTTTGTAGTTAGGCAACAGAACAGAAACGGGTAAGCCATATCAAAGTGTCTGCGATTGATGGCATACACTTCACATGGATGAACTGTTTGCGATTAGCCACAACAAACTGAAACAGTAGAAAGATCAACATGTGTGCGCTAGACGGGCACATCCATTCTAATTAAAAGAAGCATGTGCGATGGTAATAACGAGCGCGCACAGTTGTTGGAACAAGACGTGTGCTGACATTGCCTATTGCGGTGCACCCTATGGTGCAAACGCCACGTACGCGGCCGAGAAGGCGTACATGTCCATGTTACGCCTTCCGGGAATAGTGTCGCACTTATAACTGTCAGTAAATTTTGAGCATGTGTCCCGTCACAATTTCTTTAAAAGAATAGGGAGGCCGCGTCCCGTCACATTACAAATTGCAAACCTTTTCACACCGATCAAAATCTAAACGGTTTCCCACTTAGGAGCGTATTACTACGCGGTTATAAATACTACTACTCCAAGATGACTGCACATTCCTCCTCAACTCCTCATCCACAAAAAGTCAAAAACAAACAAGTCATTCATCATCGCTCCCTTGCGTCCGCCATGCCAGCGTGAGTTCTGGGTCGAGAGATTGCCACCAGGGAGAAGCGAGCCTGGAAGCGGAAGCACGAGAGATGTCCCACCTCGCCGCGAAAGCAGTCAACATGTCCCGCCGCATGGCTGTAGCAGCAGAGAGATCCCGCCGCGCCGCCGAAGCAGAACGGAGGACCCGCCGCGCCGTCGATGCAGCACACTGGTCCGGCCGTGCCGCGGAAGCAGAAGAAATGTCCCGCCGCGCCGCGAATGCAGCAGAGATGTCCTCCCGCGCCGCGGCGGCCTGGGAAAATATCTCGCGGGCAGGCGAGGACTCTTACAGGCGCATGCGTGCCCTCGTCCTTAGGCAGATGGATCAAATCTCCAGGTGGGTGATGTTGTAGGATGACCTGAAAGCCTCGTTTGAATAGTCTACCGACGTCATCCGACAACTAAACGAGAGCAATGGGAAGCTCCGGGCCAAGCGCGACCTGCTGGGGGCGAAGATAGTCGAAAGTGCGGAGCAGCAGGAGCAGACCACTGCATTGTTGAAGAGGACCGGTGTCATCATCGAGAACCTTATGGACGAGAATGCCATGTTGCGCATCGAGCGCAGGAGGCTGGTGGAGGAATCCTTAGATGCTCTCAAGCAGCATCTTGAGGACAAGAAAGAGCTCGTCACCACTCGCCGTGGAGACTAGTTCCCGCGGCCTGCAACAACGCATCAAGAAAGTAGAGATCAGCGAGCCAGATCGTTGTCTTCCTTCTTATTTTGCCCTTGTGTATTTCGGGCATTGCCGCATGTGGCTTTTTTAAATCATGTTTCTAAATATGTAAGACAATTATTATCCACTGTCATCGTCCTTATATTCATCATGCTTGCTATAAGTCGCAGTCGATGCTATATAGGTCCGTCGGATCTTACATCAAGATGCGTGCAAAACTTTCTTTTCAGATTTTCATTTTTCTCTCTTAAATCTCAGTCCAGTGAGACATATAGCCACACCATAGAACAGGTGCTCGGGCGCCATTAATGGAGACGTTGGGAGGGAGTTGTGCGGCGGGTAGCGGTCAAAGGGCTCTCCTCCCGATGAGCACGTGCAGGGGTCTGATCGCACGCCTCCCGTACTCAAATAGCTACCCCGCATTGCACCTCCTAGCCAATAAAAAAAGGGGACGCATGGCCGCACGTAATTGATAAGTCAAACGCCCACGGTTTCAATAATACTTGTGTTTCCGATTTGTAATGTTGCAGCAGTTGTTCCAAAATGACTTTGCTGATTGTTAATGTGTGCGCCTTCGCAAATCGGACAGAAAAATTACCACAACATGTTGGTACCATGTCATGAGACCAGGCCAAGTTTCATGATTTTCAGGCGTGTTTTGGAATTACAGGAATTAAAAAACCAAGTTTCTCAATCTTTCTGGCCGAGCCACGACGCCCATATGTTTAAATTTCACTCCCATCTCTTGCATGGGACATAGAAATTCATCCAAGGACACACATGTGATTTTTCAAACAACTTTGGTGCACTGGAGCCTATGCTTGTAGTTCAAATTTGAATTATGCACATTAAATACGCACAAACTCAATTAATGTATAAAAAAGGCCAAACGAACGCGGAATAATTCCAAAGTTTAGCACGATACTTCTATTTGGTCTAATCTGCCAGTGTACAAAAATTAAGGCGGGAGAAGGCAGTGTACGTATGTCGTTTCGCACACGGAGGTGACAGGTTCCCTCTCGGAACCAGGAGCCTTCTTGAGAGAAGCTCCGGTTTGCAAGAAATTTACACCAAAGTTTATCCCAATTCGGCCAAAAAAATTACCGCAGCATGTTGGTGCCATGTCATGACACCATGCCAAGTTTCATGATTTTCACGCGTGTTTTGGAATTATAGAAATTAAAAAACCAAGTTTCTCAATCTTTTCGGCCGAGCCACGACGCCCAGATATTTGAATTTCACTCCTATTTCTTGCATGAGAGCTAGAAATTCATCCAAGGACACACATGTAATTTTCAAACAAGTTTGGTGCACTGGAGCCTGTGCTTGTAGTTCAAATTTGAGTTATGCACATTAAATGCCAAGAAACTCAATTAATGTATAAAAAAGACCAAATGAACCCGGAATAATTTCAAATTTTAGCACGGTACTTCTATTTGGTCTAATCTGGCTGTGTAAAAAAATTAAGGCGGGAGAAGGCAGTGTACGTATGTCGTTTCAAACACAGAACTAACACGTTCCCTCTCGGAACCATGAGCCTTCTTGAGGGAAGCTCCGGTTTGCAAGAAGCTTACACCAAAGCTTGTCCCAATTCGGCCAAAGAAATTAGCGCAGCATGTTGGTTCCAAGTCATGACACCATGCCAAATTTCATGATTTTCAGGCATGTTTTGGATTTACAGGAATCAAAAAACCAAGTTTCTCAATCTTTCCGGCTAAGCCACGACGCCCATTTGTTTGAATTTCACTCCCATCGCTTGCATGAGACCTAGAAATTCACCCAAGGACACACTTCTGATTTTTCAAAGAACTTTGCTACACTGGAGCCTGTGCTTGCAGTTCAAATTTGAATTATAAACATTAAATGCGCAGAAACTCAATTAATGTATAAAAAAGGCCAAACGAACACGGAATAATTCCAAAATTTAGCACGATACTTCTATTTAGAATAATCTGCCAGTGTACAAAAATTAAGGCAGGAGAAAACAGTGTACGTATGTCGCTTCGCACATGGAGGTGACACGTTCCCTCTCGGAACCAGGAGCCTTCTTGAGGGAAGCTCCGGTTTGCAAGAAGCTTACACTAAAGCTTGACCCAATTCGGCCAAAAAAATTACCGCAGCATGTTGGTGCCATGTCATGACACCATGCCAAGTTTCATGATTTTCAGGCGTGTTTTGGAATTATAAAAATTAAAAAACTAAGTTTCTCAATCTTTCCGGCCGAGCCACGACACCCAGATGTTTGAATTTCACTCCCATTTCTTGCATGGGACCTAGAAATTCACCAAGGACACATGTGATTTTTCAGACAACTTTAGTGCACTGGAGCTTGTGCTTGTAGTTCAAATTTGAATTATGCACATTAAATGCTCAAAAACTCAGTTAATGTATAAATAGGCCAAACAAACCTGGAATAATTCCAAAATTTAGCACGGTACTTCTATTTGGTCTAATCTGGCTATGTAAAAAATTAAGGCGGAAGAAGGCAGTGTACGTATGTCATTTCGCACACGGAAATGACACGTTCCCTCTCGAAACCACAAGCCTTCTTGAGGGAAGCTCCGGTTTGCAATAAGCTTACACCAAAGCTTGTCCCAACTCGGCCAAAAAAATTACCGCAGCATGTTGGTGCCATGTCATGACACCATGCCAAGTTTCATGATTTTCACGCGTGTTTTTGAATTACAGGAATTAAAGAACCAAGTTTCTCAATCTTTCCGGCCAAGCCATGATGCCTAGATGTTTGAATTTCACCCCCATCTCTTTCATTGGAGCTAGAAATTCACCCAAGGACACATGTGATTCTTCAAACAACTTTGGTGCCCTGGAGCCTGTGCTTGTAATTCAAATTTGAATTATGCACATTAAATGCCCAGAAACTCAATTAATGTATTAAAAAGGCCAAACGAACCCATAATAATTCCAAATTTTAGCACGGTACTTTTATTTGGTCTAATCTGGTTGCGTAAAAAAATTAAGGCGGGATAAGGCAGTGTACGTATGTCGTCTCGCACACGGAGGTGACACGTTCGCTCTCGGAACCACGAGCCTTTTTGAGGGAAGTTCCGGTTTGCAAGAAGCTTACACCAAAGCTTGTCCTAATTCGGCCAAAAAAATTACCGCAGCATGTTGGTGCCATGTCTTGACACCATGCCAAGTTTCATGATTTTCACGCGTGTTTTGGATTTACAGGAATTAAAAAACCAAGTTTCTCAATCTTTTCGGCCAAGCCACGACGCCCATATGTTTGAATTTCACTCCCATCACTTGCATGTGACATAGAAATTCACTAAAGGACACACATGTGATTTTTCAAACAACTTTGGTGCACTAGAGCACGTGCTTGTAGTTGAAATTTGAAGTATGCACATTAAATGCGTAGAAACTCAATTAATGTACAAAAAAGGCCAAACGAACCCGGAATAATTCCAAATTTTAGCACGGTACTTTTATTTGGTCTAATCTGGTTGTGTAAAAAAATTAAGGCGGGAGAAGGCAGTGTACGTATGTCGTTTCGCACACGGAGGTGACATGTTCCCTCTCGGAATCACGAGCCTTTTTGAGGGAAGCTCCGGTTTGCAAGAAGCTTACACCAAAGCTTGTCCCAATTCGGCCAAAGAAATTACCGCATCATGTGTGTGCCATGCCATGGCACCATGCCAACTTTCATGATTTTCAGGCGTGTTTTGGATTTACAGGAATTAGAAAACCAAGTTTCTCAATTTTTCCGGCCGAGCCACGACGCCCATATGTTTGAATTTCACTCCCATCTCTTGCATGGGACGTAGAAATTCACCGAGGGACACACATGTGATTTTTCAAACAACTTTGGTGCACTGGAGTATGTGCTTGTAGCTCAAATTTGAATTATGTACATTAAATGCGCATAAACTCAATTAATGTATAAAAAGGCCAAATGAACACGGAATAATTCCAAAATTTAGCACGATACTTCTATGTGGTCTAATCTGCCAGTGTACAAAAACTAAGGCGGGAGAAGGCAGTGTACGTATGTCGTTTCGCACACGGAGGTGACACGTTCCCTCTCGGAACCAGGAGCCTTTTTGAGAGAAGCTCCGGTTTGCAGGAAGTTTACACCAAAGCTTCTCCCAATTCAGCCAAAAAAATTACCGCAACATGTTGGTGCCATGTCATGACACCATGCCAAGTTTCATGATTTTCAGGCGTGTTTTGGAATTATAGGAATTAAAAAACCAAGTTTCTCAATCTTTCCGGCCGAGCCATGATGCCCAGATGTTTGAATTTCACTCCCATCTCTTGGATGGGACCTAGAAATTCATCCAAGGACACACATGTGATTTTTCAAACAACTTTGTATCACTGGAGCCTGTGCTTATAGTTCAAATTTGAATTATGCACATTAAATGCCCGGAAACTCAATTAATGTATAAAAAAGGCCAAACAAATCCGGAATAATTCCAAAATTTAGCACGATACTTCTATTTGGTCTAACCTGGCTGTGTAAAAAAATTAAGGCGGGAGAAGGCAGTGTACGTAAGTCGTTTCGCACTCGGAAGTGACACAATTCGCTCTCGAAACCACGTGCCTTCTTGAGGGAAGCTCCGGTTTGCAAGAAGCTTACACCAAAGCTTGTCCCAATTCGGCCAAAAAAATTACAGCAGCATTTTGGTGCCATGTCATGACACCATGCGAAGTTTCATGATTTTCAAGCGTGTTTTAGATTTACATAAATTAAAAAACCAAGTTTCAATCTTTCCGGTCAAGCCACAACGCCTAGATGTTTGAATTCCACTTCCATCTCTTGCATGGGACCTAGAAATTCACCCAAGGACACACATGTGATTTTTCAAACAACTTTGGTGCACTGGAGCCTGCACTTGTAGTTCAAATTTGAATTATGCACATTAAATGCCCAGAAACTCAATTAATGTATAAAAAGGCCAAACGAACCCAGAATAATTCCAAAATTTAGCACGGTACTTCTATTTGGTCTAACCTGGCTGTGTAAAAAAATTAAGGCAGGAGAAGGCAGTGTACGTATGTCGTTTCGCACACGTAGGTGACACGTTCGCTCTCGAAACCATGAGCCTTCTTGAGGGAAGCTCCGGTTTGCAAGAAACTTACACCAAAACTTGTCCCAATTCGGCAAAAAAAATTACTGTAGCATGTTGGTGCCATGTCATGACACCATGCGAAGTTTCATGATTTTCAAGCGTATTTTAGATTTACATGAATTAAAAAACCAAGTTTCAATCTTTCCGGCCGAGCCACGACGCCCAGATATTTGAATTCCACTTCCATCTCTTGCATGGGACCTAGAAATTCACCCAAGACACACATGTGATTTTTCAAACAACTTTGGTGCACTGGAGCCTCTGCTTGTAGTTCAAATTTGAATTATGCACATTAAATGCCCAGAAACTCAATTAATGTATAAAAAAGGCGAAACGAACCCAGAATAATTCCAAAATTTAGCACAGTACTTCTATTTGGTTTAATCTGGTTGTGTAAAAAAATTAAGGTGGGAGAAGGCAGTGTACGTATGTCGTTTCGCACACGGAGGTGACACGTTCGCTCTCGGAACCACGAGCCTTCTTGAGGGAAGCTCCGGTTTGCATGAAGCTTACACCAAAGCTTGTCCTAATTCGGCCAAAGAAATTAGCGCAGCATGTTGGTTCCATGTCATGACACCATGCCAAATTCCATGATTTTCAGGCGTGTTTTGGATTTACAGGAATTAAAAAACCTAGTTTCTCAATCTTTCCGGCAAAGCTACGACGCCCATTTGTTTGAATTTCACTCTCATCTCTTGCATGGGACCTAGAAATTCACCCAAGGACACACTTCTGATTTTTCAAAGAACTTTGCTGCACTGGAGCCTGTGCTTGTAGTTCAAATTTGAGTTATAAACATTAAATGCGCAGAAACTCAATTAATGTATAAAAAAGGCCAAATGAACACGGAATAATTCCAAAATTTAGCACGATACTTCTATTTGGAATAATCTGCCAGTGTACAAAAATTAAGGTGGGAGAAGACAGTGTACGTTTGTCGCTTCGCACACGGAGGTGACACGTTCCCTCTCGGAACGAGGAGCCTTCTTGAGGGAAGCTCCCGTTTGCAAGAAGCTTACACTAAAGCTTGACCCAATTCGGCCAAAAATATTACCGCAGCATGTTGGTGCCATGTCATGACACCATGCCAAGTTTCATGATTTTCATGCGTGAGTTGGAATGATGGGAATTAAAAAACTAAGTTTCTCAATCTTTCCGGCGGAGCCACGACACCCAGATGTTTGAATTTCACTCCCATTTCTTGCGTGGGACCTAAAAATTCACCCAAGGACACACATGTGATTTTTCAGACAACTTTGGTGCACTGGAGCTTGTGCTTGTAGTTGAAATTTAAATTATGCACATTAAATGCTCAGAAACTCAGTTAATGTATAAATAGGCCAAACGAACCTGGAATAATTCCAAAATTTAGCACGGTATTTCTATTTGGTCTAATCTGGCTGTGTAAAAAATTAAGGCGAGAGAATGCAGTGTACGTATGTCATTTCGCACACGGAAGTGACACGTTCCATCTTGAAACCACGAGCCTTCTTGAGGGAAGCTCCGGTTTGCAAGAAGCTTACACCAAAGCTTGTCCTAATTCGGCCAAAAAAATTACCGCAGCATGTTGGTGCCATGTCATGACACCATGCCAAGTTTCATGATTTTCATGCGTGTTTTTGAATTACTGGAATTAAAAAACCAAGTTTCTGAATCTTTCCGACCGAGCCATGACGCCTAGATGTTTGAATTTCACCCCCATCTCTTGCATTGGAGCTAGAAATTCACCCAAGGACACATGTGATTCTTCAAACAACTTTGGTGCACTGGAGCCTATGCTTGTAGTTCAAATTTGAATTATGCACATTAAATGCCCAAAAACTTAATTAATGTATTAAAAAGGCCAAACGAACCCATAATAATTCCAAAATTTAGCATGGTACTTCTATTTGGTCTAATCTGGCTATATAAAAAAATTAAGGCGGGAGAAGGCAGTGTACGTATGTCGTTTCGCACACGGAGGTGACATGTTCGCTCTCGGAACCACGAGCCTTTTTGAGGGAAGCTCCGGTTTGCAAGAAGCTTACACCAAAGCTTGTCCCAATTCGGCAAAAAAAATTACCGCAACATGTTGGTGCCATGTCTTGACACCATGCCAAGTTTCATGATTTTCACTCGTGTTTTGGATTTACAGGAATTAGAAAACCAAGTTTCTCAATCTTTCCGGCCGAGCCACGACACCCATATGTTTGAATTTCACTCCCATCTCTTGCATGTGACATAGAAATTCACCCAAGGACACATATGCGATTTTTCAAACAACCTTGGTGCACTAGAGCACGTGCTTGTAGTTGAAATTTCAAGTATGCACATTAAATGCGCAGAAACTCAATTAATGTATAAAAAAGGCCAAACGAACCCAGAATAATTCCAGATTTTAGCACGGTACTTCTATTTGGTCTAATGTGGTTGTGTAAAAAAATTAAGGCGGGAGAAGGCAGTGTACGTATGTCGTTTCGCACACGGAGGTGACATATTCCCTCTCGAAACCACGTGCCTTCTTGAGGGAAGCTCCGGTTTGCAAGAAGCTTACACCAAAGCTTGTCCCAATTAGGCCAAAGAAATTACCGCAGCATGTTGGTGCCATGCCATAACACCATGCCAACTTTCATGATTTTCAGGCGTGTTTTGGATTTACAGGAATTAAAAAACCAAGTTTCTCAATCTTTCCAGCCGAGCCACGACGCCCATATGTTTGAATTTCACTCCCATCTCTTGCATGGGACCTAGAAATTCACCGAAGGACACACATGTGATTTTTCAAACAACTTTGGTGCACTCGAGTATGTGCTAGTAGCTCAAATTTGAATTGTGCACATTAAATGCGCATAAACTCAATTAATGTATAAAAAGGCCAAACGAACACGAAATAATTCCAAAATTTAGCACGATACTTCTATTTGGTCTAATCTGCCAGTGTACAAAAATTAAGGCGGGAGAAGGCAGTGTACGTATGTCGTTTTGCACACGAAGGTGACACGTTCCCTCTCGGAACCAGGAGCCTTCTTGAGGGAAGCTCCGGTTTGCAAGAAGCTTACACCAAAGCTTGTCCCAATTCAGCCAAAAAAATTACCACAACATGTTGGTGCCATGTCATGACACCATGCCAAGTTTCATGATTTTCAGGCGTGTTTTGGAATTATAGGAATTAAAAAACAAAGTTTCTCAATCTTTCCGGCCGAGCCATGATGCCCAGATGTTTGAATTTCACTCCCATCTTTTGCATGGGACCTAGAAATTCACCCAAGGACACACATGTGATTTTTCAAACAACTTTGGTGCACTGGAGCCTGTGCTTGTAGTTCAAATTTGAATTATGCACATTAAATGCCCGAAAAATCAGTTAATGTATAAAAAAGGCTAAACGAATCCAGAATAATTCCAAAATTTAGCACGGTACTTCTATTTGGTCTAATCTGGCTGTGTAAAAAAATTAAGGCGGGAGAAGTCAGTGTACGTATGTCGTTTCGCACTCGGAAGTGACACAGTTCCCTCTCGAAACCACGTGCCTTCTTGAGGGAAGCTCCGGTTGCAAGAAGCTTACACCAAAGCTTGTCCCAATTCGGCCAAAAAAAATACGGCAGCATGTTGGTGCCATGTCATGACATCATACCAAGTTTCATGATTTTCAGGCGTGTTTTTGAATTATAGGAATTAAAAAACCAAGTTTCTCAATCTTTCTGGTCAAGCCACAACGCCTCGATATTTGAATTTCACTCCCATTTCTTGCATGGGACCTAGAAATTCACCTAAGGACACACATGTGATTTTTCAAACAACTTTGGTGCACTGGAGCCTGTGCTTGTAGTTCAAATTTGAATTATGCACATTAAATGCCCAGAAACTCAATTAATGTATAAAAAAGGCGAAACGAACCCAGAATAATTCCAAAATTTAGCACAATACTTCTATTTGGTTTAATCTGGTTGTGTAAAAAAATTAAGGTGGGAGAAGGCAGTGTACGTATGTCATTTCGCACACGGAGGTGACACGTTCGCTCTCGGAACCACGAGCCTTCTTGAGGGAAGCTCCGGTTTGCAAGAAGCTTACACCAAAACTTGTCCCAATTCGGCCAAAACTTGTTGGTGCCATGTCATGACACCATGCCAAGTTTCATGATTTTTTGGCATGTTTTGGATTTACAGCAATTCCCAAAGGTGGAAGTGATAAGTATGGAGTGTCGAATCCACAAGGAGCTAAAGGTAAGATCAATATTCTCTCAAGTCCTATCTGCCACTGATACGACTCTACGTACACCGAACGTTTGCTTCCAACTAGAAACGAGAAATGAAACTATGTTGAGGGTATGAAGAGGATAACTTTGCATGATATCGGAGAGCTAAAATATAAAAGTAGGTGTTTTTATCATAAAGTTAGAATATATTACTAAATATTATAAATAGCGAGTGTGGAATAATGATGGGTCGGTGTGCGGAATTTTCCTAGGCAATCGTTAACAAGACCGGTAGTGGTCATTGCAATTTCGTATGAGGGAGAGGCATAAGCTAACATACTTTCTCTTCTTGGATCATATGCACTTATGATTGGAACTCTAGCAAGCATCCGCAACTACTAAAGATCATTAAGGTAAAACCCAACCATAGCATTAGCATATCAAGTCCCCTTTATCCCATACGCAATAACCCCCTTACTCGGGTTTATGCTTCTGTCACTCAAGCAACCCAGTATAAGCGAATCCTGAACATATTGCAACACCCTACAGTGGGAATCCCTCACGCTTGCGCGACACGGAGGGCACAATAGGATAACACGAAAATAAAACATACCACTCATTCCAATCTAGATCATCAATCAACCAAAGACAAAGGATATCTACTCAAAACATCATAGGATGGCAACACATCATTGGATCATAATATGTGGCATAAAGCACCATGTTCAAGTAGGGATTACAGCAGGGTGCGGGAGAGTAGACCGCGTAAAAGAGATGAGGATGGTGATGTTGATGAAGACGATCACTGCGGCAATGATTCCCCTCCAGATGGCACTCCGGCGCCACTGAGAGAGAGGAGGAGAGGTTCTCCCCCTTGTGCTTCATCCTCCATGGCCTCCCCCTGGATGGGGAGAGGTTCTCCTTCTGGTCCTTGGCCTTCATGGCGATGATGGCCCCTCCGGGATCCTCCACCATGGCCTCCGGTGATGATGGCCCCCTCCGGCAGGGTGCCAGAGAGGGCCTAGATTGATATCTCGTGGCTACAGAGGCTTGCGGCGGCAGAATTTCTGATCTAGGTTATTTTCTGGAGGTTTGGGCATTTATAGGAGAGGTTGGCGTCGAGAACAAGTCGGGGGCCCCACGGGAAGTCCACGAGGCACACGGGCGCGCCCCAGGGATGGGCGCGCCCTCCACCTTCGTGGGGCCCATGGGACTCCTCTCCAATAACTCTTTGTTCCATTATTTTTTATATTTTCCAGAAAAATTCTTCGTTGATTTTCAGCACATTCTGAGAACTTTTATTTCTGCAAAAAACAACACCACGGTAGTTCTGCTGAAAACAACGTCAGTCCGGGTTAGTTCTAATCAAATCATACCAAAATCATATAAAACAATAGTAAACATGGCATGAATACTTCATAAATTATAGATACGTTGGAGACGTATCAACCACCACACGGTTGTCTACTTTAAAATACAGTCCGTGATGTTTTCTCGAGGCCACTGCCACTGCCTTCTAGTGATTTGTCCCCTGTAATGTTAATATGCAATCTGATGTTCAGTTAACAGTTTGGTCCTCTGAAATGTAATGTTCAATTCACACTTTGGTCCAACAATTGCTACATTTCATAGTACTATTCTCAAGCATTCTTTGTTTTGTTAACTGTCTTATCTTCTACTGCCTCCACTCCTAAATATTTGCCTTTCTAGATATTTCAACAAGTGACTACATACGGAGCAAAATGAGTGAATCTACACTCTAAAATATGTCTACATACATCCACTACAAAAAAGACACATCTGTGACATTTTGGGCCGAACGAAAAAAATTTCTGTCATACTTATGACAGATTCTATGACGATAATTGTGACAAAACCCGGTATCATCATAGATGTGGTGGGCTCCTACTTCTATGACAAAAAATCATGACAGAAAATGGGTTTTTCGTCTTGGGCGGGCCGGAGACGCAGCTGCATGACATTCTTTGGGCCGTCCATGACGGAAAAAACCGTGGTAGAAGCGAGAGCTAGGAAAATATCGGGGTGTTCCCAGTTACAGTGGGTGGTCGGGGCCGAGCGATGCGCGTTTCTCTTGTACACGTACGCGCGTGGGTGCGAGGCATTGGGCTCTAACTGAACCTGAGCGAGGCGTTGGGATCTAAATGAACCTGAGCGATTGCACTGCAGGCTACGCATTACTGAACCCGAGCAATCGATCGATGGCTGTTAACTGAACTCGATCGAGCGATTCCTTCGCTACTGCTGGTAACTGAAGTCGATCGATGCTGCCTCTGGATGAACAGTGAGCGTTGCTGGGGGGTTTGGATGAATAGCTCTCGGTGGGGGTGGATGAACAAGACCCCGTGGTGTTGCCTCTGGATGAATAGGACCCGGTTCGATCGAGCCGGTTGGGGCTGGATGAACAGGACCCTATGGAGGGCTGGATGAACAGGACCACCCCGTGGAGGGCTGGATGAATAGTAGATGGTGGAGGGCTGTATGAACAGTAGCCCATGGAGGGGTGGTTGAACAGGATCCCGTGGAGAGGGCTGGTTGAACAGTAGCCGGTGGAGTAGCGCGCGGTGGAGGCTGGATGAACAGGAGCCTGTGGATGAACAGTCGCAGGTGGAGGCTGGAGGAGGTTGACGGTGGATGAACAGTAGCCCGTGGAGGTTGGAGGGGGTCAACGGTGGAGATGAGTAGTATCACGTGGAGTCCCGTTTTGCGGTACGCCACACCCCTCCCGATAAACAGGACCCCCGTTTTGAC
The DNA here is from genome assembly GCA_032464435.1 of Aegilops umbellulata. Lineage (NCBI taxonomy): Eukaryota > Viridiplantae > Streptophyta > Magnoliopsida > Poales > Poaceae > Aegilops > Aegilops umbellulata. The sequence goes on along the minus strand of CP136060.1, from coordinate 80,307,214 downwards.
TGTAGCGCTCCAACACAAGTTCGTTTCCTCCGTTTTGTGGTACGCCACACCCCTACCGATCAATAGGACCCCCGTTTCGACCATAGGAGGTCCGTTTCCTCCATTTTGCGATATGCCAGACCCCTCCTGATGAACAGGACACCATTTTGAACATGGCCGGTCGAACACAAGGCCGTTTCCTCCGTTGTGCGGTACGCCAGGCCTCGTTTCCATCGGTTGTTCCGTCCAAGCCGGTTGGCTCCCACGCATTTCGTTGCCTCCCGATGAACACGACGCGCTCCGTCGCCTCCCCATGAACACGACGACGATGCTATTTTTTTGCGGGCGACGATGATGTCACCATGATCTTGCGTGTGCGTAGGATTTTTTTTGAAATTACTACGTTCCCCAACAGTGGCATCCGAGCCTGGTTTTATGCGTAGATGTCATATGCACGAGTAGAACACAAGTGAGTTGTGGGCGATATAAGTCATACTGATTACCAGCATGTCATACTTTGGTTCGGCGGTATTGTTGGATGAAGCGGCCCAGACCGACATTATGCGTACGCTTACGCGAGACTGGTTCTACCGACCTGCTTTGCACACAGGTGGCTGGCGGGTGTCAGTTTCTCCAACTTTAGTTGAACCGAGTGTGGCTACGACCGGTCCTTGCGAAGGTTAAAACAACACCAACTGGACAAACTATCATTGTGGTTTTGATGCATAGGTAAGAACGGTTCTTGCCAAGCCTGTAGCAGCCACGTAAAATTTGCAACAACAAAGTAGAGGACGTCTAACTTGTTTTTGCAAGGCATGTTGTGATGTGATATGGTCAAGACATGATGCTAAATTTTATTGCATGAGATGATCATGTTTTGTAATCAAGTTATCGGCAACTGGCAGGAGCCATATGGTTGTCGCTTTATTGTATGCAATGCAATCGCCCTGTAAGGCTTTACTTTATCACTAAGCGGTAGCGATAGTCGTAGAAGCATAAGATTGGCGAGAAGACAACGATGCTACGATGGAGATCAAGCTGTCGCGCAGGTGATGATGGTGATCATGACGGTGCTTCGGAGATGGAGATCACAAGCACAAGATGATGATGGCCATATCATATCACTTATATTGACTGCATGTGATGTTTATCTTTTATGCATCTTATCTTGCTTTGATTGACGGTAGCATTATAAGATGATCCCTCACTAAATTATCAAAGTATAAGTGTTCTCCCTGAGTATGCACCGTTGTGAAAGTTCTTTGTGCTGAGACACCACATGATGATCGGGTGTGATAGGCTCTACGTTCAAATACAATGGGTGCAAAACAGTTGCACACACGGAATACTCAGGTTAAACTTGATGAGCCTAGCATATAACAGATATGGCCTCGGAACACGGAGACCGAAAGGTCGAGCGTGAATCATATAGTAGATATGATCAACATAGTGATGTTCACCGTTGAAACTACTCCATCTCATGTGATGATCGGACATGGTTTAGTTGATATGGATCACGTGATCACTTAGAGGATTAGAGGGATGTCTATCTAAGTGGGAGTTCTTAAGTAATATGATTAAATTGAACTTTAATTTATCATGAACTTAGTCCTGGTAGTATTAGCATATCTATGTTGTAGATCAATAGCTCGCAATGTTGCTCCCCTATTTTATTTTGATATGTTCCTAGAGAAAATTGAGTTGAAAGATGTTAGTAGCAATGATGCGGATTGGATCCGTAATCTGAGGATTAACCTCATTGCTGCACATAAGAATTATGTCCTTTATGCACCGCTAGGTGACAGACCTATTGCAGGAGCAAATGCAGATGTTATGAACGTTTTACAAAAGCTCGGTATGATGACTACTTGATAGTTTAGTGCACCATGCTTTACAGCTTAGAACCGGGACTTCAAAAATGTTTTGAACGCCATAGAGCATATAAGATGTTCTAAGAGTTGAAATTGGTATTTCATACTCATGCCCATGTCGAGAGGTATGAGACCTCTGACAGTACTTTGCCTGCAAGATGGAGGAGAATTGCTCAGCTAGTGAGCATGTGCTTAGAATGTGTGAGTACTACAATCACTTGAATCAAGTGGGAGTTAATCTTCCAAATAAGATAGTGATTGATAGAGTTCTCTAGTCACTATCACTAAGTTACTAGAACTTCGTGATGAACTATAATATGCAAGGGATAACGGAAATGATTCCCAAGCTCTTCGTGATGCTGAAATCGACGAAGGTAGAAATCAAGAAAAACATCAAATGTTGATGGTTGACAAGACCACTAGTTTCAAGAAAAGGGGCAAAGGGAAGAAGGGGAACTTCAAGAAGAACAGCAAGCAAGTTGCTGCTCAAGTGAAGAAGCCCAAGTCTGGAACTAAGCCTGAGACTAAGTGCTTCTGCTGCAATGGAACTGGTCACTGGAAGCGGAACCACCCCAAGTATTTGGCGAATAAGAAGGATGGCAAAGTGAACAAAGGTATATTTGATATACAGATTATTGATGTGTATTTTACTAGTGTTCGTAGCACCCCCTCGGTATTTGATATTGGTTCAGTTGCTAAGAGTAGTAACTCGAAACGGGAGTTGCAGAATGAACAGAAACTAGTTAAGGGTGAAGTGACGATGTGTGTTGGAAATAGTTCCAAGATTGATATGATCATCATTGCACACTCCCTATACTTTCGGGATTAGTGTTGAACCTAAATAAGTGTTATTTGGTGTTTGCGTTGAGCATGAATATGATTTGATCATGTTTATTGCAATACGGTTATTCATTTAAGTTAGAGAATAATTGTTGTTCTGTTTACATGAATAAAACCTTATATGGTTACACACACAATGAAAATGGTTCATTGGATCTCGATCGTAGTGATACACATATTCATAATATTGAAGCCAAAAGATGCAAAGTTAATAATGATAGTGCAACTTATTTGTGGCACTGCCGTTTAGGTCATATTGGTGTAAAGCGCATGAAGAAACTCCATGCTGATGGGCTTTTGGAATCACTTGATTACGAATCACTTGATGCTTGCGAACCATGCCTCTTGGGCAAGATGACTAAAACGCCGTTCTCCAGAACAATGGAGCGAGCAACAGATTTGTTGGAAATCATACATACTGATGTATGTGGTCCGATGAATATTGAGGCTCCCGGCAGGTATCATTATTTTCATACCTTCACAGATGATTTGAGCAGATATGAGTATATCTACTTGATGAAACATAAAGTCTGAAACATTTGAAAAGTTCATATAATTTTAGAGTGAAGTAGAAAATCATCGCAACAAGAAAATAAAGTTTCTACGATCTGATCGTGGAGGAGAATATTTGAGTTAGGAGTTTGGTCTTCATTTGAAACAATGAGGAATATTTTTGCAACTCACGCCACCTGGAACACCACAGCGTAATGGTGTGACAGCTGCATTCACATTAAATAGGGCACCGTCTAATCCGTTGAGACGACACCGTATGAACTATGGTTTGGCAAGAAACCTAAGTTGTCGTTTCTTAAAGTTTGGGGTTGCGATGCTTATGTGAAAAAGTTTCATCCTGATAAGCTCAAACCCAAATTGGAAAAGTGCGTCTTCATAGGATACCCAAAAGTTACTGTTGGGTACACCTTCTATCATAGATCAGAAGGCCAGATATTCGTTGCTAAGAATGGATGCTTTCTAGAGAAGGAGTTCCTCTCGAAAGAAGTGAGTGGGAGGAAAGTAGAACTTGATGAGGTAACTGTACCTGCTCCCTTATTGGAAAGTAGTTCATCAAAGAAATCTGTTCCTGGGACTCCTACACCAATTAGTGAGGAAGCTAATGATGATGATCATGTAACTTCAGATCAAGTTACTACCGAACCTCGTAGGTCAACCAGAGTGAGATCCGCACCAGAGTGGTACGGTAATCCTATTCTGGAGGTCATGGTACTTGACCACGACGAACCTACAAACTATGAGGAAGCGATGATGAGCCCAGATTCCGCGAAATGGTTCGAGGCCATGAAATCTGAGATGGGATCCATGTATGAGAACAAAGTATGGACTTTGATTGACTTGCCCAAATGATCGGCGAGCCATTGAGATTAAATGGATCTTCAAGAGGAAGACGGACGCTGATAGTAGTGTTACTATCTACAAAGCTAGAATTATCGCAAAAGGTTTTCGACAAGTTCAAGGTGTTGACAACGATGAGAGTTTCTCACTCGTATCTATGCTTAAGTCTGTCCGAATCATGTTAGAAATTGCCGCATTTTATGAAATCTGGCAAATGGATAAACAAAACTGCATTCCTTAATGGATTTATTAAAGAAGAGTTGTATATGATGCAACCAGAAGGTTTTGTCGATCCTAAAGGTGTTAACAAAATGTGCAAGCTCCAACGATCCATCTATGGACTGGTGCAAGCATCTCGGAGTTGGAATATACGCTTTCATGAGTTGATCAAAGCATATAGTTTTATACAGACTTGCGGTGAAGCCTGTATATATAAGAAATTGAGTGGGAGCACTACAACATTTCTGATAAGTATATGTGAATGACATATTGTTGATCAGAAATAATGTAGAATTATTCTGCAAAGCATAAAGGAGTGTTTGAAAGGAGTGTTTCAAAGAAAGACCTCGGTGAAGCTGCTTACATATTGGGCATCAAGATCTATAGAGATAGATCAAAACGCTTGATAAGTTTTTTTCAATGAGTACATACCTTGACAAGATTTTGAAGTAGTTCAAAATGGAACAGTCAAAGAAAGAGTTCTTGCCTGTGTTACAAGGTGTGAAATTGAGTAAGACTCAAAGCCCGACCACGGCAGAAGATCGAAAGAGAATGAAAGTCATTCTCTATGCCTCAGCCATAGGTTCTATAAAGTATGCCATGCTATGTACCAGATCTATTGTATACCCTACACTGATTTTGGCAAGGGAGTACAATAGTGATCTAGGAGTAGATCACTTGACAGCGGTCAAAATTATCCTTAGTGGAATAAGGATATGTTTCTCGATTATGGAGGTGACAAAAGGTTCATCGTAAAGGGTTACGTCGACGCAAGTTTTTGACACTGATCCAGATGACTTTAAGTCTCAATCTGGATACATATTGAAAGTGGGAGCTATTAGCTAGAGTAGCTCCGTGCAGAGCATTGTAGACATAGAATTTGCAAAATACTTATGGATCTGAATGTGACAGACCCGTTGACTAAAATTATCTCACAAGAAAAACATGATCACACCTTAGTACTCTTTGAGTGTTAATCACACAGTGATGTGAACTAGATTATTGACTCTAGTAAACCCTTTGGGTTTTGGTCACATGACGATGTGAACTATGGGTGCTAATCACATGGTGATGTGAATTATTAGCGTTAAATCACATGGCGATGTGAACTAGATTATTGACTCTAGTGCAAGTGGGATACTGAAGGAAATATGCCTTAGAGGAAATAATAAAGTTATTATTTATTTCCTTATTTCATGATAAATGTTTATTATTCATGCTAGAGAAACATAATACTTGTGTGAATACATAGACAAACAGAGTGTCACTAGTATGCCTCTACTTGACTAGCTCGTTAATCAAATATGGTTATGTTTCCTAGCCATAGACATGAGTTATCATTTGATTAACGGGATCACATCATTAGGAGAATGATGTGATTGACTTGACCCATTTCGTTAGCTTAGCACACGATCGTTTAGTATTCTGCTATTGCTTTCTTCATGACTTATACATGTTCCTATGACAATGAGATTATGCAACTCCCGTTTACCGGAGGAACACTTTGTGTGCTACCAAACGTCACAACGTAACTGGGTGATTATAAAGGTGCTCTACAGGTGTCTCCAAAGGTACTTGTTGGGTTGCCGTATTTCGAGATTAGGATTTGTCACTCCGATTCTCGGAGAGGTATCTCTGGGCCCTCTCGGTAATGCACATCACTATAAGCCTTGCAAGCATTGTGACTAATGGGTTAGTTGCGAGATGATGTATTACGAAACGAGTAAAGATACTTGCTGGTAACGAGATTGAACTAGGTATTGAGATACCGACGATCGAATCTCGAGCAAGTAACATACCGATGACAAAGGGAACAACGTATGTTGTTATGCGGTCTGACCGAAAAAGATCTTCGTAGAATATGTGGGAGCCAATATGAGCATCCAGGTTCCACTATTGGTTATTGACAGGAGACGTGTCTCGGTCATGTCTACATAGTTCTCGAACCCGTAGGGTCCGCACGCTTAAAGTTTCGATGACGGTTATATTATGAGTTTATGAGTTTTGATGTATCGAAGGTAGTTCGGAGTTGTGGATGAGATCGGGGACATGACGAGGAGTCTCGAAATGGTCGAGACGTAAAGATCGATATATTGGACGACTATATTCGGACATCGGAAATGTTCCAAGTGATTCGGGTATATTTTGGAGTACCAGAGAGTTACGAGAATTCGCGGGGGAGTATATGGGTCTTATTGGGCTTTAGGGGAAAGAGAGAGGAGAGGTTGGGCGCCCCAAGGCCTAGTCTGAATTGGACTAGGGGGAGGGGCTGCGCCCCCTCCTTCCTTCTCTTCTCTCTCCCCTTTCCTTGACTCCTACTCCTACTACTTGGAAGGGGGGAATCCTACTCCCGGTGGGAGTAGGACTCCCCCTTGGCGCGCCTCTCCCTGGCCGGCCACCTCCTCCCCTTGATCCTTTATATATGGGGGCAGGGGGCACCCCATAGACACAACAATTGATCGTTTGATCTTTTAGCCGTGCGCGGTGCCCCCCTCCACCATAGTCCACCTCGATAATACTGTAGCGGTGCTTAGGCAAAACCCTGCGTCGGTAGAACATCATCATCGTCACCACGCCGTCGTGCTGACGAAACTCTCCCTCAACACTCGGCTGGATCGGAGTTCGAGGGACGTCATCGGGCTGAACGTGTGCTGAACTCGGAGGTGCCGTGCGTTCGGTACTTGATCGGTCGGATCACGAAGACGTACAACTACATCAACCGTGTTGTTCTAACGCTTCCGCTTTCGGTCTACGAGGGTATGTGGACAACACTCTCCTGTCGGTGGGAAATGACACCTATGGGATCACGAGAATCCCTTTCCGCGGTTGCGGGGCGCGGGGGTCGTGAGAAGAGCGGATCGAGCAGGCAGGACACGATTCCTTTACCCAGGTTTGGGCCGCGAAGATGCGTAAAACCCAACTCCTGCTTTGGTGGATTATATGTTTGTGTTCCTGAGCTAGCTATGGGGCGTCAGGAGCTCCAAAAAGCCGAATCCTCTCCCTGGTCGCCTGGGGCCTCCTTTTATAGGGAAAGGAGCAGCCACAGTGGCACACAGGAGGTGGAAAGGGTACAGTTATGCGAGGTTATCCCTCGCATTACATGACAAGGTGCATTTAATGCGCCTTGCTTAGGTGTCCTATCTTTATCGGGGGCGGGGGAGAGCCCTGTCTTGTCCGTCGTCGCTCTCTCCCGCGTCGACACGCGCCCTGGCCAGCGGCGCCTGTGATGCCATGTAGGCGGGCAGGCAGCTGAGGTGGCGCAGCGGTGGGTCTCCACGGGGATTTGCATTCCGCCACGCAGGTGCCTGCCCAGCTGGTTGGGTCGGCAGCTGCATGCAGACGATGGTGGAGGTGTGACTGGTGCAGGTCCGATGGTGGCCCCGCGGGTGTCCTTGGCAAGGGCCTTGCCGCGGCCCCGGCAAGGGTCTTGCCGGGGTCCCGACAAGGGTCTTGCCGTGGCGCCTTCTGCCATCCCTGGCAAGGCTCTTGTCGGGGGCCTTGTGGTTTTCCTTGGCTGGGATCCTGCCAAGGACCATCATCTTCTAAAGTGTGCATCTGATCTTGAATGTCTTCACAAAGATCTGCATACCACCATGGGGATGCCTCCCGAATCCTTGCCCTGGGGGCAGTGGACTCAAGGGTGACCCGCTCCGTAGGTGTGGGGCGAGCTGCCACGGTAAGGGTCTTGCCGGGTTTGCAAAAACCACCTCCCGACAAGGATCTTGCCGGGGGGGGGGGGGGGGCTCTTCGTCCCCTTTGCTCTTTGTGCTCTTGGTCTTGGCGTTGTTCTGCTCCTCTTTGGCTTCGGCCTTACCTTGGTTCTACCTCCCTTGCCGGGCTCGGTGCGGCGGCGCCCGCGGCTCAGACTGCCCGTGCACAGTCATAGGGGTAAAAAAAGTGTACCCCTCCTTTTGTACACCGATAGGAGCCCCCGGGCCTGGGCCACACATAAGCGCTACGCGTTGTTGGGCCAGGCCCAAGAACGGTGCGCGGGCAGGCATGGCGGTTTTTACCGTGGTAAGTTTCTTCACGCGCTGCGCCTCCCATGCTTCCCGCGCGTGGCGCGTCGTGGGGAGGCGTGCGTGACGTGGGCGGCATGCGTGAGGCTGGCCTCTGCACGCATGCGTCACGTCGTAGTAAAAAGGGGGCGGCTCGCATCTTCCCCATAAACGGAGGGAGGCGTGGAGGCGCGACCCATTTACTGGATGGGACCGAGGCGTGGTCTTTCAAGGCGCCCACTCCCTTTAATCACGAGGCGGGGAGACGTCACCTCACCCGTCGCTTCGGTCCTGCATGTTCGCCATGCGGCGCTCATGCTCCTGGGGTGGCAGTTGGTGGAGGCGGGAAGCCGGGCCGTCGCGGGCTGGGGCGGCGGATCGGCCCCGGTCTTCTGCGCCATTCACGTCTTCATTGGCGGAACGGGGCGGTCGAGCCCCCGCCCCGCTCCTTTATAAAGAGCGGGGGGGGGGGGGTCGGTGCCCTGCATTCCTCCATCTCACTTCTTCAGCTTCTGCTCCCCTCCCTCTCATTCGCCATGGAGAAAGGGAACCCTGGTCCTTCGACGGTGGCGACGAGGGTCGCTGCTCGACAACGCGTCCCTCCTTCTCCTGCACCTGCGGTGGCAGAGCCACCCGCGAGGGGAAGGGGGAGAGGGCGAGGCCGTGGGCGAGGCCGAGACGCTCGGGGAAGAGGAGGACGGGGCGGCGCGCCGGCTTTGCCTCCGCCAGCAGTTCCTCTTCCTTTGGAGGGCCACGTTGGGGACGACCCTTGTGAGTTCTTCGTCAGGCTGCGGTGGCCGCCTCGCCGTCGTCTTCGTCTCCCGACTCCATTCGCGAGCGAGATGGAGCTGGACCCGCCTGAGACACTGAGGCTGCACATGAGGGGCTGTGGAATCACCGGTACGCGAGTCCGCGTCGATTTCCCAGCCCCTAATGTGATGTATCTTGGTCGAGGGTGGAAGACGTTCGCCCGTATCCACTGCCTGACGGAGGGGCTCACCCTACATTTTAAGCTGATGGAGGGTGGTCTCCTCTCCGTCAAGGTCTTCGGGTGCTTCGGGACTCGGGCAAGGTGCTGCGTGGAGAGCTCCTCTGATAGCGAAGCGAGCGGGAGTGATGAGGAGGACAGCGGCAGCGACGACGAGGGTAGCGGGCGGCAGGATGACGTGTCCGACTAGGTGTCGGGCGTCGCTCCGTGCGGCACCGGCGACCCCATCATCCGTGTCGTCGGCTCCTCGAACTTCTCGGGGTCATCTCCTTGGGCGGCTGGCGTTGGGAGGCTGCGGAAGAGGAAGAGGGCGGGCGGCAAGGCCGCCAACTCGGAGTACGTGGGCACGACGTCTTCAACGCGTGCTGACGTCCTGCCGCCTCGTCTTCGAGCTCTGCCTCCGGCGCTGCCATCACCATCCAGCCTTTGGACGACCACCGAGATGTTCTCTTGGTGTCTTCTGCCACCTGTAGCTTGTCTAGGCGCCCCTTTTGCCCTTTTCGCCTCCTTGACCTGCCTCCTGAAGAGAGGGACAAGAAAGGGATTACGGGCACCTTATCTCTTTTTAGTTTGTAAGCCTTCGGGCCTTAGCTGAATTTAAAGCTTGTAATCCCATCATTCATGTTTTTAATGAAAAAGGGATTCTTGCCGGGTCACTTGTCTTGCGGGTGGAACCCACGTCAAGGGGAAAACCCTTGATATCTTTAAGATAGACACTTCCTTGCCCGGCAGCAGGCCCTGCCGTCTTCCCACGTCGCTCGACCTTTCTCACGCTTTCGGCGGAGGCAGGGATGAGGTGGGTTCAGGCTCCTCGTTTCGTCCCTTTGCTGCCGCGACTACGACCAAACCTGGCCCCAGGAATGAGTCCTAGGGCCTAGAGTTAGGGGAGCACGGTAGCTTTAGGGAGAAACGAGGTTTCACATACCTCAGTCCATAAGAGAATGCATGATAAGGGATGAAGAACTTATCTGAAACTGTAGCCCCCGGCAACTCTGGTTCGCCGTGGGTGAATCTTTGTACTTGCAGCCCCCGGCAACACTGGCTTGCCGGGGTCCAGATGCTGGTCCGTCCCTCTTCTCCTTTTTTTATCCTCATGTGATCCAGCAAGGATATCCGAGCCTTGCGAACCAAAGGAGACAAAAGAACGGCAAAGAGACGCACACTCGACCTCTAAGCTAGGGGTTAGCCGCCGCTAAGCACTATCAACCCTAACCAAGGACGAGACTCGACCTATCATGCATGCTATAACTTAGGGCTCCAGCGCTTCATTTATGCTCAGGGTCTGCGCCTGGCTTTGTACGAAGGGTTACATGCATCATCGGCAATGCTTGTACAAAAGGGTGGCTTGCCGGGAGGCCCGACAAGCCGCGCCTTATGGGTAAAACTTGCGAAGATGCTCGATGTTCCAGGAGTTGCTCACTGGAACGGCATCTTCGGTCTCCAGGCGGACTGCGCCGGGCCTGGTGACTCGTATTACCCGATAAGGGCCTTCCCACTTCGGCGTCAACTTGTTGGAATTCTTGGCCGATTGAACGCGCCGAAGAACAAGGTCGCCTTCCTCAAGGCTCCGGGCATGAACCTTGCGGCTATGGTAGCGGCGCATGGCTTGCTGGTAGCGTGCTGCTCTCACAGACGCCCGAAGATGATCTTCCTCAAGGAGCAGTGCGTCATCTTGCCACAGTTGCTCTTGCTCAAGCTCATCATAAGCGAGCACTCGAGGTGACCCGTATATGAGTTCAGTGGGGATAACTGCTTCTGCCCCGTATACCAGGGCAAAGGGTGTCTGGCCGGCGGCTCGATTTGGTGTCGTCCTGATTGACCAAAGAACCGTCGGCAACTCATCAATCCAGCGCCTTCCGCTCTTGTGCAGCCTGTCAAAGGTCTTGGTCCTTAAGCCTCGCAACACTTCATCATTAGCCCTCTCAGCTTGCCCGTTGCTCTGCGGGTGAGCGACGGAAGCGAAACAGACTTTGCTGCCGAGGTCCTGAGTATATTGCATGAAGGTGCGGCTTGTGAACTGCGTACCGTTGTCGGTGATGATCCGGTTGGGTACACCGTAATGGCACACTAGCCCCTTGAAGAACTTGACGGCTGACTAAGCTGTGAACTTCCTCACTGCCTCCACTTCTGGCCACTTTGTGAACTTGTCGATGGCTACGTACAAGTACTCAAAGCCCCCGACAGCGCGGGGGAAAGGGCCCAGTATGTCAAGCCCCCAGACCGAGAAGGGCCAGGAGAGAGGAATGGTTTGAAGGGCTTGAGCTAGTTGATGAAGCTTTCTTGAATGGAACTGACACGCCTCACACCTGGTGACGAGTGTCGTTGCATCCTGGAGGGCGGTGGGCCAGAAGAAACCCTGCCGGAACGCCTTGCCGGCAAGGGCTCTCGACCCAATGTGGGATCCACATATGCCTCCATGTATCTCTGCCAACAGCTCCAGTCCTTCCTCTCGAGGGATGCACTTCAATTTCACACCGTTCGGTCTCTTCCTGTACAGGACGTCATCGATGAACTGGTACATGGCAGAGCGACGGGCTACTTTTTCCGCTTCTTCCTGCTCCTCAGGAAGCTCCCCTGTCTGGAGGAATCGGATGATATGCTGTGCCCATGCTGGAGCCTGAGGCTCGACGGCGATGATTAAAGGCATTTCCTCCACTATAGGGGCGGCTATCTCGACGGCAAGATCTTGGCGTCCTGCCGGAGCTAGCCGTCCCGTGGCGGGTTCAGTGTCCTCGGCAACATCCTTGCCGGCGGCTCCGGGAGCTCGGCGGGAAAGTACTTTCCAGGTCCTGATTTCCTTCTCTTGTTCTGCTCTGTTGATGGATCAACGGATGGCTGAGTTAGCTGAAGCACAAAGGTACCTAGTTCCACAGGTAGCTTGAGGGCAGCGCGCTTCGACAGGTAATCGGCGATATCGTTCTCCGTCCGGGGAACGTATTCAGCCTGGATACCGTCGAAACGCTCTTCCAGCTTTCTCACTTCATCAACGTAGGCCTTCATCAATGGGCTCTGGTAATCCTTATTGACTTGCTTGACGACAAGCTGTGAGTCGCCCCTGACGATGAGCTTTTTGATTCTGAGGTCCGCCGCGATCCTAAGACCGGCAAGCGGCCCTTCGTATTCCGTCGTGTTGTTTGTTGACGCCTCCCTGGGGAAGTGCATCTGGATCACGTACTTGAGGTGCTCTCCGGTCGGGGCGACGAGCAGTACGCCAGCCCCGGCACCCTGGAGGGAGAAAGCCCCATCAAAGTACATAATCCAATCGCAACTTGCCTCCTTGCCGGGCAGAGCAGTCTCTTGGGCTTCTTCGTCAGGTGTGGCGGTCCATTCTGCAATGAACTCCGCCAGGACTCGGCTCTGGATCATCGAAGTACTTTCAAACTTGAGGCCAAAGCTAGACAGCTCCAGTGCCCATTCCACAATCCTCCCCGTCGCATCTGGGTTGTGCAATATCCGCTGCAGAGGGAGGGACGACAGTGATCTCGTGTGCCTGGAAGTAGTGACGCAGCTTCCTTGAGGCCATGAGGAGGCCGAAGAGCAGTTTCTGCACACTGGAGTACCTCGACCTAGCCCCTGCAAGAGGGAGCTAACGAAGTAGACCGGGCGCTGCATCACTTTATTCTTTGGCGGCACCTCGACCAACTGTGTCGCCACCGCACTGGTGGTGTCGGGCTCTGTTGCTGCCATTACCTCGTCGTCGACCTTCCTCTGCGCCACTAGCGCGGCGCTGACCACCTGGTTCATTGCCGCTAGGTATAGCAGCAACGGCTCCTAGGGCCTGGGCGCAACTAGTGTTGGTGCGGAGGAGAGGTACTTCTTCAAATCTTGCAATGCCGCTTTGGCTTTTGGTGTCCACTCCATCGGGCCCGCCTTTTTCAGGATCTTGAAAAAGGGAAGGGCGCGCTCGGCGGACTTGGATATGAACCTGCCCAGGGCAGCGACGCAACCAGCGAGCCGGCGCACATCCTTGATTCGCTTGGGTGCTTCAATCTGCTCTATAGCTTTGATCTTGTCCGGGTTGGCCTCTATCCCCCGCTGCGACACGAAGAACCCGAGAAGCTTGCCGGACGGGACGCCAAAGACGCACTTCTCAGGGTTCATCTTGAGGTTGATCTTGCGCAGGTTTGCAAATGTCTCCCGCAAATCTGATATGAGGGTGGCCCTGTCCTTGGTTTTGACCACTATGTCATCCATATAAGCCTCCATATTTCTAGGGAGTTGGGGCTCAAAACCAATCTGGACCGCCCTCGCAAACATCGATCCAGCACTCTTCAACCCGAAAGGCATCCGTATAAAACAATACGTACCACATGGGGTGATGAATGCTATTTTCTCTTCGTCTTCTTTCGTCATGAAGATCTGGTGGTAGCCGGAGTAGGCATCGAGGAATGACAACAGATCACACCCAGCCGTGGAGTCAACAATCTAGTCGATGCGCGGCAACGGGAAGGGGTCTTTAGGACAAGCCTTATTGATATCTGTGTAATCAATACACAGCCTCCACTTCCCATTTGCCTTGCGCACTACGACCGGATTGGCCAACCACGTCGGATGGAGCACTCCTCTTACCAAACCCGCTGCCTCCAGTTTCCGGATTTCTTCAGTGATAAACTCTTGTCGTTCCAAAGCTTGCTTTCTGACCTTCTGCTTGACGGGCCGTGCATGAGGACAGACGGCAAGGTGGTGCTCAATCACCTCCCTGGGAACGCCGGGGATGTCGGAAGCTTGCCATGCAAACACATCGACATTCGCCCGCAGGAAGGTGACGAGCGCGTCTTCCTATTTGTCGTCAAGGGTGGAGCTTATGGTGAAAGCTCCTCCCATGCCGTCCTTGTTGACGGAAACCTTCTTGGTTCCCGGCGGCGTGGCCTTGGACTTCTTGCTTCCGCCGGCGGAGCTCTCTGGCACGTCCTCGACGGCAGCGCTACACTCCGAAGAGGTGCGCTTGCCGGAGTGGGTGTCCGAGGTCTCACCGGCTTTCTTCTTCTTTTTCCCTCCCGGGGTCCCGGCAGCAGGAGCGAGTGCCCCAGCGGCGGCAGCTGCTGCGACTGCTTGTTGGTACACTTGATGAGCGCAAATCAGCGCATCCTTCTTGTCGGAGGGGATGGTGATGATCGTCACGGTCCCTGGCATCTTCAGGGTATTGTAGGCATAGTGCGACGCCGCCATGAACTTGGCCAGCGCTGGGCGGCCAAGGATCCCGTTGTAGGGCAAGGGGATCTTGGCAATATCAAACACAATCCTCTCCGTCCTGAAGTTGAGGTCGCTCTCGAAAGTTACGGGCAACGTGACCTTTCCCTTGGGCTGGCTTCTCCCCGGGCTGACCCCTTGAAACATTCCCGTTTCTTCGAGGTCTCCATCAGGGATCTGCTGCTTCTCGATCATGGCAGGCGAGATCAAGTTCAGACCGTCCCCGCCATCTACTAACATTTTCGTCACCTTGAGATTGCGTATTGTTGGTGAAACCAACAACGGCAAGCACCCGACTGCAGTAGTGCGAACAGGGTGGTCCTCAAAGTCAAAAATGATAGGTGTGCTGGACCACTTCAGCGGCCTTTGGAGAGCTGGTTCGTCGAGCCCCGGCAAGAGTAGAGGACGAGCCCAATGCCGATAACCCATACGTGCTGTTTGGACAAACGATCGAGCCCCTGAGGTCTACCCCAGCCATCGGCCAAGGTGTTGCGATAACCCCAGAAGTGCTACGTCGCATTTTGGGAACACACTCCAACGGAGTTGTGGCCAGCAATCCCAGAGATGGCCGCCATCGCTACCCCGAGCCTGCAGCCCCTCAACCCACTCCAGTCAATTCCGACGGCGAGACCCGTGTAGAAGCCTCGACATCCACAAGGCACGCCCGCATGGATGTAAACGAGGTAGACTAAGTAACCCGAGCTGTATCGAATCCCAGTGTATCTTTGCTGTGTAATCATGTGGCCTGGTGTTTAAACGCTGATTGTCGTCATGCCTCTGCTTTAATGATAACCTTGGTTAAACGCCCAGTGCGCAGTGTGAGTTTGCTACCCCCTGGCGCAGCTACCAAAAACCTTCCCGACAACCCCCCCCCACAGTAACATGTCACCTCAGTGAAATATGTGTATTTGTGGCTTTGACTTCCGGGTCAGAGCTGGAAATTTCATTACCCTTCACCACGGTAAAAATGATCCAGCTCCGGTGCTATAAAAAGGGCCACCGCGTGACCTTGCCAGGCACATCTCACTTTGTGCATCACCCTCACAACCATTTCCTCGCCATGCCGAACCCCAGCATTTACCTGAGAACCCCAGATGCAACCCCGGGTAGTTTTGTTAAGATATTGTGGGATTTTACCTGCAGTACCATGGGCGCTACCCAGCCACCCCAGTACGAGCTGTTCAAATCGAGGATCACCTCTTCCACCTCGAGATACTGGGCAGCAGTGCACATCCCTCCCGTAAACTCAGACTAGGACCCAACAGAGGTCTCCTTCGTGGGGAAATCTATGCCAACCCCACAGATGGCCGTGGAAGCTGCGGCTTGCGAAGCACTTGCTCGCCTTCGATTCGCGGTACCCTATGCCAGCGAGCGTGGGTATTATTACTTCCCGAGCCGTGCAGCGCCCGGAGGAGTGACATCGTTTCCCGGTGTGCGAATCGAAAGAGACCCCGTCCTGGCCAACCTTGTCCAGTATGTCATCGCTCAAGAGAGTTTGATCCAACGCGTGATGGGTTATCTCCAGAGCCTCGCAGACTTAAATCCTCAGATCACCATCGGCAGATCACTGAGGCCCGACCAGGAGAGACACATGCATCGACTAGTCAATCCGCTTTCTCCGATAGAGGAAGAATGTGTCTCAGTACCAGAAACATTTTCTCGGGACCCCATCCAGTTACCGTTTGCTTTGTAAACGTCGCTACTACGTTAATTATTGCAACCTTTATTTGCGTGTTGTAACTTGTGCGTGGGGCTTAGTGTGTGCTTTAAGTGTGTTATTTATTTTGATTAATATGAGTGATTCTGTTGCATTACGGTTTTCTTCCGCGTATAACCCTGGAGTGAGACATCTTATTTCTGAGTCGATACTTCGGCACTTTCTCATGACGTGGATTTCACACAAGCATAACAGCTGACCCACAACCGCAAACTCTCGGGCACACACACGTACACCGTTTGCAAAACTTTGCAACAGTGTTGCAGCTGGCTAACCCTCTCCTAACCACGGTTAGCACCCGGCATCCCACCTACTCCTCGTGATCACCACCGGCGTGGAAAGCCAACACCCGAGCAGCAGCATCGCGACGATCATCGAGGATCATCGCACACAGGAGCACGGAGAGCCCCAGCAGGGTCGCCAGCCCTCCGCATATCAAGATCGCGTACCAGTCCGGCATCGCCTCCGCCATTAGAGCCTCGCCCGAGCTTCTGCAAGCAGAAATGGAGGAGGAAGGAGGGGGAGAAGCAAGGCCAGAGGTGAGGAGAAGAGAGAAACACCTCGGCCGTTTTATAGCTCGAGCTCGGTGCACGGTAGGCGAAGTCCACCAACGCCGCTCATCGCCCGATCGCCGGTGTTCTGAGGCGAATCCGCGAGCAGTACCGACAGCGTGCTGGCCCGCGAGGTGAGTGCACGCTGCTCCGGCAGCTAGCACGCCGCGCACTACCGCGGTACGGCCTAGATGCCCCACGCGCTAGGCACCGCCGGTGGAGAAAGCGCGCAGGAGAGAGGAAGAAGAAGAGCCAGAGGGAGAGGAAGAGGCTGACTGTGGGCCCCGGGTCCACCTGTCGGCCAGAGAGAGCACTGTGCTCCCGGGTACGACCAGCGTATATTTAAATTTAGACTTTATTCTAAATTTATACCCAGCGTAGAAATCTCGCGTTTTTGTCTCAGACCGTAGATCTTTCTCCGCACAGCACCAGTATTTCACACTGTGGTTTTCATCACTTATTGCCCTCTTACTGTAGCCACTTTATTTTGTTGCATACAATCCTTTCTTATGCGACTTTTAACAAATCTCGAGGACGAGATTTTTCTTAAGGGGGGTAGTTCTGTGACACCCCAAAATTTTTGGCCTTGTTTTATTAATTAAATTTTTTGCCAGGATTTAAAAACTTTATTTTCTGAGCTCCCTTTTGATCTTTAACCTTGTCATTGTGGAGTTTTTCCCCTAAGTGTGGACTTTTCAAATGTGTTATTGGACTTGTTTAACCTCTCTAGAAAAACTTTACTTTTATCAGTGCAACTAATTGCTCAATTAAGTTGCTTGATCTTCACCTTCTTGAAAATGGTTTTTCAAGGTTAAATGGCCATGTTTGAACTACAACCATTTGATAAATTCACTTAAAATTCCCACCAAAATTTGGAGATGTCATGTGAGGTTATTAAATAGCTTTTATGCAAAAACATCTTTATTTCATGAAATATTTTGAGCTCTACCCCTTTTTTCTTCTCTGGTCCAGTGGGCATTTTTGCACTACAACCCATTTAAATATTTTCTTTTAGCCTCTACCAAAATTATGGGATGTTAGTGATATCATATGATTCAACTTTATGCAAAAACCCAGTGATGTTATTTGCAAATTTTGAGTGAATCAGCATCATCTTCATTCTGGACCAGACTGGTGTCTTCTACTGCAACCCTATTATTTCTTGCTCCAGTGACCTTGTGTTTTCTCATGCTCATAGTCCTCCCTACCAAACCCCTAAGTCCAGGAGCATGCACCCTTTGGAGCAATTTTCGTTCATGAAATGATGCCATTCATTTCCTGTCCAGAATTGTAATTCTGCAAAGCTTGCACTAACAAGTTTCTCCTTTTGCCAAACTAACCTCACCACCCTCTTGTGCATCCAAGGAGACACTGATCTGGAGTTTTTGACCACTCCAAGACTTGCCTAAGTGCCCTTGGCATTGTTTCAAACACCTTGTGGGCATGATTTGTTTTGGCATGATGCTTGTCATTACACTATGATCTTGCACCCCTGATCAGACAGGCATGTCCACTAGACTACCTGTTTCCCCTAACCTAGACCTGCTAAACCCCAGCTCCAACCGAGCCACCTAGCTTGCCCTGGCATTTCGCCGAGCAGCTAGTGAGCGTGCTCCGGCCGCGCCCAGAGCGCGCCTTTTGCAGCCGCGTGAACCGAGCCGCCGCGTCGCGACCCCCTACCTTGGCCCGCACGGGAGAACTTCGCCACGCACTCCCCGCCTAACCACTACACGCCAACCACCCCTGGCGCCCTACAGCGCCACCGCCAGAGCTTTTTGGCGGCACGCCGGCGTCAGCCGACAGCCCCTGCTCCGTGCAGCGCCACCCAAACCCCTCCCGCTCGCCACCTGGCCCCTGTAACAGCGCGAGCTCATCCACAGGGTGTCGCCTAGCGCTCGTCGCCGCCACGACGCCCCTAGCTACAGAATGGCGGTCGCCGGAGAACTTATCCACGGCCGCCGCGGAACCGCCTTGCCACGCCTATTTAAGGAGTCCCCGAGCCCGTTCCCGCTCGCAGGCGACCTCAGGCCACCACTATGGCGTTCCCCTAGCCCACATTCGACCCAGGGAAGTCTTCTTCCCCGTCTCCGGCAACTCCGACCACCGCCACTGCCCCTGCCGTTCCGGCGCCACCAGGACCTCCCCCTCTCCACTCTCTCCACCAGAAGCCTCCTCATCCTTCCGCGAACCTTTCCCCCTGCTCAATTTTGATCGAGAGCCACCGCAGCCCCGATGGCACTTTGCTCCCGAGGCCACCTCCGCCGAGGAGCTCGCCGCCGGCAGCTCCCTCCGCCCCCACCTGCCAGGCGACCACCGGGAGCACCGCCTCGGAGTAGCGGATCCATCCCCGCCCTCGGAGCCCCGCGAGGAGCCGCCTGTCGCCGGCGACGATCGCCGGAGCTCCGCCTCCGCTCGGGACAGAGGAAAGAGAGGGAGAAGACTAGTCAAACCTGACTAGTGGGCCCCCTGGACCCACTGTCAGTGACACACCGCGTCGTCCATGTGTTTAAGTGAAGGCGTAATTTTCCCCCAGTACGTCTCCCCGCTCCGAAAGCGTATTCCCCTCTGAAACTTTTTTTCCTTTTTGTTTTATTTAAATCAGTTTTGACCACAACTTTGACTGCCTATAACTTTTTAAATATAACTCCAAATGAGTTGATTCTTTTTCCTATCTTCCTCAAATTTGATCTAGTTTATTTTAATATTTATTTGATAATTTTCCAAAACAACTTTTTGTACTATTTTGAAATATGTGTTAATTCAAATATTTTTTAAATAGGATTTTGGAGAGAGGGAAGAAACTTTCAAAAGTTTTGGAGAGCACCTCACCCCTCCACAACTTGAAGGCAAGCATTTTGAACCTTGGCATAATATGTTTGATGTGATGGTTGACACATTTATAACACCACCTCATTTCGGTGGAATTGATATTTCATGTGACATGATCACTTGCATGGAAGCATATCAACGTTTTCCTTGCTATTGGAAATGAAAATGATTGTGATGGTAATCATCCTCATGTGCCTTGCATGCATACCGGAAAGGAATCCGGGAAAATCTCGGCCTTGGGTAGGCGTGAGCTTGTTGCCGGTCCCCGTCGGGGCGGTTATTTCCGATATGGCATGGTAAGGTATATTGATTGGTGATTTTCGTTGGTTAAAATATTTTTGATATACATGTCATGCAGGGAACTTTGAACCTCCTGAGTCGACCGCAGATCGAGACTTGTTCCAGTAACCCCCATACTTGCCTCGTGCTACCACTCGTCCCTGCCGCAGGTAGGGTACGGTTCAGTAAGTTGTTAACCCCTTTCCAGCACACACCGTACAGAGAGGCCATGGTGGAAGATATCGGTTGTGGCCGGTAGGCATGCCACCTGGTCAGGGGGCATGGGTGTTTCCGGTTGGGACCGAGAGGGGAGGCCACCCCTTAGAGCGCGCAATATAAATTTGATACCATGCTACGCGAGGTTGTAGCCTCCCCACTTAGAGTTTTGCTTGACAAGTGTCATGGGTGATTCCAGACACCGATGAGTTAAGCTGGTGTGTGCAAGCTAGGCGTGTTTTTCAACTAAAAGGCCATAGGCGGAATTAGTCCCAATGGACTAAAGGAATCCGTTACTCGTGGGTAAAGAGTACACCCTCTGCAGAGATTAAACCTATTCGAATAGCCGTGTCCATGGTTAAGGACTACAGTCTGGGATGGGTCAAGTGTCGGTCTTAGTGTCGGTCTTCGGAGGTGAAACGGTTAAACCAGAACGGAAACTTCTACTTGAGACTTGTGATGATTATGATTATTACTACTGTTGACTAACCCTTGATATTATCGTTATCATCGAATATCTCTAGGATGGTTCTACCTCTGGGACATTTCCCTATGATTATTTTCTTTTATAGCCCTTTCTGTGGTGTCGCTCAGACGCCCGGCTGAGGCATTTCTTTTAAAGCCCCTTTCTGTGGTGTCGCTCAGACGCCCGACTGTGGCTTTTCTTTTAAAAGCCCTATCTGTGGTGTCGCTCAGACGCCCGACTGTGGCTTTTCTTTTAAAAGCCCTATCTGTGGTGTCGCTCAGACGCCCAACTGTGGCATTTCTTTTAAAAGCCCTTTCTGTGGTGTCGCTCAGACGCCCGACTGTGGCACTTCTTTCAAAGCCCTTTCCGTGGTGTCGCACAGACGCCCGACTGTGGTATTATTATCCCGCATTTTCCGCTCGAGGAGTCATCCGGACCCTCGCTTGGTACCCAGTATTCATTACCTCTATGTGGCCATTGCATAAATTTCCGGTTGCATATGAATAATCTGTTGCATGCATCAAGATATTTATTTTTATGACTAGCTAAGTGAGTTTATGGACATTGCAAAGCATGAGCATCAACGGTTATATTATAGCTGTCTTCTTAATGTTTGCGAGTACATTCAAAGTACTCACTGGCTTGTCCCTGGCTATTGTCTTGGCCAGATATACTTGCTTGGAGAGGAGCGTTGCGACGACCGCCTCGGAACCTGAGCAACGGTGATAGCAGCCTCGTGAAGATAGGAGTTAACCTGGTCAGCTGTTCCCGTGGGAAATGGAGTCCCACAGCCGTGGTGATCCACAAACCGCTTCCGCCCTCAATCACTAGAAACCATTTGTTGTACTCATAGGCCACAATGGTCTTGTACTTCATATCTTGTACCTTTTGCTTGGTATTTCTGTAACAAGTTGGTGCCTCATCAGCTAACAGTAATCCTGGGGCTGATGAGCTCGACGACCATTTTCTGGAAATTTAATGTCTGGAAAATCCGGTCGCGACAGACTTGGTATCAGAGCCAGGCTGACCATTGGCTAATCCTATCCTAGCTAGGTCAATAAACTTAGGCATGCCAAACCACCGAGCCATAACCAAACCCGAGCCAAGCTCCTCCTGCAAGATAGCCCCACAGTGACCCAACATCTTTTTGCAGTCGGTGCCCAACCTACCAGCCTAGCCGTCGATCACGCGCCAGTGACCGGCCCCCTAAATAGTCCTTTCTCGCAAGCGTGCGAAGGAAGACTCCGACCCTTTTTTTCTTTTTTTCTATAAAAAGGGCACGCTAGTCTCAACCCAGCACAGCCCGGCCGCTATCCTAACCCAAGACTCAATGCCTGGTCCTATTGTGCACCATGAGACCACAACGACCAACCTTGGAGGTTTTGTGACCATACTCGCAAACCTCACCCGTCGTGCCTATGCATTAGAAGAACCCCCAGAATATGTTGTGTACCAAGGGCCCGTAAGCGGTGAAAGCCGTCAATTCTGGGCCACTGTACACATCTACGGTAGGGGTCTCGCACCCGAACGCCCCTACAGGTTCACCGGAAGGACAACTTCCTTTGAGCCGCAAGCCATCCAACTAGCTGCTCGAGAAGCTATAGTTCATCTCCGGCAGTTGTCGCCAAGAGTTGACTGTTGCTCGTTCCACTACTACCCCAGGCGTGAAGGGTATGGTAGATCACCCCAAGTGGCCAACGGAGATCATGAGACAGATCCTGCATTGTTGCACCTGGTGCGCTATGTAAGTGCACTGGAAGAACTGTGCAAGCAGGTCACAATTGATCTCATCGCAGCTCGTGGAGAGCTGGTTCGTCGAGCCCCGGCAAGAGTAGAGGATGAGCCCAATGCCGATAACCCAGACGTGCTGTTTGGACAACCGATCGAGCCCCTGAGGTCTACCCCAGCCATCGGCCAAGGTGTTGCGATAACCCCAGAAGTGCTACGTCGCATTTTGGGAACACACTCCAACGGAGTTGTGGCCAGCAATCCCAGAGATGGCCGCCATCGCTACCCCGAGCCTGCAGCCCCTCAACCCACTCCAGTCAATTCCGACGGCGAGACCCGTGTAGAAGCCTCGACATCCACAAGGCACGCCCGCATGGATGTAAACGAGGTAGACTAAGTAACCCGAGCTGTATCGAATCCCAGTGTATCTTCGCTGTGTAATCATGTGGCCTGGTGTTTAAACGCTGATTGTCGTCATGCCTCTGCTTTAATGATAACCTTGGTTAAACGCCCAGTGCGCAGTGTGAGATTGCTACCCCCTGGCGCAGCTACCAAAAACCTTCCCGACAACCCCCCGCCCACAGTAACATGTCACCTCGGTGAAATATGTGTATTTGTGGCTTTGACTTCCGGGTCAGAGCTGGAAATTTCATTACCCTTCACCACGGTAAAAATGATCCAGCTCCGGTGCTATAAAAAGGGCCACCGCGTGACCTTGCCAAGCACATCTCACCTTGTGCATCACCCTCACAACCATTTCCTCGCCATGCCGAACCCCAGCATTTACCTGAGAACCCCAGATGCAACCCCGGGTAGTTTTGTTAAGATATTGTGGGATTTTACCTGCAGTACCATGGGCGCTACCCAGCCACCCCAGTACGAGCTGTTCAAATCGAGGATCACCTCTTCCACCTCGAGATACTGGGCAGCAGTGCACATCCCTCCCGTAAACTCAGACCAGGACCCAACAGAGGTCTCCTTCGTGGGGAAATCTATGCCAACCCCACAGATGGCCGTGGAAGCTGCGGCTTGCGAAGCACTTGCTCGCCTTCGATTCGGGGTACCCTATGCCAGCGAGCGTGGGTATTATTACTTCCCGAGCCATGCAGCGCCCGGAGGAGTGACATCGTTTCCCGGTGTGCGAATCGAAAGAGACCCCGTCCTGGCCAACCTTGTCCAGTATGTCATCGCTCAAGAGAGTTTGATCCAACGCGTGATGGGTTATCTCCAGAGCCTCGCAGACTTAAATCCTCAGATCGCCATCGGCAGATCACTGAGGCCCGACCAGGAGAGACACATGCATCGACTAGTCAATCCGCTTTCTCCGATAGAGGAAGAATGTGTCTCAGTACCAGAAACATTTTCTCGGGACCCCATCCAGTTACCGTTTGCTTTGTAAACGTCGCTACTACGTTAATTATTGCAACCTTTATTTGCGTGTTGTAACTTGTGCGTGGGGCTTAGTGTGTGCTTTAAGTGTGTTATTTATTTTGATTAATATGAGTGATTCTGTTGCATTACGGTTTTCTTCCGCGTATAACCCTGGAGTGAGACATCTTATTTCTGAGTCGATACTTCGGCACTTTCTCATGACGTGGATTTCACACAAGCATAACAGCTGACCCACAACCGCAAACTCTCGGGCACACACACGTACACCGTTTGCAAAACTTTGCAACAGTGTTGCAGCTGGCTAACCCTCTCCTAACCACGGTTAGCACCCGGCATCCCACCTACTCCTCGTGATCACCACCGGCGTGGAAAGCCAACACCCGAGCAGCAGCATCGCGACGATCATCGAGGATCATCGCACACAGGAGCACGGAGAGCCCCAGCAGGGTCGCCAGCCCTCCGCATATCAAGATCGCGTACCAGTCCGGCATCGCCTCCGCCATTAGAGCCTCGCCCGAGCTTCTGCAAGCAGAAATGGAGGAGGAAGGAGGGGGAGAAGCAAGGCCAGTGGTGAGGAGAAGAGAGAAACACCTCGGCCGTTTTATAGCTCGAGCTCGGTGCACGGTAGGCGAAGTCCACCAACGCCGCTCATCGCCCGATCGCCGGTGTTCTGAGGCGAATCCGCGAGCAGTACCGACAGCGCGCTGGCCCGCGAGGTGAGTGCACACTGCTCCGGCAGCTAGCACGCCGCGCACTACCGCGGTACGGCCTAGATGCCCCACGCGCTAGGCACCGCCGGTGGAGAAAGCGCGCAGGAGAGAGG
Source organism: Aegilops umbellulata (assembly GCA_032464435.1). Taxonomy (NCBI): domain Eukaryota; kingdom Viridiplantae; phylum Streptophyta; class Magnoliopsida; order Poales; family Poaceae; genus Aegilops; species Aegilops umbellulata. The sequence goes on along the minus strand of CP136060.1, from coordinate 80,282,778 downwards.
AAGAAGAAGAGCCAGAGGGAGAGGAAGAGGCTGACTGTGGGCCCCGGGTCCACCTGTCGGCCAGAGAGAGCACTGTGCTCCCGGGTACGACCAGCGTATATTTAAATTTAGACTTTATTCTAAATTTATACCCAGCGTAGAAATCTCGCGTTTTTGTCTCAGACCGTAGATCTTTCTCCGCACAGCACCAGTATTTCACACTGTGGTTTTCATCACTTATTGCCCTCTTACTGTAGCCACTTTATTTTGTTGCATACAATCCTTTCTTATGCGACTTTTAACAAATCTCGAGGATGAGATTTTTCTTAAGGGGGGTAGTTCTGTGACACCCCAAAATTTTTGGCCTTGTTTAATTAATTAATTTTTTTGCCAGGATTTAAAAACTTTATTTTCTGAGCTCCCTTTTGATCTTTAACCTTGTCATTGTGGAGTTTTTCCCCTAAGTGTGGACTTTTCAAATGTGTTATTGGACTTGTTTAACCTCTCTAGAAAAACTTTACTTTTATCAGTGCAACTAATTGCTCAATTAAGTTGCTTGATCTTCACCTTCTTGAAAATGGTTTTTCAAGGTTAAATGGCCATGTTTGAACTACAACCATTTGATAAATTCACTTAAAATTCCCACCAAAATTTGGAGATGTCATGTGAGGTTATTAAATAGCTTTTATGCAAAAACATCTTTATTTCATGAAATATTTTGAGCTCTACCCCTTTTTTCTTCTCTGGTCCAGTGGGCATTTTTGCACTACAACCCATTTAAATATTTTCTTTTAGCCTCTACCAAAATTATGGGATGTTAGTGATATCATATGATTCAACCTTATGCAAAAACCCAGTGATGTTATTTGCAAATTTTGAGTGAATCAGCATCATCTTCATTCTGGACCAGACTGGTGTCTTCTACTGCAACCCTATTATTTCTTGCTCCAGTGACCTTGTGTTTTCTCATGCTCATAGTCCTCCCTACCAAACCCCTAAGTCCAGGAGCATGCACCCTTTGGAGCAATTTTGGTTCATGAAATGATGCCATTCATTTCCTGTCCAGAATTGTAATTCTGCAAAGCTTGCACTAACAAGTTTCTCCTTTTGCCAAACTAACCTCACCACCCTCTTGTGCATCCAAGGAGACACTGATCTGGAGTTTTTGACCACTCCAAGACTTGCCTAAGTGCCCTTGGCATTGTTTCAAACACCTTGTGGGCATGATCTATTTTGGCATGATGCTTGTCATTACACTATGATCTTGCACCCCTGATCAGACAGGCATGTCCACTAGACTACCTGTTTCCCCTAACCTAGACCTGCTAAACCCCAGCTCCAACCGAGCCACCTAGCTTGCCCTGGCATTTCGCCGAGCAGCTGGTGAGCGTGCTCCGGCCGCGCCCAGAGCGCGCCTTTTGCAGCCGCGTGAACCGAGCCGCCGCGTCGCGACCCCCTACCTTGGCCCGCACGGGAGAACTTCGCCACGCACTCCCCGCCTAACCACTACACGCCAACCACCCCTGGCGCCCTACAGCGCCACCGCCAGAGCTTTTTGGCGGCACGCCGGCGTCAGCCGACAGCCCCTGCTCCATGCAGCGCCACCCAAACCCCTCCCGCTCGCCACCTGGCCCCTGTAACAGCGCGAGCTCATCCACAGGGTGTCGCCTAGCGCTCGTCGCCGCCACGACGCCCCTAGCTACAGAATGGCGGTCGCCGGAGAACTTATCCACGGCCGCCGCGGAACCGCCTTGCCACGCCTATTTAAGGAGTCCCCGAGCCTGTTCCCGCTCGCAGGCGACCTCAGGCCACCACTATGGCGTTCCCCTAGCCCACATTCGACCCAGAGAAGTCTTCTTCCCCGTCTCCGGCAACTCCGACCACCGCCACTGCCCCTGCCGTTCCGGCGCCACCAGGACCTCCCCCTCTCCACTCTCTCCACCAGAAGCCTCCTCATCGTTCCGCGAACCTTTCCCCCTGCTCAATTTTGATCGAGAGCCACCGCAGCCCCGATGGCACTTTGCTCCCAAGGCCACCTCCGCCGAGGAGCTCGCCGCCGGCAGCTCCCTCCGCCCCCACCTGCCAGGCGACCACCGGGAGGACCGCCTCGGAGTAGCGGATCCATCCCTGCCCTCGGAGCCCTGCGAGGAGCCGCCAGTCGCTGGCGACGATCGCCGGAGCTCCGCCTCCGCTCGAGACAGAGGAAAGCGAGGGAGAAGACTAGTCAAACCTGACTAGTGGGCCCCCTGGACCCACTGTCATTGACACACCGCGTCGTCCATGTGTTTAAGTGAAGGCGTAATTTTCCCCCAGTACGTCTCCCCGCTCCGAAAGCGTATTCCCCTCTGAAACTTTTTTTCCTTTTTGTTTTATTTAAATCAGTTTTGACCACAACTTTGACTGCCTATAACTTTTTAAATATAACTCCAAATGAGTTGATTCTTTTTCCTATCTTCCTCAAATTTGATCTAGTTTATTTTAATATTTATTTGATAATTTTCCAAAACAACTTTTTGTACTATTTTGAAATATGTGTTAATTCAAATATTTTTTAAATAGGATTTTGGAGAGAGGGAAGAAACTTTCAAAAGTTTTGGAGAGCACCTCACCCCTCCACAACTTGAAGGCAAGCATTTTGAACCTTGGCATAATATGTTTGATGTGATGGTTGACACATTTATAACACCACCTCATTTCGGTGGAATTGATATTTCATGTGACATGATCACTTGCATGGAAGCATATCAACGTTTTCCTTGCTATTGGAAATGAAAATGATTGTGATGGTAATCATCCTCATGTGCCTTTCATGCATACCGGAAAGGAATCCGGGAAAATCTCGGCCTTGGGTAGGCGTGAGCTTGTTGCCGGTCCCCGTCGGGGCGGTTATTTCCGATATGGCATGGTAAGGTATATTGATTGGTGATTTTTGTTGGTTAAAATATTTTTGATATACATGTCATGCAGGGAACTTTGAACCTCCTGAGTCGACCGCAGATCGAGACTTGTTCCAGTAACCCCCATACTTGCCTCGTGCTACCACTCGTCCCTGCCGCAGGTAGGGTACGATTCAGTAAGTTGTTAACCCCTTTCCAGCACACACCGTACAGAGAGGCCATGGTGGAAGATATGGTTGTGGCCGGTAGGCATGCCACCTGGTCAGGGGGCATGGGTGTTTCCGGTTGGGACCGAGAGGGGAGGCCACCCCTTAGAGCGCGCAATATAAATTTGATCCCATGCTACGCGAGGTTGTAGCCTCCCCACTTAGAGTTTTGCTTGACAAGTGTCGTGGGTGATTCCAGACACCGATGAGTTAAGCTGGTGTGTGCAAGCTAGGCGTGTTTTTCAACTAAAAGGCCGTAGGCAGAATTAGTCCCAATGGACTAAAGGAATCCGTTACTCGTGGGTAAAGAGTACACCCTCTGCAGAGATTAAACCTATTCGAATAGCCGTGTCCATGGTTAAGGACTACAGTCTGGGATGGGTCAAGTGTCGGTCTTAGTGTCGGTCTTCGGAGGTGAAACGGTTAAACTAGAACGGAAACTTCTACTTGAGACTTGTGATGATTATGATTATTACTACTGTTGACTAACCCTTGATATTATCATTATCATCGAATATCTCTAGGATGGTTCTACCTCCGGGACATTTCCCTATGATTATTTTCTTTTATAGCCCTTTCTGTGGTGTCGCTCAGACGCCCGGCTGAGGCATTTCTTTTAAAGCCCCTTTCTGTGGTGTCGCTCAGACGCCCGACTATGGCTTTTCTTTTAAAAGCCCTATCTGTGGTGTCGCTCAGACGCCCGACTGTGGCTTTTCTTTTAAAAGCCCTATCTGTGGTGTCGCTCAGACGCCCGACTGTGGCATTTCTTTTAAAAGCCCTTTCTGTGGTGTCGCTCAGACGCCCGACTGTGGCACTTCTTTCAAAGCCCTTTCTGTGGTGTCGCACAGACGCCCGACTGTGGTATTATTATCCCGCATTTTCCGCTCGAGGAGTCATCCAGACCCTCGCTTGGTACCCAGTATTCATTACCTCTTTGTGGCCATTGCATAAATTTCCGGTTGCATATGAATAATCTGTTGCATGCATCAAGATATTTATTTTTATGACTAGCTAAGTGAGTTTATGGACATTGCAAAGCATGAGCATCAACGGTTATATTATAGCTGTCTTCTTAATGTTTGCGAGTACATTCAAAGTACTCACTGGCTTGTCCCTGGCTATTGTCTTGGCCAGATATACTTGCTTGGAGAGGAGCGTTGCGACGACCGCCTCGGAACCTGAGCAACGGTGATAGCAGCCTCGTGAAGATAGGAGTTAACCTGGTCAGCTGTTCCCGTGGGAAATGGAGTCCCACAGCCGTGGTGATCCACAAACCGCTTCTGCCCTCAACCACTAGAAACCATTTGCTGTACTCATAGGCCACAATGGTCTTGTACTTCATATCTTGTACCTTTTGCTTGGTATTTCTGTAACAAGTTGGTGCCTCATCAGCTAACAGTAATCCTGGGGCTGATGAGCTCGACGACCATTTTCTGGAAATTTAATGTCTGGAAAATCCGGTCGCGACAGCCCCAGGGCTCCCCGGTGCCGGGTGGTCCACAGCAGGCCCCGCTCGCCTATCTGACTGGTGGCGCGCTCCGCGCCGGCGCTCGATGGTGGTCCGAGCGTCTTCATGTTCCCGATCCCGAAGGACCTGGCGTTGGTCCTGGTGGGTCCACGGGTCGGACGACGCTATGGAGCCTTCGTCGCTCGCAACGTCGCGACGGGCAGGTGTTCGTGGCACCGGGCGAGGAGGAGGCGAGTGCACCGTGGTTGCGGCGCCGCCAGCCTTCCTGCCACTGGTACGCGGGACTCCGTCCGAACGTCGACCCGGGGGCTCCGTCGGGGTCGGCTCATCTTTGTTGGCCACCGCAACAAGGCTTCGGATGGTGGCTCTCCATTTGTCGAGTTTCCCCGTAGTGGGAGGAAAGTCGAGGAGCAACTGCGCGCGCCAGGGCTTCTGCTGGCGTCGATGGCAGCGAAACCTGCAAGGATCGCGATGCGCTTCGACTCCTGACCACGTCAGAAGGAGCTCTATCACAACCGCGCGGTCGCACACCGCCTTCACCAGCGCCTCGGCGAGCGGGCAGGTCTTCTACATCCCGGGGGTGGCGCTCGGGGCTTTTCCCGCGGCGACGCCCGGGGTCTTCGGGGCGATCACGCCACTCGTCGCGCGCCGCTTGAGAGGAACGCGCCGTCGGCGCCGGAGTGGGAGTCCTGGAGGCCCTCGCGCCGCCAGCGGGCGGGGCAGTAGCGACCTCGGAAGGTCCCGCGCCACCTGCGGAGGGCCCGGCTCCGTCTTTGGATTTGGTGGCGTGCGGCCCGGTACCGGGCGCACAAACATCGCCGCCACCCAAACTCCGGCTGCTGGGACGGTGTTGGTGTTCGCGAACAGCGCCCCGGGTCCTTTCGGCGACCGGTCCGCTGCTCGCCCGCGTCGGGACGAGATGCCCGACGTCCGACGGGCCAACCGCCACCGTCGTCTTCTTCTTGGGCGCCATGACGATGAAGAAGCATCGAACTAACTGCTAAAGCCGATTCTCACAACTGCGCAACCCCTGCCTGGCGCGCCAAAGATGTCGGTGGGAAAGGACACCTATGGGATCACGAGAATCCCTTTCTGCGGTTGCGGGGCGCGGGGGTCGTGAGAAGAGCGGATCGAGCAGGCAGTACACGATTCCTTTACCCAGGTTCGGGCCGCGAAGATGCGTAAAACTCTACTCCTGCTTTGGTGGATTATATGTTTGTGTTCCTGGGCTAGCTATGGGGCGTCAGGAGCTCCAAAAAGCCGAATCCTCTCCCTGGTCGCCTGAGGCCTCCTTTTATAGGGAAAGGGGCTGCCACAGTGGCACACGGGAGGTGGAAAGGGTACAGTGATGCGAGGTTATCCCTTGCATTACATGACAAGGTGCATTTAATGCGCCTTGCTTAGGTGTCCTAGATTTATCGGGGGCGGGGGAGAGCCCTGTCTTGTCCATCGCCGCTCTCTCCCGCATCGACACGCGCCCTGGCCAGCGGCGCCTGCGATGCCATGTAGGCGAGCAGGCAGCTGAGGTGGCGCAGCGGTGGGTCTCCACGGGGTTTTGCATGCCGCCACGCAGGTGCCTGCCCAGCTGGTTGGGTCGGCAGCTGCATGCGAACGGTGGTGGAGGCGTGACTGGTGCGGGTCCGATGGTGGCCCCGCGGGTGTCCTTGGCAAGGGCCTTGCCGCGGCCCCGACAAGGGTCTTGCCGGGGTCCCGACAAGGGTCTTGCCATGGCGCCTGCTGCCATCCCCGGCAAGGTTCTTGCCGGGGGCCTTGTGGTTTTCCTTGGCAGGGATCCCGCCAAGGACCATCATCTTCTAAAGTGTGCATCTGATCTTGAATGTCTTCACAAAGATCTGCATACCACCACGGGGATGCCTCCCGAATCCTTGCCCCCTGGGGGCAGTGGACTCAAGGGTGACCCGCTCCGTAGGTGTGGGGCGAGCTGCCACATCAAGGGTCTTGCCGGGTTTGCAAAAACCACCTCCCGGCAAGGATCTTGCCCGGGGGCCTGCTTCGTCCCCTTTGCTTTTTGTGGTCTTGGTCTTGGCGTCGTTCTGCTCCTCTTTGGCTTCGGCCTTACCTTGGTTCTACCTCCCTTGCCGGGCTCGGTGCGGCGGCGCCCGCGGCTCAGACTGCCCGTGCACAGTCATAGGGGTACAAAAAGTGTACCCCTCTTTTTGTACACCGACATCTCCCCTCTCGTTGCTATGCATCACCATGATCTTGCGTGTGCGTAGGAATTGTCGGCGTTCTGGGAACGGGGGTCCCCAGACTTGCCTGCCTGCGGCCTGCGGCGTGGCTCGAAAGGGGGCCCAGCACGGCCCATCTTCATCAACACAAGACCCAGGACCCTCGCGAGGGGCCAAGCCTCGCGGGGCGGACGACACGACGCTTCCTCAGGCACGGCCTCGTCAGGCTGGCTCGCGAGGAGGTGGTGAGATCAAGGCGGGGTACCTCCCGAGGTGCCCATGACGCAAGCCATGACGACCAAGGATGCCAAGCGGGCGCCAGCCCGCGCAGTGTCTCCCTTTCCTCTTTGGTGCAAAGGGGGCAAGCGCAGGCGAGAGGACCAAGCAAAGGCACCCATTTCGGTGCAACGAGACCAAGACCAGTCCAACGGTGGGAAGGAGGTCATCGTGGAGCCCAGAACGGCGTCACCACAGGGCCTTTGGCAGGCGAGGACCAACTTTAGTCAGGATAAGTGTACCAGATGTTCCCCTCCGAATTGGCCAATTGTTGGCGCCCTTCCCGCTCAATATTTGGGAAGAGGCCCAGGGCCTTTGCCTATAAATAGGACTAGCCACCCCCCAGGGTAGAGGCATCGAGAATTGGGTATTTAGAATCTGAGCAAGCAGAGAGCAAGTGAGAGAGAGAGAGAGAGAAGGGCGGCTGAACTCCCCATAGCAGTTCATCGTCCTAGCTAAGAGCAGACCCTCGCGAGGCTGTTCTTCCTTGTACTGTTCATCATCATCAGCCCTAGAGGCAATCCACCCACCACAAACTAGAGTAGGGTATTACACCACAATGGTGGCCCGAACTAGTATAAACCCTGTGTCTCTTGTGTTGTTCTTTCAGTAGTTAGATCTTTGCGAGACGGAGAGGTAGAGGGCATAATCTCCGCGCGCACCCCAGAGTTCGAACCTTAAGGGTCTGCCGGAACCCGAAATCCAACATTTGGCGCGCCAGGTAGGGGTGCGCCGGAATCCACCTTTCTACCGCTCCGCGTCCCGCCGCATCGTCATCACCATGTCCGGCGACCAGGTGGGCAACCAAGATCCTTGGGCGGCATGGCCCGCCCGCGCGGAGCCGCCCGCCTCGGGCGACCCCGTGCCCCAGGCAGCTCGTGGTCCATAGGGCGCTGCGGGCCACGGGCGGCGCGGATAGGCTTCAACAACCCTCACGCCGCGGCAAGCGCGGTCGGCGGCAAGGGCCTCCAATCACGCCGCGACCACGATACCGTACACCCGCCGGGAGCAAGCGAACTCGAGGGCCGCGCTCACGGTGGCCCGAGAGCTGCTGCAGTGTAGGCTGCTGGAAGGCGGCCGCGACGTGCTGCTGGAGCGGGTCGCCGAACTCCTGGGCTTTGCCGCTTCGGGGGCTCACCCCTTCTGCATCCAGCTCCCGTCTCAAGCCCAGGGCGGCACGCACGGGGGCCCCGCACGCTCCCGCAGGCCCCAGGGCTACCCCAACACCAGCGAATCCGTCGGCGCCGGACTGGCGGTGGCGCTACCCCCGCCCCCGGCGCGCGAGGGAGAGGGGCTCGGCACGGCCCACGGCGCCAAAGGGCAGCCGCGCTACCACCCCACGGTGGGCGCGTCAAGCAGCGCTGCATGGCACATGGAGCACTACCGCACAGCCTTCGGGATGGCGGCGCCAGAAGAGTACTTGCCCCACATGATGGACCAAGGGCACGCTCACGAGGGCGAACAAGGCTCGCTTCTCAGCCCAAGCTGGGGAGACGAGGCACCAGAAGTTGAGCTCTTCCAGGAGCCCCGGGACGGCTCCACTGGCCACTCCGGAGGCGACAATTATCGGGTACCACTAATTCCTCAGGAACAGGCGTACGCTAATCATGGATCGCAGGAGGTGCAGGTCGCCGCAACGAGCATCTGCCCCGCTCCCACAGTCTCCTACCCCTCGGGAGGAGGGCGCAGGGGGCTGCAGGAGAGGGGCAGAGATCCCACATCACCACCGCGGCGTTCGGAGCAAGGTGTCCTTAGGAGATAGGCCCTCCGCTGGGGAGGCGCCTAAGGGCCTGCCCCTGGCGGAGGACCCGTGGTCGTCAGGGGAACCGCTGGCGACCGCTCTACCCCACCGGCGGCGTCCTGGTTTCCGGTCGTCGTTGGTGGCACTAGAGTGTGGCGCAAGGCGGGGCCCTCGTCTGGCGATATGAAGCAAGGCCGGTACCTGTGAAGAAGGCCCAGTGCCTGTGAAGCTCGCCGCCCCGTGACACTCTCATGTAATAATGAGTGGGGCTGTACATGCCCCGGAGTCTCAGGGGTGCCGGCCTCAGGCCCTGGGGCTCCCTCCCACACCCAGTGGACAACACTTAGCTCCGCGCTGGTGAGAAGACGTCCAAGACTAGATTAGGTGCCGGACGCGGCCTTTTGCCTGTTTTCATTGACTTCTTCTTTGGTTGTAACTTTTCCCCTGCTGGATTTAAGTTGGATTCCAATTTGAGATTTGCGTGTGTTTGGGGAAGGGGTGCTTAGTCTCGTTCGAGCCATTTCTCACGTTCTGGTTACCGCTCCACCATAGCTGCCTCCCCTCGCGAGCCGGGCCGGGCCTAGCTCGTGCGCAGCCCAGACTGCCGCTGTTGCTCCTTCTCGGGAGGACGTTTCGGTGCCTGCGGAGGATGCCCTTTCAGGAAAAGGCCCAGAGCCTGTGAAGAAGGCAACTTCCTGTGAAGCTATCGCGTTTAGGAAAAGGCCCAGAGCCTGTGAAGAAGGCAACTGCCTGTGAAGCTATCGCGTTTAGGAAAAGGCCCAGAGCCTGTGAAGAAGGCAAATGCCTGTGAAGCTATCGCGTTTAGGAAAAGGCCCAGAGCCTGTGAAGAAGGCAAATGCCTGTGAAGCTATCGCGTTTAGGAAAAGGCCCAGAGCCTGTGAAGAAGGCGAATGCCTGTGAAGCTATCGCGTTTAGGAGAAGGCCCAGAGCCTGTGAAGAAGGCGAATGCTTGTGGAGACATCACATGCGGGAAAGGGCCCGAAGCCTATGAAGAAGGCCAGCGCCTGTGAAGCCCCCCGCCAGCAACGCTTGCGCGTCCTACGAATTCAACTAGAGAACCCTCAGGACACCACGTCCTCCCAGGGGCTGCCTCGGGGCCTGCGCGAAACAAAGGTAAACCAGCCAGCCGCCAGGCGTGGGTGCTCGCGCAATATAATAGCTGCTAATACGATGAATACAGGTTTTACAGGAGGGGCTTCCCCTCCCAAAACGCTCTCACAGCCATCAGGCCAAACACCTGAGTTCTACTCGTGCAGGGTAAAAAGACATGAGCGATACATACTCACTCGGACAAATCCCCCAATGCGTCCTCGGGAGCACCTCTCGAGCTGCCGCTGGCATCGCTGAACTCGCCATCGCTGCCTGCGTCGCCGCCAGCGGCATCAGGGCCGTCCTCCACACTGCCCTCGTCGGCAGCCACGATCACGTCGTCGTCATTCGAAGCGAAGGCTCTGACAAGAGCGTCCATGTTGTCTTCCACCCAGTGCGCCAGGACGCCTCGGACGGCCTGGGGGACTGGGGCGATGGCGGCGTCAAAGTCGAAGTGGGGATCCATGTTCCGGAGATGACTGAAGACGCGAGAAAGGGCGCGCCCGAGCAGGGCGCGGCTCCTCTCCTCCACCAACCTGTCGGCCCTGACCGACCGCGCCTCCAGATGCGTCACCACGGCGGTGAAGAACTGCAGGTTGCCGGCATAGTTGATCGTGTGCGGCTCGCCAACAGCCGCCTCGCAGATGTTGCCCAAGGCTGTATTAGCTCTCTCCCTAAGCGTAGCAAGCATGGGGCCGTGCACGTGCTCCAGGACCTGCCGCTGGCTTATCTCATCAGCATTCTGGCGCTCGACGGCCTCAGCCTCTTCCACCCGCTGATGAAGACGGAGCACCTCGCCTAGAGGGCAGCCGACTCCTTTTGCGCTGCCTCAAGGGCGGCCCAGGAAGCGTCGGCCCGCCGCGTCGCCTCGTCCCGTTGGGCCCTCAGGGCTGCGGTTCTTCCCTCAGCCTCGACCCGGATCAACTCCAGCTTCCTCTCGAACTCGCGCTCGAGGCCTTGGCGCGATGTCGCCACCCGACGACCAACCTTCTCCAGGACAAGTGCTTCCCGTGCAGCGACATCATCTTCCGCCTGCGTCACCAGGCGCTCCCTTGTCTCCAGCCGCTCGTACTCGCGGGTGCATTCGGCGGCTTCTAGCACCAACGCTTCCTCACGCTTCCGAAGCTCAGCTGGGTCGCTAGAAGCCACCTTCATCGATGCAAGGGCCGCCTCACGCAGTTCCACTTGCTCCTTCAATGAGTGGCACCGGGCCAGGAGCTCCCGAGCCCGTTCTTTCGCTGTTTCCCGCCGTCGGTCAGCTCCTCGGGCCTCCTCAGCGGCCTGGGATCGAGCCGCCCGAGAGGCCTCCAGAGACGCCTTCGCTTCTTCGTCTTCAAGGTCGCTCTGATGATGCGCGAGGGCGATGGCGGCCTCCAGCTCGCGCCTCCCTGCGGCCAGGCGCAGGCCCTCGGCCTCCAGGCATGCGTCTTCACCAGCGAGCTCCTCCCCAAGCAGGTCCACCGCTTCAGTCGCCCTTCTAAGGAACTCTTGGCGACGAGCACGGCGCTCCCGAGCACGCCCGAGCACGTCTTCCACACCATCATCTGCCCCAAGCGAGCGTCGTGGGCCACAAATCATCGCTCCCCCTCCGGGCAGGAGGCTGGGGGCTGGTGCCCTCGCGACGGCCGGGCGCGCCGTGCCAGAAGCCCGGCCTGGGGCCAGCCCATTTCCAGAAGAAGGGTGCGGGGGGCGCCTCAGCCAATCGCAGCCCGCGGCCAGGCAAGAAGCCCACAGCAGGCTAGCTATGCCAAGAGAGGGCCCGCGAAGGAAGATCGCAGGAAGAGAAGGGCTGCAGTGCGCCTCGGGACGGTCCGCCCCTTCATTCGCCCTCACCAGGAGAGCAGTGCTGCTCGGAGCACTTGGGGACGACGGGGGAGACGAAGCCAAGGGAGGCGGTGCCTCAGCGACTCCCACGAGTTCGGCCGGAAGAGGCCTGCGGAGTAAGGATCAGTAGACGCAACAAGGGGATCAAGAGCCAGGAAAGGAGAAGCCTTACTCGTCAGTAGCGACGTATTTCTGGCACTTCAGCAAGCGGCAAGAGAAGTCATCACCCAGGGCCTCCCTTTTCCTCCGGAGGGCCTCAAAGTCCATGTGGAAGCGGCCCAAGAGAAGAGCGCAGGGGTCAGCCCGCGACGAAGATGAAGCATCAAAGCGATCCACGTCAGGGGCGCCTGCCTGACGCGCACTATCAATCGCCTCACCAGAAGACGCAGCCGGGGTCTCAGGAGCCTCGGCCCCAGGCGCTGGGAGCGGCTGCTTGCCGCCCTCACCCTCAGCAGCGCGGGTCTCAGGAGCTGCCCCCTCGAGGGCATCGCCAGGCGCAGTCACCTCATCGGGAGCCCTCTCGGCCTCCGCCGTCTCATGCCTCCCTGCTCCACCACTCGAGGAGGATTCGCCTTGACCGACCGGAAGGGCGGTCACCACCACAGGGTTCTCGCGAGGCCCTTGGAAGCCAGCAGGGCGCAACCCCATTCATCAAAGGAGGGCATCTGCCTCACGAAGTCGTCCCTGTTCTGACAGAGATACAGCAGGGCCCCTCCCCGCTGGATGCTGCCATGGTTGGGGTCACCAGTCAGGACCAAGAGCACTGTCCTTAGCGCCCCAGGCGTCAGGTCTTCTTCCTGGAGCCTCATGCGATCACCATGCCCACTGAAAGCCCACATTCGGCGGGAGTGGCGTTGGAGAGGGGCAATGCGGCGCAACAGGAACTCCTTCGCCACCTTGGGCGCTGTCACGCCGAGCGATTTCAAGAACGTGAAGCGGTGCCAGACGAAGGCGAGCCAGGGGCTCTCGAGCATCTCCTGGCCCCATCCCGAATTGGGTACAGCCGGCGAAGTTGGCTTCGCCAGCAGGGGGCTGGGCACCCCGACATCAACGTACAACCACCACTCGCGGAACCCAGCTGAAGGCAAAGGAAGCTTAAAGTCGATCCCTAAGGCCGCAGTCTCAGGCGCGGCGACGAAGCTCACACACGCTGAGCATTGAGTGGGGTCAGCAAGGCGCAAAGAGAAGAAGTGGCGCAGCAAGGCAACGGAAGGAGGGGTGCCCATCATCGCCTCGCAAACAAAAGCGAAGACCGAAGGGAGGGTGATGGATTCAGGACCCAGATGCATCATATGGATCTGGTAATGAGAGAGGACGGCCTTGAAGAAATCGGAAAAGGGGGGAACCAGACCCGCCCACAAGGCGTCGGCAAAATAATGAACCTCAGTGATTATCCTGTCAGTGGGGAAGTGAGACGTAGGCCAGGCCGTCGTCCTTCCACACTCATTGAAGATGGTGGCCAGAGCCGGGCTGAGATTATCCAGGCACTCTCGATTGAGTATGATCGACCGGCCGACGGCGGGGGCCATCGACGGCGGCGAGCGAGATGGAGGCATGAGTTTCTTCCCTTTCTCCTTCTTCGTCGAAGCCATGGCGATGGAAAGGAGGGGGAAGATGTGAGATGGGATTGGAGACAAGAGTCGGAGTTCGAAGGGAGGAAGAATAGGGGACGGTCGAGCAACAGGAAGGGGAGCGGCTGTGTACAACTGCGAGTCCACCTAGCATGGCGCAAAATAAGGGAGCGTGGGGGAACAGTGCCGCCCACGTCCAATCAACCGCCACGCGGCGCCCAAGGCCGCAGGCTGTTAGGGCCCGCGGCGCTTCGTCCTTACGCTTTCGCCTCTCAGCACGGCCAAGTCCGGGCGCGCCTTGGGCCCGGGGGCTACTGTCGGTGTTCTGGGAACGGGGGTCCCCAGACTTGCCTACCTATGACCTGTGGCGTGGCTCGAAAGGGGGCCCAGCACGGCCCATCTTCGTCAACACAAGACCCAGGACCATCACGAGGGGCCAAGCCTCGCGGGGCGGACGACACGACGCTTCCTCAGGCACGGCCTCGTCAGGCTGGCTCGCGAGGAGGCGGAGAGATCAAGGCGGGGTACCTCCCGAGGTGCCCATGACGCAACCCATGACGACCAAGGATGCCAGGCGGGCGCCAACCCGCGCAGTGTCTCCCTTTCCTCTTTGGTGCAAATGGGGCAAGCGCAGGCGAGAGGATCAAGCAAAGGCACCCATTTCGGTGCAACGAGACCAAGACCAGTCCAACGGTGGGAAGGAGGTCATCGTGGAGCCCAGAACGGTGTCACCACAGGGCCTTTGGCAGGCGAGGACCAACTTTAGTCAGGATAAGTGTACCAGATGTTCCCCTTCGAATTGGCCAATTGTTGGCGCCCTTCCCACTCAATATTTGGGCAGAGGCCCAGGGCCTTTGCCTATAAATAGGACTAGCCACCCCCAGGGTAGAGGCATCGAGAATTGGGTATTTAGAATCTGAGCAAGCAGAGAGCAAGTGAGAGAGAAAGAGAGAAGGGCGGCTGAACTCCCCATAGCAGTTCATCGTCCTAGCTAAGAGCAGACCCTCGCGAGGCTGTTCTTCCTTGTACTGTTCATCATCATCAGCCCAAGAGGCAATCCACCCACCACAAACTAGAGTAGGGTATTACACCACAATGGTGGCCCGAACTAGTATAAACCCTATGTCTCTTGTGTTGTTCTTTCAGTAGTTAGATCTTTAAGAGACGGAGAGGTAGAGGGCATAATCTCCACGCGCACCCCAGAGTTCGAACCTTAAGGGTCTGCCGGAACCCGAAATCCGACAGGAATTTTTTTGAAATTACTACGTTCCCCAAGTTTTGTTATATATATATATATATATATATATATATATATATATAATAAGTGATTTATTATTACATTGGTCCTTAAATCTTACCAAGCTTTTGTACACAATCACCAGGATTTTCGTTGCCAAAAAAATCTAGGATTTTATTGTTAAGAAATTATTTTTATAAGTTAATAAGATGTGGGATATTGTTTTCTTACATATGTAAGTACCTGTTAAATATATGATGACAAAAACAATAACATATATAATAATTTAAATATATATAATATAGTTAGAAGGGAACATAAGTTGGACCAGACGTTCCTATTCTTATATAGAAAAATAGAACAGACCTCTGCGTTTTCTTCAAAAAAATTACATAAATTGGGCTGCCGGTGTTTCAGGGAAAATAAAATCTCGGATGGGAGGTCCATAGGTTGGTCGATACATGACGGCCCTCAAGAAAATACAAACATGCCTATGGACCTCCCATCCGAGGTCGTGGGTTGCGCATGTTAAAAAAGAAAGCCTAGACGAGGCAGCCCAAAACCCAGCTGATACTTGTTGCCCCAGTGATAATAATTGATAACTGCCAGCTCCCCGGCTTCGTTGTGAATTTATCTCCTATAGTAACTACGTTGAAGCACCTAAAAAATGTAACTATGTTGACAAACCCATGGGCCCGAACGTCAATATAGCATTAGGAGGAAGTATTTTTTCGATGAGGCACTTGCTTGCGTACGGCCATAGACCTGGTGGGTCCTGACTGTCCGCCTCTCCACGTACAGTCCTCTCCAGATTCCTCTCGTTTGTTCAGCATGTTCACAACGGCAGACAACAGCGTCGCGACGAGCGCACAAAGGCGCAGGAGGAGATCCGACCACCTTAGGAAGTGCCTTATTAGTAACGAAACAACTAAACTAGCCTAGTGGCCGAGTGACACTACCCGACAGCTACTCCGCCTGGGTTCGATTCCACCTGTGCAGAGAAACTATCTCCAAATTTTTTGTCTCAGCCTTTATTGACATGTGGGTCCCAATTGTCATCTACGCACACCACATCCAACACTTGCCAAAACTTCGTCCCTCGTTTTCTCTGTTTTTGGCACACTCGACATTGTGTGGACATTCTGAAAATAGCATATCTTTTTTACTGTGCATCATATGAAGATGTGCTATGCATGAATGTTGATCAGCATGATGTTAACTGGCTGGTAGTTCCAGTTTCGACCATGAATAAAACTTCCAACATGATGTGAACACTATTCAAAGTGGCCGTGTTAATATAAATGCTCTGCCTCTAAAAGTTGCAATTTCTTATCTGAAACTGAACTTGGAGTTTCTTATCTGAAACTGAAACTTGATGTTTCTTCTTTGAGAATCGCATTGTCTGCACTTTTATACTCCTATGAAACTACATTTTTAAGTGCTAAAAATAGATCTCTATAATTCATAAAATACTTCATATGCTCAATACTGCAAATCGGAAACTCAAAAGACATTCATATCTGAAAGTACTCTCAAAATACACAACACAAAACACAATTCACAACCTGCAAATGACAACCCTAAGCTCCTCCTGACAATTCACAACCTGTCCGACTATTGGGCTGGGGGGGGGGGGGCAGCCTCTCCTATTCCTCGGTGGCAGACAGCCGCCCCGTGAGACTATGTTAACGGCAAGGGAGAGGATGGCGGGGAAGCGTCGTCGGGCCAACTTTTTTTCTCCTCTTGCAGTTGGGTTCGGTCGACGAAGACTCCACCGGCTCGCTCTGGCACGACACCCTCACAAACGACACCCTGTAGATGCTCGATCCTTTAATCTTTGGTGAATGCTCCATCTGGGATCGATACTTCCACCACCGCTCCCTCACGATCGGATTTAGTGATTTTGATTGCTCCATGGCCCAGAGGAGCAGCTCTATGTACTCCCGCGTGACTCCCTCCGGGAGTATCGTGGCCTTTTCGCTCTGTTGCAGATATTTAGCCATGGATGTCGCCATCACCGCTAGTTGGTCCTTGTTGTCAAACCAAGACTGTATCTCCAACATCCTAGCTAGCTTCAGAGGGCCGTCGTCTACGATCCTCACGTATCGGTTGTACTCCTCCATCGATCTACTTCTCCACAACACCTTCACTCGCCGGCGGTGGTTTTTGAATGGAAGACGAGAGGACCAAGGCTAGTTTTGGATTAGAACGGGAGAGGAGCGACGCTGGTTTTGGATTGGAACAGGAGAGGAGGGGCGGTGGTTTTGAAATGGAAGAGGAGAGGAGCGGCACTGGATTTAGATTGGAACAGGAGAGGAGCGGCGGTGGTTTAAGAGGAGAAGAGCGGAAGAGCGGCGCTGGTCTTGGAATTATTTTTTTGTTTTGCGTATTTTGGGTCAAAGTTTGACCATGTATTGTATTTTACAAGCAAAATGTGAATGCATGTCACCAAAAATTGTATCGTTTGGTTCGTATCTGAATGTACTTTCAAATTATATCATTTTTGCAACGTATAACATATATTTTATTTGCGAAAATCATGGTAAATTATGACCCAAAATAAAAGGGAGACTAGTTAATGTGGGGTCGCTTTCTTAATTGAAGGGTAAATTGATTTTGATTTTGATCCAGTCACAGCGCGCCGGCCCTCTTGTCCAATCCTAAATCGCTGCTGCACGCTCCAATCCCTCTTCTCCATTGCAAAACCACCTCCTCTCCTCTCCATCATCTCCATTCAAAAACCACCATCTCGCCTGTCCCTCTTCTCCATTGCAAAACCACCTCCTCTCCTCTCCATCATCTCCATTCCAAAACCACCGTGTCGCCTCTCCCTCTTCTCCATTGCAAAACCACCTCCTCTCCTCTCCATCATTTCCATTCCAAAACCGCTGCCTCGCCTCTCCCTCTTCTCTATTGCAAGACCACCGTCTCTCCTCCCATCTTCCAAAGATAGCACCGGACCACTCAGAAGGACATTTATGGAGAGGATGCAGCAACGAATTAGGCAGATCGCCGGCGGCGACCAGGCAAAGTTAGCCAGGTTGAAGGAGATCCTTACTTGGTTTGACAATGAGTGGGATATTTTGAGGACGGTGAGGGCCATGTGGCAATGTATGCGAAAGAGCGAGACGGCAGCGATGAGGGCGGCGATGTACATGTACTCCTCGGCGGCAGTCACGCCGCAGTCCTTCGAGTTCATCGAGTATCTCCTCTGGGCGATGGAGCAGACAGATTTGCCCAAGGCAAAAGTCAGACAGAGGTGGTGGGCGTATAGGTCGAAGGTCGAGCACCCAGAGGATAACGAATCGATCGAGTACGGTGTGCCATTCGCGAGGGTGTAGAGCCAGTCGGAGCCACAAGAGTATTCGTTCTCCCACCGCAAGAGGAGGCCGGATGGCGCGACGTCGCTTCCCCGCCGTTCTCCACGGTTCCCTCGACGCTCGCCTCGTTTCAATGGCGGCGGTAGGGTTTAAGGTAAGCTTCGCACTAACCTAATCTTCCACCTGTTCATGCTTACAATCAGTGTGACAGCTAATGAAAATCATGGTTACAATCAGTCTCCGAGTACTATGCCAATCACCCTTAAATAGCTATGGACCTTTGGGTCAAAGTTATGACACTGTGTACAAGTAAAGAAAAATAGATTGGTGCTTCTTTTAGAAAAGAGTACTCCCTAGAAAACTGCCAATATAAGCTACTAGTATTTGGTTAGAGGATTTGCTGCCGAGAAAGATCCATCCACAGAGAGCACCACACATCCCACTGGTGGTGGTGGATGCCAATGCGTGCATGGATCATGGTTGGTGTCGGTATTTTTTACTTGGCACACCTCGCACTCTGCATATATGCCGGTTCCATCCGTACATTTGTGCAGTTCCACCAAAATGCAGCTGAATAACCCTGCTTGCACAGATAATGAAAAAGCGTGATTACATTATAGTTGCACTAGTTGATGAAACATGCAAAATAAATAGAAGAAAATATTGCGATAGTATCATAGTATGCCATGCTGCGAGGGCGAGATGGGCCCTACGACGCCTCATAAGGTACGCCACGCCTCATACTGGAAATCGTCCCAAGTCTCCCCGATACACCTTCTGCCAGTGATGAACATCAATATACAATAGTAGTACAAGGAGGGGCCTTGAGACATTCAAATCTCTATTTTTGTGCAGATCAACTAAAATTAAGCACCCTAGTTTGCAGAAACGCTTAAACATTAACAATGGGACTAGCTGATGAAACATACATTAACAAAGAGAAGCACTTTCTTTATCTACATTGGAAATGAAATGATAGAGAGGACACTCGCTCTATTTTAACTGTATTATTACTTCATTTTATCAGTGACACTAGGGTCGAGCAGGTGGAAAACGAGGTGTACCATACGTCGCAAGGATGAAGGCCGGGGGTGCTTAGACTGGGATGCTGAAGCTGGCTCTTTTAGTCCCTATCTTCCCCCTGATGTTATGTGGTAGCATTTGGGTTGTAATCCAAAGTTGGTCAAGCTGGTGGTGCGTCCCCCTACCTGCCTAGCTTATGCGGCGAACTTGTCTGCTGCTAGTAGTCAGTCCGTTCTAGTAGTAGTTGCATAACTGCCCATTTACACTGAGATGTTGTCGGATAATGGTTCGTTTCTTTAATGAAATCGGAGTGAACCCCCTCTTTTGATATATAAAAAATAGTGGCACTAGCGGTGCCAAAACATTGCCTCAAATTAATAGTGCCACTAGATTAAGGTGCAAAATAATAACACTACCGCTTTATCATGGCAGTGCCAAAACAGTTGCACAAGAGCAGGATCAACATGCAGGATCTTTGGCAAACGGTCAGACCAAAAAGGAACATACCTCGTGATGGGAACCATATCTGCAGTCAACGCCATCGTAGAAGGGATGACACCAGTCACCAACATGGATGATTCAATTCATGGGACCTTTTGGTGCAGTTCACCTAAAATGAAGCAATGTCCCATGAGCTAGCAGCTTCTTCTTCTTTTTTAAGAAAAGGGCTCCAGCCCCGGTTCCATTTCCATCAGAAAACGAAACCCAAAAAGCTTCTTCTTCATTAGTTGCAATAAAATTGAGCAACATCAAGGTTGGTCATGAAGCTCCAGGAATGTTCAACTATAATTTGGATATCATTTGTGCAGTTCAACTAAGATCAAGCGTGAAATGTATATCTCTGTTTGCACAAAAAAGGTGGAAAGGAGGGTGACTAACAAGTGATGAAACATGCATCAAATGAAAAAAAGCATGTTCCTTATCTGAATGGCAATCGTACAAGGACAGTAGCAATTTCTAGCAGCATTGGTAGATATTAGTGTGGGCATTAGGATTAACTATGACAACCATTAAATACGATATTACTTTAATGGTGCCATTGCTTCATTTTACCAGCAACATTACATTAACAGCTGCTACAGAGTCAGTATTTGGGCACGGGAGAGTAGGCGGACCAGGACAGTTGCATCTCTAACGAAAATAAGCAACTTATCTTAATGGGAAATTTAGCAGGACATGAAAAAAGTGCCATTAATTCATATTACTGGAGGCATTACATTGAAAAAAACATTGGTTTAACGTGTCCTTACTTTTAACAGTGCGACTGCTACATTTTACCAGTGGCATTACATAAGAGCGGCTCGGGGCAACAAACATCAGAAGAGGATATCTGGGTTGGTCCCATTTTTGTTCGTGTCGGCGTTCTGGGAACGGGGGTCCCCAGACTTGCCTGCCTACGGCCTGCGGCGTGGCTCAAAGGGGGGCCCAGCACGGCCCATCTTCATCAACACAGACCCAAGACCCTCGCGAGGGCCCAAGCCTCGCGGGGCGGACGACGCAGAGCTTCCTCACGCATGACCTCATCAGGCTGGCTCGCGAGGAGGCGTAGAGATCAAGGCGGGGTACCTCACGAGGTGCCCGTGACGCAAGCCATGACGACCAAGGGCGCCAGCCCGCGCAGTGTCATCCTTTCCTCTTTGGTGCAAAGGGAGCAAGCGCAGGCGAGAGCATCAAGCAAAGGCACCCGTTTCGGTGCAAAGAGACCAAGACCAGTCCAACGGCAGGAAGGAAGTCATTGTGGAGCCCAAGCCAGCATCACCACCAGAGCCTTTGGCAGGCGAGGACCAACTTTAGTCAGGATAACTGTACCAGATGTTCCCCTTCAAAATGGCCAATTGTTGGCTCCCTTCCCGCTCAATATTTGGGAAGAGGCCTAGGGCCTTTGCCTATAAATAGGACTAGCCACCCCCAGGGTAGAGGCATCTGAAGATCAAGGGATCAATCAGCAAGCAAGAGGGCGGCAATCAGATTAGAGTCAGAGAGAGAGAGAGAGAGAAAGAGAGAGAGAGAGAGAAGGGTGATTGAACTCCTCCTACCAGTTCATCGCCCCGGCCAAGAACAGACCCTCACGAGGCTGTTCTTCCTTGTATTGTTCATCATCATCAGCCCAAGAGGCAATCCACCACACCACACACTGGAGTAGGGTATTACACCATAACGGTGGCCCGAACCAGTATAAACCCTGTGTCTCTTGTGTTGTTCTTTTCATAGCTTAGATCTTTGCGAGGCGGAGGGGTGCAGGTAGGAAGAAGGCGTAATCTCCGTGCGCACCCCAGAGTTCGAACCTCCAGGGTCTGCCGGAACCCGAAATCCGACATTTGGCACGCCAGGTAGGGGTGCGCCAAAATTCGTCTTCCACCGCCCGGTTCTCCTCCGACCATCGCGTCCATGTCTGACGCTCGTCCGACCCGCGCCGAGCGCCGAGCCGCTCTCGCTTCCCGCGTCGCCCAGACGGCCCCTGTCGGCGGGCACCCTCGCTGTCCCCCGTCGCCTGCCATCAACGCCGCCACCGGCCCGGCGGGGGACGAGCAGCAAGCGTCGTCTCAGCATCCGTCCGTGCGGCAGGACGGCCGCATCGCTACTCCCTCGCTCACCCCAGCTGGTTCTTTGTCCCGCGCGCTCCGCGCACCCATGGAGGCTCGAGCTGCGCTCATCACGGCAAACGAGCTCCTGTGCTACCGTCCCGTCGACGACGTCTACGAAGAATGGCTCGACGCATCGCCGAGCTCGTCCGCGCCGCGGGGGGCTCTCCTGCACCGTCCGCTCCGCTGCACCGCACCCCGCCCCACGCGAGCAACGAAGCTCCGAGGGTGCCCCAGCCGCCTCCTCATCAAGAAGACGCCCTGGCTCCAAGGCGCGTGGCCCCTGGGCGGAACCCGTTCCGTCAGGTGCCAGCGCGGCAAGAGCGGAGCTGCCAAGAAGTCCCTCGCCCGCAAGAAGCCGCCTGGGCGCTCCCTGCTCCAGCACGTCGCGGCCATGCTCCTGTTCCTGCATGTCAAGACCCCGCGCTGCTCCCAGCTGCAGCGCACGGGGACCTGCAAGACCAAGCTCTCCGTCACCCAAGGCCTCCCATGGACACAGCGGGCTGCCGTGCCTTCACCACCGAGTTGCGCAGCGTCGCGTGGCCCGGCAAGTTCAAGCCAGGCCTGCCTCCTCATTACGACGGCACGGCCGACCCTGCGTAGTTCCTGAGATGGGCATCGAAGCTGCCAACGGAGATGAGAAGGTCATGGAGAACTGGTTTCCCATGGCGCTCAAGGACGGGGCCCGCACGTGGATCCTGAACCTGGCCCGAGGCACGATCTCCTCCTGGGACGAGATGCGCACCCGCTTCATCGCCAACTTCCAAGGTACTCGCGACCGGCCGCCCGCCGTGAGCGACATGCGCCGCATCAAGCAACAACCTGGAGAGACCCTGCAAAAGTACATCCAGCGCTTCAACAACGCACGCCTCAAGATTCCCAAGGTGTCCGAGGAGGCCATCATCTCAGCCTTCTCCGACGGCGTGTGCGACGTCAAGATGAAGGAGGAGCTGGCGATGCAGGAAGACCTGTGCACTTCCTTGGAGCTGTTCAACTTGGCAACCAAGTGCGCCAGGGCTGAGGAAGGGCGTCTCTCCCTCCTCGAGCTGCCTGCCGCAGACCCAAAAGAGAAGAAGTCCAAGGCCAAGGATGTGAAGCGCAAGGGGGTTGCCGTGCTCGCGGCAGAACCGGACACCAAGCGGGGCAGAGATCAGCCCGAATCTTCCAAGGGCAGTCGGTACTGCGTGTACCACGACCTCCACACCCACAACACCAACGAATGTCAAGAGCTCCGAGCTGTGCGAGAAGGAAGGATCGGCCGTCACCTCGACCGCGGTGACCGGGGCTACGGTCGAGGAGGAGGAAGGAACGCAGGACGCTGGGAAGACCGGGGCCCACGCCAAGGGCGACGCGATAGACCTCGCGAGGACCGCTGGCAAGACCCGCCTCGCAAGGGGGACTGGAGGGACCAGCCTCGCGAGGATCGCCCGCAAGGCAACGCAGGCCTCCGTCCACTGCCGCCGCAGCTAAGAAGAAACGAGGACCGCCACCAGGAGGAGGGGGCTGGGGGCTTCCAGGAGCCGCGCGCGATCGCCTGCATCCTGGGCGGAGCTCAAGCCCCCGCCTCTCAGCGCATCTTCAAGCAATTCGCCCGAGAAGTGAATGCAGTCCTCCCAAAGCTCGAAGCCACGCGCCCCCTTAGGTGGTCGGCGTGCGCCATCACGTTCAGCTCAGCGGATCAGCTCAAGTGCGCGGCCACAGCCGGAGTCCTCCCGATGCTTTGTTCCCCAATCATCAGCAACGTGGTGGTCACCAGGACCCGCATCGATGGTGGAGCAGGGCTCAACGTCCTGTCCGTGGAAACATTAAACAATCTCCAAGTGCCTTACAACCAGCTTCAGCCAACCAAGCCTTTCTCCGGAGTCACCGACGGCACCACGGTCTCGATTGGGCAGGTCTGCCTCCCTGTCACCTTCGGAGCACGCGAGAACTAGCGCACCGAGCTCATCGACTTCGACGTCGCTCACATTCGCCTGCCGTACAACGCCATCCTTGGGTACCCAGCGCTGGCCAAATTCATGGCTGTAACTCACCACGGCTACAACGTCCTCAAGATGCCAGGGAGTGGCGGAGTCATCACGGTGCCCTGTGAAGAGAAGGACGTGGTGTGTTCCCTGGAACGAGCCTTTCAGGCCGCATCACTTGAAGACCCGGATCGCAGAAGCAGGAGGCTTCCCAAGATCACCCCCAAGAAGAAGAAGACATCGTCAGGCCCAGCCCCTCAGGGCCCGTGCCTGCCCAGGGGGGACCTCCTTCCATCGCATAGGAAAGCACGCCCGGCGCCCTGCTCAGGCAGGGCTCGGGGGCTCTCCCCTGGAGGGCCACCGACCTGGCTAAGGTCACGAGGGAGGCGCTTGGGCACCACATGGAGGCGTGTTTCGAAGCATGTTTCCCTCAAGAAGGATTAAGGCAAGGAGGGCCAGACCCTCAGGAGTTCGTCAGCAAGGCCATTCAGGAGCTACAAGAATCAAGAGTCATGAAAGGCGGCCGCCGCCTACCAGCTGTGGCTCCCCATTCAGGCGAGGATGGTGGGCTGCGCGTCTGCATCGACATACCAGGGCTCAACCGAGTCGCCTCTCTGGAGCGCCTCTGGCCTTCGCGAGTGGGGCGCTGCGAAGGTCCACCCCACAGCTACGTTCGCATGCCTTACGGCATGCCGAACGCGGCTGCCGCGTACCAGCGCCTCATGAGGGGCATCATGGAGGCTCAAGAGGCCAGGCGTTCTGCAGCCCTGGCGGAGATGGAGATGGTCCGCGAGGAGCCACCAGCGCCTCCGGAGCCTCCCGAGGCCCCTGGGCCTGGGGGCTCGTGAGGATCGGCTTCCGCAGCCCACCGAGTCAGCTGCACCAACACTGCCTCGTCCTCAACATCATCAGGTGACATCTTTCAAGTTTCATTTCCAGCTGGGAGCGCCCCCCAGGGCTGCATTATTCCCAGGCCGCGTGGGTCCGTCCCTGCGGCATGTATCCCCTTTTATTTCATGTCGTTAGCTTACTTTGTTGGGGGCGCCCCTCGGGCTGCATCATCCCCAAGTCGCTCGGGCCAGACCCAGCGGCATGTATCCCTTTTGCGTTTATTTCCGGCTATGCATTCAACCCACCATGCTTGATTATTTGATGCCGGTCCACGGCACCTCTTCTTCTCCATGTTGACCACTTGCGCGTTAAAGGGGGGGGTACCTGAGCATCGCGACTCAGGGCTCTTACCGGCTCACCAGCCCTCATCCTCTGGCCTTGTCAACGGCATCGCGCCCTGGCATACCAGCGACGGCTGAGACCAGCTCAAGGGCCGGGACCCGAGGATGTAGAGTGTCGGCATCTAACCCAATTTGCAGGAACACATCACAAGATAAGGCCGAGTGCCAGGCACAACCCGCCTAGAGATAGGGCCCCGTGAGTCCCGCGCTGGCTCACGGGTGCCCAGATACACCTCACCAGGCCCTACCGTGCCAGCCACGTGTCAGGGCGGGGCTGTACATGCCCCGGGGGCTCCTCCCGGAGGGGAGCCCCCTCCCACGTACCAGTGGAAGCACCATGCTCCGCGCTGGCTGACGACACTGCCGAGGAGCGGCTATGCCCGTACACATACAGAAGCGCTATGCTCCGCGCTGGTGATAAACAACTGAGGGTGGCCCCCGGTCCGCGTCAACCTCAGGGAGCCTAGAGCTCAGTGTTTAGCCTCATTGCAATGCCTCCCCCCAAGAGTGCCGCATGAGGGGGCTGGGCACGGGGGCTGCGCCTGGGTCACGCCCAGACGCACGCTACCCAGCCAGGCCCCCCCGGGCCTGGTTCGTCGCGCGTCTCTCCCTGAGCGGAGCCAAGGTACGAAGACCGTTTGAGCATCAAGGGGGACTCCTGAGCATCGCGACTCAGGAGCCTAACTGGTCACGTAGCCCCTCACTCCTTAGTTCCGAAAGGCTAACGCTGGGTGAGGTATGCGCGGGGCCGGGCTCTGCAGACGTAGAACGGTAGATCCACCAACACCTCACCTCCCTACTTGTTGTTCGTGCGCCAAGGGGGACTCCTGAGCATCGCGACTCAGGAGCCTAACTTGTCACGTAGCCCCTCACTCCTTAGTCTCGTCCTAGTTTTCGGTCGGGGTTAACGCTGGGTGAGGTATGCGCGGGGCCGGGCTCTGCCGGCGTAGAACACAAGCAAGTAGGAATGAAAAGCGTAAATTCCAAAGATAGCCTCCTTCACTCTCAACCGCGCGAACCGCTTGCACGTTAAAGGGGGGGGGCGCCTGAGCATCGCGACTCAGGGCTCCTACCGGCTCTCCAGCCCTCACCCTCTGGCCTTGTCCACGGCATCGCGACCTGGCATACCAGCGACGGCTGAGACTCGCTCGAAGGCCGGGACCCGAGGACGTAGAGCAGAAAGGGGAGCAAAGGCGAGAGGGGAGCGCCATCTTAAAATTCAAGGAGTTGAAAAGCAAATATTACAGTCAACACTGTTATGCCAAACACAAGTTTAAACGCCTCCCCGAGGCATGATACATGTGCAGGAATTGAAAGCAGGACAGGAGCCACAACGGAATCACTTGACGGCGATGGAGCAGCGCGGAGTGGGTTCGCCTCATGGAGCAGCAGGGTCGGCAGCGCCTCGCTTCGGCTTGGTGCTGAAGGCCCGGAACTTCCCCAGCAGAGCCTCCGCGCGACCCTTCACGGCCTCGGCAGCGACAGCGGCATGCTCGCCGCTTGCTGGCTCCAGCAGGCTGTCGAGGTCGACACTGGGATCGCGAAGGTAGATGTGGGTGAAGACCCGCGTCAGCGCTGCAGAAGATAGGACACGTGCCTCGGCCTCGGCCATGGGGCCAAGGCCATGGGCGACATCTTCAAGAGCACGAACCAGGAAGGGAAGCAGCTTGGCGGGGCCTTCCTCGGTGCCAGCCAGTGGGCTCTCCAGGCCGCTCTCATAAAGCGTCTTCAGCGAGGAGCGAGCTTTCTCCTCCATATCTGCAAAGGCCACGTGGTCCTCGGCAAGAACCCGGGCCTTGTCGTCCAGCTCGACCTTCCTAGCCCCCAACTCCTGCTCCAGCGTGCCTAGGCGGTCACGGCGCTTCCTGAGCTTGGCCTCCAGGACCTCGACGGCCGCCTCGCGAGCCTTCACGCCTTCTTCCTGCTCCTGGCGAAGGCGGACCTCTTTCGCGAGCTGGTCCCGCAGGCCTTGCAACTCGTCCTCCAGCACCTTGCAGCGACCACGGACGTCAGCCGCCTCCCCCAGGGCTGCGTCACGAGCAGCCTTCGCCTCAAGGACGGCCTGCCTCTCCTTATCACAAGCCGTCGAGGCCTGGACTAGCGCCACCCGAATCGAAGCGTCGGAGCGAATCCATCCTGAAGCCAGCTCCAAGCGCCCGGCCACCAAGCGAGGGTCGGCGCCAAGAAGATCATGCCGTAGCCGATCCAGCTCAGCAGCAACACGATCCAGAAAGGCAGGAGGAGTCGGAGAGACAACAGTCGATGGAATAGGAGGGGAAGGCGGCGGCACGACCACAACATCCTGAGGCGGAGCCTGCTGCGCCCCAACGACTGTGGTGGCGGCAGCAGGCAAAGGCACCTCGGGAGTCGCTTGGGCCATGGGGGCTGAGCTCGCCCCAGCCGGCTCAGCCAGGCCTCATGAGGATGACCGGGCAGGAGAGGCCCGTGCGTCGAGGTCACCTTCCTTTGCGGGCAGAGGCGCTGCCACGGATGGAACCTCAGGAGCCCCCTTCAGCTTCTTCGCTGCAGGCGCCAGCCTATCCAAGAGATGAGGACGTCAAGCCTCAGCAGCAGAACAAGAAATAAAGACAAGAGTCAAGCGCTTACGGGTCGTCGCCGGTGAGCTCAGGCAGCCTCAGGCCAAATTTGAAGCCTGAAAGCCGGCTAGAAGGGTCAACCTTGGAAGCGGAAGGCGCGTCTGCGGTCCGCCCCGGGGTCAGGTCAGACCCGCGGGAGATCAGCTCGGTCCTGTCCTTCTTCGGGATCGGGGGTGAGCTCCCGCCGCCCAGCACGTCATCATCCTCGTCGTCATCGCTCGGAGAGAGGCCGGGAGCGCGGGACCTGCGCCGGGAGAGGGGAGCCCTCGACTCTCCGTCAGTCTCCTTGGAGTCAGACCCTTTCTCCCGCTCCCCTCCGTCCTCCTCTTCGCTGGAGTCGTCGGAGGACACGTCCACCGGTTCCCCGGGAGCTTCCGTGGGCATGGGCCCGTCCCCGTTGAAGACGGGCATGGACTCCACCACCTGCTCCCAGTCGTCGCGGAGGAACAAGGGCGTAGGAGCGTCCTCCAACCTCGCCACATCGCCCCCGACCAGAGATTGGAGGACCGCAGCAAGATCTTCGCCGGCCAAGGCCGCGGGGCTCGGATGGGGTATCCACATCGGAAGTGAGTACTGCCGAAGTGGAGCCAGCTGGTGCTCCAGGAATTCCCTCAGCAGCGACGCGCCGGTCAGCTTCGCCGCCGCCGTGTTGGCCGGCCTCAGATCCACGTCCATCTTCTCCAACATCGGCTTCGCGCGGGGGTCCGCGAGCTCCGCTCGACCCCAATCGCTGGAGCTCGTGGGTTGCTCCGTGGGCAAGATCAGCCGAGGGTGGATGCGCCCAGCATCTGCCAAGACCCACTTGCTCCTGAAGCCCTCAATCCTTTTCCCGGGGCTCGAAATGGCAATGGCGCCCCCGTACGCGATGAAGCTCGCGCACGCGGAAGCAGGACCGCGAGAGGTCCGGAGGGAGAAGTAGTGGCGCAACAAGGCCACCGAGGGCTGCACCACTACGTGAGCCTCGCAGTAATAGGCGAAGATTGCCAGGAGAAGGACGGAGTTGGGATGGAGATGCAGAGCCTGTAGCTTATAATGGCGGAGGACAGAGAGGAAGAACTCGGAGAAGGGAGGCACCAGGCCAGCAGCAATGGAGCTTACAAAGAGCGGATAAAAGGTGCTCCCTCGGCCCTCAGGGGTGGCGGAGCCGGCCTTGAACACCTTCGCACCGTCGATGCCCTGCGCCGCCGCCGTCCGGCGCAACCGGGCGAGGCTCGCCTCCGAAACGTTCGGCGACTCCAGGGCAGACGAGTACCAAGCTCCGGCCGGGGACTGACGAGGCACCATGGCTTCCTAGGTCACGCGGTCAAAGTAGATCTGGAAATTTGGAGGAAGGAAGGAGAGGCTCAAGAAAGGGGATCTGAGCAGCAACCGGAGAAAGCAAAAAAAGCAAAGCCTGAGCAGATGCCGCTCCTTTATCAACTCGCGCGGTTGCGGAGACGCCCACGTCCAATCAACCGCCACGCGGCACCCAAGGCCGCAGGCTGTTAGGGCCCGCGGCGCTTCGCCCTTGCCCTTTCGCCTCCCTGCACGGCCAAGTACGGGCGCGCCTTGGGCCCAGGGGCTACTGTTGGCATTCTGGGAACGAGGGTCCCCACACTTGCCTGCCTGCAGCCTGCGGTGTGGCTCAAAGGGGGGCCCAGCACGGCCCATCTTCATCAACACAGACCCAGGACCCTCGCGAGGGGCCAAGCCTCGCGGAGCGGACGACGTGGAGCTTCCTCAGGCACGACCTCATCAGGCTGGCTCGCGAGGAGGCGGAGAGATCAAGGCGGGGTACCTCACGAGGTGCCCGTGACGCAAGCCATGACGACCAAGGGCGCCAGGTGGGCGCCAGCCCGCGCAGTGTCCTCCTTTCCTCTTTGGTGCAAAGGGAGCAAGCGCAGGCGAGAGCATCAAGCAAAGGCACCCGTTTCGGTGCAACGAGACCAAGACCAGTCCAACGGCAGGAAGGAAGTCATTGTGGAGCCCAAGCCAGCGTCACCACCAGAGCCTTTGGCAGGCGAGGACCAACTTTAGTCAGGATAAGTGTACCAGATGTTCCCCTTCAAAATGGCCAATTGTTGGCGCCCTTCCCGCTCAATATTTGGGAAGATGCCCAGGGCCTTTGCCTATAAATAGGACTAGCCACCCCCAGGGTAGAGGCATCTGAAGATCGAGGGATCAATCAGCAAGCAAGAGGGCGGCAATCAGATCAGAGTCAGAGAGAGAGAGAGAGAGAGAGAGAGAGAGAGAAGGGTGATTGAACTCCTCCTAGCAGTTCATCGCCCCGGCCAAGAACAGACCCTCGCGAGGCTGTTCTTCCTTGTATTGTTCATCATCATCAGCCCAAGAGGCAATCCACCACACCACACACTGGAGTAGGGTATTACACCACAACTGTGGCCCGAACCAGTATAAACCCCGTGTCTCTTGTGCTGTTCTTTTCATAGCTTAGATCTTTGCGAGGCGGAGGGGTGCAGGTAGGAAGAAGGCGTAATCTCCGCGCGCACCCCAGAGTTCGAACCTCAAGGGTCTGCCGGAACCCGAAATCTGACAGTTCGGTATATAGCCACCTTATACTCTGTGAGGCTAGCAAATCTAGTGCTGGACTTACTCTGTTGACTTGTCCCCCAGTCCCCACTTTCTTTCCTTTTTTAACCAATAGATTGGGTTTATATTGAGTTTGTACTGCGTTCCCTTTATTTCCCTATTAGACCTAGAGACCAGTTGGATAGCCAGTCTCTGCTACTTTTCACCCCCATTATTTCCTCTTTCGACCAAGTCCTAGATTCAGGTAACAAATCTTCCCCCACCCCCACCCCCTTTCTTCCTTGTTTGAACCAAGTAGTACTAGATTCGAGTGCATGAACTAGTTTTACCTCTTAACAGTAAAAAATTAGGTGGTTTTCGAACAGCCAATCGATCCTATCTATGAGGGGCCCTGAGAAATAGTAAAAGATACAAATGCAGCGACGTCAGGAGCTCGAGAAGTAGAGCAAGGCCGGTTTCGAAGGAAGTTATACCTGAGGGTCGCCGGGATGTCGCTAGGTGGGCGGCGGGAGGCTGGATCTGCCCACACTACGGCAGCGACGAAGAAGGGGTGGGAGGCCCTTCCTCGCCAGCAATGCTTGGGAGAGAACAGCAAGGCATGCTGATCGAGACGCACCGACAGTGGGTAAGAGCCGTCGCCGAGGACGACCGCGTGAACGTTGCACCTTCTCACCTTCCCCAGCGGAGAGGATCCGACTGGATCTGTGACCAGCGGTGAGTAGAGAGAGAGAGAGAGTGGCCACCACTGTCGTGTTTAGATCTGGAGAGGACGAGACAGTGTGAAGAGAGCAACATTAGCAAGCAAGCGCGGAGGCTCCTACCTATATAGTGGAGTACTAGTTTTCTTTTGTCTACCGGCCGGAGCCAGCTTAACCTCGGCAATGACTGTCGAGAAGTCTTCATGCACGTGCCCCGGAGGCACAGTTGTCGTCATTTTGATCTGAAGCACCGGATTATAACATATAACACGAAAAAAATGCCATATGACAAGAAATCATAACCTCACTGCCCAAAGGAGACAAGATGAATCCCGACGGACAAACTAGACGAGGATCAAAGCTCAAATTAAAGATAAACTCGTAGAAAAGGGGTCCATCGATAGATGTCCTAATTAACATAGCCGGCTTGACCTAGATGGCAACCGAGTAGTCTTCGTGCATGTGCCCCCAATGACTAGCCCAACTCAGTTGTCGCAGTTTAACCCTCGCAGTGATCCGAAGCACATGACACCTAATTTTGCGAGATGACAAGAAACCTTTTTTTAGATTTCTCACCAGAACTACAGCCCTATACAACACAGCCTGCATGATATGTAGACGATAGCCAATCCAGGCGTGTCTGCTGGAGTCTGGTCACATGCATGGATGAACTGATCTTCCGTGTCTTGCAGGGATCGTCCAGGTACCAACGTATGTACTACTACAACACTTCTCTAGTAGTACTATTGCTCGTCTCTCTCTTCTATTAACTCACCCGACTTGCGGGGACGGGGAGTGTGCCTATGGTCGGTTCTCAATTGCGGTCCCACATGTGTGTGCAAATGCAATATGACGCGCGTTCCATTCGGAGAGCGGCGTGCCAGACCGACCGACCGTCTGTGCCACGCGAACACGGGGGGCGTGCTATATACTCCGTACATGTGTACCGCCGTTTTCTTGAGGCTTTGCTCCATGGCGCAATCCATGGATACAAAATTAGTATGCTGTACTATTTAAAAGTCGAGGGCGGGGCTTTTCCTGCGCGGTAGGCGGGGAAGTTCCGGCTAGTCGGTTCGACAGAGACGCTAGAAGATGAGGGAGTAGACTGCTGCAAACGCAGGGCTATGTGATTTGGCAGCGAGTTACTGCTGGACAGGTGGGGCCCCGTGATTTGACTTGCCATTATCATTTTAACTACGGCGCTACGACAGGCGTGAGTCTCCCGATTCCTGACTACCTCCATACAGGTACCTCTCCCAATGCTCCACCACGTAGAGGCTGGCTCTTGCATGAGATCCCACTCCTCCACTTTTTCCTTGCCTCTTTCCTCCACATATGAAAAAATGCCATGTAAAGCGGGCTTATAGCCCACTATTGTACCAAAATAGATGACCCAACTTTGTACTAACTTAAAGTTAAGTTAGTACAAAGTTGATTCATCTATTTTGGAATGGATGGAGTACTTACTTGCTCCTACAGGTGCTAAGCTTGCCACATAGGCATAAAGTCTGATGTGGCAAGTTAATTAAGAAGGGAGAGACTAGTTTGGTGACCCAAGGAAGAAACGGTGCTAAGCACGTGTACCTAG
Organism: Aegilops umbellulata; assembly: GCA_032464435.1. Taxonomy (NCBI): domain Eukaryota; kingdom Viridiplantae; phylum Streptophyta; class Magnoliopsida; order Poales; family Poaceae; genus Aegilops; species Aegilops umbellulata. The sequence goes on along the minus strand of CP136060.1, from coordinate 80,250,747 downwards.
GTGAAAAGACAATTTTGAGTCTATAGTTAATTAAATGAAGCAAACTTAGCAACAAAAAACTAAGCACCTATGCATTGGGGACTTGATTGCTAAGCCATTTAATGCCCTTAGCACCTCATCTAAGCACCATTTCATTGAAAGAGGTCACTCTTGGCAAATGCAATAAATACTATGAAGAAAGAGATAGAGAGAAGTAAAAAAATACTCTTATAGCCAACCTTATAGCTAACCTTGTTGTAGTACGAGTGACTAAGTGATGACTATGTATGACATGCCAACATCAGATAGCCTAACGCACCGCGTTAAATCTCCAAGAGCGCGACCGCGCGAGCGAGGCGGCGGTCGTGGTAGGCGGCGCGACCATGATACGGGCTGCTGGCAGACCTTGGATCTGATATTGAACGGTCGCATGCTAAGTTGCTGAAAATTTGCAGAATAACCCTCCAGGATAGGATATTCACCCATAGGTCTAGAATCACGCCATGCAACCGTTCGACCTCAGATCCAAGGGCTCTCGGAAGCCCGTATCATGGGAGAATGGAAAGCTTCATATCACCTGTAATTTTCCTGATGCTTGACATGACATCGAAAGCCATTTAATTGGGCGTCGAGTAGACATGACATCTAATTGGGCCCCCATAGCACTGTGCATGAATCCATTTATCCAGCAGGCAAGCCACTACCCTGCCCTTCGCATGCCCCACTCAGCATTTTTACAATCGAAAAACCGCTGGCAGTTTGCTCCTACTCGTCCCCGGACGTCCTTTAACATTGCGGCAGTTCACTCCTAGTCGTCCCGTCCTTTCACATTATGGCAGTTCCACTAATCCTAACCCTCCTCCCAAATTCATGGCGTCCCAAATCTCCATGATCAGCGGTGAGTACAAGGTTAGAACCATCACCGGCGATGAGTTCGACGTCATCTACACCCGTTCTTCCGCGACGGTGAAAGGATGCCTTGCTCGCTTCAGCCGCATGTTCGAAAACTCAAATGATGAGTGGGTCGCTGGGCTAGATGTTGAGTACACCACAATCCTGGGACAAGAGAAGGATCTAAAGGAGGAAGAGAAGAAGAAGCCGCCGTGATCCAGGTTTGCGTGCATGACTTATGCTTGGTTTACCACATATGCCATGTCGACGTTGAGTGCGAGGAATTTAAGAACTTCCTCAAGGGCGGCCTAGTCAAATTCATTACTGTCACTACAAAAAAATACACTTCCCTAATGACATGTGTTTGTCACAGTAGTCATGTTTTTTGTCATGCATGTACATCCATGACGATTTTATGACAGAATCAAGATAGTCATACTTGTGCTGTCGTAGAAGTGTTCCATGACATTACCAAAATTATCATCACGGAAGTGTCCACTTCCATGACGATAAATCGTGCGTCACAGAAGTGCTTTCATCAAGGGTGACTGACACGTGGCATCCACCGTAACGGAACGCCGTTAAGCTACCGGGTCGGGTTTTGGATCCAATAACCCGTTAACAGCCCCGACCAATGGGGATTTTCCACGTGTAAAATCATCATTGGCTGGAGGACACACGTGTCGGCTCATCGTTGGGACAAATGTCATCCACTCATTGGACGGAAGGCGCCTATGATATGTCGACACGTGGCACGGCCCAGCAAAGGCCCATTCCTGTGAAAAGGCCGACCCGTTTGACTTGGTCAAAAGGTGGCGGGCCGGCCCATGGAAAGCCTGTTAACGGCCTGTTTGCATATAGCCCATTTACAGCCCGCTAACCCAAGGCCCGTTATGCCCTATCCGAATTAGGCCCAGTAGCGTCATCTGGGCCATCCAATATGATTCCAGCCCGTTTTTACTTCTGGCGCATGTATGGCCCATGACGTCTTTCGGCCCATATGAGGCCCTATGTAACTCTTGGCCTATTAACGGCCCGTGGTGAAACTGGCCCGTAATGAACAGTGTATCACTTTACACCCATTAACGGCCCGTGGTGAAACTCGCTCGTAATGAACAGTGTATCACTTTATACCCATTAACGGCCCGTTATTCCGTTGGGCCGTTTCCAGCCCATGTTATCTTTCGGCCTTCTCAGAGACCATTTATTCTTGGGCTCATTTCCAGCATTCGTTTACTTATGACCCGTTACTATCATTTTCTGCTTGTGGGCCAAATTCAGCCCATGGTTATAGTCGGCCCGTTTGTGGTCCGTTAATACGTTGGGTCGTTTTAAAAGCGTCATCAAATACGGCCTATTAACGATGGCCCATTATGGTCGGCCCATGAACGGACGATTCCAACTCTAGCCCGTTTACGGCCATAATGTGGTCTGTTTGGCCCATGTCTGGCCAATCGATCATACGGCCCGTATAAGGCCCATTGATGATAAGGCCCGCAGAAGGCCCATTGTTTCTACGGCCCGTAGAAGGCCCATTGTTTCTACGGCCCGTAGAAGGCCCACTGTTTCTACGGCCAGTAGGAGGCCCAATGTCACTACAGTAAATATTAGCCCATGGTTATTGTGGCCTAGTTTTAAAAAATATGTTATTGCAGTCACTAGCTAATCGCGGAAAAAGAACTGCAATGACTACAAGCAAAGAAATAAACAAGACAACAAGGAAATAAATAAGCAAGCAACTAACGCAAGGCTATCACGGCTATTACACATATTACATACACTGGGCATCAAAGTTCGCCACCAGTGCAAATATAGGGAACAAAGCAGCATATCATATACACTAGTTGTCAAAGTTGGCGACCAGCGCAAATAAACGCCGCAGCAAAACAAATCCAGAACTGAAACCACTTCAGAAGATCTCAAGAAACAATATCCTGGGTACCCATAATGCTGGCAAGATGCTTAGCAAGCTTATTAACTTTCTCTTGTTTGGCGCTTAAATCCTCCAGCGCTTGCTGTTGCACCAGAAAATATGCATCTGAATTCTGCAGGGACTTCCTCAGTCCTTCAGCTTCCTGTCGCAGCACATCTGATCGATGTCTTTCAACTTGAAGTTGAGACTCAAGAAGACGAACTGATTCAGGCAGCGAGTTCAAAGAGCTTGTGCCGGCAGTAGTGGCCAGTAACTCGAACACTACATCAAGACAGGACTTTTGGGTTCCCTCACTGTCGTCAAGATAGTTTTTACCAACTTTCTTGGAGACCAACAGGGATGTCTCACTATCTTGAACCTTATCTGCATTACTTCCTTTACCATTGGATAACGCGGTACTGTTCTCCAATATTTTGTCCGCATTCTAAAAGAGAAACAAGCAGACACATCACATGTTTACCATGTTGTATATGAAACTCATTTTGGTAAATGAGTTCAGTAGTAAAGTGGACAGGATAACAGCATGAAACAAACATATATCTATGTACCATGGTCACTTTATGGTCTATATCATTCTAGTTTTTGTTGCCAAATCAAGATAGAGACACGGTTCAAATAATATTTGTTCAAGACAAAGCAGAATAGACAGAATATAAGCGTGGGTAACTATAGAGCAATAACAACACTTGTAATGTGCATGACATGATAACATAACTATTTATTCAATTGAAACTGAAATCAACATAGAGCAGGTTACAACAGCAAACCAGTTAAAGAAACAGGTTTAAAACATACCTGTTGCGCCATTGGAGTTTCAATTCCATCCTTCAAATTTGAAAATAGTTGGTATGAGTAAATACAGTAATGCAAGAGCAAAGGAGTATGAACCATAGCTACAGAACCTGACCTGAGAACAAATCTTCTTCTCCTTTAAGCGTTGAGTTGGGATTCGGAGTGGTGGTCCTCGTGCTTTGGGTACTGCAGTTCCCTTACTAACTGCTCGTGTTTGGGTGCTCTATGGTGGAGACGGTGTTGTGTCAACTGGAACTGTGTTACTATCTGCCGGGGTTGGGGTTAGAAGGGGTGTAGCTGGTTGTCTGTCCAACTGGGTAGGGGTACAATCTGCGAGAGTCTGGGTTATGTGTGGTGGATCTGGTCCTTGGGCAAGTACAACCGTGGTTCTATCTGCATCAACTGGTAGCACTATCTTTTCTGAAGACCATGTTGTTACTCCCTTAGATACTGCCATCACGCTCTCCAATTCAAATGGCTGATAAACAAGAAAAGTAATTGAAAGTATAGACATTGTATGATAGATAGATGCAATGGATAGTGGGGAATAAAAGAGGGCATGAAATAATTCATATTTATGTTGTCTAACCAAACAGGATAGCATGACACAATTTCACATATATGATGGCTAACTAAACAGGATAGCATGACACAATTTCACATTATGATGGCTAACTAAAAAAGATGGAAAGATATAGTTCAAAATATGAGACTATGTAAACAGGATGACATGACATAACTATATAATGTGTTTATTAAATAGGTTGGCATGCCATAATTCACATACATTCACGGATAGAATGCCACAATTCAAAATATGATGACTGTAAAACACTAAACAGGATGAGATGATATAACTATATGATGTCTTTATTAAATGGGTTGCCATGCCATAATTCAGATAGATGATGTGTATGTACTATGTAAACATGATGGCATGATATAATTCAAATATATGATTTATATAGTAAGCAAGTAAGCAGATGGCAATCCATATATGATGTAAAAACTAAGCAATGCAAGACAACATGCATGACATGGGTAATATAACCCTGCCAAGTTTGAGCATAGACCTCAGGGGGGAAATAGGACTGGTCATCAGTCTCTAAATCCTCCTCTGAGGAGCTCTCTGTAACCGGCAAGATGTCTGCTTCATCAGGTAGCATTGTCTGCTCTGAATACCTTGTTTTCACTCCAGATACTTCCATCACCACTTCAAATGGCTGATGCATAGGAAGAGTAGTTGAATATACAAACGTTGTCGACAAATGGAACACGTAATACAAAAAAATGATAGCATGATATAATTCACATACATGATGATTGGCTAAACAGCATGGCATTGCATAATTCGCATATATAATGCCTTTGCAACAAGATAGCATTGTATAATTCACATATATAATGTCTTGCAACAAGATGGCAATGCATAATTCATATATATGGTAATTAGACACTGAAAAGGTGGCATTCACACAAAGCATGTCTAAACTAATCAAATGACATAGCAATGCAAGACACCATACGCACGATATGAGCAACATAACCCTGCCAAGTTAGAGCATACACCTCGGGGGGGGGGGGAATAGGACTGGTCATCTGTCTCTGAATCCTCCTCTGAGGAGCTATCCGTAACCAGCGAGATATGCGCTTTGTCAGATAGCAAGTCTGCTATGAAGACCTTGTTTTCACTCCAGAATTTGCCATCACCATGTCAAATGGCTGATGCACACGAAGAGGAGTTGAATGTACTAACATTGTTGACAAATGTAATATGTAACGGAAAAAAAGGATGGCCTGATATAATTTACATATAAGATGACTGGCTCAGCAGGATGGTATTGCAAAATTCACATATATGATGCCTGGCTAAACAAGATGGCGTTGCATAATTCACATAAACGATGAATAAACTAAACAGATGGCATTCGCACAAAGGATGTCTAAACTAAGCAGATGACATATTTGATGTATAAAGTAAGCAATGCAAGACACCATATGCATGATATAACCAACATCAACATGCCAAGTTAGAGCGAAGACCTTAGGGGGTAAATAGGAGTTGTCTTCTCCTTCTGAATCCCCCTCAGAACAGATATCTTCCTCTCGATTACAATCCGAAATGCGTACAGGGGGGGCTGCCTTTGCGCCTACCATGGAGCGATGTCTGCATGTAATTTTATTGCCACGCAAGGCTCGTCTCTTTTGCTCTACATGTTCATTTCCATTGTTTACAATAACTGTCATGCATAGGAATAAAACATAGTGAGATTATGTAAGGAGTGCATGCAGAAATCCAGAGTGACCATTAGTTTGTTTCCCACCCAACATGGAAGGCAGATAATGGCTTCCGTTAAAAAATAGTAGATAGATACTATTGATAGCGGCCCCGATATGTACCCCACAACCATTTAAAAACTCAAGTTTGACCATTAGTTTGGAGTTGACTTAGAGTCTAATCGGTGAGCAGGACGATAAAGTAGCATGTAATATTAAGCGATGCATAACGTAAGCAGACACGAAAGAGTGTGGCCTCTCTTGCGGACCCGTGTAGTCCTCGAGGTCATCTGCTCGGTTGATGATGGTAATGCAATTTTCATGGATGCCAGCGGCGGGGAAGAAGATCTGAGGCGGCGAAAGACAGTCTGGAGGCCGGATCCCTGTTGTGCTGGACCCTTCTGTCGTTGGAGCAGCTGAGCTGGGGTGGACGACGGCGCAGCAGGAGCGGGACAAACCACGCAAGGTTTTCTTTGACAACCATCTGTAAGAGAAGGAATTCTGTAAGGGCTCGTTTGAATTGGTGGATTCCAACAATGCAGGGATAGGAAATAGACAGGAATAGGATAGGAATGCACGTGCAAAACAGAGAATTTAAAAACACAGGATTTCTACCAATCTGGGTGTTTGATTCACAATAATTGGAAGATCACAGAATGCAAAGAAGAATGGTGAGATTAAGTCAAACCACAAGAAAATGTACGGTTATAATGCAATTATGCTACTATCTCTTAGTCTTGTGCTTCATGAATAGGAATTTGAAAAGGAGGACAAGTGAAAATTAAAATTCCTACGTTTTTTCTTTCAAGGAGACACTAAAGGAACAAATCCGTGTGCTCAGTGGACAATATATATAACATGTAGAGTAAAAAAGAGATGCAACAAGTGTACAACCTCTTTGGCGAAGCCATGTCGATCTCAGCGTGATTGGGTTGGTCGGTGAGGATGCTCCGGCTGACTTTGCTGTCGGAGGAGGGGAAGAAGATCTTAGGCGTCTGGAGATGGAGCCCGAGGAACTGCTCCACTATGATGGAGGGTTTCGTCGTTGGAGCAGCTCCGGTGACTTGACGACGCCGAGGCTGAAGCAGGAGAAGAGAAACAACAAACAACGTTAACCTGAGTGGAATTCTAATAGCATCTCCAATACATGACGTAAAATACATAACCACAAAGTGCTAGATGTAAAATACATCAGCCGCTCATCTCTGAACTTAACTGTCGAAACTGAACTTAACTGTCGAAACTGAACTTAAATGTCGAAACTGAACTTAACTGTCGAAACTGAATTTTGCTGTCGAAACTGAATTTTGCTGTCGAAACTGAATTTTGCTGTTGAAACTGAACGCACTAGCAAGGTGAGGCTACACGTCGGTCGACTGACTTTTTCATCTCTAATCAGTTGATTTTGCAGCTGTTGGATACGAAATCAAGGGCCTGCAGTTCATCTTCAACCTCCACCCCGTGAGCCGTCAGCCACCACCGGCCAAACAGCAGCCCCCCGCTGCCCGCGGCCGGCGGTGCGCCGCCCCGCCCGCCCCGAAAACACTCCCCACCGCCGGTCCGCCGCCGCCCCGGCCATCCCTCTAGCCCCCCCCCCCCCGTGCCGAGTTTTTTCTCCGGCGATCCCCACGCCAACGCCCCGCCACCATCGGCGACCACCGCCCCCATCCTGAACCCTAAGATAGACAGTGTGGTACCTCTCCGGCGAGCCCCCTCCCCGTTGCGGCTGGTTCTTCCTTCACCCCGGCGAGCCCCCCCCCCCCCTGAAAATCGACTAACCCAAAAGTCGATTCAGTCGACTGAAGTGTAGCTAAATCGGAGCAGCATCGCAAGCAAGAGCAAGAGCGAGAGCAGCAGCGCGAGCAAGATCAATATCAAGAGCAGACCAGGCAGGGGACCGAGAGCAAGAGCAGGGCAGTAGCGCGAGCAAGAGCTAAAGCAGCAGCAGCTCCTACTAATGTGGACGTCGCCGCCGAGGGAGCGATGTCGTGGAGGAAGTGGCCGGCGACGCCGTCGTGGATGGAGCCGCACCATGTCGGCTCGGGACCGAGCGTCGGCAGCACCGTGAGATCGAATCAAGAAGAAAATACAGCGATTAGTGTACAACCTCTTTGGTGGTGCCGATTAGGCCGCAGCTTCATCTGAGGAAACGGTGATGATGATGCTCTTCTGGTGGTGCAGGTGAAGACGGTGGTGTGGGAATGGAGGTGGCGCAAAAGACGAGGGGAACATCGGGGCAGCTCGTTGGAGGTGGAGGACGGGGTGGCTGAACCGGCGGGACAATGAGATCGACGACGGATCCTCATCTGGTACGGTGGATGAGGGACGTCGAGGTGTTGCTGTGGACGACGTCGTCGGGGAAGAGGCTCCGGCTGGGTGGCGGACGGAGCAGGGTGTGGGGTTTCATCGCGGGTTTTCTCGGCCTCGGTGTATGAATGGGTGGGCGGATGGGATGGCAGTGGGGAACCATGGCTTAGAGACGCGCTTGTCCGAAATGTGGGGTAAGTTACAAAAGTACCCCCACCGATTTGAGGCGGTTCTTTCGGTTCAGGGGTACCACGGGCATTTCGCGTGTCGGGATTTCACATGAGGTGGGAGTTTTCGCGTGCATTGTAATTTCAGAATAGCAAGGCGCGGGTTGAGATGGAGGGAGTTGTCGGAGCACAACGAGACAAAGATATATCTTAAATATTTCGGGCTAACAAGGCGCGGGTTGAAATTTTTGGACAAGCCTAACGTGTACTGTACCAAATCAATGTGCACTACAAATGTCATTCAAAACTTTGAATTCATGTTATGTTCAATTAAAATATTTCACTACGTGTATAATGCATGCAACCTACTACTCAAACGAACGTTTTATTGCATTCCAAACATATATACTACCGCTTCAATATGAACTAAATTTGAATTCGTTTCTCTATTTGAAAAAGATCTATAGTAATGATTGTTGTGAAGTCAAAGCATTTGAATTCGTTTCTCTGTTTTAATAAGATCTACAATCATCATTATTGTCAATTTAAACCATCGTTTGTGTATTATCTTCACAGCACACCACATGATTAGTCTCGAGTTACATATGAACTATGTGTACTATATGAACTCGAACTATATTTTCTGAATCCACTTTATTTTGATTTCAAATCACATTACATTTCTAGCTCTAGCTAGATCTCCATAATCTAAACCATGTCTCATATGTATAATGTGTTTATCACATTATGTATGGTGCCCCGCCCCCTATGCCTACAAGTATTTAGATGTGAGTTGCAAACACCACACATTACCACAAATTCAAATAAAATGTGAGAATGTTTGATATATAGTATTGTTTAGATTGTTCGATATTTAGTTGTAAGCTGCAAATGCCACACATTATCACAAATTCAAATAAAATGTGAGATTGTTTGATGTATAGTATAGTTTAGATTGTTCGGCATTTAGCTGTGAGTTGTAAACGCCATGCATTATCACATTATGGTATAACATGTGCACAACACGTGTATCACCGCTAAATTCATGCATGCAATGTTTACAACACTATGATCTCCTATTCAAATATATGAATCCGCTTTCATATCAAATTATGATCTTTGTTAGTCTCTTACACCCACACAATCCTCTAACCTTTGTAGCTACCACTAACTTTCTCTCGTGCATGCACACGCCCTCCTCGCCCTCCCCCTCCCTCGGCATTCTATCCTCTGGGCACATTCATTTTTTTAGGTCGTTCTCCCAGAGTCTCCACAACTCCTTTCTGACACACACACCGATCGATAAACCTCTCCAGCGATGCCTGCCTACAACATACACACACACCTTCAATCTCCTCCTCTATGTGTCCTTGCCTCGTGTCTCTCATACGGTTAGACACACATGTAAACTCTCGCCCCTCTTTTCATTGATCTCACAACCGCACACTCCTCCCCCTATCTAGCTAGTAGTTGGGCCTCTCGCACCACCTCCTAGCTCCATTCTCTCTATCTATCCATCTCGCTGGGCCTTATTTGCCTCTAACAAATGGACGTATACCGGCCGATCTCTCGCTATACATATAGCTAGCTAGGTCCTTATAACTCGTTTTTACCCACACGTCAATCGATCTACCTCATTAGTTGTGTCTCTCCCTTCCTCCGACAAACAACAATTGATCTATCGATCTAGTTAGGTTTGCTTACCAAACACATGGTTCCCCTTCATCATCCATGGATGCGTCCCGACAGATCTATCACGCACACACAGAAACACATCCCCACTCTTATTGATAACATTGCAGTTCCACCCTCAGTTTGTCTAGTAGGCCTCTCCCACCATCTTCGAGAAGCCCATCCAGCACTCTACCCCTCTCCCTCCCTCTCCCTCCCTCCCTCTCTCTCTCTCTCTCTCTCTCTCTCTCGGTCCCATCATATTTCCCGTCCTTCAGTTATGTATGGATGTCGACCGATCTCCCTCAAGACATAGTTGGGTCTCTCCTTCTCAACACATATACGAGTCATTCTACCTCTATAGTTAGGTCTCTGCCTACCCCTCCCCCCACCCCCCTCCCCCCCACACACCGATACATCGAGCGCTCTAGTCATGTCTCCCTGCCACACACAAACTTGACATGTGCCCTCTAATGTTCCGGTAGGCCAGTCGCCCTATACCTTTGACTTGCACACACACACACACACAATTTCGATGGCTCTCTTCATCGATCTCGCACCCACCCACTTGATCCACTCTTCGACTCTATCGATAGCTATGACCCCTCCCTCTCTTCTCGTGGATTGCCCGACCCTCTATGTATGATATGGATAGGCCTCCATTTCACACACATTGCATGCAAAAATTTGTTTGAGATGTCATCGACACATATTCCCACAAATAATTCACAAAATAAACCCCCACCCCACCCCCACCCCAAAACAAAAAACACTCACGAACGCGGTTTGTATCTCTCACACACACCCACGTAGGTGGGGGACATGCACGAAGAGAAGAGGTGCATGCACGACACACGTACTCCCGTCTCTTTCCCAACCACACCCGCGCGGGTACACAGTGGGGCTCATTTCTGTACGAAAAAAGGCAGCCCACGTGGTAATTTGGCACGTGTACTGGTTGTCCACTTGGTGGAGGGAGGATCGTCTACCACGGGTGAACAAACAAATTGCGACTTGACGTGTTATGTTAAAAAAAGAGGCAAACCATGTGGGGCCTACCTTAGAGGCAAGGCTCTATACACTGAAGTACTTTTGATGTGTCCCGTCAACTTGCAGAATGAGGAGAAGCTTGCTTAGTACGCCGTCTCCCCCGCCCACGGGCGCGGTCCCTCGCAGGATGAGGTGAAGCTTGCTCCGCCTTACGCCCGCTCCCTCGCCCATGCGCGCGGTGGCTCACAGGATGAGGAGAAAAATTTACTACTCCCTCCGTTTACTCCTCGTCCCTACTACCTTGGTTATAGAGATTATATCATATTGTTTGGAATATATATGTCCTTTAGTAGATTTCAATATGAACTACTAGTACATACTCCAAACACTGATGTATATAGACGTATTTTAGAGTGTAGATTCACTCATTTTGCTCCGTATGTAGCACTCTCCCTCGCCCCTCGACCCTCGCCCACGTGGTGGACGTGCAGCAATTCATTCGGTCTCATATAGCCAGAACGATATATACTGCACTACCATTATTGCTCGACTTCCCGAAGAGGCGAAGAGCCAATCGCAAGGTTAATATTTTGGAGATGCCAAGCGCAAGGTTATAGGAGAACGAGTAGTAGGTGCCGCGTCATTCATAAATAAAGTTTTTTTTCTTCAGTGGCACGTACGCAATATGATAGGTTCATATGGAGAGAAAAGGAAACCGCTCCACTATATACATAGTCAGGACGGACCAGCCTACACGGTTGCTTGTTGGGGTTGCTCTCTTCACAGTCTCTTGCACAAACGACTGTGGCCACATCTCTAACATCCCGGCGGATCACGTCCGCTTGGGGAAGGGGTGGATGCTTAGTGTAGATGCGGTGGCCGTCGCCAATGGCGAAAACCCACTGTCGGCACGTCCCGATCAGGGGTCCCCGCCGTTCTCTCTCACAAAGCCGGTGAGGTTGCCTTCATCCCTTGCTCATTGCCGCAACGTGGGCAGTTGCCGCCTCCCGCCGCCCTCCTCAAGGTTGAGCTACGTCCCTCAGGTACAACTCCCTTTATAGCCGGCTTGCACCACTGCTCCAGCTGCCCACATCACTCCCTGTGGATATTTCTCTACTTCTTTGCCCCGCACATACCTCTACTGGCTTCTACGTACTGTATTTGTGATGAGTTTATGTCTCATCAACTAGTCCCAGTAATCTTATTCTAATCACGCTTCTTCAATTTCTTTGCCACATGGATGCTCATCTTGATTTTGGTGAAACTGCACAAAATGATCCGATGGTCAAAAGGTTGCAAACTTCATTTATTAGGAAGCTCGAACGTTGCCAGCAAATTGAAGCCTGGTCAGGATTCACGGTTCAAGGGCTAGGGACTGCATGGATCGTTTTTTTCTTTAGCTGCCTCTGTTCCAAAATAAGTGTCAACTTTAGTAGTAGTACAACTTTGTACTAAAGTTTGCACAAAGTTGAGACACTTATTTTGTAACGGAGGGAGTACATATTTGCTATGATCTGTCAATCATTGAGATGCAATAGCATGCATGTTAGTCTCCTTTGTATTTGATGAAATGTTGCAACGGGCAACCTTGGACGCAAGATACATGTAACAGAAGCTGGAAGCTTCATAAATTATAGTACGTACTATACTAGTACTTCCTCTGTTCCTAAATATAAGTCTTTGTAGAGATTTCACCATGAACCACATGCGGATGTATATAGATGCATTTTAAGTGTAGATTCATTCATTTTGTTTCGTATCTAGTGGAATCTCTACAAAGACTTATCTACTAGTAATATCTAGCCCCCACACTAGGAATTCTCTATCCTCTCCTTGAGCCACATCATCAAAATTGATGTAGCCGTTAGATGAAGTAAATCAGTCCATAATAGCCGTCTGATCTAGACGTTGAGAGGCTCCGCACTAAGCCACATGCAAGCATACAGAAATACCATGGCACATGCATGTGAGTGGGTTTTAAATCACATCAACATGTTTGCATGCAAGCATGCACCGGTAGCATGCATGTAAGTGAGCTTTTAAGTCCCATTAACATGTCAAAAAGAAAAATATGATCCCATTATGCAGTAGGAGTTGGCTGATCTTGTTTCCTTACGTGGGATGATCTAAATGATGATGGGAGTTTATTTAGTTTGGCTACCACATTTGTCATGCAGTTATAGAGTTTTTTTTTAGTTCTATGAAATCGATAATTTTGCGCAGAGAGATATACCGCTGTTCCGCGGCAACCTGCGGGGACTCATCTAGTAATATTTAGGAACGGAGGGAGTACTATGTAAAGAGTTAGGTGTCGCATGGTGATAGTGTGAGGTGGGCCATGTAATCACTGAGCCTGCGTGTTTTCACTGCTCTTGCACGCCTCCGCTGTAAGAATGGAGAAAATTGTAATCTAGTAGTACCACCTCCTTTCGCCGAAAGCGTGGGACATCCAGTAGTCCTACCACCTTAGTAATAAAGACCAATGAGTCGTCAAATCACATAGACCCAGCAGTAAGTTGGACGGACGAAGCAACCATCACTCTTGCGCCAGTGAGAGGTCGCGTCCGCTCTGCCCGGGCATGAATGCGGCACCGACTCTTTGGAGCAGCGCTGACCGTTTCAGGCGGGAAGCGCGCGCGGGCGATGGAGGGGCTTTGGGTGGGCCAGGCTGGTCAGGAGCGGGCGTGGCAGTTGTCCGCATGTCCCTACCCGTCACGCCCGGAAACAAGAGGATGCACCAACTCTCGCAGCTAAAATTGTACACTACACAACATCTCTCTGTAGGAGTAGGTCGATCTATCGCTCTCTCTAACACACACATGCTGTCAAACACACACACACACACACACACGCACCTCGGTCCCGTTGCACCTTCTAACGTGACTTATTACACCTAGACGGAGGGAGTAGTAACTAGTAAGTATACGAGATACGGTGGCACACTGACTTAAGTCGAATACAAGTACCCAAAATTTGTGTGCATGTTATAATAAGGATTCACTTAAAATAGTACGTGAGCGAACAGAGGGATCGATTGGACAGTGTTCCCGAGTAGTAGCGAGATGTGTGAGGTAAGATACACCGCCGACGCTTTTAATTTTTCTTATTAATTTGTTTGTTTCACCCCCTGACTGGTGGGACCCAACGTACTACGTGGAGAGAGGTAAGGTGACTAAGGCTGCATTATTTCTGCACCACTGTGGATAGTCTTACCACCAAAGCCACATGACACGATTATGATTGAAATCCCAATGACTCCCACACACACAAAAACACGGCATGCTTGTCACACGAATGCAGGAATGTATAAAAGGTTATTTCCCTCTCGTTGAACATAACGGAAGGGTTGTGTAGCTGGTTAACCTGATCGCTCATCAAACTTGAGGTCTCAGGTTCGATAACTACACTTGAGCATAATTTGTGCCAGGAGGATTCTTTGACTAGTCAAAATGTTTTCTAGGGTTTGCACGCTTCACACTCTCTCTCCAGTATATATATATATATATATAGACACACACACACACACACACATGCTGGAGCCTCAGCGCTTGTAGTTGCTCTCTTCACACTCTCTCGCCCTCTCCCGCTGGAGCCTCAATGCTTGTAGTTGCTCTCTTCACACTATCTCGCCCTCTCCAGATCTAAACAAGACTTCGTTGGCCTCTCTCTCCCCTCACTGCTGCTCAAAGAGCCGGCAGGATCCGTCCGCCGGGAAGGGAAGGAGGCTTAACTCTTTCGCCGTCGGCGAGGGACTACCGGCGCAGCTGTTCACTTTCCACCCAGCAGCGGCGCAGGAGGGCCTCCGACCTCTTCTTCTTCGCCGCTGTCCCGTCGCCCACCGGACCACGCCCCAAGAACCTTAAGGTATAATTTACTTACTCCACATGCATTGCTCTAGCTGCATGTATACCATGAATCTAGGACGTGGTTCAAAGAGGAAAGGAGTGGGGGAAAGTAGTGGGAAAAGTTGTATATAGCATGAACCTAGGACGTGGTTCGAAGAGGAAATGAAGGGGGGAAGTTGTATAGCATGAATCTAGGACGTGGTTCAAAGAGGAAAGGAATGGGGGAAAGTAGTGGGGAAAGTTGTATCGCATAAATCTAGGACGTGGTTCAAAGAGGAAAGGAAGGGGTGAAAGTACTAGTTCAAAAAAGGAAAGGAAGGGACAAGGCTGTAGAGTTTGAGTAGGACTAGATTTGCTACGCTCACATAGGGAAAGATGTCTAAAGATAACAAAACTGGGACCAACACAAATATGCTCCTTGGTTGTTTGTTCTTTGTTGCAACAGACTGTGCATGACCACAGTACATCGGTAGATGCACATGGTGCTGGTGTGTCCACTGTCTCGTGCAACTCATTAGATGTTGTTAATCTAAGGCCCTGTTTGGTTAAAAACTCCCTAGTCCCTACCTGCTTGGTTCCAGGGACTAAACATGGACTAGAGGTTATTAAATGACATGCTAAAAGACCATGTTACCCCTAGTAATGAACTAATAGAGACAAGGTGCGATGCGTGGCAGGGGAAACTATTGGAAAAAGTCCCAAAAAGACTCCCTTGGGGTCTTGTTTCTTTAGTCCCAAATGCCCACTTTTAGTCCCTAAAAGTCCCTCCTGTTTGGTTTAGATGGGACTGACACGGAGTTTTTTTAGTCCCTACACCAAAATGTCCCTGTAAACAAACACCCTCTAATAATGCCACTGGAAAATTGATGCAATGCCACAGTTAAAAGCAAATTACATGTTTAACGAATTTTATTGTTAATATAATCTCTATGTTAATATTAATCAATGCCACCATTTGAGAAATGCTACTATCTTGCTTTCTTTCCCATTTAGATAAGGTAGATGCTTCTTTTTGTTGGCTTCTGTGTCATCCACCGTTATTGACCACTAATTGTTTCCTTTGCACCTCTGTGTAAACAGGGTTATCTACTTCACTTTGTTGCCATTGTGACCTTTTGTTGCACTGCACAAAACACTTTTGTTTTAAGAGTGTTTTGTGCAGTTCAATCAAAATGTCACAACGACAATGTTGCTTGATTGCTTGATCTTAGTGGAACTGCACAAGAGGAGATCTTACTTCCTATCCGTTAAGGCGAATTTGGTTCAGATCTTCTTCTTGTGAGTTGTTTGAATTCTGCATCATGAGAGGTCAGTACTAGCCTTCGTTCACATGATTTTGCAGTGTGCTTTCATATGTTGTGCTACTTGTACAATAATGTTGCTTGATTTTAGTGAACTGCACAAATGGAGACAAGACTTCCAATCTGTATGTGCACCGTAATGTCCCATTGAGGTAAGATAAGGATATTTCACAACTGCTGGCCTGTATTTTGCCACTTTCATCAGAAAATTAAGTTTACTACTATACTTGTGCTCCCTTATTGACATGCCAAATCTTACATTGAAGGCGAAGCTTGTCTGTTGAACCAAGTGATGAAGGGGAAGAACAAGCGGAAGAAAAACAAAAATCAACTCCCGGTGCTGTAATGAAGCACTGAAACTGTGATGACACGAGTAATGATATAGTTTTGCATCTTAATTTATTGCTATGGCTGGAACAAGCAATTGTTTTGCCACTGATTTGATGCCACTCTTAATGTAATATGTAATTATCTCTACTTGTGCAAACAGGGATCTTCTTTGAAGATACCATATATTTTAGTGGAACTGCACAAGAATATGTTGGAAACATTAAACTAATCAAGGAGTATATAGTAAGCATGGCCACCACCGTAGATAGCAACAGATGGTTCCGGAGAAGTGCTTCATATGTATGCTCTACACAATAAGCCTCCTGACAAAGGTTGGTACTCGCCCACTGATTTCATCCATATGATTGAGCTTTGTCGTCTCTATTGGTGTTGTGCTACTGTTTAGATACTGTGATGAAAAAGTGGTATTGTCCTTGAGAAGTGCTTCATCTGTGCTGTTTTAAATATTTCCTTTCCTTTTTTTCGAGCAAATAGGGATGCTAGCATTTAGTAGTCCTCTTGTCTTTGCACAACAGGATCATCTTCCTCTGAAGAAGAATATGGAGTACGTGAAGTGACTAGTTCCGATTATGCCAGGATGAAGAAGCCCTGTCTATCTTCTCATCAGAAGGAGCAGTTGAAGGATGGTTACATTACTCCCCACAAGCCCAAACTAACTTCAGCTCAGAAGGACTAACAAATCTCCATCTTTTTGCTGTGATGCGCGAGTACAATGTTGTCCTAGGATTCTTTCTGGTGAGTTCCATTTTTCTAAAAGTGTGCTCAACATGGACCATGTATGTGCCTATTGAAACTGTCAATTCATAGTACAGTTTGCTTTATACTAATCACTTTTTTGTATTTGTGCAAACAGGGGTGATCAGCTTGATTTCAATGGGAACTGCACAAAATGTTCATGAATACATCGAATCATTCATTTCCACCACAAGAAAGGAGGTGCCGATAAGTTCAAGGCGTTGCAACATATAAGGACGAAATCATACAAGCTACGCGCGAATTTGGTTTATTTTGGTGGAACTGCACAAAAAGAACAGCTGGTTTATTTAGCACGAGGTGCCATGTCAATGTCCGAACTGATAGCAAACCCTGCCCATTACACAATCGTAGGCATTTGATATTTTGGAATGGGACAACCTTGTCAAATTTTGCTCATTGATTTTAGCAAGACATGCATTTGATATTTTCGAATGGGACGCCCTTTGCTGTCCGCAACGTCGATCAATTTTTTCTTTATTCTTTAGTTGTGAAGTAAATATTGCCTCTGACATGTGAGTCGCTGAGATGCATAATCATCGATTGTTTTGAATGTTCTCTATGAATTGCCAGGCCTGTGTGTTTGATTGCAATGTACAGAAACGCTAAAAAGCTGCTCAAACTCTTTGTACTCCTCCTGTTCCTTTTTACTTCGCACATTGTGAAAGTGCATACTTTTTGTATAAGATTGGTCAAATTAGAGATACTTTGACTGTAGACAAAACTTGTATGCAGACTAGAAAGGACCGGAGGGAGTACATGTGAAACTGCTGCAAACGAGGTGATCACCGTGGGAATAATGCTAGTACGTATTGTTTTGCATGTTCATCCAATGCCAGTGATACAGGAATTCAAACTAATCAAAATAAATTCATTCATACATGGTCAGATTTCATATAAACATGCCGGATTTCATTACATTTCATACATTCTTCAACTAAAAAGGGGTACGCTGGAAGTTTCCTCTCTACGTGCTTAAAATTTTGAAGTTATGCTTGTTTTACCTTCCTATGCAAGTTGATTCTTGTTCCCATAAGTTGTTTGTTCACAAAATCCCTATGCATAGGAAGTGGGTTAGACTTAAATGTGCTAGTCATATTCTTCATGATGCTCTCTTTATGTTTCAATTCTTATCTTTTATGTGAGCATCATTGAAATCATCATGCCTAGCTAGGGGCGTTAAACGTTAGCGCTTGTTGGGAGGCAACCCAATTTTATTTTAGTTTCTTACTTTTTGGTTCTGTTTAGGAATAAATAATCCATATAGCTTCTGTTTAGATGTGGTTTTGTGTTTTAATTAGCGTTTGTGCCAAGTAGAACCTTTGGGAAGACTTGGGTGAAGTCTTTATGATCATGCTGTAAAAACAGAAACTTTAGCGCTCACGAGATTAGCTTCAACTTTTTACTGGAGAGTGATATTTAGTTTATTCTTTTTGCATATGATTACTAGAAAAATTTCTCAGGTCCACCAATTTATTTTAGAAATTTTGGAGTTCCAGAATTTTGCGTTAGTTACAGATTACTACAGACTGTTCTGTTTTTGACAGATTCTGTTTTTCGTGTGTTGTTTGCTTATTTTGGTGCATCTATGGCTAGTAAAATAGTTTATAAACCATAGAGAAGTTAGAATACAATAGGTTTAACACCAATATAAATAAATAATGAGTTAATTACAGTACCTTGAAGTGGTGTTTTGTTTTCTTTCGCTAACGGAGCTCACGAGTTTTCTGTTAAGTTTTGTGTTGTGAAGTTTTCAAGTTTTGGGTAAAGATTCGATGGACTATAGAATAAGGAGTGGCAAGAGCCTAAGATTGGGTATGACCAAGGCACCCCAAGTTAATATTCAAGGATAAACAAGAGCCTAAGCTTGGGGATGCCCCGGATGGCATCCCCTCTTTCGTCTTCGTTCATCGGTAACTTTACTTGGAGCTATATTTTTATTCACCACATGATATGTGTTTTGCTTGGAGCGTCATTTTATTTTATTTAGCTTTGCTTGCTGTTTGAATAAAGTACCAAGATCTGAAATTCTTAAAATGTTAGAGAGTCTTCACATAGTTGCATAATTATTCGACTACTCATCGATCTTCACTTATATCTTTCGGAGTAGTTTGTTGTTTGCTCTAGTGCTTCACTTATATCTTTTAGAGCATGGTGGTAGTTGTATTTTGAAGAAATAGATGAGCTCTCATGATTCACTTATATTATTTTGAGAGTTTTAAATAGCATGGTAATTTGCTTAATAATCTTAATATGCTAAGCATACAAGATTTGTAAGAATTCTTATGAGCGTGTTGAATACTAAGAGAAGTTTGATGCTTGACAATTGTTTTGAGATATGGAGGTAGTGATATCAACGTCGTGCTAGTTGAGTAGTTGTGAATTTGAGAAATGCTTGTGTTCAAGTTTGCAAGTCCCGTAGCATGCACGTATGGTAAACATTATGTAACAAATTTGAAACATGAGGTGTTATTGATTGTCCTCCTTATGAGTAGCGGTCGGGGACGAGCGATGGTCTTTTCCTACCAATCTATCCCCCTAGGAGCATGTGCATAATGCTTTGGTTTTTGATGACTTGTAGATTTTTGCAATAAGTATATGAGTTCTTTATGACTAATATTGAGTCCATGGATTATACGCACTCTCACCCTTCCATCATTGCTAGCCTCTTCTGTACCATGCATTGCCCTTTCTCACATTGAGAGTTGGTGCAAACTTCGCCGGTGCATCCAAACCCCGTGATATGATACGCTCTTTCACACATAAACCTCCTTATATCTTCCTCAAAACAGCCACCATACCTACCTATTATGGCATTTCCATAGCCATTCCGAGATATATTGCCATGCAACTTTCCACCATACTGTTCTTCATGACACATTCATCATTGTCATATTGCTTAGCATGATCATGTAGTTGACATAGTATTTGTGGCAAAGCCACCGTTCATAATTCTTTCATACATGTCACTCTTGACTCATTGCATATCCCGGTACACCGCAAGAGGCATTCATATAGAGTCATACCTTGTTCTAGTATCGAGTTGTAATCATTGAGTTGTAAATAAATAGAAGTGTGATGATCATCATTCTCTAGAGTATTGTCCCAAGTGAGGTAAAAAAAGAGAAAGGCCATAAAAAAAGAAGGCCCAAAAAAAAGAGAAAAAAAGAGAAAGGCCATAAAAAAAGAGAAGGCCCAAAAAATGAGAGAAAAAGAGAGAAGGGACAATGCTACTATCCTTTGCCACACTTGTGCTTCAAAGTAGCACCATAATCTTCATGATAGAGAGTCTCTTGTTTTGTCACATTCATATACTAGTGGGAATTTTTCATTATAGAACTTGGCTTGTATATTCCAATGATGGGCCTCCTCAAGTGCCCTAGGTCTTCGTGAGCAAGCAAGTTGGATGCACACCCACTAGTTTCTTTTGTTGAGCTTTCATACATTTATAGCTCTAGTGCATCCGTTGCATGGCAATCCCTACTCCTCGCATTAACATCAATCGATGCGCATCTCCATAGCCCATTGATTAGCCTTGTTGATGTGAGACTTTCTCCCTTTTGTCTTCTCCACGTAACCCCCATCATCATATTCTATTCCAACCATAGTGCTATATCCATGGCTCACACTCATGTATTGCGTGAAGGTTTATGAGTTTGAGATTATTAAAGTATGAAACAATTGCTTGGCTTGTCATCGGGGTTGTGCATGATGAGAGCATTCTTGTGTGACGAAAATGGAGCATGACTAAACTATATGGTTTTGTAGGGATGAACTTTCTTTGGCCATGTTATTTTGAGAAGACATAATTGCTTAGTTAGTATGCTTGAAGTATTATTATTTTTATGTCAATATGAACTTTTGTCTTGAATCTTTCGGATCTGAATATTCATATCACAAGTAAGAAGAATTACAATGAAATTATGCCAACTAGCATTCCACGTCAAAATTATCTTTTTTATCATTTACCTACTCGAGGACGAGCAGGAATTAAGCTTGGGGATGCTTGATACGTCTCCAACGTATCTATAATTTTTGATTGCTCCATGCTATATTATCTACTGTTTTGGGCAATATTAGGCTTTATTATCCACTTTTATATTATTTTTGGGACTAACCTATTAACCGGAGGCCCAGCCCAGATTTGTTGTTTTATGCCTATTTTAGTGATTCGAAGAAAAGGAATATCAAATGGAGTCGAAACGGAACGAAATAAACTAGAGAAGTTATTTTTGTAAGGAAAACTACTAGATGGACTTGGACCCCACGTCAGGAGCAAAGGGAGGTGCTCACGAGGGTGGGGCGCGCCCACCCCCCTAGGGCGCGCCCTCTACCTCGTGGGGCCCCCAAAGCTCCACCGACGTACTTCCTGCACCCATATATACCTACGTACCCTAAAACTTCCAGAGCGGAGATTAGATCGGGAGTTCCGCCGCCACAAGCCTCTATGGCCACCAAAAACCAATCGGGACCCAGTTCCGGCACCCTGCCGGAGGGGGGGATCTCTCACCGGCGGCCATCTTCATCATCCCGGCGTTCTCCATGACGAGGAGGGAATAGTTCACCCTCGAGGCTGAGGGTATGTACCAGTAGCTATGTGTTTGATCTCTCTCTCTCTCTCTCTCGTGTTCTTGATTTGGCACGATCTTGATGTATCGCGAGCTTTGCTATTATAATTGGATCTTATGTTTCTTCTCCCCTTCTTCTCTCTTGTAATGGATTGAGTTTTCCCCTTGAAGTGATCTTATCGGATTGAGTCTTTAAAGATTTGAGAACACTTGATGTATGTCTTGCCGTGCGTATCTGTGGTGACAATGGGATATCACGTGACCCACTTGATGTATGTTTTGCTGATCAACTTGCGGGTTCCGCCCATGAACCTATGCATAGGGGTTGGCACACATTTTCGTCGTGATTCTCCGGTAGAAACTTTGGGCACTCTTTGAGGTTCTATGTGTTGGTTGAATAGATGAATCTGAGATTGTGTGATGCATATCGTATAATCATACCCACGGATACTTGAGGTGACATTGGAGTATCTAGGTGACATTAGGGTTTTGCTTAATTTGTGTCTTAAGGTGTTATTCTAGTACGAACTCTAGGGCTTTTTGTGACACTTATAGGAATAGCCCAACGGATTGATTGGAAAGAATAACTTTGAGGTGGTTTCGTACCCTACCATAATCTCTTCGTTTGTTCTCCGCTATTAGTGACTTTGGAGTGACTCTTTGTTGCATGTTGAGGGATAGTTATGTGATCCAATTATGTTATTATTGTTGAGAGAACTTGCACTAGTGAAAGTATGAACCCTAGGCCTTGTTTCCTATCATTGCAATACCGTTTACGCTCACTTTTATCATCAGTTACTTTGCTGTTTTTATATTTTCAGATTACAAAAACCTATATCTACCATCCATATTGCACTTGTATCACCATCTCTTCGCCGAACTAGTGCACCTATACAATTTATCATTGTATTGGGTGTGTTGGGGACACAAGAGACTCTTTGTTATTTGGTTGCAGGGTTGCTTGAGAGAGACCATCTTCATCCTACGCCTCCCACGGATTGATAAACCTTAGGTCATCCACTTGAGCGAAATTTGCTACTGTGCTACAAACCTCTGCACTTGGAGGCCCAACAACGTCTACAAGAAGAAGGTTGCGTAGTAGACATCAGGTAGCAGCGGTGGACTTACTTGGACCCGAGCGGCGGCGACCTACCGTGTTCTTCTCTTCATCGTTTTCTGTGTGGCGCGGCCTCGTTGGCAGGGGATGGGGCCTCGGCGGAGCCGGCGATGTCCTCTGTCTCATTGTTGGCGGGTGGCGCCTCAGCGGAGCGGTGGAAATCCTCCCCCATGTTGCCGGCAGGGTGGGGCCTCGGCTGAGCCGGGGATTTCCTCTGCCTCGTTGTTGGTGGGGCGGGGCCTCGGCGGAGCCGACGGTGTCCTATGCCTCGTTGTTGGCGCCGCGGGGCCTCGGCGGAGCAGGGCCTCGTCGACGCCAGCGGAGCGGGGACTCATCGGAGCCGGCATTGTCCTCTACCTCGTCCTTGGTCTTGCCAAACAGCGCCTCGCCCGCCTCATCGCCCTCTTTGCTAGCCTCTTTGTAGGCGGCCGCAGCCTCCGCCACCCGCATGCGGTACCGCCAGCGCTCGAGGAGGCCCTTGCGGGTGGAGCGGTATGAGTCGAGCAGCGCCTCCTACTCCTCCCGCTCCACGGCGATCTGCTCCTCCGCCTGCAGGTGCTCCTGGAGGAGATGGTGGTTGTAGGCGGCGTCGGCCTGCGCCTCCCGGAACTGCTCCTCACACATCTGCCTCACCCTGTCCATATATTGGGCACAGGCCTCGCCGATGGTCATGGTGCAATGCACCGGCGAGGATGGCGCGGAGGAGGGGGTTGGCGCCGGATCATCGACTACCATGTTCTCCATTGGGACGTCGTCGTCCTCCGGCTGCCTGCCGGCCAGCCGGTCGGCAGCAATGGCTGCCATCTCCTTGTGGTCCGTCGTCCGCCCGTCCAGAGCGCTGGAGCGCGAGGAATCCATGGTGGGCAGTAGTGGTGTGTACAGAAGAAAGGGAACGGATGCGGATGACTACGGCTATGGCCGGCACAACAGTTTATATAGCAATGGTGGGCGGGCGGAGGGGCGGACGTGTGGCGCCGGAGTAGCCGCATCGGCAACCGCGTATCATTAATGTGGGCGGCAGATGGACGGACGGACGACACTTGTGTCATTTGAAGGCGGAGCAATCGCCTACACTGGGAAGCAGGGCGGGCGTCGCTGACTGTTTCGGGCGGAAAGCGCGCGCGGGCGAGGAGATGACTTTACTTGGAGAGGATGACAATGGGGACCCACCAGGTCCATAGCCTCACGTACGCAAGTGCCTCCTTATTATATATATAACTATAATTTATTTTGCTTCCTCCTGGTTTCCTGACATCACGATCCCACACCATTGTCAACCTCTGTAGTAGTCAATAAATGAGAGAATTGCACAAGAAGCGGCCGACAGCTAGGACCAAGCAGCTCGAGCAGTATTTGTGTTTTTGAGGTGTGAGCACTGCAGAGTTTTTTTATGTTTAGCCCAGATATTAATTTTTCTCCTCTGAACAACAACGAAAACATCGCTGCAGGTATTAACTGGGCGGGCTGTGGCCCGTCTAGCCCAGGCCAGATATCCAGCCCAGATATTAATTTTTTTCAAGCTGAAAATGGCTAGCCCAGCTATACTTTTTTTAGGAATACCCAGGCAAGGTCAAGTTGTTATTCTCCGCCCCGCTGGGCTGCAAATCTTTCCTAGGAGGGATGCATTAGGCTTAACAAGAAAATGGGCTTTAAGAAATAATAAATGGGATGTAATTATAAAAACTGGGCAGTAACTATAAAAAATGCACCACACACGTGATTACTTTATAAAATATTATTTTTTGATATTGTAAATTTTAATTTCATTAATTGTTGCGAGCGCAATGTTTCGTTGGATTTTTACGTAATATAAATTTATATTGAAATTGTATTTAATCTGACTAGAAATTTTGGGATAAAAATATTTCGGATCCCATCAAATGTGGGAAATTTTATTGAATTTTGTTTTGAACGGTTGGTTGAAATGGGTTGTACTTTTAACAAACTGTAAATGGGTTGTAGTAAATTCCATTAGAATTCAAAAATGGGCTACACATTCTTACAAATCTCAAATGGGCTATAAGTTCTCTGCCACACACTTGTGGCCTTACTAAGTTGATGTGTACCCTAAAAAACCAGAGTTGACGCATATGCAAGGCTTTGTCAACTTATAGTCAACACACGGTTCTAGCAGCAGTGGCCGTTGGATGTCCATCCAACGGATGCAGTGCTTCTTCTTCAATCTCAGATATTCTAGCTTCACCTGCCCAAAAAATGATTCCTCCCCCTGACATCTGGGGCGCACCGTTTCGGAAGCTGACCTGTGGGCCTACTAAGTTGACATACCAAGGGCTTTGTCAACTTAGTCAATATAAACGATTCTAGCTGCAGTGACCGTACGATGTCCATCCAATGGCCGTCGTGCTTCGTCAACCTCTTGTCTTCTTGCTCCAGCCGCCCAAAGCAGTGCCGGTCATGCCGCCTGCTCCTGCCTCCCGTGGCCGGCTGTGCTGCCGCGGAGGCCTCACCGCCCCTACTACTCCCACCGCTGGCCAGGCCATCCCTCCACTCACCCACACCCCCTGTTATTCTGCGGCGACGGCAGCGCAGCCGAACCAGTGAACCCTCATACTCCTCTCCGCGTGTGCATCCACTGTCGCGTCTTCCCCGGCTCCACATCGTCCCCTTCCTAGGCCTCGCCGTCGTCCACCGCCCTGGTGCTCTCGGCGCGGCGTGGTCAACATGGTCAAGGAACAACTTCCATCGGACATGGACTGTACGTTGAGAGGCTGACAGCTGGGTCCACAGCAGCCACAAGGAAGTGCCTCCTTATTACGCGCAAAATAATTATTCCTCCACCTGACAGCGGGGACCCACCGGACGGGCCACTGTATTTCGCGAAAAAAATGATTCGCCCCCTGACTACTGGGACCCACGAGCTACATCTTCGCACGCAAGGATGTGCGTCCAAAAAATATGATTCGCCCCCCTGACTGCCGGGACCCACCAGCTACATCTTCGCACACAAGGAAGTGCGTCCGAAAAAAACGATTCACCCCCCGACTGCTGGGACCCACCAGCTACACCTTCGCACGCAAGGAAGTGCGTCCGGGCAAAAAAATGATTCTCCCCCTGACTGTTGGGACCCAGCAGCTACACCTTCGCACGCAAGGAAGTGCGTCCGGGCAAAAAAAACAAAACGATTCGCCCCCCTGACTGCTGGGACCCACCAGCTACATCTTCGCAGGCAAGGAAGTGCCTGACAATCGGGACCCACCTGGTCGAAGCATACGTAGCGTTGTCATTCTGGTCGCGAACGTGTTTGTACATACTGATCTATGTAGAGGCGCGCACGTGTCGTAGTAGAGGCGCACATGTGTCGTAGTAGAGGCGCGGACGTAGCATGTACACGTACGTACAGCGGCCACGGTGCAAGAAAGAAAATACGGCCACGTATGTGTACATACGGGCAGGGTCTCGAACGCCTACTCGCGCATACGTACGGCCAGGGCTCGTGTACATGGCTGGGTCGGAACGAAGAAACAGCATCATCGTCGTGTTCATGGGGAGGCAACGGAATGCGTCGTGTTCATGGGGGAGGCAACGGAATGCATCGTGTTCATCGGGAGGCAACGGAATGCGTCGTGTTCATCGGGAGGCAACGGAACGCGTGGGAGCCAACCGGCTGGGTCAGAACAGAATGCGTGGTCGTGTTCATCAGGAGGGCTTGGACGGAACACGCGATGGAAACGAGGTCTGGCGTACCGCACAACGGAGGAAACAGACCTCCTACGTTCGGAACGGGGTCCTGTTGATCGGGAGGGGTGTGGCGTACCGCAAAACGGAGGAAACGGACCTCCTACGATCGAAACGGGGGTCCTGTTGATCGGAGGGGTGTGGCGTACCGCAAAACAGAGGAAAC
This sequence comes from Aegilops umbellulata, assembly GCA_032464435.1. NCBI lineage: Eukaryota > Viridiplantae > Streptophyta > Magnoliopsida > Poales > Poaceae > Aegilops > Aegilops umbellulata. The sequence goes on along the minus strand of CP136060.1, from coordinate 80,223,943 downwards.
GGACCTCCTACGGTCGAAACGGGGGTCCTGTTGATCGGGAGGGGTGTTGCGTACCTGCAAAACGGACGAAACGGACCTCCTACGGTCGAAACGGGTGTCCTGTTGATCGGGAGGGGTGTGGCGTACCGCAAAACGGACGAAACGGACCTCCTACGGTCGAAACGGGGGTCCTATTTATCGGGAGGGGTGTGGCGTACCGCAAAGCGGGACTCCACGGGATACTATTCATCTCCACCGTCGACCTCCTCCAGCCTCCACGGGCTACCGTCGACCTCCTCCAACCTCCACGGGCTCCTGTTCATCCAGCCTCCACCGCGCGCTACTCCACCGGCTACTGTTCAACCACCCCTCCACGGGCACCCCTCCACCGTCTACTGTTCATCCAGCTCTCCACGCCACGGGGTCCTGTTCATCCAAAGGCAACGCCACCGCTCATTGTTCATCCAACCCCCCCCCCCCCCGCAACGCTCACTGTTCATCCAATTGATCGGCTTCAGTTAGTAGCAGTAGCGAAGGAATCGCTCGATCGGGTTCAGTTAACAGCCATCGATCGATCGCTCGGGTTCAGTAACGCGTAGCCTGCAGTGCAATCGCTCGGGTTCAGTTAGAGCCCAACTCCTCGCTCGGGTTCAGTTAGAGCCAACGCCTCGCACACACGCGCGTACGTGTATGAGAGAAACGCGCATCACGCGGCCCCGACCTCCCACCGTAACCGGGAACTCCCCGAAATTTTCCTCCCCCTCGCTTCTACCACGGTTTTTTCCGTCATGGACGGCCCAAAGAATGTCATGCAGCTGCGTCTCCGGCCCGCCCAGGACGAAAAGCCCATTTTCTGTCATGATTTTTTGTCATAGAAGTAGGAGCCCACCACATCTATGATGATACCGGGTTTTGTCACAATTATCGTCACAGAAGTGTCATATGTATGACAGGAAAAAAATTCGTTCGGCCCAAAATGTCACGGATGTGTCTTTTTTTGTAGTGTGTAGACTTTACGAACGATAAAAGAGTCCTGGGTCGGATAGGCCTCGTTGTAGGCAACCCCTTCGACCTCCAGAAGAATCGGTTGCTGCCCTCCCGTGGTCATCCTTCAATGCTGACCCTGGGAGGAGCCATGGTTCATCCTTCGTACGGTAAACTAGAGAAACCTCCGTACACGTTTCATCGTCATGCATGGCAGTGGAATGTACTAGATATAGACCACACCCACTATGCTGTAATGGATGGCTACCTTTGTTTCAATATCTACAAGGGTTGGATGAAGAGCAAGAGCCAAGTGTGCGGTTCAAGCAAAGAAGTATCATCCAAGAGGAAGAGGGACAAGGATGAAGTCGAGGACGTGGACGAGGACTCCGAGTAAGGTGGCAGTGTCGTTGCTCATGGTGGTTCTAATGCAGTGTCTACCAGATTAGTTGCATAGTTTAATTTCAGGTGTGCTTAGTTTAATTTGAGGGGTATGTTGTGCTGAGCCCCCAGCAGAACTATGTTATGTTTCTTCTCGTTATATTTCGTACATTTCATCTGTTAGTTGGTATAGTACTACCACTCGTTTCTTCACATTATATACGTACAATATATATGGCCAACATCATATAGCCAGCAGTTTAGTTGTCAAAGAATTTCAGGGTGCTTAGTTTTGTCAAAGAATTCCAGGGTGCTTAGTTTTATTTGAGGGGTGTGTTGTGTTGGACACCATTAACTTATCATTGTGAGAATCGGCTTATTTTTGTCATGTAACATGGTCAACGGGTTTGACGTGAAAATAACAATGTTTGATGGCATTTCTGAGCAAACATCTAACTTAACGATGGTATTTTTTAAATATCTAATTGCATTTTTGAGCAGGCATCTCATGGATCGATGGCATTTTTTGAGTAGTTGTAACTTCTAATGCCAAAACTGAGTAGTGATACACAACTAGTGGCATAAAAAATAAGAACCCAAGAATTAAATAGGTATGCTAATTTCTTTATTTCTTTATTTATACCTTTGTGTGCGAAATAATATACGCTGCCTCCCCCCAGATTTTCTTTAGAGAGGCAACACAGAACTATATGAGTGCCCTGTTAAATTTTAGAATTATTCCGGGTTCGTTTGGCCTTTTTATACATTAATTGAGTTTCTGGTCATTTGATATGCATAATTCAAATTTGAACTACAAGCACATGCTCCCGTGCACCAAAGTTGATTGAAAAATCACATGTGTGTCCTCGGGTGAATTTCTAGGTCCCATGCAAGAAATGGGAATGAAATTCAAACATCTGGGCATCGTGGTTCGACCGAGAACATTGAGAAGCTTGGTTTTAAAGTTCTTGTAAATCCAAAACACGCCTGAAAATCATGGAACTTGGCATGGTGTCATGTCATGGTACTACCATGCTGTGGTAAAAAAATTGCAGAATAGGAACAAGTTTTGGTATAAGTTTCTTGCAAACCGGAGCTTCTCTCAATAAGGCTCATGGTTCTGACAAGGAACGCGTCACCTTTTTGTGCATAATTCAAATTTTAAATACAAGCACATGCTCCAGTGCACCAAAGCTGGTTGAAAAATCACATGTGTTCCCTCGGGTAAATTTCTAGGTCCCATGCCAGAGATGGAAATGAAATTCAAACATCTGGGCGTCATGGCTCGGCTGGAAACATTGAGAAACTTGGTTTTTTAATTCCTGTAAATCCGAAACACGCATGAAAATCATGAAGCTTGGCTTGGTGTCATGACATGGCACCAACATGCTGTGGTAATTTTGCTGTCCGATTTGCAAAGGCGCACACATTAACAATCAACAAAGTCATTTTGGAACAAGTGTTGTCACGTTACAATCGGAAACACAAGTATTATTGAAACCATGGGCGTTCTATTTACCATTTACGTGCCGCCACGCGTCCCCTTTTTTATTAGCTAGGAGGCGCCCTGCAGGGTAGCTATTTGAGTACGGGAGGCGTGCGATCAGACCCCTGCGCGTGCTTATCGGGAGGAGAACCCTTTGACCTCCATCTGCCGTCCACCTCTCTCCCAAGGTCTCCATTAATGGTGCCCGAGCCTCTGTTTAATGGCATGGCAATGTCTCACTTGACTGAGATTTAAGAGAAAAAAAGAAAATCTGAAAAGAAAATTTTGCACGGATCTTGATGTAAGATCCGACGGACCTATATAGCCTCTACTACGACTTATAGCAAGACTGATGAATATATATAAGGACGATGAGAGTGGATAATAATTGTCTTACATAATTAGGAAGATAATTAAAAAAGCCACATGCGACTACGCCCGAAATACACAAGGGCAAAAGAAGAAGGAAGACGCATACAACGATCTGGCTCGCTGATCTCTACTTTCTTTATGCGCTGCAGGTCGCGGAGACTAGTTCTCGCGGCGGGCGATGATCTCTTTCATTAGTTTCATGTCCTTAATACACTTCTTGGCAGCATGCATGGATTTCTCCACCAGCCTATTGCGCTCGATGCGGAGCATGGCATTCTCGTCCATAAGTTTCTTGATGATGACGCCCGTCCTCTGCAACAAGGCAGCGGTCTCCTCCTCCTGCTTCGCCCTTCCGGCGATCTTCGCCCTCAGCAGGTCGCGCTCGCCCCGGAGCTTCGCATTACCCTCCCCTAGTTACCGGATAACACCGGTAGCCTCGTCCTGCAACCTCGCCCAGCCGGAGATCTGATCCATCTGGCTATGGACCATCGCATGCATGCGCCTGTAAGAGTCCTGGCCTGCCCGCGAGAAATTTTCCCAGGCCGCCGTGGCGTGGCGGGACCTCTGTGCTGCTTCAGCGGCACGGCAGGACATCTCTGCTGCTTCCGCGGCATGGCCGGACCTCCGTGCTGCTTCGGCGACGCGACGGGACCTCTGTGCTGCTACTGCTGCGCAGCTGGACAAGTCGGCTGCTTTCACGGCGAGGCGGGACATCTCTCGTGCTTCCTCTTCCATGCTCACCTCTCCCTGGTGGAAATCTCTCGACCCAGAACTCACGCTGGCCATGGCTTGATTGACTTGATTGTTTTTTGTGGATGAGGATTTGAGGAGGAATGTGCAGTCGTCTTAGCATAGTAGTATTTATAACCGAGTACTACTAATACGCTCCTAAGCAGGAAACCGTTTAGGTTGTGATCAGTGTGAACAGGTTTGCGATTAAATATACCGTGGTAGTAGTAGTAATTTGGAATGTGATGAGACGCGCTCAAAATTTATTGACGGTTCTAGTTTCGAAGTGCGGCACTATTCTCGGATGGCGTAACGACGGCACGTTTTCTCGGCCATGGTGTAGCATATGCCATGGTACTAGTTCTTTTTCTACTGTTGTGTACGTGCAAAAACTGGCACCGTCGGATACATATCTTACGCTTGGCGTTCGACAGGAATAGCCTCGTGGCGAGCTACAAACTAGTCTTTTTTTCAGACGCATTGCACCTATCTCTCGGGACTTCTCGCATGCACCATCACTGCTCCCTAGGTCGATGCCACCCACATACACTTGTACTCTGAGAAGAGGTGCACGCATGCACTCGTCCTCTCTCACACACGCATCTGTAGCTACGAATTGTAGTGGTCTCAACCATCCGATTGGCTCTATCATAGGTTTCACATTGCTCCTTGGCCTTGAGATTGAGAAGTTTAAAATGCGGAGGCTAAGATGGAGACGCGAGGTTTTGTATAATGTGCGGGCCGCACACGGAACCAACATGACATGAGCTTCGTCTGCCTGGTTCGCATGCAGTCGGGTGAGTTGTCCAAGTATAGACACAACCAGGCCCTCATTGGTGTCTGCGCCTCGACTTTGGCTGGTCATAGTGGAGAGTAACATAGACTAGTTACTAGTCTATGTTACTAGTACCTTCATAGTGGGTAGTGTCATATAATATATGCATAATTTGGCGGCGAGCGCTCTCTATATGTACCACCTTTTTTCTTTAATTTCATCTTGTTAGTTTTGCTCCATGACGCAATCCATCGATACTACTACTGTACAAATGTATACATTTTTTAAAAGGCTAGAGGGCGGGGCAGTCTAGCTTGGTCCTTTTCACGAGAGGCGAGGGCCTTTGTGATTTGATGGCTCATTACTGCTGGAAGGCGGGGCCTTGTGATTTTACTGCTTGTATAAATATGCCGATGACCTGAGGAGGAGCAAAGAACCGTGCAGTATACTCAAGTTTACCACTGGAGTAGTACTACGACGGAGGAGCACGAAACACGACAGCCCAGTGCCATATGGCGATAAAAATGATCTAATTTGCTAGTCATCTCTTTGTTAGCATTGTTCTATTCATGCCTCGCAGAGAACGTGACATGTGCGGTGAAACACCCGAAGCAAAAGAAGAAACACAGGAGCAAAAGAAGACGGAATATTATCACCCCAAATGATCTAAATCACCGCGGAGTCGTAACTGCTTCTTCATCGCCTCCACGACCTCCATTTCCTTGCGCGTCTCCTCTGCCATCTTCTTCATTCTGTCCATGACGCGGGATTTCTCGACGTGAGCCTTCATCATCTGTTCCACGGCCGCATTACGTACCTTCACAGCAGCCGGGTGCTCGATGCGGAGCTTCGCCAACTCCTCCTTATGTTCCATGACAAGGGCCTGCAGCATCTTCATCGAGGAACTACTACTCTCATGCAACTTCTTCTAGCCGGCGTTCTTCTCCTTCAGCAGGTCGAGCTCGTGGCAGAGATTCGCCTTGTCCTCCTGAAGTTGCATGATTTTGCCGGTCGCCTTCTTCTCCGAGGCAATGCTCTTCTTCAGCAGCATCACCAAGCCGGCGGTCAACTCCCCTTGCTTATTGAGCTCAGCGGGCATGTCGTCGAGGCTTTCCTTCAGCAGCTCCACCAAGCCATGGATGAACTCCTTCTGCTTATTGAGGTTCTTATTGAGCTGATCGGGCATGCCGTCGAGGGATAACGACTCCAGCGCCGCCAGCTCGGCATGTTCGCCTCCGCAGCTAGGGCATTCCTGGGAGCCATCGCTAGCCCATGAGAGATCTTTCGAGGTCTCAGCATGGCGGTGAGCCCTCTCTTTTTTTTTCGCAGCCTTGGTTGCCGCTCCCTTGTTACGAGTAGTTCTCGACCTAGAGCTCTGCGCACCGGACATGGCAAGGACGGATGAAGAAGAAGCACTTTTGAGGAGGAAAGGTAGAGTAATTTTCGGTTAGGTAGTTCCCCTTTTTATAACCTAAGTACTAGCACTAGTACTAATACCTGCATAGTGGGAACACGTTCAGGTTTCGTACGTACTAGTAGGTGTGAGCAGGCTTGCACTTAATTGTAGCACTAGTACTTTCGAATGTGATGGGAACAAGGTAAAGATAAATTGATGGGTTTTGGTTTCGAGGACCGAAACGGCTCCCGACGAGTTTAGTGGAACATAAATTTCAAGTAGACTACACTGCTCAGATGCGTAAATATTATGTTACTGTCAAAAATTGGCACAAAATACGAAGGAGACCAATGGAAGTACTATTAGCAACCCATGATTTAACTACTCGCATGCACGCAGTGGAGTAGTAATGTCTTTCTTCCGCCCTCACGTCCACTCAATTTGCATGCCCTGTATTAGTTGACCATCAATGAAGTGAAGGACTTTACATGCGTCAAATTATCACATGGGGTGGATCTTGGTACAAAATTGCGTCCGCCCGTGTATCCGTGTGTGCGTGCAAGCGAATGAGTGCGTGCGTGGCATGCGTGCACATCTTCGCTTCATGCATGTACCGCCAGTGTGGCCCAGGGAGGACGAGTACATTCTTCTGGAACCAACAGCACGTCACTGTGATCAATCCACACAAGGACGTCGCGACAACGCCTCCACATGTGCCACGTGGCTTCATGAACTGTAAGAGAGACACTGTGTAGCGTGCCATTGTGTTTTGCACATACTCTAAGTACTAGTAAGGTACACGTGCATTGCACGCGTAAGATTTTGCAACCAAATTATGAATAAATACCACACTATAGCATGTAAGCTCTGAGTCATATATGCCTGATGTAGACCTTTGTTTAATTCTTATAGTTCATCTCATTCAAAATCAATTAGCTTTTATAAAAAACCTAGGGCCTCTTTGATTCGTAGGATTTCCAAAACGCGGGAATAGGAAGAACATGGGATTAGAGTGGAATGTCGTCTTGAATCCTACAGGATTCTACGAGTGTTTGATTGTGCATAGAAAAAACACAGAATTCTTTCAAATAGGTTTGAGTGGATGGGATGTTTCCTATGAAATCTAGTGCAAACAAATCATATGGAAAAGTTCCTATGGTTTACAATCCTACGAATCAAACAACCAAGATAGGAAAAATTCCTAAGGATTAGAATGCTCCAAAATTCCTTTGAGAATCCTTTGAATCAAAGAAGCCCTTAACCTATTTTATGATTCATGGAATTGTGCGTTGTAAAGCATAAAGTAAAAATATATAATGGCAATTCAATAAGAAAGAAAGTTTGGGCAGTTATGATACGGAAGATTCTAGAACAAAGGAGAACCACAGTTGTTTTGAGATTTGTGCATTATGCTTAAGTTCAACCATGGAGTCTGCTAGATTGTACATGTGGCAAAATCCGGTGGGGGGCTAGAAGATGGTGCGAGGGGCCGAGTGGCGGGAGACTATGAAGGAGTGCACAACTGCGAGATCGATATTTAGAGAGAGGGGGCGAGAACATGCACTATTGCGCGCAGTGGCGGAGCCATGAAAAATGTCCCATGAGCTAGGGGGCCAAGCATTGCTAATCCTTTACGAGGAGGGCCAATTCATCAACTTAAACCATTTTTACCAGCAATTGTCTAATGATCACATTCATATTAGCCTCGATATATAGTGATGTTAGGGGGGGGTAGGGCCCTTGTTGCCCCTGTCTTCGCCATTGTGCGGGCGTCTGAGAGATGAAGCGGAAGGCATGGATGATGAGAGGGGGGTGTTGGATATATAATTAATGTGGGTGTATTAGCTATATATGTAATCCTATATATAGAGGTATAGATTGATTGATGTGGACGTGGGAAAGAGGGTGAGACCTCACTAGATATATAGATTGATCGGTTTATGTGGAAACTATGAAAGACCTAGCTATACACACACACACACACACATAGAGGAACATCGATCGTTGCGCATGCACGTGAGAGATAAAGAATGCCCGATATGATGGAGAGGGGGATGTGTGTGTGCCTTCATGGGAGACCGACCTGAAGAAAAAGATTGCATGTGTGCAATCGATAATGCCAACTGGTAGTGTGTGTGCATGCATGCATGAGAGAAAGTTAGTGGTACAATTATAAAGACAAGACCAATGTGTGGGTGTAAAAGACTAGGTGAGGTCATAATCAATGTAAAGTTGAATTCAAATATTTGAATAAGAGATCATGATGTTTGAAACCCATGCATGCATGAATATAACGGAGATTTGAGCGGTGTGGTTTGGAAACGAGCATGTTGTAATGTATACACATTGAACAAGGTCAGACTGGTTTGAATTTGAGATACCGATGCCAGACATCGTTTGGCCACATTGCATCCGTGCATGGACACACTATTCTAATTGGAGATGATGGGTGGCTTTCGCGTCACATATCTATGTCTATACCCCTATATATATATTATATTATATATTTTTTATATAGTGTGCGGATAACTTTAACTTTGAAAGATGGTCGTTGGATGAGGCCAATCCGATGGTGCAGAGCTGGCAAATCTGAGCACTACTGGCCGTTGGATATCATCTAGATTCCGCCAGATTTTGCCACATGTACAATCTAAATACTCTATGGTTTAACTTAAGCATAATGCACAAACCTCAAAACACAAGCACATCTTCTTCGTTCTAGAATCTTCCGTATCAGAATTGCCCAAATGTTTTTCTACATGATTTGTTTTTACTTTATGCCTTACAATGCACAATTCCATGAATCTTAAAATAGATTAGCTTTCTTATAAAAACTAGATGATTTTGAATGAAATGAACTATAAGAATTAAACGAACATCTACATCATGCATATATGACTCAAAGCTTACATGCTATAATGTGGTATTTATTCATAATTTGGTTGCCAAATCTCATGCGTGCAATGCACGTGTACCTTACTAGTCTAAATGGTGTCTGTGTGTGTTGTGTGTGTTAAACACATTGTACGTAGTATATCATACTAGTCTAAATTGTCTTCTTTTTGTTACATGTTAAGCTTGTTCTCTCGAAATTTCAAGTCGCGCCTTGTTATGCCGAAATTTCAAGCTAGCGTCTCTATCTATCATGCTGCGAAACTCCCGCCTCTTCAACCCGCGCCTTGTTACCTCGAAATATTTAAGATAAATATTTGTCTCGTTGTGCTCCTACAACTCCCTCCATCTCAACCAGCGCCTTGCTATTCCAAAATTACAACGCGCGCGAAAACTCCCACCTCCTGTGAAATCCCGACACGTGAAATGCCCGTGATACCCCTGAACCGAAAGAACCGCCTCAAATAGGTGGGGGGTACTTTCATAACTTACCCCACATTTCGGACAAGCGCATCCCTAAGCCATGGTTCCCCACTCTCATCCCATCCGGCCACCCATTCATACACCGAGGCCGGGAAAACCCACGAAGCCCCACACCCTCCTCCGTCCGCCACCCAGCCAGAGCCTCTTCCCCGACGACATCGTCCACAACAACACCTCGACGTCCCTCATCCACCGTACCGGATGAGGATTCGTCATCGATCTGGTCGTCCCGCCGGTTCAGCCACCCCGTCCTCCACCTCCAAGGAGCTTCCCCGACGTTCCCCTCATCTTTCGCACCACCTCCATTCCCACACCGCCATCTTCACCTGCACCACCGGAAGAGCATCATCATCATCGTTTCCTCGGATGAAGCTGCAGCCTAATCGGCGCCACCAAAGAGGTTGTACACTAATCGCCGCATTTTCTTCTTCATTCGATCTCACGGTGCTGCCGGCGCTCGGTCCCGAGCCGACACGGTGCAGCTCCATCCACTGCGGCATCGTCGGTCACTTCCTCCATGGTGTCGCTCCCTCAGCGGCGACGTCCACATCAGTAGGAGATGCTGCTGCTTTAGCTCCCGCTCGCGTTGCTGCTTTGCTCTTGCTCTCGGTCCCCTGCCTTGTCTGCTCTTGCTCTTGCTCTTGCTCGCGCTGCTGCTCTCGCTCTTGCTCTTGCTTGCGATGCTGCTCTGATTTAGCTACACTTCAGTCAACTGAATCAACTTTTGGGTCAGTCGATTTTCAGGGGGGGCTCGCCGGAGATAAGGAAGAACCAGCCGTAGCGGGGAGGGGGGCTCGCCGGAGAGGTACCCCACTATCTATCTTAGGGTTCAGGGTGGGGGCGGTGGTCGCCAGTGGTGGTGGGGCAGTGGCGTGGGGATCGCCGGAGAAAAAGCTCGGCACGGCGGGGCCTAGAGGGATGGCCGGGGCGGCGGCGGACCGGCGGTGAGGAGTGTTGTTGGGGCGGGCGGGGCGGCGCACCGCCGGCCGCGAGTGGCTGTTTGGCCGGTGGTGGCTGGCGGCTCAGGGGGGTGGAGGTTGAAGATGAACTGCAGGCCCTTGATTTTGTATCAAACGGCTGCAAAATTGACTGACCAGAGGTGAAAAAGTCAGTCGACTGACGTGTAGCCTCACCTCTAGTGCGTTCAGTTTCGACAGTAAAATTCAGTTTCGACAGTCAATGTCGGGGGAAATCTGCCTCCACGAACACCTATGAGGACCGAGCCCCTTTCTTGGTTCGGCGGGGGGCGGAGGTTGCGCGAAGAGCGGATCAAGGCGATGCACACAAGGGATTTACCCAGCTTCGGGCCGCAAGGATGCGTGAAACCCTACTGCTGCTTTGTGGTTTTGTATTGTGTTCTTGCTCGGGAGCGTGTGGTGCTACAGTACACACGAGCTGCTGGCGAGACTGAGCGTGAATGGCCTCCTTCCTCCCTCTCCCCCCCCCCCCCGTTGCGCATGGGGCCTCCTTTTATATGTGCAAGGGGTTACCCACAGGTGGCAACGTAGGCGGGGGCAAAACTGGAAAACGCTGTGTTGGGTACAGCTGTTTGCACAATGCTAACACACCTAACTCTGACGGCAGGGGACAAGGGCATTAAATGCCCGTCCGCATCGCCCAGACGGTGCAGGAAAGGGGACCGTCTGGAGCGCCATTGTTTGCCATGATGGCTACTCTGTCAGCGTTGCTTCGCCACCGCATGCCCCTGGCTGCGCAGCCTCTCGCCACGTACGCCTGGAATGGCCCCAAAGCGACGCGTGGGTGGATGAGCTGGAGCGCAGGCGCGGGGTGGTGACTTGTCGCGGCAAGCGCCTTGCCGCGGTTGATGCCTTGTCGCGCCCGGGAGCTTGTCGCTCACCGGTCCTTGCCGGGACGCGGAGCGCGTCGCGACAAGTCCCTTGTCGTGCCTCGGTCGGCCTTCCCGGCAAGCTCCTCTTGCCGGGGCCTTGTGCTTCGAGCGGTCGTCCCTGCAAGCTCCTCTTGCCGGGGCCTTTCTCTCTTTGGGTGGCCTTCCCGACAGGCTCCTCCTGCCGGGGCCTTGGCTCAAATACTGTGTTCTTGGATGGCCCAAAAAGGGACCATGGAGAGTCTTGGCGATCGTCTGGCAAGCCTTGCCGCAGGGTGCTACGACTGCCCGTGCACAAGTTCGGGATACTAAGGTACCCCTACTTTAGTACACCGACAGGAGCCCCCGGGCCTGGGCCATACACGGTGCCGAGCGCTGTTGGGCCAGGCCCAAAACAGTGCACGGGCACGCGCGGCCTGGGTCACGCTGCATCTGCTTCTGCGTCCACCACGTGCTCCCCGAACGGCACGCGTCGAACGCGGCATCATGGGGAGAGGCGTGCGTGACGTGGGCGGCATGCGCGGGGCTGAGCCCCGCAGGCGCGCGTCACGTCGCAATAAAGGGGGACGGTTCGCTCTAGCTCCATAAGTGGAGGGAGGCGTGGAGGCGTGGCTCGTTCGCTGGACGGGGCCGAGGCACGGTTTCCGAGGCGCCCGCTCCCCACGATCACGGGGTGGGGAGAGGTCGCCTCATCCGTCGCCTCGGTCCTGCGTGCCAGCCACGCGGCTTCCATGCACCCGGGGTTGCGGACGGTGGAGGCAGGAAACCGGGCCGTCGCGGGTCGGGGCAGCAGGTCGGCCCCAGTCGCCTGGCCTTCCTGCGTCTTGATTGGCTGAGCGGGGCGGCCGAGCCCCCACCCTGCTTCTTTATAAGGAGAAAGAGGGGGCGACGGAAATCCGCACTCCTTCATCTTTCCTTCCCTTCGGCTTCTGATCCCCTCCCTCCATTCGCCATGGAGAAAGGGAACTCTGGTCCTTCATCGGTGGCGGCGAGGGTTGCCGCTTGGCAACGCGCCCCTCCTCCCCCTGCACCCGCGGTGGCGGAGCCAACCGTAAGGGGAAGGGGGAGGGGGCGAGGTCGTGGACGAGGTCGTGGACGAGGCCGAGGCGTTCAGGGAAGAGGCGGGCGGGGCAACGCGCCAGCCTCGCCTCCGCCAGCGGCTCTTCTTCCCACGGCGGTCCACATCGGGGACGATCCTTGCGAGTTCTTCGTCAGGCTGCGCCGGGCGCCTCGCCGCCGCCTCCGCCTCCCGGCTCCCTTTGCAAGCGTGATGGAGATGGAGCAACCCGAGACGCTAAGGCTGCGCATGAAGGGCTGCGGGATCAGCGGCACGCGGGTCCACGTCGAGTCCCCAGCCCCCGGCGTGGTGTATCTTGGCCGAGGGTGGAAGACATTCGCCCGTATCCACAGCTTGATGGAGGGGTTCACCCTCCATTTTAAGTTGATGGAGGGCGATCTCCTCTCCGTCAAGGCCTTCGGGGACTTCGGGACCCGGGCCCGGTGCTGCGTGGATAGCTCCTCCGACAGCGAAGGCTCCTCCTCGAGCGAGAGTGACGAGGAGGGGAGCGACAGCGACGACGAGGGTAGCGGTCGTCGAGATGACGGGTCCGACTAGGCGCCGGTCGCAGCTCCGTGTGGCACCGGCGACCCCATCATCCGTGTCGCCGGCTCCTTGAGCTTCCCGGGGTCGTCTCCTTGGCGGCTGGCGTAGGGAGGCTGCGGAAGAGGAAGAGGGCGGGCGGCAAGGCCGTCAACTCGGAGTACGAGGGCTAGATGCCCTCGACAGCGTGTTGACGTCCTGCTGCCTCATCTTCGAGCTCCACTTCCGGCGCCGCCGTCACCATCCAGCCTCCGGGGCCTCCGGACGGCCCTCCGGGCGTTCTGTTGGTGTCTTCTGCCACCCGTAGCTCGCCTAGGCGCCCCTTTTGCCCTTTTCGCCTCCTTGTCCTACCTCCTGAGGAGAGAGACAAGAAAGGGATTACGGGCATCTTATCTTTTTTCAATCTGTAAGCCCTCGGGCCTTAGCTGTGTTTAAAACTTGTAATCCCATCTTTCATGTTTTTCATTCTCTCTGAACTGTACCTGAGCGGAATGTTTTTAATGAAAAGGGGATGTTTGCCGGGCCATTTGTCCCGTGGGTAGAACCCACGCCAAGGAGCGAATCCTTTATATCGTTAAGATAGACACTTCTTTGCCCGGCAACAGGCCCTGCCGTCTCCCCGCGCCACTCGACCTCTCTCACGCCTTTGGCAGAGGAACGGATGAAGCGGGTTCGGGCCCCTCGTTCCGCCCCTTTGCCGCCGCGACTACTACCAAAACGGGCACCAGGAACGCGCTCTGGGGCCTGTCATTAAGGGAGCACGGTAGCTTTTAGGAGGAAACAAGGCTTTCATATTCCACAGTTCATAAGAGAATGCATGACAAGGGATGCAAAAACTTATCTGGGATTGCAGCCCCGGCAACTTTGGCTTGCCGCGGGCGAATCTTCGTACTTGCAGCCCCCGGCAACACTGGCTTGCCGGGGACCAGATGTTGGCCCGCCCTTCTTCTCTTCTTCGTCCTTAAGCGGTCTGGCCAGGATATGCAAAACCCTGCGAACCAAAGGAAACGAAGGAACAGGAAAAAGGACGCAGACTCGACCTCTAAGCTAGGGGTTAGCAGCTGTTAGGCACTATCAACCCTAACCAAGGACGAGACTCGACTCAGCATGCATGCTAAAACTTAGGGCGCCAGCGCTTCATTTTCTGCTGCTCAGGGTCTGCGCCTTGCTTTGTACAAAGGATTACATGCAACAGCGGCAAGACTTGTACAAAAGGTTGGTTGCCGGGCGGGGCCCAACAACCGCGCCTTACGGGTAAAACTTACGAAGATGCTCAATATTCCAGGAGTTGCTCACCGGAGTACCATCTTCGGTCTCGAGGCGGACAGCGCCGGGCCTCGTGACTCGTCTCACCCGGTAAGGTCCTTCCCACTTCGGCGTCAACTTGTTATGATTCTTGGCAGACGGGGCGCGCCGAAGAACAAGGTCGCCTTCCTCGAAGCTTCTGGCTTTAACTTTGCGGCTATGGTAGCGATGCAAAGCTTGCTGGTAGCGAGAGGCTCGCACAGCAGCCTGAAGACGATCTTCCTCAAGGAGCAGCGCGTCATCTTCACGCAGCCGCTCTTGCTCAAGCTCATCATAAGCGAGCACTCGAGGTGACCCGTATACGAGTTCCGTGGGGGTAACTGCTTCTGCTCCATAGACTAGAGCAAATGGTGTCTGGCCAGTGGCTCGATTTGGCGTCGTTCTGATCGACCAAAGAGCCACCGGCAGCTCCTCGATCCAGTTTCTTCCGCACTTGTGCAGCCTGTCGAAAGTTCTTCTTGAGCCCGCGTAGTACTTCGGCATTGGCCCTTTCAGCTTGACCGTTGCTCCTGGGATGAGCAACAGAAGCGAAGCAGACCTTGGTGCCGAGATCTTGGACGTATTGCATGAAGGCGCGGCTCGTGAATTGTGTACCGTTGTCAGTGATGATCCTGTTGGGGATCCCGAAGCGGCAGACAATCGACCTGAAGAACTTGATGGCTGACTGTGATGTCACCTTCCTCGCTGGTTCCACTTCCGGCCACCTTGTGAACTTGTCGATTGCGACATACAAGTACTCAAAGCCCCCGACATCTCGGGGGAAGGGGCCGAGGATGTCGAGCCCCCAGACCGAAAATGGCTAGGATAAAGGGATCGTCTGGAGAGCTTGAGGTGGCTGGTGTATCTGCTTGGAATGGAACTGGCACGCTTCACACTTGGTTACTTGTGCAGTTGCATCCTGGAGGGCTGTCGGCCAGAAGAAACCTTGCCGGAACGCTTTGCCGGCAAGTGTTCTTGCGCCAATGTGGTGACCACATATGCCTCCATGTATCTCTGCCAACAGCTTATGTCCGTCTTCCCGGGAAATACACTTCAATTTCACACCGTTGCGCCCTCTTCTGTACAGTGTGTTGTCGATGAACTGGTACATACTCGAGCGCCGGGCTACTCTTTCCGCTTCTTCTTGCTCTTCGGGAAGTTCTCCGTTTTGGAGGAAATGGACAGTCTGCTGCGCCCATGCTGGAGCCTGTGGCTCGACAACAAGGACTGAAGGCACATCTGCTGCTGCGGGAACGTCCGCTTCTACGGTGAGGATCTGGGGCTCAGCCGGAGCTTGACGTTCCCCGGCAAGCTTGCCGGAGCAAAACTTGTCAGGAGCGCCTGCTTCTACGGAACAAACCCTGGGGTTTTCCGGAGCAGACGGCTCCTCAGCGCTCTTGGCGTCGATCTTGGGGACCTTCTTGGCGGCGGCTCCGGGGAGCTCTGCCGGAAGATAGTCGCCGGAGACCAACTTCCTCTTCTTGCTCTATCTGGTTGATGGCGTTACGGATGGCTGAGTCAGCTTGAGCACAAAGGTTCCTGGTTCCACAGGTAACTTAAATGCTGCGCACTTTGACAGGCCATCAGCGATGTCGTTCTCAGCTCTTGGAATGTGCTCCATTTGCAGGCCGTCAAAGTGCTCTTCTAGCTTCCTCACTTCATCAACGTATGCTTCCATTAACAGACTCTGGTAATCTTTGTTCACTTGGCGGACGACAAGCTGCGAGTCACCCCTGACAATGAGCTTCTTGATCCCAAGTTCTGCTGCGATCCTGAGACCGGCGAGCAAACCTTCATACTCTGCAGTATTGTTGGTTGCTTGCTCCTTGGGGAAGTGCATCTGAACTACGTACTTGAGGTGCTCTCCGGTGAGCGCGATAAGTAACGCGCCAGCACCGGCGCCATGCAGCGAGAAAGCACCATCAAAGTACATCAGCCACTCTTTGCTTGCTTCTTTGGCGGGGATGCTCCTCTCTGGGATATCTTCGTCTGGTGTCGGTGTCCACTCTGCTATGAACTCCGCCAATGCTCTGCTTTGGATAGTCGAGGTGCTCTCGAACTGGAGACCGAAGCTCGACAGTTCTAGTGCCCACTCGACAATCCTGCCTGTTGCTTCTGGATTCTGCAGTATCCTCTTCAGCGGAAAGCGGGTGACAACTGTAATCTCGTGTGCTTGGAAGTAATGGCGCAGCTTTCTCGAGGCCATAAGGAGGCCGAAAAGCAATTTCTGCACACCAGAGTACCTTGACCTAGCCCCCTGCAGAAGGGAGCTGACAAAGTAAACTGGGCGCCGCACCATTTTCTTCTTCAGCACCTCCACTTGCTCCTGCGCAGATTCATCCTTGTCGGGGCCAGAGCCTGTCGGGGAAGCCCCCTGCTTGTCGTTGGACGTGCTTGCCGCGGTTGTTGGCTCATCATCTGCCTCCCTCTCCGCTACTAACGCAACACTAACCACTTGATTGGTTGCCGCCAGGTATAGCAGCAGCTTCTCTTGTGGTTTAGGCGCGACAAGTATTGGAGCGGAGGACAGGTATTTCTTCAAGTCCTGCAGCGCAGCCTCCGCTTCCGGAGTCCATTTCACTGGACCCGCCTTTTTCAAAACTTTGAAAAACGGCAGGGCGCATTCTGCAGACTTGGAAATAAACCTGCTGAGAGCCGCGACGCAGCAGGCAAGCCTTCGTACATCCTTGACGCGTGTTGGTGCTTCAATCTGCTCGATGGCCTTGATCTTGTACGGATTGGCTTCAATTCCTCGCTGAGACACGAAGAACCCGAGAAGCTTGCCGGAGGGGACTCCGAACACGCACTTCTCGGGGTTGAGCTTGAGGCTGATCCTGCGCAGGTTCGCAAAGGTCTCTTCTAGGTCTTGAATCAGGGTTGCCCTGTCTCTGCTCTTGACCACTATGTCATCCATGTAGGCCTCCACATTTCTGTGGATTTGTGGCTCAAAAGTGGTGTGGACAACCCTTGCAAATGTTGAACCAGCATTCTTTAGTCCGAAAGGCATCCGTACGAAGCAGTACGTGCCACATGGAGTGATGAACGCGGTCTTCTCTTCATCTTCTTCGACCATGAAGATCTGATGATATCCTGAGTAGGCGTTAAGAAATGAAAGCAGGTCACATCCGGCCGTGGAGTCAACAATCTGGTCAATGCGCGGCAAGGGAAAGGGATCTTTGGGACAAGCTTTGTTAACATCAGTGAAGTCGATGCAAAGCCTCCATTTCCCATTTGCTTTGCGCACGACAACAGGATTGGCCAACCACGTCGGATGGAGCACACCTCTGACGAGGCCTGCCGCTTCCAACTTCTTGATCTCTTCTGCGATGAACTCTTGGCGCTCCACCGCTTGCTTCCTGACTCTCTGCTTGACGGGCCGCGCATGAGGACAGACGGCGAGGTGGTGCTCAATTACTTTCCTGGGAACGCCGGGGATGTCAGATGGTTGCCAGGCAAACACATCGACATTCGCCCGCAGGAAAGCAACGAGCGCGCTTTCCTATTTGGGGTCGAGTGTGGCACTGATGGTGAAGGTACCACCAGTGCCGTCCTCCTTGGCGGACACCTTCTTGGTCGTTGGCGGAGCTGCCATCGTCTTCTTACTCTTGCCGGTGGAGCTCGATGGCGCGTCCTCGACGGTAGCGCAGCACTCCGAAGAGGTGCGCTTGCCGGAGTGGGCGCCAGAGCACTTGCCGGGCTTGGTCCTCTTCTTCCCTCCGGGAGCTTCAGCGGCAAGCGGCTTGTGATCCGCTGCGGCTGCTGCTTCCTGGTAGATCTTGTCGGCACAGATAAGGGCATCCTTCTTGTCGCCGGGGACAGAGATGACGCTTATCGGGCCTGGCATCTTGAGCATATTGTGTGCGTAGTGAGAGGCCGCCATGAACTTGGTGAGCGCTGGACGGCCAAGAATTCCATTGTAGGGCAATGGAAAATCGGCAACGTCAAAAGTGATCCTCTCTGTCCTGAAGTTCAGCTCCCTGCCAAATGTCACTGGCAACGTTATCTTCCCCTTCGGCTTGCTCCTTCCCGGGTTGATTCCTTGGAACGTGCCGGTCTCTTTGAGCTCGCTGTCGGGGACTTGGACTTTCCGGAGCACAGCGGAGGAGATCGGGTTCAAGCCGGCCCCGCCGTCAACTAGCATCTTAGTGACCTTGAGGTTGCGGACTGTTGGTGAGACCAACATCGGCAAGCACCCGATCGCAGTTGTGCGATCAGGGTGGTCCTCAATATCAAAGATGATAGGCGTGCTGGACCATTTCAGAGGCTTGCGCGACTCGAGGGTGGTTCCGCCGCATTGACTTCCCGCGCCCACTGCTTGAGCTGGCGGTGAGAAGTATGCAGGGAAGCACCGCCGTCCACGCACAAGACCTCTGTGGCTTTCTGAAACTCCTGCTCACTGGTCTCGACGTCATCCATGTCTTCGTCTTCGTCGTCGTCTTCGTTCTTGTCGTGGCCGCGGGGAGGTGTGTCCGCTTGCCGCTGCTTGTCCTTGTCGCGGCGTCCTCCCTGGCCGGGGCGCTTCGTGCCTGATCCTCCGCCACCTCCCCGGGCTCTCTCCTTGTCGCGCCGCTCGTACTCGGCCTTTTGCAGCTCGACGAGCTGCTCGACCTGCTTGCAGCTCTGGAGGTCGTGGCCCTTGGTGCGGTGGATCTTGCAGTACTGTTTGTTGGTGCCGTCCCGCTTGTCGGCGACCGCCACAGCCTGGCAGTTGGCGCATCCGGCAACCTCCTTGCCGGAGCTACCAGCCTGGGCCTTCTTGGCGGCGCCTTCATCGCCGGACTGCTCAACAACCAGTACTTCTTGGCTCTTCTTCTTCCTGCTGCTCTGCCGCCGGCTCTTCCTTGCCGGGGCGGTATCCTCACTGTCAGATTCTCCTGCTCCAGTGTTCTCTCCGGGGAGTTTCCTCCCCTCCTCAGCACGGGCACACTTGTCGTCCAGGGCATATAGCTCGCTGACGTCTTTGATCTTGCACATCGCCATCTCCTCCCGCATCCTGCAGTCACGCATGTTCTGATGGAATGCGCTGATGACCGCGGCGGGGTGGATGTGTGGGATGTTGTAGTGTACACGGCTGAATCTCTGGATGAACTTGCGCAAGTGTTCCCCTTCCTTCTGGACGAGCAGATGAAGGTCGCTCGCTTGGCCATGGGGTTTGTGGCCGCCCGTAAAGGCGCCAACAAACTGATGGCACAAGTCTGTCTAGGAGGTTATGGAGTTGTCCGGCAAGTGCATGAGCCAGGATCTGACGTTGGATTTGAGTACCAGCGGGAAGTAGTTGGCAAGGATCTTGTCGTCTCGCCCTCCAGCAGCCTGCACCGCGATGGTGTAGATGCTGAGGAACTCCGACGGATGCGACTTGCCGTCGTACTTCTCTGGTACGTCTGGCTTGAAATTCTTCGTGCTGGGCCACTGGACTTGCCGCAGCTCACGGGTGAACGCAGGGCAGCCCACCGCGTACGGCAGGTCGCCTGGTTCCCCCGGTGCATGCATGTCGACAGAGGGCCCAGCGCGCTGTTCTGATTGACGCCGCGCTTCTCTCCGACGCTCGATGCGAGTACGAGCGTCCTCTTGCTCTCGCTCGTGAAGAACTTGGCGTTGATCGCGACGAGTTCACGGATTCGACGATGTGGTGGAGTCGTTGTCGTGATGGTTCCGGCGAGTCGGCGATCTTGGCCCTTGGGGCGGGGAGTGCAGGGTGGTCGCGCCCCCACCGGTCTTGGTGCCATCGGTTCTCGCCTGGCCGACCTACCGCGGCTGCAACGCACTGTGCTGCCGCGGGGTGTCGCCGTTAGCGAAACCGATGAGGCTCTGTATCGTGGCCCTCCAGTCGTCGAGCTTGTCCGCCGTTGGAGGGTAGTCTAGGAGCAGTTGAGCTCGCGCCAGAGCTTCTGCTGGAGTGGCGGGCAGTGGTGGCGAACGGCGCGTGGAGCGGAATGTGCTCGAACTTCTAACTACGTTAGAAGGAGCAACACCCGGACCAGGCAGTCGCGCCATGCTCGCGCCAGCACGTAGGTGTGAGTGCTGGCCTTGAGCGCCCTGGGATCCGCCGGCTCGATCTGGGTCCAGCGAGCGTATGGTACCGTGGGTGCCAAGACGCTGCTGGTCCCGTGTCTCCTGAGATGGGCGCGGTGCATGTTCGGACGCCGTGGCGCCATGAGCTGGCTCGATGACGCCCGTTCCGCCGCCGGTGCCGTCCCCACCACCCATTTGCTCCAAGGGCGGTGGGTTCAACGCGGACGGACCGGCCACCTCCGGAGCCTTCTTCTTCGGTGGCATGTCGACGAAGATGATGGAGATCTAGCCTGTGCAGACGCCGGATCAGGTTCACACAACCTCGACGCCCCCTACCTGGCGCGCCAAAGATGTCGGGGGAAATCTGCCTCCATGAACACCTATGGGGACCGAGCCCCTTTCTTGGTTCGGCGGGGGGCGGAGGTCGCGCGAAGAGCGGATCGAGGCGATGCACACAAGGGATTTACCCAGCTTTGGGCCGCAAGGATGAGTAAAACCCTGCTGCTGCTTTGTGGTTTT
Source organism: Aegilops umbellulata (assembly GCA_032464435.1). Lineage (NCBI taxonomy): Eukaryota > Viridiplantae > Streptophyta > Magnoliopsida > Poales > Poaceae > Aegilops > Aegilops umbellulata. The sequence goes on along the minus strand of CP136060.1, from coordinate 80,203,205 downwards.
GTATTGTGTTCTTGCTTGGGAGCGTGTGGTGCTACAGTACACGCGAGCTGCTGGCGAGACCGAGCGTGAATGGCCTCCTTCCTCCCTCTCCCCCCCCCCGTTGCGCATGGGGCCTCCTTTTATATGTGCAAGGGGTTACCCACAGGTGGCAACGTAGGCGGGGGCAAAATTGGAAAACGCTGTGTTGGGTACAGCTGTTTGCACAGTGCTAATATACCTAACTCTGATGGCAGGGGACAAGGGCATTAAATGCCCGTCCGCATCGCCCAGACGGTGCAGGAAAGGGGACCATCTGGAGCGCCACCGTTTGCCACGATGGCTACTCTGTCAGCGTTGCTTCGCCACCGCATGCCCCTGGCTGCGCCGCCTCTCGCCACGTACGCCTGGAATAGCCCCAAAGCGACGCGTGGGTAGATGAGCTGGAGCGCAGGCGCGGGGTGGTGACTTGTCGCGGCAAGCGCCTTGCCGCGGTTGATGCCTTGTCGCGCCCGGGAGCTTGTCGCTCACCGGTCCTTGCCAGGACGCGGAGCGCGTCGCGGCAAGTCCCTTGTCGTGCCTCGGTCGGCCTTCCCGGCAAGCTCCTCTTGCCGGGGCCTTGTGCTTCGAGCGGTCGTCCCGGCAAGCTCCTCTTGCCGGGGCCTTTCTCTCTTCGAGTGGCCTTCCCGGCAGGCTCCTCCTGCCGGGGCCTTGGCTCAAATACTGTGTTCTTGGATGGCCCAAAAAGGGACCATGGAGAGTCTTGGCGATCGCCTGGCAAGCCTTGCCGCGGGGTGCTACGACTCCCCGTGCACAAGTTCGGGATACTAAGGTACCCCTACTTTAGTACACCGACAGTCAAGTTCAGTTTCGACAGTTAAATTCAGTTTTGATAGTTAAGTTTAGAGATGAGCAGCTGATGTATTTTACATCTAGCACTTTGTGGTTATGTATTTTACGTCATCTATTGGATATGCTATTAGAATTCCACTCAGGTTAACATTGTCTCTCTTGTCCTGCTTCAGCCTCGGCGTCGTACAACTCACCGGAGTTGCTCCAACAACGAAACCCTCCATCACATCAGAGCAGTACCTCGGGCTCCATCTCCAGACGCCTAAGATCTTCTTCCCCTCCTTCGACAGCCAAGTCAGATGGAGCATCCTCACCGGCCAACCCAATCATGCTAAGATCGACATGGTTTCGCCAAAGAGGTTGTACACTTGTTGCATATCTTTTTTACTCTACATGTTATATTTATTGTCCACTGAGCACACGGAGTAACGGGAAATATGATTATTTTATCCTACTATATGACAAGCAGTGAGGTACCAGGCAACTTAGCTATCCGTGATGTTCTCTCTTGAATGCCATCATTATTTATCTCTACGCGTTTGAGCTGTGCATCTGTCGATGGCCCTGGGAGTTGAGCTAGTAGGGTAGTGGCCTGGGTACAAAGTAATAGAAGTAGCACAAAAACATTTTTTTAGTGTAGGCTTTTCCTTGCTCAAGCCTGCCTACTAGAATCGCCAGTGCTTGAAAGGAAAAGTGAATGAAAAACATAGGAATTGGAAAGTTTCCTATGGTACTACTTTTCATGAATTTGCTGCAAAGGAATGGAGCAAAGGAAAACTGTAGGATTTGTTCCTTTAGTGTCTCCTTGAAAGAAAAACCATAGGAATTTTAATTTCCACTTGTCCTCCTTTTCAAATTCCTATTCATGAAGCACGACACTAAGATTTAGTAGCATAATAGCATTATAACCGTACATTTTCTTGTGGTTTGACTTAATCTCACCATGCTTCTTTGCATCCTCTGATCTTCCAATTCTTGTGAACCAAACACCCAGATTGGCAGAAATCATGTGTTTCAAAATTCTCTGTTTTGCATGTGCATTCCTATCCTATTCTTGTCTATTTCCTATCCCTACATTGTTAGAATCCTCAAATTCAAACAAGCCCTTACACAATTACTTCTGTTACAGATATGTGTCAAAGAAAACCTTGTGTGGTTTGTCCTGCTCTTGCGGTGTTGTGTTCCACCCCAGCTCAGCTGCTCCAACGACGGAAGGGTTCACCACAGCAGGGATCCGCTCTCCAGACTGTCTTTCGCCGCCTTAGATCTTCTTCCCCGCCGCCGGCAGCCACGACAACTACATTACCATCATCAACTGAGCAGTTGACCTTGAGGACTACACGGGTCCGCAAGAAAGGTCGCGCTCTTCCGTGTCTGCTTACGTTATGCATCACTTAATATGATGACATGCTACTTTCTCGTCGTGTTCACCTATTAGACTCTGAGTCAGGTCCAAACTTTTGCTAAAACTTGAGTTTTTAAATGATTGTGGGGTACATATTGGGGCAGCAATCAGTACTATCTGTCTACTATCTGGTTAATCTCGGGTGTCTACTATGAGTTTCATGTTGGGTGCAAACAAACATTAAAGGAGCCATTATCTGTATTTTTTAACTAAAGCTATTATCTGCCTGCTATCATTGGTTTTGGGTCTATCCACAGTTTGCTACCATCACTCTGGATTTGTGCATGCACTCCTTACATAATCTTACTATGTTTTATTCCTATGCATGTCAGTTATTGTACACAATGGAACTGAACATGTAGAGCAAAAGAGACGAGCCTTGCATGGCAATCAAATTTCGTGCAAATGTCGCTCCATGGTGGGCGCAAAGGCAGCCCCCCCTCCACCCATTTCGGATCATAATCAAGAGGAAGATAATTGTTCTGAGGGGGATTCAGAAGCAGAAGACCACTCCTATTTACCCCATGAGGTCTTCGCTCTAACTTGGCATGCTGATGTTGGTAATATCATGCATATGGTGCCTTGCATTGCTTACTGTATACATCAAAGATGTCATCTGCTTAGTTTAGACATGCTTTGTGTCAATGCCATCTGTTTAGTTTCTTTATCGTATATGTGAATCATGCAATGCCATCTTGTTTAGCCAGGCATCATATATGTGAATTTTGCAATGCCACCCCGGTTAGCCAGTCATCTTATATGTGAATTATATCATGACATCATTTTTTTATTACGTGTTAAATTTGTCAACAATTTTAGTACATTCAATTACTCTTCCTGTGCATCAGCCATTCGACACGGTCATGGAAAAATCTGGACTGGAAACAAGGTCTTCAGAGCAGACAATGCTATCTGACGAAGCGCATGTCTTACTAGTTACAAATAGCTCCTCAGAGGAGGATTCAGAGACAGATGACCAGTCCTATTCCCCCCCAGGTGCATCCTCTAACTTGGTAGGGTTATGTTGCTCATATCATGCGTATGGTATCTTGCATTGCTATGTCATTTGCTTAGTTTAGACATGCTTTGTGTGAATGCCACCTGTTTAGTGTCTAATTACCATATATGTGAATTATGCAATGCCATCTTGTTGCAAGACATTATATATGTGAATTATGCAATGCTATCTTGTTGCAAGGCATTATATATGTGAATTATGCAATGCCATGCTGTTTAGCCAAGCGTCATATATGTGAATTATATCATGCCGTCCTTTTTTTTCTCATTGCTTTTGTCGACAATGTTTGTATATTCAACTGCTCTTCCTGTGCATCAGCCATTTGAATTGGTGATGGGGACATCTGGAGTGAAAACAAGGTCTTCAGAGCAGACAATGCTACCTGCTAAAGCAGATATCTTGCTAGTAACAGATAACTCTTCAGAGGAGGATTCAGAGGCAGATGACCGGTCCTATTATCCCCCTGAGGTGTATGCTCATACTTGGCAGGGTTATATTACTCATACCATGCATATGTTGTATTGCAATGCTTAGTTTTTACATCATATACATGATATTGAATGCCATCTCCTTAGTTGACACATCATATATGCGATTACCCTCTGCTCACTTCCTTAGTATATAAATCATATATTTGAATTATATCATGCCATGATGTTTACATAGACAGCATGTATCTGAATTATGGCATGCCAACCCATTTTCTAAAGACATAATATAGTTATATCATCTCATCCTGTTCACATAGTCATCATATTTTGAATTATGTCATTCTATCTGTGAATTATATCAAGCCATCATGTTTCCATCGACGGCATGTTTGTGATTTATGGCATGCCAACCACTTTAATAGACACATTGTATAGTTATATCATGTCATCATGTTTACATAGTCATCATATTTTGAAGTATGTCATTCTATCTTGTTTAGTTAGCCATCATACATGTGAAATTGTGTCATGCTATCCTGTTTAATTAGCCATCATATATGTGAAATTATGTCCTTCTATTCTGTTTGGTTAGACAACATAAATGTGAATTATTTCATGCCCTATTTTCTTCCCTACTATCCATTGCACCTGTCTATCTTACAATGTCTGTACATTCAATTACTTTTCTTGTTTATCAACCATTTCAATTGGAGGGGGTGATGGCAGTATCTATGGGAGTAAAAACACGGTCTTCAGAAAAGATCGTGCTACCTGTCGATGGAGATAGAACCACGGTTGTACTTGCCCAAGAACCGGGCCCACCACACATAACCCAGACTCACACGGATTGTACCCCTACCCAGCTGGACAGAGAACCAGCTACACCCCTTCTAACCCCAACCCCTGCAGATAGTAACCTAGTTCTCGTTGACACAGCACCGTCTCCACCACAGAGCACCTAAACACGAGCAGTTAGTAAGGCAACTGCAGTGCCCAAAGCACGAGGACCACCACTCCGAACCCCAAGTCAACGCTTAAAGCAGAAGAAGAATTGTTCTCAGGTCAGGTTCCGTAGCTATGGTTCATCTACTTTGCTCTTGCATCACTGTATTTACTCATACCAACTAATTTCAAATTTGAAGGATGCAATTGAAACTCCAATGGCGCAACAGGTATGTTTTAAACCTGTTTCTTTAACGTGTTTGCTGTTGTAACTTGCTCTATGTTGATTTCAGTTTCAATTGAATAAACAGTTATGTTCTCATGCCATGCACATTACAAGTGTTGTTGTTGCTGTGTAGTTTCCCACACTTATATTCTGTCTATGCTGCTTTGTCTTAAATAGATATGATTCGAATTGTATCTATCTTGATTTGGCAACATAAACTAGAATGATATAGACCATATAGTGACCATACTACATAGATATATGTTTGTTTCATGATGTTATCCTATCCACCTTACTACTGAACTGGTTTACCAAAATGAGTTTCATATACTACATTGTAAACCTGTGATGTATTTGTTTGTTTCTCTTTTAGAGCACGGATAAAATATTGGAGAAGAGTACCCCGTTATGCAATGGTAAAGGAAGTAGTGTAGATAAGGTTCAAGATAGTGAGACATCCCTGTTGGTCTCCAAGAAAGCTGATAAAAACTATATTGAAGACACTGAGACAACCCCAAAGTCTTGTCTTGATGCAGTGTTCGAGTTACTGGCTACTACTGCTGGCACCAGCTCTTTGAACTCGCTGCCTGAATCAGTTCGGCTTCTTGAGTCTCAACTTCAAGTTGAAAGACATCGATCAGATGTTATGCGACAGGAAGCTGAAGGACTGAGGAAGTCCCTGCAGAATTCAGATGCATACTTTCTAGTGCAACAGCAAGTGCTGGAGGATTTAAGCGCCAAACAAGAGAAAGTTAATAAGCTTGCTAAGCATCTTGCCAGCATTGTGGGTACCCAGGATATTGTTTCTTGAGCTCTTCTAAAGTGGTTTCAGTTCTAGACTTGTTTTGCCGCGGCGTTTATATGCTGCTTTGTTCCCTATATTTGCACTGGTGGTGAACTTTGATGCCCAGTGGATGTAATATGTGTAATAGCCATGATAGCCTAGCGTAAGTTGCTTGCTTATTTATTTCCTTATTATCTTGTTTATTTGTTTTTTGTAGTCAGTGCAGTTCTTTTTCCGCGGTTTGCTAGTGGCCGCAATAACCTATTTTTTAAAACTAGGCCACAATAACCATGGGCTACATATTTACTTTAGTTAACATGGGCCTCCTACGGACCGTAGAAACAATGCGTCTTCTAAGGGCCGTATAAACAATGGGCCTTCTGCGGCGTAGAACAATGGGCCTTATACAGGCCGTAGACACAATGGGCCTTCTACGGGTTGTATCATCAATGGGCCTTCTACAGGCCGTATGATCGGTTGCTCAAACATGGGCCAATAACAGACCACATTATGGTCGTAAATGGGATAGAGTTGAAATCGTCCGTTCATGGGCCGACCATAATGGGCCATCGTTAATCGACCGTATTTGATGACGCTATGGAAACGGCCCAATGTATTAACGGGCCACAAACGGGCTGATTGTAACCACGGGCTGAATTTGGCCCACAAGCAGATAATGACAGTAACGGGTCATAAGTAAACGAATGCTGGAGATGAGCCCAAGAATAAATGGGCCCTGAGAAGGCCGAAAGATAACATGGGCTGGAAACGGCCCAACGGAATAATGGGTCGTTAATGGGTATAAAGTGATACACTGGTCATTACGGGCCAGTTTCACCACAGGCCGTTAATGGGTATAAAGTGATACACTGATCATTACGGGCTAGTTTTACCACGGGCCGTTAATGGGCCGAGAGTTACTAAGGGCCTCATATGGGCCGAAAGACGTCATGGGCCATACATGGTCCGGAAGTTAAAACGGGCTGGAATTATATTGGACGGCCCAGATGACGATACTGGGCCTAATTCGGATAGGCCGTAAACGGGCCCTGGGTTAGCGAGCTGTAAATGGGCTATATGCGAATAGGTCGTTAACAGGCTTGCCGTGGGCCGGCCCGCCACCTTTTGACCAAGTCAAACAGACCGGCCTTTTCACAGGAATGGGCCTCTATTGGGCCGTGCCACGTGTCGACGTATCATAGGCGCTTTGGGTCCAATGAGTGGATGACATCTGTCCCAACGGTGAGCCGACACGTGTTTCCTCCAGCCAATGATGATTTTATACGTGGAACATCCCCATTGGTCGGGGCTGTTAACGGGTTATCGGATCCAAAACCGGACTCGATAGCTTAACGGCGTTCCATTACGGTGGATGCCACGTGTCGGTCACCCTTGACGAAAGCACTTCTGTGACGCGCGATTTATCATCATGGAAGTGGACACTTCCGTGATGATGATTTTTGTAATGTCATGGAACACTTCTACGACAGCACAGGTATGACTATCTTGATTCTGTCATAAAATTGTCATGGATGTACATGCATGACAGAAAACGTGACCTACTGTGACAAACAGGTATCATCACGGAAGTGTATTTTTTTGTAGTGATCCGTATGTGGCAGTCCATTTGAAATGTCTAGAAAGACAAATATTTAGGAACAGAGGGAGTAGTACATGTTTATATTCTGCAATGTCATGCTCAATTAACTATTTTGGTTCATTTGGTCTATTGTCCATTTAACTGTTTGGTTTAGTTCTGCAATTTGATTTTCATTTGCTGTGGGTACAATTTTGTATTGTTATGCATGTGACATCAATCGAATTTGGCTGTACTCAATACATATTCTACTGATAGTATGGCAACTCTCAGTTAACCTGGTCAAGATCTTCCTTATGTGTGTTGTAGGGAAACAATGGGAGACACTGCAGTTTACCATCGAGGTTTGTTCAAGCAGGCTCCTTTGGCTGATAGCACATTATTATGCAGTTGCAGGAATCATTCTAATATTGGGGTTCGATGTACATACCTACGGAAATGATTTTCTCGGATTACCGTGTGGGATGTACATACCTACGGAAATGATTGGGGTTCGATGCCTCACCTCATCGCACACGGCCCCAGCCTGGGTCCCAGGAGGGCCTATCCCCAACGATTTATAGGTCGTGTGGGAAGGACACCCTATCGCACACACTCACTTGGTGACGGTTCCAAATGCCATCGCGGAAAGGGGTTAAAAACCATTTGTTTAGGACGTTGATGTACCAGTGACCCTGTTCTGTTGAGGCGAGCCTCGGGCTCTTGGTCTCGTCTTGGTTCACCTTTTCTCAATGACGACGCAATGACGCCTCCCCGACTTGCTAATCGTCTTCAACTTCCGTGGCGGAGCGCTTAGTCAAGGTTCGTATTAAGCTTTGGCACAAGGTTCAGCTTTGGCACTCGTTGATTGTGGATGCTCCTTTGTTGTGCTGTGGGGTTTGATACGCACGCTGGTGCGGTGCGTTAGGCTGTTCGTAGAGTCTTGGTATTGTGATCTCTCGACGCAACCCTCATCTACCTGGTCTTGTTAGTATGCTAGCTAGGTCTTGCCTTATGTTTGGCGTCATGTTCCTCTCCTTTTCTTGTAACACTTGTTACTTGTCTGGTTTTCGGCTCGGTTTTCCTCATAAACGGGGTCAATTTGTTAAGGTTTTCGATCCGGTTTTCCTTATAAACTGGATCACTCTCCTGGCATTATGGCCACTTTGAGAAATATATTCAGGTGGAGGGACTCCTCCCCCGGTGATTCTCAAAAAAAATGGGGACCTATTTTATTTTATTCCAAGTATAATGTTTAGAACATTTTGATGTATATATAATGGGCGGCGCTACGCGTCGACCGGCGGATCTTTTTAAAAGATTCGTCGCTTCGACACTTGTTTGATCCGCACTATCCAGCGGCATGGATCTTTCCTCACCATTGCAATAGAAGTGTTGTAGCATAATCCTTCTTTGCAACAGAGCATATGTTACAGAAACATTTGTAATAGAGGTTCTATTACAGAATTATTATTTTTTTGCAACATGGATGTTGCTGTGGAACGACTTCTGCAACATAGATGATGTTGCATATTATTTTTCTTCTTAACATTTTTGCAACATGGGTGTTATTGCAAAAGGACTTCTTCAACACAGATGATGTTGCAAAAAATGTTAAGGTGGAAAGGCACGCGTCGCGCGCGGATTGATTTAGGACAATTGGTGACGCGGCTCTCGATCCGATCTAGATGGAAGACTAGAGGGTCTGGCAACATTTAGTGTGTTTCAATCTGGTGTTTTGCACACCTATTGTGTTGCACTAAGATGTACACAATGCACTGTCCAATGAAACTTCTATCTGACGGCTGCACGAGTGGCGGAACACTACGCGTGATCAGCCGGTTGATTCTAATCAATTTCCTTGCCGTAAACATTGTGACGGTGCAATAAAGAGTAAAATGCATCAGAAGTCACTGTTTTTGCACCGTGTGCTCACTTCGGTCACCGTACTTAGGGATACATGCTATACGGTCACTATATACGACAAGACGTGATTATACGGTCACTGTAGCGCGTATTGAGCTCGTACACCGCATGTTGACGACGTGTTGACCAGTCGACCGCGCTAGGTGGCAGGGAGCGGCCGTTCGCGTGGCTGTTTTGCAGAAAACCCCCCGTGTCCTTGGAAATGGATCAAATCCCCTTGCTTGTTCGTCTTCGTTACCACTGAAGCAGAGGGTGCGGCGCAGGGGAGAGGCAGGCGATCGTTGCGGCGCACCGGCTCATCGGCGTCGGACGCGCCGGGGAGGGTGGAGATGCGCGATTCGTCAACCCCTGTTTGTCGGGGAGGGCGCATAGGCATGGCGGTGATGGCACCTGTTCGTCGCTCTGACGGCGCGCCGCCCCCAAAATACAATAAGTCCCAAATATTCCCCTCTTGTCTTGGATTTTTGGGTTGTTAATCTCCAATTTCTCGTTTGGGCATAAACAATCTTCAGTTAGTTTTAGGGTTCCTTGCATTGGAGTCTATATTTCGGTAGGCTAGGGTTTTGCGCGTGATTTGGGGGGTTCAGAGTAGGGTTTTAGGTGTGCTCTTGATTGTGATGAATTTGTACCTACTTGAATCAGAGTAGGGTTCGGACATCGTCAATTTTGCATTAGTTACATAGGACCGGCCGCACTAGAGTTCTGATTTCACTAGGGTTTAGGGTTCTGATTTGGGGGTTTTGGGGAATGGGTTTAAGGGTGTAAAGGTGGTGCCTTGTCGATGTTTCTGATACTTGTGTACATGTTTTATTCTTGCAAGACGCACAAAGCAAAAAAATCAGTTCAGAACAACCATGGAGGATATTTTCTTGGACGTGGTAGCAACCGTTCTTATGTGAATGCTCATGTTGTGTGGTATGATGAACTTGATGAAGTGACATGGTCTCCACTTATGGTTGAGAACATAGTGGAGGAGATTGGGTGGGAAATGGCAGGCAGATTGAAGGTGTACTACTTGATCCCTATCCTGTCAATCAAGCAAAATGGTTTGAGAGAAATCAGAGGAGATGCAGACACTGATCAGATGCTGACATTTTTGTCTCTTGGTCACAACTCTTTCAGTCTGTATTTGGGCCATGATAACAGCTTGGATGCAGACCTTACTGAGGATGATGTGGTGAATTTCCAAATAAATTACCTGCCTCCAGTATTCAATCCTATAAAAGCATGTAACAATGAGCCAGAGAATGAAGAAAGACATGTTGAAGCAGAGCATCCTATTCCTATACAGGTGATTTACCCAGACAATCCAGCAGATGATGTTAGCAACTATGTGTTTGCAAAGAGGAACTGCTCCATTGGCAATGATGAAGATGAAAATATGGAAGAGGTGGAGACTGTTGTGATTCAACCAGCACAACCTGAGGCAGATAGACCACAACCTGAGTTAGAACAACCACAACACGAGGCAAAACAACCACAACCTGAGGCAGAAGAAGCAGAGAAGGAAGTTGTGACCACCAGAACAAGAAGGCAGTGCAATTCTTCATATGCAATGGCAGTAGAAGGAGATGCAGATGATGACAATGATTCAGATGATTCATATTTTGATCCTGGTGCCATAATAGATAGTGATTATGACATGAATGATGGTGATGATGATCTATATGCAGACAATGTTGACATGGATGAACATGAAGACAAACAAGTGAGAGGGAAACAATTAGGTAAAGATAGTGCAAAAGAAAAGGATTCAGATAAAGGAAAAGATAAAGCTGGAGATAAAGGCAAAGATAAGCAAGAGGATGAACTATATGAGTCTGAAGGTGATGATCTATGGCCACCAAATGAAGATGACAAAGAATTGTACATGAAGTTCAAGGCTTTTAGGGAAGAGGACCTACACTGTCCTAAATTCCATGTTGGCCAAGTTTGCCAAACAGTTGAGCTACTGAGGACAGCCATCAAAGAGTATTACTGCAAGAATAGAGTTGATGTTAAGTTGCCTGTGAATGATAGAAAAAGATTGAAGGCCAAATGTGATGATGATTGTATTTGGTATATGTGGGCTTCTTATGACAGTAGAACCAAGTGCTTTCTGGTCAAGAAGTATGTAAGTGAACACACCCTCACAAAGAAGTGGAAGGTCAAGGCTTTCACTGCTCCATTCACTGCCCAAAAATATTTGGAGAGCTTCAGAGCTGACCAGGATATGAACTTGAGAAACTTCTCTAGGGTTGTGCAGAAGGAGTGGCACATGACCCCAACAAGGACTAAATTACAAAGGGATAGGAGGCTGGCTATGAAGACCATACATGGTGATGAAAAAGGGCAATACAAATTTCTATGGGACTATGACAATGAGAACAGAAGGAGTAACCCAGGCAGCTCTTTCTTTGTGGCACTTGATGAACAAGCAAGGTTCAACAAGGCCTACATGTGTCTGGATGCTTGCAAGAGAGGGTTCCTTCACGGGTGTAGGCCTATCATCTTTTTAGATGGGCGCCATATTAAGACAAGGTATAGAGGACAGTTGCTATGTGCTATTAGAATAGATCCAAATAATTGTATTTTTCAATTGCAATAGTTGTTTTTGAAGTGGAGGACAAACCCAACTAGTGTTGGTTCTTGGAGAGATTGAAAAATGATCTGGCAATCATCAACACTGCCCCATGGTCAATTATGAGTGACAAACAGAAGGTACAATATTTGTTTCTCTGTGACTTTTTGTCTGATTGCCTCTTTGTGGCACTTTTTATCTGATTGCTTCTATTTAACCATTACAGGGACTAATCAATGCTGTGGATGAGGTGTTTTCAGGATCAGAACATAGATTCTGTGTGAGACACATGTGGCAGAACTTTCAGCAGCTACACAAAGGTGATGCACTGAAGAATCAGTTGTGGAAGATTGCTAGAAGCAACACAACAACTAAATATGAGCAATATATGAATGATATGGAGTTGAGTATGGGTGCATACAAATGGTTGCATGAACTGGAGCCAGACACATGGGTCATAGCTTTTCAAAGTGATTTACCAAAGTGTGATATCCTACTGAATAACATGTGTGAGGTCTTCAACAAGTATGGGAACTTCTTACTCATGTGAATATCATACTAGCTTAAGTGAATTTCTTACTCATGTGAATATTTTACTAGTGTGAACTTCTTACTTCACCATAGATATATCCTAGAGGCAAGGGAGCTTCCTATGTTATCCATGTTAGAAAGGATTAAAGGTCAATTGATGACAAGGCACTATACCAAACTGCAAGAGGCTAAGAAGATGACATGGCACATCTACCCCAAGATCAAGAAACATGTGGAGAAGATGATAGAGTGGGCAAGTACATGCTATGTGCATGGGGCAGGAGATGGAGTGTTTTAGGTTGGAGACATAGGAACAGACAACACTGTGGACTAGCATAATAGTGAATGCAGCTGCAAGAGATGGGAGAAGAGTGGGGTCCCCTGTGTACATGCCATAGCTTGTGCAAGACATGAAAGAGTTGATCCATTACAACTAGTAAATGACTGCTATTTTGTGGAGATGTTCAAGAAAGCCTACAACAACATCAGATACCCTTGCAAAGACAGGACAGAGTGGGAGAAGATGAATGCCCCCCCACTTGAGCCCCCACTTTATCAAAAACAAGTAGGCAGACCATGCACAAGCAGAAGGAAAGATCTAGTAGAAGTGGTTTGCAGCACTGGTGGAAATAAGTTGTCTAGGCATGGTGTGATCATCCATTGCAGGTATTGTGGTGAGGCAGATCACAACAAGAAGGGTTGCCCGCACTTGAAGGCAGGACTGCCTCCTCCACACATGCAAGCTACTGGAAGTGTGCAGGCAAATCCTGGGGAGAGTAGTCAACAAGCAAATCCAACTCAAGAAGCAAATCCCACTCAAGAAGAAAATCCCACTCAAGAAGGAATTCCAAGTCAACAAGGAAATCGAACTCAACAAGCAAATGCCCAGGTCTTACTTTTATTTCCTGGTTACTCTTATGTATTGACAACAAATGCCCACTCTTCTGAGAATGTCAGTTGTCGAAACAAGCTAACTTGGATATCTTACTTTTGTATTAATAGGATGAGAACTCTACAGAAAGCAATGTAGTTATTGAAGATCTTATGGTGGATCTCTTGATGCGGATTGAAGATCTTATGGTGGATCTCTTGATGCAGCAGGTAAGGCTCACGAGTGCCCAGTGGAATTCATTGATATTGCATTCATTCATTCACTAGTGTCCAATGTTGTTTGTTTTAACTTCATGCAGAGGCCAGTTCAAAGAGTGACTCAAGCAAGGTATGTTCTAGAGTCCACATTCATCTGAGCTATGCAGGTTTTGATGAACCAATCACAGCCAAGCTCTAGCACAACCACCATTCAACAATGAGAATTAGCTAAGAAGTTGCTAGCATTGAAGAAGTAGAGAGACAAAGAAGTGGAGGACAAAAAACAAGCTCTACTTGTAGCAAGGAGAGAAGAACTGTAGAAGATATCGCCAGGAAAAGGCATGAGCAAGCTGAGAAGAAGGCAACAATTGCAGCAAGGAAGAGGCAGGCAACAACTCAAGAAAGGGAGAGGAGGAGGGAAGAAGCTGAACTAAATAAGAAGGCAGCACAAGAGACAAAGAAGATAATTGTAGAGACAATGAAGGCCATTTCAGCTGAGAACAAAGCAAAAAAGGAAGCTAAAAAGAAGGCCGAGAGAGAAGCAGCAGCTGCAGAGAAACTTGCAGAGAGGTAGGCTGCTGCTGCACAGAGAGAGGCTGATAGACAAGCTGCTGCTGCATAGAGAGAAGCAGATAGACAAGCTGTTGTTGCAGAAAGAGAAGCTGCAAAGAAGGAGGAGATGAAAAGGAAAACTGTTGCTGTTGGTAAGAGAAAGGTTCAGGAAGACCAAGTGTTGCCTAACAAAGCCAACAGAACATCTATGTTTGATGTTTTTAGGTGAACATACCAATGCTGGGCTGTGTTAGAATGATATGGTGTCTTTTGTTCACTCAGGATGTAGTTCTGTCTTTATGTAAGACTGTCAAACTTGCAATGTTGGGCTATGTAACAATTGATCCATACTAATGTCAGTTTGGATCAATTGTTGATCATGAATTACCATTTAATGACTAGAACCATTGTGCAATGAGCTTCTTTGAACTAGTATCAAAATATTTTGCAATGAGTTTGTTTGTTACTAAAAGTAATTCTTATTTGCTACTCACCACAACTTGTATCAACCTATTATTCACTTAGCTTCTTTCAGCCACACTTTTACATCTTTCTTGGTGACTAGTGCATGGTCATCAAGCACAACATGAAATCAACAACATCAATGCTGGATCAACAACAATTTTAGCCAGCAACATTGAATGTTAACTAACAGCCATCAGTTAACTAGCAAATGAACAGCCATCAGTTAAGAGAAAGGTTAACATTTAGCTTAACAAGTCACATATCATTACCAGTTTCCTTTTAAAACCATTACATCATCCCCAAAAGAGGTTTACATCCCGACCAAACATTACTACTGACAAAGCATTACATTCTAACCAAAAGAGTTTTGCAACCTCCATAACAACTACATTAGTCTTAACCTAAACAAACATTACATCCTAACCAAGCCTGAGTTGACATCATTTCTTCAGAAGGGAGATACCAAACATAACACACAACACTATGACTAATCCCATCATTGCCTTCAGAAGCATCTCTCTACCTAAAACTAAAAGAGTACCTGCCTGCTGCTTGGTCATGGGACTGCCTGAAGGCCTCCTGTCATATATCCCAACTCCAATGCCTACAAGCCTAGCCCTTTCTTCCCTTTCTCGAATGAGATGTTCCCTCCTATCCTCCGCAGCGCCAATTGCATCCACTGCTTCATTCCCATTGAGGAAATGATTGTCAACAAGATACACAATGTACTCCAACTCCCAGTTCTAGAAACCACAAGGACCATATGTACACCAAATACACCAAAAAAGATAAAAACTTAAGCACACCAACAGGTCCAACAAAAACACTTGATGAAGAAAAGATGAAGATGAAGATCTTACATTGATGCACTTGTAGAACACCCAACCCTCACGCTTGTCTGTGTTCGACAGGTAGAACTTCACACGCGTGCGGCAATGAGGGCATCGGATGAGAGGGACCTCCATAGCCAGGCTGCCGAGAGATGACCTCGCCAAGCTCACGGACATGGCGGCGGCGGCTGGAGAAGGGAGGGGGAAAGAGAGCAGGGGAACTAGGGATTTGGAGAAGGGGAGGGGAACAGAGAGCGAAGTGGAGAAGGAGTGGGGATAAAAGACTTGGCGTTTTTGCACAACCCCCCCCCCCCCCATGCAAAGTGGGCCATATGACGTGGAACCTGCTGACTGGTCAAGCGGGGCGGTGTACGAGCTCAATATGCGCTACAGTGACCATATAATCACGTCTTATCGTATATAGTGACCGTATTGCATGTATCACTAAGTACGATGACCGAAGTGAGCACACGACGCAAAATAGTGACTTCCGATGCATTTTACTTTTGCAATAAAAAACTTCGAGATTTGCCTAAATAAAAAGCTTTGGAGTTTGCTAATTTTTTTTACCTCAACTACTACCTCCAGCTGCTCTCTCTCTCTCTCAAAAAAAACCACTACTCCCTCCATTCCATAATGTAGTGCGCCTGCGCTTTCGAGATCTAACTTCGACCGTAAATTTAATCAATGAGATCAACTACGGAGGGAGAAAAAATTATACCACTGAATTCATATTGAAATATAAATTTAATGGCATAACTTTTGCTCCCGCCACAATCAGTCTCGTTAGTTAAATTTATGGTCAAATTTAGATCTCAGGATGCGTGGATGCACTAAGAGCATCTCCAGCCGCGCCCCCAACAGGCCCCCAGGCCACTTTTTTGGCGCCGGCACCAAAAAACGCCCCAGTCGCGCCCCGAGGACATTGAGAATCGCCGGTTCGGCCCTTTTTTTCGCCCGGCGGTCACAGGCCGAACCCGGCGCACTGGGGGCAATTGGGGGCTCCGGCACAAGGGAAAAGCGCGGCTGGCCCACACCGTCAGGGGAAAGTCACGATTTTCTTCCCCGACTCGCCTCCCACCCCCCGCGCCCTCGGCCGCCACTAGCTATATCCCGGCGGCGCCCGCCGGCCTTCACCGCTAGATAGCCATTCCCCGCCAGAGAAATAGCAGAGCTTCGCCGCGGCAGCCCCTCCAACAGCAGCTGGGCGTTTCCGGCCGCCGTTTCCGGTCGAGGAGGGGTAGTTCAGCGGCGGGTACATGCCCAACTGGGCGCAAGGTGTTCGGCGATTTGCCTGCCTCGGCAATGGACTCGAATGAGAGGAAGTGCTCGCCGCGGTGCTGGAGGAGGAAGCCGAGGCCGACGTTCAGGAAGAAGAGCATCTCATGGTGCTCGCCGCCCTCGCCCAGCTGCTGGCGAGCAATGAAAAGCCGCGGCGAGGTGGCTCTGAAGGAAATATGCCCTAGAGGCAATAATAAAAGTTATTATTTATTTCCTCATATATCATGATAAATGTTTGTTATTCATGCTAGAATTGTATTAACCGGAAACATAATAAATGTGTGAATATATAAACAAACAGAGTGTCACTAGTATGCCTCTACTTGACTAGCTCGTTAATCAAAGATGGTTATGTTTCCTAACCATGAACAAAGAGTTGTTATTTGATTAACGAGGTCACATCATTAGTTGGATGATCTGATTGACATGACTCATTCCATTAGCTTAGCACCCGATCGTTTAGTATGTTGCTATTGCTTTCTTCATGACTTATACATGTTTCTATGACTATGAGATTATGCAACTCCCGTTCACCGGAGGAACACTTTGTGTGCTACCAAACGTCACAACGTAACTGGGTGATTATAAAGGTGCTCTACAGGTGTCTCCAAAGGTACTTGTTGGGTTGGCGTATTTCGAGATTAGGATTTGTCACTCCGATAGTCGGAGAGGTATCTCTGGGCCCTCTCGGTAATGCACATCACATAAGCCTTGCAAGCATTGCAACTAATATGTTAGTTGTGAGATGATGTATTACGAAACGAGTAAAGAGACTTGCCGGTAACGAGATTGAACTAGGTATTGGATACCGACGATCGAATCTCGGGCAAGTAACATACCGATGACAAAGGGAACAACGTATGTTGTTATGCGGTTAGACCGATAAAGATCTTCGTAGAATATGCAGGAGCCAATATGGGCATCCAGGTCCCGCTATTGGTTATTGACCGGAGACATGTCTCGGTCATGTCTACATTGTTCTCGAACCGTAGGGTCCGCGCGCTTAAAGTTACGATGACAGTTTTATTATGAGTTTATGTATTTTGATGTACCGAAGGTTGTTCGGAGTCCCGGATGTGATCATGGACATGACGAGGAGTCTCGAAATGGTCAAGACATAAAGATCGATATATTGGACGGCTATATTCGGACACCAAAATTGTTCCAAGTGGTTTCGGAGAAAACCGGAGTGCCGGAGGGGTTACCGGAACCCCCGGGGAAGTATTGGGCCTTAGTGGGCCTGAGGGGAGAGAGAGGGCAGAAGCCCAGGAGGTGGCGCGCCCCCCTCATGGGGAGTCCGAATAGGACTAGGAGGGGGGGGGGCGGCCCCCCTTTCCCTCTCCCTCTCCCTCTCTCTCCTTCCCCCTCTGTCTTCCTAGTTGGACTAGGAAAGGGGAGTCCTACTCCCACTAGGAGGAGGACTCCCCCTCCCTTTGGCGCGCCCCATAGGGCCGGCCGGCCTCCCCCTCCCTCCTTTATATACGGGGGCAGGGGGGCACCCTAGAACACACAAGTTGATCTTCGTGATCGTTCCTTAGCCGTGTGCGGTGCCCCCCTCCACCATATTCCACCTCGGTCATATCGTTGCGGTGCTTAGGCGAAGCTCTGCGTCGGTAGAACATCATCATCGTCATCACACCGTCGTGCTGACGGAACTCATCCCCGAAGCTTTGCTGGATCGGAGCCCGGGGAGCGTCATCGAGCTGGACGTGTGCTAAGAACTCGGAGGTGCCGGAGTAACGGTGCTTGGATCGGTTGGACCGGGAAGACGTACGACTACTTCCTCTACGTTGCGTCAACGCTTCCGCTTCGGTCTATGAGGGTACGTAGACAACACTCTCCCCTCTCGTTGCTATGCATCACCATGATCTTGTGTGTGCGTAGGAATTTTTTTGAAATTACTACGTTCCCCAACAGGCTCGGTGCCGGGGCGGGTGAAAGCGAAGAACCGGCATCGTCTCGAAGGCTACTGCATGCTCTACTCCGACTACTTCGCCGATGCTCCACTTCACAGCGAGAAAACATTTCGGCGCCGTTATCGGATGAGCCAAAAGCTCTTCCTCAGGATTGTGAATTCCATCCGGGAGTTCGACAACTACTTCAAGTGCAAGATGGATTGCACCAGCGCCCTTGGATTCACCTCCATTCAGAAGTGCATGACAACGATGAGGATGCTTGCATACGGAGCTCCCGGTGATTCACTCGACGACTATGGGTGCATGGCCGAGTCCACCAGCATAGAGTGTTTCTACAAGTTCTGTCTGGCAGTGGTGGAAGTGTTTGGACCGCAATACTTGAGAACACCCAATGCGGAAGACACTGCTCGGATCCTAGCACAGAATGCAGCAAGAGGATTTCCTGGGATGCTTGGAAGCATCGACTGCATGCATTGGAAATGGAAGAATTACCCATTTGCTTGGCAGGGGATGTACAAAGGCGCCAAAGGCGGTTGCAGTGTGGTACTTGAGGCGGTGTCCACACAGGACCTCTGGATTTGGCACTCCTTCTTTGGCATGCCAGGAACTCACAATGACATCAACGTGCTGCAGTGCTCTCCTGTCTTTGCCAAGCTTGTTGAAGGTCATTCTCCTCCGGTGAACTTCGAAATCAATGGGCGGCACTACAACAAGGGGTGCTATCTAGCTGATGGCATCTATCCAAGATGGTCGACATTTGTGAAGACGATCTCAAACCCTGTGGCAGGAGGCAAGAACGCCTGGTTTGCAAAGATTCAGGAGGCTTGCAGAAAGGATGTCGAGCGGACATTTGGTGTGCTCCAATCTCGATTTGCTGTTGTCCGGTACCCCGCTCAGACCTGGTCCAAAGATCAAATGTGGGAGATTATGACTTGTTGTGTCATCTTGCACAACATGATCATCGAGAGCGAGCAAGAAGACCCAGTGTTTGACACTGAACCATACTACAGGCAGGGTCCTCTAGCCGAAGTTGATCACCAGCTACCGGCAACCTGGACTGCCTATCTCAGTATGCGTCAGGAGATCCGAGACCCGCCGGTGCATCATCAACTGCAGAAAGATCTGATTGAGCACCTATGGAGGCTCAAGGGCGACGCCGTGTGATGAAATATGAGTTTTTATTTGTTGAACTATATAATTTGTATTGAACTATTTGTTGTTGTACTATTTTGTTGAAGTATTTGATTTTTCTGTGATGAAATATGTGATAAGAAAAATTTGTGTTGATAATTGAACGCCGAGACACGGCGAACCACACCGAATATGGGCCTATTCTCGCCCATATGGGCCCTTTATTCGCCGAAATGGGGCTAAAAAGTGGGCCAATTTCGGCGCCTGGGCGCAAAACCGCCCCCAGCGCCGATAGTATCGCTGGCTCGCCCCCAGGGGGCGATTTTTATGCGTCCTGGGGGGGCAACGGCTGAGCATCTCCAGCCGCGCCCCCAACAGGCCCCCCAGGCCACTTTTTCGGCGCCGGCGCCAAAAAAACGCCCCAGTCGCGCCCCCAGGACGCCGAAAATCGCCGGCTCGGCCCTTTTTTCCGCCCGGCGGTCACAGGCCGAATCCGGCGCACTGTGGGGCAATTGGGGGCTCCGGCGCAAGGGAAAAGCGCGGATGGCCCACACCGTCAAGGGAAAAGTCACGGTTTTCTTCCCTGACTCGCCTCCCACCCCTCGCGCCCTCGGCGGCCACTAGCTATATCCCGGCGCCGCCCGCCGGCCTTCACCGCTAGATAGCCACTCCCCGCCGAAAAAATAGTAGAGCTTCGTCGCGGCAGCCCCTCCAACAGCAGCTGGGCGTTTCCGGCCGAGGAGGGGCAGTTCAGCGGCGGGTACACGGCCAACCGGGCGTAAGGTGTTCGGCGATTTGCCTGCCTCGGCGATGGACTCGGACGACGAGGAAGCGCTCGCCGCGCTGCTGGAGGAGGAAGCCGAGGCCGACGTCTAGGAAGAAGAGCATCTCATGGTGCTCGCCACCCCTCGCCCAGCTGCTGGCGAGCAATGAAAAGCTGCGGCGAGGCGGCTCGGCGCCGGGGCGGGTGAAAGCAAAGAACCGGCATCGTCTTGAAGGCTACTGCATGCTCTACTCCGACTACTTCGCCGATGCTCCACTTCACGGCGAGAAAACATTTCGGCGCCGTTATCGGATGAGCCGAAAGCTCTTCCTCATGATTGTGAATTCCATCTGGGAGTTCGACAAGTACTTCAAGTGCAAGATGGATTGCACCGGCGCCCTTGGATTCACCTCCATTCAGAAGTGCACGACAGCGATGAGGATGGTTGCATACGGAGCTCCTGGTGATTCACTCCATGACTATGGGCGCATGGCCGAGTCCACCAGCATAGAGTGTTTCTACAGGTTCTGTCGGGAAGTGGTGGCAGTGTTTGTACCGCAATACTTGAGAACACCCAATACGGAAGACACTGCTCGGATCCTAGCACATAATGCAGCAAGAGGATTTCCTGGGATGCTTGGAAGCATCGACTGCATGCATTGGAAATGGAAGAATTGCCCATTTGCTTGGCAGGGGATGTACAAAGGCGCCAAAGGCGGTTGCAGTGTGGTACTTGAGGCGGTGGCCACACAGGACCTCTGGATTTGGCACCTTCTTTGGCATGCCAGGAACTCACAGTGACATCAACGTGCTACAATGCTCTCCTGTCTTTGCCAAGCTTGTTGAAGGTCATTCTCCTCCGGTGAACTTCGAAATCAATGGGCGGCACTACAACAAGGGGTACTATCTAGCTGATGGCATCTATCCAAGATGGTCGACATTTGTGAAGACGATCTCAAACCCTGTGGCAGGAGGCAAGAACGCCTGGTTTGTGAAGATTTAGGAGGCTTGCAGAAAGGATGTCGAGCGGGCATTTGGTGTGCTCCAATCTCGATTTGCTGTTGTCCGGTACCCCGCTCAGACCTGGTCCAAAGATCAAATGTGGGAGATTATGACTTGCTGTGTCATCTTGCACAACATGATCATCGAGAGCGAGTAAGAAGACACAGTGTTTGACACTGAACCATACAACAGGCAGGGTCCTCTAGCCGAAGTTGATCACCAGCTACCGGCAACCTGGACTGCCTATCTCAGTATGCGTCAGGAGATCCGAGACCCACAGGTGCATCATCAACTGCAGAAAGATCTGATTGAGCACCTATGGAGGCTCAAGGGAGACGCCGTGTGATGAAATATGAATTTTTATTTGTTGAACTATATAATTTGTATTGAACTATTTGTTGTTGTATTATTTTGTTGAAGTATTTGATTTTTCTGTGATGAAATATGTGATAAAAAAAATTTGTGTTGATAATTGAACGCCGAGACACGGCGAACCACGCCGAATATGGGCCTATTCTCGCCCATATGGGCCCTTTATTCGCCGAAATGGGACTGAAAAGTGGGCCAATTTCGGTGCTTGGGGGCGAAGACTGGGCGCAAAAACCCCCCAACGTCGATAGTATCGCCGGCTCACCTAAGGGGCGATTTTTATGCGTCATGTGAGGCAACGGCTGAAGATGCTGTCAGGAGTACTCCACCCACGGCAGTTCGATCCGTCGCAGTGTCTTTTTCAGCGCCCTCCTCAGAGGTGAAGGCCTCAGAAAGCGGCTCCTCTGACGGCTGGCCCACATGTCAGCGACCAACGTCACAACTGACGTACATCAGAGGATACTAGTCCAAGGCCTCAACCACTCTGAACTCGTCCGCTCTGTCCTCAGAGTTTCCTTCGCATGGACGGGGAGGAGCCTGCCAAGGAAATCGAGGCGCTCATCCAGCGGCTGAGGCTCCACCAGCCGCCTCCCTCCCCGTATGCCGGTGATCCATCCACGGCGGCGACTCCCAACGCCGGCGAGCTACTTAAGCCGCGGAGGGCCGCCGTGCTGATCTGCCTTTTCCGGGGCTCCGCCGGGGAGCTCCGCGTCATCCTCACCAAGCGCTCCTCTTCCCTCTCCACTCACTCCGGTGAGCAGCTTGCTTGATTCTTGGTGATTTTTATGCGGGTTCTGACGGATGCAATCAAACGAATAAGGGGGAATAGTTTTCTCACAACAAAACCCGGCTTTTCGACTCTTTGTTTTGGATATGGGGAATTAAGTTCAGTGGAGCATAAATGTTTCAGAGGATTACTAGCTGTTTTTTTTTTTTATCATCAGGGCCTGTTCAGTTAGTGCGAGGACGCTAGAATGGTTTGGTGGATGTTCTAGTATTCTTTCGTATTGACTATTGATTCATGTTTCTTCAATGCTATTTAATTTAGACTGGTATGATTTCAGAGTGTTGGTGGTTGGTTTTTGATTCACAGACTGCACAATAGTGTTGGGTTTCACAAAAAATATATCCCCTCAAAAGAATATGATATGTTTTTTCTCGAATACGCATGAGAACTGCATACCATAACATTAAGAAGACAAAAATATGATATGGTTTCATAAATCATGATGATAGCTTCGAAATGGCCATGCATTCATTTTGTTTTATTTATGTTCAGATACGTCAGACAACCATAGAACAATATACCTTTTGATGCTATTTTAATTATTCATGGCTGCTTTAAAATACCCGTTAGTTAACTTAGCCTTCTAAAGATTTACTCCCTCTGTAAAGAAATATAAGAGCGTTTAGATGACTAATTTATAGTGATCTAAACGCTCTTATATTTCTTTACAGAGGGAGTAGATTGTAAAATTTTGTCGAACCACTTAAGCTTATTAATCTTTGTTCTAAGTTTTTCTTGACAAAAAAAAGATTAAAAGGAGATGTGACACAAGTTAAATGTTTATTGAAAAATTAAGAAAAACACCCCATCAATTCTACCATGATTTGTTATGTGTTTCAAGGTGGACCAGGTTGGGCCTTAACTGGCTTTGAGCATGTGGGTCAACGTAATGAATGGCTAGATGTCTTGCTTTTCTCTTGGATTTTGTAGGTCATCTCCTATTTTCAGCCATATTTTTGCTGTTATATATAATAGAATAGAATAGAAGTTGGGAATGTATTATCCTGTTGTTGGATTGGTCGGTAGGAAGAACCTACTTTGGTCACTAATTGGAACAGACGTGTGAGGTGCACTAGAGGCTTACAACTTGTAAAGTTACAAGCAATTTGGGCTCATCTCATGGATGGCTAACCACTGGGGTTTGGTCCTGAAATGAATTTAGCTGAATTTGCATCTTGATTCTCAGTTTTCTATCTAGTCTGCTTGCAGTTGGCTTGCCATAGCTTTCGAATTTTAGGAGTCCAGGTCATAAATGGTCGCCAGCTATATAGCTTTGACTCAGATATATTCCGGACTGAGCATACATCTCTTGCTGACCTAGAGAGGTGACTTGTCTCAGAGTAAGCTTTGCAGGGGAGCTGATGATGTAGTCTAACCCAGCTCATTTGAGCTTAGTTCGTCTCTCCCATACTGGAAAGTGTGAATGAAAAATAACTTATCATCATAGATGTATATTTTGATGCATTTATCAGTGATTTTGTTGCCTCAATACAGGGGAGGTTGCATTGCCAGGCGGGAAAGCTGACGAAGGCGATGCAGATGATGCAGCTACAGCATTGCGGGAAGCAAAGGAGGAGATTGGGATGGATCCATGTCTGGTCACTGTTGTTACCTCTCTCGAGCACTTCTTGTCAAAGGTGCATTGT
Organism: Aegilops umbellulata; assembly: GCA_032464435.1. Lineage (NCBI taxonomy): Eukaryota > Viridiplantae > Streptophyta > Magnoliopsida > Poales > Poaceae > Aegilops > Aegilops umbellulata. The sequence goes on along the minus strand of CP136060.1, from coordinate 80,179,147 downwards.
CTTTTGGTTTTACTTTCTAGCCAAACTGATAAGTTTCTCACATACACAGAAACTGTTTCAATGCATCAGTAACGGGAAGTGGAACCTTTTTTTTAATCTGTCAACCTATTACGGATATGAAACTGTACACAGTTCTTGCAGCCAAACAAACTTGAGTCACATGATCTGCCTATGTCTGTCTTGAGGATCATATCAGGTTGACATGCCTGTTTTTTCTAGGCGTCATGTTTGTCCATCCCACATTTTTAATTACTGACTTATGTTCTATGAAAAAGTTAAATAGCAAGTAAAGTATTATTTATGTGGTATAAGGGGTCCACACTCTGCCTCCAAGCGATGCAACCATTGCATACTCGATGATCTAGACTTAGTGAAGTCCTTACACATACTCTCACCTGCTTAAGTCAACTGCAAGCCCAAAAAGGTAGGACCAGGCGCTACCACCACTCCCGGTGATGAAGTCAGGAGGAAAGAGAAGCATCAGGAGTTGACGGAAATTTATTCCAAGGAGGACTAGAAGACCTGCAAAAGTCAACTCAAAGTCAAGAGACCTGCAAGAGTTGCCCCTCGATAACTAGCTTCCCGCTAGAGTTGCCCCTCGGAACCTGACTTCCTGCTAGTATTGCTCCTCAGAAGCACCATTCTCTAGTGTTGCCCCTCAGAAGCTCGCCATTTGCTACTATCGTCCCTCGGAAACCCTTGATTGGTTGAGAGCTTGGAAACCCGGAGATGACCATCTACTCCCTCCGTTCCTAAATATTTGTCTTTTTAGAGATTTGAAATGGACTACCACATACGGATGTATATAGACATATTTTAGAGTGCAGATTCACTCATTTTGCTCCGTATGTAGTCACTTGTTGAAATCTCTAGGAGCATCTCCAACAGCCGCCCAACGCGCCGCGCGCTAAAAACTACTTTGCCGTGCGCCCATCGCCTGGTTTGGCGCGGCGGGCAGCGCTGGCTCCAACAGCCGCGCTAAAATGCAGCGCACGCGCGTACCTCCAGCAGCGTGCGCGACTCGCCGACGCATGCCATATGTTGCATTTTGGACACAAAATGGATTTCAAACATTCAAAATGCAATGACCATGGCATATAATTTCACACAAACAAGTTGATGAATAAAAGTTCATGCCCACAAGTTCATCCAACCAAGTTCAAAATGCAAACCAAGTTCATGACACAAACGAAAGACACATCAAGCCTTGTCCTCGTCTTCGTCCTCATCTTCCTCCGATTCATCCGACTCCTCCGAAGACGATTCTTCCTCCTCATCATCATTGTCGCGCACCGCATCACGTGAAGCTCGGACGGTGTTGCAAAATCTTCAACGGCATCTTCATGGGAAGGTGTGTGAGGCACACCGGAAGACATTCCGCCCATGGCGGCCGGAGGTGCACCCATGCCTCCCATGAGAGACAAAACTCATGCCTCCCATGCCGGCGCGTGCGTCCGTCGGGTCCAGTTCGCCAGCGCGTGCGTCCATCGGGTCCAGTTCGCCGGCGCCGGCGCGCGCGGGGCGAAGGTGGCGCGGAGGAGAGAGTGCGGCGCGAGCGCTCGTGTGTGTCGCGCGCGGAAGCGGGCGCCCCAAATACATAGCGCATGTTGGCGATTCGGACCGCGCGCCCAACTCTATATGCCGCGCACGCGGTTATTGCGCGCCCGCTGGAACCACTCCACCGATTGCGCGCGCGCTAAAACGGGCAAATTTGCGGCGCGGCGCTTGTTTAGCGCGGCTGTTGGAGATGCTCTAGAAAGACAAATATTTAGGATCGGAGGGAGTACTTAACTTCAGAACCATCAGGCGGGCAAGGACATGAGGCTGGATGCCGTTGAAGAAAGGAGCGTCTTGACTCTCCACAGGGCATCCTCAGGATGGACTAATACCAACCCTGGGTGCCTCCAAATACAGTGTTTGGGCGCACCGACAACACTTTATCTTATCGTTTATCACTAAGAAATTAAACGTTATTTTTCTACTCGAATTTGACCTAATATTATGCGGTATTAGGATTTGACAACAGCATGTTCAATTTTTACAGATGTCACGTAATAAATTAAGCATTTAAATCAGACTTGTCAAATGTATCAGAAGATTACTTTGGTACTTGTCATATCATCACAGAAAGTTCATTTGAAATCTTTATTTTTACTGTCATAAAGTTCTGAGCGGTGGCGGTTCGTTGACCTTTAAAGTTACTAGCGGTTATCACTATTGTCATCCATTCTATGGAGGACATACGGTTGTTTTGGTTGATGTATATTTCAAGATAATAGTTTTTCATTTTGCACAAGCGTTTAAACAACTGATAGTATATAACAAAAAAGTAAATCCTGCAGCAATGCATAGTCATTTAGCTAGTTATAGAAAAGATTGCACTAACTGTTGGGATCCATATTATTTTGATATTTAGTGGAAGCTTGTTAAGGAATAGCTATATTATACTGGGGGTCTCACTTAGTCCTAAATGGCATCTACATAAACGGTCAACAAAAGTCCAACCAAGCAACCATGGTCAATAAAAGTCCTCATGGTCAACAAGTTAAAGGAAGAGGGATAAATAGAAGACCAAGTCAAAGATGAAGACAAAGAAGCAAAGAAGCCCAAGTTAAGAAGAGGTGCAACTAGCCAAGGCCCATTCATGAATAGATGAGAATGCATGACTCACCATGAGCCATGGACACTTCTGCCTTTGACTAATCTTCGTAGACCCATGGGCCATCATTTACCCATGAACTCCTCCAACCTACGACCCTCAAGACTCAAGAGCCTTGGTCATTTTTCAAGGACCACTAGGCTATAAAATAGGCCCCCTTAGGCATGTACTCTCGTTCACTCCAACTTGAATAAACTCAAGAGTGTCCCCCCCCCCCCCCCCCTCTTACGAGCAAGGTTCAAGGTGGTCGGCTTTGTAGTCCAAGGGACCTTGTATGGCTCGGTTCATCGAGAGTTGTGGGAAGCGGCGACATTCTAAAATGTTCCTCACATAGCACGTTTTAGACGTTCCTCACAACCTATTTAAAAAACATTGATGTGTCACTTTGTCGGTGTATGATGACCGTGTCGCTATAAGGCTGTCGTACAGAACCCTACTTACATTTCACTAGCCACGGTACTAAGGATACCCCTAGGAGAAAATTGTTTCCATAACAACAACAAAGCTAAACTCTTAAACTGAAATGCATTTTTGCTGCCGCTGCTAGAGCGAGAGCCCAATAATTTTGTATATGTAAACCATGTAATTGAGTTGCACAATTTGCAATGGTAAATTATCTGATCAGTAGCACTTTATTTTGTTCCAACATCTACAAGCCAAGTCCAGAACAAGTTTTTGTGCCCCTCACTGTTTTGAGTTTTTACAACATACTATCATTTTTAAAGTTTGAATTAATAAACTTCCATAGTTCCATTCAGTGTTAAACGTTATATCTGCAGTAATTCATTAAGGTTAACATTCTCGGTGTTTGTCGCAGCATCTTCTGGTAGTTGTTCCTATTGTTGGCATACTCTCAGATATAGAGGGATTTAAACCTGTTCTCAACATCGACGAGGTCGATGACATTTTCGATGTACCCCTGGAGATGTTTCTCAAGGTTAGTGTCTTTGTGTTCTCACATGCTAATTAAGGTATACACTTAATTCTTTTTTTTAATTTAGGATTTTATGGGTAGTAACTGTTGCAGCCTTGGTTGGATGTTTACTGTAGTTTCAGTTTACACTATACAAATGATCAGTTTGCTGCATACAAAGAAACAAAAAAAGGTTACTGTTGAATTACCATACAACTTAAGGTGCGGCGAAAAGCATACTTCGCTGTTTAGCTAGAATTGAGAACTTTGTTAGGCGCAACCAGACCAAATGACCATTCCTGCCGACAATGGAAATGAATCGATCTTTTTTTTTTTTTGCTAAGATGGATACTGTAATGTATTGGATGTCATTTGTCCCCTGATGCAGGATGAGAACAGGAGATCCGAGGAGAGAGAACGGATGGGGCAAGTCTTCACAATTCAGTACTTCGACTACGAGAAAGAAAACCGGAAGTACGTTATCTGGGGATTGACTGCCCGCATCCTGATCCATGCTGCTTCCATTGTATACCAGCGGCCACCGGACTTTGTAGAGCGAAGATTACAGTTCAACCTTCCAAAGTACTATTCTAGTTCAGGATCTGCTACAAGCTAATGTTTACAATATTGTTCAGTCAATATGATGTTGGGTGTACATCAGAGTACGCCATTCGTGGAATGTAAAGGACACGATATGCTTCTATATGATCTATATTCTTTTTATAATTCATTCAGTACATGATAGTAATACAGAGAGTAATATTTAACTGATGCAATTCGGTTGTTAAATCTGTACTATTAAAGGTAAGTTTATGGGTTCCGCTTTCACCCCTCCCATCGATACATGCCCCCCTACCCTACTATCAATTTTTCTTTCAAACCACGTGATAACCCTCATTATTATTTTTCCAAACCGACCCCTATTTCCTCATTTATAACCCTCATTATTATTTTTCCAAACCGACCCCTATTTCCTCATTTTCGGGGAAAGAAATTTCTTGCAAAGCAACAACATAATTAAATAAAGGATGCACAAGATGGACACTGGGGGTTGGCCAGGGGGCCCACAAGCTTGGGAGGCGCACCTTGGGGGGTAGGGCGTGTCCCCCAGGCTGCTTGTGGTCACCTGGTGGGCCTCCCTTTTATGTTTCTTTGCCCAGTATTTTAATTTCAAAATGATTCTTCGTAAAGTTTCAGGACATTTGGAGTTGTGCATAATAGGTATCTCAGATTTGCTCCTTTCTGGTCCAGAATTTCAGCTGGGCCTCCCTCTGTTGTTTCTTTGCCCAACATTTTATATATATTTCAAAATGATTCTCCGTAAAGTTTCAAGACATCTGGAGTTGTGCAGAATATGTATCTCGGATTTGCTCCTTTCTGGTCCAGAATTTCAGCTGCCGGCATTCTCCCTCTACATGTAAACCTTGTAAAATAAGAGAAAAAAAGCATTTGTATCTTAAAGTGAAATATCAGCCCATAATGCAATAAATATCAACATAAAAACATGATGCAAAATGGTTGTATCAACTCCCCAAAGCTTAGACCTCGCTTGTCCTCAAGCAATAGCCGAAATCATAATCATGTCCACATGTTTAGAGATAGATGTGTCGATAAAACAAAATACGAACATGGGGGCATTATGATCATCCTTTAGAACAGTAATATATTGTCATATAACTTCTTATGCCAAAGTGATAATTCATTCACAAAGTAAAGTATAGACCAAAAACTTTATTGAAAACTAACAAACTATGATCTCGGTCATTGAAGCAATTGCAATTTATCATAACATCGGAAAGAGTCAATGTAAGAGATTTTATTTAGCAAGTTCACATACTCAACCATTATTTAATCTTTCATAATTGCTAACACTCATGCGATACCTATGAGATCAAAGCTTCAATCAGACACACAGGAAGATAGGGGCTTATAGTTTTGCCTCCCAACCATTTACCTCAAGGGTAACTTCAACAATAATAATTTATGATCAACTACATCTGAGTGGATATGCATGTCTGGATCTTTCCCCAACACATAGTGCTTCCCAAAAAGAGAAAATATAAAAGGAAGGGTGAAGTCACCATGATTCTTGCATAAAGGTAAAAGTAAAATAAAAGATAGGCCATTCGTAGAGAAGCAGAGGTTGTCATGCGCTTTTATGGTTGGATGCATGAAATCTTAATGCAAAAGAACGTCACTTTATATTGCCGCTTGTGATAGAGAACTTTATTATGCATTTCCGTCGCTTTTATTCCTTCCCCATCACAAGTGTGTATAAAGTTTATTTTCCTCACACTAAAAGATCATACATATTTAGATAGCAATTTTTATTGCTTGCACTGATGACAACTTACTTGAAATATCTTACTCAATCCATTGTTAGATATAGTGGACTCTCATGGCAAAACTGGGTCAAAGGTTTTTGGATGCACAAGTAGTATCTCTACTTAGTGCAGAATTTTTGGCTAGCAAGGGATAGAAAGCAAGCTTAACATGTCGGACAACCCATTATGTTGTCTTCCTATTAATTGCAATGATGACCAATTATGTTGTCTTCTATTTGGATCCAGGACATTATAGTTTCTATTTGGATATAAGAAAACACAACCCATTATGTTGTCTTCCTTGTCCAAAATCAACTTATTAGCATATAATATTTTAATGAGTGCTCACAATCACAAAAGATGTCCAAGGTAGTGTATTTATATGTGAGACCTCTCTTTCTTTATTACTTCCTATTAATTGCAATGATGACCAATACTATGTTTGTCAACCTTCAACAATTTTCATGCATCATACTTCTTATATGTGAAGTCATCACTCCCCATAAGATATTATATAATCGTTTTTATTTATTTATTATTTTTTCCAACATCAAAGTAAGAAAGCAAAGCCCTTAACTCAAAACTAATCTTTATTATATAACTCACGCACTTGATTGTTGGAAATATGCCATAGAGGCAATAATAAAAGCATTATTATTATATTTCCTTGTTCATGATAATTGTCTTTATTCGTGCTATAATTGTGTTATCCAGAAATCGTAATACATGTGTGAATAACAGACAACAACATGTCCCTAGTAAGCCTCTAGTTGACTAGCTCGTTGATCAATAGATAGTCATGGTTTCCTGACTATGGGCATTGGATGTTAATGATAACGAGATCACATCATTAGGAGAATGATGTGATGGACGAGACCCAATCCTAAACATAGCATAAGATCGCATAGTTCGTTTGCTAGAGTTTTCCAATGTCAAGTATCCTTTCCTTAGACCATGAGATCGTGTAACTCCCGGACACCGTAGGAGTGCTTTGGGTGTGCCAAACGTCACAACGTAACTGGGTGACTATAAAGGTATACTACGGGTATCTCCGAAAGTGTCTGTTGGGTTGACATGGATCGAGACTGGGATTTGTCACTCCGCTTGACGGAGAGGTATCACCGGGCCCTCTCGGTAATGCATCATCATAATGAGCTCAATGTGATCAAAGTGTTTGATCACGGGATCATGCATTACGGTACGAGTAAAGTGACTTGCCGGTAACGAGATTGAACGAGGTATAGGGATACCGACGATCGAATCTCGGGCAAGTAAAATACCGATTGACAAAGGGAATCGTATACGGGATTAATTGAATCCTCGACATCGTGGTTCATCCGATGAGATCATCGTGGAGCATGTGGGAGCCAACATGGGTATCCAGATCCCGCTGTTGGTTATTGCTCGAGAGCCATCTCGGTCATGTCTGCATGTCTCCCGAACCCGTAGGGTCTACACACTTAAGGTTCGGTGACGCTAGGGTTGTGAAGATATGTATATGCAGTAACCCGAATGTTGTTCGGAGTCCCGGATGAGATCCCGGACGTCACGAGGAGTTCCGGATTGGTCCGGAGGTGAAGAATTATATATAGGAAGTGCAGTTTCGGCCATCGGGAGTGATCTGGGGGTCACCGGTATTGTACCGGGACCACCAGATGGGTCCCGGGGGTCCACCGGGTGGGGCCACCCATCCCGGAGGGCCCCATGGGCTGAAGTGGGAGGGGGGGCAGCCCTTAGTGGGCTGGTGCGCCCCCCAAGGCCCACCCCTGCGCCTAGGGTTGGAACCCTAGGGTGGGGGGGGCGCCCACTTGCCTTGGGGGGCACTCCACCCCCCTTGGCCGCCGCCCCCTTGGGAGATCCAATCTCCCAGGGCCGGCGCCCCCAGGGGCCTATATAAAGGGGGAGGGGAGGGGGCAGCCGCACCCTTTGCCTTGGCACCTCCCTCTCCCTCTCCAACACCTCCTCCTCGTCCATAGAGCTCGGCGAAGCCCTGCCGGAGTACTGCAGCTCCATCACCACCACGCCGTCGTGCTGCTGCTGGAGCCATCTTCCTCAACCTCTCCTCTCCCCTTGCTGGATCAAGAAGGAGGAGACGTTACGCTGACCGTACGTGTGTTGAACGCGGAGGTGCCGTCCGTTCGGTGCTAGGATCTCCGGTGATTTGGATCACGTCGTGTACGACTACCTCATCCCCGTTCCTTGAACGCTTCCGCTCGCAATCTACAAAGGTATGTAGATGCATCCGATCACTCGTTGCTAGATGAACTCATAGATGGATCTTGGTGAAACCGTAGGAAATTTTTTGTTTTCTGCAACGTTCCCCAACAGTGGCATCATGAGCTAGGTCTATGCGTAGTTCTTCTTGCGCGAGTAGAACACAATTTGTTGTGGGCGTAGATTTGTCAACTTTTCTTGCCGCTACTAGTCTTATCTTGCTTCAGCGGTATTGTGGGATGAAGCGGCCCGGACCAACCTTACACGTACGCTTACGTGAGACCGGTTCCACCGACTAACATGCACTAGTTGCATAAGGTGGCTGGCGGGTGTCTGTCTCTCCTACTTTAGTTGGAGCGGATTCGATGAAAAGGGTCCTTATGAAGGGTAAATAGAAGTTGACAAATCACGTTGTGGCTTTCACGTAGGTAAGAAAACGTTCTTGCTAGAACCCTAATTCAGCCACGTAAAACTTGCAACAACAATTAGAGGACGTCTAACTTGTTTTTGCAGCAAGTGCTTTGTGATATGATATGGCCAAAGTTGTGATGAATGATGAATGGTCTATATGTGATGTATGAGATGTTCATGCTATTGTAATAGGAATCACGACTTGCATGTCGATGAGTATGACAACCGGCAGGAGCCATAGGAGTTGTCTTTATTTTTTGGATGACCTGCGTGTCATTGAGAAACGCCATGTAAATTACTTTACTTTATTGCTAAACGCGTTAGCCATAGTAGTAGAAGTAATAGTTGGCGAGCAACTTCATGGAGACACGATGATGGAGATCATGATGATGGAGATCATGGTGTCAAGCCGGTGACAAGATGATCATGGAGCCCCAAGATGGAGATCAAAGGAGCTATGTGATATTGGCCATATCATGTCACGTTTATTATTTGATTGCATGTGATGTTTATCATGTTTTGCATCTTGTTTACTTAGAACGACGGTAGTAAATAAGATGATCCCTCATAATAACTTCAAGAAGTGTTCCCCCTAACTGTGCACCGTTGCGACAGTTCGTTGTTACAAAGCACCACGTGATGATCGGGTGTGATAGATTCTAACGTTCACATACAACGGGTGTAAGACAGATTTACACATGCAAACACTTAGGTTGACTTGACGAGCCTAGCATGCACAGACATGGCCTCGGAACACAGAAGACCGAAAGGTCGAGCATGAGTCGTATAGAAGATACGATCAACATGAAGATGTTCACCAATGTTGACTAGTCCGTCTCACGTGATGATCGGACACGGCCTAGTTGACTTGGATCATGTAATACTTAGATGACTAGAAGAGGGATGTCTATCTAAGTGGGAGTTCATTAAATAATTTGATTAGATGAACTTTATTATCATGAACTTAGTCTAAAATATTTACAATATGTCTTGTAGATCAAATGGCCAACGTAGTCCTCAACTTCAACGCGTTCCTAGAGAAAACCAAGCTGAAAGACGATGGCAGCAACTATACGGACTGGGTCCGGAACCTGAGGATCATCCTCATAGCTGCCAAGAAAGATTATGTCCTACGAGCACCGCTGGGTGACGCACCTGTTCTCCCTGCAGAACAAGACGTTATGAACGCTTGGCAGTCACGTTCCGATGATTACTCCCTCGTTCAGTGCGGCATGCTTTACAGCTTAGAGCCGGGGCTCCAAAAGCGTTTTGAGAGACATGGAGCATATGAGATGTTCGAAGAGCTGAAAATGGTTTTCCAAGCTCATGCCCGGGTCGAGAGATATGAAGTCTTCGACAAATTCTTTAGCTGTAAGATGGAGGAAAATAGCTCTGTCAGTGAACACATACTCAAGATGTCTGGGTTGCACAACCGCTTGACTCAACTGGAAGTTAATCTCCCGGATGAAGCGGTCATTGACAGAATCCTCCAGTCGCTTCCACCTAGCTACAAGAGCTTTGTGATGAACTACAACATGCAGGGGATGGTAAAGACCATTCCTGAGGTATATGCTATGCTGAAATCAGCAGAGGTAGAAATCAAGAAGGAACATCAAGTGTTGATGGTGAATAAAACCACTAAGTTCAAGAAGGGCAAGGGTAAAAAGAACTTCAAGAAGGACGGCAAGGAAGTTGCCGCGCCCGGTAAGCAAGTTGCCGGGAAGAAGCCAAAGAATGGACCCAAGCCCGAGTCTGAGTGCTTTTATTGCAAGGGAAGTGGTCACTGGAAGCGGAATTGCCCCAAATACTTAGCGGACAAGAAGGCCGGCAAAACAAAAGGTATATGTGATATACATGTAATTGATGTGTACCTTACCAGTACTCGTAGTAGCTCTTGGGTATTTGATACCGGTGCAGTTGCTCACATTTGTAACTCAAAGCAGGAGCTGCGGAATAAGCGGAGACTGGCGAAGGATGAGGTGACGATGCGCGTCGGGAATGGTTCCAAGGTCGATGTGATCGCCGTCGGCACGCTACCTCTACATTTACCTACGGGATTAGTTTTAAACCTCAATAATTGTTATTTAGTGCCAAGTTTGAGCATGAACATTGTGTCTGGATCTCGTTTAATTCGAGATGGCTACTCATTTAAATCCGAGAATAATGGTCATTCTATTTATATGAGAGATATGTTTTATGGTCATGCTCCAATGGTTAATGGTTTATTCTTAATGAATCTCGTACGTGATGATACACATATTCATAGTGTGAATACCAAAAGAGTTAAAGTTGATAACAATAGTCCCACATATTTGTGGCACTGCCGCCTTGGTCACATAGGTGTCAAACGCATGAAGAAGCTCCATGCAGATGGACTTTTAGAGTCTCTTGATTATGAATCATTTGACACGTGCGAACCATGCCTCATGGGTAAAATGACCAAGACTCCGTTCTCAGGAACAATGGAGCGAGCAACCAACTTATTGGAAATCATACATACCGATGTGTGCGGTCCAATGAGTGTTGAGGCTCGCGGTGGCTATCGTTATGTTCTCACCCTCACTGATGACTTGAGTAGATATGGGTATATCTACTTAATGAAACACAAGTCTGAGACCTTTGAAAAGTTCAAGGAATTTCAGAGTGAGGTTGAAAAACAACATGATAGAAAGATCAAGTTTCTACGATCAGATCGTGGAGGAGAATACTTGAGTCACGAATTTGGCACACACTTTTTAAAATGTGGAATAGTTTCACAACTCACGCCGCCTGGAACACCTCAGCGTAATGGTGTGTCCGAACGTCGTAATCGCACTCTATTAGATATGGTACGATCTATGATGTCTCTTACCGATTTACCGCTATCTTTTTGGGGCTATGCTTTAGAGACTGCCGCATTCACTTTAAATAGGGATCCATCAAAATCCGTTGAGACGACACCGTATGAATTGTGGTTTGGGAAGAAACCTAAGCTGTCGTTTCTAAAAGTTTGGGGATGCGATGCTTATGTCAAGAAACTTCAACCTGAAAAGCTCGAACCCAAGTCGGAAAAATGCGTCTTCATAGGATACCCTAAAGAAACTATTGTGTATACCTTCTACCTCAGATCCGAAGGCAAGATCTTTGTTGCCAAGAATGGATCCTTTCTAGAGAAAGAGTTTCTCTCGAAAGAAGTAAGTGGGAGGAAAGTAGAACTTGATGAAGTGTTACCTCTTGAACCGGAAAATGGCGAAACTCAAGAAAACGTTCCTGAGGTGCCTGCACCGACTAGAGAGGAAATTAATGATGATGATCAAGATACTTCTAATCAAGCTCCTACTGAAATTCGAAGGTCCACAAGGACACGTTCCGCACCAGAGTGGTACGGCAACCCTGTCTTGGAAATCATGTTGTTAGACAACGGTGAACCTTCGAACTATGAGGAAGCAATGGCGGGCCCAGATTCCGACAAATGGCTAGAAGCCATGAAATCCGAGATAGGATCCATGTATGAAAATGAAGTATGGACTTTGATTGACTTGCCCGTAGAGCGGCGAGCCATAGAAAATAAATGGATCTTTAAGAAGAAGACAGACGCGGATGGTAATGTGACCATCTATAAATCTCGGCTTGTCGCTAAGGGTTATCGACAAGTTCAAGGGGTTGACTACGATGAGACTTTCTCACCGGTAGCGAAGCTAAAGTCCGTCCGAATCATGTTAGCAATTGCCGCATTCTATGATTATGAGATATGGCAAATGGACGTCAAAACGACATTCCTTAATGGTTTCCTTAAGGAAGAATTGTATATGATGCAGCCGGAAGGTTTTGTCGATCCTAAGAATGCTGACAAAGTGTGCAAGCTCCAACGCTCGATTTATGGGCTGGTGCAAGCATCTCGGAGTTGGAACATTTGCTTTGATGAGATGATCAAAGCGTTTGGGTTTACGCAAACTTATGGAGAAGCCTGCGTTTACAAGAAAGTGAGTGGGAGCTCTGTAGCATTTCTCATACTATATGTAGATGACATACTTTTGATGGGAAATGATATAGAACTCTTGGACAGCATTAAGGCCTACTTGAATAAAAGTTTTTCAATGAAGGACCTTGGAGAAGCTGCTTATATATTAGGCATCAAGATCTATAGAGATAGATCGAGACGCCTCATAGGTCTTTCACAAAGCACATACCTTGATAAGATATTGAAGAAGTTCAATGTGGATCAATCTAAGATGGGGTTCTTACCTGTGTTGCAAGGTGTGAAATTGAGCTCAGCTCAATGTCCGACCACGGCAGAAGATATAGAAGAGATGAGGGTCATCCCCTATGCCTCAGCCATAGGTTCTATTATGTATGCCATGCTGTGTACCAGACCTGATGTAAACCTTGCCGTAAGTTTGGTAGGAAGGTACCAAAGTAATCCCGGCAAGGAACACTGGACAGCGGTCAAGAATATCCTGAAGTATCTGAAAAGGACTAAGGAAATGTTTCTCGTTTATGGTGGTGACGAAGAGCTCGTCGTAAAGGGTTACGTCGACACTAGCTTCGACAGAGATCTGGATGACTCTAAGTCACAAACCGGATATGTGTATATTTTGAATGGTGGGGCAGTAAGCTGGTGCAGTTGCAAGCAGAGCGTCGTGGCGGGATCTACATGTGAAGCGGAGTACATGGCAGCCTCGGAGGCAGCACATGAAGCAATTTGGGTGAAGGAGTTCATCACCGACCTCGGAGTCATACCCAATGCGTCGGGGCCAATCAAACTCTTCTGTGACAACACTGGAGCTATTGCACTTGCCAAGGAGCCCAGGTTTCACAAGAAGACCAGGCACATCAAGCGTCGCTTCAACTCCATTCGTGAAAATGTTCAAGATGGAGACATAGAAATTTGTAAAGTGCACACGGATCTGAATGTCGCAGATCCGTTGACTAAACCTCTCCCTAAGGCAAAACATGATCAACACCAGAACTCTATGGGTGTTCGATTCGTCACAATGTAACTAGATTATTGACTCTAGTGCAAGTGGGAGACTGTTGGAAATATGCCCTAGAGGCAATAATAAAAGCATTATTATTATATTTCCTTGTTCATGATAATTGTCTTTATTCGTGCTATAATTGTGTTATCCGGAAATCGTAATACATGTGTGAATAACAAACAACAACATGTCCCTAGTAAGCCTCTAGTTGACTAGCTCATTGATCAGTAGATAGTCATGGTTTCCTGACTATGGGCATTGGATGTTAATGATAAAGATATCACATCATTAGGAGAATGATGTGATGGACGAGACCCAATCCTAAACATAGCATAAGATCGCATAGTTCGTTTGCTAGAGTTTTCCAATGTCAAGTATCCTTTCCTTAGACCATGAGATCGTGTAACTCCCGGACACCGTAGGAGTGCTTTGGGTGTGCCAAACGTCACAACGTAACTGGGTGACTATAAAGGTATACTATGGGTATCTCCGAAAGTGTCTGTTGGGTTGACACGGATCGAGACTGGGATTTGTCACTCCGCTTGACGGAGAGGTATCACCGGGCCCTCTCGGTAATGCATCATCATAATGAGCTCAATGTGATCAAAGTGTTTGATCACGGGATCATGCATTACGGTACGAGTAAAGTGACTTGCCGGTAACGAGATTGAACGAGGTATAGGGATATCGACGATCGAATCTCGGGCAAGTAAAATACCGATTGACAAAGGGAATCGTATACGGGATTAATTGAATCCTCGACATCGTGGTTCATCCGATGAGATCATCGTGGAGCATGTGGGAGCCAACATGGGTATCCAGATCCCGCTGTTGGTTATTGCTCGAGAGCCGTCTCGGTCATGTCTGCATGTCTCCTGAACCCGTAGGGTCTACACACTTAAGGTTCGGTGACGCTAGGGTTGTGAAGATATGTATATGCAGTAACCCGAATGTTGTTCGGAGTCCCGGATGTGATCCCGTACGTCACGAGGAGTTCCGGATTGGTCCGGAGGTGAAGAATTATATATAGGAAGTGCAGTTTCGGCCATCGGGAATGATCTGGGGGTCACCGGTATTGTACCGGAACCACCAGATGGGTCCCGGGGGTCCACCGGGTGGGGCCACCCACCCGGAGGGCCCCATGGGCTGAAGTGGGAGGGGGGGCCAGCCCTTAGTGGGCTGGCGCGCCCCCAAGGCCCACCCCTGCGCCTAGGGTTGGAACCCTAGGGTGGGGGGGCCCACTTGCCTTGGGGGGCACTCCACCCCCCTTGGCCGCCGCCCCCTTGGGAGATTCAATCTCCCAGGGCCGGCGCCCCCCCAGGGGCCTATATAAAGGGGGGAGGGGAGGGGGGCAGCCGCACCCTTTGCCTTGGCGCCTCCCTCTCCCTCTCCAACACCTCCTCCTCCTCCATAGAGCTCGGCGAAGCCCTGCCGGATTACTGCAACTCCATCACCACCACGCCGTCGTGCTGCTGCTGGTGCCATCTTCCTCAACCTCTCCTCTACCCTTGCTGGATCAAGAAGGAGGAGACGTTACGCTGACCGTACGTGTGTTGAACGCGGAGGTGCCGTCCGTTCGGTGCTAGGATCTCTGGTGATTTGGATCACGTCGTGTACGACTACCTCATCCCCGTTCCTTGAACGCTTCCGCTCGCAATCTACAAAGGTATGTAGATGCATCCGATCACTCGTTGCTAGATGAACTCATAGATGGATCTTGGTGAAACCGTAGGAATTTTTTTGTTTTCTGCAACGTTCCCCAACATTGATTACATAGATAGAACACAAAGCAAGACTCAAAGACTAGATCATACTAAAACTCTTATTCTACTAAATCAAGATTTAACCAAAAGGATAGAATTAAGATAAACGATAAAGATAAAGATGTGATGGTGATACGATACCGGTGCACCTACCCCAAGCTTGGCATAAGCCAAGGGGAGTGCCCGTACCCATGTACTCAAGTCTCCTTCTTCGGAGGTGGTGGTGCGATATTCTTGGCAATGATGCCCCTTAGGATGCGATTTTCCTCATTGAGCTTATTGATTTTTTGTTTGAGATCCATAATCTCCTTACATAGCTTTCCGATGATAGTTAAAGCACCGTCCACCCACGGATGCATCCTTGCTGCAGAGGAATAAGCTGAAGGAAATATGCCCTAGAGGCAATAATAAAGTTGTTATTTTATATTTCCTTATTCATGATAAATGTTTATTATTCATGCTAGAATTGTATTGATCGGAAACCTAAATACATGTGTGAATACATAGACAAACACGGTGTCCCTAGTGAGCCTCTACTTGACTAGCTCGTTGATCAAAGATGGTTAAGGTTTCCTGACCATGGACATGAGTTGTCATTTGATAACGGGATCACATCATTAGGAGAATGATGTGATGGACAAGACCCATCCGTTAGCTTAGCATATTGATCGTTTAGCTTTATTGCTATTGCTTTCTTCATGTCAAATACATATTCCTTCGACTATGAGATTATGCAACTCCCGGATACCGGAGGAATGCCGTCTGTGCTATCAAACATCACAACGTAACTAGGTGATCATAAAGATGCTCTACAGGTATCTCCAAAGGTGTTTGTTGGGTTGGCATAGATCGAGATTAGGATTTGTCACTCCGAGTGTCGGAGAGGTATGTCTAGGCCCTCTCGGTAATACACATCATAAGCTTGCAAGCAAAGGACTAAGGAGTTGGTCATGAGGTGATGTATTACAGAATGAGTAAAGACTTGCCGGTAACGAGATTGAACTAGGTATGAAGATACCGATGATCGAATCTCGGGCAAGTAACATACCGATGGACAAAGGGAATAACATATGTTGTCATAATGGTTTGACCGATAAAGATCTTCATAGAATATGTAGGAGCCAATACAAGCATCTAGGTTCCGTTATTGGTTATTTACCAGAGAGGTGTCTCGGTCATGTCTACATAGTTCTCGAACCCGTAGGGTCCGCACGCTTAATGTTCGATGACGATATTATACGAGTTATGTGATTTGGTGACCGAATGTAGTTCGGAGTCCTGGATGAGATCACGAACATGACGAGGAGTCTCGAAATGGTCGAGAGGTAAAGATTGATATATAGGACGATAGTATTCGGACACCAGAAGTGTTCCGAAATGTATCGGGTATTTATCGGAGTACCAGGGGGGTTACCGGAAACCCCGGGGGGAATATATGGGCCATATGGGCCATGAGAGGGGAGCACACCATCCCACAAGGGGTGGCGCCCCCCCTATGGCAGGTGGCCGAATAGGAGAAGGCGAAGAGGGGGTTCGGCCCCCTTCCTTCTCTTCTTCCCCTTTCCTTTCTTCTCTGGTGGAAAAAGGAAAGGGGGCGCCACTTGGAGAAACCCCAAGTAGGATTCAGATCCTACTTGGGGCGCCCTCTGGATGCCTCTCCTCTCCTCCCACCTATATATATGTGGGGAGGGGGCGCCTAGAACAGACAACATAAATTGTTAGCCGTGTGCGGTGCTCCCCTCCACAGTTTATACCCCAGTCATTTTTCGTGGTGCTTAGGCGAAGCCCTGCGAGGATCACTACACCATCACCGTCACCACGCCGCTGACGGAACTCATCTACTTCCTCGACGTCTTGCTGGATCAAGAAGTCGAGGGACGCCACTGAGCTGAACGTTTGCAGAACTCGGAGGTGCCGTACATTCGGTACGACATCAACCGCGTTGTGAAACGCTTTCGCTTACGGTCTACGATGGTACATAGACACACTCCCCCCCTCATTGTTATGCATATCCATGGATAGATCATTGCGTGTGCATAGAATTTCTTTTGTTTTCCATGCAACGATTCCCAAAAGTGGCATCATGAGCCAGGTCTATGCGTATATGATATGCACGAGTAGAGCACAAAGAGTTGTGGGTGGTGATAGTCATACTGCTTACCACCAATGTCTTATTTTGATTCGGCGGTATTGTGGGATGAAGCGGCCCATACCAATCTTAATTGTCCACGCACATGAGACTGGTTCCACCGACAGACATGCAACTAGTTTTGCATAAAGGTGGCTGGCGGGTGTCTGTTTCTCCTACTTTAGTTGAATCGAATTTGACTGCGGCCGGTCCTTGAAGAAGGTTAAAACAACAAACTTGACGAAACACCGTTGTGGTTTTGATGCGTAGGTAAGAACGGTTCTTTCTAGAAGCCCGTAGAAGCCACGTAAAACTTGCAATAACAAAGTAGAGGACGTCTAACTTGTTTTTGTAGGGCATGTTGTGACATGATATGGTCAAGACATGATGTGATATACGTTATTATATGAGATGATCATGTTTTGTAAAAGTTATCGGCAACCGGCAGGAGCCTTATGGTTGTCTTTTTATTGTATGAAATGCAAATGCCATGTAATTGTTTTACTTTTTCACTATGTGTTAGCGATAGTTGTAGAAGCAATTGTTGGCGAGACAACCATGATGCCACAATGGAGATCAAGGTGTCGAGCCGGTGACGATGGAGATCATGACGATGCTTGGGAAATGGAGATCAAAAGCACAAGATGATGATGAGCATATCATGTCACATATTTTGATTGCATGTGATGTTTATCTTTTATGCATCTTATTTTTCTTAGTATGGCGGTAGCATTATAAGATGATCCTTAACTAAATTTCAAGGTACAAGTGTTCTCCCTGAGTATGCACCATTGCTACAGTTCGTCGTGTTGCGACACCACGTGATGATTGGGTGTGATAGACTCTACGTTCACATACAATGGGTGCAAGACAGTTTTGCACATGCAGAATACTTGGGTTAAACTTGACGAGCCTGGCATGTACAGACATGGCCTCGAAACACTGGAGACCGAAAGGTCGAACGTGACTCATATAGTAGATATGATCAACATAGAGATATTCACCATTGATGACTACTCCATCTCACGTGATAACCGGACATCGTTTAGTTGATTTGGGTCACGTATCATTTAGATGACTTGAGGGTGTCTATCTAAGTGTGAGTTCTTAAGTAATTTGATTAATTGAACTTAATTTATCATGAACTTAGTCATGATAGTTTTTGCATATCCATGTTGTAGATCAATGGCCCGTGCTACCATTCCCTTGATTTTTAGTTCGTTCCTAGAGAAAGCTAAGTTGAAAGATGATGGTAGCAACTACAATGACCGGGTCTGTAACTTGAGGATTATCCTCATTGCTGCATGATAATCCCCAAGTGCAGGGAATCATCGTAGCAATTCCCAATGTTGTAAGTGATAAGTATGGAGTGTTGAACCCACAAGGAGCTAAAGGTAAGATCAATATTCTCTCAAGTCCTATCTGCCACTGATACGACTCTACGTACACCGAACGTTTGCTTCCAACTAGAAACGAGAAATAAAACTACGTTGTGGGTATGAAGAGGATAACTTTGCATGATATCGGAGAGCTAAAACATAAAAGTAGGTGATGTTATCATAAAGTTAGAATATATTACTAAATATTATAAATAGCGAGTGTGGAATAATGATGGATCGGTGTGCGGAATTGTCCTAGGCAATTGTTAACAAGATCGGTAATCACTATTGCAATTTCATATGAGGGAGAGGCATAAGCTAACATACTTTCTCGTCTTGGATCATATGCACTTATGATTGGAACTCTAGCAAGCATCCGCAACTACTAAAGATCATTAAGGCAAAACCAAACCATAGCATTAAAGCATCAAGTCCCCTTTATCCCATACGCCGCGACCCACTTATCCGTGTTTATGCTTCTGTCACTCAAGCAACACAGACAATAAGTAAACAATGGACATATTGCAACACCCTACAGCGGGAATCCCTCACGCTTGCGCGACACGGAGGGCACCATAGGACAACACCAAAATAAAACATACAACTCATACCAATCTAGATCATCAATCAACCCGAAGACAAAGGATATCTACTCAAAACATCATAGGATGGCAACACATCATTGGATCATAATATGTGGCATAAAGCACCATGTTCAAGTAGGGATTACAGCGGGGTGCGGGAGAGTGGACCGCGTAAAATAGATGAGGATGGTGATGTTGATGAAGACGATCACTGCGGCGATGATTCCCCTCCCGATGGCACTCCGACGCCACCGAGAGAGAGGAGGAGAGGTTCTCCCCCTTGTGCTTCCTCCTCCATGGCCTCCCCCTAGATGGGGAGAGGTTCTCCCTCTGGTCCTTGGCCTTCATGGCGATGATGGCCCCTCTGGGATCCTCCTCCATGGCCTCCGGTGATGATGGCCCCCTCCGGCAGGGTGTCAGAGAGGGCCTAGATTGATTTCTTGTGGCTACAGAGGCTTGCGGCGGCGGAACTTCCGATCTAGGTTAATTTCTGGAGGTTTGGGTATTTATAGGAGAGGTTGGCGTCGAGAACAAGTCAGGGGGCCCCACGGGTAGTCCATGAGGCACAGGGGCGCGCCCAGGAGGGTGGGCGCGCCCCCACCCTCGTGGGGCCCACGAGACTCCCCTCCGGTACATTTTTGTTCCAGTATTTTTCATATTTTCTAGAAAAATTCTCCGTTGATTTTCAGCGCATTCCGATAACTTTTATTTCTGCACAAAAACAACACCACGGTAGTTCTGCTGAAAACAGCGTCAGTCCGGGTTAGTTCTAATCAAATCATACCAAAATCATATAAAACTATTGTAAACATGGCATGAATACTTCATAAATTATAGATACGTTGGAGACGTATCAGCATCCCCAAGCTTAATTCCTGCTCGTCCTCGAGTAGGTAAATGCTAAAAGAAATAATTTATGAAGTGTGAATGCTAGCAAGTGCACAAGTTTGATCAATGATAATTTCAATCACCTTTCGTAGCATCATTATATGTCATAGCAGTAACTCATCTCATAAAACTTTTCATGATAGGGTAACAAGCTATTCACATGTTAAAGTATAGATCATAAACTTTCTTGAAACTAACAAACTATATACGGGAAGGGGTCTATGTCAGAGCTTTGATTTAGCAAACTTCACATACTCAACTACCATTTAATCTTTCACAATTGTTAACACTCACGTGATATTTATGGGTTCAAAGTTTTAATCGGACACAGAGAAAGATAGGGGCTTATAGATTCACCTCCCAACCTTTTACCTCAAGGGTAATGTCAACAATAATAGTTCATGATAACTTACATCCAATTGGATATATATATCAGGATCTTTCCAACACAATGTGCTTGCCAAATGATAAAATCTAAAAAGGAAAGGTGAAGATCACCATGACTCTTGCATAAGGTAGAAGATAAACGTAAAAGATAGGCCCTTCGCAGAGGGAAGCAGAGGTTGTCATGCAATTTTAAGGTTGGATGCACAGAATCTTAATGCAAAAGAACGTCACTTTATATTGCCACTTGTGATAGGGACCTTTATTATGCAGTCTATCGCTTTTATTGCTTCCATATCACAAGATCGTATAAATCTTATTTTCTCCACACTAATAGATCATACATATTTAGAGAGTAATTTTTATTGCATGTACCGATGACAACTTACTTGAAGGATCTTACTCAATCCATAGGTAGGTATGGTGGACTCTCATGGCAAAACTCGTTTTAAGGGATGTTTGGAAGCACAAGTAGTATTTATAATTGGTGCAAAGAATTTGGCTAGCATGAGAGGGAAAGGCAAGCTCACAATGTTGGATGATCCAAGATAATATAACGTTTCAGATATAGGAAAACATAACCCATTAAGTTGTCTTCCTTGTCCAACATCAACTTTTTAGCATGTCATATTTTAATGAGTGCTCACAATTACAAAGGATGTCCAAGATAGTATATTTATATGTGAAATCTCTCTTCCTTCAATATTCTTTCATGAATTGTTCAAGTGACCAATTCTACGTTTGCTAACTTTCAATAAGTTTACTACCTATACTTATTCTGTGTGAAGTCATTACTCCCCATGTTATAAGCATATGAAACATATATAAATTCAGATTTATGATCAATTCATTCAACCAATTACTCATAGGATATACGTGAAGCACGTGAGTAAATGACAAACTACTCCAAAAAGATATAAGTGAAGAACACTGAGTAGGCAAATAATTAACTAGCCATGGGAGGATTCTATTTCATTCAAGATTTCAGATCCAAATATTTTATTCAAACATCAAGTAAAATTGAAAATACGCTCCAAGCAAAACACATATCATGTGACGAATAAAAATATAGCTCTGAGTAAGGTATACCAATAGTTTTGAAGATGAAAGAGGGGATGCCTTCCGGGGCATCCCCAAGCTTAGGAGCTTGAGTCTTCCTTGAATATTACCTTGGGGTTCCTTGGGCATCCCCAATCTTAGGGTCTTTCCGCTCCTTATTCTCCTAATATCGATATCTCACCCAAAGCTTGAAAACTTCAATCACACAAAGCTTAACGAAACTTCATGAGATAGGTTAGTATGATAAAGAGTAAACCATTCACTTTGGTACTTTCAAAGACAAGGTTCATACTTGTTCTCACACAATGCCTACTGTACCATATCATTTCTACAATTTATATTGAGAAATATAATCCATAGAAACTAGAAAACAAGCAAACTATGCAATGAAAACAGAATCTGTCAGAAACAGAACAATGTGTAATGATCTAAACATCAACAATACTTCTGCTATTCCAAAAATTATGAAATAAATTGGTGGAGGTGAGGAATTTGTCTATTAGTCTTCTGCAAAAATAATCAACTCAAAATCACTCTTCTGTAAAATATGGCAGCTAATCTCGTGAGCGCAAAGTTTCTGTTTTTTACAGCAAGATCACATTAATTTTCACCCAAGTCTTCCCAAAGGTCTTACTTGGCACTTTATTGAAACAAAAGCTATAAAACATGATTACTACAGTAGATTAATCATGTAAACACACAAAAACAGTAAGGGTAAATATTGGGTTGTCTCCCAACAAGCGCTTTTCTTTAGTGCCTTTTAGCTAGGCATGATGATTTCAATGATGCTCACATAAAAGAAAAGAATTGAAACATAAAGAGAGCATCATGAAGAATCTGACTAGCACATTTAAATCTAACCCACTTACTATGCCTAGGGATTTTGTGAGCACATAATTTATAGGAACAAGAATCAACTAGCATAGGATGGCAAAACAAGTATAACTCCAAAACTTTAAGCACATAGAGAGGAAACTTGATATTATTGCAACTCCTACAAGCATATATTCCTCCCTCATAAAAATTTTCAGTGGCATCATGAATGAATTCAACAATATAACCGTCACATAAAGCATTCTTTTCATGATCTACAAGCATAGAAATATTTTCTACTCTCCACATGAGCAAAATTCTTCTCATTCGGAATAGTGGGATCACTAATTCCTAAAGTTGACACTCTTCCAAACCCACTTTAGATGATAGTATTATTCATACTCCAAAATATATAAGTGAAGTTCATGGATCATTCTACTATTAATATAGACTAACCAATATCCAAGCACAAAATATATTAGTGAAGCACACGAAGCATTCTATAAAACCATACTCAAAAGATTTAAGGGAAGCACAGAGAGCAATTCTATAAGATGATACTTAAAAGATATAAGTGAAGCACATGAAGTATTCTATAAATAAAAGAAGGGATATCTCATACTATCATGGTTCTTAAAGGAAAAACAAAAACACGAAGGGCACAAATCATGTGAAGAAAACAAAAACCAAGGTATACCGATATTTGTTGCAGAAGAAAGATGGGATGCCCACCGGGGCATCCCCAAGCTTAGATGCTTGAGTATCCTTTGAAATATTTACTTGGGGTGCCTTGGGAATCCCCAAGCTTGAACTATTACCTCTCTTTATTCTTCTCATATTGATAGTTCCTCGATCTTCGAACACTTCATCCACACAAAACTTTAACAAAAACCTTGTGAGATCCGTTAGTGTAATAAAGCAAACTACCACTTTAAGGTACTGTAATGAACTCATTATTTATTTATATTGGTGTTAAACATACTGTATTCCAACTTCTCTATGGTTCATACCCCCCGATACTAGCCATAGATTCATCAAAATAAGCAAACAACACGCGAAAAACAGAATCTGTCAAAAACAGGACAGTCTGTAGTAATCTGGAAGTTTAGTAAACTTATGTAACTCCAAAAATTATGAAATAAATATAACAATTTGTAAAATTTGTACAGAAGTAATGTGCAAAAAGTTTCAGACCCATTTGACCTTCCAGTAAAAAATTTAAAATCACGCGCTACAGCCAAAGTTTCTGTTTTTGTTCTGCACATAGTAAACAAGCAATCTAATCATCCTAAAACCAAAGCTTGGCACATTATTTTTATAATACAATGGATATAAACAAGGGGATAATTATTTACAGATAAACTTCCATGAATTTTTTTACATTGTTTCCATGATCATGAACACAAGTGCTCAAGGTCGACCCTCACTTCTTCAATGCATAATCTTCCAATAACTTCTCTTATTGAAAAAAAATTAGGCATGAGAGGCAAGTGATTTTTTTGTATTTTCATTCTTTTATTTTTTTGTATGTTTCACACACAACTAAACAGAAACAAAAAGGTAAAACAAAATCTACTTAGTAAAGAAAGCAAACAAGCACACACGAGAATATCAACCCCACGCTATTGCTCCCCGGCAACGGCGCCAGAAAAGAGCTTGATAATCCCCAAGTGCAAGGAATCATCGTAGCAATTCCCAATGGTGGAAGTGATAAGTATGGAGTGTCGAACCCACAAGGAGCTAAAGGTAAGATCAATATTCTCTCAAGTCCTATCTGCCACTGATACGACTCTATGTACACCGAACGTTTGTTTTCAACTAGAAACGATAAACAAAACTACATTGTGGGTATGAAGAGGATAACTTTGCATGATATCAGAGAGCTAAAACATAAAAGTAGGTGCTGTTATCATAAATTTAGAATATATTACTAAATATTGTAAATAGCGAGTGTGGACTAATGATGGATCGGTGTGCGGAATTGTCCTAGGCAATTGTTAACAAGACCGGTAATCACTATTGCAATCTCATATGAGGGAGAGGCATAAGCTAACATACTTTCTCGTCTTGGATCATATGCACTTATGATTGGAACTCTAGCAAGCATCCGCAACTACTAAAGATCATTAAGGTAGAACCCAACCATAGCATTAAAGCATCAAGTCCCCTTTATCCCATATGCTGTGACCCACTTATCCATGTTTATGCTTTTGTCACTCAAGCAACGTAGACAATAAGTAAACCATGGACATATTGCAACACCCTACAACGGGAATTTCTCATGCTTGCGCGACACGGAGGGCACCATAGGACAACACCAAAATAAAACATACAACTCATACCAATCTAGATCATCAATCAACCCAAAGACAAAGGATATCTACTCAAAACATCATAGGATGGCAACACATCTGAGGGAGTCCTGGATTAGGGGGTGTTCGGATAGCCGGACTATAACCTTCGGCCGGACTCTTGGACTATGAAGATACAAGATTGAATATTTCGTCCCGTGTCCGGAAGGGACTTTCCTTGGCGTGGAAGGCAAGCTTGGCGATACGGACATGTAGATCTCCTACCATTGTAACCGACTCTGTGTAACCCTAACCCTCTCCGGTGTCTATATAAACCGGAGGGTTTTAGTCCGTAGGACACAACACAACAATCATACCATAGGCTAGCTTCTAGGGTTTAGCCTCCTTGATCTCGTGGTAGATCTACTCTTGTACTACCCATATCATCAATATTAATCAAGCAGGAGTAGGGTTTTACCTCCATCGAGAGGGCCCGAACCTGGGTAAAAACATCGTGTCCCTTGTCTCCTGTTACCATCTGCCTAGACGCACAGTTCGGGACCCCCTACCCGAGATCCGCCGGTTTTGACACCCACATTGGTGCTTTCATTGAGAGTTCCTCTGTGTCGTCCCTTTTAGGCCCGATGGCTCCTCCAATCATCAACAACGATGCAGTCCTGGGTGAGACTTTTCTCCCCGGACAGATCTCCGTCTTCGGTGGCTTCGCACTGCGGGCCAATTCGCTTGGCCATCTGGAGCAGATCGAAAGCTACGCCCCTGGCCATCAGGTCAGATTTGGAAGTTTAAACTACACGGCTGACATCCGTGGGGACTAGATCTTCAACGGATTCGAGCCACAGCCGAGCACGCCGCACTGTCACGATGGGCATGATCTAACTCTGCCGCCGAATAGTGTCCTGGAGGCCGCACCCGCATCGGCTCCGACCTTTAATTCGGAGCCAACTGCGCGAATCGAGGATGAGTGGTTGGACACCGCCTCAGGGGCTGCGGTCTCTACGGCGATCAAGCCGAACTCGAGCCCCGCCCTCCGCGAGGCTTGTGACCCCAAGGAGCCGGACTCCTCTCCGGACTCCGAGCCCTCCGCGCCCCTGCTGATCGAATCCGATTGGGCGCCGATCGTGGAGTTCACCGCCGCAAACATCTTTTAGCACTCGCCCTTCGGCGATATTCTGAAGTCACTAAAGTCTCTCTCTTTATCAGGAGAGCCCTGGCCGGACTACGGTCAGCAAGGTTGGGATACGGACGATGAAGAAATTCAAAGCCCACCCACCACCCACTTTGTAGCCACTGTCGACGATTTAACCGACATGCTCGACTTCGACTCCGAAGACATCGACGGTATGGACGCCGATGCAGGAGACGATCAAGAACCAGCGCCTATAGGGCACTGGAAAGCCACCTCATCGTATGACATATACATGGTGGACACCCCAAAAGAAGGAGATGGCGATGGAACAGCGGAGGATGACCCCTCCAAGAAACAACCTAAGCGCCGGCGTCAGCGGCGCCGCTCTAAATCCCGCCAAAGCAAAAACGGTGATTCCGGCACGGAAGATAATAACACTCCGGACAGTGCCGAATAAAACCCCCTCCAGTAAGATTCAGCACAGGAGGATGGAGAAGCCAGCCCTCATGAGAGAGCGGCAGACAGAGAGGTTGAGGACGATTATATGCCTCCCTCCAAAGACGGGGCAAACCTCAACGACGACGAATTCGTCGTTCCAGAGGATCCCGTCGAACAAGAGCGTTTCAAACGCAGGCTCATGGCCACGGCAAGCAGCCTCAAGAAAAAGCAGCAACAGCTTAGAGCTGATCAAGATTTGCTAGCCGACAGATGGACTGAAGTCCTTGCGGCCGAAGAGTACGAACTCGAACGCCCCTCCAAGAGCTACCCAAAGCGCAAGTTTCTACCCCGATTAGAGGAGGAAGTACCTACACCTACATCACCAGCGCATGATACGGCCGACCGGCCACCTCATGGCCACGACAGAGAGGCCTCTCGGCCCTCCACTCAAGCCGCACCCGGCGCCGCTCAAAACATACCAAGGCACGGGAAAATGTGCCAGACATGCGAGATATATTGGAGGACAAGGCAAGGCAAACAAGATCAATCTACGGATCGCGCGGGCGCCCCACGACACGTGACGGTGATCGTCACTCCGGATATAGTAAATCCGTCCGGGCCGAACAATATAGACAAAGCTCGTTTGAGCTACGTCGTGATATAGCCCAATACAGAGGCGCCGCACACCCACTATGCTTCACAGATGAAGTAATGGATCATCAAATCGCTGAGGGTTTCAAACCCGTGAACATTGAATCATATGATGGCACAACACACCCCGCGGTATGGATCGAGGATTATCTCCTTCATATCCACATGGCCCGTGGCGATGATCTACACGCCATCAAATACCTCCCACTCAAACTTAAGGGACCAGCTCGGCATTGGCTCAACGGCTTGCCAGCTGAATCAATCGGTTGTTGGGAGGACCTGGAAGCCGCATTCCTCGACAATTTCTAGGGCACTTATGTGCGACCACCAGACGCTGATGACCTAAGCCACATAATTCAGCAGCCAGAGGAATCGGCCAGGCAATTCTGGACACGGTTCCTAACAAAGAAAAATCAAATAGTTGACTGTCCGGACGCAGAGGCCCTAGCAGCCTTCAAGCACAATATCCATGACGAGTGGCTTGCCCGACACCTTGGACAGGAAAAGCCGAAATCTATGGCAGCCCTCACGACACTCATGACCCGCTTTTGTGCGGGAGAAGACAGCTGGCTTGCTCGTAGCAACAATATGACCAAGAACCCTGGTAATTCGGATACCAGAGACAGTAGTGGCAGGTCGCATCGCAACAAGCAAAAGCGCCGCATTAACGGTGACAATGCTGAGGATACGACAGTTAATGCCGGATTCAGAGGCTATAAATCCGGTCAGCGGAAAAAGCCATTCAAAAGAAATACTCAGGGCCCGTCCAGTTTGAACCGAATACTCGACCGCTTGTGCCAGATACATGGCACCCCCGAAAAGCCAACCAATCACACCAACAGGGATTGTTGGGTGTTCAAGCACGCAGGCCCGGCTCCTATGTTTTGGTGCCTTACGTTCTGCTATATCGGCTAAGGTAGCACTAGGAGAACTACTGCGATTGTGCCCCAGTTGAGCTGCGCTGAGCACCTCAGTAGAGAAAGCTAAAACTGACCGTCATGATGAAGCGAGAGCTGGTCGCTGTTCGAGAGGTTCTTCAAGTCCCTAAAGACTTATGCCGCTTAGAGCGAGGAGTCGGCTTTGTCCGGCCAAGGCGTGGATAGCGCCCCGAACTCGGTCTTCCGAATACTAGGGGCTTCGCTGAAATTTAAAATTATAGAATTCTATGGCTAAGTGAGAGTGTTCAAGCATTATAGTCCGATTGCCTTGTTCGTTGTGTTGAGCGCCTCCCTCGAAGGACCCAAACATGGGAAAAAGAGCGCTTAGGTTTATCCCGAACACCCCAGCACTAGTGGCATGGGGGCATAAGCCGACGACTCACCATGTCTCAAATTTGATAAACGGCCGCACAGAAGGTAATATTTTAAATTCAAAAGGAATTGCTTAGCGAATATGAACAAGTTTTCAGCGCACAGGACAGAACGAGCGAGTTCACTAAAAAATTACATCCCTGGCACATTCATCCGCCACAAGGCGGGCACCCTTCAGAACGTCCTTATAATACATCTCAGGCTTGCGATGCTCTTTCACCGGCGGTGGCCCGTCCTTCACAAGCTTCTTAGCATCCAACTTGCCCCAGTGCACCTTAGCGCGGGCAAGGGCCCTACGGGCACCTTCGATGCAGACGGAGCGCTTGATGACTTCGAGCCTTGGACAGGCCTCCACCAGCCGCCGCACCAGCCCGAAGTAGCTCCCAGGCAGAGCCTCTCCAGGCCACAACCGAACTATGAGGCCCTTCATGGCCTGTTCGGCCACCTTGTGGAGCTCGACCAGTTGCTTCAGCTGGTCGCTCAGGGGCACAGGGTGTCCAGCCTCAGCATACTGAGACCAGAACACCTTCTCCGTCGAGCTGGCCTCCTCGGCTCGGTAGAATGCGGCGGCATCGGACACGCTACGGGGTAAATCTACGAATGCTTCTGGAGAGCTCCGGATTCCGGTAAGTAACAAGTAACTCACTTTTACATGTTTGCTTTGCATAAAGAATGCCTTACCCGCCGCTATCTTTTTCACCGCATCCAACTCCTGGAGGGCCTTCTGGAATTCGGCCTTGGCAAACTTGGCATTTTCAATATCCGCCACGAGCTCGGACGCTCGCGTCTTTGAGTCAAGCTCCAAACTCTCATGTTTTTTCATGAGAGCCTGGAGCTCTTGCCGTACCTCGCCAACCTGGGCCTCATACCTCTCCCGCTCGGTATGCTCCATGGCCGCCCTCTTCTCGGCCTCGGACAGCGCTTGCTTTAGGGTCGCCACCTCAGACGTGGCCCCTACAATAGCCACGTTAATCCTGTCATTTTTTCGCAATTGCACCTTTTATATATTTTCAATAAGGTATCTCTTACCTTCCTTCTCCTCGAGCTGCCGCTTGGCAAGGCCGAGCTCTTGCTCGGACCACTCGAGGTCCTGCTTCAGCGTACCCACCTCCGCAGTCAGTGTGGCGGACGCTAGCAGCGAAGCCTGCATACGCATATTGACTCATTTTTTGTTAGACTCCTGCGAATTTCATTAGATCCTCTATTCGGCTTTTCTTTCCGAACGCCAAACAGAGCATCAGGGGCTACTGTCTATGCGGTAATATTTTTACATATTGTTTACTTACCTCAAAGCCTGTTAAAAGGCTGGCACAGGCTTCAGTCAGTCCGCTTTTGGCGGACTGAACCTTCTGGATCACCACACTCATAACAGTGCGGTGCTCCTCGTCGATGGAGGCGCCGTTAAGCACCTCCAGCAAATTGTCCGGTGCCTCCGGTTGGACGGAGGCCACCGGCTCGGTAGGCTTGCTCCTCTTGGAAGGAGGCTGCCTACCGGAGTCCGGAACCGTTGAAGGTTCCGACACGGAGTCCGGCTTAAAGCCAGACTCGGAGCCCTTGGGGGATCTATCCCCTTTACTCCTGGAATCCGGGAGGTCGCCTTGCGGCGCCTCCGGGATCGCCTCCTCCTGACTTGGAACCTGTTGGGACAACACTTCGGCGTCGTCCGTAGGGCAGGGGGAGGTAGCCGCCGGAACTGAATTCACATCCGATGAATCCAAGAAGCCGCTCGACGACTCGTAGAGCCTGGCCTTGGGCGGACTGCATAATCATATTCGACATAAAGAAAAGTTGTGCAGTAAAGGAATACTATGAATTACTCTGGTATCCGGATACTTACGATTTTGCCAGGCGCTTGGCCCTATACGGCCACTCCTCTTCGTCATCGTCGGCGTCGGTGGAGTACTCCGGAGGAAGGGTCTTCCCCTTCTTGGACCCTTCGGCCTCCCCGGTCGGGGCGGCCTTCCTTTTCTTCCCCCCCCCCCCCCGCTGGAGGGGGAGAGGTTTCTTCTTCCTCCTCCTCGTATTCACGGGAGGAACGCATCTCGGATTCGTCGGATGATGAATTCGACACCTCCAGGCGCCGGGCACTCTTTCGAGTCCCTGTGGCCTTCTTCTTGGCCTTCTTCTCCGGCACCACATAGGGCGCCCGAGCCAGCGGCTTCGCTAGGCGAGCGTCGGCTGGGTCTTCGGGCAAGGGAGCCGGACAGTTGATCTGTCCGGACTTCGCCTGCCAATCATGTCAAAGGTAAGGGAGCTTAGATCCCGCATAGAGTCAAACTATGAAAAACTAATATCCTCTAAAAGGTAAAAATAGCTTACCGCACTAGCGTGACGCTGCGTGCTGAATCCGCAGT
Organism: Aegilops umbellulata; assembly: GCA_032464435.1. NCBI lineage: Eukaryota > Viridiplantae > Streptophyta > Magnoliopsida > Poales > Poaceae > Aegilops > Aegilops umbellulata. The sequence goes on along the minus strand of CP136060.1, from coordinate 80,148,479 downwards.
CCTCGGAAGCGGATGCGGGAGCCTCGGCGCCCTTGAATAGCACCTTCCAGGCATCTTCGTACGTCGTGTCGAAGAGCCTGCTCAGAGTTCGGTGCTGCGCCGGGTCGAACTCCCACAGGTTGAAAGCCCATTGTTGACACGGGAGGATCCGACGGATGAGCATAACCTGGACTACATTGACAAGCTTGAGCTGCTTGTTCACCAGGGTTTGGATGCATGTTTGCAGTCCAGTCACCTTTCCTTTGTTGCCCCACGACAGACCCGTCTCTTTCCAGGACGTGAGCCGCGTAGGGGGTCTGGACCGGAACTCGGGGGCTGCGACCCACTCAGGGTCGTGCGACTCGGTGATGTAAAACCACCCCGATTGCCACCCCTTCAGGGTCTCCACAAAGGAGCCCTCGAGCCATAGGACGTTGGCTATCTTGCCCGCCATGGCACCTCCGCACTCCGCCTGGTTGCCGCGCACCACCTTTGGCTTGACGTTGAAAGTCCTGAGCCATAGGCCGAAATGGGGGAGGATGCAGAGGAAAGCCTCGCACACGACGAAAAACGCCGAGATGTTGAGGACAAAGTTCGGGGCCAGATCGTGGAAATCCAGGCCGTAGTAGAACATGAGCCCCCGGACGAATGGGTGGAGAGGAAAGCCTAGTCCATGGAGGAAATGGGGGAGAAACACTACCCTCTCATGAGGCCTTGGGGTGGGGAGGAGCTGCCCCTCTTCGGGAAGCCTGTGCGCGATGTCGTTAGACAAGTATCCGGCCTTCCTCAGTTTTTTTATGTGTCCCTCCGTGACGGAGGAGACCATCCACTTGCCTCCTGCTCCGGACATGGCTGGAGAAGGTCGAGGTGGGAAGTGCGGACTTGGGCGCTAGAGCTCGAGTGCGCGGAAGATGGATAGGCAAAGGAGGAAGAAGGCGTAGGTGAAAAGGTGGATCCTTATCCCCTTATATGGGCGGATGCGGCTATGCGTCCCCACCAGCCTGATAAAACTCACTTATCTCCCAAGCACCGTAATCAATGGCGCGGTTGGGTTACCCACGTCCATATTGATGAGAATCCCGTAAATAAAGGGGAACGATCTCTGCTTTGACAAGACGTGCCAAGGAAACCGCCTCACGAAATGCGCTGAGGTGGGGGAGTAAAAACGATTCGAATAAAGGCTTGGCCGTAATGTGATGTCACGCTACGGAATACGTCAGCAGATTAGATTTGTGTAAACGTTATTCTCTCTATGGCAATATGTGGAAACTTATTTTGCAGAGCCGGACACTGTCTTTTGTGTTCAAAATCTTCTATGAAGTACTTGGAGGAGGAACCCGCCTTGCAATGCCGAAGACAATCTGTGCGCCAGACTCGTCGTCATTGAAGCCTGGTTCAGGGGCTACTGAGGGAGTCCTGGATTAGGGGGTGTTCGGATAGCCGGACTATAACCTTCGTCCAGACTCCTGGACTATGAAGATACAAGATTGAAGACTTCGTCCCATGTCCGGAAGGGACTTTCTTTGGCGTGGAAGGCAAGCTTGGCAATACGGATATGTAGATCTCCTACCATTGTAACCGATTCTGTGTAACCCTAACCCTCTCCGTGTCTATATAAACCGGAGGGTTTTAGTCCATAGGACACAACACAACAATCATACCATAGGCTAGCTTCTAGGGTTTAGCTTCCTTGATCTCGTGGTAGATCTACTCTTGTACTACCCATATCATCAATATTAATCAAGCAGGAGTAGGGTTTTACCTCCATCGAGAGGGCCTGAACCTGGGTAAAAACATCGTGTCCCTTGTCTCCTGTTACCATCCGCCTAGACGCACAGTTCGGGACCCCCTACCCGAGATCCGCCGGTTTTGACACCGACAACATCATTGGATCATAATATGTGGCATAAAGCACCATGTTCAAGCAGGGATTACAGTGGGGTGCGGGAGAGTGGACCGCGTAAAAGAGATGAGGATGGTGATGATGATGGTGATGTTGATGAAGACGATCACCGCGGTGATGATTCCCCTCCCGATGGCACTCCGGCGCCATCGAGAGAGAGGAGGAGAGGTTCTCCCCCTTGTGCTTCCTCCTCCATGGCCTCCCCCCTAGATGGGGGGAGGTTCTCCCCCTGGTCCTTGGCCTTCATGGTGATGATGGCCCCTCCGAGATCCTCCTCCATGGCCTCCGGTGATGATGGCCCCCTCCGGCAGGGTGCCAGAGAGGACCTAGATTGATTTCTCGTGGCTATAGAGGCTTGCGGCGGTGGAACTTCCGATCTAGGTTAATTTCTGGAGGTTTGGGTATTTATAGGAGAGGTTGGCATCAAGAACAATTCAGGGGGCCCCACGGGTAGTCCACGAGGCACAGGGGCGCGCCCCCACCCTCGAGGGGCCCACGGGACTCCCCTCCGGTAGATTTTTGTTCCAGTATTTTTCATATTTTCCAAAAAAATCTTCGTTGATTTTCAGCGCTTTCCGAGAACTTTTATTTCTGCACAAAAACAACACCACGGTAGTTCTGCTGAAAACAGCGTCAGTCCGGGTTAGTTCTAATCAAATCATACCAAAATCATATAAAACTATTGTAAACATGGCATGAATACTTCATAAATTATAGATACGTTGGAGACGTATCATTGCACAGAAGAATTATGTCCTTGATGCACCGCTAGGTGAAAGTCCTGCTGCAGGAGCATATGCTAATGTCATGAACATCTGGCAAGCTCGATCTGATGACTACTTGATAATTCAGTGTCCCATGCTTTACAGCTTAGAATTGGGACTTCAAAGATGTTTTGAACGTCATGGACCATATGAGATGTTCTAGGAGTTGAAGTTAATATTTCAAGAAAATGCCAGAGTTGAGAGATATGAAGTCTCCAACAAGTTCTATAGCTGTAAGATGGAGGAGAATAGTTCTGTCAGTGAACACATACTCAAAATGTCTGGGTATCATAATCACTTGACTCAGCTGGGAGTTAATCTTCTAGATGATAGTGTTATTGAAGAGTTCTTCAATCATTGCCACCAAGCTACAAAGGCTTCGTGATGAACTATAATATGCAAGGGATGGACAAGACAATTCCCGAGCTCTTCGCAATGCTCAAAGCTGCTGCTACCTCTTGAGCATGCGTTTGTTTTCCCTTGAAGAGGAAAGGGTGATGCAGTAAAGTAGTGTAAGTATTTCCCTTAGTTTTTGAGAACCAAGGCATCAATCCAGTAGGAGACTACACGCAAGTCGCCTAGTACCTGCACAAACAATCAAGGACCTTGCAACCAACGCGATAAAGGGGTTGTCAATCCCTTCACAGCCACTTGCAAAAGTGAGATCTGATAAAGATAATAAGATAAATATTTTTGGTATTTTTATTGTATAGATTGGAAAAGTAAAGATTGCAAAATAATGAACTATAATTATAGACCGGAAACTTATATGATATAAAGTAGACCCGGGGCCATAGGTTTCACTAGTGGCTTCTCTCAAGATAGCATATATTACGGTGGGTGAACAAATTACTGCCGAGCAATTGATAGAAAAGCGCATAGTTATGAGAATATCTAGGCATGATCATGAACATAGGCATCACGTCCGTGACAAGTAGACCAAAACGATTCTGCATCTACTACTATTACTCCACACATCGACCGCTATCCAGCATGCATCTAGAGTATTAAGTTAATAAGAACAGAGTAACGCATTAGGCAAGATGACATGATGTAGAGGGATAAACTCAAGCAATATGATATAAACCCCATCTTTTTATCCTCGATGTCAACAATACAATACGTGTCGTTTCCCTTTCTGTTCAAGCAATATGATCAAGCACCACAAGATTGAACCGAAAGCTAAACACTTCTCCCATTGCAAGAAAGATCAATCTAGTAGGCCAAACTAAACCGATAATTCGAAGAGACCTGCAAAGATATTAAATCATGCATATAAGAATTCAGAGAAGAATCAAATATTTTTCATAGATAATCTTGATCATAAACCCACAATTCATCGGATCTCGGCAAACACACCGCAAAAATAATTACATCGAATAGATCTCCAAGAAGATCGATGAGAACTTTGTATTGAGATCCAAAGAGAGAGAAGAAGCCATCTAGCTAATAACTATGGACCCGAAGGTGTGTGGTAAACTACTCACACATCATCGGAGAGGCTATGGTGTTGATGTAGAAGCCCTCCGTGATTGAATCCCCCTCCGGCAGATCGCTGGAAAAGGCCCCAAGATGGGATCCCACGGGTACAGAAGGTTGCGGCAGTGGAAAAGTGGTTTTGTGGCTCCCCTGGATGTTTTCATGGTATAACATATATAGGCGAAAGAAGTAGGTCGGTGGAGCCATGAGGGGCCCACGAGGGTGGGGGGCACGCCCTCCTACCTCGTGGCCGCCTCGTGGCTTCCTTGACGTCCACTCCAAGTCTCCTGGATTGCGTTTGTTCCAAAAAAGATCCTCGCGAAGTTTCGTTCCGTTTGGATTCCGTTTGATATTCCTTTTCTGCGAAACACTGAAATAGGCAAAAAAAAACAGCAATTTGCACTGGGCCTTCGTTTAATAGGTTAGTCCCAAAAATAATATAAAAAGGTATATTAAAGCCCATTAAACATCCAAAACAGATAATATAATAGCATGGAACAATCAAGACTTATAGATACGTTGGAGACGTATCAGCTGCGGAGGTAGAAATCAAGAAGGAGCATAAAGTGTTGATGGTTAACAAGACCACTAGTTTCAAGAAAAAGGGCAATGAAAGAAGGGGAAATTCAAGAAGAATGGAAAGCAAGTTGCCACTCCCGGGAAGAAGCCCAAAGCTGGACCCAAGAGTGAAACTGAGTGCTTATACTTCAAAGGGACTGGTCAATGGAAGCGGAAAAACCCCAAGTATTTGGCGGATAAGAAGGATGGCAAAGTGAACAAAGGTATATTTGATATACATGTTATTGATGTGTACCTTCCTAATGCTCGTAGTAGCGCCTGGATATTTGATACTAGTTCAGTTGCTCATATTTGTAACTTGAAATAGGAGCTATGGATTAAACGAATATTGGCTAAGGATGAGGTAACGATGCGTGTCGGGAATGGTTTCCAAGGTCGATGTGATCACCGTCGGCACGCTACCTCTACATCTACCTTTGGGATTAGTTTTAGAACTGAATAATTGTTATTTGGTGCCAGCGCTGAGCATCAACATTATATCTGGATCTTGTTTAGTGTGAGACGGTTATTCATTTAAATCAGAGAATAATGGTTGTTCTATTTATATGAGTAATATCTTTTATGGTCATGCACCCTTTAAGAGTGGTCCATTTCTGTTGAATCTCGATTGTGGTGATACACATATTCATAATATTGATGCCAAAAGATGCAAAGTTGATAATGATAGTGCAACATATTTGTGGCACTATCATTTAGATCATATTGGTGTAAAGCACATGAAGAAACTCCATGCAGATGGGCTTTTGGAATCACTTGATAGTTGATACTTGCGAACCATGCCTCATGGGCAAGATGACAAAAACTCAGGTCTTCGGAACAGTGGAGCGAGCCAATGGCTTACTCGAAATAATACATACCGATGTATGCGGTCTGATGAGTGTTGAGGAACGCGCCGGGTATCGTTATTTTCTGACCTTCACAGATGATTTGAGCAGATATTGGTATATCTAGTTAATGAAACACAAGTCTGAAACTTTTGAAAAGTTTAAAGAATTTCAGAGTGAAGTGGAGAATCATCGTAACAAGAAAATGAAGTTTCTACGATCTGATCGTGGAGGCGAATATTTGAGTTACGAGTTTGTCCTTCATTTAAAACAATGTGGAATAGTTTGAAAACTCACGCCACCTGGAACACCACAGTGTAATGGTGTGTCTGAATGTCATAACCGTACTTTATTAGATATGGTGCGATCTATGATGTCTCTTATCAATTTACCACTATCGTTTTGGGTTTATGCATTAGATACAACTGCATTCACGTTAAAAGGGCACCGTCTAAATCCGTTGAGGCGACACTATATGAACTGTGGTTTGGCAAGAAACCTAAGCTGTCGTTTCTTAAAGTTTGGGATTGCGACACTTTTGTCACAAGGCTTCAGCCTGATAAGCTTGAACCCAAATCGGAGAAGTGCGTATTCATTGGATAACCTAAGGAAACAATTGGGTACACCTTCTACCACAGATCCGAAGGCAAGACCTTTGTTGCCAAGAATGGAAACTTTCTAGAGGAGTTTCTCTCGAAAGAAGTGAGTGGGAGGAAAGTAGAACTTCATGAGGTAACTGTACCTTCTCTCGAATTGGAAAGTAGCTCATCAGAGAAATCCATTTCCGTGATGCCTACACCAACTAGAGAGGAAGCTAATGATGATGATCATGAAACTTTAGATCAAGTTACTACTGGACCTTGTAGGTCGAACATAGCATGTTCCGCACCAGAGTGGTACGGTAATCCTATTCTGGAAGTCATGTTACTAGACCATGACGAACCTACGAACTATGAAGAAGCTATGATGAGCCCAGATTCCGATAAATGGCTTGAGGCCATGAAATCTGAGGTAGGATCCATGTATGAGAACAAAGTGTGGACTTTGCTGGACTTGCCTGATGATCGGCAAGCCATAGAAAATAAATGGATCTTCAAGAAGAAGACCGACGCTGATTGTCGGTGTCAAAACCGGCAGATCTCGGGTAGGGGGTCCCGAACTGTGCGTCTAGGCGGATGGTAACAGGAGACAAGGGACACAATGTTTTACCCAGGTTCGGGCCCTCTTGATGGAGGTAAAACCCTACGTCCTGCTTGATTAATATTGATGATATGGGTAGTACAAGAGTAGATCTACCACGAGATCAAGGAGGCTAAACCCTAGAAGCTAGCCTATGGTATGATTGTTGTATGTTGAAGTTGTTGTCCTACGGACTAAAACCCTCCGGTTTATATAGACACCGAGAGGGTTAGGGTTACACAAAGTCGGTTACAATTGTAGGAGATCCAAATATCCGCATCGCCAAGATTGCCTTCCACGCCAAGGAAAGTCCCTTCCGGACACGGGACGAAGTCTTCAATCTTGTATCTTCATAGTCCTGGAGTCTGGATGAAGGTATAGTTCGACCATCCGAACACCCCCTAATCCAGGACTCCCTCAGTAGCCCCTGAACCAGGCTTCAATGACGACGAGTCCGGCGCGCAGATTGTCTTCGGCATTGCAAGGCGGGTTCCTCCTCCAAGTTCTTCATAAAAGATTGTAAACACCAAGAGTAGTGTCCGGCTCTGCAAAATAAGTTTCCACATATCGCCATAGAGAGAATAATATTAACACAAATCTAATCTGCTGACGTATTCCATAGCGTGACATCACACTACGACCAAGCCTTTATTCGAATCATTTTCACTTCTACACCTCAGCGCGTTTTGCGAGGCGGTTTCCTTGGCACGTCTTGTCAAAGCAGAGATCGTGTCCCCTTTATTTACGGGATTCTCATCAATACGGACATGGGTAACCCAATCGTGCCCGTTTAGCATGTTTTCTCGATTAAAGGCGAGTCCCAAACGGTCACGGGGAGGGCTCTTGGTATTCAACCTCTTATAAAGAGACCAAGGCCTTACTCCTTTTTTCCAACCTCAAACGAGTTCGCCCATCGCCTCGAGTTCCAACACCCTAGGCCCCAGATTCCAGGCGCTTCGGACCATCGACAATGTCCGGTTCCGACCTTCAAGGCCGATGGATGCCCTCCTCTGTCACGGAGGAGGACGTGCTAAAGTTGAGAGAGGCTAAGTTCTTGACCGGCGAAATTCCGCATAGGTTGCCTGCTCAAGGGCAGGCAGTTCCCAGTCCCCAACCCGGTCAGAGCGTGGTGTTCAAATCTCACTTCCTTCGGGGGTTAGGCTTCCCAATGGATCCCTTTGTGAGGGGGCTGCTGTTCTATTATGGGCTGTAATTTCACGACTTAGCTCCGGAGTCCATCCTCCATATTTCCCCATTCATCGTCGTGTGTGAAGCGTTCCTCCGTGTTACCCCTCACTTCGGATTATGGCTCAAGACCTTTAAAGTGGAGCCGAAGATGATCGAGGGACGGCACGCAGAGTGCGGAGGTGTTGTTATAAGTAAAAATGCTGATGCTCCATGGCCCGAGGGCTCTTTTCCAGAGGAGCTCGTCTTGTGGCAACGGGAGTGGTTCTATATCACCGCTCCCAGGGGCACCAAATGGGTGGCGCCGCCTGCCTTTCGCTCAGGTCCACCACAACAGCTAGGGTCATGGGTCAATAAAGGCCTAGACTGGGGGCCATCTCAGGACGTGCCTTTGTTGCAGGGCCGAATCAGGGATCTCTTGGAAAGAGACCTCAGCCTGGTCAAAGTGACGCAAGTCATGCTGATCCGCCGAACCCTGCCCGGCAAACGTCGCTCCCTTCGTTTGTGGGAGTTTAATCCGGAGGGACCACGAGCTCTCCAACATTTTATGGGCGCAACGCCCGTGAAGATGTATAAATTGTTCTTCGGATCACAAGCAATGTGTCCGGATTTGACCGAGGACGCAGGTTTAAGCCGCAATCGCCCGGATACTCAATTAAGTAACCTTGCACTCAGACTCGCTATCCATATAATTGTCATAAATTCGCCCCTAAAAGAGCTGTCCTTTTTAAACAGGAGTGGATAGCAAAAGCAAAGCTGATCAGGTGTACGGCTCCCCTTCCTGAGACCAGGCCGGATCCCGTGCTTGTCAGGATGTTGAAGATTGTGCCTCTGGAGGGAAGTGAGGGAGAGGACAAGGAAACTATGGCCTCCTCAAAGGAGGTTGTTCCGAAGGGAGGAACCGACGATTCCTCTCCTAAGAGGAAGAAGAGGGCCGCCTCTGACGACCTGGAGCCCATGGCCTCAAAGCGGGGGGGGGGGGATCCTTGTTAGAGGGTCCGATGCCGGGGGGTTCCTCGGCCGAACTATGCCCTCAAAGGGATCAGCCCTCCAGCGAGCCGTAAGTAGAGAAAGATTGTATTTTTTGAGAGAAGGATCCTTGCTTTATACCTGAGAAGATTAACCGAAATTTTACCTTGTAGTTCGGACCTCAGCCCTTCTCAGTAGAGCTCGTCTTCGGGGGATATTCTTCCGGAGATGATGGAGAGCGGAACGCCTCCCCCTGCCGTACCGCCTAGCGAGGCGGGCGAACCTGAGGTGTCGTCGCGGAGGGTTTCTCCGAATCGGGCAGGGGCGGAAGGTAGCCATATGGCCCCCCGAGGTTCTCGGCGCCCGGCCTTAGATGGAGGCCATAGGACGAATCCGGCACCGTTCGGTGCACGGTCGGAGGAGCTGATGAATCTGCTGGGGCGAGCTTCTATCTCAGAGGAGCACCGTGCATTGATGGGCACGGTGATTGGAAGGATTTCGTCCGCGGAGAGCGGATTGCATGAGGCCGTCAGAAGTTTGCTGACGGGTTTGGAGGTACCTTAGATAATGTACACTTTTGTCAGTTGTGCATAAATAAGATGCGCCATGTGTAGATAGTAGCCCCTGAGACTCTGTGCGTTGTCAGAAGTGACGGCGTGCAGAGGATCGTAATCCCAGGTCTAAAACGTCGCCTTCAAATGTAGGTGGCGAGGTGTCCGGAATCGAGCCGAACTGATGATTTTGCCGAACTAAAGCGGCAACTTGACGTGGCAGATGCCGACATCACGCTCGTCAACAAGCGTTTTGATGAGGCTCAAGGTATGTAATTCCTTGGGCGGTACCTGGTAAGAGGAGCTTTATGCCCATATCTTACAATGTGTATGCTTGACGCAGATGGTGCGGCCGCCATGGAGAGTCTTCGGGCGGAACTTGCCCGGGCTAAGGAACAAGCCAGAGAAAGGGATGTGGCTGCCAAGAAGGCCCTTGAAGAGCTGAAAGCCGAACAGGCTGCTCACTGCCGAAGCAAGAAGGAGATGGCCGAGATGGCCGTGAAGTTAAAGAGCGCTGCTGACTGTTGCGAGCTTCTTGAGAAAGAAGACCAGGCGAGCCAGACGGACTTAGAGAAGGCCGTTGCTGATGCCAAGGACGCTCGCTCTGCGATGAGAGCTGCGAAGGAGGAGTTGCGTCAGGCCAGACAGATTGCGGCTGGAAAGCCCTTTATGCTGCGGAGGAAGTTTTGCGATCCGAAGTTTTCTCCGCTGGACCAGATGTGGAGTGTGGAGGACACCTATCTGGATTTGGCAGCGAGTGCTGCTGATGCGACCGAACATTTTCAAGATCAAGAAGATCGCGAAGTGGAAAAACTTTTCTGGTCGCAGTTTCACAATCCAGAGCGTCCCCTGGCGTTGGATGATCGTCTGGCTCAATGGGCCGAACTGAATAGGTTGTCTGGACTCACCATGAAGTGCGTCATGGGTCAATTGTGGCCAGGGAGATCGGAGCCGAAGAGTTATTTCGGCTTGGTACAGCAACTCCTTATTGCGGTGCCACATATCAATGCAATGAAGAGGTCAGCATGCATAGAGGGCGCACGGATGGCTCTTGCCCATGTCAAGACATATTGGGCGGAGATGGAGACCACCGTTGTTGCGTCCCGAGATTCGGACAGAAGCCGAGTACCCTCCAAACACTATTTTCAGGAAGTCCTTGAAGGCGCTCGTGTAATAGAGACGCAGTGCTCGAAGGATGCTATGTTCTAATAGCATATGTAATTATAAAATAGTATTTTGATGAATTGTAGTAGGCTTTTATACTTGTGCCTTCAAGTATGTGGAACACCTCCTGTGCGGCCGTTTTAAAAAAAAATATATATATATAATCTGAAAGATGGCAGTCGTTGGCTTCAGCCCCCACGCACATAGTGCGGGGGTGCTCGTAGAAGGCGCTTTTTCACACTTAATCCAACGTCTTGGTCCTACAAAGGAGGTGATGGCGCAGCGAGCTAGGCAACCGGACTATAATGCTTTAACACTTTCACTTAGCCATAGGAGCTTGACAGTGGGACTCTTTAGATAGCCCTTGGTGGCGACTGCGCTCGCCCGAATTCGGGGCGCGTGTGTGCCTGGCCGGGAAATGGCCCTTCGTTAATGCGGAGGAATCCTATAGATTCCGGAGAGTCATCGAGTGGTTGACCAGTCTCACACTATATCATGACAGTCAATTTTCGGCTTTCTCTACTGAGGTGCTCGCCTGGCCGAACCGGGGCACAATCGCAGTAGTTCTCCTGGTGCCGCCTTAGCCGATAGAACGGAACGTAAGACGGCCGAACACAGGAGCCGGGCAACCCAACATTGACCAAAATCATGATTCGGAGCTGATGCATATAAGGCCAAACTCGCGACGCCGAACACTCCCTAAGGTATTCGGTCTTTATGAGAGCAGGCAAAGTAATGCTCTTAGGTATAAGCCCCTAGTGTCCAGGTACGCGCAGGAATTCTGACGTGGCCACATGCCAAGACGCCAGCCTCCTCCTTGGTTATAGAACCAGGGGATGTGTAGCAACAAGATACAGTAAAAAAGGTTTACGCAGGGTCTTAATCTGAAAAGAATCCTTGGAACGGGTCCCTACTGCACGTCTGCGTCTGTGTCTCCGTTGTGCCGTATCCTGGACGGGCGCAGCACGATGTTCATCTGTAAAAGAGAGGAACTAAGTTGAAAGAAAAAAAGAAAGGCGTGCCGAACAAAAGTTGTATTAAATAAACAAATATAGAGTAAAATATGTAAAATTGAGCTTTATTGTCTCTTATATATGCGGAGCCCCTAGGGCATGCCGGGCTCGTCTGTCCGTGCCCGTGGTCTTAATGACCTGTTCGGATGTTTTGGCTGGTGAAGCCGTATTGTGGGGCTGTTAAAGCGGCCGCACAATCCTCCGCTCGGGGGAGGAGCGCTCAATGCTTCCCCTTCAAGGAGATGATACCTCGTGGACCGGCATCTTAAGCGTGAGAAATGCATAATGCGGTATTGCGTTAAAGCGGGTGAAAGCTTTGCGCCCCAACAGTGCTTGATAGCGACTTGAGATTGGGACGATGTGGAAAGTCAGCCTTTCGCAACGGAAGTTATCGGTAGAGCCGAATATAACTTCGAGCCGGATAAAACCCATGCAATGGGTGTCCGGACCAGGCGCCACCCCTTGAAAGGAGGTTTTGCTGTGGCGGATTCTTGTTGGGTTTATCCCCATGTGACAGATTGTGTCCTGATATATCAGGTTTAGTCCACTGCCGCCATCCATTAGGACATTTGAAAACTGGAGCCCGCCAATTATTGGATCGAGTACCAAGGCAGTCCAGCCTGCGTTCCTGGAACTTCTAGAATAATCCAGATGATCGAAGATGATTGGTATTGACAACCAGTGGCGGGACCCCTTTGGGATAGGTCATGTGGCGCGTACCTTTATGGGCGCCGCACGTTTTGTTATGTGAAGTAGGTTTACTATTTTTACTTCTTGTGGGAAATTCTTCTGTTTCCTGGTGCTCTGCTTTTGGGGTTCATCCTCGTCTTCGCTTGGTGTGTCGAGCCCCTTGTGTTCGGCTTTGAGTCTGTCGGATTGTTTGAAAACCAAACAATCTCTGTGGGTATGCTTAGCAGGCTTCCCGGGAGTACTGTGTATTTGACATATCCTGTCCAAGATTTTGTTTAGGTTGGATAAATCATCTCTGTTATCCTGGAGGGGCGGCTTTTTCTGATTCTGCCGTGAGCCTTTGAATCCGGCGTTGACTGTCGTGCTCTTCGGACTGTTTTCCTTAGTCCGGTGACGATCCTTGTTGCGTCGCGGTTTTCCGTTTCCATCCCTAGTTTCGGATGTACTTGGGTCGCTGGTGCTACATCTTGCCAACCAGCTGTCCTCTCCTGTGCAAAAGCGGGTCATGAGGCTTGTTAATGCGGCCATTGTTCTTGGCTTTTCTTGACCGAGGTGTCTGGCGAGATATTCGTCTCGGACATTGTGCCTGAAAGCTGCTAGGGCTTCGGCGTCCTGACAGTCGACTATCTGATTCTTTTTAGTAAGAAATCTATTCCAGAACTGCCGAGCTGACTCTCCGGGCTGTTGTGTTATGTGACTGAGGTCGTCTGCATCCGGAGGACGGACATAAGTCCCTTGAAAATTTGCTCGGAAAGCGTCCTCGAGCTCTTCCCAACTTCCAATTGTGTTTTCAGGAAAGCTTTTAAGCCAATGCCAGGCTGGTCCTTTAAGCTTTAGGGGTAAATATTTGATGGCGTGGAGGTCATCTCCTCTAGCCATATGCATGTGGAGGATGTAATCCTCTATCCAGACTCCAGGGTCTGTTGTTCCATCATATGCCTCTATGTTTACGGGTTTGAATCCCGCTGGAAATTCATAATCCAGGACCTCATCGGTGAAACATAGGGGGTGTGCGGCGCCCCTGTATTTGGGTGTGCCGGATTCTGATAATGGCTTTATTGTATTGCTTACGAGTGCTTGCTTTCTTGGCCCGTAAATGGACCTGGCTGGGCCATCTTTTTGATGCAAATCCGTAAGTGGGTCGCGTGCCGGTTTAAGTGCGGCGCTGCTTGCCGCTTTATGCTGGCCATGGGGTCGTCTATCCGACCGTGTGGCTTTCTTACTTTTTGAGTGCGAGGGCTCTAAGGCCTCTTCGTCGAATTCAGGCAGTAGCTTTCGCTTCGGATAGCTTTTAGTGCGGTGACTATCGCCGTATTTGTCTGCGGTGTTGATTACTTTACTCCATCTGATCCTGAGTGCATCTTCTGCAGTTTTTAGCTTTCGCTTCTGCTTTTTCAGGCTGCGTGTGGTTGCAATGAGCCTCTTGTGGAGGTTCTTCTTCTTCGTGGGTTTATCCGGCGTAAGGTCGTCCGGAATGCCATTTTCGCCGGGGGAGGAATGTTCGGTTTCTTCATCCGGGCTGCCCTGTTCGGACGGTTGCTCTAGGGCATGCTCGTCGTCTGCTGGCTCATCCTGCTCTATGGCTGGGTCTGTATCGAGGTGGGGCTTGGGTCAGTGTTTACGCCGATGCTTTGATTGTTTTTCGAGGGATTGATCCTGCATTCCATCCCCGTGTTCCCCGTTGTCGCTACCTTTAGGGGTATCCACCATGTACACATCATGAGATGAGGTGGCTGTCCAATGCCCTATAGGCGTTGGTTCATCTGTGTCTCCTGCATCGTCGTCCATGCCGTCGATGTCTTCGGAGTCGAAGTTGAGCACGTCGTTTAAATTATCGACGGTGGCTACCAAATGGGTGGTGGGTGGGTTTCGAATTTCTTCATCGTCCGTATCCCAGCCTTGCTGACCGTAGTCCGGCCAGGGCTCTCCTGATAAAGAGAGAGACTTTAGTTAGTTCAGGATGTCGCCGAAGGGCGAGTGCTGAAAGATGTCCGCGGCGGTGAACTCCATGATCAGCACCCAATCGGATTCGATCGGCAGGGGCGCGGGGGGTTCGGAGTCCGGATACGAATCCGGATCCTCGGAGTCACGGGTCATGCAGAGTGCGGGGCTGGTGTCCGGCTCGATCGCCTTTGAGATCGCAGCCCCTGAGGTGGCGTCCAACCGCTCATCCTCGATCGGCGTAGCAGGCTCCGAATTAAGGGTCGGAACCAACGCGCGTGCGGCCTCCAAGACACTGTTCGGCGGCGGAGCTAGATCATGCTCATCGAGACAGTGCGACGCGCTTGGCTGTGGCTCGAATCCGTCGAAGATCAAGTCCTCGCGGATTTCAGCCGTGTATTTTAAACTTCCAAACCTGACCTGATGGCCAGGGGCGTAGCTTTCGATCTACTCCAAGCGGCCAAACGAATCGGCCCGCTGTGCGAAGCCGCCAAAGACGAAGATCTGTCCGGGGAGAAAAGTCTCACCCTGGACCGCATCGTCGTTGATGATCAAAGGAGCCATCGGGCCTAAAAGTGACGACACAGAGGAACTCTCAATGAAAGCACCAATGTCGGTGGCAAAACCGGCGGATCTCGGGTAGGGGGTCCCGAACTGTGCGTCTAGGCGGATGGTAACAGGAGACAAGGGACACAATGTTTACCCAGGTTCGGGCCCTCTTGATGGAGGTAAAACCCTACGTCCTGCTTGATTAATATTGATGATATGGGTAGTACAAGAGTAGATCTACCACGAGATCAAGGAGGCTAAACCCTAGAAGCTAGCCTATGGTATGATTGTTGTATGTTGAAGTTGTTGTCCCACGGACTAAAACCCTCCGGTTTATATAGACACCAGAGAGGGTTAGGGTTACACAAAGTCGGTTACAATGGTAGGAGATACAAATATCCGCATCGCCAAGCTTGCCTTCCACGCCAAGGAAAGTCCCTTCCGGACACGGGACGAAGTCTTCAATCTTGTATCTTCATAGTCCTGGAGTCCGGCTGAAGGTATAGTTTGGCCATCCGAACACCCCCTAATCCAGGACTCCCTCACTGATGGTAATGTTACTGTCTACAAAGCTGGACTTGTCGCAAAAGGTTTTTGACAAGTTCAAGGAGTTGACTACGATGAGACTTTCTCACCCGTAGCGATGCTTAAGTCCATCTGAATCATGTTAGCAATTGCCGCATTTTATGATTATGAAATCTAGCAAATGGACGTCAAAACTGCATTCCTTAATGGATTTCTTAAAGAAGAGTTGTATATGATGCAATCAGAAGGTTTTGTCGATCCTAAAGGTGCTAACAAAGTGTGCAAGCTCCAACGATCCATCTATGGACTGGTGCAAGCATCTCGGAGTTGGAATATATGCTTTGATGAGGTGATCAAAGCATATGGTTTTATAAAGACTTTCGGAGAAGCCTGTATTTACAAGAAAGTGAGTGGGAGCTCTGTAGCATTTCTAATATTATATGTGGATGACATATTGTTGATTGGAAATGATGTAGAATTTCTGGATAGCATAAAAGGATACTTGAAAAAAAGTTTTTCAATGGAAGACCTCGGTCAAGCTGCTTATATATTGGGCATCAAGATCTATAGAGATAGATCACGACGCTTAATAGGACTTTAACAAAGAACATACCTTGATAAAGTTTTGAAGAAGTTCAAAATGGATCAGTCAAAGAAAGGGTTCTTGCCTGTATTACAAGGTGTGAACTTGATTCAAACTCAATGCCCAATCACTGAAGAAGATAGAGAGAAAATGAAAGTCATTCCCTATGTTTCAGCAAAGGTTCTATCATGTATGATATGTTGTGTACCAAAGCGGATGTGTGCCTTGCTATAAGTTTAGCAGGGAGGTACCAAAGTAATCCAGGAGTGGATCACTGGACAGCAGTCAAGAACATCCTGAAGTACCTGAAAAGGACTAAGGATATCTTTCTTGTTTATGGAGGTGACAAAGAGCTCGTCGTAAATGGTTACATCGATGATAGCTTTGACACTGATCTGGATGACTCTAAGTCACAAACCGTATATGTATTTATATTGAATGGTGGAGCTGTCAGTTGGTGCAGTTCCAAGCGAAGCGTCGTGGCGGGATCTACGTGTGAAGCGGAGTACATAGCTGCTTCGGAAGCAGCAAATGAAGGATTCTGGATGAAGGAGTTCATATCCGATCTAGGTGTAATACCTAGTTCATCGGGTCCAATGAAAATCTTCGGTGACAATACTGGAGTGATTGCCTTAGCGAAGCAATCCGGCTTTCACAAAAGAACCAAACACATCAAGAGACGCTTCAGATCCATCCGTGATCAAGTCAAGGAGGGAGACATAAATATTTCCAAAATACATACGAATCTGAATGTAGCAGACCCGTTGACTAAGCCTCTTCCATGAGCAAAACATGATCAACACCAAGACTCCATGGGTGTTAGAATCATTACAATGTAATCTAGATTACTGACTCTAGTGCAAGTGGGAGACTGGGGGAAATATGCCCTAGAGGCAATAATAAAGTTGTTATTTTATATTTCCTTATTCATGACAAATGTTTATTATTCATGCTAGAATTGTATTGATCGAAAACCTTAATACATGTGTGAATACATAGACAAAAACTGTGTCCCTAGTGAGCCTCTACTTGACTAGCTCGTTGATCAAAGATGATTATGGTTTCCTACCGATAGACATGAGTTGTCATTTGATAACGGGATCACATCATTAGGAGAATGATGTGATGGACATGACCCATCCATTAGCTTAGCATATTGATCGTTCAGTTTTATTGCTATTCCTTTCTTCATGTCAAGTACGTATTCCTTCGACTATGTGATTATGCAACTCCCGGATACCGGAGGATTGCCTTGTGTGCTATCAAACGTCACAATGTAACTGGGTGATTATAAAGATGCTCTACAGGTATCTCCGAAGGTGTTTGTTGGGTTGGCATAGATCAAGATTAGGATTTGTCACTCCGAGTATCGGAGAGGTATCCCTGGGCCCTCTCGATAATGCACATCATAAGAAGCCTTGCAAGCCAAGTGACTAATGAGTTAGTTACAAGATGATGTATTACGGAACGAGAAAAGAGACTTGCCGGTAACGAGATTGAACTAGGTATGTGGATACCAACGATCCAATCTCGGGCGAGTAACATACCGATGACAAAGGGAATAACGTATGTTGTCATAATGGTTCGACCGATAAATATCTTCGTAGAATATGTAGGAGCCAATATGAGCATCCAGGTTCCTCTATTGGTTATTGACCAGAGAGGTGTCACGGTCATGTCTACATAGTTCTCGAACTCGTAGGGTCCGCACGCTTAACGTTCGATGACGATTTAGTATTATATGAGTTATGTGATTTGGTGACAGAATGTTGTTCAGAGTCCCGGATGAGGTCACGGACATGACGAGGAGTCTCTAAATGGTCAAGAGGTAAAAATTTATATATAGAATGATAGTATTCGGACACCGGAAGTGTTCCAGAATGTATCGGGTATTTATCCGAGTACCGGGGGGGGGGGGGTTACCGGAACCCCCCGGGGGAAGATATGGGCCATATGGGCCATAAGAGGGGAGCACACCAGCCCACAAGGGGTGGTGCCCCCCCACTTAGGCAGGAGGACGAATTGGAGAAGGAATAAGGGGGGTTCGCCCCCCCTTTCCTTTCTCTCTTCCCCTTCCCTTTTCTCTCTGATGAAATATGGTAAGGGGCGAATTGGGGAGGAACCCCAAGTAGGATTCGACCTACTTAGGGGCGCCCCTTGGCTGCCTCTCCTCCCATCCCACTCCCACCTATATACATGTGGGGAGGGGGCACCTAGAACACACAACATCAATTGTTAGCCGTGTGTGGCACCCTCCTCCACAGTTTACACCCCCGGTCATATTCTCGCGGTGCTTAGGCGAAGCCCTGCCACCACGCTGTCGTGTTGATGGAACTCATCTACTTCCTCGACACCTTGTTGGATCAAGAAGGCGAGGGACGTCATGCGTTAAACGTGTGCAGAACTCGGAGTGCCGTACATTCGGTGCTTGATCGTTGGAGCTAGAAGAAGTTCGACTACATCAACCGTGTTGTCAAACGCTTCCGCTTTCGATCTATGAGGGTACGTAGACACACTCTCCCCCTCTCGTTGCTATTCATCTTCAAGATAGATCTTGCGTGAGCGTAATAATTTTTTTCAAATTGCATGCTATGTTTCCCAACACCTTTAAATCTAAACATGTGATGGGAATTAATAAAAATGTGACTTATAAAACGACAAAACTAAAATTTTGGTACTAGTACAATTTATAGGCTTACAGCCTGCCTACGTCATTCCTATTGTATTTGCTCTAAACGCTCACCACCTAGTACTTCATTGGTTGGTTTCAGTTTTCGAATTGAGCCCCGTAAACCCATACACTTGATTTTGTGCGGCTATCGTCCAATATTCGCTTGTACCTATGGTTGCTTTGTCCAAGCAACTTTACTCTTGGAATACTGGAGTACGAGCGCATTCAATGAAGAGTGAATTGATGGTTGCTTTGCCCGAGCAACTTTTACTAGTACTGCGAGAAAGGTGGGGCTATGTGATTTGACTGCTCGTTAGTCATTATTACTGCGGCGCAACGAGCGAGGTGAATCTTGCCAGCGGTACATGGCACGTGGACCCAGATTCTGGATGTCCCACATGTGGGTGAAAGGAAGTTTGAATGATTTTTGGCATTGCTATCCAGCTTCCGGGATATGTTTATATGTACACATAATTTTCCAGCATAATGAGATTGTGATGTAATGCTATGAAGCTTTCAACTTTGGTTTCATGTGTCCTCTTGCCTCCAAAGTTGTCTCGTTACAACATTCCATCAAATACAAAGGAAATTAACATGCATGCTAATGCATCTAAAAAAGCGTCAATATTTACATCACAACTGAATACAAAGTTGTGAGAATATGTACAAATATATTAATAAAAATTGAAGCATGATGTCCGTAGGCATGGTTCCATTTCCTGCCGTTCATTGGTTGGCAGCTAGTTTCACGCAGCTCTGTGGAAGTGAATGAGACATAGCCAAGAAAGTATTCTATGGAGGACATGGATCATCCGATCATTTTGTGCATTTCCACTAAAATCGAGTTGAGCATCCCTGTTTGCAAAGATATTGAACAAGTGTGATTACATTAATACCGGCACCATTAGTAGTTGATGAAACATACACACACAAGTAGAAGCCGGTCACCTTTGCAATCCCTCATAAAACTAACCACTTGTTGGAGAAGATTAGGCTCGGAGTTGGATGGGGAGGATAGCAAAACCAATCTCCCTTTGTGCAGTCGCATTGAAATGTAGAGATATTGCCCGTGTGACATTTTAGTAGAACTGCACAAGACACTCTTAAGAAAGAAGTGAATTCTGCATTTCACCAAAAGGCCGCAATAGCAACGAGGTGAAATGGATAGACCTGTTTGCAAAAAAAATAGGTAGAAAGGAAACAATTACTGGCAATAACAGTTGATGACACATACGACGATAAAAAAGAAGCATATTCCTTGTCTTGAGGGAAGATAGCAGCACAGTTGTTTATCTAAAATGGTGTGAGGACGATATTGCAGTACGAAAAGTACGTCGGACGAGCTATGTTTTGGGCAAATAACTAGGGAAGATCCACATGCAGGATTTACCACATGCAGTGACGTGGGAAGATGGGCAGTGGAGCAAGGCCGGATGGGAGGAAGCTGTACCTGGGGGCCGTCAGGATGTAACTAGGAGGGCGGCTGCGGGCGGGATCCGCCCATACTGCGGCAGCAAGCAAGTGGCGAAGGCCCTACCGCGCCGGAGCTTGGTCAGAGAGAATGGCGGGTATCCTAGATCGGGACGTGTTGCCTCGACGCCGTCGAACGGAGAAACGATGCACATCCTCCCGTTCCGCCGGTGGATGGGATGCGGCCAGATCAGTGACCAACGGTGAGAGAGAGAGAGGCCACAAACACCTTGTGTGAGATACTATGAAGAGAGACAAACCCCGGCTGGCAGGCTCCATTGTATATAGTGGAGCAGATTTATTTTTTCTTGATAACTATCATTTTATATTATGTATGTGCCATTGAGGAATATAACTTTATTTAAAACTAATGCGTGAAGTCAAACTTTGTTCCGTGTACGTGTGGTACACGACCCTCCTTCAAGTAAACAACCGCTACACGCGTCAAATTATCATGTGGGATGCCTTCTCGTACAGAAATGAGCTCCACCGTGTACTCGCGCGGGTGTGGCCGGGAACAAGACGTGAGTATGTGCGTGCACCTCTTCTCTATGCGCAGGTACCCCACGTACGTGGGTGTGTGTGAGAGAGATGGTGTGTGCGAAGCAGAGGCAATGTGTCGATGATATCTCAAACAAAAAATGTAACATATGCAATGTGTGTGAAACAGAGGCCTGGACGTATCATATATTGAGGGGCAATCCACGAGAAGAGAGTGGAGGGATCATCTCCGTGAGATATCGATAGAATCGAAGAGAGGGATGAAGTATGTGGGTGCGCGATCGATAAAGAGTGCCATCGAATTTGTGTGTGCCCACGTCAAAGATATAGGGCGGCTGGCCTACTGGATCGTGAGAGGGGAGAGGTGCAGTTTGTCTCTGTGGCATGGATACCTAACTATATAGAGAGGTAGATCGACTGTTATATGTGTGGAGAAGGAGAGAGATCTAGCTATGTATTGAGGGAGATCGATCGACATCCATGCATATGTGTAGGAGAGAAATAAGGTTGGGAGAGAGACAGAGCTAGAGTGTCGGAGGGTTGGTGGTGGAGTTGCTTCTCACAAATGGTGGGAGAGGCCTGCTAGACAAACGGAGGGTACGACTGCAATATCAATAGGAGAGGGGATGCCTACCTGTGCATGTGCGTGTGAGAGACGTGTCGGGAGGCATGCACGGATGATGAGGGGGGGGGGGGGGGGTGGGCGATATGGCTGTGGTAAGCAGACGTAACTACATAAGAAGATCAATCGTCGCGTGTTAGAGAAAGGGAGAGACATAAGTTGTGAGGTACGTTGATCGTGCATTGGCAAAAAGAGTTAGTCGACCTAGCTACGTGTAGGGAGATCGGTCGGTATACATGCATGTGAAGGAAATATGCCATAGAGGCAATAATAAAGTTGTTATTTATATTTCCTTATATCATGATAAATGTTTATTATTCATGCTAGAATTGTATTAACCAGAAACTTAGTACATGTGTGGATACATAGACAAACAGAGTGTCACTAGTATGCCTCTACTTGACTAGCTCGTTGAATCAAAGATGGTTAAGTTTCCCAGCCATAGACATGAGTTGTCATTTGATTAACGGGATCACATCATTAGAGAATGATGTGATTGACTTGACCCATTCCGTTAGCTTAGCACTTGATCGTTTAGTATATTGCTATTGCTTTCTTCATGACTTATACAAGCTCCTATGACTATGACATTATGAAACTCCCGGATACCGAAGGAACACTTTGTGTGCTACCATACGTCACAACATAACTGGGTCATTATAAAGGTGCTCTACAGGTGTCTCCGATGGTACTTGTTGAGTTGGTGTAGATCGAGATTAGGATTTGTCACTCCGATTGTCGGAGAGGTATCTCTGGGCCCTCTCGGTAATGCACATCACTATAAGCCTTGTAAGCAATGTGACTAATGAGTTAGTTGCGGGATGATGCATTACAGAACGAGTAAAGAGACTTGCCGGTAACGAGATTGAACTAGGTATTGAGATACCGACGATCGAATCTCGGGCAAGTAACATACCGATGACAAAGGGAACAACGCATGTTGTTATGCGGTTTGACCGATAAAGATCTTCGTAGAATATGTAGGAACCAATATGAGCATCCAGGTTCTGCTATTGGTTGTTGACCGGAGATGAGTCTTGGTCATGTCTACATAGTTCTCGAACCCGTAGGGTCCGTACGCTTAACGTTATGTGACGATTTGTATTATGAGTTATGTGATTTGATGACCGAAGTTTGTTCGTAGTTCTGGATGAGATCGGGGACATGACGAGAAGTCTCGAAATGGTCGAGACGTAAAGATCGATATATTGGAAGGCTATATTTGGACATCGGAAAGGTTCTGAGTGATTCGGGTATTTCTCGGAGTACCGGAGAGTTACGGGAATTCGTATTGGGCCTAAATGGGCCATACGGGAAAGTAGAGAAAGTCCTCAAGGGTGGACGCACCCCTTCCCCATGGACTGGTCCGAATTGGACTAGGGAAAGGGGGCGCCCCCTTCCTTCCTTCTCCTTCTCCCTTCCCTTTTTCCTATTCCATGTGGGAGGTGGAATCCTACTAGGACTAGGGAGTCCTAGTAGGACTCCACACTTTGGGCGCGGCCTATGAGGGCCGGCCTCCTCCTCCCTCCATCCTTTATATACGTGGCCAGGGGGCACCCCATAGACACACAAGTTGTTCATTGATCTCTTAGCCGTGTGCGGTGCCCCCCTCCACCATAATCCACCTCGGTCATATCATCGTAGTGCTTAGGCAAAGCCCTGCGCCGGTAGCTTCATCATCACCGTCATCACGCCGTCGTGCTGACGAAGCTCTCCCTCGACACTCTGCTGGATCGTGAGTTCGTGGGACGTCACCGAGCTGAACGTGTGCAGATCGCGGAGGTGTCGTACGTTCGGTACTAGGATCGGTTGATCATGAAGACGTACAACTACATCAACGGCATTGTCATAACGCTTCCGCTTTCGGTCTACGAGGGTACGTGGACAACACTATCCCCTCTCGTTGCTATGCATTACCATGATCTTGCGTGTGCGTAGGAATTTTTTGAAATTACTATGTTCCCCAACAGTTGCATCCGAGCCAGGTTTATGCGTAGATGTTATATGCACGAGTAGAACACAAGTGAGTTGTGGGCGATAATAGTCATACTGCCTGGCGGGTGTCAGTTTCTCCAACTTTAGTTGAATCGAGTGTGGCTACGCCCGGTCCTTGTTGAAGGCTAAAACAACACATACTTGACGAAAAATCGTTTTGGTTTTTGACGCGTAGGTAAGAACGGTTCTTGCTAAGCCCGTAGCAGCCACGTAAAACTTGCAACAACAAAGTAGAGGACATCTAACTTGTTTTTGCAGGGCATGTTGTGATGTGATATGGTCATGACGTGATGAGATATAAATTGTTGTATGAGATGATCATGTTTTGTTAAAGTTATCGGCAACTGGCAGTAGCCTTATGGTTGTCTCTTTATTGCATAAGATGGAAGCACCATATAATTGCTTTACTTTATCACTATACGATAGCAATAGTTGCAAAAGCAATAGTTGGCGAGACGACCATGTGACCACACGTTGATAGAGATCAAGATGATGGAGATCATGGTGTCATGCCGGTGACGATGGAGATCATGACAGTACTTTGGAGATGGAGATCAAAGGCACAAGATGATGATGGCCATATCATGTCACATATTTTGATTGCATGTGATGTTTATCTTTTATACATGTTTTTTGCTTAGTTCGGCGGTAGCTTTATAAGATGATCCCTTTCTAAAATTTCAAGGTATAAGTGTTCTCCCTGAGTATGCACCGCTGCGACAGTTCTTTGTGCCGAGACACCACATGATGATCGGGTGTGATAAGCTCTACGTTCACATACAACTGGTGCAAGCCAGTTTTGCACACGCAGAATACTCGGGTTAAACTTGACGAGCCTAGCATATGCAAATATGGCCTCGGAACACTGGAGACCAAAAAGTCGAGCGTGAATCATATAGTAGATATGATAAACATAGTGATGTTTACCATTGAAAACTACTCCATCTCATGTGATGACCGGACATGGTTTAGTTGATTTGGATCGCGTGATCATTTAGATGACTAGAGGGATGTCTATCTAAGTGGGAGTTCTTAAGTAATATGATTAATTGAACTTTAATTTATCATGAACTTAGTCCTAATAGTATTTGCATAACTATGTTGTAGATTAATAGCTCGCGATGTAGCACCCCGTTTATTTTTGATGTGTTCCTAGAGAAAAAACTATGTTTAAAGATGATAGTAGCAATAATGCGGACTAGGTCCGTGATCTGAGGATTATCCTCATTGCTCCACAGAAGTATTATGTCCTTGATGCACCGCTAGGTCACGGACCTATTGCATGAGCAGATGCGCACGTTATGAACGTTTGACAAAGCTCGGTATGATGACTACTTAATAGTTTAGTGCACCATGCTTTACGGCTTAGAAACGGGACTTCAAAAATGTTTTGAACGTCACGGAGCATATATGATGTTCTAAGAGTTGAAATTGGTATTTCATACTCATGCCCGTGTCGAGAGGTATGAGACCTCTGATAGTACTTTGCCTACAAGATGGAGGAGAATAGATCAACCAGTGAGCATGTGCTCAGATTCAATGAGTACTACAATTGCTTGAATCAAGTGGGAGTTAATCTTCTATATAAGATAGTAATTGACAAAGTTCTCTAGTCACTATCACCAAGTTACTAGAACTTAGTGATGAACTATAATATGCAAGGGATGACAAAAGTAATTCCCAAGCTCTTCACGATGCTGAAATCGACGAAGATAGAAATCAAGAAATAGCACCAAGTGTTGATGGTTAACAAGATCACTAGCTTCAAAGAAAAGGCAAAGGGAAAGAAAGAGGAACTTCAAAGAAGAATAGAAAGCAAGTTGTTGCTCCCATGAAGAAGCCCAAAGCTAGACCCAAGCCTGGAACTGAGTGCCTCTACTGCAAAGGAAATGGTCACTGGAAGTGGAACTGCCCTAGATACTTGGCGGATAAGAAGGATGGCAAAGTGAACAAAAGTACATTTGATATACATGTTATTGATGTGTACTTTACTAGTGTTTATAGCAACCCCTCAGTATTTGATACTAGTTCAGTTGCTAAGAGTAGCAACTTGAAACAGGAGTTGCAATAATAAACAAAGACTAGTTAAGGGCGAGGTGATGATGTGAATTGGAAGTGATTCCAAGGTTGATAAGATCACCATCGCACACTCCCTTTACCTTTGGGATTAGTGTTGAACCTAAAACAAAAGTTATTTGGTGTTTGCGTTGAGCATAATATGATTGGATCATGTTTATTGCAATACGGTTATTCATTTAAGTCAAAGAATAATTGTTATTCTGTTTACATGAATAAAACCTTCTGAGGTCATACACCCAAGGTGAATGGTTTGTTGAATCTCGATCGTAGTGATACTCATATTCATAATATTGATGCCAAAAGATGCAAAGTTGATAATGATAGTGCAACATATTTGTGGCACTGCCGTTTAGGTCATATTGGTGTAAAGCGCATGAAGAAACTCCATGCTGATGGACTTTTGGAATCACTTAATTATGAATCACTTGATGCTTGCGAACCATGCCTCCTGGGCAAGATGACTAAGACTCCGTTCTCCGGAACAATGGAGCGAGCAACTGACTTATTGGAAATAATACATACTGATGTATGTGATCCGATGAGTGTTGAGGCTCGCGGCGGGTATCGTTATTTTCTGACCTTCACAGATGATTTGAGAAGATATGGGTATATCTACTTGATGAAACATAAGTTTGAAACATTTGAAAAGTTCAAAGAATTTCAGAGTGAAGTGGAAAATCATCATAACAAGAAAATAAAGTTTCTATGATCTGATCGTGGAGGAGAATATTTGAGTTACGAGTTTGGTCTTCATTTGAAACAATGCAGAATAGTTTCGCAGCTCACGCCACCCGAAACACCACAGCGTAATGGTGTGTCTGAACGTCATAACCGTACTTTATTGGATATAGTGCAATCTATGATCTCTTTACCGATTTGCCACTATCGTTTTTGGGGTTATGCATTAGAGACAACTACATTCAAGTTAAATAGGGCACCATCTAAATCCATTGAGATGACACCGTATGAACTATGGTTTGGCAAGAAACCTAAGTTGTCGTTTCTTAAAGTTTGGGGTTGTGATCCTTATGTGAAAAAGGGTTTTAAACTGATAAGCTCGAACCCAAATCAGAGAAATGCGTCTTCATAGGATACCCAAAGGAAAATGTTGGGTACACCTTCTATCACAGATCCGAAGGCAAGATATTCGTTGCTAAGAATGGATCCTTTCTAGAGAAGGAGTTTCTCTCGAAAGAAGTGAGTGGGAGGAAAGTAGAACTTGATGAGGTAGTTGTACCTTCTCCCGAAATGGAAAGTAGTTCATCACAGAAATCAGTTCCAGTGATTCTTACACCAATTAGTGAGGAACCTAATGATGATGATCATGAAACTTCAGATCAAGTTACTAGCGAACCTCGTAGGTCAACCAGAGTACGGTCCGCACCAGAGTGGTACGGTAATACTATTCTGTAAGTCATGTTACTAGACCATGACGAACCTACGAACTATGAGGAAGCGATGATGAGCCCCGATTCCGCGAAATGGCTTGAGGCCATGAAATCTGAGATGGGATCCATGTATGAGAATAAAGTATGGACTTTGATTGACTTGCCCGATGATCGGCGAGCCATTGAGATTAAATGGATCTTCAAGAGGAAGACGGACGCTGATAGTTGTGTTACTATCTACAAAGCTCGAATTGTCGCAAAAGGTTTTCGACAAGTTCAAGGTGTTGACTATGATGAGAGTTTCTCACTCGTATCTATGCTTAAAGTCTTTCCAAATCATGTTAGCAATTGCCGCATTTTATGAAATCTGGCAAATGGATGTGAAAACTGTATTCGATAATGGATTTCTTAAAGAAGAGTTGTATATGATACAGCCAGAAGGTTTTGTCGATCCTAAAGGTGCTAACAAATTGTGCAAGCTCCAGCGATCCATCTATGGACTGGTGCCAACATCTCGGAGTTGGAATATACGCTTTGATAAGGTGATCAAAGCATATGGTTTTATACAGACTTGCGGAGAAGCCTGTATTTATAAGAAAGTGAGTGGGAGCACTACAGCCTTTCTGATAAGTATATGTAAATGACATATTTTCGATCGGAAATGATGTAGAATTTTCTAGAAAGCATAAAGGAGTGTTTGAAAGGAGTTTTTCAAAGAAAGACCTCGGTGAAGCTGCTTACATATTGAGCATCAAGATCTATAGAGATAGATCAAGACGCTTGATAAGTTTTTTCAATGAGTACATACCTTGACAAGTTTTTGAAGTAGTTCAAAATGGAACAGTCAAAGAAAGAGTTCTTGCCTGTGTTGCAAGGTGTGAAGTTCAGTAAGACTCAAAGCCCGACCACGGTAGAAGATAGAGAGAGAATGAAAGACATTCCCTATGCCTTAGCCATAGGTTCTATAAAGTATGCCATGCTGTGTACCAGACCTACTGTATACCCTGCCCTGAGTTTGGCAAGGAAGTACAATTTTTTATCTAGGAGTAGATCACTAGACAGCGGTCAAAAATATCCTTAGAGGACTAAGGAAATATTTTTTGGTTATGGAGGTGATAAAGAGTTCATCGTAAAGAGTTATGTCGATGCAAGCTTTGACACCGATCTGGTTGACTCTAAGTCACAATCCAGATACATATTAAAAGTGGGAGCAATTAGCTAAAGTAGCTTCGTGCAGAGCATTGTAGACATAGAAATTTGCAAAATACAAACGGATCTGAATTTGACAGACCCGTTGACTAAACTTCTCTCACAAGCAAAACATGATCACACCTTAGTACTCTTTGAGTATTAATCACATGGTGATGTGAACTATTGGTGTTGAATCATATGGCGATGTGAACTAGATTATTGACTCTAGTGCAAGTGGGAGACAGATGGAAATATGCCCTAGAGGCAATAATAAAGTTGTTATTTATATTTCCTTATATCATGATAAATGTTTATTATTCATGCTAGAATTGTATTAACCAGAAACATAGTACATGTGTGGATACATAGACAAACAGAGTGTCACTAGTATGCGTCTACTTGACTAGCTCGTTGAATCAAAGATGGTTAAGTTTCCTAGCCATAGACATGAGTTGTCATTTGATTAACGGGATCACATCATTAGAGAATGATGTGATTGACTTGACCCATTCCGTTAGCTTAGCACTTGATCGTTTAGTATATTGCTATTGCTTTCTTCATGACATATACATGTTCCTATGACTATGACATTATGCAACTCCCGGATACCGGAGGAACACTTTGTGTGCTACCAAACGTCACAACATAACTGGGTGATTATAAAGGTGCTCTACAAGTGTCTCTGATGGTACTACTTGAGTTGGTGTAGATCGAGATTAGGATTTGTCACTCCAATTGTCGGAGAGGTATCTCTGGGCCCTCTTGGTAATGCACATCACTATAAGCCTTGCAAGCAATGTGACTAATGAGTTAGTTGCGGGATGATGCATTATGGAACGAGTAAAGAGACTTGCCGGTAACGAGATTGAACTAGGTATTGAGATACCGACGATCGAATCTCGGGCAAGTAACATACCGATGACAAAGGGAACAACATATGTTGTTATGCGGTTTGACCGATAAATATCTTCATAGAATATGTAGGAACCAATATGAGCATCCAGGTTCCGCTATTGGTTATTGACTGGAGATGAGTCTCGGTCATGTCTACATAGTTCTCGAACCTGTAGGGTCCGCACGCTTAACGTTCTGTGATGATTTGTATTATGAGTTATGTGATTTGATGACCTAAGTTTGTTCGGAGTCCCGGATGAGATCGGGGACATGACGAGGAGTCTCGAAATGGTTGAGATGTAAAGATCGATATATTGGAAGGCTATATTCGGACATCGGAAAAGTTCTGAGTGATTTGGGTATTTTTCGGAGTACCAGAGAGTTATGGGAATTCGTATTGGGCCTAAGTGGGCCATACAGGAAAGGAGAGAAAGGCCTTCCCCATGGACTGGTCCGAATTGGACTAGGGAAAGGGGGCGCCCCCTTCCTTCCTTCTCCTTCTCCCTTCCCTTTTTCATATTCCATGTGGGAGGCGGAATCCTACTAGGACTAGGGTGTAGCGATCCGACCACAGACGGTCAAATCTCTGTGTTCAGTGTCATCCCTTGATCGGTAATGCTGACACACACAGTACTCGAAGGATTTAGCGATCCGACCTCAGGCGGCGGCGGCTGGGCGGCGCTAGGGTTAGGGTTTGGGGCGGCGGCGGCTGGGCCTCAGCTCGGACGAGTCCGGCTCGGGCACGGCCCGATAGGTCGGTTGACTTTTTTTCTTTTTTTAAATAATCCTCACGCGGAAAAACTAACAAAAGAAATACTAAATGGAGTCAAAAAATCCTGAGATAAATTTTCACGGTCCTCGAATAATACTTCGGACAAAGTGAACATTTATTTGGGCCTCTAATGCAATTTTGAAAAACGCATATTTTTTTCTAATTCAAAATAAAATAGTAATAAAATACAAATAAAATTATTTATTTGATTTTAACACTTTTCCTCCAATATTTATTTTATTTTGGAGAAGTCATATTATCTCCTCTCATATATTTTAATATTAAATATTTTTGAAGAAAAAATAATTAAAACCAAAATGATCCTTGTTTCGATATTTGAGAAAATTCGAATATGAAAAATCGTGAAATCCCCAACTCTCTCCGTGGGTCCTTGAGTTGCTTAGGATTTTCTAGGATCACAAAACAAAATGCAATAAAAGTATGATATGCATGAATGACCTATTTATAACATTCCAAATTGAAAATTTGGGATGTTACAAACCTACCCCCCTTAAGATGAATCTCGCCCTCGAGATTCGGGTTGGCTAGAAAATAGGTGTGGGTGGTCCTTGCGCAGGTCTTCTTCTCGTTCCCAGGTGGCTTCATCCTCGGTATGGTGGCTCCACTGAACTTTGCAAAACTTGATAACCTTGCTGCGTGTAACTCGGCTGGCAAACTCGAGAATCTTGACTGGTTTCTCCTCATAGGTCAGATCACTATCTAGCTGAATTGCTTCCAGGGGCACTGTATCTCTCAGAGGAATAAAAGCCATTTCAGCATGGCACTTCTTCAACTGGGAAACATGAAACACATCATGAACTCCTGACAGTCCTTCGGGTAACTCCAACTTGTAGGCCACTTCTCCCATACGTTCCAAAACTTGGTATGGTCCTTCAAATCTCGGGGCTAACTTTCCCTTTACTCCAAAGCGTTTAACTCCTCGCAGTGGTGACACATGAAGATATGCTCTTTCTACGACTTCATAGACTACCTCCTTGCGTTTTGAATCTGCATAACTCTTCTGCCTGGACTGAGCTACCTTCAGTCTATCTCGAATCAGCTTAACCTTCTCTTCTGACTCTCTAAATCAAATCCGGTCCAAACAACTGACGGTCTCCAACTTCATCCCACATCAACGGTGTCCTGCACCTCCTTCCATACAAAGCTCGAAAGGTGCCATCTTCAAACTGGCCTAGTAACTATTGTTGTATGAGAACTCCGCGTAGGGTAAATTGTCGTCCCAACTAGATCCATAATCTAGCGCACAAGCTCTCAACATGTCCTCCAGAATCTGGTTGACTCTCTCGGTCTGTCCATCCATCTGCGGGTGAAAAGCTGTACTGAACTCTAGCCTGGTACCCAAAGTCTGGTGCAGATGGTGCCAAAATTTTGAAGTAAATTGTGTTCCTCTATCTGATACGATGGTCCTCGGAACTCCATGCAGACATACGATCCTGTTCATATATATTTTGGCCAACTTTGCACTTGTATAGGTGGTCTTCACTGGGATAAAGTGAGCAACTTTGGTCAAGCGATCCACTACTACCCAGATAGAATCATATCCCGATCCGGTCCTGGGCAATCCGATGATGGAATCCATGCCAAGCTTGTCCCACTTCCATTCGAGTATCGGCATAGGCTGCAGTAATCCTGCTGGCTTTTGATGTTCTGCCTTCACTCTCTGACATACATCACATACGGCCATATACTCGGCAATATCTTTCTTCATTCCAGTCCACCAGAAGTGCTCCTTCAAATCCAAATACATCTTGGTGTTTCCGGGGTGTATCGAGTATGGCGAGTCATGAGCTTCCTGAAGTATCAACTTCCTGATCTCTGCATTATTGGGTACATAAACATGGTCCTCAAACCACAAGGTGTTGTGCTCATCCTCACGAAAACCTTTGGCCTTTCCTTTGCTCATTCTCTCCTTTGTCTCGGCAATTTCCTTGTCATCCTTCTGAGCTTCTCGAATCCTTCCCAATAATGTTGACTGA
This sequence comes from Aegilops umbellulata, assembly GCA_032464435.1. NCBI lineage: Eukaryota > Viridiplantae > Streptophyta > Magnoliopsida > Poales > Poaceae > Aegilops > Aegilops umbellulata. Next base: position 80,117,022 of record CP136060.1, on the reverse strand, counting down.
ACCTCCAATGCTGCAACAAAACCTCTAGGGACTATCTCCAAACGAAGCTCCCTGAGATCTTCTACTAATTCCTTTGGTAATCCTCCGCTCACGAGGGTATTGGCATAACTCTTCTGGCTCAAAGCATCTGCTACAACATTGGCCTTGCCTGGATGATAGTGCAACTTCATATCATAATCCTTTATGAGCTCCAACCATCTCCTCTGCCTGAGGTTCAGCTCCTTCTGCATGAAAATGTACTTCAAACTCTTATGATCTATGTACACATCACAACGGTTTCCAATAAGAAAATGTCTCCAGGTCTTGAGCGCATGCACTACGGCTGCTAACTCCAAATCATGCATGGCATAATTCAACTCATGCGGTCGAAGCTGTCGTGAGCCATATGAAACAACTCTTCCGTCTTGCATAAGTACTCCTCCAAGTCCTAAGCGAGATGCGTCGCAATACACTTGGAAATCCTTGCGTACATCTAGCAAAATCAGCACTGGGGATGTAACCAAACGTTTCTTCAACTCCTGGATACTTGCTTCACATTCTTCTGTCCATTTGAACGTAGTATCTTTCTTCAACAACGCCGTCATAGGCTTTGCAATCTTGGAAAAATTCTCAATGAATCTCCGGCAGTATCCCGCGAGTCCAAGAAAACTGCGGATCTCTCCAACTGAGGTGGGTGCCAACCACTCAGTGACTGACTGAACCTTGGTGGGATCCACTGCTATACCTTCTCCTGATATAACGTGTCCAAGAAATCCAACTTCCTTCAACCAAAACTCACACTTGCTGAACTTGGCATATAACTGATGTTCCGTGAGTTTCTCGAGAACTAGACGCAAATGCTCCTTGTGTTCCTCTTCATTATTAGAGTATACCAAAATATCATCAATGAACACCACAACAAACTTGTCCAAGAACTCCATGAATACCTTGTTCATCATGCTCACAAAATAGGCAGGGGCGTTAGTCAATCCAAATGACACAACCGTATACTCATATAGCCCGTACCTTGTGGTGAAGGCGGTCTTAGGTATATCTTTTTCTTGAATCTTCAGCTGGTGGTATCCTGATCGCAGATCGATCTTCAAAAACACTTTAGCTCCTAGCAGCTGGTCAAACAGATCATTGATCATCGGCAGTGGGTACTTGTTCTTGATCGTCACTTCATTCAACACACGATAATCAACAACCATTCTTAATGATGCATCCTTCTTCTCAACCAAGAGCACTGGGGCTCCCCATGGTGACGAGCTTCGTCGAATGTAACCTTTCTCCAATAACTCCTTAATCTGCTTCTTAATCTCCTCCAGACCATTTGCGGGCATCTGGTATGGTCTCTTCGATATTGGTCCGGTGCCTGGCAATAACTCTATCAAAAACTCAATGTCTCGATCTAGCGGCATGCCTGGTAACTCCTATGGAAATACATCTGGGTAATCCTTCACTACAGGCACTTCCTCCTAAACAACTCCTGAGAGAGAATTTACTCGGGTGGTCCTCGGCGCATGCCTGGATACATACTTGATCCTTTTTCCCTCCGGGGTGGTGAGTAGAATTGACCTACTAGCACAGTCAATATTTCCTCCATACTTCGATAACCAATCCATTCCCAGTATCACATCCAATCCTTGTGACTCCAAAATTATTAGGTCTGAGGGGAAAACATGGCTACCAATGGTTAAGGGTATCCGATCGCACCATCGGCTGGCCATATACTCTGCACCTGGTGAGCTTACTAACAAGGGTGTCCTAAGGGCTATGGTGGGTAACTTAAACTTGTCCACAAATCCCCTTGAAATGTATGAATGCGATGCACCAGTATCAGATAGAACAAGAGCGGTAAATGACTTAACCAAAAACTTACCGGCAACTGCATCTGGCTGCTCTTCAACCTCCTCCATGTTCACATGGTTCACTTGTCCCCTGTTGAAAGGGTTGGGCTTATTCCCAGTGCTTCCATGGCCATTTCCGTTCTTCAACTCCGGACAATCATTGGCATAGTGCCCAGTCTTGCCGCACTTAAAATAGGTAATGTGACTTTGATCCTTCTTGGCAGGTGTGGCTGGGTTAGAGCGGTTCTGATTGCTGCCTGCTCCATTCCCGTTTCCGTTCTTAGGGCCACTGTGGTTATGCGTACTTACTCCATTGTGAGTGTGGCCTCCATGGTTATGGGTATATCCTCCCGAGTTCGGGGTAAATCGAGGCTTCTGCTGGGCTCCTGAATTGTACTTCCCTTGTCCATACTTTCTTTTGCGGCTCTCAATCTGCTGTTGCTTCCCTTCAATCATAAGAGCCCTGTCTACCAACTCCTGGTAGTTAGCAAATGTTGCTACCATCAACTGCATGCCCATCTCATCATTCAACCCTTCCATAAACTTCTCCTTGTTCGCGGCATCTGTGGCCACATCATCAGGGGCATAGCGAGGTAACTTACTAAACTCATCTACATACTGAGCCACAGTACGGTTTCCCTGGCGTAAGTTGTGAAACTCACGCTTCTTCATGTTCATAGCTCCAGTTGAGACATGTGCAGTACGGAATGCTTGCTGAAACTGATCCCAAGTGACATTGGCTATAGTGAAAGTGGCTGTATAATTCTCCCACCATGAGGCTGCTGGTCCATCCAACTGATGTGCGGCAAAACGCACCTTCTCTGCATCTGTGCAACCTGCGGTGGTTAACTCCCTTCCAATCCTACATAGCCAGTCATCCGCAACTATTGGCTCGGTGCTACTGGAAAGCACTGGCGGCTGCAACCTCAGAAAACTGGCTAAGTTGTCAACTGGAGGTGGTGGTGGCGGGTTGTTGCTGTTGTTGTTGCCTTGGTTCTAGACTAATATCTGCATCAAGGCATTCTGCTGCTGGATAATTGGGTGATCTCAGGTGGGAAGACAAATCCGGTGTCACGTCTCGGAGGCATCTGATGGGTCTAGAGGGGAGAGATTAGAATAGAATGAGGTCTAGTGAGAAAACACTACCCATATGCACATGAGTCAAACACAATCATATCACACCAAATCAATTCAAGCAAGGGCATACAATCGGTCTAGAACTATCGTTACAAAAGTGCTTGGACTACTACTATATACAGGGGGAGACACTACTAATAATATGGTGGTCTACTAGAAATTTTGATCGGTGGAAGACTCCATGATATCCGCTCCAGCTTCGTCTTCATAATCATCATCACTATCGTCGGGGTCGGAGTCGCTGTCGTCGATGATGATGTAGTCCTCAGAACCAATTTCCTTGGGTTCGTCGTCTTCTCCTCCTGGCACGAGGTCTCCCATGAATACTCCTAGCTTCCTTGTCAGGTCGTCATTCCTCTCCACTAGTATTGCGATTTCCTCCTCGTATCCATCGCGTGTAGACTTGAGTTCCTCTTCTAGCTCCATGTTCCTGGTCATCACCTTCTTTAGGTCTATCATGCTTGCACACATCTGGTTCTCCTGGCGTCGAATGTGCTGGTTTAACTCCTCGTTGAAAGCTGCAATGGACATGTCCTTCCTGGTGCTAACTATCTCCCGTTGCTCATCTCGGCGCCCACATATCTGATAGATAGTGTCTTTAAGCTCCTTGTGGTAAACTTCGCCAATGCGTCCCATGGCGATGTGGGATGCCATGCTCTTTCCTAGACTAAAGGTTGGTGCATCAAAGGAAAACTCTATGGGCTCAGTGACTGGCGTGAATGTCCTTCCTGGAACTTGAACTCGAATCATCCAACGCTCTTCTTCTGTTAAAATGGCGGTGTAGGTCCCGGTGAAGCTTGGTATACCGATGTTCAGATACGTAGTGACTTCCTTCAAGTGTCGTCCAAAGGGTGTGTCTTCATCCGGTTGAGCAAACTTGTTCCTTGAGTCTTCCATCCTAAAGAGTAGAAAATGGAGAGGAGTCATAAATGAGTAGAGAAGAGTGACCTATGGTTCATCTTAGTGGTCGTGTCCTACATTCAGCGTGTGCTCTAATACCATCTTGTAGTGATCCGACCTCAGACGGTCAAATCTCTGTGTTCAGTGTCATCCCTGGATCGGTAATGCTGACAGCACAGTACTCGAAGGATTTATAACAGAATAGCAATCACACACTTATTACATCGAATGTCTCAAAAGAGAACTTATTACAATAAATATGGCTTAAGGCCATCTAAATAAGATAATAGCGGAAGGCTAGGAAGATAAAGTGAGTCTATCAACTCCAACGGCATAGCTGAGTGCATGACAAACGACCTAGCGCACCTTACTCCTCGTCTGAAAAATCTGCAACATGATATGTTGCAGCCCGAAAACGGGTCAGCACATGAAATATGCTGGCAATATAACACAGTAGAGCAATGAACAGATAAATACTATCACTATATGCAATATGGCTGGTGGAGGCTCTATGGTTATAATGTTTTGCGAAAAGCCAATTTTTCCCTACAACAAAGGAATATATTTTATTTAACTATCATGGTGGTTGAAACATTGAGAATGGTACCCCCATCTCAATCCCAATTAAAAAGTGTACATTAGCAACCCAACAAATTAATTTTAGAGTGACGAGATCAAATCAATAATCCAAGTACCAGATACTCAAGTTGTCCATAACCAGGGACACGGCTAACCATGATTAGTTTGTACACTCTGCAGAGGTTTGCGCACTTTTCCCCACAAGAATCGATCTCCTCCGTTGGATTTCTCGCACTACATGGTGTTTGAGAAATGGATGACCGAGACACAGTCTTTCAGAAGCATTAACTCTAACCCTGAGTAGACAGTACCAACCTACATCCCCTACATCTGCTAGCCTACCACTGGAAGAGGTCATGCAACATACTCAACTATGCTAGAGCCCATAATAGCTTGTGGTTGCACATGGAAGTTTCTATCATGAATTATCTTATGATCCCTTTGAGCCTGGGTGGCGGACCATAGGAGGATCACAAGGTATAACCCCGGGATCTCCTAGGTTAACACTGGTATAACCCCAGGTGCCCAAACCAACAATCCACCCAGACGTCTATTAAAGTTTCCACCTTAAGTTGAACCATTAATTAAACAATCTCACATCTGTCATGGATACACTCAAACCCAATCCACGTCTACGAGCATAGCATAGCGATATAAGCATAACGTAGAAGTAACTCCCAGGGGTTTGATAAAACAGGTAATAGGTTCTACCTCATCATATACTTCCCAATACCCACAAGTTAATCACATCCTAATCATGTAGTGTTTGAGGCTTGTAACTAATGCATAAAAACTGGGTATGAAAAGAGTATGATCAATGTGTTACTTGCCTTGCCGACGATCCGCAAAACCTAGTGACTCGTAGTAGCACGCTTCACACTCCGGAAATTCTATCGCAAACAAACAATAGCATACATAAGAATTCAAGCAAAGATGCACCGGTAAAACTCAAATAAGAACATATAACCAAAAAGCTCAACTAAAGAACTCCGGTTTGCGAAAAGAATCAAATCAAACGGAGCAACGAAACTCAAACTACGAAAGAAACTAGATCCGTTTACTAATCTGGACTAAAGTCAAATTTTACAGTACCAAAATCTTGCTCAAGTTGGTTAAACAGAAAGAGGGATTCGAGACAAAGATCTAGGCGCTTATTTCACCTGATTTGGATAAACGAGCGAAAAGTTAACCTAAAACAAAGATCAGGGCAGAAATCGCGATCGAAAATAATCGCGGAAAAACCCTGGAAAAAAACGAGACGAACAGGCTAACGAATGATCGTTAGCTATCTGCGGCTAACTGAAGAACAGCGTTCGTTAAAATGAACGTGCGGACGAACGTCCGCTATTTAACTAAACCGAAGAAAACCGAACAAAAACCGATCTAGGGTTTTTATCGAAAACAAAACCGAGAAAACCGGCAAAGAAAACCGGCAGCGCGAACTCCGGCGGGATCCGCGGCGGCGGCGGCGGACGGCGGCACAGGAGACGGTGGGGCGGCAGCAATGCGGGCGGCGGCGAGGCGGCGGGCGGCGGCGCAGGTCGCAGCGCGACGGCGGGCGGCGTGCGCGGCGGCGGCTGGGCGGCACTAGGGTAAGGGTTTGGGGCGGCGGCGGCTGGCCTCGGGGCGCCTCGGGCGTGGGCTTATAAAGCCTAAGCTCGGACAAGTCCGGCTCGGGCACGGCCCGATAGGTCGGTTGACTTTTTTTTTTTAAAATAATCCTCACGCAGAAAAACTAACAAAAGAAATATTAAACAGAGTCCAAACATAATGAAATAAATTTTCGCAGTCGTCTAATAATATTGCGGACAAAGTGAACATTTATTTGGGCCTTTAATGCAATTTTGAAAAACGATATTTTTCCTAATTCAAAATAAAATAGTAATAAAATCCAAATAAAATTATTTATTTGATTTTAACATTTTCCTCCAATATTTCTTTTATTTTGGAGAAGTCATATTATCTCCTTCATATATTTTAATATGAAATATGTTCGAAGAAAAAATAATTAAAACCAAAATGATTCTTGTTTCGATATTTGAGAAAATTCAAATATGAAAAATCGTGAAATCCCCAACTCTCTCCGTGGGTCCTTGAGTTGCTTAGGATTTTCTAGGATCGGAAAACAAAATGCAATAAAAATATGATATGCATGAATGGCCTATTTATAACATTCCAAATTGAAACTTTGGGATGTTACATTGGGAGTCCTAGTAGGACTCCACACTTTGGGCGCGGCCTACGGCCTCCTCCTCCCTCCATCCTTTATATACGTGGCCAGGGGGCACCCCATAGACACACAAGTTGTTTACTGATCTCTTAGCCATGTGTGGTGCCCCCTCCACCATAATCCACCTCGGTCATATCATCGTAGTGCTTAGGCGAAGCCCTGCGCCAGTAGCTTCATCATCACCATCATCACGCCGTCGTGCTGACGAATCTCTCCCTTGACACTCTGCTGGATCGTGAGTTCGTGGGACGTCACCGAGCTGAACGTGTGCAAAACGCGGAGGTGCCGTACGTTCGGTACTAGGATCGGTCGATCATGAAGATGTACGACTACATCAACCGCGTTGTCATAACGCTTCCGATTTCGGTCTACGAGGGTACGTGGACAACACTCTCCCCTCTCGTTGCTATGCATCACCAAGATCTTGCATGTGCGTAGGAAATTTTTGAAATTACTACGTTCCCCAATAGCATGCATGTGTTAGAAGCAAATAGGCCCGGAGAGATGGATAGAGAGACAGGGATGCGGCTAGGAGGTGGTGCGAGAGGCCTACTATATCGAGGGGGAGGAGTGTGTGAGTATGAGATCGATGAAAAGAGGGGCGGGAGTGTGCACGTGCGTCGAACCGTATTAGACAGAGGGGGCATGGACGGTGGGAAGATAAGAGGGAAGTGTGTGTTTGTGGTACGTACACCTGGCTAGAGAGGTATATCGATCGATGTGTGCAGGAAAGAAGGAGCTGGAGGGGAGCCTACACACACCGTGGGTGAACGACCTAAAGAGATATAACGAATGTGTGCGATGAAGAGAATGCCAAGGGATGATGAGAGGGAGGCGGGAGTGTGCATGCACGAGAGAAAGTTAGTGCTAGCTACAAAGAGAAGAGGATTGTGTGGGTGTAAAAGAAGAACAGAGATCATAATTCATTATAAAAGTGGATTCAAATATTTGAACAAGAGATCATAGTGTTTTAAAATGATGCATGCATGAATATAATGGTGATACTCATGGTTTGGTTATGAACATGTTATCTTACATATAATATATATATAATTTATTTGAATTTGTGATAATGTGTGGCTTTTGCAGCTCACGGCTAAATACTTGTCATAATGTAGGGGGCGGGGCACTATACTTTGTGTGATAAACACAGTGTACCTATGACACATGGTTTAGATTATGAAGATCTAGCTAGTACATCAAATGTACTATTATTTGGAATCAACTTCAAGTGTATTAAAAAATTGCGAGTTCATATAGTACACATAGTTCATATCTAACTCTATAGTAATCATGTGGTGTGTTATTAAGATAATATACAAATGATGGTTTAAGTTGGCAACAATCATGATTGTAGATTCTTATTCAAATAGATAAATGGATTAAAATTTAGTTCGAATTGCAACGGTAGTATAGACATTTGGAATGCACTAAAATGTTCGTATGAGTAGGTTACATGCATTATACAACCAACTAAAATTTTTAATTGGACATAACATGGATTCATAGTTTTTTAATAGCATTTGTACAGTAAAACGGGACAAGACTCTCTCTTTCTATGGTGCAAATACTATTTTTTTCGTTGAGGGAAGTGCCAATTGATTTGGTACATACATTATTACACGTTAAGCTTGTCCCAAAATTTCAACCCACTCCTTGTTATCTCGAAAATTCAGATATCGCTTTGTCTCTTTGTGCTCTGAAAACTTGCTCCTTCATAACCCGCGCCTTGCTATCCTGAAATTGTAACGTGCGCGAAAACTCCCTCCAGCTGCCAATCCCGACACGCAAAATCCCCCTTCTAACCCTGAGCCGAAAGGGCCGCTAGTTTAAATTGGTGGGGGTACTTTTGTAACACGCCCTACATTTTGGACAAGCGCGTCCCTAAGTCATGGTTCCCCCACTCCCATCACCTCCTTTTCACCATTCGAAATCCCATGCCGCCATAACCTCTCTTCTCCAACTGTGAAACCCCACCCTCCTCCATCCTCTACCCCACAGCTGCCCCGGCGGAGCCTCTTCCCTGATGATGTCGTCCACCGCAACAGCTCGACGTCCCTCGTCGCCCGCCCCGAATGAGGATCCGTCGTTGCTCTCATCGTCCCGCCAGTTCAGTCGCCCCGTCCTCCACATCCAAGGAGTTGCTCCGACGATCGCCTCATCTATCGCGGCTGCTCCATCCCCACAGCGCCGCCTTAACCTGCACCACCAAAGAGGTTGTACACTCATCGCATTGCACCTTCTCCTTAACTCAACCTCTCGGCGCCACCGGTGCTCGACCCCGCTCCCCCATGGCGCGGCTACCTCGTAGTCAGCGCCGCCGGCAACATCTTCACGGAGGCTCTCCCGCAGTGCGAGGCTCCCTCCGCGGCTGCGTCCATACCAGCCAGATCTTCTGCTGCCGCTCCAGCTCTCGCTCGCTCGCGTTGCTGCTCTGCTCTTGCTCTCGCTACTGATGCTAGTACGCGGGCTGCTGCAGCTACACGAGTTGTTGCTCTAGCTCTAGTTCGTGTTGCTGCTCCAGGCATTGCTACTCCGGCTGCTATCTACTACTGTGTTCCCTGTCGATCGCCTACTGACTTAGATCATTGTTTCTCTACTACTAGTGCTCGAGCGGCCTAAACTGCATGTGAAGTGCCTCTTGATACGTCTCCAACGTATCTATAATTTTTGATTGTTCCATGCTATTATATTATCCATCTAGTATGTTTTATATGCATTTATATGCTATTTTATATGATTTTTGGGACTAACCTATTAACCTAGAGCCCAGTGCGAGTTTCTGTTTTTTCCTTGTTTTTGAGTACTGCAGAAAAGGAAAATCAAACGGAGTCCAATTGACCTGAAATTTGACGGAGATAATTCTTGGACCAGAAGAAGCCCATGGAGCATCGGAGATGGGCCAGAAGAGTCCCGAGGAACCCACGAGGGTGGGGGGAGCGCCCTACCCCCCTGGGCGCGCCCCTACCTCATGGCCGCCTCGGAGAGCCCCCTGACTTGTTCCCAACGCCAAAACCTCTTATATATACAGAAACCCCCAGAACATAACCTAGATCGGGAGTTCCGCCGCCGCAAGCCTCTGTAGCCACCAAAAACCAATCGAGACCCGGCACCCTGCCAGAGGGGGGATCCCTCATCGGTGGCCATCTTCATCACCCCAACGCTCTCCATGACGAGGAGGGAGTAGTTCACCCTCGGGGCTGAGGGTATGTACCAGTAGCTATGTGTTTGATCTCTCTCTCTCTCTCTCTCTCTCTCTCGTGTTCTTGAGGTGTTACGATCTTGATGTATCGCGAGCTTTGCTATTATAGTTGGATCTTATGATGTTTCTCCCCCTCTACTCTCTTGTAATGGATTGAGTTTTCCCTTTGAAGTTATCTTATCGGATTGAGTCTTTAAGGATTTGAGAACACTTGATGTATGTCTTGCATGTGCTTATCTGTGGTGACAATGGGATATTCACGTGATCTACTTGATGTATGTTTTGGTGATCAACTTGCGGGTTCAGTGACCTTATGAACTTATGCATAGGGGTTGGCACACATTTTCGTCTTGACTCTCCGGTAGAAACTTTGGGGCACTCTTTGAAGTACTTTGTGTTGGTTTGAATAGATGAATCTGAGATTGTGTGATGCATATCGTATAATCATACCTACGGATACTTGTGGTGACATTGGAGTATCTAGGTGACATTAGGGTTTTGGTTGATTTGTGTCTTAAGGTGTTATTCTAGTACGAACTCTATGATAGATCGAACGGAAAGAATAGCTTCGTGTTATTTTACTACGGACTCTTGAATAGATCAATCAGAAAGAATAACTTTGAGGTGGTTTCATACCCTACCATAATCTCTTCGTTTGTTCTCCGCTATTAGTGACTTTGGAGTGACTTTTTGTTGCATGTTGAGGGATAGTTATATGATCCAATTATGTTATTATTGTTGAGAGAAGTTGCACTAGTGAAAGTATGAACCCTAGGCCTTGTTTCCTAGCATTGTAATACCGTTCGCACTCACTTTTACCACTTGCTACCTTGCTGTTTTTATATTTTCAGATTACAAAAACCTATATCTATCATCCATATTGCACTTGTATCACCATCTCTTCGCCAAACTAGTGCACCTATACAACTTACCATTGTATTGGGTGTGTTGGGGACACAAGAGACTCTTTGTTATTTGGTTGCAGGGTTATTTGAGAAAGACCATTTTCAACCTATGCCTCCCATGGATTGATAAACCTTAGGTCATCTACTTTAGGGAAATTTTCTACTGTCCTACAAACCGCTGCACTTGGAGGCCCAACAACGTCTACAAGAAGAAGGTTGAGTAGTAGACATCAAGCAGTTTCTGGCGCCGTTGCCGGGGAGCTGAGTGCTTGAAGGTATATATTTGGATCTTGCAATCGAATCTTTTAGTATCTTGTTTTATCACTAGTTTAGTTTATAAAATAAAACTACAAAAAAATGGAATTAAGGTTGCCTCATATGCTTCATCTTTTTAATGTCTTTCGTGAAAATGATGGAAAGGAAAATTGTGCTCAAGTACTAGAAGAAGAATTACATAGAATGCTTGGCATAAAATATGTGAATGATGAGCATGATTGCAATGTTATTAGTATGAATTCTTTGAATACCCATGATGCTAATGATATGCAAAGCCACAAGCTTGGGGATGCTATGTTTGATGAAGATGATATGTTTTGTCCCCCAAGTTTTGATGAGCAAATTTATTATGATGATAGCATGCCTCCTATTTATGATGATTATATTGATGAAAATGGGTTTGGAAGAGTGTCAACTTTAGGAAGTAATGATCCCACTATTTTGGAGGATGTTGAATCTTATTGTGATAATTATGAAAGTGGATTTGGAGAGGTCATGACTTTATTTAGTGATGAATCCACTATTGCGGAAGAGGTTCCAATCGATTATGAGAATAAAGTTGCTATCTATGATGATTATTGTGATGACATGTATGCTATAAAAAATAATTATAACCATGAAAATTTTCATCATGATTTTAGTTTTCAATTGGATTATGCCTCACATGATAATTATTTTGTTGAGTTTGCTCCCACTATTATTCATAAGAAGAATTTTGCTTATGTGGAGAGTAGTAAATTTTCTATGCTTGTAGATCATGAAAAGAATGCTTTATGTGATGGTTATATTGCTGAATTCATTCATGATGCTACTGAATTATTATGAGGGAGGAACATATGCTTGTAGGAATTGCAATAATATCAAGTTTCCTCTCCATGTGCTTAAAGTTTTAAAGTTATGCTTGTTTTGCCTTCCTATTCTAGTAGATTATTTTTGCCATAAGTTGTTTGCTCACAAAATCCCTATGCATAGGAAGTGGTTTAGACTTAAATGTGCTAGTCATATTCTTCATGATGCTCTCTTTATGTTTCAATTCTTATCTTTTATGTGAGCATCATTGAAATCATCATGCCTAGCTAGGGGCGTTAAACGTTGGCGCTTGTTGGGAGGCAACCCAATTTTATTTTTGTTCCTTGCTTTTTGTTCCTGTTTAGTAATAAATAATTCATCTAGCCTCTGTTTAGATGTGGTTTTATGTTTTAATTAGTGTTTGTGCCAAGTAGAACCTTTGGGAAGACTTGGGTGAAGTCTTTGCGATCATGCTGTAAAAAACAGAAACTTTTGCGCTCACGAGATTAGCTGGATTTTTTTACTTGAGAGTTCTTTTAGGTTGATTATTTTTGCATATGATTAATAGACAAATTCCTCAGGTCCACCTATTAATTTCAGAATTTTTGGAATTCCAGAAGTATACGTTCGATACTGATTACTACAGACTGTTCTGTTTCTGACAGATTCTGTTTTCATTGTGTTGTTTGCTTATTTTGATGAATCTATGAGTAGTATCGGAGGGTATGAATCATAGAGAAGTTGGAATACAGAAGATATTACACCAATATGAATTTATAATTAGTTCACAACAGTACATAAGTGGTGATTTATTTTCTTATACTAACAGAGCTTACGAGTTTTTTGTTGAGTTTTGTGTTGTGAAGTTTTCAAGTTTTGGGTAAAGATTCGATGGACAATGGAATAAGGAGTGGCAAGAGCCTAAGCTTGGGGATTCCCAAGGCAACCCAAGGTAATATTCAAGGACAACCAAGAGCCTAAGCTTGGGGATGCCCCGGATGGCATCCCCTCTTTCTTCTTCGTTCATCGGTAACTTTACTTGGAGCTATATTTTTATTCACCACATGATATGTGTTTTGCTTGGAGCGTACTTTTATTTTATTTTGTTTTGTTTTCTGTTTGAATAAAATACCAAGATCTGAAATTCTTAAATGTTAGAGAGTCTTCACATAGTTACATAATTATTCAACTACTCATTGATCTTCACTTATATCTTTCGAAGTAGTTTTTCATTTGCTCTAGTGCTTCACTTATATCCTTTTAGAGCACGATGGTAGTTTTATTTTGAATAAATAGATGAACTCTCATGCTTCACTTATATTATTTTGAGAGTCTTTAGAACAGCATGGTAATTTGCTTTGGTTTTGAAATTAGTCCTAATATGATAGGCATCCAAGATGGGTATAATAAAAAGTTCCATATTTAGTGCATTGAATACTATGAGAAGTTTGATACTTGATGATTGTTTTGAGATATGAAGATGGTAATATTAGAGTCGTGCTAGTTGAGTAATTGTGAATTTGAGAAATACTTGTGTTGAAGTTTGCAATTCCCGTAGCATGCACGTATGGTAAACGTTGTGTGACAAATTTGAAGCATGAGGTGTTCTTTGATTGCTTTCCTTATGAGTGGCGGTCGGGGACGAGCGGTGGTCTTTTCCTACCAATCTATCCCCCTAGGAGCATGCGTGTAGTGCTCGGTTTTTGATGACTTGTAGATCTTTTCAATAAGTATGTGAGTTCTTTATGACTAATGTTGAGTCCATGGATTATACGCACTCTCACCCTTCCATCATTGCTAGCTTCTTCGGTACCGTGCATTGCCCTTTCTCACCTTGAGAGTTGGTGCAAACTTTGCTGGTGCATCCAAACCCCGTGATATGATATGCTCTATCACACATAAACCTCCTTATATCTTCCTCAAAACATCCACCATACCTACCTATTATGGCATTTCCATAGCCATTCCAAGATATTGTGCCATGCAACTTTCCACCGTTCCGTTTATTATGACACGCTTCATCATTGTCATATTGCCTTGCATGATCATGCAGTTGACATCGTATATGTGGCAAAGCCACCATGCTTAATTTCATACATGTCGCTCTTGTTTCATTGCCCATCCCGGTACACCGCCAGAGGCATTCACATAGTCATATTTTGTCCTAGTATCGAGTTGTAATCATTGAGTTGTAAATAAATAAAAGTGTCATGATCATCATTAATAGAGCATTGTCCCATGAAAAAAAAGAAAGGCCAAAAAAAGAGAAAGGCCAAATAAAAAAGGAAAGGCCCAAAAAAAGAGAAAAGAAATAAAAGGCACAATGCTACTATCTTTTTTTTCACACTTGTGCTTCAAAGTAGCGCCATGATATTTATGATAGAGAGTCTCTTATTTTGTCACTTTCATATACTAGTGGGAATTTTTCATTATAGAACTTGGCTTGTATACTCCAACAATGGGCTTCCTCAAATACCCTAGGTCTTCGTGAGCAAGCAAGTTGGATGCACACCCACTTAGTTTCTTTTGTTGAGATTTCATATATTTATAGCTCTAGTGCATCTGTTGCATGGCAATCCCTACTCCTCGCATTGACATCAATTGATGGGCATCTCCCTAGCCCGTTTATTAGCCGCGTCAATGTGAGACTTTCTCCTTTTTGTCTTCTCCACACAACCCCCATCATTATATTCTATTACACCCATAGTGCTATATCCATGGCTCACGCTCATGTATTGCGTGAAAGTTGAAAAAGTTTGAGAATACTAAAGTATGAAACAATTGCTTGGCTTGTCATCGGGGTTGTGCATGATGGGAGCATTTTGTGTGCCGAAAATGAAGCATGGCCAAACTATATGATTTTGTAGGGATGAGCTTTCTTTGGCCATGTTATTTTGATAAGACATAATTGCTTGGTTAGTATGCTTGAAGTTTTATTATTTTTATGTCAATATTAAACTTTTGTCTTGAATCTTATGGATCTAAATATTCTTGCCACAATAAAGAAGATTACATTGATAAATATGTTAGGTAGCATTCCACATCAAAAATTCTGTTTTTATCTTTTACCTACTCGAGGACGAGCAGGAATTAAGCTTGGGGATGCTTGATACGTCTCCAACGTATCTATAATTTTTAATTGTTCCACGCTATTATATTATCCATCTAGTATGTTTTATATGCGTTTATATGCTATTTTATATGATATTTGGGACTAACCTATTAACCTAGAGCCCAGTGCCAGTTTCTATTTTTTTCTTGTTTTTGAGTATTGCAGAAAAGGAAAATCAAACGGAGTCCAATTGACCTGAAATTTGACGGAGATAATTCTTGGACCAGAAGAAGCCCACGGAGCATCGGAGATGGGCCAAAAGAGTCCCGAGGCACCCACGAGGGTGGGGGCGCGCCCTACCCCCTGGGCGCGCCCCCTACCACGTGGCTGCCTCGGAGAGCCCCCTGACTTGTTCCCAACGCCAAAACCTCTTATATATACAGAAACCCCCAGAACATAACCTAGATCGGGAGTTCCGCCGCCGCAAGCCTCTGTAGCCACCAAAAACAAATCAAGACCCTGTTCCGGCACCCTGCCAGAGGGGGGATCCCTCACCGGTGGCCATCTTCATCATCCCGGCGCTCTCCATGATGAGGAGGGAGTAGTTCACCCTCGGGGCTGAGGGTATGTACCAGTAGCTATGTGTTTGATCTCTCTCTCTCTTGTTTTCTTGAGGTGTTACGATCTTGATGTATCGCGAGCTTTGCTATTATAGTTGGATCTTATGATGTTTCTCCCCCTCTACTCTCTTGTAATGGATTGAGTTTTCCCTTTGAAGTTATCTTATCGGATTGAGTCTTTAAGGATTTGAGAACACTTGATGTATGTCTTGCATGTGCTTATCTGTGGTGACAATGGGATATTCACGTGATCTACTTGATGTATGTTTTGGTGATCAACTTGCGGGTTCAGTGACCTTGTGAACTTATGCATAGGGGTTGGCACACATTTTCGTCTTAACTCTCCGGTAGAAACTTTGGGGCACTCTTTGAAGTACTTTGTGTTGGTTTGAATAGATGAATCTGAGATTGTGTGATGCATATCGTATAATCATACCCACGGATACTTGTGGTGACATTAGAGTATCTAGGTGACATTAGGGTTTTGGTTGATTTGTGTCTTAAGGTGTTATTCTAGTACGAACTCTATGATAGATCGAACGAAAATAATAGCTTCGTGTTATTTTACTATGGACTCTTGAATAGATCAATCAGAAAGAATAACTTTGAGGTGGTTTCGTACCCTACCATAATCTCTTCGTTTGTTCTCTGCTATTAGTGGCTTTGGAGTGACTCTTTGTTGCATGTTGAGGGATAGTTATATGATCCAATTATGTTATTATTGTTGATAGAAGTTGCACTAGTGAAAGTATGAACCCTAGGCCTTGTTACCTAGCATTGTAATACCGTTCACGCTCACTTTTACCACTTGCTACCTTGCTGTTTTTATATTTTCAGATTACAAAAACCTATATCTACCATTCATATTGCACTTGCATCACCATCTCTTCGCCGAACGAGTGCACCTATACAATTTACCATTGTATTGGGTGTGTTGGGGACACAAGATACTCTTTGTTATTTGGTTGCAGGGTTGTTTGAGAGAGACCATCTTCAACCTACGCCTCCCACGGATTGATAAAACTTAGGTCATCCACTTGAGGGAAATTTGCTACTGTCCTACAAACCTTTGCACTTGGATGCCCAACAACGTCTACAAGAAGAAGGTTGAGTAGTAGACATCACCTCTCTGCTACCAGTGCGTTCAGTTTTGACAGTAACATTCAGATTCCACAGTAAATTTCAGTTTTGACATTTAAGTTCAGAGTCAATAGTTTTTACCTCATCTGTTATAGTCAGGTGTTTTTTTGGTGATGTGAATATTACATCTGCCACTTTTTGGTAATGTATTTTACATCATCTATTGGAGATGCTATTAGAATTCCACTTGAGATTAACGATGTTTGTCTTGTACAACTTGAGCCTCAATGTCTTATGGCTCGCCAGAACTGCTCCAACGAAGGAACCATCCATCACAACAGAGCAGTACCTTGGACGCCGTCTGTAGATACCTCCAATCTTCCTCCACGCCTGCGACAACCACCTCTGCCGCAACTTCTTCAATGACCAACCCAATGATGTTGAGGTCGACACGGCTACGCTAAAGAGGTTCTACATTTGTCGCATCTCTTATTACTCGACATTCATGTCGATCCATTGGGCTATTTTGGTTCAAAGGGAAAAAAAGAGAAGGAAAATGTAGCAATAGGAAATTTTCCTATGGTACTCTACCATTCAATTATTCATGCATTTGGTTGAAAGGAATGTAGCAAAACACCCACCTGGACCTACTTTTCAAAATCCTATGCATGAAAACAAGACTAAGTGCATTAGTGGCAGAATACATTCTAACTGTACAAACTTTCATACGGTTTCACTTCAACTTGGCCATGTTTCTTGCATTCCTCTGTTCTTTCAATTCTTGTGAACCAAACACCCAAGTTGACAGAAATACTGTGTTTACAATTGCTTTGTTTCCCACGTGCATTCGTATCCTATTCCGGTGTTTTTCCTATCCCTATGTTTTTAGAATCCTGCAAGCCAAAGGAGCCCTTATAGAATTACTTCAGTTACAGATAGATGTCGAAGAAAACTTTGTGTGGTTTGTCCTGCTCTTGCCGCGACGTCGTCCACCTCACCTGAGCTGCTCCATCGGCAGAAGCATCCACCATACCAGACATCACGACTCCAGATTGTCTTTCACCGCCTCAGATCTCCTTCCCTGCCGCCGGCATCCACCGCAACTGCAACACCATCATCGACTCAACAGATGAACCAGAGGAGTACACAGGTCCACAAGAGAGGTCGCACTCTTTTGTTATGCATTGCTTAATATTACCTACTATTTTATCATCTTGTTCACCTCTTAGACTCCAAGTCAGGTCTAAATTAATGTTCAAACTTGAGTTTTAAAATGCTTGTGGGGCACATATTGATGCAGCAATGAATAGTATCTCTATCTATTATCTTGTTCACCTAGGATATTTCTATGTTGTTCATCTTGGGTGGGAAACAAACAGTAAAGCAATCATCATATGTCTTTTTTATCAAATTAAAGCTATCATCAGCCTGCTATGATAATTTTTGGATCTATCCACTGGTTGTTACCATCACTCTAGATTTCTGCATGCTCTCCTTACATAATCTCACTATATATTTTCGTATGCATGTCAGATATTGTACACAATCATGTTGAACATGTAGAGAAAAGGAGAAGTGTTTTGCATGGCAATACAATGTCATGCAGACATCGCTCCATGGTGGGTGCAATGGCAAACCTTCCCCCACCTCCAGATTGTAATCCAGAGGAAGATATCTGTTCTGAGGTGGATTCAGGCGGAGCGGACCACTCCTATTCACCCCCCCCCCCGAGGTTTTTTGTCTAACTTGGCATGATGATGTTGGTCATATCATGCATATGTTGCCTTGCAGTGCCTACTCTCGACATCATATATGTCATCTGCTAGTTAAGACATTCTGTAATGCCACCTGTTTAGTTTCTATATCATATATATGAATTATGCAATCTCATCTCTTTTAGCCAGCCATAATATATGTGAAATATGCAATGCCATCCTATTTAACCAGGCATCATATATTTGAATTATATCCTTTTCTTCATTACATTTCCATTTGTCGACAATGTTTGTACATTCAACTACTCTTCCTGTGAATCAACCATTTGAGTGGGTGATGGAAAAATCTAGAGTGAAAATAAGGTCTTCAGAGCAGACGGTGCTACCTGTCGAAGCAGATCTCTTGCTGGGTCCCGATAACTCCTCAGAGATAGATGACCAGTCCTATTCCCCCACCGAGGTGTATGCTCTAAATTGGCACGGTTATACTGCTCATATCATGCACATGGTGTCTTGCATTGCATAGTTTAGACATCATATACACAATATTCAACATCATGTTCTTAGTTCAGACATCATATATGTGAATGCCCTCTGCTTAGTATATAAATCCCATATGTGAATTATATCATGTGATCCTGATTACTTAGATAACATGTATGTGAATTATGTCATGTGAACCTGTTTACTAAAGACATCATATAATTATCTCATGCCATCCTATTTAGTTAGTCACCATATCTTTGAATTATGTCATGCTATGCTATCCAGTTTAGATAGACATCATATATGTGAAATTATGTCATGCTATCCTTTTTAGTTAAACAATATACATGTGAACGATTCCATGCCCTCTTTTTTCCACACTATCTATTGCATTTGTCTCTCATACAAGGTATATACATTCAATTACTTTTCTTCTTTATCAGCCATTTGAATTAGAGGTGGTGATGGCAGTATCTAGCGGAGTAAAAACACAGTCTTCAAATAAAACAATGCTACCTCTTGGTGGAGATAGCACCCCGGTTGTACATGCACGAGAACCAGCCTTACCACACATAACCCAGACTCTCACAGATTGTACCCCTACTCTGATGGACAGAGAACTAGCTTCACCCAATCTAACCCCAACCCTAGTAGATAGTAACCCAGTTCCAGTTGATACATCACCATCTCCACCACAGAGCTCCCAAACAAGAGCAGTTAGTAAGGCAGCTCCAGTGCCCAAAGCACCAGTACTACCACGACGAACCCCAACTCCACCAGTTAGTACACCTATTCCTATGGACGAAACACAACCAGCCATCCGTAGTTTAGCATCTATCGCATTTGATGTTGTTAAATCCTATGTGTGTATCTTCCCATCATGGACATATTATACTGAAGATGGAGGAAAAAGCCAGCTGCAGGTGTTCGCCCAGGAGTTATGTGCAAGTAATGTTATTCATGGCAATAACTTTGCTTTTTCCCATACATTCTACCTCCATGTTGGTTATAATATAGCAAATGTTCCCATTTTCTCTATAGAGAAGGACCAATTTGGAAACTCGGGATGAGGTAACCTATGCTAATACCTCTGTTGTCTTCAAGAATGCTTGGTGGCAGTATAGGAATTACCTGAAGAAAACATACTTCACTGGAAAAGTAACTCATTAAATTCCCTTACTTTCTCCTGACTCATTTACAAGACGATGACTGGGAACGCCTTGTTCTCTAATGGTCCTGAACCAAGAATGTGGTAAGGTTTATGAGCTCATATTTATTTTGAAGTACTATATGCATGCGTCTTACTGTACTCTGTTCGTGTAGAACAAGTGCTTAAACCTGAAGAACAGTTGTTCTCATTTAAGATTCCATTGTTATGGTGCATACTGTTTTGCTCTTGTATCACTGATGCGGCTATATCTCCCACGTGTCGAAGCACGACTTAGAGGCATAACCGCATTGAAAGCAATGTCGCAAGTGAGGTAATCTTCACCCAACCCATGTAATACATAAGGGAAAGAGATACATAGTTGGCTTACAATCGCCACTTCACACAAATACATGAATAAAACATTACAGCATACAGTTACAATCAGGGCCCGACTACGGAGCCAAAAATAAAAGAAGAAACCCCAAAAGCGACAAAGGACCAAGATCGACCCCAACTGGGCTCCACTACTGATCGACTAGAACGAAACAACACAAAACACAAGATCTCCATCGAACTCCTCCTTGAGCTCGGGTGTGTCACCTGCACGGTCTCATCGGCACCTGCAAACTGGTATTGGAAGTATCTAGTGAGTCACGAGGACTCAGCAATCTCACACCCGCGAGATCAAGACTATTTAAGCTTAAAGGTAGGGTAAAAGGTATGAGGTGGAGCTGCAGCAGCGACTAGCATATATGGTGGCTAACATACGCAAATGAGAGCGAGAAGAGAAGGCAAAAGCACGGTCGAACAACTATGATCAAGAAGTGATCCTGAAACTACTTACGTCAGACATAACTCCAACAACCGTGTTCACTTCCCGGACCCCGCCGAGAAGAGACCATCACGGTTACACACGCGGTTGGTGTATTTTAATTAAGATCAACTTCGGGTTTTCTACAACCGGACATTAACAAATTCCCATCTGCCCATAACCGCGGGCACGACATTCGAAAGTTCAAACCCTGCAGGGGTGTCCCAACTTAGCCCATGATAAGCTCTCGCGATCAACGAAGGATATTCCTTCTCCCCGGGAAGACCCGATCAGTCTCGGAATCCCGGCTACAAGACATTTCGACAGCAATAAAACAAGTCCAGCAAAGCCGCCCGATGCGCCGACATCCTGATAGGAGCTGCACATATCTCGTTCTCAGGGCAACACCGGATGAGCAGTCCGTACAACTAAAACCAGCCCTCAAGTTTCCTTGAGGTGGCGCTGCAAAGGGCTCTAGTTCGGACCAACACTTAGACAAGCATTGGCCCGGGGGGGCTGAATAAAGATGACCCTCGGGTTGATCAGACCCAAGGGAAAAGGACAGGTGGTAGGCAAATGGTAAAACCAAGGTTGGACCTTGCTGGAAAAGTCTTATTCAAAGCGAACTGTCAAGGGGGTCCCATAAATCACCCGACCGCGTTAGGGACGCAAAATCCGGGAACATAACACCGATATGACGGAAACTAGGGCGGCAAGAGTGGAACAAAACACCAGGCATAAGGCCGAGCCTTCCACCCTTTACCAAGTATATAGATGCATTAATTAAATAAGATATATTGTGATATCCCAACAAGTGAACATGTTCCAACAAGGAACAACATCTCCATGTTCCAACAAGGAACAAACTTCATCTTCACCTGCAACTAACAACGCTATAAGAGGGGCTGAGCAAAGCGGTAACATAGCCAAACAATGGTTTGCTAGGACAAGGTGGGTTAGAGGCTTGGTTCAACAATATGGGAGGCATGATAAGCAAGTGGTAGGTATCGCAGCATAGGCAAAGCAAAAGAGCGAGCAATCTAGCAAGCAAAGATAGAAGTGATTTCGAGGGTATGATCATCTTGCCTGAGATCCCGCAAGGAAGAAGAACGAGTCCATGAAGAAGACAAACGGACGTAGACGAACGAATCCTCACAACTCCGGAACGAAACCGAAGCTAACGCGAGAAGCAACCCGGAAAGAAACAAACAACATAGTAAACAACCAACACATAAACATGGCATGATATGCGAGATGTGGTATGCAATGCATATGCATGCTTCGGAAGAAAAAGGATGAACCAGGCATAATCTTGGCAAACCAAGTATGCCACTGGAAAGGTGAGGTGATTTTGGTTGAAATCGGTATAAAGATCACCGGAATCGGATGCACGGTTTGCAAATGACAAGCAAAACAAGAATGACAAGAAACTGCCATAAACAGCATGATGCTACTTAGTAAGCAACAAGAAACTAAGCTACTGCACCCAAACATATCAACAAGGCATATGACAGTAATCTACTCAAGATGCTTGACAAAAGATGAACACTGAGCTACGGCTAAATCACACCACAACAGGTTCAAACAAGCATGGAAAAAGTGCAAAAGATAACAGGTTCACAGCCTTAGTGAAAATCACAACATGCCAGAAGTTAACATCAGGATGACATGTTTAGAGCAATGAAACAACATGCTACAGGATCAGAACATAGCAAAGTATGGCATGGCATGAATCTACTCAAAGCACTTGACAAAAGTCCCTTACTGACCATAAGCCAAAAAGGACTAGAAAATATAATAACACCCATGCTAATTAAGCAAGTTTCGCAAACATGATGATGCAATGCGGATGATGACATGGCAAGATGCGACACGCAAGCAAATGACAAAGCAACAACAGCGAATAACTGGAGGACACCTGGCCCATCAGATCCGGGGCGTTACAACACTCCACCACTACGAGAGGATCTCGTCCCGAGATCTAGAATGGCACTGGAGGGGAAAACGGAAGAGAAAGAGAAGAGGTAAAGCTAAGTTGCTTCTTTGACAACCGAGTGAAACCAAAGAACCTTCCGAGGTTGAACAAATTGAGAGAAAAGAAATACAATGAAGATGAACGAAGTGGAAAACACTCCATTATCAAAGAGGGACAAGGAACATTATGAGAACCTTGTAGGTTGAAAGACAAGAAACAAGAGATCAACGGACCAAAAACATATGGAGCCACACCGGTATAACGAGATAGCCAAGGAACAAGAATGACATAATTTGGACAGCACTCCGGTAGAAAATGGAAGGAATTAACAAGAACTTGAGAAGATAAAATGGAACTTGATGAAATCAACAACGCACTGTCTCCACAACAATTAAACGAATGACACAAGTGGTAAGAATGATTTCAGACAGCACTCAGGTTGAAAAGTGATACGAAACTTGATAAGATTAAAAGAACTTGAGCAGAGGGCACAACACTCCGTTTAAATGGATATGCATGAAAAGAACACGATCCTCACAATTCGAGATGATGAGAGAAGAGAGCAACATCACCATGCCTCCGGAAGAACGAAAAGAAGATAGATCATTGGAATAAGGGAATGGAGAAGAAAATGATAACTTCTGCCACATATGAGTTTGAAAAGTATCCTTGCAAAGAAGAATTGAACGGAGTTGTTGGAGAATCAACATCAAAAAGAATAAGTTTGTAATGGACTTATGACAAACATCTCAAAATATGAGGTGACGACCTACCACTCACTCATACAAACTTATTTTAAAATTGAAGGATCCAATCTAAACTCCAATGGCACGATAGGTATGTTTAAACATGTTTCTTTAATAGGTTTGCTCTTCTAAATTGCTCTGTTGATTTCAGTTTCAATTGTGGATATAGTTGACTTCTCATATCATGCACATTACTAGCATCACAACAGAGCCAATAGTGTTGTTGTACATGTATACCCGTGGTACCCATCTGAAATCTTGTTGTGCCCTATAATTTCCCACACTTCTATTCTTTCAATGCTGCTTTGTCTTGAACTGATATGATTTGAACCGTGTCTCTATTTTGATTTGGCAAGACAATGCAGTTGTTGGGGAACGTAGTAATTTCAAAATATTTCCTACGCACACGCAAGATCATGGTGATGCATAGCAACGGGAGGGAAGAGTGTTGTCCACGTACCCTCGTAGACCGGAAGCGGAAGCGTTAGCACAACACGGTTGATGCAGTCGTACGTCTTCATGATCCGACCGATCCAAGTACCGAACGTACGGCACCTCCGAGTTCATCACGATGACATCCCGCGAACTCCGATCCAGCAGAGCTTCACGGGAGAGTTCTGTCAGCACGACGACGTGATGATGGTGATGATGATGCTACCGACGCAGGGCTTCGCCTAAACACTGCTACGATATGACCGAGATGGATTATGGTGGAGGGGGCACCGCACACGGCTAAAAGATCAATGATCAACTTGTGTGACAATGGGGTGCCCCCTGACCACGTATATAAAGGATGGAGGGAGGAGGAGGCCGTCCCTCATAGGGCGCGCCTAAGTGTGGAGTCCTACTAGGACTCCCTAGTCCTAGTAGGATCCCACCTCCCACGTGGAATAGGATAAAGGGAAGGGAGAAGGAGAAGGAAGGAAGGGGGCGCCCCCCCCTCCCTAGTCCAATTCAGACCAGTCCATGGGAGGGGTGCGGCTACCCTTTGGGGCCTTTCTCTCCTTTCCCGTATGGCCCATTAAGGCCCAATACGAATTCCCGTAACTCTCCGGTACTCCGAAAAATACTCGAATCTCTCGGAACCTTTCCGATGTCCGAATATAGTCGTCCAATATATCGATCTTTACGTCTCGACCATTTCGAGACTCCTCATCATGTCCCCGATCTCATTCGGGACTCCGAACTACCTTCGGTACATCAAAACACATAAACTCATAATACAAATCGTCACCGAACGCTAAGCGTGCGGACCCTGCAGGTTCGAGAACTATGTAGACATGACCGAGACACGTCTCCGGTCAATAACCAATAGTGGAACCTGGATGCTCATATTGGTTCCTACATATTCTACGAAGATCTTTATCGGTCAAACCGCATAACAACATACGTTGTTTCCTTTGTCATCGGTATGTTACTTGCCCGAGGTTCGATCGTCGGTATCTCAATACCTAGTTTAATCTCGTTACCGGCAAGTCTCTTTACTCGTTCCGTAATACATCATCCCGCAACTAACTCATTAGTTTTAATGCTTGCAAGGCTTAGAGTGATGTGTATTACCGAGTGGGCCCGGAGATACCTCTTCGACAATCGGAGTGACAAATCCTAATCTCGAAATACGACAACTCAACAATTACCTTTGGAGACACCTGTAGAGCACCTTTACAATCACCCAGTTACGTTGTGATGTTTGGTAGCACACAAAGTGTTCCTCCGGTAAACGGGAGTTGCATAATCTCATAGTCATAGGAACATGTATAAGTCATGAAGAAAGCAATAGCAACATAATAAACGATCAAGTGCTAAGCTAACGGATTGGGTCAAGTCAATCACATCATTCTCCTAATGATGTGATCCCGTTAATCAAATGACAACTCATGTCTATGGCTAGGAAACATAACCATCTTTGATCAACGAGCTAGTCAACTAGAGGCATACTAGTGACACTCTGTTTGTCTATGTATTCACACATGTATCATGTTTCCGGTAAATACAATTCTAGCATGAATAATAAACATTTATCATGAAATAAGGAAATAAATAATAAATTTATTATTGCCTCTAAGGCATATTTCCTTCAGTCTCCCACTTGCACTAGAGTCAATAATCTAGTTCACATCGCCATGTGATTTAACACCAATAGTTCACATCACCATGTGATTAACACCCATAGTTCACATCATCATGTGACCAACACTTAAAGGGTTTACTAGAGTCAATAATCTAGTTCACATTGCTATGTTATTAACACCCAAAGAGTACTAAGGTGTGATCATGTTTTGCTTGTGAGAGAAGTTTAGTCAACGGGTCTGCCACATTCAGATCCGCTTGTATTTTGCAAATTTCTATGTCAACAATGCTCTGCATGGAGCTACTCTAGCTAATTGCTCCCACTTTCAATATGTATCCAGATTGAGACTTAGAGTCATCTGGATCAGTGTCAAAACTTGCATCGACGTCACCCTTTACGACTAACCTTTTGTAACCTCCATAATTGAGAAACATATCCTTATTCCACTAAGGATAATTTTGACCGCTGTCCAGTGATCTACTCCTAGATCACTATTGTACTCCCTTGCCAAATTCAGTGTAGGGTATACAATAGGTCTGGTACACAGCATGGCATACTTTATAGAACCTATGGCTGAGGCATAGGGAATGACTTTCATTCTCTTTATATCTTCTATCGTGGTCGGGCTTTGAGTCTTACTCAATTTCACACCTTGCAACACAGGCAAGAACTCTTTCTTTGACTGTTCCATTTTGAACTACTTCAAAAACTTGTCAAGGTACGTACTCATTGAAAAAACTTATCAAGTGTCTTGATCTATCTCTATAGATCTTGATGCTCAATATGTAAGTAGCTTTACTGAGGTCTTTCTTTGAAAAACTCCTTTTAAATACTCCTTTATGCTTTCCAGAAAATTCTACATTATTTCCAATCAACAATATGTCATTCACATATACTTATCAGAAATTATGTAGTGCTCCCACTCACTTTCTTGTAAATACAGGCTTCACCGCAAGTCTGTATGAAACTATGTGCTTTAATCAACTTATCAAAGCGTATATTCCAACTCCGAGATGCTTACACCAGTCCACAGATGGATCGCTGGAGCTTGCACATTTTGTTAGCACTTTTATGATTGACAAAACCTTCTGGTTGCATCATATACAACTCTTCTTTAATAAATCCATTAAGGATTGCAGTTTTGTTATCCATTTGCCAGATTTCATAAAATGCGGCAATTGCTAACATGATTCGGACAGACTTTAAGCATCGATACGAGTGAGAAAATCTCATCGTAGTCGACACCTAGAACTTTGTCAAAAACCTTTTTCGACAAGTCTAGCTTTGTAGATAGTAACACTACTATCAGCGTCCATATTGCTCTTGAAGATCCATTTATTTTCTATGGCTTGCCGATCATCGGGCAAGTCAACCAAAGTCCACACTTTGTTCTCATACATGGATCCCATCTCAGATTTCATGGCCTCAAGCCATTTTGCGGAATCTGGGCTCACCATCACTTCTTCATAGTTCGTAGGTTCGACTTGGTCAAGTAACATGACCTCCAGAATAGGATTACCGTACCACTCTGGTGCGGATCTTACTCTGGTTGACCTACGAGATTCAGTAGCAACTAGATCTGAAGTTTCATGATCAGTATCATTAGCTTCCTCACTAATTGGTGTAGGTGTCACAGGAACCGGTTTCTGTGATGAACTACTTTCCAATAAGGGAGCAGGTACAGTTACCTCATCAAGTTCTACTTTCCTTCCACTCACTTCTTTCGAGAGAAACTCCTTCTCTAGAAAGGATCAATTCTTAGCAATGAATGTCTTGCCTTCGGATCTATGATAGAAGGTGTACCCAACTGTCTCCTTTGGGTATCCTATGAAGACATATTTCTCCGATTTGGGTTTTGAGCTTATCAGGATGAAACTTTTTCACATAAGCATCGCAACCCCAAACTTTAAGAAACGACAACTTTGGTTTCTTGCCAAACCACAGTTCATATGGTGTCGTCTCAACGGATTTAGATGGTGCCCTATTTAACGTGAATGCAGTTGTCTCTAATGCATAACCCCAAAACAATAGTGGTAAATCGGTAAGAGAGACCATAGATTGCACCATATCTAATAAAGTATGGTTACAATGTTCGGACACACCATTACGCTGTGGTGTTCAAGGTGGCGTGAGTTGCGAAACTATTCCGCATTGTTTCAAATGAAGACCAAACTCATAACTCAAAAATTTTCCTCCACGATCAGATCGTAGAAACTTTATTTTCTTGTTACGATGATTTTCCACTTCACTCTGAATTTATATGAACTTTTCAAATATTTTAGACTTATGTTTCATCAAGTAGATATACACATATCTGCTCAAATCATCTGTGAAGGTCAGAAAATAACGATACCCGCCGCGAGCCTCAACACTCATCGGATCGCATAGTATGTATTATTTCCAATAAGTCAGTTGCTCGCTCCATTGTTCCGGAGAACAGAGTATTAGTCATCTTGCCCATAAGGCATGGTTCGCAAGCATCAAGTGATTCCAAAATCCCATCAGCATGGAGTTTCTTCATGCGCTTTACACCAATATGACCTAAACGGCAGTGCCAGAAATAAGTTGCACTATCATTATTAACTTTGCATCTTTTGGCTTCAATATTATGAATATGTGTATCACTACGATCGAGATTCAATAAACCATTCACATTGGGTGTATGACCATTGAAGGTTTTATTCATGTAAACAGAACAACAATTATTCTCTGACTTTAAATGAATGACCGTATTGCAATAAACATGATCAAATCATATTCATGCTTAACGCAAACACCAAATAACATTTATTTAGGTTTAACACTAATGTCGAAAGTATAGGGAGTGTGCGATGATGATCATATCAATCTTGGAACCATTTCCAACACACATTATCACTTCACCCTTAACTAGTCTCTGTTCATTATGCAACTCCCGTTTCGAGTTACTACTCTTAGCAACTGAATCAGTATCAAATGCCGAGGGGTTGCTATAAACACTAGTAAAGTACACATCAATAACATGTATTGTTCACTTTGCCATCCTTCTTATCCGCCAAGTATCTAGGGCAGTTCCACTTCCAGTGACCAGTCCTTTTGCAGTAGAAGCACTTAGTCTCAGGCTTAGGTCTAGACTTGGGCTTCTTCACTTGAGCAGCAACTTGCTTGTCGTTCTTCTTGAAGTTCCCCTTCTTCCCTTTGCCCTTTTCTTGAAACTAGTGGTCTTGTCAACCATCAACACTTGATGCTTTTCTTGATTTCTACCTTCGTCGATTTCAGCATCACGAAGAGCTTGGGAATCGTTTCCGTTATCCCTTGCATATTATAGTTCATCACGAAGTTCTAGTAACTTGCTGATAGTGACTAGAGAACTCTGTCAATCACTATCTTATCTGGAAGGTTAACTCCCACTTAATTCAAGTGATTGTAGTACCCAGACAATCTGAGCACATGCTCACTGCTTGAGCTATTCTCCTCCATCTTTCAGCTATAGAACTTGTTGGAGACTTCATATCTCTCAACTCGAGTATTTGCTTGAAATATTAACTTCAACTCCTGGAACATCTCATATGGTCCATGACGTTCAAAACGTCTTTGAAGTCCTGATTCTAAGTCGTTAAGCATGGTGCGCTAAACTATCAAGTAGTCATCATATTGAGCTAGCCAAACGTTCATAACGTCTGCATCTGCTCCTGCAATAGGTCTGTCACCTAGCGGTGCATCAAGGACATAATTCTTCTGTGCAGCAATGAGGATAAACCTCAGATCACGGACCCAGTCCGCATCATTGCTACTATCATCTTTCAACTTAGTTTTCTCTAGGAACATATATAAAACATAGGGAAGCAACAACGCGAGCTATTGATCTACAACATTATTTGCAAAATACTATCAGGACTAAGTTCATGATAAATTAAAGTTCAATTAATCATATTACTTAAGAGCCCCCACTTAGATAGACATCCCTCTAATCATCTAAGTGATCACGTGATCCAAATCAACTAAACCATGTCCGGTCATCACGTGAGATGGAGTAGTTTTAAATGGTGAACATCACTATGTTGATCATATCTACTATATGATTCACGCTCGACCTTTCGGTCTTGGTGTTCCAAGGTCATATCTTCATATGCTAGGCTCGTCAAGTTTAACCTGAGTATTCCTCGTGTGCAACTGTTTTACACCCGTTATAGATGAACGTTGAGCTTATCACACCCGATCATCACGTGGTGTCTCGGCACGACGAACTTTCGCAATGGTGCATACTCAGGGAGAACACTTTTACCTTGAAATTTAGTGAGAGATCATCTTATAATGCTACCGTCAATCAAAACAGAATAAGATGCATAAAGGATAAACATCACATGCAATCAATATATGTGACATGATATGGCCATCATCATCTTGTGTCTTTGATATCCATCTCCAAAGCATCGTCATGATCTCCATCGTCACCGGCATGACATCATGATCTCCATCATCTTGATCTATATCAATGTGTCATCACATGGTCGTCTCGCCAACTATTGCTCTTGCAACTATTGCTATCGCATAGCGATAAAGTAAAGCAATTATTTGGCGCTTGCATCTTATGCAATAAAGAGACAACCATAAGGCTTCTGCCAGTTGCCGATAACTTCATCAAAACATGATCATCTCATACAACAACTTATATCTCATCACGTCTTGACCATATCACATCACAACATGCCCTGCAAAAACAAGTTAATTAGACGTCCAATACTTTGTGGTTGCAAGTTTTACGTGGCTACTACGGGCTTATCAAGAATCGTTTTTACCTACGCATCAAAACCATGATGATATTTTGTCAAGTTAGTGTTGTTTTAACCTTCAACAAGGACCAAGACTAGTCACACTCGGTTCAACTAAAGTTGGAGAAACTGACACCCGCCAGCCACCTGTGTGCAAAGCTCGTCGGTAGAACCAGTCTCGCATAAGCGTACGCGTAATGTCGGTCCGGGTCGCTTCATCCAACAATACCGCCGAACCAAAGTATGACATGCTGGTAAGCAGTATGACTTGTATCGCCCACAACTCACTTGTGTTCTACTCATGCATATAACATCTACGCATAAAACCTGGCTCGGATGCCACTGTTGGGGAACGTAGTAATTTCAAAAAAATTCCTACGCACACGCAAGATCATGGTGATGCATAGCAACGGGAGGGGAGAGTGTTGTCCATGTACCCTCATAGACCGAAAGCGGAAGCGTTAGCACAACACGGTTGATGTAGTCGTGCGTCTTCACGATCCGACCGATCCAAGTACCGAACGTACGGCACCTCCAAGTTCAGCACACGTTCAGCTCGATGACGTCCCGCGAACTCCGATCCAGCAGAGCTTCACGGGAGAGTTCCGTCAGCACGACGGCGTGATGACGGTGATGATGATGCTACCGACGCAGGGCTTCGCCTAAGCACCGCTACGATATGACCGAGGTGGATTATGGTGGAGGGGGGCACCGCACATGGCTAAAAGATCAATGATCAACTTGTGTCTCTATGGGGTGCCCCCTGGCCACGTATATAAAGGATAGAGGGAGGAGGAGGCCGACCCTCATAGGGCGCGCCCAAGTGTGGAGTCCTACTAGGACTCCCTAGTCCTAGTAGGATCCCACCTCCCACATGGAATAGGAAAAAGGGAAGGGAGAAGGAGAAGGAAGGAAGGGGGCGCCCTCCCTCCCTAGTCCAATTTGGACCAGTACATGGGGAGGGGTGCGGCCACCCTTTGGGGCCTTTCTCTCCTTTCCCATATGGCCCATTAAGGCCCAATACGAATTCTCGTAACTCTCTGGTACTCCAAAAAATACCCGAATCACTCGGAACCTTTCCGATGTCCGAATATAGTCGTACAATATATCGATCTTTACGTCTCGGCCATTTCGACACTCCTCGTCATGTCCCCGATCTCATCCGGGACTCTGAACTACCTTCGGTACATCAAAACATATAAACTCATAATACAAATCGTCACCGAACGTTAAGCGGCGGACCCTACGGGTTTGAGAACTATGTAGACATGACCGAGACACGTCTCTGGTCAATAACCAATAGCGGAACCTGGATGCTCATATTGGTTCCTACATATTCTACGAAAATCTTTATCGGTCAAACCGCATAACAACATACGTTGTTTCCTTTGTCATCGGTATGTTACTTGCCCGAGGTTCGATCGTCGGTATCTCAATACCTAGTTTAATCTCGTTACTGGCAAGTCTCTTTACTCATTCCGTAATACATCATCCTGCAACTAACTCATTAGTTACAATGCTTGCAAGGCTTATAGTGATGTGTATTACCGAGTGGGCCCGGAGATACCTCTCCGACAATCAGAGTGACAAATCCTAATCTCGAAATACGCCAACTCAACAAGTACCTTTGGAGACACCTGTAGGGAACCTTTATAATCACCCAGTTACGTTGTGACGTTTGGTAGCACACAAAGTGTTCCTCCGATAAACGGGAGTTGCATAATCTCATAGTCATAGGAACATGTATAAGTCATGAAGAAAGCAATAGCAACATACTAAATGATCAAGTGCTAAGCTAACGGAATGGGTCAAGTCAATCGCATCATTCTCCTAATGATGTGATCCCATTAATCAAATGACAACTCATGTCTATGGCTCGAAAACATAACCATCTTTGATCAACGAGCTAGTCAAGTAGAGGCATACTAGTGACACTCTGTTTGTCTATGTATTCACACATGTATCATTTTTCCGGTTAATAAAATTCTAGCATGAATAATAAACATTTATCATGAAATAAGGAAATAAATAATAACTTTATTATTGCCTCTAGGGCATATTTCCTTTAGAAGTGACCATAGGACATAGGTATATGTTTGTTTGATGTATTATGTATTACTTGGCAATAGAAGACTTGGTAGTTTAATACTGTCCACATTACTACTGAGCTGGTTCACCAAAATGAGTTTCGTATACTACATGCTAAACTTGTTATGTGTCTGCTTGTTTCTTCTTTTAGAATGCTGACAGAATGTTGGGGAAGAGTACCTTATTAAGCAATGGTAAAGGATGTAATGCAGATAAGGTTCAGGATAGTGAGACATCCTTGTTGGTCTCCAACAAAGCTAGTAAAACAGCTAAGGAAAACTATCTTGAAGACAGTGAGACAACCCCAAAATCCTGTCTTGATGTAGTGTTCGAGTTACTGGCCACTACCGCTAGCACAAGCTCTTCGAACTCACTGTCTGAATCAGTTCGGTTTATTGAGTCTCAACTACAAGTTGAAAAACATCGATCAGCTGTGCTGCGACAAGAAGCCGAAGAACTATGGAAGTCCCTGGAGAATTCACATGCATACTTTCTGGTGCAACAGCAAGCGTTGGAGGATTTTAGCGCCAAACAGGAGAAAGCTAATAAGCTTGCTAAGCTTATTGCCAAATGGTGGATACCCAAGATAACGTTTCTTGAGCTCTTTTGAGGTTGTTTCAGTTATAGACTTTTTTTGATGCCGCGTTATTTGCACTGGTGGCCAATTTAGACGGCCAGTGTATGTAATATGCTGCTTTGTTCCCTATATTTGCACTGGTGGCGAACTTTAATGCCCAGTGGATGTAATATGTGTAATAGTCGTAATAGCCTAGCGCTAGTTGCTTGCTTATTTATTT
This sequence comes from Aegilops umbellulata, assembly GCA_032464435.1. Taxonomy (NCBI): domain Eukaryota; kingdom Viridiplantae; phylum Streptophyta; class Magnoliopsida; order Poales; family Poaceae; genus Aegilops; species Aegilops umbellulata. The sequence continues at coordinate 80,083,833 of CP136060.1, read as the reverse complement.
CCTTATTGTCTTGTTTAGTTGTTTGCTTGTAGTCACTGTTGTTCCTTTTCGCGTTTTTCTAGTGACCACAATAACCTATATTTTTAAACTGGGCCACAATTACCATGGGCAATATACGGACCGTTGTAACCATGGTCCTGCTACCAGCTGTAGTGACCACGGGCCTCCTACGGGCCGAAGGATCCATGGGCCTTCTACGGGTCGTATAATCAATTGGCAAAACATGGGTCGTACTATTCGTGGACCAATAACGGACCGCAATAACGGGCTACAAAGGGAATTGTCTGTTTATGGGCCAACCATAATGGGCCGTTAAGAGGACGATATGTTTAACGGGCTTCACTCTATCGACATGCATAACGGGTCGTTAGTGGGCCAGATTTGATGATGCTATGAAAACGGCCCAATGGATTAACGGGCCACAAACGGGCCGACTATAGCCACGGGTTGAGTTTGGCCCACAAGTGGAACATGCCAGTAATGGACCGTAAGTATTCAAATGCTGGAAATGAGCCCAAGAATAAATGGGCCCTTAGAAGGCCAAAAGATAACACAGGCTGGAAACGGCCCAATGGAATAATGGGCCGTTAATGGGTATAAAGGGATATGTTGTTCATTATGGGTCAGTTTCACCACGGGCCATTAATGGGCCCAGGGTTACAAAGGGCCTCATATGGGCCGAAAGACGTCATGGGCCATACATGGGTTGGAAGTTACAACGGGCTGGAATCATATTAGATGGCCCATATGACGCTACTAGGCCTAATTCCGATAGGCCATAACGGGTCGTGAGTTAGCGGGCTGTAAATGGGCTATATGCGAACAGGTCGTTAACTGGTTTTCCGTAGGCTGACCCACTACATTTTGACCAAGTCAAACAGGTCGGCCTTTTCACCTGAATGGGCCACTGTTGGGCCATGCTACATGTCGACGTATCATAGGCGCCTCCTGTCCAATGAGTGGATGACATCTGTCCCAACGCTAAGCCGACACGTGGATTCTTTGGCCATTGAGAATTTTACACGTGGAAAATCCCCATTGGTCCGGACTGTTAACGGGTTATCGGATCAAAACCGAAACCCAATAGCTTAACGACGACCCGTTATGGTGGATGCCATATGTCGGTTACCCTTGACGAAAGCACTTCCATGACACGCCATTTATCGTCATGGAAGTAGACACTTCCGTGATGATAATTTTCGTATTGTCATGGAACACTTCTATGATAGAACGGGTATGACTATCTTGATTTTGTCATAAAATCATCATGGATGTACATGCATGACAGAAAATGTGACCTACTGTGAGAAACAAGTATCATCATGGAAGTGGGTTTTTTGTAGTAAGAGTAGGCCAAGAAAACCAGATTGTAATACCTTGTGTGCAGTTTTGTCTCCAGCATGGTGTCCTCCGTAAGCCTTGGAGTGACACTTGCGTAGGATTTGTTACTGTTCATGCTCAGGTACACAATGTCTAATGACACCATCTACTCCTTCTTTATAAATGTGTGGGTCATCCCAGAAGTAATGTCTTAAATCATAGAAAAACCTTTTCTTTTGTTGGTATGTAAAACTAGGTGGTATAAATTTAGCAACAATATAATTAGTGTAGACTGCATACCATTGGGTACTACGAGAAGCATTTATGACAGCTAATTATTCATCAGGAAAGCTATCATCAATAGGTAGTGGGTCATCAAGAATATTTTCTAACCTAGACAAGTTGTCTGCTACGGGATTCTCAGCTCCTTTCCTATCAGTAATATGTAAATCAAATTCTTGTAGCAAGAGAACCCACCTAATGGGTCTAGGTTTAGCATCTTTCTTTTCCATAGGGTATTTAATAGCAGCATGATCAGTGTGAACAATTACTCTAGAATCAACAATGTAATATCTGAATTTATCACAAGCGAACACGACTGCTAAAAAATTCTTTTCCAGTGGTAGCATAATTTCTTTGAGCATTGTCTAGAGTTTTGCTAGCATAATGGATAACATTTAATTTTTTATCAACTCTTTGTCCTAGAACAGCACCAACAACATACTCACTAGCATCACACATAATTTCAAAGGGTAGTTTCCAATCAAGTGGTTGAACAATAGGTGCAGAAATTAAGGTGCTCTTAAGGATTTCAAATGCTTCTACACAATCATCATAAAAACAAATGGAACATTTTTTTGCAAAAGATTAGTGAGAGGCCTAGAAATTTTAGAGAAGTCTTTAATAAATCTCCTATAGAAACCAGCATGACCAAGGAAACTTCTTATACGTTTGATATCTTTGGGACACAACATTTTTTCAATAGCATCAACTTTAGCTTTATCAACTTCAATACCCCATTCAGAGATTATGTGCCCCAAGACAATACCTTCATTAACCATAAAGTGGCACTTCTCCCAATTCAAAACAAGATTAGTTTCTTCACATCTCTGCAAAACTTGATCAAGGTTGCTTAAGCAATCATCAAAAGAAGTTTGATAAACGGAAAAATCATCCATGAAAACCTCAACAATCTTTTCACAAAAGTTAGAGAATATAGCCGTCATACATCTTTGAAAGGTAGCAGGTGCATTGCATAAACCAAAAGGCATACGTCTATAAGAAAAAGTATCAAAAGGGCATGTAAAAGTAGTTTTTTCTTGATCCTCTTGTGACAGGTATTTGAGAAAAACCAGAGTATCCATCTACAAAGCTGAAATGTGTATGTTTTGATAGTCTTTCTAGAATTCGGTCAATGAAAGGTAGAGGATAATGGTCCTTCCTAGTAGCTTTGTTTAATTTTCTAAAATTAGTTACCATTCTATAACATGTGATAATTCTTTGTGGTATCAGTTCATTTTTATCATTAGGAACAACCCTAATACCTCCTTTCTTAGGGACACAATGAACATGACTTACCCATCTACTATCAGCTATAGGATAGATTATACCTGCTTCTAGAAGCTTTAATATTTCATTTCTTACCACTTCTTTCATCTTTGGATTTAACCGTCGCTGGTGATCAACAACTGGTTTAGCATAAGGTTCCATATTAATTTTATGATGACATAGAGTGGGACTAATGCCCTTAAGATCATCAAGAGTATATCCAATAGCGGCACGGTGCTTCCTTAGAGTTTTCAATAATCTCTTTTCTTCATGCTCTGAAACGTTAGCACTAATAATAACATGATATATCTTATTTTCATCAAGATAAGCATATTTAAATGTACGAGGTAATTGTTTAAGCTCAAACACAGGATCACTCTTGGGAGGAAGAGGATCTCCAAGAGTCTCAACAGGCAAGTTGTGTTTCCAAACAGGCATTTGTTTAAATAATATCTCATCTATTTCATTTCTTTTATATGATATAAACCCCATATTTTTATCCTCGATGGCAACAATACAATACGTGCCTTGCTGCCCCTGCTGTCACTGGGAAAGGACACCGCAAGATTGAACCCAAAGCTAAGCACTTCTCCCATTGCAATAAAGATCAATCTAGTAGGCCAAACCACACTGATAATTCAAAGAGACTTGCAAAGATATTAAATCATGCATATAAGAATTCAGAGAAGAATCAAATATTGTTCATAGATAATCTTGATCATAAACCCACAATTTATCAGATCTCGACAAACACACCGCAAAAAGAATTACATCGAATAGATCTCCAAGAGAATAGAGGAGAACTTTGTACTGAGATCCAAAGAGAGAGAAGAAGCCATCTAGCTAATAACTATGGACCCGAAGGTCTATGGTAAACTACTCACACATCATCGGATAGGCTATGGTGTTGATGTACAAGCCCTCCGTGATCGATTCCCCCTCCGGCGGAGTGCCGAAAAAGGCCCCAAGATGGGATCCCACGGGTAAAGAAGGTTGCGGCGGTGGAAATAGGGTTTCGTGGTGCTCCCCGATGTTTTCAAGGTATATGAGTATATATAGGCGAAAGAAGTAGGTCGGTGGAGCCACGATGGGTCCAAGAGGGTGGGGGCGCACCTACCCCCCCCCCCCCGGCGCGCCCTCCTACCTCGTGGCCGCCTCGTTGCTTCCTTGACGTCCACTCCAAGTCTCCTGGATTGCGTTTGTTCCAAAAACGATCCTCGCGAAGGTTTCATTCCGTTTGATATTCCTTTTCTGCGAAACACTGAAATAGGCAAAAAACAGCAATTTGCACTGGGTCTTCGGTTAATAGGTTAGTCTCAAAAATAATATAAAAGTGCATAATAGAGCCCATTAAACATCCAAAACAGATAATATAATAGCATGGAACAATAAAAAATTATAGATACATTGGAGACGTATCAAGCATCCCCAAGCTTAATTCCTGCTCGTCCTTGAGCAGGTAAATGATAAAAACAGAATTTTTTATGTGGAATGCTACCTAACATAATTTTGAAAGTAATTCTCTTTATTGTGGCATGAATGTTCAGATCCAAAAGATTCAAGACAAAAGTTTAATATTGACATAAAAATAATAATTCTTCAAGCATACTAACGAATCAATTATGTCTTCTCACAATAACATGGCCAAAGAAAGCTTATCCCTACAAAATCATATAGTTTGTCTACGCTTCATTTTCATCACACAAAAGTGCTCTCATCATGCACAACCCCGATGACAAGCCAAGCAATTGTTTCATACTTTAGTAATCTCAAACTTTTTTCAACTTTCACGCAATACATGAGCGTGAGCCATGGACATAGTACTATGGGTGGAATAGAATATAACGATGGGGGTTGTGTAGAGAAAACAAAAAACGAGAAAGTCTCACATTGATGCGGCTAATCAACGAGCTAGGGAGATGCCCATCAATTGATGTCAATGCAAGGAGTAGGGATTGCCATGCAACGGATGCACTAGAGCTATAAATGTATGAAAGCTCAACAAAAGAAACTAAGTGGGAGTGCATCCAACTTGCTTGCTCACGAAGACCTAGGGCATTTGAAGAAGCCCGTTGTTGGAATATACAAGCCAAGTTCTATAATGAAAAATTCCCACTAGTATATGAAACTGACAAAATAAGAGACTCTCTATCATAAAGATCATGGTGCTACTTTGAAGCACAAGTGTGGAAAAAGGATAGTAGCATTGTCCCTTTTATTTCTTTTCTTTTTTTGGGCCTTCCTTTTTTGGCCTTTCTCTTTTTTTTCCTTTTTTTATTTAAGACAATGCTCTATTAATGATGATCATCAGACTTCTGTTTATTTACAACTCAATGATTACACTCGATACTAGAACAAAATATGACTCTATTATGAGTGCCTCCGGTGGTGTACTGGGATGGGCAATGAATCAAGAGTGACATGTATGATAAATTATGCATGGTGGCTTTGCCACAAGTACGATGTCAACTACATGATCATGCAAGGCAATATGACAATGATGAAGCGTGTCATAATAATGAAACGGTGGAATGTTGCATGGCGATATATCTCGGAATGGCTATGGGATACCATAATAGGTAGGTATGGTGGTTGTTTTGAGGAAGATATAAGGAGGTTTATGTGTGATAGAGCATATCATATCATGGGGGTTGGATGCACCGGCGAAGTTTGCACCAACTCTCAAGGTGGGAAAGGGCAATGCACGGTACCGAAGAGGCTAGCAATGATGGAAAGGTGAGAGTGCGTATAATCCATGGACTCGACATTAGTCACAAAAAACTCACATACGTATTGCAAAAATCTACAAGTCATCAAAAACCAAGCATTACGTGCATGCTCCTAGGGGGATAGATTGGTAGGAAAAGACCATCGCTCGTCCCCGACCGCCACTCATAAGGATGACAATCAAAGAACACCTCATGTTTCAAATTTGTCACACAACGGTTACCATACGTGCATGCTACAGGACTTGCAAACTTCAACACAAGTATTTCTTAAATTCACAACTACTCAACTAGCACGACTCTAATATTACCATCTTCATATCTCAAAACAATCATCAAGTATCAGACTTCTCATAGTATTCAATGCACTTTTTATGAAAGTTTTTATTATACCCATCTTGGATGCCTATCATATTAGGACTAATTTTATAGCCAAAGAAAATTACCATGCTGTTCTAAAGGACTCTCAAAATAATATAAGTGAAGCATGAGAGATCAATAATTTCTATAAAATAAAACCACCACTGTGCTCTAAAAGATATAAGTGAAGCACTAGAGCGAAATCATCTAGCTCAAAAGATATAAGTGAAGCACATAGAGTATTCTAATAAATTCCGGTTCATGTGTGTCTCTCCAAAAGGTGTGTACAGCAAGGATGATTGTGATAAACTAAAAAGCAAAGACTCAAATCATACAAGACGCTCCAAGCAAAACACATATCATGTGGTGAATAAAAATATAGCCTCAAGTAAAGTTACTGATAGACGAAGACGAAAGAGGGGATGCCTTCCGGGGCATCCCCAAGCTTAAGCTTTTGGTTGTCCTTGAATTTTACCTTGGGGTGCCTTGGGCATCCCCAAGCTTAGGCCTTGCCACTCCTTATTCCAAAATCCATCAAATCTTTACCCAAAACTTGAAAACTTCACAACACAAAACTCAACAGAAAATCTCATGAGCTCGTTAGTATAAGAAAACAAATCACCACTTAACGTACTGTAGTGAACTCATTCTTTATTTATATTGGTGTTAAACCTACTATATTCGAACTTCTCTATGGTTCATACCCCCCCCCCCCGATACTAGCCATAGATTCATCAAAATAAGCAAAAAACGCATGAAAAATAGAATCTGTCAAAAACAGAACAGTCTGTAGCAATCAGATTTGTTTGAATACTTCTTCAACTCCAAAAATTCTGAAACACTAGTACAACCTGGATAATTTTATATTGATCTACTACAAAATGAATTGGCAATTTATCACGTTCTGGTGAATTTTAAAAATTATTTTCGTGAGCGCAAAGTTTCTGTCTTTTTCAGCAAGATCAAACAACTATCACCCAAGAAGATCCTATTGGTTCTACTTGGCACAAACACTAATTAAAACATAAAAACACATCCAAACAGAGGCTATATGAATTATTTATTACTAAACAGAAACAAAAAGCAAGAAACAAAAATAAATTTTGGTTGCCTCCCAACAAGCGCTATCGTTTAACGCCCCTAGCTAGGCATTGATAATTTTAATGATGCTCACATCAAAGACAAGAATTAAAGCACAAAGAGAGCATCATAAAACACGTGATAAACCCATCTAAGTCTAACATACTTCCTATGCATAGGCATTTTATAAGCAAACAAATTATCATAGCAAGCAAAAATTAGCATATGCAAGGAAGAAGAAAGAGACGATAGCAATCTCAACGTGACGAGAGGTAATTTAGTAAGATAAAAATTTCTACAACCATATTTTCCTCTCTCATAATAATTACATGTAGGATCATAGGCAAATTCAACAAAATAGCTATCACATAACATATTCTCAACACGATCCACATGCATGCGAAGTTGACACTCTTCCAAAATAGTGGGATTATCATTAACTAAAGTCATGACCTCTCCAAGCCCACTTTTATCAAAAAATACCATAAGATTGAACATTCTCCAAATATGTGGGATATAAAGTTGACACTCTTCCAAACCCACTTTCAATATTATTGCAAACACTATTATCAATCTCATATTCATCATGGGGCTTAAATAAATTTTCAAGATCATAAGAAGAATCACCCCAATCATGATCATTGCAACAAGTAGTAGACATAGCAAAACTAGCATCCCCAAGCTTAGGGTTTTGCATATTATTAGCACAATTAACATCAAGACAATTTATAGTAAAATCATTGCAGTCATGCTTTTTATTCAAGGAGCTATCGTGAATCTCTTCATAAATTTCTTCATAACAATTTTCAGATTCATGAATTTCAAGCAAAACCTCGTAAATATAATCTAGTGCACTCAAATCACTAGAAATTGGTTCATCATAATTGGATATCTTAAAAAGATTATCAAGGGGATGAGGATCCATAAACTTTTAGCAAGCAAAGATGCAAGCAAAAAGAAGGCACATGGTAACACAAGATCGAACGGAAGGAGGGCGAAGAAAAGGCAAAGGTGAAGTGGGGGAGAGGAAAACGAGAGGCAAATGGCAAATAATGTAATGCGAGGGATAAGAGTTTGTGATGGGTACTTTGTATGTCTTGACTTGTGCGTAGATCTCCCCGGCAACGGCGCCAGAAATCCTTCTTGCTACCTCTTGAGCATGCGTTGGTTTTCCCTTGAAGAGGAAAGGGTGATGCAACAAAGTAGTGTAAGTATTTCCCTCAGTTTTTGAGAACCAAGGTATCAATCCAGTAGGAGACTACACGCAAATCCCTCGTACCTATACAAACAATCAAGAACCTTGCAACCAACGCGATAAAGGGGTTGTTAATCCCTTCATGGCCACTTGCAAAAGTGAGATCTGATAAAGATAATAAGATAAATATTTTTGGTGTTTTTGTTGTATAGATTGGAAAGTAAAGATTGCAAAATAAACGGCGACAGAAATAGCATGTTGGCGGGAGATTAATATGATGGAAGATAGACCCGGGGGCCATAGGTTTCACTAGTGGCTTCTCTCAAGATAGCATAATCTACGGTGGGTGAACAAATAACTGTCGAGCAATTGATAGAAAAACGCATAATTATGAGAATATCTAGGCATGATCATGTATATAGGCATCACGTCCGTGACAAGTAGACTGAAACGAATTTTGCATCTACTACTATTACTCCACACGTCGACCGCTATCTAGCATGCATCTAGAGTATTAAGTTCATAAGAACAGAGTAACACATTAGGCGAGATGACATGATGTAGAGGGATAAACTCAAGCAATATGGTATAAACCCCATCTTTTTATCCTCGATGGCAACAATACAATATGTGCCTTGCTGCCCCTGCTGTCACTAGGAAAGGACACCGCAAGATTGAACCTAAAGCTAAGCACTTCTCCCATTGCAAAATAGATCAATCTAGTAGGCCAAACCAAACTGATAATTCGAAGAGACTTGCAAAGATATTAAATCATGCATATAAGAATTCAGAGAAGAATCAAATATTGTTCATAGATAATCTTTATCATAAACCCACAATTCTTCGGATCTCGACAAACACACCGCAAAAAGAATTACATCAAATAGATCTCTAAGAGAATCGAGGAGAACTTTGTATTGAGATCCAAAGAGAGAGAAGAAGCCATCTAGCTAATAACTATGGACCCGAAGGTCTATGGTAAACTACTCACACATCATCGGAGAGGCTATGGTGTTGACGTAGAAGCCCTCCGTGATCGATTCCCCCTCCGATGGAGCACCGGAAAAGGCCCCACGATGGGATCTCACTGGTACAGAAGGTTGCGGTGGTGGAAATAGGGTTTCGTGGTGCTCCCCGATGTTTTCGGGGTATATGAGTATATATAGGTGAAAGAAGCAGGTCGGTGGAGCCACGAGGGGCCCCCGAGGGTGGGGGGAGCGCCTACCCCCCTGGGCGCGCCCTCCTACCTCATGGCCGCCTCGTTGCTTCCTTGATGTCCACTCCAAGTCTCCTAGATTGCATTTGTTCCAAAAATGATCCCTGCGAAGGTTTTATTCCGTTTGATATTCCTTTTCTGTGAAACACTGAAATAGGCAAAAAACAATTTGCACTGGGCCTTCGGTTAATAGGTTAGTCCCAAAAATAATATAAAAGTGCATAATAAAGCCCATTAAACATCCAAAACAGATAATATATGTAGCGACCAGACCTCAAAGAGTCTGATCTCTGTGTTCAGGTGTCATCCCTGGATCAGTAATGCTGACACCACACAGTACTTGAAGGATTTATAACAGAGTAGAAATCACACACTTATTACATTGAATGTCTCAAAAGAGAACTTATTACAAAATATATGGCTTAAGGCCAACTAATAACGATAACAGCGGAAGGCTTGGAAGATAAGTGAGTCCATCAACTCCAACGGCATCACTGAGTATAGAACCATGACCTAAAAGCACCTTACTCGTCGTCTGAAAAGTCTGCAACATGAAACGTTGCAGGCCGAAAACGGGTCAGCACATGGAATATGCTGGCAATGTAACACATAGAGAGCAATGGAAGAACAAAGCTATACTACATGCATATATGGATGGTGGAAAGCTCTATGGTTACAGTTTTTGCGTAAAGCCAGTTTTTCCCTACTGCAAAGGAATAAAATTTATTTAACTATCATGGTGGTTGTTAAACACTGAGAATGGTTGACAGCATCCTCAATCCCCAATTAAAGCAATCATCATTAAAAAACCAACAATATTAATTAAAGTAACATGATGAGATTCACATGATAATCCAAGTACTAGATACTCAAAACGTCCATAACCGAGGACACGGCTAATCATGATTAGTTTGTACACTCTGGAGAGGTTTGCGCACTTTTCCCCACAAGACTCGATCGCCTCCGTTGGATTTCTCGCACTACATGGTGTTTGAGAAACGGATGACCGAGACATAGTCTACCCTGTAAGAGTTCGCACGACTTAATCAACTATGCTAGAGCCCATAATAGCTTGTGGCTGCACACGGAAGTTTCTAGTATGAAAAATCTCATGATCCCTTTGGGCCTGGGTGGCGGTCAATAAAGAAAAACAACAGGCAATCCTGGAATATCCAGGTACCTCAATCCACCCAGATGTGTGTTCAAGTTTCCACCTTAGATAAACCATTAATTAACAAACTCACATCTGTCATGGAAATCACTCACCCAATCCACGTCTACTAGCATAGCATGGCATAATAAGCAAACGTAGAAGTAACTCCCAAAGGTTTGATAATAAAACAGGTAATAGGTACTACCTCAACTACTTCCCATCCCACAATTTAATTAGATCCTAATCATGCAGTGTTTGAGGATTGATCTAATGCAATAAAACTAGGTAGTAAAAGAGGTATGGTCAAACTGTTACTTGCCTTGCTGATGATCCGCGAAACCTAGAGATTCGAAGTAACAGGCGGCGCACTACGGGTATTCTATCGCAGACAAACAAACAAACAGGCATACAATAAGTATTCATCTAATGCACAGGTAAAACTCAAATAAGAGATCTAACCAGAAAGTTCAACTTAAGAACTCCGGTATGCAAAAAGAATCAAATCAAACGAAGCAACGAAAGTCAAAAGGCGAAAGAAAACAACTTCGTTCTACTAATCTGGATCTAAGTCAAATTTTACAAAAGCAAAAACTTGTTCAAGTTGGTTAAACGGATAGAGGGTTTAAAGACGAAACTCCAGGCGCTTGAATCGCCTGATTCCGATAAACGAGCGAAAAGTTATACTAAAACGAAAATCGGATCAGAAATCGCGATCAGAAATAATTGCGGAAAATCAGAGAAAAAGAAAAACGACGAACAGATTAACGAACGAACGTTCGTTATCTGGATCTAAACGACGAACACGTTCGTTTAAACGAACGAACGAGCGAATGCTCGCTATTTAAACTAAACCGAAAAAAACCAATCTAAATAAAAAACGAAAACTAAAAAAACCGACGAAAAACCGAACGGCTTTTCGAGAAAAACCGGCGGCGCGGAAATCGAGGTAACCTCGGGCGGCGGGTCGGCGGCGGCGGCTCCGGCGAGGCAGCGGCGGCGGGGTCCGACGGGGTGGCGGCAGGCGGCGTCGGCAGCGGGCGGCCGCGGCGGCGCGGCGGCGGGCGCGGGCGGCGACGGCGGCGGCGGCGGCGGGTGGCGGCGGGCGCGGGCGGCGGTCGCGGGGTGGCTAGGGTTTCGGCCCGGGGTGGGCCAGCGGCTTATAAAGGCTGGGTCCGGGGGAGTCCGGGCCTAGCACGGCCCGTAGGTTGGTTCGGACGTTTTTAAAAAAAAATAATTATGCGCAGAAAAACAAATAAAAGAAATACTAAACGGACTCCAAAAATCCTGAAATAATTTTTCCCCGACTACTAAAATCAAGGCGGACAAAGTGAACATTTATTTGGGGCCTAAATGCAATTTTGAAAAACGTATATTTTTCCTATATTCAAAATAAAAATAGCGAAAACTCCGAAATATAGTCTCGTTTGATTTTATTATTAAATCCTCAATATTTCTTTATTTTGGGAAAGTCATTTTATTCCCCCTCTCATATTTTTGTAATAGAAATAATTGATGATAAAATAAATAAAATCAAATGATCCTATTCTCAAAATTTGATAAAACTCAAATATGAAAATAACGAAATCCCCAACTCTCTCTGTGGGTCCTTGAGTTGCGTAAAATTTCTAGGATCAAAACCAAGAGCAAATAAAATATGATATGCATGATGATCTAATGCATAACATTCCAAAATGAAAATTTGGGATGTTACAATATAATAGCATGGAACAATAAAAAATTATAGATATGTTGGAGACGTATCAATGGGTTTCTAGACTGACAGAAGCTTAAACCCTAGTTTATGCGTTGCTTCGTAAGGGGGGCTGATTTGGATCCACATGTTTCACACTATGGTTAGATTTATCTTAATTCTTCTTTCGTAGTTGCAGATGCTTGTGAAAGGGGTTAATCATAAGTGAGAGGCTTGTCCAGGTAAGGACAGCACCCAAGCACCGGTCCACTCACATATCAAATTATCAAAGTAATGAATGCGAATCGTATGAGCATGATGAAAACTAGCTTGAAAATAATTCCCATGTGTCCTCGAAAGCGCTTTGCTTTATATAAGAGTTCATTCAGGCTTATCCTTTGCTATAAAACGGATTGGTCCACCTTGCTTCATCTTTGCTACACTTGTTAATTGTTACCCGTTACGAATAATCTTACTACTGAACTATCTGTTACCACTAATTTCAGTGCCTGCAGAAAATACCTTGCTGAAAACTGCTTGTCATTTCCTTCTGCTCCTCGTTGGGTTTGACACTCTTACTTATCGAAAGGACTAGGATTGACCCCCTATACTTGTGGGTCATCAAGACTTTTTCTGGCGCCATTGCCAGGGAGTGAAGCGCCTTTGGTCAATGGAATTTAGTAAGGAAACATTTATATTACGTGCTGAAATTTATTGTCACTTGTCACTATGGAAAATAATCCTTTGAGGGGCTTGTTCGTGGTATCTTCACCCCGACTGGAAGAACAAAGAGTTTCTCCTCAACCTACTGCACCTACTGAAAATATTTATTATGAAAACCCTTCGGGTATGACAGAGAAACTGCGAGCTAATCATTATGCAGAGATGGAACACTACATCCTGATATGCATGTAATCTGTGTGGATGAAGTTTGTGGATTATTTAAGCTCAGGTTTACCCGGAGATGAAGTCAAGAAGAAGGTCTTCCCTTTATCTTTGAAGGGAAAGGCATTGATATGGTATAGGCTATGTGATCATATTGGAGCTTGGAATTGCAACCGATTGAAACTGGAATTTCATCAGAAGTTTTATCCTATGCATCTGGTTCATCATGATCGGAATTATATATATAATTGTTGGCCTCGTGAAGGAGAAAGTATCCCTCAAGCTTGGGGGAGGCTTAAGCCAATGTTATATTCATGCCCCAATCTAAGCTCTCAAGAGAAATTATTATTCAAAAAAATTACGCTCGGCTTTCTCGTAATGATCAATCCATGCTCGATACTTCTTGTACTGGTTCTTTTATGAAGAAGACTATTGAATTCAGGTGAGATCTTTTGTAAAGAATTAAATGCAACTCTGAAGATTGGGAGCTCGACAATGGTAAGGAGTCACGTATAAAGCTTGAGTATGATTGTGTTTAATCTTTTATGGATACCGATGTTTTTAATAATTTTAGCAATAAATATGGACTTGAGTCTGAGATAGTAGCTTCTTTCTATGAATCATTTTCTACTCATGTTGATCTCCCTGAGAAGAAGTTTTAAATATCATCCTCCCATTGAAGTAAAAATAGTAGAACCCATTGAAGCTAGAGAAGAAACTACTACTTATAATGTTGATCCAGTTATTCCTATTACTTATATTGAGAAACCACCTTTTCTTGTTAGGATAAAAGAACATGCTAAAGCTTCATCTATGGTTCGCAAAAGTTATACAAGAACACCTATGCGCTCTGAACAAATTAAAGTTGAACCTGATATTGCTATGGTTAAAGATCTCTTGGCTGAAAATATTGATGGACATGTTATTTATTTATGTGATGAAGCCACTAGAATTGATAAACCCGATGAAAAAGATAAACATAGACATGTTGTTGGCATGCGTGTTGTCTCTGTTAAAATAGGAGATCACTGTTATCATGGATTATGTAATTTTGGTGCTAGTGTGAGTGCAATCCCGTTTACTTTATATCAAGAAATTATGAATGACATTATACCTGCTAAGATAGAAGATATTTATGTTACTATTAAGCGTGCTAATAGAGATACTATTACACCACTTGGGATTGTTAGAGATGTTGAAGTCTTGTGTCAGAAAATAAAATACCCTACTAATTTTTTAGTTCTTGGTTCCCCACAAGATGATTTGTGTCCCATTATATTTGGTAGACCTTTCCTGAACACTGTTAATGCTAAGATAGAAAGTGAGAAAGAAACTGTTAGTGTAAGTTTTGGTGATGGGTCTCATGAGTTTAATTTCTCCAAATTTCGTAGACAACCCCTTGATAAAGAATTCCCTAGTAAGGATGAAATTGTTGGTCTTGCTTCTATTGTCATGCCTCCTACTGTTCCTTTAGAACAATATTTGCTAGACCATGAAAATGATATGCATATGAATTGCTTGAGTTTATCCCTCTAAATCATGTCATCTTGCCTAATGCGTTACTCTGTTCTTATGAACTTAATACTCCAGATGGATGGTGGGTAGCGGTCGATGTGTGGAGTACTAGTAGTAGATGCAGAATCGTTTCGGTCTACTTGTCACGGACGTGATGCCTATATACATGATCATGCCTAGATATTCTCATAATTATGCGCTTTTCTATCAATTGCTCGATAGTAATTTGTTCACCCATCGTAGATTATGCTATCTTGAGAGAAGCCACTAGTGAAACCTATGGCTCCCGGGTCTATCTTCCATCATATTAATCTCCCGCCAACGTGCTATTTCTGTCGTCGTTTATTTTGCAATCTTTACTTTCCACAACAAAAATACCAAAAATATTTATCTTATTATCTTTATCAGATCTCATTTTTGCAAGTGGCCTTGAAGGGATTGGCAACCCCTTTATCGCGTTGGTTGCAAGGTTCTTGATTGTTTGTGCAGGTACGAGGGATTTGCGTCTAGTCTCCTACTGGATTGATACCTTGGTTCTCAAAAACTAAGGGAAATACTTACGCTACTTTGCTGCATCACCCTTTCCTCTTCAAGGGAAAACCAACGCACGCTCAAGAGGTAGCACCCATCATCTAATTATTACTTCCCAATGCCTTCCCCTAGGCCCAAATGATGGTGAAGTGTCATGTAGTCGACGTTCACATAACACCACTAGAGGAAAGACAACATACATCTCATCAAAATATCGAACGAATACCAAATTCACATGGTTACTTATGACAAGACTTCTCCCATGTCCTCAGGAACAAACATAACTACTCACAAAGCATGCTCGTGTTCAAGATCAGAAGGGTATTGAATATCATTAAGGATCTGAACATATGATCTTCCACCAAATAAACCAACTAGCATAAACTACGAAGAGTAATCAACACTACTAGCAACCCATAGGTACCTAATGCGTCTCCAACGTATCTATAATTTATGAAGTATTCATGCCATGTTTACAACAATTTTATATGGTTTTGGTATGATTTGCATGGAACTAACCAGGACTGACGCTATTTTCAGCAGAACTACCGTGGGGTTGTTTTTTGTGCAGAAATGAAAGTTCTCCAAATGAGATGAAAGGTTTTGACTTTTTTTGGAACAAAAGAGACCCCCAAAGCTTCGTGGGAGGGCCAGAAGAGACACGAGGAGGGCACAACCCACCAGGGCATGCCTGAGGGGCCCGGCTTGCCTCGGTGGGTTGTGCTCACCTCGAGGCCCATCTTCGCATGAAACTGACACCAAAAATTCCTATAAATAGAGAAACCATCAGAAATAACCCTAGATCAGAAGTTCTGCTGCCGCAAGCCTGTGTAGCCATTAAAAACGAATCTAGACCCCGTTTTGGCACCCCGATGGAGGGGGAAATCATCACCGGTGGCCATCTTCATCATCCTGGAGGCCACCATGATGAGCAGGGAATAGTCCACCCTCGGGGCTGAGTGTTTGTACCACTGGCTATGTGTTTAATCTCTCTCTCTCTCTTGTGTTCTTGAGATGTCACGATCTTGATGTATCGCGGGTTTTGTTAATATAGTTGCATTATATGGTGTTTTCCCCTCTCTATCTTGTTGTGAACTGAGTTTTCCCTTTGAGATTTCGTTTTATCGGATTGAATACTTTTATGGATTTGAGAGCACTTAATGTATGTCTTGCTATGGATACCCGTGGTGACAATGGGGTATCATATTGATTCACTTGATATGTGTTTTGGCACTCAAATCGCGGATTCCTGAGGTGACATTGGGGTAACCTATGCATAGGGGTTGTTGCATGTTCTCGTCTTTTTTTCTCCGGTAGAAATCTTGGGGCACTCTTTGAGGTTCTTTGTGTTGGTTTGAGTATTATGAATCTGAAATTGTTTGATGCATATCGCATAATCAACTCATGGATACTCGCGGTGACATTGGAGTTGGTTGATGTGTATCGTATGGTGTTATTTTAGTATCAACTCTTGGTTAGATCGATCGAAAAGAATAGCTTGGTGTTATTTTAGTACGAACTCTAGGATAGATTGATTGGAAAGAATAGCTTTGAGGTGGTTTCGTACCCTACAAACAATTTTGGAGTGATTCTTCATCGCACATTGGGGGATGGTTATATGATCCAATTATATTAGCATTGTTGAGAGATTGCACTAGCAAAAGTATGGACCCTAGGACTCATTTTCAAGCATCGCAATACCACTTGTGCTCACTTTTGGTACTCGCTACCTTGTTGTTTTTTATTGTTCCTATTACAAAAATCAAAATCTACTATCATTACTACACTTGTATCACCATCTCTTCGCTAAACGAGTGCACCTATACAATTTACCATTGTATTTGGTGTGTCGGGGACACAAGAGACTCTTTGTTATTTGGTTGCAAGGTTGTTTGAGAGAGAGACCATCTTCATCCTACACCTCCCATGGATTGATAAACCTTAGGTCATCCACTTGAGGGAAAATTGCTACTGTCCTACAAAACTCTGCAGTTGGAGGCCCAACACGAGTCTACAACAATAAAGTTGCATAGTAGACATCAGTACCAATCTGAGGTTCTGAGGCAATGATTGTATACAAGAGATGAACTAGGGTTTGAGAGGAGATGGTGCTGATGAAGATTGACCCTCCCACGATGAGACGATAGTTTGTGATGACGATGGCTTCGATTTCCCCCTCCCGGAGGGAAGTTTACCCGACAAAATCGCTCTGCAGGAGCCCTAGATTGCTTCTGCCCAGGTTCCGCCTCAAGACAGCGGCGCTTCATCCTGAAATCTTCCTTCTAATTTTTTCTAAGTCAAAACCCTCCATATAGCAGAAGATGGACACCAGGGGCTAGCCAAGGGGCCCATAAGCTTGGGAGGCGCGCCTTGGGGGGTAGGGCGCGCCCCCCAGGCTTGTGGCCACTTGGTGGGTCCCCCTTTGTTGTTTCTTTGCCCAATATTTTTTATATATTCCAAAATGATTCTCCGTAAAGTTTTAGGACATTTGGAGTTGTGCATAATAGGTATCTCATATTTGCTCCTTTTCGGTCCAGAATTCCAGCTGCCGGCATTCTCCCTCTTCATGTAAACCTTGTAAAATAAGAGAGAAAAGGCATAAGAATTGTATCTTAAAGTGAAATAATAGCCCATAATGCAATAAATATCAACATTAAAACATTATGCAAAATGGACGCATCAGTCTCCAGCGTATCTATAATTTTTTATTGTTCCACGCTATTATAGTATCAATCCTGGATGTTTTATATGCAATTATATATCATTTTCTGGGACTAACCTATTAACCTAGTGCCCAGTGTCAGTTGCTGTTTTTTGCCTGTTTTCGGCTTTTCAGGAAATCAATATCAAACAGAGTCCAAATGGAGAAAAAACTATGGTTTAATTTTTTTTCTGGACCAGAAGAGGCCCTAGAAGGTTTGAGAGAAGACCTGTGTTGGGGAACGTAGCAGAAATTCAAAATTTTCCTACGTGTCACCAAGATCTATCCATGGAGAAACCAGCAATGAGGGGAAGGAGAGTGCATCTACATACCCTTGTAGATCGCTAAGCGGAAGCGTTCAAGTGAACGGGGTTGATGGAGTCGTACTCGTCGTGATCCAAATCACCGATGACCAAGTGCCGAACGGACGGCACCTCCGCGTTCAACACACGTACAGCCCGGTGATGTCTCCCATGCCTTGATCCAGCAAGGAGAGAGGGAGAGGTTGAGGAAGACTCCGTCCAGCAGCAGCACAACGGCATGGTGGTGGTGGAGGAGCGTGGCAATCCTGCAGGGCTTCGCCAAGCACCGCGGGAGAGGAGGAGGGAGAGAAGTAGGGCTGCGCCAGGGAGAGGTCAAACTCATGTATTGGCAGCCCCCAAACCCTCAAGTATATATAGGGGGAGAGGTAGGGGGTGCGCCCCCTTTAGGGTTTCCACCCCAAGGGGTGCGGCAGCCCCAAACCCATCTAGGGTGGCGGCCAAGGGGGGGGAAGGGGAAACTTGCCCCCCAAGCTAGGTGGGGCGCCCCCTCCCCAAACCCTAGGCGCCTTGGGCCCTTGTGGGGGGGCGCACCAGCCCACCTGGGGCTGGTCCCCTCCCACACTTGGCCCACGTAGCCCTCTGGGGCAGGTGGCCCCACTTGGTGGACCCCTGGACCCCTCCGGTGGTCCCGGTACGTTACCGATAAAACCCGAAACTCTTTCGGTGACCAAAACAGGACTTCCCATATATAAATCTTTACCTCCGGACCATTGCGGAACTCCTCGTGACGTCCGGGATCTCATTAGGGACTCCGAACAACATTCGGTAACCACATACAAACTTCCTTTATAACCCTAGCGTCATCGAACCTTAAGTGTGTAGACCCTACGGGTTCGGGAACCATGCAGACATGACCGAGACGTTCTCCGGTCAATAACCAACAGCAGGATCTGGATACCCATGTTGGTTCCCACATGTTCCATGATGATCTCATCGGATGAACCACGATGTCGAGGATTCGATCAATCCCATATACAATTCCCTTTGTCCAGCGGTATTGTACTTGCCCGAGATTCGATCGTCGGTATCCCGATACCTTGTTCAATCTCGTTACCGGCATGTCTCTTTACTCGTTCCATAACACATCATCCCATGATCAACTCCTTGATCACATTGTGCACATTATGATGATGTCCTACCGAGTGGGCCTAGAGATACCTCTCCGTCACGCGGAGTGACAAATCCCAGTCTCGATTCGTGCCAACCCAACGGACACTTTCGGAGATACCTGTAGTGTACCTTTATAGCCACCCAGTTACGTTGTGACGTTTGGCACACCCAAAGTATTCCTACGGTATCCGGGAGTTGCACAATCTCATGGTCTAAGGAAATGATACTTGACATTAGAAAAGCTTTAGCATACGAACTACACGATCTTGTGCTATGCTTAGGATTGGGTCTTGTCCATCACATCATTCTTCTAATGATGTGATCCCGCTATCAATGACATCCAATGTCCATGGTCAGGAAACCATAACCATCTATTGATCAACGAGCTAGTCAACTAGAGGCTTACTAGGGACATGGTGTTGTCTATGTATCCACACATGTATCTGAGTTTCCTATCAATACAATTCTAGCATGGATAATAAACGATTATCATGAACAAGGAAATATAATAATAACCAATTTATTATTGCCTCTAGGGCATATTTCCAACAGTCTCCCACTTGCACTAGAGTCAATAATCTAGTTCACATCGCCATGTGATTAACACTCACAGGTCACATCGCCATGTGACCAACATCTAAAGAGTTTACTAGAGTCAATAATCTAGTTCACATCACTATGTGATTAACACTCAATGAGTTCTGGGTTTGATCATGTTGCTTGTGAGAGAGGTTTTAGTCAACGGGTCTGCAATATTCAGATCCGTATGTACTTTGCAAATCTCTATGCTATATTTGGAGCCATTTCAAATAACTGTTCTACTTGGAGCTATTCTAAATTGTTGCTCCATTATACGTATCCGGTATCTCTACTCAGAGCTATCCGGATAGGTGCTAAGCTTGCATCAACGTAACTCTTTACGTCGAACTCTTTATCACCTCCATAATCGAGAAACATATCCTTATTCCTCTAAGGATAATTTTGACCGCTATCTGGTGATCTACTCCTATATCACCTTTGTACCCTCTTGCCAGACATGTGGCAAGGCACACATCAGGTGCGGTACTCAGCATGGCATACCATATAGAGCCTATGACAAAAGCATAGGGGACGACCTTCGTCCTTCCTCTTTCTCCTGTTGTGGTCGAGCTTTAACTTTTAACTTCATACCTTAGGACTCAGGCAAGAACTCCTTCTTTGACTGATCCATCTTGAACACCTTCAAGATCATGTCAAGGTATGTGCTCATTTGAAAGTACCATTAAGCAGTTTTGATCTATCCTTCTAGATCTTGATGCTCAATGTTCAAGTAGCTTAATCCAGGTTTTCCATTGAAAAACACCTTTCAAATAACCCTATATGCTTTCCAGAAATTCTACATCATTTCTGATCAACAATATGTCATCCACATATACTTATCAGAAATTCTATAGTGCTCCCACTCACTTCTTTGGAAATACAAGTTTCTCATAAACTCTGTATAAACCCCAAAATCTTTGATCATCTCATCAAAGTGTACATTCCAACTCCGAGATGCTTACTCCAGTCCTTAGAAGGGTTGCTGGAGCTTTGCATACTTGTTAGCATCTTTCAAGATCGACAAAAACTTCTGGTTGTATCGCATACAACCTTTCCTCAAGAAAACCATCAAGGAAATAAAATTTTTGACATCCTATCTGCAAGATTTCATAAATAATGCAGTACCTGCTAATTCCAACAGACTCTTAGCATCGCTACGAGTGAGGAAGTCTCATCGTAGTCAACTCCTTGAACTTGTCGGAAAACATCTTAACGACAAGTCGAGCTTTCTTAATGGTGATACTTACCATCATTGTCCGTCTTCCTTTTAAAATCCATATGTACCTAACAGCCTTACGACCATCAAGTAGTTCTTCCAAAGTCTACACTTTGTTTTCATACATGGATCCTCTCTCGGATTTTATGGCCTCGAGCCATTCATCGGAATCCGGGCCCACCATCGCTTCTCCATAGCTCGTAGGTTCATTGTTGTCTAGCAACATGACTTCCAAGACAGGATTACGTACCACTCTGAAGTAGTAAGCATCCTTGTCGTCCTACGAGGTTTGGGAGTGACTTGATCCAAAGTCTCATGATCACTATCATAAGCTTCCACTTCAATTGGTGTAGGTGCCATAGGAACAACTCTCGTGCCCTGCTACACACTAGTTCAAGTAACTGTTCAATAACCACATCAAGTCTCCACCATCCTCCCACTCAATTCTTTCGAGAGAAACTTTTCCTCGAGAAAGGCCCCGATTTGAGAAACAATCCCTATTGCTTTCGGATCTGAGACAGGAGGTATACCCAACTGTTTTGGGTGTCCTATGAAGATGCATTTATCCGCTTTGGGTTCGAGCTTATCAGCCTGAAACTTTTTCACATAAGCGTCGCAGCCCCAAACTTATAAGAAATGACAGCTTAGGTTTCTCTAAACCATAGTTCATACGGTGTCATCTTATCAGAATTACGTGGTGCCCTATTTAAAGTGAGTGCGGTTGTCTCTAATGCCTAACCCATGAACGATAGTGGTAATTCAATAAGAGACATCATGGTATGCATCATATCCAATAGGGTGCAGTTATGATGTTCGGACACACCATCACACTATGGTGTTCCAGGCGGTACTAGTCGTGAAACAATTTCCATAATGTCTCAATTGTGTACCAAACTCACAACTCAGATATTCATCTCTATGATCATATCATAGATATTTTATCCTCTTGTCATGACGATATTCAACTTCATTCTGAAATTACTTGAACCATTCAATAATTCAGACTTGTGTTTCATCAAGTAAATATGCTCAGTATCTACTCAAATCATCTGTGAAGTAAGAGCATAACGATATCCACTGCGTGCCTCAGCACTCATTGGACTGCACACATCAAAATGTGTTACTTCAAACAAGTTGCTTTCTTGTTCCATTTTACTGAAACCGAAGCTTTCAGTCATCTTGCCCATGTGGTATGATTTGCATGTCTCAAGCGATTCAAAATCAAGTGAGTCCAAACGGTCCATCTGCATGGAGTTTCTTCATGCGTATATACCAATAGACATGGTTCACATGTCTCAATCCTTTTCAAAAATGAGTGAGTCCAAAGATCCATCAACATGGAGCTTCTTCATGCGTTTTATACCAATATGACTTACATGGCAGTGCCACAAGTAGGTGGTACTATCATTACTATCTTATATCTTTTGGCATGAACATGTGTATCACTATGATCGAGATTCAATAAACCATTCATTTTAGGTGCAAGACCATTGAAGGTATTATTCAAATAAATAGAGTAACCATTATTCTCCTTAAATGAATAACCGTATTGCGATAGACATAATCCAATCATGTCTATGCTCAACGCAAACACCAAATAACAATTATTTAGGTTTAACACCAATCTCGATGGTAGAGAGAGCGTGCGATGCTTGATCATATCAACCTTGGAAGCACTTCCAACACATCTCGTCAACTCACCTTTAGCTAGTCTCGGTTTATTCCGTAGCTTTTATTTCGAGTTACTAACACTTAGCAACCGAACCGGTATCTAATACCCTGATGCTACTAGGAGTACTAGTAAAGTACACATTCACATAATGTATATCCAATATACTTCTACCGACAGCCTTCTCATCTACCAAGTATCTAGGGTAATTCTGCTCCAGTGGCTATTCCCCTTATTACAGAAGCACTCAGTCTCGGGTTTGGGTTCAACCTTGGGTTTCTCCACTAGAGCAGCAGCTGATTTGCCGTTTCATGAAGTATCCCTTCTTGCCCTTGCCCTTCTTGAAACTAGTGGTTTCACTAACCATCAACAATTGATGCTCCTTCTTGATTTCTACTTTCGCGGTGTCAAACATCGCGAATATTTCAAGGATCATCATATCTATCCCTGATATGTTATAGTTCATTACGAAGCTCTAGCAGCTTGGTGGCAATGACTTTGGAGAAACATCACTATCTTATCTAGAAGATCAACTCCCACTCGATTCAAGTGATTGTTGTACTCAGACAATCTGAGCACAAGCTCAACGATTGAGCTTTTCTCCCTTAGTTTGCAGGCTAAGAAAATCGTCGGAGGTCTTATACCTCTTGACGTGGGCACGAGCCTGAAATCCCAATTTCAGCCCTCGAAACATCTCATATGTTCCGCGACATTTCAAAAATGTCTTCGGTGCCTCAATTCTAAACCATTTATCATTACCGAACTATCATGTAGTCATCAAAACGTGTATGTCAGATGTTCGCAACATCCATAGACTACGTTCGAGGTCCAGCACACCGAGCGGTGCATTAAGGACATAAGCCTTCTACTGTCCGCATAATTGCTACTATCAACTTTCAACTATATTTTCTCTAGGAACATATCTAAACAGTGGAACTAAAGCGCGAGCTTACGACATAATTTGCAAAGATCTTTTGACTATGTTCGGGATAATTAAGTTCATCTTATGAACTCCCACTCAGATAGACATCCCTCTAGTCATCTAAGTGATTACATGATCCGAGTCAACTAGGCCGTGTCCGATCATCACGTGAGACGGACTAGTCATCATCGGTGAACATCTTCATGTTGATCGTATCTACCATACGACTCATGCTCGACCTTTCGGTCTCTTGTGTTCCGAGGCCATGTCTGTACATGCTAGGCTCGTCAAGTCAACCTAAGTGTTTCGCGTGTGTAAATCTGTCTTACACCCATTGTATGTGAACGTAAGAATCTATCACACCCGATCATCACGTGGTGCTTCGAAACGACGAACTTTCGCAACGGTGCACAGTTAGGGGGAACACTTTCTTGAAATTTTAATGAGGGATCATCTTATTTACTACCGTCGTTCTAAGCAAATAAGATGCAAAAACATGATAAACATCACACGCAATCAAATAGTGACATGATATGGCCATCATCACTTTGCTCCTTTTGATCTCCATCTTCGGGGCTCCATGATCATCATCGTCACCGGCATGACACCATGATCTCCATCATCATGATCTCCATCATCGTGTCTTCATGAAGTTGTCTCGCCAACTATTACTTCTACTACTACGGCTAACGGTTAGCAATAAATTTAAGTAATTACATGACGTTTATGTTGACTCGCAGGTCATAAATAAATTAAGACAACTCCTATGGCTCCTGCCGGTTGTCATATTCATCGACATGCAAGTCGTGATTCCTATTACAAGAACATGATCATCTCATACATCACATATATCATTCATCACATCCTTTTGGCCATATCACATCACATGGCATACCCTGCAAAAACAAGTTAGACGTCCTCTAATTGTTGTTTGCATGTTTTACGTGGCTGCTATGGGTTTCTAGCAAGAACGTTTCTTACCTACGCAAAACCACAACGTGATATGTCAATTGCTATTTACCCTTCATAAGGACCATTTTCATCGAATCCGATCCGACTAAAGTGGGAGAGACTGGCACCCGCTAGCCACCTTATGCAACTAGTGCATGTCAGTCGGTGGAACCTGTCTCACGTAAGTGTACGTGTAAGGTCGGTCCGAGCCGCTTCATCCCACAATGCTGCCGAATCAAGATTGGACTACTAACGGTAAGCATATTGAACAAAATCAACGCCCACAACTACTTTGTGTTCTACTCGTGCAAAGAATCTACGCAATAGACCTAGCTCATGATGCCACTGCTGGGGAACGTAGCAGAAATTCAAAATTTTCCTACGTGTCACCAAGATCTATCCATGGAGAAACCAGCAACGAGGCGAAGGAGAGTGCATCTACATACCCTTGTAGATCGCTAAGCGAAAGCGTTCAAGTGAACGGGGTTGATGGAGTCGTACTCGTCGTGATCCAAATCACCGATGACCAAGTGCCGAACGGACGGCACCTCCGCGTTCAACACACGTACAGCCCGGTGACGTCTCCCATGCCTTGATCAGCAAGGAGAGAGGTAGAGGTTGAGGAAGACTCCGTCCAGCAGCAGCACAACGGCATGGTGGTGGTGGAGGAGCATGGCAATCCTGCAGGGCTTCGCCAAGCACCGCGGGAGAGGAGGAGGGAGAGAAGTAGGGCTGCGCCAGGGAGAGGTCAAACTCATGTATTGGCAGCCCCCAAACCCTCAAGTATATATAGGGGGAGAGGTAGGGGGTGCGCCCCCTTTAGGGTTTCCACCCCAAGGGGTGCGGCAGCCCCAAACCCATCTAGGGTGGCGGCCAAGGGGGGGGAAGGGGAAACTTGCCCCCCAAGCTAGGTGGGGCGCCCCCTCCCCAAACCCTAGGCGCCTTGGGCCCTTGTGGGGGGGCGCACCAGCCCACCTGGGGCTGGTCCCCTCCCACACTTGGCCCACGTAGCCCTCTGGGGCAGGTGGCCCCACTTGGTGGACCCCTGGACCCCTCCGGTGGTCCCGGTACGTTACCGATAAAACCCGAAACTCTTTCGGTGACCAAAACAGGACTTCCCATATATAAATCTTTACCTACGGACCATTGCGGAACTCCTCGTGACGTTCGGGATCTCATCCGGGACTCCGAACAACATTCCGTAACCACATACAAACTTCCTTTATAACCCTAGCGTCATCGAACCTTAAGTGTGTAGACCCTGCGGGTTCGGGAACCATGCAGACATGACCGAGACGTTCTCCGGTCAATAACCAACAGCGGGATCTGGATACCCATGTTGGTTCCCACATGTTCCACGATGATCTCATCGGATGAACCACGATGTCGAGGATTCGATCAATCCCGTATACAATTCCCTTTGTCCAGCGGTATTGTACTTGCCCGAGATTCGATCGTCGGTATCCCGATACCTTGTTCAATCTCGTTACCGGCAAGTCTCTTTACTCGTTCCGTAACACATCATCCCATGATCAACTCCTTGATCACATTGTGCACATTATGATGATGTCCTACCGAGTGGGCCCAGAGATACCTCTCCGTCACGCGGAGTGACAAATCCCAGTCTCGATTCGTGCCAATCCAACAGACACTTTCGGAGATACCTGTAGTGTACCTTTATAGCCACCCAGTTATGTTGTGACGTTTGGCACACCCAAAGTATTCCTACGGTATCCGGGAGTTGCACAATCTCATGGTCTAAGGAAATGATACTTGACATTAGAAAAGCTTTAGCATACGAACTACACGATCTTGTGCTATGCTTAGGATTGGGTCTTGTCCATCACATCATTCTTCTAATGATGTGATCCCGCTATCAATGACATCCAATGTCCATGGTCAGGAAACCATAACCATCTATTGATCAATGAGCTAGTCAACTAGAGGCTTACTAGGGACATGGTGTTGTCTATGTATCCACACATGTATCTGAGTTTCCTATCAATACAATTCTAGCATGGATAATAAACGATTATCATGAACAAGGAAATATAATAATAACCAATTTATTATTGCCTCTAGGGCATATTTCCAACAACCTGAAGGGACATGAGGGAGCGACAAGCTCGGGAGGTGCGCTCCCCACGCTTGTGGGCCCCTCGTAGCACCTCTTGACCTAATTCCGCCTATATAAATTCTCAAATATTCCCGTGACATCAGAGAGCCACCCAAAATACTTTTTCCACCGCCGCAAGTTTCTGTTCCCACGAGATCCCATCTGGAGGCCTTCTCCGGTACTCTGCCGGAGGGGGAATCAATCGCGAAGGGGATCTACATCAACCTTGTTGCCCTTCCGATGATGTGTGAGTATTTTACCACAGACCTACGGGTCCATAGCTAGAAGCTAGATGAATTCTTCTCTCTCTTTGATCTTCAATACAATGTTCTCCTCGATGTTCTTGGAGATCTATTTGATGTAATGACTTTTTGTGGTGAGTTTGTTAGGATACGATGAATTGTGGGTTTATGATCAGATTATTGATAACCGACAAGTATAGGGGATCAATTGTAGCCTCTTTCTATAAGTAAGAGTGTCGAACCCAACGAGGATCTAAAGTTATAACAAATATTCCCTCAAGTTCTATCGACCACCGATACAACTCTACGCACGCTTAACGTTTGCTTTACCTAGAACAAGTATGAAACTAGAAGTACTTTGTAGATGTTGTTGGATAGGTTTGCAAGATAATAAAGAGCGCGTAAATAAAAAGTAGGGGATGTTTAGATGAAGACACAACTAAGTTAGTTTTAGTAAAAAGCTTTTTGTCACACAAGAAAGTTATTTGTCCCTAGGCAATCGATAACTAGACCGGTAATCATTATTGCAATTTTATTTGAGGAAGAGGCATAAGCTAACATACTTTCTCTTCTTGGATCATACACACTTATTATTGGAACTCTAGCAAGCATTCGCAACTACTAAAGGTCATTAATGTAAAACCCAACCATAGCATTAAAGTATCAAGTCCTCTTTATTCCCGTACGCAAACAACCTACTTACTCGGGTTTGTGCTTCTGTCACTCACGCCACCCATCATAAGCAAATCATGAACATATTGCAAACCCTACAACGGGGATCCCTCACGCTTGCGCGACACGGAGAGCACCATAGGACAACACCAATAATAAAACATGCAACTCAAACCAATCACGATCATCAATTAACCCATCGGACAAAACGGATCTACTCAAACATCATAGGATAGCCATACATCATTGGGAAATAATATATAGTGTTGAGCACCATGTTTAAGTAGAGATTACAACGGGTAAAAGAGGGGTTACACCGCTGCATAGAGGGAGGAAGAGTTGGTGATGATGGCGGTGAAGTTGTTGGTGTAGATCGTTGTCATGATGATGCCCCGACGGTGTTCCAGCGCCACCAGGAGAGAGGGGGAGAGAGCCCCCCCTTCTTCTTCTTCTTCTTCCTTGACCTTCCCCCTAGATGGGAGAAGGGTTTCCCCTCTGGTCCATGGCCTCCATGGTGGCGGAGGGGCGAGATCCCCTCCGAGATTAGATCTCTCTCTCTTTGTTTCCTTCTGTTTCTGCGCTCCCTGATTCTGCCCTTTCACCGTTTCTTAAATTCTCGGAGATCCGTAACTCCGATTGGGCTGAAATTTTGACACGATATTTATCCGGATATTGGATTTCTGGCGGCAAAAGAAGGGCCCCAACCGCCTTACGGAGTGGCACGAGGGCCCAGGGCACACCCTACCCCTGGGGCGCGCCCCTCACCCTCGTGGGCCCCTCGGGCATCGTCTCGCGTTGATTCCACTTCCCAAAATCCACATATATTCCAAAAAAAACTCCGTAAGTTTTTATCCCGTTTGGACTTCGTTTGATATGGATTTTCTGCGGAAAAAAACATGCAACAAACAGGAACTAGTACCGGGCACTGGATCAATATGTTAGTCCCAAAAATAGTATAAAAAGTTGCCAAAAGAATGTAAAAGTTGTAGAATATTGACATGGAACAATAAAAAATTATAGATACAACGGAGACGTATCAGCACCCCCAAGTTTAATTCCTGCTCGTCCTCGAGTAGGTAAATGATAAAAAAGATAATTTTTGATGTGGAATGCTAGCTAGCATAATCTTGATCATGTAATCTAATCATGGCATGAATATTAAGACATGAGTGATTAAAGCAATAGTCTATCATTTGACATTAATGTTGACACCTGATTTTGGCAAGATACAGAGTGAAAGGGTTTTCAGCATGAGAAAGTTTCATATCGCCGAGTGGAACAACTTTGATGTTTAGGCTATCGCCATTCGACCTCATCTCAGTGGCCGAAGTTGTACTCCGAGTGCCAAAATTTAATGTTCTGAGTGCTTTTCGGCCTATTACGCCCTCAATATGACCTCAGATGAAGGAGAACACTTAAGGAATTATCTTCGTCTCGTCGAGGCAATCGATTTTGATATAAAAATCATCTCAATCTGAGTTCATATGCAAAAGTTAGAGGCAATACACTGCAGACCGAACCTCAACGGAAATATGGCGCGAGGTGCCAGACACTTGTCTGATAGGTTGCGCGAGTAATTCGGCCATCAAGACGGCCTTGAATTGGAAAACCTTCGACACGGAAAAGTTTCTTCTCGTCGAGCCGATCGATTTTCGTATATAACTCATCTCAATCCGAGGTCGTATGAGGCCTGGAGAGACAAATCAATATCAAGCTATGTTTTCAGTCGGAAAATCCGAGTGAAAAGTTTACCGTCCGAGTGAAAGTTTACGGTCGAGTGAAAATTTACCGGTCGAGTGAAAACATAGTCATCCGAGTGGAAATATGGTCATCCGAGTGAAATTGTCTTCCAGGTGAAAATATTCTGAGTGAAAAGTTTACCGTCCGAGTGAAAGTTTACGGTCGAGTGAAAATTTACCGGTCGAGTGAAAATATAGTCATCCGAGTGGAATTATGGTCATCCGAGTGAAATTGTCCTCCAGGTGAAAATATTCCGAGTTAAAATTGTATTCCGAGTGAAAAACTCTAAACATCCGAGTGAAAAGTCCAGTCGGACGATCCAAGTGAATGACTCTAATCCGAGTGGATGAGCTCAGATCCGAGTGAAATTGAACATATGCCTGAAAGTTTATCAAGATGACCTCGGATGAAGAAGTGTTCAATACAGAAGTTGTGCGTATCATCAAGATGGTAAATTTTGATTTTGGAGTCGTCATCATCAGAGATAGTATATAGCCTACAAATTCACTACGAGACTCGGATAATCCAGTCTACCGCAAGACCAAGTCCGACTGGAAGATAAAGATGACCTCGAAAAGTATTCAAGATGGCCTTATTTGAAAAAGTGATCAACATGAGAGTTGTTCGTATCGTCGAGGCGCACGAGTTTGATATTTGGGCTGTCTTGATCGGAGATCATATGCAAGCCTGGTGGCCCGCGCAAGAAGGAAGACAGAGTTTGGGCCAGATTCAGACTTAATCCGAGTTGGAATAGAATTAGGACTCTAGGACGTGAATTGATGTAATTTTTCTTGTAAGGAAAGCCTAGATGAATCTTTTACTTGTACGGGAAGTCTAGCCGCCTCTTATATATGTTGGGGTGATGGCCGATTGAACAACACACAATCGAACAAATCAATATACTACTTTTTCATCTACGTTTTATCTCTCCACCGCTTTCTCTCTCGTTCTTCGCTGTTCTTCGTGTTTGAGAGCTGCGAATCCCGAGGCTCTAGGGGCGAGCGAATCGACCTAGGGCAGCCCATAGCCGCCGCACTCCCTGACGGGGTCCCTCCCGAGGGTGTGGGGTTTTCGGGTCTGCAAAAGCGCCCGTCGACTGTCTTGCGTATCACGCTGTCGGTCGGGTCTCCTTCGACGTGAGCTGCAGTGCATCACCCCCGGCGTCGAGGGTACACGTGACGTGTTCGTGTGTCAACACACTTTTTGGCGACTCCGCTGGGGATCGAAGATCAATCATCATCATCCACCATGTCAGATCTTCCCAAGCCATCTGAGGTAGACGCCGATAACATCATTAAGCCTAGTCTTGATGAGATACCGGCCGATCATCGCCAAGTCTATTTGGAGTAAAAGAAGGCGCGTGAGGAGAAGGACCTGCAGGAGTTCCTTGCAAAGTTCAGGAAGGATCGCCAAGGCAACATCACTCCGATTGAAGAAATAAAGTTCCCTCCTCTTCAAACCGAGCAGGTTAAACCCTCTGTAAGTACTGCCTTTTCTCCTGAGCAGTGGGCTGAGATTGAAAGTCGTATTGCTGATGGTAACAATCTAGTCTATCAAACTTTCATAGAAAATACTAATGCTCAGAAGAATATATCTCAATCGACTAGTGGTAATGATGGTGTAGCTGCTAGTGTGCAAAACCCTAATTTGGCTTTACCTATTGCATCGGCGCCTCCCATGCCGATGGCTTATTACCCTACCCATACAAATCAGATTGTGGCTGCACCCATTAGTCCTATCATGAGCATGCCAGGTTCGGTGGTAACGCCGAACCAAACCCTACCTATAGCTACAACCACTCGACCACTACCAAATTATGGGTCGACATACATGCCACAATTCTTACCTACAGCTAGTAACCCTACTCCTCCTATGCCACTGCCACAAGCTTCATCGTCCACTATGGATGATGGTCTAGCTAATCTTAGAGAGGAGATGGCTAAGATGCTTCGTGAAAATTTTGGAGTTGAGTTACCTCGGAATCGGATTTACCAAAAGCCGTACCCCGAGTACTTTGATGCCATCCAGTGCCCTCCAGGATATAAAATTCCAGATTCTGTTAAATTTAATGGAGAAGGCACAAAAACCACATGGGAGCATGTTAGTCAATACTTGGTACAATTGGGTGAGGCAGGTTCATTGAACGAATTGAAAGTGTGTTTATTTCCTTTATCATTAACGGGTACTGCATTTTCATGGTTTTCTTCTTTACCCCATGGTTCCATTCGGGTTTGGTCGCAGCTAGAGCAGAAGTTCCATGATCACTTTTATAGCGGCGACAATGAACTCAAGTTGTCACATCTAACATCGGTTAAACAGAAGCATGATGAATCGGTCTCCGATTACGTCAAGAGATTCAGAGAAACAAAAAAACGGTGTTTTAGTTTGGTGATAACCGAGAGGGACTTGGCAGACCTAGTGCTGAGTGGTTTGAGAACTCCCATTAGAGAAAAGCTAGAAGGCTACGAGTTCTTAAATATCAACCAAGTCTTACAAAGGGCTTTGGCTCAGGAAAGCCGAAGCAAAGACCTCAAAGAAGTGCATAGATACAAAGCCGATCGTCCAAAGATGAATATGGTGGAATATGACAGTGATCACTCGGACGACGAGGGTGATGTTTTTGCTACTGAATTTGTTTGGCCATCTAAGGCCAAACCCTTTACTTGCAATGATCTGAAACCGATTTATAAGAATCGTGATGAAGAGATGAAGTTTACTTTTAACATTGCTAAGTGTGATAGAATATTTGATGCTTTGTTGCAGGCTAAGATTATTAGAATATCTCATACTTGCCGCCGTTTGAAGAGCTAAAACGGCGTGCTTATTGCAAGTATCATAATTCTTTTTCTCATGCTACTAACGATTGCAATGTTTTTCGACGACAGATACAATTGGCCATTAATGACGGACGATTGAACTTTTCTGAGATGCAAGTTGATAAACAGCCTTTTCCAATGAATACCATGGATTTGGAGGGGAAGAAGCTACTTATTCGGCCGGAGGTAGCCGAATCCGCTAATAAAGCTAATGTCATTGTTGGTGAGCCCAGGAAAGACAAGGAAGACAACAAGGTCTTGGGGAGACAGGTTGTGCTTGATAAGCAACCCGATGGCAAGGAAGTGATCAAAATCACCATCAAGAATCCTACACTCGGGGGGCAACCGCAAGTGCAAGAAAATACTCGTGTTAAATTTATCAAGCCCAAGAGTCCAGAAGTTGGCAAGTGGAAGAAGAATGAAGCTAAAGTGCAGCGCAAGCGGATCAAGCCAACTTTTGATATGTTGTTGTCCAAGTATGCTAACCAGTCGGCCGGTTCTAGTTTTAATCGACCGACTCATCTGAAACGACCAAGGTCACCATCAGCTGATATGTTCAGTCGGTATACAAAACCGAGTGTACCAAGGGTCCAGTTTTCAGAAGAGCAGAGGTAGTCTGTGTGGGATCGACTTGATTACTCATATAATGGCCGAATGAACATCGGTGACTATCAGTCGGCTGGTCAAAACATGCGACCGGATGGAAATTATCCGAGTGTAAGAATGCACCCAGGTGGAAGCTATCCGAGTGAAAAAATGTGGCCAAGTAGATTCCATCCGATTGACTTTCATCCGAGTGGATTCCATCCGAGTGACATCCATCCGAGTGGATTCCATCAGAGTAAAAAGTTGCGCCCGAGTGGAAACTTCATGCATCTGGAAAGTCGAAAAGAATGGTGTGTTAAATCACCAAGTGTTGCAGCAGTTGAGTCGGGAAAAGGCAAGGAGAAAATGGATGCCGACTCACTTATCTTGGGAACCGAAACATTCGCCATACGGCAGCCAATTGTGCATAGCAATCCGACTGAGTCGATACTTGCTATCGCGCCAAAGCACTCGGCTAATGACCATGAAGCAAGCACCAGCGAGAGCAAAACGAGAGATCCTAAATACACTCAGCCAAAGTGGTGTCCTCCACGGCTAACAAAGACACAAAAGAGGAAACTACAGAGGTTAAGGAGTCAAGAGATGGCAGAACAGGAGGCCGAGAAACAAAGGGATAAGTTGTTCAATGACACTCGACCCATGGTTCCAGCAAAACAAGTGTGGAGGCCTAAACAAATACAAGATACAACAGCTTCTACATTTATCACAGCAACACCTACATCACCAAAGGAGGACGATGCAACAGATATCACATCGTCTGTGACACTTCTTACTTCTCCTTCACTCGGACAAATTTCGGAACCGGTGGATGCACTCGAGGAGGAGACTGATATGTTGGACTATGAGTCTACGCCGGTTCATGAAGGTATGGATATCAATATGGTGTATTACTTACCTGCTGAGTTTCGTGCTGTAGATGAGGAAGGGGAAGTGGCTCAGATGGATTTTGGCCCTAAAAACGCAATATTCGAGAAGCCAAAAGAACCAGTAACGCATCTGAAACCATTATAACTCAGAGGTCATATCAATGGGTCGCCGCTCACTCGGATGCTTGTTGATGGTGGTGTTGTGGTAAATCTTATGCCCTATTCGGTCTTCAAGAAATTGGGTTTGCCTGATGAAGAATTGATCAAGACCAATATGGTGCTCAACGGATTTGAAGGCAAAGAAAAAACTGAAGCCAAAGGTGTAATGTATGTGGAGCTTATAGTCGGAAGCAAAACTTTGGCTACTGCGTTCTTTGTCGCTGAGGTGCAAGGTAACTACAACGTCATACTAGGCCGTGATTGGGTTCATGCAAACCAGTGTGTGCCATCCACTATGCACCAGTTTTTGATTCAGTGGGTTGATGATGAAGTGGAAGTCATTCATGCGGATAACTCGGCCTGTGTTGCTTTGGCCGATGCATCGGTGGATTGGCAATATCCCAATGCTACTTGCTTGACGGGACGTGACTTATCAGAGTTTGATTTTCTCAGCGCGACCAAGAATGGTTTTGTGCCCGTCTCTTTAAAGCCGACTGAATGCAATCGGCTCCAAGGTATGATATGTTTAAATGGATTCTAGCTACGAATGGTTACAAAAACGTCTTGTGAAATCTCGGTCCAGCGAGAACGATATGTATGAGTCTATAGAGGAGTTGGATGACATGGATAAACTTGGCCTAGGTTTTACATCGGCCGATCCATTAGAAGAGGTAGATATTGGAGATGGTTCAGTCACTCGACCGACCTTTGTAAACAAAAATTGGAAAGACGATTGTAAAGCTAAGTTAATCGAGCTATTGAAAGAATATGTTTGTTGCTTTGCATGGGAATATCATGAGATGCCAGGGTTAAGCCAAGAGCTAGTGGAGCATCGGTTGCCTATAAAGACCGGTTTTAGACCTTATAAACAGTCGGCCAGAAAATTTAATCCGAAAACATATGACCGGATCAAGGAAGAGATCGGTCGACTGCTTGAAGCTAATTTCATTCGACCTTGCAGGTACACCGAGTGGATTTCTAACATTGTCCCGGTGGAGAAGAAAGGATCCGGCAAGTTGAGGGTGTGCATTGATTTCAGAGATTTGAATAGGGCTACACCCAAAGATGAGTATCCTATGCCAATAGGCGATATGCTTATTAATGATGCTTCCGGACATAAGGTTATTAGCTTTCTAGATGGTAATGCCGGATACAATCAAATTTTTATGGCCGAAGAGGACATGTACAAGACAGCTTTTCGATGCCCTAGTTTCCTTGGTTTATTTGAGTGGACAGTGATGACATTCGGATTAAAAAATGCTGGCGCCACATATCAAAGGGCTATGAATTTGATTTTTCATTATTTACTCGGTGTCATACTTGAAGTTTATATTGATGATATTGTTGTCAAATCGTATGCTTTTGAATCTCACTTGGCCGATTTGCGTTTAGCTTTTGAAAGAATGAAAAAGTATGGACTGAAGATGAATCCTTTGAAGTGTGCTTTCGGCGTGTCAGCTGGCAAGTTTTTGGGTTTCATTATTCATGAAGATGGCATAGAGATTGATCCCAAAAAGATAGAGGCCATACAGAAAGTGGAGGCTCCAACATGCAAGAGAGATATGCAAAAGTTCCTTGGCAAGGTCAATTATTTGAGAAGGTTCATAGCTAATCTATCAGGGAAAGTTGGTGCATTTACTCCTATCCTTCGGTTGAAGAATGATGCTGATTTCACTTGGGGGGCAAAACAGCAAGAAGCATTTGATATGATCAAAAATTATTTGTGCACTCCTCCGGTAATGAAAGCACCCAAGCATAGAGAACCCTTCAGGCTTTACATTGCAACAGAGGAAGGAGTTATTGGTGCTGGTTTGACTCAAGAAACCAAGGGAAAAGAGCATGATATTACATATTTGAGCAGGCGCTTATTGGACGCTGAGACAAGGTATACATTTATTGAAAAATTATGTCTATGCTTATATTATGCTTGCACAAAACTGAGACATTATTTAGTGCCGAGTGCTTGTGTAGTAGCTTGTCAAACCGATGTCATTAAATACATGTTGCATAGGCCAATTCTTAGTGGTAGAATTGGCAAGTGGGCTTATGCTTTGATTGAATATGATTTGGCTTATGAATCTCTAAAATCCATGAAAGGCCAAATTGTTGCTAATTTCATTGTTGAACATCGGATCAGTGACAAGAATGATGTTGATATGAACCTTGTTTCATTAGTACCATGGAGATTATACTTTGATGGTTCAGTTTGTGGCAATGGCCAAGGTGTTGGTATTGTTTATATATCTCCTCATGGTGCTGTTTTTGAAGCCTCATGCCGCTTAGAATATTTTTGCACAAACAATCAAGCCGAATATGAAGCATTGTTATTCGGCCTAGAGATGTTACTTGCTATAGGTGTTACACATATTGAGGCTTACGGTGATTCGTTACTAGTAGTGCAGCAAATATCTAAAGTCTTTCAGTGTTTGGACGAATCACTTAATGTTTATCTTGATAGATGTCTAGATATAATTTCCACTTTGGATTGTTTTAGCATTGCACATATATCTAGACATGACAATTGGAAAGCAAATGAGTTGGCACAGCAAGCATCTGGATATCATGTTGATCATGGCATGTTTCATATTTCTCAAAGTCCGATGTCTTGTCTTACCAGTATAGAAGAGGCCGAACCAGAACCCACTGATTCGGTCATTAACAAAAAATCTAGTGCAGATGACAATTCCGACTGGAGGAAGCCCATTGTTGCTTACTTGCGTAATCCGAGTGAAAGGGTGGACAGGGTTGTTCGGCGTATGGCTTTTAAATATACTATGAGGGATGATGATCTTTATCGCCGAACAGTTGATGATGTTCTTTTAAAGTGCTTGGATGAGGACCAAGCAAGTGTTGCTATGGGAGAGGTACATGAAGGCATTTGTGGTACTCACCAGTCGGCTCCCAAGATGAAATGGTTATTAAGACGTGCTGGGTTCTATTGGCCGACCATGATTAATGATTGCTTCAGATATTATAAAGGGTGCGAAGCTTGTCAAAAATTTGGTGATATTCAATTGGCTCCTGCTGCTATGTTGCATCCTATTATCAAGCCGTGGCCTTTCAGAGGATGGGGTTTAGACTTTATTGGGCAAATCCATCCGTCTTCTTCAAAAGGGCATCGGTTCGTATTGGTGGCAACTGATTATTTCACTAAGTGGTCTGAAGCAGTACCTCTCAAAAACATGACGCATACGGAGGTAATTCAATTCATAACCGAGCACATTATTCATAGATTCGGTATTCCTCAAACGTTAACTACAGATCAAGGTTCATCTTTTATGTCACACCAAGTCAGAGAGTTTGCCGAATCTTATAACATAAAGTTGCTCAATTCCTCCCCATATTATGCCCAAGCTAATGGACAAGCTGAGTCTAGCAATAAAATTTTAATCAAGCTCATCAAGAAGAAGATTGAGGATAATCCAAGGAGATGGCATGACTTGTTGTCTGAGGCATTATCGGCACATAGAATCTCAAGGCATGGTGCTACGAAAGTGACTCCATATGAGCTAGTATATGGTCAGGAGGCTGTTTTACCGGTGGAAGAAAATTTAAATGCTTTGAGAATAGCCAAACAAAATGATTTATCGGCAGTAGACTTCTATAACTTAATGATGGACAACATTGATGAAGTTGTTGATAAACGTTTGGCTGCTTTGAATGCCATAGAGAGAGAGATAAGTTGAGGGTGGAAAGGGCTTACAATAAGAAAGTTAAGTTGAAGAATTTTCAAGTTGGTGATCTTGTCTGGAAAGTGATCCTGCCGATTGGTTCAAGAGATAGAAAATTCGGAAGTGGTCTCCAAGTTGGGAAGGTCCTTTTAGGATTACAAGAGTCGTTCCCTGAAATTCATATTTGGTGGAATCAATACAAGGGGCATTGTTACCTCGAGCTCTCAATGGCAAATATTTGAAGAAGTACCACCCGAGTGTGTGGCAGGAAGCCTAAGTAGGCAACGGCAGATATACGATTATCGCCCTTAGCACAAACATGGCCGATACATAATTATCGCCCTGAGAAAAATAAATGG
Organism: Aegilops umbellulata; assembly: GCA_032464435.1. Taxonomy (NCBI): domain Eukaryota; kingdom Viridiplantae; phylum Streptophyta; class Magnoliopsida; order Poales; family Poaceae; genus Aegilops; species Aegilops umbellulata. The sequence goes on along the minus strand of CP136060.1, from coordinate 80,045,896 downwards.
CCGATGGAGTGTTGACATCGTCCTTAGAACGAACACCATGCATATTATTTTTCGGCGTGCAAGCTTTGCCGAAAAACAGGGGGGCATGTGTTGACACCTGATTTTGGCAAGATACAGAGTAAAAGGGTTTTCAGCATGAGAAAGTTTCATATCACCGAGTGGAACAACTTTGATGTTTAGGCTATCGCCATTCGACCTCATCTCAGTGGCCGAAGCTGTACTCCGAGTGCCAAAATTTAATGTTCTGAGTGCTTTTCGGCCTATTACGCCCTCAATATGACCTCAGATGAAGGAGAACACTTAAGTAATTATCTTCGTCTCGTCGAGGCAATCGATTTTGATATAAAAATCATCTCAATCCGAGTTCATATGCAAAAGTTAGAGGCAATACACTGCAGACCGAACCTCAACGGAAATATGGCGCGAGGTGCCAGACACTTGTCTAATAGGTTGCGCGAGTAATTCGGCTATCAAGACGGCCTTGAATTGGAAAACCTTCAACACGGAAAAGTTTCTTCTCGTCGAGCCGATCGATTTTCGTATATAATTCATCTCAATCCAAGGTCGTATGAGGCCTGGAGAGACAAATCAAGATCAAGCTATGTTTTCAGTCGGAAAATCCGAGTGAAAAGTTTACCGTCCGAGTGGAAGTTTACGGTCGAGTGAAAATTTACCGGTCGAGTGAAAATATAGTCATCCGAGTGGAATTATGGTCATCCAAGTGAAATTGTCCTCCAGGTGAAAATATTCCGAGTGAAAATTGTATTCCGAGTGAAAAACTCTAAACATCCGAGTGAAAAGTCCAGTCGGACGATCCAAGTGAATGACTCTAATCCGAGTGGATGAGCTCGGATCCGAGTGAAATTGAACATATGCCTGAAAGTTTATTAAGATGACCTCGGATGAAGAAGTGTTCAATACAGAAGTTGTGCGTATCATCAAGATGGTAAATTTTGATTTTAGAGTCGTCATCATCAGAGATAGTATATAGCCTACAAATTCACTACGAGACTCGGATAATCCAGTCTACCGCAAGACCAAGTCCGACTGGAAGATAAAGATGACCTCGAAAAGTATTCAAGATGGCCTTATTTGAAAAAGTGATCAACATGAGAGTTGTTCGTATCGTCGAGGCGCGCGAGTTTGATATTTGGGCTGTCTTGATCGGAGATCATATGCAAGCCTGGTGGCCCGCGCAAGAAGGAAGACAGAGTTTGGGCCAGATTCAGACTTAATCCGAGTTGGAATAGAATTAGGACTCTAGGACGTGAATTGATGTAATTTTTCTTGTAAGGAAAGCCTAGATGAATCCTTTACTTTACGGGAAGTCCAGCCGCCTCTTATATATGTTGGGGGTGATGGCCGATTGAACAACACACAATCGAACAAATCAATATACTACTTTTTCATCTACGTTTTATCTCTCCATCGTTTTCTCTCTCGTTCTTTGTTGTTCTTCGTGTTTGAGAGCTGCGAATCCCGAGGCTCTAGGGGCGAGTGAATCACCCTAGGGCAGCCCATAGCCACCGCACTCCCTGACGGGGTCCCTCCCGGGGGTGTGGGGTTTTCGGGTCTGCAAAAGCGCCCGTCGACTGTCTTGCGTATCGCGCTGTCGGTCGGGTCTCCTTCGACGTGAGCTTCGATGCATCACCCCCGGCGTCAAGGGTACACGTGACGTGTTCGTGTGTCAACAATTAAGACAATAATATTTCAAGCATACTAATAAAGCAATCATGTCTTTTCAAAATAACATGGCCAAAGAAAGTTATCCCTACAAAATCATATGGTCTGGCTATGCTCCATCTGCACCACACAAAATATTCAAATCATGCACAACCCCGATGACAAGCCAAGCAATTGTTTCATACTTTTGATGTTCTCAAACCTTTTCAACTTTCACACAATACATGAGCGTGAGCCATGGATATATCACTATAGATGGAATAGAATATGATGGTGGAGGCTGTGTGGAGAAGACAAAAAGGAAGAAAGTCTCACATTGACGCGGCTAATCAATGTGTTATGGAGATGCCCATAAATTGATGTCAATGCGAGGAGTAGGGATTGCCATGCAACAGATGCACTAGAGCTATAAGTGTATGAAAGCTCAAACTGAAACTAAGTGGGAGTGCATCCAACTTGCTTGCTCGTGAAGACCTAGGGCATTTGAGGAAGCCCATCGTTGGAATATACAAGCCAAGTTCTATAATGAAAATTCCCACTAGTATATGAAAGTGTTAACTCAAGAGACTCTCTATATGAAGAACACGGTGCTACTTTGAAGCACAAGTGTGGTAAAAGGATAGTAACATTGTCCCTTCTCTCTTTTCTCTCATTTTTTATTTATTTTATTTTTTCTCTTTTTTTCTTTTTCTTTCTTGTAGGCTTCTTTGGCCTCTCTCTCCTTTTTTGGGGGCTTCTTTGGCCACTCTTATTTTGATAACCTCACATGGGACAATGTTCTAATAATGATCATCACACTTTTATTTACTTACAACTCAATATTACAACTCGATACTAGAACAAAGATATGACTCTATATGAATGCCTCCGGCGGTGTACCGGGATGTGCAATGATCTAGCGTAGCAATGAAATCAAAAAATGGACAAGCCCTGAAAACATCATGCTAGCTATCTTACGATCATGCAAAGCAATATGACAATAAATGCTCAAGTCATGTATATGAAGATGATGGAAGTTGCATGGCAATATATCTCGGAATGGCTATGGAAATGCCATAATAGGTAGGTATGGTGGCTGTTTTGAGGAAGATATAAGGAGGCTTATGTGTGATAGAGTGTATCGTATCACGGGGTTTGGATGCACCGGCGAAGTTTGCACCAACTCTCAAGGTGAGAAAGGGCAATGCACAGTACCGAAGAGGCTAGCAATGATGGAAGGGTGAGAGTGCGTATAATCCATGGACTCAACATTAGTCATAAAGAACTCACATACTTATTGCAAAAGTCTATTAGCTATCGAAACAAAGTACTACGCGCATGCTCCTAGGGGGATAGATTGGTAGGAAAAGACCATCGCTCGTCCCTGACCGCCACTCATAAGGAAGACAATCAATAAATACCTCATGCTCCAACTTCGTTACATAACGGTTCACCATACGTGCATGCTACGGGAATCACAAACTTCAACACAAGTATTTCTACAATCCACAACTACCCACTAGCATGACTCTAATATCACCATCTTTATATCGCAAAACTATTGCAAGAAATCAAACATATCATATTCAGTGATCTACAAGTTTTATGTAGGATTTTATGACTAACCATGTGAATGACCAGTTCCTGTCAACTCTCTAAATAGATATAAGTGAAGCAAGAGAGTTTAATTCTTTCTACAAAAGATATGCCCACACTCTAACAAATATAAGTGAAGCAAAAGAGCATTCTACAAATGGCGGTTTTCTATGTGAATAGAAACAGGCAATCCAAACTTCAAATGATATAAGTGAAGCACATGAAGCATTCTATATAGCCATACTCAAAGAATATAAGTGAAGTGCTATGAGTATTCTATAAATCAACCATGGACTATATCATACCAGCATGGTGCATCAAAGAAAAAGTGAAAACTAAATGCAAAATACGGTCCAAGATTTGCACATATCGCATGAACGAAACGAATCCGAAAACATACCGATACTTGTTGAAGAAAGATGGGATGCCTTTCGGGGCATCCCCAAGCTTAGATGCTTGAGTCTCCTTGAATATTTACTTGGGGTGCCTTGGGAATCCCCAAGCTTGAGCTCTTGCCTCTCCTCCTTCTCCTCACATCGAGACCTCCTCGATCTTCGAACACTTCATCCACACAAAACTCAACAGAAAGCTCGGTAAGATTCGTTAGTATAATAAAGCAAATCACCACTTTAAGTACTATTGCAAACCAATTCATTTTTTTTTTGCATTTTAGCTACTGTAATATAACTTTTCCATGGCTTAATCCACTGATAGAAATCTATAGTTTCATCAAAACAAGCAAAATATGCATCAAAAACAAAATATGTCTTAAATAGGACAGTCTGTAGTAATCTGAACATTAACCATACTTATGGTACTCCAAAAATTCTGAACAAATTAGGAAAAATAAACAATTTGTATAGAAAGGCAGTGCAAAAAGTTTTAGAACCGTTTGATGTTCCAGTAAAAAATGTAAAATCGCGCACTACAGCCAAAGTTTCTGTTTTGCACCGCACAAACCAACAAGCAATGTAAACGTCCTAAAGGCAAATCTTGGCACATTATTTTTATTTTTAAACTTTATAAAAGCACACAACAGAAATAAATGACTCTCTAAAAGTTCCGGGTTGTCTCCCTGGCAGCGCTTTCTTTAAAGCCATTAAGCTAGGCATATAGTACTCAAGTAATGGATCCACCCGGATCCCAAGGTATATCAAAGCCAATTTTAATTAACAATGATTTATGATTTAGTAGTGAGCACAAATTAACATATATCATGCAACAACAAAGTCTAACTCTCTTCCTATGCATCGGCATGTCATAAAAGAACAATTCATGCACACATAGTAAAGGCCAATGCACAGTATAAACAGTTTCTTGCAATTTTATCATATTGGAAACATGGAGAGGCGGAGATGTAGTTCCTCTCTCATAATAATTGCAAGTAGGAGCAGCAAGCACATGCATATTATATCTATCAAAATCATCATGTGTAGTAGTGATACGCAACCCATCAATATAATCCTTAATAAGGGCAAACTTCTCCGATATAGTGTAGTCGGGAGAATTCAAAAAGATAATAGGACTATCATCCATGGGTGCATTAGCAACAATTTCATGTTTAACATAAGGAACTATAGCAAGTTCATCTCCATAAGCATAGTTCATATTGGCATCTTGGTCACAAGAATAGCAAGCATCAAGTTCATCGAAAAGGGATATTTCAAACGAATCAACGGGATCATAGCAATTATCATGGCATTCATCCTTCGGTAAGAATGAAGGGAAATTAAATAATGTATGAGTTGGAGAGTTAATCTCATTAGAAGGTGGGCACGGTTAGCTAATCTGATCTTCCTCCTTTTGTTCTTCGCTCTCCTCATCATCTTTTTCATCCAATGAGCCCACAGTTTCATCAATTCCTTCTTCCACAGACTCCTGCAAAATATTAGTCTCTTCTTGGACAGCGGAGGAGTCCTCAATGTATGGTTTAATATAGGCATTAGAAGCATAATTATCATAACAATATTTAAGTATGGCAAAATTTTCAGATTTGTAAAGAGTAGCATCATACGTTTCAATCAAAGAAGCAATTTTGTAAGCACCATTAAAAGCAACAAATTCTTCAATTTGTTGAACATCATAGTAATTATAAATACCCTTAGCATACGAAGATACGATTCCATTATCACTAAACTCACACTGGTAGGGAAGGTGTTTCTTAGGGCTTTCAGAACAGCAAGTAACATCATATATTTCACAAAAATTCCAAGCATAGCACTGCAAATGATGAATTTGATCGAGTAAAAGTTTCCCTTTTTCAGATATGCGGTGTCGCACATAATAAGCATGCTCATCTAAAGATTTGCCCTCAACTAAGCTAGTTGGGGTTTCAGCACGAGCACATAGGGATCCAAGATGATCCAAGTAAAAAGCTTGAGGAGTGTGATAGATTTTGAGTGGTTCTTCAACCATTGGTGTAGTAGGTACAACTAATTTTTTGGTATTTTGCGTTTTCTACCCATAACTAAAGATAGAAAACAAGAGCACAAAATAAAAACTACTTAGTGATAAAGCAAACAAGCACACACGAGAATATTCACCCCACGCTATAACTCCCCGGCAACGGCGCCAGAAAAAGGTCTTGATAACCCACAAGTATAGGGGATCAATTGTAGCCTCTTTTGATAAGTAAGAGTGTCGAACCCAACGAGGAGCTAAAGCTAGAACAAATATTCCCTCAAGTTCTATCTACCACCGATACAACTCTACGCACGCTTAACGTTCGCTTTACCTAGAACAATTATGAAACTAGAAGTACTTTGTAGATGTTGTTGGATAGGTTTGGAAGATAATAAAGAGCGCGTAAATAAAAAGTAGGGGTTGTTTAGATGAAGACACAACTAAGTTAGTTTTAGTAGAGAGTTTTTTGTCACACAAGAAAGTTATTTGTTCCTAGGCAATCGATAACTAGACGGTAATCATTATTGCAATTTTATTTGAGGGAGATGCATAAGCTAACATACTTTCTCTTCTTGGATCATATGCACTTATGACTGGAACTCTAGCAAGCATCCGCAACTACTAAAGATCATTAAGGTAAAACGCGACCATAGCATTAAAGTATCAAGTCCTCTTTATTCCCATACGCAAACAACCTACTTACTCGGGTATGTGCTTATGTCACTCACGCCACCCACCATAAGCAAATCATGAACATATTGCAAACCCTACAGTGCGGATCCCTCATGCTTGCATGACACGGAGAGCACCATAGGACAACACCAATAATAAAACATGCAACTCAAATCAATCACGATCATCAATTAACCCATCGGACAAAACAGATCTACACAAACATCATAGGATATCCATACATCGTTGGGAAATAATATATAGCGTTGAGCACCATGTTTAAGTAGAGATTACAGCGGGTAAAAGAGGGGTTACACCGCTACATAGAGGGGGAAGCATTGGTGATGACGGCGGTGAAGTTGTTGGTGTAGATCGTTGTCGCGATGATTGCCCCGGCGGTGTTCCGGCGCCACCGGGAGAGAGGGTGTCGGTGTCAAAACCAGCGGATCTCGGGTAGGGGGACCCGAACTGTGTGTCTAGGCGGATGGTAACAGGAGACAAGGGACACGATGTTTTTACCCAGGTTCGGGCCCTCTCGATGGAGGTAAAACCCTACTCCTGCTTGATTAATATTGATGATGTGGGTAGTACAAGAGTAGATCTACCACGAGATCAAGGAGGCTAAACCCTAGAAGCTAGCCTATGGTATGATTATTGTGTTGTCCTACGGACTAAAACCCTCCGGTTTATATAGACACGGGAGAGGGCTAGGGTTACACAGAGTCGGTTACAATGGTAGGAGATCTACATATCCGTGTCGCCAAGCTTGCCTTCCACGCCAAGGAAAGTCCCTTCCGGACACGGGACGAAGTCTTCAATCTTGTATCTTCATAGTCTAGGAGTCCGGCCAAAGGTATAGTCCGGCTATCCGGACACCCCCTAATCCAGGACTCCCTCAGTAGCCCCTGAACCAGGCTTCAATGACGACGAGTCCGGCGCGCAGATTGTCTTCGGCATTGCAAGGTGGGTTCCTCCAAGTACTTCATAGAAGATTTTGAACACAAAGGATAGTGTCCGGCTCTGCAAAACAAGTTTCCACATATTACCGTAGAGAGAATAATATTTACACAAATCTAATCTGCTGACGTATTCCGTAGCGTGACATCATACTACGGCCAAGCCTTTATTCGAATCGTTTTCACTATCCCACCTCAGCGCGTTTAGCGAGGCGGTTTCCTTGGCATGTCCTGTCGAAGCAGAGATCGTTTCCCCTTTATTTACGGGATCCTCATCAATACAGACGTGGGTAACCAATCGTGCCCGTTGGCATGTTTTCTCGATTAAAGGCGAGTCCCAAACGGTTACGGGGAGGGCCCTTGGTATTCAACCTCTTATAAAGAGACCAAGCCCTTACTCCTTTCTTTCAATCTCAAACGAGTTCGCCCTTCGCCTCAAGGTCCAACACCCAAGGCTCCAGATTTCAGGCGCTTCGGATCTGCGACAATGTCCGATCCCGACCTTTGGGGCCGATGGATGCCCTCCTCCGTTTCGGAGGAGGACGTGCTAAAGCTGAGAGAGGCCAGGTTTTTGACCGGCGAAATCTCGCATAGGTTGCCTGCTCAAGGGCAGGCCATTCCCACTCCCAAGCCTAGTGAGAGCGTGGTGTTCATGTCTCACTTCCGTCGGGGGCTAGGCTTCCAAACGGATCCCTTCGTGAGGGGGCTCATGTTTTACTATGGGTTGGAATTTCACGACTTAGCTCCGGAGTCCATCCTCCACATTTCCTCATTCATCGTCGTGTATGAAGCCTTCCTCCGTGTTACTCCTCACTTCGGACTATGGCTCAAGACCTTCAAAGTAGAGCCGAAGATGATCGAGGGACGACACGCAGAGTGCGGAGGCGTTGTTATAAGCAAGAATGCCGATGCTCCGTGGCCCGAAGGCTCTTTTCAAGAGGAGCTCGGCTTATGGCAACGAGAGTGGTTCTATATCACCGCTCCCAGGGGCACCAAGTGGGTGACGCCACCTGCCTTTCGCTCGGGTCCCCCACCACAGCTAGCGTCATGGGTCAACAAAGGACTAGACTGGGGGCCATCCAAGGACGTGCCCTTGTTGCAGGGTCGCATCAGGGATCTCTTAGAAAGAGACCTCAGCCTGGTCAAAGTGACACAGGTCATGCTGATCCGCCGAACCCTGCCCGGCAAACATCGCCCCCTTCGTCTGTGGGAGTTTAATCCGGAGGGACCGCGAGTTCTCCAGCATTTCATGGGCGCTACGCCCGCGGAGATGTATAAACTGTTCTTCGGATCACAAGCAATGTGTTCGGACTTGACCGAGGACGCAGGTCTGAGCTGCAATTGCCCGGATACTCAAGTAAGTAGCCTTGTGCCCGGACTCGCTATCCGCATATTTGTCATAAACTTACCCCTAAAAGAGCTGTCCTGTATACATGAGTGGATAGCGAAAGCAAAGCTTATCAGGTGTCCGGCCCCCCTCCCCGAGACCACGCCGGATCCCGTGCTGGTCAGGATGTTGAAGATTGTGCCTTCGGAGGAAAGCAAGGGAGGGGACAAGGAAACTACGGCCTCCTCGAAGGAGGCTGTTCGGAAGGGAGGAATCAAAAATTCTTCTCCTCAAGGGAAGAAGAGGACCGCCTCTGAAGACCCGGAGACCATGGCCTCAAAGCGGGGGAAGAAGTCCTCGTCAGAGGGTCCTGCGCCGGGGGATATCTCGGCCGAATTATGCCCTCGAGGGGATCAGCCCTTCACCGAGCCGTAAGTAGAGAGAGGTTTTCTTTTTAGGAGATGAGAGAAATTCTTGCTTTATATCTGAGAAATTCTAAGAGTAAGATATTTAGGTTTGAGAATTTCTGGATCTCTCATCCGGGATTTTATGAGCTTGTGCGCTCCACCTGGGATAAATACTGTTATGCACCGAACTCGGCCCAACTCCTGTGCAAGAAGTTTAAGAATTTAAGATATGCTCTTAAACGTTGGAGTAAACACATCTCTCGGCTGAACTTGTGTATTGATAACTCCAACTGGGCTCTTCTGGAACTAGATAATATAGAAGACAAAAGAGCCCTCACAGTACCCGAAGCAAACTTCAGAGATATTCTCAAAAACCACCTAATTACCCTCCTTCAATATAAACGAGAATACTGGAAAAAGAGGTACACGGTCAGATGGTTCTCCTGTGGAGGCGACAATACTAAATTCTTCCACTCTGCGGCCTCAGAACGATTCCGCAAGAACTCCATAGCCTCGTTGAAATTACAAGATGGCTCGGTAGTAACTGATCATGTGGGCAAAGCTAATGAGTTGTTCAACACTTACAGGGAGAGATTGGGCACAAAAGGGGAGTTTGATATGAAATTTGATGTGGCTAGAATCATTAAAAAGGTGGAGGGATTGGAGGTACTAACCACGCCTTTCACAAATGAGGAAATTGACAGAGTTGTTAGAGAGATGCCATCAGATCGAGCACCGGGCCCGGATGGTTTCAACGGGTGTTTTCTGAAATCGTGCTGGCACATTATCAAACACGACTTCTATAGGTTGTGCAATGACTTCTATAATGATGTCATTGATCTCCAAAGCCTGAACTCGGGTTTCATAACACTCATCCCAAAAACTCAGTCGCCGGAAACAGCTAACGATTTCAGACCCATCACGTTGCTCAACTGCTGTCTGAAACTGATAACTAAGTTGTTGGCTAATAGGCTACAAAAGGTGGTGCTCAAGATAGTTCACCGGAATCAATATGGCTTTCTGAAAGGAAGATCGATACAGGATTGCCTCGCATGGGCGTTTGAATACTTGCACCAGTGCCAGTCGTCGGGCAGAGCGTGTTGCATCCTGAAACTCGATTTCGCGAAGGCCTTCGACACCATCCAACATAAACCTATGATTGAGATCATGCGGCACATGGGCTTCGATGAAAAATGGCTGGGGTGGATTAAATGCATCTTTGCTTCTGGTAGCTCCTCGGTGTTACTTAATGGAACCCCTGGGAAACAGTTTGACTGCCTCTGTGGGGTTCGTTAGGGAGATCCTTTGTCCCCGTTGATCTTTTTCTCGCAGCGGATCTTCTCCAGTCAGCGATCAATGATGCCACACGGAACGGACTGCTACAACTACCCCTTCCCACTTCCGACCGCAACTACCCGGTGATCCAATATGCGGATGACACGATAGTTGTGCTCCCAGCCTCTGTACCGCAGGCACAAGTTCTGAAATCCATCCTAGTGGACTACGCGATGTCAGTGGGCCTGAAAATAAACTTCCACAAATCAACTCTTGTGCCAATCAACACTGACTCGGTACTGTCAGTGGAAATTGCTTCAATCTTTGGGTGTGCCATTGGCACCATGCCGTTCACATACCTAGGATTGCCCATGGGTACCACGCGCCCGAGTGCGAATGATTTGATGCCGCTGGTCTCATCAGTTCAGAGAAAGATGCCTGCTGCAGCCTCATTACTGGACTATGGCTCCAAGCTTACGTTGCTCAACTCGGTGGTCACTTCTCTGGCTGTTTATGCCATGTGTTCTATCAAGATAAACCCTCGAATCATTGAACATCTCGATAAGCTTCGTAGATCGTGTCTTTGGGTGAGGAAATCAGATGATGGAGTTAGGGGTGGCTCCCTGGTAGCATGGGATATGGTGTGCAAACCCAGAAATAAAGGAGGTCTGGGGATCATTGATCTTAAGACACAAAATCAAGGGTTACTGCTAAAGCAACTACACAAGTTCTATAACAAGCAGGATGTTCCATGGATCGAGCTGATTTGGGATACCTACTATGTGGATAAAATACCACATGCTTCTGACCCATGTGGATCCTTTTGGTGGAGAGATCTCATGTCAATATCTGATATTTACAGAGGGGTCACCAAAACAGAGGTATTTGCTGGTGATACGGTTCTGTTCTGGAAGGATAATTGGAACACAGATACTCTGCAAAACAAATATCCGAGAGCCTTCTCGTTTGCTAGAAACCCGGATGTATCTGTGAGACATCTCCTGTCCTCTGAAAGGCTGGGAGAAGTGTTCCACTTGCCTCTATCCTTAGAGGCTAAAAACGAGGTAGTTCAAATCCAGGCGGAGACCCTCGAAATCTCGACGTCTGGAAACAGGGACGTGTGGGGTTGTATTTGGGGAGACACAAATTTTAGAGCTTCCAAGTTTTATGCCCATTGCTTCAGCCAAGTGCAAGCGGATGACATCTTCGGATGGATATGGAAAACCAAATGCACGATGCAATGGAAAGTCTTTTTGTGGCTGTTGTTGACTGACAGACTGAATACCAGAAATATGCTTCGGAGAAGGCACTTCAAGATCCAGAATGATAATTATGCCTGTCTCCTTTGTGACCACCCGCCTGAGGAAGATGTTGCTCATCTTTTCTTCGCTTGCCCATTTAGTCGAAGGTGTTGGGATGCACTGGGGATACACTGGGTTGATGACGCTGACTGGATCAAAATGATGCATGAGGGCAAGAATAGGTGGGCAAGGCCGATGTTTCTTGAAGCGTTCACAATCGCTGCTTGGGGGATCTGGAAGGAGAGAAACGATAAACACTTCAGAGGGATTCAGCCTTCTTTGAGTCCTGGAAAAACAGATTTAAGAAGGACTTTTCCATGCTAGTTCATAAGACAAAGCAGGAACAGGGCCCTTACGTTCTCTCGATAATCGACCTGCTTTGATTTTCTGTTTTTTGTGACTAGCTACCCCCCCCCCCTCTCACCACCATGTAGCTTGTACAGTGACGGGCACTCTAACCCACCCTAACCTTCGTTATTAATATAAAGGCAGTGAGACTTACTCACTGTCATCAGTTCTCAAAAAAAAAAAAGAGTAGCCGAAATTTTACCTTGTAGCTCGGACCTCAGCCCTTCTCAGCAGAGCTCGTATTCGGGGGACCTTCTTCCGGAGATGATAGAGAACGAAACGCCTCCCCTTGCCGTACCACCTAGCGAGGCGGGCGACCCTGAGGTATCGTCGCGGAGGGTTTCTCCGAATCCAGCAGGGCCGGAAGGTAGTCATCTGGGCCCCTAGAGCCCTCCGCGTTCGGCCTTTGAAAAGGGCCATCGGGTGAGTCCGGCACCGTCTGGTGCACGGCCGGAGGAGCTGAAGTATCTGCTAGGGCGAGCGTCTATCTCAGAGGAGCACCGTGCCTTGATGGGTACGGTGATTGAGAGGATTTCATCCGCGGAGAGCGGATTGCACGAGGCCATCAGGAGTTTACTGACAGGTTTTGAGGTATGTGAAATAATGTACACTTTTGCGACAGTCTGTGTAGATAGTAGCCCCTGAGACTCTGTGCGTTGTCAAAAGTGACGGCGCACAGAGGATCATAACCCCAGGTCTAAAATGCCACCTTCATATGTAGGTGGCGAAGTGTCCGGTGGCCAGCCGGACTGATGAATTTGCCAAGCTAAAGCGGCAACTTGACATGGCAGATGCCGACATCGCGCTTGTTAACAGGCGGCTTGACGAGGCACAAGGTATGGAATTCCTTCGCTGGCACCTAGTAAGAGGAGCTTTATGCCAGTATCTTACTATGTGTGTGCTTGATGCAGATGGTGCGGCTGCCATGGAGAATCTTCGGGCGGAACTTGCCTGAGCCAAGGAGCAAGCCAGAAAAAGTGATGCGACTGCCGAAAAGGCAATTGAAGAGCTGAAAGCCGAACAGGCTGCTCATTGCCGAAGCAAGAAGGAAATGGCCGAGATGGCCGTGAAGCTGAAGAGCGCTGCTGACCGTTGCAAGCTTCTTGAAAAAGAAGACCGGGCGGGACCGAGGGACCTGGAGAAGGCCGTTGCCGATGCCAAGGATGCTCGCTCTGCGATGAGAGCTATGAAGGAGGAGCTGCGTCAGGCCGGAGAGATCGCGGCTGGAAAGCCCTTTATGCTGCGGAGGAAGTTCTGTGATCCTAAACATGCTCCCCTGGACCGAATGTGGAGTACGGCGGACACCTATCTGGATTTGGCAGCGAGTGCTGCAGATGCGACCGAACACTTTCGAGATCAAGAAGATCGCGAAGTGGAAAAACTCTTCTGGTCGCAGTTCCATAATCCGGAGCGTCCGCTGTCAGTAGTCGATCGACTGGCCGAATGGGCTGAGCTGAATAGGTTGTCCGGACTCGCCATGAAGTGTGTCATGAGCCATCTGTGGCCGGAGAGGCCAGAGCCGAAAAGTTATTTCAACTTGGTGCAGCAGTTCCTTGGTGCGGTGCCGCATATTAATGCGATGAAGAGGTCAGAATGCATAGAGGGTGCACGGATGGCTCTTTCCCGTGTCAAGACATACTGGGCGGAGATGGAGACCATCGTTGTTGCATCCCAAGATTCGGACGAAAGCCGAGTACCTGCCGAACACTATTTTCAGGAAGTCCTTCAAGGCGCTCGTGTTATAGAGACGCAGTGCTCGAAGGATGTTATGTTCGAATAGCATATGTTATCGTAAAACAATGCTTTGATAAATTGTAAAAGCCTTTTATACTTGTGCCTTCAAGTATTGTAACACCTCCTGTGCGGCCGTTTAAGATATATGTATATATAATCTGAAAGATGGCAGTCGTCGGCTTCAGCCCCCACGCAAATATTGCAGGGGTGTTCGCAGAAGGCGCGTTTTCACATTTTATCCAACATCTTGGTCCTACAAAGGAGGTGATAGCGCAGCGAACTAGGCAATCGGGCTATAATGCTTTAACACTTTCACTTAGCCATAGGAGTTTGACGGTGGGGCTACTTATATAGCCCCTGGTGGCGCCTGCGCTTGCCCGAACTCGGGGCGCGTATGTGCCTGACCGGGAAACGGCCCTTCGTTAATGCGGAGGAATCCTAAAGATTCCAGTGAGTCATCGAGTGGTTGACCAGTCTCTCGCTATATCATGACAGCCAATTTTCGGCTTTCTCTACTGAGGTGCTCGCCTGGCCGAACCGGGGCACAATCGCAGTAGTTCTCCTGGTGCCGCCTTAGCCGATAGAGCGAAACGTAAGGCAGCAAAACACAGGAGCCGGGCAACCCAACATTTGACCAAAGACATGATTCGGAGCTGATGCATATAAGGCCAAACTCACGACGCCGAACACTCCCTAAGGTATTCGGTCTTTATGAGGGCGGGCGGAACAATGCCCTTAGTTATAAGCCCCTAGTGTCCAGGTACGCGCAAAATTCTGACGTGGCCACATGCCAAGACGCCAGCCTCCTCCTTGGTTATACCAAAAAAAAGAACCAGGGGATGTGTATCAACAAGAGACAGTAAAAAAAGGTTTACGCAGGGTCTTAATCTGAAAAGAATCCTTGGAACGGGTCCCTGCTGCACGTCTGCGCCTGTGTCTCCGTTGTGCCGTATCCTGGATGGGCGCAGCACGGTGTTCATCTGTAAAAGAGAGAAACTTTGTTGAAGAAAGGTCATGCCGAACAGAAGTTATAAACAAATTATAAATTGAAATGGTTAAGATTGAGCTTGATTGTCTCTTATTTTATATGCACGGAGCCCCTAGTACGGGGGTATATGGCTATTAAGCCTTTATCAATTATATGTTTATGCCGGACTCGTCTAGTCGTGTCCGTAGCCTTAACGACTTGTTTGGATGTTTTGGCTGGTGAAGCCTTTTTGTTGTGGGGTTGTCAAAGCAGCCGCACGGTCCTCCATGCGGGAGGCGCACTCAATGTTTTCCCTTTAATGAGATGATGCCTCGTGGACCGGGCATCTTGAGCGTCAGAGATGCATAATGTGGTATTGCGTTAAAGCGGGCGAAAGCCTCGCGTCCCAGTAGTGCTTGATAGCTGCTTGAGAATGGGGCGATATGGAAGGTTAGCCTTTCGCGACGGAAGTTGGCGGGGGAGCCGAACGTAACTTCTAGCCGGAGAGAGCCCATGCACCGGGCAACCAGGCCTGGCGTTACTCCTTGAAAGGAAGTGTTGCCATGGCGAATTTTTGTTGGGTCTATCCCCATGTGGCGGATTGTGTCCTGATATATCAGGTTTAGACCACTGCCGTCGTCCATCAGGACATTTGTAAGGTGGAGTCCGCTGATTATTGGATCAAATACCAAGGCAGTCCAGCCTGCATTCCGGATACTTCTAGAGTAATCCTGATGGTTGAAGGTGATTGGTTTTAACAACCATTGGCGAGACTCCTTTGGGATAGGCCGTATGGCGCGTATCTCTGTTGGCGCCATTCTGTTCGTTACGTGAAGTAAGTTTAGTGTTTTGACTTCTTGTGGGAAATCCTTTTGTCTCCTGGTGTTCTGCTTGTGGGGTTCGTCATCGTCCTCACTTGGTGTGTCGAGCCCCTTGTGTTCGGCGTTAAGTTTGCCGGATTGCTTGAAAACCCAACAATCTCTATGGGTATGGTTCGCAGGCTTCCCGGGAGTACTGTGTATTTGACATATCTTGTCCAAGATTTTGTTTAAGTTGGATAGCTCGTCCCTGTTATCCTTGAGGGGCGGCTTTTTCTGATTCTGCCGAGAGCTTTTGAATCCAGCATTGACTGTCGTGCTCTTCGGACTGCTTTCCTTAGTCCGGCGCTGGTCCTTGTTGCGTCACGGTTTTCCGTTTCCATCCCTAATTTCGGATGTACTTGGGTCGCTGGTGCTACATCTTGCCAACCAGCTGTCCTCTCCTGCGCAAAAGCGGGTCATGAGGCTTGTTAATGCGGCCATTGTTCTTGGCTTTTCTTGGCCGAGGTGCCTGGCGAGCCATTCATCTCGGACGTTATGCTTAAAAGCTGCTAAGGCTTCGGCGTCCGGACAGTCGACTATCTGATTCTTTTTAGTAAGGAATCTGTTCCAGAATTTCCGGGCTGACTCTCCGGGTTGTTGAGTTATGTGACTTAGATCATCTGCATCCGGAGGGCGGACATAAGTCCCTTGAAAATTTGCCCGGAAAGCATCCTCGAGCTCCTCCCAACTTCCAATGGTGTTTTCAGGAAGGCTTTTGAGCCAATGCCGAGCTGGCCCTTTGAGCTTGAGGGGTAAGTATTTTATGGCGTGGAGGTCGTCTCCTCTTGCCATGTGTATGTGGAGGATATAATCCTCAATCCAGACTCCAGGGTATGTTGTTCATACGCCTCTATGTTTACGAGCTTGAATCCTGCTGGAAATTCATGGTCCAGAACCTCATCGGTGAAACATAGGGGGTGTGCGGCACCCTTGTATCTGGGTGTGTCGTGATGTTCGGATACTGGTTGCGTTGCATTGCTTACGAGAGCTTGCTTTCTTGGACCATAGATAGATCTGGCTGGTCCATCTTTTTGATGCGAATCCTTGAGTGGATCGCGTGCAGGCCTGTGTGCGGCGCCGCTTGCCGCTCTATGCTGGCCATTGGGTCATCTATCCGACCTGGTGGCGTTCTTATTTTTTGATTGCGGGGGCTCTACGGCCTCCTCGTCAAATTCAGGCAGTAGCTTTCGCTTCGGATAGCTTTTGGTGTGGCGACTGTCGCCGTATTTGTCTGCTGTGTTGAGTACTTTGCTCCATTTGATTCTGAGTGCATCTTCCGCAGTTTTGAGCTTCTGCTTCTGCTTTTTCAGGCTACGTGCAGTGGCAACGAGCCTTCGGTGGAGGTCCTTCTGCTCCATGAGCTTGTCCGGCGTAAGGTCGTCCGGAATGCTGTTCTCGCCGGGGACGGGTTGTTCGGTTTGTTTATCCAAGTTGCCCTGTTCGTTGTCCGCCGGCTCGTCCTGCTCTATGGCTGGGTCTATATGGTTGTTGTCTTTGTCGAGGCGGGGCTTGGAGCGGCATTTACGTCGCCGCTTTGATTGCCTTTCGAGAGAATGATCCCTCGTTGCATCCCTGTGTTCCTCTTCGTCACTTCCTTTAGGTGTGTCCACCATGTACACATCATGAGATGAGGTGGCTGTCCAGTGCCCCTATAGGCATTGGTTCATGTTCGTCCCCTACATCGTCGTCCATATCGTTGATGTCTTCAGAGTCGAAGTCGAGCACGTCATTTAGGTTATCGTCGGTGGCTACGAAGTGGGTGGTGGGTGGGCTTTGAATTTCTTCGTCGTTGTCGGTGTACTAAAGTAGGGGTACCTTAGTACCCCAGACTTGTGCACGGGCAGTTGTAGCACCCTGCGGCAAGGCCCGCCCAGGAAGCGCCAAGAGAAGACCAAGCATTCAGGACAAGGCCCCCGGCAAGAGGAGCTTGCCGGGCCAAGAAGACAAGGCCCCCGGCAAGAGGAGCTTGCCGGGCCAAGAAGACAAGACCCCGGCAAGAGGAGCTTGCCGGGACGACTGAGCCCATGTAAGGCCATCCAAGAACAAAGTATACGAGACAGAAGATCGAGACCCCGACAAGAGGAGCTTGTCGGGAAGGCCGAACCCAGGCACCACAAGAGAAGCCCGCCATGGCGCGCCAAGCGCCCCGGCAAGGCCTGATAGCTGGCACGCTATCAGGCACAGGAAGACGACCCCCGCGGCAAGCCACTTGCCGCGGCAAGATCGCCACCTCAAGACTGCGCTCCAGCTCGCCCGCCCACGCGTCGCTCCGGGGCTTCCCCCAAGGGCACGTGGCGAGGCACCGCGCAGCCTGAGGCATGCGGTGGCATGCAGCCGCCATCGTGGCGAACGGTGGCGCACCTAACGGTCCGCCTCGGTGCTGTCCGGGCGACCGTGACGGGCATTTAATGCCCTTGTCCCCTACCGTCAGAAGTAGGTATGATAACACTGTGCCGCACTGTAGCGCCACCGTTCCCGCACTATTACAACTACCACCCCTTTTACACTTTTACCCCTTTCTCTTACGTTGACACCTGTCGGTGACCCCTTTGCGCTATAAAAGGAGGCCCGTGTGCAACGTAGAGGAAGCCCCGGGGGTTCGGAGATTCGGCATCCAGACAGCCATACGCTCGGTGCAGCTAGCTCTCCAAGCTCCCGAGCTCCCCAGTTCAATACAACCAAGCAGGAGTAGGGTTTTACGCGTCCATCGCGGCCCGAACCTGGGTAAACCGCCCGTGTGCTCGCCTCGATCTGCTCTCTGTGCTCCCTCCGCCCCCCTCACCGGACAACGAAAGGGGCTCCGGCCCCATAGGTGCTCGCGGGGGACGCAGTCCGCCCCGACATCTTTGGCGCGCCAGGTAGGGGCGCGTCGAGGTTGTGCGGATCAGATCCGGCGTTCGCGCGAGCGCGCTCTTCGTCAGCTTCTCCGAACTCGCTAGCTTCATCAACACCATGGCCCCGAAGAAGAAGGCTTCGGAGGCCGCGGGCCCGTCCGCGTCACTCCCACCGCTACCGGAGCCAACGGTGGGCGGGGGAGACGCCGTCGGAGGGGTGGCCACCGGCGAGAACACTCGCGGTGCCACCAAATCCAAGAACAGGGCGGACGACCGAGCCTCGGCCTCCGAGGACGCGCCGCATCCGTCCCTTCAAACGACGACCCAGCAGCGCCATGCCACGGGAGGTGGCATCCGCTTGCTGGAACAAGGGCAAACAGGAGGTTCACGGGACGCCACGGGCCCCCGTCCGGACACGGGCAAGGCGAAGGCGCCGGGGAGGGACCCCGCTCTTTCTAACATTGTTAGGAGTCCGAGCGTATCCCGCTCCTCGCGCCACTCGCCCCCGCTCCCCTCCACTCCGGCAGAAGCGCTCGCGAGAGCGCAACTGCTCCTCGACTACCCTCCAGCGGCTGGCAAGGCCGAAAGCTGGAGGGCCACCATCCAGAGCCTGATCGCCTTCGCCAACAACGACACGCCGCAGCGGCCGGCGACCTCACAGCCCCAGCAGGTCGAGAAGACGAAGGCCAACGGCGACAAGACCGCCGGAGCTGCAACCACCATGCACTCCCCGGCGCAGAAGCAGAAGACGCCGCCCCGCTGGAACAACGCCGACGACGGCTCCACAGCATCGTCGGACCCGCGGACTCGCCGGGACCAGCGCCAAGTCCTCGACGAGCGGCAGCAAGAAGACGCTCGAACAAGGATTGAGCGCCGCCGAGAAACTCGGCGCCAATCAGACCAGCGGGCTGGGAACGCTGTCGACGCGCACGCGCCCGGTGAACCAGGTGACTTACCGTACGCGGCAGGTTGCCCTGCGTTCACCCGCGAGCTGCGGCGCGTCCGGTGGCCCAGCACGAAGAACTTCAAGCCCGACGTACCGGAGAAGTACGACGGCAGGACGCACCCCTCGGAGTTTCTCAGCATCTACACGATCGCTGTACAAGCTGCCGGGGGGCGCGACGAGAGGATATTGGCGAACTACTTCCCGCTCGTGCTTAAGCCGAACGTTCGTTCGTGGCTTATGCACTTGCCGGAAGGCTCCATTTCTTCCTGGGCGGATCTTTGCCATCAGTTTGTCGGCGCCTTCACAGGCGGCCACAAACCTCATGGCCAGGATAGCGACCTCCACATCCTAGCCCAGAAGGAAGGAGAACCCCTGCGCAAGTACATCCAGCGCTTCAGCCGCGTGCATCGCAACATCCCCGACGTTCACCCTGCCGCGGTTATCAGCGCGTTCCACCAGAACGTGCGTAACCGCCGCATGCGTGAAGAGATGGCCATGACCAAGATCCGGGACGTCAGCGAGCTATATGCCTTGGCTGACAAGTGCGCGCGCGCGGAGGAGGGGAGGAAACTCCCCGGGGAGGATGCTGGCGCAGGAGAAAGCGACAGTGACGACACCGCCCCGGCGAAGAGAAGCCAGCGGCGGAATAATAGGAGGAAGAACAGGAAAGAGGTGCTTGCCGTCGAGGGGTCCGGCAAGGAGGCTCCCGCCAAGCAAACGCAGGCTGGCGGCTCCGGCAAGGAGCCTGCCCCCGTGGCGGCAGCCGACAAGCAGGACGGCTCCGACAAGCAATACTGCAAGATCCACCGCACCAAGGGCCACGATCTCTCCAACTGCAAGAGCGTCGAGTACCTCGTCGTGCAGCAGAAGGCTGAGTACGAGAGGCGCGACAAGGGGAAGGCCCAGGGTGGGGGTGGCGAACCAAGCAAGAAGCGGCCGCCCGTCGGCCGGGGAGGACGCCGCGGCAAGGCCAAGCAGCGGCAAGGCGATCGGCCTCCCCGGGGTCGCGACGAGGATGAAGAAGACGACGACGAAGACGTGGAAGACGAAGATAACAGCGAGCAGGAGTTCCAGAAAGCCACGGAGGTCCTATGCGTTGACGGCGGCGCCTCTCTGCACACCTCCCACCGCCAGCTAAAGCGGTGGGCGCGAGAGGTGAACGCAGCAGAGCCGCCCGTGGAGTCGCGCAGGCTCCTCAAATGGTCCAGCACGCCCATCATTTTCGATCTTGAGGATCACCCCGACCGCACAACCGCGGTCGGGTGCTTGCCGATGCTGGTCTCACCCACCATCCGCAACCTCAAGGTCACCAAAATGTTGGTAGACGGCGGGGCCGGGCTGAACTTGATCTCCTCCGCTGTGATCAAGAAACTCCAGATCCCAGACGGCGAGCTCGAAGAGACCGGATCCTTCCAAGGAATCAACCCGGGGAGGAGCAAGCCCAAGGGGAAGATCACTCTGCCGGTGACCTTTGGCGGCGAGCTTAACTTCAGGACTGAGCGTATCACGTTCGACGTCGCCGACATCCCGTTACCATACAATGGGATCCTCGGCCGTCCCGCTCTCGCCAAGTTCATGGCGGCTTCCCACCACGCCTACAACGTACTCAAGATGCCGGGGCCGATAAGCGTCATCACTATCCATGGCGACAAAAAGGATGCGCTCATCTGCGCCGACAAGATCTACCAGGATGTAGCAGCCGCGGCAGAGAAGGACACACTTGCCGCTGAAGCCCCCGGGGGGAAGAAGACAAAGACCAAGCCCGGTAAGTGCTCTGGGGCCCACTCCGGCAACCGCACCTCTTCGGAGTGCTGCGCCGCCGTCGAGGACGTTCCATCGAGCTCCGCCGGCAAGTACAAGAAGGGAATGACCGCTCCTCCGGCAACCAAGAAGGTGTCCGCCAAGGAGGACGGCACTGGCGGTACCTTCACCATCAGTGCCACGCTTGACAGCAAATAGGAAAGCGCGCTCGTGGCCTTCCTGCGGGCGAATGACGACGTGTTTGCATGGCAACCGTCCGACATCCCCGGTGTTCCCAGGAGGGTGATTGAGCACAAGCTCGCTGTCTGTCCTCACGCGCGACCCGTCAAGCAGAAAGTGAGAAAGCAAGCCGTGGAGCGCCAAGAATTCATCAGCGAAGAGATCAAGAAGCTAGAGGCAGCAGGCCTAGTGAGAGGTGTGATCCATCCAACGTGGCTGGCCAATCCGGTCGTCGTGCGCAAAGCCAATGGGAAGTGGAGACTGTGCATAGACTTCACCGACGTGAATAAAGCATGTCCCAAGGATCCATTTCCCTTGCCGCGCATTGACCAGATTGTTGACTCCACTGCCGGATGTGAGCTACTCTCTTTTCTTGATGCATATTCAGGCTACCACCAAGTCTTTATGGCCAAGGAAGATGAAGAGAAGACCGCATTTATCACTCCGTGCGGCACCTATTGCTTCATACGCATGCCGTTTGGACTGAAGAATGCGGGATCAACGTTTGCAAGGGTAGTGCACACTGCTTTCGAGCCGCAGATCCATAGGAACGTGGAGGCCTACATGGATGACATCGTGGTGAAGAGCAGGAGCAAGTAAACCCTGGTCCAAGATCTGGAAGAGACATTTCAGAACCTGCGCAAGATACAACTCAAGCTGAACCCCGAGAAGTGCGTTTTCGGAGTCCCCTCCGGCAAGCTTCTCGGGTTCTTTGTGTCACAGAGGGGGATTGAAGCTAATCCCGACAAGATCAAAGCCATCGAGCAGATCGAAGCCCCAGAGCGCGTCAAGGACGTCAGAAAGCTTGCAGGTTGTGTGGCCGCCCTCAGTCGGTTCATTTCAAGGTCTGCAGAACGCGCCCTGCCCTTCTTTAAAATCTTGAAGAAGGCAGGCCCCATGCAGTGGACTCCAGAAGCGGAGGCAGCGCTGCAAGATTTGAAAAGGTACCTATCCTCCACTCCAATACTTGTCTCACCTAGACCACAGGAGAAGTTGTTGCTATACCTAGCGGCAACCAACCAGGTGGTTAGTGCTGCGTTAGTGGCGGAGAGGGAGGCCGACGAGGAGCCTATACCACCTACAAGCGAGTCCAGCGACGAGCGGGGGGCTGCTACGGCAAGCTCTGGCCCCGACAAGGACCACCCTGCGCAGGAACAGGATGGAGCGCGGAAGAAGATGGTGCAGCGCCCGGTGTATTTTGTAAGTTCCCTCTTGCAGGGGGCTAGATCAAGATACTCCGGGGTGCAGAAATTGCTTTTCGGCCTCCTCATGGCCTCGAGAAAGCTGCGCCATTACTTCCAAGCACATGAGATAACAGTAGTCACTCGCTTTCCGCTGAAGAGGATATTGCACAATCCAGAGGCAACAGGCAGGATCGTCGAGTGGGCACTGGAGCTGTCGAGCTTTGGGCTCAAGTTTGAAA
Source organism: Aegilops umbellulata (assembly GCA_032464435.1). Taxonomy (NCBI): domain Eukaryota; kingdom Viridiplantae; phylum Streptophyta; class Magnoliopsida; order Poales; family Poaceae; genus Aegilops; species Aegilops umbellulata. The sequence continues at coordinate 80,023,205 of CP136060.1, read as the reverse complement.
GTACTTCAACCATACAGAGCCGAGCTTTGGCAGAATTCATAGCTGAGTGGACCCCGACGCCAGATGGAGAAGCCCAAGAAACAAGCGCGCCCGTACAAGGAGCAACAAGCGAGTGGGTAATGTACTTCGATGGTGCCTTTTCGCTGCAAGGCGCCGGTGCTGGCGTGGTACTCATCGCGCCCACCGGAGAGCACCTCAAGTATGTTATCCAGATGCACTTCCCAAGAGAGCAAGCAACCAACAATACTGCTGAGTATGAAGGCTTGCTCGCCGGCCTCAGGATTGCGGCCGAACTTGGGATCAGAAAGCTGATCGTGCGGGGAGATTCTCAACTGGTGGTCCGGCAAGTCAACAAGAGCTACCAGAGCCCTCTGATGGAAGCTTATGTAGATGAAGTGAGGAAGCTGGAAGAACACTTTGAAGGGCTGCAAATGGAGCATGTCGCGAGAGCTCAGAATGAGATAGCAGACGGCCTTTCGAAGTGTGCTTCGTTGAAGTTACCTGTGGAACCAGGGACCTTCTTACTCAAGCTGACTCAACCATCCGTTACACCATCAGTTGGGTAGTCCAAGAAAAGGAAGTTGGTCTCCGGCGACTACTCGCAGGCGGACCTCCCTGAGACCGCCGCCAAGGTCCCCAAGATCAACAACCAGAACGCCGGGGGACAGCCCGCTCCTGCAGATCCCAGGATCCGTCCAGTCGAAGCCGGTGTCCCCGGTAAGCCTTGCTCCGGCGAGCGGATCAGCAGTCTGAACGCCGAGGGACAGCCCGCTCCTGCGGATCCAAGGATCCGTCCAGTCGAAGCAGGTGTCCCCGATAAGCCTTGCTCCGGCAAGCGGATCAGCAGTCTGAACGCTGAGGAACAGTCCGCTCCTGCGGGTCCGAGGATCCGTCCAGTTGAAGCGGGGGTTCCCGACAAGCTTTGCCCCGGCAAGCTTGCCGGGGGATCACCGGCTCCGGCTGAACCAGAGGTTCTTGCCGTAGAAGCCGGGGTCCCCGCAGCGGCCTTCATGCCTTTAGTCCTTGCCGTCGAGCCCCAGGCTCCGGCATGGGCGCAGCAGATCGTCCGTTTTCTGCAAACTGGAGAACTTCCCGACGACCCAGAAGAGATGGAGAAGATCACCAGGCAGTCAAGTATGTACCAGTTCGTGGACAACGAGCTGTACAGAAGGAGACTCAACGGTGTCAGATTGAAGTGCATCTCCAGGGAAGACGGACAGAAGCTGTTGGCAGAGATACACGGAGGCATGTGCGGCCATCACATTGGCGCAAGAGCACTTGTCGGGAAAGCCTTCCGGCAAGGGTTCTTCTGGCAAGAAGCCCTCCAAGATGCAACTGCACTAGTAACCAAGTGTGAAGCGTGCCAGTTCCATGCAAAACAGATTCATCAGCCAGCTCAAGCTCTCCAAACAATCCCTTTATCCTGGCCCTTCTCAGTCTGGGGGCTCGACATCCTCGGCCCTTTTCCCCGAGCCGTCGGGGGCTTCGAGTACTTGTACGCTGCAATCGACAAGTTCACGAAGTGGCCAGAAGTGGAGCCAGTGAGGAAGGTGACCGCGCAGTCAGCAGTCAAGTTCTTCCGGTCGATCGTCTGCCGTTTCGGAATCCCCAACAGAGTCATCACCGACAACGGGACACAATTTACAAGTCGCGCCTTCATGCAATACGCCCAGGATCTCGGCGCCAAGGTCTGTTTCGCTTCGGTTGCTCACCCCAGGAGCAACGGTCAAGCAGAAAGGGCCAACGCTGAAGTGCTGCGCGGACTCAAGACCAGGACCTTCGACAGGCTGCACAAGTGCGGAAGAAATTGGATTGAGGAGCTGCCGGCGGCTCTTTGGTCAATCAGGACGACACCAAGTCGAGCCACCGGACAGACACCTTTTGCTCTAGTCTATGGAGCGGAAGCAGTTATCCCCACGGAACTCGTATACGGATCTCCTCGGGTGCTTGCTTATGACGAGCTCGAGCAAGAACGGCTGCGCCAAGATGACGCGCTGCTCCTTGAGGAAGGACGTCTCCAGGCTGCGGTACGAGCTGCTCGATACCAGCAAGCCTTGCGTCGCTACCATAGCCGCAAGGTCAAGGCCAGGAGTCTCGAAGAGGGCGACCTTGTTCTTCGGCGCACTCAGTCGGCCAAGAATTCCAACAAGTTGACGCCAAAGTGGGAAGGACCTTATCGGGTGAGACAAGTCACGAGGCCTGGCGCTGTCCGCCTCGAGACCGAAGAAGGCGTACCAGTGAGCAACTCCTGGAACATAGAGCATCTTCGCAAGTTTCACCCATAAGGCGCGGTTGCCGTGACCCGCTCCGGCAACCATCGGTTTGTACAGGCCTTGCCGCTGTTGCATGTAACCCCTTGTACAAAGCCAGGCGAAGCCCCTGGCACCAGATAAAGTTGCCCTGTTAGGCGACCTTGTTCTTAGGCACGTTCAGTCGGCCAAGAATTATAACAAGTTGACGCCGAAGCAGGAAGGCCCTTGTCGGGTGGAATGAGTCGCGAGGCCCGGCGCTGTCCGCCTCAAGACCGAAGAGGGCCTACCAGTGAGCAACTCCTGGGAATATAGAGCATCTTCGCAAGTTCCGCCCACTAGGCGCGGTTGCCGTGATCCGCTCCGGCAACCATCGGTTTGTACAGGCCTTGCCGCTGCTGCATGTAACCCCTTGTACAAAGCCAGGCGAAGCCCCTGGCACCAGATAAAGTTGCCCTGTTAGGCGACCTTGTTCTTAGGCACGTTCGGTCGGCCAAGAATTATAACAAGTCGACGCCGAAGCAGGAAGGCCCTTGTCGGGTGGAACGAGTCGCGAGGCCCGGCGCTGTCCGCCTCAAGACCGAAGAGGGCCTACCAGTGAGCAACTCCTGGGAATATAGAGCATCTTCGCAAGTTCCGCCCACTAGGCGCGGTTGCCGTGATCCGCTCCGGCAACCATCGGTTTGTACAGGCCTTGCCGCTGCTGCATGTAACCCCTTGTACAAAGCCAGGCGAAGCCCCTGGCACCAGATAAAGTTGCCCTGTTAGGCGACCTTGTTCTTAGGCACGTTCAGTCGGCCAAGAATTATAACAAGTCGACGCCGAAGCAGGAAGGCCCTTATCGGGTGAGACGAGTCGCGAGGCCCGGCGCTGTCCGCCTCAAGACCGAAGAGGGCCTACCAGTGAGCAACTCCTGGGAACATAGAGCATCTTCGCAAGTTTCGCCCATAAGGCGCGGTTGCCGTGATCCGCTCCGGCAACCACCGGTTTGTGCAGGCCTTGCCGATGTTGCATTTAAGCCCTCGTACAAAGCCAGGCGAAGCCCCTGGCCGAAGATAAAGGAGCGCTGGCGCCCTAGATTTTAGCATGCATGCTGAGTCAGAGTCTCGTCCTTGGTTAGGGTTGTCAGTTCCTAACTGTCGCTAACCCCTAACTTAGAGGTCGAGTCCGCGTCTTTTTCCCATCCTTCCCCTTTTGGCTCGCAGGAATTGAATGTCCTTGCCGGGCCGCTCAAGGACAAGGAAGAGGAGAAGGACGAGCCAACACCTGCCCCCCGGCGGGCCAGAGTCGCCGGGGGCTGCAACCTCAGATAAGTTTTTGCATCCCTCATCATGCATTCTCTTATGGACAGTGGAATTTGAAAGCCTCCTTCCCTCCTGAAAAGCTACCGTGCTCTCTTAGCGGCAAGCCCCAGAGCGCGTTCCTGGGGCCCGTTTCGATAGCAGCCGCGGCAGCAAGGGGGAGGGAAGCGAGGGGCCGGAACCCACCTGCTCCCCGCCTCCGTCAAGGGCGTGAGAAAGGTCGAGCAGTGCGGGGGAGCGGCTGGGCCTATTGCCGGGCGAGAAACTGTCTATCTTAACGATGTAAAGGATTCGTTCCCTACCGCGGTTTCCACCCGCGAGACAAATGATCCGGCAAACATCCCCTTTTCATTAAAAACATTCCACTCAGGTACAGTTCAGAGAGAATGAAAAACATGAAAAGAGGGATTACAAGGCTTAAACGCAACTAAGGCCCGAAGGCTTACGAGCTGAAAAGAGATAAGGTGCCCGTAATCCCTTTCTTGTCTCTCTCCCCAGGAGGTAGGGCAAGTAGGCGAAGAGGGCGAAAGGGGCACCTAGATGAGCTACGGGTGGCAGAAGGCACCAAGAGAAGATCCGGGGGCTCCGCCCGGGGGTCTCCGGAGGCTGAAGAAGACGGAGGCGCCGGAGGCAGAGCTGGAAGATGAGGCAGCGGCCTTGCCGCCAGCCTCTTCCTCTTTCGCAGCCTCGCCACTCTGGCCGCCCGAGGAGATCAAGCCCCGGGCAAGAGGAGCTTGCCGGGCCGAAGAGAAGACCCCGGTGGTCGTCACCGAGAGCAAGGGTGATGACGGCGTCTGGGGCGCATCTGGAACACGAGGCACCGGAGCGTCAGCCAGCTGTCGAAGTCGGCCCGTACTCCGACTTCGCGGCCTTCGACGTCCGCCCTCTGTCCTCCTCAGCAGCCCCCCTATGCCAGTCGCCCAAGGAGACGACCCCGGGGAGTTCACGGAGCCCGGCGCGGTCGATGGGGCCGCCGGTGCCACACGGAGCTGCGGCCGACGCCTAGTCGTACCCGTCATCCCGGCGGCTACTCCCCTCGTCGTCGCTGTCGCTCCCCTCCTCGTCACTCTCGCTCGAGGAGGAGCCTTCGCTGTCGGAGGAGCTATCTTCGCAGCACCGGGCCCGGATGCCGAAGCCCCAGAAGGCCTTGACGGAGAGGAGGTCCTCCCCCACTAGCTTAAAGTGGAGGGTGAACCCCTCCGTCAAGCTGTGGATCCGGGCGAACGTCTTCCACCCGCGGCCCAGACACACCACGCCGGGAGCTCGGGACTCGACGTGGACCCGCGTCCCACTGATCCCACAGCCCCTCATGCGCAGGTTTAGCGTCTCAGGCTGCTCCACCTCCAACACGTTCGCGAATGGAGCAGGAAGCCGGAGGCGGCGACGAGGCGCCCGGCGCAGCCTGATAATGAACTCACGGGGGTCGTCCCCGAGATGGACCGCGGGAAGGAACGGAGCCGCTGGCGGAGGCAAGGGCGGCGCACCGATCCGTCCGCCCCGAGCGCCTCGGCCCTGTCCACGACCTCGTCCGCAACCTCGCCCTCTCCCTCTTCCCCCGACGATCGGCTCCGCCGCCGCGGGCGCAAGGGGAGGAGGGGCGCGTTGCCTAGCAGACACCCTCGCGGCAACCGAAGAAGAGCCAGGGTTCCCCCCTCCATTACAGACGGGGGAAGGAAACCAGAAGCAGAAGGAGGAAGGAGATGGAGTGCGTATTTCCGTCGCCCCCTTTCGCTCCTTATAAAGGAGCGGAGTGGGACCGCGGCCGCCCCGCTCCTCCAATAGAAGCGGAGGAAGGGCAGGCGACTGGGGCCGACCCACTGCATCGACCCGCGCCGGCCCGACTCCCTGCCCCCGCCGCCGCGACTCCGAGTGCATGAGGACCGCGTGGTGGGCGCGCAGAACCGAGGCGACGGGTGGGACGACCTCTCCCCATCCCGTAATTATGGGGAACGGACGCCTCGAAAGCCGCGCCCCACCCCCGTTCATTTATTGAGCCGCGCCTCCGCACCTCCCTCCACTTAAAGAGGGAACGGGCGTTTTCGCCCCCACGACGCCGCGGTAAGCGCGCGCCGCCTGGGGAAGGCGCGGCGGATGCGGAGTTAAGGAGCAGCGCGACCAAGGCCATGCGTGCCCGTGCACCGTTAGGGCCTGGCCCAACGACGCTCGGCACCGTGTGTGACCCAGGCCCGGGGGCTCCTGTCGGTGTACTAAAGTAGGGGTACCTTAGTACCCCAGACTTGTGCACGGGCAGTTGTAGCACCCTGCGGCAAGGCCCGCCCAGGAAGCGCCAAGAGAAGACCAAGCATTCAGGACAAGGCCCCCGGCAAGAGGAGCTTGCCGGGCCAAGAAGACAAGGCCCCCGACAAGAGGAGCTTGCCGGGCCAAGAAGACAAGACCCCGGCAAGAGGAGCTTGCCGGGACGACTGAGCCCATGTAAGGCCATCCAAGAACAAAGTATACGAGACAGAAGATCGAGACCCCGACAAGAGGAGCTTGTCGGGAAGGCCGAACCCAGGCACCACAAGAGAAGCCCGCCATGGCGCGCCAAGCGCCCCGGCAAGGCCTGATAGCTGGCACGCTATCAGGCACAGGAAGACGACCCCCGCGGAAAGCCACTTGCCGCGGCAAGATCGCCACCTCAAGACTGCGCTCCAGCTCGCCCGCCCACGCGTCGCTCCGGGGCTTCCCCCAAGGGCACGTGGCGAGGCACCGCGCAGCCTGAGGCATGCGGTGGCATGCAGCCGCCATCGTGGCGAACGGTGGCGCACCTAACGGTCCGCCTCGGTGCTGTCCGGGCGACCGTGACGGGCATTTAATGCCCTTGTCCCCTACCGTCAGAAGTAGGTATGATAACACTGTGCCGCACTGTAGCGCCACCGTTCCCGCACTATTACAACTACCACCCCTTTTACACTTTTACCCCTTTCTCTTACGTTGACACCTGTCGGTGACCCCTTTGCGCTATAAAAGGAGGCCCGTGTGCAACGTAGAGGAAGCCCCGGGGGTTCGGAGATTCGGCATCCAGACAGCCATACGCTCGGTGCAGCTAGCTCTCCAAGCTCCCGAGCTCCCCAGTTCAATACAACCAAGCAGGAGTAGGGTTTTACGCGTCCATCGCGGCCCGAACCTGGGTAAACCGCCCGTGTGCTCGCCTCGATCTGCTCTCTGTGCTCCCTCCGCCCCCCTCACCGGACAACGAAAGGGGCTCCGGCCCCATAGGTGCTCGCGGGGGACGCAGTCCGCCCCGACAGTCGTCCATATCCCAACCTTGCTGACCGTAATCCGGCCAGGGCTCTCCTGATAAAGAGAGAGACTTTAGTGACTTCAGGATGTCGCTAAAGGGCGAGTGCTGAAAGATGTCCGTGGCGGTGAACTCCATGATCGGCGCCCAATCGGATTCGATCGGCAAGGGCGCGGAAGGCTCGGAGTCGGGAGAGGAGTCCGGCTCTTTGGAGTCACGAGCCTCGCGGGGGGCAGGGCTGGTGTTCGGCTTGATCGCCGTAGAGATTGCAGCCCCCAAGGCAGTGTCTATCCACTTATCCTCGATTGGTGTGGTCGGCTCCGAGTTAAGGGTCGGAGCGGACACAGGTGCGGCCTCCAGGGCACTGTTCGGCGGCAGAGCTAGATCGTGCCCATCGTGACAGTGCGGCGCGCCTGGCAGTGGCTCAGATCCGTCGAAGATCAAGTCTCCGCGGTCGTTCGCCGTGTAGTTTAAGCTTCCAAACCTGACCTGATGGCCAGGGGCGTAACTTTCGATCTGCTCCAGATGGCCAAGCGAATTGGCCTGCAGTGCAAAGCCGCCGAATACGAAGACCTGTCCGGGGAGAAAAATCTCACCCAGGACAGCATCGTTGCTGATGATCGGAGGAGCCATCGGGCCTAAAAGTGACAACACAGAGGAACTCTCAATGAAAGCACCAATGTCGGTGGCAAAACCGGCGGATCTCGGGTAGGGGTTCCCGAACTATGCGTCTAGGCGGATGGTAACAGGAGACAAGGGACACGATGTTTTTACCCAGGTTCGGTCCCTCTCGATGGAGGTAAAACCCTACTCCTGCTTGATTAATATTGATGATATGGGTAGTACAAGAGTAGATCTACCACGAGATCAAGGAGGCTAAACCCTAGAAGCTAGCCTATGGTATGATTATTGTGTTGTCCTATGGACTAAAACCCTCCGGTTTATATAGACACCGGAGAGGGCTAGGGTTACACAAAGTCGGTTACAATGGTAGGAGATCTACATATCCGTATCACCAAGCTTGCCTTCCACGCCAAGGAAAGTCCCTTCCGGACACGGGACGAAGTCTTCAATCTTGTATCTTCATAGTCTAGGAGTCCGGCCAAAGGTATAGTCCGGCTATCCGGACACCCCCTAATCCAGGACTCCCTCGGAGGGGGAGAGAGCCCCCCTTCCTCTTCTTCTTCCTTGACCTTCCCCTAGATGGAAGAAGGGTTTCCCCTCTGGTCCATGGCCTCCATGGTGGCAGAGGGGCGAGAGGCCCTCCGAGATTGGATCTCTCTCTCTGTTTCCTTCTGTTTCTGCGCTCCCTGATTTTGCCCTTTCACCGTTTCTTAAATTCCTGGAGATCTGTAACTCCGATTGGGCTGAAATTTTGACATGATTTTTATCCGAATATTGGCTTTCTTGCGGCAAAAGAAGGGCACCAACCGCCTCAAGTAGTGGCCACGAGGGCCCTGGGCGCGCCCTACCCCCTGGGGCGCGCCCCTCACCCTCCTAGGCCCCTCGGGCATCGTCTCGCGTTGATTCCACTTCCCAAAATTCACATATATTCCAAAAAAATCTCCGTAAGTTTTTATCCCATTTGGACTCCGTTTGATATGGATTTTCTGCGAAACAAAAAACATGCAACAAACAGGAACTGGTACTGGGCACTGGATCAATATGTTAGTCCCAAAAATAGTATAAAAAGTTGCCAAAAGTATGTAAAAGTTGTAGAATATTGGCATGGAACAATCAAAAATTATAGATACGACGGAGACGTATCAACTATCCATGAATATTATTTGAGTCTTCTTTGAACTCTTTTATGCATGATTGTTATAGCTTTGTATTTCTCTCTGATCTATTGATTTGGTTTGGCCAACTAGATTGATTTTTCTTGCAATGGGAGAGGTGCTTTGTGATAGGTTTGATCTTGCGGTGCTCAATCCCAGTGACAGAAGGGGACATGACACGTATTTGTATCGTTGCCATTAAGGATAAAAGGATGGGGTTTATTCATGCGTGAGTTTACTTTGTCTACATCATGTCATCTTGCTTAAGGCATTACTTCGTTCTTTATGAACTTAATACTCTATATGCATGCTGGATAGCGATCGATGTATGGAGTAATAGTATTAGATGCAAAATCATTTCGGTCTACTTTTCTCGGGCGTGCTGGCTATATACATGATCATTGACTTGGATATCTTCATGATTATTTGCTTTTCTATCAATTGCCCAACAGTAATGTGTTTACCCACCGTATGCTATTTTCGAGAGAGAAGCCTCTAGTGAAAACTATGGCCCCTGGGTCTACTTTTTATCATATATTAAATCAAAATACCTTGCTGCAATTTTTATTTATTTATTTTATTTTGTGTTTTATCACCATACAATTTAAGCTTGAAAGTAACTGCCGAGTGATTGACAACTCCTTGTTCGCGTTGGGTGCAAGGATTTGTTATTTTGTGTGTAGCTACTGCTAACGAGGTGTTGCATGGTTCTACTGCTAGATCGGCAACCTTGGTTCTTAACTGAGGGAAATACTTATCTCTATTGTACTGTATCATCCTCTCCTCTTCGAGGAAATCCCAACGCAGCTCACAAGTAGCAATAGCCTACTCGGAGCTCGAGTTTGGAAAACTAGCGAACTCCTGTTAATTAGTTCGCCCAAAAGCTCATCTATCGCTGGGACTGGATATTTACTAAATATAGGCATGGAATTCAGACGACAGTATTTTATGCAAAGATGCCTTGTGCCATATTTCTTCTTGACTAGAAGTGCTAGTTCAAGGATGGACTTGAGCTTCATTGAATGGTACCAGAATCAAGCAATTCTTGTATACGACATTCTATTTCGCTCCTCAATTCCAGCTTGTACCGATAAGGCTGGAGGTTAACTGGTTGTGCTCCTTACATCAACACAATTCCATGATCACAAGCTCTGCCTGGTGGTAATGTCTTGGGTTTACTAAACACTAATTTGAATAGTTCTAGTATATGCAAGATAGTTGGAGGAATTGGATTTTGTTTAGGTGCATTGTATGTCATGGCAAGGTGAATGATGTGAGCCACAACCCCTTGTCGAAAGTCATACAACAGCTCATGGGAAAAATAAAAGAACAATTCAGTTCATCTAAAACACTACCGTGCAAAGATGCACTCCCGTCTGAGTGGAGATGAGCATGTGTTGTTTTCCCCATCCACATTCATTAGGTTGTGTTAGTGAAGCAAATCCATACCACGTATTGCATCATATGCACCGTGAGATAATACATGAATATTGTCATTGAATTCATGGCCTTACAACACCCAATTGCATGCTGAAATGAATTGTGTACAATGTAAACACAACTCCATCTATTATTTTGACTCTGCATTCTTTAGGTAGTTTTTGAACTCCTTTCAGTTTATTCTCCAGCCACCGATCGAGAAAAGAAGTGGAACTGTTAGAATCAATCAGAATAAGAACTTCATGTCCTTGAAGGAATGCCTGAAGTTGAATTACACCAATGTAACTAAACGCTCAGTGCATTAGTCTGGTGAAATCCTTAATAACCAAGGTAACCCCGTGCGACAGCAAGGGCCTTGGTTGGGCAACAGACTCACGATGCAGGTTGCTGATTAGTCGTGATGTTACTTGGACGCATGTACACATTGGGAACACATCATTAAGGTGTCTACAAGACCATGTTGGAAATCAAGACAAGATTCTAAGAGCAAGTATAAGGTTGTAAGTAAAGTCCTCATAATTATCGTCGATCATTCATGATGTTATTTGGACACCTTCCGGTCAATAATTATTAGCGATATATGGACACCCATAATAATTCCCGCATACTAGCGAAGATCTTTATTGAGCGAACTTCTGTTATCGTATACCATTCCATGTGCTTCATGGTATGTTACAAAATCCGAGTTGAGACTTTTTCAGTATCCCCATGATCAACACTTTGATCACTCTATATACCTAGTTTCCTCATTACTGGCTTGTACTCTTTACTCGTTTCTGTATTCCGATGTCCCCGTGACTAATACCTTAATCACTATGTCTGGCCAGACGATGAACACTATAATACCAAGTGGGCCCAGAGTGTATCTCTCCATCGCGTGAGGAGCAAATCCTAATATTGACATATCGAATACCACAACATACTTTTCCAGTAATACCCAAAAGCTACTTTTATAATCACCGAGTTACAGTGTGGCATTTGGCAACCCTAAAGCTGTCATCCAATATCTACATATATGATATTATCACAGTCTAAGAACGTAAGTAAACATTTAATACTTTCTATGAAAATACCGACAACATATTGATGAAGTGATCTCGCAGTATTTCATAAGTTGGGTCTATCCAACACCATTGTCACCCTAACAATTTTACCATTGTTGTCAGCATCTGTTACACTAACAATACCCTTGGTTTGGAAAACATAATCATCAATAACACATGAGCTAGTCTAGAGGCCAAACTAGGGATCTATTAGGTGTTTATCTTTCCAGACATGCAAATAGGTTTTCCCCTAAATCTCACATTCAGGAACCATTTCAATATATACCACAGAAATATAAAGTTAATTATGAACATGAAAATATAATAATAACATCTTTATTATTGTCTCTAGCGCATATTTCCAACATGTTTCCCCATTAATGGTCCTCATCGCCTACCTGGTCGTTATCGCCCCGTTTCTCACCGGAGTGCATCATGCTGGAGCATGCCGCTGCACTCGCCATCTTCCTCTCCGCCAACTATCTTCCTTCACACTCACCTCGTCCCCTCCATGTCGCACCCCTTTTCTCATGAATATGTCACTAAAGAGAACGTGACACCCATCGGTATGAGGAGAAGGTGTAGTGGTACTCGGAAAAGGTCGATGTTGAAACCTAACTTGAAGTTGAATCAACCAACAAGGACGAGCACCTTCCTTCGTCAGCCGTTGTGTCACCCGTGTGAAGGATGTCATCGAAGTCGAAGCAGTGCATATGGAGGGAGAATCCATTATGACCATCTCCCACATATAAGACACACGTTGTTGCATAGAACACACCGAAGCCCAAGTCGACGCAGCCAAAGCCTCCACTTTGCTGCGAGGTCACCTTCAAAAGGCGGTTGCCGACAAAACATTCCTTTTAGAAAATTCTCATGGTAGCTCAATGAATTTATTTTATTTGCAGTGTCTATGTGATGTTGAACTCAAGGTCTGCTGACAAAAATTGCATTGTTTTGTATGTGATACTGAACGTAATGTCGATGAAAATGCAGTACTTACATATGAAGAAAGGACATAAAGGCTAACAAATTGGCCCACATATATAGAGATTGCAGAATGATGAATCTGAGTTTGTGGAGGGCACTCGTAACTATTTTAGAGGTTGCGAATATGACTCGTCAGCTAGAGTTGCTCTAAGAGCAATTAGTCAGACGACCCCTTCCTACTTACCGAAGAGTCCATTCTCACTGAGAGTTCTCACCTAGCAAAACTAGGAGTCGGCCTAAGAGCATCTCCAACAACATACCAAAAGACACAATCATGATCAAAAATCAGTTTTTTTATACTTTCGGTGTAAAAAAACGGCTTCAACAACGACCCTGTACCCATAGGGCGGCCATCTTTTTGGCCCTGGCCAAAAAATTGCAGCGGGTGATATGCACTTGGGTCACCACTAGCATCCGATCAAAAACAAAAAACGTCCCGGCGGAAACCCAACCATCACTCACTGAACTTTCACAAACCGTCGCGCCGCCTCACCTCACCTCTGCGTGACAAATTCCAGCCGCCGGCGCCAGTCACACGGCCGCGCCTAGCCCCGTTGCACGAGGCCATTGTTGTGACCCTAAGGATCGCTGTTGCGCTTGCGCTACTGCTACCCGATCCCACCGCGCTCCACACCGCCGCCCGCCCCAAGCTCCCCTGTCGTCCCCGAGCACCGCGCCGGCGCCCCTGAGCTCCCGCAACCAACCCTGAGCAGCATGTCACCGTCCCCAAGCTCTCGCCGCCGTCCCCGAGCACCACCTCGCGAGATTCCACCGTCATTGCCACCATCCTCGCCGAGCTCCTCCCCACCGTCGGATCTACCTCCCGGCCTCCCCACCATCAGACCGCCATGTTTCGTGTGGTTCTCAAATTTTTGGTCATCAGTTTTTGTATGCTGGAAAAGCACAAAAACTCTTATTGACCAAAAACCTTCACTAGTAAATTCCGCATCGTCAGTGAACATCTCAAGCAGAAATCACGAACGAGGAATTTGGTAAACTACCAGGCTGAACCAGTGAACCGTCCAAACGATACCTTTATATAGCACTAAAAAAAACTAATGCAATGCGGCGAGTTTCCTTCTCTACATCTTTGCTCAAACTGGTGTAAAGGTGGCTGGTCCTAAGCGAGATTGACACGAAGAAAGGGTGAGGAAAGGCTGGACCAAAGGGTCAATAATGCGCCCGATTTAGTACTTGCCTCTCCCAAAAATAAATAAGATGAGGGTTTCGTGCTACCTGTCCAACAACACACCCAATGATTCAGCCACGGCGGTCACGCCGGTTGCGCCCCTGTCTACCAATGATTCAATCACGACACCACCATTGCCATTGCTCCCGCCCGTCTACGAATCCAATCAGGAGCTCATATGATACACGCTGGTTCTGGTTGGAAGCTGTCGCCAGTGAGCACATGCAGTAGGACCTGATATCCTGGTTGGGCTGAGGTGGCATGGATGGTAACATCACGTCGTCACATTTTTTTTATGGTAATATATGTCTCATTCCTATAGATATCAAAGTACAAGTCATGTAAGAACCGACATGATAAAATTAAAAAAAATTAATAGAACATCTCTGAGTTTGACATCAACGCCCGAACCCGTTTTCGGCACCACCACGACAGCCACCGAATAAAAGAATGACGGATCACCTCCTCACCCGAGCTTGACGCGGCTCCATCGCTGATGTGCAGTTTTGCAGACCTTCAAGGTGGCTCACCAAAAATGAAGGCTTTGCCGTTGAACGAATCAGACCGGGGCAACACCCCTGCACACGTCATCGAACTCTAGATCTAGCACCCACCACGACTTAGACGCGAGGAAATAATACATGCCATCCACAAACCATGAACCCAGCAGACGTTTCATCTTTCAGATGTCGTCAATGCAGACCACGATCTGCATCCGCTCCTCAACTACCTCCCAAACTCCGCGCCAACGCTGGAGCAAACGTCATCGCAACGGCAGAGCCCGAGGACACAGATCCACCACGAGGATGCCGCCACCACCACGCCATCCTTACTTGAACAGACTGATATCCAAATTCATCCGCAACCATAGGACCGATGGCCTCGTCAGGGAAGGATCCGAAGAATCTTTATTCAAGCCGTCATCGTCGCTATCGAAGCCAAGATAATAAACAACCTAAAAACCTAGACTACGAGGGAGTAAGAACGATCACAGAAGTAGCGAAGACCCGTTGACGACGGAGATGTATATTTGGTACGGGTGCTCGTATATCTTCAGATTTATTTTAAGATTATCGACGATGTGATGTCCGTTCAGTGAAAGAAGATATTTCTTCCGGCCATGGAGACATAAGTGATAACTTCGTCAATTTTAAAATAGTATTTTGTGTCGCCTCAGTTTCTCGAAGATGCTCATAAAGATAAAATATACATATATTTGTACGGAAAATATATGTGTACCATAGTGGTAGGGCTTTTTTTACACAAAACAAGAAATGATTTTATCCGCAACCCAAAGGCTGCGCAGGTTACCTTAACTACTACCGCCCGGAGCAAAGAAAAGAATCCTTCGCTTTACCCCCCACGTGGGGTACCCCCTGCGCTCGTGAAGAATCTTGGCCGGTTTGTTACAGCTTATCCGCATCCCCGGCCGTCAGCTGCGCGACGGACGGCCCAGATCTCTTCCAGGGAAAGCGCCGCAGGCCCCAACCGCACGTAAACGACCAGAAAGTCTCTTGTCCCTCCGCGCCCCCGGGGCCCCCCGCGCCGCGCGTTTAACGCGCCACCGTTAATTTATCGCTGACGCCTGGGCCCGGATGCCGTGGGCCCTGACAGCGCGGGGTAAGTAAGAGCAGAGTGGAGTTAGCGAAAGAAGCACAAGAAGGGAGACCCGGACGCGACCAGTCACGCGACCCACGCTACTGGTTACTCTTCGCCGCCGCCGCCATTGCCGAGCACGGGAGCGCCGAGACCCACACTTGTCGCTTCGCCATGGACAGCGGCGGCAACAGGAGCGGCACTGCCGGTGAGCCCAGCGCATTGTGGCGCCCCTTGCTCTCTTCTTTTCTCCTGGCTCGTCGTGTGATGTAACCGCGGCGGTTCCCGCGTGTGTGTGTGTGTGCAGGGGGAGGGGACGGCGCGTGCAGCGGCGGCCACCTGTGCCACCTGTGTGGGTACAAGTACGCGAGCGCGCACCCCAGCGCCAAGCAGCGGCGCGCGCACCGCAAGAACTGCGGCGCTGGCGGCGGCGGCGGCAAGTCGCCGCCCACCGCCGCCACCGCCAGTGCGGAGGCGGAGGAAGAGCGCCAAGGCAAGAAGTTGGTGCTAGGTACCGCGCGGTTCCTTTCCCGCTCTTTTTCCGGCTCGTTGCTTGCGTCTGCGGTGTTCTTGCGCTGATGCGTTTGCGTGTCCTCGACCTAGGTGAGGATGTCGGAGGAGAGGGAAATGGGGCGCCTGCTCCGGATTCTGGCGGCGTTTTGCCCGGATCTGCGGAGGATGTTGGGAGTGCAGTAGATGACGACGACACTGGAGGTTTGCTCCAATTATTCCTCCCCGAATATTCCCCGTTCTTTGTTTTATTTGCCAAAAATCTATGTCAAATGATTTAGTTGGGGTTCGTCAGGTGGAAATTGCTGCTCTACTTCTTTTTCTCCCATTTATCGTTTGCCAATGCAGAGAAGAACTTCCATGATTGAGTAAGATCGTACTGATGTTGCAGGCTGGAATACAGTACAGCGGTTCCTGTCTTCTCGATTAGCGGTGTAATGTTCAGATTGTGTGTACGTACTTCGTTGTCAACTTCGGGGTTAGGATAATATTCTTCGGGGGTAGTGATGATTTGGAAATCCCATACTGTGTGTACATGCCAAAGTTCGGTAGAATAATGCGGCTCAGTAAATTAGTGAGGCCGGCAGCTTGCTGTTCCTTAGTACTAGGGCTCTTGTGAAATTGTCAACATCTTGTGCTGGCAGCATAACACACTGCCAGAAAGTCCAGGGCTATTTAATTATTCACCGTGCCATATGCGTACACTTTCTTCAATGCTCTTCTCACCGCTGTTGTATTTTTGTGATGCGTTACAACTGTAATTAATTTATTCTGTGGATTTCTTTTGCAGTGCACTCTTCTCCTAATACTGCCGGAGTTCACGTCATTATCAATGATGTCACTTCTGAAGGGCCTCCTAAGGCTAATGGGACTGACGTTCAAACTGAAGTTGATCTGCGGCTGCCTGAAAGCGCACCGCATTTTGAAGATTTGTATCCGTCTGAATCACATTGTAGTGGTGATCAGCATCAGGATGCCTCCGCTTCCCATTGTCAGCCAGAGCCTGAAGATGGTGCAAGATTCAGTCCAGACTTCTCTGCAGATGAAACAAGCAAGTCAAATGCTGTGTCCCTGGCATCAGATGCTGCTTCAGGTGAATTTTCTGCACAAACAATTGCTACAGCTGGTATCCCTGATGGTATTGCCGTTACTGAAAATGATTGTATGATCAACACCATTGAAGAAGACAAAACTAGTGAGGGCAAGTCGGTAAAAGGTAATGAGATTGATTCGTCCTATCAAGAGAAGCTGCAAAGCAAAATTGTTGAGGGGCATAGTCCTACTGCAGTGGAGGAAGATCTATATGTCAACGGCTTAGGTGTGGTTCCCGGAGAGCAAAACCCCAGTGAAGACACTGAATCCAAGGACGAAAGCGGGGTTATCGAACCTAACCCAGTTGAGCAAGTTTGTACCATCAAGGAACCTGTCGATGTACTTGGGAATAAGGAGCCTTCCACTGATAATAATGTCCACACAGATGATACCAGTAGTGATGATTTATCTCAACTTGCTTCTGGTGGTTGTCATTTGGAGGCAGCAGATGTTGTCGAAACACAGCAGAAAATTGATTCTACTTCTGTGGTAGCATATCAGCTGACAAATTCCAAACAGACATGCCTTAAAGAAGGGTCAAGCTATCCTGGTGCAGGTGAGACTTTTGATTTTTTGTGCTGATGATCCTGTACTCTGTATTTCGTACTACTTTTGTTGTTCGGTTGCAAAAGTTTTTGTAAGAAGTGGTAAAGTCTAATTTTGGGCTTTTGGTTAGGTTGTGCTGTCATAATTCATATTTGTGCATTATGCTCATAGTAACCAACCTGTGGTGAAAATGGTCCCTAATTCCTAAATATGGCATTGTTAGTCTTCTGGTTGTTTATCGAATCACAAAGATAATTTTATCTTATGCTTGAAATTTATGTATACAGCTCAAATAGAAGGCCTCGGTATTCAATCATGTAGCCCTATCTACAAGTTAGATAAAATTGGAATACCATCATTTTATTTTACAAGTAACAACATGTTCATAAATATCTCCCAACTATTTTATGTCCCTTATGATTATTGTTTATGAACTGACATTCAATGAGCATTTTGCAGATGAGGTTCTCCAAGCTGTATCAAGTGTAACAGAGTCTCCTGTGGATAGTCTAGTTGAGGAGGTCATATCAGCTGGCAGTGCTTCTGATGTTACAAAGAAAGATACCTCCGAGGTGACAACAGAAGATGACACACAGAATAATTCTAGCCATACAAGTAATGTCATTTCCATGCCATCTCAAATTGACCCAATAGAGCCTAGCTTAGACCCTACTCAGGAGATCAGTATGAGTAGCAAGCATGATGTTGACGAGAATAAACAAATTGAGAACGTAAGTGTGGACCTTACCTCCCGTGAGACTAACGATGTATGCAGTACGGATAACATTGAAGAGACTAAGCAGATTGAAGAAATTAGTGCAGAAGAGAGTACTCTGAAGACCAGCATATTACAGAGTGCAAGTAGTGTTGAGGAAAAAGAACAGACTGAAGAGGTGATAGCAGATCCTGCTTCTGACAATATGGATGTGATAAGCAGCAGAGACATAATTGTGCAAAAGGAACAGAGTGCTGTCCATGTGGGAACTGTTCATGAGATAAATGTGGTGGATATCCCAGCTATAGTTGAATTAGAGAGGCACGGTGAAGAAAGTACCAGAGACCTCCCAGCTATAGTTGAATTAGAGAAGCACGGTGAAGAAACTACCGCAGACCCTACTGCTCAGAAGGCAAACATTACAGATGAAGTTGAAGAAAAGAAGCAAGATGAAGAAATTACGTCAGATCCTGCCCCTCATGCTATCAATGTGACACACGAAGACAATATGCAGAATGAAGACAAGCCAGAGATCCCTAGTTCTCACAAAAATGTACTTGACGACACAGATATTGTTAAAGAAAAGGGTGAAGAAACTATGTCAGAGCCAACCTCTCACAACACTGATGCGGTAAGCATTGTTGATGCCATTGAAGGAAAGGAGAAAGAAGAGGTAACTCCAGAATCTACTCTTGATGTTAGCTTGGTCCACACCATTGACAATATCAAAGGAAAGGAGAGTGAAGAGCCTACTTCAGGCCCTACATCCGTCGATGCCGGAGGCAATGCAGGTACTATCCTTGTCGCGGACTCTAGTTCTCACATGAACAGCATGCCACAGGGCACAAATGATGCCAAAGAAGAGGACCAGGATGAAAAGGCTGCTGCGGACCATGCTCGGACTGATGGTGTTGAAGAAAAGAAGCAGAAGGAAGAGACTGCTGCAGAGACCAACACCAAGGATAGCGCAAATGACCATCTGAATGAAGAGATCACAGACAAGGAAATGACAATAGATTCAGATAAGAGCCATGTGTCCCTGAAGTCCCTTCTCTCCGAGAAAGGCATTGAATTTGAAGTTAAAGAAAAGAAGGCGAGCACCAAGGACCGAATGCTGTCGTTCAGGCGCAGATCGTCGAAGGACAACCCTTCGCCTGCCAAGCCAGGTTCTGAGCAGCAAGACTGGAACTCTCCGGCCAGGCTACCGGTGGAGAAGTCGCCGAAAGGGAAGAAGCAGCAGTGGATGCCGTTTATTTGCTGCCACTCCATGAACTGACCCTGCTGAGGGTCTTTCTGGAGATCATACTAGTGTGTCGGTGTGGTTAGGCTTGTCCAGATTTGTAAATGGTCATTCCGGTTTGTTCTGTCTTGTGTTGGCACTGATGATGTCTCAGACTTCAGTTTGTCCCATCATCACTTTTTTGTTTGGAGTTGCTCGGTTATTTGATTCGAGTAGTCCTGTACTCTGTTGATTTCTTCTTCTTAACACTAAAATTCTACTTGCTCAACGAATTCGAGTCCCAATGGTTCCCCAACAGGCCTCGATTCACGACACAGACACTGATCCAGTCCCTTGTTCATCATGAACTGTTGTGTCCCTCGTTCAGCTGCCTTGTACTATTTTTGTAGTGATCTCTTGTTAGATTCAGGACTGGAGCCTCGTTTGGTTGGCAGCTTAGGTGTCCTGACGTCTGAGTAACTGTACTAGAGTTCTAGTTTTAATCCATTAGTTAGAAGCAAAAGGAGGCTCTTGATGCATCCAGCACCAGCCTTACGTATGCACTTTAATCAGGTAAAAAAAATTAAGAGTTAGCCAGTTGATGCACATTTATCAGAGAAGGAGCACATGCATGTGAGCCTATCAGGCATCTCTAGAAAAAATCAGTCAACATGCGTCGTTGCCGGACACGCGAACGCACGCTCTAGAAGTAGCATTGTTCTTATCTGATGACTAATTAAACTAAAGAACCATTGTGTCAGCAGTAGTATTTGACCTATCTATCTGTCTGTCTGGTCTATCATCTATCTAATCTCAAATCTCCTGATTGCTTCTCACCATCCCCGGCCATACATCCTGCATCATTTATTTGGTCAGCCTGCTCGCTCTTGGCTCAGAGCATTCACTGATCGAACTTACGAGGCTATTGTGTTGCATTGCATAGTTTAGTTGTACCTTCCTTGCAAATAAAATTCTTCTATTCTACTCCTACGATTTTAACTGCTATTTTGCACCTTGTCTCAATAGGGAAACCCCTGCCTACCAAACAATTGTTATTATACTTGTGTGGTTCCCCAATCGCAAGTGCAAGTGGCGAAATACTTTGCGGAAGGGGCCAGATATCGCATACTGCCTTCAGCAGGAGCGTCGACACACTTCAGGTTTAACTCTGAAACGAGACGTTCGAAAGAATAACCTTGCATAGGGGGGCGTTAGGAAAGCACACGACACAGATTCTTAAGGCAGGACCATCTATTTCCCGGAAAGTGCACGCTATAACATGCATTGTTCTTGACAAGAAAAAATATCGCCTGGCAACCTCAAAACTGAAATTTCTCTAGTTTTTAGCAACTCCAAGCACATGTGTGATCTAACCAGCCCATAGAGCTGAGCAGGTAAGCTGGCCCTTGAGGGCACTCCGGGACTCCTATCCTTCCTTTGGGTACTGCTCCAGTTCAAGCTTTCTGTGATTGGAGAAACCAATTAGATCTGCTGCGCGGACACAAAATTAAACAGTGAGAGATGCAGATGTGCTTACGCTTTCTTCTGCTGAAGGCTTGGTCATCTTAGAGAACATATTGCTGTAGAATTTGGCATCCTTCTTGTTGATTTCCTTGATCTTTTCCTTCAGAGTCTTGTATGTCAACTTCACATCCCTGTCAGAATCAGCAACTTCGTCAAAAATCAAATTGACACGGCGTAACCTTGTCAGTATCAGATTGAGGTTCCCGCAAAAAAAAGAATGAGGTTTAGATAATAGACCCTTCTGTGGAACTTACCTGTTTTCAGGATCAATTTCCAATGCCTTCTTAATGTCGACCTCTGCTAACTCTAGGTCCGCAAGCTGAGTGTAAGCTTGGGCCCTTCTGTACAAAGCCTTGACATTTTGGCTGTCCAGTTCCAGAACCTGTCAAGAAAGCGAGATATGTTACCTTGGTTTGTTACGAATACTAAATATACACTATTGCAGGATCAGTGATAAATGTACCTTGGTGCAAAGCTTTTCGGCTTGCTTATAGTCTTTCAGCTTCAGCTTGCAGGCAGCATTGTTTAAGTTGCAGGTGATCTTCAGTTGCTTGGACTGCTTTTTCTCATCCTCACTGAACGAAGTGTCATAGTCAATGAACTTTGCAGCCTGGGAGGTAAATGGATTTCAGATGGTCAATCAGGCACCATAGAGAAGCCGAGCAAAGATAAGTGAGAACACAGATGATATGTGTACAGATGTTAAACAAAAGGAAGACGTCAGACCTTCTCATAGCGCTTAGAAGCTCTGGCATATTTGCCAGATTTGAACAAGGCATTCCCCTCTTCTTTCTTGGTTCCAGCAGCCTCAATCTTCTCTGAGTTGTTCAAGTCCCATGACTCCTTATCCTATGTATCAAAAAGATGCCCATAATTTTGGCTGTGCACAGAATGTTGAATCAGAAGAATGCACAGGAACATTTCAAAGAGAAGCACACCTTTACAAATGATACAAGCTCCACTTCGTAAATCACAGTACTGTTAGGTGGAACGACAGCATCCTGCTTTGACTCCGTCGAGCCATAAGCGTATTCAGGGGGAATAGTGACAAGAGCAACCTCGCCCTTCTTCATGTTTAGCACAGCACGATCAAGACCCTCAATAACAGCCTCTGAAAATAAAGTATAACCCAAAAGGAACAAATATATTATTCACGCATCACAGTATAACAGTGGAGTTCAATGGATTACTTAATGTGACCAAAATATGCATAAACAAAAGCAAAGAGAAAAGGCACCTTCATCAGTCTTAAATTCAAATGGCTCTTGTTCATCATGCCCCTTCTTCAAGAATACTGTGCCATCTTGAAGTTTTCCAGTTATTTTGACTGTCAATGACAAGATACGATTCAGTTATAACTTATTACAGAACAATCAATTCATACTCAAACAGCGGTGCCGTGTGTAGTTAAAACAATAACCATCATGGTTAAGCTTATATACCTGTAACAACTGCACCCTCATTGGGACGTTCATATCCCTCGCCCTCCTTGAGAACTTTTTTGAGGATCTTCTTATCATCCCCTATTTCTGTGACAGTCTTCCATGAAACCAGCTCAAGGTCAATAACAAGACCAGCATTTGGTGGCACAGCACCTCCCTCGCCAGCTGCTGGTCTACCCATCTCACCAAATCCATCTGCCATTGCAAAAGTTCAAAAATCTGCCCGAGAAAAGGGGGAAAATGCAAAGGAAGGTGGCGTCAAATAAGCTTACACTGTGGCTTGACCGTGAGGAGCACCTTCTCTCCTTTTTTCATGGTTTTAACAGCTTTGGCCAGTGCAGGGCAGAGGTGTCCTGAAACCAGATTCCAATTTGTTAGCAAGCAGTGCATTGAGCGCGACACTCTCAACAGGTTGCGCATGTGTAGAGAAGAGCGGAAGAGAGAGAGAGAGAGCATCACCATCTTTAACAGTAAATTCAACCCCCTCAGACTTGGACACAATAGTACCATCCTCGAGCCGAGCCTCATATTTCACTATACAATACAAGAAAGGTCAGTTACACAAATAAGAGGAATACATGCGGTAGGAAGCTCTTTCAGTTAGCAAAGATTACCAAATACTTCATCAGGATCCTTTGGGTTCTCCCATTTATCTCCCTCCTTCAATATCTTCTTGAATATGCCACCATCTTTGCAAATGTCCCTGACACTGGTCCAAGAAAGCAGCTCAACATCGAACTGCAGCGTGGCATTGGCCGGAATAGTTGGAGGTGAACCAGATTCACCATAAGCCAATTCAGGAGGAATGGTGAAAAGAGCATTTTCCCCTTTCTTCATGGTCTTGATGCCTTGATCCCATCCCTTTATTACTTGACCTGGAGTTGGCAACAAATTAGCAACTGAGCAACAAACATACACTAGAATGTGCAATCCCAAGTTCCCAACATCATGGAGCATATAGAAACAAACTTGCGGCAATTAACTTGTTGTAATAAATTATGAGCATGACTAAACAAAGAACAAGATTACTCCCCATTGGCACCAAAATTTGCGCATTCAGTCGGTCATCAGCAACTTTTGTCAAGCAACTACAGTCCAGTATTTGTTCATGAATGGTGACGGCCTTGTGCACATTACTAAAGCTCAAATGCTCACGGGGAGTTATTTAGCACACAAGCACACTAAAGGCCCCAAACAAACTTGCCTGTCAAATGAAGGATCGTTTAATAATTACCCAGTTTAATCAACTACAAGAAACCCCATAATTCTGTGTACCGCACGAGCCAAAGGTAAACATGTGCAGCACACTGTTCACAATCAAATCGTTTACAAGACCTTTCATCCAAAAACGAGAATACATGTATGTATAATAAAAATAAAGGGAGGAAGAAATGAACCTTGTCCCAGCTTGAACTTGAATGTGTCATCACGGTCACGGCTGGAGTCGAATTTTTTACCATCAAGGAGGGTGCCAGTGTAATGGACTGAAATATCAACACAATTGTACATCAGCCAAATATTACTTATCCAGATCCTCAGCCAACAGGATGAAGCAGTTTATACACTCCTATAAATACATAAATATAAATATACACTCAGATAAAACTCAGTTGGTGATGACAGCGTTTCTGTCATCGGTCCTTTTTTACCATCCGATCTGCATCCAATGCATGTGAGGTAACTTCTGGTAATTTTGAAAAAGATCCCTGCCATTCTGCTACACATTTGCAGAAAACCCCTCAGTATCTCCAGATCAGCCCCATCCCTCCCCCACCTCGTCCAAAGAAGTAAGAGGAATAGATTTTGGTGAAACCTAACATACTTTTAGTGATATATACCAAAAATAGTATGTTTCTTTTTTCCAAGTTTGTGAACGTGCACCAGTCTATTTTGGATCCATCATAACGCACTGGCAATTTGCTAGTATACACAATCTGTTCGGGCATGGAACAATAAGTAACACAGCAGCAACAGCAAAAATAATAAATTCCCCCATGAGCACTTTCGTTAAAAAAAACTCTCGTCATCTCATTATTCAAGCGCTATCCGCCAACAAGAAAGTTAGTCATAAGTACACTTTCCACAGCAGGTCATAACCATGTGGTAGAGCTAGCAACAACGAACGATGCTTGAACACCTCAAGGATCGAACTAGCATAATGTCACATAAATGATTGGAACTTCACACAATGTCACAGAAACGATTCAAACTTCACAGATGACAGCATGAGCGAAGCGGTCTGCAATTTACTACTGTACTTAGTTTCACCACTAACTACGCATCCCACAGTAAAACATCTTAGTAATTTCAAAAGTTCACAGACCATGTCACAAAAATGATTCGAACTTCACAGATGACAGCATGAGAGACGTCGTATGCAATTTTCTCCTAGTTTCACCACTAACTCCGCGTCCCACCAAAAAGCACCTCACTGATTCCAGAGGAGCGAACTGGCCTTTCACGCATCACAGCATCGCAGCAACGATTCAAAATTGACGCACTATACAGCGTGAGACAAGTTGTCTACTCGTACAAATTTTTCTCGTAATTTGTCCACTAGCTCCGCACCACTCAACACTCCATCTTAATCCTAAAGCGGGACAAGGACTGGATCGAACTGCGACATGGCAACATCTGCGATTTGAGAGGAAGACTGTAGCAGTAGTAGTGCGGATACCTTCGACCTCGTCGCCGACCTCGGGGGTGTCCCACCCTTCGCCCTCCTTGAGCAGCTTCTTCTTAAGCCCCTGCTTCCCGATCTCCTTCTCCTCGCCCACCTTCATCCCCGGGCCTTCGGCGCCGCCGAAGTCACCCATCCCGTCCCCCATCATCATGTCGTCGCCCGCGGGGATGTCGAAGTCGTCGTCCATGGCGTGGGATGGGTGAGATCTGAGGTTTGTGTCTTGGGGGAGGCGGAAGGGAGCTCGCTAGGGTTTGGACTTCGGAAGGTTCGAGAGCGAGCGAGAGAAAGAGAGAGCACGAGGGGGAGATGATGAGGGTCAGGGTTTAAAGAAGAGAACCAAATTGGGCTTCTAGAGTGTTCCGGGGGAGATTGGAAATGGAAAGTGAACGGCAGCGGCTGCTTCCAGGTTTGGTGGGTAGCATCGTAAATTCGTAATCCTCCGTCTTGAGTGTGATCACGTGGTTACATTTCATCAAATTCAAATCCCCTCATGCGTTTAAGGGGGTGTTTGTTTCCAGAGACTTTTTGTGTAGGGACTATAAAAAATCCCTCTTAGAAACTTTTTTTACCAAACGGGAGGGACTTTTTAGGGACTAAACTAGGCATTTGGGACTAAATGAAGAAGACTTTCAAGGAGAGTCTTTTTTGGGACTTTTCCAACAATGCCCCTCCATGCATTCAATGGCCCGCCACCCCATGATGTTGTTTGGTTGTTATTTTTCTATATACTAGGGGCAACATGGTCATTTAATAACCTCTAGAAAGGGACTAGGGACTTTTTAGTCTCCGAAAACAAACAGGGAGGGACTTTTTAGGGACTAGAGACTTTTTAGTTGGGACTAGAAAAAGTCCTAGGACTTATGAACCAAACAGGGCCTAAAGCTTGTCCTTCGTAGCCTCTCCATATTGTAGGATTTTTTATGAAGTTTGGAGAAAATTGAATTCAAAGGACCTTTTAGAAAGACCTCTGGGTTATAAGATTTACCAAATTCATATAAATACTATATATGCCCTCTTTCCATAATATGAGCCCAAATCTCCTTTTCTTTAACATAAGAAGATTTTTATTCCATTAGCAACATTTTACATAGAGGAGTGTGAATGGACTCACACTTGACATGGGAATAACATTCCTACCAAAGCAAAGACCTGTGTGTGAACTGTGAAGAAAGACACCGAACAGCTAGAGGCCTATTCTGAATTTTGAGAGCTAGCTTTGCCTGATGGTGAGCCTTAATATTATAGTGCCTATTGACATGATTGGTCCTGCTGGAATGGAAAGTTGGGGACGACCGAATGGCCGTAAGGGTGGGCCTAATGCTCCAATGGCCTGCATCCTTGAAGATGGATGTCGCCTTTGCCGCCCATGCCAAGACAGAGCTATCCGTGTAGAAACATGGTTCTTGTAAATGAAGTGCTTCGACTAGCATGGCAGCAAGATGCAATCCAAATGCTTCAGCCTGGAGGGGAGTCGATGTTGGTGGAGACAAAGCAGAGACATGCAGTTGTCGGCAATGTTGATTGCCTCCAGTTTGGGTGATGATGCCAATGCCCGCTGGAGATGATTGGACATTTCCTTCATTTTTCCAAGTCGCATCATAGAAGATGGCATTACCTGCAACTAGAAAAATATCCCGTTGTGGCACTACATGTTGGTCTACCGAGCGAGTGGAGCGATGTTCGTGAGGAGTCAACATATCTTCAAGCTTCGAACCCTGCATGGTTGCATTAGCTACAGAGAACACATGTGATGGTTTGCAAAATTTTCTACCAAATAGAGCATCATTTCTTGCCTTCCAAATAGACCACAAAAAAGTGTATAAACTAGTGATGTTGATATGGGGATGAGCCGAAGTGAGCAAAGCCTGGATTATTTAAGGAATTGAATGATGATTTGCTGCAATGTCCTCTCTTCTAATGAACCAAGGAGAGGAGAACCATGCAACTTTAGAGAAAGGGCATGGAAAAAACATGTGCATTTCATCTTCTAAAGTACCACATCTAACACATTCTTCTACAATATGTTTGGAGAACTTACTTGCCCGTTTACCGGTGGGAAGAGCTCGGCGAAGAAGCCTCCAAGCAAAAGTTTGAACTCTTGGCACCATTTGTTATCCTTGCCATACCTTATTAAGAAGAGCAACAATCTGCTGGGGAACTATTTTTGGTCTCTGGTTAACCGGCAGAGCAAGATTACCGAAACAATATTTGTAAGCACTTTTTGAAGAGCAATCACGTGCAGGAGTCAGTTTCCAAACAAGGACATCCTGCCCCGAAGAATTAATAATTGGAGTTTGCAGAATAACATTGGCAGTATGTGAAATGAACAAAGAGTTGATTAAATCTACGTTCCAAGTTTTCTGGTTCGGAATCCAAAGGTCCTTAACCGTAGCAGGATAAACAAAAGGAGATTGTTGAATGATCAAATTATCATAAATATCTTACCATTGAGAGAACCAAGGGGAACTCCAAATGGAGCTACTGTCGTCAACAATTTGGTAAAATGAGGCCAAAATCAGAAGAGGTCTCACCTTGAGAATTGGTATCCAAAATGCAGATTTTGGTAGATTTGGCTTAGCTCTCCAAATGGATGTGTCACTATGGTACTTCGCCTTGAGGATGAGGGCAAGATGGCTTTAGGGTTCCTTTGCTAACCTCGAAGCCGCCAAAAGGATTAGTCCCTGATCAATAGCCTGCAAATTTCTAACTCTCAAGCCATCAATTTGTTTTCCGATACAAATATCAGCCCAAGCTCTAAGACAAAAACTTCTTGCAACTTGATCTTCCTTCACACGTGTCCACCAAAAGTTTCTAATAATGGCCGTGAGTTTCGCTATAAACTTTTTTTGAAAAGAGGACATTGGACATATAGTAAACAGGGATAGATGAGAAAACAGATTTGAAAAGTGTTAGTCCAGCAGCATGTGAAAGCATATTGGCTTTGTAAGCACTTAACCTAGATTTGAATTTATCATAAACAAAATTGTAAGTTGCAGATCTGTATTTTGCAGGGAGGATGAGAGGTTGGCCCAAATGAATGGTGTTATAGTCAATATCCGAGACCGAGAAGATTCTCTTGATATCTTGCTTGACCTGCATATCAACCTTTTACTAAACATAACACCAGATTTGCTTCAGTTCGCGAGCTGTCCCGAGCCTTGGCAAAATTGATGTAATATTTGAGATATGGCACCTACTTCCTGCATGTTGGCTTTGCCACAAACAAGCAGATCATCCGCAAACATCAAAGAATGAATTGGAGGGCAATTCGGACCAAGAGAGATACCTGACAAGTGATTGGACTGTAGATCATCCTGAAGCGACAAAGAGAGTTCATTTATTGCAAAGATGGAAAAGAGTTGGGGACAAGGGGCATCCCTGCCCAATGCCTCTGCTACTTTTCCAGTGAGCAAAAGATTGGCCATTAATGATAATCAAGAAAGTTGGTGAAGAGATACATGCATGGACAAGGTTTATGAAATGGTAATGAAGACCCTTACGAGCATGAGACGAAGTAATGAAATGCCACTCAATTCTATCAAAAGGTTTTGCTAAATCGATTTTGAGCATGAATTCCAGGCCATCCCATGAAGTAAGAGAGAACGAGTGAGCAATTTCCTGAGCTACAATGATATTGTTGCTAATGTGTCTTCCCTCGATGAATGCTTGTTGGGAAGGATGAATATAATCAGGCAAGTGCTCTTTCAATCTATTAGCTAAGGATTTTGCAATTATTCTATAAATGACATTACAAAGACTAATGGATCTAAAGTCCGATGGAAAATGGCAAACCAACTTCTTAGGAATGAGAGCAATATTGGTGTCAGTAAGGCTAGGAGGGAGGATACCTGTGATGTAGAAGTTTTTAACTAGGTTAGTTACATCGTCTCCAATCCAACTCCAGGCCGAGGTATAGAACGCTACATTGAACCCATCATGGCCTGGAGATGCATATTTATTCATAGTCTTGAGGATCTCCCAAATTTCCTGCTTGTCCGGAATAGAATTGATGAAATCATGCACATCGTGTGGACAAGAAGTGCTCAAGAATGTCCTGCCACTGTTAGAACATGAAGACCAGAAAATTGTTTTAAAGTAATGAACAAACTCATGAGCAATATCATCCGGTCAACTCTGCCGGAGGGGGCAACGATCACGGAGGGGTTCTTCATCATCCTTGCTGCCCCTCCGATGATGCGTGGGTAGTTTACCACGGACCTACGGGGCCGTAGTTAGTAGCTAGATGGCTTCTTCTCTCTTTTTGATCTTCAATACAATGTTCTCCTTGATGTTATTGGAGATCTATTTGATGTAATGACTTTTGCGGTGTGTTTGTTGGGATCCGATGAATTGTGAGTTTATGATCAGATCTATCAATGAATGTTATTTGAGATTTCTCTGAACTCTTTTATGCATGATTGTTATAGCCTCGTATTTCTTCTCCAAATTATTGGTTTGGTTTGGCCAACCAGATTGATTTTTCCTGCCATGGGAAGAGGTGCTTTGTGATGGGTTCGATCTTGCGGTGCTCAATCTCAGTGACAGAAAGAGACATGACATGAATGTATTGTTGCTATTAAGGGTAACAAGATGGGGTTTATTCATGCTTGAGTTTATCTTGTCTATATCATGTCATCTTGCCTAATGCATTACTCCGTTTTCCCATAAACTTAATACACTAGATGCATGCTGGATAGCGGTCGATGTGTGGAGTAATAGTAGTGGATGCAGAATCGTTTCGGTCTACTAATCTTGGACGTGATGCCTATATACATGATCATTGCCTTGGATGTCCTCATAATCATTTGCTTTTCTGTCAATTGCTGATGACCCACAAGTATAGGGGATCAATCGTAGTCCTTTCGATAAGTAAAAGTGTCGAACCAACGAGGAGTAGAAGGAAATGACAAGCAGTTTTCAGCAAGGTATTTTCTGCAAGCACTGAAATTATCGGTAACAGATAGTTTGGTAGTAGGATAATTCGTAATGGGTAACAAGTATAGCAAAGGTGCAGCAAGGTGGCCAATCCTTTTTATAGCAAAGGATAAGCATGTACAAACTCTTATATAAAGCAAAGTGCTCCGAGGACACATGGGAATTATTATAAAGTTAGTTTTCATCATGCTCATATGATTCGCGTTTGTTACTTTGATAATTTGATATGTGGGTGGACCGATGCTTGGGTGTTGTCCTTACTTGGACAAGCCTCCCACTTATGATTAACCCCTCTCGCAAGCATCCACAACTACGGAAGAAGAATTAAGATAAATCTAACCATAGCATGAAACATGTGGATCCAAATCAGCCCCTTACGAAGCAACGGATAAACTAGGGTTTAAGCTCCTGTCACTCTAGCAACCCATCATCTACTTATTACGTCCCAATGCCTTCCCCTAGGCCCAAATCATGGTGAAGTGTCATGTAGTCGACGTTCACATAACACCACAAGAGAATATTGAACGAATACCAGATTCACATGATTACTTATAACAAGACTTCTCACATGTCCTCGGGAACAAACGAAACTACTCACAAAGCATGTTCATGTTCAAGATCAGAGGGGTAATAAATATCATTAAGGATCTGAACATATGATCTTCCACCAAATAAACCAACTAGCATCAACTACAAGGAGTAATCAACACTACTAGCAACCTACAGGTACCAATCCCAGACTTAGAGACAAGAATTGGATACAAGAGATGAACTAGGGTTTGAGAGGAGATGGTTCTGGTGAAGATGTTGATGGAGATTGGGCCCCTCCCGATGAGAGGAGCGTTGGTGATGACAATGGCTTCGATTTCCCCCTCCCGGAGGGAAGTTTCCCCGGCAGAATAGCTTCGCCGGAGACCTAGATTGCTTATGCCCAGGTTCCACCTTGATACGGCGGCGCTTCGTCCCGAAAGCCTCCTTATGATTTTTCCTAGGTCAAAACCCTCCATATAGCAGAAGATGGACATGGGGGGCTGGCCATGGGGCCCACAAGCTCGAGAGTGAAAGATCGAGGATGTCCCCTAGAGAGGGGGGGGGGGTGTGAATAGGCGCTTTAAAATAATTTACGTTTTAGGCTTGAACAAATGCGGAATAAACCTAGCGGTTAATTTGACAAGCACAAAACCTACAACAACTAGGCTCACCTATGTGCACCAACAACTTATGCTAAGCAAGATAAACAACTATGTGATAGCAAGATATATATCATGAAACACTATGGCTATCACAAAGCAAAGTGCATAAGTAAAGGGCTCGGGTAAGAGATAACTGAGGCACGCGGAGACGAGGATGTATCCCGAAGTTCACACCCTTGCAGATGCTAATATCCATTTGGAGCAGTGTGGAGGCACAATGCTCCCCAAGAAGCCACTAGGGCCACCGTAATCTCCTCACGCCCTCGCACAATGCAAGATGCCGTGATTCCACTAATGGACCCTTGAGGGCGGTCACCCACCCATACAAATGGCAACCCTTGGGGGCGGTCACCGAACCCGTACACTTTGGCAACCCTTGGGGCGGTCACTGGTACCCGTCAAACTGCTCGGGGCGATCTTGTAGGTCAAAAGTATGTCTAGAGGGGGGGGGGTGATTAGACTACTTGACCAAATAAAAATCTAGCATTTTCCCAATTTTAAGTCTTGGCTGATTTTAGCAACTTAGCACAAGTCAAGCAATCAATCTACACATGCAAGTCTAAGAGTATAGCACTCGAATGTAAATCATTGCATATGAAGGTAAAGGGGAGGAGTTTGGAGGGAGCAAATGATACGTTTCCGCCGTATCTACTTTTCCAAACACTTTTACCCTTGTTTTGGACTCTAACTTGCATGATTTGAATGAAACTAACCTGGACTGACGCTGTTTTCAGCAGAATTGCCATGATGTTGTTTTATGTGCAGAAAACAAAAGTTCTCGAAATGACATGAAACTCCACGGAATATCTTATAAAAAATAATAAAAAAATCCTCGCCAAAGATGAAGACCGGGGGGCCAACACCCTGTCCACGAGGGTGGGGGGCGCCCCCCCAGGCGCGCCCCCTACCTCGTGGGCCCCCTGGAGACCTTCCGACACCAACTCCAACTCTATATATTTGCTTTCGGGGAGAAAAAAATCAAGGAGAAGAAATCATCGTGTTTTACGACACGGAGCCGCCGCCAAGCCCTAAAACCTCTCGGGAGGGCTGATCTGGAGTCCGTTCAGGGCTCCGGAGAGGGGGATTCGTTGTCGTCGTCATCATCAACCATCCTCCATCACCAATTTCATGATGCTCACCGCCGTGCGTGAGTAATTCCATCGTAGGCTTGCTGGACGGTGATGGGTTGGATGAGATCTATCATGTAATCGAGTTAGTTTTGTTAGGGTTTGATCCCTAGTATCCACTATGTTCTGAGATTGATGTTGCTATGACTTTGCTATGCTTAATGCTTGTCACTAGGGCCCGAGTGCCATGATTCCAGATCTGAACCTATTATGTTTTCATGAATATATGTGAGTTCTTGATCCTATCTTGCAAGTCTATAGTCACCTACTATGTGTTATGATCTGGCAACCCCGAAGTGACAATAATCGGGACCACTCGCGGTGATGACCATAGTTTGAGGAGTTCATGTATTCACTATGTGCTAATGCTTTGTTTCGGTTCTCTATTAAAAGGAGGCATTAATATCCCTTAGTTTCCATTAGGACCCCGCTGCCACGGGAGGGTAGGACAAAAGATGTCATGCAAGTTCTTTTCCATAAGCACGTATGACTATATTCGGAATACATGCCTACATTACATTGATGAATTGGAGCTAGTTCTGTGTCACCCTAGGTTATGACTGTTACATGATGAACTGCATCCGGCATAATTATCCATCACCGATCCGATGCCTACGAGCTTTCCATATACTGGTTTACGCTTATTTACTTTCCCATTGCTATTGTTACAATCACTACAAAATACCAAAAATATTACTTTTGCTTTCATTACTCTTTTGCTACCGTTACCACCACTATCATATTACTTTGCTACTAAACACTTTGCTGCAGATACTGAGTTTCCAAGTGTGGTTGAATTGACAACTCAGCTGCTAATACTTGAGAATATTCTTTGGCTCCCCTTGTGTCGAATCAATAAATTTGGGTTGAATACTATACCCTCGAAAACTGTTGCGACCCCATATACTTGTGGGTTATTAAGACCTTTTTCTGGCGCCGTTGCCGGGGAGCATAGCTCTATTCTTTGAGTCACTTGGGATTTATATCTGCTGGACACTATGAAGAACATGAAAGACGAGAAAACAAAAATTTATCCCTCAACTACGAGGAGAGGTAAGGAACTGCCATCTAGCTCTGCACTTGATTCACCTTCTGTTATGAGTAAGCTTGCGACACCTAAACCTGCTTCTGCTATTCGTTCTGATATGTCACTTGTTATTGATGATGCCACTTCTGCTATGCATGATACTTATGATGAAACTTCTTCTATGCTTGATACTACTGTGCCCCTTAGTAAATTTCTTGATGAACAAATTGCTAGGGCTAGAGAGAAAGAAATTATTGAATCCGATAATATTGATGAAAATGATGATGAGGATAGGCCTGTTATTCCTGAAGGTTATATTTTTGATATGGAATCTTCTACCGCTTTTTTAGCTTGCAATGATAACGATGAGCTTAGAAGGTTAATAGCTAAATGGAACAAAGAATCACTTAGAGATAAAATGAGGCCTGATCCTGCTTTTGCTACTTCACCTATTTGTGTTCCCGATAAGGATTGTGAATTCTCTATTGATCCTGATATAATTACTCTGGTTGAATCTGATCCTTTTCATGGTTATGAATCTGAAACTGTTGTGGCACATCTTACTAAATTAAATGATATAGCCACCCTGTTCACTAATGATGAGAGATCTCGCTACTTTTATATTCTTAAAATATTTCCGTTCTCATTAAAGGGTGATGCTAAGATATGGTTTAATTCTCTTGATCCTGGTTGTGTGCGTAGTCCCCAGGATATGATTTATTACTTCTCTGCTAAATATTTCCCTGCTCATAAGAAACAAGCTGCATTAAAGGAAATATACAACTTTGTGCAAATTAAAGAAGAGAGTCTCCCACAAGCTTGGGGGAGGCTTCTCAAGTTACTTAATGCTTTGCCTGATCATCCTCTTAAGAAAAATGAAATACTTGATATCTTTTATAATGGACTAACCGATGCTTCCAGAGATTACCTGGATAGTTGTGCTGGTTCTCTTTTCAGGGAAACAACACCGGATGAAGCTGAAATTTTATTGAATAATATGTTGGCAAATGAAAATAACTGGGCATCTCCTGAGCCAGCTCTTGAGCCACCTCCTGCTCCAATTACTGAACCTATTCCTAAACCAACTCCGAAGAAGAGAGGTGTTCTATTTCTCAGTCCCAAAGATATGCAAGAGGCAAAGAAATCTATGAAAGAAAAAGGTATTAAAGCTGAAGATGTTAAGAATTTACCTCCTATTGAAGAAATACATGGTCTTAATTTACCGCCTGTTGAAGAAACATATGATCTTAATCCTTTATTCATTGAAGAACCTCCAGACCTCGATAACTCGACACAGGTAGTAAAGGTAAATTCTCTCTATAGATATGATAAAGCTGAGATCCCTCCTACTAAAATTGCTAGTCAGTGCTTGGATGAGTTTGATAACTTTATGTTTAAGCAAGAAGACTTTAATGCTTATTTTGGTAGACAATTAAAACAAAATGCTTATATGATTAAACACTTGGGTGATTATATGGCCAATATTAGAGGTGAACTTAAACTTGTTAGCAAATATGCTTCTATGGTTACCACTCAAGTAGAACAAGTACTTAAGGCTCAAAAAGAATTGCTTGATGAAATGAATAGTAAGAAGAATGATTATGCTGTTAGAGTGGCTACTAGAACTGGTAGAATGACTCAGGAACCTTTGTATCCTGAAGGCCACCCTAAGAGAATTGAGCAAGATTCTCAGAGAAATAATATTGATGTACCTAGTTCTTCTAAAAGGAACAAAAAGAAAAATGATAGGACTTTGCAAACTTCTAGTGAACCTATCGCTGAACCACCTGAGAATCCAAATGATATCTCTATGTCTGATGCTGAAACACAATCTGGTAACGAACATGAACCTAATGAAAATGTTAATGATGATGTTCATGATGATGCTCAACCTAGTAATGATAAAGATGTAGAGGTTGAACCTGCTGTTGATCTTGATAGCCCACAATCAAAGAATCAACGTTATGATAAGAGAGACTTTGTTGCTAAGAAACATGGTAAAGAAAGAGAACCATGGGTTCAGAAACCCATGCCTTTTCCTCCCAAACCATCCAAGAAAAAGGATGATGAGAATTTTGAGCGCTTTGCTGGAATGATTAGACCTATCTTTTTGCGTATGCGATTGACTGATATGCTCAAAACTAATCCGTATGCTAAGTATATGAAGGATATCATTACTAATAAAAGAAAGATACCGGAAGCTGAAATTTCTACCATGCTTGCTAATTATACTTTTAAGGGTGGAATACCAAAGAAACTTAGAGATCCAGGAGTACCAACTATACCATGCTCCATTAAAAGAAATTATGTTAAAACTGCTTTATGTGATCTTGGAGCCAGTGTTAGTGTTATGCCTCTCTCTTTATACCATAGACTTGATTTAAATAAGTTGACACCTACTGAAATATCCTTGCAAATGGCTGATAAATCAACTGCTATACCTGTCGGTATTTGTGAGGATGTGCCTGTTGTGGTTGCAAACATTACTATTTTAACGGACTTTGTTATTCTTGGTATTCCCGAGGATGATAGTATGTCTATTATTCTTGGAAGACCTTTTCTGAATACTGCAGGGGCTGTTATTGATTGCACCGAAGGCAATGTCACTTTTCATGTTAATGGTAATGAGCATACGGTACACTTTCCGAGGAAACAACCTCAAGTTCATAGTATCAACTCTATTGGAAAAATTCCATCGATTATATTTGGAGGTTTTGAATTTCCTCTTCCTACTATCAAGAAGAAATATGATATACTTATTATAGGGGATGTGCATATCCCCGTTGAGGTAACATAGTGTTATTCGAAATTTCTCCGATTCCATGTTAATTGGAATGAGTTTATTAACAAGACCTGATCAACCTTGTTACTGGATTCCTTTTGATGAGCATGAGATGGATGAAACTAGAAGCACAACCTTCTGTACCCTCTTTATACTTTTTGTTATTTAGTTGAAATAAAGTAAAAATAGTATTTTTCTGTCTGTTTTCTGATTTATCCGTGCAATATAAAAATATCCCGATAATAGAAGTCCTCCAAATGCCATGCCAATTTAATATGATTTTTTCGGGAATATTTGAGGATTTATGGTGCAAAAATCACCGCGAGGGGAGCTGCCACCTGGCCATGAGGGTGGAGGGCGCGCCCTACCCCCCTAGGCACGCCCTGCCTCGTGGGCCCATGGTGGCCCTCCTCCACTTATTCCTGCACCCATCCTCTTCTTCTTCCTCCCACACCCATCCTCTTCTTCTTCCTCCCACAAACCCGAATAACCAGCTCAAGCACGAGTTCTAGCCCTCTTTGCTGTGATTTTCGATCTCCTTGCTCAAAGCACCTCTCGCAAAACTACTTGGGGAGATTGTTCCTTGGTATGTGACTCCTCCATTGGTCCAATTAGTTTTTGTTCTAGTGCTTTATTCATTGCAAATTTGTGCTGCATAGGTGACCATGTTCTTGAGCTTGCATGTCAAATTTATATGGTTCTAAGTAGTTCTAATGCTTGATATAGGCTCTAGGCACTTGTAGGAGTAGTTGCTATCAGTTTTATTGAAGTTGGTTCACTTTTGTTTGAAGTTACTAAAAATTTCAGAAATTTTTCGGAGAAAAACAATATGCTTAGGAAGATGTTCCAAGGTGGTTCTTCTAAGAAGCAAGGACCCAGGCTTGCTATGCATGATGTTGACGAGGAACCACCAAGAGACGCTCTACTGCGGCCCTGTGAATGGCCTTCGAAAATTTTTATGGATCGTGCGGGAATCAAAGAAGAATTTAACGCATATTTGCGTAACGCCGATCTTGTGGACTTTGAGGCAGACAAATGCCCCCAGTATCATGATCTCACAAGCTCATTTGTGAGGAGGTTTTAATTTTCATCTTCACGTAATTCTCCTTCAGTCATGTTTGATCTTTATGATAAATCTTATACCATGGACTTAGAGGGTTTTACTTTTGCTTGCAAACTCCCACAATGGGGTAGTGTTAGGGATCCTCCTAAATCTGAATTTAGAAACTTTCTTGCTAGCATAACTGTAGGGGAATCTAGAGATATAACGCAAGCTACCATAGGGAGCATTCACTTTCCTGCTATACATTATTTTGCTCTCTTCATAGGTAGGTGCATAAATGCTAAGGATGAAGCATGTCACATGTGTGTCCCTGACCTTAGCATTCTCAGGAGTGCTGTGTTAGGAGACCAATCTTATCATATGGGAGCCATTGTAGCTCGTAGGTTGCATCATAATAGATATAACGGAGATTTCTTTGGAGGAATTTATGCAACCCGCTTAGCTAATTTTCTTGAGATAGACGTTCGTGAAGGAGACATGGAGTTGCCTCCTACTTATTTAGATTTTGAATCTATGGTTTCCCACCAGCTTGTCGAGAGGACTGGATCACCTCTCCAGTATTGACTAATCTTTAACAAACGACATGTTGTCTGTATTACTCTCCCTGCTCCTGCCTTCTTTGATTACCAGGCAAATGGAAGATATAATATTACTAGAGAGGAGGCAGATGAGTACGAGAGGAGAGTGGAGGCAGCCCGACTCCACGTTGCAGCTCAGGAGGCGATAGCCACTGCATTACAGTATAACCCCAACTACTCTTCGTCGCAGTACGACCCCAGCTACACCTACGGGTATCCGCTAGGCTATCCTTGGCAATAAACCAACTTAGGCCAAAAGCCTAAGCTTGGGGGAGTACGTATTTCTCACCGACATTACATTTATGTTCACATACACTCATTGCTAGATGTCGGTGCTCATACTTTTTCACTTTAATATCCATGCTAGTTTATTTTATTTTTCCTGCTTTGTTCTTGTGTGTTTGATAAACCTTAAGAAAAAAAATTAGTAGTAGTTTATTTTCTTGCTGTAGTAGTAATAATTAATCAGAAAACCCAAAAAAATATTTCCCGTTCTTCTTTTGCTTGTTGGGAGCTTTCCCGTGTAAATAGCTTTATTTCTTTTCTTTCGTTTGGGGGTCGATAGGAGAAGACTATGATTAAATTGTTGAAGTGACTCTGATATGCATTATTGTTGATTTAACCAAGAGCCCATATTGCCTTGTCTTCTCCTGTTTGTTGAATGCTCGCAGATTCCAGCTTAGTCCAATGCACATGCACTCTTATTATTATTATTATTATTATTATTATTATTATTATTATTATTATTCATCATTCGGACGTGCAAGTGAAAGGCAATTATGACGATATATGATGGACTGACTGAGATGGGAAAAGCTGGTATGAACTCGACCTCTCTTGTTTTTGTAAATATGATGAGTTCATCGTTCTTGATTCAGCTTATTATGAATAAACATGTTTGCAATGACAATTAGAGATCATAGTTACTTGTGCCATGCTTGATTAGCTATGAGTTATAATGGTTTACCTTGCGTGCCAACATGCTATCAAAATGGTTATGATGTGGTATGATGGGATGGTATCCTCCTTTGAATGATTTAAGTGACTTGACTTGGCACATGTTCACGCATGTAGTTGAAACAAATCAACATAGCCTTCACGATATTTATGTTCATGGTGGATTATATCCTACTCATGCTAGCATCCAATGTTTATTAATTTTAATGCATGTACATGGCTGTTGTCGCTCTCTAGTTGGTCGCTTCCTAGTCATTTACTAGCCTTCACTTGTACTAAGCAGGAATACTGCTTGTGCATCCAATCCCTTAAACCCCAAAGTTATTCCACATGAGTCCACTATACCTTCCTATATGCGGTATCTACCTGCTGTTCCAAGTAAATTTGTATGCGCCAAACTCTAAACCTTCAAATAAACATTATGTTTTGTATGCTCGAATAGCTCATGCATCAACTAGTGCTGCCCTTATATTCCATGTTAGGCGGGTTATTCTCAAGAGGAGTGGACTCCGCTCCTCACTC
Source organism: Aegilops umbellulata (assembly GCA_032464435.1). Classification (NCBI taxonomy): domain Eukaryota; kingdom Viridiplantae; phylum Streptophyta; class Magnoliopsida; order Poales; family Poaceae; genus Aegilops; species Aegilops umbellulata. The sequence goes on along the minus strand of CP136060.1, from coordinate 79,984,466 downwards.
ACGAGAAAATGGCTGGTCACCGGGATGCCTAGTCCCATGCTTTATGCAAACTAAATCAAAATAATTGCAAACAAAACTCCCCTTGGGACCTGATGTTAGTTGGGGGCACTCGTTGTTTCGAGCAAGCCATGGATTGATGCTTGTTGCTGGAGGGGGAGTATAAAATTTACCATTATGTTTGAGAACCGCCTATAATGTGTGTGACATGGAAGATATCGCCATCTCTTAGTTGTTATGTTGACAATGAAAGTATACCGCTCAAAATATCATTTATCTCTATTTCAAAATCGAGCTCTGGCACCTCTACAAATCCCTGCTTCCCTCTGCGAAGGGCCTATCTATTTACTTTTATGTTGAGTCATCACCCTCTTATTAAAGAGCACTAGCTGGAGAGCACAATGTGATTTGCATTCATCACTATTAATCTATATTGGGCATGACTATGACTGGATCTCTTTTACCATGAATTACAATGTCTAGTCAGTCCTTGATCTTTGAAGGTGCTTTGCATTTATGTTCTGCGGTCTCAGAAAGGGCTAGCGAGATACCATCTTGTTATATCATATTATGATTGTTTTGAGAAAGTGTTGTCATCTGAGATTTATTATTATGACTCGCTAGTTGATTATACTATTGATATGAGTAAACATGAGACCTGAGAATTATTGCAAATGTGGTTAGTTATGATCTTTGCTGAAAACTTGAATGCTGGCTTGACATATTTACAACAACAAGAGCAAACAGAGTTTCTAAAAGTTTTTCTTTTTCTCTTTCAGTTTGTCAACTGAATTGCTTGAGGACAAGCAAGGGTTTAAGCTTGAGGGAGTTGATACGTCTCCGTCGTATCTACTTTTCCAAACACTTTTGCCCTTGTTTTGGACTCTAACTTGCATGATTTGAATGGAACTAACCCGGACTGACGCTGTTTCAGTAGAATTGCCATGATGTTGTTTTATGTGCAGAAAACAAAAGTTCTTGGAATGACCTGAAACTCCATGGAATATCTTATAAAAAACAATAAAAAATCCTCGCCAAAGATGAAGACCAGGGGGCCCACACCCTGTCCACGAGGGTGGGGGGCGCGCCCCCTACCTCGTGGGCCCCCTGGACACCTTCCGACGCCAACTCCAACTCTATATATTTGCTTTCGGGGAGAAAAAAATCAAGGAGAAGAAATCATCCCGTTTTACGATATGGAGCCGCCGCCAAGCCCTAAAACCTCTCGGGAGGGCTGATCTGGAGTCCGTTCGGGGCTCCGGAGAGGGGGATTCGTCGCCGTCGTCATCATCAACCATCCTCCATCACCAATTTCATGATGCTCACCGCCGTGCGTAAGTAATTCCATCGTAGGCTTGCTGGACGGTGATGGATTGGATGAGATCTATCATGTAATCGAGTTAGTTTTGTTAGGGTTTGATCCCTAGTATCCACTATGTTCTGAGATTGATGTTGCTATGACTTTGCTATGCTTAATGCTTGTCACTAGGGCCCGAGTGCCATTTCAGATCTGAACCTATTATGTTTTCATGAATATATGTGAGTTATTGATCCTATCTTGCAAGTCTATAGTCACCTACTATGTGTTATGATCCGGCAACCCCGAAGTGACAATAATCGGGACCACTCCCGGTGATGACCATAGTTTGAGGAGTTCATGTATTCACTATGTGTTAATGCTTTGTTCCGGTTCTCTATTAAAAGGAGGCCTTAATATCCCTTAGTTTCCATTAGGACCCCGCTGCAACGAGAGGGTAGGACAAAAGATGTCATGCAAGTTCTTTTCCATAAGCACGTATGACTATATTCGGAATACATGCCTACATTACATTGATGAATTGGAGCTAGTTGTGTGTCACCCTAGGTTATGACTGTTACATGATGAACCGCATCCGGCATAATTATCCATCACCGATCCGATGCCTACGAGCTTTCCATATACTGGTTTACGCTTATTTACTTTCCCGTTGCTATTGTTACAATCACTACAAAATACCAAAAATATTACTTTTGCTTTCATTACTCTTTTGCTACCGTTACCACCACTATCATATTACTTTGCTACTAAACACTTTGCTGCAGATACTAAGTTTCCAGGTGTGGTTGAATTGACAACTCAGCTGCTAATACTTGAGAATATTCTTTGGCTCCCCTTGTGTTGAATCAAAAAATTTGGGTTGAATACTCTACCCTCGAAAACTGTTGTGATCCCCTATACTTGTGGGTTATCAGCAAACGCAATGTAGACACGGAGATTTTTGGCGTGGTTCTGATAGGTGGTGCTATCATACATCCACGTTGATGGAGACTTCAACCCACGAAGGGTAATGGTTGCGCGAGTCCACGGAGGGCTCCACCCACGAAGGGTCCACGAAGAAGCAACCTTGTCTATCCCACCATGGCCATCGCCCACGAAGGACTCGCCTCACTTGGGTAGATCTTCACGAAGTAGGCGATCTCCATGCCCTTACAAACTCCTTGGTTCAACTCCACAATCTTGACGGAGGCTCCCAAGTGACACCTAACCAATCTAGGAGACACCACCCTCCAAAAGATAATAGATGGTGTGTTGATGATGAAATCCTTGCTCTTTTGCTTCAAATGATAGTCTCCCCAACACTCAACTCTCTCTCACATATTTGGATTTGGTGGAAATATGATTTGAGTGCAAAGCAACTTGGGGAAGGCTAGAGATCAAGATTCTTGTGGTTGGATTGGAATATCTTTGTCTCAACACATGAGTAGGTCATTCTTTCTCAGAAAATGAATGCTGGAAGTGTAGGCACGTTCTGATAACTCCCTCCACGAATGGAGGATGGGTGGAGAGGTATATATAGCCTCCACACAAAATCTAACCGTTACACACAATTTACCAAACTCAGTGGGACCGAATACTCAAACACGGACAGACCGATAGTTCAAAATGTGAACGTTACGATTTTTGGTGGGACCGACATGTCAACTCGGTAGGACCGATTTCATTAGGGTTAGGGCATAACATAATCTCGGTGAGACCTATCACATAAACTCAGTGAGGCCGATTTCTGTAATGGGCAAACAGAGAGTTGGTCAAGCAAACTCGGTGGGACCGATCGCTCACTTTGGTGAGATCGAAACGTTACGAAAAGGAAACGGAGATTTTGCATTGCGAACTCGGTGGGACCGATCGCTCATCTCGGTTACACCGAAAATTTCCGAAGGGAAACTGAGAGTTTACAATCCCATCTCAGTGAGACCGAGATCCCTATCGGTGAGATCTGTAAGTGCATCTAGTGCCCCTTAGTGATTTTGGTGTATTGAAGACTTATAGGTTAAGTATCTAATGCGTTTATGAGTGTACAAAGATCTATAAGTCTATGAGGAGTTTGATATTTACAGAGAAAGTCGACCCCTAAAAATGAAGTTCTTCGACTGAAGACTTTGATATACTGAAGACTTTCTGAAGACTTTGAAAGTGAAGAAATTGGTGTGACCTTGAAGACTTGGTATTCATTCGAGGAACATGAAGCGTGAAGACTTTTGTTTTCGTAGTTTCATTTTCTCTTTCTTGAGTCATAGGAAACACCGTACTGTTAAAGGGGGTCGAGGAAATACTAAGGAGAAAATTTCCATGTGATGCTCAACTCAAATCCTACACCTACCAATCCCTTCGAGTGAAGCCATTGGAAATCTCATACAGTTCAGTCAATTTCTTCAGTGACAGAGACGCAGTTTTTCTGGTCACTGAGGACTTTGCTCTGACTGAGGAGTTAGGAATTCGCCAATGCGAATTGCCTACACAGTGAGGAACATGATAGCCCTGAGGAATTTGTACCTCAAATTTCCGACCGTTGCTGTGCTGCGCGCCAGCTGTCCTAAAATATCTTGTCCACCTAACGGTCATATCATTGAAGGGCATTTATGTCTTATCATGTCGGGCTGCTCCCTAGGCTATAAATAGCCGCCCCCTACAACCACTAGCTGGTTGGCTGCTCCGCGAGAACTTGACACTTGTCATTTGAGAGCAACCCATCCTCCGAGGACTTTGAGCGAAAATCATCAAGTGAGGAAAATCCAAACGCAAACCCAAAACACCTACAAACCCAAAGTGATTGAGCATCACTGAAGAGATTGATCCTGCATGGATCCGACGCTTGTTACCTTTGAAGACTGTGCTTCTTCCAGACGGTTAGGCGTCAAGGTCTAGAGCATCCAAGAGGAATTGTGGATTGCCCGAGTGACCAAGTCTGTGAAGGTTTGGAAGTCACCTGAAGACTTACCACGAGTGATTGGGCGAGGACTGTGTGTTCTTAGCTCAAGGAGAATACGGTGAGGACTGTGTGTCCGGGACTGGGTGTCCTCGAGTTTAAATACTCAGCCGCTCCAACCAGATGTACAACTGAGACAGCAGTTGGAACTGGTCTACCAAATCATTGTCTTCACCAAGCTTACTGGTTCTATTTCTTCAACTCTTTCATTTCCTCAGGAGTGTGCTGTTTGTTTATCATATCTGTTTTTGAAGACTTTGACTGAAGACTTTCTCAATTTCCTCAGTTCAATTTCTTCAGTATGTTTATCTTCATCTTGTGTTATCCTGTGTTTACGCTTTCTGTACTCTGTGTTTGTCTTCATTTCATCATGATGACTATGCTTGAATTCTGTTATGTTTTCATCTGAGTACTTATTCCGCTGCTAGTAGTTCTTCGCTAAGGAATTTCCTCACTAGCAAATTCCTCAGTGAAGAATTTCATAAAAATCGCCTATTCACCCCCCTCTAGTCGATATAACGCACTTTCAATTGGTATCAGAGCGAGGTACTCCCTTGTTCTGTGTGATTTTGGTTTAACCGCCTGGAGTTTTAGTTATGTCGACCGCAGATATGAAGAAAGTGCCATGCCCCATCTTTGACGATCATGAGTATCCTAAATGGAAGGCCATGATGAAGAAGCGTCTCATGGTGATGAACAGTGAGCTGTGGACCGTCACTGAGATCGGTCTGACCGATCTGTGCAAGATGGCGGAAGCTGATGACATTCGCAAGTACACTCAACTCAACCTCACAGCGAAGGCCGTCATCTGCACTAGTCTGTCTCGAAACCAGTTCAGAAATATCATGCATCTCGATCAGGCGAAGCTTGTCTGGGACCGTCTCTCTGATGTCTATGAAGGCCATCTAACCTATCATGATCCTTGGTTTGAGGATTTCAAGGAATCGCTCAAATCAATGACGATCGAACCAGAATCATCATCCTCAACTCCATGCCTTATGGCAAACAGTGCTGAGGTAACTGAATGCTACCTATCTGAGTCTAGTGATGAAGAATCTGGTGATGAATTTGGACCCAGTTATGTCAAAATTGCTTCCCTTGCTGCTAAACAACAAAGAGCCTTGCAAAAGGCTAATGATATGCTTAGTAAGAGCAATGATATGTTGGGTGAAGAAATGGATCAGTCACAAGCCTTGGCTTAAAGTCTTCAGAGGCTTTATTCTAAGTATGACTCTCTTCAAGATCAGCATAACTCTCTCTTGTCTGATTTTGAGAAGATGAGGGTGAGTTATGAAGATCTTCAGAAGGAGCGCGATTCATTACTTGCTCAACAAATCAGCGCTGCTCAGGAAGAATTTATTCCTCCATGTTTAAAATGCATTGAACGAGAATCTGCTAATTCCTCACCTGAATGTTCAAATGCTTCAAATGTTACAAATTCTTCACCTGCCTCTGCTATCACTAATTCCTCATCTGAGGACATTGCTAGTATTACTGACGATGCAGGACTGAAGGAATTGTACATAACAGGCATGTACAAAAGCCTCAAAGGGCATCCGACTCTTTGTGATGTGCTTAAAAAGCAGATCCTCAACAGGAACCCTAGGAAAGAGGGTATTGCCTTTGAGAGGAAACTCAATGCTGATGGTACATATTGGAAGCCTGAGCAGTACCCCAAAACCTCATGGGTTGCTGCAAAGGGACCTCCAGTTGATCCATCTAATTTATCTGGCTATACATGTGAATCTTCTCATTCTTCTGATGAGTCTTTTGACTCCAACTATAAACTGTTCAAAAATCAGAATGGTGAAGTATTTGCTAGATATGTTGGCACTAACTACAGGAACGGTTCTCCTGTGAAGAAAATCTGGGTTCCCAAAAGGCGCCTTGAAAGTCTTCAGGTGAATGTCCTCATGACACCACCTGTGAAGAAAAGGAACCTCAGATCAAATTCCTCATACGGACCAAATTCCTCAAGGGGATCAAATTCCTCACATGGATCAAATTCCTCATATGAACATCTTCATGCTAACAACTCTGTTTCGCAGGGAAGAGCCAAGGGCTATGAATATGAGCATTATTCTTCAAATTATTATGTTCATAAGTCCTCGAAGAATTTCTCTGCTTATGCATATGCTTACCCTAACCCCTCTTATGTGAAACGAAATGGTTTGGCTGCTTTGCCACCATTCTCATATGGAGCTCGCAGAGTGATGAACTCTTTGCCACCCCTTCAGATGTGGGTGGTGAAGAAAAGGAACTAATCCCTTTTGCAGGGTCAGGTCTCCAGATGTGAAATAACGTCTGAAGAATTTGCTGGGGACCTGACAAAAATTGCCTGAAAGGACGCAGGCTAACCATGATGAAATGAACTTTCATTTCACACGTCCTCCCTCTGTTTTATCTGTCTACTACTTGATGAAATTGATCTGATGAATTGTGATATCATATTCCTCACTGCTGAAGTATATGAGGTCGTAAGTTGCACTAATTCATCTTCAGGATGATCAACCCAAAGCCACTGAATGGGTACTTGATAGTGGATGTACAAATCACATGACTGGTGACAAGAATCTGTTAATGGATGCTCCCTTATCAGCGTCACACATGAAGCATATCATCTTCGCTGATAAAAGCAGAAGTCAGGTATTGGGTCTTGGTAAGGTTGCTATCACAAAGGATCGACACATGGACAAAGTCATGCTTGTTGAGTCCTTAGGATATAATCTTATGTCTGTCTCAATGCTTTGTGATCTTGATATGGTTGTTGTCTTTGACAAGTATCGTTGTGTTGTGATTATGGAAGCTGACAATTCCAAAGTCTTCGAAGGCTTTAGGAGAGGAGATTTGTATATTGTTGATTTCTCTGCAGATTCACAACCAGCTGTGTGCCTACTTGCAAAAGCTTCAGAAGGATGGCTATGGCATCGACGACTTGGTCATGCAGGCATGAGGAATTTGAACACGCTTGCAAAGAAGAAGCACGTCATTGGCATTGAGAATGTCAAATTCCTCAAGGATCACTTGTGCGGTGCCTGTGAAGCTGGAAAGATGACAAAGGCCAAGCATCCAGCGAAGACTATCATGACCACTACTCGTCCATTTGAATTGCTTCACATGGATCTCTTCGGTCCTAACCATTATTCCTCTGTTTCGAATGAAGCATCTCAATATGGCTTTGTTATTGTTGATGATTACTCTCGTTACACATGGGTACACCTTGTCTCTTACAAAACTGAAGTGCAGGAAGTCTTCAAACGATTTTCCTCGAGGGCTTCAACCAACTTTGGTGTGAAGATTAATCACATCAGAAGTGACAACGGCACTGAGTTCAAGAATTCGGGTCTCGATGACTACCTTGATGAACTTGGTATTACTCATGAGTTATCCGCTCCTTATACTCCTCAACAGAATGGCGTCGTGGAGCGCAAGAACAGGACTCTTGCTGAGATGGCTCGCACTATGCTCGATGAGTACAAAACCCCTCGTCGTTTCTGGGTTGATGCGATTGATACTGCGTGCCATATCATCAATAGAGTATATCTTCACAAATTCTTCAAGAAGACTGCATATGAACTCCTCACTGACAAGAAACCCAATGTGAGTTATTTCAAAGTCTTCGGTGCTAAATGCTGGCTTAGAGATCCTCATCACAACTCTAAATTTGCACCGAAAGCACATGAAGGTTTTATGCTTGGTTACGGAAAGGACTCGCACACCTACAGAGTCTTCAACAATGTTCTTCACAAGATTGTTGAAACTGTAGATGTGCGGTTCGATGAAACTAATGGCTCGCAAAGAGAGCACCAGCCTTCTGTGTTAGATGAACCTGCACCTGAGGATTCAATTAAGCACAAGGCTACTGAAGATGTCATTCCTACTGAAGAATCTGCTGAAGAATTCATTCCAGAACGTGAAGAACGTCGAGCTGATGCACCTGAAGAAAATGCTGAGGAAATTGATGGTGAAGAAAATGCTGATCATATTCCTCAACGACAACCAGCTCACCCTCGCGTTGCAAAAGAAGTGCAAGTGGAGAAGATCATCGATGACATTAGAGCACCAGGTCCTCTCACACGCTCAAAAGCTTCACATCTATCTAACTTTTGTGGGCACTTTGCTTTTGTCTCTATCACAGAGCCCACTAAGGTAGATGAAGCATTTCTGGAGCCTGAGTGGATTCAGGCCATGCAAGAAGAATTACATTAGTTCAAGCTCAACAACGTATGGGAACTAGTCGATCGTCCCGATCCTCGCAAGCATAACATCATTGGCACAAAGTGGATCTACCGCAACAAGCAGGATGAAAATGGTGTTGTGGTGAGGAATAAGGCACGACTAGTAGCTCAAGGCTACACATAGGTTGAAGGAATTGATTTCGATGAAACTTTTGCACCTATTGCTAGACTTGAGGCTATTCGCATATTGCTTGCTTATGCTAACCATCATGATATCATCTTACACCAAATGGATGTGAAAAGTGCATTCCTCAATGGTAAGCTTGAGGAAGAAGTATATGTTGCTCAACCACCAGGTTTTGAAGATCCAAAGCATCCTGACAAAGTCTTCAGACTTAACAAGGCCCTCTATGGACTCAAGCAGGCCCCACGGGCGTGGTATGATACATTGAAGAAATTCTTCAAGAAGAAAGGCTTCACACCCGGTTCACTCGATCCCACTCTCTTTACTAAATCATATGATGGTGAACTGTTTGTGTGCCAAATATATGTTGATGATATTATCTTTGGATGTACTGACCAACGTTATAGTGATGAATTTGCATATATGATGAGAGAAGAATATCAAATGTCTATGATGGGAGAGTTGAAATCCTTCTTAGGTCTTCAAATTCGTCAACAGTGCAATGGCATATTCATATCTCAGGAGAAATACCTCAAGGATGTCCTGAAGAAATTTGGCATGCAAGATTGCAAAGGCATCAAAATACCTATGCCCACAAATGGTCAACTATGCACTGATGAAAATGGTACTGACTTCGACCATAAGGTATACCGCTCCATGATTGGTTCTTTATTGTACGTATGTGCATCTAGGCCAGATATAATGCTTAGTGTTTGCATGTGTGCACGGTTTCAAGCTGCACCGAAGGAATCACACCATAAGGCTGTGAAGCATATTCTTCGATATCTAGCTCACACACCAACACTAGGATTATGGTATACCAAGGGCTCGGATTTTGATCTCATTGGATATTCAGACTCTGACTATGCTGGTGACCGTGTGGATCGCAAGTCAACATCTGGTACTTGTCATTTCCTCGGACGATCCTTGGTCTGTTGGTCCTCGAAGAAACAGAACTGCGTATCACTGTCTACTGCTGAAGCTGAGTACATTGCTGCTGGTTCTTGCTGTGCTCAATTGCTATGGATGAAGCAAACGCTCAAGGACTATGGCATCAACGTGAAGAATGTGCCTCTCCTCTGTGACAATGAGAGTGCCATCAAGATTGCTCACAACCCAGTTCAGCACTCGAAGACAAAGCACATTCAAATTCGTCATCATTTTCTTCGTGATCATGTGTTGAAGGGCGACATTTCTATTGAGCATGTGAAGACTGAAGAACAGCTAGCCGATATCTTCACTAAGCCCTTGGATGAGAAGAGATTTTGCAAGTTGCGGTGTGAGCTAAATATCTTAGAATCTTCGAATGTACTTTGAAAAGGCACTCATCCTAACACTTATGCAAAATTGATGACTCAGATGTGCAACACATGAAGAAACGTTTTTCTTCGATCAATGAAGAATAACACTCTAAGTGTGAAGAAATTAATGAAGAATTTGATTCTCAGAACCCTACGACAATTGTACGCGGTGTCTGAAATCATCATTCTTACACGGTGGGTCACGCCACCACAAAAGTTGAAATTCTTCAATTTGAGTTTTCCTCAACTTTTGAAATTCTTCAGTTTTCAAATTCTTCAAACTTTACAAAGTCTTCACTTGTGGCGTCGTTTTTCTTCATTGGCTATATATATATATATATATGGTTTTATGTCCTCTACAACATTCACTTATAGCTATTTCTTCAAGTTGGAACTTTTCTGCTAAGTGAATGTGATCGGACCCTTCCCCTCTATGCTATACTCAATCCAATCTATTCACAAATTCTTCATGTGCGTTCTATTTGAAACTCGTTCAAATTCTTCACTGTGTCCTTGTCAGCTGAAGAAATTGCGAACGTAAAGTTAAAACTAATCTTATCCAAACTTTCGGTTTTGCCGCTCAAACCGTTTCGCATCCCATGATGGATTATTTTATCCACCCACGATCTTACACGATCTCGACCACATAGTACGCGGGTGACACATGTCGCAAGAAGGAGAACGGCCAGGGGCACGTTCGTCCCAAATCTTCGGACAAACAGTTTTTCACCGCGGCTATAAATACCCCCTTCGCCATCCTCACTTCTTTTACCCCGCTCGATCTCACTCCCTCGCTCGAGCTCTCCAAACCCTAGCGCCGTCGCTACTCCATCATCGCCGGTGAGGAAGAGCTTCACTGCCTCGACCTCGTCGCCGTCGTACTCGCGCCGACCGCGGAAATCTTCAGCTCCGCCGCCGCCGTAGACGTCTTCCTCCGACAAGTTAGGGCGTGGAAGATCTGCATCGACGAACTTCACTGTTCCAACTCCCAGTTCGTCGTGTTCTTCGCTCAGGGTAATTAAAAGCTAATTTTACTGCCCTCTTTGATTCGAAATTTTTCTACAAAATCTTCAAAGGTGTTTTATTCTTCAAATTCTCACACACAAAACACCTCACATGTTATCTGTTCTTGATTCATTTCCCTAAGCATCAATTTCTTCAAAGATTCCTCAGTTGTGTGGATCTTCGATCTATACAACTCTGGAACCTAAGATATAAAGCGCTTAGTGAAATTCCTCAAGACGAATCTGGTCAAATTCCTCAAACTTGTTCTTTATGAAAAACCCTCTGAGAACGCATATGACCTCTTCAAATTCCTCGCAACTATACTCTGTTCACAGGTACACATGTCCGCTGCTGAATCTTTAGGTTCTCATCAACTTAACTCGTTTGCAGCGTTCCTCGAAGAAAAGTTGCATACTTCTTCAGAGAATTCAATTGTTCAAATTCCTCATCTGAAGAAAATGGCTGAAGGTAAAAGGCCACAGAAAGGAGGAAAAAAGCCTGAGGTGATGACAACTTTTGAAATACCTGAGGATATCTATGATGAGTACTGCACGCCTGATGAAGCCAAGTTTGGCAAAGAAGATAAAAATCAGCGCAAGGTGCGAATCCAGAGGATTGAAAGGAGATGGGCACGTGAATGGAGGGAGTACAGATATGTTACTCCAAAATACATGAAGAAATTCGCTGTAAACCCTCCATGCCAAAGACCTCCATTGGCACCTGGCCAAGTGGCTGATCCCACCAGCATCAAGCGTGGTGAGGAATTTCCTAAAGAATGGTCCAAGCGCCAAGCTAAACTGGCAAGGCAAGCCAGAGAAGCAGTGAGGAAATTCAATGAAGACTCTGCTGCTGCTGCCGCTACCGCCACTGAGGCCTCGGTCAAGCCAAAGAAAGCGATGCTAAAGAAGCCCGCTCGCAAGCCAAGTGCTTCATCTTCAATGCCCTCACGGCCAAGTTCCTCAGCTGCGCCCTCACGACCAGAATCTTCAAAATCTTCAAAGCAAATTCCTCATGCTGCTCCTGCTCCACCAAAGTCCTCAGCACCTGCGCATCTGGCCTCATGCCAAAGGACGACTGGCATCTCTATTGCCTCTGGTGTCTCAGCTAGTTCTTCAGCTGCACCAAATTCCTCAGCAAGACCCTCACTGCCGAAGAAAAAGGCTACTGCTGGACGCGTCACTCGCACAAGTCCTCAGAAGAAGCATGTAGTTTTCACTGTGCCATCTGATGATGATGAAGCTGATGAGGAAGAACTTACTGAAATCATCAGGGACCGACAAGAACGGGCTGCTAAAGCCAAAGGCACACCTGTGCCCCTGCTATTGGATCCAAAGGAGATCCTAGATTTTATTGATCTCAGGCATAAGGATCCTCACACACCTATGCCTGATTTCAAGCTGACGTCTGGTCAAAGTCACATGTTGACTCACTTCATCCAAGAGAAGTGGAAATATGATAAGGCCAGAGAGATCAAGAAATCACAGTACCGCAAAGAGAAGCTACTGAAGAAAAATGTTCTCACAATGAAGCCTGAGGAACTTGTCAAGATGCAGGCTGAGATCAAAGCCCTCAGCGACAAATTTGACTCCTACTATGCTGATTGGAAAGGAGCCAAGGTCAGATTTGTGAGGCTGACTGATACCTTCACCAAGGGTGCTGCCTCAAAGCCACAAATTCCTCAAGCTGAAGCATCTGTTCAGCAAACTGAAGAACATGCCAGCACCGCTGATGAAGTTCAGGCTGCTGAAGAAAATGCTAGTTCCAAGGCTGATGACTCTGCTCCAGCCGTTGATGAAATTGCCAGGGCATCCACTAGTGGTGCGCCTGAAGAAATTGAAGAAACCAGGGCAACTGCATCAGTTGCGCCTGAGGAAAATCAACCAGATTCCTCAGCTCCACCTGCGCCTACGCCAACTCCAATTCTTCCATCTGCATTGGATGTGAAGAAGACAAAGGCTGTAGAATGAGCTGCTGTGAAGAAAAGGAAGGCATCAAATGCTTCAGAATCTTCAGCTCCCAAGAAGATGAAGCCAATGACAAGCTCGTTTGCAAATCCCATTGATGTCGTTCCTATCTCCTTCGTGCCATCAAAGGACCTTGTTCCTTTTGATGAAGATTATGAGATCCCTAGTGGATCAGATGAAGAAACTCAATCTGCTGCTTCGTCAGAGCAGATTGATGAAGAAATTGAAGCTGATGCAATCCCTTCAACCCCAATGGTCTCATCACCAATGCCTCAGTTTGATGCTGAAGAGGCTGGTGTTGAAGAACTTGATGAAGATGTGGATATTGGAAGCACCACTCCAGTGATGAATGACGACTTTTGGGAAAGTCAGCATCCCAATTCCCCACTCTTCACTCCCCTGCAGCAAATTCCTCACTCCCCTTCACCAACAGTACAATTGGGCTCTGCAGAAACTCGTCCCACTGCATCTGTGAATGAAGAAATTCTAGCCACTAGCGCTGAAGAAACTGCTGCTGATACAGACAAGGTGACTGCACCTGAGGAAAATCCTAAAATTCCTCAGCCTGAAGAACCTGAGATCGTGATTCCTGAGGTCGTGATGCAACTCACCGACACTCCTCTGCCAAGGCCAAAGGATCCGTTCTCACGAAAACAGAAATTCAAGGCTGAAGACTTCTATGGCGAGCACGTGTTCTTCACTGAATACAATCCATATGACTCTGCTCACATAAGGAAGAGGCGTTTCTGGACTGCCAGCCAAGCAAATTTCTATTCCTCAGTGCTTTACAACAAAGACAAAGTCTTCGACCATGCTCATATTCCTCACGTGGATATGGAGTCTTTGCCGTGCTTCACGCCAGTGCTCAGTGTTCTTCACGACGCTGGGCTGCTCAACTTCTGCACAGATATATGCGACTGGAATGAAGAGCTTATTCTTCAATTCTATGCAACATTGCACATCACCGGCAACTCTGAAGATATCAATTCATGGGTTTTGGACTGGATGACTGACAACACCCACCATAAGGCCCCTGCATCTGAATTGCTTCGGATTCTTCCTCTTAGTCCACCCACTGAAGATGCTCGCTGTGTGTACAACGAACCTGAACTTTCAAATCATTATATGCAAGTGCTGATGAAGCCTTTGAAGCCAGGGCAGGCTCCTAGAACCAATTTCCTCGTCAAGGAATTGCTGTATGTGCCAAGGACTGTCTATCGCATTCTTACGAAGACAATGAGTCCCATCAAAGGCCACGACTCGTTTGATGAAGAAGTCGTTGGCATCATGAAGAATTTGCTTTTCAACATCATCCATGGCGTTCCCGTCAACTTCCATGATTTCTTCATGAGGACTCTGGCCAACATTGCTATGTCACCATTTGAGCTGAAGCCTTATGCACCTTGGATATGAAATTCATCAGGATAAGGTCTTCACTCAACTACAAAGCTGAAACGCTCAACCATTGCAGCTACTTGCCTCCCATTGAAGTCCTCAAACGGACATTTTCCTCAGCTGAAGAAAAAGGCAAGGCCACTGCTGTGATAGATGAAGGCATTCGTCCATTGGATGGCCAATTTCGCAAAGCTGCATCTTACTCCACCAATGATGACTCTGCCACACATGACTCTGCTGCTAACACTGCCAAGCCAAATCCTCAAGCCACAACACCCAGGGTGATGACTGACCGTGAGTTACTCCTCAGTCTTCATCAAAAGGTTGATCGCAACCACAAATGGGTCAAGCGTCAGTTTGGTTCAATTCTTCACAACATGACTTCCACACACAATGCAGTGAAGAAAAACCACTACTACCTTCATGAAACCCTCAACCGCACCTGGGCTGTTCTATCTCAACTGTACAGTGCTGAAGACTTGGAGAAAATGGGTCTCAAAGAAGATTTTGACTGGTTTGCACCTCCTCCGAAGAAATACAAGAAGGTCAAGGTTCCTTCTTTGCTGGCCAGCTCATATTCTTCATCGCGTGCGACTGATGAAAATGAAGATTTGGACGACACTGCAGCAGGCCCTACTTCAACGACCGACCCCAACAACGCTGGCGCTCCTTCATCAACTTGAAAATCTTCAGGGGCGTTAGTCCTCAGTTTTGATCCTTTTGGTCATTTGATGACAAAGGGGGAGAAATCTGAGTTAGTCTTCAAGCGGGTCTATAATAAGGGCTTATTCTTTTTTTAAGTTACAACTCTCGTTCTTCCGAAACTTTTATTGGATCGAGTTGTAATCTTAAGTCCGATGGTGCGCTGATACTTTTGTTGCACTTTGCTTTGATGCCTTGATGCGCTATTCTGCATGCTTATTCCTCGTTAATATTATTGCACGCATGCTGAATTACATCAGGCACCATATTTCATCATGCATTTCAAATTCTTCATATTATACATCAAATGCGTGTATGAATTACAAGATATAGGGGGAGATCTCCATGATTCAACTCTTCAAGTGTGCATTGCTTCAAAAGCAAATTCCTCACTATGCACATCTTCAGGGGGAGTTCTTCTATATCTTGCAATCAAATTCCTCAATATCAGTTTTTACACTTCATATATTTATCCCCGTTGAAAACTTAACCTATGTTGTCATCAATCACCAAAAAGGGGGAGATTGTAAGTGCATCTAGTGCCCCTTAGTGATTTTGGTGTATTGAAGACTTATAGGTTAAGTATCTAATGCGTTTATGAGTGTACACAGATCTATAAGTCTATGAGGAGTTTGATATTTACAGAGAAAGTCGACCCCTAAAAATGAAGTTCTTTGACTGAAGACTTTGATATACTGAAGACTTTCTGAAGACTTTGAAAGTGAAGAAATTGGTGTGACCTTGAAGACTTGGTATTCATTCGAGGAACATGAAGCATGAAGACTTTTGTTTTCGTAGTTTCATTTTCTCTTTCTTGAGTCATAGGAAACACCGTACTGTTAAAGGGGGTCGAGGAAATACTAAGGAGAAAATTTCCATGTGATGCTCAACTCAAATCCTACACCTACCAATCCCTTCGAGTGAAGCCATTGGAAATCTCATATAGTTCAGTCAATTTCTTCAGTGACAGAGATGCAGTTCTTCTGGTCACTAAGGACTTTGCTCTGACTGAGGAGTTAGGAATTCGCCAGTGCGAATTGCCTACACAGTGAGGAACATGATAGCCCTGAGGAATTTGTACCTCAAATTTCCGACCGTTGCTGTGCTGCGCGCCAGCTGTCCTAAAATATCTTGTCCACCTAACGGTCATATCATTGAAGGGCATTTATGTCTTATCATGTCGGGCTGCTCCCTAGGCTATAAATAGCCGCCCCCTACAACCACTAGCTGGTTGGCTGCTCCGCGAGAACTTGACACTTGTCATTTGAGAGCAACCCATCCTCCGAGGACTTTGAGCGAAAATTATCAAGTGAGGAAAATCCAAACCCAAACCCAAAACACCTACAAACCCAAAGTGATTGAGCATCACTGAAGAGATTGATCCTGCGTGGATCTAATGCTTGTTACCTTTGAAGACTGTGCTTCTTCCAGACGGTTAGGCGTCAAGGTCTAGAGCATCCAAGGGGAATTGTGGATCGCCGAGTGACCAAGTCTGTGAAGGTTTGGAAGTCACCTGAAGACTTACCATGAGTGATTGGGTGAGGACTGTGTGTTCTTAGCTCAAGGAGAATACGGTGAGGACTGTGTGTCCGGGACTGGGTGTCCTCGAGTTTAAATACTCAGCCACTCCAACCAGATGTACAACTGAGACAGCAGTTGGAACTGGTCTACCAAATCATTGTCTTCACCAAGCTTACTGGTTCTATTTCTTCAACTCTTTCATTTCCTCAGGAGTGTGCTGTTTGTTTATCATATATGTGTTTGAAGACTTTGACTGAAGACTTTCTCAATTTCCTCAGTTCAGTTTCTTCAGTCTGTTTATCTTCATCTTGTGTTATCATGTGTTTACGCTTTCTGTACTCTGTGTTTGTCTTCATTTCATCATGATGACTATGCTTGAATTCTGTTATGTTTTCATCTGAGTACTTATTCCGCTGCTAGTAGTTCTTCGCTAAGGAATTTCCTCACTAGCAAATTTCTCAGTGAAGAATTTCATAAAAATCGCCTATTCACCCCCCTCTAGTCGATATAACGCACTTTCAAGATCGAACTGATTAGGGTTCCTGGCTATGGCTATGTCAAATGAACTCGGTGGCACTGGATAGATCAAATCTGTGGGGCCGTGTTTGACTTTTGGTTTGGGACATATGTGGAAATGAGAAAGTGGTTGAGGGCTTTTGGAGCATATCACTAAGCATTATGAGCAAGCAAGCCATTAAGCAACACCTCATCCCCTTTTAATAACATTGGCTTTTCTATGGACTCAATGTGATCTTGGATCACTAAAATGAAAATGTAGAGTCTTGAGCTTGAGCCAATATGTGTCCTTAGCATTTTGAGGGGTCCACATTCCTAGTCCATGCCATCCCAATCATTGAACTTTCTGAAATGACCATCTTGAAAGAGCATTAGGTCAATGAGCTATATGTTGTTAGGAATTACCAAAACCACCCAGGGATAGTTGCACTTTCAATCCCCCTCTTTTGGTAATTGATGACAACATATAGATCAGAGCTTCGACAAATGATAATAGGATTGAAATACATTGTCGCTTTGAGAAGATATGATAAGAAAGAGCTCCCCCTAAATTTGTGCATTATTTAAAATTTGCTTTTGAATGCAAATGCACAATCGATTAGGATCATGGGTTACTC